>CM077010.1:126501986-131501986 GCA_039090855.1 Macrothele yani | reverse complement strand
AGCAATTGAAAACAACCAAAGCCTAAAGATAGCAAAGGGACATCTCAGTAAGGGAAGAAAACAGATTATGGCTCTGAGAAAAGAAGATGGTTCTATAACAAGAAATAGAGGCGAAATTTTGACAAGAGTGAAAGATTTCTACTCCAAATTATATGAAAGGGATGATACATGTACTCCAGACATCATGAAAGGTACCAGAGTTCTTCCAGTCCTCCCAGCAGAAGTTGCTCATGCAATCAAGAACATGAAGCGGGGGAAAGCTCCAGGAGAAGATGGAATTACTATAGACATCATACAAGAAGCAAGTGGAGAAATTGAAACAGTACTCGCCCAAATTTTCACTCGATGCCTTAATGAAGGGAAGATTCCTGAGGATTGGAACAATGCTACAATGATCCTGCTACATAAAAAAGGTGACATTGAGGATCTCAGGAACTACAGACATATCAGCCTCCTATCAGTGGTTTATAAAATCTTCACTAAAGTTCTTTCACACCGCTTGAAGGTAACACTGGACATGGCTCAACCGAGAGAACAAGCTGGATTCAGGAGTGGCTACAGCACAATAGATCATATCCACGTACTGAGAGAACTAATTGAAAGAGCGAGGGAATATGAACTTCCATTGTGCATGGCTTTTATCGATTATGAAAAAGCCTTTGATTCGGTGAAACCATCAGCAGTTACCACGGCTCTGAAATCCTGCGGTATTGAAGATGCATACATTAATATTATTAATAACATCTATGAAAATGCAAGTGCAAAGATTCGGCTGTTTGAAAATACAACACACATAAAAATTGGAAAGGGAGTGAGACAAGGTGACACCATATCTCCGAAGCTCTTTAATGCCACATTGGAAAATGTCTTTCAATCACTGAACTGGGAAAACAAAGGGATAAAGATTAGTGGAGATTATCTAACCCACCTTCGTTTTGCTGATGACGTAGTCATTTTTGCAACTACCCCATCAGAGCTGCAGAGTATGATCCAGGAACTTGCTGACAAGAGTAAAGAAGTGGGATTAAAAATGAACTTTCAGAAGACAAAAGTGATGTTCAATGCTTTTACAAGAAATGAAGATTTATCGATTGATGGAGAAAAACTGGAGATAACAGATACGTATGTTTATCTTGGACAGCAGATATCAAATGAGGGTCACATTGATGAAGAAATTAATCGGCGTACAAAACTTGCCTGGAGAGCTTTTGGAAGAAACAGCATAATTTTCAAGAGCAATATGCCATTATGTCTTAAAAGAAAAGTGTTTGATCAATGCATCCTTCCAGTGCTTACGTATGGTGCAGAGACGTGGACCTTAACTAAAAGAGACATACAAAGGCTGCAGACAACTCAAAGAAGCATGGAGAGGTGCATGCTTGGTATAACCAGGAGAGATAAGAAGAGGAACTCGTGGATCCGAAAAATGACGAGAGTGGAAGACATCATGATCAGAGTTAAATCCCTGAAATGGCAATGGGCTGGACATACTGCCAGAAGGACAGACCATAGATGGACAGTCGAAATTTTAGATTGGATTCCAAGGGACAGGAAAAGACCCAGAAAAAGACCACATGGGAGATGGGTGGATGAAATTCGTAAATATGCGGGAGTGACATGGAGGAGACTGGCACAAGACAGACCGTTGTGGAGGAAACTTGGGGAGACCTTCGTCCAGCAGTGGATTGATAATGGTTGACAATGATGATGATGATGATGATGATATTTTACATAAGAAACTCTTTTCAAGAGTTTCTTATATAAAATTTGCTTCGCATAAATTGTGATTGCTTCCGAAAATGGGTTGAAGATTAGCCTGGGCCCTGCGAAAGGATGGCAAACTGATTTCCTTGTTTTCGTGAATACCTTGCTTTACATTGTTTTCATCATTATTTGTTCACGTTTGATATACTGTTTAAGTACATATATACTTAACACATCTGTTGTTTTCGTGAATACACTGAATTAAGTACATATATTAGGTGTGCAACTTAATTCTATGCCACAGACACGACACGTTGACAGGAAATTATATCAAATCCAATACGTGCCTAATCAAGGAAATAATCCCCGTCGTGTGGGATACATTTGAGCCATCTGTCAGGGAGCTGCCGAATGCCACTGCTGAAAAAAGAGGGCTGTTTCGAGTTGATAAAGTCATCAATACTTTGTAACGTACCAGGAGATGTAACGTACCAGGAGATGTGACGTACCTGCCAGAAAGACGCACACGAAATATAGGCAGATAGAAATCAGAATAAAACGTCCGCGTAGCTCAGTTGGTAGAGTGACTTATTCCGGAATGAGGGGATCCGGGTTCGAATCCTGGCGTGGACAGAAATGACGGAGAAATTTACTTCGTTATAATGACGCCCGAACTATCCGGATGACCCGAAAGTTCAAAATCTCGCATTGGTGTGATGTTATTTCCACACCGCGAGATAGGAAAAATAAGAGAATCCCTTCTCCAGCACTTCAAAAAAAAAATAAAAAAATAAGGGGGAGATGATGTAACGTACCAGGAGATGTGACGTACCTGCCAGAAGGACGCACACGACATAAAGGCAGATAGGAATCAGAATAAAACGTCCGCGTAGCTCAATTGGTAGAGTGACTTATTCCGGAATGAGGGGATCCGGGTTCGAATCCTGGCGTGGACAGAAATGAGGGAGAAATTACTTCGTTATAACTTGTGTAGACCTCCTCGACAGAAGTGAAGTGCGTATCACTCAGGTGATGTTGCAGGGAGCGAAAGAGGTGATAATCCCACGGGACGGAGTCCGGAGAATACGCCGGGCGGGACAAAATCTCCCATTCCAGTTCGGTGATCGTGTTTAAAGTCGTTTTCCCGGTGTGAGGACGCGAGTTATCCTGAAGCAACAGGGCCGACCTTCTGCGCTTACCGGTGTATGGCGTTTTCGCCTCCAGTGCGTCATGCACACGAATGAGTTGCTGACAATAACGCTCAGCATTGACCGTTTCACCAGGTTTGAGCAACTCGTAGTTTACGACACCGCGTTGATCCCACCATATGCACAACAACAACTTCCTGGCATGGATATTCGGTTTGACGGTACTGGTGGTAGGCTAACCTGGATAAACCAACGATTTGCCCCACTTAGGATTACCGTAGAGGATCCACTTCTCATCACAGGTCAAAATCTTGTGGAGCAAATCCTTCTTCTTGAATCTGGAGAACAAGGACACAACAGCATCGTAACGCCTAGACTACTTGTTCGCAGCTGGAAGTTGGTGGGGCACCCAACTTCTCTCCTTGCGAATCCGTCCAAGCTTGTGCAGGCGCTTTTCAATGGCTTTCCGTGTTACTCCGAGTTCCTGGGCGAGCTCTGACTGTGTGCGACAGGCATCCGCGTCTAACAGTTGTTCCTTCCTCATTTCCAACTTTCTGTGGATGCCCCGGACGTTCTGCATCACGGAGATCATCTGCTTAAACCGCTGGAACCATTTTTTACACGTACTGTACGACACAGCAGCCTCACCCAAAGCAGCACAGATCATTTTCTGGGCTTCCGCGGCAGCTGAAACGCGAACAGGAGGCAGTGCCTTAAATGTTGCTTCTCGAACGACATTGCTTTCACCGTCAACTTTCGTCCCTTCTGTCACTGCAGCTGTGAGCGGTTACGGTTGCCTGGAAAGCTGTTGAATGGCGCTGCAATCAGCCATTATCGCACACAGCTATTTTCATTTGCCAACGTTCTATGATCGCTTGCGGTTAGGGGCCCAAAATTAAGTTGCGCACCTAATACTAAATATGGAACAATACAGAGAAAATTAACATGGCCCATGCGCAGAGATGACGAACTAGTTTTGTTGTTTTCGTGAATACACTGCTTTAAATTGTTATGACGAAGTAAATTTCCCCATCATTTTTATGCCAGGAGCGGGATTCGATTCCACAATTCTCGGCTCCGGAACTCCGAGTTCTATCCACTATACAACACTGGCATGTGCTCGCACTGCAATCTGCCTTTATCTCATGTACGTCTTGCGGAGCAGGCACGTCACATTGTTTTAATCATTATTTTTTCATACTGGTTTATTTTTTGATATCGTCAGAAATGGCTGCATAAAAGTTGGGTCGCAATTTACATATAGGGGTTGAAGGCGGTCCGATTTTGGTTCGCAATTTACACGCTCCGAGGACAAAACGTAGACTTTTTCCGTATGGAGCGATAAGCTGTCTGTCATTGTGTTGTAGTGTAAAGTGCAGGAAGCTGAAAATTCATATATGGGCGCATGGAGAGCATGGACGTAGATAAAGACACACTGACAGATGCGACCCTGTGGCGGGTGGTAGGCAGAGCGTCTTTATTTCACTGATAATTTCTACGTAAAAGAAGTTTGGTTTGTTAGCATCAAGATAATTCCAAAAGTATGTTGAAATTCCATTTGTTGCGAGCATAGAAAATAGAAAGAAAAAAACATCCAAACATAATGCATACTAAGATCCTGTGGCTGACGGTACCCGTGGGGGTAAAAATGCTCACATAGTCTGGCCGGGTAAGTGCCCCCACAGGTTAGGCGCCACTGGATAAAGGTACCTTTAATAATTAAAATTATTTCTTTCTACATTTCTGCTATTTGATAATCTACTGTTTTTACGCATATGCTGTCCAAAGTGCTACATCATTTTGTGAGAGAAAAACTTAGGTGACTAGATTCGTATTTACAATCTACATCCCAAATATGGGCAGTATCTGCCAAAATAACTCAAGCAACTTTTAATATACAATCTATATATTTAAAACACAAGGCGTGTTTTTTTCTACAATCCATCAGTGCCACCCCCTGGAGGGGTTTTCATGATTTTTTTTAAAATGAAAGCTCTGACCCACGGATTTGTCATCGCTAATTTTTATTGTCATAAGTATTTTTTTTTATATTACCATGGCACTTTCTTTGTGCAATCGGCCGTTAGTTATTCTGGCGTTTGTTCTAGCTTCAGTACTTGCAGCACCATCTGCCTTTCTTCGGTGGTCGGACTTGGAACTAAGCCCTCCGTTATCAACTACGTATCCGAATCTGTTCAGCAGCTTTCGAGATTAGTAAAAAAAAAGTCCTTATATTATCGTGAACTACTTTCTTTCACGTTGGGTGTGATAAAAATGTAAACAAAACGGAACGATAAATGGGAAATCAGGAACTACTTGACAGCGATCTGATTCGGTAGTACAGCCAAAAATAAGAAAAAGTAAGAGGAAATTAATAACAAATGAACGAAATAGCCCATGTCCACCGGAAAGAAATAAGCTTCCCAACGGTGACAGAATTATCCAAATCGGTTCAGTAGTTTTCGAGATTACCTCAAACACACAAACAAAGTTTCTCTCTTTTTATATTAGTATAGATTATATAATGATAGTAAACAAATTGTCAAAACCAAACTGGTAAAATAAAACACATTTTTAGCCCCATTGTGTAGTTATGTTGACCCGATATCATTTCGCGTCACTGAAAGAATGCCTCAATACTCCAATGCAAGGCCGTCAACGACGGGTAAGCACATGTTTATACAATGATGAGGAGCGTCATCGCCAAATTCGTTGGTTGGTTGGTTGGTTAATTGATGTTAATGGCGCAAGGGCCATGGTTGGCCAAAGAGCGCCAAACAAAAGACATCAAAACAAAACAAAATCAATAAAAAACGTACACAAGGTTAAAAACAGGCTGATGTGGTAAAAATGAAATATGATAGTGAACAAGTTAAAAGCTAGATAAGTTTAAAAAAGTCAATATCTTGTAAAAACGAAAACACTGCTTTCATGTCGCAGGCTTCGCCAATAATGGTTTGCAGCGTAGCTGCTCCTTCGTCCAACAGATGAGAGTGAAAATGACGAAAACGATGATCACAAAACCGAACACAAGTACACAAAACATGAAGGACAGTGAGACGACAGTCGCACGCCTCACACACCGGGACACTCTCGCCACACAGCAAAAAGCGGTGAGTAAAACGACAGTGCCCAATGCGGAGACGTGCAAGAACAACTTCCTCACGACGGTTCGTCCGCAAACTAGACTTCCATAGACCGATCTGTGGTTTGATGGCATAGAGTTTATTGCTGCCCTGCCGAGACCACAGGGACTGCCACTCATCCATAACAAATTTCCGGATCAACGGCCGATAATCTCGGAAAGACAGTGGCAGCCGAGCTGGTGACATGGAGGAAACAGACCTGGCAGAGAGATCTGCCAGCTCGTTACCCCGGATCCCAACATGGCCAGGAACCCAACAGAATCGGACCAGGAAGCCATCACCCTCCAAAGTTCCAAGAAGACGACGGACAGCACGGATGACAGGTGAGTCCGTGTCCTCTGGAGAAGATAAAACATGGATGACGGACTGGGAATCAGAGCAAACCATAGCGCGACGAAGTGATCGAGACTGTATGTGGCACAAAGCGAGGTGCACCGCACGCATCTCCGCCGAAAAGACGGTGGATTCAGGCGGAAGCCGCTCAGCATGTGAGGCTTCGCCACACACAAAAGCGGATCCAACGACATCCCCGGACTTCGAGCCATCGGTGAATACAGGCACGAAATCCGGGTAGACTGACAGTTTTTCAGCAAAGAGCTGCTGGTACACCGGAGCAGGAGTGGAAGACTTTGGCCACACACAAAGAGAAAGGTCAGCCGTTGCTTGAACCGGCTGCCAAGGCGGTTCATTGTAGAACCGGGTCAAACCAATCCTTGACAAGTCTAGACCAGCATCGCGCACTATGGCAGACATCCGAATCCCGAACGTCGGAACACAGGAGGGGCGGTTGGAAAACAAACGGACACAGTCCGGTTGGAAGATGGAACCATACAGTGGATGATCAGGAAAAGACTTCAGTTTTGTATAAAACTGAAGAGACAGCTGCTTACGACGGATGCATAACGGCGGCTCATGAGCCTCCGCATACAGGCTATGCACGGGAGAGGTGCGGAAAGCACCAGTGCATAGCCGCAGAGCCTGGTGATGGACGGGGTCCAAAGGCTTTAAAACCGATGGACGCGCTGAATCGTACGTAATGCATCCGAAGTCTAACTTTGACCGAATCAGAGAATGGTAAATGCGAAGCATTGAGCACCTGTCGGCCCCCCAAGATGTTCGAGAGAGGACCTTCAGGATACCCAATGACTTCGTGCACTTCACCTTCAAAGACTGGATGTGAGGCCGGAAGGTGAGCGCTCGGTCAAAAGTTAACCCAAGGAACTTGACTTCTGACACCACGGGGATGGTAGAGCACCCCAGACGGAGGCTGAGGTCTGGGTGAAGACCCCGTTTGCGGCAAAAATGCACGCAAACGGTCTCCTGCGTCGAGAAGCCAAATCCATTTTGGGAAGCCCAGTGAGAGATCTTGGTAATGGCAGACTGGAGCTGTCTCTCGATGGTACGCATGTTAACAGAGGCGCAAGATATCTGCAGATCATCCACGTACATGGTTCCACGAACCGTGGGAGGAAGCAGTTGGAAAATATGGTTAACACGAAGGATGAACAACGTAACGGAAAGAATGGAGCCCTGAGGTACACCCTGTTCTTGCGAGTACACCGCAGAGAGGGTCGACCCGACGCGCACACGGAAACTCCGGTCCTGGAGAAATCCGGCGATGAAAGATGGTAAGTTTCCCCGCAATCCGCACTCGTGCAGATCACGGAGAATGCCGTATCTCCAGGTACGATCATAGGCTTTCTCCATGTCGAAGAAGACGGAGACCATGTGCTGACGCCGGACAAACGCCTCCCTAACAGAAGCCTCAAGGCGAAGATGATGATCGGTGGTGGATCGAGATTTACGAAATCCACTCTGATGAGGCGAAAAAATGTGATGAAATTCTAAATAAAAAATGAGACGAAGGTTAATGATGCGCTCGAGTACTTTGCAAAGGCAGCTCGTCATAGCAATTGGCCGGTAGTTCAACGGGTTGGTGGGATCTTTACCAGGTTTGGGAACAGGAACGACAATGGCCGTACGCCAAGACTCGGGAAAGGCATTCTCTAGCCAAATCCTGTTAAACAGGATTAGCAAACATTCAAGAGAGGACGGAGAAAGGTGCTTCAGCATGTCGTAATGGATGTTATCCGGTCCGACAGATGTCCGGCCGGACCGATTCAGAGCGGTCTGCAGCTCCACGGCAGTCAGCGGGCTGTTATAATCTGCGGAAGAAAACGGTCCAAAAGAAATCTTGGACCGTTCAAGCCGCGGCTGTAACTGCCGGAACGAAGCAGGGTAATTGCTGCTGCTGGACACCGAAGAAAAAGCGGCGCCCAGACAGTCAGCAATACCCTGAGCGTCAGCAACCGTTCCTCCATCACTCTCAAGAATGGAGATTTCCCCAGATAGGTACTGTCCTCGAATCTTACGGATCCTGTCCCAAACAATCTTAGGGCTGGTAGCGGAGTTAATCCCGGACACGTAACGTATCCAGGACTCCCGTTGACTACGCCTACGAACCAATCGCGCGTAGGACTTGGCCTTCTTGAAAGCAAGTAGGTTCGCGTCGGTGGGGTACCGACGAAACCTACCCCAAGCCCGATGTTGGGCCTGACGAGCTGCCATGCAAGTGGAATTCCACCAAGGTCTTGGGCAACGTGGAAGTTTAGTCGACGTCCTGGGGATGGTAAGTTCTGCCGCATGCACAACACAATCCGTTACCGCCGCAACAGCGTCATTGACCGTTCCTGAGGTCACCTTAGCTGGAGTAATAATCGCTGAAGCCGTGAATGCGTCCCACTTGGCACGATCAATATTCCATCTAGCAGGGCGAGTAGGGTAACGGTACACGCCACCCGCTAGACGGAGAAAGATGGGAAAGTGATCGCTGCCAAGGGGATCACCAGACACGCTCCAGGACCAGTCAGGATATAAGGATGGTGAACTCAAAGACAGATCAATGGCTGAGGACGAACGGGTGGGTTCATGAAAATAAGTAGCAACTCCGGTGTTGTGGAGACAGAGGGACGTGCTGGAGAGAAGGGACTCAACAACACGGCCCCTGGAGTCTCGAGTTGTAGAACCCCACAACGGATTGTGAGCATTAAAATCTCCAAAGATGAAGAAAGGAGGCGGCAGCTGGTCAACTAAATCTTCCAGATCCGAAAGGCTTAAAGCTTCAGTTGGTGGTATGTAGATGGAACACACCGTGAGCAGAGTGTTCACAGACAGTCTCACTGCCACTGCCTGCAAAGGCGTCCGAAGGGCAACCGCAGTGACAGGGACACCATGAGGAACAACGACGGCCACTCCTCCGCAGGCAATTACGCCGTCCTGGTGATCTTTGCGGAAAAAAAGAATGTCTCCGCAGCGAAGGAGTGTCCGTCATGCGAAGCTTTGTCTCCTGGAGACACACGCACACAGGTGTGTGCGAAGACAGTAAGCCTTTTAAATCGTCAATGCGTGAACGCAGACCTCGACAATTCCACTGAATGAGCGTGGCCATAATGAAAAATGTAATGAAAGAATGAAAAAGACAGACGACTAGAACGTCTCACTGTCGTCCATCACCTCCAATCCATCCGCAGTGTCGGGAGGTAACACAGGGCTGTGTTTACCCCCTGTGTTGAGAGATGGTTTTTGCTTGCTCTGTTTCGGGGAGGATGAACCCGGTTTTACCTTTTCCGGCTTCTTCTTTCCAGTGCCCTGGACCTGGGTCCCTGTGATGGCCGTAGATGGTTTCGGCATAGAGGTAGGTTTAGGCGACGATGTTGATGTCGCCTTGGATGCAATACGGCGAGACTTCAGTGCTTCCATACCAGCAGCGACGATGTCCCCAAAATCATAAGGACACCCCGCTGGGATGGACACCTCAGTCTGGACCGCCACTGAAGCCTTCTGCACCACAACTGAAGCATAGGACCGCCGGCCTGGTTGTAAAGGGGCGATCCGCCGTCTAGCCTCGGGATATGAGAGATGCTCAGTTGTCTTCAGGCGTTGGATTTCCTGTTCCTCCATCCACTTTGGACACTGCTTAGAAGAAGCAGGATGAGTCCCTTCGCAGTTGACACAATGATCAGACTCTGCAGAGCAATCCGCCAAAGAGTGTTCTGTGGAACCACAGCGGCCACACTTTGCAACATTACGGCAAGACTGCTGGGAGTGACCGTAATGCTGGCACCTGAAACATCACAAGGGGTTCGGGATGTATGGGCGAACATCAAGCCGTAAATAACCTGCCTTGATGGAAGTAGGCAGGTTTGGGGAGTCAAACGTTAGGATGATGTTACGGGAGGGAATAGATTTCCCATCCCGCCTAAAAAGAATCCGCCGAACCCCAATGACATGCTGTTCACCAAGTTCCTCCAGCAATTCCTCATCGCTGCATTCAAGCAGGTCGCGGGAGTTGACTACACCGCGAGAGGAATTGAGATAACCGTGTGGAGAAACCTGAACAGGAACGCCAAGCAAAACGGTCGTTTCCAGCAAGGTGGCACTGTGGCGTGGAGTAGAAGTTTCCACGAGAAGATCCCCGGAAGGGAGCTTCTTCACACTCTTTGGAGAGCCAGCAACGGCTTGCAGAGCCTTGTTGATCCAGAAAGGACTCTTGGTACTGAGTGACTGTGAAGAGTCACCAGATTTAATCAACAGAAACAGAGCATTGCAATTAGATGTGACAAGTTTCTTTGTGGAGGAAGGAGCACATTCCTCCACAGGGCGCTTTAAAGTATTATTAGCATGGGAAATACTTGGGGTTTCCATGAATGAAGGAAAAAATTCTTCCGCTGACCTCCCCACCCACTACCGAGCCCAACGAGGGAGAGCCGGAGGTCCGCAAGCCCAAGAGGACGCAGGACACGGCTCTAGGGATAGTCAGCGGATATAGCAAGTTGGTAGGGCAGACACAAGCTCAGCGTGCACCCAGACTTTCCCGTGCCCGGAGAACACCCCTTTGGCATGCCCACCCTACCCCCCAACTCACCCAGCCGAACAGAACGACAAGCCGCTAGAAGTCTGGACGCCACTCGGCCACAGACTACCTGACCAGGAGTGGGTTAGCTCCCAGCCTCCCGTTTAGGGTGAAGCAGAGGGCAAAGAGGAGTGTTGGCATCTGGAGACACTACAACCCGGCTCCCAAATACCTCAGCCTCCAGCATCCTCATTTCCACCTGTACGGGTCACCGCACACGGCAAACATGCAGGTAGGTCTAAGCTAACCAGTTCCGGAAAACCAGAAAATGTAACAGAAAAGAGAAAAGACAGGGAAAAGAACGAGGAACAAAACCCGGAGCTGGCGCCTCATCACAACCTCAGCAGCCTACAACTGAGGCGGGTACATGTCAAGATATGAACTTAAGACAAAAAAAGCAAAACAATAAGAGAAAATCAGCTCGGGCCGTGGGGACGCCATCCCCCATCAGCTGGATGAACAGCTGTCCCTTCGTTGATGTAATCGTCAAAGCCGCAGAGGCAATAGAAACCGTCACAAGGTTAGCTCGGGCCGTGGGGGCGCCGCTCCCCAAATAACTGGTAAACCAGTTATCCCCGTGCGGGGCGCCAAATTCGTACACCAGTAGTTGGAAAAATTAAAAATTAATGAGTATATTACGAAAATTTGGTTGTTGGTGACTCATCTTATAAACTGCCCATTAATAATTAATTAATGCTGACTAACATTGCCATATGCTACAAAATTTGCAAAGGAAATTAAGGATGCACGTCGGGGTAAATTAAGCGAAGGTGTCATTCTTCTGCACGACAAAGGCGACATGAAACACAACTCGGGAAACAAAGGAATTGCTGCAGTCATTCAATTGGAAAGTGTGGAAACATTAACCGTACAGCCCCGATTTATCCCCGTGCGACTACCATTTGTTCGGCAAAATGAAACAGGACTTTATTGGAGAACGACACCAAACTGATGAGGCTGTAAAAACTACAGTCCTTAACTTGTTACTCAAACTGGTGGAGACTTTTTCTGCACAGGTATGGAAAAGTTATTCACACGCTCCGATAAATATTTACAGTCCGTAGGCATCTATGACGAAAAATGAATAGGTTTTGTTACCTTTAAACCAGCATAAATCCCCTGAGTATATATATTTATTTGTTTATACATTCAACAGTGTGACAAGTCTTTTGTTCCGCCCATTTACTTTATTTCTCTTTGATGGAATCAGACGCAGAAATATCTGTACAAGGCGTTCAATTTTCACCCATATATCTTTTACAAAAAATTACATCTGGAGCGTAAATATACACTTACGCTTCATAACGACAAAACCGTTCGTCACAAAAAATTAGCAGTTAGGTAACCTAGGCTGATGACTTTTCCTGCACCCTCCAAATGCGGACTTCGCAGGGATATGCGGAAATCTCTCAAACAGTATTAGTCTATCAGTTACGAGAGCAATCGTAACAGCATCCAGCAGTCCTTCACCCGGACAGGGTCGGACCAGAGACCAGCAGGGATCCGCCTCCCACAAGGGACCTACACTTCCCGCCCCGTGCCATTGGTCCCTGGGCTATAATTTTGCTTCTGCTCGGGAGATTCATTTACCTGCGCAAATTATATGGGGCATAAGCTCTTTATTAAGTCCTGGCTAAAAATACAAAACACTTATATGCACTGGGGGTCCCATGCAGTGGGTAAAGACCTTTATTTTCACGAGCCCCTCACAGAGATAAAATAATATTTAAAACGTACTAATTATTTACAGTGTATTTACAGTACAGCACCAGGGTCCGTGCTGCTGGGACGACACTAGGGCAAGTCGTCACTCCTCTTCTGTGTTCAATCTTCAATATTTTTCGTTACCCTTCACTAAGTAGTTCTTCCTGCCTCGCTACGAAGTCCTCGAGGAGCCCTAGACGCGCTCTGGGATGCACGATCAAGATCTAGCGGTCCTTCGTTTTTGAACCCTTCACATTCTATACGCCTGGCGAATAGAATGTGAAGGGTGTGTCCTCCTTCCCGTATCCACCTCTTCCCACCATCTCTACCACACTTAAAAATATTTTGAAAATATTTTGAAAAGACCTACTTTTCGACAGAATATGTAAAATAGGCTTTCTTCCCCATACATTCAAACAAATTTTGTGAAAAATCCTTACGTGATTGAGAAAAAAAGAATGCCATATTTGAAATCAGCGCACCAAACAATATAAAAATCAGTCATTACATTGCAAACACTTTTTCAAGACTCAAATTTTGCAGGCCTGTGTAATTCAACCGTTTATTATAGTTATGCATTTTATTACGATTCGTGTTATATCTCAAGAAAAAATTTCAGCCACAGCTTTTTCAACCGTGCATGGCACGGGTTACGGTCTAGTATTTATAAAAGCTGAGTGATTTAGTTACCGTCAAAGTGGTGCCTTCATTAACTTCACTCAACGAAATGGATGCAAGTTCTGCACATTTACGTCGCTCTAAAGGCAGCGGACAGGAAATTTCCTGACATCGCGTTCTTTCTCTGTGTCGCACATAGCAAGCGCATGAGCAATAGTACCCTCCCTTTCTGCCGTCAATTCTTTCGTGTCTTGCTTCCCCTACCTTCCCCTTTGAAGTTTCTTCTCAAGTGCGCAGTATTCTGTTTATCGAGTAATATTCTTGCAGCAATTATATTGCCCGACACTCTCGGTACATATAAAAATTATATCGGGGCATGTATTTTTTTGTACATACCTGATCAGGCATGCAGAAAATCTAGCTCTTTATGAAAAAAAAAGTTTTAAATAAGTTTTTTTTTATTTCCCAATCAATTTTCTTACTACTCGAAAGCTCCCGCCCTCTCTCTTGTTTTTTACTAAAATTAATGGGATGTGTTTTGAAGAATTAAAGTCAAAATTGATCACCTTAAACACTAAATTGCGCATAATGTGATTAGGCAATATCTCAAAAGAAAGCTCGTTTCATATATGCATATATCATCATCGTCACCATCATGATCATTTTAAACCATTATCAATCCACTATTGAATGAAGGTCTCCCCAAGTTTCTTCCACAACTGTCTTTGTTGAGCCAGTCTCCTCCAATTTAATCCGGTCTGCTTTCGAATTTCATCCATCCATCTATCTCCCGTGTGGTCTTCTTCTGGTCTTTTTCTGTCCCTAGGTATCCCATCTAAGGATTGGTGGTCCCTTCTTCTGGCAACATGTCCAGCCCATTACTTTTTCTGTTCCTTGGTATCCCATCTAAGGATTGGTGGTCCCTTCTTCTGGCAACATGTCCAGCCCATTACTACTTCAGGGATTTTACTCTGATCATGATGTCTTTCATTCTTGTCATTTTCTTTATCCACAAGTTCCTCTTCTTATCTTTCCTGGTTGCACAGAGATGGAAACGGGTCACCGGTCAACGGGTCGACAATTTCTTGCAGGTCCAACGGGTCGGGTCAAGGTGTTCCTGGCCCGAATTTGACCCGGTTTTATTCCCGTTTTATTTTTGAAAAGAGAAAATTATATTCCAAAGAAAAATGCGCGTTTTGGAATTCTGTAGTCGATACTGGTGCCCACGGAATGAATAAAGATTCGCCATGCAAAAATATTATCGTATCTTTCTTAAAGCAACGAAGATTTCTACCGAACGACGTCAGACAACACACCGACTCCATATCGTAAAAAAGATCCTTCCTTTGCGTTCTTTTACAGTGAGATTGTCCAGGGCAAGGTACAGGCAAACGCCATTTGCCTGCTTCTCAGCTGATTCACTCTCTCCGTGCGAAGTTCACTATATGACTAAGAGTTACTTTTCACATCACATCTTTTACATTGAGCATTCAAAGCTTTTCGACTGATGTGCTAACATCCCGTTCCCATGACATGTCATGTCGACATGAACTCCTTATTTGTTAATATGGATGGATTTCATATTAAGGAGATTGAGAAAGGCGTCGAGGACAACAAATGCGTGCTTGTTGTAAACCACAAGGGGAAGAGTGAATGCTGGAAATTGTTTCGTCTCATTAAGGAACCGGTGAATAATTCTGTGCTGTTTGGTCTTGCTTGTTGTCCAAAATGTGGAAAGTGTATAATTACAAAGAAAGATGTCGACTGTGTAATAAAAGATTATGGAACCAAAAATCTAACGGGCCATATGAAAGTATGCGCACCTCCATCAAAGCGTGGAAAGAGCGAACAATCTAAATACATTTTAAAACATGCATTTGTGTAATCGTAAATAATGATTCCCATTTGTAATATACTACGTGGTCACGGTCAAGTCAGCCATTACTTCTGGATTACGCAAAATAGTGGCACTAAAATTTAGCAAGTAACCAAATTTTATTATTAAAAAAGGATTTCAGTTATTAAGTAACAAACAGTTATTGGGATGAATACATATATTACGTTTATATGTACATATATATAAATTGAGTTTCGAATTTATAGTTCAAAGCAGATTTGTCCGGATCAGTTACGGGTCCGTTTCGGGTCGGGTCCGAAATTTTTTATCCATTTCCAACTTTGGCATGCATCTTCATGTTGCTTTTTTTCGTTGTCCGCAGCCTTTGTATGTATTTTTTGGTTAAGGACCATGTCTCTGCTCTAGGTGTAAGAACTGGAAGGATGCATTGATTAAACGCTTTTCTTTTACGACATATTGCTCTGGAAAATTGTACAGTTTCTTCCAAAAGCTCTCCAGGCAAGTTTTATACGCCGATTAATTTCTTCAGCAATGTGATCTTTGCTTGATATCTGTTGTCCAAGGTCAGTTACCTCGAGATTTTCCCCATCCATCGCAAAATCTTCATTTCTTGTAAAAGCACTGTACATCAGTTTTGTCTTCAATTTTTCATTTTTAATCCCACTTCTTTACTCTTGTGAGCCAGTTCTTGGATCATACTTTGCATCTCTGAAGAGGTAGTTGCAAAATTGATTACGTCATCAACAAAACGAAGGATGGTTAAATAATCTCCATCAACCTTTTTTCCTTTGTTTCTCCAGTTCAATGATTGAAATATACTTTGCAATATGACATTGAAGAGTTTGGGAGATATGGTGTCCCCTTGTCTCACTCCTTTTCCAATTTTTTACGCTTTTCAACCGTAGGTTGAAGAAGCGTATATGCTCCAGCTTTGTCCGTCCGTCCGCACGATAACTGGCGTAAAAATGGTTCGATTTCGATAAAATTTTACTATGTGGTAGGGGACCACCATGGGACGTACCCTATTGAAAATGGGAACAAATGGGATCAAAGGTCACGACGTAGGAGCGGGATCCTTCCATTGCCCTTATGCATCATAACTTGCGTAAATATGGTTCGATTTCAATGAAAGTTTACTATGTGGTAGGGGACCACCTGGGGACGAACTCTATTGAAAATGGGATAGATGGGGTCAAAGGTCACGACGTCCCGCTCTTATGTCCTAACCATTGCCCTTATGCGTCATATCTTGCGTAAATATGGCTCGATTTCAATTAAATTTTAGTATGTGGTAGGGGACCGCCTGGGGACGAATCTTATTCAAAATGGGTGAAGTGGGGTCAAAGGTTAGGACATAAGAGCGGGATGCATTCCATTGCCCTTATGCGTCATAACGTGCGTACAAATGGTTCGATTTCGATGAAATTTCAGTATGTGGTATGGGACCACCTGGGGACGAATCCTATTGAATGTGGACGAAATGGGGTCAAAGGTCAGGACATAGGAATGCGATCCATTTCATCGCACTTATCCCATATTATTAAGGTGGACGTCAAGTAATTTTTCTTACTATACTTCCAATGGAAAAACTTTTGTACACATTTCCTTCACAATTAATGTGTTCCCAAGGATGAAAATTTGAACATCGATTAAAATAACTTTATTACAACTTGGAATACTAAAAATTTTCTAAAACATAACCATAATTACATTAAAAATCAATAACTTTTCCTTTGGTGGTGTTGAAACCGGAAAGAAGATGGCGCAACCTGTACTTTGATGACGTCAGTAGACAAACAAATGTTGGATTGCATAATTATGGTTATGTTTTAGAAAATATTAAGTATTCCAAGTTATAAAATGAAGCTATTTTAATCGATGTTCAAATTCTCATCCTTGTGAACGCATTAATTGTCCAGAAAAAAGATGGCGCGACCTGTATTTTCATGACGTCAGTAGACAAACAAATGTTGGATTGTATAATTATGGTTATGTTTTAGAAAATATTAAGTATTCCAAGATATAAAATGAAGATATGTTACTCGATGTTCAAATTTTCATCCTTGGGAACGCATTAATTGGGAAAAAAATGCGTACAGAAATTTTTCCATTCGAAGTACAGGAAGCAAAATTACTTGACGTTCACCTTAAAGGAGCAATTCTTGTATGTATGTAAATTTTATTTTGAAAACGGCTCTGAGGATTTTGATGAAAGTCGTTAACCTACCGTTTTCTGGTACTAGAAATCGATTTAGCTTGATCTCCACTTTAAGAAAATTTGTTTAGTGGGTTAAATAACCACCCCGAATTACGAAGTTTGCAGTGTGGTGTCATGGCGTCGCCCCTTTAGATATTGGCGCGCGGTCATGCCATCTATCTCATTACGTCACGCGTTGTTTGTGGATCCTATTAAAGTTTTATGACGTCACACCTTGCTAGCAGATGGTCGCGCTTTCCATCTGCCTCATTACGTCACGCGTTGTGTGCGTATGTTCGTCCGCACGATAACTTGCGTAAAAATCTTTCGATTTCGATGAACTTTTAGTATGTGGTAGGGGAACACCTGGGAAGGAACCCTATTGAAAGTGAACGAAATGGGGTCAAAGGTCAGGACATAAGAGCGGGATCCATTCCACTGCTCTTATGCGTCATAACTAACGTAAAAAAGGTTCGATTTCGATTAAATTTTAGTATGTGGTAGGGGGCTACCTGGGGATAAACCCTATTGAAAATTGGCGAAATGGGGGTCAAAGGTCAGGACATAGGAAGGGAATAACTTCCATCGCCATTATGAGTCATAACTTACGTAAAAATGTTTCGATTTGGATGAAGTGTTGGTATGTTGTAGGGACCTTCCTGGGGACGAATCCTATTGTAAATGGGCGAAATGGGGTGAAAGGTTAGGACATAAGAGCGGGATCTATCTACTTTTTACTCTTCATGGGCACAAATCTACTTTTTACTCTTCATGGGCAGCATCATTGTGCTAATCTTGAACTAGCCTTCCCGTGGGTACTGGTAGTCCAATTCCTTTTTATGAAATTATTCTGCAATTTCATTCCTGTTTATTAAATTACTCTGCAATGTGAAGAATATGAAATAATGACGACATTGCACCTACGTAACAGAACAAACGTCGCAGACAGTTGTTCGAGAACGTGCGTGTTGCCACAGATGCAGTCGTTTTTCATACTAGCTATTTTATTGTCCGGTATATATCCTTGATTTTACGTATCGTGAGATTGCGGTGAGCTTAGTTCCGATTTCGGCCATCGAGTAAAAGTAGATGGCGCTACAAGTACTGAATGACGTCAGAGAGTTAGGAACAGACATGCCTGTTATATAGGTTTGATATCGGCATCTATATACGTTTTCGAAGATTATTGTTTAATTTTTTGTCACTAGTGTATGTAAAAGAAATGTCGTATCGACGCTCGACCGGGCCAATTTCTGCAGATCAAGTTCTCTTATCCGTAATTATATCCTTTGCCAAGTTAAAATCTATTAATACTTATAAGTTTTTTGCATCTTTCCAAATGAACTAACAGTTCACTGGCCAAAAGAATTAGGCTCTCTGACATCAAGACGTACCGGGAGTGGGTGCCGTTCTTCTACTGATGGGTGCCATATCGGTAGCTCGATGGAATTCGAGCTATCATTTGCATCTCTTTGTCTGATTAATTAATACAGACATTTGAGGTGGACTAGGAACATCAAACAGGAGTCATCGCTCTTTCCACGTTTTATAAGTGAGTCACGGAAAATTTTTCATTGGCCGCCACCGGGAATCGAACCCAGGGTCTTCCAGCTACGCGCCGGACATGCTTTCACTGCACCACAGTGGCCTCGAATTCCTCCAGACTCACATACAATAACTGCCAAGCCACTTGGCAGGTTGCTTCTTGGAGCCCCGCACAATGCTGGTGATTCACCAAAGACGGTAAGCAGCAACTATAAACGTCCCGCGTTATAGTTGCTGCTAAGATACGCGGTACAGCTGTGGTGCAGTGGAAGCATTTCCGGCGAGTAACTGGAAGACCCTATGTTCGATTCCCAGTGGCGGCCAATGAGAATTTTTTCGTGACTCACTTATAAAACGTGGAAAGAGCGATTGCTTCTGTTTGATCTCTTTGTCTGTTTTGAAGTCGTTCCATTTTACGTGGTTGTTCTCTGGAATGTTCCCACGCCGTTAAGCGAGGAAAGTCCGTGCTCTAAAAATGACTAACAGATTCATTGCGCAAAATAAATTTCTGCAACTGAATAAGCGAGGAAAGCTGATTTCTCTGAAAATGACGAAGAGATTCGTTTTTGATCACACATGTGAGTGGAGGAAAAAAGCGAGGAAAACTATGCTTTGGGGAAATGACTCACAGTTTCATTACTCAACATACATTTGAGATAATTACTTTGCTCCACCTTGATGATATATGTCTCGAGGCATGTCATGACTCACATTATTGCCTTTTATAAAAAAAATAACCCAAGACACTGACTATTACCCTTAGTAAAACTGTTGGTTCCATGTTTATTTTAGAGTTAACCGCAGGTAGGCCTTCTTTACGCCTCCATGCGACGCCTTGGTCTAAGCGCTGGCTTCTGACTATTCGTCTGAGATGGGTTTGAATTCAAATACCGGTTAGGCATGGATGTTGTGTGTGACTCTCTCCCTTCCCTTGGAACCAGTGGCCCTAAATTAGGGGCAGCAGACTGCTTCGAGTTGCACACGATGGTCCTTAACTCCCAAAGAAAAAGGGACTGCTTTACATCCACCTGAAGGGGAAAAATCCCAAAATACTTAAAAGTCTATGATCACCCTCCATTTGTACTCAGTGTAGCACTCCTAAAGCACCTTAACGTCCACATTCACCCTACATCTGAAGTACTTTGCTGCTGCACTCCAAAACGTCCCTGCATCTATAAACGGACATGAGGTGACCAACACGTCTGAAACGTCTGTGAATTCCCTGTGTAGATTGATTAAATCAGCAACGTTAATTCACAACAAATATTTTATTTTACGATCTACTACACTTTCGCTGAGCGTTTGGCTCTGCTTCATCAGGACAATATATTTAAATCATGGTGACTTCATCAGCGTTCTGACAGTCACGGATTTTGGTCAGGCTTTTCAACGCGATTGAAGGAAATGGATTCAATGCCATGCGGATGAAAAGTCGACAAGAGTTGCGATATACACTATATTGACAAAAGTCACCGGACACCGCTTTAAAAGCAAATGAACGGATCCGCTGCATTGTTAAGATGCGTGGTACAGTTACAAACGATATAAAAACAAGCCTACAGCTGACCGTGATCATATCGCCCTGTGAGGTTGAGTGAAAATGTCGCTGAACTGACTTTGAGAAAGGAAAGATTGTTGGGTGTTATATTAGTGGGTTGTCCATAAGAGAAACCGAGAGGCGTTTAAACGTACCCAAGTCAACTGTTTTGGCTGTACTGAATAAGTGGAAGACACAGGGCGTGCTTGAAGCAGCAAAACGTACCGGCAGACCAAACAAAATCAGTGATAGAGGGCGTCGAAGCCTCATGAGAGTCGTTACAGCTAATCAACGGAGTACTGCGTAAGACCTCTGTGTACAGGTGAGTAAAAATGCTAGAACCTCGATGTGTACACGTACCATTCGCAGAGAACTTCATTCCATGGGTTACCGTGGTCGTGCGGCTGCTCATAAGCCTTTCATCTCCACTCGGAATGCTACTCGTTGTTTAGCACGGTGTAAAGAACATTTATCGTGTACCGTAGATCAACGCGAACGGGTCCTATGAACTGATGAATCCAGATACACGATCCATCAGTCTGATGGCCGTGTGTGGGTATGGCGGCAGCCGGGGGAACGCTATTTACCGCAGTGTACTGTTCCTACGGACAAGTTTTGATCTGGCAGTGTACTCTTGTGGGGATGTTTTTCGTGATATGGTTCCAGCCCATTGGTTATCGTACACAAACCTGTGAACCAGCCCGTCTACTTCTATATTTTGGACAATCATGCCCTACCAACTCTGTGGCAATACTATGGAACAGAGCCTTGTTAGTACCAGCAGGATAATGCACCAAGCCATAAAGCAAGGACTGTTAGGGCGTGGTTTGACGATAATTTCGTATCGTGTGTGGACTGGGCAGCACAGAGCACTGATCTTAATCCCATAGAGCACCTATGGGATGAATTAGAGCGCCGCATAAGAAGTTTGGAACCAAGACCTACTACTAAGCAACAGTTAGCGGCAGTATTATGTACTGAATGGAATCGCATACCTATCGCTGTGTTCCAAAACCTTGCAAAAGCATGTCTCCAAGGATCAGTGCATGCATTAAGGCCAAAGGGGGACCGACACCGTACTAATGTACATCAATAAATGCTATGTTGTGTTTCTCTTCGAGATATCCTGTGAATTTTGTCAATGTAGTGTACGTGGAAACCTTCTAAAATGTAAGCTTGATAGTCGAATCTGGTTTATCAATACGTAAGCCAAGAGTCTATCTACAGAACTAGCTGTATAATTTTAGCTAAACTTACTGATAAACCTGATTTCTATCAAGCTAAATATTTTACAAGCTTCCCACATACACCGTAGGCTTGTCAACTACCTGGCATTGATTTCATTTGTTTCAAGCGAGTGGAAAAACCTCACCAAAACCCGTGATCATCAGAACGCTGATTATGTCACAGTGATTTAAATATTCACGGCTCATCTGTCCCAATGAAGCTGAGCCAAACGCTCAGAGAAACTTTAGTAAATCTCAAAATAAAATATTTATTGTGAATAAACTTTGCTGGTTTTATCTATCTCAACATTGCAAGTACTGTAGTCATAAAATATTTTAATTTACCTGTGTAATATTAAACACATCTGCACGATCACATAATAGCAGTGAACAGATAAACACAAATATTATGTTATTCTAAATTAACCTTTCGTTTTTAGCTTTTTCATGTAAATTACGGTACTTCTCCGTTATGATCCTTTCTGAACGGCACATCAAATCCGCCAAATTTCCTTAAAATAAAAGCAACTGTGACTTACCACAGAGGTGAAAACATCTGTCAAGACGACAAATCTGCAGCAAGACATTCTGACCGTGTTGCTTAGTTGGGAAAGCGACTTACTCCGGAGTGAGGAAGAACTTAGTGATAAAATTTGTTCAATGGATATGGTGTCGTCTATTGGGTTGGTGCGAATGAAATGTCCGGCGCGAACGAGCAGTGGAGACAGGCCCCCACCACAGCTGAATGGAACCACACACAGGTGTTGCGGGTATTACGTCACAGAGTTACTATAAATAGCTAGCATGTGTGTGAAGAACAAAGTTCAGGCGTGGTTTGTTTGGACGTACCGTGGATTGCAAAGGAAACGTGTAGACGCCGGATTTGAGAGTCATCTTCCTGTATGAATTTAAACTGGGCCATTCTGCATTAATTGCAGCTCGAAACGTTAACAAAGCGTTTGGGGAGAATACAGCCAACGAACGAACCATTCGGCGATGGTTTGTGAAGTTTCGAGGCGGAGATACGGACCTGCAAAACGGAGCACGTGGTCACCTACCTGTTGCTGTTTCTGACGACGTTGTGTTAAGTGTGGTTAAAGAGGACGCACAAAACGTGTCGCGAGATAGCGGCAGAGGCAGGTGTCCACCACACGACAGTTGTTCGGTGTCTGGCTGCGCTGGGTAAGGTCAAAAAGCTGGACATGTGACTGCCGCATGAGTTGACAACTGCTAACGAGACTAGGCGTTTAGAAATCTGCACATCGACTGAATAAACATAATAAACAGGAACCTCTACTGCATCGAATTGTCACCTGCTACAAGAAGTGGGTTCTTTATGATAATCGGAAACGATCTGCACAATGGTTAAGCAAGGCACAGCCAGCTGGACGGCATCCTAAGTCACCCTACACACCAAGAAGATGATGCTCCTTGTCTGGTAGTCCACAGTCGGGATAATTCATTGGAGTTTCTTGGCAAGTGGCCAAGCCATCGCAGAAGAACGTTATTGTGCTGAATTATACCAGATGCACCGGGAATTGCTGCGGAAAGAATGGGTTTTGGTCAACAGAACATGGTTGTCTTCTGCTCCAGGACAACGCGCCGTCATGTCGCACAAAGAACGATGCTGACACTCAGTGTCTTGGGCTATGAAGCACTACCTCATCCTGCCTACTCCCAGGACTTGTCTCCGACAGACTATCATTTTTTTCGTCGCCTGGATCACTTCCTGTCTGGAAAACAGTCCACAACAGACAACGAGGTTCAATATGTAGTTGATGACTTCCTCTAGGCCCAGCCACAAGACTTTTTTCGTTCCGAGATCATGGCCTTGCCAGACAGATGGCTACTATGTCTCGATGCTCAGGGGGATTATTTTGCCTAGGTAAGTTATCCTACTTTTCCGTTCTCGCCGTCCACGTGTGCTGGTCCTTTGCCTGACATTTCATTTCCACCAACCCAACAGTTTGAAGTAGAATCTGTTAGCTGATATCACTAAAATCTGTTACCTGATATTTGATGCGTGATTTCTTATTAGCTTAAAGTTCCTTTTGGATGGTCTGGATACACACAGATCAAAATCTTCGAACACTGTTACTCTGTAAAATTATTGGTTGCTCAATTTTAAAGCGTCTTTTATCATACAGGTAAATAAATACACGTACATGTCAAAATATTGGAGTTCTTCTGTAATCTCTATTTTTCTGTTCGTTCGTGGGAATAGCTATGCCTTAGTCCAAAAACACTGTTAGATAGATAGAGCAAAGGGTGATTAAGACTTCCCGCTTATTAATTTTCATCCATGGAACCGCTGTATTAACTGCTCTCCATATAGCCAACTTTAAAATTTCTCTACCCTGTAGATGGAGTAAAGTATACACACTGCCCTCATGTAAGCCATGTTGCTCATGTTTCTGCATGTGTTGTGGTTACTGCGAAAAAGTAAATCCGGTGCAAGATGGTCATGTGCCCTTAGATGTATTGTATCACCCTGCATACGATGTGCATATAAGAATATCAGGTGTAGGAGGATCATAAACTAAGGGTGGTATAATATACAGTGCCATAGGTTCGCCAACCCTAGTTAATGATCATATCAAGATGGTCATGTACCCTTAGATGTATTGTATCACCCTGATGTGCATATAAGACTATCAGATGTAGGGGGATCATACACTAAGGGTGGCATAATATACAGTTCCATAGATTCGCCAACCGTAGTTAATGATCACATTAAGATGGTCATATACCATTAGATGTATTGTATCACGTGCATACGATATGCATATGAGAGTATCAGGTGTAGGAGGATCAAAAACTAAGGGTGGCATAATATACAGTGCCATAGGTTCACCAACCATAGTTAATTATTACGTCTCTGGAACTGGAGGCACTTCCCTCCAGAGAAGCATTTAACTGAAACAAGTCCTATTCCTCAGCAGGTACTACGTATACACACACACCGAGTGGCCAAATTATTATGACCACCAGACCGTTTTATGCAAAGTAGCTATCCCGCATATGCTGCTGACGCAACATGGCTAAATCAGTGCGAACAGGAACGCTGAAGGCATGCAGAGACTAATGAAGTGCATTGCACAAGAAATAATGGGCAAAAGATGCGATCTGTTGGGCTTTGAACGTTGAATGATGGTAGGTACTCCAAGCATTGGTGCGAGCTTTAGCACACCGGCTGCATTTGTGAAATGTTCTAGGGCAGTAGTTGTTAAATTTTAAAGAACTGGACCGCTGTTAAAAACAAACCGTCTCACAGCAAGGCGTGTGGTAGTTAACGGCTACCGGGTGCTCGAGCTGAGTGAAGAGTAGGTAGACTTGCTCAGCTCAAGGGACAGGCAACACTTCGCCAGATTATAGATAATTAATCTGAATCAGGGACTAAGTCAGATGGCTCTTAACGTACGGTCACACATCACATCGCCACACATCACATCATATGGGCTAACAGAAGCAGTCCTTACTCCATTGCCATCCGCAGCGAACAAGAAAAAAAAAACGCCTCCAGTTTGCTCAGGAACACAAGAATTGAACAGTTAAATGAGCGGAAAAGGGTAATGTGGGTCGACGAATAACGTTTTTAACTACACTATCGTGATGGAAGGTGACGACATGGAGAAAGCAGCACAAAAGCGTGGACCTATCTTACATCGTAAAACCTCTCTCAAGCTGGCGGAGGCAACGTTATGGTCTTGGGCATGTTTTCGTGGAAGTATTTAGGCCCTGTGATTCGTGTGGAGCAACATTTGACAGCCCAAAGGTATTTAAATATTGTTGCCGACCAAGTCTACTCAGTTATGTTCATGGTTTATCCCAATGAGATGAATACTTCCAGCGGGACAATGCTGCATGTCATAATGCTCACTCACATTTTACGCGAATGGTGTGAGGATATCAAGAAGACTTTTCTCTGCGACACTGGCCTCGTCAATCACCGGATTTCCAATTCGGTCGAGCATTTGTGGGATGAAGTTGAAAGGGGAATCGGACAACTGAAACCACAGTCATCTCAGAGGACTAGGCAGAAACAAACACTTCTGACCACTCAGCCACCGGAGAGGCTTAGATGTGGCCTCATGTAAATTATTATACGTGTGTAGTGTGAAAGCAGATCCTTTTTTATTTCGATATTTTGCGACTATAATGAGCAATTCTAATTCTGAGGTCTATAAGCAGTCGTCCATCCCTAATTTAGAGCTACTGTCTCCAGAGAAGGAATCGAGTAAGTGCCGTCAGTCAACACACACCACCCATGCCTCATTCAGAATTCGAGCCATGATCTAGTTCAGGAAATTACGTCTCTGACCACTCGGCCACAACGCGGCTCGTTATTTTTGGATGTGATCGGGAGTAGTGCATTTAAAACTACTAAACGCAGGAAGCAATGCACGTTAGGTATGACTGGAAGACGTGCTCATTGCTCATGTACTCTGAAGTGCCAGAAAAACTCGTACACCAGTCTAATACTTGGTAGGTCCCCCACGGGAGCGCAGGACTGCAGACATATGACGGGGCATGGACACCACTAGCTTCTGAAAATATGCTGTAGGCAATGCACACCATATTTCTTGCAGAGCGTTCCACAATTCGGGTGTATTCCGAGATCACGGATTCCTGTGTTCGATAGCGCGTTGCATGGCATCCCAAATGTGTTCTATCACGTTCAGATCTGGGGACTTGGGTGGGAATGGCAACATCCCAAACTCAGATGAATGCTGTTCTAACCATAATGTGGCGTCCAGACACTTGTGTGGAGGTGCATTGTTCTGTTGGAACAGGCCCAACCCACCAGCATGAATGCAGGACATGAACGGGTGTACCTCGTCAGAAAGGATGCGCACATAGCGTTGGCCGATCACAGACGTTTGTAGACGTACCAGGAGTCCCTGTGATGTCCAGCTAAACACCCCCCATACTATTACGGAACCCCACTAGCCGGTACAGTTCCCTGTTGAGAGGCGGGATCCATGGCTTTAAGGGGTTTGCGCCACACACGAATCCTTCCATCCGCCCGATACAGTTGAAAACGCGACTCGTCAGAGCAAGCTACTTGTTTCCAGTCATCAAGTGTCCAGTGGAGGTGTTGCCGTGCCCAAGCTAAGCGCATAGCTCTGTGTCGTGCACCCATCAAGGAGACTCGAGTTGGGCGTTGGCTCCTAAAGCCCATATCGTGCAGGGGACGTTGCACACTCCGGACGCTGATGCTTGTTGAGGCTCCAGCATTGAGTTCCCATTATACCTGCGAGAGTGTTGCACGCCAATCGCGTGAAACGATTCTTGACAGCCGACGATGGTTACGTTCACCCAATGTTTTTTTACGGTCACCCTGTTTTTGTAGGTTGGAGGTTTTGCCGGAATTCTTGTAGTCACAGTACACCCTTGCAATTGTCGTCCGTGAAAATCCGAACTTCGTTTCTACCTCCGAAATGCTTTGGCCCATCTCATGAGCGACAACTATGACACCGCGTTGAAAATCGCTTAAATCGTTGTTACTTATCATTCTCATGCCGCAAACAGCTCTGACAACTGGCAAGGATGTATATCGCTTTATATACGCACTGGCGGACGCAACCGAGTACGTGCATAGGTGACGTTGCTATGTATTTTGTATAAGCTTGTTTGTACCAGTTTTTTTGGCACTTCAGTGTATTTGAATATGCGAGAAACTGAGATAAGTTCTGCCCCAAAAGATTGCTAACTCGTTGGCTTCTACGCAATTCAATGAAGGCGTCCATTTTCTATTGCTAATAATGTAATAAACGTTTTGTGTTGCTGCTACATCATCTATCCTGTTATGAGGACTGTTTTCTGTGCGACAGAACTTGCAGCTTAGTCACGGAAAGGTATTGCGGGCGTTGTTGGTTTGCAGTTATCATTTCGAACAGTACAGGCAACCTATCTTTAGGGAAATCCTTACTTGTGAAAACACAAAACTTATCATCAATGCCTTACATTTTTAACTTTTATTTCATTTGATATGAACACAGATGTGATATACTCATAAGGCCTGTATCAGGTGCTGCGACCATTACTTTGAAAAGCTGATTGTTATTTGGTGTCCTGGGATACGAAGTAACATAGCACCATTTTCTGAAAATGAAACTATGATAATATACACTGTTGTCCGGAAGTTAAGCATATTGAAAAAAAAAGACATCTCAGAACAAACGAAATGGTGAAGAAGGGTAATAAAGTCAAGTACAGAGTACATGGGAATCAGAGTAGACGGGCTGAGCCCAAGCCCGAAAGCACGAATCAGAGCTCGGGCTGTAAAGTATTTACTGCGGCTCGGGCTCTTAGAGAGAGAGGAAGAGCGAGAGAATTATTATTTTTTTTTATGAAAATTTGATTTTACATAATTTAGCAAATGAGAAACTTTATAGCTGGTAAAGGGAATTCTTCGACAACTGGTTCTGGTTAAGGAGTGGGCATTCGAGATGGCTGTTTATTCCGGGCTTGGGTAGAATGCCATAGGCCGCACATTAATGTGTTTCTGCAGAGAAGAAAAAGCTTTTCCAAGAATTATAGATATTGGATAGTTGATATAGCATGACGACGATAATTTACCCCCTATCTCGACGCAGTAGCTCCCTGCTAATTCTATTTAGCAACGTACATATTGCAGCGCATTATGGCGCGATAATATTAGCATTATTTGAGCAACATACACCTCCGGATCCTTTTGGATGCCCTTCCCCCGAAGCACTTCAGGTGGAAACGAACGGTCAAATAGAATCGTACATTTACACTGTAAAAATACACTGACGGAAAAAAAAAATCCCAACACCACGAAAAAATAGTTGTAGAGGAATGAAATGGCGGCAATACATTTGTATAGGTAACATATTTAATCGATTAAGGTTTCAAGATCACAGCTTATTGTAAGCGCGAGAAGAGCCATTTTAAATATGAAATGCTGGTACATTAATAACCGGTATAACCGCCAGAATGTTGAATGCAACCACGCAAACGTTCATGCATTGTGTCGTACAGGTGCTGGATGTCAGTTTGTGGGATGGAGTTCCATGCCTGTTGCACTTGGTCGGTCAATACAGGGACGGTTAATGCTGGTTGGGGGTGACGCTGGAGTTGTCGTCCAATGATGTCCCATACGCGCTCCATTGGTGAAAGATCTGGTGATCTAGCAGGCCACGGCAACATGTCGACACTCTGTAGAGCCTGTTAGGTTACAACAGCGGTATGCGGGCGAGCATTATCCTGTTGTAAAACACCCCCTGGAATGCTATTCATGAATGGCAGCACAACAGGTTGAATCACCAGACCGACGTACAACTGTGCCGTCAGGATGCGTGGGATAACCACGAGAGTGCTCCTGCTGTCATAGGAAATTGCTCCCCAGACCATAACTCCAGGTGTAGGTCCAAGTGTGTCTCGGCCGCAGACAGGTTGGTTGCAGGCACTCACCTGGGCTCCTTCTAACCAACACACGGCCATCACTGGCACCAAGGCAGAACCGGCTTTCATCAGAAAACACAACAGATCTCCACTCTGTCCTCCAATGAAGTCTAGCTTGACACCACTGACGTCGCAAACGGCAGTGGTTTGGCACCCTGGCAGAACCGCCTTTCATCAGAAAACACAACAGATCTCCACTCCGTCCTCCAATGAGCTCTAGCTTGACACCACTGACGTCGCAAACGGCAGTGGTTTGGAGTAAGTGGAATGCACGCTACAGGGCGTCTGGCTCGGAGCTCTCCTTCAAGTAACCGATTTGTAACAGTTCGTTGTGTCACTGTGGTGGCAACTGCAGCTCAAATTGCTGCCGCAGACGTGGTACGATTCGCCACGGCCATACGCCGTACACGGCGGTCTTCCCTCTCAGTAGTGCCACGTGGCCGGCCGGAACCCGGTCTTCTTGAGGCAGTACCTTCCCTTGACCACCGCTGCCAACAATCATGCACAGTGGCTACATTCCTGCCAAGTCGTTCTGCAATATTGCGGAACGAAAATCCACCTTCTCGTAGCCCTATTACACGACCTCGTTCAAACTCCGTGAGCTGTTGATAATGGCTTCTTCGTCTTTTTAAAGGCATTCTTGACTAACATCAACACACTGCGTCGAATCTCAACGATAACTAACGCTCACGAACGTTACAGCGAATATTTACAGCAAACCTGCTTTGCATGTTCCGAGGAGCGCTACTAGCGCCACACGTATGCGCTGAGCGCGTAATTTGCATAGACGTCATCTTACAGATGTACTCTCACCGCCTACCAACTGTCGTTTATCTAACACAACCACTTCTTGGTGTTGGGATTTTTTTTTCCGTCAGTGTAAATAAAGGTCCCATCCCCACTCCCCATTTGAGAAATACATTGGTTAATGGCAGGAGGAAGAAAGAGTGGAAGTGTGGAAAAGGAGATGTTTTTTATTAATGGTTGAACAGGTTATCCAGTTTTCGTCTTGTTCGGGCCCGGGCTGTATCTTGCAATATAAAATTTGGGATCGGGTTGGCTTGGGCCTCCAAGAATTGAACCCGAACTCAGCTCTGATGGGACATGGGCTCGGGCTTCAAGAATTGAGCCTGAACTCAGCTCTAATGGGAATATGCAAATATAGAAATCATCAGTCGACACAATACCATGTCGAATGATGGTTGGCATAAAATGCGAAATAGCACATTTGTGGAATTGGAACAGAGCTGCGAAAAGTGGCATTGCTTGTCGTCATTGTGCCTTTCTGAAAGACGGTAAGTGGATGCGTTTTTTTTTCTTGGTTTGAGGTTCAATGACCACCGCGAGCAACTCAATGGGCTATAAGCAGTAGCCCGTCCTTAATTTAGAGCCACTAGTTCCAGGGAAAGGGGAAACCAGCGCCGTAAGACAAACACAACATCCATGCCTTACCGAGATTCGAACCCGGATCCATCTTGGACAAATGATCTGAAGTCATCGCTTAGACCACCGTGCCACCGGAGCGACCTGTGGATACGTTTACACGTGGTCGGATTTTCGGAGTGTCCGAGTTCGGCCGGACGCAAAGCAATGTTGCCTGAGTCATTGGCGTTAATCCATCCATTACATCCAGGCTCTGGAGAAGGTACAAGGACACTGGAAAGTTAATCATCAACTTGTAGAATGTTAATCATCAATTTGTACCAGGACACTGGAATGTTAAACATCAACTTATAGCAAGTCATCCACGCGAATTACAACGGCTCAGGATTATTGGTGGCAGTGAGACGTAACAGGTCGACATCAGTGGAGCGCTTACTTTAGAGCTGTCTGCTGCTGCTCGTGGACCAGTTGGTTAAAAGGCAAACAGTATAGAAACGGCTTCAGGAACAAGGACTATACATGAGAAGACCGGCCGTTTGCATCCCACTATACGTATACAGGGTGCATAGGAAAGTCCCTTTAGCCTAGAATAACTTGCGAACGAAGAGAGGTACAGTTTTGCAAGTGAGATAACGGTATAGTAAAGCGACTTCGCCCGATCGAATGCAACCAATAGCAGCCCCCCTAGTGGCAAAATGCGGAAGTTAGCCATTGCAAATCGAAAACAAAAGGAGATAGGGCAAAATGGCCAGTTACAAAGTTGTAGAGCATCAATTAATTTGTACAAAACGACATTTGTTTCACACGGATAAGATAAATTGTTGCCTGAATAACCTACAATGTCCGAAATCGATGTGCGGCGATTCGAATCTGCATATTCACATTTCGCAAATGTAGCCGTATGCAAATACAGATTTTGACGTTGTACCGTACCTACGATATAAAAACCCGTAGCAAGGTGTGCCCTGATCAGACGTTTAGGTCTATGTACGCTGTGTGGGAATGACGAGCTTGAATTTCTGGAGTTACGTAAAAAATCAGGTGTATGCAACAGCACCTACAAGTCTGCTGGATCTACGTCGTCGTGTTGTAGATGCTTGCAATAGTGTGCCACTTTCCATGCTGAGGAATGTGCATGCAGAGTTACTTTCACGAATACAAATGTGTATCGTGGGCAATGGCGAACTCTTCCAACATACTCGACATTAACTTTATATCACTGTGCGGTAGTTTGCCATTTTTTTTGTCTGACGTCATCAAACTGTATTGCTATAAGTACGCATTTATGCAATTAATTGTGTGTATTTGCTCATACCTTTGCATGTTCCCTTCAAACGTACACACAAAAGGGCACACATCGATTTCGGACATTTTAGGGTATTCAGGTGACAATTTATGTTATCCGCATGAAACAAATGTCGTTTTGTACTAATTAATTGATGTTCTACAACTTTGGAATTGGAAATTTTGCTCTATCTCTTTTCGTTTTCGATTTGCAATGTCAAACTTCCGCATTTCTCCAACCAGGGGCGCTGCTATTGGTTGCATTCGACTGGGCGTAGTTGCTTTACTATACCGTTATCTTTCTTGCATAATTGTACCTCTCTCCGTTTGCAAGTTATTCCAGGCTAAAGGAACTTTCCTATGCACCCTGTATACGTCAGCAAGAAATGCCAAGGTACTGTGGTAGAGATAACATCGAGACTGGGACGAAAATCAATGGACCAATATACTCTTCACCAATAAATACAGGATCAGTCTCAAAAGTGAGCGCCGTCGTCTTCTCATCAAGAAAGAGCCTGGAACCCATTATTCCCCCACAAACATCCAAGAAATGCACCATTATTGAGGTGGTGATGTACTTCTGAGGGAGGACATTATGTCCAACGGGGGCACACTACTCCCTATCTATTCTGGTCGAACTGTAACAGGTCGGAGAAAATCCTTGATCCCTAGCTGAGCCATTTTTGGAGTGCTGTTGGCCTACAGAAAAGAAGTTAGATGTGTGCTTATCGTGGAAGTATTAATTCGACTTTTCTGACATCAGGCGATGTTAATATTTCCACAGTTACAAAAAAAATACATCTATCTTGTTTGAACTCATTAGTTGTAGTTTAAGGAAGTAGGCAAACTCTGTCTTAATTGCTCAAGAAAACATTTAATGGCTCTTCTTCAGGTACATAGGTACACAAGGAAGGCGACCTTTGGAAAGTCACGCCCATACCACATTTTACGCAATTGTGCTGCAAAATGCCCGCCACAGCCCAACTTAAAAGCAGGAGAACCTTTCAAGCAGCGTATGCATCAGGAAAATGCTTCTGAAGGTGAGCAAAGTCATATCGGAAATTTTCCGTATACTAATTAAACTGCGTGAACATTTTCTCGACAATGCTGTTGATCCACTCAAATTTCTAGGCGAAAAATTCAATCCGATCTGGCTATTACTGAAATGTGTTCTCATAAACGACTATAACGTTAACATCATTATCAGCTAAAGTCAATGCATAGCACAAACGGGATTTAAGAACATTATGCTTAACCAAATTAATGAGACAGTCGATAGAAAAATGTGGCGAATTTAAATGCCATATTGCATGATGTTAATGTTCTATGAGAAGGAATATACATATGTACATGTATATATGACGTGGAAAAGTAAGATATGTAGCGTAATTTTTTTATAACTAGGTATTTTCGTTTTCTTTATGAACTTAGAATTGCGCAATTGCAAATGTAAAAGTGTTATGGTAGTTCATGCGCAGAAGCACAAACACAATTTTTTTTTCTTTCTTTCTTTTTTTTTCATTTCTTCTACAGATAAAAATAAAAGAATAACTGGTTACATTCTGCGAAAAAAATTAGTTACATTATGAGAATTTCGTGGTTTAAGGGAAAAATAACATTTCTTCAGTATACGCATGAAATAATAACACACTGTTACCTACTGTATTGGAACTCTCAATTTTTTGACTTAAATGAGAAAAGAAACTGGTTTGACAATCTAAAATAATCATTTTAGGTTCACAAGGGGAATCTTAAAATTAAATTTCATAAGATAGGATTCTAAATGAAAAATTCTGTATGTCGTTTATGAAGGACAAAATGGAACCAAAATTCCTGACGTACCAGTTCTCTTATTCCTAAAGAGTTGCTGAAATGATTTTAATCGTGTGTCGTAACGCATCTCTGACGTCATGTCAGAATGATTCGGATGAGATGACATCACACCAGGAGCTGTAAAAAATCGGTTTTTGTTGCTAAGCGAAGTGGTACACGCGTGAGCTGTGTTGATTGGCTATATTTTTTCGTTCTAAGAATCTTACCTTGATATAGAGTGTCACAAAAATACATGAAACAATGTTTCGTCAAAGTGAAGCAGATTTGTTCCAAATGTGAAACAATGAACATTACAAAAATGAACATGAACATTATAACAATGAAAAAAAGTATATTATTTCGGACAGAGATTCAACAATTAAAACAGGGAAGCACCAGAGGCGCCTACAAAATGGGACAAGCGTTAAAACAAAGGAAATTATATATATTTAGATTAAACAGAAAAAAACAACAACGGAAATTATTAAATTGAAAGAGAGAATCAGACTTTTTATCCCCTAAAACATTCACTACAATTCTTGATGATGTCTTTAAAACCCTTAACCAGCATATAAAGGTGTCACAATGTCAACATCGTTGTTCTCATTTCAAACCAGACGAGAAGTACGACTACGAGTAAAATACTGAATGAATGGATTTTTTTTTTTTTTTTGATTGGAGGATTTTTTTTTAATGATTTATTGGACCTAGTGGTACAGAGACATGACAAACAATCATACATAGACAGGATATTTTTCACAGCAACAAGTACATATCATACATTTTACAGTATGCCAATTGATCAATTTACACAGGAAGACCAGTGTTGATCAAGTAACACATTGTGAACAAGTACACATCAAACATGGTTTTACTGTATGCTAAATGACCAAAGAGCAAGTGTTGGACAAGTAACACATTGAGAGCCAGTGCCGAAAGACCAACACCCATGTCTCCTCGGGATTCGAACCTGGACCTATCTTGAACGAATGATCAGAAGCCATCGCTTAGACCACTGCGCCATCAGGGCCGCTGATCGGATATGCAAACAAATGAATAGGTCTTCAAAAATGAAGCAAATTAAAAAGCATAATAACCGGTGAACTACAATGACGCAGTTGCGCTCAAGAAAGAAGCCGTAGGTAAAGGTATACTAAAATTAAAAAGAGAAACAATAAGTTTAATTCACTTACAGTACTAAAAGTAAGTTTAATTCAGTTACTTAGAGAAAAAGTAAGTCTAATTCACTTACTTAGAGAAAAAGTAAGTCTAATTCACTTACTTAGAGAAAACGTAAATTTAGTTCACTTACGTGGGGGTTGCTTTCGGCAAATTAAATAACACATTCATGAAAGATATTATCTTTTCCCTCTAAAGTAAGACATTCTATCTCTAGTACTGAAATTAATATTAATTTTTGTGATGAAACATATTAAAGTCTTTATTAATTTTTCTCGTGTAGAATAATCATCTTGAGTTACACTGAACGGACAAATTATTACACACACCCAAATAATAGCATGCAAAGCACAAGGCGTCATATTTGTAGGCATTGACAGTTTCAGCCTCCAGATACCTACGACGTTGAAACTGTCAATGCCTAAAAATGGAGCAGGTCTCTACGCATTGGAAATCAGTCACGGAAACGTAATCATGGGTAAAGGTAACGACGTGAGCTTGACCTTGGCCAGATGGCAGCTGCGAGAAAGGCTCACTGCTGAGCCGTGGGGATTTCTATGGCTCATTGCTACAGCAGCTGCGAGGAAGGCTCAATGCAACTTCTGAACTGTGGGGATTTCCATGGCTGACTGTTGCACGTGTGTACCAAGACTACGTGAAATACGGCAAAACTTCAAAGCAGCTGAAGAAATATGGCCGTAAAAGTGCAAGTGACTGTAGAGATGAGCTCACATCATCACACACTACCGCGAAGCAAATAACGTCTGAATTTAACGAGGGCGCGTCCACAAGTGTATGCACAAAGACAATTCGTCGTATCGTGGAAAAAACTAGGCTTTTTGCAGTCGACGTCCGCATGGTGTCTCCTTGTTGAATACAAGGAATCAAAAGATTACAATTTGCAAAGGCATATCTCAACTGCAGTACGGAGGATTAAAAACACATCAACCGGTCTGGCGAATCGTGGTTTCACCTCAGCCACGCCGATAGAAAAGTGCGTATGTGGCGGAAACAGCACGAAGCGATAGACCCAGCTTGCGAAGTTGGGGTCATACAGACTGGTGGAGGCGGTTTATCAGTTTGGGGTGTGTTTACATGGGATTCCTTTACGCCCCTCGTACCATTGAGACACTTTCTCCCCGACCCAAAGCATGTGAACATCCTCGCCGATATAATCTATACTTATTCATAATGATTCAATTTCTGCGCCATGACGCCATCTTCCAACAGGATAACGCCACTCCTCATACTTCCCGAGTGGTGACTAATTGGCTGCAGGAGCATTCAAGTGAGTTTACCACTCCCTTCATTCGCCCCATTGAGAATTTTTGAGAGGAATTGGAAAAATATTTTCGAGCCCACCCATCCTCCACGGGTAACTAACTGTAAATGATCTACGACAGGAAATCTTCGCTTCACGGGTGGCAACACCACCACCACCGTGTTTTCAACACCTCACTGAGTCCTTACAAAGTCGTTTGGCTGCTGTTGTGAGGGCAAAAGGTAGTACAACACCTCACTGAGTCTTTACAGAGTCGTTTGGCTGCTGTTGTGAGGGCAAAAGGTAGAGCAACACCTCACTGAGTCTTTACAGAGTCGTTTGGCTGCTGTTGTGAGGGCAAAAGGTAGAGCAACAACTCACTGAGTCTTTACAAAGTCGTTTGGCTGCTGCTGTGAGGGCAAAAGGTACAGCAACACCTCACTGAGTCTTTACAAAGTCGTTTGGCTGCTGTTGTGAGGGCAAAAGGTAGAGCAACACTTTATTTGGGAGATGTGTATAATGTATCTCTTCATTTTACATAATACGTATAGTAAAAATATTTTGCCCTTGTCAATTCATACTTCCAAAATGAAAATCCTCCAAATACGTGGCGTCATTGAAAAAACAAAGACATCGCTCTTTCCACGTTTTATCAACACTTAGCAACCGAAAAATTGTTATCCGGTCACCGCTGGGGATCCGAAACCCAGATCTCTCGATATCTCCAGTTGCGGTGCACCTTTGATCCTTCGACTGATGTCGAGAGATCTGGGATTTGGATCCCCAGCGTTGACCGGATAACAATTTTTCGGTTGCTATGTGTTGATTAAACGTGGAAAGAGCAATGTCTTTGTTTATTCATACTTCCAAACTTAACGCGTTCATAAATAAGAGACACATGAACACCAAATGCAAAATAGTCCATAAATAGGCTCGTTAGGTGGAAAGAGCAATGTTAGGAAAATGTATGAAAAATAGGAGGAGGAATGAATCCCGGTAAACTCCCCCACCGGTAAATTCCCCCACATTCAGTCAATTCCCCCACCTCGGAAAACTCCCCCACCGGTAAATTCCCCACACCTTTTTCAGTCAGGGACTTTGCACAAATGAATTTTACTCAAAATACAACTCAAAAAGGTGGGGGAATTTACCGGTGGAGGAACTTTCCGATGGGGAGTTTTCTGACCGGTAAATTCCCCCATCTTTTTCAGTCAGGGACCGTGCACAAATTGAATTTTACTCAAAATACGACTCAAAAAGGTGGGGGAATTTTCCGGTGGGGTAGTTTTCCGATGTTAGGGAGTTTTCCGACATTTGGAAATAACTCCCTGCGGATATTTTTATAAAATCCCAGGCTGATATTTATTTGTGAAGATATTAATATTCATCAAAAGAATATTTCTGTTTCCTAGGTCATTTGCTGATGAGAAATAACAGTTGCGTTTTAAAATATACTTCGAATCTTGTAGTTTATATTTTTGCCCGGTTTTTTAGCACGTCTTTTGTAAAAAAAATTGTGCCTATGTTACCGGTTTGTCCGTCCGTCAGTACCCACGATTATCTCTGCAACTATTAGCCCGATTTGAAAAATCCTTTTTGCATTGGGAAGCGTGAATTATATGCGAATGATGATCCTTCATTTAGTTTTTTTTTTACGATGTACAATTTCGCCGCTAGAGGGCGTAAATGCAGATGATGTCGAATTCAAAAATACTTTTTATTCCACATATTTGGTTCTAAACATCCAATTGAAAAAATGCTTTTATCTTTCGATTCCATTTATGTCGAAGACTATTTTAGATATAGTTACTTCTTTAAATTACGCATAGATTTTCCGTTAGGGGGCGTAAAAGTAAATTACATTTTTCCCGATAATTCTTCTTCTAAAACTCCGATTTGAATTTTTTTTCTTCAGCGGATACACCTCCTGAAGGAAAATCTTTTGCATATAATTTCAAATTTTTGGTAAAGAATACTTTTGCCACCAGGAGGCGTAAGTGTTAATTTTTGCTTCTGATGTATTTGCCATAAACTCTGAGCTTCTAAAATATCGATTGAAAAAATTCTTTCGTAGACTGATGCCATTCACATCGATAAACCTTTTCGGAATATTTTCTTCTTAAAATATTCCACTGTTTCTCCGCCAGGGAGCGTAGATGTATATCTTATTTTTGTCAATATCTCTACTTCTAGGAGTCCGATTTGAAAAATTCTTTCTTTGTTGGATAGTGTTTCCAGTGTGACATGTTTTTTCATATAATTTCAAAATTTTCAATTAATTCATAGACTTTCCGTTAGGGGCGTAAATGTAAATTGCTTTCTCCCCGATATCTCTGCTTCTAAATCTCCGATTTGAAAAATTCTATCTGCACCGGATACAGCTCCTGATGGGAAATCCTTTGCACATAATTTCTAAATTTTGCAAAAAATTATTTGGCCACCAGGTGGCGTAAGTCTTAATTTCCGCTACTGATGTATTTGCAGCAAAATATGAGATTCTAAAGTGGTTTGTTGTCCGATACTACTCATGTCGACAAACCTTTTAGGAACATTTTCTTCTTGAAATAATGCATGATTTTTACGCCAGGGAGCGTATCTTATTTTTGTCAATATATCTACTTCTAGGAGTCCGATTAGAAAAAATTACTTCTTTGTTGGATAGTGTTTCCGATGTGAAATGTTTTTCTTATAAATTCAAAGTTTTGAAGTAATTCATAGACTTTCCGCTAGGGGGCACAAAGGTAAATTGCGTTTTCTGCGTTTTTTCTGCTTCTAAAACTCCGATTTGAAAAAATTTTCCTGTATCGCATACAAGACATGATGGAAAATATTTTTCACGTTATTTCTAATGTTTGGTAAAGAATGGTTTAGTCACCAGGGGACATAAGTGTTAATTTCTGCTTCTTGTGTGTTTGTAGCAAAATCTGGGCTCCTGTAAACTCGACTAAATTTTTTTTTTCTTGGACCGATAGTGCTCATATGGAAAAATCTTTTGAGAATACCTTCTTCCTAAAATAACGCATGGTTTTTCCACCAGGGGACGTAAAGTCACATCTTATTTTTGCCGATATATCTGTTTCTAAGAGTCGGATTTGAAAAATTCTTTCTATGTTGGATAACGTTTCCGGTGCGAAATGTTTCTCATATAAATTCATGTCTTTATTAACGCACAAGTCTTAGCTCACGATTCCGTTTACAGCAATATCTGAGGGATTAAAAACCCGACTGAAAAACTTCTTTCTTCCGTCAGACACTATTGTTTTCCATACCGGTTCCATTGACTTTGAATAGCTTTGATAAATTTAACTTGCGTCAGAACAGATTCAAAAGACGTGCTTATTACACACGAAAATTCGGTGTCATCTTTCTTGTTAAATTTTCCTCCGTTGGAAGAGACATGCTCCTCCCACATGTACTCTAATTACATGAAGTCGAATGTTTTCACTTACAAGCGTCTCCTAAGCAAGTGTCCTCCAGTGAAGGGGGAAAAGTAGGGTTGTAGAGGGGGTGATGTCCCTCTGCTCTTGGGGGGCCCAGCTAACTGAAGAAGGTGGGTTCCTTCCGAGAAATTGCCTGAATGCCTTTCTTAACTGAACGCGAATTTCTGGTAGTTCGCACGACGACTGACCAAAAGTTACAAATCGATTACATATTAAATAGAACCACAACGGTTGGCGAAAGACCGCCACACAGGAAAACTGCCACACATCTTTCAGCAACTTAGAAAACTGCCGCACAGGAAAACTGCCACACGCTTTTCATTAAGGGGCCGGGAATAAATTGCTATTCCTCCGAGGAACCCTTTGAATGTGTAGCAGCTTTCTGGTGTGGCAGTTTTCCAAGTTTCCGAATTATGTGTGGGATTTTCCCAAGGTTCCTAACGATGGGAAGGAGCTCTTTTGTTTGTCTGAATTTTCATGTCGGTTCATACTTAGAGCAACTGGCCACACAAGTTCGAGGGGGGGGTATAAAGATTGCCGTTTCATGGCCTATATTGAGAATTGAATTGGGAACTCCAAACGAATTTCAAGAAAACGTTCTATGTAAGCCAAGCGAAAATTGCTGTGTTCAGGAAAGGACAATAAGGTGGGAATTTTTAATAACGTTGCACTTTTACTTAGGCACTAAATATTTACATAACATGTCAAATTTGTAATATTTTTCTTTTACTTAATTAATTCATAGGCCCTACACCTCGGCCTTTTTAACAGCTTTTAATACGCCGACTTCATATTTATAACGCTTACGTATCAAATCAAGTCAATAGCATTGCGCTTTTGCTTAGGCACTAAATTATAAAGTCATAGGCTACAGACATAGGCTTTTTTAACAGTTTTTATTCTACCAGTGTCATATTCACAACGTTTACACGGATAATAAAGTTAATAATATTGGGCATTTACTTGGGCACGAAATATTAATTCATAGGCCCTAGGTCTAGGCTTTTTAAACAGTTTTTATTCTACCGATGTCATATTCATAAAGTTAACATCCCATGTCAGGTTAAGAGTATTGCGCTTTTACTTAGGCACTAAAATGACTAAATATTAATTCTTAGGCCATAGGCCTAGCCCCTTTACCAGTTCTATCGTTGCCATATTCATAAAGTTTACATATCACTGACGTCAGGTTAATAATATTGCGCTTCTACTTATGCACCATACATTAAATAATAGACCGAAGGTCTAAGATTTTAAAACTTTTTTCTTTGCCTATGTGATGCTCGCAAAGTTTACAAAAAAAAAACAAGTTAATAGCATTGCGCTTTTACTTAGACATTCAATATTAATTACTAGGCCCAGGGCCAATGAATTAATAACTAGTACCTAAAGTAAAAGTGCAATATGATTAACTTCAGTTCATACAAAAACGTTATGAATACGACATCGTTAGAATAAAAACTTAAAAAGGCCTAAGCCAAGGGCCAATGAAACAACATTTAGTTCTTAAGTAAAAGCGGAATATTTATAAACTTGAGTCGATATGTAAACGTTATGAATACGGCATTCGTAGAATAAAAACTACTAAAAAGGCCTAGGCCTATGGCCCCTGAATTGATATTTAGTGCCTAAGTAAAAGCACAATAATCTTAACCTGACTTGGTACGTAAACTTTGTGAATATGACATCGGTAGAATAAAAACTTTGAAAAAGGCTTAGGCCTAGGGCCTATGAATTAATATTTAGTGCCCAATAAAAAGCGCAATGTTATTACCTTGATTTAATATGTAAACGTTATGAATGTGACATGCGTAGAATAAAACCTGTTAAAAAGGACTAGGCCTCCTAGCCTAGGGCCTATGAATTAATATTTTGCGCTTAAGAAAAAGCGCAAAATTATTACCCTGATTTAAGACGTAAACGTTATGAATATTACATGGTTAGAATAAAAACTGTTAAAAAGGCCTTGGCCTAGGGCCTATGAATTAATATTTAGTGCCTAATAAAAAGTGCAATGTTATAACCTTGATTTGATATGTAAACGTTACGAATATGACATCGGTAGAATGAAAACTGTTAAAAAGGCCTAGGCCTAGGGCCCATGAATTAATATTTAGTGCCTAAGTAAAAGAGTAATATTATTGTCTTGATTTAATACGTAAACGTTATGAATATGGCATCGCTTGAATAAAAACTGTTAAAAAGGCTTTGGCCTAGTGCCTGTGGAATAATATTTCGTGCCCAAATAAAATAGCGATTTTATATATAAACGTTGGGAATATTACATTATTAGAATAAAAACTGAGGTATAGTAATTAATATTTAGTGATAAATATTCCTACGCATGAGACATAGTAATTAATATTAATATTTCTACGCATGATGCATAGTAATTAGTATTTAGTGCCTAAGTAATCAAAAGAGAAATATTAATAAATTGACATGTTATGTAAATATTTAGTGCGTAAATAAAAGTGCAACATTATTCAAGAAATCCCGCGCTGTCGTTCTTTTTCGAAACATAGTATGAGTTCTGCTGTAATTCCTTTAGTTCGTTAAAACCCGGAGGTTTAAGAAATGTGCTATGTAATTTTTTAGTATTCACTAGAATACACTTTTGTTTCACCAAATTCAAGTACAATTGTCGCTTGTCTTACTGGAAACGTTCTCCCGATTTGTGCCCGGCCCCTTAATGAAAAGCGTGCGGCAGTTTTCTAAGTTGCTGAAAGATGTGTGGCAGTTTTCCTGTGTGGCGGCCAACCGTTGTGGTTCTATTTAATATGTAATCGATTTGTAACTTTTGGTCAGTCGTCGTGCGAACTACACCAGAAATTCGCGTTCAGTTAAAAATGGCATTCAGGCAATTTCTCGGAAGGAACCCACCTTCTTCAGTTAGCTGGGTCCCCCAAGAGCAGAGGGACATCACTCTCTCTCCAACCCTCCTTTTTCCCCTTCACTGGAGGACACTTGCTTAGGAAACGCTCGCAAGTAAAAACATTCGACCTCATGTAATTAGAGTACATGTGGGAGGAGCATGTTTCTTCCAACGGAGGAAAATTTAAAAAACTGGGCAAAAAGATAAACTACAAGATCCGAAGTATATTTTAAAACGCAAGTGTTATTTCTCATCAGCAAATGAACTAGGAAACAAATATTCTTTTGATGAATATTAATATCTTTACAAATAAAATGCAGCCTGGGATTTTATAAAAGCATCGGCAAAGAGTTATTTCCAAATGTCGGAAAACTCCCCAACATCGGAAAACTCCCCCACCGAAAAATAGGGTGGGGGAATTTACCAGTACGAAACTCCCCCATCGGAAAATTCCCCCACCGGAAAATTTTCCCACCTTTTTGAGTCGTATTTTGAGTAAAATTCATTTGTGCACGGTCCCTGACTGAAAAAAGGTGGGGGAATTTCCCGGTGGGGGAGTTTTCTGATGTGGGGGAATTGACTGAATGTGGGGGAATTTTCTGTTGGGGGAGTTTACCGTTTACCGGAGGAATATCTTGATAAGACCATCAACTAAAAGAAGTCAATGCATTAATAAACGTCAAGAAAGTGCAAGACACCTGCTTTAGTGAAGGACAAAGAAATGGGAGACCCAGATAGAGCGTTCAATGAGGTTAAAGCACCTGCAGAGAAAAAATGGAGATTAAGAGTCAAAGGCAAAGACAACAGAAGAGGAACAGATAACCTTCGTCTGGCAGAAAGAGAGAAAAGGGGAATCACTCAAATTTTACACAACAGCCATTGTCGGTCTTGACATCGGTCTAATATTATGAGACTATATGATAGCCATGTACGAATCCCGTACATGAGAACAATTTGTGAAAGGTCTTTCACTGCTTTCCGAACTGTTATAAAAAAATCTGCAACAAAATGTTTTTCTTCATCCGTCAGTTAATAGTTGCTCCATGAAACGTCTAATACGCAAGGTGCGATCAAAAAGCATCCAGACTGGATTCATTAAAAAAAAGAACATGACTTACAGATTTGAAACTTAATCGCCTTCGAAGTAGTCCCCTTCTAAAGCCGTACACTTAGCCCAGCGCTGTTTTAATTGCTCGAAGCATTTTTTGAAGTCATCTTCTGAAATAGCGAACAGCTGCTTCGTAGCATTCTCTTGTATTGTATATCTTGAAGTATTTTCTCTTTCAAGTGGTATTTGATTTTTGGGAAGAGAAAAAAGTCGCAGAGAGTGAATATGGCGAATAGGATCGCTGTGTAATCTGTGCAGTGCGGTGCTTACCAAGAAACTGGTGCATAAGTTGCTATGCACGGGCAGGCGCTTTGTCGTGGCGGAGTTGCCACTCGCCACCCTCATGCAGTGCTTGCACGAACTGCGTCCCTCCAGACGCCACAAAACTTGACAGAAATACTCCTTGTAGATTGTCTGGCCTGATGGATCGTATTTATGATGCACAATCCCCTCAAGATTGGATGAAACAGTCAGCATTGTCTTGACATTGCTGCGGCTCTGTCGTGTTTTTTTTAGTTTGGGATCTTCCACTCTGAAGACTGGGCCTTAGTTTCGAGGTCATACTTATAAGCTCACGAATCATATCCAGTTATGATAGTTTTTAAAAAGTTTTCGACTGACTCAAGCAGATCACTAGCAGCTGAAATACAGGCCTGTTTTTGCTCAGCCGAGAGCAACTTTGGTACAAATTTGGCTAATACGCGTCTCATACCCAAATATTCCGTAAGAATGGACTGAACTGAACCGAAACTAATGTCGAAGTCTTCAGATAACTATCGAATAATGATTCGGCGATTTTCCAGCACAGCTAAGCGCACAAGTTCGACATTGCTTTCACTTAATGCTGCTTGCGGACCTCCCAGACCGTTCATCACTCTCAACACTTTCACAACCGTCTTTAAAACGTTCATAAACTTGTGCACGACTCATACAATCCTCCCCATAGACTTTCTATAACTTTATGTATGTGACTGTTAGCAAGTTTTGCCAAGTTTTGGCAAAATCTGATGCAAATTCGTTTATCAATTTTCTCTTCCGATATAACAAATGCGACGAACAGCTTCGCACACGTAAGAAAAAACCACTACTGTAAAAAAAACAACACCGGACGAGCAGCAGAGATGTGACTCACGACACATGCGTAGAAGGTTTCAAGGTCAACCTGTACCAAACCGCTCCCTGCTGTGTCGCGCGATTCCGAACTTACGCGACCAGTCCGGATACTTTTTCATAAGATCTTGTATACAATTTTCCCCGAAAGAAATTATATGGAGAAGCATCTGTTGATCGATATCTTCTGGTATTAGGATTTTTAACGTTCCGTAGTGTCACCTGGAGTAGCAGTATAAAACAATAAAAATATCACGCTTTGCTGTTCCATTGGGATTAATGTGCATTGGCAGAACGCCATGTTTTGGTGGCCATAAATGCAGAATCATTAAATTATTCACTACAGTCTCATCTGATTCTTCGGATATTTTGAATTATCATCATACGAAAAAGCATGCTGAATAGAGCAATAATAGATATCTACATTTCCATAAGTCACACGGATAGTTTTGGCGTGAAAGTTGATCAACTTCTTGATTCACAGAGCGTGAAAGGAATAGCGAAATCACTAGTTCGTAGCTCTGGAATAGGAGTCCTGAACTGCAGCTGTAAAGACATGCTTACCCAACTGACGCGTATTAACACGCTCAGTGAATCTTAACAAGTGATGTCATGCCGGGACTTATAAAAAACGTATGGATGGATGGATTGATAAGGAGATACAGATCGGTATTCACAGCAAAGACAAACTTCCATTGTTTTTGTCAGACTATCGAACAATAACGAACTTGGTCACGAAGCAAGTTCAGCACTTTTCAGAGGTAAAAGGCTATGTTTAACAAAGGAATACCATTTGTTTTTAAAGACAGTCTGAGTGGACGATGGATGACACCAAAAATGCCTAGAAGAATTAGGTATTAACGACCGCATTGTAGCACCAAGGACGAGTTTACTATTGGGCAAACCTGGGCTATGAGTCATCGCGCTGCATATGGAGAAACGCCAAAATTTTGGAGTTCAAAGAACAAAACTGTTGGAAAAATAAGTCATAAGTACGTGTTCATAGCAGTCGCTAAACATTGTTTCCACGAGCAGAGAAAAAGTTGTTTATTATTTCTAACAGCGCTAAGTGCTAACAGCGGTGTCACGCGATCAATTCGTGGAAAAACACCTGCCATGAGAAAAAGAGCAACTTGCTAATGCTCACAGAATTTCGCACGCTTTGCGGCGACCCTCCTGTTATGATGTTCGTCTCTTATGCTGTGATGTTTTTTCGCAAGCAATGCGTGTCATGTTTTAAGTGTCATACTTTCGAATCTTGATTTATTTCTATTCCGTGTGTTGTGCCAATTAAATACAGGGTTTTTCAAAAGGTTATTGACAAACTTCAGGAGCGTATAGAGGGGTCAGAATACAGTAACTTTCATAAAAAATTGAGAAACGAATTTCCCCGAAGAAATAATTCTTCATAGATACATGGTAGGCATTGTAATGTTTTTGTTGGCATATTTTCACTGTATTCCATGTACCCACTTCCTTCAGAAAACTTGAAAATTTCCGTCGCCCTGGAGTGGGATTCGAACCCGCACCTCCCGATTTCCGTCTAGCCTGCTACTCAGTAACTTTCAAAATTGGAACCTGTATGGTTCCAATTTTAGTAAACTAATCCTGAGTCAATACAAGCCTTTGAATGAAGGAACCGCATTGCGGACGTTATTGTACTGTGCGAAAAGGCATTGGGTTACGTGTGCTTGTTATTCGTGCGCGCAGAAGCAGGTGGTTTATTTGTGGTTTTGAATTGAAGGTAACTGGTGTCTTAGTGCTTTAGTTATATCTTGCTATCCGTTAAATAGAACGATACACTTATGCAGAACTCAAGAACATGCATTTCATCTACGGCGCAACAGCTGGAAATACACGCGAAGCTGAACACCTGAACCAGGAACAATATCCGAACCGGTGCCACCCACTACATACGACGTTACAAAACATTCAATGGCGACTCGGGAAAACAGGTTCCCGGCGCATAGCGCGTCTTGTAGGTCGTCCACGACAGATTCGAACAGTGGTTGTCGAAGAGGATGGACTTTCTCGTGTGGAACAGCAGCGTACATGCCATCGCTCATCACGTAGGAGTTACACGAAGCACTGTATGGAAAGTCTTGCATGATAACCGCAGCTGCACCTATCACACACAGGAAGTGCACGGATGGTCTGTGGAGGACTTCCTACGATGGGAGCAATTTTCCCACGACGGGTGCAGTTTTCTCACGACGGGTGCAGTTTTCTCACGACGGGTGCAGTTTTCCCACTACGGGTGCGATTTTCCCACGACGGGTGTATTTGGGTGAGTGCGTCAGAGTTTCATGATGCAATGCCTGCATTGCATGTAGTGGTCGCCAGTTCGAACACCTTTTGTAATACATTTAATGAGTCCATGTAACCTTTGTTTACTTATTAAATTTTGTGCAAATTAAGATTATTTCATTGAGGGATCAGCTGAAAGCATTCGTGCTAATACTGACTATATTACCAGTTAAAGCTGTCGAAGCACGATCTTGAATAACCAGACGTAAAAGCACAAGTGCGTACTCCAACTCATAAAAATACATCAAATTTATTCTACGTTAAAAATATACACAGGTTAAAAGTCCTACTAGTACTTTCGGGTGTACCATCCACCCATCTTCAGGTAGTACAAGCTAAATGAGTCATAAGAAGGGTGTTAACGACATTTCATGGATACTGCCCGATCTCATAGACCCAATGGGCTAGTTCGTATAAGGTGTAAACATTTACTCAGTTACATCAAGTATTATATTTCTACCATCTGGCATATCTTGGGGTGATGACTGTATAAGTGATCTCCATACTGTAGAAAGGAAGTATGGCGTGTTGTCGTTACAGCATTGATCTGCAAATCTGTAGACATCCCATTTTATTTCTAATATATTGTACGCAGTGTAGTTCCTTACATTCTAAGACTTATACTGACTCAGGAACACTTTGGAGAACACTGGTTACTATTCGAAAGTTGCTGTATTCTGACCCTCTCTATACGCTCCTTAAGTTTTGTCAATAACCTTTTGAAACACCCTGTATATATTCATAAGTGCATCGCCATCTTCAGCTCGTACTGGTTTACCTTTGTATAAGGTGAGTCATTCTTTTGCATACCATAATTTCCGAAGTGCTACCGGGGGCTTTTGGATTGCCCCGCGTCATTATTAGTAATAAGGGTAATCACTCGAATCTCAAAAACTATGTTTTCCCAGTATTAGAGAAAACACAGGCTCGCTATTCGAGGATGGGCGTTGTGTTTCACCCAGCCGACGTTCCGTGTATCGGGGTCCGCTGAGTGCCGCAATGTTTTAAAGTAATCGTCTAGCTTTTCATTTCTTTTTGAATAATTCGTTAACTTACAAATTTTGATTTGTTTACTAGCACTGATGCGTAAGTTACTCAGTATTGCACTGGAGGATTTTTCTGAACATTCATCCCAAATCATTTATTCACACATCCAACACTCAATCGTTATTAACCTGTTTTACTTTACAAAATTGTACACTCAAATGAAATGTAGCCGACTCATAATACCGTGAAAATAAAATATGTTTATTTTGCCTGATGAAGGCTTGAAATCTAGAAAAATATACACTCAGTCATATGAAAATGTTTGAAGACCCTTTTAGAAAAATTATTTATTTAAAGGTTAACTTTAATTTCTTATTTTCATTTAATATAATTCTGAAATATTTCGAAACATAATTTACTAAAAATGATTCCCTATACTACACAATTTCCTGCTCTGATCAATGGTATTCACTTTACTCAACCATTTCATTTCTTCTATTTCTGCCCTACTTTTCTCAGCATTAGTTTAGAGCTGGTTTTACTTTCAACCTTAACTTAGTCTACTATGCTCTTCTTTAATTTTCGGTTCAGCATACTAATTATGTAAACAAGAGGAAACTTTAAGGTCGGAATTGTCCTACCTTCTATCCCACGATGAGGGCTGGAATATCATTCTAGCGAAGTTTTTATGCTATCTCCTCTCTTCCTAAAGTTCTTATGCCAACTCCTAATTCTCTCTGAATTCTGTCATCATTCTCTCGCAGTATTCATGCTATCTCCTTTCTTCCTGAAGTGCTTATGCCAACTGTCTGACTTCTGTCATCCTTTTTTCGAAGTATTCATGCCGACTGATATAATTCTCTCGCTCCTCTTCCTGTCCTACCAAAAAAAATTTTCTTCCCGGATCCTCCTACCAATTTACAGATTGGTCAAACAATTATCATTTCCCGATCTGATTTGCTCTGGGTTTCCCGCCATTTCTCTGACTTGCCATCCTTCGCCCCGTCCAAAATCTGTGTCCGCCCTCAAATTCTAGGAACTTCGTTGCCTACGGATCTCTGAGGTCGTAAATCTTACTATCATAAAACTGCTATAGTTTTCCTTGGCCTGGCGTCAAGCTATTCTTTTCTTCCAGACCTGGTGCATCAAATCTCAAGACGACTGGCGCCGAGCTCCAATAAAATGTCTACCCGCTATTTCTCTGACTTGAATTACTATGTCTTACCCAATATTGCTGGCTCGTAGCAGTTAGGGAAAGGATGCCCCGCGGTCCCATGCCACAGCAAGCGGACTGCTGGAAGCCCTTCGACTCTGAGAGAAAGAGAGAGAGGGTGGGGTGGGGGTGAAGGGGAAGAGCGGTACTTTCCTGACCTTCCTAGGCGCGAACCCACGGAAGAAAATCTAAGGGGAAAATTAAATTGTGAAATGCAGAGCGTCTGAAGAGCGTGAAGTTTATAAAATCCTTATTTTAATAATTCTTACACCAGCTCCCTAAAAATCTCTCCCATTCATTTGATTAATTTTTTTTTATCCCATTTCTTTTCCGCTTTTCCGATTACTTCTCAATTTCCAATACAGGGAAAAGGTGCACACTCGCTCCCGAGTGCTGCAACAGAAGTATCAAGTCCGTCCTTTGGAACTTAGCGCTATAAGCATTCCGAAAACAAATATGTATGCATATAAACACACCATTTTTTCATATCACACTAACAGAACAACAGCAAAAAGCCGCTTCACCTTATTACGGAAACGAAAGAAACTTGGAATGAAATAGCACAGCGTTTGCATTTCTACAAATAAAACTGAGTAGTATAATACAGCTAATACTTGATAATATAATTGCATTGGTATTCTTTCAATTTATTTAAATAATAAAAATATACTTTCATTTTGAAAAAACGACGACAAGAATCACGGGATAAGGTGAGTTCAATAATCCAGCGAAGTTATTACTTCTTGTCAAAGTCAAACTCGGAACTCAAAAGAGAATAAGAGAGCGGGAGGGGACGCATTTCCTTAAAGGCGGTCACGTTTCAGTGTCACGCCAGCAAACGGGGGAGTTTTGTGCCTGAGGCGGCATGTAGCGTGGAGTGAAGCGAGAGTGAAACTCTTAATCGCTTTCCTGAAATCCTCTTCACTCCACGCTAATGCCTCCTCAGGCATAAAACTCCCCCGTTCGATGGAGTGTCATTTAAACGTGTGTGTGTGGGGGGGGGGGCACCTTAACAGAGCTTTCTGATAGCTGGAGATGCGTGGAAGGAATGGAGGCTGTAGCGGATAGTTTTTACAAGGTGTTTTCACACTTTTGAGAGTGACAATAAGAAGCTCGAGACAGAAATGGTTTATCCTGTGAAGCGGATTTCAATAAGGTCGTGCTTCCGGATACATAGGTTACAAAGATGGAGAGCGAACTGGTCACACAGTACATTCCATAGGGTGCAGCCCCAGTTTTATTATTTATCTGAACAAGAATGTCTGCATTTTCAGAAATTCCAGCACAATTTATATAGGCCAGTGACAGATTTAAGTGTTTCTGTCATCGATTCTTTACATCATCGATTTTTTTCCTCTTTCGAGAAAAAGATGTTGCGATATTATTTCGAGAAAAAGAGAATTGATTCAACTTTTCCTTATATTGAAGTAATCATTAGGATTTACGTTCTTCTCTTTTGAAAACCATTCATGATTATCTGAAGGCATTTAGTTCTCAGGAAAGAACGACTGCATTTGCCGCTTCGTCACACAGGAACAAATAACAAATGTCAAACATTGTCATTTGATAATATATAGTAGAAGATTTTACCACAAAAAATAAAAAAAAGAAACATTTTTGTAGAAAGTATTATTGCGAACTTATGTTCGTTTATTACCTCTTTCTCTCAGTTATTCAATCGATTTACAACGAGCATTGGTCGCAGCACCATATTAAACAAAAAAAAAAAAAAATCAGATAGGCTCAGTTCTGATTCAGCCGTCAGTTTGGAACATAGGACTACGATGCAGATCGAAGAGTTGAAATAAGCTAGTCGAGTACTGTTTTAAAGCGTTTATTTAATTTGTTAAAGTCAACACAGGACTATGATGTGAAAAGTAGCTTACCTAATTTTTACAAATAATGCTAGATACATTGCGAACACAAAGCAGATTAATACACCAATTACTCAACGTGGTGCTCTGTCTACTTGGGCTTCATACATTCCTCATCACTTGCTCTTTCATCTCGTTTTGATTTTCTCCAGTTTTGCTTGCATACATTCTGCGAATTCCGCGGCATTGTCGAAAAGGTTAACCCGTTCAAGAGAAAACAATTTTTTAAAATTTTAGTTTAAACCACTACGATATGTTCTTTATATATATGTCGTCGAGAGTTTTAAAACGATACCAAGCACAATCGTTTTGCACTCACGGTTGTCCAGGTTAACCGCGATATTTTCAAAAGTGTTCATCGCTTTACAAGAAAACGATTTTTTAAATGTTCAGTTCAAACCACTAACTAAACTTTCTTCATATATTTCAATAGATCTCGTCGAGACCTTTAAAATGATACCACGCACAGTCGTGTTGCGTTCACGGTTGCCGAGATAGACTGAGTCAAACGTCGTGGCACCCCCAGAAATATTGCATCATCTCCCCCGCGCACAGGGAACGAGGGAAGCGTCGCGCGCACGATGTTTTGCGCAGTACGCGGATTGGACTCCCTACTGTTTACAAATATGCAAAAACGATTAGTGTGCGGCACGTGTTTTTAACGCTATAATGATTTCCATTGGGACCTATTTTGGTCACCGGAGGTCGGCCGTAAGTCGCCCCATACTATCCGCGGTGTTAGACGTAGTCCTACGTCAAAAACTTAATAAACTTAAAGATATTATTAATTACGTTGAATTATTTATTCCATTTATTGCATTCATTTGACTTCCGGTCGCTGTGGAGGACGGACGTCTGTGTGGGAGTCCAAACCCTGCAGTTGTTTTCAAAGAGGATGTCTTATGGTACTCATCGTTTTCATTTCAGCAGACACAGCAAGTAAAAATTGTTCCATTCAAGGCTCATCTGGGATTTATTTTTTGTTGCTTTGCAAAAGGCAGCTTTCAAACGTAACGGACCCATAGCAAAAACATTTTTCCCTTTGTAGCTTTGCAAAAGGCAGCTATACGCGTAAGAGACCCAAGGCAAAAACTTTTTTTTCTACACTACTGGACACATAACAACAGATACAAAGATGAAACGATTGAGCTTATAGGCCCGTGCAACTTGCGGAATACGCAGACATCAATAGTTCGTGTGGCCCCCATGGCTGGCAATAACGGCCACTACACGCCGCGGCATCGAACGAAAAAGGCTTTGGATATGGGCTTGGGGTATGTCGATCCAGGCTGCTTCCACACGTTGCCACAGTTCATCAGGCGTAGCTGCGGGTGGTGCTTGGCGGATCACACGGTTGCCGATCAGCGACCAGACGTGTTCGATGGGCGACATATCGGGAGAACAGGCGGACCACGGCAGCAGTGACGCCTGGTGGGACGTGAACAACTGTTGCACGATACGTGCCACGTGCGGGCGCACATTGTCCTGTTGAAACGTGGCCGCTGGCAGGTCCTGCAGGTAAGGGAGGACTACAGGCTCCAAAACGTCGGAGATGGTGCGGTGGCTGTTGAGTGTACCGACGATGCGTACCAGAGGGGTGCGGGTGTCATATCCAATTGCGCCCCAAACCACAACGCCAAGCGACGGACAGGTATGGCTATGCATAATACAGGCGTCATACAGTCTCTCGCCGCGGTGCCTCCACACGCGGATCCGACCATCGTGGTGTTGCAGGCTGAAGCGGGATCATCGGAGAAGACAATGTAGTGCCATTCCGTAGTCCAGGTGCGGTGTTCAACGGCCCACTGCAGCCCCACTCTCCTGTGGTGTAACGTCAATGGGAATCGCAGCAATGGGCGCAGTGCAGAAAGTCCCAGCTCCTGCAAACGACGTCGAACGGTACGTGCTGCCACAGGGTTTTGCGCAACACACCCTAATTCCTGCGCTAACGTTCGTGATGTGGCGGTGCGAACCGTCAATGCCAGCCGCACAACATGCCGGTCCTCTCGTTCGGTGGTGTGCCGCGGCTGCGACAATCGTTCACGTCGGTCCGTCCGTCTCTCCTGCACCCACCGAATCCATACTCGCCTCACTGTGGCTGGATGTCGTCCCACACGGGCGCCGATGTCTCGGTATGATAAACCGCTGTCGCGATAAGCCACTATTCGTCCTCTGTCGAACTCCGAAACGTGCTGGAATGACTGCCGTATTCTGCGGCGAGGCATCAGGAAGCTTCCCACGCACAGGTCCGGCAACTCAACACACTTCCACTACTTATCCCCGCCTTCTGTGCACCCTTGTTATAGTGCTTCTTGGTGGCGTGCCGGGCACACGTGAATTGCATATGCCCTGCAATGCTAATCGTTTGCATGTACTCTCGCGGGCGACGCATGCTGCGTATCTCAGGCCAATCGGATGCTTCCTTCTTAGTGTTGCATTTTGGGTGGCCAGCAGTGTATATAGTACAAGAAATTGTATATATATTATTATTATAGAAAACCTCCTTCCGCCAAGTTGAATTTATTACCCGCTGGACAGAAATTGATTTAACGTAAAATAAATTAAAGTAATCTATTTTAATTAAAGCCTGCTTTTCAGGGTATGAGAGACAGCTTTTCATCATATTTATCATTTGGCCTAAGGCAATGCATATTTTCTACAATTCTATATTCTTCTGCTTTGGCTTTTTAATTTTCTTACCTGAACACCTGATCATTCCTCCTTTCAAGACGGTTGGACGTCTCTTCCCGTCATCAAAGGCTCGGCTGAGCTAGCATGCTGGTAGTTAAACCTTTTAGGGAACCAGTAACAAAAATGCTTAACGAAATTATTGAAGCGTTCACTTTAAAATTTCGAATCTTCGATTCGTGATCTGTGCTTCCGTAGAAAATTTAATTGCAAAATTTGCAAGCGAACGTTTCATAAATATCCAGTAATTTCCATTGTATATACAGTATAAAAAGTGGCAGTAAAGCGAAGTTTAATTTTTTTTAATTAAATTTGCGAGAAAACGATATTTAAAAAAATATAATGCCCAGTTTTAAATAATGCATGTGCATAAAAATCTACGTCGTTGTTCTTAAGAATATCCTGATTCTTTTTGTGAGAAACAAAATTCTATAAATAATTTAAATATGAGATTCAAATACGAAGTAAAGGTTTTACATTAAAACGCGTTTGCTTGTGCGGCGTTTGATTTTCCTTCTTCTAGGACGCTGTAATGTGTAAACCCACCTCTGTGCAGCAGGAATTATTTCAAAAATGTGTCTCCAAGTTCTCATTCTCGTAACCCATTCAGGCATATAGGTTGTTATTGTGTTTAACAACCACCATGTGCAACTGCAAAGGCTGTAAGAATTTTCCAGTCCCGAACTTGTGGCCACTGGGTACAGGTAAGGAAAAGGACAAATGCACAACTCATGTCCCATCCGTGATTCGAACCCAGACCCAGTTAGAAACCAATGTCTTTTGGCCACCCCAACAGCGCAGATATGTACAAAGCAAATTTACATATACAGAATTCCTCACTTGACTTCTTGTTTATTCGTGTATGTATGGGAAAGCACCTTATTCCTGCATACAGTAAGTATTAGTACTGTTGTGAAAAGGAAATTACACACATATTTCAAAAATAGTTTTTGAAGTTGGGTGTAAGAAAACCACCTGCTTGAATGGCAGCATCGATTCGTCACTAAAAGCACTACAAATTTGGAAGATGTGAATCCGTTTATTGGTGAAAATATGACATGAATGTTAAGTCAGATAATTTCGGAAAACTTAAAAATTTCGTCGTCCTGGAGCGGGAATCGAATCTGCGTCTCCCGGATAGCGCCCGAATATGCTAACCACTACACCACCCAGAAGGACCAAGTTTCAAGTTTCCGATTAATTTGAATATAACCAGCACAGGATTTGCTAATCTAAGCAACCGGCATTCATATATAGCGAATCTGGAGGTTCGAATTCATTCCCGTGATTGCCCGGAGGAGCAGAATTTCAATGAATGAAATCCCGTGTTTCATTCATTGACTAAAAGCAATATTCATTTCGTAATAATGCAGTGTTTATTTGAACAGAAATTTATGCCATTATCTACGTATAATGACAGGCGGAATGAATACAGAGACCGAAATGAAGACGTAGATGGATCAGATAAGAAGTTCTTATCTAATCTGCGTCTCCCGGATAGCGCCCGAATATGCTAACCACTACACCACCCAGAAGGACCAAGTTTCAAGTTTCCGATTAATTTGAATATAACCAGCACAGGATTTGCTAATCTAAGCAACCGGCATTCATATATAGCGAATCTGGAGGTTCGAATTCATTCCCGTGATTGCCCGGAGGAGCAGAATTTCAATGAATGAAATCCCGTGTTTCATTCATTGACTAAAAGCAATATTCATTTCGTAATAATGCAGTGTTTATTTGAACAGAAATTTATGCCATTATCTACGTATAATGACAGGCGGAATGAATACAGAGACCGAAATGGAGACGTAGATGGATCAGATAAGAAGTTCTTATCTAATCTGCGTCTCCCGGATAGCGCCCGAATATGCTAACCACTACACCACCCAGAAGGACCAAGTTTCAAGTTTCCGATTAATTTGAATATAACCAGCACAGGATTTGCTAATCTAAGCAACCGGCATTCATATATAGCGAATCTGGAGGTTCGAATTCAACTTCTACAACTTTATCCTTCAGTTTCTTGTTTATTACTGCAAATCCAACACCACTAGTTCTGCCAGTATTCTGTCCCACGATAGTAGAAGAGATGTCCACTTTTCAGTTCGATGAGATCCCGTGTTTCATTCATTGACTAAAAGCAATATTCATTTCGTAATAATGCAGTGTTTATTTGAACAGAAATTTATGCCATTATCTACGTATAATGACAGGCGGAATGAATACAGAGACCGAAATGAAGACGTAGATGGATCAGATAAGAAGTTCTTATCTAATCCATCAACGTCTTCATTTCAGTCTCTGCATTCATTCCATTTATCCACACAATAAATAAAACAAGGAAGGAAAGAACGGAAAATGTACGTATTGTCATGTTTAGCAATAAAATATGCGGTTCTAAAAACCTTGTTAGTGGCCTCAACTTCAGTTTCATTTAAACGGTGTACAATGTTTTCAATCGATTGTGTTTTACCTCCCTGTATAATGTTTTCAGCGCTTATGTGTACTGGGACTTTGAATGCTCAAAAAGTTTTTTACTCAATGATGCAAGTTGCGCTGTACGAATGCTACCATTAATTGAAATTGACACCGAACTCCATTCTTTGGAAACTTTCAGTCCTTGCGATTTCAATGGACCTAAAGTTGCCACGCTAGAACAAGATGAACACCCAATTTTAGTTGCCACGCTAAAACAAGATAAACACCCAATTTTAGTTGCCACTCTAGAACAAGATGAACACCCAATTTTAGTTGCCACTCTAGAACAAGATGAACACCCAATTTTAGTTGCCACGCTAGAACAAGATGAACACACAATTTTAATTGCCACTCTAGAACAAGATGAACACACAATTTTAGTTGCCACGCTAGAACAAGATGAACACACAATTTTAGTTGCCACGCTAGAACAAGATGAACACCCAATTTTAATTGTCACGCTAGAACAAGATGAACACCCAATTTTACCAGACTTACATACAATCCATGGGAAGGTTTTCTTCTCTTCCCACATAGCAGCAGTCCAAATTTCAGGCCATTTAAACTAGAGATTCTTATCGCTAGTATTATCGCTAGTCCAATTATCTTCTTTCGGAGTCACTTCACTAACAATGCAAACATCATCTCCTTTTGGAATCACTTCACTCTTTGTCGGGTTCACTAACACTAACACTTTTCTTTTCTTCAGTGTGTGCCAATTGTTTCTTGTTTTGAGTAACAAATGCGTCCATGCACATTTGTTTTCGTTTCACACTCATTTTTGAAACTGAAACAAAAGACATAGTCCAAGAAAAATTTGGATGCTGCTTGAAATAAAGTCGCGACACAACTGAGAAAAACGAACAGTCACCTCCAATCTCCACCCTCTCTTTTACTGTGCATTGCAAGACCTGTAGATACAAGTAAAGCCCTACCCTCTGCATAATCCGTCGCCAAGTTTTCTTCTTGAAAGATTCTTCTGATCACGCCACGCTTGAACAAGCGTGGCGTGATCAGAAGAAATGTTTTGAAAGATTTCTTCTGATCCCGACGCGCCAGCAATGTGAGTTGTGACTGAGAGCTTTCACTAAGAAGCCCAATTTGCTCCAAATGACTAAGGAAGGAGCATGTATAAATATTATTTCATTTTACAATATTTCCTAGCACAAATATTAATTTGTTTATATTTTGTGAACGCATTCGAACCGTTCAAATACTAAAAAAAGTGGGGGAACGTCGTTCCGGCTCAAAAATAAGTAGCAGAACGACGTTCCTGCCCCAACACAACTACGTATATTAACAAAAGGAAGTGTGTGCGTGTGTCAGACACTAATAATAAAATCGTGGTGGGACATAAAAGTTTGGCAAATTGCTTTACATTATTGTCTGAGCTTCAGTTTCAAGCAGAAATCTCGAAATGCGGGTGGGGTGACAAGAAACAAAAATATTTATCGCGTCATTTCTCAGGGAACCACAGAAAAACCTGAGAGCGCGTGTGTAACCTCCAATGTGCGTGGTTGTGTAGCCACTGGCACTTGAAAAAGTTCCTATCCCATCTGCATCGCGAGAAGGAAAGCAATTTCCCTTATTTAATCATTGTTTTTCCATCAGTGTTCTTTACTTTTCCTGGAGACGAATGTACGTCGCTCCCGGATGCATGAAATGCTTCGCTACCGGTCTTGTGTTTGGTACTTAATTTTACAGCGGTTCATAAAGGAAAATGCGTGGGGTGTTTTGAAAACGCATTACGTTCCTTCTAAACAAAAAGAAATTCATGGCTGCAAAAAGAGCTATGGAAACAGGAACAAAAAGGCCGAGAAAAGGCACATTTTAGTATCTCGTGGAAAGACGATTAACGTAGTTTACAAAGAGATATCATGAACTTATAACAGATATTTTTACACATTCGTCTATTGCAAAGATGCTATTATTCCACTGTTAACAAGATTTGCTCACACACACACACACACACACACACACACACACACACACACACACACTGTGCATAAAAATAATAAAAATTCCGCGGATAAGAGGTTGTGGTACAGAGGGGAAAACATGTGTCAAGACGACAAATCTGCAGCGAGACATTCTGTACGCGTAGCTCAGTGGGGAGAGCGACTTACTCCGGAGTGAGTGGACACGGTTTAGATGTTCGTCGCGGAAAAACTTGTGTTTTCACATTGGCGCCCGAACGTAAAAATAGATGTATTGGCCGTTGATTTCTTCGAAAAAAAAAATGTGTGATGTTAGTTCCACACATCGTCTGGAATTAATGAAAAATTCTTACTTCGCTTCAAATGATAAAAAATTAAGAGGGAGATGATATGGTATACTACAGAAGTGAAAATATGTGTCAGGACGACAAATCTGCAGCGAGATATTCTGTCCGCGTAGCTTAGTTGAGAGAACGACTTACTCCGGAGTGAAGGGACTCAGTTAGGAGAGCGACTTATTCCGGAGTGAGGGGACTCAGTTGGGAGAGCGACTTACTCCAGAGTGAGCGGAGATGATGTGGTATACTACAGAAGTGAAAACATGTGTTAGGACGACAAATCTGCAGCGAGATATTCTGTGCGCGTTACTTAGTTGGGAGAGCGACTTACTCTGGAGTGAGGGGACTCAGGAGAGCGACTTTCTCCGGAGTGAGCGGAGATGATGTGGTATACTACAGAAGTGAAAACATGTGTCAGGACGACAAATCTGCAGCGAGATATTCTGTGCGCGTAGCTCAGTTGGGAGAGCAACTGACTCCGGAATGAGGGGACACGGTTTAGATGTCCGTCGCGGACAAACTTGTGTTTTTACAAGGTTCAGGTGGTGGTTACCACAACACAATCATTCACTACAATAAAAATCAGAATATAGAGCTTTCATCTCATCTTAAACGTTATACGAGGAGATGATGAACGTCTTTGGCTTTCACACGTTCCAATTTCTCCCGACAAATGTAACATACACTACAGTATGTAACACAAAAATTGGTTACTTTAATTTATTTACGTTTCTTAGTGAACCCAGAGGCACTGATTCCAACGACGGTCTTAGGTTTTTCCTACCATCAAAACGTTTTTTAGTTGTCTTAAATTTTGTGTTTCTATTCATACACTGTAGTTCCCTTTGTTACAGGATAACCTTGCCCACGACAAAAGGTTGCAGGCTCTCCCCGGACTTTTTCTGTTATGTTCATGGGTACTATATTGATTCTAAGCAAACCAAGCACAAAATTACCGCAGGGACAATATCTTCCCCTGCATATCAAGCTTACACTGATCAGCCATTGCATAATGACCACCTACCTAAAACGCTGTAGGACTCCCTTTAGCCCGCAAAACAGTGGCCACTCGGCAAGGCATCGATTCGATGAGGTGACGATAGGTATCCTGGGGTATCTGCTACCATAATGTCAATAGCAGGTCCTCCAGTTCCCGTACATTTTGGGGCAGTGGTGATAACTCGAACCAGCTTTTCCAAGTTGAAACGCAAATGTTCGATTAGGTTCATGTCAGGTGAAATTGGAGGCCAAGGCATTAACAGAAAGTCACCAACATGTTTCTCGAACCACTCCTTGACGATTCTGGCAGTGTAGCATGGCGCATTATCTCATTGGTAATGGCCATCACCAGCAGTTGCCATGAATGGATGAACCTGGTCCGCAACGATGTTCAGACACCTGACAGCTGTCAAGGATTGTGCTACTGGGATAATGTGGCCTAAATTGTCCCAATGAAACATCTCCCACAACACTACACCGCCGACGTCGGCCTATTTCTGCTCAACAGTGCATCCAGGTGCTATAACCTGCGTTGGAAATCGGCGTATCCATGCTCGGCCGTCTACATGATGCGCCAGGAATCTTCATTCATCAGACCAGGCACTTTCTTCTAATCATCCACAGTCCAATCTCGATGATCTTGGGCCCATTTCACGTGCAGTGATCAAGGGGACCCGGCTGGGTCTTCGGCTACTCAGGCCCATGCGCAGAACGCTGCGATGAACTGTGTGCTGTGTGATACATTGCCCTGATAACCACTGTTGTAACTGCGGGTGATTTGTAGCACTGTGACCCTGCGGTCGCTGTGAACAATGCGCGATGCTCTGCGCTCCCCTCTGGCATCAATAAGCTGACGACGACACGGCTGGACGACGGTTCCTCATTTGGCCATCTGTGCACCACTTTTGATACGTACTCACTACAGCGGCACGTAAACAGCCTACAAGCCATGCCATTTCCGAGATCGTAGTTCCGAGGCGCCATGCCATCACAATATTTTCCTTTGTCAAACTTTTTCCATTCTGACTCCGAACACTCTACAAACCGAAAGCCGGACCTCGGATTGTATGTATATGCTACTCTGTGAAATTCATCTGCGCCACAGTTTGGTCTCCAGGCGCGCTCATTTCTTTAGGCTGGGTGTGGTCATAACGTAATGGCTTATCGGTATACTTCGCAATGCCTATGGGAGACCAAGACAAGGTTTAAGCACCGCATTTTTGCTGTAGTAGTTACAGGCCAACGTTGGAAGTTTGACTTCCTATGGTGCAAGGAAAGAAATGCCATTTGCCAATCCTCGAATTTGGAGGGAAGCAAAGAGTTATCTTCATGACTATTTCTTTTGTATGGTGGATATTTCCAATTACCGCAATTTTTGTATTATCCGCACCAGTTTATAATCCGCAGACTGTGATATTCAGAAAAACAAATCGCAGTATAATCCGCACATCATGGATGTTGAACCGAAAGGTGGATTTCCGACAGAAAAGTCTGTCACATAATGGCCCAGGAGTCTGAAGAAGTAAGAAAACCCCGATTTAATTAAATGAAGAAATTCATTTTCATAGGTTACTCTTTGATATTTTTATCTGCGAACAGATAAAGCTCAGTGGTATGGCATCCATAGATCCCGCCGATGCAGCTCCAGAGTGTTGCATTACACTTTGCCAAGGACGAAATGCTGATGCAGAACGAGCCATACAAATGCCGTATGTACCCGTGTAGAAGTCGAAAGTTTTTTGGAGGAAATCTTGCTTTCAGCGTTGGGGGATCGGCTTATGCGTGGGCCAATAAACAATAGGGGTAGACTTCCGTGAATTCTTCCGCGGAATCTACCGACGGGTTTGTTTCCGTTTTAGACTACGGCACAGTGGCTTTCCGTATGTCACTTCGCGATTGTTTTCTGACCTTCTCAAAACTATCGCACGGTGACACGATCGTATCCTCAACTGTGCCCACCACTTTAAGTTTAAATTCAGCAGTGTAACTGAAACGTTCATTTTTCAAAGACATCATGAATAGCAATGAAGGAAAACATCAGCAGCAAAGATGTTGATCGAAACGACGAAGGACGAAATAAACCTGTGCGTACGTTTATGTCATTAGCTGGTTGACAAAAACATAGACGGCACAACGGTCAGAGTTGTCCTTCTCAACAATGCAAAATGACCCCACCGTCCCTCCCCACAACTTTTCCAACCTTTCATTACGACACCCCTTCTCTCCGCTCCGTACAAACTCCTGAACTGAGGAAATATTTTAAGAAGGAGTTCCTTTTCCAATTATACTCCCTCCCCTGCACAATTACCCTGCTGATTTTTTTAATAATCGAAAGGCCGTAAAAACTCTCTTTTTTTTAATTCAGCGAATTATACGCATCGGCGTATAATTAGCAGAACCTACATTTTCAACTTTTTTAGCAGACAAACCGGGGATTATACGACGAAAATTGCGGTACAAAAAGTCTGGAGGCCGGAATGCCATTACATATCCCAACATACCATCATCTACTGTACCAGTTCCATATTTCCATAAGATTCCCACACCACAACCACCAAAAAAGTGTGAAAGCAGTACAGGAAGATGTCCAGTCTGCTCGTGAGTGTGAGAACGAACAATATATGGAGGTCCAAGGCGCATCTTGCAGTGCTCAGCAGCATTTTTCAACTCAACAAGAAAAAGATATGGAGTTCCAAAGCGCATCTTGCAGTGCTCAGCAACATTTTTCAACTCAACAAGAAAAAAAATATGGAGTTCCAAGGCGCATCTTGCAGTGCTCAGCAACATTTTTCAACTCAACAAGAAAAAGATATGGAGTTCCAAGGCGCATCTTGCAGTGCTCAGCAACATTTTTGAACTCAACAAGAGAAAGATATGGAGTTCCAAGGCGCATCTTTCAGTGCTCAGCAACATTTTTCAACTCAACAAGAAAAAAATATGGAGTTCCAAGGCGCATCTTGCAGTGCTCAGCAACATTTTTCAACTCAACAAGAAAAAGATATGGAGTTCCAAGGCGCATCTTGCAGTGCTCAGCAACATTTTTCAACTCAACAAGAGAAAGATATGGAGTTCCAAAGCGCATCTTGCAGTGCTCAGCAACATTTTTCAACTCAACAAGAAAAAAAATATGGAGTTCCAAGGCGCATCTTGCAGTGCTCAGCAACATTTTTCAACTCAACAAGAAAAAGATATGGAGTTCCAAGGCGCATCTTGCAGTGCTCAGCAACATTTTTCAACTCAACAAGAGAAAGATATGGAGTTCCAAGGCGCATCTTGAAGTGCTCAGCAACATTTTTCAACTCAACAAGAAAAAGATATGGAGTTCCAATGCGCATCTTGCAGTGCTCAGCAACATTTTTCAACTCAACAAGAAAAAGATATAGAGTTCCAAGGCGCATCTTGCAGTGCTCAGCAAAATTTTTCAACTCAACAAGAAAAAGATATGGAGTTCCAAGGCGCATCTTGCAGTGCTCAGCAACATTTTTCAACTCAACAAGAAAAAGATATGGAGTTCCAAGGCGCATCTTGCAGTGCTCCGCAACATTTTTCAACTCAACAAGAAAAAGGTATGGTGTTCCAAGGCGCATCTTGCAGTGCTCAGCAACATTTTTCCACTCAACAAGAAAAAGATATGGAGTTCCAAAGCGCATCTTGCAGTGCTCAGCAACATTTTTCAACTCAACAAGAAAAAGATATGGAGTTCCAAGGCGCATCTTGCAGTGCTCAGCAACATTTTTCAACTCAACAAGAAAAAGATATGGAGTTCCAAGGCGCATCTTGCAGTGCTCAGCAACATTTTTCAACTCAACAAGAGAAAGATATGGAGTTCCAAGGCGCATCTTGCAGTGCTCAGCAACATTTTTCAACTCAACAGGAAAAAGATATGGAGTTACAAGGCGCATCTTGAAGTGCTCAGCAACATTTTTCAACTCAACAAGAAAAAGATATGGAGTTCCAAGGCGCATCTTGCAGTGCTCAGCAACATTTTTCAACTCAACAAGAAAAAGATATAGAGTTCCAAGGCGCATCTTGCAGTGCTCAGCAACATTTTTCAACTCAACAAGAAAAAGATATGGAGTTCCAAGGCGCATCTTGCAGTGCTCAGCAACATTTTTCAACTCAACAAGAAAAAGATATAGAGTTCCAAGGCGCATCTTGCAGTGCTCAGCAACATTTTTCAACTCAACAAGAAAAAGATATGGAGTTCCAAGGCGCATCTTGCAGTGCTCAGCAACATTTTTCAACTCAACAAGAAAAAGATATAGAGTTCCAAGGCGCATCTTGCAGTGCTCAGCAACATTTTTCAACTCAACAAGAAAAAGATATGGAGTTCCAAGGCGCATCTTGCAGTGCTCAGCAACATTTTTCAGCTCAACACGAAAAAGATATGGAGTTTAAAGGCGCATCTTGCAGTGCTCAGAAACATTTTTTAACTCAACAAGAACTAAATGATTTAGTAAGAGACTTGGAACTGCCAAAATCAAATGCAGAACTTTTGACCTCTCGTTCGAAAAAGTAGAACTTATTGGATTCCAGCTGCAAATCGACCACGTACAGAAAAAGACATCGAACATATGCACAATATTATGTTGTGACTGATGTTCTTTGACATTACTTCAATACAAATGTGCCCTTTGTGAATATTGGCATTCCTCACATACCTGAAGAATGGCTAGTCTTTATAGATATTTCAGTTATATTTTCGTTGCTATTGCACAATGAAAATGTATACCCTCCAATTGTAGTAACACACTCCAGGTACATGAAAAAAGACTACACCAATGTCAAGCTTCTTCTAGAAAAAAAAAAAAATAATATCATGAACATAATCGGAATGTTTCTGCTGATTTTTAGATGATTGGGTTCCTTTTGGGCCTGCAACCTGGCTTTACAAAGTATTCTTGTTTGCTTGTGGGGCAGCAGAGAAGTCAGCGAACATTGCAAAACAAAACAATGGCCTCCGAGAGTTGAGTTACAAGCTGGTACGAAGAATGTCGTGCACAACGTCCTCGTTCCAGAACAGAAAATCTCTTTGCACCAGCTGCATATCACGTTGGACTTGCGAAGAGTTTGTGAAAGCATTGAATCTCGATGGACAAACATTCAAGTTCATTCGCTCAATGTTCCCAAATCTCGGATTCCAAAGTAAAAGGTGGAATATTTGTGGGGCCACAGATGAAGACAATGCTGTCTTCAGAAAAACTTGAGAGCAAAGTGAGGAAGGAAGGCCTGAAAGTCATTCCGTCTTGTTGTGACGGAATTTCTTGGAAGTAGAAAGAGCACCAACTACAAGCTGCTTGTGGACAATTTAGTAGATAAATTTTGAAGAATGGGGTGTCGAATGTCCGTGAAACTTCATTACTTGCACTCACATTCCGATTCTTTCAGAGAACATTTGGGAGCAGTGAATGGTTGCATCAAGACATGCAAGATATGGAAAAGAGATAACAAAGAAGATCAAATGAAGCCATCATGGGAGACTACATCTGGCATTTGGTGAGCCATACTAGTAGTGTTCATCAGAGGCAAAGGCGATCTAAAGTAACTTTTTTAGGGCAGATGTACTTCTTGTTTTTAATTCTTTCAATTCGTGCTGTATATAGAGAGTATTCATGATTTGTACTCTGTTACAACCCCTATCTTATTGCTAATGCATTCTAATACACGTCATACGTACAACTGCTTAGATTTTGGAAAAGCGAAAATTGTGGTAAAACTATTGATGCTATGCCAAAAATAGCAGGAGCTTTGAATCCAAACACCAAAATCAATAAAGAAACATCAAAATGTTTAGATAAACAAGCAACTGTTCAGATTTTGTTTCATAGTGCTATCGTATCAAAAGTATCCGGACACTTGACTACCCACAAATTCCCTGTAATAGGAAAGGCAATAATATCGAGTTGCCATACCCTTTGCAGTTATCACAGAATCCGCTCTTCTGGGAAGGCTTTCCGCTAGATTTTGGTATGTTGCTGGGGGAATCACCTTCCATTCTACCAGAAGAGCATTAGGTTAGGTTTGTCAGCGATATCGGACGTTTCGTACTGGACTGCAATCAGCGTTCCAATTCATCACAAAGGAGTTCCATTTATTTGAGCATGAGACTTAAATCATACCTGAACGGACCTCGCTTTGTGGACCGGGTGTTGGTAAAGGAAGGCGCTTTCGCAGAACTATTTCCACTTCTCAATACCATCACGCCGCCCCGGTGGCGCAGTGGTCTAAGGCGTTGGCCTCTGATCATTCGTCCGTAAGGGGTCCGGTTTTGAATCCCGGTCAGGCATGGATGTTGTGTTTGTCTTACGGCACTGGCTCTTTCCCTTCCCTGGAACCAGTGACCCTAAATTAGGGACGGGCGACTGCCTATAGCCCATTGAGTTGCTCACGGTGGTCGTTAAACCTCCAATCAAAAAAAAATCAATACCATCACTTAAAGTTCACCGGAGAAGCTGTAGTAGGGCAGAAATTTCCCGAACTGACTTGTTGCTAAGATAACGTCCTATGAGCGTGTCACGTTGAAAGTCACTCAGCTCTACCGTATGGCCCATTTTACTGTTCATGCTTGTCTATTATATTTTTCTGGCCAAGTTTGCTTTTCTATACTTATATGGGCGTAACTTGCTGCTGATGTGGGAGAAAATGCTGTATTTAGTAGAAATTTTAATTATTTTGAGGCTCCTTCCAATTTTTATTTTAAAGTGAAATAAGCGAACGTTAGTGTGGATTCTAAACAAAACATAACGTTAAAATTGAAAACTTCACTATTGTATGAAGTATAATTCCTTCCAGTTTGATATTTACACGATTTCTACAACCCAAAACCACGCAATTTCAAAATACGTACAGTTGAAATTATCAGGTAACCAAAAAAATTATGTCGCTTTTCTGTAGAGATCGCTGATTTTATGGCAAATGAATTTGCATAGTTCAAGTTTTTGGGTGCGCCGTAAAGTTCGACTATGAATCATCCATTCAGGAAAGTTTCACTGTGTTTGATTGGGTTTTCGGTAAACTTCAACGCATTCGAAGTGTCTGTTAAACCTAACGTTATTCGATCATGTTTACTTTATGAATTCAAACACGGCACATATGCTGCAGAAGCATGTCGTTAAATACGTATTGCATTTGGAAGCAATACTTTAACAAATTGTACCGCACAAAGGTGGTACAAAAATTTCTTTCTGGTCCAGAATTGCTGGAAAATGCCCCACGCTCTGGAAGACCTCCTGTCATTAATGACAAAGATTTGAAAATCGCTGTTGAAAATGATTCCACCTTAACGTGTGAAGAACTTTAAAAAATGTACAGCGTAAGTAGTGAAACCATCCGTTTGCATCTGCATCAACTTGGGAAGGCGTGGAAGCTCAGTAAGTGGGTCTACACTTACGAAAAGGTGACAGCACTTTTTCGTTTACCTGATACATGGGTATCGTGTATACAACCTCAAATTCCCACACAGTGATATATTCAGGCATCTTCTCGGGGGTGCTAAGCCCCTAGAAAATCTCTGAATGTCCCCCCCCTCCTTAATTTTTGGGCGGAGCCCTCTTGTGTTTTGTCTAATTGTATTCGTTTACAACTGAATATTTAGTGAAATTAATTTAAAAAATTAATAAAATGAGGGAAAATATTATAACAATAAAAGAAAACAAGAAAGATGACACCGAATTTTCGGGTGTAATAAGCACGTCTTTTGAATCCATTCTGACCCAAATTAAATTTTTCAAAGCTATTCAAAGGCAATGGAACCGGTATGGAAAACAATAGTATCTGACGGAAGAAAGAAATTTTTCAATCGGGTCTTTAATCCCTCAGATATTGGTGTAAACGGAATCTTGAGCTTACGAACTCTTAAAAACAGAGTAATCGACAAAAAATAAGATGTGACTTTACGTCCCCTGGTGGGAAAACCATGCATTATTTTAGGAAGAAAGTATTCACAAAAGGTTTATCCATATGAGAGGTATCAGTTCAAGAAAAAAAAAATTAGTCGAGTTTTCAGGAGCCCAGATTTTGCTACAAATACATCAGAAGCAGAAATGAACACTTATGACCCCTGGTGGCCAAACCATTCTTTACAAAACATTAGAAATTATGTGAAAAATATTTTCTCTCAGGTCTTGTATGCGATACAGGAAGAATTTTTCAAATCGGAGTTTTAGGAGCAGAAAACGCAATTTACCATTACGCCCCCTAGCGGAAAGTCTATGAATTACTTGAAAATTTTGAATTTTTAGGAAAAACATGTCACACTAGAAACACTATTCAACAAAGAAGGAATTTTATAAATCGGACTCCTGGAAGTCGAGATATTGACAAAAACTAAGATATACGTCTACGCCCCTGGCGCAGAAACCATGCACTATTTTAAGAAGAAATTTTTTTCTAAAAGGTTTGTCGTCACGAGTAGTTCGGTCTACAAACGACGTTTTTTTCAATCGAGAATTTAGAAGCTCATATTTTGCTGCAAATACACCAGAAGCGGATATTAAGGTTTACGCCCCCTGGTGGCCAAACCATTTTTTTTTTACAAAAATTAGAAATTATGTGCAAACGATTTCCCATCAGGAGCTGTATCCGGTGCAGAAAGAATTTTTCAAATCGGAGATTTAGAAGCAGAGATATAGGGAGAAAGGCAATTTACCTTTACGCCCCCTAGCGGAAAGTCTCTGAATTACTTGAAAATTTCAAAATTATATGAAAAACATGTCACACGGAAAACACTATCCAACAAAGAAGGAATTTTTCAAATCGGACTCCTAGAAGTAGAGATATTGACAAAAATAAGATATACATCTACGCCCCCTGGCGGAGAAATTGTGCGATATTTTAGGAAGAAAGTATTCCGAAAAGGTTTATCGATGTGATTGCATCAGTACATGAAAGAATTTTTTCCAATCGATATTTTAGAAGCTTAGATTTTACGGCAAATACATCAAAAGCAAAAATTAACACTTACGCCCCCTGGTGGCCAAAGTATTCTTTACCAAAAATTCAAAATTATATGCAATAGATTTTCCATTAGGAGATGTATCCGCTGAGAAAAAGATTTTTCAAATCGGAGTTTTAGGAGAAGAGTTTTTGAAAAAATGCAATTTACTTTTACGCCCCCTAGCGGAAAATCTATGCGTAATTTGAAAATGAAACTATATCTAAAACACTCTTCGACATAAATGGAATCGAAAGGTAAAATAGTTTTTTCAATCGGATGTTTAGAAGCAAATATGTGGATTAAAACGTAATTTTGAATTCGACATCATCTGCATTTACGCCCCTAGCGGCAAAATTGTGCATCGTAAAAAGCAACGAAATGAAGGATCATCATTTGCATATTTCAATCTTCCGAATGCAAAAAGAATTTTTCAAATCGGACTAATAGTTGCAGAGATTCCGTGGGTACAGGCGGACGGACGGACGGACAAACCGATAACAGAAGCACGATCTTTTTTTACAAAAGACGTGCTAAAAACATCAACATGAACTTCAATCTGAAATTTCTATCATCCTTTAATAAAACATTAAACAGTCCTCGCTGAATGGGGTAATTTTTTCAAGCACTGACAACTCGGGCTACTTCCGCAATAAAAACGCAATACCACACAGTAGCGATGTTTGCCATGCAAACATCATCATATTTTGGAAGCTGGAATTCAGTTTTATTTCAGTCTTCTGGATGCCGACTTTCCATGTATACGGTTAAGCCTTAGTGTAGCTAACATGACGTTAGTGCTTCCAATACAACAAAATATTTGCTACCTAATTTTTAACAATAGCAAATTATTAGAAATTGTTCCCATAATAAAGTTGTTTTATTTTCTGGCAATAGTGGTTTACAATCTGTGAAAAAAAAATCTAGGCACCACAAACTGCCATCGAAACGGTTATTTAATTGCTTTTTTTACTACTATTTGCTAATCTAAATAATCTAAAGGGGCTGAAACCAAATGGCAGGGGAATGGCTTTCACCATACGTTTTCAGGTAACTCTGTAATGATTCCTCAATAATCAGAAACACGCTTGCAGTAAGGCGAGGATATTTTTACCACTCCTAATGTCTTGGGGGATTTTTTCCATGGACCAGCACAGCCTTACCTTTACTAGCGTCCTCAATATTGTACACCACCCCTTGGTGAAATTCCTGGTCCATTACTGAATTAAAGCAAAAGTATAACATTTTTAATCACTTGTATGTGTAGATTTCTTGGAATCTGCATTTGCGATATATGTAAGAGCATAAGAAAACTTTTGTACTCTATTTAAAAATTTTACATGTATTAATATATATATGTATAAATAACAAAATTGTGATTACATGTATATAATTAGTCAACAAGTTTTAGCCCCCTCGTAATTCGTAATTGCAAGCTCCCCCCTTCCCCGCTCGGGAAAAAACTCTCTGAATGCAACACAATTTCCACACCTTGCGGCTTCACGGATTAGAAACTCAGGGTAACTCCAGATGTATTATTCTAACTTCCTTGGTAACATCCTAAAAGGAGCACCCGCAGATTAGTTTTCAGAAACGGCAAAAAGAAATTGTAACTACAGATAACATATGCAAACACCATATATACACTGCTGGCCACCCAAAATGCAATACCAAGAAGGACACGAGATAGCAAAGCCAGATTTACTGGCACACATAACAACAGATACAAAGATGAAACAATTGAGCTTACAGGCCCGTGCGACTTGCGGAACACGCAGACATCAATAGTTCGTGTGGCCCCCATGGCTGGCAATAACGGTTGCTACACGCCGCGGCATCGAACGAAAGAGGCTTTGGATGTGGGCTTGGGGTATGTGGGTCCAGGCTGCTTCCACACGTTGCCACAGTTCATCAGGCATAGCCGCGAGGGGTGCTTGCCGGGCCACTCGGTTGCCGATCAGCGACCAGACGTGTTCAATGGGTGACTTATCGGGAGAACAGGCTGGTCAGGGCAGCAGTGACACCTGGTGGGCCGTGAAGAATTGTTGCACGGTGTGTGGCACGTGCGGGAGCGCATTGTCCTGTTGAAACGTGGCCGCTGACGGCCCGGCAACTAAGGGAAGACTAAAGGCTCCAAAACATCGGAAATGTAGCGGTGGATGCTGAGTGTACCGGCGATGCATACCAGAGGGGTGCGGGTGTCATATCCAATTGCGCCCCAAACTATAACGTCAGGCAACGGACCGGTATGGCGATGCATAATGCAGGCGTCATAGTCTCCCACCGCGGGGCCGCCACACGCAGATCCAACCATCGTGGTGTTGCAGGCAGAAGCGGGATTCATCGGAGAAGACAATGTCGTGCCATTCCGTAGTCCAGGTGCGGCGTTCAACGGCCCACTGCCGCCGCACTCGCCGGTGGTGTAAAGTCAATGGTAATCGGAGCAATGGGCGCCATGCGACAAGTCCCCGCTACTTTAGACGACGTCGATCGGAAAGTGCTGACACAGGTTGTTGCGCAACACACCCTAATTCCTGCGCTAACGTTCGTGATGTGGCGGTGCGAGCCGTCAATACCCACCGCACAACATGCCGGTCCTCTCGATCGGTGGTGTGCCGCTGCCGCGGCAATCACTCGCGTTGGTCCATCCGTCCCTCCTGCACCCGCCGAATCCATACTCGCTTCACTGTGGCTAGATGTCGTCCCACACGGCCGCCGATGTCTCGGTACGATAAACCGCTGTCGCGATAAGCCACTATTCGTCTTCTGTCGAACTCCGAAACGTGCTGGAATGACTGCCGTATTCTGTGACGAGGCATTAGGAAGCTTCCCACGCACAGGTCCGGCAGCACAGCCAACTTCTACTACTTACACCCCGCCTTCTGTGCACCCTTCTTATAATTCTTCTCGGTAGCGTGCCGGGCGCACATGATTTGCATATGCCCTGCAATACTAATCTTTTGCATGTCCTCTTGCGGGCGACGCATGCTGCGAATTTCAGGCCAATCGGATGCTTCCTTCTTGGTAATGCATTTTGGGTGGCCAGCAGTGTAAATTTCCCCTGTGCTTTCTTATTATCTGACCATTTTTACCATACACTCAACATATTCAAAGGGTGAGTCAAAAGTTTTGCCATATTTGGATTGCTTTATGTCTTCATACGTACCTTTCCGACGAAAGCTGAGTAGCATTCAAAGCATAGGCCATCGTGTTTCACCGTCTTTAGCCATCTGTCTGCCAGTTCTTCGATTCCGCGACGGTACCAGTTCTTGTCCTTCGAGGCTAAGAACTCCTTCACCCCAGCTGCCACCTCCTCCTGATTGTTGAAATGAAGTCCGCGAAGGAAGTAAGCCATTGACCGTAACAAGTAATAATCCGACGGGGCAAGGTCCGGACTCTATGCTGGGTGTAGCATCAATTCGATGCCCTCAGGTTCCTGGAGTTTCTCCCGGGTCGTTCGCGCGGTATGAGGTTGAACGTTGTCCTGCAATAGAAGAGCGCGCTTTCTGTTCACCATTCCGGGTACTTCTCCTCCAAAACGGCACACACCTGCTCCAGCTGTTCAGAGTAGAGGTTGGCGTTGATGGTCCGACCGTCTGGAACAAATTCGTAATGGATTATCCCCTCGAAATTCCACTAGACGCAGAGAATCACCTTGTGCTCGAAGCGCTCACTTTTGGCAAGAGGTTCAGGAAGCTGGCCCGGGCTCAACCACTACCGTTGTGTGTTAGGATTACGAAAATAGACCCACTTTTCATCGCACGTAACAATTATCTTGATGAAACTTGCATCGCTCGGGTTTCCCAGGATTTTCGTGCACCCTTCCACTCGGCGGTTTGCTTCAGCTGGCGTCAGTTCGTGAGGGACAATGCGGCAGCTCTTGTAGACCTTGCCGATGTCCTGAAGATGACGAACCACGGTGATCTGTGATATGCCCAGCTCGCCTGATAATCTCCGAGTGCTGGTTGTCGGATTTTCCTCTACGGCCTGGCGCACGGCTTCCGAATCCACGGTTCGCGGCCTACCTGACCTTGGCGGATTGTCGAGGTTTCTTTCACCTGAGTGAAATTTCTCGAACCATTTGGTTGCGGTTCTGTGGTCCACGGAACCTTCCCCTTTCGCATGACAAATGTTTCGTGTTGCTTGAGCAGCGTTAAGGCCGAGTTCAAACTCGTAAAACAAATGTTCCTTAATTAGCCAGTTGTGGATGTTCAGCTTTTTGTCGTCCCAACCACATGCAGTGCTGTTCACAGCAACGACTACCACTTTATATCCCTTTCGAATGACTTCAGTGCGCGACTTGAATTAGTTAAAACACGTGACACATGCAGCACATGCGTCTACTCAAATATTGCAAAACTTTCGACTAAATCTAGAAGACCCAGAAACCACATAAAAAGAATGGATAAATGAAATTAGACAGCACCCCAGAAAATAAGGGAATTTCTTTATTCTTCTTTTCAGCCTTGCTGCTTTCGGCTACTTATATCCATGCACGAAACAGCAGCGATTACTCAATCCGTCATCAAAATGAAAAAAAAAATTACTCTAAAATTCTAGTACAAACTTCGGGAGATATTTGTCCAGCAGTGAATGACTGTTGTGAAAGATGATAACACATTTCTCATTCCTTTACCTTCCATGCTTTTTCATGGTGTACGTGTTCGGCTCCAACATTTAGTGCAAAAATTCAATATTGTTACTTTCTACTGTATTCTGTAAATTTCCCAAAGTTTTTTCTTTTTCTTTTTTTATTTACTGCATATTCACGCATCCAGAAGTTCAACAGAAAAGTTAGCAATCAAAATTAGAATTATGACAAAAATCTTTCTGTATTTCTTTCCAGAACGCAGAAATTCCGCAATGAGATTTTTAGGGAAGGGTAAGTAGCAGCTCTTGCTCCACCATAACAGCACTCATTGTAAATACTATCAAGAAGGCGTGAAGTTACATCTGCTTTAAAGCAAACCGCAGCTTTCAAGTCTTACAAAGTACTGAGGATTTTATTGTTTTTACGCAAGCCACTACGAATAAATGTTTTGATTCTCAGAACCATTTTAGTGATTTACGGGGAAATTTTGGCTGTTTCGAAATTCAAATAGCTCTTTGTCCTGTGTGACCCAGAAACATATAAAATTAACAAAGGAGGCCAATTTGTTTCGATTGTTCTTTCATTCCATCACTTTCTTGCGGAGCAACAAGCATTTAAAAGCACAGTAACAACAAACGGAAAACGAATCAATCAAATACACCTGTTAAAATAATCTGAGATGCTTCCAGATTAGCCAAAGCTGGAAATTTATGCAAATAATAACTGTTTTGAAACAATAGAAGATGAAATACTTCAGGGAATCCAAAATGTGCTTGGAAAAAAAGTCACGTAGCAGAAACTCGCTGTCAGCGCTTGAATAAACAGTTATGTAGATAATACCACTTTTGAGTAAAAAAAGTAAATAATAACTGTTTTGAAACAATAGAAGATGAAATACTTCAGGGAATCCAAAATGTGCTTGGAAAAAAAGTCACGTAGCAGAAACTCGCTGTCAGTGCTTGAATAAACAGTTATGTAGATAACTCTCGGGTTCAATGAATACCACTTTTGAGTAAAAAAGTAAATAACAACTGTTTTGAAACAATAGAAGATGAAATACTTCAGGGAATCCAAAATGTGCTTGGAAAAAAAGTCACGTAGCAGAAACTCGCTGTCAGCGCTTGAATAAACAATTATGTAGATAACTCTCGGGTTCAGTGAATACCACTTTTGAGTAAAAACGTAAGGCAATGTCATCATAATCATCATAATTAACAACCATTTTTAATCCATTGCTTGACGAAGATCTTAAGTCTTTTCCGCAATTCTCTGTCTTGAGCAATTATCTTGAACATCACTCCAACATGCTTTCGAATTTCATTCGCCTATCTGTTATCTGGTCTTCTGGATCTTTCCAGTCTAAAATTTTAGTTGTCCAGTGTTGGTTATGTCCAATATTATGGCCACTTAAGAGTCTTTACTTTGATCACATCACATTTTGTCGTTTTTCTAATCTGGGCGTTCCTTTTCCTATCTTTCTTGGTTTCATCAAGTACGCATCCCATCCGTGCTTCTTTGAGTTACCCGCAGTCTCTGTATGCGTATTTAAACTAAGGACCATGTCTCTGATCTTTTGAAAGTATGCATGCAATTGTGACGTACTACAGAGGTGAAATCATGTGTGAAGTCGACAACTCTGCAGCGAGACATTCTATCAGCGTAGCTCAGTTGGGAGAGCGACTTATTCCGGAGTGAAAGGACACGAGTTCGCGGAAAAATATGTGTTTTCACACAGTTTTAGGCATAGGTGTAACTAGGGCTAGACCCACATGTGATTAGACGTACCACCTGCTCAAAAGGCGAAATAACGCCGAAAAAATGTCCCGTTTTTCTGCTTGAGTTGCGACAGAAGTGACCGCATGGTGGCTCTAGTTACACGCACAAACATCACAATTTACGCTCTCGCCGTATTGAGGTTTGTTTGGAATTTGCCGTTGAAACTTACCTTTCTGACGTCGACTTATAATATTTATCAACACAAAAACTTCTGAATCTTACCTTTCTGAGCATAACTTATAATATTTTATCAATACAAATAACTGTTCCTGTGAATTCGTCAAACATGAGGGACAGCAATCTGGAATCTTAAACCCATTTTGCTTTGTTATTCAATGATTAGTAAGCTTAAAACGCATCATTCCATCGCTCATAACTTGTAGAAAACGTTTTGAACTTTTGAAGGTTTCGACAGTTAATGGCATTATGAAACTACAGTATTTATAAAATTTAGGACAAACTCTGGCGATAAGTTGCATAGATCCGACACGTTTTTGTTTTGGGGTCCGTCGGAAATTCATAGAAAGAGACTTTATCCTGCTCATTTCTGTTTTTATCATAACCGTATGATACATAGCATCGCATGATGCAAGTGCAGAGACAAAATCACTACTTTAGATTTTTAAGTTACGGAGATATTCACACTTAAGAATACACAACAGCAATGCAAAATTCATCTATGGGCCATCGTGAGTTGTGCGGGTAATAAGAAACCCCTGGTGAGACGCTTGTGCGTAAACATTTGAAATAATGAGACGCTACAATTTGCCATTTGGCTAAGTCTTTCCTCTAATCACATGTTGGTCTAGACTAGGGCGGGACAGATGGAGCACATCTCAGAGAGGGCGCAAAAATCTCCTATTTTAATCTGATTGGAATTGAAACTTTTACACCAGTTTCTGGTACACTTAAAATCCAAATTTCTTCCTCAGTATGTTCAGGGCATGCTATTTGTTTGCATTCATAACTGAAGGCACGTCCAACTGAAAAATCATTCATGCAACTGAAAAAGAACCACGACTTTATCGACAATAATGGCGCCCATGGTTTTTCTTTAGTTGGACGGCTAAGAATCTCGTTTTTCTTTGGTTGGGTCTTCACATTGTTGAAGACCTTTAGAGAGATAATCTAGTTAGAGAATCTTCACATTGTTGAAGTTTCTCTAGGGGCTATTCGGTTCTTACTGTGACTGAGAGCCACGACTACCAGCTGCATTTGGTCCTTTTGATGTGGTGCAGAAAGTCCGAACTTCGAAGCAGTTGCCAAAAGCTGTGCAAACAGTAGCAGTTTAATTGTGCCTCCCACATACACTGCTGGCCACCCAAAATGCAACACTAAGAAGGAAGCATCCGATTTGCCTGAAATTCGCAGCATGCGTCGCCCGCGAGAGGACATGCAAACGATTGGCATTGCAGGGCATATGCAAATCATGTGCGCCCGGCACGCCACCGAGAAGCACTGTAATAAGGGTGCACAGAAGGCGGGGTGTAAGTAGTGGAAGTGTGTTGTGCTGCCGGACATGTGCGTGGGAATCTTCCTGATGCCTAATCGCAGAATACGGCAGTTATTCCAGCACGTTTCGGAGTTCGACAGAGGACGAATAGTGGCTTATCGCGACAGCGGTTTATCGTACCGAGACATCGACGCCCGTGTGGGACGACATCCAGCCACAGTGAGGCGAGTATGGTTTCGATGGGTGCCGGAGGGAAGGATGGACCGACGTGAGCGATTGCCGCAGCCGCATCACACCACCGAACGAGAAAACCGGCTGTTGTGCGGCGGGCATTGACGGCTCGCACCGCCACATCACGAACGTTAGCGCAGGAAGTAGTGTGTGTTGTGCAACAACCTGTGTCAGCACGTACCGTTCGACGTCGTCTCCAGGAGCAGGGACTTGTCGCACGGCGCCCATTGCTCCGATTACCATTGACGTTACACCACCGGCGAGTGCGGCGGCAGTGGGCCGTTGAACGCCGCACCTGGACTACGGAATGGCACGACATTGTCTTCTCCGATGAATCCCGCTTCGGCCTGCAACACCACGATGGTTGGATCCGCGTGTGGCGGCCCCGCGGCGGGAGACTGTATGACGCCTGCATTATGCATCGCCATACCGGTCCGTTGCCTGGCGTTATAGTTTGGGGCGCAATTGGATATGACACCCGCACCCTTCTGGTACGCATCGCCGGTACACTCAACAGCTAACGCTACATCTAAGACGTTTTGGAGCCTGTAGTCCTCCCTTACCTGCAGGATCTGCCAGCGGCCACGTTTCAACAGGATAAAGCGCGCCCGCACTTGGCACGCATCGTGCAACAAATCTTCACGGCCCACCAGGTGTCACTGCTGCCGTGGCCTGCCTGTTCTCCCGATATGTCGCCCATCGAACACGTCTGGTCGCTGATCGGCAACCGAGTGGCCCGGCAAGCACCACCCGCGGCTACGCCTGATGAACTGTGGAAAAACGTGTGGAAGAAGCCTGGACCGACATACCCCAAGCCCACATCCAAAGCCTCTTTCGTTCGATGCCGCGGCGTGTAACGGCCGTTATTGCCAGCCATGGGGGCCACACGAACTATTGATGTCTGCGTGTTCCGCAAGTCGCACGGGCCTGTGAGCTCAATCGTTTCATGTTTGAACCTGTTGTTATGTGTCCAGTAAATCTGGCTTTGCTATCTTGTTTCCTTCTCGGTGCTGCATTTTGAGTGGCCAGCAGTGTATATATAACATTGGGTTATGACACGTCCATTTTGTTTTGTCAAGCAGTGTATGCTATGTGTGTGTATGTGTGCATGTGTAAAAGATAGGAAGACAGATGGGGGGTCGCAATTTTTTGTGGTCTGCCCCGGTCGCAGAAATGCATAGTTAGGCCTCTGGTTTTAAGACATAATAAGTAGATTGCTCTTGAAAATTGTACTGTTTCTTCCAAATGCATTCCAGCCAAGTTTTGTACGCCATTTAATTTCTTTTTGATAGGTATCTGTTGTCCAAGAAAGAATTTTCCAAAGCACCTTCTAAATCTTCACTCCTTGTAGAAGCATTGTCCATAAATCCAGCAGCGGATCCAGCGAAGGGTGACTATTGAGATCGCCTTTCCCCTAAAAGATTTTTAAAGATTTTTCTTTTCAAATGGCCAAGATATTATCAATGTATTTATTTTTTAAAATTGTGGTAACAAATACACATATTTCCGTAAAGGTTTTGGTAGTGATTAAAATTTGCTGTGAATTTGGAGATCAAATGTTCTGTTCTAGCTCTAGAGAACAAGAGAGGTGAGAAAAAGAAAGAAAGAAATTTCAGAAAAGGAGGAAGCTGAGGGCGAAAGGGAAAAGAGATTTTTATTGATCATGGAAAGCAATGAGTGTTCTTCGTTTCATGCAATATTTCCACAAACTTCCGAGAGAAAATCGCCAGTAAGACAATGAATGGCTAAGAAATTATAAGTGAAGTAAATGGAGGTTCTTTTCAAAGGAAGTGGCAAGCATGCATTGCGAAAGAATAAACGAGTATTTCAAAGAAGAATTACCATTCATATCACTTAGGAATGATCCGGTGATTCATGCTGAATTTTTTTGTTTGAAATTAAGCCGTCCGAATAGAAGGGCTAAAATGTATTTCGAAGGACGCTATCCAGACTTAATACTTATTAAAAAGCACGGAGCTCGTTTCTTTGCAAAGCAGGCAATTGTACGCCAAGAAAATTGGTGTTGCTTTTACTGCTGCTCTTCGCACCTTTTGATTAAAAAATTTAGCACGCTTTTTTGCTGGAGAAAGTCTTCAAAAAGCAGTGCAATGCCAGGGAGGGAAGGGCACTCTACCAGTTTGTACGTGTGCGTGTGTGTCCACGAAATCTCCATATTAAACTTCTTTTTTTAGACCAGAGCAAACCTTCCCCCATAAGGTAAGCTTCTGGATCTGCCCCTGCATAAGTCTTGTTTTGTGGTAATATACAACGCGGTTATGACCGAAAATACACTATATTGGTAAAAGTCACTGGACACCCTTTCAAAAGCTAATGAACGGATCCGCTGTGCTGTTAAGATGCGGGGTACAGCTGCAAACGGTATAAAAACAAGCTTGCATGCAGCTGACCGCGATGAGCCGCGGATGGCTTAGTGGTTAGCGAGTCAGACTATCAATGCAAGGTCCTCAGGCTCGATCCTGGGCTGATCCTTCAGCGATGGTGTGATTTACTAACAATCGCTGAATATCCGCCGTGCATCGGACGAGCACGTTAAGTGACGGCCCCCAGGCTGGACCCGCTGGTTAAATGTGTATCCTTTTCTATGCCCCCCCTGAAATTCTCTCACCCCTGTATGTGCAACATCATACTTGTACAGTGGCGCCATCTACTGTACTCTATTCTCACTACAAACTGTTCTGTCAAAGTCGCTAGACTTGCTCTCATTCCTTCCGTTTCTGTGTCCTGCCCAAAAGGCAAACTCGCTGTAGGTGGCTGGGACCTAAACTCTATTTACTGTGGACTGAAGTCCTACAAGAAAATGACAAATTCAACCACAAGTCACAGCTGACCGCGATCATATCGCACTGTGAGGTTGAGTGAAAATGTCGCGGAGGGAGAGAACTGACTTTGAGAAAGGAAAGATTGCTGGGTGTTATCAGGGGCGGATTGGCACACCGGGACACCGGGACATTTCCCGGTGGGCCCCTTCCGTGTATTTTGTCTCTTTCTTTCTCACTTTCTTAAAAATGTTTTCAGTTAGGTTGTTTTAAACACACAACTGAACCACAACACTTTGTTTTTTGTTTTATAAACGAAATACACAAATATAATTATAACAAGCGGGGGGGGGACTTCTATTTTGAATTAGGGAAAAAAATCCCCTCACCAGACAACTGCTAGAATCCCACCTACAATAGATCGGCCATGTGTGTTTGCGAACTTCTGGGTTCACTTAGTAGCTGAGGAACGAGAATGTATGTACCGTATGTTGCGGGAGGGCGGGGAGTGGGGTGTACAATATGTTCTATATATTCCCCAAAGAAGAGGGGGGGGGTGATTTAACTCCCGTTGGTTGCAGGAGGCATTAGGTCTGTGCTCATAAGAGCTGAGTTTGGGTTCAATTTTAAGAGCCTGAGCCCATCCGAGTACGAAGTACGTCAGTACTTGCCCGTCCGAGCTCGAAGTATGTCCGTACCGGCCCGTTAGAGCCCGAAGTATGCCAGCCCTATAGCCCGCCCGAGCCCGAATTTTATATTGCAAGATAGAGCCCGGGCCCGAACGAGCCCGAAAACTATGATTAATTTGTTTAGGCATTTAAAAAAATCTCTTCCAAACTTCCACTCTTTCCTCCCCGTGTAATTAACCGATGTCTTTCTCAACTGCGGATTGGGAAAGGAATGTCTATCTATTTCTATAGTTTCTTTGACCATCCATTTCATCCTCAAATGTTTCGAGGGGCCCGGCATCAGGAAAAATTCGGGAGGCACAACAATCTAGCGAACCACAGGGTCACTGGCGATCATGTAGCCTGGAAGGAGCTTTCACGGCATGCGGAGATGGCAGACTGAAACTCCTGCTGTAAGAGGGAGAGGAGGCGATTGCGGAAATGTCCGAGTAGGGCAGCACTGGCTTGAATGGAAGACCCAGGAGGCGGTAAACTGCGGAGTTGCTGATAATACACGCAGATGACGTGTTTCACCAACTCAAACACCTAAGATCACGCTGGTGGAAGGAGCACCAGCGGATGAGCACAGAGGGGAAGATACTCGTATGCTGCAAAAGTGAGGTCGACGGTGCAGGTACGACGAGCGATGGAGAACGCCAGATGTAGCAGAGGTAGTACCACAGGGGGGGGGGGGTAGACGTGCGGAACGTCCGCCTCCTGCGCGCAGAAGGAGAAAAGAGGAGAAGAGAGAAGTGTCATGCGGTGGAGAAGGGATGGAACGGGGAGCCGGTTATGAAGAGCCAGTGGGTATTGAGTTCAAGCGGGGACGAAAGAGGGGAGCGGGCAGCAGCCCATACAGTAGAAACAGTAGCAGGAGGGACATCGTGGATAGAGAGAGATGCAGGTGAAGCAGAGAAGGAGTGAAACCAATAGAGGGATTTAGTAGAAAACGAGAACAGAGGAAGAGACAGGTCAGAGACATGCAGAGAGAAGGGGAGTGGTTGCGGAGCAGAAAGTACAGATACATTGCCAAGAGGAGTTGCGAGATCAGGAAACTGAGAAACGATAGCAGAGCGATCGTTTCTACCCTAATGACGGGCAGCCTTGTCGTACACCACAGCAGAAGGGGAATGGGCGCAGTGAGAAAACAGGTCGTCTTAAAGGGGAAAACGGTGTCCCTGTAGAGAGAGAGAAGGAGAGAAACAAAGGAGGGAGGAAAACCAAAGCTGAGAAAAGTGTTAGAAAAATAAGTATGTGAAATATTATCAAAAGCAGAACGAATATCAAGAGAGAAAAGGGCAAGAGGCTCAGAGCGTGCGTTAACAAGGTGAAGAATGTCGCGAAGAAGCAGAACATTATGAGAGATAGAACGGCCGGGAACGGTGTAAGTTTGATTAGGATAAAGAATGTACGGGAGTACAGAGTTAAGCCAGTGGGAGAGAAGTTTAGTATAGAGTTTGTAGTCTAGGTTAAGGAGGGAGATAGGACGCCAATTCGCCGCCCCGGTGGCGCAGTGGTCTAAGCGATGGCCTCTGATCATTCGTCCGAACGGGGTCCGGGTTCGAATCCCGGTCAGGCATGGATGTTGTGTTTGTCTTACGGCACTGGCTCTCTCCCTTCCCTGGAACCAGTGACCCTAAATTAGGGACGGGCGACTGCTTATAGCCCATTGAGTTGCTCACGGTGGTCGTTAAACCTCAAATCAAAAAAAAAAAAAAAAAAAAAAAAGGACGCCAATTCCGCAAGAGGGTCTCCTTTCTTGGGAAAAAGAACAATATGTGAATCTGTGAAACTCCTCGAGAGAGTAGAACAGTGAAAATCAGCAGTTAGAGCACAGAGGAGAATAAGCAAGAGCGCGGAGAAGAAAGTACGGTATAATAGCAAAGGGAGGGCGTCCGGACCCGGAACAGCGTGGGGGTTAAGAGAAGAAAAACAATCGGAGATCTGGATCGGAGGTGATGGTGCCAGACGGAAGACGAAGGTGACGGAGCGAAGTAGAGGTACGGCGATCTAACTCCATAGATGTGAGGAAGTCGTATGAGAAATCCGCTGGGTTCAGATGTTGTAGACGAAGGCGGATGAGGGCTTGCTGTGCGAGGGGTTCCAGTAGCGCTTTGAGCTCAGCTTGGTATACATGGAAGAGCGGATCAGCTAAACTGATGAGGGAAAGCATCTGTCGAGCATGATCGAGTTGCATCAATCGAAGAGTCTTCGCTGTAAAAGATAGCTGGCGGATGTGGAGAATGAGCTGTTGTTTAGTCTCCAACCAGTACAAAAGAGCACAGGGAGCAGACTGCAGCCCCTCCCGACGGGCATCGGGGAAGGCATGGATGGAAGAATAGAACTCGGAATCACCAAGCAGGGTAGTATCAAAGTTTGATGGGCTGACTGTTCGTGAAGGTGGCGACGCGGCGAACACGGGCAGAGTCACCACGCAGTGGTCGGAGGACGCTGTGGGTTGATGGAGAGAATCTCACTGCCGGAAGGCGCGATGGCAAAGCATAATAGCGATCCAAACGAGCGGTTAGGGGAGCTCGCGTCCCAGACGAACGCCAGGTGTGGGACGTGTCCGCAGGATGAATATGCCGGCGGACGTCAACTAGGGAAAAGTCCGAGACAAGATCTTGGAGGAGTGCGACTAGGTCCGTGCGGCGCTCACGAGACACTGGCAAGCGATCAAGAGACGGGTTAAGAGTGCAGTTGAAATCACCCCCGAGAAGTACTCAATCAGAGGAAGGAACCTGATAGAGGGCTCCCCAGAGGCTCGTGGACAGCAGGGATAGGTGCGTAGAGGAACATGGTACGTAGATGTTGAAGACATGAAAACGAATTCCAGCTAAAGTGAAAGAGATTTGCTGTAGAAGATTTCGGCAGAGATTGCGGACGGAGAGTGAAGACAGGGTGACTCGAAACTGATAACGAACACCAATAGCGAGACCACCGTGCACAGAGTAACGGAAGGTATGGTGAAGTCTCAAGTGCGCCATCTATGAAAAAGTGTCGAATAGTGGCAGTTCGTCTCTTGCAGAAGGAGTAAGTCGGCCCCAAGGGGCGAGAGATCTTCCAGAATGAGAGCGTTAGCGAGGGGGTTTGCAAACCCCCTACAATTCAGAGTGGCGACCTTGAATTGGTAAGTCCGACGTCGGATGAAGGGCAGCTATGGCAGCTTTCTGGAATGTGTCGAGGCGATTGATGATACCACGACACCGCAAGACGTCGTCGGGTTGCTTGGCATTATGCCGGAGGAATTTGAGGATGGAGATTGCTTGGTCGAAGACCTTGGGAAGAACTCCTTCAAACTGCTGTAAAAGGATGAGAGAAGCCTCCCGATTTGTTTTATGAGTGAGAAACTTGTAAAGATCTTCAAAGGAGACAGGTTCTGAAGGAAGAGAGGCAGAGGACCCTTGGACTTTGAAGAGGAAGAGCTAGAACGTGACAGTGGAGACTTGGAGCCTGCTAGACGGATGGAACGATGTGGGCGGCCAGTCGGATATGGTGACTTCTTTTTCCTCCGGGCCTCCGTACTGGTAGTAGAGCGACGTTTGCCGTGAATCGATGACACACGAGATGTGGAATCACAGGAAAGGTCCACCTCATCGCTGGGAGCAAAAGTGCCGACGGTGAATGAAGCTTGAAGATCAGCCGTGATGTCCTCTGATGGAGAGAGAACACGGGAAGGTAAGGAGGAGTCAAGCGGAGGAAAATCCGACACAGTGATGAAAGAAACTTCGGAAGACGAGTGTTAATCGAAGGCTTTAATCAGATTTTCGGCAGAACTGGGTCCAGGAGGTACAGACGCAGTCTGGTCGCTGATGGCCGTAAGCCTTGAAACCTGCTGATGGCCGTAAGCCTTGAAACCTGCTGATGGCCGTAAGCAATGAGCAGAGGTGAGGAGCTCAATCCGGCGGCGCTCCTTACAGCAAAGAACATCGAGGAACCGTGGAAACTTTATGAGATGCTCTTCTGACGGGAAGATGATGCAAGCAGTTCTACGGAAGCCACAGATATGTTTATCATCGGGGTCAGAGGGGGAATAGGAGAGAGTCTTCACTGGGCTGACTGCTGTGCAGCATCGACTAAGTGCAGCACACAGCATATCACCAGAGATCTCTGGGAAGACCGGATGTAGAGAGACCAGAACAGGACGCTGGACGATGGATTCGGCCAAGAGGTGACGATCGCCAACTGATAGGCCCCGAAACAAGACAAGCTCGGAATATTATTTATTCGAAAAATAAACAATCACAGTTCGTAGCTTTCGGGTGAGGTGGGCGATGGCACCAAAAGGAAGCATCTTCTTGACAGCGGAGCTGTACAGGAGCTGTAAAGGAGTGATGGGCAGCGCATCAAAACAAACCCCCAACTCGAGGGTCGAATGAAGACGTTGACCAGCAGGAGAGTTCTCGGGAATGTCTGATGAGATGGTGTCACCGTTGAGAGTAACGTAAGAATCCATAGGTGGCATACGAGACGAGGAGGAAGCCGGTGGAATATCAGAGACAGTTGCAGAAAACGTGCGTGCAGGAGCGCCTCCTCTGGAAGGCATTAACGCAGCATGGACAATGTACTGGAAGCAGAGGCAGTAGAAACTGTAGAGGGCAGATTAGAACGCCATGAGAGACGTCCATGAATTCATCATCGTCGGCAGAGGCCAGGGACGTCACATCCACGTTCTCAATGGCAGAGTCGGAGACCTGAGCAGGAGAAGACGTGTAAATGACAGGAGGAAAATTAATAGGCTCTCCACTAGCAAGCGAAGATGATTGATCGTCTGCGTCTGTCGTTGAAGAGGCGACGCGAGGAGCTGCAGCGATGCGGGCGGGAACAGCGCCCTCATCGGAAGATGCCATAATCAATGGCAAAGGTTAACGAAGAAATATGACCAGCTCGGTGTGAAAATTAAAACACTGATAATGATAAAAAATAAACACTCACCAACTCGTGAGGGATCTTAAACGAAAGCACAGACCTTTAACTTTGGCACGTATGCAGAAGAACAGTGATGGGACACACAAAACACGTACGTGAAGCACTCAAACACGGAGCTCGTGAAGACACGTGTAGTCTAAAGGTGGACCGACACCGTACTAATGTGCGTCAATAAATGCTATGTTGTGTTTTTCTTCTAGGTGTCCGGCTGCTTTTGTCAAAATAGTATATGCTGTCATATGAAATTTTAAAACTAAGTGTTTATGATAAACAACTTTCTGTTCATCACAGAGAAGACCGTTCGATGAAAATAGAGAAATACTTATCTGCTCACCTACCAGAAATTTCCAATTCTGATGGAAAAGAAAATTCATGCAGCATATTTTATTCAGAGATAACAACAACAACAACAAAAAACTCGATGGACATCGACGGTCTCCCGAGGCAAATGCCCCCCCCCCCCCCCCATTCCTCTGCTGAAACTTGATATCACTTTTTTCGGTCAGAATTTCAGAAACACAGACATGAAAGCAGATAGAAATAAACATTTCAGTCCTCAGTAGGAAACAGTACTGAGGTAGGGCTAAATTTTAAAAGCCCGAGTCCCTCTGAGCTCGAAATGCGTCAGCTTGACCCCAATTTTATATTGAAAGATAGAGCCCGGGTCCGAACGAGGCCAAAAACTATGATTAGAGAGAGCAGTAATTTTATCGCGTGAAAAAAAAGGCAAAATTTCGCGGGGCTCTCGCCGGGTAAATTATGAAATTTCGCGAAAAATTCGGGGCCGATAATATACACTAACATTTCCAAAAAACAAAAAATCTCCCAAGTTACGAAGTAGTAACACAAATGACTAGTACGTAACTAAATAAGCATTATAACTTTATAAGTTTTTAAAATTGATACTTACATTTATAAAGCATGCAAATTCTTGCAATTTTATCAACGCCGTTACACCAGATCAAGATTTCCATTTAAGTGGACGGTATTTTGATATTAATACGTTATATTGTACATACATATATTTTCTTCTTTAATGCTGTGTCTGTTGTTCTGTGACACCTTTTTAAATTTAGAAAAGGTTCGTTCAGCATCGACACTGTTGGTGGGTACTGACAGCGACCTTATGTAGCTTAGGAAAATGACCTTTTTTCGTTTTTCAGAAGTCTAGCAAACCTGCGCTGACACGAAATTCTTTTACACTCGCTTTATATGAACGAAATTCACATTTTAGTTGGTCCTCATCTTCGAACATAGGAATGTGGCAGAAAACAAGCAAATTTTCTTCGTCGTCTAAAAGGTCCAAGAACTTAAATTGATCGGGATCAAACACCCTACATGTTTTGAAGAAATTTGCGGCTGGCTGACAAAATTGATGCTTTTTATCTTCTAAAATTAAATGCTTAATTTTCCCAAAACAAGTGGATAGAGCTCTTTTTGCAGCGACGTGATCGCAGTCTTGACTCTTGCTAAGAAGACTGTTGGCGATGTCCGACATTTCATTATACATTTTGTGCGCGGAAATTCGCTGTTTTCAAATAAGTATATTTTCTGTACGCAAATATACCGCGCATGAACCTCAACCTGTTTCAGATTTTCTTTTAAATCCCCATTTTGACAATACCCAATGATTTCATCCACAATACAACTGCTACTGTGTCTTTTTCTTTTTCAAAAAACTCTGCGTAGTCTTCTAAATGTTTGCAGTGCAAAGGCACGGCCTGAAACGAACTGTTCCACCTAATCTGTTCAGGTATCGGTAGTAAGCAAAGTATTTTACCCTTCTCTTGCCAAAATAATAGATAACGTCCTTTATAGGAGGAAACAAGCTGTGAAGGAACGTTTAACAGTAACTACTAAAGAGTTAACATTTTCAAATTCATTCTGCCAAAGTGGCAAAGAGGCAAAGGAACAATTCGAACCGCATGTTGGAGGAACTCTAAGTAGAAACGAGAATGAAAACTAGAATTCATGTGATATATAGCATTAAAGTGATATATATATATATATATATATATATATATATATATATATCATCATTATCATCATCATTGTCAACCATTATCAATCCACTGCTGGACGAAGGTCTACCCAAGTTTCCTCCACAACGGTCTGTCTTGTGCCAGTCTCCTCCATGTCACTCCCGCATACTTTCGAATTTCATCCACCCATTTTCCATGTGGTCTTCTTCTGGATCTTTTCCTGTCCCTTGGAATCCAATCTAAAATTTCGGCTGTCCATCGATGGTCTGTCGTTCTGGCAGTATGTCCAGCATATTGCCATTTCAGGGATTTAACTCTGATCATGATGTTTTCCGCTTTTGTCATTTTTCGGATCCACGAGTTCCTCTTCTTATCTCTCCTGGTTACACCAAGTATGCACCTCTCCATGCTACTGTGAGTTGTCTGCAGCCTTTGTATGTCTCTTTTAGTTAAGGTCTACGTCTCTGCACAATACGTAAGCACTGGAAGGATGCATTGATCAAACACTTTTCTTTTAAGACATAATGGATTATTGCTCTTGAAAATTATGCTGTTTCTTCCAAAAGCTCTCCAGGCAAGTTTTGTACGCCGATTAATTTCTTCATCAATGTGACCTTCACTTGATATCTGCTGTCCAAGATAAACGTACGTGTCTATTATCTCCAGCTTTTCTCCATCAATGGATAAATCTTCATTTCTTGTAAAAGCATTGAACATCACTTTTGTCTTCTGAAAGTTCATTTTTAATCCCACTTCTTTACTCTTGTCAGCAAGTTCCTGGATCATACTCTGCAGCTCTGATGGGGTTGTTGCAAAAATGACTACGTCATCACTAAAACGAAGGTGGGTTAGATAATCTCCATTAATCTTTATCCCTTTGTTTTCCCAGTTCAGTGATTGAAAGACATTTTCCAATGTAGCATTAAAGAGCTTCGGAGATATGGTGTCACCTTGTCTCACTCCTTTTCCAATTTTTATGTGTGTTGTATTATCAAATAGCCGAATCTTTGCACTTGCATTTTCATAGATGTTATTAATAATATTAATGTACGCATCTTCAATACCACAGGATTTTCAGAAGCCATTGTAACTGCTGATGCTTTCACCTAATCGAAGGCTTTTTCATAATCGATAAAAGCCATGCACAATGGAAGTTCATATTCCCTCGCTCTTTCAATTAGTTCTCTCATTACGTGGATATGATCTATTGTGCTGTAGCCACTCCTGAATCCAGCTTGTTCTCTCGGTTGAGCCATGTCCGGTGTCACCTTCAAGCGGTGTGAAAGAACTTTAGTGAAGATTTTATAAACCACTGATAGGAGGCTGATAGGGCTGTAGTTCCTGAGATCCTCAATGTCAGCTTTTTTATGTAGCAGGATCATTGTAGCGTTGTTCCAATCTTCACGAATCTTCCCTTCATTAAGGCATGGAGTGAAAATTTGGGCGAGTACTGTTTCGATTTCTCCACTTGCTTCTTGTATGATGTCTACAGTAATTCCATCTTCTCCTGGAGCTTTTTCCCCGCTACGTGTTCTTGATTGCATGTGCAACTTCTGCTGGTAAGACTGGAAGAACTCTGGTTCTAGTACCTTTCATGATGCCTGGAGTACATGTATCATCCCTTTCATATAATTTGGAGTAGAAATCTTTCACTCTTGTCAAAATTTCGCCTCTATTTCTTGTTACAGAACCATCTTCTTTTCTCAGTGCCATAATCTGTTTTTTTCCCTTACTGAGATGTCCCTTTGCTATCTTTAAGGCTTTGGTTGTTTTCAATTGCTTTCCTTACTAGTTCACAGTTGAATTTCCTTACGTCTTCAGTGATACTTTTTCGTACTGTCTTGCATATCTCTATATATTCCACTTTGGAAGTCACATCTTCTTTAGTTGTCCTCATCTCTCTTCTTTTTGCATCAACATTTTTGTTTTTCCTGATAATTTGTTCACATGCAATTTGTTCTTAGACCCAGCTGATTTTGTTGCTGTTTCCATAAGAGCTTTGGTTACTTTTCTGTTAACTTCAGAAATATCCACTTCTTCCGATGTTAGGCCTTATAAAGCAGATAATCTGTTCTTCAGTTCCAACTTGAAGGTATTATGGTGTTTTTTAAGGTTTGTTATGTCAATACATTTTGTTTGTCTTATGAGCTTGCCACGTTCCAGTTTAGTGTTGAGGTGCATCTTACATCTCACCAATCTATGGTCACTACCTGTGTTGAACTTGTTTAGCACACTGCAGTCTTCTATGAAGAATTTTTTGTTACACATAATAAAATCAATTTCACTTGTCGTCCCATTTGGATGTCTCCATGTCCATTTCCTGTGTGGCTTTTTCTTGAACAAGGAGTTCAAGATGAAAAACCCTTCTACCTCTGCAAACTCTACGAGAGTATTTCCACGCTGGTTTCTGTTGCCGTGACCGAATTTACCTACTGAAGTTTCATTCTGTTGCCGTTGCGCTATTTTTGCATTGAAATCTTCCATAATTATCTTCAAGTGTTGCTTACCTTTATTATTTAGATGATGAATTTCCTCATAAAATTCTTTCAATTTCTTCTTCAGGATTACTTGTGGTGGGGGCATAAGTTTGAATAATCTGAGCCTGGTATCTTCTCGAGAGTTGGATAACAAGTCGTGCAGCTCTGTCAGAGGAACTTTCAACTTCTACAACTTTATCCTTCAGTTTCTTGTTTATTATAAATCCAACACCACTAGTTCTGCCAGTATCAGTCCCACGATAGTAGAAGAGATGTCACGTTTTTCAGTTCAATGAGATCTTCTCCTTTTCTCCTTACCTCACTTATCCCGATGATGTCCCACTTGATCCTTTGTAGTTCCTCTTCCAATTCAAGAAGATTTGAATCAGAAGATAGGGAGCGTCCATTATACGTAGCCAAGGTCAGCATCAGATGGCAGCCTAGTCCGGTCCTCCGGGAATTCTTAGCACCCTCTGCCTTTATGTCGCACTGGCCGCTAGCCTTGGCCAGGTACATTCCAGCTGCCGGAGACTGAGGGCCAAGATTTAAGTTGTGGAGTCATTTTGGAGGGGTTTGGCCATAACTCACCACGCTGGCCAAGCGGGTTGGTGAGTGTGGGATAGCATTTCCTCTAATCCCGATGGTATAGTTATACCGCTATTGGCGATCGTCAGAACCCCTTTAGTGGGACAGGATGTACCACGAGAAGGCGGGGTTGACTTTTGTCAAGGAGAGGCTGTGATGTTACGCATCACATGACCTTACATCCCATATATATATATGTATATATATCTACCGATGAGTCATTACATTATGACCACCTACCCAATAAGCTGTAGTTTATTTTTTAACCCTCAGAACATCGGCCATTCGGCGAGGCATCGATCCGATGAGGTGACGATAGGTATCCAGGTGTATATGGTACCATAAGGTCAACAGCAGGTCCTCCAGTTCCCGCACATTTCGGGGTGGTTGGGTTTTAGCGCGAACCCACTTTTCCAAGCCGATCAACAAATATTCGATTGGGTTCTTGTCAGGGGAATTTGGAGGCCAAAGTATTAACAGAAAGTCACCAGCATGTTCCTCGAACCACTCCTCGAGGATTCTGGCAGTGTGGTATGGCGCATTATCTTGTTAATAATGGCCAACACAGTTGACATGAACGAATGAACTTGGTCCGCAACGATGTTCAGATACCTCTGTCAGGGATTGTGCTATTGGGATAATGGGGCCCACGGTGTCCCAAGTAAACATTCCCCTGAGAATATCACCGCCGCTGCTGGCCTGTTTCCGTTCAACAGTGCATCCAGGTGCTATAGGCTCCTTCGGTAATCGCGGTCGGCCGTGCACGTGATGCACCAGGACTTTTTCATTCGTCAGACCAGGCCACTTTCTTCCAATCATCCACGGTCCAATCTCCATGATCTTGGGCTCATTTCATGCGTTGTTGGCGATGACGTGCGGTGAGCATGGGAACCCGGCTGGGTCTTCGGCTACGCAGGCCCATGCGCAGAAGGCTGTGATGGACTGTGAGCTGTGATACATTGCCCTGAACACCACTATTATAGCTGTGGGTTATTTGTCGCATTGTAGCCGTGCGGTCGCTGTGAAAAATGTGCGACAGTCTTCGCTCCCCTCTGGTATCAATGAGCTGCGGACGACACACGGTTGTACGACGGTGGACGACACACGGTTGTACGACGGTGGATGACACACGGTTGTACGACGGTGGATGACACACGGTTGTACGACGGTGGATGACACACGGTTGTACGACGGTGGACGACACACGGTTGTACGACGGTGGACGACACACGGTTGTACGACGGTGGATGACACACGGTTGTACGACGGTGGATGACACACGGTTGTACGACGGTGGATGACACACGGTTGTACGACGGTGGACGACACACGGTTGTACGACGGTGGATGACACACGGTTGTACGACGGTGGATGACACACGGTTGTACGACGGTGGATGACACACGGTTGTACGACGGTGGATGACACACGGTTGTACGACGGTGGATGACACACGGTTGTACGACGGTGGATGACACACGGTTGTACGACGGTGGACGACACACGGTTGTACGACGGTGGATGACACACGGTTGTACGACGGTGGATGACACACGGTTGTACGACGGTGGATGACACACGGTTGTACGACGGTGGACGACACACGGTTGTACGACGGTGGACGACACACGGTTGTACGACGGTGGACGACACACGGTTGTACGACGGTGGATGACACACGGTTGTACGACGGTGGATGACACACGGCTGTACGACGGTGGACGACACACGGTTGTACGACGGTGGACGACACACGGTTGTACGACGGTGGATGACACACGGTTGTACGACGGTGGATGACACACGGTTGTACGACGGTGGATGACACACGGTTGTACGACGGTGGACGACACACGGTTGTACGACGGTGGATGACACACGGTTGTACGACGGTGGATGACACACGGCTGTACGACGGTGGACGACACACGGTTGTACGACGGTGGACGACACACGGTTGTACGACGGTGGATGACACACGGTTGTACGACGGTGGATGACACACGGTTGTACGACGGTGGATGACACACGGTTGTACGACGGTGGATGACACACGGTTGTACGACGGTGGATGACACACGGTTGTACGACGGTGGATGACACACGGTTGTACGACGGTGGATGACACACGGTTGTACGACGGTGGACGACACACGGTTGTACGACGGTGGATGACACACGGTTGTACGACGGTGGACGACACACGGTTGTACGACGGTGGACGACACACGGTTGTACGACGGTGGACGACACTCGGTTGTACGACGGTGGACGACACACGGTTGTACGACGGTGGATGACACACGGTTGTACGACGGTGGACGACACACGGTTGTACGACGGTGGATGACACACGGTTGTACGACGGTGGATGACACACGGTTGTACGACGGTGGACGACACACGGTTGTACGACGGTGGACGACACACGGTTGTACGACGGTGGACGACACACGGTTGTACGACGGTGGATGACACACGGTTGTACGACGGTGGATGACACACGGTTGTACGACGGTGGACGACACACGGTTGTACGACGGTGGATGACACACGGTTGTACGACGGCTCGTCGTTTGCCCTTCTGTGCACCACTTTCGATACGTACTCACTACAGCGGCACGTGAACAACCCACAAGCCGCGGTGTTCCCGACATCGTAGTACCGAGGTGCCGTGCTGTCACAATTTGTCGTTTATCAAACTCCGAGAAATCGACAGCTTTTCCCATTCTGACTCCAAACACGGTACAAACCGAAAGCAGGTTCTCGGATTGTATATATATATACTGCTCTGTGAACTTCACCTGGCTGGTGAAGTTCATCCCACCACTTTCTTGGGCACTTATTACAAATATCATAAGTCTTCCTCTGGAGAAACAAAGTTGCTCTACTGAATTGAACAGAACTACCTCTGTAATAAACGGAAAGTAACGCAGTGAGACGTGTCGTGCCGTTTCTGATAAGAATTCTCCCACAGATAAGGTTTAGACCTGACTAGCTACTTCTGTTACAGATGTAAACGCATTTTCTCTTCCACACTTAAGTATAAACAAGGTGGCCTCGATCCCCATATATGTAAACAAATCCGTCGCACTTCCTCATCTCCGTTGTAGTAGCGAATCGCGCCAGAAGCTCGGCGTTTGTAGAGCTGAAAAGTCTGTATACGTAGACGTTTCTCGAAAAAGAAAACTGGGTATAGGCGCAAGGTGTGTGTTCTTCAACTGCTACTGGATGCTCGAGATGAGCGGAAAGTAGGCAAACTTGTTCAATCCAACAGACGGGCAACACTTCGTCAGATTACAGATAATCTGAATTAGGGACCAAGTCCGATGACCTCTGAACGTACAGTTTGCCGCACATTATATCGGGTCTGGTTCATTTGCCCGACGTTTACTTCACTGAAGTGTCACTTGACCAAAAATCCCTTCACCGAAAAGATTGTTTCACCGAACGGTCACTTGATCGAAAGGTACATTTCACCGAATGGTCACCTGACCGAAAAGTTCATTTCATCGAAGGGTCATTTCATCGAAGTGTGATTTTACCGAACACTTTGGATTTCATTACAGGATCTGTATTGAAATCCATAGTGCAGTTCGGTAGACAGACCATCGAAACGTTAGGGGATCATACTCAAATTGCACTTTTGATTTCACAGTGTCGCAAAGTGCGCAAAGATTTAGTTTTAAGACAAAAATAATTAATTTTAAGTTCCTATGCGTCGGCTTAGACATTTAAAAAAATTCTCATCGTGCGTGCCCATGTTCACAAGGTTTACATAAATAAAAAGTCAATTTAATAATGTTGCCCGTTTATTCAGGTAAAAAAGAATCAATTTTAGGACCCTAGGCCTCGGCTTTTAGCAAATTTTAATCGTGCGTACACAAGGTTTACATAAAAAGTCAAGGTAATAATGTTGCACATTTATTCAGGGGAAAATAAAATAATCAATTTTAGGACCCTAAGCGCCTCGGCTCAGACCTTTTTAGCAAATTTTAATCGTGCGTACTCGTGTTCATATGGTTTACATAAAACGTCAAGGTAATAAATGTTGCACGTTTAATCCAGCAAAAAGAATCAATTTTAGGACCCTAGGCCTCGGCTTATGTAGGCCTTTTAGCAAATTTTAATTGTGCGTGCTCATGTTCATAAGGTTTACAAAAAACTTTATGAACATTAAAGCATTCCCAGATTTAGGCCTAAAATTAATGTTTTAGGTTTTAACAAGAGTGCAACATATTTTACTTTAAATATTATGCAACGCTTATGAATATGATTAAGGTTTAAATCTGTTAAAATGGCCTGTATCTAGGCCTACACTGTTAAAAATTGTGAAGTAGGTTGCACCAAAAAGTGGTTCTACTCCAGCTGCACCACTTTTTGAGAAATGGTACATCATTGTGTGGTGCAAACAAAACAAACAACATGGTGCAACCTTGCATAATAGTTTGGTACAACCTTGTACTATAGTATGGCGGGAAGTTGCGCCACGTTGTTGGTTTTGTTTGCACCACACAATGATGTATCATTTCTCAGAATGTGGTGCAGCTGGAGTAATACCACTTTTTGGTGCGACCTACCGCAAAACTTTTAACAGTGTACGGTCAAAAAATTAATGCTTTGTGGTTGAGTAAAAGTGGAACAATATTTACTTGACTTGCTATGTAACCCTTACGAATATGAACTCAGAGGATTAAAATTTGATAAAATGGCTCAGATCTAGGCCGTATAATTAATGTTATATTTCGAAAAACTTACTTATGGAGGGGTGTTTCATGGAAATTAAAAGTGCATTTTTTATACAATCCCATAAGGTTTAGGTGGCCAGTTTTTCAAAAACTCGCAACACACTCCAACAGATTTCTAACAACAAAATTCAAAGTTTCCGATAAACTGACCATTCGGTAAAATGATCTTTCGATATAATGAACTTTTAGGTGAAGTAATCCTTTGGTGAAATGAACTTTTTTGATCAAATAACCTTTCAAAGAAATGAACTTTTAGGTGAAGGGACCCTTTGTTGAAATGAACTTTTCGGTCAAGTGACCCTTCGGTGAAATGTACCTTTCGATCAAGGGATTTTCGGTGGACGTATTTTCGATTAAGTGATCTTTAGATGAAGTGAACGATACCCTATTATATCGTATGAGATACAGAAGCAGACGACCTGTCCGTTAGCCATTGCTATCTTCAGCCAACAAGGAGAAACGTCTCCAGTTCGCTCAGGAACACAACAATTGGACAGTAAATTAGTGTAATGTGTTCCGTCGAATCACATTTTCAACTACACCATCCAGATGGAAGGGATGAAGAATGGATACAGCAGCATGAAAGCGTGGATCCATCTTGTATTGTCATTACTCTTCAAGATGGCGAAGGCAACGCCAGCTTGGGGCATGTTTTCGTGGGAATGTTTGGGCCTTCTGATTCGTGTGGAACAACGTCTGACCGCCCGAAGTATTTAAATATCGTTGCCGACCAAGTCCACCCAGTTATGTGATAGTTTATCACAATGGAGATAGATCTTCCAGAAGGACAAAGCTTTATGTCACAGTCCTCACATCTTCTAGCAGGACAATGCTTCATGTCACAGTCCTCACATCTTCCAGCAGGACAAAGCTTCATGTCACAGTCCTCACATCTTCCAGCAGGACAATGCTTCATGTCACAGTCCTCACATCTTCCAGCAGGACAATGCTTCATGTCACAGTCCTCACATCTTCCAACAGGACAAAGCTTCATGTCACAGTCCTCACATCTTCTAGCAGGACAATGCTTCATGCCACAGTCCTCACATTGTACGCAAATGGTTTAAGGAGCTCACGGAGATTTTTCTCTGCTACATTGGCCTCCTCAATCACCGGATCTCAATCTAATGGAGTATTTATGGGATGAAGTCGAATGGGGCACAGACATCGGGATCCACTGCCATCAAATCTTCAAGAGCTGGAGGGTGCTGTTCATCGCATTTAGGCTAATATACCCCAAGCCACTTACGGACATTTAGTAGAGTCCATACCAAGATGAATTCAAGTAGTAGTATTACGGGCGAAAGGTGGCCTAACAACGTATTAACCACTTAGTCATAACACTTTGGCCACTAGAGACCTTCAGTAACTCATGGTTCGTATCAGTCCTAAAAATCCTAGAAAAGTCCTGGAATTCCATTTTGTCCTGGAAAAGTCCTGGAATTTTATTTCGTCCTGGGAAAGTCCTGGAAACAACCTAAAATTCTGTTACACGTCCTAAAATTTTATCCATTGCTGCCTTTTTGTCCCTGCATGATGTTTTGTAGTTGAGGATTTTTCTACTGATATAACTTATGTCTTACAAATTTACCTCCCTGTCCCCACCCCTGCAAAATGCCGGAGGGGGGGCTGTTGGTTTTCTTGTCTGTTAGCAGTACTGAAGCTGTGTTATTAGCATGTCTTTTGTAAAAAAAAAAAAGGACGTGCGTATGTTAACACTTCGTCTGGCTAGGGACACCATATTTCTGAAACTACACTGGTGTGCAAAAATTAAGGACGAAGAGGAGAAATTAGCATAACAGAGGAACGAGCAGGCAAAACGGACCGAAAGACCACTCAGGAGATAGACTAGGGTCCGGTACGGTAGAGCATGCACATATATGCAGCATGACGTAGGAGGGAGGAAGTGTAGGAAGGGTATAAATAACACGGGCGGTGTACGCTCAGCAATTCGGTGAAAGCTATTACACGGTGTACATCGGTTTGAACGACGTCAAGTTGCTGCCACCGTGTGATATGTCCAACAGGCAATCCAGTAGACGACATCTGGATGACTTTACCCCAGATCGCGTCATTGGAAAGTTGGAAGAAGGTCGAAGTGTGACTAGTGTGGCCGAGGAGTTCGGAATCGCTCACAGCATCGTTTCACGAGCTTGGAGAGCATTTCAAACAACAGGAACAGCTGTCCAAGAGTTTAGCAGTGGTCTTCCACGAGCAACCACGGCGGCATACGACCGGTATATTGTCCTACAGGCGAGAAGAGACAGACGGCAGACAGCGGGAGAAATCGCAAGGCACATGCAACAGACAACTGGACGTCCGGTATCGCGTTTTACCGTGGCCAGGAATCTGCACAAAGGTGGCCTATTTGCACAACGACCAATATGGTGTGTGCCATTAACGCCTGCTCATCGGAGACGGCGGTTTCTGTGGTGCCAGGAACTCAAGAACTGGACACATCAGCAATGGGGTCGAGTTCTCTTTACGGATGAGACCCGATTTAGTCTGACGAGCGATTCTGGACGCGTATAGACATCTGGAGAAAGCAGGGAACATGCAATCACACCTCCAACATCATCGAAAGGGAACCGGTTTAGAGGTGGCGGAGATTTCATTTGGGGCGGTATCATGCTTGGTAGCCGTGCTGAACTCCACATCTTCCAAGGAGGTTCAGTCACTGGTGTCCGTTATTGTACCGAGGTTCTCCTGCCTCACGTGCATCTGTTTACAGGTGCTGTGGGTCCTGAGTTCCTCTTCATGGACGACAACGCTACACCTCATCATACAGTAGCTGTCGCAGAGCTGTTGGAGAGTGAAGATATTCAACGCATGGATTGGACCCGCAAGGTCCCCGGACCGAAATCTAATCGAACACGTGTGGGACCTTCTCGGGAGACGTTTGGCAGCACGTTACCAGCCGCCAGCAACGATTCCGCAGCTGCGATTGGCGCTACAAGAGGAATGGGCCGCGATGCCTCAACAGCTCCTTGACAACCTTGTCCTCAGCATGGACAGAAGTTGTAAATCGTGCAATGCAGTCAGGGGTGATCATATCCCCTACTAAAGACTGGATTTTTCTTGGCAGCCGCATGTCACATGGACGTTTCTATCTTCTGTCCAGTTGTGCTCGAAGCTACCTTTTCAATAAAGTGCCTTTGTATCCTTTGGATTCCTTGTTTGGGCGATTTTGCTCACTTGTCCCATATTCTTACATCTTGGGGATCTTATGGTATGATTTGAGTCGATGTGGAGCACTTCTGCACAACGTTACATTCGAAAAACCGTCTCGTCCTTAAATTTTTGCACGCCAGTGTATTAGATCGATTTGTAAAATTCTTTCTGTATTGGGAAGCTTGAAATGTGAGAATGATTACACTTTATTTCGTTTCTTGTTTGTTTTTTCGATGCACAAATTCGCCGCTAGAGGGCATAAATGCAGACTTTATCAAATTCAAAATACATTTTATTTCGTATATTTGCTTCTAAATATCCGATTGAAAAAAATATTTTTCCTTTCGATACCATTTATATCGAGGATTATTTTAGTTACAGTCTCATTTTCAAATAATGCATAGAGTTTCCGCTAGGTGGCGTAAATGTAAGGTCAAGGTTTTTCACGATATCTTCGCTTCTAAAAGTCCGATTCGAAAAATTCTTCCTTCGTTTAATTAAAACAGCTCCTGATGGGGAATACGTTGCATATAATTTTTTATTATTGGTAAAGAATGGTTTTGCCACCAGGAGGTATAAGGGTTTGCAACAAAATCGGAGCTTCTGTAAACTCAATCGAAAAAATTCCTTTGTGAACCGATACCGCTCACCTAGAATCACCTTTTGAGAAAAACTCATGCTTAAAATAGTGAATAGTTTTCCCGCCAGGGGCGTAGATGCATATCTTAGTTTTGTCGATACCTCTGTCTCTATGAGTCCGATTTGAAAAATTATTTCTTCGTTGGAGAACATTTTTAGTGCGAAATGTTTCTCATATACCTTCAAAATTTTCTTAACGCAAAAGTGTGCCACTTGAGGGCGTAATTTCACGTTTCCATTTACAGCAATATCTGCTGGACTAAAACCCCGATTGAAAAAATTGTTTTTCGATCAGATACCACTAACTATGAAAACTCCTTGTGTATATTTTCTTCCCAAAATAATGCACAATTTCCGCGCTAGGGGGCTTAAATATTTAATATGTTTTTCTCGATATACAGTATGTACTTCTAAATGTTCGATTTAAAAAATTCTTTTGACACCGGATACCATTTATCTTATGGAGCATTTTAGGTTTATGTTTGAGGAGGTTTGTAGTTCACAGTTCTGTCACTAGGTGGTGTTTGTGTACTTCCGTTTGCAGCTGTATCTCCACTTCTAAGAACCCTATTGAGAAATTTATTTTTTTACTGTATGCCATTCTCTACAATAAAGATCGGGAACGAATAAGATTTTTCATTTTTCAATATCTTTTTTTAACTTTCCTAAAGGGGGTGTAAAGATCAGAACCCTTTTTTTTTCTCTCTCTCTCTATTTCTGCTTCCGGGAGCCATATTTGAAAAGTTCTTTTTCATTAGCATAGCTTTTGTAATGGAAAATACTTTTCGCCTATTTTCAAATTTTCCATTATGCCAAATTCTTCCGCTAGAAGGCATAGAGTTATATCATCTTTTCTTCTATATCTCTTCTTTTAGCTATTTGATTTGAAAATCTCTGTCTCTGATACCTTCTTTTTGCTATGAAAATCTTTTTGTGCTCCATTTGTTAACTTTCGTAACATACGATTTAGCCACACTGATGGAAGTAAGTTGCTGATTTTTTATATTTTTTGTGGCTTATTTTGACCTTTACTGAAATTTGCTAATGAATACTTTATGTGAAAATTTGCCATAAAATCTGATTGCTTTCTAATATCAGAAATTTAAATTTGCAGTTTCTTAGTATTTTTTGAGCTGACTAATCACTTTTAATCTGCTATAATTAGTTTTCTAATCATGCCCAGTTAAAATGCCTTGATAACTGATGAATGCAGTTGTACACATAGCCCTTGGATTTAACGTTTTCCCATTATTCTTTGTCATCTCATTTTGGAACTTTTAGTGCATACTTTGTTTTGCTGGTGAGTACAAACTTAAAATATAGCTAGAGCATCAGTATTAGAAGCTCGAGCATCAATATTCTGTTCAAAATTCCTTCCCTAAATAAAATGTAACACAAATCCTTGCTTTCATGAGTATTTGTTTAAGAAGTAATAATCCCTTTGTTCCTTTGAAGAAGTTTCAAATATTTCACCTTTCTTCATCCTTAAATTTCCAATGTAAGCATTATTTCAAAATAATGAAATGCATATAACTAATGTTTTGTATATTGATTGTGTCGTATATGAAAGCATTTCAAGAGTAATGCCATATTTGTGTTCTAACTATAGATTTTATACCTATTATACCATTTTTTTTATTTATTTTTTACTTTTATGGGGTGTTTTAATTCTGTAATTTGCTTCAATAATTGAACTGAAAGCAAAGTAGAAAAATAATTCTTTCTCAAAATCAGTGTAGTATAATGTACTATATAGAAGTTTTGTAGAAATTAAACCTGGTTACATTTTCAGGGACAGTTTTGGTATTTGAGTATTTATGAGTTTCTTCTTAGCTGCAGCAGACATCATTTTCAAATTTCTGCATTCTGTATTAAGTTTCCTCACGCATGTAAGGAGTTGTTCGTTGTAGGTTACAGATTGAACGGACCTATGGTTTCACTATATTTTAAGTAGGAGCATTTGGATTGTATGTCCTGGTAAAAAGTCCAAAAGTCCTGGAAGTGTCCCGGAAAAGTCCTGGAATTCTGTGAGTGAAAAAGTGTATGAATCATGTTAACTGCAAATTCACAGTAATTATCGCATTTTACATGAAATTTTTATAGCAGTCAAGCTGATCGCTTCCGCAGTTCTAGCTAAAGTGATCACGGCTGAATTTCCTTTCCAAATATTAATTTAAAACAAAATCCCGCAAATTCATCAAGCAACTGCATCGTGTGTTAAAATTGTGGTTAGGGTAGTTTCTCAAATTCCGACCATGCAGCTGCAGTTTTACAGAAAATTAAAGCCAACGAAGTGAAAACGGAATTTTATTTCTCTTGTTAGTTTCAACTGCCATTAATCGATACATCTGATGGCGGATGTACTTCCAGGTCGTTCGTTTAACTCAATGATCACAGTGTATGATATTCAGGTGATGTAACTCTCCGTACGGTTAACAATCAGAAAAATGCATTGTTAATGTCACAGCTCGTCAGGGGCTACAGGTGCTGTGTGCCGATCGTTTGCACTAACCATCATAGGAATGCACAGTGTTTAGATTTCATCGCTGTTGAATCTGTATTTATCGCAAGTATTTTTTATTAAATACTTTGTGTAGTTGTGTGATGTTGAAATTCCAAAAACGTTGAAGTTTCTGTACAGGAGTCAAAGCACGTCAACCCTTTTTTATTTAAAAGGAGACTAAAAATTATAGTGCAGCTGTTTGTCGGACTAGAATCAGTTCAGATTTTACGTTTTTGATATGGGGCGAAAGTGTTTTGTGTCAAACTGTCGGCCAGGTTGTTCGACATGTAAAGAACGCGTATCAACATTTCAAGCTTCAGCCAATGAAAAATGATCACTAATTTATGCTTTGATATTACGGAACTCTGGTGGTGTAAGTTGTTTACATCATATGTGCGTGACGCCATGTATACATGGCGGCGCGCATAAAACAATAGCAATCACGCATATATAAAAAAAAAATTTAGTTTTCTAAACTCTTGTTTTTCTTTTGTTTGTTTTGCTCTTTTTTATTTCTAATAAAAAAGCTATTTTATGATGGAAGAAACTATTGAAAGGCAATTTAAACTTGCTGTTCTACACATACGAGTAAAAAAAACGAAATTATCCTACATAAAAACGTGGAAGCATGAAATACAATGCGTGGCTGCTAATCTACACAATAAGCAAACATAAATATGTATACATATAGCTATAATGGACGACTTTCCACCTGGTAGGAACAAAAGTGCATGTCTACGAAGTGTTTCAGCCGCCCCGGTGGCGCAGTGGTCTAAGCGATGGCTTCTGATCATTCGTCCGAAAGGGGTCCGGGTTCGAATCCCGGTGAGGCATGGATTTTGTCTTACGGCACTGGCTCTCTCCCTTCCCTGGAACCAGTGACCCTAAATTAGGGACGGGATACTGCTTATAGCCCATTGAGTTGCTCACGGTGGTCGTTAAACCTCCAATAAAAAAAGTGTTTCAAGTTTTGTTTGTTCAATTCTAAGCTAAATAGCATTCTTTAAAACAGACTGAGTGGCATATGAGGATATTTCTTAACGCTTACTAAAAGTGCAGTTTCTCATTATACCCAAGAGCATAAGATTTTAAGGGGAAGCGGGGATAACGATCGCTATGAGCAACTGTGGAAGCTGTAAGGAGTCACCCACCCCTAACTTATTGCCATACTTCTTCCACGGAAGAGAATTAACCAATGCTAAGCACACAGGCATAATTCTTGGAGACGTTCTAAAAATGTAGCTCTACATGACGAACATGTGGATCAAATTTCTTACGAGAAGATAACAATCCCATCAGCATCTGATGCTATAAGCGGTCGCCCGTACCTAATTTAGGACCACTGCTTCCAGGGAATATACTAAGCCAGAGTCGTGGTGTATATAAGCATGATTTCTCTTTAGACGTTCTGGAAATGTAGTTCTTTATGATGAACATGTGGAGTAAAATTCTTATAGCGAATTAGTAAACACCTTTCGGCATATGATACTACACGGTAGAGTCACATTATTGTGACCATCAGCTAACATCCAGAGTAACCACCGTGTGTAGAGCGGACAGCAGCTAGACGGGCTGGAAGTGACTCAATAAGGTGCTGGAAGGTGTTCACATGTACGTGGAGCCATGCTGACTGCAGTGCATCTGACAGCTACTGGAGGGTGCGTGGTGGAGGATCCGTAGGGTGAACAACACGATCGAAGTGGTAACAGATGCTTAATTGGGTTTAACTCTGGGGAATTAAGGGACCAGGGAAGTACTTTGAAGTCTTCGTCGTGCTCTTCCAATCACTATCGGACATTTCTAGCTGTGTGACACGTCGCATTGCCATTCTGGAAGATCCCATCCACCCCAGGGAAGACAATCAGCATGTATGGGTGTACGTGGTCTGCAACGATGGATTCATAACGAATTGCGGTCCATAGTGCCTTCCACAGGTATGAGTAGACCCAGAGAATGCCACGAAAACATTCCCCAGACCATAATGCTGCCCCCACCAGCTTGTGTTATTCTAGAAATGGTTGAAGAGTGTTTGTTCTCCGATGTTTCTCGTCTTATACGCCAACGTCCATCCGTTCGACGAAACAGAAAAACGTGACTCATCGGAGAAGGTAATAATTTGACAATCAGCGGAGGTACAATTCCAATACTGCCGTGCAAATGCAAGTCTTTTCTGCCGATGGACCTTCGTTAGCACAGGTGCAGTGACCATCAGTCTGCATCGGAATGCCATGCGCAGCAGGGTTCGCTGAACTGTCTTTTTTAGAAAATGTTGCGAACTGCCTAGAACGACAGTTCAGCGACATTTGCAATGGTGCCATTTCTTCAATCACGATACACTTTAACCACAGCAGCACGCGAACAGTTCACAAACTGCACTGTTTCAGAATTACTGGCCCGAAAGCCGATAATTTTCCTTTTTTGCAAATCTTATAAATCGCTTTTTTCATCCATGATAGCAACGAGTGATATGTTTTCAGAATGCCTACAGCACACTTTATATACACTCCAAGCCAGCTCGCGATACGTGTCTTCTTTCATTCGCTACGCGCTGTTGACGCCAAAGTAAGATGTGGTCACAATAATATGACTCGACTGTTTATAAGGAGACGCCGGTACCTAATTTAGGGTCACTGGCTCCAGGGACAGAGAGAACCGTGATCATCTAAAAACGCACTCTGTCTATTCCTCATTCATGGCTACAGCATGAACTCAACTAAAGAAATTGGCCAAAAGCCAGTTCTGTTGACTACTCGGCATATTTTAACGGAAGAGACATGATGAAACCTTTATTCCAAAATAAAAAGAAAAGAAAAATAGGCTTTTATTCTAAAATAAAAATAAAATAAAGAAAGAAATCATTTCTCGGTGTGACTTATTCTTTTGTTAAGGGTGATTATAGGGTACAGGAATAACTTCACTGCAAATGAGTCGCTCCGCATCAAATACTTGTATTTCAAAATAGTCCACGAGTCCTTAAGGCTTGTTCTGCTCTGTTGCACGTGGAGGCTACTTGATTTAAGCCATTCAACAGGAAGTTTCAGTCTTAAATTACAACCCGGATTGGAAAAACACTTTCCTTAGCTGCGGAAAACGTATCAGGTATCAGCTTGAAAGTAATCTTAGCTTCGGAAGAGGCACCCTGCGAAAAAATAGTCTATCAATTATGTACACCGACTTCATTTCCGTTTAGAAATATGTGCGCGTGTGCTCCATTTTAAAATACACAAAGCCGGCATTAAGTTGCCAATTGTGCAAGTGATTTCATTGTAACGATTTATTGTTACTCGTATTACTGTTACTATGTCTTAATATTAAGTTCGATTTTTCGACGGAAAATGGTTCTATTAAGTAGGCTACACATTTCTTCCCTGGAAAATCAGTTTATGACACGTTTTATACCATTTTAATAGTACTGGGAATATGGGCAACTAGCTTTGATTTTTTAAACGCAATGAAAGATTTGAATATTTCATTGGCTTCCTCATATTCCTTTCACGACAGTTATGTTTTCTGGGATCACCGAAAAATAATAAAGCTCCTACGCAATAGATGTCGTCATCTGTGAGTAAGTTACGACTCCTACCTCTTATTTCCAGAGACGTAATTAGGCATTTCTAGTCACTGTGCCAATGGCGTAATTAGGTATTTCTAGTAGCGGGCCCAGTGGCTTAATTAGACATTTCTAGTCCCGGGCCCAGTGACGTAATTAGGTATTTCTAGTCCCGGGCCCAGTGGCGTAATTAGGTATTTCTAGTCCCGGACCCAGTGGCGTAATTAGACATTGCTAGTCCTGGGGCCAGTGGCGTAAATAGGCATTTCTAGTCCCGGTCCAGTGTTCTTTTTCCCCGAAGCAGTGGCGTAAGCGCAAAACACCCAAGCTTGGGACTTTAGAATTGCAGAGGCCTTATAAAACCAAAAAGAAAACTAGATTTTCTTTTTTGTAATGCCAGTGGCGAATGTTAAATTTTCCGTATTTATAAAGTCTAAATATTATTTACGCAGTTCATTAAGTCAGTTTCATTTAAGCGATTTTTCACTCATGCTTATTGACGACGATATTGTTTAATCATTAGATTTTGAATCAGTTATTGATAAAGTCGTTAAACTTTAAACGAAAAAAATATCCACTCTAATATGACTTTATATATAAACTGTGAATGGAATGCATACCAAATAACTAAGATATTTCATTTATTTTTCTTCAAAACAAAAAACGAGTCAGTTCAATTACGCGTTTATTTCTTGCTATTTAATAGTACTAAATTTGATGCAGAATGTATTTTATTTTATTATAAGTGATATCCTATGTATACACGGTCTAGTCACAGCATTGTGACCACCAGGTAATATCCAGAGAAACCGCCGTGTGCAGTGCGGACAGCAGCTAGACAGGCTTGGAGTGACTCAGTAAGGTGCTGGAAGGGTTCACAGGTATGTGGAGCCATGCTGACTGCAGTGCATCTGACAGCTACTGGAGGGTGCATGGTGGAGGCTTCATAGAGCGAACAACACGATCGAGGTGATCCCACAGATGCTCAATTGGGTTTACGTCTGGGGAATTAGGGGGCCAAGGAAGTACTTAGTACTTCATGGTACTCTTCCAACCACTCTCGAACATTTCTGGCTGTGTGACACGTCGCATTGTCGTTCTGGAAGATCCCATCCACCCCAAGGAAGACAATCAGCATGTATGGGTGTACGTGGTGTGCAACAATGGATTCATAACGAATTCGGTCCATAGTGCCTTCCACAGGTATGCGTGGACCCTGAGAATGCCACAAAAACATTCCCCAGATCATACCACTGCCCCTACCAGCTTGTGTTCTTCCAGCAATGGTTGAAGAATGTTTGTTCTCCGATGTTTCTCACTTTATACACCAACGTCCATCCGTTCGATGAAGCCGAAAACGTGACTCGTCGGAAAAGGCAATCCTTTGCCAATCAGCGGAGGTCCAATTCCGATACTGCCGTGCAAATGTAGGCATTTTCTGCCGATGCACCTTCGTTAGCATACGTGCAGTGACCATTCGTCTGCATCGGAGCTCCATACGCAGCAGGGTTCGCTGAACTGTTGTTTTAGACACACTTCCGGTAGCCGCTTGGTTCATTCGGCCAGTGAATTGCTCCACTGTAGCTGGTCGATCGGCCCTCACGCACCTCCGAAGCCGACGCTCACCTCTCACATCAATGGCACATGGTACTCCGCAGTTTTCGCGTCGCTTATTCGCAATGGTGCGATATCTCCAATCACGATACACTTTAAGCACAGCAACACGCGAAAAGTTCACAAACTGCACTGTTTCAGAATAACTACCACCCTTGGCCCGAAAGCCAATAGTCATCCATTTTTGCAAATCTGATAAATCGCTCCTTTTATCCATGATAGCAACGAGTGATATGTTTTCAGATTGCCTACAGCACACCTTTACCCGCCAAGCCAGCTCACGACACGTGCCTTCTTTGATTGTCTGCGCGCTGTTCACGTCAAAAGTAGGAGGTGGTCACAATAATGTGACTTGATTATGTATATAGCATCATCATTGTCAACCATTATCAATCAACTGCTGGATGAAAGTCTCCCCAAGTTTCTTCCAGAACTGTCTGTTTTGAGCCAGTCTCCTCCATGTCATTACCACGTGCTTTCGAATTTCATCCATCCATCTTCGATTGGTCTACTTCTGGATCTTTTTCTGTGCCTTGGAATCCAGTCTAATATTTCGGTTGTGCATCGGAGGTCCGTTCTTCTTGCGACATGTGTAGCCCATTTCCATTTCACTGTTTTTACTCTGATCATGATGTCTTCCACTCTTGTCATTTTCCTTATCCACGAGTTCCTCTGTCTTATCTTTCTTGGTTCCACCAAGCATGCATCTCTCCATGCTTCCTTCAGTTGTAAAAAGGGCAAGCATCTCTCCATTTTCTTTCAGTTCTTAGTATGTCTTTGTTTTAGTTAAGCTCCATGTCTCTGCTCCATATGTGAAAACTGGAAGGATGCATTGATTAAACACTTTTCTTTCAAGACATTGTATCATATCCCTCTTAAAAATTGAACTGTTTCTTCCAAAAGCTCTCCAACCAAGTTTTATTAATTTCCTCATCAATGTGACCATTTCTTGATATCGGTTGGCCAACGCAAATGTAAGTATCTGTGGTCTCCAGCTTTTTCCCATCAATCGCAAAATCTTCATTTCTTGAAAAAGCATTGTACAATAATGTGACTTGACTGTGATATATTTGATATATGTTTTGTAATCCCACTTCTTTATTCTTGTCAGCAAGTTCCTGTATCACACTCGGCAGATCTGAAGAGGTAGTTGCAAAAATGATTACGTCATCAGCAAACCGAAAATGAGGTAAGTATTCTCCATTAAACTTTATACCTTTGTTTTCCCAGTTCAATGATTGAAAGACACTTTGCAATGAGGCACTGAAGAGTTTGGGAGATTTGGTGTCACCTTGTCTTGTGTGTGGGGGGGGGTGTTTGTGTCCAAGATAAATTTGGGCATCAGTTTCTTCTAGATTTCTCCCATCAACCCGTAAATCTCCATTCTCGATTTGTTTTTCCTGTACGTTCATTTTTGATCCCACTTCTTTACTTTTATAAGTTTTTCAGTCACACTTTGCAGCTTTGAGGAGGTACTTGCAGAAATGACTAAATCGTCTGCGACTTAATATTTTGTGAGTACATTACTTACAATATCGGTTTTTGTGACCGTTAGATATTGTTTAAGTGTTAGTGGTAAACATTTGGTGTTTAAGTGACCAAGTATTCAACAACAAAACTTTATACGTCATCGAAACAAGGCGGGTTAAATAACCTCCATTTATATTTATCCCCTTGTCTGTTCAGTTCAAGACTCTTTAAAATGTGTCAGTAGGTTGCACCAAAAAGTGGTACTACAATAACAGCACCACTTTCTGACAGTAGATACACCATTATGTGGTGCACACAAATCCCAATAACATGGTGCAACTGTGCAACAAAAAGTGATGTCTGTCATAATGTGGTGCAACTGAGCACCAAAAAGGGTATCTGTCACATTATTGTGCAACTTTGCACCAAAAAGTGGTGCAAAGATGCCTGTCACATTATTGTGCAACTCTGCACCAAAAAGTGGTGCAAAGGTGTCTGTCACATTATTGTACAATCTTGCATCATATTGTGGTGTAATGCGCACAAAAAAGTGGTGCAAAGTTGCACCATGTTTTTGGGTTTGTTTGCACCACACAATGGTGTATCTTTTCCAAAAAAGTGGCGTAGTACCAGTTTTTAGTGCAACCTACCACAGAATCTTTAATAGTGAATGATTGAAAGACATTCTGCAAATGCGGCATTGAAAAGGCTTAGGAGATATGGTGTCACCTTGTCCCACACTCATGCGACTCTTATGTCTGCTGTTTCCTCTAACAGTAAAAGCTTTGCACTTGCATTTTTATAAATGTTACCAATCATATTAACGCATGCATATTCAATACCGCAGGATTTATCTCAGGATTATAACTGCTATTTCTTTCACAGAATCTAAAGCGCTTTCATAATTAGTAAAAGTCATACATTGTTTGAGCCCATATTCCCTCGTTCTTTCGCTTAGTTCTCTCAGTACACGGAAACAATCTATAGTGCTGTAACCACTCTGGTATCCAGCTTGTGCCTTTAATTGAGTTAGGTCCACTGTTTTCTTCAAGCGATGTGACAGTAACTTAGAAAGAGTTTGTAAGCAACTGATAAGAATTTGATGTGTGTAAAGTTCCTGGTATTCTCTCTTTTATGTAGCAGAATCACTATAACATTGTTCCAATTAACAGGAATCTTCGCTTCATTATGACATCTAGTGAAAACTAAGAGTGCAGTTTCTATTTCTTAACTGGCTTCCTGCACAATGTCCACGATAAACCCTTTTTCCCCTGGGGCTCTTCCCCGTTTCGTGTTCCGTATTAAATGCATGGGTAACTTCTACAGAGAGTTCCGGAGGGAACTTTACTGCCTGGGTTTTTTTCCATGTCTACAAAAGATGCATTAACCGTTTCATGTAGTTTTGTGTATAACTCTTGAAATCTCCACCAAATTTCGCCTCTGTTTCTGCTAACAGTACCATCTTCCTTTCTGACTGCCATAAGTCATTTTTGTGTCCTTACTGAGCTGACCCTTTGTTCTCTCCAGGCTTTGGTTGTTCTTAGTATACATATATATATAAGGTGTACTGTTCGTGAAGATATGGTCATCTGAATATTAATCAGTTCTCAAAAACTTCACCTACAGTGAAACAGGAGTCTTCCAGTAGAAACGTCCAGAAAAGACTACTTACAGATTAATTCCTTTATTCTGCCTACAGATCCTTGAACAGTTACATTCCAACACTTTAACTCGAACGTTAAACGCATCAGATTAGTAGTAAACTTCAGAACTAAATAACATTAATCAGTAGAACTCTTAACACTAAATATACATATACACTATCTACCAACAAGTAATTGGACACCTGTGATAGCAAAGGAAAACGGAGTTTATTCCCCTTCAATAGTTGGTGGAGCCTCCACGAGCGGCGATTACAGCTGCGACCCTCCGGGGCATGCTCTCAACCAGGCGTTGTACGACGGCTAGCGGTATTTTCTTCCATTCGGTTTGGAGAAGACAGGTCAGTTCCTTAACCGATTTCGGACGGTGGGGACACCCCTTAAGTCGACGCTCCAACTCGTCCCAGAAGTGCTCGATAGGGTTAAGGTCCGAGCTCTGCGCATGCCAGTCCATTCGATTAACCCCATTGTCACCATACCAAGCCATGGTGGACCTCGCAACATGACGGATGGCATTGTCATCCTGAAAGTAACATGGATCCACCCCGTAAAACTTCCACAACGTAGGAAGCGCATGGTCATCCAAAATGGTGCAGGAGGTCTCGGCGTTGAGTCTACCAGGAATTGCGACCAAGGGTCCCGTGCCATACCAGGAGAAACACCCCCATAACATAATTCCACCCCCAAACTTCACAGTTGGCACAATACATTCCGGCAGGAGGCGTTCTCCAGGCAGACGCAAAACCCAGACCCTGCCATCCGAATGGTAGAGGGTGAAACTTGATTCGTTGCTCCAGACAACCTGTTTCCACTGCTCAACGATCCACTGTCGACGTTCTTTGCACCACGTTAGCCGAGCAGCGCTATTGGACTTGGTGATCAAAGGCTTGTGGGCGGCAGCACGTCCATAATAACCGAGAAGATGGGCTTCCTTGCAGATGGTTTCATCGAAAGAACACTCCCGGATGCCTGTTGAAACTCTTCGCGGATGTGGCCTATCGATTTGGTGCGGTTCTTCCGAATTTCTCTGGCCAGCACCCGTCGGTCTCTAACTCCAAGTTTTGTGGGTCTGCCGGGTCGGGGATTCCAACAGTTACCTCTCATCTTCCACTTGCCAATCACGTAGGCCACTGTCGAGTTTGGGTACTTCAACTCGTTGTATATGTCGCGTATGGATCGGCCATTTCTGCGATACCCGACGATTGCAGCTTTCTCGAAATCAGAGAGCTCCGACTGCGTGGCATCTTGCATGCGACTGGTTGCGTTGTTGTTTCCCACACGGTATTTAACGGCGGCGGCCGTGAAGTGTATCAGGACCGCAGATATCGTCGATTGCAGGGGTGTCCAATTACTTGTTGGTAGATAGTATATATATACTGAAATGCCAGAAAAACTGGTACACCAGACTAATACTTGGTAGGTCCCCCACGGGACCGCAGGACTGCAGAAATACGACGGGCATGGACTCCACTAGCTTCTGGAAATATGCTGTAGGCAATGCACACCATACTTCCTGCAGAGCGTTCCATAATTCGGATGTATTCCGAAGTCTCGGATTCCTGTCTTTGATAGCGCGTTGCATGGCATCCCAAATGTGTTCTGTCCCGTTCAGATCTGGAAACTTGGGTGAGAATGGCAACACCCCAAACTCAGATGAATGCTCCTCTAACCATAATGTGGTGTCCCGTGTGGAGGTGTATTGTCCTGTTGGAACAGGCCCAAATCATCAGCATGAATGCAGGACATGAACGGGTGTACCTCGTCAGAAAGGATGCGCACATAGCGTTGGCTGATCACAGACGTTTGTAGACGTACCAGTAGTTCCAGTGAAGTCCAGCTAAACACACCCCATACCATTACGGACCCTCCATCAGCCGGTACAATTCCCTGTTGACAGGCGGGATCTATGGCTTCATGGGGTTTGCGCCACACACGAATCCTTCCATCTGCCCGATACAGTTGGAAACGCGACTCGTCAGACCAGGCTACTTGTTTCCAGTCATCAAGTATCCAGTGGCGGTGCTGCTGTGCCCAAGCGAGGCGCATAGCTCTGTGTCGTGCACTCATCAAGGGGACTCGAGTTGGGCGTCGGCTCCTAAAGCCCATATCGTGCAGGGTACGTTGCACACTCCGGACGCTGATGCTTGTTGAGGCTCCAGCATTGAATTTCTATTATACCTGCAAGAGTGTTGCACGCTTATCGCGTGAAACGATTCTTCACAGCCGACGATGGTCACGTTCACCCAATGTCTTTTTACGGCCACACTGGTATCGTAGGTTGAAGGTTTTGCTGTAATTCTTGTAGTCATGGTACATACACCCTTGCAATGGTCGTCCGTGAAAATCCGAACTTCGTTTCTACCTCCGAAATACTATGGCCTATCTCACGAGCGCCAACTATGACACCGCGTTGAAAATCGCTTAAATCGTTATTACTTGTCATTCTCATGCGGGAAACAGCTCTGACAGCTGTCAAGGATGTCTATCGTTTTATATACGCACTGGCGGACGCAACCGAGTACGCGCATAGGTGACTTTGCTATGTATTTTGTATAAGCTCGTCTCTACCAGTTTTTTTCTGGAAGTTCAGTGTAAATATATATATATAGAGAGAGACAGAGAGATAGAGAGAGAGACAGAGAGATAGAGAGAGAGAGAGATGTATTTAAATAGACACTACTGTAACTAAACAACGTATTTTTACAATTAGCATTACACTTCCGCCATATCCACGTATTGCTGCTGCTCAAACATTATACATCGGTCTGCTCTTATCTGAGACACACACGGCATACGTTCCAACCTCAGGGTGTTGCCAACATCACTCTTGCGAGAGAGAAGATATCACGTTAAGTTTGTGAAACGCTAAGGAGAACGAACTCAACTTTACATAGAGAAAGAAAATAAAAAGTAAATTTAAATTTGAGTATACGTCGCAGTGTTTGTTTTTATAACGTTTGCGGTACACCTGCAAACGTTATAAAAACAAGCTTGCAGATGACCGCGATCATATGGCACTGTGAGGTTCAGTTAAAATGTCGGAGCGAGAGAGAACTGACCTTGAGAAAGGAAAGCTTGTTGGGTGATATATTAGTGGGTTGTCCATAAGAGAAACCGAGAGGCCTTTAAACCACCCAAGTCAACTGTTTTGGATGTACTGAATAAGTGGAAGACACATGGCGTACCTGAAGTAGCAAAACGTACCGGCGGACCAAAGAAAATCAGTGATAGAGGACGTCGAAGCCTCACGAGAGTCGTTACAGCTAATCGACGGAGTACCGCACAAGACCTCACTGTACAGGTGAGTAAAAATGCTGGAACCTCGGTATGTACATGTACCATTCGCAGAGAACTTCATTCCATGGGTTACCGAAGTCGTGCGGCTGCTCATTAGCCTATCATCTCCACTCGGAATGCTTCTCGTCGTTTAGCATGCTGAAAAGGAAATTTATCGTGGACCGTAGATCAATGGAAACAGGTCCTATGGACTGATGAATCCAGATACACGGTCCATCAGTCCGACGGTCGTGTGTGGATATTGCGGCAGCCGGGAGAACGCTATTTACCACAGTGTACTGTTCCTACGTTCAAGTTTGGAGCTGGCAGTGTACTCGTGTAGTGGTCTTTTCTTGGTATGGTCCCGGCCCATTGGTTATCGTGGACAAAACTGTTAACCAGTACGTCTACCTCGATATTCTGGACAATTATGTCCTTCCAACTCTGTGGCAATACAATAGAACCGAGCCTTGTTGGTACCAGCAGGATAATGCACTGAGCCATAAAGCAAGGACTGTTACGGCGTGGTTTGACGATAATTCCGTATCGTGTGAGGACTGGCCGGCACAGAGCCCTGATCTTAATCCCATAGAGTACCTATGGGATGAATTAGAGCGCCGTATAAGAAGTTTGGAACCAAGGCCTACTACTAAGCAAGAGTTAGCGGCAGCATTATGTACTGAATGGGAGCGCATACCTATCCCTGTGTTCCAAAACCTTATCGAAAGCCTGTCTCGAATGCTCAGTGCATGCATTAGGGCCAAAGGTAGACCGACACCGTACCAATGTATGTCAATAAATGGTATGTTGTGTTTCTCTTCTAGATGTACGGTTATTTTTGTCAACATAGTGTATGTCCCTGCGAGGAGTCAGCAACCCTCCAGCACGAGTCTCTAAGATGAATAAATTGCGTATATACAGTGAAACCTCGGCTACACGTTTTTCTAAGGAATAGCCTTAAAAACATGTAAATGTAAAATACGTATAAGCGAAATTTCAAAATGTTAAATACTACTGCAAAATTTACGCTTTAAAGGAGTATAAGATGTTTCTTAATGATTTACTTAAAGTCAAATTGGCGGCGAAAGAGAAAAAATCGTTACAAATTATATTTTATCATATTACAAAAAACATAAAACCTATGAAAATCAAAATTCTCTTTCGACGACTCTATCTGTCAATAAAAATCCTTCTCCTTGATTAAGTGAAATCCTCGCGGCTAAGACTGTAAGACCAGTGTTTTAGTATGAACTCACGAATTAACAGCATTTTTTCTGCGGATCCTGAATGCATCTATTTAAAATCAGAATGTTGAATATTGAGATACATTTAAAATTCTATTCTACCTCGCCACGAAATAGTTGAGAACCACAAATTTATGTTCCAGAGATTTAGCAATTCTTAAACAGCCCAAATGTGTGTGAGTCATGAAGTGAAAAACCGATTTTTCATCCAAACCGAAAGAAAACTTCATATTCTTCTCTGATTGGACCAAGGTCCAGTTTGACTGCACCAAGAAGGAACACAGCAACTCCGTCTTGATTCTCTCATTACGTATAAATGAATCAGAGAACGGTGTATTTTCGACAATCTGAAATTCAAATTTTAACAAATAATCAAAAAAAGCGTATAAATGAATTACGTATAACCGAATTAAAAAAAAAGCGTTAGAAATTACAATAAAATGCCAAACTAAAGGCAGAATTACGTATAAAAGTGAAAAACGTATAATTGAGAAACGTATAACGGAGGTTCCGCTGTATTTGAACTTGCCATCCATCATTTTCCGCGACACGTTTATTAAAATTAAAATTTCTGTAAAGTTAAAAAAAAGTCTTCATTATTACGAATGATTACCTCTATAAAACTCAGTGAGTGTATGTTTTGTCAAAAAGATTGATAAGTTTAAGCATTTTTAAACCAATATGGTTGAATTTTTAGAAAATAAAAAGGTGGGAGAAGAAAAGAAACATGAAATAGTAGAATGGGTTTTCTCAAATGAAAGCAAAGTTCGTTCCATGTTGCTAAATGCTATTTTTTTTTTTATTTAATAGTTGCTCCTAATCTTAACACGAAAGTATAAACAATTATGGCTGAATTATGGAAAAGAAAATTTCCTTTTTATAATGCTGTAATTTTAATATATCATCATCATCATCATTATCAACTATTATCAATCCACTGCTGGATGAAGGTCTCCCCAAGTTTCTTCCACAACGGTCTGTCCTGAGCCAGTTTCTTCCATGCTAAACCCGCGTGCTTCCGAATTTGATCCACCCATCTCCCACGTGGTCTTCTTCTGGGTCTTTTCCTGTCTCTTTGAATTTAGTCTGAAATTTCGGTTGCTCATAGGTGATCCGTTTTCCTAGCAATATGTTCAGCCCATTTCCATTTCAGAGATTTTGCTCTCATCTTGATGTCTTCCACCTTTGCCATTTTCCTTATCTAGGAGTTCCTCTTCTCATCACTCTTGGTTACACCAAGTATGCATCTCTCCAAGCTTCTATCAGTTGTCTGCCGTCTTTGTATACCTTTTTAGTTAAGCTCCACGTCTAAGCTCCGTACGTAAGCACTGGAAGGTTGCGCTGAGTAAACACTTTTCTTTTAAGACATAATGGCATATTGATCTTAAAAATTGTACTGTTTTCTCCAAAAGCTCTCCAACCAAGTTTTAAACACCGATTAATTTCTTCATGAATATGAACTTTTCTTGATATCTGATGCCGAAGGTAAATGTATGAATCGGTTGTCTCCAGCTTTTCCCCATCAATTGGAAAATCTTCATTTCTTGTAAAAGCATTGTACATCAGTCTTGTCTTCTGGAAGTTCATTTTTAATCCCACTTCTTTACCCTTGCAGCTCTGAAGGAGTAGTTGCAAAAATGATTACGTCTTCAGTAAAACGAAAGTGAGTTATATTATCTTGTATAGATAGATAGGTAATTTCCTTTTTTTTCTTATGTAAACGAAGTAAGTAGCTTGCCCTATTTTCAGTACGAAAGCGTAAATCGTTCAGATATATTCAAAAGCATTTTCTATTCCATCTGCTTTGTATACGAAACAAATTACATATTAAAAATCGCATTTCTACTACAATGCTTCATGAGTATTGAACACAGAAAGGGAAGTTACTTATCCATACTTACCCTTGGTCTGAAATTTATAAATATATATATAAACATAGAACATAGATTTAACCACGAGCAACCCACTTTCATGAATCTATGTATGAACCAAAATTTTTAAAGATTAGCATTTTAAAAATACAATAGCAAAACTAGTAATACATCATGTGGTAAAAACTTACACCGATATAAGAAACACAAAGAACATAGAATGAAACAACTAGGGAACCACAGATCACTCTTCAGGGAAACACATCTGGAGACCCGGAGTTAAATTTACTTCGTTTACATAAAATAAATATATACATACCCACTACAAGAAGCAATTTCAACAGAAGCCAAAAAAAGGGAAAACAAAATCAATATTTTCTGCATTCTTGATTGTTTTTCCCTGCTCGTTTGTATTGGTGTCCCCCCCCTTTTTTTTTTTTTTGGCTCCTGATGAAATCGCTTCTTCTTGTAGTGGGTGTTATTTCTGAAAATTCTTCTCTGCTGCTTTTGCGCGTTTGGGTTTTCAGGTAATAATTTTGACTTTGAAAAAAAAAACTTTTTTTTTGTTTATTCCCGAGTTTGGTTAAAATTATATATATATATATATATATAGCAAGGCAATTATCTGAAAAAAAAAACAAAGAAAACACTGACTATAGGCAGAAGTCGTAACTGAGTAAAAATATTTCTTTCCCTGCTGTGCTGAAACCAGCAGCACAGTCTTAAACGTTTTATCGTATTCTCGTAACAACGGCGCACGCACATGAAAATATAAACAAAACTGCGAACCCGAAGCGATTGCCGCGCTAATAGGTAATCACAAACAATATAATATCCTTTCTCTGAACGTTTGTCCCACTTTGGCGGCACAGTGGAAAGACCGCTTGGCTGTTTCAATTGTCAAATTCCTGCCTCAACTAATATACATTTTTTTGTATATGTTCATTGTTGAAACATACTTTCACATTTGGATATCACACATGAAAAGAATACCTGCTTATTAAAAGAATACTCTACATATCTTATTTCTTCCGGTCATTATCGACGGGTTTTCTTCAAAGACGAATCAGTCACCACGAATAACATCCTAATTAAAATAAAGTTGCGTTCCATCCTTTTTTTTTTAAATAAGAAAAGTCGTCTCATAGTGCAGTCTATGTGTTTTGTTTGTTTGTTCCTTGCTCACTATCTTGTTCTTTCATTTTTTCTCTTTCGGTCTGAATTTTTATTCATTTTATGTGTTTTTCCACATCGTCAAATTAAAAAATAGCAGGCACACACACTTTGACAACCGCCCTCTTTCAGACCTAATTTAAACAGTTCAGTGTGTAGATATTATTTTTATAATACGAAAAAAATTTGATTTACCTTTAATTTGTCGATCCATTTTTTGTTTTTCCGATTGTCATCTGAATTTTATGTGGTCCGTTTCGAAGTTGTAGACTGGATATGGGTTATCGTTTATCTGCTTATCCACGTGAAGTTTCCTGCACATTCAGTCCGAGGAAATTTAATTGACTCATAACGTTCGTTTCTCCGCCGACATGTGAGCTCTCTCCTGTTCCATTGACATTTTAAAAGTAGCAAACACCGAAGCAAAATGGAAAAATTTCCCCTTCCTGCCACTGCGCACCTCTGTTCTCAATCCACAATGCTATTGCTTCACAAATCTGACAACCTCCCCCTCCTCCCTCCTCCCCATTCCCTGCTACGGTGATTTCCATCTCTTTTTCATCTAAAAAAGGTGGGGGGGGAGGTGGGAGTTCCGTACGCTTACATGCGGAAAGGAAACTCGTCTTCCACTCGCGGTTTTCCTGTACGGAGGTGGGGAGAGAATCTTACTGAGCTTCTGATAGGCACGTCGTCGAGTTCATGCCTCCTTAATTTGTTCTGTTCTTATTGTTTCCTTCCATATGTTCTTATTCTCCACCACTGTTTCAGACACGCTTGACGGAATCAGAGTGAATTATTCCTCCGAAAATTCTTCGTAATAGCTAGGCATGTTTTTAAACAATACCTTTTTTAGACTATGGTTTGGAACGTTACTAAGTTGGAGCATTGATCCTGCGAACGCTAAACTAGTTCCCACCCCCGAATTCTTTGATTTTTTTTTTTTTTTTTTTTTTGTCTTCTGGAATGATTCATAATTTTGTCCAAGGTTTTGAAAGGCGTGCAGGTTTGCTTCTTCAAGCAGGAAACATCCTGAATTGATTAACCTTCGACAGAGAAAAAAGTTATTTCACTAAATCATTATAACTTTTATTCACGCGATCATTCGTTTCGTTATTTCATACATGAAAAAGTGCAGGGTAATATGATTTGGTTAATGAAATTTAGCCAATCAGCTCACGTGGTTAAATTACAAGTCAATTGTTGAACAATTACTCGTATCACTGCTTCACACGTTATTAGAGTATCTTCAGGTCGCGTGCGCTACGCGCATCATTAAATTGAGCTATTTTATGTACTTGTTGAAAGTTGAATTATAAACAAGTCAATAATTAACAATTGTCATGATTATGTTACACTTACCCAGAGCTTTAGTATTACTTGGAAGGCTGATACTGACTGCGTTATTCTGTTGGAAATACCAGGAAATATATGACGCGATTCGCAGCAGTCGAATAGTTAAAGTGCACCCAATAGAAGAGGAGAGAGAATTATTTGAAATCCTCGTTGTATCGATCTCGTGGTCCCTCGCGTGAACTCACGCACGCTAAGCTAAGACAGAACTAATAATGACGTCATATTGTTGTTAGTTAGTTGTTCATCTGTTGCCGCCATGTTTGGCAAGATATAAGAAGGGATCTCGTTAGCTCTGTATACAGTGATTCTACTACGTTGTTTCCATTAAATATTTTCGTCCATTTTTTCGACTCAAGATGAAGTTATTTAAGGTGAGTATCGCTCATGCATACATTAGTTTTCCTTTTTCCGAAGACAAAAGTCTGCCATTGAAACGGGGCGCTACTTGATTCCGAAATGATTCAACGATATTGAGTACATTTATAAACATTCTATTCAACATACCATATATAATTATGAACATTCCAACATATTCTTCAGGTATATCTATGGTTCACCTGCTATATATTATATATAGTTGGGTTATATATCCCAAGAAGTTCTGATTAACAAGTCCTTGAGAAGTCAGATTACAGATATTTCGCCGGTATATTTAAGAATATACAACAGGGTCGAGAGTAGGAAAATTAAAGGTAAAGTTTAAAAGTATTCAAGAGATAAAAGATTACTTAAAGCTTTTATAATATCGTTAAACTTTAAAGACGTCGTCACAAGTTGGAAGCATGAGCAACAACTAGCTACCGAAGGCGAAAAAATAAATTGAAAGGTTGGAATAAAATTTACCATTGAATGGGAGGTCAAAATTTAATCTTCTATCTCTTGAATATTTTTAAACTTCAACTTTATTTTTCCTACTCTCGACCCTGTTGTATATTTGAGAATATATCGGCAAAATATCTGTAATTTGATGAACTGACTTCTCAAGAGCTTGTTAATCAGAACTTCAGTGATGTATATCCCAACTACAGTATATACGTATATAGCAAGTGACTCATAGATATACTTGAATAATAACACAGTCAATATCAGCCTTTCAAGTTATACTACAGCTCTGGGTAAATGTAATATAATCATGACAATTATTAACTATTGACTTGTTTATAGTTTAACTTTCAACAAGTACGTAAAATAGCTGAATTTAATGATACGCATAGCGCACGAGACTTGAATATACTCTAATACCGTGTGAAACAACAGTGATATCAACTGTTGATATGAACAACTATGGTTCAACTATTGACTTGTACAATTCAGGGTATTATCAAACAAATAAAATGCTCGAATTGTTGCAATATCGGAAAAGCTTCACTTTATCGCAAGTATTTTTCAGAAAGTAAACACGTGTTTTTCACTGCTTCATATGCCTGCAGCTACCCTACGCACAAACCTCACCTTCTCTTAAATAACATGAAACTCAGTCACGACGCCAGCCGCTGAGAACTGGGTAGGCTATTAGGAAAGGGGGGCACAAATTTTAAAGGGCTTGGCAGAAATGTCGGCAAAAATTCCGTTCATGTAGATTTTACCTGACGATGATGATGTTATCCCCAATAAACAAAACAAGGAAAATGACCCCGAATTTCGGTTGTAATGAGCACGTCTTTTGAACTCTCACGCGAATTAACTCAAAACTATTCAAAGTGAATGGAACCAATTAGGAAAACAATCAGCCGGTTTCTTTAGTCGATAAAACATCCAGAAATACAAATATCTAATTAGTTCCCCTAGCGTGTTACGAAAATTTACAAATGGAGCACAGAATTTTTTTTCATAGCACAAGGAAGGTACAGGGTGTTTCACTCGCTACTTTACCCGGTATTTTTGCAATAACTGTAAGAGGAATGAAGATATCGTAACAAAATTTAAACTAGGCTTAACTTAGGCTGTGAGAAAGCTAAGGGAAGCGACGTGTAGTTGCGCCGGCGTCGTAAGCGTGGTCAGAGAGAAATGGCGGAGCTAGTGTATCGCGACTCCTCATCGCCTGCCGGACGACCGGGCGTCTGTCAGTTTACTGAGTCTACCGACACAGTACGGTCGTAGTTTTTCCATTCGTGGAACAGTACGGTTGTGATTACTGTTGGTTCACAGATGAGGCTTGGTTTCATCTTTCTGGATATGTCAATGCCCAAATTTCCTGTTTTGGGGCAACTGACAATCCCCACGCGACACACGAAGAACCCCTATATCCAGCAAAGCTCGGTGTTTGATGTCAGCAGCGCATTATTGGGCCGATCTTCTTCGAAACAACCATCTCGATAGCAGCTTACGTGGAAAATTTTCTGACCTTCATGAATCAGTTGAACGATGAGGAATTATCCATTGGATATTTCCAGCAGGATGGAGCAACATGCCATACTTCCGGTGTCAGCATGGCCGAAATTGAGTCATTTTTCCAGAACAGAGTCATTTCGAGAGAACTTTGGCCTCCGCGGTTGCCAGATTTGACGCCACGCGATTACTTTCTCTGGGGCTATCTGAAAGGTAGAATTTACGGCAATAATTTACGATCCATCGCCGCATTGAAATCCAACATTATTCGAGAAATTCAGGCAATTCCTGGGGACATGCTGACCCGAAGCTTCCAAAATATCGAGCGTCGTGTTCAGCTCTGCCTGGACGCAAATGGTGACCATTTCCAACACATGTTATGATGCCATCTCCTTTCTCACAGCCTAAGATAAGTTCAGTTCAAATTTTGTTACATCTTCATTCCTCTTCCAGTTATTGCAAAAATGCCGGGTAAAGTAGTGACTGAAACACCCTATATCAGAGTCAAAGAGATTTTCAATTCGAACAGTTAAAAAATATATATATAGAAGGAAACATTATATAAAAGTCCACATCTGCTAGCGGAAGAATTTTGCATAATGGAAAAGTTGAAAATAGACGAAAATTATTCTTCATGAAAAAAAGCTATGCTAAGGAAAAATAACTTTTCAAACTACGTCTCGCGGAAGCAGAGTTAGCGGAAAAAAAAAAAAAAAAAAAAGGTTTCGTCCTTTACGAACCTCGCGGGAAATTTGTGCATTATTTAAAGAGGAAAATGCTCCACATATTTATTGTAGGGAATGACATACTGTAAAGGAAAAAAATTCTTAATAGTGTTTTTAGAAACGGCGATGCAGCTGTAAACAGAAGAACACAAACGCCACCTACCGATAGAACTGTGAACTACGAAATTCCTCATATACTAGGCTTAAGTGTTCTACATGATAAATGCCATCCGGTATTGAAAGAACTTTTTAAATAGCACATGTAGAAGCAGAGATGTTGAGAAAAACAGATTAAGCATTCGAGCCCCTCACATGAAATTGTGCATTATTTTGCGAAACCAATTTGCACACACATTTTGAACAATTAGTAGTATCTGACAGAAAAAAGAAGTTCTTTAATCGGGTTTTTAGTTCCGCAGATATTGCTGTAAGCAGAAACGTGAGCTTACGCCCTCTGGTGGCAGACTTGCGCGTTAAGAGAAATGTAAAATAAGCGATGTGGAAACTGCGGAGCACCAGCACGTGCCATTCATGTGATAGGTGAACGTCGGCTTCAAAGATACGTGAGGGCCGATCGACACGCTACAGTGTATATTCTATTTTAACTTTCCTTTTGAGTTTCTTTTTCTACGTAAATTTGAGTTCTTTCTCTTAGACATTTTCAAACCTTAACGTTATGTCTTTTCCCTCAAACGAAAATGATATTGGCAACACACTGAGGTCAGAAAAAGTGACGTATGTGTGGCCGGATAATGCTATTGACGATAGACGTGCTGTTATACTGCGATTGGATGTAAATCACTGATACTGTATTGAGTAAGCCAACGAACTGGATGTGAGTGTGGAGTACAAACCATTCAAGCAAAATAAACGCATTTGTAAGTACTACAATTGATCTCTTTCTTGTAATGCGTATGGGTGCCTGCTAATTATTACATTGACTTCAGCACACATAACGTAATTACTGACGTAAGGACTAAGTTACAGCGGAAAGACAAATTACGTTATAAGCGGAGCAATTCACTGGCCGAATGAACCAGGGGACTACCGGAAGTGTGTCTAAAATGGCAGTTCCGTGAACCCTGGTGCGTATGGGGCACCGATGCAGACGGATGGTCACTGCACCTATGCTAACGAAGGTGCATCTGCAGAAAAAGCTTACATTTGCACTGCAGTATCGGAATTAGACCTCCGCTGATTGGGAAAGGATTGCCTTCTCCGATGAGTCACGTTTTCTGCTTCATCGAACGGATGGACGTTGGCGTACAAGGCGAAAAACATCGGAGAACAAACACTCTTCAGTCATTGCTGGAAGAACACAAGCTAGTGGGTGCAGCGTTATGGTCTGGGGAATGTTTTCGTGGCATTCTCTGGGTCCACTCATACCTGTGGAAGGCACTATGGACCGCATTCGTTATGAATCCATCGTTGCAAACCACATACAACCATACATGCTGATTGTCTTCCTTGGGACGGATGGGATCTTACAGCACGACAAAGCGACGCGTCCGACACCTAGAAATGCCCGAGAATGGTTAGAGCACGATGAATACTTCAAAGTACTTCCCTGGCACCTAAGTCCCCAGACTTAAACCTGATTCAGCATGTGTGGGACCACCTCGATCGTGTTGTTCAATCTATGAATCCTGCACCACGCAGAGTGCAGCAACTGTCAGATGCACTGCAGTCAGCATTGCTCCACATACCTATGAACACCTTTCAGCACCTTATTGAGTCACTCCCAGCTCGTCTAGCTGCTGTCCGCGCTGCACACTGCGGTTACTCTGGATATTAGCTGGTGGTCACAATAATGTGACTCGACCGTGTATATTGAATGGAGCTTGATACAGTTACCTAGGTAGACGTACCACTCTTCAAATGTCCAACGTAAACACGTTTCTCTACTTGTCACCCGCTGGTCAACGTTCATACAGCAACAACAGTTGACGCACCGTTCGACCACTTTGAGATGCAACTACTTGTGGGCACCTCACTAAGTGGGCATGTCGACTGGGATGTCTTCGTGGCTTTGGAGATCGTTCTTCGGTTACAGAATTTGTCTACTGACATTTGTGTGGACCTTAATAATAACAACTGGTGTGCGACTGGCGGCTCTACGCTATATCCACGTACCTTTCGAGTATATCTGAATAAAAAGATATTCTTTCTATAAATATGAAGACCCTGGATTTGCAAACTTGTGTAATTTGTGACGTAGAAGGCTACACGTGAGAAAGGCCAACCATGTACTCTTTTCAGCATGCTTTTTTTTTTTTTTAAAAGATCGTGCTTATGTTACCGGTTTGTCCGTCCGTCCGTATGTGCCCACGATATCTTTGTAACTATTAGTCCGATTTGAAAAATTATTTTTGCATTAGGAAGCTTGAAATATGCGAATGATGATCCTTTATTTCGTTCTTTTTTACGATGTACAATTTCGCCACAGATGATGTCGAATTCAAAAATACGTTTTATTCCACATATTTGCTTCTAAACATCCGATTGAAAAAATTATTTTATCTTTCGATTCCATTTACGTCGAAGAGTATTTTAGATATAGTTACTTTTTCAAATTACGCATAGATTTTGCGCTAGGGGCGTAAAAGTAAATTACATTTTCCCCGATAACTCTTCTTCTAAAACTCCGATTTGAAAACTTTTTTCTTCAGCGGATACACCTCCTGATAGAAAATATTTTGCATATAATTTCAAATTTTTGGTTAAGAATACTTTAGCTACCAGGGTGCGTAAGTGTTAATTTTTGTTTCTGATGTATTTGCCGTAAAATCTGAGCTTCTAAGATATCGATTGAAATAATTCTTTCGTGGACCGATGCCAGTCACATCGGTAAACATTTTCGGAATATTTTCTTCTTAAAATATTCCACAGTTTCTCCGCCAGGGGGCGTAGACGTATATCTTATTTTTGTCAATAGCTTTACTTCTAGAAGTCCGATTTGAAAAATTCCTTCTTTGTTAGATAGTGTTTCCAGTGTGACATGTTTTTCATATAACTTCAAAATTTTCAAGTAATTCATAGACTTTCCGCTAGGGGGCGTAGAGGTAAATTGCGTTTCCCCCTATATCTCTGCTTCTAAATCTCCGATTTGAAAAGTTCTTTCTGCACCGAATAGAGCTCCTGATGTGAAATTCTTTGCACGTAATTTCAAATTTTTGTAAAAAATGGTTTGGCCACCAGGTGGCGTAAATCTTAATTTCCGCTTCTGATGTATTTGCAGCAAAATATGAGCTTCTAAAATCTCGATTGAAAAAAGTGGCTCGTTGACCGATACTATTCATGTCGACAAACCTTTTAGGAACATTTTCTTCTTGAAATAATGCATGGTTTGTATATCTTATTTTTGTTAATATCGCTACTTCTAGAAGTCCGATTTGAAAAATTCCCTCTTTGTTGGATAGTGTTTCCGATGCGAAATGTTTTTCCTATAAATTAAAAATTTTCAAGTAAATCATAGACTTTCCGCTAGGGGGCACAAAGGTTAATTGCGTTTTCTGCGTTATTTCTGCTTCTAAAACTCCGATTTGAAAAATTCTTCCAGTACTGCATATATGACCTGATGGAAAATAATTTTCACATAATTTCTAATGTTTGGTAAAGAATGGTTTGGTCACCAGGGGTCATAAGTGTTAGTTTCTGCTTCTGATGTATTTGTAGCAAAATCTGGGCTCCTGAAAACTCGACAATTTTTTTTTTTTTCTTGGACCGATAGTGCTCATATGGAAAAACCTTTTGAGAATACTTTCTTCCTAAAATTACGCATGTTTTTCGCATCAGGGGACGTAAAGTCACATCTCATTTTTGTCTATATCTCTGTTTCTAAGAGTCCGATTTGAAAAATTATTTTTATGTTGGAGAGCGTTTCCGGTGCGAAATGTTTCTCATATAAATTCATGTTTTTCTTAACGCACAAGTGTACAACCAAAGGGCGTAAGCTCGCGATTCCGTTTACAGCAATATCTGAGGGATTAAAAATCCGATTGAAAAACTTCTTTCTTTCGTCAGATACTATTGTTTTCCATACCGGTTCCATTGACTTTGAATAGCTTTGATAAATTTAATTTGCGTCAGAACGGATTCAAAAGACGTGCTCATTACACCCGAAAATTCGGTGTCATTTTTCTTGTTATTACCTCTTTTGAAAAACTTTATGTCAATATACCCTGAAGAGACAAAACATTAAGACCGCCTACCTTGTATGATTTTGGTCATCCACGTACCACTAAAACAGCTTGATACTACAAGGTTTTTAAAGGTGTTTTGTGGTATCTGGTACCAACACATTACCAACAGATCCTTTAATCTTAGTAAGTCACGTGAAGAACTGCCATGGATCGGATTTGCTGTTCCAACACAAACCACAGATTCTCAATTGGATTGATGTCTGAGGGAATTGTAAGCAAGGGCAATAACTGTAAGTCTTCCTCATGTGCCCCGAACCATACTTGGACAAATTGTGTGGCATAGTGAATTATGCTGCTGAAAGAAAGTACTACTAGGGAAGCGGGCAGTACCTGGGCATCGTATTCCCTCCACTCTGTTCTATACCTTCCACGTGGTCTTCATTCTCTTTTCCTGTTCCTTGGCATCCAGTTTGATATTTCAGTTACCCAACGGTGGTCAGTTCTTCTAACGATATGTCAAACCCGTTGCTACTTAAAGATCTTTAATATGACCATGATGGCAATAGCCACTCTTGTCATTTTCTTGATCCGTGAGTTCCTTTTATCTTTCTTGGTTATGCCAAGCATTCATTTCTAAATACTTCTCTGAGTTGCCCGTAACTTCTGTATGTCTTTTTGAGTTGATGCCCATGTCTCTGATTCATAAGTAAGAACTGGGATGGTGTATTTTTTGATAAACGCTTTTCTTTTAAGACATTAATTGCTCTAAAAAGCTGTACTGTTTATTCCAATTACTTCACCTGGACTTTTTAAGCAAAACTTTTGCAAAGTTTTATACCGTGAATGGTATGACACGCAGAAAAAAGCTTTCGGCAATCAGAGATCCTCTGGACGAAATCAGCTACTGAAACAAAGGGATCAGAGGAGAGAAGTGAGACTCGTGCAACTGCATAGATTCGTATCAAGCTGAGAAATCTGTGCAGAACTGAGCGTGGGTATGCCGAGGGTCATCTTCAAAAGCACCACGTGGCAAACCATTTCGTGAGTGGGCCACAGCACCCAACGAGCATTTAACCTTTGACCCTCTTAATCCACTAGATGTTTTCGTCCACAAGATTGCCTATTGCTGGAAGTCTTTTTTTTTTTTTTTTTTTTTGCGTGTCGCACAATTCAAGCATTCAAGGTAAACCGTTGCTGCAGTTGTTTGTTGAAAGCCCAGAATGACGGGTGTTTGGGAGATGCTCGAATCGGCACATCTCCCGCTAACTATCATACCACATCCAAAGTCCCTCAGATCACTCGTTTTTCCAATTCCAATCCCCAGTGGAACGTTCACTGGTACTCGATGAGTTGGTCTGCCTGATTTACTTGATACACTGCGCTCATGTACCATTTTGCGTGTTCATATTATGTTGATCATTCGATAATTACTTTCCATTCTCGAACCTTAAGCAGCTCATGCAGGGACGTAGCCAGAAAGAGTTTTCGGGGAAGGTTTCTGAATTTGAAAAATAATTTTCACAAACGTGCGAAAATTTATTTTCAAATACATATATTAAATTTTTCCTGTCACATTTTATTTGCACACGAAAGTTTTCTATTTAATACTCCCCTTTTCTCAAATACTGACTTATGTGCTATACGTACTACTCACACAAATATGTGGATCTATCTATCCTTTCTTTATTTAAGTACGGCATTTCGAAGAGGGTTTAAAGGCCCCAAACCCCTCCCTAGCAACGGCCCTGAGCTCATGTGATGTATGAGAGACATAGGAATAGATTATATTTTTGTACCTAACCAAAATATTTTCTGTTCATGCTCGATAAAAGTTTCCGCGTTGGGAGGCGAAAACAGAAAGAATGCCATCCTGAATATGTTCCTTTTGCCAAAATTTTGGCCATTTAGATACCGCTGTAACACAGGAAATGCGTGAATGTCCCGTGTTTTAAGTTCCACTAAACATTATAAATGGAAGGTTAGTTCTTTGTCAAAGGCCTTGATTTCTTTTTCAGGACGGTACTTCTTGTTGTATGGGAAGCATAACTGACTTGTCTTTGAATGAATGAACGGCAATGAACGACTCGTCTTTGTTTTGCCAGCTTCTGAAGGCGGGTCTGTTCTCCGATATGGGAGACAGTTCTGTTTAGTACGCTGGATGAAATGTTACTTCTTAGCTTTTAAAAGTCCTTTTTAGCACGCCTTTTGTAAAAGAGATCGTGCTTATGCTACCGGTTTGTCCGTCCGTCTGTGGAGACCATATCTCAGCAACGGATAGTTCGATTTAAAAAATTCTTTTTGCGTTGGAAAGATTGAAATATTCAAATGATGATGTTTGCCTTCGCAGCTTCTTCCGATGTAAAACTTCCCCGCTAGAGGACGTAAATGCAAATGATATCGAATTCAAAATACATTTTATTGCATATATTTGCTTCTAAATATCCGACTGAAAAAATTCTTCCTACCTTTCGATGCCATTATAACGAAGACTATTTTGGGAACAAGTAATGCATAGATTTTCCGCTACGGGTATATGGTAAATTGCGTTTTCCCCGATATCTCTGCTTCTAAATGCCCTATTTGAAATATTCTTCCTGCATCGGAAACAGTTCCTCCTGGGACATGTTTTGCGTATAATTTCTAATTTTTGGTAAAGAATAGTTTGGCCACCAGCGGGCATAAGTGTTTATTTTTGCTTTTGATGTATTTGCATTAAAATCTAATCTTCTGGAAACTCAAATGAAAACATTATTTTGTGGCTCTATACAGCTCACCTCGAAAAACCGTTTGACAATACCTCCCGCTAAAATAACTCACAGTTTTCCCACCAGGAGCGTAGATGTATATCTAATTTTAGTCAATATCTCTGCATCTAAGAGTTCGATTTGAAAATTATTTCCTTTGTTGGAGAGCGTTTCCGGCGAGAAATGTTTTTCAAATATTTCAAATTTTTCAAGTGATGCATAGATTTTTAGTTTGAAGCGTAAATGTAATTTTTTTTTTTTTTTTTTTTTTTTTGAATTTTAACGACCACCGTGAGCAACTCAATGGGCTATAAGCAGTCGCCCGTCCCTAATTTAGGGTCACTGGTTCCAGGGAAGGGAGAGAGCCAGTGCCGTAAGACAAACACAACATCCATGCCTCACCGGGATTCGAACCCGGACCCCGTTCGGACGAATGATCAGAGGCCATCGCTTAGACCACTGCGCCACCGGGGCGGCAATGTAAATTTCGTTCTTCCCGATATCTCTGCTTCTAAAACTCCGATTTGAAAAATTCTTCCTGCAGTCAACACAGCTCCTGATGGGAAAGGTTTTGATTATAATTTCTGATTTCGATAAAGAATGGTTTGGCCGCCATGGGGCGTAAGTGTTTATTTCTACTTCTGATGTATTTGCAGCAAAATCAGAGCTCCTGAAAACTCGATTGAAAAACATTTTTCGTTGGCTGATATCGATCTCCTCGGAAAACCTTTTCAGAATACGTTCTCCTTAAAATAATGTATATTTTTTCCTCCAGAAGGCGTAGATGTGTATCATATTTTTGTCGATATCTCTGCTTCTAAGGGTCCGATTTGAAAAATTCTTTCTTTGTTGGAGAGCGTTTCCGCTACGAAATGTTTCTCATATAACTTAATATTTTTCTCAGTTTATCCTTTTTCAGTCAGTTACTACTAACTATGAAAACTCTTTGTGTGTATTTTCTTCTCATATAATGCGTAATTTCGCCGCTAAGGGCGCGAATGTTTAATCTGTTTTGCTCAATATCTCTGCTTCTACATGTGACATTCAAAAACTTCTTTCAACACCGGATGCCATTTGATTTATGGAACACTTTAGGTTAGTATTTGAGGAATTTTGTAGTTAGCAGTTCTGTCTCTAGGTGGTATTTGTGTAATTTTGTTTGCAGCTGCATCTCCGCTTATAAAACTCTAAGGAGAAATTTCCTTTATACTATATGCCGCTATCTACATTAGAGATGTGGAGCATAATCCTCTGTGAATAATGCACAGATCTCCTGCTAGGGGGCGTAAAGGTCAAAACCTTTTTCTCACTATCCCTGCTTCCGGGTGATGTATTTGAAAAGTTATTTTTCCTTAACATAGATTTTCCCATGGAGAATATTTTTCGCCTATTTTTAACTTTTCCATTTTGCAAAATTCTTCCGCTAGAAACCTTTGGATTATATCATGCTTTTTTTCTGTATATTTCCTTTTATCTTTTCGATTTGAAAATTATTTGTATCTGATACCTTCCTTCTGCTATGAAAAGCTTTCTGTGCGCCATTTGTTAATTTTTGTAATATCCTTTTTAGCCGCTGTTGTATGTAAGTAGATGTTTCTATTTCTGGATGTTTTACGATTGTAGAAATTTGGTTGATTCTTTTCTATCTGATTGCATTGACTTGAATAACTTTGGTAAATTTAATTTGCGTCAGCTCTGAAGCAGCATTCAGACGGTCGAATTTATCACTGCAGATCTCTCCAGTAACGGATTCTTTTAGAGACAGCAATTCAAAGGGGAGTACACTTCTGGTACTCCACCAAATGCTCTGTGGCCTTCTTTTGGTGCAGATGTTTTTCGCAATTGTGTTGTTGTTGAATTTATTCGGTCTGTCCTGTGCCATCTCTGCTTAATGTTGACGTAAATGACCCACTTTTCGTCACTGATATCCATGTTATCCAGAAACGCTTCACGACGTCGATGACTTTGCAGGTAAAATCAGTCGACAACATTTTCCAGGCGCCTTTATGACTACAGGTTCTGTAAGACTCGCCGACGTCGTCCCGGTGGCACAGTGGTCTAAGCGATGGCCTCTGATCATTCGTCCGAAAGGAGTCCTGGTTCGAATCCCTGTGAGGCATGGATGTTGTGTTTATCTTACGGTACTGGCTCCCTCCCTTCCCTGGAACCAGTGACCCTAAATTAAGGACTATAATGAATATGATGCTTGTACTAAATTGCTAATTATAATGAATATGGCTTTTAACTAAGCTAATTATAATGAATATAACTCTTCTTCTAATGCTTCTGCTACTAGTTTCTTCTAGTAATGGTTGTTGTTTGTTAATTAAATCATGAATAAACTTTCCTGCTAGTAGTGTAGTAATAATAATGAACAAGCTTATAACTGGTAGTAATTTTGTAGTAGTAATTAAGATGAATAAAGTCTTATGCTGCTTGTTACTAATAACACTAAATGAAATAAACCTAACAGCCAGACAGAGATCTGACAAAACTATGAACTGAGAAAGACGTACTTACGAAAGCAATCCTTTATTTGGTCAACTTTTCGCTCTGACATAAACGAAGATCTCTACACATAAACCACAGTTCACTTCGTACAACAACAAACGCTCTCTTTCACATAAACCAACGCTCTCTGACACATAAACAACAGCTCACCCTACGCACATCAACAAAAATATCTCTCTATACAACAACAAACGCCCTCTTGGTATCGTTGAACGCGCCTATTTATACTGGCTACCACCACGTCATGACTTACACTCATTGCCAGATCTCATTCAGCGGGAGAAATAACATCTCGTTCAGTAAGAAGATAATTTACATAGTAAAATAAAATAACCAGAGATAGTAAAAATCAAAAGGAAAGTGAATCGAGAGTATACGTTACAGGACGGGTGACTGCTTATAGCAAACTGGGTTGCTCACGGCGGTTGTTAAACCTCCAATCAAAAAATAAATAAATAAATAAGACTCACCGACTGAATTTGGATACTTTTCCTTTTGCATAATGATTACGATGGACGGTTGAATGAGTTGATCGGACTTGGAAACATATTTGTCCCATTAATAAGAGTCGATGATGTGCTTCAGCGTGAACTCATTGACCTCCGATGACCTAAGGGAGAGCTTCTTATCTAAGAAGCAGCAATCGTCAGATTGGGAATTTTCAAACCATTTGTAGCAGGTTCTTCTCACAACACAGGATTCCCTATAGTTGCTGGTCATGTTGTTCCGAGTGTACAGAGCATTTGAGCATTCTTAAACTTTCATAGTACAGCAAACAAAATATGGGTTATGTCGTCTGCTGTCTGACACTACTGACCATCTTCTCAGTACCCTGAAAGTTTTGACGCCGCCCCGGTGGCGCAGTGGTCTAAGGCATTGGCCTCTGATCATTCGTCCGTAAGGGGTCCGGGTTCGAATCCCGGTCAGGCATGGATGTTGTGTTTGTCTTACGGCACTGGCTCTCTCCCTTCCCTGGAACCAGTGACCCTAAATTAGGGACGGGCGACTGCTTATAGCCCATTTGAGTTGCTCACGGTGGTCGTTAAACCTCCAATAAAAAAAAAAAAAAAAAAAGAAAGTTTTGACAGTGTTACCGGAAGTATATAGCCACCCGCAACAACATCTACCTACCACATATGCAAATGCTGCACCATAGGATCCTGTGATACGATAGCAGCGGGTACTTAGCAATCTCTAGCCCGACCAGTAATTACAATACCGGCTGGCGCGTTTAAAGGATGAATAATACCATCGTTGTCTTTTCGTGTATATGCTACGAAGACTATCGATTTTACACGAAGGTGTTTGTATATATGCTTATTCTGGCAACATCTTTCAGGTACCATCTATAAAAAGCTTTATTTCAGGGTGCAACCTCTATGTACCCGCTATAGAGGTTGTGCCCTGAAAGAGATACCAACCTCTTTCAGGTACTATCGTATCTAGGCTACATGACTACTTCTACGTTCATATAATCTCATTCTGTTTACTTCATGCTGCATGGACCATCTAGGTTCTCTGATATGTCGCCAACAGAATATGTATGGAGCATAGCTGGTCCACCAGTGCAAAAGTACGAGGGTAGATCAAAAACTATCCGCACTTCCGCCATAATTTTTTAAGGTTGGCCGCACTGCCTTCTGCGCGCGCATGCTACAATGTGGTATTCTTGTGGTCATAAAACTGAAGTTCGATCTCAATTGATACATTTTTCTTTGTTCTGTTACAGAGCAAACGTGACTGCTCCACTGGCAGTGTGCACCAATTAATAACAGAGAGCAATGATCCTATTCCTCTGCTCTGAAGGTGTGTCAGAGGCTGAAATTCATCGCAGGCTTGCAGCACAATACGATGATAGCGCTCATCCACGGAAAAGTGTATATGAGTGGATCGAGAAGTTATAAAATGGCCGGACAAGCGTGAAGCATAAAGAGCGTGCAGGACGCCCATCAACTTCCACCACTGACGGGAAGATTCAACAAGCTCGAGAGATGATTCTGGAGAACCGACAAGTGACCACCGATGAGGTTTCCTGTTCTCTGCAAATCAGTTATGGTTCTGCGTACGACATCATCCACGAAAAACGTGGTTTCCGTGAAGCCTCTGCAAGATGGGGGAGAATCCATAATCATCTCTCGAGCTTGTTGAATCTTCCCGTCAGTGGTGAAGGTTGATGGGCGTCCTTCACCCTATTCATGCTTCACGCTTGTCCGGCCATTTTTACACTTCTCGATCCACTCATACACACTTCTGCGTGGTAGAGCGCTGTCCCCGTACTGTGCTGCAAGACTGAGATGAATTTCAGCCCCAGACACACCTTCAGACCAGAGGAATCGGATCACTGCTCTCTCTCTCTTTTTTTTTTTTTTTTTTTGATTGGTGGTTTAACGACCACCGTGAGCAACTCAATGGGCTATAAGCAGTCGCCCGTCCATAATTTAGGGTCACTGGTTCCAGGGAAGGGAGAGAGCCAGTGCCGTAAGACAAGTACAACATCCATGCCTGACCGGGATTCGAACCCGGACCCCTTACGGACGAATGATCAGAGGCCAGCGCCTTAGACCACTGCGCCACTGGGGCGGTCACTGCTCTCTGTTCTTCTTTGGTGCACACTGCCAGCGGAGCAGCCATGTTTACTCTGTAACAGAACAAAGAAAAATGTAGCAATTAAGATCAAACTTGAGTAACATAACCACAAGAATACCACATTATAGCATGCGCGCGGAAGGCAGTACGGCAAACCTAAAATACATTATGGCGCAAGTGGCAGCTAATTTTTGATTCGCCCTCGTATAACAGCCTTTGATTTTTCTCTATTCAAAGAAAAAAACAGTTATTGGAATAGAATTCTTACGAGCAAGTGAAATTACTGATGTATTCATAACTTTTACGATTGTAATCTGATGCCCCTTGGCATCAGACACGTATGGGAATCTTCCCATGGTTGTTCATGATGATGATGATTCATAACCTTTAAATCACGAGTGAACAAATCCGTGTAAGAAAGCGTATCATACATTACAGCATACCTTTTTTTATTTATTTATTTGAACAGTAGAGTATACACCATTTACTTGCGTAGTTACCTGACTGCCATAAGACTCGCACGAAGTTCATGTGAATCAATCGCCAACAGAGAGCGTATTACAGAGGGTGAGTCGAAAGGTTTGCAATATTTGGGTCACTTTATGTCTTCATACGTACCTTTATGACGAAAGCTGACTAGCATTCAAAGTATAGGCCATCCTGTTTCACCGTCTTTAGCCATCTGTCTGCCAGTTCTTCGATTCCTCGGCGGTGCCAGTTCTTGTCCTTCGAGGCGAAGAACTCCTTCACCCCAGCTGCCATCTCCTCCTGGTTGTTGAAGTGCCGTCTGCGAAGGAAGTGGGCCATGGACCGGAACAAGTAATAATCCCACGGGCCGAGGTCCAGACTACATGTTGGGTGTGGCATCAGTTCGATGCCCGGAAGCGGGGGGCCTAGTCGTCAACGTTTGTGGCTGCCACGGACAAGACCTGGGGCTCGATCCCAGGTAGGTACAAACGCTCGAACCACTAAATATCCACCTTGCGTAGGACAGGCACGTTAAGCCGTCGAGCCCCGGGTACTGGCTCTCTGGTAATAAATAGAGGCGTCTTCCTCCCCCTTTCTACCTCGCTTCCGTGTCACTTTCCTATCGAGCACTCTAGGCCAAATCTCCTAGCTTCCTATTTCTAAGACCTGGGGTCATACACTCCGTTCCTAAAATCCTCTACATATGATCTGATCTGAGTTTGATGCCCTCAAGTTCCTGGAGTTTTGCACTGGTCATTCGCGCGTTATGAGGCCGAGCGTTGTTCTGTTGTAGGAGAGAGCACTTTCTGTTGACCAGTGCCAACTGTTCAGAGTAGAGTTCGGCGTTGATGGTCCGACGGTCTGGAACAAATTCGTAATGGATTATCACCTCGAAATTCCACCAGACGCAGAACATCACCTCGTGCTCGAAGCGCCCACGTTTGGCAACAGGTTCAGGATACTGGCCCGGGCTCAACCACTGCAGTTATGTGTTAGGATTACGGAAATATACCCACTTTTCATCGCACGTAACAATTCTCTTGATGAAACGCGTGGGTTTTCTAGGAGTTTTGTGCACACTTCCACTCGGCGGTTTGCTTCAGCTGGCGTCAGTTCGTGAGATACAATGCGGCAGTTTCAGAAGACCTTGTCGAGGTTCTGAAGGTGACGAACCACTGTGGTCTGTGATATAACCAGCTCGCCTGATAATCACCGAGTGCTGGTTGTCGGATTTTCCTCTACGGCCTGGAGAACGGCTTCCGAATCCACGGTTCGCCACTTACCTGACCTTGGCGGATGTCGAGGTTTCTCTCACCTGAGCGAAATTTTTTGAACCATCTGGTTGCGGTGCTGTGCTCCACGGAACCTTCCCCTTTCGCATGACAAATGTTTCCTGTTGCTTGAGCAGCGTTATGCCCGAGTTCAAACTCGTAAAGTAAAAATTCCTTAATTAGCCGGTTGTGGATGTTCATTTTTTAGGTGTCCCAAACACTGGCAGAACGACGACATGCAGTGCTGTTCACAGCAACGACTACAACTTTATGTCTGATTGCAGCGCGGGACTTGAACTAGTTTAAAAACGTGACATACCCGCCGCAACACATGCGTTTATGCAAATATTGCAAAACTTTCGACTTACCCTCTGTACATCGTACTGTTGTCCTTATACAACTGTCTGTTTGTCGCGTTGTTATTATTGTTTCATTCTGAGAACTTTATCACGTTTTCCTCACCTCCTGAACTGTCTTGTTTGCAAGTTTTCTCTGAATTGATGTACCACTGTTGGGTATTGCAATCGCAGAATTACAAAGTGTGCACTCCAAAGTGATATTTAACTATTCATTCATTCGCGTGCTGTCTCCCAAAGTATCACAGAACAGAAGATTTCATTGAGTTAGTTATTAAACGATCTTTACATTTCGTAAAACTTAGTTTATGGCACTCTTCTCCTTCCTTCAAGTAATGACTCCAAGATTATAGTTTTGGCTCAAATAGCTTTACAGATGAATGGAGTCCGTGATGTATCCTTGGCCTTGAGTTACCCAACGTGCTTCACTTTGGCACTTCTTCACGGAGAAAATTATCCTTGATGTAATTTCAGCTAACCAAAAAGCGTCGCAACGATAGCGAACTGAAAGATATATGTTCCTCTTCTTTGTTTTAAGGAATAGCAAGCTTTTCGAGCGAATATTTCTTTGCTCTTTGCTCCTTGTTAGTGGAGCTGTTATCATCTGTTTCCTCATTTCTCACTTTGTAACAATTTCTCTCTCTCTTCTTCTTCTTCTTCTTCTTGACGCAAAATGTTATTAAATGGATTCCAACCGTCGTTTTTTTTTAATGATTGGAGGTTTAACGACTACCGTGAGCAACTCAATGGGCTATAAGCAGTCACCCGTCCCTAATTTAGGGTCACTGGTTCCAGAAAAGAGCCAGTGCCGTAATACAAACACAACACAACACCCATGCCTCACCGGGATTCGAATCCGGACCCCGTTCGGACGAATGATCAGAGACCATCGCTTAGACCACTGCGCCACCGGGGCGGCTCCGTCTTTTTCGTCACATCCCTTCATAAATAGGTAGATTAAGAAAGTTTATAGTTTTTTCTTTCCGTCATTTTATCTGCAAATACGATTCAAATTAGAAAATCTCATATTGCACAACATAAGAGTTAGCATAATGAAAGTTTTTCATGTGTTGCCTCTGATGGAGCGACGAAAGGTACGGTGCATAACACCTGACCTAACCCTTTTTTCGTCGCTCTGATGGAACGACGAAAGCTACAGTGCATAACACCTGACTTAACCCTTTGATCGACATAACCCTTTTTTCGTCGCTCTGATGGAACGACGAAAGCTACAGTGCATAACACCTGACTTAACCCTTTGATCGACATAACCCTTTTTTCGTCGCTCAGATGAAACGACGAAAGCTACAGTGCATAACACCTGACTTAACCCTTTGATCGTCATAACCCTTTTTTCGTCGCTCTGATGGAACGACGAAAGCTACAGCGCATAACACCTGACTTAACCCTTTTCCGTCGCTCTTGTGGAACGACGAAAGCTACAGTGCATAACACCTGACTTAACCCTTTGATCGACTTAACCCTTTTCGGTTGCTCTTGTGGAACGACGAAAGCTACAGTACATAACACCTGACTTAACCCTTTTCCGTCGCTCTTGTGGAACGACGAAAGCTACAGTGCATAACACCTGACTTAACCCTTTGATCGTCATAACCCTTTTTTCGTCGCTCTGATGGAACGACGAAAGCTACAGCGCATAACACCTGACTTAACCCTCTTCCGTCGCTCTTGTGGAACGACGAAAGCTACAGTGCATAACACCTGACTTAACCCTTTGATCGTCATAACCCTTTTTTCGTCGCTCTGATGGAACGACGAAAGCTACAGCGCATAACACCTGACTTAACCCTTTTCCGTCGCTCTTGTGGAACGACGAAAGCTACAGTGCATAACACCTGACTTAACCCTTTGATCGTCATAACCCTTTTTTCGTCGCTCTGATGGAACGACGAAAGCTACAGCGCATAACACCTGACTTAACCCTTTTCCGTCGCTCTTGTGGAACGACGAAAGCTACAGTGCATAACACCTGACTTAACCCTTTGATCGACTTAACCCTTTTCGGTTGCTCTTGTGGAACGACGAAAGCTACAGTACATAACACCTGACTTAACCCTTTGATCGACTTAACCCTTTTCGGTTGCTCTTGTGGAACGACGAAAGCTACAGTACATAACACCTGACTTAACCCTTTGATCGACATAACCCTTTTTTCGTCGCTCTGATGGAACGACGAAAGCTACAGTGCATAACACCTGACTTAACCCTTTGATCGTCATAACCCTTTTTTCGTCGCTCTGATGGAACAACGAAAGCTACAGTGCATAACACCTGACTTAACCCTTTGATCGACATAACCCTTTTTTCGTCGCTCTGATGGAACGACGAAAGCTACAGTGCATAACACCTGACTTAACCCTTTGATCGACATAACCCTTTTTTCGTCGCTCTGATGGAACGACGAAAGCTACAGTGCATAACACCTGACTTAACCCTTTGATCGACATAACCCTTTTTTCGTCGCTCTGATGGAACGACGAAAGCTACAGTGCATAACACCTGACTTAACCTTTTGATCGACTTAACCCTTTTTCCGTCGCTCTTGTGGAACGACGAAAGCTACAGTGCACAACACCTGACTTAACCCTTTAATCGGCTGGAACCAGTGCTCGAAACGAAAATTTTGAAGTGACGGTATGCTCATATTTAGACAGAAATCATCCGGAAAAAATACCTCCGCCAGAAAATCTCCAAAACTGAAAGAGTAAACAAAAAAATCCCTGGAAGAAAATGCAATTGACAATTCCGCGGAATATTATTGCACCATAAATCAGAAACGATTGCCTTCGATTTCATTTGCTTGGTTTGTCGATCCAATCAGACACTACTTATGCTACACCGAGGACTGGGGTTAGACTTGTTTATAACGAGGAGTTTATACCCCGGGACCAACGGATTAACGAGACTTCTGAACTTCGGCTAATCATTAGTGATTCAGCTGGACTTTTTTTTTTTTTTTTTTTTGATTGGTGGTTTGACGACCACCGTGAGCAACTCAATGGGCTATAAGCAGTCGCCCGTCCCTAATTTAGGGTCACTGGTTCCAGGTAAGGGAGAGAGCCAGTGCCGTAAGACAAACACAACATCCATGCCTCACCAGGATTCGAATTCGGACCCCGTTCGGACAAATGATCAGAGGCCATCGCTTAGACCACTGCGCCACCGGGGCGGCTCAGCTGGACTGAACCCAGACCTTTAAGTTCCCGATCCGAGAAGGTAGCCCCCTTCCAGTAGGGACTTTCAAATTATAAAGTCGGGCATTTAGAATCTCCGCAACCAGAATAAATATTCAATCTTAAATTAACAGCAATCTCACAACCCTCCAAAAAAAAAAAAAAAGAAAAATACGAAGTTGAAAAAGTTTGTACTCATTGCTGCAAAACTAAAATTTGTGTTTAACATATTACTCACAATTCTTCATTCTATGAAGAAACTCTTCGAATTGAATATATAAAGTTAATGATATAATAAAAATTGCAGACGTCTTTAGTGTGATGATCTGCGGCTTGGGCAAGATGTGATCATCGCTATGGGTAGCTTCATTTCCATCCTTTGAAGAATTGGGTACACCACTCCTCTATTCTTTACGGTTCCCACACAGCTATTTCTCAAGGGCACATAAAGTTTTTATAAATATATGATAACATCGCTCCGTCCACGTTATTTTATAAACAACGAATAGCAACTGAAATACCGTTCTACCGACACCGCTGGGAGCGAATCCCAGATCTCTCGATAACTAGCCGAGTGCGTTCGCTTTACGCTACGGTGCCAACAATTCCCAGCGCTATTCGTGATTTATCAGTCAGCATCTGACTACACAGATCCATATTGATGGGCTCAGCAACTTGGGCTCATCAAGTTGCTGAGCCCATCAGTATGGATCTGTGTAGTCAGATGCTGACTGATAAACCGCACATAGCGCTGTGAAGTGTTGGCACCGTAGCGTGAAGCGAACGCACTCGGCTAGTTATTGAGATATCTGGGATTCGATCCCAGCGGTTTCGGTAGAACAATATTGCAGTTGCTATTCGTTGTTTATAAAATAACGTGGACAGAGCGATGACATCATATATTTACATTATCTCCACGTATTTGAAATATATTCACCATTTCTAAAGTTTTTATGTTTACGAATGCGCGCTCGTAACTGAGGGACAAAAAAATTCATTTCTGCAGTTCCCGTCACCAAAATTAGTACCGGTATGAAATACTAGGAAAAAAGAGTGCCGATAGGAAATACTAGAAATAAAGTGCCGATAGGAAATACTGATTGAGCTCTCAGTTTGGAACACACGACTACGTACGATCGGTGTGGTGGATTTTTGTTTGGCGGCTACTGCTTTCAGGCGTTCTCGATATTCTCTAGTTCGTTGGGGCTGCAGTCTTCTTGGGCTTCTTACATTCCTCATCACTTGCTCTTGTCTCTCGTTTTGATTTTCACTACTTTGCTTGCGTTCATTCTGCGAATTCTGCGGCATTGGCAAAAATGTTAACTCGTTCACACGGAAACAATTTTTTAAATTTATAGTTTAAACCACTGCGATATGTATTTTATATATTTGAATAGATTTCCTCGAAAGCTTTAAAACGATATCACACGCAATCGTTTTGCACTCACAGTTGTCCAGATAAACCGCGATATTGTCAAAACTGTTCACCGGTTCACAAGAAAACAATTTTTTTAAATGTTCAGTTTAAACCACTGAGAAATGTTCGTCGTATATTAGAATAGATCTCGTCGAGAGCTTTAAAACGATACCACGCGCAGCCGTGTTGCGTTCACGGCTGCCGAGATAGATTGAGTCAAACGCGGCGGCACACCCAGAAATATTGCATCATCTCCCCCGCGCAAGGGAGCGTCGAGCGCACGATGTATTGCGCAGTACACGAAGGTGGCGTTCCACTTCCGTACGTGCCATTTCCGTACGAATGAATTTTTGTCTCATTCCCGTTCACATCCAGGTGCTCTAGTGCCATTTCCGTGCACAGATGTGATGATGCATGAGCAGTGAGATATGCGTGAAGGAAGACAAAGGATCGGGGGCGTAATTGATCGCCTTCGCACCCCTCCGCTCCTCCCCACTGTGGGAGGGTTTACGGCTATTAGAACTTCTAGCCTTAGGAAAAAGATTTATACAAAAACTTTTGTGGAAACTTTATACAAAACTGGTTAAAGAAATAGCCCGGAAGTTTTGACTGCAGCTTTGAACAAAATCTCAAAATGAAAAGCAGTTTTTTTCCTCGGTTTTGAAATTAAACATCGGCGAAGAATGATGAAGACTGTAAAGATGGAGTTAATGGACAGCCGTGATCGTGATCGTGATCATATATAGAGGATTTTTGGCAGGGAGTGTCAAACCCCAGGTCTTAAACAATCCTTAGAAATAGGAAACTAGGAGATTTGGGCTAGAGCGCCCGATAGGAAAGTGACACGGAAACGAAGTAGAAAGGGGGACGAAGACGCCTTTATTTATTACCGGGGGGCCAGTACCCGAGGTCCGACGGCTTAACATACTCATCCGACGCACGGCGGATATTTAGTGGATCGAGGGTTCGTACCTGCTGGGATCGAACCTGAGGCCCTTTCCTTGGCAGTCACGAACGTTGCCCACTAGGCCACCCGCGGCTTAATGGACAGCCTGTTTACTCTTCAGTTTTTATTGCTTTCCCCACTTACCCTATCATGAGCGCCTACTGGTTGACGAAAACAATGAATAGTGATCTCTATGACATCGGAGGAACTGAGACAGGGGATCAGCATTTACTTTTGTCCTTAGATTCCCTACGTCCGATACCAGGCGCAGTGAAACTGTAAAGAAATGGCACAAACCGATTTGCTATGTACGGAAATGGGACAAAATTCCTTTTGTACGGAAATAGAATGTACGGAAGTGGGAAACAAGCTACGCGAATTGGACTCCATGCTGTTTACGAATATGTTAACACAATTAGTGTGCGGCATGTATTTTTAACGCTATAATGATTTCAGTTGGAACCTATTTTTGTCACAGGTGGTTGCACGTTTGATCGCTCCATACTATCCGCGGAGTTAGACGTAGTCCTTTCACTTTAGATGTATCCCTACGTCAAAAGAAGTGCCGATATGTCATACGGACGTATACCAGCCCGTTTCGAGCATTGGCTGGAAGGAATATACTCGGGTTTATCAAAATGGGTTGAAATCATCTGGAACGAATATATTCGCTAAGAAGTGGGCCGAATGCAGCTGGAACGAGTGCACCTGCGTAATAGAAAGCGTTACTTTCCCCTTACTTTTGTTATTCGAAGCGGTCATTTGATCGTATAATTGACACTAAATAATGTTGACTAATTGACAGCTAAAACGGATTTAACAATGGCCACAAACCTATAAGAACGGAGAGAGAAGATATCTGAGTCACTTGTTTCTACCTACAATAATGGACTAGAAGGAAGCGTTGTCGCCAGTAATATGTTTATAGTTGGTACTGCTCACATGAGAAGGAAAAGATTGGGAAACTCGGAAAATTTTGGCCACTTTTCGGTTCAGTTACCAAGGCCTCTTAAAGGGTTAAATTTACACTGCTGGCCACCCAAAATGCAACGCCAAGAAGGACCCGATATAGCAAAGCCAGATTTACTGGACACATAACAACAGATACAAAGATGAAACGATTGAGCTTACAGGCCCGTGCGACTTATGCAACACATAGACATCAATAGTTCGTGTGGCACCCATGGCTGGCAATAACGGCCACTACACGCCGCGGCATCGAACGAAAGAAGCTTTGGATGTGGGCTTGGGGTATGTCGGTCCAGGCTGCTTCCACACGTTGCCACAGTTCATCAAGCACAGCCGCGGGTGGTGCTTACCGGGCCACTCGGTTGCCGATCAGCGACCAGACGTGTTCGATGGGCAACATATCGAGAGAACATGCGGGCCACGGCAGCAGTGACACCTGGTGGGCCGTGAAGATTTGTTGCACGATGCGTGCCAAGTGCGGGCGCGCATTGTCCTGTTGAAACGTGGCCGCTGGCAGATCCTGCAGGTAAGGGAGGACTACAGGCTCCAAAACGTCGGAGATGGTGCGATGGCTGTTGAGTGTACCGTCGATGCGTACCAGAGTGGTGCGGGTGTCATATCCAATTGCACTCCAAACCATAACGACAGGCGACGGACCGGTATGGCGATGCATAATGCAGGTGTCATACAGTCTCTCGCTGCGCTGCCGCCACACGCAGAGCAGACCATCGTGGTGTTGCAGGCAGAAGCGGGATTCGTCGGAGAAGATAATTTCGTGCCATTCCGTAGTCCAGGTGCGGCATTCAACGGCCCACTGCCGCCGCACTCGCCGGTGGTGTAGCGTCAATAGTAATCGGAGCAATGGGCGCCGTGCGGCAAGTCCCCGCTCTTGTAGACGACGTCGAACAGTACGTGCTGACACAGGTTGCTGCGTAACACACCCTAATTCCTGCGCTAACGTTCGTGATGTGGCTGTGCGAGGCGTCAATGCCCGCCGCACAACAAGCCGGTCCTCTCGTTCGGTGGTGTGCCGCGGCTACCGCAATCGCTCACGTCGGTCCGTCCGTCCTTCCTGCACCCACCGAATCCATACTCGCCTCACTGTGGCTGGATGTCGTCCCACACGAGCGCCGATGTCTCGGTACGATAAACCGCTGTCGTGATAAACCACTATTCGTCCTCTGTCGAACTCCGAGACGTGCTGGAATGACTGCCGTATTCTGCGACGAAGCATCAGGAAGCTTCCTACGCACAGGTCCGGCAGCACAACACACTTCCACTACTTACACCCCGCCTTCTGTGCACCCTTCTTATAGTGCTTTTCGGTGGCGTGCCGAGCGCACGTGATTTGCATATGCCCTGCAATGCTAATCGTTTGCATGTCCTCTCGCGGGCGACGCATGCTGCGAATTTCAGGCCAATCGGATGCTTCCTTCTCGGTGTTGCATTTTGGTGGCCACCAGCGTATGTCAATAAATGCTATGTTGTGTTTCTGTTGTAGGTGTCCGGTGAGTTTTGTCGATATAGTTTATTTTCTTTACTATAGTGAGATCTAACCGTCCTTTCCTGACTCTATGCCTACATTTAGGCTTCGCAATACATCTTCTACCTCGTCTCTAGTGAAAGTGGGTCATCATCCGTGTCCGGCGGTTCTCTACAGTCTCGCGAATAGCCCTTTGTGGTAGGGAGTTCACCCACTCCCGATCCTCATGGAAGTGATGATCTGTGCAGCATAACTTAAATTTGTCTGTTAGCTACTTTGACAGTTAGGTGTTAGATTCATAATGTGTAACCGGTTGTGATTTGTTGCTGTTTTTCTCCAACGGCTCCTTGAAAAGTGAGCTATTTATTACGGTATTTTTACACACCACTGTCCAGCATATGTTTCTGCAATAATCGGACCATATGTGAAATATATTATAAAAATTGGAAATGGAGTGAGATAAAGTGAAACCATATCTCCGAAACTCTTCAATGCCATATTGAGGAATGTCTTTCTACCATTGAATTGGAAGATAAAGGAATAAATATTAATGGAGATCGTTTAACACACCTTTGTCTTGCCGGTGACTTCGTTATTCTTGCGGGTAACCCCTCTCCCCAGAGCTACAGTGTATGATCCAGGAACTCGCTGACAAGAGAAAAAAGTGGGTAGAAAAATGAACTCACAGAAGACAAAACTGATGTACAATGCTTTTACAAAAACTGAAGATTTGAGAGTTGATGAGGCAAATCTAGAAGTAATCAATGCCTATATTTACCTTAGACAACAGGTATCAAGAGAGGGCCACATAGAATAAGAAATAGGTAGGCGCATAATACTTGGTTGGAGAACTTTTGGAAGAAGCAGCACAATTTACCATTGTATCATAGAACAAAAGTGTTTAATCAGTGCATCCTTTAAGTTCTTTCTTATGGCTCAGAGACGTAGACCTTAACTAAAAAGAATATCCGAAGGCGCAGACTACTGAAAAAAACTGTGACGTGCCTGCCCCGCAGGACGCACATGAGATAAAAGCAGTGAGATCACATGTCAGCGTAGCTCAGTTGGGAGAGCGAATTACTCCGGAGTGAAGGGACACGGACAAACTTATGTTTTCACATTGGCACCCGATTGTGGAAAATGAATCCACCGTTGGGTTCTTCGCAAAAATGTGTGATGTTTGTTCCACACATTGTTTTAGAATTAATGAAAAATTCCTGCTTCGCTTCAAAAAAATAATAATAAGAGGGAGATGATGTGATGTACTACAGAGGTGAAAACATGTGTCAAGACTACAAATCTGCGGCCAGACATTCTGTCCGCGTAACTAAGTTGGGTGAGCGACTTATTCTGGAGTGAGGGGACTCGGACAAACTTGTACTTTATAAAGCATGGAAAGGTGCCAGCTTGTCGTAACTAGGAAAGATGGGAAAAGGAATACATGGATTAGGGAAATGACGGGAGTTGATGACGTCATGATCAAGGTAAAATCTCTGAAATGGCAATGGGCTCGACATATTGTTAGATGAACTGGCCACCGTTGAACAACTGAAATACTGGACAGAATACAAAGGTACTCCCGTCCTTTGTATCCTGTCCAGACCCAGAAGTAGACCACGTGAGAGATGGATGAAATTCGAAAATATGCTGGAAAAAAAAGTTGTGGAAGACGATGAAATTCACGTATCTTTTTTTTGTCGTAAGATTTTCAATGCAGTGATTCTGAGGCGATACCTCGCATATTGAGTTTTTAATTTCTGGTTGAAAGTTCCTACTTATGAAATAAAAGGAAGTGCAGAAAATATGTACAGCAAAGGCACAGAAGAAGACCACGTGGAAAATGGATGAAATTTGAAAACATGCTGAAAAAAAAAGAAATGCTGTGGAAAAGACTTTGGGAGACTTTCATAAAGCAGCTGATTGATGATGTTGATAAATTTCACGTATTTCGTTCTGTCGTAAGACTTTCAAGGCAGTTATTCGCAGGCGATATACACTATCTACCAACATGTAATTGGACATCCCTGCAATCGACGATATCTGTGGTCCTGATACACGTCACGGCCGCTGCCGTTAAATATCGTGTGAGAAACAACAACTCAACCAGTCGCATGCAAGATGTCACGCAGTTCGGAGCTCTCTGATTTCGAGAAAGGTGTAATCGTCGGGTATCACAGAAATGGCCGATTCATACGTGACATATCCAGCGAGTTGAAGTACCCAAAATCTACAGTGGCCTACGTGATTGGCAAGTGGAAGATGAGAGGTGACTGTTGGAAAGCGCCCCGAGCCGGCAGACCCACAAAACTGTGAGTTAGAGACCGACTGGTGCTGGCCAGAGAAATTCGGAATAACCGCACCAAATCGATGGGCCACATCCGCGAGGAGTTTCAACAGGCATCCGGGAGTGTTCTTTCGATGAATACCATCCGAAAGGAAGCTCATCTGCTCGGTTATCATAGACGTGCTGCCGCCCACAAGCCTTTGATCACCAAGTCCAATAGCGGTGCTCGGCTAACGTGGTGCAAGGAACGTCGACAGTGGATCGTTGAACAGTGGAAACAGGTTCTCTGGAGCGACGAATCAAGTTTCGCCCTCTACCATTCGGATGGCAGGGTCTGGGTTTGGCGTGTGCCCGAAGAACGCCTCCTGCCGGAATGTATTGTGCCAACTGTGAAGTTCAGCGCCGGTAGAATTATGCTATGGGGGTGTTTCTCCTGGTATGGCACTGGACTCTTGGTCGCAATTCCTGGTATGGCACTGGACTCTTGGTCGCAATTCCTGGTAGACTTAACGCCGAGACATACTGCACCATTTTGGATGACCATGCGCTTCCTACGTTGTGGCAGTTTTACGGGGTGGGCCCATGTTACTTTCAGGATGACAATGCCACCTGTCATGTTGCGAGGTCCACCATGGCTTGGTATGGTGACAATGAGGTTAATCGAATGGACTGGCCTGCGCAGAGCCCGGACCTTAACCCTATCGAGCACCTCTGGGACGAGTTGGAGCGTCGACTTAAGGGGTGCCCCCACCGTCCGAAATCGGTGAAGGAACTGACCTGTCTTCTCCAAGCTAGTGGAAGAAAATACCGCTAGCCGTCGTACAACGCCTGGTTGAGAGCATGCCCCGGATGGACGCAGCTGTAATCGCCGCTCGTGGAGTCTCCACCAACTACTGAAGGTGAATAAACTTCGTTTTCCTTTGCTATCACAGGTGTCCAATTACTTGTTGGTAGATAGTGTACTTGTATACTGAGTTCTTTAATTTCTGATTGAAAGCTCCTAGATATGAAATTAGAGGAAACGGGGGAAACATATTTTCTACAGCGCAAATCACTTTCTTTATTTCTCTTTTAAGATTAGAAGACATTGTCATCAAAATAACGAAATACTTGTTGTTTCCAGGGATTAATAAGACCTCTTATACCATGGACACAGGTACGTATTTGCATGATCCTATGTTGCTTCTGTTCCAACGCTATAACGCAAATTGCCGAAAACTTCCATTTTTTCAAAGAAGATTGCATTTGCTCTTTCCTCTTCAGTTCCTTGGTTTTATGTCAGTTTTAAAGTTGTGCCTTGAGCATTTAATTGTAGCTGTTCATCGGCACAGTGTTGACAAAGCAGGAAGCAGGAAATGCACTTTATTCCTCAAGTAAGAATATTCTGTCCTGAAAGGCGTTCTTAATGTTATGGTAGCTGCAATATCAGTTGAACTTCAAATAACTCGTTTTTGACCAAACAAAAGCCATTATTTATCCCGGAATAAAAACTGTACAAAGCTTTTTATTTTTATTTTGAATGACTTTACTTCATCTTGTGGCATTTTGCAGGAACCTGTGTAACTTGTGCTCTTAATTACGTATTTTCTTCTGATTTTCTTCGAAAACCGTCACTTACAAAGTTAAAGATGGCTTGGAGAACTCAAAAAGTTATATTTATTTCTTCAGCATTTCATTTGTATTCCTTCAACAAAATTTCATTTGTTTCTTCGAGTCATCTGCACATACAGTTTCAGTAATTATTTCATGTCTTCAAAATTTTCATGAGGAGTATCTTTTCTTTTCAAATCACGAACAATATTAATTCGTTTCTTTTCTCCATGTCGCTTTTTATTTATTTTTTTGGGGTGAGGTACGACCACCATGAGCTTCAGGGGTATAAGCAGTCGCTGCCCATTCTTATTCTTGGGCTCGGGCGATTGGCCAGATAGGGTCGTCCTCCTTCCCTTATCTGAATGAGAACCTATATTAAGCCTTTCAGAAAGCTTTAGACTTGGTACAGCAATATCATTCAATGTTTTTCGGATAGGCATAGGCAGAAGTTCCTTCTTTGATTCAAGTTCATTGGGCCGCCCCGGTGGCGCAGTGGTCTAAGCGTTGGCCTCTGATCATTCGTCCGAAAAGGGCTCGGGTTCGAATCCCGATAAGGCATGGATGTTGTGTTTGTCTTACGGCAGTGACTTTCCTCCTTCCCTGGAACCAGTGACCCTGAATTAGGGACGGGCGATTGAGTTGCTCACGGTGGTCGTTAAACCTCCAATCAAAAAAAAAAAAAGAAAAGTTCATAGGTTTCATGAAAAAATGTTGTGAGCAGAAGATTGTCTTCATTTGGTATACGTATCGACGCTTTTACAACGAAGTTTTAAAGTTTTACACAATGCTTCTTTTTTTCGAATACCTATAGTAGTGAATGTTACACTGGTGTCCAAAATTAACGTGATCAACACAAAATCATGAATAACGCAAAATCCGCACGACAGAGTTTAATGACAGTTGATACCGATACAGATACATGCATCGATAGCGCAGCAATACACAACAGAAAAGAAATGCCATCCACACATGAGCAGGAAGCCTGCCCATGCAGTATGGCAGTCCAAAAGTAATCCTTTAAGTGGGGCGGATTTCGATTGCTTAATAGGGAGTGTAATAACCCCGAACAGCGATACAGCACGCACAACGAGCCCTTATATTATTTACAAGGTTGTGAATCAGAATTTGGGGAAATAAGTGCCACTCCTCTACCAAGGCACTTCTATGCCCCGACTGGTTTAGGGGTAAGGATGCCGGCTAGCAATTGCATTTCCCGGGGCTTCCAGACGTGTCCTATCAGGGTTCAGGTGCGGAAATTTCTTAGGCCCCTCCATCCTGTGAATATCCTTACACTATAAGTGTTCGTCGACGAGACGAGCCCTATGGGGACGGACTTTATCATCCATCAAAAGGAACTAGAACCCAACAGATTCCCTTAAAAGCCGTACACATGGCTCTAGGATGCTATACCTGTAGCGCGCATCAGACAGGGTGTCTCCTGGAAACAAATGCAGTGGTGTACGTACATCCAATAGGATGCCGGCCCGAATCGGGAGTCATTCACCATCTATAGTGGTCAATTTCCCTAATGTTCGAGGAAAGATTTCTGCTTCGCGCTTCTCTACAAATGCACATTCGTCGAGAATTTGTGTTTAAGTTGTACAGCGAGTTGTCTCTGAAGAGAACACAGGCCCATTGATCAGGGGGCTAGGGGTGACGTTGTAAGGCCCAATTCAGACGGACCCTTCTGTGCGATGCGGCGTGTGGGACACAGACCATTGGCCTTCTTGCATACAGACCTGTCTTGTGGAGTCTTCTTAAACTGTTTGCCGAGATATCGCTGTTCCCGTTGCAGAAGAGAGCTGTTTCGGGAGTTGCCTGGCTATCTTCCCTATGCCGACCAGCTGTTAGAAACAAATGCTGGTCATTTTGACTTGTTGTAACTCGTAGGAGTCCTTGTCATGGACTTCTGGTAATTGTTTCAGGTTCCTAGAACTGTCTCCAGAGATTGGAGACAGACCTCGGCACATTCAGCCATCTTTCTACCTCAACTTGCAATCGCCTTTATTCCAATCTATCGATCGCTCTCCACCGCAGAGAGTCTCCTAAGCGATGCTGTGGAGCCATTCTTCCACTAACCGTGAAACTGAAGCTTCAGTTACACCATCTCGCTCAGAACAACGTTTATCAAGGTCGCATGCCCGCATGCTTGATAACGTATGGTCGTCATTTGCATATTTCCACAGGAGCTGGCACAATGTTGCTTGAGTACGTCTATTTAGCTTTTCCCCTTGCACATATATCTCTGAAAAATCTTTGCAATAGGTCCTTTCGTTTTGGACGTTTTCTCGAATTTGTATTTGCCACGCTAATTTTGGACAGCAGTTTATTTTTCCTCTGGTTTTCTAATAACAATTTGTATCCATTGCGACGGCTATCTCACCAGGGATGGTTTATGTTTCAAGCACATCCCGCACTCAAAAATATTTTGAATCTATACTAAATCGACAAGTTAACTGAGAGCCACCCCGGTGGCGCAGTGGTCTAAGCGATGGACTCTGATCAATCGTCACTTTGTCGGCCCCGGTGGCGCAGTGGTCTAAGTGATGGCCTCTGGTCATTCATCACTTTGGCAGCCCCAGTGGCGCCGTGGTCTAAGCGATGGCCTCTGATCATTCGTCACTTTTGCCGCCCCTGTGGCGCAGTCGTCTAAGCGATGGCTTCTGATCATTCGTCCGAGATGGGTCCGGGTTCAAATCCCGTAAGGCATGGATGTTGTGTTTGTCTTACGACGCTGGTTCTCACGCTTCCCTGTAACCAGTGGCCCTAAATTAGGGACGGGCAACTGCTTATAGCCTATTGAGTTGCTCACGGTGGTCGTTAAATCTCCAATAAAAAAAACAAGTTGACTGAGAGGAAGCACAACTTTAACAGCTTTGAGACTTTAACCTTTGGTACCGAGGCAGTAGCGATACAGAGCGTTAGTGCAGATGAACCCTAGCACGTCCTAACGGGCGTTACTTTTTAGTGCTTTACGGCACTTTTTGAGGCTAGCTGGAAAGAAAAAGCACGAAAAGGAATTTTTTAAATAATCATGCGAGCAAAAATAGTGAATCCTGCATATTTAAACATGATGGTATCTTAAATTAATATTCCTGTTTCAGGAATCAGACTAAACAATCGATTCACTCATTTGGGCGTCTCACGAACACAAGTATTCTAATGTAAGAGAATGGAAACTTTTTTTTATCAAGACGGCAATTCTCAAAAACACAAAAAAGGTATAGGAGGCGACTAGTTCTTAAGTCTGCACAGATAAAGGGGTTTATCAAAGTAATGGAAACACCATTGCAACTGGTATACACGCAATGTGCCGTATGCAAATCACATGAGTGACGTCACCCGCAATGTGAGACACATACAGGGACACAGAATGATGTCCATTATCACATAGTAGTGCCACAGTTGCAGGTGAAACAGTTTTTGTGGGGTATATTTTAATGATGTCATATCTCAGTTACCTCAAAAAGTCATGATCATCGGTGCGCACCTTACAAGAGCTTCAGTGACTGGAACGACAGAAATAGTAGGTGTAACACGAGGAACTGTACCGAAGATTATGTCTACCTATCGAAAAAGGACTCGGAATTGCCTACAAACATGCAAATTGTGGATGACATACGATGATATTAAATTGGGTGGGCGAACGTTAGCACGGACTGTACAACGGAACCACAAGACAACGGCACCACAAACTGCAGCAGTCGGAATGATCGTGTTTCCATCAGAACAACTCGCAGGTAACTCCATTGTCAAGGAGTTATATACCTCTGATTACCAGCACCAGTCTAACAGAGCCTGTTAAAAGGGTACAAAGCACATAAAACTGGGATGCTAATGACAGCTAACGTATCGTCTGGTCTGATGATTCGTGTTTCACATTGTTTCCCACCATTGGTAAAGTGTACGTCTCGCGAAAACCTGCTGAAGCTTACTCTTCAACTGTTTTTTCCAACTGAGAAGCATAGAGCTGGATCATTGATGTTATAGGGTGCTATATCATGATATCCCTTAGAGCCATAGGTTGTTCTGCAAGGTTGAGTCACATCTGCAACTTACAAATCCATTCTTGTGGACCAGCTGTACCCAATGGTTCCTCGCACTGTTCTCTAATGACCGTCCTTGGTTTCAAGGAGATATTTCATGCGTGCATTGTGCGAAACGAGTTAAGGTGTATTTTCCAAAGCAGGAGGATGAGGCACCAAAGCTACTCTAGCCATATCAATAGTATTGGGTATTTGAGGGAATGTCTGGAGCGAAATATCAGATCCACTATCACTGGCACAATTGGTACATATTTTATAGGGAAACTGGTCCCAAATCCGTTATGTTATGTGCATGACTTCAATTCCATTATGGTATGTTTATGACTTCAATTCCATTATGGTATATGCATGACTTCAATTCCATTATGGTATGTTCATGACTTCAATTCCATTATGGTATATGAATGACTTCAATTCCATTATGGTATGTGCATGACTTGTATAAGAAAGATAGGAAGGAGAAGGTGGAAAGGCATGAACTGGCTTTTTGGAAAGATAGGAAGACTTTCCGGAAGTACATGAGACTCAGGAAAAATAGGGGAAACAAAGTTGTAAGTTGTGTGAAGAATAGGATCGGAGAAATGATATGAGAGCCCAATGAGTTAAGTGAAAGATGGGGTAAATACTTCTGTGAGTTATTAGATCAGGAAAGCAAAGATGATTCTGAGGAAGAAGCAGATGATGTCTCAGTGAAGGATGCAAGTACAGGAGGGAGGGATCTCAAGAGAAGAGGTGTAAAGCTCTAAAATCTCATCGGAATGGTAAGGCTCCGGGAGTTGATGGCATAACTGCCGAGATGTTGGAATATGGTGATGACTCTGTAATTTACTGGTTAACTGAAATTTGCCTGTTGTGCTGGGAGTTAAGAATGGTCCTACGGGAATGGAAGGATGTTATCATTGTTCCCTTGTATAAGGGAAAAGGCTATCAGACTGACTGCAAAAACTATCGTGGGATTAGCCTACTGAGTGTGCCAGGGAAAGTGTTTGGTAAGGTCTTTTTTGAAAAAGTACGGGTTCTTACATCAGCGAAAGTGAGGGATGTTCAGAGGGGTTTTATGCCTGGTAAAGGCTGCACTAACCAAATTTTTGCTTTATGCACGATGACTGAAAAGTATCTGGCTGTTGGTAACAAAGTCTTTGCTACCTTTACAAATTTAGAGAAAGCTTACGTCCGAGTAAATAGGGCACTTTTGTGGAAGGTATTGAATGAATATGGTGTTACTGGGAATACTACTTAATAGCGTAAAAGCCATGTACGCTGGCAGTAGAGCATGTGTGCCAGTGAATGGTGTTTTATCAAATTGGTTCTCTATTGGTGCAGGAGTCACACAAGGTTGTGAAATGTCACCATGGCTGTTTAATATATTTATGGATGCGTACATGCGTGATGCCAAAATAGATAATACTTGTTTCTGTCTCGGTGATATCCGTGTGTGAAGATTGCTGTATGCTGATGACACTGTCCTGTTGCCAGAGAGAAAAAGTGAGTTGCATAGTATGTTGTCCCGCATGTACGAAATTTGCATGAAATTCAAACTGAGTATAAATAAGGGAAAAACCAAAGTTATGGTTTTTGAGAGAGGAACTGGTATACACTGAAGAGCAATTGAATTAGAGACAGCTGGCGTTAAATGTAGCGCTGTGGGCGGCCCTATAAAGGGAAACGATATTACGTATGCAGTGATCCGACAACATAAGGAGTGATGCCACGGGAATCAGTAAGAGTCGGACGCAGTATGGGTATGACGAAGGATCTAAGCGCATTTGATCGTGGGCAAATTGTCGGGGCCTGACGAATGGGTCACTCCATCTCGGAAGTCGTGCATGCACTGGGATTTTCACGAGCCACTGTGTCACGGGTGCACCGTGAGTACATCGAATCCGGTCAAACCATTCCTGCAAGGGCCAACTACCGTGGACAACAGCGTGTGGATGAGCGGGGTTATTGTCGGCTAGCTCGTATTGCAATTAAAAAAATCACTCGGCAATTTAACGCTGGTGCACAAAAACGTGCAAGCAGCCACACCATAAAAAACCATCTCCTCGCTATGGGGAACAGAAGCTATCGTCCCACGAAGGTACCGCTGCTGACCGCACATCACAGGGTGCAAAGATTAGCATAGGCGCGGGAACCACGATATTGGACCCTAGAAATGTGGAAAAATGTTGCCTGGACTGATGAGTCGAGATTCACGTTGGTACATGCGGATGGCAGGATACGAGTACGGCGTAAACCACATGAAGCGATGGATCCTTCTTGCCAGCAGAGTACTATTCAAGTTGGAGGGTGGCATTCTCGTCTGGGGACTGTTTACGTGAACTGAAATGGGACCCCTGGTGCGTGTGACATCGTCCCTCACAGGTCAACGTTACCGTGATATCCTGGACGACCGTTTGCTCCCGTTTGTGTGTCTTCAACATCCCACTGTGGACCTCATCCTGCAACAAGACAATGCACCGTGCCATCGCTCCCGAATTGTATCCGAATGGTTAAATGAACATTCCTCCGACGTGACCTCGCTTCATTGGCCAGCTAGGTCGCCTGACTTCAATCCCATCGAGCACATCTGGGATGTCATCGAGAGATATGTTCGAGGCTCTGACCCTTCCATCAAATCTGCGTGAACTGTGGGAGCTTTTTCAGCGGTCGTGGATCCGTATGGCTTCCCAACGCTTACGGTGTCTTGTCGAGTCGCCGCCGTCATCAGGGCGAAAGGTGGTGTTACACGTTACTAGACAGGTATCTCTAATTCAATTGCTCTTCAGTGTAGAAGTGAATGTATTATACATAATATAAGTCTAAATGGCATAGTGATTGACCAGGTGAGTGATTTTGTGTATTTATGAAGCATGTTTGACAAAGAGATCAAATTGGATGGTGAAATTAGTAGGTGAGTGAATTTTTCATTGAAAGCCATGGCTGCTTTGGGAGGTTTTCACAGGAATGGTGGGTTCTCAAGAGTGTCCTACGTGGCTGTGTATGAAAGTGTAATTGTTCCTATTCTGGTGTATGGCAGTGAAACCTGGGTACTACAGAAGAAACAATGAAGTCGTTTTTGTGCTGGAGAAATGCGTTACTTACGGGGGGGGGTTGTGGCAAGACACATTCTGATTGTGTGAGGAACGAAGATGTGTTGTGAAGCAAAATGTTGTTAGCAAGTTAGCAAGGTGCAGACTAATATGCTTCGGTAGTTTGGCCATGTTGAAAGAATGAGTGATGAGATGCTTACTAAGAAAATCTTTTTAGCCCAAGTGACCGGAAGGAAAGGCAGAGTAAGCCCAAGGAAGTCATGGGAGGATCAGATTCAGAAGTGTCTCTATGAGAAAAAGATTGTGAGTATGAAGTATAGAACATCTTGTGTACGGAGTGTGATGGATGTCAGTAAAGCTCGAGGTGTATGTCAAGATCGTTGTAAATGGAGAAGTTTGATAGGGCAACAGTAAGTAAAAATTATCTGGTAGTTTGTATTTCTTTGTGGACCTAACCTCTGAATCCCAAAGAACAGCTGAGTGATATAGTAGTAGTAGTAATTACTTGTATAAGTTTATTCCAAGTGAATTGCTTCTGTTCTGAAAGCCCGAGTAGGACCTACAGCGTATTAATTAAACGTTCTCCACAAAAAGTAGGTGTTTCCATTATTTTGATAAACCCCTATAGAATAAAAATCAACAAAGAAAAATTTAACTGGCGCATACACTGAAGTGCCAGAAAAACTGGTACAGACGAGCTTATGCGAAATATATAGCAACGTCACCTATGCGCATACTCGATTGCGTCCGCCAGTTCGTATATAAAGCGATAGACATCCTTGCCAGCTGTCAACAAAAGAGCCGCGGATAGCTTAGTGGTTAGTGTTTCAGACTATCGATGCTGGGTCCTCAGGTTCTAGCCTGGGCTGATCTTTCAGAGATGGTGTGATTTACTAACAATCGCTGAATATCCGCCGTGCATCGGACGAGCACGTAAAGTGACGGCCCCCAGGCTGGACCCACTGGTTAAATGGGTATACTTTCCTATGTCCTCCCTGAAATTCTCTCACCCATCTATGTGCAATATCGTACTTGTACGGTGGCGCCATCTACTGTACTCTAATCTCACTACAAACTGTTCTGTCAAAAGTCGCTAGACTTGCTCTCATTCCTTCCGTTTCTGTGTCCTGCCCGATAAAAGGCGATCTCGCTGTAGGTGGCTGGGACCTAAACTCTACTCCCTGTGGATGGAAGTCCTACACGAAAATGACAAACCTAAGAAAAACTTGCCAGCTGTCAGAGCTGTTTTCGGCATGAGAATGACAAGTAATAACTATTTAAGCGATTTTCAACGCGGTTTCATAGTTGGCGCTCGTGAGATGGGCCATAGTATTTCGGAGGTAGAAACGAAGTTCGGATTTTTACGGACGACCATTGCAAAAGTGTCTACAGTGGCTACAAGAATTCCGGCAAAGCCTACGATACCAGAGTGGCCGTAAAAAGACATTGGGTGAACGTGACCATCGTCGGCTGTCAAGAATCGTTTCACGCAATAGGCGTGCAGCACTCTCGCAGGTATCATCGGAATTCAGTGCTGGAGCCTCAACAAGCATCAACGTCCGGACTGTGCAACGTACCCTGCACGATATGGGATTTGGGAGCCGACGCCCAACTCGAGTCCCCTTGATGGGTGCACGACACAGAGCTATGCGCCTCGCTTAGGCATGGCAACGCCGCCACTGGGCACTTGATGACTGGAAACAAGTATCCTGGTCTGACGAGTCGTGTTTCCAACTGTATCGAGCAGAGGGAAGGATTTGTGTTTTTCTTAAACCCCATGAATCCATGGATCCCACCTGTCAACAGGAAACTGTACCAGCTGGCAGGTGGGGCGGGGGGACCGTAATGGTATGGGGTGTGTTAACTGGACTTCACTTGGACCCCTGGTACGTCTACAAACGTCTGTGGCTGGCCAACGCTATGTGAGCATCCTTTCTGACGTGGTACACCCGTTCATGTCCTGCATTCATGCTGATAGGTTGGGCCTGTTCCAACAGGACAATGCACCTCCACACAAGTGTCGGGATTCCACATTATCGTTAGAGGAGCATTCATCTGAGTTTGGGGTGTTGCCATCCCACCCAAGTCCCCAGATCTGAAGGTGACAGAACGCATTTGGGATGCCATGCAACGCGCTATCGAACACAGGAATCCGTGACCACGGAATACACCCGAATTGTGGAACGCTCTGCAGAAAGTATGGTGTGCATTGCCTACAGCATATTTCCAGAAGCTAGTGGAGTCCATGCCCCGTCGTATTTCTGCAGTCCTGCGCTCCCGTGGGGGACCTGCCAAGTATTACACTGGTTTACCAGTTTTTCTGGCACTTCAGTGTAAGTGTTTATGGCTGCGAATGGCGTATTTCTACAAAACTCGCCACAGGCTCCAAAAAAAAAATAATCCCCTGACCTCTTTCGCTGGTTTCTAATGGGTAACAAAAAAGGGTCGCTCCGGTGGACTAGTGGTAAGAGGTACTGGCTTCCGGCTGAGCTCTCGAGCTTGGCACAATTACTGGATAAAGCATAAGTGCGTAAGCCCGCTGCTGGCTCTCCCTTCATATTAGGAACCGATGGTTCCAAATCAGGAATGTAAATAATCACGTTGGTTGTTAAATCTCGAAACCAACAAAAAATGTACCTTACTACTACTAATTTTATCGAAAGTGACAAATAGATACATTATTTTCAGTGTGACTGATTCATATTTTCCACACCGAATATTTGGAATTGTTTGGAACAGCAGAACACTATTTCGTGAAAAACTTAATATTCTTAACATTTACGTAACATTCTATTATTTAAAATTGTCCAAATTAAATCATTTTGACATAAATTTATAAAAATAATAAGCAATAAAATGATGAAAACAACAAATCACATCTTAAACTGCTTTTGAAAATTTTAAGTTTTCTTCCAGGTCGTTTTTACCTCCTAATCCGTTCACCGCTGAAACAATGTTTTCTTAGAACTGCGTCACTGGCCGAGGGGTCATTAGACTCGTAGCGTTGTGAAGTTGATCCCTGAAACAATAACCACCGGAAACGCAGATTGAGCGCGACCTCGTTTTCTAGTGACCTTGTTCTTCCACGGCTGTCGTAATCGGAGGAATATCGTCTGATTGATGGCTTTTCATTTACTGTTTGAAATGTGACAATAAGAAAAATTATATGGTGAAGAATTATTGGGAAGAAGCAGTGCCGGACTGGCGATATATAAAACAGCCCTACTAGAAGATTTTTTGCTGCCAGCAATGTGGGAATATATTTATAAGATACAGAGTGGTGGCTCGTGATTTAGAAAATAGAGCACATGTAATGAGAACTGATATATTACTGTTTTATATGTTTCACAATGATAATAAAAGTATCTCAAGAAATACGATATAAAAAAAAAATCCGGGATTGGGCGCTGAGTCCGATTCATCACGTTCTCTCTAAGCAAGTTCAAATGCGCAACAAAATCGAATACAGTTCATAAGATGTGACAACCAGGTGGCTGTAACCCTTGCGGGGCCCCGGGCTATGGCTCTTCACGGGGCCCTTCGCAATCGCAATAACCTGAAACCATCGCAATAACCCCTTTTATCATCATCATCATCATCATCATTGTCAACCATTATCAATCCACTGCTGGACAAAGGTCTCCCCAAGTTTCTTCCACAACGGTCTGTCTTGTGCCAGTCTCCTCCATGTCACCCCTGCATACTTTCGAATTTCATCCACCCATCTCCCATGTGGTCTTCTTCTGGGTCTTTTCCTGTCCCTTGGAATCCAATCTAAAATTTCGGCTGTCCATCGATGATCTGTCCTTCTGGCAGTATATCCAGCCCATTGCCATTTCAGGGATTTAACTCTGATCATGATGTCTTCCACTCTTGTCATTTTTCGGATCCACGAGTTCCTCTTCTTATCTCTCCTGGTTACACCAAGTATGCGCACTTATTAAACTCCTTTTATATACGTATATATATACGTAAAAAGTAATGGTAATGGGATGTAAGGTCAGGTGATGCGTAACATCATAGCCTCTCCTTGACAAATGTCAACCCCGCCTTCTCGTGGTGCATCCTGTTCCCACTAAAGGGGCTCTGACGACCGCCCATAGCGGTATAACTATACCATCGGGATTAGAGGAAATTCTATCCCACACTCACCAACCCGCTTGGCCAGCGTGGTGAGTTATGGCCAAACCCCTCCAAAATGATTCCACAACTTAAATCTTGGCCCTCAGTCTCCGGCAGCTGGAATGTACCTGGCCAAGGCAGCGGCCAGTGTGACATGAAGGCAGAGGGTGCTAAGAATCCCCGGAGAACCGGACTAGGCTGCCATCTGATGCTGACCTTGGCTACTTACAATGGACGCTCCCTATCTTCTGATTCAAGGCTTCTTGAATTGGAAGAGGAACTACAAAGGATCAAGTGGGACATCGTGGGGCTAAGTGAGGTAAGGAGAAAAGGAGAAGATCTCATCGAACTGAAAAGTGGACATCTCTTCTACTATCGTGGGACAGATACTGGCAGAACTAGTGGTGTTGGATTTATAATAAACAAGAAACTGAAGGATAAAGTTGTAGAAGTTGAAAGTTCCTCTGACAGAGCTGCACGACTTGTTATCCAACTCTCGAAAAGATACCAGGCTCAGATTATTCAAACTTATGCACCCACCACAAGTCATCCTGAAGAAGAAATTGAAGAATTTTATGAGGAAATTCGTCATCTAAATAATAAAGGTAAGCAGCACTTGAAAATAATTATGGGAGATTTCAATGCAAAAATAGGGCAACAGCAACAGAATGAAACTTCAGTAGGTAAATTCGGTCATGGCAACAGAAACCAGCGTGGAAATACTCTCGTTGAGTTTGCAGAGGCAGAAGGGTTTTTCATCTTGAACTCCTTCTTCAAGAAAAAGCCACACAGGAAATGGACATGGAGACATCCAAATGGGACGACAAGTGAAATTGATTTTATTATGTGTAACAAAAAATTCGTCATAGAAGACTGCAGTGTGCTAAACAAGTTCAACACAGGTAGTGACCATAGATTGGTGAGATGTAAGATGCACCTCAACACTAAACTTGAACGTGGCAAGCTCATAAGACAAACAAAATCTATTGACATAACCAACCTTAAAAAACACCATAATACCTTCAAGTTAGAACTGAAGAACAGGTTCTCTGCTTTAGAAGGCCTAACATCGGAAGAAGTGGACATCTCTGAAGTTAACAGAAAAGTAACCAAAGCTCTTATGGAAACAGCAACAAAATTAGCTGGGTCTAAGAACAAGTTGCATGTGAACAAATTATCAGGAAAAACCAAAATGTTGATGCAAAAAAGAAGAGAGATGAGGACAACTAAAGAAGATGTGACTTCCAAAGTGGAATATATAGAGCTATGCAAGACAGTAAGAAAAAGTATCACTGAAGACGTAAGGAAATTCAACTGTGAACTAGTGAGGAAAGCAACTGAAAACAACCAAAGCCTAAAGATAGCAAAGGGACATCTCAGTAAGGGAAGAAAACAGATTATGGCACTGAGAAAAGAAGATGGTTCTGTAACAAGAAATAGAGGCGAAATTTTGACAAGAGTGAAAGATTTCTACTCCAAATTATATGAAAGGGATGATATATGCGCTCCAGACATCATGAAAGATACCAGTACCAGAGTTCCTCCAGTCCTTCCAGCAGAAGTTGCACATGCAATCAAGAACATGAAGAGAGGAAAAGCTCCAGGAGAAGATGGAATTACTGTAGACATCATACAAGAAGCAAGTGGAGAAATCGAAACAGTACTCGCCCAAATTTTCACTCGATGCCTTAATGAAGGAAAGATTCCTGAGGATTGGAACACCGCTACAATGATCCTGCTACATAAGAAAGGTGACATTGAGGATCTCGGAAACTACAGACCTATCAGCCTCCTATCAGTAGTTTATAAAATCTTCACTAAAGTTCTTTCACACCGCTTGAAGGTAACACTGGACATGGCTCAACCGAGAGAACAAGCTGGATTCAGGAGTGGCTACAGCACAATAGATCATATCCACGTGCTGAGAGAACTAATTGAAAGAGCGAGGGAATATGAACTTCCATTGTGCATGGCTTTTATCGATTATGAAAAAGCCTTTGATTCGGTGAAACCATCAGCAGTTACAATGGCTCTGAAAACCTGCGGTATTGAAGATGCATACATTAATATTATTAATAACATCTATGAAAATGCAAGTGCAAAGATTAGGCTGTTTGAAAATACAACACACGTAAAAATTGGAAAGGGAGTGAGACAAGGTGACACCATATCTCCGAAGCTCTTCAATGCCACATTGGAGGGTGTTTTTCAGTCGCTGAGCTGGGAAAACAAGGGGATAAAGATTAATGGAGATTATCTAACCCACCTTCGTTTTGCTGATGACGTAGTCATTTTTGCAACTACCCCATCAGAGCTGCAGAGTATGATCCAGGAACTTGCGGACAAGAGTAAAGAAGTGGGATTAAAAATGAACTTTCAGAAGACAAAAGTGATGTTCAATGCTTTTACAAGAAATGAAGATTTATCGATTGATGGAAAAAAGCTGGAGATAACAGACACGTTCGTTTATCTTGGACAGCAGATATCAAGTGAGGATCACATTGATGAAGAAATTAATCGGCGTACAAAACTTGCCTGGAGAGCTTTTGGAAGAAACAGCATAATTTTCAAGAGCAATATGCCATTATGTCTTAAAAGAAAAGTGTTTGATCAATGCATCCTTCCAGTGCTTACGTATGGTGCAGAGACGTGGACCTTAACTAAAAGAGACATACAAAGGCTCCAGACAACTCAAAGAAGCATGGAGAGGTGCATGCTTGGGGTAACCAGGAGAGATAAGAAGAGGAACTCGTGGATCCGAAAAATGACAAGAGTGGAAGACATCATGATCAGAGTTAAATCCCTGAAATGGCAATGGGCTGGACATACTGCCAGAAGGACAGATCATCGATGGACAGCCGAAATTTTAGATTGGATTCCAAGGGACAAGAAAAGACCCAGAAGAAGACCACATGGGAGATGGGTGGATGAAATTCGAAAGTATGCAGGGGTGACATGGAGGAGACTGGCACAAGACAGACCGTTGTGGAGGAAACTTGGGGAGACCTTCGTCCAGCAGTGGATTGATAATGGTTGACAATGATGATGATGATGATGATACGTAAAAATCACATGTTGCTTGCTCTGACCGTGAACCAGTCGTTCACTTTTTTTTTCTATTTTTGTTTTTTTCTCACACAAACCCTCACTTGGAGAAAATGTGATCCCAAAGCAATTTTTTTTATCGGGAATTGATACAGAGTGATGGCTCGTGATTTAGAAAATAGAGCACATGTAATGAGAACTGATGTATTACTGTTTTATATGCTTCACAATGATAATAAAAGTATCTCAAGAAATACGATATAAAAAAAATCCGGGATTGGGCGCCGAGTCCCATTCATCATGTTCTATCTGAGCAAGTTCAAATGCGCAACAAAATCGAATACAGTTCATAAGATGTGACAACCAGTGGTGGCTGTAACCCTTGCGGGGCCCCGGGGATTGTCTCTTCACGGGGCCCTTCGAAATCGCAATAACCCCTTTTATATACGTATATATATACGTAAAAATTACATGTTGCTTACTCTGACCACCAGTCGTTCACTTTTTTTTTTTTCTCACACAAACCCTCACTTGGAGTGAATGTGATCAAAAAGCAATTTTTTTATCGGGAATCGTGGTACTGATTTGTATGAAATAAACACGATGTAATACAATATATTGTTTATTAATATAATTAGAAATCCAAAATATTACCTGTTCCAAAATGACCTTTTACTAAATAAACAAGGATAGCTGTATAATTATAAGATAAGCCTATTATTTAAAAAGAATTCTGCAAATTTTCTTGCGGCTAAAGTCTTCAATCAAATCACTACAGTCCAGAGTAGATGCCCCGTCGTTTTCTATGGACAGAAGAGCGAGAGCTGAAAGCCGGTCTTGGGTCATAGTGTTCCTTATAGGTAAGTCTTGATGAGCTTCAGCTTAGAAAAGCATTTATCGGTAGACGAAATATTAAAATTGGTCATTTATTTGTATATGATCGTGAACTACATCTACAATATTTTAGGTGACGCCAGGCAAAAACTACAAATTGATTGGCCGCGGTGCGGGTCCCTTCTGGGAGCGGGGCCCTGGGAAGTTGCCCGGTATGCCCGTACCTGGGGCCGCCACTGGTTTTCAACAAATTTTATTTAAGAAAATAGGCTGTTACATCATTCGCGCCCATCAAAAACATAAAAATACACATGACGTTTATAATGATATGTACACATGACAGAGGGTAAAGCTACCCAGATTAAAATAATAAAAACACGAATGCAGGCAAGCATTCTATGAGTATCGTAATGGGTACAGGAATCTGGGGTCACGTGCAGCCCCATAATACGTGAATTACAACTAGAAAAACACAGGAAGCATATTTAGCATATGAGAGCAAATAACAAAATGATTTCGGGAGAGTGTGCTAGAACAGAGAATGTAAGTAAATACAACGATGTATGTAATAAACAAAAACAATACACAAAGCACAAGATACAACATCGCAAAGTCGGTGACACAACAAGAACTTTGATCAGAAAATACAGGGATGCTAACGGAGATAATATCGTCACAGAACACGACTCACCTAATAAGACATAATGACATACTACAGAATAAAAATATGTTCTTGAGCAAAATCACATATAATATGCAATGTAAGAAAAAAGGAAATTTGTACAACATGTTGCCACACAAAAAAGTTAATTAACAGTACACACAATGTTACTCGACATTGGCGAGGGAAAAAAAGCAAACTGAAGAAAACAGTAAAGACACAATACACACTAGGTACGGTGAGTGAAAAAAACAAAACATTAGAGAACAGTGAATACAACCTGGCGAAACAAAAATCAAAAGCTTGATGAGTCAACGTCTCGTGAACAGTATACCACCTTTAAAAAGTCATGTTGTTTTCAACATATTGAAAGAAAGAAAAGGATGACGTAGGTCTACACTCTGTACTTAAAATAGAAGAAACACGGCTAATAAAATGAATAGAACACTCAGAGTGGTTAATATCGTTAAAGTACATATGTAACACAATTATCACTCAGGGAAGCTATGCAAATGAAATCTACAAGAGAGGTGCAGACCCTAGGTTATGAAAGAGGTACAATTTCATCATGCTGATACAGAGAACAAGAAAGAATACACTAGAAAAATGTACAGCACATTTGCAGAGTAATACGATAATAACGTATTCGCCTATAACACGGATAAAACTATAATAGCTATGTATAAGTACGTACAAACAAATACGATATTTACAGAAAACAGCAGGCAAGTAACATTAATCATAAATGGGGTCACAATAGGAAGAAAAGAAAACCATGTACTGTGGTGCGAAACTCAAGTGTGTACAACACAATACAATATTAACATGTTACCATAATTATGCGTACGTAGGTTGCCACAGTGTGGCTACACAGAAAAAAATAAAAAAACAGAGCACTCTTGGCACGGTGAAACAAATATCTAACGAAAGACACACTGGACTTAGTGCAACCAAACACAAAAAAAAACCCCCACACAACATATACTCAAATGGCGAGACGGACAGAATTCCCATCCATCGTAAACCATCCTGAGTGCTCGGCCCAGGTGGTGTGAAATGTTGTGAGAGAATTTGACGAAATGGCGGTGTTATATTCAAGTCGAAGGTGTGCAACTATTCGGCCTCGAAAGCAAGATAGCAAACGACTTCCGGCCTGCAGAATTGAAAGTGGCTGCGATGCAGAACGTTGTGATTGATGAAACATATGAATGGCATGTTTGACAAGTACAAATAGAAAACAGCAGGTATCTGGTAGACGTGTGGGCGGATGCTTCGTTAATAGAAGCCACGGATATGCTTGGAATGGAAGATCTTGAGAAACGATGAGGCCAGCCAGGCGGAAAGAAGAATTGAGAAGAGGTAGCAGGATAGGGCAGTGGCAATAGGTGTGGTAAACATCACCGACATTACCACAGAAAGAGCAGAGTGGAGAAGAGACCAAAGACATACGGAAAAGAAGATGGGGAACAGCGAGACGACGGTGAAGGAAACGCCAGTGAAGATTGCGCTCGAGCGGAGAGGAGAGATGAGAAGAGGAAGCTGACCAGACGGTCATGGAAAGCGAGGAAGAGAAGTCAGAGACGGGTTGTGGAAGATTCGAAGGGGAACGGAGAAAACGATAGAGGGATGCAGTGCTGAAGGAAAGCACAGGGGCGACAGAGTCAAGGAGAGGAAGAAAGAAAGGAATAGGAAGACTGGGTCCAGAGACAACACGTAGTCCGTCGGCAGTAACCAAAGCAGGGTATAGAGAGAGGAGGGAAGTATGAAGGAGGGCATACTCCTCCTCGAGAGAAGGAGTAGGAGTAGGAAAAAGGGAAGTAATGGGTTTCCAAGAGAGGTTAGCAGTAATCAGGGCGTTGACTGTTAAGATGCCAGAACGAACCCAGAGTGGGAGGAGAAAGAAAGGTTGGTTAAGAGGTTGGATCAGTGAGGAAAAGAAGAGTGGCTCGACAAGGATATCAAGAGTGGTGGCAGGAGGAGCCCGGGAAAGAGGAAGGGACCGGAAAAACGTAAGAGCTTCAGAGATAGCAGACGGAATGTTAGAGGAAGGAAGGGTGTAATAATCCATCAGGAGGAAAAGAAGAAAAGTGAAGGACGGATCATGGACAGAAAGAAGTGCATCAAAAGATATCACAAGAGAAGGAGAGGGAGAGGTAAGCAGATGTAGAAAAGTGGTAATACGGTACGCTGTATAGTATTGATGAATATCAATGAGCCGGATGCCACCATGCGACTCAGGAAGATACAATGTCTGGGCCGCCGACCAATGTTTGGACTGCCAGATGACGGAAGTGAACTGACTATTGATGTCAGTAAGACGAGAGGCCAAGAAAACTGTTGAATTCCAGGAATATGTACATAGTGAGAGCAGGTAACGCTGGACAATATGTGCACGTTGAAAATAAGATGTAAATGGAAAGACGAAACGCCAATACGCAGCTCGGCGCCGAAGCCTTGGGAAAAGGTTGGTCCATGTTGCTTGTCCAGCGGTAAACGGATGACCAGCATAGGTGCCGAGAATCTTCTGGGTCGAGGATGACCACACCGCTCCCCAAGGGAAGTCAGTGCGGCCTATCCAAGACCCACACCAGAGACCAGTACTCTTAGAGACATTAAGTGAAGCTCCCGAAACAGCAGCATATGGGTGATAGGTGATGAGCAGGTCTTCAAACTGAGCATCTCGCCTGATACAAAACGTCGCATCGTCTGCATAAGCGGAAAAGTATATTCGTGATGTCGCGTACTTGCAACGGTAGGCGGCAGCGAAGATCGAAGAGAGCGATGAGCAGCAATCAGAAACGGTTCAAAGGCTAACGCAAAAAGGTTGCCCCGAGAGGGGGCAACCCTGCCTAATTCCACGTTGAAAAGGAATTGAAGCCGTCAGAAAGGAGGCCGCCCGGACATGAAAATGGGCGCCCCGATAGAGACTAAGTAAAAGAGTAACCAAAGAAGAGGGGAAACCAAAGCTATGAAGAGAGTAACAGAAAGATAGTCGTGAGAAATGTTATTGAAGGCTGATTTTTGATCAATGTTAAGCAAGGCAAGTGGTTCAGAAAATTTACGAGCAAGAAAAACAAGGTTGTGAACAAAAGAGATGTTGTTAGCGATAGACCGACCAGGCACAGAGTATGACTGGTCGGGCGAAAGGATGAAAGGAAGAACAAGATTCAAACGACGGGAAAGGAGTTTAGTAAATAATTTATAGTCGAGATTTAGAATGGAAATAGGACGCCAATTTTGCAGGTCCAGGGGTCTCCCTTCTTCGGCAAAAGAATGACGTGGGCCACCGTAAACTCCGGCGGCAGTGCAGAAGAAGATTGAGCTGCGGAGAAACAGGCGAGAAGGAAGGGGAGAAGTGACAGCATAAGTCGATTGCTGTTGTTGTTTTTTTCTACTTTTTCGTTTTACTGTTGAATTTGCCATCTATAACTACAGAGAATGTTCACACATTTTTAGAACGATTTTTCAGCAATATGATTAATGTTTGAAATAAAATTCTTTCTTTCTTAAATGTTCTATCTGACAGCTCTTTCTCTGGACTATGAACATACATCTAGATTACCAAGATAACAGGACATTTCTTAAAATTGGTAGTGGTATTTCATTCCACTCTTCTTCTACTGCTTTCCAAAGTCCAATCATTGTTTTAGGTCTGCGTTTGGAAAGCGTTTTTTAGCAGTCGGAAAGAACAATAGTCCGTTGTTGACACGTCAGGGACTTTGAAGGAACATGAGCGAAAGATATAGATTTGATACCCGGCTTTTTTTTCAAAAAACAGAGTGGTACATTTTTTTTTGAAGGTTTAACGACCACCATGAGCAACTTGACGGGCTATAAGCAGTCACCCTTCCCTAATTTAGGGCCATTGGTTCCAGGGAAAGGAGAGAGAGCCAGTGTCGTAAGACAGACAACATCTATGCCTCACTGGGATTCGAACCCGGACCCCATCACGGACAAATGATCATAATTCAGCGCTTAGACCACTGAGCTACCGAGGCGGTGTGATAGATTTGGATGTATGACTTGTAGCCTTATCCGATGGAGTTCTACTCTTTGAAGGTTATGTATATATAGGAATGGCATTTTCTCTTTAAATATAGGAGTTAAAATATTGTTTTAGTAATATGTAGAATTGATTTTAATTTTTTTTCAGCTTTTCTTAATTTTTATTTTCAAATGTACGAGAAACCAGCAATATCCATGAATTCTTTACTAAACTTTTCTTTGGATTCATGGAACCAAATTTTTAAGTCTTCTGCTCTTTTGCGATAGTAAATCGGCCTTTTTTTTCGTTACAGTTGTTTAAGTAGATCCACGCTTCATCAATAGTAACAATAAATTTACATCTGTCTCCGGCTAAGTGGTTTTGATAAAGAAGTCTACACCGTCTTCTGCGCCCAACCTATGCAAAAGGCGTTGAACATTATGTGTTTTTTTTTTTTTTCAGATTTAAATCTTTGTTTGCAGTTGATACAGTGATTTTTAACGACTTAGCGATTGCTCTTTGAGTCGGTGTATTTTCTTTTAAGACCAGAGACCTTACTTTTGAAATAGTCGTAAAAGTACGTATACCTTCTTTGGACATCCTTTTTGTGTTCTTCTTCCAGTTAAACGATTTTTTCCTCTATTATTAACAATATTGCTGATTTTGCATTTAGAAATGCTGATTGCATTAGCATTTCTAAATGTAAATCAGCAATATGAGTAATTATAATATCTGATTTTTCACTTATCTAAATGTAAAATCAGTAATATTATTAATAATATTAGCTTATTTTCACATCTTTTTTAATTACAGAATACGAATATTTCTCTTCGTAAAGAGCAACAAGTTAGTAAAATCATGCAATGCATTGATTATGATGCGCTTTCTAACATACCAGAAATCATTACTCAAGTTATTACTCAAGTTATGAGGGTAATGATTGTGGAATACATCTCGCTCCTTTGCTTTGAACTTTGACCCCATTTCGATGATATTAAACAGAATTGGTTCAGCATACCTCCGGAACAACATACTAAAGTTTTGTCGCGAAAGAAGCATTTTTAGTCAAATTATGAGGATAATAGCTGTGGAATAAATCTCGCTCCTGTGCCCTATCCTTTGAACCCATTTCTATAATATTAAACAGAATTGGTTCAGTATACCTTCGAAACAACATGCTGAAGTTTTGTCGCAATCGAAGCATTTTTACGTAAGTTATGACGCATAAGGGCGGTGGAATGGATCGTCTCCTATGTCCTAAACTTTGACCCCGTTTCTTCCATTTTCAATAGGGTTCCTTCCCAGGTTGTCCCCTACCACATACTAAAATTTCATCGAAATCGAATCATTTCTACGCGAGTTATCGTGCGGACGGACGGACGACAGACAGACAGACAAAACTTGAGCCTATACGCTTCTTCAACCTACGGTTGGAAAGCGTAAAAAACATTACTTTCTATCCACAGCTTTACGTGACCAATTTTCTTAGCAGACGAAATTTGACTGCAGCAGATGTTCCTTTCGTGTTCATCTAACACGCTGTTGGCAGTTCTAATTATTTTAACTTCTTTTATTTTCTGCAATTTCTCATCAGAAGCGTTCTAAAAATGTGAGAATATCTTCCGTAGAATCTAGTTGCAATCTTATGATTGTCCTACTAAATACAGCTAAATTCAGTACATTATTCCCGTGTGCAGAGGGCACGGCATGCTTCTGAATTTTGTCGGCAAAATATCCTAAACATGGGAACCAAAATACAGCATTTCTACGTCACAGCTGCATATTCATTCATTCTTATTATACGTTTCGCAGGTGGACCTCCTGATTCGCTCCGCATTTTTATTTTTAAATTTTTAAACTTAAGATCTGATGTAATCTTTTAATTTCCAATTTCTGTTCCAACGAATACGAGAAGAACGGGTGTTTCAACAAATAATCAACTGTATTCGTGATTAGAAGACAACCATTTAGCTTCTTATATATTATTATTTATATAAGGACATTAACCAAAGTCTGACACTGTTCCACACATGAATCAGAAAATGACACTAAAATAATCTAGTAACCAACGCAAGACGCAGCAGCAGGGAGCGATTGCGTTTTTTTCTCCGGTAACAAAACGAAAATGGAAACCGGGGATGTGTGCTCCGATGTTTTTCTACTAAGCAGCGGCTAGCTTCCAACAGAGTGCTGAATTGCGCATGCTCAAATTCCCCTGATCTAGAGCAGCAGGAGATTGTGCCGACGGGAGTCAGAATTCAAGGTTGTACATGAGCTGTCGATGGAAAACCTTGAATGTTTAATTGCAAGGAAACACAAGATGTTCTCAATGCTGTAATGGTGCTTTTCATAACACATAATAACATATTTGATCTATATGTCTGCAGTGTTACATTTACACTCGCAAAATATTTTAATGGTAAAAAATTTCGTTAATCTAGTAAAATTTGCAGGAAAATCGTGGGTTCAGCACATGCTCATGTGCTCCTACAGACTAGCCGCCATTGAAGGTACCCTGACCCTACAATTAACGGTTGTAGCGTTCTTTCCTATATATTTGAAACGCGTATATGTGTAGGTTTGGGAACACTACGTAAAGTTTACTCTTCTTATTCAGTCACTTAAAGTAAAACAAAGTCACTCAAATAAAGTTCAAGAATGATTTACTACCAGTTCGCGTTTCATTCAACCGCACTTCACTAAATCATAGCTCCTATAACATAATAGACACTTAGTCGAATTAACTTGAATTAGTAAATAAAGTAGTAGTTCGAAAAGACTAACACGAAATATATACACACCACAGATCAGCAGACGCAATCTGCATGAAAGAATACAACTTACAGATTCACACAGCCTCCATCACTACCACTAATGCACCGCACACAGCTTGCTAGGCCGCCCCGGTGGCGCCGTGGTCTAAGCGATGGCCTCTGATCATTCGTCCGAAAAGGGGCCGGGTTCGAATCCCGGTGAGGCATGGATGTTGTGCTTGTCTTACGGCACTGGTTCTCTCCCTTCCCTGGAACCAGTGACGCTAAATTAGGGACGGGCGACTGCTTATAGCCCATTGAGTTGCTCACTGTGGTCGTTAAACCTCCAATCAAAAAAAAAAAAAACAGCTTGCTAGCTTCACACATTATACACGGCCGTGTCAGAATAATATGACCACGACCGGAATCACAGTGTACCCGCATAGGCGGATAAACAGAGTGCACGTGAGAAGGTCGACCACACGGAGATGTAAGCGACCGGCTAGGATAGATGAGCCATAGTGCGTGACGTGAGCCAATGGGCAGAAGCAGTGATTTGATGGACGTTCAAAAATGAATAATCATCGGCTACCGCGTGAAGGGTGGAAGCATCTAAGAAACAGCAGACTTCGTGATCTATTCGCGAGGTGCTGTAGTTAGGGTGTACCAAGAATGCACCGCTGGCACACCGAGTACCTCCCGACGTCATAACTGTGGAGCCCCAAAATCCATCAACCCCAGAGGAGAACGTCGCCTCCGTCGAGTGGCAAAGGGCAATCGACGCGCAACAGTGCAGCAATTGACCACGCAAATGAATGCTGGGGCATCCAGGTACGTGTCCCCGATAACAGTAGAGCGAAGCCTGTTTCACACAGGTCTCCTGAGTCGACGCTGCATCAAGGCGCTCATGTTCATCCAGGCCCATCGGCAACGACGCCTGCACTTCGCATGTGACTACCGTCATTGGGCAACGGAAGAGTCGGAAAAGGTTGCCTTCTCCGATGAATCCAGATTTCTACTCCACAGAAGCGATGGGCGGTGGGGGATACCGCGTCAGTGACACACGAGAACCAACGCCCGGACAAGCTTGTCGGTCAAGTACAGGCCGGCGGTGGCAGTGTGCATGTCTGGGGGGAATGTTTTCCTGGTATGTCCTGGGACCGCTGGTACCACAGGATAGGTCCTTGAACGCCAATGGCTACCTATCCATCCTAGCTGACCACAGGCATCCCTTCGTGTTGGACCTTAACCTTGGTGGTGATGGTGTCTACCAACAGGACAATGCGCCGTGCCACGTCGCTATGAGGGTGCGTGATTGGTTCCAGAAAGAAACACGACAGCGATGTCTCCGTTCTCCCTTTGCCGGCGAAATCGCTCCACCTCAATCCCATAGAGCACAGAGTGATTATTCCCATTATTAGGTAGGTGGTCATATTTTTCTGATACAACTGTGCATATGCAGCGATCTTGCTTCCAATTCTAAGAATTTAATTGCTGTCATCAAATTTAATTTGAATCGACAGGTTCGACGTGCAGACCCACAACCACGTCATCTCTGGAGTCTCCGTGCTCTGCTGCAGTCCGAATGGGCACGTGTGTCTCAGGCAACCTTCCAAGGCCTCATTGCGTCCATACCACGCCGTCTCGCCGTTGTCGTCCGGGCAAAGGGTGGTTATTCCCATTATTAGGTAGGTGGTAATATTATTCTGATACGACTGTGTTTATGCAGCGATCTTGCTTTTCTCTCATGCGTACATCATTCACCCTTAATCTCAACAGTACCGACTATAAACATGTCACTAGGGCGTCAATGGGAAATTCACAAATTTGTTGGTGACGCAGATCGAAGCTGGGTCTCTTTGCTCCGGAACCTGTTGCTCTAACCGATTAAACTACACCGACGGAATAGTTCCTCTAACCGACTAAACATACCGACGTATCCCTGCAGATTTGTCGTATGTCACACGGTATGTTAACATCGCCAATTTCTGTTTAAACGTATTTTCAACACAGGTCTGCGAATTACTTCAGTGTTTGTGTTGATTTAATAATTTATTATCAAGAGTTTACTCATTTTCCTTCAGACAGAAGCATAAGATATCTCTAGTAAAATTTTATGCAAAAACCAGAGCATTACTTCCGTTGCTGAAACGATAGATAAACCATGTTCTCTCAGAAAGACTGTTGGATTTATTCCAATTCTAAGAATTTAATTGCTGTCATTGAATTTAGAATTTTAAAAGTTTCTTCGCTTTAAGTGAGAAGAGAAATCCAAATGTTTCAAAATTTAATTTATTCAAGACATAAACAAAATAATTATCAAAAATTATCTGCAAAAAAAATTGTAAATTTTGAGATCAAGGGACTTCAGTGTAAATTTGTAAATTTTTATTTATTTGGTGTTCATTTAACTGCTTTCAAATGAAAACGCAAATTTACTATAGCTGAAACAGTATTTTCGAAACCGAAGTTCAAGATTTCGTATGGACGAAATCAAAGTAAATCAGATGCGTGTAAAATAAAAAATAAAAAATAAAACAACATATATATACATACAGGAGTTGATTAAAACAATGGAAACACTTAGTGCTTGTGGAGAACTTCTTAATAATAAGCTGTAATCCCAACTCAAGCTTTCAGAACAGAAGCGATCCGGCTTGAAATAGACTTCTACAAGGGTTGCACATACGTTAATGGAATTTTAGATTTTCTTCCTGTAAAATATCTCCCAACATTGCCAGTGTTGAAATAGTTAAACTGCAGGCATTGCATAATTATATTTCATTTAATTCAGAAAAACAACATTTATGAATGCAATTTTGATCATTTAAAGTCTACTATAGTCTCGCTGAAAGCTATGGTTGAGCTTCGTCAGGACTAAGCGTTTCTATTTCTTGTTTCTGACGATGTCACCAGTTTCACTTGTCAAACGCCTCGTGTGGCCATCAGATTGCAGATTGATGAGTGCTTTCCAAGCACTTGATAGATATGCAGCTTATGATAAATCGTTTACCAGGTTATAACTGTTTTGAAATGTATAAAAAGCTTCTAAAAAGTCTAGGTCAAATATTATTAGATGTGCAACTTAATTCTCGGCCCCTAACCGCAAGCGATCATAGAACGTCGGCAAATGCAAATAGCTGTGTGCGATAATGGCTCATTACAGCGCCATCCAACAGCTTTCCAGACAACCGTAACCGCTCACAGCTGTAGTGAGAGAAGGGACAAAGGTTGACGGTGAAAGCAATGTCGTTCGAGAAACAACATTTGAGGCACTTCCTCCTGTTCGCGTTTCAGCTGAAAAAAGGCCGCGGAAGCCCAGCAAATGATCTGTGCTGCTTTGGTTGAGGCTGCTGTGTCCTACAGTACGTGTAAGAAGTGGTTCCAGCGGTTTAAACAGGGAAATGTCGATCTCCGTGATGCAGAACGTCCGGGACAGCCACAGAAAGCTGACGATGAGGAACTGGAACAACTGTTGGACGCGGATCCCTGTCGCACACAGTAAGAGCTCGCCCAGGAACTCTGAGTAACACGGCAACCCATTGCAAAGCGCCTGCGCAAGCTTGGACAGATTCAAAAGGAGGACCGTTGGGTGTCCCACCAACTCACAGCTGCGAACAAGTCTAGGCGCTACGATGTTGCTGTGTCCTTGCTCTCCAGATTCAAGTAGAAGGATTTCCTCCACAAGATTTTGACCTCTGATGAGAAGTGGATCCTTTACGATAATACTAAGCGGCGCAAATCGTGGGTTTATCCAGGTTAGCTTACCGCCAGTACCGCCAAACCGAATATCCATGCCAGGAAGTTGTTGCTGTGCATATGGTGGGATAAGCGCGGTGTCGTACACTATGAGTTGCTCAAACCTGGTGAAATGGTCAATGCTGAGCGTTATTGTCAGCAACTCATTCGTGTGTTGCTGACAATAACGGAGGCGAAAAGGCCATACACCGGCAAGGCCAGAAGGTCGGTCCTTTTGCTTCAGGATAACGCGTGTCCTCACACCGTGAAAACGACTTTAAACACGATCACCGACCTGAGATGGGAGATTTTGTGCCACCCGGCGTATTCTTCAGACTTCGCCCCGTCGGATTATCACTTCTTTCGCTCCCTGCCACATCACCTGAGTGATACGCACTTCACTTGTGTCGAGGAGGTCCACACAAGTATTGATGACTTTATCAACTCGAAACAGCCCTCTTTTTTCCGCAGTGGCATTCGGCAGCTCTCTGACCGATGGCTCAAATGTATCCAACACGACGGGAATTATTTTCCTGATTACGTACGTATTCGATTTGCAATTATTTGCTGTCAACGTGTCGTGCCTGTGGCCGAGAATTAAGTTGCACACCTAATAATTTAGGTCTATCTAACAGTTTGGTGTCATTAAACAGAAATTAGTGGTTATTTTCCCAACAATGCTGGGCTATGGAAGATGTTTCGATTTCACACTTTTTAATATATGATTGGTATTCTTTTAATCTGAATTTAAGCGATCTCCGTGTCTGACCTATATATGTATGGCAGACCGCATTGACACTGGATGCAATACATTCCACAAGAATTTATGTCAGGAATTAGGTCGTTTCTTGCACAGTAAATCATCTTAGATACAGGAGTGAAGATCACTTTGACATTTGATGACTTAAGAATTTTTGAAATTTGGAAACAAATTTTAGAGGTGAATGGAAGAACCGCCAAGTTTCGTTGAGAATTTTGAGAAATCTGGGTCAAGGTGGATTTATACTGAGGTTTAACAATTTTTTTATTACTGAGTCCACTAATGAATGCTTGAAGCCTCTGTTGATAGCAATATGTCTAATGCAATCTAGTTCCTCCTCGAGACTCTCCTTTGTAGAACAGATATTTAAGGCTCGGCAGACATATGTATAAAAAGCAATGGTTTTGATGATTTTATGTTTATAATATACACTGAAGAGCAATTGAATTAGAGATACCTGTCTAGTAACGTGTAGCAATACCTTTCGCCCTGATGACGGCGGCGATTCGTCATGGCATGGACCCGACAAGACACCGGAAGCGTTGGGAAGCCATACAGATCCACGACCCCTGAACAAGCTCCCACAGTTCATGAAGATTTGATGGAGGGGGATAAGAGCCTCGAACATCTCTGTCGATGGCATCCCAGATGTGCTCGATGGAATTGAAGTCAGGTTACCTAGCTGGCCAAGGAAGCGAGGTCACGTCGATAGAGTGTTCATCCAACCATTCGGATACAATTCGGGAGCGATGGCACGGTGCATTGTCTTGTTGCAGGATGAGGTCCCCAGTGGGATGTTGAAGACGCACAAACGGGAGCAAATGGTCGTCCAGGATATCCCGGTAATGTTGACGTGTGAGGGACAATGTCACACGTACCAGGGGTCCGATTTCAGTCCACGTAAACAGTCTCCAGCCACCCCCATCAGATTGAAGAGTATCCTGCTGGCAAGAAGGATCTATCGCTTCATGTGGTTTGCGCCGTACTCGTATCCTGCCATCCGCATGTACCAACGGGAATCTCGACTTACCAGTCCACGCAATATTTTTCTACATGTCTAGGGACCAGTGGCGATGTTCCCGCGCCCATGCTAATCTTTGCACCCTGTGATTTTTCGGTCAGCAGCGGTACCCTTGTGGGACGATGGCTTCTGTACCCCATAGCGAGGAGATGGTTCTGGATGATGTGGCTGCTTACACGTTTTTGTGCACCAGCGTTAATCTGCCGAGTGATTTTTTCAATTGCAATGCGAGTTAGCCGACGATGACCCCGCTCATCCACACGCTGTTGTTCACGGCAGTTGGCCTTTACAGGAATGGTTTTACCGGATTCGATGTACTCACGGTGCACCCGTGACACAGTAGCTCCTGAAAATCCCAGTGCTTGCACGACTTCCGAGATGGAGTGACCTATTCGTCGGGCCCCGACAATTTGCCCACGATCAAATGCGCTTAGATCCTTGGTCTTACCCATGCTGCGTCGGACTCTTACTGATTCCCGTCGCATCATTCCTTATATTGTCGGATCGCTGCATACATCATGTCGTTTCCGTTTACAGGGCCGCCCACAGCGACACTTTTGCATATAACGCCAGCTGTCTCTAATTCAATTGCTCTTCAGTGTATGGAAGTTCGACTGTTTATTACAACTAAGACATTATTTTTTCAGCGCAGTCCCTTTGGTTTTCAACGCGCTTGGTTCAGGGATGCGCGGGCTTCTTTTATGCTGATAGAAAAATGTCTTTTTGTTGATAGACGAGTCACGCATGCGCCACTTTCTTCACTACTTTGTCCGTGGCAAATCGGTGGCCCAGTAAGATGTCTTTGGAGAAGACCAAGCAAGTGAAGGCCTAAGGAGACTAGGATAAGACTGTCAGACCGATGCTTCAGAATTTCTGGGTCCATTTCTGAAAAGATTTCAACAATGTGATAACTCGTATAAGGACAGGTATTGTCGGAGGGCAACAAAAAAGGCTTTCGCCAGCAGTCCTTGGTATTTACTTCGAATTGTGGGATTTAGCACGTTGTTTAGCGTCTCACTGTAACGAATACGGTTCACCAATGATCCTCTCTCTTAAACATGTCCCGGTATTGGACCTCCTGTCCCGTTCCCACTCCCCTCCCCCAAAAAGCAAACACTTCTGTAATTGTTGATTGACTTCTGAATTTCTTTTTTCTTTTGATTAGTGATCCCGGAATGTTTCCGTTCCTTACCCAGGCGTTTACTATCAGGCTCTTAATAGCGTATTCATGTTTCATCTCCTGTGGCGTTGCTTTTGGAAGGGCTGCGAGTGGCCTGGGGGTTAGAGCAACCGTCTTCCAACCAGATGGTCGTGGGATCAATCCCAGGTAGGCTGAGGTGCTCTAAATTACTTAACACTCACAGCGCGCCGACTGGGCACACCCAGCCTTCGCGGCACCGGATCGTTGGACTCCCCACTACAAATAATGTCATCTGCTCTCTCCTTTTGCTACCCTATCCCACAGGAAGCGCTTGCTGGGATGTCATAATCTGGTGGCACGCCAAACCATGGCGACTCGCACTTAAAATCTGGTACTTCTTCCCTGACCTGTCGTATCCAAGCCTCTAGGTTTAATCTAATGTAATTTCGTTTCTGATGTGCAGCACAAAAGTTTTATGAGATATTGGCAGTTGCGTATAAACCTTTTCTGTGTGTGTAAATCCGACGAGAAATTGCTGGGTAGCACGACATGTCGATTCTTTCCGAAAAGGCATCATCTGTACTAGAGCGGTGCAAAAGGCTTTAGTAGATGTTCAAGCGATTGCGTTGGTGCACTTCTCTACGAATTTTGCAATTCATTTTGCACAGACTTTACAAAAGTTAAGTCTGTTTGAATGATTTCATAGGCAGAACCGTGACTATAATTTGCATATGATTTGCAGCTTCATCAATAGTCACCCGTCTGTTAATATGAAATTTTTCGGCGTTGTCATTAGTAGTGGACGTTCTTCACGCGTTACATTTGTGCTACCATTTCTTTTACAAGCAGATCCGTTTAAAAGCATTCCACTGTGGCAAAACACATTACCTCCCGCCATGTTGTAAGCCTTTAATGAACTTCAGTCCATACTATACTTTCAGATCACAAGAAACAGTTCACTGCTCCCTGTTCTTACTAGTATTAGGTGCCTATGGAAATCGGAGTGGCCATTTAAACAGCACAACAGCAGCACAACAGCTTTCCGATCAAGATCAAACCACCACTACCATAGTGACGAAAGCAACACCACGTCTATACATGCGCGCTCAACAAGCAATATAGCCCACCAAAATGAAATTAGTAACTTATTAGTTTAGTGATTAACGATCCTAACAAGGAAACGGACATAATGTGGTTGTCGCTGATTGGAAAGCCAAAGTATGTTGCTTAGATAGAGGATCATAAGATATGTTTATATCCAAACTTTGAGCTCCTACGGAAAACAGGGGAAGCCACTAGTGTTTTGTTTATGAGCATTATATTATGTAATGTATGTATACAGTATTATGAATGTTTTAATAGAGCTTCTTACAATTATTTTCTATTCCAGGAACTTGCGAACAAGTGATTAAACGTTGATTGACTGTCTGAAAGTGTCTCATTGTCAAGTGTATTGCAATCAGTGTGAACTATGAATCCAGCAGTAGTAGTGAAGTTGTTGTCTAATTTCTGCGGCTCATCGGAGGTCATACCAAGTGAAATAGATCTCATTACATTTGCGCACATCAAAAAGGAGTTGCTCGAGGAGGACGTCATTATTGAAGAGGTCAATACACTACTTTTTGATGACGTATTATCTGACGGGGACGGTGACAAAACAGGAAGCGACTTTGGTGATGTAACAGATGCTCCAGCATACGACGAGACACAATCGCCAATTCCAGAAACTAGCGAGACTTTATACGAGCCATCACCAAAGAAGTCGCAATCCAAATTTTCAAAATAAGTTACTTGGAGGATGCTTACAAAATCTCTACCAAGCAACCGAAGGAGAAAGATGGCAACTTCGAACCTCCTGTACTGTATCCTCCAGGCTTGGCCATTGACTCTTCTCCTAGAGGGAATTTCAACACTGTTATGGTCCAAAAGAGAAGAATCAAGAACAAGGCCGTTCTTTAAAAGTTTGAAGAACGATTGAAGAAGTCCCGTTCTTATAATAAAAAATCTCTGAGACAACAGCTGAACAGGAAAGTATTTGAATTATTTCTTCAAATGCGTGCAAGGAATGCAATTATTCACGACAGGACAATTAGGCTATGGGGAATACAAATAAAGAAGCGTGCAGACGTTCACAATCAGCTGAACTTTAAGGCATCCGAACGATGGGTCACAAGATTCAAGAAACGTAACAAGATTGTTTCGCGGAAAGTCCGCTAAAGTGAGCAAATCGTGTTTCCAAGAATCCAGGGATTTTGAGACGAAGGCGAAAGAACTTGTTGGAAATGTGCAAACATTTATAAAAACGTACAAGATAAATGACGAAGATGTGCTGAACGCTGTTCAGTCGCGCTTCGAGAAGGAACTTCCACATGGAAGAACCCTTTCTGTTCAAGGACAGAAGCGATTCTTTGGTGCCACAGGTTTCATTTCAGCAACTACACATTCGTACATGATTATGCCGGTCATCACCATGAGTGGAACTCTTTTACCAAACATGTATGTTTTAGTGTCGAAAGAAAGTGGGAAATTTTCTGCAAACATGGCTATTGATCTTCCAAACATCAAAGCTTATCCTGTCAAGTCAATAAACATGTCCAAACAAGACCTGAAGGTTTTGGAAAAGGCCTGGCCGCAGAAGGTTTTGGAAGACGTTCTGCGGCCAGACCTCACAGGAAACGAGCACGTGCTGCTGTTAGTAGATTCCTGGAAATCAAGCAGGGATGATGCACTTTATAACTCAACTGTTCCTGACGGAGTCGAATTCTGGAAAATTTTGATTCCAGAAAAATGTACCGGACTAGTGCAGTCTACGGATGTGCACTTCTTTCGTCCCTATAAAAATATGGTTAAATGCATAACGGACACTCTGTGCGTAACATCAGACATGAACTTTTGGCACAGTGACCACTTTCTCCGTCTGCAGTCTTTTGTTCACTATCAGTTTTCAGCGCCTCGATTTCAAAACCTAATCAGCTTTGCATTTTATAAATATTGTTATGTCACTACTTCCAAACAACTCTCCGGTATCGTTTTGAATCGGGCCTAATTGAGGAATGTGGTAGAGAAGATTGCGAGGAAACAGCATTCATAAAATGTGCTCACTGTGAGAACTACTTTTGTTTGGATCATTTCGTAATTAAAAATCTTCGTATTTTTTGTAATACATGCAAGATAAGTGCAATGTATATCCATTACTGAACACGCTATACTGTATATCCATTCATGAATACTTTGTAATGTACACCAATTGCTTAAAAAACAAAAACCATTCCAATACGGGCCGCAAGAGTAATGAAGATTCCATGAATATTGTCTCTGCCAGTGTTCTTTAATGTCCAATAACTTCATCATTTATACTCCAAAGCACCTAAAAGTTTCTCATTATCCATTACCCCTTCAATACTGTCGAATGATACAACAGGCACTATGCATCTAGCGAGAACGGTCCGGGCCGTTACCTTGTAAGATCAGAATAACTTCGCCTTTATTATTCTATTAGGGGCATGCAAAGGTTTTGCCCGTTTTAAGGAGAAAGGAGATAAGAACAATCAGGAAACCAGTAAACATTTATTCAACGAATTATTGGCCGTTAGTATCTATGACCTTTTTCCATTTTTCAGGCAACAAATGAATGCGACTGGGATAGGACTCGGGTTTTGAGCTGAAGAACGCAGTGACGAAATTTTCCACCTCTGGAACTGTGGTAAACCACTGTTGGGCTAGGGCATGTTGCATAGAGCAAAGCAGATGAATATCTGAGGGTGCAATGTCCGGGGAGTAAGCCAGGTGCGGTAAAACCTCCCAGTGTAACTGTTCAAGGGTTCATTTCGTGGTGGCACCGACATGTGGTTTGGCATTATCGTGTAACAGGATGACTGGGTGGCGTCCTTTACCTGTCAATGGGCGTTTTTGCTCGATTGCGGCGTTAAGTTTCATCAACTGATCGCTATATCGTTGTGTAGTGATTGTTACACTCGGTTTCAACAGATCGAAGTATAGAACTCCATGCATATCCCACCACACACACACAACAGAACCTTTTCACCGTGAATATCCTGTTTTACAGTGGATGTTGATGGCTGGCCTGGGTCGACCCAGGATCGCTTGCGTACGGTGTTGTCGCAATAGACCCATTTTTCATCCCCGGTGACAACCTTCCACAAGATATTCTTCCCTTGAAACCTCTTCAGCAACGACATGCAGATGTCCAATCATTGGCCAATATTACGCTCCGTTAAAGTATGCGGAACCCACTTACCAACCTTCTGGATCTTTCCCAAGGCCTGTATAGACGCCGTACCACCGTCAATTGAGCCATTTTAAAACGTTCCGCCAGTTGCGTGGTCGATTGTGTAACATCCTCTTGCAACAGCTATTCCAGCTCCTCGTCTGTGAGTTCCTGCTGTCTACCAGCACATGGCATGTCTTCTAAGTTTAGATCATCTTTCTTAAACCTGGCATGCCATTTTCGACACGTCCGCTCACCCATAACCGTTTCGCCATACGCCTGACATATTGAACAGTACGTTTCACTCACACTTTTCCCTGAATTAAACATGAATAACAAACAGTTCCTCAAATGAACTTTATCGACCGCCATGCTTGGCTTCATGTACGAACTGATAGCACGGGTCGCCGGCCGGTTAGACCCCTACAGCGCCCGCTGGCGTGGGCGGCGGAAACTTTTGTATACCCCTAATAGAACAAATTCTTCATTACGAGTAGTTTACATGAGCCACACAATAAGATATTTTTTTAAATATCAGATTAAATTTTGAATCAAAATAAATTGTTTCTGTAATAAGTTTAGAAGCGGGTGTAGGCCCACCAGTTTTAGAAAATCTAATCTTTTCACGAAATCAGCGAATACAGTTCTTCAAACCAACGCCAATTTCTTTGCGGTTCTCCCATGATGAACAATACTTACTCGAATTAAACTTATTGCTTCATTTTATCCGACGGTAACATAGCACCGCCGGACTGGCGATTCAGAAACCTGAAAGCGGATTTTGTGCTGCCGATTGCTTGGGGAAAATTATTAAAGTACACCAACCCTAAAAATAAAGTTATGTCAGCGTCACCATTTCCTACTTAAATTCCTTTTCAGCACAAGTCTAAGAATTACTGCGGTGTTTATGCAGAAGCAGTACAGCAAGTCCTCGTTTTATGCGAAGATTACGTTCTGTGAAAACTTCGCATAATTTGAAATCGCATATACTGAGAAAAGGGAGTTGTTTGATATGATTTTTTTTACTGAGGGTTTAATGACCACTGTGAGCAACTCAGTGGGCTATAAGCAGTCGTCCGTCCCTAATTTAGGGTAATTGGTTCCAGGGAAGGGAGAGAACCAGTGCCGTAAGACAAACACAACATCCATGCCTCACCGGGATTCGAACCCGGACCCCTTACGGACCAATGATCAGAGGCCATTGCTTAGACCACTGTGACACCGGGGAGGAGGGGGTGTCTACACCAACGTGAAATATCTATAATGTCTCAAATTTCAACCACATTGAAATCATGTTAATACATCAGAAATACACTCATGTGTTGATAGAAATGATGTTTTTTTACTAAAATAAATCAACACTCGTAGGATAAGCAGTCAGTGTGAATCAGATGGATGAGATTGTGCTAAAATGAAGTTGTTGAAAGTGCTCTAGGTTCACTTCCAAGAAAGGGGGTTGAATGTGATGTTTCTATTTTAGAACAGGTTAAAGAGGAGAAGGAGACAGTGGTGTAAGATATTGCAATATACTGGCCTGCATTGCCAGTTTTTGATCCTGAGCATAGATTTCTCGCAAAATATAAGGATATTATTAAGACCGCGCATGAATTGCAGACTTTTCTCAAAATTTGGGTCTTGATCTAAAGAGTGTTGTGAAATGTTATCCAGCTGCGAAAATAATTCTGCTAATCTCTTGGAACTTACGCAACGGCCGTTCCATAAAAACTGAGAGTAAAATCTCACAAAATGAAGATGTATAGGCACAGCAATATGCATGTTGTTCTTTCTCAAAGTATCTTCCTCTCAGATGATATGCAACGGTCCCATCGTTCAGTCCACTTTTCAAAGCATGTAGCGAAGGCATTTTGTGGAAGCTGCTTTAGCGACCCCTGTACAACTTCAATAACGTCAGCATCTGTGTTGAATGTTGCGCCACAGAACTTCTCCTTCCTTGTTGGAAACCAACAGAAATCGCACGGAGAGAGGTCAGAACTGTAAGCAGACTGTGGCATGATTTCAATACTGCATTTCGTAAGAAATTGTTGAACAGAATGAGCCACATGTGGGCGGGCGTTATCATGGTGTAGGGTCCACTTACCCACCAGTTTCGGTCGCTTAATCGATATGTGTCGTCACAGACACTTCAAGACTGAAATGTAATACTCAGGATTGACAGTAATTTGTGGAGGCACAGCATGCTGGTAGACTACACCTTTATGATCAAAGAAAATTTTCATTATCACCTTCCGGTTGCTTTGGTTTGGCGGATTTTTTTAAGGAGGCGAGCCTGTGTGCTTCCAGACACTCATTGCGCGCTTCGTGTCTGGAAGCACTCTATGCGCGCTTCGTGAGGAGGGTCGAAATAGCGGACCTACGTTTCCTCGGCAGTTATTACTGTGTTTAGGAAGTTTGGATCCTTTGCAATAATTTGTTTCTACTCGTGACACACCTGGCTAACAATTGTTCTCTCGTCAGGTGATGAGGTACCCATCTAGAACACACACGATGCAGCAGTAATTTGTCGTGTAGAATGCGAAATGCCGATGTTTTTGAAATAGTATAGTTGACGCCGCTATGTCTTTATACGTTATTCGTCGATCTTCTTGTAGGATCTTTATACGTTATTCGTCGATCTTCTTGCAGGATCTTTATACGTTATTCGTCGTTCTTATTGCAATATCTTTATACCTTATTCGTCGATCTTCTTGCAGGATTGCCCAAACAGTGTCAACAATGGGCTCCGTAACAACATTTTCAGGTCAACCAGACCTATGAGCGAGTTCTGCCGATAAACGCCCTTTTTTGAAATTATGGTGCCATCTAAAAATCGTTGACTCACCCTAACATTTATCTTGCTAAGCTTTTTTCATTAAATCAACTGTTTCTGGAGTCGTTTTACCCAAACGTTAGCAAAATATTTTATCGCACAATGTATTTCATTTCTTAACTCTGAATCACTCACCTCCATAGCTGTATGGGGATACACAGACGTGCCTTAAACAACTGCGCAATAAACAGAATCGTCTGCCACGGCTAATAACTGGTCCCTTAATTCAGTTAATCGACTGCGTGGTAATTTTTCCCTTCGCAATGTTCCCAACTCAAAAGAAATTACTGTCAGTTTTTATAGAACGGTCTTTGTATATTTCACTTGAAGAATTTCACTCACCTCCTGTTTTGTTCTCCCTTCTGTTCCGATTCATCAGATCACCAATTTTAAGTTCATGCGAGGCAGTCAACTCCATCACATTGTCCTCTTCCACACCAGAGAAGCTGTCTCCAGCCACCTTCCGTCCAATATTTTAGTCTATCATCTTAACCTGTATTTAACGACGTGCGAAAGGAGAGAGGCAGTGTAGGTGGATGCCCTTGTATGAGGTGACCGCGATCTTGTTGCAATGCATAAATTACGCTTATCATCATCACTGTCAATCAATATCAACCCACCGCTGGATGAAAGTCTCCCCAAATTTCTTTCGCAACGGTCTGTCTTTTGAGGGGAGGGTTTGACAATAACTCCACGCTGGCCAAGTAGTTGGTGAGTGTGTGGTCGCATTTTCACTAATCCCATAGTTATAATTACACTGCTATGTGACTGTCGTCAGTGCCCCTTCAGTGGGAACAGGATGCACCGCTAGATGGCGGGGTTGACATTTGTCAAGGAGAGGCTACATTCTGTTTGCCTATATCTCAAATCTACCCCAATTTCCTATGTTGACCGGGTCTCTTCCAAATCACCCTTGCATGCTTTCGAGTTTCATCCATCCATCTCCCACGCGGTCTTCTTTTGAGTATTTTCTTGTCCCTTGGTATCCAGTCCGGTATTTCAGTTGTCCATAGGTGGTCAGTTCTTCTAGCAGTATGTCCAACCCATGGCCACTTGAGGGCTTTCACTTTGATCATGATGTCTTCCACTCTTATCGTTTCCATAATCCGTTTATTCCTCTTTCTATATTTCCTGGTTATACCAAGCATGCGTCTCTTCAGGCTTCTTCGAATTGTTTGCAGCCTATGAATATCTTTCTTAGTTAAGCTCCGCTTCTCTGCTTCATAAGTAAGAACTGGAAGGATGCACTGATTATTGGGATAATGAAAAGAATTCAATGCATAAACTCCCAAGTGTAGTCGAGTTGTCTACAGCTCTGTGCATTTGGCTTCCTGTTCTGGTTCTCTTCCTTCCCTGATGAAACCAGTGACCCTAAATTAGAGGTACGCGACTCTTATATGGCTACCTTTGATTATAAAAAAAATGAGAAGCCCGAAAACAAAGGGGTAAAAAAAAATCACAAGTCAGCACTCTTAAGTCATTGTTTTGAGGTTTAACTGTAAGCTTGAGAAGACGTAGGGTCCTCTCCCGCAAAGTTACCGGGAACTGTGGTGAAGAGACTTTTAAAGGATTTCTTGCAAAATAAAGATTAAGAAAAAAAAACAACAGGCAGACAGTGATTAACGAATTTGAAGCACACGTGCGACTACGTACAAAATTTCCTTTTGCAAAAAGCATATGTTATGGTAGCATTTCATCCAATAAGATCGGCATCCTTGACTGTTTTGTGGCACTGCTTGTACAGAGATTTGATTTTACCTAAACGCGTCCGTGAAAAATAATAAGCCTTTCTTCCAGACTTTACCAAAATACACTCAAGGATATTGAAATTTGCGCACCAAGAACGAAGCATCGGATTGAACTGAAATTTCATAGACGTAGTGATATATGTGAATGATACGCATGATGGCAAAAACAGAGCTGCAAGACAATTACAGAGGGATCTGTGGCACGCAGCCCACAGATCCATCTGTAATTGTTCTTCAATAGCGCATGCTGCAATACGGTCCGGCATTGAGGCGAACAGACGCCTGATATTGTACTGCAGCAAACTGGCCCACACGTGTTGGATAGTGTGCTCCAAATCCCGGATAGTACGAAAAGACGGCATCTGGCGTTACAACTGGTCCCACACATGCTCAATAGGGGACATGTCTGGGGAGCTGGCAAGCCATGAAAGTGTCTGGATATGACGTAGGTAGTCTTGGGGAATCCAAGCTGTGTGGGGGCGGGCACTATCCTGCTGGTATAGCGCACCTAGAATCCCGGTAAGTAATGGGAGCACATGGGGCCCTAGGATCTCATCCACATACCGCTGGCCCGTCAATGATCCACGTACCACTACTACAGCTGATCGGCTATCGTAGGCGATGGCTCCCCAGATCATAATCCCTGCAGTGGGAGAAGTGTGGCACACGATAGTGAGGTTGGGATTGTGCCGTTGACCCGGGGACCTCCACACTCGGACACGATGATCATCTGTCCCCAAAACGAAGCGACACTCATCTCTAAACACCACACGTCACCAGTTTGTGGCGTTCCACGTCGCTCTGGCATGGAACCACTGCAAAAGGACCAGGATATTTTCCGTTGTTAATGGCAGCACACGTAAGGAGCACCGGATCGCAGATTCGCTTTGGCGAGGCATCGGGAAATGGTTCGTGGGCACACGGGAGCCCCTACATCTGCCTGTATAGTGGACCGTGTCCCCGTGGGATTCATTCGTGCCTGGCGCACGATCCGTCGATCCTCTCTACCGGTGATCCACCTGGTCCGTCCGGAGCCGCTCCGCCGTGTGGCAGTGCCGTCAGATGTCCACTGCTCCCAACATAGTCGGAGGGTATGGTCAGAGCGATCCCCGTGGCGGGCTATACGGCGCGCCGATCACCCTGCAGTTTTCAGCCCGATGATCAGGCCTCTCTCAAAGTCCGTAAGTTACGTAAATCGACGTCTGTGTTGTCTACCCGGCATTCTTGTCACTCTGTACTCTTGCTTGCTTCGGCCGGTGCTTTTCGCTTTCATGGGGCATCGACTACATGCCGGTTTATAAGGCTATCGGTTCGTGCTTGTAACTCCTCCACAGGGTGTGCGGTCATGCGCAATCGCACCAATCATGGATCATTTGCATTCCAGCACGCACTCTAGGTATTAGCAAAGTTTCGCGGTTGTAGCATGTTTTCTTCCAGGTGCGCAAATTCCATTGTCCATGAGAGTACCACATCGAGAATGAAATTTCTACTTTTAAAGTCTTTTACTTAAAGCAAACGATGCCTTAAAAGTAAATGCTCAAAAACTGATAACTGTTCTTTATGGATCATTTACGGTAAAGTACTCTGTGAAACGCAAAATAATTTGTTACCTTGAAAGACTTCACTGTTTGTTTTTAATGTTTCCAAAAAAGTCAACTAGAGGATGAAAAAAATTCTGAAGAATACGTAATTGTGATTGATGTTCTACGCAGATCTCAAGTTAACAAATGACAAATGTCGGTCTCCAACTGTCTTTTAGAAACAGTTCTGCCACCAAAATTTCGAGAAATGTACAGAATATAAATATATCGTGAAGAAACATATATTTTGATAGCCAACCAATACGTTTCCCTTTTTGTGTGTGTGTGTGTGTGTGTGTGATGTATTGTGGTCAAGGAAGCAAAACAAACCACTTGATATTGCAAAAGTGCACTCATTTCACATTTTTCCCGCAATTTAAAGCGAATGCTTCTGTCATCCCCAGTGTGACATGAATTCTACAATCACCGGCCATCACTACTCGTATGTAACGTAACGATGTTCCATTACGAGTCCTTTCGACCCATTTAGGAAACGTCATTTGTTAAAAGAGTCAAGTAAAGAAGTTTCTTTTCCTGAATTCCATGCGAACACAAACGATCCAAATTACTTTGAGGAAAAAGATGTGTACGACCATGACTTTGTTCAAAGTAATTGTTCTGTGGAAAGCAGACACTTGCGCAAACAGAAATACCCTTTACGCAAACAGAAATGCCCTTTGATCGTCAGTTTCGTGATGTCAATAGTTCAAAGATCGAAAAAAAAAAAAAAAAATATTCGTAAATGCTGACTTTCCGAAACGCACATTTCATGTGCCGAGATTATTCTATACTTTTCTCACTCGGCAATGAATTCTTCCCGTCCTCATGTTAAACGTCTCTCTCTATTAATGACTTTTTAAATTTAAAAAAAACATTATCCCCAACGGTAGTGAAATTGCACCGTTGCACATTACTGGATGCAAATTTATTCCGTATAGATTAATCAGTAAATAACACTGGACAACAATGAAATTGCTTCTGACGGGAAAGTGTGCAATTCTGTATGAAATTAACCCACTGAACACGAATATCGCCATGAAAACTTTCATTGGCTCTTGTTTCGAGAAATGCAGCTAATGGAACGTTAAAAATTCGTGATTTTAGTAAAAAAGTAGGTATAATGAGTAATATTTTTTTTATGTTACATATTAATAGATTTATGATAAATATAATAAATGTTAGTAAATGTATATTAAAATGGTACTGAAATAAAAATATAGTAAGAATATCAGGTTCGTACGGCGTTTTCCGTACTCTTAGGCACCGTCAGACCAGGAAGTATTGCATCATTGGGTGAGAAGTCCGGAGTTCCCGCGACATCCGGTGTAGTATTACCCGATGTGATGCAATCCTTTCAGTTTTAACAGCCCAACGGTAAAGAGCTCAGTCCATTTGTTTCTTTCCCTTCATTGGTGAGTCTGCTCTCATGATAGCAGCCTGTTAAAGTTATCCTTATATTGTGACATTACGTAGCTATGCAGCGTGCATGTGTGAATAAGGCGGATAACTTTTGCTATATATGTGGTAAAGTGACATTTGCTGCAGAGAAAAAGTCCATCACTCCGGTTGTTAAAAAAAGGCTTATCATTTGTATTTCGGCTGCAGGATGGGCGACGAGCATAAGGACTGGGCTCCACATGTATGTTGCCGCACGTGTGCAACGAATCTGTCACAGTGGCTTAATGGCAAAAGAAAAACGATGGGTTTTGCTGTTCCCATGATTCGGAGGGAGCCCACAAATCACATAAATGACTGTTATTTCTGTATGGTGCCACCAGTGGCTGAAGGTATCACAAATAAGAAGAAATGGACTGTAGAATATCCAAATATACCTTCTGCTGAACGACCTGTACCTCATTCTGAAGAACTCCCCATTCCCAAGCCTCCGAAAAATTTTGTTATAGATTTAAATGAGGTCCAGGAAGACGATTTGTGTAATCCGAAACCGTCAACGTCACGGATTAATGAAAGCGATGACGAATATGCATCTTCTGAGTCTATGCCACATAAAATTACACCAGAGGAACTGAACGACTTTGTTCGCGATTTGAATTTAACCAAAGTTAAAGCAAAGCTACTAGCGTTAAGGCTTCGTCAATGGAATCTTCTAGAACAAAATGTTCGAGTGAGTTCGTTTCGTATTCGTCACCGATAATTCGAGCAATTCTTCCAAAAAAGTGAAGAAAGCTTTATGTTCTGTTGCAATATTGACGGCCTAATGCAAGGACTAGGAATACAACATGTTACGCAAGAATGGCGTCTACTTATAGACTCCTCCACGTTGAGTCTTAAGATGGTTTTACTGCATAACGGGAATCAGCTACCGTTCATTCCAGTTGCACATACGGTGCACATGAAAGAGACCTACAACAACCTTAAACAGCTGTTGGACAGACTTAATTACAAAAATGATGGTTGGCTTATCTGTCCTGACCTGAAGGTAGTGTCTCTGTTGATGGGCCTTCAGCAGGGATACACAAAGCACTGCTGTTTTCTTTATCACTGGGATAGCCGAGCTACATGTCTGCCCTACATCGATAGAGACTGGCCTCCTAGGACGTCTTTGACACCTGGACAAATGAATGTTCAGAACCCACCACTGACAGATCCTCAGAAAATCCTACTACCCCCTCTGCACATAAAACTCGGTCTTGTAAAGCAATTGGTTAAAGCCATGGACGAAACTAAACCAGCGTTCAAGTACTTGCATGACAAATTTCCTCGACTGAGCGAAGCAAAAATAAAACGAAATTTTGTGGCTCCGCAGATCAGACAGCACTTTCAAGATTCGCAGTTTGAGGACATGCTTCAGTGTGATGAAAGAGAAGTGTGGGATGCCTTTTGTCAAGTATCAGCAAACTTCCTGGGGAATTCCAGGGCTGAAAATTACGAAGATCTCATTACCGACCTGCTTGCTGTGTATCAAAATTTTGGCTGTAATATGTCTTTAAAACTCCACTTCCTGGATTCTCACCTGGATTTCTTCCCGGATAACTGTGGCAAATTCAGTGTATAACGAAGTGAATTTCTCCGTCATTTTTATCCGCGCCATGATTCGAACCCGGGTCCACTCATTCCGGAATAAGTTGCTCTACCAATTGAGCTACGCGGACATTTTATTCTTATTCCTATCTGCCTTTATGTCGTGTGCGTCCTTCTGGCAGGTACGTCACATCTCCTGGTACGTTACATCATCTCCCTCGTGTGCGTCCTTCTGGCAGGTACGTCACATCTCCTGGTACGTTACATCATCTCCCCCTTATTATTATTATTATTTTTTTTTTTTTTGAAGTGCTGGAGAAGGGATTCTCTTATTTTTCCTATCTCGCGGTGTGGAAATAACATCACACCATTGCGAGATTTTGAACGGTCGGGTCATCCGGATAGTTCGGGCGTCATTATAACGAAGTGAATTTCTCCGTCATTTTTATCCGCGCCAGGATTCGAACCCGGTCCACTCATTCCGGAATAAGTTGCTCTACCAATTGAGCTACGCGATTATTTCATTCTGATTCCTATCTGCCTTTATGTCGTGTGCGTCCTTCTGGCAGGTAAGTCACATTTCCTGGTACGTTACATCATCTCCCTCGTGTGCGTCCTTCTGGCAGGTACGTCACATCTCCTGGTACGTTACAAGTGATGAGCATGGTGAACGGTTTCATCAAGATATGGCCGTAATGGAGCAACGATACCAGGGAAAGTGGTCCACTTTGATGCTCGCAGACTACGTTTGGACAATCTTCTGAGATGCCCCTCTGGTGGAATAGAACCGAAAGGCAAGGAGTAGTAAAACGTCATGAACTGGTAACTGATTTCTATCTATGCATGAAAAACTCATGTACATATCTCAAAACTACATTTAATACAAATGTAAAAAAAAAAAAAAAAGAATTACACGATTTTTAATTGTACTATAAAAAATTACACTTACTGTTTCGGATTGTATTTACTTCAAAAGAAGTGTAATGTAACGCATGCAATATCATCATCATCATCATCATTGTCAACCATTATCAATCCACTGCTGGACGAAGGTCTCCCCAAGTTTCCTCCACAACGGTCTGTCTTGTGCCAGTCTCCTCCATGTCACTCCCGCATACTTTCGAATTTCATCCACCCATCTTCCATGTGGTCTTCTTCTGGGTCTTTTCCTGTCCCTTGGAACCCAATCTAAAATTTCGGCTGTCCATCGATGGTCTGTCCTTCTGGCAGTATGTCCAGCCCATTGCCATTTCAGGGATTTAACTCTGATCATGATGTCTTCCACTCTTGTCATTTTTCGAATCCACGTGTTCCTCTTCTTATCTCTCCTGGTTACACCAAGCATGCACCTCTCCATGCTGCTTTGAGTTGTGTGCAGCCTTTGTATGTCTCTTTTAGCTAAGGTCCACGTCTCTGCACCATACGTAAGCACTGGAAGGATGCATTGATCAAACACTTTTCTTTTAAGACATAATGGCATATTGCTCTTGAAAATTATGCTGTTTCTTCCAAAAGCTCTCCAGGCAAGTTTTGTACGCCAATTAATTTCTTCACCAATGTGACCCTCACTTGATATCTGCTGTCCAAGATAAACGTACGTGTCTGTTATCTCCAGCTTTTCTCCATCAATCGATAAATCTTCATTTCTTGTAAAAGCATTGTACATCACTTTTGTCTTCTGAAAGTTCATTTTTAATCCCACTTCTTTACTCTTGTCAGCAAGTTCCTGGATCATACTCTGCAGCTCTGATGGGGTAGTTGCAAAAATGACTATGTCATCAGTAAAACGAAGGTGGGTTAGATAATCTCCATTAATCTTTATCCCTTTGTTTTCCCAGTTCAGTGATTGAAAGACATTTTCCAATGTAGCATTAAAGAGCTTCGGAAATATGGTGTCACCTTGTCTCACTCCTTTTCCAATTTTTATATGTGTTGTATTTTCAAACAGCCGAATCTTTGCACTTGCATTTTCATAGATGTCATTAATAATATTAATGTATGCATCTTCAATACCGCAGGATTTCAGAGCCATTGCAACTGCTGATTGTTTCACCGAATCAAAGGCTTTTTCATAATCGATAAAAGAGATGCACAATGGAAGTTCATATTCCCTCGCTCTTTCAATTAGTTCTCTCAGTACGTGGATATGATCTATTGTGCTGTAGCCACTCCTGAATCCAGCTTGTTCTCTCGGTTGAGCCATGTCCAGTGTCACCTTCAAGCGGTGTGAAAGAACTTTAGTGAAGATTTTATAAACCACTGATAGGAGGCTGATAGGTCTGTAGTTCCTGAGATCCTCAATGTCACCTTTTTTATGTAGCAGGATCATTGTAGCGTTGTTCCAATCCTCAGGAATTTTCCCTTCATTAAGGCATCGAGTGAAAATTTGGGCGAGTACTGTTTTGATTTCTCCACTTGCTTCTTGTATGATGTCTACAGTAATTCCATCTTCTCCTGGAGCTTTTCTCCGCTTCATGTTCTTGATTGCATGCGAAACTTCTGCTGGGAGGACTGGGAGAACTCTGGTACTGGTACCTTTCATGATGTCTGGAGAACATGTATCATCCCTTTCATATAATTTGGAGTAGAAATCTTTCACTCTTGTCAAAATTTCGCCTCTATTTCTTGTTACAGAACCATCTTCTTTTCTCAGTGCCATAATCTGTTTTTTCCCCTTACTGAGATGTCCCTTTGCTATCTTTAGGCTTTGGTTGTTTTCAATTGCTTTCCTTACTAGTTCACAGTTGAATTTCCTTACGTCTTCAGTGATACTTTTTCGTACTGTCTTGCATAGCTCTATATATTCCACTTTGGAAGTCACATCTTCTTTAGTAGTCCTCATCACTCTTCTTTTTTGCATCAACATTTTGGTTTTTCCTGATAATTTGTTCACATGCAATTTGTTCTTAGACCCAGCTAATTTTGTTGCTGTTTCCATAAGAGCTTTAGTTACTTTTCTGTTAACTTAGAAATATTCACTTCTTCCGATGTTAGGCCTTCTAAAGCAGAGAATCTGTTCTTCAGTTCCAATTTGAAGGTATTATGGTGTTTTTTAAGGTTGGTTATGTCAATACATTTTGTTTGTCTTATGAGCTTGCTACGTTCGAGTTTAGTGTTGAGGTGCATCTTACATCTCACCAATCTATGGTCACTGCCTATGTTGAACTTGTTTAGCACACTGCAGTCTTCTATGACGAATTTTTTGTTACACATAATAAAATCAATTTCACTTGTCGTCCCATTTGGATGTCTCCATGTCCATTTCCTGTGTGACTTTTTCTTGAAAAAGGAGTTCAAGATGAAAAACCCTTCTGCCTCTGCAAACTCTACGAGAGTATTTCCACGCTGGTTTCTGTTGCCGTGACCGAATTTACCTACTGAAGTTTCATTCTGTTGCCGTTGCCCTATTTTTGCATTGAAATCCCCCATAATCATCTTCAAGTGCTGCTTACCTTTATTATTTAGATCACAAATTTCCTCATAAAATTCTTCAATTTCTTCTTCAGCATGACTTGTGGTGGGTGCATAAGTTTGAATAATCTGAGCCTGGTATCTTCTCGAGAGTTGGATAACGAGTCGTGCAGCTCTGTCAGAGGAACTTTCAACTTCTACAACTTTATCCTTCAGTTTCTTGTTTATTATAAATCCATCACCACTAGTTCTGCCAGTATCTGTCCCACGATAGTAGAAGAGATGTCCACTTTTCAGTTCGATGAGATCTTCTCCTTTTCTCCTTACCTCACTTAGCCCGACGATGTCCCACTTGATCCTTTGTAGTTCCTCTTCCAATTCAAGAAGCCTTGAATCAGAAGATAGGGAGCGTCCGTTGTACGTAGCCAAGGTCAGCATCAGATGGCAGCCTAGTCCGGTCCTCCGGGGATTCTTAGCACCCTCTGCCTTCATGTCGCACTGGCCGCTGCCTTGGCCAGGTACATTCCAGCTGCCGGAGACTGAGGGCCAAGATTTAAGTTATGGAGTCATTTTGGAGGGGTTTGGCCATAACTCACCACGCTGGCCAAGCGGGTTGGTGAGTGTGGGATAGCATTTCCTCTAATCCCGATGGTATAGTTATACCGCTATTGGCGGTCGTCAGAGCCCCTTTAGTGGGAACAGGATGTACCACGAGAAGGCGGGGTTGACATTTGTCAAGGAGAGGCTGTGATGTTACGCATCACCTGACCTTACATGCAATATATATATATATATATATATATATATATATATATATTAAGACGTACATAAACACTGGTTGCATGCTATTTCAATAGGAGAGATGTGGTATAAAGTTTGGTAGACTGAAATCCAAATGTCCTAAAAACTGATTTAGAATAATAAATTTCCTCATATACACATGGAAAATTTGCTAGAAACACATATTTTGATTATGATTTTTGATTTTGTTAAGTGTTTGAAGCTCTTTAATTTGCAGCATAAACAAATATTTTTAAGGGAAGCACATCGAGAGTTGCAGGCAAATTATATGCTTCTGTCCCATTGAAATAGCATGCACGTGTTCCTGATCAATGGTCAACCAGTGTACCTGCATATTACAAACAAACCGTAGCCAATTCAACTTTTTTGTGGTCATATTCTGTTTCAACACATCGAATTCATTAAGAAATGGCTATTTTTATCTCGGAAGCATGAACTTCAACAAAAATTGTCGTCCAGTGTAATTCTTTATTTTTTTCCTTTTGAGTTAAAAAAATTCCAGCTCATCTTTTTCAGTCTCTGTTTTGTTTTATTTTTAATTTTTTTATTTTTTTGACAGGGGGTTAAACGCCCACCGTGAGCATCTCAGTGGCCTACAAGCAGTCACCCGTCCCTGATTTAGGGTCACTTGTTCCAGGGAAGGGAGAAATCCAATGCCGTAATACAAACACAATATCCATGCCTCACAGGGTTCGAACCCGGACCCATCACGGGCGAATGATCAGAAGCCATCGCTCAGACCATTGCGTGACCGGGGCGGCGGCTTCGTTTTCTTATATAAATTAGTGGCAAATGAATTATTCATGTGTGTGTGCCTTATGGCTCTGAAGGCTGGACTTACCCACAGATTCGAATTTTTTAACAGGAAGTAAGTGATTCTGATAAAAATTATCTGGATTCATAGCAAAAGACACATTCTTTAACTTTTTTCCACACACAAACCCATTTCAAAGCGAATTCTATAAAGCATACGATTTCACAGGAAAATGAGCAGGTTTTGTTCGGTGGTATCTATATTTATAAAACGCAAAGGGTGCCACACTTTCAAGTAAGCAGCAACAGTTCAGTTCCTCATGGCGTCACGAGATGCAACGCTACGGTCGTATTTCGAACCAGAGCCAGTCACCTTAGTAGTCGTCAGAGACGTTTTATCGCATGGGCGTACTCATCGTTCGCCGGGAGCCGCCATCAAACACTGTTTCGACTGAGTCGCCCATATCTGGGTGGTACGCCATTTTCCCCACTCCGACTCACTCTGCAGACAGCGTGTTTTCTATTTCTCCTTTAAGATTTACCGAATTCCAAAAGAGTAGGAGAGAAAAGAAATACGGAAAGGAAATAAAAAACAACTTATAGTTTAAAGCAAATTTAAACAGAGTGGTCGGGTTTTTTTGTAGGCCTATTGGGGATCTCATTCCCGTAAAAAAAAAAAAAAAAAAAAAAAAAGGCGCAACGCAACCGTACCAATGGGCGGTTGTGGAAAATGAGCAAACCTGCATGGGGTCAACTGGAGCTCCAACTGATTGAGGAATGGCACCCCCATGGCCCTAGCTGACCATTTAACTGGTTTTTTACTGTACCTGGAGCTCTTTGTCCAAACCTGGCTGTTGCACCATTAACCCTAATAAAACAAAGAAACAATTTAGCAAAATCATACAATGCATTGATTATTTATTATACGCTTTCCAACATACCAGTGATCGTTACTCAAGTTATTACTCAAGTTATGAGGATAATGGCTGTGGAATAAATCTCGCCCCTGTGTCCTGACCTTCGATCGCATTTCGATGCTATTCAACAGAACCGGTTAAGTATACTTCCCGAACAACATGATAACTTTTTGTCTCAATCGAAGCTTTTTTTCGTCACGTTATGACGCATAAGGGCAGTAGAATGAATCCCTCTCCTATGTCCTGACCTTTAACCCCATTTTGCCTATTTTCAACAGGGTTCGTTCCCAGTAGCTCCCTACCACATACTAAAATTTCATGGAAATCGAACCATTTTTACGCAAGTTATGAGGCATAAGGGCAATAGAATGGAATGGATCCCTCTCCCATGTTCTGACCTTTGACCCCATTTCGCCCATTTTCAATAGGGTTCGTCCTCTGGTAGTCCACTACCACATATTAAAATTTCATCGAAATCGACCAATTTCTGCGCGAGTTATCGTGCGGACAGACAGACAGACGGACAAAGCTGGAGCATATACGCTTCTTCAACCTACGGTTGGAAAGCGTAATCAAAACAGGTTAGTAAAATCATGCAATACATTGATTATGATACGCTTTCCAACATACCAGAAATCATTACTCAAGTTATGAGGATAATGGCTGTTGAATAAATCTCGCTCCTGTGCCCTGACCTTTGATCCCATTTCGATGATATTCAACAGAATCGGTTCAGTATACCTCCGAAATAACATGATAAAGTTTTGTCGCAATCGAAGCAGTTTTACGTAAGTAATTATGCATAAGGACTATGGAATACATCGCGCTCCTGTGTCCTAACCTTTGACTCCATTTCGCCCATTTTCAATAGGATTCGTCCTCAGGCAGGCCCCTACAGCATACTAACATTTCATCCAAGTCGAAGCATTTTTACGTAAGTTATGACGCATATTGGCGATGAAAGTGATTCAGCTCCTATGTCCTGACCTTTGAACCCATTTCGCCCATTTTCAATAGGGTTCGTCCTCAGGTGGTCTCCTGCCACATACTAAAATTTCATCGAAATCGAACCTTTTTTGCGTTAGCTATGATGCATAAGAGCAGTGGAATGGATCTCGCTCCTATGTCCAGACCTTTGACCCCATTTCGTTTACTTTCAATAGGGTTCCTTCCCAGGTGTTCCTCTACCACATACAAAATGTCAAAGAAATCGAACAATTTTTACGCGTGTTATCGTGCTGACGGGCATATGCACACAACGCGTGACGTAATGAGGCAGATGGGAATCGCGACCATCTGCTCGCAAGAGTGTGACGTCATCAAACTTTAATATGATCCACACACAACGCGTGACGTAATGAGACAGATGGCGTGACCGCGCGCCAACATCTAATGGGACGACGCGATGACACTACACTAAAAACGTGGTAATTCGTGGTGGTTATTTAACCCACTAAACGAATTTTACTAATGTCGAGATCAAGCTAAATCGATTTCTAGTACCAGAAAACGGTAGGTTAACGACTACCATCAAAATCCTTAGAGCCGTTTTCAAAATAAAATTTACATACATGCAAGAATTGCTGCTTTAATAGTATGGGATAAGGGCGATGGAATGGATCCCGATCCTATGTTCTGACCTTTGACCCGATTTCGTCCATTTTCAATACGGTTCGTCCCCTACGACATACTAAAATTTCATCGAAATCGAACCATATTTACGCAAGTTATGACGCATAAGGGTAATGGAATGGATCCCGCTCCTATGCTGTGACCTTTGACCCCACTTTACGCAAGTTATGACGCATAAGGGCAATGGAATGGATCCCACTCCTATGCCGTGACCTTTGACACCCCAGTTCAGCCATTTTCAATAGGGTTCGTCCCCAGGTGGTCCCCTACCACATACTAAAATTTCATCGTAATCGAATCATTTTTACGCGAGTTATCGTGCGGACAGGCAGACGGTCGGACGGGCGGACGGACAGACGGACGGAGAGACGGACAAAGCTGGAGCATATACGCTTCTTCAAACTACGATTGGAAAGCATAAATGAGTAAAAACGGTAAGTTTAAAGTCATTCTTGAACTTTACATTATTCTCCTCCCACAAAACCTCGTAGCTTTAGTCTAGGTCACTAAATTAATCATACCACAGATGCGCCGCGTACTTGAAGACATTCAGATGCTTCTGTTGAAAACAGGTTTTTTCAATATATTTTTAGAAATTCATTTATTTATTTATTTATTTGATTTGTTTAAACACCTGTATAAATTATTTTATTGTGGATCCACCGAAAATCAGGAAAATGAACCAATACCTTGAATTTCTCTTGACTTTGACGTAAACTACGTGCTTCTACTTAACCTCCAGTGCTTCAAGGTCCGTCTTGATTAATGCCGCATAATTATTTTTTCACTTTTCTATCTTATTTATATGACGGACATTTTACGTAAACGTAATAATATACGAGGTAGGATCCAAAAGTTTCGGGGACTTGGCGTATACGTCCTTAATTTGAATACTTTAAAACACCGATGCACAACCACCTTCAAGATAATCCACTTGGGCGACGATGCACTTTGGCCAGCGCTCGTAAAGCTTTTGGAAGAATTGCTGAAAGTCATGTTTGCAACCCCTCGTAATGCCTCCTGCGTTGCTGCTTTTACCTCATTTGTCGACACAAAACATCGTCTCTTCAGATTTTGTTTCATCAGTGGAAAGAGGTAAAAATCGCATGGAGCTAAGTCGGGTGAACAGGCGGGATGTGGGACCACATTAGTACGGTTTCTGACGAGAGACCCCATAACCAGTAGGGACCGATGCGCAGGCGCGTTATCATGGAGAAGGTACCATTGTCCACTTCGCCACATCTCCGACTGTTTACGACGGATTGACTCCCGTAAGCGACGTAAAATGTCCAGATAACGTTCCTTGCTAACTGTTGTACCCTCAGGAATAAATTCCGAATGGGCAATGACGTGAGAATCAAAAAACACTTCCAGCATGACTTCCCTTTGCTGTGATCCTGCCTGAATTTCTTTGATTGGGATGGAGACCGTGATTTCCATGTTGAAGAAGTACGCTTTGGCTTAATATCAAGCAAGTTAGCACCATGTTTCATCACCTGTGATGATGTTTTCCAAAACCATAGAATCGTTATAGGCCTTGTCGATTAATTCGCCCGATATCCGCATCCATTCATCCTTTTGTCCGGATGTCAAAAGGCGAGGCCAATGTGCTGACACACGCGGTGCATGTTAAGATCCTCCGTCAAAATGGGCTGGCATGTGGTCTCCGATAAATTAGTTGCATTAGCGATTTCCTCAATGGTTCGCCGACCATCCTGATGAACACACTGCGCCACCATCGTAATGTTTCCCTCACTCCGTGCAATCGCAGGTCGACCACAGCTCTCATCATCTGCGATGGATTCTCGGCCTTCTTCGAAACGCCGATACCACTCGTACACCTTCGATCTCACCATCGTAGAGTGACCATACACCTTCCAAAGTATTTCTAAGGTCTCTGCAGCTGTTTTACCCAAACGCTGACAAAATCAAATGTTATAACTTTGCTCTTCAAAAGCCATGTTTCTCACATCGCAGAAGACAGACGACTAACCACCGCAGCAAACATCTGTGCGCTCATTCCAATCACGTTCCATGGGCCAAACCATTCTGACTACGGAGGGGAGGGATGGTGGGATGTATTTCAGACGCCGTAACTTTAACTACATGCTTGCGTTGTCACGGGTAGGCGCTGCCCCATAAACTTTTGGATCCTACTCCGTATATCAATTATATATGGAAATGTATTGCTAAAATGCACTGCAAGATATTTTTATCGTATTTTCTTCAGATGAAAAGGAAAATATATACCTAGCAGTATTTTTAGGTTATAGATCCTCCCCCTCTTTCGTCTTGCGTTCACCGCAAGACGGAAGGGGGACTTGTGCCACGATGCACCGAGGAACTCAGAATTTCTTAAAGCGTCCCAAGTGGTCATCGAATTCCTCGTCTAAGTCACATACCTAAAGTAGTAAATAATAGAGCTGAGTTTGGGCTCAATTATCGGAGCCCGAGCTCGCGGTATATCAGCTCGAGCCCACTCGAGCCCGAATTTTATATTTCAAGATAGAGCCCGGGCCCGAACGAGCCCGAAAGCTGGCTAACCTGTTCAACCCTTAATAAAAAAAACATCTCCTTTTACACACTTCCACTTTCTCCTTCTCCTGCAATTAATAAAGTATTTCTCAAATGGGGAGTGGGGAAAGGACCTCTCTCTATTTTTATAGTGTAACTGAACGATTTTCTTTGACCGTTCGTTTCCACCTGAAGCGCTTCGGGCTGCCCGGCATCCAAAATGATCGGGCGGTGCTGCAGTTGTATGTTGCTCAAATAATGCTAATATTATCGCGCCATAATGCGCTGCGATATGTATGTTGCTAAATAGAATTAGCAGGGAGATACTGCGTGGAGATAGGTGGTAAATTATTGTCAGCATGCTGTCAACTTTCCAATATCTATAGTTCTTGAAAAAGCTTTTTCTTCTCTGCAGAAACACATTAATGTGCGACCTATGGCATTTTCTACCCAAGCCCGGAATAAATAACTATCTCGAATGCCCGCTCCCCAACCAGAACCAGTTGCCGAAGAATTCCCTTTACCAACTACACTATCTACCAACAAGTAATTGGACACCTGTGATAGCAAACGAAAACGAAGTTTATTCACCTTCAGTAGTTGGTGGAGCCTCCACGAGCGGCGATTATAGTTGCGACCATCCGGGGTATACCCTCAACCAGGCGTTGTACGACGGCTAGCGGTATTTTCTTCCACTCGGCTTGGAGAAGACAGGTCAGTTCCTACACCGATTTCGGACGGTGGGGGCACCCCTTAAGTCGACGCTTCAACTCATCCCAGAGGTGCTCGATAGGGCTAAGGTCCGGGCTCTGGGCAGGCCAGTCCACTCGATTAACCCCGTTGTTACCATACCAAGCCATAGTTGACCTCGCAACTTGACAGGTGGCATTGTCATCCTGAAAGTAACATGGGTCCACCCCGTAAAATTGCCACAACGTAGGAAGCGCATGGTCATCCAAAATGGTGCAGTACGTCTCGGCGTTGAAGCTACCAGGAATTGCGACCAAAGGGCCCCGTGCCATACCAGGAGAAACACCCCAAAGCATAATTTCACCGCCGCCGAACTTCACAGCTGGCACAATACATTCCGGCAGGAGGCGTTTTCCAGGCAGACGCCAAACCCAGACCCTGCCATCCGAACGGTAGAGGGTGAACTTTGATTCGTCGCTCCAGAGAACCTGTTTCCACTGTTCAACGGTCCACTGTTGACGTTCTTTGCACCACGTTAGCCGAGCAGCGCTATTGGACTAGGTGATCAAAGGCTTGTGGGCGGCAGCACGTCCATGATAACCGAGCAGATGGGCTTCTTTACGGATGGTATTCATCGAAAGAACACTCCCAAATGCTTGTTGAAACTCCTCGCGGATGTGGCCCATCGATTTGGTGCGGTTCTTCCGCATTTCTCTGGCCAGCACCCGTCGGTCTCTAACTCCCAGGTTTGTGGGTCTGCCGGGTCGGGGCACATTCCGACAGTCACATCTCATCTTCCACTTGCCAATCACGTAGGCCACTGTTGATTTTGGGTACTTCAACTCGCTGGATATGTCACCTATGGATCGCCCATTTCTGTGATACCCGACGATTACACCTTTCTCGAAATCAGAGAGCTCCGAACTGCGTGGCATCTTGCATGCGACTGGTTGCGTTGTTGTTTCCCATACGATATTTAACGGCGGCGGTCGTGACGTGTATCAGGACCGCAGATATCATCGATTGCAGGGGTTTCCAATTACTTGTAGGTAGATAGCGTATTTAAAGAGTTTCATTTGTTAAATCATATAAAATCACATTTTTATATAAAAAAATTATCTCTCTCTCCCTCTCTCTAAGGTACCGAGCCCGCCCGAGCCCGAACCGTATTAAATATTCTGCAGCACGAGTCCGATTCGGGCTTTCGGGCTCAGCCCGTCTCAGCTCTGGTAAATAACTGGCGCGCCACCGCGAAAGACTAAACGTGGCGTGTCAGTCACTTTACGAATAGCATAGTGTCGGAAGCTCATCCTGCGGAATGGACGAGTAAAGCGTATAATTCCCGTTTTCTCGTTGTTATATATCTTGGTAGTCACCACTTGTTATGTGTTGTGATAGTTTCGTTGTGATGTTGAAGTAGTTATTCAAAACACTGGTGAGATTCGCTAATATTAAGTATTCTTACACATCATCTTATAGGCACTTTGTGAGAATTTTTTACCTGCGTGGATTGAACCTTTCACTCGCTGCCACCAATCCAGTATGATTGTAAGGTCTGGACAACATTGGTCATCATCTCATTTTCAGAGGCATAGTGAAGGATACTTGCAGTCGTTGACTTCTAGAAGTTGATTCACTTAAACAATATAACAACTTTAATTAAATTCCGGATGCGTTGATTATTTACATTGATGGTGGAAATACACTGGTTGGATTGTACATCTCCGGTGTGTCCTTGGCAGTTGATATCTTACTTGTGAGAGTTCTGAGACTGATATTCTTTTGTCGTACATGAAGTTACAGAGGCTTTTATAGTTGCAGAATAGAATTGCTTCAATCACTTCACACATCATACCGTGACAATATTCGCTAATGAACCACGGGGAGTTATCTACTAGAGTTATATTTTATCTACTTATTTTAGATTTCTAGACCGCAGCCTATTACCTCAGTATTTAAACAGATCCACTACTAACCTCAGTATTTAAACAGATCCACTACTAACCTCAGTATTTAAATAGATCCACTACTAACCTCAGTATTTAAACAGATCCACTACTAACCTCAGTATTTAAACAGATCCACTGCAAATCTCAGTATTTAAATAGATCCACTGCTAACTTCAGTATTTAAATAGATCCACTACTAACCTCAGTATTTAAACAGATCGACTACTAACCTCATTATTTAAACAGATCCACTACTAACCTCAGTACTTAAACAGATCCACTACTAACCTCAGTATTAAAATAGATCCACTACTAACCTCAGTATTTAAATAGATCCACTACTAACCTCAGTATTTATATAGATCCACTACTAACCTTGGTATTTAAATAGATCCACTACTAACCTCGGCATTTAAATAGATCCACTACTAACCTCGGCATTTAAATAGATCCACTACTAACCTCAGTATTTAAACAGATCCACTACTAATCTCATTATTTAAACAGATCCACTACTAACCTCAGTACTTAAACAGATCCACTACTAACCTCAGTATTAAAATAGATCCACTACTAACCTCAGTATTTAAATAGATCCACTACTAACCTCAGTATTTATATAGATCCACTACTAACCTTGGTATTTAAACAGATCCACTACTAACCTCAGTATTTAAATAGACCCACTACTAACCTCAGTATTTAAAGAGATCCACTACTAATCTCAGTACTTAAATAGATCCACTACTAACCTCAGTATTTAAATAGATCCACTGCTAACCTCAGTATTTAAATAGATCCACTACTAACCTCAGTATTTTAACAGATCCACTACTAACCTCAGTATTTAAACAGATCCACTACTAATTTCAGTATTTAAATAGATCCACTACTAACCTTAGTATTTAAACAGATCCACTACTAACCTCAGTATTTAAATAGATCCACTACTAACCTCGGCATTTAAATAGATCCACTACTAACCTCGGCATTTAAATAGATCCACTACTAACCTCAGTATTTAAACAGATCCACTACTAATCTCAGTACTTAAATAGATCCACTACTAACCTCAGTTAGTACAAATCTCCTCCTCTGGCAACTCAACCGCAGCTGAGTGCCTAAATTTTAGGTCTCAAAATCCATCCTGGAAGCTGACCTGACCTCTGTTCCCAGCAAAAACTATACGAGGAGTCCTGCCAGAATCTCCTGCTTAGCGTCCCTCAACGTTCTCTTGTGATCCTGGACTAGAGGTTTACACGGGCCCGGTTGGGCTCCTTTTAGTTTAGAGAACAAAGCAACAGGCCGGCCGGGGGTTTTTTTCAGGCACTTACGGCAGGGCCGGGCCGGGCCGGGCCAAGTCAACCTACTTTTTCTTTTTTTTTTTTTATTGCAATTTTAAAGAAAAAAAAATGTCGCGTCTCCCGATTTCCTGGCCTATTTAACTGTTTTGCTGGATTTACTTACTTCCGTGACAGCCCTGGGAGTAATCACAGGGGCGAGGAGAGGCACTCACAGTGTTTTTATCATGTGTAGATATTTAGATGGTAAAACCACTTTGGGGCCTCTTGACAAAAAAAAAAAAAAAGTTTCGACCCCGAGCGAGTGTGTGTGTGTGTGTTGTGTGGAGTGGGGGAGGGTTGGTGTCTGCAGTGGGATGAAGTGTGTGTGTTTGTTTAAGAGAGTGGGACGACACCGATTGTTTGTATGAAGATTGACTTTTGTAGTGTTACTGCTTGCTAGTCCAGAGAAAGGAAAATTTTCAACGCGCATAGTCTTGTTTTTTTCTCTCTCTCTTTAAAGGTTATATTCTTCGACAAATGCAAAAATTTAGTTAATATTTTTAGGCTTATAGTCAACTAAATATTTTCAAAGATAGCTCATTATATTATTTAATTTTCACAATTTAATAAAGTACAATAGAAAGACAAAATAATACAAAGTGGCACATCACGGGCCGGGCCGGGCCGGGCCTAAATAATAACTGCAATTGACGGTCCCGAGACGGGCTGAGTCTTTAATATTTGAAACGGGCCGGGCCTTAAACGCACGGGCTTGGGCCGGGCCAGGCTTACCAAATAAGGCCCGTGCAGACCTCTACCCTGGACAGCGCACAACCAATCACAGGCTTGCAATTTGACCCCAAGGTCCAAAGGCATCCTGTGCTCTCCACGTCCTTTCACTCTTCCTATGACATAAGCCAGATCCCCACTGCTGTTGCTATGGCCACTGTGAATTCCTGATTCTTAGAAACTCCCGACCTCTCCCTGATTCTTGTGACCTTGTCACAAAGATGGCTGCAGTTTCTTCCTCCCTTCTCTTTCAATCCATAATGGCATCCCATTACCCAAGTTCTGAGTTTCCCCCCTTTATTTATTTATTTATTTATTCATTGGAATTCAACATTACCACTGATTTTTCTTTCACTGGCAATTTTTTTCTTCTATATTTTTAAATCAGTCCAGGTCGCCACACTCGTTCATCCCTTTTTTCCCAATTGTACCGTTTTCAGCAGCATTTGGAGCCACAAAGAAGGAGGTCCCCGCCTGCTTTCAGGCCACCACCAAAAACTACTGGAAGATTAGAAAAATCCTCCTTTTTTTTTTTTTTTTTTTTTTGCGCTTTACTGAAAACTCATATAAGAATCATTAATATCATTTTACCAGTACAACGATTGCAGTATAATACGATCGTTGCTAAATTTGAAAAATATTTTCCTTATATTTGATGTAAATCACAAACGGAATTTCACTTTCCACCGCCTCTGTAGTACAGTGGCCTACGCGCTGGCTTCTGACCATTTGTACGAAATGGGTCCGGATTCGAATCCTGGTGAGGCATGGGTGTTGTGTTTGCCTTACGGCACTGTCTCTCTCCCTTCTCTGTAACCAGTGATTCGAAAGTACGGACGGGCTACTACTTATGGCTCATCGATTTGCTCACAGCTGTCGCTAAACCACCAAATGAAAAAAGAAAATTCTTCCCATGTCAAGTACTTTGAGCAAAACCGAACAAATGCAGCCAGACATAAATGGTTAATACTGAGCATGCGCGGAGAGGAGCGAAGGGTGGCTTCTCGATAGCACGGCAACATATTTTACGATAATTTCCTGACCAGTGGCGTCTCATGACCAGAGAAACAGGTGAAGTGTTACAAAATGAGAATCAATGAAAAACAGTGCATCTACAGAGGGTAAATCATACGTAATGAGCCTTGTGCGAGGTAGTTTTGAGATGGCGTTGTTCTTTCGGAAATAAACAATCGTTTGGGCTGGAACTTGTTTATAGGTAGAAAGAACATTTCATGGACTATCAGAATTTACTTTGGAGGTGGACATGAATATGAATTAATTGTGTTTTGTTTTTTTTTTTTTTGCTTTCAGAACATTTTACGAAAAAACCGGCACTTCGAGTACTGTTGCGTCATTATTGGAAAAAAGGACTATCTGCGCATGCTGCGGTAGCCGAAATTTGTGCAGTGGAAGGTGTGGGTTAAGTCAGCTACGCCACAGCAAAAAGATGGTTTGTTCGCTTTAACAAGGTGGACACCAGCCTTCAAAATAGGCCTCGCTCTGGCAGACCCCAACAGTGGATTCAGAAGCCCTGCGTGAAGCCGTAGAGGCAACACCAATCACAAGCACTCGCCGATTGTTAGACGAGATTGGGGTATCACAATCCAGTGTGGTTCGCCATCTCCACAAGCTTGGTAAGGTCAGTAGGAGCTGCCGAGTGGTACCCCACGAATTGACCACCGCACAAGCTCAAAGGCGGATGGAATTGTACAGAGAGCTGCTGAAGCACTCCATGAACAAGCTTTTCATCAGGCGAATTGTTACGTCTGATGAAAGTGGATATTTTCCCATAATCCTGACATGTGAAACCAGTGGATTAACCCGAGCCAGCTGGCAGAACCCGTCGCTAAGCGGGGACGCTTCGAACACAAAATCATGTTGTGTGTTTGGTGGAATTTTGGAAGGGTCCATACATTTTGAATTCGTTCCAGCTGGGAGAGGCGTCTCCCCTGCGCTCTACTCTCACCAACTACAGAGAATGTACGAAGGTCTGGTCCGTAAGAGCCCGGCCCTGGTCCACAGAAAACAGGTTCTCCTGCAGAACGATAACGCACCACCCAAAACCACCCGTTCAACGAGGGATAAGATCCGGGAGCTCAATGGAATCAAACTTCTCTCACATCCTGCCTATAGCCCAGACCTTGCCCCAAGTGACTACCACTTGTTTCGTACGATGGCACATTTCTTCCGTGGCAGAACCTTCCGAAACCATCATGAGGTGGAAGCCTGGGTCCAGGAGTTTTTCACCTCAAAACCCAAGGAGTGGTACAGAGCGGGAATTCACAATTTGGCAGAAAGATGGCTTCAGACCATAGAACATAATGGTTTGTATTTCGAAGATTGAATTGTATTCGTTTGTACTTTACACATGTTTGAAGTTTTCGTATCCAATGGCTCATTACTTTTGACTCACCGCCTGTGTTTCTTATAAAGAAGGCCAATTCTTCTATCTTTCAAGGAAGCGTAGTGGTCAATGATGTCATTGTAAAACTGCTGTTTAACTACTAGTTCGGAGGGAAGTTCTTTTTGTATCGCGATATTAGATAAAGATTAGAGTCTTTCCTGTGAAGCAGCGCCTCTTAAGTAATTTACTTCACCTCGATCATTGACGTCATACGTTGCCATAGCAATATAATTATTCAGTGAAGTCCAAGTTCCTACGTAGGCACTCTTCACGGTCATTGAGTAAAGCGACTTGGAACTGCGGCTCTTATCTCTTGGCCAACGCGCAATCACAAGGTCGTCTGTTCATCAATTGGTAGTGGCATTTGAAACGGCGTGCTCACACTTGTAACTTGCTTTTAGAAATGGGGGAGCTTTCGTTTCAAAGCAACAACATTTTCCAGAAATCTTTCTCTTGTAAACGATAAAGTGACTAATTTTAAGAATCTGGTAAATTATTCGAAGCACTTTTTTTTTTTTTTTTTTTTTTTTTTAGGTGAAGTGGCACATCACTCACTTCACCTGACGAGCCGCCATTGTTCCTGACGTCATCAAGTTACAGCTTTCGGGAAAAGAGAACGACCAACGAGGTTATGTGATAGCTTTGACTTCGGACTTCCGGCAGATATCACATGTTTCATGAAAATGGCAACAGCTCAATTGCGTATTACATTTCGAATGTAATTTTGCTCAGTCATTCTTGGAACATAGTGCAAAAGTATCGGTTTCACGTAACTCACAGTAGTTCAGACAATTCTGATGTCGCGTAATATGACACAGAGTCACATTTCCGTCTTTCAGCAACAATTCTAGTAAGCTCATTGAGGTTTGCTGTCGGGAATGCAATGCTATGAACAAAAACCAAAAAGTTAAATTTGGAAATAAAGTAACCAAAACGCGAAGGTTAAATGTTCACTCCCTTTAATGCCAGTAATCAAACAACTAGCGTAGAAGTTTATGAATATACGTAATATACACTCACGAACAATGAAATTTGCGCACCTAGAAGAAAACATGCTACAACTGCGAAACTTTACAAATAGCTAGAGTACGTGCTGGTATGCAAATGATCCACGTTTGGTGCGAGTGCGCATGGCCACACACCCTGTGGTGGCGCTGCAAGCACGAACCAGCAGCCTTTTAAAACGGCGTGTAGTCGATGCCCCATGAAGGCTAAAAGTACAGTGTGACACGAATGCCGGGTGACACCAGAGACGTCGATGATCCGGCCTCTCTCAAAGCCCGTAAGTCGTTTACGCAACTTACGGACTTTGAGAGGCCTGATCGTCGGGCTGAAACCGCAAGGTGGTCGGCGCGCCGTATATCCCGCCACGTGGATCGTTCTGACCATACCGTCCGACTGTGTTGGGAGCAGTGGGCACGTGACGGCATTGCCACAGGGAGAAGCGACTCCGGACGGACCAGGAGGACCACTGGTAAAAAGGATCGACAGATCGTGCGCCAGGCACAAACGGACCCCACGGGGACCCAGTCAATTATACAGGCAGATGTAGCGGCTCCTGTGCACCCACGAACTATTTCCCGACCCCTCGCGGAAGCGAATATGCGATCACAGCGCCCCTTACGTGTGCTGCCATTAATACCGGAACATCGCCGGCTCCGTGTGCAGTGGTGCCAGGCCAGAGTGACGTAGAACGCTACAGACTGGCAACGTGTGTTGTTTAGCGATGAGTACTGCTTTGTTTTGGGTACAGATGATCATCGTGTCCTGGTGTGGAGGTCCCCGAGTCAACGGCACAATCCTAACCTCGCTATCGAGCGCCACACCTCCCCCACTGCAGGCATTATGGTCTACGGAGCCACTGTCTACGATAGCCGATCAGCTCTAGTGGCAGTACGAGGATCATTGACGAGCAAGTGATATGTGGGTGGGATCCTACGGCCCCATGTGCTCCCATTCCTGGCCGGGATTACAGGTGCACTATGCCAGCAGGATAATGCTCTCCCGCGCACGGTTCTGGTTCCCCAGGACTGCCTTGGCGTGTTCAGACACTTCCATGACCTGCCCGCTCCACAGACATGTCCCCTATCGAGAACGTGTAAGACCAGTTGAAACTCCAGCTGCAGCCGTGCCGCACTGTCCGTGATTTGGAGCACACCATCCAAAACGTCTGCCGCAGGACAAAATCAGGCGTCTGTTTGCCTCAATGCTGGACCATATTGCAGCATGTATCGCCGCACGAGGCGGTGCGACGCGCTATTAAAGATGACCGGACTGCGTGCCACAGATCCCTCTGTAATTGTTCTGCAGCTCTGTTTTTGCCATGATGTATATCATTCATCTATATCATTACGTCCATGAAATTTCAGTTCAATCCGATGCTTCCTTCTTGGTGCCCAAATTTCATTGTCTGTGAGTGTAGGTAATTAAATAATGAAAACGTATACACTCAATGGGCAAAACATTAGAGATGCCTATCTAATAGATTATTGGCCCTCCTCTATCTCGAATAACAGCCTGTACACGGCGTGGCATCGACTCCAGCAGATGCCGGAGGGTTTCCGTTGGTAATACCAGACATGCCTGTCGCAGCATTGTCCCCAACTCCACCCAAATCATCAGTCCGGAATCCATGGATATGATATGCATCCATGGATTCCGGACTGATGTTTTGCAGTATCCCTGAGCTTCGACGGGGTTTAAATCCGGGAACCTTGGGGGACACTGGATAGTTCCAAACTCAGATGAGTGTTACTCGAGTCACGCCTGGGTGGTTGCTCCCCGGTGTGGCGGTGCATTGTCCTGCTAAAACAGGCCTTCGGCCGTATGATGCGCAAAGGCCATGAAAGCGTACGGGTGATTATCCAGCACATGTTGGTAGAGCGCAGCGGTTTAGGACCTCTCCAATTACACATGGGGCCTAATGTGCCAGCTCTATACAGCTGAAAACGAGATTCCTCTGACAACTCGACGGGGTACCACTCTGGAGGTCCAGTTTTGATGTTCCCGGTGTCTGGTGAGGCGTAATGTCCGAAAGCGAGCAGTCAGCAGTCGCCACGAGTAGTGCGTCGGCTCCTGTATCCCAGGGTATGCAGAGTGCGCTGTACAGTTCGTTCGCCGACGCTGCTTAGGTCTCCGACATTTAACCTGGACGTGATTTTACCTGTATGAGCCTAGACAATCTATGTCGACGACCCCGGTCATCAACAGCGTAATGTCGGCCACCACTTGCTCTATGGGAGCTGGTACGTCCGTTGATAGTATATTCGCGGTACACCCTTGATACGGTTGCCCACGGGAATCCTAGGGTTCTTACCACTTGTGCAATAGAATGACCCATCTGTCTTGCGCCAACAGTGCGTCCACGATCAAAGTCGACCAAATCACAACGTTTACCCATGTTCGTCGATTGCAATACACTGTTGGGAAGCCCTGCTGTCACCCTATTAATCGCCTGTGTTCAGTTTGGGTGTGTTCCACTCTGTGCGGGGGATGCCCGTGTCTAATGCCCAACATCCGTATCTCTAATTTTTCGTCTACTGAGTGTAACTCCGCAGGTTTAACTCGAAATAATCTGACAAGCTTTGAGCAATTCCTTTTAAAAACTGTATACGTCTAAGAACAAAGAACAGGTTTTGGTGAAGAGATATGACGATAAATCAAACAGTGTTATCCAGCATGTTTTTGTTCGAAATGAGTGCAAATGATTTGCAATCATTTCAAAATGGAAAATGATTATCATTTGAAACGGACCATGTGATCTGATGGATTGTGTTTGCACCCTACCGATGGGATTGTGAGAATTTGTACAGAACAGCAGGCGAGCATGATTTTGTCTTGCATGAGCACGACTTTTCAGGCAGGCTGGGCCACTGTAGTGTTGTTAACTTTCTTGAAAAAGCCATCTGGTTGATGTGCGAAAGCTTGGAAACGCTAATGTGTCTACTTCCTACGCCAATAAATCGGATAACTAGTACAGTGTTACTATTTACTATTAGACATGTTAATGAACATTATGGTCATTAGAAATTTTTACTTCCCTGTCATTAGATATGTTAATGAACATTATCGTATGGTGCTGTAAAATTACGGTATATTGGTTGGCCACTCAGCTGCCGGTGTATATCTACCATAATTTGACCCTGCAATTTTTTACAGTGTACTCCTTAGTCCCTAAGTCTATTAAACAATGTTGAGGATCAGTTTCATTCTATCACGGTTACTCTCTGTTGCTGTGGTGATGTATACTTCAAGAAGTGTGAAAACACAGGTTTGTCCGTGACGGTGATCGAGACTGCGCCCCCTCACTCAGGAGTAAGTTGCTCTCCCAACTAAGTTACACGAATGGAATGTACGGCTGTAGATTTGTCGTCCTGACACGTGATTCACCTCTTTAATACGTTACAGAAGGACAACGCACCATACTGCAATGCCAGCATTATCTCCGAGGGGTTTTGACAACCAAATGAAGACTCTTCCCTGCATCATTGGATACCTCAGTCCCCAGATCTCAATCTCATGGAACATTTATGGGGTGAAGTCGAATGGGACACCAGACATATGGTTATACAATCATCCACTCTCTCGGAAGTGTAAGATGCTATTCGACATCCGTGAAAAAATAATCCATCGGAACGGAACAAAAACTTCGTCGAATCACTGCCAAGGTGAATTGCTACTGTTTTCAAGCCCAAAGATTATTTAACACACTATAAAGCAGGTTGTCCTAATAAAGTGGCCAGTGCCTGCATAGCGTGTGTTACGGAAGCAGCGGCTCATTGATGCAATAAATACTTAATTGCAAGCACATATATGATTCTTTACAGCAAAAAAGTCGTTCTGCATTTCAAAATTATGGTCCAGCTTGGTAATTGCTGTTGATGAGAGGAAAATTAATATCGACGTCAAGGCCTACTTTGTCAGAAAGAAAAAGCACATACAATGAAGTAGCAAATTATTAAGAACACCCATCAAATAACGTGTTAGGCCACCCTTGCGTGGTCGCGACCCTTGTCCTTCAAAACTGCCTTGACTCGATGTGGCATGGATTCAACGAAGTTGCTGATATCCTCATACAGGCATAATCATCCAAGCGGATATAAGGCTGTCTTTGAATGAGTGTTAGGGTTCATCTTCTGCGATAGCTGGAGCAAAAAATCCCTGCGTGGGCGCGGCTTTTACGTCTTGAATGACTGTCCCTGAATTTGGCGTCAGCGAATCACTGCAAAATTCACCATATTCAAAATAGATGCGATCTCTCGTTGGCTCCACAATGAAAAGACAAAATACGCACTGTTACGTTTTAACCAATGACGTAATTTAAGGGTAGAGCTCAGTAAGTAGGCGAAGTTTCTATAGCTCAAATTAAGAGGTTCTCTGCTAATGTATTCATATTATCTTCAAAAAATGAACGTACAGTGGGATTTAAGATTATCTATAGAAGACAATACTCCAATCTCACTTTGGCCCTTATTCATTGATTTCTATTTGGCTCAGATAATTAGAAAGATCAGGCAGAAATAAGAGATTCCGTTGCTTCCAGACAGAAACACTGATGTGCTAACTTATCGCGCCATATAGCGCCAAATTGGAATGCTTTTGAGTCAGATAAATTGAATTTTAAAATAATTCTAACAAATTTTTCGGAAAAATAACTGTGGCATATATTAGCTATGGATCGTTTTTATTTGTGCTCAAAATTTCAAACACTACAAAATAATAGTCTTCGAGAAAATGTGTACAAAAGAATTTACATTTTTTATTTAGGGTAGAAGACACCCTAACACTCATTCAAAGACAACCGTAAAGGCGCCAGCTAATTTTCGAATGTTCGCCGGCGGAGGGTCTCTGTTACGAATAGCTCTCGCAAATCTTATGTCACTGGTGTTCAATCGGATATAGATCTGTGAGGGCCATTGTAACAAAGAACTGTGAGGGGACTGCGAGGGCCATTGTAACAAAGAACTGTGAGGGGACTGCGAGGGCCATTGTAACACTTCGTATTCACTGTTGTGCCCCTGCAATTACTGTGTGACGATCGGAATCTCGTGAAATGACGCTTCATCCTGCTGAAAATAGCCCTATCCATCAGGAAACACAATGCACGTGTAAGGGTATGCCTGGTCGGTAGTCATGTTAAGATAGCTAGTGGCATCCAAATGCTGTTTCCGATGTATTAAGTAACCCAATGCCCGACATGAAAACACACCCCAGATTATTACACTGACTTCACTAGCTTGCATAGTTAAAGGCTGAGACCCATCAATTCGTGCTGTACACGCAAAATTTTGTCCAGTCCATCTGCGTGTGTTAACCGCAAACGAATTCTACGGACCAAGCTGCCAATTCTCCAGTTCTCAAGGGTCCAGTTTTGATGCTTCTGTAAACACTGCAGACGAATTTGCCGGTTTTTATCAGAGACGAGGGGTACAGGAAGGAAACATCTGCTGTTATAGTCCATTCGTGCTAAAGTGCGGTGAACTGTTCATGCTGAAATTCTCCTCTCTATACCACTGTTGTACTATGCGGTTACTTGACCCCATGGATCTTATCTATTACCTCGTACAATCCTCCCCCAGACAATGTGTAGCGGACTGCGTATGCTGAAATTCTCCTCTCTACACCACTGTTGTACTATGCGCTTACTTGACGTCATGGAGCTCGTCTGTTACCTCGTACAATCCTCCCCAGCCAATGTGTGGCGGACTGCATATGCTGAAATTCTCCTCTCTATACCACTGTTGCATTCCGCAGTTACTTGACGCCATGGAGCTCGTCTGTTGCCTCGTACAATCCTCCCCAGCCAATGGGTGGCTGACTGCGTATGCTGAAATTCTCCTCTCTATACCAATGTGGTACTGTGCGGTTACTTGACGCCATGGAGCTCGTCTGTTACCTCGTACAATCCTCCCCAGCCAATGTGTGGCTGACCGCGTATGCTGAAATTCTCCTTTGTATACCACTGTTTTACTGTGCGGTTACTTGACGCCATGAAGATCTTCTGTTACCTCGTGCAATCCTCTCCATCCGCCTTTGCACTCGAACTCTTTTGTAATTCGAAATCTGTCGATGTCGAGGATTGAATCAGCTTCTCCTCGCTCCGGAGTGAGTTCCTCTAACCGACTAAGCTACACCGGCGGAATGTATAGCTGCTGGTTTGCCGTCTTGACACATGCTTCACTTCTGTAGAACGTCACACACTGACCAGTAGTTTCCACTCACAGGAAAGCAGCCGAATTCTTGTTTTGTTATTGCGTACTACTCATTTTACACCCTCGATACAGTTATTCTTGCATAGACGAGAAGGTATGCCGTCTCTGAGATGCTTGCACGCACCCGTCCAGCGCACAACTCTTTGAAAGTCGCTTAAATCACGAGTCTTTCCGATATTGCAGCTACCTACGCTTCGTACACTTCTGAATTCTTTGTAGTGAGCTGTATATAAAGCTGTCTCAACTTCATTGTTGCCTACGTAAGTGAGGATGGCACTTGTCTGATTGCTATGGTGTGTTCCTAATGATTTTCAATCCAGAGTTGGAAACGGGTCAAAAATTTTGGCCCGGACCCGACCCGGACAAATCTGCATTGAACTATAATATACACATAGGGCGCTCAAAAAGTCTCTCCGCAGTGAGTCATCATCATCATCATTGTCAACCATTATCAATCCACTGCTGGACGAATGTCTCTCCAAGCCTCTTCCACAACGGGTCTGTCTTGTGCCAGTCTCCTCCATGTTACTCCCCCATACTTTCGAATTTCATCCACTCTGCTCCCATGTGGTCTTCTTCCGGGTCTTTTCCTGTCCCTTGGAATCCAATCTAAAATTTCGGCTGTCCATCGATTGTCTGTCCTTCTGGCAATATGACCAGCTCATTGCCATTTCAGGGATTTTACTCTGATCATGATGTCTTCCACTCTTGTCATTTTTCTGATCCACGAGTTTCTCTTCTTATCTTTCCTAGTTACACCAAGCATGATCAATGCATCCTTTATCATGAGTTGAGTTGTCTGCAGCCTTTGTATGTCTCTTTTAGTTAAGGTCCACGTCTCTGCACCATACGTAATCACTGGAAGGATGCATTGATCAAACACTTTTCTTTTAAGATATAATGGCATATTGCTCTTGAAAATTATGCTGTTTCTTCCAAAAGCTCTCCAGGCAAGTTTTATAGGCCGATTAATTTTTTCATCAATTTGACCCTCACTTGATATCTGCTGTCCAAGATAAACGTAGGTATCTGTTATCTCCAGCTTTTCTCCATCAATCGATAAATCGTCATTTCTTGTAAAAGCATTGTAAATCACTTTTGTCTTCTGAAAGTTCATTTTAATCCCACTTCTTTACTCTTGTCAGCAAGTTCCTGGATCGTACTCTGCAGCTCTGAAGGGGTAGTTGAAAAAATGACTACGTCATCAGCAAAAGGAAGGTGAGTTAGATAATCTTCAATAATCTTGTCTTCCCAGTTCAGTGATTGAAAGACATTTTCCAATGTGGCATTAAAGGGTTTGGGAGATATAGTGTCACCTTGTCTCACTCCCTTTCCAATTTTTATGTGTGCTGTATTCTCAAACAGCCGAATCTTGAGTTATATGGAAATCAAACAAAAGTGCTATGGGATCGTATAATTTTCTTACTTATTTTCAGGTTGTATTGAAACTGTCGTCCTTCATTTGCCCATGTTTTCAAACACATCTAAGAGAGTCAAAAAGTCCCTCCTCAGTAACGTTCAGGCTGTTCACCGAATTTTGATGGCGCTAAAGTCAAAATTTTTGAATTAAGAAAATTGTTGTATGTTGAATTTCAGTTTTTGTTGTTTTCTTTATAACATAGTAAGCTTCACAGTATGTTTCACAGCAACACCAATTTTCACGAGTTTATGAAACTTTCCAAAATGTGGATGTTGTTTCCATCATTGCCCCTCAGAAGGAAAGGGCACTTTTCCTTCTGAAGACTCTCTTCCTTCATATTGCATGGCAAATCATTTTTCAGTCGGCGAGAACCAGTATCGAGCACATTTTTTTTTTTTTTGCTTTTCAAAAGCAAAACGGAAATAAAAACGGATTGAAATCGCGTCAGCAATACCTTGACCCGCTAGAAATTGTTGACCCGCTGGCCTGTGACCCGTTTCCATCTCTGTTTCTATCTTCAGTGTAAATGAAAGACAGGGATAGCATCACAGATGTGTCACTTCTTTAACTAAGTAGTTCTGCACTACTTCATAGGCTATAACGAAGTAAATTTCTCCGTCATTTTTGTCCACGCCGGGGCTCGAACCCGGTCCCCTCATTCCGGAATAAGTCGCTCTACCAATTGAGCTACGCAGACATTCGTTATCGCTGCTATCTGCCTCTATGTCGTGTGCGTCCTGCTGGGCAGGCACGTCACAAGACGTAATTCAGATCTAAATCTTTTCTGTAATTAAGATGCATTTTCTTAGTTCCAAAGGTGTGACGTGTCTATTGTGTGTGTGCATGAGTTCTACCCGTTTTTGTAGGTTACAAAGAAAGGAGGGGAACACAACAAATAACGTACCTAGGATTTCACATAATTGCCATCATTCTGTACGACCTCTTACCATCTGTCTGTGAGTAGATGAATCCCACGCCGGAAAAACTCCTGTGTTTTAGAGTAAAAAAAGTCATGTAATGCTGTTTTCACATTGTGCACATCATCGAAGGTTTGGAGAGCGAAGGCGTTCTGTAACGATCGAAAAAGGTGGTAGTCCGTAGGTCAAGGGAATACGCCGGTTGAGGTAATACTTCCCAACCAAAGTCCAGTCATTTTTGCCGAGTGATTAAATCAGCATGAAGTCTGGCGTTATCATGATGAAGGATCACGCCTTTGCGCTTCACGAGTCCTGGCCGCTTCGATGTCAGTTGTTCTCGCAATCTGTCCAACTGTTTGCAGGAGAGCTCAGCATTTATCGTTCGGTTAGGTGCCAACACCTCCCAGTGGATTATTCCCTGGACATCCCACCAAACACTCAACAAAACCTTTTTGGGATGCAGTCCTCCTTTTGAGGTCGATGGAGCAGGCTCCGCAACTTGGCACACAGTCCGTCGACCCATTGCATTACTGTACAGTACTCATTTCTCATCATCCGCTACAATTCGTCCCAAAAACGGTTCATTTCTGTGACGAGAAAGCTAAGAAACTCAGGTACGGATTCTCTCCTCTCGTTGATTTGTAGAAAGCTGGTGCAGAACCCAGTTATTGAACTTGGGGATAAACCCAAGTGCATGCATCGATCTTTCGACTGCTGTAATGTGTACCGACAACACTTCCACTAATTCCTGAACGGTTATATGTGGGTCATTTTTCTGCCTTAGTCCAGATCCTCGTCAGAAACTACGGATAGGCGTCCAGGACTTGGTTGATCTTTACAGCTTCTGTCTCCGTCCCGGAATTTCCGGAACCAACGGCGACATGAGCTATCATCAACTGCATCCTCCACATACACTTGAAGATAGCCGCGGCTGCATTACTGCCTTTATCGAACTCGTATAGTAAGCAATGTCTAATGTGTTCCTGCCCATGTTACACCGTCTGTGATTTCCTTTACGAATGACTTACTCGGACAGACCTAGTCTTTCTATATGCTCAACTGCTCCACGCTTTATTGGCTGAAAATTTGGCATTGCAGCGCCATTTGTGACGTAACTACTCCGGTCGCAATTTGCATCTATTACAAAAACGGGTAGAACTTTTGTAGGCACCTAATACTACAAAAGTGAATCACATACCAAAACGGATAGTTGCAGCTATAAGCCTTCGCTGGCGTAGTTCAATCGGTAGAGTGTTTGATTTTAGAGAAGGAAGGTGTGGTTTCGAACCTCATCAGCGGACGAAAAGGGCTCGTTCGTTATATTGGCTCCCGAACGCAAATATGAATTTCCTGGCTCTGAGGTCCGAAAAAGTGTGTGATGATTCTTCCACACATCGCCTGGAATTAATAAGAGTTACTTCTTTATAATGAGCAGCTCCTTCAAGCATGGTTTGTCGGCTGACCCGAAACTTGCGATTTTGTGGCTTCACCTTTCTCAAGGTAGTGATATACATTATATTGACAAACGTGACTGGACACTTTGAAGAGACACACAACATAGCATTTATTGACATACATTAGTATAGTGTCGGTCTACCTTTGGCCTTAATGCATGCACTGACCCTTCGAAACATGCTTTCGACAAGGTTTAGGAACACAGCGTTAGGTATGCGCTTCCATTCAGTACATAATACTGCTGCTAACTGTTGCTTAGTAGTAGGCCTTGGTTCCAAACTCTTATGCGGCACTCAAATTCATTCCATAGGTGTTCTATGGGATTAAGATCAGGGCTTTGTGCTGGCCAGTCCACACACGATACGGAATTATCGTCAAACTACATCGTAATTGTCCTTGCTTTATGGCTCGCTGCATTATCCTGATGGTACCAACAAGGCTCGGTCCCATAGCATTGCCACAGAGTCTTAGGGCGTAATTGTCCAAAATATCGAGGTAGACGTGCTGGTTAACAGATTTGTCCACGATAACCAATGGGCCAGGACCATACCACGAAAAACACCCCTACACGAGTACACTGCCAGCTCTAAACTTGACCGTAGGAACAATACACTGTGGAGATAGCGTTCCACCGGCTGCCGCCATACCCACACACGGCCATCAGACTGATGGATCTTGTATCTGGATTCATCACTCCATAGGGCCCGTTTCAGTTGATCTACGGTCCACAATAAATGTTCTTTTCGCCATGCTAAACGACGAGCATCATTCCAAGTGGAGATGAAAAGCTTATGAGCAGCCGCACGACCACGGTAACCCATGGAATAAAGTTCTCTGCGAATGGTACGTGTACATATCGAGGTTCCAGCATTTTTACTCACCTGTACACTGAAGCCTTGTGCAGTACTCCGCCGATTAGCTGTAACGACTCTCCTGAGGTTTCGATGTCCTCTATCACTGATTTTCTTTGGTTTGCCGGTGCGTTTTGCTGCTTCAGGCACGTCATGTATCTTCCACTTATTCAGTACATCTAAAACAGTTGACTTTGGTATGTTTAAACGCCTCTCGGTTTCCCTTATGGACAACCCACTGATATAACACCCAACAATATTTCTTTCTCAAAGTCAGTTCTCTCCCGCCGTGACATTTTCCCTCAACCTCGCAGTGCGATATGATTACGGTCAGCTGCAGGCTTGTTTCTATACCATTTACAGCTATACCTCGCATCTTAACAACGCAGCGGATCCGTTCATTTGCTTTTGAAAGGGTGTCCGATTACTTTTGTCAATATAGTGTATGTGCCGTTCCTACCACAGAAGTGATGCACATGTCAAAATGGCTAGTTGCAGATATACGCCTTCGTCGGTAAAATTCAATCAGTAGTATGTCCTGCTCCAGAGAAGAAAGATGTGTTTTCGAATTAAATAAACGGCAGAAAAAGGCAGTTTCACTGTAAACAGACATAACAAGAATTCATACCTGTTTAACGGCGATAACACTTTTTGTCGTAATAACTGTCGGGGTGGTATGAGCATATAGCTCATTTAAGGAGCAGTTCTTCTTAAAACATTAAATGGAAATTGTGTGTCGTCGTGCAAAAAGAAAATAATCTATAATGGTTACATATATAAAATCATGCAGTTAGTTGCATAATGGGAAAAAGAAAATCCCCTTTATTCGGCAGTAATTTATCGATGGGTTTCGCATTATGGTTATCCCCGTTTGTCGGTATGCCTCAAATCTGACCTTTTTTTCTATGTGAACGAAAAATAAGGCCCTTAATCACAAAAAGTATTCATATCTACCAGTTATGTTGCATGGAAATTGCTGATATTAATGAAAACTAATTTTCCAGTTTTTCCTGGAATACAGTTTTCTCACTAAGAACCAAAACTGCATTATGATTTTTCGCGACTTACTTCCCTTTAGAAGATGGAAATCTTGAATCGACTACCCTCCGTCCGATTTAAAAGAGATTTTTCGTGAAAAAATTCTGTGAATCGAAAAAAATTTGAATCTTTTTATTTATTTTTAAGAAAAAAAAATTTGAATCAGTATGAAGACAGTGTGCCTAAGAGTTTTCTTAAAATCTTCAGTTTTTCCTAATATAGCATTCCTTCCTTCGGGTAGCATAAATGAACGTTTATACTTGTCATGATCTTTTGTTTCTTTCTTTCCTTCATTTTTTCTTTATTTATTTTTATAGCAAACGGATCAGAATAACTCTTTTTAACATAGGCAGAAGCAAGCATACTGAAAACTTAGCAAATTTTTTGTTAGAATTTTTACCGCAAGATGAAGAAATGGTGATATGCAACAAAATTCACATTTTTTTACCATGAAACCGAAATCTCTAATACTGGGAATTTCATTTACACGTACATTAGAAAATATCCTACATGTAGACACAACAAGTCAGTGAATGACGTCCTTATGTGATCGTTCATTTATTTCTGAAACTGTGTTGGAAACTCTTTTTGCATCTAATAGCGTTAAATAGCAACTAAACTTTTCCGGACATTTTCTTCTTTTCTTATGGGAAAATTTCCAGATAAATGTCATAAATTTATATTTATAATATCCCAATATGTCTCTTTTTGGATAGCGATTTGAAAAATTGGTTTCAGTCACAAACACTGCAAAGCTTTAACCACCTTGCAGATATTTTTCTGCATAATCTTAAGGCATAATTTTGCTTCTAACTGGTTGAAATGTAAATTTGTTTTCTTGGTTCTTTTCTTAATTTTTCATCTTAGTTCTTTTCTTTAATTTTTTAAACGACGAACAAGATTTTATGTACATCTATTCAAATTATTTCGGATGTATGATTTTTACACTAAGTTACGTAAATGTATGTTTATTTTCGTTATATGTTTTTCCAGATGACATATAAGAAAAACTACTCTTTAGACTTTAAGGTAACAAAACCCAAATTTTAGGTTGTTTTTTTAATTAGAATTTATTTTCCTATATGGCATTCAGCACCATCTGCGTTTGTAGTGATGCTTTCCATTTCCTAAAAACTTTCTTGCTGATTCTGTGATAATATGAAATATTCTGGAACACTCTAAATATGTTGTTGTTTTTTTTTCTCTTTTCTTCTCCTAAAATCATTCTTGCTGTTTTAATGTAACACTTTTTTTAAAAAACTCGAAAAATGTAATCAGATCTTCCTTCCTCCCTAAAAAAAAAAGAAAGAACTGAAAAATGGTTAGGTTATCTTTCATAAAACTAGAGGAAATATTGTTGTGACAACCCGACAGTTTTGATTTGCTTCAGAACATTTCATTCAAAAGCTCCACAGCATGCTTTTTTCCTGCTGCTTTGCGACACAATGAGGTTAACTTTTTGTTGTCTGGTGCATAGACGTCATTGAGAAGAAAAAATGCGAAATTTCCTGAAGCATCGCGAAAAACACTCTACGCGCTAAATGTTCGAGAAAAGCTATTACTTTGCAATTACAGGTGTTTGCTCATAAAGACGCATTTCAGAAAATGTGTTCACCGCTAATTTTCCTTTATTCTCATATTTTCAGTATTAGGCCTATTAGGGGCAAAATTTACTTTCATTTTTTATTGCCTTTTCTTTTACTTTTATGCTAAAGAAGGCAGGAAGAAGTTTTCATTTCCGTAATCCGATGACCTTTTTTAGAGCGCCTGGGAATGTTGTGATGCCTCCTTCTTTAGGAAAAAGCGCGTTGACAAACACATCTGACGTTTGCACAAAAAATTAACTTAAAAACAGCCGGACGAAACAGAAAACTGTTGCGCATTTTCTAGAAGCAGGATAAATAAACACTATTTTCTAAGCGCAGGCAGTTTGCTAATACTTCAAACTGAAGATTTCCAAACAATGCGACAAAAAGTGAATAACGGGCTTTTTATTGGAAGGAAAATGCAACAGATTTTGACCGGCCTTGGTGACAAGAATGATGAAAGTGCAGGTAAAAGCATTACGTAAGGCATATAGCGCAATTGCATTTTAACAGAACTACTCCCAGTGCAACTGAAATGCCATAGTTTCTGAAGACCATAGCGTCAGAAAAAAATATGTTATAATAATCGCAAATGTATCTATCTATCTATTCTAAAAAAAGTAACTGCCGCTGTTTTAGATATTTCGCGACACTCTTGCTTTCCTAGCTCGCAGCGCAAAACGTATTGAACACAAAAATATAAAATTTACATCGTTTGTAGAGAATTGTTTGGAAAACACGCTGAAATAAACCGTTTCTCGATTCTGGCGATACTTCAAGAGCTATTGTATTTAAAACTTAAGGTAAGCAAAAAAGTGCTATCAGGTCGCGTTCCGGACACACTAACAGCAACAGAACCACGAAACTTTGTAGGCATGTAGTGCCATGACCGAATTTTTGCACCTCGTCGCCCTTTTTTTGAATTTCGATTTATTTTACGAGAAATTAAATTTCTAAATTTCACAAAATTCTCTATTTCGCGATGGGATTCATTTAAAAAAACGGATATATGGCAAACTATAAATCATAACGCATTGCAATTTTTACATCATAAACTTACAACTATCATCCCTTTTTTCACAAAAAAAACTTTAAGAAAAAGTCATTTACTGATTTTTAAGCATTTTTTAAAGACGCAAAGGAACGAAACGAACTGCTTGTCTTCATAAGCTCTTTATTGCTCGAAATGTTGGGTATAAAAACTCCTGTACAAGTATAAATAAATACAGTAACAAGAAATGGGAGAGAACGAGGTAATCGCAGGCATTTAAAAAACAAATAAATGCAATGTAAAAGGTGTGAAAAAGAGGGAGCTCGCAGGCTGCCCAGTTGAACAGTAGTAAAAAATATAAGCCTCTGAGTCCGTTGATAACAATAGTATTAATATGTGTCTGAGAGTTCGCCGAAAACGAAAAAAAAAAAAAACGGACGGTAAAGCAGTAAGAGTGCAAAGGCAAACAATTTCAAAACAAAACGTGAATTCAGTAGTAAAAGTAAGTCTCACACGTGGGCAGATAAGTAGACACAGGACACAAATGAAGAACACTTATGATAGAAGAGAAGAATCATCTTCAACAATATCCGAAGCAATCGATGCTGATTCACTTAAATTAGCAGCAACATCCATATCGTCATCAGTAGGAAGGCAAGCGAATCTATTTGTTGTGCGAAGCGGAGAAGAAATATTCTCCACGCCAAGTGAAGTTCCAGAGGAAGAGGCAGAAATTTTGGTCCGAGAACGCCTAGCGGCAAAAAAAAAAAAGTCGCGAATACATGGCGGTTTAAAAGAAAAGATGACTGAAATCCTCCATGACGAATGGCAACTTTTGTAACACAATTTCTTTCAATCTTGTATATTCCCACGTGTTCCATAGTTCTTACCGTCAGAGAATTTCGGCAAGTAATATAACAGTAACCGCAATCTTAACTGCTTATAATTAGTAGAACCATATACAATTGGGAAACGAATTTCCCCGAAGAAATAATTCTTCATAAATTCATAGTAAGCATTGTAATGCTATTATCGGCATATTTTTACTGTATTCCATGTAACCACTTCCTTCAGAAAACTTGAAAATTTTTATCGTCAGTAGTATAAAAGGACGGTTTCCCGCGTACGCAGCCGTCAGCCACAGCCCCCATAGAGTTAGCATTAGGCTGCGTCCGCAGCCCCGCAGCCAGGCGAACGGAGGAAGACTAGGGGGCGTGGCGTGAGGATGTAGGTGGTGCTAGTATGTTTTGGTGATGTTAATGTGCTTCCCCCTTGCGGTGCTTCTTAGAACTTTATTATTTCGATGGATGATTTTGAGGGATCGCAACGACCGAGTGGGGAAAGGGGGTTGCATAGGTGTTGTTGATGTTTATGTGCTTCTCTCTGGTGGCCGTCGGAAGAATTTTTTTATTTTATCTGGAAATTTATTGGAGTTTGTCAATTTTTTGGGAAATCTTTTCATCAAGCGGAAATGTATTCATGGCTTTATTCATGGTAATTCTGAGTCTTTCGCCCCTCCAATGTTATTTTTTTACTCATAATTATTTCGTGCTATTATTTTCTCTAATCTATTTTTTAATTTAATTTACGTTATTTCTTCATGTATTTTTTTATTTTATTTATTTCTAACCAGTAAATTTTATTTTTCTTTGGAGCGAAGTGAACATTGCTTTCTGATTCCGTTATTTCATGATATTACATGATTTTTTCAACGGATCATTTGTATTTTTCTGTAGGATGGCTTAAGTTTTTTCATGTACTATTTATTCCCTCTAATCTATTTTTTTATTTAATTTACGCTATTTCTTCGTGTATTTTTTTATTTATTCCCAGCCAGGAAATTTTATTAGAGGGAATAAATAGTACATGAAAAAACTTAAGCCATCCTACAGAAAAATAAAAATGATCCGTTGAAAAAATCATGTAATCCCATGAAATAACGGAATTAGAAAGCAATGTTCACTTCGCTCCAAAGAAAAATAAAATTTACTGGTTAGAAATAAATAAAATAAAAAAATACATGAAGAAATAACGTAAATTAAATTAAAAAATAGATTAGAGGAAATAAATAGCACGAAATAATTATGAGTAAAAAAATAACATTGGAGGGGCGAAAGACTCAGAATTACCATGAATAAAGCCATGAATACATTTCCGTTTGACGAAAAGATTTCCCAAAAATTTGACAAAGTCCAATAAATCTCCAGATAAAATAAAAAAATTCTTCCGACGGCCACCAGAGGGAAGCACATAAGCATCAACAACACCTATGCAACCCCCTTTCCCCACTCGGTCGTTGTCGTCCCTCAAAATCAAAGATCCATCGAAATAATAAATAATAAAGTTCCAAGAAGCACCGCAAGGGGGCAGCACATTAACATCGCCAAAACACACTAGCACCACCTACATCCTCACACCTGTCACGCCCCCTCGTCTTCCTCCGTTCGCGTTCGCCTGGCTGCGTCTGGCTGCGGCTGGCGGCTGCATACGCAGGAACCGTCCTTTTATACTATGATCGCCCTAGTACCGCGCCAAGCCCGGTTTGGGAACTTGAGGGCATAAATTATTTTGTTAATGAATTTCGATTGACTAAGTGGCAACAAAGACATTGGGCTTCCTAGTACAGGCGACCCAGTCTCATCGTTGGGACTTGAAAGCGTTGTGTTTCACACGAGGTTGTCGCAAGAACTCATATGCCGCAAAGAAATTAAGTTTAAAAACTAACATTTCATTCAGTATCATGATTGAAAATTGGGGTATCTTCAAAGAAAGAAAACTTTTACTTTAAATTAAACCAGAACACCAACACTGGTACTCATTTTCAGAGCAGCGAAAAGAAAAACAGGCTGTTTAAAGAAACAATATAAAATTTATTTTGTGTATATTTCTTAATTTATGTACAATTTAATGGTGGGACCAGATTAAGTTATATTAAGACATCTCTACAAGAAGAAGTTATGGTTTAGCCTGAGAATTATAGAAATAGAAACGTTCCTATCAATCCAACTAGAACACAGTGAGCAATAATATTCCATTTCTAAAATTACAATGAATACTCATCATGCAAGGGCTTGAAATATTTGGATGATGTCTTACCCTTAAAAAACTTCTGCTGTGCTACACCGATCCGTGGGTTGAGAATGGAGCGTGTCTTCTTGCTGCCGTGGTCTTTGGCTGGTATCCTCCGTGGAAAAAACGCAGCCCGGGAGCTCTCGACAAATGCCTTCTATATTTTCCTTGGGTATCTAACATCCTGCCTGACATTGGCTATGAGCAGTCGCCTGCTACTGGTACAGACGAGCTTATGCAAAATACATAGCAACGTCACCTATGCGCGTACTCGGTTGCGTCCGCCAGTGCGTATATAAAGCGATAGACATCCTTCCCAGCTTTCAGAGCTGTTTTCGGCATGAGAATGACAAGTAATAACGATTTAAGCGATTTTCAACGCGGTGTCATAGTTGGCGCTCGTGAGATGGATCATAGTATTTCGGAGGTAGACGCGAAGTTCAGATTTTTCGCGGACGACCATTTCAAGGGTGTACCGTGACTACAATAATTACGGAAAAACCTCCAACCTACGATACCAGTGTGGCCGTAAAAAGACATTGGGTGAACGTGACCATCGTCGGGTGTCAAGAATCGTCTCACGCGATAGGCGTGCAACACTCTCGCAGGTATCATCGGAATTCAATGCTGGAGCCTCAACAAGCATCAACGTCCGGACTGTGCAACGTAACCTGCACGTTATGGGCTTTGGGAGCCGATGCCCAACTCCAGTCCCCTTGATGAGTGCACGACACAGAGCTATGCGCCTCGCTTGGACACGGCAACACCACCACTGGACACTTGATGACTGGAAACAAGTAGCCTGGTCTGACGAGTCGCGTTTCCAACTGTATCGGGCAGATGGAAGGATTCGTGTGTGGCGCAAACCCCATGAAGCCATGGATCCCCCCTGTCAACAGAGAGCTGTACCGGCTGACGGGGGTCCGTCCGTAATGGTATGGGGTGTGTTTAGCTGGACTTCACTGGGATCCCTGGTACGTCTACAAACGTCTCTGACTGGCCAACGCTATGTACGCATCCTTTCTGACGAGGTACACCGTTCATGTCCTGCATTCACGCTGATGGATTGGGCCTGTTCCAATAGAACAATGCACCTCCACACAAGTGTCGGGACGCCACATTATGGCTAGAGGAGCATTCATCCGAGTTTGGGGTGTTGCCATTCCCTCCCAAGTCCCCAGATCTGAACGTGATAGAACACATTTGGGATGCCATGCAACGCGCTATCGAACACAGGAATCCGAGACCTCGGAACACACCCGAATTGTGGAACGCTCTGCAGGAAGTATGGTGTGCATTGCCTACAGCATATTTCTAGAAGCTAGTGGAGTCCATGCCCCATCGTATTTTTGCAGTCCTGCGCTCCCGTGGGGGACCTACCAAGTATAAGACTGGTGTACCAGTTTTTCTGGCACTTTAGTATACATATTGGAGATGGACAGAATAATGTGAACACCACGCCCAGAGACGTGACTTTTAATGCAGCTGTGTACGTCGCGATACGCAAAGGTAGCCACCACTTTTTGGATAGCTTTGTTTAGAACCTCAAAGTCCTGTTTAAGTGCATTTAAAGGTCATGTTGAAAATTTTCGTTTAGGGTAACGATGAAATGAGAGACCTAATGGACTTCAAAAGAGGGATAATTGTTGGTGGCCGGCTGGTTGGTGCCTCTGTGACAACAGTCGCCAGGGTGGTAAGGTTATCGAGAGCTACTGTGTCTAGTGTCATGACTGCATACGGTATATTCGTGAGAAAACCTCGTCTGCGAAACACAACAACGGCCAGAAAACCACCCTGACTGATAGAGACAGGAGAGCATTAAAGGGGATTGTTACCCGTAATAAGAAGACGACGTTGCCGAAAATTTGTGCGGAGCTCGGTCTGCATTTATGGACCACAGTATCAGCGAAAACAGTGCGCAGGGAGCTGCATAAACAAGACATTCATGGCAGAGCTGCTATTGCAAAAACTATGGTGACCCGGATGAATGCACAACGGCAGCGGCAGTGGCTCCAGGAGCATACAACGTGGGCAGCCAATGCATGGAATCGTGTAATGTGGTCAGATGAATCCATATTCACACTATTCCCCACCGCAGGACGTGTTTACGTGTGAAGAACACCGTCAGAAGCGTACAACCCAGACTGTCTGCTCCCAACAGTGCAGCACGGTGGTGGTTCTGTCATGCTCTGGGTGATCATATTGCGGTTCTCAGTAGGTCCCATGATCACCTTGAAGGAACGGATGACTGGTAGGGCGTATGAAACCATTTTGGCCATCTAAATGGCTCCCGCATTGTTTCCTGCAGGGGATGCCATCTATCAAGATGATAACGCCCCGATTCACAGAGCTCGGAATGTCCCATCATGGTTTGAGGAACATGAGGACTAACTTTCGCACCTTACTTGTCCTCCCCAATCACCAGACTTAAACATCATCGAGCCACTTTGGTCTGTGCTGGAAAACAGAGTCAGATCTTGTTATCCTCCTCCTGCATCTCTCAAGGATCTAGAACAGTTTCTGCATGAAAAATGGTGTAACATACCACTAAACTAACCACCATCCAGGATTTTTATGTGTCCATTTCAAGGAGCATTCAGGCGGTTTTGTATGCCAAAGGTGGTCCCACACCTTATTAGGTACGTAAAGCCTAGGTGTTCACATTATTCTGTCCAACCCCTGTATATGTACTTTTTACAAACGCGACGGAAATTGAGATCTTCGTTACTTAATGAACGTACACACTATATACATTTAGAACAACTATGTACTTTTTTAAGCAGCAATTCAAGCTCGAATGCCAGCTTTTAGATTGGAACTACGCTGCTCAACATAGAAAATGCCACACCAAGAAGTATTTATCAGAGCATCGTGTAAATTCGTGGGGACGTGTAAACAGTAGGGTTATATAAGTGGCCACAGTGACGGACCAATCACGTAATAGGTGAGGGAGATAAAAGAACAAACTACTCGGGGTAGCTAAGTTTGGTTGCTCTCGCCTGGGCATGTGGACCACGGCGTTCAAGGGATTTCGATCGCGAAAGCACGTGCAATGAGTGAGAATGCCCAGGCTACCACATCGGAAATTCTATCATCACACTGACATCTTTATCAGAGGTTTCATTATAGGGCTATGAACGGCCAGTTGGTCTTTGTGTCGCATAGCTGCGGAGACACATCGGGATGCAACACTGTCGGACAAAACAGGCGCCATCGGTTGGACGAAGGTAACGTGCGTAACCGTAGTGAGACTGGTGCACATAGTCGGACGTCCGAACGCTTCGATCCAATCGCTGCATTTAAAGACAAGACTTACAGCCCCAGAATCCATAGTGGATGGCATTCGATGAGGGGTGTACGAAGCTAAGGACATTTTCGTATCAACAAGAACTGTGAATCGGAGGTTTGCTGAAGAAGGTTTGTGCTCTGTCCAGCCGATGCAGCGACTGCCACTCACCTCAGTACATCTTCGCTCAAGGTTGCAGTTTTGTCATACCAGACATGCGTTGCTGGTCGAATGGAACTCTGTTGTATTCAGCGACGAGTCTCGCTTTTATCTCAGCTCCGACGGCAGCCGATTGAGAGCTTGGTGATGACTCGATCACCTGGCTAATCTTGCTTCCCTCGTGAGCGTCAAACGGAACCCTCACGCCGGTGCCATGTCTTTTTAATTTTTTTTTTTTTTGACCTAGAACTACGTCTAACTCCGCGGATAGTATGGGGCGACTTAAGGCCGACCGCCTGTGACAAAAATAGGTCCCAATTGAAAGCACTATGGCGTTAAAAATACGTGCCACACATTAATCCTGTTAGCATATTCGTAAACAGAAAGGAATCCAATTCGGATTGCGCAAAACAACGCGCGCGAGACGCTCCCCTCACTCCCTGTGCGCGGGTGAGAGGATGCAATATTTCTGGGTGTGCCGCAGCGTTTGACTCAGTCTATCTCGAGAACCGTGAGCGCAACACGACTGTGCGTGATATCGTTTTAAAGCTCTCGACGAGATCTATTCAAATACAGTATATAAAGAACATATCGCAGTGGCTTAAACTAAAAGTTTTAAAAATCATTTCCGTGTGAACGGATTAACATTTTCGACAATGCTGCGGAATTCGCAAAATGAAGGCAAGAAAAAGTGGAGAAAATCAATACGAGAGGCAAAAACAAGTGATGAGGTATGTAAGAAGCCCAAGAAGACTACAGCCCAACGAACTAGAGAGTATCGAGAACGCCTGAAAGCAGCCTCCGCCAAACAAAATTCCAACACAGTCCTACGTTCCAAACTGACATCTCAATCAGAACTGAGCCTACCTGTTTGTTTTTTGTTGTTTTGTGATTGGGGGTTCAATGACCACCGTGAGCTTCAACAATATTTTATTTGGAGCAAACATGGACAGGAAGATACAGATGGCCTGTGCTTAACAGTTACCAAAAGATAAACAAGTGGATGACCTATTTACAATGACAATGAGATATTTACATTATGTGGATGCACTATATACAATGTAAGCAAATTCATAACACTGACAATACTGGACTGATGGGTTGACTTACTCTATGTACAACATATGTTCGCAATGTGCATCAGCAGAGTGCCATCTCAAATAGGTGAACACCAGTACAAGGTATAACTATAAATTTTACAGTGCAAAAACAAACATGTATATTTTGAGCAATCTTGAAAAAAAGAAGAAAAGAGAAGAAAAGAGCAGAAGGTTTATACTTTTCAGTATCTGAAAGATAAGCGAATAAATGATCTATCCACAATGATGGTGTGAACTCTATACAAATTGAATGCAATATCTCTCTTGTGAAACGCTGTCAAATTACAAAAAGAACTATTACTTAGGCTTAAACAAGTGCCTCAATCACAGTGCTATAGATTAACTTGTAATGAACAACAACATATGTACACAAGATGCAACGGCATAGGGAAGACACTAATAAGGAATTACAATTCCATGGTACAACTGTAAATTTCACAGTGCAAAGAGTAAAGTATATTAGTACAAACAGAACTTGCATTTTACAGAAAATTTATACTTCGAGTACAATACAAATAATGAAAATATGAAACTGACTCTTTGTACAGCAAATATGCAATACAGCGCAGAACATTATCTAATAGCCTGATTATTTCCTATTAGGCACATGTGACATGAGAAAAACCACACTGTGTAACATTAACATATAATTGAAATACTATCAAAGCGTTTGCTCCGCACCATGAGCATAAAACTTAAGACATGTAATCGTGACCCAACATGCGAAATGTGCCAAACATAAATTTTACAGTGCAATTAGGAAAGTACATTAGTATATACAAAACTGAGCTTTTGGCATAGCAACTATACTTCAGGTACAGTACAAATAACCGAATGATGAACAATTACCCCCTGCACTACAAAAGTGCTAAACCTTGCAGAACATTGTGTAATCGACTGATCATATACCTTTATGTACATGTAACATGATCAGAAACCACACTGTGCAAAATCAATAAGACAATTTAAACACTATCAAACAGTTGCTTAGCACCGTGAGCAAAAACCATATATTATAAGCCCGGCAGACATCAGGAAAGTACCGAAAAAAAAAAAAAAACTTTAAACTTATTTTAAGTGCCTGTGGTATAACAAGAAACTCACCTACAGGACCTTGTTGATGAGAAACATGCAAACGTGCAGTAACATTAAGAAGCGATTATGACAAGGGCACCTAAGAACACGATAATCACAAAACTATACTTCAATTAGTCCAAACAATTTCACAGACGTCAGAACAAAGTCTAAGGTCTTCTGATGGACCAGAAAACCATTGACGAAAAGGTGACCACACTGACATAAAGTGTGGGATTCGATTCGCAGCCTTAGCAACAGTGAAAGCAAGCCTCAAGCGTGAAATCATTCTGTTCCGGAACTGACTGCACATCGTAGCTCCCGCCTGAAAGATGGTAGGCTGTATAGCGGTAGAACGTAGCTGTTGATAGTAGCAAAAAATCACATGTTTTGCTAATATGAATGCATAAGCACATGACTCTGATATAGGAATAGGCGGAGTACTTGAACTGAGTAGCGTGCTATAGGCTGAGAAGGAGAGATCATTAGTACTAAGGCACTGTGCAGTAGTGAAGGTCAGATGTAGCAAGGGAAGAAGCACTGTGCAATGTTGATACACATGATCTACATCCGCAATCGTAGAGCAAAACATGCAGTTAGGCGAATCAACAAGCGTCATCCTGAATAATTTGGTAGGAACTGGTAACCGCCGATGAAGAAACAACCATTGGATGTTTCTTTCTGCTGGAATAGATAGTGGCGAATTAGACATGGACCACACTTGTGAAAGGGCGACATTCGGAACATCTGGAATCATCAATGGTGTAGCATACAGTGGATCAATGAGATAACGGTAAAGAGACGAGACAGAAAAACTGGAGAGAGGAAGTGATGAGCCCCGAACAGAAAGGAAAAAGGGAAGAAGAAGAGAGGCAGAGGGAACAAGACTCAGTGGGCTATAAGCAGTCACCCTTCCCTAATTTAGGGCCACGGGTTCCAGGAAAGGGACAGAGCCAGTGCCGTAAGACAAACACAACATCCATGCCTCACCGAGGTTCGAACCCGTACCCATCTCGGACGAATGGTGAGAAGCCATCGCTTAGATCGCGGCACCACCTGGTCGGCTGCCATGGTTTGCGGTAGTTCCTGTTTCGACAGCCGTTCACGCTCGTACGCAATGTGGGTACAATGATAGAATGACAGTACGTCGATGAGATGTAACCCGATTTGTTTGTTTTTGTTTTTGTTTTTTTTTTTGTTCTTTTTTTCCGTATCCCCCGTGGTATCCTTGATGCCCAGTTTCAACAAGACCCCGCACAACTAACATCAGCACACAGAGTCTACAAGGCGTCCAGGTGCTGTCTTGGCCAGCGCAATCCCCAGATTTCTCCCCAATGGAGAACGCGTGGGAGTTCATTTGCAAGACAGCTTGACACCTCTGCAAGATTCCCTCGGAGTGTCGGTGAATGTGGACACAGTTCAACGACGACGCATGGTCAGCGGTTCTTCAGACACCATTCTGGGACTTTTCCACTCGATACCAAGTGCCGAATGCGTAACCCAGTATGGCAGTCATACCGCCAACTTACCTAAACCATATTATACTGTCTCCTCGCCCATCGCATTCACGAAATCCGTTAGAAATTAAATCACTTCTTCCCATTCGACTTGTCTGCGTGTGTGATAAGTTTCGTCTCATTTCGCGTATTCCTTCATGGTGTGCCAATTTCCATAGTCCACAGCGCATATTTTTCAGTGAAAGTGCACCTCACACTCCTTAGTTAGGTTAGCCTTGCCGAAAGTAGAGTCATGCAGTCCTTAGAAAAAAAAATCTTAGCCCTTCATTGCATATGTTCAATTTATATAACTGATTAATTTAACAATTAAAATACATATTAGAGACTTTACATATTAATAATCTATAAAAGGTGCGAATATGTGTAACTTTTAAATTTATTGTAATGGCAATTCAAACCGATTTCAAGTCATTATTTATTTACCGTATCGAAGCAAGTTGTAATAGACAGAGGTGATTTTAGATTTTTTGAGACCCTAGGCGTTAAATGAATCACCCCCCCCCCCCCCCCCATTCTTCCTTTTTATCGCCTAAAAAATGTTCATCTGTCAGAGATTAAAAAAAAGTAAAGCTAAGAAAATAGTTTTTTCACTTTTTTTAAATGCCATTCTCTCTTCCTATTATTAGAACGTTTTGTAAGAAACAGTACTAATGTAATCACTTTGTCTGTCCGTGAACATCGAACTTTTTTTGTTTTTGTTAGAAGTCAAAGGATATAAGTTTGACACATTAAATATCCCATACACTTCATGAATTCACCTCTAAGGGCTATCAAACTCGAAAATTCGAAACATTAAAGCTCTGTTGTGAAGAAACTAAACTTAGAGACAAAAAAATTATTTTTGTGCCTCTCAGATTAAGTTTAACTAATCCTTCTCAAATATTTAAATCTTCCAGTCAGTTCGTTAGTTTCCTGCTTGAGGTGCTGAAGGCCAAAAGATTAGGTTTTCACAGATTTTCAAAAAAATTTGCGAAAGATAGGGCATTAAAATTCGTTAAATTTTGCCTATTTTAAATTTCACTATTACTTCATTAATTTTTAAATCTTCCAGCCAGTTCGTTAGTTTCCTGCTTGAGGTGCTGAAGGCCAAAAGATTAGGTTTTCACAGATTTTCAAAAAAAATTTGCGAAAGATGGGGCATTAAAATTCGTTAAATTTTGCCTATTTTAAATTTCACTATTACTTCATTAATTTTTAAATCTTCCAGCCAGTTCGTATTTAAATCTTCCAGTCAGTTCGTTAGTTTCCTGCTTGAGGTGCTGAAGGCCAAAAGATTAGGTTTTCACAGATTTTCAAAAAAAAAAAAATTGCGAAAGATAGAGCATTAAAATTCGTTAAATTTTGCCTATTTTAAATTTCACTATTACTTCATTAATTTTTAAATCTTCCAGTCAGTTCGTTAGTTTCCTACTTGAGGTGCTGAAGGCCAAAAGATTTGGTTTTAACAGATTTTTAAAAAAAAATTGCGAAACATAGGGTATTAAAATTCGTTAAATTTTGCCTATTTTAAATTTCCTTATTACTTCATTAATTTTCTAGTTAAAGGTGATTAGAGCTGAGGAAGATCTTGAAAACCCTAGCCCAAAGGGAAAAGGCAATAAACAGCAAAATCTTCCATCATCAGGGTAGTGTTCAGAAGCACTCCTCATTGCAACTCGGGGGGGGGGGGATTTCAATACAGATGTTTTCCTTTCACTGGAAATAGCATGAAAGTAATTTATATAACAGCAGGTGGGTTATGTATTCGCTTTAAACAATGAAAAATGTGAGAAGAGGGAATCCTTCTTTCAATTACCACTAACAGGAAGGCTAAAATATTATCACGTCTTTTGTAAAAAAAGATCGTGCTTATGCTACCGGTTTGTCCGTCCGTCCGTCTGTACCCACGATATCTCTGCAACTATTGGTCCGATTGGAAAAATTCTTTTTGCATTGGGAAGCTTGAGATATGCGAATGATGATCCTTTCTTTCTTTTCTTTTTTTCTTTTTTTTTTATTTTTGCGATGTACAATTTCGCCGCTAGGGGCGTAAATGCAGATGATGTCGAATTCTAAAAATACGTTTTATTCCACTTACTTGTTTCTAAACATCCGATTGAAAAAATACTGTTTTCTTTCGATTCCATTTATCTCGAAGAGTATTTTAGATATAGTTACTTTTTCAAATTGCGCATAGATTTTCCGCTAGGAGGTGTAAAATGAAATTACATTTTTCCTGATAACTATTCTAAAACTCCGATTTAAAAAAAAAATTTCAACGGATACACCTCCTGGTGAAAAATTTATTGCATATAATTTAAAAATTTTGGTAAAGAATACTTTAGCCACCAGAGGGCGTAAGGGTTAATTTTTGTTTATGATGTATTTGCCATAAAATCTGAGCTTCTAAAATATCGATTGAAAAAATTCTTTCGTAGACTGATGCCACTCACATCGATAAACCTTTTCGGAATGTTTTCTTCTTAAAATATTCCATAGTTTCTTCGCCAGGGGGCGTAGATGTATACCTTATTTTTGTCAATATCTGTACTTCTAGGAGTCCGATTTGAAAAATACCTTTTTTGTTGGATAGCGTTTCCAGTGTGACATGTTTTTCATATAATTTCAAAATTTTCAAGTAATTCATAGACTTTCCACTAGGGGGCATAGAGGTAAATTGCGTTTCCCCCTATATCTCTGCTTCTAAATCTCCGATTTGAAACATTCTTTCTGCACCGGATACACCTCCTGGTGGGAAATCCTTTGCAAATAATTTCTAATTTTTGTAAAAAAAATGGTTTGGCCATCAGGGGGCGTAAATCTTAATTTCCACTTCTGATATATTTGCAGCAAAATATGAGCTTCTAAATTATCAATTGAAAAAATTCGTCGTTTGTAGACCGATGGTACTCATGTCCACAAATCTTTTAGAAACATTTTCTTCTTAAAATATTGCTTGGTTTCTACGCCAAGGGGCGTACATGTATATCTTATTTTTGTCAATATCTCTACTTCTAGGAGTCCGATTTGAAAACGTCCTCCTTTGTTGGATATTGTTTCCAGTGGGACATGTTTTTCATATAATTTCAAAATTTTCGATTTATTCATAGACTTTCCGCTAGGGGCCGTAAAGGTAAATTGCTTTCCCCCTATATCTCTGCTTCTAAATCTCCGTTTTGAAAAATTCTTTCTGCACCAGATAAAGCTTCTGATGGGAAATCCTTTGCACATAATTTCTAATTTTTGTAAAAATGGTTTGGCCACCAGGTGGAGTAAGTTTCAATTTCCGCTTCTGATGTATTTGCAGAAAAATATGAGCTTCTACAATCTCGATTGAAAAAAAGTGGTTTATTGACCGATACTACTCATGTCGACAAACCTTTTAGGAACATTTTCTTCTTGAAATAATGCATTGTTTCTACGCCAGGGGCGTACATGTATATCTTATTTTTGTCAATATTTCTACTTCTAGGAGTCCGATTTGAAAAATTCCTTCTTTGTTGGATAGTGTTTTCGATGCGAAATGTTTTTCCTATAAATTCAAAATTTTCAAGTAAATCATAGCCTTTCCGCTAGGGGGCACACAGGTAAATTTCGTTTTCTGCGTTATTTCTGCTTCTAAAATTCCGATTTGAAAAATTCATCCTGTATCGCATACAAGACCTGATGGAAAATATTTTTCACATAATTTCTAATGTTTGGTAAAGAATGGTTTGGCCACCAGGGGACATAAGTGTTGATTTCTGCTTCTGATGTATTTGTAGCAAAATCTAGGCTCCTGAAAACTCGACTAATTTTTTTTTTTTTTTTTTTTTTTTCGTGGACCGATAGTGCTCATATAGAAAAACTTTTTGATAATACTTTCTTCCTAAAATAATGCATGGTTTTCCCACCAATGGACGTAAAGTCACATCTTATTTTTGTCGATATCTCTGTTTCTAAGAGTCCGATTTGAAAAATTATTTCTATGTTGGAGAGTGTTTCCGGTGCGAATTGTTTCTCATATAAATTCATGTTTTTCTTAACTCACAAGTCTGCAACCAAAGAGCGTAAGCTCACGATTTATTTTACAGCAATATCTGAGGGATTAGATTAAAAACCCGATTGAAAGACTTCTTTCTTCCGTCAGATACTATTGTTTTCCATACCGGTTCCATTGACTTTGAATAGCTTTGATAAAGTTAATTTGTGTCAGAACGGATTCAAAAGACGTGCTTATTACACCCGAAAATTCGGTGTCATCTTTCTTGTTTTAACTATTCCTTTCGAAACAAGTACACCGATAAGAACTCGAAAATTTGAAGTATCGACAAAGCAAGAAAAAATATACGTTACTAATATCTGAAAGTGAAATAACAATTGACAATACAAACAAATTGGTCGCCTCAAGGACTGATTTGCTTCGGTCAGTGAAAACCAAAACAAAACTGGCAATCCAATTATACGTTTTGGGGGCCCCCTCAAGCTGTGGTATCCGAGGCGCGTGCCCAGTGCGCCTATTCGGAAATCCGCCCCTGGTAATAGAGGTATCAAAGCCAATGCACATCCAGTTTGCGTGACAGGCCCGGGGATATCGAGGACTGGGGTACTTCCGTGGCAACTTCGCAGGTACCCATCAACGCATTCGCGTTCCAGCTCCAGTGATGTCGGGGTAGCCGGAAGAGGCTGCAGGCCGGGTTGTGAGCCTCCGCCAGCCGAAATTCAGTAAATGATATTCCGAGAAAGTCTTATTGAGCGTGAAAAATATGCGCTCCAGAGACGATGTATACAGGTTCTGCAGCATATCTTACTTTTCTTCGTTTCACCCTAAGATGACACTGAGAGGGAAGGTACATGAAACCTATCGCCGCGACTAAAAGTAGTTCCCAACATTTTCCGTGAAAACCAACGCATTTATTCCTCAGAATCAGCTTCATATTGTCCTAGCTGTTTACTTATAAGTACATATAGTTATTTTAGACAAATCTAAAAATGATCTGTTTTCAGAAATTAAGTTTTAAAATTAGACCAACACACGCATGCGTAGATATGCAGTGATTGGGAGACAAGGATGCCAATGAGTTGATGGGGTAAGTGATTGACAGCTGCTAGCAGCAGGACACAATGGGGAGTGACGCGGATGAACACAAATGTCTCGGCCGTCCCCGAAGGCTCAGTGAGTACGTAGGCTTTTGTACCTGAAACTCCAGTGGCATCTTATGGCGAATCGAAGTATAGATGCTATCATGCTCGACAGACGCAACGCTGGACCCATGTAATGCCCCCTCATGCTTTCTGTATCATAAAGAAATGGCGTAATATTTTCTAGGCGGAGTAAACGGTGTGAAGAACAGTTTTCACGTTCTACTAATGACTTCACCCAATGCAAATGGCGGCCATCTCTATAAATGCAAGCAACAGCGTCATTAGACATATTGATATGAGTGTGTCCGTTACTCTTGGAAACAGAAATTTGATGAGAACTATATTATCTCTGGATCAAGCGTATATCATCCTAGAAGACTTCGTAAAATGTTGACGGCTGGATTCACACAGAAACCAGGATTTCCTCTTGCTTCGCTGACAGACCAGCAGAGCATAGGACTTATGCTGTCTTAAAAGCGATCAGATTTGCACCAGTTGAGTAACGCCAAAATGTTCTTTAGGCCTTACACTGCGCTCTCCTAGAAGCACTGCATTCGTGGTTCCATCAAAATTTGGCTGCTTTGGGAGTTTTGTCGAGATCTTTGGAATAGTGGGAACGACTACGTGAAGAATGGATTCAGGAACGAACGCAAACTCGGGCCAATGGACTACTCGGACACCATATCTCCAGCCAGAACAGCGTGCAACGTTAAAACGTTACACCTGGACTAATTCATTTTACATTGCACAGGACGAGTGCGGTAACAAAACACATAAACACATTTCTGTATGCGATAGAATGATAAAATATTTATCAGTACCGTAAAAATCGGCACACACATCATCCAGAAACCCAAGAACAAATCAAAAGCTGAGAGTCAGTTCGTGGAAGCACGTTTTAGCCCCGGTGTTGGAAAAACACGGTGTGCAAATATAGCATAGATTCCACCATACACACCCTTATGTTGCAGCAGAAGCCACCCAGCAAACTGTTTAGCATTAACATTACCCAAGAGAAGATGCGAAGGCAGATGATGCAGTAATAGCTCCAGATCCGCAGCATTCACGTTTCCATCTGGTTGAAGGTAACAAACGCATGCGCGTGAGAACTTTATTGTCGCACCTGTAATGTGACACCTGAGAGAAATTTCTTGAACCATCTAGTTGCGGTGTTGTGGTCCACGGATGACATGACAAATGTTTCGTTTTGCTTGAGTAGCGTTATGGCCGAGTTCAAACTCGTAAAACAAAAGTTCCCTAATTAGCCGTTTGAGGCCGTTCACCTTTTAGACGTCCCAACCACAGACAGAACGACGGCATGCAATGCTGTTCACAGCAATGGCAATTATTTTAACACCCTTTCGACTGACTGCAGTGCGCGACTTGAACTAGTTTAAATACGTGACATACCCGTAGCACATGAGTTTATGCAGATATTGCGACTTGAACTAGTTTAAACACGTTTAAACACGTAGCACATGAGTTTATGCAGATATTGCGACTTGAACTAGTTTAAACACGTAGTACATGAGTTTATGCAAATATTGCGACTTGAACTAGTTTAAACACGTAGTACATGAGTTTATGCAAATATTGCAAAATTTTCGACTCATCTGTATCAATGGATGTTTTATATAGAGCACGTCTGTTCAGGCCCAAGGGATGGCGTTATTCAAGGGTGGCGATAAATTGAGGGATGACTGTATTTAAAAACACTGTATATACAGATTGGTTAACGATCACCGTGAGCAACTCAATGGGTGATAAGAAGTCGGCCGTCCCTAATGTGTGGCCACTGGTTCCAGGGAAGGGAAAGAACCAGTGCCATAAAACTAACACAACATTCATACCTCACGGGATTCAAACCCAGACCCAACTCGCACGAATGATCAGAAGCCAGCGCTTAAACAACTGAGGCTGGGTGCCTATTTTCGGGGAAATGCGAACTTCAGAAGAACACACATAAGAACAAAAAACAAAAAAAGAATGAGAGAGAGAGAGAGAGAGAGAGAGAGAGGTGAAATAGTGAAGATGGCGGGACTAGTCACACTGAAAACTGAATGAAAATAAGTGGCCATACTGGACTATGAGTTACTGTTAAAAATTTCCATTAAAAGTTCACTGATATTCACTGATATTTCTTTGATATTTAACTGGAAGTAAGCGATTTTGGAGAAAAATTGTCCTTATTTTGTGTGTAAACAAAACAACACTGTTTATTTCAGCATTTGATGGTGTAGTTTTATTGTTCTACACAAGCGAAACCGTTTAAGAAGCTAGTTTGCAAAGTAATCTTTTCAGTTATTTCACAAATCTTCAGCAGATAATGATACTTAAGAGAAAAAACTTTATTTAAATTCTTGTAATTCATTTTTATTTTTTAAAGTTCTCACCAAATACGTTATTTTTGATAGGCAAACCACATATTGTTCATGTAAATCGAAATTGAAACTTTGTCGTACTTGGATTAAAAAAAAAACCTTTTTTTTCCTGGTATAGCGAAATAAATTAAAAAATATTTAAAAATAAAAAGGAATAAAAGCTGAGTGGTTTTATTTGTGCAAATGTCATAGTTTACAATTCTTTATAGAGTCCATCATTCAGCTGAAGTTTGGGCCCTCCCGGTCTGGCACCGCTATGTAATTGAAGAACATATTCTTTGATTTATCCCAAGAGTAAGAGTAAAAGTGGTTAACAATCAGGTGATTTTGCTGGCAATTCAACACTTCCACATTTTCTAAGCAGCCGTATAAGTTCCCTTTTAGAAAAGTCTGTGAAACAACGGGAACAAGTGAGGACCAGTATAGTTGACGGAAGCAAACGTCACCTACAACTGTAGTTAAAAAATATATTATGTGGTTCATTTTCACTACTGGCTTTTAGGGAAGTTTCAAAAATGCCATGGTAACCTTCGCATGAAAACAGGATCTCTTACATTTGACGAAGTAAGAAGTGTAATACGAGGGTGATAACAAAAGTTCTGCACATATTAATCTAAAACGGAAGCGGATGATGCAATCGGAAAAATGATTGAGTCATGTCAAGATCAGACTCTCGACAACGCAGTGGTGTCAGAACGATGCGCTATCATTTGTTGTGTGGACGTGGGAGGGTTTGGAAATGGAAGCGTGCAGCTCCTCAGGTCGAGTCACAGCGTTAGACTATCGCTCGTAGGTGAAAACAGAAACTCGGGGGGGGAGGACTCCGACACAGATCCACACTGCCTTGCAAAAACTTTGTGGGGAAGGAACTCTTTATCGAAGCACAATTTCTTTCTGAGGACAAAGTAGAGACCGGAAATTGGGCAGAATCGCCCCAACTTGTTGGAAGCGAGAGCGATCTTGCTGCATGACAACGCACCGTGTCATGATGCAGCGTCGGTACGGGGACTTTTGCCGAAATATGGCTGGGAAACTTTATCCCACCCACCATACAGCCCTGATCTCAGTCCACCCGACTTTGATCTTTTCCCAAAGTTAAAAAATTGGCTCCGTGGCGTCTGCTAGGAATCACTGCATGAATTGTCATTGGACGTGACCCGAATAATACGACAGCTGAACAAAGATGGCAGTGTGCAGAACTTTTATGACCCCCGTAACTGATTGTATTTCAAGAAAGGTCCTTTACGAAAATCCTACAGGGGTTACACAAAAATAATTGTCACGCAGTAGCAATGGAATTCTTCTTTTTTTTTTTTTTCTTAAATTTAATTATCAAAAGATGTGACATTGTATCATCATTTTGATGATACTACCATGTCACCGTTATGGTACAAATGATGTTGATACTTACAATGCTCAGCACATTAAATGCAGAATAACAAAATATTTTATTTCACAAACAGAGAAGATAAAATATTACAAGTGGCCAAGAATAAATCATTTTTTCTACATGGAAAAATAGCGTTGTGTAACTGATACTGTTATGTGTATAACATTGATAAAGTGAGTATATTACAAAGGTTAATTTTTTTTAAGTGGGAAAATGGATATTTAAATTTTTCTTGAGAGTACCTCATTTTTTTTTCAGATCTTATAATACAGTATGTCTCAGATTTCATTTTTTTTATGTTAGTTTTACTTATTATTTAAAACTGTGAGCTTGCGATGTACATTAAGTTTGGATTCCGAAATATTTTATATCTGCGCCTCCTTAAATTTATCGTCCATCAAATTTTGTTCCTGAGAAAGAAACTTTCAAACTTTTTTCTCGAGAGTGCGTAGTACTGTAACCAGGTTGTACATACCTAGTATTTTTTGTTTTGTTTTGAACTTTGCCTACTGCTTGAAATCGGCTTAGAAGCGAATATAGTTTGCAATGTAGACGAAATTTATTTTTGCTTTCCGGGACTGAAACGTTTATTATCTTCATGTTATTCCTTAGCTCAAACTTTTAGACGAGAAAAAAATTGCATAACTTTTTCGGGCGATAACCTATGTAAGTCGTTCAGCGCCAAAACAAACCCATGCAGAAAAATGCAGCTGCCTGTGTCGGAACACCTGCAATATCACTCACGTGACGACGCGTCGTTACAACGCTCCGCTTGTTCATTCTTGTAGTAGATGGCGTAGAGTTCAGACGCATTTCTGTAGCCCAGTGTGGATTTAAAACTGGTGCAAAGAGCAGCTGTAAAATTTTGCTTGCATTTCAATATAACCGCCACAGAAACGCACGAAATGATTAAAACAGCCTATAAGGAAGATAGTTTGTCTCATGCAAGAGTTTGCGAGTAATACAAGAAATTTGTGAATCGTAAAGAGTGTCCGGTTGGCCTTCGACATCGACTTCGGAGGTTAATGTCAATTTCATTGAGGCACTACTGCGCGAAGACCGCCGAATGACCATTGAAGCACTCCTGCGCGAATACCGCCGAATGACCATTGAGGCACTCCTGCGCGAAGACCGCCGAATGACCATTGAGCACTCCTGCGCGAAGACCGCCGAATGACCATTGAGCACTCCTGCGCGAAGACCGCCGAATGACTATTGAGCACTCCTGCGTGAAAACCGCTGAATGACCATTGAGCACTCCTGCGCGAAGACCGCCAAATGACCATTAAAGCACTCCTGCGCGAAGACTGCCGAACGATCATTGAGCACTCCTGCGCGAAGACCGCCGAACGACCATTGTGCACTCCTGCGCGAAGACCGCCGAATGACCATTGAGCACTCCTGCGCGAAGACCGCTGAATGACCATTGAGCACTCCTGCGCGAAGACCGCCGAATGACCATTGAGGAAATTGCTAATGTGATGCAGATGTCCGTTAGTTCCGCTGATGGCATTGTAAGAAACCGATTGGGTACTGAAAAGTCTCTGCAAAGTGGATTCCCCACTTGCTCACGGATGAACACAACGCAAATCGTATTATCACTTGTCGCCAATGCAAGTGCCGGCTACGACGTGAGCCACACTTTTTCGATCGAGTCGTCACATGTGATAAAACATTTTTTCACCATTTCGATTCTTAAACAAAACAGCAGAGCGCCTAATGGAAACACCCACACAGTTGCCGATCCAAGAAAGTAAAAGTTCAAGTAATGCAGGGAAGGTTACGCACCTGGTTTTCTTTGATAAAAAGGGAATTGTGTACAACCATGTTGTTCCACATGGGAAAACTGTTACCGGTGCCTATCATTCTGAAGTTCTCAAAGGTCCGCTAAAGAAACATTTTCCCCAAAAAACGCCCGGAATAGGCACAACCTGGTTGCATTTTGCATCAACATAATGCCCCTGCACACCGTGCGTTGCTTACCCAGCAGGTTGTCCAAGATCTAAGCATGGGAATGACGCCCTGTTCTAAACATAGACTAGAACTGAGGGACACAACAACTAACTCTCATACCTGCTCCCACACAGGCTCATGTTCCCAGCAGTATTCGTGTCGGACGGCATCCCAACCACAGAGAATAAGCCCCGCTGTGCTAATTTTCCTTGACCCGATACACGTGTTTTTCCTAATTTTTTCGTTATTTGAGTACATATCTTTGTGAGCAAGCTTTCTCCGGAATGAAATATGTTAAATCAAAGCTTCGTTCACGATTGACCGACAATCAGTTGTCAGACTTTTTTAAAATTGGGTTGTCCAATTTGAAACCAAATATCGGAAATGTAGCTAAATCATTCCAGAAACAATAATATTCTTCTCATTGATTTTTTTTTCTAGTTTAAGATGTCATGAAGTCGTTTAGTAAGTTTAGCTTTGTATTTGTTTTAGATATGTATAAATATCTTGAAATATTTATTTGAAAACTTTTATGTTAAATTACAGAACATATAAAGTTACTTACACATTGATACATATTAGTAATTAGTTCATCAAAAATTTACAATATCTGTATTAACTGATCTTTAATGTACCATTTTTTTTTAATCAGGCCCGCAGAGCTTTACTCAATTTCCCATTTGTCCCTTCTGTCCAAAAGTTTCGTGACCCCTGCTCTAGACGAACACATTTTTCGGTCAGTGAAAAAACACGTCCTCAGTTACTTTCCCACCACCATAAAACATCGAAAAAGAAAGTGACTAACGGTTATAATATGCAGGGGTGGCAACTTTGGTTTTTACGGAGTGGTGCACATTCTTTCGTAGAATAATCAGTATCGATTATGTAAAATATGATATCATTATCACCGTCAACCATTATCAATCCACTGTTAAACGAAGGGTTCCCCAAGTCTCTTCCACAACTCTGTCCTGAGCCACTCTTCAATGTCACTCCTATATCATACTTTCGAATTTTATCCACCCATCTCCCCTATGGCCTTCTGGGTCTTTTCCTGTATATATATATATATACACAATATATAGGGTCTTTTCCTGTATCATCATCATCATCATCATTGTCAACCATTATCAATCCACTGCTGGACGAAGGTCTCCCCAAGTTTCCTCCACAACGGTCTGTCTTGTGCCAGTCTCCTCCATGTCACCCCTGCATACTTTCGAATTTCATCCACCCATCTCCCATGTGGTCTTCTTCTGGGTCTTTTCCTGTCCCTTGGAATCCAATCTAAAATTTCGGCTGTCCATCGATGATCTGTCCTTCTGGCAGTATGTCCAGCCCATTGCCATTTCAGGGATTTAACTCTGATCATGATGTCTTCCACTCTTGTCATTTTTCGGATCCACGAGTTCCTCTTCTTATCTCTCCTGGTTACACCAAGCATGCACCTCTCCATGCTTCTTTGAGTTGTCTGCAGTCTTTGTATATCTCTTTTAGTTAAGGTCCACGTCTCTGCACCATACGTAAGCACTGGAAGGATGCATTGATCAAACACTTTTCTTTTAAGACATAATGGCATATTGCTCTTGAAAATTATGCTGTTTCTTCCAAAAGCTCTCCAGGCAAGTTTTGTACGCCGATTAATTTCTTCATCAATGTGACCCTCACTTGATATCTGCTGTCCAAGATAAACGTACGTTTCTGTTATCTCCAGCTTTTCTCCATCAATCAATAAATCTTCATTTCTTGTAAAAGCATTGAACATCACTTTTGTCTTCTGAAAGTTCATTTTTAATCCCACTTCTTTACTCTTGTCAGCAAGTTCCTGGATCATACTCTGCAGCTCTGATGGGGTAGTTGCAAAAATGACTACGTCATCAGCAAAACGAAGGTGGGTTAGATAATCTCCATTAATCTTTATCCCTTTGTTTTCCCAGCTCAGCGACTGAAAAACACCCTCCAATGTGGCATTAAAGAGCTTCGGAGATATGGTGTCACCTTGTCTCACTCCCTTTCCAATTTTTATGTGTGTTGTATTTTCAAACAGCCTAATCTTTGCACTTGCATTTTCATAGATGTTATTAATAATATTAATGTATGCATCTTCAATACCGCAGGTTTTCAGAGCCATTGTAACTGCTGATGGTTTCACCGAATCAAAGGCTTTTTCATAATCAATAAAAGCCATGCACAATGGAAGTTCATATTCCCTCGCTCTTTCAATTAGTTCTCTCAGTACGTGGATATGATCTATTGTGCTGTAGCCACTCCTGAATCCAGCTTGTTCTCTCGGTTGAGCCATGTCCAGTGTTACCTTCAAGCGGTGTGAAAGAACTTTAGTGAAGATTTTATAAACTACCGATAGGAGGCTGATAGGTCTGTAGTTTCCGAGATCCTCAATGTCACCTTTCTTATGTAGCAGGATCATTGTAGCGGTGTTCCAATCCTCAGGAATCTTTCCTTCATTAAGGCATCGAGTGAAAATTTGGGCGAGTATTGTTTCAATTTCTCCACTTGCTTCTTGTATGATGTCTACAGTAATTCCATCTTCTCCTGGAGCTTTTCCCCGCTTCATGTTCTATATATATATATATATAGAACATGTATATATATATATATATATAGTGGACAGATTTCAATGCAAAAAATAGGGCAACGGCAACAGAATGAAACTTCAGTAGGTAAATTCGGTCACGGCAACAGAAACCAGCGTGGAAATACTCTCGTTGAGTTTGCAGAGGCAGAAGGGTTTTTCATCTTGAACTCCTTCTTCAAGAAAAAGCCAGACAGGAAATGGACATGGAGACATCCAAATGGGACGACAAGTGAAATTGATTTTATTATGTGTAACAAAAAATTCGTCATAGAAGACTGCAGTGTGCTAAACAAGTTCAACACAGGTAGTGACCATAGATTGGTGAGATGTAAGATGCACCTCAACACTAAACTTGAACGTGGCAAGCTCATAAGACAAACAAAATCTATTGACATAACCAACCTTAAAAAACACCATAATACCTTCAAGTTGGAACTGAAGAACAGGTTCTCTGCTTTAGAAGGCCTAACATCAGAAGAAGTGGACATCTCTGAAGTAAACAGAAAAGTAACCAAAGCTCTTATGGAAACAGCAACAAAATTAGCTGGGTCTAAGAACAAGTTGCATGTAAACAAATTATCAGGAAAAACGAAAATGTTGATGCAAAAAAGAAGAGAGATGAGGACAACTAAAGAAGATGTGACTTCCAAAGTGGAATATATAGAGCTATGCAAGACAGTAAGAAAAAGTATCACTGAAGACGTAAGAAAATTCAACTGTGAACTAGTGAGGAAAGCAATTGAAAACAACCAAAGCCTAAAGATAGCAAAGGGACATCTCAGTAAGGGAAGAAAACAGATTATGGCACTGAGAAAAGAAGATGGTTCTGTAACAAGAAATAGAGGCGAAATTTTGACAAGAGTGAAAGATTTCTACTCCAAATTATATGAAAGGGATGATACATGCACTCCAGACATCATGAAAGATACCAGTACCAGAGTTCCTCCAGTCCTTCCAGCAGAAGTTGCACATGCAATCAAGAACATGAAGCGGGGAAAAGCTCCAGGAGAAGATGGAATTACTGTAGACATCATACAAGAAGCAAGTGGAGAAATCGAAACAGTACTCGCCCAAATTTTCACTCGATGCCTTAATGAAGGAAAGATTCCTGAGGCTTGGAACACCGCTACAATGATCCTGCTACATAAGAAAGGTGACATTGAGGATCTCGGAAACTACAGACCTATCAGCCTCCTATCAGTAGTTTATAAAATCTTCACTAAAGTTCTTTCACACCGCTTGAAGGTAACACTGGACATGGCTCAACCGAGAGAACAAGCTGGATTCAGGAGTGGCTACAGCACAATAGATCATATCCACGTGCTGAGAGAACTAATTGAAAGAGCGAGGGAATATGAACTTCCATTGTGCATGGCTTTTATCGATTATGAAAAAGCCTTTGATTCGGTGAAACCATCAGCAGTTACAATGGCTCTGAAAACCTGCGGTATTGAAGATGCATACATTAATATTATTAATAACATCTATGAAAATGCAAGTGCAAAGATTCGGCTGTTTGAAAATACAACACACGTAAAAATTGGAAAGGGAGTGAGACAAGGTGACACCATATCTCCGAAGCTCTTTAATGCCACATTGGAGGGTGTTTTTCAGTCGCTGAGCTGGGAAAACAAGGGGATAAAGATTAATGGAGATTATCTAACCCACCTTCGTTTTGCTGATGATGTAGTCATTTTTGCAACTACCCCATCAGAGCTGCAGAGTATGATCCAGGAACTTGCTGACAAGAGTAAAGAAGTGGGATTAAAAATGAACTTTCAGAAGACAAAAGTGATGTTCAATGCTTTTACAAGAAATGAAGATTTATCGATTGATGGAGAAAAGCTGGAGATAACAGACACGTACGTTTATCTTGGACAGCAGATATCAAGTGAGGGTCACATTGGTGAAGAAATTAATCGGCGTACAAAACTTGCCTGGAGAGCTTTTGGAAGAAACAGCATAATTTTCAAGAGCAATATGCCATTATGTCTTAAAAGAAAAGTGTTTGATCAATGCATCCTTCCAGTGCTTACATATGGTGCAGAGACGTGGACCTTAACTAAAAGAGACATACAAAGGCTGCAGACAACTCAAAGTAGCATGGAGAGGTGCATACTTGGTGTAACCAGGAGAGATAAGAAAGAGGAACTCGTGGATCCGAAAAATGACAAGAGTGGAAGACATCATGATCAGAGTTAAATCCCTGAAATGGCAATGGGCTGGACATACTGCCAGAAGGACAGATCATCGATGGACAGCCGAAATTTTAGATTGGATTCCAAGGGACAGGAAAAGACCCAGAAGAAGACCACATGGGAGATGGGTGGATGAAATTCGAAAGTATGCAGGGGTGACATGGAGGAGACTGGCACAAGACAGACCGTTGTGGAGGAAACTTGGGGAGACCTTCGTCCAGCAGTGGATTGATAATGGTTGACAATGATGATGATGATGATATAGTGGACAAAAAAAGTATTTGCACACATACATCTTTTCCTCTTGCCGCCCCGGTGGCGCAGTGGTCTAAGCGATGGCCTCTGATCATTCGTCCGAATGGGGTCCGGGTTCGAATCCCGGTGAGGCATGGATGTTGTGTTTGTCTTACGGCACTGGCTCTCTCCCTTCCCTGGAACTAGTGACCCTAAATTAGGGACGGGCGACTGCTTATAGCCCATTGAGTTGCTCACGGTGGTCGTTAAACCTCCAATCAAAAAAAAAAAATATTTTCCTCGCCCCTGCCCCCTGTGCACCGGAAGAAGTCACTGAAACTTTTGAAAGTCATCATCATACTGTACAATGCTTCCTGCCTACATGCTGCTGTAGCCTGTTAAACCACTCTTCCTTGAGCCACCTTCACCTCACTCGAAAGTTGCCTTCTGATATCATGGGGTAGTATCTGAGTTAGCGAACGGCGCATTGCTTGGAAATTGAAAGACCCTAATTAACCCTCTAAAACAGAACGCCTACTAGGCTTAACATATTTTATTTTTCATCTTCTATTTCTGGAAAAGATTGGGCAAAACACACACACACACACACACACACATCTCTATCTTTTCTGATGATAATATATGTAACACGATAAATGAATCTGGAGTGGTGCATTGCAACACACAAATTTTCTGGAGTGGTGCGTTAGCACCACTCGCAATACAATAGTCCCCACCCCGAGAATATGTACAAGCAAAGACTCTTTAGTGCACACCTGAACAATGTCAAATGAGCGGCATAAAGAAAGGCAGGAAATTTCCCATGACATTGCGACAGCTAACAGCAGCAAGTGTCAGTGATGAGTCTTGTTTCACGAGAATTGAATGCTCTCTTATGCCGAAAGAGGCTTATCATCTTATAATGAAAAGAAAAGAAACGTGCAGATTTTGAGTGCAGCTACTTTAGTACGCGATCAGCCCACTTGAAGAGACCGGAACCTCAGACCGTCTCACCCAATTGTGTTCTTTTATCACTGACACTGAACTCCTTGAGGGACATCTGCGCGTTATGGCATAGTTTTGAAAGAATAAAAACCGAAATAGGTTTTTGTTCTTGAAGAAAAAAACAATAAATCACCTTTCGTTGCCATAAGTGCAATCATTATATAAAGATTTTGAGATACGGGCCAATGACCGCACACAAAGGTATCATTTGTGCCAGTAAGACGTGTCCGCACGCAGGTGCTTTTCCACTGGCGAAAGATGCTGATTGTTTCGGAACAACATTTCGTGAACGGAACGACAGGATTTTCCACGCTCTCAGATAACAGGTAAAGAATATGATTTCTCTTCTTCTTAGAAAGCTTTTCTGAAAAGCGAACGTGCCTCTTACAGTTATAGTAAGAGCCGTAATTAGGCTATGGCCAGCTATTTATACACACATCTCCATCGCCCTTCCAACCCACCTGCCAATCCCCCAATTTATTTGCAGACGTCTCCCCTCCCCAGTAAATAAATCTCAACCATAGATACCAACTACGTGAGTGCTGTGAGGCCTAGCAAACGCGTAGCTGGGGAGGGGGATGCTCTGTGTTCAACTATAAACGGACGTTTTCCACGAATACAGACGCCATTTTTCTTGTTTTTTTCGCCCCCTCCCCTTGTTCATTTAATTCACTAGCGAATAATTTCTCCATGCCAAACTGTAAAAACAGTAAAAATAAAACACAAAATATGAAAAACGAGGGTGTAAAAGAAAACTAAACTCTCTTGAAATATAAAAAATAAATCACATTCTCCGAATTTATTTTATTATGGTTGAGCTGCAGATTTCTATTACTGGATAAGCCTTTAAATTTTTTAGTTTACTATTCTGGTCCCTTTCAGTGAATCCACGAATCATCATGATGGAGGAGATATTGATGCCGTGTTTTGACTGTTTCGACTTCTCTTCTTCGGTTCCATTCTTTCTTTATCTTTATTCACACATTCTCTTTCGCTGGTACTCGGCGGTAGCCTCTTCTGACTGTGGTCAACAGCCAAACACCTCCCCTTTCCCACTCAAAAACCAAGAGCTCTCACATTCAAGCCAACAAACACCTCTTCTCCCGCACACATGCATCGTAAAACCACTCCTTTTGACCCCAAAGCAATGAATCGGAAGAAGTCGACAGTTCTTTCTCTCGCACAAGGATTTCTCTTTAGCACTATTTTCCGACGTCTAGGGGTATGGACATTTAGCTACTCCCACATCTCCTCTCCTCATACTTCTTTGCATACGATAAATTGCATGGAAGTTTCTTAACAGTATTTATCATCTCATAGTATTTTAGCTTTCTCAGCAAATTCGCATCCACCTCGGCCTGTTATTGTTTTTTTTAACGTTCTTTCGTATTTTATGTTTTTTCCAAAAAAAAAAAAAGTGAAGGGGAGCTATTTCTCTCCTCCCTGACCCGTAACACTAACAAGCCCTGTGCCTCTGTGGTTGAGAATAATTGGTGGTACAGAAGGTCTGAATTCCGAAGCAGTTGGGAATCTGACCTCCCTCTTCCCCTTCTGCATTTTACAATCCTAAATGACGTCGCCATTCCAGACCGACTTCTCTGCCTAGAACATCTATAACGAAGTAAATTTCTCCGTCATTTTTGGTCCACGCCGGGGATCGAACCCGAGTCCACTTATTCCGGAACAAGTCGCTCTACCAACTAAGCTACGCAGACATCCGTTCTTGCTGCTATCTGCCTTTATGTCGTGTGAGTCCTGCGGGGCAGGCACGTCACCCCCCCGAAAGAGGGTCGGTGGCATGGCCCACAGGTCAGCCGTGACCATGGATTGCCGTAAGCAGCCATCCGCTGAAGAACGTGCACTTGAGAACTCCCAGTCAATCTGATGTGTGGAATGCAGCATCACACATTTTTATTTTTCGAAGCGCTGAAGAAGGGATTCTCTTATTTTTCCTATCTCACGGTCTGGAATGAATATCACACCATTGCGAGATCTGTAACGGCCGGGTCATCCGAGAAGTTCGGGCGCCATTATAACGAAGTAAATTTCTCCGTCATTTTTGGTCCACGCCGGAGATCGAACCCGAGTCCACTTATTCCGAAACAAGTCGCTCTACCAACTGAGCTACGCAGACGTTCGTTGTTGCTGCTATCTGCCTTTACGTCGTGCGCGTCCTGCGGGGAAGGCACGTCGCACATCCTTGATGGAAGGACAAGGGGAAATATACGAAACCCTACTGTGAGATTTCATGATGAAGCTTCGTTCATCCGATCAAATTAGGACCAGGATGCGTTCGCAAATTCGAAAATTTCGAGCAATCGAGTACACTATATTGGTTACCAGTAGTAGCTAAATAAGAATTTAAAGTGATACAAATTGTTTTATTCATTAAACTTGCTAAATATATATGCATTAATATACGTAAGTACACTAATGTATACGTAAGTATATTAATGTATAATGTATACGTAAATATATTAATGTATACGTAAATATATTAATGTATACGTAAGTATATATAATGCATATACGTAAGTATACAATTGAAAAATAAAGCTAATAATTTTGGGGTCTGCCACAAAGCATTTACAGAAAAGAAGAAATAATATATATATACACACACGATCGTATCAGAAAAATATGACCACCGACCTAATAATGGGAATAACCACCCTTGGAGAGTATAACAGCGGCGAAACTGCGTGGCATGGGCGCCATGAGGCCCTGGACGGTTGCCCCAGGCACACTTGCCCATTCTAACTGCAGCACAGCATGGAGGTGCCGTAGATGACGTGACTGTGGGTCGGCACGTCGAACCTGTCGATCCAAATAGTCCCACAACTGCTCTATGGGATTGAGGTCGGACGATTTCAGTGGCTAAGGGAGAACGGACACATCGCTGTCGTATTCCTGGAACCAGTCACGCATTCCCTTGGCGACATGACAGGGCACATTGTCCGTTTGTAGACACTATCACCACCAGGGTAAACGTCCAACATGAAGGGAGGCATGTGGTCAGCGAGGGTGGACAGACAGCCATTGGCGTTCAGGGACCCGTCCAGGGGTACCAGCGGTCCCAGATCATACCAGGAAAACATCCCCCAGACATGCACACTACCACCGCCGGCTTGTTCTTGACCGACAAATGTGTCCGGGTGTTTTTTCTCGTGTGTCTGACTCCGTATTCACTATCGCCCATCACTTCTGTATAGTAGAAACCTCGATTCGTCACAGAGGGCAACTTTTTCCATTTCTCCACTGTCTAATGACGGTAGCCCCATGCGAACAGCAGGCGTCGTTACCGATGGACCTGGGTTAACATGGGCGTCTTGACGCCACATCGACTCCGGAGACCCATACGTAACAGGATTCGCTCTACTGTTATCGGGAACACGTACCTGGGTGCCCCAGCGTTCATTTGCGTGGCCGATTGCTGCACTGTTGCGCGTCAATTGTGTTGGAATCGCAGCTTCTTGGCGATAAAAGAATAAAAAACGCACATCGTCAGACGGGACTTTTACGGCGCTCCAAATGAATTTTCACATACCGTGCAGCTGTTGGTCACCGAACTACACGTATCTTGAAACGCCACATGCGGACACCTATCTCTCTCTCTCTTGATCTGTGACGTGAGGTTGAGAGGAGAACCTTCTTGTGTGGACTGTGTGCTGTCGTCTTTGCTTGTGCGCGGTTGTATGTTGGGGAAGTTCTGCGTGTGCGTTTTACCAAATAGAAATGCTCTTTTAATAAAGGAAGCAAACTGTATTACGTGAGATGTTTCTAATCTGCAAACTCTGGTACGCTTCATTATTCTTATAATATGTTCTTAGTGTTATGAACGTATTCATTTGTACACCTGCAAAGTAATTGTGTGGGCGGTACTGAAGTAAACTTCTTCAGTAAACATGGCGTCAGTTGGCGGCTATATAAGAAACATCCTTTGTTACCGTGATGGAGCATCTACGTGTCGACGTATTACACCTAAATGGATATCTACGTATCATCACTAATGTTATAATTTTTTTTTTGCATACAACTCAGGTCTGTATGTGAATTTATTATTGCTAGCGTGAAGTGCTCTGTTCTATTTTCATTGTTAAGCTCACATTCTTCTGCCATGAATGAAGGCTAGCGGAAAATATTTTTCTACTGCGTACCGAATAATTGGGGTTATAATGTTATCATTTTAACTACGCATCCAATCTTTGGGAATTTAATATTTCCACCCCTCCAAAACAACAAACTGCCCTTTATCAGTTGACGTTTTCCTCTGGGGTTGATGGCCTTTTGGGCTCCACAGTTATGACGTCGGGAGGTACTCGGTGTGCCAGCGGTCCATTCTTGGTACACCCTTACTACAGCACCTCGCGAACAACCCACGAAGTCTGCTGTTTCTGAGATGCTTAAATCTTTGGCGCGGTATCCGATGATCTTTCCTTTTTGAACGTCGGTCAAATCACTAACTCTGCCAATTGTGCTCACGTAATGCACTATGGCTCATCTGTCCTGGCCGGCCGCTTATATCTCCGTGTGGTTGACCTTGTCATGTGCACTCTTTGTTATGACGGGTATACTGTGATTCCGGGGTGGTCATATTATTCTGATACGACTGTGTATATAAAACAGTGTCCACTCTATTACACAGTGATGTGTTTCAGCGGATTTATGATATAAAGGTGTTGAGCAAACGAAATTGGGAAATATAAACTTTAAGCTAACCTGCTCGACATAGAAAATGTCACATCATGAAGAATGCAAGAAATGAGAAGAAATTTACCGCACATATATACAAGAAGGTGGGAAAGAAGTGATTTACCGTATATTTCGGCATATAAGTCGATATGGAGCATAAATCGAATGGGTTAAATTTCTCAATTTCCTTATCTTTATTCATAGATAAGTCGATCATGGATATAAGACGAAGCTAGAACAACTACAGTTAGGGTTTCCATGTAACTATATTTTTCAGTGTTTCAGTAAATATGTATTAAAAAGAAGAGCAACGAGGAGAATAAATGGAGTAAGGATGACGTCACAAACTTGAAGCCCTTTGAGCAGAGGTCTCACCAACATGGCAGCAGGGTGGCAGAGGCTGTGATTGGCTGTGACGTCACGATCGTGACGTTTCGCTGGCTTCACTTTGATTGCACGAGGGGAATGGCTGGCCCTTACTCTATCTATTCTGACCTCCTTGAGGAAGAGAAAGTGAAGTGAGGTAATTTCTGCATTTTTCATTACGACCAAAACTTGAATTTCGTATTATTTTTTTTTTCTTAGGAACTGATGCTACCATATTTCTTTCCTCATACCGACCAGTCAAAGAAACCGCCGCACAAAGGAGAAAAATAATTTTAATAAAAAAAAAAGAAGAATCACAGTGATTCTTACAGCTATCGTTCGCGGCTTTCTCACAGAGTCCGATTGAAATCAGAAACCAAAAGAGCTTTTGATTTTAATCGCAAACATGAAATAATAAGATGAGAGATACAACTAAGAGTTTGGCAGATCGAAAAAAAAAAAGACTGTCTTCGCTAGCAGCTGGCAATTGTTATTCTTAAAGCACATGTGCCATCGGCTGTCGACACAATGGCCACCAGCCAATCAACAGCGAGGCAGCAACGTGTTTCAAAGGTTTAATAATTGCGAGACATATGAGGTGCACTCAATGTAGTTCTGGCGTCTTTGCAAAACCAGTGTATGCCACCCACGAGGTCTTGGAGGTATCGTGAGGTAGATGCAATTAACATATGACAGCTACCACTACAAATCTGTCACGGCGATTTTATGTTTATGTCAAACGGAAATATTCGGTAACTTTATTTTAAATACACCAGATTGTAAATACTCAAGAGACGCATATAGCGTAGTAAATCCGTTTGTTTTTGTGGTGTATGCAGCACATAGATTCGCCAAGCTTTCGCGCTTCACTGGGAAGCTTTTTCAAGGCAGTGGTAGACATAAAAATGCAGGGAATTTCAGCACGTAAAGAACGAAGATGATTTTTGAAAATAACGTGGATGCCACCACGAGCATATTACATGAATTTTTGTCACACAATTATACTGTGCGGCGCGATGTGTTTTCATCTTTTAAACACCACAAAAATAAACGGATTTAATACGTTTTACGCTTCTTTTGAGTATTCGAAAATATTCGTCTCAGCAACTTTTAAACAAGTTCTTAATAAAGGGAATATTACATTTCGGACGCTTTTGTAATGGTTTCTTATGAACGTAATAGTGAGTTTCGAGTGCTTGAATCACGACGGAATTTAAGGCACTGATTTTTTTTTTTTTTTTTTTCTCATTGAGAAATTTCAATAGATACGTAAGTCGATGTGGCGTACAAGTCGAGGACCAAACTTCTGAAGAAAAACCCTCATCGTACCCGCCAAAAAATACGAAACTTCTAAGGATTCACATGAATGCGATTGGTGAGGAGATAATATAATGCGACCTGAGTCAGTAGATCGTATAACCACCATGCTGGGCCATATGTTCAGCTACACGGTGTGACATCGGGTGTAAAAGTCCCCAGATGGTGTCCTAAGATACCTCTGACCATGCGTCGTTGACTTGTGTCCATAATTCATCGACAGCGCAGTGGGTAGTGCAGAGGCGTCCGCCAATGACGTCTCACACATTCCCTGTTGGGGCAAAATGTGGGAACAGCCAAGGAGGTTAGAATAGATAGAGTAAGAGCCAGCCGTTCCCGTCGTGCAATCAAAGTAAAGCCACCGTAACGTCACGATCATGACGTCACAGCCTCTGCCACTATGTTGGTGAGACGTTTGAGCATTAAATTCGTCTGCTCAAAGTGCTTCAAGTTTGTGACGTCATCCTTACTCCATCTATTCTAACCCCCTTGGCAACAGCGATGGCCACCGCAGCACTTGGACAACTTGTAGGCACGATCTGTTAATGTTGGTAGTGCGCGGGCGGCCGTTATCTTGTTGAAAATAGGCATCAGGGATACCATGGCAAAAAACCCCTCATTGACATATCGTGATACTAACATTGTACCTGCTATGCGTACGAACCATGAACGACAAAAAATGAAACTGATATCACCCCAAACCATGACAACAGGCCGAGGTGCCATATGCCGCTTACGGATGGCAGCAAGATCAGTCCGGTGACCACGTCATCTCCAGACTCTCAATGGGTGATCGTCGACGCTCAGACGGAAGCGAGAATGGTCGGTGAGTACATGGTTCCATTCGTCCCTCCACGTATGTTTAGTATTGCACCATTGAAACTTTACGCAACGATGTGTTGCGGTGATTGGCAGTCTTCCCAACGTATGGCGATAGCGTGAATCTGCCTCAGCCAATCAGCGATACATAGTCCGTATAGATATGATGATGTTTATAGCTGCCGGTACACCTCGCTGACGTTCTTTGCGTGATAATAAGAAAAGGGACCGCTGCTAATTCTCCGCTAATTTCCGCTTCTATAATTAAATGTTGCAACAGAAATTTTTGAACAGATTCTGATTAAATTCCCCGTGTGAGACCTTCATGAACAGCTGAAATTACACTTAGTGATTCTTAACGATGTAGACACCCAAATTCTTGCATACGAATTGGGCAGAAAGTCACCCCTTAAAGGAACGAAAGCCACCCTCTCCACAGCTCGTCAGACTAAAAATGCCATTGTGAGCAGATTGGCTACAGATAACGAAAGATGTTTTGTCACAAGAGCTGCAGCCATCGTATCCCAGAGTAATTTTTTTTTTAAGTTTAGCGACCACCGTGAGCAACTCAATGGGCTATAAGCAATCGCCTGTCTCTAATTTAGCGCCACTGGTTCCAGGGAAGGGAGACAGACAGTGCCAAAAGACAAAGACAACATCCATGCCTCACGGGATCCGAACCCGGACACCTTTCGGATGAATGATCAGAAGCCGTCGCTTAGAGCACTGCGCCACAGGCGTGGCGAGTAACATTATGCTCCGTGGAAACTAAAACAGGTGGCGCAATGGTCTAAGCGATGGTCTCTGATCATTCGTCCGAAAGGGGTCCGGGTTCAAATCCCGGTGAGGCATGGATGTTGTGTTTGTCTTACTGCACTGGCTCTATCCCTTTCCTGGAACCAGTGACCCTAAATTAGGGATGGGCGACTGCTTATAGCCAATTGAGTTACTCACGGTGGTCGTTAAACCTCCAATCGCCGCCCCGGTGGCGCAGTGGTCTAAGGCGTTGGCCTCTGATCATTCGTCCGTAAAGGGTCCGGGTTCGAATCCCGGTCAGGCATGGATGTAGTGTTTGTCTTACAGCACAGGCTCTCTCCTTTCCCTGGAACCAGTGACCCTAAATTAGGGGCGGGCGACTGCTTATAGCCCATTGGGTTGATCACGGTGGTCGTTAAACCTCCGATCAAAAAAAAAACCTTCCAATAAAAAAAAATAAAAAAAAACACCAAAACACAAAGACAACACGTGGGATCACAATCTGACATTTAAAAGTGGTGATACGAAAGCTACTCCTAGCGGAAATCATAACGTGTATCAGTGAAATTCTAAACTGCGTGGATTCTCAATGCTATGGTTGGCGTTACCTGATGCCAAAATGAAAATTTTCGAATCCCACTTACAAATACGGATATACCGTGTCTACAGCCGAATGAAATGATACTAAAATAATATCCTATAAAAAGACTTGTCAAAAATTGGCAGCGGGTTAACAGTCAAGTAAAAATTGCACTTCGTTGTACTGTCAAACTACACTGTTAAAAATTTTTCAGTAGATTGCATCAAAAAGTGGTGCAGCATGTACATATAAATGGTATATAACCTGAATTCAGGCTGGATACTACAGTATATTATGGTAAACAACCCGAATGGGGCGAAGTTACACCCTTTACGACATATTTTTGTATGCTTAATGCACCACATAATGGTTTACCTTTTTTTCCAAAAGTGGTGCAGCTGGTATAGTACCACTTTTCGGGGCAATCTGCTACAATTTTTTTTTTTTTTTTTTTTTTATTAAGGTTTAACGACCACCGTGAGCAACTCAGTGGGCTATAACCAGTCGCCCGTCCCTAATTTAGGGCCACTGACTCCAGGGAAGGGAGAGAGTCAGTGCCGTAAGACAAACACAACATCGTTATTTTAAAATTTTAAATACACAGTGTTGTGTGCAGAGGATGGATCCATTTACAAAAAGATTTTTTTCAAAGGAATTCCTGGAATCGGTGAAAATATTTATTAGTAGAAATAGATTTTAGCATAATACTAGCGGCAGAAATCTGCGTTATGAAAAATCACAAATTGCACGCTACATATTCTCCATAGAGTTACTAAGGCTAAAGGAAGGGCCGCGGGTGGCCTAGTGGGCAACGTTCGTGACTGCCACGGAAAGGACCTCAGGTTCGATCCCAGGCAGGTACGAACGCTCGATCCACTAAATATCCGCCGTGCGTCGGATGAGCACGTTAAGCCGTCGGACCCCGGGTACTGGGCCCCGGTAATAAATAAGGGCGTCTTCCTCCCCCTTTCTACTTCGCTTCCGTGTCACTTTCCTATCGGGCACTCTAGCCCAAATCTCCTAGCTTCCTATTTCTAAGAGTTGTTTAAGACCTGGGGTCAGACACTCCCTTCCTGCCGCCCCGGTGGCGCAGTGGTCTAAGGCGCTGGCCTCTGATCATTCGTCCGTAAGGGGTCCGGGTTCGAATCCCGGTCAGGCATGGATGTTGTGTTTGTCTTACGGCACTGGCTCTCTCCCTTCCCTGGAACCAGTGACCCTAAATTAGGGACGGGCGACTGCTTATAGCCCATTGAGTTGCTCACGGTGGTCGTTAAACCTCCAATAAAAAAAAAAAAAAAACACTCCCTTCCTAAAATCCTCTACATATGACGACGACATAAGGCTAAAGGAATTTTCCAAATCCACAATTAGAAACATAGACGCCGCCCCTGTGGCGCAGTGGTCTAAGCGATGGCCTCTGATCATTCGTCCGAACGGGGTCCGGGTTCGAATCCCGGTGAGGCATGGATGTTGTGTTTGTCTTACGGCACTGGCTCTCTCCTTCCCTGGAACCAGTGGCCCTAAATTAGGGACGGGCGACTGCTTATAGCCCATTGAGTTGCTCACGGTGGTCGTTAAACCTCCAATCAAAAAAAAAAAAAAAAAAAAAAAAAAAGAAACATAGACAGCCGCCCCGGTGGCGCAGTGGTCTAAGCGATGGCCTCTGATCATTCGTCCGAAAGGGGTTCGGGTGCGAATCCCGGTGAGGCTTCTTTTTTTTTTTTTTTTTTTTTTTGATTGGAGGTTTAACGACTACCGTGAGCAACTCAATGGGCTATAAGCAGTCGCCCGTCCCTAATTTAGGATCACTGGTTCCAGCGAAGGGAGAGAGCCAGTGCCGTAAGACAAACACAACATCCATGTCTCACCGGGATTCGAATCCGGACCCCTTTTGGACAAATAATCATAGGTCATCGCTTAGACCCCATTGCACCACAGGTGCGGCGGTGAGGCATAGATGCTGTATTTGTCTTACGGCACTGGCTCTCTCCCTTCCCTGGAACCAGTGACCCTAAATTAGGGACTGGCGACTGCTTATAGCACATGAGTTGTTCACGGTGGTCGTTAAACCTTCCATAAAAAAAACTAATGTGAGTCGAAAGTTTTGCAACATTTACACATGTGCTGCGGCGGGTGTTGTCACGTTATGGGTAATATGACAGTAGCATAAGAGGAAATCTAAAGGCCTCAAGATGCTTTCTTGGAATTCTTCTTCTTTGGTCAATATCCTTTCATGGGCATTTGCATAATTTGGAAATGCGTGGCCTTGAGCTCTTTGTCTCGAGTAGGATAAAAGAACACGTGCGATGGATTAGTCTTTCTCGCGCTTTTTCTCTCGTTCTTGTGGGGCATTGCTGGACGTTACGATGAGAGTTATTTACGGTCTTTGAATTTCTCAGGGAGAGGATTAGGGATGCCTGCGGATGGGAATGGATCTGTGATGCCTTGGTCTGTCTGCTGAGGAGACAGCGCCGGGGTGTCGATGCCGAGTTCCTGCAAGTATGCCATGGACCTCCATGAATCTTCAACTTCATTCATGGATCTGGTCGAGCGTTAGCTGAATGTTCATCGTTAGTTCTTCTGCCTGCCGAGGAGACCACGCTGGGGTGTCTATGCTGAGTTCCTGCTAGTGATGCTACGGACCGGTGGATGTATGAGTTATCCTCATCGATTGCGTTTGCTGGCCTCTTTCGTGATGTTCCAGTTGTGTTCATATTGAGGGAGGATTTTTCTCTTGCTCAAGGACTGGTATGTGTAGTCACGATTATGTTGGAATTTGTCAGCATTTTCTCTGTTGACTGGCCATTTCAAGGTAAAAGCATTGACCTTTATAGAAGTTTTAAAAATTTGTAGATAATGATTTGGAATTCTATTAAACAGTTAAACCTTAATTTTGTGTTGTAAAATTTGTGCACTGTTGCTATTTACTTAACTTAATTTAAGGATGTTTGTGATTGTGTGATTGTGATTGGAGGTTTAACGACCACCGTGAGCAACTCAATGGGCTATAAGAAGTCGCCCGTCCCTAATTTAGGGTCACTGGTTCCAGGGAAGGGAGAGAACCAGTGCCGTAAGACAAACACAACATCCATGCCTCACCGGGATTCGAACCCGGACCCCGTTCGGACGAATGATCAGAGGCCATCGCTTAGACCACTGCTCCAACGGGGCGGCTAATTTAAGGATGTCAACACTCTTAAAGTCCACCCTGCAGGGGTTTTGAGCTAACTTGGGCCGGGCAAAGAGGTTGGACCGTCGCAGTATGTCACGTGTTTAAACTAGTTCAAGTCGCGCACTGCAGTCAGTCGAAAGGGATATAAAGTGGCAGTCGTTGCTGTGAACAGCATTGCATGTCGCCGTTTTGTCTGCGGTTGGGACGCCTAAAAGACGAACCACCACCACCGGCAAATTAGGGAAATTTTGCTTTACGAGTTTCAACTCGGCCATAACGCTGCTCAAGCAACACGAAACATTTGTCATGCGAAAGAGGAAGGTTCCGTGGACCACAGCACCGAAACCAGATGGTTCAAGAAATTTCTCTCAGGTGACAGAAACCTCGGCGATCAGCCAAGGTCAGGTAGGTCGCGAACCGTGGATTCGGAGGCCGTGCGCCAGGCCATAGAGGCAAATCCAACAACCAGCAATCGGAGATTATCAGGCGAGCTGGGTAGATCACAGACCACCGTGGTTCGTCACCTTCAGGACCTCGACAAGGTCTACAGAAGCTGCCGCATTATCCCTCACGAACTGAAGCCAGCTGAAGCCAAACGCCGAGTGGAAGTGTGCACGGAACTCCTAGAAAACCCATGCAATGTACGTTTCATCAAGAGAACTGTTACGTCCGATGAAAAATGGGTCTATTTCCGTAATACTAACACACAACGGCAGTGGTCGAGCACGGGCCAGCTTCCACAACCTGTTACCAAACGTGGACGCTTCGAGCTCAAGGTGATGCTCTGCGTCTGGTGGAATTTCGAGGGGATCATCCATTACAAATTTGTCCCAGACGGTCGGACCATCAACGCCAACCTCTACTCTGTACAGCTCGAGAGGATGTATGCCGTTTTGGAGAAGTACCCAGACTGGTGAACAGAAAGCGCGCTCTCCTACAGCAGAGTAACGCTCGGCCTCATACCGCGGCACGGACGACCCGGGCAAAATTCCAGGAACTTGAGGGCATCGAACTGATGTTACGCCCAACATATTGTCCAGACCTTGCCCCGTCGGATTATTACTTGTTCTGGTCCATGGCCAACATCCACCGCGGGCGGCACTTCAACAACCATGAGGAAGTGGCAGCTGTGGTGAAAGAGTTCTTCGCCTCGAAGGACAAAAACTGGTACCGCCGCGGAATCGATGAGCTGGCAGACAGATGGCTAAAGATGGTGCAATATGATGGCCTATACTTGGAATGCTAGTCAGCTTTCGTTGTAAAGGTATGTATGAAGGCATAAAGTTATCCAAATATTGCAAAACTTTCGACTCACTCTCTGTATAAGCCCCCAAAAAGGGAAATCTATGTGTTACTTGAAGAATTGGGTAGACGCAAAATGTTCTTCACAGTCAATGGTATCCGAAAGTGGAATGCTTTTTTCAAACAGATATTTAGTCAGAAATGCATACGGTAAAAATACAATAACGCCCCTGGCAGCAGAACTGTGCACTGCAATAAGGCAAGAAACATCATAGTGGAAGCAATAAGATGGAAAAAAATAAGATGGAAAAACCTTTTAGTAGCAGATATACAAAGAAAAAAATTAGACATACTGCCCCTAGTGGAAAAACAATGCATTCATGAAAAAGGATAATGTGCACAATCTTTATCATATGAAATGGTATTACAGAACTAAAAGAAGTTTTCAAAAGGAGTTTTCGAAGCTGAGATTGAGTGGCAAATATTGAAATGCCTATTCACGCCACTTAGTGGCGTAGCGTTCCTTGTGAAAAATTGAAAATTATATGCAATCCGCTGTAAAAATAACTTTTTAAATCGGAGTTTTAGATGAAGGGATATCAAGAGTTTACTGATTTTGCCAGTCAGCAGAACAATTTTATTCAGTGCTATTTAGTTGATTGACAAATCCAATAAATAATTTCAAGTACATTCACCATTTGGTAACTGAATGGTATTTGTGGTTCACACACACTATATGATTTGCAGTCATACCTGAACCACAAATATCAATCAAGTATAACAAAGATGTTCCTGAAGAAGCAATTTTACATCAGTTGTATAATACCATTTTCTTCAATTAAAATTAAAACCACTTTTCCACTTAGTAATGTATATGTGAAATCTCTACACTAAACCAGTAACATCCCTAAAATGACAATACAGCAGTGAAAACTTGTATGTGATAGCATAGTGATGCCACACTTGCATGACCACGTGTTGTTTTACATATGAGGAACACTGTGTTAACTTTCATTTTTTTCTGTACATATGAGTATAGTGTAAGACATGCATGTTAATGCACTGAATAACAAAAAAGAAAAAAAAAAAGACTGTACCAATAAATGAGGAAATTACAAAACACAAACCCATCACCATTAATGACATGAACACAACATCTAGAGAAATAAGATATTTATTTTGATAAATATAATCAGTCATCACAGATAACAAGAATGCAATTGTGCACTCCTCAAAATTCTTAAATAACTCATATATATTTTTGTTAATACTATTCATGCTTGACTAGAAGGTGACAAAATGGCACTGTAAAAACAGAAAGGTAATCTTTTTTTATTCATGAAATTAGCCTACTGCAAGTTTATTAAATTAATTAATTTCACACAACACAAATTTTTAAGAAACTCCCAAAGGGTAACATGAAGTATAAAATTAGGTAAATTTTCTTGAAACTATTTGCCTGGAACAGGGGTGGATTGGCCAACCAGGATGCTGGAACATTTCCTCATAGACCACTCAAAAAATGGTTCACTTTTCTTGTACTCTGTACATCTGGACATTTTAGAATGACCGAATAATTTTGTTAGTGCTTATGAATAAAAGTTGTTAACCTCACTTGAACTTAAGTTTCGTCTGAAAAGTTATTTCCTTAAAAAAAGAAAAAAGAACATTTACATTTTGTGCATTTGTTCTGAAATAGCATAACAAAATTCCATATATTTGTGTGAAAAAGTGTGGTTTGACCAAGAATAAGTGAAGTTAACAATAAATTAATTAAGCTAAAGCTAACTACAATTAGATATAGGTTGTTGAACAACTCGGAGCCCAGAGTCATTAGTATGCCCTTCCTTCCTCTTGTGATCTTGAAGGAGACATTAGTACCCATTCTAGTTGCCCATCATCCCCACCACTTTATCCACAGACTGACATAGAGCATAAAAAGATGCTCAAGGAAAGATGTTCCGAAAGCATTTATCTTAAAAGAAACAACAGTTTACCCGTCCTAGTTCATCGGTCAAAATAATGAGTAAACTTAGAAAAAGCATCTACTCAAGAAGAAGACACCAATACCATTGTGTAGTAGGCAATCAGTGACCATATAAATATAAAAATTAATTGCGTAGAAAAATTGGTATGCGGTGTGTGTGCACAATTCAACTTTTAAAATGATCTCCATAGTGATTTAGTTGGAAATAGGGCCTTCAAGAGACTCATGCTTATTTTTTTCTTTTCTTGTCAAACAAATTTTTCAAAGGAAAGTAATATCTGGTACAATACCCCATTTTCGGCATGGTTTCATGCTACACTCAATGATGAGAGGATTTTTAAAATTCTTTCACCATTAAATAGTTGTCAAAAAATTTTTCACAACTGAGTTTGTTTTACAATGCACACTTCAGCAGTTTTCTTTCATCCAAAACCTAAAAGATTTTCTTTTTCATGAGGAGAAATTTATGAGGTGTTGCCCTATATATCTATATATATCATCATCATCATTGTCAACCATTATCAATCCACTGCTGGACGAAGGTCTCCCCAAGTTTCCTCCACAACGGTCTGTCTTGTGCCAGTCTCCTCCATGTCACCCCTGCATACTTTCGAATTTCATCCACCCATCTCCCATGTGGTCTTCTTCTGGGTCTTTTCCTGTCCCTTGGAATCCAATCTATATATATATCCAATCTATATATATACAGTGTGTGTGTGTGCACACACATACTTTTAGTGGACAGCAAGACTAAAATTCCTGGTTTGGTCATCTTAATCCACCCCTGACCTGGACATAAAACAATAAATTACACTTATGAGGTGCCTGAGTTTGTAAAACATATAAAAAATTCTCTTTCGAGCATTTTTTTATATAAGTTGTACGACAGATAACACAAAGACTTATCTCATCCAGAAGAAGATAACCAGAAGGCAGATTTACAATGTGTGAAAACCAAATTCGTTTTTATTACACCTATAAAATTATACTATAAAACTGCTGCAAAAGTTTTAAAAAGTACTAAATCTAAAAGGTTGAAATGTTAGTACAGCACTGTATAAGAGCGAGTGAAGCAGGAAAAATTCATTCAGTAAAATACAAATAATAAGAAAAATGATTGTAACTTTTAAATGTTTGTATGTGCATCCATTACCTTTAAATAGTGAAAGGAAGTCAATGGTTGCACATGAAGATCACATTTACATAAGTGAAAATTAATAATACTGGTAGTGATATTATGCAAACAAATACCTGGTGTCAGATATAAAAAAAATTAGAATAGTTACTCAATAATGTAAATAAAATATGAACACTATTTTCTAATTAACAGAGCTCAAATTTATTATGCTTTAAATTTATTATTATTATTTTTTTTTTTTAGGTTTTAGGGGAAGTGGAGGTTATGGCCATTTATGATCAATTCTACGGACTAGGAGTAGTTGCCTGTTTCTAATTTGTAACCAGTGGTTTCGGGGAAGGGAGAGTGCTTGCATGATAAGACAAACACACCACCCATGCCTCATCTGGAACTTTATAACACAAGCCTAGTTTGGATGACTAGCCAGAACCGGTACCTCTGATCACTCGGCCAGGGTGGGGGTAAAAATATTCTTTTTGTAACAGTTCAGTAGTTAATACATAGAAGATCAGTGAGCATAAGATACCCAGAAATACCAAATGAAAGTGAATTTACAACATTATCTGTCTATCTTCAGCAAAAATATATGGTACAATACAAAGAAAAGTTTAAAATCATTTGGTACAAATGACCAGCATGTCTGACCACTCACCCACTAACATGGTGATCTGCCTTGTGAAATCTGTAATTAATGAGACCCAGATTTCTATAAGAATATTTCATTCAGTGGCATCAATTCCACAAATAGTGTTTGCTCCTTTGGGTAAATATAAAACCTCTTGTTTCTACTTACAGCAATTTCTTTTTTTTTTAATCAAGTAAACGTACCAGCTCCCTGACAATACTATGTAATTCGAATTCATTAAGCCCAATCTCTTTTTTTACATAACCTTGATTTTCCAATGTGTAAATAAAACTCTTTTTTGTCAGAGAACATGAACACCAACACACTCACTGCAGCTAAAAATGATTATCTCACAATCAATTTTTTAACAACTATTTGAAATCACGAGAAGAGTAAGGTGCATGCACGTAACAGATTTCTGTTTGATGTTCATACATTTTGTAAAAGTGCAAATATTAAGAAAAAGAAATATTACACATTTGTTACTACAGCTTTTTAAATTCTAGTAAAAATCAATCATTAATGTTAAAAATAATTGAAACCCTTTGTTGCTAGAATTGAGAACAATGTGAATTTTGAAAAAAAATATGAAAGGAAATACAAAATTAGGATGTGATGCAAATTTTTAATGCAGTTTCCAAAAAAGTGCCCAAAAGAATAACTTTTCAAAGAAAATTAAAAAAAAAGGGGGGGGGAGCCAAAGCAACAAAAATACTTTATGACTTCTTTTACCATTTCTAGCTGTCTCCTTTGTCTACCATAAATATATACATAAATGACCAATAAAAAACTGTGTTCTGCTGTAAACATTGAGTAATAAGTTTTTTAATCGTGTTGTTTTTATTACGCTCTTCCATAAATAATTTCTGAGAAATAGAGGTGAAAATCACCCAGACTTCAACAATGGCAATTTTAATATTGGCTAAGGAAGTACAAAATGCTCAAGTTAAAATACGGTCAAAGCATTTGTCATTCCAAACCAGAACTTAAGAAACTCTGAACACAAACTCACAGATCTGATGTCATATAACTTTAAACCACAGAATAGTCTGATTAGTCTGAGTTCTAAGATTTAGCATTTTCATTCTTAACTACTTTTGATCACTGAAAAAAAAACTGAACAAAGGTGAGTTTTATAAAGGAAGCTTCAGCTTAAGAATCAAGAAAATACTGTAAAACTCAGTTATGTATTAGCCCAGTTACCATGATATTTATGATGTTGCATCAAAGTGTCGTTAAAAGTTAACTTAGATAAGAAGAAATGATAGAAGAAGATGCATTTCTTCTTACCTAAGTTAACTAAGGTTAACTTAAATAAGAAGAAATGCTTAAAATAAAATATCTTAGTTAGAATTATATGTGCATCCAAATTAATGATTAAATTATATATCTGCAATCTTTGCCAAAATCATCGCAACAATTAAATTTAACTTTAAATTTGGAAGTTGTGTTACACAGTACACATATAAGTTTCTACAAATGAATGGAAGATACAGCAGAACCAATTTCGGGGGCCGCGGGTGGCTTAGTGGGCAACGTTCGTGACTGCCACGGAAAGGACCTCAGGTTCGATCCCAAGCAGGTACGAACGTTCGATCCACTAAATATCCGCCTTGCGTTGTCGGATGGGTACGTTAAGCCGTCGGACTCCGGGTACTGGCCCCCGGTAATAAATAAGGGCGTCTTCCTCCCCCTTTCTACTTCGCTTCCGTGTCACTTTCCTATCAGGCACTCTAGTCCAAATCTCCTGGCTTCCTATTTCTAAGGGTTGTTTAAGACCTAGGATCAGACACTCCCTTCCTAAAATCCTCTACATATGATCATGATCAGAACCAATTTCCATGGCGACTGCACCTATGATATTGAACACTTTAACATTTATGATGGAGTGAAGAAACTCTCGCTTTTTGTTTGTTTTTCTCCTGAAGACTAATATATATGTTTAAAGTTGTCTTTGTTGTCTTTGATGCGAGCAATTTTTCCAATATTTGTTCATCATATCCTTTGGTTTGACTGAACCTCAGTACTCTATTTAAAGGTTTCAAGGCAGTTTTTGCAATAGGAATATCTTCCTTTAAATTTTTAGCATCATCATCTTCATTAGTGATCTTTTCTTCATGGTTTTTAATTTATTCAATGATTGCAAAGTCCCATTGCACCTCTGCATTTAGCAAAATTCGTCCAAATGTTCAATAACCGAATTCTGAGTCAATCGTTAAAACCAACTGCCAAATGGTAGGCAATTTGCAGTTGTATCTTTTGGCATGAAACTTTGCATGATGGAAACAGCTACTAATTGTCCTTTCTGCCATTTATTTTTTATGCCTCCCTTAAGAAACAAATAACATGTAGTAAATTTATAATACATATGCTCTTTTTCAATGCATTCTGCAATTGTTATGAAAATTTGCTTAGGGTATTTTATTTACATTTCAAAAGAACTACACATCATGGTATTTCAAATAAGATTCTTAGAATTTACTTTGCAAATGAAAAGAAAAGACAAAGGAAAAATTAAAGTGATGAACATTTTTATAATCAACACTGGCATTTTTTAGCAATAGTGTTGTATGTACGATTGCTAAGTATGACATCTAACAGCAGTTTCTCAGGAGCAAAGTTTGCATGGATTTTTGACATTATAAATGAGGCATGGTCTAAGCTGAAGATGTTGTAGCAAAATTATATTGTACAATGGTTATGAGACAACGTAACTCTTGTCATTCAAAAAGGTAACTTAACAAACCCACACACAAACTCACATACTTTAAGTCAAAAAAATATACATCCACTCATTGTTCTCTCAAATATCTTCCTGTGGTATGACCACAGTAAGATATTTGTATGTATCACAGATATCTCAAGTGGATATCTTTGCTAGCAATTACCCTAACAAAATAAATTAATAAAACTACATAAAAGCATATAATCAACAAATAAAATCATCTTAGATGCTATGCCCTCAAATAATATATAGTTGTTAGAAATATTCTGAAAAAAGAAAAAAATGGGTAAATTATAGGATTTAATGAAAAATTACTCCCCAAAAAAACTTCATCAAAATATTTTCAGTAACTGAAATAAATACATGAGGGCTGCATTACAAAAGTAAATGTTTCATATTTTATACAACATTAAGAATGATTACTACAGCAAAAGCAAACTACAAAGGTACATCAATGAAACCTAACAAGTGCTATGAATGTGCTATATAATGCCCCACTCATTTTCTAATTTTAATTTCATAGAATTTAATTAAAGTAATTGAGTACATACAGTGAATTTCTTAAAATAAAAATACTATTGCAGCATTTCAGTATATAAATATAAATTTCGACTTCTGATGAGGTACAAGGCAAAGACAGAAGTCACAGGCTTTGACTAATTATAAATTGAACATTCACATTATGTAAAAAAACATTATTTTTACACACATAAAACAATCCAACCATATTAAAATAAAATTGAAAACTACAAATTGCAATTCTTTGCTCTCAAAGAAAAGTATGTAAAGTGAGAACTGTAAATAATTATTTCAAGTCTGGACAGTGTTGTGCTGCAAGTGATTTTTACATTACTTTTAATTCCTGATAATCAGGTGATCAACATCTTCTTGACTCACAGGCTTGAAGGAATTGTCCAACTGATTATTCATAGCCAATGATTTGAAATGCTGGAAAGAAATAAAAAGCACTGCTTTAAAGTGAAATATACATGAGCACATACATAAGTTAGTCAATAAGACATGTGCGAACAGCTGTAAACCTAATACTAGCTGTGTGTGTGTGTCATTCTACATGCATATGTTGTATGTGTGTGTGTGTGTATCTCTGTCATTCTACATGAATATGTTGTATGTGTGTATGTGTAAGCATACTGCAACGTCCCACTCTTGAATTCTTTCTGTTTGTATACTTCCTGTTCCTGTGGTTGCATTCATTGTACTTTTCTGCACATTTTAAGATCACCCATTGCATATATGCATATCAGCATCTGGATGTGTGTATGTATCAAGGGCATATTTCGAGGGGAAGCCAAGGAGCACCCCCCCCAGATTTTCATTTTTTAACTGTTTTTGGTTAAAATGTGACTTACATTAGAAAAAAATGCCTTAATTTAATAAAAATGCATGAACTTACATTTAAAAAATGCTTTAGTTTTTTCTTCTATTTTTTATTAACTTTTATTTTGTTCTGGTGGATTTCAAAAACTTCCATTTTTCGCTCCCCCCCCGCCCCTCCGAAAAAATATTCTATATATACTCACAGTATGTATACAAATAATGCATACATGTGTGCAAGATCTCTCTTGCAGTATAGTACTTCTGAATGCTTTTATACCTTATACTATCCCCCCTCTCAGTGTGTAACCTTTGCCTTTTGCTCTTGGTACACCACCACCTGTGCGAGAAAGAGAGAGAAACAGAGAAATAAAGCCACACAGAGAGAGAGAGAGCAAGAGAGTGAGACTAAATGAAGAGAGAGAGAGAGAGAGAGTGAAAAAAGACTTTTAGTGGAATGGCAGAAACAAAGTTCCATAAAGAGAGGACCCTATCATTATTACTCACAACATCAGACAAAACAAATACATGTGCTTATTATACATACATGTCAACAACTCAGTTGCTGCATTGCTTACTGTTTCTCACGTTGTATTATTGTTGAAATGCTCATGGGAAATATTATCTTTGTTTGACAAAGGTTTATAATCATAAAATGCTACAGAATTCATAATATATAGGTATAAATCAATAACAGGAGACCAAGGTTGTTACTTACATTTGGTAAAGGAGCATTCTGGAATATTGAAGGGTCTTTGTGGTTAATTCTTGAATATCTTCAATTAGTTGACAATCTTATTTTTGTAGTCATTTTGTGAAGAAATTATGTCCATCAAGTTTCAAATGGTAGGTTTCGTTTCTTCAAAATAAACTGTCATTCTGTCAAATCTTCACATTGAAGGGTTAAGTTCAGGTACCATATTTAATCTTAATCATTGAAGAGTTAAGTTCAGGTATGATATTTAATCTTAAATATTATTCAATAATATATATTTAAGATGAAATATCATACCTGAACAAATCTTAATATTATTCAATAATATATATTTAAAAATAAATATCGTACCTGAACTTAACCCTTCAATGTGAAGGTTTGACAGAATCACAGTTTATTTTGAAGAAACAAAACCCACCATTTGAAACTTGATGAACATAATTTCGTCACAAAATGACTACAAAAATAAGATTGTCAACTAATTGAAGAAATTCAAGAATTAACCAAAAAGAGCCTTCAATATTCCAGAATGCTCCTTTACCAAATGTAAGTAACAACCTTAACCTCCTGTTATTGATTTATACATATATACTGTATTATGAATTCTTTAGCATTTTATGAATATAACCCTTTGTCAAACAAAGATAATGTTTCCCACGAGCACTTCAACAATAATACAGCATCAGAAACAGTAAACAATACAGCAACTGAGTTGTTGACATGTATGTATAATTATAACCACGTAAAGAAATTCAACACCTTGAGGTGTATGAAGAATTGATTGAAATACATGTGCTGTTTAGTAAAGTGCAGAGAAATTTCTTTCTTTCTTTTTTTTTCTTTGTAGTTATTGGCTACCTTACATGAATGTACAAAAGAAGAATACCCACAAAAATGCCAACTTCTCAAAAATAGGAAAAAATGCCCACTTCTCAAAAAATAAGAAAAATGCCCACTTCACAAAAATAGGAAAGAATGATCACTTCTTGAAAATAAGAAAAATGCCCACTTCACAAAAATAAGAAAATATGACAGTTATTGACTGATGTTTACTTACATGTGTTAGAAACATGAGGTCTTCCTTAATTTCAACTCAGCAATCGACAAAACTATTCAGAACATTTCCCCTAATCAACCACATAATGTTAAAAGAGCATTACAAAGATATCGTAGTTACATATCACTAAGCTGTTATCTGAGATTCAGAGGTTAGCTCCAAAAAGAAATACAAACTTCCAGATATTTTTACTTATTGTTGTCGTATCAAACTTCGCCATTTACAGCGATCCTGACACACAACTTGTGCTTCACTGATATCCATTACACGCCGTACACAAGATCTTTTATACTTCATACTCATAATCTTTTTCTCATGCAGACACTCCTGAATCTGATCCACCCATGTCTTCCTTGGCCTTCCTCTGCCTTTCCTTCCTGCCACTTGAGCTGAAAATATTTTCTTAGTAAGCATTTCATCACTCATTCTTTCAACATGGCCAAAATACCGAAGCATATTGGTCTCCACCTTGCTAACAACATTTTGCTTTACATCACACAACTGCAATACATCTTCATTCCTCACACAATCAGATCGTGTCTTGCCACAAACCCCACGTAAGTAACGCATTTCTCCAGCACACAAACGACTCCTATGTTTCTTCTGCAGTACCCAGGTTTCACTGCCATACATCAGTGTAGGAACAATTACTGTTTCATACACAGCCATGCGGGACACTCTAGAGAACCCATCATTTCTGTGAAAACCTCCCAGAGCAGCTATGACTTTCAAAGAAGAATTCACTCGTCTACTGATTTCACCATCCAACTTGTTCTCTCTGTCAAACATGCTTCCTAAATACACAAACTCACTCACCTGGTCAATCACAGTGTTATTTATACTTACATTACATTCAGTGCTACCAGTTCCTCTCTCAAACACCATAACTTTGGTTTTTCCCTTATTTATACTCAGTTTGAATTTCATGCAAACTTCGTGCATCCGAGTCAACATACTCTGCAACTCACTTTTGCTCTCTGCCAACAGGACAGTGTCATCAGCATACAGCAATCTGCACACACGGATATCACCAAGACATAAACCACTATTATCTATTTTGGCCTCACGCATGCATGTGTCCATAAATATATTAAACAGCCATGGTGACATTACACAACCTTGTCTAACTCCTGCACCAATGGAAACCATTTTGATAAAACACCATTCACTCGTACACAAGCTCTACTACCAGCATACATGGCTTTTACACTATTAAGTAGATTCCCAGTAACACCATATTCATTCAATACTTTCCACAAAAGTGTCCTATTGACTCGGTCGTAAGCTTTCTCTAAATCTATGAAGGCAGTAAAAACTTTCTTCCCAACAGCCAGATAGATACTTTTCAATCATCATGCGTAATGCAAAAATCTGGTTAGTGCAGCCTTTCCCAGGCATAAAACCACTCTAAACATCCCACACTTTCAATGATGTAAGACCCCGTACTTTTTCAATAACAACCTTACCAAACACTTTCCCTGGCACACTCAGTAGGCTAATACCACGATAGTTCTTGCATTCAGTCTGATCACCTTTTCCTTTATACAAGGGAACAATAATAGCATCCTTCCAAACCCGAGGGACCATTCCTAACTCCCAGCACAACTGGCAAATTTCAGTTAACCAGTCAATTATAGAGTCACCACCATACTTCAACATCTCTGCAGTTATGCCATCAACTCCTGGAGCCTTACCATTCTGAAGAGATTTTAGAGCTTTACACACTTCTTCTCTTGAGATCCCTCCTGTGCTTCCATCCCTCATTGTGACATCTGCATCTGTCTCAGAATCATTTTTGCTCTCCTGATCTAATAACTCACAGAAGTATTCACCCCATCTGTCACTTAACTCATTGGGCTCCCATATCATTTCCCCAATCTCATTCTTCACACAACTTACAACTTTGTTTCCCCTATTTTTCCTGAGTCTCATGTACTTCCAGAAGGACTTTCTATCTTTCCAAAAAGCCAGTTCATGCCTTTCCACTTTCTCCTTCCTATCTTTTGCCTTACTGTGGCAAACCAGCTTAGCAGCTTCACGCTTCTTACAGCTATATTCATCCACAGAGACTCTACCCTGCAACATCCCCAAATAGGCTTCCTTATTTTTCTTTACTGCCTCTTCAATCTCACTATTCCACCAAGCATCACCTCTATTGTTACCCACTATTGTGGTGCCACAGACCTTTTTAGCAGCAGTGACAACACAGTTCTTAAAACATTCCCACTTCTTTTCTACATCCCTCTCACCAGACTTCAGATCCTTCAGTCGCTCTCTGAGTAAGTCAGAATACCGCTGATGATCTTCAAGGAGCCTATCAACCTTTAATCTTTCCATCCTGGGTCTCTTCCTATTCCTTTTCCTCCAACCAACATTAAGTTTCACTCGTGACACTACCAAGTAATGATCAGAACCAACATCCGCACCTCTCATCACTCGGGTGTCAACTACTAAGTGTTTCAAACGCTGATCGTACACAACAAAATCTATCACACTCTTTTGACCAAGAGTACGATTTTCCCAAGTATATGTGTGGATATACTTGTGGTTGAAAAATGTATTAGATACACACAAACCATTCTCAATGCAGAGTTCAATTAATCTTTCACCATTATCATTCACACAAGGATCATTAAACTTACCCAGAACATTGTCAGAAATGGCATTCTGCACACCTACTCTAGCATTGAAATCCCCTGCTATTATAACTTTTTCTTAAGCACCAAACTGGCTCAAAACAGCTTTTAGCTCATTCCAGAAATCTTCTTTCTTATCAGAAGGTTCCGAGTCACAAGGAGCATACACTACAACAATTTCAATTCTCTGAAGTTTCACTTTCAAACGAATCCAGAGAATTCTCTCACTTATGCAACTATAGTGAATCAAGTTGTTCTTCATCTTTTCACTTAAAATCACACCTACACCAGCCTGTCCTCTCATATTATCCAATACTCCAGACCACACACTCACCGTGCCATTCACTTCTTCTACCCCAATTTCCTTCTTTTTGGTTTCACTTACACACAGCACATCCAGTCTATACTTATTCATCTCCTCAATCACCTCACTCATCTTGCCATTTATACCTCTAGTATCCCATACACCAATCTTACATTCACTCAGTCGAGATCTCTTTCTCATATGCCGTTTAGAAAGTCCAGGTCGATTCCGTGGTGGACCGTCCTTCTCAAGTGTGGTAGGTCCACCATATCCCACACTTGAGTCATTCTTAATCGTAGTTTGTTGCCAAAATGTCAGAACAGGCTTATTGTTTGAAGGACCACGTGTAAGACTCATCCACGAGCAGTAACTACACCGAAAGCAATTCTCTTTAGTAAGCGGCACATTACAGGGAAAGCAACTTTAACTGATCTTTGCAACTGAATCTTAGATATGTGGTAAAATCAAAAGAACTCCCACACCTCATAAACAAAGCATCGCATAGGTTAGTACAGAGCTGAAGGTGCATCAGAGTAATAAGTCTGTACCTAATAAGGTATTTTGAAAATGCCAATTCATAAACCCACAATTTTCAGTGTTCCAAAAGGGGCCTGCAGCCTGGACCCCTTTTAAGCACCCAATGATTGATACATTACATCCTATTTATTACTTTTTCTTACTTATGTAAACACACCAAATTTTAAGACTGTAAAATTTTTTTACTGAGAAGGCCTGAATCCTATGTGCTTTGCATGAGTGTCTTGATCAATGTGCTGCATACTTTGTTTTTTGTATTTATTACACATGTACATAAACGAAATATTAAGCATTTAACTAAAAAATCGCCATTAGGCTCGAGGCCTAGGTGTCTTGTAAGCACCTAAGAATTGGTATGCTTCTTCTGCTATTTCAATTGTAGTATTACATTTGCACGCTCCTTACTCCAAAATCCAAAACTGTAAAATTATAATTTCATTGAAAAGTGCTACGCATAGGGATTTTGTAAGTGTTTCAGGTTCAACGCATTACTGGCTATTGATAACACAGCCCAACATTTTCTTTTTATCTCAAGCTTTGGAAGCTGCACCTATTCTTGGGTATATTTGGGGTGCTGATTCTAAAAATGGCATTGGTTTTGCGGTATCAGCTCTAGTTTTAGAGATACAGAATACTCATCTTAGATGCTGATGTGCAGAAATATAGTAATGAAGTGTATACTTTTAATTAGTCGTAATTCATGGAAATAAAGGAAAATTGTGGTTCCCTGGCATGTGCAGGCATCAGTGCTAAGTTCAGGCTTAATTTTAAGAGCCTGAGCCCCAATTTCATATTACAGGATACAGCCTGAGCCAGAACAAGCCCAAAAACTACAACTAACCTGTTTAGCCATTAATTATAAACATCTCTTTTAGACTTCCACTATCTTCACCCTTAAATGAACTGATGTCTTTCTCAACTGGGGAGTGGGGAAGAGACTTCTACCTGTTTCTGTAATATAGTTGCACAATTTTCTGTATCATTCATTTCTTCCTGAAATGTTTCAGGTGGCCGGACATCCAGAAAGATTGGGAGGTGCTGAAAACTATGTAATTTGCTCAATAGAATGTCAACAGAAAAGCAGAGAGCTGCATGGAGGAAGGGTATGGTACAATTTGTCCAATGCTGATTCATCCAAAGGGACAATTGATCCAAAGGTACAATTCATCCAATGGTATGATTGGTCCAATGCCGATTCATCCAATGGGATGATTGGTCCAATGCCAGTTGGTCCAATGGTATGATTAGTCCAATTCCGTCTGATCTGTCCAAAGCGCAAAACAAATCTCATCCATTCTGATTCTTCTTCAATGCTGTATGTAAGTACCAGTAGTCCAAAGAATGTAAAATAATGTTACATTTCATGTGTAATATTGTGGTTACAGTTTTTTTAATTGCTTTTTTTTTTTTGTTATACAGTCCTCGTTGCTGTATGAGGCTACTGATGTACGAAAAAACAAAAACAAAAAACTTCATAGTTTGCCCAACGCAGTCTGGTAGGTAGCTTTCTCCTGGCATCCTCGAAACCCAGACACAACTGTCAGACTGCCAAATAGAATAAAAGTAGACAAAGCCATCGCTTTTTCCATGTTTTTCTTTAATTAATGCACAGCAACCAAAAAATTGTATTTCAACACCGCTGAAGCATGATTCATCACTCCAGAGAACGCGTTTCCACTGCTCCAGAGTTAACTGGCACCGAGATTTACACCTCTCCAACAAATGCTTGGCATTAATCTTGCTGATGTTAAGTTTGTGGGCAGCTTTGTGGCCATGGAAACCCATTCTCTTCAGCTGTGGACAAACCATTTAGGTGCTGGTGTTGGTTCCAGAAGTATTTTGGAAGTTGGAGGTGAGGTGTTGCCACTGAGGACAAGCGATTTTGTCACTCCACTCACTTCAGCACTTGGCAGTGTTCGGCAGTGTTGCTCTCTCATTTTACATAGCCTACCAGGTCGTTATTGTTCTGTTGTTGCACCCAGGCATTTCTGCTACATCATAACAGCACTTGGCAGTGTTCGGCAGTGTTGCTCTGTCATTTTACATAGCCTACCAGGTCGTTATTGGTCTGTTGTTGCACCCAGGCATTTCTGCTACATCATAATAGCACTTACAGTTGATTGGGGCAGATTCCCAAACTCACTTGTTGCTAAGAGAGCATCCTATGATGGTGCTGCATTGAAAGTCACTGAGCTCAGCCATATGGTCCATTCTACTGTTCATGCTCATCTATGATGTTTACCAGGTCATGAGCATCTGTTTGTACCTGTATGAGCCGTGGCAGGGACGTATGTAGGCAAGTCCACTACTTAAAAGGGGTGTCCAAATACCAGATGGTGTATAACATATATAATCTAGGCTAATATTATTAACATATTAGCCTTGTGAAGAAAACAATATAAAGCCCAAAACTGTACTATAAGAAATCCATTTTACTTAGAATATACTAGTCACAGTGATTATTAACCAAATATGGAATTATATTTCCCGAAGTAAATCATTAAGAGAGAATGTGCATGCGTGTGTTTTTTGAAATGTCACATCAGTAAGCTTCCAAAAGAATTGTCTCTTCCACAGACTTTGTTATCAAAAACAACAACAATATAATAATTAAATAATGCATGACAATTCATACTGATGAGCAGCCTAAAATCTGCAAACAGTCAAAACAGTGTTGTTAAATAAAATACCCCTTATGTGATTGGCATATTGAAATTTACCTTTAAGTGCACTTCAGAATACCACAGAATTTAGAAGTACATTTCAGAATACCACAGAATACCATAGAATTTATTATACCACAGAAATATTCCTAAATCAAATAATGTCCACATAAAACAGTAACAAAGATGAAAAAGGAAGCTTACCTGAGAATTCTTAAATTCTGAAAACAATGTAAACAAGACATGTAAAGACTGAACTTTGGATCTATACACAGGAATATCCAAGAAACCTATTACAGAGAAAAAAAAAAGGCAAACACTATTAAGTCCGATTATTTGGGGAAATTTACGTAACATATAAAAAGAATCTGTAATATCTTACATATTTAGATTCAAAATTCTGTTTATTTGTATAATTTATCAATTATGTAAGAAATGTAAGGTCAGGTGATGCGTAACATCACAGCCTCTCCTTGACAAATGTCAACCCCGCCTTCTCGTGGTGCATCCTGTTCCCACTAAAGGGGCTCTGACGACCGCCAATAGCGGTATAACTATACCATCAGGATTAGAGGAAATGCTATCCCACACTCACCAACCCGCTTGGCCAGCGTGGTGAGTTATGGCCAAACCCCTCCAAAATGACTCCACAACTTAAATCTTGGCTCTCAGTCTCCGGCAGCTGGAATGTACCTGGCCAAGGCAGCGGCCAGTGCGACATGAAGGCAGAGGGTGCTAAGAATCCCCAGAGGACCGGACTAGGCTGCCATCTGATGCTGACCTTGGCTACGTATAATGGACGCTCCCTATCTTCTGATTCAAGGCTTCTTGAATTGGAAGAGGAATTGCACAGGATCAAGTGGGACATCGTCGGGCTAAGTGAGGTAAGGAGAAAAAGAGAAGATCTCATTGAACTGAAAAGTGGACATCTCTTCTACTATTCGTGGGACAGATACTGGCAGAACTAGTGGTGTTGGATTTATAATAAACAAGAAACTGAAGGATAAAGTTGTAGAAGTTGAAAGTTCCTCTGACAGAGCTGCACGACTCGTTATCCAACTCTCGAGAAGATACCAGGCTCAGATTATTCAAACTTATGCACCCACCACAAGTCATGCTGAAGAAGAAATTGAAGAATTTTATGAGGAAATTCGTGATCTAAATAATAAAGGTAAGCAGCACTTGAAGATAATTATGGGAGATTTCAATGCAAAAATAGGGCAACGGCAACAGAATGAAACTTCAGTAGGTAAATTCGGTCACGGCAACAGAAACCAGTGTGGAAATACTCTCGTAGAGTTTGCAGAGGCAGAAGGGTTTTTCATCTTGAACTCCTTTTTCAAGAAAAAGCCACACAGGAAATGGACATGGAGACATCCAAATGGGACGACAAGTGAAATTGATTTTATTATGTGTAACAAAAAATTCGTTATAGAAGACTGCAGTGTGCTAAACAAGTTCAACACAGGCAGTGACCATAGATTGGTGAGATGTAAGATGCACCTTAACACTAAACTCGAACGTAGCAAGCTCATAAGACAAACAAAATGTATTGACATAACCAACCTTAAAAAACACCATAATACCTTCAAATTGGAACTGAAGAACAGGTTCTCTGCTTTAGAAGGCCTAACATCGGAAGAAGTGGATATTTCTGATGTTAACAGAAAAGTAACCAAAGCTCTTATGGAAACAGCAACAAAATTAGCTGGGTCTAAGAACAAATTGCATGTGAACAAATTATCAGGAAAAACCAAAATGTTGATGCAAAAAAGAAGAGTGATGAGGACAACTAAAGAAGATGTGACTTCCAAAGTGGAATATATAGAGCTATGCAAGACAGTACGAAAAAGTATCACTGAAGACGTAAGGAAATTCAACTGTGAACTAGTAAGGAAAGCAATTGAAAACAACCAAAGCCTAAAGATAGCAAAGGGGCATCTCAGTAAGGGAAAAAAACAGATTATGGCACTGAGAAAAGAAGATGGTTCTGTAACAAGAAATAGAGGCGAAATTTTGACAAGAGTGAAAGATTTCTACTCCAAATTATATGAAAGGGATGATACATGTACTCCAGACATCATGAAAGGTACCAGTACCAGAGTTCTTCCAGTCCTTCCAGCAGAAGTTGCACATGCAATCAAGAACATGAAGCGGGGAAAAGCTCCAGGAGAAGATGGAATTACTGTAGACATCATACAAGAAGCAAGTGGAGAAATCGAAACAGTACTCGCCCAAATTTTCACTCGATGCCTTAATGAAGGGAAAATTCCTGAGGATTGGAACAACGCTACAATGATCTTGCTACATAAAAAAGGTGACATTGAGGATCTCAGGAACTACAGACCTATCAGCCTCCTATCAGTGGTTTATAAAATCTTCACTAAAGTTCTTTCACACCGCTTGAAGGTGACACTGGACATGGCTCAACCGAGAGAACAAGCTGGATTCAGGAGTGGCTAGAGCACAATAGATCATATCCACGTACTGAGAGAACAAATTGAAAGAGCGAGGGAATATGAACTTCCATTGTGCATGGCTTTTATCGATTATGAAAAAGCCTTTGATTCGGTGAAACCATCAGCAGTTGCAATGGCTCTGAAATCCTGCGGTATTAAGATGCATACATTAACATTATTAATAACATCTATGAAAATGCAAGTGCAAAGATTCGGCTGTTTGAAAATACAACACACATAAAAATTGGAAAGGGAGTGAGACAAGGTGACACCATATCTCCGAAGCTCTTTAATGCCACATTGGAAAATGTCTTTCAATCACTGAACTGGGAAAACAAAGGGATAAAGATTAATGGAGATTATCTAACCCACCTTCGCTTTGCTGATGACATAGTCATTTTTGCAACTACCCCATCAGAGCTACAGAGCATGATCCAGGAACTTGCTGACAAGAGTAAAGAAGTGGGATTAAAAATGAACTTTCAGAAGACAAAAGTGATGTACAATGCTTTTACAAGAAATGAAGATTTATCGATTGATGGAGAAAAGCTGGAGATAACAGACACGTACGTTTATCTTGGACAGCAGATATCAAGTGAGGGTCACATTGAAGAAGAAATTAATTGGCGTACAAAACTTGCCTGGAGAGCTTTTGGAAGAAACAGCATAATTTTCAAGAGCAATATGCCATTATGTCTTAAAAGAAAAGTGTTTGATCAATGCATCCTTCCAGTGCTTACGTATGGTGCAGAGACGTGGACCTTAGCTAAAAGAGACATACAAAAGCTGCAGACAACTCAAAGTAGCATGGAGAGGTGCATGCTTGGTGTGTTCCAGGAGAGATAAGAAGAGGAACACGTGGATCCGAAAAATGACAAGAGTGGAAGACATCTTGATCAGAGTTAAATCCCTGAAATGGCAATGGGCTGGACATACTGCCAGAAGGACAGACCATCGATGGACAGCCGAAATTTTAGATTGGATTCCAAGGGACAGGAAAAGACCCAGAAGAAGACCACATGGAAGATGGGTGGATGAAATTCGAAAGTATGCGGGAGTGACATGGAGGAGACTGGCACAAGACAGACCGTTGTGGAGGAAACTTGGGGAGACCTTCGTCCAGCAGTGGATTGATAATGGTTGACAATGATGATGATGATGATGATGATGATGATGTAAGAAAACACTTTTGCTTCAGTTCAGGAAATAGGTGATACATCAGAACACAAACAAAAAACTAAGAAAGAGAACGGTAATAGGTGATCAAAGAGAGAATGAGAATGATGTGTCTTGTTTATTAAAAATGCATTATCAGCAGTCTCACTGGTCATAAGACCAGCTTCTACATATGAGGTGATCAGAATCAAATGCCTGGTCAAGTTTTACAACAGCTAAAGTTTAAAACTGTTACTAACAGATCCATACCTCTTACTGAAAACTACAAAATTTGGTAATGAAAGAACACATTTGTGATAGAAAACTTGCACACAGAAATATGAAAGGTCTGAAGAAGTTTTTGTCCAATGGGAATTCTTTATTTGCATACAAAAATCTCATAATATCATGAAACACTCACCATGTTTCAAGAGAACTAAAGTTCAATTTTCATCAGAAGTAAACAAATGCAACAAAATATTGTAGTCAGATAAGCAAAAAGTGGCAAAATTTTCAACATAAACTAAAAAATGCGGAGATGAGTAACAAATACACTGGGTGGTGTTGGAGGGGGCAAGTGGTAATTCAAGAATTTGCATAACAAGCACAAGGTTTTATTATTGCATTTTGAATAGCTTTCAGAGGAGGGGGTGATGCACATTATGGATGGTAAATGCCTCCCCATGCCACTGAAAATAGCTAATTTCAGAATTTTATTAGACCAGCATTTTGAAATCTTAGGAAGCATGTTCCCAAGAATGGAACTTACTTCCTCAAATTTCATGCTTTGAACCAAGACTTAGAGGCAAAATCTAAACCATGGGTTCAAAGCATGAAGTTTTATATTAAAAATTTGGGGAAATTTCTGATATTCAGGTGGCTCCAGGGCGACAAAATTTTCAAATTTTTAGATAATATCTGACTTACCATTCATGTCATATTTACACCAATAAATGGATTCACAACTTCAAAATTTGTATTGTACAATGGTGTAATCCCATAATTTCATTCAAAAAAGGTTTGTTCATTTTTTAACTTTAAAATTCTGCAAGAGGTAAAATAAGAATTTTATTTTTTAAAATAAAATTCTGCAAGAGGTCAAATAAGAATTTTATTTTTTAAAATAAAATTCTGCAAGAGGTCAAATAAGTTAATAAAGCAATTTTTAGTTAAACAAAATTTTTTTCATCACCACCTTCAATAAAATAATAAAATATTCGAGCGGATGCAAATATTTTTCAGAACGTTCCTTATGAATAAAAAAAAGGCATGTTAGCCCAAAGTTCTTTAGAGAAAATCAACGAACAATTAAAACCTTAACAAAGTGTGAAGCATATTTGTGTATTTTATATAAGCAATTAAAAAGCAAAAGATGAGAATATTTATGATCATATTTTAAAAACCTTTGATGAGTTTTAACCACATAAAGCAATTACCATATTTTTTGGCTCATAAGTAAATATGCAGTATAAACTGAATACTGAATGAATAAAATGTCTCAATCTTACCTTCACTCATAGATAAGTCAATCCTAAGTATAAGATGACACTAGAACAAATACAGTTATTGTTTCAAGTTTCTGTAACAATTTTTAATATTTCAGTAAATATTAAAAGGAAGAGAATGTGAAGTAACCTACTGCTTGACTGACCAGTCACAGAAGCTGCTGCACAAAGGTGAAAGAAAATACCAAAGGGTGTGCTCAATCAGAGAGCTGCTTGCAGTGTGAGCTATCATTTACCGCTTTCTCACAGTGTCTGATTGAAGATAATTTTATTTCAATTAGAACATGAAATAAATTATAAGCATAAAAAATGGAAGCAGTCATTGATTTTAATTCATTAGAGAGATACAATTAAAAGATTGCCAAAGCAAAAAAAGACTGCCTTCATTAGCAGCTGGTTTGCTGTTAAAGTGCATGTGCTGCTCGCAATCAACACGATTTAAACCAGCCAATCAACTGTGTGGTAGCGACATGTTTCTGAGGTTTAATCACTGCAAGGTAAGTGAGGTGCACCCATTGTAGTTTTGGCAGCTTTGCAAAACCAAGGGTGAATGTGAGCCACAGGGTCTTTGAAGGAGCATGATCACGAGTGGGATGCAATTAACATACGACTGCTGCCACTATGAATTGGTCAAGATGATTTTAATAGTGTTTGTGTCAAACAGAAATATATGCTTTGGCAGCTTTAAAAAAAGTTCTTAATGAATGGAATATTACATTTTGTGCACTTTTTGAATGGCTTCTTATGAATGTAATATTGTATTCCAGGTGCTCAGATCAATGGCCAAATTTAAGACACAATGGTTTTTTTTCTCATTGAGAAATTTCAATGCCCAATCAATAGATAAGTAGACGTAATGTCTAAGTCGAGGCCTGGACTTCTGAAAAAAAAAGTCTCATTTGGTATGCCAAAAAATACAGAAAAAACCTGCATATACCGAATCAAATATCAATACTATCTTTTCTTAAAATTTCATTCACTTCCCCATTCATAAATGCAGAACTGCACTTATGAGATTTGTGCTTTGTCCTTAACCTGAGTTTAAATCACCTTTATAACTTCCTTAATTTTGACTGCAGTTGTTGAGTACAGACTTGGCTGAAACTGCAATTGATTTTCACTTGAATTAACATAACTCCTTGCAACAAATGCCTAAATATGGGATGCAGTTAACATTCATTGCTGCCACACAAAGGGAAACCAAATTATGTTTAAGCAGGAATAAAAATTAATTCAGTTAACTGCAAGCTTTCTGACAGCTGTCACTTTTGTTACAAAATGAAATCAACTAAAGGATCAGCATTAATAATGCTGGTGCCAAGATGTTCATAATTAATCATGCAGTACCCTCGAGATTACACAGATAACACTTAAATTTCCAGATATCATCACTAGGGAGAAACTCTTTTACAACATTCAACTCTTCAACAAAAAAGTAAAAAGTAAAACAATTGGGGCTGAGTCAAAGGTTAGTAACCTGATAAAATAAATAATAAGAAAGATGTCACCAAATTTTTGGTTAACAACTTTTGGATCCTTCCCAGCAAAGCAGATTTTTAGAAATTCTAAAACTTCCACAAAAATGAGAATATACTTAAGAACAAGGGGAAAAGTGAACATAATTCAAAATACACAAAGTGAGCACGTTTATTCATAGTGAACGGAACTAGTTACAAAATAAAAAAAAGGAAATAAAATGAACAAGATCTCTACAATCAATAAAATATCCACAAATATAAATAGCTACTTACTCCCACTTGTGGCTGAAAATTGTGTTACGACGTTATGAAAATGAACAAACTGTACACCAAAAGTTTCTCGTAGTGAAAGATATAAGACGAAAAAGGGATTTTCAAATTGAGCAATTAGGAGAGATATAGATCAAAACATGATATAACTTTACAACCCTAGCCATAGGTGTAACATAACCAAAAAAATGGGGAGGGGGGGAGCACACATAAGTGTCAGCTGATGTTTTCCTTGGGGGAGGGGAACAAATAAAGGTAAACTAATGTTTTCCTTTGTTTATGCTTTTAATGGGGAGCACAAAAAAACATAAACTGATGTTTTTCTTTTGGAAAGGGCCATTTTTGGAAACAATTTCTCCATAAAATTTGCAGAATTTGGGTATTTTAAGTACATAAATATTATTTTTTGTTATGCATTACTCTTCAATCACTGCTGATAATGAACAATGGCAAACAGTCCAGCATATTTTTGACAAGATGTGTGCATGTGTGTGTGTGCAGCTGCACGCCCGCTAGGTTTTCTAAAAATGAAGTTCTCTCTTGTTTTACAAAGTCTTTCAAATATCACTTTTTTTGTTGATACATGAACAATGTTACATAACGAGTTCTCTAGATTGAAAGCATTTTGCCATGTTTTTACTTCCCAACAAAAATAAAATCACAGCTAAATCTAAATGGTGAGCATAACAGAGTGTGTATAAAGCTCTTGGTTCTTCCTCTTTGAACTTCATAGTGACTGCATTAAGTCGAAATTAATAGGCGAGTGAATTCTTCATTGAAAGTCATAGCTGCCTTTGGAAGATTTCACAGGAATGATGAGTTCTCAAGGAAGTCCTGAATGACTGCGTATGAAAGTGTAATTATTCCTACTCATGTATGGCAGTGAAGTCTGGATACTGCATGTGAAGCCTGGATAAGACATAGGAGTTGTTTGTGTGCTGGGGAGATGCGTTACTTACAGGGGGGGGGGTAAGACATGTGCTGATCATGTGAGGAATGAAGATGTGTTGCACATGTGTAATGTGAGGCAAAATGTTTAGTAAGGTGGAGACTAATACTCTTAGGTGGTTTCGCCATGTTGAAAGAATGAGTGATGAGGTGCTGACTAAGAGAATTTTTTCAGCCCAAGTGGCAGGAAAGAAAGGTAGAGGAAGGCCAAGGAAATCATGGGAGGATCAGATTCAGGAATGTCCGCTTGAGAAAAAGATTATGAGTATGAAGTACAAAAGGTCTTGTGTGCGTCGTGTGATGGATGTTAATGAAGCTTGATGGATGTTAATGAAGCTCGCCTATTAATTTCGTTGCAAATGAAGACATTTGATACACCAACAGTAAGTAAATTCTAGTTCTATTAGTTAAATGTGTACTTGGCACATGGTCTTTCTTTAAGGACTAACCTCTAAAATCTCAGAGAGCAGCTTAATGATATGTATGTATAGATTAAGTCTCCCATTCATATTTGCTTGCCCTTGCATTTACATTTCCAAAAGTTGGGTGCATGTTCCTGTCCACAAACCCGCACCCCCACTCTTAATGCTGCACCTATGACTTTAGCATAAAAGCTGAGTATTATTTAAAGAAGACAGGGGGAGCAAAATACTCCTCATAATGAAGAGTACCCTATCAAGAAAGGATCTTTCCAAGACATTTTTAGAATCAAACTATTTTGAATATAAATATAAGCTGATGCCCCCTGGTGGAAGAATTTTAAACAGTGGGAAAGTAGAGAATTTTCAAAAAGTATTCTTCTCAGCAAAAGCTATTCTAAGAAAAGGAATTTTTCAAATGTCTTCTGGAAGCAGAGGATGTGAGAAAAAAAAACAGGCTTTGGCACAACTGCACATTATTTAAAAAGGATAATGTTCTGAATACTGTAGTGCATGGCATATAGTAAAAAGAATTCAAAAAGATTTTTTAGAAGCACAGATACAGGGAATGAAAAACAAAGAGCCATAAGACAAAAGCATCATCATTGCCTCATCTGGGACTTGAATAGAGACATTTTATCACTGATCCACTGAGGTTCTAGGGAGGGAGAGAGATAGTGCTGTAAGACAAATATGCCACTGCCTCATCTGGAACTCAAACCAAGAGTCACTGGGATGGATGGTTGAATGCCAGCTAGTGCTTTGACCACTGCAGAGTACTGGGTTGGCTGACTGATTCCAAGAAAGGGAGAGAGCCAGTGTTGTAAGAGAAACATCACCCACACTTCATCCAGGACTCAAAACCTGTCCTACTCAGATGAATGTTCAGAAGCCAGTGCTCACACCACTGTGGTTGTTTCCAAGGATAGCAGAGTGACATAAGACAAACAGACCATCCAAGATGAACCTAGACCCACTTAGATAAACTGTCAGAAGCCAGTTCTTAAACCACTGAGTCACCAAGGCAGCAGCCACTGGTTTCACAGAAAGGAAAGAGAGCCAGTGTCATCAGACAAACCTCCACCTCCCAAAATGCCTCATTCAGGTCTAAGACCCAGGATCGCTCACACAAATTGTCACAAACCAGTGCTTAGAACACTGTGAAACTGGTTTGGTGGCCACCGGTTCCAGGAAAGGGAGACAGCCAATACCATAAGACAAACACAACACCCATGCCTCAGACCCTGGTCCACTTGGTCAAACAGTCAGAAGCGAGGCAGCAGTTAGGCCACTCTGCCACCAAGGTAACATGGGATTTAAGAGGTAGGTAGGTAGGTAGGTAGGTAATTTGATTTTAATGGTGCAAGGGCCATGGTTGGCCAAAGAGCGCCAAACAAAGAACATCAAAACAAAACAAAATCAGTAAAAAACGTACACAAGGGTAAAAACAGACTGATGTGGTGAAAATGAAACATGATAGTGAACAAGGTAAAATCTAGATAAGTTTAAAAAAGTCAATTTCTTGTAAAAACGAAAACACTGCTCTTGTGTCGCAGGCTTCGCCAATAATAGTTTGCAGCGTAGCTGCTCCTTCGTCCAACAGATGAGAGTGAAAATGACGAAAACGATGAGTACAAAACCGAACACAAGTACACAAAACATGAAGGACAGTGAGACAACAGTTGCACGCCTCACACACCGGGACACTCTCGCCACACAGCAAACAGCGGTGAGTAAAACGACAGTGCCCAATGCGGAGACGTGCAAAAACAACTTCCTCACGACGGTTCTTCCGCAAACTAGACTTCCATAGTCCGATCTGTGGTTTGATAGAATGCAGCTTATTGCTGCCCTGCTGAGACCACAGGGACTGCCACTCATCCAGGAGAAATGTCCGGATCAAAGGTCTAAAATCGCAGAAAGACAGTGGCAGCCGAGCTGGTGACATGGAAGAAACAGACCTGGCAGATAGATCAGCCAGCTCGTTACCCCAGATCCCAACATGGCCAGGAACCCAACAGAATCGGACCAGGAAGCCATCACCTTCCAAAGTTCCAAGAAGACGATGGACATCACGGATGACAGGTGAGTCCATGTCCTCTGGAGAAGATAGGACTTGGATGACGGACTGGGAATCGGAGCAAATCATAGCGCGACAATGAGATCTAGACTGTACGTGACACAAAGCGAGGTGTACTGCACGCATCTCTGCCAAAAAGACAGTGGATTCAGGCGGAAGCCTCTCAGCATGGGAGGCATCGCCACACACGAAAGCGGATCCAACAACCTCACCGGATTTCGACCCGTCAGTAAATACAGGCACGAAATCCGGGAAGAGAGACTGTTTCTCGGCAAAGAGCTGCTGGTACACCAGAGCAGGAGTGGAAGACTTTGGCCACACACAAAGGGAAAGGTCAGCCATTGCTTGAACCAGCTGCCAAGGCGGTTCATTGTAGAACCTGGTCACACCAATCCTTGACAAGTCTAGACCAGCATCGCGCACTAAGGTCGACAACCGAATCCCAAACGTCAGAACACAGGAAAGGCCGGTGTGAGAATAGGCGGACACATTGCGGTTGGAAAATAGAACCATGCAGTGGATGATCAGGAAGAGACTTCAATTTGGTGAAGAATTGAAGAGACAGCTGCTTACGTCGGATGCACAACGGCGGTTCATGGGCCTCGACATACAGGCTATGCACGGGAGAGGTACGGAAAGCACCAGTGCATAGCCTCGTGATGGACAGGATCCAGAGGCCGCAACACGGAAGGACGTGCCGAACCGTACGTTATGCAACCGAAGTCTAACTTTGACCGAATCAGAGAATGGTAAATGCGAAGCATTGAGCACCTGTCAGCCCCTCAAGATGTTCGAGAGAGGACCTTCAGGATACTCAATGACTTCGTGCACTTCACCTTTAAAGACTGGATGTGAGGTCGGAAGGTGAGTGCTCGGTCAAATGTTAGCCCAAGGAACTTGACTTCTGACACCACAGGGATGGTAGAACACCCCAGACGGAGGCTGGGGTCTGGGTGAAGGCCCCGTTTGCTGCAAAAATGCACGCAAACGGTCTTCTGGGTAGAGAAGCCAAATCCATTGTGGGAGGCCCAGGAAGAGATCTTATTAATGGCCGTCTGCAGCTGCCGCTCAATAGTGCGCATGTTGACAGATGCGCAAGAGATCTGCAGATCATCCACGTACATGGTGCCACGGACCGTAGGAGGAAGTAGGGTGAAAAGGTGATTAACACGAAGGATGAACAATGTCACAGAAAGAATGGAGCCTTGAGGGACACCCTGCTCTTGTGGGTATAACGCAGAGAGGGTCGACCCGACGCGCACACGGAAACTCCGGTCCTCGAGAAATCCGGCGATGAAAGATGGTAGGTTTCCCCGCAATCCGCACTCGTGCAGATCACGGAGAATGCCGTACCTCCAGGTGCGGTCATACGCTTTCTCCATGTCAAAGAACATGGAGACCATGTGCTGACGCCAGACAAACGCCTCCCTGACAGATGTCTCAAGGCAAAGATGATGATCTGAGGTGGATCGGAATTTCCGAAATCCACTCTGATGAGGTGAAAGAAGGTGACGTGATTCCAAATAAAAAACTAAACGAAAATTGATGATGCGCTCTAGTACTTTGCAGAGGCAGCTCGTCATAGCAATTGGTCGGTAGTTCAACGGGTTAGCGGGATCTTTACCAGGTTTGAGAACAGGAACGACAATGGCAGTGAGCCAAGATTCGGGAAAATTACGCTTGTGCCAGATCCTGTTAAACAGGACCAGCAGACATTCAAGAGAGGACGGAGAAAGGTGCTTCAGCATTTCATAATGTATGTTATCCGGTCCGACAGATGTTCGGCCGGACCGATTCAGGGCAATCTTCAGTTCGACAGCAGTCAGCGGGCTGTTATAATCGGTAGCGGAAAACGGTCCAAAGGAAACCTTGGACCGTTCTAGCCGCGGCTGCACCTGCCGGAACGAAGCAGCGTAATTGCGGCTGCTGGACATTGAAGAAAAAGCGGCGCCCAGACAGTCAGCAATACCCTGAGCGTCAGCAACCGTTCCTCCACTACTCTCAAGAATGGAGATTTCCCCAGAAGGGTACTTACCCCGAATCTTGCGGATCCTGTCCCAAACGATCTTAGAGCTGGTAGCGGTGTTAATCCCGGATATGTAACGTATCCAAGATTCCCGTTGGCTACGACGACGCACCAAACACGCGTAAGATTTGGCTTTCTTGAAAGCAAGCAGGTTCGCGTCGGTGGGGTACCGACGAAACCTACCCCAAGCCCGATGTTGAGCCAGACGAGCTGCCTTGCAAGTGGAATTCCACCAAGGTCACGGGCAACGTGGAAGTTTAGTCAAAGTCTTAGGGATGGTAAAGTCTGCCGCTTGCACAATACAATCCGTTACCACCGTAACAGCGTCATCGATCGTACCTGAGGTCACCATGACTGGAGTAATGATCGCTGAAGCCGTGAATGAGTCCCACTTGGCACGATCGATAGCCCATCTAGCAGGGCGAGTAGGATGACGGTACCCGTCACCTGCTAGATGGAGAAAGATGGGAAAATGATCACTGCCAAGGGGATCATCAGACACGCTCCAGGACCAGTCAGGATATAACGATGGCGAACTCAAGGACAGATCAATGGCTGAGTACAAGCGGGTGGGTTCATGAAAGTAAGTGACTGCCCCGGTGTTGTGGAGACAGAGGGGCGTGTTGGAGAGAAGGGACTCAACAACACGGCCCCTGGAGTCACGAGTGGCAGAACCCCACAACGGATTGTGTGCATTGAAATCTCCTAAGATGAAGAAAGGAGGCGGCAGCTGGTCAACTAAATCTTCCAGATCCGAAAGGCTTACAGCTTCAGTTGGTGGTATGTAGATGGAACACACTGTGAGCAGAGTGTTCACAGATAGTCGCACTGCCACTGCCTGCAAAGTCGTCCGAAGGGCAACCGCAGTGACAGGGACACCATGAAGAACAACAACGGCCACTCCTCCGCAGGCAATTACACCGTCCTCATGATCCTTGCGGAAAAAAGAATGTCTCCGCAGCGAAGGAGTGTCCGTCGTGCGAAGCTTTGTCTCCTGGAGACACACACACACAGGTGTGTGCAAAGACAGTAAGCCTTTTAAATCATCAATGCGTGAACGCAGACCTCGGCAATTCCACTGAATGAGCGTAGCCAGAATGAAAAATAAAAGGAAAGGATGAAAAAACGAAAATGACAGACGACTAGAATGTCTCCGAGTCGTCCATCAGCTCCTGACCATCTGCAATATCCGGAGGCAACACAGGGCTGTGCTTACTCACACAGGGCTGCGCTACCGGGGGTTTTGGAGGTTTCTTGCTCTGTTTCGAGGGGGAGGATCCTAATTTCACCTTTTCCGGCCTCTTCTTAGTTGCGCCCTGGGCTTGGGTCCCAGTGCAGGCAGAGGATGTTTTCTGCACAGGTGATGTTTTAGGCGTCGATGTTAATGGCGCCTTGGATTCAATGCGGCGAGACTTCAGTGCCTCCAATCCGGCAGCAACGATGTCCTCAAAAACATAAGGACACCGCGCTGGGATGGACACCTCAGTCTGCATCGCAACAGTAGCCTTCTGGACCACAACCGATGCATAGGAGCGCCGGCCTGTTGGTAGAGGAGCTATCTGCCGTCTGGCTTCAGGATAAGACAGATGTTCGGTCGTCTTCAGGCGTTGGATAGCCAGCTCCTCGATCCACTTTGGGCACTGCTTAGAAGAAGCCGGTTGAGAACCCTCGCAATTAACACAATGATCCGCCTCAGCGGAGCAGTCCGCCAAAGAGTGTTCTGGCGACCCACAGCGTCCACACTTCGCTACATTACGGCAAGACTGCTGGGAGTGACCGTAATGCTGGCACTTGAAACATCTCAAGGGGTTCGGAATGTATGGGCGAACATCGAGCCGCAAGCACCCCGCCTTGATGGAAGTAGGCAGGGTAGGGGAGTCAAATGTGAGCACGATGTTCCGGGAGGGAATAGACTTCCCATCCCGCCGGAAAAGAATACGGCGAACCCCAGTGATACGTTGTTCCCCAAGTTCTTCCAGCAATTCCTCATTGCTGCATTCCAGCAGGTCGCGGGAGTTAATAACACCGCGAGAAGAATTGAGGAAACCATGGGGAGAGATATGGACAGAAACGTCCAGCAGAACGGTCGTCGCCAGCAAGGTGGCACTGTGGCGTGGATTTGATGTCTCCACAAGAAGATCCCCTGACGGGAGCTTCCTAACACTCTTTGGTGAGCCTGCAACGGCCTGAAGAGCCTTATTAATCCAAAAGGACTCTTCGAACTGAGGGATTGTGCAGGATCAACAGAATGAATCAGAAGAAACAGAGCATTACAGTTGGAACTGAGCAGTTTCTTAGTGGAGGAGGGCGACCCATCCTCCACACGGCGCTTCATAGGTACAGCATAGGAAACACTTTGGTTTGCCATGAGAAGAAAATTAGATACGTCCGCCAACCTCCCCACCCACTACCGAGCCCAACGAGGGAGAGCCAGAGGTCCGCAAGCCCAAGAGGACGCAGGACACGGCTCTAGGGATAGTCAGCGGATATAGCAAGTTGGTAGGGCAGACACACGCTCGGCGTGCACCCAGACTTTCCCGTGCCCTGAGAACACCCCTTTGGCATGCCCACCCTACCCCCAACTCACCCAGCCGAACAGAACGACAAGCCGCTAGAAGTCTGGACGCAACTCGGCCACAGACTTCCTGACCAGGAGTGGGTTAGCTCCCAGCCTCCCGTTTAGGGTGAAGCAGAGGGCAAAGAGGAGTGTTGGCATCTGGAGACACTACAACCCGGCCCCCAAATGCCTCAGCCTACAGCATCCTCATTTCCACCTGTACGGGTCACCGCACACGGCAAACATGCAGGTAGGTCTAAGCTAACCAGCTCCGGAAAAACAGAAAATGTAACATAAAAGAGAAAAGACAGGGAAAAGAACGAGGAACAAAACCCGGAGCTGGCGCCTCGTCACAACCTCAGCAGCCTACAACTGAGGCGGGTACATGTCAAAATATGAACTTAAGACGAAAAAAGCAAAACAATAAGAGAAAATCGGCTCGGGCCGTGGGGACGCCATCCCCCATTAGCTGGATGAACAGCTGTCCCTTCGGTGATGTAATCGTCAAAGCCGCAGAGGCAATAGAAACCGTCACAAGGTGAGCTCGGGCCGTGGGGGCGCCGCTCCCCAAATAACTGGAAAACCAGTTGTCCCCATGCGGGGGATTTAAGAGGAGGAAGGTTACTTAAGATACAAATTTTGCAAATCACTATAAGTTCATCATAAGGTCAAATTATTTTGCATAAGTTTTACAGTAACGACTTTTTGTTGCTTTAAATACTCTAGGGAGCATTGTAAACTATATTTATTATTGTAAACTCCAACTCTTCATTATTTGTATTTACTTCTGACCTCCAATTCAGAATTCACAGAGTGGTGACCACTGATCCACTGAAACAAATATTCAGTAGAAGGTAAATTATGTATAAGTTATATTGGTGAGTTATATTCAGCTTAAATTTTACCACACCACATTAAACATACCACTGTTTAGTAAATGTTTTAAGAATTCAGTCAACACATACCACAGATTAATTCAACATATTCTTCTAAAGAGCAATCTAGTTCTGCTGAGGGAAGACCAACCTAAAAATAAAATAGGTAAAGATATGCTGCAGTTATCTCATGATCAGCAAATTTGTTACATATTATCTGAAAAATAAACACCAGTAGTTAAAATACATACCAAATGAGTCATAATGATGCCTCCAATGCTAAAAATTTATTAGACACAGAATAATGATCACAAAAAAGAAAGAAAAGAAAAAAACTGCTCCCTACAAAAGAAGAACAGCTGAAATAGTTTTATGCCATACTTTACGGAAGTATCATGTATGCATCATGTGCTTCCCTGAAACTATGCAAAACAATAGCCAACTTCTGGCTAAATATTTAAATGGTGTACAACAAATGGAATTCAATTTGTTCAACACCTGTTTGTATTTCTAGTAATTAATGACTTCATGGCTTCCTCTTATTACTTTCAGTATTATAAATATTTAACGAGAATTATCGAGGATAAATTGTATTTCATCCTGTGAGCTGTCCAATCATGTTTCATCTTGTGAGCTGTCCAATGGCAGAATATAAATTTGATTGTCTCGGGAAGACGAAGTGTCATCCTACAACTAAAACAGATTGTTGACAGAAATGTTTTTTTTTTCTTTTGAGGTTAAACCATCATACTCAAGCACAATTTGTAATGCAAAACTCTGTTATTTGTTTATGTCACTTGCAACAATTTTATATGAGAAGGCTGGAGAGCCTGCAATTTTCAAAGAATTCCCCTCACAGTTTTCTGTGGTACATTATACTTGCAGAAAAAAACCATGCACTGATTTGTGTAGACTTTGCAGGACTGACTGCCAAACATGATCAATGGCTTCATTATTTGTATCCACATGGCTTGAACTCTTCAGTTTGCAGATGCAGCCACTTTTCCTACACCTTAGATATCATGTTTGGATAGACTTTGCCATTAGCAAGATGTTTTGATACTTCTTTCATAATTTTCACTAAACAGTTGTTACAGACATATACTGCATGAAACTCCAACACAAAAACATGTCTTTCCTTAAATTAGCAAAATGGCTAATTATTAATCACCAATTTTACTTCTACTCTAAACTGTAGTGGCCAATGTTACAATTACTTCTAGTGAATAAAGAAAGACATCGCTCTTTCCATGTCTTAGCAACACACAGCAACCGAACTATTGTTATTCGGTCACCGCCGGGGAATTGAATCCCAGATCTGTCGATATCTAGTCGAGCGAGTTAGCCTTACACCACCATGGTGTAAGGCTAACTCGCTTGGCTAGATATCAAGAGATCTGGGATTCAATTCCCCGGCGGTGACTGAATAACAATTTTCTGGTTGCTGTGTGTTGCTAAACCGTGGAAAGAGTGATGTCTTTGTTTATTCACTGATGCCACATATTTGGAGGATTTTCACTTCTAGTGCACATGCACAGTGAAACTGTTCAAGCGTTCCTTGACTAGGGTACAAGTTCAGTTCCTTCATGCCAAATTTTTTTCAATTCATAAATTTGCATAGTCAAACACATTTTGACTCACCCAATATAATGAAACATATCAATGCATATGGAAATAGCATAGCATTCAGCAGCATAAAAATTATGTTACATGGTGCTCACTATTACAAGCATCATTAAACATTACACAACATTCATAAAGTTAGCATCAAACATATTACACAATATGAAGAGAATTTAATTATAAATGTGACAGCACTTGAAGTTCAAACACAAAATAGAATACCAACATCTAGAACTGTGGGATAGTTTAAAGAGAAACAGTCTACCACTGCAGCAGAATGAGAGATGGCTGAATTTTTCAATAAAAAAAAAAAAAAAGAAATGAACATCCCAATGATGCTGTGCACAAAAAGAATTTTTTCAGCATACACGACATAGAAAAAGCATCTGTGATGATACACCCATAATGCTAAGTATAAAAAACTTTAAGACATGCTTAAGTTACATAAGAAAATTTAATTAAAAGGGAAGCTTTCAACTGATAACTTCAGTCTTCGTCAGCCTTGTTGACAGATGGAAACTATGACGATGGTAGTGGTTGCCAGATCCGTAAAGCCATATACGTTATTTATTTTTTTAAATTGACTTCCATATTGATGGTATGACAAAAGGGGAGTCAGTATTGCAGTTCTTGGAGCTGAGAAGAATTTCCAAACTTTCATGATAGTGTAACGGAAAACAATCAATGAACGGGGCAATTCATTTGGTGTCATTCCAAAGAGGCTCAGGAGAAATGTCGTTCCAAGTTAGGGATGCCAAGGAAGATTCAGAATTTCTTTTATGCACATCATTTATATGTTCCAATAAACAGCTTTTGATGCTGTGGAAGGTGCTTCCAATGTAGTAATTTTCACCAGAAGATGTTGAGATTGGAATGAGGTAAACTGCAGGAAGATTAAGGGGGTAACTTTGCCTGTATCATCCAAAATTTATTTTATAACAGAAGGGTTAGAACTGATGGCCAGATGATATCCAAACTTCTTAAAAATTTTCTTGAGCTTGTAGGCAAAAGAAACGTGGTAAGGGATAGATCCACAGAAGGGCAAATTTTCAAATGGGTTTAGCTGGAGGCTGCTGATTTTTTATCTTAATTTGTAATGAGTGATTAAGTTTTTGACTGTGGAAGAAGAGTATCCATGCGAAATGGCGGTTTCCAAAATTCTCTCATATTCCTTTATACTAGTATTATTCTATTTTTATACTTAGTATTAACGGTTATGTGTTTAATGTCCATTTTATCATGTTACACCCATAATGCATCATAAAAATTAAAGTGAACTGTCCAAGACTGTTTTTTAACTTCCACAGTCAAATAAACTGCATCTTCCAGAATGGAAGTACAACCTTCTAAAATAATGATTTGATACCTCACTTCAACTGTTGTAAATGGTTTCATAAAAAATCTTACATGCATTATATAGTTCACTGCAAAGATTTTCTGCAACCAAAATGTTTCTGCCTATATCACAAAAATGGTGGACTTCACATCATTAATCCACCATCTTCTAGGTTTTGCCTTAGTCAACAACATATAAGAAGCTGCCCTGACAGAAGTAAGTACCATTTGTCAAGGTATCCCCATCATTTCCCACATAATGCATGCATAAACAAACTACTTCAATACATTTTCAACTTTGTCTCCTACAGAATTAGGCAGTCCAGATATAATATCTTCCTTCTTCGGTAGTTTTGCTACTAAATATACATTTCTTTTGCTGGTATTCCCATTGGGGCACTTTTACATAAGTAACTGTTAATTTCTTAAGCAGGTACTCTTACCTTGAACCAAATTTTCATAACCATAAAGGGAGTACATATAAATGCCACACCATAACAACAGATATTTATCCTTTATTTAAACTCTTTCTTAATGAAAGAAGTTCTGTATGGCTACTAAAATGGCATACTGCAATTTTCCTGAGTGCAGGTCACACGGCTCTAAAATGGTGAATCCAAAAAGAATCATAACCCCAAAGTGAAACCATTATAACTAGAGCCTGGACTTTGATGACTTTTGCATTGTTTTCCATTTCTATGGGGTTTTGCCACTTTAATGCATTTTTAGGCGTTTTTAGGGCATTTTGCAGCCTTTTCCAGAATTCTTCTGGCATTTTGGGAGGATTTTTGCAATTCAGCGCATTTTTTCCCACTTTTCTGCGTTTTCTTTCTTTTTTATGTACAGTTCAGAAACAGCCGACACGGCCTTTCAATTAAATGGCTGTGGCATTTCTTCACCCCTTGAGACTTTGGGAAGGTCATATATAGTTGATTGTGCTGATAAGACTTCAAAGCTGTGTGTCCTCCTCAAAAGAAAACAGATGTCTGACCACCTCAAAAGAGCCACTGGCTTTGGACACGCCCCCCCCCCCCTAAGTCATAAAGATGGAAGAGAGATAATTGACTGGCGCTTGGATGTAAGCGATTCGGCCTGTGTACCTTAGAAGGTCTTTCGTCCCTGAAGCAACGCCCGCACTCCTACCCCACACATACTCGACCTTCTCCCGCAGAAAGTGAAAAGATTTCCCCCAAGAAACAGGTAGCTCAAATTATAGGAAGCATTACTTGGGAGATTAGGTGTCACTCTCCACAGTGACATCTGAGAGTAATCCTCATTTTGTTGGGTCTTCAGAAGGGAAGGAAATGGAATAGAAATATTTGTGCCTAAGTTTTTGGACAGTGTTCGTGAAAGGGTTAGGTAGGATGTTTTCCATTGACCTCCAACCTTCTGGTACCAGGCAGAACTTGTTCTGAGCAGTGGCGGCTCATGGTTGGAAAAATAGGTGAAGAGGTACAAGAGCAGTATGAAAATATATCTACTGTCTACAATGAAAATCCCTTAATGAGGACTTACTTTTTTTTTTTTTTATATTAAATCAATTTTTCTTCCTTTCAAAGCTGCAAATTTGTCGATTATGTCGTCATAAGATGGTTAGATGGTTGTTTCTTTGTAAGCAACAATAAAATGTCTTCCTGAATAGAAATATTTGCCAGAGAAGCAAGTCCATTTTGGGAATTAGTGTTTCTTGAGCAAGTTTGTATTCTTTTAAGAAAACTTCTTTCCACTGGCACACTTGTAGATGGAATTGTTAAACTCAGGAAAACCAATTTATAATCTTCTGTAAAAATGTCTTTGTCTCCGTGAAACACTCGAAGGAGTTCTTGAGTCAATATATTCCTTAATTTTTCATCGGCATATACAAGACTCAGTTCATTTTTAAGGCGCTGTGTTTAGTAAATATGTTTCCGTAAAAATGTAGATTTTCAAGAGCGCGAGAGGGAAAGCATGCATTAAATTATTCGAATTTGGTTGTGTCAGCAAGTCAGACAAATTGAAGTTTCTTACAGTCTTGAAATCTTATATCCATTTCCATAAGAATGTGGTCCAAAATTTTAAAATACAATTGTTTATAATTTTGAAAAATTGTTTCCTGTGTAACAGCAGCATATTCCCGTGCTTATTTCTGTAATTTTGCTAGCTTTTCCAAACTGTGCTTCAAACAACTCATCGTTCCTTTTATGGCTCAAAATTTCACGAGTTTTTTTGTTTTTGGTTTTTTTAATTTGAGTTACACAGTAGTTTATGTTTAGTTATTTTTTCTTCAAAAGTTCGAATAATAGACCGGTGGAGCCAAAAATGTAAATTCAAAAGTGTTAATATCATTCAAAAACCCCTTGGCAAGATGAATTGATTTTTTGTCTGATTATTCGCTATTCATCAGAAATCCGAACACTTCCTTCAATTTATCCCAATCTTCAACAACTACACTTACTAATTTCGGAGTGGAGGAATATTGAGTTTCTGCTATGGTTGGTCTGCATCTTGCGGTTTTGCCACCCCGGTGGCGCAGTGGTCTAAGCGATGACCTCTGATCATTCGTCCGTATGGGGTCCGGGTTCGAATCCCGGTGAGGCATGGATGTTGTGTTTGTCTTACGGCACTGGCTCTCTCCCTTCCCTGGAACCAGTGACCCTAAATTAGGGACGGGCGACTGCTTATAGCCCATTGAGTTGCTCACGGTGGTCGTTAAACCTCCAATCAATCAATCATTTTGCGGTTGTTGATATAAGTGTATAAGACCGCTTTCGCAGAATGGTGAACAAACGAAGCAATTCCACTAAGGCTTGCAAAAAAGTATTCGACACTTAGAAATTTTAGAAAAACTTTGGTGCAATACAAGATTCAAATGATGAACTAAGCAATGAACAAAAACAGCTTGAGAAGCTTTATCCTTGACTTTTTTTCTGTAGTCCATTTAAGTGTCCAGACATTATACTTGCCCCATCGTAACATTGTCCTATTTATTTGTGTTGGTAATCAGACTGTTCCAAAATTGTGTCTAGCATTTTGTATAAAGCTCCTGACGTTCTATCTTCCTTCACATCATGGAAACCCAAAAATCCCTCAACCAATACACCTTCCGAATCAACAATAAAAAATTATTTAATTTTTGACGTGATCGTTATATATTCAGAAATACATTCAATTAATTCCTTTTGAATAGTTTTTTATCCTTTCGTATTGATTTTCAATTTCTAAAGAACTTCTTCATATCAACAATGAAAGTAATTCAATGAAATTTCCACGATTTATCGAGCCCATGCTTTCGTCATGGTCATGGAATGCTATTTCTTGTTTGCTCAAATACAGTACAGACTAATACTGCATCAATCACTATCTGTAAGTAAAGTCTATTTAAAGGAACGTTTTCGTTAAAATGCGTTTTCAATAGCCTAGCATTTTCCCTCAGGGCATCGGCAATGGTGTTTTGAATTTTTTCAAAATTACTTAACATTAATCTGCATTTCAGGTGTTCGCTAGAATCACGATGTTTATGAAGTGACCGTGTTACGCTTAATAAATCTGAGAATCTGTCTTTATTCCACGCCAAATGTTTATTACTAAAAAGTAAGAAGGGCCAAAAAAAAAAAAAAAAATTAACACCCGCTCCACCGTGATCTCTCACGACTTTACGCTCAAAAACTGAAAGATGCAGAGGTAAGGCACGTGAAGCTGAAACACTTCACTTGAGCGAGCAGATTGGGGAGGGTGACGTCACGGTTACCATGGCAACTCGGCAAAAAACTGCAGACTTCCAAGCATTCTCATTTCGGCTCTTCACTTGCACTGTTTTGCGTGTAAGGATTTGTTTTCTGTATTGAGCGCCATGTGAATTAATATCTATTCAAAATTTTGAGTATTTTGGAACTGAATAAAGGCAAAAAAGAATATATTATAAAAAAATACTGAATAAAACTTTATTTTGAGTAAAATAGGTGAAGAGGTACTTCACCTACTTTACCTGAGAAGCCGCCGCTGGTTCTGAGTGGTTGAGGGGTTACACTTAAAGCATCTGTTAGTATGTACTCCAGTCAATATTTCCAGTTTGAAAAGAAAAGTAGCAGTTCATTTCCAAAGATGCCTAAATGCAAACCTTCTCAATCTTGCTATTTACACAAGTTTGTTTCAGAGTTCAGAGAAAATGTTTTTTCTTCTGATGGAGTAATTCTATTTTGTAAACTATATGAAACTGAAGTTGCAGAACTAAAGCGATTTGCCGTCATGCAGCATATTGGACAAGAAAAGCATATTCGAGCTGTTGAACTTGCAAAGTAAAAGTGCAGGCATCTCAATGTTTCCTTGTGGAAAGCTGTTCATCGACACCATTCAAGAAGTCACCATGTTATAAAGAGCTGTGTGAAGTTTTGGTTTCTGCGAATATTCCACTGGTAAAGCTAAATCATTCTAAATTTCACCAGTTTTTGAAAAAACACACTGGTCATGTCATAACTGACAAGTCTACACTACGAAAAAACTACATACGTGAGTGATACACTGAAACAATGGACAAAATTAGGGACAGTGTAAAAGGGAAAAAATTTTTGTGTCTATTGATGAAACGAATGATGCTCATGGTCGTCCTGTTGCCAACGTCATAATAGGGACATTTGAGCCAGACTGCCCTGACAAAATATTTTTGCTAAATATGGAGATCATAGAGAAAGTGAATCACTCAGCGATGTGTCAATTATTTGACAAATCCTTATTTCTTTTATGGCCTGGTGGTATACAACATGACGATATCCTTCTGTTTTTGACTGATGCTGCATCGTATATGGTTAAAGCAGGAAAATTAATTAAAGGAATTTATCCCAAGTTGGTGCATGTCACTTGCTTTGCCCATGCTTTACATGGCACTGCCAAAGAAATCCGTGCAAATTATCCTAATATTGATCGACTCATATCCAATGTCAAAAAAGTATTCCTAAAAGCACCACATCGCATACAATGTTTCAAATCTCAAGCTCCTAGCCTAGCCTTACCACCACAGCCAGTAATAACATGTTGGGAGACATGGCTGAATGCATGCATATATTACAGTGACAATTTCAAGCCTGTGAAGTCTATAGTAAATGGTTTTCAAACTGGTAATGCCGCTTCAATTCAAATTGCCCAACACGTGTTCTCGGAAGATAAAATAAGAGAAAATCTAGCATACATGAAATTAAAATTTGGCATTTTGGCCTTAACGATTACGTGTTTAGAAAAACAGGGTATGGAACTCATCGATGCAATCAGTTACATTGAAAAAGCAAATCAAGTTCTTAAAGGAGTCAAAGCCAAGGTTGGACAATCTATCTTTGCCAAATTAAAAAATGTTCTGGAAAAAAACGTTGGATTCCAGACTTTGAAGAAAATCTCACATATACATATTAACTGGAAAAACACACAGTTTTGAAATAGAAGAACTAGCTGTAAGTGACGCTGTTTTTTTCAAGTATGCCCCTGTCACATCCGTTGATGTCGACAGAAGCTTCTCAAGATATAAAGCTACTAATAGATGTTCATTTACCTTCGAAAACATTAAGATGCACCTTATAATTCAGTGCAATTGTGATGCACTTACATGAAGAAAGACTTTTAGTGCATAAGCAAATAAAATTCATATGGGATTGGTATGTACCGTTCTTTCTTTTTCTTATGCAGTTACTAGTTGTTGTTTTTTACGATTAATATTTTTTTTAAAGAAAAGAAATATAATTTATCAATTATTTTAAGACAATACAACAATTTTTGGCAAAATTTACTGTAAGAACTGTTCTAGGTAGGTTTTCTTTTTAAAATTTTAAGGACGTTTTTTTTTTTTCATTTTATGGGCATTTTTTGCAATTTTTTTTTTTTTTCATTTTATGGGCATTTTTTGCAATTTTTCTGCTACTTTTAAATGCATTTATAAGGAATTTTTAGGTCATCAAAGTCCGGGCCCTAATTATAACACTACAAAGAAGAGGCAGAATGAAGACTGATGAAAAAATTAAAGCTAAAAAATCAAAGCTGAATTAACAATGATATATGTGTGCATGTGTTCAGTGAGTAGAAAGCTACTTTTTAAAAGTAGACAACTACTGCTACAACTACGGTTTTGAAAAAGTAGCCTGCTACAGCTACAACTACTTTTTCTGAAAAGCAAAAGTAGTGGTAGCTGTAGCAAGCTACGAAAAAGTAGCTACTTTTTCTGCATTTAGTTTTATGTTAAAAGTGCAAATTCTGAAGATGATCTTTACATGTAGATTCTTATGGCATTCAGAGTTAAATACCAAGGTAAATTACACAAGTACTTTATCTTTGTATTTACCTCAGCTCTGATCATCATGTGAACACATTTTAACACATTCAGTGGCTTATATTCCAGGCAAGCTGATATGCACAGGGAATTCAAATAAAAACACTATCAACAAATATCTGCAAATTCATTTTTATACTAAGAGAATCGAATCTAGCTATCAACTGTCATCAACAAAATCGCTAGTTCGATCATCTCATATGTGCTGCTTTCTCAAGTTGAATGAGATTCCCTTACAAACAGCATAAAATAAGATAGCACTTCATAGTTAACAGTTTGGCTAACTTTCACAATGTAAGTAAAGTCAGGTATATGATTATAAGCAGAGTACACTCAGCACCTCTGTTCCAGCTAATAATGTGTTTGGAAATCTGGATGTCATGTAATTTGAAATTGTATTTTTTTCTTTTTTTGAAGTAACACAATTTGTAGCATAAGTTTCAGCTACAAACTACTTTATTTTGTAGTGTACTACAACTACACTGTTCAATTTGTAGCAATGCTACATTCCATGCTACTATAAATGTAGTGGGCTACTGCTACAACTACATTGTCCTATTTGTAGTGATGCTACACTCCATGCTACTGTAAATGTAGCATGCTATTTCTGATACTGCATGTGTTTGTGTGTGTGTGTGCATATGCATAATGTAACTAAACCATTATCTCCATTATCTTTACTGGTGCCTAGCATCATTTCCAAGAGTGTAGCAGTGATGACCACATCCCAATTAGGGAAAATTTCAGAAAAATATGATTGGAACACTCACGAAGATGTACAAAGTACTAAAGAATTAAAGCTAAATATTCAAAATTCCTAATGAAAAACAATAAAGGTTTGCTATAAATTATGAAATGAAATAAACTAAAACAGGAACAAAAGGGGGCTGGTAAGGTGAAATAGCAACTAAATTACAAAAATAAATAGAAAGTGTATATACAACAGAAATTAATAATAACTGCAAGTTATGTGAAGTGAAATAAAATTAAAATTATAAGGACAGAAATGGTTAGTCAGATTGAGGTAATACTTCAGAATCTTTGAAATTACACATCTGCACACTTTCCAGTTTTACTGCACTATGTAGAGCATTCACAGCAGCAGCATCTCAGAACTTCTACTTTGCACACTTTAGTGTCCAAAACACATAACAACACTTCACATGGTGCTGAACTATTATTAAATTAACATATCCACAGTCACATGTGTTACCCAGAAATCTGTGCAAAATAGTTGAAAGCATTCAAATGCTACTTTTTTATTTATTACATACATACATACATACATATCACTAAGATGTTCTCTGAGATTCAGAGGTTAGCTCCAAAAAGAAATACAAACTTCCAGATATTTTTACTTATTGTTGTCGTATCAAACTTTGCCATTTACAGCAATCTTGACATACAACTCGTGCTTCACTGATATCCATTACAAGCCGAATACAAGATCTTTTATACTTCATACTTATAATCTTCTTCTCATGCAGACACTCCTGAATCTGATCTACCCATGTCTTCCTTGGCCTTCCTCTGCCTTTCCTTCCTGCCACTTGAGCTGAAAATATTTTCTTAGTAAGCATTTCATCACTCATTCTTTCAACATGGCCAAACCACCGAAGCATATTGGTCTCCACCTTGCTAACAACATTTTGCTTTACATCACACAACTGCAATACATCTTCATTCCTCACACAATCAGATCTAGTCTTGCCACAAACCCCACGTAAGTAACGCATTTCTCCAGCACACAAACGACTCCTATGTTTCTTCTGCAGTACCCAGGTTTCGCTGCCATACATCAGAGTAGGAACAATTACTGTTTCATACACAGCCATGTGGGACTCTCTAGAGAACCCATCATTCCTGTGAAAACCTCCCAGAGCAGCTATGACTTTCAAAGAAGAATTCACTCGCCTACTGATTTCACCATCCAACTTGTTCTCTCTGTCAAACATGCTTCCTAAATACACAAACTCACTCACCTGGTCAATCACAGTGCCATTTATACTTACATTACATTCAGTGCTACCAGTTCCTCTCTCAAACACCATAACTTTGGTTTTTCCCTTATTTATACTCAGTTTGAATTTCATGCTAACTTTGTGCATCCGAGTCAACATACTCTGCAACTCACTTTTGCTCTCTGCCAACAGGACAGTGTCATCAGCATACAGCAATCTGCACACACGGATATCACCAAGACATAAACCATTATTATCTATTTTGGCCTCACGCATGCATGCGTCCATTAATATATTAAACAGCCATGGTGACATTACACAACCTTGTCTAACTCCTGCACCAATGGAAAACAATTTTGATAAAACACCATTCACTCGTACACAAGCTCTACTACCAGCATACATGGCTTTTACACTATTAAGTAGATTCCCAGTAACACTATATTCATTCAATACCTTCCACAAAAGTGTCTTATTGACTCGGTCGTAAGCTTTCTCTAAATCTATGAAGGCAGTAAAAACTTTCTTCCCAACAGCCAGATACTTTTCAATCATCATGTGTAATGCAAAAATCTGGTTAGTGCAGCCTTTACCAGGCATAAAACCACTCTGAACATCCCACACTTTCAATTATGTAAGATCCCATACTTTTTCAATAACAACCTTACCAAACACTTTCGCTGGCACACTCAGTAGGCTAATACCACGATAGTTCTTGCATTCAGTCTGATCACCTTTTCCCTTAAACAAGGGGACAATGATAGCATCCTTCCAATCCCGAGGGACCATTCCTAACTCCCAGCACAACTGGCAAATTTCAGTTAACCAGTCAATTATAGAGTCACCACCATACTTCAACATCTCTGCAGTTATGCCATCAACTCCTGGAGCCTTACCATTCTGAAGAGATTTTAGAGCTTTACACATTTCTTCTCTTGAGATCCCTCCTGTGCTTCCATCCCTCATTGTGACATCATCTGCATCTGTCTCAGAATCATTTTTGCTCTCCTGATCTAATAACTCACAAAAGTATTCCCCCTATCTGTCACTTAACTCATTGGGCTCCCATATCATTTCCCCAATCTCATTCTTCACACAACTTACAACTTTGTTTCCCCTATTTTTCCTGAGTCTCATGTACTTCCAGAAGGACTTTCTATCTTTCCAAAAAGCCAGTTCATGCCTTTCCACTTTCTCTTTGCTATCTTTTGCCTTACTGTGGCGAACCAGCTTAGCAGCTTCACGCTTCTTACAGCGATATTCATCCACAGAGACTCTACCTTGCAACATCCCCAAATAGGCTTCCTTCTTTTTCTTTACTGCCTCATCAATCTCACTATTCCGCCAAGCATCACCTCAATTGTTACCCACTATTGTGGTGCCACAGACCTCTTAGCAGCAGTAACAACACAGTTCTTAAAACATTCCCACTTCTTTTCTACATCCCTCTCACAAGATTTCAGATCCTTCAGTCATTCTCTGAGTAAGTCAGAATACCGCTGATGATCTTCAAGGAGCCTATCAACCTTTATTCTTTCTATCCTGGGTCTCTTCCTATTCCTTTTCCTCCAACCAACACTAAGTTTCACTCGTGACACTACCAAGTAATGATCAGAACCAACATCCGCACCTCTCATCACACGGGTGTCAACAACTAAGTGTTTCAAACGCTGATCGTAAACAACAAAATCTATCACACTCTTTTGACCAAGAGTACAATTTTCCCAAGTATATGTGTGTATATACTTGTGGTTGAAAAATGTATTAGATACACACAAATCATTCTCAATGCAGAGTTCAATTAATCTTTCACCATTATCATTCACACAAGGATCATTAAACTTACCCAGAACATTGTCAGAAATTGCATTCTGCACACCTACTCTAGCATTGAAATCCCTTGCTATTATAACTTTTTCTTTAGCACCAAACTGGCTCAAAACAGCTTTTAGCTCATTCCAGAAATCTTCTTTCTTAACAGAAGGTTCCGAGTCACAAGGAGCATACACTACAACAATTTCAATTCTCTGAAGTTTCACTTTCAAACGAATCCAGAGAATTCTCTCACTTATGCAACTATAGTGAATCAAGTTGTTCTTCATCTTTTCATTTAAAATCACACCTACACCAGCCTGTCCTCTCATATTATCCAATACTCCAGACCACACACTCACCGTGCCATTCACTTCTTCTACCCCAATTTCCTTCTTTTTGGTTTCACTTACACACAGCACATCCAGTCTATACTTATTCATCTCCTCAATCACCTCACTCATCTTGCCATTTATACCTCTAGTATTCCATACACCAATCTTACATTCACTCAGCCGAGATCGCTTTATCATACGCCGTTTAAGAAAGTCCAGGTTGATTCCGTGGTGGACCATCCTTCTCAAGTGTGGTAGGTCTGCCATATCCCACACTTGAGTCATTCTTAATATTTCTTTTTGTCTTTTTAATCAGGTAAGTACATCAGTGTGGGGGGTTAGCCTACAGCTGAGGGTTCCAGTTGGTCATTCAACCTAAGGATTCTGGAACAAAACCCAGTGAGTTGGGGTCTTTTCGCCACTGTCACACAGAACTAGCTTGCACCTCTCCAAGATTCACAGAGGCCCTAGTTGCTGTTGTGTGTGCCATTGTTACCACGGAGCGCCCCTAGGAAACAAACCCATCGCTCACTACGACAGCCCGCTTTTGTTTATTTCAAGAAATTATAATTATAAGAAATAGTGTTTTTAACTATCTGCATTATTTTCAACAATTCTGAAGAGGTGGCTACATGGAAAACAGTAAAATAGAGGCAATTTAGTGTCAAAAATTATACACTTGTGTCTTTGTTTTGCAACATACTTGGGAAGATTATTATTTCTTTGATTTGTGTAATATCTGAAGACCTAGTGATTTATGACCTGGGCCCATTCCTAGATGAAAATGGTGCTATCAATGCTACAAGGAGGCAATGGAGTGTTTTGAATAGTCCAAATCTGAAGTTTCAGATTCTAAAGATACAGCTGCTTTGCTTTAGTTGCTTGACAGTTTATTACCCTGAGATGTATAATGGTATAATGAACACAATTCAGAAAACTTGAAAATTACTTTCCTGCTTTAGGTCGATACATTTTCAAGTTTTCTGAAGAGATGGCTTTGTACAGAAATAGTGACATAAAGGGCATTCAGTGCCAAAAATCATACATTTGTGCACCTCATATATTTGAGGAGATTATTTCCTCATTGATTTCTCTGAAATTACTTAAGTTCAACTTCGATTAATAACCTTTAATGACATATTAAACAGAAACATTCTTTCTTGGTCTTATATGATAACTTTACCTCATTTAAACATTCTTCAAATTCTGGATGCCACTCCTGCATTAAACCTTCGATGTCTGGCATATTTCTGGAAAACATGAGCAAAAATTTTTGTCAGTAATAATTTTCAAAGATCTTGCACAAATATAATCTTTAACAAAATATAAGCATGATCCAAAGGGAATTTCAAATATTAATACATCATGAGTTTAGAAAAAATCTAATTTAAAGGTTTAAAAGTACACAAAGAATTTTGAAAAAATGTAAAAAATATCAAGATCATACATATGCTCTATTTTCACCAACAGGTGAAGCAAGTAGCTTATAAAAGAGCACTAAACTCAGAGCCTCATTTTTTTAGATATATCTCTCGTATACACGAACATACTTTTCCATTGTTTGTTGCTACTGCAACACTTCAGTACCTTTATACATACGCATACACTTGTGTATGCAAGTATGTTAAATTGTAACTTAACCTGTTAATCGCTGAAGTTATTGATAGTCTAATATGCAGTTTAAAAGGTATAAAATGTAGATATACAGTATAAACATGAACCACTGTTTGTTTGTTTTTTCTTCTTAGCATGTATACTGTTTCTCACATTGTGGAATATTTTTTTTAGATATATCTCTCATATACACGAACATACTTTTCCATTGTTTGTTGCTACTGCAACACTTCAGTACCTTTATACATACGCATACACTTGTGTGTGCAAGTATGTTAAATTGTAACATAAACTGTTAATCGCTAAAGTTATTGATAGTCTAATATGCAGCTTAAAAGGTATAAAATGTAGATATATAAACATGAACTACTGTTTGTTTCTTTTTTCTTCTTAGCACGTATACTGTTTCTCATGTTGTGGAATATTTTAAAGTTTCCACGGGAAATATTCCACAATGTGAGAAACAGTATATATGCTGGTCAACTTATAGGTTGATAGCTGAATAAGATCTCAAGGCCATGCAGATAAGTTCTATGCCCTTATGTGTAATTGAACTAAAGATGAACTATTGTTAATCCACTCACATAAAAATCAGAAGTGTTCATACACAATAATAGTACAAAATTAAAAACTGTCTAAAATGAAGAAATTTCACTGTAGACAAAAAAAAAAAAAAAGAAAAAAGAAAGAGGAAGAAACAGAAAAAATATACACGCCTTCGTGTAGAACTGTTGGTTTGACTTTACCGCATGAAAGGACATGAGATTGCTTTAAAATAATATGAGATGAACTTAGATTAGATTTCCATCATCTCTTTGAAAGTTACAAAATTGTCTATATGGCTCATGCATGCATACTATGCTTCTACAAAGTTATTTGCAAAAGATAAAGGCCATCTATTATAGCTTTTTCACCAACTTATGTACAAATAGAAAAAGATGGGAACAATCACCACAAAGCAATGTTTGATGCTTTTGATTTATTGTTTCAGGGCAGATAAATTCTAATCCCTTCCACTATGTGGTAGATAACAAATAGTTGTGATTGAGAAAACAAACTATTATGAGCTGTTCAGTCTTCTCTATAGAAGCTCACACACTCTGAAATACTAACTCCAATAGCCATAATTTTAATGCTAAATAAGTTTGCAATCAGATTTTTGAAACTAAAAATTTTTTTCTAGCAGATTGTAACATAGTAACTTGTACAAAATTCTAGCAGATAATGCTTACCTTGGCATTCCTTTCTAGCGATGGGAACATTTCATGCACGTGTTTTCCGGTCTTTGTTGATGTTATTGTCCTAAAGTCCGTTGTATGCGATGACTGGCTTTACTTCTCACACTTTTCGCTGGGTATACTCATTGGATCTTTGCCTTAGGATTCCAAACACATCAATTTTTACCGTTCTTAATACTCGAAATTTTCGCCCATCCTCTGGGCATCCTTAGGAGCGTGGCGACTTTACCACCGATGTTCGTGGTTAACTTCGCGCTAATGGAGTCCGATACTTCTTGTTGCCATTCGTCGGATATACTTTCCTGGATATATTTCGTTATCAAGCCTGGCTGGCGCCATCAATGTTTCATTAAAACAACTTTTTTTTTATTATTATTAATTTCTTCTCCTATCCTGGTTTTCTTGTCTTTTTTGCCGGTTTTCCTTTTGTTGTTGTTTTTCTTGTCTTATTAGTTCTTTCCACAGGCCCGATAATGTACTAGGGTCGTTCTGGTTACATACCCTTGCTTTATTTTTATAGATTAATATTGCTTCTTCCCTCCTCATTTGCCTTTCCGATTTTTTATTCTTTTTTAGCATTTTAATTTTATCGAATTTTGGGAAATGTCTGGTTTTCCATGAAGAATTGCACTAAAGCAGTTTTGGCTTCTTTTTTTTTTTTTGCCAATTAGATATGTGTTGTTTAAGTCTTTTTTTTAATCTGTTTTTCGTACTTCCAATGTACAATATTGGGGGTATGTGTGCAATTGGAATTTCGTAGGTTCCTAATTCTTCTAGCATTTTTTCCTCTGTTTTTTTGTTGACAGTCATATTTTTCATGGTGTGCACTGAGCTTCCTAGTTGTAAGTCATATTTAGCACAGTGCCTATTGATTTCATTACTCACTCCTTCCAAGTATGGGAAAGCTCCAATGTATTTCAATTTTTTTCTTTCTCATCTTCCTTTGGTTGTGCACTTCTTTGGCCTTCTTTACTCTGAGTCATATGCTTTTTACTCTCATGTATCCATTTATTAATTAGCTTGCTCGTGTACCCATACTCTTGTGCTATTTTCGAGATAAACTCTAGCTCTTGATTTTTTAGCCTGTTGTTAGATGCGTGTGTGTACGCTCGCCGTATCAAGTTTACTATGCTGTTTTTTATGTATCACTGGATGGTGCAACGAGTATGGTATCAGTACAGGTATGTAAGTTGCTTTTCTGAACACAGAGTATTCAAAACTATTTTTGTTTTTCTTTAGTTGGATGTCCAGGAAGGATAGGCAATTATCCTCTTCAAACTCAATAGTTAGCTCTATGGTGTTACAGATTTTGCTAAACTGCTGTGCTAGATCTTGTAGCTCGGCTTTGTTAAGTTTAGACATTATAATAATGTCGTCTACATAACGAGCATAAAGTATTGGTTTTTCAGGTAGATTTTGAATTATTTCTTTTTCGAGGTATGCCATAATCACTTCTGCGTATAATGCCGATAATGGGGATCCCATAGGGCCACATTGCATTTGTTTAAATATATTTCCTTCAAAATGGAAGATGTTGTTTTCCTTGATGAAATATAAGGTATTCTTTAGCTCTTTCAGTTGTGATAAGTTTAGTTCTTTGTTGATGCTTAGTTGTTGCATAATCAATTCGATGGCTAGCTCGACAGGAGTGTTTGGGTATAACGCCTTAACGTCCATGGAGGCCATAGTTATTTGCTCTAGGTCTTGATTAATTAATTTGATTTTTCTATAAACTCATAGCTATTCTTTAATGTATATTGGTTCCTCGTGAATATTGGGGATAGATAGTTGTATATCTTTTTTCTAGGTTGATGAGTGGTGAGTTTTTTTCGATAGAATCAGTCTTAAAGGTGTGTTTTCTTTATGTGTTTTAATTTTTGAGAATATTTTTGGCATCCCTGCTCCCATTGGAGGGTTTGCATTTTTATTTCAGTTGGTAACGTGCTGTGGTTCCTTATATTAGCCAGGAAGGTAAGTTGTTTGTCGGTGGGATAGTTACTTTGAAATATCGCACGTAAAAGAGAATAGTAGAATGATTAGAGCTATATAATAGTCAGAATTAGAACTACTAATTGGAATACATTGTAACATTCTGTGATATAAATACGGACATTTTCCACTTATGTATTACAGCAGCATGTGATTATAATTAAGGACATTTTACTGTAGCAACAGAATCCAAAGTTACTGCAAGACAAACTTAAGCCTTAAAAGCAGATTAAAGTAGCAAGAAAATAACAGCAAGAGGAAATGTGAAGTGTTTTCTTTTGCAATAAAATTACCTGGAATAATGCACAGTAGGTGGTGGTTTAGAACGATGAAGATTTCCAATGCTTGAAATCCAAGAGTCAATCTCTTTAGGACGTTTGTCAGCATTTTCTAAGCTCTTGACAGTCATAGCTTTGTAAGTAGTTTCTTTGGATATAGCTCGCAACTGTAAGTCAAGGACAGTTGGATCTGATTGTTTAGCAGAAGGTTCATCAAGCACCTGGAGTCCCAGTTTATCCACTTGATCATCAGGCCTGGGTACCTATCAAAAATAATAAAATACATCTGTTGGTTTCCATAATTTAAGAGCAAGTGTTTCCTTACATAAGTTTCTTATACAACTACAAAGAATCTTACAAATTGCTGATTCCCCACATATGAATCCTATCTAGGAACAGCAGGACTACCAACAATTTTGCAAGTGAGGGCTTTGCAGCTTAAAACAACAGTGCTATTAACCAGCATTTCACTTTTTACTTAGATTATTTTCATCTGTTACCTGATGGATATGATATCCTTTGGTCATACATAGCCCAGGTACATGTAAAATAGCATACAAGCCATGTTTTTATTTGTTTGATTGAATGCTATATTTTGTATGTACCTGGGCTATATATGATCAAACATTTTGAATGACAAGAAGAAGAAGAATTTATTTCAATATTCTGGGTGTGATGAAAAGATATGTAGGACATCCAATAAGTTCTAAGCTTAACATACAAAGACAAAAAAAAAAAAAAAAAACCTTTTCAAAAACACACCTTCGTTTTTCCACATACACTTGTACTGATCATAGAGATGGCAAATTCCCACTGTGAAAAGGGTTTCATCTTTCTCCTCAAACCAACACGTCCTTGCCTCTTTGAGTTCAGAATCATCTGCAAAATGCTTACCCTGTAGATTTTTCCAGATTTTTGAAGAGGAAGAAGTCACTTGTGGGTGATGTCAGGTGAATACAGTGGGTACAGAAGCAGTGGAAGCCACATTCTGTCACAGCTTGCATGGAAACACCAGTGGTGGGGAATGGAGCATTGTCCTAGAGAAGTAGAACACCACATAGCAATTTTCTTTGCCATCTGCTCTTAATGACTCCATGGAATTGTTGCAGTAGCACGGTTTAATAGGCAACATTCATAGTCCTTTTATGTATGAGGCAAGTAATCAATCAACAGCAACCCTTGTGAGTTCCAAAAAATGATGGCTATAATGCAGTCAAGTTGAAATTGACTTGCTTCAACACGATCATTCTTCATTCCAGGTGTCAACACTGGGAAAACCCATCTGTCACGACCTTTGGCATCCCTAACCTCTCATGCAAAATGGTTCAAACACTGCTGGTACTTAACTTCAATTCCTTAGCAATTTGTACTACACGGATTCGCCAGTTTGACATCATCAAGTTCCTCCACTTTCTGGCACATTTCATCTGTGGTCACCTCCACTGAACATCTCTCGTGAGGGTCATTTTCAGAGTCTTTTTTCCGTTTACAGAGAGCAGCCCATCTTTTGACTGTAGCATGTGAAAGCGCACCACCGACATACACATGGACTCATCCATTCACGAATACTGCGTGGCATTTCACCTTCCTCCATCAAAAATTCAATCATCACTTGGTTACACAATTTCATCTGTGGCTCATCCATTGTCACCTTACACACTTCAATGCAATGTGGCGGCATCTCAAATATTGATACAGTGGTGTGGCAGGGCTGTTATGTAACTGAAGGATGATGAAATACCCTGCAATACTTGCATCATCAGCCAACCACTACTTTCAAAGTCAGGCTTAGAACTTATTTAATGCCCCTCATATATTAATTATACGTACTGTGATCAAAAAGTTCCGAGACTAGGTATGTAGCGCGCCAACAGATGGTAATATGCGATATGAGCGAGCAGCGGTCGAAGGCAGTGACCTTCATGAGTCATGGTGCCAAGTGGCATAGTTCTGTGAACATCGGGAGCTACACTACACAATATTTGGTGACCACGTGCAGAACACAGTTGCGATTTTGGTATGGACTGCAAATTAGAGCAGCAAGTGAACATCAAATTCTGCATCGAACTCGGGAAATCGGGAACGGATACGCATGAAATGTTGAGGCAGGCTTATGGCAATGAAACAATGAGTCGTGTGAGATGTTTTGAGCGGCACTTGTACTTCAAGAGAGGCAGAATGGCATTGGAAGACGACAAGAGGTCAGGGTGCCCGTCCATAAGCAAAACCCCCAGAAATGTGGACAAAATTAGGGAACTGGAGCATGAGGATCATTGGAGAACCATTCAAGACATTGCTACCATTGTCAATGTGTCACACGGAACAGTGCAAGAAATTCTGATGTCAGTTTTGAACATCCACCGCCTTGCGGTAAAGTTTGTGCCAAAGATTCTGAACCCCGAACAGAAGGCTCTGTGTTGAACTCTGTCAAGATCTTCACCAGCAGGTGGTAAATGAACCAACATTCCTGTCGCGGGTCATCACTGGGGACAAGACTTGGGTCTACAGTTATGGCCCAGAGACCAAACAACAGTCGCCACAGTGGAAGAGCCCGGCACCTCTGCGACCGAAGAAGGCCCGACAGGTCCGGAGTGCAACCAAAAGCATGCTCATCGTGTTCTTCGACATTCGTGAGGTTGTGCACCATGAATTCGTCACCCAGGGTCAGACCATCACCGCCCTTTTTTACTGAGATGTTCTGTGGTGTCTTAGGGAGGACATTTGCAGCAAACGACCTGAAATGTGGCACAGGAGCAATTTCCTGCTTCATCACGACAATGCAGCAACTCACAGAGTGTTAGCAACACGTCAGTTTTGCAGCCGCAACAACACGACTACCCTTCCTCACCTGCTTTACTCGCATAATTTGGGCCCCTGCAACTTCTTTCTGTTCCCAAAGATGAAGCTGAAGCTCAAGGGTCACCGCTTTGAAACCGTGGACGAGATCCAGCACAAATCGCAGACGGTGCTTGACACGATTCATGAGCAGGACTTCCAGGGAGCATTCCAACAGTGGCAAAAGAGCTGGCAGCGGTGTATTGCTGCCCAAGGAGACTACTTTGAGGGAGATCATAGCCAGACTTAAGTAACGTAAGTACTTTGTTGTATATCGACCTAGTCTCGGAACTTTTGATCGGACCTCATGTTAATTTGCAAGATATTGCAAATTAACATGACGTCCGATCAAAAAGTTATTGAAGAATGCTCAGTAGATTTCGCCATACTTCTTTGGCATGAAAAGTCTTCAACTGACATTATAACAACAATCTATGGAGATGTTCATTACAGTTTTCTAACAAAATATCAGAAATAATCCTGTGCACATCAGCTATGTTACAGTTGAAATTAATTAATGGAATATTTTAATAGTTACTACTACCTTTGTTCCATTAACAATATCTGGGTGAGTACCTGTCCCACACTTCATGATTTGTTTAAATCTCTTTTTGCATTTTACAAAATCTTTGGGTTGAAAACCAGCAAGATCTCACTTTAAAATGTCAGCATTTCCCATTCATAATTAATTTGCAAGATCATAATCTGTCATAACATAGAATGGAAGAGAAATTTTATGTCAGACAGTTGCTAGTCACAACTGCAGGCTTACTTACTAACCCTGCCCCTGCCCCAAAATAAATGCTGCCAGTGCTTTGTCAGCCACAGAAAGAGTAGAAACAGTGTGAGTGGGTAAATATGTGTTGATTCAAATGCAGCCAGACTGAGAATAGAATAAGAGCATACGGGTCATTCCTAATATTGTATATAAAAAGCCTCAATGAACCTCTCAATTGGCATCTTGTTACATGGATATTTGCCATTGCTTGGTGTTACAATAATTGCATTCTACTGTATTTGATGAAAATTAAGTTTCTTAACTTAAATCTAAACAAATACAGTAGAATGCAGTTATTGTAACACCAAGCAGTGGCAAATATCCATGTAAAAGATAAATAATCTCCGACACTGTGATATTCATGACATTATATCTATGTCCCATTTTAACTAAGGCTGATTTAAATCAGAACATACTGCAGCAACATAAATGCTTTTAATTAAGTGTCTGATTTAGAATACTAAGTGCATCCAAATCAATTACTAAACTATTAGAGTTTTGAAAAAACAATACAAACCTGTACATCCTCATCAAAAGTAACACAAAAATAAAATCTAATTTTTTTTTAATTTCAAAACTGGATTATAGAACACTAATAAATATTTTTTTGTAAGCAATGGGAAACAGAGCTGAATTAATTTTCTATGATAACATACCTTGACGTCATATTCCTTATTTATGATGGTGCAAAGAAATTTGTAAGTTTTGTTTGCCTCCTTACTGAACACCTACCTGTTAACAAGCTCAGAATTATCAATGATATCAGAAATTTTTGGAAATACAGTAGAATGTTGAAAATCCATATTGCCTAACCAGAAAAAATTTTTTTTTTTTTTTTAGGTTGAGCAAACCTCGTATACATCAACAATTTTTAATTTCCCTTTTCAAAATTTCATAAGTGCACAACCAAATGATTCCACTGCAATAGGAGTTTTGGTCCATCAGGGATTCAGATCTGAAAAACCAGTAAGGAAACTTCAAAGGATGTGGCAAGCTCTGAGTAGTGTCCTTTCTTGCAACTGTACTGTTATTTTTGTGTCAATGCCAATCTCTTCAAGATATTTCCTCATTTTCTTGAAATTCATCCTAATGTACCAAACTACGACCGAAACAACTCTCTTTTCCATAGGTGTTGGATTTCAGTTTTCAATATTTCATAACATTTTTTGGTCTTTTTTTTTTTCTTCAGCTCTACCACTCCCTGGAAAGGTTGGTCAGTTGCTTGAATGAATTTTGTGTCACAAGGGCCTCAGTGGATTCAAAAGCACCACTCTCCCTTTAATGGCCACATATATTGGGTTGTCGGAAAAGTCATGACGTATTTTAGCCATGTTTTGCAAAGGTCATTTATTGATAGAAAGAACAAAGATCAATCAATGATATAAAGCCCTGTTTTGTTCGATAACATTTTGCCATCTTTCAATGAGCTGCAGAATGCCTCGTTCATAGAAGGACCTGTCTTTCGTGGCGAAAAACTTACAAGGTGCTGATTTACAGCCTCATCTGAATTGAATGTTGTACCACGCAAGGACTGTTGAAGAGAGCGAAACAAGTGGAAGTCTGATGGCGCAAGGTCAGGCGAGTATGCTGGGTGTGGCAACACATCCCACCCAAGCTCCAATAATTTTTGACAGGTGATCAAACTTGTGTGTGGTCTAGCGTTGTCGTGATGGAACACAACACCTTTACGATGAACAAGCTCTGGAAATTTCTGGATGATGGATTCATTCAAACTGTCCGATTGCCTACAGTACATAATCGATTTGATTGTTTGGTTCTGTGGTAGGAGCTTGAAAAACACGACACCTTTAAAATCCCACCACACTGAGACCAGAACCTTCCGCTGATGAATGTCTGCTTTGGATATCGTTTGAGGCGAAACAGCACGTCGGAATCAAGACCGTTTGCGCAGCACATTGTTGTACACAATCCACTTTTCGTCACCAGTTATCAGTCACTTCAAAAAAGGATCGTTTTCCTCAAGTTTAATGAGCATATTGCAGATGTTTATACGCGCCGTCAATTGAGCTTCTTTGAGTTCATGAGGAACCCACTCATCGAGCTTGCTTACGTATCCCAGCTTCTTTAGGTGGTCGTGAACACTTGAATGATGGATGTGCAATGTGTCTGCAATCTCTCGTATTGTGTAACGTGGGTTTGACTCGATCAATGCCTTGATTTGGTCATCATCAACCTCGGTTGGCCTCCCGAATCGAGGAGCATCGTTGAGATCAAAATCACCAGCACGGAATTTTGCGAACCACCGCTGGCACTGACGTTCTTGTAGAGCATTATCACTGAACACTTTACGCAACTTTTCAAAAGCTTGACGTGTGTTCTTCCCGTTACAGAAGTAAAACAGTAAAATATGGTGAAAATGCACAGTTTGGTCTTCCATCTTCAACTTGATGTCAAATCTCCGCAAATCAACCAAATCGCTCACTATTCCTTTAAGACTGCAGCTAGAACTGGCGCCTGTCGAATGCCATAGCGATAACAGAGCTGTGAATGCCTCTAGTACTTCCAAAACCACCCAACCGCCATCGGGTGCCAAAATACATCATGACTTTTCTGACAACCCAATATTACTGCAACTTTTCTCTTTTAAACCACTGTAATATGAGGCATGTCATAATTAATTTAATTTTTTGCCTATGTTTTTGAACTTTTACGTACAAAAAAATTATTTTATCATCATGTTTCACATTTTATTTTATTTTTTTCCAGTAAATAAAGCTCATTTTGAACATGGGCGTCCTAGTTTATTAAATTAAGAAAAATTGGATATTTATATTTAGTTTTACTAGGAATTATTCTTAAAAGTAAGAATAATTCCTAGTAAAACCCCTTACAAATATCCAATTTATTTTTTTTTCAGGTTTATGTTTCTGCCAATTTATTGCAGGTGGTAAATCATATTTTTTGCATATGTTCCAATGCAGTACAGCAACAAAAATTTTGTGGCAATTTTTGCATTCTGTTTCAGCTATCTTGTTGCGTGAGATCAATACACAGTCTACTGCTCTGTGGTTTTCTATGCACAGCTTGAATTTACTGCCATTTATGACCTTCTCAATGTTAGCTTCCATGAAATCATTCTGTAAGCTTGTCCTTGTGAAGAAAAAATCTGGACTTCTGTTTCTCTCTCCAGTTCTATTTTGTAGTAATTTTCAAATGTCTTTTTTGCCAACGTTTATTATCAATATATTTCATGTATTCACCCTGTACCATGCACAGCACATGTATGCTGTGCCAAGAATTAAATTGACTTTTTAAGATTTCTTTTGTGTAATTATTTTTATTTTCTCCTGCTTTGATCTTTATATTCATCAGTCTACATTTTTCTTTGTTATTCTTGAAATAATCATTTAAAGCTCATTTATCTATCATCATCATCATCATTACATAGCATTGTGTGAAGAGACAATTAGCATATTGTACATGTTTTACAAATAAAGACAAGTCTAACATAAAAACAAGTTAAATGGCGAGATTTCGGACAATTTAATTTGAATCAGTGTTTCATAACTCTGAACATCATTTACTTGATTGGTTTTTTTTTTCAACACTACTTAGCACAATCAGCCTCACATGGTATGAAGAAATAGCACTGTATGTGGATTACACAAATTACATATTTCATACTGCCATTTACACAATAAACGTCATACAGAGTATTAATTAAATAGGTTTCAGGATAGACATAAAGTTGTGCAAATTAATACAAAGAAACTGAGAAAGAAAGAGAACCTTAATGAAGGCATCAATATCACCAACAGCTGGAATAAATTCAGGAATAAATGGTCTCAGTTTATGATCCAGCTCAATTGTCTGAGGTGTGTACCTATATTTAAAAAAAAGAGTAATACACAGAATTTATAGATCAACGCTTTTATAAACTGATTTTATAAATCTTTATGTTATTCACATTTTCGGGAAGGGAAACCAGAATACATGATCAATCACAAAATGAAAAAAAAAAAAATTAGGACCTACACATGTGGAGCAATGAATTTTTAGAAAATTGCCAAAAATTTATTTACACAATAAAAGTGAAAGAAAAAGCAAAAAAAAAAATGGAAACGCAACAAAAATTAGAATTAAAATATTATCTGAAAGATATGCATTATAAACCCTGAAATAGCAAAGAAACCAAATGCATAGAAAAAAATTGGGTGTTAATTTTTTTTTACTTTTCTGCTCTATATAAATTAGTACAGCGAGGGAAAGATTTCAGTAGGAGAGATTATATGTTTCTCAAAATTCAAATGTAGTATTAATTCAATATTTTAATAGTTTTACACAATGCTAATATCAGTTACTGAAATAAGAATGAATAAAATCTTCTTAGCTGTATGAGAAACTTAAAGGCTCAGCATTTCATTTTTTTTAACCTAATGAAAAAGGGGAGGGGGTACTTAAGAATTCACCACATGAGTCACAGTCACAAACAAATTAGATAACATCATTTTCTATGTGGCCACAAATCTTTCAGGACCAAGTTATTGTTGTTAGAAACTAAAAATGTGTGCATCAATCAAAATTAAAAACAAAAACAGATCCACAACAAATGATGCATTATGTGTGTGTCAATCTAAATTAAAAACAAAAACAGATCCACAACAAATGATGCATTATGTGTACTTGACACTAAACTGATTTAGTGAATAACACTAAGCTAAGACAACAAAGGGTGAAATATTTCAAACTTACAGTGCCAATTTTTGGATACTCACCCTACATAAACCAGCTAATTATAACAAAAGTTTTAAATATAAAGTTACTTTTTCCCAACTGAATATTGCAACAACAAGGAAACAGTTTTATAAAAAAAAACTCACATGATTTAGAAAAAGAATACACATTGATTAGTGATTACATGGTTTGTATTATTTTGAATGTTTCATTTGTATTATTTTGGATTGGATTGCTTCTTTCTTCAGTTGCTTCTACATCCTTTCTCCTCACGTGTACAACACATTTTCTGATGTAACATGGCTTGTCCCACAGCTAGGTGGGGTCACTGTTGCTGATCTATCTTCTTCATTCAGTTTTGTCTTGAATTTTCTCACTTTTCAAAAGCTTCTTCTTCATACCATGATTTACACAGTACTTTCACCCCATCTTTGAACTTTCTGTGCTTTGCTTTCCTGATAGTCCCATGTTTAAAATTCTGCATGTCCATACTAACAAAAATGTGCTTCTTGTACCTTCTTCTTAACAATCACTGTAACTTTAAGTGTTCCTCATATTCTCTCATTCCTAATCCTATCTGTTATGGTGGTACCATACATCCACCTCACAATATCTTCATTCTACCACTATTTAGCACATTCTACAAGCACATTGTCACTGGTACTATGAGCACAGCAAATACTTTCAGAGTAGAATCTCAACATTATTTGCAGAATAAACACTTCCAAAGCAGAGTCTCAGTGCTGTGTGCAGGGCAGAGACTTGGCCAATGACAAGCTTACTAACAGAGTATAGAGCTTTACAACAGTCTCAAAACTTTACTTTTCAGCTTCAGCAGCAGCCTTCTTTCACACAGCATCTGTACTTTTCTCTAGTTATCCATTTTGCAAGCACCATTATGTTTATTTCATACCTCCATCTTTTCTCTGACAATGGGTGCAACCATTTAGATCTTTTTTATCAGTTTTTCTAACATTGAAAGTTATTTTGTTTTAAGTATTGAAAGTTAAATTAACTTTTCCAGCAATTTTTAAATGCAAGTACTGTAAGTTGATTTCAACATTCTCTTCTTGACTGCAGCACATGAACACTGTTCTTAGTTCTTCTCTTTTTACTCTTGGTACAGTATGTTGCATCATCTGCAAACATAATCCATGGTACTACCTCCCTCACTTCTGTTGTTACTACATCCAAAACTGTGTCAATTAAGAATTTAATGCCAACCTTTCCTGCACTCTGACTTTCTCATCGAATTTCTCTGTATGCCATACACCACTACTGGCAACTTCTGTGTATTTCCTTTATTAGTAGCAAGTATTTCTGTGGCAATATTTTCTTTCTTAGACAATTTTCTATCAACAATGGGAGAAATTTTAGAAATGCTATCAACAAAATGTGATTCTATCATGTGCAAAAATGAGTTTCAACATACCTTGTAATATATTGGAACAACTCCTTCAAGTCATTTGAAACTGCAAGATGTTCAAAGTCAGCAGGATCATATGCTCTGAAAATTTTATAAGAAATAAAAAAGATAAGAAAATATATCAACATATATATGTACACTCATCAAAAATTTTTAAATAATTTCAGAGATACACAAAAGATCGAAACATTGATTTCATGTTGTAGTGAGAAACAAGCCTGTTTTGTGTGCTCTGTATGATAGCATGTGGTCTGATTTCAGCACCATATTTTCCTATATTGAGGCTGCACTCACTTTTAAAGAGACACACATCAGTTTGTGATGCAGTACAACAAAACTATCGAGATAATGGTTGGCATCATGAATGACAGTTACCGTGAGGTCTGTTTGGTAAATAACAATGATGTTAATGAAATAATAATGATTTTATTCATGTGTTCCATCTTTTGTTTCTTTCTGCTTCTTTTTCAAAATAGTTCTCATTCATTGCTGTGATGCTTTCTGTCAGCAGAAAACCTATTGCCACTCAAAATATCACGCCTTACCATTCACATACCTTTAGCAAGTAGAAATTTGCAGTCTTCAAATCTGACATACACAGAGTTAACTTTATTTGCAATAGCCCTTTTTCATTACAAGAACATATTAACATTTTAAACATTAGTAAATCACATAACTTCCCTCCCTACTTGATCCATTAATTAAGAAATTTTGTGTCATGAGAAAAGATCACTTGTTCACTTCCTGAACTGTCAACTGCCCACCAATCTGTTGGCCCTATTCCTTTCATCTCATCCTTTTTATAATGTAAGCTTTGCTCAATCTTCAAATCCTTCGGTTACAGGGTTGCAGTTAAAAGCCTCCTCACCCAGGCTGGCTGGACCATCAGGGCAACCAGGGTGGTCACCCTTGGCCCCACACTTAGGACGCTGCAGTTTTGGAAATAAAATCAAATTCTTTTTCGTAGAATATTGTACATTTATTATTACTGTTATTTTAAGTTTTGGTGAGCACAAGGCCCTTAAAAAGATATATTTTTTTTTATTGTTTTGTTTCTAATCCCTCCACTTTTAAATACATTATTACTCTTCATCATGCAGATACTGAGATTTGCAGATTTTAAATAATTACTGTAACCACTTTAATCTTACATTCATGAAATAAAGAATTAAAATTTCATCATTATGTGGCTCCCTACTTTCACATATTCAACAATTTTTGTGTAAACCAGCTACTTAAATTTTAAAAAGAACAATATCAAAGGTAAATTTTGGTTGTATGAAGCCAGTTGTTCAGTGAATTTAAAAACAGTACTGTAAATTTAAAAAAAAAAGCGATTTCATATGTGCACTTGTATAAAATTTTTAAAAAAGTCACTTACTCATCAATTACTCCACTTGCCTCAAAAATCAATCACAAACATACATATCAAGGGGAGGGGAGCTATTTATAAGAATTTATTTTTAGAGGCATCCTTATCATTTGCTATGCAAAAATATTCACTATGCAAAATTTTTGCTCTGCCCTGGTGACACAATGGTATAAGCATTGTGATCATTCATCTGAGATGGGTCCAGTTTCGACTCCTGGTGAGGCATGGATGTTGTGTTCTGTCTTAAAGCACTGGCTCTCTCCCTTCCTTGGAACCAGTGGCTCTAAATTAGGAAAGGGCGACTGCTTATAACCCATTGAGTTGTTCACGGTGGTCGTTAAACCCACAACCTAAAGAAAAAAAATTTTTGCTAGTTGAAATTATTTTTTTACCATTTTGTGATAAAGTTTTTATAAGAATCACAATACAACCTCAATTCCTACTCCATGGAAAGAAAATCACAGATTTTAACACTTCTTACTACGAATTTTTTTACATAACAACTTCACTAAAATATGAGGGTTTTTTTCTAGGGCTTGCAATGAAATTTTGCTCCAGGGCCCTGCAATGAAATTTCACTCCGTGCCCCACAAAAATACCATTTGGCCCTGCTCCTTACAAATTCTTAATCTTAAAGACAGATATTAAAAAAAAAAAAAAAAAACCTTGACTCACCAACTGTTTATTCTATTCTGGTTAATACTACATTGGAAGTACATCTCGCAGTATCAATCAGCATCTGGCAGAACACATTCCCAATGTTAAGAAAGGTAAACCATCTACTTCTCTTTCATTATTACTGTATTTTTTAAAATAACTGTTGCAGTTCCATTCATTTCCTTGGTTCCATTCATTGTAGGGAATAACGTTGCTTTAAAGATGTAGGTAAGTGCATCACAAGGAACTTTTGTTTGAGGACCATCCCCCCTTTCCTTAGTTAGATGCAGTCAGCTTTTATTATAAAAAACTTCAGAAGACCATAATGTGTTCAGTGTGTTGAAGTTAAATCTTGATTCCTTCTAATGGTAGCACTACATATCTTTCATTGGAGATAAACGAAGTAATAGGGCAGTGGCAGAAGGATTGAAAACTATTTTCAACACACCTTGACTCACCTGTGCAAGTCACATCTAATAATATCTGAAACAAAAGCCCTAAAAGTGCACAAGAAGTGATGCACTAAACAGAAATTAGCACCACTGTTTCCCTGCTGTGATTATAAAACTTTTTCTCTCAATGGGTACGAGAGCTTTACATCATGCTTACCAAAGAGCGAAGGGGGTGAAAGGTCACGAATGTTTTTTTTATTTTTATTGGAGGTTTAACGACCACCGTGAGCAACTCAATGGACTATAAGCAGTCGCCCGTCCCTAATTTAGGGCCACTGGTTCCAGGGAAGGGAGAGAGCCAGTGCCATAAGACAAACACAACATCCATGCCTCACAGGGATTCGAACCCGGACCTCTTTCAGATGAATGAAGCTATCGCTTAGATCACAGAAGCTATCGCTTAGATCACTGCGCCACCAGGGTGGCATGAAAGTTTTACAGCAGGGCATTTGTTATCAATCCTTCTGCACTATGGTAGCTAACAGTTAGTTTGGAAGAGAATGTTTTCTTTAGCTTATTGTTGACACCTACAGAATGGCTTGTGTGTTTGGAAAGAGGGAGACATCTCTTAAATTGTGCATGTGAAAAAGATGGTACTTTCTATTGTCAGCTCTTTAACTGTACTATGAGCAAGGAGGGGATAATCCACATTTTCTCTGTCCCTAAAATGAGGAGACAAATTGGCCATCAATGATATCATAATTTTACAATCCACCATGCAGGTGTTGCAGAAATCAGATTCCGTGGTTTTTCTTTGTTTTTCTTCTTTTGGGAGTGGTAGTAGTCACTGTACTAAATGAAAAGTAAGATTTTTTTTTTTTTTATGTTGTCTAATTTTGAAAATTTACTGTTATATACATAGTTGGTTATTCAAAAAATTTATAGCTTTGTTCATTTTTTTATCTCAAAATTTTTGTTGCCAGATAAGTTATTTAAAATGGCGACACTCCCTTTCCACCACAAATGATGAAAAGTTGTAGTGGGTATCAGTCTAGAATATTTTTTGCAAAATTTGTTCATGATGAAAACTAAATTGGGTCTCTCCAAATTACCTAGTATGTATAATTTCAGGACTTCACTTTATTTGCCAGACTGCACTTTATACACCCCCTCCAATATGCTTTTAGACTTAGGCTTACTGCATATTGTGGTGGTACATCTATCCAGGTTTACAGAAATGGCTGTCAAATTTTTTGGATGATGCCACTGATTATATGCATTTCTGCCTTTCTTTTTCATTAAGCTATGGTGCTTTTTTACAAAACAGTCTTCATTCACTACAATTAACTTGTTTCAATGTTCCAGCTAATTTTTTTAAGTGCAAAGCAGAAGCCATTACATGGCACAACTTTAGACATTGCCTCCACCACTTTCACAACCTATTGCAATGACTGAAGATGTTTTTTTCTGATGCTGCTTCTTCAAGCTGAGAAAATAAAGAAATAACAGGACATGTTTTGAGCTCTATGGAGGGTGATGGATGTATATCAAGCTGATGCTAAGTAGGCACTGCATGATTGCATTAACAATGTGTGAATATGCGCTATGATGGTAAAGAAACCACCCATGTACATGCCACTCAGGACATTTCATCAGATGCTATTTTGCAAAATATACATATGTAGTAGTGCTATATAATAGTATTATTCCATATAATACTATTATATAACATAGTGAGCAATGGGTTTGCCTCCTCGGGGCGCTCCGTGGTAACAATGGCACACACAACAGCAACTAGGGCCTCTGTGAATCTTGGAGAGGTGCAAGCTAGTTCTGTGTGACATTGGCAAAAAGACCCCAACTCACTGGGTTTTGTTCCAGAATCCTTAGGTTGAATGACCAACTGGAACCCTCAGCTGTGGGCTAATACCCCACACTGACCTGCTTACCTGATTAAAAAGACAAAAAGAAATATTAAGAATGACTCAAGTGTGGGATATGGTGGACCTACCACACTTGAGAAGGACGGTCCACCACGGAATCGACCTGGACTTTCTAAACGGCGCATGAGAAAGCGATCTCGGCTGAGTGAATGTAATATTGGTGTATGGAATACTAGAGGTATAAATGGCAAGATGAGTGAGGTGATTGAGGAGATGAATAAGTATAGACTGGATGTGCTGTGTGTAAGTGAAACCAAAAAAAGGAAATTGGGGTAGAAGAAAGTGAATGGCACGGTGAGTGTGTGGTCTGGAGTATTGGATAATATGAGAGGACAGGCTGGTGTAGGTGTGATTTTAAGTGAAAAGATGAAGAACAACTTGATTCACTATAGTTGCATAAGTGAGAGAATTCTCTGGATTCGTTTGAAAGTGAAACTTCAAAGAATTGTAATTGTTGTTGTGTATGCTCCTTGTGACTCGGAACCTTCTGATAAGAAAGAAGATTTCTGGAATGAGCTAAAAGCTGTTTTGAGCCAGTTTGGTGCTAAAGAAAAAGTTATAATAGCAGGGGATTTCAATGCTAGAGTAGGTGTGCAGAATGCAATTTCTGACAATGTTCTGGGTAAGTTTAATGATCCTTGTGTGAATGATAATGGTGAAAGATTAATTGAACTCTGCATTGAGAATGGTTTGTGTGTATCTAATACATTTTTCAACCACAAGTATATCCACACATATACTTGGGAAAATCGTGCTCTTGGTCAAAAGAGTGTGATAGATTTTGTTGTGTATGATCAGCGTTTGAAACACTTAGTAGTTGACACCCGTGTGATGAGAGGTGCAGATGTTGGTTCTGATCATTACTTGGTAGTGTCACGAGTGAAACTTAATGTTGGTTGGAGGAAAAGGAATAGGAAGAGATCCAGGGTAGAAAGAATAAAGGTTGATAGGCTCCTTGAAGATCATCAGCGATATTCTGACTTACTCAGAGAACGACTGAAGGATCTGAAGTCTGGTGAGAGGGATGTAGAAAAGAAGTGGGAATGTTTTAAGAATTGTATTGTCACTGCTGTTAAAGAGGTCTGTGGCACCACAATAGTGGGTAACAATAGAGGTGATGCTTGGTGGAATAGTGAGATTGAAGAGGCAGTAAAGAGAAAGAAGGAAGCCTATTTGGGGATGTTGCAAGGTAGAGTCTCTGTGGATGAATATCGCTGTAAGAAGCGTGAAGCTGCTAAGCTGGTTCGCCACAGTAAGGCAAAAGATAGGAAGGAGAAAGTGGAAAGGCATGAACTGGCTTTTTGGAAAGATAGAAAGTCCTTCTGGAAGTACATGAGACTCAGGAAAAATGGGGAAACAAAGTTGTAAGTTGTGTGAAAAATGAGATTGGGGAAATGATTTGGGAGCCCAATGAGTTAAGTGACAGATGGGGTGAATACTTCTGTGAGTTATTAGATCAGGAAAGCAAAGATGATTCTGAGACAGATGCAGATGATGTCACAATGAGGGATGAAAGCACCGGAGGGATCTCAAGAGAAGAAGTGTGTAAAGCTCTAAAATCTCTTTAGAATGGTAAGGCTCTAGAAGTAGATGGTATAACTGCAGAGATGTTGAAATATGGTGGTGACTCTATAATTGACTGGTTAACTGAAATTTGCCAGTTGTGCTGGGAGTTAGGAATGGTCCCTCGGGATTGGAAGGATGCTATCATTGTTCCCTTGTATAAGGGGAAAGGGTGATCAGACTGAATGCAAAAACTATTGTGGTATTAGCCTACTGAGTGTGCCAGGGAAAGTGTTTGGTAAAGTTGTTATTGAAAAAGTAGGGGTCTTACATCATTAAAAGTGTGGGATGTTCAGAGTGGTTTTATGCCTGGTAAAGGCTGCACTAACCAGTTTTTTGCATTACACACAATGAATGAAAAGTATCTGGCTGTTGGGAAGAAAATTTTTACTGCCTTCATAGATTTAGAGAAAGCTTACGACCGAGTGAATAGGACACTTTTGTGGAAGGTATTGAATGAATATGGTGTTACTGGGAATCTACTTAATAGTGTAAAAGCCATGTATGCTGGTAGTAGAGCTTGTGTACGAGTGAATGGTGTTTTATCAAAATGGTTTTCCATTGGTGCAGGAGTTAGAAAAGATTGTGTAATGTCACCATGGCTGTTTAATATATTTATGGACGCATGCATGCTTGAGGCCAAAATAGATAATAGTGGTTTATGTCTTGGTGATATCCGTGTGTGCAGATTGCTGTATGCTGATGACACTGTCCTGTTGGCAGAGAGCAAAAGTGAGTTGCAGAGTATGTTGACTCGGATGCACGAAGTTTGCATGAAATTCAAACTGAGTATAAATAAGGGAAAAACCAAAGTTATGGTGTTTGAGAGAGGAACTGGTAGCACTGAATGTAATGTAAGTATAAATGGCACTGTGATTGACCAGGTGAGTGAGTTTGTGTATTTAGGAAGTATGTTTGACAGAGAGAACAAGTTGGATGGTGAAATCAGTAGGCGAGTGAATTCTTTGAAAGTCATAGCTGCTCTGGGAGATTTTCACAGGGATGGGTTCTCTAGAGAGTCCCGCATGGCTGTGTATGAAACTGTAATTGTTCCTACTCTGATGTATGGCAGTGAAACCTGGGTACTGCAGAAGAAACATAGGAGTCGTTTGTGTGCTGGAGAAATGCGTTACTTACGTGGGGTTTGTGGCAAGACACGATCTGATTGTGTGAGGAATGAAGATGTATTGCAGTTGTGTGATGTAAAGCAAAATGTTGTTAGCAAGGTGGAGACCAATATGCTTTGGTGGTTTGGCCATGTTGAAAGAATGAGTGATGAAATGCTTACTAAGAAAATCTTTTCAGCCCAAGTGGCAGGAAGGAAAGGCAGAGGAAGGCCAAGGAAGACATGGGTGGATCAGATTCAGGAGTGTCTGCATGAGAAAAGGATTATGAGTATGAAGTATAAAAGATCTTGTGTGCGGCGTGTAATGGATATCAGTGAAGCACGAGTTGTGTGTCAAGATCGATGTAAATGGAGAAGTTTGATACGACAACAATAGGTAAAAATATCTGGAAGTTTGTATTTCTTTTTGGAGCTAACCTCTGAATCTCAGAGAACAGCTTAGTGATATGTATGTATGTACAACATTATCGGCTATATTTATATTTTTCTTTAATAACCATTCTATAAGTGTTGATGGAGATGAACATAGCCTCTTCAGCTGCGATCAACACTCCTGCTGTCCTGGGAATTGTAGGCCTTGATTTATTCAGAGAACATCTGAATGAATTGAAGGCAAAAGTAAATATCTTATATGAACCCAAAATTTGTGTTTCTGAGTCATATAGTGATAATTCACACCAAAAGTTCTATAGTTAGAAAAAATATCTTCATATATGGACCTAAATACTTTATGTACCTTATAATCCATAGCCGATATGAAGCACATTGTTGGTGTGTTACTTTAATTTCTTTGTGGACACACTGATGAATCTCAACCATGCCGCGATTCTTCCAATTATAACTCCTTCGTTAGGTAAAACATCTGAAGGTGAAATGACTGGTTTTCAGCTGCATGTGAGCAATGATGGATTAAGAAATGTTACCAGGATGTACATACTTAGCATTTAGAGTGTTGAAATCAACGTGCAATAATGTACATGAATGAAAGAATAAATTCAGATGTTTCACCTACCGAAGGAGTTATAATTGGAAGAATTGCGGCATGGTTGAGATTCATCAGTGTGTCCACAAAGAAATTAAATTAACACACCAACAATGTGCTTCATATTGGCTATAGATTATAAGGTACGTAATAGTATTTAGGTCTATATGTGAAAATATTTTTTCTAACTATAGAATTGAAGGCATGTGAGAGGGATGTAGAAATGAAGTGGACATTTTTTAAGAAATGTGTTGTCACTGCCACTGAAGAGGTCTGTGGTACTACAACAATGGGAACTTTAAAGGTAATGCTTGGTGGAACAGGAGATTAAAGAAGCAATAAAGAGAAAGAAGGAAGAATGCTTGGGGATGTTGCAAGGTACAGTTTCTGAGAATGAATATCATTGTAAGAAGTATGGGGCAGAAAAGCTGGTTCACCAGAGTAAGGAAAACGATAGGAAGGAAAAGGAGGAAAGACATAAATTGGCTTTTTGGAAAGATAGAAAAACATTCTGGAAGTACATAAGACATAGGAAAATGAGGAGAAATAAAATTCTAAGCTGTGTAAAGAATAGGGTCAGAGAAATTATATGGGAGCCCAATGAGCTAAGTGAAAGATGGGGCGAGTACTTCTGTGCTTTATTAGATCATGAAAGCAAAGATGATTCTGAGGCAGAAGCAGATGATGTCATAAGGAGAGATGGAAGCACTGGTGGGATCTCAAGAGAAGAGGTGTGTAAAGCTCTAAAATTCCTTTAGAATGGTAGGGCTTCGGGAGTAGATGGCATAACTGCTGAGATGTTAAAATATGGCGGTGACTCTTTAATTGACTGGATGACTGAAATTTACCAGTTGTGTTGGGAGTTAGGAAAAGTCTTTCAGGATTCGAGGGATGCTATCATTACCCCCTTGTACAAGGGAAAGGGTGATTAGACTGAATGTAAGAACTATTGTGGTATCAGTTTGCTGCATGTGCCAGGAAAAGTGTTTGGAAAAGTCATTATTGATAAGGTACGAGGTCTTACATCAGGAAGCCAATGTGGGATATACAGAGTGGTTTTATGCCTAGTAAGGGGTGCACTAATCATATTTTTGCATCACACATGATGATTGAAAAGTACCTTCCTGTTGGTAAAAAAGTGTTTACTGCCTTCATAAGCATTAGAGAAAGCTTACGACACAGTAAATAGGACTCTTCTGTGGAAGGTACTAAATAAATATGGTATTCTGTGAATCTACTTAATAGTGTGAAAGACATGTATGGTGGCCATAGAGCAGGTGCATGAAAGAATGGTGTTTTATCGAAATGGTTTTCCACTGGTGCAGGAGTCAGACAAGGTTGTGTAATGTCATCCTGGCTGATTAATATATTTATGGATGCATGCATGCATGATGCCAAAATAGATAACACTGGTTTATGTATTGGTAATATCCATGTGTTTTCCCAGATGTATGAAGTTTATACGAAATTCATACTGAATATAAATAAGGGAAAACCCAAAGTTATGGTTTTTGAGCGAGGAACTGTTAGTACTGAATGCAAGATATGTGTCTTAATGGCACTGAGATTGGCGAGGTAAATGAGTTTGTCTATTTAGGGAGTATGTTTGACAGAGAGAAAAATTACATGACAAAATCAGTAGGCAAGTGAATTCTTCATTGAAAGTCACAGCTGCCTTAGGAGGATTTCACAGGAATGATGGGTTCTCAAGGAAGTCCTGAATGGCTGTGTATGAAAGTGTAATTGTTCCTACTCTGATGTATGGCAGTGAAACCTGGGTACTGCAGAAAGGACACAGGAGTCGTTTGTGTGCTGGGGATCTAGAGGCATTACTTATGGGGCATTTGTGGTAAGACATGCTCTAATCATGTGAGGATGTGTTGCACATGTGTAATGTGAGGCAAAATGTTGTTAGTAAGGTGGAGACTAACATTTTCAGGTGGTTTGGGCCATGTTGAAAGAATGAGTGATGAGGTGCTGATTAAGAAAATTTTTTTAGCCCAAGTGGTAGGAAAGAAAGGTAGAGGAAGGCCAAGGAAATCATGGAAAGACCAGATTCAGAAATGTCCACTTGAGAAAAAGATTATGAGCATGAAGTACAAAAGATCTTGTGGGTGACATGTGATGGATGTCAATGAAGCTCGAGCTGTGTGCTGAGATCTTTGTAAACGGAGACATTTGATACACCAACAGTAAGTAAATTCTAGTTCCATCAGTTAAATGTTTACTTGGCAGATGGTCTTTCTTTGAGGAGCTAACCTTTTAATCTCAGAGAAAAGCTTAATGACATGCATGTATGTATGTAGATCCTAAAGGCAATCTTTAATTTTCATCTTCAACAAGTGTTTTGCACATACTTCAAGTTTGTATCACATGGAAGTCATTATATTTGATTCCCCTGTCCCTCCCAGTTTTTTTTTTTTTTTGAGTCATTATTTCTCTGTCTGATAGCACAGCACCTTTACAAATCATATTTTTAAGGAAATTTATGCAGAAGAGCATGGAATATGATATTTAACATTATGAGTAGCTTATTGTAAATGTGAAGCAATTTAAAGATAATTAATTTACTTAAAGAGTTACAATGTAGGTAAAATACCTGCTTAATTAAGAATTTTAGCCACTGTGATAAGTTGGCTGTGTATATTCAATCAGACATTTACTTAGTTGGAAACAACATGGATTCTTATTATTGTGTTTTGTAAATAGGATTTTTATGAATTGTGTTTTAAATGTATTTTGCCTTTTTTTCAAATGGAATTTTTGGTACCCACCAGACTAAAAGTTAATAGATACAAAGTGGTACAAAGCTTATGAGAGTAGAATCAGTGTCATTAACTCTGAACAGTACCACTTATGACAGTTTAGTCACATTTGCCATCAGAAATTTCAATAAACAGAAAGCGCAGTACACAGAGATGACACATCAAGAATTCTTACTACTGAGTAGAATGAAAGTGAAAATTGTGAGGAATGCCATATTTACTATGTTGAATACAATTCCAGAGAATCACAGTAGATAATCTTTGGTACATAATGTTGGTATGATATGAAATAGCAAACTTGCAAGTGGGCATGAGTACTGTAGGAAACTTAAATTCCAAGCAATAATGAAATCTCTACTTTCTACTTAAGAATACTTGTACACATTGCAAGTTTAAAAAATCTGGGTTAGACAATATAATCAAGATGAGAGCACTCAGAATATTAAGCATTAATTCCTCTTTAAAAGTTACAAAAAAATTTTCAGAGGTTACTTGATAATTAAGTGGTCATAGAAACTCATTTCTCATACTTCATTCCTGGATTCAAATGTAATATGAATTTTATGTTTTTTCTTACAGAGGCATTAAAATACATTTCCAAAATCATTTGCTCAGCACAGGATATTGTACCTGCCAACATTGGTGCTGTCAAAAATGGTGTAGACTAACAGATTTCATTTAACAAGTGGGCTGCTTACAGCTGACAAATAAACACATGAATGCAACTTATTGTGCATAATACATAGTTTATCTTCATTACTTATAAAAACAAACAAGTTTTCAAATGAACTGAAGTTAGCAGGGTTATCATATCCCTACTGGTATATATTTTCTGCCATCAACGAAGAAATAATATAGTAGCACAAATCCAGATATCCGTTAAAACCAGATGAAAAATCATGAACACAACATCTGTAGAAAGTTTTGTCATTAGCACAGCTGTAAGCTAGGTTACATGCAAAGGACAGATTATTTACATTCAGTGGGTTTGGTGCAAGATGAAAGTGTGCTGTGCAGATTTTCAAGTGAAAATCAGCATGATAGTATATGCAAAATGCTGGCATGGCATAAACAATATTTGTTTTGCATCATCAGCCACTGAAAAAACAAATGCATTACAATTACTGTCTTTGCTTGATGAAAGTACAGCTGGGAACATATGAATGAACTCTATCTGTAAGCTTCAAATGATTGATTGTAATTTCTTAAATTTTGTTAAATCAGTCAGATCTTTTCCCACATGCCCACACATAATAACAAATTACATATATGATTGACAAAATCGTTTAAATTTTTATTTTTACAAAACACAAAAAAACAATCCTGATAATTATTTTCTTTTTCAATTTGTGTTTTCAGTGGGGCTCTATTCTATGGGAAGGATGTCTTAAACATTTTGGTTGGATTTTTCTTCATTATTTCATTTGATTAATTTTGATAATGGCACTTGATCATTATACACATATGTGACATATCAGAAACACACATTCCACTAGATTTTTGTGGAAATGAATAAATAGGGATCTATGCTGGTCATTGAAAAAACCATACCTCACCCTTTACAATATTTTCCAAATTTTTCTGATTTGCTCATTTCTTGCTTTACATTGTTTCTGGTTAATTTTTTTATGCCTGAATTATTTCGTTAGTTTGTATAAAAAAACATTCTTTTACTGCATTTATTGGGTGTGAATAGGATTTTTTGTTTTGTTTTTTTGCTATTTTTCTTAAGAATCCAACTCTGCAGCTTTCAATGTGTTTAAATCTTCAATGTTTACAGAAATATTTTGGTTTTTGTTTGCAGTCTTATATAAAATCATCATTGTCAACTATTATCAATCCACTGCTGGATGAAGGTGTCCTCAAGTCTCTTCCACAACTTTATGGCTTTAGCCAGTCTTCTCCATGTCACTCCAACATGCTTTTGAATTTCATTCACCCACCTCCCACATGGTCTTCTTATGTGCCTTGTATTTTGCCCCTTGGTATCCAATCTAGTATTTCAGTCTTCTAGAAATATGTACAGCTCATTGACATTTGAAGGTCACTTTGTTCATAATGTCATCAACTCTTGTCATTTTCCTGAACCACAAGTTCCTATCTTTCTGGTCATACCAAACATGAACCTCTCCATGCTTCTTTCAGTCATCTGCAGCCTCTGAATTTCTTTTTTAGTTAAAGTCTATGTCTCTGATCCATAAGTAAGAACTGGAAGGATGCAATGATTTAACACTTTTCTGTTAAGACATAATGGAGAATTGCTCTTGAAAACTGCACTGTTACCTCCAAATGCTCTCCAACAAAGCTTTATAAAGCTATTAATTTCTTTTACGACATAGTCTTCACTTGATATCTGTTGTCAATGGCACATGTAGGCATTGGTTTAACACTTAAAATTTAAGCATGGAGGAGAACCTGTAGGTTTTCCTTTAATTGGCCCATATGATTAAAACACAGCATTTTTTAAATCTCATGAGAATGTCAGATCCTGGATTTTGTACATAACTCCCATATAACAACTGCTGTGCACTGACTTTTGCAGATTTTTTATGTTCTGGTATTTTAGCACTTCAGTGAATGAATTTGTCTTTGTTTGCCATTTTTAGCATATAATTAAAATGAATAAAATATCTGCACTCCACCACAACTAATATGATTCACACCTTTACTGTTGAAATGTGGAGGAGAACCATATTAATCCTTTTAAGCACATCTTTTGTAAAAGATTGTGCTAATGTTGCCCGTTTGTCCATCTGTGGACACCATATCTTGGCAACTATTAGTCTGATTTGAAACATTCTTTTTGCATTGGGAAGCTTGAAATGTGAGAATGATGATCCTTGGATTCAGTTTTTCTTACTATGCACAATTTTGCTGCTAGATGGCATAAATGCAGATGATTCAAAATACATTTTATTCCATATATTTGCTTCCAAATATAGGATTGAAAAAAATTATTTTACCTTTCAATTCCATTTATATCGAAGACTATTTTAAATACACTAACTTTTTCAAGTTATGCATAGATTTTCTGCTAGGGGGCATAAAAGTAACTTGTGTTTTCCCCAAAATCTCTGCTTCTAAAACTTAAAACTCTGATTTAAAAATTCTTCCTGCAATGGGTACAGCTCCTGTTGGGAAATGTTTTGATGTAATTTCTAATTTTTGATAAAAAAAAGTTTGTCCACCAGGGGGAGTAAGTGTTAATTTCTGCTTCTGATGTATTTGCAGCAAAATCTGAGCTACTAAAAGCTCCACTGAAAAAATTATTTTGTACTTCTCGTGTCCATAAACTTTTTCAGAATATATTTTTTCTTAAAATAATGCATAGTTTCCCTGTCAGGAGGCATAGATGTGCATCCTATTTTTGTCAATATCTTTGCTTTTAAGAGTCTGATTTGAAAATTTCTTTCTTGCTGGATAATGTTTCTGGTTTGAGATGTTTCTCATAAAATTTCAAATTTCTCAAGTAATGCATAGACTTTCCACTAGGGGTATAAAGGTAAATTGCATTTCCCCCTGTATCTCTGCTTTTAAAACTCCAATTTGAACAATTCTTCCTACATCAGATACAGCTTTTGATGGGAAATGTTTTGCATATAATTTCTAATTTTTGGTACAAAATGGTTTGGCCACCAGGGGGCATAAGTGTTTATTTGTGCTTCTGATGTATTTGCATAAAAATCTGAGATTCTGAAAATTCGACTGAAAAAATTCTTTCCTGGACCGATGCTACTCACCTCGAAAAACCTTTTGAGAATACTTTCTTCTTAAAATAATGCACAGTTTTTTCCCTAGGGGGTGCAGATGTATATTTTATTTTTGTCAATATCTCTGCTTCTAAGAGAATGACTTGAATTTTTTTTTCTTTAATGGAAAATGTTTTGGGTGCAAAATGTTTCTCATTTATAATCTAAAGCAACTTATGGGAATTAACTAGGAAAATTTTTTTCATTTATAGCAAATTTTCGGAGAAAACTCTTCTCCTTCTTCAGGCTCTCTTGTTGTTGTCACTTTTTGCTTGTCACTATCATGGTTACGGTTTACCTTGACGGTTACGGTTAACCTTGACGGTTTAGGTTATTTTTCAACAAATCCTGCCAGATGTTAGGCAGGGAAAATCCTTTGCAGTCATTGATGATGGAATTTTGATTTTTCTCAATCTCTATTCCTTCTTTCAGTTTTCTTTTTGGAAATTGCTTTGGAAACTGATTACTTTAAGGGAATTCCAATCCATGCTGTGCCCAGTTTCTCTAACATGCCTATCTAATCCAGTCTTGTTGGAGCAATTTTTTATAGCTGCTTTATGCTCAGCTATACGAGTTTCTAGTCTGCGACCTGTTATAATTTCAAATTTTTCTTAATGCAAAAGTCTGCCATTAGAGGGCATAAGTTCAAATTTCTATTCACAACAATATCTGCAATGAAAATCTTTTTCAGTCGGATGCTACTAACTATGCAAACTCTGCGAGTGTATTTTCTTCCCAAAATAATGAACAATTTCGCCGCTAGGTGGCACAAATGCTTCATCTGCTTTTCTCAATATCTCTGCTTCTACATGTGCGATTTAAAACATTCTTTCAACATCAGATGCCATTTACCTTGTATAACATTTTAGATTAGTATATGAGTAGTTTTTTATTTCACAGTTCTGTCGCTAGGTGGTGTTTTTGTACTTCAGTTTGCAGCTGCAGCTCCGCTTCTAAAAACCCTATTGAGATATTTCTTCTTTACTGTATGTCATTCGCTACAATAGAGATGTGGAGCATCATCCTCTTTAAATGATGCACAGATTTTCTGCTAGGAGACACAAAGGTAGAAACCTTTTCTTGCTATCTCTGCTTCCAAGAAACGTATTTCTAAAGTTATTTTTCCATAAAGAGCATCTTTTGCATATTTTCATCTCTTCCATTATGCAAAATTATTTTGCTAGAAGATGTAGATTTATATCATGTTTTCTTCTACATGTATATTTCTTCTTTCAACTGTTCGATTTGAAAATCTCTCAAAAGATGCATATAGCATATTAAATCCGGTTTTTTTGGGGTTTTTTTTTTGTGTGTGTGGTGTAGCAAGCACAAAGATTCAGCAAGCTGTTGCACTCCACTGGGAGGCTTTTTCAAGTCAATGGTAGACATAAAAATGCAGGGAATTGGAACACATAAGGAACAAAGATTATTTTTAAAAACAACGTGGGTAACATCACAAGCATATTACACGAATTTTTATCATGCAATTATACAGTGCATCGCGATGTATCTCCATCTTTTAATAATGCATGCCAAACCCTTGGTAGTTTAGTAGAAAGTATATCATTGCACACTAGTGTGCTGGATAGGATTTCGACTGTTTCTTTGATGGCAGTCTTTTTAAAGTTCATGTAAGGGGCAATTCTTTAATATTATTCCATAGAGGAGCAGCTGATGAAAGCATGACTTCTCTGGCAAGGGCTTTATTCTGCATGTCCTGGTTGACACTTCGCACATGCTCTTTACATCCACTGGTGGAAGTAAGTAGTTCTTTTTATTTCTGGATGTTTTACCAAGTGTAGAAACCCAGTTGATTGTTTTCCTTACCAGTTCCACTGACTGATAAATTAATCTGTATCAGAAAGGATTCAAGACATGCTCATTACAACTGAAAATTTGGTGTCATCTTCTTGTTTAAAAGTCTAGCCATATCCATTTTGATAAGTGGTACACCTGAGAAAAGGATATGATAAAATTTTATTCAACTCCATGATGAACAATTATGTAAATAGGAAGTTAAAAATAAAGATTTATCATTTCCTATTTAATTAGTATTACATAAATTTGTCCTTTGCATACACTGAACAGCAATTGAATTAAAGATACCTGTCTAGTAACGTGTAGTACCACCTTTCGCCCTGATGATGACAGCGATTCGTCTCGGCATGGACTCGACAAGACACCGGAAGCGTTGGGAAGCCATACAGATCCACGACCCCTGAACAAGCTCCCACAGTTCACGAAGATTTGATGGAGGGGTCAGAGCCTCGAACATCTCTTTAGATGGCCCCCAGATGTGCTCGATGGGATTGAGGTCAGGTGACCTAGCTGGCCAAGGAAGCAAGGTCATGTTGGTGGAGTGTTCATCCAACCATTCGGATACAATTCGGGAGCAAATGGTCGTCCAGGATAACCTGGTAATGTTGACCTGTGAGGGACGATGTCACATGTACCAGGTGTCCCATTTCAGTCCACGTAAACAGTCCCCGGATGAGAATGCCACCCCCACCAGCTTGAAGAGTACCCTGCTGGCAAGAAGGATCCATCGCTTCATGTGGTTTGCGCCGTACTCGTATCCTGCCATCCGCATGTACCAACGTGAATCTCGACTCATCAGTCCAGGCAACATTTTTCCACATGTCTAGAGTCCAGTGGCGATGTTCCCGTGCCCATGCTAATCTTTGCACCCTGTGATGTGCGGTCAGCAGCAGTATCCTCGTGGGACGATGGCTTCTGTACCCCATAGCGAGGAGATGGTTCTGGATGGTGTAGCTGCTTACACGTTTTTGTGCACTAGTGTTAAATTGCTGAGTGATTTCTTGCACTGTGGCCCGTCTATCCGCTGTTACAATGTGAGCTAGCCGACGATGACCTCGCTCATCCACACGCTGTTGTCCACAGCAGTTGGCCCTTGCAGGGATGGTTTTACTGGATTCGATGTACTCACGGTGCACCCGTGACACAGTGGCTCGTGAAAATCTAAGTACCTGCACGACTTCCGAGATGGAGTGACCCATTCGTCGGGCCCCGACAATTTTCCCATGATCAAATGCGCTTATATCCTTCGTCTTACCCATACTGCGTCCGACTCTTACTGATTCCCGTCGCATCACTCCTTATATTGTCGGATCGCTGCATATGTCATGTCGTTTCCGTTTACAGGGCCGCCCACAGCGCCACATTTGCATAACGCCAGCTATCTCTAATTCAATTGTACTTCAGTGTACATACAAGGAACATCTGAAATTTTAGAAACTTGGGCAACTTAGAATTTAATAGACAGGCAATTTAGATATGCAGCTTGAGGTAATTCATCAAGAAATTCATACATGAAATTGAATGAATTTATGTCTGAATAAATAGTCTTATACTGATATATAAGACCCAAATTTCAACATTACATGTAGTTTCCTATTTGATATATGTGACTGAAACCCATTTTTTGCAACATGGAAAGTGCTGCCCTGGTGGGGAGGTAGTTTAAACGCTGGCTTGTGACAAACCATCTGAGACAGGTCCAGGTTCGAATCCCAGTGAGGCATGGATGTTGCGCTTGTCTTACTGCTCTCTCCTTTCCCTGGATTCCATGGCCCTAAATCAGGGATGGGCAACTGCTTACAGCTCATTGAGTTGCTCATGTGGTTGTTTACCCCCCCCCCAAAAAAAGAGGAGTGGGACAATATCAGCATGACTAAACTTCAAAACAGACTTCTATAGTGGAAATTCTGTTTTAGATACATAGGAGTAATGAACAGCTATCAGATAGGACACCACTGATGGTGGAGAAAAGGTTTTTTGACTGTCTTCAGAAAACTGTTGCTGTAGACCCTGAATGACCTTCTGTAACTTCACCTGTGCCAGTGCTGCACACATATGTGCACATGAGCTTTGTGTGCTACCCAAAAAAAAAAAAACTGCAAGAAAAAGGAACATAGAAAAATATTACAGTCCTGAAAAATGAAAGACATTTGCTTTAGTATATGACTTTATTGCTTGAACAAAAAGCAAGATACCAAGAATGTAAAAACAGTTATTGTTCTGCCTCTGTTAAACTTTGGTTCACCTATCTTTTTCACGAAATTATTTAGTTGTTAACCTTGATCACCTATCTTTTCATGAAATTTATTCAGTATCAAATTTATATGATACTAAACAAGTTTTGTGAAAACCTAGCTGTGATCGATTTTTATGAAATTTCTTTATTATTTGCTCGTGCAGATGTCACAAAATCAGTTTGCATTATTAAAAAAAAAAAAAAAAAAAAGGAGGGAGGAGGATATATAAGGAAAACGAGAAAAAAATATCATCGAACATTTCAGCTACGTTTTGTATTTATAAAAGTACAATGCATGGCAACTTATGACAACCAATGAAATTTTAAGAAAGTACAATAACAGATAATTAAGGTTTCAAACTTCACTTTAAAGAATCAAGAAATAAAGCAAAGATGAACATAATACAGAGATACACCTTCCAGAATGATATGGTAGCTTTTCATAAAACATGTCTCTTTTTTCTTCCAGAAAGTACCAAGGTGAGCCACAAACAAGAAGATCGTCATCTGCCTCACTACCATCATCTGAAAGGGATATGGTTTCAGCAGTTATGTCTGGACTGATGGCTCCTTCACGAAACAGTCCACTGGAATGCCTTATGACACCCCGAGGTCGAAATAACTTTGCAGTCTTATTAGGCACTTTGCCAAACCTTGGGGTTCCCTCCGGGACACGAAATCTTACCTGAGGTCTAGCATGCAGGGTAAAAAAATAAAAATGAAGCAATGTGCAAAAAATTATAATGAAATGTGCAATACAGCATGCAAACAAAAAATAATAAACAAACAAATCAGAAAAATCATGCAGACAGAAGACCACTGTGGTGCTTTCCATTCCAATAGTGCCCCTAGAAATTAAAGGCACTATCAAATAAGTTCTCGTGAATGCATATTAACATCCCAATTTTAATTTTTTTATCACTGTGTAAAAAGTTGTATTTTTCAGTTACCAGTTGTATTCTCCTAAAATCCATTCCTCAAATGTTCTTTAATATGAGAAAAACAAAATGCTACTTCCAAGACTTTTTTATTTTCACTTGAACATGATATTAACCAAACTTCACCTAACCGCGTAGCATTACACATTAAATTTTAACCAAAGTAAGATATTTTACACATAATTTCATTAATGAATAAAGTGCATTGATAACACAAAGAACAAGTTGATTTTTATACAGAAATAAAATTAACTTTCCATTCTGCATATTCATCTGGACATGTAAATTAAATGTTCATCAATGTTTCCAACATGGCTTAATAAAAACAAAGTAAATGTGAAAATCATTCCCATAATAGATCAATTCTATGCTCATCTGCATTTTAATCAAGATTATTCATTCTACACTGTTTAAGGTGTAGAATGAATCACTGTTCAAGTGCAGAATGGAACATCTTGAATGTTGACTGTTGTTTCAGGGGCGCTTCAAGGGCATTTACCGCCTGGGTGCAAGCCCAGATTTGTACGAGAATAGTTTTCAATTTTTATTTATTTTTACAAGAAATAAATATCTTTAGCAACATCATTTTCTACTTCCCGTACAGTAAGAGTTTTCATAATATATATAACATTGAACACGATGGGCGTCTGTTTAACTATTCTAACCAAAACTAACCAAAACATATCTCATATGGGTACATACAGTTGTTTAAAACTAAAAACAGAATTCAAAATAACTGGTTTTCATATTTAAAAAATATTTTTACGTATAAAAATAAGTTTTATAAAACTAAAAACAGAATTTGAAATAACTGGTTTTCATATTTATTTTATTTTTTTCCCTATAAACCTCGATACCCTTATTGCATCGATTTCCCACCTTGTTTCAGACCATGGTTTTATGGTCAACACTGGAAGCTCTTTCTTTAAAATTTGCCAAAAGTAAGGTAATTCAGAAAAGAAAGCATATATTTCTTGAATAATGCTGAAAATTTCTAGAGAAGTGTTTTTGTCGTTATTTATGACCAGATTCAAAGTATGAGTTGCTCAAAGTACATAAATGAATCAGGGTTTTAAATCAAAAAATTATGTTTTTTGAAATCCACTGTGCTTTTTCTCCATATTGGCCCCATTGTCATAGCCTTGGCCACGCATATCATGATACTGAAATTTTCAAGATTTAAAAAAATTTAGAAAAAAAATGTAAGTCCTTTGCCCGCGGTATGCATTACTGAACAAAACAGTAAAAATTATTCTCTGATTTCAAGGCATTTTCTATTGAATTATATAGTGAATATTTTTACTAGAAAAATAAATGTGTCACGCAGCATTCTGATTTCTCACAGTAAAAACATGTTTTTAACTTCTTCCACATCACTGACACTAATTTGTCAACCATAAAATTTGACTGAGGCATCCTGCTGCCCCCGGAATCTGGCTCCCGGGTGTTTTGCCCCCATTGAACCCCCGCCGCTTGGTGTGTCCCTGTGTTGTTTAAACAGTCAACATTCATGAAAGTAACTGCACTCACTCAACTTCACTTCTTTTACTTGCAATTTAAACAAAATTTAGTTATATGGGAGTAATAATAAAGCACTACAATTGATAGATGTAGATAAAACATAGCATCTGTATGACCATGGATTGGAAGGCACCAGCAATACATACATGCAAACACAGCAATAACATGCAACATGCAAATAAGCTACATAGGTCAATCAAAAAGTTTAGTGCTGTCCTTTTTTTTTCCTTGGGAAAGAAAGTTGTCAAGCAATGCTAAAATATATGCAGATACTAATTTACACATATTGTTTTGGTGCATATTTTCATTCGATTTGCATGGCTTTGCATCACCTAAAAATAACAGCCTGCATTCTTCTGATTAAGAATGCAGGGTGTTATTTTTAGGTGGTGCAGAGCTATGCAAATCTACTGAAAGCAGCAGTTCTTAGGAGTCTGTGAGAGCCACTTTTTCACTACTTCAGTAATTTACCCATCATAGCCTACAAGTTTATGTCACAAAATGATGAGTCTATGTTTCATCACTAGTACACATTCATGAAAGAAAGACATCTCCATCTTCATTTTATCATACAAATAATCCAGGATCAGTATCATATCTCTGAAGCGAGCTCTCTCAGAGGTCACAAGGTGTCCAGTTCTTTTAATTTTTTGAGGCTCATGGCATATGAAAAGCTCAACAGAGTTTTGAATAAGTCAGTTGTTGAATTATTGTGTTCATGCTTTTTTCACTGGTTTCAAATTGCAGTGATTGAAAATAATACACATAACATTCTGAAATACCAAAGCAGAGATTGGACAGCCATTTCATGGCTCATCATAAATACTAGGAATCCATGTCCTGATTACTACACATTTTATATTGTGTCTATTGGCTGATCATTTCTCAGACATCTGTGAATAGCATAACACCATACAAATATCCTTCTGAACTGTAAAGAACTCTGTAACACAACTTTCTGCTAATGATAAATTTTGTTATCATGAGCACTTTAATATTTTATGGCTTTCACGTCTGCTGCAAATTTCCAGATTTTTTTCCCCTTTTCTCTGAAGGAGGGACTTTAAGTTCAAATGCTGTTGTACTTCATAAGTTTCCACAGAGAAAAAAAAAATCATAGCGTAAAACATTTTGAGTGGCCTATGTACACAGAAATTCAGATTTTGCTACATGCTGATACCACTGAAAAAGACTAATCACCCATTGTTACAGAATTTACACAGCTTGTCCTGAAAACCAGAAAAGAAGCATTTATTTTAAAAATCTGTTTTGTAAATTTCATTATTCTACATCAGGGGGTTTTAGACCTTTTTAAGGTCCCACAACATTTTGGCATCATGGAATATTGACATCTTTTAGGACAGGTATCATACGAATTGCATATTAAAAGAAAATAAAGGTCATGTTACATGAATAGTTCATGCACAAATAATAAAGATAATTATTTTAGGAAGTTCATTTCTGAATTATGTTTACTCAACATAAAAAATCAGAAATAAATGAGCCTACTTGTAAAACTTAATAAGACTGACAGGCACAGCAAATAATCTTGTGTGGCAACTGTTAATAGAGTGTACTCATATGTTTTGAGTTTCATTTTCAGTTTGTAACAGGCTGCATGAGCTGGCTACAAAGTGCATCGCACATCCATAAGTGCTGCACCCGGGTTGTTATGGGAGGGGTGACTTACCAGGATTGTGCTGTATTAAAAATGGTAGCAACATTCAATGTTTTCTCCATGGTTTCAAAATTTCTGATTCCCTTGTGCTGGTGCTTAGTTTCAATTATAAATGTATTTCTTTTTCAAAAATTTTATCAGATCTCAGTGGAGGTTTGAACACCACTTCCATGTAGAAACTATCTTGTGTGACTTCTCTCCTATTTATCCCTCCCATAAATAGACCTTTATCCCTCCCATAAATAGACCTTTACTGTACTTACATATTAAGCCGACGCCTATCTCACCCACGACGTTCACTCTCGAAGGTCATTTTTTCCGTTCTTCATAATGAACTCGTGATGTCACATGAGAACTTCATTTGATACTTTCTTTCCCATTCCCATGATAACTTTATTGGATACTTTGGTTCCCATTCCGTGTGCTTAGTTTGTTTTGTGTGCTTTAATCATCCTGAGAATTTCATTGAATAGTTTGTTTCCCGTTTCCATGAGAACTTCATTGGATCATTCTTAGTTTGTTTCGTGTTCTGTGTGCCTCAATCGTTAATTGATAATGCTGTTTAAGTAAGTAAGATTTTGTGGAAATATGATGAAAATTTGGGATCTACCTGACACAGAGGAAGAGGCAGCAAGTTTTTTTCAGAGTATAGGAATATTGCCAAGACAGTGTATACGTAAGAATGGCCATAATATGAAATTATACTTTTCATTTAAATCTTAGCAGTGTAATGTAAAAAGCTGTAAGAGCAAAGTAGGCATGCATGTGGGAAATTGGTTCAAAGGATCTCTTTATATTGAGCTGTTTGACTTTTGTATGTGTAATTTAGACAGTATACATTCTGTTTCTTTATATTAAAGTGTTTCACTCTTGTACGTGTACTTCTTGTGGTTAGATTTGCACCAAAAGTGGTCTAATTTAGGCAGTATATATTCCTTTTTTATTTTACATTAAACTGTTTCACTCAAGTACTTGCTGGGGTTAGATTTGCGCCAAAAGCGGTTTCTGCTGAGAGCCTCTGTTTAATACGTAAGTACCAAAGTTACTGTTGCGTTGAATGAAAAATCATTGCTCATTTATTACGAGGGAAAATGAACAATATCTTTTTTATTATTGAATGAAAAATCATTGTTCATTTATTATGAGGAAGTGTATCTGTGCTTACTAAAGAAAAACCACTGACAAATACTACACTAAACATTACATATCTTATTTTAAGTTTAGCTCCGAAATACACCATTTTTCAATGGTATAATGCACCCACTGTATATGGCACCAGTTTTCCAATAGCATCACTTTTCAGAGCATCTTATAAACTAAAATTTTTCAGTTATATGCACAATTACATTACCTCTATTTTCTGATGAACCTTTATATTACAATATCTCACAGTCTTCCAGTGTAAATATCACAAGCTTACAACATTTAAATCTCTATTGCATTTCATCCCCCCTTTTTTGTACACATTTTCACAAGAACATTTCATAACTTTGCCACACGAGTACCAGTACCAAGTCCGCAAGCTCCAATTTTTTACTAGGAATTTTTCAAGGGAGAGGGGCATGAAAATGCTAGAATTAACTTGGCTCTGTTAATAACAATTGTGGCAAACTTTTACAGCCTCCCCTTCCAATATTAATAATGAGTTTCAGTTTGTACCCCTCTGAACCAAATAATACACGGTTGAGTCACATCATTGTGACCACCAGCTAATACCCAGAGTAACCGCTGTGTGCATCGCAGACAGTAGCTAAATGGGCTGGGAGTGACTCAATAAGGTGCTGGGAGGTGTTCACAGGTATGTAAAGCCATGCTGACTGCAATGCATCTGACAGCTGCTAGAGGGTGCATGGCAGAGGATCCATAGAGCAAACAACACAATCAAGGTGGTCCCACACAGATGCTCAACTGGGTTTAAGTCTGGGGAATTAGGGGTCAGGGAAGTACTTTGAAGTCTTCATCATGCTCTTCCAACCACTCTTGGACATTTCTAGCGGTGTGACTTGTCGCATTGTCATGCTGGAAGATCCCATTTGCCCCAGGGAAGACAATCAGCATGTATGGGTGTATGTGGTCTGTAAGGATGGATTCATAATGAATTCGGTCCATCGTGCCTTCCACAGGTATGAGTGGAACCAGAGAAAGCCATGAAAACATTCCCCAGACCATAACGCTGCTCCCACCAGCATGGGTTCTTCCTGCAACGGTTGAAGAGTGTTTGTTCTCCGATGTCTCTTGCCTTATATGCCAACATCCATCCGTTCGATGAAGCAGAAAACGTGACTCATCGGAGAAAGCAATTTTTTGCCAATCAGTGGAGGTCCGATTTCGATACTGCCGTGCAAATGTAAGCCTTTTCTGCCGATGCACCTTCGTTAGCATAGGAGCAGTGACCATCCATCTATATCGGAGCCCTATCCAAAGCAGGGTTCATTGAATTGTCATTTTAGACACACTTCCAGTAGCCCCCAGGTTCATTCGGCAGGTTCCACTGTAGCGTGCCGATCAGCCCTCATGCACCTTCGAAGCCGATGTTCACCTCTCACATCAATGGCACGTAGTTTTCTGCAGTTTTCATGTCGCTTGTTTGCAATGGTGCCATTTCTCCAAACACAATACACTTTAACCACAGCAGCACACAAACAGTTCACAAACTGCGCTGCTTCAGAAATACTGCCACCCTTGGCCCGAAAGCCGATAATCATCCCTTTTTGTAAATCTGATAAATCACTCCTTTTATCCATTACAGCAAGGAGCAATATGTTTTCAAATTGCCTGCAGCGCACCGTATATACCCTCCAAGCCAGCTCATGACACCTGCCTTCTTTCATTGGCTATGAGCTGTTGATGTCAAAAGTAGGAGGTGGTCACAATAATGTGACTCGACTGTGTATTTCTTTGTTGTTTTCCTCAATATTATACTAGTATATCTGATTTTTCAAGCTCTCAGTTTTTACACAAATGTAATGCACAGATAAAAAAAAATCCTTCTAATACCCAACAAAATGTGACACCAAGTGAAAAAAAAAAAAAAAAAAACTGAACGATTGTGGTCACCCTGACAATAAAAAAATACACTGTGATCTTTCAAACTACTTTAAAATACATACAGCAGGATTAATCCGATTAGCAGGATCATATTTTCAGTTACACTTTGATTTCACATCTCATAGAAGTAAAGAAACATCCTTGTACACCTTTTGCATGTGCAAAAAGTGCTCAAAATCGGCCGCTATATGCTGATATGGCATACCAGCACTAATTTTAGCAGTGGGAACTGCAGAAATGAGCTTTTCTTTTTCTTTTTATCCCTAATGCATGTTTTTAAACATAAAACCCTCATGTGCTTCTTGCCCATGAGAAATAACTGTGTGGGAACCATAAAGGGCAGCGGAATGGTGTGCATATGAGCTATAAGTTCAATCCTTCAAACAATGGAAATGAAGCTACCCATAGCAAATGATCACATTTTGCCCAAGAACCTAATCATCCCACTGAAAATGTCTGTAATTTTTATTATGTCACTAATTTAATATATTCAATTCGAAGAGCTTCTTCATAGAAGGAAGAATTCAGAACAATAAATTAAACACAAATGTTAGTTTTGCAGCAATGAGTATCAACTTTTTCACTTCAGATTTTTATTTTATTTTTGAAGGTGGTGAGATTGCTATTAATTTAAAACTGAATAGTCATTCTTATTGCAGAGATTCTAACTGCCCGACTTTCTACTTCATGAAAGTCCCTGCTGGAAGGGGGATACCTTCTAAGCTCGGGAACTTAAAGCTCTGGGTTCAAGTCCAGCTGAATCACTAATGATCAGCTGAGGTTCAGAAGTCTTGTTAATCCATTGGTCCCAAGGTATAGACTCCTTATGAACAAGTCTAACCCCAGTCCTCGGGGCAGTATAAGTAGTGTCCAACCAACTAAAATTGACCACCATTGTTTCTGATTTATGGTGCAATAGTATTTCCCCAGAATTGTTAATTACATTTTCAAACAAAGGAATGTTTCTTCCATTCTTCCAGGGACTTTTTTTTCACTTTTTCAGTTCTGGATGACTTTTAGCTGAATATGAGCATAGTGGCACTTCAAAATTTCCATTTTGAGCACTGTATGCAGATGATGTACAAACATTAATTACCAAAATCTTACAAAGTTTCTTTAAGTACAAATATTCAAATAATTCAAGATTCAAACACACAACTAAGTTTCTGCCCTTTCTTCAACAGACTTAAGATACATACTAGCTCTGGACTTGCTCTGGACTTCAACAATAAATTTAAAAAAAATGCAGAGTAAACATATATTTTAAGTCTGTTGACTTAAAATATATGCTTGCTCTGGACTTGCTCCAGACTTAAAGTATAAAATTAAAAAGATTCTTTCCTCTCATTAAACAAAAAGGAAATAACGTCCTGCTATAAAATGAAGTAATCTACTGTGTAAACTGTAATGGTGGGAACACCTATGTAGGAGAAACTGGAAAGCAACTTTAAACCCATGTTGCAGAACATAATGCTGCTATAAGAAATATTACCAACATAACAGGACTTGATAGACACATTCAATTCTACCACAATAACAAAACTTTGTGAAAAGGAAGTTCGAAGAAAACATAAATAAACTGAAAGAACATGAGCCACAATTAACAAATAGAAAGGCTGGGTATTGTTGCATGAGTGGAAACACCTACTCCTATTAAGTCAGTCCTGATGACAGGTTAGTGTACAACCTGAAAATTGGACAATGGAAAATTAATCTCATCCAAGTAATTCCCATGATACTAAAGTTAGATTTTCAAGATATTTCACCAGTAAGATTCGCAATGACTGTTAATACACAGGATTAAAAGATATTTTTCTCTATGATGAAACAACCTGATCTTCTCCAAAAAGCATGCGATGAACTGTTTCAATTTTCTGTTACTTAATCTTACACACATTGTGTTGTGAAACCCACACCAAATCTTACACTACAGACACTTCAATGCAGACAAGAACATGATTATTATCACAATCTGTAATCCAGGACATTGACATGATTTCCATGTGGCAAACTCAATATGGTTCACTACATAAAAGAATTCTTTTATATTTTTTTGGTACAAGACACTTGTGCTACAGTGCATACAACAAGAATCCCAGAAGGCAAATATGGTGAAGAAGATCCACTATACAGAACAGTGGAAATATATACTAATATTACAAAAAGTAAAAACCTTTCTGATATGTGAATGGTGAAATGCATAAATATAAAAATCTACTCCACATACAGAGAGGGGTTCAGAAGTTTTTAGCCCAATATAAAGCTTGAAGGTTTTTATGAAAGGCAATAATCCCAATCTGTGCTGTGACTTTTTCCAAGTGTTCGCAGAAAATTTCAGGTTTGTAATTATTTTCTTTTCCTTTACATAGGGCATTGAAATGATGAAAGTGAATAAAAATTGTGACTGTTGAGATGATCAATCACTGTGCTGTCATTGAGTAAATCCATTTAAAGAGAATGTCACAGTAAGAAAGCCACAAGAACATGAAGAAACATTAAAAAAAATTTGTCCGTCAAAAACCTAGAGGCTGCAAAATTTATGCATGGAAGAGACAGTGTTGAAGATGCATCCAACAGTGGGAAGCCAGTTGTCATGTCAACACCTGCAAATGTGGAAGCCATTCATGACCTGACCACATAAGACTATAGAATAACACTGAAGCACATCAAGACAACATTCAACATATTTTAAGAATGAATTGAATTAACAATATTGTGGTGAATGCTTTAGGAAAATAGATTTTTTAAGGTGTGCCCCCCTCCCAAAGCACTAAATGTAGATGAGAAGACAAAAAAAATGAAGTGTTGTCATAAGTGTGAGGATCTCTGTGAACAAGAGGCTTTTATGAATAGTTAAATATGATTGAAATATTCAATTGATGCATTACTCAAATTTGCCGTACAATGATGAATATTATTTTGTTTTTGTTTTTTGTGTATGTATATGTGTTCAAGTAATGGCAGTGTAAGATATCTTGTATGAGAACGGACAATTTATTCTTACAAACCCACTACTGGACATTTTATGAAACTTCTCCTAAAAGACTCCATGTTGTTCGGACTGGTAAGATAGTAATTGTTTGTCAAATACATGGTGATGTTCTATAGGCCTTCTTACATGCTTGGAGGTGGAACCAGAGGAACATTTGCTACGAGGTGTCAACAATGCGACCCCCAAACATTCGAGGGGTTCATGAGGAGAGAGATGAGGAAGAGATTGGAAGTTGCTATGAGGACGAGAAAGAGCTTTTTATATGTTCGGCAGATAGTGAACCACATGAAAGTCAAAATGTAAATACATATTTCTGTAAACAGAGTAGTTTCCCAAAACTCAATAAATGTTTGCAATCCCTTCTAGTATTTTTCCCTAAGGGCCGGCTTCATGCAGTCTATCGCAAAGGACAAAACCAACAAAAAATAAAGGCCTGCCAGGAGGAGGAATCCCTGGAACACAGGCCCACTACATCACAATGAGATTATGCAACATTTTGAAGCTAATGATGCACAGTTTTAGGGGTGGTATGTCACTAAGGAATAAACACGGCATTACCACTTTTACCCTTGCACAAAAGAACAACTGAAACAGTCAAAAACCTCTCTTCTCCTCCACCTAGAAAGTTTTGAGTGCAAAACTCAGCTGGGAAAGTCATGACATCTGCCGTCTGGAATGCAGAAGGAGTTATCAAAGTTGATTTGCGAGAACAAAGTATCAATATCAATGCAGGGTATTATTCTAACCTACTGAGATGTTTCCACAAGGAATTGAAACTCAAGGGACATGAAAAATTATACAAAGTAGTAATCTTCCATCAAAACAATGCCCCACTACACACAACATTTTTGACTCAGGTAACACTGTGTGACTGTGTGTTCAAGCTATTACATCATCCACCCTATTACCAGATTTGGCTCCATCGAAATGCTTTCTATTTCCAATACTCAAAAATTACTTGAAAGGGCCAAAATTCAATTCTGACAATACTGTTATAGATGCACTGAACAAATGGTTGGAATTAAGATATCCTGCATTTTATTTAAGCACTTTATGAAAGCTATTGAACTGTGCCTGAAAGCATGTTGACTTAAGAGGGGACTTCATTGAAAAAGCAATATATTTTTACAGCCTTCCTTCCATGAGATGCTACAAATTTAACCCCCACCCCCATCATAATCTACCCAACCTTTATGGCTTTAATGTTCATTTCAAGGAACTTGCATGCATACTGCTTCAAATGGAATTACTGTGGAAGTGTACAAAAATGCAGTACTCTTTCAATTGGAATATTAATATTTATATAACGGGGGAAGAACATCTCTTTCTCAATTTTACTTCACTGAATGGATTCCTCAAATATTATATGTCTACATACCACAGTTATTATAAAAGGAGTACACATAAAAAATTACATACCATGAAAATCACAAAAGGGGAAAGGTGTAAATACAGAATAACTTATACACCTGTCAAACAATGCTGTATGAAGCACAGAAAAACATGCATTCAGCATGTTAGATATGTGACATAACATGATCCATAGACTTACAATAAATACAATATTAAATTTAGTGAATGCATTCATTATGGCATTCAAAAGATTCTGTCATTCATATATTCAAATTAGCTTTTCAAAATACTCAGATGAAACACATTATCTGAAAAACAAGAACCACCTTAAAATTCAACATACTAGTGACAGAATCTGAATATAAATGCATGCTATAAACAAAATAAAATCACACTGCATGCAAAATCAGGACTAGATTACACAAGTTTCCCATGAAAAAAAACCTGTACTTTCCACACAGAAATCTCTTAGATACTTAAAAGCAGAAAGCATGTGCATATATGTGCATGTGTGTGTGTGTGTGTATGTGTGTGTGTGTGTGTGTGTGTGTGTGTGTGTGTGTGTGTGTGTGTGTGTGTGTGTGTGTGTGTGTGAACTAAAAATCCTTCACGTGGAATGCAGTGACACTTAAAAAAATGCTAGCATGGATAAAATAAAAACGTTCCACTAAATTAAGAAGATGGTAGTATAGAACACGCTAAGTTATGTATAAAAGTTTTAAGGCAAATATATTTCTATGGCCTTCATCAGTGTGATTACGATTTGTTTCATTGCCAGATTGGAAAGATAAGTTTTGTAACGGTAATTCCGGGTGACGTGATGCAATGAGGGATTTCCAGATGTATGGAATGAAAATGGAGAGCTCAGAGTTGCAATTTTTGGAAAATAAAATTTTCAAACTTTCTCTAAACCTCAGAGCAAACTGATTTTGGAAGGAAGCCAACTTTTTGGTATTGGACCAAAGTGAAATAGAAGAAGTGTCAGCCATGGTAAGTTGAGGCAAGGAAGAGTAAGGTTTTCCAAATTTCACATCAGATTTGTGTTCCTGAAGTCTTGAGAAAATTTTCCGGAATGAACTTCCAAAACCGACTTGTAAGTTCATTCCGGAAAATTCTCAGCAAACCGATTTTGGAAGTTAATTCTAGAAAATTCTCTCAAGACTTCAGGAACACAAATCTGATGTGAAATTTGGAAAACCTTCCTCTTCCTTGTCTCAACTTACTATGGCTGACACTTCTGCTATTCCACTTTGGTCCAATACAAAAAGTTGGCTTCCTTCCAAAATCAGTTTGCTCTGAGGTTTAGAGAAAGTTTGGAAATTTTATTTTCCAAAAATTGCAACTCTGAGCTCCCCACTTTCATTCCATACATCTGGAAATCCCTCATTGCATCACGTCACACGGAGTTACTGTTACAAAACTTACCTTTCCAATCTGGCAATGAAACAAATCGTAGTCGCACTGATGAAGGCCATAGTAATGGCTGAAATATATTTGCCTTAAAACTTTTATACATAACTTAGAGTGTTCTATACAACACTTTTCTTAATTTGTTTGTTAGTTACATGCATTGCCTACCACTCTTTTACATTCCACTAAATGTCTGGAAGAGCAAATAAAGTATTTTCTGATATCTTAGTTATGGCCGTGAAAATCATTCCACCACTTTATCTACAACAGTCTAAGCTCAATATGGATGGTTGAGAGAGGCATGATTACTTCATTCAATCAGTCATTTTATACAAAATATTTTTTTCTTCAAAAAACTGAACTTGTTTTACTAATTGTTGCTAAATTTGGAGTAATAATTAGAATTCCAATAAAAATAAACTCAAGAATTGTATATTTTGCTTCCTTTATGGTAACACCATTGCATTCATTTTGCATTTCATACATGCCATCAAAAGATTCCACACAATTTCTGCTTGAATACCGACAAACCTTGATTATATCATTTTTCTTCCTAAAAATTTGTCACAAACTTCCTCAATGCATTTGCACCAAATGAACTTCTTAAAACATGCAACCATTGCATAATTTGAAAGGAATCTGGTGTTCATTAACTTAAGTTGCATTTGACTTTTATCGGATATCATAAGATCTCACAACAGCTGTCTGAAATAAACAAAAAAAAAGCCTTAATAATCAACAATACAGCATCCACATCAAATGCAACTCATAGATCCTCAAAGCTCGCCACCATCATTTCAACCCTGTATAGTAGTATGGTGATCTGATAAAACTTGGGGATAGACCCTTAAAAAATATATTATGATTATCAACAAACCATCTCCATCTCTTTCCATGCATTGCAAAATATTCTGCCTCAAACTTATTGCTTTCAAAATCCTGAATGATTGATTTTACACCTTCAATCGACTCATTTTAATCCATCTCTGGGACTAATGCCTGATACCATATAATGCATCATCAGCCTAAGTAAACTTTTATTGCCCATGTGACATGAGTCCAAACCATCTCGGCGTGTTCTCACCTGATTAAATATTTTCTTCCCACAAAAAATAAAAAATATCCAGCTTTATTCTAATGTCTACATTAGCACTTCTTCAAAATTTCGTATTTTAAGAATTCCTTTTTCATGGGGTTTCACTATAAATAAAGTTTAACATTTTGCAAATTTTTGGAGATAACTGATCTTCTTTGATTCAGTTCCCTTTCAGATCTTAGATATCAAGGCTGAATCCCCCTGAAAAAAATAATTCTTCAAAAATACATGGAAGGCATGTCATTATGAGCACAAAGATGTCACACTTTCTTTGAAATCCGATATGTTCCCTGAATCACAGGAACATGTGACCTACATACATACCTAGATTTGAAAAATGGTCATGTTGATGCTACCAGAAAGCATTAGATTGTTTCAACTAGCACAAGTCTGAATGTTATTCAGATTTCTAAGCTACATCTGCTTGGGACTTCACTTCAGTTGCTTGGGACTTCACTGTCGTGAGCAGTGCAATGATATGCCTGAATGGAAATTGGGAGATGTGGGTTGGATTCCCACTCCAAGGTGATGTAATTTTTCAAGTTTTTTGAAGAAGTGGCTACAGAGGAAATAGTCAATATGATGCACCTTTGTGTTGATAATCATATTTCCCTTTTGGATGCTTGGTTGCAGTTAATTCTAAACATCCAAAAGTAAAATGTGATCTTTAATTTTTTATGTGATTTCTACCCTTTAATCTACAAGAATTATAGGATCTGTTAGTAACATATTGGTACCAGACACCACAAGACACCTTTAAAAATCTTGTAGCATCCATGCCTTGCCAGGCAAGAGGATAGGTTTGACAACACATGAAGGACCAACATCATAATAGGAAGGTGGTTATAATGTTTTGGCTATTTGACGCATCATTCAGCAATAATAAAAGACTGTAAAACTTGGCTAACATCTTGATTTTACAAGAATTAACTGTTATAAAATACCCTTCTACTTGAATTCCTGGTTCTTCATCTTCCTCATCTTCATCCTCCTCTTCATCTTCCTCGGCACTATTTTGATCCACCTCTTCGAGGTCTCCTTTTCCAAGAGCTCGAACCCTAGCTGATGGAGCAGGCCTAGAAGGAGGACGTGATATTGACCTTGATGCTGGCCGTGGTATGCCAGATTTAACACCCAGCTTTAAAAAAAAAAAAAAAAGAACGAAAAAGAAATGTCATATCTTATCAAATACGAAAATTAGACATGCTTCAGTAATTTATAGGACATAAATCAAATTGTTCCAACTTTTTGGAACCACTTTGATAAATTACATGGTTCATATATACACTATCAACCAACAAGTAATTGGACACCTGTGATAGCAAAGGAAAACAAAGTTTATTCACCTTCAATAGTTGGTGGAGCCTCCACGAGCGGCGATTACAGCTGCGACCCTCCGGGGCATACTCTCAACCAGGCATTGTACGACGGCTAGTGGTATTTTCTTCCACTCGGCTTGGAGAAGACAGGTCAGTTCCTTCACCGATTTCGGACGGTGGGGGCACCCCTTAAGTCGATGCTCCAACTCGTCCCAGAGGTGCTGGATAGGGTTAAGGTCCGGGTTCTGCGCAGGCCAGTCCATTTGATTAACCCCATTGTTACCATACCAAGCCATGGTGGACCTCGCAACATGACAGGTGGCATTGTCATCCTGAAAGTAACATGGGTCCACCCCGTAAAACTGCCACAACGTAGGAAGCGCATGGTCATCCAAAATGGTGCAGTAGGTCTCGCCGTTGAGTCCACCAGGAATTGCAACCAAGGGTCCCGTGCCATACCAGGAGAAACACCCCCATAGCATAATTCCACCACCGCCAAACTTTACAGTTGGCACAATACATTCCAGTAGGAAGCATTCTCCAGGCAGACGCCAAACCCAGACCCTGCCATCTGAACGGTAGAGGGTGAACCTTGATTCGTCGCTCCAGAGAATCTGTTTCCACTGTTCAACGGTCCACTGTCGACGTTCTTTGCACCACGTTAGTGGAGCAGCGCTATTGGACTTGGTGATCAAAGGCTTGTGGGCGGCAGCACGTCTATGATAACCGAGCAGATGGGCTTCCTTACGGATGGTATTCATCGAAAGAACACTCCCGGATGCCTGTTGAAACTCCTCGCGGATTTGGCCCATCGATTTGGTGCGGTTCTTCCGAATTTCTCTGGCCAGCACCTGTCGGTCTCTAACTCCCAGTTTTGTTGTTCTGCCAGGTCGGGGCACATTCCGACAGTCACCTCTCATCTTCCGCTTGCCAATCACGTAGGCCACTGTCGTCGATTTTGGGTACTTCAACTAGCTGGATATGTCACATATGGATCGGGAATTTCTGTGATACCCGACGATTACACCTTTCTCGAAATCAGAGAGCTCCGAACTGCGTGGCATCTTGCATGCGACTGGTTGCGTTGTTGTTTCCCACACGATATTTAACGGCGGCGGCCGTGACTTGTATCAGGACCGCAGATATCGTCGATTGCAGGGGTGTCCAATTACTTGCTGGTAGATAGTGTAGATAACATGAAAACTACTAAAAATCTTACTTGTGATAAGTGATGTTTAAAACAAAAGAATTCAAAGCAATCTATCTAAGATATTTACTGATGATCTTTTTATCACAAACTTTTTTTTTTCACAGAATAACTTTCTGATTAGCATCTTGGTTCATGAGTGGAAGATGGAATTTCTTTCATCACAAATTTTTGAAAAGGAAAGAGAAATTGACCTACTCAAGAACCACCAAGCAAAAAATCCCTTATCACCATTATCCTTACATAATGCTGAAAATTAGCACCTCAGTGAAATTTCCCATCATGGTGACAGGCTACATCGAAATAAAAAAAAAAAATGAAAATCTAACAAAGGCGGTAGAAAATATTGTTTACATCTGAAAAAAAATTTAAACATTTTTTAAGCAGCTCACAGTAATTATCAAGGCTGCAAATGATGTTGGTTCCCCAGTTTCCAATTTTCAAGCTATCTGACAATTAAAAACAGCTTTTCAAACCAAAGAAGAATTCTTTGTACTTGATATTATGAGACAGAATCTGTGATCATCATTCAATGAGAGCTCAGAATGAAGTATCAGACAGGTCCACACTAGAAGTCTTCACAGGCCTTAATTTGGAAGGCTCGGCCAGGCCTAGAATTTCCAGTTTACAGCCCAGCTCGTTTTAGACTTTCATCAAGAGTTCTCTGCCATTTATTCCAAATACCATAATTCTTCCTCTAGAGCAGAAGTGTTCAACCCATGCCACACAGAGCACTTTTTGGTGGCCCACGAGATGTTGCCCACAAAAGAAATTCTAAAATAAAAGAAAAAACATTGTAAAGGGAATGTCATGTGGTGTTGTAGAGGGAATGTCACACAGAGTGGCATGCTATTTCTTGTAGGAATTTCTCTCATGATTGTGGTTTAGGCCTTACTATATACTTCTGTTGCAAATGTAAATGCTTTGCCTCTTCTACACTTAAATACAAACAAGGTAGTCCTCAATCTCCAAATATGTAAACAAATACTTTGAACTTCCTCATATCTCCACTGTAGCAATAAATGCTGCCAGAAGTTCATTTTGGTTATGTTTTCGAGAAGCTGATTACCTTTAATGTTAACACTTCAGGGAAAAGAAAAAAGCCATGTGTTTTAGTCGCTAAAGCCAACAAAATGAAAACGGAATTTGATTTCAACCTTAAAAGAAATAAACCAACCCATTTTTTTTTACACTGTAATTAATCAATAAATTTAGTGGCAGATTCCTTTCACTCAGTGAACTTTGCAATTAGATTATATTTAGCTGTCAGTCTTCGTTTTGTGAGACGAAAAGGTTTTTTAATGCAAGAGCAAAATGCTAAACCTTGTAGTACAGGCCCAGCCTGGGTCTAAAAATTTTTACTTAACTGATGACAAAAAAAAAAAAAAAAAAGCCCAGCTTGGTCATCAGGATAGGCCAGCATTGTGCAGACCTCTAGTCCACACCACTCCATTCATGAATAATACAGATTTTGAGAGATAAGGTGCATAAACACCTTAAAGCAGATGAATGAGGCTTAGATATAGCTCAAGCTCAAGTTAAGCTTGTTGCTGGATTACGTGATAACATTGCCTTCCTTGGTCAAAACATTTGAATTACAACATGTGAAACTTAAGATTTAGAAGCAGTATCTATTCTTTGAAAATAGTATGAATGATGCTCATTTAATAGTTGTCTCATTTACTCAGTCCAATTCTCCATGAATTTTTTCTTTGGATCTACATTTTGTTACACCAATGGCATCTTTATTGATCATCTGAAGATGCAAGGCTGAAGAAAACATAAACCTTGGTATGCTGCACAATGCATCGTGGGAAATGGAATACTGTTTTCATATATGCAGATCAACAAATAATTATACTTAATTTCATTAGCTTTACAAAAAATTGGGCTTTCTTCCCCAGTAAAGCTTAATTTTTATGCCATGATTATTTTCCCTTAATATCATTTTTAATTCCTTGAATGCTCATGTTGAAAATTGGCTTCCTAATTTTTTAATTCAATTACTAATCAAAAACTTCTATTATGGGAATTCTTACTAGGATTTTTTTTTATTTTAATTGCAAATTTTCAGAGAAAACTCTTCTCCTTCTTCAGGCTGTCTTTTGTCACTTTTTTCCATCACTATCGTGGTCACTGTTAACCTTGATGGTTACAGTTATTTTTCACCAAATCCTGCCAGATGTTAGGCAGGGATAATCCTCTGCAGTCATTGAAAATGGAATTCTGATTTTTCTCAATCTCTATTCCTTCTTTTAGCTTTCTTTTTTAAAAATTGCTTTGGAAACTGATGACTTTAAGGGAATTCCAGTCCATGTTGTGACCAGTTTTTCTAACATGCCTATCTTAACCTGTCTTGTTGGAGCAATTTTTTTATAGCAGCTTTACGCTCCGTTATGCGAGTTTTTAGTCTACGACCTGTCTCACCTATGTAAGACAGTCCACAACTACATTTTACTTCGTAGACAACACCCTGCATTTTTAAAATATCTTCTTCTCTGTGAACTATTTTAGAGAAAAAATTTTAAACTTTGTTTCTAAACTTGGAGCTAGCCTAATATTATACTTCTAACTAATTTTCTTTAAGGATTCAAATAAACCTTTGTGATAAGAAATTTTTCTAGTGAATTTTACCTGTTGCTTTTGCGGGTTCTTCTTACCAGTAAAATTTAGAAACTTCTCAATTTCTCCTTTAGGATACTTATTTTCTGCAAGGATAACTTTAAGTTCTTCTTTATGGGCTTTTTTCTTATCTGCTGCATATACTATTCTTATCACAAAGGTTTATTTGAGTCCTTAAAGAGAATTAGAAAGAAGTACAATATTAGGCTAGCTCCAAGTTTAGAGAACAAAGTTAAAAAAAAAGTCCGTAAAATAGTTCACGTAGAAGAAGATATTTTAAAAATGCAAGGTGTTGTCTATGAAGTAAAATGTAGTTGTGGACTATCCTTACATAGGTGAGACAGGTTGTAGACTAGAAACTCGAACAGCAGAGCATAAAGCTGCTATAAAAAATTGCTCAAACAAGACAGGTCTAGATAAGCATGTTAAGAAACTGGTCACAACATGGACTGGAATTCCCTTAAAGCCATCAGTTTCCAAAGCAATTTTCAAAAAAGAAAGCTAAACGAAAGAATAGAAATTGAGAAAAATCAGAATTCCATCATCAATGACTGCAGAGGATTATCCCTACCTAACATCTTGCAGGATTTGGTGAAAAATAACCGTAACCATCAAGGTTAACCATAACCGCGATAGTGACGGGGAAAATTAACAACAAAAGACAGCCTGAGGGAGGAAAGGGTTTTCTTCAAATATTTGCAATTAAAAAAAAATTTTAGTAAGAATTCCCATAATAGAAGTTTTTGATTAATCATTTTTAATTTGGAAGCTTGTTTCAATTTACTTTGTGCAGCATAACTTTCAAAGCTTTCGCCTTGTTAATTTTTTTCCAGTTGTATGTATGATACAACTTTAAATCACAATGAAAATCCTCATCTATAAAACTGAGAACTAACCAATGAGTCATCAATGGTCAAACTGCAGGCACTAAGTTGTAACACATGTCAGTCAAACTGTGCATCTGGTTGGTAAGATTATAAAATCTTATTACATTAAAAAAAAAAAACAGAATAAAATAGAGGTTAGTCTTGAAATCAGCTTGGGCCATGAGAATGTTAATGCTCAAACAACTTGCAATAATTGCTTGGACACGGAAATGGCATTACTTAAATTCATGTGTTTTCAAATTGATACCTGCTACTCGATTGGTTAGCAGACAAAAAAAATGCTGGTATATCTAGCTAATATAACAGTATGCATAACGGATGAGTCACTCAATTCAGGACAACTAGTTATATAGTTAAATATTAGCCAATAATGAAAACTAAGTGGCACAGAAAGCAAGTGGGAAGTCTATTATGCAATATTATTGAACATGTCCATGTGAAGCAAGACCAGCAGTATGAGTAGCTTTCTCAAATGAGCTAACTTTACCTGGATAGCATAGCAGCACGACCAATTTTGACAACTGAAACATTTTGATAATGGACCAAAGCAATTGTCTCCACTCTTCCTACTCTTTTAATGATAAGCAATGTGTTTTACAGAAAAGAGTGGTGTGTCTGCAGTTAGGCACAATAAAACAGCATATCTGCCATGAATTACATTTTGAATAAAGAAATGCGTATCATAACTTGAATTAATGAAGCACGAGGAACATGTGCCAAAAAGCTTAATACAATAGATGATATGTTTTAAATGTATACCACTTCTCAATGTGAAATGAATATACAATACATGTATTTATGTTAGTTCTCACCAGGATTTGCCCTTAGTGTTCACTCACATATCACTGCATTCAATTTCAGTTATTTTTCCAACACACATGCACAAATTTGGACATTTCATTATCATTTGAACTTGGTATTTCTTACTGCATTGCTATAATTAAAATGTATATAAAAAAATTCCAGTTACAGAGTTTCATGCTACAGAAAGCAGTATTGTGAATGCATTACACATCACATAAAAATACATTCCAATAATCAGAACCTTAACTAAATGAAAATACATCATCTAGGACATATATTGCCACACAATCTCCATGTTCAAATAACTGCCTTTGAAAACTCCACTACTCCCATAAAACTTTTTCTTTGGGAAAATGCAAAAGATTTGCTTTCCTCCAGACCAGGGGTGGGCAGCAAATCAATCTTGAACCATGTCATGGTCAACTGCAAAGAACTAATTTATCTAATCTGTATTTTCTTCTCTGAAAAATTGCTTTCATATTTTCTTCTGCTTTCGTTCTTGAATGAAAACCACATTTGTAATGTCTTCTAATTTCTTTCTGTTCTGAAACATGCTTTCCACATTTAATACTTGTATAAGTACTAAATCTCTCTCTCTCTCTCTCTCTCTCTGTGTGTGCGTGTGTGTGTGTGTGTGTGTGTGTGTGTGTGTGTGTGTGTGTGTGTGTGTGTGTGTGTGTGTGTGTGTGTGTGTGTGTGTGTGTGTGTGTGTGTGTGTGTGTGTGTGTGCGTGCGTGCGTGCGTGCTCTGGTATTCATATAACTCTAAATACAATGCACATAGTCCTTTCTGCTAAGTCTTAAGCTCTCTTTCAAGGTGTTTTGTGAGACTGAAAATATCATGCCTGTATGGACCTAAGTACTATGGACCAAAGCAATTGTCTCCACTCTGCCTACTCTTTTAATGCTAACCAATGTGTTTTACAGAGAAGAGTGGTGTGTCTGCAGCAGTTAGACACAATAAAACAGCATATCTGCCATGAATTACATTGAATAAAAAGATGCATATTATAACTTGAATTAACGAAGTACGAGGAACATGTGCCAACAAAGGTTAATACAATAGATAATACTCTGTAAACCAGCATTTTCCAACAAAAAATTTTATGAAGAATAAATATTGAACAAGACTCGCCAATGCAAACTTAGAACAATTGTTTAATATGTGCATGCCTGTGTGTGTGTTTGTTTGTTTTGGGTGGTGGGTTCTGTTAATTATGTGAAAGTCATGTTGGTGTAACAGTTACAGATTACACACATGACCTGCAGAAACTGTCTAGTGAAAAGCAATGTCAATCATGACATTTTATTTTTATATGCCTTGTCTTTAAAGAATTTTTGTGTCTTGCACATGCTTAACTAACATCTTTATATATTTTACCTTTTTTTTTTTATTAAAACTACTATCAACATTATAGGACAAAGTTGTTGGAGAGTTACCAATTTCTTTCTTTTTCCTTTTTTTTTTTTTTTTTTCCAATTTAGACTTACAACTCTGGAACCTTTAATGAACATTATATAAGCAACTTGAAATTTTTTCAAGTGGCTTGCATATCATCAAAGGCTGGTGACCCCTGCTCTAGACCCACATCCAACACTAGATCACAATGAGAATAGATGTAAGTCGTCACTCCATAGTACCTGCTACCACTATTCCAAATCAGAGGAACAGATGATAATACACAAGGCCAAGTAACAACTGCCACTCTTAAATGCGAGGTATGACTTATATGCAGTTACTTGGACGTGAAAACCAGCATCAAACAGTGCTACAAAAATCAGTGATTTCTTTCTCATCACAATTTCTTCCCACATGATTGCCCACTGGCTGAATTAATATTTTGACAGATGAATTATCTTCTGTTTTCCAAATTTCATGGCCTGCCAAAACTTACAGGAATACAGCTTCATCACCAACAATCTTCAAGTGGTTTGCTACATCGCTAACAGTCAACTTTCTAATATTCATAATTACAGCTCTAGATTGAACAGGATACTGATGAAGCATTCATTATCATATTTCTATTAAACTACCTATGTTTATAGCAGGAAGACACAGTGGATGTCAGTTATGCATCAACTAACCACAGATACTTGTCCATTAAACAGACAGCTTGAACTAACAGATGTGTTTACTGATCACGTAGCTTTTGGTATAATGTTCATCAACACTGTGGTATGGCCTGAACCGTTGGAACAACAGCTTGCACTGTAGTTAGCAAGCATCTAAACAATTATCAAAGCCAATGCTCAGTGTGAAGTCTCAGAATTTAGGGTTTTAAGATACAATGTAAATCAAGTGTTCCACAAAAGGAAAAAGAACTTAGTGGAATGAATTGGTGTTATTATTGTTCTTAGCATTCATATTATGCTCAAAAAGGCATTTATTTCACACATTTAAGACAACACAATAAAAGTTATAGCAAGTAGATGACTAATTCACAAAGAGTTAATTGTTAATGCCAAAAGTAATGATGGCACAATTCTATATATATATATAAATATAATTGACATATAATACTTAATACTAAAAGTTGAGGTAATCAAGTAACCAAGATACTAAGGTACTTACTATATCATTACCCAGTTTGTCATCAGAATCTTCAAGATCATCTTTGTTTTCTAACTCAGGAACTTGATCTACTAATGAAAAATGACCTGTACTTCAGTATTACAATGAAGATGAACTAATGTATAAATATTTTTCTATTCAATTACAAAAAGATGTAAATCTGGATCTTTGATTTAAGATACTCAAAAAAAAAAATTAAAAATTAAAAACCTAAGTTTTCAATTAGTATAAAAGTATGAGCATCATGACAAAATGAATCACTTTTCTAAAGTTTTTCACTTCTTTTAAAACAGTGGGCTAGAAGAAAAAAAACCTTAAGTACTTGGAGTAACTTAAAATAAAAAATCGGTACATACTCTTTTAGGTTGTCTGTTCTGTCTAGTAAAAAAATGCAGGCATTTAGGGAGTTTAAGAAATGGCATTTTATCCCAGCTTTGTTTTTCTTTCATTTAAAAAAATCAACTTGAATTGGGAAAGGGGAAGACAACTTTGATAATATGATTTTGGTAAATAGAGTTTTAATTTGGAAAGATATTGAATGTCAGGAAATATGATGCTACAGAGCTAAATATGATGCCCTCTTACTATGATATTGGAAGAAAAAATTACCTATGCCTGAACTGGTAATTTTTATTTAAGAAATATACAAATTGTGAGACATATCATTAAGGACAGTTTCATGGTAAAACATGCTTTTGATTATACAAATATAATATTAAAGGTATTATGTACCTAATATTGAAAAGTATATCGCTCGTTATACACTCAGTGAGACATGTGCTTCCACCCTGAGAGAAGTCTAATTATACAAGTTTTTGTTAGTTAAAAAATATTTACAAATAAAACATTTTGGTTAAAATATTAATTTATAATTTTCAATCAAACACTCACTCATTAGCATACTCATACATTTAAAACTATCCATTAATTAAAACATATCTCATTAGAAACGGCTATACTCATCGGTCGGGAGACATGGCTCACTTAAAAAGCACTTTGTCGACGTTATCATGGCGAACGCTTTCAGTGTCCCAGGGACATTATCATCAGGCCATCAACAACCTACACAAGGATTCCTCACATGTGTGTAGCTGCAGAAGTTGCATGTTGGGAAACAAAGGAACTACGAATATTAATCAAAACATATCAAAAAAGAAATATAAATGTCAGGTTCTTTTCCTTTTATTAGAGGAATAAGTGGAGAAAAAATTTAATTAATGAAGAAACACAGCATTATTTTTGGTCATTATATTTTAAATATTGGTGATTTGGTTATAAGGAAAAAATCTAACAGAAATGTCCTACAATCAGCAGGTGTATATGAAATTCCTAATGTTTCACGGGATTCACGGAATTCTCTTACATTGGTAGCACAAAAAATATATTAATAAAAAGATTACATCAACATATAAAAAACTGGAAGAAAAAACTGCACTTATTCAATACTGTATTAATCATAAACAATATCCTGATTTTGAAAATATTAAAATGTTAACTGAGTACTCACACAAATGAAAAAGAGTTAAGGATTTCAGAAAGCATTATAATCGAACAAAAAAAGGATAACATATGTAATTTACAGGACCCTACTACTCTTGATGCAGTCAGTTATAAAAAGAGAAAAAATGCATAGAAAAAGACAAAAAAAAAAGAGTATTATAAAAATCACACCATTTAATAAAGGACTAATAATAATGTATTCGTTTATATAAATAGATATTAACATTTCAATATTTCTACATTAATAGAAAAAAGAATTGTACTTACGATAGATATACTTACCAACTCATCTGATAGAAGGCAGCACTTGAGGAGATTCACCTAAGACGTAGTGCAGGCCGGACCCTTTCCTTCATTTCCCTGACATGCAACTTATGCAGCTACACACAAGCAAGGAACCCTCGTGTAGGTTGCTGATGGCCTGATGATAATGTTTCTGGGACATTGAAAGTGCTCAGCGTGATAACGTTGACGAAGTGGTTTTAAGTGAGCCGTGTCTCCCGACCAATGAGTATAGCTGTATCTAATGAGATATGTTTTAATTAATGGATAGTTTTAAATGTATGAGTGTGCTAATGAGTGAGTGTTTGGTTGAAAATTATAAATTAATATTTTAACTAAAATGTTTTATTTGTAAATATTTTTTAACTAACAAAAACTTGTTGTATAATTAGGCTTCTCTCGGGGTGAGAGCACATGTCACACTGAGCATGTAACGTGCGACATACTTTTCAATATTAGGTACACAATACACCTTTGACATTATATTTGGTAATTTTTATATTTAAATAATATATCAAACCTGCCTTTATATTTAATAATATCCAAACCTGTTATAACTACAGAAGGATAAAAAAAAATTCAATTTAATTTCAGAAGAAACACAAAACTTGTTCAACATTTCTGAACACTGAATTATTGTCACAAATAATGGCAAATTACGTAGAAGACTAAAATAAGGTTTAGCAAATCATTTAGTTAAAAAAGAAAAACAAGATGTTTAGCCAGATTTATATCAGTATCAGAGGATTTGGCGCTGCTTACTATACTTACTAATATCTGAGTGGTCTTGGAGCAACTTGGCTCGCTTTGTTAAAGAGCTTGGGAATTCCACCCTAATCATTACAATTGCCAACCACTTACTTTTTTGGCACTGTGCCTCACCAAGAAAAGAAAAAGATACAAAATAGTACTATGATTAACTACAGTCACTGAGTCTCAGCACTCTATGCATCATTAATAATGTTTTGACAAAAAGTATACTGAAATCTTTGTGTTGAACCGTTCGTTCACTGCACTCAAGCAGAATCACCATATTTCTGATTCTTAAGAACTCTGTACTTCACTACACATATTGTACAGGGAAGGTTAGTGTGACTTGCTAAGATCACTACAACCTCAGTGATATCATCACAATACTTCTCTTAAAGGATACTACAGATAAAAAAAGAGACTTAAGATTTTTTTGTGGCATATTGTTGGGGATTGTTGGATGCTAAAAGTGAAGCAGAGCACTTTCTCTGGCATGCAGACAGGAGGCCCTCTTAAGCGACGCATTCTTTCAGTTTGAGTGGCAGCAGAAGGGCGCGATGTTTATGAGGTTAGTAAACACACTGGCACTTTAGACTAAAAGGAAAGTGCGAAAAAAAATGCAATACTGTCTGTCTGTTGTACCTTGACCAAGGGTAAGAAAGGAAGACTGCACCAGCAGAGATTTACGATGAAATAAAAGAGCATTGAGAACTCTGTGAAGAAACTGAGGCAGTTGACAAAAATCTTCCAAAGTATTTGGACCTCTTCTTGTTTTGGAAACAGTTACCTGGGTGCTGTTGGTGGTTTGGACATCTCTGTGTGGACAGTGTACATATGTGCCATTCCCTCTGAGAAAGAGAGAAACCTGAGTGATTTGAAAGAGTGCTTCTGTGGATTATTACACTGTGCTTATACTTTAGATTACATAGTATGCTTATAAGTCACATTTTTTTACTCTTGGATAATACCAGCATTTTACCCAAGATTATTGATGTACTTATTCTTAATCCTGGGCAAGTAACATTTTGCAAAACTGATGGGAGCCTATAAGGCCCTCCGTGTAAACAGCCATGCATATAAATCGCCACTAGCTTTGTAAATAAACACTGTAAATAGAATTTGCATCCCTTTTCTGCATGTTTAGAGCTGACTGCAGAATCGCCTGAAATGCGATTCTGCAGTCAACTCTAAACATGCAGCCCAGATTTACATCCCATAACAAAGGGTGTCAGAAGTTTTGATGGTCCCAGTTGCTTAAGTAGCTCGGCCATCTGGTAATAATATTTTGCCAATGATAATGTGCATGAAAATGTGCTGCAAGTATACTAAATTCATTGACTGCTTTGTCTCAGTGCATACATGTCTTTGCTAAGGAGGTATTACCAGCGTTTTATGAGGGTTGTACTGAAAGTAATGAAAACGTGGGCATAACTTTTTTGTTAACTAACAGAGGTCGTTCAAATTGCACATGTTGGTAGAGCAACTCTTTTTCTATACAAAGGAACTACTCAACATAGTCTCCATCACAAGCAATGCATTTGTGCCATCGCTGAACCCAACACTCGAATCCTCTTTGAAAAAATTCAGGTGTGGACTGTTGTACCCACTTCTTCACAGCCACTTTCACCTCGTCTGTGTTACCAAATCATTGTACGAGAAGACTGTCCTTTATTGGACCGAACAGGTGAAAGTTGGAGGGCACCAGATCTGGGTTGTATGGCGGATGGGGGATGACCAACCAGCCTAATTTGCTGATCGCTTGTTTTCTGGCCGAAGATGTGTTTAGTCTTGTGCTGTCATGGGGAATGTGGATCCTTTTCAGATTCTTGTTCAGTCTCTTCCTCCTCGTGGCTTCTTTAAGCTTCTTGAGTGTCTCAATGTACTGCTCACTGGTCAAGGTATGGCCATGTTCCAGAAAATCAAGGAGAATGACACCCCCGTCATCCCCAAAAACAGTCACCATGATTTTCTGTGCTGATTGCTGGCTCTTGAACTTCTTAGGTCTTGATGAAGAGGTGTGATGTCATTCCATGAATTGATTCTTCATTTCTGGATCATAAAGATAAGAAAAAAATGTGTCTTCATTAGCTTCAAATGCTTCCAGTAGATCAGAACAAACTTCCACTCTTCTCTTCTGCAAATCAGGTGTCAGCTGCCAAGGTACCCACTTTACACACACTTTCCCATACCCTAAGTTTTCCACCACCTTCTGTATGGCATTGTGACCACAGTCCAGTTGTGCAACAAGCTCACAGATTGTGACTTGTCTCTCGGCACAAATCAGTTCATCCACTCGCTAAGAATTTGTGTCAGTGGTCGTAGATGATGGTCTCTCACTGTGTGGTTTGTCTTCAATGCTGGTTTTCCATTCTTTAAACTTCTTTATCCATCTGAGCACATTGCTCTTGTCAATGGAGTCATCTCCGTAAACATTCTGTAGCCTTCTATGGATATTGCACAGCCTGCACCCTTCTCTCATCAAAAACTCAATGAAAGCATGTTGCTTCTGCTTGGAATCCATTATTTACCTGCAATAAAGAAGAAATGTTACTATAGAGGAAGAGTTACTCTACCAATATGTGCAATTTGAATGACCTCTGTCAGTTAATAAGAAAGTTATGCCCACTTTTGCATTACTTTTGGTACAACCCTTATATATTCTTAGCACTCTCTACCTCACCAAGAACACAACATTAAAAAGAGATGGTGACTGATTACAATTGCTGGCAAAACCAGAGGAAGAGATCTCTGGATCTGAAAATCATGATAAATACTCCACAAGAAAGGATACTGTGGTTTGCAATTAATATCAACATATTGAATAGAGGGGTAATGACCTCATGAGCATATAGTAAAGTTACAAGGATTTAGCCACATTAATTTAGCGGCACTAAGAAAAACAGCTCTCTCTCTCTCTCTCTCTGACGACACACACACACACACACACACACACACACACACACACACACAAATGCACACTGTTAGGTGTAAATTCAACAATTATATCCATCATATTTGAATCCAGGACCAGAAGTACTAGGTGTTAGAAGCCCATATTTTAAACCACTTGACCACCCAGTGTCAGTGCCTTTCTCTAGCCATACGGCAAAGAACAGATACAGGATACTGGGATTTCAAAATTGTGATTCACTTTATTAGAGTATAGCTGAAAAACAGACACCAGTCTTCCTGCTGGCATTTAAAAAATTCTACAATACACATACCTCACTTTGCTATAGTATAAATCTTTGAGTTCCTTATAAAATGTAAGAAAAAAATGAAAGAATGAATTACAAATACTATTGTATTTTCTTTTAAAGCAAAATGTTGTACATATTAAGTTAACATCTTCCCTTCTCCATTTCAGCCTGTTTAACATATGACCCATTTGCCTTTGCAGAACATAGAGCTGTATTTCATAAAGTTCTGTGATTTGCTCAATTGATGTATTGCTACATGGTATGTGCAGGGCAAAGGGTGTTGTTGGTATCATGACATGGATCCTTTTCATCCTTATAAAAATATCAAAGAAGGTACTACATCACAGTTTACAAATAAAAAGATCACATAATAAGTTTTCTGGATTTTTTTTTTTTTTCTGAATTTAGAAAAGAAAAGGGATGACTACAGCTCCCCACTTTAAGCTGCCATACTTGTAAAACTGAAACATTGACTACAAACCATTACATTGCACAGCAAAGATTAGGGATTGAAGAAATACCTATTGTGAGCACCTAAGTCAAGAAGGAACATCCAGAGCCAACAGACATACAAACATACAGTCTCTCTCTCTCTCTCTCTCTCTCTCTCTCTCTCTCTCTCTCTCTCTCTCCTCTTCCAAATTTTTCTTCTTGTTTATCCACAAATAACATAGATATTGCTCAAAGCACATAAGAGCAACATAAGAACCAGTGAATTTTCATCGTTTTCATTCAAATATTAAATACATTATTTAAAATATACTCACGGACAATGAAATTTGCACACCAAGAAGGCAGCATCGCATTGAACTGAAATTTTATGGAAGTAATGATACAGATAAATGATACACATGATTGCAAAAACAGAGCTGCAGAACAATTACAAAGGGATCTGTGGCACATAGCCCGATCATCTTCAATAGCGCATCGCACCTCCTCATGCAGCAATACATGCTGCAATACGGTTCGGCATGGAGGCAAACAGATGCCTGATGTTGTCTTGCGGCAGACTGGCCCACATGTGTTGGATGGTGTGCTCCAAATCCCAGATAGTGCAGCATGGCGGCAGCTGATGTTTCAACTGGTCCCACACATGCTCAATAAGGGTCATGTCCGGGGAGCGGGTAGGCCATGGAAGTGTCTGGACATGACGTAGGCAGTCCTGGGCAACCCGAGCCGTGTGAGGGTGGGCATTATCCTGCTAGTATAGTGCACCTGGAATCCCGGCCAGGAATGGTAGCAGATGGGGCCATAGGAACTCATCAACATACCATTGGTCCATAAATGATCCCCGTACCACTACTAGAGCTGATCGACTATTGTAGGCAATGGCTCCTCAGACCATAATGCCTGCAGTGGGGGAGGTGTGGCGCTCAATAGCTAGGTTGGGATTGTGCCGTTGACCCGGAGATCTCCACACCCGGACACGATGATCATCTGTCCCCAAAATGAAGCGGCACTCATCGCTAAACACCACACATTGCCAGTCTGTGGCATTCCACATTGCTCTGGCCTGGCACCACTGCAAATGAAGCTGGCGATGTGCCTGTGTTCATGGCAGCACACATAAGGGGCGCTTCTGTGAGGCGTAGGGAAATGGTTCATGGGCACACAGGAGCCACTACATCTGCCTGTATAGTGGACTGGGTCCCCGTGGAATCGTCGATCCTCTCTATTGGTGGTCCTGCTGGTCCGTCCAGAGCAGGATAGACCAGGAAGACCACCAAGTGTTCACTGCTCCCAACAGTCAGAGTGCCGTCACATGTCCACTGCTCTCAACAGTCAAAGTGCCGTCACATGTCCACTGCTCCCAACACAGTCGGATGGTATGGTCAGAACGATCCACGTGGCGAGTTATACGGAGCACCGACCACCTTGGGGTTTTCAGTCCAATGATCAGGCCTCTCTCGAAGTCCATAATTTGCATAAATCGATGTCTCTGGCGTCTACCTGGCATTCTTGTCACTTTGTACTCTTGCTTGCGTCGGCCTGTGCTTTTCGTTTTCATGGGGCATCGACTATACACTGATTTATAAGGCTGTCAGTTCATGCTTGCAGCACCACCACGGGGTGTGCGCTCATGCGCACTCACACCAAATGTGGATCATTTGCATACCAGCATGCACTCTAGCTATTTGCAAAGTTTCATGATTGTGGCATGTTTTTTTCTAAGTGCACAAATTTCATTGTCCGTGAGTGTATAACATACATGAGGCATTTCACTGTTTTCATTCAGATATTAAAATAACCTGGTAAATGATTTATCTTCATCTCCATACCTATCAAGCACATGGAAAGCACTCTCAAAACCGATGACCACCACGAGACATTTGACACATGAAACTAGCAACATCGTCATAAGCAAGAAATGAAAATGCTTAGTCCTGATGAAGCTGGACCAGTTTCCAGCGAAACTATAGTAAACTTTAAGTTATAAATATTGCATTCATAAACATTGTTTTCTAAAATAAATGAAATATAATTATGCGATACCTGCAGTTCAACTACTTCAAAAAAAAAAAAAAAAAAAAAAAAATTCAAGATAGTATTTAAAATATAACATACATAAGGCATCTTCACTGTTTTCATTCACTTCTATAACTTCATCATACGGTTCGTTTGATAGCAGTGTGATCTTTAAGGAAACAAAGAAATGAAAATATTACTATGAAGATAAAACTTAAACAAATAATTAATAATAAAATGAATTTTATTCTTGAAAATTAATCATAAATGGTATGAAAAGACTAAACCCTGGCCAACCACAATAATCTTACCATTCTTGTACAGTAAATAAACACTTAAACATTATATGTAGATGATGGGATCTTTTATGATGGCAGAGATTAGCTTTCACATACTTTTGTTCAATACTCCTCTTTATTTAGAAATCCCTCTTTGAATCTTTAGTCACTTTCTTGGAATGCCTTTTTGAATGCATATTTCCATTAAAATATTACTTGCTCACATAATTGTCATGTCTGTTCATCCATCTGTTAATATATCTTGTTTATAAAAGCCAACATGGAAAAGCTTTTTATACTGAATACAGTCAGTTATAATCAAGAGCTTCCATTTTTCTTACTAGGAGATAAATACATTTTTAATAACCCACTTTTATTTGGGAGAAAGGAATTGAACAGATGCTAGCTTAACAAATGTTTTCCTTAAATTTTCTATATTTCACAACATGCAGTTTTCTTTACTAGGGACATAAACTTGCATTTGTCCTAAAACCTTTGTGTGTATGGGATATATCAGAATATAACTTTTAAACAATGGTTGAAAATGCTCACTCACTCATATCATTAACTTTTCTGTTTTTATTAGTGAGTCTGTCAGTTAGTTCTACTGTATTGAAGTTATGGGCACAAATGCCCTCATCACATCACACAAATGGCTTTATACATATGAGTTACTTCTCATCTTGTGAGAGACTATGAGAAAAAGTTTACTCAAACTCTTTCCTGAAGGTAAGGGAATATTCAGGCTTTAAAATGAAAGAGGCCCCTATTGATTATTTTTTTATAAGTTCAATGCTCTTATGGTTCCTATGTTTTCTGATCTGACAATGAAAAAACCCATAACTACATGTGCTTGCCCAACCTTATTTTCTAACAGAACAGGAGAGAGTGTTGTCTCTCCTTCTCTTACTCTGCTCATGATACCAAAAACAAATGAGATCTGTAAGGTAAGTTTGAAGTGGTTTTGCAACACATGTAGAATTTGAACCCAAATGTTGATGAACATCATTCATCAGTTTGTCTGACATTACAAAGGCCTCAGCTATCCAGTAGGAGCAGAAAACCAGCAAGATGTCAGTGTAGCAGACTATACTGCATGCTATTTTCATGAAGGAAGCTGAACTAGTAGAGCAGACATCTGAATTTTCAACTATACCACTTGAAAATTCAGTTGACAGCTGAGACTTTAGTTGAATCTCTCCAAAAGTCTGTAGTTAGATCTCCTGTAGATATCAGAGATGTCCAAGTTTCTCGCAGAAACATTCTCAAACCCATTCATGCCCCTCAACAAATCTTTCCATGTTATTCCAAAATCTACAGTGTCCTTTATGAAAAAATAAAAATTTGCAGACAGAGAATGTACAGCACCAGTTCAATTTTTTTAACATGTCATACAATTTAAGCATGCAGTCAACATAGATATTATTCTGTATAACTTTATATTCAACTTAAATCAGTTTACCTGCATATGAATGTCAATATACAAAAGCACAACTCCTTTCCTAACATGTTTCCATTTCGCCATTGGCTGGTCACAGAACACCCACTAATTTGACACTTGTGGATCACCACCAGCTCGTGAACGAGATTTTTTGAACTTATTATTACATATCAGATTTTTTGTACTACTTTTGTGCTTACAAGAGACTTCTCATGTAATTACACTTGTTTAAAATCTTAATTTCTTTACTTTCTCCAGGATATCATATGTTTTACACTTCATTCAGAAAAGGAAAAAAGAAAAACTCATCTAAAAGCTGTTGTATGCTTCAGCAACTTCCTAATCAAGAATGGGAATGCAGCCTGGAAATCTACAAAAGAATGAAACTTTGTCTTTCAAGTCACATAATATTACACTAATTCAGTGAAATTACACACATTGACATGCATAGATGTAATGTGCTAGGATGAATATAAATGTTTAAACAATACTGATAACATTTTGTCTCAGTACTGATTTATCATTGCATGTTTATTATTGCAAAATTAATGTCCCAATATTACATTATTTTTGGAATAAACCAGTAAATTTGCCCAAAGTTTAAAAATTATCACTGAAGGCTGACAGAAAATTTACAATTAGATTTCAGCAATCATTGGTGGCACAATTACTGACAAAACAACTTGTTTTTGATTAATGTAATTGATTCTATATATGTGTGTGTGTGTGTGTGCTACTGCTGGATTTGTGGCGCAACACAGTACAGATGTATTCAATAAGTGATGGAAACCAAACAGATACATTCAATAAGTAATGGAAACCAAACAGATGTATTCAATAAGTAATGGAAACTGAAGGGCCACTACAACAAAAATGCACTGATATCATATGTTGTGAAATTCGAACATGTCAAGGCGATTTATTTTGTTTTAATACACTTTTAAATGACACAATATATAAAAATATGCACCTGCATTTTCTGTGTAAGTTTTATCTTGCAGGTACACAGATCAAGATACTACCTTACATTTACAGAAATTGTGCATATCACTTTCAATGACTATCAACCACATCATTCACAATGTATTCAGTTGAAGAATGAAAATGTAAACATATGGTGCATATAAGGCACCATATGCTAACATTTTCATTTAGTGCCAGCAGTGCCACCACACTGGGTGGCAATTTCAGGGGGTGTCGAGCTGAACTTTGTGTGTGTGTGTGTGTGAAATGGTAGAGTACATAAAAAAAGAAAAACTTCCCTATGGGTATTGTAATTTGAGATAATGATGAACATCACAATAGAGTATTTTTTATAATTAAATCCAAAAAAGAGTGTTGTTTTAAATTTGGGGATATACACCCACAACTATTCATTTATGTTGTACGTCTTTATGTGTGGCTGAAAACACATATAACTAAAACACACACACAGACACACACACAGACACACACACACACAAAGCAAGAGAAGGGCATCAGTAAGTATTGTCACACCAAGCACCATCAACACTAAAGGTGGCCCCAGGTACATATCAATTGTATCAGTCACACTATGACCTCTTTTTGTGAATTAACATTTTAAGATAGACACTGATTACATCCCATAACTATTCAGTATCAGAAATGTCCAAATATTTCTTTTAAATTTATTTCAGTTTTTTAAATTTATCATTTCATATTTCGATGAAGTTCAAAGTAAACAGAAAAAGACATGGAACGTACACTGACTCCAATGCATTTGAGTATCATCATGCACCAACAAAACAAACTCCACAACAGATGGGGCCATTGGAAGTCATAATACACTCCTGGCATAGAAAATACCTAAACCAATGCCCATGCAGCAAGATTTGGTCAAGACTGGGGACTGGAGAATGCTGTGATACCTAAGAAATGATGCAATTGCTTCTAAAGGACAGTATATGATTGTACTGATATGTATCAAGGAGCTCTGTAATGCCTTGGTCTATAATTGATATATACTTCCAGTTGCCTTGTACTTTTACATGGAGTTCATTAAAATATAAAATATTTTTGGTTATAAAATACAACTAAGTATTCAAGCCATCTTTTTAACATTCTTTAGACTCTAAATAACAATGTAAAGGCACAAACTATGCTTTAAGTAGTTAGATCTTTTTATTTTAATTTTTATGGCTATTTCTGTAAGCTATTATGCTAAAAGTGGTCATCACTTACAATTTCTTTATTTTTGTGTGTAAGTGTTCCATGCTAATAACATGTCTGAGTGCCATGTAGGAACTTGGACCTAGTGGCATGCCTAGTAGCTGAGTGTTAAAGTGAGAAGGCGAGAGAGGCACCATATGTATGTGTAATGTGAGAATTGAAACTGAAACAAAGAACAGAAAGTTTATATGTTGAAGAAGAAGAAGAGCAGAATGTAAGAGAGCACTGAAAAGAACAGATGTGTTGAAGTGTGCTGACCATGGTTCAGTGTTTTTTTTTTATTTGTTTGTTTTTTTATGTTTTTTGGTAGAGCCTTGCATTTATGTTTTTGTGTATCTTAGTGTTGGAATAAATGATAAAAAAAAAAAATACAGGTAGACTCCGTTCTGATTGAGCTGTCAGTTTGGGATGTAGAACACAAAGCAGATCGATACCCAACGTGGCGCTCTGTCTTCTTGTGCTTCTTAGATTCCTCATCCCCCCAGTTGCAGAATTTTTCTAGGCTGTCTGCAACACAGATATCACACAGGGCACCCACAGGGCACTAACATTTCGTCAATAGGAGGAAGGCGGCGGCGGGGGTAGGGGAAATGGAAACGGTACTTGGATCCATTTATTTGTCTGCAGATTTATTAAGCAAAGCTGCAGAAAAGAAAAAAAGAGGAACTTTTTTTTTTTTGGTGCGAATTATATCGGAAAAGATATGAGTAAATTGATCTGCAAGATTTGTTGAGCGATCTGCGACGCCCGTCGCCGCGTCGCACTGTTTCTGCGACCGGGCTCATCCCTTGCTCTTGCCTCTCATTCTGATTTTCTCCATTTTTGCTTGCATTCATTCTGTGAATTCTGTGGCATTGTCAAAAAAGTTAACCCGTTCACACAAAAACAATTTTTAAAAATTTTAGTTTAAACCACTGCGATATGTTCTTTATATATTTGAATAGATCTCGTCGAAAGCTTTAAAACGATACCATGCACAGTCATTTTGCATTCGTGGTTGTCCAGATAAACCGCGATATTGTCAAAAGTGTTCATCGGTTCACAAGAAAACAATTTTTTAAATGTTCAGTTCAAACCACTGCAAAATGTTCTTCGTATATTTGAATAGATCTCATCAAGAGCTTTAAAACGATACCATGCAAAGTCATGTTGTGCTCACAGTTGTCGAGATAGGCTGAGTCAAACATGGTGGCACACCCAGAAATATTGCATCATCTCCCCCACACATAGAGAGCAAGGGGAGCATCACATGCACAATGTATTGCGCAATACGCGAATTGGACTCCATGATATTTACGAATATGCCAACAAGATTAGTGCGTGGCACTTATTTTTAACGCCATAAGGATTTCAATTGGGACCTATTTTTGTCACAGGCAGTCAGCCGTAGTCACCCCATACTATCCGTGGAGTTAGACATAGTCCTACGTAAAAAAAAAAGACCTTGCAGTGGATAATGGTTTGGATATTGAGCTGCTAAACCCAGATAAAATGATGTGCTGGCAAAGGTAAGATTTTAACACATAAGTACATATATGAGACTGCAGAAATTGTGCTAAATAACAAATTAAATATTTAATGTACCATTCTGGTATGCATGCATAAAGGAGTAAAAATGTTACACATACTAAAAAGAAAACAAAGAGTCTGGATTTCAGTGAGTTTAAATGTTCAGGTACAATAAAAAAAAATTAAGATGGAAAAATTGAGAAATGCAGAAATATACATGCACAACATCGACCTCAGAGACTTATTAAATTAGACATAAAAATGTGCAGAAGAATTCAGATATTTACCAAGATTATCTAGACATGGATTTTGTGTATTTACCATCAGAGAAAGGTGTAAGGTCTAAGTGAGACAAGGTTTGTTGTACAAGAACATTGAAACAGCTTACAAAGTGGAAGAATTTACTTCATTCTGTATATGCAGTGTTAGAATTACAAATAAATCTTTTACTGGCCCAGTGGACCACTAAAATTTGCAAACCACTGGTCCAACAAAATGCACACTGGCCTGTAAATTTTTTTTAAAAATTAAAACATTTACAATATATGTAGAAAATAATGTGTCATTTTAATGGAATTATCTCCAATATTTGTTTTTAAAACATCTAATTTGAAAGTGCAACTCACAGGACAAAGAATTTTCCAGAATAAGATTCCGATGGATTGGTGATATAACAGAGTAAGAGTGCATTCCTGATCTGTTTTAAGTAAGAAGGAACAAGGAGACTCCAAGGATACAAAAAAATTATTTCACATTAGTAGCCTTTTTTATATGTGTTATTGTTTAGGATTTAGCTTCCTTTCCTTTTTAGTCTTATCGCTCATCCCTGCTACTTTCCCATGAAGTTAGTTTTAGTCCCCCATTTAAAACCGTTTCATGTGAATTGCTCTTTTGCAAAAATTACGTTCACACATCCAATTGACCTTCTGTGCTAGTGTGTTCTTGTGCCAGTAACAAAAGCTGGTGTGTGTCTGGTGTCAGTATCTGCTACATTCATTAGGGTAGGCAAAGGTAATAAAAAATGGCTGCAGCCATTACAAGGCAAGGACTGGGAAACTGCCTTTCTGTATTAGCTGTTTCTTCCACTCTTAACAAATCATGAGGGATAAAAAAAATAGCTCTTGTCCAATAGCAGTTCATGCAACTATCACTAGTTTGCAGCTGGAAAAGAAAACCATACAGAGGGTAAAAGAAACAGAAATTTATTTTTTAACTTGTGACAACTTAGAAAAAAACTTACTAGCCATCTGGGCCAGTAAAATCAATAATTCAGTGGTCCGACAGAAGCTTTACTGGCCAATGGCCAGCAAACCACTAGGTAATTCGAACTCTGATATGTACAGCAACATGCAGCAACTGGTGCTGAATGGATGATTACCTCAGAAATGTAAGAGGGAAAGTCAGGTTCTCTATGTTTTTATTTTGGAAATAAACAAGGTACAATATACTGTATAATATAAGAATCATGTGTAGATACATATGCAATTATTTTTTTAACATAGTCACCAAGCCAGTTATCTTAGTGGGATATCAAGGAAGCCAGCACTTAGACCACTGCAGCATCAGGGTAGCCAAACAACTCTGTTTCATGCAGATTTAAGCCTATACTGGTGTTATCCCAAATGAAAAAAAAAATTTTAGGTACATGTTGTATGTATTGGGTTGTCGGAAAAGTCATGATATATTATAGCCATGTTTTGCAAAAGTCATTTATTGATAGAAAGAACAAAGATCAATCAATGATATAATGCCCATTTTATTCGATGACCTTTTGTCATCTGTCAGTGAGCTGCAAAAAATGCCTCGTTCATAGGACCTGTCTTTTGTGGCAAAAAAAAAAACTGTACAAGGTGCTGATTTACAGCCTCATCTGAATTGAACGTTATACCACGCAAGGACTGTTGAAGAGAGCGAAACAAGTGAAAGTCTGACGGCGCAAGGTCAGGCGAGTATGCTGGGTGTGGCAACACATCCCACCCAAGCTCCAATAATTTTTGGCAGGTGATCAAACTTGTGTGTGGTCTTGCGTTGTTGTGATGGAACACAACATCTTTACGATGAATGAGCTCTGGATGTTTCTGGATGAATTCGTTCAAACTATCCAATTGCCGACAGTACACATTCGAATTGATTGTTTGGTTCTGTGGTAGGAGCTTGAAAAACACGACACCTTTAAAATCCCACCACACTGAGACCAGGACCTTCCGCTGATGAATGTCTGCTTTGGATGTCGTTTGAGGCGAAGCAGCACGTCGGGACCAAGACCGTTTGTGCAGCACATTGTTGTACACAATACACTTTTCGTCACCAGTTATCAGTCGCTTCAAAAATCGATCGTTTTCCTCGCGTTTAATGTTTATACGCGCCGTCAATTGAGCTTCTTTGAGTTCATGAGGAACCCACACATCGAGCTTGCTTACGTATCCCAGCTTCTTCAGGTGCTCGTGAATGCTTGAATGATGGATGTGCAATATGTCTGCAATCTCTCGTGTCGTGTAATGTGAGTTTGACTCGATTCGGTCGTCATCAGCCTCGGTTGGCCTCCCGGACCGAGGAGCATCGTTGAGGTCAAAATCACCAGCACGGAATTTTGCGAATCACTACTGGCACTGACGTTCTTGTAGAGCATTATCACCGTACACTTTACGCAAGTTTTTCACAAGCTTGATGCGCGTTCTTCCCTTTACGGAATTAAAACAGTAAAATATGGCGAAAATGCACAGTTTGGTCTTCCATCTTCAACTTGATGTCAAATCTCAGCAAATCAACCAAATCGCTCACTATTTCTTTTAGACTGCAGCTAGAACTGGCACCTGTCGAATGCCATAGCGATAACAGAGCTGCGCATGCCTCTAGTACTTCCAAAACTGCCCAACCGCCATCGGACGCCAAAATACGTCATGACTTTTCCGACAACCCAATAGTATTTATACAAGATATGTGGCACTGGGAACAATAGATACAAACCTCCATGGCCTTTTAACAAGTTACTATTTACTATTTCTCCACAACTTTAGCTTATGCCATTTTTTTTAATGTTTGCTGTCATAAGGCTGTTCATAAATTTTAGTTTGTAAACTGATAAGAAATATAACTTTTTAAACTATAATTACAAAACTGGTATCTTTTCACTACTCTCCCGAGTATTCACTTAGAGGGCTCCCTTCCATTTCATAGAATAGTACACACCACTAAATTTAACCAATAATTCATTTTGTATAACAAAATTTTGGTGAATCCAAAAAATTCACATACATTTATCCAAGTTCTCTAGAATCTTAGATGTTTGCACTTGCCATGTGTTCTAACTGTTTAAATATTTCAAGAGGGCTAAAGGGTGGGCTTCTAGAGAAGTTGGGTGGGCTAAAGCCCACTCGTAATATTGCTCCAGTGGAACACGCTCATCTCATCTTCAGTCGAGACTCTGCCTAACAAGTTCTCTCACTGTTCCACATATTACAGAAAAGATGTTGGCGATGTCACAATGCATGCCTTTTTGTGGTCATCAGCAAGATGCTTAAGAACCCATCTGCTGCAGACCATTAAGTAGCTTAGATGCTCATGAACAATCTTCCACATTGTGCCATGTGAAAGGTTGAATCATTATTTCAATGATTGCAAGATACACACTTCCATCTTCTCACAATGCTGTTTCAATGCCATTAACAAGCTTAGCGAACATGGTTAGTTGCCTACTCGTTGTTCATTCACAGCACTTACCTTGTCTCATCTGAATGCATGATGCCACTTTCATATATGTGACATTGCCATTACACTGGTACCATAGACTTCCAAGCTCAAGATGGATTTCAACAGGCTGGACGTCCTTGTCTCATGAAAACAAAAATGGATTACTCATCATACTCCTTCCTATGCCCATTCACTTATTGTGGTCACCATTGCTATACTTCTAATGGGAAAATCATGTACTAGCTAACAGCAGAGTCACCACTGTGTAGTGAAGTTCACTTTGACAGGAATAAAAGAGGGATACCTATTATTGTTAGCATACAGATACCATAAATTTTACTGTTTGCCATACAACCACCCTTCAGAAAACTAGAAAATTAAATCACCCTGGAATGGGAATCGAACCTACATCTCCAAATTATGTTTGCGCATGCTACTACTGCACCACCCAGGAGAACAAAGTTTCAAGCAACTGAAGCAAAGCAAATGTAGCTTAGGAATCCAAACAACTTTCCAGATGTGCACTAGAGTCCGTAACTTTTAAATCAGGGGCTCAAGGTCACCCACTCACTGCCTATCCTTGCTCATAATCATGATAGTGTCTGCCGCAATTGAGACGCCAAACTCGTTTTTCCCTACTTCACTTTAGGAAGGAAAACTGGTCTTATCTGTGACCAAATGGATGTTGTTCATACTCAAGCTTATCCTAAACCAAAGCAGAAAAAGTGAATTTGCAATCTCGAGTCCTCTTCATGGTAGATGCAACCATGGTTACCGGCGAGGATAGGGTGGGGGTGGGTGACCTTGAGCCACCAATTTTAAAGTAATGGGCTATAGCCAAAGCAATTCCATTTCATCATAACATTGACAACCATTTTTCATCTATGTATAGATGACAGTCAATTTAACCCCAGTGTTTTGGATCATCAAAATGAATGGGAAGCAAATTTCCAGAAGAATTAATTCTTCATGAATACATGAGAAGCATACATATCAATGTATGGCATTTAGATGCCATACATTTTACTGTTTCCCATGCAGCCACCCTTCAGAAAACTTCAAAATTACATTACCCTGGAATGGGAATCTAACCCGCATCTCCTGATTTTACTCAAGTCAAAGGGAATCTTACTCTCCGACTGCACCTCGTATGCCATGGAGTGAAACTAACAATTTTGCCACAAGTGTATCTGACAATTCATTTGATATAAAAATGTCTATTTTAAAAATGTTATGGTAGAACCTTTTTTATATGTTTCTCACTTATACGTAAAATGTCGTCAATCCAAAAATTCTGAATAGCCCTTAATATTACATTTTCCCTGTTTTGCTTATATGTTAATTTTACTTGGTCCCTTGAAAAGTGTAAACATAAGGTTCCACTGTATTTAGTTAATTTTATCTGTGCTTAATCTCCACAAAAAATATTATTTAAAAAAGAGAGATCAATGGGTTTTTTATTTGCCTCGTTTGTTTCTGGCTGTATGTTTAAAAAAAAAATTGAGATTTATTTTGAAGCATACATAGTCTTCATTGCTAAAATTTCCTGCTATCCAATGCAACAACTTGCAATAAAATTATTGTTCAAGAGCAGAACACAGACAAGTGCATCTTGTTTGAACAGAACATGTGTTAATGACATGACAAACATGTCTTAATCAGGCTGTAGTAAGAAAACTTTGGTCACTGATCAGATATATCTACTACATTTAGCTGAACCAAAGTGTTACATGCTTTCTTTTGCTGCAGTTGCCGCCAAGAGGGTTTGTTTGTTTACATTTGGCATCGTGACTCTTTGTGTGCCACTAAATGATATAAATAGTTCCACAATGAAATGCAAAAGAATGCAATATAATTGCTGCAATCAGATATTTCTAAATGTTTGTGCATCTGTATTTGATTTATGCTTGGTTGAAATTTATTTATTTTTAAAGCCTTTCCCCTTTTGCATTTCAATACATGATAGTTTTCTGATCTACTGCCAGTTATATTCACAGCTATGGATAATAATTGGCATGTATGATTATTCTGCTCTCAACACATTATAGCAAAATTCCACTCCTTCCATCAACCAATGGAGTGTGTGTCACATGGATTTCACGGTGAAGTAGTAAGAAGGAAATTATGATTCGCGATATTTGTCACATTCCACTCTACGTATTTTACTTATTTCATTGAAATATATCACGCATTCTTAAAAAATCTTACCTTTTTGTGCATTTCATTGTGGAACTATTTATATCACATAGTTGCACATGGAGAAACATGATATCAAACATAAATAAACCTGCTGGCAACTACTGCAGAAGAAACCACATAATACTAAATATATACTATTTCTAATTTCGCCGATTTGCAAAGAACATATCTTTACGTGGCTAAGAAAAGGTAAAATAATAGACATTAAATGGCATTCACTACTGTTTAACACGTTATATAGACTGTTCGACAATCAGGAGACCATTAAATGATGTTAAATATATATAGAGCACAATATTTGTAATTAAAACCAGGAACGAACATTATTTCTACTCACTATATCAGAAGTAGCTGCCGGGTCTTCACAGGCATGCATATAATGAATTCACTCACAAGATGTTGCCGTAAGTGTCTGACTCATTCAGAGAGTGTGAACTTTGTGCATTGTGAAGTTTGGAAATAAAATTCATGATACTGTAAATTTTGAACAAGCTAAAAATGAAAGAGATGAATTTATAAAATGAAGGCCAATAAATCCATGATACAAACGGAATGTTAAAAAAGAATAAAAATCTTGAGGAAGAATAATCATCCTGATTGCGAAGCACCAAAACTAGTTTCTGCTAATATCTATAGCCATTCTCAGTGATAGGTGCACGGTCACTGTAGATACTGCACTTATATGCTCAGGTAACATAATTATAAATACACCCCACTGTGAACACTCAAGAGATGCATATAGCATATTAAATCCGTTTATTTTTGTGCTGTAGTAAGTACAAAGATTCACCAAGCTTTCACACTCAACTGGGAGGCTTTTTCAAGGCAATGGTAGATATAAAAATGCAGGGAATTGGAACACGTAAGGAACAAAGATGATTTATGAAAATAACACGGGTACCATCACGAGCATATTACACAAATTTTTATCACACAATTATACAGTGTGTCGCAATGTGTTTCCATCTTTTAATAATGCATGCCAAGCTTTTGGTACTTCAGTAGAAACTATATCATTGCAAGCTAGTTTGCTGGATAGAATATTGACTGTCTCCCTGATGGCAGTCTCTTTAAAGTTCATGTATGGGGCAATTCTTCTAATACTATTCCATAGAGGAGCGGCTGATGAATGCATGACTTCTCTGGTGAGGGCTGTATTCTGTAGGTCCTGGTTGACACTTTGCACGTGCTCTTTACATCTAGTGTCCAAGGATTAATACGCTATATGCATATTAATCCTTGGACACTATAATGCGTATTAATCCTTGGACCTTAATATGCTATATGCATCTCTTGAATGCTCAGGTATGCTGCCCCAACTGAATGTATATCCAGCCCCGCCATATAGACACATATCCTGCACATCGTGATTTAGGTTTTGCTGCGCACATATATGGTGTCGCCATCTGTAGTTCAACAAAGCCGTTAGACAATGTCTACGGAGTAAATATATACATATGTATTTTAAGTATTATGTGATGTAATCTGGTTTTTTTGTTGTTTTTTTCTTCTTAAAACCTTTTTGCTCCTATTCAATAAGATGTCTCCATGTAAACTGAAGTTCTACAGGGCTATTAATGTTGCATATGTATCTCTTGGTTTTTTCAATGACCATAGCCTCAGAGGTCAGAATCTGGCTATGTGTACTATGCGATGTTATAATTTTCGTGTAACTCCAGATTGGATTAACGTGAAAATTATAACATCACATAGTACACATAGCCAGATTCTGACCTCTGAGGCTATGGTCATTGAAAAAACCAAGAGATACATATGCAACATTAATAGCCCTGTAGAACTTCAGTTTACATGGAGACATCTTATTGAACAGGAGCAAAATGGCTTTAACAACAACAAAAAACAGCTTACTTCGCATAATACTTAAAATATCCTGCACATCGTGATGTATACATTTACTCCGTAGATGCTGTCTAACGGCTTTGTTGAACTACAGGTAGCGACACCATAAATGTGCGCAGTAAAACCTAAACCATGATGCACGGGAAATATGTTTACACAATGGGGCTGGACATGCATTCAGTTGGGGCAGCGTACCTGAGCATATGAGTGCGGTATCTACGGCGACCATGCACCTACCACAGAGGATGGCTATAGATATTAGCAGAAACTAATTTTGGTGCTTTGCAATCAGGATGATTATTATTCTTCAAGATTTTTATTCCGTTTGTATTGTGGATTTATTGGCCTTCATTGTATAAATTCATCTCTTTCATTTTTAGCTTAGTCAAATTTTACAGTATTCAGTATCATGAATTTTATTTCTGAACTTCACAATGCACAAAGCTCACACTCTCTGCATGAGTCAGACACTTACAGCAACGTCTTGTGAGTGAATTCATTATATGCATACATGTGAAGACCCGGCAGCTACTACTGATACAGTAAGTAGAAATAACGTTTGTTTTTTCCTGGTTTTAATTACAAATATTGTGCTCTATGTATACTTAACATTCTTTAATGGTCTCCTGATTTTCAAACCTACATAACGTGTGAAACAATAGTGAAGGGCATTTAATGAAAGGGTTTGAAAAAACCCAGCCCACTTGGGTTTTTCGGGTTTTATCGGGTTTTATTGCTTTTTTTCGGGTTTTATTGGGTTTTTTCGGGTTTTATATGGCTTTTTCGGGTTATATCAGGCTTTTTTGAGTACTGTTGCAAAAAAACACAGAAGCGACAATCAATGAGTAAATTCTGTCTTAAAAGCATAAAAGGGCAAAAGGAATCTTTTGATAAAACTAGCTATTTTTTTTTTTTTTTATGCTGCTAACATACCATTCAATGCAGCAAAATTAGATCAGTTTAAAATTCTGATTGAAACACTGAGACCTGGACATCAACCACCCTCAGCAAAAGCCATTTGTGGAAAACTGTGTGATACTGCAACAGAAGAAACCGAATCTCAGCTTTCAGAAAAATAAAATTAAACAGTTTGACTCTCACCATAGATGGTCGGTGCAGTCTGAAGAATGAGCCAGTCCAAGCTGTTAGTGTCCATACCGGAACAGAGTTTTTTTTTGCTGTATGCTGATGATACTATATCAGTAAAGAAAACAGCAAAATATTGTGCTTCTGAATTAGAGGCGGTCATAAAGGAGCGTGAAGAAAAATTTGGAAAACCTGTTTTTGCTGTTGTAACTGAGAGCAAAAACAAAATGATAAAAATGTGGAAAATTTTAAATGAAAGATATCCAACTCTCATAACATATGGATGCTCAGCACATCTGTTGAATTTGTTAGAAAAAGATGTTTCCCCCAGAGACAGTTTTAAAGCAGATTGTGGCAGTGCAAAAATATTTTCGTAACGTAGGCCTACATCAACCACACGGATGGTTCAAAGAAAAGTATGGCTTAATGCCACAACTACCTAACGAAACAAGGTGCAACTATATATTAATTCAACATTTGTCAAAAACATTACGTGGTTTCAGAAATTATTAACTATATGTCAACAAAATAGTTTCCATATCATCTACTGTTTCGCACGTTACTAGAAATTCGAGCACGGGAAAAACGTCCATATAATAAAAAAATTTTATTTCAACTTGTCACTAATATTCCTTTTTTTCTTTTTGATGTTCCTTATAATAGTTTAGAATTTTATAATGAAGATTACAAATTTATATGAAAAAATGTTTTTATATGTGCAGTCAAATGCATCATAAGTTGTCAAAGTCCTCCAATACGTAGAGACAATATGTATTAAATGATTAATATTATTCCAGTTTTTTAACTCATGATTCACGAAATTAATACAATAGAAAAGAACTTTCGAACCTTTTGATTATGATGCGTTGAATCAGTAATAAGCCATCTTGTTATCGAAGAAGGCACGATTTTTCTTTCCTGTGGTATCAGCTTCCAAGTTGAACTTCGATCTTATAATTTCTTATTATAGATGATGGTTGCATGTTTCATTTTCCGTGGCTCGATATCCCAAACTAGTTTCAATTCCTTCTTTTTGGAATAATCTTCAGTGGGTATTATGATCTACTTCTCATACACGTTGTGTTTCGGCCACTTACATCGATTCTACTGGCAGCGTCCGACTTTTCACAGCAGTTGTACTCTTGCGCATGCTATTTTTGGTATTAATGCACATTCTTAGTCGTGTTTTGATATAATTGGATGATATGAATTCCGATTCTAAATTAATTGGTGTTGCCATTCGTTTGTTGAAAATAATTAATAAGGTCTTTTATTATATTTTTTATCGTTAATTTCTTTTTCGATAAAATATTTCCAAGCGTATGGTAGACTCATTGGATCATTATTATTACAATTTATTTCTTTAGTTTTTTCAATCATTACTGCTTCTGAGGTTAATATTTGATTTTTAGTTTTATGTGAGGTTATTAATTTTGCATCATACCAATCAGGATAAGCTTCATTTTCAATACAATGATTTATTAATGATGTTTTGTTTTCTTTTTTATTCCAGTTCGATATATGTTCTTTTAATCTGGTCTTAAATCTTCTTTTTGTACTTCCTATGTATACTTTATTTCTTTCATTTCTTTCTATTTTTGTATAATATTTTGTTGGTATAGAATATACTCCGGCTTTATCAAGCATTGATCTTCTTTCATTTCCAGTAGTTAATATAGTTTCGTTATCTATGACGGTTTCTGCTAATATCATTTTTTCTTTAATGCATTCCTTCTTTAGGATATCTGTTATTGGAGGAATGTAGGGAATTTTACCAGCAAATTTTATTTCATTTTTTTGTTTATTTTTATTTTCATTTAAAGATTTCTTTATATTTTCAAGTATATCATCTATGATCTTTTTCTTGTATCCAAATTTCATAGCAGTTCTTTTTATCCAGTTAATCTCAATCTTTTCTTTGTGTTTATTACAGGAATGGGTTAATGCTCTTCTTATGTAAAATTGAAGTGCTGCCCTTTTATATTTCCAAGGATGATTTGAATCAATCGGAATTATCGTTGGAGTATAAGTTGGTTTTCGATATACTTCGTATTCAATCATATTATTTCGCCTGAATAAAGAAATGTCTAAATAGTGTAGTTGTCTATTAACTTCTTTTTCCATAGTAACTTGTATTGTAGGATAAAAACTATTGTATTTGTTTACAAATGTTTCAAGTTCTTTTTCAGATTGCTTCCAGAAGATAAGGATATCGTCAATGTATCTTACGTATAGTATTAGTTGTTTTTGATTGAATGAATTCAAAAGTTTATTTTCTATGTCTTGTAATATTATTTCAGCAAGAAGTCCCGAAATTGGTGATCCCATTGGTGCACCTTGTTTTTGTCAGTATATTTTTTTATTATATGTGAAGTAGTTATTATCAGCTACTAGTTTCAATGCCTGGATAATACTAATTCTTTGTGCTTCAGGTATTTTTTCATCTTTTAACTTCTGATCTAACAATTGAATTGCTTCATAAACAGGTGTATTTGGACATAACTGTATTTTTCACTGCAATAGAGAAGCCAAAGTAGAACCTGCTGATGGGGCGATATTTAAATGGTTACATTTTGTGATGGACACAGGGAAACAATATCTAGACTGATCATCAGAAAATCGGTTGTTTTTAGTTCTTTAACTTTTTAATCACTTCAATGGAGTTGTTAATTGTATAAATATGTTGAAAGTAATACTGTTTTAAATGTTTAAATAGTTATTTTTCAAGGAGAATTGTTGGAGCCGTTGTTTTATTTACTATTGGTCTTAATGGTTCTTCTTTTTTATGCGTTTTGATTTTTCTGAATATGCTTGGAATAGATGCTCCAACGGGCGGAATGGCTTTGTTTTTAATATTATCAGGTAAATGTCCATGGTTTTTTATATAAGCCATTTTTCTTAGAATTGTATCTGTTGAGTCAAGTGTAGTTTCTTCGATATCCAATTTTTCTATAGCCGTTTTCATTTTTATATCATAATCATCTTTGTCTAATATAATAATTTGTTTGGCTTTATCAGCGCTTACGCATTTAATTGCTGGGTTGTTCTTGAGGTTCATTAGCTCTTGTCTCTCATATTTTATAGCTGGTATTTGTTCTTCTTTTTCTTTGTTATTGATTGCTCTTAATATTTTAAATCTTGTAGGGTTTTGTCTTTTATTTGGTAGTTTCTTGATGACGTCTTCTATATATGGGATTATTATCTCGGCTTTCGGAATTTTTTGTTTATATGCATATCTCGTTCCTCTATTGAGTACTATCATCCTGATTGTGTTAAAACATTTGTGGCCAATTATCACAAATGCAGAGAAATATCTTTTGAGCATATTGAGGAATTTGATCAATCTATTTAAAAAATCTTAAATAAAATGGGCATTTACAGTGAAGCTATCAATCTGGAAAAGCAGTTATCCGCTGTTGCTAGCACACTGCACAGACTTCAGAGAGAGACACAACGTCTGTTTCAGTTGCTGTTGAAATATAGCCGGATTTACTACAAGAAGAAATCCTGCAGCCCTACCATCTAGATTTTAAAAAAGGTTTGAACAAGCAATTCTTGCACCACATTTTCTAGCAAACCTCATGGATCCAAAATACAGAGGTAAGAAACGTAACTAAGAACAGGAGAGTATTGCTGAAGAGTAGATATCCAAATTTCTCCTCTGATTAGATAGTCGAATAATATGACCACCCCTGGAATCACTGTGTACTCCCCGGGCGTGTCACAGAGTGCATGTGACAAGGTCAACCACACAGAGATATAAGCTTCTGGCCAGGACAGATGAGCCATAGTGCATAACGTGAGCACAATGGGTAGATGTAGTGATTTGATGGATCTTCAGAAAAGAAAGATCATTGGTTACATTGCCAAGGGTGGAAGCATCTCAGAAACAGCAGACTTTGGGGGCTGTCTGCAAGGTGCTGTAGTATGGGTGTACCAAGATTGGACCGCCAGCACACCGAGTACCTCCCTGCATCATAACTGTGGAGCCCCAAAGGCCATAAACCCCAGAGGAGAATGTCACCTCCGTCAACTTGTAAAGGGCAATCTTCACGCAACAGTGCAGCAATTGATCACGCAACTGAATGCTGGTGTACCCAAGTACGTGACCCAGATAACAGTAGAGCGAACCCTGTTACACATGGGTCTTCAGAGCTGATGCTGCACCAAGGCACCCATGTTAACCCAGGGCTACTGGCAATGATGTCTGCAGTTTGCATGGGACTACCGTCATTGGACAGTGGAAAAAAGGTTGCCTTCACTGACGAATATAGGTTTCTACTCCACAGAAGTGACAATTGGTGGTGAACATGGCATCAGATACACAAGAACCAACACTTGGACATGCTTGTTGGTCAAGTACAGGCGAGCGGTGGCAGTGTGCATGTCTGGGGGATATTTTCCTTGTTTGCCCTGGAACCGCTGGTACCACTGGATGGGTCCCTGAATGCCAATGGCTACCTGTCCGTTCTTGCAGACCACATGCATCCCTTCACATTGGACGTTTACCCTGGTGGTGATGGTATCTAAAGGACAATGCACTTTGTCACGTCGCTAAGGCGGTGCATGACTGGTTCCAGGAACACGACAGCGATGTCTCCGTTTTCCTTTGGCCAGCAAAATCGCCCGACCTCAATCCCTTAGAGCACTTATGGGACTATACAGATCGACAAGTTCAGCGTGCTGACCCACAGCCACGTCATCTCCAGGACCTCCATGTTCTGCTGCAGTCCGAATGGGAACATGTGCCACGGGCAACCTTCCAGGACCTCAACGAGTCCAAAACATGCCATCTCACCTCTGTCATCCCATTATTAGGTAGGTGGTCATATTATTCTGATATGACCGTGTATTTGCCCGGTGTAATGGCTTTCAAAATTAATGACACAGACAGACCTAACATCAATGATGAAAGAAAGTGTCATTAGCCAGTTTACTTCCATAAAAGGATGGCAAGTCATGACAAAAAAGTCGGAAAAGGAGTCAAATTCAAAATTGTATGCAGGGTTTTGTAACTTTTTTGTATGCCTACATTCAGCACCAGCTTCATCTGCCTCCATTGAGAGAATTTTCTCTATGTTTAACTGGTTTGGAATAAGTTATGAAATAGGCTTGGGATAGTGAAATTTGTAGGCTTGGGATGAAATTTGTTCAGTTTATACCTTTTTGGATCAAAATTTCCTGTAGATTGGCAGTTTTGTTTATGGCTAAAACCCCTGAGATTACATTAAGTATTTAAATGTGGCTGTTTTACAGAAAAACTCAGAGGTTTGAAAATATTTGAAAATTGTGTGCGTCACAAAACTATGATAATTTCAGACTGCTTTTGAGGTTCTAGTAAAACACAAAGCAAAAATACTTTATTATTTGTACCATTGTTTAATTTTTAGGCTATCTTTGTATAAAATAGGCTAGTCAAAAACCATTGCAGTTTACATTCTGCACACAATTAATATCTCAGGCAAATTTTATTTAAAGATAATATTTTAGTTAGAAGCTAAGTATGTTATATTCTGTTTCTCTATTTTATTTTATTTTTTCTATAGAATGAATAGATAATGTTGGTCTATTCTACAGTTATTCTTTATAGGTGGAAAGCTATTTATATGCAACCATTTATTATTTTCAAGAATATTGTTTAATTTTATTTCAGATCAGTTGCTTTGTCAGCTGATCTGAAAAAATTGTTCTGTGTTCTTAAATAATAAAATCGGTCAACCATCACCTTTGAGAAGGCAAAAAAGAGAATCTAGTCATTATTCCTATTGTTATTAATTGTAAAAGAAAATATTTTATTGGGTGCTGATTAAATTTGGAATATTGTAAAAAAAAAATAGAATCTAATTTTGGAAAAATCCAGGTGGGTTTTTTCAACTGGGCCCACCCGGGCGAACCCTGATTTAATGTTGATTATTTTACCACATAACACTTAGGAAGTATCTCCCTATATTTTAAAATGAACTTCACATTTGGGCAAAGCAAAATTCAAAAGTTTCGGCACTCTACATGTCTCTTTTGTGGATTTTATTAGCTTAAATAATGTTAAAAAATGTTATAAAGTGTCAAAATTTAATGAACAGAACTTCAAATTTCTAAAAAAATAAAAAATTTCGAATGTGTGACTTATTTGTATGGTAACATCTGTCAATTGCATACAATACTGGTTTGTTTGTTTTTTCTTCTTTTGGTATCTGTTCATATTACATTGCAGCAAATTGCTATTGAGCATGGTAATTGACTCATTTTAATTTTCATCCAATAGTTGACATCATACTCAAAAGTACAGCTATTTAAAAATATACACTTTTTTCTCTTCCATCATCCATTAAACAAATGCATACGTACAACTGGCTACACTTCCAAAAAGCAATGGATTTGTTTGGGTTTCCCATTATGACTCTCTGTATGCCACTAGGCGATATAGTTTCACAACAAAATGCAAAAGAACAAATGGTCTCTACTATACAGTTTGACAAATTTATAAATGTAATTAAAAGAATTGAATGGAAGGAACTAGAAGGTATTTAATTAAATAAAAAGGAAATATATACCAACTGTACTTAAATAATCCATTAGACAAAAAGGCTGTCTTATGCACAATAAAATCTTTACTAGTTAAAAACACATAAGTTAAAAACACACAATGAACATTAGATCTTTCGAATCGGTCACAATTTGTCTTCAGATGTAATTACATATGACACAAGGGCGAGAAACCCAGAAGTATATATACAAAACAAAGCACAACGTGGCATAAGCGGTGTATGGAATAGACTGACCAATGAATTTTCATCCACAAACGGTGACACAAAATTAAAAGAAGTTGACCCTAATGATAATCAATGTTCAGATTGTCACTCCCTTTCTTCCACCAAACTCTTCCAGGGGAGGGGGATTACCGAAGGGTAATCATCATTACAGCATATGGGTTTGAACTAAAAATGATACGTTATTTATTTCCATTTTTCAAACAACCTTGCGATAAATAACATTCTGTGTAAAATATTTGTTGTTTAAACTTTTGTAGATTAGAGCGTTTAGATAGATCGATATTTTGCAAAATGTGTAATATAACAGCACTAAACTCAGAAAGTTGTTTTCATGTAAACTTACCTTAATAACGTGTCCTTCAATTTTTCGCATTAAATTACTTTTTTTCCAGCACACTTGTTATTCCCTTCATGGCTTGTTTTAGACTGTCCTATTCGATGGTTAGTTTGAAACTTCATACCAAAGCTTTTTCTACAAAATAATGCAACATCTGGTATTACAAATCGGAACTATCTAAATTCTCGACAATGTGCTATCGGAGCGACATCTGCTTTTAGATGCAATCTTGCTCACTTTGACATCTCAATATCTCAGTTCTTATTGTAGGTTAGAGCATTTAGATAGATCGATATTTTGCAAAATGTATAATATAATCAGCACTAAACTTAGAAAGTTAGTTAAATTAAAAAAGTAAAAAATAATTAAAGCATACAAATTAATACTCAAATTGTGTTAAATTAAATTAATATACAAATGCAACTTGCTGTGATATTAAGATCTTAATTCAAATTTTGTAGATCGGAGAAATCGAACTCAAGTCATTAATAATCCAATGTTTTTAAATTAGCACGTGATTACCTTGACATCTAAAAGTGATTGCGTGCTATTATATAGCAGGCAATCATTTTGACATCACGAGAGCACACACAAATTGCTCAATAAGTGATGGCGCAAGAATGCAAAGGTTGCTGTGACGTCAAGCACACCAGAGAGAGACAGGCAGATCTGGGTGTTTATATTTATTATTCTATTTTATCTTGAAGAACTTTCCATTAAGTCTTCACTTCACTCTGAGTTCTTTTGTTTATTAGCTTCTTTCTGTGTAAACAAAACTTTAGGATACAGTTCCTATAAATTGAGAACAGGCCTTGATAAAAATCTAGAGGCCAGAAATCTCTGTAAAAACAAAAGAATTCAGAGTGAAATGAAGACATAATGGAAAGTTCTTCAAGATAAAATGCAATTAACTATACTATCGCAGATTACTCTGGGGTTGTTGTTTTTTTAAGTTTTCACCAACGCATTCACCAAATTAATTTTTTTCGACAAATGTAACCTGAAGTCACCAATTTTTTTCACCTTCCATTGGAACTATAAAAACCATAAAAACATAAAGTGTTATAATAGGTCTTACATCACTCTTTTCACGTAATTGCTTTCCATCTCATATGCAATGTAAACAATGAATGTTAGTTCAAAGTACACCAGACTGTACACAATCAAAATGTGCTTATAGCCTAGTAAAATCCATTTATTTACAGGTGTAAGATGTATATAGATTCGCCAAGCTTTCACTCTCCACTGGGAGGCTTTTTCAGGCAATAAGTAGACATTTTATGCCTACCTATTGCCTTGAAAAAGCCTCCCAGTGGAGTGTGGATGATTGGCGAACCTATATGTCTTACGCCAGTAAATATATGGATTTTACTATGCTATAAGTGCTTTTTGATTGTAAATAATAATAAAAAAAGGAATTAACATTCAAATTTCATTTTTCAAATACCAAATCAAATAAAAATAAAAGATTGTTTTTGCTCGGACTTCATTAAAAAAGGTAATCATCGATTATTTTTTGCCAAAACTTTTTATCGATCTCCAAAACAATTTCTTTTCTCAAATTGTGATGAATGCAATTGGCAACATGACCCCTGCTATCATTGTATCTTCAGCTATGTCCTCCCACCCTGGCAAAAAGGGCAACACAGCTGAGAATATAACTTATCTCAAAATGAACAACCCATGGTCTAAATCATAAACAAACTGATCAGCAACTGCCATGGGGAATTACTGCAGTACTGTTTATAATGTGTAATGGTGCCCACAAAGCCACAATATCAAATGGGAACAAAAGCTTTGGCAAACACAGCACAGCACTTCGGAATTGTTGCACAGTAATGAAAAGAATACAAAAGAGGAAAAAACTTAAGTAAAGAAATACATTTCAGTAAAACATAAATCAAATATGTGATAAATAATTAAATTCTTACTTCTTTCATTCAGTTGTTTCAATTATATTTATCAATTCAGGAAAGGGATCTTTTTTTCTGTTTTTTTTTTTTTTTTTGCCTGTTCCAATGATGATACAAAACTTCCAAAATGTGATCAGCAATTTTTTGATGGACTCTTCCAATTGAGTGGCAGCAACTACTCCAGTGACATAGTCCTGATGACGAACTAGGCTTTAGTTCGAAAATTTGACAACCAACTTTGATGAAAAATAACCTCTATAAGACCCGTAAAAAAGTTATTCCACAATCACTATGAATAGAGGTGCCATAAATGCATTTACAACTAAATTTTTTTTATTATTACATGTTTTCATCAAAAAAATTTGCTTAAAAAACCTCCAATTAGATTCAATAACCTGAATACTAGCTCTAGTATCTGGGTTCACAAAATATTCTGAATGATTTATAGTTTTGTGAATAAAGTAACCATATTTCAACAGTTCTTGATATGCTGATAAGTTTTCCACTTATCGGTCATAATAACAGTTCCCTGACTCATGTGTTTCTTTATAAGTAGAATCAAAACTTCAGCATTCTAAACCCCAACAAATATGTATTAAAAACTGTCAAAACAAACAACTAAGGCTATTACAACTAACGAAAATATTTCCTTATTTTATTCCCATGCACACACAAGATATTTCACATTTTCTTGTAGAGCTATTTATATTGTTTAGTAGTGACAGTCCCAATGGCAAATGTTAACAAACTCACCTATAGCACTTTGGAAGTATGGCCATGATTGCAAGTATTTCTGTGATAAAATACACAAAAGGCATCATTGTATTCAGTATCAGACATGGTCTAATACAATTGTTTCAAGTTTAAAATGAAGTGAACTGAAAGTTCAACATCTAGTTTGGTTCATAGTGACGACATAACATGCAAAAACATGTTAATATTATGAATTCTAATCAAATTACAAAACTTAGCAAAAAATCCACACAATGGAGTCGCTGACACTTTGCTCTACCCTGGTAAATAATCAGCACCATAGCTACCGGAGAAACAGGAAGGATGGTTGCCCCTCCCAGATTGGTCATATTAGGAGCGTAAATTCATGCTCTGAGGGGTGTAAAAATAGAAATGTGCAACATGTGGATAAATTTACTGAAAAGTGTAACTCAAAAAGAAAGTTATGAACTTGAGTATTTTTTTAAAGACTTTGGTTAGTAGCTAACTAGGGTACAGAGTAACAAACTCTGTCAGCAGAGAGACATATAAAACAATATGCGGATATGTCCAACACCTGTGACCTTTCCAAAAACACTATAGGATTGAAGAGCTGATTAGTCATTTGTGCTCTGTTGCAGTCTCCTTGAGTATTTAACTGTGAGACAATTTTTTCTAAGCCCCACCATGAAAGCATCTTCTTATCGTTACATTTTCCCATCTGATACTCATTCATTTTCAATTCTGCATTTCTGTGGAGTGCTGTATTGTCAGTGTTCTTATTTTACTTGATATTTACAACTGTTGGCTGTTTATTATTTACCTAATTTTCACATTTTTAGTAAAATCATAAACAACTGGAAGTACGATCTTTGAATGATCATACTTCCCCATAATGGAGGTACGAGAAAAAAAAATCGTGTACTGCTTGAATGGAAGTGGGGAACTATTAAACTCTAGGGGCATATTAAATCAAAAACAAATGTCATCTCCTGCACGATACACTGAAAAGTGTAAGTGCAGGAGACAGACAGTGCAGGAGACAGACAGCATTTGTTTTCGATTTAATAGCTTTTGGTGCACAAGCTAATTTCTTCATATCAAGGGACATAATTTCAAGTCTTACCCCTCCAACATGAAAAGCTTGCTCAGGCTCTGCTGTAAATAACATACTTGTTCAATGCATGTGGAAATTAACTGTTTAATTTTCCAAGTACATGGTAAGTGATCATGATAACTTTTGGCATAATACCATTCCCACCTGTCATCCGTGTTATGAACTTCGCAGAAAACTTGGGAATGACTTCTCCCAGGAAAAGGAAGTATGATTCTTAGTCCAAGAAGAGGTGGTTTTCTGAAAAGTTCAACACATGGATGCCAGTTGATGGCATTTCTGGGCCAGAACAAAAAAAAAAATTGCAGAAGAAATTTTTAGAACCATTTTCCGTTTAAGTCATGCAAAAATTTTCCAGCGAAAAAAAAAATCGAAGTCTGGTCATGAAGAGATTAAAAAAATAAAAGAGGTACCAAGTCAAACCAATATAAATTCATGCTGTTTTCTGAATATATATCAAGGTATAAAAATCCACCTTGAGTTCATTAAACTGGTAATTCGAAAATTATCTCAACAAAAATCCACAAATGTGGGTCAATCAATTTATTTAAAACTCTAGGACAAGTTGATGGCACTCCTAAGGGGTGAGAGCATCATTTACTGGAGCAACAAAAAGGTATTACGAATAAATTTAACACACTTGTGCTTCGCCAAAACATGATGAAAAAACTGAAATATTTGGCCGTTGTTTACACTGGAACATACCTTTTTCTTAGGAAACCCAGTGTCACCATCAAATGCGGATAGCGTAGCGTCTGCCATTTTCGTCACACGTTTGTTGTTATTTTGATAACGTTCACAGCCTAGCAACCGAAACATAGACACTGAGAAACTGTTGCCATTTTTCTACTTGACCTTGTAATTAAACCTGAATTTTTGAGAATAACAGAAATAATTGTTTATCCTATAATACCATCATGAACCGGTCATGAATTCATTTAAATGGACCTTATTCACCTCGCATTGCATCATGGGAAAGATTTTCCGCAGCCGCCGACCAACAATAGCTTGTTTACATGCGTTTTCCCTGGGTAAATCGCGATTTTTATAAATTTATTAACATGTTTAACTTTTGCTGTTGTGCTAATAAATCCTGCCACCTAAATTGTATCGAGGAAGAAATAACTTTTCATAATTTTCCTCTGAAAAAGGCGAATTTGTTAAAGCAATGGCTGTGCAAAATGAAACACGATGATTTCCACTCTAGTTTTCGTTCTTCAATACGTTCTGCCCACGTTAACGAAAAAGATTTGGATATTATGACACTACGAAACAAAGGCAGATGAAATCTCGTAGCCTTCCTTTGAATTTCAATTTCCAGAAAAAAAAAAAAAAAGTAGAAAGAGAAAACTGATGGCTTTTTTGGATCAGTTAATTACGAATTAAGTGCTAAGTTCTTTCCCCAAAGAACGAAATAAACATATTACGCATTCATTTAATTTTTAAGCAGATTACCTAGCGTGCGAATCCTAGTTTGTTTCCATATTACGTATTTGCCTGAGCTTCTAAATGTTTTGTTTTGCAAAAACAGGTTCTCAAGTTCATGTTTCAGACATTTCGCCATTGCCTAACAATAAGAATATAAAAACTTAATATACCGCGTACGAGAAGTGCTCCGTTAAAAACTTCATGATGATTAATGGCGATGTTCTCCTGCGTCATGCGAAATAAACATCGAACACAAAATTGCCTTGTTCTTCTTAAAAATTAACTTCTTCTTCTTCTTCTTCATGTATCTCTATTAATTCGTTGGAAGACTCCACGACGATAAAATTGCAAAAATTGGACAACAGTATGGGATAATCAAATAGCGAAAACTCTAATTCAGCAGCCATGTTGGTCCGCAGAAATCTACTTCTGACGTCACGTGAATAAGGTCGAGGAATAAGGTCCATTTGACTGTTCTGTTTCTCTCTAAATATAACAATTTACTAGTTTTGATATATTTTTTAACTAAAAAGATCGAAAACCAAAAGGTAATCTAATTAATTAATAACGAGGATCTGCACACCATCTATGCATAAAATAGTGAAAATAATGTTACCAATCCGATTTAATGTCGTAAGAATCGACATTTCCAAGTCTTTTTCAGCCGCCCCGGTGGCGCAGTGGTCTAAGCGATGGCCTCTGATCATTCGTCCGAACGGGGTCCGGGTTCGAATCCCGGTGAGGCATGGATGTTGTGTTTCTCTTACGGCACTGGCTCTTTCCCTTCCCTGGAACCAGTGACCCTAAATTAGGGACGGGATACTGCTTATAGCCCATTGAGTTGATCACGGTGGTCGTTAAACCTCCAACCAAAAAAAAAAAAAAAGTCTTTTCACATCAACCAGATGGCTTTTTAAGGAAGGTAGTCAGAAAACTACAGTTTTCTGTGTACCTTCCTTGAAAAATCCATCTGCATAGTTGATGTGCGAAAGCTTGGAAACGTTGATTTATATTCTGAAGGTAATAAATCGTATAACTTCCAAAGTTTTGCTATTTTAGGTAATCTAAGTTATTGTGAGTTGTGACAGGTTCGGAAATGGTGAAGAAGTGCTGTATGCAGAGCAATCGAATGCTAGTCATACGATCGAAAGATTTTATGTTTCATAATAGTAAAAGAAGTTAACATATGCCATGTAACAGCTGATCTATGTGCACGTATAGTATTGCCCAATATTCTTCCATATACTTCATCTTCTTATTTGAAACCATTGACTATCTGTTTATCACGTATTCTGCAATTTAAAAACTTCATGCTAATGCAAGAGCCATTCCTCCGAGATGAGTCCGAGTTCGGATCTCGGTGAGGCATGGATACTGTGTTGGTCTTACGGCATTGGCTCTTCCTTCCTTGGAACCAGTGACCCAAATTTATGAAGGACGACTGCTTATAGCCCACTGAGTTGCTCACAGTGGTCATTAAACTAAGGCTTGGTTCTGATTTGCTATTATGACGTACCAGAACATTTTTTTTTAATTGATTGGAGGTTTAACAACCACCATGTCACCCCGGTGGTGCAGTGCTCTAAGCGATGACCTCTGATTATTCGTCCGAAAGGTGTCCGGGTTCGAATCCCGTCGGGCATGGATGTTGTGTTTGTCTTACGGCACTGGCTCTCTCCCTTCCCTGGAACCAGTGACCCTAAATTAGGGACGGGCGACTGCTTAGAGCCCATTGAGTTGCTCACGGTGGTCGTTAAACCTCCAATCAAAAAAAAAAAAAAACTTCCAATAAAAAAAAAATTAATGACCACCGTGAGCAACTCAATGGGCTCTAAGCAGTCGCCCGTCCCTAATTTAGGGCCACTGGTTCCAGGGAAGGGAGAGAGCCAGTGCCGTAAGACAAACACAACATCCATGCCTCACCGGGATTTGAACCCGGACCCCTTTCGGACAAATGATCAGAAGCCATCGCTTAGAGCACTGCACCACTGAGGAGTCGACAGAGTATCACCATAAACAACCCTAGCTGTTCGTAACTGTAACTGCAGTGTTCCCAAGCAGTCGCATTTTGTTGGTGTGCTTGACTTGAAATCAGTGATTTGTAGTGACATTTTTTTTTTGATTGGAGGTTTAACGACCACCGTGAGCAACTCAATGGGCTCTAAGCAGTCGCCCGTCCCTAATTTAGGATCACTGGTTCCAGGGAAGGGAGAGAGCCAGTGCCGTAAGACAAACACAACATCCATGCCTCACCGGGATTCGAACCCGGACCCCTTTCGGACAAATGATCTGAAGCCATCGCTTAGAGCACTGTACCACTGAGGAGTCAACAGAGTATCTTTTTTTTTTTTTTTTTTTTTTTTGGTTAGAGGTTTAACGACCACCGTGAGCAACTCAATGGGCTATAAGCAGTCGCCCGTCCCTAATTTAGGGTCACTGGTTCCAGGGAAGGGAGAGAGCCAGTGCCGTAAGAGAAACACAACATCCATGCCTCACCGGGATTCGAACCCGGACCCTGTTCGGACGAATGATCAGAGGCCATCGCTTAGACCACTGCGCCACCGGGGCGGCCAACAGAGTATCACCATAAACAATTCTAGCTGTGCGTAACTGTAACTGCAATGTTCCCAAGCAGTCGCATTTTGTTGGTGTACTTGACTTGAAATCAGTGATTTGTAGTGACATTACTGAATATTTAGTTGTGGCTTTCGTTTTGTTTCACGAGGTTACAATATAGCATAATGGATAATTCAGATCCAATTTTGAACTGTGGTGCCACATCGGTTAGTATGAAATAAATTAGATTTTAATTGAATGTATAAATATCGTAGATAGTTCGAAATTCAGCTACTGACCTTTAAGCTGTTGAACATAACTAAAAATGCAATGATTATGATATAATTTACGTAATGTAAATACTTTCGTGTCCCAAAAATGCTCGCCGCTCCGGTGGCGTAGTGGTCTAAGCGATGGCTTCTTGATCATTCGTCCGAAAGGGGTCCGGGTTTGAATCCCGGTGAGGCATGGATGTTGTGTTTGTCTTACGGCACTGGCTCTCTCCCTTCCCTGGAACCAGTGACCCTAAATTAGGGACGGGCGACTGCTTAGAGCCCATTGAGTTGCTCACAGTGGTTGTTAAACCTCCAATCAAAAAAAAAAAAAAAATGCTCATTTTGGTATTTGTTTACATAACCGTTCAATTAAAAACACAAAGTGATAACCCTGTATGGGAAACGACTTATGAAGTCAGTCAATAAAAACAGTATGGCGCTATTTTGCACTGAAACCCACTTCCATTTGTCAGTCGTTAACTGGGAGGGACAAAATACTTGGACTTATTGTTAATAATGCTAGCCTATTTAAAGTGTTATTTATCGCTTTCTATACATTTCCGCCATCTTTAAACCCATTGGTAAAAACCCATTTTGGAAAATTCCTGAGGCTGTCATTTCACCCATGAGTTCACAGCCAGTTTAACATCTGTCACATCATCAAAACATTCCCCACAAAGGATGTTTTTCAAAGGGGCAAACAGGAAAAAGTCTGAGGTAGCCAAATCAGGACTGTAGGGAGGTTAGGACATCACTGTCCTTCCCCATTTTAGCAATAGCCTGTGAAGTTTCTATTGAGGTGTAGGGATTTGTGTTATCATGGTGTAAAACAACACTATGAAGTGGAATGTCACATCTTTTTCTGCTGATAACATCCTTTAGCTTCTTCAATGTCTGCACATAGTGAGCACTGTTTATTATTGCAACTCCTAGGTGGTGACACGACGATCAGCTGTGTCGAGGCCTTTTACTCATTGCCTGTTGGTATCTATCACTGCAGTTACGGGTCTTCCACTCTGTTATTTGTCCGACACTGAACTTTCTCCCTCTCAAAACCTCTTCGTCATCTTCGGATATTTCAGATATCAATTATGGCAGCTCCATACACAGGCAGGAGTCTTCTGTGGATTTGTGGAGCCTCGCATCTCTCTTTCTCCGGGAATTCAATTACAGCTCGCTGCTTTTCTGTCATTCATGATCTTTATTTCTGATTCTGAAAAAAAATAAAAAAATTCCCAGATTGGTAATATATCATATTACATGTCAGTGCAGTTTCATTAAAATCACTTCAAAATTTCAAAAGTTATTAAGGAGGGGGCATTACTTTCAGGGTGCCCCTTATATATAACAAAAGATGTGTATTTTTGCCACAATCCTCTTTATTCTATCCAATACTGAAATCCATTCATATATATATTTTCTTATCATTCGTAAAGTACTGCAGGAAAGTCACTAAAACTAGGCACAAATTGCAAATAGCTTGAGCAACCTTAGATAAAATATCCACCCTAACTGTGATCCACTGCTAACTCAGTTTGTCCCTTTGATGTCACAAAACTCACCTCACCTTTAGTCTTAAAAACCACTGGCTTTGAAAACCTGCTCTCAGACTTACCTTCTACAATCTACTTACCTTGACTGACATGTACCTGGAATTGTTCCATAAATATTGTTTTTGTTTCAGTTCATGAGGTAGTTATGACAGTTGACAAAATATCAAGCTTGTAACTTAAAACAACTATATCACAATACAGTACTGGGTACACGCAACAAGTTCTGGTGAACAGCACCCAGTATGGCTCCATGATTCTTGCCTCTAGCACTGAATTTGTGTTGCTTCAGGGGAATGTGCTGGCAAGGGCACAGGATCTCCTTGACTAATCCATTGAATTAATGTAGATGTCAACGAGGTGCACTATCATGAGGAGGTACACCTTCCTTTTGTATCAATATCTCACAATCAGCTTAATGCTATGGATTTCATAAAAGAAATATTCACTAATTACGTAGAATAAGGTCAGGATTTTTGCAATCAGATATGCCTGAATTGCTAGTTTTACTGTTCAATACATGATATCATCACTTCAGAACATTTTAAAGTTTCCAAAGTGATGATGTTACGTATTGAACAGTAAAACTAGTACATATATACATATCACTAAGCTGTTCTCTGAGATTCAGAGGTTAGCTCCAAAAAGAAATACAAACTTCCAGATATTTTTACTTATTGTTGTCGTATCAAACTTCTCCATTTACAGCGATCTTGACATACAACTCGTGCTTCACTGATATCCATTACACGCCATACACAAGATCTTTTATACTTCATACTCATAATCTTTTTCTCATGCAGACACTCCTGAATCTGATCCACCCATGTTTTCTTTGGCCTTCCTCTGCCTTTCCTTCCTGCCACTTGGGCTGAAAAGATTTTCTTAGTAAGCATTTCATCACTCATTTCTTTCAACATGGCCAAACCACCGAAGCATATTGGTCTCCACCTTGCTAACAACATTTTGCTTCACATCACACAACTGCAATACATCTTCATTTCTCACACAATCATATCGTGTCTTGCCACAAACCCCACGTAAGTAACGCATTTCTCCAGCACACAAACAACTCCTATGCTTCTTCTGCAGTACCCAGGTTTCACTGCCATACATCAGAGTAAGAACAATTACAGTTTCATACACAACCATGCAGGACTCTCTAGAGAACCCATCATTCCTGTGAAAACCTCCCAGAGCAGCTATGACTTTCAAAGAAGAATTCACTCGCCTACTGATTTTACCATCCAACTTGTTCTCTCTGTCAAACATGCTTCCTGAATACACAAACTCACTCACCTGGTCAATCACAGTGTCATTTATACTTACATTACATTCAGTGCTGCCCATTCCTCTCTCAAACACCATAACTTTGGTTTTCCCCTTATTTATACTCAGTTTGAATTTGATGCAAACTTTGTGCATCTGAGTCAACATACTCTGCAACTCACTTTTGCTCTCTGCCAACAGGACAGTGTCATCAGCATACAGCAATCTGCACACACGGATATCACCAAGACATAAACCACTATTATCTATTTTGGCATCAAGCATGCATGCATCCATAAATATATTAAACAGCCATGGTGACATTACACAACCTTGTCTAACTCCTGCACCAATGGAAAACCATTTTGATAAAACACCATTCACTCGTACACAAGCTCTACTACCAGCATACATGGCTTTTACACTATTAAGTAGATTCCCAGTAACACCATATTCATTCAATACCTTCCACAAAAGTGTCCTATTGACTCGGTCGTAAGCTTTCTCTAAATCTATGAAGGCAGTAAAAACTTTATTCCCAACAGCCAGATACTTTTCAATCATCATGCGTAATGCAAAAATCTGGTTAGTGCAGCCTTTACCAGGCATAAAACCACTCTGAACATCCCACCCTTTCTCTGATGTAAGACCCCATACTTTTTCAATAACAACCTTACCAAACACTTTCCCTGGCACACTTAGTAGGCTGATACCATGATAGTTCTTGCATTCAGTCTGATCATCTTTTCCCTTATACAAGGGAACAATAATATATAGCATCCTTCCAATCCCGAGGGACCATTCCTAACTCCCAGCATAACTGGCAAATTTCAGTCAACCAGTCGATTACAGAGTCACCACCATATTTCAACATCTCGGCAGTTATGCCATCAACTCCCATAGCCTTACCATTCTGAAGAGATTTTAGAGCTTTACACATTTCTTCTCTTGAGATCCCTCCTGTGCTTTCATCCCTCACTTTGACATCATCTGCGTCTGTCTCAGAATCATCTTTGCTTTCCTGATCTAATAACTCAGAAGTTTTCACCCCATCTGTCACTTAACTCATTGGGCTCCCATATCATTTCCTCAATCTCATTCTTCACACAACTTACAACTTTGTTTCCCCTATTTTTCCTGAGTCTCATGTACTTCCAGAAGGACTTCCTATCTTTCCAAAAAGCCAGTTCTTGCCTTTCCACTTTCTCTTTCCTATCTTTTTGCCTTACTGTGGCGAACCAGCTTAACAGCTTCACGCTTCTTACAGCAATATTCATCCACAGTGACTCTACCTTGCAACATCCCCAAATAGGCTTCCTTCTTTCTCTTTACTGCCTCTTCAATCTCACTATTCCACCTAGTATCACCTCTATTGTTACCCACTATTGTGGTGCCACAGACCTCTTTAGCAGCAGTGACAACACAGTTCTTAAAACATTCCCACTTCTTTTCTACATCCCTCTCACCAGACTTCAGATCCTTCAGTCGTTCTCTGAGTAAGTCAGAATATCGCTGATGATCTTCAAGGAGCCTATCAACCTTTATTCTTTCTATCCTGAGTCTCTTCCTATTCTTTTTCCTCCAACCAACATTAAGTTTCACTCGTGACACTACCAAGTAATGATCAGAACCAACATCCGCACCTCTCATCACACGGGTGTCAACAACTAAGTGTTTCAAACGCTGATCGTAGACAACAAAATCTATCACACTCTTTTGACCAAGAGTACGATTTTCCTAAGTATATGTGTGGATATGCTTGTGGTTGAAAAATGTATTAGATACCCACAAACCATTCTCAATGCAGAGTTCAATTAATCTTTTGCACCATTATCATTCACACAAGGATCATTAAACTTACCCAGAACATTGTCAGAAATTGCATTCTGCACTCCTACTCTAGCATTGAAATCCCCTGCTATTATAACTTTTTCTTTAGCACTCACTACGACCGCCCGCCAGTAAAACTAGTGATTCAGGCATATCTGATTGCCAAAATCCTTGACCTTGTTCTACATAATTAGTGAAGAATATTTCTTCTACAGAATCCATACCTTTGATACTGGTGATGTAATTAATTATGCCACGAGGAATCAGAATTGGCTTCGAATAGCAGGCTGTGAAGATATTCAGATTCTTCTAACTCATATATTTGGAATTGTGTGGTATAATTGATAGCATTCACGAACAGAAATTGGGAGATGCAGGTTTGGTTCCTGTACCAGGGTGATGTAATTTTCAAATTTTCTGAAGTGATGATGTCATGTATTGAACAGTAAAACTAGTAATTCAGGCATATCTTATTGCTAAAATTTGAGGATAATGCTGTTTTCCAACTTGTCACTCGACTGGATTTGCAAAAGATCCATAAAGTAGTCACTGGTCAAAGTTTGTTTATAATGAAATGTTTCTGCATGATTACCCAAATTTGTAGCAGGTTTTCAATTACGTAATTTCATAGCTTAAATCAGTTAAGTGGAAAATAAATGACCAATAATTTATTATTATGTCAACTTTTTCTCATGCATCACAGTTCATGTGCTGTTACTTCCTGATAATGTAAACCTATGAATATGTAAGTTATGTTTAATCTTGTTACTATTTAAAAGTTGAAGAAATGCCAAAATTGGTTTTCACTTTACGAAAATTTGTCTTTGTTTGCATTGTTGATTGAAAAAAATGAAATATATACAAAAATTCAGTTAATATTGTATGTTGCTGCTCAATGGCATTGTCTTCTCTCTTCTCCTTAATTCAAGCTTGCATTTTTCATAAACTTTTTGTCAGTTTTTTGTTGCAGAGTATAATGATCAAGTACACGATTTATTTCATTTATTGTTAATTTCATTTTAGATATTAGCACTAAAGGCAGAACTCTACAAGAAGCAGGAAGCTTGCAAGTTGGCCAAAACACAACAGAAATTTGGCCCACTAAAGCGTATGACTCTAAAGGGTCAGGTAAGTGCAGCTGATTATCAAGAAGTATGAGTGTTTATGTTATATCAAATGTATTATGCTACTGGATTTTTCTGTTTTCTGAAATTTTAGCATGAAAAATTATTTAAATTAATTTCTAGCATGCTGACATATGTAGAATCATCAGGGCCAAGCGGTGCTGTGAAGCAGTGAGGCAACGGCCTAATGTTTTTAAATTTTGGGGTGGCATTTCAACCCTTTAGTGTCAGTGGTTATTCTGGTGTTTTTTAAAGTTTTTGTCAACCCATTCACTAAATTTAATTTTTTTTGCCCAAGTGTTAAAACAGTACAAAAAGGTAATCTCCAAAAAGATTTTTTATTTTTTTTGCAAATTGTGAAGAATGCGATCGGCAGCACAACCTCTAAGTGTACTAAAAAGGCGGCTTCACCTGCATTTTTTAGGTCCACAGCTAGGCCCTGAGAATCATCTTGTCAGAGGTATTTGTGGCAGGAAGTGATGCATGCTTATTATTTCATAGGGGTTATATTCTGTCTTCGTTAAGAATGTATATGAATGTGCCAAAATGTTCTTTTTGTTTAATTGTTTAAGCACTTGCCCATCCCTAATTTAGGACTACTGGATTCAGGAAAGGAAAAGAGTCAGTGCAATAAGAGAATTAGAACATCCATGCCTCAATGGGGCCCATTTGGATGAATGATTAAAACCAATGCTTAAACCATTGCACCACCAGGGTGACCCAAAAGTGTTTAATAACTCTTCTTACTCTGCCTCCCCCCACCAACTGAGCATGTTTCACACATTCAGTAAATCTGTTTTGTTTTTGCTTTTATCGCTTCATTCGTTCCAAACTACCATTTCATTCTTGTTCTTTGAATCACTTTTACAAATCTTGGCCTAAATTAAATTGCTGTTGAGAAAAACTTCTTAGACTTACCAATGGCATCTAATCCTTCTATGACCTCTAATCCTACCTATAACTTCTCATCCTCCTATGACCTCTAATCCTACCTATAATATCTAATTCTACCTATGACTTTCTAATCCACCCTATGACCACTAATCCTACATATGACCCTAATCATCCCTATAATCTCTAATCCTACCTACAACCTCTAATTCTCCCTATGATTTCTAATCCTTACTCTGACCTCTAATCTTACCTATGACCTATGATCTCTAATCATTCATATGACATCTAATCTGCCCTATTATCCCTAATACTCCCTATGACCTCTAATCCCCTCTCTGACTTCTAATCATGCCTGTGATCTCTAATCCTACTTATGGTGTCTAATCATCCGTTTGACCACTAATTAACTCCATGAAACCTAATTCTCCCTGTGATCTATAACCATCTATCACCCCTATGACCTCTAATTCACCCTATGCACTATAATCATGCCTGTGACTTCTAATCATCCTTGTGACTTGTAATCCTCCCTAGGACCACTAATCCTCTTTAGGAATTCTAATACTATGACCTCTAATCCTACTACTGTGACTCCTAATCCTACCTTGGATGTAATTTTACCTATGACCTCTAATCATCCTTGGGGCTCCTAATCCTGCCTGTGATCATCCATATGACTTCTAATCATTCCTGTAACCTCTAATTCTACCTATGACCTCTAATCCTTGCTATGACCTCTAATCCTTGCTATGACTTGTGATCCTTGTTATGACCTGTTATCCTCCCTATGACTTCTAATCTACCCTATGACTTATAATCCTCTATATGATCTCTAATCCTACCTAAGGATCCCTAAACATCACTATTACCTCTAATCCTCCCTTTCACTTCTAATCCTTCCTGTGACCTCTAAGCCTTCATCACTATTACCTCTAATCCTCCCTTTCACTTCTAATCCTTCCTGTGACCTCTAAGCCTTCCTATGACCTCTAATTCTGCTTATGATTGCCAATCATCTGTATGACCTTTAATCCACATTATGACCTCTAATCATCAATATGACCCCTTAATCCTCCCTGCAACCTCTAATCGACCCTATGGCCTCTAATCCTCCTTATGACCTCTAATCATTTCTGTGACATTAATCCTTCCTATGACTTCTAATCCTACCTGTGATTTCTAATCATGCCTATAACCTTTAACTGTACCCACCTGATGACTTTTAATCATGCATGTTCCCCTTATCTGTCCTATGACCTCTAATCATGCATATACTTCTAATCCGACCTATGACTATTCATCTGTATGACTTCTGATCTGCCTCATGACCTGTAATGTCCCCTATGACCCCAAACATCCACATGACCTCTAAATCCACACTATGACCCATAATCTTCTCTATGACATGCAACGATCCATATGACCTCTAATCATCCCCATGACAACTAATCCATCTTATGACCTCTAACCATCCATATAACCCCTGATCATCACTATGACTTCTAATCATCCATATGGTCCCTAATCTTCTTATAACCTGTAATCATTCATATGGTCCCTAATCTTCCCATGACCTAATCATCCATAGGACCTCTAATTATCCATATGATCCCTAATTTTCTCTATGACCGCAAATCGTCTCCATAACCTCTAATCCACACTATGACCCTTATGTTCCCTATGACATCTAATCTATGACCCCTAATCTTTTGCATCACACGTAATCATCCCTATGGCCCCCTAATCTTCCCTATGACCAGAGGAGCGGGATGTAGACATACACGCGTACCCTGTACGTGGATACTTTCCAATTACCAGATTTTGCAGATAGTTTTTGCATGTAGATTGAAAAAATAAAAATGGTATTTACCGTAATTATAACACTCGAAGCTTTGCTCAGATTAATATACTGACTTCAATTTTAACTTTAAGAACTTTCAATTATTTTCCACATCTTCTGAGTTCTTTTGTCTTTACAGACATTTACAACCTCTAGATTTTATCAAAGCCTGTTCTCAATGATTATGAACTGTATCAAAAGCTTTGTTTACACAAAAAGAATTAACATTTTATTGCCAGGTTTCTCTTACAGTTGCCAATCATTAAACTAAAATCTTCTCCTTATGTATCATGTAAATCTTCTGTTTTTGAATTAAGTTGTTGAAAATGCTATTTATAAATTTTGAAAGTTCATTAATGAAACTGTTTTTCTAGATATAAAAGCTTCCTTTAGTTAGTCTCTTGTTTTTATAAGGTTCATAGTCCAATATTTTAATACTTTGCCCTAAAGATCCATTTCACACACATTGCTGCACATTCAATTGTAATGTGTTTTGTCCTCATTGGAATCTGTAATGTTCTAATAAATATTTATTGTATTTTTAATTTTTTTTCATAAATTATCTTATTGTATTGCTATCGTAGTTCGAGTTTCGTGGGTTTGCAGCAAGTTTTCTGTTTTTTCAATGGTTGTGTACGTGGATAAATCTTATTTTTATACAACTCTGCCTATGACCTCTAATCCACCATATGACCCCTAATCTTACATATGACCACTATTCCACCCTATGATCTCTAATCCTACCTATGACCACTATCATCCATATGACCGCTAGACTTACCTATGACCTGTAATCATGCACATATACCTCTAATCGTCCAAATGACCACTGATCATCCCTGTCTTCCCTATGACCTCTAATCTACCCTATGACTCCTAATCTTCCCTTTGACACCTAATCCTCCCTATCACCACTGATCTGTATTATTGGAACAGCAGAGGTGTCAGACCCACTGCATTTACATCTGAATATGGTGTAATGTATCACTGAAAATTGGTTCATGGTTTCAAAAAGCAGTTCCAAAGTAGCAATGTTGAACAAGATCTCAAAGCCTAGAAAACCTGTTATACTGTAATTGTGTTTCTAAGATTTTAGATAGTTTTAATTTTGTGTAAATATTTTAGGGTTTGAAAATACTTTGTGCAAAGAGGAAGGCACTTTTCATTTCACAGTGGCCTCATGGTTTGTGTGAACCAAAATAGTACCACTAAAAATTAATTAAAAGAATTGTAAATACATAAGCATATTAAAAAATAAGTTTCATGTGTTTCTCATTTAACTTTTGTTAAACGATGAAAAACCAAAAAAACTATAATTTCTGGAACATATACTTTTCCTTTGTTTTTCCTCATAATTGCCAAGTTTTAGTAAACACTTGTTGGAATGAGAAACCAATTTTTCAATACCAAAAAAGTAAAAGTTTGTTCCAAATTCATGGAGACATGAATTGTGAACTTTATGATAGAATCACATGAGATATAATGGAGACATGCTTTCACAATTTCCTTGACTTGATCATCATTTGCAAATTGCTTGCCCCCAAGGTACTTTTTCATTTTGGGGAACAAACAGTAATCACAGGGGGCTAAATCAGGACTGTATGGGGGATGTGGCCATACTTCCCACTGGAAATTGCAGAGAAGCTTCTGTGTGGTGGCAGCTTTTTTGTGGGGTTGTATTGTCATGCAACAAAATGATTCCTTTTGACAATTTTCCTTGTCTTTGATCCTTAATTGCTTTCCTTGTCTTCGATCTTTAATTGCTTTCCTTGTCTTTAATCCTTAATTGCTTTCCTCGTCTTCGATCCTTAGTTGCTTTCTATGTCTTCAATCCTTAATTGCTTTCCTTAACTTTTTCAATGTCTTGCAATACATTGCAGCATTTATCATACTCCTTTTTGACATAAACTCTCTGTACACTGGTGCCTTCCAGTCAGAAAAGACCATTGCCATCACTTTTCTGGTAAACAGCACTGCTGTAAATCTCTTTTTTTTTTTTTTTTTTTTGCAATTGGTGAGCTGGGGTGTTTTCACACAATGGATGCTGATTTGCTTTTTGGTGCGAAGTGACGCACCCGTGTCTCGTTGTCAGTGTTGATGCACTGCAAAAAATCCATGCCGACTTCAGAATAATGTTGCAGGAACACGAGACTGGATGCAAATTGCTGATTTTTGTGCTGTTCCATTATAGGTAATGGAACGCATTTTGCGCACACTTTTCCAAAATATAGGTGCTCATAAATGGTAGCATGTAGGCTATCGTATGACACACCCAAATCTTCAACAGTTTCATGAATTTTAATGTGGCGGTTATCCCTAATCAACTCCTCGATGAGCGAAATGTGATCAGTGATTGTCAAAGGTCTGCCTTTGTCCAGTTCATCTGTCAAATTCATATGTCTTTCTTTGAACTGCTTACACCATTTTCCAATTGCATGGCAAGACATTACCTCTTCTTCATAAACAGCTTATACTTCATCATAGAATTCAGATGTTTTGCCCGTAAAAATGTACTTAGAATTCAGATGGATTCAAATTTTTTGCCCATAAAAATGTACTGTTCCACAAACTTTCAATTTCAAGTAACATTCTAGCTGCTGCACCATAATAAACGACCATTAACAAATAAATTGTGCAGCACAGTTGTGCCTCGCTCCTTCCACAAGCAGATGACAAAATGTATGACGTCACTCTGCAGCTGCACTCTTTCCTTTCCATTTTCAATAGTCGTCACTGTGTGAGACTTAGTTTTTGATATGCCCTAGTATCTTATGTTCTTAAAAGTTTTTAGGTATTTTAATTAGGTAATTATAGATTATACAATAATAGTTTTATAAATTTTTATTTAAGCATTTTGAAATTAATTTGGTATGAAAGGACTTTCACAAAGGAGGGCAACATGCTGGAAGTGATATTATTTCTACAATAGTGTAGAGTTATATTTATAGAATTACTTTACAAAAGGTGAAACTTTCATGTTCTGTTTGCTTCAGAAGTTTACTGGGTCACTTATTGGTGGCTTCAGCCCCAATCTGCTTCCATTTACATATTGCATCACTAACGGTTGACTCTGGGATCTTCAGTGCCAATGAAATATCATGTATGGAGCAATTGCTTATGTGGCACCCTATTTTTAATCCACTCTTAAAATGCTTAACTCTGTCAGTAATGGCATTTTGCACTCACAGTAATACTATTGCTTCATCATTGCCCTTTGAGCACATTTATAGTTGGGTCTGTGATTCGGTTCTTACATAAAGCCAAATTTGCTATCAGTAGAGGAGTGTCCATATATTGATGCTAGGGCAGTAGGGGAGTGCATATATATATACTATTGCTTCATCATTGCAATAGTATATATATATATATCATCATCATCATTGTCAACCATTATCAATCCACTGCTGGACGAAGGTCTCCCCAAGTTTCCTCCACAACGGTCTGTCTTGTGCCAGTCTCCTCCATGTCACTCCCGCATACTTTGAATTTCATCCACCCATCTTCCATGTGGTCTTCTTCTGGGTCTTTTCCTGTCCCTTGGAATCCAATCTAAAATTTCGGCTGTCCATCGATGGTCTGTTCTTCTGGCGGTATGCCCAGCCCATTGCCATTTCAGGGATTTAACTCTGATCCTGATGTCTTCCACTCTTGTCATTTTTCGGATCCACGTGTTCCTCTTCTTATCTCTCCTGGTTGCACCAAGCATGCACCTCTCCATGCTGTTTTGAGTTGTCTGCAGCCTTTGTATGTCTCTTTTAGCTAAGGTCCACGTCTCTGCTCCATACGTAAGCACTGGAAGGATGCATTGATCAAACACTTTTCTTTTAAGACATAATGGCATATTGCTCTTGAAAATTATGGTGTTTCTTCCAAAAAGCTCTCCAGGCAAGTTTTGTACGCCGATTAATTTCTTCACCAATGTGACCCTCACTTGATATCTGCTGTCCAAGATAAACGTATGTGTCTGTTATCTCCAGCTTTTCTCCATCAATCGATAAATCTTCATTTCTTGTAAAAGCATTGTACATCACTTTTGTCTTCTGAAAGTTCATTTTTAATCCCACTTCTTTACTCTTGTCAGCAAGTTCCTGGATCATACTCTGTAGCTCTGATGGGGTAGTTGCAAAAATGACTATGTCATCAGCAAAACGAAAGGTGGGTTAGATAATCCCCATTAATCTTTATCCCTTTGTTTTCCCAGTTCAGTGATTGAAAGACATTTTCCAATGTGGCATTAAAGAGCTTCGGAGATATGGTGTCACCTTGTCTCTCTCCTTTTCCAATTTTTATGTGTGTTGTATTTTCAAACAGCCGAATCTTTGCACTTGCATTTTCATAGATGTTATTAATAATATTAATGTATGCATCTTCAATACCGCAGGATTTCAGAGCCATTGCAACTGCTGATGGTTTCACCGAATCAAAGGCTTTTTCATAATCGATAAAAGCCATGCACAATGGAAGCTCATATTCCCTCGCTCTTTCAATTAGTTCTCTCAGTACGTGGATATGATCTATTGTGCTGTAGCCACTCCTGAATCCAGCTTGTTCTCTCGGTTGAGCCATGTCCAGTGTCACCTTCAAGCGGTGTGAAAGAACTTTAGTGAAGATTTTATAAACCACTGATAGGAGGCTGATAGGTCTGTAGTTCCTGAGATCCTCAATGTCACCTTTTTTATGTAGCAAGATCATTGTAGCGTTGTTCCAATCCTCAGGAATTTTCCCTTCATTAAGGCATCGAGTGAAAATTTGGGCGAGTACTGTTTCAATTTCTCCACTTGCTTCTTGTATGATGTCTACAGTAATTCCATCTTCTCCTGGAGCTTTTCCCCGCTTCATGTTCTTGATTGCATGTGCAACTTCTGCTGGAAGGACTGGAAGAACTCTGGTACTGGTACCTTTCATGATGTCTGAAGTACATGTATCATCCCTTTCATATAATTTGGAGTAGAAATCTTTCACTCTTGTCAAAATTTCGCCTCTATTTCTTGTTACAGAACCATCTTCTTTTCTCAGTGCCATAATCTGTTTTTCCCCTTACTGAGATGTCCCTTTGCTATCTTTAGGCTTTGGTTGTTTTCAATTGCTTTCCTTACTAGTTCACAGTTGAATTTCCTTACATCTTCAGTGATACTTTTTCGTACTGTCTTGCATAGCTCTATATATTCCACTTTGGAAGTCACATCTTCTTTAGTTGTCCTCATCACTCTTCTTTTTTGCATCAACATTTTGGTTTTTCCTGATAATTTGTTCACATGCAATTTGTCCTTAGACCCAGCTAATTTTGTTGCTGTTTCCATAAGAGCTTTGGTTACTTTTCTGTTAACTTCAGAAATATCCACTTCTTCCGATGTTAGGCCTTCTAAAGCAGAGAATCTGTTCTTCAGTTCCAATTTGAAGGTATTATGGTGTTTTTTAAGGTTGGTTATGTCAATACATTTTGTTTGTCTTATGAGCTTGCTACGTTCGAGTTCAGTGTTGAGGTGCATCTTACATCTCACCAATCTATGGTCACTGCCTGTGTTGAACTTGTTTAGCACACTGCAGTCTTCTATGACGAATTTTTTGTTACACATAATAAAATCGATTTCACTTGTCGTCCCATTTGGATGTCTCCATGTCCATTTCCTGTGTGACTTTTTCTTGAAAAAGAGTTCCAGATGAAAAACCCTTCTGCCTCTGCAAACTCTACGAGTATTTCCACTCTGGTTTCTGTTGCTGTGACCGAATTTACCTACTGAAGTTTCATTCTGTTGCCGTTGCCCTATTTTTGCATTGAAATCTCCCATAATTATCTTCAAGTGCTGCTTACCTTTATTATTTAGATCACGAATTTCCTCATAAAATTCTTCAATTTCTTCTTCAGGATGACTTGTGGTGGGTGCATAAGTTTGAATAATCTGAGCCTGGTATCTTCTCGAGAGTTGGATAACGAGTCGTGCAGCTCTGTCAGAGGAACTTTCAACTTCTACAACTTTATCCTTCAGTTTCTTGTTTATTATAAATCCAACACCACTAGTTCTGCCAGTATCTGTCCCACGATAGTAGAAGAGATGTCCACTTTTCAGTTCAATGAGTTCTTCTCCTTTTCTCCTTACCTCACTTAGCCCGACGATGTCCCACTTGATCCTTTGTAGTTCCTCTTCCAATTCAAGAAGCCTTGAATCAGAAGATAGGGAGCGTCCGTTGTATGTAGCCAAGGTCAGCATCAGATGGCAGCCTAGTCCGGTCCTCCGGGGATTCTTAGCACCCTCTGCCTTCATGTCGCACTGGCCGCTGCCTTGGCCAGGTACATTCCAGCTGCCGGAGACTGAGGGCCAAGATTTAAGTTGTGGAGTCATTTTGGAGGGGTTTGGCCATAACTCACCACGCTGGCCAAGCGGGTTGGTGAGTGTGGGATAGCATTTCCTCTAATCCCGATGGTATAGTTATACCGCTATTGGCGGTCGTCAGAGCCCCTTTAGTGGGAACAGGATGTACCACAAGAAGGCGGGGTTGACATTTGTCAAGGAGAGGCTGTGATGTTACGCATCACCTGACCTTACATCCCATATATATATATATATATATATATCATCATCATAGTCATCAACCATTATCAATCCACTGCTGGATGAAGGTCTCCCCAAATTTCTTCCACAACGATCTGTCTTGTGCCAGTTTCCTCCATGTTACTCCCGCATACTTTCGAATTTCATCCACCCATCTCCTGTGTGGTCTTCTTCTGGGTCTTTTCCAGTCCCTTAGAATCCAGTCTAAAATTTCGGTTGTCCATCGATGTTCTATCCTGGCAATATGTCCAGCCCAATGCCATTTCAGAGATTTAACTCTGATCATGATGTCTTCCACTCTTGTCATTTTTCAGATCCATGAGTTCCTCTTCTTATCTCTCCTGGTAATACCAAGCATGCACCTCTACATGCTTCTTTGAGTTGTCTGCAGTCTTTGTATGTCTCTTTTAGCTATGGTCCACGTCTCTGCACCATATGTAAGCACTGGAGAATGCATTGATCAAACACTTTTCTTTTAAGACATAATGGCATATTGCTCTTGAAAATTATGCTGTTTCTTCCAAAAGCTCTCCAGGCAAGTTTTATACGCTGATTAATGTTTTCATCAATGTGACCTTCACTTGACATCTGCTGTTCAAGATAAATGTAGGTATCAGTTATCTTCAGCTTTCCTCATCAATCGATAAATCTTCATTTCTTGTAAATTGTAAAAGCATTATGTATCACTTTTGTCTTCTGAAAGTTCATTTTTAATCCCACTTCTTTACTCTTGTCATTAAGTTCCTGGATCATACTCTGCAGCTCTGATGGGGCAGTAGCAAAAATGACTACATCATCAGCAAAATGAAGGTGAGTTAGATAATCTCCATTAATCTTTATCCCTTTGTTTTCCCAGTTCAGTGATTGAAAGATGTTTTCCAAAGTAGCATTAAAAATATATATATATACGTTTTCCAAGTGGCTCCAATATAATATATATATATAGCAAAAGCAAATTATGTGAATAAACAAAAACCTTTGAACAAATTTGAAATTCCATAGTGCCAGAGGCTGCATAAGAGAAAGATCAAATAACAATAGTGCAAACAAAGCAAAATTTAGAACTAGAAAAACAAAAAATAAGAAAAAGATCAGCAATCACCAAATCCATCACCCGAACCAGGCTAGCTTCAAGCGATGAAAAAATACTGAACATAAGAGTGCAGGGAAGCATATTAATGACGGACTCCTTGTCGGCTTCGTCAAGGGCAAGCAACAAGTTAATCACTCACTAATATACTGAGACCAGAGAATTGTGGGTTTCTGCTATTTTAGTTTGCTAAAAGGACCAATTAAATTTAAGGGAATAATGACAATAAAAGGGATTACTAATAAAAACCCGAACGCAGCAAACTAAAACACATTTGCCCGACCTCACAACAAAAAATAATAAAAATGAAGAAAGAGAGCCAAACTCCCTTAACAGAAATCCAGTTAATGAAAAACCCAACCAATAAATGGTACCAAAGGGATACTTTAAACTGGTCACAAAAAAGTGAAATCAAACTACCAGCCAAAAAATAGCCAGTAAGTACCAAAAAAATTGTTTAAAAAAAAATCATAAACATAAAATGAAACCAGAAAAAGCAACCAACTAAATTGAAAAGTAAGCAACAGCTAATTTTAGGAAAAAGGAGTTACAAAAATCCCAAGGAGCAATATACAGCTGTAACTCCAAGAGTGAACAAGAAAACTAAGTTGCATGTCACATAGTTGCAAAGGAAAATCCCCAATACCCACAGCTAAAAGCTTAATAAAAAATTTTCTGCAAAATAAAAAAATAATGTATAATTTTAAATGAATATACCAAAGGGCATGGTTTCAATCACCAGTAAAGCAATTTTTTAAGCCCAATATACACAAGAAAATATAAAAATTAATCTTAGTGCAAACTCAAACCCTATAATAAAAATAAAAATATAAAAAATATAAAAAGACTTACTTATAGTTAAAATAATGGATAACATTGTTTCTTGCTTGGCTATAACCAGCACTATATTTACAATAACTTATTTTATCATTTGGCCCACAGGAAGGCCCAGAACCACTAAAAGGACTTCAAACAATACAAAAAGATGTATGAAATGCTACAGAAAGTTCGAAGGATACAGAAGACTAATTCTAAGCTCATAGCCTGCTTGAAAGTGGTGAAAACAGCCCCCTAAAACAATTAAAATAATTCCTGAAAGAAAAGTTAAACAAGTAGCAGGAGCAAACAGTACATCCCTACCATGCCTCATAACAACAATACACTTACTGCTACATCTATGGGGTGAATAAACTGAATTCAGGGGCAGGCCCTTTTCAGCGCCATCTAGCGTCCAATTTTAGAATATATATATATATATATATGGCTTTGAAATCCTGCGGTATTGAAGATGCATACATTAGCATTATTAATAACATCTATGAAAAAATGCAAGTGCAAAGATTTGGATATTTGAGGATACTGCACAAATAAGAATTGGAAAGGGGGTGAGACAAGGTGACACCATATCTCATCTCCCAAGCTCTTTAATGCCACATTGCAAAATGTCTTTCAATCATTGAACTGAGAAAACAAAGGGATAAAGATTAATGGAGATTACTTAAGACACCTTCATTTTGCTGATGATGTAGTTATCTTTGCAACTACCCCTTCAGAGCTGCAGAGTATGATCCAATAACTTGTTGACAAGAGTAAAGAAGTGAGATTAAAAATGAACTTTCAGAAGACAAAAGTGATGTACAATGTTTTTACAAGAAACGAAAATTTTTCGATTGATGGAGAAAAGCTTGAGACAACCAATACCTACATTTATCTTAGGCAGCAGATATCAAGTGAGGGTCACATTGATGAAGAAATTAATTGGCATATAAATCTTTGATGGAGAGCTTTTGGAAAAAACAGTACAGTTTTTAAGAGCAGTATGCCATTATGTCTTAAAAGAAAAGTGTTTAATCAATGCATCCTGCCAGTGCTTACGTATGGAGCAGAGACATGGACCTTAACTAAAAAAGACATACAAAGACTGCGGACAACTCAGAGAAGCATGGAGAGAATGCATGCTTGGTGTAACCAGGAAAGATAAAAAGAGGAACTTGTGGATAAGGAAAATGACAGGAGTGGACAACATCATGACCAGAGTGAAATCACTGAAATGGCAATGGGCAAGACATATTGTCAGAAGAACGGATCACCAATTTTAGACTGGATTCCGAGGTACAGGAAAGGACCCAGAAGAGAAGACCCCATGGGAGATGGATGGATGGATGAAATTCGAAAATATGCTGCAGTGACATGCAGGAGACAAGCTCAAGACAATTGCGGAAGAAACTTGGGTAGATCTTCATCCAGCAGTGGTGATAATGGTTGATGATGATACCTGTGTATATATATACATGTATATAGCAAAAGCATTTAAAGGAAAAAAAAAACAAGAACAAATTTGAAATTCCAAAGCGCCAGAGGCTGCATAGAAGAAATATCAAATTGTATAAAAATGTGAAACATAAAAGCAAATTTAGAACAAAGAAAAGACAAAAAACAAAAAAACGGTGAGCGAGAAAAAGAACAACAATCACCACTTTCCAACCGCCCGAAGCAGGCGAGCCTCAAGCGATGTGAATTTAATGAACAGAAGAATGCAGGGAAGCATATTAATGACTGACTCCTTGTTGGCTTCGTCAAGGGCAAGCAATAAGAAAATCACTCATCAATCTACTGAGACCAGAAAATTGTGGGTTTCCGCTATTTTAGTTTACTATAAGGACCGATTAAATTTAGGGGTAAATTGTCAAAATAAAAGGGATTTCTAATAAAAACCCAAACCTAGCAAACTAAAACATGTTGCCCCACCACACAACAGCCAATATAATCACACAAAAAATAAAAATAAAAAGGAAGGTAGCCGAGCTCCTCAAAAAACACAAATCCAGGTAAGAAATTAGCATTAAAAATCAAGAAAAATCCCACCAATAAATGGTACTGAAGGGATATCTTTAAACTTGTCACTGAAAAAGTGAAACCTTAATCCTGCCAGACAAAAAAAAAAAAAAAAACCAGGAAACACAAAAAAAAAAATAAAAAATAAAACACAATATTGAAAAAGAAAGCAAGCAACAAATTTAGGAAAAAAGGAAGCAAAAATGGCCCAATGAGCAATTTACAGTTGCAAATGCCGAGAGTGAACCCAAATAACCAAGTTGCATGTCTCAGAATGCCAAGTAAAATGCCCAATACCCACAGCAAAATTCTTAAAAAAATAAATATTTAGAAAAATAAAAATTTAATACCAAAGGGCTAAGAAGCAATCAACAGTGAAGCAAATTATATGCCCAAGACACACAAGAAAACATTAAAATTAACTTATAATCTAAAGCATTTTTTATGCGAATTTTACTAGGAAATTTTTTACATTAATAGCAAATTTTCGGAGAAAACTCTTCTCCTTCTTCAGGCTGTCTTGTTGTTGCCACTTTTTACTTGTCACTATCACAGTTACGGTTTACCTTGATGGTTACGGTTAACCTTGATGGTTTAGGTTATTTTTCAACAAATCCTGCCAGATGTTAGGCAGGGAAAATCCTTTGCAGTCATTGATGATGGAATTTTGATTTTTCTCAATCTCTATTCCTTCTTTCAGTTTTCTTTTTTGGAAATTGCTTTGGAAACTGATTACTTTAAGGGAATTCCAATCCATGCTGTGCCCAGTTTCCCTAACATGCCTATCTAATCCAGTCTTGTTGGAGCAATTTTTTATAGCTGCTTTATGCTCAGCTACACGAGTTTCTAGTCTGCGACCTGTTTCACCTATGTAAGATAGTCCACAACTACAATTTACTTCATAAACTACTCCTTGCATTTTAAAATATCTTCTTCTCTTTGAACTAATTTAGGGAAAAATTTTTTAACTTTGTTCTCTAAACTTGGAGCTAGCCTAATATTGTATTTCTTACTAATTCTCTTTAAAGACTCGAATAAACCTTTGTGATAAGAAATTTTTCTAGTGAATTTTACTTGTTGCTCTTGTGGGTTCTTCATACCATTAAAATTCAGAAGCTTCTCAATTTCTTCTTTAGGATAGTTATTCTCTGCAAGTATGACTTTAAGCTCTTCTTTATGGGCTTCTTTGTTATCTGCAGTAGAAACTATTTTATTATATTTTTCTAAAAACTGACTTGCTACATTTTTCTTAATAGAAACTGGATGATAGGAATTGAAATCCAGTAGTTTTTTAGTAATCATTGGTTTTTTATACCAACTAGTGAGGAATTTTTCATCTTCATAATATATAGTAATATCTAAGAAGTTTATTCTTCTTTCTTTTTGAAGTTCAATAGTGAACTTAAGGGAATCATCTAATTCATTGAATGAGTCTAGAATTCTTTCTGGAACAATTTCTGAGCTATCTATTATAAATAAGATGTCATCCATGTATCTGCTATATAAGCAGAAGTATGTGGGTTGTACTAGTATCTTTTCTTCTAGTTTTCCCACATAATAGTTAGCTAAGAGTGGGGAGACTGGGGAGCCCATAGCTAGCCCCGATTTTTGAATGAAAAAAGTTTTCCCAAATTGAAAGTAGTTGTTCTGCAAAGAGAAAGTAAGCATTTCAAAAATTCCTACTAATATGTTTTTTTCCTTGTTGTGAAAAACTATTAGGTCTGCCAAGTCTTCCGCTATAAAGTCTATAAGTTGATCTATATTAATGTGAGTATACATAGACACTATATCTAAACTACCCATAATAGGAGAATCTAATTTAGGAAGAAGTTCTAGTTTTTCTTTTAGCTGTATTGAGTTTTTATTCAAGTTAGGTGGCTCTTTTAAAAGATTCTGAAGGTGTGACTTTAAAAAATAGTTTAGATTTGAAAGAATAGAGTTTTTTGAGTCTATTATTGGTCTAATTGGTTGGTGTTCTTTATGCAGTTTGACTATTCCATATATTTGAGGTAATTTGAACTGTAATTTTGAGAATTGTTTATAGTTTTCTGGAAGCTGGTTTTTCTTTTTTGAAGTGAAATAAGCTTAGAGACTTTTTTAATCAAATCTGGTAGCGGGTTTCCTTTTACTTCTTCATACATAGGTTTTTTTAGTTCTACTTCCATCTTTTCTAGATAATCTTTCTTATCCATAATAGTAATCAACTTACTTTTGTCTGTTTTCACAGCAACTACACTTTCATTTTTTCTGAAATCTTTAAGAGCTTTTAATTGACTATTATCAAACATTTTTTTTAGGTTTCCTTACTTTACTTGTTTCTGGAATTTTGTAAGGCTATTGTAGTAATCTTTTCTGAGGAGGTCTGCTTTAATTTGGTCCTCTTTTTCTAAAGTGCTGCAGATGCTTTCCAATTCAATTACCAATTTTTCTGGATTTATTTTTTCTTTGTATAGATTGAAATTACTTCCTTTATTTATCACTTGTAATAATTCTTGGCTAACTCCAGTAGCAGTGTTGTCCTTTACATGACTAAGAACTGTAGTTTTTTTTGTTTTTACTGGAATAGTTTTTCTTCAAAAATTTCTCTTCTTTAAGGTTCAGCTTTTTAACAAATTTCTTATTTTTGTTTCTTACTCCAATTTTTAGCCAGTCATCCAATTCTGCTTTTACTGTATCCCTTAAGATTCCAGAAATTTTCTTTTCATTTTCTACTTTTACTTTTTTATAATAAGCAACATTTTTATATTTTGCTTCAATACTTCTTTTTAACGTTTTTTGCTCTATTTTTCTAACGAAGTTGGCTGAAAGTATATATTTAAATGGTTTTCTAAGTCTAAATGAATTTGGAATAAAGTTAATTACCTTGCAATTTTTCAGGAACTTGATTTGAGCTATGGATCTTTCCATCTTCAATGTAGCATGTTGAACTTTCTTGATTGTTTGCCAAGTATCTGACCCATACTCTGTTCTAATTCTTTGAATAAAGCTCATGTTGAGAAATGGCTTCCTAGTTTAATTGAATTAATAATCTAAAGCATTTTTTATGGGAATTTTACTAGGAAATTTTTTACATTAATAGCAAAATTAAGTTTAGTGCAAATTTATAAAAACAAAAATTCACTTACCCCTACAAAAAAATAATAAAAATAAAAAACGACTTACATACAGTTAAAAGATGAGATTACATGTGAGGTGTTGCTTTGCTGTTACAAGTTCACATATTTAAAAAATATTGTACTAATCTTTTAGCCCACAGGAAGACTCAGAATCAGTAAAATGAACTTTTGTAAAGCAAACAAAGGGACACGAAATGCTACAATAAGTTTTGCAGGAAACTTGAAGCGCGGCCAAAGCGCATAACCTACTTTCAAAGAGTGAAAACGGCCCCAAATAAATTAATTCCAGGAAAAAATAAAAGTTAAATTAGAAGAATGAGCAAACAAAACACAAAACCGACTTACCAAGCCTGAGAACTGCAATAAACAAACTACTACACCTTTGGGGTTCAAGAAACTAATTGCAGGAGCATGTCCATTGTAGCACCATCTAGCGTCCAAGTTTAGAACCTTCCTGGGAGGTAACTGGTGAAGTTCCTTGAGCAGACTTCAAACAGCAGATTTAATGCTCTGAAAAAACTGTTACGAGATAACTATAAAAATAAATTTTCAATTTACTTCCGATATTGGAGGTTAATTATTTAACGTGCATTAATGCATTTGCATTTTTGAACTTCACTTTTTAGTTGGTAAAGTTCGATGAACACTTACCGCACGTGGGGCTTGGCTTTCAATCCATATTTCCGTTACGTGGATGCGGCACGGGATTTTTTCATTTGGCCACGGGTCTGCTTCTTCTTTTTTTTTTTTTTTTCTTCGTTGGAATTTATTTTGTCTCATCACCAAATGAGTTTTTCCTTTGCTGCATCCTCATTTACTTCAATATTTATTCATACCCGAGTACTTTCGGTACTACTACTATACCGTCTTCGAGGGGACATTTTGCTCCAACTAGCACGGACCGTGTCAGCTGGGCATTTCGGTGGTTCTCGCGGGCTGCTTCTGTCATCTGCTATCGCTTCTTCTTGGGCGTTGTGGCGCCATCTCTTGTTGGTCAGTGATCTCCTTTTTCGAACTTTTTCTTTTTTTTGCTCAATTTTAATTAAATTTCTCCAGCTGTTTCTCAAATTATTAGGGTCATTGTGGTTGCAAACTTTTGTCCTATTTTTTTCAATCATTACCGACTCTGCTATTCTGAGGTGTTTTTCGGATTTACAGCTTTTAATGATTTTTATATTTTCGAATTTTGGATATTTTTGGTTATCCAGACAGTATTGAATCAGTGCTGTTTTTTCATCTTTTTTCTGCCAGTTTTTTATGTGTTGTTTTAATCTGTGTTTAAGCTTATTTTTGGTACTTCCTATATAAGCCATTGGAGGATTTTCAGTAATAGGAATTGAATAAATACCTGCTTTTTCTAACATTCTTATTTTATCATTATTTTTTGTTACTATATTTTTGATGGTATTTACTTTTCCTCCAATTTGAATGTTATGCTTTTTACAAATATTATTAATTTCATTGGTAGTGCCTTTAATGTAAGGAAAACCAACAGCACTGACAACAGCACTGATTCAATACTGTCTGGATAACCAAAAATATCCAAAATTCGAAAATATAAAAATCATTAAAAGCTGTAAATCCGAAAAACACCTCAGAATAGCAGAGTCGGTAATGATTGAAAAAAATAGGACAAAAGTTTGCAACCACAATGACCCTAATAATTTGAGAAACAGCTGGAGAAATTTAATTAAAATTGAGCAAAAAAAAGAAAAAGTTCGAAAAAGGAGATCACTGACCAACAAGAGATGGCGCCACAACGCCCAAGAAGAAGCGATAGCAGATGACAGAAGCAGCCCGCGAGAACCACCGAAATGCCCAGCTGACACGGTCCGTGCTAGTTGGAGCAAAATGTCCCCTCGAAGACGGTATAGTAGTAGTACCGAAAGTACTCGGGTATGAATAAATATTGAAGTAAATGAGGATGCAGCAAAGGAAAAACTCATTTGGTGATGAGACAAAATAAATTCCAACGAAGAAAAAAAAAAAAAAAAGAAGAAGCAGACCCGTGGCCAAATGAAAAATCCCGTGCCGCATCCACGTAACGGAAATATGGATTGAAAGCCAAGCCCCACGTGCGGTAAGTGTTCATCGAACTTTACCAACTAAAAGTGAAGTTCAAAAATGCAAATAAAAATAAATGCTATATAAAAAAATAGTAATACTTAAATTTCAAAGGTTTGGGAGGAATGATGCTAATTAGGTTTTATAATACTCTTTGAAATCATCTTGGGAGTAGAAAAAAAATTTCTCTGCTTCCGGGAAGAGCATTTAAGTATTTTGGTCTGCACTGATAACTCGTAGCGGTTTTTCAGAGCATTAAATCTGCTTTTTGAAGTCTGCTCAAGGAACTTCACCAGTTATGTACCAGGAAGTTTCTAAAGTTGGACGCTAGATGGCGCTGCAATGGACATGTCCCTGCAATTAGTTTTTTGAACCCCAAAGGTGTAGTAGTTTGTTCATTGCAGTTGTCAGGCTTGGTAAGTCGGTTTTGTGTTTTGTTTGCTCATTCTTCCAATTTAACTTTTATTTTTTCGGGGAATTAATTTATTTGGGGCCGTTTTCACTCTTTGAAAGTAGGTTATGCGCTTTAGCCACGCTTCAAGTTTTCCGCAAAACTTATTGTAGCATTTCGTGTCCCTTTGTTGTTTTGCAAAAGTTTAATTTAGTGGTTCTGAGCCTTCCTGTGGGCCAAAAGATTAGTACAATATTTTGTAAATATGTGAACTTGTAACAGCAAAGCAATACTTCACATGTAATCTCATCTTTTAACTGTATGTAAGTCATTTTTTATTTTTATTATTTTTTGTTGGGGTAAGTGAATTTTTGTTTTTATAAATTTGCACTAAACTTAATTTTAATGTTTTCTTGGGATCTTGGGCATATAATTTGCTTCACTGTTGATTGCTTCCTAGCCCTTTGGTATAAAATTTTTACCTTTCTAAATAATTTGTTTTTTTAAGAATTTTGCTGTGGGTATTGGGCATTTTACTTGGCATTCTGAGACATGCAACTTGGTTATTTGGGTTCACTCTCGGGATTTGCAACTATAAATTGCTCATTGGGCAATTTTTGCTTCCTTTTTTCCTAAATTTGTTGCTTGCTTTCTTTTTCAATATTGTGTTTTATTTTATTTTATTTTTTTTTTTTGTGTGTGTTTCCTGGTTATTTTTTTGTCTGGCAGGATTAAGGTTTCACTTTTTCAGTGACAAGTTTAAAGATATCCCTTCAGTACCATTTATTGGTGGGATTTTTCTTGATTTTTAATACTAATTTCTTACCTGGATTTGTGTTTTTTGAGGAGCTTGGCTCTCTTCCTTTTTATTTTTATTTTTTGTGTGATTATATTGGCTGTTGTGCTGTCGGGCAACATGTTTTAGTTTGCTGGGTTTGGGTTTTTATTAGAAATCCCTTTTATTTTGACAATTTACCCCTAAATTTAATCGGTCCTTATAGCAAACTAAAATAGCAGAAACCCACAATTTTCTGTTCTCAGTAGATTAATGAGTGATTTTCTTATTGCTTGCCCTTGACGAAGCCAACAAGGAGTCGTCATTAATATGCTTCCCTGCATTCTTCTGTTCATTAAATTTACATCGCTTGAGGCTCGCCTGCTTCGGGTGGTTGGAAAGTGGTGATTGTTGTTCTTTTTCTCGTTCATCGATTTTTTGTTTTTTGTTTTTCTTCGTTCAAAATTTGCTTTTATGTTTCACATTTTTATACTATTTGGTTTTTCTTCTATGCAGCCTCTGGCACTTTGGAATTTCAAATTTGTTCTTGGTTTTTTGTTTTTCCTTTTAAATGCTTTTGCTGTCTTTTCAATTTATCATTTGCAGCTCTGCGCGATTTTAATTGGAAATTTGTTCTGCTAGGTTTGTTTGGTTTTATTCTCCTTTTGTGTTTTTTTTTATTTTATATGTTTATTTTTATTTTTTGGTTTTGTTTTTCCTAAAGCTAAAGTTTAAATTTTTTTTGTTAGTTTTTTGGAACTGTAGTTACCTGTAGTGGGGGTTGAGTGTGGGGAACATCACTTGGCTGGTTCTTTTGCTGGCAAAATGTGTTCTTGGCTTTTGACAATGATAGGGGTGGAGTCCAAGTCAGATATCTTAATACTCCCACTTGCGCAGGCTAGATCCCTAACCCTATGTGTACTCAAAAGCTGGCAAAAAGAATCTTATTTTATACAAAGATAAAAGTTGACTCACCTGAAAGTCGGCGAATCCTAAGCTATTTGAGAATTTTCAACATGAAACAGGTCAGTTTTGAAAAGTTTTTAATTCCATATATAAACTTACTTGCACCATTTGTGATTTGATGTATATTGGGAAATCCAAGAACCCATTGCACCTTAGAATTAATGGGCACAGGTCCCTGGTTAGTAAATTTAAGCCTGATAGTGAAAGTGGGAATAGCAGTGATTCGAGAATTTCCACCCATGAATTCAAACACTTCCACCTTCGTGGGTTTGATAATGTGTGCATCGAGGTGCTGCACATTATTCCTAACTTGCAAGACAGGCTGGCCACGGAATCAGTTGAGGTCCTTAAACAGCAGGCCTTGTACCCATATGGGTTGAATTCTACCTTTGCAGATAACAAACACTCTCGGTTTAAGGTGGCCGTTAGAGAACTTTTCTCCTTGTATCCACAACAAGCATGCAGCAGAGGAAATAGAGGGAAGAGGCTAGTTAAATCTTCCAAAATAGTTAACTTTGATATTTTAAAACAGACTCTTCTTGATTTCAAAAATTACAACAATTTTGTGAAAAACTCTGTATCCATTCTTAAAACTTTTAAGCACACTGTGCTTAAGGCCTTCATCAGATTTTGGAATTCTCAAGCTGATAATATAGATTCACACATTTTCTCTCTTGTGTTAGATATTTTGAAATTTATTCTTAAAGATAAAATTAGCCCTAAGTCTAATTCTAAAAACTATATTACCATTAGGTTCCTTAATAAATGCTGACTCTCTCAAAATTAGAAAATTGTTCTACAATGGTTCTAGGAGCTTCTCTATTCCCTATCACCAAATAGTAGTAAGTTTCAAATATGTCAAGGTGTTAGGATCTTACGTTAAGAATTACAAGTCTCTTTCCAACATTAACCCATTGGCAGATTACAACTGTAAGTGTTGTGAATTTCAAGATACAGTTTTTTTATGATAAATTTCATAAGCACATAATTACTGGTCATTTAGATTTCATTGAAAATCCTGATTCAAGAAGGATCTTAGGTTTTGGGGCCAAGTTCAGGCCTACATTCTACCTCTCAAAAGATAGAATCAAGTATGATTTTTATCAAGATTTAAGTAAATATATTATTAAAACTAGCTTAGCCTACAATATGCCAATCGAGGCCTTTGCTAAAGGGAAATGCAAAATTTTTCAAGAATTTAAACAGAATCTAGTAATTCAAAATATTTTTTACAATAACAGTCTTGCATTTTCTCCTGAATTAAAAAAATCACTTTCTAAATTACAGGAAAATTTCATCTTTACCACGACAGACAAAGCAAATAATAATTTTGCCATTATTTGCAAAAAAAAAACTCTATTTTGTATTAATTTCGAAAGAGCTTCGTAATAAAGTCACCTATATGCCTACTTCAGCTTCCAGTAAGGAACTTGCCAATAAATTTAAAGCATTTCACAGACAGTTGAGGCTTAGAACGACATATAGTTATGAGCCTGAATTTCCTTATCTTTTTGCTACTGCAAAATTTCATAAGAAACCGGTGAAATTCAGATTCATAGCTAGTGGTACCAGAATTCTTAAAAAGGTAATAGATCAGTATTTTGAATCTGTTTTGAAGAAGGTATTAAACATTATTAAATCCAAAGTAAACTTTACATGTAAGAACTTCTGGATTATTAAAAGCAATGCTGAGATCATTTTGGAAATTCTTGGTAACAAGCCAGCAGAGGCTAATTGATATGACTTTGAAAACCTGTATACCAGCCTTCCGCTAGAAGACATTATCAGTACCCTCAAGTTACTCTTCAATGAATTTTAAATCTCCAACATCATTTCGGAAAGTTCTTGGCATACACTTCTAAATTGCTGCATTAAAAATAACTTTATCCTCTACAATAACAAGTTTTTCAAACAGGTTAATGGAATACCTATGGAACTATGGGGAGTTCACATTCCACAAGCGTATGCAACTTGTTCTTGTTCTTCAAAGAATTTCAATTCATGAAGTTAAATTCATCCAATCTGGAAAGTTACTTCCATACCTACAGGTACATTGATGACCTACTTTGCTTTAATAATTCAGGAAATATCGAAAAAGACTTTGCAGCTATTTATCCTATAAGCCTTAAACTTAATAAAACCAATGATAATAACCAAGTCCTTGATTTTTTTTAACTATAAATCTCAATGCAGCTAACCCAATCATAAGTCTTTATAATAAGAGAAATAAATTTAAATTTAAAATTGTCAAATATGGTATGTGGTGGAGCAATATTTCCAATAAAGTAATTGAAAATGTGTTTATATCACAAGAACTAAGGCTTTCTAGAATATGTAGCTTAAACTCTTAACTAGAAAAGCATGTTGTTATTTTAATCAAACAGTTTTGCAAAAACCAAGTACCTAGAAACTTCTTAAAAATCGCATTAAGAAAAATAGTTCTCAAACATAAAATTAGGATGGAAGGCTTAATTTAATTTAAATCTTGTTGACCGAATGAATTGTCTAAATTAAAGCTAATTTCTAGAGGTTTAGCCAATGATGTTGTCAGCAATCAATTGAGGAACCTATATACAAAATTCCTTTCCTCTCCTTTGATCATCAAAAAGAAAGGTTATAATTAAAAAATTTACAAAAAAAAAAAAAAAACATAAAACCCCAAAGAAAAATTTCTTTAAAATATTTATAAAAATAAAACCTATATAAAAAAATAGTAATACTTAAAGTTCAAAGGTTTGGGAGGAATGATGCTAATTAGGTTTTACAATACTCTTTGAACTCTTGGGAGCAGAGAAAAAATTTCCCTGCTACCGGGAAGAGCATTTAAGTATTTTGGTCTGCACTGATAACTCGTTGCGGTTTTTTCAGAGCATTAAATCTTCTTTTTGAAGTCTGCTCAAGGAACTTCACCAGTTACCTACCAGGAAGGTTCTAAAGTTGGACGCTAGATGGCGCTGCAATAGACATGCCCTGCAATTAGTTTTTGAACCCCAAAGGTGTGGTAGTTTGTTCATTGCAGTTCTCAGGCTTGGTAAGTCGGTTTTGTGTTTTGTTTGCTCATTCTTCTAATTTAACTTTTATTTTGTCCTGGAATTAATTTATTTGGGGCCGTTTTCACTCTTTGAAAGTAGGTTATGCACTTTGGCCGCGCTTCAAGTTTTCCGCGATACTTATTGTAGCATTTCGTGTCCCTTTGTTTGTTTTACAAAATTTCATTTTACTGATTCTGAGCCTACCTGTGGGCTAAAAGATTAGTACAATATTTTGTAAATATGTGAACTTGTAACAGCAAAGCAACACCTCACATGTAATCTCATCTTTTAACTATATGTAAGTCGTTTTTTATTTTTATTATTTTTTTGTTGGGGTAAGTGAATTTTTGTTTTTATAAATTTGCACTAAACTTAATTTTAATGTTTTCTTGTGTGTCTTGGGCATATAATTTGCTTCACTGTTGATTGCTTCTTAGCCCTTTGGTATTAAATTTTTATTTTTCTAAATAATTTATTTTTTAAGAATTTTGCTGTGGGTATTGGGCATTTTACTTGGCATTCTGAGACATGCAACTTGGTTATTTGGGTTCACTCTCGGCATTTGCAACTGTAAATTGCTCATTGGGCAATTTTTGCTTCCTTTTTTCCTAAATTTGTTGCTTGCTTTCTTTTTCAATATTGTATGTTGTTTTTTCTGGTTTTAATTTTTTTTTTTTTTTTTTTTGTCTGGCAGGATTAAGGTTTCACTTTTTCTGTGACAAGTTTAAAGATATCCCTTCAGTACCATTTATTGGTTGGATTTTTCTTGATTTTTAATACTAATTTCTTACCTGGATTTGTGTTTTTTGAGGAGCTCGGCTACCTTCCTTTTTATTTTTATTTTTTTGTATGATTATATTGGCTGTTGTGTGGTCGGGCAACGTGTTTTAGTTTGCTGGGTTTGGGTTTTTATTAGAAATCCCTTTTATTTTGACAATTTACCCTTAAATTTAATCGGTTCTTATAGCAAACTTAAATAGCGGAAACCCACAATTTTCTGGTCTCAGCAGATTAATGAGTGATTTTCTTATTGCTTGCCCTTGACGAAGCCAACAAGGAGTCAGTCATAAATATGCTTCCCTGCATTCTTCTGTTCGTTAAAGTTACATTGCTTGAGGCTCGCCTTCTTCGGGTGTTTGGAAAGTGGTGATTGGTTGTTCTTTTTCTCGTTCACCGATTTTTTGTTTTTTGTTTTTTCTTTGTTCAAAATTTGCTTTTATGTTTCACATTTTATATATATATATATATAATAATAATAATTAATAGCACCCTAAACAGATCGACAACTTCAACCTCTACTTCCCCAAAACTAAATACAAAACTTATAATTTCGAAAATGACAAAGTTCTCTACTTTTCAAACCAGAAACACAAAAGTACAAATAAAAACATTAGTCACATGCATCAACTAAAACACTCAAGCAACCCAGACCAATCTTCAGGGAAAAGCATCTGTCACTTGAGAAAATATAAGAATTCAGGTTTCATGAGTGTGCTTTATTAATTTTTTATTTGCCAAATTATATTTTCATAATGTAGTAACACAAAACTAAATTTTGTTGCACACTGCTTTCCCTACCTGAACTCATAAATGCAAAACCAATAACAAATCAAATACCTGAATTCCCTAAAGATATGAAATAGAAAGTACAAAATAATAATCAAATCCATCCTCCCAAGTGATTTATAAACAAACTGATGGTTTACGTTTAAACCTTTTTAATGGTACTTCTGTAAATTCTATAATATAAGACCAATCTGTTGATGCATTCTGAAAACAAATCAAACAAAAATTAATCTTTGGATGTAAAGAATGTATAGTGTTAAATTTCTCTGTGACTACTCGGAGTAAGTATATTTTTATTGTAGTCCTAAGAATGGTTATTTCAAAGCTTAGAAGGTAATATGTTACAAAAACGAATTTTGAAATTAGTTTCATGATTTTGAAAAGACAGAAGATTATCAAAATGTCTTTTACAAAACTTCAGAGGATATTGATTTTTTAATAATATTGAAAATAGAAATTTTAAATGCTTAGTAATAGATTTTTTATTATTACAAATATGTACAATTCTGAGGAACTGTGAAATAATAATATTGTGATATATCGATCTTGGAATTCTAGAAGTCCATGAACTTAAAAACGTAGGTCCAAAATCATAATCTCTTCTTTTATCGTAAACGCCAATATTTAACTGCCCTTTGTCACTTGTGATCTCCAAATCCAAAAAGGTGACGGAAAGCATATTATTACTTTTTCCAACTGAAGATCAAGTGGGTAGAGTTGTTCCATCTCCCAATCTCTCCCGCTTGCATTAAAGCAAATCAAGTCATCAACATATCTGAAGTTATGAATCTCTTCAATATTGAAATTCTGTTCATAATAGTGGAGGTATAAATTTGCTAATAAGCTTGAATAACTAGTTCCCATAGGTATACCTCTTTTTTGTGTTTTCAATCTCTTTTGATCAAATATGTTATTGTGGTAAATACAAAAATAACGTATTAATGTCCAATATTTTTCTTCAATATTCAATAAATGACCATATTTAATATAGTACCCCTGCAGCACTTCATACGTCCTTTTGGTTAATTGAAGTGAAAAGATTACAAAAATCATAAGTATTTATTGTATCATGACGATGATGGGCAAAACACGTAACAATATTAACAAATAAAGGTAACTTGATCACGCTAGTTACATTAAATGAAAACTTTTACAAAAAGTTTGTAAGTTGGAAGCTTTCGACCTTATCTTAGGTCTTCATCATTACTAATTCTCTTTGCAGTCTTCATTTTCTTGTTTCCTGCAAGACTTCAGGCATTCTTCCCCAAGCTTTTCAGATCTGCAAACCCATCTTCGAAGGACGGTGCCGTGCGTTACTACAGCAGACCAGCCATAACCTCCTTTCTGCCGCTATCCATGACCTGCGTTCCTCCATTGCTAAAACTGAACTTTCCTGCTACATTAGCTACCAATCACTGGCTGCTACCACTCATCCTGCTTTGCTTGATATTTTCATGGTTCGTATCAACCAAACCCTCTCAACAATTGAAGTAAATGAATATGCTCGCCATACAAAGAAATTTAATTTTCTACTCTCCAAGCAAAAAAGTCAAGCAACATCTCCGTCTTCAGCCTCTACTGACAAGCCAAAGTATGTAAATCTTTCTTCTGTCACTATTTCTCCTAGCTTGGATAAATTCTTATCATTAGGCCCAAAATTTTCACCTGCTCTTCCTATCAATCTTCCACAAACTGTTTCTGTTATAGAATCAGCCATCCACAGAACTGAGACTGTTCACCAGCCTATCCTTCGTGCCAACGCTACTGTTATCTTATCCAAGCAAAATTCTGTGCCAATCAAGTACTCTTCTTCTTGTTTAAAAGAATTCAGGTCATTTATTCAAGAAAATGACCTAGCCGTATGCAAAGCAGATAAAGTTGGTTGCCCAGTTATCATTGGTAAAGAAACACTAAACCAAAAAGTGCATTCATTTCTAACTCTGCTAACTGCATTCCTTTGCAGTCAGACACCACCAACTCACTCAAAAGCTCAGTTGACAGATTAGCTAAGAAAGAAACTTTTCAATCCTTCCTTGGTGATATATCACCCCCTCCTTACTTTTGAACTCCCAGGCTTTTCCTGCAAGTGAAACTGCATAAAGCTGGTAACCCCATCAGACCTTTAGTGAAATATTCTTTTTCTCCAGCAGTAAACCTTGAAAAGAAATTGGTCCTCAAATGCAAATCCCTGGCAGCCAACCATCCTCATACTGTTGTCTCTACTTCAAACTTCATCCACAAACTTCCTAATTCCTTTTCTCCTAGTGTTAATCTGTATACTCTTGATGTAGAATCTTTGTTTCCCTCTGTACCATATTTTGATTCCTACATGCTCCTCATGAAGAAATTGATTCTTCATTTTGAACCCCCGGTACTCTTATCAAAGATTTTTATGATTGTTTCCACACTATTCATCAACACAGTTGTTTTGTTTTCAACAAAATTGTGTATAGGCAACAATCTGGTCTCCCCATGGGCTCACCTCTTTCCCCTCTGCTTGCAGAAATCTACATGCAACATATTGAAGTTTCCATCATTCCTCAACACCCTTTTCAACCTTCTCTATGGTTAAGATATGAAGACGACATTTTCATTAGCTGGCCACATTCCGAGTCTGAACTACAGACACTGATCAACTCCATTACGGAAAAATTTCCTTCCATTAATCTCACTATATCTAAGGAAGTAAACCACAAAATTGATTTCCTGGATGTATCTATCTGCAGAAACGCTGATCTCTCCGTTACTTGTTCCGTCTATCGTAAACCTTCTGCGGCCACTAACATCATTCCCTACAATTCTTTCACCCTGCATCTCTACAAGCTTGCAGCATTGAAGTCCTACATCCACAGGGCTCATATCATTTGCAACAACCAACTCTCTCTTCAAGAAGAACTCTCCAAAATTTCTACAATAGCCCTCTCCCATGGTTTCCCTGCTCTTACAGTCAACTCCCTCATAAAGAAATATGAAAACCATTCGAAAATCGAATGCCTCCTTCCTCATAAGAAAGAAGATCTGAAATTCTGTGGTTCTGTTCCTTACCATCCTTCCTATGCTTATAAGTTACAGATTCTCTTTAGAAGTTTTAGTTACCATCTTGCCATTAAATCTACCCCAAACATCTTGAAACTTCTACAAAGGGATAGGGACAAAGTTGAAAGCCTGAACCTCCCAGGAGTTTACTGCATTCCTATCTCTTCTTCTACTGGGGATAACTTATACATTGGAACCACACACAGGAGCATTAACCATAGAATTTTAGAACATAAAAAAGATGTTTCGAAAGCCAATCCTAATACTGCCTTGTCTGTTTTGACAATGGAAGACGCATCTGCAGTTCCCCACTGGAACGAAGCAAAACGAATTGCTTCTTTTGACAATCGCTTTGCCCTCCGTTACCGTGAAAGCCTGGAAATTATTTTCAACTCAATGACTTGCAATTCCAAATCTCCTCTCTACATTCCGACAATCTGGAGATCAATTCTAAGTTTTGGCAACAAAAATAGGAAAAATTCAAATGTAGAATCTGGCAACAATCTTAGTCCTCCATTGGCGTGATGAAGACCTAAGATAAGGTCGAAAGCTTCCAACTTACGAACTTTTGTAAAAGTTTTCATTTAACGTAACTAGCATGATCAAGTTACCTTTATTTGTATTTATTGTACCCTTACATTTTGGATTTCTGTTTATAAACTGTATAATATTTTTATTGTTTGATATAATCCAAGAAGAATCCTTAATTTGATCATAAATAGTTTGTAGATACCTTTGAAACACCTTTCCAACATTTTTATTATAACTATTTGAACAACATGTAATGAATCTAAAGCCTACAGGGGTTTTATGAAACTTAGATGTCATAAATATATAGGGAAATGCTATCTTAAACTCCCTAATTCCAAGTAGTTTGAAGTAACTTAGTATTCTTTTTTGAATAATAGTAATATTTACACTTTTATTAGTTTCATATACAGCTTCATTACTCAATTCTTTATTCATCAAGTTGTAATATAATTTTTTACATATAAATCCAAAATTATTTGAGCATTTATCAATAGGTGTAATGATAAATAGTTCCTTCAAATCCTGTATTTCTTCTTTAATTCTCTTCCAACCTTTCATAAAGTGTGCTTTTTTATATAGTCCATCTATAAATTCAAAAAGTCTTTTAGTAACCAGTGATAACCATACAAAAAAAGTTTGTACTGGTATTCCAAATTTGTCATATAGACCATAAATAAAACAGTGAAGGTCTTTAGCCAAGTTTCTTTTAATAATTTTTTTAGATAAGTAAATATTTGGTCTGTATTTCACACCCTGCTCAAACGATATCCTAAGTATTATAAATATTTAACGGGAATTATTGAGGATAAATTTATTAAGGTACATTACCTCTCAAATTTTCGATCAAAACACTAGATCTTCGTCAGGAGTTCTTGCTTCCTTCTACTTCCACAAGTCTGGTGACCAAGCCTGATGGATTTTCCATCCAGCCTGGTCATTGATGTTGTTGCCACCTAGTGTCTTGTAAATTTCCAGGGATTCCTCAAATTTCCGAATAATTGCATGGGATTGATGTTTGATCACTTTTAAGGAGTCCCAGTCCATTTTGTGGCCAGGTTCTTGCATGTGCCTGTCTAATCCTGTTTTATTTGAGCTGTTCCTTATTGCTGCTTTGTGTTCTTTAATTCTGGTGGTTAACCTTCTTCCTGTTTCTTCTATATATGGTAATCCACAAGAACACTATTTTGTAAATGACTCCTTCCTGGAGTAAAGCATTTTCTTCTTTTTGTTTTAGGGATGGTAAGTATTTTTTAATTTTGTTATTCAAACCTGGAGCTAACCTAATTTTATATTTAGTGCTGATTTTCTTCAGTTTTTCAAACAGTCCCTTGTGGTAAGTGACTTTTCTTGTGAATAAATATTCAATTTTCTCTTTATTTTTGCCTGTAGTGCCAGTTCTGTTCCTAGTAGGATTTTCTTCCAGTAGTTCACGAATTTCTTTTGAAGGGTAATCATTTTCTAATAAAATTGATTTTAACTTATTTTTATGTTTTTCTTAGCTTCTGAAGTTGAATTCAGCTTTTCAACTTTTTCTTTAAATTGTAAAGCTACATTTTTCTTTATATAAATTAGGGTGATCTGATTTATAATTTAAAAAAATCCTGTATTTGTAGGCTTCTTGTATAATTCTGTGGTAATATATTTTCCTTCCCACTTCGAAGTAATATCTAGGTAATTTAGCTTATTTTCGTTTTGCTCTTCTAAAGTGAATTTTAGGGATTCATCTTGGGCATTAAAACCTTCTAGGATTTTTGATGGGTATCCACTCGAATCTCAATCTATGATGAAAACGATATCATCCATGTATCTAATGTACATGCAGAAATTTGAAGGTTTCAATAGGAAGGCCTCTTCTATTTTACATACATACATACATACATATCACTAAGCTGTTCTCTGAGATTCAGAGGTTAGCTCCAAAAAGAAATACAAACTTCCAGATATTTTTACTTATTGTTGTCGTATCAAACTTCGCAATTTACAGCGATCTTGACATACAACTCGTGCTTCACTGATATCCATTACACGCCGTACACAAGATCTTTTATACTTCATACTCATAATCTTTTTCTCATGCAGACACTCCTGAATCTGATCCAACCATTGTTTTCCTTGGCCTTCCTCTGCCTTTCCTTCCTGCCACTTGGGCGGAAAATATTTTCTTAGTAAGCATTTCATCACTCATTCTTTCAACATGGCCAAACCACCGAAGCATATTGGTCTCCACCTTGCTAACAACATTTTGCTTCACATCACACAACTGCAATACATCTTCATTCCTCACACAATCAGATCGTGTCTTGCCACAAACCCCACGTAAGTTACACATTTCTCCAGCACACAAACGACTCCTATGTTTCTTCTGCAGTACCCAAGTTTCACTGCCATACATCAGAGTAGGAACAATTACTGTTTCACACACAGCCATGCGGGACTTTCTAGAGAACCCATCATTCCTGTGAAAACCTCCCAGAGCAGCCATGACTTTCAAAGAAGAATTCACTCGCCTACTGATTTCAACATCCAACTTGTTCTCTCTGTCAAACACGCTTCCTAAATACACAAACTCACTCACCTGGTCAATCACAGTGCCATTTATACTTACATTACATTCAGTGCTACCCATTCCTCTCTCAAACACCATAACTTTGGTTTTTCCCTTATTTATACTCAGTTTGAATTTCATGCAAACTTCGTGCATCCGAGTCAACATACTCTGCAACTCACTTTCGCTCTCTGCCAACAGGACAGTGTCATCAGCATACAACAATCTGCACACACGGATATCACCAAGACATAAACCACTATTATCTATTTTGGCCTCATGCATGCATGCGTCCATAAATATATTAAACAGCCATGGTGACATTACACAACCTTGTCTAACTCCTGCACCAATGGAAAACCATTTTGATAAAACACCATTCACTCGTACACAAGCTCTACTACCAGCATACATGGCTTTTACACTATTAAGTAGATTCCCAGTAACACCATATTCATTCAATACCTTCCACAAAAGTGTCCTATTGACTCGGTCGTAAGCTTTCTCTAAATCTATGAAGGCAGTAAAAACTTTCTTCCCAACAGCCAGATACTTTTCAATCATCGTGCGTAATGCAAAAATCTGGTTAGTACAGCCTTTACCAGGCATAAAACCACTCTGAACATCCCACACTTTCAATGATGTAAGACCCCGTACTTTTTCAATAACAACCTTACCAAACACTTTTCCTGGCACACTCGGTAGGCTAATACCACGATAGTTCTTGCATTCAGTCTGATCACCTTTTCCCTTATACAAGGGAACAATGATAGCATCCTTCCAATCCCGAGGGACCATTCCTAACTCCCAACACAACTGGCAAATTTCAGTTAACCAGTCAATTATAGAGTCACCACCATACTTCAACATCTCTGCAGTTATGCCATCAACTCCTGGAGCCTTACCATTCTGAAGAGATTTTAGAGCTTTACACACTTCTTCTCTTGAGATCCCTCCTGTGCTTTCATCCCACATTGTGACATCATCTGCATCTGTCTGAGAATCATTTTTGGTCTCCTGATTAATAACTCACAGAAGTATTCGCCCCATCTGTCACTTAACTCATTGGGCTCCCATATCATTTCCCCAATCTCATTCTTCACACAACTTACAACTTTGTTTCCCCTATTTTTGCTGAGTCTCATGTACTTCCAGAAAGACTTTCTATCTTTCCAAAAAGCCAGTTCATGCCTTTCCACTTTCTCTTTCCTATCTTTTGCCTTACTGTGACGAACCAGTTTAGCAGCTTCACGCTTCTTACAGCTATATTCATCCACAGAGACTCTACCTTGCAACATCCCCAAATAGGATTCCTTCTTTTTCTTTACTGCCTCATCAATCTCATTATTCCACCAAGCATCACCTCTATTGTTACCCACTATTGTGGTGCCACAGACCTCTTTAGCAGCAGTAACAACACAGTTCTTAAAACATTCCCACTTCTTTTCTACATCCCTCTCACAAGATTTCAGATCCTTCAGTCGTTCTCTGAGTAAGTCAGAATACTGCTTATGATCTTCAAGGAGCCTATCAACCTTTATTCTTTCTATCCTGGGTCTCTGCCTATTCCTTTTCCTCCAACCAACATTAAGTTTCATTCGTGACACTACCAAGTAATAATCAGAACCAACATCCGCACCTCTCATCACACGGGTCTCAACAACTAAGTGTTTCAAACGCTGATCGTAAACAACAAAATCTATCACACTCTTTTGACCAAGAGTACGATTTTCCCAAGTATATGTGTGTATATACTTGTGGTTGAAAAATGTATTAGATACACACAAACCATTCTCAATGCAGAGTTCAATTAATCTTTCACCATTATCATTCACACAAGGATAATTAAACTTACCCAGAACATTGTCAGAAATTGCATTCTGCACACTTACTCTAGCATTGAAATCCCCTGCTATTATAACTTTTTCTTTAGCACCAAACTGGCTCAAAACAGCTTTTAGCTAATTCCAGAAATCTTCTTTCTTATCAGAAGGTTCCGAGTCACAAGGAGCATACACTACAACAATTACAATTCTTTAAAGTTTCACTTTCAAACGAATCCAGAGAATTCTCTCACTTATGCAACTATAGTGAATCAAGTTGTTCTTCATCTTTTCACTTAAAATCACACCTACACCAGCCTGTCCTCTCATATTATCCAATACTCCAGACCACACACTCACCGTGCCATTCACTTCTTCTACCCCAATTTCCTTTTTTTGGTTTCACTTGCACACAGCACATCCAGTCTATACTTATTCATCTCCTCAATCACCTCACTCATCTTGCCATTTATACCTCTAGTATTCCATACACCAATCTTACATTCACTCAGCCAAGATCGCTTTCTCATACGCCGTTTAGAAAGTCCAGTTCGATTCCGTGGTGGACCGTCCTTCTGAAGTGTGGTAGGTCCACCATATCCCACACTTGAGTCATTTTTAATATTTATTTTTGTCTTTTTAATCAGGTAAGTACATCAGTGTGGGGGATTAGCCCACAGCTGAGGGTTCCAGTTGGTCATTCAACCTAAGGATTCTGGAACAAAACCCAGTGAGTTGGGGTCTTTTTGCCAATGTCACACAGAACTAGCTTGCACCTCTCCAAGATTCACAGAGGCCCTAGTTGCTGTTGTGTGTGCCATTGTTACCACGGAGCGCCCCGAGGAGGCAAACCCATCGCTCACTACGACCGCCTCTATTTTACTTACGTACACACTACGACCGCCTCTATTTTACTTACGTACACACTACGACCGCCTCTATTTTACTTACGTACACACTACGACCGCCTCTATTTTACTTACGTAATAATTTGCTAGGAGAGGTGCTAATGAAGAACCCATTGCTAGCCCACTTCTTTGCTTATAGAAGCAGCCTTGGAATTGAGAAAAATTGTTGTTTAGAGCAAACACTAAGTTCATGAAGGCCTATTGCTTCTTTTTTTATTGTATTCATGAAACACTACTAGGTCAGATAGGTCATCTGCTATGTAATCTATGAGTTTGTTCAGGTTTATATTCGTATACATGGACACAACATCTAAACTTGCCATGGAAGGGTTTTCTAATCTGGAAGTTCTATTTTCTTCAATAGCTCTTCAGTGTTCTTTATCAGTGCCTTAGGTTTAGGAAGCAACTTTAATAGATGTATCAGTAAAAAATAATGCAAATCGTACAGAGGAGAATATTTTGAGTCAATAATAGGCCTGATAGGTTGCCCTTCTTTATGCAGTTTTAGCAACCCATACATCTGCGGAGTATGATAGGTAATCTTTGAATAATTTTTGAAGTCCTAAGTTCTTTATTGGTAATCTTTGAATAATTTTTGAATCCTAAGTTCTTTATTGGTAACAATATTTAAGTTTCCAGTCAAAACATGTCCATAATGTTCATTTACAAATTCAGACTATTTTTTATTGGTACGTTGACAAGTTAATTCATTTTCCTGGATCATACCAACATTTTTACAGAAGTAGTTGTAATTAAAAGTTCTAGATCTTATTGTTTGATCCAATTTAAATGTTTAAATGATGTAGCTACTTCATATTTCTGTTGCAATGGAAATGCAGAATCAGCCCTTTGAAATATTTTTTTTTAATGGAATTTCTTCAAAGAATTTGGCTTGAAATTGTATGGTACAATATTGTTTTTGCAGTTGGTCTTTAATTTTAATTCCTTTATTCATTTTGTCTGTAAGAAGATCTTTAACATTGCTGTTTTTAAAATTATAGTTCTATATTTTCTTCCATAAAGCCTTATTTTTTGACTTGTTTAAAAATTGACAAGCCACAAAAGTTCTATAAACCCCATATGGTCCTAAGAACATGCCTTCAATTTCCATTAGGTAATCCTCAAAATCAAAAAAATGTTGCTTGTTTTTTCCTCCTGAACTCATATTTTCTCAAGTGACACAGATGCTTTTCCCTGAAGATTGGTCTGGGTTGCTTGAGTGTTTTAGTTGATGCATGTGACTAATGTTTTTATTTGTACTTTTGTATTTCAGGTTTGAAAAGTAGGGAATTTTGTCATTTTTGAAATTAAAAGTTTTGTGTTTAATTTTGGGGAAGTAGAAGTTAAAGTTGTCAGTCTGTTTAGGGTGTTATTAATTATTATTATTATATTATCTTCTTCTAGTGTTGGCAGCTGCAAAGTGCAACATTGAAATGGATTTGCATTTTTGAACTTCACTTTTAGTTGGTAAAGTTCGATGAACACTTACCGCACGTGGGGCTTGGCTTTCAATTCATATTTCCGTTATGTGGATGCGGCACGGGGGTTTTTCATTTGGCCACGGGTCCGCTTCTTTTTTTTTTTTTTTCCGTTGGAATTTATTTTGTCTCATCACTAAATGAGTTTTTTTTTCCTTTGCTGCATCCTCATTTACTTCAATATTTATTCATACCCGAGTACTTTCGGTAAAACTCCTTTACCGTCTTCGAGAGGACGTTTTGCTCCGACTAGCACGGACCGTGTCAGCTGGGCATTTCGGTGGTTCTCGCGGGCTGCTTCTGTCATCGGCTATCGCTTCTTCTTGGGCGTTGTGGCGCCATCTCTTGTTGGTCAGTGATCTCATTTTTCGAACTTTTTCATTTTTTTGCTCAATTTTAATTAAATTTTTCCAGCTGTTTCTCAATTTATTAGGGTCATTATGGTTGCAAACTTTTGTCCTATTTTTTTCAATCATTACCGACTCTGCTATTCTGAGGTGTTTTTCGGATTTACAGCTTTTAATGATTTTTATATTTTCGAATTTTGGATATTTTTGGTTATCCAGACAGTATTGGTTAAGTGCTGTTTTTTCTTCTTTTTTCTGCCAGTTTTTTACGTGTTGTTTTAATCTGTGTTTAAGTTTATTTTTGGTACTTCCTATATAAGCCATTGGAGGATTTTCAGTAATAGGAATTGAGTAAATACCTGCTTTTTCTAACATTTTCATTTTTTCATTATTTTTTATTACTATATTTTTGATGGTATTTACTTTTCCTCCAATTTGAATGTTATGCTTTTTACAAATATTATTAATTTCATTGGTAGTACCTTTTATGTAAGGAAAACCATTTAAATATTTGACTTCTTTTTTATTTACTACAGCATTATTTTTTATTTTCTTTATTACTTCTGTGTCCCATTTTTTTATTAAATGGTTAGGATAACCAAAGCTGCCTGCAATTTTTTTTATGAATTTGATTTCTTCATTGATGAACTGACTATTTTCAGAATGCGTATATGCTCTTTTAATTAAGGTTTTTATACTATTGAAATGGATATTGTACATATGAATATGATTTTATTTCATAACTATATATATAGGGTGAGTCATAAGTAATGAGCCATGTAAGAGGTAGTTTGAGATGGCATTGTTTTTTTGGAAATAAACAATCGTTTGGACTGGAACTTGTTTATAGGTAGAAAGAGCATTTCATAGACTATCAGAATTTGCTTTGGTGGTGGACATGAATATGAATTATTTGTGGTTTTTTTGCTTTCAGAACATGGACGAAAAAACAGCAGTTCGAGTACTGTTGCGTCATTATTGGAAAAAAGGACTACCTGCGCATGCTGTGTTCCCCGAAATTTGTGCTGTCGAAGGTGTGGGTGTAGTCAGCCACACCACAGCAAAAAGATGGTTTGTTTGCTTTAACAAGGGGGACACCAGCCTTCAAGATGGGCCTCGCTCTGGCAGACCCCCCAACAGTGGATTCAGAAGCCCTGCGTGAAGCCGTAGAGGCAACACCAATCACAAGCACTCGCAGATTGTCAGACGAGTTTGGGGTATCACAATCCAGTGTGGTTTGCCATCTCCACAAGCTTGGGAAAGTCAATAAGAGCTGCCAAGTGGTACTCTAAAAATTTGACCACAGCACAAGCTCAAAGGCAGATGGAATTGTGCAGAGAGCTGCTGAACTACTCCATGAACAAGCTTTTCATCAGGCGAGTTGTTACGTCTGATGAAAAGTGGATCTTTTCCATAATCCTGACAGGCGAAACCAGTGGATTAACCCGAGCCAGCTTCCAGAACCCATCGCTAAGCAGGAACGCTTCGAACACAAAGTCATGTTGTGTGCTTGGTGGAATTTTGAGGGGCCCATACACTTTGAATTTGTTCCAGCTGCGCTCTATTCTCAACAACTACAGAGGTTGTACAAAGCTCTGGTCCTTAAGCACCCGGGTCTGGTCAACAGAAAACAGTTTCTCCTTCAGCACGATAACGCATACCCCATACCGCCTGTTCAACGAGGGATAAGATCCGGGAGCTTGATGGAATTGAACTTCTTCCACATCCTGCCTATAGCCCAGACCTTGCTCCAAGTGACTGCCATTTGTTTTGGTTGATGGCACATTTCTTCCGTGGCTGAACCCTCCGAAACCGTCATGAGGGGAAGCCTGGGTCCAGGAGTTTTTCACCTCAAAACCCAAGGAGTGGTACAGAACGGGAATTCACAATTTGGCAGAAAAATGGCTTCAGACCATAGAACATAATGGCTTGTATTTTGAAAATTGAATTGTATTTGTTTGTACTTTACACATGTTTGAAGTTTTCCTATCCAATGGCTCATTACTTTTGACTCACCCTCTGATGCATGTATGTGTAAGTGAGGCTCATGTAGAAATCCTAAATTGACGTTCAGATTACCAAATGATTAATTCATAGCAAAAAAGTAGTGACTTGCATTCTGTTAACTTGATCAAAATATGTATTTTACTTTTTTATGAATTATTGTTGATGCATCCTTAATTTTAAAACAATGTAGGTAATCACATCAAAAAAGAAAGACAGCAGTGTTTCTCAAACTCCAAAAGTACCAGAAGATACCTGTGAGGAGGAAATGCTTCAAAAATCTAGGTAATTTTGGCAGTTATCCTTTATATATTTATATAAAATTATTGCTTTCTTAATGTATCCTGCTTTTTAATTTTCTCATATGTACAAAAATGCATATGTTGCTACATATTGACTTACTAAACCATATAAATTGATATAATATTTATAACACTTCACTGCATTAAAAGGGTATTATAAGTTTCCATGATGTAAATTTTTGCTTATGTAGCATTCAGGTCATAATGGTGATGACATTTAGGATGGTAAAAAATTATGGTGGATAAAATAAAGTTAACTGTCAGATATTGTATCCACTGCTTCATCTGGGTTTTCAGTGAATATTAAAGCTATAGTGAAATAGTTCCTTAACTAACACTGTTTAATGAGCAACCTTTGTCACCTGCACTTCCAGTTTCCATTTGCCTTCTAGAGCTTGAGCAGTACCTAAAATTAGTTCTGTTACAAGGAACTGTGAACAGAAACAAAATACTGAATTGCTTTAAAAAAGACAGTAAATTGACCTTTTCTCTAATGAAATTTCTATGTTCTTTTACAGATATTACACACACACACACACACACACACACACACACACACACTCTCTCTCTCTCTCTCTCTATATATATATATATATATATATATACTTAAGAGCAAAACTGAAGACTAAGGAAAAACTTTAGAATTTAAAACGAAGGTTGCAAAATAACCTGAAAATCAAAACGCGCAACGCAGCAGTTTTGAAAATTCAGAATTCACATTCTATAAAGAAGATACCTAAGCAAAAAAATACACATATAATTTTGACTCACACCTAGTACAACATAGAAAAGGTTATGTATCTACCTGTGTGAGTAAAAGGAGAAAAAGATAAAAAAATAAAATAAAACAACTGAATGTAGAAGGTGTCGAGAATACTGAGCCTTGGCTTTATCAAGGACCAGCAAAAACTCTGCATTTTCTCACTTCCACAAAGACCTAGTTGGAAATGGGTTTCTGCAAGGCCATAGATGCAAGTAACATTCCCACCTAAAATAGTTTAAAAAATATATATATGTCATGTCCTCCGTAGAGTTGCATGACCTAGCACTAGTTAACAATTTCGCTTGCATCCATTAACCTTCCTGGCCCGACCCATGCTCTTCATCTGTTACTATTAAACAGAGAGAAGAAGATTAAAGAGAACTCAAGCTGTGAGAGTGACATAATAATTAGAAATGATTTTCAGCCATAACGAAATGCCAAGTTCGTTTGAGAGAGAATTTAAACCTGAAAATCAATGCAAAAGAAATCCAAATTTTTACATTGCAATTAAAAAGGAAATATAAATTTTTAACGAACAGATTTTTGAAAGAAAACTTGAGTCTAAAACCCCCTACTCTACAACTTATGACAGCACGAAAACGAGAATAAGTTAAAGATAATAATTAACTAAAGAAAACTTTGTGAAAGTTATATACCTTAAACAGTTAGTTGCAATATGTACAAAGTATTTCAGCAGTGCTTTAAGTGCATAATTAATTAGTTATTAAGAACTTAACTACTTTGAAAAAACAGCGCATAGACAGCGCATAGAAAAGGAACAAGCTTAGCCATCTTCTGTTCCTAGGTACCCCAAAAGACGCTCAAAGTTACAAAGAAAAGAAAGAGTTAAAACCACAAAAATGTTAACAGACAAACCAATGCCTAAAAGCTGAAAAGCTAAAAAACGACAGAGAAAAAGTACACGAAGTACAAACATTGAACTTATAAAACCTAGAACCCAAAAACAAGGAAGAGAGCTTACCTCTTGTGTGACAAAAACTTTTCTCCTCACAAGAGAAGAACATGGCTGACCTCTTCCGCCACTCCTAGGCAGCTGGGGGCAGTGGGGTGGGGCTGATGGCCTCCTCATACAGCAAGAAACCAACGCGCGGAGATTTTAACCAGAGAAAAAAAATATATATAAACTTAAGACTGTGGATCTGTATGATCAGAAAGAGCAGAATTAACTCTCCAGAATACATGAGAAATATTATAAAATACACGAGCAGTGTATTTAATAATCTTTGCATGTATTAAATCACCTTAGTGAGCTTCTATAGATTAATCAGAATCTTATTAATTTTAATGTTGGTTTTACTATTTTTAGTATAGCTATCCTAGTGATGAATAACTAGTTTTCTTTTTTATTTGTTTTTATTTTCTTTTATAAACAGATTTTTAAGCTTTTTTTGTGATTTTGTTTATATTATTTAATTTTTTGTTTTAATAGGACCGTCATATCCATAGCACTAAGGTTCCTTTAGGTAGTTAATAGGCATCCTCTAACCAACTTCCTTACGGCTTTGATTGGTCAGAATCATATTATTAACTGTGTAGAAAATCAAAGCAGATCTGCCAACCTTACTCTATTATTCAGAATAATTTTTCTTAAAGTTCTTTTGATGAAAGAAGAAGGAATTTCGTTCTCTAGAAAACTTTCTAATAGTATATTAATGTGGTAATTGAAGTCCAAATTGTTGCTGCAAATTCTTGAAATTCTTAGGACCTGAGAAATTAGTACATTCTCAATTACTTTGGTTGAAATGTTATTATTCCAGTGTAGATATTTAATTACTTTGAAAGGAAAATTAACTCTTTTATCAAAGAGGCTAATAGATGGGTTACCTCTGTTGAGCTTAATGCTTAAGTCTAGGAACTCAAGTTCCTGATTACTGTGGTTGGTTTTACATAAGTTAAGAGAGCTAGGATAGATATTATCAAAATCACTCTCTATAACTTCTGAATTATTGATACACAGCAGATCATCAATATATCTAAAAGTGTAAAGGTAGTTATCTGAGCAGGTGGGGTGATTTTTAATGAATTTATATTCCTTAAAGAACAGGAATAGATTAGCGATATTCGTGGACGTTGATGTTCCCATGGGAATACCGTTCACTTGCTTATAGAGAGTATTATTATATAAGATATGGTTATTTTTTATGCAGCAATTGAGATAAGAGTTCCAAGTTCCTACATCAACAAATTGGTTAAGTTTAAATTCTGCATACAGCTCTTTAAAGGTAGTGATTATATCTGATAGAGGCAGATTAGTATATAGGTTTTCAAAATCATAACTATTAATATCTAAGGGACAAACTTTGAGTATAGTAGAAATTACTTCTGCATTATTATACAGAGATTTTTGGATAATTAATAATAATGCAGAAGTAATTTCTACTATACTCAAAGTTTGTCCCTTAGATATTAATAGTTATGATTTTGAAAACCTATATACTAATCTGCCTCTATCAGATATAATCACTACCTTTAAAGAGCTGTATGCAGAATTTAAACTTAACCAATTTGTTGATGTAGGAACTTGGAACTCTTATCTCAATTGCTGCATAAAAAATAGCCATATCTTATATAGTAATACTCTCTATAAGCAAGTGAACGGTATTCCCATGGGAACATCAACGTCCACGAATATCGCTAATCTATTCCTGTTCTTTAAGGAATATAAATTCATTAAAAATCACCCCACCTGCTCAGATAACTACCTTTACACTTTTAGATATATTGATGATCTGCTGTGTATCAATAATTCAGAAGTTATAGAGAGTGATTTTGATAATATCTATCCTAGCTCTCTTAACTTATGTAAAACCAACCACAGTAATCAGGAACTTTAGTTCCTAGACTTAAGCATTAAGCTCAACAGAGGTAACCCATCTATTAGCCTCTTTGATAAAAGAGTTAATTTTCCTTTCAAAGTAATTAAATATCTACACTGGAATAATAACATTTCAACCAAAGTAATTGAGAATGTACTAATTTCTCAGGTCCTAAGAATTTCAAGAATTTGCAGCAACAATTTGGACTTCAATTACCACATTAATATACTATTAGAAAGTTTTCTAGAGAACGAAATTCCTTCTTCTTTCATCAAAAGAACTTTAAGAAAAATTATTCTGAATAATAGAGTAAGGTTGGCAGATCTGCTTTGATTTTCTACACAGTTAATAATATGATTCTGACCAATCAAAGCCGTAAGGAAGTTGGTTAGAGGATGCCTATTAACTACCTAAAGGAACCTTAGTGCTATGGATATGACGGTCCTATTAAAACAAAAAATTAAATAATATAAACAAAATCACAAAAAGCGTAAAAATCTGTTTATAAAAGAAAATAAAAACAAATAAAAAAGAAAACTAGTTATTCATCACTAGGATAGCTATACTAAAAATAGTAAAACCAACATTAAAATTAATAAGATTCTGATTAATCTATAGAAGCTCACTAAGGTGATTTAATACATGCAAAGATTATTAAATACACTGCTCGTGTATTTTATAATATTTCTCATGTATTCTGGAGAGTTAATTCTGCTCTTTCTGATCATACAGATCCACAGTCTTAAGTTTATATATATTTTTTTCTCTGGTTAAAATCTCCGCGCGTTGGTTTCTTGCTGTATGAGGAGGCCATCAGCCCCACCCCCACTGCCCCCCAGCGTCTAGGGAGTGGCGGAAGAGGTCAGCCATGTTCTTCTCTTGTGAGGAGAAAAGTTTTTGTCACACAAGAGGTAAGCTCTCTTCCTTGTTTTTGGGTTCTAGGTTTTATAAGTTCAATGTTTGTACTTCATGTACTTTTTCTCTGTCGTTTTTTAGCTTTTCAGCTTTTAGGCATTGGTTTGTCTGTTAACATTTTTGCGGGTTTTAACTCTTTCTTTTCTTTGTAACTTTGAGCGTCTTTTGGGGTACCTAGGAACAGAAGATGGCTAAGCTTGTTCCTTTTCTATGCGCTGTCTATGCGCTGTTTTTTCAAAGTAGTTAAGTTCTTAATAACTAATTAATTATGCACTTAAAGCACTGCTGAAATACTTTGTACATATTGCAACTAACTGTTTAAGGTATATAACTTTCACAAAGTTTTCTTTAGTTAATTATTATCTTTAACTTATTCTCGTTTTCGTGCTGTCATAAGTTGTAGAGTAGGGGGTTTTAGACTCAAGTTTTCTTTCAAAAATCTGTTCGTTAAAAATTTATATTTCCTTTTTAATTGCAATGTAAAAATTTGGATTTCTTTTGCATTGATTTTCAGGTTTAAATTCTCTCAAACGAACTTGGCATTTCGTTATGGCTGAAAATCATTTCTAATTATTATGTCACTCTCACAGCTTGAGTTCTCTTTAATCTTCTTCTCTCTGTTTAATAGTAACAGATGAAGAGCATGGGTCGGGCCAGGAAGGTTAATGGATGCAAGCGAAATTGTTAACTAGTGCTAGGTCATGCAACTCTACGGAGGACATGACATATATATATTTTTTAAACTATTTTAGGTGGGAATGTTACTTGCATCTATGGCCTTGCAGAAACCCATTTCCAACTAGGTCTTTGTGGAAGTGAGAAAATGCAGAGTTTTTGCTGGTCCTTGATAAAGCCAAGGCTCAGTATTCTCGACACCTTCTACATTCAGTTGTTTTATTTTATTTTTTTATCTTTTCTCCTTTTACTCACACAGGTAAATACATAACCTTTTCTATGTTGTACTAGGTGTGAGTCAAAATTATATGTGTATTTTTTTGCTTAGGTATCTTCTTTATAGAATATATATATATATATATATATATATATATATCATCATCATCATCATCATTGTCAACCATTATCAATCCACTGCTGGACGAAGGTCTCCCCAAGTTTCCTCCACAACGGTCTGTCTTGTGCCAGTCTCCTCCATGTCACTCCCGCATATTTACGAATTTCATCCACCCATATATATATATATATATCATCATCATCATCGTCAACCATTATCAATCCACTGCTGGACGAAGGTCTCCCCAAGTTTCCTCCACAACGGTCTGTCTTGTGCCAGTCTCCTCCATGTCACTCCCGCATACTTTCGAATTTCATCCACCCATCTTCCATGTGGTCTTCTTCTGGGTCTTTTCCTGTCCCTTGGAATCCAATCTAAAATTTCGGCTGTCCATCGATGGTCTGTTCTTCTGGCAGTATGTCCAGCCCATTGCCATTTCAGGGATTTAACTCTGATCATGATGTCTTCCACTTTTGTCATTTTTCGGATCCACGTGTTCCTCTTCTTATCTCTCCTGGTTACACCAAGCATGCACCTCTCCATGCTACTTTGAGTTGTCTGCAGCCTTTGTATGTCTCTTTTAGTTAAGGTCCACGTCTCTGCACCATACGTAAGCACTGGAAGGATGCATTGATCAAACACTTTTCTTTTAAGACATAATGGCATATTCCTCTTGAAAATTATGCTGTTTCTTCCAAAAGCTCTCCAGGCAAGTTTTGTACGCCAATTAATTTCTTCATCAATGTGACCCTCACTTGATATCTGCTGTCCAAGATAAACGTACGTGTCTGTTATCTCCAGCTTTTCTCCATCAATCCATAAATCCTCATTTCTTGTAAAAGCATTGTACATCACTTTTGTCTTCTGAAAGTTAATTTTTAATCCCACCTCTTTACTCTTGTCAGCAAGTTCCTGGATCATACTCTGTAGCTCTGATGGGGTAGTTGCAAAAATGACTATGTCATCAGCAAAATGAAGGTGGGTTAGATAATCTCCATTAATCTTTATCCCTTTGTTTTCCCAGTTCAGTGATTGAAAGACATTTTTCAATGGGGCATTAAAGAGCTTCGGAGATATGGTGTCACCTTGTCTCACTCCTTTTCCAATTTTTATGTGTGTTGTATTTTCAAACAGCCGAATCTTTGCACTTGCATTTTCATAGATGTTATTAATAATATTAATGTATGCATCTTCAATACCGCAGGATTTCAGAGCCATTGCAACTGCTGATGGTTTCACCGAATCAAAGGATTTTTCATAATCGATAAAAGCCATGCACAATGGAAGTTCATATTCCCTCGCTCTTTCAATTAGTTCTCTCAGTACGTGGATATGATCTATTGTGCTGTAGCCACTCCTGAATCCAGCTTGTTCTCTCGGTTGAGCCATGTCCAGTGTCACCTTCAAGCGGTGTGAAAGAACTTTAGTGAAGATTTTATAAACCACTGATAGAAGGCTGATAGGTCTGTAGTTCCTGAGATCCTCAATGTCACTTTTTTTATGTAGCAAGATCATTGTAGCGTTGTTCCAATCCTCAGGAATTTTCCCTTCATTAAGGCATCGAGTGAGAATTTGGGCGAGTATTGTTTCGATTTCTCCACTTGCTTCTTGTATGATGTCTACAGTAATTCCATCTTCTCCTGGAGCTTTTCCCCGCTTCATGTTCTTGATTGCATGTGCAACTTCTGCTGGAAGGACTGGAAGAACTCTGGTACTGGTACCTTTCATGATGTCTGGAGTACATGTATCATCCCTTTCATATAATTTGGAGTAGAAATCTTTCACTCTTGTCAAAATTTCGCCTCTATTTCTTGTTACAGAACCATCTTCTTTTCTCAGTGCCATAATCTGTTTTTTCCCCTTACTGAGATGTCCCTTTGCTATCTTTAGGCTTTGGTTGTTTTCAATTTCTTTCCTTACTAGTTCACAGTTGAATTTCCTTACATCTTCAGTGATACTTTTTCGTACTGTCTTGCATAGCTCTATATATTCCACTTTGGAAGTCACATCTTCTTTAGTTGTCCTCATCACTCTTCTTTTTTGCATCAACATTTTGGTTTTTCCTGATAATTTGTTCACATGCAATTTGTTCTTAGACCCAGCTAATTTTGTTGCTGTTTCCATAAGAGCTTTGGTTACTTTTCTGTTAACTTCAGAAATATCCACTTCTTCCAATGTTAGGCCTTCTAAAGCAGAGAATCTGTTCTTCAGTTCCAATTTGAAGGTATTATGGTGTTTTTTAAGGTTGGTTATGTCAATACATTTTGTTTGTCTTATGAGCTTGCTACGTTCGAGTTTAGTGTTGAGGTGCATCTTACATCTCACCAATCTATGGTCACTGCCTGTGTTGAACTTGTTTGGCACACTGCAGTCTTCTATGACAAATTTTTTGTTACACATAATAAAATCAATTTCACTTGTCGTCCCATTTGGATGTCTCCATGTCCATTTCCTATGTGGCTTTTTCTTGAAAAAGGAGTTCAAGAAGAAAAACCCTTCTGCCTCTGCAAACTCTACGAGAGTATTTCCATGCTGGTTTCTGTATATATATATATATATAAGATTTTTTATTACCTTAAGAAAGGTGAAGTCAAAACATTATGATCACCTTTTTAATATGATGTTGGTTCCCCATGTGCTGCTAAAATAGCTCTTACCTAGTAGGACATAACAAAATTTCAGAAGGTTCTTGATGGTATCTGGTACAAATATGTTACCAGCACAATATTAACCAAAGCATTACACTTCTTCCACCGGCTTGTTTTCGTCTCATGGTGCATCCTGGTGCCAATAATTCTCCAGGTAAACAATGCATACATACCCGGACGTCCGCATGGTGTAACATTAAATGTGATTCATCAGACCAGACAACCTTCTTCCTATCATTCAAGGTCCAGTTTTGATGCTTGTGTGCCCATTGTAATTGTAGGGTCTTTCAACAGTGAACTGAGGTTAGCATGGACACTCAAGACGACCTGTGACTACACAGCCCATTTTCAGCAGGGTTCAATGTACTGTGTGTTGTGACACATCTCATTTCTGTCACCAGAATTCAAATTACCAGCATGTTGCACCACAGTATCTCTTCTGTTTACTTGTACCTTATTTGATATCCTTTGCTCATCTCTAGCATCAATAGGCCGTGATCGGCCCACACCTTGGCAGCTATTCATGGCTTTGCCCTCCTCGAACCACTTTTTGAAGGTACTAACCATGGCTGACTATGAGTGCCCCACAAGCCTTGCCGTCTTGTACATGTTCTGACCCAGTCGTCTAGCAATTGCAATATAACCTTTGTCGAACTTGCTTAAGTCTGCTGCCCTTCCCATCCGAAGAACAAGAATAACACTGATTAACAGAGCTCCATATCAGGTGTTATTTATACTGTCGTTTACCTGCAATTGCTTCAATTTGCACAAAGGCACGCTGGTGTTAATGGTTTGGTTCTTTGGTGTATGTTACATAACTAACTTATGTTATCAGCAGGCAACAACCTAATACATCGTCTACTGGGCAGGGGGGATTACATTTTGAAGTTTATGCAGTGATGTGTGATGAGAGGTGCGGATGTTGGTTCTGATCATTACTTAGTAGTGACACGAGTGAAACTTAATGTTGGTTGGAGGAAAAGGAATAGGAAGAGACCCAGGATAGAAAGAATAAAGGTTGATAGGCTCCTTGAAGATCATCAGCGGTATTCTGACTTACTCAGAAAACAACTGAAGGATCTGAAGTCTGGTGAGAGGGATGTAGAAAAGAAGTGGGAATGTTTTAAGAACTGTGTTGTCACTGCTGCTAAAGAGGTCTGTGGCACCACAATAGTGGGTAACAATAGAGGTGATGCTTGGTGAAATAGCGAGATTGAAGAGGCAGTAAAGAGAAAGAAGGACGCCTCTTTGGGGATGTTGCAAGGTAGAGTCTCTGTGGATGAATATCGCTGTAAGAAGCGTGAAGCTGCTAAGCTGGTTCCCCACAGTAAGGCAAAGAATATTAAGGAGAAAGTGGAAAGGCATGAACTGGCTTTTTGGAAGGATAGGAAGTTCTTCTGGAAGTACATGAGACTCAAGAAAAATAGGAGAAACAAAGTTGTTAGTTATGTGAAGAATGAGATTGGGGAAATGATATGGGAGCCCAATGAGTTAAGTGACAGATGGGGTGAATACTTCTGTGAGTTATTAGACCAGGAAAGCAAAGATGATTCTGAGACAGATGCAGATGATGTCACAATGAGGGATGAAAGCACAGGAGGGATCTCAAGAGAAGAAGTGTGTGAAGCTCTAAAATCTTCCAGAATGGTAAGGCTCCGGGAGTTGATGGCATAACTGAAGAGATGTTGAAATATGGTGGTGACTCTATAATTGACTGGTTAACTGAAATTTGCCAGTTGTGCTGGGAGTTAGGAATGGTCCCTTGGGATTGGAAGGATGCTATCATTGTTCCCTTGTATAAGGGAAAAGGTGATCAGACTGAATGCAAGAACTATCGTGGTATTAGCCTACCGAGTGTGCCAGGAAAAGTGTTTGGTAAGGTTGTTATTGAAAAAGTACGGGGTCTTACATCATTGAAAGTGTGGGATGTTCAGAGTGGTTTTATGCCTGGTAAAGGCTGTACTAACCAGATTTTTGTATTACGCACGATGATTGAAAAGTATCTGGCTGTTGGGAAGAAAGTTTTTACTGCCTTCATAGATTTAGAGAAAGCTTACGACCAAGTGAATAGGACACTTTTGTGGAAGGTATTGAATGAATGTGGTGCTACTGGGAATCTACTTAATAGTGTAAAAGCCATGTATGCTGGTAGCAGAGCTTGTGTACGAGTGAATGGTGTTTTATCAAAATGGTTTTCCATTGGTGCAGGAGTTAGACAAGGTTGTGTAATGTCACCATGGCTGTTAAATATATTTATGGACGCATGCATGCGTGAGACCAAAATAGATAATAGTGGTTTATGTCTTGGTGATATCCGTGTGTGCAGATTGCTGTATGCTGATGACACTGTCCTGTTGGCAGAGAGCAAAAGTGAGTTGCAGAGTATTTTGACTCGGATGCACGAAGTTTGCATGAAATTCAAACTGAGTATAAATAAGGGAAAAACCAAAGTTATGGTGTTTGAGAGAGGAATGGGTAGCACTGAATGTAATGTAAGTATAAATGGCACTGTGATTGACCAGGTGAGTGACTTTGTGTATTTAGGAAGCATGTTTGACAGAGAGAACAAGTTGGATGGCGAAATCAGTAGGCGAGTGAATTCTTCTTTGAAAGTCATAGCTGCTCTGGGAGGTTTTCACAGGAATGATGGGTTCTCTAGAGAGTCCCGCATGGCTGTGTATGAAACAGTAATTGTTCCTACCCTGATGTATGGCAGTGAAACCTGGGTACTGCAGAAGAAGCATAGGAATCATTTGTGTGCTGGAGAAATGCGTTACTTACGTGGGGTTTGTGGCAAGACATGATCTGATTGTGTGAGGAATGAAGATGTATTGCAGTTGTGTGATGTAAAGCAAAATGTTGTTTGCAAGGTGGAGACCGATATGCTTCAGTGGTTTGGCCATGTTGAAAGAATGAGTGATGAAATGCTTACTAAGAAAATATTTTCAACCCAAGTGGCAGGAAGGAAAGGCAGAGGAAGGCCAAGGAAGACATGGGTGGATCAGATTCAGGAGTGTCTGCATGAGAAAAAGATTATGAGTATGAAGTATAAAAGATCTTGTGTAAGGCGTATAATGGATATCAGTGAAGCACGAGTTGTGTTTCAAGATGCTGTAAATGGCGAAGTCTGATACGACAACAATAGGTAAAAATATCTGGAAGTTTGTATTTCTTTTTGGAACTAACCTCTGAATCTCAGAGAACAGCTTAGTGATATGTATGTATGTATGTACAAAACACTGCTGCAACCTGTAAATCTAGAGATTTGAACTCTATATTGCAGAGACTTTGATATTTATTCTTTATATGATAGACATATCTTTGATCTTTCTTTCAGGTTGTCTGTTAAAATCAAGTGTTTGGTTTGCTGAAAAAAACTGAAAATTGATTTGATGTTACTTTCCATATTGTTTTTATTATGGTGTACACTTAATTCAGTAGTAATAGTTAGTTTGTTATATCATTGTCAAGAAGTCTGTTCATAGGAACTGAAGAGGAAAATGCAAGAAGATCATGAACATGCTTAAGCTATGTGGTGCAAGCAGAATTTTTCTGATTCAGCTTGTATATGTGGAGATATTGTGTTCACAAAAGAAAAGGGAAGATCAGCAAATTGCACAAGCATATCATATTTTAAAGTGCATATGCATGTTAAAAGACATGCGACAGGCTAATCTGTTTCTGGATACAGGATGCACTGGTTATTTCGTTCTGATCATGCTAATGTTAATTCTGTACATGTGCATGTGTATCAGAAATGCTAGCACAAGCTATGTCACTTGTTCCTTTTTTTCTTTCGTTATATTCAATGCCCAATGATATTAATGTTTTATGATATTCTGTACATATAATCATTCCCAAGTGTAAAACACTCCAATTTATTATAACCCTGTTTAAGAGTAGTCTGTTCATATCATGGTATCACAGATGTGCCAATTTTGCAACATCATGCCTTTCATATGTTGTGGAAAATTCCATGTTTGTGCAATGTAGCAACAGCAGTGAATGTTCATGTTCCATTGAACTGTAATGAAATGTGCACCTACTGTATACGTAGTAACCCTTTTAATTAACTATTAATTGCTTTTCTTAATAATTAAGTAAAAATTATATTTAACCATTACAGTGTTTGCAAAAATACTGATGCAGAACTTATTCTTTATATGATAGACATATTTAGTACAATTATTGAACTACAGCACTTTAATGAAGTATAGTTTGAAATCATTCTAAAATACCTAAAATCAGTGTTGATGATTTATTTGAGCGAACCTAGTTAGTTTTAGCTAGCTGAAACAAAAGTTGTCGAAGCTTCAGAACCAATAAATGATAAGTGGTATCCATGATTTCTTTTCGAAATTAGTACTTTATTTCATAACAGCCTTATTGATATTTTATTTCATAACAGTCTTATTGATACTTTATTTTGTAACAGCCTTATTTGATTTCATAACAGGCACCATCTCGTAAATAAATTGGTTTCATAAAATGGAATATGATTGCTTGGCCTGCTTTAATGTTTGTGTTTGCTTTGAATTAATATTTTCATGTGAATTCTTGACCTTGGCCCAGGTAGGACTCATTTAAATTAGAAGCCTAATATTAAAAGCTACTATGTCCTACTGAGGTATATGTACTTTGTCTTCTTGTTTTGAGGTTTGCTGTAGATAATTATGCAAATGTTGAAGTCATTTTTCTGAGTGCAATCAGTCAAAAGCTTCATTTTCTGATCACAAGTCTGTGCTAGATGCATTCTAGTTCCTGTTGTGCTTTACTTATGACACTGGATCTGCTCAGTTCCTGAAACCAAGGTTGTGGCTGGCCCAGCTCAAGTCAATTATTAGGATGATGCAAAGTCATTTCCAGAAATTATGTGATTTCAGGATGCTGCATTCTACTCTCTTTCTGATAATAATTGACCACTTTGATTCTGGATCCAGGTAATGAAATTAGCATAACCCTTGTAAATGAATAGATAACTTATTATCATATCAGAATTGTAGAGAAGCTCATGAAAGTCACTATATCATAAACTACTGAACCCAATAAAAAATGCATGCTTTTATAATAAGTTCATGTGTTATATGTAAAAATGTTGATGAACTATTGGACTAGTATATTAACTCTAAGTATATATGTAACTCTAAGTATTCTATAAAGATACCTAAGTAACTCTAAGTATATTACACATTGTATTAAAGAGCAATATGATTAAATTTTACAAAAAATTTCAGTCTCTGTGGCTGAAAGAAACTAAAAGATATAGTCAAAAGATCAAATGTTTTTGGGATAAATATGTGTTGTATCTTGGTGCATTTTTCTGGAATGCATGATGTGGAGATTTCTTCTTGATTATAACTTCATGTTGATTAACTTTTCAGAATGATCTTAGAAGCAAAAGCTAAGATGTATGACCAAATTGTTGAGAAAAAAGTGGCCTTAGGTAAGTATTTAAGATTAATTTTTATCTTTCAAAGATTTATTTTGATTAAAAAAAAAGCTGCATACTTTGGATTTGCTCTGAGACAAGTATAAGTAATATTTGCTCTAAGTGAGAAATAAGAAGAAACACTACTCAACTTTTATGCTATTTTATTGAGTGGTGCTGGTACTTCTGCTTGCTTGCTCTTCTTCAGGAGCTGTCTTCAGTGAGAATAAAAAACTCCTCATTTTCTAACCTGGTTTTGTAAAGTACTAAAGACAGACTTCTGGGAACAGAAAAAAATCAAAAACATCTGTCTTCTCTTAAAAACAACTCAGAGTTGGGAAAATTTATGTTTCTTCTTTCTTCCCATTTTAAACTAATATTGTAATTCTTTGAATAAAGCTCATGTTGAGAAATGGCTTCCTAGTTTCTTAATTCAATTTCTAATCAAAAACAACTATTATGAGAATTTTACTAGGAAATTTTTTATTTAAATTGCAAATTTTCAGAGAAAACTCTTCTCCTTTTTCAGGCTGTCTTATTTTTTTTATTTTTTTTTTCCTATTATTCCCGTCACTATTGTGGTTACGGTTAACCTTGAAGGTTATAATCTATAGATGATTCCCTTAAGTTCACTATTGAAAATCTCTAGATTTACAGGTTGCAGCAGTGTTTTGTGATCATCTATAGATGATTCCCTTAATTTCACTATTGAACTTCAAAAAGAAAGAAGAATTAACTTCTTAGATTTTACTATCTATTATGAAGATGAAAAATTCCTCACTAGTTGGTATAAAAACCAATTAATACTAATAGACTATTGGATTTCAATTCCTATCATCCAGTTTCTATTAAGAAAAATGTAGCAAGTCAGTTTTTAGAAAAAAATAATAAAATAGTTTATACAGCAGATAAGAAAGAAGCTCATAAAGAAGAACTTAAAGTCATACTTGCAGAAAATAACTATCCAAAAGAAGACATTGAGAAGCTTCTTAATTTTAATGGTATGAAGAACCCACAAAAGCAACAAGTAAAATTCACTAAAAAAAATTCTTATCACAAAGGTTTATTTGAGTCTTTAAAGAGAATTAGTAAAAAGTACAATATTAGGCTAACTCTAAGTTTAGAGAACAAAGTTAAACATTTTTTCCCTAAAATAGTTCAAAGAGAAGAAGATATTTTAAAACTGCAAGGTGTAGTCTATGAAGTAAAATGTAGTTGTGGACTATCTTAAATAGGTGAAACAAGTTGCAGACTAGAAACTCGTATAGCAGAGCGTAAAGCTGCTATAAAAAATTGCTCCAACAAGACTGGTTTAGATATGCATGTTAGAGAAACTAATCACAGCATGGATAGGAATTCCCTTAAAGTCATCAGTTTCCAAAGCAGTTGTCAAAAATAGAAAGCTAAAAGAAGGAATAGAGATTGGAAAAAATCTAAATTCCATCATCAATGACTGCAAAGGATTTTCCCTGCCTAACATCTGGCTGGATTTGATGAAGAATAACCGTAACCTTCAAGGTTAACCATCAAGGTTAACCGTAACCGCGATGGTGATGGGAATAATAAAGAAAAAAGAAAAGACAGCCTGAAGAAGGAGAAGAGTTTTCTCAAAAAAATTGCAATTTAAATAAAAAATTTCTTAGTAAAATTTCCATAATAGTTGTTTTTGATTAGTAACTAATATTGTAGATCGTTTTGATTATGGATTCACAGTTGATTTTTATTTTATTTTCCTGAGTTTTGTTGTTGTTTTCTGTTTTTCCTCTTTTTTTATTCACTTTTGCCATGGTGGTGGTCAGAAAAATTTACATGTAATAAGTTAAGATTTTGTCATTCTATAGACTGAAAACCATAAAGCTTCACTATGCCCCTGCTCTTTCTTTTTGCTACTGTTGGTACCTCTTTGTACCCACAAGTTCATAAATTTTTTTGGAATATCCAAATGACTTTTTTCTGTATTGGCAAACAAGTAGTACTGCATGTGTGAGTAACAATGACACTAAAGGAAGTGGCCCCTCCAGTAATTAACGTGACTTCCACATTCTTGTTGGTGAATTTGGGAAATTTATTGATCTAAATTCTGAGCTATCGCAGATAGCAAAAAAAGTTGTAGATCTTGATTGATTTAATCAGGCACAATACTCATTCCATACAAACACTACTTTGTATAACAATATACACTATATTGACAAAAGTCACCGGACACCTAGAAGAGAAGCACAACATAGCATTTATTGACATACATTAGTACGATGTCAGTCCACCTTTGGCCTTAATGCGTGCATTGACCTTTTGAGACATGCTTTCGACAAGGTTTTGGAACACTAGGTATGCGCTTCCAATCAGTACATAATGCTGTCGCTAACTGTTGCTTAGTAGTAGGCCTTGGTTCCAAACTTCTTATGCGGCACTCTAATTCATCCCATAGGTGCTCTATGGGATTAAGATCAGGGCTCTGTGCTGGTCAGTCCACACACAATACAGAATTATCGTCAAACCACGCTGTGACAGTCCTTGCTTTATGGCTTGGCGCATTATCCTGCTGGTACCAACAAGGCTCGGTTCCATAGTATTGCCACAGAGTTGGTAGGGCACAATTACCCAGAATTTCAAGGTAGATGTGCTGGTTAACAGGTTTGTCCATGATAACCAATGGACCGGGACCATACCATGAAAAACACCCCTACACGAGTACACTGCCAGCTCCAAACTTGACGGTAGGAACAGTGCACTGGTAAATAGTGTTCCCCCGGCTGCCGCCATACCCACACATGGCCATCGGACTAATGAATCGTGTATCTGGATTCATCAATCCATAGGACCTGTTTCTATTGATCTACGGTCCACAATAAATGTTCTTTACACCATGATAAACGACGAGTGGAATGAAAGGCTTATGAGCAACCACACAACCATGGTAACCCATGGAATGAAGTTCTCTGCGAATGGTACGTGTACACTCCAAGGTTCCAGCATTTTCACTCTCCTGTACACTGAGGTCTTGTGCAGTACTTCATCGATTAGCTGTAATGACTCTCCTGAGGCTTCGATGTCCTCTATCACTGATTTTCTTTGGTCTGCCAGTACGTTTTGCTGCTTCAGGCACCCCATGTGTCTTCCACTTATTCAGTACATCCAAAACAGTTGACTTGGGTATGTTAAAGCGCCTCTCGGTTTATTTTATGGACAACCCACTAATATAACACCCAACAATCTTTCCTTTCTCAAAGTCAGTTCTCTCTCGCCGCAACAGTTTCACTCAACCTCACAGTGCAATATGATCATGTTCAGCTGCAGGCTTGTTTTTATACCGTTTGTAGCTGTACCGCGCATCTTAACAATGCAGCGGATCCATTCATTTGCTTTTGAAGGGGTGTCCGGTGACTTTTGCCAATATAGTGTACATATGTGTATACTGGATGTTCAACATAAACAGAAGAATGTACATAGCTAAGAAGTCCTGTACCACTTGGCTTATTATTATATTTATATTTATAGACTGTGTTATATTTATGACATTAGTGTCACCCATATCACAAGTATAACACCGAATGCACTGCCTGTTACTAATTCCATAGCACTACTAATTTTGATTTTAGTACCGTAATTTCGGGTAGATAAGCCGCTGCGTATATGAGTTCAATATTACATTTTCAGCTCCGCACGGCTTATACAGCATGGCAGCGTATATGGATTGTTGTTGTTGTTGTTTGGGGGGGAGCAGAAGGAAATTATGTAACAAAAAACGTTTTGGCTTGTTCCATTCTTTTTTCCACGGAAAGATATCTCAATAGAGAGGGAATGAAATAACGATGTTACAGCCATGTGCAATAAATTCCACCTATTCCCTCTTAAAAGAAGACATGAAAATAATAGGTTATAGGATTGAGGTGGGACAGGCAAGAGAGAGGTGTCTCAGATAAAACTCGGAAAAAATGCGTGGCTGAGGGAAACTTTTCAGGGAATCAATCTTGTTAGCAAGGATCGCCTTTGTTTCATGCTCTGAGCAACTAACTCTCTGTGAACTCATGACGTCTTCAGCTTCGCTCCGAGGCTAACGCCAACGTTCTCTCTCCCCTCTTAAAATGGGATATCCGACTACCATCCAAGATTGATTGTCATTAGTCAATGACAGCACATGAAAATTTTATCGGTGACGTGGGCGTTCATTGGATTCAGTTCGCCAAATCGCATTTTCTCGAGTATGCTACGCGTAGTTCTACATTATCATGGAAAGTAAAATGACGAAACGCTGAAGTTATACTTCTAGTTTTAAGCTAATGGTAAATAAATGTTTTTCTGAATCCTGAAAAACATCGAAACTTCGACGATTATTTTGGGCTTCACTGAAGCAAACATTATTTCTAAAAACTGCGGTGAAACGCCAGAAGACAGTGAAAGTGATGCGGAAGACCCCGAAGTTTTTTTAGATGATGAGCTTTTAAAACTTTTTAATTCGGACAAAGAAGTTTCCGATTTTGATGGATTTGATTGAAAAACTATGTGTACCAGATATTTTCAGAATGTTGTGCGTGTATTTTTAAAATTTTTGAGGTATAAATGTTTTATAATTGGTTTAAGCGCCTTATGAATTCTTTGAGTAAATTTTTATAAAATAGGTAGTAGGGTAAGTGTTATCCTTAAGATTGAATCTTGTTTAATTGATATTTTTTTCATTATTTGAAAGATCTCAGGTACTATATTTTTATCTACGTAATGTTTTCAAGACTCCGCCATGGTACTACCCCACCTTACTGCGAAGGTGCGGCGTATACGGAGGTGCAGCGTTTCTGGCATCGTTGTTTTTCATTCCGCCCCTTTTTTTATTGCTGCGGCATATACGCCAGTGCAGCTTATTTACAAAACGCTAATATTTATTTGCTGCCAGAGTAATTTTGTACTAAATCAATCACATTCTAAAATTGTGTAACTGACTCTCTTTTGCCATCATAGTTTAGAGATTGAGGTTTTCAGCTTTGTAAATTTTCTACCAGGTTCACTGCAGTTGTGCTTATATGATTGGCAGTCACAATCTTTATGTGCTGATTTTCATATCTACTGCTATTTCCAGTTTGCAATATTTGGATACACCGGATTTTCCTGTATGGGCAGAATAGTTTCAAGTTAATCACATTGCAGCATTTATTCTGATTATGATTTTTCATATTTAGTGTTCAAGACTGATTTTAATATTTAAGATTCATTCTTCTTCAAATAATTAGTCATTGTACAGCACATTATTTTGGTCATTTAAATCTTTTATGTAGATTGAAAATGCATGAACAATAAATGCTTTCTTTTCAACGGAAGAATTAGGTAGACATACACCAGTAATGCTAATAAAACGCTGAAATCCGTTTTATTAGCTTTCTTTTCATCTTGAAAAATTTTACCATTTATATATTTTTAAGTATTTTTGAATTTCTGCCTCATATCTATTATCCGGGATGTAAGGTCAGGCGATGGGTAACATCACAGCCTCTCCTTGAAAAATGTCAACCCCGCCTTCTCGTGGTGCATCCTGTTCCCACTAAAGGGGCTCTGACGACCGCCAATAGCGGTATAACTATACCATCGGGATTAGAGGAAATGCTATCCCACACTCACCAACCCGCTTGGCCAGCGTGGTGAGTTATGGCCAAACCCCTCCAAAATGACTCCACAACTTAAATCTTGGCCCTCAGTCTCCGGCAGCTGGAATGTACCTGGCCAAGGCAGCGGCCAGTGCGACATGAAGGCTGAGGGTGCTAAGAATCCCGGAGGACCGGACTAGGCTGCAAATCTGATGCTGACCTTGGCTACGTATAACGGACGCTCCCTATCTTCTGATTCAAGGCTTCTTGAATTGGAAGAAGAACTACAAAGGATCAAGTGGGATATCGTCGGGCTAAGTGAGGTAAGGAAGAAAAGGAGAAGATCTCATTGAACTGAAAAGTGGACATCTCTTCTACTGTCGTGGGACAGATACTGGCAGAACTAGTGGTGTTAGATTTATAATAAACAAGAAACTGAAGGATAAAGTTGTAGAAGTTGAAAATTCCTCTGACAGAGCTGCACGACTCGTTATCCAACTCTCGAAAAGATACCAGGCTCAGATTATTCAAACTTATGCACCCACCACAAGTCATCCTGAAGAAGAAATTGAAGAATTTTATGAGGAAATTCGTCATCTAAATAATGAAGGTAAGCAGCACTTGAAGATAATTATGGGAAATTTCAATGCAAAAATAGGGCAACGGCAACAGAATGAAACTTCAGTAGGTAAATTCGGTCATGGCAACAGAAACCAGCGTGGAAATACTCTAGTTGAGTTTGCAGAGGCAGAAGGGTTTTTCATTTTGAACTCCTTTTTCAAGAAAAAGCCACACAGGAAATGGGTATGGAGACATCCAATTGGGAGGACAAGTGAAATTGATTTTATTATGTGTAACAAAAAATTCGTCAGTGTGCTGAACAAGTTCAAAAACAAGTAGTGACCATAGATTGCTGAGATGTAAGATGCACCTCAACACTAAACTTGAACGTGGCAAGCTCATAAGACAAGCAAAATCTATTGACATAACCAACCTTAAAAAACACCATAATACCTTCAAGTTGGAACTGAAGAACAGATTCTCTGCTTTAGAAGGCCTAACATCAGGAAGAAGTGGATATTTCTGAAGTTAACAGAAAAGTAACCAAAGCTCTTATGGAAACGGCAACAAAATTAGCTGGGTCTAAGAACAAGTTGCATGTGAACAAATTATCAGGAAAAACCAAAATGTTGATGCAAAAAAGAAGAGAGATGAGGACAACTAAAGAAGATGTGACTTCCCAAGTAGAATATATAGAGCTATGCAAGACAGTACGAAAAAGTATCACTGAAGACATAAGGAAATTCAACTGTGAACTAGTGAGGAAAGCAATTGAAAACAACCAAAGCCTAAAGATAGCAAAGGGACATCTCAGTAAGGGAAGAAAACAGATTATGGCACTGAGAAAAGAAGATGGTTCTGTAACAAGAAATAGAGGCAAAATTTTGACAAGAGTGAAAGATTTCTACTCCAAATTATATGAAAGGGATGATACATGTACTCCAGACATCATGAAAGGTACCAGTACCAGAGTTCCTCCAGTCCTCCCAGCAGAAGTTGCACATGCAATCAAGAACATGAAGCAGGGAAAAGCTCCAGGAGAAGATGGAATTACTGTAGACATCATACAAGAAGCAAGTGGAAAAATCGAAACAGTACTCGCCCAAATTTTCACTCGATGCCTTAATGAAGGGAAGATTCCTGAGGATTGGAACACCGCTACAATGATCCTGCTACATAAAAAAGGTGACATTGAGGATCTCAGGAACTACAAACCTATCAGCCTCCTATCAGTGGTTTATAAAATCTTCACTAAAGTTCTTTCACACCGCTTGAAGGTAACACTGGACATAGCTCAGCCGAGAGAACAAGTTGGATTCAGGAGTGGCTACAGCAAAATAGATCATATCCACGTACTGAGAGAACTAATTGAAAGAGCGAGGGAATATGAACTTCCATTGTGCATGGCTTTTATGGATTATGAAAAAGCCTTTGATTAGGTGAAACCATCAGCAGTTACAATGGCTCTGAAATCCTGTGGTATTGAAGATGCATACATTAATATTATTAATAACATCTATGAAAATGCAAGTGCAAAGATTCGGCTGTTTGAAAATACAACACACATAAAAATTGGAAAGGGAGTGAGACAAGGTGACACCATATCTCCCAAGCTCTTTAATACCACATTGGAGGGTGTCTTTCAGTCGCTGAGCTGGGAAAACAAGGTGGATAAAATTCGAAAGTATGCGGGACTAACTAACTAACTAACTAACTAACTCTCTCTCTCTCTCTCTCTCTCTCTCTCTCTCTCTCTCTCTCTCTCTCTCTCTCTCTCTCTCTCTCTCTCTCCCTCTCTCTCTCTCTCTCTCTCTCTCTCATATACTGTTTTACATTTGATGATAGGTTCCAAAAATGTGTATGCAACTAGCCCCAACAGAGCTGCAGAGTATGATCCAGGAACTTGCTAACATAGAGTAAAGAAGTGGGATTAAAAATGAACTTTCAGAAGACAAAAGTGATGTTCAATGCTTTTACAAGAAATGAAGATTTATCGATTGATGGAGAAAAGCTGGAGATAACAGGCATGTACGTTTAATTCCCACCTGTGAAGATTTCCCACCTGTGAAGAGGGGCACATTGATAGTGCCAAATCATTTAAAGATATATTTCAATGTCTGTGCAGCAACATCCAAAATAAACTACATTTTTGCTGCAGTCTGATATATTTTATATTCATGTTAATGTATAGTCGTTACAGCCAAAATGTGTACAAAAATTGGTTTAAGCAATATGGTTATGGGTGTCCTCTCTCTCTCTCTCTCTCTCTCTCTCTCTCTCTCTCTCTCACACACACACACACACACACACGCACACACACACACACAGTCTCTCACATTTTTGCCAAATCGTGATAAAGATGTTAATTTTGTGACAAAAAGTCCCCACTAAATTGCCAAATAGCAAATTCTTCCCATAATTTTTTCTTTTGTCATCCCGCCCACCTGTTTCATCCTTGCATTGTTTTTTATCCCCATCATCACTGCTTCGCCCCACAGATCTAATTTCCTTTCCCCGTCATTTTTCTTACCGTCGTTCCACCCACCCCCTTCTTCACCTTTGCAATGTGTTTTTCATCCCCATCATACTATTTTCCGTCATCCCGCCCACCCTTGCTTCACCCTTTTGGGGTTTTTTTATCCTCGTCATTTTTTTGTCCCATCATTACTACTTTACCCTGCTGACCTGGTATGCTTCCTCGTCATTTTTTCTTTTTTCCATTGCTTGCGCATGTTGCTTCACCTTGTTGTTGTCTTTCCATCCCCACTGTCTTTTCTCCTGTATTGCAGAAAAGCACTGGTGAGCCTTGAGAGCACCTTTCACAAGGTCTTTGCTGCAATGGATAAGGAAAGAGGCATTTTGTTTGTTCTTTCGGCGGTTTGCTGGTGCAGTAGGAAACCATGGGAGCAGTGCACAACATTTCTGTTCAGGTCAACTGGTCGGTTAGTGTGTCTTCAGTTGTGAATTTGATCAGTCCTAGTCTTTGTATATATTTTCATAAACTGCCTGCATCAGCAAATGTAAGTATTTTTGTTAAAATTAGAAGTGTAAAAGCCTATTTGTTTTCACTCTTGAATTCTATTTAAAGTACAAAATTTTATTTAGGCGATGCATTGTGCTTGTACTTTCATGCATAAATATAGCAAAAAAATAGAACTGTAAATTTGGCTAATCTGCCATTTGCTATAACTTTTGCAGACAAAATTGCCAAATTGCTACAAGAGAAAAAAATCCCAGCTTAAACACTGCACACGCACGCACGCACGCACACACACACACACACACACACACACACACACACACACACACACACACACACAGAGCGTCCTGCTAGACTTTCTGTTACATCATTTGCAGCTGTGGTATTTTGTCTTGTAGTGTTCCATAAAAATAAAATGTTGATGATTATCACAGGATTCCCACGCCACCTGGAAATCAGGGAATTGTCAGGGGAAAAATATTGGCTCAAAAAGTCAGGGGAAACATGAATTTTCGTAAAAAAATCAGGGAATTTTGAAATTTTATTTCGTAAGTCAGGGAATTTGGGGAGTTTCTAAAATAAAATACTTTTTCCTCTGTGTTTCATCTTTCTCCGTATTTAACATTTCGTTTAGTTCATTCCACGATGTATGATAGTACACCGTGGTTCACTCTCAAGAACCAAACTGTAGGTTAAAGGGGAAGGGGGGTGAAACTAACGTATTTGGCAGAGTTCTCCGTCATTGAGCACTAGAAAAGGAATTCATTGCAGCCACGTAGGGAGGAAACCCCTACGGTGACTACTAGAAAATGAAAAGGGTGCGTAGTGTTGGAGTGAGAGTGGAGCCTGTGGAGGGGTTACGATGGAGTGACCATAGCACTTCCTGCCCCCTTCATGCCTTTGTTTGACTGCCAGACTGGGGATAAAAATGGTGAAAACTAACTTTTTCTATTCTTCGTGAAACTGGCTGAAAATTGTTACATACACCATAATTGGTTAACAGAAGCTGACCTCTAAAATTTTGCGTGAATCGGTAAAGAACTTTCAAAATTATCCTTTAAAATCTTTAATGGGATAAATCTTTAATGTAGCGCTCTTACTGAGGGTTTCTGGTGAGCTTTGCCGTGCCTCAGTGCGTTTTAGGCTGGGAGAGCTAAGAGCTTACTAATGAAGGGTCACTAAACAGGCTTTGAGCGGTCGCAATGACTGCGTGTGCCAACAGGAGCCAACTGAGTTATTGCCTTCTTTAACATTCCGAGACTCTTTTCGGAGTAAATGTTTATGTTTCACTGAATATGTTGCAGAATGCTTTTCATTCTTTTTTTACTGCTATTTAGAAAGAAGATGAAGTGTTCGTATTCTATTTTTTCCCCCTCTTTTCTCTGCAAGAAAAGATTTCGCTTCAATGTTTGACTTTTAAGTTTGCGTGCTAAATATTTCAATGACTACATCTATTCCTTTTCAAAAAAATTTTATTTTGATATTTATTATAACCGCATAATAAAGTTATGAATTCACTCTCCGTGAGAAACATGCTGCAGGATGATGAGCTTAAAATTATTTTGTTTAAGCTTTTATCCGATTCGCTTGAAATTTAAGGGGCCCGTTCCTGTTAGTGATTTATGGAGTTGATCAAAGGTTCAGCCAGTTTTGCGAAAAATCCGCAAAAACATATTTTCGACATTTTTTATCGCAGTCTCGGAACCCCATGTCGGATACTTTGTTATCAAACCAAAGCCTCTGGCCAATGCGAAAAGAGGGACTCCTGCTGGCGGCTGGCGCGCATGCTTTTACCGCAATCAGAGAGCTGCCAACCCCCCACATCACCCCCAAACAGCCGGCCACGTAGTGCCTGCCCGCCGGTATTTGCTCTCGTGCTTGCACCTTGCATAGAGTTTTCAACAGCGTTTGTGTCAAATTAAAGTAATCGGCGAATTGAGAGGTCTGCAAGGTTTCTGACTGGTGCAATTATGACTTCCAAGAAAACTCTATTTAATGTGGATTGGCTTGAAGAAAAACTTAACCCACAGTGGTCAGAATGGCTGTTACCTGTTCAGGATGACCCATACAAAGCAAGATGTAAAGTTTGTTTAAGAAGTTTCAACTTGAGCAATATGGGCCACCAAGCGATTTTGAGCCATGAACGAAGTGCTAAACGCATAAAAGCTTTAAGCCAGGTTTCTGCTTCTCATGCTGTGACAATTTTTATTACATTGGATACTGCACCACTTCAAAGGGATTGTTCAGAAAAACAAAGTGGAACTTTAGTCAGTATGGCTGCTGCTCCTGATTTGATACCGTCCATGCCATATTCTGCAGATTTTGTAGCAAAGCAGAGTGGATCTTCATCCACTGTATCTCCTACTAATATTTCAATGTTGAACATTGCTTGTTTTATGACAAAAGAGTGCATTTTAAGAGCAGAAGTAATTTGTTTGGGCCATGAAGCTTGTAATGTCAAATTCTTCATACAACTCTTTTAAAGATGCTAGCGATGTATTCCAGCATATGTTTATGGACAGTGATATAGCAAAAAAGGTCAGTCTTGGTGCAACAAAGATGTCATATATAATTTGTTTTGGGCTTGCACCATATTTTTCTAAATGCTTATTATCAGAGATATCAGGTACTGAATATGTCATATGCTTTGATGAAGCCCTTAATAAAGTAGCTCAGAAAGGGCAGATGGATTTGATTGTTAGATTTTGGTCTAAGTCATTGAACCAGGTATGTACACGTTATTTGAATTCAGTATTTCTTGGCCATGCAAGAGCATCTGATCTCATTGAAAAGTTCCGTGAAGGAGTTTCAGAACTAGATTTAAATAAACTGTTGCAAATCATGAAAGAAATACGGGATTACGCCATATAATACAAATTTTGAAGATGACAATCCGATTTTTGGCGTAAATGTGACAAGAATGGGAAGTCAGATAATATCCGAAAACTTGAAAATTTTCATCGTCCTGGAGCGGGACTCGAACCCGCGTCTCCCAGAAAACGCCCGGGTATGCTAACCACTACACCACCCAGAACGACCAAGTTTCAAGTTTCCAATCAATTTAAATTTAACCATCACAGGATTCGCTAGTCGAAGCAACCAGCATTCATGTTTAGCGAATCTGGAGGTTAAGAATCTTATCCCGTGTTTTGCCCGGAGAAGCAGATAAATCATGAAAGAAATACAGGATTACGCCATATAATACAAATTTTGAAGATGACAATCCGATTTTTGGCGTAAATGTGACAAGGATGGGAAGTCAGATAATATCCGAAAACTTGAAAATTTTCATCGTCCTGGAGCGGGACTCGAACCCGCGTCTCCCAGAAAACGCCCGGGTATGCTAACCACTACACCACCCAGAACAACCAAGTTTCAAGTTTTTGATCAATTTAAATTTAACCATCACAGGATTCGCTAGTCGAAGCAACCGGCATTCATGTTTAGCGAATCTGGAGGTTAAGAATCTTATCCCGTGTTTTGCCCGGAGAAGCAGATAAATCGTGAAAGAAATACAGGATTACGCCATATAATACAAATTTTGAAGATGACAATCCGATTTTTGGCGTAAATGTGACAAGGATGGTAAGTCAGATAATATCCGAAAACTTGAAAAAACATTTTTCATCGTCGTGGAGCAGGACTCAAACCCGCGTCTTCCAGAAAACACCCAGGTATGCTAACCACACCACCCAAAACAACCAAGTTTCAATGGCTGGACCCTATGTTAATCATAAATTTCTGCGAGTTATAAGGGAAGATTTGTTGGCAGAAAATGGATGTGATCTACTTGATCTGGGTTCATGTGGACTGCATGTGGTTCATGGAGCCTTTCGGAGAGGCCATGATGCTACTGACTGGTATTTGAATGATATCTTCACAGCTTTCTATCAGTTGTTCAAAAATAGCCCTGCACCGCGAGCTGATTATGTATCGATAACAGGATGTGAAATTTTCCCTTGTAATTTCTGCCAAGTCAGGTGGGTCGAAAATGTTGCTGTGGCAGAGTGAGCCATTCAGATTTTTATCAACATAAAAAAGTATGCTGAAGAGACAAATACCTTGCCAAAAACTTCAGCATGTGCACGTGTTGCAGTAGCATGTAAAAATAACCTAATCCTTTCAAAGTTTGCATGTTTTTCATCAGTAGCTAACGTTTTGGAACCATTTTTGAAAAAATTCCAAACAGCTGATCCTGTGATTCCATTTCTGTATGACAGTTCATGTGATCTTGTCGGGCAGTTGATGTCTAGATTTATAAGGAAAGAGGTGATGGAGGAATGTGCAATTCCAGAAAAATTGTTTAAGTTTGACGTAAGTGATAAGGTTAACCACTGTAAACTGCAAAATGTAGATATTGGTATTGCTGCTCATGGATATTTGATGAAAAGTAAAACTTCAGAGATTCAGAAAAAGGAATTCAGAGCAGAATGCATGAAATTTTTAGTGGCAACCACACAGGAAATAGTAGAACGAGGTCCCACAAACTTTTCTGCTATCAAAGCAGTTTCAAGTCTGAATTCTAAGCTCATAAAGTCAAATTTAATAATTTGTGAAAAAAGAATGCATTTGCTGTTGCATATATTGCATGAAAAAAACAGAATATTTTCTGTTTCAGCAGATCGAGCAAAACAGCAATTTCAACAGTTGTGTAGCAGAGCAAAAACTCAACTGAAGGATGTGTTTTCTGCATTCTCAGAAAATAACCACCTGGATGCATTCTATTCTTCTTTACTTCAGGATAAAGAACATTTCAAGGAACTGTGGGTGGTTGTTAAATTGGTTCTTACTTTATCGCATGGAAATCCGCCTGTTGAAAGTGGTTTTTCAATTAATAAAGACATGTTGGTTGAGAATCTTCACGAAAAGTCACTTATTTCATTGCGTGCAGTATACGATGCCATAAAGTCGCATAACGAAGTAGTTTCAGTGCCCATAACTGCAGAATTACTGCAGTATGTGAGGATGTCTCGATCAAAAATATCATCAGAAAATTTCACATCTCAAAGAGAAAAGAAAAATAAAGAAACACAACTCGTGAAAAAAAATCGCAAGGTCTCTGATCAGGTAAGTATTTTAGTGCAAAAGAAAAGAAAGTTGTCTCATGAGGTTCTTTTGGAGACAGGAAAAATTGACCAGCAAATTCAGGAATTGTCAAAATTGATGTAACTGTGCATAAAACTAACTAGATTTCAGTGATTTCTTCTAGTATTCAGTGTAAAATTTATTGTAAGGAAGCAGTGACTTATTTTTGTTTCACTTTACATGTGTAGTTATAATGTGTTTACAAAAAAAAAATCTGCCCAGATTTTTTTGTTAGCCAGTTAGATCTCAATGATTTTAGAGTTGCCTTTGAACCTCAGTCAGTTATTTTCATATGAGAAAAAAAAAAAAAACCCCTCTGGGTACAGATAACTTAAAAACAGCAGTATTTCATCATTAGGTATGTTAATTATTCAGCAGAATAAGCCAAGACCATGCTGGTATGTGCAGAAAATTTCTTTTTCTTTGCTGTTCACCAATTTGTATTCCATATTTTTTAAATAAGAATGTAAACTTCTAAAACAAATTATACGACTCAGTAACTTGGGATAGGTATAATTGTAAGTATGTGCAGCATGTAATATATATGTTTTAGAATCTGTTATGAGTATCACTGTCTTGCATGTCAAAACACTGCATTACAAGAGTTAAAAGCTAGTTCAATATCCTGTTATGGAATTGCTTATTCACAAGTTTCTGCTCAGCTAACTAAAACAATATTTTAATATATTGCCTGCAAATCTGGGGAAGTATCTAATTGGCCAGTATTTTTTCTCATTATATGTTGTTAAGCATATTTTCAAAACGCCGTTGCAAACACCTGGAATTTTACTCAAAACCACCTGGAAAAGTCAGGGAATTTGATTTCACTAACTGAGTGGGAACCCTGTTATCAGTGTCTTTGATGTTCATTTACCTTTTGCATTCAGCATCGTGCTTCTGCTCTGTACGTTGCATTTGGAATGATCAACAGCAAGAGTGGTGCTGCTTGCCACATGCTGAAAAAAAGAACAAACATTCAACACCATTTTAAAACTCAGTTTTTATTAGGTAATTGAAAAATGCTCATCATAATGCAGGGTATTAAATAAAAAAGATGATGGCAAAGACTTATATTTAAAAATATGCATATGTATGTTGTGTGTGTATGTACGTATATCTGTAATTCTGCAGTCACCATATTATTTGATTGATTGATTTTTATGGCACAAGGGCCATGTTTTGCAAAAGAGTGCCAGACACAAGACAATCTAATTTGCTTTTAGCTCTAAAAAGTCATGTATAGTTTTCATTTCATTTCTAAATGTTAGGAGAAACAATGTACATAATTTGCTTTGAATTACTTTGAAAGTTTAGTTCATGTTCATTTGTACTGAATTGTTTTTTGTTTTTTTTTTCTCTGTCTCCCTTTCTGTCTTACTGCCATATAGATGAGGATTTTGGTGATAACTACCTTGTCGATTTCCAGAGGAAAGAATTGTTTAAACGTGCTACAGATGTTGAGGAATTTAAAGCAAAGTCTGATCTGGCTGGTGACACATGCAGTTCCGAAAAAGATTCCATTTTGAGTGAAGGTTTGGCATCCACAGAAAATTTGGAGTCATCTTTTCAGTCACCCACCAAGTAAGTTCACTGAAAGTGGCAACTTTGTCTTAAGATAAGCTATTATATGCATATGATAAATTTATCTTTCATTTGGGTGAACAGTTACACACATTCCATCAAAGAAACTGCCTGGGAACAATTTTATTGTACAAAAACAAAGATAACTCTTTCCACTCAAAAGTTATGTATTATGTAACAATGGCAAACCTTATTCAGGCAACAGTACAGAGTGCACATAAAAGAATGTCACAAAAGGGAAAATTTGTAACTTGTAAAGTAATGCACATACCTGTATTTTTAAATAAATGAGTGGTAGGCAATGCACGTAACTAACAAACTAATTAAGAAGAAGGTAGTGTAGAACACGCTAAGTTACGTATAAAAGTTTAATGCAAATATATTTCAGCCATTACTATGGCCTTCATCGGTGCGACTACGATTGGTTTATGTTGCCAGATTGGAAAGGTAAGTTTTGTAATGGTAACTCCGGGTGACGTAATGCAATGACGGATTTCCAGATGTAAGGAACGAAAATAGGGAGCTCAGAGTTGCAATTTTTGGAAAATAAAATTTCCAAACTTTCTCTAAACCTCAGAGCATAACGATTTTGGAAGGGAGCCAACTTTTTAGTATTGGAACAAAGTGGAATAGCAGAAATGTCAGCCATGGTAAGAAGAGATAAGGCAGATGAAGGTTTTCCAAATTTCACATCAGATTTGTGTTCCTGAAGTCTTGAGAGAATTTTCCGGAATGAACTTCCTATGTACGCGGTTAATCCAACATTAGTCTTGATCGGAATTTTATACACTCCAGGCGAAGAAAGCGGAGGTCTTGGGTCTCTGTCATTACGGAGTATAACAGAAATTGAAGGGGAAGAATGAATGGCAAGTCTATATCCTTCTCTTTTGAAGATACTGATGAGTTTGTAGACAGAAGGTTCGTGGTAAGGGATTGAGCCAGCAAACGTTAGTTCCTTTCTTGGTGAAACATGTTGAAGAGCAACAACTGTTTTTTTCTGAGCATTTTGAATTAATTTAGAAACCAGGAGAGGGAGAAGGTCATGTTGAGTAGCGATCAAGCAGATGTTTGCTAATTCATTTGTTAGTAGTCGCACTGATGAAGGCCATAGTAATGGCTGAAACATATTTGCATTAAACTTTTATACATAACTTAGTGTGTTCTACACTACCTTCTTCTTAATTACCTGTATTTTATTGTAGGCTTCCTATATACAGATGACAGATGGAAGTTGTTGTTTTTTTTTTTGTTTTTTACTTAATAGATTTTTACATGAGCTCCTTTTGTTGTGTAAATGACATCTAAACAATATTGTAGTTCATTCTAAGCATGTTCAAGAATATCAGGTGTGATTATGGCTGTGATATTGGTGATTCCGATTTGAAGTTTCAGAGGATTCTTCACTGCAGTGGAATTCACATAACCCCACAAGAAAAAAATCCAGAGGGGTTAAATCTGGGGAATGAGATGGCCAAGAAATCAGCTCAGCTAAACCAATCCATCTGTTTAGAAACTCCTTATCTAGTAGCTGTCTCACATAGAGAGACCAGTGTGGGGTTGCCCCATCCTTTTGAAACTGATAGCTGTCAGGTTGCATTTCCTAAAGCTGTGGTAAAATTATTTGTTCCAACATATCAAGATAAACAAATGCTCACTGTGTTTTTGAAGAAAAAGAAAGGCATGATTATGCAGCCATGCAGTGAGACACTGAGGATTTCTTCATGCAGTGAGACACTGAGGATTTCTTCATGTGGGTGGCCCAAAATATTAAAGATCATAAGTTTAGCATGACCAAAAAAGAATGGAGGGCTACAAATAAGTGTAAAGTGGTGTTTTCTTTTTGGAGGAGAGGCAATTCTTGGAAACAGTTTCTCCATAAATGTCACAAAAAATTGATTTTTTAAATACGTAATGATTTTTTTTGTTATGCATGTAAAGTAATGCACATACCTGTATTGTAAAGTAATCAACCACTGCAGATAATGAATGACGATGAGCAATCCAGTGTATTTTTGACTAGATACTAAATTTTCTGAAAATAAAGTCCTCGCTTTTATTGCAAATTCTTTGAAATGTCACAGATTTTTTTGCTGATGCATGGATAATATCAGTGATTGGAAAGCTAATCTTTACAAGTAGCTAGCTACTGCTACCACGCATTCTTGAAAAAATAGCTTGTTATATCTACAACCACTTTTTGTGAAAAGTAGCCAGCTGCGCTACTTTTTTGAAAATTAGCTACTTTTGCTACTTTTCAGCTACTTTCTTATGTTAGATTTAAATTAAAAGCACAAGTTCTGAGGAAGATATTTACATCCACATTATTGCATATGGCATTCAGAGTTAAAAATCAAGGTAAATTGCACAAGTAATTTATCATTGTATATGTAACACATTTTAACGCATTCAGTGGTGCATATTTCAAGTTAATCAGATTAGCTGAAAAACCCAGGGAATTCAATTAAAGCCATATATCATTCTTTGTCTGCGAATCCACTTTCTTTGACTAAAATAATTGAAACTCGCAATCAAGGAACAGTCTTCAATGAAACCACTAGTGGCATCCCCTGTGGACAGTGGTCTAAGCACTGATTTCTGACCATTTGTCAGACATGTGTCCGGCCTCAAATTCCAGTTGAGGCATGGATGTTGTGCTTGTCTTATGGCACTGCTCCTCAGTGTTTTAAACAGTTTCCCTAAATTAGGGATGGGCAACTGCTTGTTGCTCATTGTGGTTGTTAACCCATACAAAAACAAAACAAAACAAAACAAAAAGCAACGCTAGTGTGATTGCCTTGCACTTGCTGTCTCTGCAGGCTAATTGAGATTTCCTAGTTAATAATTGGGTGAGATTTCACAGTGTAAGTTAAGTCAGGTATGTTATTGTAGACAGAACACACTCAGACCCTCTGTTACAGCAAATTACACTTCAGGAAGTCTGGAAATGTCCGGTGATTTGAATAATATATTTTTAACCACTTTTTAAAAGTAGCACGATTTGTAGAGGAACTTTCCGCTACAAGCTACTTTATTTTATAGCATGCTACAGTAGCAGCACTACTTGTAGCATGCTACTTCAATCTCTGAATAATGTTGTATAATGAGTTCTCTACATTGATAGCATTTTGCAGTCCCCACCCCACCCCCTCCCAGAGGCTATGCTTTTTATGTTTAAGATGTAAATAAAGATACACAGGAGAAAACATCTTCCAGAATAATGGGAATCGATAAGAATATCTCTGCCATATTAAAGTGTGTTTCCAATGATTTGTTCAGTATGTATTTAAAAACATACATACATACATATCACTAAGCTGTTCTCTGAGATTCAGAAATTAGCTCCACAGAGAAATACAAACTACCAGATAAATTTTAACTGATTATTTACTTACTGTTGCCATATCAAACTTCTCCATTTACAGCGTTCTTGACATACAACTCGGGCTTCACTGACATCCATCATTCGACGTACACAAGGCCTTCTACACTTCCTACTCATAATCTTTTTCTCATGCTGACACTTCTGAATCTGATCCTCCCATGACTTCCTTGGCCTTCCTCTGCCTTTCCTTCCTGCCACTCGGGCTAAAAAAAAATTCTTAGTAAGCATCTCATCACTCATTCTTTCAAAATAACCAACCAAACCACTGAAGCATATTAGTATCCACCTTGCTAACAACATTTTGCTTCACATTACACAACTGCAACACATCTTCATTCCTCGCATGATCAGAACATGTCTTACCACAAACTCCCCGTAAGTTTTTTCTGTAGTACCCAGGTTTCACTGCCATACATCACAATAGGGACAATTACACTCTCATACACAGCCATGCGGGACTCTCTTGAGAACCCATCATTCTTGTGAAAACCTCCCAAAGCCTTAGCCTTATGTTCAATGAAGAATTCACTCGCCTACTAATTTCACCATCCAATTTGTTCTCTCTGTGAAACATGCTTCCTAAACACACAAATTCATTCACCTGGTAAATCACTGTCCCATTTAGACTTATATTACATTCAGTACTACCAGTTCCTCGCTCGAAAACCATAACTTTGGTTTTTCCCTTATTTATACTCAGTTTTAATTTCATGCAAACTTTGTACATCTGGGACAACATACTCTGCAGCTCACTTTTTTTCTCTCTGCCAACATAACAGTGTCATCAGCATATAACAATCTGCACACATGAATATCCCCAAGACATAAATCAATATTATCTATTTCAGCATCACGCATGCGCGCGTCCGTAAGTATATTAAACAGCCATGGTGACATTACACAACCTTGTCTGACTCCTGCACCAATAAAAAACCATTTTGATAAAACACCATTCACTCGTGCATGCTGTACTGCCAGCATACATGGCTTTTACATTATTAAGTAGATTCCCAGTAACACCATATTTATTCTTCAATACCTTCCTCAAAAGGTCGTAAGCTTTCTTTAAATATTACTTGGTCGTAAGCTTTCTTTAAATATTACTTGTCGTAAGCTTTCTTTAAATCTATGAAGGCAGCAAAAACTTTCTTACCAACAGCCAGATACTTTTCAATCATCATGCAGAATGAAAAATTTGGTTCGTGCAGCCTTTACCAGGCATAAAACCACTCTAAATATCCCACACTTTCTCTGGTGTGAGACCCCATACTTTTTCAATAATGACCTTACCAAACACTTTACCTGGCACACTCAATAGGTTAATACCATGATACTAGGGGTGTTCAAATGAAAAGGTACTTAACGTCATAAGAACGTAACCGTTAACATATTTGCCTATGCCGCTATGGGAGAACGTAGCGACACATATAAGGATGCGATTGGAGTCGCCGGCGTGGATCAGAGCATGCGCGGGCGCCCGCATGCGTAGGAGAGAGCAGAGGCTCTTATAAAGAGCGCCGTCCAATTGACTACTTGTTGAGTTCCTCCAGCAGAGACGAACCATTAACTCCGATGTGTACTGTGTGACACTCCGAAGCCTACGCAGGTCCATCAAGAACAAAGACCGGGGCTGCTCACGGAGGGTGCGGTTCTGCTCCATGATAACGCGCGTCCACACGTCTCCAGGGTCACACAAGCGGAACTGGCCAAGTTCCAGTGGGAGCAGCTTGACCATCCGCCCTACAGCCCGGACATGTCGCCCTGCGATTTCCATGTGTTTGGTCCCCTGTAAAAACATCTGAAAGGGAAGTGCTTCCACTCGGACGACGAACTCAAGGACGCTATGCAGGACTGGGTCTCGTCACGGCCACAGGAATTCTGGGAACAAGGAATCCTTCGGCTCGTTAATCAATGGGATCGTTGTGCTACGGCCTATGGTGTATACTTTGAATAAAGTCTTCATTTATACCCACAGTGTCGTTTCGTACCTTTTCATTTGAACACTCCTTGTAGTTCTTGCAGTCAGTCTGATCTCCTTTTCCCTTACAGAAGGGAACAATAATAGCATCCTTCCAATCCTGAGGGACCATTCCTAATTTCCAGCACAACTGGCAAATTTCAGTTAACTAATCTGTTACAGAGTCACCACCATATTTCAACATCTCTGCAGTTATGTCATCCACTCTTGGAGCTTTGCCATTCTGGAGAGAGTTTAGAGCTTTACACACTTCTTCTTTTGAGATCCTCCTGTACTTCCATCCTTCACTCTGACATCATCTGCTTCTGCCTCAGAATCACCTTTGCTTTCCTGATCTAATGACTCACAGAAGTATTCACCCCATCTTTCACTTAACTCATTGGGCTCCCATATCATTTTCGTGATCCTATTCTTCACGCAGGTAACAACTTTGTTTCCCCTATTTTTCCTGAGTCTCATGTACTTCCAAAAAGTTTTTCTATCTTTCCAAAAATCCAATCCACATCTTTCTACCTTCTGCTTCCTATCTTTTGCCTTACTCCGGTGAACCAGTTTAGCTGCTTCACGCTTCTTACAGCGATATTTATCCACAGAAACTCTGCCTTGCAACTTCCCCAAATAGGCTTCCTTCTTTCTCTTTACTGCCTCTTTAATCTCACTATTTCACCAAGCATCACCCTATTGCCTCTCAAAATTGTGGTGCCACATACCTCTTCAGCAACAGGGACAACACAGTTCTTAAAGCATTCCCACTTCTTTTCTACATCCCTCTCACATGACTTCAGCTCCTTCAGTCATTCTCTGAGTGAGTTAGAATAATGCTGATGATCTTCAGGGAGTGTTTCAATCTTTATTCTTTCCATCCTAGGCCTCTTCCTGTTTCTTTTCCTCCAATCGACATTCAGTTTCATTCGTGACACTACCAAGTAATGATCAGAGCCAACATCCGCACCTCTCATCACACGAGTGTCAACAACTAAGTGTTTCAGATGCTGATTGTAAACAACAGAATCTATCACACTCTTTTTACCAAGAGTACAATTTTCTAAAGTATGTGTGTGGATATACATACTTGTGGTTGAAAAACGTATTAGATACACACAAACCATTCTCAATACAGAGTTCAATTAATCTTTCACCATTATCATTCACACAAGGATCATTAAACTTACCCAGAACATTGTCAGAAATGACATTCTGCACGTCTACTCTAGCATTGAAATCCCCTGCTATTATGACTTTCTCTTTAGCACCAAACTGGCTGAAAACAGCTTTTAGCTCATTCCAGAAATCTTCCTTCCTCTCAGAAGGTTCTGATTCATAAGGAGCATACACTACAACAATTACTATTCTCTGAGGTTTCACTTTCAAATGAATCCAAAGAATTCTCTCACTTATGCAGCTATAGTGAATCAAGTTGTTCTTAGTCTTTTCACTTAAAATCACACCTACACAGCCTTTCCTCTCACATTATCCATAAAACATGAACAAATATATTTAAAAACAGGTAGCCAATAACAAAGGGCCAAGTGATACCTCATGGGAAGGGCACATGGGCCACTGTCCTGTGGCCATGCATGACACCACACTGGACATTGATTTTTGCATTGCTTCTTTCATGCTCATGTATAGCATGTGGAGCTTCAGAATCCCATATTCAGATGTTTTGGTAGTTAACATGGCCTGACACATGATTGTTTTGTCTGGAAACAGTACTTGATGCAGAAATGTGTTATCATTATCAGTTTTATTGAAGAGCTCTGCTACAAATTCCATCCATTTAGGTTTGTCCTGTGCTTGAACAGCTTGCAAAATTAGCCCTTTGTAAGCAAACAATTTTAGTCTTTTACATAGCACTTTCTAGATGGCTGAATATGGTATTTGAAGTTGCATAGATGCCTGTCTTGACAGTTTGCCTCGGTTCCATTGAAATGCTTGCCTAACGGATTCCACCTTTGTGTCAGTGACACGTGGCCTTTGAGGAGGAATTCTTCAAAACACTACTGTTTGCCATAACGCAATCATACCAATTTCTTATGTCACATCTTGATGGTCGATTATGCTTTGCATACATTCGAATAAAATTCCGCTGAAATTCACACACACACACACACACACACACACACACACACACACGCACACACGCACACACACACACACACACACACACAAAATAATAGTTGTAACAGTTTTTATTTTACAAATGTTTCTTTTTGTAACATTCTTTTATATACTTCTGTGCATAGGACATCATACATTATAAATGGGAAATGTATCTCCCAGAACAAGCAATTCTTCACAAATACACTGGAAGGCAATTGGCATAAATGTGCTGTATTTTCACTGTTTCCATGTAGCAACTCCTTCAAAAAACTTGAAAATGACATTACTCTAGAGCAGAAATCGAACCAGCATCTCTTTCCATTCTAGCATGCTATCCATTACACCACCCAGGACAAAGTGCTTGGAACTTCCTTGTCCTAGGTGATGTAATGGATAGCATACCTGAATGGAAATCGGGAGATGCGGGTTCGATTCCCGCTACAGGGCAATGTAATTTTCAAGCTTTCTGAAGAAGTTACTATGTGGAAACAGTGAAAATACAGCGCATTTGTGCCAACAATTACACTTCCTGTAGGGTAGTGCAAATAAAAAAACAACAACCTCGAATTCCCTTTATTGATGTTGTGTTGGTTTACTAAACTGTTTTCAAGTTTTCACCATCAGATTAATGGCTTTGCCACAACTAGAAAAACATAAATTGTACAGCTAATATTTTGTTGGTCTCAACAAAGCCATCTGTCTGTTGGTGAAAGCTTGATAGCACTTAAGCAATACTAAACCTACATTATGCCAATAAGCGGAATTCAGAGTTCTAGATTTATTTGTATTGCTTGATGTATTTCCCACATATGTCGTACTACTAACTGTAGCATAGTGACTAAGTTCATTATAAAAACATCATACACAAACATGAAGCGATGATTACTAAATGATTTGGATTGTGGCTGCTACCATATGTGATAATTTAATGTGTAGAAATTGTGTGATAATATTATGTTCATTTATACTGCTTGGAGAAAATGTCTGTACAGAGCTGGATCTAGGTATTTTTGTGCCTGGGGGAAATTTTTAATTTTCTCCATCTATGAAGGATTTTTTAATTAAAGATGTAAATACTTTTACACTCCATAAACAATTTACTGTAATCACAGAAATTACTGAAGAATGAATATCCTCAAGTACATGTCAGGCTTAGAAGCATAAAATTATAGGAGATTAAGCAATGGCATTGTGGTGGAAAAGATATGTATGGTAGTAACAAATTTAATAAGTCATCTAATGAATAAAAGTAATCAATGTATAAATAAATACAATTCAGTGATCATGAGGAAAGAAAAAAATACAGTTGTGAACAAAAAGACATATTATTGATACACAAGAAGTAGATAAATGGCCAATTTCACACTAATGGACGACTGTGTGCAATGCTGCAGGCTCTGCTTGCAGCAAACCTTTCTGTTGCTAACTCCCCACCCCCACCCCAAAGAAAAAATGTCTGTGTTTTCCAGAAGTATGTATATGGTGTTTCTTTTCTCTTCTTGCAAAATTGCATGTCTATATGAGTGTAAATTCAGTGAGCAAAGTTTCCTCTAAATATTTGAAGAGAAAAGAAAAAGAATAGTGCTTTCTTTCCTTTCTTAATTTGTAATTTCTTCTATCTATCCTTTCACATGCATTATATGAAGTTGCTAAAGTGCCTGAAATAACATTTCTTTTTTTCTTTCCTTTTCTTTTATTTCCCACTTCTTCATTCTAATTTTGAAGAGATGTGAGTCAATGATTTGGGAATCATTATTTGAAATTTATGAAAAAAACAAACATTTTTAAGTGCTTAATTTTAACATGTTTTAGTGTGTTTTCATACAATATTTAATTACCGTAATTTTCGGACTAAGAGCCGCATCAGCGTAAGGGCCGCAGATGAGAAATTTTGCGATCTTGGAAGCAAAAGCTGCCACAAGGACTGCACCTGTGAAATCGTGGTGCTGCTCAGAAAATTAAATTGTCTTCCTTATTTTCATGAATTAACTCACACCCAACGTGATTATATGTATACTTCAAAGGCTAATTCTGCAACTCAGTGTCGATCTGCTTTATGCACTTATTTTTTCATACTGGCAAAAGGTATTATTTTTACATTTTTAAAATCATGCTGATGATGTTATTTGTTTGCCTTTATTAAATGCTCAAAACCATTTATGTAATCAATATAAATCACAGTTAATCTTAAGACTCCCGTTAGAATATTGCATTGCTCGTAAAACCGCACAATTGTCTAAATTCCATTCAATGTGGATGTCTGCTACAGGATGGTTCTCTGTTCACCGCAATAGAATCCATTTTAGAAGTAATTAACTTATAAATTATCGCTTGTAATGCTTTCGATTAATGTTTTCTTTAATAATATGTTCCTTCTGTTTGTTATGCTTTTTTTTCTCATCTACAAATGTTTTTGTTAGAATGAAGTTGCTTTACGCTTCCTTTTACCAGCTGCCTCGCACGTGTTCGCGGATCTCCCCATCAACACTTTGAAACAGCGGTGTCTCTGCTTTCTCGCTTTTTTTTTCTTTCAAGTGGTTTGATCTACTTTCATTTACTGCACACACAGCCTTCGCATTGAGCTCCGCTTTTATATGAATAGGAAAGCTCTCCCTTCTTTTTTTTCTTTTGCGTTTGTGAAGATTTTATTTTCAGCCATGTATTAAATTAATTACCCATTGTTAACATTAGATGATAATGCTACAGCGCTTATTAGTGAGAAAGCATTTCCAGCCAAAGCCTTCAACTTCCACTATCATCAGTCAATTAAAAAAAAAAAAATTAAAATAGAAGCAAAACTCAGGAGCACAGAGCCAAAAAACACCTGTATCGCATGTCAGATTAACCAAGAAAAGTGAACAGAATTTGTCTTTCCGTCCCACCAGCATTGTTTGGAATAGGTCACTGCTAATGGAATCATCCTAGGGCAGGCTTTTGCATTGTTCATGTTCTTAAGCTTTTGTTCAGGGAAGTGCTCATCAAACCGGGCTCCCCACCCCAGTGAAAATCAATGTTCCTTTCCTTGGTTGCATTGCACCTTCCTGCATGATGTATGCTGCAGCCAAAGGAAAGAGATACCCTGGGCGCACTCTCTACAGAAGCCTCGGACATCACGCTACTGGTGTGTGTGCTAATGTCCCCATTCCATCCCCCATGCAAAGGGCATTTGAGTCAGGCATTCCTTTCACAAACAAACCTCCTAACCTTAAGACCTACGCGAGCATTTCCCTGTCCACCCCCACTTTCCCTCCTAAACCAACATCAGGACAACGGAGTTATCATTTAAATAGACATGTCTAACTTATGAGTGAAAGGGGGGGGGGGGGGAACTATCACAGTCAAGTTTGTGAAAAAAAAGACGTTGTTTGAAAAAAATTTACAAAGCATCTGCATGAAAAAAAAAAAAGGGAGGGAAGAAACAGTCTTGTCGAAAACAAATTCGGCATAAGGGCCGCACACCCGAAAAATTTCACTTTTAGTAACGTAAGAGCCGTGGCTCTTAGCCCTAAAATTACGGTAATACTGAAAAATATTTCCCCTGATGTTACTTTTGCACATTAGTACAATGACATTCTTAATACCAATGTACACCCAAAATCTGTACAAAATCTAACTGAACAACATAATAAGTTCATTCTAAGATAATCTCCAGGGCAAAGAAGATACTTCTCATCTCCCTAAACATTGCTATATGTGCCATACATTAAACAAATAGTTTTATTATAATATATTTCAGATTGGATTTAACTTACAGTATACATACTTTTATCAAGCAGTAAGTTTCTTCGAATGTACTACGTCAGCTGGTCTACTGTATATCAAAGACAAAATGAGATCTCTATGGAGAGTTTTTGATATTGAAAACATCCACAAATTGGTAGAGTCCAAGCTCACCCATGGGTAAAACAAAGGTGTCAACCTGTGCACAAACCACAGACAAGGATAAAGGGTTACATGTGGATCATATTTGTTGGATTCCTGAGTAATTGATTAACATGCTTTTTTTAACAACATGGGTGACAGTTTCTGACAACTTTTCTAAGCTTAAACAAATGCTGTTTGTATTATCCTGAGCTTTTGAAATGAAATAATCAATTCATACAATATCTGTAAATATTGCAATGGATTTATTTTCAAATGTTAGGAAAATTACAAATTAAAAAGTTAATATTATGATGTTAACAATGCAGTCTTTCTGAATAGCAAAATAGTTAATAATCTTTGCTCAGTAGAAATCATTACAATGTGGTGAGAGACTTGTTTTTTGGTATACCAAATAAAGGTACAATTGATGTCAATGGCATGACCAGTAATTATTTTGGGGGAGTTTACAAAATTTCTTTTCAGGTGGGGGGGGTTACAAAATGTATTTTTTCATACAATTAAATGTGTTATGAGTGCATTTACTGATAGTACATTTTGAAATGAGTGCATTTATGAAATATATTTGTGTTATGAGTGTATTTACTGAATATATTTGTGTTATGAGTTCATTTACTGGCAATATATTTTTGAAATGACGAGAGGTTCCAAATTTGTGGGGTTGACACTCCCCAGCACGTCACTGACTGATGTATTCTAAACACCATTGTTTATTTTAAAAGCGTGTTTTACAGATATTGCATATCTTAGAAAGAGTAATCAACTGCAAAATTTCAAGGATTATTAACCTAGCAATAAGATATGCCTGAATCGCCAGTTTTACTGCTCTATACGTAACGTCCATCACTTCAGAAAACTTGAAAATTACATTGCCCTGGAGTAGGAATGAAACCCAAATCTCACAATTCCTTTAATAATCTAAAGCAACTTATGGGAATTTACTAGGAAATGTTTTTCATTTATAGCAAATTTTCGGAGAAAACTCTTCTCCTTCTTCAGGCTCTCTAGTTGTTGTCACTTTTTGCTTGTCACTATCATGGTTACGGTTTACCTTGATTCGGTTACGGTTAACCTTGACGGTTTAGGTTATTTTTCACCAAATCCTGCCAGATGTTAGGCAGGGAAAATCCTTTGCAGTCATTGATGATGGAATTTTGTTTTTTCTCAATCTCTATTCCTTCTTTCAGTTTTCTTTTTGGAAATTGCTTTGGAAACTGATTACTTTAAGGAATTCCAATCCATGCTGTGCCCAGTTTCTCTAACATGCCTATCTAATCCAGTCTTGTTTGAGCAATTTTTTATAGCTGCTTTATGCTCAGCTATACGAGTTTCTAGTCTGCGACCTGTTTCACCTATGTAAGATAGTCCACAACTACAATTTACTTCATAAACTACTCCTTGCATTTTTAAAATATCTTCTTCTCTTTGAACTATTTTAGGGAAAAAATTTTTAACTTTGTTCTCTAAACTTGGAGCTAGCCTAATATTGTATTTTTTACTAATTCTCTTTAAAGCCTCAAATAAACCTTTGTGATAAGAAATTTTTCTAGTGAATTTTACTTCTTGCTTTTGTGGGTTCTTCTTACCATTAAAATTCAGAAGCTTCTCAATTTCTTCTTTAGGATAGTTATTTTCTGCAAGTATGACTTTAAGCTCTTCTTTATGGGCTTCTTTTTTATCTGCAGTAGAAACTATTTTATTAATTTTTAAAAACTGACTTGCTACATTTTTCTTAATAGAAACTGGATGATACGAATTGAAATCCAGTAGTCTTTTAGTATTCATTGGTTTTTTATACCAACTAGTGAGGAATTTTTCATCTTCATAATAGATAGTAATATCTAAGAAGTTTATTCTTCTTTCTTTTTTTTTTTTTTTTTTTTTTTTTTTTTTTTGAAGTTCAATAGTGAACTTAAGGGAATCATCTAATTCATTGAATGAGTCTAGAATTCTTTCTGGAACAATTTCTGAGCTATCTATTATAAATAAGATGTCATCCATGTATCTGCTATATAAGCAGAAGTATGTGGGTTGTACTAGTATCTTTTCTTCTAGTTTTCCCACATAATAGTTAGCTAAGAGTGGGGAGAGTGGGAGCCCATAGCTAGCCCCGATTTTTGAATGAAAAAAGTTTTCCCAAATTGAAAGTAGTTGTTCTGCAAAGAGAAAGTAAGCATTTCAAAAATTCCTACTAATATGTTTTTTCCTTGTTGTGAAAAACTATTAGGTCTGCCAAGTCTTCCGCTATAAAGTCTATAAGTTGATCTATATTAATGTGAGTATACATAGACACTATATCTAAACTACCCATAATAGGAGAATCTAATTTAGGAAGAAGTTCTAGTTTTTCTTTTAGCTGCATTGAGTTTTTAATCAAGTTAGGTGGCTCTTTTAAAAGATTCTGAAGGTGTGACTTTAAAAAATATATAGTTTAGATTTGAAAGAATAGAGTTTTGAGTCTATTATTGGTCTTACTTTCAGCCAACTTCATAAGAAAAATAGAGCAAAAAACGTTAAAAAGAAGTATTGAAGCAAAATATAAAAATGTTGCTTATTATAAAAAAGTAAAAGTAGAAAATGAAAAGAAAATTTCTGGAATCTTAAGGGATGCAGTAAAAGCAGAATTGGATGACTGGCTAAAAATTGGAGTAAGAAACAAAAATAAGAAATTTGTTAAAAAGCTGAACCTTAAAGAAGAAAAATTTTTGAAGAATAACTATTCTAGTAAAAACAAAAAAACTGCAGTTCTTAGTCATGTGAAGGACAACACTGCTACTGGAGTTAGCCAAGAATTATTACAAGTGATAAATAAAGGAAGTAATTTCAATCTATCCAAAAGAAAAAATAAATCCAGAAAAATTGGTAATTGAATTGGAAAGCATCTGCAGCACTTTAGAAAAAGAGGACCAAATTAAAGCAGACCTCCTCAGAAAAGATTACTACAATAGCCTTACAAAATTCCAGAAGCAAGTAAGAAACCTCAAAAAATTTTGATAATAGTCAATTACAAGCTCTTAAAGATTTCCAGAAAAAATGAAAGTATAGTTGCTGTGAAAACAGACAAAAGTAAGTTGATTACTATTATGGATAAGAAAGATTATCTAGAAAAGATGGAAGAAGAACTAAAAAAAACCTATGTATGAAGAAGTAAAAGAAAACCCACTACCAGATTTGATTAAAAAAGTCTCTAAAGCTTATTTCACTTCAAAAAAAGAAAAACCAGCTTCCAGAAAACTATAAACAATTCTCAAAATTACAGTTCAGATTACCTCAAATATATGGAATAGTCAAACTGCATAAAGAACACCAACCAATTAGACCAATAATAGACTCAAAAAACTCTATTCTTTCAAATCTAAACTATTTTTAAAGTCACACCTTCAGAATCTTTTAAAAGAGCCACCTAACTTGATTAAAAACTCAATGCAGCTAAAAGAAAAACTAGAACTTCTTCCTAAATTAGATTCTCCTATTATGGGTAGTTTAGATATAGTGTCTATGTATACTCACATTAATATAGATCAACTTATAGACTTTATAGCGGAAGACTTGGCAGACCTAATAGTTTTTCACAACAAGGAAAAAAACATATTAGTAGGAATTTTTGAAATGCTTACTTTCTCTTTGCAGAACAACTACTTTCAATTTGGGAAAACTTTTTTCATTCAAAAATCGGGGCTAGCTATGGGCTCCCCACTCTCCCCACTCTTAGCTAACTATTATGTGGGAAAACTAGAAGAAAAGATACTAGTACAACCCACATACTTCTGCTTATATAGCAGATACATGGATGACATCTTATTTATAATAGATAGCTCAGAAATTGTTCCAGAAAGAATTCTAGACTCATTCAATGAATTAGATGATTCCCTTAAGTTCACTATTGAACTTCAAAAGAAAAGAAGAATAAACTTCTTAGATATTACTATCTATTATGAAGATGAAAAATTCCTCACTAGTTGGTATAAAAAACCAATGAATACTAAAAGACTACTGGATTTCAATTCGTATCATCCAGTTTCTATTAAGAAAAATGTAGCAAGTCAGTTTTTAAAAAAAATTAATAAAATAGTTTCTACTGCAGATAAAAAAAGAAGCCCATAAAGAAGAGCTTAAAGTCATACTTGCAGAAAATAACTATCCTAAAGAAGAAATTGAGAAGCTTCTGAATTTTAATGGTAAGAAGAACCCACAAAAGCAAGAAGTAAAATTCACTAGAAAAATTTCTTATCACAAAGGTTTATTTGAGGCTTTAAAGAGAATTAGTAAAAAATACAATATTAGGCTAGCTCCAAGTTTAGAGAACAAAGTTAAAAATTTTTTTCCCTAAAATAGTTCAAAGAGAAGAAGATATTTTAAAAATGCAAGGAGTAGTTTATGAAGTAAATTGTAGTTGTGGACTATCTTACATAGGTGAAACAGGTCGCAGACTAGAAACTCGTATAGCTGAGCATAAAGCAGCTATAAAAAATTGCTCAAACAAGACTGGATTAGATAGGCATGTTAGAGAAACTGGGCACAGCATGGATTGGAATTCCCTTAAAGTAATCAGTTTCCAAAGCAATTTCCAAAAAAGAAAACTGAAAGAAGGAATAGAGATTGAGAAAAAACAAAATTCCATCATCAATGACTGCAAAGGATTTTCCCTGCCTAACATCTGGCAGGATTTGGTGAAAAATAACCTAAACCGTCAAGGTTAACCGTAACACGTCAAGGTAAACCGTAACCATGATAGTGACAAGCAAAAAGTGACAACAACTAGAGAGCCTGAAGAAGGAGAAGAGTTTTCTCCGAAAATTTGCTATAAATGAAAACATTTCCTAGTAAATTCCCATAAGTTGCTTTAGATTATTAATTCAATTAAACTAGGAAGCCATTTCTCAATATGAGCTTTATTCACAATTCCTGTTCAAGCATGCTATCCGTTACATCACTCAGAACAATGAAATTTCCGCAATCTTAGTTAGAAGAATCTGAACTTTTTCAGATTTCACCAGTCAAAGTCAGTCCTGGGTGGTGTAATGGATAGCATATTCAAACAAAAATCTGGAGATATGGATTCAATTGCCACTCTCGGGTGATGTACTGATTTTCAAGTTTTCTGATGTGTTGGTTGTTACATATTGAACAGTAAATCTGGTGATTCAGGCATATGTGATTGCTAGGTTAATTATCCTGACCTTGTTCTACGTATTAAGTAGAAGAATATTTCTTCCACAGAATCCATATAAAATTGCAATTTAAGGCATTTCTATGTGTACTGTATATTTTTGGAACTAAAACGGTTACTAAACATTCAAACCGATTAATTTTTTTCAACATTGCGGTACTTTTTATACTCTAGCAATAAACACAAACAAAATAAAACTTAACCTCTAGGAAAGTTAGGACATGTTGCCATTCTTTTTACTGAAGAAAAAATTATACAACCAAACTAACTGTATCTCCTACCCTTCAAAAAATAATTCAGTTCAGAAAATTTAATAATCACAAAAACTAATATTAGAATCAGGGTGTGCATGAAACCCTGGTCTAACTTTATCAGTACAATAGTATGTTGATTGCTCGCAATAGCTGTTGCTTGTTTGAGAAATCACCATTGCATGAATTACTCAGTTATGCTTTACTAACTGTCTTGCATGCTATTTGTTATTCTTGTGGAACTGAAAAAAAAATTGTTTATATTTCATAATGTAAACTGTTATACAGATTGTGTCAAGTTTAAAACCACTTCATGAAAATGTGTGAAAATTTTAAGCATTAGTGAGTAAATTATGGTGATAACAATATCTTATGTTGAATTTTAATTGAGCTATAGCTGATTTTGGGAAATCACCATTGCATGAGATATTAAGTTGTGGTTCTCTTACTGACATACATGTTTTTATTTTTTTATTTTTGTGGAATGTGAAAGTATTAAGCGATTGTTTTTCCTTTTCAGCAACCATTCTTCTAAGGATGAGTCCCAAGGTTGTTATTCCCACAATTCCCAAGAAGAGAAAACAGAACCTGCTCAGCACGAGAGTACAGATGGACCTGTTCATTATCAAAATGTACAGTTCAATGGTAAATTATTTTTAATGGAAATTAAAATTTCATATTCTCTATATAAAAACGTTTATGCATGAATGCTAATGGTATTTATTTAATGTAAAATTATATAATTTGTATAATTTCAGGGAAAAAAATATTTGGTAAGAAAAAAGATCTTTTCCCATTTAAGATTAAAAGTGAAAATCCTTCCCCGGTGGTGACTGAATAACAATTTTTCGATTGCTGTGTGTTGCTAAAACATGGAAAGAGTGATGTCTTTGTTTATTCATTTAAGATTAAGTAATCACAATTTGTTCTCTATTTATTAATTACTTTTTAAGCTACCACAATAGGTGAACTCATGAAATCTAGAATTATTTCCTAATGTGCTGTGGTAATTATGCCCAATAACCATTAATTGGCTAAAGGATAAAGCATTAAGTACTTTTTTTCTTCTTCAGCTCTTGAGTAAGTAGTGAAATGTCTTTACCATTTTCAAAGTATTCTTGCCAACATCTCCTTGATTGCCACCTTGATCTCCTCCCAGTGGGTTTGTAGTCTCACACACACACACACACACACACACACACACACAAACACACAAACAAACACACACACACACACACACACACACACACACTCTCTCTCTCTCTCTCTCTCTCTCTCTCTCTCTCTCTCTCTCTCTCTCTCTCTCTCTCTCTCTCTCTCTCTCTCTCTCTCTCTCTCCCCTTTGTTTTTATTTTTGCTCCTTTTTGCTTTTTTTTAGGCATTTGCTACCATTCCTGGAAATTCTTTCCAAATATAAGTTAAGTAATATTGGTGAGAGACAACTGTTCTGACCAAGTCCAATGTTTGATTTTCTTTGTCTTGATAGATTTTAACTTGTTTTGATTTTTAAGTAATTCTCTGAAAGTGTGTTATTCTATTGCTTCTATTTTTAAAATTTTATTTTTGAAAACTGAACTGAAAGTTGATTTGAGACTGAAACAATTTTCTATTTATTCTATCATAATCCTTTTTGAAATCTGTGATGACCATGTACATGACTAGATTAAGCTCACTTCTGTTTTTCTTCATATGTTTAACAGTGAAAGCTGGATGAGTGTACACATGATCTGTTTTTTCGGTGACGGATCACTTTGTCCGTGTTCATTTCGTCCACGCTCACTTCGTCCAGTTCATTTCGTCCAACGTTCACTTTGTCCACTGTTCACTTCGTCCGCTGTTCACTTAGTCCAATGTTCACTTAGTCCACTGTTCATTTTGTCCACCGTTCATTTCGTCCACATTCATTGTCCTCCGGATGAATGGAATACTGTGAAAATTATCTGTTTTCATGGAGTTTTTGTGATAGGTAGAAGAAAAGGTCAGCGGACATTGCTTGCATGCATGTTTTTCCCTGTCTGAGTTTCTCGATTAAAATATAACAATTTTAAATGTTATTTAAAGTAAAACAAGGAACTTAACTTTGAAGAACTGTTTAACTCTTTTGTACAGTACGATGTCAATCACTATAGCATGACTCACGCTATGTTCATAAAAGGAGTGTAAAGTGGGATTTTTTAATAACGCTGCACTTTTACTTAGGCACTAAATATTTAAATAAGATGCCAAGTTATTAATATTTCTCTTTTACTTACTTAGGCACTAAATAATAATTACCATGCCTCATGCGTAGGCCCTTTTGACATTTTTCATTCTGCCGATGTCATATTCAAAGCGTTTACGTATCCACTCAAGGTAATCATATTGTGCTTTTACTGAGGCACGAAATATTAATTCATAAGCCCTAGGCTTAGGCCGTTTCAACAGTTTTTATTCTACGGATGTCATATTCATATTGCAAACGTGTCAAGTCAGGGTAATAATATTGTGCTTCGCTCAGGCAGTAAATTAATTTAATAGGCCTTAGGACTAGCATTTTTTCACAGTTTTTATTCTGACCATGTGATATTTGTAACGTTCACGTATAAACTCAATTTAATTACACTGCGCTTTTACTTTGACACTAAATATTATTTCATAGGCCCCAGGCAAATGCCTTTTTTACAGTATTTATTCTACGGATGTCCTATTCATAATGTTTACATATCAAATTAAGATAATAATAAAGCGCTTTTGCGCAGTCATTAAATATCATTTCATAGGCCTGAGACCCAAGCCTTTTTTACATTGCTTATTCTACAGATGTCATATTCATAATGTTTACATCTCAAGTCATGGTAATAATATTGCGCGTTTACTTAGGCACTAAATATTAATTAACTTGCCTTAGGCTTAGGCTGTTTAACAATTTTTAATCTGCTGATCTCATATTTATAAAGTTTACATGACATAAAAATTTAGTAATATTGCGCTTTTTACTTAGACACTAAATATTAATTCATAGGCCTTAGGCCTCGAATGAATATTTAGTATATCGATGTCATAGGCCCTAGTAATTAATATTTTATGGCTAAGTAAGAGATCAATATTAATAACTTGACATGTTATGCAAATACTATGAATATTTAGTGTAATGCCTTAAAAACTGTTAAAAAGGTCTAGGGCTTACTAATTAATGTTTAGAGCCGAAGTAAAGGTGCAACATTAATAACTTGACTTGATATGTAAGGGTTATGAATACAATATAGTTAGAATATAAACTGTTAAAAAGGCCTAGGGCCTATGAAATAATATTTAGTGCATGAGTAAAAGCGCAATATAATTACCTTAATTTGATAAAAAATGTTACGAATAGGACGTACTTAAAATAAAAACAGTAAAAAAGGCCTAGGACTAGGGCCTATGAAATAATATTTAGTGCCTGAGCAAAAGCGCAATATTAATACCTTGACTTGATACATAAACATTATGAATATGACATCCATAGAATAAATCCTGTAACAAAGGCCTAAGCCTAGGTATTATGAAATAATATTTAGTGCCTGGGCATATGCGCAGTCTTATTACCTTGATTTTATATGTAAATGTTATGAATATGACGTGATTAGAATAAAAACTGTGAAAACGGCCTAGGGCATATGAAATAATATTTAGTGTCTAAGTAAAAGCGCAATAATGTTACCTTGAGTTCATATGTAAACGTTATGAATATGACATCCGTAGAATAAAAACTGTTGAAACGGCCTAAGCCTAGGGCTTATGAATTAATATTTCGTGCCTCAGTAAGAGCACAATATGATTACCTTTAGTGGATACGTAGACGTTTTGAATATGACATCGGCAGAATAAAAAATGTCAAAAGGGCCTACGCATGAGACATAGTAATTATTATTTAGTGCCTAAGTAAGTAAAAGAGAAATATTAATAACTTGGCATCTTATGTAAAAATGTTTAGTGCCTAAGTAAAAGTGCAGCGTTATTAAAAAATCCCACTTTACACTCCTTTTATGAACATAGCGTGAGTCATGCTATAGTGATTGACGTCGTACCATACAAAAGAGTTAAACAGTTCTTCAAAGTTAAGTTCCTTGTTTTACTTTAAATAACATTTAAAATCGTTATATTTTAATCGAGAAACTCAGACAGGAAAAAATCGCATGCAAGCAATGTCCGCTGACCTTTTCTTCTACCTGTTACAAAACTCCATGAAAACAGATAATTTTCACAGTATTCCATTAATTCGAAAGACGAAATGAATGTGGATGAAATGAACGGTGGACAAAATGAACAGTGGACGAAGTGAACAGTGGAGAAAGTGAACGTTGGACGAAATGAACTGGACGAAGTGAGCGTGAACGAAATGAACACGGACGAAGTGATAGGGAACCATTTTTTCTAGGTCCATGTTTTTCTTTGATAAGGAATCCTTCCACAAGGAAAGGAATTTTGATTTTTAACATATTCAAACATGTACTTTTAGCAGCATTGAGATAAATGATGCCAAATTTATTAGTATTTTCTGTTACCTTTTTGACCAGTATTTTTAACAATTCCTCCTTTGCATCCTTTGAATATTCTGTCTAAATCCCAAACTGTTGTTTTATTTATTATATCATTTCAAAGGTTAATATAAAGGTGCTGGAACTATATTTTTTAAATTCAGTGTTAATCCATCTTTTCCTTGGATATTCTGTTGTTTTGAAGGATAAGAATGACCTAGAGTCCCTCTATGATAATGTAATGTTCATCTGTGATTTTGTTTAGCAAGTCATCAGTTTCTTCAATGACAGGGTCATCATGGTCATTTCCTTGTATTATGTCATGCAATGTTCTTCTCAGCAGTTCCTTGTAGCATTTTATTTATTCCTTTTCCTGTAGGACAATCAACTGTACATTTTCTTAAAGGTTCTATAGTAATTCGGTTGTGTTCTGTTCACATTATGTTCCACTATAGAAGCCAAAATGTTCCTGTCATTGATCTTTATCTCTTTCATTCATAATGATGTTCCAGGAACAGTCATATGCTATGGATATTCATTTATACACTGCTTAAAGTAATTTGGGGAGCATGTGACTTTGGCGACATTCTACAAGCCAATCATGTGATATCTCACTGAAACATGGAAAATGCAAGTCGAGTGTACATAGGCAGCTAAATCATGCATTCCTTATGCAAATTAGCATCTATGATGTCAGAATGCATAAATCACAGATTGGAATAAAAGCAATGTTTTTTCAGGACGTCTTATTCTTCTGCGTTTGTCATGTCATTTCATTTCTTGAAGTCTTGAGATCGAATGATGTCTCAACAGCATGATTTACTGGAATCATTAGTGTGGAGAGCTATTGGCAGCCTGAAAGCAGGTCGGACACAGTGTGTGGTAGCAGAAGCCATTGGAGTGTCAACAAGTGTCATTCTTCTTGACATGATTCCAAGATACAGGAAGTGTTTGAAGAGGGCAAGGTCCAGGCCAACCATTATCTATTGTTAGGAGCCTGTTGGAACAGGTGATAAAAGACTACTCAGCTCCAGTTTCTCATGTCAACAGGATGCAGATTGTCAACTCAAACTATCCGCAGTCACCTTAGTAAAAGCGACTGTGGACAGTTGGCCTTTATGTACATAGAACAATGGAGTGTATCCCTTTAACTGCATGACACTGTACGACCTATGGAAACTGGGCTGAGGAACATTGTGTTTGGGGACACAGGCATGAAATAACCCAGTTTTTGTACAAGAAACAACATTACTGCGGGCGTGGATTAATGGTTTGGGCAGACGTAAGTATCGGTGGATGCACAGACCTGTACGTCATCCGAAACTGCAGGCTGATGGCCCAGAGATATAGAGACGAAATTCTCAGACCTATTGTCATGCCATATGCTGCAGCTGTTGGTGATTCGTTCCTTTTCACGGATAATAATGCTCGACCTCATAGAGCTCAGCTAGTGGACAATATGCTCCTAGAGGATGGAATCGAGTGTATGGAGTGGCCAGCATGCTTCCCTGACTTAAATGCAATTGAGCATTCCTGGGATGCACTTAGTAGACACATTGCAGCTCGGTCAGCACTTCCATTGGCTCTTCGTGAACTGGAGACTGCCCTCACTGAGGAGTGGTGAAAATACCCCAAAAACCTGCTCGATAACCTCAACAATTCCATGCCACACAGGTGTGCAGTAATCTCAGCCATTCGAGGGGACCATACACTCTACTAGAGGTCAGTTACCACCTCCAAAAAGTAATTTTTTCATATTGTACAGATATGCATGTTGTTGCATAACATCGCATAAATGCATTAAATGTTAATATTATGTAAAAATTCAATAATGTGCTTTTTCATACCCATATTACTGAAGATATCTATTGTATCTTACATAAAAGTAATTTTTTAGGTTCAGCATCAGTTGGACATGGTTTTTCTTACAATATCTCTTGTGCCCCTAATTCTTTTGAGCAGTGTATTATATGCAGGGTGACTGCTGATCAAATTCTGCCAATGGTCACCTTCAGCAGACAACACATTGTATTGAAATCTGTGTGTGTTAGTGTTAGTAATTTTTCTGACTTCCATAAGCAGTTCTACATCACTGAGAATGATTATCCATTGATAATAAGGTTAATTTATCCCCAAATTTAGGATGATGATATTTCTGTAATATAAGCTCCAGAAAAAACTAAGAGAAATATAAGCATAAAATAAACACACTGGCCATGGCTTCTCCAGGATGCAAAACTAGCTCCCATTCTATATGAAGTCATTGTCCTAACCACATGACCAATGGCAGCTTGACATTTGTTACACTGAAGTATGAATGTATAGGATTGTCTATGCACAAAGTACAAGACAGACTGACTTGCAGATCCTGGAAATCATCTTAGATGTGAATACTTTACTTAAACATCTAGAACATTTAAACTTCTAAAATATATTAACACATCTTACAGCAAAGTACCAATGCTGTGCTTCCTAACACACTATCAGGATTGTCTTTCTGAATGTGATGTCTACTGGGAAGGAAAGTGGTGAATATTGTTGGTGGCCAGTTACTCTATGCTCATAATTTACATACCTGAGTAAGTCAAAAGTTAATCCTGGTTGCAACTAAAAGGTTTAATGATGAAAAAAAGACATACATACTCACCTCATTCTACGAATTACAGGCCGTTGTTTTCTATAGTCCTTTGTGAACATTCCACCACAGCCACAATCGCACAGGTCTCTAGAACAGAAACTTTCTGATGCCAGATTGTTTCACATCCACCACTGAAACAAAGGGTTGTCCTTGTAGGAAATGGGCCATGCAGTAAAACAGGTGGGGTAGTCAGGTGATAAAAGGATGGGGTGGGATCTCAACCATTTACAATTTCTGTTGTTTGGAGCACATTACACCAGTGGTATAACTTGAGCCTTTATCCACTTGCAACAATGCATACTTCCTATTGATGAGCACTGGGTATCTTTGGTGCAAAGCATTATAGATCTGCTGCAGTTTTTCAGCATAGCGGTTCCCTACCCATCTGCATTCAATAAAAGCTGACCATCTTGCACAATATATACATAATACCTAAGGTATTTTACCTGATATTGTCGAAGTATTTTGCACGATATTTGCTCTGTGAGGCACATGCTCCTGGCCCGAGAGGGCCCTTCGTTACGGACCTTTGGTTAGTTATAAAAAAAAAAATTGCAGAAATAAAACAGTTAGGTTATATATTTTTGGTTCCACATTCATTCATTCGCACAATCAAACATTTGAAATTTATTATTAATTAAAAGATTTTGGTAGAAAGAGTTATACTCATCGGGTCAGGAGATGTCTCACAAGGGGTTCGTTGTTACGGCGAGCGCTTTCAGCGGTGTACAACCGCCATTTTCTGGCCACTGTTTCTACACGAGGGTTCCTCGCGTGTATGTGGTTTTTGGAGTTGCATGTCAGGAATCGATGAGAAGGTTTGCTGCCTTGTATGTGTTAGATGATTTTGTTTCCAATGTTTCGCCATCTATTGGATGAGTTGGTAGGCATCAGTCGTTAGTATAATTCTATTGTGTGTCTGTATGTGTTTGGTGATTTGTTTCTAATGTGTTGCCATCTATTGGATAAGTTGGTAGGTATCAGTTGTAAGTATAATTCTTTTGTGTAGATATTTTTGGGCAATTATTGTTTATTCATAGAAACAGGTGGGGTTTTTTTGTTTTTTTATTGGTGTGATTTTTTGTAATGTTCTTTTTTTTTTTTTTTTTTTTTGTCTTTTTTTATGATTTTTTCTTTTTTTATAAGTGATTTCCAGACTGTGTCTAGTGTGGTGGGGTCTTGTAAGTTGCATATATGTAACTTAAAAGACCCCACCACACTAGACACAGCCTGGAAATCACTTATAAAAAAAGAAAAATTCATAAAAAAGACGAAAAAAAAAGAACATTACAAAAAATCACACCAATAAAAAAAAAAAAAAAAAACACACCTGTTTCTACGAACAAACAATAATAGCCCAAAAATATCTACACAAAAGAATTATACTGTGAGACGTCTCCTGACCCAATGAGTATATAACTCTTTCAACCAAAATCTTTTAATTAATAGTAAATTTCAAATGTTTGATTGTGTGAATGAATGAATGTGAAACTGAAAATATATAACCTAACTGTTTTACTTCTGCAATTTTTTTTTTTTTTTTTTTTTTTTATAACTAACCAAAGATCCGTAACGAAGGGACCTACCTCTCTGGCCAGGAGCACGTGCCTCACAGAGCAAACAACGTGCAAAATACTTCGACAATATCGGGTAAAATACCTTAGATATTATGTATATATTAATCAAAAGCACGTTTATAACATAAGACAACCCATAAGGTTGCCTCATGAATTGCAATTTTGGTAAATCTTGCACAAGTTCCTAGTACACGGGACCCTCATAATTCCCCAAATGCACAGCATGGCTTTTTCTCGAGCTGCTCTCTTTGCACCACTGGTTGTGCCTCTTGGCTTGGCCTCAGCCAGATGGTTTCCAATGGTAGGATAACATGGGGATATCCACTTTTCATCACCTATGGCAGCACGAGGCCAAAACCTATTGTCTTATGAATTTGACTGTAATCTATGACAGAGATCGACACGGTGTTCTGCCTGCTGGGGTGTCAAATCATGGAGAACCACTCAATGGCACCAAGAGGAGAAGTGAAACTGGTGCAGGGGATGAATGATGGTGTATTGGAAAAATCACACCTTCTGTACTGGTGCCAGGGCTTGCTGTCACAGCTTCAGCCATGGTGTCATTGGTGATCATTGGATGTTCTGACTTCAGCTTGTCTTCAAGACTGGTATCCCCAACATTGAAACCATTTTTGTGCAGTGCTGCTGTCCACTGTTTCCCTTCAACTGCTCAAATTTCTCTTACTGCTGCTGCCGCATTTTACCCTTTTTTTCTTTTTTTTTTTTTTTTTTCCAGTAATTACATAGGAGCACCAGAACAACATGCTTATTGACCTCCATCCTCATAGTCATAATGCAAATAATGTAAAGTATTGTCATTTGTCCATCATGTGGCATGATTTCTTTCAGAATCAGTGTATGTGTGCTGTCCATAGCTAGGACTTTCAGTTCAGTAGAAGGTGCTGCCTTATATTCTATGACAGGCACTGTGCAGATTTTTTTACATATGAAAAACGATGATGGGAGCAATGGTATAGACTCAAGATTGCTTTTGTTTTCCCAAAAGATCATAAAATAGAGCACTCAATAAAACTGATTTTGCCTTTGTTATGAAACATTTCAGCGTACATCACATGAAAAGTCAGTTTGTGCTCCAAACAGAATGAAAAACATTTTGTATTATTCTAATGTATGTGTAAAGTGACTACACAATAATGTTTAGACTATACATGAGGAAAGCTGTTTAGCTTTGTGTAAGTTAATTTGGTGTGTTGGATAAGTAGTAGTATCTGTTATTTGCATGTATGATTTTTATGTATGACTGTATGGTAATAAGCCAGTAAGAGTAGCAAAGACACTGACAGTTCTTGTTTAATTGTGTCTTTTCTTCTAATGCATACTGGAAGCATTTCCAGATTTGAGAAGCAGCATATTTAACTGTGTAATTGTCAGTCATTCCCACACTAAAATTTCATGGTTCTCAAAAACTTACAAGAGTTGTCTTTTCAGAAATCAGAGACCATGGAGTTGGTTATTTTGCCTTTTCCAAAGAAGAAAGGGGAACGGCAAGAACAAATGGAGTTGTTAAAAACTTTACGACAAAAGGTAATTTACATTTTATTTATTACTTTTTTTCTATCTCTTTTTTGGTTAGCAGAAGTCAAATTTGAATGCAAAATAAAGTATATTCTGATTTTTTTTATTTTATAATGAATGTAAAAATGATTTGTTGATGTAAAGTCACTTAAAAAATTATGTTTATACAGGGGTGTAATATAGATGCATAATATATATAATATTATGCATCTACAGACTGTAATGGATAAGATAATGGGGGGGGGGGGGAAGATGAAGTTACCCAGACATGTTTCATATTTTCAGTCATAATAGTTCTGGAGATAACTAAGCGAAAATTTGGAGTGAAAAAGAAACTATAAAGTCTAATTGTACACAGATTCCATTTAGTGGAACATATCATGCCCATAAGAGCTTTGGTTACTTTTCTGTTAAAATCAGAAATATCCACTTCTTCTGATGTTAGGCCTTCTAAAGCAGAGTATCTGTTCTTCAGTTCCAACTTGAAGGTAACATGGTGTTTTTTAAGGTCAACAAAATTATCTGGGTCTAAGAACAAGTTGCATATGAACAAATTATCAGGAAAAACCAAAATGTTGATGCCAAAAAGAAGAGAGATGAGGACAACTAAAGAAGATGTGACTTCCCAAGTGGAATATATAGAGCTATGCAAGACAGTACGAAAAAGTATCACTGAAGACGTAAGGAAATTCAACTGTGAACTAGTGAGGAAAGCAATTGGAAACAACCAAAGCCTAAAGATAGCAAAGGGACATCTCAGTAAGGGAAGAAAACAGATTATGGCACTGAGAAAAGAAGATGGTTCTGTAACAAGAAATAGAGGCGAAATTTTGACAAGAGTGAAAGATTTCTACTCCAAATTATATGAAAGGGATGATACATGTACTCCAGACATTATGAAAGGTACCAGTATCAGAGTTCTTCCAGTCCTCCCAGCAGAAGTTGCACATGCAATCAAGAACATGAAGCGGGGAAAAGCTCCAGGAGAAGATGGAATTACTGTAGACATCATACAAGAAGCAAGTGGAGAAATCGAAACAGTACTCGCCCAAATTTTCACTCGATGCCTTAATGAAGGGAAGATTCCTGAGGATTGGAACAACGCTACAGTGATCTTGCTACATAAAAAAGGTGACATTGAGGATCTCAGGAACTACAGACCTATCAGCCTCCTATCAGTGGTTTATAAAATCTTCACTAAAGTTCTTTCACACCGCTTGAAGGTAACACTGGACATGGCTCAACCGAGAGAACAAGCTGGATTCAGGATAGGCTATAGCACAATAGATCATATCCACATACTGAGAGAACTAATTGAAAGAGCGAGGAATATGAACTTCCATTGTGCATGGCTTTTATTGATAATGAAAAAGCCTTTGATTCGGTGAAATCATCAGCAGTTACAATGGCTCTGAAATCCTGCGGTATTGAAGATGCATACATTAATATTATTAATAACATTTATGAAAATGCAAGTGCAAAGATTCGGCTGTTTGAAAATACAACACACATAAAAATTGGAAAGGCAGTGAGACAAGGGGACACCATATCTCCGAAGCTCTTTAATGCCACATTGGAAAATGTCTTTCAATCACTGAACTGGGAAAACAAAGGGATAAAAATTAATGGAGATTATTTAACCGACCTTCGTTTTGCTGATGACGTAGTCATTTTTGCAACTACCCTATCAGAGCTGCAGAGTATGATCCAGGAACTTGCTGACAAGAGTAAAGAAGTGGGATTAAAAATGAACTTTCAGAAGACAAAAGTGATGTTCAATGCTTTTACAAGAAATGAAGATTTATTGATTGATGGAGAAAAGCTGGAGATAACAGACACATACGTTTATCTTGGACAGCAGATATCAAGTGAGGGTCACATTGATGAAGAAAGTAATCGGCGTACAAAACTTGCCTGGAGAGCTTTTGGAAGAAACAGCATAATTTTCAAGAGTAATATGCCATCATGTCTTAAAAGAAAAGTGTTTAATCAATGCATCCTTCCAGTGCTTACATATGGTGCAGAGACGTGGACCTTAACTAAAAGAGACATACAAAGGCTGCAGACAACTCAAAGTAGTATGGAGAGGTGCATGCTTGGTGTAACCAGGAGAGATAAGAAGAGGAACTCGTGGATCAGAAAAATGACAAGAGTGGAAGACATCATGATCAGAGTTAAATCCCTGAAATGGCAATGGGCTGGACATACTGCCAGAAGAACAGACCATCGATGGACAGCCGAAATTTTAGATTGGATTCCAAGGGACAGGAAAAGACCCAGAAGAAGACCACATGGGAGATGGGTGGATGAAATTCGAAAGTATGCGGGAGTGACATGGAGGAGACTGGCACAAGACAGACCGTTGTGGAGGAAACTTGGGGAGACCTTCGTCCAGCATTGGATCGATAATGGTTGACAATGATGATGATCATGCCCATCAAACAGGCATGAATGTTACAGATGCCTATTATTTTGTTTCAGGTGTATACCCAAACTGCATCATTCATTTTCATTTCTTTCTTACGTATCTGTAGTGTTCAGACATATTTTTAGCACAGACCATATGAAAAATTAAAAATAAAGAAAAATTCTTCTTGGTAATGAACTTCCCACATCTTTTCCTGTTCATTACAAGATTTCCTGCTTCCGTCATGTTCCTTCTTCATTCATCAGTAAGTGATTTTACATCTTCTATTCATTTTGTTCTGGGACTACTTGGTATGAGGCCTACTGATCCCATGTACTTTTAAAACACATAATTAGGCAACCTTTCATCTCCTATTTAAAACATATATCCATGCGATTTTAGTATGTTCTCATTAACCTTTTCTTCTACTGAAAAATTCCTCAACTCATTTCTAATGTACTAATTCTGTTTTGTTATTGAATCCATTCTCCCCAGATGGCATCTTGTTCGAAACTTTCGTATTGGAATGTTCCAACTGTTAAAACTAGTTAGGTTTTTAGTGAAAACTTTTTCAGTAAACTTCACAAAAAAAAAAAAAAAAAAAAAAAAAAAAAAAAAAAGAAATTTGATTCCAAGGTATAACACATGAAAAGTTTTAATAGTTGAAACATTATAATAGGAGAGTTTCAATACATACATATTACTAAGCTGTTCTCTAAGATTCAGAGGCTAACTCCTCAAAGAAAACTCACCTGTCAGATTAAAGTTTAAATTTGACAGTGCTAGGTTTTACTTATGTTGATGTATTAAACATGTCCATTTGCAGCAATCTTCACACACACAACTTGAGCTTCACTGACATCCATCACACATCTTGAATGAGTGGTACTTCAGAGCTATTATCTTTTCCTCCTTCAGACATTCTTGAGTCTGGTCCTCCCATAATTTCCAAGGCCTTTCTTTCCTGCTACTTGGTCCAAATAAATTCTCTTAGTAAGCATCTCACCACTCATTCTTTCAACATGGCAAACCCCTCAGAATATTTGTCTCCACCTTGATGAAGGTTTCAAACAACATGTAATTTGAATTATTAGCATGTTTATAACTCTCACGTAATTTTGTGAGCAGCCTGAACCTATTTTACCTAGATATTCCTCTTACTGCTGTCATGCCACAGTAATTCTTAAAACTCCTACAAAGATACTCTACCTTTGCACCCGTTCTCACTACCATAAAATAATATAAAGTACTGCATTTTAAACAGCATGTTTGTTCTCGACCTTCTCTTGATGAAAATATTCTTACATAGCCAATAAGACTTTCCCCTGCTTTGTCTAGTTTCTTATTAAGTGTTTTAGTCTCATCAGTAATCATGTCATGATAATTAAAATGTGTTATCTGTTCTGAATTCTTCCCCATATAACAAAATAAATATCTTTTGTAGTTTTACCAAGGACCATTGATTTAGATTTATCAACATTGATCTTCCTCCTAAATTTTTATTGTGTCATGCTCAGCTGATTGAGATTGTTCCCTAACTTATTTACACTTTAGAAGTTAGAACTAAGTGGTCAACATACCATAAACTGCTGACATTAAGCCACCTACTTCAATGTGCAAAACTAAATAATTTTCCTTGTACAACACAAAAAAATGGCAAAAAAAAAAAAAAAAAAAAAAAAAGTGGCAAAAATCTATATCCACGTCTTCCCCCAGAGGAAATTTCAAATGTTGCCGTATTTCCTTCCATTCAGACTGTTGCAAGGATGTTGGAGTACAGGCTTTTCATTATCCATAACTTTTCAGGACACTGAAGAATGAACTCACAGTTACCTGGTTAAAAGCCTTTTCAAAACCCATCAGTGTTTGCAAATATGTATTTCTTTGAGTTTTATCAGTAACCTGAGTGCAAACTCACTTTATCATTGTTTTCGCACAGAGCAGACTACACCAGACTTGCAAATAGCTGGTTGCCCAGGGTAGCTAAGAAATTTCAATAAGAGGCTGAAGTTTTCATGTTTTTTGTTGTTTTTGTTTTCTCTAGACTGTTCTTTCTGGAGGAAAAAAATTAAAAATGCAAAATCTAGATTTTTTTTTTTTTTTTTTTTTTTTCAGAATTGTTCTCTTACAGAGAAATTGAAACATTGAAAGGGTTGGAAGAGATGACTAATTGTGCTCTTGCTAGGCACTTCACTGATGACCTGAGATCTTACTTAAAATTAAGAAAAAGCAGGAACTTGCAAGCGCTTTTTTCAAAGGAAGTACTATTCAATGGAATTCTGATACAGTGGGCTTATTGAACCTAATGCTTTAAACAATTCTTCATAGGTGAAATCTCCAAGGAGAGAGGTTGAGTACAAAGATTGCTACAGTTACCAGAGCAGTGTCTTTTATTTCAGTATTGCCTGATCGGTGGTCTTACCCTGTTCCACACCCTCAAATGGGTCTGCAATGGTATGTTCCTTTAATGATTACAGTGTGTGACATATGGAGGATGTGTTAACTTTTCCTGAGACTGTATGTATATTTTAATTTGGTTTGAGATTTAAACACTGTTGAGTAGATAAACTTGAGAGGGTTAGCTAATTTTTCTTTTTCATCTTCATAAGTAAATGCAAGGGATGTAGTGCTTTTTTTTTTTTTTTTCTTCTTTTTTTTTTTTTGTCATTGAGGACTGACTGTAAGAAATTTTATCAAAAGGAAGTATGATTTTTTTAATCAAAAAAATTAATGCATTTAATTTTAGTGCATATTTTTAGTTTTTACATATTTTACTACAAAGATGCATGCCTGTTTTACCAATTTTGGGTGTGTATAAATTCAATGCATAAATGTAACAAATATCGTACTTTAGAAAATACACAAAACAAACTAAATTTTGGATTAATTACAGCCAGTATTAAAATTTTGAAGGTACACTAAATTAAAAAACAATTGCAGGTGGGTAGGATTTTCCTGGTATGTGGTCATTTACAGTTTTGTAAGCCTCTAGTTCTTTTAGTTGGTTGCTAAAATTTTTCCTGTTATTTGCATGACTGCACTATACATTTTACAAATGCTGCAATATGGGTCCTGCTACGTGTTTAATACCACAATGAATACCAATGTAAGTTTTTCAAAAAAATTGCATAACGAGCACCGCTTATGGCTATAAGCAGTTACCACTATGAGCACCGCTTAGGGCAATAAGCAGTCACCTGTCCCTAATTTGTGACCAGTGGTTCCAAAGAGGAGAAGGAGCCAGCACCATAATACAAACACACTACCATGGTTCAAGTGGCACTTGAACCTTGACTCATTTCGAATGAATGGTCAGAAGCCAGAGCTTCAGACCACTCGGCCACCGGGCCAGTAGCATGGAATGGAATACATGCCTGACAAACAGGTAACATCCTGAACTCAATGTCATCCAGTATCTAGACATCTGCATGGTATAGGCCATCACATCCACAATGCCAAGTGGGCTTAAAAGCACACTAAGCCCGCATGCCACTAAAGTAACATCATCATCAACAACAACCACCATGGGACAAACGCCCGTAGGAGTCTGCCACCAAATGGCAGCAGATTACAGTCATATTGTATTTTTACTGCCGGCGCATCGACACTCGCCTGGTAAAACCTGTCAGGGATGAGGGACCAGGGACTAAGTGCATCTGGGGCTGACTTCATCATCATCAACAGCCATGGGACAAATGCCCATAGGAGCCGGCCACCACATGGCAGTAGATAATAATCGTCTTGTATTTTTACCACCAGTGCATCGACATTCATCTGGTAAATCCTGTGAGGAAAGGCGGACCAATGACTAAGTACAACCGGGGCTGACTTTATCAACAACCATGGGACAAATGCCCATAGGAGCCAGCCACCAGATGACAGCAGATTACAATCATCTTGTATTTTTACTACCAGCCCATCATCGACACTCATCTGGTAAACCCTATCATGGTAGAGAGACCAGGAACTAAGTGCATGCGGGTCTGACTTCATCATCAGCAACCATGGGACAAATGCCTGTAGGAGCTCGCCACCAGATGGCAGTAGATTACAATCATCTTGTATTTTTACTACCAGAGCATCGACACTCATCTGATAAACCCTGTCAGGGAAGGGGGACATACGACTAAGTGCGTGCAGGGCCAACTTCATCATCATCAGCAACCATGGGACAAATGCCCATAGAAGCCAGCCACCAGATGGCAGCAGATTACAATCGTCTTGTATTTTTACTACCAGTCCATTGACACTCATCTGGTAAATCATGTCAGGGAAGGGGGACCATGAACTATTGGGTTGTCGAAAAAGCCATGACTTATTTTGGCACCCGATGGCAGTTGGGTGGTTTTGGAAGTACTAGAGACATGCACAACTCTGTTATCGCTGTGGCATTCGACAGGTGCCAGTTCTAGCTGCAGTCTAAAAGGAATAGTGAGCGATTTGGTTGATTTACGGAGATTTGACATCAAGCTGAAAATGGAATACCAAACTGTGCATTTTCGCAATATTTTACTGTTTTACTTCCGTAAAGGGAAGAACGCGCGTCAAGCTTGTGAAAAGTTGTGTAAAGTGTATGGTGATAATGCTCTACAAGAACTTCAGTGCCAGCGGTGGTTCGCAAAATTCTGTGCTAGTGATTTTGACCTCAACGATGTTCCTCGGTCGGGGAGGCCCACCAAGGTTGATGACGACCAAATCAAGGCATTGATCGAGTCAAACCCAGGTTACATGACACGAGAGATTGTAGACACATTGCACATCCATCATTCAAGCGTTCACGACCATCTGAAGAAGCTGGGATACGTAAGCAAGCTTGATGTGTGGGTTCCTCATGAACTCAAAGAAGCTGAATTCACGGTGCGTATAAACATCTGCGATATGCTCATTAAACGTGAGGAAAACGATCATTTTTTGAAGCGACTAATAACTGGTGACGAAAAGTGGATTGTGTACAACAATGTGCTGCGCAAACGGTCTTGGTCCTGACGTGCTGCTTCGCCTCAAACGACATCCAAAGCAGACGTTCATCAGCGGAAGGTTCTGGTCTCAGTGTGGTGGGATTTTAAAAGTGTCTTGTTTTTTGAGCTCCTACCACGGAACCAAACAATCAATTCGAATGTGTACTGTTGGCAATTGGACAGTTTGAACAAATCCATCATCCAGAAACATCCAGAGCTCGTTCATCGTAAAGGTGTTTTGTTCCATCACGACAACGCGAGACCACACACAAGTTTGATCACCCGCCAAAAATTATTGGAGCTTGGGTGGGATGCGTTGCTACATCCAGCATACTCGCCTGATCTTGTGCAGTCAAACTTCCACTTGTTTCGCTCTCTTCAACAGTCCTTGCGTGGTATAACGTTCAATTCAGATGAGGCTGTAAATCAGCACCTTGTACAGTTTTTCGCCACGAAAGACAGGTCCTTCTATGAACAAGGCATTCTGCAGCTCACTGAAAGATGGCAAAAGTTTATCAAACAAAACGGGCATTGTATCATTGATTGATCTTTATTCTTTCTATCAATAAATGACCTTTGCAAAACATGGCTAAAATACGTCATGACTTTTCTGACAACCTAATAAGTGCAACCGGGTCTGACTTCATCATCATCATCAACAACCATGGAGCAAATGCCCATAGGAGCCAGCCACCAAATGGCAGCAGATTACAATCGTCTTGTATTTTTACTACCAGCGCATCGACACTCATCTGGTAAACCCTGTCGGGGAAGGTGGACCAGGGACTAAGTGCACCTGGGGCTGACTTCATCATCATCAATAACCATGGGACAAATGCCTGTAGGAGTTGGCCACCGGATGGCAGCAGATTACAATCGCCTTGTATTTTTACAACCAGCGCTAAAGTAACAAGTGATGCACTAGGAAGGATTACAACTCACCCTACCACCCAGTGGCCAAATAGCACCGTATGGCAATGTGGCACACACAACAAATGAAACAAAAAACACAGCTCATGCATGGGATACTATTTTGAAGAATTTCAGTTACCCATGGTTAAGAAGAAGAAAATGATATGACCATTGTTATCTCTTTTCATTCTTTCTCTTTTTTTTTTTTTATTGGGAAAAATCTACAAAATGTGTTTTTGTGGACATGAAGTGGGCATTGAAGATACAACATTAACTAGTTACCAGCAGCACATATAGAAAATGTTTACTAAAAAACACAGCTTCCTCACAAAACATTTTCTGGGCTTGCTAGTTAAAAGCTTAAATCAGTGTAATTATTCAAGCAGCAGCCAGAATATGAGTCCGAATTGCAGTAGTTTATTGTTCACAATCAGGTGCAAATTGGGTTGACAAAACCTGGGTGGGAATTTTAGTCTGGCGGTTCACTACAGAAACGCACGTACCTACAGGGGAACATCTCATAAATTTTAACTCCTGGATGAAACTCACTACAGAAATGCACGTACCCACAAGGGAACATCTCATAAATTCCCTCATGAAAAAAATTCTGGTAACTCCTGGATGAAACAGAACTGTTGAAATATGCATTGTGAAACTAAACAACTAATTCAGTCATGAACAAATTTCAACAGCAATTTAACAATGAAATAATTTTGAAAATCCACTAATGATTGAATTTAGCATATCAAACCATGCTGAAAACAAAACTGGGTGCTGCACCAGATGACTATATTTATTTGGTCACTGATAGTCACTAGCATCTGGTGACAGAGATATCTACATGCATTCCGTTATCTCATTGGCAGCAACAAAACCGGCACCCACCAATTGGCGACTGGCATAGAAACGGCACTTGGCTTTGGGTATTTGGCGGGGACAATGGCTACTGCGAAGAGGTAAGTTGTTTCATGTGTATCTCGTGTTTATTTTGATCTGCAATTTGTCGGAAAACGATTTAGTGTTTTAATTTTTAGCAGGGACAATGGCCTGCAGAATACACAATCATAATTTTTTTTTTTTTTTTTTTTTTGCCTTCCCATCAGAACAGTGGAGGACTAAGCCTTTAGAAGAAATAAGCATGTATTTGTGGACCACATTGCATGCATTCGATACACATGAAACAACTTACCTCTTTGCAGTAGCCACTGTCCCCGCAAAAAATCAAAACACTTCCAAATCCCACACTAAATTGTTTTTCCGCCAAATTGCAGATCAAAATAAACATGAGATGCACATGAAATAACTTACCTAATGCATGCAATATGGTTCACAAATACATGTTTATTACTTCAAAAGGCTTAGCCCTCCACTGTTTCAATGGGAAGGCAAAAAAAAAAAAAAAAAAATTGTGATTGTGTATTCTCCAGATCAAAAGAAACACGCAGATCAAAATAACATGAGATACACCTTCATGAAATAACTTACCTCTTTGCAGTGCCAGTAGCCATTGTCCCCGCCAAATATGCAAGCTCATCATGGTGCCAATCGCCAATTGGTGGGTGCCGGTTTTGCTGCTGCCAATGAGATAACAGTATGCGTGTATATATCTCTGTCGCCAGACGCTAGTACTGATAGTCTACTACCCAACAGTATTTGTACTACATCCTTGAATAGACACTTTTTAAAGTCTACCCATTATTTTGAATTATGAACTACAATTTCGATCCATGAACCAGTACTGGTAAGTCATTTCTTTTAAGATAAATGTGGTTAGGTCACAGATTTCGAAATATCTCTGCCGGAAAATCACTTTGTGCTCTATTTCTGTATGGGGATAAGTTTGTGGGGATGATGGCCCATCAAAATTGTTACTAGTGCCTCCTCCAAGATTACAAAAGGAGGGTAAGGCCTTCCAATGACCATTTGGCTCTGATTCAAACAACCTACACTTAACCGTATTTAGTTTAATTTATTTATAACAGTGTGCTTGGTCTGGTGGCAAATTTTTCACTGAAAAAAAGAGATCATTTTGCTTTGCCACTTTAGGATAAAGGCCCAACACATACATCATCATCATCATCATCATTGTCAACCATTATTAATCCACTGCTGGACGAAGGTCTCCCCAAGTTTCCTCCACAACGGTCTGTCTTGTGCCAGCCTCCTCCATGTCACTCCCGCATACTTTCGAATTTCATCCACCCATCTTCCATGTGGTCTTCTTCTGGGTCTTTTCCTGTCCCTTGGAATCCAATCTAAAATGTCAGCTGTCCATGGATGGTCTGTTCTTCTGGCAGTATGTCCGGCCCATTGCCATTTCAGGGATTTAACTCTGATCATGATGTCTTCCACTCTTGTCATTTTTTCGGACCCACAAGTTCCTCTTCTTATCTCTCCTGGTTACACCAAGCATGCACCTCTCCATGCTACTTTGAGTTGTCTGCAGCCTTTGTATGTCTCTTTTAGTTAAGGTCCACATCTCTGCACCATACGTAAGCACTGGAAGGATGCATTGATTCAAACACTTTTCTTTTAAGACATAATGGCATATTACTCTTGAAAATTATGCTGTTTCTTCCAAAAGCTCTCCAGGCAAGTTTTGTATGCCGATTAATTTATTCACCAATGTGACACTCACTTGATATCTGCTGTCCAAGATAAACATACGTGTCTGTTATCTCCAGCTTTTCTCCATCAATCGATAAATCTTCATTTCTTGTAAAAGCATTGAACATCACTTTTGTCTTCTGAAAGTTCATTTTTAATCCCACTTCTTTACTCTTGTCAGCAAGTTCCTGGATCATACTCTGCAGCTCTGATGGGGTAGTTGCAAAAATGACTATGTCATCAGCAAAACGAAGGTGGGTTAGATAATCTCCATTAACCTTTATCCCTTTGTTTTCCCAGTTCAGTGATTGAAAGACATTTTCCAATGTGGCATTAAAGAGCTTCGGAGATATGGTGTCACCTTGTCTCACTCCTTTTCCAATTTTTATGTGTGTTGTATTTTCAAACAGCCGAATCTTTTCACTTGCATTTTCATAGATGTTATTAATAATATTAATGTATGCATCTTCAATACCGCAGGATTTCAGATCCATTGTAACTGCTGATGGTTTCACCGAATCAAAGGCTTTTTCATAATCGATAAAAGCCATGCACAATGGAAGTTCATATTCCCCGCTCTTTCAATTAGTTCTCTCAGTATGTGGATATGATCTATTGTGCTGTAGCCACTCCTGAATCCAGCTTGTTCTCTCGGTTGAGCCACGTCCAGTGTCACCTTCAAGTGGTGTGAAAGAACTTTAGTAAAGATTTTATAAACCACTGATAGGAGGCTGATAAGTCTGTAGTTCCTGAGATCCTCTATGTCAATTTTTTTATGTAGCAAGATCATTGTAGCGTTGTTCCAATCCTCAGGAATCTTCCCTTCATTAAGGCATCGAGTGAAAATTTGGACGAGTACTGTTTCGATTTCTCCACTTGCTTCTTGTATGATGTCTACAGTAATTCCATCTTCTCCTGGAGCTTTTCCCCGCTTCATGTTCTTGATTGCATGTGCAACTTCTGCTGGGAGGACTGGAAAAACTCTGGTACTGGTACCTTTCATGATGTCTGGAGTATATGTATCATCCCTTTCATATAATTTGGAGTAGAAATCTTTCACTCTTGTCAAAATTTTGCCTCTATTTCTTGTTACAGACTCATCTTCTTTTCTCAGTGCCATAATCTGTTTTCTTCCCTTACTGAGATGTCCCTTTGCTATCTTTAGGCTTTGGTTGTTTTCAATTGCTTTCCTTACTAGTTCACAGTTGAATTTCCTTACGTCTTCAGTGATACTTTTTCGTACTGTCTTGCATAGCTCTATATATTCCACTTTGGAAGTCACATCTTCTTTAGTTGTCCTCATCTCTCTTCTTTTTTGCATCAACATTTTGGTTTTTCCTGATAATTTGTTCACATGCAACTTGTTCTTAGACCCAGCTAATTTTGTTGCTGTTTCCATAAGAGCTTTGGTTATTTTTCTGTTAACCTCAGAAATATCCACTTCTTCCGATGTTAGGCCTTCTAAAGCAGAGAATCTGTTCTTCAGTTCCAACTTGAAGGCATTATGGTGTTTTTAAGGTTGGTCATGTCAATACATTTTGTTTGCCTTATGAGCTTGCCACGTTCAAGTTTAGTGTTGAGGTGCATCTTACATCTCACCAATCTATGGTCACTACCTGTGTTGAACTTGTTTAGCACACTGCAGTCTTCTATGACGAATTTTTTCTTACACATGATGGGTTCCATTTCAACTCAGGCAGGGTCGTACCATCATGGTCTCAGATTTCTCTAAAAAAATTAAAGGGTGTTCCTTGACTAAAATAAGGAGACCCATGTTTTTCTTTCTGCAAGAAAAAATTTTCCCTTCGAGATAGAGAGTTTCAAATCTTGCACCGTCAAACAAGCTCTCTAGAAAACGGTTATTTTTCCCAAGTTCAGTGAGTCATTGCAGCAGAGTTAAAAAAAATATCGTGTTCTTGTATTTTTTACATTGTGTGTATAACATATAATAATATATGGTGCTAATATTTGCTACACATCGTATGATTAAAATTTAAAAAAATCGTAAACTTTGTGATTTTTAAAAAAATTGATTTTTTTAAGTTTTTTTAAACAGGTTTGGATGGAGTTTTTTCTATATTCGTTTTTTCCGTTAAAGACATACAAATGCGCACTTTATTTGTAATTTTTTGTGTGTCTGTGAAACTGCTAGTTTCCGCGTTTCGACAGCGTTAAAAACAGCCGATTTTTAAAAATCTCTAACTTTGCTAACGATTTTCTCAAAAAAGCCATTTTTTAAAATTCTGAAAATTAAATCCCTGTTTTATTATCAACAGGAGAATATCTGTGTAAATTTTCACAGACCTAAAAATGCCCGTTTCCGAGTTAGACGTGTTTGAATTCGGTTTGAAAGCCTACGATTGTCCGTGTTGTAAAGGCGCCATTTTGGAAAAATCTCAGGCACAAAGTACGTATTCTCTTACCCGAATCAAAGCGTTAGATATTCTTTGCCCGAATGATGGAATGAGAGCATTGGGTCAACTGGCCCTGGTTGTATACGTCCACCTCACCCTTCCCCGAGTGATGACATGCCTATAAAACTGTCGGGGGGGGGGGGGATTAACAAATACATAAAGAAAATTCTTGCTGCTCCACTAACAAAGTTGAGTTGCGAAAAACAGCAGCAGTTGTTTGTTTACGTATATACTTACACATCGCATAAGAAAAGACTATGAAAGCGTAGAAAACTGTTGTGAAATAATTTTAAGAAAAAGAGTGCAGGTACGTGTACTGTAAGTTAATTTTCGATGGCTAAACACCCTCGAGTTTTTCTGGGAGTTGCTAATTGTAGGCTACTGTCAGAAGAGCAGTTGCTGTTTTGTTATAGTTGCTAAAATTAACTTCTCAGTTTTTCGTAATAGTAAAATATTCGCTCAGGAGAGTTTTGTCCTCTGCGAACGGGGAAGAAGGTGCAATGCTCTTGACCTCGCTGCTGGGTTGATAGCGCTGGACGCTACCCAAACTCTGCATACCTCCTCTCCGAAACGTAATGGCAATTGTCTAATCTACTAAATAAATAACAATTAACACATACGCGTGCATGCTTATTCATAAAATGTAAGTTGAGTATATTTCCTGTTCAATCAGCTGATTTTACAAGTAGAATGCATATACAACTTATGCGCTTATAATGGTGTAAATATTTTTATCTATTTAAAACATATTCAAAGATTTCAATTTTTTTAAACAGGAGGGGGGGGGAGGTATTGTGTTCGTAGTGATTTCCACCTGGGCCACGATAAACCATGCACTGCCCATGTCTTCTGTTCCCTTAGAAGATAATCCTGGATCGATGGGAGACCAACCAGCGGAGTTTTGACACACACACCCCCCTCACGTGGTGGTGAGGTGTCTCAAAGCTAGGTAGCTTTCAAAAATGTTTCAACTTAGTTGGCAAGAGAGGGATTCCATTTCAACTCTGGCAGGGTCGTGCCATCACGGTCTCAGATTTCTCTAAAAAAATTAATTAAGGGGGTGTTCCTTGATTAAAATAAGGAGACCTATATTTTTCTTTCGGCAAGAAAAATTTTCCCTTCGAGATAGAGGGCTTCAAATCTTCCACCGTCAAACAAGCTCTCTAACAAACGGTTATTTTTCCTAACTTCAGCGAGTCATTGCAGCAGAATTAAAAAAGATATTTTGTTCTGGTATTTTTTATTACATTGTGTGTGTAACGTATAATAATATTTGATGCTAATATTTTTTACTTATCGTATGATTAAAATTTTAAAAAATCGTAAACTTTGATTTTTTTTTTAAATTGAAATTTTTGAGATTTTTTTTTAACTGGTTCAAATGGAGTTTTTTTTTCTATACTCGTTTTTTTTTTTGTTAAAGACATACAATTGTGCACTTTATTTGCAGTTTTTTATGTGTCTGTGAAACTGCTAGTTTCCGCGGCGTTAAAAACAGCTGATTTTTGAAAATCTCCAACTTTGCCAACGATTTTCTCAAAAAAGCCCTTTTTAAAATTCTGAAAATTAAATCCCTGTTTTATTATCAACAGGAGAACATCTGTGTAAGTTTTCACGGACCTAAAAACACCCGTTTCCGAGTTAGACACGTTCAAATTTGGTTTGAAAACCTACGATTTCTCCGTGTTCTAAAGGCGCAATTTTGGAAAAATCTCAGGCGCAAAGTACGTATTCTCTTACCCGAATGAGAGCGTTGGATCCGTCCACCTCACCCTACCCTGAGCGATAACATGCCTAAAAAACGGTCTTGAAAAAAAAATATAACAAATCTATATATATAGAATTGAATTTCACAACAGTTTTCTACGCTTTCATAGTCTTTTCTTATGCGATGTGTAAGTATATACGTAAACAAACAACTGCTGCTGTCTTTCGCAACTCAACTTTGTTAGTGGAGCAGCAAGAATTTTCTTTATGTATTTGTTAACACCCCCCCCCGACAGTTTTATAGGCATGTCATCACTCGGGGAAGGGTGAGGTGGATTTATCCAACCAGGGCCAGCTGACCCATTCCATCATTCGGGCAAAGAATATCTAACGCTTTGATTCGGGTAAGAGAATACGTACTTTCCGCCTAAGATTTTTCCAAAATGGCGCCTTTACAACACGGAAAATCGTAGGCTTTCAAACCGAATTCAAACGCGTCTAACTCGGAAACGGGCGTTTTTAGGTCCGTGAAAATTTGCACAGATATTCTCCTGTTGATAATAAAACAGGAATTTAATTTTCAGAATTTTAAAAAATGGCCTTTTTGAGAAAATCGTTGGCAAAGTTACGAGATTTTTAAAAATCGGCTGTTTTTAACGCTGCCGAAACGCAGAAACTAGCAGTTTCACAGACACACAAAAAATTACAAATAAAGTGCACATTTGTATGTATTTAACGAAAAAAACGAATATGGAAAAAAACTCCATCCAAACCTGTTTAAAAAAACTTAAAAAATTCAATTTTTTTTAAAATCACTCAATTTTTTTTAATCACAAAGTTTACGATTTTTTTTAAATTTTAATCATACGATGTGTAGCAAATATTAGCACCATATATTGTTATATGTTATACACACAATGTAAAAAATAATACAAGAACACAATATCTTTTTTAACTCTGCTGCAATGACTCGCTGAACTTAGGAAAAATAACCGTTTTCTAGAGAGCTTGTTTGATGGTGCAAGATTTGAAACCCTCTATCTCGAAGGGAAAATTTTTCTTGCTGAAAGAAAAATATGGGTCTCCTTATTTTAGTCAAGGAACACCCTTTAATTTTTTTAGAGAAATCTGAGACCATGATGGTACGACCCTGCCTGAGTTGAAATGGAACCCATCACATAATAAAATCAATTTCACTTGTTGTCCCATTTGGATGTCTCCATGTCCATTTCCTGTGTGGCTTTTTCTTGAAAAAGGAGTTCAAGATGAAAAACCCTTCTGCCTCTGCAAACTCTACGAGAGTATTTCCACGCTGGTTTCTGTTGCCGTGACCGACTTTACCTACTGAAGTTTCATTCTGTTGCCGTTGCCCTATTTTCGCATTGAAATCTCCCATAATTATCTTGAAGTGCTGCTTACCTTTATTATTTAGATGACGAATTTCCTCATAAAATTCTTCAATTTCTTCTTCAGGATGACTTGTGGTGGGTGCATAAGTTTGAATAATCTGAGCCTGGTATCTTCTCGAGAGTTGGATAACGAGTCGTGCAGCTCTATCAGAGGAACTTTCAACTTCTACAACTTTATCCTTCAGTTTCTTGTTTATTATAAATCCAACACCACTAGTTCTGCCAGTATCTGTCCCACGATAGTAGAAGAGATGTCCACTTTTCAGTTCAATGAGATCTTCTCCTTTTATCCTTACCTCACTTAGCCCGACGATGTCCCACTTGATCCTTTGTAGTTCCTCTTCCAATTCAAGAAGCCTTGAATCAGAAGATAGGGAGCGTCCATTATACGTAGCCAAGGTTAGCATCAGATGGCAGCCTAGTCCGGTCCTTCAGGGATTCTTAGCACCCTCTGCCTTCATGCCGCACTGGCCGCTGCCTTGGCCAGGTACATTCCAGCTGCCGGAGACTGAGGGCCAAGATTTAAGTTGTGAAGTCATTTTGGAGGGGTTTGGCCATAACTCACCATGCTGGCCAAGCGGGTTGGTGAGTGTGGGATAGCATTTCCTCTAATCCCGATGGTATAGTTATACCGCTATTGGCGGTCGTCAGAGCCCCTTTAGTGGGAACAGGATGTACCACAAGAAGGCGGGGTTGACATTTGTCAAGGAGAGGCTGTGATGTTACGCATCACCTGACCTTACATCCCATAACACCCTTACAACATATACATAGATAGAAGAAAATGCCAATTTTTTTTAAGATGATAAAGTTTTAGACAGATTATATAAAGCTCAAATGAAGTTAACAATTCTTATTCATAAGTACCAAAATAATTACTCATTCCTTCCAAACAATCCAGATAAAGAGGATACGAGAAATAGTGGACCATTTTTCGAGTGGTTCACTGGGAGACATAACGGTGGGCCAATCTGCCCCTGTTCACAATGTAACATCATATCTGAAAACGAACATTACTTTGCCCTGGAAATGAGAATCAAACCCACATCTCCTGATTCCCATTCAAATATGCTATCCATTGCACTACCTAGGACAAGAAAATTCCACGTAAAAATAAAATCCCATGTATTTAAGAGTAATATTTTTTCCTTAATTTCCATATCTGAGGTACTGGTGATTTAATACACTACAATGATGCAAGATTTTCTTCGACTTGCAAAAAATTGTTGTTCGGATTCCTAAGTGGTAATTGCTTTGCTTCAGAGTTACTTGGAACTTCCTTGTCCTGGGTGGTATAATCATACATGAGATTCTTCCTCGAATTCGAGGAATTCTGCTTTTTTTTTTTTTTTCTTCATTTGGGTCATCTCAAGGTCGATACAAAATTGAAGAGTTTATTGGAGCGGGGTGTCATTTTCCATCTGGGGACAGTATTTCATGTCTCAAAACTTTCAAAAATGGAAGTTAAATGCAGTGAAAAATTTTCTCGTGATCGTAATTTTTTTCTTAAGATATTGCCCCTTTCTAGTATTGTTGTTAAATATCATTTTATTGCAGAATGGTTTGTATTTCAGCTTGAAACTTTGGGCAGCAATTTGTAAGATCGGAAGTTTGTTTGACAGTGCAAAAATTTCCTTGTAATCTTCAGGCACGAGATTCTTCCACGAATTACAGGAATTCCGATATCATTTGAGTTATTTTTGAGATCGATACAACACAACTGAACAGAATTTTTTTGTGGGTTGGTGGCGACGAATGGCATTTTTTTTTGTCGGATGACAGAATTCCATCTTTACGAAACTTTCAAAAACAGAAGATCGAATGAGTAAAGATTTCTTTCCATAATTGTAATTCTATTTATCTTGTGATGTTCCGTATGCCCAGTATTGTTCTTAAATATCATTTTATTCCATAAATATTTGTATTTCAACTTTCAACTTGAAAGGGGGGGTTCCAAAAACGGAAGTCGGACGGAGCACAGATTTCTCCTGTAAGCACAATTTTTTTCCCCCTCGCTTTCTTACCACTTTTCTGTGTTGTTGTTAAACACACACACCCCCCCCCCCGATAAGGGAAGAAAGAATTTCCGAAAACGGAATTGATGAAGTTGGAAAATTTGTAAGAATGTATGCATGGTGTTCAATCAAAAGTATTTGTATTCTCAAAGTTACGCTATTTATGTAAAATAGTTAAAGCTTTGATATCATGCACTCATGGTCCTCAGGCTGAAAATTCTTTCAGCATGACATTTAAAATTATTTTCATCAGAAGGCAATAAAGAAATTGGGAGAGTAAGATATCAAAAGAAAGAAAAATTAAGTGATGGATGCTGTGCAGCTGCACGGTCAACAAAGGGCAAACGGAAAAGTGCACCATTGAGCAGAGAGAGTGGTTCAGAGGACTACCAAGGGTGTCCGGCTGTCATAGGAAATGGCTCCTCAGACAGTCACATCCCCGCACGGGGATAACCGGTTTTCCGGTTATTTGGGGAGCGGCGCCCCCACGGCCCGAGCTCATCTTGTGACGGAATACATTTTGTTTACTCTTGAACGATAACATCACCGAAGGGACAGCTGTTCATCCAGCTGATGGGGGATGGCGCCCCCACGGCCCGAGCCGATTTTCTCTTATAATTTTGCTTTTTCGTCTTTAGTTCATATCTTGACATGTACCCGCCTCAGTTGTAGGATGCTGAGGTTGTGATGAGGCGCCAGCTCCGGGTTTTGTTCCTCGTTCCCTTCCCTGTCTTTTCTCTTTTATGTTACATTTTCTGTTTTTCCGGAGCTGGTTTGCTTAGACCTACCTGCACGTTTTCCATGTGCGGTGACCCGTACAGGGGGAAAAGGGGAGGCTGAGGTATGTGGTGGCCGGGTTGTAGTGTCTCCAGATGCCAACACTCCTCTTTGCCCTCTGCTTCACCCTAAACGGGAGGCTGGGAGCTAACCCACTCCTAGTCAGGAAGTCTGTGGCCGAGTGGCGTCCAGACTTCTAGCGGCTTGTCGTTCAGTTCGGCAGGGTGAGTTTGGGGGTAGGGTGGGCATGCCAAAGGGGTGTTCCCCAGGCACGGGGAAGTCTGGGTGCACGCCGAGCGTACGTCTGCCCTACCAACTTGCTATATCCGATGATTATCCCTAGAGCCGTGTCCTGCGTCCTCTTGGGCTTGCGGACCTCCGGCTCTCCCTCGTTGGGCTCGGTAGTGGGTGGGGAGGTCGGCGGACTAATTTTTTTTCTCTTCTTCATGGCAACACAAAGTGTTTCCCATGCTACCACTTTAAAGCGCCCTGTGGAGGATGGTACACCTTCCTCCACAAAGAAACTTGTCTCAACTCAATGCAATGCTCTGTTTCTTTTAATAAAATCTGGTGACTCTTCACAGTCACTCAGTACCAAGAGTCCTTTCTGGATCAACAAGGCTCTGCAGGCCGTTGCTGGCTCTCCAAAGAATGTCAAGAAGCTCCCTTCAGGGGATCTTCTCGTGGAAACCTCTAATCCACGCCACAGTGCCACCTTGCTGGAAACGACCGTTTTGCTTGGCATTCCTGTTCAGGTTTCTCCCCATGGTTACCTCAATTCCTCTCGTGGTGTAGTCAATTCCCGCGACCTGCTTGAGTGCAGCGATGAGGAATTGCTGGAGGAACTTGGTGAACAGCATGTCATTGGGGTTCGGCGGATTCTTTTTAGGCGGGATGGGAAATCTATTCCCTCCCGTAACATCATCCTCACTTTTGACTCCCCAACCCTGCCTACTTTCATCAAGGCAGGTTATTTACGGCTTGATGTTCGGCCGTATATCCCGAACCCCTTGCGATGTTTCAGGTGCCAGCATTACGGTCACTCCCAGCAGTCTTGCCGTAATGTTGCAAAGTGTGGTCGCTGTGGTTCCACAGAACACTCTTTGGCAGAACGCTCTGCAGAGTCTGATCATTGTGTCAACTGCGAAGGGACTCATCCTGCATCTTCTAAGCAGTGTCCAAAGTGGATAGAGGAACAGGCAATCCAACGCCTGAAGACAACTGAGCATCTCTCATATCCCGAAGCTAGACGGCGGATCGCCCCTTTACAACCAGGCTGGTGGTCATATGCTTCAGTTGTGGTGCAGAAGGCTTCAGTGGCGGTCCAGACTGAGGTGACCATCCCAGCGTGATGTCCTTATGATTTTGGGGACATCATTGCTGCTGGATTGGAGGCACTGAAGTCTCACCACATTGCCTCCAAGGTGACATCAACATCGTCGCCTAAACCTTCCTCTATGCCGAAAACAGCTTCTGCCAGCACAGGGACCAAGGGCACTGCAAAGCAGAAGCCGGAGAAGTTGAAACCCGGCTCATCCTCCCCGAAACAGAGCAGGAAAAAAACACCTCTCAACACGGGGTAAACCAAGCCCTGTGTTACCTCCAGACACTGCGGATGAATTGGAGGTGACGGACGACATGGAGACTTTCTAGTCATCTGTCTTTATTCTTTCGTTTCATTTTTCATTATGGCCACGCTCATTCAGTGGAATTGCCGAGGTCTGCGATCACGCATTGATGATTTTAAAGGCTTACTGTCTTCGCACACACCTGTGTGCGTTTGTCTTCAGGAGACAAAGCTTCGCACGATGGACACTCCTTCGCTGCGGAGACATTCTCTTTTCCGCACAGATCACCAGGATGGCGTTATCGCCTGCGGAGGAGTGGCCGTCATTGTTCCTCATGGTGTTCCTGTCACTGCAGTTGCCCTTCGGACGACTTTGCAGGCAGTGGCAGTGAGATTATCTGTGAACACTCTGTTCACGGTGTGTTCTGTCTACATACCACCAGATGAAGCTGTGAGCCTTTCGGATCTGGAAGATTTGGTCGACCAACTGCCGCCTCCTTTCTTCATCTTAGGGGATTTCAACGCACACAATCCGTTGTGAGGTTCTACCACTCGAGACTCCAGGGGCCGTGTTGTTGAGTCTCTTCTCTCCAACACGTCCCTCTGTCTCCACAACATGGGAGCTCCTACTTATTTTCATGAACCCACTCGCTCGTACTCAGCCATTGATCTGTCTCTGAGTTCACCATCATTATATCCTGACTGGTCCTGGAGCGTGTCTGGTGATCCCCTTGGCAGCGATCACTTTCCCATCTTTCTCCGTCTAGCTTGTGGCGGGTACCGTTACCCTACTCGCCCTGCTAGATGGAATATTGATTGAGCCAAGTGGGACACATTCACGGCTTCGGCGAGTATTACTCCAGCTATGGTGACCTCAGGAACGGTCAATGACGCTGTTGTGGCGGTAACAGATTGTATTGTGCAAGCGGCAGAACTTACCATCCCCAGGACGTCGACTAAACTTCCACGTTGCCCGAGACCTTGGTGGAATTCCACTTGCATGGCAGCTCGTCAGGCCCAACATCGGGCTTGGGGTAGGTTTCATCGGTATCCCACCAACGCGAACCTACTTGCTTTCAAGAAAGCCAAGTCCTACGCGCGATTGGTTTGTAGGCGTAGTCAACGGGAGTCCTGGATACAATATGTTTCCGGGATTAACACCAATACTAGCCCTAAGATCGTTTGGGACAGAATCCGTAAGATTCGGGGACAGTACCCATCTGGGGAAATCTCCATTCTTGAGAGTGATGGAGGAACGGTTGCTGACGCTCAGGGTATTGCTGACTGTCTGGGCGCCGCATTTTCTTCAGTGTCCAGCAGCAGCAATTACCCTGCTTTGTTCCGGCAGTTACAGCCGCGGCTTGAACGGTCCAAGATTTCTTTTGGACCGTTTTCTTCCGCAGATTACAACAGCCTGCTGACTGCCGTGGAGCTGAAGATCGCTCTAAATAGGTCCGGCCGGACATCTGTCGGACCAGATAACATCCATTACGAGATGCTGAAGCACCTTTCTCCGTCCTCTCTTGAATGTCTGCTAATCCTGTTTAACAGGATTTGGCAAGAGCATGTTTTTCCCGAATCTTGGCACACAGCCATTGTCGTTCCTGTTCCCAAACCTGGTAAAGATCCCACCAACCCGTTGAACTACCGGCCAATTGCTATGACGAGCTGCCTTTGCAAAGTCCTCGAGCGTATCATTAATTTTCGTCTCATTTTTTATTTGGAGTTTCATCACATTTTTTCACCTCATCAGAGTGGATTTCGCAGATATCGTTCCACCACCGATCATCATCTTCGCCTTGAGACATCTGTCAGGGAGGCGTTTGTCCGGCGTCAGCACATGGTCTCCGTGTTCTTCGACATGGAGAAAGCCTATGATCGTACCTGGAGATACGGCATTCTCCGTGATCTGCACGAGTGCGGATTGCGGGGAAACTTACCATCTTTCATTGCCGGATTTCTCCAGGACCGGAGTTTCCGTGTGCGCGTCGGGTCGACCCCTCTGCGATGTACCCGCAAGTACAGGGTGTACCTCAAGGCTCCATTTTATCAGTCACTCTGTTCATCCTTCGTGTGAATCACATATTCAAACTGCTTCCTCCGACGGTTTGTGGAACCATGTACGTGGATGATCTGCAGATCTCTTGCGCCTCTGTTAACATGTGCACCATCGAGAGACAGCTCCAGTCTGCCATTACCAAGATCTCTCACTGGGCTTCCCAAAATGGATTTGGCTTCTCGACGCAGAAGACCGTTTGCATGCATTTTTGCCGCAAACGGGGTCTTCACCCAGACCCCAGCCTCCGTCTGGGGTGTTCTACCATCCCCGTGGTGTCAGAAGCCAAGTTCCTTGGGCTAACTTTTGATCGAGCGCTCACCTTCCGGCCTCACATTCAGTCTTTGAAGGTGAAGTGCACAAAGTCATTGAGTATCCTGAAGGTCCTCTCTCGAACATCTTGGGGGCTGACAGGTGCTCAATGCTTCGCATTTACCACTCTCTCATTCGGTCAAAGTTAGACTTCGGATGCATTACGTACAGTTCAGCACGTCCATCGGTTTTAAAACCTTTGGACCCCATCCATCACCAGGCATTGCGGCTATGTACTGGTGCTTTCCGTACCTCTCCCGTGCATAGCCTGTATGCGGTGGCTCATGAGCCACCGTTATGCATCCGTCGTAAGCAGCTGTCTCTTCAGTTTTATACAAAACTGAAATCTGTTCCTAATCATCCACTTTATGGTTCCATCTTCCAACCGGACTGTGTCCGCTTGTTTTCCCACCGCCCCTCCTGTGTTCCGACGTTCGGGATTCGGATGTCTGCCATAGTGCGCGATGCTGGTCTAAACTTGTCTAGGATTGGTTTGACCACCTCTTTTCAACCATCCTCCTTGGCAGCCCGTTCAAGCAACGGCTGACCTTTCTCTTTGTGTGTGGCTAAAGTCGTCCACTCCTGTTCTGGTGTACCAGCAGCTCTTTGCTGAAAAACTGTCTGTCTACCCAGATTTCGTGCCTGTGTTCACCGATGGCTCGAAGTCCGGGGATGTCGTTGGATCCGCTTTTGTGTGTGGCGATGCCTCACATGCTGAGAGGCTTCCGCCTGAATCCACCGTCTTTTCGGCAGAGATACGTGCGGTACACCTCGCTTTGTGCCACATACAGTCTCGATCGCATCGTTGCGCTATGGTTTGCTCTGATTCCCAGTCCATCATCCAGGTTTTATCTTCTCCGGTGGACACGCACTCACCTGTCATCCGTGATGTCCATCGTCTTCTTGGAACTTTGGAGGGTGATGGCTTCCTGGTCCGATTCTGTTGGGTTCCTGGCCATGTTGGGATCCGGGGTAACGAGCTGGCTGATCTCTCTGCCAGGTCTGTTTCTTCCATGTCGCCAGCTTGGCTGCCACTGTCTTTCCGCGATTTTAGACCTTTGATCCGGACATTTCTCCTGGACGAGTGGCAGTCCCTGTGGTCTCAGCAGGGCGGCAATAATCTGCATTCTATCAAACCACAGATCGGGCTTTGGAAGTCTAGTTTGCAGAAGAACCGTCGTGAGGAAGTTGTTCTTGCACGTCTCCGCATTGGGCACTGTCGTTTTACTCACCGCTTTTTGCTGTGTGGCGAGAGTGGCCCGGTGTGTGAGGCGTGCAACTGTCGTCTCACTGTCCTTCATGTTTTGTGTACTTGTGTTCGGTTTTGTAGTCATCGTTTTCGTCATTTTCACTCTCATCTGTTGGACGAAGGAGCAGCTACGCTGCAAACTATTATTGGCGAAGCCTGCGACATGAAAGCAGTGTTTTCGTTTTTACGAGAAATTGACTTTTTTAAACTCATCTAGATTTTAACTTGTTCACTCTCATGTTTCATTTTTACCAAATCAGCCTGTTTTTAACCTTGTGTACGTTTTTTATTATGTTTTGTTTTGATGTCTTTTGTTTGGTGCTCTTTGGCCAACCATGGCCCTTGCGCCATTAAACTCAATGAACCAACCAACCAATCAGACAGTCACTCCCGGTGTGTGAGCTGTGTGCCATTCCACAGTAAAGGCAGGATCCGTGCACTTGCTGGCTCATCTCCTTAAACATATGTGTCGGTCATTGGTGCCAAGTACAAACCATGACTCATCAGTGAAGACAACATTACACTACTGGACACTATCCCATATGTTGATTGGGCCTGACACCACTACAACCAGTAACAGCAATGCTCGCTGGTCAGTGGTAGGTGGCAGAATGGCCTCCTCAAATGTAGTCCCCATGCCACAAGTTGTCCAGATGGCCATTTCTATACCTGTAGACCACACAACATGGCCACAGATTGTTGAGAGCAACGAATTTGGTTCTGTTCGTGTGACAATCACTCAATCCTCTCATTCTTTTGGGTTGTGCCCTCCTCAATCCATTGGCACCAACATTGTTTGATTACTGCATCGTTCCAACCCAAATGCCTGGCTGATCCAGATGTCTCGACTTCAGATCCAGCAACTTGACCAAGTGGCCTCTCTCAAGCTCACTCAACTGTTTGTATTGTGAACAAATCCGACATCAAGGCATCTTCACAGTCCGTGTGGATGTTAATGCTGCCGCAAACCACTGTCGCAATAGTCCCTGCATGCGAGCTTTACTCTTGATCTGTGGTTCCCATGTGCTGTGGTGGGCCAGTTTAACAAACGAATCACTGCAACATTACTTATAACCAAAACCACGAAGATGCTGATTTCAAACACTTTTTGAAGAAGCAGGTCTTTTCAAAAGTATTCAAGTTAATTTTTCTTTTCATTCATACTACTTTGGCATGCATTTCTTTATTATACTCTAAAGTATTTATAAACTTATTATCAGTGAATCATTCTCTGAATCTGGTAGTGTTTTTACTATTTAAAAGCTCATTGCTTTGTTTTCATTATATAAATACTTTGCCAAAATTTTATATGGATGCAAATGGAATGCTTCAGCTGAAAAGAATAAAAATATATTTTTGTTTGTTTGTTTGTGTATTAAGACTGTGGAAAATAAGCAAACTACAGAAAAGTTGAAACAAAAGAAGCAAGCTCTTCTGCAGTCTCGATTAGCCAAAGTATGTCAAAGAAGAAATATTGATGCAAGTGTCCTACAAGCATTTGAACAGAAAGAAGGTAAATAAGTATTTTGATATAGTAATCATTTTTGTCATATCATTTATTTCTGTTTATTGATTTTAATGCAACTAACTGGGTTAAAAATATGAGAATATTCTGCAGTGTAGTATGAAGTACAAAAATCTCATGTCGTAATATACTCATATGAGATACACAAGAATTCAAATGTTGCCCCAGTAAAATTTTACAAATATTTTAATGGAAAGCAAAAAAACAAAAAAACAAACAAGAGACACTATTAGCTTACTGGTTTGGGAGTGTAACCTGAAGAAGCAAGACTCAAAAAAATCAGAAAATGCTACTTTTTTCTTTTTTTTTTTAGTTTTGTTTTTATGTAGCATATGATACTTACCTATCTGTTTTAAGCCTTCTGGTATGTAATGACATGTCTGTCTGTTATTTTTACCCCTACTGTTTAACACCATTCATTAATATCCATTAACGTTGAAGGCTTAGAAGAGTTACTTGTTAATGAGGGCTAGAGGCTTCCCTGGTCCTTAACAGAAGAATTTGAAATTGTCTAATAGATGACACTGTGGTCATTATGTTCATGAAATGTCTCAGTGCATCAAAGGCAAGGATCAAAATTGCAACAAAGAAAGTTTTTTTGATAGGCTGTGCAGAAAATGAACATGCATTCTTAGCACAAATGAAGTTCTGAATTTCTTCAAATAATACTGTCTTTCAAAATGTGAATAGCTAGATATAGTACAAGTACTAGTTCTTGAATTTCTCTTACATATTTTATCAGAAACAGCACCTATGCAGAATGTAAAATAGCATAAGTGAACAAACAAAATAATGGATGAATAAGAGCTGGGGTCAACGGAATGTCACGTTTTAAAACATATTGTGCGCGTATATCTTTACAGACAACTGTTTGTAAAAATTGCAACACAATGAAGGATTGCTGGTATTAGCCTGCAACTTACAGGATGCATACAACAGGTTGGGGCATGCAAATGATTAAAATGTCAGTGAAAATGTGCTTGTTGTTTCGGAGCAGCACCCTCTGAACTGTCCAGTTTGGGGTATAAAGAACTGGCTGAAACGAGATGTTGAAATCAATGAAGAGCCGACATTGGGTCAAAGCGATGTTTCTTGAAGGTCGCACTATGTCCCGTAGCCAAAGAAAGTCACATTATGAACACCTGATGGACTTTGAGCGAGTAAAGATTGTTCGGATAAGAGAAGCTCTATTTTCCTACAGCAAAATTGCCACTCATGCTGGGTGAAATGCCAGTGCAGGGATGTGAACGTGGCATCAGTGGACAGATAAGGCTCGGCCACACAGAAATACGGGAAGTGGACTGCAAGATCACAAGACTGCATGGGATGACGGACACCTCTACCTCATGGCAGTGACCGATTCAACAGCAAGATCCATGGTATTAATGTAGCAGTGGAGTACTGTCACAGGTCAAGCTTTGTCCTCCACAGTTCAACGTCATCTGCTTAGTAGAAGACTGGTCGCTAGCAACGCATTGCTGCACATTCCTTCGACTCCCAACCACAGATGTCTCAGGCTGCAATGGGTCTCGACACTGGCGCACTGATTGACAACAGGTTGTGTTTTCTCATGAATCACAATTCAACCTGATGCAACCATTCATATACATATTCGAAGACATTGTTGTGAATGACACCTTGCAGGTTGCATTTTGGAGTGTCATACCAGCCCAATGCCAAGCGTCATGGTTTAGGGCGCCATTGGGCTCAATTTACGATCTCACCTGATACGAATTGAGGGAACCCTCAACAGCTAGCAATACATCAGGGATGTTCTAGAGGCAGAAGTGATATCCTTCCTTCACAGTTGTCCTGGTGCAATACTCCAGCAGGACAATGCTTGGCCACATGTGGCCTGGAATGTCCACGACCTCTTCCATGCCTGGCAGATACCGCTACTCTTGCAGCCTGCGGGTTCACACAATATGTCCCTGTTCGAACATGTCTAGGACACAGTAGCCAAGCAACTGGTCCATCAAATGCCTCCACCAATCACCACAAATAAACTCTAGTCTCGCATAGAAGCTGCCTGGCAGACTATTCCTGCGGTATTGAATGGAAAACCCTCTTCCATTCAATGCCACGCCATGTGGAGCCGTTATTGTTGCCCAAGATAGCTTCACACAATACTGAGTTTTGAAGCAAAAATTCTTGTATATAGCTCTGCATATGTAATTAGTTATCTCCTGTAACAAGAGGATTCTGTGATATAAATTTCACTTGAATAGCGCAATTCTTTCTTGGTGGTGCAATTTTCACAAAAAGTAGTGTATGTACATATACAAGTTAAAAACTGTACAGCTATGAATAAATAAGTATATATTTAATATTTAGTATATAGACATGATTGGGAATAAACATTTTAGCACTTGTTTCTGCTCATTCATAGGGTACTATTGACTTTTTTGAGCATAGTTTTTGTCACAGTTATTCAGTTACCAAAACCATCATCTTTCATAGAAGTCTACTCACATTTGTGTAAATACAAGGGTGAATTCACGATGACTGCAGTTTATAATTATTATGTGATAATTCTGCATACCAACAGAGAAGCTTGAGAGTTGCATAGTTTCCAAAAACTTAAACCATGTTGCTGGCATTGTATACAATTTATAGGAAAGTATACAAAAGATTTTTGGAATAATCTGTCTTTTGGTTTTTAAAAGGCTAGTAGTGGTAGAACATGGTAGTCTTTTAGCACTTCTAAAACAGATTAGATGGTGATTTAGTGAATGAATTTATATTTGAAATTCATAGCTGCATTTGGAGGATTTCACAGGACTGATGGGTTCCCGAAAATGCCCAGAATGGTTGTGTACGAAAGTGTAATTGTTCCTACTCTCTGATGTACAGCGGTGAAACCTGGACACTACAGAAGAGACATGGGAGTCATTTTTGTGCCGGAGAGATACATTACTTACACGGGGTTTGTGGCAAGGCATGTTCTGATCATGTGAGGAACCAAGATGTGTTGCAGATGTGTAATGTGAAGCAAAATGTTAGTAAGGTGGAAACAAATATTCTGAGATAGTTTGGCCATGTTAAAAAAAATGAGTGGTGAGATGCTTACTAAGATAATTTATTCAGCCCAATTGGCAAGAAAGAAAGGTAGAGGAAGATCATGTGGGAGAACCAGATTCAGGAATGTCTGCATGAGAAAAAGATAATATGAAGTACAAAAGGTCTTGTGTGTGACGTGTGATGGATGTCAGTGAAGCTCAAGTTGTGTGCCGAGATTGCTGTAAAATGGAGTTGTTGATACATCAACCATAAGTAAAATTTAACACCATCAGTTTTAAACTTATATCTGGCAAGTAAGCTTTGCTTGAGGGGCTAACCTCTGACTCTCAGAGAAGAACAGCTTAGTGATATGTATGTATGTAGTAATTATTGCAGACAACAATGAATTTCTTTAATTTACAAACTACAACTAAATCTGTCAACTTGGGAATTCTGTAGTGATGCATCATGATTTTCAGTTTCTCTCTCTCTCTCACACATACACAACAATGAATGATAAGTGAATATGTATTGCAACTACAAAGCCTTTGTAATCTAAATGGGAAGGCTTAAAAAAGAGGAAGTAGTACAATTAATTGCTGTCTTGAAAAATAATTACAAGTATAGTTGATCACTTTTCTTAAATGATAACTTTCTGGTCACTGTATATTGTTATATTAAATCCATACTTATATATATAGGAAATTTTAATTGAGCATTTTCTTTCTCTTATTCAGAAGAAAAAGATGAGGTACCTGAAAAAGTGGAACTGGAACAAGTTTCAGACACACCAACTGATAATTCAAACAGTGGTGAACCTGTTACAGATAGTGCTTCATTACCTAAAAAAGTCCGACCATGGGACATTGGCAAGAGTGATCTTACTTCTCCTATACAAACATCTAAAAAAAGACTAAAAGGTAAATTTTTGAGAAAATCTATGCAAATTATTTCTAGAATTTTACCAAATATACAACTTGATTTATGTATCCTGCTAATATATAAGGTAAGTCAAAATGAAATCCTAATTGCAAAATGTAAGGCAAAGAAGGAATTTTGTAAAACACAGAGACTGTGTCTTACATCATTCACAAGAGGTATTAAAGCAATTTGATTGCATAATTGCAACATATGTCAGTCAGTCACAGAGATGAAGTAAAATGGCAAGTCAGCAGTGGAAGGTATTTATGTCATTCAGTACAGCGTGTAACAACTGAGCAGAGTCTGTAGAAGGAAGTATGAAAAGACTGCCAAAACGAAAGTCTGTTTAAAAGTGGTATCTTAAGTTCACAAAAACTGTTAGCATATTTGTAAAGAGAAGTTCGTTATAGCCAGGGGCGGCAGAAAGTGAAGTTTGTTGACCGGGCCCGAATTTGCGAATTGTGGTGCACCCTCCATCTTCCCGCTTCCCGGAACAAACAGAAGAAAAACAATGTCTAAGGAGCTTTGGTGGGAATTAGGACCACCCCCAACCTCTTACGTAGAGGAACTTTTTAAGGTGCATCACAACAATCGCACATATGCCAAATAAAAAAATAATAAAAAAAATCTTCGCTGAAATTGTTGAAATTATTGACTAGGCCCTGGGGGCCCGGGCAGTTCCACCACCACTGGTTACAGCCATATGAGCGAGACAAATGTTGATCGTGTTTGATTTGGGAGTTGTTTCTGCTAAGCCCATGTAAGTCACTACATCAACATAGCCACACATTTAATATAGTATGGATAACGGTGTGGACAATTTTTTGAAAGCAACTTGCTGTGCACCCTTACAACTTCATTTGCTGTATACAGTTTCAACAAAATAAATACAAAGGATTATTTTACAAATTTTATAGCAACATTGATGTCTCATACCAAAGGAGAGGAAACTTTTTCATCAACAATTTGTTTCAGTGACAGAACAACATCCCATCCCATCCCATCCCTGAGGAATATCGACAGCCATAATATCCATATATAGGGTAATACAGGTTCACACATCGCCATTGAAAGTGTAACAGGTGTAGAAGTGATTTAACAGCTCTAAGGCACTTTTTTTTTATTCCTAGGCTTAGCAGCAGTAAGGCACTACTCATGAATATGTAGCACGAGAAGCTGAGAAAGGTATGTTTTTAGATTATCATATATGACAAAAAAAAAGGAAATACTGCATTTTACATACAAGCATATGATCATCTTACATGAATGTTGCAGGGAAGAGACTAAACAGTAAAATCATACAGCTGGGCCTCACACAAATCTCAAAGGTTTTAATGTAAAGAGAATGGGAATGCTTTGGCAGGGATAGCAGCCTTCAAAAAAAAGACATTGCTGACATATACGTGATATCAATGATTGTAACAATTGTCACAAAAATGTATACATTTCACTACTACTATGCATCATTGCGGGTGTTTTTCCATGGGTTCAGGAGCACACTTCTCAGAGAAAAAACAGCAAAGGAAAATTAAATAAGCATAAAATCTGAATGGCAAGTATTTTATGATTGTGTAGGGCATTTTTGGTAAACAATTTGCCACTGAAAACTGGCTCCAATAAAAGTAATCCCCTGATTTGTTCTTCTATGGTTATGAAAGAAATATACATGAGATTCTTCAGCGGAATGTCCCTTTCTCACAATGTTTCGAAGCCCAGTATTGTTGTTAAATATCATTTTGTTCCATAAGTATTTGTGTTTCAGCTTGGAAATGGAGGAAAATTTTCCGAAAACAGAATTTAGACGGCGCAGAAATTTCCCTGCAATTTTTAGGCACGAGATTTTTCGGCGAATTCGAGGTATTTTGTTGTTTTCATCATTTGGGTCATTCTCGAGATCGATGCAAAACTGAAGAGAAATTTCGGGGGGGGTTATTAGTTAGGGGAGGGATTTTATCTTTTAAAACTTTTGAAAACAGCAGTTAAACGGAGAAAAGATGTTTTCTGTTATCGTAATGTCCCTTTCTCACAATGTGTTCGAAGCCCAGTATTGTTGTTAAATATCATTTTGTTCCATAAGTATTTGTGTTTCAGCTTGAAAATGGAGGGAAAATTTCCGAAAACAAAAGTCAGATGGTGCGAAAATTTCGCCCCTAATCTTTACCCCCACCCCCTCTTCACGCAATGTTTCCTCTATCTTGTGTTGTTAGATGTTAATAATTTTATATTTTGAATATTTGAATAGAGTGATGTGGTCCAGTTTAATATTTACATAAATAAATTAACCAGAACAATTTTGTCTTGCTCATACTGTGTTTTATTCACACTGTTTTGCTGCGCATTCCAATTTTTTACCCTTTTTAAAAGTTCAGCTTTTTTTCTCTTTGTCAGTCTCATGTATGAAGAAATTCCCTTCATCCACCTCATAGCCTTTAAGAAAAATAGTATATTGGTCATGCTGAATATTTGGTATTCTGTGGATGAGAGAGTAGCAGGGCCATAGCTTGGGGACCACCAGCCTCCCTTACAAAAGACTAAACAATAAACAAGTATAATAACAATTAGTACATACCATATTTGAAAAAAAAAATTAAGGAAAAGAATTTCGATATTACACTTAAAGCACAAAATATCGATCTGACTAAGAGGAAAGCTTGAAAAGCAAAGACTTCAGATCATGTCCTTTGAGCCATCAATGTGGAAATTTGAAGTTTTAAAACACTGAAGTGATTTTAGAAAAGTTTGTTTGAGACACAGCAATACAGTTTGCAGTTCAATTTGTCAATCTCACTTTCACGATAAACTATTGCAATTGTAAACCATATGCCCGTCCATTTTTCTGTACTCATTACGACTACTCGTTTTTGAAATGCTTTGAATCCAGTAAGGTCTGTCGCAAAAGTTTAGGCACAAATAAATAACGTCACTAAAACATAAAAATTCAAAGAAAAGGAACACGAATATTTAAAAGGAAGTGAAACATTTTGAACTGTGTCACAACACTACACAATGGAAAGCCAAAACATGCAATGGGTATACAGTAATTATATACAATTATTGCACGAAAGGAGTTCTCAAAAGCGTTTTGTCTGAACTTTTTGCTTTTTTAAATTGCCTAGCCTAGGAGAAACAATATGTAAAGGATACTTCTTTCATCCAATTTCAACCAGATCAACTACAAATAATTTTTTTTTTTTAACAAAGCTTTGGAATATCAAATTTCATCTTGGTTGGTTAGACAGTTTTTGCACCATTTCATTTTTTTAAAAATTAATAAAGAAATAAATAAAGCATCCCAAAGGTACCTCCTATTTTGTTTTACTTAATGGCACCAAAAGAGGATGTGCACTCAAGACATATATATAGTTTCAAATTCAAATATGTAAAATGCTGACAATTACAGATGCATAACTTTACCATTTTACCTTGTAACCCTTAAAACAGTATTACTGTGCTTATTAATATTTTTTTCAATAAACACTGTCATATTTGGTTAAAATTAATTTACCCAAGTAACAAAAATTTTTCTAGCCTTCCCTAAAATTTACCACTACCTATGGTTCTGGAGAGTAGTATTTAAAGAAAAGCTTGATAATTTTAATGTGATTTGCACAGAACATTCTTTCTTTCACTTAAGATTCCTTAAATTAAACAATTTTAACAAAAAAAAAAAATCACAGAAATAATGAGTAATAAAATTCAATAAAAACTTCAAATTAATAAAAACAACAAATCAAATTTCAAATTGCTTTTGAAATTTTTCAGTCCCCCATTGTGTGTGTGAAATCCGTTCACTGCTAAGGCATTTTTTTTTTCAGAACTGCATCCCTTAATTTTTGTTGATATGTACTAAACATCTGATAAACCATATTCACCTAATATATGAAACTGACCAACACAATGTTACTATCATGTGGCAAACATTTTTATCCTTACCGTGCTTCAAAAGCTTTTATCTGTCATGATTGCAATAGTTTCATCACGTATGATTTATGTTCATTCTGTTTTTCTCCTACACTGATTTGTTGATTCATTTTGATCTATTGGGTTGTTGCAAATGAAATGTCAGAATATTGACGAAAACTTCAAACACCCAAAATACAGAACACAATAAACTTTATTAATCAAAACACTCACTGCCAGCAGGAGGAACACACTTTTGCCAACAAGATACAAGCTTCTGTATGGTCACAAAAAACTGTTGAGCTTTGGGATGTGACAACAAACTCATTGATTGTGGTTTCAACTGATGTTTGATTAGGGAACAATTTACCTTCTATAAAGGTGTCCAGGTGCTTAAGAAGTGATAGTCCCTAGCGGACAGATCAGGTGAATAAGGCAGATGAGGAAAGGTTTTGTACCTTAACTGGTGCAGCTTCTGGGTCATCTGGCATGTAATATGGGGTCTTGCATTATCACGAAGAAGTATGAGCCAGTGGCAATTGATTAAAGATGGCTGTTTTGTGGGCAGTTTTCCATGCATAATGTCAAGTTCTTGACAATATCTATCAGCCTGGATGATTTGACCTGGTTGTAAGGAGGAGGAGTAAATCACACTAGCTGCAATTCACCAAATGCTGACCATTGTCTTCCTGGGATGGAAAACCAGCTTCAGGATGTGTTTCAGGGTTCCACCATGGTGGAGCCATTGCACCAAACAATGGTGATTTTCAATACAGCATTCATTTCTCATCACACATGACAAGACACCTGAAAATGTCATTTGTTGAGTAACAGATATGAAATCTTCAGGTTTTGTGCTGTTTCGTCAACTCATGAGATACCCATTTATCCATCTTCTTCACTTTACCTGTGGCCATTACATTTTGGAAAATGTTTGCACAGTGTACTCCAAGTTGCTCGCCAAGTTCTCATACATTTGACATGGATCAGATTTTATCAAGGCCTCCAACTTGGCATCATCAAATTGCTCCTTCTAATCTATGCATCGTTTATTTTTGAGGCTCGTATCACCTGACAAGAATTTAGCAAACCATCATTGTAGCTTGCATTCACTAACAGTGCCTTCCCCAAATGCTATATATGTATGTTGCAAGCTGCCTCTGATGCATGGTGTCCAAGTTTAAACTCATATAATACAAGTTAGTAAAATCATGCAATGCATTGATTATGATACGCTTTCCAACATACTAGAAATCATTACTCAAGTTATTACTCAAGTTATGAGGAAAATGGCTGTGGAATAAATCTCGCTCTTGTGCCCTGACCTTTGATCCCATTTCGATGATATTCAACAGAACTGGTTCAGTATACCTCCGAAATAACATGATAAAGTTTTGTCGCAATCGAGGCAATTTTACGTAAGTTATGACGCATAAGGGCTATGGAATAGATCCCACTTCTGTGTCCTAACCTTTGACCCCATTTCGCCCATTTTCAATAGGATTCGTCCCCAGGCAGGTCCCTACAACATACTAACATTTCATCCAAATCGAAACATTTTGACGTAATTTATGACGCATATTGGTGATGGAAGTGATTCCGCTCCTATGTCCTGACCTTTGACCCCCATTTCGCCAATTTTCAATTGGGTTTGTCCCCAGGTGGTTCCCTACCACATACTAAAATTTAATCGAAATCAAACCTTTTTTACGTTAGTTATGACGCATAAGAGCGGTGGAATGGATCCCTGCTCCTATGTCCTGACCTTTGACCTATTTCGTTCACTTTAAATAGGGTTCCTTCCTAGGTGTTCCCCTACTACATACTAAAATTTCATCAAAATCGAACGATTTTTACACGAGTTATCGTGCGGACGAACATACGCACAAAACGCATGACGTACTGAGGCAGATGGGAATCGCGACCATCTGCTTGCAAGAGTGTGACATCATAAAACTTTAATAGGATCCACATACAACACGTGACATAATGAGACAGATGGCGTGACCGCGTGCCAACATGTAATGACGATTACACTAAACGGATTTTCTTAAAGTCAAGATCAAGCTAAATCGATTTCTAGTACCATAAAATGGTTGGTTTAACGACTTTCATCAAAATCTGTAGAGCCATTTACATACATACAAGAATTGCTCCTTTAAGGTGAACGTCAAGTAATTTTGCTTCCTGTACTTCGAATGGAAAATTTTTTGTACATATTTTCTTCTCAATTAATGTGTTCCCAAGGATGAAAATTTGAACATCGATTAAAATATCTTCATTTTATAACTTGCAATACTTAATATTTTCTAAAACTTAATCATAATTATGCAATCCAACATTTGTTTGTCTACTGATGTCATGAAAATACAGGTCGCGCCATCCTTTTTCTGGACAATTAATGCATTCACAAGGATGAAAATTTGAACATCGATTAAAATATCTTCATTTTATAACTTGCAATACTTAATATTTTCTAAAACATAACCATAATTATGCAATCCAACATTTGTTTGTCTAGTGACGTCATGAAAATATAGGTTGCACCATCTTTTTCTGGACAATTAATGCATTCACACGGATGAAAATTTGAACATTGATTAAAATAGCTTCATTTTATAACTTGGAATACCTAATATTTTCTTAAACATAGCCATAATTATGCAATCCAACCATTGTTTGTCTACTGACGTCATCAAAGTACAGGTCGCGCCATCCTTTTTCTGGTTTCAACACCACCAAAGGAAAAGTTATTCAGGGTTCCCACGCCACCTGGAAAACTGGGAATTCTCAGGGAATTTGAAAATTGTTCCAAAAATCAGGGAAAACTCAGGGAAAATCGTGTTTTTCCGTAAAAAACAGGGAATTTTTTATCAGGAAACTGAAAAGTCAGGGAATTTTTTATTTTGCCAAAAAAATATTTTCTTTCAGACTTTTGTAGAATATATTTCTGTATTGCTAAGTTTTAAAATAATTCCGAGTTGTTTTATCCTTCGAGGTAATCCACCCACCGATTAAAGTGCAGCTATGCTGGGGAGTGCGTCTCTTCGCGGTTTCCCCATCTCCAGATGCTCTAAACTACAACCGAACAAACGGACACGTCAAAGCGTGAGAGAAAGCCATTAATCACACACCCATTTCGCAGGCTCTTATCTGCTGCGTTCGCGCAGAGGCAGTCACTTGTTCCTGAGTAGGTGCCCTGGTACTCTGTGTAGACTGGGAAAAAAATTATGAAAAAGCTATTTCCTCAATTTTTTAAATAACCGACTGAAATTTTTACAGTGGGCAAGATATATGAAAATAACATTCCATTTTAAATTTCGCCGAAATTCATCGGAAACTTTAGAAGTTGCGCCTTTTGTTTTTCCCCCTTTCCTTTTGCATGTTCCACTTGTCTTTTATCAAACCGTACAAAAACATTTTATTTTGCCGGATGTTGGTCATCCTAATAAATTCGCCCCCTCCCTCCCTTCAAGAGCAGTGTGGATGAATGTTGCAAATTGAGGGCACCTAATTTATTTTGAAAAAAGTTTGTATCACTTACGAACTAAAGCTTAGCTTTCGTAATTCTGTAGCAGAGTTGGTATAGTTGGAAAAGTATGCACCTTCAAATGTTTGAACAGGGAAGTTATTATGAAATAGGAAGATTCTTCAAAAAGGGGAAAAGATCAATTTTTTTCATAGTACTTACGAGTATTTTGTATGAAAAATACCATGCAATGAAGCCGGTACTATTGCATACCTACCAAATTTCCCAGATTTCACGGCCGTTTTCTAGATTCGTTGTTTTACGGCCGGAAAGAGATTTTTCTTGATTCTGTCATATTTCTATTTCATAATGCATGAAGAAATTTATTTATAGCTATTTTAAGATGATATTCCGATTACTGCAAGAGCTGGCTGGTTGCGAAAAATAGGGTAGTCCGACGCCCGGAACCATAGATTTTCACATCTGGGTCATTCCACGCAAAATCGTCAGATATTGAAATAATTTTCCACCAACACATCTCCGATTCTTACGGGTAGCTGCCTTCAAGTTATGAAAAAAACCCTTGAAAGTTTCAACTTTTTTTGTTTTTGATAGATTAGAAGATATTATTTTTTGAATTTTTGTGCATAGTGGAACCGTTTTCCATAAAAACGCAAATATCTCCGTTATTTAGAATAAGAAATATAAAATTCGTCATTCTCTCGTAATTTTTCCTAAGGTTTCAGCTTATACATGGGGAAAAAAATTTGCGAGAACAAAAGTTAGACAGGGTAGAAATTTTCTTGTAATCGTAAATTCTTTTTCCTGCGTTGCTGCACCTCACAAGAGTTGCATAAATTATTCATTTCACATCTTTACCCTCACATTGCCGAAAAAAATATAAAAAATCTACCTAGTTACTACTGATTTAAATCTTTGCCGTGCGTGCTCTATTGGTTTCAGGTGTGTCAGTGCAGGCGCTAAAGCTTCTGTCTCCGTTTTGGATGACGTTATTTGTGGGGAGTTACTGCAAATGATCTGAGTGGGCTCCAGACCTTTCTCGCACTTTGCCTGATCAACATCGCATAAATGTATTGCCCTTCGTAAAGATATTGTTAAGTATAAACATGCCACTCGCCACAGGATGAAAAATTATGTTGACAAAAAGTGTTAGGAGGATTTTATGAGCACACATGCACACAAAACTTCCTCTAATTGTTTCCCGTACAAGTAATTTGACGTAGCTTGGAAATGAACTGTGACCTGCAAGAAAAGTTCAGTACTAATGTTTGTCTCACAAACGTATGCAATCAATTTTAAGACTTCCGGATTTTGGAAGTACTTATATGAATTGTAGCCTCTCAGGAAAAATGGTATTCCGTATTAACTGTTAGTTTTCTCCACTTGTTGCTTCCATTATTTTTTTTTTTTATCCCTGGGTTTAATTTTTTTTTTTTTTTTTTTTTTTTTTTTTGCCGTTATGGCATTAGGATCTCTGTGTGCCAGCTTTATTGATTATGAAATTTAACAGCACAATGTCTAAATATCCTATGCTGCGTTATTTAGAAGCAAATAGCAGAGGTGCCAACTATTACGAATTGTCCGTAATTATTACGGTTTCGACTGTCAGATTACGGAATTACGGACAGGTTGGAAGGATTACGGATTGCCGCCCAGGTGGCGCAGTGGTCTAAGCAATGGCCTGATCATTCGTCCGAACGGGGTCCGGGTTCGAATCCCGGTGAGGCATGGATGTTGTGTTTGTCTTATGGCACTGGCTCTCTCCCTTCCCTGGAACCAGTGACCCTAAATTAGGGACGGGTGACTGCTTACAGCCGATTGAGTTGCTCACGGTGGTCGTTAAACCTCCAAACAAAACAAAACAAAAAATTACGGATTTCAGTGTGTTTTGGAGAATCTCAATTTTGTATCCTTTTTCGTTAAACCCTTTTAGTGCGACGCTGCCGATTTGTCGGCCTTCGATTTTGATCCGCATATTTTCCGAATCAGACTGCAGATTTCGGTGTCTCAATGATCATATCATTTATCAATCATATCGTTTTGAAATGGAATGTCCCGCAGTGGTCTAAGTGATGGCCTCTGATCATTCTTCTGTAAGGGGTCCGGGTTCAAATCGCGTTGAGGCATGGATGTTGTGTTTGTCTTACGGCACTGGCTCTCTCCCTTCCCTGGAACCAGTGACCCTAAATTAGAGACGGGCGACTGCTTATAGCCCATTGAGTTGCTCACGGTGGTCGTTGAACCTCCAATCAAAAAAAAAAAAAATGGAATGTCCATGAATCATATCGTCAAACAGCGATATTATCGGAAGAATGGTACCGTAATTTTCTTCGTATGATCCGCGGATTATCTGTTAAAAAGTTAAAATTATAGGTTTTGCGGATTATACACCAATGTGGTTAATACGCCGATTTAAAAAAAAAAAAAAAATTACAACCTTCCGATTTTTAAAAAATCTGCAGCGTGATTGTGCAGGGAAGGGTGTAATAATTGGAAAAGGAACTCCCTCGGAAGAATTTTCCTCAGTTCAGGAGTTTGTACGGAGCGGGGAGGAGGGGGAGGAATGTCGTAACGAAAGATCGGGAAAGTTGTGGGGGGGATGACAGGGGTCATTTTGATATCGTTGAGGACAACTCTGACTGTCGTGCCGGCTCTGTTTTTGGCAAAAAGCCAAAGAAGTACGCACAGCACTTGCTGCACGAGCCTATGCGTTTCTCCTTTCGGATTTCATGTGCGCGACCTTGTGTCTAGTTTGCTTTCGTTGTTTTGGCGAACGTCGTTGCTGCTGTTTTCCTTCATTGCTAATCATGATGTCTCTGAAAAGGAAACGTTTCAGTTACACTGCCGAATTTAAACTTGAAGTGGTGGACAGAATTGAGGATATGATCGTGTCACTGCGCGATAGTTTTGAGGTCAGAACACAATCGTGCAGCAACATACGGAAAGCCTCTGTGTCGCGATCTAAAACGTAAACAAATCCGTCGGTTTATTCCGCGGGAGAATTCACGGGTTTTTTATTGGCCCACGTATAAGACGATCTCTCAACTCTGAAAGCAGGAATTCCTCCAAAAACTTTCGACTTATACGCGAGTATATACGGTATTTCTACGACTTGTTCTGTATCTGCCTTTCGTCATTGGCAAGGTGTAATGCAATACTCTGGAGCTGCATCGGCTTGATCTATGGATGCCACACCCTTTATCTGTCCGGAGATAAAAAATATAAAACAGTTACCTTTAAAAATGAATTTCTTCATTTAATAAAATCGTTTTTTTTTCTCTTACTTCTTCGGACTCATTATGTGTTTCTGGAACGTGGAAAGAGCGATGTATTTATTTATTTTCTGACGGCCACGTATTTGGAGGATTTTCACCTTGGATCTCGCCCTTTGGATTTAACTGCTATAATATATATAGCCAGTGCTGTTAATACCCACCAGATGGAGACGTCTCAGTAGCTGAGCCCATCTTACGGATTTATGATGTCAGAAGCTGACTTAAAAATACACATAGCACCGTGGATTGTTGGCCACCATGGTGTAAAGCTAACACGCTAGGCTATATATGGAGAGATCCGTGGATTCAATTCCCCGGCGGCGGCTGAAAACAATTTTTCGGTTGCTATGTGTTTCTGGAACGTGGAAAGAGCGATGTATTTATTTATTTATGTGGCCGACTTTTTTGTCGGAAATTCCACTTCTGGTTCAACATCTATGATGTGCGGATTATACGGCGATTTTTATTTCCTGAATGTCACAGTCTGCAGATTATACGAAGGATTTTTTTTTTAATATGAATTTCGTTGTCTGCGGATAATACGACGAAAATTACGTGTAATATGCAGTAAGTGTCATCGTAAAAGAGTTTGCGCTTGCTATCGGTTCCCCACGCACTTTTCCGTGTGACAGGAGAAAGGTTACTTTAGCCAAAACTTTTCCTGCTGCAGTTGAGGCAGTGCTGTTTACTTTGCATTGTTGGTGAATTATAAGACGTCGTACTGTCGGAAATCACTTTTTCGAGCCCCCGTTCGAAGTGCAATAACGATCAACTCGTCGCAACGCTTGGTCCCGCGATGACGGATGTCTATATTTCTTGCGGACTTTCGCAGCGCGGGAGAACGAAGTGCGGTGTTTTATTACTAGAAGCTCTTCACATTATTCATTTCTCTTTCCCAAACAAACAGACACAATCGCAAAACTCCGTGAATTACGAATCCCCATCTTTTTCCAAACTCGTGTTAGCAGATGATGACTTTATTGACAGCTTGTTCCTCAGACTAGGAGACGTGCTTTTTCCTACTGCGTGAATTTTTTTCTAAGGTTATTTGAAATGGCTTGTAGTGAGAGTGGAAGTTTGCCAAGTGATGGTGATGATTTTGAATCATCTGAAAGTGATATTGGCCTAGCAACATCAAGCCAAAAAACTAGCCACGTCTTCTTCAGAAGGTGAAGATCTTCACAGTGAATCTTCAGATCATGAAAGTTCTGAAAGTGAATGGGAGGATGTTAATAGTGAGAAGTGATGAACAACCTCAGCATCTTTTTTTTATTAATATGAAATGCAGGGGCACAAACATGCTCCTGCAACTGATGTGGCACCTATTGCATATTTTTACTTGTTTTTTACCAATTTCATCCTTGGAATTATCATTTCTGAAACAAATAAATATGCAAAGAGGTTTCTCCAGGAACATCCAAATCTTGAGCAAGGAAATGGAAAATGTTACAAATGCTGAAATAAAGGTTCTAATACGAGAGTAATCAGTAGCCCATGTAGGATGAGATGATTGCCGAAGGCATATCCAGTCAAAACAAACACCAGGATTGTGTAAAATTAAAGACTCGATCAAAGCCTTTGGATAATTTTTTTGCAAAAAAGAATGAAAATAGCGTGATAAACGCTGAATTGCTGTTTACTACAATCGTTGTGGAGCATAACCTACCTATAGCAAGCTGTGATCATGCTGGTCGCTTCTTTCATGCTATGTTCCCAGACTCTGATATTGATGAAGCTGGATATCCTTGAGCAGATGTGGCATGGAATGAAATATCTAAGACAAAGGATTCATTTGGCCTTCTCAAGTATTCCACATTGCCTAAACTAATGTTGGTAATATTGACTATCCCTCACAGCAATTCCTCTACGTAGAGAATATTTAGTATAGTAAGGAAATACCTCACATACTTTTGCCCAACAATGAGCACCAAAACATTAAGTGCCCTTCTTGTACAGAAAAGTAAAGCATTTTCCTCAGGTGAGCTGTGTTATAAAAAAAAGTTTTCTGAAAAAGAATATACCACTGCAAAACAAGCAACAAGGGAGTTTTTATGTCAGCAATGACATGAGGTAAGTACAATATTGATAATTTAATTTCATATTTTTTTTGTGAGGTAGTATAAACATACAAAGTTATTACACATTTCATGCATTAATTTCTCATGAAATACCCATTCCACGCGTTAACAATGAGGCTTCGTATGGTGATTACCGATAGGCACCTCATACAAGTATTACAGGTTACACAGTAATACTATAATATTGTCCTTAACTTTAAAAAAAATTGGCATGTTACATTACTGAAAGTTTGTGTTACATTACTGAAACGTTACTGAAAAATCCCTATTGATTACTGATATGTTCTGCTAGAGGTTGGCACATCTGAAGTAGCATAGATTCGATGTTCTCATTGCCAAGTGCAAGAACTAACTTTAGCTAAAATAATTATAATTTTGATTTTTAAATGTCAGCAGTATTTTCCCTGATTGCTAGAAATTGTTGGGATGGTACTGGCACACGTTTTTCCTCAGACGCAGAAATGCTGTCACGATTTCCATTCTCTCTCTCTCTTCTTTTTTTTTATTTTTTAATAGCTGTTTTAGTTTGCTTTGTCTTTAAAGATTCTAAGTGAATTCCAATAGAAAATACAAATTGTTAGATCGATTTGATAGAACCGCTCTAACAAAATGTTAAGAGACTCTGTCAGACACTCTCCATTTTATCATTCCCATTAGACTTCAATTTCAGCAAAAGTTTCCATGTTCTTTAATATTTATGTAAAATAAGCACTTAAAGGATTTAAAGCTTCAGCATTGTATCATTTAAGGGCAATTTATTCTCTTCAGTCACAATTCTCCCAGCTTGCATTTTTAAACCTAACTGGAACTCTAAATGTTGTGAGTCGTTTAAAATGTTATTTATATACTTGTGTGCACTTAAAATACAGATAAATCAGTTATATAATTTCACCTAATCGATTGAAATATTTCATTATATGTAGAATTTAAAATAAGTCTTTGTTCAAATATTCTTTAAAACATGTAAATACATGGTTTGCCACCTCGGTGGTGCAGTGGTCTAAGCTCTGGCTTCTGACTATTCATCCAAGTGAGCCTGTATTCAAGTCCCAGATGAGGTATGGGTGGTGTGTTTATCTTACGGCACTGGCTCTCCTTCTTCGTGAAGCCAATGGTCCTAAATTAGGGATGGACGGATGACTGCTTATAGCCCAACAAGTTGCTTATGGTGGTCGTTAAACCTGAAACAAAAAAATAAGACGTGATTTTGTTAAATATTATGTGACATTTATGTTAAATACACTAATTTTTGTAACTATAAAGTAATTAGGGAAAATGAAAGTTATTTATCCTTTATATTCCATATTTTCTGTTTATCTTTATGGACTGTATAATTGGGACGTTCATTATGTGGTGTCTTTTTAATTCTCCCTCATATGTGAGATGAACATAACATTATCAGTATTAATTTCAGGTAAGCAATTATTTGCAATTACAGCCTGTCTAGAATTTGATAAATCTTGCTTTCAATACATTACATTATTCCTTAGTTCTCTAAAAATTATCAAAACTGAATTTAAAAAATTGCCTGTAGACATTACGGTTTTATTCGATTTCTGCAGATAGTTTGCTTCATATTTTGTAACATGGAACAATTAGGCACAGTGGCCTGGTACACTCTTGCTTGGAGAAACACATCACAAGAGAACCACTTAAACAATGGATCGAAGCCCTTTGTTGGTTGATTCTCTTTCGACATTTCTCTGAGCAGGAGCCCATTCGGTCATTAAGCTTATCTACACTGTGCTATAGAAGAAAGGAAAACAAACTATTCAACATACAGATTTTTTCTTGCATATGAACTGTTTCTACGGGAATGTATTAACAAATTGTACATGGGCAGTATACCACTTAGGTTCAGATAAGATCATGGAATTATAATACCAAAAATAATATGCCTCATGCATTTAATTGTTATTAATAAAAAGCAGGTAATTGTATAAAGAACAGTTATTTAAAGAATTAACAAATGTATGCTTTCGTAAGGAACGCAAGAATGTAAGGAAATGCAACAATTTGTTGCAATGTTATTTGATTTGCCGCTCTGGAAAAACTCTCAGAACCACCTGGAAAACCTGGAAAAGTCAGGGAATTTTTTCTGCTTTTGAGTGGGAACCCTGTTATTGTTTTTTAATATAATTATGGTTATGTTTTAGAAAATATTAAGTATTCCAAGTTATTATATGAAGTTATTTTAATCGATGTTCAAATTTTCATACTTGGAAACACATTAACTGTGAAGGAAATGTGTACAGAAGTTTTTCCATTGGAAGTACAGGAAGCAAAATTACTTGACGTCCACCTTAATAATATGGGATAAGGGCGATGGAATGGATCGCAATCCTATGACCTGACCTTTGACCCCATTTCATCTATTTTCAATAGGGTTCGTCCCCTACCACATACTGAAATTTCATCCAAATCGAACCATTTTTATGCACGTTATGATGCATAAGGGCAATGGAATGCATCCCTCTCTTATGTCCTGACCTTTGACCCCAATTCACCCATTCTGAATAGGGTTCGTTCTCAGGTGGTCCCCTACCACATAGTAAAATTTCATTGAAATCGAACCATATTTATGCGAGTTATGACGCATAAGTACAATGGAATGGATTCCGCTCCTACGTCGTGACCTTTGACCCCACTTGTCCCATTTTCAATAGGGTTCGTCCGCAGGTGGTCCCCCCTACCACATACTAAAATTTAATTGAAATCGAACCATTTTTACCCCAGTTATCGTGCGGACGGACAAAGCTGGAGCATATACGCTTCTTCAACCTACGGTTGGAAAGCGTAAAAAATGACACAAACTTTGATCCATTAGATTCTACATTGTAGCACAATTTACTTGGGACTGAAGCCACTGATAAAATGACCTGTATTTTATAGGCGGCAGTCTTGATGCTTTAAATTTACATACTGTGTGATTCATTAATTCCTAAATTATATGGCAAGTGTATGCATCTGCAGAATCTGAAATTTCATCTGCAACAACCTAATAGATGGCTTTGTTTCCATGATACACATCACAACTACTTGGTAATTCATACTGATACAATTTAAGCTACAGTATATACTAGATTTCATGGACAACAATGAATGATTACATTACTGTAGGATGTGTGTATTTGCTCATAAAATTGTGCTTGGTAATATACATTCAGTAGACAAAACATTAGAGATAAAGGTGATGGGCAGTTGACACAGGCATCCCTCATGCAAAGTGGAACAGACCCAAACCAAATGCAGGTGGTAAGTAGGCAGACAGCAGAGCTTCCCGACAGTGTATTGCAATCAATGAAAATGGGTAAATGTGGTAATCTGAGCGACTTTGATTGTGGAAACATTGTCAGCGCTAGAAGTTGGATCATTTCATCGCCCCAGTACTAAGAGCCCTAGGTTTCCCAAGGGTAACCATATCAAGAGCGTATTACGAATATGCCATCAACGGGCATACCACTGCCCAGAGAGCAAGTAGTTGCCGACCACACACCATTCATGACAGAGGTGGGTGTAGACTATCTAGGCTCATACAGATTGACCGCTTGGTAATGACAGCACAAATCACATCTAGGCTAAATGTAGGAGGAGCAGTGTCAGTAAGTGGTATGGCGCACACGGCATACCCTGGCCAATGGGAGCTGACGCCCTACTCATCCGTCTTTGTTGACTGCTTGTCATCAGAAAGTATGCCTCACCTGGTGCTGGAAACATCAAAAAACTGTACCTCTGCAGCGTGGTGCAGATGAATCCCATTTTCAGCTGTACTGAGCTGATGGGAGGTTGCAGGTGTGGTGTCGACAGAATGAGGCCATGGCTTCGTCTTGCCAGGTTGACTCATTTTAAGGCGATGGTGGCTCTGTAATGGTTTGGCGAGCGTTCTCATGGGACACATTAGGTCCCTTAACCATTGCACTCTACCAGCATGAGCTGGCTGATTATCTACTCACTCATGGCCTTTGCACATCCTGCGGCCTATAGTCTGTTTCAGCTGGACAATGTGCCACTCCACTGGACCGCAGCCACCTCAGCATGGCTCGAAGAACACACATCTGAGTTTGGAACCATCCAGTGGCCCCTAAGGCCCCCGGATTTAAGCCCAGTAGAAACTCTCTGGGATGCCTTGGAGTGGAACATCAGATCCACAGATCCTGGACCAATGTCTTGGGCAGAGCTGTGGACAGTGCTACAAAAGGGCATGGCTGGCATTATTGCCACAAAACCTCCGGCGTCTGGTGTATTTGATGTCTAAGTAAGTACAAGCTATCATTCATGCTAGAGGAGGACCAACACGCTATTAGGTACGTAGGAATCTCTAATGTTTTATCCATTAAGCGTATCAATGAATGAAATATGGGATTACACCATTGTACAATACAAATTTGGAAGATGTCATATTTACCCCAATAAACAGATTCACATCTTCCAAATTTGCATTGAGTTTATGTTCTGTTAACTTTGGTTAACTACTTTTAACTACTTGAAACAACCTCTAAATAAAAGTGATGAGAAAGTAATTCACCTTTTCATGTGTTATAATATTGCATACTTTATTATAAATAATGTATGTGGTTGAAATAAATTGTAGAGAATATGAAGGAAAATGCATCATTCACTAATGTTTTTGACATTTTAACTGAAAACCAAATACAGAGACTATGGACAACTTAAAAGAAACCTCTAGAGATGCATGCTTGGTGTAACCACGATAGATAAGAAAAGGAACTCATGGTTCAGGAGGAGGATTAGAGTGGATGACTTCATGATCAAAGTAAAGGCACTCAAGTGGTAGTGGGCTGGGCATGTTGCTAGAAGAACTGACCACTGTTAGACAACTGGATGGGTGAATGAAACTTGAAAGAAGGACATGGAAACGAACTGCTGAAGGTACTTGGAAGGCCTTCATCAGCAGTAGATTGAGAATGGTTGATGATGAGATGATTGTTGGTACATAATCCGCTAAATCTTGAAAGGCATGGTATGGCTCTTTTCATTGTTTTAAAAGATTGTAACAGTCACATATTAAATAAATTAAATATCAAATACAGTGCTGTAAAAATGGAATTTAAATTCTTTGTACTACTATCTGTTGTAAAATATTCATAGGTGTTTGCAAGGCAAGGCACGAAACCCTGAAATCATCGTAGTCTCCCAACGGCGTAAATGCATAAACTCGAGACACATAAATAAACATGTGTGGGTAACCCCCCCCCTAGCACAACAAAATTATTTTTGTTACTATTAGTACCTCTAATTCTTATATTTATGAGCAATACTGTTACCGAATGGTTTCACTTTGGGAAGTATTTACTACTTACCTATACCTTTTGCTCACAGCAGTAAATTATTTTTGGGTTGAGCTTGCAGTATTAATTTGTTGCTAAAAAATTAATTCCTTCAGCTAAATTTAAATAACTTTGATTTCAAAAACTACATGATATTGTCTTTAACATATACCACACAAAGAATGTTAATAAAAATTTTGCATTTGTATAAAACAAACCAATTACATACAACATACCTTTTAAAGAAGTTTTGCCTTTCTTTCCAATTGTAAAATTATCCATTTGACAAATAAATAAAAGAAGAAAATCTGCAGTCAAGTTTTTATGTTACTAGAAGGGCAACCACTCTTTTTCATTGGATATTGATCTTTTTTTAACAGAAACTTTAGTCCTTCAATTTCAGTCAGGTGGTATTGATCTAAAGTTCTATTTACTAATAAAATAACAGTATATTTAGCAAATTGGATGTTGATCTAAAGTTCTATTTATTAATAAAAAACATATCAGTCTGATGTGGTGTTAATCTAAAGTTATATTTACTAATAAAATAACACTATTTCTTAAACAATTGTGCAATCTTCATTTGTTTTTTAGCAGAGACGTTATCAGGCTGACTCTTACGTTTACAACATCCTTCATTTGCAGTGTCTTGTTTGTGTACCAAAGAGGAAGATATGCAGAAACATGACCCAGCTGTATCAATTTTCTGACACCATACCCCAGCTTTCTCCTTCTGGGTGTATTCTTTTTCTAGCCAATCCCACCGGAATTTATTTTTGACTGAGGCCTCTAATGTCTTGAGATCGTCAGTTTTGGTTAAAAACTTCATTGTTGATGACAAACTTAAACTGAAATCGTGTAATCTTTCAAATCGCTAAAAACATTAATACATCACACACACACACACACAAGAAAAAAATAATCAATTTTGCCTAAACAAAAAAACCACAAACGTTTCAGCAGGGAAACAAAGACACCTTCTCCGTCACTGACTAACTAATACAATGAGGCAGAGGCAGGCTGCTCCCGCGCGTGCGCGGAGCCATCAGCGTCGGTACAGACGCGCAAGGCTAACTTGACAGACGCGTGAGTGACATACTTTATTTGCTTTAACTCGCTCTCCCGGCCAACTCCAAGTTCCAATCCCACATCACTCATCAGAGCGAAAAACCGGGGGGGGGTTTTTTTTTTTTTTTTTTTTTTTTGCATCAAGGAGCAGAAGCGCTGACGAAATGACTGAAAATTTACGTGCATGCCCTTCCCGCAGAAGAACGGACAACCACAGCACGAATTGCCGGCTTCATGTCGAGACTTCAGGATCTCGGGTTGGCTGCATCGGCGAGGAAGACATTATTATTGTCACATTAATTCATTGGTGAAAACCAATTTGCCGCCCCGGTGGCGCAGTGGTCTAAGGCGCTGGCCTCTGATCATTCGTCCGTAAGGGGTCCGGGTTCGAATCCCGGCCTGGCATGGATGTTGTGTTTGTCTTACGGGGCACTGGCTCTTTCCCTTCCCTGGAACCAGTGACCCTAAATTAGGGATGGGCGACTGCTTATAGCCCATTGAGTTGCTCACGGTGGTCGTTAAAACCTCCAATAAAAAAAAAAAATCAAAGAAAACTAATTTTTTTTAACAAATACTTTTTTGCCATGGATCGTTTTAAATGATTTTTTTGTTTGCTTTAGCGCTTATTAGAACTCAAAATTTAACAGTCTTAAAAACGTCGTCAAAGTTAAACATCCGGAATTCCGGGTATGAAAGATCGCCAAAACCCGGAAATCCGGGTTAGACCCGGAACACAAACACCTCTGAATATTTGGAACCCAGTTTTGTATGGCTTATGCACAGACACACTTTTCCAAAGTCTGAGGCTGAACTGTTTGGTTTTATCCCATAATGCATTATCTGTATCATGCTTTGATTTGCTGGATCAGGGCTCCTTGTCATTGGCTTCTGCTTGAATGGGTACCAAAATGAACTGGCAAGATTTGCTTTTCACAAGGTCCTGTGGTTGTCAACATATATGACAGCTGTAACCACAAACATTTTCTTACCTGATCACAATTAAAATTGCAAAACATATGCAAAATAATGTAAAAGAAAAAACACCAGACAGTAATTTTGATGTCAGATGTGTGTTTTAGGTTTAAGACTTGCATGGTGTAATTTTCAGAGTAACCATTACTGTATTCATAACCAGTTGGTGTACATATGTGCCGGGCTCCCTTGACTACAGCAGAACTATGTTTTGTGGTATCAGCCACTTCTGAAGTAATGGCATCTTTCAAATTCTGAATTTTAGATGTTAGCGTGCAAAAAAATCAAAAGGTGTTATATCAGGTGAGCACGCCCATTAATGCTCAGGTAGGTTTACATTCGCATTTCTATCAAAGAAGTAAAGCCCAGTGATTTGATTCCAGACACCTTGTTGCATAGATGCCAACTAGTACAGATTTTCCGTAATTTTACGGATTTTTGGTTGCTGTTACGGAAGTACGGAAACACCGCTGCAATTACGGAAAATCGCCATTTGATTTAATTTTCTGAGACAGAAAGCAAATTTTCATCAACTTAAAAATTTTTGTTGGTTCTTCAACTTTTTCTGGGGGAAAATATTAAATGCTACATTCAGGGCTGCCAGACCTACGGCAATTGCGCCAGCCCGCGCCAGAACGTTGTTCTTGCGCCATTCTGCTAAAAAATCGCCATTTCGACGAAATCTGGGCCAATTTTGCACCAAAAGTTAAAATTTACCGGTCATCGATATGTTAGCGTTATTTTACGACATTCGAAATCGATTCAGCGGTGAATTCGTACGTGAGGTTCTTCCGCGGATTCCCCTCCTTTTTTTTTTCTTTTTCTTTCTTTTTTTTTTTTTTTTTTTTCGAGATCGATGCAAAAGTGAATAAATTTTCGGGATATTAGTTGGGGGGGGGGGTCGTATTCCGTCTGGGGACGTTGTTTTGTCTTTTTAAACGTTTGGAAACGGAAGTTAAACGAAGTGCAGCTTTTTCCGTAATCGTATTTTTTTTTCTCTCGCGATGTTGATTCTGTTCAGTACTGTTAAATATAATTTCATTGCATAATTTCAGCTTGAAATTGTAGGCAACGATTTCCGAAAACGGAAGTTAGGCCGCCCGAAAATTTCCCCGTAATCTTCGGCGATGAGATTCTCGTGTTGATTCGAGGAATTCCGTCCTTTTTTGTTATCATTTGCACCATGTACGAAATCGATGCATAACTGAACTTAAATTTTGGGAGGATTGGTGGCGGCGGAAGCAGCGGTGGGGGGGGGTCCTTTTCTCCGTCGGAGGATGGAATTTCATCCTTCGAAAACGTAAAGTAGACGGAGATAAGATTTCTCTGGTAATCATAATTTTTTTTCTCGTGATGTTTCCTCTACCCAGTATTGTTAGATATCATTTTATTCCATAAATATTTGTATTTCAGCTTGAAAATGTTGGATAAACTTCCGAAAAGTGAAGTCAATTCTGCTTGAAAATGTTGGATAAATTTCCGAAAACTGAAGGCTTGAAAAACCATTATTTCAAGCCATGTTTCCCGATTCAGCGATCTCAAAAAATATTCATGTGGAAGGACCAAGGCTATTGCACTAATTCAGCACATGGCCAGTGTTTCTACAAGTAACATCGTATCTGAAGTTTAAAAAAATCCTTTTTCTCTATCTACGGACGGAAGTAATGATGCTCAAGCAAATAAACTGTATCCCATTACAATAACATATTTTGACGAAAAAATAAGGGAAAAATTCAACTGTTTTGTTATCATTGGTTGAATCAAGTAATAATACAGGTGAAGGAATATTCAACGTTTTGAACAATGAGTTTGTTAAAAAAATATCTCATGGAGCAACTGTGTGTCATTTTCCTGTGACAATGCTAACACTATCATAGGTCAAGTAAAAGGTGTTGTTTCTCACATAAAGAAGGTTCAGCCTGCAATCATAGTGCAGCGATGTTCATGCCATTTAGTAAATTTAGCTGCACAGAAATCTGCTACTCAACTGAAAGGATTTAATGTTGAGCAGTTTCTGATACAGTTGTATTTTTTTTTTTTTTTTTTTTTTTTGAGAAAAGTTCAAAGAGGAAACACAATCTAAAACTGAGTCAAGCTGTTTGTGGTACTAAACCACACAAAATTCTAAAGCATGTCAATACTTGCTGGTTATCACTTTTGGAATCCATTGACAGAATTTTAGAACAGTGAGAGGCTCTAGAACATTATTTTAGTGACAATGAAGAAGCTAATTCACAGTATAAGAACCTTGAAAGTATGATTGGAAATCCTTCATCTAAACTTAATTGTCTTTTTTTATCTGCTACTCTTCCTTTGTTTACATCTGTTAACGTGTTCTTGCAGCAGGAAGCTCCACTTGTGCATGTATTAAAAAGAAAACTTCATAGTCTGTTATCTGAATTTCTTGAACGATTTATCAAGCCATCGGCATTTGATGTGACAGCAACATCTCTTGCAGATGGAAATTTTGAAAGAAGGAGAAATCAAAAAGAAAACTGTGATCTTGTAATTGGGTCAAAAGCGAGATCTTATATAGGCACAACTGCAGATCTGAGTGAAGACACAGTGGCTACTTTTTATTCTGAGGTAAGGGAATTTTACAAGGCAGGCTGCAATTACATTTTAAGAAAATTTCCACTTAATGATGAATTTCTGAGTCATGCTGAAATTGCAGATGTAGCATTAAGGCAAAGTGTTTCTTTTGCATCAGTCCAATATATGTGTTTCCTGTTTCCAGATTTGAAACCAGAAGAATCTGACAAGGTGGAATCTGAATTTGCTCACTACCAGTTTGAAAATTTTAACTGTGCTGTTACTTCTGGGAGAATGGATGAAGTGTGGCACAGAATTTCTTTAAAGAAAAATGAAAGTGGCCAGTTAAAGTATGAATCATTAAGCAAAATTATGAAAATGATTTTAATAGTCCCTCATAGCAATGCAAGTACAGAAAGAATTTTCAGTATTGTGAAAAAAAAAACCCCCATGAATGATTCAGACCTAATTTAAGTAGTCATGTGCTGTCTTCTTTATTAGTAGAAGAAATAAACAGCATTGCACACAGTGAACTATGCTATCAGAAGAAGTTTTTGCAAATTGAACTAAGGAAGGCCAAAATGGCAACTACAGCCAGTTTATCATAATAATTTGGCAACATTCCAAGGAATAATTTTTCTTCATGTCTGGAGGTAATTTATTATATTTTTCTGGTAGACAGTATTTTAAATTTTCCCACTAGCAAATTATTTTTTATTGTATTATTATTATTTTGTTAATAGTTCTGACAGATTAAAATTTGTTGCAGTGTTAAATACCCAAATTTGCCGCTGTAGACTGGATTACTGAAAATTACTGAAAAAAAAAAATTGTTACTGAAAATTACTGAAAAGTGAACATGTTGGTTACTGAAAACTACTTTTAGAGGTTGGCATCTATCTATGCTTGTTGTCATTTGCATATGGTAAAGAGTTTGTTCTTGTTTACAATTGAGGTGTTCATCAGACTGATTCCTAAAGGTTTGATGGTTAATGTAGCCAGAACAGATTATCTGCACAGCTACATTATTTTCTATTGGCATCTGGGTTATCGGTTTGGTTCTGTGTTTGTTTTTTGTTGCAGGGGGGGGGATAGTTTTTTTAACCTCCATGATCACAGTGTATGAGAAGTTACCTATCCTTGTCCCTAATTTAGCATCACTGTATGCTCCCACCACAGGAAAAGAAGAGAACCAGAGCCAAACTTTCTCATCTAAGGCTTTAACTCAAACCTTAAACACTATAATAAAGATAGCATTTTAATTATTTACCTACTGGACAATCAAGAAATTATTGTATTATTCGTAAACCTACATAATGTTATCTGTGGATTTCTCCCATTATAATGTGGTACCAATTGCACTGGGAAAATGGGGGGAATGCAATTCTATGAAGAAAAATCAGTTCAAAAGTAAAACGGTTTTAGTGGTATCACCAACAGGTACAGAAATAGACAGGTATATAAAAATGAAAGCTTATTGTAGAAGCACACATTTGATTTGAAGTTAAGGCTTTTTCATTAGTAAAAACTTCTCAGACTTAATATGTAAACCAGATTTAGTGGTTCTTGTATTACTACTACTTTCATATTATGCATCTGAAAATATGTTTTATTAGTGGATAATTTGTTTCTTTTATGTTCATTATCATCTCCTGAGCATGAACTAAACTTATGTGGCCAATTTCACTACACACTCTTATTTATATGTTACAGTTTATTGAAGATGACCATATGTGTAATCAAAATTAAAGCAGACATGTCTCTGTTATACTGGAAGAAAAATAGTTTTTACTCTTTTTTTTTTCTACTTCATCTGTATGCTTTGCAAAGAAATACTTTTTTGTTGTTAAGTACAAATACATACACTGCAGAGCAATTAAATTAGAGACAGCTGGTGTTATGCAAATGTGGCACTGTGGGCAACCCTGTAAACAGAAACGACATGACGTATGCAGCAATCTGACAATATAAGGAGTGATGTGACAGGAATCGGTAAGAGTCGGATGCAGTATGGATAAGACGAAGGATCTAAGCGCATTTGATCGTGGGCAAATTGTCGGGGCCCGACGAATGGGTCACTCCATCTCTGAAGTCGTGCAGCCACTGGGATTTTCATGAGCCACTATGTCACGGGTGCACCGTGAGTACATCAAATCCAATAAAACCATCCCTGCAAGGGCCAACTGCAGTGGACAACAGCGTGTGGATAAGCGGGGTCATTGTCAGCTAGCTCGCATTGTAACAGCGGATAGACTGGCCACAGTGCAAGAAATCACTCGGCAATTTAACGCTGGTGCACAAAAACATGTAAGCAGCCACACCATCCAGAAGCCATCGTCCCACGAGGGTACCGCTGCTGACCGCGCATCACAGGGTGCAAAGATTAGCATGGGTGCAGGAACATCGCCACTGGACCCTAGACATGTGAGAAAATGTTGCCTGGACTGACGAGTCAAGATTCACATTGGTACATGCGGATGGCAGGATACGAGTACGGTGCAAACCACATGAAGTGATGGATCCTTCTTGCCAGCAGGGTACTCTTCAATCTGGTGGGGGTGGCATTCTTGTCTGGGGACTGTTTACTTGGACTGAAATGGGACCCCTGGTACATGTGACATCGTCCTTCACAGGTCAACGTTACTGGGATATCCTGGACGACCATTTGCTCCCATTTGTGCGTCTTCAACATCCCACTGAGGACCTCATCCTGCAACAAGACAACGCACCATGCCATCGCTCCCGAACGGTTGGATGAACACTCAACCGACATGCCCTCGCTTCCATGGCCAGCTAGGTCACCTGACCTCAATCCCATCAAACACATCTGGGATGTCATCGAGAGAGATGTTCGAGGCTCTGACCCCCCCCCCCCCCAATTAAATCTTTGTGAACTGTGGGAGCTTGTTCAGGGGTCATGGATCCGTATGGCTTCCCAATGCTTCCGGCGTCTTGTCGAGTCCATGCCGAGACGAATAGCCGCCATCATCAGGGCGAAAGGTGGTGCTACACGTTACTAGACAGGTATCTCTAATTCTATCGGTCTTCAGTGTATATATGTGATCTTAATAATATACATACACACACTTTTTTTTTTTACTGATAGTAAAAGAATCTGGTAAGTTTATACTAAATAGGATTTGTAAAGTAATTGTTTTGAGTTCAGTGTTCCCATGATCAACTCTAAGGGCTATATATGCAGTTGCCCATCCTTTAGGGGCCACTGGTTCTGGGAAAGGGACAGAGCTGGTGCCATCAGGTAAACACACTGCTCATACCTCATCTGTGACTCTTAACTCAAGCCAATGTCAGACGAATGGTCAGAAGTCAGTGCCTTGGACCACTGAACCTACAAAGCATGTTTCCATAGTGGCATGGCAGGATGCAAGAAAGACTAACAACTATAAATCTAATATGTACTCTGTTGCACACTCTGAATATAGTCATAGTTAGTTCAAAACTTGTTTCCTTAACAAACAATGAATTATCAATTATGTTGTAGAATGAGTGGGTAAAAACAGGTTAACTAACTAACTACAAAGAGAGATTTTACACATGGAAAGCTTAATCAATAAAAGCATAATTTTTAATGTTGCATCTACTTCATGTATCTAGAAAATCCTAAGTGCATAAATGCACATAGTGAATGATGCATGGCTAAAGAAAATGAATCTATAACAAGTACTTACAGTAGCAAAATACTGTTCTTCACGTGTTTATACTAGCATTTTTAAGCAGAAGTCAACAGGTTCCTGGTAATATTAACAAAAAGCAAACTACAAGCAGCACAATCAAAAGGACTTACCCCAACTTAGAAAAGTAGGCCTACATCCATTGTAATCCAGCTTCTTCTGCTAGTGAACGAATATCAGCGGTTGACAAGACATATATCACAACGAACGGTAAAAACGACCAATTGAGTAAAACGTTAATTAAACAGTATAAAACCAAGTATAAAATGGTGAAATTGGAATGAAATGAGAGCATTAAAATCTATTGAGAAGTAAAACCAATAAATTTAAAAGTTGAAAATGTCCTATCCCCATGCTACCAGCATCCATACATGTTTCGGCAAATATTATGCCTTCATCAGTGGGAGAGTTCACAAGTGCCTAGTCCTCCGTAATTAACACAGATGTAATATGACATGCTTGAATGAAAGACTGCGGGCGGTCGTAGTGAGCGATGGGTAGTGGCAGGAAGGAAAGGCAGAGGAAGGCCAAGGAAGACATGGGTGGATCAGATTCAGGAGTGTCTGCATGAGAAAAAGATTATGAGGATGAAGTATAAAAGATCTTGTGTACGGCGTGTAATGGATATCAGTGAAGCACGAGTTGTGTGTCAGGATCGCTGTAAATGGCGAAGTTTGATACGACAACAATAAGTTAAAATATCTGGAAGTTTGTATTTCTTTTTGGAGCTAACCTCTGAATCTCAGAGAACAGCTTAGTGATATGTATGTATGTATGTATGAATGAATGAATGAGACTGTATGTTAACTTCTTCAGTCTTTCATGCAGGCATGCCATATTACATCTATGTTAATTGCGGAGGACTAGGCACTTGTGAACTCTTCCACTGATGAAGGCATAATATTTGCCGAAACATGCATTGGTAGAATGTAGATAGGTTCTGTGGTTTTGTTATTTTCAACTTTTAACTTTGTTCGTTTTACTTCTCAATAGATTTTAATGCTCTTGATTTTTTACCGTTCATTGTGATATATGTCTTGTCGGCCACTGATATTCGTTCACTTGCAGAAGCCGGACGACAATGGATGTAGGCCTAGTTTTCAAAGTTTGTGGTAAGTCCCTTTGATTGTGCTGCTTGTAGTTTGTTTTTTGTTAATATTACCAGGAACCTGTTGACTTCTGCTTAAAATTGCTAGTATAAACATGTGAAGAATAGTATTTTGCTACTACAGTATAAGTAGTTGTTATAGATTCATCTACTTCATGTATTTTGTTATTTTTAACCATTTGACCTATTAAAACAGATGATAAACTTTGTGCCTCCCCATCAGTTTTAGTAGCAGCAACTTAAAATAAGGTTGAATATTGCACCAATTAATAACTATTAGTTTTGCCAAATTTTTACTTCTAGTGTTATAGTGTGTGTTTAACAAATACAAAAATTTAAATTTTTGTTTAACACAGCTGCAGAAAAGTGGATTGAGAACAAGAGAGCTGAGAGAAATGAAGAATTTGCACCACCCACTTTTTATTTTGATGGGCCTGAACCTAAGGCTAAAAAATTTTGTTAGGACAATGGATACCAGTGGAAGAATAGTAGTAATATGTGTAAAAATGTACATAACACTTTCTCTGTTACCAAAAACTTTATTTCAGGCATGTAAATATTTCATAAATAAGCATGCAGCATTTGTAAAAAAATTTAACAATAATAAATTATTCTAAACTTTTTGATTTCTTCATCTGTTGTTCTGTGATTCAATGGGCAGCCTCAGTATCTTTCCTGAGGATGTGTTTACACTGAAACAGAAATTTGGCAAACATGAGCAACTTGCGAGAGAAAATTTTTTATAACAAAGGTGTAATTAAATATGGTTACATTACTATATGCTGTACATAAATAAGAAGATAAAGATAATTAAATAATTGATGCAAATGAAATACAATGAGAAATTTATGATAAAAAGGGACCACATGAAAGAAAAAAGTAGCACATACAAAAAAAAAAAAATGATTATTTTACCTGCATATAATATATACTGTAATTTTCGGACTAAGGGCCACAGGTGAGAAATTTTGCAATCTTGGAAGCAAAAAGTTGCCGTAAGGGCAGCACCTGGGAAGTCATGGTGCTGCTCAGAAAGCTAAATTATCTTACTTATTTTCATGAATTAACTCATGCCTAACGTGATTATATGTATTCTTTAAAGGCTAATTCTGCAACTCAGTGTCGATCTGCTTTTTACACTTATTTTTTCATACTGGCAAAATTTTTTATTTATACATTTTTTATTAATCATGCTAATGATATTTGTTTGCCTTTATTAAATGCTCAGAACCATTTATATAATCAATATAAATCACAGTTAATCTTAAGACCCGTTAGAATATCGCATTGCTCGTAAAACCGCACAATTGTCTAAATTCCATTCAATGTGGATGTCTGCTACAGGATGGTTCTCTGTTCACCATAATAGAATCCGTCTTAGAAGTAATTAACTTATAAATTATCGCTTGTTATGCTTTTGATTAATGTTTTCTTTAATAATATGTTCCTTCTATGTCATGCTTTTTTTCTCATCTAGAGATGTTTTTGTTAGAATGAAGTTGCGCTTCCTTTTACCAGCTGCCTCACACATGTTCACTGATCTGGCCACCAACACTTCGAAACAGCGGTGCGCTTTCTCTCTTTCAAGTGGTTTGACCTACTTTCATTTACTGTACACTGAGCCTTCACGTTGAGCTCCACTTTTATATGAATGGGAAAGTTCTCCTTCTTTTTTTTCTTTTCCAGCCGAAGCCTTCAACTTTCACTAACGTCAGTCAATAAAAAAAAAAAAAATTGAAGCAAAACTCAGGAGCACAGAGCCAAGAAATACCTGTATCGCATGCCAGATTATCCAAGAAGAGTGAACAGAATTTGTCTTTCCGTCCCGCCAGTATTGTTTGGAATAGGTCTCTGCTAATGGAATCATCCTGGGGCAGGCTTTTGCATTGTTCATGTTCTTAAGCTTTTGTTCAGGGAAGCGTCCACCAAACTGGTCTCCCCACCCCAGTAAAAATCACTGTTCCTTCCCTTGGTTGCATCGCATCTTCCTGCATGATGTAAGCTGCAACCAACGAAAGAGATACGCTAGGCGCGCTATCCACAGAAGCCTCGGACGTCACACTACTCATCTGTGTGCTTATGTCCCCATTCCATCCCCCACTCCCCCATGCAAAGAGCATTTGAGTCAGGCATTCCTGTTCTCCCCCACTTTCCCTCCTAAACCAACATCAGGACAACGGAGTTATCGTTTAAATAGATGTGTCTAACGTATGAGTAGAAAGGGGGGAAAGCATGATCACAGTAGAGTTCGTGAAAAAAAGACATGGTTTGAAAAAAATTACTAAGCATCTGCATGAAAAAAAAAAAACAGGGAAGGAAGAAAGTCTTATTGAAAACAATTTCGGCATAAGGGCCGCACACCCAAAAAATTTCACTTTTAGTAACGTAAGAGCTGCGGCTCTTAGCCCAAAAACTACAGTACATTTAATTAAGGTATTAAATAAATCACCTGTAACTTCTTTTAATGACAGAGGTGCCAGAATTATCTTTCATCCATTTGGTCAGCTCTTCAACTCAACTGCATCTTTCTTAGACAGGGGAATCACACTTGCCACTTCCAATTTCCATTACATCAGCTAGAACACCGATTCCAGGCAACTGAAGCCTATTCTATAGTTGAACACACTTCCAGACTAAACTAGTCAAAGTGCCTGGATCCAAACAATTAGCACAGAGGATGCATGGATATAATATATAGTGTGGAAGAAATATTCCTCTCATAATATGTGGAAAATGCGTCATGATAATTATCGTAGCAATCAGACAACTCTGAATGACTGTATTTGCCGTTTCTCATGTAATATCAATCATATCAGAAAACTTGAAAATTTCATCTGCCTGGAGCGGGAATCGAACCCGCATCTCCTGATTACCGTTCAAGCATGCTATCATTTACACCACCCAGGACGACGAAGTCCCGACCTGAGTGTTCTGTTTCCAGGGCGATGAAATTTTCATGTTTTCTGATGTGATCAATATTATGTGAGAAACAGTAAAAATGGTCAATTCAGAGTTGTCTGATTGCTGTGATAATTATCATGATGGATATAATATTTAAACAAATTCAGCAAAACTAGAAGAAAGTAAAAATTGTGTTATTCTAAGTTGTTTATTACCTACTGTGGCAATTTCTGACCTAGTGGTGACTATCAAGGCATTTCATCAAAGATTGTAACCAACACATAAAGTTGCACAATAGTCTGCTGACAATGTGCCGGAATTTATTTGCCAGATTCAAAAATAAAATTTTGCTGCCACTCTCTCTCTCAAAAAAAAAAAAAAAAAAAAAAAAAATTGGTTGGTACCAGCAAACTCATTTTATAGACATTGCTTGAAAAAGTTTATGTGCTCAATGGCAGATCTTTTACTCCTGGAGTAAAAAGTTTCTTTGAAGAGCCTGTTACTTTTATGAGGTTCAATTTATGTCAACTCCCATAAAACACATTGTGATGTGTAAGGCACTTACACATCACAATGTGTTTCACTGTTGCACTAATATGATCCCCTTTCTAAATGCTCCTTTGTCCACTGTCCTAAATAACTTAAAGTAACAGACTTTAAGTCATGTAATTTATTCAACTATGGCCTCAGAGTAAAAGTGTTTTTACTTTCTAACTCAGTAATAATGTCACAGTCTAATATTATACATAGAATATACAGTGATTATTTGTGATTCATAACTCTCATGTCATGCCATTGTGGTACAAAAATAAAAACAAGCTAATAAGCAGTGGCAGCTTTTCAGGTGAAGTAGGTGAAGTGCCTCTTCACCTATTTCATTTAAAATAAAGTTTTATTTAGTAATTTTGTATAATACATTCTTTTTTTCCTTTATTGAGTGCCAAAATCCTGGAAATTTCGATTAGATATCAGTACACAATGCGCGTTAAATATGGAAAACAAGTTCTTGTATGCAAAACAGTTCAAATGAAGAGCCCAAATGAGAATGCTTGGAAGTCTGCAGTTTTTCGGCCGAGTTGCCATGGTAACAGTGACGTCACACTCCCCTATCTACAGGGCAAGTGAAGTGTTTTAGCTTGTGACGCCAAGGATCTGCACCTGGAGTCGTGGCCTTCCAAAGAGATCGTGGTAGAATGGGACGAATTGCCCAGGGTACTTTGCAATCCACTAGGGCATCAATCACTGTCTACAAGCTGTGTTTTGATACATGCTTTCGAGATTTGTTTTTTCGTGCTTTATGATTGTTTGTTAAAAACTTTACTTGATACTTTAGTTTCCGTGTACAGTTTGACTGATAGTTTTAGTTTTCAGTATGTATCCTGTGAACGACATTGTCTGTAATTTATTGCAAACTCCATTTAATTGGTGGAAAGATGAAGATAAAATAGACATTTTACTTCAAGGTAGACCGACGGATTCACTGACAATGGTCGCCAAGAAAGAAATCAAGAAGAGCGACAAATCTTAGAATATTAGTTTTAAAAAATGTTGGTTTACTGAATACAAATGGCTTTGTAGCACTTCTGTGTTACAAAAATTATTTTGTTGGGCCTGCTTACTTTTTAGTAAAAATAAACATTCGGCGTGAAATAAAGACGGATTTTCAAATATTCTAAACATAACACGGTCATTTCAGAAACGTGATGATTCTAGCAAACACCTGAAATGCGAATTAATGTTAAGGAAATTTGAAAAGAATCAGAACACCATTGCCGATGCCTTGAAGGAGAATGCTAGGCTTTTGAAAATGCATTTCAACGAAAACGTTCGTTTAAATAGACTTTTCTTGTAGACAGTGATTGATGCAGTTTTGTATCTGAGCGAACAAGAACTAGTATTTCCGTGGCCATGACAAAGGCATCGACTCGATAAATCGTGGAAATTTTAAGGAATTACTTTCGTTGTTGATATCAAGAAGTCCTTTCGAAATTCAAAATCAATACGAAAAGATAAAAAGTGTCTTCACTGGTGACTCAAAAACTATTCAAAATGAATTAATTGAATGTATTTCTGAATATATAAACAATCACGTCAAAAACAAAGAAAATGAAGTTCAATGCTTTTCGATTCAAGTAGATGGGAAGACATAATCAGACTTCCGAGTGCTCTATAATAATAAGATTTGTTGATTCAGAAGGTGTATTTGGTTGAGCAATTTTTTGTTTTCCATGACGTGAGTGAAGATAGAACTTCAGAAGCTTTATACAAAATGCTAGACAAAATTTTGGAACGGTTTGATTATCAACACAAATTAATAGAACAATGTTACGATGGGGCAAGCGTAATGTCTGGACACTTAAATGGGCTCCAGAAAAAAATTATACATAAAGCTCTCAAGCTGTTTTTGTTAATTGTTTAGCACATCTTTTCAACATTGTTTTTCTAAGTGCCAAATATTTTTAGCAAGCCTCAGTGGAATTCCTTTATTTTTTCACCACTCGGCGAAGCGATCGCTTCGCTGAGGGGTGAAAAAACACTCGCAGTGGTAAAAAAAAAAATACACTCACATTAACAACCACAACAGAAACTCGATGGTCCTTTACATCGAAGTTTGTAAGTATAATAGTTGAAGATTGGGATACATTGAAGTATTCGAATTTCTCACAAATAGTGAACAATCAGACAAAAAATCAATTCAACTTGCCTAGGAGGTTTTAAAGGATATGATCACTTTTGAATTTTCATTTTTGGCAATAGTATTTAATGAAATTGTTATCTCCACCGATCTGTTATTCGAAATTTTGCAGAAAACATCACTAGACATAAACTATACTGTGTGACTGAAATAAAAAAAAACTCGTGAAATTTTGAGCCATAAAAGGAACGATGAGGTATTTGAAACACTGTTTGGAAAAGCTAGCAAAATCCTAGAAAAAAGCAGATCTAAATGGGAATATGCTGCATGTTCTTACACAAGAAATAATTTTTCCAAATTATAAACAATTGTATTTTGAAATTTTGGACCATATTCTTATGGAAATGGATATAAGAATAAGATTTCAAGACTATGAGAAACTTCAATTTGTCTACCTTGCTGAAACAACCAAATTCGACCAATTTAATTCATGCTTTTCCCTCCCACGCTTTTGAAAATCTACAACACTTTTATGGAAAAATATTTACTAAACACTAGAAATGAACTGAGTCTTGCATATGCCCATGAAAAATTAAAGAATATATCGACTCAAGAACTTCTTCGAGTGCTTCATAGAGATAAAGACATTTTTACAGAATTGGTTTCCATCATTTTAACAATTCCATCTACAAGTGTGTCAGTGGAAAGAAGTTTTTCTTGCCTTAAAAGAATACAAACTTACTCAAGAAACACTATTTCTCCGGATAGACTTGCTTCTTTGGCAAATATTTCTATTCATAAAGACATTTTATTGATGCTCACAAAGAAACAGCCATTTTATGATGACATAATTAACAAATTTGCAGCTTTAAAACGAAGAAGAATTGATCTAATATATAACAAATTCATTGAAGACAGTACATATTTTTTCACATTGCTCTTGTAAGCTCTTCACCTATTTTTCCAACTACGAGCCGCCACTGCTAATAAGCTAAATTTAAGATTAAGATTGTATTAATTTTACATATATATGTGGTGTTTTGATTTGGCAGATGATCTTAACATCTAAATCTCAAAGAACTTCAAAGTGATACATATGTGTCTGTTTTATATTGATGGTGTAATGAATACCTAATTTTTTCACAAGATTGAAAGCCCAATGTTTTGAACCACTACTGCACTCTTATATATAAACTTGAAATATTCTTGAGCTTCACAGAGGTACCCCAACACCAAACTTACACCATCTCTGCCAATAATGAAGAGGGGGGGGGGTTGTATCTAGAAGCAACATTGCTAGGAACTGACCTCCACACACAGCAATTTCTGGAAAACTGCCAATACATTTATACATTTACCAGGTTACTATGGGATCAAACTAATGCCTGAAATGCCAGACCTTCTGATCAAAAAGTTTGGTACAGTACTTATTCAGATGGTCTAAAGCCATGCAACCCATACAAAAATATTTATTGATAATTGCAATTCAGTACATCACATAGATTCATGAACATTCACATCCTCGTAATTGCATGTGAAACCTGCTGCAGCATAATCCTGAACTTTGAAAGAAGGTGGCACATTGGCTTAGTCATTCTACAGAGAAAAAAATATATATAAATATATATATTTTTTTTATGGTTCTGCTTGTCCATATGTGCACATGCAAGTATTGTGGGATAAGTTTTGTGCATCAAGGCTAACCATAAGTTTCAGTTACCAGAGAAACTAGGAACATTAGATCTAATGGTGGGTTACAAAAATTTGCAATAATCATTGGATAATTTTTTATTTAACAATTAGTAACATTCCCCCCCCCCTTTTTTTTTTTCAATTCTGTTGGTAGCATTGTGAAGTATGAAACAATTTCATGAGTTACTGAATATAAGTGAAAGATAATTCTCAACAATACAACTTGAGAACAGTATTTTGTTTATCTTCAATTCCTGCTCATGATTCTGAATTCACAGAGATTATCCCAGTTGCTATTAAATCCCATGATAATACAACAAAGTACCATGTTACTTATATTAATTACCAGTTACTTATTAGTTATTACAGTTTTATTATCATTTTACATTTTCTTTATGCTAATGCTGTCAACCATCAAAATATTAAACACAAAAGCACAATAAATAACAGTAATGGCAATTATGTATGTAAATATAAGTAACATACAACAGTTACTTAAGCACACTGGCCAAATAATTTACCTAGTAACGGGTGCATAATACTCTTGCCTTGATAACAGCATGAATCCGGTGTGGTAGAGACTCCATGAGGTTGTGGATGTACTGAACATTGATTTGCAGCCACTCGTGCATCAATTGATCCCAAAGTTCCACCAGATTATGTGGGTGTCTATTCCGGCATTTCACCTTCTGTTCCAAATGATCTCGCAGATTTTCAATAGTATTTTAAATCTGGGGATTTGGCTGGGCAGTCGAAGTGAAACAGCGTTGCTAATTATTCGCCATGCCACGCAGACACAGTTTTAGCCCTGTGCACATGGCAATTGTCATCTTGGAAGACGAGTGGCAATGTGATGCTGCTCTTGGAGATGTAGGGCAAAGGGCAACACTTCGTCATTCAGAATGCAGAGATATGCATGTTGGTTCAAATTTATCATCACTGCAATGAAAGTTCCCATTTCGTGGTATGAAAAACATCTCAAAGCATCGCAGAATCCCCGCCAGCTTGAACAACAACACCTTCGACACAATCAGAATTAAAGGCTTCATTAGGCATGCGATGCACTCATCACCTTCCATCATTGGAGTACAAACAAAAATGAAACTCATCAGACCAAATAACTCATTTATAATCCTCCACAGTAAAGTTTTGGTGCCTCTGAGTCCATTGATAATGTGCAACTTTGTGACTTGCTGTTAAAAAAGGCCTCTTCCATGGTACTCTGCTCCAGATGTCCATTGCATGCAGTTATCGTCACAACGTCCTTTCAGAAATTGGTTGGAGTCTACTTTCATTGACTGCTTGGAGCAATTGTTGCCTGGTTTGAAACTGATTTGCAGTTTCTAGGCGTGAAGCATGGCGGTGATCCCTGTTGGCAAGAATCGTTTACCAGCCATGGTTACGTTGCCGATTTTGAGTTAACTGCGAACTACACCACTGTTTGTAGACCAGCTGGACAGTGCACTTTAACACACCAACAAATTGGGTGACTACATTCACTTTGTGTCCATGGGCATGGCTAACCACGATGGCTCCTTTTTACTACTCAGTAACATCTGTCTTATGATCCATATTAAGAACTAAATTCGACACACGTGTTGCTCTTCACCATTGCACGAGACAGAAATGATCCTTTAGAACACATCAGTGCTATTTATCTCCCAACAATGCTATTACGGCACCCTCTGTGCAACCGGTAACTTCCTACAGTCATTTCTGTTAGGGATGACTAATTTTTGGCCAGTTACATATTATATTAGTTAGAAGGATGGTCCACCATGCTATCAGCCTGGAACTGGAAGAAGGAAAATCAGAAAGAGATCTTGGCTGAGTGAGTGTAAGATTGGTGTATGGAATACTAGAGGTATAAATGGCAAGATGAATGAGGTGATTGGATGTACAGTGTGTAAGTGAAACCAAAAAGAAGGAAATTGGTATAGAAGAAGTGAATAGAACGGTGAGTGTGTGGTCTGGAGTACTGGATAATGTGAGAGGACAGGCTGGTGTAAATGTGATTTTAAGTGAAAAGATGAAGAACAACTTGATTCACTATAGCTGCATAAATGAGAGAGTTCTTTGGATTCATTTGAAAGTGAAACTTCAGAGAATAGTAATTGTTGTAGTGTATGCTCCTTGTGACTCTGAACCCTGATAGGAAGGAAGATTTCTGGAATGAGCTAAAAGCTGTTTTGAGCCAGTTTGGTGCTAAAGAGAAAGTTCTAATAGCAGGGGATTTCAATGCTAGAGTAGGTGTGCAAAATGCAATTTCTGGCAATGTTCTGGGCAAGTTTAATGATCCTGGTGTGAATGATAATGGTGAAAGATTAACTGAACTCTGCATTGAGAATGGTTTGTGTGTATCTAATATGTTTATCAACCACAAGTATATCCACACATATACTTGGGGAAATCGTACTCTTGGTCAAAAGAGTGTGATAGATTTTGTTGTCTATGATCACCGTCTGAAACACTTAGTTGTTGACACTCATGTGATGAGAGGTGCGGATGTTGGCTTTGATCATTACTTGGTAGTGTCACAAGTGAAACTGAATGTTGGTTGCAGGAATAGGAAGAGGCCCAGGATGGAAAGAATAAAGGTTGAAAGGCTCCCTGAAAATCATCAGCGTTATTCTGATGTACTCAGAGAACGACTGAAGGAGCTGAAGTCATGAGAGAGGGATGTAAAAAAGAAGTGGGAGTGTTTTAACTGTGTGGTCACTGCTGTTAAAGAGGTCTGCGGCACCACAATAGTAAGTAGCAATAGAGGTGATGCTTGGTGGAATAGTGAGATTGAAGAAGCAGTAAAGAGTAAGAAGAAAGCCTATTTTGGGGATGTTGCAAGGTACAGTTTCTGTGGATGAATATCATTGTAAGAAGTGTGAAGCCGCTAAGCTAGTTCGCCAGAGTAAGGAAAAAAATACGAAAGGCATAAATTGGCTTTTTGGAAAGATAGGAAGTCCTTCTGGAAGTACACGAGACTCAGGAAAAATAGGGGAAACAAAGTGTTTAGTTGTGTGAAGAATAGGGTTGGGGAAATGATATGGGAGCCCAATGAGTTAAGTGAAAGATGGAGTGAATATTTCTGTGAGTTATTAGATCAGGAAAGCACGGATGATTCTGAAATAGATGCAGATGATGGCACAGTGAAGGATGAAAGCACAGGAGGTATCTCAAGAGAAAAAGTGTGTAAAGCTCTAAAATCTCTTCAGAATGGTAAGGCTCCAGGAGTTGACAGCATAACTGCTGACATGTTGAAATATGGTGGTGACTTTGTAATTGACTGGTTAACTTAAATTTCCCAGTTGTGCTGGGAGTTAGGAATAGTCCCTCGGGATTGCAAGGATGCTATCATTGTTCCCTTGTATATGGTAAAAGGTGATCAGACTGACTGCAAGAACTATTGTGGTATTAGCCTATTAAGTGTGCCAGGGAAAGTGTTTGGTAAGGTCGTTATTGAAAAAGTACGGGGTCTTACATAAGAGAAAACGTGGGATGTTCAGAGTGGCTTTATGCCTGGTAAAGGCTGCACTAACCAAATTTTTGCATTATGCATGATGATTGAAAGGTATCTGGCTGTTGGTAAGAAAGTTTTTGCTGCCTTCATAGATTTAGAGAAAGCTTACGACTGAGTAAATGGGGCACTTTTGTGGAAGGTATTGAATGAATATGGTGTTACTGAGAATCTACTTAATAGTGTAAAAGCCATGTATGCTGGCAGTAGAGCCTGTGTATGAATGAATGGTGTTTTATCAAAATGGTTTTCTATTGGTGCAGGAGTCAGACAAGGTTGTGTAATGTCACCATGGCTGTTTAATATATTTATGGATGTGTGCATGTGTGATGCCAAAATAGATAATACTGGTTTATGTCTTGGTGTCATCCATGTGTGCAGATTGCTGATGATACTGTCCTGTTGGCAGAGAGCAAAAGCGAGTTGCAGAGTATGTTGTCCCAGATGTACGAAGTTTGCATGAAATTCAAACTGAGTATAAATAAGAGAAAAACCAAAGTTATGGTTTTTGAAAGAGGAACTGGTAGCACTGAATGTAATGTAAGTGTAAATGGCACAGTAATTGACCAGGTGCGTGAGTTTGTGTATTTAGGAAGCATGTTTGACAGAGAGAACAAATTGTATGGGGAAATTAGTAGGAGAGTGAATTATTCATTGAAAGTCATGGCTGCTCTGGGAGGTTTTCACAGGAATGATGGGTTCTCAAGAGAGTCCCACATGGCTGTGTACGAGATTGTAATTGTTCCTACTCTGATGTATGGCAGTGAAACCTGGGTTCTGCAGAAGAAACATAGGAGTCGTTTGTGTGCTGGAGGAATGCGTTACTTACGAGGTGGTTGTGGCAAGACACATTCTGATTGTGTGAGGAATGAAGATGTGTTGCAGTTGTGAGATGTGAAGCAAAATGTTGTTAGCAAGGTGGAGACTAATATGCTTCGGTGGTTTGGCCATCTTGAAAGAATGAGTGATGAGATGCTTACTAAGAAGGTCTTTTTAGCCCAAGTGGCAAGAAGAAAAGGCAGAGGAATGCCAAGGAAGTCATGGGAGGATCAGATGCAGGAGTGTCTGCATGAGAAAAAAATTATGAGTATGAAGTATAGAAGATCTTGTGTACGGCGTGTAATGGATGTCAGTGAAGCCCGAGTTGTATGTCAAGATCGCTGTAAATGGAGAAGTTTGATACGGCAACAGTACATAAAAATTATCTGGTAGTTTGTATTTCTTTGGGGAGCTAACCTCTGAATCTCAGAGAACAGCTTAGTGATATGTCTAGTTATTACACATTTTTGTTATCAGTCCTTGATTGATGATCAAACTGCAGCATGAGGACAAGAGATTCATCCAAAACTATTAATTGTGCAGTTCCACAGTTTTTGAGCACAAGAAAAATCTTCAAACATTCATTCACACATATTACCTATATACAATAATGAATGTTGGAAGGGTGATGGTCCACCAAATTTTCCTCACCATGGACAGAACAACACTTATTTATTCAGCACCTATACAGTAAGAATGGAGCAGTACAGGCTAACTACCATGTTTTTGTTTTTCTTCATGCTGTAACTCCTGAACTCAGAAACAGGTACATTAGTCCCTATATGTGAATCCAAAATCGCGTACAATGTCAACAATGTGTGTCAGTTGGGTTACAAACTGCTAGAATAAGCAACAACAGGAGCATGTGCAGAACATTTATTCTGGCACGACAAGATTGGTGAAACATTTATAAATCAAATTCAGAGCTGGAATTAATTAAATCATAGCTAGTGTTCTCACTAAAAAATTTTGCAGCCAGGTGGCAAGAAATTTTAGCTGGTTGGTACTTTTAATTATCACTTCCCCAATAGAAAAAAAAATGTATTGCTTAACATTATTATACTTATTAAACATCTTTGGCAGTGTGGTAGGCATTAATGTAACATTTTTTTTTTTTTTTTTTTTTTTTTGATTGGAGGTTTAACGACCACCGTGAGCAACTCAATGGGCTATAAGCAGTCACCCGTCCCTAATTTAGGGTCACTGGTTCCAGGGAAGGGAGAGAGCCAGTGCCGTAAGACAAACACAACATCCATGCCTGACCGGGATTCGAACCCGGACCCCTTACGGACGAATGATCAGAGGCCAACGCCTTAGACCACTGCGCCACCGGGGCGGCTAACATAACATGATAAATAAAGTTAGAAAATTGTACAAAAAATTATTTAAAAAATGAGTGTTTCCTAACAAATCATATTTGACACAGATTTCTTTCTTTATATAGATTGAAGGATTAACAACCACCGCAAGCTTCTCAATAGGCTATAGGTAGTCACTTGTCTTTAATTTAGGGCCACTGGTTCCAGGGAAGGAAGAAAACTGCAGTGCCATAAGACAAACACAACATCCATTCCTCACCGGAATTCGGATCTGGACCCTTCTCGGACAAATGGTCATACACCAGGGCAGTGACACAGATTTCAGCCAGTTTTCATCAACACTGATAGTGTACGAGGGAATAAGTTTTCCATTTTCACTATTATATGCATTGTGAAAATGTTCATTAAAGAATAATCATGAAGCACATATAAGCACATTAAATCCATTTATTTTTGTGGTGTAGTCAGCACAAAGATTCACCAAGCTTTCGCACTCCACTGGGAGGCTTTTTCAAGGCATTGGCAGACATGTCTACCATTATCTTGTCTACCAAGGCAATGGTAGACATGTATTACCTTGTCTACCAAGGCAATGCTAGACATAACTACCATTGCCTTGAAAAAGCCTCCCAGTGGAGCGTGAAAGCTTAGTGAATCTTTGTGCTTGCTACAACACAGAAATAAATGCATTTAATGCACTATATGCATTTCATGATTATTCAAGTCCAGTGTATTTAAAATAAAATTCACTAAAGGAAACATAGCCGGCGGCAGACAAAATTAACAGGTACAGAGGCTCTAGAGAAAACACTACATAGCACAAGACAAAGCGTGGGTCATCACTACAGCCATAAAATACAGTGTGTGGGCTATCAGCAAAAATATGACGCATCAGGAAATTATTTATTCCATCCCTTCCCAGTATTGGTAAAATGATTAAAATTATACCAACCTTCTATTTATTTATTTACTGACTACTGAAAGGGACATTCTGATTGAATGGCAACCACATGGTGTTACGACAAGTGATTAAGTCAAAATTTCTGAGTATCCTAATATGAGGCACTGATTTGGTCTGCAATGTCACAAGAACCCAAATAGCAGACATAAGAAAATCAATATTAGTATAGGTGGGAACAGCTCAAATACTACTTTTACATGGTCATGATTTTTCCAATCACATCTTTGACCATCTGAAAAACCCTGAAAGGATGTTTCCAAGTCAATAGTGAGGTCAAGACAGATGTATGAAAGCAGCAAGTGATTATACTTGAAATACAGTGAAACCTCTGAATAATGGTGACCACTCTAACTGGAAAGAAAAGACCGTTATCGGGAGGTGGCTATTGTTCAGAGGTTAGGCAGAAATTAATATTGTATGCCAGTTGCTTTTGGGCTGAACAATTCCTGGAAGTCAATGCTAATTAGAGATAGATAAGATCAGTGACTGAAGTGATGCAGAGAGCAGAATTCAGACTGCATAATATTTGCTTATAGAAAACTGAGCTTAGTTCAAGAGTGAAATATCCAAATCTAGAACAGTAAATACAACTGATTGTTTATTGCTGAATTTTGGAACCAGCAAAATAAATGACAAGCATGACTTTAGCAGTTTAAATGCAAGTTTTTCTCATTATTTTCACATACTGTTGTTTACTAGAATTGGATGACCTCTTGCAAAACTTTAGCAAACACAATCGTGATGTAGAGGATTTTAAGAAGGCGCATGGCCAATCCTAGTTAAACAAGCTCTCAGAAATAGTAATCTTGTAGATTATGGTTAGGATACCCTATAGGAAAGAGAAACAGAGCAATTTCAGACAGTGAAATGCATGGAAAAGATAGAACAGGGACCAAACCAAAAGACACTGCCACCAATTTGCAATGTTCCAGACACCAAGACTCAACCTGCCAACCTCAGTGGGAATGAGGAAATTTGGACATACACAGGTGCTGGAGCTGATCAAGTAATTTCCATCACACAGAAATCTAAAATTTAACTCTTTTCTTTTCACTGAAGAATGTCATTGTGCAAGCTGTAATGCAACCCATCCTGCCTGAGGCATAGCTCCTTTAGCAACATTCTTTGATCCCATCTTACTTGCCCATCAAAGTACCTAAAGAGATAAGTAAAATCCTAAGGGACAAGCTGTCTGTTAGACTTCTTTCTGGACTGACTGGGGTACCGGTTGATTGCTGTTAAGAAGTTCCATGATTTGAAGGTTATTGCTAATAACCCTACCACACCAGTTAAGTGCCAACCAAAATTTGTCATTGTTTGGAGGTTATCGCTGTTTGGAAGTGTCCCCATTAATGTAGGTTTCACTGTATCAAAAAAATTCCACAAACTATACTACACATCTATGTTTCATATCAAGGTTTTGAAAAATGTGCTGTGAATACACCAAGAATATTTACAACACGAGCGTTCAGATTTCCGTTTAATTGGTGTGAAAGAGTAAAACTGAAAAAAACAGATTGCTAGCTTTCACTGCCGAAGACGGGCGGCTTCATCAGGCTAATGTTTACGACATTGAGTACAGAATCATACTATATATCTACTATCATACTACATGTACTCAACGTTGTAAACATTAGCCTGAAGAAGCTGCCCGTCTTCGGAGGTGAAAGAGCTAGCAATCTAGTTTTAAATAATTTGTACTCTTTAATGCCTATTAAACAAAAATCTGCATGCTCATGTTGTAAACCTATGTTTCATTTTATCATCCCTTACACAGCCTCTTTACAATATTAAAAACAATTAGCTCCCTATGTTGAAGTAACCAGCCAATAAATTCAACTTGAATATTGGAATTAAAGTAACTAATGCTGGTTTATTTATTTAACAGGAACGTTATGAAACTTATAAAAAACCAGATGTATACCACTTGTAGATAATATCACTAATAACTACAACATTTAAAAGGTCATCTACAAGGTAATTCCAAAGTCCCCGAACTCTGAATTCAAATATTTCTATCACGAACATAGTGATGTATAACTATTTTTACATACTGTTATATTGACACTCATACTTACAGGTAATGAAAACCACTGTACAATAGATGCTGGAATTGTCCACCATTCTGTTGAAGACACAAATTTACCCGACAACGCATGTTGGCAGACACTCTTTTCAGCGTGTTGGCTGTTATGTCCCTCACGGCTGTAATGATGTTGTTTTGCAGATCCTGTACTGTCTTAGGGTTGTTGTGGTAAACTGTGTCTTTCATATAGCCCCATAAATTAAAGTCTGGTGAGCAAGGCGGCCAAAGTTTTTTCAAGATTAATCGATCATGGAAGAACTCGCAGAGCATCTCCATTGTGTCGTTTGATGTGTGGCAACGTTGCTCCATCTTGTTGAAACCAACAGTAATGTTAGTGTTCTTCCAGCATCGCTACAAATTGATGGATGATGTCTGCATACACAGTGGAATTTACAGTTGTGTCAAAAAAATATAGCCCTACAATTCGCAATCTTGACATGGCGCACCACACTCCAACTTTCTGACAGTGAAGTCCAACCTCGTGCACTGCATGTGGATTCTCTGCTGCCCATGTGCGAGTGTTTTTGGCTATTGACATATCCATTCAAATGAAACCATGCCTAGTCACTGAAAAACGTGTTGTTTAACTGGTTAGTCACATTGTTGCGTGTGAAACTCTTAAACCATTGGCAGTAGGCAATGCACTTTTCCGAGTCCAAAGGACGTAGCTATTGCACTACTCAAATTCTGTACAGTCGTAGCTTTAGACGTTTAGTAGCCCTCTGGCAGGCTGAATACGATTCCCTTAACTCTTGAGACAGACGCCGAAGTGATTTTCCGTAAAACCGCTGTAGGGAAACGTGAATTTTGTCCAGAAATGCGGTCGTCACCACGGATGCTTTTAGGCTTATCCTGAACACTGCCTGTCTAGCGAAACCGGTTCACAGGGTCATACACAGTTGTTTTGCCTGGTATAGGAGCATCAGGAAACTTCCTTTGAAAGAGCTGGATGCAATGTTGGTAAGATTTTTCTGCAAAATAAACTTCTAACAAAGCGACTCTCTATTCTTGCGCGAGACTCCTGGCTGACTGAACGTTACTGCTTGCCAGCGCCCGCATAAGTGTAGTGTCATGTGGTGCTATCACATGGCACAGCTCGTTCCCCAAGGTCACACACAATGGCCACAAGCAGCAACTCTCTGATATCTTTTATAGTTTTACAGCAATTACGTTTTAAAATATAATCGAGTTAGGGGACTTCTGAATCACCCTATATAAAGTCAGGAGACAGGAAATATCAAAGGTATTGAAAAAAATCACAATTCCATTGCTCTTTCCAGGCTATGTAATCAAAATAAATTTATTCTCAGCTCTGTAGATAGCCTACTGTTTATCACTACGGGCATCATTCTGAATATTGCATCAGGTATATGAAGTCATTATACATTTCCAGCACCCCTATCTGCAATGATACACTTCACAGCATATTCTACCCTGAAAGCTGCTAAATAATGCAAGAAGAGAATGACCATATAGTAGTAGCGAAAATCAGAAATCAAAAATCCAGACCAACAACAATAATGGGCGTGATGATGTACCACATCATATCTCTTTCTTCATAAATGACCATATACACTATCTACCAACAAGTAATTGGACACCTGTGATAGCAAAGGAAAACAAAGTTTATTCACCTTCAATAGTTGTTGGAGCCTCCACGAGCGGCGATTACAGCTGCGACCCTCCGGGGCATACTCTCAACCAGACGTTGTACGACGGCTAGCAGTATTTTCTTCCACTCGGCTTGGAGAAGACAGGTCAGTTCCTTCACCGATTTCGGATGGTGAGGGCACCCCTTAAGTCGATGCTCCAACTCGTCCCAGAGGTGCTCCATAGGGTTAAGGTCCGGGCTCTGCGCAGGCCAGTCCACTCAATTAACCCCACTGTCACCATACCAAGCCATGGTGGACCTCGCAACATGACAGGTGGCATTGTCATCCTAAAAGTAACATGGGTCCACCCCGTAAAACTGCCACAACGTAGGAAGCGCATGGTCATCCAAAACGGTGCAGTAGGTCTCGGCGTTGAGTCTACCAGGAATTGCGACCAAAGGTCCGGTGCCATACCAGGAGAAACACTCCCATAGCATAATTCCACAGCCGCCGAACTTCACAGTTGGCACAATACATTTCCGGCAGGAGGCGTTCTCCACTTAGACCCTGCCATCCGAACGGTAGAGGGTGAACCTTGATTCGTTGCTCCAGAGAACCTGTTTCCACTGTTCAACGGTCCACTGTCAACGTTCTTTGCACCACGTTAACCAAGCAGTGCTATTGGACTTAGTGATCAAAGGCTTGTGGGCAGCAGCACGTCCATGATAACCGAGCAGATGGGCTTCCTTACGGATGGCATTCATCGAAAAACACTCCCGGATGCCTGTTGAAACTCCTCACGGATGTGACCCATCGATTTGGTGCAGTTCTTCCGAATTTCTCTGGCCAGCACCCGTCGGTCTCTAACTCCCAGTTTTGTGGGTCTGCCGGGTCGGGGCACATTCCGACAGTCACCTCTCATCTTCCACTTGCCAATTGCGTAGGCTACTGTCGATTTTGGGTACTTTGACTTGCTGGATATGTCACGTATGGATCGTCCATTTCTGTGATACCCGACAATTACACCTTTCTCGAAATCAGAGAGCTCCGAACTGCGTGGCATCTTGCATGCGACTGGTTGCATTGTTGTTTCTCACACGATATTTAACGGCGGCGGCCGTGACGTGTATCAGAACCGGAGATATCGTCGATTGCAAGGGTGTCCAATTACTTGTTGGTAGATAGTGTAGTAGTAGCAAAAATCAGAAATTGTTCCAAAGTCACACACAACAACAGCCACGAGCAGCAATACTCATATCTTTTATGGTTTTACAGCAAATACATTTTAAAATACACTGTTGGCCACCCAAAATGCAACACCAAGAAGGACACGAGATAGCAAAGCGAGATTTACTGGATACATAACAGATACAAAGATGAAACGATTGAGCTTACAGGCCCGTGCAACTTGCGGTACACGCAGACATGAATAGTTTGTGTGGCCCCCATGCCTGGCAATAACGGCCGATACACGCTGCGGCATCGAACAAAAGAGGCTTTGGATGTGGGCTTGGGGTATGTCGGTCCAGGCTGCTTCCACACGTTAACACAGCTCATCAGACGTAGCCGTGGGTGGTGCTTGCCGGATCACTCGGTTGCCCATCAGCGACCAGACGTGTTCGATGGGCAACATATCGGGAGAACAGGTAGGCCACGGAAGCAGTGACACCTGGTGGGCCGTGAAGAATTGTTGCATGATGCGTGTCACGTGCGGGCGCGCATTGTCCTGTTGAAACGTGGCCGCTGGCAGGTCCGGCAGGTAAGGTGGTAGGATTACAGGCTCCAAAATGTCGGAGCCTATAGTCATACCAGAGGGGTGCGGGGGTCATATCCAATTGCACCCCAAACCCTAACACCAGGCGACGGACAGATATGGCGATGCATAATGCAGGCGTCATACAGTCTCTCGCCGTGGAGCCGCCACAAGCGTATCCGACCATCGTGGTGTTGCAGGCAGAAGCGGAATTCGTCGGAGAAGACAATGTCATGCCATTCCATAGTCCAGGTGCGGCGTTCAACGGCCCACTGCCGCCGCACTTGCCGGTGGTGTAACGTCAATAGTAATCGGAGCAATGGCCACCGTGCAACAAGTCCCCGCTCCTGCAGACGACGTCGAACGGTACGTGCTGACACAGGTTGTTGCGCAACACACCCTAATTCCTGTGCTAACGTTCATGATGTGGCAGTGCAAGCCGTTAATGCCCGCCGTACAACATGCCGGTCCTCTCGTTCGGTGGTGTTCCGTGGCTGCTGCAATCGCTCACGTCAGTCCGTCCCTCCTGCACCCACCGAATCCATACTCGCCTCACTGTGGCTGGATGTCGTCCCACACGGGCGCCGATGTCTCGGTACGATAAACCACTGTCGCAATAAGCCACTATTCGTCCTCCGTCGAACTCCGAAACATGCTGGAATGACTGCCGTATTCTGCGACGAGGCATCAGGAAGTTTCCCACGCACAGGTCCGGCAGCACAACACACTTTCACTACTTACACCCCGCCTTCTGTGCACCCTTCTTATAGTGCTCGGTGGCGTGCCGGGTGCACATGATTTGCATATGCCCTGCAATACTAATCTTTTGCATGTCCTCTCGCGGGCGACGCATGCTGTGAATTTTAGGCCAATCGGATGCTTCCTTCTTGGTGTTGCATTTTGGGTGGCCAGTAGTGTATAATAGAGTCCTGGGACTTTTGAATCACACTGTATAAATCACGAGACAGGAAATATCAAAGGTATTGAAAAAATCACAATTCCATTGCTCTTTCCAGGCTATGTAATCAAAATAAATTCATTCTCAGCTCGGTAGATAGTCTACTGTTTATCACTACAGGCATCATTCTGAATATTGCATCAGGTATATGAAGCCATTATACATTTCCAGCACCCCTATCCACAATGATACACTTCACAGCATATTCTACCCTGAAAGCTGCTAAGTAATGCAAGAAGAAAATGACCATATGGTAGTAGCAAAAATCAGAAATAAAAAATCCAGACCTAACAACAATAATGGGCACGATGATGTACCACATCATATCTCTCTCTCCATATCCAAGAACAGGGTAGTAACAGTTTATAAGCCAATGAATATGGCTCATGAATAAACTATGAAAATCACTGACCACAGAGACTGATGACACATACTGTGTGTATATATACATGTATATACATATATGATGTAAGGTCAGGTGATGCGTAACATTACAGCCTCTCCTTGACAAATGTCAACCCCGCCTTCTCGTGGCGCATCCTGTTCCTACTAAAGGGGCTCTGACGACCGCCAATAGCGGTATAACTATACCATCGGGATTAGAGGAAATGCTATCCCACACTCACCAACCCGCTTAGCCAGCGTGATGAGTTATGGCCAAACCCCTCCAAAATGACTCCACAACTTAAATCTTGGCCCTCAGTCTACAGCAGCTGGAATGTACCTGGCCAAGGCAGCGCAGCCAGTTCGACATGAAGGCAGAGGGTGCTAAGAATCCCCGGAGGAGTGGACTAGGCTGCTATCTGATGCTGACCTTGGCTACGTATGATGGACGCTCCCTATCTTCTGATTCAAGGCTTCTTGAATTGGAAGAGGAACTACAAAGGATCAAGTGGGACATCGTCGGGCTAAATGAGGTAAGGAGATCTCATTGAACTAAAAAGTGGACATCTCTTCTACTATCGTGGGACAGATACTGGCAGAACTAGTGGTGTTGGATTTATAAATAAACAAGAAACTGAAGGATAAAGTTGTAGAAGTTGAAAGTTCCTCTGACAGAGCTGCACGACTCATTATCCAACTCTTGAGAAGATACCAAGCTCAGATTATTCAAACTTATGCACCCACCAAAAGTCATCCTGAAGAAGAAATTGAAGAATTTTATGAGGAAATTCGTGATCTAAATAATAAAAATAAGCAGCACTTGAAGATAATTATGGGAGATTTCAATGCAAAAATAGGGCAACGGCAACAGAATGAAACTTCAGTAGGTAAATTCGGTCACTGCGACAGAAACCAGTGTGGAAATACTCTCGTTGAGTTTACATAGGCAGAAGGGTTTCCCATCTTGAACTAAAAAAATTTTTTTTAAGAAAAAGCCGCACAGGAAATGGACATGGAGACATCCAAACGGGACAACAAGTGAAACTGATTTTATTATGTGTAACAAAAAATTTCGTCATAGAAAACTGCAGTGTGCTAAACAAGTTCAACACTGGTAGTGACCAAAGATTGGTGAGATGCAAGATGCATCTCAACACTAAACTCGAACGTGGCAAGTTCATAAGACAAACAAAATGTATTGACATAACCAACCTTAAAAAACACCATAATACCTTCAAGTTGGAACTGAAGAACAGATTCTCTGCTTTAGAAGGCCTAACATCGGAAGAAGTGGATATTTCTGAAGTTAATAGAAAAGTAACCAAAGCTCTTATGGAAACAGCAACAAAATTAGCTGGGTCTAAGAACAAGTTGCATGTGAACAAATTATCAGGAAAAAAAATGTTGATGCAAAAAGAAGAGAGATGAGGACAACTAAAGAAGATGTGACTTCCAAAGTGGAATACATAGCGCTATGCAAGACAGTACGAAAAAGTATCACTGAAGACGTAAGGAAATTCAACTGTGAACTAGTGAGGAAAGCAATTGAAAACAACCAAAGCCTAAAAGACAGCAAAGGGACATCTCAGTAAGGGAAGAAAACAGATTATGGCACTGAGAAAAGAAGATAGTTCTGTAACAAGAAATAGAGGCGAAATTTTGACAAGAGTGAAAGATTTCTACTCCAAGTTATATGAAAGGGATGATGCATGTACTCCAGACATCATGGAAGGTACCAGTACCAGAGTTCTTCCAGTCCTCCCAGCAGAAGTTGCACATGCAATCATGAACATGAAGCGGGGAAAAGCTCCAGGAGAAGATGGAATTACTGTAGACATCATACAAGAAGCAAGAGGAGAAATCGAAACAGTGCTTGCCCAAATTTTCACTCGATGCCTTAATGAAGCGAACATTCCTGAGGATTGGAACAACGCTACAATGATCCTGCTACATAAAAAAGGTGACATTGAGGATCTCGGGAACTACAGACCTATCAGCCTCCTATCAGGGTTTATAAAATCTTCACTTAAGTTCTTTCACACCGCTTGAAGGTAACACTGGACATGGCTCAACCGAGAGAACAAGCTGGATTCAGGAGTGGCTACAGCACAATAGATCATATCCATGTACTGAGAGAACTAATTGAAAGAGCGAGGGAATATGAACTTCCATTGTGCATGGCTTTTATCGATTATGAAAAAGCCTTTCATTCGGTGAGACCATCAGCAGTTACCATGGCTCTGAAATCCTGCGGTATTCAAGATGCATACATTAATATTATTAATAACATCTATGAAAATGCAAGTGCAAAGATTCAGCTGTTTGAAAATACAACACACATAAAAATTGGAAAGGGAGTGAGACACGGTGATACCATATCTCTGAAGCTTTTTAACGCCACATTGGAAAATGTCTGTTAATCACTGAACTGGGAAAACAAAGGGATAAAGATTAATGGAGATTATCTAACCCACCTTCGTTTTGCTGATGACAGTCATTTTTGCAACTACCCCATTAGAGCTGCAGAGTATGATCTAGGAATTTGCTGACAAGAGTAAAGAAGTGGGATTAAAAATGAACTTTCAGAAGACAAAAGTGATGTTCAATGCTTTTACACGAAATGAAGATTTATCGATTGATGGAGAAAAGCTGGAAGATAACAGACACATACGTTTATCTTGGACAGCAGATATCAAGTGAGGGTCACATTGATGAAGAAATTAATCGGTGTACAAAACTTGCCTGGAGAGCTTTTGGAAGAAACAGCACAATTTTCAAGAGCAATATGCCATTATGTCTTAAAAGAAAAGTGTTTGATCAATGCATCCTTCCAGTGCTTACGTATGGTGCACAGACGTGGACCTTAACTAAAAGAGACATACAAAGGCTGCAGACAACTCAAAGATGCATGGAGAGGTGCATGCTTGGTGTAACCAGGAGAGATAAGAAGAGGAACTCGTGGATCAGAAAAATGACAAGAGTGGAAGACATCATGATCAGAGTAAAATCCCTGAAATGGCATTGGGCTGGGCATACTGCCAGAAGGACAGATCATCGATGGACAGCCGAAATTTTAGACTGGATTCCAAGGGACGGGAAAAGACCCAGAAGAAGACCACATGGGAGATGGGTGGATGAAATTCGAAAGTATGCGTGAGTGACATGGAGGAGACTGGCACAAGACAGACCGTTGTGGAGGAAACTTGGGAGACCTTCGTCCAGCAGTGGATTGATAATGGTTAATGATGATGATGATGATATACATATATATTTTCAAAGTTAATATAAGGAAATTCTACCCTATTTTGTGTGTTATTTTTAGCCACATATTTCCTGTCGAATAATACATGTATTAAGAATGTACTACATAATTTTTTTATCATCTTGCATGTATTCGTACACAGCCATCCCTAAGATGTGGCTAGCAGGCAACTATTCTGGGCTCCAAGCAGGGGAAGATTTCATCTTTTTTGCTCACTAGCAAACTTTGCTAGTGACAAATAGGGTAGAATTTCCTTATATTTAGCACATTTTGCTAGTGACCAAATAGTTTGCTAGCAAAACATTTGCATGACTAGCAAGTAAAACTAAATTACATTGTAACTTATTTTCTAATAAAGTTACACAGAAATTTAAATATGTATATAAAAATATTGACTTACCTTTTTGAATAATGAATAGAATCTTAGATAAGTTTAGTGACTATCTTTATTATTAATTTCTAACAAATTCTCATACCACATGAATATATTTCACTGACATTCTAATTCAGATTTTTTCCCATATGGTTTACGCTCAGGGTGTCTGACTTCGTCATCATACCACTTTATAACTGCTGACCGTGGATCAAAAAATCTCTTCTTGTGGCCATTCTATTTCAATTGTCATCAGAGCATTTAAAGTTTCAACAGACAAATTGTTCCTCCAATCCCCTTGTATTCTTTTTTAAAAAACTGAATCCCACCTCACAACATGCAGTACTAAGCAGAAGTATAGCACAAATTTCTGCTAAACTTAACATATTTTTATAAACTTCATATTTTTCTTGGAGCATCCTGCTCCAAAAATGCTTTGACCCTTTTTTCATGTCACTTTGATGGTTGTTTGCAGCATCCACTTTTAATTCAATAAATTCTCCACTTATGTTGAATAATTCAACTCCACACTTATGCAGTGGTCCCTTAAAATGCTCAACCATTGTCAATATTTCAGAATTTGCATAATTTTTTAGTTCTTGAGCATCACTTGGCCAATTTGCTACTTCAAATACTGTTGAAAGCTTTAATATTCCATCGTCTTGCAGAGATGCAAATCTAAAGTTAATATTTTCTAAAACTGCATCAATTAAAACATTTTTTTTAAATAAATGTACAGCATCAGTTCTTTTTTTAAAGATTGACCTCTAAATGTACAATTTCCAGAAAGATGATCCACTTTAACAGTATTTGTAAATTCATGTAAGTTAATGCTTTCTGAAATTTTCATTTCATTTAGCTTTTCCTGAACACTGTGAAGTCTTTTAAGTATTTGATGTAAACTTACGTTGTGTGTTTGTACGCAGAGAGAGAGTCGAGCTATTTCACCCAGTACATCTGTGAAAAAATGTAAATGCAGTAGGAAAGTATAAATCAGACAGTGTTTCAGAATTCCTTGTGCTACCGCCTTTTCATCAGGTAATCCAGAAACGCAGACATCTTCCAAGTGCATGACAACTGCCTTCCAGTTATTAATCAAACCTTGACACGCGCTGTAATGGTGAGGTATCCATCTTACACCATCTAATCTTTGTGGAGCTATTATATTTTCACTGCATATTGATGCAATATCTTTTAACATGGTCCTACATTTAGGAGACCTTGAGTAAAAACTATATATTTGCTTCATTATCATTTCCAAAGTAGTCATATATGTTTTTGGAAAAGCCGATTTCATGGCCAACTCCAGGTGATGAGACATGCAGTGAATATTAACCAACCAAGAACAAGCATCTTTTATTTTAGCCCCAACTCCAAATTTTCTTTCAGTCATAACTGCAGCACCATCAGTTTCCAAACTAACAATTTTATCCATCCACTGAGGAAAGTTCAACTTGTCTGAAAACTCTGTGTTTATTGCCTTTAAAATGTCATTAGCAGTAGTAGATTTTAAATCAACTAATTTAATAAAGTGTGTCAGAGGTTCTCCTTGATTGACAAACTTGGCACATAACACCAATTTACTTGTTGTGCAAATATCCGTAGATTCATCAATCATCAGAGAGAAAAACCAGCATTTCTTAGTTTTGAACACAATATCTCACAGATATCATTACCAATGAAGTGAGTAGAAGTACTGAAAGCTTTATCGTTATGATAGGTAACACCAATACCTGATTCACCTTCAGTTATCCTTTTGTGACAGGAAATAAATTTTTCAAAGAATTTAAACTTTACCTCTGATTTTGCCATAGTGTATGTAATATGAAATAATCTGTCCATCTTTTTCAAAAGCTCTTTTTTTTTTTTTTTTTTTTTGATTGGAGGTTTAACGACCACCGTGAGCAACTCAATGGGCTATAAGCAGTCGCCCGTCCCTAATTTAGGGTCACTGGTTCCAGGGAAGGGAGAGAGCCAGCGCCGTAAGACAAACACAACATCCATGCCTGACCAGGATTCGAACCCGGACCCCTTACGGACGAATGATCAGAGGCCAGCGCCTTAGACCACTGTGCCACCGGGGCGGCTTACGGACGAATGATCAGAGGCCAGCGCCTTAGACCACTGCGCCACCGGGGCGGCTCAAAAGCTCTTCCATCTGCTGTTCTAAATGATTTCACTATAGCAGCATCACATAATTCACCTTCCTTGGAATCTTTTACTGATAATGCTGTCAGATAATCAGAAGATTTTCTATGTGCAGAAACAGATTCTTTTTTACATTTTGAGTCTGATACTTTTTTATGCCATACTCACGACAAATTTTGCACCAAATTTCTTTCACATGTGAAGGAGATGTATATATTAAACTGTAATTAATCCAATTCCATTTGTTGGTTAATCTCCAGTTCTGTACAGTAGCAACCTTCACATTTTTAACTGCAGTTGTACACAATTTTCGCTTAAGGGAACTATGCTGAGATGAATGATCACCACGTGATTCACCAGCTATCATGCTTTGATTTCCTGTTCCATTGACTGGCGCAGTGGAGCTTTTGATATCTTGCACGAAATTTAAAGCATTGTTCTCATTTTGAAATGAAGGCTTTTGGTCAGAAGTTCGCTGTCGCTTGTTTACAAATGAATGCAAAGTCAACTGTCGACTCACGATTCAAAAAATAAAGCAAATGAAACACAAAGGTACACTTAACAATAAACGAGCCTACGTAACACGTGGTTGTTCACTCAAAGAATCCGAAGAACGCAAAATATATTGAAACTAACCCAACAGAGACAGGGTGAACACAGGATTAACTGGAACTCTGACGTCATGAAGTTGACTGCAGCATACCATCGGTCTCTTACAAAACTAGCCGTTGATTGACAGCCCAGCAGGAATCATGTGATTTGTTTCATTTGAACTCTTGCTAAAGTGAAAGACAAATATTTGAATTCATACACACTGCGTATCTGCCAACTACCACACAATGCCGTAGTTTCTACAGAATTAGTTGTCTGACTATGGAACTCACTATCAAAACTACAGATTCTACATATTTTCATTTTGTTTTAAATTTTTCTTTTGCTATTATTTTTATGATATACATGGATTCGCAGAATCCCGCTTTTTTTTTTGTCATCAGTTAGATCATTCTGAAGATTAATATTTGGGAAGGGGGGTCGTTTTCCATCTGGAGACGAAATTTCGTGCTTCAAAACTTTTGAACACAGTAGTGAAACGGAGTAAGAAAATTTTGCCATAATCGCAAATTGTTCTCCCAATGTTGTCTTTGTGTCCGCTTTTCTTGTTAAATGTCATTTTATTGCATAAATGTTTGCATTTTAGCTTGAAACTGTGGAGAACAATTTGCAAAAACGGAAGTTGGATGCTGCAAAACTTTCCAGTAATCTTCAGGCATGAGATTCTTCCACGAATTCAAGGAATTTTGGCTTTTTTCGTTATTATTAGAATTCCGTCTTTACGAAACTAGAAAACGAAAGGTCAATGGAATTCGGATTGTTTCCGTAATCATAATTTCTTTTTTTCTCACGATGTTACTTCTGTCAAGTATTATTGCTCGATAACATTTTACTGGATAAATATTTGTATTTCAGATTGAAAATACGAGGAAAATTTCCAAAACCTGGAAGTCAGACGAAGCAAAAGTTTCTTCTGTAATTGTTTACCCCTTCACGAACACGAAGACGTTTCGTAAAAAAGCGTCTATCTATGCCACACAATAAGGCTAGTTACTATGGATAAGACTTTCCAGTAACACTTTGGTTTGCTTCTTTCGGTTTTGTCTACCATCCTAATAAGTGGAATTATTCTTGCTTATTCATCACTGATCATTAGAGCGCAGTATTTGATGCATGCACGACTATCAAGACTTGTGGAAGTGGGCGATCAATTGGCTTAGGTTACAACAGGAGTTGAGGACAAAGTTCATTGGGCAAAAGAAGGGAGGGTGGCAGAACAGGTGGTCAAACAACCGATCCATCCCAGAGCTCTGAGTTGCCACAGCAACCATTGCCGACATCACGTTCAGTTTCTGTAATAGACCAATGAGGGCACGATGGAGAGGAGTTTCAATGTGCTTCTACGACAGTTCCCACTGGAAGGGATAAAAGATATGGGGAGGATGGGTATTAAGTGTCGAAAGGAAATTGGCGAAAGAGAATCGCTGATCGTCACTGTTTTAACAAGTGATAATAGAAACTGTTATGTAAACTTTGTGGATTGATAATGATTTTTGGTTACTTTAAATAAAGAAATTACCTTACTAGCAATATTTGCTACTGCAAATTTTTTTCACTAGCAAAATTTGATTTTTAACTAGCTATTTGCTAGTTGCTAATCGGTGAAATCGCGCCCTGGCTCCAAGTGTTCAGACATTCAAAAAATCAGTATACAAAATTTTTTATGCATAATGTCACCCTTAAACACCCAAGAAGTAAAGCTAAAGTACAGAACTGAAACAGAAATAAGGACTGAAGCCTCAGAAGAACACACTGTTGCACAATGTCCAGTGTACAATGAACAATCTTGGTTTTATTAAGGTAAGGATTTACACTTTCTTTCTGAAAACCAGTAATTTGCAGACTCTTATAATTTGTTAGTTTATTGCTAATGGGCACAAGTGAAGATGCTGCAACAGTGTAATCAATAACAAACAGCTGAATAGACAAAATCTCATAAATTCATAATTGGTGTAGTAACAAAGGTATTTTAATTTGCTGAGCTTTCACCTGCCAACAGGAGGCTTTATCATGGTGAATAAAATATATTTTTATGGCAAATTAAAATATCCTTCTTACTACACCAATTACTAATTTATGAGACAACTTACTTTTCAGTTTCACTTAATAACTGAAAAGTAAATTTTAAGACAATTTACTTTTCAGTTATTATGGTATATTTCTATCTTTCAGACCCATCCTTAAGATCTCTCTCATATTGCTACCTCCAAACAAATAGTTGTTTTGAGTAATGAAATGCATAATGTACAGTGTGAAAAATTAGCTTATACTAAACAGTCTCATTTTATAAACTTAATTTTGAGCTCTTTACAAAATTTGTAAAATATCTGTTAGTTTTTAGGTACACCACAACAGTTTATAATACTTAACACTGTACTCCAGTGTGAAATAATGTGTTATTTAATATATCAAAAAACTGATTACCATGACTAGTACAGACTGGGATAGATCCCAAAAGTAGAATTTAGGAGCAAAAATAGATTGGGCAACACTCAAATAAAATATTAAATATGAAAGGTTCTTTAGGAAAAATTGTAGTATTGAGAAATTTTACAGGGGAAGAAGAGAAAAATCACATGCAATGTCAGTTTTAAGAATTGTGGAAATGCAGCTATTGAACAAAACATTAATGTCCCCCTATATTAACATCACTTGTGTTAATACTGAAATGGGCAAAATTTTTTTTTATATAATCTGGCAAGTTTTACTAAAAATGTTTACTCATTAGCAAAAAGAAAATCCTGCAAAATTAAGGTAAGGACTTACACAGATCACCTCATACTGGGATCTAACATTGTTTCCCACTAAATGCCAATATTATATGCAGTCAATGATGAAACTGCATGAGGAAAATGTTTAGGCTTCACCTGAATTTATTTTTATCACTGCACCTAAAGAAAAATGGCAATTAAAATACCTTTGTTTTTCACCCTAAAAAAACTTGATTCACTACAACTGCATAAGAGAGAGAATTCTTTGGATTTGTTTGAAAGTGAAACTTCAGAGAATAGTACTTGTTGTAGACTCTGAATCTTCCCATAGGAAGGAAGATTTCTGAAATGAGCTAAAACATCTTTTAAGCCAGTTTGGTGTTAAAGAGAAAGTTATTATAGCAGGTATTTCAATGCTAGAGTAAGTGTACAGAATAGGATTTCTGATAATGTTCTGGGTAAGTTTAATGATCCTTGTGTGAATGATAATGGTGAAAAGGTTAATCGAACTCTGCATTGAGAATGGATTGTGTGTATCAAATACATTTTTCAACCACAAGTATATACACACATACACTTGAGAAAATCGTACACTAGGACAAACGAGTGTATAGATTTTGTTGTTTACGATCAATGTTTGAAACACTTAGTTTTTGACACTCGTGTCATGAGAGATGTCGAAGTTGTTGTTTTTTTTATTGGAGATTTAACGACCATCTTGAGCAACTCAATGGGCTATAAGCAGTCAGTCGCCCGTCCCTAATTTAGGGTCACTGGTTCCAGGGAAGGGAGAGAGCCAGTGCCGTAAGACAAACACAACATTCATGGCTCACCAGGATTTGCATCCGGACCTCTTTCGGATGAATGATTAAAGGCCATCACTTAGACCACTGCGCCACCGGTGCGGTGGTGTGGATGTTGGATCTTATCATTACTTGTTAGTGTCACGAGTGAAACTGAATGTTGATTAGAGAAACAGGAATAAAAAGAAGTTTAAGATGAAAAGAATAAAGGTTGAAAGGCTCCCTGAAGAACATCAGCATTACTCTAATTTACTCAGAATGACTGAATGAGTTGAAGTCATGTGAGAGGGATGTAGAAAAGAAGTGGACTTGTTCTAAGAACTGTGTTGTAACTGCTGCTGAAGAAGTATGCAGTATCGCAATGGTAGGTAACATTAGAGGTGATGCATAGTGGGACAGTGCGATTAAAGAAACAGTAAAGAGAAAGAAGGAAGCACATTTGGGAATGTTGCAAGTAGAGTTTCTGAGGACAAGTATTACTGTGAGAAGCATGTGGCAGATAAGCTAGTATGCCAGAGTAAGGCAAAAGATAGGAAGGAGACAGTAGAAAGGCATGAATTGGCTTTTTGGAAAGATAGGAAGTCCTTCTGGAAGTTACATGAGACTCAGGAAAATAGGGGAAACAAAGTGTTAAGATGTGTGAAGAATAGGGATTGGGAAATGATATGGGAGACCAATGAGTTAATTGAAAGATGGGGTGAATACTTCTTTAAGTAATTAGATGGTGAAAGTGAAGGTGATTCTGAGGCTGAAGTAGATGATGTCACAGTGAGAGATGGAAGCACAATAGGGACCTCAGGAGAAGAGGTGTGTAAAGCTCTAAAATCTCTTCAGAATGGTAAGACTCCAGGCGTAGATGGCATAACTGCTGAGGTGTTAAAATATGGTGGTGACTTTACTGGTTAACTGAAGTTTGCCAGTTGTGCTTGGAGTTGGGAGTCGTCCCTCAGGATTGGAGGAATGCTATCGTTGTTCCTTTGCACAAGGGAAAAGATGATCAGGCTGAATGCAAGAGCTATTGTGCTGTTGGCTTACTTTAGTGTACCAGGGAAAGTGTTTGGTAAGGTTGTTATTGATAAGATATTAGGTCTTACATCAGAGAAAGTGTGTGATGTATAGAGTGGTTTTATGCCTGGTAAGGACTGCACAAGCTAAATTTTTGCATTATGTATGATGATTGGAAAAACCTTCTTACTGCCTTCATCGCTTTAGAGAAAGCTTAAGGCAGAGTAAATAGGATACTTCTGTGGAAGGTACTGAATAAATATGGTATTTCAGGGAATCTACTTAATAGTGTGAAAGCCATGTATGCTGACAGTAGAGCATGAGTACAAGTGAATGGTGTTGCATTGAAATGGTTTTCTATTGTAACTGGAGTCAGACAAGGTTGGGTAATGTCTCCATGGCTGTTTAATATATTTATGGACATATACATGCATGATGCCAAAATGGATAATACTGGTTTATATCTTGATAATTTCTATATGCATGCAGATTGCTGTATGCTGATGACACAGCCTGTTGGCAGAGAGCAAAAGATAGTTGCAGTGTACGTTGTCCAGGGTGTATGAAGTTTGTATGAAATTCAAACTGAGTATAAATTAGAGAAAAACCAAAGTTATGGTTTTTGAGCAAGGAATTGTTAGCACTGAATGCAAGATAAGTCTAAATGACATAGTGATTGACCAGGTGAATGAGTTTGTGTATTTAGGAATCATGTTTGACAGGGAGAACACATCAGATGGTGAAATCAGTATGTGAGTGAACTTTTCTTTGAAAGTCATAGCTGCTTTAGAAGGATTTCACACAAATGATGGATTCTCAAGGAACTCCTGAATGGCTGTGTATGAAAGTGTAATTGTTCCTACTCTGATGTATGGCAGGGACGCCTGGGCACTGCAGAAGACATAGAAGTCGTTTGTGTGCTGGAGAGATGTGTTACTTATGGGAGGGGGGCAAGACTTGCTGTGATCATGTGAGGAATGAAGATGTGTTGTAGTTGTGGGATGCTGTCAGCAAAATGGAGACTAATATCACTGGTAAACACATGTTTTGTCCCAGACATAATTTTTTTTTATTCTTTAGTATTTTCATACGAGGAATCCAGATTTGCTATCCAAATTTTTCTATCACGTATAGTTTTAGAGATATAAGAATATGTTTTTTTCAATTTTTAACGCTAAAAATAGCTGGGTTTTTTTGCGAGAAATAATTCCAGTATTGACTTGGAGCACATAGCATCGTTTATTCATATGAGAAAATAAAAGAAAAAAAGCTGCAGGTGTCATACAGACTCTGCTGCATTCGTGTTTTATCAAAGGGGGGTCCTGTACGCACATGCAAATGAGTCATAGACATGGCGCCACCTGCACCCTTCCCGGCTACTCACTCGACTGCGTCTTATGTCGCAGTTCTCTGTAGACAGCCGAAGGGAATGCTGTGCTACTGCTCTTTATTAGTAGCTTTTGTTTGTGTGCAAAAACTGAAAAAGGCCACGCAAGTGCCTCAACCATCCGGATATGTTTTGTTATGTGTGCAGTGAATTGGCATTCAAACCTCAAAGGCAGAACTTTACCCCGTTAATACGAAAGTGTTATCAGCTTTACTTTGGTTGCAAAGTAGGTGATCAGGACAAGAGTTGGGAACCACATATTTGTTGTGTTACATGTTCAAGACTTTTAATGGGGTGGGCAAACAGTTCTCACCATTGCCATTTGCAGCTCCCATGGTGTGGAGAGAGCCGAAAGATCATTCTTCAGACTGTTATTTTTGTATAACAAATACAAAAAGAATTACAAGTAAGTTGAAACACAGTTTAAAATATCCCAACTTACCTTCAACGATGCGACCTATTCCCCACAGTGATGATATGCCAATACCACCTTCACCTGGTATCAACCGATATAAATGAAAATTCAAGCTCTAAAGAGGATCAGAATGAAGATCAGGCTGATTGACATTATGCATGTTTCGACATTTCTAATGAGCCTCATTTGACACAAGGAGACCTAAATGATTTAGTGCACGATTGAAATTTATTAAAAAAGCAGGCAGAACTTTTGGGATCATGACTAAAAGGGTGGAACCTTCTTGATCGCAGAACTAGGATAAAATCGTCAAGATTTCAAGCAGTTTTTCTCGCAAGAAGGAGGTATAGTGTACTGTAATGATATTTCATCAGTGATGGACACTATAGGACATCCTCATAATGCACAGGAATGGCGTTTGTTTATAGATTCGTCAAAAGTTAGCCTAAAAGCTGTCCTTTTGCACAATGGAAACAAATTCCCATCAGTTCCACTAGCACATGCTATTAATATGAAAAAAAAAACTATGAAAATATGAAGATTATTCTAAACAAGATACAGTATGAAAAATTCATTTGGAACATATGTGGACACCTCAAGGTGATCGCTATGCTGCTCAGATTACAGTCTGGATATACCCAAATTTTGCTTTTTGTGTGTGTGAGTGGAACAGCCGAGATCGTAAAAGTAATTTCAAAAGGAAGACATGGCCTTCACTTAAATCTCATACACCTGGTGAAAAAAATTTAATGAATGCTCTTTTAGTTGATCCCAAAAACATCCATCTCCCACCTCTTCACATCAAATTAGGTTTGATGAAAAATTTTGTGAAAGCCATGGACAGAAATGGAAGTGTTTTTTTGTACTTGAAGGAGAAGTTCCCCAAAATTAGCAAAGCAAAAATTAAAGAAGGAATTTTCATAGGACCACAAATTAGAGAACTAATGCAAAATGAAATTTTTGAAGGATGTTTGAATGACTCGGAAAAGTGTGCATGGGTTTCTTTCAAGAATTTAGTGAAAAGTGTTTTAGGTAACAAAAAGTCGGACAACTATACGGATGTAGTACACGAGATGCTGAAAGCGTGTGAAGACTTAGGCTGCAATATGTCTCTGAAGATCCACTTCCTTCACTCTCACTTAGATTTCTTTCCCGAAAACCTGTGCCGTAAGTGATGAACACAGTGAACACTTCCATCAGGACACTTCAACAGAGATGCCAACATCTGAAGGAAGTCATCAGTAATCCATATGCGTGGCGCCCGTAGTTCTTCCGAAGTGACGTCAAGTCAAGTTCCCACATTAAAATTTGCAGGGTAGCATACGTATTTCCCAGAATATACTGCTACATTTTTAGCAATATATTAATCTCGATCGGGGACAATACTTGGATAAATTTTGCAACATATTTAAGTCCCCTTAAAATGGGGGGAAAAAAACTTAAGTAAATACACAAAAAATACTACCATTTCAACTCCACCTTTTAATAAATATGTTATGTTAATAAATATGTTATGTCATAAGTGTGTGATGCCACACACTTATGGTTATTCCTCCTGTTTTTTAAAGTGAAAATGCCTACCGCAATCGTCTTTTCCGCCGTGTGCGATTGAAAAATCAACAGCACACGGGGAACAAAACCCATGGTTTTCGGATACCCGAGACGATTTCAGAAACGGAAATTTTTGCAAATAACTCTCCTTGAATTTTTGACAACTTTTTTGCGTTTTAGATCCAAGAATATTAGTAGAGACAGGTGGCCCTTTACCCGACGCTTTTGCAAGTAAATTCGTACACGACAAACACAATGGGAGCAAAGAAGGAACAATTAACTTTGAAAGATTTCATAGCTTTATTATGCAGATAAATAGAAAATTAGCATTAAATGCTTATGATACGAAAAAACTAATCAAAAAAGTATTTTAAATTGCATAAATTAATCAATTCTGGAAAAAAAAAGGATAAAATAAAACATCCCTTTGTTTAGCAGAACATTTTTACATGAGAAAAAAAAAAAAGAACTGCACTTCACAAATCTGTCAAAGTAACAAACAATTAAGCTCATTACAGACAGCGAGGAGCGTGGGAAAATAGGTCACAACTGCGCACACACACCCAGAAGCTTCTCATCGCAACTGCTGCTAGACGTTTTCTTTGGCTGGTTGCCAAAGACATATGGAGACTTTCTCTTGCTCTGGGCAGAACATACTGCGAGCGAAAAACAAACTCCCGGGTAGGTAACATAAAAACAGGCAATAACAGCGGCCACACATCCAGGTAGCTTAGTTATGCGCTCTGCCGGAAAAAACAAACATTCAGGATTTCTTTAATCCACAATTAACAAAGAAAGGTGGCTTGATCACGCTAGTTACGTTAACTAAAACTTTTACAAAAAGTTCGTAAGTTGGAAGCTTTCGACCTTATCTTAGGTCTTCATCACGCCAATGGAGGACTAAGATTGTTGCCAGATTCTACATTTGAATTTTTCCTATTTTTGTTGCCAAAACTTAGAATTGATCTCCAGATTAACGGAATGTAGAGAGGAGATTCGGAGTTGCAAGTCATTGAGTTGAAAATAATTTCTATGCTTTCACGGTAACGGAGGGCAAAACGATTGTCAAACGAAGCAATTGTTTTGCTTCGTTCCAGTGGGGAACTGCAGATGTGTCTTCCATTGTCAAAATAGACAAGGCAGTGTTGGGATTGCCTTTCGAAACATCTTTTCTGTGTTCTAAAATTCTATGGCTTATGCTCCTGTATGTGCTTCCAATGTATAAGTTATCCCCAGTAGAAGAAGAGATAGGAATGCAGTAAACTCCTGGGAGGTTCAGGCTTTCAACTTTGTCCCTATCCCTTTGTAGAAGTTTCAAGATGTTTGGGGTAGATTTAATGGCAAGATGGTAACCAAAACTTCTAAAAAGAATCTGTAACTTATAAGCATAGGAAGGATGGTAAGGAACAGAACCACAGAATTTTAGGTCTTCTTTCTTGTGAGGAAGGAGGCATTCGATTTTCGAATGGTTTTCATATTTCTTTATGAGGGAGTTGACTGTAACAGCAGGGAAACCATGAGAGAGGGCTATTGTAGAAATTTTGGAGAGTTCTTCTTGAAGAGAGAGTTGGCTGTTGCAAATGATATGAGCCCTGTGGATGTAGGACTTCAATGCTGCAAGCTTGTAGAGATGCAGGGTGCAAGATTTGTAGGGAATGATGTTAGTGGCTGCAGAAGGTTTTCGATAGACGGAACGAGTAATGGAGAGGTCAGCGTTTCTGCAGATAGATACATCCAGGAAATCAATTTTGTGATTTACTTCCTTAGATATAGTGAGCTTAATGGAAGGAAATTTTTCTGTAATGGAGTTGATCAGTATCTGTAGCTCAGACTCGGAATGTGGCCAGCTAATGAAAATGTCGTCTACATATCTTAACCATAGGGAAGGTTGAAAAGGGTGTAGAGGAATTATGGAAACTTCAATATGTTGCATGTAGATTTCAGCAAGCAGAGGGGAAAGAGGTGAGCCCATGGGGAGACCAGATTGTTGCCTATACACAATTTTGTTGAAAACAAAACAACTATGTTGATGAATAGTGTGGAAACAATCAAAAAGATCTTTGATAAGAGGGCCGGGGGTTCAAAATGAAGAATCAATTTCTTTCATGAGGAGCATGTAGGAATCAAAATATGGTACAGAGGGAAACAAAGATTCTACATCAAGAGTATACAGATTATCACTAGGAGGAAAGGAATTAGGAAGGTTGTGGATGAAGTTTGAAGTAGAGACAACTGTATGAGGATGGTTGGCTGCCAGGGATTTGCATTTGAGGACCAATCTCTTTTCAAGGTTTACTGCTGGAGAAAAAGAATATTCCACTAAAGGTCTGATGGGGTTACCAGCTTTATGCAGTTTCACTTGCAGGAAGAGCCTGGGAGTTCTAAAGTAAGGAGGGGGTGATATATCACCAAGGAAGGATTGAAGAGTTTCTTTCTTAGCTAATCTGTCAACTGAGTTTTTTGAGTGAGTTGGTGGTGTCTGACTGTAAAGGGATGCAGTTGGCAGATGTAAGAAAAGAAAGCACTTTTTGGTTTAGAGTTTCTTTACCAATGATGACTGGGCAACCAACTTTATCTGCTTTGCATACGGCCAGGTCATTTTCTTGAATAAATGACCTGAATTCTTTTAAAACAAGAAGAAGAGTACTTGCTTGGCACAGAATTTTGCTTGGATAAGATAACAGCAGCGTTGGCACGAAGGATAGGCTGCTGAACAGTCTCAGTTCTGTGGATGGCTGATTCTATAACAGAAACAGTTTGTGGAAGATTGATAGGAAGAGCAGGTGAAATTTTTGGGCCTAATGATAAGAATTTATCCAAGCTAGGAGGAATAGTGACAGAAGAAAGATTTACATACTTTGGCTTGTCAGTAGAGGTTGATGACGGAGATGTTGCTTGACTTTTTTGCTTGGAGAGTAGAAAATTGAATTTCTTTGTATGGCGAGCATATTCATTTACTTCAATTGTTGAGAGGGTTTGGTTGATGCGAACCATGAAAATATCAAGCAAAGCAGGATGAGTGGTAGCAGCCAGTGATTGGTAGCTAATGTAGCAGGAAAGTTCAGTTTTAGCAATGGAGGAACGCAGGTCACGGATAGCGGCAGATAGGAGGTTATGGCTGGTTTGCTGTAGTAACGCACGGCACCGTCCTTTGAAGATGGGTTTGCAGATCTGAAAAGCTTGAGGAAGAATGCCAGAAGTCTTGCAGGAAACAAGAAAACGAAGGCTGCACAGAGAATTAGTGACTTGAGTCCGAAGTTTCCGGAAGGAAATCCAATCTTTCGTCCAGTCCAACTTCCGGTCATCCACAATTATTTCCTTCGATCTGATGACTATTTGCTCAGAGCATTTTTTTTTTTTCTGATACCCTGCCCGCCCCTTACTTTGGTGAAACAAATATGCAATAGCAATTAACTATTTAAATTAAATTTCAGCAAAAAAAAAAAAAAAAAAAAAAAAAAATCACGGAAACACGCAACCGCTGCAAACATGGAAATTCCAACGAATAACATTCCTTGTACTGCTGCGAATTTTTATTCTTTTTCACACCACTGGAACTGGAAGCCACTGAAGCGTGCTTCATAACTACAGCAATTCACGTCACACCACAACTAATCAACTTAACAACAAGAACAGAAAACGTGGAATTGACTCTAGTCTACCTCCATCCTTTGACAACTTACGTTAGTTCAGGACGCGGTTAAGGTTTTCCCGAAGTTAACAGACGTCGTGCATTACGAACGCCCTTTCCACAGCAAGCCAGGTACAAAGTCACGTGATCATACAAAACGATCTCCGCTGCAACATTTCCGCTTGCTTGTCGGCCAGCCAAACATGCTTGCTGTGTAACGGCTTCGTGGCGTTACCGCAAAAACACTACATTTGACTATGCTTGACTTTTTTTATAAATAATTAAAAAAAAAAAAATTCCGGAAAAATCCGTAGTTTTTCACACCTTCTCCGTAGTCCGAACATGATATCCGTAGAAACTACGGACAATCCGTAGTACTTGGCATCTCTGCTTCAAGCATCGATAAAAGATATAAAGGAAACTGAAGTTCAAGTATGTTAGCAGATTACTGCTGGACTCTTAAAAGGGACCTTTCTGAGGCAAAGTATTCCAGGAAATCTTCAATTAAGACCTTTTAGGTACGTTGAACATTAATTAATTTCCTTAGTGTACATGTTATCAATGTAAAATACTTACGTAACTGTCACACGAAAACCTTACGCGATAGAGAAAAATGGTTTCCATTATTGAATTCAGTGCAACAAATACTATAAAGATTGGCCATAACTCTTTGGGACAGAAAAAAAAGTTGTTTTTTTTGTTTTTTGTAGACCAGTGTATTCTTAGGTGGTTTGGCCATTTTGAAAGATTGAGTGGTGGGATCCTTACAAAGAGAATTTTTTCTGCCCAAGTGGTAGGAAAGAAAGGTAGGGAAAGGATCAGGAAATCTTGGAAAACCAGATTCAGGAATGTCTGTGTGAGAAAAAAATAATGAGTATGAAGCACAAAAGGTTTTGTGTGCATTGTATGATGGATGTCAGTGAAGCTCGAGCTGTGAGCTAAGATCGCTGTAAATGGAGATGTTTGATACACCAACAGTAAGAAAATTCTAGTTCTATCAGTTAAACATATATCTGGCAGTTTGTCTTTCTTTGAGGAGCTAGTCTCTGAATCTCAGAGAACAGCTCAGTGATATGTATGTACTATACCGTGCAAATTAATTGGAACAAGCTATTTTATTCTCAGAATTGTAATGTGATCGCTAGTTGATGTCAGAAACCCACGTAAACCGGTTTTATCAGCTGTGAGGTGGTGTGACTGTTAGAACTTGATAGTAAGAATGTGGTTTGACTGGTTTTAAACAGGAAATAGGCATTTAGCTTTAGTTGTGAGCTTTCGTGTGTGACAGGTGGATGTTAGTTTTTGCTCTCTGTGAGTATGTGTTGCTTTCGTGTATTGAAAAATGGATATTTCCCCAAGGAAGCATGCAAAAATAATCGCTCTGAAGGATCACGCTTCTATGACAGTGAGAGATATCGCTTCTGAAGTTGGTGTAAGCAAATCAAGTGTATCAAGACTGCTTATGCGATACAATGCATCTAGATCGTCTCCAAAAAGAAGAGATAAATGTGGAAGAAAACGAAAAACAACTCCACGCACCGATAAATATGTAATCAGAAGTAGTAAAATGAATCAAAAAAAAAAAAAAAACAAGCACCGACCTTCAATTAGATTTGTTGGCTACTGGTTGAGATGTTAGTGATTCAACTGTATGCTGTAGGCTTCTGGAAGTTGGCCGGAAGGCAAGAAGACCAACAAAAAACAATATTTGAATGCGAAAATGGAGATAAAACATTTAGCATGGGCCAAAAAATATAAATCATGGACTGCTGACGACTGGAAAAAGGTAATTTTCAGTGATAAAACTACACTGTTGGACAATTGCTAAGGACGGATCATAAACGACTATATAACGCATAAAAAGTAAGTGTGGTTGGATGCCAAGTGAAATAAAATAATGTCAGAATGCCAGGACATTACAAGAAAGACAATTTATTGTGCTCTGAAATCCAGAAGGCTTTGGAACGTGTTCAAGGGACAAACAGGCCATTTTGTGCAGAATACGTAAACGTGAAAAATACAATTACCGTCCGCAGGCGTTCCGGCGTAAGATGTCAATACGGAATATGGCCACCATGGAGGGCGATGCAAAATTCCACACGTCGTGTCATGCTTTGCACAACATTATCAAGCAGCTGTTGGGGTAATTTATCCCATTCCTCTGTCAGTGCACGGATGAGGGTGTCCTTGTTTATTGGACGGCATTGGCGACCAGCAAGACTCCTCCCCAAAGCATCCCACACATTTTCAATGGGATTCAGATCTGGAGAACGTGCTGGCCATACGAGGCGTTGAATATCCTCGCTCTCAAGACACTCCTGGACAACGACTGTTCGATGACGTGTTGCATTGTCGTCCATGAAAATGAATCTATCACTGACAGCACCACGGAACATGCGAACATGAGGTAGCAGAACATCATTAATGTATCGTTGGCCAGTCATAGTCCCAGTTGGAAGCACATAGAGGGACGTACGGCCATTGATCATGATGCCAGCCCATACCATGACACTACATGTCGGATATCGGTCCCTTTCCTGTATGTTTGCTGGACAATATGCAGTACCACTATCACGCCAGATCAGTTGTCGTCGACAATCAGATGATAGACTGTATCTACTCTCATCTGAGAAGAGGACAGCAGACCAGTCGTTATCAGTCCAATTGTGATGTTGATGGCACCATTGCAAACGGGCGGTACGGTGACGTCTGGACAATGGGATGCACACAACAGGACAGCGGGCATATAGTCCTCCTTCATGCAAACGTCTGGCGACAGTTTTTCGGGAGATCTGCTTGCCAGTAGCAGCCATAAACTGATTTGCTACCTCACTAGCTGTGCTGCGCCGGTGTCTTTTTGTTGATAGCACTATGTACCGATCTTCTGCAGGTGTCGTACTGCGAACACGACCTCCCCCGTGGCGTTTGCTACACTCTCCATTTGTTTGAAATGATTTCCAAAGCCTTGAAACAACACTGTGGCTGACGTCGAACTCCCTGGCAACATCTGTTATTTTTTGCCCTTCTTCAATCTTGCCAATAATACGGCCACGCGTAAAATCATCTAGGTGATGTCGGGAAGACATACTGAAAATTGCAAGTTCGTCAATTGATTCTTTCCCTTTCAACTTTGTGTTTGAACAACAATGGTCAATACGCGTCAGAAACTTTATATCTCTTATCAGCGCTATGACGTCACGAACAAGTTCGGCAATCCAAAATTTGCATACGCACAACACGTCTTACTGTATCCCGCACTTATGCTAATTTCCACATTTTCCTGCCTTCCATTTTATGGTTGCTATCATTGCTATTGTCATTCGTCCTTAGCAATTGTCCGGCAGTGTAATTTATTTGTGCAGGGTTACCTAGCAAATGTCGTTAGATGAAGCAAATGTGAACCCTTAAGACCTGAGCATGTCAAACAAACTGTAAAACACTCTCTGAAACAGATGTTTTGGGGTTTTTTCACATCGAATGGCACTGGAAGCTTAGTTCCTGTTCAAGGTATGATGAATTCAACCAAGTACATAGAAATATTACAAAGTAGGATTGTTCTAAACTTTTGACGGGACATTTCAACACGACTTGGCCCCATGTCACAATTCGAAATTGGTCAAGAATTTCATGCTGAAAAATCAAATTCATTTGCTTGATTGGCCTGGAAATTCACCAGATTTAAATCCCATAGAAAACTTGTGGAATATTTTGAAGAGACGTTTAGGTAAAATGGATTTGAAGAGACGTTTAGGTAAAAAACCAAAGAATGCATGATAACGAATGCCATAAAAGTGTGGTTCCACGATTATGAAGTCAAAAATATGTGCACTCAATTAGTGGAGACAATGCCAAAATGAATTCAAGAGGTCATTTCTGCTAAAGGAGGATATACTTCATACTAATACAGGTATTTATCAGTGTATATCAAAGCATAGAATGATATAAAGGTATAGTTTTGGAAAAAAGAGTGAGTTTTTACTTTGTCCCGATTAATTTGCACAGTATAGTATATGTATCTAAAGAAAATTGTATGGACTATGTATATGTACCTTAAGAAAATTGTATGATACTCCTTTTTGTGGATAAGTTTTTTGTTTTACCATATGATACAATGAAACTGTTAACTCACAAATAATTACAGATGCTGAAACTTACAGAAAATCATAACACATTATATTAAGTTAAATTACAAAAGAGTTTACCATTTAACCAGATCTGCACCAATGAGATCATATATTTGATACAAAACACCTAGTTGCACTGTCTTTGGATATTTCCTTTGTTCCAGTTCAGACTGGAGCAGTTCTTTATATTTGGTCCTGCGTATACACTGCAACATAGTTTTTCGGCCCTGAAGAAATGCCCTAACAAACTCTCCAACTTGTGGAATGGACAACCAGTAGCATCCAATGTCTCGAGTGGTCAGGATTCCATGCTGCACTAATTCACTACAGAAAATGAGATAGGTTAAATAAAAATTTGGAGAACACTAACGCATTTTCAAAATACATAATGAATACCAGTAAAGTGCACTATACAAAACCAAAGGAGGAATACAAATGTTTATTTCTCACAACCATAAGATTTTGTTAGAGTTCATTTATTTCAAAACAATGCAAGGGCAATAAGAGGTTAAAGAACACCATAACACAAGATATACACTATATAAACAAAAATATTCTGACACAGCATATGCATCATAGAATCAGATGTGCATCTGCAGGGTATGTCAGGTGCTGCATATAAAAGGGAGCATCAGACTGCATTGGAAGCAATTATGCTGCATGGAGCTGAACTGACAGACTTTGAAAAGGTATAGTGATTGGATACCACCTTCCCTGTTGCAGATGTTTTTCATCGACAAAAAGCAGGTGATGCTGCCACAGCGAAGCTGTGCTCTGGGAAGCTGCACAAAGTGTGTGCTCGTGCCAAACAAAGCTTACTGTAAAATGTGAAGAAGGAACACATCTTATCTGCCATAGACCTGGCCAGCGACATCGCACAAGCCATTGGAACAGCTATTTGTACGAACAAATCTGTCTAGAACTGCATGCCTAGGGTTAATATGCTAGGTCAGCTGCACACAAGCCCTATATCACTCCAGGCAATGTCAAGATGACGGAAGTGGTGCCTTACTCACAGTATGACAGAAGATTGTGTGAATGAAGTGATCAACTACACAACTCACTCTTTCAGTTGGATGGTTATATATGGGCATGACATTTATCCCAGAAATGCTGTCAGGTAGACTGCACTGTCCCTAAGTCAAGTTTGGAGGGTGATCTATGATGGTGTTGGACTGTTTTTGATGGGAAGGGTTAGGTCCTTCGGTTGCGGTGCCTTCCATCCTAATGACCACCTAGTACGAAGACACACCGAACAATCCTGCATTACCTACACTGTGGCTGTACTTCAGCACAGTTAACTGCCTGTTTCAGCAATACTGAGTCCCTTGCTACACTGCAAGATCTGTCCAGTCCTGATTTCAGAAGCAGGATGTCCAAGTGTTGGATTTGACAACCCAAAGTGCCAATCTCAATTCCACAGAACATTTGTGGGATAGACAGGAATGGTGAATCTGATCTTGGCCAGTAAGAGCTTTCCCTATGCCAGTTATGGCAGAGGCTTTGCATGTGGAATGGAGGAAATTCCAGTACAGACCTACCAGCATCTCATGGAAAGCATCCTAGAAGGGTCACTGAAGTCATAACGGCCAAAGGTGGGCCGACTATATACTGATTTTGGCTAATAAATGCTTATTTTCATTTGACCTAGGTGCCCAAGTACTTCTGTCGACACAGTGCATATATAACAACAAAAAGATCAGCTCAAGCCATGACAATATTTTTAACAGCGTTTCTTCTCTAAAAAAAAGTAAAGTTAATGGATTAAATTCCATTTTAACTTGAAGATCTTTCTTTTATTCTTCATATCTTCTGAGTTCTTTTGTATTTTCAGATGTTTCTGGCCTCTAGATCTTTATTAAGTCTTGTTCTCAATGAATTGATTTTTTTTTCAATGACTTCATTGAGAACAGCCTTTGATTAAGATCTAGTGGCCAGAAACGTCAGGAAATACAAAAGTAACTCAAAAGATATAAAAGAATAATGGAAAGCTCTACAAGTTAAAATAGAATTTAATTATTTTAATCTGAGTAAAGTCTGTAAGTCAATGTGTTATAACCACAAACATTAGAATCCAAGGGATAATAATAAAAAATATATTACAGAAGACAATTAAGCATTCTTGCAAAGCATACACAAAAAAAAAAAATCTTATTCTTTGGTTTTTCTCCTAGCTCAAAAATGCACTATTTAAATTTTGCCACTGCCCCAGGCCTCATTAATTTAGGAATGACACGACAATACAGTACCTTACATCTCCATAAGAAAACTAAACCTTTATCTCATTACAGCACATGGAAAAGCCATAGCTAATAAAAGAAGCAAATCACTTATGGTGTAGCCATTGTAATCTTATTTCACATATGATAATTAAAGTAAAATTTAATCCACCTGAATGTGTACCATGGATTTTAGCAGTATTTTACTGTTACTGCTTAATTTTGTAAGAAATTTGAAAAAAACATAAATGACTTATTCACCATATATTATTATTTTATTTCTGTACATATAATGGTGCATAGGCTGAAATACCAGGCAGTACACAATAGCGAACAAAAGTATTTGGCGAAACACTTTTTCGACCATAATGTTTGTTCTGCTGGACCAAATTGGGTCATTTTGGGATATGATATGTGTTGATTCGTGGGTTACAATGCCGTGTAGTTTATATTTCGCTCAGAGCAAATTTGTCGTTCGAAATGGGCCATATTCAAGAGACGCCAATTATTACCCATTTGTTTGCTGCATGAATTAATGTTTTTCTTGTGATTTTTGTGGGTTTTGTGATGTGTAGTGTGATAATAAGTCAATCTTAGGTTTTCAGAAATTTGTAAAAAGGCGGAGATCCCTGTTGGAGCTCGCCAGGCAGCCGTGAACATGATGGAATCTGGAGCATGCGTCACCGACATTGCGAGGGCCCTGAAGATCCGACATTAGTCCATTTCAGCTATCCTGCAATGTTATAAGAAGACTGGGACCATCGAGAACAGTCCGCGATGTGGTAGGCCTCGTTCCACTACATTGCGTCAGGATAGTAGACGCATCCTCCGTCGATCTCGTGCTGATCCCACCTTGACTGCTGTGGACATCACCACCGAATTCCGCGACAGTGACGACCTGAACGTCAGCCGAATGACCATCTCCCGCCGTCTCATTGCTGGTGGATTGAATGGAAGACACCCCACCAAGAAACCACTCATCGGAGTCAAGAATCGACGAGCCAGAGTCTCATTCGTGTGTTGTCATCGACACTGGATCGCGGCAGACTGGAGTAAGGTGCTATTCACCGACGAGAGCAAGTTCAACTTGTTCGGAAGTGATGGCATCTGATACGTACGATGTCCGTGTGGCCAGAGATTCAACCCCCAGTTCATTCAGCAGACTATCAAGCACGGAGGAGGATTGCTCATGGTTTACAGCGCCTTCTCTCTCAATGGAATGGGCCCCATCATCGAGATTGAAGGAATAATGACCGGCCAGAGCTACACGAGCATGCATATCAATGATGTCTTTTTATGGGCAAACCAGAACATGCCACCGGGATGGATCATGCAGCAAGACAACGACCCGAAGCACACCTCCAGAGTAGCGAAGGCAGCCTTCCAGCAGCAACAGGTCACACTTCTAGACTGGCCAAGCCAATCTCCAGACCTCAACCCCATCGAGCACATGTGGGAGGAGCTGGTGAGACAATGTGCGAAGAAAACCTGCCGGAATAGGGCCCAGAAATTCGACCGGCTGTCTGCAGAATGGGCGCGAATTCCACAGGTCACTGTCGAGAAGCTAGTGGACTCTATGCTGGCCCGTTGTGCAGCTGTTATTAAGTCTCGTGGTTATCCCACTAAGTATTAGTTATTGTTTTGTCATTTTTTTGTACTTGTTTTCTGTTATTGTTGCATTAAATGAATGTGATACACACCTACTTTGTTGGCCAATTTGTATGATCTTTGCGATTAAGCTCGGTACCTGATCTGTGTTAAGGTTTCTGATCCATCTGCATATGGGTCATGTTTACAACTGAATTACACATATCATATCCCAAAATGACCTGATTTGGTCCAGCAGAAAAAAATTGTGGTCGAAAAAGTGTTTCGCCAAATACTTTTGTTCTCTACTGTATATCCAGAAAAATTTTTTGCTTACAGTACAAATTCCCCACTTCACACAGCTCACTGTAAGATATTCTGTTCGAGAAAACACCTACTCCCATCTCTAACAACTGATGCCACACCATTAAAACATAGCTTTTCCATCTGCTAGGGGGACTTATCAGAATTATTTGATATTAAGATAGGCTTTGGCATTCATTCATAGTTTCGAACACAATCACCAAAGGTATGAGGTTTTCACGAGAAACAGCACCATGCCTTGCCCATGATGATTGCTCCTACTCAGTCAATACCTCTAAAAGCTGAGACACCCATGTATGCTAGTCCAACTTATGTAGGATGCTTTGTAGCTGTGAAGTAGCAGTCAAAATTTATGTAGGGATATTAATTTTTATTTTTTTTAAGTAATTTTCTTCATATTTCTATGCTCTGTTTTTTCTGGAGTTTTTCCTGTTTTTTCACTTGTTATTGGAGCCATTGTGTTGCATTGTACATCTCTATAGGTATGTAAATTCTATATTTTATTGCTTTATCATTCTGATCTATACTATGAGGGAATGCAGTAACTTCGAAGCTTCTGTTTAAAGGGGTTGTTGCTCTTTAGGGAACAACACATGGTACTCCTTCCTAATAAGAACATGAACAAGCAAAAGCAGCACTTAACCATCACACCACTGCCTTTAAAAATCTTGTTGCTGTCTCAATGCACTCTGGCAGCAGATGTTCTTCAGACATTATCTACACACCTGCCCTACTGGATCAGAATAAGGTATGACATGTTCATAACCCCTTAGAGACCACATAAGTTGTTGTTTGCACCTTGCAAATAAAGACTGCTGATTGTAGTTGATAATGTTGGCTTATACACACCACAGCATTTCTTTGACAAGCAATGTTGTGAAGCTTATCACATGGAGTATTAGAGGACTGCACAGGCATGAGATTTTTTTACCAGAGTGGACCCGATAACAGCCGGCTCAGCCCAGCCCCAAAACAGTGAGTCATTGTTTGATTTGACTAGACCTGAAGCCACTAGAAAATTAAACCTGACTCAACCCAAGAGCAATTGAATTTTATTACAAATATAAATTTTTTGCACCTTTGTTTCTTAGTACAACTTAAACGAATATACTTATGTAATCGCAAAATCATTCTCCAAGCAAGTACATAATCTTTATTTTAATAAGTAAATTATTATCATCATTATTATTTTACTGAATGTAGCAAATATTTTATTTTTTTGCCTTGATATGATCAGGGGTGATTGCAAGTGGAGACTGAAATTCTTGAACGGTATTTTACAGAACTAGGTACACGCCACAAGGTTATAAAAATTCAGCACAATTTAAAATTGTTTTTAAGCACATCATACATATTTAATATTTGGAGAGAGAAGAGTACCCATTACTATCATCAAACAAATAAAATAAACTCTTAAAAGTATACATACCAGTCACTTTTTGAAAAATTTCATTATTTTCACTTGGAATTTCTGGTAACCCACTGGCTCTGCCTTTCTTTTCAGAAATGTTTTAGAATATTGAGGAGGGTTCAAAGCATCTAAGTCTTTCTGGTTAGTGCTTTGAGACACAGCAACATTGGTTTGGAATATTGAAGGAAGGTTTGATTATCTTTTTTTTTTTTTTTTTGTGCACGTGCTAGTTTACTTGGATCATCACAAATTTGCTGCTGATTTTGCTCTTCAAGAGAATTTTTATATGTACTCCAACTAATAACAATATTTTGAGCAAACTCCTTCTGAAGTGGATCTCTGGTAGGGTCTTTTTAGCCAAATACTTCCAAGCTTGTAGCATTTAAAGATAACAGATAATACTTCACAGTCAACACGGAGTCCAAACTTGCAATATTCAAAGAAGTTCTAGTTTCTGTTATTATATCCCCCATTAAACTGAAAGCACTCTCTACTAAGGGCCTATGAAAGCAAGTTAGCAGAGACTGCATCATCTTGGTAAGGACAGGATAACATTCCCCCCCCTCCACCTTGTTCCAACTTGGAAATGGAAACCCAATAATCCAAAATTGGGCAATCTTTTAAAACTGCAAGTGATTCATCAACCTGGTAAAGTTTTCTCACTTCTTGATCAAGATTGAGTTTATCGTCTTCAGATAAAACAGAAGGCAAAAAATCAGCTAATTTCATTAATGCACAGAAAGTTGTTGTATTTCCCCTAAGGGACAGACTGACACCACTTAAGTTGATAAACAGAGAATTCCCCAAATGCAAGTTTTTAAGCATATATTGTGCACAAAACACATATGCTATTTTCAATGTAGTCTTAAATTCTTTAACTTTTGCATTTCCCTTTTGGAAGTCTGTTGATCACCTTTGCTGCATCAACACCTGTGTGCAGCAGTTTGTCAGGCAAGTGGTTTATCTCATCACTGACATTCAGCTGCAAAACATCCTTATAAGTTTTACAACCACTAACTACTTCATGCCTCATGAAGAGGACTAAAAATTCCCTGGTTAGTTCATTCAACTTCGTGTGAACCTCGTGCAAAAGAACATCGTTCGACAGAAAGAGTGTTATGTAGTTACTGAAGTAAGTACAGACTATAAACTCCAGCTTGCACTAAGGTTTTATCTTGCTCTACAAAAAGCTTTTGAATAATTCTCTCCTTTCTCAATTTACCTTCTTTTGTCAATTGCTTACATTTAACACTGTCTTGAATTTTTGAAGGACACTGTCTTGAATTTTTTGAAGGAGTAGCTGAGACTTCTTCAGCTACTCCTTGTGACATATCTTTCTTTTCAATAATAGCCTTAACATCAGATTCAAATATGTATCTATCAGCTGCTGATACTCAAAAATAAAATAGAAGAACTTCCCGCGAGTATTCAATTTGCTCCCACACCTGTAGGATGTACATTCAATGGTGATCAGGCCTTGAGAGGTTTCACCATGTTTACATATAGTAAAAAAAAAAACTCTTTTTTGCCAGTGCTTTTTAGATCAAAATAAAGGTCATCACATAAGGATTCAACATGCTTTGAAAAAGGAGCTGCAAATCTTTTGACACAGTTATTTACTGTATGGCATGCTTCCCCATCAATGTCCGACAGGTGTGGAGCTTGATTTTTCCGTAACCGTGCTTCAACACCACTTTTCTTGCCATGCATGGTATTGCAGGAGTCCATTAGAATGCTAATTAAGTTTCTGAAGGGAATTTTATTCTCATCAAAAAGTTCAACAAGAGATGCATATATGGTCGTGGACTACAATCTGGAAGCTGTACAAATGCCTCAAAATGACTTTGCTTTGCCTTTCTTCAAAATACTGAAAAGTAAGTATGGTTAAAATGCTGTCATTGGCCCTGCTTGTACTTTCAGCAATGTTTAAAAAAAAAAAAATGTTTTTCAGAGTCGAAAACTGTTCATCTTTAATAGCCTTTGCAACACCATACTTGAGCTTATAGTCAGCAGTTGTTCTGTTCATAGACAACGTATTAAGGGCAGGCATATCCTTTGATAAAGCTTTTGCTAATTCTATTATTTTGGGTGTGAGGGAAAATAACAGTGAATTCTCTGCTATAAACGATGTCACAATAGCTTCTTCTCTTGCTTTTCTGTTTACTATATCAACTGTTCTTTCAGGAACTGAAGATGAATCATTTGAATATGAATACAAAGTCAAAGAGCCTTTAACCAATGTACGAGACTTTCCATGCATCACTGAATTAGAATGCTTATCTATTGATTTGAATCCTTCATTGCTGTATTTTATAACAGTGTTACACCATATACAAAAGCAGGGGCCTTCAACGTCAATTTTTTGGCACCATGCGCCCACAATATCACCATGAGAATCCTTTTTGAAAAGCCAATCCCAACGAAATTTGTTTTTAATTGCCGACTCAAGGCTCGCAACATCATCTTTCTCAGATAAAAACCTCATTTTAATATAGAAAAAGCTTACCACAAAGATAATTATAGCTTATCCAGAATTAAAATGTGACACTCGCTCACATTAAACTAAGAGAGACAACTTCCACTCCTTTGCCAAGTCAAAGACTCTCAGACAGACGAAAGGAAACGTGCATAAAATTGGCTGCTTTCACTCTGGAAGACACAAAGTGAAAGCAGCCGCAATAGCCCGTAAAACTGCTGACTCATAGAATGTAGCACCCGCAACGAGAATAGCAGAATGTAGACGCATACGCTGTACGCGAATAGTTTTCAAATTATTGGCAGATTTTGCAGATAGTTTTTGCTTATAGATAAAAAAATTTATTTACAGCAATTATTGTATTTACTAAAGACTTTACTCAGATTAATGTACTTAATTCTATTTCAAATTGAAGAACCTTCAATTATTTTTCACATCTTCTGAGTTCTTTTGTTTTTACAGAGGATTCTGGCTTCTAGATTTTATCAAGGCCTGTACTCAAAGTATATGTATCGAAAATTTCTTTTACACAGAAAGAATTTAAAATATTTTCCTTAAGTAGTTTTGTAAGTCTAGTATTTTTGAATTAAGTTGTTGAAAATGCTACTTATAATTTTTGAAGGTTCATTGATGGAACTGTTTTTCTAGATATAAAAACTTTCTTTAATTAGTCTCTTGTTTTTATGAAATTCGTAGTCCAATATTTTACCATAAAGGTCTATTTCACACACATTGCTGCACATTCAGTTGTGATGTACTTATTTTGTCTTCATTGGAATATTTAAAATTCTAATAATTATTTAATGTTTTATTAATTTTTCTTTAAATTATTTTGTTTTTGCCGTGGTTCGCACTTCTCGGGTTTGCAGCAAGTTTTCTGCTTCAGTGGTTGTGTACGCAGATACATTTTTATACAACTCTGCCCACGACCCCCATCAACCTACCAGAGAAGAAAAATGTGACATGATCCCATGATGTCAGCAATGGTTGCTATGGCAACCCAGTGCTCAGGAATGGATAGCGAGCAGCTGCTTCAAACCAACCTCACTTTGTTCTCCCGATGAACTTTGGCCTCAACTCCTGTCACAATCAAAGCCAAGTGATCAGAAATACAGGCAATACACAAAAGGTGAGTATAAAAAAGATAAACCAAAAAGCTATGTAAGCGAATAACGTAGATATTGAGACAGATGACAATGGAATACAAATCAGAATTGAAAGTGAAGCCGAGTCAAAGTATGAAACGCGCAGCTTTATATTCTTTGGTTCAAATGGATAAATTCATGTGATTCGCAGTGGTTCCTGGGAAGCCCAGCTCTGGACCAGCTGTCAATCAACGGGCAGTTCTGTTGTAGGTCGATGGTGCACTGCAGTCGACTTCATGATGTCAGAGTTTCAGCTCAATTGTAGCCTCCGTAACTTATCAGGGGGGCTACGGCTCAATATAGGTTCAGTCGTTTGCACTCTACGCGCATGCGCTGCTCCATCCATTGGTAGTAGGAAAGAACAATCTCCGAGATGGTCCTCTTGGGTAACGGTGGGGAATTCCGAGATCGCTGAAAGAACAGCACTGCTGGCTTTACGCACACCCATAAACAGGGTAGTCATCTCTGTGCATTGCACGACAATCAATGTGATTAAGTAGTAGTGCAGATATACACTAAATTCTTTTACAAAGTTTAAAACACTTTTTGTTATACTTATTTTATCACTAAAACAAACTGTAAATCTACAAGAAAGAATTACATTTAAGACTATAACTAAAAACAATGTTAAAAATAATTAAGATTTAGTTGTTTATTTTCAAGTGTTTTACATGGAAGAAAGCTGATGACTAAAAACTGGATTGTATGCACTAATAAGACAACATAACATGCACTTAAAATACATAAAATATGCACTTAAAATGAAAATATGCATTTATAATTTTGTTATTATGCTTCTACTGGGATACAGTCCTTAATTCTCTTCATTTATTTATTTTTTTTCGTAGTGGGAAGGGTAGTTTTTATATACACTGCCGGACAATTGCGAAGCACGGATGACAATAGCAACGATAGCAACCATAAAATGGAAGGCAGGAAAATGTGGAAATTAGCGTAAGTGCTGGATACAGTAAGACGTGTTGTGCGTATGCAAATTTTGGATTGCTGAACTTGTTCGTGACGTCATAGCGCTGATAAGAGATATAAAGGATTTGACGCGTATTGACCGTTGTTGTTCAAACGCAAAGTTGAAAGGGAAAGAATCAATTGACGAACTTGCAATTTTCAGTATGTTTTCCCGACATCACCTAGATGATTTTACGCGTGGTCGTATTATTGGCAAGATTGAAGAAGGGCGAAAAATAACAGATGTTGCCAGGGAGTTCGACGTCAGCCACAGTGTTGTTTCAAGGCTTTGGAAATCATTTCAAACAAATGGAGAGTGTAGCAAACGTCACGAGGGAGGTCGTGTTCGCAGTACAACACCAGCAGAAGATCGGTACATAGTGCTATCAACAAAAAGACACCGGCGCAGCACAGCTAGTGAGGTAGCAAATCAGTTTATGGCTGCTACTGGTAAGCGGATCTCCCGAAAAACTGTCGCCAGACGTTTGCATGAAGGAGGACTATACGCCCGCCATCCTGTTGTGTGCATCCCATTGTCCAGACGTCACCGTACCGCCCGTTTGCAATGGTGCCATCAACATCGCAATTGGACTGATAACGACTGGTCTGCTGTCCTCTTCTCAGATGAGAGTAGATACAGTCTATCGTCTGATTGTCGACGACAACTGATCTGGCGTGATAGTGGTACTGCATATTGTCCAGAAAACATTCAGGAAAGGGACCGATATATGACATGTGGTGTCATGGTATGGGCTGGCATCATGATCAATGGTCGTACGTCCCTCTATGTGCTTCCAACTGGGACTATGACTGGCCAACGATACATTAATAATGTTCTGCTACCTCATGTTCGCATGTTCTGTGGTGCTGTCGGTGATAGATTCATTTTCATGGACGACAACGCAACATGTCATTGAGCAGTCGCTGTCCAGGAGTGTCTTGAGAGCGAGGATATTCAACGCCTTGTATGGCCAGCACGTTCTCCAGATCTGAATCCCATTGAAAATGTGTGGGATGCTTTGGGGAGGAGTCTTGCTGGTCGCCAATGCCCTCCAATAAACAAGGACACCCTCATCCGTGCACTGACAGAGGAATGGGATAATTACCCCAACAGCTGCTTGATAATGTTGTGCAAAGCATGACACGACATGTGGAATCTTGCATCGCCCTCCATGGTGGCCATATCCCGTATTGACATCTTATGCCGGAACGCCTGCGGACGGTAATTGCATTTTTTTCACGTTTACGTATTCTGCACAAAATGACCTGTTTGTCCCTTGAACACGTTCCAAAGCCTTCTGGATTTCGGAGCACAATAAAATGACTTTCTTGTAATGTCCTGGCATTCTGACATTATTTTATTTCACTTGCCATCCAACCACACTTACTTTTTTATGCGCTATATAGTCGTTTATGATCCGTCCTTAGCAATTGTCCAGCAGTGTACTAATCGATTTGATACTTTTTCTTGTAAGCAGTAGTTTTTTTTTTTCACAAATGGCACAATATGCAATTCATTTATCAGAAGTTAAATCCTCTCTGTATGGTCAGAAACCTATGCTTTGATTAAAACTTCCTTACTTGATTTAACTGTATGTAGTATGCTGGGTTTGTGCACAGGTCCATATGAATTTCGCCTGAGCTTTTGTGGGAATTGAAAGGAAATTTCAATCAGGAGGGTAAAACATCAAAGCAAGCCTACTGATGGAAGGTATTTCCGATGATGTGTTAATGGCTTCCCTGTGTGGAGAGAGGGACAGAGTTTATTACTTTCTTGACGGACAGAAAATTTATTACTTAGTGTTAAGAGTTTATTACTTTCTTATTCCCTTAGTTTCAGTGGATCAGCAGTCCTTTCATCTATAACCAGGCTTAGAAGTTCTCTGAGTTAGGGTTATGGCTTGCTGTTTCAGGTCTCAGGAGATTAAAGCCCCTTTTTTAGCACGTCTTTTGTAAAAAAAGATGGTGCTTATGTTATTGGTTTGTCCGTCCGTCTGTATCCATGGTATCTCTGCAACTATTAGTCCGATTTGAAAAATTATTTTTGCATTTGAAAGCTTGAAATATGCGAATGATGATCCTTCATTTTGTTTTGTTTTTACGATGTACAATTTCGCCGCTAGAGGGCGTAAATGCAGATGATGTCGAATTAAAAAATATGTTTTATTCCACATATTTGCTTCTAAACATCCGATTGAAAAAATCTTATCTTTAGATTCCATTTATGTCGAAGAGTATTTTGGATATAGTTTCTTTTTCAAATTACGCATAGATTTTCCGCTAGGGGGCGTAAAAGTAAATTACATTTTTTCCGATAACTCTTCTTCTAAAACTTCGATTTGAAAAAAAAAATTTTTAGCGGATACATCTCCTGATGCACAATCTTTTGCATATAATGTTGAATTTTTGGTAAAGAATACTTTGGCCACCAGGGGGCGTAAGTGTTAATTTTCACTTCTGATGTATTTGTCATAAAATCTGAGCTTCTAAAATATCAATTGAAAAAATCTTTCGTGGACTGACGCCACTCACATCGATAAACCTTTTTGGAATATTTTCTTCCTAAAATATTCCACAGTTTCTCCGCCAGGGGCGTAGATGTACATCTTATTTTTGTCAATATCTCGACTTCTAGGAGTCTGATTTGAAAAATTTCTTCTTTGTTGGATAGTGTTTTCCGTGTCGCATGTTTTTCATATAATTTCAAAATTTTCATGTAATTCATAGACTTTCCGCTAGGGGGCGTAAAGGTAAACTGCATTTCCCCCTATATCTCTGCTTCCAAATCTCCGATCTGAAAAATTCTTTCTGCACCGGATACAGCTCCTGATGGGAAATCGTTTGCACATAATTTCTAATTTTTGTAAAAAAATGGTTTGGCCACCAGGGGACGTAAACCTTAATTGCCGCTTCTGATGTATTTGCAGCATAATATGAGCTTCTAAATTCTCAATTGAAAATAACATCGTTTGTAGACCGATACTACTCATGTCGACAAACCTTTTAGAAACATTTTCTTCTTAAAGTAGTGCACAGTTTCTACGCCAGGAGGCGTAGATGTATATCTTATTTTTGTCAATAATTCGACTTCTAAGAGTCCGATTTAAAAAATTCCTTCTTTGTTGGATAGTGTTTCTAATGTGACATGTTTTTCTTATAAATTCAAAATTTTCAAGTAATTCATAGACTTTCCGCTAGGGGGCGTAAAGGTAAATTGCGTTTCCCACTATTTCTCTGCTTCTAAACCTCCGATTTGAAATATTCCTTATGCACGGGATACAGCTCCTGATGAGAAGTCCTTTGCACTTATTTTCTAATTTTTGTAAAAAAATGGTATGGCCACCAGGTGGCGTAAGTCTTAATTTCCACTTCTGATGTATTTGCAGCAAAATATGAGCTTCTAAAATCTTGATTGAAAAAAGTCTTTTGTTGACCGATTCTATTCATGTCGCCAAACCTTTTAGGAACACTTTCTTCTTGAAATAATGCATGGTTTCTACACCAGGGGGTGTAGATGTATATCTTATTTTTGTCAATATCTCTACTTCTAAAAGTCCAATTTGAAAAATTCCTTCGTTGTTGGATAGTGTTTCCGATGCGAAAAGTTTTTCCTATAAATTCAAAAATTTCACGTAAATCATTTAAGACCTTCCGCTAGGGCGCATAAACGTAAATTGCGTTTTCTGCTCCTAAAACCCTGATCTGAAAAATTCTTCCTGTATCGCATACAAGACCTGACGGAAAATATTTTTCACGTAATTTCTAATGTTTGGTAAAGAATGGTTTGGCCACCAGGGGTCATAAGTGTTAATTTCTACTTCTGATGTATTTGTAGCAAAATATGGGCTCCTGAAAACTAGACTAATTTTTTTTTCTTAGACTGATACTGCTCATATGGATAAACCTTTTGTGAATACTTTCTTCCTAAAATAATGCATAGTTTTCCCACCAAGGGACGTAGAGTCACATCTTATTTTTGTCAATAACTCTGTTTCTAAGAGTTCGTAAGCTCACGATTCCATTTACAGCAATATCAGAGGGATTAAAGACCCGATTGAAAAACTTCTTTCTTCCGTCAGATACTATTGTTTTCCATACCGGTTCCATTGACTTTGAATAGCTTTGATAAATTTAATTTACGTCAGAACGGATTCAAAAGACGTGCTTATTACACCCAAAAATTCGGTGTCATCTTTCTTGTTGTTAAGTAAAATTGTTATATATTTAAGTAATTGTATGTTAAAATAAACTGTAAAATTGTTTTATTTGAAATATGAATTTTTATCAATAATTTGCACATTTTATACATATATTTGCACTAACATAAAAAATTGCTAAAATATGCAGTTGCATATAATCTGGCTCTAATAATGATATTTATATGCCAAAAGCCCCATAGCAGAAAGTTCCTGATCAATCTGCAACAAATATGGTGCCACAATAAATCTGCGGGTGGTAACTGCGCAAGATAACTAGATTTGAAAATCAACAATTTGCACAGGTACAGATTTTTAAAAAAATGACCATCTTATATTTCTTCTACATAAAAAAAAAAAAAAAAAAGCTTAACCTATGTACTACAGCAATTGCAATAACTAGAATCAAAAATACCCTACCCTTTGTAGCTGTAGAATTTTGCCTCCATTTTTAAGCTCAAACATAAAGATATGTGGAATAAAATTATATTTAGCAAGAACACAGGGCTAAGATAATATCGCCAAGAAAAAAAAATTATAATTACAGGAAAATCTTTGCTCTGTCCAACTTTTGTCTTTGGAAATTTTTTCTCCATTTTCGATATTAAATACAAACATTTATGTAATTAAATTGTGTTTGATCAATAATACAGCGCAAAGAAAACACCATGATCAAAAAAGAAAAGCAAAAGAAACTATTTCGGGGAAATCTTTGCTGCCTTTAAGCTTCTGTTGCCAAAATCTTTGTGCCATTTTATGATTACAGAAGAAATCTTTGCTGAAAATACTCCAAATACGTGGCGACAGTTAATAAATAAATACATCGCTCTTTCCACGTTCCAGAAACACACAGCATCCGAAAAATTGTTTATTCCACAGCGGCGGCTGAAAAACAATTTTTCGGATGCTGTGTGTTTCTGGGACGTGGAAAGAGCGATGTATTTATTTATTATTAGAAATCTTTGCTCCGCCCAACTTTGATTTTCTCCATTTTTTCTCCATTTTCTATCTTAAGTACAAATATTTATGTAATTAAATGACATTAAACAACCATACAGGCAAAGGGGACATTGCAAAAAAAAAAAAAAGATTACTAGGCTCCATTTAACTCTTTCATTTTTGGAAATTGTTTCCCCAATTCAAACTGAAACACAAGCATTTGTGCAATAAATTTATATTTTATAATACCGTACATAAGAGTAAAAAAAAAAATTACAATTACAGGAGAAATCTTCACTCAGTTTAACTTCTGTTTCAAAAAGTTTTGAAAAATAGAATTCTGCCTGAAGATGGAAAATTTGCATCTATGAATGGGAGTCCGTAAGAGAGGATTTAACAGGAATCTACGGATATCCTTTTTTGTCTGCAATACCAAATAAAATCTGCGATGTCCATCACTGCAATTCTGCTACGGAGGCCAAAATTAATGGTGCTGTAGATATGTAAAACTAACTGTAGAAGTATATCGAATAATAAAGGAAAATCATATAAATTTAAGGCAATCAGTGAGATAGTTGTAATTAACTCTCCAATTTTTTAGTTCCACAGAATTAAAGGCATGATTACAAAAAGTACAACAGGAGCTAACTAATTTCTTTGCTTTGATTATAATACTGTCATAGCAACATGCTGTACTGCATGACACATATAATTGCATAAAATAAAAACTTTTTCATTGCCTTTTCTTGGATAACCAGATCTGCCTTTGCTTTTATTTTCAAACAAGTTACAATCACTAAATTACCCTGCTTATGATTTTATATCTACACACAGTTCTATAAATCATTCTTTTTTTATGTCAGATGTTTTGATGAAATTCATGACTACGTAAATAATTCTCAACTTTTTAACTTTTTCAAGCACACATTATCTTCTGGCAATCAATAATCATCGAATATTTAAAGAAACGCTTTCAAAGCATCCATAATGAATTATTACAATACATGTTTGATGAGTCAACCAAAAAGGATGGCAAATTTTTAACTGCTTACCATATGGACAGTGGACTCTCTATTTTTTTCTTAAAGGCATTAATTTTATTATTTTTATATAGAAATTCAAAACAGAGCCATATCTACCTCTAAAGCTCAAATCTGATTTACTTATATGTAAAAATGTATCTGATAAATAAAAAAGCTTTGAGGAGCATTTTTGTCAAGAATATTTTGCCAAAACTAATTTTTTAAGAACTCTGAAGAAACAAAAAAACATTTCAGAAAGCACAAATAAAAGATGGATCTTTAATGGTTTTCGTATTTTTTCCAAGCACATTGGCAACACTATGCTTGCTGCTGTAGCATACTAAACAATGGTATTTATCCTGGTGTTGGCACAGACAGGACAGATACTATCTTTAAAATGACATAATAAGCAGGCACACTGTGGTCACTTGCCAGGAAAAAATATTACTAAAAGGACATTGCATATTCATTTTTGTTCCTGCATTGGAAAATGTTTATAATGATGTAATATGCAAAGGCAAAATGTTGGCTCTGACTTTTTGATTTACTATCATCTACCAAAACTATGAAAAAGGTCACAAGCTACAAACCTGATGTTTTCTTCTTTCAATAAATATTGCTTCAGGAGAACATCTCTGCTATAGCTTATATCTGGACAGGTAGACAAAATCTCCGATACAAAATGCTCTGAAAAACACACAATGAAAAAGTGATTATGAGGTAAAGTGGTGACATCTAAAAACTTATTATTGATATACAAAGTAAGTTGAAAAAGTTTCTGGAATCATCCCCAACTGTGGAAATAGAAGAATCGTACTGGGGATTTGTCAGTGTTAGAAGTTGGCAGCACCATGACATCATCTGACAGTAAATGGCATTATCTCATTTCCTGTCTGAGTGGAGTGCCAATAGTTTTTCTGTTTGTTTGCCATGTATACATGTGTATGTGTTAGTTGAAAATGTAACCAATTGAGCAACATACGAACATCAAATTTTCTGGTTTTTCTTCAAAAATCACCATCAGAGACGTTGGTCATGCTTCAGCAAGCATATGGTGAAATGGCAATGAAGAAATTGAAAGTTCATGCATGGCATAAGCATTTCCATGATGGTTGTGTGAGTGTCACTGCTGATCTGCATAGTGGGTATCTGTGTACCTCTTCAACTGCTGACAAGATTGAGTGCACACGTAGCACTGTCTATATGGCTGAAGAAAAACTAAAGGAAATTGCGTCACAGGTAAGAATATCTGTTGGAAGTGTTTAAAACATTCTCAACAATGATCTGAATATGCATTACATTTTTCAACACTTGGTTCCAAAAATGATGACTCCTGAACAACAAGAAATATGAATGACTCTTAGCAGAATTCTAATCCCTATAGCTGATCAAGACAACAATTTTCTAAGCAACATAATCACAGGAAACAAGACATGGTGATTTTTTGTACAATCACCAGATGAAAGGTCCATCATGTGAATAGAAATCAACATCACTGCCTTGAAAATAGAAACCCTGCTTGGATAAAAGAAAAGTAATGCTGGAAGTTTCCTTTGATTTTCAGGCCTTGTCCACTATGAATTCATTCCAGATGGGAGGCTTATGGATAAAGAAATGTATGTCAGTGTTCTCCAATACCTCAGGGATACAATCCAAAGGAAACATCTGGAAAAATGGACAACAGTCAGTTTCTTCTAAATGATAATGCACACCTTTACATCGACCCCTAATGACAGGGCTGCAACTCAGTACAAACAGTAAAAAAAAGTTGAAAAAGTAACCAAAAATTAAAAAAGTAACCTATTCTATTATGAAAAAGTAACCAAAAAGCGACACGTTTTGTGCTTTTAAATGTCTAAAAACTAAGGACATGATGAAATCAAGTGTAACGAATCAACTGATCACTTTATTTGTTTATGTATGTGATGGTTACAATATGATAGTAACAAAATTAAAACAATATATATATATTTTATTAATGGCCTTATCACAATTTACAGCCATTCGATCCACCCACTTTATTTCATTTTTTAAACTACTTTACACTTATACATGAATAGGAAAAGTAATTTAATTATAAAAATAATGAAGCAAACATGTGACAAATGCAGTTTGTTTATTAACAAAAATACACTAAAATTATTTATTTGTTATGGAAAAAGTTGGTAATAATGTATATTATTTTGCATAAGTTCTGCTTTGTTATAGTTTAGCTTTTCCTTAAAAATAATACATGAATAGGAAAAAGTAATATAATTCCGAAAATAATGGAATGAACATTATTAGTGACAAATGTAATTTGTTTATTATTACTAAAAATACTTATTTTTTCTGGAAAAAGTTGGTAATAAGATGTGTCTTCTTATCTAAATTGTTCTGCATAAGTTCTGCTTTTTTACAAGGGAGTTTTTCCTCTTCTTTTACAACTTTCATTCCTTCAAGTATTGCTTGAACAACCTTTGCTTCCCCAAAATCATTTCCGTCCAAAGCTTTCTTTAACTTTGACTGCACTTCTTCAAAATGCTTGTCACTGGTTGTTATTTTCTCACTATATATATATATTTTTTAATTCTCTTCAAATCTTCTTCTAGTTTGTCAATACATAGTTTCCTCTTTTTATTTTCTAATTCACTTTCTTCTACCATCTTGGCATTCTTTTCTTCTTCTTCCTTAAGTTCAGCTGCTACTCCATTTTTTTTTTTTTTTTTTTGGTGTCGTGAAGGAAGAGTGGGCAGATTGTGCCCAAGTTAGTACTTCCCTGGTGATTGGGATTAATTCTGGTTTGTTTCCATAGTTTTTTAAACCATCATCATCATCATCATCATTGTCAACCATTATCAATCCACTGCTGGACGAAGGTCTCCCCAAGTTTCCTCCACAACGGTCTGTCTTGTGCCAGTCTCCTCCATGTCACTCCCGCATATTTACGAATTTCATCCACCCATCTCCCATGTGGTCTTTTTCTGGGTCTTTTCCTGTCCCTTGGAATCCAATCTAAAATTTCGGCTGTCCATCTATGGTCTGTCCTTCTGGCAGTATGTCCAGCCCATTGCCATTTCAGGGATTTAACTCTGATCATGATGTCTTCCACTCTAGTCATTTTTCGGATCCACGAGTTCCTCTTCTTATCTCTCCTGGTTATACCAAGCATGCACCTCTCCATGCTTCTTTGAGTTGTCTGCAGCCTTTGTATGTCTCTTTTAGTTAAGGTCCACGTCTCTGCACCATACGTAAGCACTGGAAGGATGCATTGATCAAACACTTTTCTTTTAAGACATAATGGCATATTGCTCTTGAAAATTATGCTGTTTCTTCCAAAAGCTCTCCAGGCAAGTTTTGTACGCCGATTAATTTCTTCATCAATGTGACCCTCACTTGATATCTGCTGTCCAAGATAAACATATGTATCTGTTATCTCCAGTTTTTCTCCATCAATCGATAAATCTTCATTTCTTGTAAAAGCATTGAACATCACTTTTGTCTTCTAAAAGTTCATTTTTAATCCCACTTCTTTACTCTTGTCAGCAAGTTCCTGGATCATACTCTGTAGCTCTGATGGGGTAGTTGCAAAAATGACTACGTCATCAGCAAAAGGAAGGTGAGTTAGATAATCTCCATTAATCTTTATCCCTTTGTTTTCCCAGTTCAGTGATTGAAAGACATTTTCCAATGTGGCATTAAAGAGTTTGGGAGATATAGTGTCACCTTGTCTCACTCCCTTTCCAATTTTTATGTGTGTTGTATTTTCAAACAGCCGAATCTTTGCACTTGCATTTTCATAGATGTTATTAATAATATTAATGTATGCATCTTCAATACCGCAGGATTTCAGAGCCGTGGTAACTGCTGATGGTTTCACCGAATCAAAGGCTTTTTCATAATCGATAAAAGCCATGCACAATGGAAGTTCATATTCCCTCGCTCTTTCAATTAGTTCTCTCAGTACGTGGATATGATCTATTGTGCTGTAGCCACTCCTGAATCCAGCTTGTTCTCTCGGTTGAGCCATGTCCAGTGTTACCTTCAAGCGGTGTGAAAGAACTTTAGTGAAGATTTTATAAACCACTGATAGGAGGCTGATAGGTCTGTAGTTCCTGAGATCCTCAATGTCACCTTTTTTATGTAGCAGGATCATTGTAGCATTGTTCCAATCCTCAGGAATCTTCCCTTCATTAAGGCATCGAGTGAAAATTTGGGCGAGTACTGTTTCAATTTCTCCACTTGCTTCTTGTATGATGTCTATAGTAATTCCATCTTCTCCTGGAGCTTTCCCCCACTTCATGTTCTTGATTGCATGAGCAACTTCTGCTGGGAGGACTGGAAGAACTCTGGTACCTTTCATGATGTCTGGAGTACATGTATCATCCCTTTCATATAATTTGGAGTAGAAATCTTTCACTCTTGTCAAAATTTCGCCTCTATTTCTTGTTATAGAACCATCTTCTTTTCTCAGAGCCATAATCTGTTTTCTTCCCTTACTGAGATGTCCCTTTGCTATCTTAAGGCTTTGGTTGTTTTCAATTGCTTTCCTCACTAGCTCACAGTTGAATTTCCTTACATCTTCAGTGATACTTTTTCGTGTTGTCTTGCATAGCTCTATATATTCCACTTTGGAAGTCACATCTTCTTTAGTTGTCCTCATCTCTCTTCTTTTTTGCATCAACATTTTGGTTTTTCCTGATAATTTGTTCCCATGCAACTTGTTCTTAGACCCAGCTAATTTTGTTGCTGTTTCCATTAGAGCTTTGGTTACTTTTCTATTAACTTCCGAAATATCCACTTCTTCCGATGTTAGGCCTTCTAAAGCAGAGAATCTGTTCTTCAGTTCCAACTTGAAAGTATTATGGTGTTTTTTAAGGTTGGTTATGTCAATACATTTTGTTTGTCTTATGAGCTTGCCACGTTCCAGTTTAGTGTTGAGGTGCATCTTACATCTCACCAATCTATGGTCACTACCTGTGTTGAACTTGTTCAGCACACTGCAGTCTTCGATGACGAATTTTTTGTTACACATAATAAAATCAATTTCACTTGTCGTCCCAATTGGATGTCTCCATGTCCATTTCCTGTATGGCTTTTTCTTGAAAAAGGAGTTCAAGATGAAAAAACCTTCTGCCTCTGCAAACTCAACGAGAGAGTATTTCCACGCTGGTTTCTGTTGCCGTGACCGAATTTACCTACTGAAGTTTCATTCTGTTGCCGTTGCCCTATTTTTGCATTGAAATCTCCCATAATTATCTTCAAGTGCTGCTTACCTTTATTATTTAGATGACGAATTTCCTCATAAAATTCTTCAATTTCTTCTTCAGGATGACTTGTGGTGGGTGCATAAGTTTGAATAATCTGAGCCTGGTATCTTCTCGAGAGTTGGATAACGAGTCGTGCAGCTCTGTCAGAGGAACTTTCAACTTCTACCACTTTATCCTTCAGTTTCTTGTTTATTATAAATCTAACACCACTAGTTCTGCCAGTATCTGTCCCACGATAATAGAAGAGATGTCCACTTTTCAGTTCAATGAGATCTTCTCCTTTTCTCCTTACCTCACTTAGCCCGACGATGTCCCACTTGATCCTTTGTAGTTCCTCTTCCAATTCAAGAGCTAAACATATCTTTGTTACATCTGCAACATTTGGATACTTCAGCATGTCACAAGAAAGTTTGAGATTAATATAGTTTCCAGTACTCATCAATTGGAGATTTTTTATTTGCTTCAACTTTTTCTAACTAGCATTTTCTACTCATCTTGAAGTATGTCAGTGGGACTATCTACGGGAAGAGCCTTAGTAACCTTTACAATATCCATAATCAGGGCTCGACAAATCCCCGGTGCCAGGTCGCCCAGGCGTCTAAAATTCGGGCTGTGGTGCCTAATTTTTTTCTTAGTTGAGATTTCGTAATATATTGCAGTAAATGCCGTAATTTCTGTTGTGTAATCCATAGATTATCTATTAAAAGGTTATAAATTTAGGTGCTGCGGACACCGGTAAAAAAACAAAAAACAAAAGATGGTGCGTCGTTTTAAAAAGTCCGCGAGGTAATTGTCTGGAGAGGTGGTGTTATTGGGAAAGTACTGAAAATGCGGTAACAGAAAAAAATATAATGTAACAGCGAGATAGAAGACTGCAAAGAGGTTGTAAGAATATGTATTTTTTATTTTACTTTGAAGTATTTTGACAGAAAATATGACGCAATGAAGGTGTTATTATTTGCGCGTGCGGAAGCCTACGCGGTGTGAGAATCTGCGACTCTCGGGAATCGCGCATAGCTGTTTGTAGCATGTAGCCATTCTGCGAATTGCATCGCCTGGTTTTGGTTCGCTGATTGTACTAGTTAAGGTTTTTTCGGTATTCACAGGGGGGCGCCATTTCAATGTGCAGTTGCAGTCTCCGTTTTCTTGGATTTGTGCATGACGTCACACCGGGAGCAAACGCCGCGAAAAGACGACAGCAGATAACCAAGCCGATAACCACGCCGCACGGCATCTTTGGCTTGGGAGTGCAAACTGATGGTGTAAGTTAAAAAACTAAGAAATTATTTGCAACGGTAACTGTGTTCATAATCGACAGACTCCTGATTTAAGTTTTTCGTTATTTGTTTTTGGCTAAATACACAACTAAGACATTAATGATGGTTCATGGATATATGATAAACATAGAATGAATGAGTTATTGTTAACAATGAACTTTGCTTCCTATTTAGTCTGTTTTAAACAGTCTTACCATGATTAATACTCCTTTTATGAGGTTCACACAACACACAGCTTATTCTGGCGAGAATCCTTTTAGACGATGATAATACATGTCCTCTTTTAGAGTACTTTTGTAAGAACAACAAATATCGTGTTCACACACAGCAAAGCGACGATGCCTTCTTGTCTCCTCTCTCTTCACTCTGTCAATTGTCCAGGGTCGTGATCCCATAATTCATTGCAACACACCGCTTGCTGGCTGCTCGGCATCAACGCAATCGTAAACACACATGCAGCAGGTGTTCGATACTGCCCGCCACTGCAATAGTATTATATACGTAATTTTTGATAGCTTTTTGTGCCACCTATTAAAATAAATTGAAAAACGAGCATTTCATGCAAATTTTTGTTGGTATTTGAAGGCTACTAAGTGGAATTCTGTAAACAACAATATTTATTTTGCAAAAATGAAATGATTAATAACATATTTACTTCTTGTTTGTTTAGCCCATTAACTACTTGATGCGCTGATAATCGGAAGGCTAGACTTTAAAAAGTTTGGATTTTTAAGAATTTACTTTCGCACTGACAATAATTTTTTTGTAAATATAACTTCCTGCGAACTACGAAGTTCAGCAATATGTTTGTTTACAGCAATGCCTTCATATTTCTTTACACAAAAGCTGTTAATTATTTTGTTTCCAAAATTAATTAATTCATGAAAGAGGAAATAGCAGATCACTGATAAATATGTTAATCTTTGAAGTTTGAAATTATTAGTATTTGAAAACATTTTCCATCGCGTTTATTTACATTCCTTGCTAAAGTGTAACCGGTAGCAGCGATGGCTCTTGGCTCTCGCCTCTTGGCCTCTCGCTGCTTTGCTCCCTGTGTGACGTCATTTCGCCAGCCAATAGCAGCTCGTTTCCAAAGTGGCTCAACCTAAAGAGATATCTAATAACCTTGGGTATTCAGTTGAAACGTATTCAGAAATAAGACAATGCTATGGACTGTCCACAATTTCAACAGATTTTTTAGTCTAACTAACGAACTGCAATAATGCGGCAACAGCTAACGATTTTAGTTCTTTCTTTTACTTAAAAGTAACACATAAGTACTTCAAACTGACAGTTATTTTTTCAATAAGATGATCATTTTTTTCTTGCATCTTTCGATTTCTGAGTCGGTCCTGTGAATCGCAGTTTTCTGGCGGAAATTACGATTCACAATTAACATGATAGGTGCAGATCACGTGGTGCCGATTATAGATAGGACTGTTATGCATGCCAATTACCACGGAATGTTTGTATTTTCTACCGATTTAGTTGTCTAACTACGGATTCTACGAATTTTCATTTTGTTTAAAAAAAAAATATTTTGCTACTATTTTATGATATACATAAGATTCTTAAGCGGATTTGCGGAATTATCCGGTTTTTTTTTTGTTTTTTTAGTCATCATTTAGACGCTATCATAATTGATGCAAAACTGAAGAGAATTTGGGGGTTGGGTCATTTTCCGTCTGGGGTCGGTATTTCGTGTTTCAAAGCTTTCGAAAACAGTAGTTAAATGGAGTAAAAAGAATTTGCCCTAATCGTAATTTTTTTCTCCGGATGTTGCGTTTGTGTCTAGTATTCTTGTTAAATATCATTTTATGGCATATATGTTCGTATTTCAGCTTGAAACTGTAGGCCAGAACTTGTGGAAACGGAAGTTAGATGCCGCGAAAATTGCCTCCTAATCTTCAGGATTTTGAGGTTCTTCCACGAATTCGAGAAATTTCGCTTTACGGAATTCCATCTTTACGGAACTTTCGAAAACGGAAAGTCGACGGAGTTCAGATTTTTTCCGTAATCGTAATTTCTTTTTTCTCGCGATGTTGCCTGTGTCCAGTATTTTTAAGTAATATTTTACTGCATAATTTTTTGCATTTCACCTTGAAAATAGGAGAAAAATGTCCAAAACCGGAAGTCGGACGAAATTCCCGTAATCGTTATTGCCCCTCCCCCTCTCCAGCATTGTTAAATATCCTCTGCCCTATAAGTTTTTGCATTTAATCTTGATGAGGGAAGAAAGAAATTCTCGAAAATGAAAGTGACGAAGTTGGAAAATTAAAAAAATTGATGCATGGTGTTCAAAAGTATTAATATTCCCAAAGTTACACCATGTATCTGAAATAGTTGAAGCTTTGATATCATGCGCTCATGGTCCTCAGGCTGATGGTTGTTATCAGAGGGCACAAAAATCAAGAAAAGAAAGAAAATCGACAATGAAGAAGTAGGGAGAGAATGATAGCAGCAGAAAGAAAAATTAAGCAATCGTTGCTGTGCAGTTGCAGAGTCAACGAAAGACAGACTAACAATAGTCTGCATTCTTGCTGTCTGTTTTGATTTTTCACCAGTTAAAAAGTTCAGCCCCCCTTCCTTTGGTCTCATCATCTTGTCTTAAGACTGCAATTTTAGGAGTCAGTATGATCATATGGTAAGTGGAGGTTCGTGCACTGCGCATTCACGTGCTTGGATTTCCTGTCTGTCAGGCATTGTGGAATTCTGAACACATCTTACTGATTTTTACTGGTGGAAGTTTCGAACTTAACTTAAATCTTGCGATCATGTCCTCGCTGGGGAATCGGTTTTGTGTTTCTCACGTGCTAAGTTTGTTTCATTAGTCCTTGTTTGTTGTAACGTTTTGTTGGGGCACATATTTGTTTTTTACAAAGAGATGGATCATTTTGTAAAATAGAAAATCATGTATGCCATGCAATACTAGTTATTAGTAACAATGTTGGCAGGTATAGACAGTTTTGTTTTTTGTTTTTTTAATATCATGATCTGAGACATGCAGCGGATTATGCGAAGGAAGAAATTGTTTTTCTCAGAATTTCCCGATCTACGAATCATATGCTTCTGGTGATTATGTGTGGAATTTTTTTTTCACTGCCTTTGGATTACATGCCCTTGCGGATCTCATGAAGGGAAAAAAAATATGGTACTTTGAATTAATATGTACAAACTATGACATCCGTAAGGAGTATTTTAATAAAATCGAAATCTGAAATTTTAATTGTTTTTGAGATCATCTACTGAAAGAATGGAAAAAGAAAATTGTGAAGCAAATTGGAACTTTATTTTGCAATAAGTGGTTTGGGTAAGAAGAAAAAAAAATTGACAACAAATATGGTTTACTACTTTTCGTTCCAGCGTCATAACCAAACATGTTTTTCTTCATGCGTTATTGACTTTGTTTCACCTGGCACCTAAATTTTGGAGCTGGCTCCTAGATCTAGAATATATTTGTCAAGCCCTGTCCATAATGCTGTAATTTGAATTTTTCTCCACAGGCTGCAGGAAACTCATGTGTTTAAGAAGATATACAGAAGTACACACAGATAGCGATGTTTTTTGTAGATGTTTACAACTGGTGATATAATGTTGCTGTACACTCCTCAGAAACAGAATGATTACTTTCTCTGGCAAGTCTTTCATTTAAGCTTCCACTTTGCTGTTAACCACTATGGCTTTTAATGGAAGAAGGTTGCCTGACTGAAAGAACTGTTTCTGATCACATGATGTATTCAGTTTCTTTAATACATCAGTCTTACAAACCCTACCACAATAAGAGAGCAGCAGAGTTTATTCAGTTAATCATACAAAATATGGATGAGCGGTTCTTGCTTTTGAAACCTTTTAGTGAATCTGGTAAATAAATCAGCACTTGAGATGACAAAAGTCAGTTCAGCTTTGTATGTTGTTTTCTCAGGAATGAGCTGATAACTTTGTGCTTTCTAGTTGACATTAAGGTTGCACATTATTATTATTTTTTTTTTTTTTGGATAAAACTCAAGAAATATTTCTCTAGAGCAGGACTCTGTTCAAGCAGGCATTCACAAGCATCTCTCAATGTCAGCCACCTGGCCGCCCCAGTGGCGCAGTGGTCTAAGCGATGGCTTCTGATCATTCGTCCGGAAGGGGTCTGGGTTCGAATCCCGGTGAGGCATGGATGTTGTGTTTGTCTTACGACACTTGCTCTCTCTCTCCCTTCTCTGGAACCAGTGACCCTAAATTAGGGACAGGTGACTGCTTATAGCCCATTGAGTTGCTCATGGTGGTCGTTAAACCACCACTCAAAAAAAATAAAAATAAAAAATATCAGCCACCTTGATGGCACATGCTTCAATAATTTCTTCCTTGGCATATTCATTTCTTGCTGTACTTCAGTGCAATCTTTCCATCTACTTGGAAAACCATCAAAGAAATAGAAAACTGAAATAGTAATGCTTGAATATTCCTCTCCTAATTCATTAAGACCCTTCAGAAAAGCATTATAAACCACATGTATGTTGCATGTGCCAATGATAATGAGGCCACTACCTCTAACAGACAACATTTTTTTGTTAACTAGTCTCTGCACTTTTACATTGATGCTGGGTCCATCACTTCCTAACAATAACATGTGATTTAAGGACAACCCTGATTTTTTCTAAGGCTTTTCCTTATTTTTCTATATATGCTTTGATAGTTCTTTTACAGTCGCATGACCTAAGAAGAAAGATTTAAGGTGCATAGCGTGTATTTCTCCCTTATTCTTAAACCAATACCTTATCGATATTTGAAGTTCTTTTTCATTTTCCGCATTTGTTGTCTGAAACTGAATACTGTAATATGCACCCTGAGCATCTTTGATCATTTGGTCATGAAAATGAGGACTTAATGCTTTAGTAATAAGATACCTCAGTTTAGTTTTCGACAAGAAAAACCCATCAGGTACACTCTATGGAAACATGGACTGAAATATATCAATTATTCCATCAGATGAAACAGCAGAATAATTGCTAATAACAGTTTTCAGGGCCCATGTTAATTCTGCTCTAGTTTCACTGTCTTTTAAATTGTATGAATGCACTGCACCTGTAGTACTGACTGGATCTGATACAGAAGTATGGATGATCCAGATTGATGGTTATCACATATTGGAGCTGGTCCAGTTCTTGCTGATAAATAAAGTTGAAGAGGAGACATCTTTGTTGAAATATTATTTTTATGTCTCACAGACTGTGCATGCTGAGTTAGACTGAAACCCTTTAGTCACTGTAAAGTTGTATTTACAAACAACACAATATCCTACATCTTCAGAGTTTCCCTTTTTTAACCACTCAGACATTTTCACACCGAGACAGTCTGTTTTTGACAGCTATGAAGTCTGAAACTTTAATTACCTTAGGTAAACAGGTGATTGTTCTAGGTGCACTATGTAGTAGTTGATGTTTATTGCTGTTTATTCCTGAAAAAGTAACTTAAAGTAACTTTGAATTAAAAAAAGTACCCAAATAGTGACTTTAAAACAAAAAGTAACTAATAGTTGAAAAGGTAACCAAGTGGCAGCTCTGTGATGATCAAACAATATCTCACAAAGCACAATGTGATATAACTGGAGACTCCATCCTCCATATTCTCTTGACTTGGCACCACCCCATGTTTACTTGTTTCTGCAGTTGAAATCTGCTCTAAAAGGACAATGATTTACAAGTGCTAAGGACATCACTGAAAACAGAAAAGGTGCTCATAAAGAGGTTTCAAAGAATGCATTCCAAGAATGTTTCAAACAGCTTTGTGAACATTGGCAGAAGTGTGTGGCTTCCCAAGAAAACTATTTCAAAGGAAATGCAATGTAAATGACAATAATTTTATTGCTTTGTGCATAAAAAGGAATTTCCAGAAACTTTTACCTACCTAGTATATATGTGGGAGCATGATGAATAAAAGAATGGCACAAAAATACAATAAAGTCCAACAAGGCTCACCTTATTTAAGCATGAGCACTATTTTGTCTACAATATTTAGACAATTGCAATCAATGACTACATCATCATCTCTTCTAAAATGACAACCTTTCAAGAAATTCATGTGGGACCAAAGATAAAAATTAAAGGGAATTAATAAAACAATTCAGTGAATTTTCCAAAACAACCTACAGAAATTCTCTTAGGATGTTATATAAATATTTCTATAGCAACATTAAATCAAATATTAACAATTAATGCTGCAACCCCTTCAGTTGACATGCTTGAACATTTAATGGCAAACTGTATTCCACACAAGTGTTCATAACATCAAATTTCTACTGTCACACCACTAGCAGCTCCAGGGGAGGGAGAGAAAGCATGGGGCTCGGGTGCATCCCCTCAAGAAACTTATTTTTCAATCCATTTACACATTTTGTAAAAACCTTTGAGTTTACAACTGGAAACATCTCAATTTAATGTCAATATTTCCCATTCTTCAACTGCAAAATAATATTTCAAAATGTAGAATTTGTATGTTAGCCAGTCGCCAGTAACAACAGCAAGTTTGTTTAATCACCTTGCCCCCCCCTCAAAAGTAAATGCTGAATCTGCCAGTGTGTAACACTTACACAGCAAGTCCTTTTTGCTAAACTTAGATGAACTGATGAAGCAACTAATGCCACCAGCCATGTGCATACAGTACCCACCTGTACTAGTTGACATGAGCACACAGTAGATATAAATTGTACTAATACCTATTATAGCATAAGAAGGTATTTAATGCTTGTAGTAATCAGTATGTGTTGATATTTTAACCCTCCCCCACTGGAACCACATGAAAATATAAGGTAGTAATTCATTAATCCTTGTCACTGGAGTTCATCTTATGTGGACTGCATAAGTCAAAAATATTTTTAGTATTGTCTTTTTAGAAAAGTTTTTTTAACCTATTTCTTCCATTTTCACACTCTCCCTTCATATTTTTTTTACATGAAATAATTTCCTATCTTGCCATTTCTGATCTTGAGAACATCTTGTACTTAAAAGAAAAAAATCGGGAATTTGAATCATGTTTTTCCATTGCCATTTATAAAAATATATTTAAATGTAATGTTAAAAGAGCAAATTTAAAATTAAAAAAAAAAAAGGAATTTGCCTGGTCTTTGAAGATGAGAACAAAAGTCCAATACATTTTGCATCTTTATTATCTTTAATATAAGTCCTATACATAAAGGATATCTTTCTGACAGTAAGGATTCTACTCATTTCTTCGAATACACTCCATTCTCCTAGTTCAATTATCGAAATGTGTTTTGACATAGCTTTTTAAACTCCCTGTGCACTGTCATCAGGCGTGGTTTTTCACTATTCCTCCTTTGTGTGTTATATGTACATTGTAGGAAAACCAACTGTGAAGACTTAAAAATAGCCATGCAGTGACTGACACTGTGCATACAGGAAAATGATCACTAGGTTGCATATTCAAAGTTACTGATTAGGGATTTTGGTATTTCTATTAAATTATTTAATTGTAAAAGTGCTCAGGTGATCTGATATTCCAAACATTATCAGTGCATAATTATATATTATTATGATCTCTAAAACTCATAAATTAACCTCTTTTTTTTTTCTGATGGAATTTAGAAAATAGACTTTTAGCTTTTACTGAGGAAGAACCTCAGGCTCACATCCATATCAAGTACATATCATTCGACATCCATTACAAGGATCCTCACAAGCCACTTATTACATCTCACACATTTTCAGTGAGCTGTCTTGCACACTGTTGGTTGTTGTGGCATTTCTCCACTTCATAACAACATATATGGAACATCGCCTATGAAAAACAAGCACAAACAACAGAATTATCATTAACTTGTGCTGTTAAGCTGATACAAGTTTCTACTTGAGACCTAGGTATCAGTCAAGAATTGGCATAAATACATGATGTCCCAAGTAAAGCTGTCTTTTGCAGTTCTGTAGGTGGTATATCAAAAAGCTGCAATTTTTCAAAATGATTCATAAAATTGTTTGACATTGTTCCAAGTGCACCGATGACAATGGGGACTACTGTTGTGTATTTAGTCCATAATTGGGTAACTTCTATGGCCAGGTCTCTGTATTTAGTCTTTTTTTTTTCCCTTCTTTCTTTCTTTTTTTTCCAGTTCTTTTTCTTTTCTTTTTATTACTATTATTATTATTATTATTATTATTATTATTATTATGAAAAATAAGAATATCATGCAATTCAAGTAACACTAATAATGAAACCAAAAGGAAATTCCAAATAATAACACTTAATAAGATTTGTCATAATAGCAGTCCACCAGATGTTGTGACTAGGATGTTGGAATCACAGCAATTCAAACTCTCCAAGAATCTAAATACCAGTGAGGAATTTTTGAAGGAGTATCAGTTTCAAAGTAGTGCCACTTTAAGCAATTATGCTATTGTTAACCTGTTGATTCCAATGTCTTCAGTTTTCCTAGAATTCAATTACTCCTAATGCACAAACAGCTACTGTAACAACTGTTGCTCTTTTCTCCCACTTTACCAACACCTCAGATGACTACATCTACTATCATTGCTTCCTTTTTTCAGCCACAGAAATATCAGATGTAACATGACCTAATTTTTCACATAATGACTTTATAAAAATATGAAATTTATTTTTTAGGCTCTGCAAAAGCTCAATCCACCCCAGGGCCATAGCCAGGGAGGAGTTTTGGGGATTTAAACCCTCCCCAAAATGCCACACTTAAATAAAGAAAGAATAGATAGATCCATATACCTCTGTAAGTAGTATAGCATGTAAGTCAGCATTTGGAAATGGGGGAGTATTAAATAGAAGAATTTCATGTGCAAGTAAAATGTGACAGAGAAAAAATTTAACATATGTATAATGTACCATGAAAATTAATTTTCAAATTCAGAAACCCTTACCAAAAATTATTTCTGGCTACAGCCCTGCAGCCCTGTATGTCAGTCAATATTTGTTTTTACAGATCTTGATGTAACTAATCATTTTCTGTTTTTCTTCTCCAATTGTTTGACTCATAGTGCTTCTTAGTGACCTTTGCTTTATGGTATGTAAAAGCGATAAATGTCACTTTTGGGATCTAGGGCCAGATAGCTTTCATAAGTTTTTAACCCAAAGTACGAAACTGTACACCAATTATGTAATAAATAATAAAACTATACTAGTAATCTGATTTATTGGTATAGGAATATACAAATCAGCGTTTCCAAGCTTTCGCACATCAGCCAGATGGTATTTTTAGGGAATTTTCTGTCTAACTTCCTTGAAAAAGCCATCTGATTAATGTGCAAAAAGCTTGGAAACACTTATTTGTATATTCCTATGGCAATAAATTGGATTACTAGTATAGTTTTGCTATTTAACCCAAAATACCTTCAAACTACTTGTTCACTTTTTTTTTTTATGGGATTTATCTAGGTTAAGTTTCAATTTTCTGCAAATTTTCAGAGAGAACTCCTCTCCTTCATCAGGCAGTCTTTCAATCCGATCTCTCTCACTGTCTTTGGTTATGGTTAACCTTGACGGTCATGGTGATTCTGCAAAATATCTTGCCAGATGTTATGCAGCATTAATCCCCTACAGTCATTTATGATGGATTTCTGGTATTTTTCAATTTCAAGTCCCTCTTTCAATTTACACTTCAGGAAATTGGATTGTTACTTGCAGCTGTGGAAAATACTTGAAACAGGTCATAGGCTGGAAACTCACATTGAGGAGCACAAAGCAGCAATAAAAAAATTTTCGAACAAGATAGGATTAGACCAGCACATTCAAACAACAGGACACCACATGGATTGGGATTCTTTAACTGTCATTGGACTTCAATCCAACTTCCTGAAGCATAAATTAAAAGAGGGACTCGAAATTGAAAAATACCAGAACTCCATCATAAATAACTGTAGGGAATTAATGCTGCCTAACATCTGGAAAGATATTTTGCAGAATCACCGTAACTGTCAAGGTTAACCATAACCAAAGACAGTGACAGAGATCAGATTGAAAGACTGCCTGATGAAGGAGAGGAGTTCTCTCCAAAAATTTGCAGAAAATTAAAACTTTACCTAGATAAATCCCATAAAAAAGTTAACTAGTTTGAATGTAGTAATTCAGGAAGCCACAAAACAAAGATGAGTTTAATTTACAGACCAAAATACCTTGTTCTGCTTGAGTCCAATCTATTACCAGCCCTATATCAAATATGGTATGGCCAAAATGTTTATGGCACTAAAATGATATTTGTACTATTCAGTTTAGATTTTAAAATTTTGCAAACTATTTTAATGTATTCAGACTGGTCTTTATTGTTTTAGGTTGAGTGTCTTATTTGTGAAGAATTCCTACTTATAACTTTCTTCATAATCACGGCTACCAATTAACATATCAATCTCTTAGTTTTATTCTGTCTATAACAATAATGTTTCCTCTATTAACTGAGAACATTGCAAATTTTTGTATTCCAAATTTTTTGCAATATCTCGGCTAAATATTGAAACTGCATCTATACATATGGAATCTTGGCTAAATATTGAAAGTGATGATTCAATTCCAAAGGTTATTAGTTTCAGGCCAAGCATGTTCAATATATGACAAATTTTATTGGCTGGATAAAATAGTTTGCATCCACAGTTTGTTTTGTTCATAAATAGTAAAGAATATAGTGAATCACTTTGGAATGTACCACACCTGATGTTAACTTTTCCACGTTCTTTTCACCACTCACTAAGAACAAAGTGTTCCACACATTCATTGCAGATTCAAAAAGTTTGCTAACATTTTAACTTATTTAAAAAATTCCTAGACAAAAGGCTTCTTTCTGATCAATCCAAATCATGTGTACATTTGTTTTGAATATTATGCAGTTTTTAGGGATCATTTTATCAATTAGCAATTGGCCTTTTGCTTCTCTGGAACTTTGATAATTTCCTTTCAGTTCCTTTGAAGTATGTTTTCACAAATAAAATAATTGTGGATTAGATCTGCTATTATTCCATTTAGCAGTTAAACATTACTTGCAAGTATGTAATCTGCATGTAGTTATTGGGAATTTCCCTCCTTTTATTTTAATGATCAGTACTGTTTTTATTCAAACAACAATGATGATAAATAATCACATAATAGAAATAAATAATAATCACAGGAACAAATAAAAATCACAAAATGACCTTTCTCAACAATGGTAAAAAATGCATATGACAAACTCCTGAAAACAACTACACTGAAAATTCTAACACAAGTTGCATGATTACTCTATATTCTTATCAATAATAATTATGAAGTTGTAAAAAGGCACAGCAACTATCAGAATGAGACAACCTGCTGAAAATGCACTGAACATAAGTCCATTTCCAAAGCTCATTCATTTTGTTAATGAAAAATCTTAGCACTGAAAATTCCATACTTCCAAATACAATACACAACAAAGGATATCTCAGACAACTGAGCTATGCATATTTTCACACCACAATAATTCAAAAAGATGCATATTTTTGTTATAGAACTCAATCAAAATGAAGTAGCCAAGAGTTACTTTGCTTAACCTATTTTACAAGTTCATCAAATTCCATGTGGTTCCTACCATAATGACTGTTTTTTGTTTTTTGGGGGTTTTTTTTTTCTGCAATCCGTATTAAATTATCCACACTATTAATCTATCTTCTGTTTTAAGGAAACTGACAGTGTGTTCCAAAACCAGGCTTTATGCATAAAATTACTGCCTTTACTTTTAAAAGCAAAATTTGAACTGTACAAAATTTATATTTTCCATATTTTGGTTTAGGCTGACATTTTGCAAAAAGTAAAATCTGACTGAATTCTTCCTTAATATATTCTTTGTCCATGTACTGCTAAAATGAATATCTCCTTGAAGCACTTAAACAAACACACACACACACACACACACACACACACACACACACACACACACACACACACACACACACACAAAGAAAAGAAAAACAGCCACTGCCCTGCTGATATAAGTTATCTCATTAAAAGACATGCCACAGTGGGAGAAAACAGAATGTCAAGTACCTACTGTGCTATTACTTTTACTTTTCTTTTCTACATATGTCTTGTAGTCATCTAAGAAAAGAACAGCTTGTTCATCTTGACCTCCTAATTTAAACAGCCGTATCTCTCCTTTTCTTCTCATTTCATTCTAAATAAAAAAATAATACTCATCTTATGTTCTGCATAGTGCAGTAAAAAGAAGAGTGAAGACGCATTTAGCTCTCCAACAAATGCACAAAAATGATATACAAAGTACTAAGACATTACAGTTAATTTGTTAAATGTACCAGTTTGATTTATTAAATGAATAAGGAAAATAATATTTTACATAGGAAAAATAATTTTAGACAAAAAGCAAACATCAACATGATAAACCCATGATTCAACAGTCAAATAATATTTACCATGCAATTTTTAATACTTCACATTATTATCCTTATCTGAAGAAACATCATATTTGATTAATTCATGAATACTTTGCATTTGTGAAATAATGAAAATAAATACCAGGTACATAAGCTCTTAAGTTTCCTCTCTATAAACAAGTAATGTTTTCCATGATTTCTTTTTACATTATACAGTTCATTGAAAAAGAACATTGTTTAGAAATACTGCTACTTTGAGTAAATTGGAATTGTATTAGTCATGTCTACAGTTTATCTGGTAAAATAATCATATCTGTAGGCAAACTAAAGCTCATGGAAAACTATAAGCTAAAACACCAGTTGCAAACCTATAATGGAAGCCATACTGCAGCGTTAAAACTTGAATCTTCAACATCATGATGGAGGAAGTGTGACACAGGGCAGATTTTGTGTAAAAACTTTCTCATTATGCACATTAGCACACCAAAATCCTTGAGAAAGAAATATAGACAAGTACAAGGGATAGCCAATAAGTAATGCACTAGTAGTCGCATATGTGCATGTGTAAGAGAGTGAATTTATAATTAATACTTGTTGTATGACTAAATACATACCTAATCATCATCATCATCATTGTCAACCATTATCAATCCACTGCTGGACGAAGGTCTCCCCAAGTTTCCTCCACAATGGTCTGTCTTGTGCCAGTCTCCTCCATGTCACCCCTGCATACTTTCGAATTTCATCCACCCATCTCCTATGTGGTCTTCTTCTGGGTCTTTTCCTGTCCCTTGGAATCCAATCTAAAATTTCGGCTGTCCATCGATGATCTGTCCTTCTGGCAGTATGTCCAGCCCATTGCCATTTCAGGGATTTAACTCTGATCATGATGTCTTCCACTCTTGTCATTTTTTGGATCCACGAGTTCCTCTTCTTATCTCTCCTGGTTACACCAAGCATGCACCTCTCCATGCTTCTTTGAGTTGTCTGCAGCCTTTGTATGTCTCTTTTAGTTAAGGTCCAAGTCTCTGCACCATACGTAAGCACTGGAAGGATGCATTGATCAAACACTTTTCTTTTAAGACATAATGGCATATTGCTCTTGAAAATTATGCTGTTTCTTCCAAAAGCTCTCCAGGCAAGTTTTGTACGCCGATTAATTTCTTCATCAATGTGACCCTCACTTGATATCTGCTGTCCAAGATAAACGTACGTGTCTGTTATCTCCAGCTTTTCTCCATCAATCGATAAATCTTCATTTCTTGTAAAAGCATTGAACATCACTTTTGTCTTCTGAAAGTTCATTTTTAATCCCACTTCTTTACTCTTGTCAGCAAGTTCCTGGATCATACTCTGCAGCTCTGATGGGGTAGTTGCAAAAATGACTACGTCATCAGCAAAAAGAAGGTGGGTTAGATAATCTCCATTAATCTTTATCCCCTTGTTTTCCCAGCTCAGCGACTGAAAAACACCCTCCAATGTGGCATTAAAGAGCTTCGGAGATATGGTGTCACCTTGTCTCACTCCCTTTCCAATTTTTACGTGTGTTGTATTTTCAAACAGCCTAATCTTTGCACTTGCATTTTCATAGATGTTATTAATAATATTAATGTATGCATCTTCAATACCGCAGGTTTTCAGAGCCATTGTAACTGCTGATGGTTTCACCGAATCAAAGGCTTTTTCATAATCGATAAAAGCCATGCACAATGGAAGTTCATATTCCCTCGCTCTTTCAATTAGTTCTCTCAGCACGTGGATATGATCTATTGTGCTGTAGCCACTCCTGAATCCAGCTTGTTCTCTCGGTTGAGCCATGTCTAGTGCTACCTTCAAGCGGTGTGAAAGAACTTTAGTGAAGATTTTATAAACTACTGATAGGAGGCCGATAGGTCTGTAGTTTCCGAGATCCTCAATGTCACCTTTCTTATGCAGCAGGATCACTGTAGCGGTGTTCCAATCCTCAGGAATCTTTCCTTCATTAAGGCATCGAGTGAAAATTTGGGCGAGTACTGTTTCGATTTCTCCACTTGCTTCTTTTATGATGTCTACAGTAATTCCATCTTCTCCTGGAGCTTTTCCTCGCTTCATGTTCTTGATTGCATGTGCAACTTCTGCTGGAAGGACTGGAGGAACTCTGGTACTGGTATCTTTCATGATGTCTGGAGTGCATATATCATCCCTTTCATATAATTTGGAGTAGAAATCTTTCACTCTTGTCAAAATTTCGCCTCTATTTCTTGTTACAGAACCATCTTCTTTTCTCAGTGCCATAATCTGTTTTCTTCCCTTACTGAGATGTCCCTTTGCTATCTTTAGGCTTTGGTTGTTTTCAATTGCTTTCCTCACTAGTTCACAGTTGAATTTCCTTACGTCTTCAGTGATACTTTTTCTTACTGTCTTGCATAGCTCTATATATTCCACTTTGGAAGTCACATCTTCTTTAGTTGTCCTCATCTCTCTTCTTTTTGCATCAACATTTTGGTTTTTCCTGATAATTTGTTCACATGCAACTTGTTCTTAGACCCAGCTAATTTTGTTGCTGTTTCCATAAGAGCTTTGGTTACTTTTATGTTAACTTCAGAGATGTCCACTTCTTCCGATGTTAGGCCTTCTAAAGCAGAGAACCTGTTCTTCAGTTCTAACTTGAAGGTATTATGGTGTTTTTTAAGGTTGGTTATGTCAATAGATTTTGTTTGTCTTATGAGCTTGCCACGTTCAAGTTTAGTGTTGAGGTGCATCTTACATCTCACCAATCTATGGTCACTACCTGTGTTGAACTTGTTTAGCACACTGCAGTCTTCTATGACGAATTTTTTGTTACACATAATAAAATCAATTTCACTTGTCGTCCCATTTGGATGTCTCCATGTCCATTTCCTGTGTGGCTTTTTCTTGAAGAAGGAGTTCAAGATGAAAAACCCTTCTGCCTCTGCAAACTCAACGAGAGTATTTCCACGCTGGTTTCTGTTGCCATGACCGAATTTACCTACTGAAGTTTCATTCTGTTGCCGTTGCCCTATTTTTGCATTGAAATCTCCCATAATTATTTTCAAGTGCTGCTTACCTTTATTATTTAGATGACAAATTTCCTCATAAAATTCTTCAATTTCTTCTTCAGGATGACTTGTGGTGGGTGCATAAGTTTGAATAATCTGAGCCTGGTATCTTTTCGAGAGTTGGATAACAAGTCGTGCAGCTCTGTCAGAGGAACTTTCAACTTCTACAACTTTATCCTTCAGTTTCTTGTTTATTATAAATCCAACACCACTAGTTCTGCCAGTATCTGTCCCACGATAGTAGAAGAGATGTCCACTTTTCAGTTCGATGAGATCTTCTCCTTTTCTCCTTACCTCACTTAGCCCCACGATGTCCCACTTGATCCTTTGTAGTTCCTCTTCCAATTCAAGAAGCCTTGAATCAGAAGATAGGGAGCGTCCATTGTAAGTAGCCAAGGTCAGCATCAGATGGCAGCCTAGTCCGGTCCTCCGGGGATTCTTAGCACCCTCTGCCTTCATGTCGCACTGGCCGCTGCCTTGGCCAGGTACATTCCAGCTGCCGGAGACTGAGGGCCAAGATTTAAGTTGTGGAATCATTTTGGAGGGTTTGGCCATAACTCACCACGCTGGCCAAGCGGGTTGGTGAGTGTCGGATAGAATTTCCTCTGATCCCGATGGTATAGTTATACCGCTATGGGCGGTCGTCAGAGCCTCTTTAGTGGGAACAGGATGCACCACGAGAAGGCGGGGTTGACATTTGTCAAGGAGAGGCTGTGATGTTACGCATCACCTGAACTTGCATCCCACATACCTAATACCACAAATAATATAATTTTTTCTTTTTTTGTAGGTAGGTAGGAAGACATGAATAGGCAAAAGAGACATATTTCCATCAATGATCTGTGATTGAATTCCTTTTCAAATCATGTGACAAATCTGCTACATCAAACCATCAAAAACTCATGGCATTTGGTGACTAGACAATTGATCAAGGTTAATGTCTAGAGATGACTTCAATGGTTTCAGAATGGTGATTTTGACATCACAAATATTATACCGAAAGCAGGAAGACCAACATCTGTCACAAACAGTGAAAATTAAAAACTCATTAAACAGCTCACTGAGTAAGACAGGTGCATAACCAGGAGACACCTGACCAGGGCAAGATTTCATCTTTTTTGCTCACTAGCAAATTTTGCTAGTGACCAAATAGTTTGCTAGCAAAACATTTGCATGACTAGCAATGAAACTAAATCACATCATAACTTATTTTCTAATAAAGTTACACAGAAATTTAAATATGTGTATAAATATTTTGACTTACCTTTTTGAATAATGAATAGAATCTTAGATAAGTTTAGTGACTATCTTTATTATTAATTTCTAACAAATTCTCATACCACATGAATATCTTTATTATTAATTTCTAACAAATTCTCACTGACATTCTAATTCAGATTTCTTCCCATATGGTTTACGCTCAGGGTGTCTGACTTTGTCATCATACCATTTTACAACTGCTGACCATGGATTAAAAATCTCTTCTTGTGGCCCTTCTACAGTATTTCAATTGTCATCAGAGCATTTAAAGTTTCAACAGACAAATTGTTCCTCCAATCCCCTTGTATTCTTTTTAAAAAACTGAATCCCACCTCACAACATGCAGTACTAAGTGGAAGTATCGCACAAATTTCTGCTAAACTTCTACACACTTCGTATCTGCCAACTACCACACAATGCCGTAGTTTCTACGGAATTAGTTGTCTGACTATGGAACTCACTATCAAAACTACGGATTCTACAAATTTTCATTTTGTTTCAAATTTTTCTTTTGCTATTATTTTTATGATATACACGAGATTCTTACAGGGATTCGCGGAATACCGCTTTATTTTTTTATTTTTTTTGTCATCAGTTAGATCATTCTGAAGATCGATATTTGGGAGAGGGGGGGGTCGTCTTCCATCTGGAGACGGAATTTCGTGCTTCAAAAGGTTTGAACACAGTAGTGAAACAGAGTAAGAAAATTTTGCCGTAATCGCAAATTGTTCTCCCAATGGTGTCTTTGTGTCCGCTTTTCTTGTTAAATATCATTTTATTGCATAAATGTTTGCCTTTTAGCTTGAAACTGTGGAGAACAATTTGCAAAAACGGAAGTTGGCTGTTGCAAAATTTTTCTGTAATCTTCAGGCATGAGATTCTTCCGCGAATTCAAGGAATTCCGGCTTTTTCGTTATTATTGGAATTCCATCTTTACGAAACTAGATAACAAAAGGTCGACGGAATTCGGATTTTTTCCATAATCATAATTTTTTTTTTCTCACGATGTTGCCTCTGTCAAGTATTATTGCTCATTAACATTTTACTGGATAAATATTTGTATTTCAGCTGGAAAATACAAGGAAAATTTCCAAAACCAGAAGTCAGACGAAGCAAAAGTTTCTTCCGTAATCGTTTACCCCCTCCACGAACACGTTTCCTAAAAAGCGTCTATCTATACCAGTGCCACGCAATAAAGGCGATCGCTTGGCTTAGGGTACGACAGGAGTTGAGGACAAAGTTCCTGGGGCAAAAGAAGGGAGGGTGGCAGAGCAGGTGGTCAAACAACTGATCCATCCCAGAGCTCTGGGTTGCCACAGCAACCATTGCCGACGTCACGTTCAGTTTCTGTAATAGACCAATAAGGGCACGATGGAGAGGAGTTTCAATGCGCTTCTACGACAGTTTGGAAGGGATGAAAGATATGGGGTGGATGGGTATTAAGTGTCGAAAGGAAATTGGCGAAAGACAATCGCTGATCGTCGCTGTTTTAACAAGTGATAATAGAAACTGTTATGTAAACTTCGTGGATTAATAATGATTTTTGGTTACTTTAAATAAAGAAATTACCTTACTAGCAATATTTGCTACTGCGATTTTTTTTCACTAGCAAATTTGATTTTTCACTAGCTATTTGCTAGTTGCTAATCGGTGAAATCGCGCCCTGCACCTGACAGACACTGTGCAAATGTCAAAGGAGAGTGTTCTTACCATCATCCACCAACATGGGTACAGAAAAATCTTTACTCATTTGGTGCCTAAACTATTCACACAAGAGATGATGGCTACATGGTGAGTGATCTGTGGAGATCTGGAGATGTTCGGTGCTGCTGGTCTTGAGTGCTTTAACTCTTTAACTGGGTCAATCCATGGAATGGAAACATCTGACATCACCCGCAAAGAAAACGTCAAAACTTTCCAAATCGTCAAACAAATTCTAGACACTTTCTTTGGGGATCAAAACGCAATCATTTTTATTGATATCTTGGTTTATCGTGTAACATTTTTGCATGGAGTTATGTTGCAACAACAATCACTCACTATATTTTCATATCCTGTCACCTTTTGAAGTGTTAGGAGGTAAAACTGAACTTCACTTAGATAGTTCCTTAGTTATATTTGCATACTTAAAAGCTATTTTAATATCATCATTTGCAAGCTTTAAAAATAAAAAGACACATATTCAAAAATGAGGGGGGGGGGTGATGTTATTTCATGAGTTCACTGAATAGTCTTTCACTTCTCACTCTTCTAATGCTAGTATAATATTCCATTAACATAAGATTTTCAGCTGAATCTCTGTCAAACAATTACATGTTTCATCTGGGAGAATGGATGGAGGATGAATAAAAGAATTTAATATTCTGGAAGTTCACCTTTCCTTCCATTTCAAGGAGAAATAAACTTTTTTTTTTTTTTTTCCTCAGAAATGTTCAATGGGGTGCAATTTCCCTAACATTTTTCTTGGTAACATGAAGTATCAAGTCTCCCACTAGTTCCAACACTCCTGGCTCATTTTTTTTTTTTTTCAGTCATCTTCACATTATAGTAACATATTTTTATCAGGACACTGAATTATAGGAGCATTACATCCCTAAATCAATCCCAATGATTTCAAGGAAAAGAGAAGACCATCGAGGTTAGAATGAACAAAACATCCATGTCTTACTTAAGATTGGAACTAGTGATGCTAATGATTTGGAGATTTTGTGAAATAGAGATACTTCAGTATCCAAAATCCAAATTTTCAATATATGAATATTTTGGATAATCACATTTTGAGTATTCAATAGGTTGGATATCTAGATTTCAAAATATTCTAATTTCAAAATCTAAATATTTAGGTATCTGAAATTCAAATATATCTAAAAACCCAAGTATCAGGATATATTGAAATTCAGATTTTAAAACTGAATTAATATTCAGATAACAAGATTGGAAAAGAAAATTCTTATTTCAATAGAGAATGTCAAAAGCGTAAAATGCCTGTCTGTGTCCCTCACAGTCAATGTAATCCCATCAGTTTAGGCATTATGCACACATTAAATGAAAAAGACTATTTTAAAGCTCATAACATGGCTATCAGTCTATGATCTATGAGAGATAAGGTAGTGAAAAGGAACATTCATTCTGAAGCAAATGAAACCAAATGTACCACAGTCTCCTTCCTAATGCATTTTCCACTTTGCTGTAAATGGAAAAAGCTGTTGTTGTCACAGAGAATGGTATCCATGGGAAGTGACATTATAAATGCACCAAATGTGTCAGAATGGTAAGCAAAATTTTCCACTGTATGTTCCATTTCTAGGTATCTGGTATGTAACTAGCAATCAACCACAGCAGAAAACAACCAGCCATTTGTGGAAAGCCTGGTTAAAAAAAAGAGTCAAGAGGAAAACACTGAATCTATTTCTGCATAGAACTGTTGAATCCCAAAGTGATGTTTTGTGGCCTTTTTATTGTGACCAGTGAAGGTATATAAGCAAACTGAGTTAAAGAATGTTTTATTCAATGATGAAAAATTGCAAATTAAACCAATTCCATGGAATAGATAAAACAAAAATGATCAAATCTGGGGAAAACTGATGTGCATAAGAACTTAACATCAATTGCCAGGAAAATCAAAACACTGACATATTTCTGTGTTCTCCAAGAAACTTTATATTCCTCTAAAAGGGAAAAATGTATTTCTCTATTATGAAAGACATTATGAGACACATTAAGAGAATATAACTAGATTTGAAATTTACTGGGTGAGGGCAAAAAATTTAGAAACAAAAATTTGAAATTAAAAAAAATGAAATTTACTGGCTCTTTCTCACTCATCAGAACAATAAAAAAGAATAAATGAAATAAAGGACAGACTAAAATAAGTGAACAAAGAAAGAAAAAGCAGTAAGGGAAAACAGATCAGCCGAAGACCCAATTTGAAATCCACACATTCATGGTTTGAATCTGTATTTGGATATCCAGAAATCCAAATGTTTATACTGCAACCAAAAATTTTAATTTATATCATTTGGGATTTTTGTTATCCAAATTCCAGATTTCAACAACATTAATTAGAACCCAATCCTAGCAGTGTAAGAAGCCACATTCCTGTGCTTTAAACTATGCAACCACCACATAACTCAAAAGTTACTTCTATCATCATCTATAGGCATACATACACTGCTTTGAGGATTAAATCACTCTTCAAGCAAAAAAAGAAAGAAAAAAAGAGAGAAGCAGATGTGAAACTACATACATGCAACTGCACAAACTTACCAACTGCTTATCAACTTCTGTTCGATTGGGGACAAAAGCATAAATTTGGTGTTTCATGATTATAGGTGGAAGTTCACTTTGAAATTTTTCCACTGGAAAAAGAGACCTTAAGACATTCAGAGCACTTCTGGTACCACCTGGAAGATCTGAAAAACAAACACTGTATTTTTAAAAACAATTTTAGCAATAACAAAACAAGCATCATACCAACTTGCCAACTGTGAGGTTCCTCTCCTGAAAAATCATGCAGTAGGTAAACTTCCAATTTTATGTGAAAAATAGAAATAGGAGAAAGAAATTCACAAGTCAACCATATACAATCCTCAAACATGCTTTTTTACTAAAACTAAAGAAAAACAACAGCATCAAGAGAAAAAAAAACTCATATGTATTAGGTGTGCAACTTAATTCTCGGCTCCTAACAGCAAGCAATCATAGAATGTCGCCAAACGCCAATAGCTGTGCGCGATAATGGCTGATTGCAGCGCCATCCAACAGCTTACCAGGCAACTGTAACTGCTCACAGCTGTACTGACTTCTGGGACGAAAGTTGACGGTGAAACCAATGTTGTTCGAGAAGCAACATTTGAGGCACTGCCTCCTGTTCACGTTTCAGCTGAAAAAAGTGCTGCAGAAGCCCAGCAAATGATCTGTGCTGCTTTGAGTGAGGCTGCTGTGTCCTACAGTATGTATAAGAAGTGGTTCCAACGGTTTAAGCAGGAAAATTTTGATCTCTGTGTCCGGAACAGCCACAGAAAGTTGACAATGAGGAACTGGAACTGCTGGACGCAAATACCTGTCGCACACAGTCAGAGCTCGCCCAGGAACTCAGAGTAACAGGGCAAGCCATTGCAAAGCGCCTGCACAAGCTTGGACGGATTCAAAAGGAGGGCCGTTGGATGCCTCACCAACTCACAGCTGCGAACAAGTCTAGGCGCTACAATGTTGCTGTGTCCTTGTGTCCTCTCCAGATTCAAGAAGAAGGATTTCCTCCACAAGATTTTGACCCGTGATGAGAAATGGATGCTCTACGATAATCCTAAGCAGAGCAAATCGTGGGTTTATCCAGGTCAGCCTACCACCAGTACCAACAAACTGAATATCCATGCCAGGAAGTTGTTGCTGTGCATATGGTGGGACCAGCGCGGTGTTGTACACTATGAGTTGCTCAATACTGGTTAAACAGTCAATGCCGAGCGTTATTGTCAGCAACTCATTCGTGTGAGTGACACAATGGAGGCGAAAAGGCCATACACCGGCAAGAGCAGAAGGTCGGTCCCGTTGCTTCACGATAATGCATGTCCTCACACCACGAAAACAACTTTAAACACAATCACCGACCTGGGATGGGAGATTTTGTCTCACCCGCCTTATTCTCCAGACCCCGTCGTATTTATCACCTCTTTTCGCTCCCTCCAACATCACCTGAGTGATATGCACTTCACTTCTGTCAAGGAGGTCCACACAAGTATTAATGACTTTATCACCTCAAAACAGCCCTCTTTTTTCCGCAGTGACATTCGGCAGCTCCCTGACCAGATGGCTCAAATGTATCCAACACGACGAGGATTATTTACCTGATTAGGTACGTATTTCGATTTGCTATAATTTGCTGTCAACGTGTCGTGCCTGTGGCCGAGAATTAAGTTGCACACCTAATATTAGAAATAATACAAAATACATAGTTGTTTTTACAGGGTTTCTGCAGGCATCTGGGACTTTGCATACTTTAATGCTAAACATGTATGTATAATCATCAGAATTAATTTCAAAATAACAGCATTAGAAATAAATTTTAAAAATGCTAAAAAAAAAACTTACTGACTAGTTCCATTTGTTAAATTATAAATTAACACCAGATCTGAAATATTTTACCACTCTCCTTTGCATGCTTCAGTTCTAAGAGCAGACTATAAAATTATTACTTGAATTTGAGGCAACAATTTTTACCTTCTAATCCTTAACATATGTAGCACCTTTCTATGTCTGCAGAACATGCCCCTACCACAGCAGAGTCCTAACACCATGTGGTTACATATTACTAAAACTATATATTTAAAAGTTAAAATGAACTATTATAACTTAGTATTTGCATACTTAGTTAATTTTAATTCAATGCATTAAATATTCAAACTTTTAAAATGTGTAATGTTAAAAACATATGAAACCGCCATCTCATCGAGTAAGGAGATGTCATTGGCATGATCACTCGACCGTCTCTACGAACGCTTTTGTCAACCCACCCAATGAGATGGCAGTTTATTTTTCTTCTAAAATTCTTATTTCCTTTTTAAAATTCTTCTTTAAGGAAATCCTTTAAAGAAGAATTTTCTGACTTCCACAGTGGAATTTCTGTATTGATAAAGGCCTTGCACAAATCCAAAGAAAACTTCAGTAGATGCACAATTCTAAATTAGGCATATTTTCCCTATTGATATCTGGCTAGCCTAAGACTTATGTTTGGCAATCTTGAGATGTTGGGTAATGCTGAATTTTTTTTCACTGGAAACAGGCTCTTCACACACTTTACAAAACAATATCATTTCGGCCATTGAAAATTCATCTGAACCAAAATCTGTCACAATCATATTCAGTCATACTGTAGCATGCTTCTACTTTAAGTATATTAAACAATATTGTGCAGTTACCAGTCAACAATAACAGAAGTGCAAGAAATCATTCTCAAGAGTCACAGCATAGAAAACTCTTTCATCTGAATTTTGATGGATCAATGAGAATCTAAAATTAAATTACACATACAATAGTTTTAATAACTTGTTTATGAAATGACAAAAGTAAAAAGTTACATGACTTTTGCAGAGTGCTCCGATGGCTTGCTTGCCCTATCCCTGAGAACTCGGGGGAGGGGGCTTACTTGTACAGCAAAATGAGAGCTTTGACATCTGCACCCTTCATGACCTCACTTCAGCAGCCAATGGCAGGCTAACTTCATAGCAGACCCAACCTTATACCGTATCTCTAGTAACCTTGCCATGCACTGCTTGCTTTCTGCCTTACTAAGAGTTCCACACGATTTTCGATAAACAGTTTGTTTGGCTCATGGATTTTAATTCACAGAAAAAGTTTTGTGTTAATCATTACAAGCATGAATCATTATGAGTAGAAAGTTAAGATTGCTAAGTGCTAAGAGTAAACCTGGTCTTTTTACATAATGAAATATTCATACTGTTGGTGCAGTAGTTTAGTGGAGAGCAGACAAAGCATCCATTTTTATTGGAAGTGGATTTATTTTCAGTAATACCATTCTTAAATGGGGGCGAATTTTTTAACAAGTGGCTTCACTATTGTACACATTGCTGTTTGGAATTAAGTCTAGAAAACAACGATATTTTTCAAAATAGCTTTTCTAGAAAAATTTTAGGATATATGAAAAAAATGCACAAAATGTAAAAACATGCTTTTATTCCTCATTAATCTGGCAAATGAGCTTTCTAACTTTCTTTGAAGAGATAATCTCTGAATCTCAGAGAACATCTTATTGATTGCTAAATATGAAAAATAAGCATTCTGCTTGAACATTCAGGCTTTAGTAATTACATAATAATGATGTGCTATAAATTCGGAGATGACATTTGAGAAAATCAAAAGTTGCAAGGAATCATTGAAGAATGTACCATAAACGTGTAATGCAAATATTACTCTGATCTCAATAGAACCACTGTATAAAATATTGTCAAGCAATAACATAAAAGAACACATGCATTATATCTAGTGATAGGTTACTCTTGTTTATAATTCAATTCATATAATATTTATTACAATATGGAGACTTTCATGTCAACATTTCAGGAGTTACTCAGTTCCACTTAAAATAATGACTGCCATTAAGCACAACATTGACCTAATCCATTTAAACTTTGCATTGATATCTATTGTGAAAATTTTACAAAAATGTGTTCTCTAGATTAGAGATGACAATATTATACTGTCAAGAAATTCAGCAGATATATTTTTTGAATTTTTTTAAACCTTTTTTAGAAATCTACATGTACAAATTTTAATTTTAGAAACAATTATATGCCAAATTTCTTATCACTTATATCAAATGGAAGTCATCGCTTTTTCCACGTTTATAAGTGAGTCACAGAAAAATTCTCATAGGATGCCACCGGGAATCGAACCCAGGGTTACTGGAAGACCCTGGGTTCGACTCCCGGTGGCGGCCAATTAGAATTTTTCCGTGACTCACTTATAAACATGGAAAGAGCGATGGCTTCCGTTCCATGTTCCTAATCCACGTCAATTGTATGTATTCATTGTATCAGTTAAACTTAGATTACAAAACTTTCTCATTGATACCAAGATGAACTTGACAACAGTGTGATCTCACAATAACTAAAAGTTGAATGTTGCAAGTGTTTAAAAGAATGCAGACATTAACATTCTCTATATTTATTTGTTTTTTAAATAATCCAGCAAATAATTTTAGAAAGTTGTGCTTTCATTTTATTGGTTAAAGAGTACTTCCTTGTTAATTTTCATTAAAAATAGAATTGCCATGTTTGAGTGCTGTGCTGAATTGACAAAAAATGACAATTCAGCATAACATATGTTGAACTGACAAAGAATGACTTCATTTAGAATCTCTGAAATAAGTTTTAAATTTAAACAGAACATTGCCTTACCAGAATCATTCGTGCTGGAAGTATCACACTTTTTCCTCTTCTGCTGATAAACATCATTCAGAATTGATCGCTTTCTGATCATTATATAGCCTGAAGGTAAAAAATTTTAAAGCTGTGTATAAAATTACTGTGCCATTTTAAAACAGATTGCACACATTAATTTAAAAATATATATGCATTCGAACTGCTACAAACAATAACTGCACAATCAACTAAAAATACAGATGCATTTAAAAATAAGAACTTAAATGAAGCAACACTTGCTGTGAGGAGCTAAATTTAGAGCTTAAAAAGAGTTGGACACACATACACACACACAGTGATTTACTTCCACAATATGTGGAACCTAAGTTGGCAAACCCCATTATTGATCAAGAAAGCAATATTTTAGGCAGAACACATCTATGGAGATAGGGGCTCGACACTATTTTGGGGTCCCAGCACATCTAGGATTTCACTATGGATGGATGAATAAAAATACCCTGGAGAAAACATTCCCAAAATATGATAAGGGAGCCATAAAAATATCCCTACCATATTGAAGTGTGTATCCCATGATGCATGGATGAATCAGTGGTAGCAAGAAAATGTAAAAATGGATACCAGTTCAGTTCTGCTTTAGCTCCCTGCCCCAAGGTTCGGGTTCAGCTTGTTGAAATTACATCGAAGTAGTGGGGAAACTAATATGACCAAATATCATGATTCAAACGAATTCTTAATGTATTAAAAATTCCTTCAATTACAGATGTGTACAAAAAAAACTTCTGTAATGTTTTCAAAATATTTGAAGATGGACTGGAGGTGACTATTTTTTGCAGGTTCCTAAAAATGTGGAAAGAAATAGATTTTTTTTTCACAAGGCAGTTTCTTATAGTAAGCTGTGCTATCTGCAAAAATAATAATAATAATTAACCGATAGAATTCTGTCAATTTTCAGGCATCTTGCAAAATTTTGGGATTCCTTGAAAATGCAAAGTATTTTTTTTTTTTTTTTTTTTTGATTGGAGGTTTAACGACCACCGTGAGCAACTCAATGGGCTATAAGCAGTCGCCCGTCCCTAATTTAGGGTCACTGGTTCCAGGGAAGGGAGAGAGCCAGTGCCGTAAGACAAACACAACATCCATGCCTCACCGGGATTCGAACCCGGACCCCTTTCGGACGAATGATCAGAGGCCAACGCCTTAGACCACTGCGCCACCGGGGCGGCAAAATGCAAAGTATGGGGCTTGTCTTTTGTCTGTTTTGTCATATTCCTGTTTGAGTAATAAAGGTTTCTCTTAAATGGGCTCTGATGTTAGAGGTGAAAGGCCTTATAATGAGTCGAAAGAAAAACAAACATGAACAAAGTTTGTTGTAAACCAGCATCAGCATTTTTTTTTCTGAACACTGTTAATATGCAAATACAAGACTATGATAAAAATAATTTCTGTTAGGGATATATATGAGGATACAAATTAAATCCCAAGATAAATCAAGCCTCTAAACTGCTTCTTTCATGGCTAACTCTAAATTATTCCTTTAAAAGTTCCTATGTAAAACTATTCATATCCCCATTTCTAAATAAGAAAACAGCAATCTTCCAGATGGTGGATACCATCCATTTTCACAGAATGTTATCACATTTGCTGTTTTTGGATGTTTTCACACTTTGTTGAGACTCTGATAGGTTAATTTTCTAATTACCCAAACAGTTCTAAGTTTTTTAATTGCATGTGTTTTCATGCACACAGATATTAAAGTATTACAAGAAGGGAGAATTTTGACAAAATTTGGGGCAAATAACAACACAATTAAGAACTACCTTCCATTTCATTTAGTGTACACCATTTTGCCCACCTTTTAAACCTTTATTACTCAAACAGGAATATGACAAAATAGACAAATGACAAGCACATGTCCATGCAGATTGAAAAGACGAGAGAAAACAGAAGCTAAAACAACAAAATGTTAGCTAGAATTCCACACTGTCAAGCAGAGAAAATATCCAAAATCACAAAATGAAATGAAATTAGTTTCTCTTTTCTTTTTTAAATCAAACACACGAACAGTCGATTCGATCATAATGCCTCCACAGAAACCCACACATTCTTCAGTTTGGGGAATTTATTCATAAAATCGGGTTTAATGTATTTTGGAATTTGGGTAGGTGAATTGGTGTGCATTTAAATATTGCCTAATTATACTGTTATCTGCCCGCAATTTTTCATTTATAAATTCTTCCTCCTTTAATACACTCACAGACCCTCATCCTCGATATCTGGCATAAATCTAAATGATCAGGAGAAGGCAAAAAAATTTCCAAGAGCGCTACATGCAGCAAAGGTAATATTTTGCTTACTATGAAAAGAAAAAAAGAAAAAAAAATACGATCATATATAAAAACAAATCTGATTAAAAAAAAAAGAAAAAAAAAAAAAGGCGTACAGAAAAAGGTGTCCGGAGAAGACAGAAATACCAAAAAGTATTTTACTGGAAAAACTAAAACAACCAATTTATTTGTGAAGTATCTGTTTACTGAAAAAACTGGCTTACGTGTATTGGGCCTTTACGAAAACTCAAACATTGCATCGTACGGTTACAAAAATATCCTTTATAATTTCTTAATCAGTTCTCCCAGTACACAGACACAATATTCTTTTTATCTCCTTACGAAAGCCAATGTTAATAGAATAGTAAGAAATAAACAAGATCTCTCATTTAACTCTCTACCCGGTTTTAATTTCTGAAAGGTTAGTGTTCCTTAAATTTCCAATAATTCCACCAAACGAGTACTTCGAAGAAGTATTAAATCAGTGCGAACCGACACTCGTCCTTTCAAGAACCTAATTATGATTAACGAACGAACACAACAAACTGAATTTTAAAAATATTATTTAATACCTTACCACATCAAGACGTTTCGCTTATTTGCGTACGCATGCACACCAGTTCAAGCGAGTTCAAGGGTTTAAAAGGCCCTAGCTGAGAGTTGAGTTGAGTTAACTAGAAATAAAACGCGCAAGATGAAAAAATCTGGAAAAATAAATCAATGAACCTTATTCATGTAACGTCAGAAAAGGATTTCTGCGGACCAACATGGCTTCTGATTCAATTTTTTTTTTTTTTTTTTTTGAAGGTATTTTTTTTTTTTTGATTGGAGGTTTAACGACCACCGTGAGCAACTCAATGGGCTATAAGCAGTCGCCCGTCCCTAATTTAGGGTCACTGGTTCCAGGGAAGGGAGAGAGCCAGTGCCGTAAGACAAACACAACATCCATGCCTCACCGGGATTCGAACCCGGACCCCTTTCGGACGAATGATCAGAGGCCAACGCCTTAGACCACTGCGCCACCGGGGCGGCGATTGAAGGTTTAACGACCGCCGTGAGCAACTCAATGGGCTATAAGCAGTCGCCCGTCCCTAATTTAGGGTCACTGGTTCCAGGGAAGGGAGAGAGCCAGTGCCGTAAGACAAACACAACAACCATGCCTCACCGGGATTCGAACCCGGACCCCGTTCGGACGAATGATCAGAGGCCATCGTTTAGACCACTGCGCTACCGGGGCGGCTCTGATTCAATGTTTTCGCTAATTGATTATCCTTTACTGTTGGTTAATTATTACAATTTTTTTTTTTATTGGAGGTTTAACGACCACCGTGAGCAACTCAATGGGCTATAAGCAGTCGCCCGTCCCTAATTTAGGGTCACTGGTTCCAGGGAAGGGAGAGAGCCAGTGCCGTAAGACAAACACAACACCCATGCCTCACCGGGATTCGAACCCGGACCCCAGACGGACGAATGATCAGAGGCCAGCGCCTTAGACCACTGCGCCACCGGGGCGGCTAATTATTACAATCCTAACGTCATGGATTTTACCGCGGAATTAATAGAGCTACAGGGCGAAGAAGAAGAAATTAATTTCTTAGAACAAATCAAGGTTGCAAAAATGCACCAAGACAATTTTGTGGCCGCCCCGGTAGCGCAGTGGTCTTTTTTTTTTTTTTTTTTGGTTGGAGGTTTAACGACCACCGTGAGCAACTCAATGGGCTATAAACAGTCGCCCGTCCCTAATTTAGGGTCACTGGTTCCAGGGAAAGGCAGTAGTCTAAGCGATGGCCTCTGATCATTCGTCCGAACGGGGTCCGGGTTCGTATCCCGGTGAAGCATGGATGTTGTGTTTGTCTTACGGCACTGGCTCTCTCCCTTCCCTGGAACCAGTGACCCTAAATTAGGGACGGGCGACTGCTTATAGCCAATTGAGTTGCTCACGGTGGTCGTTAAAAATCCAATAAAAATAAAAATAAATAAAATAAAATAACAATTTTGTGTTCGATGCTTATTTCGCACGATGCAGGAGAGCATCGCCGTTAGTCATCACGAAGTTTTTAATGTAGCAATATTTCGAACACAGTATATTAAATTTCATGTTCTTTTTGTCAGACATTGGTGAAATATCTGAAACATAAAATTGAGCACCTTGTTTTGTAAAACAAACACATTTAGAAGCTCAAACAAATATGTAATAAGGAAACAAACTAGGGTTGGCGCGCTAGGCAATTTGCTTAAAAATTAAATGAATGCGTAACATTAAATAAAAGAGAAATTATAAATATGTTTGTTTTATTCTTTGAGGAAAGTAGAACTTAATTCGTAATTTACCTATCCAAATGTTCCATCAAATTTCTCCTACCTTTTTTTCGATTTTTTTTTTAAATGAAATTCGAAGGAATACTATGAGGTTTTAACTGCCTTTGATTCTTAGTGTCATAATATCCAAAAGCTTTTTCCTTAAAGTGGACAGAACATATTGTAGAGTGCACATCGGAATGGAAATCACCGCATTTCATTTTACACAGCCATTCCTTTAATAATTTCGTCTTTTTCAGAGGAAAATTAAGGAATATTTTTCTTTCGTCCACACAATTTAGGTTGCAGGATTTATTAGCACAACCATACGATGAACAAAAGTTAGACATGTCGTTAATAAATTTACAAAAATCGCAATTTTCCTGGACCCTTGCAACGTAACGCCATGTTAATCAATGGGAAAACGCATGTAAACACACTGTTGTTGGTCCTCTGCCACGAAAAGGCTTTCCCTAGATGCAATGCGAGGTGAATAAAGTCCATAGAGTAGCAAACCACAAGCTACTTCCGTTATTTTTTGAAAACAGGATGTTCCGCCATTGGGGTGGACGGAAAGCGGTTGATGTGTATTCGTCGGTGTTTCAATTCATGATTTTTTCTTTTTTTGATTGGAGGTGTAACGACCACCGTGAGCAACTCAATGGGCTATAAGCAGTCGCCCGTCCCTAATTTAGGGTCACTGGTTCCAGGGAAGAGAGAGTGCCAGTGCCGTAAGACAAACACAACATCCATGCCTAACCGGGATTCGAACCCGGACCCCTTACGGACGAATGATCAGAGGCCAACGCCTTAGACCACTGCGCCACCGGGGCGGCCAATTCATGATTCAACTAGTTGCTATAAATACTAAATATTGCTAAATATTGTGTAAGTTATGGTTGTAAAAGTAAAGCTGTATCGTCCACCGAATGCAGTGGACGTTAGCAACCGATATCTTTACACAGGTAATTTAAATTAAGTGGCCGCCCCGGTGGCGCAGTGGTCTAAGCAATGGCCTCTGATCATTCGACCGAAAGGGTCCCGGGTTCAAATCCCGGTGAGGCATTTTTTTTGATTGGAGGTTTAACGACCACCATGAGCAACTCAATGGGCTATAAGCAGTCACCCGTCCCTAATTTAGGGTCACTGGTTCCAGGGAATGGACAGAGCCAGTGCCGTAAGACAAACACAACATCCATGCCTCACCGGGATTCAAACCCGGACCCCGTTCGGACGAATGATCAGAGGCCATCGCTTAGACCACTGCGCCACAGGGGCGGCAATGTTGTGCTTGTGTTACGGAACTGGCTCTCTCCCTTCCCTGGAACCAGTGACCCTAAATTAGGGACGGGCGACTGCTTATAGCCCATTGAGTTGCTCACGGTGGTCGTTAAACCTCCAATCAATCAAAAAAATTAATGAAGTGTTTTGCTCAAGACCAGCTTAAATAGGTATGGCTTACCCATTCAGATGCTCCCTTCCTGAAACTGATGCTCCCTTCCTGAAACTGCGCCACCCGTGTAGCATTTATTTGTCAGCAGATGGCGGTACCTTTCGTCGTATCATGTTGTGTACTTGTACGTTACTGAAGATCAAACAAAACTTTATTTTCGACAAATGAATACATACAGGCCCGCCGCACTCGGCGATGAAAGCAACAAAGGGAAACAATGGGATGATACATGCGACACTTTATGCAGATGCTTGGGGCCTCGCCACCAAGAAATTATATTGATAAATGTTAAAACCACAAAGCTAATTCAAGCATAGTTAACGGTAAACACATAAGTGGACACCGGTTAATTAGACCGATGAAGCATGAACAAGAATCAGTGGTATATAGCAGATGAACACAACATGAGCAAACAAGATGCTGCACAAACAAGCGAATGCGCACAATGGATGGTCAAAGAGTACAAGGATGAAAAACATTGTATTAATTGTTGGGTAGTATTTACACATGCTCAGTCAAGCTTACAATAAAGTAGAAACACAGTATGTCAAAACAACAGAATAAAAAGAAGATTTTCACAAAACACACTTATGCAAACTAAATTCAATGACCACAAAAGCATAAACAATGTGCAGGAGGTCACCCTTGGTACCGATAAGAAAAGAAACAAATATACATTGCTGTCAAAAAACAAAAGTACATTGCAAGTCAAGGGCACGATGCACAGTAAAGAATGACACACAGTCAAGACATGAAACAGAACACAAGTTAAAGAGGCTATGATATATAAACACAAGGCCACAGTGTACAATGATGAATACATAAGATGAAACAAGTGGCACCATATACACATTCCAGGGCCAAGCCAGCGATGATTATCAGCATCAAAGTACAAAAAACACCTTGAAAAAATTGAAGGAGGTCCATTGCTATTGGTTTCGTCGTGTGTCGTGTTTTCGAGCTCCCAAGTTTTTCGTGTCTTTATGTGAAAATATCGCTCGTAGGATGGTTTGCAGTGGCGTAGCGTATGTATGAATGTTCCATGCTTCTTTTGATGAAGTTTGAGAGCGTTAAGTGCTATAGTTTATTCATACGAAGAGTTTTATTTTTTGGTTGTGCTTACCGTTGACGAGTTCTGCAATCTGCCAGCGCCGCCCCGGTGGCGCAGTGGTCTAAGCGATGTTCTCTGATCATTCGTTCGACCGGGGTCTGGGTTCGAATCCCGGTCAGGCATGGATGTTGTGTTTGTCTTACGACACTGGCTCTCTCCCTTCCCTGGAACCAGTGACCCTAAATTAGGGACGGGCGACTGCTTATAGCCCATTGAGTTACTCACGGTGGTCGTTAAACCTCCAATAAAAAAATCTGAAATCCATGTGCACGTGACCATCGAGAGGAGGTTGATCGACGTGGAGCGAGATTTACTGATAAGAAGTCATCGTTGAGTTCGCCGAGTGTTTCTCCCGTGACCTCTGGAGAGGGTTGCCATGGTGATTGACTCGAGCTTTTCAAGAATTAAGAATCCGACTAGTCAAACCGGTCCTGGAAATCAACAGAGCTTGTCTTCGCGTGTCCCTGCTGAAGGAGATTCTTCGGCGATAAGGATGCAGGAGGGTGTTGCTATGGAGACGGGAAACAGCAGTTGGGCATCGGTGGTTGCCATGGCGAATTCTGATAACACGAGTTATCAGTGCTGCGCTTCAGAGATTGAGTGCCAGGGAAATCGGTTTCGTTTTACTTTCGAAAAGGATTCCATAGTATGTCAAGATTTTCATGATCTTTCTGAGAAAACTATTATTTTCCATGCGTTACCACAGACTTCGTTACCTGTATATTTGAAAGCTTTGGAAGAACGAGTGCCGAGAGAGGCAATTAAAGGAATCGGTCGTAGTAAACGTGGTATATCAGTGTTGTTTATCAATAGTGCCGATTGTAAACTTGTTTTAAAGCAAGGGATTTCTATAAATAGTCAAATTTTGTATCCTGCTTATGCACGTGAACGACCGATCACTGTTACTTTGTTCCCGGTGCCACTTGAGGTACCGGATTCAGCGTTGATAGTTCTTCTTTCTCAGTTTAGCCGGGTGGTGGGACCAGTTCATAGAGTTATAGAAGCCCCGAAATCTTCAAATTATTGTCATGTTGGTGGTTTGAAGCGGACTCTTCGGGTCATCTTCCCGAGTGAATCATCTCTTCAGACTTGTCCAAAGGAAGTTGAAATTGTATGGGATTCTCATAGTTTCATGTTTAATATTTACACTGACATTTTTTGTTATGCTCGCAATGAAAGAGGACACATTCGTGCTAAATGCACGTATGCACATAGACCTCCCTTGAGGAAGAGTCTCTCTGATTCCCATGAGGAAAGAATTGTTGTACCTGAAGATAAATCGGATTTAGAACATGGTATTACACATGTCGTTGAATTGGTTCCTACCGTGGCTGAGACTTGTGAAACCCGAGTGGTGGATCCAGTCGAGCCGATAGAGAAGACATTGATTGAAATGCCGACTTCTTTGGATCCTGGGATTCAGACAACAGCAAATATTGGTACTTTGGGCATTGCTAACTTACAGAAATGTTCAGTAGCATTACAGAATCTTGCCGAGAACTAAAGTACAGCTTCGACATTTAAACGACCCAGCACTGATTCAAGTGGTGATTCGTTGAAACGGAGCAAAGCTAAAGACTATCTTCAACCGGAATTTATCCCTCGTGTAGATCTTTCTTTTCTTCTGGATCCTGATTTTGACGAAGATAGAGGTAAGCCATCACGGTATCGTCTTGTCATGGAACTTATTGCATCTTGCCCTGTTTATGACGAAACTTTGGATCTTTTCGAATTGAAAATTTTTTTGTGCCTAATAAAAAGATATGTCCACTCACTCCGGAGTTTTACAAGTTAAATATGTATAAGTTTAATGCTATTGTACATCGTTTGGATGCCGTGTTGAATTGGATAATTACGAAAAATCCTGTTCCTGAACTTTTGGACACTTATTACGAAACATACTATAAACGTATAGAAGATGTTAAAGCTTACATAAAGAGACATAATGTGGTTGACGATAGTGTCTTTGATGTGTAGAGATGTTTCAGATGTATTCCTTGATGTTGGCTTCCTTTTTTCTTGCAGTGTTTTTGAAATGTTCTTGGACTTTAATAGATATGGATTTCTGTTTACTTATGTTTTAAATTGGCGTTGTTAATTAATGATTCAATTTTTCGGGTAGCTTTATTAATAAAATAATGTAATGTTGTTGTGTTTTACGGCACTGGCTCTCTCCCTTCACTGGAGCCAGTGGCCCTAAATTGGGGACGAGCGACTGCTTATAGCCCATTGAGTTGCTCACGGTGGTCGTTAAACTTCCAATCAATCAATCAAGAATTGAAGCACCGATCACAGAACACGCTTACGCACACAGTAATCAAATGATCGGTAAAATGTTTATATGATATGTGAGGTCACCCCAGAGGTATCAAACATAAGAAATGAAACACTGTGCAGACAAAAAACAGTGAACAATACAAACAAGGTCACGGTGCAGACAAAAAACAGTAAACAATACAAACAAGGTCATGGTGCACAATAAGGATGACACACAATCAAGACAAGAAGCATCACACAAATAAAAAAGGTAAAGACCCCACCACCGTAGGGAAGATACCACAGGACATGACCACATAACTTTCGGGAGGAAACACCACGAAGACTATCAATGTCACCAAAGGACGTTGTCGAGTAAAAACCACCATAGGAAGGAGAACCGTCTTCACACTAGACGGATCATTGAATCAGAAACACGAAACCACCCTAAATCCTGAGCCCAGGCTAACCGGAATGTGACGAGAGAGCGGGAGGCAGTTGCCGCGGAATATTCGAGGTTGAGTCGAGCCGTGAGACGAGCACGGAAAACCAACCGCATTGTCTCTCCGGCAACCAAGATGCTTGATGTATTAGCAGAGGTGCGGTGATAGAGATGAAAAAGGTAAATCACGTGTTTCACTAGAACAAACAAGTAGGCACAGACATCAGGTATTCGAGACGGCGGATGCTTTGTCAAGAGGAGCCAGGAATATGCAATAAAGGACAAGCTGCGGAAAGAGATGATGTCAGCAAGATGGAATACAGAGTGTAGAATCGGGAGCAAAATCGGACAGTGGCAATACATGTGGGCCTCGTCACCAATAGAACCGCAGAAAGAGCCATTCGGGATAGAGTAGAAGGAACAGGTAGCCGATGGTGAAGGAAGCGCCAGTGGATGTTACGCTCTAGCAGAGAAAGAGAAGCTGACCAGATGGCCGAAGAAAGAGAGGAAGGAGCGTCCGGAAGAGGGTGAGGAAGGGCGAGGGGTTCCCGGAGAAATAAGTAAAGAGAGCTAAAGGAGACAGAGTGAATTGGGACTGTTGAGCTCCAGAGAGGGAGAAAGAAGGGCAGAGAAAGGCTGGGACCAGATACAGCAAGAATACCATCCGCGGATACAAGGGAGGGATAAAGAGATTGGAGAAAGGAACGGAGAAGGGCACATTCATCCACGATAAAAGGGGTGGGATCAGGAAAGATGGAGGATAGGGGTTTTCAGAGAAAGTCTGGTATTACAATGGAGCGAACAGTAAAGAAACCGGAACGGAACTGATGAGGGAGAAAAAAATAAGGCAGGTGAGGGGGATGAATAAGTGTTGAAAAGAAGAGAGGTTCAGCGAGGCGATCATGGGTGGTAGAAGGAGGTGCCCGGGAGAGGAGGAGAGAGTGAAAGAACGCTAGAGCTTCGGATATGAGAGAAGGAAAATTAGCTGAAGGAAGAGAGAAAGAATCCATCCGATGGAATAGGAGAAAAGAAAAGGATACATCGGGAACTGAGAGAATGACTCCTAGAGTGGTGCAAAGCGAAGGAGAGGGGGTGAGTAAAAGACGGAGAAAAGAGGTGATGCGGTTTGCCCGATAAAAAAGGTGGACATCTGGGAAGCGAATGCCTCCGAGAGCTGTTGGGAGATGACGAGTTGAAGCAGCAATCCAATGTTTGGATGGCCATATCACAGATGTAAAGATGCTGTTGATGTTGTTGAGACGTGTAGAATAAAACACTGCAGAATTCCACGGAAACATGCATTGAGAAAGTAGATAACGTTGAATGATGTCCGCTCGCTGATGATACGACGTATAAGTGTGAGTTGAGCGCCAGAAAGCGGCAGTGCACTGTAATCGAGGAAGGAGCTGATCCCACTAGCAGAACGAACAGTAAACGGGTGACCGGTGTGAGTCCCTAGTATCTTGTGGGCGGAGGAGGACCAAACTGCACCCCATGGAACATCAGTTCGGCCCACCCACGACCCACACCATAATCCAGTGCTTTTGGCCACGTTGAGTGAAGCTCCTGAAAGAGCAGCGTAGCTCTGGTACACAGTCAGAAGGTTTCCAAACTGATAATCTCTCCGGAGGCAAAACGTAGCATCGTCTGCATATGCTGTATAAACAAGTTGATGATGACGTGTACTTGCCACGGTCGGAGGCAAAGATTCAAGAAGAGACTGTCGAGCGGCTAGAAGAAAAGGTTCAAATGCGAGGGCAAAAAGCTGACCCGAGAGGGGACAACCCTGCCGAATCCCACATTGAAACGGAATAGGTGCCGTTAAAAAGGAAACCGTCCGGACATGAAAATGGGTGACCCGATAATGGCCGAGAATGAGAGTGACGAAAGGGAAATAAAAACCAAAACGAAGGAGAACCGCGGTGAGATAGCCAGGGGAGATGTTATCAAAAGCTGATTCTTGGTCTAGATTCAGGAGAGCGAGAAGTTCAGAAAGTTGACGAGCAAGAAAGGTAAGATTCGAGAGAAAGGAAATGTTAGTAGAGATAGACCAAACAGGTTCGGTGTATGACTGGTCGGGTGAGATGACGAAAGGAAGGACAGAATTCAAGCGGCGAGAAAGAATTTCAGTAAAGAACTTGTAGTCGAGGTTAAGAATTGAGATAGGGCGCCAATCTGTCAAGTCCAGGGGTCTCCCTTTTTCGGATGAAGGATGACATGGGCTGTGGTGAACTCTGGCGGAAGCGCAGAAGAAGAAAGGGCGTAGGAAAAGTAGACAGACAGAAACGGTAGTAGAGATGAAAGGAAAGTACGATAAAAAGAAAAAAGTAAACCATCAAGTCCCGGAGAGGCGTGGGGATTGTGGGGAAACAAACGCCTCCTTAAGTTCAGTAGGAGAGAGGTCAGCAAGAAGCGCGGCACAAAGATGAGATGGGACCTGAGGGAGAGAAGAAAGTAAAGGGGTAGAAGAGGGGATAGCGTTTTGCGCAACCGCACAGAATTTCTCCGTGTAGAATCTACGGACGTTTGAGAAAATTATAGATTGGTTTGAAGTAACTGATCCATCTGCCAGGTGAAGATGACACTCGGCGAGTAGATTCCAATCATGCCAGCGCCTCATAGGACTTTGCCGACGGGAAAAGATGGAGCATACGAGTGCGGCAAACAGCTTACTGGGCAAGCGGCTGAAGGTGTGCGCCTAGCTCAGCTTGTAAGGACTAGCTGATGACCATTAACCTGTACCGTCCAATTGCGGACTCCACAGGGTTAAACAAACTCTCTCAAAATTAAAAGTGACGGCGTTGCGAGTAATCCTGCCAGGATCCAACAGTCCTCCAGCCAGGACAGTATCGGTCCGTAGACCCGCAGCTTGCTGCTGCCCCCTGGGCCGGCACTTCTCACCTCTCCGTCATGACCCGTGTGTGCATGCCATTTGGGCAGGGGCTAGAAAATATCTCTACCTTGCCTGGGAGAACCGATTGCTAGCGCGAACTGTTTGGGGCGACTGCCCTTTATTCAAACAAATAGGTACATACACATTTAAACACTGAAAAAACATTGAAACTATTTACACTCATACTTACACTGCCACAGGACTAAGGCCAGTTCTGTGGTGATGACTCTGGGCTCGAGTCATCAGTTCCTCTTCTCCGTCTTCATCCCTCTTTATCTTCTGCGGTCACCCCTCAATTAGGTAGACCGTCTGCTGCTCTATGAGGTGCTTTACAAACTCGATGATCCCTGTCGCGCTCTTGGGTACACGAGCAAGATCGAGAGGTCCATCGTCTTTGCCAATTCCGGCACCAAAGTTGTTCTCTTACCTGACAGAGAAGCACATTCCAGAATCATGTGTGCAACATCTGCAGTCTGGACACCACAGCTGTACACTCGATCCCTAACCGCAAATCTGCGGAAGTACTCAGGCGAAACACCATGCCCAATTGAGAGTAATGTCTTCCTGGTTAAGGAAGCCATTACTCTCAATGCGCCTAATAGAGATTCGGGGGGAAATAAGGTGTGTTCTTCTGCCCGTATCCCCTTCATACCATCTTTGTTGCCACTCCATTAATGTGGCTTGTTTCAGTTGTGTCCGCACGCTTTGCAGCAGCGTTCGCATCTGAAAATCTATGCCCTCTTTTCCAGCAGCTTCCTTTGCTAGCTGGTCTGCCCGTTCATTTCCAACTGTACCGACATGGCTTCGGATCCAGTGGAAGGTAACCACCCTACTTCCCGCTGACTTGAGTAGCGCTTTTGTCTCTCTGACAAGGGTAGTCTTACTCCCGAACTGACCAAGCGCTTTCAGGGCCACTTGGCTATCAAAGAATATGCTACAAGCCCCTTCGTTGCGTTGGTAGACAGCTCCCAACGCAGCGCCTCCCTGATCGCGAACAACTCTGCTTGAAAGACAGAGGAGTTGGGCGATAGTTTCACACGTTCCGCGTGTGTCTCGTTGCCATCCGAGAGCACGCGGAACCCCGCGCCAACACTACCACTTTTCTTCGAACCGTCCGTGAACAGTTCCTTGCCCTGTCCTGTGGGGAGAGCTTTGTCTCAGGTCAAACAAAGCTCGTTGGCTGGGTGACAAGTCCAGTCCATTCTCAGTAGTTCCACCTCGGACGACCGGTACTGGTGTCCGAGGAGATATACATCATCCCTGTAGCGGAGGGTCTGCATTACTGCTTCCCTCGCTACGACCAGGTCCGCCGGTTCACACCCAGCCAGCACTTGGAGCGCTGCTGTGGAGGTCGTGTGGAAACACCTCGTGATGCCCAGTAGTGCTCTGCGCTGAATTTGATTTATTCCATTTCTCATTCTAACCGTGTCTGACCACCAGGCTGAACACGCATATGTTAGTATGCGCTATACCCCACGTTTATAGAGTGCTTTTTAGCTGTCCCAGTCAGCCGCATTCCATTGATCTTACTAAGGATGCTGGTACATCTATCCTTCAAGAAGTGGAGGTGTGGGAGCCCCGACAGCCTGGTATCTACGATGACTCCTAGGTACCGCATCTCTCTCACTGCTTTAATAGTATGACCATTGAAGCGACACTTCGGGGAGTGACCAGTTCCTTCTTCTTGGCTATTAGCAATAGTGTCGTCTTTTCGGGAGCGAAGCAGAGCTTACACTCCTTGCTCCAACTATCGAGCTGTGAGAGAGCGGTGTGTACCTTCCGCTTAATCACGTGCCTACCAGATGCGGATACACCAAGTATGAGGTCATCTGCGTAGGTCTGCAGCTGCACCGCGCCTTCCAGTGGAAGCGCAAGTGCCGTATCTGCAACCACATTCCACCACAAGGGGCCCGAGCAAGAGCCCTGCGGGCACCCTTTTGTGTAATCCCTGCTGTAGGTCTTATCTCCGACCTCAAACTCTACCCTTTTATGCGAGAGAAAATCGCTTATTAGCAGGAACAGATTCCTGGAGATTCCAAGTCTTTTCAGACGGTCTAACATTAGTGACAACCATACGTTGTTGAAGGCTCCCCGCACATCCATTGAGACGAGGTAGGTGTGATTTCCCTGTGCTCGATTTATCTTTACCTGTTTAGTAAGGCTGCCCAGCGCTTGGCCGGTACACCTCTCCGGCGTGAAACCAAATTGGCGGCTGGAGAGCTTACCTAGGCAGACTAAGTAATGGGTTGCTCGGATCACAAGGACACCTTTTCCAGCACCTTACTCCATGCTGTTAACAGACAAATCGGCCTATAGGCTGCGGGATCTGCTCGTCTCTTATTTCCCTTGCTGAAGAGGACGAGCAGCGCCGTCTTCCACATTGATAGGAAACATCCTCGTTCCAGGCATTTATTCAATAGGGCAACGAAGTACCCTGGGTTGGCTAGAAACACCTCTCTGATGACCGAGAGGTCCAACCCATCTATGCCTGGTCCCTTGCCTTTGTTCAGGCTGTTGATTGCGGCACCTACCTTCGCCTCTGTGAACGGCGGGTCGTCGACCGTGTCTGGTGGATCTCTGCAGCATTCTCTTATCGATCTTTGATCAAGGGAGTCCCCCGACTCCTCATCGGCTGGGAAGTGATGGTTTAAGAGCACTTCCACTGTGGCTTGCATAGTGGTGGCGTTGGTGCCACTCTCTATTCTGACTGAGGCCAGTAACAGTGGGCCGGTGAGGGAGCCCTTTGCCACCTTGTACGGTATCCCAAAGAGATTCCCGACAGGGGTGGTCTCGCATAACTGTCTCCAGTATTCTCTCTTCGATGCTATCATTGCTTTTGCGGTATGTAGCGTTGGAGAGATTATATTCCCTTTTCAGGCGTTCCCTCCTGTCCGGGTCAAATCTTTCGCGTTGCATTCTGCATTCTTCGTCTGCTGCGTCTGGCCTTCCCTCGTAGGAGGCTCAGATTTTCCGACCACCAGGGAAGCAGGGGTCTTGCCCCCCACACCCCCACCCCCGCTTTCCTGCAACCTTCACAAGCTGCTCTACTATCTCGTTGGTTAGTTGACCGAGATATTCGTTTATGTCATCTACCTCATCAAGATCTGCTGCACTTCTGTCTCTAAGCAGATCTGATAGTCGGTCCTGGAGGTCCGACCATTTGAGGTTCCGGGCGTTGAGCCTAGACTTGGACTTTTTCCCAGTTCTCTCAATCCCTATCGTGAAGGATATAGCAAGGTGGTCGCTGCAACTCACATCGCCCAGAACCTGCCAGTTCTGGAGGAAGGTGATGTCCTCGTGAGGGTGAGGTCGATCCACGATGCCCCAGGAGCTCCTTGGAACGTAGGGACACTGTCGGGATCGTTCCGGATCGTCAGATCTGACGAGATGACGAAGTCCAGGAGTTCACTACCTCGCCCATCTTCATCCTGGTCTCCCCAGAGGGGGCTTTTAGCGTTGAAATCGCCTGCAATGATAGTCTCGTGCTGCGGGTGGGAATCCAGCAACAGAGATATGGTGTTTACCGCGTCTGAGAGAACACCGGAGGGTGAACAGTGTGCGTTAATTAGCAAGATTTTTTCATTACCTCTCTCTAAGCTCAATACCACCACATTGGATGTGCATTCAAGCTCCAGAGCTCCCAGATCTGGATCAAGAACGACTGTGGCTACCATTGGTTTTTCGCCCCGGGAGTAATACCTCCGTGAGGAGTTGGGAAACCCCGCCACCCTACCACGGGAGTGGTAAGGTTCCTGCAAGAGTAAGATTTTCGCAGAGACGTCACTGGCAGTCCTGAGGATCTGTCCTGTTGCGGCTCTCGCATGGTGAGCATTGAGTTGGAGTACTCCTATACCAGTGCTTGTCCTTTGCCGTTCAGCCATAATAAGTCCGGCTTCTCTGCTGCTCCAACTCTCTAATTAGAGAGGGACAAGTCTTGCTGAAGCTAGAATGGGCTGTGTCTAGCTTCAGTTAAAATCGCGTGTTCGCGGAAGTGCAGTTATTGCACTTTGTAGCAACAGTGCATTCTTTGTGCCGGTGACCTGACTTACCGCACTGCCCACACTTGTCCTCTGCTTCCTTGCAACCACTCTTAAAGTGTCCGAAGTCATTGCAACGGAAGCATTGGACTTCCCTAACAAACTCCTTCAAGCGTAGGACTGACCAACCCAAGTTCAGTCTTCCTCGCTTAAGAAGCAGTTTGTAGCCCAGGGGTTCAGCCTCCACCACCCAGTGGACCTTACCCCCTTTGGCCTTGATGGCGAATTTCGCCGAGATGTCCCCTTCGAGGTCAGGATTTTGTTCATTCACCCCGGCCTCAAAATTCTCAAGCGAAACCTCCCCGTCGACGCCATAAACAATTAGACGCGGGAGTCGCTTTTGAGGGGATTTAGAGTGGGTGCTATCCCTAGTCAGGGGTTTGCTCCGCAGCTCTTCTTCCAACTTGGCGATGTTCTCGTGCTTCGAGCACTCGACCGCCACTCCTCCTTCGCGCACCTTTCTGACACCTTTGACCCCAATCTGCAGTTTAGACGGATTAACTGCTGATTGGATTGCCTTCTTAGTGTCGTCCGAGGACTGCAAGTCATCGGTGGGATAGACCAAGAGGACGTGCCTCCTGTCTACCACCACCTTCTTTTTCGTGGGGCGAGCACCGGCCCTGGCACTACCTTCGCCCCCTTCCTCGCCGCTGCTGCGTAGGAAGGGTCCTCTGGGGAGAGCTTTTTCGCTCCTTCCTTACTGCTTCATCTGATTGCAGTCTCTCTTCGAGTCTGGCAACCTTGATACCCTGTTTGGCAGAGGCATCAGTTATTTGTGCCAGCAATGCCCTAACGTTGTCGGCAGCAGTTTGGTGCATGGGTGTAGAGGTATCCTGCAGGACGGCCTCCACCTCCATCACCAACACCCTGATCTCGTCAACGAACTCATAAGGAGTCTCAATTTGACTGGGCATGCGGTCCCGGTTGACCTTCTTAGGAATCTTCGAAGGGCCGGTGGGTAACCCCTTCCACCCGAGATGGACTTTGGGAAGGAGCTCCACTTTCATTGGTTGCCTGATGGTCTGGCAACCTTATCATCTGGACTGACGCCACTTTAGTGATCCTGGCGTCCTTCTTCGTTGGCTTTTTCCTCTCCTTTGAATCAGGCATCTCTGTGTGAGAGAACACAGGCAAACTTTTCTAAGTGCTGAGTGGGCACCCTGGGGTTCTCCCACTCGAGCCAAAACTCAGAAATACGGACGCGCGGGCTTTGGCCTAGTGTTGGATCAAAGAGTCCTGATACTAGTCGGACCGGCACGACGTCGACGTATCCGCAATCTGATACAAACGACGTGTGTGTAGGCTGACACAGGACTTCGCCCTAATAAGGGCGTTTTTCTAAGTCCGTGACACTGCTCTGATTAAGAGGCACCGTACAGGAGAATTGATCTCAGAAGGAAAATCGTGAGAGTGGGATGAATCCCTCTTTCGCGTTTTAGATCGTTAGATCAGTTAAAGCAGCGCAGTATAGCACAACCAAATCACACACAAGCTCGCTCCCCGGTACAGTATCAGACCGACCGGTCAGTTCAGCTTGTAAATAGAAAAGAGCGGATCTGTCAGAGGCCGAGAACAAAAGGATTTGACGAAGATTAGCGATGGCCATCGCACGATCATTGGAGGCCACAAACGATAATTTCCTGAGAATAAATAAATAAAAAGCTGGAGCTCATTCTTGATGATAAGTCACAAGGGAAGAGGGCTAGGAGCAGTGGCGATGAGATGGCGCCTCTCTCAGTGGCAACTTTTCAGGTGAAGTAGGTGAAGTGCCTCTTTTTTTTTTTTTTTTTTTGATTGGAAGTTTAACGACCACCGTGAGCAACTCAATGGGCTATAAGCAGTCGCCCGTCCGTAATTTAGGGTCACTGGTTCCAGGTAAGGGAGAGAGCCAGTGCCGTAAGACAAACACAACATCCATGCCCGACCGGGATTCGAACCCGGACCCCTTACGGACGAATGATCAGAGGCCAGCGCCTTAGACCACTGCGCCACCGGGGCGGCGAAGTGCCTCTTCACCTATTTTACTTAAAAGAAAGTTTTATTCAGTAATTTGTATAATATATTATTTTTTGTCTCTATTGTGTTACAAAATACAAAATACTCAAAATTTTGATTGGATATAAATTCACATAGCGCGTTCAAGACGGAAAACAAGTCCTCATACGCAAAACAGTGCAAGTGAAGAGCCGAAATGAAAACCCTTGGAAGTCTGCAGTTTCGACCGAGTTGCTATGGTAACCGTGACGTCAACCTCCCCTATCTGGCGCGCAAGTGAAGTGTTATATCTTTCGGCTCCGAAGCTCTGCAGGCCGCCCCGGTGGCGCAGTGGTCTAAGGCGCTGGCCTCTGATCATTCGTCCGTAAGGGGTCCGGGTTCGAATCCCGGTGAGGCATGGGTGTTGTGTTTGTCTTACGGCACTGGCTCTCTCCCTTCCCTCGAACCAGTGACCCTAAATTAGGGACGGGCGACTGCTTATAGCCCATTGAGTTGCTCACGGTGGTCGTTAAACTTCCAATCAAAAAAAAAAAAAAAAGCTCTGCAGATGAAATCGTGACCTTCGAAAGAGATCACGGTGAAACGTTATGTTTTACCCAGGGTATCTTGCAGTGTTGTGGTACATGCTTTCCGAAAGGGATTTGTTTTTTCGTGCTTTGTGTTTATTTGTCAAAAAGTTTAGCTGTTACTGTAGTTTCGTGTACAGTTTAACAGTTAGTGATAGTTTTAATAAAGTATGTATCCTGTGAACGACATTGTTTGTAATTTATTACAAACTCCATTTAATCGGTGGAAAGATGAAGATAAAAGAGACATTTTACTTCAAGGACGACCGACGGATTCACTGAAAATTGTTGCCAAAAAAGAAATCAAGAAGAGCTGTAAATCTTACAATATTAATTTTAAAAATTGTTGGTTTACTGAATATAAATGGCTTTGTAGTAGGGATGGGCGATAGTATTCGCACTATCGATACTATCGATAGTTGCAGCACTATCGACAGCCCAGTTTCGAATAGTTTAGTCTTCTGATAGTATCGCGATAGTTTTTGCAAACTATCGACTGTTCATGTTATTCGCTTGGTTATTCGTTACAAAACCGTTGCCTAAAACGCTGCGCGATAGGTTTTGGAAACTATCGACCATTTAATTATCGACAGTTCATGTTATTCGTTGTAAAATCGTTGCCTAAAACGTTGAACATTTTAAAATGTATGGATAGTTCGACAATTATCTAACGAATGGTTCTACATTTCGAAAACACTGGTAGTTTTACACACTGTGAGATCAACTGTCGAATAGTTCGTAATTTTGGAAATGCTGATAATTTGTCCTGAGTGACAATGAAATCTTTTCCTTTCAAGTAATTTATTAAATGTGACAGAGCGATCGTCGAGTGTCCAAGACTACGCAATTCAAGAACACTGATGGTTTTACGATGAGATCTATTGTGGAATAGTTGCGCATTTAGAAAATAATAACGATAAATAAATAAACTATAGTTTCACACACAATGAGCCCAACTATCGAAAAAAGAATTTCCCATTTCTAAAACACGACATTTAGTATGCAGTGAAATTAGCTATCGAATGGTTCTGAATTTTGAAAACACCGATATAGTTTGCCATAAATGACCCGCAGAAATCCCTGAAACAATGCCTGCAGAAAAAAAATACTCACTGAAAATGACACTTCTTGGTATCTGGAAAAATGCCCAAAATATCAAGTTGTAGACGTGTGTGTATGGTTTTTTTTTTATGTAAGAGGGTGGGGGAATGATCACTGTGGTAACTTTATGTGCTGTAAGCAGATGCCAGTCCCGAATTTAGGCTCATATTGGTTCCAGATAATGTAGAGACAATGCAGTAAGACAAGCACAACATCCGGTGCCGCCCTGGCCCCTGGTAATGCAGTGGTCTAAGCACTGGCTTGTGGCCATTCGTCCGGCCTCGAATCCCGGTAAGACACGAGTGTGTTTTTTTAATCTTGCAGCACTAGCTCTCTGCCTTCCCTGGTGTCAGTGGCTTAAGACAAGTCCATAAGTATGGCTACAGCCTATACTACTTAACTCCAAGTAGTATAGCAATACTTTTTAGTATCTATACTACCTAAATCCAAGTAGTATAGCCATACTTTTTTAGTATTCATACTTGAAGAAGTAATAATATGTATATATATGTGTGTGACATGGAGAAGATAGGCTCAAGACAGACAATTGTGGAAGAAACTTGAGACCTTCATCCAGCAATGGATTGATAATGCTTGATGATTATATATATATGAAGAAATTAATCGGCGTGTACAACTTACCTGCAGAGCTTTTGGGAGAAACAGTATAATTTTCAGGAGCAATAGGCCATTATGTCTTAAAAGAAAAGTGTTTGATCAATGCATCCTTCCAGTGCTAACGTATGGTGCAGAGACGTGGACCTCAACTAAAAGGGACCTACAAAGGCTGCAGACAAGTCAAAGAGGCATGGAGAGGTGCATGCTTGGTGTAACCAGGAGAGATAAGAAGAGGAACTTGTGGATCAGAAAAATGACAAGAGTGGAAGACATCATGATCAGAGTAAAATCCCTGGAATGACAATGGGCTGGATATATTGATAGAAGGACAGACCATCGATGGGCAACCGAAATTTTAAACTGGATTTCAAGGGACAGGAAAAGACCCGACCTCATGGGAGATGGGTGGATGAAATTCGAAAGTATGCGGGAGTAACATGGAAGAGACTGGCACAAGACAGACCGTTGTGGAAGAAACTTGCGAAGACCTTCGTCAAGCCGTGGATTGATAATGGTTGATGATGATATAGATCCTGATCCTGTTTGTGAGGTGGGAGTTTTGATTTCGCATGTATTTAAGATTCATTCACTTCGGGAGCTTCGTTAAAGCCGCCTCCTTTTAATACGCCAGTTCCTAATTCCCGGCGAGAATGTTGGAAGCACGTTTTGCCTTAAACATAGTTAGTTACGTTTCTTCGAAGAACTGAGAACGTGTGACTTTGAACAATGTGCGCCGCCTCGGTGGCGCAGTGGTCTAAGGCGTTGGCCTCTGATCATTCGTCGGTAAGGGGTCCGGGTTCGAATCCCGGTCAGGCATGGATGTTGTGTTTGTCTTACGGCACTGGCTCTCTCCCTTCCCTGAAACCAGTGACCCTAAATTAGGGACGGGCGACTGCTTATAGCCCATTGAGTTGCTCACGGTGGTCGTTAAACCTCCAATCAAAAAAAAAAAAAAAAAAAAAAAACAATGTGCCTCTTTTGTCATTTAGGAATAAAACACGATGCCCTTTGCCCAATATTATTGGTGGCACAAAAGTGCCGTAATTTCACCGTGTCCATGTAGTTTAGAAAACTTGAAGATTACATTGCACTGGAGCAAGAATCAAACCCACGGTTCCTGTATTGGTTTCCATGCATTTGTGAAGAATTCTATCTTCAGGGAGGTTCGTTTCTCAATTATATGCAAGATAATCAATACCTAGTTTAGATTCATTCATACAGTCTTTTGTTACAGCATCTTCTTCATATGCACAGAGATTCCTTGTAACAAAACCTTCAATTAGTGCTGAATGACCATTTTAAACCTGTTCACTCGGATGAGTTCAGAAATATTCTTCTGAGCCTTTTGTGGTCTTACATTTCTTTACAAACCAATGGTGTGTTATTGATGTCTCATTTGCTGGAATTCAGGCTTACATTTTTTTTTATTGGAGGTTTAACGACCACCGTGAGGAACTCAATGGGCTATAAGCAGTCGCCCGTCCCTAATTTAGAGTCACTGGTTCCAGGGAAGGGAGAGAGCCAGTGCCGTAAGACAAACACAACATCCATGCCTGCCGGGATTCGAACCCGGACCCTTTACGGACGAATGATCAGAGGCCAGCGCCTTAGACCACTGCGCCACCGGGGCGGCAGGCTTACATTTGCATCCTTTTACTTTGCAACTTAAAAAAGGAAGACGTATATGTTGATTTATTTTAGGCTTACATGCTATTGCCATATTAACTTGTTTGCAAATAACATTTTTTTGCCGTCCCGGTGGCGCAGTGGTCTAAGGCGTTGGCCTCTGATCATTCGTCCGAAAGGGGTCCGGGTTCGAATCCCGGTGAGGCATGGATGTTGTGTTTGTCTTACGGCACTGGCTCTCTCCCTTCCCTGGAACCAGTGACCCTAAATTAGGGACGGGCGACTGCTTAAAGCCCATTGAGTTGCTCACGGTGGTCGTTAAACCTCAAAAAAAAAAAAAAAAACATTTGTGGCTGATCATATACATGCTGAACAAATATACAGTATATACATATGATTATACAATTTCAATTGCTTAATTTTTATACATGAAGATAATAATTCTTTATAAGATTTCTTTTGCCTTCAGAGGATAATGTTTGCTGGCATTGAATAGATGCCAGTGTAGTGATTAAATCCTTTTTGCTACTTTGAATGAAAGGTTTGATATTTAATGCATGGGTTCAATTAAATCATTTAATTTGCTGTCATTTTCATGGTTTTTCAGAAAATGGTGGAGAGTGTGTATAGTTTTATCATCTGTATAGTACACTTTAGATACTAATTATGATTTTTTTAGTCTGTCACCAACAGGGCAGTCATGTTTTCAGTAATTTGGTATAAATTCATTGATCTCATATTTTTACTTGTCACAAACTGTATTTTTTTTTACTTGTTGGTGTTTTGACAACCATAAGCAACTTAATGGGCTATAAGTAGTTGTCTATTCCTAATATAGGGCTACAGGTTTTAGGTAAGAGAGTGAGAGAAAGCCAGTGCTGTAAGATGAACACAACATCCATGTCTCACTGGGATTCAAACCCAAACCTATCTTCGATGAATGATCACAAGCCAGCACTTAGACCACTGCACCATCACAGCAGTGAAGTTGTTTCTATTGTGCTGCTTTTTTGTTACAGCACGGAATTGTTGGCCCCAGCCATTGAATTCCATACTGACAGTTTCTTTACAAAATTAAAAAAAAAAAAAAAAAAGTTTTGCCACAGTAATTTGTATACCAATTTTTTCTTTTTGACCAATCATAGCAAAGTGATATCTTCTGCAGTGGTTATTAAGTAACCCAAAAATGTACATCGCTCTGGATCAGTCCACTTGTATCAGGCAACATTGTTTTCAATATGGATCACAAGTACAAGAAGCTGCTCTGTAAAATAAAAAATGCTTTTCAGGTGGAAATAAAAATATCTCAGATTTGTAAGTTTACCATTTGTGTGTGTGTTGTGTGACAATCACCACGAGCATATCCATTGGTTATAAGCAGTTGTCTGTTCCTAATTTAAGGCACTTGGTTCCATGGAAGGGAGAAAGAGAAAGACAAACATACTACTCATGCCTCATTCAGAACTCAAAACACAGATCCAGCAGTCTAGTATACCACTAAGATGGTCATTATATTTCAAAAACCCATTTTAACACCAAATCTGCATAATAATTCCAAACACAAAACTTCTTAATATTGTACCATAGCATGAATGCTTTTTGTACTTAATCACTTTAATACATAAGATTAACATTACTGACATACATTAAAAATAGAGCAAACTGAAGTCTTTTTTTGATTTTTTTTTTTTTTTTTTGATTGGAGGTTTAACGACCACTGTGAGCAACTCAATGGGCTATAAGCAGTCGCCCGTCCCTAATTTAGGGTCACTGGTTCCAGGGAAGGGAGAGAGCCAGTGCCGTAAGACAAACACAACATCCATACCTGACCGGGATTCGAACCCGGACCCCTTACGGAGGAATGATCAGAGGCCATCGCTTAGACCACTGCGCCACCGGGGCGGCCAAACTGAAGTCAATCTTTTTACTTTCTGTGAACAATTATGAAGTATTCAAGATGCCATTTCAGTTTTTTAAATGAATAAAACACTTGAAAAATCTTATCTGCTGCAGAAATGTTTTTTACAGTGTCATGTTGATTTCACCAACTTCCACTTTTCAAGCTATTTTTTTCATTGATTATGGCATTAATGGAATCAAGCATGTTGGGAAAAAAATATTTTTGATGAGAAACAACTGTGGCTACAGTCCATCAACCAGTTACAGATATATCAAGGAAGGTAGCTGTTATTGTTGAGGAAATGCAAATGAGTGCTAGCGCAACATGGTATTTGCATTTCTACAATTTTTCAACCAGAACTATAAAAATTTGGATGCATGACACCCAAGTCTTCTATATTTGTTGAAACCCAAAAAAAAAAAAAAAAAAAAAAAAAAAGCAGAAATTTGAAAAAACTTCCTTAACAGTTGGGAAACATATATATACACACATAGACATAGTTTTCGTTTTTTGGGTGCTTTATATTTTCTCTTAAATTTTTTTTGGGGGGTGGGGAAGGTTATCTGTGGGGGTTTTTTAGTTGTTTTGAAGTAGGTTAATTTTATTTTAATTTTTTATTTGCATTTTCTGTTTATCATTTGCTGTTTTTGTAGCAGACTGGATGATGCAAAATCCACACTTGTTGGTCTTTACAGAGGTATGAGGTGTTATCTGTGCCTAGCTCTTGATGAAACCATAGATAGTATCTTGCCATAGTTCTACATTCCTCTTTCTTTTCTCCCAGTTGGTTGTTAGATCTGTTCTTTTGATTTCTCCAAATCAGTTACTACTGCTTTCAATTTTGTATGTTTTTGATTTTTCTTTTATGTAGCCTCAGGTGCTTTGGAATTTCAAAAGCTGTTTTGAAAATTTACATGTAACCTTTATTATGCTTATATATATATTCTGTATATAGTTATTTGCTTTTTTGTCATCAGCTTACTTTATATTAATACGACCATTCTTTGAGAACCTGCTTTCCCTCTTTCTGTGACGTTCAACTACTGATCAAGGTCAAATAGTGAGTACACTTGTGCAAAGAAAATTTTCTCATTGTTTACATGATTTTATTACAAAGCAAAAGCCAATGCGCACCTGCAGCAACTGTACTCATCATTATAATCAAGTAAAATGTCAATACTAGGAAGTTTTCATGTTTACTACCCTTACTTATAATTAAAAGCTAAAATGTGACAGTTCATATTTTTATTTAACAGATGAGCAGTATAATCAAAATGGATAACATACCGAATTTACAAATTTTACCTATACTGTGAAGTATAAATTTTTGCTTTCTTTTCCATTACAACACAAAATGCAGCCCGCGAGAACCACCGAAATGCCCAGCTGACACGGTCCGTGCTAGTCGGAGCAAAACGTCCCCTCGAAGACGGTAAAGGAGTATTACCGAAAGTACTCGGGTATGAATAAATATTGAAGTAAATGAGGATGCAGCAAAGGAAAAAAAACTCATTTGGTGATGAGGCAAAATAAATTCCAACGGAAAAAAAAAGCGGACCCGTGGCCAAATGAAAAACCCCCGTGCCGCATCCACATAACGGAAATATGAATTGAAAGCCAAGCCCCACGTGCGGTAAGTGTTCATCGAACTTTACCAACTAAAAGTGAAGTTCAAAAATTCAAATGCATTAATGCACGTTAAATAATATAACCTCCAATATCGGAAGTAAATTGAAAAATATTAAAATTTTTGTTTACAATCTGTACCAAACAACACTAACACTTAAAATAAACTTTAAATGTTCTCCTCAGCAGAAAGTGACCACCAATAGATAACTGAAACATCAGACTGAATACCAAAAGACAGAAGACCACATCTAAATGTTCTCCTCAGCAGAAAGGTAGCAATATGAATACACATTTTGGAGAAATTCAAATACTGTTTGCTTTAATAAAAAGGAATGAATTCTAGTTGTCACTGTACATTACATTCTGTGACCAAATATCATGTCTTCTAAAACTATGAGCAATACTATTTTAAATGTGAGTAACAGATGCAACAGTAATAAAATGTTTTTTTCACTCCCATAAATCATAACATTGCACTAAAAACATATACAATTTGTAACTGTAGTTACAAATTTTGATATAATATATAAGAAATGAAGGATCAAACTTTAGAACATGATAACAAGAGATTCAAAGCACACATTTCATCACAACATTGACTTTTTTTTTTATATTTTAGTTACTGTACAAAAGGCATACATTGCAAATGATATGAAAAATAAGGACATTATATTTAAAAAGTTTAAAACTTTGATATCAGGAAATCAAATTTTAGAATTCAATAGTGAGATTAAATACTGCAGATTTCAACACACTTCTTCAATGAATTGACAGCCTTGTGTGGGCCCTGGCTTTTTCAATGAGCATTTTTGTGAGATTTCGTAACATTAACCCCACGTCCAACATCCCCCCCCTCACACACACCTGGAGGACCAAGGGACAACTTTACAGGGAACCATCCACACATTCAGGTCCCCAAACACAGGGAGTCTGTGGAAAACAAAGACCAGAAAGCCGGCAGGACCGGGATTTGAACACCCGTCAGAAAGTGCCTCCCAGGCAGTGCATAGTGACTTAAGCAACTGCACTATGCTGGTGGTTCATCACAACACTGTGACAATTTATAAGATTTTTTCAATTACAACACTAAAGGCATACAGTGTAAATTACATGAAAAGTAAGAAAATCATATTCAATTACAAACAATTTATTTACGGTTTGGATGATTGTACCAAACAAAATATATCTTTAAATAAACAACTAATTACTTATTCTCAGCAGAAAATGTAGCAATATAAAAATGCAAAATGTGGGAGAAATCAAATGCTTTGTTCATTTTAATACATAAGAAATGAAACTGTATAAGTTTCTTTTACCTATAATGAGTTCACATGAACAGAAAACGAAGTTACATATTTCCTGAGTTTGTATTCTCTATGTACCAGCATGGACTTTCATACGCATTGTGTTTCAGAGACTTTCACCGCATCTTCTTCCTACATGTTTTGAACTGTTCCTGCAGTGTCGTGTTTCACTGGTCTACTCCCTTAAGCTACTGCTGGTTCTACAGCATTCACTGTAATTATTATCATCAACCTTTGTACATACACTTCATTGTATTTACCATTTCATGTTTTATTTTCTGCCTTCCATCACACTGCCTGTGTTGCTGGCGTGACTGTGTTTCATGTATATTTGTAACGAATAAAGCGAATTTTGAGAGTGCTCTAAAATGAAAACATTGACCATTATTATAAAAAAGGTTATGATGTGAACAATTTATCTGAGAAATATTTTTGGGTTTTATAACACTTTTTTCTTTTATCAAATATTAACCCTATGGTAGGTAGCAAGTTAAGAAAACTTAAAAATGCATAATCAAGAATTTTGCAAATTCAGTCTAAGAAACTTACACTGCCCACATAAGTAAAGAAATCCACAGTAGATAGTACATCTGGGAGTGAAATTATAGAAATTTACTCAAAAAGGCTTTCTTTTTAGGCACACTGCCAGCAGGTAACCTTTTGAATTCAAACTTTGGAGAAAGCTGGCAAAATAGAAATAATAACAGTTAGCCATATATAATGAAAACATTTTGCTTCCCTTTCCCAAGAAAACATCATGGAGCCAGGACTTGGTCAGGGATTTAATGAAAATGGAGCTGTGGAAAGTGTGTGCCAGGATTCGTACTGACAGACAAAAATTCTGAATTTATAACTCTGATTTAGAACAACCAATTCCATAAAGTTATCGTTTCATGTGATTAAGATATGATCTCATCAAAATAATTATTCTCACTACATACATTTCCAGGGATTGTATTAACAATGAGTTTTCAATTTTTATGTAATCCTTTTAACAATTACTCTATTTACTGCAGTGGTTTAAACTATGATTAAATTTTGCATATTTCCTGAGAATTAAGAAAATACACTGAGTTTATGTCTAGTAATTCATATAAACAGCAGTTTTTGACCATGCTATGTATGGTCTTGATCACCCTCAACAGAATCAGAGGACTGGTAGCTAGATTTTAGGAGACATCCAAATAAGTGGGATTTGGTGAGGGATATCTGAATTGCAGTTTTTGGTTAGCAATATTTCAATTCAATACTTTCTTGAAAATGTGGAAATACTTTGTTCATAAAGGAGGTAATTTTTTTCCCCAAGGGACTGCAGAAATGTCTTCAGTTAGTAATGATAATGCTGTTTTTGGAAGATCATCTGGGCACATACTGTTTATGTTCACACAGTCTTGTGTTGATGCTTCAGTACGAGTCACCAAGGTATACTGAGTCCTGAGGGGGATGAAATAGGTATGGCATAAACTTTAGGGGTGTCTAGGGATAGAACAGGATCTCTGTTTTTTAGCAGACACTTTATAATAACAGGTTAAGAAGATGGGCCCTGGAGAGTTTACAGATCTTATAAGAAAATGAACAATGCTAAGGGACTGAACCAATAAATAGGGTTCTATTTTAGTGTTAGTGTAAGAGTTGGAAGTTTTTCATGTGGAAATCATAGAGAATTTTGTTTATTATAGATGGTGGGTATTGATGGGCTTCAGAAATTTTCTTAATTGTAGCAACTTCTTGTTTGAAGGATGATTCACTGTTGCAGACAATCCTGGCACAATTAGTATTTTAAAACAATAAATTTGTGAGTAGTGGTGGAATGGGATGCACTGGGAATATACCAAAACATCAACACAAGCCTGTGTGAGAACAAACAGGATGTGTTAAATGGTCTTTCAAAAATAGGGTTATCAGCACCAAACCTTGAAGGCATTTCTGCAGTCCCCTCCCCTTTGGAAAGAAAAAATAAAATAAAAAAACTCGACACCTTTATAAAGAAAGCAACTCTATGTTTTCAAGAAAGTATTGAAATATTGGTGACTACGAACTGCAATTCATGTATCGCTCACCAAATTCCATTTATGTAGATCTATCTACTAAAATCTGATAATTGTTTCTGCATCACCAATTCAAGTAGTACTTCTGGCAACCAGTGCTTTGATTCAGTTGATCGCAGGTGATCAAAACTATAGCTCAGTCAAGAGCTTCTGCTTATATGAATTTAATTACTATACAAAACTTTGTGTATTTTTACTTACTTTTCACATAGTTAATGTTGCATGATGCCTGTTGTTTCAAACTATTCTGCTTATTTGATATCATAAGAGGTTTGGCATGTTTGTATCTTTTTTTAAAACAACTTTGAAATTTTAGGTATTTTGCATATGTACTATTTCCCAAATTTATACGTAATATCTGTTATGTTTACTTTTCTTGCCATTCCTGATGACTACAATTTGCCATGATAACCAGCTTCTCTAGCCGTTTGGGATGAAGTCTGTTACGTTTTGCTGTCATCACATTACCAGACTTTGAGAAGAGCCTTTCAGATGGAACTGAAGTTCCAACAATGCACAAATATTTTTGTGCAAGATCATAGAGCCCAGGATATACATATTTATTCCTTTCCCAGAACAACAATGGGTTTTCATTGCAATCTATAACTGGAAGTTGCAGATATTGCCTCAAGGAAACACTTATGCCACCCATAGTGTCACTGCTTGAACAATTTGTGCTGACCAGATTGTCATGAAAAGCCCATATGCTGTCTGTGCTTTGTACAGGTGACACAGGTGTTTCAGTAGCCTTCTCATGTTCATGCAACAAAGAATTAAGGCCAGTAATTGCACGTGAGCAGAACAAAACATTCTCAAAATGCAATCGCTTAAATCTTGGATCCAAGATTGTTGCTATGGCAATGCATTTTACATTTTCAACTGCCCCAAAATGTCTAGTGAAATTTTCGAGCAATGTTTTCTTTACAATTCTGCACCATGTGCAACTGGTACATTTTGAATTGCCTTTTGCAACAGCGCAACAAGGGAATTAAAGCACTCACAATTACATGATTTTGTGAAGATATTTCCCTTGTCACTTCTTCCACAGGCTTTAAAACTAACATGATGCTCTTTAATTCATCAATCTGGCTCTTGTGCAAGATCGGTGGTCCATCCACAACAGTTAAAACAGTTGCTATGTAGCCATATAATTGTATAAATCTCTCTAACATATAGAAAGTACTATTCCAACGGGTGCCTACTTCTTGAGTAAGTTTTAGTGTTTGCCCTTCAGCGACACCATCCTTCATTTGCTCAGCATGGAGCTTTTCTGTTGCACTTGCACTATGCTTGAAAAAAGTAACTGTCCTTTTACTTCTCCTAATAAGTTTTTTTATAACTTCTATAGCATTCAGAGAGTCTACTGCAACTAGATTTAGCAAATGTGCCACACAGTGTAAATGCCTGTGTTGTGAAAACATCTGCTGAGCTGCTTTCACAATGTTTGCACCACCATCAGTGACACAGCAAACAACTTTCTCATTAGTGATGTGCCATTCATTCATAACCTCCCGAAGAGCACTTTCAATGTTCTCTGAGGTATGTGGTGCTTTAAGAGGCTTTACAGCCAAATCCATACTTTGAGCATTACATTTGGTAATGAAATGTGCAGTAACACCAATATAACTCTTGCTATTTATATCAGTCCATATGTCTGTTGTGAGACACAACCACTTGGATTCCTCCAGTCTCTTAGATAAACCAATTTTTATCAGCTCATATTTCTTATCCAATAATGTTGTGATGGTTTTGCGAGAGAGCACCTTGTACCTGGGATTCAGTTCCTTAACAAATGTTTTAAAACCTTCCCCAGATACTACATCCAGGGGTAAGGCCTCTTTTGCTATAAAAAACAGCAAAGTATCAGTTATTCCTTGAGACCCTGCTCCAGTAGGTGTCATTGCTTGCTGCTGGGTCAAAGTTTCAAAGATTTTGGGTTGCCTTGCTGTGGAATGAGTTTCGTTAAATTGCCCAGAAACTGATGGCACTTCACTTTTTAATTGAAGATCATTCAGTACCTGAACATCGGGTGCAATACTACTGGTGTACATGCTTCTGTGCTTACGTTTAATGTGGTCCCACAAGTTTGAGGTATTTCGCGAATATGAAATTTGCTTTTCGCAAAGCTTACATTTTAATTGTGTTAAACTAACCTGCTCGAAAAATTCCCACACATTACTTTTTCTTCTTTTAGAAAACGTCGCCATCTCCGTTAATCGACAATTTAAAAAATCGAACAGGAAAAAAGCAGAAAAAGTAAAGTAAACGTGAAGAACTGTGACACAAAAACGGTAAATTTGAACTAGCGCTTTGAAAAACTGAAGGAGAAAATTATTCGTGAAAACTATTCGTGAAAACTATCGATAGTTTCGATAGTGTTACAAAAACTGTCGATTGTTTGTCGAGAGTTTTTTACAAACCAGTCGATAGTTTATCGATAGTTTTATTTGGTCTATAGCACATCCCTACTTTGTAGTACTTCTGTGTTGCAAAAATTATTTTGTTGGCCCTGCTTACTTTTTAGTAATAAACATTCGGCGTGGAATAAAGACGGATTCTCAGATTTATTAAATATAACACGCTTACTTCATAAACGTGATGATTCTAGCGAACACCTGAAATGCGAGTTAATGCTAAGGAATTTTGAAAAAAATTAGAACACCATTGCCGATGCCCTGAGGGAGAATGCTAGGCTTTTGAAAATGCATTTCAACGAAAACGTTCGTTTAAATAGACTTTTCCTGCAGAAAATGATTGATGCAGTATTATATTTGAGCAAACAAGAACTAGCATTCCGTGGCCATGACGAAAGCATGGACTCGATAAATCGTGGAAATTTCAAGGAATTACTTTCATTGTTGATATCAAGAAGTCCTTTAGAAATTCAAAATCAATACGAGAAGATAAAAAATGTCATCACAGGTGACTCAAAAACTATTCAAAATGAATTAATTGAATGTATTTCTGAATATATAAATGATGACGTTAAAAATGAAATAAATGAAGTTCAATGCTTTTCTACTCAAGTAGATGACATCACAGACATAAATCAGACTTCTCAGTGCTCTTTAATAATAAGATTTGTTGATTCGGAAGGTGTATTGGCTGAGCGATTTTTGGGTTTCCACGACGTGAGTGGAGATCGAACGTCAGAAGCTTTATACAAAATGTTAGACAAAATTTTGGAACAATTCGATTATCAACACAAATTAATAGAACAATGTTACGATGGGGCAAGTGTAATGTCTGGACACTTGAATGGGCTCCAGAAAAAATCAAGCATAAAGCTTCTCAAGCTGTTTTTGTTCATTGCTTAGCACATCGTTTGAACCTTGTATTACAGCAGAGTTTTTCTAAAATTTCAAAGTGTCGTATATTTTACGCAAGCCTCACTGGAATTCCTTCGTTTTTTCACCACTCAGTGAAGCGATCTTATACACTCACATCTACAACCGCAAGACGCATACCAACATAGCAGAAACTCGATGGTCCTCCACTTCGAAGTTAATAAGTGCAATTGTTGAAGATTGGGATAAATTGAAGGAAGTATTCGAATTTCTGACAAATAGTGAGCAATCAGACAAAAAATCAATTCAACTTGCCAAGGGATTTTTAAATGATATGAACACTTTTGAATTTACATTTTTGGCAATAGTATTTAATGAAATTTTGGCCCCACCGATCTATTATTCGAAATTTTGCAGGAAAAATCACTAGACATAAATTACTGTGTAACTCAAATTAAAAAAACTCGTGAAATTTTGAGTCATAAAAGGAACGATGAAGTATTTGAAACACTGTTTGGAAAAGCTAGCAAAATCACAGTAATAAGCAGATCTAAACGGGAATATGCTGCTCTTACACAAGAAACAATTTTTCAAAATTATAAACAATTGTATTTTGAAATTTTAGACCACATTCTTATGGAAATGGATATAAGATTTCAAGACTGTGAAATACTTCAATTTGTTTGTCTTGCTGACACAACCAAATTCGAACAATTTAATTCAAGACTCCCTTTCACGCTTTTGAAAATCTACAACATTTTTACGGAAAAATATTTGCTAAACTCCAGCGCCTTAAAAATGAACTGAGTCTTGTATATGCCAACAAAAAATAAGGAATATATCGACTCAAGAACTTCTTCGAGCGCTTCATGAAGATAAAGACATTTTTACAGAAGCTTATAAATTGGTTGCCCTCATTTTAACCATTCCATCTACAAGTGTGTCAGTGGAAAGAAGTTTTTCTTTCCTTAAAAGAATACAAACTTACTCAAGAAACACTATTTCTCAAGACAGACTTGCTTCTTTGGCAAATATTTCTATTCAGAAAGATGTTTCATTGATGCTCACGAAGAAACAACCATTCTATGACGACATAATCGACAAATTTGCAGCTTTAAAAGAAAGAAGAATCGATCTAATATACAAAAAATAGGTCAGTCCTCATATAGTGATTTTCATTGAAGACAGTAGATATCTTTTCATATTGCTCTTGTAGCGCTTCACCTATTTTTTTAACCACGAGCCGCCACTGGCCTCTGTCAGAAACTTTTCGACTGCAGTGCAAAAGGCAGGATCTGATAGTATGGAGTCGTTGAACGTCCAAGTTCTCTGGGAGCAAGATGGCGCGAAAGAGACGCAGATGGTAAGAAGGACCAAACAATGATCAGAATATACCGTCGGAAGATCTTTAGCCTCCGCTATGGTGGGAAGCAATAGATGAGAGACATAGATGCGGTCAAGACGTGCCGCTGCAGCACTCAAAGCTGGTGGGCTGTGCCAGGTGTAAGAGATAATGGCAGGATTCAACTGACGATATGAATCCACCAGCTGATGATCATGGATGAGTTGCGTCAGTTGTGTGACAAGTTGTTGACGGTACTTGCCACGTATAGAGCGGCGATCCAGGGAGGGTTTCAGAGTGCAGTAGAAGTCACCAGCATGGAAACAATAGACTGTGGCGGAGATGACTGTCAACGCAGCCCGGAGACGAAGAAAGAGGGGTTCAAAGAACACATCATCTACAGGCACATATACATTAAATACATGAAAAGTGGCTGAATCAATACAAAATGTAAGACATTGAAGTAAATCGCGATGAAGGTTTACTACATTGAAATATGACAATCGACTGAGGAAGCGTCGATGCACTCCGACGGCAATGCCACCGGGCACCCAGAAACGAAAAGCGTGATGGAAGGAAAACGACCAATTACGCCACCGATGGAATGGCGTATTGGTAGAGCAGTTCGTCTCTTGCAACAGCAGAATATCAGCGGACGCAGCCGCAAGATCCTCGTACGCCCGAGAGTTCACAAGGTGGGTACCAAAACCCCTGCAATTCAAAGTGGCTAACTTGAAGGTGCCATGTCAGTTTTTGAGAGACAACTCTTAGACGCAGCCGTACGGAGCTTCAAAATCTTATGGGTAATAAGCGAACTAATGCCGCCCTTCTTATCAGTGGGTGAGGAATAATCTTCAAATAGCTCCACCAACTCCTGCAGCTGCTGTAGAGTTGCCGGAAAAGAAGGACCGTAAGTCTGAACAAAAGTCTGGTAGGGACGGGTGGGTTTTCGTTGGGCCAAGCAAGAAGTCATACAATTGCTCATATGACACAGGACTCGCAGAAAACTCGATACGTGTAAGATTAGGAGGCAGAAAACGAGTACGCGAAGAAGTACGGCTAGGGGTCCGACCTCGCTTGCTTGCATCACGAGGGGCCAGTGGCGCCTGCCTCTTATCAGCACGTGCACGTGGATCATCAACTTATCCATCGCTGAGAGCTTGATCGGCTGCACTTTGGTACGCACCATCGGTGTCGGCATTTGAGATCTCTGTGTCAGAATTGCGCCGCCATCACCCGAAGCTTCGGGATCAGCAGGAGTTCGAAGTAATGAATGCGTAGACAGCAAAGGGTAATGGGTATCTGTAAGAGATTGAGGAAGCTTACTACGGGGAGCTGAAAGCTGGCCTTGAAGAGGTTCAGACGAAAGATTAGAAAGTGCGGCTGACTCGGAGGCCTGCTGTGGATCCGCACGTCCTGCTGATTGCGCTGGCTCAGAAGAAACATTGGGACACATTTTGTAAAAAATGTTCCAGGGATTTACATTTGCTACAGTGATACTCAGTGAGCAGATCCATCCTATGACTCTGTTCACCACAACGAATTGTGAGCTGTGTAGGCATTTGGTTCATCTGGTCCGTGGACGAGAAGATTACTCGTCCCATACGGCGAGCGCCTCGAATTGAGATGTCTTCTGGATCTTTCGGTGCCGCCGAATATGTTTGGATCTCTCCGACAATTTGGCCTAGAGACGCCAGTACCACGTACAACATGGCATCTGTCACCTCCGGGGGCACCGGGTAGAAGGAGACACGAATTGCGCGTTGAGCCACTGGATCTGGCATAAGATGTTGGTCACGAACTGTGAGGCCTGACGTGAGAACTGAGTGGGCATACTTAGCATCGGTAAAATACACAACAATGGTACCGGCACGACGAAACATATGAGAAATCGCTTCAACGGTAAGCTATACTTCAGTGCTTAGGCATAAATCTTCAACTGAGTATTTGGCAGAGCTTGAAAGCACACTTCTTTTTCTAGGATAGATTCAAAGGTGATCCCGGCAGGAGATTCCTTGGGAATATTGAGCGTGAGAGAGTTACCGTCACGCTGCAGATGTGGTTTCAGGGCTGCGCCATCTTCATACCGCTCTTCAGGAGTAAGACGAAGAGCTGAGGATGCTGCTGCTGCTGAGTAGGAAGTGGATGATGACTTCGGGTCCGAGGGTTGAAGAGGATCGTCAAAAACAGATACATCCATAGCGTCATCTTCATTTGCAGATATCGTAGAAGTAGGAGAAGTTGAGGAAGGCATCACTTTGCCATCCGGAGGGCAGCTGGATGAGCTAGTAGGAAGAGCCATCGCACCACCGCCAGCATGGTAAGACGTCGCGGTAGTGCCCCGAACAGAAGAAGAAGTAGGAAGTCCACCGGAAGTGAGGGCAGGGCTCTCGCCCGTCACTCCGGATGACGCCATCCCCGATGACGTCGAGAAACAAAATGTCGACCAGCTCGGTCAGAAACTAAACAATACTAAGAATGGTCAAAATAAGAAACTCACCCGCTTGGGAGTAACACCAATAAACATCTTGCGCCTTTAAACGCAAGGTAAGCAAAATTATATAACGTAACGTTCTCAAAAACTCACGAAACGAACCAGAAATTACGAAGCCAAACGGACGTGAACTGGCCGACGTTAGTGAAGCTAGCTGTTGATCTATGTCCGAGGTAAGGCACGTTTCAAATTTACTACGAGACGAGTTTTCTAGTAGAGTTACGGCAGAAAGCTGATAGTGTTTACTGGTCTTGTGTTTACAACTTTGTCGTGAAGCACAGGATAAGTTTTTTTCCCCCCCCCCTCAGTTCTGTTTCTATTTTTTAAAGTAGGGTGTGTTATTTGAAAATTAATATAACAAAAACTTCAAGTCAAAGCTGACTTCAGGACACTTTCCGAGGAAATTTCTTGGAACATACATCACATTAGCAAGGCTTTTTGGTAAATGTGTAGACTAGCGTCCTAAATTATTTCGTCGGAAAAATGTCAGTACCTGGAAAAAGTGTGACGTACAGACTTTAGAGTATAGAAATTGATGGCAAATGGTGCAGAAATTTCATGTTTTAAATGTCTTTTAAAGATTTTTTTATCGTAATATTTACCTGTAAGTGCGATACTGAGAAGAGACGCTGCGGTAGGCCTAACGCATCGCTACCACAACGATGTCAAGTTTTGCTCCGTTGAAAGGAAGATTCGCTGCGGCGTGTAATTTACGCGTAGTCAAAATCTTTAATACACATTTAAAATATGAAATTTCTGCACCATTTGCCATTATTTTCCATACCCTGAAAAATTTACGTCGCACTTTTTCCAGCTACTAACATTTTTCCCGACGAAATAATTTAGGACGCTAATCTACTCATTTACTGGCTTTTCACCTGAAGAATAAGGATATGCCTTGAAAGATGACTTTTCTGAGCAAATTGCTTAGAGCACACATCACATTGATAAGGTTTTTCACCAATGTGCATAGCCATATGCTGTGAAAGATGACATTTTCGAGCAAATTACTTGGAACATGCATCACATTGTTAAACCTATTAAAGGTTTTCACCTGTGTGTATAAGCACATGTTCTGAAAGATGACTGTTCGGAGAAAGTTATAAATATTTAGAAAAGATGACCTTTCCGAGTTCCTATTATAATTTTTTCCTCTGTTAGCACAACAAAATACACTGTTCAGTGCCATCCTGTCAATTAAAATGGGAAATTAAGCTGATCATGATTGCAGGAGAACTTGTGAAAAGAAATTTGAATGTCGTTAAAATTCTTTTTCTATTTTTTTTATTTGATTTACAGAATGGCACTGAACAGTATGACATTTTGTTGTGCAAACAATGGAAAAAATTCTAATAGAAACTGATAGAAACTAACATTTAACCAAGGAGGTTAGAATAATACTTTTGGAGATACCCTGAGTCTCTTAACCGTGAAGCCGCAAACTGTGGGAATTTGACGTTGTTTACATAATACCTATGTAATTTCAATCGTGTGTATTTTGGAATAGCGTGGTTTTTGGTTGCGGAAACCATGTTAATATCAAACAGGAATGAATCATACTTCTTTTACGTGTGAAGGTTTCAATTTAAACGTTATATTTTGCTTAGAATTTGCCCTAATGTTCGTGTATTTCAATTTAAAATAAAAATGAGAAAGAGCATCAAATAATTAATAGTTTTATAAATTCAGCTCACATTGGCAGCAAGTTACGATGCGAAATTGGAAGCATTTGCGACAGAAGAAGGCGAGTCCGCCAACACGAAATGCATTGCGATAGCCTTGGAAACCATCAGCTTTCCCACTTTGACAGCCGTCTCTCGCGGTTATAGAGACTTTGCACGTGACGTCACAAAACTGTCTGCTAGACTTCCGGGTGGTTAGAAAGTACCCGAAGGCCGCGGGTGGCCTAGTGGGCAACGTTCTTGACTGCCACGGAAAGGGCCTCAGGTTTGATCCTAGGCAGGTATGAACGCTCGATCCACTAAATATCCGCCGTGCGTCGGATGGGCACGTTAAGCCGTCGGACCCTGGGTACTGCCCCCCGGTAATAAATAAGGGCGGCTTCCTCCCCCTATCTACTTAGCTTCCGTGTCACTTTCCTATCGTGCGCTCTAGCCCAAATCTCATAGTTTCCTATTTCTAAGGGTTGTTTAAGACCTGGGGTCAGACACTCCCTTCCTAAAATCCTCTACATATGATCATATGAAAGTACCCGAGTTGGTTTATCTCCATGCTTTTCAATGGCTGCTGCTGCTGTAAATAGAGTTAAAAAAACTGTTCTTTCTGACAAAGTTTGTCATCTTAATATGGTGGAAAAGCAACGTTACGAAGAAAAGCTTAGAAATAATGGCATAGAAGACAGGCCCGTAACCAGAGGGGGCAAGAGGGGCTGAGCTCCCTCTAGTGGTTCTCAGAGCCCATCCCCCTTAGCGATTCCCAGACTTTTATAAATTTTAAAGTATCTCTTTCTTACACGACCAATGTTTCTGCATAGCCAAAATTATTGAGAATCCGGCTTCCCCTCTTAACGACCATCTTTGCTTAAGGACCACTGCAGAAAAATTACTTTGTCCGAATTACTATTCCCACTGAAAATTTTCTCACCACCCTGAGCCCATGAAATAATACAAATCTGCAGAAGTATGTAGAGGTCACTTTAAATGGCTTCAAAGCTTCATCCTTCTTGGAAGTGAGTGGGGGCGGGGCCGCAGGAGTGCTTGAGGATGACAGGAAGTTGTAGTAACATTACTTAAAGAAAAACAAAGACCCAGTCTCCACACTTCCTACAAAGATGAAAAAGGGAGTGACAGTTTAAAACTTAAACTCATCTTAACTCCACTCCCCTTTTTCACAGGACAGAGGACACTTAAGGGAGTGGGGTTGAGGCCCTTTTCTGCCAAGGCAGTGGCGCACCCACGGCGGTGGCCAATGGGGCCCGGGCTACCCCCTTGGGCTGATAGAGCGGAAATTACCATGTCGAAGTTTGAAACAAAAATTCACGATACGCGATCTACATATACTTCTTAATCATGTACCGTATAATTATAAGGGAGTAGTTCAGTTAAATTTAGAAAAACCTAACCAGGAAAAGAATTTCATCTACTGCTTCTTCTAATTATTCAACTTTCTTGTACTGTAACATTACTAGTAACTGGATAAGAATAAATGTAGAAAATCCAACTTCTTCAATTGTTATAGCACCTGACTATTTTTTCCGGTAAATTTAGGGGGTACCTTGGGAAAATTATGTGTGCCACGACGCACGGGCCCCTCTCTTGGGAAATTTCTCGGTGCGCTACTGTGTCAAGGAAATCACCCTGCTGCATGTTCAACTAAAACCTTCCCCCAACCCCCTATTTAGCGACCAACTTCTCTGAAGGAACGTTTCTTGAAGAACCAGGCCAACTTCTCTAATGAGTTAATTTAAGGGAGCACGTGGTCAGTTAGGCTGGTGTGAAGAGAGATTGCAAGCACATCCCCCCCCTCCATTGTAGAGTTCTGAAAAGAGTCAGCCTCCCTGGTCTGGTTTCCGGTAAACGGTAAAAATAACCTCAGAAGAAATACCCCTGAAAACTGAAAGGCGGTAAAAATGCCTCCGGAAAAAATAGCCCCAGAGGAAATATACCCCCAGAACAAACGGTTCACTGTAAACTGCCACAAAGGATCACTGATGTGTGGCAGAGTTCCGGTGTGGCAATTTACCGTCAAGCCCGCCACACATCTTTTAGCAACTTGGAAAATTGCCATGTTTTTCATTAAAGGGCCGGGCAAAATTTGCTGTTCCTCCGAAGAACACTTTGAATGTGTGACAATTTTCCAGTGGGGCAGTTTTCCAAGCTGCCTAACGAGGGGAAAGGAACTCTTTTGTTTGTCTGAATTTTCATGCCCTTTCATACGAGTTTAGGGCAACTGGCCACAAAAGTTCAAGGGGAAGAGGGGGGGGGGGCTATAAAGACTGCTGTTTCTGGGCCTATATTGAGAACTGAATTGGGAACTCCAAACGAATTTCGAGAAAACGTTCCATGTAAGCTAAGCGATAATTGTACTTTAATTTGAAGAAATAAATTGCCGAGGATCGGAGGTACACTTGGTTTAGGGGGCTCTACCCCCAACTTACGTAATATTATATTCTGGGCAGCTGGAGTCTGTCAGTGTATCCAGGGGAATACACTGACAGCTGGAGTCTGCACCCCCCCTCCCTACCAAAAATCAGCTGCGCATTTCAATTGAGGTAGTATACTTAATTACTTTGAAAAGAACATTGAATCAAATATAATTGTTTAGAAAATTTACGAAGTTGGTAAATTTTGGAAAACAAATTTTTCTACACTAAATTGTTAACATGATAGCTTCAGAATTAAAACTGGACTGAATATGTTTGCAATCCGTTTTTATTAAAGAGAATGCCGGTGTGTGAGTATCGCAATAACAACTCGTCGCGAAATTCTGGAAGACCCTTCAAAATTCCACAAAATGTTTTTCATCGCCGTCCAAGTTGCAGTGATCGGTATAAAGTCGAAGTTTCAAAGGGAGTGTATCAGAAGAAAACATATATAGTCATATTTCCAGCGGTCACAATGAGACACTTGAGAACGCGTAACGCGTACATGACCTTGAGTGTGTCTCCGCTACCACTGGCACACGCATTAATTTTTTTGTCCTTATATATATATATATATATATATATATATATACGTACAGTATATGCATATATATATATATATATATATGCATGTATATGTATATATATATATATATATATAGGAGAACAAGACTTGAAATTATAAAGTATTATGATCGTTCAAAAATCGCTTTTCAGGTTTTTGACATTATTTTATTTAAAATGTAAAAACTATGTAAAAACCCAAGAACCACAGGTTGTAAATACCAAGTAAAGCGTAAACGTTATGTGAACGCCGACAACACAACACTCCACAGAAATACAGAACGAAATACAAACCAGCGCAGAACGAATGAGTATCGGATAGTGAACGTAAAAATAGGAAGGAGCTTGGGGGTAGGGCTTGGAAAAATTCCGTTCAAGGTTATTTTCGGATTGGAGGTTTAACGACCACCGTGAGCAACTCAATGGGCTATAAGCAGTCACCCGTCCCTAATTTAGGGTCACTGGTTCCAGGGAAGGGAGAGAGCCAGTGCCGTAAGACAAACACAACATCCATGCCTGACCGGGATTCGAACCCGGACCCCTTACGGACGAATGATCAGAGGCCAACGCCTTAGACCACTGCGCCACCGGGGCGGCCGTTCAAGGTTAAACGCTGGGAGAACTTTCTGCGACAGAGCACAAATGACTAATTAGCTCTTCATCCCAACGACATGTTCGGAAAGGTCATGGAGGTTAGGCATATCAGCATATTGTTTTCTCTGCCTCCATCCACTGTTTTGGAAAAATTTCCTTCATGGATATGAGATGTTAACACCTCGTAGTGTATGTTACCCTCAGGGGCAGCTCCTGCTACGGGGCTGCAGCCCCTACCCAAAGCAGTTTTTTTTATGCCGTACCAAGAAAGAGAAGTTTTGTGAACACCGCTGTAAGTTTTCCCAGCATAATGCCACGACTGCAGTTTTCTGACCTCAACTGAAAGTTTTCCCTGCATAACACCTCTGGGAGCGGGAAGAACGTCACGGACTGTGCTTCTTGCAGCCCTGACGGCTATTGAAACCAACTCATGTGGGAAACTCTGCCTATTCCCACATCAGTTAGTTTCCTTTGAATAAAACTTCCCCGGGGACTGCATTCATGGCAGCTCTCGCTAGCAGGGTTGCTCGCGAACGCAGTCTCTTGTTGGGTGTTTTTTTTTTTTTTTTTTTGACTGGAGGTTTAACGACCACCGTGAGCAACTCAATGGGCTATAAGCAGTCGCCCGTCCCTAATTTAGGGTCACTGGTTCCAGAGAAGGGAGAGAGCCAGTGCCATAAGACAAACACAACATCCATGCCTCACCGGGATTCGAACCCGGACCCCTTACGGACGAATAATCAGAGGCCATCGCTTAGACCACTGCGCCACCGGGGCGGCCTTGTTGGGTGTGAATGCATCGCCGGGCCTGTGTGCTTTGTTGATTAATACGGTTCTTGTGCTTCCGAATAAGACAAAATAGGGGAATGAATTAAAAATAATGACGAATGTTGAAATAAAGTATTAAATAAAGTACGTTTGAATGTATTACTCAACCTGTTTTTTTTTCCTTCCAATTTTTGGTTTGTTCCTGCTTTTATTCAACGTAATAATTCTAACAAGAATGTTGCTCCCATCTAATAACAAATACTCAGTTGCCGGAACTTTTGCAAAAAAAGTTTTACTTATATTTTCCGATTAAAAAATAGAGTTCAGTATTGGATAAGTTGCCGGAACTTTTGCAAAAAAAGTCTTTTTGAACAAATTGCGATTAAAAATAGAGTTCAGTATTGGATAAATTGAAAACAAAAAAAAAGAGAGAGAGAGATATATACTAATTTCTGCAGCGAAATACTTGCACAAAATTGACTTCTTCACTTACCAAGCAGAGCGAAATTTTCGCTTTTAAACTCACGTAAATTTTTATTCACCAAAAATCATTGAAGTCACTCCACTGGATACATTTTACTTTTCTGCTGCATCCCCCCTCCCTCCCAAAAATCAGCTGCACATTTCAATTGAGGTAGTGTACTTAATTACTTTGAAAAGAACATTGAATCAAATATCATTGTTTAGAAAATTTACGAAGTTGGTAAATTTTGGAAAACAAATTTTTCTACACTAAATTGTTAACATGAAGGCTTCAGAATTAAAACTGGACTGAATATGTTTGCAATCCGTTTTTATTAAAGAGAATGCCGGTGTGTGAGTATCGCAATAACAACTCATCGCGAAATTCTGGCAGACCCTTCAAAATTTCCACAAAATGTTTTTCATCGCCGTCCAAGTTGCAGTGGTCGGTATAAAGTCGAAGTTTCAAAGGGAGTGTATCAGAAGAAAAAATATATATTGTCATATTTCTAGGGGTCACAATGAGACACTTGAGAACGCGTAACGCGTACATGACCTTGAGTGTGTCTCCGCTACCACCACTGGCACACGCATTAATTTTTTTGTCCTTATATATATATATATATACGTATATATACGTACAGTATATGCATGTATATATAATTTGCAACTACCATCAATCCACTGCTGCATGAAAGTCTCCAAGTTTCTTCTTCCACAACAGTCTGACTTAAGTCAGTTTCTTTCATGCTTTCAAATTTCATGTACCCATCTCCCTCTTGTCATCTTCTGGATAGTGTTTTTTCCCTTGATATCCAGTTCAATATTTCAACTCTCCGTCGATGGTTCTTTCTTTTAGCAATATGTCCATCCCATTGTAATTTCAGGAATTTTGACCATGTCTTCCACTCTTTTCATTTTCCCGATCCACGAGTTCCTATTTTTATCATTCCAGGTAACATCAAACATGCATCTCTACATGCGTCTTTCAGTTGTCTGCAATGTCTGTCTGTCTATTTTAGTTGAGGTCCATGTCTGTGCTCCATGCGTAAGAACTGGAAGGATGCACTGATTAATCAGTTTCTTTTTAAGAAATAATGTATCCGACGAAGTTTTATAGGTCGATTATTTTCTTCATAAATGTAACAATGTGGCCATCGCTTAATATCTGTTGCCTAATTTAGGTATCGGTACCTTTACAGTTTCCCCATCAATCGCTAAATATAAAATCTAAATATTAATTTCTTGTAAAAAAAAAAAGCTCTTTCGATCAGTATTATATATTATTATTATTAAACGGACAGCGTCAGCACAGGCGCAGTAACTTAACTTTCGAAGTGGTATCGTGATATCTACAAAATTGAGATGCAGCCCCCCCCCCATCTCAGCTTACCACGAGCCGTCACTGGTTACCCTGTACCCTAGTTAACTGCATGGGATATTGTATGAGACTAACTAAAGTCTTTGAAAAGAAAATACTGAAGCGTCTAACTTCCTTTTTCAGTCACAATTTCTATTTCTTTTACATATCCCAGAGCATGAATTTAAACCCCTGGAATGGCAATTCTGGGAGCTATGGCACTGGCAAAGGTGCCTACTTTGAAGAGAACTAGGACAGAAACAATAAGTCACTGAGGTTTTTTTCCTGCCCCTAGGTCAGATACTATTTGATTAGTCCTTCTCCTAGCTATCACATTGATGTAATTCATTAGAAATGAAATCACTTATTTTTCACTTAATTGTCGACATGTATGTGGTAAGTTTTGTCTCATTTTGTGCATTCCTTCATGGCGAGACATTTCATATGTCAAGCAGTCATAGGCGCCGACTTGAAAAATGATTGGGGGTTCCAGAAATTTTTAATCGAATTACCTAAGCATTTTTCAAAGTATTTAAGTCTAATTTAAATTTCATTCAGTCAGATTATCTGGCACAATAAGACGCCTGAAGTGCTAAAATTAAGTAAATTATAGTTAATTACAGAAAAATATTTTTTTCTAGATAATTATTTATTTCATTTATTTTGCTTTTGTAGGTTTGACATTATTATATACAATACACAGATATTGTGAATTTCCAACTCAATTGTCTTTATCAAAGTAACAAAAACATGTAAAACAAATTTTGAAGATGACAATCCGATTTTTGGCGTAAATGTGACAAGGATGGTAAGTCAGATAATTTTTGAAAACTTGAAAATTTTCATCGTCCTGGAGCGGGACTCGAACCCGCGTCTCCCAGAAAACGCCTAGGTATGCTAACCACTACACCACCCAGAACGACCAAGTTTCAAGTTTCCGATCAATTTGAATTTAACCATCACAGGATTCGCTAGTCGAAGCAACCGGCATTCATGTGATGGTTAAATTCAAATTGATCGGAAACTTGAAACTTGGTCGTTCTGGGTGATGTAGTGGTTAGCATACCTAGGCGTTTTCTGGGAGACGCGGGTTCGAGTCCGCTCCAGGACGATGAAAATTTTCAAGTTTTCAAAAATTATCTGACTTACCATCCTTGTCACATTTACGCCAAAAATCGGATTGTCATCTTCAAAATTTGTATTATATGGCGTAATCCCGTATTTCTTTCATGATTTCTTTCATAAAACATGTAAAATTTATTTTAAGTTTTTTTTACCAATTTTAAAAATGCCAACAGATTAGTTTTTCAAATGATTTCTGACTTAAAATTGGAGATCATAATGGAAAGGGCATGGCATCAGCCTCACGCTCTGCTATTTCCGTGGGCTCCACTTCGTATCAGCTGCAAATGCCCAGCACTATCACTATCAACCTGTGCTGCACGAATGCCCAGTACTATCACTATCAACCTGTGCTGCAACACAGGTCTTCAGGAAGTGACGTCATGTCACTCAACCCTCCCCACCTGGAGGATGCAAGAAACCAGATGATCAGATTTGGCTTTACCAGCGGCTGCTGATGCCATCTTCTCTCTCTTCTAACCTTTTTGGTCCCCGACTGTCCGAAGATAGGGTGGGTCAACTGACTGTACAACATATTTCTGCCTTTGTCACTATGACCTCCAATACAGGTTCGCGTCTCCGAATGTAAAGCTAGACTTTTGTATTTTGTGGGAACTCAGACAAACCGAAGAATTTTCTTTTTCTATAAAGGATGCAGTTTTAAATGCTCTTTAAACAATGGTACTTGAAAGGTATTGTCTGTCGCATCAAATTTGATGAGCGCAAACAAACACTAATTCTTTTTTTAAGCACAATAAACAGTCTGATGGGTAATTTTCTATACACACTTTCTATATATAGTAAACGGGGAATGAATAATAAAACACTTGAAGAATTGATAACGAAAAACAAAATTTATACGTATGCACATACGTGTATTTTCCCCACGAAATACGCGCAACAATATTAAGGGTTCGAGGAACCCACTACAAAATCATTGGAGATTCAAAAAGTGTCTCGAACCCATGAAGTCGACGCCTATGCAAGCAGTGTACATGCAAAATCGTTTCACTTCACTGATTGCATACATAAACCAAACAATGAAATAAGGTCAAGTGTGGCCCAAGGAAAATTTTGAATTTTGCCTCAAGCGGTGAGGATTATCAGGTAAAGAGTGGAATTTTATGTTTTTATGTTGGCAGTAAAGAGACTGAATTTCTTTCTTTTTTTTTTTGGTTGGAGGTTTAACAACCAACATGAGCAACTCAATGGGCTATAAGCAGTCACCCATCCCTAATTTAAGGCCACTGGTTTCAGGGAAGGGAGAGAGCCAGTGCCATAAGACAAACACAACATCCATGCCTCACCAGGATTCAAATCCAAACCCCTTGTGGACGAATGATCAAAAGCCATCGCTTAGACCACTGTGCCATCGGGGCAGCACTGAATTTCAGAATCACTAGAAAAGTTAACTCTACTGGTCACAGAATGATAATGAAATCATATGAGGTGAACAGTACAAAACAGAAATCACCAAGGATTGTGAATTGCAATGCTGAGCTTTATATGACTCTGAAGAAAAAGGACACAAAAAATTTCATTTAAAGAAATTAATTGAAAACTTATCTTCCATACTATATATCATCATCATCATTGTCAATCATTATCAATCCACTGCTGGACGAAGGTCTCCCCAAGTTTCCTCCACGATGGTCTGTCTTGTGCCAGTCTCCTCCATGTCACTAGAATTTTAGAACACAGAAAAGATGTTTCGAAAGGCAATCCCAACACTGCCTTGTCTATTTTGACAATGGAAGACACATCTGCAGTTCCCCACTGAACGAAGCAAAACGAATTGCTTCGTTTGACAATCGTTTTGCCCTCCGTTACCGTGAAAGCATAGAAATTTTTTTCAACTCAATGACTTGCAACTCCGAATCTCCTCTCTACATTCCGTTGATCTGGAGATCAATTCTAAGTTTTGGCAACAAAAATAGGAAAAATTCAAATGTAGAATCTGGCAACAATTTTAGTCCTCCATTGGCGTGATGAAGACCTAAGATAAGGTCGAAAGCTTCCAACTTACGAACTTTTTGTAAAAGTTTTAGTTAACGTAACTAGCGTGATCAAGTTACCTTTCTTTGTCACTAGTGCATACTTTAGAATTTCATCCACCCATCTCCCATGTGGTATTCTTCTGGTCCATACTATATATATACTTTAGGAAACATTACACCATCTTTTAAAATCAGTGGCTTTTAGAAAAAAACCCAACTAATATTGTGCAGTAACAGTGGATAAATGATAGTGTCAGGGATGTTTTGTTCATATATGCTGCAATTTTCAGAAAGAAGCATAAAAGGAACACTATTCTACAGCTTATACTGCAGTCAACATTGATAAATAAATGCAAAAACAATGTACTGCATACACTTTCTCCTATTTGATAATTATTTTAAGTGACGCATTGCACTGTGTGTCATGGGTACAAGTTATGAGATGTGGCCAAGTGTGGCCAAGACTGAAAATATTTTGAATATCCCCCCCCCCCACACACACACCACCACCACCACCATGCACACTCAGACATAAACACAATATACATTAAGTATTATATGTGGTTAAAATTCATTATTAAATCAAAAGTGCATAAAACGACCGAACATTAATGCATATACATGTAAACAAAATTTGATGTCCATGCAAATTGTAATCGGAAAGTTAAATTTGATTATTAGGTAAGAAACTACCAGTTGAAATTTAACAAATCTCCAAAATTCCTTATCTTGCAAAAGAAAAAAAAAAAAAAAAAGATCTTGCATAATATTCAAATCCAATCCACATATTTGCTGCTTATATAGCATTTTAAGCCCATAATAGAAATATGTTAACCAAATTATAGAAATTGTAATAATTAATACATAATATACCATGGAAGATGTTTCAAATAATCTTTAGTAAATTCTGTTGAATCAAATAAGTGTTGCACACTTTTAAAAGAGTCTTTTAAATTGTAAAATTGCATAAGGATAAAAAAAAAAATTATAATCAAGATTATGCATGTCCAACTGTAGTTGTGTACACAGAGAGCTCGTTTCATTAATTTACTTCACCATGATCACAGTTTTAATAGTAACCATCACAAATTTTCTTAGGTGAATTATTTCTTTAAAAAAACAACTTGTTATTGTGGCACACTTGGATTTTTTAACAGGCAAGTTCACAGCAGTAAATTGTGGTGTAGGTCGTTTTCTTGTATGCTGGACAGGAGTAGTTGATGCACCTTTTTTTGAATCAATAAATTTGGCAAGTGCAAAAGGAAGAGTAGTTGATGTACTTTCTTTTGAAGCAATATGTTTGGCCATGGAATTACTAGGACACAACTGCTTTGTTACGCAAATGGGAACATCTGTTGTTTTCCTAGTAATTTCATATTGAGGAATATTTTAGACTTTATTTCCTTTTGTTGATAGGAATTCCTTGTAAGAGGCATAGGCGGAATGAATTGCACTACACATCTGCGTGGTGGGCTTTAATTCTAGACTTTATCTTCTTTCTTCGTAAGCTGTGTTTCACAATAGAAGCAGCCTTGTAATTTTCCCCAGTGAGACAACTTCTATTATCTGTAATAATGTCATCCATGATATTAAATGCCCCTTCAACCAGAGGACCAGAAAAGGTCGACAATAGAGCTCTCACAAGAATTCTTAAATATTTATACCTAATAGTAACACCATTACTTTCCGGTTCCTTAATTTTCCGGCACCAAGAACCAAATTTGACGACATGGGAATCAGTCTCATCTAACCATTCCCATCGCCACTTATTTTTAACACTGCTATCGTTCAAAGCCGACGTATTTTTCGAATCTATGAATTCGATAGTTGACTGCACGTTGAAAAAAGGAATCACAAATTTACCAATACTTGGTTAATTTCGCATACGTAAATTAATATTGAAATGCGTACGCATACACACGTAAAATATGGCAAGATCGACTGGTACGACTCACTCCAAAGATTAGCTGTGACCTATGGCGGCAGAGCCAGTGGTGTCTCCACCTAATACAAGCTTGATGGGTGAACCGGTTATGGTGTGTGATATGAACACGTAGCGAAGAGAAAGCCAGAGACTGGCGAGGTTGGTTGGGGGGTTATGACGTAGGCGAGGACCGGTGTAGAACCTCCAAGGGAGCTGCTTCTCGATTCCTCTTCGACCAGCAGAATGCCCTTCTTACCCAGAATGCATCAGGCACCGCTACTACTCCGAGTTTACGACAAACAAGGTACTACGGTATGAGCGTGGTGGCCGATGGCATACTTACTTTCCGGAGTAGAGCGTATGGATAGAAAGAGAAAAAAGAAAAATACATATTTGGAAATTTTATTTTTACTGATATTTTTTTCCATCCCACTTCCATCTTTGGATATTTTCAAAAGACAGAATTTCGTCCTCTGGACGGAAAACTTGCACCCATGCTGTGTATAGAATATATAATATTGTTTTCCATTACTATTATTATCACATACATTTCTTGTGCTCTGAATTATAATTTGTAATTAAACGCTTTGTGAATGTCAGTGAAAAGTTAATTCAAAGTGATGTTAAACGTTTCGTATTCCCCTTTCCATTTCCAACATAATTTGCCTAATAATCAGATGAAATTATAAATGAATCCACAGCTCTTATTCAATGCAACACTTTTTTTTTATTAATTTATCTAATTCTTATTCCTTTTGAGCAAGGCCTGCTTCATGATCTTTATATTTTTCCAAAAATTTACTGTAACATTTTCCAACAATGACAAAAAAAAAGTGTTTTCATAGTTACAAAAATTACTTCAGCAGCACTATGCAGGGCAACAAAATGTTCTCCTCCTTATGCTATTGAAGACCACTGTGAGAAACTCAATGGGCTATAAGCAGCATAAGGAGGATGACATTTATCTGTGACCTCCATGACTCATCTTATAAAATCAGTGGCTTTTAGAAAATAAAATAAATTAAAGAGCTCAATGGGCTATAAGCAGTCACCTATCCCTTTTAGAATCATTGATTCCAGAGGAGACAGTCTGTGAAGTAAGACAAACACAACATCCATGCCCTCACTCAGACAAATGGTCAGAAGTCGGTACTTTGGTCACTGCAACATCGGGTGGCCCTCCTTCCTCATGCCTTTGTAAATCATAAATTCACCACTCAGTGCAATTATGTCAACCAATAATTTTCCATAATGCTCTTTATTTTAACTTCAATTTTGTTTCTCACTGTGAAGCTTATGAAGCAGTCTTTCATCTATGAAAAAGCAAATGAAGACACACATTTCTTCGTGAACTACTTCTAAAAATGTCACCATTTAAGGTGGGCATCTAGTGATTCTACTCCCTATAGTTACAATGGTAGAAATTTTGACCTTATTTCCTAAACAAAGAAAGAATTCCCATACATAAAAATTGGCTCATTGATAAAAAACATCCTTAGATTGTACAATCAGTGTTTTTTGCAAAGAACTTTCCTGAACTATATTAAAATTCAATAACTTTATTTTGATGTAGTTATGATACTTGCTCACAGGTGGCACCACTCTTCCTTACCACTACATCAAAGTATTTTTAATAAATTTTGGGAAAGTTTTTTTGCAAAAAATGCCAATTGTACAATCTAAGTTAGGATGTTTTTTATCAGTGAGCCAATTCAGATGCATGGAAAATCTTTCTTCGTTTAGGAAATTGGGTCGAAATATTTTCCATTGGAAGTATAGGGAGCAAAATTACTACACATCTACCTTAAAATGATTACAATTTAAATCTAATCACTACTGTTAGCACTAGACACTGCATGTAATGAAACTCCTTGCTAGAATACATATTGAAATGGAGGGTGGCAAGCAGCTCAGGATACCTTACTGTTTGGAGAGTCCTTGTATAAATACATTACATGAGAACAAAATAAATAAATAAAAGTAAACATATCACTACAGTTCCCACTAACACTAAAATGAATAAATATTTAACAAAGAATTTTTCACTTTTGAAAAACTGCACCAGTACAGGTTAACCTCTGGGAAAACATACTATGTTTGTCTAAATATTGGGAAGTCCTTTCAAACTCAGTGAAAACTTGACATTCCTAGTAACCTTTAAAAAACAACCACACCAATAAGGAAAAAGAAAGAAATAACAAAATATATAATTTTTTATTTAAAGCAATAACTTCTTTCTTTCTCAGCCAATGTTTCACAGCTGATAATTAAATTTGCTGGACAGAATTATTTGGCATATAACATTTACATATATCGACCACAATTTTTCATGGAAGATTCAGTAACAAGGGATACTCAATACATTACAAAACATAGAAATTTTTGGAGCAGAAGTATTTACACATTAATAAGTGCATGTCAAATATTTTACATTAGGAAGACTTTCTGTGTGTAAATGGCTATGTACTATTGGAATGAGTTCTACTGAAAAATATACATAAGGACCAATTGCAAAAATATTGTTGACAAGGTAATGAATGAATGAAATATCTCATGAAAAAATTTGCTTCCTTTTTAGTAAAACAAAATCTTAAGCTCATATGGAACAAAATATTCAACACTGGACTTGTATTTGTCATTTTGCCCTTCCCATTTATCCCTTACAAAGTTAGTAGCATGAAAGACAATTTTAAAGACAATTAAATTGAACACAATTTAAATGAGAGTATTTTTCCTGTGTCATCACAAAACATATTTAACTAAGAAACCAATGGTAAATTAAATATTACATACTAAAAAAAGTTACTTCATAAGTCTGCAATAACATGTGGTACTTAAGCAGTGAAAAAAATAATCATTTGATCCAGGGGTGTATTTAGAAGGAGGAGAGGCAAGGGGTTTCACTTTTTTATGTTTTTGGTTAAAATGCAACTTACATTAGAAAAAAAAGTTTTAATTTTTTCTTCTATTTTTCATTAACTTTTATTTGGAAAAGTTAATGAAGAATAGAAGAAAAAATTAAAGCATCCCTCCCCCCTCCCCCCTCGAAAAAATTCTATATACACTCCTAATATGAGCAACAACTGCAAGAGTCAATTTTGTTGAAGTTCTTATACCCTCCCAAATCAGGCACAATAAAACTTTTGATGTCATAATACACTGAGTGAGCTGGTTAATTAAAAAAAAAAAAAAAAAAAGATTTTCCTTTCAAAATATCACTGAAGAAACTGAACCTATAACAGTAGTTGTTGGAATATCATATTGTAATCAGCAATTCAAATGCTATGCTTTCTGATACATAACAATGCTGTGAAAGACAGTCATTAGTTTCTGTAGAAAGAAAATACAAGCACAACAAACACACACACACACACACACACACAATCGTGGCCAAAAGTCCTGCACCAGTAGACCTAAAGTAAAATTTTTTATGTTTGAAGTCAACTTATACAGCGTAATGGTAAAGTCAGGAATACATATTTATACATCATTTTAAAGGAAATTTTATGCTGAATTAAGATACTTTTACAGAATGCTATTACCAGTAATAGAAGTGAAGTTACAAGCAAAAGTACAACATCTAGTCATAAAACGGAAAAAAATAGTGGAATTTGTGAAATTAGTGTACAATGCATTTAACGTAAAATTACTGTACAGTACATTATTGAAACTTTCAGGACACTTGAAATAACTGACCAACAACCATAATATGCTTTAATATTTAATTGGATAACCAGAGTAACAAAATGCACCTTCTTGGCATGGGACTAATGAGGTTCTCTAATTATCCATTGGTGATAACACGGTGCCATACGGCTGTTACAGACTCAATTAAAGACTTTAATTAACTTAAATTGAGTCTATAAGGGCCGTATGGCACCATGTTATCACCAATGGACAACTTGAGAAGCTCATTAGTTCCATGCCAAGAAGGTGCACTTTGTTACTAAGTAATTGTGATTATCCAATTAAATATTAAAGTGTATTTTGCTTGTTGGTCAGTTATTTCAAGTGTCCTGCAAGTGTCAATAATGTACTGTATAGTAATTTTACGTTAAATGCATTGTACACTAATTTCACAAATTCCACTATTTTTTGCTTTTTATAACTACATGCTGTACTTTTGTTTGTAACTTCACTTCTATTACTGGTAATAACATTCTGTAAAAATATTTGAATTCAGCATACAATTTCCTTTAAAATGGAGTATAATGTGTATTCTTGACTTTACCATTACGCTGTATAAGTTGACTTCAAACATCAAAAATTTGACTTTCGGTGTACTGCTGCAGGACTTTTGGCCACGATTGTACATCCTCTCAACAATTTAAATATGAGTCTGAAGCCTTGCACCTATTATTAAATGTACTTTTTGCATGTTGCAACAACTTTATTATGTTGCTGTATCTTCTTATTTTTTTATTTGAGGGTTCAGTGGCCACCTGTATTGAAGACGGATGTTTACTCAATTGCTCCTACACACAATAACAATTTCCATGAAGATTGATATAAGTGTTGGAGAACCCTTTAATTTACTCACTCACCTCCCTCTGGTCCCACAGTACTGCTGAAAAGCCATTATTCTGCTCTAAATTCCTTCGATTGATGTGCAAATCATATTTTTAATTTCCACCTTAAACTGCTGCAGGTGCAGTGGCAGTGCATCATTTACACTGGGGGTGCATCAACTAAGAAAGGTTTCAGTTTCTTTTGTTTTTTTTAAATGAAGCAGAATATTTCAGTCACAATTAGTGTACATACATGTGGTAATCCAGTGAAGTAGTGAAACCCTATCCAAATGTTCTGATGCAGCACTGAATACACAAATTAGAGATAACTTTAAAAGAAGCTCTCCAGGAGCCTACCTTTCATTCCTGATTTAGCAACACAGTGATGACTGTTGCTAATGGTTTTGTTCCAAATGCCCATTTGAATGACTATCAGAGGTAGAAAGCCATCAGAAGTATGGAAATGGGTCAAAGTCATTCTGAGGTTTTGCCAGATTTATTAATATGTCCAAAAGTGCCGTATCAAGGATACGGAAACTGTTCCAAAATACAGGAACATACCCTACAGAGGGATGTTCACACATTTTTAGAACATTTTTGATAAGAAATTACAAAAGATAAAAGAAGTTCAAAGAACTGAAACTGGCAACGGCATGTTAGATGACCACAAAGAAACATCTGATGCAATATCGTCAGCTAAGCAAAATGGCGGACACAAACAAGCTGTGGATAGAAGGTTATGTTTTTGCTCTTTACGAAGAAAAATATTGGTAATTAAAAACCGCTGTGAAAATCACAGAATTAGCATTTCTAAATATAAAATAAGAAACATCATTAACAATAGAAGGGAAAATCATCAAGCATTGCTTTTAACAGGAAAAATAATACCCAAAGAAGGTATGTACTTTTATGAATATTTTAAAAGTAAAGTCTCTGATCTTAAAAGAAAATCCACCAATGCAAAGAGCAATTGCTAAGTCATTAAAAATCTCTGTATCAACTGTAAACAAGATAATAAACAAAGATTTGAATCTGAAAAAAAAAAAACCAAAAAAAAAAAAAAAACCCCTTTTACCGCCTTTTGCCTAGGCACATGGCTGAGTGCAGAACACAGTGTAGACTTCTTTATGAAAATCACTTAACCCGGAGACAGATGGAAGTTTGTAGTTTGTGACTATTGATGAAGCATGGATCTACTTAAAAAACTGTAACAGAAAAAGGTTGATTTACTATCGTAAAAGAGCAGAAAAAAAAACCCTTATGAACTTGGTTCCAAGAATCCAAAGAAAGTTTCACTAAAGGATTTATGACTATTGCTGGTTTCTCATACAATGGGAAATTAAAGTTACGAAAAATGAAAAAAGAATGTTAAAATCCATTCTACGCATTACCAAAATAATGTTTGAACTCCTATATTTAAAGAGGAAATGCCATTTCTTTATCAACAGAACCTTCAAAAAGTAGAACTCCAGCAGGATAAGGCTACCAGTTATACATCCAAATCTAACAATCTATTTCTTGAAAAAGTGAAAAAAGAGACAGGTATCAGTATCCTTTTGCTTATATTTATTCAAAGTTTCCCTGATGTGCCACCAATGGATAATTGTGTCTTTGGACTGCTAAAAAGAGACAGTGCTTTCTAAACACGGACTTAAAACAATGATTGGACTAAGAAAAGCAGTGGAAGAGGAGTGGAATAAAATACCACTACCAATTTCATGAAATGCCCTGTTATCTTGGAAATCTAGATGTAGGTTTCATATCCAGAGAAAAAGCTATCAGGTAGAACATTTAAGAAAGATATAATTCTGTTTTAAACATTAATTATATTGCTGGAAAATCGTTCTAAAAATGTGTGAACATCATCTGTAGATGGACATTCCAAGGCTGACCCCAGTTTACAAGAGCCAGGAATGAGCAGTATGTAGTCCTAGCTGCAAAGTGCAGTACAAGTATGACAGCTCGCCAACTCTCCTAAGAGCTTGCCCTCAGCAACAGGAAGATCAGTATCAAGGTGAACTGTATTCAGATGGCTTCACGAAAGAGAGTATGCTAGGAAACCTAGGGTACATATCCCTCTTGCTCATGACCACAAAAGAGCTGTTCCATTAGTATGGAGTAAGCAGCATTGTAATTGAAATCCAAACTGTGGTGTCTTGTACTCTTCACAGATGTGTCAAGATTTTCACTAACAAGTGATTCTCAGAAACATTACTGAAGAGAAGGGGCACATAGAATCACTCCTCTAATAAAATGGAAAAGGACAGTTTTGGAGGTGGAGAGGTAATGGTGTCTGCAGGTATTATGATTGGCGGTTTTACCTCTGTACATGTCTTCAATAGGAACTTTGTCCACAGTTTTTCAGGAGATCCTAGAACCCTGTACATTAAGTTTTTGAGGCACTGTTGGTCTAGAATTTTTTTTACAGAGACAACAATGCTCATCCTCCAAGGGTGAGACTTGTGGAGAAATACCCAGAAAGATATGATACATAAAAGAATGTACTGGTCAGCAAAGTTCTAGACCTCAACCCCATTAAGCATCCTGGGGATGTTTCAGGATGGCAAGCTGCAAGTTGTCAGTGTCCTTCAAGAACAAGCTAAAAACTGCCCTGATAGAAGAATGTGAATGTCTTCCTACTGAGCTTTTGAACCACATTATTGAAAGCATGAAAGATTGTTGTGAGGCCTGTATAGCAGTTACAGGTAACTGTACATCATACTGATCCCAAGCAGATTCCCAAACACTAATGTTTAAGTTTGGACATTTACATGCTTGCAACATTATTCATGATCAAACTGCACATTTTTTATTTACAAAATTTTGACTAGTTATGTCAAAACATATGTTCATACAAACAGACACAATCAGGATAGAGTTTTATTTTAACCCCCCCTTCCTGAACCCAGAGTTTGTTTTCCCCCTATCCAAATTTCTTTTTAATTTTTCTCTTACTGAGCACTCCTAAGATAAATTTGTAAACACTGTGTACCCATATTATTAGGCTTTCTATCTGTAGCCTGACCCTACAAGTACAGATGACACAATTACTAGAATTTTCCATGGCCCATATATCTCACTGAGACAAAAAGTGGGATAAACTTGTCTTGTAAGCCATCTAATAAGGGTTGGGACTGGTATAACCCCTAAAGATATGACTACCTACCTCTAGCGGTTTTAATGCCTAGGTGAATTTTAGTGCTGAATGTTACCTTCCATTCAGCACTAAAATTCACCTAGCAAATTGGAATTCTGCAGTCAAGTTCCAAGTCAACAAACAGCATCTCCCCCATTTTTTGGAAGTGATTGAGAATTCAACAAATCATATCACCAGAATAATAAAAATAGTACACAATCATTGCTGGTTATTTGGGCAGAAGAAACATTTCTTCATTATACTGCCTTTATGTTCTAGTTATGATTTTGATACAGTTCTTGCATTATTTTTATCTGAATACTGGAGTTTATTATTTCATGTTTATTATAAGGTACTTTAGTGATTTCTGTACTTTAATTTGCTCAGTAACAATACTTATTTTGATGATACCAATAAAATATTTAGTGATACTAATTGGTGCAAAAATGTTTTCTCCCAAAGTTGAGATTGCACACAAGTATGGTTCATATAGTGCTTTGGTTGATATCATAACCTCCTCCAAAATGAATTTCTAGTTGCACAGCTGCAAACAAAGTTTTATTAAATTCTATGAAATTTTTATAGAAATATTTTTATTTGTCTCACTTTCTTAATTTAGTGCAAGCAATGTAAAATGGAGGTAATTTTCTGATGTTCATCTGTACTTAGCAGATATAATTGTTAACACAGACAACTCACAATTTCAAATAGCTACAAAGATTACCTTTTAATGCTTTATTGCAGCAATTTTGGATTTTCTGGGGATCAGTTCATTTGCACTTTTTGCAACACCCACCTTGCTCATAGTGTTTCAACTTCTACAGAGTTCTACTTTGCAGGTGCCATGTTTATTTGCTTATATGTTAGCAATGCATGTGATCCATACTTTTCATTTATGTTCCCAGTCATCAGCATTGTATTACACTAATCAATTCTGAATTGTACTGATTACAGTTAGCTGCAAATCAAGTTTATTATCCTCCCTAGAAGACTGAATATGTTCCGCATGCTTCCAGTGTATTCAATTCTCTTGTGCATCTTTGCCATTACCATAAGACTTCAAGGTTGTTTTTTTTTTTTTGTTTTATTGAAGGTTTAATGACCACCATGAGCAACTTGATAGGCTATAAGCAGTCAGTCACCTGTCCCTAATTCTGGGTCTTTGGCTCCATGGAAGGGAGAGAACTATGGCCGTAAGACAAACACAACATCCATTCCTCACCGGGATTCAAACCCGGACTCTTCTCGGATGAACGGTCATAAGTCAGTGCTTAGACAATTTGTCCAAGAAGAGTCACTGGGGCGGGTTACTTCAAGGTGTGCATGGATAGTTTTTTTCCAAGTCTCCCTAGTAGTATACTAAATGCACATATTGTACACATAGGGTCAATCTTCATTTTTTTCAGTTCCTCCAGTGCTGCCTAAGAGGTCATATTTTCCCTTTGTTTCTGCTATATGGGTTTCTTTCATTTTTAGTTTTAATGAAAATTTTCAAATTTCTGAAAGAAGTTCTAGAAAAAATTCCTTAAAAATGTGGTTTCAAATAATTTGCTTTCTTTACAAGTTATTTTTTTTTAATTTTTTGTGGCATATTGAAATTCAATTATATGACTTAATGCAATGTTATTAATATTACCGCTACTGTTATAATTGAAATACATGCATTACAATTATTACACATAAGCATGACAAAACTTATGACTCACATAATTTAGTTTCAAATATTAATATATATCAGATAAAATTGGAAACACTTTTTAGAGTGGATTTAACACTATGTCATGATATATATATGTATATACTATATACATACATACACAAATGAGAAATATACCTAGCAAGTATTAAAGTGTCACGTGTATGTTTTCCAGGAACCCATTAGCGCTAGTGTCATTTTGTAGACCAGTTGATATTTTGATTTCCAAATTTATAACAAAAAAAAAAAAAAAAGCCAAAATTTTGGTCTGAACTGCATGGTATTCTTACCTGCAAGTTGCTTCCTTTTTTTTTTTTTTGCAAGACTACAATAATAAAAAGTTTATAATGCTTACTAAAAAAACTAGGTTTATCAGATGTGTGTATCTATGATTTATCTGTATATTTCTTTTGCATATAAACAAATGTGTGCTTCACTTTTGTAAGAATAATTTGCATGAGAATGTAAATCAGCATCTTCTAAATATTGTTGCTTTTCACAGACTGGGTTTTAAATAAACTAATTTTAAATGGGACACACAGTTATATAGTTTTTATGAACTCTATGCAAATTTTGTATATATTTGCAAGTATTTGTAAATATTTAGTATCATGAACATTACTTAAGCTAATTTATTCATCTTCAATGCAAAATTGCTGTTTAAGAGAGAAGCTAGAAAAATCTAAATAACGTGGGCTTGACAGATTTGTGTATTAATCACCAAATTGATGATATTTGGCAAACTTCTGCAGATTCTAATAATTAATTAATGACTTTACAGCTTCATCTAATTACTTTCAGTGCCATAAATTCTTAACAGGAATTATAGAGGATAATTTTATTAAAGTATATTACCTCTCAAATTTTTGATCTATACACTTGATCTAGTGTATAGATCAAAAATTTGAGAGGTAATGTACCTTACTAAAATTATCCTCTATAATTCTCATTAAGAATTTTCAGTTTTTGCAGATTGTTTGGAAACTACAGGTACAAAGTTACTGAAAGGCAAAAGAGCAAAACATATGGATTGTCACCTTCACATGGTTTTCAGGCTTATGACTTCATAAAGAATTTTTCATATTGGACTTATGGTTGAAGATATATGGTGTGCACAGAGGCACAGACTATGAGCACTTAACTTTTTTTTTTTTTTCAAAAGATGCGCTAATAAAATAACAGAGTTAATTGAAAAGAAGACCTCTTAGAGACAAAATCAATAACAATTCAGCATTTATTGTAAAATACTGAACAACTAACACAATGATAGTTTCACATCATGTGCATAATTCACAAATACCATTGACAAGAGTTAAACCTACATTGATTTACGTATAAATTTTTTATGTGTGATATAAGCCTAAGCAGTCTCTTTTCAAAGTTGGAATTGCTTCTGATCTCTATACCAAAGAGAGACAACTGCAAAAGTCAACCTTGTCAATACTTATTTGGACCACTAGCAGAAGTATTGCAATAAATATGTTGTTTGTAGCTGAGGATTCATCAAATCACACCATTATCTTTGAAAAACTTCATTATTACAAGTCACACATTATTGCATCAACTGTAAAAAAGAGCAACACTTGGAAAAATAAAACAGCAAAATGTCCAGTGAACTGGTGAAAAAAGAATTCTTGTGATTCCAAATCTGATCGTATTAATTACATATCAATTGCCAGATATATTGATAAGTATATGGCTATGGAAATTAATGTTGACACTAGTGAATCTTTTGCTTTAGTGCAAAGTGTCAGAAGCAAAAAAGTGTAATTCCATGTAATTAATAATTATGATACATGTAAGGTGTTTTATAACAGGTACCAATGACAAAACCATCATGTGTTTAATGACTAATGGATGTATTCCAATTTCGATAGTAAATTTTAGAACAGATCAATCAATAATCTGTACACCAAAGAGTTAAATAAGGTGAACCATTCTGCTCTGCTGTTCTCATCGCCTAAGACATATACTAACAGCACAGACCATATGACTATAAACAAGGATTATAAAAAATGAAAGATGATGCCAATTTAAAGGAATAAATAAAAAAAACTACTTAATTTTTGCACAGAGCATAATGTTACATTACACACAAATGTCTCCTGAAATTCTATGCTATGAATAGTTGAACAGTACAATATGAGATATATAGTTTATTCTTCTGTTAATAAATCAGATTCTGAAGCTCAATTTTATGCTTTAATCTGCACAATTAATATATACAAGTAAAGCAATTTGTTGAAAATTAAAATTTCATTCACATGTCTAATGTCCCATAAATGGGAGAGCCATTATTTCCAAAATTTGTATCTCACTTGTCATTTCTTCTACATAAACTTAGTAAGGAACAGAAAATCAACTTCACAAAAATTAGCAACAAAACTTATTAAAAAATAATTCTTGTCTTTAATACATTAAGGTTCATAGAAGATTAAAACATTCTAAAGTAAAAAAGGAAAAAAAAATGTGAACATTAACAAATTTTCTTTCTTTTATTTTCCGCAGCTGAACTACCCTAAAACCCCATAAAATGAGAAAAAAATGAAGTCGCAGTCATACACACATGATAATTAATTGATGTCTACTTACTGCACTACTCACAAAGAGTTAATTAAAAAGGCACTGAAACTTTGCAAAAAAAAAGATACACAAAACATTCCACATGTACATTGCCATTACACTCAGACCTATACAGCGCGCAATTGATAATGATAGACCACGTTGTTTAGGTTTGTGATTGATAATGATTATAGCCTTTAAAATCTCAAATATTATAGTTTTTACCAAAACAAACAATAAAACAAAAAAGTGAATGGACTTTGCTATAGTTTGTTAGCCTGCAAATACTATCAAGCATTATTAAAACATAAAGCTCCCAAAATTACATGCAGACTGAAAGAAAAAATGGTATGAGTTACTAACATTTTCTATTTGTATAGCTTCAGATTTTTCTTTTCACCATAGAAATCACTAGTCAGCAACATATCTAAACAAATGGTAAATAACATAGGTGCAAAAGATTCAACAAAACATTGACAATGTAACACCACACTCATGCATAAAACATGTAAGCAAAATTTTTCTAATTTAAAACTGGAAATATCAAGCTTGGTATATCAATTATATTAACATAGCAGTTATTCTATTTTACTCTATCCTAAAATACTAGTTCCTTTTATTTACAGAAGAATGCATATGTCAGCTGTTAACTACAAAACAAGAATCTGGCAGCAATTACCGCTCATACCAAGTACAGAATGCTAACGGTACATGTGTTCAGAGCATTTAAATTCCATGACATTTTAACCTCAGTGTGGGGAGAAAAACGTAAACAGGAAAATGAAGTTTTAATAATAGATATGTAAAATGAATTTTCAAAATGAGTCACATATCTTTGTCACATTTCAAGTTATATTTCAGCATTCTAATAATTTCTAAGTTATAAGCACAGCTGTTTTAATATGTACAGCATTCCTGGCTAAAAGCACTGATTTCTATGCTGATATTTAAATGATGCAATTTTAAGTGTCACACTGAATATTATTCTTACATTTCATTACTATTCTTACTTCCCAAACAGAAAATGAGGCAATGCTATTAATGAGACATGAACACAACACACTCATATTAGAAAATAATTTTTTGGGTTGCACCAATTCAAAATTTTCCAGTTGGTTAAAAATGGTACTATGCAAGAGCTAGACCCACATGTGATTAGAGAAAGACCTAGCCAAATGGCAAACTGTAGTGTCTCATTATTTCAAAAGTTTATGCACAAGCGTCTCATTATTTCAAAAGTTTATGCACAAGCGTCTCATTATTTCAAAAGTTTATGCACAAGCGTCTCACCAAGAATCTCTTATTATCGGCACAACTCATGACGGCATAGATGAATTTTGCATTGCTGTTGTGTGTTCTTAAGTGTGAATATCTCTGCAACTTGAAAATCTAAATTAGTGCATTTTTGTTTTTGCACTAGCATCATGCAATACTGTGTACCATTCTGTGTTTCATTCTCATGTGTTAAGTACTCCTGTTATTCTACTAGTTACATATTTCCATATCTTCCACTAAGATCTAAATAAACTGTATTTATGTTTGTACAGCATACCTTCCTATTACAACCTCTATTAATTCCTCTTTTTTGCGTGAGTACGATTCTTCAAACTGACTGATAGTCAGTTTAACTATTTATTTTAAATTCTACGCAATTTCCTTGTTAAATACTTCGGTATTGATACTAGACAATCTGTAAATACGGAAAGTTGATATAACGAACTTCTGGGCATCCCCAAGAAGAATAAATATTTCCCACGTCATTCATACAATAAAAAGTGGTTAAAACGATGACATCAACTTTTTTTAATGAAAATATTGTTTATGCATCACTTGGTGCAACATTTTGGACTTCAGAAAGGTAAGTTTCAACGGCAAATTCCAAACAAACCGCAAATATGATGAGGGCATGAATTGTGAGGTTTGTGTGCGTAACTAGTGCCACCATGAGGTCCCTTCTGTCGTAACTCAAACAGAAAAACCTTGACACTTTTTTGGCGTTGTTTCGTGTTTTGAGCAGGTTGTACCTCTAATCACATGTGGGTCTAGACAAGAGTCAGCTGAAACTGCATAAAATTTTATCAATACCCATGGAATGTTAACTCAGGAAGACTAAAGTTCCTAAGATGCCCATACAGAACAGATGACTAGAAATGCCTAAATTACAGTAGACATGATTTAGTTCACCCCACAGCTTTCTAGCTGCTACAAGTTTACCAGAAGCTAACCTCATCAACATTGTTGCAGTCAAGCACATATACAACACATCTACCACACCAATATCGCAGGTGTCATAAGTGGATAACTGAAGACAAACATCTGAAGTGTAATTCTTATCAAGTACAAAGGTTGATATAGCTTCCTGAGGTGACCCCTTCCAATAATCCTCCCTTTTTAAATATCTAAATGGAAGAGAGGAATCCACAAGGTATTTGAAGAAGATTTCAGGTGTTACAATATTCTGGGCTAAACACAATTTTAGGATTTAGGTTATTAAATGGTTAGTTATATCAAATTCCTGCAACAGAATTTATTTGTTTTAAATTAAACCTTACATTGGAAAGTATAATGAAACATTAACAGACTCCTTACAACCAACAGAAAAAAAAAACAAAAAAAAACTGACTAGATTAATTAAAATTTTAACTTTAAGAAAAGGCTATAAATTGTCTTACCAACATCATTGAGAACCAAACATTTTTGTGTGTGTGTGTGTGCCTGCTTTGTAACTTCTTGAAAAAGCAACCACTTTTATAAGGTGATGCATGATACACTAGAACAGAAAATAATCATCTACTCAGTGAGAAAAAAACAACATGGGCTGGTTCAAGAGCTTAACAAAAACTGAATTACTGTCTAACTGCTGTAAATATATAGAATATGGACTCAGTTTACTTAGAAAAGATAATTTTCTTAGTTTTGGTTTAAAACTCAGGCTTCACGCGACAATAACACATAAACATAGAAAACGAGCAAAAACACACAGGGTCACTTATGGTAAAAGGTTCATTTTGCGGTAGCTTTCGGTCATCCTATAACCTTGATCACCCGCGATCGACTGAATGGGCTGGTTGCCAGAACTACAATTTGAAGTTCTGGCAACCAGCACATCCAGTTGATAGCGGGTGATCAAGGTCATAGGACGACCGAAAGCTACCGCTAAAAGAAACTTTTACCATACGTGACTCTGTGTGTTTTCGCTCGTTTTCTATGTTTATAATTTTCTTAGATTAAAATTTCATGACATAGTGATTAGTATATCATATATAAAATATACTTGCATATAAGCTGAAAGTTTTTGGAAGAAATGATTTTTACAAAGTGAAGGAGTTGTAAATTGTAACACTAAATTGGATCACTAGTATAGTACTACTATTTACTACTTAATTGGTGTACTGTTCCTCATTAGCAATTTGTGAAGGAGTTGGCTTACAAGTGAGTCCATTAAAAATATAAATAAGTAATGGAACACTTTTGCATCCACCTAAAGATTTCAAAAAACAATAGTTGTTGATAATATGATACATGTGAAACCTAACCTGTTTCAGTGTGAGACCACAGCATTTCTTGTTCTCAAAAATAAAGTAAAGTAAACCTTTAGGTTATACCTTGGTCACATGAATTGTTTGTACAACCTAGAATACTTATAAGGTGGTGACATGTCAGCGATACAGTGTGAACGACTATCCTAGCCAATGATGAAGACTGTTGGCTACACAAAAGTATGATATCATAGTCTCCTTCTGTGGCATATGTATGTCATTGGCTGATGAAAGGAGTGGCCCTTCTCTATGATGTCTTGGGAGGAGAATAGCAGTATCACTGCTCCATCTAGGAGATAATAGTGGCATTGTCAAAGTGTTTCTTCCCTGTAGTATCACACAATTCTAATTTTTCAAAACGCAGAACTCCTCTCAGGAGAAAAATTATCACATTACTAACAATAGGAGCGAGTAATTATCTATAGCTGTGTCCTCCATTGGAGAAGTGGTGACACAAAAGTGGAGTACAATCTAAAGGTTTGCTGGGACAGTAATTCAAAGTCATGGCACCTGATCTTTTCAAATAATGCTGCACAAGTAATGCCATGGGATGGCACAGAAGATGTGGTTCATGATTCAGATGATAAAGAAAACTGCCGTGACTTTGACAATGATGTTTATGTTGATGACACAACTTTAATAGAAATGGATCTGGATTGAACTACAGTCAAGCCAATACATAACAAAGTTGAAGGGAAAGTTAAAAACATTCAACATACATGAACTTTGTTATAACCAGTCAAATCTGAAAAGGACTATTTTTGGCATATTGCATCATGTCAGTTAAAACAAGTTAGCAAAATCATGCAATGCATTGATAATGATACACTTTCCAACATACCAGAAATTATTATTCAAGTTATGAGGATAATGACTGTGGAATAAATGTCACTCCTGTGCCCAGACCTTTGAATCCATTTCGATGATATTTAACAGAACCGGTTAAGTATACTTGTGGAACAACATGATAAAGTTTTGTCTCAATAGAAGCATTTTTATGTAAGTTATGACGCATAAGGTTGATGGAATGGATCTCGCTCCTATCTCTTGACCTTTAACCCAACTTCATCCATTTTCAATAGGGTTAATCCCCAGGTGGTCCCCTACCACATACTAAAATTTCATCGAAATCGAACCATTTTTATGCAAGTTATGACATATAAAGGCAATGGAATGGATCCTGCTGCTATGTCCTGACCTTTGACCCCTTTTCGCTCATTTTCAATAGGGTTCGTCCCCAGGTTGTCCCCTACCACATACTAAAATATAATCAAAATCGAACCACTTTTACTCGAGTTATCATACGGAAGGACGGACAGACAGACAGACAAAGCTGGAGCATATAATGCTTCTCAAAACATAAACTAGTCTAATCATAAAATGCTTAGCAAGTAATCAAATGCAAATAATACTTGTTAATTAAAAACTACATCTAGCAATAAAAATATGACTAAGATCTGAAATAAGCAAAATAATTAATGTAAAAATTAAACAGCCAAAAATCTCAAATATCATCTGTTACATTGCATTGGAGATATGCTTGCTTTTGCATGTCATGTTGCTTGTTTTGTGCAGATTATGATAGCAGTCACAATTTTGCTTTCTAACTTGGTCTAATGCAGTGGTTAAGATGTTTCTGACCCAAACTAAATTCTAAAACTTTTTTGAAATTTCAATAACAGGTCTGAGATTGTTTTCTTTTCCATAGTGATTTCTTCTTCATAGCTTCATTGATCACCTTTCTTGCACTGGATTAGCAATTCTACTGAGAGCATCTTCGACTTTTTAACTCCTACTTTTCCCACTAAACTGATTACATCGATTTTATCACAGAGTGTTACAGTTTTATGCATGTTTAAAGCATGACTTCTCGATTTTGGAAACATGTTGCACAGAAGTCTAGTCAAATTTACCAAATGTGACCAGCCTCATTCTTTGTTACCTTTGTGGCTTTACAAGAACAACACCCACTGAAGAGAAATGGTGACATCCCTGAAAAGATAGACTATCCCATGGCCCCCATACAAACAAGTTTGCAGTTTCCCAAAGTGGAGATTAAATCATTGAAAAGTGGTGAGTGGAGGGGAGATAAAAAAGCATTTTCCAGGAGATGTAGGTATGGCAGGAGGAAGGGATAGTGGCAAGAAGTGAAAAGCAACAGAAACATTCTTGCCTTCATGCAAATTGATGTGTTAGTAAGAGGAACTATGGGGTGTTGTCAACAGCAAGTTTTCAATGAAAGAGGAATGGGTAAAAACTGGGAGAATGCCATTTATTTTGTTTGCTGATAATCATGCTCAACTTCAATGATGCAGTTTCTCTGGAAATTACGGTTTGTAATATGCAGTTAAAATAACAAGGTACATAAGTTGAATGAAAAGTAATGCCTCCACCTTCATAATGCATCAACAGATGGCAGCACAGATATGAAACAATTATTGCATACTTCATATGTTCGCATCTACAGACTGTAGTTGGCGGCAAGTTTTCATAGTGAATGGTTGTCTAGCTATTTCTGTAACATTGTGCATGACTTGTCAGTGCAACTTAAACATGCCATTATCGAATTCTTGACAGCTGAAGGTGTCACTCCGGTGGAATACAAGCCCTTTATGGTGATGACTGTGTTGATGTCAGCACAGTACAGGACTGTAGCCAGAAAGAATTTGGAAGGGAGGTGTTCTGACATTGAAAATTAATTTTCAGGTACATTACATATATGTTGAGTTTTTCTCTCTGTCACATTTTATTTACACACAAAATTGTACTTAACACTCCTCATTTTTAAAATACTGACTTATAATGACAAGAGTGGAAGACATCCTGATCAGAGTTAAATCCCTGAAATGGCAATGGGCTGGAGATACTGCCAGAAGGATAGACCATTGACGGACAGCCAAAATTTTAGATTGGATTCCAAGGGACAGGGAAAAGATCAGAGTTAAATCCCTAAAATGGCAATGGGCTGGACATACTGCCAGAAGGATAGACCATCGATGGACAGCCGAAATTTTACATTGGATTCCAAGGGACAGGAAAAGACCCAGAAGAAGACCACATGGGAGATGGGTGGATGAAATTCGAAAGTATGTGGGACTGGCACAAGACAGACCATTGTGGAGGAAGCTTGGGGAGACCTTCGTCCAGCAGTGGATTGATAATGGTTGACAATGATGATGATGCTATACTAGTTACAAAAATTTAATGAATTCATAAAACAATTATTTTTGAGGGATTTTAAACATTTCGGGAAGGGTTTAAACCCTCAAAACCCCTCTCTGGCTAGGGTCCTAGTACCATATGATGGCGAGGCAGGAACATCTGATTTGGGTGACAAACAAAGAGTCAGATGAACTGTGTCAGCAACTAATGAGTTTCACAGAAAATAGGTTGACAAACTGATTAAGAACTGTCAGCAGATCACTCAATGAGAAACTGCTGATAGAATCGGCATTTTACAAGAACGTGTGGGTCACAATATTGCTTTCCTTGGATATCGGAAGATTTGTGCACGGTGGATTTCTCAGCTTTAGCTGGAAAATTCATAGCAACAATGTTTTGGGATGCAGATGGTGTTACCCACCTTTATTTCCTGGAACCTGGAACAACAATTAACTAAAAACATTACATTTTGACACTCCATGCTTTAAAACAGCGATTAAGAAGAATTCAAAGGGGAAAAGGAAATATTTTCCAGCAACAAGACAAAGCTAGTCCACACACTACGAGAGCCACCATGGAAGCAATCAAGAGGCTGAAACTCATCATACTACCACATCCACCATACAGTCCAGACTTATCGCCCTGCGACTTTCATTTCTTTCTGAAACAAAGATTTTCAAAGAAGACACTACTCATCCAATGAAGAAGTTGAGAAGGCTGTTAGGGCCTGGTTGTGGAAACAGGGTGGACTACTTCTGTGATGGCTCCATGAAATTTGTTCATCATTGGCAGAAATGTATTCATTTATCTGGTGACTGCATTGAGAATTGAATACAGGTTAGTTAATAGCATACTCTAAAAATTCATTGTGCTTGATTTATTAAAAAATTTCCATCCAGTCCTGAGGATGCTCATGGAGGAATTACTTTTCATTCAACCCTCACAGAATATTGAAGTATTTTAATTCGAAAAGCCTTTCAGCACGATAAGATATATTTAATAGTACAGTCTGTACTAAAAAATAGACATTTATAAGGCACAACAACTTACAAGATCTTTCAAAGCACCATGTGCTCCATCGTCAGGTATTTCAATATACATAAACAAAACAACGGATAAAAGCAAGAAGCATTTTCAAATTACGCGAGCACGTGATAACAATAACGATGTTTACATTAAATATAGTAGAAGTTTTGTCATGCGTTAAAGGGTTTCAACAAATGATACTATGAATTGCTATTACATATGCGAAGAAAATATATACAAAGAGGATAATTAATAAGTTGACATTATTCGTCAAACTGTAAATGAATTATTAGGAGTTAAGTGTTGCTGGATAGGAGTATGCTGTTCTGGCCGCATTAACATGGCCCAAGGCACTGGAACGAAACGTGGAGTTTCTTCATTACAGCAGTCAGAGTTGTGCGATAATATACATAAACTTTCAGCGAATCGAAGAGATCGCTTTGTACGATTTGAGCTCAGCACACTGGCACTGATCCAGTCTGGTCGGTAGATACCTCTATTAACTAATCGTGCAAGAGAGGTAGCATCAGAGTTATTAGTAATTGAGTACTTGTGCTCATATATTCTTGTTCGCAATGGGCGTGCAGTGGATCCAATATATGCAATTGCTGGATCTTCTGGGTCAATAGGAATTAAGGGTATTTTGTAAACCCCATGTCTGTTGAGTGTGGAAACTTGGTCACGGTCTTTTTGCACGATGGCTCGAATACTTTTCGTACTTTCACCAAACGCAATGTGGTGTTTTTTGCATATGTTCTTTAGTATTGTAGTGACTTCAGGTATATAGTCCATAGTGCCAACATATTTTGTAATTCTGGTTTCCCTTTGTAAGGTACTTTTGTGTAGACATTTCACTGATCGAGCAATTTTTTCAACGATCGTTTTATGGTAGCCATGCGCCATCGTAATCATCTGGATATGATTTAACTCATTTCTTCTAGCCTGGATATTGGAGGAGTGGGTGAAGGCTCTTCGGACCATGTACTCTATAGCTCCTAGTTTTTGTTTTCTTGGGTGCGATGAATTATGCGGAATAATAGCAGATTGTGTTGCAAGCTTTCTGTACACTGAATAGGATAAACAATTGGTATCTGGGTGTCTTTTTAGTAATATGTCCAAGAATGGAAGAGTATTATAATTTTCATGCTCAATGGTAAAATTTATGGAACTGTAATGTTTTGAGAGCTCTTTAGCAAACTCTTCAATTTTGTTTTTATGATGCGGCCAGAAAACAAGTATGTCGTCTACATATCTAATGTAGAGATCAGGCTTAAGTTGGAAACATTGTAAAACATTGTTTTCTAGGTCTTGCATTAACAATTCAGCGAGCACCCCTGAAAGTGGGGAACCCATCGGCGCACCACCAGTCTGGTGGTAAATGGTTCCTTCATACCGGAAGAATGTATGTTTCTGTACAAAACGTAGAGCATTTATAATTGCTTGGATTTCATTAATAGTATAAGAATTCAAAGCCAATAGACGGTTCTCAATAATGGAGTGTACATCTCCAATCGGCACATTGGAGTACAAAGAGACAACATCGAGTGATGCCATAGCAAACGGCTTTCCCTTTCGGTTGGTTGGTTGGTTAGTAGATTTTAATGGCGCAAGGGCCATGGGTGGCCAAAGAGGGCCAAACAAAAGACATCAAAATAGAACAAAAACAGTAAAACACGTACACAAGGGTAAAAACAGGATGAAACGGTAAAAGTGAAAGATGGAAATGAAAGCGGTAAAACTAGATAAGATTAAAAAAGTCAATTACTGTACTTTCCCTTTCGTAAGAATGGCTTAATGTTGTCAATAGCCTTAACAGAGCTATTAACTGAGTAGGAGGAACCTGTAGTTAATGGTTTGAGGAATTTTGCTAGAGCACTTTCGAGCTGGCGGGTTGGGCTTGCATATCCTGATAGAAGTGGGCGTACAGGAAGACCCTCCTTATGAGTCTTTACTTGGCCAAATAACTCAGGTATTCGAGATCCTATAGTAGGGTATATATCCTTAGCAACATTTGCAGGTAAGCCTCCATGGTTTCTGAGTTTTGCCACTGCTGATACTGTAGATGAGGTTGGATCCGAAGATAGGATCTTGTGCGGTATACTCACAATGGCATCATTCATCTTATTAACATAGTCTGCTTTGTTTAAGATGACAATTTGTTGCGTCTTGTCAGCTTTTAAAATGGAGATAGTTTCATCAGACTTCAATAACTTCAGCTGTTTAATCTCATTACAAAATTTACGGTCATCCGGTGTTCTAGACTTATTGGCTAACTTTTGTACGGATTTTGCCAGTTTATATCGTACGTGTTCTCTTTCAGTTTGAGGAATGGTTTCAACGATATTTTCCCTCTGTGTAATAAGGTGACATTTATTAACTTTGTTTGTCGGGTAAGCAAACTTTAGTCCTCGTTTTAGAGCCTCAGACTGTGTGGGGTTAAGGACTAGGTTACTCAGGTTTAAGAATTGTGTCTGATATAGACCATTTGCATTTTTGCTCATATTCGATGGTTCTAGTTGAGATTCCACCTTGTCAGCAATGAGATTTCTCAGTTTTCTAATGTGTCTTTCTTGCATTGTAGCAACTCTCTGAAGAATTTTAGACGTAAATAAAACCATAGTTCTATCTTGAATAATAGGGTGAGTGCAAGCCATAAAAGTTTTGTAGGCAGAATACGTGTTACTTTGCAGAATATTTATATAAGACCGCTTTCTTCTTATTTCGGCCGTTAGTCGTTTATATTCTGCTTTTTGAATAACAGTTCTATCGCGTATAGAAACTATATGGCATCTTATCCATAAGTACTTAGGAATAATTTGAAGGTCTCGGAAATTTATTAGAAAAGCAAGATGGGCTTCTTCTGTTACCAGGCGTCGCTTGCATTTGAAGAACATTTTTGCTTTCTCATCAGTCATTACAAATAGTTCGAAAACGAAGCAAATGTAAATAGAAGTTTTACAAGGCGTTGACTTTAATAAGGATTCTTCGTGCGCTAAACAATATTTTAATTCGAAAAGCCTTTCAGCACGATAAGATATATTTAATAGTACAGTCTGTACTAAAAAATAGACATTTATAAGGCACAACAACTTACAAGATCTTTCAAAGCACCATGTGCTCCATCGTCAGGTATTTCAATATACATAAACAAAACAACGGATAAAAGCAAGAAGCATTTTCAAATTACGCGAGCACGTGATAACAATAACGATGTTTACATTAAATATAGTAGAAGTTTTGTCATGCGTTAAAGGGTTTCAACAAATGATACTATGAATTGCTATTACATATGCGAAGAAAATATATACAAAGAGGATAATTAATAAGTTGACATTATTCGTCAAACTGTAAATGAATTATTAGGAGTTAAGTGTTGCTGGATAGGAGTATGCTGTTCTGGCCGCATTAACATGGCCCAAGGCACTGGAACGAAACGTGGAGTTTCTTCATTACAGCAGTCAGAGTTGTGCGATAATATACATAAACTTTCAGCGAATCGAAGAGATCGCTTTGTACGATTTGAGCTCAGCACACTGGCACTGACCCAGTCTGGTCGGTAGATACCTCTATTAACTAATCGTGCAAGAGAGGTAGCACCAGAGTTATTAGTAATTGAGTACTTGTGCTCATATATTCTTGTTCGCAATGGGCGTGCAGTGGATCCAATATATGCAATTGCTGGATCTTCTGGGTCAATAGGAATTAAGGGTATTTTGTAAACCCCATGTCTGTTGAGTGTGGAAACTTGGTCACGGTCTTTTTGCACGATGGCTCGAATACTTTTCGTACTTTCACCAAACGCAATGTGGTGTTTTTTGCATATGTTCTTTAGTATTGTAGTGACTTCAGGTATATAGTCCATAGTGCCAACATATTTTGTAATTCTGGTTTCCCTTTGTAAGGTACTTTTGTGTAGACATTTCACTGATCGAGCAATTTTTTCAACGATCGTTTTATGGTAGCCATGCGCCATCGTAATCATCTGGATATGATTTAACTCATTTCTTCTAGCCTGGATATTGGAGGAGTGGGTGAAGGCTCTTCGGACCATGTACTCTATAGCTCCTAGTTTTTGTTTTCTTGGGTGCGATGAATTATGCGGAATAATAGCAGATTGTGTTGCAGGCTTTCTGTACACTGAATAGGATAAACAATTGGTATCTGGGTGTCTTTTTAGTAATATGTCCAAGAATAGAAGAGTATTATAATTTTCATGCTCAATGGTAAAATTTATGGAACTGTAATGTTTTGAGAGCTCTTTAGCAAACTCTTCAATTTTGTTTTTATGATGCGGCCAGAAAACAAGTATGTCACTCTGGTGTCAATATTCAGATACTATTTTTTAGTACAGACTGTACTATTAAATATATCTTATCGTGCTGAAAGGCTTTTCGAATTAAAATATTGTTTAGCGCACGAAGAATCCTTATTAAAGAATATTGAAGTTCAAGGGACCTATAAAAACTTTGGTTTATCTGGAACTTCCTATTGCACAAGCTTATTATATATGAGTTTGACTGCATTTGGATACTCTGGTGGTGAGTAAAATACTTTCTGTACAGTTAATTTTAGAATTTTGCCTAATTTTATTTTAATACCATGTTTTCCAAACCCTTGAAAATTAAGGTCAGTTTATATGCAGGATCTGGTTGTTTTACCAATTCTAAGTTGCTGAAGTATTTTATAGAAGACCATATATAGTATTTACACTGGACAGAAAGGAATGCACTAGGAAGAATTTTGCACCCCATTCATCCTCTCATAATTTGGCTACTTTACAGTATTTCACTATATATTTTGACAAAAATAATACAAAAACTTAAAAAAAAAGTACTGCACTTAAACAACAGCATTTTTTAAAGTACTGCATGTTTTAGCACAGCTTACAAGCAAAGTTTGAAGGAAGACACTTTGAGTGTCTCCACTTTGTTTCCAGAGTTGGCTAGGGTGTCATGCCCCTCACCTTTCAATCCTTATTATTCTTCATGTGTTGTTTTGATCTAATCCACTTTAAAGGCCAATCTGGCACCATCAGTCCATAAAATATCACTGATCAACCAATCTTGTATAAAAAATCTAGTTCAATGCAGAGTACTTCATTCACAATCACATTTTCACATAAAATTAGCTGCAAATTATCACACAGAGCACCTGTTTTCATGATACTCAACCTAATGAAATACCACAAGGATGAATTTCTTTACTGCATCAGAACAGACTGGAAGATCAATACTAAAAGGTCACCTTTTACAATAATGCAATTAACATTATATCTTGAACAAGATTAATTTACAAAAGCATATGCTCAAGGAAACAACCCTATTATAACCAGAAAGAAAAACAGCACTTTTCTTAACAGAAAGTGTGACTGTATGTCCTTTTAAAGATCCTACTATATGAATATGATTCACCATAGGAGTTCAGGTGTGCAAGCTTAAGTATAGGTCATATGCATCAATTGACTAATACATTCAAGTAACACAAGTGTTTATAAAGTTTTCTTTCAACACAGAATGGTTTGAAACTGTTGAAAAATAATGGTGCAAGAACCAGGTGAAGCTGAAACAATCATGCACAGGATGTTTCAGAACAGAAAAAGTAAAAACTTAGGATAAGTTACACAATTAATGTGGACAATAGGGATGCAAACCTCAAAACAACCAATACTCCACTAGTTATTTTGGGGTGAACAACCAAAACTTACCATATCTAGAAGTCCATGCCCTAGACAACTATATGCATTTTTAGTAGTGAGGTGGTCCTCAAGTAAAAATTTTACAAAAGATATCACTAAAAGATTAATTTTAAATAAAATACGACAACTTTTTAAATTATAATCTTTGAAATTTCTAATCCGAAGCCATGAGATAGAAATGCTGTCATTTTTTTTTTTTTTTTTCAAAAGGTGCATTTTTCTGTTCACTTTAACAATCTTTTTGTATGTAGACACACTACCCTTTTTTCTTTTTTTTATCCCTTGTTTAACACAAAATGTCAAGGTATACAACAACATTACATGGCATTATTGATATGGATGACAATTTAATTCAATGCCTAAGGCCACAATAAGAAATATGTTTTATAGTAATATGGGAAATTTCAAACAAAATTGAGGCACACTGAATACCAGTGGGCACCTGCAGTAGACATCCAATGCACATATCAACACAATTTTTTTTTATGGAAACAAGTCTTTTAAAATACAAGATTATCTTTCATTTGGTGCATGGCATGCACAAAACACATTGGCATCACCAAATTTAAAAAAGGGGATTACCACTTATACTACTAGTGAAATATTAGTAGTAAATCATTTTATTCAGTCACCCAACCACTTTAACACACACAAAGTTAAACAGCTACTATTTTTAAAAGTTTTGAAAAATGATAAAAATCACATTAAACATATTAATCTTCTTTGCTATCAAACTCAGATATTTTTGAATGAAGTCTTATACATTTGCATTTATTGCATGACTAATAAAAATTATGCCTTATTGCACACAGTATTCTGAGGATCCCTCATATGCTTGCCAGAAATGTGATGATCAAAAAGTCATATTTTTAATTTATTTTTTAAATTTTGTATTGCTCTCACACCATCAGTATTGTGTTTTCTTATCATGTGTGGCACAAGTTCAAATCAAAAACCAATAAAAAACAACAACAGGAAAATCCTTTCTGAAGTTCTTGATACTTCAGCTGAAAGATTTACCAACAGCAATGAGCAACCTACTGACCATCTACATTTGGCTTTGGATCATCACTTGTTTTTTTTGGGGAAATTAATAATATTTAATGTTTTTAAGAGCAGAACTGTTTAGAAGATTGGTTTTTGGGGTGCAGTTCTTTCCCTTTTTTGATTTTCAGTTTTTATTGAAAAATTTGGAAGTGATGCTAACTAGCTACTTCACTTACCCTTGTCTACTAATAGCCATGCTTAGGATGCCTGGGATTTATTACAGGGAGGCTTGTTCCTAGATTACACTGAGTAATCTCTAACAAATTTATCTATCCAGGGTAATAATAAACATATCCAATCAAAGAACAAATCATTTAATCTTTTGTTTTGATCATTTTACATACTTACTATCAGCCACACTAAGAAATACCACAGTTTTACCAAATTCTTCATAAACAAACATTATTTAACATGTAGTTAGTGACTCCTAGTACATACTCCCTTAAAAAAACAACATTTCTTGGTCATTTAGAGTTAGCCAAGATTAATCTAGTACCACTACAAACCAGTGACTTTTGGAAGAAAAAATATAAACTTGTATACATATTCAGGATTTACTTTACCAGTTAGTTCTCATAGTAACAAAACTGTCCACAGAAAAACATGAACTGAACTGGGTTGCCCAATGACCAGAGATTCAAAATCACACAAGAGACGTAAAACCCACTTCTTACACAAGTGAATCATGCAACCAATAACACTGCAGTGCTTTTGCATGAAATTCACTCTTACTATTTCTATACAGGGTGAGTCAAAAGTCCTTAGACAGACTTTAAGGGTAGGTCAGGCATACAAACACAAGTCTTTTTACTTAGGAGCTTGTGGTCGAAAATGCAACGGACGGCCACTAGAGAGGGCTCTTTGCAAGCGAGTGAGTTGGGACGTGTGTGGCAGGATCATTTGAGGCATGTACGTTGCTGGAGTAGGATGCAGGAGTACACTCATACGGAGATGGCAGAGATGCATTTAATTTATGGGGAAGCGAAAGGAAATGGCCGTGCAGCCCAGCGTTTGTATCATCAATGCTACCCAAATCGGCGGGTGCCCCATCATCAAAAGTTTGGGCGTTTGCACCAACGATTGTGTACAACAGGGTCATTCAAAGTAAGCAGACATTGTGGTAGAGACCGAACGACGCATTCACCTGTCATGGAAGAAGTGATCACATGCGAAGTGGAATGCGATCCAAGTACAAGTACGCGAACCATTTCTCGTGACCTTGGCGTTTCACAATCCAGTGTGATGCGCATACTGCACGATGAGTGTTTACACCCTTACCACATTCAACGCATCCCGACACTTGGAGCTGGAGATTACCCCCGGGGACTTGCATTTGTAGTTTGGTTTTTGCAAGAAGCTGCAGCGCAGGCCGATTTTCCAGCCTGGGTTTGTTTCACGGACGAAGTTACATTTTCAAGGGATGGTGTTGTGAATGTGCATAACTGGCACGTGTGGGCATATGAAATCCCACGAGCAACAAGGCCACATGGTGTAGAACAACAATTCACCATAAATGTTTGGGCAGGCATTGTGGGAGATTGTTTGCTAAGCCTATACCTTCTGCCACCACAGATTGACAGGAGAATGTATTGGACATTTTTGGAGGATGAGTTACCAGAATTACTCCATGACGTCCCGGCAGGCATTTGCTGTAACATGTGGTTTCAGCACGACGGGGCGCACGCACATTTCAGTCAGATTACACTTTATCTGGTATCCTTTTCTTTTGCTTAATTCACTGTCAAAGAGCCCCCTCTAGTGGTCATCGGTTGCTTTTGTGACCACACGTTCCTGTGTCAAAATGACTTGTGTTTGTATGCCTGATTTACCCTTAAAGTTTGTCTGAGGACTTTTGACTCACCCTGTATAATTGCAACATTTTAATGCTCCTGTCTTGAATGTAAAAAGAAAGGCATGGATTGTGAGGTATTACATCAACTGCCAAGATATAATGATCACAAACCTTTGTTTTGCCTTATGTAATTGTATGAGTGATAAAACACTCCCACTACAGTCTTCCTTTACAAGACTCTAGACCAGTGGTTCCAAACCTGTTTGCGTTTGCGGACTGATGATGCTGAAACAAAACCTTTACGCTATTAAATCTTGTAATACAGCATTTAATCTTGTAATATTCTATAATTTACATACCACACTATTCCATGCCACCTACTTACAACTAATATAATTTAATGAGTTAATATTCTTTAATGATTAACAAGTGCAATCCATTATCAATATACCACAATATTTTTCTTAGTGTTAATATCATTTTTTTCTGGGGTCAATGCGACATCTGTTGCTGCTGCTTCACAGTAATCTTTCTGAGCGGTGGTTCCATCATCGTTTCTGCAAGGTGCAGTGCAGTATTAATATCCATAATGTTCCTGTGCTTTGTTTTGATTACCAAAACTGCTGAAAAAGTTTTCACGCAATAAATACGTGGTCAAAAAAGTTACTAATAATTTTAAAGCTTTGTTGCTGAGACTTGGATATTCTTTCTCTATAATACCGCAAAACTGAGCCAGAGATTTGGATCTGAATATTGACACCAGAGTGGCATCAGAATGAAGTTTAACAAAGCTTCCTGTTTCCTGGTGAGTTAGCCTGTAGGAGTTCAGATCTCTTGTGAAGAGATTAGTAATCCAAGCTTCCTGTTAATCTTCCACAACAAGTGTCCAAATAAATTTAGATATACATTTCCTCTTGGACTGCATTTCAATTCAAAAGAAAAATAAATAAGTTCAGTTGTTTCTCGCAGACCAGCAGAAAAAACCTTGAAGACTGATCTGTGGACTGGCAGTTGTAAAACACTGCTCTAGACAGTTTAACATATTCTCAATGTTTTAAAATAAATTCAAAAGCTATTTTGTCAACTACTCGAAAACAATATTTTGGAACAAAATAGTTTCTCCAAACTATGCATGTGAAAAGCAAAATGGTATGGAACCTGGAACCTGATAAATTTCAAAATTATGAAAGACTCTTTTTTCAGCATGCTACTGAAAATTAGTTACTTTCAGGATATATAGTAAAAAAGTCCTGTTATTTAAAAAAAAGCATTTGTGTGTTTTTCTATCAGTAGGCAGAGATGCCATTTTCATTAGGAGCTTTTTGTTAATGAAAGCTACACAACATTAAATCACAAAGCTTACATATTTCACTTATTTTTTTTATTACAGTGTTGACAGTCTTTGAAACTGCCCTACATTAATTTAATACTATTTAAAACAAAGTTTTATTGCTCTGCCTTTTCCCTGTTATTAGACTGCAAAGATAAGTCCATCAGAACTTCATATTTTACATGATTTTTAAATAATACAAGTTAGATTTTTATGCTTTTCAAAATTTTAATTACAACATTAATTTTTGGAGGAATTGTCCAAAGCGTCATTTTATATTGCACAGGAACTTAGACAATTGATAAAGAGAAACAGTAAAAGCTCTTATCTACTGAAATGGATTTTTTGAGGAGCTTGGCAAGGACATCTAGAAGAAGAGAAAACATACATAATACAGTGATTCATGAAATTATGGATGTGAAGTATTCTTCAAACCATTAAGGTAAGGAAACTGAAATGGTTAAGTCGCATACAGATGGCACTGGAACAATTACCTAAACTACTGATGGACTAGGAGGCAGCAGGAAGATGAGACAGACCAAGAAAAAAAGGGGTGGGGGTGGGGGTGGAAGACCTTGGTCAGAGCTTGGCAGAAAGTGGACTAAATGAACTGTTGGCCTTAGACTAAAGGGAAAGCCCTGGATGAAATGTGGGTAGTGAAAACCTACTTTTCAGAGGAAATTCCTAAAGAACTACAACCTTGCTTTGAAAAAATGATGAGACACAAAACTTTGCAACAGTTTTTCTATAGTTATCTTTTACAAAGAAAGCTGCCTTATGAAAACTGAATATGAGTATCCACAGAAAGCAAAGCATGAAAGACATGATTTTTTTAATGTCTTGAAGGTAATTAAAGTAGAATGCTTTAATTACCTGAAAATAGCAATATACACAAAGTTATGCCCATAATGATGGTCATCTATAAGATACTATTTTAATGAACTTGAACTGAGGTATTACCACCCTTCTTTTCTTTTTTTTTACTAGAAAAATCGAAAAGACGTTTTTGTGAGCATCAAATCAGGCACGAGACCATAAATCCTTTGTTTACACTGCAGCACAGAAAACTTTTGGTTGAATTACCTTCTCAGAAAGTTTTCACAGAAATTTTTCTAAGAATAACACTTAATAGTTAACACTTAAAACATGGTACATGGTACCATCTTTTTACATAAAAATGCAATCATATTGGCAGCAATAAAAGAAAAAAAAGCATTTAAAGTAAATTTACAATGAATTGAAAATTCCAGTTTGATTACAAGAAAGGAATGAAGATGATTTGTCACATTTGGGAAGCAGCAATGTTTTCACACATCATTCATATGAGGAAACCAGAAGAGCTGTTTTTCTTATTTTTATACATAAAGGGTGACTGAAATAAAGATAGTACTTTTCTGACAAGAGGTGCTCATTACAACAGCACTTGTTGTGAGACCTGTGAAAAATATTCTCACAGAAATCAGAAAAATATTTCATTTAACAGATCAACTTTAAATCCATTACATTAATACAAAAATATTGAAATAACATATATTTTGCTCTTGGTCCCAGCAAAAATCCCTGAAAAGCTTTCTTAAGGAAAATAACCTTTTGCAAAATCTACGAAATTTGGAATTTACACGAACTCTCATACAACATGACACCGATGAGCATAAAATTATAACAAAAAACTGATTATCCAATAAAGCATGACATCTGAAGAAAACAATACATGAAGAAAAATCATGTTGACTCATTGTTTTAATACACTCACATTCAGGTATGTGCCACAGCCATTTATTCCAGTGACCATACTTGCATTTAAATAAAACAAACAAAATTTAAACTCCGAAATAAAGCAAGAGATGTTTAGAAAACAATTTTATATTGGATTTCACCCAATCTTTCCAAGAATGAATGAAAAAAAGCAAATTTATTCTTTGTTGTCCTTTTGCTCTATTTAAGATTTTTAATAATAATTTTAATAGTGCAAAAAATACCAATAAGATATTTTCCAAAACAGAAATAAAGAATCTAAAAATCTAGTTAAATTATAATTAACAGTGGAATTGATGCAGCCATGAAAAAAATGATCTTAATTAAGCATTCATCAAGTTTAAAATTTATTTCAACGTTCCTTTAGAGTATTTTGTTAAGAACTTTTTTCAAGTGTTTTTACATTATTTTCTGTTTTAATCAGGCTTCAAACAACTAGTGAATGCAGACACTAAAAATCCTCGAAGTATTTATGAATTACAGAACATAATTTTTATAACTCTATATGACTAGATGTCAGAGGATGATAATACATTTTCACACTTTGACTCAGAAGCTTCATTATGTATTCATGTGTGGTTAGGGTTAACCAAAGATTGTTATTGTGACAGATCATACATTACAGTTCCCTGTAATTATCTTCACTAATTTGTGATGGCAACATCATATGGGAACTAAGCATCTATCAAATCCCTTATTATAATTTTTCTCTTCAAGAGTTGTGTGACCACGAGGAGGGAAAATAAATAAAATTTTGTCATATCAGGCCCTTCCCCCTATTCAACACCTTTAATTATAGAAACCAACATGCAACATACATTACAGAAACAGAATACAATATTTAGTGTAGTGCATATGCTTCACATTTTGAAAAGTTAATAAACTCCCCCTAACACACACACACACACACACTCGGTAGACAAATCACTAGAGATAATGGGTAGTGGACAGTTGATATGGGCATCCCCCAGGCAGAGTGGAATAGATTCAAACCGAATGCAGGCAATAAATAGGTGAATAGCAGCACTTCTGAATAGTCTATTGCAATCGATAAACATGGGTAAATGTAGTAATTTGAGTGAATCTGATTGTGGAAGCATTGTTGGAGCAAGACAGATGGATCATTCTATCGTTCAACTGGTAAGAACACTAGGGTTCTTGAGGGCAACCGTATCAACGGTGTACCACAAGTACATCATCGATGAACATACCAGTGCTCAGAGAGCAAATGGCAGTTGACCACACACCAGTGATGATAGGGGTAAACGTAGACTATCCAGGTTTGTGCAGACCAACGTTTTGGCAACAGCAGTGTAAGTCATGTTTAAATTAAATATCAGAGGCCCAAGCAATGTGAGGGAGTGATAGATATGGTGCACACTGCACAGTGGCATCTCTACGGTGGGGCAAGTGGGGACATGTGCCCTGGGCACAAATGTCGGGGGGGGGGGGGCGGAAGAAATAGTGTGTTTGCTAAAGAAAATTGATTTTGAGAAAACTTAATAAGAAATGAATTTGAGAAACCGGAAGTAGTCATAAAAAAAAGTAAAGAAACATTAATTCTGAATGGCTGTCATCAGCAGCGTGGCGAATGCAGTGGCGTGCGTGGAGTACACAGAGACGCCATGCTAGACCAACCGACTAGCATGGTGTCTCTGTGTACTCAGCTCTTCGAGCAAAAGGTGACATGTGGCGACAAGTGTCTTTGTCGGCAGACCATCAGCTTGGCACCTTTGGTTTCTAGTAGTTTTAAGTAGACTGATATTTTTTTTTCTTTGGCTGCAGTTCTTTTATGTGTACAGATGTTCTGGTAGCTTCCATTGTAATATAAAAATATGTTTACTAAGTTTGGTCTTGTCAGTTAACAATTTAAAACAGACAAAGGAAATCTGCTATATCCATTGTTTTGTATTTAGTGATCGTTTAGTATTAAGCAAATGTCGTGAAGTTTTTGAAAATGAAGGGAAGTTGGTTAAATTATATAGAATTCTATTTTAAATTTAGAAACTTGTGTAAAAAATGAGGCGGGGGGGGGGGGATAAAATTTTTGTGCTTGCCCTAAGCGTTGTTTACGCTTATCCTGTTTATCCTGTGACATCACTGGCGCTGCATACCCTAAGCTACGGGAGTCAATGCCCTGCTTGTGTGCCATTGTTGACTGCTTGTCATCAGACATTACGCCTGGCCTGCTGCCAGAAACATCAAAACGGGGCCTCTGCAGAATGGTGGCGCCACATCACATTATCAGATGAATCCCATTTTCAGCTGTACTGAGCTGGCATGAGGGTGTCAGTGTGGAGTTCACAGCACAAGGCCCCGTCATGCCAGACTGGCTCTGTTCAAGGCGGTGGTGCTTCTGTGGTGGTTTGTAGAGCCTTCTCTCAAGGGACACATTAGATCACCTAGAGTGTCTGGAGAGGTCCTTAATCATTGGGGGATACCAGCATGTGCTGGCTGATCACTTACACACTTTCATGGCCTTCGCACATCCTGTGGCCAATGGTCCATTTCTGAAAGGACAATGCGCAACCCCACTGAGCCACAACCACCCAGGTATGGCTCGAGGAACACTCATCTGAGTTTGGAACCATCCAGTGGCCCCAAGGTCCTAGGATTTAAACCCTGTGAAAGCTCTCTAGGATGCCGTGGAGCAGAACATAAGATCCATGGATCCTGGACCTATGTCCCGGGTAGAGTTGTGGACAATGCTGCAACAGGCACAGCTGCCATTATCTCCGGAAACCCCCTGGCATCTGGTGGAGTTGATGCGTCAGCATGTACAGGCTGTTATTCATGCTAGAGGAAGACCAACAGGGTATTAGATATGTATTTCTAATGCTTTGTCCATTGAGAGAGTATATATATAATGAAGGCACATATTTCTAACATACACACTTATGGCTACTAAATTTTACAGCAGGTCTAAAACTGCACCAGTTCAGAATTATCCTACTATACAAATCTAGTGGATGTTTCAAATCTAGTATTTAGTTCTCAGACATAAAAAGGCAAGTAATGTATAAAGCACTGTTAGCTTTGTCTATACATAAGCATCTAGAAGAACTAAAGTTCTTCACACTCACACACACACTAAAAAAAAAAAAAAAAAAGCAACTTTAGTTTGTACACTCCAAAAATTATTTTGCCATAAACACCTACAATAGAATTTACATGTAAACACAGAGGAATTTGGGTAAAAGAGATTGCCTGCTTGAACTAAAAGTATTTAGAAGGTACATATATGTAGAAGTCTACTGTTTTTTTTTAATTTTATCATTCAAATTGTTACCCAGGTAGTGCACTTAAACCTCAAAAAGCAAAAAACAAACTTATTATTATTCAAACTACTACTCATGCTGTTGACATTGCTGCAACACAGAAAATCAGATATCTTCCCTATTTAACAAATGTTGATACAGGGCTGTTTCATTAACAACATATGCTCAGACTTGCCCTTTTTAAAACCATGTAGAATTATACACATTTAAAAACCCCTGCAAAACTAGTATATTTTTATAAAAAATACTTGGAATTATGTATTATGCATGTAACCTAGAGAGTTTAGCGTCATCCTCTAGGTCACCACCAAGTGCAGATACAGAAGCAGGAGCTGCCCCCCCCCATCATTTTGATACATATGCTCCTATTTTATGCCAAAACAACTGTTCTAAGCAAGGATGTCACCCCAACATAAAATTTAAAAAAAAGTTGAATGTTTTTTGAGTATACAGTGTATGTAACACTATTCAGTTACAAAGTTTGATCTCTACCATGCCCTCTAGCCCACTATCTCAAAGGATGTACAGATATGTACACATACAACAGACACCTAAGAAAAGCTCTTACAATTTAAGCAAGCTCAGCTTCTCTTCTGTTGTCTTCACTAGACTGTGTGTTTGTTCTATGTGCAGCTGCCATTTCATAACAATGAAAGGATAATAAAAAACGACAAAAGATCATGCAATACATTTTATCAATCATAGAAAAACAAAACAGGAAGAGGGAGGTATTTTCAAAAACTAAGAGCACATATAAAGAAAATTTCTTATAAATCCCAGGATTCATTTCATAACTGTAAGATGTTTCAAATGTTTTGCTTCATTTTAATCAAAATTTAAAAATGTGGATGTACTTTTATTTGTATGATAACAATGATTCAAGTAAAATTTAAAAAGCAAGAAAAGGAAAATTGTTATTTTAACCACCCACGTAAATCTTATTGTTCTTTCTTGTCTGTGTAGTTCTTTCTCTTCATATCATATTACATACATAAACCAAAAATGTTGCTAAACGTAAGGGTAACAGCCTATGGCTGATTATGAAACAGTTGTATAACTGTTATCAACATTGCATAATTTTATATTTGTTGTCTTTGTACAATATCTGTGCAAACTTTGAGATAGCCAGCTAGAGGGCAGGCACAGTACAGGCCAAATTTTGTACCAGAATAAATATTACATACACAGTATTCCAGAAAAAAACATTCAACTTTTTTTAAAATTGCTATTGGGATAGGAACATATTTTATTTTCTTAGAACAAGTGTTTTGACACAAAATAAAAACATATAAAAATGACAGAGAGGCAGTATCTGGAGCCTCTTCTGTGTTCATATGTCAAAATCAGCTCTATCCCCAGGTAAAAAAATCTCGGAATATCTGGATCTGTAACTGGTCACCACTTTTTCTTTAATGCTTATTTAACTTTTAGCAACTGTAACTTTCCTTTTAATGAAGGTCAGAATTATTGCAACATATTTCACAGAAAAAATATCATCCCTCAATAATATTCCACTAAAATACAAAAGAAAAAACCTGACATTTGAATGCCTAAGAGAAAAAGCAGTTCACACAAAAGAAAAAAATTTTCATAAATTATCATAATTATCATACCCTAAGAGTTGCAAGTCTAAGATTCAACTTTCTATAAAACCAGTACAGCAGCTCTTGATCAAAAATTACAATTCCCAGAAATGATGATTATTAATTATAAAATAAATGGAATCATTTCCAAGCTAATTCTGTCATTGGCACTTCTTTTAAGAATGCATTTGCAAGTAATAATAAAAACAAGTTTAAGAGCTGAACAAAATCTTAAAACATTAAGAATGAACAATTTACCAGTGAAACAAAATTAACAGAAAACTTTAAAATATGTGATACATAAATCTACTGAAATATTCCTTTGGAATTTTGACCAAAATATATTCAACCACCAATTAACAAAACTTGTTAACTACTGCACTGACTGTGACAAGTTACAAGCAGAATAATTTTTATAAAAAAAAACCAACAACAACAGAACTACAGGAAAGCTGGTTGTTTCTCTCTTTGTTCTGATCATCTTTAATCTGCAGAGAAGCTCATCTGTTCTTCGTCCACTCTGTACATGCAACTTTCCAACAAAGAATTCATTTCAGTGTTGGGATCAGATTTACTTATAATGTAACAAATGTGAAAATAACTTTGACTTAAGTAAAAACACTTGTGCACTAAAAATTCTTCTCTTCTTGTGTCTTGGATGTTTATGTATGCTTATACATAGAACAATAAATTAAGGAATGAGGCTGCTCACCATCTGTGCATTAGCATTTCACATTAAACATCACTAAAAAGTCTAACAAATGCATAAGCATGATGCTATGCATAGCTATACTTTGATAATTTACAATCACAATAAAATTGACTAAAATTTTTAAAACCACTTTTTCTTATGGTGACCACTCTTTTTAGATTTGTCTTCTTGTCCACCTTTAGACTCTTCTTGGTTCTTGTGCTTCTTTTTCTCTTTCTTTTCCTTGTGTTTTTTCTTGTGTTTGTGCAACCCCTTTTCCTTGATCTCAGCTGTAATTGTTAAGTCACCTGTTAGAAAAGCAAGTTGTTTATCTGATAAAGATAACACCCACCACAGGCATGCATTACATTCTAATACTACTAAATGTACCCTATGATACTTGCTAAACATGCAAAAATTACTTTACCAGCCACAGCTACTTATCATAATTTCACTCAATGTGCCTTATTTATTATTGCAGATAGGAAGTACAACAGTGACTTATACAGTTTTTTAATATATAAATACTGTCAAATTTTATGCAAAATGCAGTTTTAGAAAGAGAAGCTGTTTTTATTTATTATTATACATTAATTATAAGGACTACAGAAAAAAACCTATTAATACATTATGTTGACCTACAGATTAATATTTTTCAGTCTCTATACAATTCCCTTTGTATATATGATTTTGATAATTAATTCTATGTAAATACATAGCAATCCAGATGGCTCAGTGTTTAGAATTGGGGCTCTGGGTTTGAATCCAATGTGCAGCATGAGTGGCTTCTTTGTTCTATAGTACTTGTTCTATAACTTCTTGGGAAACAGTGGCCCTAAATTAGAGATGGGCATGGAAAATCCTTCTAGTTTTGGATGCTATGCAGGTAATTCAATTCCAAAATAAAAGAAAAAGAAAATTCATTTTACTTTTTATTCATGTAAGTAACCACTGAATTCTCACTTTCAGTTAAATTTACAAACTATATAAATACAAAATATTATACGAGGTGAACACCAAAGTTGAGCATTAGCTGCTTCACAGACAAATGGAGGAAGTAATTATATGGAATTAACAGGATTAGTGTAAGTGCCAGAGGGCTGGCCCTATCAGCTTGACATCAGCACTCCTAGTGGCAAATTTGTAAACTTAACTATCTGAACTAAAAATATGATACAGCAAAAATATAAATTACAATGCTGGAAAGCATCTTTCATTTGCTATGAATAAGTCAAAAAGTGAGTGTCAAAGGGCAAATTTAGGCTGTACACCAAGAAGGCAAAGGCTACCAAGGGCATTTCTAAGTGATGTATTACAACTGGATTGCTGTCTAGAGATGACAGGGCCACTAAACAGAGTAAAGGATATCCCGTGACACTGGATCCCCTCCCCTGTTTGCCCCACAGCAGAATTGTAGTGACAGGCATCATACGTCACAGATTTTATTTTGGTCCTGCTGACAAAAACACGATCTCCAGAATAAACAAAGACATCACTCTTTCCACATTTATCAACACATAGCAACCAAAAAATTGCCAACAATCATGGCCACTGTAGGGTAAGGTGAACGCACTCGGCTAGATATCGAAAAATCTGGGGTACAATCCCAGCAGTGGCCGGATAACAAATTTTTGGTTGCTATGTGTTGATAAATGTGGAAAGAGCAATGTCTTTGTTTATTCACTAACGCCACGTATTTAGAGGATTTTCACTATTGTTCTCGCCCTTTGGATTTATTTGCTATAATTAATACACTGAAGAGCAATTGAATTAGAGATACCTGTCTAGTAACGTGTAGCACCACCTTTCGCCCTGATGATGGCGGCAATTCGTCTCTGCATGGACTCGACAAGACACAGGACGCGTTGGGAAACCATACAGATCCATGACCCCTGAACAAGCTCCCACAGTTCATGAAGATTTGAATAAGGGAGGTCAGAGCCTCGAAAATCTCTCTCGATGGCATCCCAGATGTGCTCAATGGGATTGAGGTCAGGTGACCTAGCTGGCCAAGGAAGCGAGGTCACTTCGGTGGAGTGTTCATCCAACCATTCGCATGCAATTCAGGAGCTATGGCACAGTGCATTGTCTTGTTGCAGGATGAGGTCCTCTGTGGGATGTTGAAGACGCACAAACAGGAGCAAATGGTCGTCCAGGATATCCCGGTAATGTTGACCTGTGAGGGACGATGTCACACATACCAGGGGTCCCATTTCAGTCTACATAAACGGTCCCCAGACGAGAATGCCACTCCCACCAGCTTGAAGAGTACCCTGCTGGCATGAAGGATTCATCGCTTCATGTGGTTTGCGCCATACCCGTATCCTGCCACCCGCATGTACCAACGTGAATCTTGACTCATCAGTCCAGGAAAATTTTTCCCACATGTCTAGGGTCCAGTGGCGATGTTCCCGCACCCATGCTAATCTTTGCACCCTGTGATGTGCGGTCAGCAGCGGTACCCTCATGGGACGATGGCTTCTGTACCCCATAGCGAGGAGATGGTTCTGGATGGTGTGGCTGCTTACACGTTTTTGTGCACCAGCGTTAAATTGCCCAGTGATTTCTTGCACAGTGGCCCGTCTATCCGCTGTTACAATGCGAGCTAGCCGACGATGACCCTGCTCATCCACACGCTGTTGTCCATGACAGTTGGCCCTTACAGGGATGGTTTTACCAGATTCGATGTACTCACGGTGCACCCATGACACAGTGGCTTGTGAAAATCCCAGTGCCTGCACGACTTCTGAGATGGAGTGACCCATTCGTCGGGCCCCGACAATTTGCCCATGATCAAATGCGCTTAGATCCTTCATCTTACCCATACTGCGTCCGACTCTTGCCGATTGCCGTCGCATCACTCCTTATATTGTCAGATCACTGCATACGTCATGTCGTTTCCATTTACAAGGCCGCCCACAGCGCCACATTTGCATAACGCCAACTGTCTCTTATTCAATTGCTCTTCAGTGTACATAGCTTGTGCCGTTAATGTCGACCAGATGGAGACGTCTCAGTTAACAAGCTTATCCTATGGATATGTGATGTCAGAAGCTGATAGATAAATGCATATAGCACCGTTGATTGTTGGCCATTGTAGTGTAAGGCAAATGTACTCGGCTAGATATCGAGAGATCTGGGGTACGATCCTAGCAGTGGCTGGATAACAATTTTTCACCTGCTATGTGCTGATAAACGTGGAAAGAGCGATGTCTTTGTTTATTCACTGACACCACATGTTTAGAGGATTTTTAATATCTCCAGAACCTTTGTTCTGGTCCAGCAGAAAAAAAAAAAAACACTTTCCCCAGAGAACACTTTTTAATCTTATCTTCCAGACTTGCAACCATAAGCACAAGTTTTCCAGCTGGGGACAGAATTCTGTCTTCCAAAACTCTGTGGAAGCGGAAATTAGACAACGTAAAGATTTCTCCCATAATCATAATTTTTTTCCCTCCTCTAGCAATGTTCTTTCCGATGTCATGTTATTGTTATTTATTGTTAAATATCATGTTATGTTATTGTTAAATATAATTTTATTGTATAAATGTTTGTCTTCCAGCTTTAAAATGGAGGCAACAGTTTCCAAAAACAGAAGTTAGATGGAGCGCTATAATCTTAAACTCCTTTGTTTTTGTGATGCCCCTTCTGCTCTGTATTGTTGTTATATGTTTTATTCCACAAACATTTGTATCTTAGCTTGATAACGGACGAAAAATTTCTAAAAACGGAATTTAGACAGAGCACTGTAATAATTGTTTTTCCCCGCCATGCCCTTTCTGCTCTGTATTGTTGTTAAATGTTTTATTCCATAAATATTTGTATTTAAGCTTGAAAATGGAGGATAGATGGAACGAAGATTAATCCCGTAATTGTAATTTGTTTTGTTTTTTTGTGTGATGTTCCCTCTGTCCAAATTTGTTGCTAAATATCATTTTTTTCCAGAAATGTTTGTGTTTGAGCTTAAAAATAAAGGCAACATTTTTTAACAACGGAAGCTAAAGGGAGCAAAGATTTATTTCTCCGTGATTGCAACTTTTTTTTTTCAGGGTGTTTTCCCTGTCTTACATTATCGTTAAATACCATTTAATTACATAAATGTTTGTACTTAAGTTTGAAAATGGAGGGATAAATTTTTGGTAAGCGGAAGTTGATGGAGCATCAGTTTCTCATCATATATATATATTTTTTCTAACAATGATCCCTCTGACCGGCATTGTTATTTAATGCCCTTTTATTCCATAAATCTGTGTGTTTCAGTTTGAAAATAGAGGCAAGAATTTATGACAATGGAGGTTGGATGGAAATTCTTGGACTCTTTTTCTTACTTTTTTATTTCCATCTGTGCAAAATTTGCTTTTCGCACCCAGTTGTTGTGTTGCCCAGTGACTACCCCACAGATTATTTTGTGGAACTATAATATCTGTTGCAGCCTGATCAGGAACTTTCTGCTATGGGGCCTGTTTATATGAAACTGTGATTAAGACATGCTTGTGCATGGTGCTACAACTGATGAAAATAACCCAGTGGTTTTGCAGGGATGTTTCAAAACAATGGTTCAGCCAGAATACCACAGCCAGTGAAAAGTTCATCCCATTTTGAGCTACACATAATGTTGGGCACTTCTGTTTCAGCTAAACATAATGTTAGGCCTCTGTTTGAGCTATACCTAATAATGTTGGGCCTCTGTTTGAGTTAACACATAATGTTGGGCCTCTGTTTCAGCTACACATGATGTTGGGCCTCAGTTTGAGCAACACATAATGTTGAGCCTATGTTTGAGCTACACATGATGGTGGGCATCTGAGCTACACATAATGTTGGGTTTCTGAGCTACACATAATGTTGGGTTTCTGAGCTACACATAATGTTGGGTTTCTGAGCTACACATAATGTTGGGCCTGCTGTTTTTTGATGATGAAACTTACACATGTCCTTTTATAAAAAATGCCATCAATTGTTAGTTAAATTATATGAAAGAATGGTGATAACCACTCATTTATTTTGGCAGATAACACAGTCTCTTCCTAGGCAGGAATGTAAATGAGATGTGCAACTTATATATAATAATGTTTTTTTTTCATTTACTTTTCTGATACCACACACATATCAATGCCCCTAAAAGATAATTATATTTAAGCTTTAAAATAAAGAAATTATTTGGAATGGAGACCTAGAAAGTTACATGCAGCTGTTATTTTTTTTTTTTATTCATTTGATTTAAATGTTCTAATGCAAAACAAACCAGTTATTATGATTGATTCTGAAGTTTAAAATTTCTGCCTGGGGCAACAACATTTGACACAGATGTTCTGTATCTAAAGAAGCTTTTCATCATGAGATGAGTAAGACAGTTCTTACATACAAACAAGATGAAAGAAAAATTCACGTAGTTAAGTATTTTTGGTTAATACCTATGTATCACCTTTTAATCTTACCCATGAGTTTGATAACAATGAAGCTGTGGCTCACAAAATACTCCTTAAAGGAATATATTTAATACAAAAACATTTAAAACATGAACCTGAAAGAAAAATGTCCTTTTCATGCATTAGCTGTAGCTCTTTCTAAAGTACATTAAAAAAAACAGTAAACAGATGACTATTTGTACTAGTTACAAAGTAGGTGACTAAAAGCACACAGAAATACATTTAAATAACGAGGATGGTAATAAAGATCAAGGGGTAATTTCAAGTTTATTTAGTTGATAAAACTACACAGAAGATGAAAAGTGCACAGAGGATTAAAAGGCACATTGTTTAGCATGCATTATGATATACCTCAAGACTAAACTAATCACACTTATTCACATGCACACACATGTACACATACAAAACAAGTTTAGTATTTAGCAAAGCATCTTTGACCAAAAATACATATAGCACAAATACAAAATGCAATGCGAAATAGACATGCAAATGCAAAAATGCAATATGGAACAGGCACAAGTTAACACAGTATGATTTTTGTTTTTACAAAAAAATATGTGCCAGAGTTACCTGGGTGAAAAGTATTTACTAAGCCCATAAGAAAAGCAGTGTACTGAATAAGATAGATCAGTGCTCCTGCGTGAGGTACATAAATGAGTTTGGCACAATAACTGATATGCAAAATGGCACAAACAACTGCCACCATATATGAAATCATATTAGAATAAAAATTTAACAGCAGTCTCTGTAAAGCAAAACTTTCCAAATATCTATACTGGATGCAATCCAAGTGCAACACAGCCATTCCTAAAATTCAACCAGCATAACATTGTCAGCTAATGTGTGCTAGAGGCAGATGTTTCTGGCAGGGGTCAGAACCCTAGTCTACTGGCCATCCAGTCTGCCATTTTTCTGAGCTTTTCCACAGAATCCCTGGGCATGGGGACATAAATGCATGACTGGTTCCCTGTGAAGTCTGCCCTGGATGCGCCTTGCCCCTGGTCCATCCTGGCTTTGGGTTAGCTACTCAAACCATACTGCTGTCCAAAACCTAAGGATGAACATGAAATCTGATTGCTACAGAACATCATGAGGCTAAAATAACATCCACACGAGTGCAATGTGACATACAAAGACATTCCATGATGCATAGCCCATATGCAAAATTGCTTCGAGCACATGGCAGCTGCCGAAGTTGCACACAGGAAGGAGGAGAAGTTGTGTCTCATAAGAGCTCATTCTGTTTCCCATATGTTTCATAAACAGAGCAAGAAATTGTCTGAGGTAACAAAAGGACATTTCATAGACATCACATACATAATTTTACCCAAGAGCAAATTATTGACAAGCTCAAAGAAAGCAGGATTGTGATTAATGTTGCCCAAGAGTTTGAAATAGAATGCATTACTGTGTTGCTACTTTGGTCAGCATTCAGGAGACACAGAATTACTGCCATATGTCTTGCTGGAGGTTATCCTTCTATACGAGCCAACAGAATGGCCATTACCTGGCCATAATGGCAAAACGGAGTTCGAAAAACTACTGTCGGCGACCAGTTGGTTAATCATCTTCAAGCAAATACTGGTGTGTGAACTTCACCTCAAACTGTGTCAAGACATCTAAATGTGTGCTGCAAGATTATATGCCTGGAAACATGTATGCTGTTCACCATTATCAAATGGTGCATCGTACAGCCTGCCATCATTGGTGTATGCTTCCAACTGACTGGTCTTCAAATCAATGGGCCAAGGTAATGTTCACAGATGAAATCCCTTTTAGTCTTTTGTTGGATTCCAAGCAACAATAGATCTGAAGTAAACATGGGACTGTGTATAATGTGAGGGACATGGTTGAATGTGACAGATATGGCAGCTGTGGTATCATAGTATGGGCCAGCATCACTGTCAATGAATGTACCAAACTGCAGGTGATGGATCCAAAAACAATCACCAGGCAGGAGTGCTGTAATGATGTCATTATTCACCATGTTCATATATTCCACAGTGCAGTGGGTGCAGATTTCATTTTTATGGACACCACCACCCATCCTCACTGCACAGCACCTGTGGATGAAGTACTGGCCAATAAGAATATCCATCAGATGAAGTGGCCAGCATGCTCCCTTGATCTCAGTCTAATCAAACACACATGGGAGGCTCTGGGTAGATGTGTTTCAGTCAAATATTCAGGTTAACCATTCCAGTGTTTATTAAGGCTCTCAAGCAGGAGAGAGACGATTCACCCCAAGAGCTCCTAAACCACTTGGAGCTAAGCATGGCACACCAGTGATAAACATACATTGTGATGTGGGGTGGACATATTCCCTACTGAAGACTTTGCCTTGTAGTCTGTTTATGCAGTGCTAATGGAAGAGCATCATTGGATGACAAGAGAGCCTGTACCTCCTTCAAAACATGTTATTGTGTTTCAATCTCGATTCAATATTACTCAGGATTTTTTATGTCATGTGTTTTATTTGATTCTTACTATTACCATCAATACCACTTACAGCTACAAAAACACTTTTTCTGATGTTGACTGGTCAAAATATTTGTACCTTGCTCTTAAGTTTTGGACAGCAGTGTAGTAATGTACAGACTATGATACCTCTACTGAATTTGCTTTGGTGGACGGAAGTAATGGATGAAGATTGGTCCAAAATGCTATTGAAGTAAGCAGGGCTGTAGCTAGCAGGGGTTAGATGGGGTTCATCCCCTCCTGCAAGGCAAGCCCTCCCCCTAGAAAAAGGACACTGTAAATTCTCTGAACTTTTATTTCCAGTGGTTATGGAAATTTCTTTTGTATTTTATATTACATACGTATCATTAAACTGTTCTCTGAGATTCAGAGGTTCAGTTGCACAAGAAAGACAAACCACCAGATAAATATTTAACTGATGGAACTAGAATTCATTTACTGCTGGTGTATCAAACATCTCCATTTATAGTGACCTTGGCACACAGCTTGAGCTTTACTGACATCCATCACACGGTGTACACAATACCTTTTGTACTTCATACTTAATCTTTTTCTTATGCAGACATTCCGAAATCTGGTCCTTCCGAGATTTCCTCGGCCTTTCTCTACTTTTCTTTCCTGCTACTTGGAGCTGAAAAAATTCTCTTAGTATCTCATCACTCATTCTTTCAACATGGCCAAACCACCTAAGAATATTAGTCTCCACCTTACTAACATACATTTTGCCTCACATTATACAACTGTAACACATCTTCATTCCTCACATGATCAGAGTGAGTCTTGCCACAAACCCCCCGTAAGTAACGCATCTCTCCAGCACACAAACAATCTCCTATGTCTCTTCTGCAGTACTCAGGTTTCACTGCCGTACATCAAAGTAGGAACAATTACACTTTCATACACAACCATGCGGGACTTCCTTGAGAATCCACCATTTTCGTGAAATCCTCCTAAAGCAGCTATGACTTTCAATGAAAAGTTCACTCGTCTACTAATTTTACCATCTAATTTATTCTCTGTCACAAACATGCTTCCCAAATATACAAACTTGTTCACCTGGTCAATCACTGTGCAATTTACACTTATCTTGCACTCAGTGCTAAACAGTTCCTCATTCAAAAACTTTGTCTTTTTAATCTTTGTATTTTATTATAAGAATAAATATTTTACTTTATTTATTCGTGTATTGGACATTTTTAGGAAAAGCAAAATTGAAATAATAGCTCACGAATGATGGATAACTCAAAAGAAATTGCTTCTCAAAGTGAGTTGGTAGGAAAAGCTGTGCCAATGATTCTCTTCCACTTGGGCACCAGATTTGTTACTGCTAAAAGTCACAAAAGAAATTTGTTTGTTATTATTGGAAAAACATAAAATATTAATAAAAAAAAAACCCCCACACCTCCCCAGAGATACTGGAGTTGCACACACAGATGAAACACTGTTCATCACTTCATAAGTGACCATAAGATGCTAAACTTCTATTAAAAAACTTCCCAATGCCCTACAAAGAAGTGTTGTCATGAGAATGCTTTAGCTAAATGTATCCCTCTAGGCAATGCAAAAACAGTGATAAAGAGAAGTCTTTGTGTGTGTGAGAGAGAAAGCTCTCACTCTCTTTCTGTTCATTATTCTGTGATAAGAGGGGTGATTTTGCTATGCATATGTGGGAGAAGAAGTGTTTATTGGCAGCAATTTCAGGGCTGTTTGAGTGGAAAAGGGAGGTTTGACTGTTGACCACAATAAGGAAAGTCTATCTCCAAGCACCAGCGAAGAAGAAAGCACAATTAAAGATGGAAATGAAAGCGTCAACATTTGGCATCAAGAACTCTTTGATGCCACTGTGTTGATCCAAGGAAAATAACTTGAAAAGTAAACTAAAAAAGGTAAAAATAGTTTTTTCATGTTATTTGAGAGTTGTCTTTCCTCCAGCAATAATGAACCTGCAACTCAGTCATCAAAGAAATTCTGATAATGCGTTTTTTTTTTAATATTTCGAGAGAGTTCAATTTTCTCTCCCTTTCCCCTTTCAATATTTTGAATTTAATTTTGTTTTTTTACTTTTCAGCATGGGAAAATTGTTCACTAGTGAAAAACATACAAAAGGAATGAAAATACAAAGTGAAACTTGCATTTGCTTTGTATTTCATTCCTTTTGCATTTTATTTTTATATAATACACTAATTCGCTTTGTATTTCATTACTTTTGTATTTATTTTTATCATCATCATCATTGTCAACCATTATCAATCCACTGCTGGACAAAGGTCTCCCCAAGTTTCCTCCACAATGGTCTGTCTTGTGCCAGTCTCCTCCATGTCACTCCCGCATACTTTCGAATTTCATCCAGCCATCTCCCATGTGGTCTTCTTCTGGGTCTTTTCCTGTCTTTTGGAATCCAATCTAAAATTTTGGCTGTCCATCGATGGTCTGTCCTTCTGGCAGTATGTCCAGCCCATTGCTATTTCAGGGATTTAACTCTGATCATGATGTCTTCCACTCTTGTCATTTTTCGGATCCACGAGTTCCTCTTCTTATCTCTCCTGGTTACACCAAGCATGCACCTCTCCATGCTGCTTTGAGTTGTCTGCAGCCTTCGTATGTCTCTTTTAGTTATGGTCCACGTCTCTGCACCATACGTAAGCACTGGAAGGATGCATTGATTAAACACTTTTCTTTTAAGACATAATGGCATATTGCTCTTGAAAATTATGCTGTTTCTTCCAAAAGTCTCAAGGCAAGTTTTGTACGCCGATTAATTTCTTCATCAATGTGACCCTCACTTGATATCTGCTGTCCAAGATAAACGTATGTGTCCGTTATCTCCAGCTTTTCTCCATCAATCGATAAATCTTCATTTCTTGTAAAAGCATTGAACATCACTTTTGTCTTCTGAAAGTTCATTTTTAAACCCACTTCTTTACTCTTGTCAGCAAGTTCCTAGATCATACTCTGCAGCTCTGATAGGGTAGTTGCAAAAATGACTATGTCATCAGCAAAACGAAGGTGGGTTAGATAATCTCCATTAATCTTTATCCCTTTGTTTTCCCAGTTCAAAGATTGAAAGACATTTTCCAATGTGGCATTAAAGAGCTTCGGAGATATGGTGTCACCTTGTCTCACTCCCTTTCCAATTTTTATGTGTGTTGTGTTTTCAAACAGCCAAATCTTTGCACTTGCATTTTCATAGATGTTATTAATAATATTAATGTATGCATCTTCAATACCGCAGGATTTCAGAGCCATTGTAACTGCTGATGGTTTCACCGAATCAAAGGCCTATTCATAATCGATAAAAGCCATGCATAATGGAAGTTCATATTCCCTTGCTCTTTCAATTAGTTCTCTCAGTACGTGGATATGATCTATTGTGCTGTAGCCACTTCTGGATCCAGCTTGCTCTCTCGGTTGAGCCATGTCCAGTGTTACCTTCAAGCGGTATGAAAGAACTTTAGTGAAGATTTTATAAACCACTGATAGAAGGCTGATAGGTCTGTAGTTCCTGAGGTCCTCAATGTCACCTTTTTTATGTAGCAAGATCATTGTAGCGTTGTTCCAATCCTCAGAATCTTCCCTTCATTAAGGCATCGAGTGAAAGATTTGGGCGAGTACTGTTTCGATTTCTCCACTTGCTTCTTGTATGATGTCTACAGTAATTCCATATATGTGGATAAATAAAGTTTGCCATGGAACACCAAAAGAGCTTTTTTTTTTTTTTTTTTTTTGACCACCAGAAGAGCTTTTTTTTTTTTTTTTTTTTTTTGATTGGAGGTTTAACGACCACCGTGAGGAACTCAATGGGCTATAGTCAGTAGCCCATCCCTAATTTAGGGTCACTGGTTCCAGGGAAGGGAGACAGCCAGTGCCGTAAGACAAACATAACATCCATGCATCACTGGTATTCGAACCCAGATCGCTTTTGGACAAATGATCAGAGCCCATCGCTCAGACCACTGTGCCCAGATGAGTATTCGGCATCCCCTTGGTTTCCAGACCTAGCCATGGCCTTGGAAGTAAGTTTATTAGAGACAGTTTGCAACTAATATAAAGTATGACCTGCATGAATATGAAGGGTTCCTATACAGAAATATAGGGTTTGATTATGAATGGGGATATAAGAAGAATCTGGTAATGAAGTCCATCCATAACCAAACTGCTAAAGTGCTTTTTTTTTTTTTTTTTTTTTATGTTCAATGAAATTAATCTTTTTTCTCTGATGTGCAGAAGTGCTACTGAGATGTATGTAGGAAGTAACCATAATGTTCCAAGATAGGAAACAGAATTACTCTTGGTTTAAAACTCAGGCTTCACGCGACAATAACACAAACATATAAAATGAGCAAAACACACAGAGTCACGTATGGTAAAAGGCTCGTTTAGCAGTAGCTTTCGGTCATCCTACGACCTTGATCACCCGCGATCAACTGAATGAGCTGGTTGCCAGAACTAAAATTTGAAGTTGGGGTGTTGGAAATGTTGCCATGTTTTAGAAGAGAGATCCAAATAAATGGGATTTGATGAGGGTCTCTGAATTGCAGTTTTTGGTGAACAAAAATTTCAATGCTCTCTTGGAAATGCAGAGAGGCCTTGTTGATGAATGGGGCAACCTTTTTGGTTTCTTTCCAAATGGGAACTGCAGAGGTGTCTTCAAGGGTTTGTGTAGATAAAGCTGTCTTTGGAAGACCATTGGAAACATCTGAACACAAAAGAGATGTTTCCAAAGGTCTTCCAAAGACAGCTTTATCTACACAAACCCTTGAAGACACCTCTGCAGTTCCCATTTGGAAAGAAACCAAAAAAGTTGCCCCATTCATCAACAAGGCCTCTCTGCATTTCCAAGAAAGCATTGAAATTTTGTTCACCAAAAACTGCAATTCAGAGACCCCTCATCAAATCCCATTTATTTGGATCTCTCTTCTAAAATCTGGCAACATTTCCAACACCCCAACTTCAAATTTTAGTTCTGGCAACCAGCCCATCCAGTTGATCGCGGGTGATCAAGGTCGTAGGATGACCGAAAGCTACCGCTAAATGAACCTTTTACCATACGTGACTCTGTGTGTTTTGCTCGTTTTATGTGTTTAAAAGAATTACTCTTATTAGCATTCAGTATTGATAAAGCCCTAAATAAATAAATACAAAGCCTGGGACTGCTCACTGGCTTTTATGACCTGTAACACTAAAAACCAACTTTCACACACTGCAGTGGCATTCTCATGCAGATGACACACTGCAGTGGCATCCTCATGCCGATGGCACACTGCCCAACCAATGCTATTCTGGGTTTACATATCTGAATACATGAAACTTTGTGCCTCAGTGGTAAAAATCAATGTTTCGAATATTCCTCCATTAGAAGTAAAGATAACTTTAAACCACCAGCACTGTCATGCAGTATATGTGAGTAGTTGTTTCTGTTCTCAGTTCAAAAATTTTAATTATTTCATTCTACTGTTCAAGGTTACTACTTAGAACTATATATCTCATCTAAGCCAAAATGCAGAAAAAGTAAAGGAAGTACATGTGTGTAAATTAAGAACTACAGGAGGATTCTCAACCCACTGAGCAAAAAACAAATTATTTACATTGTATTGTACATTTGTGAGCGTGACTACCTTCAAAATGGGTGTACGGCGTGCATTTGTGTGAGCTTAGCAAACAAACACATAAAGGGATGGCCATGAAAGCATAAAATCAAAGCTAGTAGACAAGTTCTCACAATAATCATCTAAAGGAATTAACCCCAATTTTTATAAGTCACATCTTTTGCTTATATTTGATATCACACATTTCATTAGATTCCAGCTTTCATTTGAAATATTCTTTACAGTGATACATACTGGTTTACACTTGATGTTACCATAACTAGCTAACATCATGAGTCACATTAAATTCTGAATTTCAAGCATGTAACTGTGTGTACAAAGTTATATCAAAGAACTGTATATATATATATATATAAAAAATGGGAAAAGATGCCAACAAAAACTACTCAAATCTTATGGTTTGAATCTGGTAGAACTTAAACTGTCAGTTGAAAATCTACCATTATCTATTTCTGGCACACTTTTAACATTTTAGAAGAGCAAGCCACCATCATATATCTTGAAATACTGTTCAGTGGAGTGTCAACTTAATTTAATGATGTATTCTTTCCTCAAAAGAGATTATGTGACTGCAATCTTTATATCACTAATAATTTTGCTGGCCCTGTGGCATGATGTGTTGTGCTTTTAGTGTTCTTTATGGTACCACTGGACCAGTTGCAAGGTTATTGCACAGAAACGATAAAAGTGAGTGTCAGTTTGGAATTTCTCAAAAGAAATAAAAAATAAGTAAAAAAATAAAAAATAATAAAAAGAGAGGGAGAGAGAAAGATGGAACCCAGCATCTTCAAATATAGTTCTAAGTGTGATGTGCACATTAGATAGAAGAAGAGAGGAGGCAAAGGTTGACCTGAATGTCACAACATCAATAAGAATAGTTAGCAGATGAGTCAGAATGGTAATGAGAAGCAAAATTAGCCTGAGTTTTATAGAATCAATTACAACATTCAGAAATGCAGACAAGAGAAATCAACATGCAATAGTTAGAAAGAGAAAACTCAGAAAAGAGAACAAAGATGTCAGGTAGCAAGTACTGGGAAGATTTCATCTCTTTGCAAGGCAGCCTGAAAATGTAAAATTGAATGACAGTGGCTTAATGTCAACTCAGTGTGCGCACTGCTGTGTGCTTCATTTTAGTGGAGAATTGGCATGGACAGGAAATAAATTCAACTTTTCCATAAATCTTGGGAATGCTTTTCTTGAACTTCTTACAGTTATTCCACAATTACTTCAAGATTTGCTCAATGGAAACTTGTGCTTTGAATTTTAAGCATTACACAACAAATTACACTACATTTACAGTGCTTTTGATGAGGGATAAACTACAAGTGCCATAAGGGACTTTTCGTTTCTGAACATAGGAAACGGTTATCGTCATATTAGTCCAGCCAGTTCATCACAAAACCAAGTTATGGCACCCTTCAATTTATGGATTCTGAAGAAGGTTTAAAAGAATGTATTGGAAGTCCAGCAAACTTTGGAAGCCTTCCAGAACTAATGGATAAGCTGGCTGTACTACCTGTGTCCATCAATCCATTTGCATGGTTGTACTAGATGATGACTGAGACAGCTGAAGAACTGTTGGCAGAACATAAGCAATGTGAAGGGAGGAAAGTTACCATCATTTTTGATGTTAATGAAGTACACAGAAGCTGTTACAATGTTCCAAGAGTAAACAAAGTTGCATTTGGGTAAGAATCTGAAGATGGTGAAGTACCCTTTAGGTGGAGTGTTGCTCTTCATCTATGAGGTGGTGGACTGCAAAGCATATCACAAATTAGGAGAGAATGCAACAAAATTATGTATCTGCTTTTATTCCCATTGGCAATTTTGGTTGGCACAAAGAACTTCACATGTAAGATCATGGAAGAAAACAGGTTCAAATTTAACAGAAGGAACATTATTGTTATTGTTTAGTCATAAGAACAGATTAATTTTCTACAATCCATAATGATGGAAAGCTGTTTCAACAATATTAGCTGATTCCTATGTAAAAATGGAACAGATTTATCTCAATTGCATAAGAATGCATCAGGTGGGGAAGCATACAACAGACTTACGGATTATATGGGAGAAGCTGGATCTGCAGTCAATAATGCCATCATTCAAAGAAGAATGGTTTTGCCAGCTTCATTTACAGGAAGTCCAAGATCATTTGTTCAAGTGTGTCAATATTCAATGTCTATAATATGCTGATTTAGAAAACCAGCTTTTTTTTATCAGTTACTTGCAACCCAAAATGGACTGAAATTAAGTGGTACATTTCAGAATCAGCTTTAAATTGTTTAAACATTATGACAAGCCAGCTTAAATTAAACACAATTTAAGGCAATTTTTTTACTTTGCATATTTTGACAAAAGTTGGGGTGTACGCTTTGGTTATTGAATTTCAGAAGCATGGTTTACTGAAACTGCTATATGCTATTAATTGGTAGTTCATTTAGCAAACAAACAGGAGGTGTACCTTAAAGCCGGAAACATCAACAAAGCTGTTGATTGAGGAATGTACAAAGGTTCACAGCATAGACTGCATGGTTGACATAAAGGTACTACGAACTGTTCTTTCAGTTTGCTGCATGGTTGACATAAAGGTACTACGAACTGTTCTTTCAGTTTGCTGCATGGAAGAAGAGTATATAGTATTAACATGATATCATTAAGGACATCAAACACTATCTACAGCTTCAACATGAAATTCAACAGCAGTGAAACCCTTCAACTAAAAGAAGTAAACATGATAATTTGGGTTGAAGAACCAATGGTATCTATGCAAACACCAGAGGTAGTTAACATTCCTCTGCAAGAAATTATGGGAAATACCTTTGTAATTGGAGGGAAAATCTTTGCCATGCAAAGTGATTTCCATCAAACACTGCCTATTCATCAAGAACGGATCACAAGACCACTGCACAATGCACATATTAATGAATCTGAACTCTGGAAGCATTTCAAGGTATTCCAACTTTTGGATAACATGCAGATAGAACAAAATGTTGGAAATTGGAAAGAATGTCTCATAAGTATCTACAATGGTACCATTTCTGTGGACCAGAATGCCTTTATGAACATACTGGAAGAATGTGTTAGTAACAGTGATCTAATCATTAAACTATTTAGACAAAATATCTTAGATGGTGTCAACAAATCGTGTGGTAGTTATACTGGCACTGAAGAATATCGACTCCCTAGCAATAATAACTAGACACTGGAAAGAATAGTACTGACTCCAGGACAACAGGAAATGGTTTACACCAGTGTTGATGAACTTATAAAATACACAGATGAAGGAAAAACGAACTATTGAATGGAATTTAATTAATTGATTTCCCAAGAAATGCTACAGCATAGGCTGTGGCTGAAAACTGGAACTGCCATTATGCTGCTTCAAAATATCAGCATGAAGGAGATTTGCAACAGAATGTGCTTGATTTTCAAGTGATTGGGAGAACACACAGTTGAATATACAGTCACAACTGGAAGCAATAAGGAAAAGTCAGTTCTACTTCCCTGAATTGATATGATATTGACAGAAGATAGTGAACTCCCATTCCAAATGAAGCTCTGGCAGTTGCCAATAACCTTAGCATTTGCGATGCCTATTAACAAAAGTCAAGGACAAACCTTTGGCTTTGTGGGAATTCTAATAGAAAATCAAGTATTTGGACACAGACAACTATGTAGTTATGTTTTTTACTTTTTTAACTGGGGTTTAACGACCACTGTGAGCAACTTGATGGGCTACAAGAAGTCACCGGTCCTTAATTTAGAGCCACTGGTTCCAGGGAAGGGAGAGAGTTAGTGCCATAAGACAAACACAGCATCCAACCCTCACTGGGATCCTAACCTGGCTCTATCTAAGACGACAGAGGCCAGCGCTTATACCACTGCACCACTGGGGTGGCAGTATGTAGTCATGTCACAGATATGACAGAGAGAACTGAGCCAAGGTGAAGAATGTTGTTTTCTAGGAGGCACCTATACCTGCCTTTCCAAATTTTGATCTGTTGCATTTAGTCAATTGCTGAAAATATTAGATTACAGGTACACCATCACATGATGCTTAATTTCTGTGTATGAAATTGAAGCTTTCTTACTGATCTTGTGAGGAATAATACAGAACGTATTTTCAACAAGCAAGACTGCAGCTCCCACCACGAGTAATCAACATATCAAATGAAAATCACTGGAGTTTCATCGGTAAGAAGGCCATTTCATGTAATATGAAGAAACCAGTAATTAAGCAAAAAGAGAGTTAGTGCCATAAGACAAACACAACATCCAGGCCTCACTGGTATCCTAACCTGGTTTTGGTTACAGGCTTGCAACCAATCCTCCTCCCACTACCATCCAATCAATACCTAAAGGCAGAGATCCTCTAGACTGTCCTGGGGTATACCTCATCCCTGTGTCTACTTCCTCAGGCGAAAAAATGTTGTATTGGTAATACCTTTTGTACAATAAACTGCAGAATTTCGGAACATAAAAGAGATGTCAGAAAAAGTCTTCTGACTTCTGCACTTTCCCTTCTGACTATTGAAGCCTCTCCAAACTGGAATTGTACTAAAAGGATTGCCCCCTTCTCAAGTAAATTTTCATTACGTTACAGAGAAAGCATTGAAATTCTCTTCACTAAAAATTCTTGCAATTCGGACGCACCTTTCAATATTCCGATAATTTGGAAATCTCTACTGGCAACAGCTAAAGAAACGATGTCAATCACATGAGTGCTTGCTTCTAGTGTGAACAAGGCTGATGCTTCAGCTGAAAGATCTTACTATTCCTAAAGTTTAGTACATAATAAATCATTCGTGAAATTTTTTTGCTTCATCACTGGGGTTTCATTTTCCTACATTTTAGGACACGGGATTATTTTGCCATAAGTGTTATTTCAATTATTGAAACTTGCATAATAATGTATAAAAATGTAACATATAATTTAATGCTAAATGTGATTAATAAACTGTTGAGTCTGTTAGTAATTTAAAAATAATAGATTTAGTAACTGCACACAGAGGGGAAAAAGTTAATTGAACTTTTGAAATTTATCCTGCAGGGTACACAGAAATGAATTGAATTAATTAAATTGACAACCCAAATATGCACAGATTATCGTGCTGGAATACTAATAATAATCAAATAGAAATACTCACTATTTTTTACATCCATTTGTTCTTGGACACTACTATCTTCCACAGCTTCCCTGGGTAATTAAAATTATACAAATATAAATAACATGATAAAAATAGATTAAATTACCTATTTAAATTAGCATTAAACTATGCTGAGATTCTGTTTTTTTTAATTTAAAAGTTTTAAAATGAATTTTTTAATATGCATACATTTATTACGTAATTTTTTTCTTACATTCATCAGACTCCAGAGCATGAGAAAACAAATGAAAAATAATGTTCAAATAACATAAAACTAGACGAAACCCGTCGGAATCAACAGTAAGTTTTTTTGTTTTTGTTTTTTGAAAATGACAAACTCATATGAAACAACAAATGTAAACTTTATTTGATTGACAAATTCATTCAATCACTTCAGTAAAGACAATAGTCCAGGATCGTGATTTTTTTTTTTTTTTTTTTTGTAACTGAAAATTTAGCAACCACCGTGAGCAACTCAATGGGCTATAAGCAGTCGCCCCTCCCTAATTTAGGGTCACTGGTTCCAGGGAAGGGAGAGAGCCAGTGGTGTAAGACAAACGTAACATCCATGCCTCACCAGGATTCGAACCCGGACCCTTCACGAACGAATGATCATAAGCCAACACTTGGGCTATAAGCAGTCGCCCATCCCTAATTTAGAGTCACTGGTTTCAGGGAAGGGAGAGAGCCAGTGCCGTAAGACAAGCACAACATCCCTGCCTCACCGGGATTCGAAACCCGTCGGAATCGACGAATAGTTTTGTTTTTTCCCTGGTAGACAAAACCCGTCAGAATCTATGATTAGTTTTTTTTTTTTTTTTTTTTTTTGAAGAGGATAAACTCATATGAAACGTTTATTTACATCTTTACATAATGGGAAACGTCTTACCTACGTGAATAAACTGGATCGAATGAATGTTAAATTGTATATATACATCGCACAGTCCAATGGAACAACACAATCAGGTCTTCGAGTGTTCGTTGTTCCGATAAAAACTTTCAAACAAATTCCTGCTATCGCTGTTTGGCACAATGGTTCGCTGAGAAGAGAGACTTCCGACTTTGGACTATCCGAGTCCCTCCATACTTTCGTTTTCAACAGCGCATGAGTCAACCGAACGCTTCTCCCATAGAATTTACATGTGAACTTTGCCGCCTCACAATGCCCGAACCTTTGCCCCAATCTCATTTTTCTCTTCGACTGGCACATCTACATGGTAAGATATTTATTTTGATACCTCAACCATATGTTTACATTCAACCATTCTCTCACAACTGGTCTTACAGTAAAAAACCTTATAGAATTAATACAGGGTGTGTACGGTATTTGAGGACATGTGATTGAGCGCCTGCAGTTATGTGTAAAATAATTTCTGGACCTTTATCTTTACAGAGCATTAATGGCTGACTCTCAGCTAATGCAAGAAATGAAAAGACACGCCGTAATCATTGCGCTACACGCACAGCACAGCGATGTTGAGATTGCAAGATTTTTGAAAGTCGCCAGATCGTTTGTGAACAAGGTTCGGAAGAAGTTGGAAGCCGCTGGCGGACATTTGTCACCTGTAGCAAAGCGCAAAAAGCACTCACAGCATTCAGACTGTATGAGAACATCACAATTTGTACAACAGGTCCAAGACATTATCGATGCAAACCCCGGTACGTCCATCAGAGCCACTGGCCGAGATCTCCAGGTTTCCGAGGGTACAATCCGCACTGTGGTGCATGAGGACATTCGTTATCAGTCGTACGTGCGGAGGAAAGGGCAGTTTATGTCGCCAAAGACACAAGAACAATGACTGCTTCGAGCAAAGCGATTACTGAACAAGGTGAAACCTCCAGAGGAACCTAGCTTGCTCTGATTTTTCGCCGATGAAAAAAACTTCGACCAGGACCAAAAGGTGAACCGGAGAAATGACAGATGGTTATGTGCGGATCCTTCCGATGTCCCACGTGTTATGCACACCAAGTTTCCCGCAACTGTGACGGTTTTAGGGGTGGTGAGTAGCAAAGGCCACGTCATGCCATCTCACTTCTTCCCACAGGGCCTTCGAGAGAATGCTGCTGGCTACATTGAGGTGCTGAAAACAGTTGTGAAGCCCTGGATAGACAGCGTACGCAATGCAAGGCCGTATGTCTTTCAGCAGGAATCTGTACCTGCACATAAAGCTCTGACAACACAAGACTGGATGGCAACCCATCTGCATGATCACATCACACCCAACTTATGGCCACCTAACTCACCAAATCTCAATCCCCTGGACTATTACATGTGGGGCGTTGTTGAACGGGAAGCTAATTGACATCCCCACACAACCATTGGTGCAGTAAAGGCCGCCATTAGCTGAGTAATGTCCGACATCCCAAAGGACCATGTAATTCGGGCATGTCAACGCTTTCGGTCTCGCATTGAAGCCGTCATTGCGGCTAACGGCGGTTACATCGAATAAACCTTTATTATTATATTTTCACTTTTAAGGTATTAAACCCCTGCAAAGTGCGCATAGTTTACGTGCAATTCATAAATGATATACTATTAAAAAGCACCAATCACTTACCCTAAAGATCATGGTAATTTCCATCCACAACACACTTCCAGCACATCAATTATCGTAATGTTGTTGGCCTTCAAAGGTTTACAGACATCTTGCTTACGATTCCTTCTTCCGGGGATGAAACATCGTTTTTTTTAATTATTATTATTATTATTTGCTAGACAAACTACGCTGGGTTTTTTAGCCATATGGGATGTAACTATAGCTCGTCAATTCCATAAAAACCACACAAGCATACTACTCATTCATACATTCAATTAAAAAACTATGTACATATTTACATAACATTACATTCCTAGGTAGTTAAACCTTTGTCAACTGTGAGTAACAAAATGCTCCATCTGTTTTAAAACCCCTGCCACTCCCACTGCAAGTGTCACACTCATTCAGCCCTTCACACACAATCCTCTAGCGCTTTCCACAGACTACTGTCGTCCTCAGGAGGCAGGTGTGTCTCACCCGCCCACCACAGCTCAAGTGAGCAGAGCCATCGAGGCACGGGCTCCAGTCGCAATCTCTGAATCTTTGTGTCTCTGGCGCCATCTATTGTCATTGCTGCTCTCTTTTCTTTTTTTCCTTCTAAGCTGTTGTTCAATTTTTATTAAGGCCTTCCATTGTTCGTTTAAGTTGCTAGGCTCATTAATGTTGCATAATCTTGATCTGTTTTTTTCAATTAACACTGACTCTGCAATTCTTAACTGCCTTTCATTTTTACAGCTCTTAATAATTTTAATATCCTAGGTTTGAGGATATTAAAATTATTAAAAAACTGTAAAACGAGGCAGTTAAGAATTGCAGAGTCAGTGTTAATTGAAAAACAGATCAAGATTATGCAACATTAATGAGCCTAGCAACTTAAACGAACAATGGAAGGCCTTAATAAAAATTGAACAACAAGCTTAGAAGGAAAAAAGAAAAGAGAGCAGCAATGACAATAAATGGCGCCAGAGACACAAAGATTCAGAGATTGCGACTGGAGCCCGTGCTCGATGGCTCTGCTCACTTGAGCTGTGGTGGGCGGGTGAGACACACCTGCCTCCAGACGACAGTAGTCTGTGGAAAGCGCTAGAGAGTGTGAAGGGCTGAATGAAGTGTGACACTTGCAGTGAGAATGGCAGGGGGTTTTTAAAACAGATGGAGCATTTTGTTACTCACAGTTGACAAAGGTTTAACTACCTAGGAATGTAATGTTGTGTAAATATGTACATAGTTTTTTAATTGAATGTGTGAATGAGTAGTATGCTTGTGTGGTTTTTATGGAATTGACGAGCTATAGTTACACCTCATAAGGCTAAAAAAAAACCAGCGTAGTTTGTCTAGCAAATAATAATAAAATTTTTTTTTTTTAAAAATACGATGTTTCATCCCGGAAGAAGGAATCGTAAGCAAGATGTCTGTAAAACCTTTGAAGGCCAACAACACGATAATTGACGTGCTGGAAGTGTGTTGTGGATGGAAATTACCGTGATCTTTAGGGTAAGTGATTGGTGCTTTTTTAATAGTATATCGAATAAACCTGTTCTCCAATCATTACTGCATCTGTGTACCGCATTTTGTATGAATAAAATGCGTTGTTTGTCCTATACGGTCGTTTGTCCTACTATCTGCAGAGTGTCCTCAAATACCCTACGCACCCTGTATATAGATCATCAGCACTCAAAGGTCAAGTACACTGTGCGGTACACAATGACATATTTTACATAGGCAACAGAAATCTTTCTTGCATAAAAGCATAATCTAAAAATATTTCTTGAAGTAAACAAAAACTAAAATTCAAAAATGCCAATTAATAAATTACAAAAGATAATATAGGCTTAAAAAGTCATTGACCCAGACACACAACAAATTCTGTAATATACCCCTTCAGTTAGCTGTTACCACAGGCAGTTCTTTTGGTGACGTAATTCTAAACATAAGGGCACATGTCAATGAAAAAAACATTGATTAATATTCCTTAAAATTTTATTCACGAAACAGACTGGTGCTCAACCAGAAGTCTTTTGCTAAAAAAATACTTCACCAGAATGCTTTTTTTTTTTTTTTGGCTAATGTTGTCAAGCTTCACGTAGCATGAACATATACATATACACAAAATGAATTACTATGAATTTTCCCCAATATAGAAAAAAATTACCTCAGCAATTATAGCTGTACTTTCTAGGTTTTACCTTTTGTAACAAAACATCTAAAGTTTAATAATCAAAAATGATTTCTTAATTCTTTTGTGTTACCCTGCAATAAAGAGGTAAATAAATCTGAAAAACTGGCAAAGATCTTGCACCTTCTCTTTGATTTTTGTGTTATAAGAAAATTCAATTCAGATATTGAACCGTGAAAAGCAGTGGTAATGTAAAATTATATAAAATTTGTGGAGCCTACCTTTTTCTGTCCATTTCTATACTATCTATGATTTCATTACGTTGATCCACAACATCCAGTAGTCTTTGGACAAGTCGCTCTTCATGGGCAACATCAGATTCTGTTTTTTGGGAAGCTGTGACCATTAAATAGGTAAATTTACTTTATTTTTTGTTTGCATACTAAAGTACAAAATATACATCTAAGGAAAAGGAAAGTACATTGGCATAACTAAATAAGTTACAAAACAAAACTGAATGCTTAGGACATAAGAAAAAAAAAACACATTTAAAACTGATGTACTGCAAGATTTATACATGGATATAGCACAAATTTACAACACAAAGCCCAGCAAGAAGTATGAAAATCAAGAAATTATTAGGTACAAGTAAGTAATTTTAAGCAAGATCACTGAAACAAAACAATTAGAAAATTTAACATTCATTCTGTTGCACATAATGGCTAAAATAAATGAATCAGCAGATTCATTGTTTACTCTGCTGCATGTAGTACTTGTTTCTGCTAAGCATACTTCAATTGAATCATAGTTCAATTTTCATCAGCAACATTAAATGCTGTTCTTGATATAAAGAACAAAAAATAATTAAAACAAGGCAAAATATCGCACGATTTAAAATAAAACAACGCACTAGCATCACCTCTAAAAAATTCAAGGATTAAATAGGGAACCAACACCAGGTTAGAAACATTTACATGGGAATTTACTTTGTTAATCATTAGGAAAACATAAGCATGTGGAAAATCTGATAAACTGTTTGTGCATTTTGAAATACATGACAGTGCAGATAAGTAAACACATTATCTTGAATGATAAAAATGTAATCAAAGCTAATTTCACTTTGACATGTTTTAGATATGCCAATTAGCTGGTACTCTGAAAATGTTTGTTGTTGATTTGTGAAAATCATTATTGCCAAAAACTTCTACTGAATTTTTTCTTCACTGATGATGAAAATAAAGTTGTGACACTTGATGATATATAATCATTCTTAATGTTTTTTGTTTTTTTTGTGTGTTATAGTTTCTTTACATTTTATTTTCTACATGTAATATATTGATAAATGCATTTAATTCTATATAACCCAGCTCAATGTTTAATTGTAGCTATCCCACAGCTTTTTAAGCCCCATCAGTGGCTATTGTGATGTTAGAGCAACAGTTCAAAACCACTTTGATGTGCATATTAAGAAATCTAAGATTTTAATGTGATCTTAAATTTTAGATATGTTACAGTGACATACTTAAAATCACATTTGTATCCAAGATTTTTTAATGTTAAGGTATAACAGTGAAAATGTTTAACATAATCTAAAGCTCGGCTCATAGTATACACTGAAGTGCCAGAAAAACTGGTACACCAATTTAATACTTGGTAGGTCCCCCATGGGAGTGCAGGACTGCAAAAATACGACGAGGCATGGACTCCACTAGCGTCTGGAAATATGCTGTAGGTAATGCACACCACACTTCCTGCAGAGTGTTCCACAATTCGGGTGTATTCTGAGGTCTCGGATTCCTGTGTTTGATAGCGCGTTGCATGGCATCCCAAATGTGTTCTATCACGTTCAGATCTGGGGACTTGGGAGGGAATGGCAACACCCCAAACTCAGATGAATGCTCCTCTAACCATAATGTGGGGTCCCGACACTTGTGTGGAGGTGCACTGTCCTGTTGGAACAGGCCCAACCAATCAGCATGAATGCAGGGCATAAACGGGTGTACCTCGTCAGGAAGGATGCGCAGATAGCGTTGGCCGGTCACAGACATTTGTAGATGTACCAGGGGTCCCAGTGAAGTCCAGCTAAATACACCCCATACCATTACAGACCCCCCCACCCCACCCTCGGTACAGTTCCATGTTGACAGGTGGGATCCATGGCTTCATGGGGTTTGCGCCACACACGAATCCTTCCATCTGCCTGATACAGTTGGAAACATGACTCGTCAGACCTGGCTACTTGTTTCCAGTCATCAAGTATCCAGTGGCGGTGTTGCCGTGCCCAAGCAAGGCGCACAGCTCTGTGTCGTGCACCCATCAAGGGGACTGGAGTTGAGCGTCGGCTCCCAAAGCCCATATCATGCAGGGTACATTGCACAGTCCGGGCACTGATGCTTGTTGAGGCTTCAGCATTGAATTCCGATGATACCTGCAAGAGTGTTGCACGCCTATCACGTGAAACGATTCTTGACAGCCGACGATGGTCACATTCACCCAATGTCTTTTTACGGCCACACTAGTATCGTAGGTTGGAGGTTTTGCCAGAATTCTTGTAGTCATGGTACACCCCAGCAATGGTCGTCCATAAAAATCCGAACTTCGTTTCTACCTCTGAAATACTATGGCCCATCTCACAAGCGCCAACTATGATACCACGTAGAAAATCACTTAAATCATTATTACTTGTCATTCTTATGGCGAAAACAGCTCTGACAGCTGGCAAGGATGTCTATAGCTTTATATATGCACTGGTGGATGCAACCGTGTACGCTCATAAGTGACATTGCTATGTATTTTGCATAGCTCATCTGTACCAGTTTTCCTGGCACTTCAATGTATATCATACCAATATGCCAATATATATGTGGAAATAGTATATATTTTTTTATGGTACATATCACCATAACTTTCTGTTCATCACATTAACTTAGTTTAATGTTGAAACTCTGGACAAATCATGTGGTCAATTATACAATATTAACATATTTTTGATGACACATTTTTGATAATTATACAATATTAAACAAAATTTTAGCACATTTTTTGATGTTAATATTGTATAATTGGCCATGTGATTTGTCCGGAGTTTCAACATTAAACGAAGTTAACACGATGAACAGAAAGTTATGGTGATATGTACCATAAAAATATATATGTTTAAGCATGAGTTCACAAAATGACACACATTCTGTCAGGTTTCCAAATAACAAAAATTAACTATGGAAATATGCAGAAATAACTTACCCGGCTTTTGCATCAAACATCTGATTTGATATTCAAGATCAGCTTGCTCTTCTTCTAGTTTTTGTGATCGCTTTCTGGTAAGAACAAATGCACATAATTAGTCAACAAATTTACAAAGGTGACATTGAAATTGCATTACTTCTGGGATTTTAAAGAGCACAAAATAAATATATTTATTTGAATGTGAATAATTTAAAGTTTGCATACTATCCAGAAAGGTAGTTTAAAGTTTAAGTTGTCCAGATCTGGGAAGAAAACTGCTTATATTAGTTAAATAACAAGGGACTGTACACTAATACTTAAATAGTATAACTATACTTGTGATCTGAATTTCTTGACGTAGAATAGAAATGAAAGTTTCCAAGCTTTTGCACATCAACCAGATAGCCTTTACAAGGAATGTAGACAGCAAACTGCAAACTGAATAATAGAATGCTTCAACAATTTAAATGCAGTGACTTACTTGACTTGACAATAAACGAACAGGTGCGGATGTAATTAGGCATTCAAAACATGAGGTGTTATGCTCGTTTTGCATGAGGAATCATGGAAGAAAAACAAAAGGCATTCACTGCTTGAAAAACTGGTTCCAAACCTGTGGCAACTCCAGCGAAACACTATCATTGCACGACTCGTTGTTGGTTATGATCTCCAAAGTTTCACGAATGGCAGTACATTTGGGGGTGGAGTAGGAAGCTAATTTCTTTATGTCATCCCATATAGGAGCCGCGGACTTGAACTTTACTTCTTTGGATAGAGCCGTAGTTACTTTGCCGTATTTAATGCCCCTTTTATGTTTGTTAACTCTAATTCTAAATGAACGTTTCATCATTCCAATGTAGTATTGCTCGGAGCCGTCCGGATATCGTTGAGTAATGGCATAAACACCTGCTTCATTCGCAGGAGTCTTGCCTCAGCATCTGCAAGTTAATGGACTTGGTCTCAAATTCTAGCTACTTCAGTTTCCAAGGACAATTTTACAAACAGATAAATGGCGCTCCAATGAGATCATCGTTTTCAGCCGTCCTTGCGGAAGTGATACTTTTTCCAATTGAGCAATATATATTCACCATCACCACCACAAGACCTACCACCTGGCTAAGATATGCGGACGATGTATTTTTCATATGGTCTCACGGAAAGGAGACTATCCCTCCTTTCCTAGATAAAATCAATGATATAAACCCTACGATCATTTCACTATGGAACTCGAACACAAAGGTACCTTGCCTAATCTGGATGTTTTACAAAGTAAATTACCTGAAAATCGCCTTTGAATAGAAGTCTATTATAAACCCACATCCTTCCCCAACCTGATGCTCCGCAGCTCATTCTGCCCCGCTGATCACAAAACAGCTTTCTTTTGCTCTCGAGTCCAAAGAGCCTTTGCAGTCTCCTCAGATGTCTCTTCTAGGCAGTGCGAACTGAGAAACGTCATTAAGTTGGTCGCTGGGGCAGGATATGCCCCGAGCCTGGTATATAGCTACATCGAGAAAGCCAGAACCAGTCATATTAATCTTTCTATCTGCAGCTGCACTACCTTTATATTTATATCAGTTCCAATAATTTAGAAGTCTTTTCAAAATTTGACAGATATTTACCTTGAAGGAAGGGGGACTTTTTCAGATTTAATTATTTATATAGAAGATTATTTTCTCACAATGTTATGCCCAACTTAGTGTACACTAATAGATTATTACATTAAGTATTAAAACTTTAAAAACAAGCTTAAAGTTATGCAAAACATTTTTGATTACGTATTACACCTTAGAAAAATATGATTAAGTTATGTAAATCTTTTTTATGTAACTTACTCATGTTTTTACAGTTTTAATACTTATGTTTTATGGTTCTGTGCTTATGTCTCTATTTGCCATGTAATTATTACATTAAAAGTCATACCATCATTTTTCTGGAAAAACAAATATGACATATCACTTCATGATAAAATAAAGTTCACTCAAATGAAGAAATGAAAAAATTAAACAAAACCACATTAGAAGAAATTATCTATAAAATAATTATCACTATCCAGCAACAATTATTAAAAGATTATTTGATGAAAAAGAAAAGAAAGAGCCCCTGATAAAGAAAAATGAAACTATCAGGAAAATTACTTACCACAGAAATCTATTTGACACTCTCCAAAAAATTAGTATAGAGTTCATCATAAGACTTACACCAATACTTAAAAAAAATAAATAAATATAAGTGTTATTCCAGCATGTTAAATAAACCAAAACAGATGTCTCATTTCTGCTAGGAGTTATTTACAATATGGAAAGTATCTGCAGGCTTTCATACTTGGGAGAGAGAGGCTGTTAACCAGAAACTCATTTAGCAGAAATAAATCAGCAATTAGCATCTAGGAAATTGAACATCTAGTAAAGCCAGATATTGAACAACCAGTAAAGCCAGATTGATTCACAGACAGCCAGACTGAACATCCAAGTAAGGCCAGACTGAATATACAGACACATATGAAAAACTCTATAGAAAATGAAATAGGATGCACCTAAAGTTTTTGGCCATCAACAGAACATTATAAAAAGAAATAAAATAGACTGATAAAGAGAATGACAGTACCACTAAGATCACATGGGCTGGTCATTACAAGAAGAATGGTCCCAAGTTTTTTAAATATGAAATCTTGCAGTGACAGTGAATTTTAAATGGCAATGGCCTAACAAGATACAAAATTTTACTAGAAAATTCACTAATACAATTAGTATAAATTGCATACAAATTTTAGCTAAAACTTTTTCCCCAAGTCAGCTGCAAACATCTTAATGATTTCAATGCTCAAATTACTACTTACATGTACATTAGCTCAGCTTGCCTCCTAAACAGAGCATTCTTCTGATTTACCAATTCAAATAACTGCATTATTAATTCTTCTTCTTCCACAGTTGGCTCCTCGTCTAAAATTTAAAATGTACAAACTAAGATTAGTTTTGTCTATATGACACAGCAAAATTAAAGGGTTAAGTTTATACAGTAAAATAAAATTGATTAAAAAAAAAGACAGAAAAGGCATAAATAGAACCCAGGCAAAGACATAATGGAATAATTTGATACAAGAGCCTGTCCAAGCTCGTGTTCATCTCCACTGTAAATGCAACTTTTCCCAAATATCCACAACAATATTTACTATACAAAAATGTCTGAGGGAGGAGGGCCGATTCTTGCTCCCACAAGTGCCAACATAAATGGCATTAATTTGCAGATTTCATATCTGCTTCTTAGAACTATAAAACACACAAATCCATCAATATTATGGCTGAAAATCCACCATGTAATGTTCTACACTACAGGTTTTCTCAGTTCTCTGGGTCCACCTGGGCATTAATAACATACCATGGTTTCAAACATTGAAGCTTCCATAATGCTCCACAGAAATTTTGATCCATCAGACTTGCACAACAGCAAAAGATTTTGAATTAGAAATTTGAATTTATCGTTTCAAAAGTCACAGTGTTACTATAACCATTCAAAAGTTTATGTGACTACAATTACTTTCATGAGAGTAATAGGAACCTTACCTTTACTAGAAGGTCTGTTCTGATTTGGAAAAAAAAAAAAAAAATTCTCTGCACGTTTTTTCTCATTTTGAGTTCTACAGTTGGCTTCTGGTGCGGCGGTCTTATGTTGTCTTCAGCTCGTTCTTTATTTGACAGAATGAGTAATTCTTTAATCCGTACTGCGGCAATGATACTTGGTCTATGAACCTCTATTTGACTTAAAAACCCATTATTTCACTGACGTTTATATAACCTTAACCGGTAGTTTAATTGACATATAAAACTTACTATTCAGTAAACCCACATGTGTGAACATTCACTAACATAAACTAACTTCTTATTTACAAACACCAAAAACTTCTAACTAAAAAGTTAAAAACTAATATACAATTATTTACTCAAACTCATCTCATTGCCCTCTATACTATTCTTTCATTCCTCAGTACAAATTTCTATCTCATTCTTACACCATACCTCTGCCATTCCCAATGTAGATTGCTTCTAGCAGCTTTCTACCCGGCTGGGGTCATCTTTAGGAGGCTCTTAGGTGGTATCAGCCCTGCTATCACAGTGTGAGTGAGTGAGAGAAGCGATTATCAGCGTCAGCCCATCTCCTACGTCATATTGAAAACCTTGCCACCGTGGCTCCATCTGTTAGGAGCTTTAGTTAATATTTTATTTTCTTCTGCAGTATTTTTGGTTTTTTCGTTCTATTTTTATAAGTTCTTTCCATTTTTCGTTAAGTATATTTGGGTCATTATGATTACATACTCGATCCCTATTTTTTTCAATCAGCACAGATTCTGTAATGCGCAAATGTCTTTCATTGTTACATGATTTAATTATTTTGATGTCTTCAAATTTTGGGTATCTTTGATTGTCTAAGCAATAATGTATCAGTGCCGTTTTTGCTTCTTTTTTTGCAAATTTTTTATGTGTTGTTGCAGGCGATGTTTTAATTGGGTTTTAGTACTCCCTATGTATGATACTGGCGGGATGCCTGTTATAGGTATTTCATAAACGCCAGCTTTTTCCAAGATACTGCTATTTTCTGTATTATTAATCATCATATTTCTGACTGTCAGTACTTTGTTTCCCATCTGAATTCTATATTTATGGCATAGCTTATTTATTTCTGTAGATATTCCTGGGAGGTAAGGTAAAGCACCTACATATTGTAATTCTTTTTTTCTTTTAGAAGTAGAGGTACCTTGCATCTTAACATGTACTTCATATATCCATTTATTTATTTTCTGTGGTGGATATCCATAATTAAATGAAATTTCTTTAATGCAGTTAATTTCATCATTCAAGAATTCTTCTTTAGAGGAGTGTGTGATTGCTCTTTTGATTAATGTTTTAATGCTATTACATTTTTGTGTATAAGGGTGTGTTGAGGAATATGGAATCAGAACAAGATCATATGTTTGTTTTCTATATATATACTTTATATTGCAGATGGTCATTTTGTTTGACAACCTTAACATCCAAGTAAGGTAAGGTATTCTCTTCTTCATGTTCAATTGTCAATTGTATTGGTGGATAAATATTGCTAAGTTGTTGTGTTAATGCTTCCAGCTCATCTGTATCCATTCTGGTCAAGATGAAGATGTCATCTACATATCTACAGTAGATCAGAGGGGGATCTTGAATTATGCTAATTATTTGTTCTTCTATGTTATTCATGATTACTTCAGCAAGCAGATTTGATAGGGGAAGAGCCCATTGGGCCACCATAATTTTGTTTGTATATTTTCTCATTATATTTGAAGATATTATTTTTATATATATGCAATAAAGTTGTTTTTAACTCATGTAGTTGTATGTCATTCATAAATTGGTCCTGTTTCAATTTTTCAATAATGATATCAACCGTCTGAAGTACAGGTGTACTTGAAAACAACAACTTGACATCCACACTCGCCATTCTGTTACCTCTTATACCCTGGTTGACATTTTTCAAGATTTCAATAAATTCATATGTGTTCTTTACAGTGTATTGAGTTTTCATAAATTTTGGTGCTAAGAACCTGTAAATATTCTTTTCAAGTTCAATCAGTGGAGAGTTCTTTTTGGACACTATGAGTCTCATGGGTTTACCTTCTTTGTGTGTTTTAATTATAGCAAACAATTGTGGAACTTTTGCATCTATTGGTGGTTTTACATTTTTAATCTCATTAGGTAGGGTGCTATGGTTCCTGATGTTTGCCAAGTATCTTATTTGGCTATCTGTTGGGTCTTTTTTTAACTCAGAACACTGTAATTCTTCTATTGCTAATTCCATTTTTTGATTATATTCCACAGTATTCAGAATCACTATTTGACCTGTCTTATCAGCTTCACAGAATTTGATATTCGTGTCTTCTTTTAATTTCAACAGCTGATTTTTTTCATATTTTAGTTTCTTTAAATAATAATGTCTATTATATATAATTCAAGACTACACAATTGTGATGTTCATTGTTCCGTCTTGTGGACTCATCTAATACCGATATAGACTTTATTTCAGGAACTTAAAAACCTAGTTCCTATTTTGATTATGATGAAATCTCTATCAGCGACAATCAACCATTTTTCGAAGATGAGGATAAAGAAGTTCAAATTACTGAACCACTTAAACTTCTTACTTCGATGCAAGAGATGCCATATATTGCCAAATTTTATTTCCATGAAATGCAACTTAAGACCTTCCCATAACATCAACAAAGCATTATCTAATGCTTCGTTTGCACTATTAAGAGCTATTATTAAAGATACTAGGAAGGATATTGCAAACGTTGAGATTGAACTGTATGACCTGCACCTATTGCTGGCTAAAACGTTACCAGAATTTTCGGACCTGGACCGCAAAACTTGGTCTAGGAGTTCCAATATGTCGTTTACTCATAAAATGACATTAGAACGAAAATTTGAAAAACTATCAAATAATAGCAACGATAAAGGAAATTCTACTTCTCAAAGTGACGAAGTCTTTACGGATAACGAAGTAATACCTAACCTTTCTTCTTTTAACCAGAGCAAAATTCAAAAACGAATTTTACATTACAATTCAAATTTCGCAATTTCAAAAAAGATACCAGTATCCAATATTGTTGCGTCAGTTGAAGATTCCCTGACAAAAAGCGATCTAAGCATTGATGAGAAAAAAATGATTAGACATTGTGTCAGCCTTGTAATAACGTCAAATTCCTTTCCATCATTCAAACCCAATCTCAATAAGGAAGAATATAAAGCTTTAAAAGAATTACAGTCATATCCTGATATCATCATTACTAAAGCCGATAAAGGAGGACAAGTCGTTATTCTGGACAAAAAACATTATGAGGCAGAGGTCGAAAAACTTATTTCCGAGGGAAACTGTATAAAGAAATTAAAAAAGATCCATCGGAAAAATATTTAAAAGAAGTTCGGAAAGTAGTAACAAGTTGCGTTACTCTTAACCAAAGCTCAAAAAACTATCTGAAACCCTCGTATGCCCGTTGTTCGCATTTCTATGCACTTCCGAAGATACACAAGATTGGCGTTCCTTTCCGTCCCATCGTCAGCAATATCGGGTCTGCTACTCATAAGTTGGCCAAATTTCTATCTTCGAAACTGTCCACCATAACGACTTCTTCAAACAAAACTGCTGTAAAAATTCCACTGAATTTATCAATGTGCTTAAACAGCATACATACAACGATCAATTCATGTTATCCTTCGATGTGAAATCCATGTTCACAAGTATTCCACTAAATGGAGCCCTCGAATCTTTGAAAGCAAGTCTCATTGAACATCATTTCAGCCAACCGGAAGTTGAAGAAATTTTGAGATTAGTGGAAATTTGTATCAAACAAAACAGTTTCTTATTTCATGGAAGATTTTTTCAGCAGACGGAAGGCCTTGCAATGGGAAGCCCACGGTCGCCTGTTTTATGCGAAGTCTACATGCGTCACTTCGAGGACAAACTGTTTCAGCTCGTTACATTCGACCTGTGGATTCGATATGTAGATGATACCTTTGTCCTCTGGAAAAGCAGGAATTCCGAACTACCTAAATTAGTTGAACTTGTCAATTCAATTGATCCTCATATGCAGTTCACATGTGAGACTGAAAATAATGGCTGCTTACCATTCCTAAATGTCCCGGTGTCACGCTCTGAAGGATCCTTTAATACAACAGTTTATCGAAAGCCATTTGCTGTTTCCTTACCTCCACATGCAAAATCAAATCACCCATGGAAACAAAAATGTCTGCTTTCTACACATACGTATATCGTGCAGTACATATATGCTCAACTGAGGATTCCTTACAGAAAGAGCTTGATTTTCTTAAACGAACTGCAGTACACAGAGGATATATCCCTTACGTGATAGAAAACGCGGTCCAAAAATTTAAGAAACCGAAGCCCGTCTGCTCGCTCACGCCAGTAGACCTCCCAGTACGAACGAATTGGGCGGTTATCCCATTTGCTCCTCAGATTTGCTTCAGAATTTCAAAAATTCTCAAAAGTTTTAATTTCAAAGTGTTTTTCAAACCCATAAACAAGATGAATTTTTACGGATCAAAAGACTACGTCCAAGACATAAATTCCTGGGGAATTTATCAGATACCTTATGAATGTGAACTTTCATATATAGGACAGACCCGCAGGGCTTTAAGTTTCCGTGTGAAGGAACACAAGACTTACGTACGGAACTATGAACCGAAGAAGTCATCAATAGCCCAACATTGTCCCGAAAAAACCCATAAATTTTTGTTTGGAAACGCTATTCTTATTGATAAATCTGATTCGACTAACAAGCTTAATGTATTAGAAGCTTTCCACATATACCGGAATTCTTCACAACATGTCAATGACATGACGTCTATACCATTTCTTTCAAGCGCGTGGAGACAACTCACCAAAAACTATGACCGTCAGAACTCTGATGATGTCACAATGATTTGAATGTTTACGCTCCATTCGTCCTGATGATGCCGAGCCAGACGCTCTGCGAAACTATAGTCAATGTTAATAAAACATTTAATTGTGAAAAAACGTTGACATTTTATTCTAAATAATGTCTATTATTTTTTTCATTATATTCTTTTAATATTATTCTGAATAGTTTACCACTAAAACTCTTCTTTGTCTTCATTAGGGATATTTCTGATGATATCTTCAAAATTTGGTATTAATTCTTCTGTTTTGTTATCTTCTGTGGGAAAGCATATTTTTTCCCTCTCTGCAGTACTGCCCCTCTCTGAATAATTTAGTTCGTGCGTTGACATATTCTGAAAAACATCATAGTTATTTTCTTTTTGCTCATGACCTGTATGTTGGTCCAATAGTTTATGCAATTTTGAAGTAACATTGTTTTTAGCAGACTTTCATTTTCAACAATCTCGGAAAACTCTCTCAAAGTAGTGTCAGAAATTTCATTTTTCCATGATCCACAGAAATTTCTGTACATGGTATTACTAATATCTTTCCATAATTTTAAACAGGTGGATTGAAGACCAAAAATTATCCTTTTTTTATTCACAATTTCTATACTTAATTTTTTCTTTTGGCACATTTTTAATATTATCTTGTCTTTCTTATTCATTGGGGAGTTCGTTATTTTTATATATTTTGGGGTAAGATCAAAGTCTCTGCATGCAATCAAAAATTCTACTTGTGTTTCAAATTTTGTTAATTTAATTTTTTGTTTTTTATATTCTTTCAATCTATTCAATTCGTGTTTCTGCAAAAGCTCACGGTAGCGCATTCTCTCCACCAAGGGAGCAGAAGGCTGAGACGGCCCGGTCTCTAAATGTTAAAAACGTACCAAAAGAAAAGACTAAGTGCAGAAATTGTGAATAAAAGAAAGATAATTTTCAGTCTTAAATCCACCTGTTTAAAATTATGGAAAGATATCAGTAATAACACGTATAGAAATTTTTGTGGATCATGGAAAAATTAAATTTTGGACACTACTTTGAGAGAGTTTTCCGAGATTGTTGAAAATGAAAGAAAGACTATTAAAAACAACGTTACTTCAAAATTGCATAAACTATTGGACCAATATACAGGTCATGAGCAAAAAGAAAATAACTATGATGTTTTTCAGAATATGTCAATGCACGAACTAAATTATTCACAGAGGGCAGTACTGCAGAGAGGGAAAAATATGCTTTCCCACAGAAGATAACAAAAACAGAAGAATTAATACCAAATTTTGAAGATATCATCAGAAATATCCCTAATGAAGACAAAGAAGAGTTTAGTGGTAAACTATTCAGAATAATATTAGAAGAATATAATGAAAAAAATAATAGAAATTATTATTTAAAGAAACTAAAATATGAAAAAAATCAGCTGTTGAAATTAAAAGAAGACAGGAATATCAAATTTTGTGAAGCTGATAAGACAGGTCAAATAGTGATTCTGAATACTGTGGAATATAATAAAAAATGGAATTAGCAATAGAAGAATTACAGTGTTCTGAGTTAAAAAAAGACCCAACAGATAGCCAAGTAAGATACTTGGCAAACATCAGGAACCATAGCACCCCACCTAATGAAATTAAAAATGCAAAACCACCAATAGGTGCAAAAGTCCCACAATTGTTTGCTAAAATTAAAACACGCAAAGAAGGTAAACCCATGAGACTCATAGTGTCCAAAAAGAACTCTCCATTGATTGAACTTGAAAAGAATATTTACAGGTTCTTAGCACCAAAATTTATGAAAACTCAATACACTGTAAAGAACACATATGAATTTATTGAAATCTTGAAAAATGTCAACCAGGGTATAAGAGGTTGCAGAATGGCAAGTATGGATGTCAAGTTGTTGTTTCCAAGTACACCTGTACTTCAGGCGGTTGATATCATTACTGAAAAATTGAAACAGGACCAATCTATGAATGACATACAACTACATGAGTTAAAAACAACTTTATTGCATATATATAAAAATAATATCTTCAAATATAATGAGAAAATATACAAACAAAATTATGGTGGCCCAATGGGCTCCCTCCCCCTATCAAATCTGTTTGCTAAAGTAATCATGAATAACATAGAAGAACAAATAATTAGAATAATTCAAGATCCCCTTCTGATCTACTGTAGATATGTAGATGACATCTTCATCTTGACCAGAATGGATACAGATGAGCTGAAAGCATTAACACAACAACTTAACAATATTTATCTATCAATACAACTGACAATTGAACATGAAGAAGAGAATACCTTACCTTACTTGGCTGTTAAGGTTATCAAACAAAACGACCATCTGCAGTATAAAGTATATAGAAAACAAACATATGTTCCTGTTTTGATTCCATATTCCTCAACACACCCTTATACACAAAAATGTAATAGCATTAAAACATTAATCAAAAGAGCAATCACATACTCTTCTAAAGAAGAATTCCTGAATGATGAAATTGACTACATTAAAGAAATTTCATTTAATTATGGATATCCACCACAGAAAATAAATAAATGGATATATGAAGTACATGTTAAGATGCAAGGTACCTCTACCTCTAAAAGAAAAAAATAATTACAATATATAGGTCTTTTACCTTACCTCCCAGGAATATCTACAGAAATAAACAAGCTATGCCATAAATATGCAAATCAGATGGGGAAACAAAGTACTGGCAGTCAGAGATACGATGATTAATAATACAGAAAATAGCAGTATCTTGGAAAAAGCTGGCGTTTATGAAATACCTATAACAGGCATCCCGCCAGTATCGTACATAGGGAGTACTAAAACCCAATTGAAACACCGCCTGCAACAACACATAAAAAAATTTGCAAAAAAAAGAAGCAAAAACGGCACTGATACAATATTGCTTAGACAATCAAAGATACCCGAAATTTGAAGATATCAAAATAATTAAATCATGTAACAATGAAAGACATTTGCGCATTACAGAATCTGTGCTGATTGAAAAAAATAGGGATCGAGTATGTAATCATAATGACCCAAATATACTTAACGAAAAATGGACAGAACTTATAAAAATAGAACAAAAAAAAAAAAAAAATACTGCGAAAGAAAATAAAATATTATCTAAAGTTCCTAACAGATGGAGCCACGGTGGCAAGGTTTTCAATATGAAGTAGGAGATGGGCTGACGCTGATAATCGCTTCTCTCACTCACTCGCACTGCGATAGCAGGGCTGATACTACTTAAGAGCCTCCTGAAGACTACCCTGGCAGAGTAGAAAGCTGTTAGAGGCAATCTACGTTGGGAATGGCAGAGGTATAGTGTATGAATGAGGTAGAAATTTGTACTGAGGAATGAAAGAATAGTATAGAGGGCAATGAGTTGAGTTTGAGTAAATAATTGTATATTAGTTTTTAACTTTTTAGTTAGAAGTTTTTGGTGTTTGTAAATAAGAAATTAGTTTATGTTAGTGAATGTTCACGCATGTGTGTTTACTGAATAATAAGTTTTATATGTCAATTAAACTACCGGTTAGGGTTATATAAACGTCAGTGAAATAATGGGTTTTTAAGTCAAATAGAGGTTCATAGACCAAGTATCATTGCCGCAGTACGGATTAAAGAATTACTCTTTCTGTCAAATAAAGAACGAGCTGAAGACAACATAAGACCGCCCCACCAGAAGCCAACTGTAGAACTCAAAATGGGAAAAAACGTGCAGAGAATTTTTTTTTTTTTTTTTTTCAAATCAGAACAGACCTTCTAGTAAAGGTAAGGTTCTTATTACTCTCATTAATAGAAATTTGATGTATTACACCTTAGAAGCTGCCACACGGATTAGTTACTCCAGAACACAAAAATGGCTTTGTTTCATGCATCCATCTTATTCAAACAAATATGCCTTTTGAATTTAGATGCCTTCAGTTTCAAGGTAAGATGGCAGTTCCCATATCAATAAACAAGGCTCAAAGTTTGTCACTCAAGGAAGTTGACATAATGAGTCCTTGCTTTTGCATTGGACCACTTAATGTTGCATACCTTTTCAGGGTCCTCACTTCTGAAAATCCTGTATATGTGGTAAAGCTCCTGCAAGTAATATAACATTTTTTTTATCTTGTCTTTTAACATACAACTGCAGTTAAAAAATGACATGTATAAAAGAAATGCAAAAGATCCACCCAAGTGAAATGGAAACTAGAATGATAATAATCCATATACTTGCATTTCCACTACATAGCATAAATATACTTTTGTATTTATGTTTAGATGCCTCTGTAAGCTATTTATGTTTTAGAAATATGCATTTAGAAGAATAACACATGTTTTTTAGAAGCCAGATTGGAAAAATCATTTTTGCACAAAGCAGCTGCAGTGATCTTGTGCCAAAAAGATTGCATAAGCATATGTGTTTCCACATATTTCTATTTCTAGATGTCACATTAGAAAAATTATTTCCCTATGAGATAGCTATGCCTTTAACGAAAAGTGCACTTGCATTTTTGATTTCCTGATTGTGAACCACTGGCCTAGCTAGGTACAGTAAATGTTAAAATTCTGTGGTACCAGGCAGTAGATCAAAAGGTAGATTTATGGCACAGTGGACTGGAGGTGAGGAAAAGCTGTCAAGTGGTATATATCAAAAATATGTCTGTACTGATACTTTGAAATAAGATCAAGTTTTAAGACCAGAACTGGTTAATAAAGCTTATTACATTATGCTTCCTCAGAAAACAAAAAAAAAACTTTTTTCATCATAATCATTATTCACCCCTTCTTTCTGTTACCATGAAAAATAAAAATAACAGTGCTGATTCCCCCCCCCTCCCCCTACAGCCTCTACAGACATCCTCACCTTCGCAATGTGTTTTCGCAGTATGGGACACACTTTATTTTACATTAAATATTGGGTTGATGCGAATGAAATGTCCAGCAAAGGACCAGCACACGTGGACAGCAAGAACAGAAAACTAAGACAACTTAGCTAGGCAAAATAATCCCCCTCGGCATCAACACATAGTTGCCATCTTCCCTGCAAGGCCATGATAACAGAAGGAAAAAAAGTCTTGTGGTTGGGATCCGAAGAGGGCATCAATTGCACATTGAACCTCATTGTCTGTCGTGAACTGTTTCCCGGGCCGGAAGTGATCCAGGCGACGAAACAGATGTTGAAGAAAAGTCCAGGGAATAAGCAGAAAGAGGCAGTGCTTCATAGCCTAAGGCACTTAGCGTTATCGTCATTTGTTGTGCGACATGAGGGCTAGTGTTTTCCTGGAGCAGAAGAACACCATGTCTGTTGACCAGCAATTTCTTTTTTTCTGCAGCAATTACTGGTGCATCTGGTGCAATTCAGCACAATGTTCTGCAGTGATGGTTTGACCTCTTGCCAAGAAACTCCAATGAATTATCCTAGCTGTGGACCACCAGACAAGGAGCATCATCTTCTTGGTGTGTAGGGGTGGCTTAGGATGCCGTCCAGCAGGCTGTGCCTTGCTTAACCATTGTGCAGATTATTTCTGATTATCATAAAGGACCCACTTCTCATCGCAAGTGACGATTCCATGCAGTAGAGGTTCCTGTTTATTTCTGGCAAGCAGTGATGTGCAGACTTCTAAACACCTAGTCTTGTTGGCAGTTGTCAACCATGTGGCAGCCACATATCCAGCTTTCTGACCCTTACCCAGTGCAGTCAGACACTGAACAACTGTCGTGTTCGGCGTCTGGCTGCTATCTCACGGCGTCTGGCTGCCATCTCGCGATGAACCTCTGCAGCTATCTCACGAAACCTTTTTCAGGGGTCTGCTTCAACCACACGTAACAGAAAATTGTCACAAATAGCAATAGATCAGTGACCATGTGCTTCATTTTGCAGGTCTGTATCTCCGCTTCGAAACTTCACAAACCATTGCCGAGTGGTTCGTTTGTTGTCTGTATTTTCCCCAAATGCTTTGTTAACATTTTGCATGGCAATTCCTGCAGAATGGCCCAGTTGTAATTCATACAGGAAGATGACTCTCAAATCCGGCAATGAGCACTGGAGACTGGCCCTTTGCAAGCCATGTTAAACATGTTTCCTTTGCAAGCCATGTTACGCCCAAACAAACCATGCCTGAACCTTGTTCTTCACACACATGCTAGCTATTTATAGTAACTCTGTGATGTAATACCCGCAACATCTGTGGGTGGTACCCTTCCGATGTGGTGAGGGCCAGTCTCCAGTGCTCATTTGCGCTGGACATTTCATTCACACCAATCCAATTTTTTAAAGATACATTATATGTATCCTGCTTCTATCTATGGATCTGTATCACTCTTGGTCATATGTTTTTAGACAGGAAAAATGTAAAGATAAAATATGAAACATAAATAAAAATATGAACTCACCTTTATCTTTGTCTCTAATCTGAACTTCTAGTTCCCTGCCATGCTTTTCAAGTTCTTCTTGTTTCAACTCAATTTCAGTCATTTCTGAAAGAATTTCCCTCAATGGTATTTTCTTAATCTAAAGCAAACCAAATATATGTACATCAATGTAACAAATGCAGAATTAAAGCTCACTTGTTCTGTGTGGTTATAAAAAAAAATTAACAACGCAAATGAAAAAGCACCAAACAGCATTCAAAAGTCAATATCGCAGCTTTGAATTCATGTAGATGAATAAAAAATACAAAAGGCTCATTGCAGAGTTTCAGCATTTATATTTCTATGGAAGTGATCATAGTTTTGAAAATGAATGAAATCTCATTTGGAAAACACACATAAAATAAATGTAATGCATATATAATACGATATTTACTGCAATTTATATTAGTTACACAGACTGGGAGGGGAGGACTGTACTAGCATTCTTGCACTGAATACTCATACTTACACAATTCCATCTGCTATCCTTCACTTCACAAATATACAGAGTGATCACAATTAAAGAGGAGGTGTTCAGATTTCTCAGTAGAAAGAACTACTTGACAAATCTAAAAATTTCAACCAAATTTGGTGTACATACTTTCCTGAGCATGCGGTCTTGATTTTCCAAAAAAAAAAAAAAAAAAAAGGTTCGAAATTCAGCCGTTAGGGTAAAATTTTGCACTACTGTCCTCCTAATTTGCATATTACATAGGATATCTAAAAAATCTGAAGATTAAATCATATATATGGTTTTATGCATCCTTCATCTCCATGCTCTAAAAACTGCATTAGCTGAACAAACACTTGATGACAGAATGCAACTGACTTGAATGGAGTTGTCTCACATGTGAAATTCTACCTTTAGGCCTCAGCTAAGTTAAAAACACTGCCTTGATAAACGAGGGGTTTTAGGTATTTCCACAACCAAAAGTCACAGGGGTTTAAATCTGGTGATCATGGTGGCCATGCCATTGGAAATAATCAGCTAATCACCCTCTCATTCAAAAAATGTTGCTGCAGTAAGACTTGCACATTTAACTTGATATGAGGGGTGCACCCTCTTGCATAAAAATTGTGGTGTTCAGACAGTTTCTCTGCTGAAGTGTTGGAATGATCAATTTTTGGAACATATCTCTGTATCTAACAGCATTAACAGAATATGTTACAAGCCCAGATGCAGAGCTTTTTCAAAAAATAAGGACTGATGATGAATGATGCTGTAAAACCACACCATTACTTTTAGTGAGTGCAATGGAATTTGTTGGTAAATGTGTGGGGGTTTATCAGACCAAATACAGCAGTTATGATGTTCACAGCACCATTCAAATGAAAATGTGCCTCATTGCTCCAGAGAATTTTCCAAGGCCATGCACCATCAACCATCATCTGGGCTACAAATGTCAAGCCAAATGTTTCTCGCTTATCATTATCACCCGAAAACAATTCCTGACCGTGCGGTATCCTCTAAGAAAAAAAAAAAAAAAAAAAAAAATGCAGATTTTTTTGCAAAACTTTCCACACTGTAATATTTAGCAAGTCCAATTGCCATGATATTACATGTGCACTAATTCTGCCATGAGAATTTTCCATTCCGTACTCCACAACTGCAGATGCAATTTCCTCTATTTTCAGAGATTCAATTAGTTTGCAACCCCATCTTGGTTTCACAATGAAAGTTCCAGTTTCCACAAAATGCAAAACATTTTCTTAATATCAGTAATAGTCAGACAACCTCTTCGTAAACCTCTTAACTGCCGAAACTTCTTAAGTGCAGCAATGGTATTGCTGCTTTGTTGAAAGAAAAGATTAATGAGTAAAGCCTGATCAAGTAAAGTGAGCAACATGGCCTTTCACTGTTCAAATATTTGTGAAAAATATTTTGTGACTGCTTTATATACCCGAAATTTGTTAGATAACCTACATAATATGAAATTTAAGGAGATGGAAGCACTAAACGTTACCCTAGCAGTTGAATTTTGAACGAAATTTTTTGTTTCAAAAATTGAAATGGCTTACTCAGGAAACTAACTGTGTATACCAAATTTGATTAAGATTTGTCTAATAGTTCTTTCTACAGAGAACTCTGAACCCTTCTCTTTAATTGTGATCACAATGTTTTACTTGAAGGCACTGCACATAATTGCTTTCATTGACGGTGTTGCATCAACTGGTCTGGCAACTGATTGGAAAATGGAATTCCTTCCTCCATGGTCTGACATGCAGTGGCGGCTTTTCAGGTGAAGTAGGTGAAGTGCCTCTTCACCTATTTTATTTGAAATAAGGTTTCATTTAATAATTTCGTATAATATATTCTTTCTTTGCCTTTACTGCGTGCTAAAATACCCAAAATTTTGATTAGATATCAATTCACAATGCGCGTCCAATACGGAAAACAAGTCCTTATACGCAAAACAGTTCAAGTGAAGAGCTGAAATGAGAATGCTTGGAAGCCTGCAGTTTTCGTCCGAGTTGCCATGGTAACTGTGACGTCACCCTCCCCTATCTGCCGGGCAAGTGAAGTGTTTTAAAAGCTTGAGACGCCAAGCCTCTGCACCAGAAGTCGTGACCTTCCGAAGAGATCGCAGTGGAACGGGAACCCTTGGCTTTTTCTTTGCGGTGTTTTGGTACATACTTTCCAAAAGAGATTTGTTTTTTCGTGTTTTGTGATTGTTTGTTAAAAACTTCATTAGTTACTTTAGTTTTGTGTACAGTTTACCTGATAGTGAAAGTTTTCAGTATGTATCCTGTGAACGACATTGTCTGTAATTTATTACAAACTCCGTTCAATCGGTGGAAAGATGAAAATAAAAGAGACATTTTACTTCAACGATGACTGACGGATTCACTGACAATAGTCACCAAGAAAGAAATCAAGAAGAGCGGCAAATCTTACAATATTAATTTTAAAAATTGTTGGTTTACTGAATATAAATGGCTTTGTAGCCCTTCTGTGTTACAAAAACTATTTTGTTGGCCCTGCTTATTTTTTAGTAATAAAATTCAGCGTGGAATAAAGACAATTTTCAGATTTCTTAAATATAAAACGGTCACTCCACAAACGTGGGGATTCTAGAGAACACCTGAAATGCGAATTAATGCTAAATAATTTTGAAAAGAATCAGAATACCATTGCCGATGCCCTGAGGGAGAATGCTAGGCTTTTGAAAATGCATTTCAGCGAAAGCGTTCGTTTAAATAGACTTTTCCTGCAGACAATGATTGATGCAGTACTGTATTTGAGTAAACAAGAACTAGCATTCCGTGACCATGATGAAGGCATTGACTTGATAAATCGTAGAAATTCAAGGAATTGCTTTCACTGTTGATATCAAGAACTCCTTTAAAAATTCAAAATCAATACGAAACGATAAAAAATTTCTTCACAGGCGACTCAAAAACTATTCAAAACGAATTAATTGAATGTATTTCTGAATATATAAATGATCACGTCAAAAGTGAAATAAATGAAGTTCAATGCTTTTATATTCAAGTAGATGGGAAGACATAACCAGACTTCCGAGTGCTCTTTAATAATAAGATCTGTTGATTCGGAAGGTGTATTGGTTGAGCGATTTTTGGGTTTCCATGGTGTGAGTGAAGATAGAACGTCAGAAGCTTTATACAAAATGCTAGACAAAGTTTTGGAACAGCTTGATTATTAACACAAGTCAATAGGACAATGTTACGATGGGGCAAACGTAATGTCTGGACACTTGACTGGGCTCCAGAAAACAAATGAAGCATAAAACTTCTCAAGCTGTTTTTGTTATTACTTAGTACATCGATTGAACCTTGTATTACACCAGAGTTTTTCTAAAATTTCTAAGTGTAGAATATTTTTTGCAAGCCTCAGTGTAATTCCTTTGTTTTTTCACCACTCAACGAAGCGATCGCTTTGCTGAGTAGTGAAAAAACAATACACTCACATCAACAATTGCAAGATGCATGCCCACCATAACAGAAACTCGATGTTCCTCCACTTCAAAGTTAGTATGTGTAATAGTTAAAGATTGGGATAAATTGAAGGAAGTATTCAAATTTCTCACAAATAGTGACCAATCAGAAAAAAAAATCAATTCAACTTGCCCAAGGGTTTTTAAATGATATGAACACTTTTGAATTTACATTTTTGGGAATAGTATTTAATGAAATATTTGACTTCACCGATCTATTATTCGAAATTTTGCAGAAAAAATCAATAGACATAAACTACTACTGTGTTACTCAAATTAAAAACAACTTATGAAATTTTGAGCCATAAAAGGAATGATGAGGTATTTGGAACACTGTTTGGAAAAGCTAGCAAAATCACAGAAATAAGCAGATCTAAACGGGAATATGCTGCTCTTACAATAGAAACAATTTTTCAAAATTATAGACAATTGTATTTTGAAATTTTGTACCACATTCTTATGGAAATGGATATAAGATTTCAAGACTGTGAGAAACTTAAACTTCAATTTTCCTGGCTTGCTGACACAACCAAATTTGACCAATTTAATTCATGCTTTCCCTCTCATGCTTTTGAAAATCTACAACATTTTTACGGAAATTTTTTTACTAAACATCAGCGCCTTAAAGATGAACTGAGTCTTGTATATGCTGATGAAAAATTAAGGAATATATCGACTCATGATTTTCTTCGAGTGCTTCATGAAGATAAAGGGCATTTTTACAGAAGCTTATAAATTGGTTTCTCTGATTTTAACAATTGCATTTGCAAGTGTTTCAGTGGAAAGAAGTTTTTCTTGCCTTAAAAGAATACAAACTTACTCTAGAAACACTATTTCTCCAGATAAACTTGCTTCTTTGGCAAATATTTTTTTCAGAAAGACATTTTCTTGATGTCACAAAGAAACAGCCATTTTCTGACGATATAATCGACAAATTTCCAGCTTTAAAGGAAAGAAGAATTGATCTAATATACAAAAAAATAGGTAAGTTCTCATTAACTGATTTTCATTGAAGACAGTAGATATCTTTTCATATTGCTCTTGTAGCTCTTCACCTATTTTTCCTACCACGAGTCGCCACTGCTGACATGTAAATTTTCCTATCATCTTGGAGCTCTTGGCCAAACTAAAAACTTGTGCCATGAAATGAAAACATATCTAGCGAATCCCATGCACTGTAAATCAGTAAATCAACTGCAAACTTATTTTTAATTGATGTACTTTTCACCTAGGTACTGTTAAAAACGTATCAGAATGCACAAATGTGTGCTTGATATGTATGTAATAATTTTTCTAGCACATGACAACATGGCACATTTCACAGCAATGGGTACCTCTGCTGTCCTGTCTGGACCAAAGGAACAGCAAAGGGGAGTTCAATTTTGGGACTTAGAATGCCACATTAAATGACATTTACTGGAACATTATTCCTGTATGCAAATTTTATATATTTTATAAATTTTATAATTTATATTTTGAGCTTTCTGAAAAGTGTCCACATTGTGGAAATGTCTACTCAGTTGTGAACTTTAACCACCCAGAACCCTGTTACTTCATTAATACCATTCAAAGAAGTGGGTGTGTAAAAACCTAGAGCACTACTGGTGAGTTTCAAATTTCATTAAAAAAATAAATAAATTAGTCATGTCATGAGATCTATATGCTACCACCTGAAAGAAATGTTCATACTTCATGAATTCCCATGTGTTTCTACATCATGACAGTGCCAAGCCATTAACAACTAATTTGACATGTAACATTTCAAATGCCAGGAAAGGAAGATGCATCAGTCTGCTTATGGTCCAGGCAATCACAGTAACTTTCATCAACCTACCTGGCCTGCTGAGAAAAGAATTTGCTAGTCAGCACTTCATAAGTGAAAACAAAGTAAAAAGCCAACCATCGGTCAATGGCTTTGGGAGCAGCCAGTTATACTAGTAATTGAAAAAAGTAATGAAATTGGAAGGTGTTAGTCTTGATAATTTGAAGGGCCCAATGAAAAATCATTTCACTACTCAATTTTCATTTGTACATTCTGAAATGCAGGGGCGGATTTATACTGTAGGGAGCCCGTTTCACTGAATCTTTTGGGGGCCACTCGTTTTGAGACACATCTGGGTTCCGAATATATTTACTACAATTTTTAAATGGACTATAATCAATTTTATCACCATCAAATAATTATATTATTATTCTATATTGCAACAAAGAGAAACACTATTTAATTTACTTACAAACACAGCATCATGTTTATAAGAAATTCCTCCTAATCTTAATTGCAGTTAAAGTGTCTATAACTTAATCATAATTGACATGATTCAGCACATTGCTCTCTATGTACAATACTGAAAAACTATTCAAGTGCTCTTAAGAAAGTGTTGATCGTAGATAGTTTTTAACTCTTTTAAGAGCACTAAATGATCTTTCACAACTTGCATTAGATATTGGTAAAGTAAGGAAAATTTAAAGAATGGTTTCCACATTTGGAAATGTCTCTTTCAAACCGTCACTGTCCACAAGCAGTTTGTAGCAATATTCCGGCCAGACTGAGGATTGATCTTGATCCATGAGACTCACAAAACAATGAAAGTGCTGCAATTCATCACAAAACAGTTTTCCATTTATGTCATTTGAATATACTACGGAAATATTGATGAAGTCACATTTCGCAGAATAGTCATGTTTATCACAAAAACTCTTTTGAATAGGTCGAATATATATCCTAACTTTACTTTTCCTTTCTCCAGCTCAACTACCAGGTTGTCACAGATAGCATTCACTATCTCCACTCGAATCTTTTCATTTCCATCTAGATGAACTTCATTGTCTGTACTTTCTCATCAGCAAAGCTCTTTATTTTTATTCTCCTTTTGTAACTCTCAACATTGTCTGGTTGCTACACAGAAGTAGACAAAGTCGAGGCTTCCATGTCAATGCTACAATAGTCATTACGTACATCATCAAAGAAGAGTTTCAGAGACTGAAATAAATCTACTGCCATCTTTACGTTTCCATCTTTTTTTTGCAAGGATTTGCTGACTTTGTCGATTTGTTGCAACAGCCGGTCCCACAAGACAGTCATGAAGGCAGTTTCATATCTGTCAAACTTTTTTTGCCAATAATTTTGCTTCTGTTTTGGCTAAAGGCCTTTCAGTTTCACAATCAGAAAGTTTAATTAATGCTTTTCTATTCTCACTATAAGCTCCTCATAAGGCTGATACTGCATTAGCTCTTGCTGACCATTGAGTATCATTCAACTGTTTCACAATGTGTTGATGTGGTTGAAGGGGGATTTAAGTATTTCCCAATTACGAGTGGAGGCTGTATATAATGGGTTCAGTGACGTATCTTGGGTCCGAGACCTGGGCTATCCCCCCACACACACACACACCCACACACACCCACACACACCCACCCACAGCACTGTTTTCTTAAAAATTGCGAAGTTTCATTTTTAACTTTTAACTGTTAAGTAATAGAAGTAACTTAAACTACTGCATGCCATTGCTAACATGATACCAAATAATTATGAACTACAACAAAACATTACAGAATTACTACATGTTATTGCTAACATGATACCAAATAATTATGAGGATTAGGATTTGAATTCTTTAATTTGTGCATGAACTCCATTCTTCTTTTCTTTTGTGTGAACTTGAGTATTACATTTTCATAAAAAGTTTCTTCCAAGCAGTTTTCCATATTTAAAAAGAATGTTTTTCTTTATTGACAAATCAGCCAAGTTGTTCGAATGTACATGTCCTTATGTGATTTTAAGATATATCTTAATTCTTTTTATAGCAGAAAAACTTCTTTCGGCAGTTGCAGTTGTTGATGGAAACTTTAATATTAGGTCTGCTAATATGTACACCTCACTAAACACAATATCCAATTTATTCAACTTTACGTAACAAGTAATGTCTCCTACTGATTGGTTTTTCTATTCATCAAGGGAATAAACACCTTCAGTTCATTTTTTAGTCAAGCTGTATCAAAATTTGAAACATAGAGTTCTTTAAATTCTGACAGTAGATGTTCAGGGAAGCTTTCACAAAATGTATCAAAACAGTTCGAATCCAACAAAGCCATGAATTTAAGATATAATATCACTGATTTTAATTCATTGACACTTCACATAAACTGAAACAACTCTTGTGAAACACGTGCTGCTACAGGCGGAAGCATGCAGTGACTGAGGAAGTCGAAGTCTTCTCTTTTCTGAGCGAACTGTTGTGCAAAGCAATGGTCTCTTTGCCTCCATACGAGCTTATTCGTGTTGTCATGGAAACGCTAAGGCGATCGTATCGAAGATCTTCAAATTAGAACAATGAAGACTTTAGAAGAGCTGCTTGCACTATGCCATTGGCTTTGCTCACAAGACGAAGTCAAAGATGCAAATCTGCATGGGGTTTTTTTTCGCAATGAAAGCATCGACATATCTTAATGCTGCTGATAATTGACTTTTATTTGTGTATACTTAATTGGCTTTTATTTGTGCATTTTCTGGGCTTCGCAGCTAGCCAAGCTAGCCTCGAATATAGCCACTGATTCGGTTGATGCATAAGTTCAAGCCGTTTTATTTCACGAGTGTTTCCCAGGTCAGTAGTGATGGTGAAGATGGCCAGTTGTATATCAAAATGTAGCCAGTAATATCGTGTATCTAAATCATATTACATTGTGTGATTGTGGCTAATGGTTTTTTGGTTTTCAGGCCTGGAAGTACGGAGTGTCAAGTAGAGAGGAATGAACATTTCCGACATCTGCTCCTCTACGAGTTTAACAAGGGATCCACAGCCGCTGAGGCTACTTGAAAAATTTATGCTGTGTATAGGGAAGATGCTATTTCACCTCAGAACCACTCAAACTATTTGCGGGCGCAAATGGTTTGAGCAGTTTCGAGGTGTCAATTTTGACCTCTACGACTCTCCATGCTCAGGTCATCCATCTCACTTTGATGAGGATCGTTTGAATCATCTCATCCACTTGGATGCATGTCAAACCACATGCAAATCTGCCACTGAGATGGACTGTCATCAGGCCACCATGGTGCAACACCTGGAACGTCTGGGAAAGGTCCAGAAATTGGAGTCTCGGGTGCCTCACACTCTCACCGAGGACAACAACAATCAGCGTGTTGCCATATGTGGTTCCTTGCTCAACCGTTATCATGAATGTTCTCAGCTACACAAACACTTTCTGTCATGTATTGTTACTGGAGATGAAAAGTAGTGCCCGTACGTGAATTTCATTCATTGGAGGGAATGGTTAAGCCCAAACAAGACGCCCACACCACATCCAAAACATGACCTTCATCCTGTGAAGATCATGTTGTGTGTCTGGTGGGACATGGAAGGCATTATTCACTGGGAAATGCTGATGAGGAATCGGACCATCAATGCTGCATTCTATTGTGAGCAACTCCGCAGTGTCGAGGGAGCAATTCAACAGAAACGGCCACATCGGCGTCATGGTGTCTTTTTCCAACATGATAATGCATGCCCTCACAGTGCAAACATGACCAAAATGGCCATTCAGGACATGAAATGGGAGATCCTTCCACATCCGGCCTATTCCCCAGGTGTTGCTCCTTTAGACTATCACCTGTTCTAATCTCTGTCGAATGCACTCCATGTCACAATGTTCAACAATGATGTTGATCTCTAGAATTTCCTTGATGATTTCTTTGCAGCAAAACCTGGGCATTTTTTCAAGAATGGCATTGCAAACCTATCCAGACATTGAGACATCATCGTAAACAATGGGGGGGGGGGGGGGAACCCAGTTAATTGATTCCATTTTCTCTTCTGATGTAATACATTCCTGTAGTGCGGTGAAAAAAACGGCATGAACTTATGCATCAACCCAATACTTTTTGAACAAAACCAAAGTAAGCTTCAGCATATCTGCAGCATTCAGCAGCATTATTTGCATACTAAATTCAAAGAATGGCTTGAGCATGGCACATAAAACGCTGTGAGACTTTTTTCAATTATTTTTGTTTGAAGGCCAGCATATACGCCTGACATGTTCAAGGCATTGTCATAGCATTGACATCTACAGTTTCTTTATATCTAGCCCTGGATCTGAATTTGTTTTCAAGACAGTATCTTTCAAATGTTCTGCTTTGTGAGATTTTACGGGCAAGAAGCCAAAGAATCGCTTACCAATTTTTCCATCAGCTTTTACATACCTCAAAACAAAAGTTAGTTGTCACATGACTTACGTCAGGAGTAGAATCGGCAATAATTGAGTACTGTAAATTTTTAACCTTCTCACGAAAAACCAAGTTTTTCCACCATTACAGTTAATATTTCATTTGTTTGGTGAGACAAATAGTTTGTTCTGTCTGAACCACAGTGCTAATACTTTTCAAAATGATCTTTCAGAAAGTCATCAAACTCTGCAAGATACTCCATGCAAGTTTAAAAAATTACCCTTATTTACATTTTCAGAGCATTTAGTTTCTCTGTGACCTCTGAGTGGATGTCTGAGTCTTGCAAGTAGTTCCACAGTGGCCACTACTCAATATAGTACTTGCCTCCAATAGCCCTTCTCTTTTTCAATGAGTCATTAGTTGAAAATCAACTCTCCAAGATAATTTACTCCTTGTAAGCATACTGACCATGGCTGTCAAGTAAGGTTTCATGATTTCTTAAAATGTTTCCTGTACGGGACCAATCAGAAAAGCCATCAACAAGAACCCTATGTGATTGTTTATGGTCAAAAAAATTTACACACATCGCAGTAAACAGATTTAGAAGTTTCAAAAAACATTATCCAGTTTCTTTTTTCTTTTGTCCCATTTGTCTTCAACCTATAAAAAGTGATTTTCATTTATGTTCCTGAAATACGTTTTCCCAGAATCAGAAAATACTTTCCTCAGATTTTTTAGTTCTCCTTTATTTTCTGGTTTGTTTCTAATAAAGTAATCTATCCTATCAGAGGTGGGGTTAGAAGGCTATCAGTAGGATAGTATGAATTCAATGAACAGGTAGATCTATGCTCTTCCTCTTGATTTGTTGGTTCATGCTGTTGGTTGATTATTTGGTCTGGCTCTGAGGGCTGACAATTAAAATCATTCATTGGCAAATGGGATGGTTTCTCACATGAATCTAAGTACAATCTGAACAAAACAATTTCCGTTTTTTGCATGATATTCAAATGAGATACTATTTAAAACCACTAACTTACTAAAATTTTTAATTTAAAATTGAAAGACACAATAATGTCGTAGTTTAAAACCATTAGACCTTTCGAGCTTGCTATGAGCTCATCTTCAGATGTGAGACTACAAATTAATGGAACAGGTGTTTAAATATCAAATTCTTCGTCACATGATTGAAAAATGCGCAACAAATGTGTGTGTAAACAATCAATGGAAAACTGAAAAAAAAGTTCTAGTGTGAGTTGTCAATTGAGTTCAAACGGACACTCAGGAAAGCTGGTATCCTCGAGTTTGGGATACAGCAAGGGGGTTCTTTCATTACAACAGGACAGGCCATATTCATGGATAAATAAACTTTCTGCAAAAAGTGTAGTGAATTTCTTATTCGCAGTGGTGAGGACACAGGACTCTTCCCAAATTGGTACATAAGTTCCTTTTGAAGTCAGTCTGGATAGTGCCATTGTTTGCACACCCATTTTGACATTGTATTTATGTTCCTTAATCCTGGTTCCAAATGTGTGTAATGTCGATCCTATGCAGACTTTGTCTTCTAGGGACGAATGTATAGCCTTTACAGGCAGAGTTTGCCGAAAAAATAATTTGAAGGAGTATTTTTACTCCTTTGGAAAAATTTAGGGAGTAATTTTTAAAAGTGAGGAGTATTTTTAAAAAATTAACGAGTGAAACAAAAACAACAAAAAAAAAGGTGCAAAAACACCGGGAAATTATAAAAAAGAAACTGCTTTTTTTTTTCATATTAAAAAATATTTCACTACTACTGAATGCATTTGGACGTTTTGCTTCTTTTTTTAGTTAAAAAAATATATGTATAATACATAAATAACGTAAACACTACAAGCGCATGGAAAGTAATCCCTGGAAATTCTTTGTACCATTTTAGTAAAGAACAAGAATGAATTTCCAACTTTGACGTCGATGTAACACAACACATTCTTCATTTTCTAACGAAGTGTCCACGTTCGTTGGCTGCTTTCGTATTTCCACCGCTAGTTTTTTGCAGATTTCATTGTTTCCTTCCTCTGCGTTTTTCTTTTTTACACTATTGGACTGAGTCTAGCGTCTAGCCGAAAAAAAAAAAAAAAAAGACTTTAAATTACGCTGTTTCGACACATCATTCGATACTACAGTGTCTGATAAAGCTGTTTCAATCTCTACAAATCACGACCACGTACCACCGTCATGACGAAGTACAAATCACGACTCCATGACCACAAGCAAGGCGCTGCGCCATTGTGAAAGCGTACTTCACTCATCTGATCAAGCATGAGCTGTAGCAGCAATGACAGGAGTTTTGCGATGCGATTGCACTCCCGATGAGCCGATGACGTCAAGGTAAAGAACGATGTCTCCCTGACGTCACGCCCTGACTGGCTGGCGGGTCAGGCCACCAAAGCTCCGGTCATGCCAAGAAAACCTCGGCCAGGTATGGTCGTCTACAACGTGAGATCTGGCCTGAGGTAACAAAGGATACCGCTGATCATATGTTTGAAATACAAAATTCGAATAAAAAGTTGAAAATAAAAAATTTTCAGCTTAAAATTCTCGATTCGTATTTTTACACTTTGGCAAAATTTCGATGCGTATTTTTACGTGTTGGCAAAATTTCAATGCGTAAACACACTTTTCAATGCATCCTAGACGCATAATTACACATTTTGGCGAACTCTGTTTAGAGGTAATATGGTATACCCCAAATTTATGGTTGTTATTCATAGGATCTTTTTCATTTCTGACCATGGATAGGATATTCCTTGTCCTAATTCCAAAGGATACATTGTTGTGTCGGCAGTGATTCTTTAAGACGTTAATAACATTGGAGACATAGTTCATGGAACCCACAAATCTATTCCTAATGGGTTCTCTGTGTAAAGTCATGGCTACTTGCATTCTAACCTTATATAGAATCCTGTTGACGATATTTCTCGAATAGCTGTGGGACAAATTGAATTTACGAAATTGCCTTGTCCCACGGCTATTCGAGAAATATCATCAATAGGATTCAATATAAGGTTAGAATACAAGTAGCCATGACTTCACAGAGAGAACCCATTAGGAATAGATTTGTGGGTTCCACGGACTTTGTCCCCAATGTTATTAACGTCATAAAGAATCACTGCCGACACAACAACGTGTCCTTTGGAATTAGGAAAAGGAATATCCTATCCATAGTCAGAAATGAAAAATATCCTACAAATAACGACCATAAATTTGGGGTATACCACATACCTCTAAGGCCTACAGATTCGTCCCTAGAAGACAAAGTCTACGTAGGATCAACATTACGCACATTGGGAACCAGAATTAAGGAACATAAATACAATGTCAAAATGGGTGTGCAAACCAGGGTTTGAAAAAACACAGGCTTTTTTTAAAAACCCAGACCACTTGGTTTTTTCGGGTTTTATTGGGCTTTTTCGAGTACCGTTGTAAAAAAATGAAGACGTGACAATCAATGAGTAAATTCTGTCTTAAAAGAACAAAAGGGCCTTTAGAAGGAATCTCTTGATATAAACAGTGGCTATTTTTTTTATGCAGCTAACATACCATTCAATGCAGAAGAATTGGATCAGTTTAAAATTATGATTGAAAAACTGAGACCTGGACATGAACCACCCTCAGCAAAAGCCATTGGTGGAAAACTGTTTGATACTGCAGCAGAAGAAACAGAATCTCAGCTTTCAGAAAAATAAAATTAGGCAGTTTGACTCTCACCATAGATGGTTGATGCAGTGTGAAGAATGAGTCAGTCCAAGCTATTAGTGTCCATACCAGAACAGAAAGTTTTTTGCTGTGTGCTGATGATAATGGATCAGAAAAGAAAACAGCAAAACATTGTGCTTCTAAATTAGAGGCGGCCATAAAAGAGCGTGAAGAAAAATTTGGAAAACCTGTTTTTGCTGTTGTTACCGAGAGCAAAAACAAAATGATAAAAATTTGGAAAATTTTAAATAAAAGATATCCAACTCTCATAACATACAGATGCTCAGCACATCTGTTGAATTTGTTAGAAAAAGACGTTTCTCCAAAGACTGTTGAAAAGCAGATTGGGGCGGTGCAAAAATATTTCCGTAATGCAGGACTACATCAACCACATGGATAGTTCAAAGAAAAGCCTGGCTTAATGCCACAACTGCCTAATGAAACAAGGTGCAACTTTCATTCTGATTGTGTTAAAACATTTGTGGCCAGTTATCACAAATACAGAGAAATAACTTAAAAGCATATTAAGGAATTTGATCAATCCATTTAAAAAATCTTAAATAAAATGGGCATTTACTGTGAAGCTATGAATCTGGAAAAGCAGTTATCCATTGTTGCTAGCACACTGGACACACTTCAGAGAGAGATGCAACATCTGTTTTAGTTGCTGTTGAAATATAGCCGGATTTACTACAAGAAGAAATCCTGCAGCCCCACTATCTAGATTTTAAAAAAGGTTTGAACAAGCAATTCTTGCACCACATTTTCTAGCAAACCTCATGGATCCAAAATACAGAGGTAAGAAACGTCACCAAGAACAGGAGAGTATTGCAGAAGAGTGGATATCCAAATTTCTCCTCTGATTACCCAGTCGAAAAATATGATTTCCCCCCCCGAATCACTATGTACTCACCCAGGTGTGTCACAGAGTGCACGTGACAAGGTTAACCACATGGAGATACAGTATAAGTGGCTAGCCAGGACAGATGAGCCATAGTGCATAACATGAGCACAATGGGCAGATGTAGTGATTTGATGGATGTTCAAAAAAGAATTATCATTGGTTACCGCGCCAAAGGGTGGAAGCATCTCAGAAACAGCAGACTTTGGGGGCTGTTCGCGAGGTGCTGTAGTAAGGGTGTACCAAGATTGGACCGTCAGCACACCGAGTACCACGTGACATCATAACTGTGGAGCCCCAAAGGCCATCAACCCCAGAAGAGAATGTCACCTCTGTCAACTTGTAAAGGGCAATCCACATGCAATAGCGCAGCAATTGACCACGCAAATGAATGCTGGGTACCCAAGTACGTGTCTCAGATAACAGTAGAGCAAACCCTGTTATGCATGGGTCTCCGGAGCAGACACTGCGTTAAGGCACCCATGTTACCCCAGGGCCATTGGCAATGATATCTGCAGTTCCCATGGGACTACTCTCATTGAACAGTGGAAAAAAGGTTGCCTTCATCAACGAATCAAGGTTTCTACTTCACAGAATTGACTGATGGTGGTGGACACGGCATCACACACATGAGAATCAACACCCGGACACACTTGTTGGTTAAGTACAGGCCAGTGGCGGCAGTGTGCATGTCTGGGGGATGTTTTCCTAGTATGCAGTGGAACTGCTGGTACCACTGGGTGGCTTCCTGAACGCCAATGGCTACCTGTCCGTTCTTGCAGACCACATGCATACCTTAACATTGGATGTTTACCCTGGTGGTGATGATATCTCTAAAGGACAGTGCACCCTGTCATGTCGCTAAGGCAGTGCACGACTGGTTCCAGGAACACGACAGCGGTCTCCATTTTCCCTTGGCCGGCGAAATTGCCCAACCTCAATGCCTTAGAGCACTTATGGGACTATTTAGATTGACATGTTCGGCATGCCGACCCACAACCACATCATCTCTAGGACCTCCATGTTCTGCTGCAGTTCAAAGGAGCACATGTGCTTCAGGCAACGTTTCAGGGCCTCAGTGAGTCCATACCACGACATCTCGCCACTGTCATCACATTATTAGGTAGGTGGCCATATTACTCTGATAATAATATGTATTTGATTTTTATGTATTTGCCTGGTGTAATGGCTTTCAAAATTAATGATACAGACTGTTACCTAACATCAATGATGAAATAAAGCGTCATAAGCCAGTTTTCTTCTATAAAAGGATGGCAAGTCATGGCAAAAAAGTCTGAAAAGGGTTCAAATTCAAAATTGCCTGCAGGATTTTCTAACTTTGTATGCCTACATTCAGCACCAGCTTCATCTGCCTCCATTGAAAGAAGTTTCTCTATGTTTCAACTAGTTTGGAATAAGTTACGAAATAGGCTTGAGATAAAGAAAGCCACAAAAACTTGTTTAGTTTATACCTTTTTGGTTCAAAATTTCCTGTAGATTAGTAGAATTTCGTTTCTGACTTAAAACCCCTGAGATTACATTAACTATTTAAATGTGGCTGCTTTACAGAAAAACTAAAGAGGTTTGAAAATATTTGAAAATTGTGTGCGTCACGAAACTATGAGAATTTCAGACTGCATTTGAAGTTCTAGTAAAACACAAAGCAAAAATACTTTATTATTTGTACTATTGTTTAATTTTTAGGCTATCTTTGTATAAAATAGGCTAGTCAAAAACTGTTGCAGTTTACATGCTGCACACAATTAATATCTGAGGCAAATTTTATTTAAAGATAATACTTTAGTTAGAAGCTAAGTATGTTATATTCTGTTTCTCTATTTTTTTCTATAGTATGAATAGATAATATTGGTTTATTCTATTGTTATTCTTTATAGGTGGAAAGCTATTTATATGCAACCATTTATTATTTTCAGAATTATTGTTTAATTTTCTTATTTCAGATCAGTTGCTTTGTCAGCTGATCAGAAAGGATTGTTTTGTGTTGCTAAAGAATAAAATCGGTGAACCATCACCTATGAGAAGGCAAGAAGGAGAATCTAGTCATTATTCCTATAGTTATTAATTGTAAAGGAAAATATTTTATTGGGTACTGATTAAATTTGGAATATTGTAGAAGAAAAAGTAGAATCTAATTTTGAAAAAAAAAAACAGCTGGTTTTTTTTGGTGGGTTTTTCCGAAGTGGGCCCACCCTGGCGAACCCTGGCGCAAACAACGGCACTATCCAGACTGACTTCAAAAGGAACTCATGTACCAATTTGGGAAGAGTCCTGTGTCCTCACCACTGCAAATGCAAAATTCATGACACTTTTTGCAGAAAGTGTCGGGAATATGACCGTTGTAATGAAGAGAAACCCCTTGCTGTATCACAAACTCGAGGATACCAGCTTTCCTGAGTGACCATTCGAACTCAAGTGACAACTCACACTAGAACTTTTTTCAGTTTTCCATTGATTGTTTACACACATATTTGTCGCGCATCTTTCAATCATATGGCAGATAATTTGATATTTAAACACCTGTTCCATTAATGTGTAGTCTCACATCTGAAGATGAGCTCATAGCGAGCTCAAAAGGTCTTATGGTTTTAAACTACGACATTATTATGTCTTTTAATTGTAAATTAAAGATTTTAGTAAGTTAGTCATTTTAAATAGTATCTCATTTGAATATCGTGCAAAAAACGGAAGCCTTACATCAGAGAAAGTGTGGGATGCTCAGGGTCGTTTCATGCCTGGTAAAGGCTGTACTAACCAAATTTTTGCATTGCACATGGTGATTGAAAAGTATATGGCTGTTGGTAAGAAACTTCTTGCTGCTTTCATAGATTTAGAGAAAGCTTACAGCCGAGTAAATAGAACACTTTTGTGGAAAGTACTGAATGAATATGGTGTTACTGGGAATCTACTTAATAGTGTAAAAGCCATGAATGCTGGCAGTAGAGCTTGTGTACGAGGGAATGGTGTTTAAATGGTTTCCATTGGTGCAAGAGTCAAGACAAGGTTGTGTAATGTCACCATGGCTGTTTAATATATGCATGCATGCATGTGTGATGCCAAAATAGGTAATACTGGTTTATGTCTTAGTGATATCCATGTGTGCAGATTGCTGTATGCTGACAACACTGTCCTGTTGGCAGAGAGCCAAAGTGAGTTGCAGAGTATGTTGTCCCGGATGTAGAAAGTTTGCATGAAATTCAAACTGAGTATAAATAAGGGAAAACCCAAAGTTGTGGTTTTTGAGAGAGGAAGTGGTGGTACTGAATGTAATATAAGTCTAAATGGCAGGTGATTGACCAGGTGAATGAGTTTGTGTATTTAGGAAGCATGTTTGACAGAGAGAACAAATTGGATGGTGAAATTAGTAGGCGAGTAAATTCTTCTTTGAAAATCATGGCTGCTCTGGGAGGTTTTCACAGGAATGATGGGTTCTCTAGAGGGTCCCGCATGGCTGTGCATGAAAGTAATTGTTTCTACTCTGATGTATGGCAGTGATACCTGGGTACTACAGAAGAAACATACAAGTTGTTTGTGTGCTGGAGAAAATGCGTTATTTTGTGACAAGACACGTTCTCATTGTGTGAGGAATGAAGATGTGTTGCAATTGTGTAATGTGAATCAAAATGTTGTTAGCAAGGTGGAGACTAATATGCTTTGATGGTTTGGCCATGTTGAAAGAATGAGTGATGAGATGCTTACTAAGAAAATCTTTTCAGAGCAAGTGGCAGGAAGGAAAGGCAGGGGTAGGCCTAGGAAGTCATGGGAGGATCAGGTTCAAGAGGGTCTGCATGAGAAAAAGATTATGAGTATGAAGTATAGAAGATCTTGCGTACAGCGTGTAATGGATGTCAGTGAAGCCCGAGTTGTATGTCAAGATCGCTGTAAATGGAGAAGTTTGATACGGCAACAGTAAGTAAAAATTATCTGGTAGTTTGTATTTCTTTGGGGAGCTAACCTCTGGATCTCAGAGAACAGCTTAGTGATATGTATGTATGTATGTATGTATGTATGTATGTATGTATGTATGTATGTAATAGTATCTCATTTGAATATCGTGCAAAAAACAGGTAAAAATCAGCATGAAAAATACACATCTTCCTGAATCTAAGTAGCTGGAGTCAAGATTTGAATTTATCAAACGAGCCTTGCCATCCAGTAGCATATTTTCTTTTGAAGCACATGAATCCGGAGGCTTTTGCTCAATTCGCTCATCAGCGGTATGACTCTACACAGGCTTCTGTCGGAATACTAATAAACTATTCTTTTGCTTTTGAAGATGTTCGTCTTCCTTTTTTTTTTTTTTCCGCTTTTCATAATGTGACTCATAACTCCGTTTAATTGGCTTCATTTTCAGGAGAATCAGTCACATAAACTATGTGTAAGCAAAACAGAAACAACAGCTGTAAGGGCATGGTTAGGTGTTAACAATCACAATATTAAGTAAGCAGACATGCCAACTTTCAAAATCTGAAAATCAGGAGATTTTTACAGCTCATAAAATCACATGAGTGCTATTTTTTTATCGACGTTTTCCAGACGTAGGAACAATTTTCCAGAAGTAGTATTATTGGTGCACCAAAAGTTCTGGAGGGGGAAAAACAGCACGAAAAGCTGCATCCCCTTTTACTGAAATTCGTTTTCAGGTACGTCGATTCCGCAAGATAACGAAAATGTAAAATGGCTCGCATGTTGATGTTTTTTACGAATAAAATAGCAGCCAACTGCTTTTCATTTCTTCTTTAGGTTGTGCGCGATAAAAGCATCGTACTAATATTGTCTTGAGTTACAAGGGTAGGCCAACTGTAACTACTCCCTTTTGTCGTTAAGTGAATTCGCTGTAGCTCAACTGTTTATCATCAATTAGAATGCACACAGCTCTATTGAGGTGAGGCATTGAAAGACTGAACTGCAAAGAGAAGGCAAGGCAGCTCCCATCAGTCAATCAATTACTGATCCTACCCGGCATTCAAGTGCCAGAGTGGGTGAGTTTTTTCATGAAGGCCTCGTATGACAATCGGAGTGGGAGAAATTTTTTAAAGAAAATTTTTTCCGACCCGTCTTGGATGATAGGTCAGAACCACAGTGTTTAGACCACTGTGCCACTGGGATAGCTTTCTTTTTGCCAATAGGAAGAGTATGAAACTGATTGTTGTAATGTCGCTTTGCATCGACGCAAAAAGAAAAAGATTTCACAGGTGGTTCGAAATCATGGTAGTTAATGAATTTCAGCTTTCCTAACAGCTAATTCTCGGTGAAAATCAGGAGAATTTGACATTCATCAGGAGGTTGGGAGGAAGGGCTGAAAATCTGGAGAGTTGGCACGTCTGAGTAAGTAACATTATATAATACCACAACATGGAGATTGAATGGCAACACAGAAATACAGATTACAGACGATATTTTAGGTTATGTCATGATGTTACCAGTGGCCAGTGTTGCTACCACACACAAATGAAATTACTCTAGTTTTCAAAATTTTACCTGCTTGTCAAGCAGGATAGCCAACTTTACATTTTTTAAGTAGAGAACAGACGACAAGCACTATATAAAGTTTGAACCACGACTGCTTTTCTATGAATCCGCAAAATATTATATTCATCAACATAACTTTTCCCCTCTTTTTCCCTTTTCTTTGTTTCCTCCTTGCTTTACTTCTCCTTTCACAGTGAATCGGGGGGGCCCTCCGGGACGCGGAGCCCTTCGCAATTACAACTTGCAAGACCCCATAAATCCGCCCCTGCTGAAATGTTTGTTCATAGCAATAGAACATGTCAAAGAAATAATACACAGATATAAGTTTTCTGATTTACCCTAGTATATATCCTAGCCCATCAGAGCTGCAGAGTATGATCCAGGAACTTGCTGACAAGAGTAAAGAAGTGGGATTAAAAATGAACTTTCAGAAGACAAAAGTGATGTTCAATGCTTTTACAAGAAATGAAGATTTATCGATTGATGGAGAAAAGCTGGAGATAACAGATACGTACGTTTATCTTGGACAGCAGATATCAAGTGAGGGTCACATTGGTGAAGAAATTAATCGGCGTACAAAACTTGCCTGGAGAGCTTTTGGAAGAAACAGCATAATTTTCAAGAGCAATATGCCATTATGTCTTAAAAGAAAAGTGTTTGATCAATGCATCCTTCCAGTGCTTACGTATGGTGCAGAGACGTGGACCTTAACTAAAAGAGACATACAAAGGCTGCAGACAACTCAAAGCAGCATGGAGAGGTGCATGCTTGGTGTAACCAGGAGAGATAAGAAGAGGAACTCGTGGATCCGAAAAATGACAAGAGTGGAAGACATCATGATCAGAGTTAAATCCCTGAAATGGCAATGGGCTGTACATACTGCCAGAAGGACAGATCATCGATGGACAGCCGAAATTTTAGATTGGATTCCAAGGGACAGGAAAAGACCCAGAAGAAGACCACATGGGAGATGGGTGGATGAAATTCGAAAGTATGGAGGGGTGACATGGAGGAGACTGGCACAAGACAGACCGTTGTGGAGGAAACTTGGGGAGACCTTCGTCCAGCAGTGGATTGATAATGGTTGATGATGATGATGATGATGATGTCCTATAAACTCTACCCTGATTTCCAAACAAGAATGGTTAAAAGTTCATATTTTTAGCATAATTAAAACATTAAGTGGGAACACATAATAGTCTACCTTAATAATCCTATTACAGAATAACTGATTATCAAAACAAACAGGAATAAAGTAGCAGAGATAATACAGAGTACTAATGAAAAAAAAGTGTATAAATGTCTATAAACTGAGTTTTTATTTATTCCAATGAGAATGCTTACTTATTCTGATAAGATGTAATAACCATCAAATACAAATGAGAATAGATCTGATTATAGGGCAATGGCTGCAAAATAAGAACACTTAAGAAGTTCAGTATTTAGCACAACTTGCACAAATGGATAAATCACTGGATATATTCAAACAGGATGTAAGGTCAGGTGATCAGCAACATAATACAGCCTCTTTTTGACAAATGGATAAATCACTGGATATATATTTAAAAGGGATGTAAGGTCAGGTGATGCGCAACATAATACAGCCTCTCCTTGAGAAATGTCAACCCCGCCTTCTCGTGGTGCATCCTGTTCGCACTAAAGGGGCTTTGACGACCGCCAATAGCGGTATAACTATACCATCGGGATTAGAGGAAATGCTATCCCACACTCACCAACCCGCTTGGCCAGCGTGGTGAGTTATGGCCAAACCCCTCCAAAATGACTTCACAACTTTTAAATCTTGGCCCTCAGTATCCGGCAGCTGGAATGTACCTGGCCAAGGCAGTGGCCTGTGCGACATGAAGGTAGAGGGTGCTAAGAATCACCGGAGGACCGGACCAGGCTGCCATCTGATGCTGACCTTGGCTACGTATAATGGACGCTCCCTATCTTCTGATTCAAGGCTCCTTGAATTGGAAGAAGAACTACAAAGGATCAAGTGGGACACCATTGGGCTAAGTGAGGTAAGGAGAAAAGGAGAAGATCTCATTGAAATGAAAAGTGGACATCTCTTCTATTATCGTGGGACAGATACTGGCAGAACTAGTGGTGTTGGATTTATAATAAACAAGAAACTGAAGGATAAAGTTGTAGAAGTTGAAAGTTCCTCTGACAGAGCTGCACGACTTGTTATCCAACTCTCGAGAAGATACCAGGCTCATATTATTCAAACTTATGCACCTACCACAAGTCATCCTGAAGAAGAGATTGAAGAATTTTATGAGGAAATTTATCATCTAAATAATAAAGGCAAGCAGCACTTGAAGATCATTATGGGAGATTTCAATGCAAAAATAGGGCAACAGCAACAGAATGAAACTTTGGTAGGTAAATTCGGTCACAGCAACAGAAACCAGCATGGAAATATGCTTATTGAATTTGCAGAGGCAGAAGGGTTTATCATCATGAACTCCTTTTTCAAGATAAAGCTGCAAAGGAAATGGACATGGAGGCATCCCAATGGATTGACAAATGAAATTGATTTTATTATGTGTAACAAGAAATTTGTCATGGAAGACTGCAGTGTGCTAAACAAGTTCAACAACAGGTAGTGACCATAGAATGGTACGATGTAAGATGCACTTCAACGCTAAACTTGAGCGTGGCAAGCTCATGCTCATAAAACAAAGTGTATTGATATGACCAACCTCAAAAAACATAATACCTTCAAATTGGAACTGAGAAACAGATTCTCTGCTCTAGAAGGTCTAACATTGGAAGAAGTGGACATCTCTGAAGTTAACAGAAAACTGACCAAGGCTCTTATGGAAACAGCAACAAAAATAGCTGGTACTAAGAACAAGTTGCATATGAACAAATTATCAGAAAAAAACAAAATTCTGATGCAAAAAAGAAGAGATGAGGGCAACTAAAGAAGATGTGACTTCCAAAGTGGAATATATAGAGCTATGCAAGACAGTACAAAAAAGTATCACTGAAGATGTAAGGAAATTCAACTGTGAACTAGTGAAGAAAGCAATTGAAAACAACCAAAGCCTGAAGAGAGCAAAGGGACATCTGAGTAAGGGAAGAAAACAGATTATGGCTCTGAGAAAAGAAGATGGTTCTGTAACAAGAAATAGAGGTGAAATTTTGACAAGAGTAGAAGATTTCTACTCTAAACTACGTATATGAAAGGGATGATACATGCACTCCAGACATAACGAAAGGTAAAAGTACCAGAGTTCTTCCAGTTCTCTCGGCAGAACTTGCACATGCAATCAAGAACATGAAACGGCGGAAAGCTCAAGGAGAAGATAGAATTACCGCAGACATCATATAAGAAGCAAGTGGAGAAACTGAAACAGTACTCGCCCAAGTTTTCACTCGATGCCTCAACGAAGGGAAGATTCCTGGAGATTGGAACAATGCTACAATGATCCTGCTTTATAAAAAAGGTGACATTGAGGATCTCAGGAACTACAGACCTATCAGCCTCTTATCAGTGGTTTATAAAATCTTCAGTAAAGTTCTTTCACACCACTTGAAGGTGACACTGGACATGACTAAACTGAGAGAACAAGCTGGATTCAGAAGTGGCTACAGCACTATAGATCATATCCACGTACTGAGAGAACTAATTGAAAGAGCAAGGGAATATGAACTTCTAATTATACATGGCTTTTATCGATTATGAAAAGGCCTTTAGAATAAATTATCAACGTTTTTTCACAATTAAATGTTTTATTAACATCGACTACAGTTTCGCAGAGCGTCTGGCTCGGCGAAACTATAGTCGATTGTAAAAACGTTGATAATTTATTCTAAATGAACATCCCAAGTGTGTAGTCTTGAATTATATATGAAAAGGCCTTTTATTCGGTGAAACCATCAGCAGTTACAATGGCTTTGAAATCCTGCGGTATTGAAGATGCATACATTAATATTATTAATAACATCTATGAAAATGCAAGTGCAAAGATTTGGCTATTTGAGAATACAGCACCCATAAAAATTGGAAAGGGAGGGAGACAAGGTGACACACTATCTCCCAAACTCTTTAATGCCACATTGGAAAATGTCTCTTAATTACTGAACTGGGAAAACAAAGGGATAAAGATTAATGGAGATTATCTAAATCACCTTCGTTTTGCTGATGACAGTCATTTTTGCAACTACCCCATCAGAGCTGCAGAGTATGATCCAGGAAGTTGCCGACAAGAGTAAAGAAATGGGATTAAAAATGAACTTTCAGAAGGCAAAAGTGATGTACAATGCTTTTACACGAAATGAAGATTTATCGGTTGATGGGGGAAAGCTGGAGATAACAGATGTGTACGTTTATCTTGGACAGCAGATATCAAGTGAGGGTCACATTAATGAAGAAATTAATTGGTGTATAAAACTTGCCTGGAGAGCTTTTGGAAGAAACAGCATAATTTTCAAGAGCAATATGCCATTATGTCTTAAAAGAAAAGTGTTTGATCAATGCATCCTTCCAGTGCTTACGTATGGTGCAGAGATGTGGACCTTAACTAAAAGAGACATACAGAGACTGCAGACAACCCAAAGAAGCATAGAGAGATGCATGCTTGGTGTAACCAGAAGAGATAAGAAGAGGAACTCGTGGATCAGAGAAATGACAAGAGTGGAAGACATCATGACCAGAGTAAAATCCCTGAAATGGCAATGGGCTGGACATAATGCTAGGAGGACAGACCATTAATGGACAGCTGAAATTTTAGACTGGATTCCAAGGGACAGGAAGAGACCCAGAAGAAGACCACATGTGAGATGGGTGGATGAAATTCGAAAGTATGCAGGAGTAACATGGAGGAGACTGGCACAAGACAGACCACTGTGGAAGAAACTTGGGGAGACCTTCATCCAGCAGTGGATTGATAATGAATGATGATGATGATATTCAAAAGATTTCCATGCGTAATATTGTAAGAATGTTAGATTGAAATATTTTTTTTCATTTTACACACAAAAGGTATCAGTAAGCTAAAAAACTTGCAAAGCAATAAGACAAGCTGTTTTGACATAACTACAGCTATGTCTTCATCAGAAGCAAGTCTGACAATACGTTCCATTAGCGAAAAAGTAATTTAAGAAACTGCTTTTTTGCTAACTGAATGTATGGCAATTTGAAAAACTGCTTTTCACTAATTGAACAAATTGTCAAACCTGCTCCTGATGAAGACATAACTGTAGTTATGTCAAAACACGTAGAGTGCTTTATTGTTTTGCAAGTTTTTTGCTTACTATGCATTTTGTGTGTAAAATAAAATATAGTATTTTCTAATCAACATTCTCATACTGTTGGTTGGAAATGAATCAACATTATATTTGTTTCATCAGATGGTGAAACAGAAATTAGAAAGTTAATTTTATTGGCTCTACTCGGAGATATTTTAAAGTTACCTTTGACTGAAGAATTCACTCACTTCTCATTCACCTTCTCCTCTGACAGTTTTATTTTCTCACAAATATTTCTGCTAGAAAATAAAGTACTCAGTCGTTGATAATCTCCAAAAGACCAGAAACACATCAGCAAGATAATAAAACAATCTGAGAAGTAAATGAATTCTTCAATTACAGAAAACGTGAAACAGAAGGATCAATAACATAAGGAAGGAAAGCTATTTGAATACAGAATGCAATTCTTTAAAGTAAATATGCCACAAGAAAACATTTTTGTTTGAGTTGTACATAGAATTATGCTTTATGTAGCACCATGTAATCATATATTATAAGAGCTACCAACAAAACAAATTACGTCCAACAGAGATAGAGCAGTAAGAAAATAAATGTGACAAAAAATTAAAATGTTAGTGCTTTAATGGTAGATGGAAATTTTGCTGAGATTACTAGGATGGTACATATTAAGACAAGTTGTCCTGAAAGAAAGGAATCCTGAAAAATGAAGACTGCAAATGAAGAAATAAGATTTGACTAATCTGTGAATTTTTGGGGGTTGCAGAAAAACAAACTGTGGAAAATTACAAAGTTAAAGAAACAATAAATACATTTCTCATGTATAAAGAAAAACATAGTGTTTACCTCTCGACGGCGTGGAATTGGCACAGGAGGAGCAGGTCGTTTTTTCTTCTTCCACTCTTTGCTTTCTGCTGTTTGGCGTTGATCTTTGACACTAAGATCACTACATGAGCTTACACTACTTACAACACTATCTGAAGACTTGAGTCTGAGATTGTCCATGTCTTTCATTTGTTTGCAGTTAGCAAGATCATCACTGCTTGCTGCTCTGTCAGAACTTGCAACTTTATGTAAAACACTGGGAGAAGGTGGGGGAGGAGGAGCTGGTTTGCTTTTCAAAGGCTTTGGAGATGGGGACTTTATAGTGGGCAGAGAAGTTAATGGAGATGATGTAAGAGATGCTGAATTACTTGAATCAACAGACTCACTTCTAAATATGTCTCTAACAGATGGAGGCTTTGGAGCTTGGCGTTTTTTTAATGTCCCATGCAGTGAACCTGTTGGTGAGTCTGTCGGTGTAGAATACTGTCTGGCAGAAGATAAAGAGCTACCAGGACTACTCATTAAGCTTGTTCTCACAGCTGGAACAGGAGTTATTCTTGAAATGGCACTCAAGGAATAATCTGAACGTGAGTTTGCTTCATCATCATCATCATCAGATGCAAACGGATTCATTGAATCATCGTATTCCGTATCTTTGCTATCACCAACTTCATCTGAATCACCAAATGGGTTCAAATCATCTGGATAGACATCTTTGGATTTGGAAGTTCCAAAAGGTGATTTACTTGTTCCTTCCTCATCATCACCAAATGGATTTAAATCATCAGGGTAATCTTCAGTATCCTCAGCTTTCACCGGTAAGCTGATCTCACTATTCAGTGATTTCTCTTCTGATTTTTTATCAGCATTTTCACTTGGGATATCAGAAGTCAACGGAATGTTTGGAATGGTAGTGGTTTTGTTAAGTTGTCTTAAAGTTTCATTAATTTCTTTGTCATGTAAATTGACAGCTTCTTGTTTGACATCAACAGGTTTACCTAATTTACTATCACTTTTAGCTTCTGTTATTACCGGAGAACTTTCACTAATAACAACATCGTGGTCTTTCTCTTTGTTCACAAGTGATATTTTGTACTGTGAAAGCAATGACGTTCGGCCAGACAAAATGGAGTCCCGCTGTAGAAATGAATGTTGTGCATTACTCTTTGGTGAAAGACTTTCATCAGTGACTGTTGGTGTTTCAGTTTTAAGCTTAGGCAGACTTAAGTTGTTTAACTTAGAGTCACTCACTTTCAAAGTAGTGGAAGGTGATACACTAGGAATAATTTGCAAATTTTCAGCAGACTGATGGGTAGGTTTCAGTTCCCCTGAAGCACTTTTCTCACTGATAGGATGTTCAACACTTGAAATACTATGGTTTAAGAATCTGGGACCTCGTTTCTCAGATTCCAGTGACCCTCTACGACCAGTTCTACTCCACCTGTCATGAATTAAGCTGTTTAAACTTTCTTCTGAGTTCATTTTTTCCCCTGTTGGGGAAAGTAAAGATGGTACATCTTTAGAGATAAAACTGGAAAGTGAGTTTTGCCTGGGTAAAGTTGTTAAACTATAAGTAGGTGACTTAATAACAGGCATGTAATTAAAGTTAACAGACTTAACACTGTCAGCTGATTTTAATCCTAGTAATGGTGAGGATAATGTTTCAGAAGAAAGGCGTCTTTTAGATTCTGATAACGGTCGCGTTGCAATGTCAAGTTTCAGTCTTGCTAATGGTCTTGGAGAGCGATCTCTCAATAACACACTTTGATATGGCTTGCGAGTGTTAGTGGGAGATTCATTATCCGATATGGAATGCAAAGACAAATTGGATGACCCTGGTGATGAATTGTCCCTATTGATCTTCGTATCACTTTCTGACTTCATGTTTGTATCACTTTCTGACTTCACGTTTGTATCACTTTCTGACTTCACGTTTGTATCACTTTCTGACTTCACACTGGATGTGAAACTACCATTGCATTCAAAAGCACTGATTCTGTCCCTGACTGTAAAAAAATGGGAAAAAAATTAATGAAAGATGTACATAAAATATTTTTTTTCACTTTTTTACATCTATCATATAGTTTTTATTTGGAAATTGTACTATATTTACAAATTTCCTTACAAATTCTTGGCATTTAATTGCTGTACTTCTGTAAAAGTTTATAAGGCTATTAAATTTAGAAAATATTTTACTTAGCTAAGAGTTAGTTATTAATATTTTCACATTTCTTACAGCTTTTTCTAAATAACTTTTAGTTTGAAACTGTCCATCTTGTAAATTCATCATCCTACCCTGCTATTCCAATCAGTGTGTGTGTGTGTGTGTGTGTGTGTGTGTGTGTGTGTGTGTGTGTGTGTGTGTGTGTGTGTGTACATACAGTATATACAGGGGGTTGCACTGCCAATCACATTGTCTGCAATTTGCAAAAAAAAATCATTTTGGCGAAAATATTAGCAATTACTTTTTTTAATGACGTCCACGTAAAAACAGTCTTTAATTTTTATTAAATTTGGTATTTAAAAAATGAAATTCGAATGTTTGTTACTTTTTTCATTATTTACATTGCGTATGAGACAAAGTGATTACGTGAAAAGAGTGATGCAATCGCTGACATACGACCTTTATGTTTCTATGGGTTTTATAATTTCAGTGGAGGATGAAAAAAATAGCAACTTCAGATTACATTTGGCGAATGTGTTGGCAATTTCTTTTAAAAAACCGAGAGCCATCGCAGTGTACATATATATATACACTGAAAGAGCATTTTATTATACACACCCATCTAATAACATGAAGGCACAACTTTTGTCCTCTCAACAGCAGCAGCATGTCATGCATTGACTATACCAGGTGTTAGAAATGTTCAAATGGCATTGTAGCCCAATATTCCAAGACAGCAACTGCAAAACATTGAGATCGCCCAGTTAATCCGGTCAAAATAGGATTTTCAGATGAAACAAATATGAAAGTTTTGAAACTTGGCACACTTGTTTATAGGTATCTAGTGAAGATTATATCAAAAGTTTTGATGAATCAGAGGTGAGCTCTAGCTGCCATCTTGAAATATAGGTACGTTTTTTCAGTTTTTCATAAATATCTTGAAAACATTTGGTCATAGCCTAAAAATACTTTTGTACAAAATTGAAGCTCACAAAATTTTCCACAAAACAGGTTCTATTCACTTTTTTTTTGTGTGTATCTCTAATAGTTTCTGAGATAATCGGGTGTCAATGTTGTACTTTTTCGCTGATCGTGACGTTATCACTATGGTTTTTCATACAAATAAGCTCATAACTTCTGAACCATCAGTTTTTTGAGATAGAGTTCATAAGCACTATGGTAGAGCATCAAATTCTCCTCAAAATGGGTATCTTACTTATTTTATAACTCCAGCAGGTTAATAATAGATATAGCTGTTCAACAGATCCGTCTGAATATGATACATACCATATGTAATGGTTTAATTATATGTAATGTTATAATGCAGGCAGGCACACACACACACACACACACACACACACACACACACACACACACACACACACACACACACACACACATATTGGGTATATAAATAGGTTTTGAGGGATTTCCGTTCGGTGTCGTACTTATTACTGCTCGCATGTATTTCAAGGTAGCAACATTGCGATATCGCAGTACGAGACACCAGCTGTCAGAGTCAGTACACGACGTTCGATTGAGTTGCGAAGACGTATTTTGTTTTACTCGATGGAAAATGGCAACTTTCGTCCTGACAAAACAGCATTTGCGGGAAGTGTTAGTGCATTACTTTATTGTCAAGAAAAGTGCTGCCGACAGCTATCGCTTTATGTCAGAAATCTATGGTGAACATTCCCCATTCAAAAAAACACGTGAGTATTGGTTTAGACGATTCAAAAGGAACGATTTCGATGTCTGTGATAAAGAACGTTTTGGGCCACCCAAAAATCTTGCTGATGCTGAATTGGAAGCTTTAATCAACAAGGATCCATGCCAGACCCAAAAAGAACTAGCAGCAGCATTAAATGTTAGTCAACCATCCATTTCACAACGTTTAGCTGCCATGGGAATGGTGCAAAAAGAAGGGAATTGGGTTCCACATGCTTTGCGGAAAAAATACCTTGAACGTTGAAAAACCATTTGCAAATTGCTGCTTCAAAGGCAAAAAAAGAAAGTTTTTTTTGCATCGTATTATTACTGCCGACGAGAAATGGATATGGTACAATAACCCTAAATGGCAGAAAGTATGGGTGAAACCAGGTCCTTCAACGCCAAAATGCAATATCCATGGTTAAAAGGTAATGCTGTGTATCTGGTGGGACCAGAAGGGTGTGATCCACTATGAACTGCTGAAACCGTCAGAAACTATTACTGGTGATCGGTAACGAACCCAATTTATGCGTTTAAAACAAGCTGTCACATAAAAACGGCCGGAATGGGAGAATAGACACAACAAAGTCATCTTACCGCATGACAACGCAAGACCACATGTTTCTCGAAATGTGAAAAAGTACTTAGAAGGATCCGACTGGGAAGTTCTACCCCACCCGCCATATTTGCCAGATATTGCACCATCGGATTACCATTTGTTCCGGTCGATGCAAACAGCACTTTCTGAAGAATAGTTTAGTTCTTATGAAGACATCAAAAATTGGCTGGACAACTGGATCTCTTCCAAGGAACTGGAATTCTTCCTTCGGAGCATACGTTCACTGCACAAAAGATGGGGTAAAGTTGTAGCTTCAGAGGGAGCATACTTTGATTAATATTAAAATATTGTTTCTGTTCTCCAACAACGTGCTTTGTTCACCTCAAATCCCTCAAAACTTCTTTGCATACATACAAACATACACTGAAGAACAATTGAATTAGAGACAGCTGGCATTATGCAAATGTGGCGCTGTGAGCTGCCCTGTAAACGGAAATGACATGATGTATGCAGCGATCCGACAATATAAGGAGTGATGCGACGGGAATCAGTATGGGGTAAGACGAAGGATCTAAGCGCATTTGATCGTGGGCAAATTGTCGGGGCCCGACGAATGGGTCACTCCATCTCGGAAGTCGTGCAGGCACTGGGATTTTCACGAGCCACTGTGTCATGGGTGCACCGTGAGTGCATCGAATCCGGTAAAACCATCCCTGCAAGGGCCAACTGCCGTGGACAACAGCATGTGGATGAGCGGGGTTCATCGTTGGCTAGCTCGCATTGTAACAGCGAATAGACGGGCCACCGTGCAAGAAATCACTCAGCAATTTAACGCTGGTGCACAAAAACGTGTAAGCAGCCACACCACCCAGAACCATCTCCTCGCTATGGGGTACAGAAGCCATCATCTCATGAGGGTACCGCTGCTGACCGCACATCACAGGGTACAAAGATTAGCATGGGCATGGGAACATCGCCACTGGACCCTAGACATGTGGGAAAATGTTGCCTGGACTGATGAGTCGAGATTCACGTTGGTGCATGTGGATGGCAGGATACGAGTACAGCGCAAATCACATGAAGCGATGGATCGTTCTTGCCAGCAGGGTACTCTTCAAGTTGGTGGGGGTGGCATTCTCGTCTGGGGACTGTTTACGTGGACTGAAATGGGACCCCTGGTATGTGTGACATCATCCCTCACAGGTAAACATTACCGGGATATCCTGGGCGACCATTTGCTCCCGTTTGAGCATCTTCAACATCCCACTGGGGACCTCATCCTGCAACAAGACAATGCACCGTGCCATCGCTCCCGAATTGTATCCGAATGGTTGGATGAACACTCCACCGACATGACCTCACTTCCTTGGCCAGCTAGGTCACCTGACCTCAATCCCATCGAGCACATCTGGGATGCCATCGAGTGAGATGTTCGAGGCTCTGACCCCCCTCCATCAAATCCATGTGAACTGTGGGAGCTTGTTCAGGGGTCGTGGATCCGTATGGCTTCCCAACGCTTCCGGTGTCTTGTCGAGTCCATGCCGAGATGAATCGCCGCCGGCATCAGGGCGAAAGGTGATGCTACACATTACTAGACAGGTATCTCTAATTCAATTGCTCTTCAGTGTGCATGCATACATACATACATGCATACATACATGCATACATACATACATACATACATACATACATACATACATACATACATACATACATACATACATACATACATACATAGTCTCCAGATCGAGCCTAACAGGGTGTGTCCTTGATTATCACACAATAAGAGACAAACTCATACAAAAATACGGAGAACATATGATAATAGCAAGAGATGGAAGAAAGGTTCCGATCATCTGTTTTATTGACACAGGAATTAAAATCTTTTGAATTCATAGTACGAAAACAAAAAGAAAAACCATACTGAGGAGCGACTCAGAATCGTGAATACTGCGGCGGCAAAAACGAGGCAGTATATCCAGTCTCAAGTGTATGATGAAACCAACCCTACTGGTGATAACTACCTGAAGGACGCGAGTAGTTGCATTCCCACAACCCTACTTACTTTCCTGGAACACATGAAAATGAAGAAAACCAAAAACATTGAAAAGACAAAGAGGGGATGCATTTCCATTGCACACTCCATCATCTCTGCTGTGCGACCACTGTCTTTCATGTCCCCCACACTAAACAGCCTTGGCCTATTTCTATACAGGAAATACGGCTCCAAAAACTTCGTAAATCTTTTATCTAGTTTTGGATTCTGTTCATCATACTATGAAGCTCAACAGATGGAAGTGTCAGCAATTTTTCACACTCAACGTGGCATGAATGGGTTATTCAGTCAGTTCGTGTTCGACAACACTGACTTTAATACTGTCTGCATGATCGATGGATTAAATACTTTTCATGCTATGGGTGGCATTAGATGTATTACCCCAGCAAGTTCAGTCAGAAATGGAACAGAAATACCAAGATTAACCAAGATGCCAAGCTCAAAGACTTGTGGAGAACTTGGAGTTCTTCCACCAGAAGTATTCCAAAAACAGAAGGTGGTTTAAAAAATGTGATTGTGGAAGACCTGGCAGTTCTGGTAGAGAAAATGTCACAGCCAAACCCTTATGACACCCTATGGATGTATGCAAAATGCCTCAATATCCCTGGAGTTCCAGAATAAAAAGGATTTATGCATTCTATAACGAAAGGTATGTACAGTGAAAAGACGAAGGTTGTTCCTCTTCCTTTCATAAACTCTCCACCAACTGATTATGATACTATCTACACCGTGTTATGGTTTGCTGCTGACTTGTGTGCCAAAATCAATCAGAAGTGCTTAATTATTACGTTCGACCAGCTATTCTACATTAAAAGCAGAGAAATAGTTGCAGCTGTCTAACTGTGTGGTAAGACTAGGTGGATTTCACCTATTGATGTCTTTTCTGGGGTGCTTTGGATACCTCATGGGTGGAAGTGGTCTCAAAGAACCGAAAACCATATGAGAACCATGTAAACCATATGAGAACCAAATGTAATGTACATCAATTTTAATTTCAATCAATTTTTAATCATTCAATCATGTATCCAATAAATCAATAATGGTATCAATAAATCTATACTGTAATCTATTATAAATCAATAATGAATCCCATTTTGTTTTACATTTTTGTTTTTTCATCATATTTATCTGTGATTCCCACCCTTTAACATTCATAAAGGTAGGTGTTCGGCTCTGTGTTGCGATGGTCACATTAGATAGTGATAGCTTGTAATGTAAACATACAGCTATATCTATTGACCTGCTGGAGTAAATAAAATAAGTAAGATACCAATTTTGAAGAGAATTTCATGCTCTACAATAGTGCTTAGGAACTTTTTCTTGAAAAAATCGACAGTTCAGAAGTTATGAGCTTATTTGTATGAAACACCGTAACAGTAAAGTAGTGATCAGCAAAAAAGTACAACATTGACACCCGATTATCTCAGAAACTCTTAGAGATACAAAAAAAGTGAATAGAACCTTTTTTGCAGGAAATTTTGTAAGCTTCAATTTTGTACAAAAGTATTTTTGGGCTACGACTAACAGTTTTCGAGATATTTACAAAAAAACAAAAAAAGTACCTATTTTTCAAGATGGCAGCTAAAGCTCACCTCTGATTCATCAGAATTTTTGGTATAATCTTCACTAGATACCTATAAACAAGTGTGCCAAGTTTCAAAACTTTCATATTTGTTTCTTGTATTTGCCCATTTTCAGCCTTCGTTGACTGGAGGGTTTTGTGTTTGAGTGCATTGCTCCATTTTATCCCATACATGATCAACTGGGTTCAAATCCAGAGAGCAAGCTATACACGAGTTGTGAACTCTCTGGAATGCTCTTCCAACAAGTCCTTCACCAAAAGAGAGTAATGAAATAGGGCACTGTCTTGTTGAAAGAAGGTCTTCTACTGTGGTAAATGAATAGCCATCAAAGGGTGTAGGTGGTTAGTGAACATATCAACATAGCCTTGTGCAATAATGATAGTCTTAAAAGGTGCATGGGGCCCCACGGTCACCTGAACATAAAACACACCTCACCTAGCTTCTAGTACCCCAACTTGACAGTTGGGATCCGTGGTCTCACACCTTTCCTTTGGCATAGTTTAGTTGGAATCTTGATTCATGGCACCATTCATGGTAAGACTGCAGCCTCATAGCCTGGTGATGTGATGTCAACAAGATTACTGGAAGTGAGAACTGGCTACCATGGCACAGTCATACCATCGTATATCAGTCTTTGCACAAACCATTTGTGGGTGCTCCATCATTGTGAATGCCGATGTTATCTATCCACTCCACTCACCACTGTGGCCCTTGTTTCATGTATGAGAGATGGGGTGTTCACCTTGAACATCAACAGCCTGTTTAAGGGCAGATTTTTCTGAACTGCTGATTTTGATGAAGTCCTAGTAGACATGTGTGACACTCACAAGCAGAAATCGCATCTTCCTCAAACCAACTAACTCACTCAGGTTGATGTGTTTACCCATCATCACAGCCACAGGTATGCTGTACAGCAAGTAGGTATCTGACCTATTTTTAGCCTGGAGGGGGTTTCAGCTGGTTGAATTATTGTGATGGGGTAGAAAGGTTTGTGGATAAATGTGATGTGTATAATAAATTGTGCTTTCAGTGCCTCATACTAATACTTTCAATATTTTTTTTTCAAGAAAAATTTATTCAAGGACAAACTAGTCAGATATTTTAAGTGAAATCACTTGAATAATTGACAAAAAATTGGGTACTCACAAAAGAATTAACTTATTTTAACATGAATGAAGCAATTTTTCTAAGAACTATCAAAATACTTAAGAATATTGAGAAATGGCGGAAATTGTATCGGTATAAATTAGGTTAAATAAGTAAATGACTTCATAACGAGAAACAAGCTTTGGAGTGACATAATCATGCATTGAATTTCTAAACATAAAGTAACAGGCTGTGATAGAAAGTGACTGTGACATGTTCACATGGCAAAAGATGATGCACCACAGTCACATGAACCTAATTTATCTATAGGTATGAACATTTTGTGCAAATTGCCATGAAGATAAACTATGTTGACTTTTAATTCTTCCCTTAATTTATTTGACAGATGTCATTTCCTAGTTCAGATGCTGCCTTAGGAAACAGTAGTAGTATAGCCAAGGGTGCCCATAAGGGGGGGGTTGACTCCCCACCCCAGCCGTTGGTATAGCCAAATTTTTGATAAATTTAAAACACTAAAATAGACGAAACTTTTTTTAAAGCATTTTTAAAAATAATAAGATATTAATGATTGATTGTATCAATTATTTTTGCTGTATTTCAGTATCTTGTACATTTACTAAAATGTTTGACAGCCTTGAAGAAGGTAAGGATTTTTCTTAGTCCCCCCCTAAAAGTACTCATATGGGTGCCACTGAGTATAGCTGTTGCCAACTGACTATCTGATAGTGTATAAATGGGTATTGCTGACTATATAATTGTCTTCACATTGTCCTGTGGCTACATCTGATGCTGTTCCAACTGGCATTCTTAACTATTTTGTTTCCTTAATGCTGCATTGTCACTACATCACAGTCATCATGGAAATTTCTGATACAAGAGGCAGCCTCAAACCACACTGTCATAAAAAAATATGAATCTGTCTCATTCATCCAGGGACATCTGTTTCACTTTTTGCATATTTCCTGTACTGATTGATGCACAATTCCAAAGAAAAAAAAAACCCCATGAAATACACAAATTGTATTTGCTGCTAATAAAGGACACGTAAATAAATGATAATTACTATTTTCTTTATTAATATGGTGATATATAAACCATACACATAAAAATAAATTCCTCAGTTTCTGCATCATTTAGCCACACTACTCTTAGGTTGTTGCAGGCGAAATGTCGGATTTCGGGATGATGTAATTTTGAGCTGTACAAACACCGGCTGATGGCGCTAGTGTGTTTGATCGGGAAGGTTAAATATCCCAGCCCGTCGGCATGGAATCATTTCGGTGCTGTAGCCAAAACACGGAAGGAGGCCAATTACGGATACTTTTTCTGTATGAGTTCAAACTGGGCCACAACGTCACAGCAGCAGCCAGAAACATCAGCACAGCATTTGGAGATGATACAGTAAACGAACGGACTGTGCAGCGATGGTTCAAAAAATTTCAAGATGGTAATATGGAACTTGCAAATGCACTGTGCAGGCACTCAGCACCAGCCATCGACAACGACGAACTGCAAACCCTAGTTGAGAGTGACCTCAGCCAAACTGTACGGGACATGGCAGAGAAATTAGGCGTCCACTATTGGACAGTTTCCCGTCACTTGCAAGAACTTGGTAAAGTCAAGAAGCTCGATAAATGGGTTCCTCATGAGCTGACTGAAAGCAACATGAAGCTCCAACTGGAGATTTGCACTTTGCTGCTCGCCCGGAACAGAAATGCTCCGTTTTTGCACAGAGTAGTGACATGTGACGAAAAATGGATAACATACGACAATCATTGCCGATCTGCAAAATGGCTAGATGTTGGTGTGGCTTCAAAACACATGCCGAAACCAGAACTTCATTCAAAGAAGATAATGGTGACTGTTTAGTGGTGTGCAACTGGTTTTCTGCACTATTCGTTCACGAAATCTGGTGAAACCATTAATGCAGAGAAATACTGCAACCAGCTGGATGCAATGATTCAAAAGTTAAGCGTTAAGCGGCCGAGATTGGTCAACAGAGATGGCGTTGTACTGCTTCACGACAACGCGAGACCCCCATGTTTCAAGAACAGTCCAAAAATTACACAGCCTGGGCTATGAGGCTCTTCCGCAACCAGCTTACTCTCTCGACCATTCTCGCCCACTGACTACCACTTGTTCAAGCATTTGGACCATTTTTTGACAGGAAAATGATTGACCAATGAAGCAGCCATCAAACACGCTTTTGTACAGTTTCTGCAGTCTACAACAGCCTACTTCTATGCAACTGGCATCAATGCACTGGTATTGCGATGGGAGAAATGTATTGCAGCTAATGGTGCCTATTTTGATTGATACAGGTTGGTTTCCACCGTTTAACTGTAGACGGAAGTTTCACTCCCAAAACCGACATTTCATGTGCAACAACCTAATACTTTAAAGTGGTGATTGTCTTTAGAATACAGAAAATTCATTGTGTGTGTATACCATAGTTAAAAAAAAAAAAGCACCCAGAAGGAATCACCCAAAAGATGAAAATTGATATGTACAAAGTACATGTATAAGAAAGGAAATTATTGCAATTCCAGAGCAGTTAACCCATTTATTCGGATAAAACAGCAACACAAGTGTAACAAGTCAGTACATTATAGCGCCACCTGTGGCTCGGATACAAGAAGTTACCCAGCATGGCATAGACCCTCACAGTTCATGGATACTGTCCTGAGGTATAGCATGCCAGATGGTTCCAAATTGTGGGCCAGTTCACCGACATTTTGTGATGGGCATAGGTGGTGTTCCATCATACTCCAAGCATGTTCGATCAGTGAGAAGTCGGGCGATTGGTGTGGCCATAGAAATGTATCAACATCACAAAGGCAGGCTTGGGAGAGCAGTGTTGTGTGCAGCCTGGCACTACCCTGTTGAAAAATTGCTCGGTGATGCTGCAACAGGAATGGTAACACAACAGGTTGTAGAATGTTGTACATGTACCATTGAGCCATGAGGGTGGCATGGACTACCAAGGGTATCTGGCTGTCAAAGTAAATGGCTCCCCAGACAGTCACTCCAAGTGTGTGAGCCATGTGTTGTTCTATGGTAAAGGCAGGATCCATGTACTAGCTGGCTTGTCTCCAGACACGTATGAGCTGGTCATTGGCCCCAAGTTCAAACCATGACTCATCACTGAAGACAACACGATGGCACTGACCACTATCCCACATTGATAGGGCCCCACACCACTGGTGCTCGCTGGTCAGTGGCAGGTGGCAGAGTGGCATCCTCAAATGTAGTCCCTGTGCTGCAAGTCGTCTGACAACGATACGGATATCCACTTTCATATCTGTTTATGATACAACATGACCATGAATTGTTGAGAACAATGAATTTGGTTCTATTTGTGTGGCACTCACAATTGCTCAAACCTCACAGTCTGTCATTGCCCTTAGCTGTCCGAGTGCCACTGGGTTGTGCCCTCCTGGACCCATTGGTGCCAACATAATTCAATTGCTGCATTGCTCTGACCCAAATGCCTGGCGATATGGTGACTTGACCAATCAACCTCTCTCAGCAGAATTATACGTCCTCTCTCAAACTCGCTCAACTGTGCACAGATCCGATGTCAAGACGTCCTCACAAGCTGTGGAGCTAAATGCAACCACAATCCACTGACACAATTGTCAAGGCGTATGAGTTTTGCTCTTGATATACCATCCTCGATGTGTGGTTCTCATGGGCTGTAGTGGGCCACTATTTAGTAATTGGTCATTATTTTTTTATCATTTGCACATTTGACCCTGAGGTACTTGCATGCAGTGTTTCATCAGGATTGAATGATTTTCTCAGGGTGCTTCATTTATTTATTTTTTTGGCAAAGAGTGTATATACACCTATAAAAATATTCCATGAAATGTTTCAAAAACATCTCACTTGTAATAGTTATGCACACTGATCCAATCATAACTAAATGAATTCATGTTAATATAAAAACTTACACCAACTGAGCTATAAACAAAATAAGGATGTAGACAAATAATCATAAATGGTGCTCCATACAAGCATTTTTTCTAGAATGCATTACCTTTGTGCATGTGCAGAAAACACAGTTTTCATTTGGCAAAGAACCATCAATACATTAAATGAATTTGTGACTTCAAGTTATGTAGCATCGCAAAAGGCGACATAAAAAATCTAACGTATGTATTTACATACATCAAACTAAATACCATAAGACATTATAATATGTTTATGTTAGGTCTAAACTTTTCAAGGCAGTTAATGCAGATGCTAATGCAACATATTGCTTATGATGAGAGAACCAGATGATACACTTAAATGGTGGAAGCCTTGATTATGACTGCTCTAAGCAAGATGTACCCAGAACATTGTCAGAAATCGCATTCTTACAGAACATTGTCAGAAATCGCATTCTGCACACCTACTCTAGTATTGAAATCTCCTGCTATTATAAATTTCTCTTTAGCATCAAACTGGCTCAAAACAGCTTTTTAGCTCATTCCAGAAATCTTCCGTCTTGTCAGAAGGTTCCAAGTCACAAGGAGCATAAACTACAACAATTACTATTCTCAGAAGTTTAACTTTTAAAGAATTCTCTCACTTATGCAGATATAGTATATCAAGTTGTTCTTCATCTTTTCACTTAAAATTGCACCTACACCAGCCTGTCCTTTCACATTATCCAATATTCCAGACCATACACTCACTGTGGCTTTCACTACTTCTATCCTAATTTCCTTCTTTTGGTTTCACTTACACACAGCACATCCAATCTATATTTATTCATCTCCTCAATCACCTCATTCATCTTGCCATTTATACCTCTAGTATTCCATACACCAATCTTACACTCACTCAGTCGTGATCTCTTTCTCATGTGCCTTTTAGAAATTCCAGATCTATTCCATGGTGGACCGTCCTTCTCAGGTGTGGTAGGTCCACCATATCCCACACTAGAATTCTTTAATTTATTCTGTCTTTGTGTCTTTTTAATCAGGTAGGTACATCAGTGTGGGTGATCAGCCCACAGCTGATGGTTCCAGTTGGCCATACAACCTAAGGATTTTGGAACAAAACCCAGTGAGTTGGGGTCTTTTTGCCAGTGTCACACAGAACTAGCCGGCACTTCTCCAAGATTCACAGAGACCCTTGTTGCTGTTCTGTGTGCCATTGCCCATGGAGCCCTACGAAAGTTGTGAAAAGTACTATCAAAGTCATGACAATTATCTTCTTTGATCGTGAAAAATTTATCTATCACATATTGTACCACAACACTGGTGCATATAACCACATAGTTTAAAGAATAATGCTACAGGACTATGTATAAAAGAAAAAATTAGCTAAAGAAGGTTGAGAAGCCACTACTACATTATGATAAATGCACTTCCACATATTTCTCGTGTCATTAACAGGCTTTTAAGAAAAGAATCCACGTTGTTCCTCAACCTGTGTACAACCCAAATATCAGTCACCACCTTCCCAAGACCCATAGTTCATGTAACTAATCTCATCTCTACATGACTATTAATCCTTTGAATTCACCTTTAAATGATTTTCTGCTTACCCATCAATTCCATTTAAATCTCACCTTTCTTGAATGAATTTGTTGTGTGTGGTAAATTTTGAAGCAGCCACAAACATGTAAAGCCACCACACACTGTTCTCATTCCTAAATAGCCTTGCTTCTCTTTTATGTAGCGCAAACTTCACATGTTCTTGTTCTAGCTGAATTCTTTTTCGTGCATGTGTGCGTGCGTGTGAATTCCCTAGGTCATAGTGTGTGCGAAGTGTTGATGGCATACTCCCTTGCTTTTCTCTGCCACATGTGTTGCGGTTGGGCAATTTTCCATACCCATGTTTCCCACATATTAGAACTCGAGGAGTTAAAGCATCATTTTGCTGACACTATCTCTGGATCTGAAATCAGCCATAAGAGGTCAAAGAAAAAAATGGGAGAGGAAGAAAATTTTGCAGTAGATGGAAAGAAATAGAAAAGGTTAATTGACAGAAAGAATTATTTTTATTTGTTTTTTAAGTGGTCTGTACCAGAAACATACCTGAACACTGAACAGGAATGAGATGATAAGGCCTAAATACCTACTGGTGAATTATGCAGTTCCTATTAGGAATACCAACATGACAAAACATTACAGTATACACAATAACAGCAACACCACTATCAATACAACTTCAGAAAAGGATTTGTTATCCAACACCTAACAAATTGAAAAAATTTGGCAATCTGCATATTTACAGACCAAAAGCTATATCACTTAGTGGCATTTGAAATGTGAACAGTTCTTCATTATGATTTGACCATTCCAGTTTGCTAATGAGTTTTTAATACTTGTCTACTTTTTATCTCTTCAAATTTTCTTAGAAATAGAATCTTGTGCACAGATGGCATCATCATAATCAGAAGTGAAACTATAAGAAAGGGTGATGCAGTATCTTAACAAAGTTTTTACTGTGAATCATGTTAAAAAAGGCACTACTTTATGTTTATGTGCACGTAAACATTTCAGATTAAATTTTCAAAGCATATTTGCTTTGTGTTCTGGTTTATTTTCACAACAATGCAGAAAAGTTAATGAAAAGAGATCCAGGAAATGTTATTTCACATACAGCATGTATAAAAAAAAAAAATAAAAAAAAAATGTCAATAGCAAACATATTAATATGATTAAGTTTTCCTTGTCCTACTTGCCCTTTCATATGCAATCTAATGTAGATGTTAGTATCATATACCTCACATTGTTAAATTTCAAAAATTTGAATTTTGTTATAATATATAGTGACACAATCTAATGTAAATGTTAGTAACATACACTCTGAATTAGTATGTATCCAAAATTTGTGTTTGTTATCATCAGTGAACTTTAGACAGACAGCAGCTTAGATAACCAGAGAATATGAATTATCTGGCCAAGGCCAAATTACCCATTTTTCACCTGAGTAAAATTCATTTTAGCACCCTGATTTTTTAAGTGTTCTGCCTCTTTTCCATATTAATATTTTCATGGGCAAATAATCTCAATAAATTAGTGCATATATGAAAATGAATTAATTTGAATGCAAAAATTATAAACTATGGAAAGGCAGATGCATTTTAACTTTTCTTTAATAATTTTTTTCATGAAAGTTAACTTTTATACCTTGGTCACAAAGTTTGATTAATCTACTGAAATGCAGGTTAGGTTATGAGTAATATGCTTCCAGTTGAATAAGCAACTACAGAATTTTATCTTTCATAGGCCAAGGACAATCTCAGGTACATCTTAATGGGCATGAGTTTGGAAAACTTCCTGTCATACCCAATGATGAAAGCAGGCAAAGCTAACAGGTTCCTTAAAGAAAGCAAAAGACCCACTAAAATCTCATCTTTTTAAATTATCTGGTATAATAAGGAAAGCTTCCTGACATACCTCATGATGAAAACATGCTAAGCTAATGTAAGGTACCTTAATTTTTTAGAAGGCCTTTTTGTTTCTTTATCTGTTTTTTTTTTAATCATCTTTTAAGTGAAATTAAAAAGATTTAGCAGAATGGGATTCTTTAATAGTTTACTTTAATTTCTGAATGGCTAATAAATTTATCACATATAGAAGCTCCTTCAATAAACCACATACAAGCCAACAGTTTGAGCAAGGTGAATACCTGAATAAGCTCTTTGTTCTTTAATACTTTGTTAATTTTACACAAGAAATGATCGTTTCATACGCATTAATGCTAAAAATTAAACTGAGTGCCAAAAACAGACCAAAAATCATGATACAGTTGGTAACTATGTGTGTTTATGCTTAAGCATGCAGAGGCAGAGCAGAGCAGGAACACTAAACTTGTCCAAACTTCTGAATACAAGCTCAAAATCATGCAAAAAAGATATATGGAGGCCAAGCCCCCCCCCCTCCCCCCAAAGCAACATTGTTAAACAATCTGGAGAAAATATCCATTTAAAACTGAATGAGTTGGTAGTCAGACTCAGGGGGACAATGTGTCTTTCAGAAATATTAAATTAGTTGGTGCCAAGCAATTAGGAGTGACCCTAGTACCCCAAATTGCTTGATGCCCTAAGCAGCTTTTCTGCACACTCACCTCTATTAAAGCTTGCCACTCAAGCCGGTCCTATATCCTACATCCCTAAATCCCCATCTGCAACAAATAATGAGGCTTTTGCTATATTTAAATTAATCCCAAGTTTGTTTGTTTTTTCATTACAAAGCACAGCCATAAAACAATAAAATATACTAAAAATATAAAGAATTCAACCTGATATGGAAGTCCTAGGCTGATCCACTGTTAGTGGTGGAGTTTTCACAGGAGAAATTCTGTTACTGACATTCTGCCTGTCAGCAAGTGGAGAGTATTCATGACTGCCAATTGAATCACTGTTGTTTTGTTGTGAGAGACTCCTTTTCAGGAAACTATTTCCTGGCCATATCTACAGAGGAGGTTAACAATGACAGTTTTGGAGTAGCAGATGCTGAATGCTTCTCCACAGCAATGTCACTTGTAGGGGCTGATTCTGTTACATCCACAGAGCTTAAGGAACTGTCTGTCTCACTGACTTCATCTTGAGGACAAATGGCACATTCATATGTACCTTCAGTCTCCCCTTCAACATAAGCCCCAGGCTTTAGGATTGTATTGCACCTAAAGCACTTGAAGCATGTCCTGTGATACAGTTTCCCACTAACAATCAACCTTTCCAAGATGTAAACACGATGTCTACAGGTTTGGCAGACATCATGCTTTCTCCCGTTGAAATATTCAAGTCAGATGTAGAAATCTGTAAAGAAAAAAATGCAGATATTTCAATACACAGCAAAAAAAATATCTTTAGTCAAGCGCAGAGGGAAATTTCATGAATGGTTTATGCAAAGAAGAACTGAAATAAACATTACAAAAATACATCTCTTCCTAATGGAAGCATATCGTTTTGTAGGCACTGATTACAAAGAATGTTCAGGTCTTCAATGAATGCATGTTCAGTTGTGGTGTTCCTTTGGCTGACTTTGCATAGCAAGTGCCAAACATTTGAAAATGCTTTTTTTGATGTTGTATTACTTGTGACTTGAGTATTTCCCGTACAGGATTTACAGGATTGGTACATGTATTATTTCACTAGTATTCCTGTATTTTCAAGTTTCATTTGCATAGCATTGTTCACCTGCATGAAAATATCGATGATGTCTTCCGACTTATGATTTCTTAAAACTTTTCTGTGTTTAAAGATATTTTTTTTGGGGGTGAAAATTTGAAAATTAAAACTGCTACACTTTTTTTCTCTGAATTCACTGTTAATCTTTGTATCACACAATAGGTTTCTCAGCTTTTTCTACTTGTGACACAGACTATTGGTAATACACTAGAGCTTAAAAATATCAAAATTGTATTTCATAATAAAATACTATGAAGTTAAATGTATGAAGGTTGTACCGAAAGTAATGCAAAGTTTGAACAACCTCTATCAGTTAATCAAAAAGTTATGCCCACTTTTGCATTACTTTCGGAACAACCCTCTTATATCTTCACCAGTAGGTCTTTCAAATTCTGGATTATGATGTACCTCCATTGGCGTGGGCATTTCTTAAGGGAAGCAGGTTTTTCCATGATATTTTCTCATGCTTTTTACACATCACATGGTGGTGTAGTGACAATTTGGAAGAAGCATTTCTGCAACTCACTCCTCTTCCCTCAATGTACATTTGTTATACTCATGAGAGTCAGGGTTCTAATTTCTTCTGAGTTGGCAACATCTAATGACACTTATTAATTTTAAAACACCTTCATTATCCCCCCCTTTCTTTAGTTATGGCTATATGTTTTCCATAGGCTAGGAGAAAACTACCTTTTTGTTAGAGCTGCCATGTTGGTGCTGCATCTTTACACTGGTTCAGCTATCTCAATTCAATCTTATGTGCTCTCTCTATATATATATAAGTAAAAGAATATTAACATACAAGCAATCTACCCTCATAAAGAAACAAATAGGGCCAAAAACCTAAAAAAAAAAAAAAAAAAAAAAAAAAAAAAAAAAAAGATGTTTACTCAGGACCCCTGGATCACTCTTCAGGGAAAGACATCAAGAGGCCCTGAGCACACAAGTTCAGTTCAGGTTTCATGAGAATGCAAAAATCTCAAAAAAGCAATAATGGATATCCAATTTGAAATTTTGTGATGTAAATTTTGATGCATTCTGTCTTCCCTACCTAAACCACAGAAAACACAAAAGAGTCACCAGGATAAAAACTGAACCAAAAAATGAACTATAAAGCACCTTACCAAAACAATAATGTTACATGTACTGTTGGAAATTACAGCTAAATTTGTTCACTTTGTTTCTGAACACACCTGGAGTTTGATTTTCCAACTTGGTTTTACGTCTTAACCGCAAATCTTTAAGAATGACTTTGTTTATGTCATGTAGGGTTTGGTGGAAGGATTTTTGTTGCTGTTGCTGTATTTTAATCTTGTGGGGAGAATTTTGACTCAGTTTTTGTTTTGATGTTCCTTTTTTTGTTTATACAACAGTACATGTAACATTATTGTTTTGGTAAGGTGCTTTATAGTTCATTTTTTGGTTCAGTTTCGATCCTGGTGACTCTTTTGTGTTTTCTGTGGTTCAGGTAGGGAAGACAGAATGCATCAAAATTTACATCACAAAATTTCAAATTGGATATCCATTATTGCTTTTTTGAAATTTTTGCATTCTCATGAAACCTGAACTGAACTTGTGTGCTCAGGGCCTCTTGATGTCTTTCCCTGAAGAGTGATCCAGGGGTTCTGAGTAAACTTTTTTTTTTTTTTTATGTATATTTCCTTAACATTGTTTCGTCATTTTGTTATTCACTTCAGTTTTTTTTTTTTAAGAGGTTTTTGGCCCTATTTGTTTCTTTATGAGGGTAGATTGCTTGTATGTTAATATTCTTTTACTTACACTAACTACATCTAATACTTGCAGCATTGCGCAGTTTTGTTGTGGTTTATATTATATTACATGAGTGAAAATTTAACTTTCCTATGCTATATATATATACCTAAAAAACCAACTAGAAGTTAAATAAAAAAACAACTTTGAAATTCTAAAGCGCCCAAGGCTGCATGAAAAATCAAACCACGATACTAAAAAAATGCAAAATCCCAAGAGAATTAAAAAAATATATATATATATATATATATATATATATAGCAGGAAAACAAAAACAAAAAAAATTCCGAGAACAAGCAAAGGAAAAACACTACAAACCCCAACCATCTCAGGCAAATGAGCTCCGAATGAGAGAAAACAGAAAACCAGAAGAATGCAGGGAAGCAGATCAATGACTAATTCTCCAATGGCTTTGTCAAGGGCAAGCATGAAGAAAATCACTCACTTTATCTACCGAGACCATGGAAGTGTGGGTTTCTGATAATTTAGTTTGCTTTATGGATAAATTAAATTTAATGTTAAATTTTAACAGATTTTAATTTTGACAGATTTAAAAGGGACTTCCAACCCCAAAACAGCAAACTAAATAGCATTGCCTGACCTCACACATATAACCAAGAGAATCTCAGCAATCAATTCTAAAGAAGGATGACGAATACCCCAAAAAATGCAATCCCAGAGAAAAAATAAATACTGATATATTGTAAAAATCCAAGCCAAAGAAGAGGTAAATAAATAGAGTAACATTATCCTGTCACATGAAAAATTGAATAAAAAATTAATAATAAATTTAAACAACAAATGTAGAGTAACTTTGAAAATTGCCAATTTAAAACAACATATTTAAGAAATATTTTAGCATATAGTGCACTAGTATAATGCTCAGTTGTAACACGAGAGATTTAAATCATAGAACCAATTTTCAAGCCTCAGATAAGCAATGGATATGCCCAAGACACTCACAAAATTTTTTCAAAGAAGTTTGGTTCAGTACACACCTATAATTATCGAAAATTTACTCCATACCTAAAATCGTAAACACAACCTAACAAAAATATATATGTAATGCAGCTTATTGCTAGTACAAGGTAAATTATTTACAAAATATTGTTCTAATCATTAAAGCCACAGGAAGGCCCTAGGCCTAAGAACTTGTAAAAATCTCTGGTTACAAGCACCAAAGGGACCTAAAAACGCTGGCCAGATATCCTGCAGAAAAAACAAATGCTGCCAAAGCGAAAAACCTGCTTCTAAAAAGTGTTGAAGAACTCAAAAAAAGAAGATTAAAACAATAAAATTAAAAATCCATAGCAAGAATACAGAATTACAACTTACCAGCCCATTGTAGTTGCTGTAACACTCTTACTAAAGGGTCAGCTTCAACTGACTGCAGGGGCACATCCGTCGCAGCGCTATCTGGCGGCCAACTTTAGAACCTTCTGGGAGCTAATGCAAGGATGTTCCACTGTAGAATCCTCAAAACACCAGAATTAAAGTTCTGAAAAAAACGCTATGAATTTTCAGAGGAAATCTGAATACTAGAAAGCCCTTTCTGGGAGTAGAGTAATTTCTTTCTCTGCATCCAAAAGTTCTAAAAGTATTTCAATAACCCAAATAGCAGTATCTGTTCCAAATCTTTGATAATTAAGTATTACTATTTTATCTTGCTTTTATTTTTATATGAATTTTTTTAAAGATATTTTTACTTAAAAGTTTTATGTATTTTTTGTTCATTTTCATTCATACCCTCTTTTTTTTTTTTTTTTTTTTTTGTGAATCAATGGAGAGGGAGGAAAATTGTATTATAGGTTCCTAAATGTTAGTTGACCACATCATCATCTAAACCTCTAAAATTAGCTTTAATTTAGACAATTCATTCAGTCAACAAGGTTTAAGTTAAATTAAGTCTTCCATCCTAACTCTATTTTTGAGAACTATTTTTCTTAATGCAACTTTTAAGAAGTTTTTAAGCACTTGGTTAACAAGAAACTGTTTGATTAAAACATTAACATGTTTCTCTAGTTCAGAATTTAAGCTACATATTCTAGAAAGCCTTAGGACTTATGAAATAAATACATTTTCTATTACTTTATTGGAAATATTGCTCCACCACATACCATATTTGACTATTTCAAATTTAAACTGATTTCTCTTATCATAGAGGCTGAGAAGTTGCCTGCATTAAGATTTATAGCTAAATAAAAAAATTCTAGTACTTGGTTATTATTGCTATTTGTTTTATTTAGTTTAGGGCATTTTGATTTAGGATAAATAGCTGCCAAGTCTTTTTCGATATTTCCTGAATTATTTAAGCTAGCAATAAGCTGCATTACATATATATTTTTCACTTTTTATTGTTAGGTTGTGTTTATGATTTTAGGTATGGAGTAAATTTTCGTTAATTATAGGTGTGTACTAAACCAAAACTTCTTTGAAAAATTTATGTCAGTGTCTTGGGCATATCCATTGCTTATCTGGAGCTTCAAATTGGCTCTATGGGTTCAATCTCTCATGTTACAACTGAACATTATACTAGTGCACTATATGCTAAAGTATTTTTTAAATGTATTGTTTTAAATCAGCAATTTTCAAAATAACTCTACTTTCATTGTTCAAATTTATTATTATTTTTTTATTCAATTTTTCATGTTGACAGGATAATGTTACTCTATTCATTTACCTCTTCTTTGGCTTGGATTTTAACAATTTATAAGTATTTATTTTTTCTCTGGCATTGCATTTTTTGGGGTGTTCATCATCCTTCTTTAGAGTTAATTGCTGAGATTCTCTTGGTTATCTGTGAGAGGTTGAACAATGTTATTTAGTTTGCTGTTTTTGGGTTTGGAAGTCCCTCTTAAATGTCAAAATTAAAATCTGTTAAAATTTAACATTAAATTTAATTTGTCCTTAAAGAAAACTAAATTAGCAGAAACCCACACTTCCATGGTCTCAGTAGATAAGTCAGTGATTTTCTTCATGCTTGCCCTTGACAAAGCCATTGGAGAATCAGTCATTGATCTGCTTCCCTGCATTCTTCTGGTTTTCTGTTTTCTCTTGTTCGGAGCTTGTTTACCTCGGATGGTTGGGGTTTGTAGTGTTTTTTCTTTGCTTGTTCTCAGAATTTGTTTGTTTTGTTTTCCTCCTATATATTTTTTTAAAAAATTCTCTTAGGGTTTTGCATTTTTTAGTATATATATATATATTTTTTTAATAGAACATTTTTTGGGAGTTTACTTTTAGTCCATAATGGAGGTTTTCTTTGTTGAAAAATAAATTAAGGTCTTATTTGCTGCTTTACTTACTGGTAGTTCTTCCTATAAATTGAACTCAAAAATGGAAAAAAAAGTATAACACATAAACAAATAAAAAACTCAGCCATATGAGAAACCAAAGCATTTTTCCACAGAAAATAAAAAAATCAGCTTCCTACCTATAGTTTTGGAAAACAAAACACCCACAAATCATAACAACTTGTGAGAATAATTATTTCAAAAAGCAAATCACCACTAAGTACAACCATGAAAAACATAAACATGTAATTATTTATCTCCTGATGTTATGAAAATACAAATGTATAATTATATATCTCCTCAAATGTAAAAGATAAATGATATAATATCCTCTCACAAAGCAACAGCTAAAATTAAAATTGTCAAACAAGACTTAGGTAAAATTAATTTATAGAGTCTAGATGTAAAAGTCTTATATCCCCCAGCTTTCTAATTCAACAAGACTGAATGTTGGCAATGGACATTTAACAGAATTGACAACGAAACTAAAAAACTTTGCCATCTCCATAACAGGTTGCAGCACAATAATTCTTCTTCAAATTACCAATTCTAGAATTCAGCCAAGCAAAAGAACTGCTTTCAAATGCTAGCAAACAAAACAACATTCATGACTCTTACATCAAACATTTAACAGTTAGTAAAGATGACATAGTCATTTTTGCAACTACCCCATCAGAGCTGCAGAGTATGATCCAGGAACTTGCTGACAAGAGTAAAGAAGTGGGATTAAAAATGAACTTTCAGAAGACAAAAGTGATGTTCAATGCTTTTACAAGAAATGAAGATTTATCGATTGATGGAGAAAAACTGGAGATAACAGATACGTATGTTTATCTTGGACAGCAGATATCAAGTGAGGGTCACATTGATGAAGAAATTAATCGGCGTACAAAACTTGCCTGGAGAGCTTTTGGAAGAAACAGCATAATTTTCAAGAGCAATATGCCGTTATGTCTTAAAAGAAAAGTGTTTGATCAATGCATCCTTCCAGTGCTTACGTATGGTGCAGAGACGTGGACCTTAACTAAAAGAGACATACAAAGACTGCAGACAACTCAAAGGAGCATGGAGAGGTGCATGCTTGGTATAACCAGGAGAGATAAGAAGAGGAACTCGTGGATCCGAAAAATGACGAGAGTGGAAGACATCATGATCAGAGTTAAATCCCTGAAATGGCAATGGGCTGGACATACTGCCAGAAGGACAGACCATAGATGGACAGCCGAAATTTTAGATTGGATTCCAAGGGACAGGAAAAGACCCAGAAAAAGACCACATGGGAGATGGGTGGATGAAATTCGTAAATATGCAGGAGTGACATGGAGGAGACTGGCACAAGACAGACCGTTGTGGAGGAAACTTGGGGAGACCTTCGTCCAGCAGTGGATTGATAATGGTTGACAATGATGATGATGATGATGAACAAACATAATTTAACTGATTCCAAAATTCTGAAACACACTGTAATGATTAAAAATATGTGGTGTCCAATTAAAACCAATTTGGTGTCAAAGTGATGATAGCAATTTTTTCTGAATTCATGTGTCAAAGAAAGTTGAATAACAGTAATTCATTTAAAACAACTTAAATCTCGGAACCACATTTTGGACACTTTAACAACACAAATTCCTCGCATGCTATTTATATTCTACACTATACTGATTGTGTGAATGGTATTAAATAAATGTCACAGTTTTCTCATATATTACACAATTATTTTAAATAACATTTCAAACAAATGGTTTTGGATAATTCGAAATTCCTTCTTGTTATGATCTAGGCACAGAATAAGAATAGTGAATGACAAAGTATGCATGCATACAAACATGTGCAATTGTTTTCCAAGGCATTCAAGTAGAGAGAACAAACTGAAATAACTTATTCTTTAATGATTTAAACATTTATTTAATAATGTATTTTTAAGTATATAATGCATGTGCTGTTTATTCAGGAATAAAAAAATCAAAAAAATCCACCAACACTAATTGTATCAATGTACCTACAAAAACCACATTCTAAACATTAACCAGATCTCTATCTTCAGCCATTCCCATTAGAAAACTTGAGTTGTTTTGGCATTTATTAAAGCCATTTTCTACAGCTGTAAGCATTACTTTGTCCCAGCTATCATCAATTCAACAAAACTTAAATCATATAATACAGAATTTGTACTGATTTGCTAATTCAAAGCAAAAGGTTTTGAAAGATCATTTAAAAAGCATTAACACACATCAGGCATGTGGATGTTACTTGATATCCCAAGCTATTGGAAGCATGCACACACAGCATACATACATACATACATATCACTAAGCTGTTCTCTGATATTCAGAGGTTAGCTCCACAAAGAAATACAAATTATCAGATAATTTTTACTTACTGTTGGCGTATCAAACTTCTCCATTTACAGCGATCTTGACATACAACTCGGGCTTTATGACATCCATCACACGCCATACACAAGGTCTTTTATACTTCATACTCATAATCTTTTTCTCATGCAGACACTCCTGAATCTGATCCTCCCATGTCTTCCTTGGCCTTCCTCTACCTTTCCTTCCTGCCACTGGGGCTAAAAAGATTTTCTTAGTAAGCATCTCATCACTCATGCTTTCAACATGGCCAAACCACAGCATATTAGTCTCTATCTTGCTAACAACATTTTGCTTCACATCACACAACTGCAACACATCTTCATTCCTCACACAATCAGACCATGTCTTGCCACAAACCCCCTGTAAGTAACGCATTTCTCCAGCACAAAAACGACTTCTATCTTTCTCCTGTAGTACCCAGGTTTCACTGCACACACAAACATACACAAAATCTTGAAAGTAGTGTTGACTTTTTTGTATTTATGCACACTGCTGTACATATCATATTTACACATTTTTAAACAGGTGCCATCCGCACATGTCCTCTTTGCATTTAATGAAATCCTAGTTGTAAATGCATTTATGGCACCTCTATTCATAGTGATTGTGGAATAGCTTTAAGACCCGTAAAAAAGCTATTCCACAATTTAATGAAATGTCAACATTTCATGCAGCATGTCATCAAATGGAAATTTCACGGAAAGTATTTTCATGAAACAATGCAAAGTAACTTGCCTACACTGTATTGTTGCTGGTTTAGGAAAAGATGCCCAGAGCATTTGCTCACACACATATACACAAATTATGCCATTCATTGCTTATTTGGAATTAAAAACACATGCCTCAATACACACCACAACTAATGATCCCAAATGCACACTCACTAGGGTACAATAAATATTAAGTCTAAGTGTCCATATCAGCAACTTCATATTTCCACTATAAAAGCATGGGCGGCTTGTCATATGAGGCGCCACCTCACCAGAAATTTTTTGTCCGTGAAGAAAGTTTTCACATATGTAAGATACAATACGCCTTTAATTGTACAGGCTAAATAAAACTCTGATATTCTCATTGTGATTCGTAAATTTTGTTAAAAAAGGCTTCCCCCAGAGAATGAATCCTGAGTTCATGAGCATTCAATTTATAAAGTTTAAATACTGTTTTTGCTAAGAGGTTAAAACAAGAATATTCTGAGCACCTAGAGAGGTGATCATCTGAGACATCTTTGTAACAACCAAGGTTACAACAAACAGGAGACCACATAGTGATGGGGAAAAAACGGTTCCCCAGATCATGATTTCTTCTCCACTAACCCTGATTTCCTCTACAGATTTTGAGGCAAAACTCGAACGCCCCCTAAAATTGACTGGCGTCCGTTTCTATTGGAGGAAGACAGGGATTTTGTCCAATGGGAGTGGGCAGACCAGAGCTGATGCTCTTAGCAAAGTAGTTACTGAGGAGGCCATCCATTTTGCCCCAGCTCCGTAAGAGCACGTCTGTTTCTAGTGTATTATACAAGCAGCTTTTTCGTCAAAGTGTACACTGTATTCTATATTTGAGTGCTGACTTTTTTTAAAATGTGTTTCTTCTGTAATTTCTGGTTAGGCAAGAAATGTGCTGAGTTTTCTTTATCAGTATTACTGCTCATATATCTTGATTTATTAGCAATAATCAAAATAATTATTTTTAGCTTTGAACTCATTCATAAAAAGTAAATTGAACACATTCTGTTCGGGGGTGGGGGTGGGGTGAACAAATTTTACAGGTGGTCATCTGTTCTCATTTCTACCATGTTTAAGTTACCTGTCCTGTTTTGACAAGATATATAGAAATGTGCTTCCAGCTTGATTTCTCCTAGACACCGTTCCCACGGGTCAACGTCTTAATTTGTGGCCCGGGCCTTAATTGTGATCTACATGCAGGATGTAATTTTGCAAACAGACATAATGCTTTTATTCTGGACTCAGAAGCATCTTTTGAGAAAAGTAGTTTTTCTACTGTATTAAAATTATTTACTTTCAATTTTTGGAGGAGTGGACGTTCGGTTGGTGTTGTGCGTGATGTAATGACCACTCATTGACTATCATTAGAAGATGAAATCGAGCGCAAAATGTGGTTTGGGCCAAAGAAGGATGATATAAAGTAAATCGGGTCAAGCATTTTCCCTCTATTTATTCTTTTTCATAAAACATACCCCCCCCTCCAAAACTGTTCCTAATATTTGAAGTCTACCTCCCTCCCCTCTGCTGTGCTTGATGTCTTCCTGTGGTTTTGTTGAATTATTGTCAAATGACACATACAGATATAAAACATACATAAGCATATATACATATCAGATCGCTTCTCTACAAAATTTGGTTTTAGTTATCTTTCATAACTTATATATGTTATGGGCTGGGTCTTTGCTTCACCAACATTTTACCTCACGAGCTGCCACTGTATAAAAGATGTTTATCCCTTAGTGGCTGATCACTGGCTAACTTCTAATACCAAGGAGCATAAAGTTGAAGTTCCGGGAAGACATAACTGGTGTTTTACCTTTGACTCTCATTTGCTCCTTACTGGAGTCAATATCCCAAGAATAGTAATAAGTAATTCCTCCATGTTTGATTGCTTCTTTAAAAATTTTTGGTAACATATTATAAATGTACAGAGGTTGGCTCAGAATTTCTATCAGCTAACTTCAGTTTTAAAAACAAAATCTTTGTCTAAACATGGAATCATTTAAAAAAGAAAAAGTGGCACATTTTCATAAAACTTATACTGCTGAACTTCACTGGTCACAAGCATTTACCGATTTTTAAAATCGTTTTTCAGTTTAATAAGAAACTCATGATCACTGAAAGACTAGATAAATTAATGTCCCTTAATGGGAATTTTTTTCAACAAACAAACATTTTAAAATTCACTTTTGTCAACTTTCAATCATTTTATAGTGAAATCTTACAATAAAGATATTAGAAAGCAAACATGCTTTTCAAAATACAAAATCTTGGGGGAAGGATACTAACACATGTTTTAAATTGACTGGCACTTCTTTATCAGGAATTATGTGCATAGAAAAAAATCTAAAAAGTAAAATGTTTAGTTGAATGTGGATAACATATCACTTAAACACAATCAAAATTCTTATAAATTGTGCTGCAACTTATTTTAATAATGAGGTAGTTGCTTCTTCAGATATGAAATGCAAAATTTTCACATGAAATATATTGAAGAACATTTAGAATATGTAACTTTTTAATTACACAAAGATGTATTCTATTAAGGGTGATCTCAAAATATCTATATATTTTGTGCAAAAATTCATCACTTTTCTTAATGTTTTTTTTTTTTAACTAAACCTCCTGACCAATGTTTGCTGATATAAAAATCATACTGAGATTTTTACCAAATAATTATTCATTCACTTAATTTCTGATTTTTCTGAGTCATAACATTATCTACAATCACCAATCTTTTGAAATCACATCCAATTTTTTTTTTGATTGGAGGTTTAATGACCATCGTGAGCAACTTAATGGGCTATAACAATTGTGACACTGGCTTTCTCCCTTCCCTGGAGTTAGCATTCCTAATCTAGGGCCAGTGACTCCAGGGAAGGGAGAAGAGCCAGTGTCATAAGACAAACACAACATCGATGCCTCACCGGGATTCGAACCCCTACCCTTCTCGGACAAATGTCCATAAGCCCATGCTTAGACACTGTGCCACTGGGCTGGCCACATTTAGTTGACTCTTAGAAAGTCTTAAGGAGTCACAATAAATGAGTTTCCAATACAAGATGCCTGTAAAAAAATAAAAACAATGAAACTGTTGTTGGGTAGTTCCTTACTACCAACAATGAAAGAACATGAGTGCTGGCAGATAACACCACGTGTTACACATGAGAAAGGATGAGCAATCATTTGAAAATGGAACTGTCAATGCAGCAGGATGGTGTGTGTGCATGTGTGTGTGTGTGTGTGCGCGCACACGTGTACGTGTACACACAGAAAATAGCTCCTTTACACCAAATCAGAAACAGAGGTACAGTGAAATTTTCTCAAGAAACATACAGCACATGCTCTACCATCATGACATGAAAGAAAATTGTTAACTGGGAATTTTCTTAAAAGTGTGAAACCTACACAAATGCCAGTAGTAGAGCATGTGTATGAGTGAATGGTATCAAAACGGTTTGTTTTCTGTTGGAGCAGGAGCCAGACAAAGTTGTGTAATGTCACCATGGCTGTTTAATATATTTACGGATGCATGTGTGCATGACATCAAAACAGACAATAATGCTTTATGTCTCGGTAATATACGTGTGTGCAGATTACTGAAAGCTGTTGACCCAGTCCTGTTGGCAGAGAGTGAAAGTGAATTGCAGAGTATGTTGTCCCAGATGTACAAAGTTTATGAAATCCAAACTGACCACAAATATGGGAAAAACCAAAGCTATAGTTTTTGGGCAAGGAATTGATAGTACTGAATGCAAGATCAGTTCAAATGGTGTGGAGATACACCAGATGAATGAATTCGTAAATTTAGGAAGCATGTCTGACAGAAAAAAAAAGATTACATGGTGAAATTAGTAGGTGAGTGAATTTATTTTTGAAAGTCACAGACAGCTCTGCCTTATGAGGATTTTACAAGACTGATGGGTTCTCAAAAAGGTCCCGAATGGTGGTGTATGAAAGTGTAATTGTTCCTACTCTGGTGTATGGAGGTGAAACCTGGGTACTGCAGAAGAGATACAGAAGTTTTTTGTGTACTGGAGAGATGCACTACTCGGGAGTGGGGGGTGGGGGGGGGGGGGCTGTGGCAAGACCTGTTCAATCATGTTGGGAAATTGTGGGGAATAAAGATGTGTTGCAGATGTGTAATGTGAAGCAAAATGTTGTTAGTAAGGTGGAAACAAATATTCTAAAATGGCTTGGCCATATTGAAAGAATGAGTGTTGAGATGCTTACTGAGAGAATTTATTAAACCCAAATGGCAGGAAATAAAGGTAGAGGAAAGCCAAGGAAATCATGGGAGGATCAAATTTAGAATTTCTGTAAGAGGAAAAGATAATGAGGATGACATACAAAAGATTTTGTGTGATGGATGTCAATGAAGCTGGAGTTCTGAGCCCAGATTGTTGTAAATGGAGATCTTTGGTACATCAACAGTAAGTAAATCTAGCACTAACAGTTTTAAACTTAAATCTAGCAGATTAGCTTTCTTTGAGAAGCTAAAATTTGAGTCTGAGAGAGCAATTTAGTGATAAGTTTGTCATTTAGCGAATGCATGAAAGAAATTAGTGTGAACTAATATATGACAAAATGGAAGGCTTCTCAAGAAATCACAACCAGGTAGGCATCTCATTTATCTGATGCATATTTTGAATTAATCAAAGGAAGCTTTCACCACAGCCCAACAAATTGACAAGATTCATGAAGTGATACTGCCAACAAAATCAATAAGACTCATGAACTGTTGATACTACAGCATTCAACTACTCACAAAGTGTTCCATAAATGACTAAACTGTATGCATACAAAATATAATTCTGCAAGCATTCCAAGACGATGAACCAAAATGAATGATATCAGCAGTTCAGCTGTTAGATGACAGTGAAGGTGATAAGTTTGCATACTACATAGGACCTTCCATCATAGCAGCTTTTCATGAACAAAAGCCTGGTCAACCAATAAAAATGAGGTCTAGAACCTTACATTTGTACATTAGAAGCAGTACAAAAGGCCAATGTAATGAATGACCACATAGCATGCAAGCAGGAGGATAATTTTTCTTGACATGATGAAACAATTCATGTAATCATAGCTTCAGCAGTTGAAACCAGATATTAAGTTCCAAAAAGGTAAAACATTCCCACAATGATCTCTCTATGTGAGGGTGCTTCCTGATAGACTGAGGAAGACTGATTTCTTAGACACATTTCCTTCACTTTCAACCAATTTTTTTCACATGTAGGCCCAGTAAAAAGGCATGTTATTCCAAGCACAGGATCTTCACAAACAGTTGTATCAACACATAAAAAACACCAATGCTGTTAACATGACATCCGATATTCTAAAACAAACATGGACTGAATTCAACTATCATTACATATTAGTCGTACAACTAAATGAACTCACATTGAAATTTATTATGTTATACACAATAAAATGAACTGTCTTAATATATCCCTGGTTTGTGTGTATGCATACATATACTGTTCTAAAAGGGATCTGACATACACCACATAGCGGTATAACTATACCACCGGGGTTACAGGAAATGCCATCCCACACTTGCCGACCCGCTTGGATGGATGGATGGATGCACATGCGCACGCACACACGCACACAGATCAGTAAATTTTTATTTTGGATTGCAATTTTTTAACATACTGTCTTTCTGAATTTCTGCTACATTTGTGGTCCTTATTCCTCCCCCACCTCCTTTCTAAAAAAAACAGCAGACAGAGACTATAATAACCTTATGACTAGGTGGGACCAAGAATGCAACTTGGAAGCAAGTCCTTCCAACAGGGCCCACAAATTAAGAAATAAATAGCCACTCTCTGGTCCCACATAAGTTTTGTAACTTCAGCTAGTAACCTAAATGGTCTGTTTTGTGTTATCATCCAACATTTTCTTTACAACAGAATATAACCCCACATATATGTGTGTAATAGTATAGAATACAGTCTTCACACTAGTTTTTTTTTTTTTTTTTTTTTTGTGCAATTTCAATTCCACTTCCAGCAAGACTTCATTGAGCCACAAAACCCTTCCAAAAATACACAACAGTATTAATAAATTATACACATTAACATTATGCTCATAGTAAGCACAGTTTAACATTGTTGTTTTTTTATCATAAAAAAGGACTACTGCTGTTGTTTCATAAAAAAAATCAACTGGGAAGGCTTTTCTCCAAATGTAAACATTTGAATTCATAAGTTATTAAATGTATGCTTGTATTTCTGCATAAACTGGCTCATGATCTAATAATAGCTAATGATCATGAGTTAGTTCAAGATCGAGCAACAATCTTTCAACCCACAAACATGTGTCCTACTGTGACTATGATATCCCTGGCATAAATGTGGAAAAAGAAAGAACTCAGATCAGATCATATGTAGAGGATTTTAGAAAGGGAGTGTCTGACCCCAGGTCTTAAACAACTCTTAGAAGTAGAAAACTAGGAGAATTGAGCTAGAGTGTCCGAAAGGAAAGTGACATGGAAACAAGATAGAAAGGGAGAGGAAGACGCCCTTGTTTATTACCAGGGGCCAGTACCCAAGGTCAGACGGCTTAACATGCCCATCTGACACACAGCGGATATTTAGTGGATCAAACCTGAGGTTTCTCTGTGGCAGTCACAAATGTTGACTACTAGGCCATCCGCAGTATGGAAAAGAAAGAAAAACTTTTCTGGGTATTTATAATTTATGAGAAACCAAAATGTAAAAATTTTACTCACAAGTTAAAAAGTTCACTACTCCATATCTATTGAAACACTGTTCTTTGATGCCTAATTTTTCATTAGATGGTACTTAAAACTTAACAACTCAAACAGAAAAGATATATATATATATATATATATATATATATATATATATATATATATATATATATATATTCTATAAAGAAGATACCTAAGCAAAAAAATACATATATAATTTTGACTCACACCTAGAACAACATAGAAAAGGTTATGTATCTACCTGTGTGAGTAAAAGGAGAAAGGATAAAAAAAATAAAACAACTGAATGTAGAAGGTGTCGAGAATACTGAGCCTTGGCTTTATCAAGGACCAGCAAAAACTCTGCATTTTATGCAGAGTTTTTGCTGGTCCTTGATAAAGCCAAGGCTCAGTATTCTCGACACCTTCTACATTCAGTTGTTTTATTTTTTTATCCTTTCTCCTTTTACTCACACAGGTAGATACATAACCTTTTCTATGTTGTTCTAGGTGTGAGTCAAAATTATATATGTATTTTTTTGCTTAGGTATCTTCTTTATAGAATGTGAATTCTGAATTTTCAAAACTGCTGCGTTGCGCATTTTGATTTTCAGGTTATTTTGCAACCTTCGTTTTAAATTCTAAAGTTTTTCCTTAGTCTTCAGTTTTGCTCTTAAGTATATATATATATATATTTATTTATTTATTTATATTTTACCTTAGATGGAGGACCAGTTTTCCCTTCACTTAAAATCCTTTTGACAGCAGGCTTTGTTTTATTTACTGAAAGTAAGAGGAAAGGGAAACATCAGTTTTTAGGGAAAACATTGTACATTCAGAATACAATCAATATTAAAAAAAAACATATTGTGAATGCATTTTAGAATATAAAATCAGTTTAACAATCACCACAAAATCACATATTTGTCTTCATTCATTTAGGCCTTTAGAACATTTAGCCTAGTTTAAACCAAATACTGCAGAAGATTTGCAATTCTATTAGCTACCACATGATTCTTTGTTTGTGCGACATACATACATTGTTTTGCTACAGAACTCAAAGTTCCTAATTTTTCAATCAATTTTCCCACTACAAGACTAAATGCTCAGCAAATAATATGCTATAAGATCTACCACTATAAAGGTAAGCATAAGCATGCCTCAGCTAAGCAACATTTTAGGTTTCATATTCAGCAAACAGCAACTGCAGGAAACTGTAATACTGAAACATATACTCTGTTTTATAACCAAAGATACAAATACTTGGCATGGCAACCAACAGATATACAGACACACATCACAACTGCCTTCACTTTTTTATATGCTTAATTACTAAGTTATTCTTGCAGCACAAATTAATTTCTACCCTTCTTGTTTGTGGAATTATGAATTTGTTTATACTTTTCACTCATAAGATGCAAAGCAAAATTTCACACACCTCACTACAAAATGCCAAACACAAATCACTGTTATCTATTATTGCTGAAATGATCCCTTTTAATTGCTACAGGCAGTGTAGGGATTAATGACTTTTCATTTTCTTCACTCATGAATACAACTAGAATCCAGTCAGATTTCAAAAGAGGAAAGCCAACTGACTTGCTTTTTCATGAAAACTACATTCCCATGCTTAGAGAGAACTGCCATTATCCTCATCATATGCTTTTTCTCTGAGAAACAACAACCAAAATCATATGTCTATGAATGTGAATGCATTACACCACTTTATGAAATGTTAATTCTACTGCTCCAGTTCTGCACAGAAGTGGAACTGGAGAAGGTGAAAAGGATAAAAGAAGAAAAAGTAGATTGCTACAGACTTTACAATCCCTACAAATACAATATAAATAATTACTAAGAACAAACATTATGTGACCAGCTATACAGAAGGGGAGTTGGTCACAAACACAGATATCATATAAAGGACTAGATTGGCTGCCCGCTATTTGTGTAACACTCTTACGATGTGGCATCAACGAGCCACATTGAGCGGGTCAGTTTGAGCCGTTTGAGAAAAGGCTGTGCATGGTTCTGTGATATCTATGTATGTTATATGAGATATCCAATATGGTCAAAGCGTGTTCGGCAATAAATTGCAGTGCTCGTGATAATGAAAAGAGCAAACAAAGTGGGATATTCTTTCACAGGTGAGTTTTTGTAGTTAGTTTTACAAATTTTAAGATGTCTGTCCAATATGAAGTTGACCCAGTGGTAGTGTGTAAGATTTATCTGAGTGGAACATACCACCTGTTAATTAGAAATAGTGTTAAAGTCTAGTTAATTAATATTAATTACAGTTTGTAAATGAACATTGCAATAGTTCGAACAAAATATTGACAGTTATTTTATTAAAGGTTTAATGCAAGACATGCCACTTCACAAAAGTCAAACATCTTTCCATCAGTATGAATGCTCAATACAATTTGTTCATAAAAGTAATCTTTCACCGCATATGCTTCTTCACCTAGGTGAAAAACTTCAGGAATGTGATGTATGCTCCAAACAACTTGCTCATGAAGGTCATTTTTCAGGGTATATGCTTCTTCACACAAGTGAAGAGCATCACCAATGTTCTCTATGCTTGAATGTGCTCCTAGCAGTTTTTTTTTTTGTTGTTGTTTTTTTTTTTTGGTGGGTTGTGCTACTCTGATAAAACTCTATGCTCATTATGGGGTGAAATTCCTAGGTAAATTTTTTTGCTGGTGGCTGGGAAATATAATGTCTTGTTGATAAGTATAACAAAAATTTTCTGTACCACTTTAGCAGAACGACGAAATAAAATTTTTATTTTGCTGGATAATATCATTATGTTAGTGAAAAAAGTCATTAACCACATGTTCAGCAGGCTTATTTTTCGTAGATTTTTTAAATCAACACTTCTTTTTATGCCATATTGTTTAGTGCTGATGGCGGATGAATACTTGGCGTCATTAGATTTTTAATATACTTAATGCTGTATTTAGAGAAAATTGATTGGTTACAGTATTATTTTTCAGAAACTATTTTATGCTATGATTTCAGATTCCCTAAAAATGAGAAATTAAGACACGAATGGGCTCTTGCAACAAAAAGAGAAGGCAAAAGAAAGGCTCTGTTTGGAAGCCAACACAGTTCTCTTGTGTTCAAAACATTTTGTTCCAGGCTTCCAGCAGATTTTGAAGTTTTTCAGCAGCGCAGGATACTAAGAAATAATGCTGTACCATCAGTTTTTAATATTCCTGTAAACATAATGTCACAACAAAATAATCAGGTGGTCACTACTAAAATTCCTATGTCTAAAGTAAAAAGTGTGTACATTGCACATGATCACACATACTCTATAGCAACCGATGAGGTAACTCATTTAAAACGACAGCTTAGTCAGTGTGAAGAGAGCCTTTTAAGATACATAGCATGAACATAAGAAACATTTGATATTAACATGTGAATAATATAATGCCTGTAGTAAGGTTCTTTAAATAGTGTAACTTTCTATTATGCAACATATTCTAGCTAGATACATCCACAACTGTTGGTGCATGCTATGTTTGGTTTAGTCTCTAGAAAGTTCCCTTATATGCTATGACATATTGAAAAGGTTGAATAGAGCAAATTCTGAACCCATTTTATTATATGACTTACATTTTGCATGCTAAATATATGGACGAAGGGTTAATCAACACACAAAAATAATCAGTCCGCATATGGGTGGCGGAAAGAATTAGTGGGTGCTTGCCTCCAATAATTTCTTACGAAGTTGAGGAAACACCAGTCCCTCCGTCCTATTTTAAAAGAAGTGAAAAGATGACCAATCCTGTGATCTGGTGGAAAGGAATTTCCAAATGTGAAATTTGTAAGACTGGTCTTGTTTCCGAACTTGTCCAAATAGAATGATTTTGCTGTTGTCCTGCCTCAATAGAAAGAATATTTTCTAACTTTGGCATTATGCACTCTAAACTACAAATTCATTTAGGTGTTAATAAATGTGCAAAATTAGTGATGTGATATATCCTACAAGGAAAAAAATCAGCCAGACTTGTAATTAGTTCTAACTCTGCAGAGTGTTATGTTAAAGTAATTATTTTGTGCATATGAAAAAAAAAAATGAAAATGTTAACAAAAATAACACTTTTATTCCTCAGTGTTAAGAAATTTGCAAAACAAAAGAAATAAATATCTACAAGGCAAGTTCTAACTTTTAATAAATCTATTTAATGATAATAATTTGTTTAAAAATAGTAGGTAAGGCTTTATTTTTCTGTCTAGTAGTTTTTGATGATTTAAACCAGTTTTATACCCTTGTCAGGTCAAAAATTGTTTTTAACATCAAAAAACCAATGTAATTAATACTATGGGCATTAATTTACATACCCCAAGTTGATGCACATGGTAAACCAGGTGAGAATTTAAGTTAAGCAATATTTTTTTTTTTTTTTTTTTATGTAGGAATGTGATTGGGAGTTTTGCATATTTTTGAGGTTTGGCATTTTTCTGTGGATGTTTCTACTGTAGGCATTTCTTCAGTGATACCCAAAAAGTTTGCCAAGGAACTGGTCTACAGATATTTGTTTTTAACCATAATCAATATTCCCTCTAAATTTTGCAGCTTGAGTGCAGTTGAAATTTTTCAGTCTTTTAAAATCAAGCTAATTAAAGATTGCTTTATGCAGGTGAAGAGGGAGCAAGGGTGATTGGCATTTATTGTAGAGGTTCCCATTTTTTTCATGGGAATAGTTTTTGATCTGTGCTGATAAATGTGCAAAAATGTCTTAGTGTTATTACAGTGTAGCAGAACCATAATTACATAATTTTTCCCACTTAAATGACTTTGCTACAGTACTTTTTCTTTTATTGCACACATGTTTTTCATAATAGAAGCTATTGTCATCCCAATAGAGGGGTGAAGGCCTGCTCACATTCATATACTGGGGCTCGTAATGTTATGATTGGGGGTTGAATTTTACTTGATTGCCACAATCTGACCAGTAATTGAAAGTACAGTGGAACCTCAGTTATATGTTTATCTCTTTTACATGTCATTCTGCATTAGTCCAAATATTTCACTATAGTTTCTATCGCTTTTAACTCTGTTATACATAATTCATTTATACATGTTTTATGTTTATAAGTTAAAATTTGAATTTCAGATTATCAACAATACATGGCTCTTTGTTTCTTTTATATGTAACTCAATGTGTTACAACTTTGAGAGAATTGAGACAGCGCTGACGAGTTGGTGCAGCCAAAGTTAAACATTGTCCTATCAGAGAAGAGTATGTTGTTTACATTCAACATATCGAAACATTCGGTTTCGATGAAAAATAGGTTTCATGGCACACACACACATATGCTGTATTTATAAAATTGTTAAATCCCAGAGACGTAACCTTGTGGCTCCACTATTCTGTGGCATAATAGAGAATAGAATCTTGAATGTGTCTTCAATTTTCAACATTCTGGTTTTAAAATGGATGCACTTAGGATCCACAGAAGAAGAAGAAAGCTGTTAATTAATGAGTTCCATACTGAAGCACTGGTCTCAGATATTTAGTTGTGAGGATTTTACTTGATCTATAGAATCAGGATTTTTATAGACCAAGAGAATCATTAAAAGAAAAACTTGTTTTTTACAGACTTTTATGATTTTCTGCAATGTGATAAAATATATTATAATTTGTAACACTCATTTTTTTCTTTCCTGACTACCAATTTGACTTTAAATAGATCATTATTAAGGAACATCTTATTCTTTAAAGCATAAATTTAACAATACTATTTATTAACCTCTTGGAATTTCATTTACGTTTTTTAAGACCACCTAGAAAAACATACAACCCAGGTTTCACTGTATTTGCATTATGTACCTAACTGTTATTAACTTTTGTACATTTTATTTTGAACTATGTCAGACCAGGTACTATTTCTTGAAATATTCATTTAATGATATGTCAAATGAAACATACAAAGCGTATTTAAGGAACCTTATGATTATATTGTTCCTTATGCAACGATTAAAATTTGTGAGGTTTGGGGCATTTTCTAATTTAATTTAATGAAATGTAGTGTTATATATTCTATTATTGATCACCAAAACAATTTTAGTCTTTTTTTTTTCATTCATTATGCAAAAGTTTTGCCTTAAAAATTTATTTTAAGTCTAAGTTTTTAGATAACTTGTGTAAATATGCATATACTTCTGAAACAGAAATTACCCTTGTGTTATGGACTTGTCACTAGATATTATTGAATGTGCAACATCAGAATGTTTTTTTTTTTTTTATTTTTAAATGACTTGTGTGTGTAAATATGCTTATACTTCTGAAACAGAAATTGCTTCTGAGGTATAGATTTGTGTGTTGCTAACTCGAACGTGCAGCATCAGAATGTTTACTTTTTAGATGGCTTGTGTGTAAATATGTATATACTTCTGAAACAGAAATTGCTCCTGAGATATAGATTTGCGTGTTACTAGATATTACCAAATATGTAGCATCAGAATGTATTAATTTAATTTTTAGATAAGTTGTGTAAATATGCATATATAATCCAGAAACAGAAATTGCCTCCAAGATCTACATTTGTGTGTACTAGATTTTACCAAATCATCATCATTGTCAACCATTATCAATCAACTGCTGGAGGAAAGTCTCTCCAAGTTCTTCCACAACAGTTTGTCTTGTGTCAGTCGCCTCCATGTTACTCCCGCACACTTTCGAATTTCATCCACCCATCTCCCATGTGGTCTTCTTCTGGGTCTTTTACTATCCTTTGGAATTCAGTCTAAAATTTTGGCTGGCCATCAATGGTCTGTCCTTCTGACAATATGTCCAGCTCATTGCCATTTCAGGGATTTTACTCTGACCATGATGTCTTCCACTCTTGTCATTTTTCTGATCCACGAGTTCCTCTTCTTATCTCTCCTGATATGCAGCATCTATTAATTTTAGGTAACTAGTGTAAATATGCTTATATTATCCAGAAACAGATATTGCCTCCGAGATCTAGATTTGTGTGTTAGTAGATATTACCAAATATGCAGCATCAGAATGCTTTATTTTTAATTTCTAGATATGTAACACACTTCCAAACAGATTTATATATATGCACACACTTCCAAACAGAAATTGCCCCTGAGATACAGATTTGTGTGTTACTAGGTATTGAATGTGCAGCATCAGAATGTTTTATTTATAATTTTTAAATAACTTGTGCCTCTACACGGATATACTCCAGAAACAAATTGTCTCTGCAATATATATTTTGTCACCAGAAAAAGTAGGTTAAGTGTAAATTAACATATGGGCTGCTGTGTTAGCAACACTCGTTCTCATTAACTAAAATTAATTACCTTTATGAGTTGAATAACCACACCTTGTGTGATCCCAATTTTCACTAATGAGCAGATCTTTTTAGAACACTTTATTTTTTAACATATGTTAGAAAAAAATGCAGAAATTGTTGGACGAATTCTCTGTCTATTAAGAATCAGGAATATGAATAACACCACCACACTTTTGATTCTTCGTAATGATAAAATTTGGCAAATATGCTTGCATATTAAAAATGACATCATGAATTTTTGGACCAAATCTGTTTTTAAGAAATTGTGGATTCTTATATCGATGAACGTCGAAAATTGTTTTCCATGACTTATTGAACCAATCTCTCCCCTCAAAAGTAAGTTGCTTAGTATCTCAAATTCATTGTTTATGTAAAAAAAAATGAACTGCAAGACTTCCCATGAATCAGTGACTTTTTTTTTTTAATCGTAGGTATCGAAATGCCGTTTCCATGGTATTTTAAGTTGTGGTTTAATATCTGATTTCCGCAATACTTTGCAATCACCTTAAAGCTATCACTTGTACAGTACTAACAAATATCGATTTTTCTCAATATAATTATTCGTATTTTCTCCCGGAAATGTGTACTAGATACCTATCATCTAACCTGAGCCAGCGAATCGCCATACGAAACACGTATTTTGTCGAGCTACGGGAAGGAGCGTTGACCCGCTCGACATGGCTCCTACGCTGTCACGTCTCACAGGTCGGATGTCCAATCTAGTCCTTTATATGATATCTGTGGTCACAAACTTAAAAACTGTCAAAAAATGTGTCAATTTCCTAGTATTGAAGAATGTATGGCAATGTGGATCACATGTGATAATAAGACTATGTATCCCTGGTATAAATGTGGGATTTTTTTATACACAATTACTGAGAATAAAAACTGCATGACAAGCTATGCAGGAGGAGAGATTTAAGTCAGATTTTGGGAGGAAAGCATATTAATCTGTCAAAGAGTTACATCGCTGTGGATTCAAAGCCAGCCCATGATGATTAGATAAATTTTATAATCATAATAGTATTTCATATAAAATGTTGCATGCAGCTTTGATACAAACTGTAGCTATGGGGTTGGGAGATGGGGGAAGGTTCTGCAGCAATTGACTAAGAATTACAATACAAGCAGCATTTAAGCAGATTATACAGCTTCTTTTTTCTTTCTTTTCTTTTTTTTTTTTTTCCAAAGCTCTTTCCAATAAAACTTCAGCATTTAAAAATCAATCATGTCATGGTTAGAAAAGAAACAAAACTTGTGTCTAAGAAACATGCTCTGTGTTCAATAGAAAGATGTCTCTGTGTGACACATGAACATAACAAACAAAAACAAAAAATGAAACATGACTAACTACGATTAGCCCAACATGCCAAGACAGTAGGATTGCACATCAGCAATTTCAATATGAGAAGAGAATAGTCTTTGTGACTAGGGATAACTGTCTAGCACATCCTTCCATAAAAAAGAAATTGCTATTTACCACCAAACATGACAGCTAACCTACAGCTTTCACATCATGATGTTATAAAAAATTTAAAACACCACTACTACAAAAGAATCATTCATAAAATGTTAAGATAGCATTGTTGATGGGAAAATATTCGATGTCATACAGCAAAATAAAGCACGCCATGAAGTATCATAAATGTTATCACCAGTGGTGTATCTTGGGTCCGAGGCCTGTGCTATCTCAACAATCAACCCACCCCCCTGTACTGTTTTTTTTAAACTGCAAAGTTTAATTTTTAATTGTTAAGTAATAGAAGTAACTTTTTCCTAAAAAGTTTAGGTACATGCTATTGCTAGCATGATACCAAATAATTATGAGGGTTAGGATTTGAACACTTATTTGTACATGAACTCCATTCTCTTTCTGAATACTTTATTTGTACACAAACTCCATTCTTCTTTCCTTTTGTGTGAATTTGAGTGCTAAATTTTCATAAAATGTTTCTTCCGGGTACTTTTTCATATTTAAAAAGAATGCTTTTCTCTATTGACAAAACAGCCAAGTTGCTCAAATGTACATGTCCTTGTGTAGCTCTAAGATATATCTTGATCCTTTTTAATGCAGAAAAACTTCTTTCAGCAGTTGCAGTTGTTGATGGAAAGTTTAATATTAAGTTTGCTAATTTGTACACCACACTAAACACTATGTCCAATTTATTCAACTTTATGTAACAAGTAATGTCTCTTACTGATTTGTTTTTGTATTCATCAAGGGAATAAAACACTTTCAGTTCATTTTTTAGTCGAGCTGTATCAAAATTAAAAGCCTAGAGTTCTTTAAGTTCTGACAGTAGACGTTCAGGTTGGTTGGTTGGTTGGTTGTTGGATTTTATTGGCGCAAAGGGAGGTTTGGCCAAAGAGCGCATGAACAAAGAACTATCAGCCACAGATTTTTAAAAACGTGGAAAATGATTAAGAGCAGACAGGCTTGGTAAAAGTTGAAAAAGAGTATGATGAAGACAGGTAGTTAACTGTGAAGACAAGGTAGTTAATTAGGTTTATATAAAAATTTATTAATTTACTATTATAATTATAATTTTTTTTTTCTTTAAACACAACTACACAAAGGATGAGTCACTCTCCTCCCCCCACACTCCTCTGCAATGCTGGCAGAGGGCGGGGACGAACTGTCACTCTCTTCCCCCCATGTTCCTCTGCAATGTTGTTTGAGGCTGGGGACGAACTGTCACTCTCCTCCCCCCTATGTTCCTCTATAATGTTGGTTGAGGGTGGGGACCTCGCTGAGGCCGAGACAGTTGGATGGACACTGCACACCTTTGCGGATTGAGGGCCGGGTCTTCCGCACGTGCAGGCTTTCAGCTGGAAACTGGAAGAGACGGTCGGCAGCAAAAGAGAAGGCCCAGAATCAGGTATTCGAAAAATCTCGAGCTCGGGGAAAAACACCTGTGTCGCTTGGTCAGCTGTAGATCGCTTGGCAAGGGCGGCGAGAGCTACAGGGCGCGGAACAAAGGGCTGCACGGGTTGTGGCAGAGACTGAACTACTGCGGCAAAAGTACGCTGTCGGGTGGTGGGTATACCCAACTTGGCCTTGGCAGCAGGGTACGAGAGGCCCTCCAGGGTCTTGAGGCGCTGGATCGCCATCTCGTCCTTCCATTTCATACAGTTGCGGGAGTAAGCTGCATGGGCCTCACCGCAGTTAACACAGCAGGCCGCAGAAGTGCAACCTTCCCCGTCATGTTCACTGGAGCCACAATTTGCGCAACGAGCGGAACTCTTACAGAAACGTTGTGAATGCCCGTACCTCTGGCACCTGAAACAGCGCAGAGGACTGGGAATGTACGGGCGAACTCCACAGACCAAGTAGCCAGCCTTGATTTCGGTCGGAACTTTCGGGGAGTTAAAAGTCAAGATGACATTTTTTGACTTAATCATGGAACCATCACGCCGGAACATCATACGACGTGCAGCAATAACACCTTGATCAGCAAGTTCAGTCACAAATTCGTCTTCACTGCATGGCAAGAGATCAAACTCCGAAATAACACCCCGAGAGGTGTTAAGAAACGGGTGAGGTGTCACTTTTACAGGAATGCCTTGAAGACTAGTGAGGTTCAGAAAAGTGTTACTCTGAGAAACACTGCAAGTTTGGACAAGCAGGTCCCCAGAGCGAAGCTTCCTCACAGACTTCAAGGGGCCAACCGCAGCGTCCAAAGCTTTAGAAATGAAAAAGGGAGATCTGGTGGACAGTCTCTCATGCGGATCGATGGATTCTACAAGCAAGTGAGTAGCATGCGTAGTCACAGCAATCGAGGGGAGACGACGCTTCGGAGCGACTGGTACAGCTGCCGAAGAAGAGGTTCCACATTCTTGGTCCAGGTCAAGGTCTAAAGACCGTTTAAGGGTATGAGACTTGGTAGGTTGAGAAGACGAAGGACAGTCGTTGTCAACTATCATTTTGTCAGGTGACTTAAATTTGGAGTTTTTGTTCTTTTTACCCATGGAAAAAAAGGAGGAAGATTCGTCTACAGACTACTCCACCCACCACCGAGCCCTACAAGGGAGAACTGGAGGTCTGCAAGCCAAGAAAATGACACTGGACACAGTTCTGGAGCTTATACGTTGCAGATATAGTCCGTTGGCTGTGATCACACGCACTCGGCGGACACTTCGGCCTCCGGGTACCGTCATGCCAACGCCTTTAGCATGATCCCACAGCCCCCGGGCTCACCCTGCCGTGCTATACGACAAAAAAGCCGCTAAAGCCGTGTACACAACTTGGTACAAGACTTCTGACTAGAGGTGGGTTAGTCTCTAGCCTCCCGTTTACAGCGAAGCCGGGGTCGAAGAGGAGTGTTGGTACACAGGAGGCACTTATCCGGTCTCCTGCGACCTCAGCCGCCAGACATCCCATTTCCGCCTCACGGGTCTCCGCACGCGGCAAACATGCAGGTAGGTCTAGCACCCAAACCAGCTAAAAGGAAAAAAGAAATCCAAAGAAGACAAATCCTGGAAGGGAACCTAAAACGGAATCTCAGCAACCTACGAACTGAGCGGTTAATATAATACAGTTAGTGGTGGAGGGTAACAAAACCACAAGACCGGGGTGTTAGTACATAACGTGGTAGCGATTAGGTAAAGTATACAACACGGGCAACTAGCCAGTGGAGAAAATAAACAAAAACGAAAAAGCGAGACATAAGACCAGCTCGGGATCGTGGGGCCGCGACTCCCCAACAGCTGGATGAACAGCCGCCCCTGCAAACACCAACAGCACCAAAACAAAAAACAGGCAGTGGCATGACAACAGATGTTGACCAGTCACAAGGTCAGCTCGGGCCGTGGGGGCGCCGCTCCCCAAATAACTGGAAAACCAGTTATCCCCGTGCGGGGCGCACTCGGCGGACACTTCGGCCTCCTGGTACCGTCATGCCAACGCCTTTGGCATGATCCCACAGCCCCGGGCTCACCCCGCCGTGCCATACGACAAAAAAGCCGCCAAAGCCCTGTACACAACTTGGTACATGACTTCTGACTAGAGGTGGGTTAGTCTCTAGCCTCCCGTTTACAGCGAAGCCGGGGTCGAAGAGGAGTGTTGGTACACAGGAGGCACTTATCCGGTCTCCTGCGACCTCAGCCGCCAGACATCCCATTTCCGCCTCACGGGTCTCTGCACGCGGCAAACATGCAGGTAGGTCTAGCACCCAAACCAGCTAAAAGGAAAAAAAGAAATCTAAAGAAGACAAATCCTGGCAGGGAACCTAAACGGAATCTCAGCAACCTACGAACTAGTGGTTAATATAAATCAGTTAGTGGTGGAGGGAAACAAAACCACAAGACCGGGGTGTTAGTACATAACGTGGTAGCGATTAGGTAGAGAATACAACACGGGCAACTAGCCAGTGGAGAAAATAAATAAAAACAAAAAGCGAGACACAAGACCAGCTCGGGATCGTGGGGCCGCGACTCCCCAACAGCTGGATGAACAGCCGTCCCTGCAAACACCAACAGCACCAAAATAAGAAAAAAAAAAACAAGCTGTGGCATGACAGCAGATGTTGACCAGTCACAAGGTCAGCTCGGGCCGTGGGGGCGCCGCTCCCCAAATAACTGGAAAACCAGTTATCCCCGTGCGGGAGACGTTCAGGAAAGCTTTCACAAAATTTACCAAAACAGTTCAAATCCAATGAAGCCATGAATTTAAGATATGTATAATATCACTGATTTTAATTCATTGCTTTGACACTTCACACCACAAACTGAAACAACTTTCGCAAAACACCTGCTTTTATGGGGGGGAGGGGGAACATGCAAGTAACTGAGATGGTCTAAGTCTTCTCTTTTCAGAGGTAACCATTGCCCAAAGCAATGGCCCATTCCCCTCCACCCACTCTTCATGTTGTCATGGAAATGCCAGCAGGCAATCATATGGAAGGTCTTCGAATCAGAACATAAAAGACTCTGGAAGAGCTGGTTGCATTATGCCATTGGTTTTCTCACGCCAGACTGAGTCAAAGAAGAGAATCCGCAAGCGTTTTTTTTTTTTTTTTTTTTTTTCCGCAGCGAAAACGTCAACATATAACACTGAAATTGAAATACTGTTGATAATTGACTTTTGTTTGTGTATATTTAATTCACTTTTATTTGTGCATTCTCTGGGCTTCGCAGCTAGCCTCGAAAATATGCCACTAGTTATCACATTTCTTCAAAGCCACTGACTGAGATGTGCAAAGTGAATGAGAAAATTGGGAAAATGGTGAGATTATTCTGTCTGACTTGGAATGGTGCAGATTTACAGTGGGTGTAAATTCAAAGCTTACATGGATACAGAGTGTGGCAAGATAGTATGGAATTTCCCACTAATGCTGAAATAATGTAAACTATAAGAGAGGTACATATACTGTATATGACCATGAAGTGTTAGAAGACCATAATTAGGAGTTAAATACCACCTGGAGTATGTGGTGCAACCACTGCCTTAGATACTGTAAGATAATCCATTCTAGCACAAGAAAATGTCATGAAAATTTGTTACAATAGACATGGTTTTGAGAACTTCTGTTCTTTACATATAAAGAACAATATGAAACAAGAAACATATGTTTTAAATGTAAAGTAAATCACACAGTACATACATGTATTATCTGAGATCTTTTGCAAATAGAATAGAAATCATGTTTTGTTTTGTTTTTTCTTCTGAATATTGCAGACTAGTAAGTGGTACCACGCACCACTAAGGGTTTCTGTTTCCAGACAGGGAATAACTGTAACCATAAATGCAATATCCCAGAAGGTCCTCCAAGGAAGGTCAGAATGAGAAAATCACTCATGTTATTACTTCTTCCTAAATATAGATTCTCCTATTATGGGTAGTTTAGATATAGTGTCTATGTATACTCACATTAATATAGATCAACTTATAGACTTTATAGCGGAAGACTTGGCAGACCTAATAGTTTTTCACAACAAGGAAAAAAACATATTAGTAGGAATTTTTGAAATGCTTACTTTCTCTTTGCAGAACAACTACTTTCAATTTGGGAAAACTTTTTTCATTCAAAAATCGGGGCTAGCTATGGGCTCCCCACTCTCCCCACTCTTAGCTAACTATTATGTGGGAAAACTAGAAGAAAAGATACTAGTACAACCCACATACTTCTGCTTATATAGCAGATACATGGATGACATCTTATTTATAATAGATAGCTCAGAAATTGTTCCAGAAAGAATTCTAGACTCATTCAATGAATTAGATGATTCCCTTAAGTTCACTATTGAACTTCAAAAAGAAAGAAGAATAAACTTCTTAGATATTACTATCTATTATGAAGATGAAAAATTCCTCACTAGTTGGTATAAAAAACCAATGAATACTAAAAGACTACTGGATTTCAATTCGTATCATCCAGTTTCTATTAAGAAAAATGTAGCAAGTCAGTTTTTAGAAAAAATTAATAAAATAGTTTCTACTGCAGATAAAAAAGAAGCCCATAAAGAAGAGCTTAAAGTCATACTTGCAGAAAATAACTATCCTAAAGAAGAAATTGAGAAGCTTCTGAATTTTAATGGTACGAAGAACCCACAAAAGCAAGAAGTAAAATTCACTAGAAAAATTTCTTATCACAAAGGTTTATTTGAGGCTTTAAAGAGAATTAGTAAAAAATACAATATTAGGCTAGCTCCAAGTTTAGAGAACAAAGTTAAAAATTTTTTCCCTAAAATAGTTCAAAGAGAAGAAGATATTTTAAAAATGCAAGGAGTAGTTTATGAAGTAAATTGTAGTTGTGGACTATCTTACATAGGTGAAACAGGTCGCAGACTAGAAACTCGTATAGCTGAGCATAAAGCAGCTATAAAAAATTGCTCCAACAAGACTGGATTAGATAGGCATGTTAGAGAAACTGGGCACAGCATGGATTGGAATTCCCTTAAAGTAATCAGTTTCCAAAGCAATTTCCAAAAAGGAAACTGAAAGAAGGAATAGAGATTGAGAAAAATCAAAATTCCATGATCAATGACTGCAAAGGATTTTCCCTGCCTAACATCTGGCAGGATTTGTTGAAAAATAACCTAAACCGTCAAGGTTAACCGTAACCGTCAAGGTAAACCGTAACCATGATAGTGACAAGCAAAAAGTGACAACAACAAGAGAGCCTGAAGAAGGAGAAGAGTTTTCTCCGAAAATTTGCTATAAATGAAAGAATTTCCTAGTGGATTCCCATAAGTTGCTTTAGATTATTAATTCAATTAAACTAGGAAGCCATTTCTCAATATGAGCTTTATTCAAAAAAATTACTTACTTTTGGCAATTAATGAACATATGGCTATATCTAATTTTCTTATCTAATAAAGAGAATTCAAAATATGAGGTTATTTTTTAAAATTAGGATGGAAAGAACTAAATCTGACAAGATTTCTACATAAATCTAATTTTTTTCACATCTTTGAAGTTAGAGCTGAATGAATTGTGCAAGAAATCTACACTGATTTTTTTTTTCAAATTTTCTCTAGTGATGAAATAAATGGCATTGAAAGAAACAATTGCACCCCCTTCTCTGTCGTGGAAACACAATGCTGATTCACATCACAGAGCAATGACATTCAAAAGAACAATGCTCAATAAAATTTAGAACATTCACACTACAAAAAGTAAACAATAGCAATACTTGCTTGTGATCATTAAAAAAGTACTGAATTTTCTCTTTTCTCTCTCTCTTTTATTTATATCTGTCCTTTTCTCTTTCATGTTCCCCATTCTGTGTGTGTATATAATATAAATATAAGAGAATTTCAGAATCATCCACATGCCAGAAATGCCAGCAAACAACTGCTTATTTCAGCAACTCAGAACCAGTAAAAATAAATGATGATTTTTCTGGTCCTTAATATTTGGAAGTAATACTACTCCTTGCATTTCAAAAAAAAAAAAAAAAATATTGTAAAAGTATAGACATCATACAAAAGAAAAAAACTGAACAAAATACATTAATTTCAAAATGACAAAAGGTACTTACATCTATTTTGATTTTCAAAAAAATTATACAACTGGGATAAGTATGTGATAATGCTGAGTCGATCTAAATGAGAGAACTTTTCCATGTCTTCAGCATCCAGAAGAGCAGGCACTCCAAGCTGCTTTTCAGCTACACTGAAAGCCTAATACAGAAAGAAATTATCTATGTTAATAACTAAAATAATATCTAATATAAGCAGTTAATCTTTATGAGCTTTGAACATAAATATTTCAAACAAATTCAAGGTAACATAATACAATGACTAAATTTTACTTTTACCACTTTCATGAATGAACAATTTTTGTATTCAAAATATTCAGATTTCCAAAATCAGTCCATGGTAGGTCAAATACTACTGCACAATGATTCTAGCTAAAAGGAAATACAGTAAAACCTGTTTAAGATGGAACCTGCATGAAATAAAATGGAAACCTGTGCAAAATGGAACTTTTTTTTTTTTATCATAAAATGAAAGAAAGAAAATTATGTACTATTTCACCTGTGCCTAACAATGAAATTGAAATGAAAAGGGAGTAAATGAACCTTGTAACAATGGAAAGTTCCCAGATGTCCCCATGCCATCATATATTTTAATTAAATATAAAACATTACCCAATTAAGTGTAATGAAGAATTTACATGGAATAAATTTACTTGAAATAGAAGATAACATAATTAAGCAGAGAAAGATTGTTTCGGGTTGTTTACACAAACACACACTTCAGGACATGTATTGTTTTGTTTGGCTTCTTCTTAAGCACACACCTTGATTCAGGTTAAGGTTACGTGACCGGTGCTGCTCGCTTTCCTGGATACAAAGTCCAAAGTCTTTGCTGATGGCTGTTTCATATGGATTTCAACAAGATACTCCAATTTAATTATCTTAACATTTACCCATTGAGATAATTATTCACAGTTTTTGCTCATTAAGTTGTGTTCATTTTCTTGTATTCTGTCACGGTGCCAAAGGAGAATGTTCTTGAGTTAGATACAAAACTTAAGTCATTAAAATGCATGAAAAAGAAAGTGAGAGTCAAGCATTTGGCAGAGAAGTTTAATGGCAGAAAAACACAAATTTAGGGCAATTTATAGTAAAAAGGCCAAGCTTAAAGAACAATGGCATAAATGTAACAGCTCAACGAAGACAAAAAAGCAGGAAATGAAAAGTTGAACAAAATTCTCTGGGAGGGAGGGATTTGTCAGTACAAGAGCAAAATATTTACCAATTTCAGGCCCATGCCACAAACATCAGCAAGAAATGTAGCTAAAAGTCTTGGAAAAGAGTTCCATGCTTCTAATGGGTGTTTAAAGAGTTTTCAAAAGAAGTATGTTATTTTGTTCAAGGAAATTCATGGTGAAGTGGCAGACATAAAAGATACAAATTTTGGAAAGTTTTGAATTGGATACAAAAATTATCATCATCACTTGTTGATGGCCATGAAACCTCAAAAGCATTGCTAATGGTGATAAGACTTTCTCTTTTTTTTTTTTTTTTCCCCCCTTTTTAGGTACTACACAATAAAACTGTTTGAAAGGCAAAACCTGTACTAGTGGAAAAACTTCTAGGGAAACCCTTACAATTTTTATTTATGCGGTTTTGTCAGAGAAAATGGAAAAACCATTAGTGATTTGCAAAACCACCAAACCACGATGTTTCAATAACCTGTATTTTGGAAAGCTTCCCGTTGGGTGGAAATCAAACAAGAAAGCCAAGATGACAGCTCAAACTATGGTCAAGCGGATAACAAATAATAATTCAAAGATGAAAGGGCAAAACAGACATGTTTTTTGGGTATTGTGACATATCATCTTCCTATTGATCTATTAAATACAAAACTTGAGTGGTTTCCACCAAACACAATCAATGTTTGTCAGCTAGTGGATCAAGGGATTATTCAACATGTCAAATTTCATTGTTGCAAACTTGTTGTACAGCCGCTTCTTGTGAATATGAAATCAGCAACCACTTCTAGCAACTGAAAAATCTGTTAACTGTTCTTGATGCTGTTGGATCGCTTGCAAAAAGCAGTTTTTGTGATGTCACCTGAAATGATTAAGTAGTGTTTTAAGAAAGCAAACTTTCATTTGGAGGATTCGGGGGGGCAGTAGGGGGTTAACAACCACTGTGAGAGCAACTTGATGGGCTATGAGCAGTCATCCATCTCTAATTTAGAGTCACTGGTTCCACGAAATGGAGAGAGCCAGTGCCATATGACAAATACAACATCCATACCCCACTGGGATTCGAATCCAGACCCAACTCTGACAAATGATCAGAAGTAAGAGCTTAGACAGCTGTGCCACTGGGGCAGCCATTTGGAGGACTTACCGGACATGTGTGGTGAACAAACAGAACTAAACACAGCCAGTTTTGTAACAGTCAGTGCAAAGGATTGTGCAAACATGGACTGCAACATTGCAACCAAGCCTTGAAGAAATTATTGAGTGACATCAAAATGTAGCAAGAAAAAAAAACAGTAGCAGTGAGAATGATGAAATAGGAGGTGAATACAGAAACCACATCTAGGAAGAAAACAAAAACACATCATCAAGCATTGCAAAATAATCAGGATATTATAGATTTTACATTTCTCTAAGGTGACAAATTATTTCTTTTAATGAGCAGCACTCATGTTCTTACTGAGAATTATAAGTGTTAGTGTACAAAAATCAATGGTAAATTATTTGAAAAAGTAGAAGTTTCTTATTTTTAGTTGATTAAAGTACAAATGAACAGTACATTCTGTTAATTTATAACTAATTATGTAAAATCTATTATTAGCATGGCAAAAATTCAAATGTTTACATTTCAATAGCTTCCATGGACATAACAGTATAAAATGGAAATCTGTTCTTTGGATTTCGTCTCACACTGGTTTCACTGTATAAGGAAGATCACCAGTTTAATAATGCAGAAATTGCAGTACTAACAGTCATAGCTCTATAACCTCGGTAAACACTGAAGATGAATCAAATGAGAGTAAACCATGTCACCATGCAAGGAATTTTTTTCCACCTAACGTAGAAATTTTTAATGGCCATTGAAAGGGGAAATTTTGTGACCATCAAGCTGGGAAATTTTAACGGCCACCGTGCGGGAATATTTTTAATGACTATCGAATGGTTCATTTTTTATGACCACTTAATGGGTAATTTATGCAACAACCACCAAATGAGCAAATGTTTCCAATGACAACCTAATGGGGAAATTTTAATCGCCACCAAAAGGACAAATTTTACCTACAGTATGGGGAGATTTTAGTACCACAAAATGGGGAAACTTTAACGAACACCTAACATGGAATTTTCGTGATGACCACCAAATCGATAAATTTTTTAACGACCGCCTGATGTGGAATTTTTGCAGTGACCACCGAATGGGAAATTTTTAGCGACCACTGAACGGGTACTCTAACGACCACCTAATGGAGAAACTTTGATGACCACCTAACTGGGAAAATTTTAATGACCACCTGACAAGAATTTTTTTAAAGACACTGAAATTGTATTTTTTGACAACTACAGAACAGGAATTTTTTTAACGACCACTGAGGGGAATTTTTTGATGAACAGGGAAATTTTTATCAACCATGGAGCGTGGAATTTTTTTGATGACCACCTAATAAGGAAACTTTCTGACAACCACCTTACAGGAAAACTTTTAACAGCCACTGAACGGTGAATTTTTTTACCACTGAACGGGAAACTTTTTAAAGAACTGCTGCGTATAGTGTCAAGATGAAGTACAAATATTTATGCAATAAAATGGTATTTAACATGGTTTAAAACTCAAGCTTCACGCGGCAATAACACATAAACATATAAAACAAGCGAAACACACAGAGTCACGTATGGTAAAAGGTTCGTTTAGCGGTAGCTTTCGGTCTTCCTACGACCTTGATCACCTGCGATCAACTGGATGGGCTGGTTGCCAGAACTACAATTTAAAGTTGGGATGTTGGAAATGTTGCCAGATTTTAGAAGAGAGATTCAAATAAATGGGATTTGGTGAGGGGTCTCTGAATTGCAGTTTTTGGTGAACAAAATTTCAATGCTCTCTTGGAAACGCAGAGAGTCCTCGTTGATGAATGGGGCAACTTTTTTGGTTTCTTTCCAAATGTTTCACTTGTTTTAGATGTTTATGCTATTTAACAATACTGGACAGAGACAACATTGAGAAAAAAAGTGCTATTACAGAAAAAATCCTCACTATGTTTCATTTCAGTTCTTGAAAGTTTTAAAAGACAAAATACTGTACTCAGACGGAAAATGACCCCCCCCCCCCACCCCATCCTCCCAAAAATTTCTCTTCAGGTTTTAATCAATTTCCAAAAACTTCCAAATGATGACAAAAAAAGTTGAAGTTCCACGAATCTGCTGAAGAATCATGTATGATAAATACACAAACAATGTGTAAGAATAAATGATAATCTACAGTATGGAAAAATATACTATGATATGAAAAAATAACAATGGCATACAGAAAAGAGAATATAAAGAATCTGTAAATTCCAAGATATACTGCAACAAAAATTTTTTTAAAGAAGTGGAAGGAGCAGGGTCTTAAAATTAATTTGGTTAATGAGAGAAGCACTTAACAAGAAAATAGGGGTTGCACTGAAAGACAGCATTACACAGTGTAATAGTTTCAGAATTCAAGATAAGAGATTAGGTGCAAGTGTAAGGGGACATTTAAAAGAACAAGTGAGAAAGCATGTCATTAAATTCTTGGAAGTCATATGTTACAATCTCTGATGTAGAAAAACAGTTATCACAGCCTTCACAAATAGTCTTCTAACTGTTCCCCCTTTATGTCTATAGAATATTGGAAAGAAGAAATGAATATAGTAATACTTTGTGTTAATCATCAGGGAAAATAACTGCTTTTCCAAACATCTGCACAAAATATCTCCAGAAAGCTGACAGAAATTTACAGGAATCTCACCAGAGCAAAAAATTAAATTATAAACTTACAATTTTTACCGCTACAAAAGCGATTGTTAAGTTACCAATAAAAGTTAACTTAGCAAAAACTTTCCTTTTTCTGAAATTTCAGTCACATTAGAAAAGTGCATGTTTAGCTTGGTAATAATAAAGAGTTCTGAGTACTTACCAGTGAGTTGTTGTGTAGTATATTTTCCTTTGAAAGAGAGTCATAATCTCTGAAAATAAAACAAGAAATTTCAAAAAGAATAGAATTTTGCCTTGCAATGTATGAACATTTATATAATTCAGGTTGTTACAACAAAAGTTCTTTGGTATTGCATGTGCCAACTATGGGCATGCTTGGTTGCTTTATACATATCACTAAGCTGTTCTCTGAGATTCAGAGGTTAGCCCCAAAAAGAAATACAAACTACCAGATATTTTTACTTACTGTTGTCGTATCAAACTTCTCCATTTGCAGTGATCTTGACATACAACTTGGGCTTCACTGATATCTATTACACGCCATACACAAGATCTTTTACACTTCATACTCATAATCTTTTTCTCATTCAGACACTCCTGAATCTGATCCACCCATGTCTTCCTTCGCCTTCCTCTGCCTTTCCTTCCTGCCACTTGTGCTAAAAAGATTTTCTTAGTAAGCATCTCATCACTCATTCTTTCAACATGACCAAACCACCAAAGCATATTAGTCACCACCTTGCTAACAACATTTTGATTCACATCACACAACTGCAACACATCTTCATTCCTCACACAATCAGACCATGTCTTGCCACAAACCCCACGTAAGTAACACATTTCTCCAGCACACAAACGACTCCTATGTTTCTTCTTAGTATACAGGGTTCACTACCATACATCAGAGTAGGAACAATTACACTTTCATACACAGCCACGCAGGACTCTCTAGAGAACCCATCATTCCTGGGAAAACCTCCCACAGCAGCTATGACTTTCAATGAAGAATTCACTCGCCAACTAATTTCACCATCCAATTTGTTCTCTCTGTCAAACATGCTTCCTAAATACACAAACTCACTCACCTGGTCAATCACAGTGCCATTTATACTCACATTACATTCAGTGCTACCAGTTCCTCTTTCAAAAAGACCATAACTTTGGTTTTCCCCTTATTTATACTCAGTTTGAATTTCATGCAAACTCCGTACATTCAGGACAACATACTCTGCAAATCACTTTTTCTCTCTGCCAACAGGACAGTATCATCAGCATACAGCAATCTGCATACGAGGATATCGCCAAGACTTAAACCAGTATTATTTATTTTGGCATCACGCATGCACGCATCCATAAATATATTAAACAGCAGTGGTGACATTACACAACCTTGTCTGACTCCTGCACCAATAGAAAACCATTTTGATAAAACACCATTCACTCGTACACAAGCTCTACTACCAGCATACATGGCTTTTACACTATTAAGTAGATTCCCAGTAACACCATATTCATTCAATACCTTCCACAAAAGTGTCCTATTTACGCTGTCATAAGCTTTCTCTAAATCTATGAAGGCAGTAAAAAACTATCTTACCAACAGCCAGATACTTTTCAATCATCACGCGTAATGCAAAAATTTGGTTAGTGGAGCCTTTACCAGACATAAAACCACTCTGAACATCCCACACTTTCTCTGGTGTAAGACCCCGTACTTTTTCAATTTTTCAATAACAACCTTACCAAACACTTTCCCTGGCACACTTAGTAGGCTAATACTATGATAGTTCTTGCAGTCAGTCAGATCATCTTTTCCCTTATACAAGAGAACAATATTAGCATCCTTCCAATCCCGAAGGACCATTCCTAACTCCCAGCACAACTGGCAAAATTTCAGTTAACCATTAAATTACAGAGTCACCACCATATTTCAACATCTCGGCAGTTATGTCATCAACTCCTGGAGCCTTACCATTCTGAAGAGATTTTAGAGCTTTACACACTTCTTCTCTTGAGATCCCTCCTGTGCTTCCATCCCTCACTGTGACATCATCTGCATCTGTCTCAGAATCATCTTTGCTTTCCTGATCTAATAACTCACAGAAGTATTCACCCTATCTTTCACTTTACTCATTAGGTTCCCATATCATTTCCCCAATCTTATTCTTCACACAACTTACAACTTTGCTTCCCCTATTTTTCCTGATGTACTTCCAGAAAGACTTTCTTATAAAAAAAAAAAAAAACAGTTCATGCCTTTCCACCTTCTCCTTCCTATATTTTGCCTTACTCTGGCAAACCAGCTTACCAGCTTCATGCTTCTTACAGCAATATTCATCCGCAGAAACTCTACCTTGCAACATCCCCAAATATGCTTCCTTCTTTCTCTTTACTGCCTCTTCAATCTCACAATTCCACCAAGCATCACCTCTATTGTTACCCACTATTGTGGTGCCACAGACCTCTTTAGCAGCAGTGACAACACAGTTGTTAAAACATTCCCACTTCTTTTCTACATCCCTCTCACCAGACTTCAGCTCCTTCAGTCGTTCTCTGAGTAAGTCAACATAATGCTGATGACCATCAAGGAGCCTATCAACCTTTATTCTTTTTATCCTGGGCCTCTTCCTATTCCTTTTCCTCCAACCAACATTAAGTTTCACTCGTGACACTACCAAGTAACGATCAGAACCAACATCCGCACCTCTTATCACACGAATGTCAACAGCTAAGTGTTTCAGACGCTGATCGTAGACAACAAAATCTATTGCCCTCTTTTGACCAAGAGTACGGTTTTCCCAAGTATATGTGTGTGGATATACTTGTGATTGAAAACATATTTGATACACACAAACCATTCTTAATGCAGAGTTCAATTAATCTTTCACCATTATCATTCACACAAAGATCATTAAACTTATCCAAAACATTGTCAGAAATTGCATTCTGCACACCTACTCAGGCATTGAAATCCCCTGTAATTATAACTTTCGCTTTAGCACTAAACTGGCTAAAAACAGCTTTCAGCTCATTCCAGAAATCTTCCTTCCAATCGGAAGGTTCCGAGTCACAAGGAGCATACACTACAACAATTACTACTCTCTGAAGTTTCACTTTCAAATGAATCCGAAGAATTCTCTCACGTATGCAACTATAGTGAATCAAATTGTTCATCTTTTCATGAAAATCACACCTACACCAGCCTGTTCTCTCACATTATCCAATACTCCAGACCATACACTCACAGTGCCATTCACTTCTTTTACCCCAATTTCCTTCTTTTGGTTTCACTTACACACAGCACATCTAATCTATACTTATTCATCTCCTCAATCACCTCATTCATCTTGCCATTTATACCTCTAGTATTCCATACACCAATCTGACATTCACTCAGCTGAGATCTCTTTCTCATACGCCGTTTTGAAAGTCCAGGTTGATTCTGTGGTGGACCATCCTTCTGAAGTGTGGTAGGTCCACCATATTCCACACTGGAGTCTTTTAATTTCTTTCTTTGTGTCTTTTTAATCAGGTAAGTACATCAGTGTGGGGGATTAGCCCACAGCTGATGGTTCCAGTTGGTCATTCAACCTAAGGATTCTGGAACAAAACCCAGTGAGTTGGGGTCTTTTTGCCAATGTCACACAGAACTAGCTGGCACCTCTCCAAGATTCACAGAGGCTCTAGTTGCTGTTGTGTGTGCCATTGTTAACACGGAGCGCCCGAGGAGGTAAACCCATCGCTCGCTACGGTGCTTTAAGCATGCCCAGATTTCTGTGAGGGCAACATAAATTATCTTTCGCAACTATTTGTATACTGTACTCAGAACTTTTAGAATAAAATGTTGCTACCCGTTAACTTCAGCCAAAGATTATTATAAATAAAATTAATATATTCAAAACACACTTTTTGAAATGGTATGTGTTGAGAATGTACTATTTTAGTATAAATGCATCATATAATGTGCTATATCAGTTATAATTACATGGCTGAATTCAATATCAATAAAACAGTTTTCAAATCAACTGGGAAATGAAACAATTATTAAGAAGCATGTGAAGGAAAACAAGAAAATGTTTTGCTGGCAAAATATTAAATTCACTCATAAGCATAAGTATTGAATTAAAAAGGTGCTATTTAAAAAAATTACTACTAGATATCATTTAAAATTAACATATTTTTATTTATTTTCTTATTCATTTAAAAGAAAATTGGTGCATAAATGCCCTTGTGGGGTTTTTTATTATTTATTTATTTATTTATTTATTTATTTGAAAATACACAGAGATTTACAAAACATTATATCTATGTTACATATAAAGTTTTGCAATTTTACAATGAAGTAAACTCTTTATTTTAATATGCCAGATCATGATAAAAAAAAATACACTTCAGGATATATTGTGTTAATTTATAGCAATTAATAATGAAAAGGTATGAAATATAAGATATGGAGAACCCTTAATTTTATCATGTCACAGTGATACAACTTAATTGATAATGAAAAGCCTTAAAAAATTATGCTTAAGTGCTTACAATGTGTAGAAGTCAGTAATGAAAAGATACAAAAAAGGTGACTAGAGAAATAAACTGCATTCTAAAAGTTTTGTTTCATAAAAGTTGGAAGCAAAAATAACAACATGGCCATTGGTTAACACTAGTCTTGATCACACAATGTGAATGGAGCAATTATTACAAAGCTCACATAAAGTGATTCAACATGATTCTGCACCTCATGAAGTATGAATTTACATCATCTGAGGAAATGTTGCTGAATTGTATATGAGATAATCTTAGTATCTAACTAAAAATCTTACATTTTCATTCCTGCAATTTTTCATGGAACAGATTTTAGCATGAATTCAAAGTTTGTGTATATCTGTCTGCTATTATAAAATGAAAAAATTCAAAGTTTGTGTATATCTGTCTGCTATTATAAAATGAAAAGCCCTTCAATTATGAAAAAAAAAAAGGACTGAAATATCTAAGGAGACAACGAGGTCATATAATCCATGAGAATAATATATATCAAAAATATTTAATCATGCCAAGCGTTCACCTTCTAAAGGAAGGCTTTATGAAGGTGAACTTACACTAGAACAACGATCCATTTGGAGTTCAAAATCAGATAATAGCATGCGTATTAAACACAAACACGTGCATTGTTGTTAACCATTGCATGGGTCCAATTGTTCATATTTCACGTCATGCAAGGTATCAAGTCATATTTCATATTAGTCTCAAACTTAGAGGCTGCAGAAAATGGAGGTCCATGGAGATGGCAGTTCAAACAATACCCCACCATTGCAGACATCGCTTCTTGTGATAATCTCAAGTCTTCTTGATCATAATTCCCTTATAAGTAGTGAAAGGGGCCACCAGTTTCCTTTCATTCCACATGGAAACTTCTGCATTGTAAATTGCCTCCTTGCTAAAGCAGTTGCTCCTCTTCCTTCCTTTATGTCTCTCATATGCTCTTGACATCGCAAACATAAAGGATCTTTTTGTCATTCCGATGCATGACTTTACATAGGAATCCGGGAATTTTAATGGAATCTTGTATACCCCTGTGGTATAGTCCACATCTGTTTTCTTGTTATTTGCTGTTAAAATATTACCAATAGTTTCTGGTGGCTTCAACACTACTTCAACACCATGCATCCTCAGTAAATTCTTGACACAGAATGAGAAGTGGGAAACATAAGAAATGCTGCCTGCAAGTTTCATGCTAGTCTCCTCTGTGTTCTTCTTTAATAGGCTTCTTTTTGCATTTTGGAGTATGTCGCAAAGTTCACACTGCTGAAAGCCCTCAACAACTCCTGGTTCTTTAAGTTATCAGATGAGCATATTGTAAGAGCCCTCGGCATCCATGATCTAAAGACAGCAGTCTTGTAATACCTTGGGCACGAGGAGCTGGGCAGAATGATGTTGGGTATACTTGTAGGTTTATAGTATACTTGAATATCTAATAAATGGTTAAGATTTCTGGACAGTAGGACATCCAGGAAAGGCAACTTCCTGTTCTACTTCCATAGTGAAGGTGATACTGTGGTGTGCACTGCCGATAGTGTTGAAAAAGTTTTTCAACAGTGCACACTGCAGTATCATCTTTACTATGAAAATAGAAGATAATTTCCTGTCCCCATGGTATACAATCCAGTATTTCAGTTGTTAAACATCAATCAGTTCTTCTAGCAATATGGTCAGCCCATTTTGCCACTTAAGGGTATTTACTTTCACTATGATGCCATTTACTCTAGACACGTTCCTGATCCACGAGTTCTCTTTTCGTGTCTTTCTTGGTTGCACCAAGCCTGCATTTCTCCATGCTGTTTTGAGTTATCCACAATTTCTGTATGTTATCTCTAGTCAAAGTCCATGTCTCTGATCCACAAATAAGGAAGAACTAGAAAGGTGAACTATGTATATATATACGGAGTAGGATCCAAAAGTTCAAGGACAGCGCCCACCCATGACAACACAAGCATGTAGTTAAAAAGTTAGGACATCTGAAATGCATCTCACCATCCCTCCCCTCTATAGTCAGAATGGTTTACCCCATGGAACATGATTGGAATGAGCGTACAGATGTTTGCTGCTGTGGCTAGTCATCTGTCTTCTGTGATGTGAGAAACATGGCTTTTGAAGAGCAATGTTATAACATTAAATTTTGTCAACATTTGGTTAAAACAGCTGCAGAGACCATAGAAATGTTTTTGAAGGTGTACAGTCACTCTACGATGGCGAGATCGAAGGTGTACGAGTGGTATCAGCGTTTCAAAGAGGGCCGATATAATCCATCGCAGATAATGAGTGTTGTGGTCAACCTGCAACTGCACAGTGAGGAAAACATTACGATGATGGTGCAGTGTGTTCATCAGGATGGTCGGCGAACCATTGAGGAAATTGCTAATGCAACTAACTTATCAGAGACTGCATGCTAGCACATTTTGATGGAGGATCTTAACATGCACTGTGTGTGTCAGCACATTGTCCCTCACCTTTTGACCTCTGAACAAAAGGATGAATGGATGCGGATATCAGGCGAATTAAACAACATGGCCGATAGTGATCCTACATTTTTGGATAACATCACCACGGGTGATGAAACATGGTCTACTTGTTTGATATTTAGCCAAAAAGTGCTTCTTCAACATGGAAATCCCTGTCTTCACAGAGATCAAAGAAATTTAGGCAGGAACGCAGCAAAGAGAAAGTCATGCTGGAGGTGTTTTTTGATTCTCACAGCACTGTCCATTTCGAATTTATTCCTGAGAACACAACAGTTAACAAGGAACGTTATCTAGACATTTTACATCACTTATGGGAGTCAATATGTCGTAAATGGCCGGAGATATGGCGAAGTAGACAATGGTATCTTCTCCACAACATCACGCCTGCACATCAGTCCCTATTGCTCATGGAGTTTCTCACCAGAAATCATACTAATGCACTTCCACATCCCGCATATTCACTCGACCTAGCGCCCTGTGATTTTTACCTCTTTCCACTGATGAAACAAAATCTGCAGGGATGTAGTTTTGTGTCAACAAATGAGGTAAAAACAGCAACACAAGAGGCATTATGAGGGGTTGCAAAACATGGATTTCAGCAATGCTTCCAGAAGCTTTATGAGCACTGGCAAAAGTGCATCGTATCCCAAGGGGATTACTTTGAAGGTGGTTGTGCATTGGTGTTTTAAAGTATTTGAGGTAAGGAACTATACGCCAAGTCCCCGAACTTTTGGATCCTACTTCGTATATATTGCATTCAGTTCATAAATTTATTTTTCAAACTTGAGTATCTAGGATCTCTTGGATCAAGAGAACTGCATTAGAAGGAAATTATGGCTGATTGATAAGGGGAATATTCTTGAGATAAATGTTGCAATGGAAGTAACGTCTTGAGCATTTCGGCTGATTCTCAACTAACATGGCTCTCTTTCACGAATGAAATACAGCCCTCAAAAGAACAAAGTTACAAAGAGAAACTGAAAATGCTATGAAATGCCAACCAGATCTGCAACCATCAGAAGAAAAGAGCAACACAAGATTCCATCAGGACGTTTTCACACACAATAAAGTAGTCTACATCACCTGAATCGCCAGTGCCAGTCATACTTTTTTCGAGGCCAGAAGAAGCAGATAAATAATCACTTCCACTTTCATTTGGGGCTAATAAGTTTAAATAAACTAAAACAACATTCACCTACCATGTTTTTTTGTAACTGAAAGGTAGAAGTCTTGAAAGAATGATATATTTCAATATTCAGGAATGCCATCTTTATTTAAGCTATTTTTTCCAACACACACAGTAATTTCCAGGAATACTGTCCCATTCATAGTAAGGTACTACTAGTATGTTTAATTTATGTTTAATTTATATTTTATTACTATTAGTTAAGTTTTTAATGCAGTTGTCCATGGGGATGACTGTTCTTGACAGCATTATAAGACAAAAATAATACCTCTCAAATTATCATGTGGGCAATATACACCAGTTTCTATAATATTTATCATTTGATTGACACAGTGATTTCTGATCTGTAAACTTGTTATCAAAATGTATGGTGACAATTACAATAATGTATGTATCTTCACTAGCTCATTTTTGGTGATGATTCAACTTTTAGAAATCTCAGTTCCACAGAAACGCATCATTTTCTGCAGCATACTCAGAAATTAGGAGCCTATGCAATTTTGATTACTGTTCTAAGAAACTGACTGTCAGTTTTCTCCACACAGATAGACTGCCTCAGCATTTCTAAGCCTAAAAGTTGTGGCAAAGAGAGTAGGCCCAGTATTTAAACTTGCCATTTTCTATGCCAACAGAAGTTGGAAGTAAAGGACTTTCTTAGGAAATTATAATGAAGAAATTGAGATAATACAAGAAACATATGGGTGGAAATAGGTGGATTCAGTAGAACATAATCAGTCATGAAGATGTTAGAACTATCCTGGGTACTGTACTAGAAGGAAATGTTACTGAGAATGCATCATTTGGACACTTATTGGATGGGAGATGAAAAACTACCTAGAAGTGGTTACCACTCTTTCTTTAAAACAAAATTTCCTGAAGTTTTCCAGATATTTTACAAGTTTTTGCAGAGTTGGTATAGAAAATACAAGAATTACCTTTATAAGCCACCATAAGTCTAGCATCTATACTTTTCAAAACTGAATCATACAATCAAATGAAGTACACTTCAGAGTGAACGTCTGAAATTGCTGTCTCAGATCTTTGTCTTTAGTAACAAGATCTATGAACTATCCAAACTGCTGTTTGATTTTCTCCCCTTCAGTGCTTGAAGTCTCATCTTGTTGTACACGTGTTTCAGGAAACTCTCCATTTTTTTTGTTTTTTTTTGTTTCAGGGTTTAAAGACCACTGTGAGTAATTCAATGAGCTATAAGCAGTCACCTGTCCCAAATTCAAGGCCACTGGTTCCAGGGATTCAAATCTGGACCCATCTTGGACAAATGAACAGAAACCAGTACTCAGATTATTGTTCCCCCACCAGGGTGGCAAACTCTCTATTCATCACGTGCACAAAGCTGATTTGGAGACATTCTGTTGCACAAGGTAACTTGTACCTTGCAAACCACTTCAGGGTTCAGAAGATTATGTATGCTACAGTAATTTGAAACAGTCTGAATGAGAAATTCTCCACATTCAGTGTAAAACTGCCCCTTGGCTAATACAGTTGCACTACTTTTAAATAATGCATCTACAGCACCAATACCACTGTCATCCTTATGGTAAGTTACCAAGCAAATTTTCAATAGTAAGCAAACTTAGTAATTTCACTCATACTGTTCTGCAATTTGACTATCAATAAACATCAACTTGAACACATTCCCCAAGTCAGCTTGAGAATTAAGAGAGTTACAACTCATGACAATGTTGATAGCCCAAATTATTTAAGGAGAATGCACATCATCTTTGCTTGTATATCAATCTAAGGTTGAACATGCATTAGAAGTTGGTTCAAATGGGTGGCTGATCATTGGCTGAACAGAGGAATGCAGGATAGAACCTGAAGAAGTAGGCAGAAATAAAACTTCTACTAATGTTTGTTTGAGAAAGAAATTTTTTTGCAATGTAAATTGTGTTTTATTCAGAGAAGCTTCCTCATTTCTCTTCTGCACAGCTCCACTTTGATGATTGAAAACAGTTTGTCTGCCCATTTCATGATGTTCAAATAGCCTACTATATATTTAAGTATTCTACCGTCACCCAATGGCACTTCTTGTAATCATGAAGCCCACTCTGGATTTATCTTAGAATCAATACATACATGTAGAATTGAATCTGGATTAATACACTTTGCCATTATCATGCTTGTTGCAGTTATTTTTTTTACTATGCTTGTTTCAACCACAAGTATATCCACACATATACTTGGGGAAATCCTACTCTTGGTCAAAAGAGTGTGATAGATTTTGTTGTTTACAATCAGCATCTGAAACACTTAGTTGTTGACACTCGTGTGATGAGAGGTGCTGATGTTGGCTCTGATCATTACTTAGTAGTATCACGAGTAAACCCGAATGTTGGTTGGAGGAAAAGGAATAGGAAGAGGCCCAGGATGGAAAGAATAAAGGTTGAAAGGCTTCCTGAAGATCATCAGCATTATTCTAACTTACTCATAGAATGACTGAAGGAGCTGAAGTCAAGTGAGAGGGATGTAGAAAAGAAGTGGGAATGTTTTAAGAACTCTGTTGTCACTGCTACTAAAGAGGTCTGTGGCACCACAATAGTGGGTAACAATAGAGGTGCTGCTTGGTGGAATAGTGAAACTGAAGAGGCAGTAAAGAGAAAGAAGGAAGCCTATTTGGAGATGTTGCAACATAGTGTTTCTGTGGATGAATATCGCTGTAAGAAGCATGATGCAGCTAAGCTGGTTCACTAGAATAAGGCAAAAGATAGGAAGGAGAAGGTGGAAAGGCATGAATTGGCTTTTTGGAAAGATAGAAAGACCTTCTGGAAGTACATGAGACTTAGGAAAAATAGGGGAAACAAAGTTGTAAGTTGTGTGACAAATAGGATCGGGGAAATGATATGGAAGCCCAATGAGTTAAATGAAAGATGGGGGTGAATACTTCTGTTAGTTATTAGATCAAGAAAGCAAAGGTAATTCTGAGGCACGAGCAGATGTCACAGTGAAAGATGGAAGCACAGGAGATATCTCAAGAGAAGAGGTGTGTAAAGCTCTAAAATCTCTATGGACTGGTATGGCTCCGGGAGGGGATGACATAATTGCTGAGATGTTGAAATATGGTGGTGACTCTGTAATTTACTTGTTAACTGAAATTTGCCAGTTGTGCTGGGAGTTAGGAATGGTCCCTCGGGATCGGAAGGATGCTATCATTGTTCCCTTTTATAAGAGAAAAGGAGATCAGACTGACTGCAAGAACTATCGTGGTATTAGCCTACCGAGTGTGCCAGGGAAAGTGTTTGGTAAGGTTGTTATTGAAAAAGTACAGGGTCTTACATCAGAGAAAGTGTGGGATGTTCAGAGTGGTTTTATGATTGGCAAAGGTTGCACTAACCAAATTTTTGCATTGCACATGATGATTGAAAAGTATCTGGATCTTGGTACGAAAGCTTTTGCTGCCTTCATAGATTTAGAGAAAAGCTTACGATCAAGTAAATAGAACACTTTTGTGGAAGGTATTGAATGAATATGGTGTTACTGGGAATCTACTTAATAGTGTAAATCCATGTATGCTGGCAGTAGAGCTTGTGTACAAGTGAGTGGTGTTTTATCAAAATGGTTTTCTGTTGGTGCAGGAGTCAGACAAGGTTGTGTAATGTCACCATGGTTGTTTAATATATTTATGAATGCGTACATGAGTGATGCCAAAATAGATAAAGCTGGTTTATGTCTTGGTGATATCAGTGAGTGTAGATTGCTGTATGCTCATGACACTGTGCTGTTGGCAGAGAGCAAAAGTGAGTTGCAGAGCATGTTGTCCCAGATGTACGAAGTTTACATGAAATTCAAACTGAGTATCTTATAAGGGAAAAACCAAAGTTATGGTTTTTGAGCTAAGAACTGGTAGTGCTGAATGTAATAAAAGTCTAAATGGTGCAGTGGTTGACCAGGTGAATGAGTTTGTGTATTTAGGAAGCATATTTGACAGACACTACAAATTGGATGGTGAAATTTGTAGGCGAGAGAATTCTTCATTGAAAGTCATAGCAAGTTTGGGAGGTTTTCACAGAAATGATGGGTTCTCAAGAGAGTCCTGCATGCTGTGTATGAGTGCAATTGTCCCTACTGTGATGTATGGAAGTGAAACCTGGGTACTACAGAAAAAACATAAGAGTCTTTGAATAAAGCTCATGTTGAGAAATGGCTTCCTAGTTTAATTGAATTAATAATCTAAAGCAACAAGTAAAAAGTGACAACAACAAGACAGCCTGAAGAAGGAGAAGAGTTTTCTCCGAAAATTTGCTACTAATGAAAAAATTTCCTAGTAAAATTCCCATAAAAGTTGCTTTAGATTATTAATTCAATTAAACTAGGAAGCCATTTCTCAACATGAGCTTTATTCAAAGAATTAGAACAGAGTATGGGTCAGATACTTGGCAAACAATCAAGAAAGTTCAACATGCTACATTGAAGATGGAAAGATCCATAGCTCAAATCAAGTTCCTGAAAAATTGCAAAGAAATTAACTTTATTCCAAATTCATTTAGACTTAGAAAACCATTTAAAGATTTACTTTCAGCCAACTTCGTAAGAAAAATAGAGCAAAAAACGTTAAAAAGAAGTATTGAAGCAAAATATAAAAATGTTGCTTATTATAAAAAAGTAAAAGTAGAAAATGAAAAGAAAATTTCTGGAATCTTAAGGGATACAGTAAAAGCAGAATTGGATGACTGGCTAAAAATTGGAGTAAGAAACAAAAATAAGAAATTTGTTAAAAAGCTGAACCTTAAAGAAGAGAAATTTTTGAAGAAAAACTATTCCAGTAAAAACAAAAAAAAAAACTGCAGTTCTTAGTCATGTAAAGGACAACACTGCTACTGGAGTTAGCCAAGAATTATTACAAGTGATAAATAAAGGAAGTAATTTCAATCTATCCAAAGAAAAAATAAATCCAGAAAAATTGGTAATTGAATTGGAAAGCATCTGCAACACTTTAGAAAAAGAGGACCAAATTAAAGCAGACCTCCTCAGAAAAGATTACTACAATAGCCTTACAAAATTCCAGAAGCAAATAAGGAAACCTCAAAAAAAAATTTGATAATAGTCAATTAAAAGCTCTTCAAGATTTCAGAAAAAATGAAAGTGTAGTTGCTGTGAAAACAGACAAAAGTAAGTTGATTACTATTATGGATAAGAAAGATTATCTAGAAAAGATGGAAGAAGAACTAAAAAAAACTTATGTATGAAGAAGTAAAAGAAAACCCACTACCAGATTTGATTAAAAAGTCTCTAAGCTTATTTCACTTCAAAAAAAGAAAAACCAGCTTCCAGAAAACTATAAACAATTCTCAAAATTACAGTTCAGATTACCTCAAATATATGGAATAGTCAAACTGCATAAAGAACACCAACCAATTAGACCAATAATAGACTCAAAAAACTCTATTCTTTCAAATCTAAACTATTTTTTAAAGTCACACCTTCAGAATCTTTTAAAAGAGCCACCTAACTTGATTAAAAACTCAATGCAGCTAAAAGAAAAACTAGAACTTCTTCCTAAATTAGATTCTCCTATTATGGGTAGTTTAGATATAGTGTCTATGTATACTCACATTAATATAGATCAACTTATAGACTTTATAGCGGAAGACTTGGCAGACCTAATAGTTTTTCACAACCAGGAAAAAAACATATTAGTAGGAATTTTTGAAATGCTTACTTTCTCTTTTCAGAACAACTACTTTCAATTTGGGAAAACTTTTTTCATTCAAAAATCGGGGCTAGCTATGGGCTCCCCACTCTCCCCACTCTTAGCTAACTATTATGTGGGAAAACTAGAAGAAAAGATACTAGTACAACCCACATACTTCTGCTTATATAGCAGATACATGGATGACATCTTATTTATAATAGATAGCTCAGAAATTATTCCAGAAAGAATACTAGACTCATTCAATGAATTAGATGATTCCCTTAAGTTCACTATTGAACTTCAAAAAGAAAGAAGAATAAACTTCTTAGATATTACTATCTATTATGAAGATGAAAAATTCCTCACTAGTTGGTATAAAAAACCAATGAATACTAAAAGACTACTGGATTTCAATTCCTATCATCCAGTTTCTATTAAGAAAAATGTAGCAAGTCAGTTTTTAGAAAAAATTAATAAAATAGTTTCTACTGCAGATAAAAAAGAAGCCCATAAAGAAGAGCTTAAAGTCATACTTGCAGAGAATAACTATCCTAAAGAAGAAATTGAGAAGCTTCTGAATTTTAATGGTACGAAGAACCCACAAAGGCAACAAGTAAAATTCACTAGAAAAATTTCTTATCACAAAGGTTTATTTGAGTCTTTAAAAAGAATTAGTAAGAAATACAATATTAGGCTAGCTCCAAGTTTAGAGAACAAAGTTAAAAAAAAATTTTCCCTAAAATAGTTCAAAGAGAAGAAGATATTTTAAAAATGCAAGGAGTAGTTTATGAAGTAAATTGTAGTTGTGGACTATCTTACATAGGTGAAACAGGTCGCAGACTAGAAACTCGTATAGCTGAGCATAAAGCAGCTATAAAAAATTGCTCCAACAAGACTGGATTAGATAGGCATGTTAGAGAAACTGGGCACAGCATGGATTGGAATTCCCTTAAAGTAATCAGTTTCCAAAGCAATTTCCAAAAAGAAAACTGAAAGAAGGAATAGAGATTGAGAAAAATCAAAATTCCATCATCAATGACTGCAAAGGATTTTCCCTGCCTAACATCTGGCAGGATTTGTTGAAAAATAACCTAAACCGTCCAGGTTAACTGTAACCGTGATAGTGACAAGTAAAAAAAGTGACAACAACAAGACAGCCTGAAGAAGGAGAAGAGTTTTCTCCGAAAATTTGCTATTAATGAAAAAATTTCCTAGTAAAATTCCCATAAAAGTTGCTTTAGATTATTAACATAAGAGTCGTTTGTGTGCTGGAGAGAAATGCGTTCCTTTAGGAGGGGGGGCAAGACACATTCTGATTGTGTGAGGAATGAAGATGTGTTGCAGTAGTGTAATGTGAAGCAAAATGTTGTTAGCAAGGTTGAGACTAATATGCTTCGGTGGTTTGAACATGTTGAAAGAATGAGTGATGAGATGCTTACTAAGAAATTTTTTTTAGCCCAAGTGGCAGGAAGGAAAGGCAGAAAAAGGCAAGGAAGTCATGGGAGGATCAGATTCAGGAGTGTCTGCATGAGAAAAAGATTATGAGTATAAAGTATAGAAGGTCTTGTGTACATCGAGTGATGGATGTCAGTGAAGCCAGAGTTATGTGTCAAGATCACTGTAAATGGAGAAGTTTGATACGGCAACAGTAAGTAAATAATCAGTTAAAAATTAATCTGGTAGTTTGTATTTCTTGGTAGAGCTAACTTCTGAAACTCAGAGAACAGCTTAGTGATGTGTATATGTATAGGCAGTTACTGGTGACCCACTCATTGGAAGAGTAATCTGAAGTAAATAAAATCCCAGCAGCAGAAATCTATATATTACATCCTCCTACTATCCTTAATTGTTTAGTTTCTTTTAAAAGTAACCCCCTCCCCTCAATTCTTTTCTTTAAGCCTAAAAAATTATTTTTAAAATTGCAAAATTTCTATCTTCAACCCAACTCTAACTGACAGACACAGACTCCAGGGTTTTATTTATGGTCCAAATGTTTGTGGTATCACATTCAGAAGTACCCCAGTCTGAATCAATGGGACCCCCCCTTTCCTGAAAAATTGAAAAGTGACACATTTTCAAATTTAAAATTTTGCTTGGAATTTTCAGGCGTTTGCAGAGAATGGCAACCCTGTAAATTCTGTAATGCCAAGTCACAAATTAAGAAACAGATCTGGAATAAGGTGGGATGAAGGTGTGAACTCAGCCATTGGTGATTGACACATCAATGTGGTAAAGACAGAAAATCTAATAATGAACAAAAAGAGGTGGAGATATTAAGCTGCAAGCTAGAATTCATTTTGTTTAAGGAGTCTGAGGCAAAAACATGCCTGAGCAAGAAACTGCTTGCTATACAGGTGAGATGCTGATTATGGGAAAAGACTAGTCTTTGAATTACATTAGAAACCAATGAATTTCCCTAATATTTGAATGATAATAACTTTCCATAAAACACCTTAATTTAAATACAGTGAAACCTGTCTAACATGGTCATCCATGATTCTGTGAAAAAGTAACAATCTTGACAGGTGACCACCAAATAGAGTGGTTCAATCTGCAAAAATATCTACCCTCCCAACTTGAAAACAAAATAAAAGAGTACATTCTTTTAAGCAGCCTGCTGTGAAGTGTTTGCTAAAAAACAAAATGACAGGAAAGAAAGAACAATGTGTTTCACTAAAAAACCAAAAGTAAAACTTAATAATGTGGTTAGGTGTTCAGAACATGTGTACGTTACCACAAATTGGGTGCTCCTACCACATGTTCCACCAGAGGAAATGGAAGGTAAAGAAAACATGCAATAGTGGCACAACTGTGGTTGTGCTTTGAAGTAGAGAGAGAGAGAGAGAGAGAGAGCAAATAATGAATGAATGATTCCAATAACAAACATTTATAAATCCATGTTTAAGGAATGCCATAGTGACTGTATTCATTGCTACTACCTACCTCATGACTATAACCTAAAAGTACAAACATACTAAATGGATTCAAAAGCTAAGTTCAATTTCACCATCACTAAAAAAGAGAGTTATGCCAAGATATTGTAATACAAACTTACATTAGATCTGGCCTGTAATGGTGGACTATTGCACAAAAGCCTAAACCACTCCTCCATGAAGAAGACATATCAGTAATTTTCACATCATTATAGCCATTAGTAATTCTTTTAGCCCATGTTTCAAGAGCTTTCAAACCACGTTTTTCATCCATTTTTTAGGGAAAGGTAGTATGAAGATATATCCTAAATATGAAAGAAATAAAATTATTTCACTTTAAAATATTGAATGAAATTACATTACAAGCAGAGGTAAAATTAAAACACTTGAACACAAAGATACAATGAGTTAAAACATAAAAGTTATCTTACACAAATGTGTATTTACTGTGTATTCCAAGCAAACAGAATAAAATTTTTATTTACTAAGACATGTTTGTCTAGACATTTGCCTTCCAACCTGAATTCTGTACTTTTTTTTTTCTTTACATTTGGAAATTACGTGGCCAATAATAGAAATATCATACACTTATTGAGAAGCAACATAATTTATAGCAGACCAACAAAATGGAAATTTAAACTGATGCCACATATATTTTGTTATCTTACAAAGAAGTATTTGAATGCAACAGAAGTGAATTAATAGACTCTACAAGAGCAAAAAATAAAAAAAAATGGATTTCTAATTACCAAAAAACAAAAACAAAAAAAGAACGACATTTCTTCTAGAGTAGCACCAGTTACCACTAAACCATTTACAAAATAAAAAGCATTGCATTTTTAGAAAACAAAAGTAAAAACAAACTGCAAACATGTGTCACTATAAGGTGAAGTGAATGATACTACAAGACTTTAGAATAAAACTCCAAATGTTATCAATTAATCAAAACTTTATGAACTGCTACCACTACATGGCATTAATCTCATGTTAATATTTTAATCTTATCATTCATTGCTTGATTGCTACAAAATCACTGGGAGCTTGAACATTCTATGCCGCTGAAAGTATGCACAGATGTAGAATTAAATAACAATGGAAAAGCACATGTATCATAAAAAAAGAATGACCTGAAAAAACAAAATTTGATACACCATAGTGTGCAATCTGTCAAACAAGCATGGGATATACACAGAGTCATAAATTTTGTTGTAAGAGCCTGCACCGACAAAACCTTACACATTACAAGTTCTAACCATTTAAAATCTAAAAATATATTTTGTTGTGCTTAAAAGTTTTCACAAATCACATGCAAAAGGGTTGTTTCCCTCTGGCATGAACTAGTTCATAAAAGTTTAGTGCTTATACAGGGTGTTTGGAAAATAACTATGCACCTATTTCAAAGTAAACAAATGTATTACCCTGATATTACAATATTATTCATTTGTTTTTGGCCGTTTCTACTTACATATTTCATCCATTTAAATAGATGCTGAAAGTGATCTCCACACACACATCCAAATAAGCCTGAACTCATCTCATTTCCTTTTGAAAAACCTACATCAGATACTACTGAGGTATACCTGTGATCTTAGCATTTGCGGTGGGGCTCCAAATTCTCAAAATATGAGGGGAAGTCAAAAAGTTATTTGCATGTGCCCACATTTTTTTTTGTATAAAAGATATTTGGATGTGGTGTGGGTATGCCACTTGTACTTCATCCTCAAAGTCGCCAAGTGTTAATTTTGTCGATGTGGTGGAAATAGTTCTGTCTCTTATCACTTGAGAAAGATGTGTCCATTGGAAGTAGCATCCAAATTTGAAATCCGCGCAGTGATCCATTTTTTGTAAGCTAAAATGTTAAACCCCACTGAAATTCAATGCCAATTAACTGAAATGTATGGTGACAAATCATTTTTGCTGCAGGCGATTGCAAAATGGTGTTCGTTGTTCAAGAAAGGACACATGGATATCAAAGGTGATTACCGGGGGGAAGGCTGTCAACTGCGACGAATGAAAAAGTGGACCTCATTAACGAATTGATTCATGTAAACAGGCAAATCACAGTGGATGAGATCGTGAATGAATTGAATATTTCACCTGCCGAGGTGTGCACCATATCATCACCAAGCGTGTTGAGTTTCGAAAAGTTTGTGCTCCACGAGTGCCTCGCTTACTCACAGAAGGTGCAAACGTTTTCAAGCAGCTCTCACTTTTTTGGATCATTATTACAGAAAAGAAAATTAATACTTGGCCCATATCATGACTGGAGATGAGACTTGGGTTTTATCACTTCTCACCAGAAACAAAGCAGACTTTATGTGAGTGGAAACATTCACATTCTCTGCCTGCGAAAAAGTGCCGAATTGTTCCTTCTGCCATGAAAGGTTATGCTCATCCTTTTCTTCGACAATCAAGGTGTTATGTATTATGAATTCATGCCAAAGGGCACCACCATTAATGCAGCATAATATTGTGAAATCCTTAAGAGGCTGAGAAAGGCGATCAAAGATTGGCAGCCAGGAAAACTGTCCAGAGGCATTGCCCTTCTAATGACAGCACGACACCACATTCGGCACATGTCACGAAGGCCCTCTTTAACAAATTCAAATGGGAGGTGTGGGAACACCCTCCCTACTGTCCAGACCTTTTGCCTTGTGGTTTCCATGTGTTCGGTCCCATGAAAAATGACCTTGCGAAGCGGCGATACCACTCTGATGATGTTAAAAATGCGACATCAGAATGGTTATATCCCATGTTGGATGATGATTTTTTCAAGAAGAGATAGACAAACTTGTGCCACACTATGATAAATGTTTAAATAAACTAGGCGATCACATCGAAAAATAGCTCTTCTATTATATTTCCCACGTAAGTATAAACATTTCCCAAAATGTTCATTTTTTGTTTTACATGCAAGTGAAATTAACTTTTTGACTACCCTAAATATATGCATGTTTTCTTCATACACTTTATTTCTTGCTGCTCCTAAAAGATTAAAATCAAGTGGTTTAAGCCTGGTGAGTGGGGGGGGCAAGGTTTTTTGAGATTATTCGATTTCCAAAAATTTTACACAGTAGTCATCATCATCATCATCATTGTCAACCATTATCAATCCACTGCTGGACGAAGGTCTCCCCAAGTTTCCTCCACAACGGTCTGTCTTGTGCCAGTCTCCTCCATGTCACTCCCGCATATTTACGAATTTCATCCACCCATCTCCCATGTGGTCTTTTTCTGGGTCTTTTCCTGTCCCTTGGAATCCAATCTAAAATTTCGGCTGTCCATCTATGGTCTGTCCTTCTGGCAGTATGTCCAGCCCATTGCCATTTCAGGGATTTAACTCTGATCATGATGTCTTCCACTCTCGTCATTTTTCGGATCCACGAGTTCCTCTTCTTATCTCTCCTGGTTATACCAAGCATGCACCTCTCCATGCTTCTTTGAGTTGTCTGCAGCCTTTGTATGTCTCTTTTAGTTAAGGTCCACGTCTCTGCACCATACGTAAGCACTGGAAGGATGCATTGATCAAACACTTTTCTTTTAAGACATAATGGCATATTGCTCTTGAAAATTATGCTGTTTCTTCCAAAAGCTCTCCAGGCAAGTTTTGTACGCCGATTAATTTCTTCATCAATGTGACCCTCACTTGATATCTGCTGTCCAAGATAAACATACGTATCTGTTATCTCCAGTTTTTCTCCATCAATCGATAAATCTTCATTTCTTGTAAAAGCATTGAACATCACTTTTGTCTTCTGAAAGTTCATTTTTAATCCCACTTCTTTACTCTTGTCAGCAAGTTCCTGGATCATACTCTGCAGCTCTGATGGGGTAGTTGCAAAAATGACTATGTCATCAGCAAAACGAAGGTGGGTTAGATAATCTCCATTAATCTTTATCCCTTTGTTTTCCCAGTTCAGTGATTGAAAGACATTTTCCAATGTGGCATTAAAGAGCTTCGGAGATATGGTGTCACCTTGTCTCACTCCCTTTCCAATTTTTATGTGTGTTGTATTTTCAAACAGCCTAATCTTTGCACTTGCATTTTCATAGATGTTATTAATAATATTAATGTATGCATCTTCAATACCGCAGGATTTCAGAGCCGTGGTAACTGCTGATGGTTTCACCGAATCAAAGGCTTTTTCATAATCGATAAAAGCCATGCACAATGGAAGTTCATATTCCCTCGCTCTTTCAATTAGTTCTCTCAGTACGTGGATATGATCTATTGTGCTGTAGCCACTCCTGAATCCAGCTTGTTCTCTCGGTTGAGCCATGTCCAGTGTTACCTTCAAGCGGTGTGAAAGAACTTTAGTGAAGATTTTATAAACCACTGATAGGAAGGCTGATAGGTCTGTAGTTCCTGAGATCCTCAATGTCACCTTTTTTTATGTAGCAGGATCATTGTAGCATTGTTCCAATCCTCAGGAATCTTCCCTTCATTAAGGCAACGAGTGAAAATTTGGGCGAGTACTGTTTCAATTTCTCCACTTGCTTCTTGTATGATGTCTATAGTAATTTCATCTTCTCCTGGAGCTTTCCCCTGCTTCATGTTCTTGATTGCATGAGCAACTTCTGCTGGGAGGACTGGAAGAACTCTGGTACCTTTCATGATGTCTGGAGTACATGTATCATCCCTTTCATATAATTTGGAGTAGAAATCTTTCACTCTTGTCAAAATTTCGCCTCTATTTCTTGTTATAGAACCATCTTCTTTTCTCAGAGCCATAATCTGTTTTCTTCCCTTACTGAGATGTCCCTTTGCTATCTTTAGGCTTTGGTTGTTTTCAATTGCTTTCCTCACTAGCTCACAGTTGAATTTCCTTACGTCTTCAGTGATACTTTTTCGTGCTGTCTTGCATAGCTCTATATATTCCACTTTGGAAGTCACATCTTCTTTAGTTGTCCTCATCTCTCTTCTTTTTTGCATCAACATTTTGGTTTTTCCTGATAATTTGTTTACATGCAACTTGTTCTTAGACCCAGCTAATTTTGTTGCTGTTTCCATAAGAGCTTTGGTTACTTTTCTGTTAACTTCCGAAATATCCACTTCTTCCGATGTTAGGCCTTCTAAAGCAGAGAATCTGTTCTTCAGTTCCAACTTGAAAGTATTATGGTGTTTTTTAAGGTTGGTTATGTCAATACATTTTGTTTGTCTTATGAGCTTGCCACGTTCCAGTTTAGTGTTGAGGTGCATCTTACATCTCACCAATCTATGGTCACTACCTGTGTTGAACTTGTTCAGCACACTGCAGTCTTCGATGACGAATTTTTTGTTACACATAATAAAATCAATTTCACTTGTCGTCCCAATTGGATGTCTCCATGTCCATTTCTTGTGTGGCTTTTTCTTGAAAAAGGAATTCAAGATGAAAAATCCTTCTGCCTCTGCAAACTCAACGAGAGTATTTCCACACTGGTTTCTGTTGCCGTGACCGAATTTACCTACTGAAGTTTCATTCTGTTGCCGGTGCCCTATTTTTGCATTGAAATCTCCCATAATTATCTTTAAGTGCTGCTTACCTTTATTATTTAGATGACGAATTTCCTCATAAAATTCTTCAATTTCTTCTTCAGGATGACTTGTGGTGGGTGCATAAGTTTGAATAATCTGAGCCTGGTATCTTCTCGATAGTTGGATAACGAGTCGTGCAGCTCTGTCAGAGGAACTTTCAACTTCTACCACTTTATCCTTCAGTTTCTTGTTTATTATAAATCCAACACCACTAGTTCTGCCAGTATCTGTCCCACGATAATAGAAGAGATGTCCACTTTTCAGTTCAATGAGATCTTCTCCTTTTCTCCTTACCTCACTTAGCCCGACGATGTCCCACTTGATCCTTTGTAGTTCCTCTTCCAATTCAAGAAGCCTTGAATCAGAAGATAGGGAGCGTCCGTTGTAGGTAGCCAAGGTCAGCATCAAATGGCAGCCTAGTCCGGTCCTCCGGGGATTCTTAGCACCCTCTGCCTTCATGTCGCACTGGCCGCTGCCTTGGCCAGGTACATTCCAGCTGCCGGAGACTGAGGGCCAAGATTTAAGTTGTAGAGTCATTTTGGAGGTGTTTGGCCATAACTCACCACGCTGGCCAAGCGGGTTGGTGAGTGTGGGATAGCATTTCCTCCGATCCCGATGGTATAGTTATACCGCTATTTGCGGTCGTCAGAGCCCCTTTAGTGGGAACAGGATGCACCACGAGAAGGCGGGGTTGACATTTGTCAAGGAGAGGCTGTGATGTTACGCATCACCTGACCTTACATCCCACACAGTAGTACGTATCATAAATTGAGTAGCAGTATGGGCCATGGCTAAAACCATCCATCATTTACTTCATCTTCATCAAGTTCGCTGGTGAATTAATTGGTACAGCATATTAACAGAGTAACACTTTGGGTTTATTGTTTTGTTGAAGAAGTTTGGCACAATGATTCTTTTTCTGGAGATTGCAACCCAAGCATCAAGTTTCTGGTGATGAAGGGGAGTTTTATGCAGCCTGTGTGGATTTTCTGATGACCATAATAGAGTGTTTTGAGCATTCCCATACCCTGATAAAATGAACTATCACTAATTAGAGAAGAATGTAAACCCAGAATACCATCAATTTTCTCAGAGATGAACTGTTGAAACCAATGGAAGTAATGCACTTGCTTTTGGTGATCTGTAGTGTTTATCAGTAGAAAGGTCATTTTACGAAACACGAAGAAACCAATAATGAAGAAAATTTCATGCATGATTTATTACGTACTAAAATGTCAACCACGTAAGTGCTTGCTCTTAGTGTGAACAAGGCTGATGCTGCAGCTGAAAGATCTTACAAATCTGATTATTCCTAAAGTGTAGTACGTAATAAATCATGTCTAAAATGTTCTTCATTATTGGTCTGTTGTGTTTAATTCTTGGATGGCTGTGACTTTGTATGGAAAAAGACAGATTCTTCCTTACCACTAAATGTGCAATTGCAAGACTGATATTTTACTGTTGTGACAACTTCTGCATTGATTTTGAAGGACTGCATCATTTTTAATCAGAAATATCCATCATGTACTGAACCTATCTTGGAAAATATGTTCATTAATGCCCACACTGACTGGAGTTGTACTGGCGAATATGAAAACTCATTCAAAAAAATTTCTTGAACATTTTGACTATACTCAGCATGCTCACATAAAACATACTCATCCAAAAAAGCATGATCTTTCAATGAAGAAACCATGGTTAATGCATGCAACAGCAGCTCAGACAACTGAACAGAACAGACACTAATCACTGACCTTCAGCCTTTCTTATGATCTTTCCTTCCATGCTGTAACACTACTACTTGATCTCGAGAGTACCAACTACAAGGTTTTACAGAGAAAATAAAATGTAAAAAGACTATAAAGCTTTCAAACAAGAATAAATATGACAGCTTCTAAGGTTGCTACCCTGAGAAGCCATACAAATCTACCAACTTTACAGAAAAAAAAAAAAAAAAAATCAACAAGCAATGTGTCTTGTTCCATAAGCTTCAAACAGACAACACATTATTTGACACTTTTGAAAATAATCAAGTTTCTGAATTACTCCACTGCTGTCTGAGGAAGTTACAATTGTCTGATGCATGAATGTCAAGAATCTCCAACTGAGATGGAAAAAGAACAGGGTATAAAGCTTTCTTAGGACCATAAATATCACCCCCATGCTGTGGGGGTGATCCAAAGTTCTAGGGGAATCTGACAAGCCATGTAAACACATTCCCATTAGGATTTTTACAACCACAATGTTGTGATGGTCTCTTTTCTAGCTTCCTTTAATCAACTGCTTTACATTTGGGCCAGCTCCCATTTAGAAAACTTCAAAACATGTTTTTCAGTTTTCATGAACACTGATTTGTACACAAAAACTGGTAGTGTTTTATAGCAATGACTTGCAAGAAACATTTCCTCCTCAACTTATTAATTTCAAAACACCACTGACTGATGAAACAAAAAAAAAAAAAAAAAAAAGCAGAATAATATACCTAGGTACACAAATTAGCAAATTTATTAATTACTACAAATTTCCTAGGTGTGTGCATTGCATTGGCCTTTTTAAAAATACAGACAAATGCTGTGATGGTAGAAAGCCATTTCCTCAAAATTAAATTCAACCATATATTTGCATCAAATATGTAAGGACAAAAAACATAAGTTATAAATTATGTTACACACACATGTACTCACTGCTTGCACAGATTCAAAGTCAACCATAATTGAACACATTTGTTGCGCCTCCAAATGAATTGCAGTATTTGCATAAAAGAAAAACTGCTGATGTTAACGGTTCAAAATTTTATTTCTCAGAAATAAAACTTGTCTTTGAACATCACGTGACATGCATCACAATCCATTTTTACTTTATGAACCCGATAGGGAAAACTATGCATTACTTGAAAAAGAAACTGTCCCCAAAATAGTCTTCACTATAAATGGTATTGAAGGGAAGAAAGAATTTTCTCACTCGGATATTCGGAAGCAATGATATGAAATAACATGCATTTTGAGTTCAATAACCTCTGCGTTTATGCTTCTTGGTGGCAAAGTTATGCAGATGAAAAATAAAATGGAAAGCAAGGATCATTGTTCTCACATTTCGAGCTTCCAATGAAAAAAGAATTTTTCACATTGGACTAATAGTTGCAGAGATTATGAATGGACAGATGAAGTGATACTGTAAGCATGCACAGGTGTCACTAGATTAACAACATTGGGGAGGGGGGCTAAACAGGGCTTAATTTTTTACCTATGCATTGTATTTAACACATCCCTCCTCTTCCGTTTTAAACTTAATAGTTGCCACTTTTAATTGCATTTTAAATTTTAAATAATCAAATTATTAATTTAATTTTACTTACAACCAATGTAACCAACACCGTAGCAAGCTTTTCTTATCTAGGAGAGTGAGACTTGAAATTACGCCCCTTTGAGTTCTTCAAATAATACGTGGTTTTTACTTTCTCACACACCGGCATTATAGAGCCTTTGCACCGACATCACAGTTACTTCCGCATGGTTAAGAGAAAGTTCAGCTGCTAAAGTTCCCATAGGATTAACATGGGGAAGCGATTTCTGGACCCTCTGTCACTCGATTGTTTGAAATTTTAGAAATGGTTAAAAGTTGTGTGGCGTATGGATGCTTCTCAAACTACGAGTAAGGTAGTGGAATTTCCTTTTCGCTTTCCAAGTGCAGAAAAACGCTTGATTATGAGGAAAATAGCTGTGAATCATAAGGCATGGTAGCCCAAGCTGTATGACAGGATCTGCAGTAAACACTTCATTTCAGGTATCGAAAATCTGCGTATTTTACTACGTTAATAGTCGAATTTATATTGGTATATTTTCTATTTTCTTGCTCACTGTTATGTATTATTTTCAAGTTTTTACCTGAATCCTTGTTATTCTGTTTAAAATGCTCTGAATGCATGATGGATTAACTTGGCTGTCAAATCGGAAATTACTAAGCTTACGTGAAACATCAAGATTTTGTACTGTTACTGATTTCTAAATACTGAAACAGATGCCTTTTTTTCCAAATGGGAATTTAAGGATATACGTCCACATAGAATTAGAGGGTGCTGTCATACATTATTGTGTCGTCCGTTTTCCTGGCTCTGTCATCTTTTTTTTGTTTTTTTGGTGAAAAAATAGTCCGTTTTTCGGGTTATGACAAGTTGGTATTTTCTTTTTTTTAATTGCAATACACACTGGAACCAGTCAGAAATGTAACAACTTACCTTAGACCCGATAAGAAAATTTTCATTTTCAGTCTTCAATATTATTACATTTCTAACCCACCCATTGGTAAAATATTTATATGCATCAAAGCTTTTATAAGCTTTTAGAGCTTTTCCGGTATAAAACAAAAAACTGCCTGTTAAACAGTTATGAATATCATGATAGTTCAGATCAGGGAGGTCCGTAACAACACAAACTTCTAGGCAATAAAAATATCTTTCAGGTATGTCATACGGATCTTCTGTGTCATTATTTCTAAGCTTTTCTTCGCAATGTTGCTTTTCCACCACATTAAGATGGTGTCATGGCGAAAATTTTAACCTCTGGTGAATTTCAGAAAGACCTGATCAATCTTTCTGTTGGTTTATCAGGGATTAATTAATGCAAAAATTTCTCCCATGACATACGTTAGAAGAAAATTCCTGGTTGAAAGGCAGGGGAATTCGTGCGCAAAATTCGCTTGTCTTAATCACAACCAGGAAAACAAAATTTCATGTTAAGAAAAAAAAAAAAAAAAAAAAAAAAGAAAACAAGAATATTTGAGTTAACTGACTTTGGGGTTTTGGAGATAATTATTTTATCTGTTCTTTTATCGCAATAGGAAAAGGCGAGTAGGTGTGCAGCTCAGAGAATCAAAATTAATCTTACTTTAACATCACGGAATGAGAAAAAAAAAAGGCGTTTCTGGAAAAAAAAAAAAAAAAAAAAAAGAAGTTGTGAGAAAAGGGAATCTTATTTCAGATCGGTTATTTTAAGGGTTTGGTAGAAGTCGCTCAGAAAATGTTGCAAGAATGCTTTCCTGAGATTGGCGTCGTTCTGTTTTTGGGACAAGGTCACAGCCGCACATAGGAAGTTACTTGGTCCCTACGTGCGAAGGTCAAGGGTTCATCTTCCCCTGGCTGACCGAAGATGCCTTGTGCCTGGTAACATTTATTTTTTTCCGTTGAGAGTGCTGGGCGCTGCAACGATGCTTACGTGTGAAGGTCAGAGGTCACTCGAGGCGTGGAGAGAACCGTGGCATGCAGGGCCGCTGTTACTAGGGAAAATTTCATCCAATCAGGGGTCGGCATTTTCCAACACCCCAGAGTTCTTTTTACACTTTGAGACGCTTGTCTCAGTCACTTTTGCTCTTGTCTTTGCCCTTGTTGGCCGGCAGAAAAAAGGGGACGGCCGAGTTCTCTCCTCGCCTTTTTGGTGGAGAGAGGACGCACAAAAAAAAAACCAGTTTTTCTTGACTGCCTTTGCTGACCACCACGCTGTGACATCTAGGTAAAAAGCTTAACGGAGCCTTGTAGCGACGGTCTTCTGGCGTGGGGACTTGTCAGGTTCATGGTTGGTTACATGAAAAAATTAAAAGGAGCTCAGGGCCTGCGATGAATTGTTCACTGATTCCTCCAAATACAAAGAGGTGGAAGAAATTATGAAGAAAGGACAGGACCACCATAGGACGAGACCTCCTCGGGGCGCAGCGAAAGATTATCACCGATGCACTCCTAAGCATTCTCGTGAGAGCTAATGGATAAAGAACGGAAAAGGAAAGGAATTTAGATATTCTCTGGCTGGGGGGACCACGCCTATAAACCGCCTGGCATATGATGGAACTTCCGAGGATGATGCCGTCCACCCTCCAATGCAGACGACCAAATTCCTACCAGGGGAGAGCCACATGCATCCAAAAAAAAAACAAGGGGAGGATTACTCCCTCTGAGAGGGTCCACCATCGCCAGCTTCGGGATGCCTTTTTTTTTCCTGTGTTCGGGTGAGTTGTTCGGGCACGCTGTGTCTGAAAAGAAAAAAAGAAAGAGAAAGACATTGTTGGAGGTGAAGAGAAAATCAACAGGGACAGTGTGACGAGAGGATTTTTTTTTTTTTTTAATTTGAAACAAGAGTTGTTCCTGCCCAGCCCAGAAGGCAAATTCTTTCTTGATTTTTTTTGTATTATGTTGTGACCGCTGTGGAATTGTTGAACGAGTGGGTCAGCAGTGTGCAATCAAATTTATAGTTCTGCTAAAAATTTCTTTTTTGACGTTAGCTGGGTGTAGGACAGATGTCCCCATATTGTTGTCAGGTCTGGTATTTTAGCAACACCCCAGGCCAGTAAATTTTAATGTATCCGAAAAATTTGGTTTAATGTTTGAGCACAGTAAATTTTGGTGCATCGATTATAGTTTAGTTGGGCATGTGATAATTGAAAAGCAGTGTTATTGGGATTCCGTGTGTGATAAAATAATTGTAAACATTTCTCTCTAGCCTTTTACAGCGTTGAGTTTTTTTTTTTTTTTTTTTTGAGTGAAGATAAATTATGGGATGATTTATATTGGGATTTTGGGAGCATATGTATAGTGTGATGAAATTGGAAACCTAAAGTGCTGTTTACATTCTTGGAGTGTTGAGTGTAGAAATTAAGAGTGTTGGTGTGTTGTTTTGAGGACCAGTATTTTTCATGCTCCAGATGAGTGTTAATCTCCCATTGCAAAGGGGTGATCTTAGGGCAAGCCTGGGAACTTGTCCTAAGGCAGAGGGCTCTGAGTAGGGAATTTTCACCAGGATGCGATTTGTGCAAAATAGAAGTTAAGGTATTTGGGTTCTCAAGTTTAGTATTTCACAAAAAGAATGAACATCATGGGTTGAGAAGACACACTTTTGCTCACCAGTTCCGGTATGGATTGTTCTTTTCTTGGGCCTAAATTTTCTTGTTTTTACTAAAAAGTCTAAATGTAATTTTAATTTTCAATAAGGTGAAAATATCTAGTAGGTTATGTAAATGGTCAGTGTTATTATCTGCAGTGCGACCTGCTCATTGCCACGGTACAGAAGAATTTCCTTGCTTTGTGATTTTTCCTGGGATTTGGATATAGTGTGAGATAAGTGATTTTTCTTAGGATATATGTGGATATGGTGATTTTGGATTTCCTGGGATACATAGAGATAAGTGATTTTTCCTGGGATATATGTGGATATGGTGATTTTGGATTTCTTGGGATATATATATAGAGAGAAGTGATTTTTCCTGGGATTTGGATGTAGTGTGAGATAAGTGATTTTTTCCTGGGATATATAGAGACAAGTGATTTTTCCTGGGATATATGTGGATATTTTGGATTTCTTGGGATATAGAGAGATAAGCGATTTTTTTCCTGGGATATAGTTGTGTTAGTTTTGGGCCGGATGTGCCTGGAGTATTTTGGGTTGAAGTACGACAGGCTCTTGCAGGCGTGGTTGATCAAGGTGGGATCATGCATTGGTTCGAAAAGGGGAGCCTTGCGGACGTGGTTTTTGGGGGAAAACTTGTCTCCAACCCCCCCCCCAGTAGTTTCGCTGCCCACAGAGATATGTACTGCCAGCGAGGGTCGGTTGGGCGTTGCTTCAATGGATGTTGCGAGATCATGTTAGAGGAAATTCTGTACCTGATGATGTGTTGCACTTGAGGATTTTTTTCCTTTCCCTTTGCCTAGGCTGAAATTGGATGCACGACCCAATTTCACGCCTTCAGCCTGACTAGTATTTTCGTCCTGTGTTGGTTCTCAAAACCCAGGGTAGTGTCTGAACTGAGAGTATTTGCCTCACTGCTACCTCAGTAATTCACTTCAGGTGTTAAAATTAGGTTTGTTTGTGATATAAAGTATCTAAATTAATTTGTTTATGATATGCTGTAGTGCTAGGGATGTAAATTCAAAATTCTAGTTGTTAGTGTTAGTGAGTATGATATTTAGTTTGGAAATTTAGTTAATTGGTATTTTGAGCTTTTGTTTACAGTATAGAGTAATTAAGTATCTTGAGCTATTATGTGAAGTGCAGAGTGAGGTGATTTTTATGAGCAAGCTAGTGCAAGAAGATTGTTTGAATTTCTGAATCATGTTGATGATGTTATGAATAGTGATAATTTTTTTAGTTAGTTAGTGAGGTTTCTTTATAAGTGAAGTAGGTTCATTCAGGGTAGTTCTATAGGTTATGTAATGTTAATTAATGCTTGTGCTCAGTGTAAATTATGTTTTGAGGATAATTTACTTGGTTTGTTTACTTTCAGATAGTAGATTTGGTTAAAGTATAATTTGTGGCTCTTATTATAACTGTAAATTTAATTAAAGTCTTTGAAGCTGGTCTGGGAGATTGCAGAGTTTGCTAAGATTGTTTAGGTGCTGTAAATTTAAATCAATAAGTGTAAAATTGTAAATTTGTCATTGAGCTAATTAGGTGAGGGAGAAGAGAGTACGTTTCAAAAGTACAGAACTTGTCCACCTTGTGGAATTAAAAAGAATCCAGTATTTTTGTGTAAATTATGTGAGTCGTAGTATAATTTTGGAGGCATAAAAAGTCAATGCCTGGTGTTCAAACCAACTGTGTTGAAATATGTCAAGTTGTGCTGTTCATAAGGCCAGTGGCCAAATAGAAAGAAAAGATTGAGATTCTGTTTTTATACTGCTGTGTGTAAGCAAACAAGAAAAAAAGGAAATACCATCTGATTGTCCATTAAATTACCTTGTTAAGTTTTTAAATAAAAAAAAATAAATATAGGCAGTAGCCTTTCAAAAAAAGTCCAAAATTAGTGCAGTGTGAAAAATTTTGTGTGCTGTTGTCTTCCATGACTTGGTCCCATGTGTCCCCCTTAGCTTGACTAAGGCTATCGATCCGAATCCTGGTGTTATAAGGTATTTCATAACCGCAATTTTTGTCCTGTCCTTTTTAATTGACTTTCACAGCCACCACAAGTTGTTATTGAACGAGTACATTTTATCCTATGATTTATAGTGACCCATTTTCATATACATGCAACAATATTCACTTATTTTTGCACTTTCAGATGACTCAACTCTGCGTGAACACAAACAATGCAAACTTTTCAATAACTTCTCGTGGAATGTAAATTTTTAGATGCATTTTTGTTTAGGATGTTCATGGCCTTCATATACTTAGAAAATATTTTTGTTTCGAAATGCATCTACCCATCTCCCAAAGTTAAATTTTAGTCTAAATTCAAAATTTCCCTTCAGGTTTAATTTTGGTTATCAATCATAATAATCTTATATCATGTGGCTGAGATTTACGCCACAACAATGGCAAACTTTGTCAGAAAGAACAGTTTCTTTTTTTATCCTATTTACAGCAGCAGAAGCAGCAATTGAAAAGCATGGAGAGAGACCAGCTTGGGTACTTTCTAACCACCTGGAAGTCTAGCAGACAGTTTTGTGACGTCACGTGCAAAGGCCCTATAGGGAAGTATTTTGATCATTCAAAAATCGCATTTCAAGTTTTTGACATAATTTTATTCAAAATGTTAACACTAAGTAAATACCAACCACAGGTTTTAAATATCGAATGAAGAGTAAACGTTATGTGAACGCTGACAACAAACGCTGACTTCGTTCTGCATTTCTGTGGAAATGCAGAACAAAAAACACACAGCACGGAACGAATGAATATCAGATAGTGAACGTAACAATAGGAAGAAGTTTTAGCGGTAGAGCTTGGAAAAATTCTGTTCAAGGTTAAATGCTCAGAGAATTTTCTGTGACAGAGCACAGATTATTAATTAGCTCTTCATCCCAACAACATGTTTGGAAAGGTCAGGGAGGTTTGTTCTCTATGCCTCCATTTACTGTTTTGGAAAATTCCCTTCATGGATATGAGATGTTCACACTTCACAGTGTATGTTACTCTGTATCCTGGTTAACTGCATGGAATACTGAACGGATCATGATCATATGTAGAGGATTTTAGGAAAGGAGTGTCTGACCCCAGGTCTTAAACAACCCTTAGAAATAGGAAGCTAGGAGATTTGGGCTAGAGCACCCGATAGGAAAGTGACACGGAAGCGAAGTAGAAAGAAGGAGGAAGACGCCCTTATTTATTACCGGGGGCCAGTACCCGGGAATACTGTACGGGACTAACCAAAGTCCTTAAAAAGATAATACTAAAGGATGTAACTTTCTTCTTTAATTACACAATTTCTATTTTATACATGCCCCAGAGCATGAATTTATGCCCTTGGAATGACCATTCTGGGAGGGCAACCACCCTCCAGGTAGGTACGGCTCTAAATGTAGCCACACGATCTTCAGTTTTAGGGTTAATTTTAGCACATCATTAATATAATTCAAATGTTGATCTTTTCCCCATCTTTGGTGGGTTTTTTTTTTAAATGGGGATGGTCCCTAGTTTCTTTTGCTGCGGTGAGGAGAATCGAGCAGTGCTGCAGTGGAGTTGAAGGCAATTAGATAGAGAAAGAGAGAGTGATCCACCGCAGGGCAAGACAACTAAACCCATAACACCAAATTCAGCGTACGGAACACAAAATCTATGAGAGTTCAATTGATAAGGCCAACTCAAGAACAGAACCTATTCTGAAAAGAAAAAACAAAAAACATACGAACCGTATAACACACAGGAAAGAGGTGATTTCTCATGCCTCCTTCGGTAGCATATAATGGTCAAATCTAAATTTTCTATTGACTTTTTTTGCCGTCTTTATTTTTTGATGATTGATCATCGATTTAAAATAATAACAACTTTCCGAACTTAGCAAGGGTTTATGAATTTTTTTTTCATTTAACGAAAAACTCAAGAGGTTAGTGGGGACTTAAGCCCCCCCTCCTCTCGCCATGGTTTACCTACGCTCCTGTAAGCACGCACATTTTTAACAAAAGACGCTAGAAAAAAAGTGCAGAAAATAGTGACTGAAGTAGTCAGGAAGAATAACACACTAAAATGGACTCCAATCAATTGCACATGAAGCATTAAAACTTCCAAATGTTTTGAAATCCACAAAACATTTGCAAGTTTTAATGCTTCACTTCAATGGAAGTATACAAAGATGTCAGCCAATTGAAATTGTTACAGATGGTTTCATTGAAAAACTTCGCTTACAATAAAAGAACGAAATTTACTAAACAACAAAGTAAAGGAAACTTCATTCTTCAAAAAAATTATTTGAGCTAAATTAATTTATTTTATGATGAAAAAAAAATTGACTTCTTGTACCTTCACTAAAAAAATAAATAAATAAAGCTTCAAGCACAAATAAGGCTCTTTATTCCTTTTTTTTTTTTCTTTCTTCTCACTTTTTTCTGTTTATTAATTGTGCACGCAAATAAAACCGATTGCCAAGTGCAATTGTTCCCACATAACGCTGGTAACCTGTTCTGTGATACGCGTGCAGCATATTATTCACTAATATGCTGGATAAAGATGGCGAATTTCAACTCCGCAGTGAGTAAAATTTTTCCTAATTTCCCGAACTCAATTTGTAAGGAAATCGAAGCTTCGCTGGGCAACCACTTTTGATTAATCCATTAGCAGCTTAACAGCGGTGTGACAATGTACGATTTATGACGCAAATACTCTAGAGACGCAAACTGGATCGTCTGCTAGGATTACACAACGATGAGGATGTGGCGCATGCGCAGCAAAACCCTCGATACTTATTAATTTTTCAAACTAATGGGGAGGGCCCATAAGACCCTCATAATTCCATTTCGGTGTGCACTGGTTAATCCAATTGAGTTCAGCGACAATAGTTGCTACACTAAAGAGGAAATTTTGTCTCCTCACTGAGTTGTGTTTCTACACAAAAAACGGAAGTTTAAGCGTAATGTCAGAAGATCGTACTGATAAAACTCGACGGTGTTTCATTTTGGTTTGTTTGCTATTTGTTCCCAGCACTTGCAAAAAAAAAAAAAAAAAAGAAAAAGAAAAAAGTGATTTCAAGTGTTGTTGTTTTTATTATTATTATTATTATTATTATTATTATCATCACTGTGTATGATTCGAGTTGAACATCCTAGGCATTTAGTACTTCTTGAAACTAGGTCATGACGTTTCATCGCCACCCGCGCCCCACTTAAACCAGTTTTCGAAGTTTTGATTTGCATATTTGTATCTCTATTCCCCACTAAACAAATTGTTAAGGTCGTATAAAAGTGTCATCACACGTATTACGTTTTGCACCAAACAATGAACGCAGAGAATGAACGACGTTTCAAATAAACAATTTTCGTTCCAATGACCTTCGCTTAGGGAAATTTGGCTGCGTGTTCAATGTGAAAATACGGACTTCAAATTTCTTTTTCATTTATTTTCTGGTGATAGGACAGTGTTCTTCCCGCCCCAATCCCTTTACCTCATTTCTTTCTTTCTTTATTTTTCAACCGATTACAGGTACCTACTAAGTTTCACTGCGAGTACACAAATACGCCCATCCGGTGATGAATGAAGCGATCACTAAGATTGCGTGGCCAAGGGTTACACTGCAATTAAAAGACACAACCGAGACTGGAACTTGCTCCCCACTCATACAAATAGTCAAAACTCCACAACCACTTATTAATTAAAAATCAGATAATTAATTAACAGGTTTCTACAAAAAGAAACCTCAATACATAGGCGCCGGCTCTGGAGTCGCGAGGCGAATCTTGCCCCCCCCCCCCCCGTCTCCCCTAATATTTTTTTCCAGAGGGAATTGCCCATCCAATATTTTTCGTGTCCCGTTCAGTTAAATAAGAATTTTTTGTTCATTGTGCATGCCATTTAAAAAAACGAGTGAACTGAAATACAGTAAAACCTCCTTAACGAACACTCCCAAATAGCGGACACGTTCATTTAGTGTACAGTTTTGTGTTTCCCAAACCCGAAGTACATACGGTTCTGTATATTTACCTCCAAACAACGGTCAGTGGTCTTGGTCATACGGCAGTTAAAAACAAACGTTCACGGAAAAAGAATCGGCGAATTTTTGCCACAAAGGTTTTTGTTTGTTTGTTCGTTTTTTTTTTTTTATTGTAGGTTTAACGACCACCGTGAGCAACTCAGTGGAGCAGCTAAGCAGTCGTTTGGGCCGCGGATGTCCTAGTGGTCAGCGTTCGTGACTGCCACGGAGAAGCCTCACGTTCGATCCCAGTAGGTAAACAAACGTTCGAACCACTAAATATCCGCCGTGCGTCGGATGGGCGAGTTAAGCCGTCCCGGGGTACTGGCCCCCGGTAATAAATAAGGGCGTATTCTTTCCCCTCTCTACCTCGCTTCCGTGTCACTTTCCTATCGGGCACTCTAGCCTAAATCTCCTAGCTTCCTATTTCTAAGGGTTGTTTAGACCTGAGGTCAGATACTCCCTTCCTAAAATCCTCTACATGTGATCTGATCTATAAGCGGTCGCCCGTCCCTAATTTAGGGACACTGGTTCCAGGGAAGGGAGAGAGCCAGCAGCGCCGTAAGACAAACACAACATCCATGCCTCACCGAGATTCGAACCCGGACCCATCTCCGACGAATGATCTCGAAGCCATCGCTTAGACCACTGCGCCACGCGGGCGGCGTTCGGGGGTTTAACGACCACGACGAACGACTCAGTGGGCTATAAGAATTCACCCGTCACTAATTTAGGGCCACTGGTTCCACGGAAGGGAGAGAGCCAGTGCCGTAAGACAACACAACATCCATGCCTCACCCGGGATTCGAAGCCGGGCCCATCTCGAACAAATGGTCAGATGCCAGAGTTCAGACCACTGCCCCACTGGGGCGGCAGCAAAGATTTTGGTTAGCTTCTTTGGACGAAAATAGGGTACTTTTTGTCCTCCAGATCCCCGTTACAAAAACTACTGGTGTGTGGTTTGAATGAGGATGTAGCGCGTGACGTCATCGAAATTTTAAAGTGAAGTGGCAACAATCCCTGCAAGTTCCTGAAGGACAAACATAGCTGGATGCCCTGCAGTTAGTGTGTAAAGTGGGTCGCGGATGGCCTAGTGGTCAACGTTCGTCACTGCCATGGAAGAACTCAGGTTCGATTCCGGACAGGTAAGAACGCTCGAACCACTAAATATCCGCCGTGCGTCGGATGGGCACGTTAAGCCGTCGGACCCCGAGTACTGGCCCTCCCGGTAATAAATAAGTGCGTCTTCCTCCCCCTTCCTACTTCGCTTCTGTGTCACTTTCCTATCGGGCACTCTTGCCCAAATCTTCTAGCTTCCTATTTCTAAGGGTTGTTTAAGACCTGGGGTCAGACACACCCTTCCTAAAATCCTCTACATCTGATCTGATCTGATCTAGTGTGTAAAATGCGACTATTAGCGGTCGGTGTTTATTTTGTGGCATTATTAACTGCGGTAGTAGAGGAAATCGAGACCGAAAGTTCTTTTTTAGGCTGCCAGTTGCTGTCTCTATAGGCAGTACCGAAAAGATTCGCTTATCTGCCAAACAAAGGGAGATCGCTTCCCAGAGCTTAGAAAACACTTTTTGTTGAAGAGTTACTCTTCAAAGGCCGAAAACCTTTGAAAGGTTGGTTTTATCCAGAAATCAGTGATTTCTGGTAACTCAGAAAACCTATCTTTTACTTGTTCAAATTCCGTTGCGTGCAGTGCTTGATTGATTAGCATACATCTTTCTTTTCATTGCTTTGTTCCCATTTACTAGTTTTATAAAATTTTGTTTCCGACTCAGATACAGTGGTATACGTGCACTTATTGGACCAGACGTTTCACTCGTTGATTCCAAGTTTTCAAGTTGAATTTAAAAGGTGTTAGCTATTTTTTTGGGTAGGTTTTATTGCTACTGACTATTTTCTTATAGAACACCTTTCAGAGTTTGTCTCACAGTCAAAATTTTTCCTAAATCAACGCTTCGGTACCCAATCGGCACTTCTGTGCACGTGGGTTTTCACCTCCAGGGACTTCTATTCAGAAAATTAGCCAACCTGATTTTTAGTCAGAATCAAATCTCTTTGGCTGTTCTAGATTTTTTTAGGAGAGCTGGAGCACTTACCCACTTTTTTTGCGAGTTTTCGGCTTTTCACTTAGTATTTTCACTTTTAAGGTTATTTGGTTGTCGGTGTTGGGGGAGTTTACTTTACTAGTTTGTTCTGTATCATATTTCCTCCCCAAACCATGGTTGATTTTATTTTTAGTACACCTGGATTTCAGTGACGTAACAACCACCCCCGCAGCTGCGTAGGCGCGTGTAACCAAGGAGCGTACTAAAGCTTCCAGTTATATATATTTTTTTAAATTCGAACAAGCACAAAGACAAACAAACAAATACTTAACCCAAAGGTTCGTATTTTCTTTTAAGGTACATTTAGTATTGCCTAAATAAATGTCAAGTTTCACTTTTAAAGCACTAGAGCCCTACAGATTGAAGCTATTCGGCCTTTTGGCTCCAGGTTGTCATACGATCGCTCTCCAATCGCCCTCTCTCTGCGCTGCTGAAGAAAAACACAAGGCCACATGGGGATTCCCCATGGAGGATGTGGGGAAACAGTCAGTCAGTCACCAATACTTGGGGTAAAGCTAAGCTGATTACACTGTTAACGCTGTGAAATCGATTCGCCGACAAGTCCGTACTCTTGTTTATCTGTATTTCTCCGCGCACTAATTTGGTGACAAGTGTCACTGATCCTTCCCCCTAAGACCATAAGGGGATGGGAGGAAAGACAAAAGGAATCTTCCCTCTCATGCTTACATCACGATGTTCTCCTCAATTGCCACCCACAAGACAAACGATTTCTTTCTTTTCAAAAACGCATCTGGGTATAGCATAAGATAAACACCTTCGTTAAACATATTCCTTACTATTCCATTTCAGCAGGTTTACATAAACTTTCGGTGTTCTTAAAGTGTTCCAAAGATATTTTTTTTTTTTGTTTCGTATTAAACGTATATGCAGCACGCATTTTTTAAAATTAGAAATACATTGGACTGCGCTGCGTTTCCAGATGTGCTGATAAACACCAAGACAGAAAGAGTATTTTGAGATAGCAACCAGGAAGAAAAAGACAATCTTGGGGACCGCCGCGACCCATTATCTCACCTTTTACCCTCCGACCCAATTCTCACCTCCCGCGCGCACAGTAAATATCCTCCTTGTATACAGTATAGCCTGTTTGAAGTAAGACACAAGTGACAATGACGTCGCGAAAATACGAATATTTGTATTTTTTAGAAACGAGACCGAAACTAGGATCTTAATTTTTTTTTTAATATACACTGACGGAAAAAAAAATTCCAACACCAAGAAGGGGTTGTGTTAGATAAACGACAGTAGGTAGGCGGTGAAAGTACATCTGTAAGATGACGTCTATGCAAATTTCGCGCTCGGCGCATACGTGTGGCGCTAGTAGCGCCCCTCGGAACATGCAAAGCAGGTTTGCTGTAAATACGCGCTGTAACGTTCGTGAGCGTTAGTTATCGTTGAGATTCGACGTTGGGTGTTGATGTTAGTCAAGAATGCCTTTAAGAAGACGAAGAAGCCATTATCAACAGCTCACGGAGTTTGAACGAGGTCGTGTAATAGGGCTACGAGAAGGTGGATTTTCTTTCTGCAATATTGCAGAACGACTTGGCAGGAATGTAGCCACTGTGCATGATTGTTGGCAGCGGTGGTCAAGGGAAGGTACTGCCTCAAGAAGACCGGGTTCCGGCTGGCCACGTGGCACTACTGAGAGGGAAGACCGCCGTGTACGGCGTATGGCCGCGGGGCATCGTACTGCGTCTGCGGAAGCAATTCGAGCTGCAGTTGCCACCACAGTAACACAACGAACTGTTACAAATCGGTTACTTGAAGGACAGCTCCGAGCCAGACGCCCTGTAGCGTGCATTCCACTTACTCCAAACGACTGCCGTTTGCGACGTCAGTGGTGTCAAGCTAGAGCTCATTGGAGGACGGAGTGGAGATCTGTTGTGTTTTCTGATGAAAGCCGGTTCTTCCTGGGTGCCAGTGATGGCCGTGTGTTGGTTAGGAGGCCAGGTGAGCGCCTGCAACCAACCTGTCTGCGGCCGAGACACACTGGACCTAAACCTGGAGTTATGGTCTGGGGAGCAATTTCCTATGACAGCAGGAGCACTCTCGTGGTTATCCCACGCACCCTGACGGCACAGTTGTACGTCGGTCTGGTGATTCAACCTGTTGTGCTGCCATTCATGAACAGCATTCCAGGGGGTGTTTTCCAACAGGATAACGCTCGCCCGCATACCGCTGTTGTAACCCAACATGCTCTACAGAGTGTCGACATGTTGCCGTGGCCTGCTAGATCACCAGATCTTTCACCAATCGAGCACGTATGGGACATCATTGGACGACAACTCTAGCGTCACCCCCAACCAGCATTAACCGTCCCTGTATTGACCGACCAAGTGCAACAGGCATGGAACTCCATCCCACAAACTGACATCCAGCACCTGTACGACACAATGCATGAACGTTTGTTTGCTTGCATTCAACATTCTGGCGGTTACACCGGTTATTAATGTACCAGCATTTCACATTTAAAATGGCTTTTCTTGCGCTTACAATAAGCTGTGATCTTGAAACCTTAATCGATTAAATATGTTACCTATACAAATGTATTGCCGCCATTTCATTCCTCTACAACTATTTTTTCGTGGTGTTGGGATTTTTTTTTTTTTCAGTCAGTGTATGTACATACAACATTTACAACATCGATATATCCAAGTGCGTTTTAGGTCTCGGTTCAAGTTCGAACACGAGCTTTTCAACTGGAACTATATTATGCAGCGGAAGTACACACTCCGTAACTTTAACTCCATAGTCAGGTTAGCCTTACCCCAAGTATAGGATTACAAAAACGACAGGCACCAACGTTTATTCACAGCAGTCGCAGATCTGCCATGTGCAAGAGGGTGATTTCTTCAAGTGATTTTAGTTTTGTACGAAACAATTACCTGTATTGTTAAATCTATTACTTAAAAATTTAAAACTACAGGGCTCTAGGTACAAGCATTACTTTTCCAGACACTCTCCCTGACTTCCTGACCCCTCCCCGCTCCCAACCACCAACACACGCCGCGAAAAACGCATCCTCCCTCGTGCTTGAAATACTGGGAAAATTACTGATCTTAGGGGCGCTGAAGTAAATCTTGCGGGGGGAGGGGGGCTCACATTCTACTAGTTACGCCACTACTGGATTTTTATCTGGAGCTGAAGCACACTTTTGCGGGAAAATGCAAATAATGGCTAAAATTAAAGTCCAAATAAAATTCTTTTTGGTGTCTGGGTTTGTTTGCAGACCGGGATTATGCTGCTACATTTATTTACGGATAAATAAATTAGGGCGCTAATCCCAGAAAAATTACTATGTTTTACACCACAATTTTGAGTGAAAAATCAGATTTGGCTCTAAATTTTTCCAAGTCTTGGAAATCGCTTCCCGGAGCTTAGAAAAGCACTTTTTTTTATTGAAGAGTTACTAATTGCTCACTAATTAGTGCTCTCACTAAATCACCATGTAAAGAATATTCAGGACGAGAAATTGTTATATGCTTCGAGACTTTTATATGCCTCGAACTGTTCTGCGGTAAAGGCTCTTCGACCAAAGACGAAGTAATAGAAAATATTTACTATTTGCACTTCCGTAAAACTTTTCGCGTCACCTTCGAAGATACTTGCATTCAGCACATAGGGATCTTTTCCTTCAATCTCTTTAATTTTTTCCCAATTACCGCATTTCGTACTCGGAAGTTAAAACTTTCAAAGTAAGACGCCATCATTTCAACGGGGTTGTCCATCACTTACGTTACTAAGGCTCGTCGTTGTCAAGCTGAAAGTCACGTGTCTGCAACATCCTCATATGACCGATCTTTTCTTAGAAGTGAGAAAAACAGTTTTCAAACAAAATGGGATATTCGTTTTCAATCCAGAAGAGGAGGATTAAGACGCCATTTTGGAATTAATTAACTTTCTAAACAGTGAAGGAAATGCAAAAGATTTCATTACGGCCGATGAAGATCTCTGTTTCGACGAGGCAATGAACAATATGCGCGAGTTCGTCCCATTGAAAGCATCAAAAGCAAATTATTTGAATGAGAAAACATCTGATGCAGTTCTGAAAGAGGTGTGAGATTTTTAAAAAGACGCTGTAAAGTATAATAAAGAGTAACAAAAGCTTTTCGTAAAGAACGAGGATACGGAAAGATTAGCACTTAAAAATACATTTTAAAAACATTCTCTGAATTGAAAAAAAAAACCCGCTTTTATCAGATTTTTTGCAGCCAAAAATTGCCGATTGATTTTATTAAATAATGAGCGGTAAGTACGAGCATTTTGAAATTCTTGGCGTTTACGTATGAAATATATACATTGTATGTCCTGTATTTAAAAATGAAAATGTACATGTATTGCACGTATCCAGACGTAATGTATTCCACTGCAAAACAATAAAACATTTATTTAAAAAACATCATTTTAATCATAAACTACTGTTTGTGAAAATTGCAACACCATAAAGGAACGATAGTAATCATGTGAAACTTACAGGATATGCAGAGCAGGGTATAGGACATGCAAATAATTAGAAGTGCAGAGTCATTGCGCATGTCTGGGCCCGGCAGCGCCCTCTGAACAGTCGAGTGAGGAGTATAAAGAGAGGGCTGTTTAGGATACACACCAATAGAGCCGCGGGTGGCCTAGTGGGCAACGTTCGTGACTGCCACGGAAAGGACCTCAGGTACGAACGCTCGATCCACTACATATCCGCCGTGCGTCGCATGGGCACGGTAAGCCGTCGGACCCCGGGTACTGGCCCCCCGGTAATAAATAAGGGCGTCTTCCTCCCCCTTTCTACTTCGCTTCCGTGTCACTTTCCTATCGGGCTCTCTAGCCCAAATCTCTTAGCTTCCAACTTCTAAGGGTTGTTTATGACCTGGGGTCAGACACTCCCTTCCTAAAATCCTCTACATATGATCATTTGATCATACACACCAGTAGGGCCGCGCGTGGCCTAGTGGTCAACGTTCATGACTGCCGTGGAGATATCAGGTTCGACCCTGAGCAGGTACGAACGTTCGAACCACTAAATCCCCGTTGTACGTCGGATGGGCACGCTAAGCCGTCGGACCCCGGGTACTGGCCCCCTAATAAATAAGGGCGTCTTCCTTCCCCTTTCTACCTCGCTTCCGTGTCACTTTCCTATAGGGCACTCTAGCCCAAATCTCCTACCTTCCTATTTCTAAGGGTTGTTTAAGACCTGGGGTCAGACACTCCTAAAATCCTCTACATATGATGATCTGATACACACCAGTAGTGCATCGCGGACAGCGAGTTGTAAAAGGGTCTCCAGGATTCAATAATGCCTCGGCGACGACGAAGGGCGCAATACCACCATACGATAGAGTTTGAACGGAAAGGAATGGTTGGTCTGCTTGAAGGTGCATTTTCGTACATTGCGGCTTGGACGAGACATAACGCTACGACAGCGATACGCGTGTGGCAGCAGTGGACCGAGGAGAACCAAATGCATCGACAATCCGGCAGTGGACCAAGAAATGCGACGACACCACGGGATGACCGACACCTCGTCTTCGCAAGTGTTCGTAACAACAGTGGAGCATTGCAACAGGTGTGGCATTGTCTGCCTCCACAGTTTAATGCCGTCTGCTGCACAGAGGACTGGTTGCACGCATCCCTTTGCGGCGGATTTCTTTTCAATAGAGACAATGGCGTGCTGATTGGCAACATGTCATGTTTTCGGACGAGCCCCGATTCAACTTGGACAACCATGATGGCCACGTACGCATTAGACAGCATTGCGGTGAGCGCCTTCTTCCAGCATGCAATGTCGAGCGTCATACGGGCCAAATGCTAAGTGTGGAGTGGCACTGGGTGCCATTGGCGATCTCGACTGCTCCGACTCGAGGGCAATCTCAACAGCGGCCACTACATCAGAGAAGTTGTACAGGTAGAAGTCATACCCTTCCTTCAGAGCACTCCTGGCGCTATATTCCAGCAGGACAATGCCCGACCACATGTTGTCAGGAATGTTCAAGCCCTCTTCGCAGCACAACAGATACCCTGGCCTGCACGTTCGCCAAACATGTCGTCTATTGAACATGTCTGGGATATGGTCACTCGGCAACTGGCCCATCAAAGTCCTCCAGCGGCCAGTACCAATGATCTGTGGACTCACATACATGCAGCCTGGAAAGTAATTACCCAGGACACCATCCAACGCCTTTTCGATTCAATGCCACGCCGTCTAGAAGTTCTTTTGCAGCTCGCGAGGGGCTTCACGCGGTGCGGATTTTTGCAGGTAAAAATTGTTGTATTCTTCTGAAAATTAAATCACTTATGTACAATCCTATCAGCAATGTGTGGTATAAATTCCATTCGAATCGCATGGTTCCTTCCTGGTGTTACAATTTTCACAAACAGTAGTGTATTTTGTACGTGCGTATGAGGCTTTTTATATTGTGAACCTACTATGGGCAAATGTCGGAGTCCCTGGATGTCCGCTATGCAGAGGTTTTACTATCTAAAACAATGCTTTTCCATGATATTACGGCTACCACATGCTGTACGCGTTTTAAATTATTTAGATTTATACCTTAACAAACGGTTTGAATTTAAATCGACCACACTTATCAAAAATAAAATAAATAAATAAAAAATACCCACAATTTATCTTTTGAGCCTTTTTTCTTCTATTCATTTTGTTTTCCTTTTTTACATTTTTGTCCTTTGTTTCAGCAAACTCGCTGATGTTTAATATTTTCTATAAACACTTGGAAATAAAACCTTCAGATATTTTAGTGATTTCTGTTTTTAAAATATTTAGCAGGACTATTCACTTTTTCCTGCTTATTTGCTTATGAGCATATAACTGCGTTTTCAATTACTAAAACATATGACGAATCTCGTAGTATACTTTTTTTACATTCTTTTTTTATTTATTTTCCTCCTGGCAATGGGGCAGAACCACCCTGTCAAGTCCATTCTCTTTAAGTCCCCACTGCCCCCCGCCCCAGTAATTTGGTGAAGACGGCGCCCGTACTGTATGTTAAATAGCCACTCTTACAGAAACCAGAGACATGTGATTTATTTTTACCATTATGTTTATAATTTTTTGAAACCTGTTTTTATCATATACGACACTTTTTCTTCAAGATATTGCATTGAATGGGACTATTATAACACGCTATCTGTTTGGTTGGATAGAAGAACGGAAACTGTTTTAATTATGCGAAGATTAAATTATTTTCGAACAGAACAAGTTTCATTATCGTTCCCAGTCCTATCAATGGGCCATTCGAAAATAAAAAATTTACCAGGGACGACGCTTATACGACAGTCTAAATTGTACAAGGATGTTAGCAGATATTTTTCTTAGTCTAGCTAGTAAGCTGGTTTTATCGTGTGGCCTCTGATTGTCAGCAGACTATGGAGCTGGTTTTCACAACTGGGTTTGTTATTTCTCTTCCATGTGTCACAAAGGCAGACAATTTCTTCTTTTTAAGGAGAACGTCAGGGATTCAAGTTTTGTTTCAAACAGTACTTTCCATGGCCTTATTTAATTTGCCCATTCCCTTTTGCATGCCAGCTTCTGAAAAGCAGGTATACACTAAGATCGACTTAGATAATTCCCCTAATTAAATCAGATCCTCAAAGCATTTTTTTACAAGAAGGAAGGAGAGAATTAATCTATAGAACTATATATCCACAGCAAATTCCATTAAAAAAGGTTTTTAAATAACTCCTTTACAATCAACTAAAAAAAATTAAATTATAAAAAGCAATCACTTTGCGGCACAAATTTAAAAATGTCAGTCTTTAAAACATTTAAAAAAACTAAATTCCGCTCAAATTTAACGTTGAATTTGGGTAGGCACATTTTGTTTTACATCTAATCTTATTTCAACGATTTCCTGTTCATGTTTACTGAGTGTTCGAGTGCTAAATATAACAACGTTTTGAGGGTCCTAACTTATAAAATCTGTCGCATCGATTTAATTTCAAACTTACACGCATTTTACCATTTCATTTAATATTAGTTTATGTCTTCTTAATGAAATACTGAACTTTTAAGATTTTTTTCCTCAACTAATTTTAGTATCTCAGTCAATATACTTGGACTGATATTGCATTGAATTAAACCGATTTTCCTGTAAAATCCTCGTTACTCTCAATTAGCTTATGGATTTAACAAGATTGTTATTTATTCCTTGTTAATAAATCAGAAATAGTGAACTTTAAGAACGCAATCTAAGCTGTACTGAAATACAGTAAACACAGAGTGCTTCAACGATTTCGTTTGAAATGTATTTGGTATGATGATAGCTTGTTAAATTCCAACTCATGACATTCCACTGTTAATTAAGTAAAGGGTATTTTGATGACTTAGCTTTTAAAACGAGCTCCATTCGCCTGATTTTGTGCAACCCCAGGATGGTTCTTCTGACATTATTCTTCTGACTGATAAAATTTGAAATTTTTAACTTGCCTACCCCAGGCAATATTGGGCATGTCTTTTAATGTTCTCGCCTTAACATCACTACCTACCTATTTGTTCCATGTGTAGCTCAAAACGAAAAACCACTGAAACTGCCTGCTCCTTCTCGTTTAGAGAATAAACACAGAAAATCTTTACCACATTTTAAAATACAGTCATTTGCAAAAGTTTAAGATCACCTGTTGGCATTAGGAGATTTCTGCTGATTGCGTCAGCTACTGTCTGTATTACTCAACTTCTTGTCCGTGTTGGATCATCCTACAGCGGGAGCTGTTGATAGAATTGAGGGAAGCGTGCGAGCGTCAGTTTGCTTCTGCTTTTTATGCTAAGATGTTTTCCACGTATTTTCTGTAAAGCGAAATATGTGCAAAACGGCGTCATTAAGTGTTATTCACAGGGCACAAATAGTGACTTAATATTATGAAGGATACTTCGAACATGACATAAGCAGAAAGGTGAATGTGAGCAAGACTGCTATTCATAATACGATCACGAAATATCGACATACAGCTAAATTTAGCGACCGAAAAGAAAAGTGCTACGTCCAAGGAAAACAACTCCATGTGATGACAAAACGTAATCCAACTGTAACGAAACAGTTATCCATTTACATGATCGACACAGGGCCGGATTAAGGAGGGCGGGGGGGGGGGGGGGGGGGCACATGGTTTTCATTAAGGGACCGGGCACCAATTGCTGTTCCTCTGAAGAACACATATGATTGTGTGACAATTTTTTCAGTAGGGCAGTGTTCGAAGGTGCCTAACGAGGAGAAAGAACTCTTTTGTTTGTCTGAATTTTCATGCCGGTTCATTTGAGTTTAGGGCAACTGGCCACAAAAGTTAAAGGGGGTGGGGGTGGGGCTATAAAGATTGCCGTTTCTAGGTCTATGTTGACAACTGAATTGGGAACTCTAAACAAACGAATTTCGAGAAAACGTTCCATGTAAGCTTTTAATTTGAAGAAATAAATTGCCGAGGATCCGAGGTACACTTGGTGGTGGGGGGGGGGGGGGTGCTCTACCTCCAACTTCCGTAATATTATATTCCGGGCCGCTGGAGTCTGTCAGTGTATCCAGGATGTTCCCTTTGAAGTGTCCGCGAAGTCCGTGAGCTGGGGGGGGCTTTCCCCCAAAAAATGTTAAAATGGACGTAGAGCTGTCAACATTAGTACCATGCTTTATATAATGATTCTGTACACAACCACGAATTTTCAGGAGGGTGGGGTGAACCCCCCCCCCTCCATGTTTCTGAGAGCTCTTCAGGGGTAACATTGAGGATACACTGACCGACTCTAGAGGTCCAGAATATAAAATTACGGAAGTTGGGGGTAGAGCCCTCGAAACCAAGCACCTCGTATCCCTTGTACAGACTTTACCAAATTTCTGGGGGACGGGGGAAGAACATACATAGTCTGTCACTAAACACAACATGAAGCACAGACAGAAATTGCAAGCAAGTCTCTTACCTTGAGCACTTGTCGGCGCTCTTAGAAACTTGGGGGAAGGTGAATTCATCCCACCCTCCTGAAAATTCATGGTCATGTACAGAATCATTATATAAAGCATGGTTCTAATGTTTACAGCTCTACGTCCATTTTAACATTTTGGGGGAACCCCCCACCACCAAAGCTTACGAACCTCGCGGACGCTTCAAGGGGAACATCACTGACAGACTCCAGCGGCCCAGAATATAATATTACGGAAGTTGGGGTTAGAGCCCCCAAACCAAGTGTACTTCGGATCCTCGTCAATTTATTTCTTCAAATTAAAATACAATTCTCACTTGGCTTACATGGAACGTTTTCCCGACATTCGTTTGTTTGGAATTACCAATTCAGTTCTCAATATAGGCCCAGAAACGGCAATCTTTATAGCCCCCCCCCCCCTTGAACTTTTGTGGCTAGTTGCCCTAAACTCAAATGAACCGGCATGAAAATTCAGACAAACAAGAGAGTTCTTTCCCCTCGTTAAGCACCTTGGAAAACTGCCACACATAATTCGGAAATTTGGAAAACTGCCCCACTGGAAAAATTGTCACACATTCAAAGTGTTCTTCGGAGGAACAGCAATTTGTGCCGGACCCCATAATGAAAAGTGTGTGGCAGTTTTCCGGCAACCGCAGGGCCCGGGCCTCCTTTTTTGATTATTCTTTTTAGAAATGACCTAATCATTATTGAAATTATTTTCATTATTATTATTATTACTGTGAAGGTATTAATTTATGTTGGGTTTTATTGCATCCTTCTTATTGGCCAATCTGGAATGCATTCATAAAAGGAGCAGTTTCAATATTCACAAAACCCTGTGTTAATCTTCTATTAAATTGCTACCAAACTTCGAAATCGCAATCAGTTTTGCTTTACCAATTGTAAGATTATAAATATTTATTATTATTAATTCGTAGGTTATTAATTAATCAAACTCTGCTGCCCCTGTGGCGTCAATCTAGAAAAAAGATCCACAGGAAAAAAACAGAGAGCCAATCCAATGACAATTTTTATACGACCCTCTTGGCTTCTTACAAAGAAGTGACGCAAAGAAATCAGAAAAGAAATTTTTTTACGATCCCTTAAGCTTCCTATAGTTATAAATTTTATACGATCCCTTAAGCTTCTATAGAAGTGACACAAAGAAATCAGAAATGCAATTTTTACACGACCCCTAAATTTCCAACAAGGTCACCCAACATGGAATTGGACACAAGAAAATCAAAAGTGCAATTTTTGTACGACCCCTACATTTCTTACAAGGTCAACCAACATGGAAGTGGACACAAAAATGCAATTTTAATACGCCCCCCAATTGCTCGAACCTCCATGGAAACAAATTATGGTGTCCTTGTAATCTTTGAGAAGTGAGAACTTTTTTTTTGTTATGTACATTTTTATGTGACTCCCTAAGTTTCTTACTGGTTTAACCTACACGAAAGAAGCCGTTGGATTTTATTTCCATGGACTTTTTTTCCTTGGCTTTTCTTTCCTTTGGCTTTTTTTTCCCTGGATCATTTTTCCGTTGGATTTTTTTCCTGGCTTTTTTTTCCGTGGATCTTTTTTCCTTGGATTTTTTTTTTCCGGTAACCATGAAAAATACACCGTTAGCACGGTGAGACATCCGTCTAGTCAGATGATACGGGGTGCTATGTCAGCATCCGGTACTGCTTCATTATCCTTTTCGCCGACAGGCACTACCATGACTGGTCGTTTTTATGTGGAAATGTTACGTGAGGAGCTGTTAACTCATATGCAAGTGCACAGATGCACAATCTTTATACATGATGGTGCTCCATGCTACAGATCAAAGACAGTAAAGGACTACCTGCAGAGGAAAAACATAAGTGTGCTTGACTGGTCTAGCAATAGTCCCAACCTTTAAGCCCATCGAAAATTTGTGGACTATTTTAAAAGACAAGGTAGCAGAAAAACAGCCATCATATTCCCAAGCTTTGATTAACGCGATAAAGTATGCGTGGTGCAAAGACATTTGAAGTGACTACTGCAAATCTCTCATTGAGAGTATGCCACAGGACCGTTATAAAACACAAAGGTAGCCACAAAAAGTACTGATTTCGGTTTTTTTGTGTTCTAAAGAATGCAAGCATTCATCTGTGGTGTCATTTTTTTCAAATATCGTAATTAATTGTTTCTTTGAAAATCTTAATTTTCAATAAATTGACAGGTGGTCAAACTTTTGCAAAAGACGGTAACAATTCACCCCGTTTCAGAATAACATCCATACGGCTGTGTCAATTTCATTTTAAATCGACCCCCTTTGATTCCTTTATAAAAACCAACAGGTTTCTAAAGCCTTTGAGATAAACATAAAATTACCACTTTCACGTTACTAATATCAGTCATTCCTTTATCTATTTCGTAGTCTCCACACGGTTTCATTTGAAATCTAACGCAGTTAGACCCCAACTGCTTTTAAAATCTACGCAACCACTTACTAATCTTTGCCGACAACTACATGTAGGAAGTGCGAAGCAGCGTTTTTTTTTTAAATCGTTGCTTAGAACTTATAGACACGTATTGAACATAGTTTTTTTTTTTTTCGTGCCAATTTGTGTGCTTTGGTGTCACATACCAGAACCACACTTTAAGAGTGACACTGACACACGTCAGCACCAATAAATCAAGGAATTGATCAGGGTACGTAATACAGACACCACAGGTCTTAAAGTTACGAGGATAGATTCTTGGACAGGGTGCCTGGGTTTTGGTTCCTAGCAAGACAGTACAACATCTGAGTTTGCTCTTCGGTTCATATTCCTGGAGATAGCGACCTTAACATGCATGGTACTGCTGTTCCAACATTGATTCTCGTGCGAGGGGTAGTTAACAGTCTCGAAACACAACCAAACGCGAACTTCGAAAAAAGCTTCTGAATAATAAACAAGTTAGTAAAATTATGCAATGCATTGCTTATGATACGCTTTCCAACCAACCAGAACTCATTACTCAAGTTATGAGGATAATGGCTGTGGAATAAATCTCGGTCCCATACCCTGAACTTTGATCCCACTTCGGTGATATTCATCAGAACCGGTTCAGTATACCTCCGAAATAACATGATAAAGTTTTGTCGCAATAGAAGCATTTTTACGTAAGTTATGATGCATAAGGGCTATGGAATAGATCCCGCTCCTATGCCCTAACCTTTGACCCCATTTTGCCCATTTTCAATACGATTCTTCCCCAGGCAGGCCCGTACAACATACTAACATTTCATCCAAATAGAAGCATTTTTACGTAAGTTATGACGCATAATGTGATGGAAGTGATTCCGCTCCTATGTCCTGACCTTTGACCCCATTTCGTTCACTTTCAATAGGGTTTCCTTCCCAAGTGTTCCCCTACCACATACTAAAATTTCATCGAAATCGAACGATTTTTACGCGAGTTATCGTGCGGACGGACATACGCACACAACGCGTGACGTAATGAGGCAGATGGGAATCGCGACCATCTGCTCGCAAGAGTGTGACGTAATAAAACTTTAATAGGATCCACACAACGCGTGAAGTAATGAACAGATGGCGTGACCGCGCGCCAACATCTCAATCGCGAGAGTGTGACGTCATAAGATTTCTAAGCATGGGTAACATTAATGGGACGACGCCATGACACTAAAAACGTGGTAATTCTGGGTGGTTATTTAACCCACTAAACGAATTTTGCTAAAGTCGAGATCAAGCTAAATCAATTTCTAGTACCAGAAAACGGCAGGTTAACGACTTTCATAAAAATCCTTAGAGCCGTTTTCAAAATAAAATTTACATACATTCAAGATATTGCTCCTTTAATAGTATGGGATAAGGGAGATGGAATGGATCCCGATCCTATGTCCTGACGTTTGACCCCAATTCATCCATTTTCAATAGGGTTCGTCCCCAGGTGGTCCCCTACCACATACTAAAATTTCATCGAAATCGAACAATTTTTACGAACGTTATGACGCATAAGGGCAATGGAATGCATCCCGCTCCTATGTTCTGACCTTTGATCCCACTTAACCCATTTTCAATAGGGTTCATTCCCAGTGGTCCCCTACCATATACTAAAATTTCATTGAAATCGAACTATATTTACGCAAGTTATGAGGCATAAGGGCAATGGAATGGATCCCGCTCCTATGTCGTGACCTTTGACCCCATTTCCAATAGGTTCGTCCCCAGGTGGTCCCCTACCACATATGAAAATTTCATCGAAATCGAACCATTTTTACGCGAGTTATCGTGCGGACGTCTCGGACAGACGGACGGACAAAGCTGGAGCATATACGCTTCTTCAACCTACGATTGGAAAGCGTAAAAAAACAAGAACGATGACATCGAGTTTTCCGTTGTAATGAGCAAGTTTTTTGAATCCTTTTCGGAGCGTTATTTATTTACTTATTAAATATTTCAAAGTCACATGCATATAGCCAAAAGTCCATGGTATTGGTGCCAACTGAAATGCATCAATCGATTCACTGCTGTTTAGACACGATATTAAGAAACGGAGATAGTTGCAAACTAAAAGATGAACTTTATTTACAGCTAAAACCAAGTTAAAAACATGCGAGATCTTTCGGACCCACTATGGGTCCATCATCGGGCAACGCATGGAGGAGGTTTGTCATTTTCATGTAGGACTTCCGTCCACAGGGAAGAGAGTTTAGGTCCCAGCCACCTACAGCGAGATCGCCTTTTGGGCAGGACACAGTAACGGAAGGAATGAGAGCAAGTCTAGCGACTTTTGACAGAACAGTTTGTAGTGAGATTAGAGTACAGTAGATGGCGCCACCATACAAGTACGATATTGCACATAGATGGGTGAGAGAATTTCAGGGAGGACATGGGAAAGGATACCCATTTAACCAGTGGGTCCAGCCTGGGGGCCGTCACTTTACGTGCTCGTCCGATGCACGGCGGATATTCAGCGATTGTTAGTAAATCACACCATCTCTGAAAGATCAGCCCAGGCTAGAACCTGGGGACCCAGCATCGATAGTCTGAAACACTAACCACTAAGCCATCCGCGGCCGGGCAACGCATGGGTAGGATTCCGTTCTTTTAAACTCGGAGATCCATACCACAATGCATCAGCATGAAGGCGCTACTCCCGATTCACGCATGCGCACTCGACATAATACACATAACATGCAAATAATATGAAACTACAAATAAAGACGGTTATGGATTACAATGATATATACAATGGTTTAAAACACAGTGTTTCCAAGATGAAGGCAATACACATGGTGTGTCGTCATTACAACACTGATTAGAAAGGTTTTAGCTGTAAATAAAGTTCATCTTTTAGTTTGCAACTATCTCCGTTTTTTAATATCGTGTGTAGACAGCAGTGAATCGATTGATGTCACATGCATAGTCCATGGAACAGGTTAGACAAAATAAAAATAAATCAACTGATATTCTCAAAAGGTTTTCCGTGGTGGGCGTTATCTGACCACAAAAGAATTTTTTAAATCGGGTTTTTCAGAAGCGCACATATGGCTAAGTACATCAGAAACAGAAATATACATTTACACTACCTAGTGGCAAAGCCGTTCTTTACCAAAAATTAGCAATTAGATGCAGAACATTTCCCGTCAGGAGCTCTATCCGATGCAAAATGAAATTTTGAAATTGCAATTTTAGGAGAAATAGTAATTTAACTTTACGCTTCCTAGCGGAAAAGCTATTCATTACTTGAAAAAGAAACCGTACCTAAAACAGTCTTCGTCATAACTGGTATCGAATGGAAGAAATAATTTTTTCGATCGGATATATAAGCTTAGCGATTGCACGGAATAAAAAATTTTTTGAATTCGATAGCATCTGCATTAAGCCCTTTCTAGTGACGAAGTTATTTATTGAAAACATGGGGGAAGCAAGTATCATTGTTCTCGCATTTCAGGCTTCCCAATGCAAAAAGAATTTTTCAAATCGGATAGTTGCAGAGAAATGGCGTCCACAGACGGACAAAGTGATACTATAAGCAATTTCCTTCTTTTTTTTTTTTTTATTATGAACATTGGGTACAGCATACTCTAAACAATGGCACTATGTGCTCAAGAAGTTTAACTCACCCGTCTCAAGTTGCAAAATGAATCTTACAGCAGCAGAAGTGTTGATATAAACCATGAAATGTGAAAATTCAAGCAAACAAAACAGTACAGGCGTTTCCTGACCAAACAGTCACAACGCATCTTCTTTGTGAAACTAAACAACAGATTGCGAGATCAATTTTTGATCAGTTAGCAGACGCTAAGCAAACACTACACATCTGATGAGCGATAAGAAATCTATACACAAATATAGTACACAAAAGAATCGATATCGCAAATGTGTAATACTGCAGTGACACTGTGAATCCCGGTTTTCCATTGCCACCGGTGCCTTAATCTCTTACGAGTGTGTGTGTGTGGGGGGGGGGGGGGGGGGGGGTCAGCCAATCGTATGACACATCAGCTTCACAGAGCAACTTCTAAACACTCACAAGAAGCAAGTTTTGCAAGGACTTATTTTATATATAAAACAGCGATAGTTACCATTAGAAGACTGGGCAATATATTTTCAACAAAACTTAAAAAAATTATTACTTGTTCACTCTTATACCATGCACTATACAACCTGCAAGTTATTTGTCTATAGGATATAAATTTAAAATACAGCACGTTCGGGGCCTAGCGGTGGCTCTAAAAAAAAGATGGTGAACTGCGTAAATGCCGCCGTTTTTTATTCTTTACTGATAGTTCACTGCACTAGCCTCTGGAAGTAAATTAGTAATGGTCTATATCAGAGGTCATTGACCTTTTCTAAACCACGGACAACTTGAAGAACCTAATGAAAGCTTTTTTTTTTTATTGGAGGTTTAACGACCACCGTGAGCAACTCAATGGGCTATAAGCAGTCGCCCGTCCCTAATTTAGGGTCACTGGTTCCAGGGAAGGGAGAGAGCCAGTGCCGTAAGAAAAACACAACATCCATGCCTGACCGATTCGAACCCGAACCCCTTACGGACGATTGATCAGAGGCCAGCGCCTTAGACCACTGCCTTTTTTTTTTTTTTTTTTTTTTTTTTTTTTGATTGGAGGTTTAACGACCACCGTGAGCAACTCAATGGGCTATAAGCAGTCGCCCGTCCCTAATTTAGGGTCACTGGTTCCAGGGAAGGGAGAGAACCAGTGCCGTAAGACAAACAACATCCATGCCTGACCGGGATTCGAACCCGGACACCTTACGGACGAACGATCAGAGGCCAACGCCTTAGACCACTGCGCCACCGGGGCGGCAGAATACTGCCTTCAAAATAAACCTTTATTAGTCTAAAAGCAAGGTACATGTGATACGCTTCAGTCACATGAGACTGTATTAAAAGAGACGAGGCCAAGAAGTCTCAACACAAAAGAAAGGAAGAAAGAAAACTGGTAACATCAGAACAAGATTAAAATATATACAGATAAAAAAAGGAACACAGAAAACAAACACAAAAAACACACACATTACAAAACCCAAACCCCAGAGTGAGGGAAGAAAACACAGTCCAAAAACTAGTACATAGCAGCGCGAACACAAAGGTGACAGGTAAAAAACACAACAATACAACACAACACAAATTGACTGACACTGCAAGACAGCGACAGGAGAAACAAAACTGTACTTCTGAAAACATGCAGCAGCGGCCAAAACATTAGTACAAGAAGAACATAAAAAAACAAAAAAACCGTGCACATAAAGAGGGGTGTTAACCAACCGCTATAACGAAATACGAAGTGACGCATGTATGTCAGAAGGAACACTGTACAGAAGAATACATGATAATAAGGGGAAAAACCGCTGCATCACACAAAATAAATGTAGCCAAACAGGCACACGAGGTTCACAAAAAAATCGCACCCAATTCAAATTTCATACTCAAAACAAGAAGTCGCGCGTTGACAAACCCCGGAAGCCGACGTGGCGCTATAGAGAGAATCACGCGGAAACAAGATCGCATAGCATCATAACACATTGAAAACAACACAAAGTACGTCCAGTCGTGCACGGCAACAGAAGGCTGTGCCGAGAAAAAATACAATATTACAGGAAAAACCCAGACAGGAAAAACACGAAGCAAGACGTAGAATCCTAGCTTGAGTGCAAAGAAACACAAAAACGAAAACACAAAAGTGCACTTAAAACATAATCAAAGACAAAACTGCCTCAACTGACTACTTCACTACACATGTAGTCACATACAGTCAAGAAAAAAACACAAGAGGCACAGTAAAAAAAAAAAGCACAAGGCAAATAGTGCTTTGACCAACTCCTTGGGTCAACGTAACCCAATAGACAAGATACTTGGGTCAACGTAACCCAATAGACAAGATACGCACGAGAAGCACACTGTATAGAAAACGAGAGATAAGGCTGAGTACTCAATGAAAAAACACAACGAGACCAGCAGGGCCACACTAAGTAATTCAAAGTTCATAAAAAAAAACAAAGCAAAACAAGTGAACATGAAACACAGGGCATGAGAAAAAAAAAAGGCTCCCTAAACTGAGGAGCCAACTGAAACACGAAAGTAGAACATGCACAAACAAGTAAAAAACAAGATTATCACATTAGCAGTATAGGTAAAATGCAATCACAGTATTAAAAAACTCACACAGGAGGAGAGCGAGTAGGACAGCCGCCATCCGAACAACTAAACAAAACACGTACAAAAAGCAAGAGCAATTACAAATACACGGGAATACCACATACAGGAAACACAGTACAAAAAAGATCAGGAACAACAACAAAGAAACAAGCACAAAAGAAACACAACACGCCAAAAAAACTTTGCAAAACTAGACAACACAGACTAGCCCAACGGAAAAACAACAACACCCAACAAGCATCACACTATACCAAACAATAACACTGATCACAAACAATTGGTGCCCAACCAGTACAACAAAACACCACAACAAGAAATGCGTCGACCAACAACTGTGGCCGACGAAAACATAGAAAGCAAGCACACAATAATACATAGACAAACAACTCAACAAAAATACGGACACAAAAAAACAATAACCGATTGCACAGCACCACCAAGAACCAGAAAAAAAAATACACACAGAACGCAGGAACACAAATGCCCACGGACTCCGGACAGAAAAAAAAGTCAAAGCAACTAGCTGAAAAACATCCAATCACAGCGCAAAACGGCAAGAAAATTCAGACAAAGAGGCCGAGGCCGCTAGTAAGAGGAAAAGTATAGAAAAGCACTATCCAAGAAAGAATATACCGACCAGTAGAATGAGCTAACAAAGCACAGGGGAAAAAACAACAAAAAGACCGGAATCTCAAGGAAGCAAAACAGTACAACATTACCAAAGGGCCATCAAAAAAAAAAAAAGAAAAAGAAAACGGTAAAAAATTTAAAAGCAAAAACAAACAAAGTGAAGAACCAGTACACCAAAACAAAAACAAGAAAAAAAAACCTGATCAAACTAATTGAATCAACCCATGCTCAACCCGGAAACCATGGGAGGTGAGGGGACCAGATCGAGAAGAAAGCAGGAACTGCCTGCCGGGCCAGAGCTACCTCGTACTCAAGTTGGATGACGGACTTGATCGAGGAACGAAACCTACGGCACAGAAAAACTCTCGCAGGATGATATCGACGAAGAGCAGGCCGATCAACACTGGTATGATAGTATAAATAAATAGTCAGTTTGGCCTGTAAAATTAATAACGCGCAAACTGGATTGTGAACAGCAGCGGAAGGATGATGACGGCGAAGGAAATAGTAATGTGAAACAGAGTGAAAGGAAGGACAGACCTTGGAGAGAAGAGCAAACATCAATGAAAAAAGAGGCTGCAAAACTAAACAGGAGTCATATGCGTGATGAACATCACCGAGCGTTGAACAGAAAAAACACAAGGGAGAAGACAGGCGACCAAAACGATGAAGAGTTCGTGGTGTGAGCAAGCGACGATGAAGATGTAGCCAATGAATATCAGTTGCTTTTGGGGAAGCCATAGAAGTGTGTGAATCGATCCATGTCTGAGAGGTTTCATCAGGAGGCACAAAAGGAATAGCGAGAGGTGCTCTAAAATAAGTAAGAAAGTGGCGGTACAAGAGTTTTGCAGTAACTTGATGCACCAGAAAGGGAACATCATTCAAATAAACCAGAAAAGGAACATCATTCAAATAAACCAGAAAAGGAAGGCAAGGGGACGCCGAAGAAGAAACAATTAGTCCAAAAGAATTCACGAGAGACGGGTAAAGGCGTTGAAGCTGAAAATGAAGCAACCGGAGTTGGGCGCGATGTAAGGGAGTGTCAGCAAGAGGGGGGTTGATTTGGGGAAGAGACTTCCAGCGGAGAGAAGCATCTACAAGTTGGGATACCTGTACCACGCCACTGGCGAACCAGGTGGAGAAGCACAAGTACGGTGAAGAGTGAGAACGGAGTGCAGAAGAGTAAAAGAGAGGTTCCGCAAGCAGATCATTAGTTGAGGTAGGTGGGAGACGGACGGGACATAAGGAATGCCAGAGGGGAAAAAACGGTGCGATAAGTATCGGGAAAGTGATCTGGAATGAGGGGGAACAGATCCATACGGAGGAAAGTAGCGAGAGTGAGAAACGGACTGCGAGGGAAAAGTAAAGTATCAACAATAGTTATCGATGAAATCTGAGGATGAGAAAAAAAGAACGGAGAAAGGTCTGAAGATGAATAGCATTAGATTTCTGAAAAAGATCTGGGAGGGCAAGACCTCCAAAGGACAGAGGAATGACGATAGTAGAACGATGAACCCAGTGAACTTTATTCCAGATGAAATCAGTAATCAAACGTTGAGCGGATTGGAGAAAAATGGGCGAGGGAAAATAAGCGAACCACGAATGTGTCAGAATGGGAAGAAGAAAGGAAGAAACCAGATGTGCTCTGCTAAAAAAGGACAAAAAAGGTTTGAACCGGCAAAAAGGAGCAAGACGGCGATTGAGCTGCTGAACCAAAGGAATCCATGTGGCATCAGCAACCGCCACGGGATTTCCAACGTACACACCAACACCAAGAAGTTTAATGACCGAGGATGACCAACGGGCACCCCAAGGGCGATCACCGTGTGCCACCCACGATCCGGCCCACAGACCGACAGATTTAGACATATTAAGTTCGGAACCGGAAATTGAAGCATACTCACGATAAGCAGAAAGGACAACACCGAAAGAACGTTCAGTGCGAAGAAAGAGAGTGTGGTCATCAGCATATGCAGACAACACTATGCGGTGGTGACGAGTAGGAGCAATACTGCGAGGAATCACAGAAAACAAACGAGAACGCAGACAAATTAAGAGAGGTTCAAATGCAAGCGTAAAAAGTTGACCCGAAAGGGGACAACCCTGCCGGATCCCGTTGTCAAAGGGGATGGTAGCTGTCATGAATGTGGAAGTGCGAATACGGAAAGAAGAGTGAGAGTAAAGATTAATAAGAGCTTGACAGAAAAGAGTAGGAAAGCCAAAATGACGAAGAACAGCAAAGAGATAAGAGTGATTAATGGAGTCAAAAGCTTGTTTCTGATCAATATTAAAAATTGCGAGAGGTTCGGAAAGATGGGAAGCAAGAAAATATAAGTTGCGAATGGTGGAAATGTTGGTAGTAATCGAACGGGAGGGAATAGTGTAAGTTTGATCGGGGTGGATTAAATGCTGCAAGACGGGATTGAGGCGAAAAGCGAGAATTTTAGCAAAGGTTTTGTAGTCAGTATTAAGAATAGAGATAGGACGCCAGTTAGAAAAAAGACCAAGGTTTCCGGTTTTGGGGATGAGACGGAGAATAGCAAAAGTGAAATCAGAAGACTGAAAATTTGAAGAAGGAAAAACGGCATTAAAACAAGCAACCAGAAGCGGGAGGAGAGAAGGAAGAAACTTCTTATAAAATGAGAGCGGAAGACCGTCCGCGCCAGGGGAAGAACGGTCATTCAGACTGGAAATTGCAGAGCGGACTTCGGAAGGAGAGATAGGAGAAACAAGAGAATCAAAAAAACAATGTGGAACCTGAGGGAGGACATGAAGAAGAGGGAGGTATCTGCAGGAGAAAGGAGTCGGTGTTGAAAACGATCAGAATAATGGGAAAAAGTAAGTTCACAGATACGATAAGGGTCGGTAACTGTAGATTCGTCAGGTAGTGAAAGAAAGGAAATTGTGTTGCTTTTAACATGATACTCCTCAAGGGACTTCAAACTAGAAAAGGGGTCGTCGTGAAACCGCAAGTGAGTGAATTTCAGACGAGTAAGGGCTGTTGAAGCAAAAGTAAACAGAATACGACGAAGTTGAGCTTGAAACACGGGAAAAGAAGGATCAGAAGGAGAAACATTCTGCAATTTACGACGGAGAACATCAATATCTTGAAAGCGAGAAGTACGGGAAGAGAAAGAAAACTGACGCGCGAAAGAAATAATCGAAATTTTCGTGGAAAGCCACAGAGCCACTGGGTCGTCAGACGAAGAATGTTATTGCACAGAAGACGAGATCATAGAGCGAATTTCAGCACAGAAAACAGGATCAGTTAAAACTGAATCGTCGAGCGACCAGACTGGGGAAGGGGGAACAGAGGAAGAATGAAAAAAAGTTTTAAAAGAACGGGGCGATGATCTGACGAAACGGAAGGATGATGAGTAATTTCAACTAGAGAGGAATGGAGAAAACTGGAAACATAGAATCTATCTAGGCGTGCTACGACACAGCGTGAAGCAGCCGGGGGAACCAGGAAAATTCCTTGGACCGGGGATGGAGGGAACGAAATGCATCAATCAAATCAAAATTAACAACGAGTTGAGTGAGATTGGAAACAAGGTCGGAACGGCTTTCGGTTGAACCATCTCGGTCAAAACCGGGTTGCAAAGTGCAATTGAAATCGCCTGCAACAATGACTGTATCATTTGGATGGAGGGTCGAAAGGATAGAAGAAAGATGTTGGAGGAGAGTTTCTGCATCCGTAGCAGATTGCGGAATATGGATATTAAAAACATGAATACGTTTAGAACAAAAAGAAATATGTTGAAAAGAACCCAGCAGACTCTGTGACTCAACAAGATCAGAAAGGGAAGAATGAAAACGCACATGAAACGCTATAGCGGTACCAGACCTGAGATGGGTCCGGTAATTATGATAAAAAATGTACGGCCAGCGTCTCCAGCGGGAACACCCGGCATCCAAGGAACAGTTCGTCTCCTGGAGAAGGAGGATATTAGCCCCCAGGTAACCAACGTCCTCGTAAACCAAAGCATTCGCCGCAGAAGACGCAAGCCCTCTACAATTAAAGCTAAGTAGTGTTAACAAGGACATCACTGGTAGGTTGCATCCAGCCTTTTTTTTTTTTTTTTTTTTGGTAAAGCCTTGGCGTAAACAGGGTGGTGGAGGGGTACGACCCCCACAATAAATCCAAAAATCTGAGTTAAGTACAGAGGTTCAATACATTTCCACCAGCTGCTTTGAAAACACATGTTAAATGTCTCGTCCCATAAAGTTTCTTTTCTTTTTAACGCGAAGTACGAAACACTATGTCATTGACATGTTACTTCCCGTAAGGATGCGAAATTCAACGAAAGTTGTATTTTTCTTTACTTTTAGTTTCGGGATTTAACTCTAAGGGCTATAAAGAACTTGCCCGTCCCTAATTTAGGGCCACTGGTTCCAGGGAAGAGACAGAGCCACCACTCCTGCTTCATTTGGACCCATCTCTTACGAATGATCGGAAGCTATAGCGGCACAGACCATTTAACCACAGGGACGGCGTCGTAGCATTACCAAATATCATCTTAGAAAGGCACAAAACAGGCACAAAACAAACGCAAATTTAATAAAATTTCCTTTTTTTAGGGGCCGGGGCGGGAACAACCACCGTGAGCAACTCTAATAGCTATAAACAGTCGTCCGTTTTTACTTTAGGGACAATGGTTCCAGGGAAGGAAAGAGCCAGTGACAAACACACCACCCAGAGGCGTAATAAGGCATTTCTGCGCCCGGGGCAAACCACAAAATATTACGCGCCCCCACCGAGGCCGTTAAGATAAAAGAGTTGTACCGCCTGAAATATTATAATCATTCTGGCTGCATGAGTTTTTAGCTGATTAAAACTGGTCCTGTGTGTTGATTACGCACAAATTTGCATTGTTTAGTACCCACACGCCTATGCAATAACAATTTTCAAAAAAAAACCTAACAAACTAACATTGGCCACCGGGAGTTGCTTCTGAGTTTTTCACACTGAATTTTATACTTTTTTTTTTTTGCATCATATTCTCTTATAGTTAATTGATAACTAATAATCACTAACTGTTGCGCAATAGATTTTAAGAATGGACTAGTTTTTCGGCTGACCTGAGGAAGACCTTTGTGAAGTTATTGCAATTTTAACTTTTAAATGTTTTCTATTCGGGTATGATACTACAAATAAAGTATTAGGGAACTGGGTGACATTTTTTACCTCTAATGTGAACGACATTTTTTACCCTTATCAATTGCGTTCGAAAAAATTAGGAAATGGGGAGTGGCACTCATCAAAAGGGTTTCGTGCGTTTCTCTTATCCTTACTTATTTCAAGGATGTTCTGAGTAGTGAAATCGAACTGGACACGGAACGGCATTTAGAGCTGTAAAATACAAAATGTGAAGAGAGCGGTGAAATTCCCAACTGCTCCGCAGTTCCACCCTTTGGTACCACATTAAACGGACCTAATGCGGCTTGCAGTAGGGGCAGTAATGATAGAATTGTCCCCACAGAATCTTTAACATGCACTGTGAAAAACATCCTGATCTTGCAATGTACGAAACAAGCGCGCTTTCATTTCTGATTGTGAAGCACTTACATCCCCTGAACATTTCCAGGAAGAAATGCGAATTTTAAGGAGCCAAACTACCGCAACTGGCGAAAGAAATTATAGGTACATTCTGTAATTGTGTACCAGAAACTGGTGCCAAAGTTTCAATTCCGATTTTAATCAGATTGTATAAGCAGTGATTTTTGCGCCCTTTGTTGAACTGCGCCGCCGGCCCCTCTATAGTTACGCCTCTGATGTCTCCGTCCTAGTCTCGAACCTGAAAGCACTATATGACGTGTGATCAAAAACCAACGGCTTAGACCACTGGGTCGTCATTGACATTTCTAACAATAGCTAGTAGTTAAAACAAAAGTATTACATCCTTCTTCCTTCCGCCGTCAGAAAGTCTAAGAATTTCTGAGTCTGGTCACGTGACAAAAATGGGTACCTATAAATATGCCACAAATACCACCACTAGTGAGCCACATCTTCCGGCTGAAAACGCAACTAATGGTAAAAAGCTATGAATAAGACCTTAAAAAAAAAAAAAAAAGGAAAACCACTTTCAGCAGTAGCATAAAACCTCCATTCCCAGCTATTCAACAGCATACTTTTTCATAACGGTGGCATTTCAACAAGAAAGGGAACCCCAGAAAAACACCAACCAGAAAGAAAAACTGTGACGCTTAACTTGTTAATTAAAAAACTGTATAGCCTCTTTGGAAGCAAACGTGATCGACCGACCTACATAACCACACCCATGAATTCCTTTATAAAATATTTCTTCGGACGTTTCACAAAAGACACAATAAGAAAAGGAATCCAAAGGCACAAGCGCCCAGCCATTTTTTTTTTTTTTTTTTTTTTTTTTCCTGCATGCATCTTTTTTTCTTTTTTTTTTTTTTCAACAGTTGGTTAGAGAAAGAATGACAAAATGCGTTTAGAGAGGGAAAATGTTTCATGCGACATACGGATATGAATTAAAAACGAAGAAATTATTTCCAAGGCGGATTACCTATCCAGATGTTATTATTCTGAAATCCCATACCTACGAAGAAAGCTCCTAGATCCTGGCAGGTTGCGGCAGGTGCAAAACACTCACGTAAACCTATTGTTGTAAGCACGATTTCGGAATAACAAAACATTACTCACAAAAAGCTTTTAATGCACGTCACGAGTGAAATAAAAAACTTGTTTATTGCCTTTTTCGTTTCTGGTGTGTGTGTGTGTGTGTTGTTGTTCACATGGGCCTTTTCCGTTTACAAAACTGGCAATGAAATTAAATATTTAAACACGGTACCAGCAGGCCAAAAAATCTGCGATTCAATACCCGCATGTCGAAGAAAGTGTAATCACATTATTACTTCAAGTACAATGCGATTTATGTACGATTGACAGAGACACCTCAATCCGACGCTGCTTAATTCAAACCATGTTCTCACATAAAAGTTTCAGTTTTCCAATGGCGTGGCTCTGATTGAAGCTCATTTGTCAACCAAACGTCCAGACGAGCTATGCTACGTATGAAACTGAAAAATAGAATAAATGATCCGTCGGTTGTCACATTTTACTGGGGCAAGTTAGCGGCGGATTTAGAATTACCAGGGCCCTGCGCGCAGCATAGGTTTGGGGCCTTCATCACTTTGCCAATCACCGTCGAAAACAAGTTTTTTGTTGCCGCATAACAGCTCTCTCCAGGAGTTTTTACTTTGTCATACAATTATTAGTATTGATAAAAAAAAATACCAGACTTCAACAACAACCCCCCCCCCAACACGACTAATTTCACATTAGTGTGCTGCGTTGGGGGGGAGTTGCCGCTATAATTCTAAAACTATTATAGCTATCAAGTGAAATATATCTAGGAATTTTGTGATACTCTGATGCGCTGAATCAAGTTTGATGGAATTCGGAGAAACGGAAGCGGCCGTTTCCCTGAATACACAATCTTTCACAATCTACGACATTTAGCGACATGAAATTTAATACCGAGAAATTTTATCAAAAACTCATGGCTGATTTGATATTGGCAGACGTCGGGAAATCGGAAAGGAGCGTTCCCCATAGATTTCTTATTTCGTTTTAAATTTCTTGGTATAACTAAAAGTACTACAATACATAAAAACATTGCTAACACGGAATTCAATAGTTTGGAGTTTTATCAATAGGAGACAGAATGAAAATAAACAGCGCTGATGTTAATGAATGAAATGCGAGATTACACCATTGTACAATACAAATTTGGAAGTTGTGAATCCGTTTACTGGTGTAAATATGAAATGGTAAGTAAGATAATATCCGAAAACTTGAAAGTTTCGTCGTCCTGAAGCGGGAATCGAACCCGCGTCTCCCGGATAGCGCTAAAATATGCTAACCACTACACCAATAAGAACGACCAAGTTTCAAGTTTCCGATTAATCTGAATATAACCATCACAGGATCCGCTAGTCAATCGGAAACTTGGGCATTCTGGGTGGTGTAATGGTTAGCATACTCGGGCGCTATCCGGGAGACGCGGGTTCGATTCCCGCTCCAGGACGATGAAATTTTCAAGTTTTCGGATATTATCTGATTTACCATTCATGTCATACAGTATTTACACTAGTAAATGGATTCACAGCTTCCAAATTTATAGCGCTGATGTTGTTTAGTTCCGACGCAATATACCCAAGACGTGAAATGGGCTGCTAGGGGATATCTGAAATTCTTATTCCTTTCTGAAGGAAAGGGAAAAACAAAAACGACATAGCACACGCTGCGCCCCCCCCCCCCCCACACACACATTTGTGTGTGTGATGCAGATCCTTGTTAACCGACAGACATACAGACAGGGATTTGGAATTCGAGAGACGGGGGTAAAGATCTTTCAGATGCGGGATTAATGATGAAGTGGAACTTAAAAGTCACACAACTTCTGCCAGTATAGTCTGCCTGGAGCATTTAAAAGGGAAGAAACAGCGAAAGTTGCAAGTGAGAAAAGCCAGAACATTTATCAAGATGGCGACTGAAACAGAGTACTAATATTTAACATGTCACATGCGGTTAGATTACGGCACTACTTTGATTGCCATTTACGCTGTATGGCGTGCTGGATCTTACGTCGCATATCATCATATTCCACCTCACTGATAGTTTTCTCAAAAGAGCCCGAACCTGAATGAAATCGATTAGCGTATCTCGAAAAACCAGGTTTTCCAATGACATTTTATTCGTATGATTAACAACAGTCTTGTGATCGCCTCTTAAACTGAACTGAATGAGGAAAAAGAAATTTTAAGAGCAAAATGTTCAAAATATATTCTACACAAATCTGTCAGAAATAATACAATAAACTCTAAGCTCAGCTGTGCAAATTAAGATGGATCTTAAGAGGAAATCTATTTTAGGTTGGTTGGTTGGTTGATTTTTATGGCGCAAGGGCCATGTTTGGCCAAAGAGCGCCAGACAAAAGACAGACAAACAAACAGTATTAAAAACGTGCGATGAAGCTTAAAATATGGCTGATCAAATAAAACTGAAGAATGAGAAAGATGAAAGGGCTAAAAAAGATAATGAAACAAACAGTACTAAAAACATGATACAAAGATTAAAATCTAGCTGATTCAGTAAAACTGAAAAATGAGTATGATGATAGGGCTAAAATCTAGATACGTTTAAAATAGTCAATTTGTTTAAAAAATGAAAAAACAGCAACAGTATTGCAGTGGTCATTGAGGAGCCGCTGCAGTGTAGCGGCGTCCTCGTTCAACAAATGAGAATGAAAGAAATGAAAACGTACATCACGAAAACGAACACAGGTACACAAAAGATGACTGACGGTGAGTCGGCAGTTGCACGTCTCACACATCGGCGCAGTGTCGCCACACAGCAAAAAGCGGTGAGTGAATCGACAATGCCCAATACGGAGACGAGCAAGCACCACTTCCTCCCTACGGTTCCGACGATATGAGGATTTCCAGACTTCAAGATTAGGTTTAATACGATGCAGTTTATTTTCCACCTGTTGGTCCCACAGACCCTGCCACGTTCGCTTGATATGGTCGCGAACCAGAATGCGGAAATCCCGGTGAAACAGTGGCAAGGCTGTGACGACCAAAGAGGAAGCAGATCTAGCAGCCGCATCAGCAACACTCGTTACCCGAGATTCCAACATGCCCGGGAATCCAACAAAATTGTATCTGGACACCGGCCTCGAGCAAAGAACAAAGAAGCCTTCGTACGGTAAAAAGAAAAGGGTGGTCACAGCAGTCCAACGATGCCAAAGCCTGTAAAACACTCAAAGAATCAGTGTACACCGCAGCCCGGTGATGAGAACTCGACTGAACATGGAGAAGGGCGAGATACACAGCATGCATCTCCGCTGAAAACACAGTGGCCTCAGCTGGAATCCGCGCTACTGAAACGTCATCTACACAGACAGCCGCGGATCCAACGACTATATGCATCTTGGAGCCATCAGTAAAAATGGGAGTGTAATCAGAATTTAGGTCACGGTGCTCAGCGAAAAGCTGCTGGTACACTGACGCAGGGGTTGAGGATTTATTGAAAGATGTAAAGGTGGTATCAACCATGACACCAAGTGGGTGCCATGGCGGATCCCCAAAGCCCCTGGTCTCTCCAACAAGTGACAAGTCGAGCCCTACATCACGGGCTAAGGCCGCCATACGAAGACCAAACGTTGAAACGCACGAGGGACGGTTCCCGAATAAACGAGCATGCTGGGGATGAAAAACCGCATCGTATAAAGGATGGTCTGGAAGAGATCTAAGTTTCAGGTAGAATTGAATAGACAGCCGCAGACGGCGTAATTCAAGCGATGGTTCGTTCGCGTCAGCGTAAAGGCTGGGAATCGGAGATGTTCGAAATGCTCCCGAACAAAGACGCAGTGCTTGATGGTGAATAGTGTCCAAAGGCCGGAGAACGGAAGGACGCGCAGAGCCATACACGATACAACCATAATCCAGTTTCGACCGTATTAAGGAATGGTAAATGCGAATCAAAGACATCCTGTCTGCACCCCATGAGACTCTCGAAAGGATCTTAAGAATAGATTGAGCCCGCAGACAGGAAATCTTGAGCCGCCGAACGTGCGCACGGAATGTAAGCGCACGGTCGACGGTCAGTCCAAGGAACTTGGTCTTCGGCAAAACTGGTATGGCTGCACGGTCTAAATACAGCTCTGGGTCAGGATGGAGGCCGCGCCTCCGGCAGAAATGGACACACGCTGTCTTGTCGGGAGAAAGAACGAAACCATTGCTATTCGCCGTTTTAAAGATCTGATTAATTGCAGACTGCAACTGCCTTTCAATAAAATGCATGCTTGATGACGAGCAGAAAATGTGCAAGTCATCAACATAGACAGTAGCCGAAACCGCAGGAGGAAGATTTGTGAGGAGACAATTAATGCGAAGGATGAACAATGTGACAGATAAAATGCAACCTTGAGGAACACCTTGTTCTTGATGGAATGTTGCCGATAGCGTCGTACCCAGGCGCACCTGGAACACCCGATTGCGAAGAAAATTTAAAATAAATGTCGGAAGATTTCCTCGCAATCCGCATGCGTGGAGGCCACGGATAATACCGTGCCGCCACGCTCGATCATAAGCTTTTTCAATATCAAAAAATACAGAAACCAGGTGCTGCCTACGCACGAACGCCTCGCGCACAGATGTCTCAAGGTGCAGGAGATGATCGTGAGGTGAACGATGACGGCGAAAGCCGCTTTGTGATGGTGAAAGAACCTGATGATATTCTAAAAAATGAATTAACCGGGAGTTAACCATGCGTTCAAGAACTTTACACAGACAGCTAGTGAGAGCAATTGGACGATAACTAGAGGGAGACTTGGGATCCTTGCCAGGTTTGGGAAAAGGCAGAACAAAAGCTTTTCGCCAAGATTCCAGGAAACTGTGCTCCGACCAAATACGATTATACAAGATTAAGAGATTCTCGAGAGACGACTGTGAGAGATGACGGAGCATGTCATAGTGGATTCCATCGGGACCGACAGATGTAGCGCCGGACCGATGCAGAACCACCCTGAGTTCTACCATGGTGAAGGGGGAGTTATATTCCGTGTCGAGAAAAGGCGCAAAGGAGATTCTCTGGCGTTCCGCAGTGGATTTTATTCTTTGAAAAGAAGTAGGATACGCCAGGTCACTCGACACGGAGGCAAACACCTCCCCTAAACAATCAGCAATCTCCCCGACTCCAGCATATGTGCAGCCGTTACTCTCGAGAATGGAGATCTGGTGAGAGCTGTAGTTACCCCGGATCTTACGAATCTTTTCCCACACACTTTTCGAACTGGCACGTGAAGTGAGAGATGACACATACTGGATCCAAGACTCCCTCTTGCTACGTCGACGCACCAACCGAGCATTGGATTTTGCTCATTTGAATGTAACGAGATTAGCATCGGTTGGATAACGCCGAAACGTAGACCAGGCCTTATGTTGAGCTCTCCTAGCCGCTGCGCATTCAGGGGTCCACCAAGGCTTCGGACTTCTGGAGAGTGTCGTCGATGTTTTTGGTATAGAAAGATCAGCTGCCTGAAGAATACAATTTGTGACTTCAAGAACCGCTGCGTCGATTGACTCTTGGGTCACCATTGTAGAAGATATCAATGCTGACGGTGTGAAGACCTCCCATCTCGCACGCTCCATCCTCCACCGAGGAGGGCGCGAGGCAGAAGATGGTAAGTTCGCATGATGCGAGAGCAAAATCGGATAATGGTCGCTCCCGTGGAGGTCGTTACACACCGTCCACGACCAGTCAGCAATAATCGATGGTGATCCCAAGGCCAAATCGATCGCACTGAAAGATCTTGTCGGCTGATGGAAGTACGTGTCAGCACCGGTGTTAAAAAGGCACAAAGAGGCCGAGGACAGAAGAGACTCTATGCGACGACCTCTCGTGCTGATGCTGACACTACCCCACAAATAATGGTGGGCATTGAAGTCACCCAGTAAAAGAAAGGGTGAAGGCAGCTGATCGACCAATCTCTCTAGAACAGAGACGCTTACGTTCTCGTCCGGCGGCAGATAGACACTGCAGACAGTAAGAGGTACAGGCATGGAAATACGAACCGCCACGGCCTGCACAGTTGTGGAAACCGCGACGGAAGATACCGGAACCCTGTGAGGGACGAGAATAGCGACACCCCCACAGGCTATATTTCCAGACGCGTTATCTGTCCGAAATGCACTGTAGCCTCGAACTGAAAGCAGGTCTGATGGTTTAAGTTTTGTTTCCTGTAAACAAAAGCACACCGGAGAGTAGAACGAAAGCAGATGTTGCACTTCATCAAAACTCGTCCGAAAACCTCGACAGTTCCACTGAATGGTTAAAGCCATGGTTAGAAATGAAATGAAAATGAAAATGTTTAAACGAAGTCAGGCTCCATCGCCTCTGGTGGGGGTTCCCCCAGATCTGGAGGCGTGTGACCAGGGGCCAAGATGGTAGCATGCTTTGTCCCAAGTGTCTTAACAGGAGGCGCACGACGTTGAGTCGTGTGCTCAGATTTTGAAGGAGAAGAAATGCTTTTCTTATCCTGGGCTTTGGTTTTCTTGCTAGAAGAAGTGGCCTGAGTTCCCTTGTTGGTGGTGGGATGAGTCTGCTTCGGCGAAGTGGTGGGTGGCGCTTTCAGACCCCTAGCTCGAGACTGGAGTGCCTCCAGTCCGGCTGCGATGATTTCGTTCACATTGTATGGACATTTAAGGGGGATCTGAATGTCGGTCTGAATGGCTACCGTTGATTTGGCAACCACCACTGAAGCGTATGATCGCCGATCAGATATAACAGGAACCACTCTTCTTCTGGCCTCAGGATAGGAAATATTCTCCACCGTCTTTAGCCTTTGAATTTCTTTTTCTTCCTTCCACTTGGGACAATCTTTGGCTGATGCTGCGTGTGAACCCTTGCAGTTCACACAAAACTCAGCCTCGGCCACACATTCCTGCAAAAGATGTTCTGTGGCACCACAGCGTGCACACCAGGGATTGCTCCTGCACGACTGCTGAGAATGGCCATAAGACTGGCACCTAAAACATCTCAAAGGGTTAGGGATGTACGGGCGTACCTCGAGGTGGAGATACCCTGCCTTGATGGATGTAGGCAGGGAAGGGCAGTTGAAAGTCAAGATAATATTCCAGGATGGGACAAACTGCCCATTCCTCCTGAAAGAAATGCGTCGCACACCCGTAACATGTTGGCTCCTCAGTTCTTCGAGAAGTTCATCCTCAGTGCAATCAATAAGATCCCGAGAGGAGACAACACCTCGAGATGAATTTAGGTACCCATGAGGTGTTATTTTAACCGGTCTCAAGCAGCGTGGTAGTGTTTATAAGTGTGGTACTGTAGGCCACAGTGGACATCTCTACAAGAAGATCTCCAGATTGGAGCTTCTTTACGCTCTTAGGAGAGCTTGCGATGGATTGAAGAGCTTTATTTATCCAAAATGGAATTTTGGCACTCAAAGGCTTTGAAGGGTCCAATGAGTGCACAAAAAAGAAACGAGCATTTGAACAATCAGGGACATGTTTTTTTGCAGAAGGGGATGAGCCTTCCTCTATACCTCTTTTTGCTTTTTGGTTCTTGGGAAATTTTGTTTTCATCCATAAAAAAAGTTTTAATAATTCGTCCGCCGACTTCCCCACCCACAATCGAGCCCAACGAGGGAGAGCCGGAGGTCCGCAAGCCCAAGTGGACGCAGGACACGGCTCTAGGGATAGCAAGCGGATATAGCAAGTTGATAGGGCAGACATACGCTCGGCGTGCACCCAGACTTTCCCATGCCTGGGAAGTGGTATTTCTTTCTCTCAGTTGTCCAGACACTCCCTTTGGCATGCCCACCCTATCCCCAGACTCACCCTGTCGTACGAGACGACAAGCCGTTAGAGGTCTGGGCTCCACTCGGCCACAGACCTCATTGACTAGGAGTGGGTTAGTTCCCAGCCGCCCGTTTAGGGTGAAGCAGGGGGCAAAGAGGAGTGTTGGCAACTGGCGACAACAACACCCAGGCCTCCAGAAACTTCAGCATCCCCTTTTCCACCTTACGGGTCACCACACACGGCAAACGTGCAGGTAGGTCTAGCTAACCAGCTCGGAAAAACAAAAGGAACATAAAATGGAGAAGACAGGAAAGAAAACGAGAAACTAAAATCCTGAGCTGGCGCATAATCACAACCTCAGCAACCTACAACTGAGGCGGGTTCATGTTAAGTGAGAAAACATAAAAAATGTGAAAATCATCACATATAGTACATATTGGCTCGGGCCGTGGGGACGCCATCCCCATCAGCTGGATGAACAGCTGTCCCTTCGGTGATGTAATCGTTCAAGACGAAATGACAAAATGATCCGTCACAAGGTCAGCTCGGGCCGTGGGGCGCCGCTCCCCAAATAACTGGAAAACCAGTTATCCACGTGCGGGGAAATCTATCCTATACCTGCAATGCTAATTAATTAGTTCGATATACATTTTCTCAAAGACTATTGCGTTCCGGTCTTCAAAAATTTGGGCGCAAATAAATAAGCCCTAATATATGTCCCAGCTGTGATTTCGAAAAATTTGTCAGAAATACTTTTAAAATTCGATTTATTCCAATTGGAAATTCCAATTTGGCACCGATTGAGATATAACCTGAATTTAAAAAATTCTGACAAATTTTTCGAAATCACAGCTGAGGCACATATTAACTAAGCACTTAACTGGCACTCAGAATTTTGAAGACCGGACCACAAAAGTTTTTGACAAAATGCGTATAGAACGAATTAACATTGCAGGTATAGGACAGATTTTCCCTTGGGCTCCCTTAAGTATAATAATGCACTCAAAATGGCTCACTTGGCCTCATTAAAGTTAGTAAATTAATACTTATAGAAGACAACTTCCGAGTTCTGGCGGAACCATAGTCCCAAAAACAGTAAATTTATCCCTCACTTTATGCCTTGCATGCAGTTTTTATTATTATTATTATTATTATTATTATTATGAGATGATTCCGCTTCTTCTTGAGGTTTTCCTCTTCCTTCCGGGACGGGTACGACGTACCAAATCTCGGAAGTGGTATTTCTTTCTCTCAGTTGTCCAGACACTTCCTTACTATCCTACAAGTGTTTAGGATAGCTGCCTTCTGTAGTTTCATGTAGGTGTTAGATTGAAGGTCTAGAGCTGTGAATGGTCTTAGGTACAACATAGAGCTGTGAATGGTCTTAGGTACAACATAGAGCTGTGAATGGTCTTAGGTACAACATAGAGCTGTGAATGGTCTTAGGTACAACATAGAGCTGTGAATGGTCTTAGGTACAACATAGAGCTGTGAATGGTCTTAGGTACAACTCCTGTGGCTGATATCACTATGGGGACGGTGGTGACGTTCTCCACCGTCCCCATATGATGCCACATTTCCTTGTCTTCGTATCGTAGGTCGTTATACTTTGACAGCTTCTCTCCGTGCGTCTTTTTGGGATGTTGCACGTCTTGGGCACGACTATATCAATGAGGTATGTTGACTTCTCCTTGTCGACCAGGACGATGTCGAGCCGATTGTGGAGGATGGTCTTATCTGTTCTGATCGATCTGTCTCAGTATATCTTGCGGGTGTTGTTCTCTAGAAGCGTCGTTGGCCCATACTTGTAGAAGGAGACAGGTTCAGTAGTAATGATGATGTGGTGCTTTCTTGCCAATTTCTGATGGACGATCTTGGCGACTTGACTGAGCCTGTTTGTGTACTCTGCGTGAGGACTCTGCACCCTGCTGTGATATGTTGGATGGTCTCTGGCGTTTGATGGTATTGCCGACATGTGTCGCTTTCCACTGACGTGTCCTTCAGGATATACTTCCGACAGTTTTTGGTGTTTACAATTTGATCCTGTACAGCTTTCGGGAAACCTTCGGTCTCGGAGCAGAGTGATCCGTTTGTTAGCCATGAATTGTAGGCAGTCTTATCCACATGGTCCGATTGCAGATCGTTGTAGTGCCTTCCGTGTAGGACTTTCTTGCCCCAAGCTTCTTCTTTTGGCTCCCTCGTTCCAATCTCGATGTTCTGAGTAGAGAGGTCTAGGGCTGTGTACTTCTTGTCACTTATTATTATTATTATTTGAGGGTTTAACGGACCACCGTGAGCAACTCGATGGGCTATAAGTAGTTACCCGTCCAAATTTAGGGCGACTAGTTCCAGGGAAGGGACAGAGGCTGTGCCGAAGTAAGACAAACACAACTTCCATACCACATGCAGGATTCCAAACCGGACCCGTCTCGGAGGAATGGTCAGGAGCCAGCACTGAGTTCAGTGGGCCACCGGGACGGCCAAAATTACATAAATGTTCATCTGGGGTGGACAGATCAGGGGATACACCATGTTTGTGATGTCGCAACAGCAAGCTAAATGTGCCAAAAAAGCTGGGAAAATAAACGCCTATTTAGATGTTCATTGCTAATTTGTATATTCTAAAGCGTTCCAGAAAAAGAAAATGCGGGCACATACTTTTTGATTTATCTAAAATACGTGCAGTTATCAGGAAGAGACCCAGGATAGAAAGAACAAAGGTTGATAGGCTCCTTGAAGATCATCAGCGTTATTCTGACTTACTCAGAGAACGACTGAAAGCGCTGAAGTCTGGTGAGAGGGATGTAGAAAAGAAGTGGGAATGTTTAAAGAACTGTGTTGTCACTGCAGCTAAAGAGGTCTGTGGCACCACAATAGTGGGTAACAATAGAGGTGATGCTTGGTGGAATAGTGAGATTGAAGAGGCAATAAAGAGAAAGAGGGAAGCCTATTTGGGGGTATTGCAAGGTAGAGTCTCTGTGGGTGAATATCGCTCAAAGAAGCGTGAAGCGGCTATACTGGTTCGCCAGAGTAAGGCAAAAGATAGGAAAGAGAAGGTGGAAAGGCATGAACTGGCTTTTTGGAAAGATACGAAGTCTTTCTGGAAGTACATGAGACTCGGGAAAAATAGGGGAAACAAAGTTGTAAGTTGCGTGACGAATGAGATCGGGGAAATGATATGGGAGCCCAATGAGTTAAGTGAAAGATGGGGTGAATATTTCTGTGAGTTATTAGATCAGGAAAGCAAAGATGATTCTGAGACAGACGCAGATGATGTCAGTGAGGGATAGAAGCACAGGAGGGATCTCAAGAGAAGAAGTGTGTAAAGCTCTAAAATCTCTCCAGACTGGTATGGCTCCGCGAGTTGATGGCATAACTGCCGAGATGTTGAAATATGGTGGTGACTTTGTAATTGACTGGTTAACTTGAATTTGCCAGTTGTGCTGGGAGTTAGGAATGATCCCTCAGGACTGGAAGGATGCTCTATCATTGTTCCCTTGTATAAGGGAAAAGGTGATTAGACTGAATGCAAGAACTATCGTGGTATTATTAGCCTACTAAGTGTACTAGGAAAAGTGTTTGGTAAGGTTGTTATTGAAAAAGTACGGGGTCTTACATCAGAGAAAGTGTGGGATGTTCAGAGTGGTTTTATGCCTGGTAAAAGTTGCACTAACCAGATTTTTGCATTACTCACGATGATTGAAAAGTATCTGGCTGTTGGTAAGAAAGTTTTTGCTGCCTTTATAGATTTAGAGAAAGCTTATGACCTAGTAAATACACTTTTGTGGAAGGTATTGAATGAATATGGTGTTACTGGGAATCTACTTAATAGTGTAAAAGTCATGTATGCTGGTAGTAGAGCTTGTGAACGAGTCAATGGTGTTTTATCAAAATGGTTTTCTATTGGTGCAGGAGTTAGACAAGGTTGTGTAATGTCATCATGGCTGTTTAATATATTTATGGACACGTGCATGTGTGATGCCAAAATAGATGATAGTGGTTTATGTCTTGGTGATATCCGTGTGTGCAGATTGCTGTATGCTGATGACACTATCCTGTTGGCAGAGAGCAAAAGTGATTTGCAGAGTATGTTGTCTCGGATGCACGAAGTTTGCATAAAATTCAAACTGAGTATAAATAAGGGAAAACCGAAAGTTATATAGTGTTTGAGAGAGTAACTGGTAGCACTGAATGTAATGTAAGTATAAACGGTACTGTGATTGACCAGGTGAGTGAATTTGTGTATTTAGGAAGCATGTTTGACAGAGAGCACAAATTGGATGGTGAAATTAGTAGGCGAGTGAATTCCTCGTTGAAAGTCATACCTGCTCTGGGAGGTTTTCACAGGAATGATGGGTTCTCTAGAGGGTCCCGCATGGCTGGGCATGAAAGTGTAATTGTTCCTACTCTGGTGTATGGCAATGAAACCTGGGTACTGCAGAAGAAACATAGGAGTCGTTTGTGTGCTGGAGAAATGCGTTACTTACGGGGGGTTTGTGGCAAGACACGGGCTGATTGTGTGAGGAATGAAGATGCGTTGCAGTTGTGTGATGTGAAGCAAAATGTTGTTAGCAAGGTGGAGACCAATATGCTTCGGTGGTTTGGTCATGTTGAAAAATGAGTGATGAGATGCTTACTAAGAAAATCTTTTTAGCCCAAGTGGCAGAAAGGAAAGGCAGAGGAAGGCCAAGGAAGACATGGGTGGATCAGATTCAGGAGTGTGTGCATGAGAAAAAGATTACGAGTATCAAGTATAAAAGATCTTGTGTACGGCGTGTAATGGATATCAGTGAAGTCCGAGTTGTATATCAAGATCGCTGTAAATGGAGAAGTTTGATACGACAACAGTAAGTAAAAATATCTGGTAGTTTGTATTTCTTTTTGGAGCTAACCTTTGAATCTCAGAGAACAGCTTAGTGATATGTATGTATGTAGATACTGAATTGTTTAGAGGGGGCAATCCGTTTAAGCGGAAGGATATGCACACTATTTTTCGAACTGATGACAGTGTGAAGATTTTTTCTATGCCAACGAATTCATGCGTAATTTTAAAATCTCCCTCACACAACAGTTAAACGATCTTTTCATATAGAAACAAATAATTAACGTATAACGCATAAAAAAAAACATTTTAATAATATAATAATCTGTCTACACAAGAGCTACAGTGCTTTAACCGGAAAGCAGCGAACGCGGAAACTTTCCGTGAAATATTGACGACGAGGTCATACGGACAGATAATTTTCCGGACTGCTAGTTACTGGGTTAATGTTGCAAAGCGCTGAATATACATTTCACTTTCATAAATACGTCATTTCATTTTACTAGGGAAAGAAAGATAAGTAGAAATCAAAAATTAACGGACCAACGCCATGCGGACAAATCGTTAACATCAAATTGCCAGTGATACTTCCACGAAAAGCATGTATACTCTTTTTCACTAAAAGTAAAAATGTACACAAGTTACAAATGGTTTAAAGCAACGTTATTATAAATACACCAGACTGTGAATACTCAAGAGACGCATATAGCGTATTAAATCCGTTTGTTTTTGTGGTGTAGTAAGCACAAAGATTCGCCAAGCTTTCGCAATCCACTGGGAATTGGAACACGCAAAGATGATGTTTGTAAATGCCGTGGGTGACAACACGAGCGTATAACACGAATTTTTATCACACAATTATACGGTGCGTCGCGATACATGTTTCCATCTTTTAATAACGCATGCCGAACCCTTGGCAGTTCAGTAGAAACCATATAACTGAACGCTAGTTTGCTGCATAGGATTTCGACTGTTTCCCTGATGGAAGTCTCTTTAAAGTTCGTGTAAGGGACAACTCTTCTAATCCTATTCCATACAGAAGCGGCATCTGAATGCATGACTTCTCTGGCGAGGGCTATATTCAAACATGTCCTGGTTGACACTTCGCACGAGCTCTTATCATCTAGTGTCCAAGGATCGCTTTCTCATTCCGATATACAGCTTTTCCGTGTTGTCAGGATTTACAAGGGTACAGCGTACACACCCGCCTTTTCTTTCTCACACTGTCTCTCCTTGCAACTTGATATTATATGTGATAACGGGGTCGGTGACCTCACTGTTATTAATATGTTGTATTTATGTAAAAAATTCTTTAACCAATATGTATAAAGCCTTGGACATATGTGATGGATCCTGCTTATCTCATCGTCTTATTAGCAGTGGCGCACCCACGGGGAGGGCTGATACCCCCCCCCGGCTGACAAAGCGGAAAATTATTAACTCGAAGTTTGAAACAAAAAAATCACGATACGCGATCTACATATACTTCTTAATTATTTACCGTATAATTATAACATATACAAAAATTATAAAGGAGTAGTTCTGTTAAATAAATTTAGAAAAATCTAACCAGAAAAAGAATTTCATCTATACTGCTTCTTTTAATCATTTAACTTTCTTGTACTGTAACATTACTAGTAACTGGGTAAGAATAAATGTACAGAAGTCAACCTCTTTCTTAATTGTTATGGCACCTATTTGTCCAGGTAAATTTTGGGGTCACCCCCAGCTTGGGGAAATTCTGTGCGCCATGCCCCCCCCCCTCCCTTTGTGTGCGCTACTGCTTACTAGGTGATTTCGTTATTACTGATATTATACGATTTCTTACAGTTCTATGTATTCTGTCTATGTCATCCTTCTTATATTCAGCCTTTAGACCTTTGCTATTAAAATTATCACTTTCCTTATTATTTAGGTAGTCGGGTTTGCATACGTTATACGCTCTATAGAACCATGCTCTAAATTACTGCCTTGAAAAAGCCTCCCAATGGAGTGCGAGAGCTTGGCAAATCTTTGTGCTTACTACAATACAAAAATAAACAGATTTAATACGCTATATGCGTCTCTTGAGTATGGTTTAAAGCATACGGCATTAACTCATTCTACGGAAAGGAAAGGCAATTTTGAAAATAAAATAAAACAAAAAGTAAACTAACCGTAGAAAGATTCTAACACCCCAGTATGTTCCTTCAAGCCTATAGGTTTAATCAATATCAATTATTAATCAGATCATGTGAATACGAAAGCTCAGTGTTGTACCTCTACACTGACTGAACTGTCATCAAATAAATAAGAACACCGTAAAAAAATTTCTGAAATTCAAGAGCCATTTTCCGTGATTTCTTTCGTGAATTAACGAAGCTCATTCCTGATTCAATCATTTCCTAGAAGTGACGGAATCCTCCTCCCCTGAATTTCACGGACTCATTCGTGAATTGACTCCTGTTAATTTTCTGCAGTTAATAACGGAAAATTGTCGCTTTTAAGAAGTGTTTATGAAAAATTCTGAATGTTTAGGAACCTTTCCGTAATTATTTTCGTATATTAACGGGAAAATTCTGTTTTCACTTTTTCTGTACATTATTCATATCACGGAAACTTTGCAGAAATACGAGCGGTTCGGGGAAAGATTTGAGATACTTGAAGTTCGGTTAAATATTAAAATTTCAATCACATGTTCGTGGATCTGATTTTGAGGTTCAGTAACGAGACCAGATATTGTAGATAACAATATCGCACGAAATTAATGTTACCGTAGCAACGGACCTCTTAGCGCAAAAGCTATTGTAGTAATAAAGAGTAAATTTTATATTAGGGGTCTTGTGAAATTAATACTACAAATCAGTACATTTCACCTCTTCTTTAACATAATCGAAAGTCATTGTCAGTACAAATAAAATCGAGTTCCAAAACATTCTGTTGCTTTAAAAACTGTGATGAAAATAAACAAACTCCAATTTGTGATAAGTTTTCCTATAGAAAAAATAAAATTATTAGAAACCTATTCAGAAAAATAATAACTTTCTACAGAAAATAAGAGGACTAATTAACCCGAATTCATTGCGAAAACCACATCATTCAGTGAACCAATTCCTTTCGGTTTCTGCCTTAAACGTGAGCTGGTGGTGTCTTGCTAGCTCAGTCTGTAACTCTACTTATTGGCATACAAGTCCTCGAGGACTGGATTCCCACCGCGGGCAAGGGTAATAATGATTTCTTCAGTTCATATGTCGGGAAAATGTTCAGCAATGCGTATAAGAGCATTTAGGCTTAAAATAAAAGTGGACAAAAATGGTTTCTTCTTTGAAAGGATTGAAAAAAGTCGGAATCAAAATGTTTGGAAACTCGGATAAAAACAAACAAACGGAAAACCCCAAAACTGATATTTCTTAAAAGAACGGAATTAGTGACAACGAGAAATCTGTCAAAATATACCTTTCAAGACTGAAATTTCGTTAAAAGTGAGAGACCAACCGGCAACATAGGTAGTTCTATGTAAACCTCCCCAGCGGAAGTAAACCCTCCGAGAAATTGCTGGGTGCTCCCAAGCAAACTTGTGTGACCTCTATTTAACGAAGTCGCATGATGACGGCCAAAATATTCGTTATATGGAATAGGTCTTTTTCAACATCAATACAGAATGAACTTCGGCTATAATAACTAATCATTATACCATTTTAAATTTGTTAGTTTTCATTACTATTGAAGTCTTTAACAATAATAACGTTTAAGTTTAATTAACATTTGTTGTCTTTGTTGCTATACAGTATTACAATTACGTACTGTATTCATATGATTCCATTAAGATTATTCGGAATTTAAAGAGAAATTTAATACTAGTGCATACAATAGTGTTATAAAATGTGCGTAATGTACACATGTAAGACTTTAAACTAATTTCTTATAAAAATAAAATGGTTGTACCTTAAAGAACTGTATGAATCATCTTCAAAGAAGTCAATTTTTTTCTCAACTTTAGCACAAAATGTTTCTTCACACTAAGTGTCACATCTATTAAGACAGCGAGAAACATACTGGCACATTGAATTAAAGCCCATTTCAAATTGTCTAAAGAGCTTTGATCATATCGTCCCTAGTTGGTTTTGATTCACATTTGCAATCTTCATCTTCATGGGTATCATCAATCTCAAAGCTTTTCTGAACACTTTGTAGAATATCATCGCTAGTATGACAATCAGAAATAGCAACCAACATCCTTATATAAATCTACAGTACAACAAAAGAAAAAAGTGAAAGGAACTTCTATGAAGGACTTCTTTAAACAGAAAATTAATTCGCTAAATGGAAGCAGTTTTGAATGCGTTTTAAGCTCAAGTTATTAGCCCCTATGAAATTCGTTAAATAGAAAAATTAGCTATAAACAGAAGCTCGTTAAATAGACATTCCAGTATATTTTGTTTGACCTACAACTGTACTCCACGTTTAAATGTGTGCAATTTTTCTACGTAAATATCCAGTAAACAAATTCGGTGTTGGCACAATAGTGATCATTCTAAATAAATTCGAACTGAACTGAGTTTTCACTTCTTTGCGCTGTTAACCTGCAAATACTTCATTATTCATAATCCACAATTACGGAGTGCTTTTTTTTTTTTTACGTTAAAAACTAATTTTCATTTTCCCTGAATGTATTGTTACAAGTATTGCGGTACTTCAAGCATTATGCGTACGAAACAAAATAGATCCGGATGTTACCCCCCCCTTCCCCAAAGTAGCAGTAAAAAAGCATTAATTAGCTTAGAAAAAAAAAAGTCAGGCATTATATTCGTCCGCTGTACAATAAGATAATTAGTGATGCGTCAGAACCAAACTGCTTCATCACGACTGTTTTCAGAACCGCGCAGAAACCTGCATGAATCATCGAAAGCAAAGAGTATGAGAAAGGATTGGAAGTTGACGACTAAGACGGTTTTTGCAACTTTTCGTTGGAACGTGGAATGACACAGGTGGAATGCAACGCAATTTAAAACGGTAATTTTAAAACTCTGTTAACTCTGTTGTTTTCCTGCAAAATGTGCGAGAGAATTCCACACAATTCAAACTTCTGTTTTATTTAAACAACTACATAAACATTTGCAAAACCGTTTGCAGATGACATCAGATCATGCACAGCAACAAACATGTTTTCCAACACAGATGAGAAAAATTAAAATCGAAATTATTCTGCAAGAAACTACGAATGACTTCCATGCAATTTACGGAATTCCTAAAGAAAAACTCTAAAACTTTCGCCGCACGTAAAAAAATCAAGCAACGCAAAGATGACACTTTGCGTTGCTTGATTGCATTCACGCAAAGATTGCATTCAGTGCTACTTGCACAGAAGGGGGGGGAGGGCAAGCTATTTCATCTTGTTTACGCTTTCCAACCGTAGGTTGAAGAAGCGTATATGCTCCAGCTTTGTCCGTCCGTCCGCACGATAACTCGCGTAAAAGCGTAAAAATCGATCTCGATGAAATTTTTATATGTAAAAGGGGTTATTGAAAATGGGCGAAATGGGGTCAGAGGTCAGGACATAGGAACGGAATCCATTTATTGCCCTTATGCGTCATAACTTGAGTAAAAATGGTTCGATTTCGATGAAATTTTAGTATGTGGTAGGGGACCAGCTGGGGACGAATCCCATTGAAAATGGACGAAATGGAGTCAAAGGTCAGCAGGACATAGGAGCGGGATCCATCCCATTGCCCTTATGCGTCATAACTTGCGTAAAAATGGTTCGATTTCGATGAAATTTTATCATGTTGTTCCGGAGGTATACTGAACCAATTCTGTTGAATATCATCGAAATGGGATGAAAGGTCAGGGGACAGGAGCGAGATTTATTCCACAGCCATTATCCTCATAACTTGAGTAATGATTTCTGGTATGTTGGAAAGCGTATAATAACCAATGCATTGCGTGATTTTACTAACTTGTGTAACAAGCTAATGCCAAAGCAGCAAATGTATAGACTGTCACTAAACTGGAAGCGATTGCATTCAGTGCAGTACAAACAGAAGATCGATACAACAGAATGTTGCAATTCACGGCAGGTCTCAGAGCGCATCGAAGGGAGGTGGCTAGGAAGGCTGCAGGCAGACCCCGCATTTTTAAGGGCCCCAAGAATTATGCAGGATGCCTGAAAAACTGGCCGAGTTCTACAGTTTTTTTTTTTTTTTTTTTTTTTTTTGCTGATAGCACAGTAAAAGCTATAAGAAACCGCGTTATGAAAAAAAATATTCTGTTTCTTTCCGCTTTTTTAAGAGTCCGCAAAAAAGTATAGTTGCCCCTACTCCATCCTCGAATCTTTCAAAAGCATTACAGATGTTTGTTTTATACACATCTGTAATTGCTGGGAAATTTTCATACATTAAAAATTCATTTGAAGCATGATATTTGGATCATATTGTTTTGCCCACTAGTTCAATATAATTTCAACAAGCTGAACTCGGGGGAGGAGGGGGTGTTAAAGCAGAACTAAACTGGTATCCATTTTTCAAATATGCATTTTCACATTTTCTTGCTAACACTGATTCGTTCATGAATCATGGGATACACACTTCAATATAGCGGGGATATTTTTATGTCTTCCTCCTGATATTTTGGGTTCAATATAGCGGGGATATTTTTATGTCTTCCTCCTGATATTTTGGGAATGTTTTCTCCCTGGTATATTTATTTGGGCACCCATAGTAAAATCCTAGATGTGCCACTAATACTGGGTCCCCAAACTACAGTCCAGCCCCTGGGCCCCCTATCTCCTTAGATGTGCTCTGGTACGTCCGCAGCATTTCTTAAGAGCATAAGAACTGCAGCACTCAAAGAAAAATTAATTATTGTAAACATGGTCTGGGGTCTGTTTTCATGGCAGGCATTGGGTTCCTTAATACCTCCAACAGCATTTAAATGCCATGAGGTATCTTAATACTAAAAGTCATGACGTATTTTAGCCATGTTTTGCAAAGGTCATTTATTGATAGAAAGAACAAAGATCAATCAATGATATAATGCCCGTTTTGTTCGATAACCTTTTCCCATCTTTCAGTGAGCTGCAGAATGCCTCGTTCATAGTAGAACCTGTCTTTCGTGGCGAAAAACTGCACAAGGTGCTGATTTACAGCCTCATCTGAATTGAACGTTATACCACGCAAGGACTGTTGAAGAGAGCGAAACAAGTGGAAGTCTGACTGCGCAAGGTCAGGCGAGTATGCTGGGTGTGGCAACACATCCCACCTAATCTCCAATAAATTTTGGCGGGTGATCAAACTTGTGTGTGGTCTCGTGCTGTCGTGATGGAACACAACGCCTTTACGATGAACGAGCTCTGGATGTTTCTGGATGATGGATTCGTTCAAACTGTCCAATTGCCGACAATACACATTCGAATTGATTGTTTGGTTCCGTGGTAGGAGCTCGAAAAACACGACACCTTTAAAATCCCACCATACTGAGACCAGTACTTTCCGCTGATGAATGTCTGCTTTGGATGTCGTTTGAGGCGATGCAGCATGTCGGGACCAAGACCGTTTGCGCAGCACATTGTTGTACACAATCCACTTTTCGTCACCAGTTATCAGTCGCTTCAAAAAAGGATCGTTTTCCTCACGTTTAATGCGCATATCGCAGATGTTTATACGCGCCGTCAATTGAGCTTCTTTGAGTTCATGAGAAACCCACACATCGAGCTTGCTTACGTATCCCAGCTTCTTCAGGTGGTCGTGAACGCTTGAATGATGGATGTGCAATGTGTCTGCAATCTCTCGTGTCATGTAACACGGGTTTGACTTGATCAATGCCTTGATTTGGTCGTCATCAACCTCGGTTGGCCTCCCGGACCGAGGAGCATCGTTGAGGTCAAAATCACCAGCACGGAATTTTGCGAACCACCGCTGGCACTGACGTTCTTGTAGACTGTAGAGCATTATCACCGTACACTTTACGCAAGTTTTCACAAGCTTGACGCGCGTTCTTCCCTTTACGGAAGTAAAACAGTAAAATATGGCGAAAATACACAGTTTGGTCTTCCATCTTCAACTTGATGTCAAATCTCTGCAAATCAACCAAATCGCTCCCTATTCCTTTTAGACTGCAGCTAGAACTGGCACCTGTCGAATGCCATAGCGATAACAGAGCTGCGCATGCCTCTAGTACTTCCAAAACCGCCATCGGGTGCCAAAATACGTCATGACTTTTCCGACAACCCAAATATCACTGCTGACCAGGCACACCCGTACAAGTACATGGTGTTTCTTGATGCAAATGGCTACTTCCAGCATGACAGTAAGCCATGCCACGAGGCTCAGACAGTCACGCGGTGATTCCATGAGCACGATAGTGACTTCAAAGTGCTAAAATGGCTCCCACAGTCCCCAGAACTCAATTCAATTGAGCACCTGTGGCATGAGATTAAACTATTTGTAACAGAGATCATCCTCCATAGAACATTGACGAAAGACTTAACATCCACTTGGTTAAACGTACCTGTAGAACAATATCAGCACCTCGCTGAATTCAGCCACACCGAATCGAGGCTATTTTGAAAACCAAGGGTAGCCTAAGACGTTATTAAGTATATGTTTCTAATAATTTGCTACTTCAGTGTATACAGCCATTTTTGTTGTCTTAAAATTTAACAACATGGAAACCACTTGATATCAAATTCATGGTCGGCCCGTTTTGGTACACTTAAGTAATACTCTCAATATACACTGAAGTCCCAGTGAATCAAAGATAGAAGTTATGCAAATAGTTGGCTGCTACTCCGGCATTATCGCGCATTCCCGATCGAAACTGTGGTTAAATACAGCTATTGCCCACAGCTTTACCAGTAGTGGCACAAAGTACTGTTGTACATGGCGGTCGTCAGGCCAGTGCTCACCTACGCCTCCCCCATCCGAATAGGTATTAGAAGAATCAGCGAGAGAGAATCGGGAGAGTACAGAGCCGAGCGCTTTCTATGATCACTGGGGCTCCATCCTGGACCCCACTTCGGAACCTGAGGAACAGACTGAGTTGAGAAGGCACATGAGTTCTCCACCAGACTCGCCAAGAAGTTCTTGAAGAAAGCGGAATCCCACACTAATGGACTTGTTAGGGGTGCGGTTGACTACGATCCCAGCGAATTCCTTAGGTATCCCAAAACTAAGGCGGTGATCGTTGCCTCCCCCCCCCCGGGACTTGGGGAAGGCCAGCACTATTGAGCTATGTTTTCTGGGTTAGAGGCCTTGGATCAGATGGAGAATGTGTGAAGCTCGGTGGGTGTTAGACAGACTAACACCCCCTTCTTTTTCGGGTTAGCGTTGAGATGGTGAGTACTGATTGCTGCTCCGGCACCCAGATGTGGTTTATGTCAGTTTGTCTTCCCCGAGGGCGTTGGCGGCTGGATGGTGGTGGTATGGTTCGCTGAGATGGATGCTGTGGTGCTTGGTCACTTCCCGTCTCCCCCTCCCGCCCTGGACTGGTGTTGCGGTTGACTCAAACGATAAGCCCCCCTCTCCTTTCACTAATTTTTCTGTTTATCATTCGTATTGAGTTCACTTACTCAGATCTCCTAGCTTCCTATTTCTAAGGGCAGTTTTAGACCTGGGGTCAGACACTCTCTTCCTAAAACTTTGGCAAACGTAGCTTTACCAATAGTGATTAATTACTTTTTTTTTTTTTCTAATTTGGGGTTTAACGACTACCATGAGCAACTCAGTGGGCTATAAGCGGTCGCCCGTCCCTAATTTAGGGCCACGGGTTCCAGGGAAGGGAGAGAGAGCCAGTGCCGTAAGACAAACACAACATCCATCCATGCCTCACCGGGATTCGGGCCCGGACCCATTGCGGACGAATGGTCAGTAGCCATCGCTTATACCACTGAGACACCGGAGCGGCCAGTGATTGATTAATTACCGGCGTGATGGGTAAGACGCGTGATTTGGATGCTTTTGATAAAGGAAAGATGTACGTAGAAGCCAGCAATGGGTCACTTTGTTATGGAAGTCGTCAACATACTGGGGTTTCCCGTGCTTGTGAGCAGAGTGTTTCAGGAATACGATAATCCAGGCAAAAAGAAACAAGCTCTCAAATTAATTGCAGAGGTATACCAGCATTGACAGCTCATTGTGCATGCCGTTTGGGTAGCACTGTTCAAACTGATAGGCGCAAGACAATATCACAAATCATCATCGATTTGAACAGTAAGTCACCATGTCAGTGCAACGTACTCTTAAACGTCTAGGGTTCGGAAGCCACTGTTAACGGCACGACAATGGACCACAGAAAACCTTTTTTTTTTTTAATTGGAGGTTGAACGGCCACCGTGAGCAATTCAATGGGTTATAAAGCAGTCGCCCGTCCCTAATTTAAGACCACTAATTCCAGGGAAGGAGACAGCCAGTGCCAAAAGACAAACCCAACATCCATGCCTCATCGGGATTCGAACCCAGTCCATCTCGGACGAATGATCAGAAGCCATCGTTTAGACAACTGCGCCACAGAGAACTGGATGCAAACAGCCTTGAGTGATAAATGCAGATTTATACTGCGCCCAGCCGATGGGAGAGTGCGGATCTGGCGTACCCTTTATGTCAAGTTGGTATTGTTCCAACTTGAGTGTGGATCAGCCATGGACCCTTTATGTCAAGTTGGAACAATACAGGCTGGTGGTGGCCCAGAGATTGTCAGGAATGTCTTCAGCTGGAATGCTTTGGGACCTTTGGTACGGGTACAATTGATTTTGAGTGTGCCAGAATATGTGGAAACCCTAGCCGACCATTTACATCCATTCATGTCCAGCACGCATCCCAGTGGCAATGGCGTAAGATCCCACAAATCCCACCTGGCTACTGTATTGTAGTGAATTTGAAATGCTTTGGTAGCCACTTAAAAGCCCGGATTTAAACCATCTCGAACACCTTTCGGATACCATGAGCAGGCTGCTTGGGCACGTGTCCATCGGCTACAAACGTGAGCGAATTATGAATAGCTTTGGAGGAAGCATGGCTGGCAATACCTGCAGAACATTTTTGGAAGCTCGTGGAGTCCATGCTTCGTCGTGTGGCCGCCGTCCTTAGAACAAGAGGTGGCCCAACGCGTTAATAAGTAGGTACCTCTAATTCAATGGCACTTCAATGTATATGTCTTCACTTAGAGAAATACGGTTAACATGTTTGAAACTACGTTTTTAACACGAAAATAATTTTCAATTCTAAAAATATAAATAAATCCATGTAAATTTCGGAAAACACGAACCCACAGTTTCGAGATTTTTCCAATCCACTCGTGGTCTCTCTTGTCAGGGATGTCTTCAGATGTCTTCAAAACTTATGACTCTCACTCCGGATTTCCATTAACCCACCAGAACTGAAAACTGCGGTATCTCAATGATCTCTGACATTTCATACTGGAAGAAGCTGCTTGAATCTTTGCTCCTTCGCTTTCAAACAGAAGCTGAAGTGCTGATTTGTCAAGTGTCTCAGTGTTTTGAGGAAGAGCTGATGATTCGTGCAGAGGATTATTAACTGTGGCACATCTTGGGTGCTTTTTTTTTTTTGTTTTTCTATTTGTTTGTTTTTTATCGCAGAAAGCGAAACTATGGGATTTTAGTGGAAATCATTGACTCCCGACGGTCGGCTGTTGGTGAATCGTCAAATGAAAAACCACAGAATCAAAATGTGCAATTTTTTTTTTCTTCGTTTTCTATCTAGGGATCGTTTAACGGTTGTGCTTTTTTTTTTTTTTAAGATGCAAAGCTAGTCCTCATAAAATGGCCGCTAAAGTAAGGAAGAATGAAACACCGCTAGAAGTGCAAATTCAGATTCTTGCCGATTGATGTCGGTAACAGAACCAAAACACACATTTGCAAAAACTTCTGAATTCATAAATCAACCTTCGCAACAATTACAAAAACAAATAAATAAGGCGTAATTTTCAGATTTCTGTCGGAGACAAGAAAGTCTGATCCATAGCGAAAATGCCTACGGGCGCAAGAGCATGTCGACTCTGAAGCGACCCTGACTGACAATTTGATTTAAGTTCAAAATGCTCCAATTTCCAGCAGAGGCTGACTGACCAGCTTTCAGATCTCGGAACAACTAATTCTGAATGTTTGAAGCAGCTCAAGGTGAAAAATAGGACAGTTTTCAAAGTGCGTTTCTTTGCGTTCAAGTGCAAAGTTCTGATTCGCAACGCGAAGCCGGCAGTTCAGAACTTGAACGGGGGAGGGGCTAGGTATCGTACGGAGTTTCACAATATTATATGTAGAAGAGCTTGGCAGAAATTTTGCCATAAAAATTCCTTTTCACACAGATTTAACCCTACGCTGATTATGTTACTCCTGGTTAAACAAAATGCTTTCCGGTACATATTGTAAGTAGTATTTATTTGACGATGTAACACTGGGAACCATGGATACGAACTTCTACGGCACACATTTAACAAGCTACCGTTTCTTCACGATTTAACTTTTGCCATTTTTTTTTTCTTTGGGCAATTTATGAATTTTTGTTTGTAAACAGATAAGGAATATCTCTCAACTTTAAAATATAATTATGAAAGGACTCCCTCCATTATGTGAAATGGAAGGAGTTCTCTGAGCCACATATTTGCTCAGAGGACCATTTCATAGAATGGTAGAATACTAAATTTCACAAAAAAAAATCATTTTATGTAACAAAATTTCTGTGACACGGAAAATTTCCCACACGTTTATCCAAGTTCTCTGAAATCTTAGTGGTTCCACTGGCCAAGTGCTCTAACTGCTTAAATATTTTACGGGGGGGGGGGGGGACGGGACTTAAGGAAAAGTTGAAATATGATACCATGTGACTAGGAACAGTTTCAATGCTGCACGAAACCTGACACTTTTTTTTTCGCTGCCTTACAGAAGGTAAAAGAAAAAACTTGAGCTTGCAAAAGTGAGCAGTGCTTTGAAAAGATATCTTTGTTCTCAGTCAATATTTCAAGAAAAACTGCTAGAGGAATACGCTGTAAATAAATAACGGACAACTGGTAATATTTTTACTGACCGGGTTAAGGTACTTGATTAAAGATTTTCACGCGTTAAATCATAATAAATCCGAAGTTTCTTCTACTTTATGCCTTTCCCATCCGGATGTGAAGAAGGTGAAATCTATTAAATTAATTTCGTTTCCCGCCAAACGCAAAGCGCGTATAGCAATGTTACTAAACCCAGAGTTATTACTGCAGTAGTATTCGTATGGCATTGAATCAAATAAGGAAATTAGTCCCATGACACTTTGCATTCGTTATGTGTATTTGCTGCGTGCCAATTGGGGGTCAATGACTGCGGAAACAATAGCAAAATGTTTTCATCTCGCTGGATTTTTTCCTGTCTTCGACACATTTACTTAGCACAGTGAAACTCAATGGAACTCAGAGTCGTAGACAAGAGGGAGGGGTCCACGGGTCCGGACCCCCTTTGAGGGGGGACTGAGTACGAATTTAAAGCTCTCTCTCTAGTCTCTATATGTGTGTGTGTGTGCATTTGAGGCTATCACCAATGAAGCAAATCCATGAACTATTCCCGTTAAGAAATTTCTGGCTACGCCACTGATAGAGCTGAGAAATTCCAGATAATATATGTCTACCTTTTGTGGTCTGGGCAATATCTTTGATCGCATATACTGCGTAAAAGTTGCTTCACTTTATTTATACCAGCAGCAAATCTTTAAAACGCCGTCTTAAACACTATTTCGGTACACACGCAAGTGTTTTGAAATTGGACGATTCTCGTGAGTATCTCAGGCTTGGGTAAAATCCATAGGTTCCGAGGACCTGTGTCATTAGGACAAACAAAATATTCATGTCCTAACCGCGATTCAAACAGTGCACGAAGCCAGAAGCTCGAGCCCTAGACCATTCGACAACAAACAAAGCCCGCAGTATGCAAGTACGTCCGTCATCATGCGGAAAATACGCTGAGCCAAATTCCAAATGCTCTCTTCCTCTGCATGCTTTATTTAATAAAATTAATAGGGTGTGTTTAGAGAGATTAAAGGTCAAAATGGACGACCTTGAAAGTTAAATTGCCCATGATACGATTGTGCGATACATCAAGCTCATGTAACAAGCTTTCAAATGGGTCCAATATGAGTTCTGTTGACTAAATTGGTATACCGTTATTGCCATTTGTGATAGGCATGGTAGGACACAAAAGTGCCTTTTTTTTAAAATTCCAAAGTCCTATAACTATAAAAGTATTGTACGCAGGAAGCTGAAATTCTGCACTGATCCGTTTCTCTATAAAGCCAGCAAGTTGACTAAGTTTAATGAAAATCCAAAAGATTCAGGTCAAAAATGTTACTCTTTTTCGCGCTGATTTCACATGGAATGACCCATAGGTTAGTGCGAATTTCATTGCTGCGGGGTGCAATTTATAAAATGCAGTAAAAGTACTTTGTTTCTTATGTTTCCGAAATGTTTACAAAATATAGTGCAGCATGCGCATAATGTTGTCTTCGGACATGTCAAATTTTGGTTCGGGTATGTACAGGGTGTCCGAGAATTATTGGGCACATTACAAAATTATGTAAAAAACAACAACTGAGCATTGTCTGTTTTTCTATGTCACGTATTACGAACACGGTTTCTATATTTTTGTTTTGCAGAATTGTTATTCCTAGAATCTGATAGATGGCGCTAGGTGTGGCCTGATGAGGAACGTATGAGAAATGCACAATCAGTAGTCATGTCATCCGTACAGCAAGGCGATGTGTGTGCTATGGCTTGCGGAATTAAAGTCTGTCATTAAAGTTAAAAGACGGTACCGTTTAGAGTATGGTTGTAATCCTCCGTCAACGAATTCAATTAAGCTGTGGATGTAACAGTTTAAAGAAAGTGGCAATGTGGAACATCGTGGAGGAGCCGGTAGGCCTAGCGTCAGCGGTGAGACGGTTTGACCAAGTTAATGAAAGTTTCCGACGAGAAGTGTGCATCCGAAATCGACAGTTCACGATATCTTGCACAAGAAATGAAAGTTTCATGCTTATAAAATTCAAATAGTGCAAAAGATGCATGTAAATGATCACACTCTGCGATACGATTTCACTGTGGATATGCTGAATCGCGTGGAAAACGACGAAAACTTTCTCAGTACTGTAATTTTTAGTGATGAATCCACGTGTCATGTATCAGGCATTGTGAATCGTCACAACTGTATAGGATATGGGGCAGTGAACTGGAACGTGATTCTCCTAAAGTTAAAGTGTGGTGCGTCCTATCAAAATGAGAAGTGATTGGCCCTTTCTTCTTCTGCGCAAAAAACATAAATGGTGATATTTACTTGGATATGCTAGAAAATTTCGCTATACCCCAGATCAAAAGATATGACGTCGTTTTCCAACAAGACGGCGGGCGCGCCTCCGCATTGGTTAACGTGTGTACGTAAGTGCGTAAATGAGCATTTCCCCAACAGATATATTGGGCGTGGTGGTCCTATTCCGTGGCCTCCTCGCTGTCCAGATCTAACGCCACTGGAGTATTTCATGTGGGGTTATGTGAAGGATCGTGTCTATCAGACGCCTTGTACTGATTTGCAGGAACTGAAGCAGCGTATCACAGCTGCTATTAATTCCATAACTCCTCAGATGCTTGCCAATAATGCATGGCATGAAATCGAGTATCGCTTGGACGTACTACGAGCAACCAAGGGATCTCACATCGAAATTTATTAACTTGTGTTGTTTCTATCTGTTTAATGTTTTGTTTTATATAATTTTGTAATGTGTCCAATAATTCTCCGACACCCTGTATTTTGCTGGACAACATACCTAACTGAGCATGTTACAATTTTGAAATTTCTCTAGCCCTACCCACGAGTACTTTTAAAACACAGTTTTCAGTGCAAATAAATAAAAAACACATTCGTATTCCGCACTGTGTAGAGGCGCATTGTTTTGCAATTTTTATCGGGTGACACATTCTAAACATCATTTAACTCGAAAAATTTTTGCATGACGTTTCATACAAGTGCTATTAATACTTCCTTTCTTCCAACTCAACTACCACGCGGTTGTGTATATCGTATTTTCCCCAAAAACTCTGCTTTAAAAGTCCCATATGGAAAATTCTTTTTGCGTCGGAAAGCGTTCACGGTGAAGAATATTTTACATATAATTTCTAATTTCCTCTGAAAAAAATTCGCCACTAGGGAAATAAGGCTATATTTCTAGTTGCGATATATTTGCAGCCATATCAAAGCTTCTAAAAGAGCAAATGAAAAAATTATTTTCTGGTCAGACAGGACTCACAACAAAAAAATATTTTGCGCCACGTTTCCTCTTCAAAATAATACACATTTTTTTATTTTTCACGTATACAGTTTTCACGATTTCTTTGCTTCTAAACGTTCTATCCGAAATATTATTTTGTATAACAAACTAAACATCTCGTGAAGCATTTTTTATTTATTTTTTTTTTTTCATGATATACAATTCTGCTGTTAGCTGATGCCAGCGTGCGTTTCTGTTTGCAACTGCACCCCCTGCTTCTAAAAATCCGATTGAAAAAAACAAAGTGCTTGTACTTTAGTAAGGATTGCAAGCATTAACCACTTCAAATATTGCTAAGTCTTTCTGCTGGGGGCGTATACGTAGAAGCTGTTTTATAGCTGTCCTCTTCACACAGTCGCACTTGAAAAATTATTTTCCATCGCGTAGCTCCCGCTATGAAGAACACTTTGCGTATTTTAAGGAAATACAGTATTTTTTTACAAATAATTTATTCTTCAAGTCGACAAAAGTTTCGCTAGGCTTTGGCCTAGCTTTGAATCAGAACGAATGGCACGTAAATATTCAAATCGTATATGACACGAGCAACGGTGTTTACAGTCACGGGTTTTGGTTAGTTGCTTCCACGCGCTTGATAGAAATGGTGTAGATGCCATGTCATTAACAAGTTGCAAAGAATTCTGATATATATGGAAAGCTTTCAGAATATCAAGTTTAGCGGGCGAATCCGGCTTGTCGTTTAGTTTCGCTTTTTCAAAAACAAATGTATGATCATTTTTGTAACAGTGTTTAACCATTAATGACTTCTTTAGGTCACAGTTCCGAATGTATGTCTTGTGTTCCTTCGGTCGAAAACGCAAGGCTTTACGAGTCTGTCCTATATACGAAGCGCCACTTTACTCATAATTTCTACTTTTACATGAAACACAATTAAGCCGCTAGGGGCGTCAAAGTACATTTTTATTTGCAAGAGTACTTCCCATTGCAAAAAAAATCCTTTTTTTTTTTTACATCTTCTTTTAACCCTTCACTAGAAAGAACATTTTGCGCCCATTTTCTTCAAACAACGCACAGTTCCATTGGGGTGGGTGGGGTGGGGGGTCGTTAAATTATTATACATTACGTTGTCCTCCATATATCTGCTTGTAATAGTTTGATTTTAAAAATTCCTTTTACTTCTGATACCTTCCGGTATGAGGAAAAAAATTCCCTACAGTCTGTGATTTTTCGAAACGCCTTTCTATTGCTAGTGGACGCGCATTGGCATTTCTACTTGCAAATGTTTTACCCAGGGTTCGTATACTTTTGAAGGGTAAAAATTCACGGATTTTCCAGGATTTTTCCAAGACATATACAAAAAAAATTTCAGGATGATTAATACGTTTTACAGTATCATGGTCAAATTATGTTTTAAAAGTAATTTCAGTTTTAAGTAATAAAAATGATGAAGGATGTAAATGGATGAGCGTGCTTTTTTACTCATTACATTTCTTTTTAATGTTTTTAATTGGAGAATTACCCAATAATGCAAAACTGAATCATGGTGGTGTAATTATCACAAGGTCTATCAGAAAATCATTTCCCTTAATCTGAAAATGATTAATTCAATCAGTCATTTTAGCTGCATTACTATTCTGCACTATCTTCCCGTGTGATCAGTCTATTATTGATAACAATTGAAATCATTATAAAATAAAGCAAGGGCAGATCCAGAATTTAAGAATGGGGAGGGCACATGTCTAATCAGTTAAAAGAAATAAAGAAGGAAACATGATATAAGTCTACGCCTGTTATCGGAAGAATTGAAAATAATGGAAAAGTTGAAAATAAGCGAAAAATAATCCATAGAAAAAGCTATGCTAAGGAAAAAGAATTTTTCAAATATGTCTCCCAGAAGCAGAGACTGCGAAAAAAAAAGTTTTGACCTTTACGCCCCTAGCGGAAAATATTTGCATTATTTAAAGAGGATAATGCTTCACATCTCTATTGTAGCGAATGTCATATAGAAGAAATTCCTCAATAGGGTTTTTAGAAGTGGCGATACAGCTGCAAACTGAAGTACAAAAACACCACCTAGCGACAGAACTGTGAACTACAAAATTTCTCACATACTAGCCAAAAGTGTTCTACAAGGTAAATCAAAATGGCATCCAGTGTTGGAATAATTTTTTAAATCGCACACGCACAAGCAGAGATATTGAGAAAACATTAAAAATTGGACCCCAAGCGGCGAAATTACGCATTATTTTGGGAAGATAATATGCACACAGAGTTTGCACAGTTAGTAGTATCTGACCCAAGAAAGTTTTCCAATCGGATTCTTAGTTCCGCTTACATTGCTGTAAACGGAAACGTGAACGTGTTCTTAGTTCTCTGGTGGCAGACTTGTGCGTTAAGAAAATTTTGAAATTATATGAGAAACACTTCGCAGCAGAAACGCTCTCCGAGAAAGAATTTTTCAAATCGGACTCTTAGATGCAGAGATACCGGCAAAAATAAGATATGCATCTACGTCCCTGGCGGAAAAACTGTACATTATTTTAAGAAGAAAGTATTCTCAAAACGTTTTTCGAGGTGAGCAGTATCGGTCCATGAAATAATTTTTTCAGCCGAGTTCTCAGGAGCTCAGATTTTGCCGCAAATATATCGAAGCAGAAATAAACACTTACTCCCACTGGTGGCCAAACATTTTTTTACCAACAATTAGAAATTATATGCAAAGCATTTCCCATCAGGAACTGTATCCGATACAGGAAGAATTTTTCAAAATCGGAGTTTTAGAAGCAGAGATATCGGGGAAAACGCAATTCACTTTTACGCCCCCTAGCGGAAAGTCTATGAGTTACTTGAAAATTTTGAAAATATATGAAAAACATTTTACACCCGAAACGCTATCCGACAAAGAAGGATTTTTTTCAAATCGGACTCTTAAAAGCATAGACATCGACAAAAATAAGATATGCATCTACGCCCCCTGGCGGAGAAACTATGCATTATTTCAAGAAGAAATATTCCGAAAAGGTTTATCGGCGTGAGTGGTATCAATCCATGAAAGAATGTTTTCAATCGAAATTTTAGCTCAGATTTTGCTGCAAATACATCAGAAGAAATTAACACTTACGCCCTCTGGTGGGCAAACCATTCTTTACCAAAAATTAGAAATTATATGCGACACACTTCTTGACAGGAGCTGTATCCTGTTCAAAAAGAATTTTTGAAATCGGAGTAATAGAAGCAGAGACATCGGGGAAAACTGAATTTACTTTTAAGCCCCTCTACCGGAAAATCTACGCGTAACTTGAAAAAGTGACTATACCTAAAATAACATTCCACATAAATGGAATGGAAAGGTAAAATAATTTTTTCAATCGAATGTTTAGAAGCAAATATATATGGAATAAAATGTATTTTAAATTTGATATCTTCTGCATTTACGCCAAAATTGTGCATTGTAAAAAAAAAAAAAAAAAAAAAAAACGCAATGCAAGGATCATTATTCGCACATTTCAAGCTTCCCAATGCAAAAAGAACTTTTCAAATCGGACTAATAGTTGCAGAGATATGGTGTCGACAGACAGACGGGTGAACAGACGGAAAAACCGGTAACATAGCACGATCTTTTTTTACAAAAGACGTGCTAAAAAAGAGGTAACACTGATTTCCTGGAAAAAATTCAAATATATTTTCAAGCACCAATTTCAAATTTCTAGGCTTTTGAAAACAGCTTTAAAAATCACAGTTTTCCCAGAAAATCCAGGCCTTGAAAACATATTCATGATTGTTAAGGCCTGGACAATAATAATCTTCGACATAAATGTAATGGAAAGGGAAAAGATATTCATAAAACATATTCATGATTTTCAAGGACTTTCCTGGCTTTCAAGCACTCGTGCGGCACCCTGTTTACCGAGTCTAAAAATTCGATTGAAAGAAAATTATTTATGTAACTGGTTCCATTCAACGATGAAGAACAATGCTAACATTGTGCACTTCAAATAACGTCAAGGTTTTCTGCTAGGGTTTGTAAATGCATATCCTTCTTCGCTGAATTTCTTCGTTTCTAAAAATTATTTTTGTGTCGGAAAGGATTCAAAGGAGATTATCGTTACATCCAAAAACTCGATGCCATCTAAGCATTATTTTTCAGTCACGTAGAAAAGTACTGCCCTAGGTGGTGTGACGCGTTAGCAAGTTCAAAGGTAACGCGGGAGGATCATGGTTTTGATTCCGTTCCACGACGACGCAATTTTTGAATTTTCTAAGAAATTCGTCATGTGGATGACAGTTAGTGACGAAAAGATTTTACTGACGAACAAAGTTTTGATAAGAATAAGATTTACAATGAATCCCACGAAAACATTTATCAGTTGCACTTTGAAATTATCAGGTTAATTTTGCCAAGCATTTTTTTTTTTTTTTTTTCCAATAATCATGCTGCAGAACTTTTAAACCAAAAATTTGTTAAGGTTATAAGTATAACTTTCCGTCACAACAGTGCACTTAAAATTTCATTTAGAAAAGTGCGGTACGGATTTAAAACAGGATATATCTTATTCAGAAATTGTGCTGCACTCAACCTTATCTCATTTCTGAGAGCAGGCGCCTTTCACAAACAGGATAACTCTGTCTCAAGTATTTTGGAACCATAAAAATAACTCGCAAACGGTGTCACAACATAATAATCCGCCATTTCTCTTTCACGAAACACTGCGCCATCGAGAAACGTCCGCAACATCCTTTAATCTATAGTAAACGCAATCTACCGATGTTAATCCAAGTATTAATAGAAATTTAATCAGTGTTTACATGGCGATCGCCCAAGTGCTATTTTAAAACGACTTTTTGAAGACGATTTTCATATCAGTCGAATTTCATAACACGCAAGATACGTCTGTCAGTCTTAAAAAGGGGGGGGGGAGAGCGAGCAACACGCAATGTTGGTGACATTTGACATTTTTTTGGTTTACTGTGTCTCAGTATTAGCAACTGGGCTGATACTGAGACACAGTGGGTCTCTATTAAAGCATAATCTCCCATCCCTAACATAAGGTGGGCCGCAGATGGCCTGGTTGTCAACGTTCGTCACTGCAACGGAGGAATCTCAGATTCGATACCAGGCAAGTACGAACGCTGGAACCTTTTTTTTTTTTTTTTTTTTTTTTTGAGGTTTAACCACTACCGTGAGCAACTCAATGGGCTATAAGCAGTCGCCCGTCCCTAATTTAGGGTCACTGGTTCCAGGGAAAGGAAAGAGCCAGTGCCGTAAGACAAACACAACATCCATGCCTCACCGGAATTCGAACCCGGACCCCTTTCCGACGAATGATCAGAGGCCAACGCCTTAGACCACTGCGCCACCGGGAACCGCTGGAACCACTAAATATCCGTCGTGCGTCGGATGGGCACGTTAAGCCACCGGACCCCGGGTAGTGCCCCCCCCCGTAATAAATAAGGGCGTCTTCCTCCCCCTTTCTACCTCGCTTCCGTGCAGAGTTGGGCAAAATCGTAACTGAATTAAAAAGTAATGGGAACAAGAACTTAGCATTACCATTACATGGTAATGGTCAACTGGTCATTAGAATTTTAGAATTACATGGTAATTGTAATGACATGTAGTAGTTACCCATTGTAATGGTTAACTATATGTTGGTAATTAACCGATAACTTATGGGTAACAATACAACGTGAATAAACCAGCAACCAGTACACCCTTACACGTTGTGTAGGTTATTTGACAATTGTTCCACCCCTCGGACCTCAAATGCCTGTATTTAGGTATTGGATATATATATTTTTTTTATTGGAGGTTTAACGACCACCGTGAGCAACTCAATGGGCTATAAGCAGTCACCCGTCCTTAATTTAGGGTCACTGGTTCCAGGGAAGGGAGAGAGCCAGTGCCGTAAGACAAACACAACATCCATGCCTCACCGGGATTCGAACTCGGACACCTTTCGGACGAATGATCAGAGGTCATCAATTAGACCACTGCGCCACCGGGGCGGCGTATTGGAGATTGTACGTGTATGACATGAATAGTTGCCCCGTCTTCGCCGCAAGTAAAGTGATTTGAACGAAATAATACATATGAAGTAAGTACGAATGGGATGTTTATTACGGTTAGAGATACTCATTTCGTCCATCTCCAGTACAGTATTCTCGTCCATTACATATGTTTCACTGTCCATAATAATTACCCCACTATAGCCACAAGCACATATTAGCACTACACTCGCAGTTCAACAACTCAGGGTGCACTGTCGAATATTACAGAAATTTGCAAACTCTTGACATTTTTGCCGTACTTCTCACGTGTTGTTATCCACTACTTGTGCGATACAAACACTGGACTAGCGAGCGACTGACTCCTTTATCTATACTTCACGACAGGACCTGAACCTTCTGGAATATTCTTGATTTACATAAAGCTCTCCAATTTCCCACTGCGGGATCATTCTGGATCATTCTACAAACGTCTAACCCATTCTTGCCGCTTCTAGAACATTCCACACCACACTTCGGTCTCTGTCTGCTATGCTACATGGCCGACTTTTCTAGACATAGCTTTTGGCAGTCGTACATTTCTATAAACTATTAGTATGTAATTATTATTTGCAAATTGTGTAATTTCGTTACCAAATAATTCCATTGCGCTTGAATGGCATTATTAAATAATTGAATTATATCCTCTTCATTACAGATTAATTCCGTTACCTTGTGCAAACCATACTTGGGATTACCTTGTAATGCATTACACGTTAATTGTAATCTGTACGTCCATTACTTAGTAATGCATTCCTGCCAAACTCTGCTTCCGTGTGACTTTCCTATCGGGCACTCTAACCTAAATCTCCTAGCTTCCTATTTCTAAGGTTGTTTAAGACCTAGGGTCCTCCTTTTGGGCAGGGCGCAGAAACGGAAGGAGTGACAGCAAGTCTAGCGACTTTGACAGAACAGTTTATAAGTGAGAGAGAGCACAGTAGATGGCGCCACTGTACAAGTACGATGTTGCTCATAGAGAGAATCAGGGAGGGGGGAGGTAGGAATGGATACCCAACGTAACCGGGGGGGGGTCAAGCCGGGCGCCGTCGTATTATATATATATATATGCGGGAGTGACATGGAGACTGGCACAAGACAGACCGTTGTGGAGGAAACTTGGGGAGACCTTCGTCCAGCAGCGGATTGAGAATGGTTGACGATGATGATATATATATATATATATATATACAGGGCTTGAAAATTTCATGCTGGTTTATCAGACAGGCAAATACGAGTATATCACTCGGCAGCTAAAAATCGACAGCCCTACGTGGCTGTTTCGTGCTTTAAAGTTTGACTTGTTAAAAATTTATACACATCTCTCGAATAATATTTTATCGCTAACCTAATTTGAACGATTAACCATTGTATAATAACCAAACTCAATTTTCTCCTATAGTAGATGATGCAAGAATCCTTCGGTTTCCGCGGAGCAGTTAGGAAAGTTCTTAGGGATTCCCGCGTTTGCCCTTTAACCTACAACAGCAATTGGCTAAGCGGCAGCTTGCGGCGAGACGCATGTGACTCTTACGCTGCCTATCTTTTCACACAGCGTTTGGGAAAGTCATTGTACCGGACTTACGGCTTTTTGCCTAGTATCGCTTGTTAAGAGAACTATGCCGGTTGGGTTTTTTTTTTTTTTTTGACTTACGGCATTCGCTGTCCAATTTCTTTCGTGGAGAAACCGGTGTCCAGTGCTGGGCACAATCACGCATCACTTCTGTGAATTAAAATAAGCTTTATTTAGAAACTGATAGTTTTACGTATACAACAATAGGCATAATAACGTATAAGTAATTGCCCATTGAATTTAAACTGCTCTACTGCCTTTTCACTCGTCACAGACGCGCAGGCGACCGTATTTTTCAAGCCCTGTGTGTGTGTGTGTTAAAGGGATAAAAACAATTAGTATACATATAACCTGTGATTAACGTATGTAATAGGTATTTATATGCACTACATAATTCTTTTGATGGAATGCATTACCTGTATAGTATTTTTATTTTTGAAAGAAGTCTTCCAATGTAGTCTGTTTTAAATTTCTTTTATTTAACTGAGATAAATTCAAAATTCTGGATCGAAGTCACTGGTTTCATAAAACAGTTTTTTGAAACAGATTGTGTCTCTGGGCTCCACACTACATTAACTAAGTACTCACTGTCCTCTTCGAACGCCTCTTTTTCTCTAACAGCTTCGGGTATGTCCTCGTTTCTCGGTGTTTTTCGGCAGTCATGAGGTTGTTGGACACGGTCTCGTTATCGTCCACACGACACCCCAAAAGGGGCGTATTTAATGGGAGCAAGGACGTTGCCCACGAAAATGTTTCATTTCCTTGTTAAAATGCGACTTGCATTAGAAAAATGCTTTAATAAAAATGCATAAACTTACAATAGAAAATGTTTTAATTTTTTTCTTCTATTTCTCATTAACTTTTATTTTGCCCTGATGGATTTCAAAAGCTTCCATTTTCGGTTGCCCCCCCCCCCATCTATATGTGGTCATGCACCCTAATACCCGAAGTTATGCTTCTTCAGTCACATTGATAACGGAATATTATCATTTTCTTCAGTGACTTCGACTTCCGGGAACTTTATAAGAGCCAGATTTAGGGCGGTGCCGCCGCACCCCGGTCGACAAGTTCGGATGGGGATTGAGGGCGGGGCTGAATTTTATTTTTTGTGAAATGGTAGAGTATATAACACACTATCTACCAACAAGTAATTAGAAACCCCTGCAACCGACGATATCTGCTGTCCTGATGCACGTCACGGCCGCCGCCGTTAAATATTGTGTAGGAAACAACAACGCAACCAGTCGCATGCAAGATGCCACGCAGTTCGGAGCTCTCTGATTTCGAGAAAGGTGTAATCGTCGGGTATCACAGAAATGGCCGATCCATACGTGACATATCCAGCGAGTTGAAGTACCCGAAATCGACAGTGGCCTACGTGATTGGCAAGTGGAAGATGAGAGGTGACTGTCGGAATGTGCCCCGACTCGGCAGACCCACAAAACTGGGAGTTAGAGACCGACGGTTGCTGGCCAGAGAAATTCGGAAGAACCGCACCAAATCGATGGGCCACATCCGCGAGGAGTTTCAACAGGCATCCGGGAGTGTTTTTTCGATGAATAACATCCGTAAGGAAGCCCATCTGCTCGGTTATCATGGACGTGCTGCCCCCCACAAGCCTTTGATCACCAAGTCCAATAGCGCTGCTCGGCTAACGTGGTGCAAAGAACGTCGACAGTGGACCGTTGAACAGTGAAAACAGGTTATCTGGAGCGACGAATCAAGGTTCACCCTCTACCGTTCGGATGGCAGGGTCTGGGTTTGGCGTCTGCCTGGAGAACGCCTCCTGCCGGAATGTATTGTGCCAACTGTGAAGTTCGGCGGCGGTGGAATTATGCTATGGGGGTGTTTCTCCTGGTATGGCACGGGACACCCTTGGTCGCAATTTCTGGTAGACTCAACGCCGAGACCTACTGCACCATTTTGGATGACCATGCGCTTCCCACGTTGTGTCAGTTTTACGGGGTGGACCCATGTTACTTTCAGGATGACAATGCCACCTGTCATGTTGCGAGGTCCACCATGGCTTGGTATGGTGACAATGGGGTTAATCGAATGGACTGGCCTGCGCAGAGCCCGGACCTTAACCCTATCGAGCACCTCTGGGACAAGTTGGAGAGTCGACTTACGGGGTGCCCCCACCGTCCGAAATCGGTGAAGGAACTGACCTGTCTTCTCCAAGCTGACTGGAAGAAAATACCGCTAGCCGTCGTACAACGACTGATTGAGAGTATGCCCCGGAGGATCACAGCTGTAATCGCCGCTCGTGGACGCTCCACCAACTATTGAAGGTGAATAAACTTCGTTTTCCTTTGCTATCACAGGTGTCTAATTACTTGTTGGTAGATAGTGTATAAAAAAAAATGCCCTGAGAGTACTGTACTTCGAATAAGATAATTAATTGTACGTTAAAACGATGAAAGGTCCCGCTACCACTGAAACTATCCAAATCACAATAGAGTATTGTTACAACTAAGCGCAAAAAGGAGCGTTGACCTTGGGATCAACGCGCGTGACTATTAATATATATTGTATAACTTCCGTATGTGGGTGAAAGAAAGCGTGCAATCCAACACAGAGAAAAAAAGTTTGTTGGGGGCGTCAACAAACATTTACCCAGGGCACCACGAAAGCTAAAGCCGGACCTTTTCCTGCCTTATTGAAAGCACTGTTAATGCTGCGCGATGTCGCCTTGTTCCGTGCCTAACTCCTGAATCAAATGACATTGAGAATTTAAATTTGTCCCTTACTTTCAATGAATTCTATAGTTTCCTAAAATGGCATTTAATGCTTTTAATAGCGCCTTGATCTATAGGTTGCAGAATAGAAATTTTGTTCGGTGGTAAATAGGTAACAATACAAGTTTGATGTTGGTTAAGCAGAAGAATGGTGTGTGATGGACAAATGTCTAAAAACAATGAAATTTTTCTCCTTCTTTGTCCCAGCAAGCGTTTCTTCAAAAATGAATGATGTCACCAGTTGTTGTTGTTGTTTTTGGTTTGTTTTGTTAGCTCGGTGCATTTGTAATTTTTTTAATGTTTTTGCAACATCATAAAATTTTCGATTTGCCTACTTCTATGAGTTTTCTTTTTTCAGCCCCATTCATATTTGAACAAATCAGAACAGCCAGTCAATCATCGGATAATTTTCCGCCTGTGCACTTTTCACCTTTAAACTTGTGGATCGTGTGATGCAGGAGGGGGGGGGGCAATTGATATTGCACACCAGCTTCATCAGCATTAAAAATGTTACATACTTTCATAGAAACCTTTTTCTGGACACAAGTTTTCATTCAATGCAGCCGTTACTCACTTCGTTTATATCAGCAGATTCGCCACGTACCTTACCATAAAATCATATCCGAAAAGTTCCCAACACTACCTTGATCGCTTCCAACTAACTCAAATTTCAAAAGTACACCAGACCGTGCACACTCAACAAACTGATAGCGTAGTAAATCCGTTTATTCACTGGTGTAAAAACGCATAAAGTTTCGCCACGCTTTAGCACTCCACTGGGAGGCTTTTCCAAGGTAATGGTAGACATAGAAATGCCTTATTATGTACATTATTGAGTTGGAAAAGCTTGGCGAAACTTTATGCATATTTACACCAGTGGTGAAAAAACAGATTTACTACGTTATCAGCGTTTCTTGAGTGCCCAAATAACTCTTTCTGTTGCTCGCAATAAGCGAGATCTCGTTATAACCGTGCTCGTTATAAATGTATTCGACTGCGTATGTATATATACCGAGTGTTTGTAATTAAACTAGCACTACTCAGAGGCATCGGTAGCTCGATCGAACAACCGGAATGGCACCAAACTTGGTAGTGGGAAGAAGGACGACGTGGGAAGAAGGATGCCGCGAAAAAAATTTAGTTTCAAACGTCGCCGATAGAGGAAAATGTGGCGCTGTTGTAGTCAACATAACCGAGAATTTGCATAAAGCGCAGGTACGACGTCAAAATGCAAATTCACGCCTACGGAGGCGACAACAGCGCCAGTAATGCGGGCTATAAATACATAGAGAAAGTTCCGAGGACCAGCGTAGCTCACCATGCGTCTTACGTTACCACAGCGCGCGTTACTTGTGAATTTGTTTTACCAGTCCAACGCAGCGGCCGCTCTTCGTGAGTACAGAACCCGTCACAACCTATAAGGCCCTTTCTCAATTAATACATTAAAAGGCATGATTCGGAAGTTTGAAGAAACAGGCTCACTAACAGTTCGGCCTGGCAGAGGACGGAAACCGGTGTCGGAAGAGACAATTTCAGATGTTGCGACTGCAATCATCGACGGCACACAGAGGAGCATTGCTGGTAGTAGCAGCGCCCGGGGAGTAGCTCGACAACTGAATTTGAATGTTACGACGGTATGGAAACTCTTGCGGCGAGTTCTCCACTACTATCCATACAAGATCAGCAGCGTGCACCAACTCCAACAAAACGATTATGATCAACGATTGGCATTTGCTCTGACGTTTCTTGCCAGGATGAAGGTCGACGATGCTTGGCCGTGGAGAATTCTGTGGGGAGATGAGGCCCATTTTCATCTGAATGGGACTGTTAACACGCACAATTGTCGAATTTGGGCATCCGAACCACCCCACTCAATTCAGGAAATGCCGTTGCGTTCACCAAAACTCACTGTTTGTTGTGGCTTCACATCGGACTTCATTGTTGGACCATTCTTTTTCAGACCATTACTCCAACAGGACCCGTAACCTGTACCGTTACCGCGCAGAGGTATCACGATATGCTGACTAGTTTTGTCGTTCCACAACTGCAGCAAAGACAATGTCTGGATCATTTAATCTTTATGCAGGATGGAGCACCACCACACATTGGTCGATCGGTACAGCAGCTGTTGCGGCATCACTTCACAAACGAAAGGGTCATTAGTCGCAGTTTTCCGGTTGCATGGCCATCTAACTCCATGTGACTTTTGGCTGTGGGTTTTTTTTTTTTTTTGAAGTTCACGGTCTATCTTGGTGGGGTCCCGACCTTAGCTGCCTTAGAGGACAACATATCACGGACTGTGATGAACATTCCTTATAACATGTTACGTTCGGCCGTAGAGAATGTTGTGCAGCGGATGCAAAGTGTGGTTCACGAGAACGGCGGTCACATTGAAGGTGGTCGTTGTCCTCGCCGGGGAAGTGAATGTGCTGAATAAAAGGTAATGTTTCAATTCCCTTTCGTATTTGTTATTGATTTGTCTGTCCATTACACTTTTTTTTTTTGACATTGCACAGCGCCACATTACCCCTATCGGCGACGTTTGGAACTAAATCTTTTTTTCGCGGCATCCTTCTTCCCACGTCGTCATTCGTCCTCCTACCAAGTTTGGTGTCATTCCAATTGTTAGACCGAGCTACCGATGCCTCTGAGTAGTGTCAGTTTAATTACAAACACCCGGTATATATATATATTCCTTTTTTTTTTTTTTTTTTATTTAGGGCATCCTGCACTCTCAGGATAGGACTGGCGAAATTTTCGCGCTCTCCATTTCCCGGATGAGCACATTACAGATTTATTTCGATTTCTAGAGCCCCGGCGGATGTAAATAATGCCTTAAAATTTGTATTTATGGATACCAAAAAGAAAATGAATCTGAAAATGATAATCACAAATAAAGGAATTCAGTCGGATCCGTGTGTCCGCGTATGACTTAGTATTTTTATCGGGAACATGTTATCAATTAAATTTCATGTAACTATTCAAAACGACTGCTGATGAAGACACATGTCAAATAATAAACACGTCTTTAACATTTTTTACCACTTTGATATTCACGCTTTTCGAATGCATCGTTTCTGTTGCTTCGCACACGAATTTCATATTGATTTCCTTACCCCATTTCCACCAGATTTTTGCACAATTAGGTTTCCCTCGTATTTCACTAATTTCACCTTAAAAATGCTGAAAATACAGAAACTATGTCGCAGCCAGACAAAGATGTGGTGAGGGGCGGTTAATGTTTAAGGTTGGACAAAGCATGTAAAGGAGTGAAGAACAAGGTTACGTTCGTGACTGCCACGGAGAGACCTCAGGTTCGATCCCGGGCAGGTACAAAGGCTCGAACCACTAAATATTCGCCGTGCGTCGGATGGGCACGTTAAGCCGTTGTACTCCGGGTACTGCCCCCCGGTAATAAATAAGGGCGTCTTCCTCCCTCTTTCTACATCGCTTACGTGTGACTTCGTAAAGGTTGTTTAAGACCTGGGGGTCAGACACTCCCTTCCTAAAATCCTCTACATATGATCTGATCTGATCTGAAGAACAAGGTTCAGGCGTGGTTTGTTTGGACGCAACGTGGCTTGCAAAGGAAACATGCAGAAGCCGGATTTGAGAGTCATCTTCCTGTATGAATTTAAACTGGGCCATTCTGCAGGAATTGGCGCTCCAAACGTTAAAGCGTTTGGGGAGAATACAGCCAACGAACGAACTATTCGGCGATGGTTTGTGAAGTTCCGAAGTGGAGATACGGACCTGCAACACAAAGCACGTGGTCAGCGACCTGTTGCTGTTTCTGACGATGTTCTGTTACGTGTGGTTGAAGCGGACCCCCGAAAAATGTGTCGTGAGATAGCGGCAGAGATAGTCCACCACACGACAGTTGTTCGGCGTCTGACTGCGCTGGGTAAGGTCAAAAAGCTGGACATGTGGCTGCCGCATGAGTTGACAACTGCCAAAAAGACTAGGCGTTTGGAAGTCTGCACGTCGCGGCTTGCCAGGAATAAACAGGAACCTCTACTGCATGGAATCATCACCTGCGACGAGAAGTGGGTCTTTTATGATAATCGGAAACAATCTGCACAATGGTTAAGCAAGGCACAGCCTGCTGGATGGCATCCTAAGCCACCCCCCCCTACACACCATTTCGTTAGTTGGCGTGACCTTGAAAAGGTCAAAATGTGGAAATGACTTAAAATAATTTAATGCTGGTTTCACAAATAAGCATTTTTCAAATCTATGGAAATATGAAACAGTTATTTAGAAAAATGTGAAGGAAAAAAGAAAAAGAAGCCAGCAGAGTGCTACGAGGCGTTGACTGGTTCGATGACCCGCAGGCCGTAACGCATTGGCTCTTCACCCTCCCCGGAACCAGCAGCTCCAAAACAGGGATGGGTGATGGTACCTTAGCTTACTCAGTTGCTCACGGTCATGCCCCCCCCCCCAACTGCTTTTTTACTAACGTGCATTTATTTATTTTCTTAAATGCCCTGAGATTTACAAAAGTATGCACTCATCTAAACAACAGAATTTCTCACTTCGTTGCGTTCTACCTGAACATCCCAAACTTCAAAGTGAACTATTTAACAAATTTAACAGAAAAACAAGCCTTTGCCTTTCTTGGTCAATTTTCCGTAAATCATAATTTATTAATATTATTATCTTTTTCGAACCGCTTATATTGGACAATCACCAAACAATCATTCGTGTATCCGCCAAGTTAGGAGACTATTATGCGGAACCAGTGGCGGCTCGTGGTGTAAAATGCTGGTGAGGCGAACGGTCTTGATGTAAATGTAAAACAGTAAAACATATGTTATTGAAAAATATATAAATTCGTATAACGTTATACGAATATATATATATATATATATATATATATATATATATCATCATCATCATCATTGTCAACCATTATCAATCCACTGCTGGACGAAGGTCTCCCCAAGTTTCCTCCACAACGGTCTGTCTTGTGCCAGTCTCCTCCATGTCACCCCTGCATACTTTCGAATTTCATCCACCCATCTCCTATGTGGTCTTCTTCTGGGTCTTTTCCTGTCCCTTGGAATCCAATCTAAAATTTCGGCTGTCCATCGATGATCTGTCCTTCTGGCAGTATGTCCAGCCCATTGCCATTTCAGGGATTTAACTCTGATCATGATGTCTTCCACTCTTGTCATTTTTCGGATCCACGAGTTCCTCTTCTTATCTCTCCTGGTTACACCAAGCATGCACCTCTCCATGCTTTCTTTGAGTTGTCTGCAGCCTTTGTATGTCTCTTTTAGTTAAGGTCCACGTCTCTGCACCATACGTAAGCACTGGAAGGATGCATTGATCAAACACTTTTCTTTTAAGACATAATGGCATATTGCTCTTGAAAATTATGCTGTTTCTTCCAAAAGCTCTCCAGGCAAGTTTTGTACGCCGATTAATTTCTTCATCAATGTGACCCTCACTTGATATCTGCTGTCCAAGATAAACGTACGTGTCTGTTATCTCCAGCTTTTCTCCATCAATCGATAAATCTTCATTTCTTGTAAAAGCATTGAACATCACTTTTGTCTTCTGAAAGTTCATTTTTAATCCCACTTCTTTACTCTTGTCAGCAAGTTCCTGGATCATACTCTGCAGCTCTGATGGGGTAGTTGCAAAAATGACTACGTCATCAGCAAAACGAAGGTGGGTTAGATAATCTCCATTAATCTTTATCCCCTTGTTTTCCCAGCTCAGCGACTGAAAAACACCCTCCAATGTGGCATTAAAGAGCTTCGGAGATATGGTGTCACCTTGTCTCACTCCCTTTCCAATTTTTACGTGTGTTGTATTTTCAAACAGCCTAATCTTTGCACTTGCATTTTCATAGATGTTATTAATAATATTAATGTATGCATCTTCAATACCGCAGGTTTTCAGGGCCATTGTAATCGCTGATGGTTTCACCGAATCAAAGGCTTTTTCATAATCGATAAAAGCCATGCACAATGGAAGTTCATATTCCCTCGCTCTTTCAATTAGTTCTCTCAGCACGTGGATATGATCTATTGTGCTGTAGCCACTCCTGAATCCAGCTTGTTCTCTCGGTTGAGCCATGTCTAGTGCTACCTTCAAGCGGTGTGAAAGAACTTTAGTGAAGATTTTATAAACTACTGATAGGAGGCTGATAGGTCTGTAGTTTCCGAGATCCTCAATGTCACCTTTCTTATGTAGCAGGATCATTGTAGCGGTGTTCCAATCCTCAGGAATCTTTCCTTCATTAAGGCATCGAGTGAAAATTTGGGCGAGTACTGTTTATCAGTGGCGTAGCAGGGGGTCGTGGTTTGCACCCCCTTATTAGGCGAGACAGCTTTTTCTAAGTACGTTTTATAGATAATTTCCTATTTAAATTCTTTTGATTTTTATATAACTCGGAAAGCAATATAATTTCTTGATAATAGAAGAGAAAGTAAAGCAAAGCGGCCAAAGAAGTTGCTTTATTAAATTTTTATTAAAACAACTATAATTTATTGCATTTTCTTCATTTTATTAAATTAGCTTCATTTTGTATTAATATTCAAGATGTGCGTACGTACCAATAGGAAAATATTTGTTGAAGCGCCCCCCCCCCAAATTGTTATATGCACTTATGCACAGTTATACAGCAGAAGCGCAGAACCCCCCCCCCTTCAAAAAGTTTCATGTCAAAGGCAGTATCCCCCATTAGATATCTTTGAAGTCCTGGGTTCGAGTCGGCTGAATCATTAAAATCCGCTGAGATTCGGAATTTAGCCCTTATATACAAATATTATTCAACAGTAATGGAATAAAATTATAGAAATATATGAAACACGGCGTGGGAGTCTTTCTTCACGAAAAATCCAAAAATTTTAGAGAAAAAATGTACATATACCTCTATATATGTGTGTGTGTAATATACGCTACTTTTGCAACAATATTTTTATGAAGACAATTATTCGATAATTTTACAACAAAGAAAGAAATATTTCACCAGTATTCTTTTATGTAATACACTTGAGCGAAAATACGCAATTTGCGCGGTTTCTTTAGCTAGTCAATGCGTCACTCACATCCCAACGCCAATCGGAGATCCACTTTTAAAAAATTCAAAGTAAATCATTTGAATATAATTTTTTTTCTCACGAAGTGTTTCTTGAGCTTGAATAAAAGTCACAGTTCGATTGGCATATTAGTGAAGGTGCATTTAGCACGGGTCACAAACTGAAGTCCAGGCTCGTGATAATTCTATGTACAGGAGAAGTCAAGCTAAGGAAGTACATTTCTATATAAAAAAAGTATAAAATAATTTAAACCTGGAATTAAAAACAGAGGAATACGAAATTAATTTGCTTTGGGCTCGAACAGAATGCTTTCAGTTTATTTTTTATAAATAAGTTCAATTCTGCGATCCTTTTTGGCTGCAAATTTGTCTATGATCAGATCATAAAATGGTTGAGTAGACATTAGATGGTTCAGCAATTCTTTCTCGATTGAAATTTTAGCGAGTGAAGACAAACGATCTTGTGCCGTTGTATTACGGAGGTAAAGTCTTAATTCTCTTCAAACAAGAAAAATTCCTTTCAGCAGAAGAACTTGTTGACGCCAGTGTCAATACAAGAGAAAATCATTTGTAGGCTTCTGGTAACACATCTTTCAGCTCGTTTTCTTTCATTGTTTTCAAGGTTTTCTGAAAACTGAGTTCCCTGAAGTTGTGATCATTATATAAAAAATCTAATTCGTTTTTTAGTCGTTGTGTGTCTGTAAAAATGTTTGGATAAATTTTTTTGAGTGTTAAGGGCACTGGATGGAAATGACTCTGAATAACTATGGTATTTTGAGCTGTCAACTAGCTGCAGAAACTCGAGCTTTCCCATATCTTCAAATCTGGTATTTATTTGGACTTTTATATATTCATGAATACACTCCATTAAATCATTCTGTATCGTTTTAGATTGTCCAGAAAAGAAGCTTCGTATTTCTTCAAAATGTGCTTTTAATTCTCGGATGCTCCTACGAAGTAACATTTGGAACATTTCCTTGAAATTGCCTTTATTTAATGAGGAAATAGTTTCATCATGTCCTCGAAAAGGCAGTTCTTGCTTGCTTAGAACGACAACTAAATCGATTATATGTTCCGTAAAAAGCCTATTTAGTCTGACCTTTTCATTAAACTTGACTTCACGAAGAGCAGCAATTTTCTTTGAGCATATCAGAAATAGTGTTTGTTTTTTTCCATTCATTTTAGACCTACGTGGTTAGTTCTATGCTCTTTAGAGCTTTCGTGCAATTTTGCACTACGAGAAAAGTTTTTTAGATCAAAATAACCCGTTGTATTCCACACATTTTTCTTATTGCTCAAAAGTAAACATGGCCAACAAAAGAGAGTTTGCTTGTAATAGCACCAGAAAGCCAGGGAAAATCTCGTACTATGATTTATTGAAAGACCTAAAAAACGATTTGCCGCACTTCTTATCTTTAGATATTGAACTTATTATAGGTGTCGGTCTTCCAGATATGAGAACATCCTTGTTATCATAATCTTTCCAGTGTTTAAAAGGAATTTCTTCCAGAACACAAATCACGTCGTTTGTTGGGCCATTCATATTTTCCAACAAAAATCAAAATATGCTGTTTAGTAACAATAACAAAATAAAAAAAGAAAAACTCAACATTACTATGAACTAGCAAACACCCGCAGAAGAGAGGATTGAAAACACACTACAAAAAGTTAGATTCAAATACACTCTGACGAATAGTTAAAGCTACGTAGAAATCTTCGTACTCCAAAGCTTATAGAGGCGAACGGCGTCATCGCCTGTGAAACCACTTCTTCACAAGGGTCATCTGCTCATTTTCCCGCGCCCATTGGATACACAATCCTTGGGTTCTCCAATAACAGCGGAGATGCGATTCCAGTTTAAGCGAAATGGAGGGTCGCCTCAGAAATTTCCTTTCTCTTACTGGAAGTCCGGCACCTCTTTAGGTAGACCTCGGACCGTGGGGTGGGGGGGGGTTCAGTCTGTAGGGCTCTTCTCTGATCCCCAGTTCCCAAAACCGACTTCTCATCGAGACGATTCAGCCGGTCGCCTCTCAGCGCTTAAAACATGCAGCTAGCTGCTTTGCAAAAAATAATGATTCATTCCTCTTCTCGAAAGCCTTTCTTTAACCTAATTCATGAATCACAATGTGAATTTCAGTGTTTCATTTATCCTGCAAAGTTCTTATACCTTTGTTACGGACAGAAGGTTTTTTTTTTCTTTCACTTTGCGGAATTTCAGGTGAGGCGGCGCCTCACTTGCCTCATCTGACGGGCCGCCACTGTGCGGAACCGGAAGAACAACTATGAATAACGCTGGTGGACTAGGAGCATGAAATGCTTCTTTTCATTTATTTATTTTTAAAAAATCCAAAACTACTCATAAAGAAAACTAGGACCTCAATTCTTTTACCAAACTATAAAATGAATGAGCCTGCTGGCGTGAACAAAACAGCGTCGTACCCCCATGGAGTTAGCGGTCATCATCGTCGCCGGCAGGGGGGAACCGAACGGAGGGAGAAAAGGCCCTCAGTCACTAGCCTTCGACAGCTCGGTGGCAGAACTACGGCACGATGGAAACCAATTCAGCTACTATCGCAACAGGTTTCGCAAATCGCGTCTGTTCATCGGGCAGAGCTGCTGATAACAATGGAACGAGCGAAATACATTCACGAACACGTGGGCGGCATTTCTGTGCCACACCAGCTGACCTTAATGCACTAAACAAAAGCCAAGTAGACTACGTGCTAATCCACTGCAACGGAAAACTATCTGATAGGAGAAAATCGCTTTCTCAGGAAAGGCATTTTAGCAATTTGAGAGGAATGCAAACAGCAAGGGAAGCGAGCACGATTCTGTCTGCAGAGGGTCATGGTTACTACGATTTTTTTTTTTTTTTTTGTAAGAGGGGGAGCAGGCATAATTCCAGAATTCCTAGGCCTTTATACAAAAGACAGCAATCACGTGAACCTTAAAAACGTCCGAGAGTAGTATTTTTCTGTAGAATGGAAGGCCTTTTATTTATTTATTTGTTTATTTTCCTTCAATCTACCATACATATTTTTCTGTAAAATGCAAGTTCTTTCATTTATTTTTCCCCTCCAATCTACCACTTTTTTTATTTTTTTGAGGTTTGCATTGGATCACTCTGAAATAAGAAAATAAAAAAAGATTCCACACATACCGAAGGAAAATGCCATGCATACATTTGTGCACGTCTTCTGAGATGTACAGAAGTCCTAGAAAATGCGCGAAACTTTTTGAACGTAGTTAAAACAATCGGATGCTGGTGGCGCTAATATGTCCGGAGGATCTGTCAGGTCCCATTCCTGCAATTCCACTCCACCCAACACAGGCACACAAGAATGTCTGGTCCCGCACTCACCAAATGATGGAAAGAAAGGTTCTTTTGAAATGCCTTATTCCAACTATGGTTGATTAAATAAAAAATCTTACTGCACACGTTTTTATAATTTCAATATTTTCATTATCATCAATTATTTTTTATACACTTTACGGTCTTGTAATAAATATCAAATATATTTTACTTATTCATATCAGTGTTGTTTTTTTAACCTGTGTGCACACCAGTGTTGATTTATTCATTCAAAAAATGCATACTTTCATATCATTATCTACCATTATCAATCCACTGCTGAATGAAAGTCTCCCAAGTATTTTCCACAACTTTCTATCTTGAGCTTGTCTCTCCCACGTCAAGCATGCTGGAGCAGCATGCTTTTGAATTTCATCCACCATCTCCCACATGGTGTTCTTCTGGATCTTTTCCTGTCCCTTGGTATCCATCCAGTATTTCAATATTACAATGATGGTTACTTCTAAAAATATGCCCAGCCCATTGCCACTTGAATCATGATATCACCAACTCTTGTAATATATATATATACCAATTAAAAGACAAAAATGCAACCAATAATCAGAAAAGAGCAAGTATTATTATAAAACCCTTATATAAAAAAGAAAAGAAAGTCGAAGAACCCACCAAACATGGTATAATGAATATCAGAAACCAAAGTAAAAAATTACAATAAGTGCCAACGGAACCGTAAAGGTCAGTAGGATCACAATGCCAACCCCCAAATGTGAAGGTATAAAAACACGAAGTCAAAAACACAAAAGTCAGAAAGCCACGTACTGTCAGAACATTGACAATGCAGACCAACAACGAAAACAAGAAATGAAAATACAAGTGATATGAACCCAGCAGTGCATAATAGCTGCATGCAAAAGGATTTCTAACTCTTCCTTTGGTTTCATTTTGTCTGTAAGATGGCTATTTCAGACACTTCTACATAATAAATATCCTATACAGTTTCTTAAAGAAATTTTGTTGCAACTTCTGGGTTCTTCAATTTGTGCTAAACATTCTTCTTTAAATAATACTATACCCTTGAAACAGATTACTAATTCAAATCCTAGAATTTTAATTAGATAGGTTACTAAGTGCTACTTGGAGGATTGCTTGCAGCTGAAGGTTTCCTATAACATTCTATCTCTTCATTTTTTCACACAGCTACACCTAGTCTCGTGTTTCACATGACAAACTGCAGCTTCCATTCGATTGACTTATTTGTATCCTTGCATTTGTGCTATTCTGGTTTTAACTTCCCTACTTGTTATCTCATGGCTTAGGGAGCACTGTTTCTGGCTTTTGGTGGATTCCAGCCATTGCAAATATTTGAAAAGCCATATATTTTGAGTGCTGGTGTTTCCCTGACAATTTCAGCATTCTTGTTTGTGGTTATCTGGCTTCAGGTTTTTGCAAATTTATTCTTAAATTCTTATGTAATATCTTTGATTTTGTCTCTGTAACTAATTTCAATTTACTGTTTAGCAGCTTATGCACAAATTCTAGTTGAAATGTTTTGTTTTATTTTGTTTTATTTTTCTTTAATTAATTTTGCTCGTTTTTTAGTTTTTTGGCTGACATCCTTTTTGGAGTGTAGTTAATGCTCGAGTTTTTGGTAATTTCATGGGCTGCTCATTTCCCAGAAAGTTTTTTTCCCAGTTGGGTTGCTCAGAATTTTGTATGTTCGGCCCAAGTGGCGTTTTATGGAGGATGAAAGGATTGGAGGTCAGCTCAGATAAGTCAAGTCCTCCCGCTCAGTAAGACTAGCACCCTTTCCCATAGTGTATGAAATCGCTGGCAAAGTTAATCTCAAGTTATGAAATGACAAACGTTGTTTGACATGTAAATCAGCGGATCCTAACCTGAATCCTTCTATTTCAGATGATTGCTCCAACAAGTTTTGCAAAGCTTACAATACCATTTATAAGCTTACCTGTACTGTTTGCAGTCTTAGCTATATTGGCCAAAGCAAAAATCCACTTCATCTTAGGATTAATGGTCACAGGTCCCTAGTTAACAAGTACTCTGCATCTGGAGTGAACCCCTCCACTAATGCTAGTCAGTACTCTACCTTTGAGTTAGAGCATTTCCATTTTCATGGTTTTGACAAAGTGAAAATAGAGGTGCTACCAGGGGCGGCTCCTGCTATGGGGCTGCAGCCCCCCCCCCCCACCCAAAGCAGTTTTTTTTCATGCCGTACCAAGAGAGAAAAGTTTTGTGAACACCGCTGTAAGTTTTCCCAGCATAATGCCACGACTGCAGTTTTCTGAACTCAACTGGAAGTTTTCCCTGCATAACACCCGGGGGAGCGGGAAGAACGTTACGGACTGCGCTTCTCGCAGCCCTGACGGCTATTGAAACCAACTCATGTGGGAAACTCTGCCTATTCCCACATCAGTTCGTTTCCTTTGAATAAAACTTCCCTGGGGACTGCATTCATGGCAGCTCTCGCTAGCAGGGTTGCTCGCAAATGCAGCCTCTCGTTGGGGGTGGGAATGCATCGCCGGGCCTGTGTGCTTTGTTGATTAATACGGTTCTTGTGCTTCCGAATAAGACATAAAATAGGGGAATGAATTAAAAATAACGACGAATGTTGAAATAAAGTATTAAATAAAGTACGTTTGAATGTATTACTCAACCTGGTTTTTTTCTTCCAATTTTTGGTTTGTTCCTGCTTTTATTCAACGTAATAATTCTAACAACATTGTTGCTCCCATCTAATAACAAATACTCAGTTGCCGGGACTTTTGCAAAAAAGTTTTACTTATATTTTCTCTTCTGGTCAAAATGGACATGTGAACAAGTTGCGATTAAAAATAGAGTTCAGTATTGGATAAATTGAAAAAAAAAAAAAAAAAAAAGAGAGATACTAATTTCTGCAGCGAAATAATTGCACAAAATTGATTTCTTCACTTACCAAGCTAAGGGAAATTTTTGCTTTTAAACTCACGTTAATTTTTATTCACCAAAAATCATTGAAGTCACTCCACTGGATACATTTTATTTTTCTGCTGCATCCCCCCTCCCTCCCAAAAATCAGCTGCGCATTTCAATTGAGGTAGTGTACTTAATTACTTTGAAAAGAACATTTAATCAGATTTCATTGTTTAGAAAATTTACGAAGTTGGTAAATTTTGGAAAACAAATTTTTCTACACTAAATTGTTATCATGATGGCTTCAGAATTAAAACTGGACTGAATATGTTTGCAATCCGTTTTTATTAAAGAGAATGCCGGTGTGTGAGTATCGCAATAACAACTCATCGCAGAATTCTGGCAGACCCTGCAAAATTCCACAAAATGTTTTTCATCGCCGTCCAAGTTGCAGTGGTCGGTATCAAGTTGAAGTTTCAAAGGGAGAGTGTATCAGAAGAAAAAATATTTATTGTCATATATCTAGGGGTCACAATGAGACACTTGAGAACGCGTTTTTTAATTTTTTGTCCTTATATATATATATATATATATCATCATCATCATCATCATTGTCAACCATTATCAATCCACTGCTGGACGAAGGTCTCCCCAAGTTTCCTCCACAACGGTCTGTCTTGTGCCAGTCTCCTCCATGTCACCCCTGCATACTTTCGAAATCCACCCATCTCCCATGTGGTCTTCTTCTGGGTCTTTTCCTGTCCCTTGGAATCCAATCTAAAATTTCGGCTGTCCATCGATGATCTGTCCTTCTGGCAGTATGTCCAGCCCATTGCCATTTCAGGGATTTAACTCTGATCATGATGTCTTCCACTCTTGTCATTTTTCGGATCCACGAGTTCCTCTTCTTATCTCTCCTGGTTACACCAAGTATGCACCTCTCCATGCTCCTTTGAGTTGTCTGCAGCCTTTGTATGTCTCTACGAAGGTCTAAATTGAGTACCATAGTTAACTTTCCTTTCAAAGTAATTAAATATCTGCACTGGAACAATAAAATCTCTACCAAAGTAATTGAGAATGTACTAATTTCACAGGTACTTAGAATTTCAAGAATTTGCAGCAACAATTTGGACTTCAATAACCACATTACAATACTATTAAACAGTTTTCTAGAAAACAAAATTCCAACATCTTTCATCAAAAGAACTTTAAGAAAAATTATTCTGAATAATAGAGTAAGGTTAGCAGATCTGTTTTAATTTCTACAAAGTTAATAAAATGATTCTGGCCAATGAAAGCCTTTTTTAGGAAGTTGGTCTTGAGGATGCATATTAACTACAAAAAGGAACCTTAGTGCTATGGACAGGACAGTCTTATTAAAAATAAAAAATAAAAAAAATACATATAAAATCACACAAAAAAAATTTAAAATTTGATTATAAAATAAAATAAAAATAAATAAAAAGAAAACTAGGTATTCACTGACTAGAATAACTAAACTAAAAATAGTATAACTAACGTTAAAATGAATAGGATTATGTTTTGTTTGTAGAGGTTCACTAAGGTAATTAAATACAAATAAATATTATTAAATACACTGCTTGTGTATTTGATATTATTTTCATGTATTCTGGAGAGTAAATTCTACTCTTTCTGAACAACCAGGAAATTCTTAGTGGCATATTTCTCGTGTTTAAAACTCCGCGGAAAGGTTCCTTTTCAGTGCGTGGAAGCCTTCAGACCCTCCCTAGCTGCACCCCGAATCTAGGGCGTGGCCAAAGAGAAAGTTAGGGGAGAAAAGTTTCGGCCATGTTTTTGACTTTAGTGGCATAAAAGATACATAAGAGGTAAGCTCTCTTCTTTATTCTTGAAGTTTGGGAGTTCCTAGTTCTTTTTAAGAACTTTTTAAGCTGTCTTTTCTATTTTTACATAAGGCAATTAGGTGCATGCATGTCTATATACTTTGTGTTTTTTCTCTTTCACTTTACATGGAATTTTAGCATTAATTAGGGCACTTTGGCTAAGTAGCTGGTGGCTTTATTGAACTTGTAGTCAATGATGTGTTTCAATGTCGGAAAGAACGTAATCACTACATCTTTAAGCACGTTAAAGCACTTCTGGAATACTTTGTATATATTGCAACTAATTATTAAAATCATGTAATCTTCACAAAGCATTTTTTAGTTTGCTATTATCATTTTTTTATTTTATTTTTTTTGTTCAAGAGATGTGTGTTGTTGAAGAGAAGGGAGTTCAATATTCTAGTTCACTTTCAGGAATCTGTTCTTTTAAAAAATTATCATTTTTTATTATATGGCATTTTTGAATAAGAGTTTTTTACTGCAAAGCATTAGAATCTGTAATACTTTGGTATTGCTATTCTGGTTTAGATTCTCTCTTAGGAGGTCGGGTTGCTTGGCATTGTGTTATTACTGAATAATCCTCATGTTTCAACCAGTCACTCTCTCAACTTGTGTTTTTTTGTAATCGTTTTTCTGTTTTTTTAGTAGCAGATGATGAGCATGGATTGGGCCAGGAAAGCTATAGATGCATGCAAAAATAATATTATCTTGTGTTTTGACTTGCAACTCCGAGGAAGTTATGATATATTTAAAAAAAAAAAAAAATTGGTGGGCATATTACTTGCATCTATGGCTTTGCAGAAACCCATTTCCAACTAGGTCTTTGTGGAGGTGAGAAAATGCAGAGTTTTGCTGGTCCTTGATAAAGCCAAGGCTTGACATTCTCAACACTTTCTACATTCAGTTTGCTATTTTTTATCCTCTTTTTAATGATACCTGTCAGTATATGAGTTTTACTATGTTGTTTTAGGAATATTGGTTGAAAAATTGTTATTGCTTGTGTATCTTCTTAAATAGTATATATATATATGTGAAATGTAAGGTCAGGTGATGCGTAACAGTTATTTTGCACTGTCACTCATTCCTGATATCAGGAATGAGTGACAGTGCAAAATAACTGCCTCCTCCAATGGATGTAAAACTAATTTCCCAGAGTCACCAATGCAGATATAATGCATAAAATATAAAACAAAATCTTAAAATGTTTCCATAATTTTGTTCAAAAACAAATTAGTTCAAATTCTAAAAGACTGTTTTTGTAACACACCTATTTAAAAAAAAAAAATACAAACCTCATTATACAAGACATTATTCTTAATAAAAGAATTGTGTTAGTGAATAAATAGCCACAGCCTGAGAAAAATTATTCATGGAATTAAATTTCAGTAGCTATGTAAGCTTAGAAGTGGCTGTAAAAAAAAAAAAAAAAATAGAAATCGCAGGAGGTGGGGGCGAAAAATCTGAGCTGTACCTGTGTAACCATCAAGATTTCTTATGTACTTCCCAGTATCTTCAAAATTATAATTTTTCCTTCAGATACCATTATTACAAATACTTTCATTTACTACATGTCTTTGGTACTGTAAGTTGAAAATGAAGGTACATGACCAAGTTCATCCACACATCCAATAAATCTCCAGATTTTACATATAAGCTCCATACACCTCAGAATTCAGTGGAATTTTTCACATTAATTTTATAAATTTGTTTGATTATTGTAGGAAAACTCTCAAGAAACGATGGGGAAAAAAACTTGGCAATAGAATTTGAGCTCTCTCATGCCAAAAACATGTCTAAATCCACTAGCCTTTGGGGATTTATGGAAAATGTATACAGTGAAAAACCACAAATAAAACCTTAATACAGAAGCAAGAATGTCATTTCAAAAGTATTTAAGAACTGAATCTGAAGTCAGATGAACTGTATGCATGAAAAATAAAGCATTGACTTGAGACATAAATTAGCAAAAACAAAACATGAAGTATTTATTCAATCCGACCATGAAAGGATTTATTCAATTTGATTTTCAGAAACGGAAATTCTCTTCCAAATGGAAATATAAACAGACATCCCCTGGCACCATAACTGTGCATTATGTAAAGTATTGAAAATATGCACAAAATATTCTTCATAGTGGGCACTATGCAATGGGAAAATATTTTCTTTTTTTAATATGAATTTCAGATGCAGAAATATCAAGAAAACAGTTTATACACATACACCACCCCACCCCACCCAGCAGGGAAAACTGTGCATTGTTTAAAGTGTATAATGGTTGAAATCTGTACCATAGTGAATGGCATATAGTACAAAAATATTATTTTCAAGTGGAGTTCTAGAAGCAACTCTGCTATACAGTTTCAAACTATAATATAAACTTACATTACACAGAGGCAAAATTATAACAAAATTTCAGATATACCCAAAATGTTCCCTGCAATAAATGGCATCTCATCTAAAAAGAATTTTTCAGATTGGACTTTTAGTTGGAGGAAAATGTATGTTCATACCCCTGAGGTGAGACTTTATTATTTTGCACAGGAAATGCAAGTAAAATCTTTTCTGTTGTGAGTGGTATCTGACCAAAACAGGAACTACTAAAATGCTGTAAGCAGAAATATACACGTATACCCCAAAATGGTAAAAACTGTTTATGGAAAAGCAGAAATTATATGCAAAATATTTTCAACTATAAATGCTGCATGAAACCCAAACATTTCATTATGGAGCAGAGATTTTGAAAAAAATACAATATACATTTATGTTCTCCAATGGTAAAAATTGCCTTATTTGAACAAAAATCTGTAGACAAAATGGTCTTCATGGGAGAAGGTATCAAAGGAAAAAAAATAATCGTTGTAATCAGATATTTAGAAACACTTGATATTCTGAAATAAAATATATTCTGTATTTACACCATCTGTATTTTACACCACCTCGCATAGATGTTATGCACTGAAAGAACGCTAAAAAATATATATATATATATTACCCTTCTCACAATGCTTCCAAATAAAAACTAAAAAAAAACATGGCTAATAGGTGCAGATATATGGTACCCACAAAATGGAGCAACATACTAATACTGTAAGCATGTTGTTATAATTCAAAACACATGCTAAGATTATAAATCAAGAAAACATGCTTTTTGAAGAACAATCAGTCCAATAAGATTTCAATTTAAGAAATTTAGCAGTACTGAAGAGTTGTTGTTGGTGAGCACTAATTTAACTCATCATCAGATGATTACTCAATATTGAATATTTGAGTAAGAAAATTAAAATAAAAAAATTGATGGGCTTAAAACAAGAATGAATAATGAACTATCATGTATAAAATAAAACAGCACTATACCTTAACTCAGACTAACACATAACATGGAAAAAATTACTTGCAAAGCCAGCCTTATGGGTAATCTTTTTAAAAATGGGCATATTTGATTTTATAAATTCTACGAGTATGCAACCCAGTGTGTCGATTTTGCCTTTTACTTTGTTTCACTACTTAAACATTTCCAATACTGGGAAATAACATTTTGCATGTTTTTATACAGGAAACTATAAAAATCATGTCGAGCATGCTCAGCAGCAAAGCCAATATCTGGTTTGTTTACATCATACGACTTACTATCACCAGGAAGTCAACTGTACCTTCCCTATTGAGAGGAGTATAGCTGTGATATAATTAGTGAAAGGTCAGAAAACATCACATTATTTGCTGAGTAAAACCTGGGAGCTGTTTGCTTTTTCTTTAAAATTCTTTATCACAATTTGCTAAGCCTAATAGAATAATATGCGACGGAATAAGTCCAGATCAGACAAAAAAGCAAACTATACAAGAGTTTACAAATTTTGAAGATGACAATCCGATTTTTTCTTTCATGATAAACAATAGTTTGTTGATTTTTCACCACTAACATTACAGCAGCACTCTCTCCCACTACAGGTGCAGGGTGCAGCCAGTGCCATCTAAACAGGTGGTCCATTAGGACCTGAGCTGAACCAGACCTCTCAATAAATTTTACTTATTTTTTAATGGGTCAAGTTTTTTATTATTATTATTATTATTAGATATTGGAATTTGGTGTCACAAGTCCAGAAATAGTGCAGAACAGTAAGAACAAATTGCAAACAAAATTTTCATTTAATGAATTAATTTACACCATGTTTAATGTCATACAGAAACATTACATGAAAATGCTAAACTTCAAGCTCCATTTCAATCCTGGACAATAACAATACTCCCTGTACAAAGAATGTTGACAACAAATGCACAACTATTTCTTCTCTCAGCCCTGTTTGACCACCCAGTGATTAACTCCATAAAAAGTATTTAAATATATTCAGGAAATAAGGACAAGTGTGAGATAATGAAACCCTGGTATGTTTGTATTTTAATTCAAACTTTCTATTAATACCCTTTTGTTGAGATGATAAATGAGTAACTCATACATTAAGTGAACAAATTGCTCTTACTGAATTTTGATAAAAAAACTACATATGTGTTAATTTTAGTTTCAATTGATGCTTTAAATTTTTCCCTCCCCCTTTATTTTTCTTTAGAGAAGAGTTTACTTGTTTATCAACATAGTTTAGTTTTTATTACACACTGCCCCCCCCCCCAAAAAAACTAATCTTGCAATCTGGTACAAAAAAAAAAATTAGCAAAAGAACTTGAATGGTCAGTGTGATAAGATGGCCCAGGGTGTAGCTATGTATGGAAAATAATTTGCCTACAATACTAGGTGGTTTCCATTGTGCATGAATATAAACAAACTAGATGTTGGCTTTCCTATCAAGCATGTTTAGTATATTTTAAAAAATGTATATACACCAATGAGCCATTACATTATGACCACCCCCAGCCTAGAGAATGCGCCTGGAGACCAAACGATGGCAGGTGAAATTCACAGAGCAGTACATGTACAACCTGAGCATTGGCTTTCAGTCAGTAGAGTGTTCAGAGTCAGTATAGGAAAAGCTTCAGATTTATCGGAGTTTGATAAAGGACAAATTGTGATGGCACCGCGTCTTTGAACAACGATCTTGGAAACAGTGCGGCTTATGGATTATTCACATGCCGCTGTAGTGAGTATGTATCAAAAGCTGTGCACAGATGGCCAAACAATGAACCATCATCCAGTCGTGTGTTGTTCGCAGCTCACTGATGCCAGAGGAGAGCGAAGACTGCCGCGGATTGTTCACAGTGACTGCAGGGCCACAGTGCGGCAAATCGTCTGCAGTTACAACAATGGTGATCAGGGCAATGTGTCACAGCACACAGTTCATCACAGCCTTCTGCACATGGGCGTGCATAGCCGAAGACCCAGCCTGGTTTCCATGCTCACTGTACGTCATCGCCAACAATGCATGAATGGGCCCAAGATCAAGACTGGACAGTGGATGATTGGAAAAAAGTGGCCTGGTGCATGATACGCAATTACCAATGGAGGCTATGGCACCTGGATGCACTGTTGGGCCGAAACAGGCAGGCAACAGTGGTGTTATGCTGTGGGCAATGCTGTCTTTGGGCACTTTAGGCCTCATTATCACACAATCCCTGACAGCTGTCAGGTATCTAAACATCATTGCAGACCAAGTTCACCGATTCATGGCAACTGTGTTCCCTGCTGGTGATGGCCATTATCAACATGATAATGTGCCATGCCACACTGCCAGAATCGTCAAGGAGTGGTTCGAGGAACATGCTGGCGACTTTCTGTTAATGCCCTGGCCTCCAAGTTCACCCGACATGAACCTAACTGTACATTTGTGGTTCAACTTGGAAAAGTAGATTCATGCTAAATCACCACCACCCTGAAATGTTCGGGAACTGGAGGACCTGCTGTTGACATTATGGTACCATTTACCAGATACCCCAGCATACCTATTGCCACCTCATCGACTCGATGCCTCGCAGAGTGGCCGCTGTTTTGCGAGCTAAAGGGGGTCTACAGCTTGTTAGGTAGGTGGTCATAATGTAATGGCTCGTGGACAGGATAATGTGTGTCTATATATCATCATCATCATTGTCAACCATTATCAATCCACTGCTGGACGAAGGTCTCCCCAAGTTTCCTCCACAACGGTCTGTCTTGTGCCAGTCTCCTCCATGTCACCCCTGCATACTTTTGAATTTCATCCACCCATCTCCATATATATATATATACTCTATTAAGAAGAGACTGAAGCAAAAAAAATTTTTTTTTGACTCATACCAAGTACAACATAGAAAAGGTTATGTATTGACCGGTGTGAGTAAAAAGAGAAAAAAGAGAACTGAATGTAGAAAGTATATATATATATACTGAAGAGCAAAGCTGAAAACAAAGGAAAAACTTTTGAATTTAAAACGAAAGTTGCAAAATAACCTGAAGATCAAAACGCGCAATATATATATATATATATATATATATGGGGATGTAAGGTCAGGTGATGCGTAACATCACAGCCTCTCCTTGACAAATGTCAACCCCGCCTTCTCGTGGTACATCCTGTTCCCACTAAAGGGGCTCTGACGACCGCCAATAGCGGTATAACTATACCATCGGGATTAGAGGAAATTCTATCCCACACTCACCAACCCGCTTGGCCAGCGTGGTGAGTTATGGCCAAACCCCTCCAAAATGATTCCACAACTTAAATCTTGGCCCTCAGTCTCCGGCAGCTGCAATGTACCTGGCCAAGGCAGCGGCCAGTGCGACATGAAGGCAGAGGGTGCTAAGAATCCCCGGAGGACCGGACTAGGCTGCCATCTGATGCTGACCTTGGCTACGTACAACGGACGCTCCCTATCTTCTGATTCAAGGCTTCTTGAATTGGAAGAGGAACTACAAAGGATCAAGTGGGACATCGTGGGGCTAAGTGAGGTAAGGAGAAAAGGAGAAGATCTCATCGAACTGAAAAGTGGACATCTCTTCTACTATCGTGGGACAGATACTGGCAGAACTAGTGGTGTTGGATTATAATAAACAAGAAACTGAAGGATAAAGTTGTAGAAGTTGAAAGTTCCTCTGACAGAGCTGCACGACTTGTTATCCAACTCTCGAAAAGATACCAGGCTCAGATTATTCAAACTTATGCACCCACCACAAGTCATCCTGAAGAAGAAATTGAAGAATTTTATGAGGAAATTTGTCATCTAAATAATAAAGGTAAGCAGCACTTGAAAATAATTATGGGAGATTTCAATGCAAAAATAGGGCAACGGCAACAGAATGAAACTTCAGTAGGTAAATTCGGTCACGGCAACAGAAACTAGCGTGGAAATACTCTCGTTGAGTTTGCAGAGGCAGAAGGGTTTTTCATCTTGAACTCCTTCTTCAAGAAAAAGCCACACAGGAAATGGACATGGAGACATCCAAATGGGACGACAAGTGAAATTGATTTTATTATGTGTAACAAAAAATTTGTCATAAAAGACTGCAGTGTGCTAAACAAGTTCAACACAGGTAGTGACCATAGATTGGTGAGATGTAAGATGCACCTCAACACCAAACTTGAACGTGGCAAGCTCATAAGACAAACAAAATGTATTGACATAACCAACCTTAAAAAACACCATAATACCTTCAAGTTGGAACTGAAGAACAGGTTCTCTGCTTTAGAAGGCCTAACATCAGAAGAAGTGGACATCTCTGAAGTTAACAGAAAAGTAACCAAAGCTCTTATGGAAACAGCAACAAAATTAGCTGGGTCTAAGAACAAGTTGCATGTAAACAAATTATCAGGAAAAAAGAAGAGAGATGAGGACAACTAAAGAAGATGTGACTTCCAAAGTGGAATATATAGAGCTATGCAAGACAGTAAGAAAAAGTATCACTGAAGACGTAAGAAAATTCAACTGTGAACTAGTGAGGAAAGCAATTGAAAACAACCAAAGCCTAAAGATAGCAAAGGGACATCTCAGTAAGGGAAGAAAACAGATTATGGCACTGAGAAAAGATGGTTCTGTAACAAGAAATAGAGGCGAAATTTTGACAAGAGTGAAAGATTTCTACTCCAAATTATATGAAAGGGATGATACATGTACTCCAGACACCATGAAAGGTACCAGTACCAGAGTTCTTCCAGTCCTTCCAGCAGAAGTTGCACATGCAATCAAGAACATGAAGAAGGGAAAAGCTCCAGGAGAAGATGGAATTACTGTAGACATCATACAAGAAGCAAGTGGAGAAATTGAAACAGTACTCGCCCAAATTTTCACTCGATGCCTTAATGAAGGAAAGATTCCTGAGGATTGGAACACCGCTACAATGATCCTGCTACATAAGAAAGGTGACATTGAGGATCTCGGAAACTACAGACCTATCAGCCTCCTATCAGTAGTTTATAAAATCTTCACTAAAGTTCTTTCACACCGCTTGAAGGTAACACTGGACATGGCTCAACCGAGAGAACAAGCTGGATTCAGGAGTGGCTACAGCACAATAGATCATATCCACGTACTGAGAGAACTAATTGAAAGAGCGAGGGAATATGAACTTCCATTGTGCATGGCTTTTATCGATTATGAAAAAGCCTTTGATTCGGTGAAACCATCAGCAGTTACAATGGCTCTGAAAACCTGCGGTATTGAAGATGCATACATTAATATTATTAATAACATCTATGAAAATGCAAGTGCAAAGATTCGGCTGTTTGAAAATACAACACACATAAAAATTGGAAAGGGAGTGAGACAAGGTGACACCATATCTCCGAAGCTCTTTAATGCCACATTGGAGAGTGTTTTTCAGTCGCTGAGCTGGGAAAACAAAGGGATAAAGATTAATGGAGATTATCTAACCCACCTTCGTTTTGCTGATGACGTAGTCATTTTTGCAACTACCCCATCAGAGCTGCAGAGTATGATCCAGGAACTTGCTGACAAGAGTAAAGAAGTGGGATTAAAAATGAACTTTCAGAAGACAAAAGTGATGTTCAATGCTTTTACAAGAAATGAAGATTTATTGATTGATGGAGAAAAGCTGGAGATAACAGACACGTACGTTTATCTTGGACAGCAGATATCAAGTGAGGGTCACATTGATGAAGAAATTAATCGGCGTACAAAACTTGCCTGGAGAGCTTTTGGAAGAAACAGCATAATTTTCAAGAGCAATATGCCATTATGTCTTAAAAGAAAAGTGTTTGATCAATGCATCCTTCCAGTGCTTACGTATGGTGCAGAGACGTGGACCTTAACTAAAAGAGATATACAAAGACTGCAGACAACTCAAAGCAGCATGGAGAGGTGCATGCTTCGTGTAACCAGGAGAGATAAGAAGAGGAACTCGTGGATCCGAAAAATGACAAGAGTGGAAGACATCATGATCAGAGTTAAATCCCTGAAATGGCAATGGGCTGGACATACTGCCAGAAGGACAGATCATCGATGGACAGCCGACATTTTAGATGGGATTCCAAGGGACAGGAAAAGACCCAGAAGAAGACCACATGGGAGATGGGTGGATGAAATTCGAAAGTATGCAGGGGTGACATGGAGAAGACTGGCACAAGACAGACTGTTGTGGAAGAACTTGGAGAGACCTTCGTCCAGCAGTGGATTGATAATGGTTGACAATGATGATGATGATATATATATATGAGGGTTGTACCAAAAGTAACGCAAAAGTGGGCTTAACTTTTATATTAACTGACAGAGGTCATTCAAATTGTACATGTAGGCAGAGTAACACTTTCTCTATATAAAAGTACTACTCAATATAGTCTCCATCACAAGCGATGCATTTGCACCATCATTGAACCCAACTCTCGCGAATCCTCTTTGAAAAAATTCAAGTGTGGACTGTTATACCCACTTCTTCACAGCCACTTTCACTTTATGTCATCAAATCATTGTCCCAAGAGACTGTCCTTTATTGGACCAAACATGTGGAAGTCTGAGAGCACCAGATCTGGGCTGTACGGTGGATGGGGGACCACTATAACCAGCCTAATTTGTTGATCGCCTGATTTGTTGCCAAACATGTGTGTGGTCTCGCATTCTCATGGTCAATGTGGATCCTTTTCAGATTCTTGTTATGTCACTTCCTCTTCATGAGTTCTCTAAGCTTCTTGAGTGTCTCAATGTACCGCTCACTAGTCATGGTATTGCCACATTCCAGAAAATATAGAAAAATGACACCCCTGTCATCTGAAAAAACAGTCACCATGACTTTCTATGCTGATCGCTGGCTCTTGAACTTCTTAGGTCTTGATGAAGAGGTGTGATGTCATTCCATGGATTGATTCTTCATTTCCGGATCGTAAAGATATGCCCACGTTTCATTTCCTGTCATCAGAATGGGAAAAAAAGTGGCTTCATTGGCTTGAAATGCTTCCAGCAGATCAGAGCAGACTTCCACCCTTCTCTTTTTCAAATAAGGTGTCAACTGCCGAAGTATCCACTTTGCACACACTTTCCGATACCCTAAGTCTTCCACCACCTTCAGTATGACATTGTGACCACAGTCCAGTTGTGCAACAAGCTCATGGATCATGACTAGTCTCGCCGCAAGAATCAATTCATCCACTCGCTGACGATTCATGTCAGTGGTCACAGATGATGGTCTCCCACTGCCAGTGGCGTATATTTTAGGGTAGCTGCGAAGCCCAGAGAATGCATAAATAAAAGTCAAGTATCAGTGGTATTAAGATATGTCAATGCTTTCAGTGCAAAAAAAAACGCAAGAGGATTTGCTTCTTTCGACTATGAGAATCAGTCTGGCATGCGATGATTAACTGCATAATGCAAGCATGCTTTCGAGAGTCTTCACTGTTCTGATGCAAAGAGCTTTGATGCAATCAACTGCTGGCTTTTCCATGACAACATGAATGCACGTATGGAGGTGAATTGAACATTGCTTTGCGCAACGGTTCGCACAGAAAAAGAGAAGCTTGGACTATCTCAGTCACTTGCATGCTTCCGCGTGTAACAGCGCGTGTTTCGCGAGAGTTGTTTCAATTTGTGTGAAGAGTCAATGAATTAAAATCAGTGATATTATATCTTAAATTTGTGGCTTTGTTGAATGTTTTGATAAATTTTGTGAAAGCTCCCCTGAACATCTACTGTCAGAATAAAAAACTATGCTTCAAATTTTGATGCAGCTCGACTGGAAAATGAACTGAAGGTGTTTCATTCCCTTGATGAATACAAAACAAATTAGTAAGACATTACTTGTTACAAAAGTTGGATAAATTGGACATAGTGTTTATTGAGGTGTATAAATTAGCAGACCTAATGTTAAACTTTCCATCAGCAACTGCAACTGTCAAAAGAAGTTTCTCTGTATTAAAAAGAATCAAGATTATCTTAGAGCTACACAAGGACATGCACATTCGAGCAACTTGGCTGATTTCGGCATTTGGACGCACCCTAATTTTAAAAAGGAAATTTAAGTAAAAAATACTTAAATTTAAAATAAATGACTTGGGAGCTCTGAACTTTTTTTTAGATAACTCAACACAGGTGTTTATTAATATTTATACCACTTATAAGGCAAATAATAGGAAAGAAAAAGCATCTGTTTGAACGAAAAAGCTTGGACATTAGACCTGTTACAAACATTTTAATCAGAATCACTGCTATCTTGGAAAGTGATGAGACAGACTTAAACATTAAAAACAGCCAGAAGTCTGGGTTCCTTAAACTGATGCCGTTTGAAGATAATGCATGGCCATCATTTGGGGAAATGATACCCTCGAACCAGCTTGACAAAACCACGCTTACACTAAACGATTTTTATCACCGTCAGCCACGGAGTTTGGACGTCACTGGAAGTTTCGTCATATTTTCCCCGAGCAACTGCTGTTTAAGCAGGTTGTGCCGTGAAAGCAACTTAATGACAGGAGATGCTTAGGCTTAATGTGGCAGCTCACATTCGCTGCTGAAGCGAGTGAGGTTACTTTCGGGCACTTTAAAAAGGGTTTGTGGAGTTGGTCCTTGACAGTCATTTGCGATGGGCCAGGGATTGATTAATGGGTGCTGTGCTAATCTGAAGGTACTGGCCCTGCTTCTTTCCTGGAACCAGTGGCCCCAAATTGGGGATAGGAGACCACTTATATCTCTAAGAGTTGTTCATGGTGGTAGTTGAAGTCTGATACTCACTTCCCAAAAATCTCCACATTCTGGAAATCTGTGCTCAATCTGAAATATCAATTATTCTGGCAACCATCTAGAGGAACACAAGGATGATAAATGTTTCATTCTAAAACTTTCAACAACCTAAATTGCTTTAACCTAAATGTTTCATTCCAAAACTTGTTGAAACTCTCTCTCTCTGTGAAGCTCCCATATTGTCCTTTTCTTCATAATGCAATATAAGTATGAATTTATTTTTTACTGCTGTATTTCTGATAGTTTCCACAGTTTCTCTCAATGAATTTACATGCTACCCACTGAAGGCCAAAGGGAAATATAAGAGATCTTTCCACCACTTATGGACAGATAACAAACACTTCACAAATCTTCCTTACAAAAATGTAAGTACTGCCACATGGTCAGTACTTATCATTGATGGCATCAAGTTCTGCTCATATATTTTTCTACGGGTCGTGGTTCAAAAGATGAGTTTATTTAGATGTGTGTACCCTATTTCATTCATAATAATTTAATCTAGAAAATCTATATATCATGATGACAAGGAATTTACAGTATGTGCAAAAATCAAACTATCCTGTTGTGGTTAATGTCACAATGAATGAATAAAACAAGCTAATAAGTTAATAAGTTCACTAAATACTACAATAGCCAGATACAGGTGATTATTTTACGATACATCATCCAACATTACAAGCTTTCTGTTAGTAACCAATTTGATGTAAAAACCATTATTAACAAGACATATTATGTCAACTGAATTATTACAACTACTTAAGATTTCCACTTGGAATTTTTGTGTCTGACTGCCAATGGTAATGACTCATAACAGCAAACTAACTTCTGCATGCGTTCTGTTCTGGGTCTTCATTCATTCCTATTTTTCACGGCAGTCCTGAATTTTACAGAGCTCTATAACTGTGTATTTATCTATGACAGTGTTCCAACAAATTCAGTTCAGGATGCTTAATAATTCGAGTTTTTCCATCATAAAAAACACATTTTTGGTAATGCATATGAACATTTTGGCTTTCTCATGCTAGAAAAATCACTGTAAAATAAAGGTATTTATATATTTTTGTCTTGCTATACAAGGATCATATGCTTCAAATAAATTTGTTGTTTTCATGTACTATCAGGACTTATGCTTGTAACTAATGAATCTGTTATGAACTGGTGAGGAAAACTGTTTTCAATTTGACACACTAATATCAATCCTGACTGTTATAACTCTTCTTTTAAGACTGCATCATGCAAAGAATTCCATATTACATCCAAAGACAAAGGTTTTACAGAAAATCAATTCTTTTTTGTTTGGGCAATTTAATGACCATTGTCAACAACTTGATAGGCTATAAGCAACCACCCATCCCTAATTTAGGGCCATGGTTACAGGACAGAGCCAGTGCCATAAGACAAACACAACATCGATAGCTGATCGCTGATCGGGATTCTTACTCTTTTTTTCTTTCTTATTGGAGGTTTAACAACTACCGTGAGCAACTCAATGGGCTATAAGCAGTCGCCCGTCTCTAATTTAGGGTCACTGGTTCCAGGGAAGGGAGAGAGCCAGCGCCATAAGACCAACACAACATCCATGCCTCACCGGGATTCGAAATCGGACCCCGTTCAGACGAATGATCAGAGGCCATCGCTTAGACCACTGCGCCACCGGGGCGGCTGATCGGGATTCAAGGGATTCAAACCAATCTTGGACGAATGGTCAGAAGCCAGTGTAAAAATGATACCAGTCCCAAACTTTAAAAGAGAGAAAGTGACTCTAATACAGGCACATAACAGTCATTAATGGGATGGAGTAGCAAAGGCAAAGGAATACATGTAAATTAGTAACTACAGTCTTGTATTGAGGGAGAGGGAATTTGGATATGTAAACAAACTGAGTTTTAGTAATATTATTATTTTATTTTTACATTTGTACGTAATTTTACTATCGGAGTTACACCGTTCTCGTAATATCAATAAATATCATTCTGTTTTCTTCACGGAGTGAGCAATTTTTTGTTTTTCCAACCACACCCCCTATTAAATTTTACATCCTCGTTTTTGGTCCTTTTCTCGATGTCCCATTAAAATGTCTGATATGCTCCAAGAAATCATGTCATATTTGTCGCAGCACAACACGAAATGTCAAAGTGCAAACACAGTAATTAAATATACAACATATTAGTCATCCAACATTTAATGCTGACACACCTCTCGTTTGTGTCAAAATGAATACTAAAATTAATTCCCGAAAATGTATACCTAAATGCTTAAAAAAATGGAAAAATAAAAGAAAAAGCTGTGCCTATGCCGCAGAAATATATGGCACTTCACGAGCTGTCAACAATGACGAAATGTTCAGCTGTCCCCTAGCCGGATCTCAGGTGTTTATGTTGACATGTCCACAGGAACACACCCACTAAAAACTTGTTCTCACACAGATACAAAAAAAATATATTGCAGTAATTCCAAATTACCAATATATAAAATATCCTCCAATTTAAAATAAAAACATGTATGAGCCCCACGAAAAATATCAGAAAAAAAGTACAACACTTTTTAATTTTTAATGGTACTAATATGGAAAGTTTTTACGTCTAAGTACTCACAGAAATTGGATCGCTTTATCCTTTCAGCTCTGTTAGTATATTAGTCCAACAAACGCCCTAAAACTGATTGTTGTACAATGAAATTAATGTAACTCGAGCCATTACAACACAACATTTCACCTAAAACAACCTGATTAAAAGGACAACTTCCGCACCTTCGCACGAAAATGTATTAAACGCGTCTCAACCAACGCGACAAACTTGTTGCCATTCAGTCAGTTAAGTTCACGGAAAATCTTGCGTGAAGACTGTATTTTATGTTTTGACCAATTTTTTTTTTTTTTTGATTGGAGGTTTAACGACCACCGTGAGCAACTCAATGGGCCATAAGCAGTCGCTCGTCCCTAATTTAGGGTCACTGGTTCCAGGGAAGGGAGAGAGCCAGTGCCGTAAGACAAACACAACATCCATGCCTGACCGGGATTCGAACCCGGACCCCTTACGGACAAAAGATCAGAGACTAGCGCCTTTGACCACTGCGCCACCGGGGCGGCCTTTAACCAATTTAGCCAAGACAAGTGAGAGATAAGTTATGCGGACACTATCGGCGACTTCGTTAACAAAGTCTAAAATTGGCACATGAAGGCAACTTACCTTCTTGAGGCTTGCCTTCCTCTTGTAACATTTCTTGCACATTAATAGCGGGGTTCTTGCAGCGTCTCGCAGGCAAGTCAAAGACCTTGGAGAAAATAGACTGGCAAATACCTGGCTACTTCCGTCAGTTTTTGAAAACTGGATGTTCCGCCATTAGCGAGGACTGAAAGCTGTTCCTGAGCGCATACTGGTTGCGTGCGTGTTACAAATCATGCTTTAAATAGTTCTCATAAAAAATAAATATGGTTAGGTGTGGGTCAGGTACTGTGTTAGACATGGACGTAACATAACGGCCGACATAAAAAACGGATATTTCCACAAGTAAGTTTTGCTCATTGTTGTTCATAATGTCTTTGGCTGTAATTGCATAGATGATGCTTTCTACCAATATAAAGGAATATATGTTTTAAGTATAAAGAAATATATGGACATTACATAATGTTCAAAATATAGTAATTATCTATAGAACAATATATTTGGATTTGAATATAGGACTGTTAACAATTTTTGAATAATTTCTCTTGTTCATTTCAATTTTTTGTATTCAATGTTCAAAAAATCAAACTTCGAAACACATGTTCGAAATCGAAATAGTCACATTTGGGACCTAAGGATTGTTTGTAATTGAAGTTTTCGAACATAGGATACTGGAAATATCAAAAACTGTGTGTTTCGAGACATCAGAATTTCAATTGTGCCTGGGAGCACTAGAAGTGCAAATAAATTTCCTCGACAATCACTCTGTAAAAAGCGACATGCTGTTCCTCCCCTGAGGAAAGATGAAATGTATTTATTGCCTCACATTTTTTTAATTTGCTGAAAAACACCAGTTAAAAACTATTTTCTCCTATGAATTTAAATTTTTAATCATTTTTTGAATGAGATTGCCCAAAACATGACGAAAAGCCTCCAAGGCTCTCTGGGTAAACAGCTATATAAGTGTGTTCATACCTTGTGGAAAAATGAAGTATTTGTATTGTCCCATTTTTTCTTAATAATTTGCCGAGAAACACCAGTTGGAAACTATTTTCTCCTGTGGATTTAAATTTTTAATCAGTTTTTTAATAAAACTGCCCAAAATATGATGAAAAGGCTCTTTGCGTAAACATCTTTTGTACGCTCCAGCTCTTTTGGAAAGATTATATAAATTATTACCCTACTTTTTTTAATGTGGTGAAACACACCAGTTGGGAATTATGAATTATGGATTTAAAAATTTTAATCATATTTTGAATTAAATTGCCAGAAAAGTGGCGAAAAACATGCGGAAACTTTCTCCGCTTCTCTGGATAGTGTATCAACAACGTTCATTGAACATTTCAAAGTTCGTCTCCCCTCGAAAGCTAGAAATACACAGCATTTGTAACCCCTGAAAGCTAATTCTTATGTGATGTGCAAGATTCTTTGGTTTCTTATTATACTTTTTTTTGTTATTCTTTGGGGCAAGTTAAGGCAAAGACCTTGCAGAGAATAGACTAGAATAGACAGCAGCAAATTAGATAGCAACGCCATCTGTTACCGCGAGGACTTGGTGAGAAATATATAGCTATTGGAAAGGTACATACAGTGTTTGATTCAACGCATAATATATCGTATAAATAGCGCAGAAGGAATATTCGGGTGCGAAAGCCATTTTTTACGATAGCCGAACATCCTTGGTAGTCATCCGTACCACCCTCACGGCTCGGTGGCACGTCGACATTCTACGACTTGTTGGGCTGCCATTCCTGTCACCACATTATAATGAGCAATTTTTCAACAGGATAATTCCCGACCAAACACGACATGGCTCTCCCAGACTGCCTCCGTAATGTCGACATCCTTCCATGGATAGCCCGGTATCTCACAGATCGAACAGGATGGGACGCCATCTACGCACATCCCGAAATGTCGGTGAACTGGCCCGCAATTTGAACACCATTTTGTTTTATTGGAGGTTTAATGACCACCGCGAGCAACTCAATGGGCTATAACAAGTCGCTCGTCCCTAATTTAGGGCCACCGGTTCCAGGAAGGGAGAGAGCCAGTGCCGTAAAACAAACACAACATCCATGCCTCCACGGGATTCGAACCCGCACCCCTTTCGGACGAAGGATCAGAAGCCATCTCTTAAACCACTGCGCCACCGGGGTGGCAAAATGAACACCTTCTGGCAAGCTATGTCTCAGGACAGTATCCGTGAACTGTATGCATCTATGCCACGCCGGGCAGTCCCCAACCATGGAGGGAGGGGATATAGATTCCAGGGGCCCGCGGCTCAGCAAAGGCAGGTCAAGTGACAATCCAAATTATGAACAACAAAAATGTGTGGGGGAAACTGAAAAAAAACTAATTTTTTAAATGTCCAAATCCAGAAAAATCGTGCATTCGGAAATGACATTATACCCCCTCCCACCTGTAGGACCGTGGAAGCAATGCAGAAATGACAAATCCCTACCAAATTATTTGAGAACTTGTGACCTTCATACGATAATCAGATGCGATTAGACTCATAGTCTTATTACTGAGTTGGATCAGTAATAAGGCTGTGATAAGACGAATAGCCCATAATAATGTCAGAAGCACGCATAATTGTAGATAATGTGGGGCTTCCATCACGCTTCCCAATAAAGAGGATTAAGAAAAGAAAAACATTTTGTGATGACGCTGCCTCGAGAAAAGCAGATATTGGGTATAATGATGGTGAATAGGAATCTTCATTTGTAATTAATCTATTCTACGTAACTCTGGATTACATTAGAAATGACTTTAAGCACAGATTCGCGGTAGCCAGTAATACAGTATAAGCAAAATGCTCAGCCCTATATTGACATGCCTAAGTTCCACAGAGATAGATAGCGTGGAGCTTCCGCAAACTTCTTGTGAAAATGTATCTCACGTATCTTACTTAAATTCTTCCTAATGTGCATCGAAAGATTTTTTGATGCACATTAGGAAAGAATTTTAAAGTTCACAATTCTGAACTACAAGTCATTGTCCTGAGAAAAATTCATGACAAAACTTTGCAATTGATGAAAAGTGCATTGTTCTGAGGATGTTCTGCACATTTCCTGGCTGTAACTGTTGCTGAGGCAGAACGTACTTCAGTAAACTATCTCTTATAAAGAACACCAGGAAGCCTACAATGAGGAATATATGCTTATTTGCACTATCTATGATGTTGTATGTACAGAAAGCAAGCTCTCCAGGGCCACACCGGTAGCGCAGTGGTCTAAGCGTTGGCCTCTGATCATTCATCCGAAAGGGGTCCGGGTTCGAATCCCGGTGGGGCATGGATGTGGTGTTTGTCTTTTGGCACTGGCTCTCTCCCTTCCCTGGAACCAGTGACTTTAAATTAGGAACAGGCGACTGCTTATAGCCATTGAGTTGCTCACGGTGGTCGTTAAACCTCCAATAAGAAAAAAGCTCTCCAGGAAAACAGATTTCAGTTAGATGATTCGAAACTTTTCTGCAAGAAAAGTTTATTTTATTTGTTGTAAGCTTGAGGGATGTAGAACATCTGAAATAGTTTTTTTTTCAAAATCAAACATTGTGTATTGTAATTCCTTCCAGCATCGTTACGCACCAAAATCTGGTATTCGCAAAGAATACCAACAATAAAATTGGCCTCAGAAATATTACCCACTAGAAAATTGCCCGCATTTAAAATTGGGAGAACGCCCACTCTTATATGTATCAGGCTAGTCCTTGCATCTCATGTTTCTTTACGAGTTGATGTGACTAAAGCTCAGAATTGAGCGGCAGGCAAAATTTTCAGTACACTACTGCACCCTTCACTGTAGCGTACTGTGACATTTATGTGAAACAATGTTCGCATCTAACCAAGGTTTTGCGTAAGAATAAACGCAAAAGGTACCCCTTCAAAACAAGTGGAAAATTTAACTGGTTTTTTTATGAAATGGGAAAAAACCTCATCATCCAGTCTTGTTCACACACAAATCTACCGTATTGGTAAAATGTATGTTTCGGGAATATTTTTAAAGCATCAAAAATATGTTAATCGTAAGTATTTTTTTCTTTCCTGCATTTTATTAAAATCACTCTTACTGAGAAGGCATGAGATAGGAATTAACAGAAACCATAACTGATTTACATCCCCAAAACTAAAGCTACATCATATCTAGTAAACCAGGATGATAAAAGCTAAGCGATACTTTTTATGTTGAGAAACTACGGGAATTTTTTACATATTTACGAGATTTGGGCATTCCTTCCATAGGCTTTTTTCCGTGAGGTTTTTTTTTTGTTTGTAGGCATTTTTTTCGTTTCTCAAAAAGTTTGGCTAGAAGATGGTAAATAGATATTCCCTTTTAATCGTTATCAAAATTCTCCCTAAATTTTACAGCTTGTGCGCAGATGAAATTTCTTTTGATCAAAAATCCAAACAAGTGGAGATTTCTTTGTGCGGGAAAGCAGGAAAAGGGGGAGGGGGCAAACAAGAGTAGCTGGCGTTTATTTTGGAATGCCTTAATTTTTTCTCTTGGAAAATGAAAGTTTTTATTACTTTTGAACTATCTCTTTGCATTTCCATTATACATTTTATTCTTTAAAGTGTTCTTCTACCGTTGAGCCTAAACTTTGTTTGTTTTGCAACCCTTTTAAACCGTACATGGACACTGGACACTCCGCTTCTGAGCTTGAAAAGAACAGTTAACAGTAATTCGAAAAGCCAAAACATTATAAATACCTGCCTAATATAATGTTGGTCCTTCGCGTGTTTGCAAAACAGCTTTTACTCATACAGGCATGGACTCTATAGGATTTCTAAAGTTGTCCTGTGATAGCTGGTACCAAGATGTTACCAGAAGATCATTTAACTCCTATAAGTAACGTGGCTGAGCCGCCGGAGATCCGGTTTGCTGTTGCAACAAAAACCACAGGTGCTCGATTGGATTGGTGTCTTGGAAATTTTGAAGCCAGGGAAGTCTTTTTCTTCTCGAACAATCCAGGCATTGTGGCATGGCGCACTATCATGCTGAAAAGAAACTGTACTAGAGCGAAATACTGTTGCCATGAAAGGATGTACCTGGTCTGCAATGATGTTTAGCTAGGTGGTAAACATCATAGTTTCCTGCAACTGAATGACTGGACACGGGGTTTCCTAGCAGAACATTGCCCAAAACATTACACTTTCTACATTGGCTTGATTTCGTCTCACGGTGCATCCTGGCGCTAACACTTTCCCAGGTAAACGACATGTACTCGGCCATATGGTGCAAAAGGAAACGGGATGCATCGGACTGGACGACCTTCTTGCAATCATTCAAGGTCCTTTTTCGATGCTGGGGTATCCATTTTAAGTACTTTTAAAGGTGAACCGAAGTTAGCATGAGCACCCCTCAGAGCATTCTGCGGCTACGCAGCATCATTTTCAGCAAGGTTCGATGAGCTGTGTGTTGAGGCACGTTAGTCCCTTCACCAGCATTCAAATTACCAGCGAGTAGCGCCACAATATCCCCTCTGTTGGCTCGTACCACATGAGATAGCCTTTGCTCACCTCTAGCATTGAAGAGGCGTAGTCGGCCGACACCTTGCCGGCGGTCTGTGGTTTTTTTCCTACTCGGACCCCTTTTTTAAAGTATTAAATCACGGCCGACTGTGAGCACCTCACAAGCCTTGTTGTCTCAGAAACGCTCTGACCCAGTGGTACAACCACAACAATTTGTGTCTTTCCTATCACGTTTTAATAAAACAAAAACTGAGTGGAAAACGCATACCTTGCACTGAAAAATTTGCCACTCAGATAGCAAAGCGAAGAGAGCGCCATGCTGCTGAAATTTGGAAACGAATTTTTTACTAAAGAAATCAGAAGTGGCGAGTTTATTGTTTACCGATATTAAATGCCATGCAAAATGTATGAAAATGCGTGTCGTCTGCTGTTTTCTGAAGAAAGTGACCTATGTATAATGATTTTATTGCTTGTTTTTTCTAGTTAAAGAAAAATTACATTGTTGAAGAAATTCGTGCCAATAACACCAATTGCTAGAATACCGTCGTTGCACGATATAACTGCGTTTTTTTATTGAGGTTTTTTTTTTGATTGGAGGTTTAACGACCACCGTGAGCAACTCAATGGGCTATAAGCAGTCGCCCGTCCCTAATTTAGGGCCACTGGTTCCAGGGAAGGGAGAGAGCCAGTGCCATAAGACAGACACAACATCCATGCCTAACCGGGATTCCAACCCGGACCCTTTCTCGGACGAATGGTCATAAGCCAGCGCTTAGACCATTGCGCCACCGGGGCTGCGTTGCGCCTGCTTCTGATGACGACAAAAGCTTGAGTTTAAGGTGCTGCTCTTTTTTTAATATTTTAAGGATCACTGTGAGCATCTTGATGCGTTGTAAGCAGTCACCCGTCCCTAATTTAGAGTCACTGGTTCTAGGGGAAGGGATAGAGCTAGGACGGTAAGAGAAACACAACATTCATGCCTCACTGAAATTCAAACCCGGACCCATTTCGGACGAATGTTTAGAAGCCAGCGTTTAGACCACTGTGGCCATAACCGATTATATGAGGTGAAAAGCAGGTTGATACCCCACCGAGTGATCACTGAGTCATGAACATCCTATCAAAAGTGGATGCGGCACGTTGACTAGTACCGGATTTAAGGCTTTTGGGGCCCTAGGCTATAGCGTCTAGAAGGGAAAGTGTGCCGAGCGCCTAGCGAACGTAATGATTGGCGTGGATACCGAAATTTGTCCCATTCGTAGATGGCGCTCCGATCGCCTTCCCTTCCCTCTTTCTTACTGTGATGGGAGCGGGAAACTAAATTTGTGTTGTTTACTGTGAAAAGAACGGTAATTTAGACGAAAACGTGTTATGTTTTAGGTTTTAGAAGGAATGTGGATTACCTAAATATTGTATAATAAGTTATACTTAGCTCATTATGCGGAAAAGAAATAACCATAGTTTTGTGCCAGGTTGCAATACTCAGTACAAAAACAGTAAGCCGTCACTCTTTGGAATACCCAAAAATGATAAACTTTTACAGCAGTGGCAAAGATTGATTCCCGGTGCAGATAAAAACTTAGACAAATTTAGTGCTGTATGTGAACTGCACTTTGAGAGATTTGTGGTTCGAAATTTTGTGCATAAAATAAATGAGGAGACTGTGTTAATACCCAGAGATCGGCCCATCTTGACACCAGATGCAATTCCAACAATATTTCCAAACCTTCCCCATTATTTGTCAAAACCTCTGGCAAAATACAGGAAAGTTAGGGAAACCGATGATAAGCCTGATGGTAATTTAAATAGCTTGGAATTTACTTCCCAAAGAGTTACACTGAACTGCCTTCTGAATATCACAGCCTTCAGAATTTTGATGTAAGCAAATTCCTGCAAATAATTCAAAGTGCATAATTTTCCATGTTCATTCATTCAAATGTGAATTGTCAAATTCATTGACAACAGAAAAACTGGTTGTTGTTACCAAAAGTGAACCAGAGGTTACCTGTAAAGTGTATTTACGTGGAATAAAAATTAACTCAGTTTCTAATATTACTTCTAAAGATGAATTAAAATCCATTATTCGAGACACTGATAGGCTAACTGTATGTCATGGCACAGGCTCCATTTCAGAATTTGAAAATAACATGAAGTACCTTGAAAGTGGAGTTATTTTTTAAAGTAATTTGTACAGCAAAAATTGTGTAAGGAAAGGAACAACAAAGACTTGCCTCAGATGTAAGTATCTGCAGCGCTTACTTTTGCACAAAATAGCTTATCATAGAAGAAAGGCTACATTTAAAAATAAGTATCAAAATACAGTTCGGAAAATCAACAGGCTGAAGAAACTAGTTATTTCGCTCTCTAATTAAACTTAAAAAAAAAAAAAAAAAAAAAAAGGAATTTTACAGAACTTTCCATTAATGAAAAAATAGCAGAATTACCCATTAAGCAGCAGCAAATGGTTATTCATTGTTATAAGGCAGCAAAAAAAATCTGCAAGAGGTATGTCATATACCAAAGAATGGTTACTTGAATGCTTACTAATGCACATAAAAAGTCCAAAATTGTACGAGCACATACGGAAACACAAAATCATGATCCTACCTAATAGAACAACTATTAGAAAGTATATTTCAAATTACAACAGTGGTTTTGGATTCAATGCACTGACGTTTGAAACTATTTCAAAGAAAACAAGTGAAATGGAGCCTTTTGCAAGACATGGTGGTATATTAATAGATGAAGTGAAGCTTACAGAAAAACTGCATGCAAAATCATCTGGTGAAATATTAGGGTTTGTTCATATTGGGCCATACACTTCAGAAACTGTTAAGCATACCCCATGTAATCACGGACTGGTAATGGTGTTTCAGCCATTAAATGGAGATTGGACCCAAATAATTGGTGTTTTTGCCACAAGTAACAATATAAGTGGAACTTTGCTTCCAAAATTAATTATTAAAGCTGTTATTCTCACTGAAAATGCAGGTCTGTTTGTTAATTTCATTACGTGTGATGGGGCTTCTTGGACCAGGAATATGTGGAAGACATTTGGTATATCAGCAGATTGTTCTGGAACTAAATACAGCATTATGCATCCTACAGATTGTTCTAGAAGTTTACATTTCATATCAGATTTTCCTCACTTAATAAAATGTGTACGGAACGCATTTGTTACCAGAGGTTTTCTTCTGCCCGAAGGAGAAGCAAGACCAGAGCATGTTGAAGCAGCATGGAGGAAGGACTCTGACATAACTACTCTAAAAGCCATGCCAAAAATTACATGTGTTCATATTAACCCGAATAAATTTGAGAAAATGAGGGCAAGCTATGCTTTGCAGCTTTTTAGCAACGAAGTATTAAAAGGCCTTTTTCTCTATAAGCATCATATTGAAATATAGTTTGGAAGTACTAATGCAACTGCATTTTTCATAAAGTTGATGATGCAGTTAATTACTGTAATGGCCTCTAGGGGTCCATCAAGTAGTCTCCGCATAGATTCTTGGGATGCAAAGTACTTAATGATGTTCTGTTATTTTTAGATAAATGGGAAGCTTTTGCAGGAGATAAGAAGACTGGGTTTTTAAATGCTAGCACAGCTGCAGGATTATGAGTCACTATAAGCAGTGTTATCTCTCTACTAAAATATCTATACGAAACCTTGAACCACAAGTATGTAATGACATCGTGCTTGAGTCAAGACTCGATAGAAAACATTTTTGGCATTATTCGACAACTGTCAGGCTGCAATGACCACCCCACTGCAGCAGAACTTTTAGTGACCATTCAGTGTTTAAATTTTTATAATCTGGCCAAGCCTGTAAAGTGTGGTACTGGCTGCACAACAGAAATCATCAATTCCCTTATTGAGCCAAGTGACTACATCAGTTGCAAACCTAATGTTTTGTTAAATTTAAATGAACTTTTAAGTGATGGAATGCTATATAATGTGAAAGATACATTGAATAGTGCTGCATATTCTGATTGTGCTTCCCTTTTCCTACATAATTCCCATAACCAGTTGCTAGTTTATGTAGCTAGAAATGTATTGCACTAACTAAATGCAAAGATTGCACCAAAATGTGTTTAACTTGCAGTATTGAAGAAAAGGCCAGATTTTCTGGAACGCTGATACGAGATTTTGATAAAGGTGGCTTATTATATCCATCAAAGGAACTCCTAGTTCTTGTCAGTCAACTGGAAGGTATTGTTACACATTATTTCAGCACCGAAAAACTACACAGAGATAGCATCATTGATATTTTAGCTATCTTGATGATAAAGAAAATTAAATTCATTGGTTGTGCAGAACACAGTAAAGATGTGACATGTAAGATTGCAAAATTGTATTTACTGACATGGTTATATTTTTATATAAAGTGACTTAATAAGATTCACAATGATAATCAAGAAAAAATGAAGTACCTTAAGCTGAGACGCTGCAAATAAATATTAAGTCCCTGGATCTGGGTGCTGAGGTTCTTTTTATGAGGAAGCAAGTGAGAGACAGCTTTATAATTACTGTGGAGTGAGTAAATGTATGTGGAGTCAGTCAATAGCTCTCATTTATAATTATTGTGGAGTCGGTAAATATATACAGACTCCACAGTAATGCTACAGCTCAAACCCTCACCCCGAGACTCCTCAAAACTACTTTAACAGTTAATAAGAACTTTGCAACAGAACAGGTTCTGTCATTCAAATCCAGGGGTTTGAACTTAGTCACATTACCAATGTTCAACTCTGAGCAAGCAGAGCAGAAGCATATGACCGTATTAAAAAGATTGGATAACTTTGGGAGTATGTAGCAGTGGCTAGTTAACTTTTCCTTCATTAAATATGATATGTATGCACATAGCAGACAGTAAGCCTAATGTATATGCAAATAAGTAACCCCAGCCTATATTGAGGTCAAGAAATGTCCAGGTTGTTAACAAACTTAGAAAAGAAAGTTCCAAAAACTGGTAAGTTATTTAGAGATTCAAAATTCATTCCTGTAAATGTATTTATTTTTAAAAAATAAATTTTTTGCCCCCCAAGTAACTAAATAGTTCAGCAGATAAGATATTAATATACAAAAAGATTTTAAGGAACATGTGTGGTGGTAATAATATTGCAGAGTTATTATTTGTTATTGAAAATGTTTAGAACTGTGGGATTCTTTAGCAAACTGCCTCCACCCCTTCATCTTTTTTTTTTTTTAATGTTCAAATCCCAAAACCACTGGTGGTAATCTGATATTAACACTTCTTTTTTCAATCAACATTTAGCTTTGGCATTTCCAGTATTGCTAACTAGGGCTTCCATGATGGAATTATATTCTACAAAATTCAGTATTTTGAAGAAAACTTGCAAAATGCCATGAGTGACTAATTTACTCTTTACAAGGTGGTGTAAAAGTAATAAAAAAAGAAACTAAACACATATTAAATTTATTTCTGTAAATTTAATTACGTGTGAAAACATCTAATAGTTGTATTCACAAATTCTTGCTCTTTCAATTGCATTTTCTAAGATGCCTAAACATCAAGTTGTGTGTTATTTAATTTTTGTGTAATGTTACTTTTTAAATCCTCCTCCCACGTTCTGTTGCTGATAAATTTCTCTGTTGCTATACAATTGAGAAACGGTTTTTGATAAAAATTTCAACAACTGCTGCACTAGCCTTTGACATATAACAGCCCACAATGAATTAATCAAGCTTCTACTTTATAAAAAATAAAAATGAAAAAAAAAAAAAACATTTAAAATGAGATGCTTTCTTTTGCCTCACTGTATAAATTGAATAAAGCTTAACCAATGTGCTGAGATGTGGTAATATTGTAATAAATAATGCTTGGTACATACCAGCAATGTAAGATTAAAACATTGCTTTGTTACAAACTGAATGTGGCTTCTGTATGGAAATGCCTAAAGCCATTTATAATGAACTCTCATCAGCACGCCTTTGGTCCCCATGCTGATGAGAGTTCAATACTCAAAACCGATCCACGTCAGAGGTCAGTTTTTTCACATGTGCTTCAACATTTGTTTCAGTTAGTGTAAATTATATCTGTATTACCTATTCCCAACTACTAGGGGCATTAAACAACGTGTTACATGTTTACATTGTACACAATGTGTCATTGTGCGCACCTTACTGGGACGATAAACCTTTCTGGATTTACTGAGGGGATATCAGTACGAGATTGAAATAATTCCAATTTCAGAAATTAAGAACAAATAAATGTCTTGGTAAATTATTTGCTCCCGCACAATATTTCTTCATTTAATAGTAAAATTTATCTAACGGTATAAAAAACATCCCTCCAAATCAACCCCATTCTTTTTTGTTTTTTTTTTTCGTTTTTTTCTGAACAATTACTGGTAAATGCTTTCTCATGCATGCATTATGACCAAATAATGCTTCAGTCAGAGAAGAATGTCATTGTAAATACGTGTCACACAGCTTAAATAAGGTGGTACACACCGTTTTTTAAACCAGTCAGTAACAGGCAAAAATAATTTTTGTTAAGCCTCTTAATAATACGTATAGCTTACTCAACGTTTATATATATCTGCTATATCCACGCTAATCACTACATACGCTGGGCGCTCGGCACGCTTCCCCTTTTAGATGCTATATATCAGCTGTTCCTGTATAACCGTTTGAAGAGTAGATACATGGAAGCACAACTTTATATTTACACACTCCCACGTATTTACTTCAAACAGTAAATTTTGCCCGCTGTCCCTAAATTGTTTTTAAGGAGAGCTGTCTCTGACTGGCAGCATGAAATTTGTTGAACCACGGCATTACTTATACCTGATCATAGGCCTAACCACTGGGAGGATCAGGACCCCCAGATGTTCATAGAGTGAGATCCCCAATGTAAATGATTCTCCAAATGTTTCGGGAATATAATGATATGAACTTTTTATGTGAACCAACTAAGTTATTTAATAATATAAGATTGTAATTTTTCGTAGAATGCGAACACATGTATAATGTGTACTTAATAAAACAGCGATGTCGATTAAGCATGGTTACCAACATCGCTGGCGTATATATATTATGTGATCAGACCCCCCCAGATTTTGAAACACGGTTACGCCACTGTACCTGATGGTCACTGGCCAACATCGCCGATGCTGACACTTTAGCATTCAATTAAAAATAAGCGTATTCAATATAATGTCCCATACAAAAAAAACCTTGCAATTTCTGTATGTACAGCAGGAGCGGCTCCTGCAATAAAGCTGTGGGGCTGCAGCCCCCACCACACCCCTACCCAAAGCAGTTTTTTTTTCATGCCACACCAAGAGAGAAGTTTACTGAACTCTGCTGGAAGTTTTTAACGCCACTGGGAGCGAAAAGAACGCTGGCGCGCTGCTCTGACCTATTGAAACCAACTCGTGTGTGAAACTCTGCCTATTCCCACATCAGTTCATTTCCTTTGTATAAAACGTCCCTGGGGGCGGCAGCTCTTGCTGGTACAGCAAATATAAGTGGTCCTCACAGTTGTTTGCGAGTGACGTAGCTACAATGCAGTTTCTCGTTGGCTGCGAATTCATCGCCGGGCCTTCAATTTTTGGTTTGTTCCAACTTTTATTCAACATGATAATTCTAACAACTGGAGATCATTCGTGTTTGCTAACAACAAATACTCAGTTGCAGAGATTTTTACCAAAAAGTTTCACTTCTGGTCAAAATGGGCATGTGAACAAATTGTGATTAAGAATAAAGTTCAGTAATGGATAAATTGAAAAATAAAAAATAAAAATGACTAATTTCTGCAGCGAGATACTTGCACAAAATTAATATTATCACTTACCAGGCACAGTGAAATTTTCGCTTTTAAACTAGTGTAAATTTCTGTTCATCAAAAAACACTGAAGTTGCTCCATTGACCACATTTTACTTTTCTGCTGCATATGCATTCCCCCCCCCCCCCCCCCAAGCTTTACTTTGAACACAACATTTAATCAAACACAACGGTTTAGAAAATTTACAAAGTAGGTAAATTTTGAAAACAAATTGTTCTACACTAAATTGTAATCATGGCTTGAAAATTGAAACTGGGAATATGTTTGCAATTCGTATTTATTAAAGAGAATGCCTGCGAGTCAAAATTACAAAGGGAGCGTATCAGAAGAAAAATATTTATTATATTTCTAGGAGTCACAATTGACACCTGAAAATGCGTATATGACGTTGGGTGCGTGTCCGCTGTCATTGGCACGCACATTATTTTTTTTACCTTGAAAACTGGTTCCCGTAACTGAGTGTGTGTTACTCTTACAGTATCTACATTTATATATCATTTACAACCACTATCTCAATCCACTGCTGGATGTCCACAACAGTCTGTTTAGAGCCAGTTTTCTTCTTGCTCCCGAATTTCATCCACCCATCTCCCACATCATCTTCTGAGTCTTTTTTTTTTTTTTTTTTGTCTCTTGCTATCCAGTTTAATATTTCTCGCTGGCTCTTTCTTCTAGCAATATGTCCATCCCATTGCAATTTCAGGGATTCCAACATTGCTGTCTTCCGTCCTTGGAATTTTCCCGATCCAAGAGTTCCTCTTTGTATCTTCCCTGTTCCTGGTTACATCAAACATGCATCTCTCAATGCTTTTTCCCATTGTCTGCAATCTCGGTATATCTGTTTCAGTTGAGGTCCACGTCTCTGCTCCATTCGTAACAACTGGAAGGATGCACTGATTAATGAGAGTCATGTTAGGATCGTTAGAATAAGGGTCCTGTGTGAAATGTATGTGGAACTAATTTCTTTGCTGTACAATGGGGTATGCGTGGGTGATGATCAAATGATCACATGTAGAGGATTTTAGGAAGGGAGTGTCTGACCCCAGGTCTTAAACAACCCTTAGAAATAGGATACTAGGAGATTTGGGCTAGACGCCCAAAAGGAAAGTGATACGGAAGCTAAGTAGAAAGGGGAGGAAGACGCCCTTATTTATTACCGGGGGCCAGTACCCGGTGTATGCGTGGGTACCTATCCACAAGGTAAGCAATGAGGAAATATACACGAAAATACTGGATAGCACTACAATTCGATTTGGAAGTTCACATTAAAGTGACTTGTGACTACAAAATATGCTAAACACTTTTCTTTTAAGAAATAATGCATCAAACCAAGTTTTATACGCCGATTATTTTCTTCATAAATGTGGCCACCCATTGATATCTGTTGCCTAATTCAGGTATCGGTTACCTCTAGAATTTCCCCATCAGTTGCTAAATATAAATATTCATTTCTACGAGTATATATATACATAAATTATTATTAAAGAGACAGCATGGGCAGGCTCAGTAACTTAGCTTTCGAAGTGATATCTACAAAATTTGAATGCAGCCCCTCCAACTCAGCTTACCACTAGCCGCTACCGAGTGATATACATTTAAATTTTCCAAACAGCACATCTTTACTTGGCACATACAAGCCATTTGTTAGCGTTTTGGTAGGCATTCTTCGAGGAGGTAGCATATCAATTTAAATCTCGCATAATTATACTTTCAATTACATTTGGCGACGCTGCACTCTGCGCCAGACTTAGACATTTCACTGAACCATAAAATGTGTTTCCATAATCACACACTTAAGAAAATCGTACATATCCTAATCCAAACCCTGTTGTTTGGTTCACATTGCACAACAGTACACACAATCTTTGACACAGACGCAGTCTGCAGCGCCGCGATGATGCGTGGGACATATTTCGAACGCAGTTTTTGAGTTCGCACGGCACACTTCCCCATTTAGACGCTATACCTAGGCTAAAAAGCCTTAACCTACCCCCCCCTTCCGGGCCACCCATATTCGAATTTGCTTCAATAAGATTTTCTAATAAACTTATTTTTAAGTTAAGAATATAATAATTGATAGTATAATTTTGTTATATAAATATTATTTAAATAAAACTTATTTTGATTTAACTTGTAATTAAATTAAAGGTTATAGAAAAAAATATTTGTAAACATAGTCAAAGAGGTTCATGCTTATCCAGGAACAACACTTTACGTCGAATGCGCTCTCTATCGCATTCGACGTAAAGGAACACTTTACGTCGCATGGACTCTCTATCGCATTCGTACGAACACGGGCGTGCTCGCAATAAACCCATTATTACGTTCTGATTTCTTTAGTAATCATTCAAGATAAAATAAAAAAATTACCACTACTTTATTTTATTCAAGTAAAATAAAATAACGGTACCTCTGTATTCTAAGTTTTTCTGTTCCATGCTCTCCGTTTTTTCTACACCTGGGGCCCTCTAGAGCCTGTGGCCCCTAGGCCGCGGCGTGATAAATCTGCCGCTGACGCTGACCATGTGGTTTCCGAGAGGGCGTGATTAGCTGACTGACGTACATATATGAGATGTGATTGGAGCAGTTGCTAGTAAAATTCGGAGCGTAACGGGTAAACGGAAAGATTTACCGGTCTTTGAGAAAGGAGAGATTGTGGGAGCTCGGAGAGCTAGTACTTCAATTTCCCAAACGGCTAAACTGATGATGGGTCATCCGTCATAGTTGAAGTGTATCGAGTCTAGTGTGAAAATGGTCAAAAAAATTACCTGGTGGCAAAGCTGTACATTACAAGGAATGGTTTACGTCAGAGGCAAGCGCCGGATCCGACGAATTATACAGGCCAACAGACGCAGAACTGTTCAACAGTTGACTACCCAACACAACAGAGGTCAGCCCGGAACAGTATCTGTTATGACCTTGGTCGCACGCTTGCACATATGGATATAATAGCAGACGACATCATCCCCTAACCACGGTTCATCGGCGCAAAAGACTCGCCTGGTGCAAAGATTATACAAGTTGGACGTCGGATGATTGGGAAAGTATGCTGGTGTATCGAGACTCGTTTTTTTCTCCACTTCATAGATGGTCGACGGTCGTGTACGCAGATAACATGAGACACTCAATTCATCCAGCATGGAGCCGCCCTGGTGGCGCAGTGGTCTAAGCGATGGCCTCTGATCATTCGTCCGTAAGGGCCCGGGTTCAAATCCCGTGAGGCATAGATGTTGTGTTTGTCTTACGGCACTGGCTGTCTCCCTTCCCTGGAACCAGTGGCCCTAAATTAGGGACGGGCGACTGCTTATAGCCCATTGAGTTGCTCACGGTGGTAGTTAAACCTCCAATCAACACACACGCACATCATCCAGCATGACCTCCACGGTGCAAGCCATCGGAGGCGGTGGTATAGTGTGGGGCATATTTACCTGGCAGAAACGTGGACCCCTGCTGTATGTCGGACAACTGTGACTAATGCCCACTACCGTCAATTGCTTGTGATTTTGTACTCTCAGCAATATAACACTTTTTTCCGAATGGCGACGGTGTCTTCCAGATGACAACACGCCTAGCCAAAGGTCTAATGTTGTGCAGGAATGTTTTTTATTGCAGGTTTAACAACCACCGTGAGCAACTCAATGGGCTATAAGCAGTCGCCCGTCCCTAATTTAGGGTCCCTGGTTCCAGGGAAGGGAGAGAGCCAGTGCCGTAAGACAAACACAACATCCATGCCTCACCGGGATTCGAACCCGGACCCCTTTCGGACGAATGATCAGAGGCCATCGCTTAGACCACTGCGCCACCGGGCGGCTAGGAATTGTTTGAGGAACACAGTTGACTTATTGATTTGCTTCCAAACTCTCCCGATGTCAATCCCATAGAGCACTTCTGGGACATTATGAAACGGCATGTCAGGCGTCTGGATACACCTACCACCTCCATATGGACTTTGAAGTCCGCATTACACACAGCTTGGTAGGCCATACCTTCCAACTGCTTTCGGAATCTTATTGAGTTGATGCCACGTCAGAGAGCTGCTGTTATTTTTTTATTGTATTAGGTAGGTGGTCATAATTCAGTGATCACTCAGTGTATACGACGTACCAGGTGGTAATAAAATAAGTATCCCTATTCCCGATCTACGGAAAAGCGTGAAATGGAGACATAGGTTAACGATTTAGTGCGAGAAAGATAATTCAAAATTTGCCGCTACGAGTAATGAGAAACGTGTACTACACCAGTATCGAAGAATCAAAGGAATACGGAGAGGACACCTTATACCCGCGGTGTTGGAGAGGATGATATGAAAGTTCAAAGACATCCGAATGGCGACGGTCTTTGAATGTGGGACAGCGTCGGGATGAGGACGTCCGCCCGGTGTTGGAGAGGATGATATGAAAGTTCAAAGACATCCGAATAGCGACGGTCTTTGAATGTGGGACAGCGTCGGGATGAGGACGTCCGCCCGGTGTTGGAGAGGATGATATGAAAGTTCAAAGACATCCGAATAGCGACGGTCTTTGAATGTTGGACAGCGTCGGGATGAGGACGTCCGCCCAATTTCTAAAACTGTGGTTGAAACTGGCAAGCTGCCCGTTCAACAGGACAAGCCAGAACGACTCTCACACATCAGTGCCAGAATTGCGCTTCCATTTCTGATGGATTTGAGTACGAATCCTGGTGAGGCATGGAACTTTGTGTGTCTTACAGCACTGGCACTCTCCCTCCCTGAAACCAGTGGCCTTAAATTAAGGACAGGCGACTGCTTATAGCCCATCCAGTTGCCCACGGTGGTCGTTAAACCTCCAAACACACACACACACAAAATTGCTCAAACTTCCAGCAATAGACACACAAATTTTTTAAAGGGTTCCTGATTTCCTGGCCAGTCCACTCACTGGACCTTACTCCTTGCGATTTCTAGCTTCGGGGTAACCTGAAAGACATAGTTTATCTTGACAGCACATACTCTAGCCAACATCGACGGCAGCATGCCGTTCTTTTGTTTGCAGCATATTGAGTAGATTTTGTCCTGTAAAGGTATGTACAGTAAATTCACATACATGTCTGTTTTGTTCTTGAAGCCGAGTGCCATTGTTTCCACAGTGGTGCAATTATGAACTGTTTTTTTCTCTCTAAATCGTTTTCCCATGCCTTTAAAAGTTACTTATCAAGTTTTGTCCCGATATATCCATTCCTCGCTTTTCTGGGCACTCAAGAGTAGGTATACTCATTTTATAACTAACTGGTATATACCGATGAGCCATTACATTATGGCCACCTACCTAATAAGCTGTAGGACCCGCTTTAGCTTGCAAAACTGCAGCCACTCGGAGAGGCATTGATTTGATGAGGTGGCGATAGGTATTCTGGGGTATCTGGCACCATAATGTCAACAGCAGGTCCACCAGTTCCTATACATTTCGGGGTGGTGGTGATTTAGCGCGAACCTGCTTTTTATTTTTTGATTGGAGGTTGAACGACCACCGTGAGCAACACATGGTCGCCCGTCCCTAAGTTAGGGTCACTGGCTCCAGGGAAGGGAGAGAGCCAGTGTCGTAAGACAAACACAACATCCATGCCTCACCGGGATTCGAACCTGGATCCCTGTCGGACGAATGATCAAAGGCCATCGCTTAGACGACTGAGCCACCGGGCGGCGAACCTGCTTTTCCAAGTCTAACCACAAATGTTTGATTGGGTTCATGTTAGGTGAATTTGGAGGCCAGGGCATTAACACAAAATCAGTCATGTTCCTCGAACAACTCCTTGATTAGTCTGGCAGTGTGGATGGCAGATTATCCTCTTTGTAATGGCAATCACCAGCAGGGAACACAATTGCCATGAATGGGTGAACTTGATCCTCAACGATGTTCAGATACCTAACAGTTGTCAGGGATTGTGCTATTGAGCTAATGGGCCCTAAAGCGTCCCGAGAAAACATCGCCCACAGCATAATACTGCCGCCGCCTGCCTGTTCCCGCCAAACAGTGCATCCAGGTGCCATAGCCTCCGTTGGTAATCGGCGTATCTGCGTAAGGCCGTCCACGTGATGCACAGGAATCTTGATTTGTCAGACCTGGCAACTTTCTTCCAATCTCGATGATCTGGGGCCCATTTCATGCGTTGTTGGCAACGACGTGCAGTGAACATGGGTCTCTGGCTACACAGGCCCATGCACAGAAGGCTGCAATGAACTGTGACACATTGCCTTGATCACCACTGCTGTAGCTGCGGGTGATTTATCGCAGTGTGACCCTGTGGGTAGCTGTGAACGCGCGAGTCTCAGCTGCGGAAGACGCTTCGTCGTTTGGCCATCTGTGCACCACTTTTGATACGTGCTCACTACAGCGGCACGTGAACAACGCAAAAGTCGCGCCATTTCCGAGGCATCGTGCCATCACAATTTGTCCTTTATCAAACTCCGATAAGTTGGCAGCTTTTCCCATTTTGACTCCGAACACTATTAACTAAAAGCCGGTCCTTGGGTGTTCTTTTTTTCGATTGGAGGTTTAATGATCACCGTGAGCAACTCAATGGGCTATAAGCAGTCGCTTGTCCCTAATTTAGGGTCACCGATTCGAGAGAAGGGAGACAGCCAGTGCTGTAAGACAAACCCAACATCCATGCCTCACCGGTATTCGAACCCGGACTCCTTTCGGATGAATGATCAGAGGCCATCGTTTAGACCACTGCGCCACCGGGGCGGCCCGTGTACTTCACCTGCACCACTGTTCGGTCGCCAGGCACGCTCATTTCCCTACGCTGGGGGTGTCATAATGGAAAGGCTCATCAGCATGTACATATAACCTGGAAAAATACATATACACTCCTATAAAGAACAAGGCCCGAGCTCCTGATTAAGTGCAGTATCTATGCTTGTTGCAGTCTCAGCTGAAGAACCATCAAGCTCAAACAAATTCTACTTGATTCAGGTGCATGCATTTAAAAATAAATGCCGCACTCAAAAGACAGATTGTGCGCCAAAAATTGTGCACAAAATTATGCGGCTGCACATACTGCTATTTCCTTACTGCAATAAGAAAATAATTGGGGACCTGAACTGTTTAAACTCCTATTGTCTTATTTTCGACAGAAATTTTGTTATATAAAATGAATTTTTAGTTAAATTTACGTAGTGGTGTGTACTACTCTGTAGAATGGGAATCCTCTGAGCAAATGTCTGGGAGAATAGTGGGAAAACATTTTAGTAATTATAGTTTAAAAAGAGTTTTTATATTCCTCATCAGGTTATAAACTAACTTCATCAACAACTTTGTGACTGCAAGCATTAAAAAATGATGTAAGCAAGCTGAATTATGAAGAAATAATAAATGAAAGGTCAAGGATATTTGTGTCCGTTTTTTTTTTTTTTTTTTTTGGATTGGAGGTTTAACGACCACCGTGAGCAACTCAATGGGCTATAAGCAGTCGCCCGTCCCTAATTTAGGGTCACTGGTTCCAGGGAAGGGAGAGAGCCAGTGCCGTAAGACAAACACAACATCCATGCCTCACCGGGATTCGAACCCGGACCCCTTTCGGACGAATGATCAGAGGCCATCGCTTAGACCACTGTGCCACCGGGGCGGCGTGTCCATGGTTCTCAGAATAACACACCTTGAATAAATGGTATGTACTTCTGCTAAGAACTCTAAGATATTGAGTTCCTTTGTACAATACTTAGCCTTCCACCCGCTCTGAAATCCTGGTGTCGCCAATAAGTATAGCTTGCTTTCGAATATTGCTGATGCAACTGTCAGATGACTTCCGTCATTTGACATTATTTTGTTTACTTTTCAAACAGCCTCTTACGATATGAAATGCCGTTGATTGGTGAGATACCAACATTTTCAACACTGGTGGGCTAATGGAAATCCTAATTGAGGGTCCTAATTTTCGACACAATTGGCTGCTGAGAGATCACGGAGTGAATTGGAAAAATGTCTAAACTGTGGGTTTGTGCTTTCCGAAATTTACATGGATTTATTTATATCCCTAGAATTGCAAATTATTTTCATGTTAAAAATGTAGTTTCAAACATGCTAACCATTTTTCTCTAACTGAAGACATTATACATAGAAGTGCCATTGAATTAGAGTTACCTGCTTAACGTGTTGGGCCACCTCTTGTCCTAAGAACAGTGGCCACATGGCAAAGCATGGACTCCATGAGCTTACAAATATGTTCTGCAAATATCAGCAGCCATGCTTCCTCCAAAGCTGTTCATAATTGGCTCACGTTCGTAGCAGATGGGCACTTGCCCAAACAGCCTGTTCAACGGTATTCCAAAGATGTTCGAGATGGTTTAAATCCATGCTTTTAAGTGACTACTGAAGCATTTCAAATTCACTGCAATACTCTTGTAACTATGCAGTAGCCAGGTGGGACCTATGGGATTGGTAGTTATCTTACGCCATTACCACAGGGATGTGTGCTGGACATGAATGAATGGGGTCATCTTTCACCATTAGAATGAGCAGAAGGTAAAAAGGAAAATTATCAGAAAAATGGTGTCATTTGAAAGAAATGTCCATTGCTGAAAGCACTAAGTTCCCTTTCAGTTCATTATTTAAATCATGAAGAGCATTGCATCTTTCAGTGATCAAAATTTCAGAATTATGTGACAACACTTGCTTTTCCCAAAAAACATAATATGTATGATCTACAAAAAGATCCAATATATTCAACTGCTAAAAATCTAATCCAGATTTTGTTTCAATTGGCATGATGACAAGAAATAAGACTCAGCAGCATCTTCAGAAGTATTTTACAAGAATTTACTTACACATAAGCGTCAGTTTCACTTGACAAATGAACAAACTCACAAACACAACCTGACATTCACACACAAGTTCATAAATGTATGCAAAAAATTCACTGAAGGCCTACATATAAGCCTTTATTGATTCCCCTCACCCCCAGCATTGCTAAAATTTCTTGCAAAAAAATGTGCAACACCTTATTGAACAAGACATCAAAAGCTATGCACACAGCACTGGCACTTTCTATGTGGTCTTCATATATACTTGATTTTTTACCCATTCAATAATAAACTGCAATTATACCTGTTGACAACCTAGAAGTTCAAAAAGGTGCACACACAATTCTGCATTAGTTAATATGATGACTGGAAATTCAGTTAGAAATCCTGTACATTAACATTTTTTTAAAGTTAACTAGTTTTTCAAGGTTTTAACCGACACCCATGCAAGGACGGATCAGAAAACTTACAACGAAAAAATTGCCGTAACTGCAAAAATTTGAAATTCCACCTGTTACATTTGTTTTGCTCTTAACATGCTATGTCAAAAATATGAGTGAATAGTTGCTTGTTATGAAAGCAGCTGTTAAATATTTTTCAACTTCCTCAGATGCACTGGTTGGAATGTTTCTAGATGCAAAATAAACTTTAAAGATTTTATAAACTTTCAACAGCGAGTCTGTTTGAAATTGTTTTATTCATCTTGCGCCTGTCCATCATTTTGTCCTGATTGTTCTCCAGTATGTCCACATGTGTTCAGAAATTCTAGAGAGCTCCTCATCAATATTCACACAATCTTGATAGAAACTTCAAAGAAAATGACCTCCACTTCTTTCACATGACTCAAAGTTTGATCATTTTTATTTCATCTATCTTCAATCTCATTAGCAGATACATCCCTATTGTTCACCCAGAAGACTTTTCCCAAACTGGCAGGCTTCCAGCACTTTTGAACTGCTTCTTTTGAAACAGCTGTCAAATCGCAGCTTAACATATCAGACGCAATTCTAAAGTCAATAACTGTTGCTTCACCTTAAAACTTTCTGAAGTATATTTTTCTGTAAAGAACTTTCATATTTTCTATTATTCCCTGATCTATTGGTATCTGTGTATGTTATTGGGAAGATGGTGAACAGTTCTTTGTATTTAAAACCCTGTTAGTTGTGTGGGCTGCATACGTGTCTGTAATAACAATCTTCTGCTCTTTCCTGTCCATTTTGCAGGGTTCATCAGAAAATTCCAGAAGCTTAAATTTTTGCTAGAATCATAGTGTTTTGTTTTACATTTTGCAAATTGAGTTGAGAATTACTATGCATTTAGAATTTTCATGAAGTCCTGTGGGTTCCACTGTTACACAGTGTTCTTCAGAGTGTGTATTACATCTTCAATTAAGTGGCAAAGTTGATGCATATAAAACTTATGTATCTTAGACTCACAGGAAGGTTTCCACACGCTGATGTGAACTACACACAATTGGTATACCACACACCAAGGTCGCTGGAAATATGTCACTCGCACATCTTTCACTGCAAGCGTCACATGAGATGACATCCCATCTCCAAAACTCAGTGAAGGAAGTGTTTTCATCACGAGAAAACACCGCAGGGAGTTATAGAACAAAGTGATGCAAACAGTTGAAATATCTCAGTGACCATTGTTTTTTTCAATGCAAGAAAAACATTCCAGGCCTGGAAAAAAAGGGAAATAAAATTCCAGGAGTTTTCCAGGACTTCAGCGGCGGCATGAAACCCTGATTTCATCTCAATTACCTTAATTCAAAAGATATGTGTGCGGAAGAATGGGTGTGGGAGGAAATAAAAAAACAACCCTGAACTGAAACATTTTTGTTTTCATGCAGAATGATTTGTCTGTATGGGGAGTTATCAACAGCAGATACTTTCCCATAGCATTCTGGTGAAAGAGGAAGGGGTAAGGACAGGGTGAATGGCCACTTGTTTTGCTTGCTGATAACCATGCTGAAATTGAACACACAGGTCACCTGTTAAATTAGAAACAGGTTACAAATACATGGAAATTGTTTATATCACCACATCCGCAACACATACCAACAGAACTATATACAAACAGCTATTTTTTCTACATAATCATCATTAAGACATTGATCCCAGTGATAAAAGAGTTAAAACATTCCTTCACGGTAGGTTACACGTCCAAGATTACTGAAGTATTGTGGTATGTAGTGTCGCCTCATCCCTGAATCGTTTATACGATAAGCAGTTCACTTTAACGAACCACAGAGGTGGGTCTAGGTCAGGACTGTATGGAGTATGCAACAGAACTCCCACATTCACTTTGCGATACAGGCTTTTGTCTGGTTTGATGTGGGAAGTCACGCACCATCATGCAAAAATCTCACTCCAGTGCTTAAACATCCTGGCCTCTTTCATTAAATAGCTTCCTGCAATTTTGTTAAAGTGTTACAGTACATGTCACTGTTAATTGTTGTTTTAAGGGGAGAAATTCACACAGAACACCGACGCTGTTGTTTTCTTTACAGACAACTGAGCCTCAATTTTTTTGGACGTTGCGAGATTGTGGATTCTTCCATGTCACTGAATTCCGTTTGGACTTGAGGCTGCAGTAGTGCACCATGTTTCAACCCTTGTCACAATGCTTTCAATAAACGAGTTTCCTTCATCAGGGTAATGGGCGAGGTTTTCAAGAGAAGCAGCCATTCTGTCAGTCAGCATTTTTTGAACCCACTGACAAAAAAACTTTACAAAATTCTAACTCTGCGATGATTGCATGAACAGTACTCTTAGGAATATGTCTGTTCTGCAATTTCATGAATCTTCACTCTTCGAATTTCCCTTATAAAACTTTCACGAAGAATGCAATTGTCTTTCATGTGCAAAGTCCTTGGTCTGCCTCTGTTGCTCGGGATCATTGCTCAATTCTGCTCTACCATTTTGAAATTTTCAGCACCACAAAGACATTTCTTTTCAACTTAAAATGTTCTTTCCATAATTGTTCACTAACCTGCAATGAAAATTGCATTGAGTGACACCTTCTGCTTGTAAAAATTTGATGACTGCAGGTACTTCTAACATGGAATACTTTTCATTAACACCATCCATTTCATTCGCCTGCCAAACACAGACTACTTAGCGGAGAGCAACGAAGGAACTACTACTATGCATCTCTACAATGGATTCAAGAACTTATATTACACTTGCGTAATGCGGCAACACTATGTGTACCTTTAATATCAGATCCCCTTCATATATGCAGTTCAAATAACAAGGGAGAATATAAAAAGTTCAAGGAATCTTCAAAAACTTTGGCTTATGTGGAACTTTATATTATGCAAGCTCAATATATCAGGGTTCAGTTTTATTACTCAAAGCCAGAACTACTAAGAAATGCTAAATTATTAGAAAAAAATTGCTTACATTGCACATTTTTTGCCATTCTGATGGTGTACTGCACATTGGAACTCTCAAAAATGGACTCGTGTTTTAAGAAATATGAGTTGCAAAAAGATTAACGAAAAGCTTCATGAAAGCTCTTCTGTCTGAATATGAACAAATACATAACACAAAAATTTTCCAGTTTGCACGTGTTAATGAACATATTAAAAAAAATAGAGGGAAGCAAGTAAGTTTACCAAAATATATAATTACAGAACAGTACTGGCTATAAAGAAAAAGTCTTATTGGTAACGAAATTTTTTTATTTACACTTGGAACACATGTGAATGTATAATACAAAACTGTAGACTCAAATCTGCTTTTTATCACCCTTTTCGAGGGTATTTTAATTTTTCCAACACATTGGTTTGGTTTTGACCAGTAACAACGACTTGGGCATCAATGAGCATCAGAAAATGTTAGGGTGGAAGATTTTAAGTAATAATGTAATGGAAAGACTGACGAAAGAAACCTCATGGCAGTTTTACGGTAAACTGGACTGAGCGACTACTATTTTTTGCTGATGGAAGTGAAGGTGACCTTTGAAATGTTGTTGAGGGAAGAAATGTAGACATTGGTGGTGAAGGTGGTATTGCACTTGAACCAGGTATTAACTTTCCACCCAACCTATAAAAAGAAAAGATACACATAACTGTTTACTCTAAATTGGTCAACACACAAGTAATCCATTTAAAAACACTACACTCTGTTGATGGAAAAGTTTTATTGCAAGTTACAGTACTGTGCATTTTTGTGTGTTTGTAGGCTTAAGGGTTTAAAAATCACAAGACCATATAAAACTAAAAGAAGTTGCCCCTAGATATGTTGTTCTTAATCTGAGGACAATTTCTATGGAAGGGACAAACTAGCAGAGAACAAATACAAGGTGTGTCCAAAAAGTGCTGGAACTATAGCTGCAGATATTGTGCTAAGTGTGCAACACAGGAGTTTTATTTACTAATACAATGACACCAGGTTGCTCAAGGTTATGTACAGTTCCGGGTCAGTTGACCCATTTTCATTCATACCTATTCAGCGGTTTACCAAAAAAAAACTTGGGACCCTCCCCACCAATATATTTGAGGCCCTTTTGTGAATATCTTTTAGCTTTCAATTACTTATATTTTTAAATTTTATATGATTAACTAGGCTCTATAGGCATTTTAATAATTCAGATTCTTCGGAACCTACAAGTATTTTTTGTAAAACCAAAGTTATTGCACTTCATTAATAACATGTAACACAAATTTGCACGTCATAAGTAAAATTATTGCCCAAGATTTCTTTTTTTCATTGGAGGTTTAATGACCACAGTGAGCAACTCAATGCACTATAATCAGTCGCCCATCCCGTAAGACAAACACAACAACCATGCCTCATCGGGATTCGAACCCAGACTCCTTTCGGATGAATGATCAGAAGCCATCGCTTAGACTCTCTTGAATATGGAAAAAAAAATGCACTTAACAATAAGGGCACAATGTTCTCCACATAGTAAAAATGTTTCTCTTGACTGTCATAAAATAAATAAATAAATGGCATGGGTCTGTTTCTTTGTTTTTGTGAAGAACACCTTTTAATTCATTACATTCTGAAGGATTAGTAATTATGAGCAAACAACTGCAATACATCACACCTTATATTCATTGGCATAAAAATTTCATTCGTTGAACTGATTTCTTTCACATTCTCTAGTTAATATACATGCATGTACACTCACAGACAATGAAATTTGCGCACCAAGAAGGAAGCATTGGATTGAACTGAAATTTTATGGATGTAATGATACACACGATGGCAAAAATAGAGCTGCAAAACAACTACAGAGGGTTCTGTGGCACGCAGTTCGGTCATCTTCAAAAGTGTGGCGCACCATCTCGTGCGGCAATACATCCTGCAATACGGTCCAGCATGGAGGCGAACAGACGCCTGATGTTGTCCTGTGGCAGACTAACCCACACGTGTTGGACTGTGTTCTCCAAATCCCAGATAGAGAGGCACAGCGGCAGCCAGCATCTCAACTGGTCCCACACTCCCACACATGCTCGATAGGGGACATGTCCGGGGAGCGGACAGGCCATGGAAGTGTCTGGACATGACGTAGGCAGTCCTGGGCAACCTGAGCCGTGTGAGGGCGGGCATTATCCTGCTGGTATAGCGCACCTGGAATTCGGCCAGGAATGGGAGCAGATGGGGCCATAGGATCTCATCCATACACCACTGGCCCGTCAATGATCCACGACCACTACTAGAGCTGATCGGCTATCGTAAGCAATGGCTCACCAGATCATAATGCCTGCAGCGGGGGAGGTGTGGCGCTCGATAGCGAGGTTGGAATTGTGCTGTTGATCCGGGGACTTCCACATCGGGACACGATGATCATCTGTACCCAAAACAAAGCAGCACTCATCGCTAAACACCACATGTCGCCAGTCTGTGACATTCAACGTCGCTCCGGTCTGGCACCACTGCACACAGAGCCGGCGATATTCCTGTGCTAATGGCAGTACACGTAAGGGGTGCTGGGATCGCAGATTCACTTCCATGAGGCGTCGGAAAATGGTTCGTGGGCACACAGGAGCCACTACATTTACCTGTATAGTGGAACGGGTGCTCGTGGGATCTGTTTGTGCTTGGTGCACGATCCATCAATCCTCTATCGGTGGTCCTCCTGGGCCATCCGGAGCCGCTCCGCCATGTGGCAGTGCCATCATGTGTCCACTGCTTCAAACACAATCAGAATGATCACTCTGTGCTTTTCAGCCCAATGATCTAGCCTCTCCCAAAGTCCGTCAGTTGCGTAAATCAATGACTGTGGTGTCTACCTGACATTCTTGTCACTCTGTACTGTTGCTTGCATCAGTCAGTGCTTTTCTTTTTCATGGAGCATCAACTACACGGCGGTTCGTGCTTGCAGTGCCGCCGTGGTGTGTGGTCATGGGCACTTGCCCCAAACACGGATCATTTGAATATCAGCACGCACTCTAGCTATTTGCAAAGTTTTGCGGTTGTAGCATGTTTTTTTTTTTTTAGGTGTGCAGATTTCATTGTCCATGAGTGCATGCATGCATGCATGCATGCATGCATGCATGTATGTATGTATGTATGTATGTATGTATGTATGTATGTATGTATGTATGTATGTAGTCTATTAAGAAGAGATTTTCAAAATTTTTAGGTAATGTCTTTTGTTTTTGACCTTGCTCTTATGTATGTATATATATATATGGCTGTGAAAAGGGGCCTCAAGTACTGTGGAGTAGCTGATTTCTCATAATACCATTTTTATAAACTGAAACCACAAGCTGCTTCCCAATCATCTAATTTTCATATGTCAAACCACAAAAAATATTTCTAAAGATGTTCTAATTTATTGAATAAAAAAGTATCAAAAATTGCTTTCCATTTTAATTCATTCATAAAGCTGCTGTCAAAATTTTCTGGCTATTTCTTAACCAGCTCCATGTGAAGTTTCCACAAAAAAAGTTCATAAAATATTTTTGAGGCTAGAGACCCTTTGAGCTATTAGTCCCCCCCCCCTCCCTCCACAAGGTGGGGGCTATCAGTGCACCTGTGCCTTTAAACTCTGTTGAGTGCTGCTGTGGTTTGGTGGGTTTAGCAATGGCCAATGTCAATGTGTCAAGTTTTGTCTAAAATACTAAAAGCTGCCTCAGAAACATTTGAAATGTTGCAAACAACATGTGGAGAAGAAGCTTTAAGCCATTCAAAAACTTTGAACAGTTTAATAGATTTAAAAAGTTTGAGCATCAATTGAAAGATGGCCCTCACTCTAGACCCCAGCCAACTTTAAGAACAGATAACTCTATCCCCTGTGTGAATGAAGTAATCATAAGTGACACTGCACCGTCTAACTTTTGTTTTTGGAAATTGCTGCCCACACTTTGAAAAAACAAACATTTAATGCAATAAAATGATATTTAACAATACTGAACAAAGACAATATCGCAAGAAAAAAATGATTATGGGAAGAATCTTCACTCCATTTAATTCAGGTTTTGAAAGATGAAGTACTGTTTTTAGTTTAGATAGGCCCCAGCCCCTTCCCCCAAAATTCTCTTTAGTTTTGCACCGATCTTGAGCACAACTAAAAAAAAAAAAAAAAAAAAAGTAAAAGTGGAATTTTGTGAATCTGCAGAAGAATCTTGTGTACAAGAAGACTGTCGGGAGGTGTCTAGCAAAACTAGCAGCTGAACTGGGTCATGACATAGGGTTGGGGATGAGAAGAGTGGCAACTTTATGGCTAGGCTTCTTACACATGACTACAAACTTGTCAGGGCCTTTGAAATCATGCAGCAGTGGATCGAAGCTTTATAGAAAATACTAACATGTCACAAATCTTGGATCTATGGTATGATCTAGAAGCAAAACCCCAATCATCCAAATGCAAGACAAAAACTTCTCCGTGAGACAAAGCCCAGCTACTGAAATCAAATGAGAAAGTAATGGCTGTTTTCTTTGATGTTAAATGTGAGGCACATTTTGAATTTGCTCCAACAGGGTACACTGTGAAGCACACTCTTTTGCAAAGAGAATTAAAAAAAAAATCTATGAAAATGGCCATAAAAATGGGAGTCTCAATCCTGGTTGTTGCATCATAATAAGGCAATAAGTTTTTAGATAAATATATATATTTTACAAAATTCTGAAATAAATACATAAATTCATATTTCTTCATTTGTTTTTTGTAGTGTAAAAACAAAAAGGAAAAACTCATCAGGGGAAAAAAAAGGAACAATATTGTAATGAGCATGCGAATTTACACCCCCTTTCCCCTCCACGAGGGCTTGTTTCATCAGTGCCAGCACATTGGCAAATGATGTCTTCTCTTCCTGCTCGGAGAAGCGAAACTGGAAATCCTACCATACCCACAAAAACTTAGATAACACACGGATAGGTCTCAAAGACCAACACGGACAGTATATATACACTGCCCGATCGCATTATTGTTCTTGGTGATGTTTTTTTTGTTTTTTTTTTTAAATATCTGTGGTCAGCATGTTCTTTCTGAGATATTATTCTGCTCCTATAATATGTGCTAAAGTGCAGTTGTAAAGTGCACTGAGTTAATTATTTCAAGGAGCTGTATAACTGTACCGAATAAATTTCTGTGTTGAGTTTTAACGAGTGTTATGCTTCTTCACTGTCAATGAAAATGATCCTTTGAGCTTGAAGCCCATGAAAAGTAACAAAAACGTAACAGCATCCTATCAAAAACCTACAGTGGATGTGACATCATATGGCATTGTCATTAACAAAGAAAATAAATCAAGACCAAATGCAAAACAAAAAACATTTTGCAGTTTTATTTCATATTCCTGAAGCCTATTAGCATAGCCTGTGGATTTCATGGTTTACAAATGAAGGTTTTCATCAGTTGCACACACATACATATCACTAAGCTGTTCTCTGAGATTCAGAGGTTAGCTCCAAAAAGAAATACAAACTACCAGATATTTTTACTTATTGTAGTCATATCAAACTTCTCCATTTACAGCGATCTTGGCATACAACTCGTGCTTCACTAATATCCATTACACGCCGTACACAAGATCTTTTATACTTCATAATCATAATCAATTTGAACTGGCCATATCATTCACTTTAGTTTCAGTATTTACTAGTCTCATTCCTTTGCGATATGATCAATCACTTAGAAAAATACAAAGACAAATGCATGGTGTCCACAAAGTCTTTTCAAATTTGCACATTTATTACAGACACCCTATGTGAGTTCATGGTATCTGTTGAATAATATATTGTAAATATAAAAGTTTTAATTGACATTATCATTTTATGTTATACGTCCCTCACTGATGTAGCAGGTGCTGTTCTATGAAAATGTGGTCCCCACAAGTGAGTGCAGCGAGTCGCTTGGTTCATCGAAACAAAATCTGATGACAAACGCAACGATATTTCCGGACTAAGTATGGGAAACCCCGCCATCTCATCCTAGTATCCACTGATGGCACCACAAATTCATGGAGACAGGGTCCATGTGGGATCAAGATTATAGGGGCTGCCCACGAACATCGAATGAAGACATCAACCGTGCTTGTGATTCATTTTCACGATGCCTGAAGAAGTTCATTTGTTTTGCTGCTAGAGAACTACAAATGCCCCCAGTCCAAGGTACACAGAGGGTACACAGGGTGCTACCCCTACACTTATATGTATACAAAGTGCAACTGGTACAAGCACTTGAGGTGAACAATAGTGGGCGGCCACTATGATTTTGATCCAACACGGACCCAGTCTCCATGGATTTCTGGTGCCATTGGCGAATACTGGCACAAGATAGCAGGGTTTTCTCATACTTAGTCGGGAAATGTTGTTGCGTTTCTGTATCAAATTTTGTTTCGATGAACCAAGCGACGCACTGTGTGTGCTCTCTCTTGTGGGAAGCACATTTTCACAGAACAGCACTTGCTACGTCAGTGAGAGACCTATAACAAAAAATGATAATGTCAATTAAATCTTTGATATTTACAGTATATTAAACAACAAATACCATGAATTTACATAGTACAGGGTGTCTGTAATAAATGTGCAAAGTTGTAAAGAGACTTTGTGGACACCCTGTATAATGCCAAAAGTAAATCAAGTGTAAATCCATGCCTGCAGTAATACATAGCAGAAATTAAAAACAATTTTACTAACAGGAAAGTACTATTTAGTTTACACTAAGCGACAATAACGATATCAACTTATATATATATATATATATATATATATAAAAAAATCGTGAGCCATTTTGGCGAAAATCCACAAGAAACCATCTTCCGGCCGTAAAACTACCTTAAAATCTGTAAAACTTCCGGGAAATCTGGAATACTTGGCAGGTATGCGAACGTCATTGCGCCGATATCAGCTTTTCCGACATATTATGCAATATCCCCTTGCTGTTCTTCACCCGATATCCGTCCGATATTGGCTTTGCCGATGTATCTAATATCTGAATTTCAATGGCGCTTACTTAAAAACGGGACCAATTAAACGTTTGCGCATTTGTGCGAACAGAACTATAAATATATTCGCAAAATGCAATCGCAGTTTAAACCATGATTTTAACAAAAAAGGACACAAAATTCAGAACTTTTATGAAATACGCCGAAATCCGTAATTCTTCCAACCTGTCCGTAATTCCGTAATCAGGCAGCCAAAACCGTAACAATTACAGAAAATCGTGATGCTTAGCACCTCTGCTATACCGACGCTAAAAAAGAACAATTGCTGCTACCAGTTTCCGCAATGCAGCGTAAGACAGACATGGTAGAAACGGAGAAGCCATTAAAAGTGCGTAAAAGTATCATTTCCGAGCTTCATTAAAAAGAAAGCAAATATGTCTCGTCAACTTGAAGTTATCCGTTTGTAAAACAAGGAAGAAATAAAACAAATGCTACGTGATGTAGCTATGACTTCACGTCTGGAAGCAGGATACACCGCTAAAATCGCGCACAAATTTCCCTTCCTTTGCTTTAAAATTGAAAGGAATACTAGAAGCAATGAATGTTAAAGAAATAGTCGGATAAAACAGTGTACACCTTCCCCAAAAAACTGCGATGGGCGTTGCCATGTTGCAGCTGCATCTCTTCCTGGGGTTGAGTTGAGCAAATAGTTAAAAAATTTAGTTTTTTTTTTAAATGTATGAAATAAATAATATGAAATTTTGGAACTTTCTGAAAGCAATCTGCAAGGGTTAAAGTAATCTGCAGCACCCTCGCCGTGCCGTGCCGTTTCTGCCACTGGGTCTGGAAGTAACCGTCAACTTCCGAAATGCCGCAGAAACGAAAGGGAATGTTGCAAGTGCTTAACAAATATGGATTTTGTAAACAAATGAAAAAACAAACAAACCCAGCAACAATCTAACTGAAACGAAGCTATCTGAAGCCAAGAAATGCAAAAACTGTGATCAACTTTTGGAATGCCTCATAATGCAACATCGAAAAACAGAAGATGGACGATAAAATGTGTAAAAATATGGTTAAAAAAAATAACGAGGAAGAACAAAAAAAAAACAAAAAAACAAAAAAAACCACCTTATCAATCTAACTGAATACTGAAGTGAAGCTATCTGGAAGCAAAGGAGAAAAAAAAAAGTTGTGACGTCAATTTACGGAAAGCCGGCGGCTGCGGAAACAGAGAAAATACTTTAAAAATATGGTATGGTTCTTGTAAAAAAAGAAGAAATCGCATGAATTTAACTTTCAGTTAGATTAAAAAAATAAAGTAGGAATTGCAACCATTAGTTTCCAAAATGTTTTTATGCCCTTTTTTAACCACCACGCACATCAAATATGCACGGTGCGTTAAAAGTGCATAAAAATATCGCTTCAGAGATTCAAAGCTCAAGAAAAGCAATTATATCTCATCAAGTTGAAGTTATCTGTTTGAAAAATATGGAAGAATGAAAGCTAAAATAAAATGAGGGGGACTATTGATTATAGTTGTCTGCACAATCTATCGATTACAAGTTCCATATCTTAAACGGGAGCCAACGTTAAAAATGAGTGAAAATTTTGTTTTAAAATTTAAAGAAATCTGAAAAACAATTAATGTTAACAAAATAGAAAAACAGTCTGCAAACCTTTCTGCGCCGCGTCTTGCTGTTTCTGCTCCCGAACCGCCAGCTTAAACCAAATAGTGTGATCTTCAATGCTTCCGCGGTCTGACAGGTTAGTCACCAGACTCGGAGGATTTTATCGCGTTTCTCTGCTTGAAACACACAGTTCAGAATAAAAGCTGACAGAATTTATAAATGCGATCAAAGCAGAAAATTTCAGAGTTTGATTTTTTACAATTTGTTGAAGTTACATTTTGCATCTATGAACTCAAAGTAATGACTGCAAATTACGAAATTTGAAGTAAAAAAGTTGGGGCCAGGACCAAATTTCCGGGCTCCCAGTAATTTTCCAGCCCTGCATTAAAATTTCAAAAGTTAGTTAAGGAGGAGGCATTACTTTCAGGATGCCCCTTGTAAATATACTCCTGGTAAAACTTACTCGAAACTTAGGCCCAACTCAGATGATCTAACAGAAATCTGCACTTCTGACCACTTGCCCAAAACCTGAAGTTTTGCATAGGCATAAGCCATTTAAAACTTAATGCTGACTCATCATTAAACTTTTGTGTGCCTTTATTAGCAAATGACCATATGCAAAATTCTTGATATCACAGTGGCATTAAAAATAATTATGTACAGCTGACTGATTAAATTCTTCACACAAATGGAGAACACACAATTACTGCCACAAACAGCAGAATAATTAAACAGTATTGTGAGTTGGTTAAGCTTCAAACATACAATGTTTAACCATTTAAGCCCCCCTCCACCTAGAAAGGGAAGAAAGTCTCAAACTTGCAACCAAAGGCTTAACATGGCTTCTGGGAAATGTACATGTTTGGCCAGATACAAACCAGGAATCCTCTGACGTCAAGATACATACACTAACCACTGCGCCCACAGCAACCCGAACTAGCATGACACAGAATAATCTGATATTGCCTACATCTGAAGAACAGTAATGTGATTCTACAATGGAGAAGCAACCATTAAACTTGAGAACATGGATTGGATGAGTGAGGTAAGCAGTCATTTGTTTTTTAATCTGGTCTTTAGTTAGCAGCAGAAAAATGACATATTCCCAGCACAATGTCATTTTAAACAACGCAGCATGAACAGTAATAATTACTGTACATACTTGAACTTGTTCATTTTCTACTTATCCTCGTGGCAGAATCGCGGCGACGGCCGACACACATCACAGATTTATTTTGGCAATTCAGACAGAAACGATATCCCCAGAACCTTATTAAACCATCTTGCAGACTTTATCACAGATGCAAGTTTTCCGCCTTTCAAAATTTCCAAAAACAGAAGTTAGGCGGAGTGAGGTTTTCTCCCGTAACCGTAATCCCCCCCCCACGTTCTCTCAATGCTTGAAGAGGGAATTATCTGATATTGTTGTTAAATAACATTTTATTGCATAAATATTTGTGGTCTGGTTTGAAAATGGAGGCACACAATTTCCGAAAACACAAGTTTGACGGAGCCCAATAATCTTGTATTCTTTTTCTTGCGATATTCCCTCAGCCCTATATGGTCAATAAATATAATTTTATTAGATAAATGTTTGTAATTAAGATTGAAAATGGAGAAAAAAATTCTGAAAACCAAAGTTGTACAGAGCAAATATTTCTCCCTCTAATAATAGAAAATGGAGGAAAATTTTCTGATAACCAAAGTTGAATGGAGCAAACATTTCTCCCTCTAATAACCCTCCACCCGCTGTGCATCTGTTTTATTGTTTAATCATCATTTAATTACATAAATGTTTGCACTTGAGATGGGAAATGGAGAAAAATGTTCCGAAAACGGAAGTAGAACGTAGCGAAGAATTCTCTTATGACAATTTTTTCTTAGTGATGCCTCTGCGCTTTATTGTTGTTAAATATCATTTTATTCCCTAAATCTTTGTGTTTCAGCTTGAAAATACTGGTAAAATTCCAGATACAGAGGACCAGAATGTTCTTGATTTTAATTAACATTTCAATTTATGTAGTGCCTAGGTTAGACTTTTTTAGGTATAAAAATATGTCTGCGCAATTATTATTGTTTTTCACATTTAGTAGTTATCTTGCACAGTGACCACCCATAGATTATTTTGTGGCAAAATCAGGGGTGTTAGTGCCTCTACCATGTTTCGGAGCAATTCTTGGAGCGAGAAAATGTACAATTTGGAGCAGAAATGTTGGGTTTTGGAGCGAGAAAATTTGCATTTTGGAGCGGCTAACCATAGCAAGGTCAGGTGATGCGTAACATCACAGCCTCTCCTTGACAAATGTCAACCCCGCCTTCTCGTGGTGCATCCTGTTCCCACTAAAGGGGCTCTGACGACCGCAAATAGCGGTATACCTATACCATCGGGATCAGAGGAAATGCTATCCCACACTCACCAACCCGCTTGGCCAGCGTGGTGAGTTATGGCCAAACACCTCCAAAATGACTCTACAACTTAAATCTTGGCCCTCAGTCTCCGGCAGCTGGAATGTACCTGGCCAAGGCAGCGGCCAGTGCGACATGAAGGCAGAGGGTGCTAAGAATCCCCGGAGGACCGGACTAGGCTGCCATTTGATGCTGACCTTGGCTACCTATAACGGACGCTCCCTATCTTCTGATTCAAGGCTTCTTGAATTGGAAGAGGAACTACAAAGGATCAAGTGGGACATCGTCGGGCTAAGTGAGGTAAGGAGAAAAGGAGAAGATCTCATTGAACTGAAAAGTGGACATCTCTTCTATTATCGTGGGACAGATACTGGCAGAACTAGTGGTGTTGGATTTATAATAAACAAGAAACTGAAGGATAAAGTGGTAGAAGTTGAAAGTTCCTCTGACAGAGCTGCACGACTCGTTATCCAACTATCGAGAAGATACCAGGCTCAGATTATTCAAACTTATGCACCCACCACAAGTCATCCTGAAGAAGAAATTGAAGAATTTTATGAGGAAATTCGTCATCTAAATAATAAAGGTAAGCAGCACTTGAAGATAATTATGGGAGATTTCAATGCAAAAATAGGGCAACGGCAACAGAATGAAACTTCAGTAGGTAAATTCGGTCACGGCAACAGAAACCAGCGTGGAAATACTCTCGTTGAGTTTGCAGAGGCAGAAGGATTTTTCATCTTGAACTCCTTTTTCAAGAAAAAGCCACACAGGAAATGGACATGGAGACATCCAATTGGGACGACAAGTGAAATTGATTTTATTATGTGTAACAAAAAATTCGTCATCGAAGACTGCAGTGTGCTGAACAAGTTCAACACAGGTAGTGACCATAGATTGGTGAGATGTAAGATGCACCTCAACACTAAACTGGAACGTGGCAAGCTCATAAGACAAACAAAATGTATTGACATAACCAACCTTAAAAAACACCATAATACTTTCAAGTTGGAACTGAAGAACAGATTCTCTGCTTTAGAAGGCCTAACATCGGAAGAAGTGGATATTTCGGAAGTTAACAGAAAAGTAACCAAAGCTCTAATGGAAACAGCAACAAAATTAGCTGGGTCTAAGAACAAGTTGCATGTGAACAAATTATCAGGAAAACCAAAATGTTGATGCAAAAAAGAAGAGAGATGAGGACAACTAAAGAAGATGTGACTTCCAAAGTGGAATATATAGAGCTATGCAAGACAACACGAAAAAGTATCACTGAAGACGTAAGGAAATTCAACTGTGAGCTAGTGAGGAAAGCAATTGAAAACAACCAAATCCTTAAGATAGCAAAGGGACATCTCAGTAAGGGAAGAAAACAGATTATGGCTCTGAGAAAAGAAGATGGTTCTATAACAAGAAATAGAGGCGAAATTTTGACAAGAGTGAAAGATTTCTACTCCAAATTATATGAAAGGGATGATACATGTACTCCAGACATCATGAAAGGTACCAGAGTTCTTCCAGTCCTCCCAGCAGAAGTTGCTCATGCAATCAAGAACATGAAGCGGGGGAAAGCTCCAGGAGAAGATGGAATTACTATAGACATCATACAAGAAGCAAGTGGAGAAGTTGAAACAGTACTCGCCCAAATTTTCACTCGATGCCTTAATGAAGGGAAGATTCCTGAGGATTGGAACAACGCTACAATGATCCTGCTACATAAAAAAGGTGACATTGAGGATCTCAGGAACTACAGACCTATCAGCCTCCTATCAGTGGTTTATAAAATCTTCACTAAAGTTCTTTCACACCGCTTGAAGGTAACACTGGACATGGCTCAACCGAGAGAACAAGCTGGATTCAGGAGTGGCTACAGCACAATAGATCATATCCACGTACTGAGAGAACTAATTGAAAGAGCGAGGGAATATGAACTTCCATTGTGCATGGCTTTTATCGATTATGAAAAAGCCTTTGATTCGGTGAAACCATCAGCAGTTACCACGGCTCTGAAATCCTGCGGTATTGAAGATGCATACATTAATATTATTAATAACATCTATGAAAATGCAAGTGCAAAGATTCGGCTGTTTGAAAATACAACACACATAAAAATTGGAAAGGGAGTGAGACAAGGTGACACCATATCTCCCAAGCTCTTTAATGCCACATTGGAAAATGTCTTTCAATCACTGAACTGGGAAAACAAAGGGATAAAGATTAATGGAGATTATCTAACCCACCTTCGTTTTGCTGATGACGTAGTCATTTTTGCAACTACCCCATCAGAGCTGCAGAGTATGATCCAGGAACTTGCTGACAAGAGTAAAGAAGTGGGATTAAAAATGAACTTTCAGAAGACAAAAGTGATGTTCAATGCTTTTACAAGAAATGAAGATTTATCGATTGATGGAGAAAAACTGGAGATAACAGATACATATGTTTATCTTGGACAGCAGATATCAAGTGAGGGTCACATTGATGAAGAAATTAATCGGCGTACAAAACTTGCCTGGAGAGCTTTTGGAAGAAACAGCATAATTTTCAAGAGCAATATGCCATTATGTCTTAAAAGAAAAGTGTTTGATCAATGCATCCTTCCAGTGCTTACGTATGGTGCAGAGACGTGGACCTTAACTAAAAGAGACATACAAAGGCTGCAGACAACTCACAGTAGCATGGAGAGGTGCATGCTTGGTGTAAAAAGGAGAGATAAGAAGAGGAACTCGTGGATCCGAAAATGACGAGAGTGGAAGACATCATGATCAGAGTTAAATCCCTGAAATGGCAATGGGCTGGACATACTGCCAGAAGGACAGACCATAGATGGACAGCCGAAATTTTAGATTGGATTCCAAGGGACAGGAAAAGACCCAGAAAAAGACCACATGGGAGATGGGTGGATGAAATTCGTAAATATGCGGGAGTGACATGGAGGAGACTGGCACAAGACAGACCGTTGTGGAGGAAACTTGGGGAGACCTTCGTCCAGCAGTGGATTGATAATGGTTGACAATGATGATGATGATGATGATGAACCATAGTATTTTTAATTGTTTTAAGTCCATGCTGTGCTTTAAGTTATGTTTATATACTGAATTACCATTATTTTATGAACTATAAAAAAATGTTATATTTCAGGTTTGTTGACATTTTACTGCTTTTCTTACGACTGTTAATTAGCATTTCTGTCGTTCCTACAATGAGATAAATGGGAAAAAAATTATACTACCCATGATTTATTGAAAACTACACGACCTGCAATACTTTAAGCGTAACACATCAATAACAGGGATTTTCTTCCAAATGCATTTGTTTCACTGCAACACGAATAGGATGCTGCCGCGTCCAAGAACTGTTGCTATTGTTACTGAACACTTGCGAATATACAATTAGGAAGAATAAATAATATGTAATCACTGTTTGTTGTTTGGTTGGTTTTTAGCAGCATATTTTTTGAGATTCATGGCATTCAGATGAAAATACATTATTTCTGAAACCAACCAACTGGCAAGCCACGCGTACGTGGTTTGAGTGTGCATCACAAACTCCTAAAGTGTTCTGAAGGAAACAGGGTTCGTACACTTTTGGGGGAAAAAAATTCAAGGACTTTCCAGGCCTTTTCCAGGACATATACAAAAAAATTCCAGGATGATTATTACGCTTTACAGTATCATGTTCAAATTATTTTTTTAAAGTAATTTCAGTTTTAAGTAATAAAAATGATGAAAGATGCAAATGGATCAAGTTTATCAAGCACAAGACCATAAAGAATAAATTCTGTTCTTATGCCCTGACCTTTGAATTCAAGTTGGATCATTTTCTACAAGGGTAGATTTCTCCTCCCTGATAACATACCAAAACTTTGTTGCAATCAAACAGATTTTATGTGAGTTAACATTCCTAAGCTTGGAGAACAAATACTGCTCTTATGTCTTGGCCTTTAAATTTAATTTCGACCTTTTTCAAGAGGGTAGGTTTCCAGGTTGTACCCAACAGCATACTAAAATTTCGCCGAAATTCAACCGCTTTCATGTGAATTATCCTACAGACAAACCCAAAGCATAAACGTTTCTGCAACCATAGTTCAAAAGTGTTAGGAATTTCGAAAATAAATGCATAACGAACAGCGCGAAAACTAGCTCATAAATAGAATATTTGAAACTACAGTATGCACTCTCAATTATTAGGGATGGTAGAGGGGAAGGGAATAGAACTGTCCAAGATTAGCATGTTTTCGTTGCGCTAGGGCGCTTAAGCACGGCTGAATTCCTTCAGATACCCCCAATGTTCAAATGATTGAAATGTGCTGATGTTCATGGAATGAAATGGTTGATCAGCTATAATGACCGCATAAAAGTTCGGGGGAGGGGCTTTTTTTTTTTTTTTTTTTAGTTTATGCAACATTTTACATCACTCCAGTATTTATCTTGTCATCATCAACAATCGCAATGCAACTACCGCTTACGATCGCGGATATCAGCAACCAAAAATCTGCCATATCACTAGGTGATATAACTCACAGTATCCTGTAACAGTGTATTGTAATTAAAAAAAAAGGATGTGGAAAAAAGAAACTTTCAGAAATTAAGATCATCAAGTCATGCGTTTCAAAAATCCGTTTTCCTTTATAACGTTTAAAAACATGTTTTTGCTTTTTTACCTGTAGTGTAAATAAAACAACTATGTTGATTTTTTTTTATGGAATCAGACGTCCGTATGTCTGATTGTCTTCATCTGAGTTCACACGTTAGCTACTGTGTACAAGTAGACCTATTTTTTCAGCTCAAAAATATGTAGTTTTGTATATATTCACAGTATAAGTCATTCCTTATTCCCACAGAACTGAATTCAGCATATGCAAAATGAAGAACATCAAGACCCGCCCAACACTATATTTCTGATTGTCTGCTGTTTATATTCAAGAAATGCAAACATGGATCAATGGTGAATGCAGCAACTATGATTTTTATTTATTAACAAGAGAAAAAAAAAGCAGTGAAAGCTGTAAAGCTGAAACGGATATTTCTCTCAACCCCCACTCCCCATGCACAAAAACATTCCGATTAAGATCAAACAGCAGGAGGACGCGTCCACACACACAACCTTTGGAATGACCTGATGGAATGGCTTCTTTTCATTTGGCACATCGCCATAAATCACCACCTGCAGCTCACTGAACTGTCAAGTTGCACCCTTCCTCCTTCACTTTAACTATAATAGAAATTGTAAAAAAAAAAATGCTCCCCAATTTTCGACAAAATTAAATTACCAAATTTACGTCATGACGTTGCAATTTACTAAAATACGTTTGTTTATCTGCTGAATATTGCTTAAATCCATTGAAAACTTTTTAATTACAGATGATTTTTTTATTAAAACAGTAACTCAGACGTCTGAATAAAAACGTATGTTTGTAATTCAAATAGAGTCCATATCATCACAGAAAAAAAATTTAAGGATCACTCTGTTTAAATAAACCATGGCATCAAAAAAAAAATAATTCACTTGCTTTTCCCGTAATTTATAATTACTGTTTCTTTTTTTTTCAATCCGATTATGCAACGGATTTTTTTTTTTTTGCATCTGCTAAAGTTCCTAACGGAATTTGGCGAAATTTGCACTAGAACTTTATTGTGATGTATCTTAACTACTGTAAAAATTTTACTGTGTTATTTTCAAAATTCGGAAAAATGGATTTCTGAAAATATTCTCCTAGTCCTTTTGAGCTGTGGAAGTGCTAAACAGGTGTTTGCTTTCTTCCCAACCAAGGGCTTCAGATCAGCGCTCCCAGCTGTCAATCAACCGTTGCTATGGTAACACCCTTTCTGCTGGAGGCACACTCTGTCCAAAGAGGCACACATACTTGTCCATAATAAAAATTACCAATGCTAACTTTTAAAGTTTTTAACCGATTCAATTGGAATTTTGGAAGTGAGCTTCTGTAATCCAATTACAGTGAATGTAAAAATTTCAGCCACTTTCGTGAAAAATTCGCAAAGATAGTTTTCTTATTTTTTATCATAAGTAGCGGAAGTCTCTTGAGGGGAGGGAGGGTGGCATGCACATAAACAAGAAGAAGATGAATGTGTTGTTCAGGCATACTCCTCACTGGTGGATGCCAGCTGACTTGGTACATACGCGACCCCCTGCAAATGCTAAATGCCTCTTCTTTCCCCTTCCGTTTTCAGTTGTCGGACGGACATCAAGCTCCCCTTCGACCTACTAGTAATCATACAATTTTATTGCACTGGAAGTAGTGCCTTTCCCCCCCCCAGCCAAATTAGGATTTGGTGCATGTCGGAAACCGCTGCCGGTGGTTTCTTTGAGAACAGAGAAAAGGAACTTTAAAAAATGAAGGGGTAACAGTAACACGATTTCCTAAAAGGGCATTTTTTTTAAGCACTAATTTCAAATTTCAAGGCTTTTCAAGACAGCATTAAAAAAACACCGTTTTTCCAGGATATTCCAGGCCTTGAAAACGTAATCATGATTTTCTTCCAGGACTTTCCAGGTTTTCAAGCATGCGTGCGCACCCTGAGGAAAGCGTACCTTCGATATAAAAGGAAAACTAATGTAACATTTAATAATCAAATTGTAAAATCACCTTTCAGCAGTTGCACCATGATACTCTTCATACTATGTTTTTCATCCAGTAATTATATTATCAATGTCAAACGTTCGTTATTGCTGTGGACAATTACAACTGGAACCAAAACTATAAGATAACAGTGATATTTATTAAAGTTGGTTAGATAAAGGCTACTTCCATCGCCTAACGCTAGCGCAGTGACATTTTGGCACGGGATTGCCCCCCCCCCTCAGTAGTAGTAGAATCAGTTTGACTTTTTGTTGTTGCTGTCTGAAAGAGCCACTGCTCTTGCATACTTGGGGTCCTGCATGTATGGACATGGACATTAAGCAGACGATTGCGAGTTAGTAAGAGGTTCAACGCACCTTCCATCTGGAAAAAGAAAAGTGTGAGGATGAAGATGTTCCCCAAGGTAGGTCAAAATGAGAAAAAGAAAACCTCCTAAAAATTCTGCTCTCTGAATGTACGGGGCAAAATTCAGACTTTAAGAAAGAACCAAAAGATTGGTATTCCTGATAATTGATAACAAGTTATGTGATATAAACAATCCTTTCATTTATCCATAGCGTTCAAGAGCGATTTTAATTAACATACATGAGACTGACAAAGAAAAAATAAAAACAAAGCTGTACTTTTTAATTTGGTGAAAAATCAGACTGCGCAGTGAGAAAGTGTGAATATTACACAGTACGAACAAAACTGAATCACTCACTGTAATTTATTTATGAAAATATTTAACTAGATCACATTACTGTATTCACAATTATAAAATTACTGAATTCCAAACAAAATAAGGTGGTTTAGAAAGACATAAGCTTCAACCAGTTTTTTTTTTTTTTTTCTCTCCTGGTTTTGTTCTTGTACTTGCTAGAACATTAGCTCTGGTTTCTTTTTGCGAGCAAACCCTACTTTCTTCACAGCAAATTCCACAGCCATATTGTCTTTTGTTGACTCTGCCATTGCACAGCATCCACTACTTTTTTTCTGCTGATAGTTTTCCCTTACCATTTTTCTTTGTTACTTTTCATTCTTTTTTCATTTTTTTTTAATTTCCTTAGATGATAATTTTATATCCATCATGCTTAAAGAACTTTCAGCCTGAGAACCATGAATTCTGATATCAGAGCTTTCACTATTTTAGATAAATGGAGTAATTTTCAAAGAATGAATATTATTTTTTGAACACCATGCATCAATTCTTACAAATTTCCAAACTTTGTTACTTCTGCTTTTGGAAATTTCCCCCACCCTTATCAAGCTAAAATGCACATACATTTATGAGGGTGATGACATTTAACAACTACATAGGAGTGGGAACATCACAAGGGGGGGGGGGGTTACAATTACGGAAGAAATCTTTGCTCCGCCCGACTTCCGTTTTTGGAAATTTATCCATCATTTTCAAGCTGAAATACAAAAATTTATGGAATAAAATTATATCTAACAATACTGGGTAAAGGAAACATCGCGAGAAAAAAAAAAAATACTATTATGAGAGAAATCTTGCCTCCGTCTACTTTCCGTTTTTAAAGGATGAAATCCCGTTCTCCGACGGAGAAAACTACCCCCCTTCAGTTCAGTTGTGCATCAATCACGTGATTGCTCAGAAAAAAAAAAAAAAAAGAATTCCTTGGATCAAAGTAAGAATCTCGTGGCCGAAGATTACGGGGAGATTTTCGGGCGGTCTAACTTCCGTTTTCGGAAATTGTTGCCTACAATTTCAAGCTGAAATTATGCAATGAAATTATATTTAACAACAATACTGAACAGAAGCAACATTGCGCCAGAAAAAAAAAAAAAAAAATTATGGGAAAATTCTGCACCCTGTTTAACGTCCCCAGACGGAATACGACCCCCCAACTAATACCCCCTAAATGACAAAAAAAGGGGAGAGGGAAATGGACCGTGATTTCGCGGAAGAATCTCATGCGAATTAACCACTGAATCCATTTCGAATGTTGTAAGATTACGCTAAAATATCGATAACCTGTAAATTTTAACTTTTAGCTCAGATTTCATAAAAATTTCTCTTTCTTTTTTTTTTTAGCAGAATGGCGCAAGAACAACGTTTGGGTGCAGGCTGGCGCAATTGGTGCAGGTCTGGCAGCCTTGCACAATTATATCTGTTGCAAACTGACCAGGAACTTTCTGCTATGGGGCACTACAAAAAGGGAATCTTAAGTTTCAATATGATGCTACTCAAGACACTCAGAACTATAAAGGTTACGGAAATTTCACATTTCCGTACTAGCTTGATACAGATGTTTTCATCTGTATCAAGCTAGTACAGAGAGCTTTCTCTCGTTTTTTATTTTATTTTTTTATTGGAGGTTTAATGACCACAGCGAGCAACTCAATGGGCTATAAGCAGTCGCCTGCCTCTAATTTAGGATCACTGGTTCCAGGGAAGGGAGAGAGCCAGTGCCATAAGAGAAACAAAACATCCATGCCTCACCAGGATTGAAACCCGGACTTCTTTCGGACGAATGATCAAAAGCCATCGCTTAGACCACTGTGCCACCGGGGCTGCCAAAAGTTGATATTCACATGTATCAATATTAAAACTGATGTTATACAAGCACATTGATATAAGCAACAAATTACCCCCTTTTTTTTTTAAATAGTAGCCTTACAATTATAATAGTTCAAGGCTTTTCTGAAAATAGTTGCTTTTGGCTGTTTTTTGTTAGAAATAGTAGCCACAGTCGCCTGTTATTAAAAATAGTAGCAATAGTCACCACTAGCAGCCCTGCTGTTACAAAGTATTCAATGAAATAAAAGAAATTTTAATATACCTGTGATATGATGTAAGTAGCACACTTGTGAATACATGGCACCAATCACTTTTCAAAATGGCATCCACTTGCCTTCACACAGTCCTTCAGTCTCTGTGACCACTCATCAATAGCTTTACGCAGAGTCTCCACAGGGAAAGCTGCTACTGCCGCACCACAGAGTGTTTGAGACTGTCAATACTGGGGTGTCTCTTTCTGCAGACAAGTGTGGCCTACAACTTGTAGTCCAATGGGCTGAGGCCTGGGCTGCTTGAAGGCCAATCAGCTAGAGAAATGAAGTCTGCCTTCACACAGTCCTTCAGTCTCTGTGGCCACTCATCAATAGCTTTACCCAGGGTCTCCACAGGGAAAGCTGCTACTGCCGCACCACAGAGTGTTTGAGACTGTCAATACTGGGGTGTCTCTTTCTGCAGACAAATGTGGCCCACAACTTGTAGTCCAATGAGCTGAGGCCTGGGCTGCTTGAAGGCCAATCAGCTAGAGAAATGAAGTCTGTCAAATTTGTATGAAGCCACTCCTGGGTTCACTTGGCCTTGTGGGCAGTTGCGGAATCCGGCTGAAAGCTCCACTGTCGGGTTTGGAAGAGGGTGTGACTCACATTTTTGACCACTGGTTCCAAAATCCTGTCCTGGTAGACTCTGGTGGAAGTTTTCACTCCTTTCTCACATAAATAGAGCTCCGTGGTACCTTTGCAGGAGACTTCCCACCAAACCATGAGAGAGACAGAATGATGGACTGCCATGATCCTTGGAGCTTTCTCCTGAGGTTGACACATACACCCTGTTGTTTTGGTGGTTGAAAGCCTCTTCAATAGCAAAAAATTTTTCATCAGAAAAAAGCATCTGTCTGGCGATTGTCCGCGTAACGCTGCAGCAAATGTTTTGCTTTTAGCACCCTCTGCTGCTGCGGGGTGAGGAAGTGCCCAGTACGCCGCCAGTAAGCTCTCACCCTTAGGTCACTCCGCAGCACGGGTGACATCGACACCTCTCATCACACGAGTTTCAACAACAAAGTGTTTCAGACGCTGATCATAAACAACAAAATCTATTACACTCTTTAATCCGAGAGTACGATTTTCCAAAATGTATGTGTGGATATACTTCGATGCAGAGTTCAATTTATCTTTCACCATTATCATTCACACCAGGAGAACTTACCAAAGAGCGTTATCAGAAATCCTGTTCTGCACATATATTCTAGCATTGAAGTTCCCTTGCTATTATAACTTTCTCTTTAGCAGCAAACTGGCTCAAAACAGCTTCTACCTCATTCCAGAAATCTTCCTTCCTACCAGATGGTTCCGAGTCACAAGGAGCATACACTACAACAATTACTATTCTCTGAAGTTTCATCTTTCAAAGAATTCTCTCACTTATGCAGATATAGTGCATCAAGTTGTTCTTTATCTTTTCACTTAAAATCACACCTACACCAGCCTGTCCCCTCACATTATCCAATACTTCAGACCACACACTCACTGTGGCATTTACTTCTTCTATTCTAATTTCCTTCTTTTTGGTTTCACTAACACACAGCACATCCAATCTATACTAATTCATCTCCTCAATCACCTCATTCAGCTGGCCATTTATACCTCTAGTATTCCATACACCAATCTTACATTCACTCAGCCGAGATCTCTTTCTTCCACGCCGTTTAGAAAGTCCAGGTCGATTCCGTGGTGGACCTTCCTTCTCAAGTGTGGTAGGTCCACCATATCCCACACTTGAGTCATTCTTAATATTTCTTTTTGTCTTTTTAATCAGGTAAGTACATCAGTGTGGGGGATTAGCCCACAGCTGAGGGTTCCAGTTGGTCGTTCAACCTAAGCATTCTGGAACAAAACCCAGTGAGTTGGGGATTTTTCGCCAATGATGTCACACAGAACTAGCTGGCACCTCTTCCAAGATTCACAGAGGCCCTTGCTGGTGTTCTGTGTGCCACATTGTTGCTCATGGAGCGCCCCGAGGAGGCAAACCCATCTCTCACAAGACTGCCCACATGAAATTCAAACTGAGTATAAATAAGGAAAAAGCCAAAGTTATGATTTTTGAGCAAGGAACAATTAGTGCTGAACATGAATAAGTCTAAGTGGCACAGTGATTGACTAGGTGAACGAGTTTGTGTATTTATGAAGCATGTTTGACAGAGATAACAAATTAGATGGCAAAATTGTCAGGCAAATGAATTTTTCATTAAAATTCATGCTTCAGGAGGTTTTCACAGTAATGATGGGTTTTCAAGAGTCCCGCATGGCTGTGTATGAAAGTGTAATTGTTCCTACTTTGATGTATGGCAGTCAAACCTGGCTACTGCAGAAGAGGCATAGGAGTCATTCGTGTGCTGGAGAGATGCATTACACAGAGCTGTATAAAAATAAAATGTATCTGCGTACACAACCATTGAAAGAGAAAACTTGCTGAAAACCCGTGAATCACACACACAATAAGAGTAGAATAGGATAATTTAAAGAAAAATTAATAAAACAATAAATAATTATTAGAACATTACATATTTCTGTGAGGTTATAAAATAAGTACATTACAACTGAATGTGCAGCAATGTGTGCGAAATAGACTTAGGGCAAAATATTAAACTATGAAATTCATAAAAACAAGGGACTAATTAAGGAACGTTTTTATATCTAGAAAAACAGTTCCATTAATGCACCTTAAAAAATTATAAATAGCATTTTCAACAACTTAATTCAAAAATAGTAGACTTACAAAATACATAAAGAAAATATTTTAATTGAATAACTGGCAACTGCAAGAAGAACCTGGCAATAAAATTTAAATTATTTCCGTGTAAACGAAACTTTTGATACAGTTCCTATACGTTGATAACAGGCCTTGAATAAAATCTGGAGGCCAGAAAAGTCTGTAAAAACAAAAGAACTCAGAAGATGTGACAAATAAGTGAAAATACTTCAGATTAAAATAGAATTAAATATATTAATCTGAGTGTAGTCTTGAATAAGTGTTTTAATTGCTGTAAATAACGTTCTTTTTTAATCTACAAGCAGAAACTATCTGCAAAATCTGCTCCTAATTTGGAAACTATCCGCGTACGGTGTACATCTACATTCTGCTACTCTGGCGTTACATACAGGGGGTTTGTGGCAAGACAATCTCTGATCATGTGAGGAATGAAGATGTGTTGCAGTTGTGTAATGTGCATCAAAATGTTGTAAGGTGGAGACTAATATTCTTAGGTGGTTTAGCCATGTTGAAAGAATGAGTGATGAGATGCTTACCAAGAAAATTTTTTCAGCCAAAGTGGTAGGAAAGAAAGGTAGAGGAAGGCCAAGGAAATCATGGGAGGACGTGATTCAGGAATGTCTGCATAAGAAAAAGATTATACGTATGAAGTACATAAGGTCTTGTGTACGTCATGTGATGGATGTCAGTGAAGCTCGGGCTGTTCCAAGATCGCGGTAAATTGAGATGTTTGATATGGCAACAGTAAGTAAATAATCAGAAACATTTATCTGGTGAATTGTCTTTCTTTACAGAGTTAACCTCTGAATCTCAGAGCTTAGTGCTGTACAAAAACATATAAAGACACATAAAATTGTTTACAAAAGATGCACAAATTATACTGCGATCAGTGTTTATGCAAAAGCAACAAATTTCTGAAGAACATGTGGTTGGAGAACGGATGTACAGTGCTTACCGATAACCAGACGGAGAGACATTTCAGTAAGGAATATATCCACTTCGAACTGCAATGCAGCTCTCACAATGCCATGGCATGCTGAGCACCAAGTGATCCACTGCAAATAATGAGTTGTATTTGCTATTCTAAATCTAAACAGTTTGCTCTTAAACTAAATAAGCCATTTTCTGCAGCTTACATTCTGATCTGTGCATCCCTACATTTGCTGACCTCATCTGTCTCAAATTCTGCATTGACTTGAGGGATTTATCCAGCCCAGACAACGGGCAAATAATATTAATTTAGGCCTAACCTCCAAACAACACCAGTCTCTCAATGACCAAAACTTTTTTTTCTGTCCAAGAAGTGACTGATATTCAGAAGTTTCACCATACCAATAATTTCACTTTAGTTTCCAATTCTTTAAAAAGAGTGCTTGCTTTATCAAGAATGAGAAGCGATTAAAAACAAAAGCGAAACAAATACAAAATCGCCAATCTCAGATGATTTTACAGCAATTCCTGGAGGCATTGTTTAGCAGAAACTTAAGAGCACAACACCGTGAATCCCTACATGAACATTTTTGACCTTTTTCTCTCAGTTGGTTAAAAGGAGTGAATAAATATTGAACTTTTGCACTGCAAGAATCTCCTGCAGCCCTAGTACTGCAACAAAAAAGGAAGAAGTGAAAAAATGTGACTATAAAAATATTGAAACTCCAAGAAATTCAGTATTTTCCAAAATACTTCTACCTATTCCCTTTTTGCATACATTTCACCTCAGATGCCTGTACTTTAGCCAAGGTTCTTTACACGCTGCTGTTTCTAAAGCAACATATCAAAATGCACCAATTTACCATTAGAAATTTGCATCAGCTCTAGCTTAGTAGTTGATATGGTAATAAATGAATTGTCTGTATAACTCACAATTTATGCCCATACACACGAGATACATTTACTTGCCCATTTTCTTTCTTTGGTGATAATTTTTTTAACCTGATCTCCAGGTCAATGTCACAGTTTTACTGAAAATATTTGGATAAGCTTAAAAAAGGCAGACTGTCTAATAAAGTTTTGTATCTGCATGTGAGATATTTGTTTCTTTTTTCTCTCTGAAGAAAGAATTCAATGTGAGATTCATTAGTGAAAGCTGGAATCAGCAAATGAAAATTGGTTAACAGAATAAGTGGCTTGCCCTTCCTTGTAGTCGTATTAGTAGTAATAACAGCAATAATTTGGAGAAACAATTTCAGATATCTATCTCACTCATTGCCACTTGAGTTTACATGTAACCTTTTTCAATTAAGAATATAAGTTTAACTAAATTAACACTTGATTCTCAATAATAATAACAAAATACTGCACAAACATCTAAAATGGAATCTGAATGATCTATACCTTGACGAAAGTGAAGATCGACCAGTTGAAACACTTGATGGAAGTAGAGAACACTGCATCGGTTGGCCTGCAATAAGATAATATTTAAAAAATACTTCTCAAAACAAATCTTTTTCAAGCTAAATGCTTACAAGCTTATATAGGTACTTATGAGACAAATCTAATCTACTGAAAAGATCAAAGATATAACTAAGGTTTGCACCCAAACATCTAAGAATTCCACTCACGTTTGCATAAAATGAAAAAGACAGTGCTGATTACAATAAATAAATAAAAAATAAATAAAATAAATAAAAACAACTATACAACATAACTCTAACTAGTACTAATAGATTAACTGCTGGGTTGTTGCAGTTGAAATGGCAAATTTCATTGGGACACTGAAAGCAAGCATAAAATCAGAAGCAATTTACCTGATCAATCAAGATAGTCACCAGTGGTGTCAATGCACTTCTGCCAATGTGTTTCAAGGGTGTCCATGCCAACTTTGAAAAACTCCAGTTCTCTTGAGGTCGACAGTCTTCAAACACCTGGTAAACAGCTGCATCATTGCAGAAGGTCCTCTTGGACAGAAAATGGTGCATGTGCCAAAAGAAGGTCTGCAGAGTAAGAGGGGTGCAACAGAGTCTTACATCCTTACTGGTGAAGTTTTTGCACTGTTATTCATGTAACAGGGTGGTGAGTGTAATCATGAAGCATCAGGACACCGTGTCTATTGACCAATGCTGTCTGATTTCTGCAGTTTCTTATGCATTTGTTGCAGCTCATCACAACAGCATTCTGGTCTGACCAAGTCTTAAGAATGAATGGTGGATCATGCCAGTAGATGACCACCATACAGTGCCAATCACTTACTTTGGGTGTAGGACTGGCTTTGACTTGCTTCTGGGTGCTTCATCACCATCCAACCATTAAGCAGAATGTCTACAATTATCATATAGAATCCACTTCTCACCAGTAGTCACAATGCACTGCAGAAATCCTTCCCTTTTGTTCCTGTTAAGCGAAGAAAGAGCATACTTCAAGGAGATGTGCCTTGTGTTCCTCGAGTAGCACAAATAGCACCCACTGATCAAGATTTTTCACTTTACCTATTGCTGCTAGGAGCCAGAACGTTGTTGAACAGTAGACGTTTAACCTCTGTGCAACCTCCCATATCATTTGGCATGGATCCGATACCACAATTCATTTTATTTCATTAATGGTTGTACGGTTGTTTATGCAGAGTTGAATGCAGAGACTTTTATCACTGGACTGGAATTTTGTGAACCAACGACACAGGGTCCTCTTGCTAGCTGTTCCCTCACTAAATGCTGTATTCCTGCTCCTTGCTGCCTTGGACACGGAATGCCTCAATTCAAAGAAAAATAATGTGAATTTGAATGAGCTCAATGGCCCATTAACACTTCACTGCATTCACTACCACCAGTAACTACACAACAACTGATGATCTCATTGCATAGTCCACAGTCCAAAGTATCATATGATGTATCACATGCATATTTACTGTACAGAACAGCGCTAAGTGGCAATACCCTGGAATCGGTCATTTCAACTGCAACACAACACAATATTTTAAACCTGGATAATGAAATATTCCATAGATTCCTGATGGGTAATTAGAACTATCACACTTGTTGATTTGAACGGATTCAGATTCCTAAACTATCTATGTTTAGCTTCAGTTGCTTGGAACTTTGTTGTCCAGAGCGATGTAATGATAGCATGCTTGAGAACAGCAATTGGGAGAAGCAAATTCGATTCTTGCTCTTGGGCGAGGCAAGTAATTTTCAAGTTTCCTGAAGAATGACAACATAGGAAACAGTTGAAATATGGCAACTCTGTGCTAATAATACTATTCGTTTTTGTCTTTCACATAATTTCAAATAATTATTTTTCAGGGGGATTCAGTTACTCTTTGATGCATTGGAATTTGTGGCCTGCACCTGTAAATGGATGAGAAACAGGTGTTGGCCCTACAAAGAAGAAAAAGACTGCTTTGGCTGGAGTAAAGATCTACAAATCCAAATGGATTCAGATTCCTAAGCAATCTCTGCTTAGCTTCAGTTGCTCGAACTTTGTTGTCCTGGGTGGTGTGATGGTAGCATGCATGAACAGAAATTAGAAGACGTGGGCTCAATTTCAACTCTATGGGATGTCATTTTCAATTTTTCTGAAGAGTAGCTACATGGGAAATAAAAAATATACCTTTGTGTCTATAATGATATTTAAAGTTAATATGTGTACATTCCCACATTTCTACAGTTCCCAGATACAAATTCATTTTTACTGTGTATCAGTAACCGTAACACTTGATCTGATAAAACTAGTTTAAAAGGCTTGATGAGAAGACTTGATTTCGAAGTTACGAATATTTTCAATTTAGACTTTAGTGAAAGTTACACATGGTTAATATTTTGTATATCTTTCTTTACAAAGCCTTTTCATCCTGACCAATTAGAGAATCTATTTGTTTGCTTGTTTGTGTGATTAACAATCCCAATCAGCACCTAAGGAGTCACCCATCTCTAATTTAGGGTACATGACTCACAGAAAGTGACAAAGCCAGTGCTGTAGAAAAAAATCACACCTTAAAGTTGAACCCAAGCTATCACTATATCACTAAGCTGTTCTCTGATATTCAGAGGTTAGCTCCATAAAGAAATGCAAACTACCAGATAATTTTAACTTACTGTTGCCGTATCAAACTTCTCCATTTACAGCGATCTTGACATACAACTCGGGCTTCATTGACATCCATCACACGCCGCACACAAGATCTTTGATACTTCATACTCATAATCTTTTTCTCATGCAGAAACTCCTGAATCTGATCCTCCCATGACTTCCTTGGCCTTCCTCTACTATTTCTTCCTGCCACTTGGGCTAAAAAGATTTTCTTAGTAAGCATCTCATCACTCATTCTTTCAAAATGGCCAAACCACCAAAGCATATTAGTCTCCACCTTGCTAACAATATTTCGCTCTACATCACACAACTGCAACAAATCTTCACTCCTCACACAATCAGACCATGTCTTGCCACAAACCCCCCCGTAAGTAACGCATTTCTCCAGCACACAAACAACTCCTACGTTTCTTCTGCAGTACACATGTTTCATTGCCATACACCAGAGTAGGAACAATTACACTTTCATGCACAGCCATGCCCTCTAGAGAACCCATCATTCCTGTGAAAACCTCCCAGAGCAGCTATGACTTTCAACGAAGAATTCACTCGCCTACTAATTTCACCATCCAATTTGTTCTCTCTGTCAAACATGCTTCCTAAATACACAAACTCACTCACCTGGTCAATCACAGTGCCATTTATACTTACATTACATTCAGTGCTACCAGTTACTCTCTCAAACACTATAATTTTGGGTTTTCCCTTATTTATACTCAGTTTGAATTTTATGCAAACTTCGTACATCCGAGACAACATACTCTGCAAATCACTTTTGCTCTCTGCCAACAGGACAGTGTCATCAGCATATAGCAATCTGCACACGGATATGACCAAGACATAAACCACTATAATCTATTTTGGCATCACACATGCACACATCCATAAATATCTTAAACAGTCATGGTGACATTACACAACCTTGTCTGACTCCTGCACCAATAGAAAACCATTTTGATAAAACACCATTCACTCGTACACAAGCTCTACTACCAGCATACATGGCTTTTACACTATTAAGTAGATTCCCAGTAACAACATATTCATTCAATACCTTCCACAAAAGTGTCCTATTCACTCGGTCGTAAGCTTTCTCTAAATCTATGAAGGCAGCAAAAACTTACCAACAGCCAGATACTTTTCAATCATTATGCGTAATGCAAAAATTTGGTTAGTGCAGCCTTTACCAGGCATAAAACCACTCTAAACATACCACACTTTTTCTGATGTAAAACCCTGTATTTTTTTTTTTTTTTTTTTGATTTGAGGTTTAACGACCACCGTGAGCACCTGTACTTTTTCAATAACAACCTTATCAAGCACTTTCCCTGGCACACTCAGTAGGCTAATACTACGATAGTTCTTGCAGCCAGTCTTGATCACCTTTTCCCTTATACCAGGGAACAATGATAGCATCCTTCCAATCCCCAGGGACTATTCCTAACTCCAAGCATGACCGGCAAATTTCAGTTAACCAGTCAATTACAGGTTGGTTGAACCCAAGCTTTCATCCAAAAAGTCAAACCCATGCCTGATTCCAATAATTAGACAGAAGGCATTCCCCTGATAACCTGGCCACCGGAGCTGTGACTAAAGTGACTGAGGCTTAGTTAATTCAAAAAGCTGGTCAATTTGCCTAAACATTATTTTCATTATGTGTTTCACAAAAAGTTCATGACAATTTCAAAGATTCACTCACTCTGAGCTTGTTACAGCTCTTTACTACATGAGCCTATATCTAATTACACATCAAACTAACCTGCTTGTCAGATTGTAAAGTGCCAATATTGGCTGCACATTTCACTACGAATTTGTCATCAGATTCATAATTAACTGTCAGCTGCTCTGATTTTGGTTTAATAATCAGTTAGTCTGTCAGAGCATGTACAGGAATGGGGTTAACTAAGACCTATTTCGAAGCAGCTAAGATGCCCTTTCAAAGATTAAATTGCAGACATGACACCCTTATAAACTGGATTATTACCACAAATATATGTATTCACACTTCATTCACATAATTATAATGCACAGCACTATAATGGTTACAACACACTGTAGCTATTAGGTGTGCAACTTAATTCTCCGCCCCTAACCGCAAGCGATCATAGAACGTCGACAAATCCAAATAGTTGGGTGTGATAATGGCTGATTGCAGTGCCATCCAGCAACTTTCCAGGCAACCATAACCGCTCACAGTTGTAGTGACAGAAGGGACGAAAGTTGACAGTGAAAGCAATGTCGCTCGAGAAGTAACATTTGAGGCAATGTCTCCTGTTCGCGTTTCAGCTGAAAAAAGTGCCGCGGAAGCCCAGTAAATGATCTGTGCTACTTTGGGTGAGGCTGCTGTGTCCTACAGTACACGTAAGAAGTGGTTCCAGCGGTTTAAGCAGGGAAATTTCTATCTCCGTGATGCAGAACGTCCAGGACAGCCACAGAAAGCTGACGATGAGGAACTGGAACAACTGTTGGAAGTGGATCCCTGTCACACACAGTCAGAGCTCAGCCAGGAATTTGGAGTAACATGGCAAGCCATTGCAAAGCACCTGCACAAGGAAGGAGAGTTAGTTGCACCTAGACTTGCTCGCAGCTGTGAGTTAGTTGGGTGCCCCAATAACTCACAGCTGCGAACAAGTCTAGGCGCTACGATGTTGCTGTGTCCTTGCTCTCCAGATTCAAGAAGGAGGATTTCCTCCTGTGATGAGAAGTGTATCCTCTATGATAATCCTAAGCGGCACAAATTGTGGGTTTATCCAGGTCAGCCTACCACCAGTACCGCCAAATCGAATATCCATGCCAGGAAGTTGTCGTTGTGCATATGGTGGTATCTTTTTTTTTTTTTTTTTTTTTGATTGGAGGTTTAACGACCACCGTGAGCAACTCAATGGGCTATAAGCAGTCGCCCGTCCCTAATTTAGGGTCACTGGTTCCAGGGAAGGGAGAGAGCCAGTGCCGTAAGACAAACACAACATCCATGCCTCACCGGGATTCGAACCCGGACCCCTTTCAGACGAATGATCAGAGGCCAACGCCTTAGACCACTGCGCCACCGGGGCGGCTGGTGGTATCAGCGCGGTGTCATACGCTATGAGTTGCTCAAACCTGGTGAAACGGTCAATGCTGAGTGTTACTGTTAGCAACTAATTCATGTGAGGGACGCAAAAAGACCATACACCGGCAAGGGCAGAAGGTCAGTCCTGTTGCTTCAGGATAACGTGTGTCCTCACACTGCAAAAACAACTTTAAACACTATTACTGACCTGGGATGGGAGAATTTGTCCCACCCGGCTTATTCCCCAGACTTCGCCCTGTCGGATTATCACCTCTTTCGCTTCCTACAACGCCACCTGATTGATACGCACTTCACTTCTGTCGAGGAGATCCACACAAGTATTGATGACTTTATCAACTCGAAACAGCCCTCTTTTTCTGCAGGGGCATTCGGCAGCTCCCTGACCGATGGCTCAAATATATCCAACACGACGGGGATTATTTCCCTTATTAGGTACGAATTCGATTTGCTATAATTTGCTGTCAATGTGTCCTGCTTGTGGCCAAGAATTAAGTTGCACACCTAATATATACAGTGTGAAGAGAGAGAACTTTATTATTCTAAAGTGGAAAGACATATCACTGATGGTGAAGATATCACATCCATGTATCTTTGTGATGATATAGTTTACGCATTCATTTGGAGTCACACAATAAATGCCAGTCAGGGTTTAAGCTGGCTCAAAAAATGCTGTAGCAAAAATGCTAAAATGGGGAAAAAAGTTGTAGCAAAATGCTAAAGAAAGTTAGCGGCTTTTGTCACTTAAAAAATTGTAATATCAAATTAATTGTTCGCTCCAACAATGCCTTGGACAGCAATGGAAAACTAATTAGCTTGGAAGATACTAACATATTTAAAAGAAAACTGTGTTGGGCAGTGTAAGTTGATATACAGCTCCTAACAGGATAAGGATTTTTTTTTTCTACAACATGATTAAATAAGCATAAAATCCAAATCTGAAATTTGATTTTGTGAGTTACCATTGTCTTTGCATGAATGATTTGATTAATGACCAGCATGAATTGAATAAGTAAAATGCCAATACTGTTACTATTAATAAAATTTTTATTTGTGTCAAGAGATGTACCGAAAACCCGGGTTACGACATTATAAGCTGCTTTCGCGATTGAACTTACTGTGTACCCCCATCTACCCGTATTTTAGGTTAAAATTTATTAAAAAAAGACTTATATATATATAAAAATGTATATTAGTGTAAATAAATAATAAAAATAAAACAGTCTTTGAGCATCAATAACCCTTCTCAATCCAAGTATTTCTAAAACCAGTTAAATTTTTATTAATAGTAACAGCATATTCCTCAAACCAACTATCATTTTAATTACAATATAATAAAATATTACCATTTCAGCCATCTAAATATTTATATTTTAATATCAAACATAACAAAGACAAAGTACACATGGTTCATATCGCGAATCGGCAAAAAAAAATATGCTATGAAAATAATATTAGTCCTACAATTATTGTAGTGTGAGTATATGTGTATTTCACACATTAATTTACAGGTACTTGCAAATGTCAAAAAAAAAAAAAAAAAAAAAAAAAAAGCTTGTGGTGAAAAACATTCCTCTGCATTCGCACTTCCTCACTTCTTATAGAAGAGGGAGTGGGCAAAGTACGGAAGGAACGGGTACTTCACCGGATGTGCGATTTTGAATGTGCTTCCTCGTTGTTTTGCTCTGGGACCTCCCTCCTCCCGCTCTACCTCTTCCATGTCATTTCTGTCGATCGCGGGCAAGAACTTATTTCGCAATCGGTTCTTCAGCTTTCATGGAATTCATGCTATTTTTGCAGAAGACAGAACTGTCTGTTTTGAATCGTTAACATAGCAGGGTTAAATGTTTTTCGAATAGGGAATTTCGTAATTGCTAACACTCAAGATTAATTACAATACATAAAAATAAATATTTTAAAAAAAATAGCGTTAACTTTTTCAGTACTGCCGGAAAAGAGAACGAAAAAAAAAAAAAAAATGACCTCCTACCCCTTGCGATTGTTAATTACACTCTAACACCGTTTCTGGTACGTCCTCCCTCGTAATCCATCCCCCTCTAGCTTGTAAAATATGTGATGACAAACCACGTGGTGAAACTTTACTTGCCTGACAGACTGTTGAGTGTGTTTACATTTTCTGGGGATCGAGGCCGCCGGAATTCTTTGTTTATTTTTATTTTCTTATTTCGGTCTTGTGTGTTTCCGCTTCCAGTATCTTAAGGTGAAGAGCGCGCGCACTTAGCAGTTGTTTACAAGCAACCATTTCCTGAGGTTTTTGCTCCATCTGGGAAGCCGTGGTTTCGGCAACAACTGAAATTAAAAACTTTTTTTCTTCTGTAGTTACGCATACGCGTTGTCTCTGTCATGCGCGATGGAAAGTTGACACATATTATTGTTTTGATGTTTCGATCAGCCTAAATTGATTGATGTTTTAATCACCCTAAATGTTTGTTGCTTCAATCAAACTCCTTCCGCGTAGGAAATTTTTCGATTAGTTAGCAGCCATGCGCAAAAACAAATATATGAAAATAATTGGAAATTGGGAATTTTCACTTAATTTATCACTTGCTGGGACGTAGCTTTTTCTTGCTGCAATGCACAGTTCGCAGTTTAAATATGGTATTTTATCCCTCCAGTTAACTTGCACCCATTTGTAAAGGGAGCACCATTTTCGCACAAGTTGCTCGGAAGGTATATTAGATTGAGCAGCAGTTTTACTTTTTTAAATTTTAAACTCACATTCTTTTTCAGTTGTTTTATCGGCACTGTCTTCGCAATCTTTGCGTTTCTTAATAATGAATTTATCCATTGTAATGCGGCACGTTGTATGATGGACGGCGCCTTGAGTGGCGAAAGCAACCCCTAGCTTGCACTTATCTTTCCTAATATGTGTTCCTTCTCTATAGAAGTTTGAAAGGTCACTCTGGTCACGAATGCAGAGGTTGTTTATGGCCTTGGGGGTGGGAATGAAGCCGTAGACATCGCAGTCAGGGCATTGCAGTTGACTTGAATGGGGGAAGTGTTCTAATCCCTCTAGCCTCTATCTTACCCTGCCAGCCTACCCCACCCTTTATGGAGCGCTCTAGAGTGTATGTAGGGGGTGGGGAGTGATTCAAAAGGTGCTGTAGGGACACAGTAAGAACCTATTATTCCTTAAGGATTAAGAAAATAACATTAGCGGAGTACAAATCGCTGCCAGAATTTTGGAAACTTTAGCTTTCACAAAAATAGAATAGCCGGAGTAGAATCCGCTGATGGGTTAATATTTAAACGGCGGGCGCAATTTTGCGACAGGCACTCATTTTTTTTCTCACATTTTAGATTAACTCATCGCATTTCGCAAAAATAGCGACCGCAGCTTAAACCCTGATGCCAGTAGTTGTCTACTGATTGTGCACAGATAAATGCAAGTGGTAACATGGGGAGACAGCAATTTATTTCAAATCTAAAACTGTAAGTCATGTCAAGTAAATCATCAGCTGAAATGTGTTGAATCTTATATTTGTCAGCATATACATGTGTAGATGCCATACATTTCTACTGTTTTCCAGGAAGCAATCATTCAAAAAAATTGAAAATTACATTGACCTGGAACAAGAATTGAACTTGTACCTTCCGATTTATCGTTGGACTTGCTGCCATTATACCACTATGGACAAAGAAGTTCACAGCAACTGAAGCAAAACAGATATAGCTTATGAATCAGAACAACACTCCAGATGTGCGCTAGTTGAAGCAATTTCCACTTCATTGTAATGCTGATGACCCTCTCATCCATGTAGTTTTCTGAAGGGTGGTTACGTGGGAAGCAGTAAAAGTGTATGATTTCTATATGTTGATAATTATACATTTATGTCTTTCATGTATTCGCAGAGAACTATTTCTTCCAAGGATTCACTTTCCATTTGTTTCTATGTGCTGAATCTTTCAGTGAGTACTTTGATCACATAAGTTTTGCATTATGTAAAATGCAACAGTTTAAAAACTATCTACCTGAAAATCCTCAATTAATTATTCAACAACCCAAAATAAGAGGTACAGAAAAAAAAAAAAGAAAAAGCATAATGTCTATATGATTCTCAGCATGCATTCAAATTTGTGCTACACCAAGAAGATTGGAATTAACAATGACATTTTGCACTGGGTAAGGTTCACATGAGAATGGGTAATAACTCTACTTTCACACTCTTTCTAAAATCTCCCTTAAGATTTAGGAGGAGAGCCTAACGAAACCACCTTTTCCAAATATACCCAATGGCAACACTTTTGTAGACTTCAAAAATGACAACCTCCATACCGTACCCACCCATAAATGATAATCACAAGCTGTATGCAGTAAAGGTTAAATTGCACTTCACCAGGTTCAGATCAGTGGGGGAAAGTAAAAGCAGCTTGCTCAAAAGTAAATAAAAACAGAGAATTTACTTGATGTACAGTCCATAAAATACTTACTCTAGAATATGACCACACCAAGTTTATTTCAGTGATAGTCACATAAGAGTTCTTATGTGTGCTTCAACTGAACAAGGATAGATGGTAGCAAAGAAGCCCAATATGTTCAATTTCCTATATTCATATTTACCACAAACATACATACCTGCCAACAGAATTTTTTTTCATCTTTTGGATACTTGCACAGAATTTTGTTTTCAGACCAGTTTTCTTGCTCTTTTTTCTTTTCTCTAATAAGTGCAAGAACAATGGACATTTTTGCTTGGATTCAAATTAGGGTGAACAAAAAGTACAAAAAATATGCCTGTTCATCTAGGTCATTGCACTGATTAAGGAAAACAAGCACGTGTGTTTGTGACCCCTTCCCCAGTAGGAAAGGTGGGTTAGTGGTTGGAATGTACAACTGTAACACACTGTAAAGTCATGCTGATATTGTGAAGGTAGGAGGAGTGGATTAACTTTGTAGCCTATGTGGAAGCAGATTCTATTTTGTTTTGTTTTGGGGTTGAACAACTCTTGAAGGTTATAAGTAGTTCTCCATCCTTAATTTTAGGACACTAGTTTCATTAAAGGACCTCTCTAGGGGTTGTCAGACAAACACACTACCCATGCCTCACCTGGGCCCATCTAGAACAATTGGTCACACACTGGCACTTCAGACTACTTGGTAACCTAAAGCGGCTAAGTAGATTACATGAAGAATGAACAGGTAAATCGGCTTACGGCACCAAACACTACCTGCATTAAGGAGGGAAGGGTGGTGTAAAAAATGGTAATAGTTCAGAAGAGTGACTTAATATGTTTAAATAAATTTTCCTAATCAACACATCAAGCATTTTTACTTTTTTTCAGAAGCAAATTCAATTTGAAAATCATTACTTACCCAGTCAATGCTTAATGTGATGCCATTTCCATTACCCATACAGTTGTTCTCATGTCAAGAGTGAAAAATGGCAACAGATTTTTAAACTTCAGTTTTGCTGAAAAATTTAATGGTTCCACATTCCTTAGTCACATTTTGCTACATCAAACAAAAAAGTGCAAGCATTTTCCTCCATTAAAAAAATAAATAAATAAAGTTCAAAATCAGAATCTCAACCATCCACTGTAGTCTTTTGAAGCAAGTCAAGTCATTTTCTCTGCACACAATGGTGAGCAATAGGATTTTTGAACATTGATTTCATTAAACAAAATGAAAAATGCTTGTATGTTTTTTGATATAGCAAGAGATAACTAAGACATGAATTTTAAGAGAAACTAATATGAAAAAATAGTACTACCATTAATCACTCCGTCATGGAAATTATGCCAAATCTATCATGAACAAATTAAGTACTGAGTTTGAAATTTAATTTTCTTTAAAAATGGGGAGGGCAAGGGATTTTTTTTTATTTTTGACTGCTCTGAAGAAGAGAATAAGAATGACAAAACATGCATTTCATTAATTAGAAAGATTCTTTAAAAAACAGTAGCTAGTCTGCACGATGAAAAAAAAATCAGAATATTTTTAGAAAACAAATATGAAAAATGTGATTAAGAAAAATAAAATAAAAAGTGAGGGCTTTGCCAGGGGAAATTCCAAACACAGAAAATCATAGAACATTCTCATTCTTGTAAGAGCTGTCCTATTTGCCGTTCCTCACACAGCTTTCCTGACTTTCTCCCCTATCAGTGATGGAAAGTTGCAAAACCATTTTTGGAGCAGGTAAAATACATTTTTGGAGCAGGTAAAATACATTTATGGAGCAGGTGAAATACATTTTTGGAGCAACAAAAATGCATTTTTGGAGCAGGTAAAACATATTTTTAGAGCAGGTAAAATGCATTTTTGGAGCAGGTAAAATACATTTTTGGAGCAGCAAAATGCGTTTTTGGAGCAGGTGAAATACATTTTTGGAGCAGGTAAAACATATTTTTAGAGCAGGTAAAATACATTTTTGGAGCAGGTAAAATACATTTTTGGAGCAGGTAAAATACATTTTTTTGGAGCAGGTAAAATACTTTTTGGAGCAGCAAAATGTGTTTTTGGAGCAGCAAAATGTGTTTTTGGAGCAACAAAATGCCTTTTTGGAACAGATAAAATATATTTTTGGTGTAAGAAACCATTTTTTAGAGCAGGTAAAATATTAGTAGATAGAACAAACTCTTAAGCAGAAAATGTTTTGGAAATAGGTGCACCCTACTCAAATTTAAAACATCTTGCACTGAAATACACACACACATATGCAAGCATTTTAGTTTTCAAATAGATCAAACAATGTGTAACCATAGCAGGATTCTATTATTAATCATCTATTTTACAAAAAATGTTTAATTTTTTGCTGCTTTTTTCAATATTTAATTGCTCACTTCTATTCTTTTCTAATTTTTTAAGACAGTTAGCAATGTTTTGTTTTGCTTCTTTTAATACACTGTCGGACAATTGCTAAGGATGGATGACAATAGCAACGATAGCAACCATAAAATGGAAGGCAGGAAAATGTGGAAATTAGCATAAGTGCGGGATACAGCAAGACGTGTTGTGCGTATGCAAATTTTGGATTGCCGAACTTGTTTGTGACATCATAGCGCTGATAAGAGATATAAAGGATTTGACGCGTATTGACCGTTGTTCAAACGCAAAGTTGAACAAATAAAGGTAACTTGATCACGCTAGTTACGTTAACTGAAAACTTTTACAAAAAGTTCGTAAGTTGGAAGCTTTCGACCCGCTTTGTTTGATATTTTCATGGTTCGCATCAACCAAACCCTCACAACAATTGAAGTAAATGAATATGCTCGCCATACAAAGAAATTCAATTTTCTACTCTCCAAGCAAAAAAGTCAAGCAACATCTCCGTCATCAGCCTCTACTGACAAGCCAAAGTATGTAAATCTTTCTTCTGTCACTATTCCTCCTAGCTTGGATAAATTCTTATCATTAGGCCCAAAATTTTCACCTGCTCTTCCTATCAATCTTCCACAAACTGTTTCTGTTATAGAATCAGCCATCCACAGAACTGAGACTGTTCAGCAGCCTATCCTTCGTGCCAACGCTGCTGTTATCTTATCCAAGCAAAATTCTGTGCCAATCAAGTACTCTTCTTCTTGTTTAAAAGAATTCAGGTCATTTATTCAGGAAAATGATCTAGCCGTATGCAAAGCAGATAAAGTTGGTTGCCCAGTCATCATTGGTAAAGAACTTCTAAACCATAAAGTGCTTTCTTTTCTTACATCTGCTAACTGCATCCCTTTACAGTCAGACACCACCAACTCACTCAAAAACTCAGTTGACAGATTAGCTAAGAAAGAAACTCTTCAATCCTTCCTTGGTGATATATCACCCCCTCCTTACTTTAGAACTCCCAGACTCTTCCTGCAAGTGAAACTGCATAAAGCTGGTAACCCCATCAGACCTTTAGTGGAATATTCTTTTTCTCCAGCAGTAAACCTTGAAAAGAGATTGGTCTTCAAATGCAAATCCCTGGCAGCCAACCAACCATCCTCATACAGTTGTCTCTACTTCAAACTTCATCCACAACCTTCCTAATTCCTTTTCTCCTTGTGATAATCTGTATACTCTTGATGTAGAATCTTTGTTTCCCTCTGTACCATATTTTGATTCCTACATGCTCCTCATGAAGAAATTGATTCTTCATTTTGAACCCCCGGTCCTCTTATCAAAGATCTTTATGATTGTTTCCACACTATTCATCAACACAGTTGTTTTGTTTTCAACAAAATTGTGTATAGGCAACAATCTGGTCTCCCCATGGGCTCACCTCTTTCCCCTCTGCTTGCTGAAATCTACATGCAACATATTGAAGTTTCCATCATTCCTCTACACCCTTTTCAACCTTCCCTATGGTTAAGATATGTAGACGACATTTTCATTAGCTGGCCACATTCCGAGTCTGAACTACAGATACTGATCAACTCCATTACAGAAAAATTTCCTTCCATTAAGCTCACCATATCTAAGGAAGTAAATCACAAAATTGATTTCCTGGATGTATCTATCTGCAGAAACGCTGATCTCTCCATTACTCGTTCCGTCTATCGAAAACCTTCTGCGGCCACTAACATCATTCCCTACAAATCTTGCACCCTGCATCTCTACAAGCTTGCAGCATTAAAGTCATACATCCACAGGGCTCATATCATTTGCAACAACCAACTCTCTCTTCAAGAAGAAGAATCCAAAATTTCTACAATTGCCCTCTCCCATGGTTTCCCTGCTGTTACAGTCCACTCCCTTATAAAGAAATATGAAAACCATTCGAAAATCGAATGCCTCCTTCCTCACAAGAAAGAAGACCTGAAATTCTGTGGTTCTGTTCCTTACCATCCTTCCTATGCTTATAAGTTACAGATTCTTTTTAGAAGTTTTGGTTACCATCTTGCCATTAAATCCACCCCAAACATCTTGAAACTTCTACAAAGGGATAGGGACAAAGTTGAAAGCCTGAACCTCCCAGGAGTTTACTGCATTCCTATCTCTTCTTCTACTGGGGATAACTTATACATTGGAAGCACATACAGGAGCATTAACCATAGAATTTTAGAACATAGAAAAGATGTTTCGAAAGCCAATCCTAATACTGCCTTGTCTATTTTGACAATGGAAGACACATCTGCAGTTCCCCACTGGAACGAAGCAAAACGAATTGCTTCTTTTGACAATCGTTTTGCCCTCCGTTACCGTGAAAGCATAGAAATTATTTTCAACTCAATGACTTGCAACTCTGAATCTCCTCTCTACATTCCGTTGATCTGGAGATCAATTCTAAGTTTTGGCAACAAATATAGGAAAAATTCAAATGTAGAATCTGGCAACAATCTTAGTCCTCCATTGGCGTGACGAAGACCTAAGATAAGGTCGAAAGCTTCCAACTTACAAACTTTTTGTAAAAGTTTTCAGTTAACGTAACTAGCGTGATCAAGTTACCTTTATTTGTTAATATTGTTACGTGTTTTGCCCATAATCGTCATGCAAAGTTGAAAGGGAAAGCATCAATTGACGAACTTGCAATTTTCAGTATGTCTTCCCGACATCACCTAGATGATTTTACGCGTGGCCGTATTATTGGCAAGATTGAAGAAGGGCGAAAAATAACAGATGTTGCCAGGGAGTTCGACGTCAGCCACAGTGTTGTTTCAAGGCTTTGGAAATCATTTCAAACAAATGGAGAGTGTAGCGAACGTCACGGGGGTGGTCGTGTTCGCAGTACGACACCTGCAGAAGATCGGTACATAGTGCTATCAACAAAAAGTCACCAGCACAGCACAGCTAGTGAGGTAGCAAATCAGTTTATGGCTGCTACTGGTAAGCGGATCTCCCGAAAAACTGTCGCCAGACGTTTGCATGAAGGAGGACTATACGCCCGCCGTCCTGTTGTGTGCATCCCATTGTCCAGACTTCACCGTACCGCCCGTTTGCAATGGTGCCATCAACATCGCAATTGGACTGACAACGACTGGTCTGCTGTCCTCTTCTGAGATAAAAGTAGATACAGTCTATCGTCTGATTTTTGATGACAACTGATCTGGCGTGATAGTGGTACTGCATATTGTCCAGCAAACATACAGGAAAGGGACCGATATCAGACATGTAGTGTCATGGTATGGGCTGACACCATGATCAATGGCCGTGCGTCCCTCTATGTGCTTCCAACTGGGACTATGACTGGCCAACGATACATTAATGATGTTCTGCTACCTCATGTCCGCATGTTCTGTGGTGCTGTCGGTGATAGATTCATTTTCATGGACGACAACGCAACATGTCATCGAACAGTCGCTGTCCAGGAGTGTCTTGAGAGTGAGGATATTTAACGCCTCGTATGGCCAGCACATTCTCCAGATCTGAATCCCATTGAAAATGTGTGGGATGCTTTGGGGAGGAGTCTTGCTGGTCGCCAATGCCCTCCAATAAACAAGGACCTCCCTCATCCGTGCACTGACAGAGGAATGGGATAAATTACCCCAACAGCTGCTTGATAATGTTGTGCAAAGCATGACACGACGTGTGGAATCTTGCATCGCCCTCCATGGTGGCCATATCCCGTATTGACATCTTACGCCGGAACGCCTGCGGACGGTAATTGCATTTTTTTCACGTTTACGTATTCTGCACAAAACGGCCTGTTTGTCCCTTGAACACGTTCCAAAGCCTTCTGGATTTCAGAGCACAATAAATTGTCTTTCTTGTAATGTCCTGGCATTCTGACATTATTTTATTTCACTTGGCATCCAACTACACTTACTTTTTTTATGCGCTATATAGCCGTTTATGATCCGTCCTTAGCAATTGTCCAGCAGTGTAGTATCTATCCACTTTCTATTGCACTCATGTCTTTTTTTATGCCACATTTAATGTTCATCTCAGCATTGTTTAACATTTTATGAGGGAATCCAACTGCTGCAAATGTTCAGCTTCTTTCCATTTCAAATAATCTTGTGAACATTCAATTTCTTCTCTTTTTTGCTTGTTTTGCTGCATTTTTCCAGCACTAATCTGCTCTTGGTATTTTTTCCAGGATTCTTTATAAGCTGTCAGAAGTTTTTTGGTTATATTAATTTCACTCACATCTCCATTTGATCTTTTGACATGATCTTTGTGCTTCTTGCTCTCCGCATGACGCCTACAATCATCGCGGCCGCCTTGCGACAGGCTAAAATCGCAGCTACACGGCTTATAAAACGTGATTCAGCAAAACTTTAGATGCTTCATAAAAAGGCCATTCTTTACTATACATACTGCGATACACTTGACGATAAGTTTTATCTGACTTCGTTCTTTTTGTTGTCATAGCTGTTTCACTGCTACGTTTTGTTTCATTTCGTTTTAATCTAAATTAACCCTTTCCACTCAAATAACTTTTCACCCATACTCACACAGAACTCGCATTTTTTTTTCTTTTCGGTAGTAGAGGCCACAACTTAGCAGTGAAAGCTCAGCTTTAGCTCGCCAGCCCTGACATACGAGCTATAGAGGCATTATTAGCGTGGCAGCTGACACCCGACCTATTCGGCAAAAAGAAATGTCTCGCGAGCGTCGACATGCGAGCTATAGAGGCGTCATCAGCCTGGAGGGTGCCACCCGACACCTGCGATATTCGGCAAAAGAGAAATGTCTCGCAAGCCCTGACCCACGAGCTATAGAGGTGTAATGAGCACATAGGATGACACCCGACACTCAAGCTATTCGGCGAAAAAGAAATGTCTCGAAAGCCCCGAAATCCGAGCTATATAAGCGTCATAGGCGTGGCAGATAATACCCGCACGCGAGCTATTCGGTGAAAACAAAATTCCTCGCGAGCGCCAACACGTGAGCTATAGAGGCGTCATAGGCATGGCGGGTGACACCAGAGCTATTCGGTGAAAACAAAATTTCTTGTGAGCGCCGACATGCGAGCCATAGAGGCGTCATTGGCATGGCGGGTGACACCCGACAAGCAGATGAAGTTTCTTTTTCTTTATCCAATGAAAAAGAAACTTCTCACGAGCCCCGACATGCGAGCTATAGGGGCGTCATCGGTGTGACGAGTGACACCTGACCTATTCAACGAAAAAGAAATGTCTGGCGAGCACCGACATGCGAGCTATAGAAGCGTCATCGGCATGGAGGGTGCCACCCGACATGAGCGATATTCGGCGAAAAAGAAATGTCTGGCAAGCCCCAACCCACGAGCTATAGAGGCGTAATGAGCGCGGCGGATGACACCCGACACACAAGTTATTCGGCGAAAAAGAAATGTCTCGCGAGTGCCAACATGCGAGATATAGAGGCATTATTGGCATGGAGGGTGACACCCCAGATGTTCGGCAAAAAGAAATGTCTCGCAAGCCCCGACATAGGAGCTATAGAGGCGTCATAGACGTGGCGGATGACACCTGACCTATTCGGCGAAAAAGAAATTTCTCGCGAGCGCCGACATCCGAGCTATAGAGGCGTCGCGGATATCACCCGACACGCGAGCTATTCAGTGAATAACGAAATTTCTCGCAAGCGCCAACATGCGAGCCATAGACGTCATCATCATGGCGGGTGACACCCGACACGCAGATGACATTTCTTTTTCTTTATCCGGTGAAAAAAACCCGTCTCGCGAGCTATAGGGGCGTCATCGGCGTAGCGAGTGACACCTGACCTATTCGAAAAAAAAAAAAAAAAAGAAATGTCTCGCGAGGCCCGACATGCGAGCTATAGGGGCGTCATCGGCATGGCGAGTGACACCCAACCTATTCGATGAAAAAGAAATGTCACTTGAGCACCGACATGCGAGCTATAGAAGCGTCATCGGCATGGAGGGTGCCACCCGACACGTGCGATATTTGGCGAAAAAGAAATGTCTGGCAAGCCCCGACCCACGAGCTATAGAGGCGTAATGAGCGCTGCGGATGACACCCGACACGCAAGTTATTCGGCGAAAAAGAAATGTCTCGCGAGCGCCAATGTGCGAGATATAGAGGCATTATTGGCATGGAAGGTGACACCCGAGATGTTCGGCGAAAAAAAATGTCTCGCAAGCCCCGACATACGAGCTATAGAGGCGTCATAGACGTGGCGGATGACACCCGACCTATTCGGCGAAAAGAAATTTCTCGCGAGCACCGACATCCGAGCTATAGAGGCGTCGCGGATAACACCCGACACGCGAGCTATTCAGTGAATAACGAAATTCCTCGCGAGCGCCGACATACGAGCCATAGAGGCGACATCATCATGGCGGGTGACACCCGACATGCAAATGACGTTTCCTTTTCTTTATCCGGTGAAGAAGAAACGTCTCGCGAGTTATAGGGGCGTCATCGGCGTGGCGAGACCCGACCTATTCGACGAAAAAGAAATACCTATTCAACGAAAAAGAAATGTCTTGCGACCACCGACATGCGTGCTATGAAGGCGTCATCGGAGTGGAGGGTCAGCTATTCGGCGATTTCGTAATGTCGGGTGGAAAGGGTTAAAACGTTTGCACCGAAATTTTCACATGCACAAAGCCACGTGCAATCAATGTAAAGAGTTGGCAAAAAGCGCTGAGCTGATTTCTCTCTCGACTTTTGCGCACGGTATTCTCAAATGGCTGTATACTGAATCACGCGACAAACTCCACCTCCGTTGGCGGGGAAGTCAGAACATCGAAGGCGCATAAGGGACTATCTGTAAAGTGCGTTTTTTCGACCAAAAGACGGTAAAAAAATAGAAATTGCGTGCAGGGACCTTGCGAGGGCTTTTCTGTAGTTTTTTCGGGTGACTTCCATAAAACCGTAAGATGGAGTGAAAATCCGTAAAAGTTGCCATCTCTGAATACCTATGAATCCTTTAGAAACAGAACCATTGCATCCTGCCATGGGAAAACCATTTTCAGTCGTCCTCTGCGTCGACGAAATAGCTAATGACTGACCTTACGCTGTATTTACGTAATCGTGCACCTTGCCCGGAATGAAATAACTGCGCTATCCCAAAGAGCAGGGAACGACATATAAACAATCTCAATTACACAGCACTCCGAAAGACCACCAAACTATCAGTAAACAATCTTCATCAGGATTTCATAACACACAGCATCATTTCTCCTACATACCACGTGATTACAACAAAACTTCTCCTACATACCACGTGATTACAACAAAACTTCTCCTCCATAAGCAAAAACAATTTATTTTCCTACATCGCGAAAATCGTTGTTTTTTCGTCACTTTTGCCGAAAAACAACGAATTAGAAGGTAGGTGAAAAACATTCCAAAATTTTGAGATTGGCGGTACGGTACGTGATGATTAAGCGTCGTTTTCACCAAATTATGCGTAGACCTTAAAAAAGCGTCATTCGATTCGCGTTTAAAACGGCATTTTTTGCCGTGAAAACATTTTTTCTGCTCGGCAATTTTTGCTGTAGATTGCCGTTTCGGTGCAGTTGGGCGCAAATATTAAATTTTTTCGTAATTTGTAGCAGTTTGGAGCAAAGTTTCCATCACAGCCCTATGAACAAAAAATCCCTTATTTTTTCCAGTTTTTGCAATCACTGTCACTGAGTTAATAGTTCAGTTACAATTTGCACCACTATTGAACCAGTAAAGTGATATTAGCCTTTCTTCAAATCCAGTGAAAAAAAAAAAAATCCCACCACACTGGACTGACACAAGAGGCATAGCTCATGAAAAATTTCCTGCACCGAAGTCCCACAACAATAGCCACTGTTGCTTTGATCAGAATGACAATTTATTATGTTAGTACAAGATTTTCGTTTTGGTGCAATTGGCATAGAATTCCCATCTCTGAACCTATTTGGAGTATTTTACTTTGTGTAAGAGAATATTGAAAAAAAAAAAAAAAACCCTTCTTTGCTAGCATTTTTTATACTTGGCCTTTAGCAATCATCATGAAGTTTTAGAATACCCACAAGTGAAACATGATGTTTTAAATATGTTATTTTTAAAAATAATCTCTGCAGTAGGTTACAAACACCAAATTTTCTCTAACATCGCACTAAACATGCAGTCTTTCCTGTCGATGTCTGCAAGCAAAGAATCAATGTAATACTGATGATCAGAAGTGACATCACTGATCTTCACATGCCTCTTCCTTTGCTCTGAATTGAACTAACCAAAACTGATGCATCATATAATGCCATTTAGTGTCGCACCTGGACAATAAGCTATAACTACTTTTGATGTGAGATAAAAGCAGCAATTCAGATTACTTTTAATTATGCTGGCTCATTCCACGCTAAAGCAACCAAGAGCAATTTAATTTTGAATCTTGATGGTTTAGATTACCAAGATTTTTGGTTTATAAAATGTACCTTTAAAACTTATGAAAACTGCAAATTTTCAGATTTTTCAGACATGGTGTTTTCGTGATATTGATTTTTGAAAACTCGGAAAAAAAGGGGGGGGAAGAGGGCTATTTTTCCACAATCACAATTCATATTAATGTAAACACTCAGCACATACTTGAGCTTTCTTAGAAATAAGCTCATCTTGAGCTCATTTTAAAGCTCTGTTTAAGAGCTTTCTTATGATTATGCATCATAACTATTTCAAAAGAAACAAAAATATTTTCCAACTATTTTTTTTTTTTGAAAATCTCAAAACACTATTTCTGAAAATTTTTGAAAAAAAAAATGTATATTAAAGAAAGACTTTTTTGTAAGCACCTGTGCAAAATTTCAGGATGGGACATAGCCAAAAAAGTTTTTTTTTTCCTGCCTGCCTGGATTGGAATTCAGTTTTTTTTTTTTTTTTTTTTTTTTAACATGAGCTGTATTTTTGGATAGGTCATGTAACAGCTCAATTAGCCTTAGAAAGTAGTTTTGGTTTGGCTTTCATTTTAGTTGTTTAATTTTTACATTTTAGTTTCGGTTTTTTTCACTTTAGTTTGTTTTGATGATGCAATTACAGGTCTTTTCTTCTAGTCAGTCAGATTTGAAAAATGTTTTAGTTTAGTTCAGATTGAGATCTCTTGGCAATGATAACTTACCATTTTTTTTAGTTTTAAGGTAATTTTCTAGTTATCCTAGGTGGTAAATTGATAAGTCAACAATTAAATGGCATACTTATTTGCTAGCAGGCTTTGATTTCGTTATTTTTTTTATTTTTTAGCAGTAGCAACACTTGCTAGTGGCCTTATTTTTTACTAGCAAATTGCATTATCTACTAGCGAAAGTTTATTAACATTATACAAAGGAAACTTTAACATGTCTCCCTCCATTTAGTCAATCATAACATATTTTGATTTCACCCCTGTAAAGGTCACATTGTAATGCTGACAAGATTACAGATATTTAGATATAATTCACCTTTTCATGACCTGACAGATTAATTCTAACAATTTAATTTGAATGCAAATATTTAAAAAACATTTTTTTTTATTTAACTTTATCCACAAAATTCAAGAACACTATTCAAAATCTCAAGTAATTTTCCGTATGGTTCATGATCTGGGTTTCGGGTCTTTTCTTCATACCACTTTAAAACAGCAGGCCTGGGGTCAAACTTGTCTTCGGATGGACCTTCAACCTCAATACTCATAAGAGCATTCAATGTTCGTAAGTTTAAACTGCCCCTCCAAACACCTTGGATTACCTTCATGAAACTGAACCCAACCTCACATGCAGAAGTAGATAAGGAAAATATACTGGATATTTGTACTACTGCCAAAATGTTTTTATAATGTTCATACTTTTCAAGAAATATTCATTTCCAGAAAGCGGTTGTTTCTTTTTGTATGTGTCTAAATTATTGCACATGCACAATGCAGTAGCGCTTTACAGTTCACACTAAAACATTCAAAATTTTTCCACTAGCAACTTTTGCTAGAAGCACTTTTTATTACTAGCAAAATGCATTTGCTTGCTAGCATTTTGCTACTAACCTACCGGTTGAAATCGAGCCCTGCTTGTAAGTGAAGTTATCTTTCCTGAAAACTGGTTTCATTGCATTTTTCTAATGATGTGACCATAAAATAATGTAGTAAACTGAAAATATTTGTGTTAAACATATTTTATCACAATGAGTGATAAGAGAGGAAAGGAATGTTCAGTATATGCTGAAAAATGGTGTAATCCTTTTTTCAGAAGAAAATCAAAGAATGAATGTTAAATGTTACCATATAGATGTGTTGTTTAGAAACATTTGAGTTAAAATCCGGAATAAACATATGTGACAAATGCAGGAAGAAACTGAGTTGGCCCCAGTAATGAGGACACTGAGTTCATTGACCCAAATACTTTTCTTGAGTTGTACAAATCTTCTTCTTACACAGGTGAGTTGCCTGTTGACAAGAAGAAAGTTTCTCACTCAACACTTTATGAAAAATCTAAATTAAAGAAAGTTAAAACAAGCCTGGAGACAATAAATTCCCATACAGAAACCAGAAGAATGAGTTCAGGAATCAGATGATGGAAAAGAAATGTTAGAGCAACTAAAGGAAAAGTTTGCTGGAACAATTTTGCAAAGTGAAAAGTTAACTGTTCTCTCAGTTTTACCTAAAAGCTGGTCTAGAGCTAGAATAATGAATAGAGTTCAAAGGTGTTACTGTTACATGGCAAGTCAAGTAAAAAAAAAAAAAAATGGTTTCTTTAAAGGTGTACTCTCCTTACCTGACTGAAAAACTGGCAGGACCCTTGATAGAGAGACAGTATCGTTGGTTAAAGAATTCTATAATGATGATGAAGTAGAATCATGCTAAGAAAGACAGGTGTAGTAGTTTCAGTGCACGAAGGGCCTTCAAAAATCCTAGTTCAGAAAATGCTCATTCTAACTAATTTAAATGAAATTTATCAACACTTCAAAACAAAATACCCAGGCAAGAAAATAGGCATTTCAAAATTCTATGAACTGAGGCCAAAAAATTACATTGCAGCTGGTAAGAGTGGGACACACACACTGTGTGAATGCCTTACCCATCAAAATGTGAAGTTGATGATGAATGGAGCTCATTTTGAAAAAAATGAGTTAAAACCTAATGGTTTCCTGAAAACATGCAGTATATGTTTAACTAAGATCATATGTAATCTGCCTTGAACAGAGTGCTACATGGATGATGGCTCAGAATGTCCTGGAGTAAATGAATTAAGAGATGCCTTGGCTACTCATTGTGAAGAATCATTTGTTGAGAAGGCCACATTTACAGTGGTTAACAGCTGACTGATGTACGATGGAGACAATGGTAAAAGATGTTGAAGAATCTCTGAAAGATTTTTGTCAGTTACTATCGGAACTAAAAACTCACGACTTCATAGCCAAGATGCAGAAATCCTATAATGAGCTGAAAGGTTCTGTTATGGAAAAGGAAGCACTTGTAGCGTGTGACTTTGTGGGAAACTACAGCTTTATTTTGCAAGATGAAGTACAGCTTTACCACTGGACAAGTGCACAAGCAACAATCCACCAATGTGTTATATTACTTCAGAAAAGATAGAGAAGTCAAGCACATGAATGCTGTCTTTATTTCAGAGTACTTTTTAAAAGCACAACACTGCTGCTATGTACACTTTCAAAAAGAAGCCATTTCCAATCCTAAAATCTAAGACTAGAAATCTAAAAAAAAAAAAAAAACCTTTTGCGATGGTGGGAGTGGTAAACAATAAAACAATATAAGAACTGTAGGAACTCCTTCAATTTGCACAACCACCAAAATAATTTTCAATTAGAGGCTGAATGACACTTTCCTGCCTTTGCCCATGGGAACAGTGCCTGTGATGTGCTTAGAGGAACAATACACATATTGGCTACACAAGCAAGCCAGAAGCGTCCTGATGACCAGATCCTGACACCCAATGCATTGTTTCACTTCGCAAAACAAAACATTTTGGAAATCAAGAAATCAACTTTGAGTACACAACAATTAAAGACTATATAGAGTATGAACTGACTTCTCGTGTCCAGGATGCTAAACAACTCACAGGAACTCAGAAATTCCATAGCTATATATTCCTAGGTCAAACAATGAAGTGGCACTAAAGCTGTTTTCGAGTGACATCGAGGAAGTAAAAAAAGAAAAGAAAAAGAAATACATATAAGTTTCTGAAGGTGCTTTTCTCCAGAGATCAAAATTGAATTCAGGCTACATAACTACTGAATATGATGATGCATGGTGAGTAGCATGATGAGGATACCACCACGCTGAGAGTTACCTTCGTACATTCTAAAGGACTGTTTCATCATCTTTTGCTTACCCGTTATCAAGGACATACTGAATATTCCTGAAAGTACAGAGTTTATGTATTATGCAAGAAGAACCTGTTACACCTACGGGACATGTCTACATGCTAAGCTGAAAGTCAGAGATCATCACACCTTTTGGCTCAAAGACTGAAACACACTGGTTAAAAGAACCTTTTGCCATATGAAGTAGCTTTATTGGAGAAATAACTATCCACAACATTTTTAAGTAGGTCAAAATATTTGTCTTGTACTCATATCATGAGTGCTTTTGAACTCCATACACGTTATGTCTAGAGCTGTCTCTCAGATCCATGCGTCAATGTCGCGCTGCACAGTTATATCCGCAATATCTAGCACTATATTCACTGTAGGAAGGAATGCCTCGGATGTAGTAACACCCTAGGTGTCCAAATATACTCAACATCATAAAAAATTGACGAAACGTTAAAGTAGTCCCACTATTACAAGTTACATGAGGATATCCATCGTTAAAAAAAAAAAAAAATGCGGTAGTTAAAATATATTACAAAAGTTCTAATAAGTCATATTATGCTGTAATTCAATTAAAAGTTGTGTCGATTTCTCAATTATGTTGGTAATGGACAAATCACAGTAGCTTACATTCCAGAGACAACATGAACGAATTCATATTGAAGATATCTTCCTAGGTCATCTGTACATAGGTCCTGATAATAAATATTCACAGGACAAGAAAGGAAATTAAAACGGTTTTTTATAAGACGACAATAAACTGAAATTATATACACAAGTGAAATTAAAAGTGATCAATATGCACAAGTTAAAACATTTGCCAGCATATTGTATGTTGCAGTGGGGGGCAAAAAATAGTTATTCTTTTATACGACGACGTTCCATATGACGAATTAAAGGTGTGTCTTTAAGTTGAAAGGAAAGCCACAATGTTGTCACATAACTATGTCCGAGCCTACGGATATTACTGATATCTTTCTAAACATCACACAGGTTTTTGTGTCAAAGAATCACTGTGAATAGGCTTAGGCGTGTGCAGTATATGTTCGCCAAGCCTGTGAAAATCAGTCTGTTGGGTCTGATTAAAGTTGACACGAGTTCCGGTGGAAATTTGTGAAAATGGCGCAGAAGCAAAGTCGAGCATAAAAAGATTATAGTGTAGAGCACAGTACGACACTCACTGCTAGAAATCATTAATTACAACTCATAGCGAACGCCTGGAAGACCAGCCTTAGTCATAGGGCTGCGACGCATTTCGGTGTACATCTAACATCATCCTCAGGAAGAATGACATTGCAGTCGTCGTTCTCAACTATAAATAGTAAAGTATGTTGCGCAGATAAGGCATATATCTGTTGTCCACGAGTCCCCCATTCACGTGTTGTTGCGTGCTGACGTGTTTCCAGAAGGATTAATCTTACACATACCATAATCGTGGATACATTTTCTTTTTATATTTTTACTTGCAATATCTTGTTCATTTTCGATGAGTAGCTTCCAGGGTAAGAGAAGATCGATAATGTAATTCTATTATACCTTATCTGTGCAACATGCTTTATTATTTATGGTTTTGAACAACAACTGCAATGTCATTCTTCCCGAGGATGGCGTTACATTTACACCGAAATGCATCGCAGCCCTATGACTAAGGCTGGTCGGGCTTCCAGACATTTGCAATGAGTTGTAATAAAAGATTTTTAGCGGTGATTGTCGTACTGTGCTCTACACTATAATCTTTTTATGCTCAACTTTGCTTGTGCACCATTTTCACTTCGTCCACCGGAACCCGTGTCAACTTTAATCAGACCCAAAGGACTGATTTTCACAAGCCTGGCGAACATCTACTGCACATGCCTAAGCCTATTCACAGTGATTCTTCGATACAGAAACCTGCGTGATTTTTAGAAAGATATCAGCATACCTGCCAACATTGACCAGGGCACTGTCAGTAGTAACTCGTACTGTTACGCGGCGTACGTAACAGCTACTTTTGACAGTGATGAAGTAATTCCTAATATGCTTCTAAATGGCTTAATTTCACAGTTTTTTAAAATCATAACTAATTTACTATTAGTTTACTGGATTATTTGAAACAATGAAAATAGCAAACTTCAATGCATAAAATAAAATTAAAGGGGCTTACCTTATTTTTTTCTGTTGTACTCTGCCAAAATAAGTTTCCTTTTTTTGAAACTAAAGCAATATGGATTTTTGTCATACAGCATTGATGTAAAAAATGCACTGTGCTGTTCAGTCATACCTATTTCTGAACATTTCTTAACATTCCCATTTCACTCCTTTTTTTATGGCTTTGTATTCAATTGGAAAGAACTATCAGAATATCCAACAGGTAAAGATACATTATTTTGCTATATTTGTTGAATTAATACCAACACTTCCAAAAAGATTGCCTACCTTTATAAAGCAATAACAAATACCAGCATAAAAAAAAAAATCTTCTTGACAACTTTATTCCTTCAGTTATAATATACATTAATACTACCTTAAGTATCATTGTTTCTGAAATTCAAATATGTGGCTATGAGCTAGACTAAGGCACATTGCATCTGAAGTAAAATAAAAATAAAATAAAAAATACAATGAAGTTCAGCACCTTGAGCTAAGATCCTTATAACTTGCACTTTTTGCTTTTTTCAGTTCATCAAGAGTAAAATTTTTATTGTAGCAACAGTCCATGTTTAATTTCTCAATTAACAGTGATTCCAAAGTTTTAGTACCCAAACTTGAACTAAATTCTGTTTGATTTTTCCCAACCATGCTGAATACTCTTTCTGTTTGAGCATTACTGTGTGGGACCACAAGCACAGACAGCATTAATTTAGGTAAAAGGGAGTATTTGATGCCAGGCAACGTCCATCCTTTCACATTCTGTTATATCTGGAGGAAATTGATCACTCTGGTAACGTGCAAATTCAAGTTCCAACTCATCAACTATCTTGACAACACTGAAACAGATCCACAAAATACTTAGCAGACTGGTAGTTTGCAGAATGATGTGAATTTACATTTGCCACAGCTGCATGGTTATAAAACTTATCTTGTAGAGGCATTTTTTTCGGAACATAGTTGCATGCTGCAGAAATTTTTTTTTCGAACAGATGAAACAAACTTTATTTCATTGCTTGAAAAATTTGCATCTTTTATAAATGCTCTTGTCGATGCTCCAATAACAAGTTCATCATCTTTTTGGTTTTTAAGCTTCATAAAATCAACATTAAACACAGATTCAGACTTCAAAATGGCTGAAGGTGTTATGAATCGAACAAGTAGTTCAAAAAACAGTTTAAACAATTCATCCTTTAAAATATGAATACAAGGCTGTTCTTTTTGAAGGGTAACATTCACTTTGGTAAATGTTGTTATGACAGTCTTCACAAAAAGACAGTACAGTTTTGTCTCAGGTGATTCAAGTAACTTTTTAATTGTGCAAAACTGATGACTTTTCTTTTCTAAAACTTCCATTTCACAAGTAAAAAAACCCTGCAAAGGTTCCCATTGTTCCACAATCCTATTCAGAGCACTTTCAAGAGAAAGCCAATGAGCAGACACATGTTTCAATATCTTGTGAGCTTTTTCGCCACACAGACTTTGGCATATTTTTAATTTATTTTTTCTTTTGCTACTTTTTTCCTAGTAATAATATATTTGGACCACTAACATTTCTACATCAACTGGTAGCACTTTTACTGCTTTCTGAGCAGCAAGATGTATCAAGTGGCATGGACAACCAACAACTTTAATATCTGGCTGTTAGCTTTTAATATAAGCTGCTACACCTTTGAAACGGCCAGTCATAGTGTTCGCATTATCACAACAAAAGGATACACAATTATTTCACCCTATGCCCAGTCTCGTGAATTCAGAATCAATTAATTTAAATATTCCTTCTCCAGTATTATCATAAGAATCTAATAATGAAAGCAAAGTGGTTACGATTTGGCCCTTTTCACGAGCATAATGTCTAACAACTAGGGGATAAAGCTTTTTGGCCTCGATGCCATTGCTGCCATCAGTCGCTAATGCAAATGAATTATTTTTAATTATATCACAAATCTTAGATTTGCTGGAATCCGCCATTGTGCGAATGATGGCACCTGTTTTTGTGTGCTATTTCTTAGCAATAATAGAGTCCGGAAACATTTTTGTGAACAATGGGCCTGCATGATCTGCAACCGAAATCGGAATATTATGTTCGATTAGAAATCTTGCAAAAAGACTTTCGGATCGCACAGTACTAAAATCATCATCTTTAGTACAAAATAATGAAACGCTGTGATTTGAGGCTTTACTTTTCACAAATTCCACATGTTTTTTGCTTGCAATATGGCGCCGACAATAGTCACGTCCCCCGTGAACCACAGAAAAATTCAAAGTACATATCGTACAATAGGCATATCCGTCTTTCTCTGATGATGCAACAATACAGGGCCACTGTTTGGAATATTCCTCTTTAAATTTTTGGCAATTCTTCAATTTTTTTGGTGGCACTGAAGCTGCTGCTTCATTCTGATGCTTTTTCAGGAAACGATCCATCTTTGTGAAAAAGAAACGCACAATACAACAACCATACACACTAATGAAGCGAACTTAGCACGTGCAAAACTCGAAGTCGATTCACTGACGCGGGCCTAACGTCCTGAGACAACGCGAGCAGAACAGGTAATGCTGCCAGATTTCAGTTCAAAACTACCACCAGTAACAATCAATCTGATGCATTCGGAATCCCCCAACGCTTGACCAGAGCGAACTCCAGCAAGTGAACACGCATTGCGCTAACCTACACTTACCACATGATCATACTGTTACACCAATTCCAGTTTATGACAAAGAGCATTTATATATATCCTGAAATATTAGCAGAAACACTAATTTTGAAAAACAAAAGGAAAATTCATAGACTCGTCCGTAGTTTCAACAAGGTTTCCATAGTTCCGTAGTAGTTGGCAGGTATGGATATCAGCAACATCCGCAGGCTTGGATATAGTTACGTGACAACATCGTGGCTTTCCTTTAAACTTAAAGACACTCCTTTAATACATCATATGTCGTCAGATAAAATAATAACTATTTTTTGCCCCCCCCCCCACTGCATAATACAATATGCTGGCAAATGTTTCAACTTGTACATATTGATCACTTTTAATTTCACTTATGTATATAATTTCAGTTTATTGTCATCTTATAAAAGACCATTTTAATTGTCTTTCTTGTCCTGTGAATCTTGATTATCAGGACCTATGCACAGATGACCTAGCAAGGCATCTTTAATATGAATTGGTCCATGTTTCCTCTGGGATGTAAGCTACTGTGATTTGTCCACTACCAACATAGCTGAGGAATCGACACAACTTTTAATTGAATTACGGTTTAATATGACTTATTAGAACTTTGTAATATATTTTAACTAACACATTTTTTTTAACGACAGATATCCTCATGTAACCTGTAATATAAAGATTAAAATTGGTGATTTTTTCAAGTGGCCATTGGCCAGTGGGTGGACAAAATCTAGTGGCCATTTTCCTGACAGCTATTTCGTGTTGTATACACATTTTATCACTGCACTGTATACCTTTCATTTATTTAGACATTAAATTTAAGCTTAGTAGTTACAAGGGCCCACTATCAATTGTCTAGTTCAATTGAATGAATAAATATAATCTTAAAAGTTATATTTTTCTTCAACCACATCAACCAAATTTTCTAGACAGTTTTTATTGGAAAGATAATTTAATCATTTTTATTTGGTCTCTCGCTATATTCACAAATAAAATATCTCAATCTCTCCACCATAAATTGATAGCAGTGGATGGGTCAAAATGTTCAGGCAGTACTTACTTTATTTAATTTGCTGTATTTTTTAAAGTCATTCTTTTCATGAGCATTGTCTTGTCATCAAGAGCATTGCCCACAATGCTTACATTCTCTTAACTTCTGAATTGCTTGGCATAACAGTCAGCAGTCTTGAGTATTTCAACAATTTGTGCTATGACCTTCATGTACTAAAAATTGCTTGTTCAAAAATGTTCAGACATTATGTTTTGTAGCTGCTTCCATTCTGCTAAATTTTTCTTTCCATTTCATTTATTTTTGGTAAGGTTCTTGGTGTCAAAATGAAAACTGGCTGTATAGCTTTCAAAAAGTGAATTTCATATCTTATAGCAGAATCATTTTGTGGTACAACCGAGATTGGGAGAAATGTGATACCAACTTGGTCACTTTATTTTACAGACTCGCAATGATTCCTGACCACTAACGGAAAATATTCAGTAATTTCCTCGGTTATTCTAATATATATTACATTAAAAACATTGATAAACCTTCACAGGTGTTGAAAAAATAGTCGTGACGAAGTAAGAACACTTGCAGAGTAACCTAATTTCATCTGATTCGGTCCGGTTTCTAAACCCAGTGTCAGGAGGAGGTTGTTGGGGGGGGGGGTGTCGTGTCAGAAAACGTTCATTTTTGGTAGAATTTCAATGATGTGTCATTTTTCCTGTTTGTCCACAACAGACCTTCCAAATACTACGAATTCTCCCTAGTCACTACGAAAATCGTCAATCACTGTGGAGTACGGGAAACATCTAATATACTACGGAAATAAAAAATCTAGTTGTGTGTGTGTGTGTGTGTGGGGGGGGGGGGTTGTCCTTCAGAAAGTGTTGTTTTGGTAGAATTTTAATGATTTGTCATTTTTTCCTGTTTGCCCACCTTAGACTTTCCAAACGCTACGAATTCTCCATAGCCACTATGGCAATCGACGATCACTGCGGAGTACGGGAAACATCGAATATACTACGGAAATAAAAAATCTGGTTGTCGGTTTTTTCCCCCTTCAGAAAACGTTGTTTTGGTAGAATTTTAAGGATTTGTCACTTTTTCCTGTTTGCCAACCTCAGATCTTCCAAATGCTACAAATTCTCCAGTCACTACGGAATACGGGAAACACATAAAATATATTACGAAAATAAAAAATCTGGTTGTCGGATTTTTCCCCCTTCAGAAAACGTTGTTTTGGTAGAATGTTAATGATTTGTCATTTTTTCCTGTTTGCCCACCTCAGATTTTCCAAATGCTACGAATTCTCCAGTCACTACGGAAATCGTCGATCACTACAGAATACGGGAAACATGAAATATATTACGGAAATAAAAAATCTATGAAATAATGTTATTCATAATTTGTTCAGTTTATTTTCATGTTTTCAAAATTCTAACATTCATCAAACATTTTTGGGACTGTTTATTGGATGTTTTTAATGTCGCGACATTTGTTTGATATAATTTGAGCATCTTCATGCCGTTCGTCGCCTGATTGTTTTAGCACGGATGAAAATGTTCCGTAGTTTTCTAAATTTTGAGTTTTTCTTACCCCAAGATGCACGTTCTTTTCACTTTCTGGTTATATTCTTATGTTATATTTTTTCTGATTATGTTTTTAATATCTTTAGTAATAGTGAAAAAGAACAACTTCGTATTTTAAAAGTTTTTTCTAGTGAAGCGCAGTTTTTGTTATTTCTAACAGCCGGTTCTTCAGAACTAATCAATACGGAAAGTGTTTTTTCTTTTCCGTTTTTTTAAAGCTAAATTAAAATTCAAAATTGGTACTTATTCCACCCGTGATGGAATACCCCCTTTCCGTGACCCGTAAAAATGACTATCACGGCAAAGTGAACAATACAGTACAGATTTTTTATATTTAATTTTGCTGAAAACCTTGTGTTTACCCATCCCCTAGTAACATTTTACTGTATTAAGGGGCAGACAAGAGTTTGTTTTATTTTGTTTAAAGCCAACTTTACACGTGCAAAAGAAACACGACTCTGTGTAGAATGAAAGACGGTGCGCGGCGGAAAGTGATCCCGATTTTCTACCTTTTATTTCTTTTTGTAAACAAAAGGGAAAATCTTGCCCATTTTGTTTGATGATAAGCAAGAAGTGCCTAAGCAATGGAAAACCGTGCATTTTCAGAGAAACCGAACATCAAAAAACGAGCTGCTGACGACGGGTTGTGATGAAACAGTTTCATCTAAAGCCACAGGTGTCCATTCCCGATATGGTTACTTTGTGCACCAACTTAAGTGGAAAAATAAACAACCGCCCCCGTTCTTGAAGGGTGAATCTATAAATAGATCCTACCCACTTATTTGCGGAGGAAAGGGCTGTTTTTCACAGCGCGTGCGTTAGACGATTTGAAATTGCATTTCCTATAACAGGAGTGTTTTAAAATCGCAAATACTTTAGCAATGAAAAAAGGCAAATTTTCGAACGTGGCGACCGCTAATTTTAATCTTTACTGTAATAGTGAACTAACTACTTTAACGTTTCATCAATGATTTATGACTTTGAATATATTTGGACATCTGGGGTGTTAATGCATCTGAGGCATTCCTTCCTACAGTGAATATAGGGTTAGATATTGGCGGATATAACTATGTGCAGCGCAACATCGACGCATGGATCTGAGAGACAACTCTAGACATAATGTGTATATAGAGTTCAAAAGCACTCATGATATGAGTACAAGACAATTATCCTTCCACACGTTTAAAACTGGTCTTTTATGGGCATGATGCATGTTCATGATGGACTTGTTGTCACAGGTCAAAATATGATTTTACTATTAAGTTCACGGTTTAAACCATGTCACTGTTTCTCCAACATGACATTTAACTGTAAATATAAGCAGGGAGCAATTTCGACCGGTAGTTAGTAGCAAATTGGTAGTTAGTAGCAAATTGCTAGTGGAAAATTTTTGAATGTAGAATTAATCTGCCAGGTCACGAAAAGGTGAATTATATCTAAATATTTGTAATCTTTTCAGCATTACAATGTGACAGTTACAGGGGTGAAATCAAAATTTGTCATGATTGAGGAGAGGGACATGTTAAAAGTTTCTTTTGTATAACATTAATAAACTTTTGCTAGCAGATAATGCAATTTGCCAGTAAAAAATAAGGCCACTAGCAAATGTTGCTACTGTTAAAAAAAATCATGGCCTGGATATAAGGCAATAATTAAGTTTTTTGTATCCTGTTGGGCTTAAATAAAGCAAGTAAAATGAAAATTACCAAAAATATTTTTACCTTATATTCCCCCCCAACAAATTCTAAAATTCAAATAAGTAGCTTAAACTACAATACAATAACTGAAATTTTAATGGCGACAAGAACAAAACATTTTTTTTTACTATGATCCCATTATTGTCCCAGTCTGAAATGTTGCACAGGTGCTTACAAAAGGTCTTTCTTTAATATATTTCTGAAAACTTTCCAAAAATTTTTTTTTTTCTCAATATACACTGCTGGCCACCCAAAATACAACACCAAGAAGGAAGCATCTGATTGGCCTGAAATTCGCAGAAGGCGTCGCCCGCGACAGGACATGCAATCGATTAGCATTGCAGGGCATACGCAAATCACGTGCGCCCGGCACGCCACCGAGAAGTACTATAAGAAGGGTGCACAGAAGGTGGGGTGTAAGTAGTGGAAGTGTGTTGTGCTGCTGGACCGGTGCAGGGGAAGCTTCCTGATGCCTCATCGCAGAATACGGCAATCATTCCAGCACGTTTCGGAGTTCGACAGAGGACAAATAGTGGCTTATCGCGACAGCGGTTTATCGTACCCAGACATCGGTACCTGTGTGGGACGACATCCAGCCACAGTGAGGGGAGTATGGATTGGGTGGGTGCAGGAGGGACAGACCGACGTGAGCAATTAACGCAGCCGTGGCACACCACCAAACGAGAGGACTGGCATGTTGTGCGGCGGGCATTGACGGCTTGCACCGCCACATCATGAACGTTAGCGCAGGAATTAGGGTGTGTTGCGCAACAACCTATGCCAGCACGTACCATTCGACGTCGTCTGCAGGAGCGGGGACTTGTCGCACGGCGCCCATTGCTCCGATTACCATTGACGTTACACCACTGGCGAGTGCGGCGGCAGTGGGCCATTGAACGCCGCACCTGGACTATGGAATGGCAAGACATTGTTTTCTTCGAAGAATCCCGCTTCTGCCTGCAACACCACGATGGTTGGATCTACGGCGAGAGACTGTATGACGCCTTCATTATGCATCATCATACCGGTCCATCGCCTGATGTTATGATTTGGGGCGCAATTGGATATGACACCCGCACCCCTCTGGTACGCATCGCCGGAACACTCAACAGCCACCGCTACATCTCCGACGTTTTGGAGCCTGTAGTCCTTCCTTACCTGCAGGACCTGCCAGCAGCCATGTTTCAACAGGACAACGCCGCTTCCGCACATGGCACGCATCGTGCAACAATTCTTCACAGCCGACCAGGAGTCACTGCTGCCGTAGCTTGCCTGTTCTTCCGATATGTCACCCATCGAACGCGTCTGGTCGCTGATCGGCAACTGAGTGGCCCGGCAAGCACCACCCACGGCTACGCCTGATGAACTGTGGCAACGTGTGGAAGCAGCCTGGACCGACATACCCCAAAGCCCACATCCAAAGCCTCTTTCGTTCGATGTCACGGCCGTTATTGCCAGCCATGGGGGCCACACGAACTATTGATGTCTGCGTGTTCCGCAAGTCGCACAGGCCTGTAAGCTCAAGCGTTTCATCTTTGTATCTGTTGTTATGTGTCCAGTAAATATGGCTTTGCAATCTCGTGTCCTTCTTGGTGTTGCATTTTGGGTGGCCAGCAGTGTAGTCGTGATAGACATCAGAAGAAAGCTCTTAAAAGGAGCTTTAAAATGAGCACAAGAAGAGATTTCAAGCTTAAACATGTGCTGAGATATTTACATTAATATGAAACATGATTGTGGAAAAATTAAAAATAGTCTTTTTTTCAAATTTTCAGAAATCAATATCCTGAAAACTTTGTCCAAAAAATCTGAAAATTAATAGTTTTCATATGCTCTATAGGCACATCCTATATACCAAAAATCATTGAAATCTAAGACAAGAAAGTTAAAAATACTGGTTCATTTGACATGGAATGAACCTGCTACCAGTAGATGCGTGCATTTACTGACACTTGTTACATGCTTTTGCACATTGTAGTCCATACAAAACATTACACAAGTTACCACATACACACAAATAAAGCCATAATCATACCATCTAATAGCCTGTTGTGGTATGTATCACATGCCTGAGATGCTTCAGCTTTTGTAAAATATACAACAAGTGCACTACCTGGCTGCAGTAATTGAGCACTTGCAAGAGGTCCAACATCACCAAATAGTTCCTGAAAAAGAAAATACAAATTACACACTGCCAGCTCACAAAAATTGGAATGAGTCCAAAAGGAAAAGCAGAAAAAGTACAATAACCAAAAAATGCTGAACAAAATTCCATCAAATGTCATAATTAAATGAATATTTTGACATTTTGTAAGCATACATATGAAATTAGGCAAAAACTATATATTTTTAATTATTCTACAAGATGCTGCTCAAATTTGGACAAGAGAGATATGGCAATCATTGTAAGGGGCCAGCATCATGGTCAATTGAAGTACTGAACTGCAGATGGTGGATCAAGGGACAATTACCGGGCAGCAGTACTGCAATGATGTGATTATTCGCCACATTTGCCTGTTCCATGACACTGTGGGCACAAATTTAGTTTTTACAGACAATAAGGCCTGTCCCCACCGCACAACAGCTGTAGATGATGTAGTGGCTGGTGCTGGATATCCAACAGATGGAGTGGCCAGCACGCTCCCTTGATCTCAATCTAATTGGACGTGATCAGGACACTCTGAGGAGACATGCTGCATAAGGCAATCCTACACCAGAAACTACATCAGCACGTATTGGGGCTTGTCACAGCAGAATGGGAGAATTTACCCCAAGATCTTCTAAACCACTTGGAGCTAGTGTGACACACCTGCGCCAAGCATGCATTGCAGTACAGGGTGGATATATCTCCCACTGAGGACATTGCACTGTAGTCTATGTAGTGCTGATATACTGTGACTGACACGAAAGTCTTTAAAAATCATAAATCACCAGCCACATTTTAACAAATAGACTGGAAAGAAGCAGCTACAATCTATGGTCACAAAGGATGGCCAGTCTGTCATGAGGGCATCAAACAAATTTCAAAGTATATGATTGCTCTTTAATTTAAAATTTATAAATTTTTATTGTACAAAGTGGCACAAAAGTCACACACAAATTACAGTATGCGACCAATATGGCCATCAATTAAGACACATTTTCTTTTTCAAAATACACACAAGATATTTGGACAATTCTTAGCAAATTGCTGATACTCTTGAAATGCCCGATTTTCTTCTGTAGGGGCTCCACATTTCTAGGACTTTCAACATACATGTTTCATTTCAGATACCCAAGAAACAGAGATCTGACATAAAGACAATAGCACAAGCCTAAAACCATCTTTCTCAGGGAAAAGATAGAGCTTGAAGAATTGCCATTCGCTGTTGAGAATGCCCGGAAGTGAAAGTCTCTCTCACAACTCCCATGTTCAGTAGAGTGCAGATTTTAACTGATTTTCATTCTCTTTAAAACTTCCAACTTTAGCTTTTGATCTTTTATTATTTTCTTTATTCGAAATATACGAATCACAGCCTCTGACAAACAAAATAAACAGCAAATTATCATTGACTGGTATTGTTGAACTGATACGGGTTTCCACCGGAGACCTAGGTATCAGTCAAGAATTGGCGTAAAATACATGATGTCCCAAGTAAAGCTGTCTTCTGCAGTTCTGTAGGTGGCATATCAGAAAGCTGCAATTTTTCAAAATGATTCATAAAATTTTTTGACATTGTTCCGAGTGCTCCGATGACAATGGGGACTACCGTTGTGTGTTTAGTCCATAACCGGGTAACTTCTATGGCCAGGTCTCTATATTTAGTCATTTTTTCCAATTCGTTTTTATTGACTCTGGCATCTCCAGGGATCGCTATATCAATTAGCCAGACTTTCCGATTTTCTATGACTGTTATGTCTGGTGTATTATGTTCTATGTGTCGATCGGTTTGAATTCTGAAATTCTACAAGATCTTGACTTCATTATTTTCTATGACTTTCTCAGCCTTGTGTTCCCACGAGTTTTTCGATGCTGGCAGATGGTGCTTTCTGCATAATGACCAATGAATCAATTGTGCAACCCTGTCGTGTCTAACTTTGTAATCTGTCTGTGCAATTTTGCTACATTCACATATTAGAAGTTTCATCTTTTTCTTGACAAAGTAGACACTTTGGATTATCACTGACTTTCTGGATTTTAGCCTTCATAACATTTGTTTGCAATACCTGTTCTTGTGTAGCAAAAATCAGACCTGTTTCTTTCTTGATGGAACCCGATTTCAGCCATGCCCAAGTCAAGTAGTTGTCACTTTCCCCCATCAATATTCTTTAGAAATTGTCCGTGCAGTGGCTTGTTCTTCCAGCCGTCTAATCTGCTTTCAAACTGTTTCCTCTTGTATTCAGCCTTGTTTTCTGTTGTTTTAAAGATATTTTCATTATTCACTGCCTGAAGTAGCTTTTCTCTGCTTCTGTTGACGTAATCATTCAGGCTTCTTTTTCTTCCTCTACTACTTGTTGTACTTGTAGTAGCCCTCTGCCTCCAATCTTCCGAGGTAAATAAAATCTGTCAACATCACTTTTTGGATGGAGTGCATGATGCATGTTCAATAACCTTCAAGTTTTCCGTTCCAGTATTTCTAATTCACTTTGGGTCCAATCAATTATTCCAGCTGGGTATCTAATTACTAGAATGGCCCATGTATTTATGGCTTTGATTGTATTTCCACCATTTAGTTTTGATTTCAATATTTTTCTTACTCTCTTGATATACTCACTCTGAGTCAGACCTTTGACTTTTGCATGTAAGATGTTATCTGATTCAAGAATTCCAAGATATTTATAATTTTCATTATCTGACAATGATTTCATTATATTACCATCTTCTAGTTCTATTCCATCTATATTCTGGACTTTTCCCCGGCGCATGGATAGTACTGCACATTTTTCCAGTCCAAATTCCATCTGTATATCATCACTAAATATTTGCACTGTATGCAGCAATGTTTTAAGTTCGGCGGAACTTTTTGCATACAATTTAAGGTCATCCGTGTACAGCAGATGGTTTATTTTTCCATGTTGGTCCGAAATGTGGTAGCCTATTTTTGTTTTGTTCAAAATCATTGACAATGGAATTAAAGATATGTTAAATAATAAAGGTGACAAAGAATCCCCTTGAAATATGCCTCTCTTGATATTAATTTCTCAGAGTTCTTCACCATATGCATGTAACACTGTTTTCCAGTTTTACATATTTTCTTTGAGGAATCGGCAGATGTTTTTGCTAACTCCAAATAGTTCCAAACAAGTGTTAATCCAGCTGTGGGGCAATGAGTCAAAGGCCTTTTTATAATCTATCCATGCCATATTCAAATTCGTTTTTCTTCTTTTGGAGTTTTTTAGTACCATTTTGTCATTTAGCAGCTGGTCTTTTGTGCCTCTTGACCGTTTGAAGTTCCCCTTCTGTTCTATTGGGTACAAATTGCTTCCCCATAAGTAGTCATATTGATCTTGCTAGTAATCTTGTGAAAAGTTTATTATTATTATTTTAAAATCTCCTCTCTGTTCTGTTTTTCATAACAAATTTACTAAGTATTTATGTGGGTAGAAAACAGGGTTTGAAAAAACCTAGCCTACTTGGGTTTATTCGGGTTTTATTGTTTTTTTTCCAGTATTCTTGTAAAAACAAAGAAGCAACAATCAATGAGTAAATTCTGCCTTAAAACCACATAAGGGCAAAAAGAATCTCTTGATAAAACAGTGGCTGATTTTTTTTTTTATGCTGCTAACATACCATTCAATGCAGCAGAATTGGATCATTTTAAAATTATGATCAAAACACTGAGACCTGGATATCAACCACCCTCAGCGAAAGCCATGGTGGAAAACTGTTTGATACCGCAGCAGAAGGAACTGAATTGCAGCTTTCAGAAAAAATAAAATTAGGCAGTTTCTCTCTCACCATAGATATGGCTAGTACAGTGTGAAGAATGAACCAGTCCAAGCTTTTAGTGTCCATACTGGAAAAAAGTTTTTTGCTGTATGCTGATGATACTAGATTAGAAAAGAAAAAAAAAAAAAAAAAAACCCAGCAAAATACTGTGCTTCTAAATTAGAGGTGGCCATAAAGTAATGCAAAGAAAAATTTGGAAAACCTGTTTTTTGCTGTTGTAACTGACAGCAAAAACAAAATGATAAAAATGTGGAAAATTTTAAATGAAAAATATCCAACTCTTATAACATGGGATGCTCAGTACATCTGTTGAATTTGGTAGAAAAAGATGTTTCCCCAAAGACTGTTTTAAAGCAGATTGCAGAGGTGCAAAAGTATTTTCGTAACATGAGTCAACCACATGGATGGTTAAAAGAAAAGCCTGGCTTAATGACACAACTACCTAATGAAACAAGGTGCACCTCTAATCCTGACTGTGTTAAAATATTTGCGGCCAATTATCACAAATACACAGAAGTATCTTTAGAGCATATTGAGAAATTTGATCAATCTATTTAAAAAATCTTGGATAACATGGGCATTTACCATAATTTTCGGACTAAGAGCTGCATCAGCGTAAGGGCTGCAGGTGAGAAATTTTGCGATCTTGGAAGCAAAGTTGCCGTAAGGGCCGCTCAGAAAACTAAATTATCTTCCTTATTTTCATGAATTACCTCACACCCAACGTGATTATATGTATACTTCAAAGGCTAATTCTGCAACTCAGTGTCGATCTGCTTTATGCACTTATTTTTCATACTGGCAAAAGCTTTTATTTATACATTTTTTCTTAATCATGCTAATGATGCTATTTGTTTGCCTTTATTAAATGCTCACACCCATTTATGTAATCAATATAAATCACAGTTAATCTTAAGACCCGTTAGAATATTGCATTGCTCGTAAAACCACACAATTGTCTAAATTCCATTCAATGTGGATGTCTGCTACAGGATGGTTCTCTGTTCACTGCAATAGAATCCGTCTTAGAAGCACTTAACTTATAAATTATCACTTGTAATGCTTTCGATTAATGTTTTCTTTAATAATATGTTCCTTCTATGTTTGTTATGCCTTTTTTTCTCATCTACAGATGTTTTTGTTAGAATGAAGTTGCTTTACGCTTCCTTTTACCAGCAGCCTCGCACGTGTTCGCAGATCTCCCCACTAACACTTCGAAACAGCGGTGTCTCTGCTTTTTTTCTTTCAAGTGGTTTGACCTACTTTCATTTACTGCACACTCAGCCTTCACGTTGAGCTCCGCTTTTATATGAATGGGAAAGCTCTCCCTTCTTTTTTTCTTTTGCATTTATGAAGATTTTATCTTCAGCCAAGTATTAAATTAATTACCCATTGTTAACATCAGATAATAATGCTACAGCGCTTATTAGTGAGAAAGCATTTCCAGCCGAAGCCTTCAACTTTCATTATAGTCAGTCAATAATAATAATAATAAAAAAAAAAATCGAAGCAAAACTCAGGAGCACAGAGCCAAGAAACACCTGTATCGCATGCCAGATTAACCAAGAAGAGTGAACAGAATTTGTCTTTCCGTCCCGCCAGTATTGTTTGGAACAGGTCACTGCTAATGGAATTATCCTGGGGCAGGCTTTTGCATTGTTCGTGTTCTTAAACTTTTGTTCAGGGAAGTGCCCATCAAACCGGTCTCCCCACCCCAGTGAAAATCAATGTTCCTTCCCTTGGTTGCATCGCACCTTCCTGCATGATGTATGCTGCAGCCAACGAAAGAGATACCCTGGGCGCGCTATCCACAGAAGTCTCGGACGTAACGCTACTGGTCTGTGTGCTTATGTCCCCATTCCTTCTCCCACGCAAAGGGCATTTGAGTCAGGCATTCCTTTCACAAACAAACCTCTTAACTTTAAGACCTACGCGAGCATTTCCCCGGCCTCCCCCACTTTCCCTCCTAAACCAACATCAGGACAGCAGAGTTATCGTTTAAATAGATGTGTCTAACGTATGAGTAGAAGGGGGGGGGGTTGATCACAGTAGTTTGTGAAAAAAGAATGAAAAAATTTACTAAGCATCTGCATGAAAAAAAAAAAAAAAAAAAAAAAAAAAAAGGAAGGGAAGAAACAGTCTTATCGAAAACAAATTCGGCACAAGAGCTGCACACCCGAAAAACTTCACTTTTAGTAACGTAAGAGCCGCGGCTCTTAGCCTAAAAATTAAGGTGAAGCTATGAATCTGGAAAAGCAGTTATCCGTTGTTGCTAGCACACTTCAGAGAGACACAACATTTACTTCAGTTGCTGTTGTGAAATATGACTGGATTTACTACAAGAAGAAATCCTGCTGCCCTACCATCTTGAACAAGCAATTCTTGCACCACATTTTCTAGCAAACATCATGGATCCGAAATACAGAGGCCAGAAACTTAACCAAGAACAGAACAGCATTGCAGAAGAGTGAATAACCAAATTTCACCTTGATTACCCAGTTGAATAACTTGACCACTACCGGAATCACTGTGCATTCGCCCAGGCGTGTCAGAGTGCCTGTTACAAGGTTGACCACACAGAGATATAAGCAGCTTGCCAGGACAAATGAGCCATAGTGCGTAACATAAGCACAATGGGCAGAGATAGTGATTTGATGGACGTTTAAAAAGAAATGATCACTGGTTGCAGCATCAAGGGTGGAAGCACAGGGCCGTAGAAGAGAAGGGCTGGGTCATTCCTTTGTTTGAGGAAGAGAATTTCAGCTCCGGCGAGGGAGCGGTTTATGGCCGCTGTGACGTCATGGCGAGGACAGATGCTTTTCCCCACAAGTCTCTCCCTCTATCCTGTTGGTAGTACACCTGCGAAAGGAGTGATCTTTCTGTTACTCGCATTTCTTTGTGAATAAACGTGTCGTTTATATTTATTTTAATACATAAAATGTAGTCATCTTGTGCTGTGGCTAGTTGTAAAAAATACGCATAAGAAAATCAAGGACCGTGGTGTGGTTTATCACGTTTTTCCTGTGAATAACAAGGACAAAGGAATGGATTATAAAATGCAAGCGGGCAGATAATTTTAAAGCTGAAACAGTAAGAATTTGTAGTGACCATTTCCACAGTTCAGACTATGAAGATATGAAAAATCGCTTGCTTGGACTTCCAGAACATAAATTTCTGAAACCTACAGCCATGCCGAGTTTGAATTTGGAATGTACAAGATCAACCAGCGTACTCGATAATGCAGAAGAACACAGGCAAATGAAAAGGTGTGTACGTCGAAAGCTCTGAATCAAATCACAAGACTTAGTCAAAAAAAAAAAAAAAGCTCTTTGAGGAGTACATTAATACAATGAAAAAGAACGTTCACAAGAAGAAATAACATATGCATGTCTTGCTCAGAAATGGAAACTAAAAACAAAATTCTCACTGAAAGAGTTATGATGGGAAAACAGATAAACAGCTTAAAGAAGAAAAACAAACATTTCGACAGACTTTTAAGAGCTAAAAAGCAACGTTTAAAGAACAACCGTTCAGAGATTCTGTTTATGAGAAAAAGACTATTACAAGAACATATAAAAAACTGCAACAGATAGAATATAAACCTTCAGAAAATGTTTACGCCTTCAGAGCTAGAATGCATCGCAAAGTAAATGATAAGAAACAAGTGGACAGAAGAAGATATTAATATTTCTCGTGGCATAGTGAGTAGAGCTATTTCTAGAAAAGCTTATGATTTCTGGAACGATAAAATTTAGATCCCTTTACCAAGTGCAAGCACGTTAAAACAATGGTGTGCCAAATTTATTTGTCGTCCTGGAATTCTCCACAACGTTCTGCTTCTTATGAAGAAACGTAGTGAAAACCTATCAGAAAATGAGAAGCTTTGCATTCTTAGCTTTTGATGAAATGCACATTGACAGCAAAATATGCTGTGACACAGGAATGGATCAGATTCTGGGTCCATATTCTTCAAGTCTTAATTGTCCTGGTCAGTAGAATTTTGTTTCCACGGAAGCAACCAGTTTATTTTGTTTTTCAATGTGTAATGAATAAAAAGCTTCTCTTTGAAATCATTACAACTCTACAAAAAAACTGGCATAATAGCTAAAACAGTGGTTTCAGATTTGGGAGGTTGCATGATGTTATGGAAGGAATTGTTAGTTTCGCCTGAAAAGTCCTTTTTCACGCATCCTTTACACAGTGTCTCAAAGATTGGAATTTTTACAGACCCGCCTCATTTCTTGAAAATTTTGCAGAACCACTTCATAGACCAGTTGCATTGCTTTCTATATTAGATTAAGCATTCATTTATTATAACTGAACGTTTGAACAGACACAACAATGGGGAATGAAACTGATAAATTATTTATATATACGTAGTTTCAAATGCAAATATGCACGAGCCCCTATTTCTTTTTAACTGTTGAGCTGCTGCTTTACTCAGTGTCCTCGCGGTGACGTCACGCCCCCAAGTGAGAGGGGTTCACGTTCGGCCGCTCAATGAGCCAGCCCTTACTCTTTCAAAAGCCCTGGTGGAAGTATCTTAGAAACATCAGACTTCGCGGGCTGTTCACGAAGTGCTATGGTAAGGGTGTACCAAGAATGGACCGCTGGCACACCGAGTACCTCCCAACATCATAACTGTGGAGCCCAAAAGGCCATCGACACCAGAGGGTACGCCGCCTCCGTCGACTGGTAAAGGGATCTACATGCAACAGTGTAGCAATTGACCTTGCAAATGAAACACGGGGCACGCAGGTACGTGTCCCCAATAACAGTACATCAAACCCTATTACGCATGGGTCTCCGGAGTCGACATTGTGTTAAGGTGCCCATGTTAACCCAGGTGCATTGGCAATGGCGCCTGCAGTTCACATGGGACTACAGTTATTGGCCAGAGGGAAAGGTTGCCTTTTCACCAACGAATCGAGGTTTCTACTTCACAGAAGTAAGAGACGGTGGTGAACACGGCATTAGACACACGAGAACCAACAACATTCGGACATGCTAGTCAGTCAAGTACAGACTGGTGGTGGCAGTGCGCATGTCTGGGGGATGTTTTCCTGGTATGACCTGGCACCGCTAGTACCGCTGAATGGGTCCCTGAATGCCAATGGCTGCCCATCCATCCTTGCTGACCACATGCATCCCTTTATGTTAGGCGTTTACCCTGGTGTTGATGGTGTCTAAAGGACAATGCACCCTGTCACATCGCTAAGAAGGTGCGTGACTGGTTCCAGGAACACAACAGCAATTTTTCTGTTCTACCTTGACCGGCAAAATCACCCGACCTCAATCCCATTGAGCACTTGTGGGACTATTTAGATCGACAAGTTCGGCGTGCCGACCCACAACCGCATCATCTCCGTGCTCTGCTGTAGTCCGAAAGGGCACGTGTACCTTGGGCAACCTTCCAGGGCCTCATTGTGTCCATGCCACACCATATCATTGCTGTCATCTGAGCCAAGGGTGGTTTATTCCCATTATTAGGTAGGTGGCCATACATACTATTCTGATACGACCGTGTATTTGCCTGGTGTAATGGCTTTCAAAATTAATGACACAGAGCACAGGCTATTATTACCTAACATCAATGATGAAAGAAAATGTCATCAGCCAGTTTTCTTCCATAAACTGGTGGTAGATCATTCCAAAAAAGTCTGAAAAGGGTTCAGATTCAAAATTGCCTGCAGGATTTTGACTTTTTTGTATGCCTACATTCAGTACCAGCTTCATTTGCCTCCATTAAGAGAATTTTCTCCATGTTTCAACTAGTTTGGAATAAATGACAAAATAGGCTTGGGGTGAAAGCCACAAAACTTGTTCAGTTTTTTTTTTTTAAGATCACAGCATGGATCAAAATTTCCTGTAGCTTGGTAGTTTTGTTTCTGGCTAAAATTCTTGAGATTACATTAATTATTTTAAATGGTTCTATTATTTAACTCAGAGGTTTGAAAATTGTTGAAACTTGTGTGGGTCACAAAACTATGATAATTTCAGCCTGCTTTTCAGGTTTTAGTAAAATACAAACCACCAAAAATACTTTATTATCTGTACCATTAATTTTTAGGTGATTTTTGTAAATAGTCAAAAACCATTGCAGTTTATACATGCCACACACAAATAATATCTCAGGAAAATTTTACTTAAAGATAATATTTTAGTTACAAGCTAAGTATGTTATATTCTGTTTCTCTATTATTTTTTTTCTATAGTATGAATAGATAATTTATTGGTCTATTTTATAGTTATTCTTTATAGGTGGAAAGTTATTTATATGCAACCATTTATTATTTTCAGGATTATTGCTTAATTTTTCTTATTTCAGATCAGTTGCTTTGTCGACTGATCTGAAAAGTTTGTTTTGTGTTGCTAAATAATAAAATCGGTAAACCATCACCTTTGAGAAGAAAGTAAGAAAGAGAATCTAGTCATTATTCCTATTGTTATTAATTGTAAAAGAAAATATTTTATTGGGTGCTGATTAAATTTAAAATATTGTAGAAACAAAAAGATAATCTAATTTTGAAAAAGCCCAGGTGGGTTTTTTCAACTGGGCCCACTCTGGCGAACCCTGGTAGAAAATGTATTAAAGACAAAGGCAAATGAGAATATCCTCTAAGCTACATGTCACTAAGACAAGCTATTATACCCATGGACCGAATCATTATGACCACTGCTGTTTCCCAGAGCGAATGTGTCCCCCAGCACGTACAGTAGCATCACCAATCAGCAACTGCAAGGAACATTTATAGGCAGCACGAGGAGTGGCATGCCAGCCAGTTCACCAGTATGGAGCCAGTATGGAATTGGGAAAGAGAAGAACTTGGGAGGTTTAAAAAGAAACTGTTGCAAGGATGGCAGGGCCAGCATCTCAAAAACCACAAACATTGTTGGCTGTTTAACAGCCACCACTGTGAAGGTGGGGCAGATACTGAATGTAGGCATACAAAAAAGTCAAAATCTTGGTCCATACAAAGAGACACACATCCAACTATCATGTGGAAAAGGGCAGATCTCCACTGGTTGACACATGCTGTCTGGGACAACAGATGCTATGATTCAAGTATTTACTAGGCACATACCTATTAGGTACTTTGAGAATATGCACATGGGTGCTAAAATCATTTAATATTATCTGTATCTGTCAGAATGAATCTCCACAGAGCCTAACTATTTTTGAATAAGCTGATTGGCAGTCTCTCTTGATATGCAATACTTTTCCTTTCAAACAGTGATTAGTTTTCATTAATTTTGAAATTATCATGCATCTGGAAAGTAGAAAAGAAATATTACCACTACTCAACAATAAAACCTACAGTGAATAAATTTTGCACTACCATGTCCATTTACAAATTTTTTTGTGTGTTTGTGGAGTTATAAAACTTCTGCATTTTCCACAATACAAAAAAAAAAAATATATATTCAAACACAAATAATTTGGCATCCAGATAGCAAATGTGTGTGTCTTTCCCAGTGTTAACTAAATCTAAAGAACATATAAGGAGGATATGTTTCAACCTTTTAAACTTTCATATTCTTGAAATCTAATAAACAGCTGGTGATAGGAATCTGGGTGCTCTGGAAACACTGGGCTCGGTGAACATGCATTCTAACAGATACAAACAATATTATGATTTTCAGCATTCAAATGTGCATCTTCGAAGTATCTATAGTGATCTAAATTTTTACTGCCCCCTTTCCTTTGTAGCGCACAAACACTTTTCTTATAAAAGGAACCTACTTTTTTTCTGTCCAGTAAATTAATTTAGAGATGAAATAATCACTAAATAGATGGGTATAATAAAGTAGCACAAAAACATCAAAAATAATTCTTACTATTACATCTTCCTGCGTCACTGAATCATGGAGATTTGTGACAAATACTGTGTATCCCTGCTGCTGTAATGATGTATTGGAACTCTCTATTGTATCTGCAACCATTGTGTTATCTGGAAGTTGCATGTGATTAGCAGCAGATGAAAAACCAGGTTTCCATGGCGTCCTCTGTATAGCAGAGCTCTGATTCTGAGACTAAAAAAAAACAATGAAAAAATATTTTAGCACACAATACAAAAGGACTAAGCAGTAGTAATCTGATATACTATTTAATGTGTGGAATCAAAACTTCTAAGACATAATACTCATAAATGTATGAAGATATGAAAGGGAGGATTAATGAGTAATGTGAGTGAGCAGAAAATTTACCTCAAAACATAATTAATTTTTTCTCATAAGCTCCTAAAATAACTGCTGCCTCATTACTTGTGAAATTTGGGAAATCAGACACACAAAAGGGTATTGGTCACTGCTGCAACCAGTGACACAGATGATCAAACAAATGAAAAGTATTACAAGTAAGGTCACAACTATAAAAAAAAAAAAAAATGTACAAAGTATTTAGTAAGATATTAGGACAAACCTTAAGGAAATGGTTTTAAACAACAATTTCAAAATGTTTATAAAGATGCTGCATTTTTAACAGCATTAAAATAAAGAAAGATTACCATCAAAAAGTTTTTAAACACTATTTTTTCTTTCTTTAGGTCATAACACTACTGCACTTCAGATAACATTTTTTCTCACTCCTAACAGCACTGCGTGAAAAGCCCAGGAAAAAAAAAAAATTCTTCCCACTCTTCTTCATGTGCAAGTATGTGAAATGAAACCAGCTCTGTTCATAGCTGAACTTTTGGAAGAACTGTTTGTCAAAATAAAGAAAAAAACAAAAAGTTCTTGATTGGTTAATTGGTTTCATTGATTTACCATAGTGCACGAGAATAACGGTTTATAGATATTTACAGATTCTTAAGTCATGTCAGCTGTCCAACATAACTTCTCTCACTATTGGCACCTACAAGGAGGATTCCCATAATATTAATGCTTCATTTGAAAAACAAGGATTTTCAGCAATGAGCTTAGGAACAGTTATGGCAATATTTGAAAGAAAACTAGTGCCTAAAGCAAAATCAGTATTTTTACGCTATTGTTTTTGGAAAATAGAGGAACAACGATGAAATTGCAAAAGTTTGATCACCTACTCAAATCTTATCTATAAAGCTCTAAAAACCCAGCAGACCGACTACCCTCCATATTGAAAAAACCTCAAATTACAATTGTGTTTTCTGGGAAAGTGCACTCACCAATTTAAAACATTTATGCAAATATTCATCACACAAACAAAAATATTGTATCCACAGAAAACTAACAAGGGAACACATGACAGTTCAACTTCGCATAAAGGAAATTATCTCATCATGCTGTACCACAGCACAATGTTTAGACACACTGCAAGTTTCGTTAGCACCCAAGTCACAAAAAATAATTTTAAATATGTATGTATATATTCATTCCCCACGTGGAATTTCTTTGTTTGCACCGTTTTGGGACAGAGTGGACGAAATCAGCATGTTTAAGGCTGTTGCTGTGAGTTGCATGTGATTAGACTCATTACAATCGGCATAGCACATAAGTATTTGAAGTGTATTGTACTTCAAAACTTATGCGCTATGCCGATGTGTGGCAATGGGATTATCTAGAGGGTGTGTTGATGAGTGAAACACAAGCTTAAGGGTGCATCCAGATAGTCCCACATAGCCCAAATTAACTCAGAAATCTGTTTAAGGGAGTAGTGGAAATTTTCTGAAGTTTGAGCAGAAGAAACTTTGGTTGTGGAAGCGAGAGAGATGGGATCTTTAGCTCGGTGAGAGAGGTTGGGTCTTGGATTGGTGTCCAAGACTATTTGTTTCCGGAAGGCGATTGATATTGAGTCACGTAGCTGCTGTGACGGTTTACAGGAAACATGAAGTTTAGATCTAGTGTCGATAGCACGGATGGAGACAAAGTCAAATGGAGCATTCCATTAACCAGCTCTAGAGAAGTCCCAAGCCACATCGCTTCAGCGAAATAAACTGTCTGTTTTGTTTTTGTTACAAAGGCTCTGGATTCTATAATTTTTTCAAGCAGCGATTCTTTTGGGAATGAACCAAAAAAATTATGTGGCAGTTCTTGCTGGATTGCGGCTATGTTGAGAAAGAGCTAGAAAGGAGCGATGGTCGTTACATACATATTTAGAATAAATAGACCACTTAAAAATAATAAATCTGTTCTTGGTTCTATAAAAGTATCACCATCCTTTTCTGACCATTGCAAGATTTTCTGTTTTTATGGTAGTGCTTCTCCCTTTGATCACTAACGACTAATTTCGCACCTTCAATCCACCTTGTTATAGGTCTACTCTTGGTCTATGACACATCACATAATTTAACACCTGTTTAGGTAGTATCTCACCTTCTATTTGACATATATCAATACCATCTCAATATGCTCGCACTAACAACTTTTTCTTCTATCAAACATATACCCAGCTCAGTTTTAATGCTGACGTTTTGCTTTGATGTTGAGAATTCACTAAATTTCCTCAGGTATTTCCCTAAGAACTCTCATTCTTTGAAATTTCTAACCTCTTTTACTTTCTAACCAATCTTTATTTCATACCAACTCTCACTGCACAAAAGAGGATGGATCTTAATGCTGCACAGTACGAAAGTCTATTTCTCAGGCAAATCTCTTTCTTGGTGAAGATATTCTTATACAGATGATAAGATATTCTTTCTGGGTTCCTGATTCTGTTGTCTACAGACTCGTCAAGCATTACAGTCTTGTTAATAACAACACCCAAATAATTATCTGTCATCTAATAGGGTGTCTACCATTTTCAGGAGACTCAATTTCTTGATTTTTCCGGGACATTTCTTTACTTTATAGCTAAGTTTTCTCGACTATTCTTTCTGTCAACAGTGTAGGAGTTTGGCCATTTTAATTAATTAAATATAAAATCTGATTATGTAATTAAGAAATTGAAAGGGCAAATTGAATATATAAATGATTTATAAAAAGTTAAAATAAATAGCAATTTTTTTACCAATAAGCTTGCATTTAGTGAAAACCTCAAAATATCGCACTATCAAGAATTACTTGCAACCAGGAAACCTGCACGTTACACAAAAGTACATTAAGTGAATATAGGAAGTACGTTATAAAGGTTTTGACTATTATCAACAACTAAAATTAATAGCAATTTATTTCAATTTTTGATAACATTATTTACTTAGCAAATAAATGCTATTCAAAACAAGCTTCACAGTGAAAATCCTCTAAATACGTGGCGTCAGTTGAGTAAATAAACCCATCGCTCTCTCCACGTTAAGCAACGCACAGCAACCGAAATTTTTTATTCGGCCGCCATCGGGAATCGAACTTCAAATTTCTCAATATCCAGCTGAGCGCGTTAGCCGTACACCACAGCGGCCAACAATTCACAGTGCTATGTGTGTTTTTCTTTTTCAGTCAGCATATGACATCATAAATCCATAAGATGGGCTCAGCTACTGAGACATCTCCATCTGGTGGGCATTAATGACACTGGCTATATATAATTATAGAAATAATTCAAAGGGTGAGATCCAAGGTGAAAATCATCTAAATATGTGGCGCCAGTTGAGTAAATAAATCCATCGCTCTTTCCACGTTAAGCAATGCACAACAACCGAAAAATTGTTATTCGGCGGCCGAATAGCAATTTAGATGATTTTCACCTTGGATCTCGCCCTTTGGATTATTGCTATAATTATACATAGCCAGTGCTGTTAATGCCCACCAGATGGAGACTTCTCAGTAGCTGAGCCCATCTTACGGATTTATGATGCCAGATGCTGACTGAAAAGAAAAACACACATAACACTGTGAATTGTCGGCCGCTGTGGTGTAAGGCTAACGCGCTCGGCTGGATATTGAGAGATTTGGGATTTGATTCCCCGACGGCGGCCGAATAAATTTTTTCCGGTTTCTGGGCGTTGCTTAACGAGGAAAGAGCGATGGATTTATTTACTCAAGCTTCACAGTCTTGCACAAAGTATCAGAACATATACACAACTTAAGAACTGCACTCAATATCAGGGCCACACTTATCAATTTTATTTATAAGCTGTTCTATGATTTTGAAAGTTTTGTTGCAAATGTTTGTTAGTGTACATTTTGTTTAGTACTTTATTCAACCCAGTCTTCTTATGAGCCACTTTCCCCTGACCATGTTTCCAGTTCAATCAAGCCCACAGTGCTGTCTTTTTACTATGTGAGGCTAACATTCTTTCACATTATGAGTTTCCAAATCAAGCTTTTCAGATAGCTAGAGAATGTCTTGAACAATATAATTAATCTAACAGTTGGTTCAAATCCTTCCAAATCAGTCACAAATTGTGGACAAAAAGTTTATGTCAAAACTTTTTGTCCACAATTTGTCCAACCATGCATTACCATGTCATCATTTTTCATGCACTATCGAAGTTCCTGTGATACTGCATACAAAATATTATAATCACGACTAAACTGTTTAACAGTTGCTTTGTCCTTACTAACGGTTACCAAAATAAGCTGTCTTCAGATCACGATGTGATAAATAATGCGATTCAAAAGTGGCAATAGCTCCTTGCTCCATAGGTTGAACTTAAGGTGTTTGTTACGTAGCAAAAGAAAAAAAAATTACATAAGAGTCTGCTCTGTTGAATATGTGGGGTGGCTAGGACCATTTAATAGAGTTTGAAAGTTTAGTTATTAACTCACCAGCCTCATATTTATTATGTCCACTTTTTCTTGTAATTTTATGGATTTCTGTGGCATTTTCCCAATATTTCACTTTCAGCACCACTTTTTCTTTTATTGGAAGACATGTTTACAAGAATGTCCTTAGTAAATCAATAAAAAGGCAATACCAATGCGAATTCCACCTTCTCCGATCAGAGAAGCCAGAAACAAGTGTACAGTAAACAAATATTTCTAGACTTCAAAGTCTGCAGCTTCCAATTGGTGGAAATTTTCAGCGTGATGTTAATAAGTTACGTCGGGAAATGGGTAAAAATGTTGTACATGCGTTATAGCAAACATGCATTACGTAGGCATGCGAGGCTCGGTATTACTGTGCATACATAAAACTAAAAAAAGTTATCTAAATCAAACACTTCCTCATTGGATAACATTTAGCTCTCAGGGCACCAATGGAGAGTTTTACCAATGTTTGTATGTGTATGCTGCTTTAATTTCTGTTTCTATGGTATTAGCTTCTTTAGCCTGTTCCAATAACTTTTTCTTTCTTTCAGTTTTTTAATTCTTCCCACAGCACATCTGATTTCCTTTTCTTTCTCTGCTTGCTGACTTTTCTGTTTTCTTAGTGCTCCTTTTCATTTTGATGCCACATTTTAGTTTTAATATTTTGAATATACAGTTGTGGCCAAAATTCCTGCACCAGTAGACTGAAAGTCAAATTTTGATGCTTGAAGTCAAATCATACAGCGTAATGCTAAATCAGGGATACATATTATACACCATTTTAAAGAAAATTTTATGCTGAATTCAAATAGTTTTACAGAATGTTATTACCAGTAATAGAAGTGAAGTTACAAGCAAAAGTACAGCATTTAGTCATAAAAAGCAAAAAAATAAATAAATAGTGGAATTTGTGAAATTAGTGTACAATGCATTTAATGTAAAATTACTGTACAGTACATCATTGAAACTTGCAGGACACTTGAAATAACTTACCAACAAGCAAAATGTGCTTTAATATTTAATTGGATAACCACGGTTTCTTAGTAACAAAGTGCACCTTCTTGGCATGGAACTAATGAGCTTCTCAAGTTGTCCATTGGTGATAACATGGTGCCATACGGCCCTTACATACTCAATTAATACTGTTTTAGATGTGAGCCCTTGTTGACGGATCTTTTGCTTCAATCTCACCCATAGATTCTCTATAAGATTAAGATCCGGTGACTGTGCTGGCGACTGAAGTTTTCTTATACCTTTTCGATTAAACCACCCGTCAACCAACTTTGACCGATGACATGGCACATTATCGGCCTGAAAGATACGATTATGTGCCATGAACGAAAACCTTTCCTTACTGAACAAGAACGGCTCAAAAGAATTGCTTGGGACAAGGCACACAAGAATTGGACTGTTCATGAATGGAAAAATGTTATTTTCAGCGGTGAAACAACTGTTACTATTTCCGCTAATAATGGATGTAGTTATTAATACCTACGTCGTCGGGCTGGCGAAAGATATAAGGCATGCTGCACCCAGCCAACAATAAAGCACCCACATTCGGTGATGTTATGGTCCTGTATTGCAGCCAGTGGTGTTGGCCATCTGTGCATTGTTGATGGCACATTGAATGGATCAAATATGTAGATATTTTGAAGTCCAAACTGCTACCACCTGCACAAGACATGGGTTTGCAGAATTTTATCTTTCAGGACGATAACGCACCATGTCATCAGTCAAAATTGGTTGACTAGTGGTTTAATTGAAAAATTATAAGAAAACTTCAGTGGCCGGCACAGTCACTGGATCTTAATTCCATAGAGAATCTATTAGTGAGATTGAAGCAAAACATCTGTCAACAAGGTCCCACATCTAAAACAGCATTTATTGAGTCTGTAAGGGACGTACGGCATCGTGTTATCACCAATAGACAACTAGAGAAGCTCATTAGTTCCATGCCAAGAAGGTGTGCTTTGTTACTAAGAAACTGTGGTTATCCAATTAAATATTAAAGTGTATTTTGCTTGTTGGTAAATTATTTCAAGTGTCCTGCAAGTTTCAATAATGTACTGTACAGTAATTTTATGTTAAATGCATTGTATACTAATTTCACAAATTCCACTATTTTTTGCTTTTTATGACTAGATGCTGTACTTTTGCTTGTAACTTCACTTCTATTACTAGTAACAACACTCTGTAAAAATATTTGAATTCAGCATACAATTTCCTTTAAAATGACATATAATATGTATTCCTGACTTTACCATTACACTGTGTAAGTTGACTTCAAACATCAAAAATTTACTTTTGGTCTACTGGTGCAGGACTTTTGGCCATGATTGTATGTTGAATATGTGGCCTGACTATTAATTTTTTAATTTAAGTTATTCTGTCCATCTACTTTATGTTTAGTACATTTGTACAGATTTTTCGGGTGAAGTTCCATCAGGAAGTAGTACTCAAACCAATGGCTAGGCCTTATTTTTATTTATTTATTCTTTTGTGTGTGTGTGTGTGTGTGTGCATAGCTTAGGCCTATTAAAATTTTTGAAAGTGTGATATTTTTGTGTCTGTCTACTCAACATGCAGTGAATTTATAACTATTTTCATGATGAAATTCCGTCGGAAAGCATCCAAATCTGCAGTAAGCTCTTTTCTTTTTTTGTGCCTAGCCTAGGCCTGACTAAAAATTTTGAAAGTGTAATATTTTTGTGTCTGTCTACTCAAGGTGCAGTACATTTATACCAATTTTTATGGCACAATTCTATCAGGAAGTACCAAAATCTAGTTAGGCTTTTTTTTTTTTTTTTTTTTTTTACCTAGCCTAGACCTGATTAAATATTTTGAAAATGTTGAAAAAAATTGAAATAATTCTCCAAAAGAGTGGAAGTGCACTGACTGACATTCAGAAAATTATACAGATGTAATTTTAAATGCCTATACATCTCTTTACACTGTTTTGCTAAAACGTGAACAAAAAAGAAAACAAGAAAGATGACACCGAATTTTGGGTTGTAATGAGCATGTCTTGAATCTTTTCTGATGTGAATCAAATTTATCAAAGTTATTCAAAGCCAATGCAACCAGTTAGAAAAATATCAACCAGATTTCTTCAATTGATAAAACATCCAGAAATAGAAACAGCTACTTACTTCCACCAGCAGCTAAAAAGTATGTAATGAAAATTAACAAACTGTGCTAAAAAGTTTCTCACAGCAGAAGGAAGGTGTTGGAGACAGATTTTCAAATCAAACAGTTAAATAAAGAAAGAAACATGATATAACTCTATGCCTAATGGGAAAGTAAAAAAAATATTCATGGAAAAAAATATGCTAACAAAAAAGAACTTTTCAAATATGTCTCCAGGAAGAAGAGGCATGAGAAAAAGGTACTGACCTTTATGCACCCTAGCAGGAATTCTGTGCATTGTTTAAAGACATAGTTCATACGCTTTTTCAATCACAAAATTCCAGGACATATGATCCAAATGCTCTTACTTATAATATAGTGAAACACCATAAGTCTGTACCAACCTGCAATCTACAACAAACAACTTCCTACATGCTTGGGCAAACTTAATGAAGAATGTCAAAAATGACGTCCATTGCAACTAATCAGAAACTTAGAATCATAGATAAATACTGAAATAGCAAAACTGCCACTGAAAACGTGACCACAGTAAACATTTATATACAGTATGCTATACTGATTTTGGGGAAAAAAAATATTTTTCTACTTTGGCTTTATAGTTCAATTATTGAAGCAAATTACAGAATAAAAACAACAACATAAAACTCAAAAATGTATAGGTATGTGGCATTACCCTTGAAATGCTTTCACATACCACACAATCAATACTACTTATATTTAATTATTTTGAAATAATGCTTACATTGGAAATTTAAGGGTAATGAAAGGTGAAATATTTGGAACTTTTTCAAAGGACCAAAGGCATGATTCATACACTTTTTCCACCACAGAATTCCAGGACTTTTCCAAGACACATGATACAAATGCTCCTATTTATAATATAGTGAAACCATAGGTCTTTTCAACCTGTAACCTACAACTAACATTTCCCTACAGGCTTGAGCAAACTTAATATGGAATGCAGAATGTTGAAAATGTCTGCTGCAGCTAACAAGAAACTTAGAATCATAAATAAATACTAAAAATACCATAACTGTCACTGAAAATGTAAGTAGATCTAATTTCTATAAATCTTTTATGTACGCTATGCTACGCTGATTTTGAGAAAATTTTATTGCTACTTTGGCTTTAGTTCAATTATTGAAGCCAATTGTAGAATAAAAAATCATAAAACTTGAAAATATAGGTAAAAAATTTATAGTTTGAACATCAAATGCATCATTACTCTCAAAATGCTTTCATATACCACACATCAACACATAAACTAAATAGTATTTACATTCAAATATTCTGAAATAAAGCTTACATTGGAAATTTAAGGATAAGGAAAGGTAAAATATTTGAAACTTTTTCAAAAGAACAAAAGGACTTATTTCTTAAACAGATATTCATGGGAGCAAGGATTTGTGTTACATTTTATTCAGGGAAGGAATTTTCAACATAATATATGCTTCTAATATTGATGCTCTAGCTATGTTTTATATTTGTAATCACCAGCAAATGAAGTGTGCACAAAAATTCCCAAAATGAAATACAAGATAACAGGAAAACCTTAAATCCAAAGGCTATGTGCACAGCTGCTCACATCAGTGATAAATTTTTCCATTAGGTAGTTTAACTGGGCATGATTAGAAAACTAATTATAGAAAATGGAAGGTGATTAGTTAGCTCAGAAAATACTAAGAAACAACCAGATTTAAGATTCTGATGTCAGAAAGCAATCTAATTTCAAGGCGAATTTTTACACGAAGCATTAATCAGCAAATTTCAGCAAAGATCAAAATAAGCCACAACTAAAAAAAATGGGTTTGAAAATATCCTTCACGCACTTCTAATCTGTTGTTACTAAACAAGTGTGCTCTAAAAATATCCTTCACACTGTCCTGATCTGTTGTTTCTAAACAAGAGTGCACTATTAGTTCATTTTAAAGCACAAATTTTCACAATTAGTACAAATTTCGTGCATGTAAATATTAAAGCCTATATGTATGAAAAGGTTCCACTATAATGATCTGTTCAATTAATGATATGTAATAAAAGAGAAGGTGGAATCAGTGCAAACTTCAGTAACGCTTCATCATTAACAAGTATTTTTCCTCCAATTCTTTTATAGATTTTTTAATGACTCAGTTTTTCTTTTGGCACTTTGACACAGAGAATTTGCTTTGGCTACGAAAGTCAACCGACTCATTTTTTCTGCTTTCTCAGAATAAGAATCAGATGATTTCAGCAGAGCTGATATGTCCTCCTCCAGCCTCTTTTTCTTTTTCATTAATCCATCTATGTGATCCAACAATGACTTCCTTTTATCTCTTCCAGACTTTTCTACCTCCCCTTTTCTTTTTTCATAAAGTACAAATGATATTTCTGACGAGCACCAGCAGCAGAAATCAGTTCTTTTGAGATTGTTACATTCTTCATGCCTCCAACTGATTTTATATGTTCACTGACAATGCATTTTGCTACAATTGTCTCATGATGAAGATTTTCAACCATCATATGTTGGTTTTCTGAAAAACCACGCTCAACCGTTGCTTGTCCATGAGAAAGGAGCAATAAAATATTTACAACAGACCACAAATGTTAGAACTCAGACTTGGTTGCAAGCAAGCTGTGAAAATATTCATCTACATGATCAGATTTAACATCAGAATCAGGCACGCAAGCTACTTCACTGATTAAGGAATTATATTCTCCTATAATTGTATCATCTGACTCTAACTTTGCCTGCATTTGTGAGAATCAGTAAAATATCACTGATTTTTTATATTAGCAACCCTGTTTTCCTTTTTTAAATGTTGGGGATCTATACAGGCCATGTTCTGAACCAATGAATATTTCAAAGGTGATATCTCAGTAAGTTTTTTGCTCAACCTTATCAAAGAATTTTTACAGTTTATGTAAAACTCCATCACTTGCCTGTCAGACACAGATTTCTTCCTTTTCAAATCTGTAATGTTATTTTGTGTCACAAAGCCTATAGTAATGCTGTTTATATCCTTGTGATATTTTTTATTTTCAAATCCAGTTGTAGTAGTTGCATAGGGTTTGTAATGGCATCTAACTGCTCATCCTTAATAAAATGTCTGAAAACTCTTTTTAAAACATTTTCTAAATTTTCACTAATGAATGGCATCATTGGCTTATCTGTTTGGTATGACACTAAAAACGGTTCAATATCATTGGCTAAGCTTATAAAAAAATTACATTTTGCAACAAATAGTTCATTTCCTAAACATCCCCGCAATGTTTCAAATTTCGTATTTGCAGGATCAGGTACTTCTTTTATTTGGACACTGTTTATATATTTTTTTTAGAAAGAGTAAAACTTCTAATGCTCTCTGGAACACAGCAACATTTTCTACCCATCGACTTCTGCAAAAATTTAAAGAGAATATATTACAACCAGTGACATTAATAAAATCTTCTCGTCTGGCAGGAGCATCTTTCAGCAACCGATACAACGATGTCAAAAAATGTTCCACTTCTGGAAAAACTGAACATGCACTTCGGAAAGCATTGTGCATTAAATGCAACCCACAGCTTCCAACATTAAGAAATGTAGAAAGTTTCTCTTGCTTTAAGTGTTGCATCATCATTTTAAAAACTTTCTAGTTGACATTAGGTCTATCCATGGATAGTTGATGCAAATTATCTGGATCAAGAATTAGACATTTTTCAGATATTTTTTCATATAAAATATCAGCTGTTGCATGCCCTATAAAGTCAGAAGAAAAATATCTAGTACATACCAAATTTTCTTCCCAGTATCAAATATGGCAATCCAGTAGTTTATGCTGTGTATGTTTATTCAGAGACTCATCAAATAACAAAACATACCCATTTGCACGTTTCACACTGTCTTTAAGGGTAGAAGAAAAATAGGGGGCAATGCCAAACACAGACAGGAAGGCAGATTTCTTTTCCCCACAAGAAAATTTTTCAGCGATCGAGCTGTTGGGAAACATCAATTTGAAAATATTTTAAACATTTTCACATGATTTCAATGAAAAATTGCTACTCAAAGCTTTTAGCACCCATGTAATTTCTGCTTTTAAAACTGCTTCTGAAGAAAATGATCCTCCAATTGTAACTGGAGTTCTGCTGCTACCAGATGTCGATGGTACATTGGGACTGGATTGCTTTTGAGTTGAGGGTGTAAAGAAAGTCCTGAAATGACCAACATTCTTTCCAGAACGCAAATGCGCATGGTCTTGACCAACATTCTTTCCAGAACGCAAATGCGCATGGTTTTGACGTTTTTTACCAGTTACACGACTTTTAAGCGCTGCTTCACCCATGTTGGATATATCAAAACTTCAATCACAAATCTTGCATCGTGCTCTAAATGTAATTACATCTCTGGATAGCCAATCTTTATAGTCCTTTTTTTAACAAGCCAAACTTTGTTAAATGTGCACTTTCTTTTCGGCATACTGAATTTAAGTAAGCAAAGCAAATATTACAATTTTAATTAAAACATTCACACCGCAATTATATTATTGAAAAAAAAAATATAAAGATACTGGAAGTATCAAATAATAGACCTTAAGACATTTCCGTGAGGAACAATAAGACATTTCCGTGAGGAACAAAACTTCACCGGGAACTGAATGATGAACAAAGATTGCTTCACGAGGGTGGAATCGAAAGCGAAACCATACGCGCAGAAAGCATCTACCTACAAAATATGTCATAGTTTAAAGGGCAACTCGGGAGCAGCCAGAACAGATGTTTATCCCAGCTAAACACAGGAGGCTTACAAAAATCGGGACTATGATTAAAAAACACCAAAATCTAAATTTGTGAAGTTTTTGCGAAACCGGCCGAAATGTATATGAACGCCATAAATTCCTAATAGGAATGGACCTCCTGAATTTCATGTGAATTGGTTAAAAACTTTTTAAAATAACCATAAATGCGCTCAATAAAAATTCAAATTTCTAGAGCTAATAAAAAGCTTTTAACCGATTCATTTGAAATTCTAGTGATCAGCTTTTTATCACCAAAAATCAGAAATTGCATGCAAAAGATTTCCCCATCAGGAGCTGTATCTGCTGCAGAAATAATTTTTCAAATAGGAGTTTTAAAAACAGAGATACCTGGGGAAACGCAATGTGTATGCAGTCATGGTGTATGTAAAGATTTCAGCCAATTTCATAAGAAAGTTGTAATATTAGCTTTAATATATTTTTTGTAGTCTTGTCCTGAAACAAAGGCACTGATGAGCAGGAAGGGTTAAGTGTGGGTGCTAGCTTCTGCCTTTGGATCGAGAACTGCTCACAGAGCAAGTAGTCGATGAGATGCTACCTTTCTTTCAAAGATTACTACACCCCTCCCCCCTTTTGAATTATTTATCTGCACAGTTATTATGCCACTTTTTTTTTTTTTATTTGAAACTCCAACCGAAAAAAAAAAAAAGCTTCTATTTTTTCAACATTTAACATTAAGTATTCTTAATGGTTATTTTACCTAAAATCCCTAAATTTTGGGATTTTTTGTAAACTAATCAGAAGGTTTTGGTGAGTCTCCCAGGGAAACCAGTAGAGTTCCTTACATTATAGGTACTTTTTTTTTTTTTTTCCCATCAGAAGAACTGCACAGTGTTTCCTTTTTATGACCTTCCAGTAATTCTGGATGCACGGAAATGGCGCTGAACTTTTAAATTTCCCTTTCACAGCAATTAAAGAACAGTGACTAAATCTATTTAACGTAAAACAATTAAATAAATAAAAAACATTCTCCCGCACTTGGTGTGAGGGAGGCCACGAAGAGCCAGAAGTCAAGCTCGCGCACGTCTCCTTCATCCCACCCGCAACCCCCTATCTACCTCCAAAGCCAGGGCGGGCTACCAAAAACACTGCTTTCCCACGCGACCTCAATCTTTTCATCTGTCCATCTTTTGTAAACACTTAACCACTAACGTCCTTTGACAAATGATTCACATTTTCCTTTTCCAGTCATACTGAATGACTGAAATACTTGCAATTGTAAACAAATATATATATATTTTTAATTCCTTCCTTTGCATAATGCCATAAGGCAATTTGTCACAACATTTTAATGACCAGGAAGCAAACGCAGGTTTTAGCCAAACTACAACAATGAAAAAAGTCATGATAGCGCTTAGCAGTATTTTTAAACTGCTGTTAAAATAACTTAAACAACGCAGATTCAGCAATGCAGGCAGACAAAAAAAAAAAAAAAAAAAAAACCAACAGCCCCCTGCATTATTTTGCTGGGGGTGGGGAGGAAAATTTGTCAGACAAAAGTTTTAAATGTAGAAAAATCTTCAACTACAAAACATCGTGCAGGGACGGGTAAATTCTAGGACACTTAACAGAATTTTAGGACATTTCCAGGACAAAATGGAATTCCAGGACTTTTCCAGGATTTTCAAGACGCATACGAACCACGCAAAGGGATTGTTATTTCTTAAACACATAATCATGGGAGCAAGTATTCGTGCTACATTTTATTTAGGGAAGGAATTTTCAACACAATATTGATGCTGTAGCTATGTTTCAAATTTGTACTCGCCAGCAAACAAAGTATGCACAAACATTTCCAACGTGAAATGAAAGAAAATAACGGGGAAACCTTAAGTCCAAGAACTGTGTACAACTAACTGCATTCATTAGTGATCAAGACAATTTAACCGAGCACGATTAGAAAACTAATTATAGAAGATGCAAAGTGATTACTTAGCTCAGGAAATACTAAGAAACAACTAGATTTAAGTTTTTGATATTAGAATGCAATCTGATTTTGTGGCAAATTTTTACATAAAGTATTCATTAGAAAATTTCGGTAAAGGTCAAAATAACCCACAAAAATAAAAAAAATCTAAAAAAAAAAAATCAGCTATTTACTTCACCAGTTGCTAAAAGGTATGTTACGAAAATTAACAAGTGCCGCAAAAAATGTTTTCCATAGCAGAGGGAAGGTATTAGAGACAAAAATATTTTCAAGTCAAACAGTTAAAAGAATAGATACAGAAGGAAACATGATATAACTCTATGCCTTTTAGTGGAAGAATTTTGCATAAGGAAAAGTTAGAAAACAGGTGAAAAGCATTCTTCAAAGAAAAAGCTATGCTAAGGAAAAAGAACTTTTCAAATGCATATCCCAGAAGCAGAGATAGCAAGAAAAACGTTTTGACCTTTACAACCCCCCTGGGGGAAAGTTGTACATTATTTGAAGAGGATCTTCTTATTGTAGCAAAAATCTTATTCACTCTCCATCTTTATTTATAGCAAATGGCATAAAGTAAAAAAAAAAAAATTCTCAATAGGGTTTTTGGAGGCAGAGATAGGCTGCAAATGGAAGTACACAAACACCATCTAGTGGCAGAATTGTGAACCACAAACCTCCTCAAATACAAACCTAAAGTGTTCCATAAGGTACATGGTATCTGGTGTCAAAATAATTTTTTAAATCGGACATTTAAAAGTACAGATATTGAGAAAAATAGATTAAATATTTATGCCCCCTAGCAGAGAAATTGTGCATTATTTTGGGAACAAAATGTACATAAGGAGTTTTCATAGTTAGTAGTATCTGATCGAAAGAGAATATTTTTCAATCGGGTTTTTAGTCCCTGCAGATATTGCTGTAAACAGAAATTTGAGCTAACACCCTCTAGTGGCACACTTGTGCATTAAGAAATTTGAAATTATATGAAACACATTTTTCACCGAAAATGTTCTCCAACAAAGAAAGAATTTTTCAAACTGGACTCCTAGAAACAGAGATATAGACAAAAATAAGACATAAGTGTATCCCCCTGGTGGAAAAATTATGCATTATTTTGAGCAGGAGGTATTCTGAAAAAGTTTTCTAAGGTGAGCGGTCGGTTCGCAGAAGAATTTTTTCAATCGAGTTTCCAGCTCAGATTTTGTGGCAAAAACTTCATTCAGGAGCAAAAATTAAATACTTACACCCCCTGATAGCCAAACCATTCTTTACCAAAAATGAGAATTTATATGCAAAACATTTCCCCACAAAAGCTGTACCCGACGTAGGAAGAATTTTTCAAATCAGACTTTTAGAAGCAAAGATATTGGGAAAATCGCGATTTACTTTTACGCCCCTGGTGGTAAATTTATGCATTATTTGTAAAAGTGACTAACTAAAATAGTCTTTGACATAAATAGCATCGAAAGAAAAAATAATTTTCTCAAATGGATATTTCGAAGGAAATATATGAAATAAAATGCATTGTAAATTCAATATGGTCTCCATTTGCACCCTTTAGCACTGAAGTTGTCCATCAAACAAAAAAAATAAAAAAATAAAAATAAAAAATGGAAAAATTCTCACATTTCAAGCTTCCCAATACAAAACAAATTTTACAAATTGAACTAATAATTGCAGAGATATGGTCTACCCAGCTGGACAAAGTGATAACATAAGCACGACGAAAAATATGCTAATAACTCAGCTTCAGTCCTCCAAACAGACCCCCCCCCCATTTTGCCGGGGGTGGGGAGGGAAATTTGTCAGACATAAGTTATGTCAGTAGAAAACTCCTCAACTACAAAACATCGCGCAGGGACAAAAGGGCAGGAATAGATAAAATTCCAGGACATGTAACAGAATTTTAGGACATTTCCAGGACAAAATGAAATTCCAGGACTTTTCCAGGATTTCCAGGATACATACAAACCTTGTAAAGAGGATAATGCACCACATCTCTATTGTGGAGAATGGCATACAGTAAAAATAAGAAATTTCTCACTATGATTTTTAGAAGCAGAGATACAGCTGCAAGCAGAAGTACACAACCACTACCTAGTGGTACAACTGTGAACTATAAAACTCCTCAAGTACTAACCTAAAGTGCTCCACAAGGTAAATGGCATCCTGTGCTGAAAGAATTTCCTAAATCGCACATTTAGAAGCAGAGATATTAAGAAAAACAGATTAAACATTGGCGCGCCCCTAGCGGCAAAATTGGGCATTATTTTGGGAAGAAAATACACACAGAGTTTTCATAGTTAGTAGTATCTGACCAAAAAGAATATTTCATATCAGGTTTTTAGTCCCGCAGATATTGCTGTAAACAGAAATGTGATCTTACACTTTCTGGCAGACTTGTGCGTTAAGAAAATTTTTAATTTATATGAGAAACATTTCACAGTGGAAACACTCCCCAAAAAGGAAATATTTTTTTAAATCGGACACTTAAACGCAGGGATATTGACAAAAATAAGATATACGCCCTCTGGCGGGAAAACTATGAGCTATTTTTTAAGCAGCAGGTGTTCTGAAAACGTTATCCGAGGTGAGCGGTATTGGACTACGAAAGAATTTTTTCAGTAGACTTTTTCAGAAGCTCGGATTTTGCTGAAAATACATCAGAAGCAGGAATAAATGCTTACGCCCCCCCCCCCCTGGTGGCTATCGAAATTTAGAAATTATATGCAAAACATTTCTCATCAGGCGCAGTGTCCAATACATAAAGAATTATTCAAATCGGAGTTTTAGAAGCAGAGATATTGGGGAAACTCAAGTTACCTTCGCGCCCCTAGTGGAAAATCTATGAATTACTTGAAAAACTTGAACTATGAGAAACATTTGAACCAGAAATGCTCTCCAACAAAGAAAGAATTTTTCAAATCGTACTCTTGGAAGCAGAGATATCAACAAAATTAAGATATACATCTACGCCCCCCTGGTGAGAAAACTAAGTGCTATTTTAAGCAGGTGTTCTCAAAAAATTTTCTGAGGTGAACGGTATTGGTGGTCTACAAAAAAAATTTCAGTCTACTTTTTCAGAAGCTCGGATTTTGCTGCAAATACTTCAGAAGAAGAAATAAATGCTTATGTACCCTGGTGGCCAAACCATACTTTATCAAAATTTTGAAATTACATGAAAAACTTTCTCATTAGGAGCAGAATCCAATGCAGAAAGAATTTTTCAAATCGGAGTTTTAGAAGCAGAGATATCGGGGGAAATGCAAGTTACCTTTATGCCCCTAGTGGAAAATCTATGCATTACTTGAAAAACAAACCGAGTCTAAAACAGTCTTCGTTATAAATGGCGTCGAAAGGAAGAAAGGATTTTTTAAATCGGACTAATAGTTGCAGAGATATGATGTCCACGGACGGACGGACGGACAAACAGACTTGTATGCACGATCTTTTTTACAAAAGACTTTATAATTACCCACCAACTACTTCCTAGACTGCAGTAAATTCCCGAGATTCCGGAGATAGCCGTCACGGCATACAAACATGCAGCAGCGTTTATTATGATTTGGAACGATTTACAATTTTGGAATCGCACTGATCAAAACCTGTTTGCACATCATTTCTGCTCCGCGATTTATGGCATCATCGACATGCGGCGGCCCGATAAGAACCAGTTTAAACATTGTTTGCTTTGTAATGGATTACCATCATTCGTGAAGAAGTTCCGATGGCGATGTCCGCAACGGCATCATGTGGTTTCATCAACATCGTACTTCCCGATACATCGAATCACGACACATCATAGTATCGTTAGCTAAAAAATCGGAGCCTCGATGTAAAACTTAAACCTGTTTTTCATGATACACCGGTACATCACCCAGCCTGAATGACCCGCGACGAATTTTTCTGCAAAGCAAACAAGGAGGTTATTGGTTACTTTCACAAAAAAGACCTTACTGTTTGCCCACAGTTGAGAGAACCGCTCGTTGGCAAAGTGCCAAACGGAGTCAATGAACGATGAAGGGGAGAACGGTATCACAGTATATCCCTTCAGAAGTTGTCTGAAGGAAGGACGTGATGTTATCGTCGTTGACAAAGACCTCCTTTTTAGCTCAAAGCTGAAATGCAATTTTTACAGGGTAAGGCACAAAGGGGGAAGGGGGGGACACAACAAAAAAATTGACCATAATTTACGACGACCTTAAGTCTGTGACCTTCCCTCGACTTTCGTGACCTTTCGGTGACTTCCGTGACTTGTGGTAGACACCCTGTCTAACCTATATTTCTTTGCTTTACCATTCTTTAAGCCTTGATCCAAGCAATATAGCTTTATTTTTGCTTAATACCAGATCACGAACAAGGTCATTGAGCTCTGCTTGGGTGATCATATGAGGCGTTGAATGTTTCTTTGATGGAATATAATTCTCGTCTTTTTCACTTTAACAACTAGTTGATGAAATGCATTCCTCTTCATCTAAAGGGCAGTTTATAGGTGGCTGTGGTACAGGATGCACATCACTGTGAGGTGGCCTTATTGCAAAATCGATGCTGGGATACTGCACATGCTTTTGCTTCTTAAAATTAATTCATTTTACTGCTGGAGTCGTACATAAGTAAGAATCTGTTACATGATCTCTAGGTTTCCTCCAGATCATAGGTATGGCAAAAGGCATTGATGTTCCCTTTCTCCTCTAATCAACAGCGTTCACAGCAGAAGTGCGGCGCCCATGGCTTATCCTGCTCGCCAATGTGGCATCCAAAATAATATTTATACGCTGTTTTAATTAAAGGGGTTATAAGTCTTCTATGTTTAACACTCACAATTTCGTCACATATATAATGAAAACTGTTACTAAAATTCAAGCATTTACGAGACATAATGATTGCTATAAGTCTCTGTGAGCTCTTTACATGCTACACTGATTGCTGTTATATCTAAATGAACAAAGCTTTTCAGCACTGTGTCAGACTGTCTGACCTAATCTATCTCACTGGCGAGTATACCTATTGCATCACCCACTTCAGTCATTGTTTGTCTGCATTCAAAAAGCACTTAAAAAGGCAATAAAATAAGGTCACAGTGATAAATTCAAACATGAATATTTCTGAAATGATAACCAACTTTACTTTTTTTATGATTACTTTTAAATATCCCCGAGGGTATATTTACTGAAATTAGTTACAATTTCCCTAGGAAAATTTTCTTGTTGATAAAAGTAATTGATAAAATAAGATGTTGCTGACAAAAAAAATGCCTTAAGTTTATTTTCCACTGACTTTTTGTGCTAAAAGTGCACATTAATAAGAGCAGCAACAACAGAAGATTCTTGCTGTCTTTAATGATCATGACTATCAAAATATTAACAATAACAACAAAAAATTCTTACTGTCTTTAATGATGATGACAGACCACGTGGTAGGGTTTTTATGTCAGGAAAGTCATCAAGTGTCATATTTTCTAAGTCATCGACTTCATCAACTTCCATTGATTGTTCAACTGAATTATTCTGCTGGGTGTAAAACATAAAAAAAAAAAAAAATATTACACAAATTCATAACATGCATGTTTACAAATTCATAATAAATAACATATGATTTGTGACAGTCCTTTTAATAACAATTTTGAACAAATATGCTTACTTAACATCAACAATTTACATTTAAAAAAAATACAGAAATAGTACTTTATGATTAGGTATTTTGTCAAACAACTTATTCACGTACTTTACCAGTAACATACACTATCTAGATGATCCAAGATCAACAATAACAGTACTCAAGATGGCTTTCACGTATGCGAACACCTTTCTGATTACCCATGGATTTAATAAAACACTCGCATGAAGATTTAGTAGCAAAGGAAGATTTCATAGTAGAATATTTATGTTCAGTATTCTGGTTATTGACATGCTATATCCCCCCGCCCCTCCCCTGACAGACAACAGCAGTTGACATAACTCATTTTATCATAACTCACACTTACTGATGGTAGCATGATGAACCTCATACACCACAAAAAGTGCTTTGTCTGCAGCTAGAATGTACAGTGAAACCTGAGTAAAACAGAATCTGCCTTAGACAGAAATATGGGTAAACTGGAAATTCTCTTAGTGTCACAAAAATCAGAATATACATCACAATGGGACAGTCACCATAACATAACATGGAGACTGTCCCATAGTAATGCAATAAAATCTGCCAATGTAAGACTGACTATATTTTTGTGTTGTAACATGGATGGGAACACTGAAAAGCCTCTAGTAATTGGTAAAATGCAGAAACTAAGGTGTTTAAAGAAAACTTGGCAACATGGGTCTGCCAGTAACTTTAATAATAATAATAAAAATAATAATAAAGTCACGGCAGAAGAATTCAACTATAATGGAAGAATAGGTCAAAAAATCTAATTTAGAAAAATATGGGGTCAAAGCGGAATGTACTTTTATTTTTATACAGCACAGCATGCCATTCAAAAATTGAACTGTCCAATGTGAATCTGATATTCCTGCCTATCAACATGGCCACTAAAAGTAAACTGTTCTGGTAAGGTGTTATACAGATAAAAGGCTATAATATGAAATTTTTGCTTCATTCGCTATTAGCAGCGATGAATACTACAGAAAATGCATCTGAAATAGTTAAAAAATACAACTGTGTTGATTGTCATGAAAGTGATAAGCATGCAAAACAGTTTCACATGGAAACTGTTTCCTTAAAATCTGATGAAAACATATAAATGACAGATTTTACAGATGATAAATTTCATGCTCTAATGAATGATGCAAGTTTTATTCTTGATAGTACACAATCTGGGTACAAAAACTATGTAGAGGAAGGCAAACTTAGCATGAATACTCATCTTGTTCTTTCATTGATGAACTGATTGAACATCAAAGATCATCTACTGAAAATGAAAGTTCACTATAAAGAAATGATAAAATGGTAAATGCAAAAGATATTCTTTTTAATTATGTGCAATGAAAAATATATTATGGGCAATACACTAGTATTTTAGCACAGAAACTGATTTTGTGCATTAAACAACTATCAGTTGTGTTGATAGTCGAGGTTCAGGGGCCCCTCCCTCTTTCTTATCGCCTCAGAAATTCACATCCAGCAGAATAACAACAAAAAATAGTATAACTGTACAAATAATCCAAAATTTCTTCGCGTAGAGTAGAAATAAAACTTTCCAAGCTTTCGTACATCAACCAGTTGGCTTTTTCAAGAAAGGTAGACAGCTAACTGCAAACTGGATAATAGAACGTTTCAACAATTTGAACGCAGTGACTTGACTAGACAATAAATGAATAGGTACAAACATAATAATTAGAAGACATATGGTCACATTGGTTCGGCACGCAATACCATGGTAGAAAATGCAGCATTATTTGAAGAATTGATTCGAAATGTGTGGCAACTCCAGAGAGACGCTATCATTGCAAGACTCACAGCTGGTCAAGATTTCCAAGGTTTCACGAATGGCAGTAGATTTGGGTGTGGAGTATGAAGCTAATTTCTTTACATCACTCCATATAGGATCAGCGGACTTGAACTTGACTTCTCTAGATAAGGCAATGGTTATTTGTCTGTCTCTTGTATCCCTTTTATGTTTGCTGATCCTAATTCCAAACGAACGTTTGGTCATTTTGATGTAGTATCATTGCCTGTAGCATCCGGATATTGTAGTGGGATGGCATAATATTTATATTCTATGCCAAGAAATTTCGGATTATTAGTATAGTTATACTATTTTGAGTATAATTGGTGTACAGTTCCTACTTATTAAACAACAAAAAAGTATTCAAGAGAAAGGTTTTTATGCTTTTTAAAATGCCATTCTATCTTCCTATTATTAGAATGTTTTGTAAGAAACAGTGCTAGCTAGCGTAATAATTTTGTCTGTCCATGTACATTGAACTTTTTGTTTTTAAGAGATATTTCAAAAATGATTTTTGCGGCTAATAGGAAATCAAAGGACATTAAGTTTGGCACTTTAAGTATCCTGTATACTTCATGAATTTACTGCTAAGGGCTGTCAAAGTTGAAAATTCAAAAAAATTAAAACTTCTATTTTGTAAAGCAACTATTGAACTTACTCCGTGCCTATATCTACGATACATAGATGATATTCTTGTCTTTTGGAACCATAACGTAGATTCCTTTTATAAATTTGCTGAACTGATGTCTTCGCAGATTACCTCAGTTAATTTTACAGTTGAACTGGAAAAGAATTAAGAGAAAAAAATTATTTCTGTGCATCTCAGATTAGGCTTAACAGTTCTTTCAAATATTTAAATTTCCAATTGGTACGACAATTTCCTGCTAGAGGAGCTAAGTCCAAAGAATTTGGTTTTCACATTTTTGAGGATGGTAGGACATTACCATTCATTAAATTTTGCCCAATTTAAATTTCACTACTAGTTCATAAATTTCTCACTAGGAGTTGTTTTCAAAGTGGAAATTTAGTAAATTTTAGCTTTATGCAATGAAGAGACCATTTCAGTTACAGCAAAAGTTCTTTTTGAATTTGATACATTAAGCAAAACTGATTACTTCAGCTCCTTTTCATTTGCAAGTTATTTGGCAAATTTAATGCTAAGGGTGCTGAAAATGAAATTTCTCTAAATTTATCAGTATGTTACGTATTTTTCATTAAATTGGAATGTGTTTCAATTATAAAACATGCTTTTTCTATTGCTTCAGCTTTGGAAAATTATCTTGTTTTTACATTATGAGAAAATTAGTAGGCAATGAGCATGGTATCAAGCAAAAATAAAATACTTGAAGACATTGGTAACCGGAAATACCCTCCACATTAGAAAATTCGTGTAAAATGCAATTTGTACACAGTACTTCACTTAAAAAGGGAGGATGACCTTTCGTGGAGTTTTCCTGTGGCGAACAATTGCATAAAACACAGAGATTCAGTCGTCCATGGCAAAGATGAATGCAATGGACCAAGAAAGCAGGAGGACAGTAAGAATTTCATCAGTCAATGTAGGAAAGTGAGAATGTAAGGAGTTTCTTGAAAGCATGTTTTCATATCATTTTCATCAGAAAATTGAGGCCTGCATTTTTTTTTATTATCACAAAGATGTTTAAAATTCTTTTTATGACTGTGCTGCAGTTATCAAAAACAAAAGCATAAGAATTAAATGCAAAAGATCCAAATTTAAAATGGAAAAGTAGGAACCACAGCTTTTTGAGTAAGAGCATCATTGAAACTTTTTATTGCTTTTTCAAAACTTAGTTTTATGTCAATTTATTAAGGAGCAGAAAAGGTGATAATACTTCATAATTATCAGTATTAAATCAGGGGAGGAGAAAGTAATAAGAAAATGTTGTTGCAATACAATATACATTTCTTTTAACACTATTAAATACGAAAAATATAGTGTAATATTTTCGAATTTTTTTTTTTATTTTTCAGCCTAAATATTAACTCTTTTGGGTTTAGGGGAATTAGGGCTGAGAAAGAACTTGATTATCCTACCACAAAGGAAAAAAATAATTAACAGCAAATGACCCTGATCATCAAAAGGGTTTCTACAAGCACTCACCCATCGCAACTTGAGGGGAAACGGGGGAAGGTTCCAACACAGATGTTTTCCCTTGGCTGGAAGTAGCATGAAAGCATTTTATAGCACAGCTGGCCAGTTAAGAATTCACCTTTAACAATGAAAAGTGTGGGAAGCGTGAATACTTTCTTCACCTGAAGACTAAATAATTTTAATGGTTCCTTTCAAAACAAGTACATCAATAACAACCCGAAAATTTGGAGTATCAGCAACAGCCCCCCCAATTTTTTACTAATTATGAGAAAGTAAAATATCAATTGACAATACAAAGTGGTCGATTTAAGGATTGATTTCTTTTGGTCTGTGAAAACCAAACCAAAACTGGAAATCTAATTATACATTTTCCGGGGCCCCTTAAGCCACCAGGTCCTAGGTGCGCGCACCTAGTCGGAAATCCGCCCCTGTTGATAGTATGAGGATAGAATAACTCAAAAAAGTTTGTTTTTAATAAAATACACACGCTTCTCTGTTAACATAAAATGTTGAATGAATGAAATGCACGACATGAATAAAAGGATCACTACATTAATGAAAGAAAAACTTAAAATTTCAGCTCTCATGGTACACATCTGTGAGTTTTGGAAAAAAAAAATCATGAAAAAAAAAATATGTCTGATGGTAAAAGCAGCCTTTCTGTAACACTGTATAAAATATAGACACGCAGATACACACTCATACCTGCCAAAATTTCATGAAGCTCATCAGGAGCACACGATGATTACCTTTCACGCGCGGTCTCGCAAAGCTGATATCGTGCTATACTATCGGTCTCACCAAATTTAAAATGTGACATTCTCAGCATTGTTACTACTACAATTAAAAAAAAACACACCTCAAATTGCAGTTTTTTTAAAATATATAAAATGTAAATTTTCTCTTATTATCTTAGTAATAGACATTTCATCATATCTGAGAATATATGGTTGCAAATAAATATAAAAGCTCAAGTGTTTGGACAAAAGATATGATACATTAAGAAACAAACTTACTTTACTTCAAAGATAAATATAGTATGTTAATTGTCTTGCTTTGCGTAAGGTCAGTATCAGATAGATCTGCATTAAAGCAAGCCTCATCAGCCCAAGTTTTGCATTTTTCAATTATCAAAAATTCCAAAGTTGAAACACATAAACTGGATCAAAATTCAGTTAGATTCTTCTTAACCATGCTAAGCACTCATTCACATGTGGCATTGGTGTGAGGTATAAAGAGAATTGTGGCCATTACTTTTGGTAAAACAGTGCATTTAAATGACCCATTATGATTTTCAATGCATGATATTACATTCCAAGCTACATCAACTCTGTTGGCAGTTAAGTTTTCATCTGTCAGAAGATCATTTTGGAATTTGGCAAACTATTCTTCAAGCAAATCTTTTTCTGTATCAGAAAAAAAAAACAAGTTTAAAAAGAAATCTACTGACGAGAATTTAGTTTCCTGACACAAAGCAATGTTAGCAACCTCCATGAACAATGGAAAAATCAGCAAATAGAACAAAAAACGTTACTGACTGATTTACGCAATTTTTTCAGCACCTGACACTGTTTCATATTCTTTTTAAAAACTTAGGAATGCCCTCATTTTGACATTGCATACATGCCAACCAAAACTTTCCGAAATCAAGAAGAGTGCTTGCAAAAATCAAGATTTTCCCATAAAATTAAGATTTACCTTAAAATCAAGAATATTTGCAAAGTACCAGAAGTGGTAATTTATGATTATCTATTATTAGGGGAGAGTGGTAATGTATGGGATGTGCTAGCAGTATGTTTCATGATACTTGTTTTCAATTATTTTTCTGTATCTGTCACTCATAAGATGGAGTTCAGAAATTGTGATGATTTTCAAGGTTTTCTATTTTTTTTTTAATTAAATGACACAATTTTAGAAATAACTTTATTTCATTTAAGCAATGACAAGACAGTGGCCTTTTTACATGCCCTTGAATGACAGTTTTATCCATCATGCATGCATGATAGCTTTCACTATTCTAGATAAAAGATGAATAGTGTGTGAACACTTTTGAACACCATGCACCAATTCTTACAAATTTTCAGCTTTGTCACTTTCGTTTCCGACCCCCCCCCTCCTCTATCAAGATGAAATGCAAACCTGGGATATTTAGGAATACAGGATACATGTTTGGAACATCGAAAAATGACAGTTTCGGAAGAAATGTTTGCTACGTCCAATTTCCGTTTTCGGACATTTTCCCTCCATTTTCAAGTTGAAACACAAATATTTATGAAATAAAATGAAATTTAACAACAATACTAAGGAGAGGAAACATCACGTGAATAAAATTACAATTACGGAAGAAATCTTCACTGCGCCTAACTTCTGTTTTCGAAAGTTTTGGAAGACAAAACTTTCGTTTACAAAAGTTCAAGGCGGAAAACATCCTCCACCACTACCAATTGCCCAGAAATTTCTGTTCAGTTATGAATCGATCTCGAGGATAACTCAAATTATGACGGAAAAGGAAAAATTCCTCGAGGCCGTTGCACGCTCATGCCTAAAGATTACAGGATAATTTTTGCGCCAAGTAATTATCATTTCGTGAATTTCCCCCTCCATTTTCAAATTTAACTACAAATATTTTTGGAATAAAGTGACATATAACAACAATACTGCACAAAGGCAACATTGCAGGAAAACAAAATTACGATTACGAAAAAAATCTTTATTTCGTTTACTTACAAACGTTTTTGAAAGACTAAGTGTATCATCCCGATGCATATTTTTACGCATTGGTAAAATTTTTTGATGTACACTGAAGAGCAATTGAATTAGAGATACTTGTCCAGTAACGTGTAGCACAGCCTTTCGACCTGATGACAGCAGTGATTTGTCTCGTCATGGAGTCGACAAGACACCAGAAGCGTTGGGAAGCCATACGGATCCACAACCCCTGAACAGGCTCCCACAGTTCACGAAGATTTGGATGGAGGGGGGGGCCTCGAACATCTCTCTCGATAGCATCCCAGATGTGCTCGATAGGATTGAGATCAGGTGACTTAGCTGACCAAAGCAGCGAGGTCACGTCGGTGGGGTGTTTATCCAATCATTCGGATACAATTCGGGAGCGATGGCATGGTGCATTGTCTTGTTGCAGGATGAGGTGCCCAGTGGGATGTTGAAGACGCACAAACGGGAGCAAATGGTCGTCCAGGATATCCTGGTAATGTTGACCTGTGAGGGTCGATGTCACATGTACCAGGGGTTCCATTTCAGTCCACGTAAACAGTCCCGAGATGAGAATGCCACCCCCACCAGCTTGAAGAGTACCCTGCTGGCAAGAAGGATCCATCGCTTCATGTGGTTTGCACCGCACTCATATCCTGCCATCCGCATGTACCAACGTGAATCTCGACTCATCAGTCCAGGCAACATTTTCCTACATGTCTAGGGTCTAGTGGCGATGTTCCTGCACCCATGCTAATCTTTGCACCCTGTGATGTGTGGTCAGCAGCAGTACCCTCGTGGGAGATAGCTTCTGTACCCCATAGCGAGGAGATGGTTCTGGATGGTGTGGCTGCTTACACGTTTTTGTGCACCAGCGTTAAATTGCTGAATGATTTCTTGCACTGTGACCCGTCTATCCACTGTTACAATGCGAGCTAGCCGACGATGACCCCGCTCATCCAAAAATTGCCGAATGATTTCTTGCACTGTGGCCCGTCTATCCACTGTTACAATGCGAGCTAGCCGACGATGACCCCGCTCATCCACACGCTGTTGTCCATTGCAGGGATGGTTTTACCAGATTCGATGTACTCATGGTGCACGCGTGACACAGTGGCTCGTGAAAATCCCAGTGCCTACACGACTTCCGAGATGGAGAGACCCATTCATCGGGCCCTGAAAATTTGTCCACGATCAAATGAGCTTAGATCCTTCGTCTTACATATATTGCGTCCGACTCTTACCGATTCCTGTCACATGACTCCTTATATTGTCGGATCACTGCATACGTCATGTCGTTTTCGTTTACAGGGCTGCCCACAGCGCCACATTTGCATAACGCCAGCTGTCTCTAATTAAATTACTCTTCAGTGTATATATTTACGCGTTGTAAGTGGACATCTCTTCTACTATCGTGGGACAGATACTGGCAGAACTAGTGGTGTTGGATTTATAATAAACAAGAAACTGAAGGATAAAGTTGTAGAAGTTGAAAGTTCCTCTGACAGAGCTGCATGACTTGTTATCCAACTCTCGAAAAGATACCAGGCTCAGATTATTCAAACTTATGCACCCACCACAAGTCATCCTGAAGAAGAAATTGAAGAATTTTATGAGGAAATTTGTCATCTAAATAATAAAGGTAAGCAGCACTTGAAAATAATTATGGGAGATTTCAATGCAAAAATAGGGCAACGGCAACAGAATGAAACTTCAGTAGGTAAATTCGGTCATGGCAACAGAAACCAGCGTGGAAATACTCTCGTAGAGTTTGCAGAGGCAGAAGGGTTTTTCATCTTGAACTCCTTCTTCAAGAAAAAGCCACACAGGAAATGGACATGGAGACATCCAAATGGGACGACAAGTGAAATTGATTTTATTATGTGTAACAAAAAATTCGTCATAGAAGACTGCAGTGTGCTAAACAAGTTCAACACAGGTAGTGACCATAGATTGGTGAGATGTAAGATGCACCTCAACACTAAACTTGAACGTGGCAAGCTCATAAGACAAACGAAATCTATTGACATAACCAACCTTAAAAACACCATAATACCTTCAAGTTAGAACTGAAGAACAGGTTCTCCGCTTTAGAGGCCTAACATCGGAAGAAGTGGACATCTCTGAAGTTAACAGAAAAGTAACCAAAGCTCTTATGGAAACAGCAACAAAATTAGCTGGGTCTAAGAACAAGTTGCATGTGAACAAATTATCAGGAAAAACCAAAATGTTGATGCAAAAAAGAAGAGAGATGAGGACAACTAAAGAAGATGTGACTTCCAAAGTGGAATATATAGAGCTATGCAAGACAGTAAGAAAAAGTATCACTGAAGACGTAAGGAAATTCAACTGTGAACTAGTGAGGAAAGCAATTGAAAACAACCAAAGCCTAAAGATAGCAAAGGGACATCTCAGTAAGGGAAGAAAACAGATTATGGCACTGAGAAAGAAGATGGTTCTGTAACAAGAAATAGAGGCGAAATTTTGACAAGAGTGAAAGATTTCTACTCCAAATTATATGAAAGGGATGATATATGCACTCCAGACATCATGAAAGATACCAGTACCAGAGTTCCTCCAGTCCTTCCAGCAGAAGTTGCACATGCAATCAAGAACATGAAGCGAGGAAAAGCTCCAGGAGAAGATGGAATTACTGTAGACATCATACAAGAAGCAAGTGGAGAAATCGAAACAGTACTCGCCCAAATTTTCACTCGATGCCTTAATGAAGGAAAGATTCCCGAGATTGGAACACCGCTACAATGATCCTGCTACATAAGAAAGGTGACATTGAGGATCTCGGAAACTACAGACCTATCAGCCTCCTATCAGTAGTTTATAAAATCTTCACTAAAGTTCTTTCACACATGAAGGTAACACTGGACATGGCTCAACCGAGAAGAACAAGCTGGATTCAGGAGTGGCTACAGCACAATAGATCATATCCACGTGCTGAGAGAACTAATTGAAAGAGCGAGGGAATACGAACTTCCATTGTGCATGGCTTTTATCGATTATGAAAAAGCCTTTGATTCGGTGAAACCATCAGCAGTTACAATGGCTCTGAAAACCTGCGGTATTGAAGATGCATACATTAATATTATTAATAACATCTATGAAAATGCAAGTGCAAAGATTCGGCTGTTTGAAAATACAACACACGTAAAAATTGGAAAGGGAGTGAGACAAGGTGACACCATATCTCCGAAGCTCTTTAATGCCACATTGGAGGGTGTTTTTCAGTCGCTGAGCTGGGAAAACAAGGGGATAAAGATTAATGGAGATTATCTAACCCACCTTCGTTTTGCTGATGACATAGTCATTTTTGCAACTACCCCATCAGAGCTGCAGAGTATGATCCAGGAACTTGCTGACAAGAGTAAAGAAGTGGGATTAAAAATGAACTTTCAGAAGACAAAAGTGATGTTCAATGCTTTTACAAGAAATGAAGATTTATCGATTGATGTAGAAAAGCTGGAGATAACAGACACGTACGTTTATCTTGGACAGCAGATATCAAGTGAGGGTCACATTGATGAAGAAATTAATCGAGGCGTACAAAACTTGCCTGGAGGAGCTTTTGGAAGAAACAGCATAATTTTCAAGAGCAATATGCCATTATGTCTTAAAAGAAAAGTGTTTGATCAATGCATCCTTCCAGTGCTTACGTATGGTGCAGAGACGTGGACCTTAACTAAAAGAGACATACAAAGGCTGCAGACAACTCAAAAAAGCATGGAGAGGTGCATGCTTGGTGTAACCAGGAGAGATAAGAAGAGGAACTCGTGGATCCGAAAAATGACAAGAGTGGAAGACATCATGATCAGAGTTAAATCCCTGAAATGGCAAATGGGCTGGACATACTGCCAGAAGGACAGATCATCGATGGACAGCCGAAATTTTAGATTGGATTCCAAGGGACAGGAAAAGACCCAGAAGAAGACCACATGGGAGATGGGTGGATGAAATTCAAAAGTATGCAGGGGTGACATGGAGGAGACTGGCACAAGACAGACCGTTGTGGAGGAAACTTGGGGAGACCTTCGTCCAGCAGTGGATTGATAATGGTTGACAATGATGATGATGATGATGATGTGTATTTTACGTGTAGAGAAAAATTCCTGATGCACATTTTTACACGGTAAAATTTCAATGTGTACTAGATGTGTAATTACGCATTTTGGCAAACTCGGAGGAAGTTTTCAAAAGTTCTTCTAACTCTTTATTTGTCATTGGTTCTTGATGTCTATCAATCAAATCTTATTTCTTCCTCCAGAATATCGACGAAGCCTTCACTCCCCAATCTGCTTGGCCATCTGAGTAATATGTAGTAGTATTAAAAGAAATCCGTCTTGTTGCACGATGATATTTATTCAGCTAAAAAACGAAATCTATGTACAGTTTAAAAAACATGTGCACTTTCGGTGTCACATTGACACCTTCATCAGATGTGATTTCACCATGTGGTTACATGCTGGTCTTAGTACGTGGAGTAGATGCATCATGGGAAAGGTAATATCAAAGTCACATGATATACCAGATAACAAGACAGTAAAAAAAAAGCATAATTAGCCAATGAAAATTACTTAACAGAGACAATTGTTATTGTGCTGTCCTTCCCAACAAGATTGCTCCAAGGTTCAGGTAAAACACAAGGATAATAGTCATTACAGCAACGTGTATTATAAGCCGAAATATAGAGGCTTTCTGTAAATAACAAGGAATAAACAGAGTTAGGTGTGTTTATAATCTTAGCGTTGTCCCAGTCTGGGATGGAATTTCCAGCACTTATGGTTCTTGCAAAAGAGGTGCTTTGGTGATTCATTTTTAGATCATATCTATGCTCATTTAATCTCAAATCCAAATTTCTTTTGGTAGAACCCACATAATGATTATTTAGTTCACCAGAGATAGTGTCGAGCATAGGAATAACATACACACCCCATTTTTTCCCTTTGTTAATTTTGTCACGATCGTTGCGGATAATGGTATATAGATTGCATGATCGTATTCCAAATTGTATTTTATGACGAGAACATATGTTGGTAAGAAGATTTACAATATGTGAATTAAAATCAACAGATCCAACATACTTTTTAGGCACTTGTTCACTAATTAAAGCAGTTGACATAGAAAACCGTACTTTATTGTGCACCCCTTAACAACGTTGTCCGGGTAACCATGGTTTTTACGAGGGATGGTATCCATTGTAGTTCTTGAGCTCTGGCAAAATGGCTAGAAGAATGTGAATATGCTCTTCTAAATAGGAAGTGCAGAGTAGAAATTTTATGCTGAAAAATGTGAGCAGAATTGTACGGAATTAGAGTGGGTGTGGAAGTAGGTTTTCGATAAACGGCAAAAGACAGGGAATTGTCAGAATCACCAGAGATAGTGTCGAGCATAGGAATAACATACACACCCCATTTTTTCCCTTTGTTAATTTTGTTGCGATCGTTGCGGATAATGGTATATAGATTGCATGATCGAATTCCAAATTGTATTTTATGACGAGAACATATGTTGGTAAGAAGGTTTACAATATGTGGATTCTGGTGAACTAAATAATCATTATGTGGGTTCTACCAAAAGAAATTTGGATTTGAGATTAAATGAACATAGATATGATCTAAAAATGAATCACCAAAGCACCTCTTTTGCAAGAACCATAAGTGCTGGAAATTCCATCCCAGACTGGGACAACGCTAAGATTATAAACACACCTAACTCTGTTTATTCCTTGTTATTTACAGAAAGCCTCTATATTTCGGCTTATAATACACGTTGCTGTAATGACTATTATCCTTGTGTTTTACCTGAACCTTGGAGCAATCTTGTTGGGAAGGACAGCACAATAACAATTGTCTCTGTTAAGTAATTTCCATTGGCTAATTATGCTTTTTTTGACTGTCTTGATATCTGGTATATCATGCGACATTGACATTACCTTTCCCATGATGCATCTACTCCATGTACTTAAGACCAGCATGTAACCACATGGTGAAATCACATCTGATGAAGGTGTCAATGTGACACCGAAAGTGCTCATGTTTTTTAAACTGTACATAGATTTCGTTTTTTAGCTGAATAAATATCATCGTGCAACAAGACTGATTTCTTTTAATACTAGTATTCATGAACGAATTATAGTGTCTACAGTGAGTAATATGTTTTGCTTCCTCGTTAACGGTAGGAAAACCTTTAAAATCATTGACACAGTCAAACCACAGGGGCCGCCAGCACACATCGATTGATTCTTTCATTGCTCCATTTCCTATGCGATATAAATCTAGCAGTGGGGCTGACTGCATATAATTGAATCAGCGTAAAATAAATCTGCGTAAAATGCGGCACCACTGTATTGCAGAATTTTTTTTTTCAACAGGATATTTATAAGTGGAGATACATTTACAAATGGAAATACAAACCAATGCCACCTAGCATCAGAACTGTGCACCATAAAATTCCAAGAGTATATGCAAAATGTTCCGCTTAGTGAATGGCATCTAATTTTAAAGAGATTTTTAAATTGGGCTTTCAGTAGGAAGGATTTCGTGAAAAATATTATTTTTTACATTGGCACTCTTTAGCACTACTAAACTGTGTATTATTCTGAACAGGATACGAGCACAAAATGTTTTTTTTTTTTTTTTTTTTTTTTGTGGTGAGTGACATATGATCTGAAAAGTTTTCCAATCAGGTTTTTGGATGCGCAGATATGGCTGCAAAAACAATGCAAACAGAAATCTGCACTCATGTCCTTTACTTTAGTGGCATGATTGTGGTAAGAAACTTAGAAATTACATGCCAAATATTCCTCACCGTGGATGTTTTCCAATGAAAAAACGGTTTTCTGAGTCTGTCTGATAGGTACAAAGATAGTATCAACAGACAGCAATAAATAAGCATGTCACCCCCCCCCCACCAAAAAAAAAAAAAAAGATGTGGTAAAAAGAAATAGAAACAGCAAAAGAAAGAAATAAAAAGGTATTTTTAAACATCTTCTGAAACTAAAAAACCTATAGAAATCCTATGTACTAATAATTTAATTTTATATTCACTCATTCCTACAAATAATTTTTATGAAATTAATAAATAGGAACTGTTCATGAACTATACTAAAAATAGTATAAACATACTAATAATCCTAATTTCTTGCCATAGAATAGGAATCAAAGTTTCCAAGCTTTCGCACATCAACCAGATGGCTTTTTCAAGGAAGGTCAACAGACTGCAAACTGGATAATAGAACGCTTCAACAATTCAAACGCGGTGACTTGACAATAAACGAAGACATGCAAATGTAATTATACAATTAAAGACACGAGGCATCATGTTCGTTTTGCACGCAGAATCCTTAGAGGAAAAACAATAGACATTCACTATTTGAAGAATTGGTTCCAAATTAGTGGTAACTCTAGCGAGACGCTGTCATTGCAGGCCTCATTGTTGGTAATGATCTCCAAGTTTTCCTGAATGGCAGTGGATTTAGGAGTAGAGTAGGAAGCTAATTTCTTTATGTCATCCCACATAGGATCAACAGACTTTAACTGGACTTCTCTGGATAGGGCTGTGGTTAATTTGCCACTCTTAATGTCCCTCTTATGCTCGTTGACTCTAATTCTAAACAAACATTTGGTCATTTGGTCATTCCAATATAGAATCATTTGGAGCTGTCTGGATATTGTACAGGTATAGCATAAACACCTGCCTCGTTGGAAAGTGGGGGCTTGTCAGTATTTCGCTTAAGCATAGCATATAAAGATATCGGAGATCTTATCCCGACACTGAGGTTCATCTTCCTGAGCGCATTCTTGAGTTTATAGGAAACATTTAGTATGTAAGGAACAGAGCCCAAATAGCGTAGCAGCGGCATAGAGAGATTAGCACGACTCTTTCTGCTTCTTTCGATATATCCGTGTACCGTGTTCATGTCGTATCCTGCATCAGTGGCCAATTCGATAACGCTTTTTAATTCGTTTAGTCTAGAAGGAACGTTGGAGGAGATGGCGCAGGGTCTTCTGATTCGAGAACGGAAGAAAGCTGTCTTGTACTCAGTGGGGCAGAATGAGCTGAGGAGCTTCAGGCTGGGAACGGAAGTTAATAGACTTGTGTACCGATGCGATTTTCAGGCAATTTACTCAGTAAAACATCCAGATAAGACAATGCATTATTCTGTTCTAGCTCCATCGTGAAATTGATCTTAGGGTATATATATCATTGATTTTATCCAGGAAAAGCGGTAGTCTCTTTTCCATGAGGCCATATGAAAAATATGTCGTTAGCATATCGCAGCCAAGTAGTAGGTCCTAGGGTAATGCTGGTGAAAATTTGCTGCTCGATTGGGCAAAGGAATGCTTCTGGGAGAATTGCTGAAAAGTGAAGATCCCATCGAAGCACCATTTGTCTGTTTATAGATTTTTCCTCAGAAACTATAGTAGCTAGTATTTGAGACTAAGTCTATTAATTTAAAGATGCTGAGGCAAGACTCTTGCGAATAAAGTGATGAACTAGATATGGCCTGTTTTAACGTTCTGATGGCTTCTGGCACGGGTACCGAAGGATAAAGAGAAACCACGTCGAAACTGCCGATAATGTCGTGTTGGTGGACAGAGATGTGCTTGATTTTCGTGATAAAATCTAGAGTGGAATTTATTATGATTCAGCGAGGTGATGAGCCAGAAATTTGCAGAGTGCCTGCTCTAAATGGTACTTTGGTGCGGATCTCCTTGACACGATGGGTCTCAATGGATTATCGGGCTGGTGGTGTTCAAGTCTTCCGAAGAGTTTCGGGATCTGGGGGCCTGGTGGTAATTTGGCGGCTTTCTTGAGATCCTCTGGGATAGTGTTCAACCTGGCAGCTCTTTGTACCCGTGCAATCCAACAATTTAGATTTAGAGGGTTTGGTTCATAGTACTACAGATCCAGAAGCAGAGATGAAGTCTTCTAGTTTCTGATTGTAGTCTGCAGCATCCATAATCGCTATCTGGCCGGATTTGTCCATTAGCGTTAATCCTACAGAACGGTCGTTTCTAAGGTTCGAAATCGGTCTCAGAATTTTAAACCTATTAGATGATTGTTTTGGATTGTACATCGATCGAAGCCTAGAGTTAAAGAGGTGACGTAGTTCGCCATTGGTGTTTTCCGGAACTCGCAATATTACGCTATCCAACTCAGAAATGACGCTTTTGCATTCGGCCTCGTTCAGAAGCAGAATTTTGGTCCAAGTTCCAAAACAACTTTCGTTTCTTCCAGTGTGAGCGTCCGGTTTGAAATATTAACGAAGGGAACAGTGAAATCTTTGGCTTTTGGATTCTGGGTTGATTTCAAGTAATCCAGCTTCTTTTTATGTCTGGAGGATAAGGAAGTTTGGAGTCTTTCGACTAACATGTCCACTCGGAGCGTAAGGTTGTTGAAAGTGATCGGGCCGAAAAGTATATGTAATTTCATATATAGGGTGTAGCACTTGGATTCCAGTGACATGACTTCCTTTCTTTTCAGGTTCACTATTCTTGATAGCGTCTGGCGAAGAAATTTGTCTTATTTCTTCTGGAACCATGATCCTATTACCAATGTCTTAAAATTAAGGAACTTTGGGATCAAGTTGAATGTCTTGCAAGCGGTTAGGAATTTGATGTGGGACAGGTTCCTTCTCCAGTTTGAGTCTTAGCTGTTGGAATAATTTAAAGGCGTACCACACTGCTCAGATATTGCAAAAGGTAATTAATAAATAGGAACTGTACACCAACTATACTAAAGATAGTATAAATATATATATAAATAAAAATACAGTTCCTGTTTATTAATTGCATTTTGCAATCTCCGAGCAATGTGGAACGCCTTTAAATTATTCCGACAGCTGAGACTCAAACTAGAGAAGAAACAGTCCCACCTTAAATTCCTAACCGCTTGCAAGACATTAGGCTTGATCCCAAAGTTCCATAATTTTAAGACATCGGTAAAAGGATCATGGTTTGAGAAGAAAAAACACAAACTATTTCGCCACACGCTATCAAGAATAGTGAACCTGAAAAGAAAGGAAGTCATGTCACTGGAATTCAAGTGCTATGCCCTATATATGAAATTACATATACTTTTCGACCCGATCACTTTCAACAACCTTACGCTACGAGTGGACATGTTAGTCGAAAGACTCCAAACTTTCTTATCCTCCAGACATAAAAAGAAGCTGGATTACTTGAAATCAACCCAGAATCCAAAAGCCAAAGATTTCACCGTTCCCTTCATTAATATTTCAAACCAGACGCTCACACTGGAATTGGAACTTGGACCAAAATTCTGCTTTCGAACGAGGCCGAATGCAAAAAGCGTCATTTCTGAGTTGGAGAGCGTAATATTGCGAGTTCCGGAAAACACCAAAGACGAACTATGTCACCTCTTTAGCTCTAGGCTTCGATCGATGTACAACCCAAAACAATCGTCTAATAGGTTTAAAATTCCGAGACCGATTTCAAACCTTAGAAATGGTCATTCTATAGTATTAACGTTAATGGACAAATCAGGCCAGATAGCGATTATGGATGCTGCAGACTACAATCAGAAACTCGAAGACTTCATCTCTGCTTCTGGATCGGTAGTACTACGAACCAACTCTCTAAATTGTTGGATTGCACAGGTACAAAGAGCTGCCAGATTGAACGCTATCCTGGAGGATCTCAAGAAAGCCGCCGAATTACCACCAGGCCCCCAGATCCCGAAACTCTTCGGAAGACTTAAACACCACAAGCCCGATAATCACTGAGACCCAGTGTGTCAAGGAGATCCGCACCGAAGTACCATTTAGAGCAGGCACTCTGCAAATTTCTGGCTCATCATCTCCCTGAATCAAACTTTATAATAAATTCCACTCGAGATTTTATCACGAAAATCAAGCACATCTCTGTCCAACAACGCAACATTATTGGCAGTTTCGACGTGGTTGCTCTTTATCCTTCGGTACCCGTGCCGGAAGCTATCAGATCATTAAAACAGGCCATATCTAGTTCATCACTTTATTCGCAAGAGTCTTGCCTCAGCATCTTCAAATTAATGGACTTAGTCTCAAATACTAGCTACTATAGTTTCCGAGGAAAAATATATAAACAGACAAATGGCGCTCCGACGAGATCTTCACTTGCAGCAATTTTCGCGGAAGCAATCCTTCGCCCAACTGAGCAGCACATATTTACCAGCATTACCCAAAGGTGAAAATCCTCCAAATACGTGGAGTCAGTAAATAAATACATCGCTCTTTCCACGTTCCAGAAATACACCCTGGCGGTGGCTCAAAACAATTTTTCGGTTGCTATGTGTTTGTGGAACGTGGAAAGAACTATGTATTTATTTAATTACCCCAAGACCTACCACTTGGCTGCAATATGCTGACGACGCATTTTTCATATGGCCTCATGGAAAGGAGACTCTCCCGCTTTTCCTGGATAAAATCAATGATATACACCCTAAGATCAATTTCACGATGGAGCTAAAACAGAATAATGCATTGCTTTACCTGGATGTTTTACTGAGTAAATCGCTTCCGTACACAAGTCTATTATAAACCCACTTCCGTTCCCAACCGGATGCTCCGCAGCTCATTCTGCCCCACTGAGTATAAGACAGCTTTCTTCCGTTCTCGAATCAGAAGAGCTTTCACTATCTTCTCTGACGTTCCTTCTAGACTAAACGAATTAAAAAGCATTATCGAATTGACCATAGAGGAAGGATACGACACGAACGCGGTACACAGATATATTGAAAGAAGCAGAAAGTCATGCTAATCTTTATATGCCGCGGCTACGCTATCTGGGCTCTGTTCCTTACATACCAAATGTTTCCTATAAACTCAAGAATGCGCTCAGGAAGATGAGCCTCCGTGTCGGCATAAGATCTCCAATATCTTTATATACTATGCTTAAGCGAAATACTGACAAGCCCCCACTTTCCAACGAGGCAGGTGTTTATGCTATACCTCTACAATATCCAGACAGCTCCAAATGATTCTATATTGGAATGACCAAATGTTTGTTTAGAATTAGAGTCAACGAGCATAAGAGGGACATTAAGAGTGGCAAATTAACCACAGCCCTATCCAGAGAAGTCCAGTTAAAGTCTGTTGATCCTATGTGGGATGACATAAAGAAATTAGCTTCCTACTCTACTCCTAAATCCACTGCCATTCAGGAAACCTTGGAGATCATTACCAACAATGAGGCCTGCAATGACAGCGTCTCGCTAGAGTTACCACTAATTTGGAACCAATTCTTCAAATAGTGAATGCCTATTGTTTTTCCTCTAAGGATTCTGGGTGCAAAACGAACATGATGCCTCGTGTCTTTAATTGTATAATTACATTTGCATCTCTTCGTTTATTGTCAAGTCAAGTCACTGCGTTTAAATTGTTGAAGCATTCTATTATCCACTTTGCAGTCTGCTGTCTACCTTCCTTGGAAACCCCATCTGGTTGATGTGCGAAAGCTTGGAAACATTTATTCCTATTATACGCCAAGAAATTCGGATTATCAGTATATTTATAGAATTTTTAATTTTTATGAAGTTTGCACTATAAATAATTTTGTGAGGATGCATTTTTACAAAATTACGTGTGAACATAACAGTACATTGAGGTATCAAATTCTTCTCAGATAAGCTTCTGCTTTAACAATTTAGTACTGTGTGTGTGGCAAATCACCAAGCAAGAGTAAGTTAAAGAAAACTTAGTACCTGTGGAAGTTCATTTGGCTTAATGACAACAATACTTTTCCTGTTGCTGACTATGAACTTGTCTGTGCTTGGAGATTGCTACAAAAAACATCACACTGTGAGTAGAGTAACTTGGGAAATAATGTAAACAAACTTTATTTTAACAGTTAAGGTGGTTCCACCTAAAAACTCTGCCGTATATTTCTATATTTCCAATAGTAAAAACTTTTGTAGACATTTTTTTTGCAATTAACATATTCCCAAGATGAAAATTTGCACATCCATAAAAATAACTTTAAACTATGTCACGTAATACTTAATATTTACTAAAATTTAACTACAATTCTATTAAAAATAAATAGTTTTTCCTTGGATAACGTTGAGACCTGCTAATACATGGCACTACCTGTACATTAATGATGCCAATAGACAAATGCCAGATGGCTTATTTTGGGATTAGAAATCAGCAGTAACTACAGTACAGCTGGTTTTTTTTTTCCCAAATCATTTAAAATTTTTTTTTGGAATGGAATCAAAATTAGAGATTTATGCAATAATAGTCTGGAATGTTTAGAATGATTTGAGCTACTCAGGTTAAATGTTTCAACAGCAATTTAGGTAAAAATGTCAATAAAACTGTAAGTACTGCTGATTTCTAATTCTGAAAGAAGAAAGCAAATATTTCTTTGTTCACCGATGTCATCAATGTACAGCTGTGCCATCTATTAGTAGGTATCAACATTACCCAAGAAAACCCTGTGGATATATAATTATAGTTAAGTTTTAGCAAATATTAAGTATGTCATGCTATAATTTCAAGTTATTTTATTGATGTGCCAATGTTCCTCCTTGAGAATACATTAATTGCAATGAAAATGTCTATGGAATTGTTTACTATTAGAAAACATAGGGCAGGGATTTTAGGTGGAACCACATTACGAACAAAATATTTAATCATTATTTCTGCTTCTTGAATTTGCTATTAAGAAGTTGTTAAGGCCAAAGAATGTTACTAAAGATTCAGTAATTTATTTCAGATAAATAAAAGTGCACAAACAATGGTGAGAACTACTATCAGATTGTACAAAAAAAAAAAAAAAAAAAAAAATGTTTGCATCTGTTTTTACAAATTAATGCTTACAATTTCCGTAATTCATGTGCTGGTTATTCTTCCAACATACCTCAGAATTTCATTTTATAACAGAAGTTTCAGACTTTGAAGTCTTTACCATTCAGGAAATAAATTTAATAAGACAAAAAAACTTCTAAGTTTGCACACAAAATACTGAAATAAGTAACAAAAGTTAAAGGCTCTAATATACAAAAATGACTATAGCAAATTTTGAGTTCATTAATAAAATTACGTAATCAAGTATCCCTATCAATAAACTGGAATTTCTTAAAATATCTTTTTTGCTTTCAGGTACAATACATATTGTGCCAAATATAAATTAACACATTAGTCAGAAATTTGTGTATCAGTCAAGTTGAAAAATATATGTCTATTAGAGAAAAGACGGACCGGACCCGAGCCCAAGCTGGGCGGGCTACAAATAGCATCGTGAGTTTCATCTCAGGCTACAAATAGCATATTGGTTACATCTCGAGCTTGGGCAAGCTATGAATAACATATTAATTACATCTCAGGCGAGCTTCTTTTTTATATTAAAATACTGAGTCTTTCTTTTCGTTTTTTTTTCTGAGTATTAGGAAGAGAAATCAGTTGTTTTTTCTTGCCAGTGTATCCGTGAATGCAAAGGAAGGGAATTGATGTGTCATTGTGTGTAGTTTAAGTACTTTTTAAGAAAGTAATTAGCCTAGGAAAGTAGGGAATTGAGGCACGTACAGATGCAATAGAATGGTCAGTTCCGTGGCCAGCTAAAAGAGAAGACGACCTCAATTCTCAAAAGAATTATCCACAACAAAACAGATGGGGAGGCAAAAGGAAAAGCCGCTAGTGTCATAAATTTGCCATCGAAACGTAATGCACAGGAGAGGAAAAAATCTGTTATAAATTAGGACCTAGAGGGTGGATATATATATATATATATATATATATATATATATATATATATATATATATACGCAGTTTGACTATGTTGTGAAGAATATCTCTGGGGTATGATGGGAGCTGAAGTGCGAATCAAAGTAAATTCCCCAGAGGAAACAGTCTGCTTGAAAACCAGTGGTAGGACAAAGGACAGCTGGAATATTTATTGCTTTGACAGATTTGTTCCATCTAAGTGAAACCAGCCTTAGGATCTCAGCTTCAAGGACAGAAGTTTGCTCCCAGTTTTTCAGGAGGCCTTGTTAAACCAAACATAGTGTAGAAGGTGGCAAGGAAACAACAAATTTAAACAAAGCTATTCTAATAGCTGTTATTGTTGCCTCCACTCAACATTAATCCCTTAAGTTGAGTTACTCTCTTTATCCATTTGCACATTACAATATGAATGATACGTATCTTGAAGTTATACAAAAAGTTAAATACTGGTGATCCCAGGAGCAGAATCTTCTTCAAAAGTCTGTAACGCAGAAAGGAAAACCGAAAAATTGTCTGCAAGGTAAAGCAATGTCTGAATGTTGATTTTGCCATAAAATTCATTGTTCAATAAAATTTACTGTTAAGCCATTATTACAAAATGGTACTTGACAAATGTCATATAAAAGTTATTGTTCTGCACTGTGACAAAGAGAAGTTTTAAAAAATGAGTCAATTTGAGATTTTCCTAATAGCGGAAATTAGTACGTATTTAAGTTGCAATAGTCAAACTAGCTTTTCCTTGATAAGAAATACAGAAGAAAATAGAACTATTTTATTTAATTCAGAACTTAATCATTCTTTAATTTTTTTTTGGATTTTTTAAAAATAATGGTCAGAAAGTTAATAAGGAATAATAATTTAAAATCCATATTTTTTTGTTTATTTTGCATTTAGTTAATTGATTAAATTTTAACTCCCTCCTTCGAAGGATTTGTTGTCTGTTAGACAATCTGCTCTTATTATTTCCTGCAGCAATTATGTTGTACCAGGGGCCTCACCAGGTCCTTATTTAGGTGGCAGTGTTTTTTGGGGGTGTGGAAGAGGGGTTATGTCGTCTTCAAAAATTGTAATTTTGCCACATTTAACTTGATTTGTAAAACATTTGGGATCATTTTCATTGATACATTTAATTCCCATAAACTTAAAGTGAGAAAAACGGCAATGGTTCTTGTAAAGCAAAAATATTAAGTGCGCAACTTAATTTTCGGCCACTAACCACAAGCGATCATAGAATGTCGGCAAATGCAAATAGCTGTATGTGATAATGGCTGATTGCAGTGCCATCCAACAGCTTTCCAGGCAATCATAACCGCTCACAGCTGTAGTGACAGAAAAGACTAAAGTTGACGGTGAAAGCAATGTCGTTCGAGAAGCAACATTTGAGGCACTGCCTCGTTTTCGCGTTTCAGCTGAAAAAAAGTGCCACGGAAGCCCAACAAATGATCTGTGCTGCTTTGGGTGAGGCTGCTGTGTCCTACTGTACTTGTAAGAAGTGGTTCTAGCGGTTTAAGCAGGGAAATTTTGATCTCCGTGATGCAGAACGTCCGGGACAGCCACAGAAAGTTGACGATGAGGAACTGGACAACTGTTTGACGCGGATCCTTGTCGCACACAGTCAGAGCCCATCCAGGAACTCGTAGTAACACAGCAAGCCATTGCAAAGCGCCTACACATGCTTGGACGGATTTACAAGGAGGGCTGTTGGGTGTCCCACCAACTCACAGCGCTACGATGTTGCTGTGTCCTTGCTCTCCAGATTCAAGAAGGAGGATTTCCTCCACAAGATTTTAACCTGTGATGAGAAGTGGATCCTCTACGATAATCCTAAGTGGCGCAAATCGTGGGTTTATCCAGGTCAGCCTACCACCAGTACCGCCAAACCGAATATCCATGCCAGGAAGTTGTTGCTGTGCATATGGTGGGATCAGCGCTGTGTCGTACACTATGAGTTGCTCAAACCTGGTGAAACGGTCAATGCTGAGCGTTATTGTCAGCAACTCATTCATGTGAATGACTCAACGGAGGCGAAAAGGCCATACACCGGCAAGGGCAGAAAGTCGTTGGTCCTGTTGCTTCAGGATAACGTGCGTCTTCACACTGTAAAAATTACTTTAAACACGATCACCGAACTGGGATGAGATATTTTGTCCCATACGGCGTATTCTCCAGACTTCGTTCCGTCGGATTAACACCTTTTTCGTTCCCTGCAACATCACCTGATTGATACGCACTTCACTTCTGTCAAGGAGGTCCACACAAGTATTGATGACTTTATCAACTCGAAACAGCCCTCTTATTTCTGCAGTGGCATTAGGCAGCTCCCCGACCAATGGCTCAATGTATCCAACACGACAGGGATTATTTCCCTGATTAGGTACACATTCGATTTGCAATAATTTGTTGTCAAGGTGTCATGCCTGTGGCTGAGAATTAAGTTGCACACCTAATACTTTTTACCTCATCAATCTTAGATGAAACTATCTGGATGAAAATAATAATTAAAAAAAAAAAAAAATGTGCTCGCCAGATTCCGGAATACAGGGTAATATGGTCTTGTGTTAAACATGCATAAAAATATGGTTTCAGTAAAAAAATACTAAGATAAAACTATATGGAAGTAGTAACCGATTTGTAACAGTTCATTGTGTCGCTGTGGTGGCAACTGCAGCTCGAATTGCAGACGCGGTACGATGCACTATGGCCATATGCCGTACACGGCGGTCTTCCCTCTCAGTAGTGCCACGTGGCCGACCGGAACCTGGTCTTCTTGAGGCAGTACCTTCCCTTGACCACCGCTGCCAACAATCGTGCACAGTGGCTATATTCCTGCCAAGTCGTTCTGCAATATTGTGGAAAGAAAATCCACCTTCTGGTAGCCCTATTACATGACCTCGTTCAAACTCCGTGAGCTGTTGATAATGGCTTCTTCGCCTTGTTAAAGGCATTCTTGACTAACATCAACACCCTACGTCGAATCTCCACGATAACTAACGCTCACGATCATTACAGCGCGTATTTACAGCAAACCTGCTTTTCATGTTCCGAGAGGCGCTACTAGCGCCACACGTATGCGCCGAGCGCAAAAATTTGCATCGACGTCATCTTACAGATGTACTCTCACCGCCTACCAACTGTCGTTTATCTAACACAACCCCTTCTTGGTGTTGGGATTTTTTTCCGTAAGTGTAGCATAAATTTGTAATCTCTGTAACATTGACCAGGGAGATGCGTTCAGGCTCAGTTTTCGAAGCCCGAATCTGTTCAAACCCGAAATGTTTCAGCCTGAGCCAGCCCCGTAAGGTCTGTGACCGTGGGGGCCCGAGCACGGCCAAGCCCAACTTTTTTAGTGCCGATGCTTTTCTCTCTTTTATCTGATTTTTTACATGAAACAGGAAGAAGCCTGGAATATGATGCTTGGCATTTATGCATCTCATTAAAAACAATATAACCTTGAAATAAAATTTATATTTTAGTTTCATAGAAAATTTTGCAGTAGCTGATATTTTTTTCTTATCTGAGAAAATGAAACTGTCTACCCTTTTTTGTGCATGGAGAGGAGATCGTCTTCACACGTTTTGGCATGACGCAAAAGTCTGCTAGATCCTGAGGAGCTTTTATATTTCAAAATGCATTATTTGCATTTCTCGCCCTGAACATAATTCAATTTTGTGTTAGTCGTACAATCAGTAATTTGGAAAAACTGTTTCCATACAGTAGATTTTCCCACTTCATTTTTAACTGTTTTACGGTCACCAGCTCGGGAGCAGAAATAGCGCTCTCGAGCTGATGATTGTAAAACAGTTAAAAATGAAGTGGAAAATCTACTGTGTGGAAACATTTTCTCGAAAAAGTGTGGAGACTGTTTTTCTATTTCCGTAACATTAATTGCTTTTAAGATTTCTTTAAATTAAAAAAAAAAAAGTGAAATTTTGATGCATTTTTCACGCTTTCTCCCGTTCTAGACGCAAAGCTGTAATCAATGGATCTTCAGGCAACTGACCCCACCCCATTTTTTATTTTAGCTTTCATACTTCCATATTTTCAAAAAAGATAACTTCAACTTGATGAGATATAATTGCTGCACCACCCCTAGTTTGGTGTTGGTATTTCTGTAAAGAAAAAATAAAAATAAGCATTAATCTAATGGAAAGGATCTGGAAAAAAGGAAAAAAATTGCGAACATTAGCTACCGGAATGCCATCATAGAAAACTGAAGATAAAAATGCGTAAAAATATAGTTTTTGAGAGAGAAACGAAAAGAAAAAACAAAAAAAAACATGTTAATTTAACTTTCAGTTGGATAAAACTTTAAGCCCCCATGCAAAATGGGGGAGGGCATTAGCCTCCGAAATACCAACACCAAACTGGGGGTGGTGCAGCAATTATATCTCATCAAGTTGAAGTTATCTTTTTTGAAAATATGGAAGTATGAAAGCTAAAATAAAAAATGGGGTGGGGTCAGTTGCCTGAAGATCCATTGATTACAGCTTTGCGTCTAGAACGGGAGAAAGCGTGAAAAATGCACCAAAATTTCACTTTTTTTTTTTTTAATTTAAAGAAATCTTAAAAGCAATTAATGTTACGGAAATAGAAAAACAGTCTCCACACTTTTTCGAGAAAATGTTTCCACACAGTAGATTTTCCACTTCATTTTTAACTGTTTTACAATCATCAGCTCGAGAGCGCTATTTCTGCTCCCGAGCTGGTGACCGTAAAACAGTTAAAAATGAAGTGGGAAAATCTACTGTATGGAAACAGTTTTTCCAAATTACTGATTGCACGACTAACACAAAATTGAATTATGTTCAGGGCGAGAAATGCAAATAATGCATTTTGAAATATAAAAGCTCCTCAGGATCTAGCAGACTTTTGCGTCATGCCAAAACGTGTGAAGACGATCTCCTCTCCATGCACAAAAAAGGGTAGACAGTTTCATTTTCTCAGATAAGAAAAAATATCAGCTACTGCAAAATTTTCTATGAAACTAAAATATAAATTTTATTTCAAGGTTATATTGTTTCTAATGAGATGCATAAATGCCAAGCATCATATTCCAGGCTTCTTCCTGTTTCATGTAAAAAATCAGATAAAAGAGAGAAAAGCATCGGCACTAAAAAAGTTGGGCTTGGCCGTGCTCGGGCCCCCACGGTCACAGACCTTACGGGGCTGGCTCAGGCTGAAACATTTCGGGTTTGAACAGATTCGGGCTTCAAAAACTGAGCCTGAACGCATCTCCCTGGTCAATGTTACAGAGATTACAAATTTATGCTACACTTACGGAAAAAAATCCCAACACCAAGAAGGGGTTGTGTTAGATAAACGACAGTTGGTAGGCGGTGAGAGTACATCTGTAAGATGACGTCGATGCAAATTTCGCGCTCGGCGCATACGTGTGGCGCTAGTAGCGCCTCTCGGAACATGAAAAGCAGGTTTGCTGTAAATACGCGCTGTAATGATCGTGAGCGTTAGTTATCGTGGAGATTCGACGTAGGGTGTTGATGTTAGTCAAGAATGCCTTTAACAAGACGAAGAAGCCATTATCAACAGCTCACGGAGTTTGAACGAGGTCATGTAATAGGGCTACCAGAAGGTGGATTTTCTTTCCACAATATTGCAGAACGACTTGGCAGGAATATAGCCACTGTGCACGATTGTTGGCAGCGGTGGTCAAGGGAAGGTACTGCCTCAAGAAGACCAGGTTCCGGTCGGCCACGTGGCACTACTGAGAGGGAAGACCGCCGTGTACGGCATATGGCCGTAGTGCATCGTACCGCGTCTGCAATTCGAGCTGCAGTTGCCACCACAGCGACACAATGAACTGTTACAAATCGGTTACTTGAAGGACAGCTCCGAGCCAGACACCCTGTAGCGTGCATTCCACTTAATCCAAACCACTGCCGTTTGCGGCGTCAGTGGTGTCAAGCTAGAGCTCATTGGAGGACGGAGTGGAGATCTGTTGTGTTTTCTGATGAAAGCCGGTTCTACCTGGGTGCCAGTGATGGCCGTGTGTTGGTTAGAAGGAGGCCAGGTGAGCGCCTGCAACCAACCTGTCTGCGGCCGAGACACACCGGACCTACACCTGGGGTTATGGTCTGGGGAGCAATTTGCTATGACAGCAGGAGCACTCTCGTGGTTATTCCACGCACCCTGACGGCACAGTTGTACGTCGGTCTGGTGATTCAACCTGTTGTGCTGCCATTCATGAACAGCATTCCAGGGGGTGTTTTCCAACAGGATAACGCTCGCCTGCATACCGCTGCTGTAACCCAACATGCTCTACAGAGTGTCGACACGTTGCTGTGGCCTGCTAGATCACCAGATCTGTCACCAATCGAGCACGTATGGGACATCATTGGACGACAACTCCAGCGTCAACCCCAACCAGCATTAACCGTCCCTGTATTGACCGACCAAGTGCAACAGGCATGGAACTCCATCCCGCAAACTGACATCCAGCACCTGTACGACACAATGCATGAACGTTTGCGTGCTTGCATTCAACATTCTGGCGGTTACACCGCTTATTAATGTACTCGCATTTCACATTTAAAATGGCTCTTCTCGCGCTTACATTAAGCTGTGATCTTGAAACCTTAATCGATTAAATATGTTACCTATACAAATGTATTGCCGCCATTTCATTCCTCTACAACTATTTTTTCGTGGTGTTGGGATTTTTTTCCCCCTGTCAGTGTATATAGTGGAGAAAGTGATCAGTCAGGAAAAGCTGGAAACTCTTGGTCATACATAGTTAAAGAGTTTTCCGGAGGTCAAAAAGTTTTTAGTTTTTCCAGTGCAACTCACTAGTGGTGTAGCCAGAAATTTCTTAAGGGGGGGGGTTCCATGGGTTTGGTTCATTGGTGAAAGCCTCATATATACATATATATATAGCTTTAAATTGATACTAAATCTTTCCTCAAGGGGGGAGGGGGTCCGGACCCGAGGACCACCCCTTAGCTACGCCTATGCAACTCACAGAAGTACGGATACCAGATACAAATGCACCTTTATGTCTCCTAGATGAAAACTATGCACCAGGAAAAGAAGAAAAAGCACAGACTGCTCATGGATACAAAATGAATTTTTCTAAACTAGCATTTAGAAGTACAGACACTATGCGAAATTCAAATAGGCAGTCACTTAGAAGAGAGAACTTCCAGGAGCAAATGAAAGTCCAAGAATCATTATTTTCACGCTACAACCCTGTTAAATAAAAAGAACTTTCATGACCTAACAAACTGGTATCTTCACGTATAGAATGTGTGTACACCAAAAAGCCAAAACATTATGACCAGTGTGTGTTGATGAAAAATTAAAGCAACTGCAGGTATACAATAGTGCATGTGAAGGTCATGAGATGGTATTAATAACAGTTGGAACTGAGCTATGTTCATCATTGGTATTCTTGTTCTTCAGATGGGAAAGGAAAGGCAGAAGATTTAAATGAGTTTGACAAGGGCCAAATTGTAATGGCCAGATGACTGGATCAGAGCATTTTCAAGATGGCAATGCTTGTGGGGTGTTCACCTTCAGCTGCGGTTAGTAGTACCTTCAAAAAGTGGTCCAAAGAGGGAAAAACCACGAACACCCTAATAAAGTGTGGATTGACGATGGCATCTTGCTGCTAGAGGCGAGCGAAGGCTATCCCGTACAGTACGGCCAACAGAAGGGATATTGTGGAGCAACTCCCTTGTAATTGGAATGCTGTGATAGGAGTAATGAGTCATAACATACAGTATATTGAGTCCTGCCAAAAATGGGGCTGAGTAGCTACAGGCTGCTCCAAGTGCCCAGGCTAACCTCGGTTCACAGCTAAAAGTGCCTACAATGGGCACGAAAGCAACAAAACTGGACCTTGAATGGAAGAAGGCCGTCTGGTCTGATGAATCACATTTCCCATGTGGACGTCTGGGGGTACGTGTGTATCGTTTACCTGGGGAAGTGTTGGCACTAGGCCTTGATTTCGGTTTTTTTTTTCTTTCTTTAGCAGTAGTAACACTTGCTAGTGACCTTATTTTTTTACTAGCAAATTGCATTATCTACTAGCAAAAGTTTATTAACATTATACAAAAGAAACTTCAACATGTCCCCCTCCATTAGTCAGTCATGGCAAATTTTGATTTCAACCCTGTAACTGTCACATTGTAACACTGAAAAGATTACAAATATTTAGATAGAACTCACCCTTTCATGACCTGAGAGATTAATTCTAACAATTTAATTCAAATGTAAATATTTTAAAAACTTTTTTTTTTATTTAACTGTATTCATAAAATTCAAGAACACTATTCAAAATTTTAAGTTATTTTCTGTATGGTTTCAGGTCTTTTCATCATACCATTTTAAAACAGCACGCCTGGGGTCAAACTTTTCTTTGGACGGACCTTCGACCTCAATACTCATGAAAGCATTCAAAGTTTAAACTGCCCTTCCAATTACTCTGGATTCTCTTCATGAAACTGAACATGCAGAAGTAAATAAGGGAAATATACTGGATATTTCTACTAGTGCCAAAATATTTTTATAATCTTTGTACTTTTCAAGAAACATTCATTTCCAGAAAGCAGTTGTTCCTTTTTGTATGTATCTAAAATATTCCACACGCGCAGTGCAGTGGTGCTTTGCAGTTCACACTAAAACATTCAAAATTTTTCCAGTAGCAACTTTTGCTAGAACTACTTTTTATCACTAGCAAAATGCTTTTGCTTGCTAGCAATTTGCTACTAACTACCAGTCAAAATCAAGCCCTGGTTGGAACCACGATGCACCTTGAGATAAAAACAAGCTGGTGGAGGAAGTGAAATGCTTTGGGCATTGCTCTGTTGGGAAACACTGGGTCCAGTTATTCATGTACAGGAAACTATGACTTCTACCACCTTCCAAAACATCAGTGTAGACCAGGTACATCCTTTCATGGCAACTGTATCCCCCTCTAGCATTGCTTTCTTTCAGAAGGATATATGCAATGCCACACTGTCAGCATTGTTTGAGAATGGTTCACAGAACATGAGGATGACTTCCAGATGTGGGCCTGGCCTCCGAATTCCCCAAATATCAGTCCACTTGAGCATCTGTGGATTGTTTTGGAACAACAAATCCGATTTGTAGCGGTTCAACACCATGTAACTTACAAGAGTTAAAGGATCTGCTGGTAACATGTTGTTACAAGATACCACAAGACACCTTCAGAAATCTTGTAGCATCCATGCCTTGCCAGGTAAGAACTGTTTTGGTGGCACACGGAAGACCAGCATAATATTAGGCAGGTGGTCACAATGTTTTTTTCTCTTCAGCATATATAGTTGGATCTTTTGTATATGATGGGCAATGACATGATCTGCCCATCCATATTTCTGGATGGGCAGATAAAAGCAATTCTTATAACCAAAATGTCACACATAAAAAGGTTACTAAGCAATGCATTAAAATGGATGAAATATAAATGCTAAATAATTAAAACTGCTAATCAATGTTTGGTATCTACTTCAAATTGAAATTACACTGCTCAACATGCAAATCACAACACAGAATGTGATGATGCAGATACATGCAAATGATCAAAGTTTTACAGTGACTGGCCACATGAACACCTGCTGAGCAGTGTTGGTGCATATGTGGGCTTACTTCACAGTAAAGCAAATGTTTAAGTCATGCGGATTTGTCAAAAATGTTCCAGATATGCAATGAATATGCCAGTTAAGCACTTACATTCAATGACAGGCAGGGTGGTATAGTATTGTAGATATGTGAGAGTTTGATCTTTTCTTTATGAATAGTTTCCACATCCATGCTATGTAATGTCAGCTCATCACATAACCAAATATCAAAGAGCACTGAATGATGTGACAGGAAGTGGACCAAGAGGCTGAACAGCATGTGAAGATCACAAATTTCATAAAGGAGTTGCTCATGACCCATCACCATTGCGACTATACTGCAGCAGGCAGTCTGCTATGGATATAGAAGTGTTCACCCAAACAATAAAATAATGTTTGCGTGATGTGGAATTACAGGCAGGACGCCTAGTCCAGCACACCTGTTGAGGACACATCACAGAGCCTGTCATCACGAATGATGCAGAGATGCCACTTGACTGTGAAACAAACAGCATGCTATTCATCAATGAGTTCTGGATGTAAAGCAGTATGTCAGATGGAAGAACATCCATTTGGTGTTATCATCAATGACATGCGGAACACTCACAATCAGCTGTATAAGATTTCATCAGATACAGCAGCAATCTTTTATCCATAATTCCTGGCACTGTGACTACAAGAACTATGCCAATATAGTGTTCACCCTAGAGCCTTTTTATTGGGCAGCCCACCCAGCTAATTTTCTCTGCCACCAGCTAAATTTCCTTTAATGAGCGTTTTTACAACACACATAATACAAGTTGTAAGAGTAGGAAACTTTTTTCCACATACACCATAAACATTGGTGAAAACTGACTAAAATCCAGGTTAAATATGATTTATTAGTAAGTACTCAATTTTTATCATTTATATACAATTTTCTAATGTTTATCATGTTATGTTACATCAATGCCTATGACACCACTCAAGATGTTTAATAACTATGATGTTTAACTCGTATAATAATGTTAAGCAAGAGATCCTCTTTTTTTCTCGATTGGGGAATGGATCATTAAAAGTACCATCCAGCTAAAATTTCTTATTACCCAGCTGTAAAAAGAATCTAGGAAGAACACTGCAGTATTGTCATCAATACTGGAATACAACCTTTCTTTCCCTCCACACTGGACACTTTCCCAGTAGAACAATGGCATCAGCACACTACTCATGCCATAAAGAAGTTTCCAGGATGTGCAGCTGGCCTTTCACCCATGGCTACTAAACTAACCAGACATGTTGTTCATCAAGCATGTGTCACACACTATGAATCACCACCTCTGCCAGCTTCCACCTGCAACTGCTGCATGTCCAGTTAGTTGCTGCTTGAAAAGTCATACTTCAGGCATGCATAACTACCAACTTCATACTGAACAATCCTTGGACACACATATTGTAACACTTCTGGCAGAAGGTAGTTGGTATACTACCTTCACACATTTTGTTTTATGACTATTTATGTGTCTTTGCCAGCTCTTTGCATTCTCTGTTTTTTATCACTATAACTTCTCGGTGTTGCAATTTCCATGTTGGGCAGTGCATATCAGTCAGTTTAAACAAGTCCAGACGTGATAAAGCTTTTGCATAATACTGTTACTGTAGTACTAGGTTGGTGCAAATGAGCAGTGGAGAAGGCCCCCACCACAACAGAATGGATCCACCCACAGGTGTTGTGGGTATTACATCACAGAGTTACTGTAAATAGCTAGCATGTGTGTGAAGAACAAGGTTCAGGCATGGTTTGTTTGGGCGTAACATGGCTTGCAAAGGAAACATGCAGATGCCGGATTTGAGAGTCATCTTCCCGTATGAATTTAAACTGGGCCATTCGGCAGGAATCGCCGCTCGAAACGTTAAAGCGTTTGGGGAGAATACAGCCAAAGGATGAACCATTTGGTGATGGTTTGTGAAGTTTCAAAGCAGATATATGGACCTGCAATAAGAAGCATGTGGTCACCAACCTGTTGCGGTTTCTGACGACGTTCTGTTACGTGTGGTTGAAGCGGACCACCAAAAAATGTGCCGTGAGATAGCAGCAGAGGTAGGTGTCCACCACATGACAGTTGTTCGGCATCTGGCTGCGCTGGGTAAGGTAAAAAAGCTGGATATTTGGCTGCTGCATACGTTGACAATAGTCAACAAGACTAGGTGTTTGGAAGTCTGCACGTCACTGCTTGCCAGGAATAAACAGGAGCCTCTACTGCATCGAATCGTCACCTGCAATGAAAAGTGGGTCCTTTATGATAATCGGAAACGATCTGCACAATGGTTAAGCAAGGCACAGCCTGCTGGATAGCACCCTAAGCCACCCCTACAAACAATACGAGGATGTTACTTGTCTGGTGGTGCACAGCCGGGATAATTCATCGGAGTTTTTTGGAAAGAGGCCAAACCATCACTGCAGAATTTAATTGAGCTGAGTTACACCAGACGCACCAAAATTGCTGCAGAAACAACCAGCTTTAGTCAACAGACATGGTGGTGTTCTGCTGCAGGACAACGCTCGCCCTCATGTCGCACAACGAACGACGCGGACACTAAGTGCCTTGGGCTATGAAGCACTGCCTCATCCTGCCCATTCCCCGGACTTGTCTCCAAAAGACTATCATCTGTTTTGTTGCCTGGAACACTTCCTGTCCGGGAAACAGTTCACGACAGACAACAAGGTTCAACGTGCAGTTGATGACTTCGTTGGGTCCCAGCCACAAGACTGTTTTTGTTCCAGGATTATGGCCTTGCCGGACAGATGGCAACTATGTACCAATGCCAATGGGGATTACTTTGCCTAGGTAAGTTGTCCTACTTTTCCGTTCTCGCCATCCACGTGTGCCTTTGCCAGACATTTCATTCGCACTAACCCAATACAAGGATCCGATGGATTGAGTTGTTTTTAGTTGTGGCCCTCACATGACCAATGCCAGTCATCTCTAACACAGTAAGTGGGCTACATCTCACCTTTGCTCTTTTTCTTTTGGGTTTTAACAACTTCTACAAGGATCTAGGGCTACATGAAATCACACCTATTCCAAATTTAAAGCCCCCCCCCCCGTTTTCAAGGAACCAAGCACACAAGCAATGAAAGAACAAACACAACATCCATGCATTTTTCCAGTGCCAACAACATGAAAAAATTCAGAAGGTAATCCCCTAAACCATTCAACAACTAAGTGAACACATTGCTTTCAGTACAGTTTAGTTTCTGATGCTTGCTGAATCATAAAACAAATATGTATAGATATATAAAATTTAAACATAATGTCATAAAACAAAAGTAAAGAAGTAGGACAGTGCTTTGTACAAGTAATAAAATTTATAATTATATTTGAAAAAATCAAAGACAGAACAAAAGGAAGCAAGGCCACATATTTTAACTTTCTTTAGCTCATACATTAATCAGTACTGCCATAATAGTATTGGATATGAACAGCACAGATGCAATTCCTTGAACAAGATTTGGACATACGTGTTGTAACACTTCTGGTAGAAGATAGTTGTTTGAATGAAGGGTTACTCAGAAAATCCAAGTACGATACCTGAAATTGTGCAACTATACTTTGGAAGAACATGTACCAAAATATGTTTTGTACTTCTGAACAATAACAAGGACAAAACATGTTTTGTAATACTTTACCTCTCGCAACAGGTATCTGTAAGAAGTGAAGTATTCAGAAGTATAAAAAATGACAGTCACCTATTACAGATACATCAAATGTTATCTATAATAGATGACTGTCACAAGTTTTTCAGCATGTATCAAGAATAACAATGCTGTACACTACTCAGACTTGGCTAATGAGATGCATGGAAAATAAGATAAATGTTATGGAAATGAAGATCTTGAGGTAGATGTGTAGTGTCACCAGGAAGGAAGGAGAGAATTACAAGTCAGAGTTACAGGGTGCCCACTCTTTTTATCCCACAAAAAATAAGCACTTTTTAAAGACTATTTAAGCATGGCACAGTTTTTTTAAAGACCTTGTTGCATGCAGTGATGGCGTTTACAAATATACTTTTACACACAACTTAACTATGCAAATTGAAGTATGCTGATAAAGTTAACAATACTTTCCCACATAATTTGATTTTGCAGATGTAATAAATTATAATTTATGCAATTTAAAAGACAGTCCTGCTGGTCAAATCAGTTTTCCTATCTGAGAGAAAAATCACATATGCAATAAAATGTACAGAACTTGTAAAACCAGGACTTTAAAAATATGTGAAAAGTTACATGTCCAGCTGGGCATGTGCAAAAATTATTTTCCTGCCCAGGTAGTGAATGCTACATGCCCAGGAAAATTTATCTAAAATAACAAATGAGAACCCTCATTTTTCAAGCAGGCATGTGATTGTCTAAGCATTCAATTAACTGAAAACACCAAAAGCTGTTCTGAGATACACATACAGTGAACGGGACAAACGCAAAAATTATTATCGCCAATTTTATTGTGTGTTTAAGCAAGTAAAATTAAATGCAAAAATAGCAATACTGAACTATTAAAGTGTTTTGTTTACCTGTCTATATATTTTTAAGTGCAAATTTTCTTGCTAGCATTACGGTTTAATAAAAGTACATAACATTTCCTATTTTTCCCCGTACAGTATCCCATTTATTAAATCAACTTTTAAATTAATTTATAATATTTAGTAGCGACAAATGTACTTACTCTTTCAAGAATGTGGATGGGTGGGGGGTGGGGCTCATCTCATCCTGTGCTTAGAGCCAGATTCTGTGTAAATCAGTGTAAATCGGGCCCTGATCTCAGCCCGGCGCTGTGCGCTCTTTCTTCCACATAGCTTTCAAATAAGCAAAACCAATTCTTCCTCCTCGGAAAAAAAAAAAAAAAAAAAAAAGAAGAAAGAAGCAAAGAGCCGTGTCACGAACTTTGTTCAGAGGATTCTGGCCGACATAATCCCGGCCCAGCGCCGTGGTTTATTTCCACTTAGCTTTAAAACAAGCAAAACAAATTCCTTCTCCTCGGGGGGGGGGGAGAACGAAAAATGAAGAGCTGTGTCATGCACTTTGTTCATAGGCTTTGGGCCAATAAAATCCCGGGCCACGGCGAAAGAAGCATCGACCCCGGCCCGGTGCCTAGCTTTCTTTCCACTTAGCTTTCAAATAAGCAAATCAAATTTCTCCTCCTCGGGGAGGGGGGGGGGGGCGAAAAGAAACGAAGAGCTGCGGCACGAACTGTGTTCAGAGACTTCCGGCCGACGTAATCCCGGCCCGATGCTGTGCATTCCAAGGTTATCCTAGGTGCATTCTTTCCACTTAGCTTTCAAACAAGCAAAACAAATTCCTCCTCCTTGGGGAAAAAAAAAAGAAATAAGGAGCTGCGTCACGAACTTTGTTCAGAGGCTTTTACATTGATTAATTACAAAACCAGTAAAACCATCTTAATAACAGCGAAAATCAGAATTTTCGTAATTCCATAATCTCAGAGGGGTGGGGGAATCCGCAATGATTGGCATATCTGGACACGTATAACACTTTCGCTCACCAGTGAGAGAGAAGGTTTGTAACGTAAATGTCCAATCATGTGTGAACAGAACTTTTCTTTCTTTTCTTTGCGTACGATGGCTCGGGGCTCCCCCAATTTTTCAACTGATATTGCCCCCCAGCAAATAAATAAAGTAAATAGCAGTGGAAAGGACAGAGGTGAACTGAAACAGCAGAGTGTTCCCCTAAAAAAAAAAAAAAAACGGTTTTGAGCAAACCGAGACGTTTGAAGTGACATCCCAGCGGCTATCTTGTTGGCTGAGCAGCAGCAGCGTCAGCCCGGAGCTGCCCGTCAGCCGCGCAGCAGCAGAGAGATAGATTGCGCCTTACGACTGAAATATCGCCACCTACCCAATGAATATTTCTCTCTCTTTTGCCCCGATTTTTTTTTCCAACATGTCAACAATCACAAACTTTTGTCAAAAGCCTGAGATCGCAAATGACAAATTTAGCGGATTTCCGTTTTTTATAAAAAGTGAATTCACGGAATTCCGCTAATTAGCGGAAGAATCACATGCCTGTTCAAGTTAAAAAATATGTTTTTTTTTTTTTTGCTCTGTGCATTTCCATTTTAAGGGTCTGTATTTAAAATGTTCAGTGCACAGAAGCGTGTATCTCAAGTATTAAGATGCTGATGCTGAAATTGCTATGAAATGGTATGATGATGAAATTGGCATTTGAGAAATTCGGTGATTCTGCCAAGTTCTTTTCATTGAAGTTTTCACCCTTTGTCACTAAACACAGGAGGCTAGTTCCATCAGAGGCGGGCATCCCGATGCTGACTATAAACAACATTCATAGCAAAATTACATATGGTTCCAATATCTGGACATGGAGAGCATTATATAATTAAAGAAGTGATGTTCTTCTGTCCTTGGTACTCCGTAACAATACCACTTCCAGTGAATAGCAATGAAATGAAACAAGACATGTGATGACTGTTTTTTTTCATGTGGTAGAAAATTCTATTTCACTTTTTCATTTTTATATTTAGTTGTCCGGTGTGGACAACTGGATTGTTTTTTGTTTTGTTTTTTTACCTGCCCAGGCTACATGTCCTGGGTGTGGTATTTTTCAAGCACTGAAAATTATAGTTGGAGTTATGAGTTCAAGATTGAATCAACTTTGTAGATAATCATCTCACAGTTTAAATTGCAAAACCAAAGTCAAACTTACACAAATTGATAACGAGGAACAGTATACCAATTAAGTAGGAAACAGTTTTTGTTCAACTTCCTTGAAAATGCCATCTGGTTGATTTGCGAAAGCTTGGAAATGCTTGTTCCTATTTCCTACGCCAATAAATTGGATCACTAGTATAGTGTTACTATTTCCTGTCAAACTTACACGCTGAAGATTTAAAAATTTGCACTTGGTTTTCTCGTGGTATAACTGAATAACTATTATTTGCATATACAAAAAGGGGAAATATCAGTACTAAGATGGTGATGGGTTTGTTCTGTTTAATTTCGCCTGTGGTGCTTCACTTTTCTTAGCAAATTACATATCTCACACTGCCCCAAACTCTCCTATGGGCATTCTGCTGGCATCATCAACACAGCAAATCAGCTGCAGGAGCTCTAGGCACTAATTGTAACTTCTGAATTTCACACAGCCAGTTCTGAAAAATAAGTACTTTTTAAGTGCATTTTGCCATTGTGTGTGTGTGTGTGTCCGCGCACACGCATGTATTTAACACTATTTAGCAATCTAAAGCAACTTTTATGGGAATTTTACTAGGAAATTTTTTCATTAATAGCAAATTTTCAGAGAAAACTCTTCTTCTTCAGGCTGTCTTGTTGTTGTCACTTTTTACTTGTCACTATCACGGTTACGGTTAACCTTGACGGTTTAGGTTATTTTTCAACAAATCTTGCCAGATGTTAGGCAGGGAAAATCCTTTGCAGTCATTGATGATGGAATTTTGATTTTTCTCAATCTCTATTCCTTCTTTCAGTTTTATTTTTTGGAAATTGCTTTGGAAACTGATTACTTTAAGGGAATTCCAATCCATGCTGTGTCCAGTTTCTCTAACATGCCTATCTAATCCAGTCTTGTTGGAGCAATTTTTTATAGCTGCTTTATGCTCAGCTATATGAGTTTCTAGTCTGCGACCTGTTTCACCTATGTAAGATAGTCCACAACTACAATTTACTTCATAAACTACTCCTTGCATTTTTAAAATATCTTCTTCTCTTTGAACTATTTTAGGGAAATTTTTTTAACTTTGTTCTCTAAACTTGGAGCTAGCCTAATATTGTATTTCTTACTAATTCTCTTTAAAGACTCAAATAAACCTTTGCGATAAGAAATTTTTTCTAGTGAATTTTACTTGTTGCTTTTGTGGGTTCTTCGTACCATTAAAATTCAGAAGCTTCTCAATTTCTTCTTTAGGATAGTTATTCTCTGCAAGTATGACTTTAAGCTCTTCTTTATGGGCTTCTTTTTTATCTGCAGTAGAAACTATTTTATTAATTTTTTCTAAAAACTGACTTGCTACATTTTTCTTAATAGAAACTGGATGATAGGAATTGAAATCCAGTAGTCTTTTAGTATTCATTGGTTTTTTATACCAACTAGTGAGGAATTTTTCATCTTCATAATAGATAGTAATATCTAAGAAGTTTATTCTTCTTTCTTTTTGAAGTTCAATAGTGAACTTAAGGGAATCATCTAATTCATTGAATGAGTCTAGAATTCTTTCTGGAACAATTTCTGAGCTGTCTATTATAAATAAGATGCCATCCATGTATCTGCTATATAAGCAGAAGTATGTGGGTTGTACTAGTATCTTTTCTTCTAGTTTTCCCACATAATAGTTAGCTAAGAGTGGGGAGCCCATAGCTAGCCCCGATTTTTGAATGAAAAAAGTTTTCCCAAATTGAAAGTAGTTGTTCTGCAAAGAGAAAGTAAGCATTTCAAAAATTCCTACTAATATGTTTTTTTCCTGGTTGTGAAAAACTATTAGGTCTGCCAAGTCTTCCAGTATAAAGTCTATAAGTTGATCTATATTAATGTGAGTATACATAGACACTATATCTAAACTACCCATAATAGGAGAATCTAATTTAGGAAGAAGTTCTAGTTTTTCTTTTAGCTGCATTGAGTTTTTAATCAAGTTAGGTGGCTCTTTTAAAAGATTCTGAAGGTGTGACTTTAAAAAATAGTTTAGATTTGAAAGAATAGAGTTTTTTGAGTCTATTATTGGTCTAATTGGTTGGTGTTCTTTATGCAGTTTGACTATTCCATATATTTGAGGTAATCTGAACTGTAATTTTGAGAATTGTTTATAGTTTTCTGGAAGCTGGTTTTTCTTTTTTTGAAGTGAAATAAGCTTAGAGACTTTTTTAATCAAATCTGGTAGTGGATTTTCTTTTACTTCTTCATACATAGGTTTTTTTAGTTCTTCTTCCATCTTTTCTAGATAATCTTTCTTATCCATAACAGTAACTATTTAGCATATTACATTATAAGGAATTGGCATCATTGATTTCAGAGCTGTGGTTCCAGGTAAGGAGATAGGCAGAACCAAAAACTGAGCTCAAAACTCTCAATATGCCTCACCTGGGATTCAAACACAAGGCCTCAATGTGTGCAGTTCTACATATTTTTTATGACATGCTTTCGTATGTTATGAGATTCAAACTACTATTGGATTAGTGCAAATGAAATGTCCAGTGCAAATGAGCAGTGGAGACAGGCTCCCACCACAGCAGAACGGAACAACCCACAGGTGTTGCGGGTATTACGTCACAGAGTTACTATAAATAGCAAACACGTATACGAAGAACAAGTTTCAGGCGTGGTTTATGTAATGTGGCTTGCAATGGAAACGTGCAGATGCCGGATTCGAGAGTCATCTTCCTGTATGATTTAAACTGGGCCATTTGGCAGGAATTGGCGCTCGAAAAGTTAAAGCGTTTGTGGAAAATACAGCCAACAAACGAACCATTCAGTGATGGTTTGTGAAGTTTCGAAGCGGAGATACGGACCTGCAATACGAAACATGTGGTCACCAACCTGTTGCTGCTGTTTTTGACGATGTTCTGTTACGTGTGGTTGAAGCAGACCACCAAAAAATGTGTCGTGAGATAGTGGCAGAGGCAGGTGTCCACCACACAATAGTTGTTCGGCGTCTGGCTGCGCTGGGTAAGGTAAAAAAGCTGGACATGTGGCTGCCGCATGAGTTAACAACTGCCAACAAGACTAGGCGTTCGGAAGCTTGCATGACGCTGCTTGCCAGGAATAAACAGGAACCTCTACTGCATCGAATCGTCACCTGCGATGAGAAGTGGATCCTTAATGATAATTGAAAATGATCTGCACAATGTTTAAGCAGGGCACAGCCTGCTGGACGGCATCCTAAGCCACCCCTACACATCAAGATGATGATGCTCCTTGTCTGGTGGTCCACAGCCAGGATAATTAATCAGAGTTTCTTGGCAAGAGGCCAAACCACCACTGCAGAACGTTATTGTGTTGAATTACACGAGATGCACCGGAAATTGCTGCAGGAAGAACCAGCTTTGGTCAACAGACGTGGTGCTCTGCTTTTGCCCTCATCTCACACAACAAACGATGCTGACAGTAAGTGCCTTGGACTATGAAGCACTGCCTCCTCCCGCCTACTCCCCGGACTTGCATTCGACAGACTATCATCTGTTTCGTCACCAGGACCACTTCCTGTCTGGAAAACAGTTTGCGACATACAATGAGGTTCAATGTGAGGTTGACGATTTCTTCAGGTCCCAGCCACAATACTTTTTTCATTTCAGGATCATGGCCTTGCCGGACAGATGGCAACCATGTGTCGATGCTGAGGGGGATTATTTTGCCTAGGTAAGTTGTCCTACTTTTCCGTTCTCACCGTCCACTTGTGCTGGTCCTTTGCTGGCCATTTCATTCGCACCAACGCGATACAAGTGAAGAGATCCATTCTGTCAGAAGTTAGATCTCAAGGCCATTAACAATCAGTGTGAAAAACAATTTCAGTTAATAAAATGTTCTGTTTATATTAACCATGTTAATGAGGAATAACAGTGCATACAAACTAGAATACTGAAAGTTTCTTTGTAATAATTAAAATTAAGAATTTATGCTATAAAATTTTCCACTTTCTTCAAAAGAAATTTTACTACCACACAACATTAAACATGTGTAATAAAAATGAACTTATGAACTTACTGGCAATTTAATAGGTTTTTTCAGCTGTGCTTTTGATGACGACCCTTTTGAAGTGACAGTTAAAATACCTCCTCTAGCGAATTCAACATGCTTCTCAAACTGTTGAAACAGGAAACAAAAGCAAGTTAATATATTTAAAACAATTCAACATGCTAGCTATTTTAAACAACTTGCTTGAACTCATTAACACCTATGTGCATTGAAAAAATAATGTCATAACGATCACAAAATGAGGTATCAAATATCAATTTGAAATATTTATATTCACTGTTTGCTGAACATTCAATATATAAACTACTGATAAATTTAATTAACTGCTTCTTTCACCAACATTCCAAGTCAACCAAGAGTCAAACTGTGTTGCAAAAAACACTAGCCACTGCTGCATTTGTGCCATATAAGTTTGTTCATTTGGAATGACCCCTGAACATCTAAGGCTGAAAGGAGGTGTCTTTTCTTATTACGGCTACTGCTTCATGGGAGAACTGATACTATTTAAATCGGATGAAGAATCACACAATGAATTTCGAGAAAGACCTACTCACTGGGCTTTGTTCCAGAAATCTTAGGTGGAATGACCAACTGGAACACCATCAGCTGTGGGCTAACAGTGTACTTTACTGATTAAGAAGATGCAAAGAAAGTTTTTAAAGGACTCTAAGTGTGGAATATGGTGGACCTACCACACTTGAGAAGGATGGCCCACCATGGAAACGGCCTGGAAATGGCATATGAGAAAGAGATCTCAGCTGAGTGAGTGTAAGATTGGTGTATGGCATACTAGAGGAATACATAAAAAGATGAATGGAATGAGGTGATTGAAGAAATGAATAAGTATAGATTGGATGTGCTGTATGGTATGTAAGTGAAACTAAAAAGAAGGAAATTAGGATTGACAAAGTGAATGAAATGGTGACTGTGTGGTTTAAAGTGAAAAGATAAAGAACAATTTGATTCACTATAGCCGCATAAGTGAGAGTTCTTTGGATTCCTTTGAACGTGAAACTTCAAAGAATAATAATTGTAGTGTATGCTCCTTACGACTTGAAATTTGATAAGAGGGAATATTTTTGGAATGAACTAAAAGCTGTTTCGGGCCAGTTTGGTGCTAAAGAGAAAGTTATTATAGCAGGTGATTTTAATGCTAGAGTAGGAGTTCAAAATGGGATTTCTGATAATGTTCTGGGTAAGTTTAATGATCCTTGTGTGAATGATAATGTTGAAAGATTAATTAAACTATACTGAGAATGGATTGGGTGAACCTAATACATTTTTCAAATACAAGTATATCCACACATGCACTTGGGAAGATCGCACTCTGGGACAAAAGAGTGTAATAGATTTTGTTGTTTACAATCAATGTCTAAAACACTTAGTCATTGACACTCATGTAATGAGAGGTGCAGATGTTGGCTCTGATCATTACTTATTAGCATCACAAGCGAAACTGAATGTTGGCTGGAGAAAAAGGAACAGGAAGAGGCTTGTGATGAAAAAAATAAAGGTGGATAGGCTCCTTGAAGAACAGCAGTGTTACTCTAATTTTAATCAGAAAATAAATGAATGAGTTGAAGTCATGTGAGAGGGTTGTGGAAAAGAAGTGGACATGTTTTAAGAACTGTGTTGTCACTGCAATGGTGGGTAACATTAAAGGTGATGCTTGGTGGAACAGTGAGATTAAAGAAACAGTAAAGAGAAAGAAGGAAGTATATTTGGGGATGCTGCAAGGCATAATTTCTGAGGATGAATATCACTGTAAGAACCACGAGGCAGCTAAGCTCGTTTGCCAGAGTAAGGCAAAAGATAGGACGGAAAAGATGAAAAAGCATGAATTGGCTTTTTTGAAAGATAGAAAACCTTTTTGGAAGTACATCAGACATCGGAAAAATAAAATTCTAAGTTGTGTGAAAAATAGGATCAAAGAAATGATATGGGAGCTCAATGAGTTAAATGAAAGACAGGGTGAATACTTCTGTGAGTTATTAGATCATGAAGGCAAAGGCAATTCTGAGACAGAAACAGATGAAGCCACAGTGAGAGGTAGAAGCACAGGAGGGATCTCAAGAGAAGAGGTGTGTAAAACTCTAAAATCTCTTCAGAATGGTAAGGCTCCACGTGTTGATGGCATAACTGCTGAGATGTTGAAATATGGTGGTAACTCTGTAATTGACTGGTTAACTCAAATTTGTCACTTGTGCTGGGAGTTAGGAATGGTCCCTCAGGATTGGAGGGGTGCTATTATTGTTACCTTGTACAAGGGAAAAGGTGATCAGACCGAATGCAAGAACTATTTGTGGTATTAGTTTACTGAGTGTGCCAGAGTGTGTTTGGAAAGGTCATTATTGATAAGGTACGAGGTCGTATATCAGAGAAAGTGTGGTATGTTGTTTAGAGTGGTTTTATGCCTGGTAAAGGCTGCGCTAACCAAATTTTTTCATTACATATGATTATTGAAAAGTATCTGTTGGTAAGAAAGTTTTTGCTGCTTTCATAGATTTAGAGAAGGCTTATAACCGAGTAAATCAGATACTTCTATGGAAGGTATTGAATAAATATGGTGTTACTGGGAATCTACTTAATAGTTTGAAAATCACATATGCTGGAAGAACAGCATGTGCATATGGTGGTGTATCAAAATGGTTTTTTATCAGTGCAGGAGTCAGACAAGATCATGTAATGTCACCATGGCTGTTCAATATATTTATGGATGCATGCATGCGTGATGCCAAAATGGACAATACTAGTTTATGCCTTGGTAATTAATACCTGTGTGAAGAGATTGCTGTATGCTGATGACAGTCCTTTTGGCAGAGAGCAAAAGTGAGTTGCAGAGTATGTTGCCCCAGATGTATGAAGTTTGTATAAAATTCAAACTGAGTATAAATAAGGAAAAAAACCCAAAGTTATGGTTTTTGAGTAAGGAACAGTTAGTACCGAATGCAAGATAAGAATAAATGGCACAGTGATTGACCAGGTAAATGAATTTGTATACTTGGGAAGCGAGTTTGACGAGAGGACAAATTAGATAGCAAAATTTGCAGGCGAGTGAATATTTCATTGAAAATCATAGCTACTTTAGGAAGATTTTATAGGTATGATGGGTTCTCAAGAAAGTCCCAAATGGCTGTATATGAAAGTGCAATTGTTCCTACACTGATGTATGGCAGTGAAACTTGGGTATACTGCAGAAAAGACATAGGAGTCATTTGTGTGCTGCAGAGATGTATTACTTATGGGAGGGGGGTTGGGGGGTAGGCAAGACTCGCTGTGATCATGTGAGGAATGAAGATGTGTTGCAGTTGTGTAATGTGAGGCAAAATGTTGTTAGTAAGGTGGAGACTAATATTCTTAGATGGTTTGAAAAAAAAGAGTGCTGAGATGCTTACTAAGAGAATTTTTTCAGCCCGAGTGTGTTAGGAAAGAAAGGTAGAGGAAGGCCAAAGAAATCATGGGAGGACCAGATTCAGGAACGTCTGGATGATAAAAAGATTAGGAGTATGAAGTACAAAAGGTCTTGTCTATGTTACATGATGAATATCAGTAAAGCTCGAGCTGTGTGCCAAAACCACTGTAAATGAAGACGTTTGATACAGAAACAGCAAGTACATTCTAGCCCCATCAAGTAAACATTTATCTGGTGGATTGTCTTTTTTGAGGAGCTAACCTCTGAGCACAGCTTAGTGATATGTATGTAGGTACTGTATACCTTTTGTAAATCTAGACATAGATAAATGTATTCTATAAATATGTCATGGTTTAGTAGTTACAGGAGCACACTACAGCATAATGCAATTAAATGCACAAAAATATCCTTAAAACTTCTGTTTTTCTTCAACATCAACCACATTTTCTAATCAAACAATTTTTACTGTAAAAATAATTTAATCATTTATATTTGGTCACTCTTTACATCTTTGAATAAAAACTATCCACCATAAATTGACAGCTGTGGATAGGTCAAAATTTCCAAGCAATACTTTTGGGCTTGCTTTATTTGCTGCCCGTTTTTTAAAGTCATTTTTTGCACGAGCATTGCTGTCTTGTCATCAAGAATATTGGCCATGCTACTTCATATTCTTTTAATTTTTGCATTGCTTGGTCAGCAGTATTTCAACAATTTGTCATGACCTTTATATGTATGCAAACCTACTTGTTTTCAGTTTCTCTAACAGTTCCTGGACAGTTATTGACGTTTGAAAATGTTTAGAAGCTGCTTCCATTCTGCTAAAGACATCTGTGAGTGAGTGAGTGAGTGTGTGTGTGTGTGAGAGAGAGAGAGAGAGAGAGAGAGAGAGGTAATTCCTGGTAAATCATTGATAAACCTTCACAGCTGCTGTTGAGGAGATAGTAGCAACAATAACAAATGCAAAGGTGCCAAGTGTCTTTACTTAATTGGAATAATCATCCAGCCCAAAGTCAGGGAATCAATTTTTTTTTTTTTTTTTTTTAAACATCCGGTTTTTAATAATTGTAAGCATGAGATTGTGTGAATAAACATACACTTACTTACCCTACATTCTTTGTAGAATAGCACTATATTCAGCATTTTTTTTTTCAATTCACAATATGAATTGTGTACCTCATCTTTTGTACTGTTTTTATATTATAAACTTACACATATTTTAAGCAGGATCGATTATTTAACAAGTTATTAAACTGCAATTAAATAAATTACAGATGTGCCAACCTTCAAAATCTAAAAATCAGGAGATTTTTAACAGCTCATAAAATCACATGAGCGCTATTTTTTATGGACATTTTACAGATGCAGAAGCAATTTTCCAGAAGTAGTATTATTGGTACATAGCATTTTTAATGTTTAAAAAGTTATTCCAAATGCAGAATGTATGTTTATATGCAAAATAAAAAGCATAGTGAAAATAGTTGTCAACCAGATACAATTAATAACATTAATAATTAATACAAGATATGTACTTAATTGTTGATACATTATTTAATCATATTTAATCTTTATCCTTATTTAGTGAATATACAGTAGCCAATTTAGCTCTCTTTAACAAAGATCTACAAAAGTTTTGCTCAAAGCATTTTTCTTTCATTCTGGACTGTCAGCAGTTTTTCCAGTGTTGGAATAGAGAGAGAGAGAGAGAGAGAGAGAGAGAGAGAGAGAGAGAGAGAGAGAGAGAGACAGAGGTAGGTATCTGTCAAAACAAATGTGGAAGTGTCAAGCTTACTTCTTGGTTGGAGGTTTAACGACCACATTGAGCATCTCAGTGGGCTATAAGCAGTCGCCCATCCCTAATTTAGGGCCAGTGGTTCCAGTGAAGGGAGAAACCCAGTGCCATAAGACAAATACAACATCATACTTGCCAACTTTGGAAAATGTGCATCAGTAAAACTTTTGCACGAACGCTATTTACCACAAAACAAAACATAATTATATTAATAAATATGCAGTAAAAATCTCTGCATATGCCACGACTACTAAACTAGTATTATCTGTGTTTAAAATAATTTAAAAAACCATAAAATGAAATCTTAATTTTGTTCAATGTTAGCCTTGCAAACCTGTGGTGTTTCAATACTAAACTAAAATTTTCATTTGCTGATATCTTTGTTTCCCTTCCCATTTCTTTATTATCGTCTTTTTTTTTTTTTTTTTAATGCCCTTGGATGACAATTTTATCCATCATGAATGCATGACAGCTTTCACTATTTTAGACAAAAGATGAACAGTGTAACTTTGAAAATATAAATACTTTTGAACACCATGCAGCAATTTTTACAAATTTTTGAGCTTCGCCACTTTCGTTTTCGTAACGGCTAATTATCGGCGAAAATCGGGAGAATTTGACATTTATCTGGAGAGCAGGAGGAATGGCTGAAAATACGGAGAGTTGGCATGTCTGAATTTATATGTTTATGGAAAACAATGCTATTACTGATAAATTTTAACTTACCTTAAAACCACGTGGTTAAGGTATACTTACATTGATCAGTTGTTATTTAGATGCCAAATTTTTAACAATTATATTCATCCTCACCTCCCAGTTTAACGGCGATATCGATGCACAGACGCCTTTTATTTGGTGAACTACCAACCAACTGAACATCAATATCGCCATTAAATTCAGTGGTAAGGACTAATATTCGCCATTAGCAATTCCTTTGCATGTGTGTGAACACATAACAATGGCGATGCCACATGGGGCACCAAAATCTCAGGTTCCGTGATAATAAGTCTTAAATTTGTGATGGAACTTCGGTATCTCATCTACCCATATTTATGTTTACAATAAGTATACCATATAAAACATAATTTAAAAAAGAAATTTTTTATAAGTGTTAAAAAATTGGGCATCTGAATAACAAGTGATCGATGTAAGTATACTCTAACCACGTGGTTTTAAGGTACGTTAAAATTTATCAATAATAGCATTATTTTCCACAAACATATTTAATTAGAGTTTAATTCTTGTTAAATATTGATCCTTGTAAAGTATATATATATAAAGGAAAAAAAAAAAAAAAAGAAATACACGACGTTCCTAATGCGAATTGACAAAAACATGAATATAGTGGTATTCTTACAAAGAATGTATGGTAAGTTTTGTATATGTATTTAAGCATAAGATTGTGGACATATACAGATATACACAATCCAGTGGCAGAAGTGGACTTCACAGAAAATATAGGAAATTTCCTGAAAAAATACAGGACGTCGGATCGAAAGAAAATTATACTAAAAATATAAGGATTTTTCCACCCGATACTTTGGACCTTCAGAAACGTACATCAAAAATATGTTTTGTTAATCAGAACAGTTACAAAAATAATGATAATAATTATGACTGTTTGGTGTCCACCGGTTTGCTTAATTTCTGGTTACTTACATACATACATACATATCACTAAGCTGTTCTCTGAGATTCAGAGGTTAGCTCCAAAAAGAAATAAAAACTTCCAGATACTTTTACTTATTGTTGTCGTATCAAACTTCGCCATTTACAGCAATCTTGACATACAACTCGTGCTTCACTGATATCCATTACACGCCGTACACAAGATCTTTTATACTTCATACTCATAATCTTTTTCTCATGCACACTCTCCTGAATCTGATCCACCCATGTCTTCCTTGGCCTTCCTCTGCCTTTCCTTCCTGCCACTTGGGCTGAAAAGATTTTCTTAGTAAGCATTTCATCACTAATTCTTTCAACATGGCCAAACCACCAAAGCATATTGGTCTCCACCTTGCTAACAACATTTTGCTTTACATCACACAACTGCAATACATCTTCATTCCTCACACAATCAGATCATGTCTTGCCACAAACCCCACATAAGTAACGCATTTCTCCAGCACACAAACGACTCCCATGTTTCTTCTGCAGTACCCAGGTTTCACTGCCATACATCAGAGTAGGAACAATTACTGTTTCATACACAGCCATGCAGGACTCTCTAGAGAACCCATCATTTTTGTTAAAACCTCCCAGAGCAGCTATGACTTTCAAAGAAGAATTCACTAGCCTACTGATTTCACCATCCAACTTGTTCTCTCTGTCAAACATGCTTCCTAAATACACAAACTCACTCACCTGGTCAATCACAGTGCCATTTATACTTACATTACATTCAGTGCTACCCATTCCTCTCTCAAACACCATAACTTTGGTTTTTCCCTTATTTATACTCAGTTTGAATTTCATGCAAACTTCGTGCATCCGAGTCAACATACTCTGCAACTCACTTTTGCTCTCTGCCAACAGGACAGTGTCATCAGCATACAGCAATCTGCACACACGGATATCACCAAGACATAAACCACTATTATCTATTTTGGCCTCACGCATGCATGCGTCCATTAATATATTAAACAGCCATGGTGACATTACACAACCTTGTCTAACTCCTGCACCAATGGAAAACCATTTTGATAAAACACCATTCACTCGTACACAAGCTCTACTACCAGCATACATGGCTTTTACACTATTAAGTAGATTCCCAGTAACACCATATTCATTCAATACCTTCCACAAAAGTGTCCTATTCACTCGGTCGTAAGCTTTCTCCAAATCTATGAAGGCAGTAAAAACTTTCTTCCCAACAGCCAGATACTTTTCAATCATCGTGCGTAATGCAAAAATTTGGTTAGTGCAGCCTTTACCAGGCATAAAAACACTCTGAACATCCCACACTTACTCTGATGTAAGACCCTGTACTTTTTCAATAGCAACCTTACCAAACACTTTCCCTGGCACACTCAGTAGGCTAATACCATGATAGTTCTTGCATTCAGTCTGATCACCTTTTCCCTTATACAAAGGAACAATGATAGCATCCTTCCAATCCCGAGGGACCATTCCTAAACTTCCAGCACAACTGGCAAATTTCAGTTAACCAGTCAATTATAGTCACTACCATACTTCAACATCTCTGCAGTTATGCCATCAACTCCTGGAGCCTTACCATTCTGAAGAGATTTTAGAGCTTTACACACTTCTTCTCTTGAGATCCCTCCTGTGCTTTCATCCCTCATTGTGACATCATCTGCATCTGTCTCAGAATCATTTTTGCTCTCCTGATCTAATAACTCACAGAAGTATTCACCCCATCTGTCACTTAACTCATTGGGCTCCCATATCATTTCCCCAAACTCATTCTTCACACAACTTACAACTTTGTTTCCCCTATTTTTCCTGAGTCTCATGTACTTCCAGAAGGACTTTCTATCTTTCCAAAAAGCCAGTTCCTGCCTTTCCACTTTCTCTTTCCTATCTTTTGCCTTACTGTGGTGAACCAGCTTAGCAGCTTTACGCTTCTTACAGCGATATTCATCCACAGAGACTCTACCTTGCAACATCCCCAAATAGGCTTCCTTCTTTTTCTTTACTGCCTCATCAATCTCACTATTCCACCAAGCATCACCTCTATTGTTACCCACTATTGTGGTGCCACAGACCTCTTTAGCAGCAGTAACAACACAGTTCTTAAAACATTCCCACTTCTTTTCTACATCCCTCTCACAAAATTTCAGATCCTTCAGTCGTTCTCTGAGTAAGTCAGAATACCGCTGATGATCTTCAAGGAGCCTATCAACCTTTATTCTTTCTATCCTGGGTCTCTTCCTATTCCTTTTCCTCCAACCAACATTAAGTTTCACTCGTGACACTACCAAGTAATGATCAGAACCAACATCCGCACCCCTCATCACACAGGTGTCAACAACTAAGTGTTTCAAACGCTGATCGTAAACAACAAAATCTATCACACTCTTTTAACCAAGAGTATGATTTTCCCAAGTATATGTGTGTATATACTTGTGGTTGAAAAATGTATTAGATACACACAAATCATTCTCAATGCAGAGTTCAATTAATCTTTCACCATTATCATTCACACAAGGATCATTAAACTTACCCAGAACATTGTCAGAAATTGCATTCTGCACACCTACTCTAGCATTGAAATCCCCTGCTATTATAACTTTTTCTTTAGCACCAAACTGGCTCAAAACAGCTTTTAGCTCATTCCAGAAATCTTCTTTCTTATCAGACGGTTTAGAGTCACAAGGAGCATACACTACAACAATTACAATTCGCTGAAGTTTCACTTTCAAACGAATCCAGAGAATTCTCTCACTTATGCGGCTATAGTGAATCAAGTTGTTCTTCATCTTTTCACTTAAAATCACACCTACACCAGCCTGTCCTCTCATATTATCCAATACTCCAGACCACACACTCACCGTGCCATTCACTTCTTCTACCCAAATTTCCTTCTTTTTGGTTTCACTTACACACAGCACATCCAGTCTATACTTATTCATCTCCTCAATCACCTCACTCATCTTGCCATTTATACTTCTAGTATTCCATACACCATTCTTACATTCACTCAGCCGAGATCGCTTTCTCATACGCCGTTTAGAAAGTCCAGGTCGATTCTGTGGTGGACCGTCCTTCTCAAGTGTGGTAGGTCCACCATATCCCACACTTGAGTCATGCAGTCATATAAGAAGGACATCAGTGTGGGGGATTAGCCCACAGCTGAGGGTTTAAGTTGGTCATTCAACCTAAGGATTCTGGAACAAAACCCAGTGAGTTGGGGGTCTTTTCGCCAATGTCACACAGAACTAGCATGCACCTCTCCAAGATTCACAGAGGCCCTAGTTGCTGTTGTGTGCACCATTTTTACCACGGAGCGCCCCGAGGAGGCAAAGCTATCGCTCACTATGACCGCCCGCTTTCTGGTTACTTTCCCCAGCAATTTTAATTTTTTGTTCACAGCTTCAATTAATGCATGTGCAGCTGTCACATCACTGAAAGACTTTCTTTTCAAAGCAATCTCAAGTCTTTTCCTTCTTCAATGACTGCTTGTGCTGATGAAAATTCAGTTAAAAATATTTTACATTTTTCTTTTGGTGGAGGAACTTTTTCTGTACGACTGAAGATTGGGGGGGGGGGGGGGGTTCCCCCAGCACTTTCCATGCTTTATACTTAGAGTATGCTTGTTTGTAGTACGTCAACATTTCTTTGGTAATTTCAGTTTCATTAATATTTCCTTTATTAATGTAATCTTTGATAAGTCTTAGTCCAGTAAGAGTTCATAAATAAATGAAAAGTAGCCAATAATTACTAAGCTGTAGCAACTTTATTTGTAATATTATATATTAATAATAGTATAATTCATATATAATATTAATAATATTATAATTCGTATTAACTTCCGTTGGAAGTTAATTCATCATCAGTTAATTCAAACTCCGTAGCAGGACCCAAAAAACTCCCTGTTACCAATGTTAAAATCTTGCAAGTAATTTGAACCATTAAGCCGGTTAATTCAATAAAGGTTTACATTAGGTACACAACTTAAAAAACAACAATATTTTTGCAAAATTTGGGTGTTGTAGCCAGGGTTTGTTGATTTAAATCATGAATAAAAATCATTGATTTAAATCACATATAGAAATCTTCAAATCTCCATTAAGTATTTGTAAAGTCCATTAAAATTAAAACTGCACGTGCTCAAATTAACAGTGCCAAATTTAGTAGGCCTACTGTTATTCACTAAACAAAATCAACTTCATGCTGAAACTAAAAACAACATCATTTTAACCATGAAAGTTAAAATATATTTTGTTGTAAATGTGTTTTTTCCCCGCAAAGAATTTTTCTTTGTGCCACTTTTTAATTGCGACTATAAAGGCATAAGGTAATTTTAAAACTTAACAAAAATGAGATTTGTTCCTTTCCCATGAGTATAAAGTCCCAAGACCATTAATCTCCTTTCATGGAGGTTAGAAGTTGAATGCTGTCAATAGCAAAGGAATCTGACCTTTTGACATTCACCAGTGTTCCCTTTCTTTGTACATGAACTCAGCAGGAGGATTATTTTAGCAGGTGGTAGTAGAGGGTGATAAACAGGGTTTGAAATATTTCTTGCTGGCTTATTAGTCAGGCAAATGACTCATCAGTTGAAAATGAACAGCCCCGCAGGACTTGCGAGAAAAACAACTCAGTACTAAAAATTAAAAGCTAGTTGTTTACACGTTCAATAATATTTATGAAATCGCAAACATTTTCAATAATATTTTATTATGAATCTAATTTACATTATTAACAATTGTATAGTAACAAAATTCAGTTTTCCTCCTCTAAGGAGATGCAAGAATTCAATGTTTTAGAAATTTCCTAATAGCTCCGTGGAAACTTAGGAATTCGTGCTTGCCCTTTGACCTACAACAGCAATTGCTAAGCAAGAGCTCGGGACACACATGTGACTGACTACTACTTATCGTTTCTCACAGCATTTTGGGAAATCATTCTACCGGGCTTGTGGCTTCTTCCCTCATGATCTTTGTTAAGAGTACTGTGCCAAGATGTTTTGACTCACAGTATTCGCTGTCCAATTTCTTTCGTGGAAAAACCGCTTTCCCCATGCTGACACACAATCACGAATTAGTTCTGTGAATTAAAATAAGCATTATTAAAGAACTGACATTTTTATATATCCAACTATAGGCATAACAACATATAAATAATTGCCTATTGAATTTAAACTGCTCACTAAATTTATTACTTGTCAACTAAAACTTTTCACTTGTCACGGACAGCCACATTTTTCTAGGCCCGGTGATAAAGAACAGATCTACAAGAATCAATGGAGTTAAAAGTACCATTATCAGTTAGTTTCCTGTTGCACTGTACTGTGTGGCTAAGGGTTTTAGTGCTTAACTCATTTTAGGACAAATGTTGAAGTCAGCCTAGTTGGAAGGAAGGAAAAAAAAAAAAATCATTTGGAACTATTTTGAAGAAATTAAAAATATGAGTGGCAAAAGTTCACGTGCTAAGAGCAAACTGTGTGAAAAAGAGATTCAGTAACTTGTTGCATGCATGAAAAACCATTACTCATTGTGTTCATTAAATACAAATGAAGTTTATGACCGTCAACCGAGCATACATACATATCACTAAGCTGTTCTCTGGTGTTCAAAGGTTAGTTCCTCACAGAAATAAATCACTGTTGCTGTATCAGGCGTCTCCAATTACAGCGATCTTGGCACACAGCTTGAGCTTCATTGACATCCATCACACGCTGCACACAAGACCTTTTGTACTTCATACTCATTATCTTTTTCTCATGTAGGCAATCCTGAATCTGGTTCTCCCATGATTTCCTTGGCCTTTCTCTACCTTTACTTCCTGCCACTTGGGCTGAATAAATTCTTTCAGTATGCATCTCATCACTCATTCTTTCAATATGGCCAAACCACCTACAAATATTATTTTCCACGTTACTAACAACATTTTGCCTCATATTACACATTTGCAACACATCTTCAATCCTCACATGATCAGAGCACGTCTTTATCACAAATCCCCCATAACTAATGCATCTGCCCAGCACATAAATGCCTCCTGTGTCTTTTCTGCAGAAAAGACATGGGTCGTTTTCACTGCCATACATCAGAGTAGGAACAATTACACTTTCATATATAGCTATTTGGGACTTTTATTGAGAGGCAACCAAGCACTTCAACTAATTTGAGATATGCTAAAGTTTATGATGTTTCACCTGCCAAGGAATCTAAGCATAAAAAAGAACTGCCATTGGTACCTGAAGCAACCACTAAATCTACAACAGCACAAAAAAAAAAAAAAAAAAAAAAAAAAATTACAGTGGATACATTTCTGACATGAAACAGAGCTGAATAGAAAAATTTTTTTGATCTGCAAACTGCTCGAATGATCTATTTTCTAAACTTTCCATTTTATATGGTTGAAAATAAGGAGTTCAAGAACCTTGTTGAATGCTACATCCTGGCTATAAGCCACCAACAGAACAGGATTATAGCAGGTTGTTTGTTAGATGAGGTTTTTGATAATGAAATGGAGAAATGTTCCCAATCTTTAAAAGGTTAGATAGTCTGCATGAATGTAGATGGCTGGTCCAATGTCCATAATGAACCAGTTGCTTGTTCTTGTGTAACTTCAGATGGTGATATCTATTTAGTGGACAGTTTTAACACTTCTGGTAGCCCCCATATAAGTGATTACCTTGAACAAATATCTACGCAGAGTTTGAAATCAGCAGAAAAAAAATTCCAGTGTAAAGTTAAGAGTTTTGTAACTGACAATGCTTCAAATATGATGACAAAGATGAGGAAAGAAATGGAGAAAAATGTTGATGTTATCACTCACATATGGTTGCACAGCTCACATTTTAAACCTTCTTGCAAAAGATCTACAGATTTCGAACAACAAAGAGCAGAGTACACAAATTGTGAAGTTTTTCAGAAATCATGATTTTGTTAGATCAGCATATAAACAAGCTGGTGGATTAGCTCTTGTGTCGCCCCAAGATGTATGCTGGAATTCCATGTGTGACCGTTTAAGTTACATCAATAACAGGCCAATACTCATGACAATAGTGGTTAATGATAAAGAGGGCAATATTGAATCAAAAAAAAAAAAAAAAAAAAAAAAAAAGGTAATGAATTTGGGTATAAAGAAATGTGCAGAATTTATTGGCAATATATCAACCAATAGCCAATGCTCTTGGAGTAAAGAGGAACGACTGCAAAATTTCTGAGGCAGTTGTAGTGCGGAAAAAGTTGGAAATTGTGTCAAATGATATTTTAGATGAAAAGAAATTGGAGCTGTTTCATAAAAGATATGGTCAAGCTTTACCTTCTGATCATTTTTTGGCCTTTCTCGTTGATCTTCACTTTCAAGCAAAAAAACATGGACATGACTATTACGCCTGAAAAAAAGAAGTTGCTTTACAATTTGCCAGTGAAAAATATGGAGACACATTCCTGACTATTATATATAATTCAAGACTACACACTTGTGATGTTCATTTAGAATAAATTATCAACGTTTTCTCACAATTAAATGTTTTATTAACATCGACTATAGTTTCGCAGAGCATCTGGCTCGGCATCATCAGGACGAATGGAGCGTAAACATTCAAATCATTGTGACATCATCAGAGTTCTGACGGTCACGGTTTTTGGTGAGTTGTTTCCACGCGCTTGAAAGAAATGGCGTAGACGTCATGTCATTGACAAGTCGTGAAGAATTCCAGTATATGTGGAAAGCTTCTAATACATTAAGCTTGTTAGTCGAATCAGGTTTATCAATAAGAATAGCGTTTCCAAACAAAAATTTATGGTTATTTTCGTGACAATGTTGGGCTATTGATGACTTCTTCAGTTCACAGTTCCGTACGTAAGTCTTGTGTTCCTTCACACGGAAACTTAAAGCCCTGCGGGTCTGTCCTATATATGAAAGTCCACATTCACAAGGTATCTGATAAATTCCCCAGGAATTTATGTCTTGGACGTAGTCTTTTGATCCGTAAAAATTCATCTTGTTTATGGGTTTGAAAATCACTTTGAAATTAAAACTTTTGAGAATTTTTGAAATTCTGAAGCAAATCTGAGGAGCAAATGGGATAACCGCCCAATTCGTTCGTACTGGGAGGCTCTACTGGCGTGAGCGAGCAGACGGGCTTCGGTTTCCTAAATTTTTGGACTGCTTTTTCTATCACGGAAGGGCAATATCCTCTGTGTACTGCAGTTTGTTTAAGAAAATCAAGCTCTTTCTGTAAGGAATCCTCAGTTGAGCATATATGTACTGCACGATATACGTATGTGTAGAAAGCAGACATTTTTTGTTTCCATGGGTGATTTGATTTTGCATGTGGAGGTAAGGAAACAGCAAATGGCTTTCGATAAACTGTGGTACTGAAGGATCCTTCAGAGCGTGACACCAGGACATCTAGGAATGATAAGCAGCCATTATTTTCAGTCTCACATGTGAACTGTATATGAGGATAAATTGAATTGATAAGTTCAACTAATTTAGGTAGTTCGGAATTCCTGCCTTTCCAGAGGACAAAGGTATCATCTACATGTCGAATCCACAGGTCGAATGTAACGAGCTGAAAGAGTTTGTCCTCGAAGTGACGCATGTAGACTTCGCATAAAACAGGCGACAGTGGGCTACCCATTGCAAGGCCTTCCGTCTGTTGAAAAAATCTTCCACGAAATACAAAACTGTTTTGTTTGATACAAATTTCCACTAATCTCAAAATTTCTTCAACTTCCGGTTGGCTGAAATGATGTTCAATGAGACTTGCTTTCAAAGATTCGAGGGCTCCATTTAGTGGAATACTAGTGAACATGGATTTCACATCAAAGGATAACATGAACTGATCGTTGAATGGATGCTGTTTAAAGCACATTAACTGATGATATCACAATGATTTGAATGTTTACGCTCCATTCGTCTTGATGATGCCGAGCCAGACGCTCTGCGAAACTATAGTCGATGTTAATAAAACATTTAATTGTGAAAAAACGTTGATAATTTATTCTACATTCCTGACTGTTCTCATTAAGGTTCTGGCAAAATCTGAACCATTCACTGGAATGATGATGGAAGAAAAAGTGTAGCTTGGAGTAAATTCTTTAGACTGGTGGAATTCCTTTTTTGTATTGAAAAAGTAAATAGAAAAAAAGAACTGGAAAGTATTTTGCAATTGCTAGCAGCAACATCTGCTTCAGCTGGAATTGAAAGAAATTTCTTGACATTCAGTATTGTGCAATCTAAGTTAAGAAATAGGCTAGGAATTTGAAAAGCAGCAAACCTTTTATTTTTGTTCAAACTGCTGAACAAATAGTATCTCTCATCACTTGCTTTTTTTTTTTTTTTTTTTTTTTTTTAATTCAATTACAATTTACTCAGGAATTGATGTTTTTCAATCAATATATTATTTTGAAGCTTTCACGATTCAAATTTAATGGGCAAGTTGTAGATTTTTTTAAACTACACCAGTAATATAATGACTAACACTTTTTCTGCTTTATGCATGTTATGCACATTCAGATTTATTAGATTATTAACACAGCAATCAAACATCTCTGATTTACCTGCATTAACTGTTCATCACATAACATTAATCACATCAGAAAACTTGAAAATTACATCGCCTGAAGACTTGTTTCCACATATTACGAGAACATTTCTTCCACACAGACCTATTTCCATGTCTTATGAGAAGAACATTTCTTCCACAGAATTCACTTGAGAGACTCTCTCTCTCTCTCTCTCTCTCTCTCTAGTGATTCAGATTTATTTTTAAATGTATGAAAATTCTTTTTAGAATATAGAATATGATTTGCATATCAGCAATTATTGAGAAATTCAGCAGACACAAATCAGTACAGTAAAGATAATGCATAGCATTAAGAAATACCATTCTTTCCTTATTACATTCTCATTCATTATCTGTTATTCAGTGTAACTCAAATTTTAAAAATATATACCATCAAGTCAATCGTGAAGACGAATGTTATGTTTCATGTTTATATTGAAGAATGAAGAGGTATTTTAAAGTTGAACTGAAACACGTCAGTAATTTAAATAAAATAATTCTGATTTAAATCAAATAAATCAGATTTTTTTTTTTAAATCATGATTTTTTTCAAAACCCTGCTTGTACCTCATTTAAACCTTTATATGCTAATTCGATCAGAAGAGCAGCACCGAGCCCTTCGGATACATTCTGAATGGTGCAGCAGCCTCCTGTAAATTAAACAGATGTAAATGCAAAATCAAACTCCATGGATAAAAATATTTAACATTTTAAAATTTGCTTGTAGTAGTAGCAGGACACTACTACAAGCAAATTAAAAAAAAAAAAAAAAACCTCTATCTTCTTCAGTACATTTTTACATACTCCACACCACCACAATACTGGGCCCAAATTTGGAAACGCTTGATAGATTTTAAAATACATATAGAAAATAGTCCATACTAGTAAACATATTTTAAAAAAAAAGAAATGCTGGGTCCATGCCACAATTTTTTTCCTTACTAATTTCTATTAGAAACATTCTGAAAACATTTTGATACATTTAAAATATTTAAATTATCCAAAATAGATCCACTACATTGATCATAATTCTAGCCTAGGTTTGACCAAGTCTAAAAATTACAGAAATTTGCAGATCACAATCAGTTCAGCATATATATTATTTAAAGAAATGGCAAAACTGTTATAAAAACATCATTGAAATGCTCAACATACCTTGGCTCAAACAGGAACGGTCTGTTAACATTTTCTTATTAACAGAAAACCCTCGTTTGATGGATGCTTGACCATGAGAAAGACAAAGAGCAGCCTTTACCAAAACAGCAAGATGTGGATATCTGCAGCTTTGTGTACTTTCATTCTGAAATGACATCACTTGAGCCCAGTATTCGTCAACAGGCCTCCACGTAGCACTATCAGACGTTTCATAAAATCACCCCTCTGGAATATCACTGTCAGTAAGATATAATCTCCATTCATCTGCAATTTTATCTCTACTTGTAACGGACACAGATTTTGGTAGCATAACAGCTAACCTCTTGATATACATTATGGTATTAGCAAGTGGCTGTTTCCTCAGCAGTGGATGCAAAGCTTGCAGAGACTTTAGCAGCTTATTTTTTAGAAGGAGTTTTTTAAGCAAATATAATGTGATATCAATGTAGATTTTTTTATATCAATCATGAAATACCCTCTATCTTCTACAGTAAGCTTTTTACATAGTTCCTTAGCCTCTGATCCCATTTCAACATTTTTTTATTTTGTGGCTTCATCTGTAACTTGTACTGAAAGCAGTCCCTCCCCGTGTAGATTTCTCATTTTCTCAAAGTCCAAAAAAAGAAACATTTTCCGTACAAAATTATCGATTTCATCATATAATAAATGGATAAGTGTATTTTTCCCTTGCAAAAACCTTAAAAATTCTTCAAATACAGAGCCAATGCTGATTAAAAAGTATAAATATACAGGTAATGTATCATTTTTAAGACTCTTTCGTAATTTTTTAAACCTATCCAAATTCACCAACCTCTTGTTTTGTTTATCAGAGGGCAAATCAACTAAAAAATACTGCTTCAAAATCGGCATTAAATTCAAAATTCTCTGTAGAACATGAACAATTGATCGCCATCGGTTGCTGACATCCCGTAAGATGTGAATATTCATTTCCTCTGAATCCTTACAGTTAAGAAATGATGACTTTAAGTTTTCTTTCCAAGAGCGGTATTTATTAAACCAAGTATGAACATCTTCAACGAACTCAACAACTTCTGCAAATGATTTTATTTAAGTCCTTTATCAAACACATTATGTACAACATGCAAGTTACAAGTACTAATGTTCACTAAACCACCTGCTCCTTTTTCTCTTAAACGCTTATCCATTATTTTAAATACTGCCAAATTCACATTTGGACCATCTGATCCAAGCATCAGCATATCTGCCAATCACAGGTCACAGGTTTGTAAACGAGACATTATTGCAGAGTCAATGTCCGTAGCTGTCGCACGGCCTAGTAATTCGCTACCAATATAGCGTTCCACAATATGGCCAGATTCAGTGCTCCAATATCTAATAAAAATGTCAAGTTGTTTATTTTTGGCTTCATTCAGTGTTTCATCATACATCAAGGTACGCAGAGGGCGAGACTTGTTGAAATCTGATATTGTTTTGCTTAAAAAATATGGACCAAGACCATGTGAAATTTCATAAGCAATTTTTCTTGATGATAACTTTAGTTCCTTACTTTCAACACACTGTGGAAACATTCGACGAAACAAGTCACAAATGCCATCACCGGATGAATAGGAATAGTTAACTGCAACATGAAGGGTCCAAAGTATTTCTGCGAAACAAATTCTTTCCTCATCTTTAATACTCCAAATGGGAACAATTCCTGTTGTACTGCTTGAAGCTGGCCCATTATGCAAGTCCTTTGATTTATTCTTATGTTTACTAGAGTTGGAATGCTGCAGTAACTGACTTTTCCCTCTGTTTCCTGTTGCTACGTTACATTTGCAGTAATTACAATAGCAATGATAATCATCTTTACCTTTTATACACCTAACTTTTATTATCATTCCATTTGCATCAAAATCTTCAACCCAATGTGAAGATACCTCCCAATGGTATTAAATGCCACTTGAATGGACCTCTGTGTGTGTGTGTGTGTGTGTGTGTGTAGCTTTTTTATATGAACATTCACTTGACAAATATTTTTACCTGTCAATAAAAAAATTGTGGTGTGTGTGTGTATGTTTTTTTAGAACTTGTACTTAGTAACTTAAGATATACTTTCATGCAAATATATAGATGTACCTTCATGTCAATATAAATCACACATGCATACAAAAGATGACAGAAAAATAAAATAAATACATACCAAGCTCTTTTTCTTGTTTTTATTTGTGTCCTTCTCTGTCTGAAAAGAACAACAATTTCAATTCTTTAAACCTCAGATGGGATTTGCAAGCAAAATTCAAATTAAACAATAAAAGACAATATGGAAACACTACAACATACTGAGCTGATGCAACATTTATGATCAAATTACATGTTCTACACCCCAGATAATACATGCTTTATATCCTATTAGAATCTCATTTAAGTAACATTTACATTTTCTTTAAGCAACATTTACATTTTCTCTATGGCTTTACCTAAGTATTTCTAAGGTAAACTAAGGTAAACCTCATTTCTAAGGTAAACTGTTGTGTTAAGAGCAGCTCTAGACAAAAGCACCCACTGCCTTCATGTCACCCTGGCCACATGCCTACAGTGGTGCCACATTTTACACGGATTCAATTATACGCAGTCAGCCCCACTGTGAGATTCATATTCAAAAAATGGAGCTACGAAAGTAAATTGGAGCTTGAAAAATGACATAATATATAAAAATTGTAAGATTCACTGAAGTAATCTAGCACATTGATAATGAAGATGGTTTGGTTTTCACACGTAAATTAGGAGAGCAACAGTATGTATGAATGTATGTACTAACAACAAAACTTCCCCCGTGTTTACAGGATGGACGGTGCCTCTTGTAGCCTTTGGCGACCAGACTTATTCCCCTCCCCTTCCAATCAGTGGCAGCCAGTAACAGAACATGTGCGCAAACTGCCTCTTTATGGCAATGAGCATTGTACCTCTGCACCTAACTGACGTCCAATGACTTTCAGAAAAGAGAACATGGCCCCGAAACCTAAGACAGCTGCTTCCCCTGATGCTATGCAAAAGAAACAGACGTGTATTAACACTGCATGAAAAAGTAGACATTTTAAATTTGTTGCGAAAAGGTATGTCTCTGGCAGATGTGGCCCGCAGATATGGTTGCAATGAGTCAAGCATCAGCGCCATTAAGGTTTGGGAGAAAGTTATTCGTTAAACCATTGAATCCAGGGCTCCCATAACGTGCGAGATAAAACTTTAGTCAAGACTGAACCGGCATTGAACTTGTGGCTCAAAGATATGAATCGGAAACATGTACTGATTGATGGAAATGTGCTAAGAGAAAAAGCTCTAAGCCTCTACGCTTATTTTACATCTCCTGTTGAAAAGAGAGAGAGTAGCTTCTGGTTCTAAAGAAACGAGCTTTAAAGCCAGCAGAAGTTGGCTTGACAGCTTCAAAAGACGGTTTAACCTCAAAAATGTGCAAATGACTGGTGAAGCTACATCTCCTGACGAAAAAGCAGCAAAAGTTTTCGTGGAGACCTTCAAGAAGATTATCAAAGAAAGCAACTATCTTCCAGAACAAGTCTTCAATACAGACAAGACTGCATTATTTTGGGAAAAAATGCCCAACTGCACATACATTTTGAAAACAGAAAAACTGCCACCTAGCTTCAAGTTATCAAAAGATAGAGTTACAGTTCTGCTCTGCAGGAATGCAGCTGGACACTTAATTAAGCCGGGTATGCTACACAAATCAGCTAATCCTAGTATTCTAAAAGGTAAAAACAGAAATAATCTTCCTGTGATTTCCAATAAAAGTCCAATAAAAAGGCCTGGGTCACAGCAGCATTATTTCTAGGATGGTTTCATAAGTGTTTCATTCCAGAAGTGACAAGTTACCTGAAGGAATAAGGAATTCTGTTTAAAGTGTTGCTGACAATAGATAATGCATCTGGTCATCCTGTAGAACTTAAAAAGTTGCACGTCCAGATATTGAGGTTGTCTTCCTACCTCCCAATACCACCACCATTCTTTAACCTCTTGACCTAGGCGTTATTCGTTCGCTGAAAACAACATACACACGACTTATGTTCTCTCGAATACATAGCACTATGAATGAGGATCTTAATGTAGATGTGATAGTGTGCTGGAAGTCTTTTAGCATTGCGGACTGCATTGTTTACGTTAAAGAAGCAATGGATGCAATCAATGCGTTCTGGCGGCCCTGTGGTGTGCCTGTGTCAATGATTTTAAAGGTTTTTCTAGCATCAACAAGGAAGCAAAACATATTACTCAGTTGGCCAAGCAGATTGTGGGTGAAGGCTTAGTCGATATTCTGGAGGAAGAAATAACAGATTTCACTGATGGACATCAAAAACCATTGACAAATAAAGAGTTAGAAGAACTTGTGAAAATTTCCTTGGGCAAAGATGATGATGATGATAACACCGACAAACAAGATGAAACTGCCAGCGGCAATCTGAACAAGCTTGTCGAAATTTTTCAAGCAGCAAAGCACTTGAAATATTTAATTTCTAACTATGATTCCTCTATGGAACGTAGCCTTAATAAACCGAAGTATTTCAAGCAGCTAAAGACGCAGTGGCAACAGTTGCTGATAACAATGTTTTTCTAGAAAAAAACTCCTACTGGCTCCCATTGCCCCGCCCAGAGGCCCCAACTACTACACCTAATGCATCAGCTTAGCACTTCAGCATTGACGACCCCGCAGTGGTGTTATGTAGTGAAGGCAACAATTAGGTAGGTATACATAGGGATTTGCATCATGCTATCTCATATTTTAACTGCAACCGTTACAGAAGTATGTATACATTGTTCTTTGCAAAATACACATTATACTGCAATTGATATATGTAAGCTAATTATACCGTACATATATAAAAAAAAAAAAAAGCGTGTGAAGTGATTTATTGTATGAAGTTTTATTATTGGTTTTGAATACATGCAGTTTCGGATTTACGCGGCCTCGTTCCGACAAGACCGTCCGTGTAAATGCGGCACCACTGTATATGTTTGCACATCACCTGACCTTGCATCTCTCATTTATTTTATTTATATGTACCATTATTATTCATTGAAGCTTGATCAAAGTCAGGGTTGACAGATAAAAGCATACCAATACAAAAGGATTCAGCAATGGCATCAATGCTGACATTTGAAATGCTTCATTCTAACAAAATCATTAACTTTCTACAAGAATTTGTTTCAGTGTCCCTCACCTTTGTTGTTGGCATGAGCAATTTAATGAGCATGAATAAATAACAAATTGAGAAAGAACATATGAATAACTTTAGAATTCTTTCATAAACCTGTCCATATAACATCTCATTAAATCAGACTCCATAAGTGAACCAAAACATTGTAACAGTCACATTGTGCTTTCCAGGCAGCTCCTTCCAATTTATGGAAAAATTCTTGAGACACAATGTCTCATAATTTTTTTTCATTTGTGGTCCTACAAATATTCCCTTTGATTTTCACCCTACTGATTCAAAGAAATTTACTTACATATGTAAAGAAAGCCTTTGTCCTTATCCATTCATTACCTTGACAAATTTGATTAAATCATACTCATACCTGCCAACTTTCAAGAACTGAAATCCGTAAAAAAAAATAAAAAAATAATAATTGATATATCTGATTAAACTGATATTAATAGATATATTCAATTAAATTACCAAGAATACTGACTAAATGTAGAGAACATATCGATTAAAAACAATATGTTAACCAAATCAAGTATCAACTTTTAATTGATATGACTACAGATGTTTGAATTTATTGGCATATTCATATCGATTAAAATATAATCTACACATAATTTCTCATTGCTATGCTATCATTATGATCAATAAAAAGAAAAAAATTATTTGAAAGTTTGCATCTAATGGGAAGGATGCTCCATCCTTTGATCCTGAAATTCAATTGCGTTGTACCCCACGACATCATGGAACATAAAATGTTTTCAAAAATGAACCATATTTATGTTAGGTTTATTTTAATGCAAAATGGACGATGAGACAGACAAAATAAATAAAAAATGAAATAAACAAGAGTGACTCAGGAAAAATAGGGGAAAAACAAAGCTGCAAGCTGTGTGAAGAATAGGATCGGGGAAATGATATGGGAGCCCAATGAGTTAAGTGAAAGATGGGGTGAATACTTTTGTGAGTTGTTAGATCAAAAAGCAAAGGTGATTCTGAGGTAGAAGCAGCCGTTGTCACAGTGAAGGATGAAAGTACAGGAGGGATCTCAAGATAAAGGGTGTGTAAAGCTCTAAAATCTCTCCAGACTGGTATGGCTCCGGGAGAGGATGGCATAACTGCCGAGATGTTGAAATATGGTGGCGACTCTGTAATTGACTCGTTAACTTAAATTTGCCAGTTGCGTTGGGAGTTATAGGAATGGTCCCTCAGGACTGGAAGGATATCATTGTTCCCTTGTAAGGGAAAAGGGGATCAGACTGACTGCAAGAACAAAGTGGTATTAGCCTACTGAGTGTGCCAGGGAAAGTGTTTGGTAAGGTTATTATTGAAAAAGTATGGGGGTCTTACATCAGAGAAAGTGTGTGATGTTCAGAGTGGTTTTATGCCTGGTAAAGACTGCACTAACCAAATTATGCATGATGATTGAAAAATATCTGGCTGTTGGTAAGAAAGTTTTTGCTGCCTTCATAGATTTAGAGAAAGCTTACGACTGAATAAATAAGACACTTTTGTGGAAGGTATTGAATGAATAATATGGTGTTACTGGGAATCTACTTAATAGTGTAAAAGTCATGTATGCTGGCAGCAGAGCTTGTGTACGAGTGATTGGTGTTTTATCAAAATGGTTTTCTATTGGTGCAGGAGTCAAACAAGGTTGTGTAATGTCACCATGGCTGTTTAATATATTTATGGATGTGTGCATGCGTGATGCCAAAATATATAATACTGGTTTATGTCTTTGCGATATCCGTGTATGCAGATTGCTGTATGCTGATGACACTGTCCTGTTGGCAGAGAGCAAAAGTGAGTTGCAGAGTATGTTGACTCATGTACGAAGTTTGCATGAAATTCAAACTGAGTATAAATAAGGGAAAAACCAAAGTTATAGTTTTTTGAGAGAGTAACTGGTAGTACTGAATGTAATATAAGTCTAAATGGCAGAGTAATTGACCAGATGAATGAGTTTGTGTATTTAGAAAGCATGTTTGACAGAGAACAAATTCGATGGTGAAATTAGTAGGAGAGTGAATTCTTCATTGAAAGTCATGGCGGCTTTAGGTGTTCACAGAAATGATCAAATGATGGGTTCTCAAGAGAGTCCCACGTGGCTGTGTATGAGAGTGTAATTGTTCCTACTCTGATGTATGGCAGTGAAACCTATGTACTGCAGAAGAAACATATAGGAGTCGCTTGTGTGCTGGAGAAATGCATCACTTATGGCAGGTTTGTGGCAAGACACGTTTTGATTGTGTGAGGAATGAAAGATGTGTTGCAGTTGTGTAATGTGAAGCAAAATGTTGTTAGCAAAGCAGAGACTAATAATATTCTTAGGTGGTTCGGCCAGGTTGAAAGAATGAGTGATGAGATGCTTACTAAGAAATTTTTTTAGCCCAAGTGGCAGGAAGGAAAGGCAGAGGAAGGCCAAGAAAGTCATGGGAGGATCAGATTCAGGAGTGTCTGCATGAGAAAAAGATTATGAGTATGAAGTATAGAAGGTCTTGTGTATATCAAGTGATGGATGTCACTGAAGCCCGAGTTGTATGTCGAGATCGCTGTAAATGGAGAAGTTTGATACACCAACAGCAAGTAAATAATCAGTTACAAATTTATCTGGTAGTTTGTATTTCTTTGTGGAGCTAACCTCTGAATCTCAGAGAACAGCTTAGTGATTTCCCCAAACAGTCAACATTATATTTATGCTTGGCACTAGAAATATGATTTGCAACATCATTCCTTCCACCATGCAAAAGTTGAAATTACATCGACACATAGTGCAACCCCCCCACCTACATTGCTGCCCATAACGAATCACTAATATTAAATTCATTAACACTTGAAAAAAAACCCCTGATATGTTTGTAAATACAGTAACAGTTTAAATAATTGCAATTCGCAGGGTGAAAAAAATACTGAGAACAAAGTAAACCAATCAAGCAAGTCAACTAGGAAAGCACTTGGCTATAATAGATCAATTGAAAGGCAGGCTCTTTCATCTAGAAACAAAGGTTTAGGTTTTGGTTACAAATGTCATCCTTTAGGGTTCCCTTTCTCTCCCCCCTAGCGGCATCCTTTATACTTCCAAATGGCACCGATTTTATAGTTCTGTCTTCCCTTCCTGTCCTCCCTCCCCCAATCTTACCGAATAGAGATTCTCCAGTTATTCCTTCACAAAAACAATCTGCGCCCCCATCACCTCTCTCTCCTGCAGTAAACTACAACAATGTGTTTTGCTGGGACAAAACAGTCACTTCGTCAGCAATTTTCTCCCCATTTCGCCCCCTCTCTTTGTGGCAAAGCCATGGCACAAAATGTTGGAACTGGGATTTTAATTCCAACTTTACATATCTGCAAAAAAAAAAAAAAAAAGCCTAGCATGACACAGAATATAGATATTTTGTTTTAGAAAATGGAAGTTTATAATGCAATTCGGTTTGTTAGAATAGAAGTTGCTAAACCAATTGATTATTATTTTTTTTTTGAAAAGTTATTATAGAAAAAAAGTAAAAATGATGTCTACGCCCTCTCTAGATTAAACTTCTCTACGATACTTTATATACTGATATTTCTTTACGAATCCCTTAGCATGAATTACAGTCATTTGCAAAAGTTTAAGACCACCTGTTGGTATAAGATTTCTCCTGATTGCAACAGCTGTTGACAGATTTGGGGGAAGCATGCGAGCATCAGTTTGCTTCTGGTTTTCATGCTGAGAGGTTTTGTACGTATTTTTTATATAGCGTAAAATTGGGGGGGGGCGTCATTACGTGTTACGCAAAGGGCACAAATAGTAACTTTATATCATGAAGGATACTCTAAACATGACATAAGCAGAAAGGTGAATGTGAGCAAGACTGCTATTTGTAATATGATCATGAAATATCAAGATACAGGTGAATTTAGCAACTGAAAGAGAAGCGGATGTCCAACAAAAACAACCTCATGTGATGACAAAACGTAAGGCGAATAGTTATGAGTTCTCCGAGGAGTTCGTGCAAGAAAATCAAGGGCATTCTACATTCAAAAGGGTCTGATATTAGTATCAACACTGTTTCCCGACATCTTAGCAAACATTTTGGATTAAAGTTATAAACCTGCACATAAACCTAGACTAACCTCTGTCATGAAAAAGAAGAGACTCCAGTTTGAGAAGCGTCATCAATCGTGGACTGCTGAAAATTGGAGCTAAGTTCTTTTTTCCCATGAATCAACTGCGTGTCAATTTGAATCGCATGAAGCACATGTTCGACGACCAAAAGGCAAAAGGTTTGATGAAAAATCACCGTTAGCATCGCGAGACAACCACAGTCAGATGATATGGGGTGCTATGTCAGCTCTCTGGTACTGCTTCGTTATCCTTTTTGCCGAGAGGCACTACCATGACTGGTCCTTATCATGTGGAAATGTTACGTGAGAAGCAGTTAACTCATATGCAAGTGCACAGATGCACGTAATCTTTATGCATGATGGTGCTCCATGCCACAGATCAAAGACAGTAAAGGACTACCTGCAGAGGAAAAACATAACTGTGCTTTACTGGCCAGATAATAGTCATGACCTTAACCCCATTGGAAATTTGTGGACCATTTTAAAAGACAAGGTAGCAGAAAAATTAATCAAATTCCCACGCTTTGATTGACGCAATAAAGTATGTATGGTGCAAAGACATTTCAACCACATCATATTCTCATTATAAAAAACCAAGGTGGCTACACAAAGTACCGATTTTGGTCTTTTTGTGTTCTAAAGAATGTAAGTATTCATCCGTGGTGTCATTTTTTAAAATATCTCTGACTAGTAATTAGTTGTTTCTTTGAAAATCTTAATTTTTAATAAATTGACAGATGGTCTTACACTTTTGCAAATGACTGTAATTGATAGGCTGTATATTTGGCAAATGACTGTAACTGATAGGCTGTATATTTTGCTTGTTTTTGCAATACTATGGAACATTTTTTTTTTTTGGCACCTGTTAAGTTCTAAAATAAAAAGCTACCACACATACATTTTAAAATTAAAAATTCCATCCGATTTGGTCAACTTCCACAAAAGTTATTGTGCAAAAATTCTGACGAACAAATCTCGCACATGTGCGCACTGTCCCACGAGTGCTGGTGCACGTACATTTTCAATATGATAGATCTACTATGGGTGCTGAACAGCGTACTGAAATTTCAATGCAATCATGCTTTGATTTTACACAAGTCATCATGCAAAACAGTGGAAAAATTAATCCTACTCCTATGTCCTGATCTTTGACCATTTTCAATAGGGATTTGATGAAATAATTAGTATGGACCCCAACACACTAATTTTGTTGAATCAAGCCAAAACATTACGCAAGTTATCGTGCAGACGACGGACAAAGCTGGAGCATATTACACTTCCTCAAACTATGGTTGGAAAACTGGAAAACTTACTAATGAATCAGCAAAATAAATCACTGCTGGAGAAGCACCAAGTTGAATGAACATTGGACTTATTCTTTCTTTATTTTTCTCTTATACCGCATTCTTTTGTTAGGTCAAATTTATTCCATCAGAAAAATTACAAAACCATGGCCCAAATGCATTTCTAAGTTCACAAAACTCGCAGCTTTTGCTTAATTCAGTCTAATGTTAGGTATCAATTTGAGCTTGAAAATTCCGCAGATTAAAATTTGTTTGAATTTTTTCCCTATGATAACTACACTAAAGAGCAATTGAATTAGAGACAGCTGGAGTTATGTAAAACCATCCCTGAAAGGGCCAACTGATGTGGACAACAGCATGTGGATGAGCGGGGTCATCGTCAACTAGCTTGCATTGTAACAGCGGATAGACGGGCCACAGTGCAATAAATCACTCGGCAATTTAACGCTGGTGCTGGTGCACAAAAACGTGTAAGCAGCCACACCATCCAGAACCATCTCCTGGATACAGAAGCCATCGTCCCACGAGGGTACCGCTGCTGACCGCACATCACAGGGTGCAAAGATTAGCATGGGTGCAGAAACATCACCACTGGACCCTAGACATGTGGGAAAATGCTGCCTGGACTGATGAGTCGAGATTCACGTTGGTACATGCGGATGGCAGGATACGAGTACGGCTCAAACCACATGAAGCGATGGATCCTTCTTGCCAGCAGGGTACTCTTCAAGCTGGTGGGGGTGGCATTCTCGTCTGGGGACTGTTTACTGAAAGGAGATCCCTGGTATGTGCGACATCGTACCTCACAGGTCAACGTTACTGCGATATCCTGGACGACCATTTGCTCCCGTTTGTGCGTCTTTAATATCCCACTGGGGACCTCATCCTGCAACAAGACAATGCACCGTGCCATCACTCCCGAATTGTATCCGAATGGTTGGATGAACACTCCACCGACGTGACCTCGCTTCTTTGGCCAGCTAAGTCACCTGACCTCAATCCCATCGAGCACATCTGGGATGCCATCGAGAGAGATGTTCGAGGCTCTGACCTCCCCTCCACCAAATCTTCGTGAACTGTGGGAGCTTGTTCAGGGGTCATGGATCCGTATGGCTTCCCAACGCTTCCGGTGTCTTGTCGAGTCCATGCCGAGACGAATCGCCGCCGTCATCAGGGCGAAAGGTGGTGCTACACGTTACTAGACAGGTATCTCTAATTAAATTGCTCTTCAGTGTATGTTCTGATATAGATTTATGAACTGGGAATAATAAAGACAGGTGCTCCAATGCCAGACACTCCATGCCAGCCTACTTAAGAAGTTGCTACTTGGGGAGACGAACAGTGCCTTATCTGAAAAGGAGGAAGGGAAAACATAGTGAGAGATAAACAAGTCCAGCTAGGGCAGTTCAGTTTACGTGTGGCACAAGCTTTAGCGTTTTAAATAATGCAAAATGATAACCCTAAAAAGCAAGAGACAAACAAGCCCAGTTGGGGGCAGACAAATATTTCCCACAAAAACACATGTAACTAAAATGTTATTTATAACTTACATCAGCGCTTTATTTTAAACGAATTAAGTTAAATAAAAAAAGTTCTAATGGTGGGTGCAAAATCATGAGATAAAAACAACAACTGGAAGAATCATTGCCCGTAAAACAAGTCACACTTCCATAAATTCTACGGGTAAATCGTAAAACCTGGCAGATCTGCATACTTAATAAGTGATGGATAGGAATTAAAAAGAGGTTGTAAGCTTGTTGGTTTCTTTTTTCAATCACTGAATTAAGATTGTTTTTGTATAGCTCATAATTTTTTCTTGCATCTCTTAGTCACAACTGTATCATTCACATGTCAAGGGAATATTTTGTTTAATCCATGAGCAAACAAGAAAAAATGCGATTACTTTCAATTCTTCACAGATCTTCCTTGTCTAACATGGGATGCCATTCAAAAGGATACAGTATGGATTCTAAGCGCAGCTCTAATACACAGAAAAACGAGCACTATTCATTTTGAAGAAAATTCATTTTTCGTTTTAATATGAAGAAACAATATTTACCATACCTGCCAACTAAATTTAATGAATATGCAGAAGATTGCTTTGAAAAATTCAGAAGATTTTTTTACATCAATTTGTCACACGATAAAGTGACTTAGAACTCATACTACTTAAACAAAAAAGGAATACAGGACACTTACCTTCATTTTTGTGTGTTTTTATTGAAGGGAACTTTTATTTATAGTAATTTAACAGTTAGCTAAACATTTTACAGGTGCCTTTTTGGCTTTTTTTTAAGAATTCTTTGGAGTACTCTTTTTGAAAATAAAGTAAATTTTCTTTGCATTTAACTAACAGACTCTCAAGCGATTCACCTGACATTAATGATCGAAACATTGTGCGATTTTTTTAACCAAAGAAATTTTTTTTGCATTAATTAAATTCTTTTGCATTATTAATTAAATGGCAAATACACCCTATAATTATTATTTCACTTTGGTGTTCTTTCAAATGACGAGCCACACCATTTTTCTCTCCTATCATTACTGGAGCATTGTCTGCTCCAAAATCAATGCAATTTTTGAAAGGTATCCTGTGCTTACTAAAACCATCAACTGTAGTTGATAACCATGAATTTTGATATCAGAGCTTTCACTATTATAGATAAATGGTGCAATTTTCAGAGAATGAATACTTTTTTTTTAACACCATGCATCAGTTCTTACAAATTTCCAAACTTCGTAACTTCTGTTTTTGGAAATATCAAGCTAAAATCAAGCTAAAATGCACACACATTTATGAGGATGATGACATTTAACAACTACATAGGAGTGGGGATGACATCGCGGGAGGGGGGATACAATTACTGAAGAAATCTTCGCTCCGTCGGACTTCCGTTTTCGGAAACTTATCCAACATTTTCAAGCTGAAATACAAATATTTATGGAATAAAATGATATCTAATAATACTGGGTAGAGGAAACATCGTGAGAAAAAAATTACGATTACGAGAAAAATCTTACCTCCGTCTACTTTCCGTTTTCGAAGGATGAAATTCCGTCCTTCGACGGAGGAAACAACACCCCCTTTCCCCTCCCACCAATCCTCCCAAAATTTCAGTTCAGTCGTGCCTCGATCTCGTGAATGGTCCAAATGATAACAAAAAAGACAGAATTACTCAAATCAGCGTAAGAATCTCGTGGCCGAAGATTACTGGGAAATTTTCGGGCGGCCTAACTTCCGTTTTCGGAAATCGTTGCCTACAATCCTAAGCTTAAATTATATTTAACAACAATACTGAACAGAAGCAACATCGTGAGAGAGAAAAAATATGATTACGGGAAAAATCTGCACTCCGTTTAGCTTCCGTTTCCGAATGTTTAAAAAGACAAAACAAAGTCCCCAGACGGAATACGACCCCCCCCCCGCCCTAACTAATACCCCGAAAATTTCTTCATTTTCGCATCGATCTCGAAAATGACAAAAAAAAAAAAAAAAAAAAAAAAAAAAAAAAAAGCGTTGGTGGGAGGGGAACGCAGCGAATCCACGGAAGAATCCCACGTACGAATTAACCGCTCAATTGATTTCGAATGGCGTAACATTACGCTAAAATGTTAATGACTCGTAAATTTTAACATTTGGCGCAAAATTAGAGCAGATGTCATCAAAATTGCAATTTTTTTTAGCAGAATGGTGCAAGGAGAATGTTATGGCGCGGGCTGGCACAATTGGCGCAGGTCTGGCGGCCCTGTCTGATTAAGACTAGTAACTTATTGCTGCGCTTTTCAACTTTTTTTTGACTTACGAAAATTAATAAAACAAGTGTTTTTGCAAAAAAAAAAAAAAAAAACCCACAGAAATTTTTCGAACGGCAGAAGAACGCGAGTTTGGTCGGAAGAATGTATAAAAAATCGGAAGAGTTGGCAGGTATGATTTACAAATGCAATTACAGTGCCCGCCGCTTATTATGATCACATTTGCTCTAACGATATTTGAGTTTATAAAGCGGCTGATTTTTATAACCGGCGATTCGAAATTTAGTCTTTTTATGAAATCAAATAAGTATGTAACTTGGAATGACACTATGTACGTATAAGTAAAGTCAAAGTGATTAAAAGTGTTTAACTTTCAAAATGATTAATAAGTATGCACATGTACATTAATTAAAACAGTAAAACTTACACATACATGTAGTACAATACATTTACATACCTCAATCAAGCTTTCTTAAAAAATTGTCCTATTGTAGTTTGTGTGGTAGTATGTAATTAATATTTCAATTGTGTTCATAAAAGAGTACAATTGATTGTAACTATCTGCGTCACCTCCTCTTTGTTCCAGCGTTCTTCTTAGAACTTTCAAAGCTCGTCAGGCGTCGGCTGCGATTGGTGGTGGGTCGGCAATCTCTTCCTCTTCATCCTCAGACTCCTCATCACTTTTCTGGTACGGCGGCTCTTTTGAATCCAGAATTTCTTCCGCAATTTCAGAGTCGTTTTTTCCGACTGTTGTTTGCAGATGATCATCAATTGAAACATACTTCAAAAATTCTTCACCGAATTCTTCTTCAGCAACAGTAGAGTCGATTGAATCTTCTGATGTGATGGTTTCTTCGGGCATATTCAAACCGCTTTCTTTGAAGCAATTGGTGATCGTTTTCGGCATACAAGAGTCCCAAACATTTTTTATTGCATGCATTGTATCTAAGAACATGAAGGACTTTGAAATGGAATTAGTGGAACGTGGCTCGGAAGAACAGGAGGAATCGATCTCTTTGATTACCTTTCGAACCACTTGTTTTCTATAGTGGTACTTGAAGGATCTGATGATGCCCTGGTCTAGTGGTTGCGTAATGCTAGTGGTGTTAGGGGGAAGAAACACCAATTTAATGTTCCTTAATTCGAGGTCAGCAGGATGTGCCAAACAGTTGTCCAACAAGAGATGAATTTTGTCACTCTTCAGATCTCTGTCCCACTGAAGGAGAAAGTCTGTAAACAGTTTGCTGGTCAACCAAAATTTGCTGTTGCATGCGTAATTCACTGTAAAATTTTTAACCCCTTTAAAACAATGGGGCTTTTGGCTGGATCTGATGACCAATGGAGTTTTCTTCACTGATCCGGTCATGTTGCATGTTAGGAGCACAGTTACTCGTTTCATTTTCCCCCCCCCTCCATTCGATTTGTTTTTTAACATTAGGGTAGGTTCAGGCAGAGCCCGGTACAACAAGCCAGTCTCATTCGCATTAAAAATTTGATGCTGTTTGTAGTCTTTCAACGCTTTAGGCAAAACTTCTTGTTTCCAAGTGTCTGCTGATTCACAGTTTGCATCTTGCTTTTCTCCGTGAAGCTTCCTGTAGACTATGTTGTTGCGTTCCTTCCATTGTGTCAGCCATCCATTTGTAGGCGTAAAGTTTTAGACTCCAAGAAGGTTAGCAACATGTTGCGCTTTTTCACACAAAATAGAGTGGGAGATGGGAACCTTCATCAGTCTGGCATTCTTAAATCACTCTACAAGTGCAGATTCAATTTCATCTGATTTCCCTTCGCGTTTCCGCTTGCGAGATAAATTCCCATTTGTTACAACCTGATCAGAAATTTTCCCTCTTTCTTTCAATAAGTTACATAAAGTTGATTAAGGAATCCCCAATTTTGAAGCAGCCTCTCTTTGACTGCATTTAGGCAAGTCATTATATTTCAGCAACATTTCTTGCTTTTCCCAAACACTCAAATCCTTTTGCTTAGACATGCTGACTTAATCTCCACAACTGAATGTCAAAGGACCATACGCAGAAAGAAAGCTTTTGCAGGCTGCCCAGAACTAGTCATGGAACTGGTTTCCTGCCCCTCCACATTCCTCACAACGATCTTCTTCCAACTTTGAACTTGATTTTTTTTTTTTTTTTTTTTTGCTCAGTTGCTATGTTGCTTGACATTATCACTGAAAATGTTTGATTTTTATAAGCAGCGGTGTTGATTTTATTAACCGGCAATTTTGCAATGATATTGCATTGGTTTGAATCTGTTCCTGGGAATTTGAGTTTCAAAAGTGGCTAATTTTATTACTGGCAGGTACTGTATTAGTAAATTTAATGTCTACTATAGTTTTGCATGGAACCTTGGTAGTTTCCTTAGACTATGACTTATTGATTTCCTGCAATGACAGTTGTTCAATTCACATGTCAAGTTGGTGGTTATTGGTTTTTATGAGGGCTTTCCAAGCACTCGAGAGAGATGAGTGAGGGGGATAAATCATTTCATCAGGGAAAGACAGTTTTGAAAAATCTGAAAGGCTTCTAAAAAAGTCAAGACCAAATTCTGATCAGAAGTTTTCCAACAATTTTCCATTATCAAACAGAAAGTCTTGATTCTCCCAACAGCGATGGGCAATGGAAGATTTGTTAAGTTACAGAGCCAAAAAAATTTCAAAAGTGTAACATGCTCAGTTTGGCATGTTGTCCAAAAAAAAAAAAAAAAAAAAAAAAAAAAACATGCCTGAACACACACACACACACACACACACACACACACACACACACACACACACCATGCACTATTTGTTCTAAACATTTCAGAAACAATATAAGAAACACAGTACTTTCACTGAATTTCATAAACTGCACCCAGCAGTGAACTATGAACTTGTTTATGGGTCATTTCCGTGTCAAAACAATACAAATGAGAAATATTTTTAACCTAGGAACCCTTTTGATTTTCATGAAAATTGATGAACAGGTAGGCTTTATACAAAAACTGATCAATGCAAAATTTCAACTTCCTACATACAATACTTCTACAGTTATAATAGGACTTTAATACTTACAAAAAAAAAAAAAAAAAACGTTTTCGTATGTACCGTGCCTACTACAAATGACATTAACTGTAGATCTAATTGGTCAACAAAGCTCGTATTGGGCCTGTTTGAAAGCTTATCACATGAGCTTCCTTTTGAGAAATCATACAACCATATTATGGGCAATTTAATTTTCAAGGTCATCTGTTAGAGGCATTTTGAGTAGCAAGAAAATTGCCCGAGAAATAAAACTTTTTTATAATTTTTCATTCCCCGAAGAGCTGGATCTTTTACATGCCCGATCAGGCATGTAGGGGAAAAAATACATCCTTAGACAGAATTTTTACACACCTAGGCATGCCCGGCAATATAATTTTTGAGCCCTGTAGAGTTTCACACTTTTAACATACAACTGGTGATCATTCACCCTGAACCTAAAAGGACCCTTCATATATCTGACCGACATACAATGACACATTTATACTGGATGCGATAGATTCTCCTCAAACTTCTGTCATGAATTGGGCCCTTTTTCATAGAGCAAATCATCTTAGTTACCGTGGGAAAGATCGCTTTAAAATTTGGAGACCATTTAGGATTTTGGCTATTTTGAAGCAAATGTTACAGATAAAAGAAATAACTGCGACATTTTGGTGAAAGTTTGGAGGGATCAGCGTCAGATGGATTCATGTTTAGGCTTTTGAAGCTTTTTGGAAGATCAATCCATCACTGAGGATTTGGAGCCTTTGTTGATAGCAACACCAACAACAATGAAGAAAGTGTTCATTTTTACCAGTGAAAATTGGAATTTAAAACCAGTTTTTCTTTTGATAAATCTGCTGTGAAAACTCTGCAGCCCATGAAAGACAAGTTGCTCTGGTTATAAATGAGGATCACAACCTTTCAATTTTAAAGGTGCTTGACTGATCTGCCACAGTCAATCACAAAAGGTACCCCCCACCCCAGTTTTTTAGTTGTTTTTTTTTCTAAAGAAAGCTTTCATAATTTGTTTGGTATTTAATACTTCTAAAATTTTTCCTAACTGCAAGGGTGGAAAAATGTTAGAAATTAAAGTGAAATCAATGATGGCCAACAATTCTTTTTCACAAACAGCATATGAGTATTTAATTCTATTTTAACTTGAAGATATTTCAATTTACCTTCACATCTTCAGAGTTCTTTTGTTTTCTCAGACGTTACTGACCTCTAGACGTTTATCAAAGCCTGTTGATATAAACAATATTTATCAACAAAGAAATTAAATTCTTTCTGTGTAAACAAAACTTTTGCTACATGTTTCATACATTGACAACAGACCTTGATAAACATCTAGAGGCCAGAAAGTCTGAAAAACAACAACTCAGAAGATGTGAAGGTAAATTGAAAGATCTTCAAGTTGAAATAGAACTAAGTATATTGATCTGAGTAAAGCCTTGAGTAAGAGTTTCAATTCCTGTTAAGTGTATGAGTGGAATGTTACAGCAACCTGACCTTTATAAACCACTTCCTCCAGAGGGGGCTCATCATTGATAACATCAAACGTTCACAGAGAAACATGACACACGGTTCCTGAACAGCCTTCTCTTGCATAAGGCACAACTTTGAATATCACCAAAGACAGAAATTGGTCTACATAGTTCATTTTTGCTGTGTCATTAATTAGATGTCTCTCGCTGTGGTTCATCAAATGTTGAAGAAGGATGAAACTTCACTTTCCTTTTTTTACGTTAAAAGAGTTTGAAAACATCATGTCTATTTGGAACTATGTCAATGTGGGAATTGGCATTTCCAACATGAATTTTATAAAAAAAAGCTAAGCAAAACTAAAAATAGGCAATGGGTTAAATTTGGCAAATCGGATGAAATGCAATGTTCAGTAATCACACGACAGTTGTTGATGTGATTTTAAATCAATTGTTTTACACACACTTAGTGAATATCTTCATAACTTTATTTTTCTCATAAAACTAATGTCAACAACAAAAGTGTTGATCCTGAGATAACTTTTTTTTTCATGTAGATCATGTGACATTAGTAGGCAAACACTGCTCTAGATATGCAGAGTAAGTACTGAGTTTTAACTTTACAGTTACTTAATCAAACAATAAATATTAAATGCAGGGCTCGATTTCGACCGGTAGTTAGTAGCAAATTGCTAGCAAGCAAGTGCATTTTGCTAGTGATAAAAACTGGTTTTAGCAATAGTTGCTAGCGGAAAAATTTAGAATGTTTTAGTGTGAACTGTAAAGCGCCACTGCATCATGCGTTGAAATATTTTAGACACATACAAAAAAGAACAACTGTTTTCTGGAAACGAATATTTCTTGAAAAGTACAAAGATTATAAAAAATTTTGGCACTAGTAGAAATATTCAGTATATTTCCTTTATTTACTTCCGCATGTTCAGTTTCATGAAGGGAATCCAGAGTGATTGGAGGGGCAGTTTAAACTTACAAACATTGAATGCTTTCTTGAGTATTGAGGTTGAAGGTCCATCCGAAGACAAGTTTGACCCCAGGCGTGCTGTTTTAAAATGGTATGATGAAAAGACCTAAAACCATATGGAAAATAACTTAAGATTTTAAATAGTGTTCTTGAATTTTGTGAATAAAGTTAAAATAAAAAAAAAAGTTTTTAAAATATTTGCATTTGAATTAAATTGTTAGAATTAATCTCTCAGGTCATGAATAGGTGAGTTCTATCTAAATATTTGTAATCTCTTCAGCATTACAATGTGACAGTTACAGGGATGAAATCAAAATTCATCATGATTGGCTAATGGAGCGGGACATATTCAAGTTTCTTTTGTTTAATGTTAATAAACTTTCAGTAATAGACAATGCAATTTGCTAGTAAAAAAATAAGGCCACTAGCAAGTGTTGCTACTGCTAAAAAATCCAAAATCAAGGCCTGATTAAATGTCTATTCTGCTGACTGCAAAAGCATGACACTGCAAAGAATAAGAAGCAAATGTTTCATTAAATCTTTTTACAAATAAGAACTTCTTCAACACTATAACCAACAATTTTTGTACCTAGCTAAGAGATGAAGATGCTGCATTTCCGTCTTCAACAAACAAAACAGCAAATGTATAAACACTGATTAAACAAACAAATGGGGAAAGCTGGAATCTGTGATGCTGCATTTCATACTTTTTGTTGAAAACTACATCAGAAAATATTATTTAATACTACATTAACTAACCAAACACACATCTTTTACAATCAAATAGAACAACATTTATTTCTACAATGATTATAAAAGTTTTGGGGCAGTGCAAGAAAAATAATTTCAACAGGCCAGTGGTAAACTGTAAAGATAATGCACACATGCATCATAAGAAGGGACACACACTAAGAGAAAGGACACTTACTACAGATTTCAAAACTTCTCCCAACTCTTTTTTTACCAATGCTGAAGGAATCTCTTCTCCCTTAAGTTTTAATTTATTCTTTTTCTGCTTTGATTTCAGTATCTGACGAGCATCTACAATATGGGGAGTAGTATTCATAACGGCAGCTGTTCTCTGTAACTGCTGCTCCCTCTTCTTGGAGTTTATGATAACTCGAGCATCCCTAACTTTCATTTTTGATCCTGCAAATGACAGAGTTTCAACACAAAACAATATTTAATATTATTTTGAAACCATGTTGCAGTAACAATGAAAATTACAGAGTAATGCAAAACAGTACTGTGTTTTGCTTTACTCTATAATTTTCATTGTTCAAACACAGAATAACTAATAGGGTCAAACAAAGAATAGCTTGTACGTAGGCTCATGTCACACTTTCTGTAAAGTAACACAAAACAGTACTGTGTTTTGTGTTACTTTACAGAAAATGTAACATCTGCAAGAACACAGTCTAATGGTTTCACGAGCCTACCTACAATACATGCAGCAGAGTTTTAACTTCTGTTACTTTTAAAACTAAATTTGTGAATTTTACAGGAACCATAAAGAGAAATATGTATTTGTCCATTTTATAATTATGAATGCAAGCTTGCCATACACTCACGGACAATGAAATTTGCACACCAAGAAAGAAGCATTGGATTGAACTGAAATTTTATGGACGTAATGATACACATGATGGCAAAAACAGAGCTGCAGGACAATTACAGAAGGATCTGTGGCACGCAGTCCGGTCATTTTTCAATAGTGGGTCGCACCGCCTCGTGCGGCGATACATGCTGAAAGATGGTCTGGCATGGAAGCGAACAGAAGTCCGATGTTGTCTTGCGGCAGACTGGCCCACATGTGTTGGACGGTGAGCTCCAAATTCCAGATAGCGAGGCACGGCGGCAGACTGGCCCACATGTGTTGGACGGTGAGCTCCAAATTCCAGATAGTGAGGCACGGCGGCAGCCGGCGTTTCAACTGGTCCCACACATGCTCGATAGGGACATGTCAGGGGAACGAGCCGGCCATGGAAGTGTCTGGACATGACGTAGGCAGTCCTGAGCAACATGAGCCGTGTGCGGGCGGGCATTATCCGCTGGTACAGAGCACCTGGAATCCCGGCCAAGAATGGGAGCACGTGGGGCCGTAGGATCTCATCCACATACCTCTGGCCCATCAATGATCCACGTACCACTACTAAAGCTGATTGGTTATCGTAGGCAATGGCTCCCCAGCACATATTGTCTGCATTGGGGGAGGTGTGGTGCTCGATAGTGAGGTTGGGATTGTGTCGTTGACCCGGGGACCTCCATACCCGGACCCGATGAACATCTGTCATCAAAACAAAGCGGCACTCATCGCCAGTCTGTGGCATTCCACGCCACTTTGGCTTGGCACTACTGCACATGGAGCCGGTGATGTTCCGGTGTTAACAGCAGCACAGGTAAGGGGGACTGGGATCACAAATTCGCTTCCATGAGGCATCGGGAAATGGTTCGTGGGCACACAGGAGCCGCTATATCTGCCTGTATAGTGGACCAGGTCCCCCGTGGGATTTTTTCGTGCCTAGCACACGATTTGTCGATCCTCTCTCCCGGTGGTCTTCCCGGTCCGTCCGGAGCTGTTCTGTCGCGTGGCAGTGCCGTCATATATCCACTGCTCCCAACACAGTCGGACGGTATGGTAAAAACGATCCACATGGCGGGCTATACAGCGTGCCGACCAACCTTCAGTTTTCAGCCCAATTATCAGGCCTCTCTCAAAGTCCATAAGTTGCATAAATCGACCTCTCTGGCGTCTACCCGACATTCTTGCACTCTGTACTCTTGCTTGCATCAGCCGGTGCTTTTCGCTTTCCTGGGGCATCGACTACATGCTGGTTTATAAGGCTGCCAGTGCTTGCAGAGCCACCACAGGGTGTGCGAACATGCGCACTCGCAACAAACATGGATCATTTGCATACTAGCATGCATTCTACCTATTTGCAAAGTTTCACGGTTATAGCAGGTTTTCTCCTAGGTGCGCAAATTTTATTGCCCATGAGTGTATATACAAGGTCTGTCCAGAAAATAACGACTCATTCAATAACAGACGTTTAATTAAAGTTATACTTACATAACATTAAAATTCCTCGAAATAACATCCTTGAGCTTCAACACACCGCTGCCAGCGGTTTTGCCACGCCGCGTAGCTTGCCTGGAAGTCGGGAACAGGGATCGCTTTCAAAGCACTCGTCGCGGCAGTTTGCGAGTTTGTAACAGTCCCAAAATGGTGTCCCTTTCAGGCTGGATTTGAGCCAGGAAATCAAAAAGAAGTCAGCCGGGGCCAAGTCCGGGCTGTAGGGAGGTTGGGGCAGCATTGCCATGTTGTGTTTCGCCAGAAACTCTCTCACTCTCAGCGACGCATGGCTCGTGGTGAAGAACCCAAGTGTTGGTGATCTCCGGGCGGACTCGTGCAACTGTGTTCTTCAGCCGTTGCAGCGTTGACCGTTTGCCCGGGTGGTACGAACTCCTTATGGACAACACCTATACAGTCAAAGAAGACAATGGGTATCGATTTCATCTTCGATTTGCACATTCAAACCTTCTTTGGTCGAGGAGACTCGGGAGTGTGCCACTCGAGCGCTGTCTTTTCGTCTCCAGATCATACTCAAAGACCCACATTTCATCACCTGTTATTACTTCCTCCACAAAACTAGGTTCACTCCTCACACAGTCCACAAGCTCACGAGAAATCGACACACGGTTGTTCCTCTGTTCATCGGTCAAAACCTTAGGAGCCAATTTGGCGCAAACTTTCCGCTTCTGCAATTCTTGCGTGATGATTTCATGCACAATGGATTTCGCGAGTCCCACGTGCTCTGCTACCAATCTAACACTCAGAGTCCAAAACCACTTTCACCTTTTCCACATCGTCTGAAGTGTGAGACGTTGAAGGGCGCCCCGGGCGGGGCTCATCCTCGACGCTCTCTCTTCCCTCTGTGAACGTTTTGTGCCACCGAAACACTTGTGCTTTCCATAAAGCATCCTTCCCGTAGGCTTTCTGTATCATAGCAAGCGTCTCAGTTTTGGATTTTTCAAGTTTAACACAAAACTTTACCACGTATCGCTGTTGAACACTCTTCTGCATTTTGACAGTTACGCGACACTCACACAGCTGTCCACTTCGCAAGCAATCCTCACTCTGTAAAAGCTCAGAGCCAACTGACGAGACATCGATCGTTTACCTAACATATCGCGCCACCCGTCACGCCCGGAGACTCCGCCCTCCTGCCCTTCTGATTTGCCCAGGAAAAGTGTGCTCATTACTTTCCGGACAAACTTTATATACCATATTGTTCTCCATATGCAAACAAATAGTCTCACCAGACAAAAAGGAAAAGATTGGCTGTTGTGTGCATGGGAATTAAGGCAGGGTTTGAAAAACAGAGGGTAGCCTAAAAATCGGAACTGGCGACTATAACTTCAGCCCACTGTTTTTCTTTTAAATTAAAAATGATCGCCACAATAAAAGCTCCAGTTTGCTGTTGTCAATAATATACCAACACGTAAATAGAGAAAAAAAAATTAAAAAAATTAAACGGACCAGACCCTTTTACACAGTGGCTCATGGCGAGGCTAATAAGAGTAATTATCGTTTGCCTTGCTCGTGGTCACTGCCCGCCTCCCTACGCTGCATCGTCAGCACGCAACGTTCATAGCGTGGATTTGTGATGTCAGTTGCCGCAGCCAGCCACCGCAAAATATAAGAGACTCTTCTCTCCCTCTGTAGATGCTGAGCACCTTCACGAGAGAGGGGAAAAGGCACCGTTATTATGAAGCGTTCAGCTTTTACAGATCCTATTCTGCAAATGAAATGGGCTCGGTCAACTGATTATTTTAAAACATCGTCAAAGGATAATGATGTTATGGAAAGCGGAGCAGCTGCTGATGATTTTAATAATTCTGACACCATAGGATCACCTGCTCAGATAAACAGAGCAGAATTGTAGTAGTTCACGGCCACGTGGTAAACAGAGACAGTTCCAAAATGCATGGATATATAGGAGCTTCTTTGGGCAGAATATAACGGAATAGCCAACTGTTCCACATGCACAAAATGCCCCAATCTTAATGATCAATCTTCTAAACTAGTTCGTAGTTTTACGGTACCATTTAAATTAGAGACTTTTAAGAAACTTTTGAATTTCACAGCAACATTTAAAATGAGTTGCTGCTTTGAAAGCTGAAATTGAACCCAACAAACACTGCTCTAGCAAAATGTGTGAATAAAATGGATGAAAATATGTTCAATCATTTGAAAGTAGTTTTTAATGCTGCATGTTACCTGGCCAAAAATAATAGGCTACTTACAGATATACAAGACACATTAATTCTAATCAGCAATTGTGGAGTTGAGGTTCTTCAAGAATATGGTAACAATAACTCTTGTAAAGAAATAATTTCTCACATAGCACGAACAATTGTGGAAGATTTATTAGCAGAATTGAGGCAGGGTAGGTTCCTAAGCATTTTATTAGATGGTTCAACTGGCAAATCTGATGAAGAGCAACTTGTTTATGCACGGTATCTAAAAGATAATGTGATTAAAGAAAGTTTCTTAGGCATAGTTCCACTTGAAAGTGGTACAAGTGAATCTTATTTGCAAGACACTTTGAAGCAGATGCTACAAAAAGCTGGTCTAGAAATGCTTCTAGGGCCCAATTCTTCCCTCATTGGCATTGGAACAGATGAAGCAGCAGCAATGGTGGAAAAAGAAAATGGCTTGGTAAAAAAATTAGGGACTATAACAGGTACGGAACCCTTACCGTATATCATCATCATCATTGTCAACCATTATCAATCCACTGCTGGACGAAGGTCTCCCCAAGTGTCCTCCACAACGGTCTGTCTTGTGCCAGTCTCCTCCATGTCACTCCCTCATACTTTTGAATTTCATCCACCCATCTCCTATGTGGTCTTCTTCTGGGTCTTTTCCTGTCCCTTGGAATCGAATCTAAAATTTCAGCTGTCCATCGATGGTCTATCCTTCTGGCAGTATACCCAGCCCATTGCCATTTCAGAGATTTAACTCTGATCATGATGTCTTCCACTCGTCATTTTTCGGATCCACGAGTTCCTCTTTTTATCTCTCCTGGTTACACCAAGCATGCACCTGTCCAGGCTGATTTGAGTTGTCTGCAGCCTTTGTATGTCTCTTTTAGTTAAGGTCCACGTCTCTGCACCATACGTAAGCACTGGAAGGATGCATTGATCAAACACTTCTTTTAAGACATAATGGCATATTGCTCTTGAAAATTATGCTGTTTCTTCCAAAAGCTCTCCAGGCAAGTTTTGTACGCCGATTAATTTCTTCATTAATGTGACCCTCACTTGATATCTGCTGTCCAAGATAAACGTACATGTCTGTTATCTCCAGCTTTTCTCCATCAATCGATAAATCTTCATTTCTTGTAAAAGCATTCAACATCACTTTTGTCTTCTGAAAGTTCATTTTTAATCCCACTTCTTTACTCTTGTCAGCAAATTCCTGGATCATACTCTGCAGCTCTGATGGGGTAGGTGCAAAAATGACTACGTCATCAGCAAAACTAAGGTGGGTTAAATAATCTCCATTAATCTATATCCCTTTGTTTTCCCAGTTCAGTGATTGAAAGACATTTTCCAATGTGGCATTAAAGAGCTTCGGAGATATGGTGTCACCTTGTCTCACTCCCTACCCAATTCTTGTGTGTTGTATTTTCAAACAGCCGAATCATTGCACTTGCATTTTCATAGATGTTATTAATAATATTAATGTACGCATCTTCAATACCGCAGGATTTCAGAACCATTGTAACTGCTGATGGTTTCACCAAATCAAAGGCTTTTTCATAATCGATAAAAGCCATGCACAATGGAAGTTCATATTCCCTCGCTCTTTCAATTAGTTCTCTCAGTACGTGGATATGATCTATTGTGCTGTAGCCACTCCTGAATCCAGTTTGTTCTCTCGGTTGAGCCATGTCCAGTTTCACCTTCAAGCGGTGTGAAAGAACTTTAGTGAAGATTTTAGAAACCACTGATAGGAGGCTGATCGGTCTGTAGTTCCTGAGATCCTCAATGTCACCATTTTTATGTAGCAGGATCATTGTAGCGTTGTTCCAATCCTCAGGAATCTTCCCTTCATTAAGGCATCGAGTGAAAATTTGGGCGAGTACTGTTACGATTTCTCCACTTGCTTCTTGTATGATGTCTACAGTAATTCCATCTTCTCCTGGAGCTTTCCCCCCGCTTCATGTTCTTTATTGCATGTGCAACTTCTGCTGGGAGGACTGGAAGAACTCTGGTACCTTTCATGATGTCTGGAGTACATGTATCATCCCTTTCACATAATTTGGAGTAGAAATCTTTCACTCTTGTCAAAATTTTGCCTCTATTTCTTGTTACAGAACCATCTTCTTTTCTCAGTGCCATTATCTGTTTTCTTCCTTTACTGAGATGTCCCTTTGCTATCTTTAGGCTTTGGTTGTTTTCAATTGCTTTCCTCAATAGTTCACAGTTGAATTTCCTTACGTCTTCAGAGATACTTTTTTCGTACTGTCTTGCATAGCTCTATATATTTCACTTTGGAAGTCACATCTTTAGTTGTCCTCATCTCTCTTCTTTTTGCATCAACATTTTGGTTTTTCCTGATAATTTGTTCATATGCAACTTGTTCTTAGACCCAGCTAATTTTGTTGCTGTTTCAATAAGAGCTTTGGTTACTTTCCTGTAAACTTCAGAAATATCCACTTCTTCCAATGTTAGGCCTTCTAAAGCAGAGAATCTGTTCTTCAGTTCCAACTTGAAGATATTATGGTGTACTCGTGTATAAGTCGAGAAATTTGGGAAAAAAAAAAAGGAGCTTCAAAGTAAGGGGGTAGACTTATACGCGAAGCCTAAAAAAATCACAAGTCCAAAAGTTCTTCCCGTGAGGCAAAAGGCAATTCATCCCAAAAGAAAAAAAAAAAAAATGCTGATGCAGTATTAATTACAAAATCACGACCCTCCGAATTTTTCAGCGCTTTGAAAAGTCTCCTTCCCAAAAGAAAAAAAAAAAAATGCTGATGCGGTATTAATTACAAAATCACGACCCTCCGAATTTTTCAGCGCTTTGAAAAGTCTCCTGGCTTTGCGATTCCACATCGCAGTCGCGCATCGAAAGCTCCGCCCTCCCGACTACCAGTTTATTGCGCTGACCTACGACCTAACGCAGCCATTGTTAGGTGTTGCTTGTTCTTAATCACACGTGTTTTTGTCTCGCTTCCCCTATTATGGCTGACACGGATTGTGTAAAGAAGCAGATGTCCTATAAGGCAGGATTTAAGTTGACAGTGGTTTCTTTTGCAGAAAATACTAACAACTGTGCTGCTTCACATCAATTTGGCATTAACGAAAAACTGATTTGAGATTGGCGTAACAAAAACAAAAACAGACTTGGTGAAAATTCCACAATCGCAAAAGGCGCTGCGACGTGGAACGACATCTTTTCCAGAGCTGGAAAGTGTCTTGAATGATTGGATTGTGGACTGCAGACAAAATGATTACATTGCAACACAAACTGGTATAAGTTTGCAACCAATGAAGCTTGCAAAAGATGAAAAGTTTGCAGCCGCAAATAAAACTTTTCGTGCCTCACCAGGCTGGTGCACAAGGTTCATGAACCGCTATAGGTTGCGTCTACACACCAGCGCACCAAAATTGCACAAAAGTTACCATGTGACCTCGAAGCAAAGATAATGGAATTTCAAAAGTAAGTAATTCAAAAGAGAAAAAGAGACTGTTTTTGAACTTTCCCAAATAGGGAACATGGATGAAACCGCCATGTGTTTCGACCTTCCTGAAAATAAGACGGTGAACCAAAAGGGCGAAAAAAATATCTTGATTAAAACAACAGGCCACGAAAAAACCAGTTTCACGGTTGTTCTTTCCTGTTTGGCCGACGGCAGGAAGCTACCTCCAGTAATTATTTTCAAATGCAAAACTCTGCCGAAAAGCGTCATTTTCCCATCTGGTGTGCTCGTTCGTGCCCATGAAAAAGGATGGATGAACGAATCCGGAATAATTGACTGATTAAAGAATGTGCGGAACAAAAGGCCTGGAACACTTTTGAGGAAACCTTCCCTTTTAGTGTGGGATATGTTTGTTGCACACACAGCGTTGTGCAGAAGTGAAAAAAGCAGCAGAAAATTCAAAAACAACTTGCTGTCATCCCAGGTGGGTTGACATCTGTTCTTCAACCACTAGATGTCTGCCTTAATAAGTCCTTCAAGGACAATGTGCGGAGGTATTGGGCAGATTGGATAAGTTCCGATTTGCCGACTGAAACCAAGGGCGGAAATCTAAAGAAGCCGGATATTGTTTTGATTGCACGATGGGTCAAGGATGCTTGGGATGCGATACGTGCGGAAATGGCTGTGAAATCATTCAATAAATTCCACTTAGTAGTTCTAATTCTGACTATTATATAGCTCTAATTATTGTACTATTCTCTTTTACGTGCGATATTTCAAAGTAACTTGTACAGAAAACTAGCGGATAATGCTTACCTTGGCATTCCTTTCTAGCGACGGGGACATTTCACGCATGTGTTTTCCGGTCTTTGTTGAGGTTATTGTCCTAAAGTCCGTTGTATGCGATGACTGGCTTTACTTCTCACACTTTTCGCTGGGTATACTCATTGGATCTTTGCTTTAGGATTCCAAACATCAATTTTTACTGTTCTTTCTACTCGAAATTTTCGCCCATACTCTGGGCATCTTCAGGAGCGTGGCGATTTTACCACCGATGTTCGTGGCTAACTTCGCGCTAATGGAGTCCGATACTCCTTGTTGCCATTCGTCGGAAAAACTTTCCTGGATATATTTCGTTATCAAGCCCGGCTGGCGCCATCTATGTTTAGTTAAGAACACTTTTTTTTTTTTTTTAATTTCTTCTCCTATCCTGGTTTTCTTGTCTTTTTTGCCTGTTTTTCTTTTGTTGTTGTTTTTCTTGTCTTATTAGTTCTTTCCACAGGCCCGATAATGTGCTAGGGTCGTTCTGGTTACATACCCTTGCTTTATTTTTGTAGATTAATATTGCTTCTTCCCTCCTCATTTGCCTTTCCGATTTTTTATTCTTTTTTTAGCATTTTAATTTCATCGAACTTTGGGAATGTCCGGTTTTCTAAGCAGACATGCACTAAAGCCGTTTTGGCTTCTTTTTTTAATCTGTTTTTCGTACTTCCAATGTACGATATTGGGGGTATGTGTGCTATTGGAATTTCGTAGGTTCCTGATTCTTCTAGCATTTTTTCCTCTGTTTTTTGTTGACAGTCATACTTTTCACGGTGTGCACTGAGCTTCCTAGTTGTAAGTCATATTTAGCACAGTGCCTATTGATTTCTTTACTCACTCCTTCCAGGTATGGGAAAGCTCCAATGTATTTCAATTTTTTATTTCTCATCTTCATCTCCCTAGAAGTGCACAACCAAAGGAAGATGAGAAATAAAAAATTGAAATACATTGGAGCTTTCCCATACCTGGAAGGAGTGAGTAAAGAAATCAATAGGCACTGTGCTAAATATGACTTACAACTAGGAAGCTCAGTGCACACCGTGAAAAGTATGACTGTCAACAAAAAAACGGAGGAAAAAATGCTAGAAGAATCAGGAACCTACGAAATTCCAATAGCACACATACCCAATATCGTACATTGGAAGTACGAAAAACAGATTAAAAAAAAGACTTAAACAACATATATCTAACTGGCAAAAAAAAGAAGCCAAAACGGCTTTAGTGCAATTCTGCTTGGAAAACCGGACATTCCCAAAGTTCGATGAAATTAAAATGCTAAAAAAGAATAAAAAATCGGAAAGGCAAATGAGGAGGGAAGAAGCAATATTAATCTACAAAAATAAAGCAAGGGTATGTAACCAGAATGACCCTAGCACATTATCGGGCCTGTGGAAAGAACTAATAAGACAAGAAAAACAACAACAAAAGAAAAACAGGCAAAAAAGACAAGAAAACCAGGATAGGAGAAGAAATTAAAAAAAAAAAAAAAAAAAAAGTGTTCTTAACTAAACACAGATGGCGCCAGCCGGGCTTGATAACGAAATATATCCAGGAAAGTTTTTCCGACGAATGGCAACAAGGAGTATCGGACTCCATTAGCGCGAAGTTAGCCACGAACATCGGTGGTAAAATCGCCACGCTCCTGAAGATGCCCAGAGTATGGGCGAAAATTTCGAGTAGAAAGAACGGTAAAAATTGATGTTTGGAATCCTAAAGCAAAGATCCAATGAGTATACCCAGCAAAAAGTGTGAGAAGTAAAGCCAGTCATCGCATACAACGGACTTTAGGACAATAACCTCAACAAAGACCGGAAAACATGTGCGTGAAATGTCCCCGTCGCTAGAAAGGAATGCCAAGGTAAGCATTATCCGCTAGTTTTCTGTATATTCAATAAATGTTGCATTAGTAACTAACTTGATAGCACAGAGGATGATGAGATTTTTATGAGTGACGACGACAGCGATTCTTATGACATAGGCATAGATGGGAATACTAATGTTTACGATGATGTGCTGATGACGGAGAAAGACTTTTTTAACTGTTCGGAGAGTCTGACTCTGAATCGGATTTTGAAGGGTTCCGATGAAGTTTTTGGGTATGCAAATTAAATTTATTATTATATATATATACCGCCAATAGCGGTATAACTATACTATCGGGATTAAAGGAAATGCTATCCCACACTCACAACCCGCTTGGCCAGCGTGGTGAGTTATGGCCAAACCCCTCCAAAATGACTCCACAACTTAAATCTTGGCTCTCAGTCTCTGGCAGCTGGAATGTACCTGGCCAAGGCAGCGGCCAGTGCGACATGAAGGCAGAGGGTGCTAAGACTCCACGGAGGACCGGACTAGGCTGCCATCTGATGCTGACCTTGGCTACGTATAATGGACGCTCCCTATCTTCTGATTCAAGGCTTCTTGAATTGGAAGAGGAACTACAAAGGATCAAGTGGGACATCGTGGGGCTAAGTGAGGTAAGGAGAAAAGGAGAAGATCTCATCAAACTGAAAAGTGGACATCTCTTCTACTATCGTGGGACAGATACTGGCAGAACTAGTGGTGTTGGATTTATAATAAACAAGAAACTGAAGGATAAAGTTGTAGAAGTTGAAAGTTCCTCTGACAGAGCTGCACGACTTGTTATCCAACTCTCGAGAAGATACCAGGCTCAGATTATTCAAACTTATGTACCCACCACAAGTCATCCTGAAGAAGAAATTGAAGAATTTTATGAGGAAATTCGTCATCTAAATAATAAAGGTAAGCAACACTTGAAGATAATTATGTGAGATTTCAATGCAAAAATAGGGCAACAGCAACAGAATGAAACTTCAGTTGGTAAATTCGGTCACAGCAACAGAAACCAGCGTGGAAATACTCTCGTTGAGTTTGCAGAGGCAGAAGGGTTTTTCATCTTGAACTCCTTTTTCAAGAAAAAGCCACACAGGAAGTGGACATGGAGACATCCAAATGGGACGACAAGTGAAATTGATTTTATTATGTGTAACAAAAAAAAAAAAAATCGTCATAGAAGACTGCAGTGTGCTAAACAAGTTCAACACAGGTAGTGACCATAGATTGGTGAGATGTAAGATGCACCTCAACACTAAACTCGAACGTGGCAAGCTCATAAGACAAACAAAATGTATTGACATAACCAACCTTAAAAAACACCATAATGCCTTCAAGTTGGAACTGAAGAACAGATTCTCTGCTTCAGAAGGCCTAACATCAGAAGAAGTGGATATTTCTGAAGTTAACAGAAAAGTAACCAAAGCTCTTATTGAAACAGCAACAAAATTAGCTGGGTCTAAGAACAAGTTGCACGTGAACAAATTATCAGGAAAAACCAAAATGTTGATGCAAAAAGAAGAGAGATGAGGACAACCAAAGAAGATGTGATTTCCGAAGTGGAATATATAGAGCTATGCAAGACAGTACGAAAAAGTATCACTGAACACGTAAGGAAATTAGAAAATAAGATGGTTCTGTAACAAAAAATAGAGGCGAAATTTTGACAAGAGTGAAAGATTTCTACTCCAAATTATATGAAAGGGATGATACATGTACTCCAGACATCATGAAAGGTACCAGAGTTCTTCCAGTCCTCCCAGCAGAAGTTGCACATGCAATAAAGAACATGAAGCGGGGGAAAGCTCCAGGAGAAGATGGAATTACTGTAGACATCATACAAGAAGCAAGTGGAGAAATCGTAACAGTACTCGCCCAAATTTTCACTCGATGCCTTAATGAAGGGAAGATTTCTGAGGATTGGAACAACGCTATAATGATCCTGCTACATAAAAACGGTGACATTGAGGATCTCAGGAACTACAGACCGATCAGCCTCCTATCAGTGGTTTCTAAAATCTTCACTAAAGTTCTTTCACACCGCTTGAAGGTGAAACTGGACATGGCTCAACCGAGAGAACAAACTGGATTCAGGAGTGGCTACAGCACAATAGATCATATCCACGTACTGAGAGAACTAATTGAAAGAGCGAGGGAATATGAACTTCCATTGTGCATGGCTTTTATCGATTATGAAAAAGCCTTTGATTCGGTGAAACCATCAGCAGTTACAATGGCTCTGAAATCCTGCGGTATTGAAGATGCATACATTAATATTATTAATAACATCTATGAAAATGCAAGTGCAAAGATTAGGCTGTTTGAAAATACAACACACATAAAAATTGGAAAAGGAGTGAGACAAGGTGACATCATATCTCCGAAGCTCTTAAATGCCACATTGGAAAATGTCTTTCAGTCACTGAACTGGGAAAACAAAGGGATAAAGATTAATGGAGATTATCTAACCCACCTTAGTTTTGCTGATGACGTAGTCATTTTTGCAACTACCCCATCAGAGCTGCAGAGTATGATCCAGGAACTTGCTGACAAGAGTAAAGAAGTGGGATTAAAAATGAACTTTCAGAAGACAAAAGTGATGTTCAATTCTTTTACAAGAAATGAAGATTTATCGATTGATGGAGAAAAGCTGGAGATAACAGACACGTACATTTATCTTGGACAGCAGATATCAAGTGAGGGTCACATTGATGAAGAAATTAATCGGCGTACAAAACTTGCCTGGAGAGCTTTTGGAAGAAACAGCATAATTTTCAAGAGCAATATGCTATTATGTCTTAAAAGAAAAGTGTTTGATCAATGCATCCTTCCAGTGCTTACGTATGGTGCAGAGACGTGGACCTTAACTAGAAGAGACAAACAAAGGCTGCAGACAACTCAAAGTAGCATGGAGAGGTGCATGCTTGGTGTAATCAGGAGAGATAAGAAGAGGAACTCGTGGATCCGAAAAATGACAAGAGTGGAAGACATCATGATCAGAGTTAAATCCCTGAAATGGCAATGGGCAGGACATACTGCCAGAAGAACAGACCATCGATGGACAGCCGAAATTTTAGATTGGATTCCAAGGGACACGAAAAGACCCAGAAGAAGACCACATGGAAGATGGGTGGATGAAATTCGAAAGTACGCGGGAGTGACATGGAGGAGACTAGCACAAGACAGACCGTTGTGGAAGACACTTGGGGAGACCTTCGTCCAGCAGTGGATTGATAATGGTTGACAATGATGATGATATATATATATATATTTCATTTTCAAATGTTTTTGAATAAATTCATTGAAAAATGTTTTTTTTCTCATTCATTCCGAGATCAACTTATACGCGAGTTTTTGATTTTTACGATTTCTTTACTCTGAAATGGAGGGGTTCGACTTATATGCGAGTATATGTGGTATTTTCAATTGAAGGTACAAAATACCTTTCAAAAATTGACAATGTACTAAAACAACTTTATAAGTTTTATCAGAATTCCCCTAAAAGATTAAAACAGCTTAAAAAAGTAGCAGAAGCTTTGCAAACCGAAATTTTAAAATTTCAATATCTTCCTGTTAGATGGATAGGAAGTAAAGTAAATGCTTTGACTGCTTTTGATTAAAAATTACACTAGTGTTGTTTTACATTTAGAAGATATATCAAATAGTTCATGAGAATAGGCTGCAACTGTCAAGGGTTTATTCAAGGATTTGAAATTGTTTTGTTTTGTGAAATTTGTGCACTTTCTGTTGGATAATTTAATATTTAATTCATTATCTCTTCTGTTTCAAAAATCTGACCAACTTCTACCTTCAATTAATTTGCATGTTAAGAAAGCACAGTTTTAATCTAGAGACTTTAAAAGAGTACATGCAGTGAGATGGAAAATTTAGTTGCATCTAACACAACTTTGTATGGGAAATTTAAAGAGATACATCTTGCAAAAATTGATACAAATGCTTTTGAAAATGACAAGCAAAATGTCCTGAATGATGGTACCCACTATCCAGTTTTTAAAAGAGATTCTTAGAAAATTCACCGATGATTACTAATGCTGTTGCAGTAGAGATAATGAATTAAATATTAAAATATCCAACAGAAAGTGCACAAATTTCACAAAACAAAACAATTTTAAATCTTTGAATAAACCCTTGACATTTGCATCCTGTTATCCAGAACTATTTGATATATCTTCTAAATGTAAAACAACACTAGTGTAATTTTTAATCAAAGCAGTCAGAGCATTTACTTTACTTGCTACCCATCAAACAGGAAGATATTGAAATTTTCAACGGCCAGATGGTACAGATTTATTTAATTATGGAAAAAGTGAAATAAAAATGTTAGGCTTACATTATAGAACATTTCTAAGTAATAAAGGTACAACACAAGAAGAGTTTCTTGATGATCTTTTGACAGAGTGGTTTGATCTAAAAACACTTGGAAAAAAATTCAATATTGAACAATTATTAGAAAAAAACTCAAGCCATGAAAGACAGATTTCCACATTTAAGTTCTCTTATTAAGATAGTAGCTTTTCCACAGCTTTATGTGAGAGAGGAATTTCTCACATGAACTTGATAAAAAATAAATTAAGAAACAGAATGGACGTAGACAGTGTACAAAATTTATTGACGATTAATTTGAATGGACCTGATCTAAAGAACTTTAACCTCGATAGAGCTGTTTGACCATTGGTATTTTAAAACAAAAGCTGTGAGGCATGTTCATGGACATAAACACAGTGTATAAAGCATGTATAAATTTTAAATTAACCCACTTAGTATTATCTTATTAGTACTAATAAAAACTTTTAAAAATGACATTGCACTGATTTTTCTGGCTCCTAAGTTTTCAAGTCTGGCTCCAAACATTTCAAGAGATTTTTCAATTCCTGAATTAAGGAACACGATATTACCTTGTTAAGCCATCCACAGATCAGGGCTTTGAAATAAGAAATTTTCAACCCATCCGCAAGGGCAGTAGAACAGACAAGAAACTCACCCTGGAAAACATTGTACCTGTGTACTCTTTGCTGTCATCCCAACTCTTGCTGTTCTGCCACTTTTTTTTAAGCTGTTTTAATCTTTTAGGTGAACTGGTGCCATAAATAAAAATGTATGCATAATGTACTGAAGAAAGTGATCTTACCTTTAATGACGACTAATAACAAGGAGCAGAGCAGTTCAGATTTCATAATTATGTGTATCACTGTATCATACATAAGACTGACCAAGGAACAAAAATCTGAAATTTTTTAATCAGGCAAAAAAATCAGAACAGGAGACAAGAAAGTGTGAATATAAAGCCGCACGAGGAAGATGGAATTTTTCACTGTATTCACAACATAAAATTACTGAATTTTCAAAGTAAAATTAAGTGATTTTAAAAAACACTGCTTCAAACACATTTCCCTCTCTTTTTTTTTTTTTATTTGCACTTGCTAGAAAATAGCTCAATTTTTTTCTTGCGTTGCTTTCTTCTCAACAAGTTCCATGGCCATATTTGTCTTTTGTTGACTTAGCAGCTGGACAGCAATCTTTGCTTAGTTTTTCTTTCTGTTGATATCAATCCCTTCCTATTTCTTCATTACTTTTCTTTCCCCCTTCCCTTTTATTCCCTCAGACGACAATTTATCCATCACGCTGAAAGAACTTTCAGCCTGAGGACCATGAACACATGCTGGGACATTCCACGTCAGATCAATAAAAAAAATAAGTTTTTGACCTCACCATTTCTGATTTTGATGAAATTTGGTATGAAGCACACATATGACAAGGTAAGTAATTCTGCCAATTTTCAGATTTTTATTTTGAAAATTGTCCAAGATGCACACATAATAAAAATCGAAATTTTCGTAAAAAATGACAAACTCGCACACTTATAAAAGGCTGTAACTGTTTTCCTAATTGTAGTACAGTGACAATTGAAACACAGCTGCAAAGCTAAAGGATTGAGCTTTCTATAGATACCATACATGACCTTCTTACAACAGATTAAAGTTTCAAGGTCATCCACTGTGACCTTGAAAACTCAAAACATACCATCTTAAAAAATTACGAAAAAAATATATTTTATTGCTACAACATTCTTCTACCCATGTGCCAGATATTAGGCTGGCACTGGCAAGGCAGTGTAGGATTAATAGGAGAATATGTCCTCCAGGTTAGGTTCGGACAAATGTACAATAACTGGTTTCCAGATGCATGTATGTATTAATTTCACAATGTGTTACAGGTTATATTAGTGGTGTACACATACAAGTGAACCGCTTGGTTAACAAGGTTGCAAACCAAAAGAATGTGATGCCATCTTGCTAGTGACCATCTTTATTTCACTTCTCTCCATAAAATATGTCCGACCTGTTGCTGTTCGTAGGTCAACCTTCGTAATGACCGCTGTTTTATCCACTTTTAATATATCTGGCTTCTGTGGGTATGTGAAAGACACTGAAGGTCCATGTGGGTGCAGAAAACTTATCTTAATTTGTTCTGTATGAATGTTCACATCCAAAACACAACCAACCCACCACTGGTTATCATACTCAACAATAACATAGCCACAAATATCCTCCAGATCCAGTTCTATTGGATTTAGCAATACTGACTCAACCTTGTATTCAGTTGAGTTTGAATACATCTTGGTTTTAATAGCTGTGCGGCTTACTGGTATTACACAGTGAAGTTTTTGAGTACCAGGAATTGGTCGAGCACTAGCATGACGTATCTCGAGGAACTCCTTGTGGTTCTCATAGTCCTTGTCCGTGCTGTATTTAAAATGGCACGAAGGAATGTTTCTGGAAGCCCAATCATACAGTTGTTGCGGTGTCATAATTTAGTCATTGTATGAACACTGAAGGCTGGCATGTGCAGCTAATCTCTTAATGGTGCCTGCCACGCCATCACATGGCCCCTTTCCATGTGAGGTGGCAAAGAAATGCCACTCAGCTGCGATACCAAAATCTACATCATGATGGCACAGATTGACAAAATTCTTCCTGTTCTTATACTGTGAGGCTGCACCGTCTGAGAAGTAATAGATGTGTTCTACTTTCTTGTCAAAATGTGATGATATAAACTGCAACAATTGGCTCTGGAAAAGGTGAACACTGATATAGTGTCATGCTTAAGACATTCTGAGATGACAACAAAAGAAACATGATCCAACTGAAGTGTGTGTGAACTTTTGTAGTACACGACGGAAGGGTGAATAGTAGCTTGGGAATTGTTCCAGTGGTATCCTTGGACTGCATCCTGCAGTATGAAGGAATAATTCTCAGCAAAATTGCACAACACAACACACTGATTATCATCAAGGTTTTCTTTCAGATTTGACAGAAAGTATGACTCTAAATAGCTATAAAAGAATGTGGCAATAGCAATTTCACTTTTGATTCAAAGGTCTCAAGGAATTCTTCAACAGTGTTACAGACTGTCATAAGTGTTGTGCGATCAGTTGTAGTTCACAATTTATATACAATTTCATCAATCCCATTCATGGTGAATAAGCTACTTATTTGCTCTAGTAAGTGTGCTATACCAGGACAAGAATCACACTTGAAGAAGAAGCATTCTGGAAGAGGAGGGTTACAAGTTATTCTTGCAAGGCAATCTTTGTTAGTCCTAACTGGTAATTCATCATTACTAGTTAAGTCTTGCAATTTGCACCCTGCTAGCATAAGTTTTACATTTTCATGAGCACAACACACACAGACACAGTGTGTTCCACTTGCACCAGCCAGCACACAATTCTTTGGGCATAAACCACAGAACTTTGAAAACCCTACTTTGACATTAGGATTCTTGTCTTTAAATCCTTGAAATATCTCTTTCAAATTTCCTAGAATAAGACGTTTTTGTACTTTTGATCCTGATTCCATCATTGTAACAAAATCTTTTTTTCCTGGTAAACAACGGCTCACTTCATCACTATTATAGTATGCAATAACGTTTTCAACTGTGCTGTCACTGAGAGTTTTCCCAGGCCTAGGATTTGGAGTTGCTAAAATACCCTGCTCTTCCACAAGATTTTTAGACTTTCATGCCATGTAATATGTTACACCAAATTCTTCCTGAATTTTACGAATACTCCAGGTTCTAGATAATATTGTTAGTATTTGGACTTTAACACTGCTAGAATCTGTTTCTTGAAATTTTTCTTTCAACTGTGAAATCATGACCGATTCATCAGACACTGTCACAGGATTATCACATTCTGGAACACCTATGTAGTCTTTTATCACCACCAATTTTCTGATATTTCTTCTTACTGTACTGTCCAACACCTAATCTTTTTTTTTTTTTTTTCACAGGAGATTCGCCTAGAGAAAGTAACGTATCATTCAGACTATCCAAAGTTGTGTCTCTGTCAGTCCACATCTCACTCTTCACCACTCTTTCTGAATTATCTTCACTTAACCGAGGTTGTTCTGCCTCTGCATCAATTATACATGAAGGACCTGGCATTTCAGAGATAGATTTTCTGCATGAACTACATATTTTCAAGGCTGTACTTTTCTCAGATTCTTTCTAAACCTTGTGTGTCCACTTTTACACAGAGGATTGCAACAAAAAATTTGACTTTTAAAGTCCATTTTGGTTAATGAAACTGCACCTGCAAAAAAAAAAAAAAAAAAAAAATGATAAATATAGTTTGATAAAAAGAAATTGATTAAATAAAGATAACAATAAAGATAAAATAAAATAACAATTAAACAGTTAACAATGTTACAGATAAATTGATAACCACACACTCACAAGCTCAGAATTGAAATAACAGCAAATGTAAAATGATGTACCAGTAAGATTTCTCATTGGCTGTAATAAGAAGCCTTGCCATCGGCTTTAATAAGAAACCCTGTCATTGGCTCTAATAAGAAGCTTTGTCATTGGCTAAGAAGAAGCCATGCCATTGGCTAAAATGGGTGGAGTTTCAATCTCTGATCTCAAAGATTTGTTGACATTATTTACTGCTGAAAATTGTGTCTATCAAGTAAAATTGCTGTCACATAGCATATTTCAGATAAATCTGTTGATCTGTTATAATATATACACATTTCATGTATAATAAACACAAATCCTCAACATAAGAAATATTTATTGCATGGTATGTCTCTGTGCCTTACATACAGAAGGGTGCAGCATGACACTTCTATTAATCCTACACTGCCTTGCCATAGCGGTGCCAGACTAATATCTGGCACATGGGTAGAAGAATGTTGTAGCAATAAAATATATTTTTTTTTGTAATTTTTTAAGATGGCATGTTTTGAGATATTCAAGGTTATAAAGGTCACAGTGGATGACCTTGAAACTTGAATCTGTTGTAAGAAGGTCATGCATGGTATTCATAGAAAGCTCAATCCTTTAGCTTTGCAACTGTGTTTGAATTGTCACTCTACTACAATTAGGAAAAAAATTTACAGCCATTTATAAGTGTGCGAGTTTGTCATTTTTTACGAAAATTTCGATTTTTATTATGTGTGTATCTTGGACAATTTTCAAAATAAAAAATCTGAAAATTGGCAGAATTACTTACCTTGTCATGTGTGTGCTTCATACCAAATTTCATCAAAATCAGAAATGGTGAGGTCAAGAAGGTTATTGATCTGACATGGAATTGCTCTGCTATCAAAGCTTTCACTACTTAAGATAAATAGTGTGACTTTCATAATATGAATACTTTTGAACAACATACACCAATTCTAACAAATTTTTAAGCTCGGTCACTTCCGTTTTTGGAAAATTTCCCCTCCTTTATCAAGCTTAAGTGCAGATATTTATGAGGGAAAGTAACACTTAACAACAACACAGGATAGTGAGAACATCGTGGGAAGAAGAAAAAAATGTGATTTCGGGAGAAATCTTCGTTCCGACCAACTTCTGTTTTAAGAAACTTCTTCCTCCATATTTAAGTTGAAATGCAGTATTTGTGGAATAAAAGGATATTTAAGAACAATAATGGGCAAAAGAAACATCGCGGGGGGAAAAAAAGATTACGGGAGAAATCTTCGCTGCATTTAACTTCCGTTTTCGAAAGTTCTAGATAGAATCCAGTCGTCAAACGAAAAACAAATCCCTCTCCCCCACCATTACCCCCAAAATTTCTGTTCAGTTGTGCATTGTTCTCGAGATGCCCAAAATGATAACAGAAATGGCAGAATTATTCGAATCCAAGGAAGAATTTTTGACTGAAGACTACAGGGGAATCTTCGTGCCGTCTTAACTTCCGTTTTTGGAAATCGTTGCCCACAGTTCCATGCTGAAATACAAACATTTATGTAATAAAATGACATTTAACAATAATATTGGGAACAGGCATTATTGTGAGAAAAAAGAAATTACGATTACGGGAAAAATCGTCGCTTCGTTTAAGTTCAATTTTTGAAAGACGAAACACCATCACCAGACGGACCTCCCCCATTTCTCATCAGTTCTGCATCAATCTCGAGAATGACCCAAATGACGACAAAACAAAAAAAAAAAAAAAAAAAACCAATTCGCAGGAAAATCTAATGTATGCTGTATGTAACGTCTCCCTCTTTCTACATTTAATGATTAATCGTCAAAACTGACAGTCGGCAACAGAGTTTGACCCTAGTTAGTTAGTGAAAGGTCTGCTGGCTGTGTGTGGGATAGGGGGACAAAATAGTTCAGCACTGTCATTCAATTCACCAACATCCTCTGCTGATTGGCTTTTTCTTGTAACAAGGAAATGGCCTTACAGAAATTACTTCTGGTCACTGTTCAAAATTTGTCTTATACATAGCATTGTGTGTCCAAAATATCAAGTTCAGAGGTTGAATCTAGCTTGTCGACAAGTTTCCCTAAGAGAAATCTACGATTGTTTTCAAAACAGTGTTCAGGGCCATCAGCATTTTTTTTAGGTCATAGTCTTGTGCTCCTTCAATCGATAATATATATCATCATCATCATCATTGTCAACCATTATCAATCCACTGCTGGACGAAGGTCTCCCCAAGTTTCCTCCACAACGGTCTGTCTTGTGCCAGTCTCCTCCATGTCGCTCCCGCATACTTTCGAATTTTTTTTTTTTTATTGAAGGTTTAACGACCACCGTGAGCAACTCAATGAGCTATAAGCAGTCGCCCGTCCCTAATTTAGGGTCACTGGTTCCAGGGAAGGGAGAGAGCCAGTGCCGTAAGACAACCACAACATCCATGCCTGACCGGGATTCGAACCCGGACCCCTTACGGACGAATGATCAGAGGCCAACGCCTTAGACCACTGCGCCACCGGGGCGGCTTTCGAATTTCATCCACCCATCTTCCATGTGGTCCTCTGGGTCTTTTCCTGTCCCTTGGAATCCAATCTAAAATTTCGGCTGTCCATCGATGGTCTGTTTTTTTTTTTTTGATTGGAGGTTTAACGACCACCGTGAGCAACTCAATGGGCTATAAGCAGTCGCCCGTCCCTAATTTAGGGTCACTGGTTCCAGGGAAGGGAGAGCACCAGTGCCGTAAGACAAACACAACATCCATGCCTGACCGGGATTCGAACCCGGACCCCTTACGGACGAATGATCATAGGCCAACGCCTTAGACCACTGCGCCACCGGGGCGGCATCGATGGTCTGTTCTTCTGGCAGTATGTCCAGCCCATTGCCATTTCAGGGATTTAACTCTGATCATGATGTCTTCCACTCTTGTCATTTTTCGGATCCACGTGTTCCTCTTCTTATCTCTCCTGGTTACACCAAGCATGCACTTCTCCATGCTCCTCTGAGTTGTCTGCAGCCTTTGTATGTCTCTTTTAGCTAAGGTCCACGTCTCTGCACCATACGTAAGCACTGGAAGGATGCATTGATCAAACACTTTTCTTTTAAGACATAATGGCATATTGCTCTTGAAAATTATGCTGTTTCTTCCAAAAGCTCTCCAGGCAAGTTTTGTACGCCGATTAATTTCTTCATCAATGTGACCCTCACGTGATATCTGCTGTCCAAGATAAATGTACGTGTCTGTTATCTCCAGTTTTTCTCCATCAATCGACAAATCTTCATTTCTTGTAAAAGCATTGTACATCACTTTTGTCTTCTGAAAGTTCATTTTTAATCCCACTTCTTTACTCTTGTCAGCAAGTTCCTGGATCATACTCTGTAGCTCTGATGGGGTAGTTGCAAAAATGACTATGTCATCAGCAAAACGAAGGTGGGTTAGATAATCTCCATTAATCTTTATCCCTTTGTTTTCCCAGTTTAGTGATTGAAAGACATTTTCCAATGTGGCATTAAAGAGCTTCGGAGATATGGTGTCACCTTGTCTCACTCCTTTTCCAATTTTTATGTGTGTTGTATTTTCAAACAGCCTAATCTTTGCACTTGCATTTTCATAGATGTTATTAATAATATTAATGTATGCATCTTCAATACCGCAGGATTTCAGAGCCATTGCAACTGCTGATGGTTTCACCGAATCAAAGGCTTTTTCATAATCGATAAAAGCCATGCACAATGGAAGCTCATATTCCCTTGCTCTTTCAATTAGTTATCTCAGTACGTGGATATGATCTATTGTGCTGTAGCCACTCCTGAATCCAGCTTGTTCTCTCGGTTGAGCCATGTCCAGTGTCACCTTCAAGCGGTGTGAAAGAACTTTAGTGAAGATTTTATAAACCACTGATAGGAGGCTGATAGGTCTGTAGTTCCTGAGATCCTCAGTGTCACCTTTTTTATGTAGCAAGATCATTGTAGCGTTGTTCCAATCCTCAGGAATTTTCCCTTCATTAAGGCATCGAGTGAAAATTTGTGCAAGTACTGTTTCGATTTCTCCACTTGCTTCTTGTATGATGTCTATAGTAATTCCATCTTCTCCTGGAGCTTTTCCCCGCTTCATGTTCTTGATTGCATGTGCAACTTCTGCTGGAAGAACTCTGGTACTGGTACCTTTCATGATGTCTGGAGTACATGTATCATCCCTTTCATATAATTTGGAGTAGAAATCTTTCACTCTTGTCAAAATTTCGCCTCTATTTCTTGTTACAGAACCATCTTCTTTTCTCAGTGCCATAATCTGTTTTTTCCCCTTACTGAGATGTCCCTTTGCTATCTTTAGGCTTTGGTTGTTTTCAATTGCTTTCCTTACTAGTTCACAGTTGAATTTCCTTACGTCTTCAGTGATACTTTTTCGTACTTTCTTGCATAGCTCTATATATTCCACTTTGGAAGTCACATCTTCTTTAGTTGTCCTCATCACTCTTCTTTTTTGCATCAACATTTTGGTTTTTCCTGATAATTTGTTCACATGCAATTTGTTCTTAGACCCAGCTAATTTTGTTGCTGTTTCCATAAGAGCTTTGGTTACTTTTCTGTTAACTTCAGAAATATCCACTTCTTCTGATGTTAGGCCTTCTAAAGCAGAGAATCTGTTCTTCAGTTCCAATTTGAAGGTATTATGGTGTTTTTTAAGGTTGGTTATGTCAATACATTTTGTTTGTCTTATGAGCTTGCTACGTTCGAGTTTAGTGTTGAGGTGCATCTTACATCTCACCAATCTATGGTCACTGCCTGTGTTGAACTTGTTTAGCACACTGCAGTCTTCTATGACAAATTTTTTGTTACACATAATAAAATCAATTTCACTTGTCGTCCCAATTGGATGTCTCCATGTCCATTTCCTGTGTGGCTTTTTCTTGAAAAAGGAGTTCAAGATGAAAAACCCTTCTGCCTCTGCAAACTCTACGAGAGTATTTCCACGCTGGTTTCTGTTGCCGTGACAGAATTTACCTACTGAAGTTTCATTCTGTTGCCGTTGCCCTATTTTTGCATTGAAATCTCCCATAATTATCTTCAAGTGCTGCTTACCTTTATTATTTAGATCACGAATTTTCTCATAAAATTCTTCAATTTCTTCTTCAGCATGACTTGTGGTGGGTGCATAAGTTTGAATAATCTGAGCCTGGTATCTTCTCGAGAGTTGGATAACGAGTCGTGCAGCTCCGTCAGAGGAACTTTCAACTTCTACAACTTTATCCTTCAGTTTCTTGTTTATTATAAATCCAACACCACTAGTTCTGCCAGTATCTGTCCCACGATAGTAGAAGAGATGTCCACTTTTCAGTTCAATGAGATCTTCTCCTTTTCTCCTTACCTGACTTAGCCCGACGATGTCCCACTCGATCCTTTGTAGTTCCTCTTCCAATTCAAGAAGCCTTGAATCAGAAGATAGGGAGCGTCCGTTGTACGTAGCCAAGGTCAGCATCAGATGGCAGCCTAGTCCGGTCCTCCGGGGATTCTTAGCACCCTCTGCCATACATAAAACACTATAGATTCCCACGGGATTTGATAAATTCCTTACACAGTTTTATCTTCCATATGGTCTTTCAATCCAAAAAGGTTCATTTTGTTTATGGGTTTAAAAACCACTTTAAAATTAAAAGTTTTGAGAATTTTTTTGAAATTCTGAAGGCAAAGTCATGAGCAAATGAAACAATGGTAAAGTTTTTTCACAATAAAAGTTAACATGGCAACCGGCTTCGGTTACCAAAATTTGTTAGTCTAGTCTATAATGGAAGAGTTGCATCCTCTCTGTGTTACAACACATTTAAAATAATAAAGTTTTTTTTTTTCAATGTCTTCATTTGAACATATAAGTATTATATGGTAAACACAAATGTAAAAAGTGCCAAGTTTTTGTTGCTAAGGGCAACTAGACATGGTATGTGGAGGTGAGGAAACAGCAAAAGTCTTATGATAAATTCTAGTTACAAGAGATCCATTTGAGCATGAAATCATGAAGTTAAGGAACAGTAGACAACCACTATTTTTATTCTCATAGGGAAATTAAATGTGAGGATCATGGAATTCATAAGTTCGAAAATTTTTGGAATTTTTACATTTCCACATATAAAAGGGTCATGGACATACTGTATCCAGTGGTATAACTATCACCCTCACAGCTGCGGGGAGATGCAGGTAACACAGGGAGTATACTGCAGCTGCCTGTTGTAGTTTTATTAAAAAATCCGAATATGCACAAAAACAAACAAACAATTAACCTAAAGTTTCATATTTTCTTTAAGATATATGTAGCTTTGCCCATATAAAAGTCAAGTTTCACTTCTGAAACAGTGGATGTCCTATAGATTGAAGCTATTCGGTCCTTTGGCTTGTAATATGATTGCTCTGCAATGGGGTGTAAATTATAACACAATCGATCTCCAATTGCCCACTCTCTGCACTCCTGAGGAGAAGTATGAGGCCACATGGAGATTCCCCGTGAAGGATGTGGAAAAACAGACACCTAGGATTACGTACACAACAGGCGTCAACATTTATTCACAGCATCCACAGATCTGCTATGTGTAAAAGGATTATTTCTTCAAGTGATTTTAGTTTTTGACAAAACAACTACATGTTACTATTGCTTTTAGTTCTTCCTTAGAGTACCTCATTCATTGCATGGAAACTTTAATATATCAGCGAACGCCATCCATTTGCAAAATGTCACAAGAGCATCCAAGTGGAACACAGTATCAGCGAAAAGAAAAAGGAAAGCACAAGAAGAAACTTCCAAAACTCGATCAGTTGTTTTTACTGCAGTCAATTAAACTCCAAGTGCTGTTTCTGATAAAAAGAATGATGATTTGTTTAACACATCAACTGTTCAAAGTTTAGAAGAAGACATTTTACAAAAACTAAGCATTTCAGAAACAAATAAAACTAAAGTGGATAATTATGAATTGTTAAAGTTATTAATCTTACCATTTAAATTTATTTTACCAAATTCGTTTCTTGCAATAAAATGTACATTCATGCATCGGTCCGTGCACCATGTTAATCCTTATTGATAACCTTGCATTATGTACTTCTGTTACAAAAATCAATTAAAAAGTTAAGACTACAGCACTCCACGTACCCCTCGTACTGTACCAGACACTCTCCCTGCCCCCCTCACAAACACAGGGTAAAACACATTATCCATGTTTAAAAACCTGGGCATTAATAGATTGGGGGTTTAACGGTTTAACGACAATCATGAGCAACTCATTGGGCTATAAGCAGTCACCCGTCCCTAATATAAGAGCCACTGGTTCCAGGGAAGGGAGAGAGCCAGTGCCATAAGACAAACACAACATTAATGCCTCACCGGGATTTGAACCCGAACCAATCTCGAACGACTGATCAGAAGCTATCGCTTAGACCACTGCGCCACTGGGGTGGCTTAAAAACTTAGTGCTTAGGGCTGTAGTAAATCTTGTAGGGGAGTGCACATTGTGCCAGTTATACCACAGAATGCAAGGATAGATCAAATTGCATGAGCTGGAATTTGTTTTTTCTTCAAATTGGCACAAGCAGATTTTGCATAATATGGGTGACAGTGTGCTACCCACAGGCACACCTTCCATCTTTGTTCACAGAATGTTCCACAGTGATCATATGATTACTTATAATCATATTGTTTAAAGTTCTCTTAGAGCAGTACATGAGGTACATTCACTTAAAACCCATACATCTAAAACTTATTTTGGAGGTGAAATCTCCCCCCCCCAAGGCCTGGTGGCAACGGATTATTTTTTAAATTTATTTATTTAATCGTCACTCACTTGAAATCGATATTTTTCTAACACAAGTAGTCCTAACAATTGTTTTTTTCTTTCTTCTTGGCTCTCTTTATTTTTTCATTGTGGCTGGTACAAATCCGTTGAACTTTTGTTTTCCAAAACCACCACAGAAATAGCCAGAGAAATGGATACCAGACAAAAAAAATATATATATTTATTCGGTTACAAAGGTTTCTTGCCCCCTCCCCCTTTCCATCTGCTGGAGTCGATAACGCCGGGAGTATTCGGAGCGTCAGACAACTTTTTTATTCAGGACTGCCCCGCTGAATACATAGATGTAACTCAACGTTACAAGTGTCGATTTTTCGAGGTTTTCATCACCCGCGAAGAAAACATTATGATTGTAGACACAACAGCGTGGACAGGTTTTGACAATCAACTGGTAAGAATTATATAACGTATCACTTCAAAAGCGAAATCAAGAACGAAACCAAAACAATACATTTGCCTTTAAAGTATTATGATACTGGAATCAAGTTTTCAGTTACAAATTTGTAGCATTAATATGTGAATGGCGCCACTTCACAATACTGAATTTCATTTCTGCAAAGCATTCAAATTTTAAACAGCAATGTTTCAGTGAAGGCGCTTAATATAAACTTACCTATCGCAAAAATATAACACACAAAAAAACACACCACTAACTAAATTCACACAGTGGTAGAATCCAAAAACGCCACTTATACAAACTAAAGCAGTCCGTTTTCAAATAGGAGCGTTGCCATTCCCAGTTGCAAATTACCTTATAAAATGGCCGTCTCAGCGTCGTCTGCGTGAACGTAACAAGTTTTAAACACAGTCACGGTGTATGATAGTCAGGTGATATCAAGGACAAGAAGGTCAGAATAGGTTAACTGGAGATGCCCTTGTTCATGAAGCAGTACCCAAAGACCTTGGAGCAGAATAAACTGGCAAACGCAATGGGAGACTATCTCAATTGATGCTCGTTGTATCCCTTCGGAGGCAACGAGCAGCAATTAAGATAGCAGCGCCATCTGTAACCCTGGGAAGTTGGTGGGAAATACATGAGTCTGCCACAAGGAGGTAAGAATAATACTTCCAGAAATGCTTTGAGTCTCTTAACCGTGAACAGCCTTAGACCAAGGAGGTTATATTACTGGAGACACCACTCCTATCCACGCAGCATTGGCTCCTTGCCTTAGACCAAGGAGGGTATATTACTGGAGACACCACTGGCTCTGCCGCCATAGTCACAGCTAATCTGTGGTGTGACGTCCCAAGCAGGCAAAAACGAACTAAATTATACCGTTGATAAAACAGTAAGCTTGTGTATCATTGATAAAGATTATTGAATTACTCATTTGATCTGTTTATAAGCTTAGAAGCTTTTGTTCCATTGGGTCCAAAGCAGCTTCTTTTCTGCGGCTGCGTCGTGCCTGCACACGACGTCATTTGCAGCACGGACGGTGACTTATGGCGCTTATGGAGGCCAATGCTGCGTGGATAAGAGTGGTCTCTCCACAGGGCTATAACCAGCCAAGGAGGCCAGAGGGGGCTGTGAAACATGCAGGGGAAGCTGAAGAAAAAAGTCCAGTACGCAAGTGCTGACGTTAAGAGCATGTCATGTCCTTCTCCTAAAACAGAGAATAAAATCTTCATCGTGCAATTTATTGCATTAAAAGAGCAAATAATACCCCTCCCCTCCCTGCGGAACTCATTTTGGTCTCTTGAATGTTTGCATATCCCACCATGGGTTGAAGCGCCGTAAGGCGCTAAGTCCCCAATAAAATTGCTATCGAGTCGAGCCGAGTAGAAACGATTTTTTAATTTGTTTATATTTATTTAATTTAATGATGTTAAAAAAATTAATGGTGTTAAAATTTTGAGACGTTAACAAAACTTTTGCGTTTTAATAAAAACCTTATCACGCAATTAGTCGTATTTAAAATAGCAGATAATTTTTTATTTGAATTGTTTATTTTTCCTTTATTTCATTTTTTCATGTGCATTACTTCCAAGGCTACGTCAAACGCACCAAAATAATTGCCAAATATAGATTACTACATGTATCTCTAGAACTACGTGTCGTAGCTAAATGAAATTTGTTTCATAGTTTCATTCGATTCAAAATGCTAAATAACATATAAAATTATACATCGTTGGCCATTTCTCCCCAAAACGTTTTTTCAGCGAATTTTCAAATTTTTTGGGGCCCCACTTGCGCGCCTTATTATAGACCGATTTTACTGGTTTACTAAATGCAAGGGATGCCAAGATCGCCGCCCCGGTGGCGCAGTGGTCTAAGGCGTTGGCCTCTGGTCATTCGTCGGAAGGGGTCCGGGTTCGAATCCCGGTGGGGCATGGATGTTGTGTTTGTCTTACGGCACTGGCTCTCTCCCTTCCCTGGAACCAGTGACTCTAAATTAGGGACGGGCGACTGCTTATAGCCCATTGAGTTGCTCACGGTGGTCGTTAAACCTCAAAAAAAAAAAAAAAATGCCAAGATCTGTTTTTTGTACCAAAAATCAACTTAATCGGTACATAATTGTGGACGCTATGGTGTTGACGGGCTAATACATATAGGATACATAAACTTTTGCTAGCGTCTCGCGACAGAGATATCCACATGTATCAAGTTATCTCATTGGCAGCAATAAAACCGGCACCCACCAATTGGCGACCGGCACTGAAACAGCACTTGTAGTTCGTTTACGTCGTCGAAGTCATGACACAGGTTGTTTACATCTTAGTTAACATTAGTTTCTTCATTGGCGGCTGTCGGCACAAATCGAACAATTTAACCTGTTTGCAGTATACATCCAAATATAAAAATGGCTATTCTTCCACAAACGGGCGCATTCCTCACAGCTAAGACAGCGGAACGCTAGGACAGCTCCGCGAGCAATCTACTGTTTTCGATCTGGCAATGCATCTGCTGTTGTTTACATTCTAATGCAAACATTATGGGTGGTTATCTTTGCATTCTCTTCTTATTTTTTTATTCATCATGATGACTAACGTTGTGTTATTTTTGTACTAAATGAAAACTATAACTCAGATGTTGAAAAAGAACTAAAATAAAATGAACGATCTTACCGCTATATACGTTGGGAGACTGATAAAAAATTATACTTTCGTATTTAAAGTAAGTATTTTAATTCGTACTGAGAAATATATAGCAAAAGGCAATTAAAGAAGAAAAGCAGCGATATTTATTGCCATTCGTGATTCCTTATTATTTCAAGGGTGGGTAGCGAACCATATCTTTCACACTATGATATGCATGTTTTTCTATCTCGTACGACATCGTTAACGAGACTATACAAATTCCATTGAGGCATTAAAAAACACAACAGACCAATTCAACGACAACTTCATGGGCTGTTAATACTATCGAAGGGTAATATTGACGGACAACTTAATATTTACTGAGCATTGCCAGATCCAAAACAGTATATTGCTCGCGGAGCTGTTCTAGCGTTCCGCTGTAAACAACAAGTGCCATTTCAGTGCCAGTCGCCAATTGGTGGGTGCCGGTTTCATTGCTGCCAATGAGATAATTCGATACATGTCGATATCGCTGTCGCGAGACGCTAGTTAAACTTTTGAGATATTGTTCAGATTCAGATTCTCCACCCTCTGAAACGTATAGAAAACACCATTTGAATTCAAACTCACGTTGCCAAACCAATTGTAATAGCTTGTCCTATTCTTTTTTAATAGAAGGACAAGCTAAAAAATTTAATCATTACACAAAGGTAGTCGAGCTTTAACGATTTCGCTAACGCATTTTATGCAAATTTTGACGTAGAATAATTAAAAATACAATGAAATTTTCGGTCATAGACTTTTGAGTTTTCAAAATTTTTCGAATTTTTTTATTCAATTTCAAAATATCATTAAAATTACTAACTAATGCTAGTTTTCAGATTAGAGCAAGCAAGAATTGTACGGCGCAGAACTTCGTTGAAAATTCATACATTAGGCAGTGGATTAAGAGATTTTTATGCCTGATGAATTTCAGCACAGTTACATTACGCTCAAGGTTTAAGCTGAATTAAGTTATTCAGCAAAATGCTACAATAATCTGATTCAGCCGAAATGCACAATTTTCAGATCAAATGTTTAAATATCTGTTAAATCTTCGTGTCTAATATCATAACTTAAAATATATAGCCGTCTGTGCACGATATGCAATAGAGTTATTAAAAACTATTATTAAAACGGACCGTTGTTAAAAATCTTTAATACTAAAAAGTATGATTAACTGCGCAAGATCTTTCGAAGTTCTCGGCACTTCATTATCAGGCCGAGTGATCAACTTGTGCTGCAGGAACTCATTTATATATACAGCCGCCCCGGTGGCGCAGTGGTCTAAGTGATGGCCTCTGATCATTCTTCCGAACGGGGCCCGGGTTCGAATCCCGGTGAAGCATGGATGTTGTGTTTGTCCTACGGCACTGGCTCTTTCCCTTCCCTGGAACAAGTGACCCTAAATTAGGGACGGGCGACTGCTCATAGCCCATTGAGTTGCTCCCGATGGTCGTTAAACCTCCAATCAAAAAAATTTATATATACAAGAATCCATCGGGTGTCTATGACGTAATCTGGTCGGAAGTCATAGACGTACTAAACATCAACGTCTGGCACCCCGAATTTTTTTGATTGGAGGTTTAACGACCACCGTGAGCAACTCAATGGGCTATAAGCAGTCGCCCGTCCCTAATTTAGGGTCACTGGTTCCAGGGAAGGGAGAGAACCAGTGCCGTAAGACAAACACAACATCCATGCCTCACCGGGATTCGAACCCGGACTCCGTTCGGACGAATGATCAGAGGCCATCGCTTAGACCACTGCGTCACAGGGCCACCCCGAATTCATACAAATGTCATATCAACGCCAAATTACAATACATTGTTAGATAGTTCGGTGCATTCGTCCATTTTTTTTATTTACATGTCACAATAGGCAAGTCCATGGCATTGGTATAACAGAGGGGTTTCATCGTTACAGCACTTTTTTCCGCATGTTTGGATGAACAGGCTTTCAGTTAAGAGAAAGGATCGTCTGGATTTGGCCTTATGCAAAATACTGACGGCGTTTCATTCGGGATAGTATGTTCCTGCGTTACTGTTCTTGAAAGTGCTGTAGACTCCATTTTATTCCTAATAGTGTACTTGTGCTCCGAAATCCTTTTCGATACATTTCGTGTCGTGGTGCCGATATATACTAGATCTCTGACTATCATGGGCTTTCAACGGAACACAATGAACTCCATGTCTATATGCCAATGGGACGGGCTCACGGTCTTTGATGATTCACAAAATATTTCGCGTACTGACTCCGAAGTCTATATGTTGTTTCTTGCATACGTTTTTTAGAATAGATATCACATCTTGTAGGTACTACATTGATCCAACGTATTTCGTTGTGACCGTGTCTCTTTCGAGAGTAGAGAAATCAGCTTGCAGTATGCTGTCGATTATCTTATTTACCACCATCCCTGAATATCCATTGGTTTCGGCAATTCGGTGTATATAACTAATTTTACTGCGTCTGGACTGCAAGCTAGAAGAGTGTGATATCGCTCGTCTCACAAGGTAGCGGAGGGAAGAAGCATCATATAATTGTCTTCTAAAAAAACGTATGCAAGCAACATTATATAGTTGTCTTCCCTCCGCTACCTTGTTGTGAGACGAGCGATATCACACTCTTCTAGCTTGCAGTCCAGACGAAGTGAAATTAGTCATACACATTAGGAAAAGCTTTTCGCATTTCATAGAGTTTTTCTATCAAGTCCTCCGTTCTTGTTTTAGATTTAATATAATTCTTTGCAACTACTATTTCTTCTTTTTGGGGAATATTAATTCCAAGTTCTTTCAGGGCATCATACTTTTCTAAATCCTCATTCAGTTCTTCAATAGCAGTTATTGCAGCAATCAAATATTGGTTGATGCAAAATCTCTTATCAAGTTCTTGTAGAACAGAATCAATAGTCTGCAGTACATGCACTGCAGTTTATTACGATGACAGACTCCTGAAGGCTCATTTATGAATTCATGAACTATAAAGTTTTCCATCATTGAATTTCTTTTACGAGTTTTGTACTTTTTCATTTCATCCTCCAAATTCCTAAAGAACGAATTACTCTCTTCCAAAAAAACCACTGTTTCAAAAATAAAAACCATAATACCACTGTTTCAAAAAATATGAAAATATGACTTTTTGAAACAGTGGTTGTAGAAAGATGGCCGAGGTTGAGGTGTTAATCTATTAAATTAATTACGATTAGTAAACTAATTAAATGCCAGTTTGTCAGGCTGGAGAAGTAAATATTACTCAAATAAGCCCTATAAATTGGGGTGTTTCCCCCGTAGGTAATAACATTTTTAGTAATGATTGTTTCAGTAATAATAGATGATGTGGACAGTGTAATAGAAATGGAAGGCCGGGTTGAAGAAAATTTATTGAAGAACACAAAGTGATGACAATGAGAATGTTTTCTGTTTTTGATCCTGTTTCGGTATCAGGGGTGTTGTTGAATTGGTTAGCGCTAGCGCTATTTTTGGTAGTTGTTCCATTAGGACATTATCAGGTCGAGGGGGGTAGGGGGGTATTTAGGATTAAGGAGGGAAGGCGGTGACTTTAATATTCAAGGATATTTCTTCACCCCATTATTTGGGGCTGGTGATTTTTAGAGTAGGTTGTTTGTTTTTATTGGGGTGAATAATGCTTTAGGGTTGTTTTCTTTTGTGTTTACTAGAACTAGACACTTGACGGTGACTATGAGATCAGGGGTGGTGACGTGGTTGATGGGGTTTGCTAAGGGATGAGTGATGAAATTCAAGGAGAGAAATGCTCATCTGGTGCCCTTTGGTATTAACTTCTTTTATAGTGTTAATTGTAAGAGTGAGTCATTTGATTCGTCCTGTTACGTTGTCGTTTCGGCTGGCTACAAGTATGATAGCAGGACATTTGATTATTGGATTGCCGCCCCGGTGGCGCAGTGGTCTAAGGCAATGGCCTCTGATCATTCGTCCATAAGGGGTCCGGGTTCGAATCCCGGTCAGGCATGGATGTTGTGTTTGTCTTACGGCACTGGCTCTCTCCCTTCCCTGGAACCAGTGACCCTAAATTAGGTACGGGCGTCTGCTTATAGCCCATTGAGTCGCTCACGGTGGTCGTTAAACCTCCAATCAAAAAAATTATTGGATTAATTTCTAGAACTAGTTTGGCTTCTTTTGGGGGGTTCGCAGTGTCAGTGGTTTTGCAAAGTTTAATATTGGTACTTGAGTGGGCGGTGGCGTTTATTCAAGCGTTCGTTTTTAGAGTATTGGTGATACTGTATTCTTTGGAAAGTTATTAAATTAATAGTTGTATTTCATCCTTATCTGACATTTTGTAGATGTCACTTGGTTATTTTTATTTTCAGTAGTTTATTGGTGAGGGGTGTAAAAGAGCAGTATGTGGTGCGAGTGATTTTTAATTAATAAGAGAAAGATTTATTTGACAATAGCTGTATTGGGGGAGGAAGGGTTTGGTAGTGGCAGTGCCCTGTTTAAAAAATATGATTGTTTCTAAACAGTAAACACCTCCAAGATTTTTTCAAAAAGTACACTGCCACTACAGGCAATTATAATATCATTACAATTGCCTGCAATCCCCAAGAACTTCTGCGCCCCCCTCACTTCCAGGAAGGATGAGGCTTTGTAGTCATTTAAAGGGACCTCTACATACTTCTGCACATTTGTATTGTTTCATGGGTCCAGGGTAGTGAGAAAATTTTCAGTGGGAATGGTAATTCGGACAAAGTATATTTTCTGCAGTGGTCCGATGTTTTGATAAGATGGTCGTGTGGGCCGATGATTTGATAAAGACGGTCGTTAAGAGGTGGGGGACTGTCTTTCAATAGGACGAAGTCGGCTTCTCTGCAATTTTAGCATTGCGGACACACTAGTCGTGTGGGAGATACTTTAACTTTAAAATTTATAAAAATCTGCGAATCGCTAGGGGGCTCTGAGAACCGCTAGAGGCGGCTCAGCCCCTTTTGCCCCTCCCCCTTCCTCTGGTTACGGGCATGTGTCTCCAGTAATTTAATCTCCTTGCCTTAGACCATGAATATGACCACAGATATCATTAAAATGATATCTGTGAATATGACACACAGCTGCTCCCGTTCATGCAGTGTTGAGAGGTCACAAACAAGTCAAGAAGGTTTGTCACGTGATGTGTGTCAAGATTGCTCTAAGGACGGAGAGACCAGGTAATGGCGATGATCAACAGTATTTACCTTAAACCATGAATGAGGCATTAACAAGGTGACCAGTTCAACATACTTTTACTGAGTTTATCTTCATAAAAAATCAAGTGGTTTATTTTCTGCCCACTAGTTCGTGTGGTACACATTATTAAAGTTAAGTCACTCTGGTTGGTGCTCCCGCTGAAGAATTAGTTTGCATACTTTTACGCGTTTTTGCTGCCTCCCCCTACAACGCAAGATTTTTTAGCAAAATAACCATTAATCTTTTTTTTTTGATTGGAGGTTTAACGATCACCGTGAGCAACTCAATGGGCTATAGGCAGTCGCCCGTCCCTAATTTAGGGTCACTGGTTCCAAGGAAGGGAGAGAAACAGTGCCGTAAGACAAACACAACATCCATGCCTCACCGCGATTCGAACCCGGACCCTTTTCGGACGAAAGATCAGGGGCCATCGCTTAGACCACTGCGCCACCGGAGCGGCCCATTAATGTTTGCACCTTTAGTTTTCATTGTGAATATTTTTTGTTGTTATAGAGTGCATATACACTGCTGGCCACCCAAAATGCAACACCAAGAAGGAAGCATCCGATTGGCCTAAAATTCGCACCATGCGTCGCCCGCGAGAGGACATGCAAATGATTAGCTTTGCAGGGCATATGCAAATCAAGTACCCCCGGCCAGCCACCGAGAAGCACTATAAGAAGGGTGCACAGAAGGCGAGGTGTAAGTAGTAGAAGTGTGTTGTGCTGCCGGACCTGTACGTGGGAAGCTTCCTGATGTATCGTTGCAGAATACGGCAGTCATTCTAGCACGTTTTGGAGTTCGGCAGAGGACGAATTGGGGCTTATCGCGACACCGATTTATCGTACCGAGACATCGGCGCCAGTGCGGGACGACATCCAGCCACAGTGAGGCCAGTATGGATTCGGTGGTTGCAGGAGGGACGGACGGACCGACGTAAGCGATTGCCGCAGCCGCTGCACACCACCGAACGAGAGGACCAGCATGTTGTGCGGCGGGCATTGACGGCTCGCACCGCCACATCACGAACGTTAGCGCAGGAATTAGAGTGTGGCGCAACAACCTGTGTCTGCACGTACCGTTCGACGTCGTCTGCAGGAGCGGGGACTTGTCGCACGGCGCCAATTGCTCCGATTACCATTGACATTACACCAATGGCAAATGCGGCGGCAGTGGGCCGTTGAACGCCGCACCAGGACTACAGAATGGCACGACATTGTCTGCTCCGACAAATCCCGTTTCTGCCTGCAACACCACGATGGTCGGATCCGCGTGTGGAGGCTCTGAGGCGAGAGATTGTATGACGCCTGCATTACGCATCGCCATACCGGTCCGTCGCCTGACGTTATGATTTGGGGCGCAATTGGATATGACACCCGCACCCCTCTGGTACGCATCACCGGTACACTCAACAGCCACAGCTACATCTCCGACGTTTTGGAGCCTGTAGTCCTCCCTTACTTGCAGGACCTCCCAGCGGCCACGTTTCAACAGGACAATGCGCGCCCGCACATGGCACGCATCGTGCGACAGTTCTTCACGGCGCACCAGGTGTCACTGCTGCCGTGGCCCGCCTGTTCTCCTGATATGACGCCCATCGAGCACGTCTGGTAGCTGATCGGTAACCGAGTTGCCCGGCAAGCACCACCCGCGGTTACCCCTGATGAACTGTTGCAACGTGTGGAAGCAGCCTGGACCGACATACCCCAAGCCCACATCCAAAGCCTCTTTCGTTCGATGCCGCGGCGTGTAGCAGCCGTTATTGCCAGCCGTGGGAGCCGCACGAACTATTGATGTCTGCGTGCTCCGCAAGTCGCACGGGCCTGTAAGCTCAATCGTTTCATCTTTGTATCTGTTGTTATGTGTCCAGTAAATATGACTATGCTATCTCGTGTCCTTCTTGGTGTTGCATTTTGGGTGGCCAGCAGTGTATATAAACTCCTTTTATTTTTTAAAGTTGCCCCACTACGCGTATATTCTCCCTATTGGAGTGTGAATAGTTACCTCATTTCTCAACCTTCCCCCACTCCCATTTAAATTGTGCGCAGTGTTCCACAACGAAAGTATTTTTCTCTCATTGAAGATAGTATAAGTGTCCTTCTGTGAAAAATTTGTGTTGATAAGTCAATTATTTTTGGGGTTATGACGAGTGTGTGAAAAATTTCCGATGTCCACAATAGTGGACCTCGGTAAATGAAGAAATTGTTTACTATCAACATATCGAGATGTAGGAAATATTAGAAACACATATACATACATACAGATGTTCACAGATTTTAATATATAGAAATACCCCAATTTTCAGGCTAACAGCCACAGCATATATGTTATAAAAATGAGATATTTTTCCAAATGGCAGCCCTCATTGTGATCTTTTGGGGGGTGAGGTGGGTGGCAAAGATGGTGTGTACGTTTTTTTTTAATTTTGATAATACACATCAATTTTCTATTTGCTTTCTAAAGCAGGAAATCGATAGTTATCAAGGGCTACACAAAGTCCTGCATTGCAGTTACTGCTAATCAAAAAATAAATTAGAAGCTGCATATCCCTAAATTATAAATTTTGGACGATTCCTTTTTACGGCGACCAAGACCACTTACCTCGTTTTTTTTTCGTTTTTGATCTACCCTGTTTACATACTTAATCCATGAATATAACCGTTGGTCTCATGTTGGGCAAGTTTTTCTTTTTTGTAAGACTAGTAATGTGTTTGAATTACACATTACTTTTTATGTGTGACCTGCATTTCAACTTCTTATACAGTGGGAACTTATATGTTAAATTAAATCATGATTTCCTAATTTTTTCACTTTGGAATAACAAAGTAATCCCGCTACCGATCAAACAGTACAAAACAGCACTATTATTCAAGGTCTTTAAATCGTATATGTACTACATCTATATCTTCAGATAACGAACATTACCACATAACATGTAAGCAGCATTTCATCATAAAATGTAGTATAAAATGTAAAAGATCGTATCTTATATTCAGATCTTTGCTGACATCCAGTAGCACATGTCAACCCCATGGTACAAATGTATTTCATGATTTCCTTCAACCACAGAAATTAAAATCGCGCACTGAACTTCAAGTAATCTATAATGATTTTCAGTACAGTTACGAACTACTCACCGTGAAAGCCGGTGATTGACCCACATCACGCGAATACCCTCTGGAGATGTTTGTGCCGCCTTCGGTGCTCTTAGCTCTATCTACCTTAAGGTGACCAGATATAGGGACACCGATTTGAGGACAAAAGGGCATGGCGTCCTCAAATCGGTAGTTCATTTGGGGACACATACGTACTCAAAATAAATATGCAAATATTTTTGTCACAAAACTGCGTTGCTTCAATAAGTGTGATATTACACATTAAAATCTGTGTCTTAAAAGGATATATCTTGTAGAATGTTGGTAATTTGTACTGACAAAGCCGAACTATGATGGCGAGAACATATTAGCAAAAGTGAAATGCTTTACCTTAAGTACATGCGCTGAATTAAAATTAGACTGCACATCATAGCAATTGCATGGCGAATTTTTCATTTTGCCAAAGATTTTGGTGAAACTCAGAACAAGTACAGTTGAAATTTGACAGCGCCAGTGGTGCATTGACCTAGTGCTGGCTACTGACCATTCGTACAAGTGGGTACGGATTCGAGTCCCGAATGAGGCATGGGTGGTGTGTTTGTCTTGCAACACTTGCTCTCTCCCTTCGCTAGAACGAATGTCTCCAAATTAGAGACAGGTGACAGCTTATAGTCCTTACAGTTGCTCGTAGTGGTCGTTAAACCCAGAAAGAAGAAAAAAAAAAAGTCAAAATTTGTTTTCACAAGAAGCATGTTGGAAAATCAGTACAACCGAAACTACTTTTAAGAAAATTTTTCATTGGAAATCTAAAGGGTTAATGAGGGAGTGTAAATTCGAGGACACTTCCTCATTAACCCTTTCCGAGGCACGGTTCCACGGCACCATGCCTCGGAACTACGAATTCGATTTATGCCGATTTATCGGAGTTTGTCATTTGTCAAACTCTGATAAATCGGCAGCTTTTCCCATTCTGACTCCGAACACTCTACTAACCGAAAGCCGGTCCACTGGTTGTATATACAGTGCTCTGTGAACTTCACCTGAGCCATCATTCGGTCTCCGGGCGCGCTCATTTCTCTAGGCTGGGAGTGGTCATAATGTAAAGGCTCATCGGTGTATATACATATACAGGGTGTCCGAGAATTATTGGACACATTTCAAAATTATATAAAACAAAACATTAAACGGATAGAAAGAAACTGACTGTACTAACTTACAATGTAACTACACAAGTTAATAAATTTCGATGTGAGATCCCTTGGTTGCTCGTAGTACGTCCAAGCGGTACTCGATTTCATGCCATGTATTGGCAAGCATCTGAGGAGTTATGGAATTAATAGCAGCTGTGATACGCTGCTTCAGTTCCTGCAAATCAGTACAAAGCGTCTGATAGACACGATCCTTCACATAACCCTACATGAAATAATCCAATGGAGTTAGATCTGGAGAGCGAGGAGGCCACGGAATGGGAACACCACGCCCAATCCATCTGTCTGAGAAATGCTCATTTAGGCCCTTACGTACACACGTTGACCAATGCGGAGGCGCTTGTTCGAAAACGACGTTGTCGTATCTTTTGATCTGGGGTATGGCGAAATTTTCTAGCATATCCGAGTAAATGTCACCATTTATGGTTTTTTCGCAGAAGAAGAAAGGGCCAATTACTTCTCTTTTTGATAGGGCGCACCACACATTAACTTTTGGAGAATCACGTTCCAGTTCAATAGCAGCATGAGGCGGTTCACTGCTCCATATCCTACAGTTGTGACGATTCACAATACCTGATACATGAAATGTGGATTCATCACTAAAAGTTACAGTACTGAGAAAGTTTTCGTCGTTTTCCACTCGATTCAGCATATCCACAGCGAACGTATCGCAATGTGTGATCATTTACATGCATCTTTTGCACTATTTGAATTTTATAAGCATGAAACTTTAATTTCTTGTGCAAGATATCGTGAACTGTCGATTTCGGAACTTTCATTGACTTGGTCAACCGTCCTACCAGCTCCTCCACGATGTTCCACATTGGCAGTTTCTTTAAACCGTTTCACCCACCGCTTAATTGAATTCGTTGACGGAGGATTACAACCATACTCTGAACGGTACTGTCTTTTAACTTTAATGACAGACTTTAATTCCGCAAGCCATAACACACACATCGCCTTCTGCTGTACGGATGACATGACTACTGACTGCTGCACATTTCTCACACATCCCTCATCAGGCCACATCTAGCACCATCTATCGGATTATGGGAATAACAATTCTCCAAACAAAAATATAGAAACCGTGGTAGTAATACGTGACATAGAAAAACAGACAATGCTAATAGTTTTTTTTTACATAATTTTGTAATGTGTCCAATAATTCTCGGACACTCTGTATATCCAGTCCAATGTTACAGGGTTTTTATTATTTTTTATTTTTTAGGGGTGAGGTTTAACGACCTCCGTGAGCAACTTAATGGGCTATAAGCAGGCACACGTTCCTGATTTCGAGCCACTGGTTCCAGGAAAAGGGAAAAGCCAGTGCCGTAAGATGAACACAACATCCATGCCTCACCGGAATTCGAACCCGGACCCATCTCGGAAAGAAGCCAGAACTTGCACCACGGCGCCACCAGGTTGGCATTTTCACTTGTCCAACAGTGGTCAGTTCTTTTAGCATTCTGTGAAGCACGTAATGATTTGAGGATCTTTACTTTGACTTTGTTATTATATTCTTGATTTTGTATTTTCCTAAAAGAGAGAGAGAGAGAGAGAGAGTTGTGGAAGAAACTGGGGGAGACTTCATACAACAGTGGATTTATAATGGTTATTATTATTTTTTTTTATTGTAGGATTAACGACCACCGTGAGCAACTCAATGGGCTATAAGCAGTCGCCTGTGCCTAATTTAGGGTCACTGGTTCCAGGGAAGGGAGAGAACCAGTGCCGTAAGACGAACACAACATCCATGCCTGATCGGGATTCAAACCCGGACCCCTTACGAACGAATGATCAGAGGCCATCCCTTAGACCACTGCGCCACCGGGGCGGCTATAATGGTTATGAACATATGTACGTATATCAATCGGGGTTTATTTATAGAAATCAGTTATCAGTGACTGTTTCAATTTCTTTCTGGTAAAATTACCGCCCCAACAGGCAGCACCACCACTTGAAATAATTTTGCGTATGAATCGTTGGCTTTCCGTATAAGTGCAAAAGTCTGAATGTCATTTAAACTTTTCAAAACTTTCCTTGTTCACTTCAGACGACGAAACAATTTTCCCAGTGCACGCTGAACTTCCAATTATCGCCGCAAAGAAATGAGCGCCAATGCTCAAGGCACCAATCAAAATAGTCTAGAGCCCAGGGCCGTAGCTAGGCCAACGAGCTAGTCGGTCTTGGCTACAGCAGGGAGCTCACCCCCCCCCCCCGCAAGGCAAGCATGCTTACCCCTGGAAAATGGACTATGTAAATCCTTTGAACTTTTATTTTTCGTATTACATTATAAACTGCCGGAAAGTGAAAAAAGAACACCCAGGAGGAATGCCGGTAGGAATGTCATATTATAACATGTTAATTGTTAAGGGCAGCGGAAACTGCGATCCAAGTTGGAATGTCATTGGATGAAATAATGACGTCACTGAGGACGACAGCATGCAAATGTACGCAGCGCGTATTTAAGGACTAGGGCGTGCAGAATGAAACCATTCGTCTGGTGCCGTGTTGTTCAGTGCTCGTTTTAGAAGCTATCATGCCTGCACGATGCAGGAGCGCAACATTTGTTCAGTTATCGGAGTTCGAGCGAGGCCGTATTGTGGGTCTGCGGAAAGGAGGTTGGTCCTTCCATCAAATTGCGGATCGAGTGGATCGAGAGGTATCGGCCGTTGTAAGATGGTGGCGTCTGTGGTCAGAGGTGCATTTCCGCGCAACACAGAGTTACGGACGCACGAGAGGATCGGCGTGTCAGGAGGGCTGCACTGGCAGAGCGGACGGCTACGGCGTCACAAATTCCATCTTCTGTCATACCAAGGGTGTCTACCAGAACGATACGGAATCGTTTGTTGGTAGCAGGACTACGGGCACGCTTGCCGCTGGCACGGTAACTACTGGCTGACCTCTGGTCATTGTTGAGCACATTTGCGGTGATGTCAAGAAAGAGTTCATTGGAGGGAAGAATGACGATCAGTGGTACTCAGTGATGAAAGCCGATTATTCTTGGGGGCATCTGAAGGTCGTGCACGTGTCTAAAGGCGACAAGGGGAGCTGTTTCTGCCATCGTGCATACGTCAACGACGCAAGGCATCATGGTGTGGGCAGCGATTAGCTATCACTCTCGTACGAGGCTGGTATTTGTACGGGGTACAATGAATAGCAGTACGTACATTAGCGACATCGTGCAGCCGGTCGTCCTGCCATTTTTGAGTGAGATCTCCGATGCGATATTCCAGCAGGATAACGCCCGCCCACACTCCGCCCGGGCAATTCAACATGCTCTTCAGGCTATACATCAACTCCCTTGGCCAGCACGCTCTCCGGACTTTTCTCTAATCGAGCCTGTCTGTTACTGGATCGGACAAAGCCTCTTCCGCGGACCCCGGCTGGCAGCGACCATCTCTGAATGATACATTCAAGTTGAAAGCGCATGGAATGCTTTCCCCTTGCGTGATATCCAGCATTTGAACGACCAATTGTATGCCAGATCGAAAGCTTATATTGCTGCTGGAGTTGGTGCAACACCTTATTAAAAGGTGCCTTCTGTACACTGTAGTACGCATTAAAAGGTAAAATAAGCATTGAATCACTCCACACGTGTGATCGATCACTTTCCTTTCTTTACAAGTTGTTGCACAAATCTCATAGATGCAGCTGCGATATTTAGTGGTGTTTTTTTTTTTACTTTCTGACAGTGTACTTTGCCTTATTTATGATGGTGTAAGTTAAAAAAACTAAGTAATGATTTGAAACGGTAACTATGTTCATAATCGACAGATTCCTCAAATGAAAATTTGTCATTATTTATTCTTGACTAAACACACAACTAAGACGCTATCGAAAGTTGACGGATATATAATAAACATAGAACGAATGAGTTATTGTGAACAACGAACTTTGCCTTCTATTTAGTCTGTTTTAAACAGTCTTGCCATAATTAATATTCCTTTGGCACTTCATGGAAAAACACTTTGTATATTCCCTCGAAAATCCTTTTAGATGATGATAATACATGTACTCTTTTAGAGCACTTTTGTAAGAAAAACAGATATCGTGTTCACACACAGTTCACACCATCATCTCATCTCTCAATTGTCTAGGGTCGTGATCCCATAATTCTTTGCAACGCACCTCTTGCTGGCTGCTTGACATCAACGCAAACGTAAACAAACTTGCTGCAGGTGTCCCATGAAAAATAAAAGAAACGAGCAAAGGACGATAACATCCAACAATTTATTAGTGTATTACGCGCTTCTAAAAAAGCAAAACTGAAATGATACCGCACGAACGATTGATAACTTAAAAAAAGTACTTCTGCTGGAAGTGAATTAGTAGGAGCAGCTGCACCAATGATTCTCTGCCACGTGGGCACCGGGCCTGTTGCTGCTAAGGGTTAGGGAAGAGAAATACTGTGTGTGTGAGTGCAGAGATGGATTCTCGAATAGGCCGACTAGGCCCGTGCCTAGGACGACAAATTTTAGTGGACGTAAAAATTAATTATTTGTTAAAACCCATAACAAATAAGGAACGAAAAATTTAAAATTAAAATAAAAGCGAAAACTAACACTTAGTCCGAAAACTGCTGTATACAAGATTTTGTTTCTGAATTTCCGTAATTTGTTTTTTTCGGTTGAAGGTTTAGCGACCACCGTGAGCAACTCAATGGGCTATAAACAGTCGCCTGATCCTAATTTAGAGCCACTGGTTCCAGGTAAGGAGAGAGCCAGTGCCGTAACACAAACGCAACACCCATGCCCCACCGGGATTCGAATCCGGACGCACTGGGATGAGCGGTTATAAGCCAGCGCTTAGACCACTACGTCACCTATTCGACCATTACAGAAATTTTTGTCTTGTGATCCACTATAGAAACACACGTATCACAGGGGAAGACCTCATAAATTCCCTCATGAAAAAAGTTCTTTTAGCTCCTAGATGAAAGAAAACTGTTGAAATATGCATTGGAAAACTAATTCAGTCGTGAACAAATCATTACAACAATTTAAGGATAAAAGAATTTTAAAAATCCACTCATGATTGAAAGCAGCATAACAAACCGTGCTCAAAATGGGTTGTTGTATCAGATAATTATAAGTATTTATTTGGCCCACTCATCATTGAACACAGCATATCAAACCATGTTCAAAATGGGTTGTTGTATCAGATAATTATAAGTATTTATTTGGTCCACTCATGATTGAACACAGCATATCAAGCCATGCTCAAAATGGGTTGTTGTATCAGATAATTACAGGTATTTATTTTGTCCACTCATGATTGAACACAGCATATCAAACCATACTCAAAATCGGTTGTTGTATCAGATGATTATAGTTATTTATTTGGTCCACTCATGATTGAACACAGCATATCAAACCACGATCAAAATCGGTTGTTGTATCGGAGAATTATAGGTATTTATTTGGTACACTCATGATTGAACACAGCATATCAAACCATGCTCAAAATGGGTTGTTGTATCAGATGATTATAGGTATTTATTTGGTCCACTCATGATTGAACACAGCATATCAAGCCATGCTCAAAATGGGTTGTTGTATCAGATAATTATAGGTATTTATTTGATCCACTCATGATTGAACACAGTATATCAAACCATGCTCAAAATGGGTTGTTGTATCAGATGATTATAGGTATTTATTTGGTGAATGATTGTCTACTGCGCAACGATATTTGTACCACCTCCTTGAATAGACGCCTTTTTTAAGTCTACCCATAATTTTAACTCACGAACTACCATTTTGATTCATGAACCAGTACTGTCGTTTCTTTTAAGATAAATGTGTGTGAGACACGGAATTCTGTACATCTCTGTCGGAGAATCGCTTTGTACTCCGTATCTGTAAGTGGATAAGGGTATGGAGATGGTGGACCATCAAAATTGTTGCTAGTGCCTCTTTCAAGATTACAAAAGGAAGATACCACGTACCAATATGATTTTTTTTTCTTTTTTTGATTGGAGGTTTTGCGACCACCAGAGCAACTCAATGGGCTATAAGCCGTCCCTAATTTAGGGTTACTGGTTCCAGGGAAGGGGGAGAACCAGTGCCGTAAGACAAACACAGCATCCGTGCCTCACTCGGATTCGAAACCGGACCCATCACTAGAACCCATCGCTTAGACCACTGCGCCACCGGGGCGGCAATATGCCTTTGGCTCCAAGATTAATTATTTATAAGAGCGTGCTTGGTCCGGTGACATATTTTTTACTCAAGTAGAGAGATTTTTGCTTTGTCTTTTCAGAGCAAAAGCGCAACATATATATATGTGTAGAAGGAAACGAATTTTTTTAAGACATTAACGTTTGTTGTTGTTTTGAAGGGCGCAGTTGTTTTTAGCAATAAAGTAATACTGACTAAATAAATTTCGACACAAGCTACTGAATATGACGACACATTAATGAGATCATAAATTAGCTTTATCTGAAGCTTAAACGAGTATAACATGTATACAGTTGACCTAAGCTACAGACTTCTGTTACCATGTTGTAACTATCAAACTAAGAATGACGTTCAGTCGAACTGACTGATAAAAACATATTATACAACACACTATTAGAAAGAGTTCGAATTCCACTTTGTTGATAAAATACTTTAGGCTTACTGTTCTTAGAGACATCAGGAAGACAGTTACTTGTCACCTTGATCGGGAAAAACTCCACTAGGCTCTGTATTCACTCTTTAGGCTTTTGCGTAGCAGGTCCTCGTAGTTGAGTCATTAAGTCCTTCATACTCCGACGACATCAGACTTTGTCGACATCTGACTCGGGTTCTCCAGGTATTGCTCCATAGGTTATATTCCGAGCTGTACTCCTGGCTATACTTCGCGGTACACTGCACTTCTATCCGAAGACGGCTCGTCTTTACAGCGGCTTAATGATGATTTGTGACGTGATACGACAACGTCGCTGCTTTGTATGACTGTGATTTTTATTTTTATTTTTTATTTTTTTATTTTTTTTTTGAGCGGGCTGTGAAGCACTGTGGATATTCACTATTTCCAAAAACAGACAACATAAAGCTCAAATGAAGTTAACGATTCCTATTCACAAGTATTAAAATAACGATTAGTTCTTTCCAAGCAATCCAGACAAAGGAGAAAATACGAGAAAGTGGCCATTTCTCGAGTGGTTCACCTAGAAATATCCCGGTGTCCAGGTGGGCCGGGATATTTCCCGGTGAACCACTGGGAGTAGGGGTGGAAAATTTGTCTAGGCTTGGGGTCGATAAAGCCCTAAATCCGTCTCTGTGTGTGTATGTGTGTCTTTCTCTTCCTTTCTTTTTTCTTCTATTGCATTATTTTTGGAAAAAACGTAAAATGTAAGAGAAAATTTTTTGGCTTGAGAACGTTTTAGCCAAACGTATCTCTCTAGGCGATGTAAAACAGTGCTGAAGAGAAATCTTTATGGCAGACAGTAAGAAAGCTTTCAGCTTCTTCCTGTTCATTGTTTTGCCATCAGCAAGAGTGGCTTTGCGAGGCATGCGTGAGAGAAGGTGTTTATTGGCGGGAATCTGAGGGCTTTCGTTTTTTAGTGGGGAAGATAGGTTTTACTGTTGACCACGGTCAGATGTGGCTATCTCCGCGCACCAGCGTAGAAGAATGCGCGATTTAAGGTGAAGAGGAAATAGACGAAATTGGGCATCAATAACTTCTGGATGCCACTGCGTGGATCCACGGAAAGGAACCAGAAGAGTAAACAAAAAAATAAATAGGTTTTGTCATGCTAACTGGAAGTTGTGTTTCCTTCAGCCATAATGACCCTGCAACACAGCCACAGTCAAACAAATTCTGATAATGAGATTTATTTTTTATTAATAACGAGGAACTACTGTATACACTAATTATATAAAAAATAGTAAAACTATACTAGTAATCCAATTTACTGGCGTAGGAATATATAAATAAGCGTTTTCAAGCTTTCGCACATCAACCAGATGGCTTCTTTGTGGAAGATAGACAGAAATTCCTTGAAAAAGCCATCTGGTTGAAGTGCGAAAGCTTGGAAAAACTCATTTGTATATTCCTACACTGTAAAAAATTATCGTGAATAGTCAGTGTTTCACCCGGATTAAGACGGTTTACAGATAATCAGCACGCCACCTGGCGGTCAATCATAAATTTCCGGTAGATAAACGACATGTTCATGGTGTTTAAGGTGGTTCCACCTAAAATGTCTACCTTATGTTTCCACTGGTAGAATTTCTGTACATACACTGGCGTGCAAAAATTAAGGACGAGACGGTTTTTCGAATGTAAAGTCGTGCAGAAGTGCTCCACATTAGCTCCAATCATACCATAAGATCCCCAAGATGTAAGAATATAGGACAAGTGAGCAAAACCAAGGAATCCAAAGGATACAAAGGCACTTTTTTGAAAACGTAGCTTCGAGCACAACTGGACAGAAGACATAAACGTCCATGTGACAGGCGGCTGCCAAGAAAAATCCAGTCTTTAGTAGAGGATATGATCACCTCTGACTGCGTTGCAGGATTTACAACGTCTGTCCATGCTGAGGACGAGGTTATCAAGAAGCTGTTGTGGCATCGCAGCCCGTTCCTCTTGTAGCGCCAATCGTAGCTGCAGAATCGTTGCAGGCGGCTGGTGACGTGCTGCCAAGCGTCACCCGAGAAGGTCCCACACGTGTTCGATTTGATTTAGGCCCGGGGACCTTGCGGGCCAATCCATGCGTTGAGTATCTTCACTCTCCAACAGCTCTGCGACAGCCGCTGTACGATGAGGTGTAGCGTTGTCGTCCATGAAGAGGAACTCAGGACCCACAGCACTTCTAAACAGACGCACGTGAGGCAGGAGAACCTCGGTACAATAACGGACACCAGTGAACGAACCGCCTTGGAAGATGTGGAGGTCAGTACGACTACCAAGCATGATACCGCCCCAAACGAGAACTCCACCACCTCCAAAGCTGTCCCTTTCGATGATGTTGGAGGTGTGATTGCGTGTTCCCTGCTCTCTCCAGATGTGTATAGGTCCAGAATCGCTCGTCAGACTAAATCTGCTCTCATCCGTAAAGAGAACTCGACCCCATTGCTGATGTGCCCAGTTCTTGTGTTCCTGGTACCACAGAAACCGCCGTCTCCGATGAGCAGGCGTTAACGCACACACCGTACTGCTCGTCGTGCAAATAGACCACCTTTGTGCAGCCTCCTGGCCACGGTAAAACGCGACAACGGACATCCAGTTGTCTGTTGCATGTGACTTGCAATTTCTTCAGCTGTCTACCGTCTGTCTCTTTTCGCCTGTAGGACAATATACCGGTCATCCGCCGCCGTGGTTGCTCGTGGACGACCACTGCTAAACTCTCGGACAGCTGTTCCTGTCGTTTTAAATGCTCTCCAAGCTCGTGAAACGATGCTGTGAGCGATCCCGAACTCCTCGGCCACACTTCGACCTTCTTTTAACTTTCCAATGACGCGACCTCGGGTAAAGTCATCCAGATGTCATCTACTGGATTGCTTGCTGGCCATATCACACGGTGGCAACAACTCGACGTCGTTCAAACCGATGTACACCGTGCAATAGCTTTCACAGAATTGCTGAGCGTACACCGCCCGTGTGCTTTATACCCTTCCGACACTCCCCCACGTCATGCTCATATACGCGTATGCTCTACCGTACCGGACCCTAGTCTATCTCCTGAGTGGTCTTTCGGTCCGTTCTGCCTGCTCGTTCCGCTGTTGTGCTAATTTCTCCTCTTCGTTCTTAATTTTTGCACACCAGTGTATTTTCTTCGCAAATAAAGCACTCCAAAGGATGAAAATTTGCACATCGATAAAAGTAACTTTAAGTTATAGCATGGGATATTTAATACTTGCTAAAACATAACTATAATTATATTAAAAATCAATCGGTTTTCTTAGAGTAATGTTCAGCTCTGTTAATAGATGGCGTGACCTGTATCTTGATGACGTCATTTGACAAAATGTTGGATTGCTTAATTATGGTTAAGTTTTAGCAAGCATTAAGTATCCCATGATATAACTTAAAGTTAGTTTTATCGATGTGTAAATTTTCATCCTAAAGGAATACATTAATTGCGAAGAAAATATGTACAGAAGTTTTACCATTGGAAACATAAGGCAGAGATTTTAGGTGGAACGACCTGAAACTGTTTGAACTGTTACTGTGTTTTAACCTTGACAAACTGGCAACGTTCTTCTTAAAGTGGCTATATACTTATTTTTCACGTGCAATCATTCGACTGGCAACACCTCTGAGGGCAACAGGTCTTTATTTCCCGGTCATTAGACTGTTAATGAACATTACGGTATGGTACTGCAAAAATACGGTTTATTGACTGGCCACTCAGCTGCCAGTGTATCGACAGCAATTTGACCCAGCAATTTTTTACAGTGTACTCCAATTAATCGGATTACTAGTATATTTCAACCATTGTCTTTAATTTTATATTTCAAAAGTGTTCAGTTTTTTCGCCCCCCTCCATGTTTTTCATATCTTGAATTTAATTTTTTAATTACTTTTCATTCAGCTCGGAGAAACTGTTCACCAGTGGCATAAATTAACAAATGAACGAAAATGCAAAGCAAAACGTGCATCTGCATTCGTGGATGAATATAGTTTTATAGTTTTTCGTTGAACACAGAGATCCCCCAGATGAGACTCCCCCCTCCTGGTCCTTAGACCTAGCTACGTCCTTGTTTCAGTCTCCTGTGTGTGCACTCACCTGTGATGTGCAGAAAGCGTGCGCATTGCATCGGTCGCCGGGAATACAGTTCTCTTTGGTAGAGCCGATCGTTTATGGTCTGTCAGCGGCGAAAGTGGGCGAATCGGTGTTTCCCTAAACAAAATATAGTTGTGAACAAAATTACGTAGAAATTTGAAAAATAAATGTGCTGGTGAATTTGGAAATTTTGTCTCGCTGTTTATCTAGGAATTTTCCACTCTTTCAGGCAAACTGGGAGCATGTCGCGGCCATCTCTGCCCACGCTTGTCGACCGACATCTTCGTGACTGGACTTCTTGCGATGAGGATGACTTATGAAGTATCCATGAGGGTCATTCAATTGTTTTGGACTACCGTTCCGTAGAAGAATTAACAATCATGCTTTCGGGGAGCAGGGTCGATACTCACAACCGGTACTACAAATTCTCCAGGCGCAGAAGGGATGGTGACAGTTCCTGCTGTGGGAAGCAGAGGCGCAACTAGGGAGGGGAAGACAGGGCGGCTGCCCCGGCCTCGGCTCAAGAGAGGGTGCAAAAATCACTGCTTGCGGTCTGTTTAAAATTGGAATTGTACCTTTTACAACAGTTGCTTGTACACTTAAAATTCAAATTTCTTCCTCAAAATGTTCCAAGGATTACGTTTGTTCACATTCAGACATGAAGGAGCGGTAATATGGTCCGTCCAACTAAAGAAGAGCTACATTCTTCGTTGACAACAATGGTGTCCCGCGGTTTTTCTTTAGTTGCATGGAACGTTGCAAGATAAGAATGTATAACAAAGTAAATTCCTTCGTCATTTTTGGTCCACGCCGAGGATCGAACCCGAGTCCTCTCATTCCGGAATAAGTCGCTCTACCAACTGAGCTACGCAGACGTTCGTTCTCGCTGCTATCTGCCATTTATCGTGTGCGTCCTGCGGGGCAGGCAAGTCACATCTCCCCTCCACGAAAGTGGGCCGGGGGCATGGTCCACGGGTCAGTCGGGACCATGTATCGTTGTAGGCAGCCATCCGCTGAAGAACGTGCACTTGAGAACTCCCAGTCAATCTGGTGTGTGGAATGTAACATCACACACATTTTTATTTTTCGAAGCGCTGAAGAAGGGATTCTCTTATTTTTCCTGGCTCGCGGTGTGGGAAGAACATCACACCATTGCGAGATCTTTAACGGCCGGGTCATCCGCGAAGTTCGGGCGCCATTATAACGAAGTAAATTTCTCCGTCATTTTTGGTCCAAGCCGGGGATCGAACCCGAGTCCTCTTATTCCGGAACAAGTCGCTCTACCAACTGAGCTACGCAGACGTTCGTCTCGCTGCTATCTGCTTTTATGTCGTGTGCGTCCTGCGGGGAAGGCACGTCACAAATGTTGTTTACATTTTGAAGATGACAATCCGATTTTTGGTGTAAATGTGACAAGGATGATAAGTCACATAATATCCGAAAACATGAAAATTTCATCGTCCTGGAGCGGGACTCGAATCCGCGTCTCCCAGAGCCCCGGGTATGCTAACCACTACACCACTACACCACCCAGAACGACCAAGTCTCAAGTTCCATGTCAATTTGAATATAACCATCACAGGTTTCGCTAGTCGAAGCAACCGGCATTCATGCTTAGCGAATCTGGGGTTTAAGAATCATGATTTATCTGCTCCTCCGGGTAATCACGGGATATGATTCTAGCGAATCCTGTGATGGTTATATTCAAATTAATCGTAAACTTGAGACTTGGTCGTTCTGGGTGGTGTAGTGGTTAGACTACCCGTGCGCTCTGGGAGACGCGGGTTCGAGTCCAGCTGCAGGACGATGAAATTTTCAAGTTTTCGGATATTATCTGACTTACCATCCTTGTCACATTTACACCAAAAATCGGATTGTCATCTTCAAAATTTGTATTATATGGTGTAATCTCGTACTTATTTCATGAGTTGTTTACATTGTTGACTATTCTCTGGTGGCATTCGATCATTTCTATGGCTGCGAGAAACTACTACCAGCTAAATGAGGTCCATTTGCTGTGGTACCAAAATTCCGAATTCTGAAGCAGTTGCGACAAGCTACACAAACAGTTACAGTTTGATTGTGCCTTCTGCGTAGAGTTAAACATAGGGGTATCACGTTAATTTTGTTTTGTCGAGAAGTGTATTATTACCAACGAGATAGAAATACATAGAGTGCTTCTGTGATTGGTTCTCTGCTGTGGCAGCTGAAGCCAACGTGGGGAGAGCCCGCCATCTTTGATGAGGTACAAATTCTGCGTGTGTCAAGGAGTCACCTCGGTTCTTTCAGCTGCTCGGCTATCGTGTTATGTTTTGTGAATATTCACAATTATCAGCACCTTTTGGATAATTATTTCAACAATAAAATGCCATTTACTCCACTTTTGGAAGGTTAGCCCTACATTTCACAAGTAAGCATTTTTAATAAGGTTGAGCTGTAAATGCTCAGTTAATCAAACGCAGAAAATAAGACATCTAATCCGTGTAGCTGGTGATTAAACCAGCAGATGAACCATTTCAATATCTGTGTCATCTTAAGACTTTTTATTCCTTATATTTTGTAAACATTCGTACTCAATGTGAACACTGAATCATGTTTATGGGAAGATGAGGTTAATTGTGAGTTACCAACTTTGAGGCTTTTTGGGAACAATTTTTACTTATGCTAGTGGTTTTTTTTTTTTTTTTTTACATATACTTGAGGATGTTTTGCAAATGGCATTTGCATATATATTCTAGAATCTGTACAGTGTACATGCAACTTGTCTGACAAGACAACAAATATTTCAAAATCTTAGGAAGCAGCAATTTCTTTTTATGTGATAAAGATCATGTACCCATGGCTAATGCCCATTAGATAGCAAATACTGGTAAAGCAATCAATTTATGGTTACTTAAATTGCAGAAGTAATCATTGTGATTGGTAATATAAATTTATTGCTTGCTGACACCTGTCAGGAAACAATCTAGTATTTTATCTGAAAGCACAGGGTCACCCAGCTTGTGTTCTAGGCATTTGTCTCTGATTAGTGATTAATCTGTAGTATTACTGCAACAAAGTGAGAGTGGGGAGCTTGAAAATTTCTTGACAGAATACTCTTTATTTGTGAATGTGTTAGTACAATGTGTGTGGTATTTGGGTAGCAAAAATACAGGCAATATTGATTTAAAACTGAAAATAGGAAACAGGGAGTACAATGGTACCTCAAAAATGCAAACAACATAAAATATTTATGAAAACTGGCACAAACGATTATGAAATGACAATTGAAAAAAAATTAGGGAATAATACAAAAGAAAGGGACTAGCAACATTTTGTAATAACTACTTGCATTTGATTTTTGCGTGATAGGTGGTGTTTTTTTTTAAGAATGTGACCTCTGATTCATGATGAATGTACAGTCAGTATGTCCATGTATAAATTGCCAGTTATTCCTTTTGCATCAACCATATATATGAGAGGTTAGTATTGAACAAATATCACTCACATAAATCAATCTTTCTTTGAATTGAACAAGTTGTGCCTGTATTTCTCTAAAATACAAATCAGACGCACTTGTATTTCGAGCAAGACTGCTGAAGGAACAAACAAAATAACAACACAAAACATAAACATTTGCTCGCCAAACTTTTTGCACATCATGAATGCAAATCAGTGGTTGTTAATTTCTCACTTCATATTAATAAGAGGCTGTGCCCTTAAAATTGAAACAAACAAAAAAAAAATATGTGCAGTACATCTTAAGAATTGTCAAAATGTGTACAAATATCAGGTGAAAACTACAAAATTTCAGCTTTGGGACAACAAAAAACTAGGCTTCTTAAAAAAAAAGTAAAATATGAAAGTGTAAATAAAAAATATTAAATACTTAATACTGAAACAAAAAAAATACAATTTTTTGTCCCATAAAAAAATTAAAGTCCATAATCTGAATTTTTTGGTCACTCAGCCCAGAGCTTGAAAAATATCTAAAATAATACATGCCCAGAGAAAATTTATCTGCCCAGATATTAAAAGCAGGATGTGTAGAAAGATTTTTTTTATATTAAAAATTATAAGTCTTTTTAGGTTGAAAAAGTACATAAAACTATTTTTAGCTACTCGGTACTGGTGTTGCTAACTGTAAATACCATTTGGAGCATCACATTGCCCCAATGTCTGTCTATACCTAGGTCACAGGGGAGTTACAGAAGTGATATATATATATATATCTATCTAACTACAACATATATTAGGTCACCAAGTTTATTTAAACTGCACTTAAGAATAATTATTTTCAATTCTTTTTCTTACGGATAAACCTTGGAAGATAGTTAAATAATACATAGCAAATAAACATATGTAGATACATAAATAAAATAATTTTCATCAAAAAAAGGGTTAGCCTATTCCTGCTGTTAAAATACATCAAAAAGTAAACTGACAGAATAAAAAATACAGGAAAAAGGTAAGTAATGTTTATTCATAATGTTATATATATATATATATATATATATATATAGAGAGAGAGAGAGAGAGAGAGAGAGAGAGAGGGTGGGCGACATCATAACCAGGTGTATATATATATATACTGGGATGTAAGGTCAGGTGATGCGTAACATCACAGCCTCTCCTTGACAAATGTCAACCCCGCCTTCTCGTGGTGCATCCTGTTCCCACTAAAGGGGCTCTGACGACCGCCCATAGCGGTATAACTATACCATCGGGATCAGAGGAAATGCTATCCCACACTCACCAACCCGCTTGGCCAGCGTGGTGAGTTATGGCCAAACCCCTCCAAAATGATTCCACAACCTAAATCTTGGCCCTCAGTCTCCGGCAGCTGGAATGTACCTGGCCAAGGCAGCGGCCAGTGCGACATGAAGGCAGAGGGTGCTAAGAATCCCCGGAGGACCGGACTAGGCTGCCATCTGATGCTGACCTTGGCTACTTACAATGGACGCTCCCTATCTTCTGATTCAAGGCTTCTTGAATTGGAAGAGGAACTACAAAGGATCAAGTGGGACATCGTAGGGCTAAGTGAGGTAAGGAGAAAAGGAGAAGATCTCATCAAACTGAAAAGTGGACATCTCTTCTACTATCGTGGGACAGATACTGGCAGAACTAGTGGTGTTGGATTTATAATAAACAAGAAACTGAAGGACAAAGTTGTAGAAGTTGAAAGTTCCTCTGACAGAGCTGCACGACTTGTTATCCAACTCTCGAAAAGATACCAGGCTCAGATTATTCAAACTTATGCACCCACCACAAGTCATCCTGAAGAAGAAATTGAAGAATTTTATGAAGAAATTTGTCATCTAAATAATAAAGGTAAGCAGCATTTGAAGATAATTATGGGAGATTTCAATGCAAAAATAGGGCAACGGCAACAGAATGAAACTTCAGTAGGTAAATTCGGTCATGGCAACAGAAACCAGCGTGGAAATACTCTCGTTGAGTTTGCAGAGGCAGAAGGGTTTTTCATCTTGAACTCCTTCTTCAAGAAAAAGCCACACAGGAAATGGACATGGAGACATCCAAATGGGACGACAAGTGAAATTGATTTTATTATGTGTAACAAAAAATTCGTCATAGAAGACTGCAGTGTGCTAAACAAGTTCAACACAGGTAGTGACCATAGATTGGTGAGATGTAAGATGCACCTCAACACTAAACTTGAACGTGGCAAGCTCATAGGACAAACAAAATCTATTGACATAACCAACCTTAAAAAACACCATAATACCTTCAAGTTAGAACTGAAGAACAGGTTCTCTGCTTTAGAAGGCCTAACATCGGAAGAAGTTGACATCTCTGAAGTTAACAGAAAAGTAACCAAAGCTCTTATGGAAACAGCAACAAAATTAGCTGGGTCTAAGAACAAGTTGCATGTGAACAAATTATCAGGAAAAACCAAAATGTTGATGCAAAAAAGAAGGGAGATGAGGACAACTAAAGAAGATGTGACTTCCAAAGTGGAATATATAGAGCTATGCAAGACAGTAAGAAAAAGTATCACTGAAGACGTAAGAAAATTCAACTGTGAACTAGTGAGGAAAGCAATTGAAAACAACCAAAGCCTAAAGATAGCAAAGGGACATCTCAGTAAGGGAAGAAAACAGATTATGGCACTGAGAAAAGAAGATGGTTCTGTAACAAGAAATAGAGGCGAAATTTTGACAAGAGTGAAAGATTTCTACTCCAAATTATATGAAAGGGATGATATATGCACTCCAGACATCATGAAAGATACCAGTACCAGAGTTCCTCCAGTCCTTCCAGCAGAAGTTGCACATGCAATCAAGAACATGAAGCGAGGAAAAGCTCCAGGAGAAGATGGAATTACTGTAGACATCATACAAGAAGCAAGTGGAGAAATCGAAACAGTACTCGCCCAAATTTTCACTCGATGCCTTAATGAAGGAAAGATTCCTGAGGATTGGAACACCGCTACAATGATCCTGCTACATAAGAAAGGTGACATTGAGGATCTCGGAAACTACAGACCTATCAGCCTCCTATCAGTAGTTTATAAAATCTTCACTAAAGTTCTTTCACACCGCTTGAAGGTAACACTGGACATGGCTCAACCGAGAGAACAAGCTGGATTCAGGAGTGGCTACAGCACAATAGATCATATCCACGTGCTGAGAGAACTAATTGAAAGAGCGAGGGAATATGAACTTCCATTGTGCATGGCTTTTATCGATTATGAAAAAGCCTTTGATTCGGTGAAACCATCAGCAGTTACAATGGCTCTGAAAACCTGCGGTATTGAAGATGCATACATTAATATTATTAATAACATCTATGAAAATGCAAGTGCAAAGATTAGGCTGTTTGAAAATACAACACACGTAAAAATTGGAAAGGGAGTGAGACAAGGTGACACCATATCTCCGGAGCTCTTTAATGTCACATTAGAGGGTGTTTTTCAGTCACTGAGCTGGGAAAACAAGGGGATAAAGATTAATGGAGATTATCTAACCCACCTTCGTTTTGCTGATGACGTAGTCATTTTTGCAACTACCCCATCAGAGCTGCAGAGTATGATCCAGGAACTTGCTGACAAGAGTAAAGAAGTGGGATTAAAAATGAACTTTCAGAAGACAAAAGTGATGTTCAATGCTTTTACAAGAAATGAAGATATATCGATTGATGGAGAAAAGCTGGAGATAACAGACACGTACGTTTATCTTGGACAGCAGATATCAAGTGAGGGTCACATTGATGAAGAAATTAATCGGCGTACAAAACTTGCCTGGAGAGCTTTTGGAAGAAACAGCATAATTTTCAAGAGCAATATGCCATTATGTCTTAAAAGAAAAGTGTTTGATCAATGCATCCTTCCAGTGCTTACGTATGGTGCGGAGACGTGGACCTTAACTAAAAGAGACATACAAAGGCTGAAGACAACTCAAAGAAGCATGGAGAGGTGCATACTTGGTGTAACCAGGAGAGATAAGAAGAGGAACTCGTGGATCCGAAAAATGACAAGAGTGGAAGACATCATGATCAGAGTTAAATCCCTGAAATGGCAATGGGCTGGACATACTGCCAGAAGGACAGATCATCGATGGACAGCCGAAATTTTAGATTGGATTCCAAGGGACAGGAAAAGACCCAGAAGAAGACCACATGGGAGATGGGTGGATGAAATTCGAAAGTATGCAGGGGTGACATGGAGGAGACTGGCACAAGACAGACCGTTGTGGAGGAAACTTGGGGAGACCTTCGTCCAGCAGTGGATTGATAATGGTTGACAATGATGATGATGATGATGATACTGTATGTATGGCCTTAACTAAAAAAGAAAAGCAGGATGTATAGAAATATTTTTCTTTTGATACCAAAAAAGACATGCAAAGAATGCAGACAACTTAAAGAATATATATATACAGAGAGAGAGAGAGTGAAACCACTGAAATGGCAATGGGCTGGACATGTTGCCAGAAGAACAGACCACCGATGGACGACTGTAATTTTGAACTAGATTTCGAGGGACAGAAGACCCCATGGGAGATGGGTGGATGGAATTTGAAAGCATGCCGGAGTAATATGGATTAGATAGGCTCAAGACATACAGTTGTGGAAGAAACTTGGGGAGACCTTCATTCAGCAGTGGATTGATAATGGTATATCATCATCATCATTGTCAACCATTATCAATCCACTGCTGGACGAAGGTCTCCCCAAGTTTCCTCCACAAAGGTCTGTCTTGTGCCAGTCTCCTCCATGTCACCCCTGCATACTTTCGAATTTCATCCATTCATCTCCCATGGGGTCATCTTCTGGGTCTTCTATACTAGTATATATACATAGAGAGAGAATTATATTGTGTGAAGTATTTAGTGTATGTACTGGGAGATACCTTTATTATGGTCAAGTTACCACAATTGCCTTGCCTACCCACGAATAAGGCTTACAGATCTGTGTTGTCGAATGTTAAAGCTAACAAACAGATTGGAAACATGCCCAGTGCTAAGGACTTTTAATTTTTATTAAATAAAAACCAGTTAAGTAGTAGTTTTCTTCTGATTATATAAGATAGGGGTAGTTGGTAAAAGTATTTTAATATTGGTACCTCTTGGCTGTGTAAACTCATTGTTTGTTTTCCGTTTTTCTTCGAACTTTTTTTTTTTTTCATTTAAAACTCTCATAAAATATTTGGCGTCGATGTATTTGGAGTGATAAGCTGTGTGATGATTCAGCATTCTCATGGTGATGACCCACGAATATCTAAGATTTTTACCGAAATTGCGGATTGACTGCAACTGTATTTTTTATTTTTTTTTATTTTTTTTTTTCATTTACTCTATTACCGCTGACTTATATTTCACTGAAAATTGGTTCCAAAAAATTTGTGAAATGTCAAAAAATTACGGCACGAGATTTTATTCAACGAGAGCAAGCTGCATCCATTAAAATATAATTTTCTTTTTAAAACACTATTGCCGCCAACTAACAATGAAAAGCGTTATTTGATACGTTAAAGTTTTAGTCTCACCCCTAGGTGTTTATAACAACATTTCTGAGTTATATCCTTATTTAAAATCAAACCATATATTACGAAAACTCCCTTTCTTAACACGGAACGGAAATCGTTCTGTACCTCATCAAACATGGCTGCCACTTGTTTCCGGTGGCTTCACCCGTTCCCCGACGTAAGCGCTCTACTTACTTGTATCTCGTTGATTATTACAGTGCCCGACATTATTACTAAAATGTAGAAAGACAAATAGGGGCGCAATATTTTGTGGTTTGCCCCGGGCGCAGAAACGCCTAGTTACGCCTCTGGTGGAAAGTGCTCTGAATTCTTTGCCTGTATCGGCGAAAAGATTTTCATCATAAGAAACAAAATGAGGTACCACTGTGTTCTCCGTAAGCACCACATTCTCCATGGGTTTAACATGAATATCATCAGACTCAACAGCAGGAGGTTGATCAGGGACCACCACAGATGGCTTACCTGCCACCAAAGTGTCAACCGGAGCGGTAAACTCCTCAAGTAGTTGTTGTTCTTGTTGTTAAACCATAATGTGATTGAAGCCTGTGGGTTCTGTACCCTAGAGGCAGCTGGTGTATCCTCAGGAGCCACTGGGTTGTCCACATTAGAGTCTGCTGGAATCTTTGGTATATCAGCACACGATTCTACTACAGGAATTTAGGAGTTATAATTTAGTGATTCCATGAGGATATTTTTTTTAATGGCTGAGTCCTTCCTCGCATTGATAACTTGAATGTCAGAAGTACTGGCAACGACATCAGCGAAAGTAGACTTTTTACACCTGGGCGTAGTGTGTCAGTCTTTTAATCGCATTTAGAGCAGGCTTTCGTCCAAGAAATCGCTTGGTGTTCCAATATCCCATGATTGGGACAAGCTCGGGCTGGGCACTGAGGAGAAATGTAGCCTTCTTGACCACACCTCCGGCAGGTTCGAGTCATACCTGCGTGTCACCAACGCCTTTCATCTGGCTATCCTCAGGGAATTAGAGACCTGTTTGATCACCCGAATTAGGACAATTCTTGTGCCTGTGTAAACATGCTCTAGTCCCTTAAGCGTATGACGCTTATACCGAGTTGGGGTAATGATTTCACCGTACTCCGTTAGTGCTACAGAATTTGTTTTATTTGGTCGCTAAATAGGCACAAGCTTGACAAATACTGTTTTTATGTCGCCATTTACAGTTGTCACAGTCACATCAATGTCTTCGTATAAACCCGTAAGGGATTTTCAAGGTGTTCCGGAACTTGCACAGCAGTTTGGAATGTCACGGTAAATAATCTGATGTTGAGACACTGTACAGTGTGAAAATGTTTAGGGTGGTTGAGATTTTCAACCAATGCATTTAGGATATTAATATCAGAATACGAGTGACTTTAATTGTCTCTCGACGGTTCAGTAAATTAGCCATACCGAAGGCACCCAGACCCGGGAGGCACAACATGTTAAACCAAAAAAATCCTTTAGTTTATTACTCTGGTAATAAACGCAGTGGCATGAGGAGTTACTGATGCCGAATTTCTGCTCTTTCGCCTCTATCTTTAATCGCGCATTCTCCTTGGCTGGTACTCGGTGGTAACCTCGTCCTCTTCTCACCTGGGTCCCCAAAATAAGCATCCTTATCGAGATTTTTTTAAAGCACAAAAATTTACAAAGTGATTTATAATAAAAAAAGATGAAATAATGAGTTCCATTAGACACAATCAGGTGAAAATAATGAAAACATTTATCGTTAACATAACTACTGTATAATATAAAGGCAATACTCTAAAGAAATGTGCATCTTCTGTCTGAAAGCCAGCAGTGACTGCGTTTTATCATTGTTTTGTATTAGTGGTATGCTTCGTTGAATGCTCACAATCACTTTCAGAAAAGGAACTTGAAAAAAGCTTGACCATCCACTTTAGTGGACAAATTTTAGTGCCGAGCGGTCGGTATCAGAAAATCTTAAAATCCTTTCATCCTGTCATACCTAAGAGCTCCCCTAGTGGGTTAGAACAGCTAGGGGTAGAGAGGGGGTAATACCTGAGGTAAATGTATATGCTTCTGATAAGACGTAATAATAATAACAATCAAATGTAAATATGCTTTATTTTGTCTATGGAGAGAGAGATCCGTCATGACGGAGTAATTTTTGACATGATCATGAGGACTTTCCCCTAACAAGTGGATTTCCTCGACCATAGAGTTCAGCCAGGGTATTTCTCCACTTCCCTCTACCCAAAGCCATCAATAACTTCATCCAGTCGATTATTTTTTAAACTTGATTTAATCTCCTCCATCCACTTTTTCCTTGATCTTTCTCTTCCGCTCTTTCCTGGAGCCTCCCACTCAAATCAGAATTTTAGGAAGTCTTTCTGATGACATTCTTCTTACATGGACGAACCACTGCAATCTTCTCATCTCAATAGTTTGAATAATGTCTACTTTAACACTCATAATATCTCGAATTTTTGTATTACGCACTTTTTCACATCTGGATTTTCTTGCAGAACACCTCCAAAAGTCTATCTCTGTAGCCAATTGTTGATGTCTTTTATACAATGTCCACGTATCAGCACCATATAAAATGATTCTCTGTACAGTCTCAGAAAAAAATGTGTCTTTTTACTCTTGGAAAGACATTGCTGCTCCAAAGGACAGTATTCAAAACAGAAATATCTTTCCTGCCCTCCGCAATTCTTCGATTGATTTCATGATGACATCTACCATCCTGATGTATTATCGATCCGAGGTATTTAAATTCCTCAACTGTTCTCAGCGTAATATTATCAGATGTTTCAGTGAAGTCCCTGGGATAATAAGATAAGTGCTCAGTTTTATTTTCGTTAATTTTAAGTCCCCCAACAGTCATTGGTATTTTTTTTTTGAGGGAAATTTCGCTGGTCAACTTGCTACTGCGTCAAGCACAGGAACACACTTGTGGTGACGTTCTCGTGCCCTCTGACACAGCGCCAGTGGTTCTGATTTGTATTTTTACTTAAGGTGGTTTCACCTAAAATCTCTGCCTTATGTTTCCAATGGTAAAACTTCTTTACATATTTTCTTCGCAATTAATGTATTCCCAAGGATGAAAATTTGCACATCGATAAAACTAACCTTAAGTTATAGCATGGGATACTTAATGCTTGTTAAAACATAATCATAATTATATTAAAAATCAATCATTTTTCTTTGAGTAATGTTCAGACTTCTTAATAGATGGCGCGACCTGTACATTGATGACGTCAGTAAACCAACAAATGTTGGATTGCTTAATTATTTTCATGTTTTAGCAAGTATTAAGTATCCAATGCTATAACTTAAAGTTAGTTTTATCGATGTACACATTTTCATCCTTGGGAATACATTAATTGCAAAGAAAATATGTAAAGAAGTTTTACTATTGGAAACATAAGGCAGAGATTTTAGGTGGAACCACCATGATAATGTAATTTTTGTTATAATCGTTGTTTGTATCCTTTTCATTACAATTCAATATTACTTATGTCATTTTACTCATTCTTTTTTAAATGATCTGATAGAAAAACTATATTCACATGTGCAAAGGCTTAACATCGTGTAGTCACTACGTAGTTATGCGAGCTAGGCTTCCGAGATGTCTGAAGGCCTACTTCAAGGGTTCCGCGAAGAAATAAAGGTTGGGAGGCACTGCTTGAAAGGGTATACTACCCCTTGCACACACGCACGCTCGTGCACTCACACACAAACACACACGCAAACTCACACGCTGGTCATATGATTCCACAAGAACGAATTTATCCCCCTTTTGGTCTTAATGGGATATATAGGCAAAGGAAAACAATTAATTGAGTTGTCTGTGTTCTAGGCTCAGATTACAGGCACACAGACAGGAAATCTGACAAGATGGGAACGTAGAATGTTTACAGTTCTCTCTTTGGGCCGCTCAGTGAAGAGGAAAATTGAATCAAACTGTGACAGACACATGGGAAATAGCAATGTTAACGCGAATCCTAGAAAAAGAAAAACTCTGGGTTCTGGACGAAGTTTCCACCCTTAAAACCCTATACTGTTCGCGCCTCTGGCTAACACCCTGAGACCTCAACATTTGTCCGCTATTAGAAGGTGCCCGATAGTCGAGAGTTTGATTTCTGGGTCTTCCTAAGTTAACACATACTAAATACGTTTGTGTAAAGTTTAATTAAATACATATTTTTTTTATTTCTTTGATTAAATGTTTTTCCTATTGTTTTAGAGTGGAAAACAATATAATACTTGTGGATGCATACAGTACATGTACAGTATTTTTATTTTAAAATAAAATAAAATACATACAACGTACGTATTCTCATGTATTACGACATGTAACATTTTTGCCAGTGGTGGTATTCGAAATTACATTTAGCTACTCCGAAGCGACCGTTCTCTCAGCTGAACTACGCCGGCAGGCTTATCGCTGCTTCATTGTCGAGTTGACTCATGCGTCACCTCAGTAGTACGACATGGTAGTATTTTACAGCAAGTATTGCAATATACGTGCGTAACAATTAAATATGGTGCAGCTTGAATTTTAAAAAAGTTAAAAAAATTCCCCTTTGTTAAATGCTTTGCACACATCAGAAATCAAAGAGGTTTCATCATTGTAGCTTTCAACATTCGGTTCATCTGATGGAACAGCAAGAATATTCAAAATGTATCTGTCTTCTGAATCAGTTGCTTCGTCTGCTACGATGCTTACACAGGATACTGATTTTAAAACATCTTTCACTTGTTGCTTGTGAACATCATATATTTTCGGTAAATAACATTTCCGTATCCAATTTGTATTTGGAATAACACCAATATCTTTCAAGGAATTTTCCAAGTAATTTTTTAATGTAGGGTTATCCAGTTTGGAAAGTGGGATGTTAGTTGCACAAAAGGCACCAGTTAATTTCGAAAGTCCCATTGAGCGATGCTGTTCTTGTGCAGTTCTTTTCTCAGTTAATTCATCAACACACATTTCTGCATTATTTTCGGTTGACTGTTCAGACACACCTTTTTTTGTTTATGCAGCTTGCTTGCTAAATGCTTTTCACAACTGTCCTTTCTTGAAAAATCCACTGGTATGTTGCACAACGAACAGAACAATAGATTTTTGTTCACATGAAACGTTCCCTTGCTGTACTGCTTGCATCTTTCAGATGCACTCATTCTACTCACGTGGTTCATTTTCAAAATTAAAAAACAATATCTAGAAGCTTCATAAACTACTCACGCGAAAGCACAAATTTTCTAAGCTAAGCGTCTGCGAAACACTCTTTTCTGTGAACTGCTTTCCCAGCTAAAATTACTAACACAACTGACGATATCCGATTTACGGTTTACTAGTCCGGCAAGTCGCAAAGGTCATCCAACAGTAGCGGGGGAAACCACGAAAGGACACGTGTGCACTCTTCAGCAAAGTGTATGTGACCTTGAATTACCAGTCAAGCTTGTTCGAAAAGAGTATTTTCGTAACGGACAACCTTGAGAGGAAATTCAAGGTTTAATGCTCTGGTTTAGACTTTCGAGTAGGTTTAAAGCTCTGGTTTGGACTTCCTTTGCGGTATATCTTTCACGTAAATTCTAACGAAGGTAGTATTAAAATTATTTAATTATTTAAAATACAGTCATAAAAAAATTGTAATAGAAAGTGGGCAAAAATAAGTAAAAAATCTGAAATTCGCGGATATATTTGATATTCGCGAAATTACAGTAAAATCCCTAAAATTCACGAAAAAATCTCGGAAATTCGCGCTGCGACAGAATTACTGCCCTACCTATTGTCAATATACAGGCCAACACTGGTCAGCATGCTCGACGAACCGACTCCCCAGTTTTCGTCGAGCATACAGACCAACACTGTGAAGTCGGTTCCGAACAGTTTGAGTTGAAACATTTTTGCCAGTAACCGCACGGAGTTCGCGTCGCAGAAGAGTGACGTTCATACTCCGATTTCTCCTGGTAGTCAGTGTTAAAAATCGATCCTCATTTGTTGATGTTGCTCTCCTACAACCTTGCCCTGGTCTTTGCTTTACATTTCCGGTATCTGAAACCAGGGGCGGGGGAAAGTGAAGTTCGTTGACCGGGCCGGAAATTTTGAATCGTGGTGCACCTTCCTCCCTTACATCTTCCCAGAACAAATAGAAGAAAAACAATGCCTAAGGAGCTTTGTTAGGGATTAGGACCACCTGACCACTTACCTAGTGAAACTTTCGAAGGCACATCACAACAAAAAATCGCACATATGCCAAATAAAAAAAATCTTGGCTAAAATTATTGAAATTATTGACCGGGCCCGGGCGGTTCTGCCGCCACTGTCTGAAAACCGGTTACAAAGTCTGGAAATCACGCTTTGAGACACTCCAATGGCTTCCGCAACTTGCGATTGGGCTAGACCCGCTTTTAAGCGACAGATAGGCTGCAGATTCGGGTAAATCACGTTGTTCGAACATCACATTCATCAACACACATGCAAAGCACGTGACACGCTTTTATCCTGGATTAAATGATCGTACGATCCATGTCACTTTTCATTCGCTGACGGAAACACATCCTTTTTAACGTCACACAAAAAAATTTGTATACTCAGGTGTTTGTAAGTGTGCAAAAGTTTCATTCTATTCACTTTCCTTCAATTTCTCTTAGCATACAAGCAGTTGATGTCAGTAGTTGATATCAAAACCACGATATCCCCTAATTGTTTTGAGCAGTGCATATTTTTTGTGTTCTATGTTTTAACATTAGTTAATTTAATGATAAAATCGAAGTCCGTATATACCCCGACGATGTTTTTAAACGATTTTTAAATATTTGAAATTATGCCGCATTATTCTATTATTGAACGCGGAGTGATACCTGGCCTTTATACTGTTGGTGCACGTGCAGCGCTAAGCCGCGGTCCCGCGGATTAGTTTATTATTAATTCAAATGTGTGTGTGTGTTTTTTTTTTTTTTTTTAAAGAACAATGTATTAGTTCAACTCCTACTGGTAATTGTTTTTATGATAATCCCTATTATGTTTGCTAAAACTGTGTGTACTCTTTGTAGGGGCACAAGATTTGGAATTTCATATTCAATCCCAGAAGCACAAGAAAAACATGTAAACTTGTAGCAACATTTCAAAGAAATCAAGTTTTTTCGGTCAGTCTTCAAAATCTGTACAACTTGTAAATGCAGCGGAAGTATCTCTTGCTTTTCACACCGTTAGCCACCATTCCTCGTATCGGTCGATGGATTATACACCTAAGCTAAATGCTGAAATTTACTGTGACTTTGATATTGCCAAGAAAGTTTCATGTGCTAGGACAAAGACTGAAGCGATAATAAACAAAATTCTCGGGCCTCATTCAGTTGATGTGACGATACAGCTTTTAAAAAGGATACCATGTTTTGGGATTTGCACAGATGGTAGCAATCATGGATCTCTGGAAATATTCCCAATTTTAATACAGTTTTTTGATTATAAAGTAGGAGGCATTCAGACTAAAGTTGTAGAGCTTAAAACAACTCCCAATGAAACTTCAGACACAATTTCATCCTACATCAGTGATACACTAACACAGCTTGGTATTATTGACAAGTGTATAGCATTTGCTGGTGATCATACAAATACTAATTTTGGCTGCCTTCAAAGGACTGCAGGTAAACAATGTTTTCACCAAATTAAAGAAATGTGTGAACAAGAACGTAGTAGGTATTGGCTGTCCAGCGCATGCCCTTCACAATACTATTCAACATGGGGCTGACAGATTGGGAGTTGATGTGGAGTGCATAGTCATGAAATTGAAGAATTATTTTTCTATATGTACGGTAAGAAAGGAAAAACTTAAAGAGTATTGTGATTTCATTCATACAAACTACAAACAGTTACTGTCCCATACTAAACCCAGGTGGCTATCTCTGTTTCCAGCGATTCATAGAATACTTGAGATGTATGAAGAAGCTCTGCAATGATATTTGTTATCCTTGCCTAGTCCCCTTAGAATTCTGAAGATTTTTCTTTTCATCCAGATTGAGTAAGGCATATTTGTGGCACCTACATTCGTTAATATCTGTTTTTCATGACAATATCAAAGAGATTAAAAACGAAAGAAATTCTCTAACTGAAATAATGGATATAATAGAAAATGTAACTTCCCTCCTAGAAAACAGATTAGAATGTCCCTTTATTTTCTTTAAGACTAAAGAGGTGCTGTCATGTGTCCGAGAGGAGGGATTTGATAGGGAATCAGATTCTTTTATGGAGGAAGAAATTTCTTTATACAGGAACTGCTATGACTATTTAAAGAAATGGAGCATCTCATTTACATATTTTCACTGTTTCAAATGAATGGATTTGAAAGGAAAGGTACAAATGAAAGATGTGGAAACATATTTAAAGTTTTTAAATGAAAAAGGGTTCATAATTGATGATGCAAAATATTGTGACCAGTAATTTGAACAAGTTTCTTGAACACAACAGCTCAGACCTAGAAAATAGGTCATGTAATGATAAGTGGGTTAAATATTTCGAGAGTAACAAACATGATGAATGCCATTCAGAACTACAGTACTTAAAGTAGCAAAATATTTTTTTGCTTTGCCAGGACACAATGCAAATGTTGAAAGGGTTTGGTCTTTGATTTCAGCACAATGAACAAATGAGAGGAATCATTTGAATATAGATTCATTCAAGGGTCTGTTGCTAGTAAAGTATAATTTTAACTTGCTCAGATTTCTATAAGTATATTATGAACCAAAAAGGCATTTTAAGAAATATAAATTCATCAGAAAAATATCGATGAGTACGTTATAAAATAAATATATGTAATAGTGTTAAATAAAAAACATGAAAGGATTTTAAGATTGTTTTTATATTTTATTTTATAATGTCCTACATTTTTGTTGAATGTCCTACATTTTGGGGTGCCTTGTCGCAGGGCCGTAGCCAGGAGAGGATCAGACCGGGCAGCGCCCGACCTGCGTTTCCTTTTGCTCGTCCCAAGGACTCATACAAAAGTCCAGTGCCGGACCTCTTATGTATATTTTGCCCGACCTCCTTTGTATTCTTTGCCCGACCTCAGGCATCAGCCGCCAATGCTAACTTCTCTGTCTGACTACGGACCTGCCTTGTCGTTCTTTGTGGTTATGCCATCTGGCCACCCTGCTCTCCAGCAACCAGCAACATCTGCAGTTGCAGAGATACGGCAAGTTCTAACCGTGCCATCTATAGTCAAGGCTTCTTGCCGTTGGACACGTCCTTTCGTGGAAACAAGGATGATCGTAATGACTTGGCTCATGAATGTGAATACTGTAATCAATGTTTGTTCGCTTGGCTAATCCCTCAGCAAACTTGACAGTTGTATTGTCCCGGAGAGGAAATCGAATTCTCAATGATTGATATCCATCTAAATATTTCCTGTTACAATACCAACAACAAAGAATTTATAAGCAGCTTCGAGAGTTGGCTACATGGATGAACAATGAATAAAGGCTTTTCTATGCAGAGATAACTAGTTTATTTGACTGCCATGTGATTTGAAAATTAATTTTTACTTCATTTGTACGATATGAGGCTAACTGCCAGATCCGGATCCTATTGTCAGGACGGAACGGACGCTGATGCGAGGAGATATGGATGCCTTGACTAGTTTAGTTTGGATGTTTCTTCAGGTTTTGTGCTTCAGTTGCGTGGAAAAGTTTTGACTTGGGTGGTGTAAATGGTAGCCTATTCGGATGGCAGTCGGAAGATGTGTGTTCGATTTCTACTCCAGGTCGTCATGTCTCACGTTTACTGAGAAGTTTCCACATGGATGAACAGTGAATTAAGGCATTTAAGCGCCGGAAATAAAGTTCTTACTTACAGTGACTTGCAAATTTACTCTCCTTGAGCTGAGCTTCCAGGGTGTGTGTTTTCGGTACTCTTTTCCTTAGTGACCTGAATAAATGACGTGATATATCCTAACTTCGAATGTAACGTATAAAAATAAATGTGGGTTTCTACCAGGGACGGATTAAGAGGGAAAGTCTATAGGGGCTATAGCCAAGCGCCCAGGTGTTATGCCTGGGCAAATAATAGATAGACAGAGAGAAAGAGAGCGAGGGGGGGGGGGGGTGTAAATTAGCTTTACTTTCGTCTCGTATGATTTTCACTTGTCAGAGACAGATGCTGGAAGACGAACAAATTTCAAAGCAGTGACTCGCCAAGGGTTAAAGTTTCATGTCGCTGAGTACAGTGGGGTGGGAGAGACGGTTTTAGATTTTCCCCTACTATCCACTCACACCTCCCAATTTGCTCTTACAACCGTTAATGGTCGAAGTCCTCAGTGGCTTCACATTGCATAACAAAACAAAATGCACTAAGAAAAAGTATAAAATGCTAAGTCATTAGAAAATCCAAGACAAAGTCTAGGAATCTTAAACTTTTTACTTATGTTCTAACGAGAACAATGGCAAACACAGTGACTTATTATGAAAACTGCAGATAATTTATAAGTTTGAAGAATGCACTACGTGTTAATTATCGCAAGCATATTATTATAGTTTCGTGTTTTAACGGACTTCATAATGATTCCCTTTCATCAGTCCTTTGGGGGACCACTGAGATGGCTTAGCCTAGGGTCCCACTAAGGCCTTAATCCGGTCCTGTTTTCTACCGCTCCTAATTTGTACTCGGCTGATTTTTTCCATTCTGTCTTGTTTGTTTGCGAAGATTACATTCTTCGCGTGCTTTTCGTTCTCTTGACCAAGAATTTTGAACATCTTAGGAATTATCAGCAAGTAGTGCCAACAACATGAGATCACGCACTTTAAAATCTACTGAATGCATCTTGCCAATAGTGATTTATTATGAAGTTGCACTCTTTATTTCGTGGATGAACTGCTGATGAATCAATCGTCTTTTGCCTTTGTCAGCAAACGAACAATAAAATATTCGTTCACTGACAAAGGTAAAAGACGCTAACGTGCGTTCGCTTGGTAAACTCAATCAGTCAAATCATGAATTTCATAAAGAAGATTCACAGATTACACCAAACCAAAACTCATTTCTGGGAAAATCAAATGCAATAATCTGAAAGATAAAGTATTTCGCACAACGCAAATTTTTATATCTGCGAGCTGAAAGTGATAGCAATTATGATAAGATTGTTATTCTTAAGAAAATCTAACCTTAACAACAGCAAACTCTCTTTTTTATTCTGCACAATAAGAATTGTGCTGCGTATCGGTTGATAGAGAGATTTACTATTTTACAAGCAAAAAAACTGAAGTCATCAGTAAGTCATGTAAAAATAACGCGAATTATAAAGGCTGCACATGTACTTTACTTAACAAATGTTTACACCTGAAGGTCATTATGTTGAAAACACTGCGTGCTAATACGTCATAATTCAGTGATCGCTCTGTACTACTGAGTGATCACTGAATTATGACCACCTACCTAATACTTCGTAGGTCCTAATTTCGCCCTCAGTACAGCAGCTATCTGACGCGGTATCGACTAAATAAGATACCAGAGGCAGTTGGAACGTATGACTAAACAAGCTATGTGTGGCCTTCAATGAAGGTGTGAAGTATGGAAGTGCATCCAGTCGCCTGATGTGCCATTCCATAGTGTCCCACAAGTGCTCTGTGGGATCGATATCAGGCGAATTCGGAGGCCAATTGATATGCTGGAAGCTTGAACTGTGTTCCTCAAATAATACCGGCCCAATTTATGGACCTATGGCTCGGCACATTGTCATCTTAGAAGACACCACCACCATTTGAGAAAAAGTGCAACATTGCTGAGGGTACAGATTCAGCAACAAATTCACGATAGTGGACACCAGTCATACGTTATTCCACATGCACTAGGGGTCCAAGTTCCTGCAGGGTAAACACACCATACAACCGTCTCCAGTGACTTGCATTCTGGAAACCATGCAGAATGGATCAAGTGCCTCATGTTGTTTGTATTAAATACGTACACGACCATTCACGGAGTAGAGTAAAAAACCGACTCGTCAAACTAGCACACTTTTTTCCAGTCATCGGAAGTTCAGCTTGCATGATCGTTGCACTAGGCGAGTCTTTTGCGCTGATCAACCGCGGTTAGAAGAGGATGTCGTCCGGGACGTCAGCTGTTATAGCCAGGACTGTAGCAAGCTTTTCTTATCTGGGAAAGCAAGACTTGAAATTACGTCCCCTTCCAGTTCAAAATTACACCCCCTTCAAGTTTGAAATTCCACCCCTTCGGGTTCTGCTCAAATAATACGTGTTTTTTACTTTCTCACACACTCCCGTGACAGAGCGGTACCATGATCATTCAAAAATTGCATTTCAGGTTTTTGGCATAATTTTATTGAAAATGTAAAAACTAGGTAAATACCCAAGAGCCACAGTTTGTAAATACCAAGTAAAGCGCAAACCTTATCTTAACGCCAACAACATAAAACTCCACAGAAATGCAGAACGAAAAACAAACCACCGCAGAAGGAATGAGTATCGGATAGTGAACGTAACGATGGGAAGAAGCTTTAGGGGTAGGGTTTGGAAAAATTCCGTTCAAGGTTAAACGCTCAGAAAACTTTCTGGGACAGAGCACAAATGATTAATTATGTCTTCATCCCAAAGACATGTTCGGAAAGGTCATGGAGGTTAGACATATCAACATATTGTTTTCTATGCCTCCATTCACTGGTTTGGAAAATTCCCATCATGGATATGAGATGTCCACACCACATAGTGTATGTTCAGAGTACATATAAGGAGACAGGTGGCTCTGGGGCTGGACGGTATTTTGGGGCACCAGTATTAATGGCAAATCTAAGATTTCACTATGGGTGGATGAATAAAATTACTCAGGAGAAAACGTTCTTAAAATATGACGAGGAAGCCATAACAATATCCCCTCCGTATTGAAGTGTGTATCCCATGAGACTAATCAGTAGTGGCAAGAAAATGTAAAAATGCATGGTAAAAAAATGGATACTAGTTCAGTTCTGCTTTAATCCCCCCTCCCCAGGGTTCAGTTTGTTAAAATTATATCGAAATAGTGGGTAAAACAATAGATCCAAATATCAAGATTCAAACGAATTCTTAATGGATGAAAACTTCCTCCAATTACAGATGTGTACAAAAAAGCATCTGTAATGCATTCGAAAGATTTGAGGATGGACTGGGGACGACTATACTTTTAGAGGACTCCTCATCAGAAATTAATATAATTATATTTTCACGAGGCAGTTTTTTTCATAGTTTTTGCTGTGTTATCTGCAAAAAAATGAACTGCAGAACTCTGTCAATTCTTCGAATATCCCGCATAGTTCTGGGGGGCCCCTTGAAAATGCTTGCTCCGGGGCTACAGCCCCTCGCCCCCTCTTAAATGGGCTCTGTGCATGTTACTCTGCACCCTGGCTAACTGCATGGAATACTGTACGAGACTAACTAGTTCACACCTCATAGTGTATGTTACTCTGGGGTCTAGTTCATTTGCCCGACGTTTACTTCACCGGAAGGTCACTTGATCGAAAATCACTTCACCGAAAGGTCTCTTTGCCTAAAAGTTCATTACATCGAAAGGTCATGTCACCGAAGGGTCAGTTTATCGAAAACTTTGGATTTCATTACAGGATCCGTTGAAGCATGGTGCATGTTCGACAGACAGACCACCGAAACGTTAGGGGATCATACTCAAATTGCACTTTTGATTTCTCCGTGTCACAGAGAACGCAAAGATTTAGTTTTAAGACAAAAATAATTAATTTCAAGTCCCTAGGCTTCGGCTTAGGCCTTTTTAGCAAAATTTAATCATGTTCGTAAGGTTTACGTAAAAGTCATGTTCAGTGCTCATGTTCATAAGGTTTACATAAAAAATAAACTAATAATGTTGCACATTTTTTCATGCGAAAAGGGTCAATATTCGGTTCCTAGGCCTTGGCGTAGGCCTTTTTACCCAATTTTAATCTTGCGAACTCATGTTCATAAGGTTTACATAAAAAGTCAAGTTAAAAATGTTGCACATTTGTTTAGGCAAAAAGAATCAATTTTAAGTTCCTCACAGCTTAGGCTTTTTAATGTTATATTTCAAAGGACCTACCTGCAGAGAGGTGTTTCATAGAAATTAAAGGTGCATTTCTTATACAATCCGATAATGTTTAGGTGGCTAGTTTTTCAAAAACCTGCACCACACTCCAACAGATCTCTAACAACAAAATTCTAAGTTTTCGATAAACTGACTATTCGGTGAAATGATCTTTCGATATAATGAACTTTTAGGTAATGTAATCCTTCGGTGAAATGAACTTTTCGATCAAATGTCCTTTCAATGAAATGAACTTTTAGGTGAAGTGACCTATCGGTGAAATGAACTTTACGGTCAAGTGACCCTTCGGTGAAATGTACCTTTCGATCAAGTGATTTTCGGTCAAGATACCTTTCGATCAAGTGAATGATGCCGCCCCGGTGGCGCAGTGGTCTAAGCGATGGCCTCTGATCATTCGTCCGTAAGGGGTCCGGGTTCGAATCCCGGTGAGGCATGGATGTTGTGTTTGTCTTACGGCACTGGCTCTCTCCCTTCCCTGGAACCAGTGACCCTAAATTAGGGACGGGCGACTGCTTATAGCCCATTGAGTTGCTCACAGTGGTCGTTAGACCTCCAACCAAAAAAAAAAAAAAAAAAAAAGTGAACGATACCCGTTACTCTGCATGGTTAACTGCATGGAATATTGTATAATACTAAATAAATTCCTGAAAAGGAAAATACTGAAGGGTATAATTCTTTTTTAGTTACTTTAGTTACATTTCTATTTTTTACGTCCCTTAGAGCATGAATTTACGTTCCTGCAATGACCATTCTGGGAGGGCAACCGGCCTCCCTACCCTTCCAGTAGCTTCCTGGAATGACCATTTTGAGAGGGCAACCGGCCTCCCTGCCCTCCCAGTAGCTTCCTGGAATGACCATTCTGGAAGGGCAACCGGCAGCCCTACCCTCCCAGTAGCTTCCTGGAATGACCATTCTGGGAGAGCAACCGGCCTCCCTACCCTCCCAGTAGCTTCCTGGAATGACCCTTCTGAGAGGGCAACCGGCCTCCCTGCCCTTCCAGTAGCTTCCTGGAATGACCATTCTGGGAGGGAAACCGGCCTCCCTACCCTCCCAGTAGCTTCCTGGAATGACCCTTCTGAGAAGGCAACCGGCCTCCTTGCCCTCCCAGTAGCTTCCTGGAATGACCATTCTGAAAGGGAAACCGGCCTCCCTGCCCTCCCAGTAGCTTCCTGGAATGACCATTCTGGAAGGGCAACCGGCAGCCCTACCCTCCCAGTAGCTTCCTGGAATGACCATTCTGGGAGAGCAACCGGCCTCCCTACCCTCCCAGTAGCTTCCTGGAATGACCATTCTGGGAGGGCGACCGGTATCCCTGCCCTCCCAGTAGCTACGGTCAGCGTGTGACGCATGATCATGAATACTGTTCCGGGTTGGCCTCTGTTGTATTGGGTAGTCAACTGTTCAACAGTGCTGCGTCTGTTGGCCTGTACAAGTCGTTGGACCCGACGCTCAGCTCTCACATAAACCTTTCGCTGTCCTGTGCTGTTTGCTCAGGGTCATTGTTGACCATTTCACCCCAGTCCTGATACATTTTAACTACGGCGGTTCGCGAATAACCGACAAGTTCAGTCGCTTGGGAAATCGAAGCACACGATCTCCGAGCTCCCACAATCTGTCCTTTCTCAAAGTTCGATAAATCCTTCCGTTTACTCACCACGCTCCGAATTTTACTATCTATTGCTCCACCCACACCTTATATAAGATACGTAGGTCGACTAATCGCGCCCTCTCGGAAATCACGTGGTGAAGGGGTCGCATCCACTTTTGATATAGGTGGACATAATTCAGTGATCACTCGCTGTATATTAAGTACAATAAATTTTACAGGGTGTACGGCAATTTAATACAGATTTTATTTTATTTTATTTACTCTAAAATTACTGTGATCATACATCATTAGAATTTTAATTTGCAAATTTTGTATTTTTTTCACATTTTTTTCTTTTCGGTTCACGACTCGGTGCAATTGATTTGGACCACAGTTCAAGACAGAATAAATAACTGGCCGATGCAAACGCTCCTAATTAAGTGGGGCTCACTAAGTTTGATCTGAACACACAGCTTCCAGAATGTCCATTAACTTCAACAGTTTAATTAGATAAAGTGAAAATATCGCACAGTAATACAAATAATGTTCGTCTCCAAGTCTTATCAATCCACTGCTGAATGAAAGTGTTTCCAAGTCTTTACCGCAACTTTCTGTTTCCAGCGATCCTCTTCCATGTTACATCGGAATACCTTCGAATGCCATCCATCCACTCATCCCCCACCAGTGACATAACTATCACAACGGGAGCCCCTCCCCCCAGCAAAATTTACTTCAGCATCCCTAAGCCCTGTAATTTTCCCGCGATTTCGAGCGTGAGGGAGGAAGTCTTTACAGCGGTATCTGCGTGTGTGGTGGCGGTGACTGGTAGAAGGGGACTGTCAGGAAGTCAGGGAGAGTGTTTGGAAAGGTAAAGGGGAAATACCTAGAGCCCTGTAGTTTTAACTTTTTAAGTAATTTTTGGAACAGAAGTACATAATGTAAGGTTATCAATCAGTCAATCAGGATTAACATGGTGCTACGGACCGATCATGAACATACGTTTTATCGAAAGAAACAAATTCGGAAAAATGCTCTCTACGTCAAAAAAATAAATAAATAAAATAGTTGCACCAGAAAGAAGCAATCGACAGGAATGAAACTTGGTTGGTAGCTTTGACATCGTGATACATGCAAATAATTCAAGTATCACGCTCGGCCGCGCATGTGACGCAAGCAAGGAGGGGTCGTAGCGCTGAGACTGACCGGTTATATAAGGTCGCACCGTTGCGCGTGCTCGCCATTCTGACGCATGCTGTTGTGTTGGTTGCATCCTTTGCAAGTGAAGTATGACTCGGAGAAAAGTTCGGAAGCAATTCGAGCAGTTGGAGGTGTTCGAGAGGGGCCGCATCGTCGGGCTTCGGGAAGCAGGATGGTCTTATAGCCGTATTGTGCGCCATACCGGTCGGGCTGATACCACCATAGCACGCTGTTGGCGGCAGTGGATATAACAAGGCACGCAGCAGCGACAGGAAGGGTCTGGGAGACCTAGACGAAACACGGAGAACGAGAGAAACCCAACAGCAACGACTGCGGATATTCGCCGAGTAGTGGTGCTTTCCATGCATTGTCCGATTAGTGCCAGAACCATTGGCAGACGGCTGCACGACGTAGGACTACACCCACGCAGACTGTTACGACGACTGCCCTTAACACCATTGCATCGTCTCCAAAGACTTCAATTGTGTCGTGCTAAACTGTCATGCAGCCACTCAGAATGGCAGCGTGTGATCTTCAGTGACGAATCCCACTTTTGTCTTGGAGGAGACGACCAATGAATTTGTGTGTGGAGGCACCGTGGTCAGCGCCAAGATGAACGGTTTGTTGTCGAGCGTCACGCGTCCAGAAGGCCTAATATCATGGTGTGGGGTGCAATTGCCTACGATGCCAGATCCCCGTTGGTGTTCGTTACAGACACTTTGACAGCCCAAAGTTGCGTTAATGAGGTCCTGCAACCAATGGCCCTACCTTTTCTAAACACTCACTGCTGTGAGGATTTTTCAACATGACAGCGCTCGTCCGCATACTGCGCCTGTCTCGAGAGCTTGCCTTCAAGGCACTGATACTTTGCCATACCCAGCCACATCGCCAGACCTATCGCCGATTGAAAATGTGTGGGATGCTATTGGACGCGCTATCCACACAATCTGCAGGAACCGCACAATCTGCAGGAACTGCGTGAGAAGATTCAAGCTGCATGGGATGTCTTATCGCAGGACACCATTAGGAACCTGTACAACTCCATGTCGAGACGTCTGGCATGCTGTGTGAGACGGGCCGATGCCATACTGGGAGACACTACTTACTGTCGTGTAGCTCAATTAATATTGCCCATATCAGTCTCAATGTTTAATCATTTATTATTCCTGGTAACCTTTACCTTTTTCTCGAATAACATTGCAATCCGACACGTCCTTTTGGGTGCAACTATTTTTTTGACGTAGAGTGTACATTTAAATGTTTAAGGTAAATAACTCTGACTTTAGTGATCGTTACTGGATATGGATGCATGCAAATTGATAATTCAGTGTTCTACACCGTAAGATTGCAATATATGGACTTGTGTAGCATCAGGTATTTATTTGCATGTACAGCAAAACTACAGCAGCTTAGCAGGGGAAAATGCTGACTGTGGAAATACAATGTACATGCATGTGATTTGTACAAATTACCATACGATATAACTACTAGGTATAATATAAATTATCATTACATGATTACAATGCAAATAGAAAAAATATTACTTTATACAATAAGGAGAAATTTTCATGTTTTCAGTCCTAAGTCTTTCTTTCTAACCTTCATTTCGCCGAATCATCAATCACAACATCGAGGTCCATTCTTTCTGCATATATACAAGGGTTGTTCCAAAACAACTGAGAACATTTAAAAAAAATGCGTAAATTAAATATAAAGCAAGCGGTCATCTTTTTCGAAATACCGTCTCATGCATCGAATACAGGTGTGCCAACTTTCCTCCCACTTTTTTGAAGGTCATCTGGAATTTTTCTTCTGAAACGCTGTTGAAGCACCCCGCGCCGCTGTAATAAGTTGTTAATCTGTCTGAAATGATCGACTCCGTAATGACTTTTCTACACTGGTGTGCAAAAACTAAGGACGAAGAGGAGAAATTAGCATAACAGCGGAACGAGCAGGCAGAACGGACCGAACGACCACTCAGGAGATAGACTAGGATCCGGTACGGTAGGGCATGCGCATATATGCAGCATGACGTAGAGGAGGGGGGTGCGTCGGAAGGGTGTAAAGCACACGGGCGGTGTACGCTCAGAAACTCGGTGAAAGCTATTGCACGGTGTACATCGGTTTGAACGACGTCGAGTTACTGCCACCGTGTGTTATGGCCAACAGGCAATCCAGTAGACGACATCTGGATGACTTTACCCGAGGTCACGTCATTGGGAAGTTGGAAAAAGGTCGAAGTGTGACTAGTGTGGCCGAGGAGTTCGGGATCGCTCACAGCATCGTTTCACGAGCTTGGAGAGCATTTCAAACGACAGGAACAGCTGTCCGAGAGTTTAGCAGTGGTCGTCCACGAGCAACCACGGCGGCGGATGAACGGTATATTGTCCTACAGGCGAGAAGAGACAGACGGCATACAGCGGGAGAAATCGCAAGGCACATGCAACAGACAACTGAACATCCGTTATCGCGTTTTACCGTGGCCAGGAGGCTGCACAAAGGTGGTCTATTTGCACGACGACCAGTACGGTGTGTGCCATTAACGCCTGCTCATCGGAGACGGCGGTTTCTATGGTGCCAGGAGCACAAAAACTGGACACATCAGCAATGGGGTCGAGTTCTCTTTACGGATGAGAGCCGATTTAGTCTGACGAGCGATTATGGACGTATACACACCTGGAGAGAGCAGGGAACACGCAATCACACCTCCAACATAATCAAAAGGGACCGGTTTGGAGGTGGCGGAGTTCTCGTTTGAGGCGGTATCATGCTTGGTAGCCGTACTGACGTCCACATCTTCCAAGGAGGTTCAGTCACTGGTGTCCGCTATTGTACCGAGGTTCTCCTGCCTCACGTGCGTCTGTTCAGAGGTGCTGCGGGTCCTGAGTTCCTCTTCATAGACAACAACGTCACACCTCATCGTACAGTGGCTGTCGCAGAGCTGTTGGAGAGTGAAGATATTCATCGCATCGATTGGCCCGCAAGGTCCCCGGACCTAAATCCAATCGAACACGTGTGGGACTTTTTCGGGAGACGCTTGGCAGCACGTCACCAACCGCCAGCAACGATTCCGCAGCTGCGATTGGCGCTACAAGAGGAATGGGCCGCGATGCCTCAACAGTTCCTTGACAACCTCGTCTTCAGCATAGACAGACGTTGTAAATCCTGCAACGCAGTCAGGGGGATCATATCCCCAACTAAAGAATTGATTTTTCTTGGCAGCCGCCTGTCACATTGACGTTTCTGTCTTCTGTTCAGTTGTGCTCGGAGCTACCTTTTTAATAAAGTGCCTTTGTATCCTTTGGATTCCTTGTTTGGACGGTTTTGCTCACTTGTCCCATATTCGTACGTCTTGGGGATCTTATGGTATGATTTGAGTCGACGTGGAGCACTTCTGTACGACGTTACTTTTTTTAAAACCGTCTCGTCCTTAATTTTTGCACACCAGTGTAAAATGGGGAATAACCAAAAGTCACATGATGACAAGGCTGGACTAAATGCAGGTTGGGGCACCAACTTAATTTTCATTTTCTCCAAATAAGGAACGACAGGGCTGGCCATGTGCGGCCTTGGATTGGGCCGCACATGAAAAAAATGGGAAACCCAAGTTGAACAAACTCGTTTCATGCTCAAATGCTCAGTTAAAATTCTGTGAATTGATCATATGGAAATGTGAACCATATGTTCGATATCTCTAATGATAGGAAAAGTTTTCCCGTTTAATAACACCTACTTGCATTGATGTTTGCCTCTTAACACCTTGCGCTATTAAATCCACCGACTCACGACCATCCATAAATTCTTTATGCCATCGGTAAAAAGTTGACTTTCTCATACATTCATCTTTTTAATCCTCTTGCATAAGACGGAAGGTCTCTCCAACAGACTTTTTAAATCAATAGCGCATCTTTGTTCCCCTTGTACACCCATTTTTTCTAAAAATCCCAGCGCGAAAACACTTGTTAGGGGTTCACGAAGCAATGCTTATTAAATTGCACACTGCCGACGATGCATGCGTGATAAACAGGTGTGGCTAGTTGCTATGGTTAATACAACGTCTGCCGTTTTTTCGAGACTCGTGCTAAGGTCGAACGCAGTAGTGCACATTTTTGTAAAATCATTCTCAGTTGTTTTAGGAAAAGCAATGTAAATCACACGTATATTAAATTTTCGCATAGACGTTCTAAAGAGCAATTGAATTAGAGATACCTGTATAGTAACGTGTAGCACAACCTTTCGCCCTGATGACGGCGGCGATTCGTCTCGGCATGGACTCGACAAGACACCGGAAGCGTTGGGAAGCCATACGGATCCACGACACCTGAACAAGCTCCCACAGTTCACGAAGATTTGATGGAGGGGGGTAAGAGCCTCGAACATCTCTCTCGATGGCATCCCAGATGTGCTCGATGGGATTGAGGTCAGGTGACCTAGCTGGCCAAGGAAGCGAGGTCACGTCGGTGGAGTGTTCATCCAACCATTCGGATACAATTTGGGAGCGATGGAACGTTGCATTGTCTTGTTGCAGGATGAGGTCCCCAGTGGGATGTTGAAGACGCACAAACTGGAGCAAATGGTCGTCCAGGATATCCCGGTAACGGTGACATGTGAGGGACGATGTCACACGTACCAGGGGTCCTATTTCAGTCCACGTAAACAGTTCCCAGACGAGAATGCCACCCCCACCAGCTTGAAGAGCACCCTGCTGGCAAGTAGGATCCATCGCTTCATGTGGTTTGCGCCGTACCCGTATCCTGCCATCCGCATGCACCAACGTGAATCTTGACTCATCAGTCCTGTCAACATTTTTCCACATGTCTAGGGTCCAGTGGCGATGTTCCCGCGCCCATGCTAATATTTGCACCCTGTGATGTGCGGTCAGCAGTGGTACCCTCGTGGGACGATGGCTTCTGTACCCCACAGCGAGGAGATGGTTCTGGATGGTGTAGCTGCTTGCATGTTTTTGTGCACCAGCGTTAAATTGCAGAGTGATTTCTTGCACTGTGGCCTGTCTATCTGCTGTTACAATGCGAGCTAGCCGAGGATGACCCCGCTCATCCACACGCTGTTGTCCACGGCAGTTGGCCCTTGCAGGGATGGTATTACCGGATTCGATGTACTCACGGTGCACCCGTAGCACAGTGGCTCGTGAAAATCCCAGTGCCTGCACGACTTCCGAGATGGAGTGACCCATTCGTCGGGCCCCGACAATTTGCCCACGATCAAATGCAGTTAGTTCCTTCGTCTTACCCATACTGCGTCCGACTCTTACTGATTCCCGTCGCATCACTTCTTATATTGTCGGATCGCTGCACACGTCATGTCGTTTCCGTTTACAGGGCCGCCCACAGCGCCACATTTGCATAAAGCCAGCTGTCTCTAATTCAATCGCTCTTCAGTGTACATACTTACTATAAGGAAGGACTAAAAGCAATAGTAACGTGTAATTGTTTTGTCCCAAACTAAAATAAATCACTTGAAGAAATCATCTTCTTATACATCGGAGATCTGTGGCTGCGGTGAATAAGTGTGAGCGACTGTCGTGTACGTAATCCTAGGTAGCTGACTGTTTTCCCACTCCTCCATGGGGAATCCCATGAGGCCTTGCACTTTTCCTCAGAAGCGCAGAGAGAGATTGAACAGCAATCGTCGTATATTATTTACAACTCATTGCAAGTGATCCAGGAGCCAAAGTGGCGAATAGCTTCAATATGTAGGACATCCAGTGTTTTAAATGTGAAACTTAACATTTATTTAAGCAAAAGTCAATACGACAGTCGCAATCAGAATAAAAGGTTACACGTTCGAGTAGGAAAAAGGAAAACACACCAACTAAGAAGTGCTTGTGCGATGTGACAAAGGATATGAAGCACTATTTCTCGACAAAATCTCCGTGACGATTCAGACATTTGTCGGATCGCACGACCAGCTTGTTCATCCTGGACCGAAAACATTCATTTCCCTGCTGATGTAGCCAGTTTGTTGCAGCTGTTTTCACGTGATCGGCACACGTGGAGAGAGTACAAGACAAGTGCTGTTTCAGGACAGGAAATAGAAGAAAGTCATTAGGATCCAAGTCCGGGGCTGTAGGTCGGAAGCATCCACACCATCCGTCAGAATCCACACTATTCCATCGAATGTGCTGCGAGGTGTTGGCGGTGTGCGGTCTCGCGTTATCGTGAAGCAGAATAACACCATCACTCATCAGACCTGGTCGTTTTCTTTGGATGCTGTCATGCAATTTTTTCATCGTGGCACAGTACCGATCAGTCTGTTGATGGTACGTCCATTCTCTAAGAAGTCCACCAAAAGCACACCAGAGAAATCCCAGAAAACGGATGCCATGATTTTTCCAGCAGACGGTGGTCTGACTTCAAACTTCCTCCAGGTGGTGACGCAAGCTGCAAATGGGTCTCGAACACAGACATTGTGTGACGTGCCTGCACCGTAGGCCCTACATGAGATAAAGGCAGATAGCAGCGAGATCATACGTACGCGTAGCTAAGTTGAGAGAGCGACTTATTCCGGAATGAAGGGACCCGGGTTCGATGCCCGGCGTGGACAAAAATGACGGAGAAATTTACTTCGTTATAATTGGCATACTGATTGGCGATAGGTCGTGTTTTCTGACGAGTCACGATTCAATTTGATGCACCTTGACGGTCGAATACGTGTTCACAGATATCGTAGTGAATGACACTTTATAGCGTCATACCGTCCCAACGTCAAGCGTCATGGTTTGGGGCGCCATTGGGTTCAGTTCGCGATCTCGCCTGATACGTCTTAGTTTGGGGCGCCATTGGGTTCAATTTGCGATCTCGCCTGATATGTCGTGGTTTGGGGCGCCATTGGGATCAATTCGCGATCTCGCCTGATACGTCGTGGTTTGGGGCGCCGTTTGATTCAATTGGCGATATCGTCTGATACATCGTGGTTTGGGGCTCCATTGGGTTCAATTCGCGATCTCGCCTGATACGTCGTGGTTTGGGGCGCCATTTGGTTTATTTCGCGATCTCGCCTGATACGAGATGAGGGAACCCTCAACAACAGCCAGCGATACATCAAGGATGTTTTAGAGACAGAGGTGATACCCTTCGTTCAGAGTTATCCTATTGCTATATTCCAACAGGACAATGCTCGGCCAAGTATGGCCCGGAATGTCCAAGACCTCTTCCATGCATGGAAGTTACCGCTTTTACCTGGCCAGCACGTTCGCCGGATATGTCCCCGATATGACATGTCTGGGAAATGGCAGCTAAGCGCCCTGTCAAGCGCCTCCGCTAGTCATCACAAATGAACTCTGGTCTCTCATATAGAAGCAGCCTGGCAGGCTATTTCCCAGGACGATATCAAAAATCTCTTCCATTTAATGCTATGTCTTTGTTACACTTGCTGCATGTTCTGTGTACGCTTTTCCGTAAAAGTGCTGGGATTAGCAAAACTTTCCCTGTCTTTTATTATTTTATTACGTTCTTTTGGTATTTGTCCCTATTTGTTAGTGCTTCTTCAACTTTATTACTTTTTTCCTGTACCGATGCACATACCCATTGTTAGACTTTATTTTAAATAAGTCGGTATATGTGTCCCTTCTTCCCTTTGAAGAGTATAGGACCTGCGTCTTACAATTATTTCAGTTCTATCACAGCTGTGCTCTGAAGTAGTCTGAAAATTGTGATTGCTATTCAGTCTTGCTATTGTCTATTACTATTAAAGTATTTTATTTTTTCAAGATGGACAAGTTCCTTGTACGGAGTGTTCCGTCCTAATATTAATAGGTTAATTACATTAGGTATTTATATTAATAGTGTCATATCATACGTTTTTGAGGGGATTAACATTTTGGTATGCTATGCTGAGTCATGGATAATTTAGTGTGTGAGTAGAAAAAGGTTGCGGAACACGGGCATAAACGATGGCTTATGACAATACGTCTGCGATGGGTCCGGGTTTGAATCCTGGTGAGGCATGGTTGTTGCGTTTGTCTTACGACCATGGTTCTCTCCGTTCTCTGGAGTTGGTGTCCCTAAATTAGGGCCAGCCGACTGCTTATATAGCCCATCAAGTTGCTCACGGTGGTCTTTAAACCTTCAATCAAACGAAAAAAAAACTCCCATTGTATATGGCTTTTATTGATTATGAAAAGGATTTTAATTCCGTGAAACCATCAGCAGTTTGGATGTCTTTAAGATCCTGCCGAACTGAAGCATTACTTCTTTTAAGATTCTGCGAGTGATTTTACAATTGTTAAAATACTATATCTCGTAAGATAATAAAATGGTAATCTAACATTTTTAATTTCAAGTAAAATCTTAAGATGAACAAGTTTATTTTTCATTTTATTTTATGCTGAAATTCTTAAGGCTCCTGATTAAAGCACAGGGGAAAATTTTTCATAAAGCCTTTAAACTTTCCGTGATCAATGATTTCTACCCACATTTTTATAATTTATAAAAAAATTGTCGACAGCGTTTTTATAAACAAATTCAAGAGAATCCTTTAGAAATAACTTAACTTTGAAATAAAAATGGAGACATTTAAAATTAGTTTCACTGAAAAAAATTTCCAAAATATTTATTAAAAGCAATTTCGTCAAATTTACATTTAACAGTGATAGTAAACACGAAAATATAATTTTCATTCGTTTGAAGTTTATTAAAATTGTAAATTTCATAACAAAATAAATAAACACTTAATATTTGCGAAGTGAAAATTTTATAAAAGTTTAAAGTTTCCTACCAAAAATATATGTGGAAACCTAATTTTTGGTGGCCGTTGATCACACCTACACGTCAAGTTTAATCACAAATTTGCATATTTATAAGCATTTGTCTCATACAATGGTTGAATTGTATATCAAAAATTTTATAAATTTAGACAAAAAACATAGGCGCTTTAATTGTTGAAATGTTATTTACATAATCGAGTACTTCCTGCGGCAAGGCCGGTGTGTCATTGCTGGATGCACGATTACTGCGTCTGCTTGAATGCTTTGGGAGATGCCAGTCAATGTATTTCTTGGCTCTCGCAGCTGCCAAGTGCGCATTCATAGCAGGAGCCGGAATAGAGATGCTGCGATTGCAACGAGCATATACATGACAGAGATCGTAGCTAAACTGCTGCAATTCATCTGCTTGAAATTTGTTATCATCGTACAGCACCAGAAAATGTGCTGGTCTGCTGGTTCCTTTGATGCCTTCGTGGCCGTACAGAAAATAGTCGAAAAAGACCGGATGCACCACATCAGTGTCCACAGTCGTTCCAGGTGGAGCATTGCCAGATGGCCCTACCCTGCGATCTGTGGGATCCAGAGGCTTAAATCGCACTTGATGACGTTTCTGTACGACAATGAATGTTACAGGAAGCGTTTTTCCCACAAGCTCTTGACAAGCTGCTTGAATTGAACTTAACTCTTCTCCCAGTACTGTACTAAACTGGCCTTCACTAACCCCATCTCTAAAGAAGATTATTCTTTTAGGGTACGAACGATTCTGTGCTTTGTAGCTTTCGAGAATATGCTTTGTCATTTCTTCCATTTTCAAAATTATTTCTTGAACTTTTTTAGATTTATTCGGATTCTCTTGGGCTTTACAGGCTACAGCATACTGAAATGGAACGTCGTCTACGCTTCCAACAACTGCCGCAATAGATGTGTAACGTACGAGGAGATGTGACGTACCTGCCAGAAGGACGCACACGACATAAAGGCAGATAGGAATCAGAATAAAACGTCCGCGTAGCTTAATTGGTAGAGCAACTTATTCCGGAATGAGTGGACCCGGGTTCGAACCCCGGCGCGGATAAAAATGACGGAGAAATTCACTTCGTTATATTGGCGCCCGAACTATCCGGATGACCCGACCGTTCAAAATCTCGCATTGGTGTGATGTTATTTCCACACCGCGAGATAGGAAAAATATGAGCAGCACTTCGAAAAAAGAAACATAAGGGGGAGATGATGTAACGTACGAGGAGATGTGACGTACCTGCCAGAAGGACGCACACGACATAAAGGCAGATAGGAATCAGAATAAAACGTCCGCGTAGCTTAATTGGTAGAGCAACTTATTCCGGAATGAGTGGACCCGGGTTCGAACCCCGGCGCGGATAAAAATGACGGAGAAATTCACTTCGTTATAGATGGACACGCAGAATCTCTTGGTGAATGGGCTACATCGGCTCCCATGACCATAGTACCTTCCATTGAGACAAGACGCTTTTTCGAAAATGTGTGGTTTATTCCACCAAGCTTAATGTTTAATTTCGAAAATACATTGTTAACAATCTGTGTACTTCTTAATTCGCAGCATTTTAGAGCAACTTTATCTTCCATGCACTGAGTTACCAATCCAAGCTTAACATCGGCTATTAATTTTAGTTCCTCGTAGCTGTGGTACTTGTCGACTCGTGAAAGAATAGCAAAAACGAAGTCAACTTCGTGAGTTTTTGCCTCAACCAGAGCGTTATGAGTGCTAGTCCTAGAGTCATATGATTTTTTTAGGACAGGATCATTTAAATAAAGTCCTACTTTTTTAGATGTTTGTACGATAACGGACGATAGCCGTTCTAACATTTCTTGTTTACAAAATTCCTGTCTCCCGAAACTAATTAAAGCCCACTGAATATTTCCCGATGTCTTTGAAAAAATCTTTCCGTCGATGCGCCACGCACCTTTGTAATCGGGCTGCACATCCGATTCATTTTTGTACGCAAGTGCAGGCGGTCCTATTACCCTACCGGTCAAACTGAAAGGCGTAGTTTCCATTTTAAAGCCTGAGAGATTCTCATACGGTGCAGTTTTTTGTTTAATGCTTTTGACATAATCCCCAATGGCTTCAAACCTTTCTGAAGGTGGGATGGCTGTTTTTTTGATCATTTGCGACGTTTGTCAGCCATTCAATTTTCCAAGTTTTGGTTGCCCAGGTACGATTACACACAATTCCATCGGTGTGTATGTTGTGTTTCTAGTACTTTACATCTGTTAGCAGGGAAGGGCTGGAAATCTCAACAACTTTTTATGTTTTTGTGCAAAAAACTGGGCTACCGACATTTTTTGTTTGCGAATATCCACAATCAGGTCTTCAGCAGAAACATTAGAAACAGATATCACTGTATATCTTTTTGGATATGGAAGATGGGTCACTTCCACTTTGACGTTAGACAAACTCTCAGATAGTTCTTGAATATTCTCATAGCTTAAAGTCCTGGTCGTGATGTCGAATCCAAGAACTACGCATGCGTATTCAATTACAAATCCAGCAGAAAGGAACGCCTTTGTGGCTACGTTGACAACGACTGCCGGCCCACTTAGTGTGAGATTGACACTTTGGTTGTAGCCTTTCCAAATTTCAGTCTGCCCGTCCAGTGGGGATTTCCTCATTTCATTGATAGAGAAAAAAGATCTCCCAACAGAAACCTGATCTGATTGCGAGTCACGATGGCACAGAAGAGTCTCAAAAGCCAAAACAGCTTCCTGGGGAATTTCTTCACTGCGATCCGCAGATTCCATCCTAAGTAAGTCTAAGCTAATCACATTTTTAGCTTTAAGTTTGCATGCAGGTTGAATGGTTACCGTGTAAGTTTTGGTGCGGCTGTAAGCAGTGAAATTCACATCCAACGACCAAGTTTCAGAAATAGGCAGTTCACGAAAAGTGTACAGGTTTTTTCGGCCATCATAAAATGAACAAAATCTTTGAAGTCTGTTTTCTTCAATCACCTGTTCAATTATTTCTCGGCATCTTTGCTTTCCCACATTAAGTCTCTGTTGAATCTCCAAGTTAGGGGTTCCACTTTGTTTTTCTTCTTTGACTGTCTTCGTTTGCTTCCTTTTGTTCTCAGAAGCTGATTTTGGAGTTATTTCAACATCATAGTGATAAACGTCATTTCCTGTGCCCTTGAGCATGAAATAGTTCGACACAAGAGCAATCGCGTCTCCTTTGGTTCCAAAATTTGGTCTTCTGATAAGGCCCATTCGCACTTTTTTTTGAGAGTCATTGGAAACTGAAAAATTCATCAATGTTTTATTGTCACCTGTAACATCAGAAACACTTGGTGAGGAAAGTTGAAAGTTGCCCTTTGAGTGCAAAATGTCTTCAACACATTTTTCATGAAGCACAGCTTCCCTTTTGGTTTGTGTGTTAGGAAAGTACGCAGCTTTAGGTCTAGTTGATTGGCCGCCGAAATGTTCCAGGTTTGCTTGTTTATTTGTGGAGGAAGAACTGCACTTTTCCGTTGACTGAAGGTGTTCTGACTCAGCTTTACACCGCGGCTGAAAGTTTCCTCCTCCTGATTTAGAAAAGTATTCAGCTTTAGGTGCAGTAGTTTTATTTTCATGTCTTTTACCAGCAGTCTTCCATTCACCGGAAAGATCTTCCAGTTTTTCTTGGTTATTTGAGGAGGAAGAAGCGCTATTTTCAATTTCTTGAGGATGTTCAAACGATGCCTTGCACCATGGTTGACGGTTTCCGTCATTTTTTTCAACAGATTCATTCTCATTGAGATTTCGCGCTCTTCCAGAACCAGTCTGCTCCTCTTTTGGGTTCTGTTCACGTTGGCAAACCTTCTGTGAATCCTTTTGACCAGCTGAAAAATTACACAGAACTTAAAAATCCATTGGTAAAAATAAAAATAATAACAAAGTAACTGCATGAGCAAAAGAAATACCCTACAGTTAGTGAAAATTGCAACACCATGAAGGACTCCTGACATAAGTTTGAAACTTATGAGATATGTATAAGAGGTTGAGACATGCAAATGATTAAAATGTCAGTGAAAATGGGCTCGCGGTTTTTGGAGCAGCGTCCTCTGAACTGTCCGGTCTTGGGCACCAAGAGCAGGCTCGAACGAGACGTTGCTCTCAGTGAAGAGCCGACTTTGAGTCGAAAGGGTGATTTTTGTGTCTCATTATGCCCCGTCGCCGAAGAAGGTCGCATTGTGAAAACCTGACGGACTTTGAGCGAGGAAGGAATGTTGGTATGAGAATAGTTGGGTATTTCTACCGCAAAATTTCCACTAGTATGGGACGAAATGTGCGGCTCGGACGCACAGGAATCCGGGAAATGGACAAAAAATTGCACGACTGCACGGAATGACAGACACCTTTACCACATGGCAGTGGCCGATCGCACAGCGACATCCACGGTGTTAGCGCAGCCATGGAGAACTTTCACTGGTCAGGCTTTCTCCTCTAGCACAGTTTGGCATCGTCTGCTTAACAGAGGACTTGTTGCTATAGCAACCCATTGCTGCGCATTCATTTGACTCTCAACCACAGACGCCTCAAGCTGCAAATGGGTCTCGAACACAGACATTGTGTGACGTGCCTGCACCGCAGGTCCTACATGAGATAAAGGCAGATAGCAGCGAGATCATACGTCCGCGTAGCTAAGTTGAGAGAGCGACTTATTCCGGAATGAAGGGACCAGGGTTCGATGCCCGGCGTGGACAAAAATGACGGAGAAATTTACTTCGTTATAATTGGCATACTGATTGGCGATAGGCCGTGTTTTCTGACGAGTCACGATTCAATTTGATGCACCTTGACGGTCGAATACGTGTTCACAGATATCGTAGTGAATGACACTTTATAGCGTCATACCGTCCCAACGTCAAGCGTCATGGTTTGGGGCGCCATTGGGTTCAGTTCGCGATCTCGCCTGATACGTCTTAGTTTGGGGCGCCATTGGGTTCAATTTGCGATCTCGCCTGATATGTCGTGGTTTGGGGCGCCATTGGGATCAATTCGCGATCTCGCCTGATACGTCGTGGTTTGGGGCGCCGTTTGATTCAATTGGCGATATCGTCTGATACATCGTGGTTTGGGGCTCCATTGGGTTCAATTCGCGATCTCGCCTGATACGTCGTGGTTTGGGGCGCCATTTGGTTTATTTCGCGATCTCGCCTGATACGAGATGAGGGAACCCTCAACAACAGCCAGCGATACATCAAGGATGTTTTAGAGACAGAGGTGATACCCTTCGTTCAGAGTTATCCTATTGCTATATTTCAACAGGACAATGCTCGGCCAAGTATGGCCCGGAATGTCCAAGACCTCTTCCATGCACGGCAGTTACCACTTTTTACCTGGCCTGCACGTTCGCCGGATATGTCCCAGATATGACATGTCTGGGACATGGCAGCTAAGCGCCCCGTCCAGCGCCTCCGCTAGTCATCACAAATGAACTCTGGTCTCTCATATAGAAGCAGCCTGGCAGGCTATTTCCCAGGACGATATCAAAAACCTCTTCCATTTAATGCTATGTCGTGTAGAGGCTTTTGTTGTTGCTCAAGGTGGCTTCACACGATACTGAGTTTTGAAGCGAAAAAATCTTGTATAACTCTACAAATATAACCAGATATCTCCTGTAACATGAAGAATCGGGGATATAAATTTCATTTAAATAACGCGAATTTTTCTTGGTGTTGAAATTTTTATAAACAGCAGTGTACATTTGAAACCATTTTAAAACGTACTTGGATTAAAAAATGATCTGTCTCCAGCAAAAAAAAAAAAAAAAAAAAAAGAAAATGATAATAATATTTTGTGAAAATTAGTGCTCAACAATTTTTACTAAATGTGATTTCTTAACTTATGAAGAAAAGACATGCAAATAACGGGGAATTTCTATTCTGTGCATCTATGGTCTAGACCCACATATGAGTAGAGGAAAGACCTAGGCAATGGCAAACTGTAGCGTCTCATTATTTCAAATGTTTACGCACAAGCGTCTCACCAGAGAGCTCTTATTACCCGCACAACTTACGGCCGCCTAGATGAATTTTGCGTTGATTTTATGTGTTCTTAAGTGTGAATGTCTCTGCAACTTAAAAATCAAAATTAGTGATTTTTGTTTTTGCACTTGCATCATTCGATGCTGCATACCATTCTGTGTTTCATTCTCATGCGTCAAGTACTTTTGTTATTCTACTAGTTACATATTTCATGTCTTCATATCTTCCATGCCGCTCCGGTGGCGAAGTGGTCTAAGAGATGGCATCTGAGCATTCGTCCGAAAGAGGTCCGGGTTCGAATCCCGGGGAGGCATGGATGTTGTGCTTGTCTTACGGCATTGGCTCTCTTCCTTCCCTGGAACCAGTTACCCCAGATTAGGGACGGGCGACTGCTTATAGCCCACTGAGTTGCTCACGATGGTCGTTAAACCTCCAATAAAAAAAAAAATATATATCTTCCACTAAGATCTAAATACACGGCATTTATGTTCGTACAGCATACCTTCCGATTACGACATCTATTAATTTCTTTTTTCACGAGTACGATTCCTCAAACTGATTTACAGTCAGTTTTGCTATTTATTTTAAATTCTACGCAAATTATTAAATGCTTCGATAAAAATTAAATACTTCCATATTGATACTAGACCATCTGTAAATACGGAAAGTTGATAGAATGAACTTCTGAGCATCCCCAACAAGAATACATATTTCGTACAATAAAAAGCAGTTAAAACGATGACGCTAACTTATTTCAATGAAAATATTACTTATGTATCACTTGATGTAACGTTTTGGACTTCAGAAAGGTAAATTTCAAAGGCTAATTCCAAATAACCCTCAATACGGCGAGGGCTTGAGTTGTGAGGTTTGTGCCTTGGTTTGTACGTGTAACTAGAGCCACCATGCGGCCACTTCTGTCGTAACTCAAACAGGAAAACAGGACTCTTTTTCGGCGTCATTTTGCCTTTTTGAGCAGGTCGTACCTTTAATCACATGTGAGTAGTGGCGTAGCCAAAGGAGGTAGGGGGTTAGGGGTTTGACCCCCCCCCCTTAAGAAATTTCTGGCTACGCCACTGCATGTGGGTCTAGCTATGGTTTGCACATAATCTTATTATTCCTTAATCCTGAAGCCCTTGTTTCACTTAGGACACTTATAACCTTAGAGGCATTGATTCTGCTTCCGGGACTATTCGAAATTCACTGCTTAAAAAAATTATCAGTGTCCATTCACTAACATGGAACAAGCAACTAATTCCAGAAATCAATTTTACAGTTGTTCATTCAATTACACATGGATTTACAATTCCTCATACACACAGGAATCGAACAACATCCTTCTCCTATCTTCTTCTATGTAAGGGGCCTGAACCTTTCTGGCCTATTTAATTACAATTCAAAAGACAGAAGCTCCAGACTGGCACTCAAACATCTAGTATATAGAGCAGTATTGAGATATGGTTGTCAGTCCTAGTTTAGATAATTGTTGTCCCTAGGAACTGGAAAGTGAGTTTCAATTTGCCATTTTGCGTTAACTGGCTCTTATAAAGGGCATTTTCATAAAATAATTGGAGAAAAATATTTGAATGACAAATTAATTTTGCTGCTAAATGAAAAAGCATGCGGAAATCATATACTTTTGGAATACTGAAAAATGTAAAAACTAAAGCTGAAAGTGTGCCTTCTTTCAGCTATTGCAGTTGTTATATGTCTAAGTAAAATAATAAATTGTGACCTGCTAATGCAGTAATTCTCATACACCACAGTAAAATAATTAATTATGATTATGTTTCTTAAATTTTATTAGTTCCCGTAATACGTATCGACATGGAATAAGTATACGCTAAACAGTATGCAAGCGAATATCTAGAATGTCGTGATATTCCTGCTAAACTCTGTATTGAAGAGAAATATGAACACAGCGGGGGGGGGGGGGAGAAGAAGTCCGTCTGCGTCAGTTTTCGTTAAAGACTAGCTTTCCTGTACGTAATATAAGGGGTTGGTAAAATAACGGAAATGAAAAAACAAGTTAGTAAAATTATGCAATGCATTGATTATGATACGCTTTCCAACATATCAGAAATCATTACTCAAGTTATGAAGATAATGCCTGTGGAATAAATCTCGCTCCTGTGTCTGTTTCGATGAGATTTGATCCCATTTCGATGATATTCAACAGGACTGGTTCAGTATACCTCCGAAACAACATGATAAAGTGTTGTCGCAATCGTAGCACTTTTACGTAAGTTATGACGTATAAGGGCAATGTAATGGATTCCACTCCTATGTCCTGACCTTTGACCCCATTTCGCCCATTTTCAATAGGATTCATCCCCAGGTAGTCCCCTACCACATACTAAAATTTCGTCGAAATCGAACCATCTTCACGCAAGTTATGACGCATAAGGGCAATGGAATGGATTCCTCTCCTATGTCCTGACCTTTGACCCCATTTCTCCCATTTTCAGTAAGGTTTGTCGCCAGGTAGTCCCCTACCACATACTAAAATTTCATCGAAATAGAAAATTTTTACGCAAGTTATCGTGCGGACGGACGGACGGACAGACAGACGGACAGACGGGCAAAGCTGGAGCATATACGCTTCTTCAACCTACGGTTGGAAAGCGTAAAAAAGGAGTTTCGGGTGATACTGTTTCTACAAAACCCAGAGCTTGCTGTTCGTTTGTCTGCCATTTCAACAGCTGCATATTTTATTTGTTTTTTAATTTCTAGGAAAAATAACTTTCGCTTATACTTCCTAGTTTCTATTACTTTGCGAAGAATTATGTTGCTATTGTTGATAGCAATCAGGCTTACTCAAGCAATCCTGTTCAACATGTTATACTTATTACATTTTTGGAAATTCATTAGGGTTCGATAATCAATACAAATTTACACTTTAAATTCTCCTACGTTCCCCCTTCGCTTTGATAAGCAGCACAAGTTAGTAAAATCATGCAATGCATTGATTATGATACGCTTTCCAACCAACGGCGGCCCGTGACCAAAATTGCTGGGGAGGCAAACTACTTTTCAGCCTGGATTCAAATAAATTTATTCAGATTTTGAAGATGACAATCCGATTTTTGGCGTAAATGTGACAAGGATGGTAAGTCAGATAATATCCGAAAACTTTAAAATTTTCATCGTCCTGGGTGGTGTAGTGGTTAGCATACCCAAGCGCTATCTGGGAGACGCGGGTTTGAGTCCCCGCTCCAGGACGATGAAAATTTTCAAGTTTTCGGATATTATCTGACTTACCATCCTTGTCACATTTACGCCAAAAAACGGATTGTCATCTTCAAAATTTGTATTATATGGTGTAATCCCGTATTTCTTTCATGATTTATCTGCTACTCCGGGCAATCACGGGATAGGATCCTTAACCTCCAGATTCGCTAAACATGAATTTCGGGCCACGGGTGGCCTAGTGGGCAACGTTGGCGACTACCACGGAGAAAACCTCAGGTTCGATCCCAGGCAGGTACGAACGCTCGATCCACTAAATATCCGCCGCGCGTCGGATGGGCTCGTTAAGTCGTCGGACCCCGGGTAGAGGCCCCCGGTAATAAATAAGGGCGTCTTTCTCCCCCTTTCTACTTCGCTTCCGTGTCACTTTCCTATCGGGCACTCTAGCCCAAATCTCCTAGCTTCCTATTTCTAAGGGTTGTTTGAGACCTGGGGTCAGACACTCTCTCTTCTAAAATCCTCTACATATGATCATGATCCACATGAATGTCGGTTGCTTCGACTAGCAAATCCTGTGATCGTTATATTCAAATTAATCAGAAACTTGAAACTTGGTCGTTCTGGGTGATGTAGTGGTTAGCATACCCGGGAGCTATCTGGGAGACGCGGGTTCAAGTCCCGATCCAGGACGATGAAAATTTTCAAGTTTTCCGATGTTATCAGACTTACCATACTTGTCACATTTACGCCAAAAATCGGATTGTCATTTTCAAAATTTGTATTATATGGTGTAATCCCGTATTTCTTTCATGATAAATTTATTCAATTTAATGCCATTTTTTTTAAATTACATTTTTTTCATTTGCTTTCTCATGTGCGAAGTATGAAATAAGTAACGTGACCCGTGAAAAGATTCATAAAATTTTTACCGGAAACGCACAATTTACATGACTTTGAGACCAACACAAAACCTGTTTATGTAAGACTCCGGCCCTTCGCCTAAATATATTTTTTTCAGTCTGAATTGCCCTCTTGTACTATTTGGGAACTGTTAAGCCAGTTTGAATATGAAATATATTGCATCGAAATAGATTTTTATTAAAGAGATCAACAGACGATAAAAAGCAAGACTGAACTATACATTTTCTTCATCTCAAATGAAATTCTATGTACACCTCTAACTTCACTGACGCCAAAAGAAAAAAGTCTTTAAGACTTCTGCACACAGCGTTTACCTATACAGCAAGAGAGAAAGCTTACCTTACGCTTATATTGTCTTCCAAAGTGGAATATATAGAGCTATGCAAGACACCACGAAAAAGTATCACTGAAGACGTAAGGAAATTCAACTGTGAGCTAGTGAGGAAAGCAATTGAAAACAACCAAAGCCTTAAGATAGCAAAGGGACATCTCAGTAAGGGAAGAAAACAGATTATGGCTCTGAGAAAAGAAGATGGTTCTATAACAAGAAATAGAGGCGAAATTTTGACAAGAGTGAAAGATTTCTACTCCAAATTATATGAAAGGGATGATACATGTACTCCAGACATCATGAAAGGTACCAGAGTTCTTCCAGTCCTCCCAGCAGAAGTTGCTCATGCAATCAAGAACATGAAGCGGGGGAAAGCTCCAGGAGAAGATGGAATTACTATAGACATCATACAAGAAGCAAGTGGAGAAATTGAAACAGTACTCGCCCAAATTTTCACTCGATGCCTTAATGAAGGGAAGATTCCTGAGGATTGGAACAATGCTACAATGATCCTGCTACATAAAAAAGGTGACATTGAGGATCTCAGGAACTACAGACCGATCAGCCTCCTATCAGTGGTTTATAAAATCTTCACTAAAGTTCTTTCACACCGCTTGAAGGTAACACTGGACATGGCTCAACCGAGAGAACAAGCTGGATTCAGGAATGGCTACAGCACAATAGATCATATCCACGTACTGAGAGAACTAATTGAAAGAGCGAGGGAATATGAACTTCCATTGTGCATGGCTTTTATCGATTATGAAAAAGCCTTTGATTCGGTGAAACCATCAGCAGTTACAATGGCTCTGAAATCCTGCGGTATTGAAGATGCATACATTAATATTATTAATAACATCTATGAAAATGCAAGTGCAAAGATTCGGCTGTTTGAAAATACAACACACATAAAAATTGGAAAGGGAGTGAGACAAGGTGACACCATATCTCCGAAGCTCTTTAATGCCACATTGGAAAATGTCTTTCAATCACTGAACTGGGAAAACAAAGGGATAAAGATTAATGGAGATTATCTAACCCACCTTCGTTTTGCTGATGACGTAGTCATTTTTGCAACTACCCCATCAGAGCTGCAGAGTATGATCCAGGAACTTGCTGACAAGAGTAAAGAAGTGGGATTAAAAATGAACTTTCAGAAGACAAAAGTGATGTTCAATGCTTTTGCAAGAAATGAAGATTTATCGATTGATGGAGAAAAACTGGAGATAACAGATACGTATGTTTATCTTGGACAGCAGATATCAAGTGAGGGTCACATTGATGAAGAAATTAATCGGCGTACAAAACTTGCCTGGAGAGCTTTTGGAAGAAACAGCATAATTTTCAAGAGCAATATGCCATTATGTCTTAAAAGAAAAGTGTTTGATCAATGCATCCTTCCAGTGCTTACGTATGGTGCAGAGACGTGGACCTTAACTAAAAGAGACATACAAAGGCTGCAGACAACTCACAGTAGCATGGAGAGGTGCATGCTTGGTGTAAAAGGAGAGATAAGAAGAGGAACTCGTGGATCCGAAAAATGACGAGAGTGGAAGACATCATGATCAGAGTTAAATCCCTGAAATGGCAATGGGCTGGACATACTGCCAGAAGGACAGACCATAGATGGTCAGCCGAAATTTTAGATTGGATTCCAAGGGACAGGAAAAGACCCAGAAAAAGACCACATGGGAGATGGGTGGATGAAATTCGTAAATATGCGGGAGTGACATGGAGGAGACTGGCACAAGACAGACCGTTGTGGAGGAAACTTGGGGAGACCTTCGTCCAGCAGTGGATTGATAATGGTTGACAATGATGATGATGATGATGATATGAGGTCTATCTTTCGTTCTTTCTGTTTGGTGAAGTGATTTATTACATGGTCATACTATGTCTGTTCTGCTTCCATCCTCTTCACAAGCGCCTTCTCGATGGACAGAACTGATAAACTTGACAACCTTTCTTGCCCAATGGAGTTTCTCTTGTAATTTTTTATCCTCTTCAGGCACGAGAAACTGCGTTCCACAGAGGCCGATGTTGCAGGAATTGTTACTACGAGGGAAAGAAGTCTAAATAGCTCTGGCAGTGCTTGTGCTAGATTATTATTGTATATGGCAGATAGAAGTTTTGTTGTAATTTTGGCATTGTTCCACAGATCTCTGTCTGAATACAGAACCTGCAGCTCACTATGCAGTTTGGCGCTGTCAAAGTATTTTTCATAAGTTTGAAGCAGAGCTTTAAAACAGTGTTCAGGAAAAATTCTAGAATGAGCTTCAAAGCAGTGTACATCGACCAGCTGAAGAAATTTTAATTTCTCAATGTCAGAAAACCGGCATTTTAACTGAGTTGTAACATTGTCTATTACCTCATAATACAGTCTTCTGTATTGCACGGTGGCTGGAATATCATTGCTTCCTTTAAATATTTTATTTGGAGAACCAACCACACTGCACACGTTATGACAGAGATCATCAAACTGTCTTTGATCTCGAAAGTACAACACTTTTTCACATAAGCCAGTAATTCGTTTGTTACAGAATGTAACATCGGGACTATTTGATTGCAGTACAGAGAAAGTAACTTCAGTTAAATCAAATATTTTTTTTATATGAGAAGAGAAGAAAAACGAAATTAAAATCTTGAAGCCACCGTTTTAGTCCTGCTGCTTCGTGAATTGTCTCATCATCATAGTTGGAATCATCCTCAATTTTTTCAAATACTTCAATTAGCAGGCACCTGTGGTCAGCTATGGTAGACAGTGAACGAGATTTGAAATTCCATCTGGTCTGAGATACACGAGGTGGTCTGGGTCCACCAACAGATTCTAGTAAATTAACACGCTTTGTCGATTTGGAAAAGAATGCACAAATCGCATTTAAATTAGCAAAAAAAAAAAAAAAAACAAAAAAAAACCGTGATTCCTTCAACACTGACTCTGCTCTGCTCAAAACTAAGTTCAGCCTGTGTGCGTAGCAGTGAACAAATAATGCTTGAGGGGCATCACACTTCACTTTTACTTGCAATAAATTCAGCTCTGATGCCATCACTGCTGCGCCATCATATGTCTGTGCAACTACACTTTTTCTTTGTAGCTAAATCTTTCCAGCTCATGATCCCGTAATTCTTTAAGCGAAGTAGCACACCGATCAGAACTTACGTCAAAAAATCCCAAATTTTTTTCTACTGGTACTCCGTCTTTCACGAATCGAACTATAAGTGATACTTGTGCATGGGAGCTAATGTCTATCGCTTCATCAATCTGCCAAGAAAAGAACTGGGCATTTTCAATATCTGCATTGTTTCCATTCCTAATTATATGAGCAACTGATTCAATTAAATCATTCTGTATTGTTTTTGAAGTTCCTGAAAATGTTGTATTGTTCTCCATAAACACTCTCAATGTTTCGTCACTCTTGGAGAGTAAATCAATCATCTCGAGGTAATTTCCCTTATTTTCAGAGACTTCGCTCTCATTGTGTCCACGAAACGTGGGAGCTCTTGCCGGGCCAGTAGTGTTGAAGTATCAATCAACTTCTTCATTACATCACGATTCTTTTTAACTTTTTCATTATGACGTAAGTCACTTGTTCTCTTCGCTTCGTTGAGAAAGTAGTCTATCCTTGTTTTGCCTAGCAACATCCAATTTAACAACTGCCAGAATGTGATCTTTACACTTTTTGTGCCTGTCCAAAGCACGTGGTAAATTTTTCAAATCATTGAAGCCTTTCTCTTGCCAGACTTCATTGCCACTCACAGGAAACAGCAAACATGGCCAACAATATAGTTTGTTCGTTGATGCACTACCAGTTAGCCATTGTTCTTTTCTGTACCAGTCAATATTAAAACCTCTGTTTGAAGTTTTGCCCTTTGAAGTCATCTTTTTCATTTCAGGTGTAAGCTTACCATCATTTTTAATTTGATTCTTTTCTTCAAAATCTCTCCTACTGAAAGGCTTTTCCAGTAAGCTATCCACCATATTAGATATGTTTGAAGCAGAGGCCATGATCTGATATCCATTCAGCTCTTCATAAAACATAAATAAAATTAGTTACACAAACATTAGTGAGAAAGAAAAGCAACTAAGAAGAAGATGCTATGTAATGACGCTCGAAGCTGTCAGAATGAGGAGTTGACACAGAGGAGCTACCTACAGGGAAACAGCTGTTCCCATGAGGCAAGATAACATCTGCCTCACAGGAAGTCCACGATGCGCGTGCGCTCTTTGTGTTCGCAGTTCCATCGCTTTCGTATCTAATGATTCAGTGGGAGTAAATAGGTTTGGCGCAAAATGTACGAGAGGCATTTGGCTTCCTGCCTCAAGGACGGAGATCGCAAGCTGAAGATAATTTCCAACTACGCGCTACCGATTGTTTTCGAAAAGCGTCAATTTAAAAAACTGAATGAACGCATAAACGACATTTAATTCAAAAGAGTTAACTATCATAAACCTTTGCTCTCCTATACCCAAAAGTACTGAATGAACAAAACGAATAATTCTAACTAAGAGTCTTAAAATTCTGAGGAGGCACTGCTTCCCTTGCCTTCTCCCAAAAGCCGCCACTGTTTCCAACATACAAGAAATCATTACTCAAGTTATGAGGATAATGGCTGTGGAATAAATCTCGCTCCTGTGTCATAACCTTTGACCCCATATCGATGATATTAAACAGAATTGGTTAAGTATACCTCCGTAACAACATACTAAAGTTTCGTCGCAATAGAGGCATTTTTAATCACGTTATGAGGATAATGGGTGTGGAATAAATCTCGCTCCTGTGTCCTGACCTTTGACCGCATTTCGATTATATTCAACAGAACCGGTTCAGTATACCTCCGGAACAACGTGATAAAGTTTTGTCGCAATCGAAACATTTTTACGTAAGTTCTGATGCATAAGGGCAATTGAATGGATTCCGCTTCTATGTCCTGACCTTTGACCCCATTTCGCCATTTTCAATACCCAGGTGGTCCCCTACCACATACTAAAATTTTATCAAAATCGAACCATTTTTACGCGAGTTATCGTGCTGACGGACGGGCAAAGCTGGAGCGTATACACTTCTTCAACCTACGGTTGGAAAGCGTAAAAAAATGCCAATTAGTGATAACATGAAGCGTAAAAAAAAACGCCAATTAGTGATTGACATGTGAGGGACGATGTCACACGTACCAGGGGTCCCATTTTAGTCCACGTAAACTGTTCCCAGACGAGAATGCCACCCCAACCAGCTTAAAGAGTACCCGGCTGGCAAGGAGGATCCATCGCTTCATGTGGTTTGCGGCGTTTTTTTTCCACATGTCTAGGGTCCACTGGCGATGTTCTTGTGCCCATGCTAATCTTTGCACCCTGTGATGTGCGGTCAGCAGCGGTACCCTCGTGGGACGATGGCTTCAGTACCCCATAGCGAGGAGATGGTTCTGGATGGTGCGGCTGCTTACACGTTTTTGTGCACCAGCGTTAAATTGCCGAGTGATTTCTTGCACTGGGGCCCGTCTATCCGCTGTTACAATGCGAGCTAGCCGACGATGACCCCGCTCATCCACACGCTGTTGTCCACGGCAGTTGGCCTTTGCAGGGATGGTTTTACTGGATTCGATATACTCACGGTTCACCCGTGACACTGTGACTCGTGAAACTCCCAGTGCCTGCACGACTTCCGAGATGGTGTAGCCCATTCGTCGGGCCCCGACAATTTGCCCACGATCAAATGCGCTTAGATCCTTCGTCTTACCCATACTGCGTCAGACTCTTACTGATTCTCGTCGCATCTCTCCTTATATTGTCGGATCGCTGCATACGTCATGTCGTTTCCGTTTACAGGGCCGCACACAGCGCCACATTTGCATAACGCCAGCTGTTTCAAATTCAATTGCTCTTCAGTGTACATAATTGAACAAATAATCGATTTTGCGTTTTTACAGAGTGTATTATCAGGTAGTTCACGGCAAGTGACGGAGTGAATGTTCCAGACGAGCAACGAATTTCACCGAAAAGAATGAAAAACCCTGTCTGTTTTCCAAAGACAGCAATATACTGATGATTCCTATTTAACACAGGAGCGTCCCAGACTATAACTTTGTTGAATGCGTCCAGAGGAGGTTTCCAAAGTCATGACGGAATTCCCAAACCATGGGTGGACACTATCTGCGAGGACAAACGGGTTTGAAAGTTTAAACACATCAATAGAGAGGGAGAAAAAAACTCAGAGTGCATCTCAGATATTCAGTTTCCTACGAAACAGTTCCTCTGGAGCTGGGTAAAGCCCACAATTTCGGGAATAGTTGCGTTTGCAAACCTCCTTTGCTAAACTACTTGCCAAAAGCGTCAGTGTTCTCAAGCTGAAGAAAATATGGGCAATGAACATGGGAACTAGGCATCAGACGGTGAAAACGTTCCATATGGTCCGACGAAAACTACCCTCATGTCCAAAAATTAAGGATCAACGACAAAAGTCTAAATTTCGGACTCTCAGGTCGTTAGTTAGCGGTAAAAACAATCTGACATCATCGAAGCTCATAAGAGCAAGAGCAAGTTGTGTGCGAGTGTTTGATGATATGCAAATTGCCATGAATCACGTGGCAGCTGTTTACTGACAATCGGGGATAAAAGCTGAAGCGTTAGTGGGAAGCAATCGTTTGATTTATAGGCATTGAAGTGTAGATCTGCCTTTTTTGTTGTTATGGAGACTTGTAGAACAACTAACAGAATTCATCTGGGTGATTTTACCCGTGAGCGACTTGTTGGTAAACCGGAAGAAGGGCGGACAACGAGAAACATAGCGAAGGAGTTCGGAATTGCCCAGAGCGTGGTATCACGAATCCGGAAACAATTATCTGAATATGGAATAGCTACCGAAATGTTCAGTAGTAGTCGACCGCGCAAGACCACTCCATCACAAGATCATTATTTTGTTCTAACAGCTAAAAGATCTCACCGAATAACTGCTGGCAAGTTAGAGCAAAACTGCTGGAATCAAGCACACTGTCTATACCCGAACAAGTGAATTTACGCCACGTTGGAGCGGGATTTGCTTTGACTGGCCCAAAATCAGAGATTATTCAGGTTCTTATCACTCAGATACTTCATCGTAATGGGAAGCGTAACTGATAGCATGCTCGAACAGAAATCAGGAGTTACGGGATCAGTTCCCGTTTCAGGACGGTGTAAATTTCAAGTTTTCTGACGTGTGACTAACGTTACGTGAGAAACAGTAAAACATACGCAATTCAGAGATGTCTGATTGCTGTGTTAATAATTCAGATGAATTTCCACGTAATATGTGAAGAATATTTCTTCTACGCTATCTACCTGAATTTTTATTTATTTTCTTCATCATCATCATTGTCAGCCATTATCAATCCACTGCTGGACGGTCTCTCCAAGCCTCTTCCACAACGGTCTGTCTTGTGCCAGTCTCCTCCATGTTACTCCTGCATACTTTCGAATTTCATCCACCCACTTCCATGTAGTCTTCTTCTGGGTCCTTTCCTGTCCCTTGGAATCCAATCTAAAATTTCGACTGTCCATCGATGGTCTGTCCTTCTGGCAGTATGTCCAGCCCATTGCCACTTCAGGGATTTTACTCTGATCCCGATGTCTTCCACTCTCGTCATTTTTCGGATCCACGAGTTCCTCTTCTTATCTCTCCTGGTTACACCAAGCATGCACCTCTCCATGCCTCTTTGAGTTGTTCTTATTCATAAGAATATAAAGAAAAATGTTTTTATCCACTGATATTAAAGAATACTACTTATAAAACACTGCGGGCCTCACAAAATGCAACACCAAGAAGGAAGCATCCGATTGGCCTGAAATTCGCAGTATGCGTCGCCCGCGAGAGGACATGCAAACGATTAGCATTGCAGGGCATATGCAAATCCTGTGCGCCCTGCACGCCACCAAGAAGAACTATAAGAAGGGTGCATAGAAAGCTGGGTGTAAGTAGTGGAAGTGTGTGTTTGCTGTCAAACCTGTGCATGAGAAGCTTCCTGATGCCTCGTCGCAGAATACGGCAGTCATTCCAGCACGTTTCGGAGTTCGACAGAAGACGAATAGTGGCTTATCGCGACAGCGGTTTATCGTACCGAGACATCGGCGCCCGTGTGGGACGAAATCCAGCCACAGTGAGGCGAGTATGGATTCGGTAGGTCCAGGAGGGACGGACGGACCGACGTGAGCGATTGCCGCAGCCGCGGCACACCACCGAACGAGAGGCCCGGCATGTTGTGCGGTGGGCATTGACGGCTCGCACCGCCACATCACGAACGTTAGCGCAGGAATTAGGGTGTGTTGCGCAACAACCTGGGTAAGCACGTACCGTTAGACGTTGTCTGCAGGAGCGGGGTCTTGTCGCAAGGCGCCCATTGCTCTGATTACCATTGACGTTACACCACCGACGAGTGCGGAGGCAGTGGGCCGTTGAACGCCGCACCTGGACTACGGAAGGCACGACATTGTCTTCTCCGACGAATCCCGATTCTGCCTGCAACACCACGATGGTCGGATCCGCGTGTGGCGGCACCGCGGCGAGAGGCTGTATGACGCCTGCATTATGCATCGCCATACCGGTCCGTCTCCTGGCGTTATAGTTTGGGGCGCAATTGGATATGACACCCGCACCCCTCTGGTACGCATCACCGGTACACACACCAGCCACCGCTACATCTCCGACGTTTTGGAGCCTGTAATCCTCCCTTACCTGCAAGACTTTCCAGCGGCCACGTTTCAACAGAACAATGCGCGCCCGCACGTGGCACGCATCGTGAAGCAATTCTTCACGGCCCACCAGGTGTCACTGCTGCCGTGACCCGCTTGTTCTCCCGATATGTTGCCAATCGAACACGTCTGGTCGCTGATCGGCAACCGAGTGGCCCGGCAAGCAGCACCCGCGGCTACGCCTGATGAACTGTGGCAACGTGTGGAAGCAGACTGGGCCAACATACCCCAAACCCACATCCAAAGCTTCTTTCGTTCGATGCCGCGGCGTGTAGCGGCCGTTATTGCCAGCCATGGGGGCCACACGAACTATTGATGTCTGCGTGTTGCGCAAGTCGCACGGGCCTGTAAGCGCAATCGTTTCATCTTTGTATCTGTTGTTATGTGTCCAGTAAATCTGGCGTTGCTATCTCGTGTGCTTCTTGGTGTTGTTGCATTTTGGGTGGCCAGCAGTGCAGATCATCAAACCATGTGATAAATAGTGATTCCGTGAAAAATATATCTCGTTTATTTTTGGTAAAAACCAGATGATTCACGTTTTCCCAACGTGGGGTATATTTGCCTTCGGCTACCAAACGTGCAATGGCTGTAGCCGTTTCTTGGAGGTTCCTTGTTCTATATGGTGTAACGGTAACACACTCGAACGTAAATTGGGAGGTTCGATTTCCGTTCTAGGACGATGTAATTTTCAAGTTTTCTGAGGCATGTCTACGCCTCTGTTTCCACTCATTCCAACATTTTATACGATTTATATTTGAAAAATGTCAATGTGACTATCTGTGCTAATTGCGAAACGTATGGGGAGTGTCAATGCTTCACCGGGTATATTGTGTTATTCGTTACACCCCGTCGTAATAATGCATGGTAAAAATTGCCAATTGTGACAGAACTTGCCATTTAAGTGCATCCCATGGTTCAAATACTGTTCCTCAACCATATATTAACTACCGCTAACCTTTATTAACTAACGCTAATTTTAAAAAAACTTCAGACATTACAAAATAAATATATTAGATTCTAAAAATTAAAACATAATTCCGACATGAATCACTTTTCAATGATGAACTCACCTATATACATTCGCGTTGATCCAAATAAATATAACATATTAACATTAAAACAATTATACAATTTGGGAAAAGCAATGTACAGGAGAATAAAATGATATAGATCATACATTAATTGAAATTTCTTTGCCTTCCCATGACTATAATACTACAGGTAGATTTCAACTGAGAACAAATTCTTCCCAGGTATGTTAAACAGTCACGGGGCCTCATGTGCTGGGCCTCAATTTTGGAATTCTCTACCTAATGATCTTACAATAATAAATACACTGGCGGAAAGTGAAAAAAGAACACCAAGAAGGAATTGGCGGACGATCATGAAATTTACATATGTTAATGGGGTTGAGCTTACGTAGGTGTGATGTTAATTTCGGGACCAACCGGTGAGCGCTTACGCCACAGCACAGTATAATATGCAAATTTTCGTCGGTGGTATTTAAGGAGTACGGCGAAGTGAATGTAATCAGTCGTTGGCGTACGGACACGTGCGAAGGCCCCGAGGAAAACGACATACTTACGTATTTTCGGTCTCGTGCAGTAGTGAAGAGCAAAGTACGTGGGAGAAATCCTTCTCATAATTTAGCTGCATGGAGTTGAGTTGCTTCATCACTAGGTAATTCTCATATAGTTTGTGGTCGTCAAGGATTTGACTGTGAGTTATTTTTGTTTCTTGTTCTTTAAACTTCAAGTTAGAAGCTTTATTTTTGTTTTCCGGTTTCAGGCCAACCGGAGCTCCGTGCCTCCGGAATGGCGAACTTTCTGAACCGACCTGAAACCATTCAGGTTACTCATAATGGGAAGTACCCCAATGTTAATATTCTTAAGGAATTAGTCGACAAACTTGACTATCCGGAACATTTGCACACAGTCCAGCGACTTAACAATGGACTTTTCACAGTGCGTTTCCAAACTGCTGCACAAGCACTGCACTACCTTGAGCACCCCTTGACAGCCTACAAGGACGTTGCAGTGAACATTTCGCCAGTAGATGACGGCATTCGTACCGTCTATGTCAAACTCGTGCCCATTGACATCCCTAATGAGAAGATCTCTGCGGCACTTACTGGATATGGGGAGATTGTCACCCCCATTCAGAATGAGCGGCACACACTCAAAGGTCTGGAACATGTTTATACAGGCACAAGAATTGTTCGCCTGCGTATGACAAAGCCAGTACCCAATTTCCTTCAAGTGGGCCGTTGGAAGGCCATGGTCACATATGCTGGCATGATACGCACATGCCGTAGATGCGGTAATATTCCACATTGCTCCTCAGTGCCCATCCCGAGCTTGCCCCAACTGTAGTACGGTGGGGCACTTAGAGATCTCGTGCGAGCAAGCCTACTCCAAGTGCGGTGCGGATTCTCACACCAAATCCAGATGCACCCAGTCATCCTTCGCAGATGTTGTAGCTAGGCCTTCAACAGCTCCCCTTGTTTTCAATGAGGAGTTTCCAGAGCTACCCTCCACCAGTACTATTGTTGTTCCCGGGGGACTCTGGTGTCCCTGATGCAGTTGTTACCATGGACCCGGAACATGTTGCTTCTTTGAAATTACCGGTTGTCATACCTGTCGATCCGCCTTCCGAGAATGTCGTGACTTCTGTTAATCAAGAGACCTTGGTTGTTGACGGCCGCGTCGAGCCTGGAGCTTCTTCTCCTTTTTCACCAGTGCAAGATCTTGAGGTTCTTGAAATGCCATCTACAGAGGTCACCTCACTGCCTCTTGCCGTTGAATCGGCTGTTGTTATTAAGTCTGAGCCTCCCATGGACGACGACGTATGTACCGAGGTCCCTGAGCCTCATTCACCTGATTCTCCTGACGCCCAAGTCGGACTTGTTACCACTGTTGCATTTACAGAGGTTATTTCGGATGATGACAACATTTACATAGATTCCGTTGATGATGTTGCTTTCACCTCTCCTGTCGGAACTGTCTCCCTCCCTTCCACCTCCGGGGACAAAGTTGTACTCGTCATCCATTCCAGCAGGCCGCCGGGATGTGTTCCTGTTACCATCCACAATGTTACTCCTTCCAGAGAGACTCGTCCTGCTGACCATTCCTTCCGTCAACAACGACAGTCCTCTCCATCTTCGGAGGGCAGGACTCGCGACAGCCGTTCGGCAAGTGTTCATCCTGGCCGTCGGGAAAGATCTCCCGTCCAACTGGAGGAAGGGGAACTTCCCCCAAGTAGCCGCCGACGGAACCGTCGCCGGAATCATAACCGCTCCACCCCTGGAGATTGGCATCGTCAGTTCTAAGTGCCGGTCCACGTTTCTAAAACGGGTGGGCTAATTTGAATCTACCCTCCTTACTGACCTTTGTGTAACGTATACTCTAGATTCAGTTTCTTTTTGATTTTACTATCTCTTGTTATTTTATTTTCCTATGCAAATTATCTTCTCACTTAACGAGATGTTGTTTCTCCCGCTGAATTATATGTGGCAACGAGTGTAAGTCATGACGTGGTGGTATGCAGTATATATAGGCGCGCTCAAGTATACCAAAGAGCTTCGTTCTATATGTGATAGGTTCTTCCTGATTATTGATATGCGATTTACCTACTTTCTACGATATTACGATAGTACGATAGTTGGGGCTATCAGTAGTTGTGTTATTTTGGAGTGTGTATTTGAGTAATACCAGGAGCTTCCCAATAAAAGGTTAAAAGTGAGTACGTTTACTTAGTTCATTTTATTGTCAGACCTCTGTCTGGCCGTTAAGTCTATTTCATTGAGTGTTTACGTTAAGTTCAGGGTATATTGTGTTAACCGCTCTAATAAGGAGCCTTCAAGGTACTAATGTACTAAAACCGAAGTTATATTACTGATATTCAAGATAATGAGGAACACTGAGTAAAAATAAATTCCATATTCTTGGAATTTATTGCACGTGCGTGTCTTACCTAAACAAACTCTAGCACTTTGAAGATTAAGCACACTTTAGCTACGTCAAGTAACCTTTCAATAACCCTAACGTGACTTAACGTAAGCTTTCCTGCACTACACGTCCAGCCGGAGAATTTTATTCATTACATTTGTTTTGTGTACTTTTGTATTTCAATTATCTGCTTAACCTTCAACCTTAAAGTTTCAACATTAAATATTCAGGGAATTCGGTCCCGGTCAGTAAGGCGTTGGCTCATCGGCAGGATTATGACCCAGGATATTGATATCCTGTGTGTCCAGGAAACATTTTTTCACAATTTTAGGCATGTTTCGGATTTTCGTCATTACACTAATGCCCCGTGCTGGTTTAGTCTTTCTCCGACTAGTCACAGGGGCGTCGGAATTATTGTCAACCCTAACTTCAAGGGTCGACAACTGAAATTTCAATATGATGACGAGGGTCGAGTGGCTGCTGTCAGCTTCGCCCTCGCTGAGTTTAAAATTCGCGTTATTTCAGCCTATGCGCCATTGGAACCCGCCCAACGGGGTAGATTCCTCAGGAGTCTTCCTTTATTTTTTGGGGGTGGTGAAGACTTTCTCATTTTGGGGGGTGACTATAATCTTGTAACGGAGCCTCTTGATAAACAGGGGGGTACCTGGCAGAGGGACTCGTCCCGGGCTGTCTTCTCCGGGTTCATGTTGGAGGCGGGGCTGGTGGACGCCTGGCGTTCTACTCACCCTGGGGTCTTCGACTGGACTTGGACGGATGGCTCGGTTCGGGCCCGCCTGGACAGGATTCTTGTGGGGGGCCTTGGGGATTGTGACCTTGTGTCTTTTGTTCATTGTGATGTTAATTCTGTGTTTCTCCGTGTGAGTGACCATCGTGCCGTTTCTGGTGAGATCGTTCTAACAGGGGCCCGGACACGAACTCAGGGCCCGTGGAGGATGAATCTGAATCTTCTCGAAGATGACGACATCCTTCAGGGCCTTGAGATGTTGCTTCGTGGTGAAATTCAGTCTGAGACTCATTACACTGGTGAGTGGTGGGAGGGGGTTAAACTTAAAGTGAAGTCTTATTTACAACTTCAGGGGAAACTTTCGGCTCGTCAGCGGCTTTTAGAGCGAACTCGCCTTGTCTGTATGTTGCGTGCATGCAAAGCCGGGCAGCAAATGGGAGCGCAGAATGCTGGTATGATTGCTGAACTTCAAGCTCAGTTGACAGATTTATATTGTAAAACCGGCCAAAGATGCACACAGGACTCTATTTCACAAAATTTAGAAAACGAGATTTCACTTGCAAGTTTTTTTTTGCGAAATCTCGCAGAAACAAAATTATTTCCCAGGTAATTCCTGGCTTACAGCATGAGTCACGCTTCCTGACCTCTCAACCAGAAATTTACAATTTGGTTTTCTCGCATTTCAGAGACCTGTTTGCATCTGATGAAGTGCAGCAGTCGTCCGTTGACTCTTGGGTAGCTGATGTGACCCAACTCGACGCTGCGGCTTCTGTGCTTACATCGGGCCCTGTCCGTATTTCTGAGGTGAAGCAAGCCATTGCCGGCTTGCGTAATGGTCGCAGTCCGGGTACTGATGGCATCCGTGTCGAATTTTATAAACGTTTTGTTGATTTGCTTGCTGAACCTCTATGTGATGTTTTTAATCATGTTCTGTCAACTGGGCAGTTAACTACGACGATGCGGCTTGGTCAGATCGTTTTGGTTAACAAGCGGCGTGATGGTCCTGGTCGTCATTTGGGAGAGTGGTGACCCATCACTTTTATCAATTACTATTTTAAGATTTTGGCTAAAGTCCTTGCTAACCGACTGATTAGGGTTATTTCTGGCCTAGTAGGCGTGTGCCAATTTTCTGGAATCCCGGGGAGGAGAATATTTCAAAATTTAGTCCTCGTGCGGAACGGTATTCACTACCTCGACCGCAAGAGGTTGAAGTGCTGTATCCTTTCTTTGGATCAGAGCAAAGCCTTTGACAGGGTCTCTCACAAGTACCTTGTGACCCTGCTGGAGGCTTGTAACTTTAGCCAAGATTTTGTCAACATGGTGAAGGTCTTGTATACTGATATCTTTAGTTTTATCCGAGTCAACGGTCAGCCTACGGACTGCCTTCCCATCCGGAGAGGGGTCCGCCAAGGCTGCCCGTTGTCTGCTGCACTGTTCATACTGAGCATTGAAACTCTCCTTAAGAAGATTCAATCTGCACCGAATATCTCTGGCATCCCAGTTCCGGGTTCGAGCTTTACAGCAGCTGAGCTCAAATACCTTGCGTATGCATATGACGTTGTTCTCTTCCTTCGGGATGAGATTTCCTTGAGAAATTTGTTTCATGTTTATGATGTTTATGCGGACAGTGCAGGCACTGCATTGAATGTGGATAAAACTAAAGCTTTGTGTTTTGGGGATTGGTCACCTGACGTTTTGCAGTTTGAAGGCTCAACCGATGATCACATAAGGGTCCTCGGTGTTTACTTTGATAAAAAGGGAGTTCACCGCAAGACGTGGCGCTCTGTTCAACAGAAGCTCACGTCGGAATGTGCTTGGTCGGAGGGCTGCCAAATTTCTTTTTTTAATAGGGCTAAATTGGCTAACAGTCTCTTGGTTTCCAAAATTGCTTTTTGCGGTACATTATACAACCCCCGACGTACAGGGTCCTTTTGGCTCTAAATTCTCTAATTTTTCGATTTGTTTGGGGAACTAGAGCTGTCCTTTCTCGGGATTGCCTGGTTCAACCAGTCCATCGGGGGAGGGGGGGGGAAGGAGGGGGGATGGGTTTTCTGCACATTCTTGCGTGGTGTCGCACATTCTTGCGTGGTTTCTAATGTGGCCTACATCCTGAAAAGCGATTCTCATATTAGCTTTAACTTCGCGTGTTATTTCATTTCCTATAATCTTAGATTATTTTCTTTCGCTTGTAACTACCTTGGGCCTAGAGCTCCGAGGCCAGGTGGACCACATGGCACTACCATTTGTGAGGCTAGATTGTTAACTAGCCAGAACATCAGGTGTTCCTCTTGGCATGAACCCGATGCCCTTTATAATGTATTCTTGCCATCCTTTGCTCCTCACATTCAGCGCAGGTTTCCCGCCTTGGGATGAACTGGAGGGTCGCATGGGCCAATGTTGCGTTTGCGGGTGTGGAAGGTCGTGTGCGTGACCTGCAGTGGCGCTTGACTCATGGAATGATTTTCACCCGTGATTCCCTTTTTTGTTGGGGAGTCGTCGACTCCCCGGACTGTCCTCACTGCGGACAGCCGGAGTCTTTATTCCACCGATTTGTGGAATGTAATTTTGTTCGAAAAGTTTGGCAACTTTTGTCTAGATGGATTTCTGTTAATATGTGTAATTTTAAAATTATTGGTTTTAAGCACCCGCTACCTGTTTCCGGTCAGCGTGCTTATGGTTTAAAGGTGATCCTTGCTACTGCTTGTACTGTGTTACATGATACTGTTCTGTCTGACCACGTTAGGCTCTATTCGAATAGGCCTGATGTGGTCGCTCTCTTTGTCAAGATCAGATTGCGTGAAAGGGTGATTTCCAACTTTCACCACTGGCCGGAAAACGTTTTTCGCGTCCGATGGCTTTGTTGGTCTCGGCTGGTTTCCCTTCGCAATAATGTGCTCTGCTTTCGGTTCTGAATGTGTTTTCTGTTGCAGCATGTCGCATGCCTGACGACCGCTTCTCTTTTTACTTGCTTGTCTAGATCCTGTGTTTGCATCATGAATTGTATTTACATGCTTTTCTACTGTGTATATATTGTCTTTGTCTGCATTTGTCTATGCTTGGTCCGCGCTTTTGTTCTGTCTGTTGTCTGTGGCAGGTGTTGTGCCTCTCGGACGACAGTTCAGACCACTTCCTGCGTCTTTGTCATGCCTCTCGGGCGGGGATGGGGTGTGACAAATGACTTTTCATGTTTTCGTTTTGGTTGGAGGTGCTTAGATGTGGTCCACTTTTTCTCTAAGCACATCCACCCTGTTTTCAGAGATACTTCTTCCCTGGAAGTGGTATTGCTTGTGTTCCGTCTTCCGAGTTTGGTAAGTAAGGTAAGTAGTTTCTTTTTCCTTTCTTTTATTTTTAGTGTGTGTATCTGTGTGTGTGTTTCACCTCGATGATGATAGTGCCTTCGCTGACCCATAATATGGGTTTCAGCAGAACAGTGTACAGCCTTGTGCTGTACCCCAGTTCACTAAGTGAGAAGAAGCTGCAATGCCTGGACACAGAAGACGTGTACGATTTCAGCAGTTATCGGACTTTGAGCGAGGTCGTCTAGTCGGACTCCGCGAGGCCGGGTGGTCGTATCGTCGTATTGCGGAGCGAATTGGACGGGAAGTATCGGTGGTGGTACGATGGTGGAGTAGATGGTCCGAGGAACATTACCACACGAGAAGACGTGGAACCGGGAGTCACAGACGGACTGATGAGCGGACCTTTCGACGCATAAAAAGAGCGGCGTTGTCAAGCAGAACATCCACTGCGACCCAAATCCGAGCTGCCGTTGCACCTGAGGTGACTGTGCGAACAATCCGCAACCGTCTACTGGATGCAGGACTACGTGCACGTGTGCCTCTGGCATGTGTATCTCTGACTCCAGCCCACCGTCAGGAACGGCTGCAGTGGTGTTGCCAACGTCTGCACTGGAGAACGCAATGGCGATCTGTCGTGTTCAGCGATGAAAGCAGATTCTGCTTGGGAGCCTCCGATGGCCGTATGCGTGTTCGCAGACGCACAGGGGAGCGTCTCCATCCTTCTTGCATCCGCCAGCGACACACAAGGCCTACATCTGGTCTCCTGGTGTGGGGAGCGATCAGCTATCACTCCCGTACACAACTAGTGTTTGTACCGGGTACGTTAAACAGCACCTCCTACATCAACAACATCATTCAGCCCGTTGTTGTGTCATTTGTAAGGTCGGTCAATCGTGGTGTTTTCCAGCAAGATAACGCACGCCCACACACGGCACATGCAACGCAACATGCACTTCAGGGTATGAGACAACTTCTATGGCCTGCACGTTCACCGGATTTGTCCCCCATTGAGCACGAGTGGGATTTTATGGGACAACGACTTATCCGTTCTCCACGGCCAGCCAAGACCATCCCCGATTTACGCGTCCAGGTTGAGGATGCTTGGAACTCAATACCCCAAACTTACATCTAACATCTGTACGACAGACTCCATGCCAGAATTGCACAGTGTGAGGCAGTTCATGGGTGGTTCATCCTCGTACTAACCATGTTACATGGAAATGTTATTTTTCAGTTTACTAGCAAATACAGCTGTATTTTGCCATAACGTTTTGATCACGTTATCCTCTGTATTCCGTTATTATGCTGTATAAATTTCGTTGGTATCAGACGTCTTTTTCTTGGTGTTCTTTTTTCGCTTTCCGCCAGTGTAATTTCAATCTATTTAAAAACAAAATTAAAACTTTACATTCTGGGACTACCATGAATATAAAAAGTGTGAATTAAAGGAATACGGAAAATTGAAATGGAAATTGCAAAAAAAGGGGTGGTGGTGGGGGGTGGAAGAGTGACTAAAAGGTCAGAGGGATATATTAGGAAAATGGGAACACTAAGGCACTTGCCTTAGTGGGGAGGTGGGGAGGGGTTAGAAAGGCGATGGGGGACAATTTCACTAATACTAATTTTAACTGATTCCTTTGAATATTTGTTCCACGCCTTCATGTAGGCTATAACTCTGACTTGCTTACATTTGCATGGGGAGATCAGGGCTTTTTCAGGTCTCTTGTGGCCTTTTCCCTGATCTCCCTTGCTGTTACAGTTACTTACACTGTTGTGTTGTTACATTGCATTTTGTCTTCACGTGGCAGCTAAATAAATTGAATTGAATTGAATATCAGTATGATCTTTCAAGATCCTCGGCAGTTTTGAATATCCGATCGTACGTACGCAGCCTGATGTGCCAAATCGCAGTTGGAGGAACATGAAAACGAGTCTCAACACACACACACACACACACACCACCCATGGACTTCACAGTTACCTGATTTAAACATGATCCAGCTGACAGTCGTTTCTTTTTTACGCATTCCAACCGTAGGTTGAAGAAGCGTATATGCTCCAACTTTGTCTGTCTGTCTGTCCGTCCGCACGATAACTCGCCTAAAAATGGTTCGATTTCGATGAAATTTTAGTATGGTAGGGGACCACCTGGGGATGAACCCTATTGAAAATGGACGAAATGGGGTCAAAGTTCAGGCATAGGAGCGGGATCCATTCCATTGCTTTTATGCGTTATACCTTGCGTAAAAATGGTTCGATTCCGATGAAATTTTCGTATGTCGTAGGGGACCACCTGGCAATGAACCCTATTAAAAATGGACGAATTGAGGTTAAAAGTCAGGACATAGGAGCGGGATTCATTCCCTTGCTTTTATGCGTCATAACTTGCGTAAAAATAGTTCAATTTCGACGAAATTTTAGCATGTGGTTGGGGACTACTTGGCAATGAGCCCTTTTGAAAATGGAAGAAATGGGGGTCAAAGGTCAGGACATAGGAGTGGGATCCATTCCATTGCTCTTATGCACAATAACTTACGTAAAAATGCTTCGATTGCGACAAAACTTTATCATGTTGTTCCGGAAGTATAATGAACCTGTTCTGTTAAATATCATCGAAATGGGGTCAAAGGTCAGGACACAGGAGCGACATTTATTCCACAGCTATTATCCTCATAACTTGACTAAAAATGCTTCTATTTAGACTAAACTTTAGTATGTTGTTCCGAAGATATACGGAACTGGTTCTGTTGAATATCATTGGAATGATGTCAAAGGTCAGGGCACAGGAGCGAAATTTATTTTACAGCCATTATCCTCATAACTTGAGTAATGATTTCTGGTATGTTGGAAAGCGTATCATAATCAATGCATTGCATGATTTTACTAACTTGTTAAATTTTTTTTTTTTTTTTTTTTTTGCTTGGAGGTTTAACGTCCACCGTGAGCAACTCAATGGGCTATAAAGTAGTCGCCCGTCAATAATTTAGGACCACTGGTTCCAGGAAAGGAAGGGAACCAGTGCCGTAAGAAAAACACAACATCCATACCTCACGGGGATTCAAACCCATCTCGGACAAATGGTCAGAAGTCAGCACTTAGACCACTGCGCCACCGGGACGGCCGGTCGTTTCTTGAAAACATTGTCAGAAGCAGATTCTTTCCGCTTTCTTCACTCACATAGTCTTTCGTTAGTAACGATCTGATTCGCTTCCCTGGTGACTGTTGAGGGTTTATTCTCATCCATTCCATGCAGAAGATAAGCTGTATTGCAAAACAAAATGGTGGCCCAACACGGTGCCATACTAATATTTCTACCGCAGGTAAAAGATGAAAAAATAAAATAAAATCAAGAAAAATGAAAGAAGTATATATAAGCAACCTATACTACCTAGGTCACCCGTACGTTCTCATCACCGTTATCTCCAACGAATTTTCTTATTTATGTTTTACCAAACATACTAATCGACAGCAAGAGTTGGGAAACAGAAATTATATGGTACAAATAAATATACAGTATATAACCATACTTTACATAGCAAATATTTTATTCTGCGATCATCGCCTCCGATCGCCATACAGTCACGTTTTTCAAAAACAGGGAATTCACTCCCTCTGTCCAGCCATTACAAAATCCAGTCCTGTCTGCTCTGTCACGCTTCTCGCGTCATACTCCTCCTGACTCGCTAGTTCGGTTTTTCCCATCCTTGAGGGATCGATCGCCCCGTTAGGCAACCAGTGAGATAGTTATGACTCTCCGTTTCCGTTCAGATGTAGCTATTCCATTTAAACACACCATCGTACAAAATTTGTATATATATGAAAAAAAAAGAAATCATGTTGCTGCAATAAAAACCCTTCAGTATACTAAACCACTTTCCACTCTTCCTTTTCTCTTCTTTTAATTCCCCTTCCTAATTTTTAGCACGTCTTTTGTAAAAAAAGATCGTGTTTATGTTACCGGTTTGTCAGTCCGTCCGTCCGTCCGCCTGTAGACAGGATATCTCTGCAACTATTAGTCCGATTTAAAATATTCTTTTTGCATTGAGAAGCTTGAAATATGCGAATGATGATCCTTTATTTCGTTGTTTTTTTACGATGTACAATTTCGCCGCTAGAGGGCGTAAATGCAGATGATGTCGAATTCAAAAATACGTTTTATTCCACATATTTGCTTCTAAACATCCGATTGAAAAAATTATTTTATCTTTCGATTTCCATTTATGTCGAACAGTATTTTAGATATAGTTACTTTTTTCAAATTACGCACATATTTTCCGCTAGGGGGCGTAAAAGTAAATTACATTTTCCCCGATAACTCTTCTTCTAAAACTCCGATTTGAATTTTTTTCTTCAGCGGATACACCTCCTGATGGAAAATCTTTTGCATATAATTTAAAAAATTTGGTAAAGAATACTTTGGTCACCAGCGGGCGTAAGTGTTAATTTTTGCTTCTGATGTATTTGCCATAAAATCTGAGCTTCTAAAATACCGATTGAAAGACTTCTTTCGTGGACTGATGCCATTCACATCGATAAACTTTTTCGGAATATTTTCTTCTTAAAATATTCCACAGTTTCTCCGCCAGGGGACGTAGATGTATATCTCATATTTGTCAATATCTCTACTTCTAGGAGTTCGATTTGAAAAATTCCTTTTTTGTTGCATAGTGTTTTCAGTGTGACATGTTTTTCATATAATTTCAAATTTTTCAAGTAATTCATAGACTTTCCGCTATGGAGCGTAAAGGTAAATTGCTTTCTCCCCTATATCTCTGCTTCTAAATCTCCGATTTGAAAAAAGAATTCTGCACCGGATACAGCTCCTGATGGGAAATCCTTTGCATATAATTTTTAATTTTTGTAAAAAATGGTTTGGCTACCAGGTGGCGTAAGTCTTAATTTCCGCTTCTGATGTATTTATGAGCTTCTAAAATCTCGATTGAAAAAAACGTCGTTTGTTGACCGATACTACTCATGTCGACAAACCTTTTAGGAACATTTTCTTCTTGAAATAATGCATGGTTTCTACGCCAGGGGGCGTAGATGTATATCTTATTTTTGTCAATATCTCTGCTTCTAGGAGTCCGATTTGAAAAATTCCTTCTTTGTTGTTGGATAGTGTTTAATATGCGAAATGGTTTTCCTATAAATTCAAAATTTTCAAGTAAATCATAGACTTTCCGCTAGGTAAATTGCGTTTTCTGCGTTATTTCTGTTCCTAAAACTCCTATTTGAAAAATTCTTCCTGTATCGCATACAATACCTGATGGAAAATATTTTTCACATAATTTCTAATGTTTGATAAAGAATGGTTTGGCCACCAGGGGCATAAGTGTTGATTTCTGCTTCTGATGTATTTGTAGCAAAATCTGGGCTCCTGAAAACTCGACTAATTTTTTTTTCTTGGACCGATACCGCTCATATGGAAAAACGTTTTGAGAATATTTTCTTCCTAACAAAATGCATGGTTTTCCTACCAGGGGATGTAAAGTCACATCTTATTTTTGTCAATATCTCTGTTTCTGAGAGTCAGATTTGAAAAATTATTTCTGTGTTGGAGAGCGTTTCCGGTGCGAAATGTTTCTCATATAAATTTATGTTTTTCTTAACGCACAAGTCTGCAACCAGAGGGCGAAAGCTCACGATTCCGTTTTCAGCAATAACTGGGGAATTATAAACCCGATTGAAAAACTTCTTTCTTCCGTCAGATACTATTGTTTTCCATACCGGTTTCATTGACTTTGAATAGCTTTGATAAATTTAATTTGCGTCAGAACGGATTCAAAAGACGTGCTTATTTCACACGAAAATTCGGTGTCATCTTTCTTGTTTTATTTTTTGCCGAACGTAGAAAGCATGAGTTACTTACACGGAATAGGCATGAGAGCTAATATTAACTTATCTTGCTCTTTATAACAAAAGAGAAAAATGCTTTGTTAAGGAAAAAAAAAGATCAAAATTCTCCTCTGGTTCAATTTTAAGCAGCCCTTTGAAAAGGATAACTGTTTCTGTAATATGAGTATTTTCCCTTCCTAGCAGCAGTCCTTAAATTGCTAAATGTTTTGGCGCTGTATTAGTCTGAAGTTCTTCCAATAACAGAGCATTATTTCCTCATTTGGGGTTGTACACCGAAATCATCATCATCATTATATCAACCATTCTCAATTTACTGCTGGATGAAGGCCTCCACAAGTATCTTCCACATTTGCCTGTCTTCAGAAATTATCTTCACCTACCGGCTTGCTTTCGAATTCCATCCATACTTTTCCTTCTAGTCTTCTTTTGAATCTTTTCCTATCCCTTGGTATCTGATCTTGCATTTCAATTGTCCAACGGTGGTCAGTTCTAGCAACATGTCCACCCCATCGCCACTTGAAGGTCTTTATTTTACCCCCAAACAAGTCCCTAAAACTCCATGATGCTGAGAAGAAAACAGAAATCCGGATTGGAAACCAGTACTCACCGATTATTTTCAGTCTTTTCTTCAGAAGCGTGCAATAACAGCCCTGTGCAATTTCAAAAATATATCATGTAATATCCTTAAAAGTTTCGAACAGCTGTCTATCTCACCATTTGCTACAAGAAAAAGTGTTATCTAAAACTTATTTTAATTTTCTTTTATGTCCAATTGACTAAAGCGTTGCACAATTATTCTCCTAGCTTTTCATTCCTGATGCATCACAGCTTTGGAATTCTTAACTTGGTCACCTTTCCCCTGAACATTAGAAGTAACTTTCAGGTACTTAAATCCAGGGGGAATGCTATTTAGTAGTTCTATGGTTAAATAAAGGAACAGAAAATTGATCAGAATTCTGGGCGCCGTAGATTTCCTATTTTATAATGAACTCTCCACAAAAAATACGAACGGCAACAATGAAACTTCAACATAGTTTATTATAACTTTTAAAACCTCTTCTTATTTTGGTACTGTGTTTGAACCCCAAATAGATCGTACAGAAGAACATCGATACATGAACTCAAATAAAATGCATTGATGTTAAGTACCGGTTTCTGTTATCTTAATGATGTTTTGCTTTCTGTTTCGTTTCAATTTCACTTGGCACGCAGCAGGAAGCGTATATCACTGGAAAACGAGCTAACAGGAAATGAAAAAAAAAAAATTCGCCTCGATAACACAGAAAGCCTAAATTGTTCTTACAGAACTTTATTTATGCATAAAATAATCTATGATGCCAGACAGTATTTCCTGTAACTCCGGGATATGGTACCAGAAATTGATGAAATCCAAAAGGGCATGCAGAATTTATTTAACAATTGGTTATTAATATTTTGATTCAACGTAGTTCGCGTGTATCTCTTCAAAACATTAGTGGAACCAAGCAAAACCACTTTCGTTATTACACCAATCCTGCTATTGGCACTTGCATTTCCCACGGTAAAGATAAACAATGCAGACAGTCTTCCGCGTTTTCGGCAGACTACCCTGGATACTCACATCGACTGTGCTTTCTCGCACATTATATAAGAAAATTTTGTGGCTTTTTCCGGTAAACCCAGCCATTTGGAAATCTCAGAGGAAACAATCCTGGTGTAGTCACTCTGTGGTCAAAGTCCACTCAGCGGGATTTTTATTCTACTGACCCAAGGTGCGAATCTTGAATAGGTCATGGGTGTAGTGTTCTTTCTGGTTCTCATCCTTCTCTGGAACTAATGACCCTAAATTGGGAAAGTATTGCTCCTATTGGGATTAAATGCTTATGTGAGCCGTTAAACCCAGAAAAACCAAAATACAAGAAAAATATGACTGGAGGTACTATTTCAACCTAAAAATGATTGTGTTGAGTGTATTTTCAAAAATGGAAAGGATTGTTTCCGCCATGCTATCTGTAGACAGATGTTGCCAAATCATGCTAGGAATAATCTTGTCGAAGTTTTATGTTGTTTAGTTAGTTGACCAATGAATTCATTGAACAAATATTGTTAAGTTAACAGCAGAAACTGAGAAGTAAACACTGGAAAATGTTTGAAGTCTCTGACTGGTAAACAAGAACTACGAGTACCCTGTTTAATAAATTTTAAGAATCAGACCGACTTACAGTTATCAAAAGAGTCGCATATTTCACAGCGCCAATGCCTGCACAAGCACTATCACTCACGTGGGCAATAGCGTAAGGAATAATTTAGTTAAAAGTAAATGTTTTCAGTTATTGATGAATCTACTACTATGAGCAAGAAATCTACACTGATTCTATTTTTACGAGTTCATATATCAGAATGGAGAATGAGTGCACCAGAAATTTTTTTCTTGGATTTGATTGAGCTGAAAAAAGTTACTGAAAAATTGCTTAAACGGCTTCAACTCTTTGGAACAGAAGATTATTTAAGGGAATATTTACTGTCTGTCATGCTTGTGATGGTGCAAACGTGATATTAGGAAATCGTTCGAGAGTTAAGAAACTGACAAAAGAAAGTATCTTTTCTGAAATACTGTGGCAACGCATGAACCACCTTTTAGGATTATAAGGAAATGATGCTGTACAAGCTGACTAAGGTAATAACGTTTTCAAATATTTCATTAATAAACTGTGTACTTTTTGTATTACGGGCACAAGAAAAATGACAAAGAACAGCATGTGTATGGAAAGTTGCTTGAGGTCAGATTGTTGAGCAATTGCCGAAATTTTAAATGCCAAGTGGGTAGCTTCCAATTTCAGATCAGTTTCTGCAGCGTGAGAAGAATGCGAAATTATTGTGCTTCACTTTATTGAAGCAAAACAAAAAAAAACTGTTTATAAAGAGCAGAGCACATGCACATTTGAAGTTTTACAATGCAGAACTACTTCCCTGGAATTTCATAGGATTTCTCATTGATATATGACATTACTGGCAGATATGTACCTTCCATACCCAAAACTTGACTAGGGATTATACAGAGCCAGTGGAAGTTTAGTGCATATTGTTCAAATTTGAAGAGCGGAAGAATGTTCCTTAGCATACTCCGAAGCTGCCATTACTACTGTATAATATCGTAATTTTAAGGAATTGATCTCCATCAAAGAAATAAAGAGTGGACTTTCTGCATAAATGCCTTTTACGAAAATCTAAAAGGGTTCATGGCGAAAAGATTGCTGGATGACAAAACGTATTTACCAAAATGGAGCCAGCGTTCAGGATTCTAATCAGTGTCCGATATATGCAAGAAATAATTTGACATTTAGTGAGGAAAAAACGTATTTGTCCAAAAGGATCCCACTCAGTGAAAGACCGGTGATCTGTATATTTCGAAAATATCAGGTTCAAAATGTTTCAGAAATATTAATATTGAACTGAAAAGTTCTAGAAATTTCTGTACCAGATTGCGAAAGACGATTTTCGTACTGACTCTATCAAGATCTTCACAGCTGATTACCACTAGGTCGGCGTTTCTTGAACCTTCTGTGACACAGCCTGATTCATTAAAGTACGCACATTTCGCGGACGTCATTCTACAAATGCCACAAGGAGCAACCAACACCACGAGGTGGTGCTGATTGCTCCTTGTGGCATTTGTAGAATAACCAGGCAATGAAGACATGAATGATATTTGGAAAAATCTCACAACTTTCTCTAGGGATGTGTTATACTTTTGTATTCCGATATCAGTGATAAAATGGCAAAACAATTGTTACGCATTTTACGTGTCTTCATACCTCATTGTATGCGGCTAGCTTAGTTTCATCAAAGTTTTCCACCAAGTGCATGCCAAAACTAAGGTGGTGCAGTGGTCTAAGCGATGGCTTCTGACCATTCTTCGTCCGAGATGGCTCTGGGTTCGAATCCCGGTGAAGCATGAATGTTGTGTTTGTCTTACGCACTGGCACTCTTCCTTCCCTGGAACCAGTGGCCCTAAATTAGGGACGGGCGACTGTTTATAGCCCATTGAGTTGCTCTCGGTGATAGTTAAACCTCCAAACGAAAAAAAAAAAAAAGAAAAGAAAAAAAAAAGTTTTCAGATAAATATTTCTGAAAACACTGCGTTAGTGTTTAATTGGGAAACTTTAGTCGTCCCAGTGGCACAGGTGTTTAAGCGCTGGCTTGCGACCAGTCGTCCTATTTGGGCCGGGGTTCGAATGCCGGTGAGGCATGGATGTTTGTGTTTGTCTTTTGGCACTGGCTCTTCGTATACATTTGACATACTGTGTACCATGTTTGATATGTATTAGTTCTCTATGTGTTACTTAATCAACACTGGCTCTCTCTGTGTATATTGATTATTTACGCTTTCCAACCGTAGGTTGAAGAAGCGTATATGCTCCAACTTTGTCCGTCTGTCCGCGCGTTAACTGGCGTAAAAATAGTTTGATTTCGATGAAATTTCAGTATGTGGTAGGGGACCACCTCGAGATGAACCCTATTGAAAATGTGACAAATGGAGTCAAAGGTTAAGACGTAGGAGCGGGATCCATTCCATTGCACTTATGCGTCATAACTTACGTAAATATGGTTCGATTTGAATTAAATTTTACTATGTGGTAGGGGACCGCCTGGGGACGAACCCTAATCAAAATAGGTGAATTGGGGTCAAAGGTCAGGACATAAGAGCGGGATGCATTCCATTGCCCTTATGCGTAATAACGTGCGTAAAAATGGTTCGATTTCGATGAAATTTCACTATGTGGTAGCGGACCACCTGGGGAAAAACCCTATTGAAAATGGATGAAATGGGGTCAAGGTCAGGACATAGGACTGCGATTCATACCATCGCGCTTATCCCATATTATTAAGGTGGACGTCAAATAATTTTGCTTCCTCCGGGTACTGGCCCCCTGGTAATAAATAAGGGCGTCGTCCTCCCCCTTTCTTCTTCGCTTCCGTGTCGCTTTCCTATCGGGCTCACTAGCCCAAATCTCCTAGCTTCCTATTTCTAAGGGTTGTTTAAGACCTGGGATCAGACACTCCCTTGCTAAAATCCTCCACACATGATCGTGATCATGAATTTTGCTTCCTATACTTCCAATAGAAAAACTTTTGTACGCATTTCCTACACAATTAATGTGTTCCCAAGAATGAAAATTTTAACATCGATTAAAATAACTTCATATTATAACTTGGAATACTTAATATTTTCTAAAATTTTATTAAAAATCAATAATGTTTCCTTTGGTGGTGTTGAAACCAGAAAAAGCATGGCGTGACCTTTACTTTGGTAACGTCAGTAGACAAAAAAATGTTGGATTGCATAATTATGGTTATATTTTAGAAAATATTAGGTATTCCAAGTTATGAAATGAAGCTATTTTAATCGATGTTTAAATTTTCATCCTTGTGAACGCATTAATTGTCCAGAAAAAAGATGGCGCGACCTGTATTTTCATAACGTCAGCAGACAAACAAATATTGGATTGCATAATTATGTTTATGTTTTAGAAAATATTAAGTATTGCAAGTTATAAAATGAAGATACACAGTGTGTATTTTTATCGATGTTCACATTCTCATCCTTGGGAACGCATTAATTGGGAAGAAAATGTGTACAGAAATTTTTCCATTCGAAGTAGAGGAAGCAAAATTACTTGACGTTCACCTTAAAGGAGCAATTTTTGTATCCCAGCAAAAGCACAAGTGCTGGGAAACTGCTGGCCACCAGCTGGCAGTGATGGGTCACTGCTGGCTGAAATCTGCCGCTCACGGCCCGGTAGTGGTCCGTTGGTGGCAGCGCTATCAGTTGGCGAGCCATTGATGGCCCTGCAGCATCGTTGTGAATTGTGGGACTCCAAGCAAGTGCCACTAGTGGCCCGTTGCTGGAAACCAATGCAACCCCCAACAGCAGGTGGAAGCAACGGGACTGCGCATGCGCAGAAGCAATACTTGCTGTGTCTCTCATGGTACCAGTTAGTTGAAGACGACGCTATCGCCATCGTGTTATTTTAGTGGATGTTAAGAAAAAAATCCATATCTGGAGAGGCGAATTAATTTCCTAATGAAATTTTACGTCGACAAAGATATCAGATTAAACCGTGAAATACTAGATTACAGCCATGAAATACACCCACTCCATTCCCATGAATAACAATTCATGGAATGGAGTGGATGAATAACAAGAAAAAATTTGAAACCGCTTGAAACAAATATCCTGGAAAACCATTAAAACAACGTTTGTTGAAAAAAAAAAAGAATTATACGCGTACAAAATTTATTAATTATTTGAAAGAAAAAAAAAAAAAGCAACGCTATGTGGTGTACTCATCCATGGGTTGAATACACAAGACTGGGAGGAATTCGCTTCTAAAAATAACGAGAAGTAAAATAAAATATCTTTTACTCTTTAAAACAAATGTAGCTTCGGACAACGGAAAGGAAAGACACAACGTTAAAAATGTAACAGAATGTGACATGAACCCGGGTAAATATATATTTATTCAACAATGTCTTTTCAAGACGGCAAGGACAGTACAAAACTTTGGAAAGCGACTCTAAGTATGTAGTGCACGCCTTGAAAATGAGTGAAGTTCCCTTAAGGTAAAAAAAAATCGTTACGTTGAAAAAGTTAATTTATCAATTATATGAAACTGACTTTTATGAAAAATACCTCGCAATATTGTAAAATGAAAAAGGGAAGCATTCGATTACACATTGCATACCAAACAGACAGCTTTAAGCACATGCTCAAACGTGACAAATTAGTCCGGTTAGTAGAGAGCTCAGCTATCACGCAAACGGACCAGGTAAAAATCTACTCAGATACGAACGGGTGTTTTTTCCGATCTGTTGAGAAAATTTCCCCAGCGCAGTACGTTAATTCACAAGCTTCGTAAGGGTAGAAAAAATTGTAGCTTTGGGAAACTGCGGTTACCTTTGCTTTATTATTATTATTATTATGGCTACTACTGGGAAATTGGCGGACAAGATTCGGCAAGCCACCAGTTACATCACGTGGTTGCCGGCTGCCACTAACGGCACACTAGCGGACCACATTAGGTTAGCCATCATTTCTGGCACGTGCTTGCAGGGCCACTGAAGGGCCACTTGTGGCAGCTACTGCCTGTGATGGACCACTGATGGCCCTGCTGTGACATATGACAACTTATGGGGTGCCAACTGTTGGCCTGAACTGCTGGCCCTTCTGTTGGCTGCCCGGACATTTTATTGACGGTTCGGCAGCGGCAACATAGTGCTGGGCCAGCAAGACTGTTTTTGCTGGGATGTATGTAAATTTATTTTGAAAACGGCTCTAAGGATTTTGATGAAAGTCGTTAACCTACCGTTTTCTGGTACTAGAAATCGATTTAGCTTGATCTCGACTTTAGGAAAATTCGTTTAGTGGGTTAAATAACCACCACGAATTACCAAGTTTTTAGTGTCATGGCGTCGCCCCGTTAATGTTGGCGCGCGGTTACGCCATCTGTCTCATTACGTCACGCTTTGTGTGTGGATCCTACTAAAGTTTTATGACGTCACACTCTTACGAACAAATGGTTGCGATTCCGATCTGCCTCATTACGTCATGCGTTTTGTGCGTATGTTCGTCCGCACGATAACTCGCGTAAAAATCGTTCGATTTCAACGAAGTTTTAGTATGTGGTGGGGGAACACCTGGAAAGTAACCCTATGGTCAGGACATAGGAGCGGGATCCATTCCACTGCTTTTATGCGTCATAACTAACGTAAAAAAAGTTCGATTTCGATTAAATTTTAGTCTGTGGTAGGGGACCACCTGGGGACAAACCCTATTGAAAATTGGCGAAATGGGGGTCAAAGGTCAGGACATAAGAGCGGAATCACTTCCATCGCCATTATGCATCATAACTTAGGTAAAAATGTTTCGATTTGGATAAAATGTTAGTATGTTGTAGGGACCGGCCTGGGGACGAATCCTATTGAAAATGGACGAAATGGGGTCAAAGGTTAAGACACCGAAGCGGGATATATTCCATAGCCCTTATGCATCATAACTTATGTAAAATTGCTTCGATTGTGACAAAACTTTATCATGTTATTTCGGAGGTATACTGAACCAGTTCTGTTGAATATCATCGAAATGGGATCAAAGGTCAGGGCACAGGAATGAGATTTATTCCATAGCCATTTTCCTCATAACTTGAGTAATGATTTCTAGTATGCTGGAAAGTGTATCATAATCAATGCATTGCATGATTTTACTAACTTGTTTGACATACTGTACCATGTTTGATATGCGCTTGTGTCCTGTCACTGTCTATGTACATAATTGTCTATATTGTATATGTCTGCCTGTATTTGTCAATCTATCTGTCTGTAAATCCTCAACAAGTTAGTAAAATCATGCAATGCATTGGTTATAATACGCTTTCCAACATACCAGAAATCATTACTCAAGTTATCACTCAAGTTATGAGAATAATGGCTGTGGAATAAATCTTGGTCCTGTGCTCTGATCTTTGATCCCATTTCGATGATATTCAACAGAACCGGTTTGGTATACCTCCGAAATAACATGATAAAGTTTTGTCGCAATCGAAGCACTTTTACGTAAGTTATGATGCATAAGGGCCATTTGACCCCATTTCGCCCATTTGACCCCATTTCGCCCATTTTCAATAGAATTCGTCCCCAGGCAAGACCCTACAACATACTAACATTTCATCTAAATCGAAGCATTTTTACGTAAGTTATGACGCATAATGGCGATGGAAGTGATTCCACTTCTTTGTCCTGACCTTTGACCCTATTTCGCCCATTTTCAATAAGGTTTGTCGCCAGGTGGTTTTCTACCACATACTAAAATTTCATCGAAATCGAAACTTTTTTACGTTGGTTATGACGCATAACAGCAGTGGAATGGATCCTGCTCCTATGTACTGACCTTTGACCCCATTTCGTTCACTTTAAATAGGGTACCTTCCCAGGTGATCCCCTACCAGATACCAAAATTTCATCGAAATCGAACGATTGTTACGCGAGTTATTGTGCGGACGGGCACAATCACACAACGCGTGACGTAATGAGGCAGATGGGAATCGCTGCTATCGCTCGCCGCAAGTGTGACGTCATAAAACTTTGATAGGATCCACACACAACGCGTGACGTAATGAGACAGATGGCGTGACCGCGCGCCAACATTCTCAAACGCGGCGAGATTGTGACGTCATAAGATTTCTAAGCATTGGTAACATTAATGGAATAATGGAACAACGCCATCACTAAAAAAATTATAATTCGGGGTGGTTATTTAACCTACTGAACAAATTCTCCTAAAGTCGAGATCAAGCTAAATCGATTTGTAGTACCAGAAAACGGTAGGTTAACGACTTTCATCAAAATTCTTAGAGCTGTTCTCAAAATAAAATGTACATACAAACATAGAAGAATTGCTACTTTAAGGTGGGCGTCAAGTAATTTTGCTTCCTATACTTCCAATGGAAAAACTTCTGTACACATTTTCTTCACAATTAATGCGTTCCCAAGGATGAAAATGTGAACATCGATTAAAATATCTTCATTTTATAACTTGCAATACTTAATATTTTCTAAAACATAACCATAATTATGTAATTCAACATTTGTTTGTCTACTGACGTCATGAAAACACATGTCGCGCCATCTTTTTTCTGGACAATTAATGCGTTCACAAGGATGAAAATTTGAACATTGATTAAAATAGCTTCATTTCATAACTTGGAATACTTAATATTTTCTAAACCATAACCGTAATTATGCAATCCAACATTTTTTTGCCCACTGACGTCATCAAAGTACAGGTTGCGCCATCTTTTCTCTGGTTTCAACACAACCAAAGGAAAAGTTATTGATTTTTAATATGATTATGCTTATGTTTTAGAACATATTAAGTTTTCCAAGTTATAATATGAAGTTATTTTAATCGATGTTCAAATTTTCATCCTTGGGAACACATTAATTCTGAAGGAAATGTTTACAAAACGTTTTCCATCGGAAGTGTAGGAAGCAAAATCACTTGACGTCCACCTTAATAATATGGGATAAGAGCAATGGAAAGGATCGCAATCCTATGTCCTGACCTTTGCCCACATTTCGTCTATTTTCAATAGGGTTCGTCTCCAGGTGGTCCCCTACTACATACTGAAATTTCATCGAAATCGAACCATTTTTACGCAAGTTATGACGCATAAGGGCAATGGAATGCATCCGGATCTTAGGTCCTGACCTTTAACCCCACTTCACCCATTTTGAATAGGGTTTGACCTCAAGCGGTCTCCTATCACATAGTAAAGTTTCATTGAAATCGAACCATATTTACGCAAGTTAGGGCTCATAAGGGCAATGTAATGATTCCGCTCCTACGTCGTAACCTTTGACCCCATTTGTCCCATTTTCAATAGGGTTCGTCTCGAGGTAGTCCCCTACCACATACTAAAATTTCATCGAAATCGAACCATTTTTACGCCAGTTATCGTGCGGACGGACGGACGGACAAAGCTGGAGCATATACGCTTTTTCAAATTACGGTTGGAAAGCGTAAATAAAAAAGAGGAATAATCAGCCTTGCTTTCCTGCACGTGTTTTTTCAGTGAAAAAAAAAAGGGGGGCGGGGCGAATCTATGATTCCTGCTATGGCGAATTCTCACTGTTTTCGATGCTGTACGCCTCGCCCACGAGGATTTCGGCGCTACACATTTAGTTTTAGTGCAAGTAAAACTAGATGTGTAGAGCCGAAATTCCCACGACACTACACAGCATCTAAATCCTGCTGCTGTACAGCTTACGGTTCCTCTGAACGGTTTCCCAGCAAATGCATGTTTAAAGACAGTTATATGCACATTGAAACTGCATATCCTATCCCTCACGAGAAATCATCAGGCTTGAGTTCCGACACTTGTTACTCCGCAGAAAAAGAAAAAGAAGAAACAAAACAAAGAGCAGTGAAGTTTCGATTTCATAATTTATGCTATGAAGAATTCCCGCAGTTATCGTAGCTGTCCGTGTCGCGAAGAATGACAAACAAAAAGGCATACTCTGTGCTACGCTTTTAAATTATCACAAGTGTCACACAGTCCAAATTCGCAAGTTTATTCTACGAAGCACATAGAAAAATGATCAGTACAGTAAACATTAAATTAAGCGTGGTATGACTAAAACATGACAATTAGCACAGTTGAATACATGTTAAATAAATGTTTTCCTTGAGACAGCATGTTGTAAACAGCTTGTTACGGTCTCCGTATATGCTTGGAATAGTGAAAGGAAACTTGTTTTTAAATAGCATAAACAAACGTTGAACAGCAAAAAAAGATTTGATAAAATATTCAAGAGCAATCATTAAATCGGATCATCTTACTTTTTGATTTCTTTTTCTTCCCCATCTCGACTTCTTAGCTTTGTTTCACAGTGAATTCTGCAAGTGGAAGAAAGTTTACTATCACAACTGCTGTATTAACGACACTGAATTTGCAGCAGAGATTAACATTAGATTTTTGTATGAAAACCTTTTTTCACCCGAAAATTCTTTCTTTTTTTATCTGGAAGGAGACGGGCAGCAAATCCAACCTGTGACTAGTTAGAAGACAGATACAGCCTGTTTGGCTTGAGATTCGAGCCCTCGTAAAAAAAAATAGTAATAACCGTCCCAAAATTTCGTTCACCGGGCAACAATTTCATTCCTTCGAAATAAAAACTTGTTTCTTCATGCGGACCTTCTCACACTGGTGTTAAACCTTTTTATTAGAAAGATAATTCCATACTTTCTGCATAAAATGCATAACGATGAGCCATTACATTATGACCACCCCCAGCCTAGAGAAATGAGCGCGCCTGGAAACCGAACGGTTGCGCAGGTGAAGTTTACAGAACAGTACATATACAACCAGAGGACTGGCTTTCAGGTAGTAGAGTGTTCGGTGTCAGAATGGGAAAAGCTGCCGATTTATCGGAGTTGGGTAAGGGACAAATTGTGATGGCACGGCGCCTGGGAACTGCGATCTCGGAAATAGCGCGGCTTGTGAGTTCTTCACGTGCAGCTGTACTGAATACGTATCAAAAGAAGTGCACAGATGGCCAAACGACGAACCGTCGTCCAGGCATGTGTCGTCCACAGCTCATTGACACCAGATGGGAGGGGAGACTATCGCGGACTGTTCACAGCGACCGAAGGGCCACAGTGCGACAAATCACCAGCAGCAACAACAGTGGTGATCCGGGCAATGTATCACAGCACACAGTTCTTTTTTTATTGGAGGTTTAACGACCACCGTGAGCAACTCAAATGGGCTATAAGCAGTCGCCCGTCCCTAATTTAGGGTCACTGGTTCCAGGGAAGGGAGAGAGCCAGTGCCGTAAGACAAACACAACATCCATGCCTCACCGGGATTCGAACCCGGACCCCGTTCGGACGAATGATCAGAGGCCATCGCTTAGACCACTGCGCCACCGGGGCGGCAGCACACAGTTCATCGCAGCCTTCTGCGCATGGGCGTGCGTAGCCGAAGACCCAGACGGGTAACCACGCTCACTGCCCGTCACCACCAACAACGCATGAAATGGGGCCAAAATCATCGAGATTGGACCGTGAGACACTTTAGGCCCCATTATCCCAAATGAGACACTTTAGACCCCATTATCCCAACAGCACAATCCCTGACAGCTGTCAGGTATCGGAACATCGTTGCTGACCAAGTTCACCTATTCATGGCAACGGTGTTTCCTGCTGGTGATTGCCATTACTAAGAGGATAATGCGTCATGCCACACTACCAGAACCGTCGAGCAGTGGTTCGAGGAACATGATGGTGACTTTCTGTTAATGCCCTGGCCTCCAAATTCACCTGACATGAGTCCAATCGAACATTTGTGGTTCGACTGGGAAAAGTGGGTTCGCACTAAATCACCACCACCCGGAAATGTACGGGAACTGGAGGACCTGCTGTTGACATTATGGTATCAGATACCCCAGGATACCAATCGCCACCTCATCGAATCGATTTCTCGACGAGTGGCCGCTGTTTTGCGGGCTGAAGAGGGTCTTATATCTTATTAGGTAGGTGGCCATAATCTTCTGGTTCATCGGTGTACTTCACAGCTGTTAAATGGAAGCAAAGCTTATGTTTTTCTCTCACAGAGTGAAAAAATCTACATTTTAACCTCTCTAAATGAAATCTCCACTGATCTTCTTCAAACAGATATAGAGTTTTCACATTGTTCCTCACTCTTCAGAAGACTGTTTGAATTTCCTAGGAATGAGGTAAAAATGCAGTTTTTTTTCTCAATTTAATGTTTCTTCGAGAAAGAAATTTAATCGTTTCTATATTTATAGTCCTTGTACCTAACCCTCTACTCCCATTCAAGCAGAAGTAATTATTTTATATAAGTTCGATAGCCTACCGGCAGCTCAGTGAAGATGCTAGCTAGAACAGATGTTCTCCGCAAACATCTCGACAGCCTTGTTGTCCCATTCCCGGAAGAAGAACGTGTTTTGTACATGTTTTTCAGCTCTGTTTGTATAGTGAAAACAAACAGATCAAAGAATAAGTACGACACACGTGCCTCCTTCGGGAATTGGGCAACTACGCTAGAATTAGTGGACTGAAACGTACTGCCCTACCACTAACACCCAGACACCCCTCTGATGACAGTGAATCCGGTCCCACGCAAGAACTACGTCACAGACCCAACTATAAATATGTTCATATGGCTAGGATGAGACAGAAGCGCAACTGTGACTGCAAGATGTCTCTGTCAACAGAGTTAACTGATTTCTAACGATAATAGGATACCACATAAGTAATTGCTCTGTACATGATATTTCAGCAACATTGAAGGTCCTTCGGTCGATGGTTGGTGATGTGGTATGCAAATGAAAGCGGACAGGAGCTGAATCTCTCAAAAGACGACCCAGTAAATCTCTGAAGAAAACAGAACGTGACAAAAGACGTCTGCAAAGGACTGCCAGTTCATAACGCAAGGTCTCTGCAAAAGACTGTCTGCCGAGACCTCTGCAAAAGACTGTCTGCCAAGACTTCTGCAAAAGACAGTCTGCCAAGACTTCTGCAAAAGACAGTCTGCCGAGACCTCTGCAAAGGACTGTCCGCTCAGAACGCAAGGTCTCTGCAAAGGACTGTATGTCGATACTTCTGCAAAGGACTGCCTGCTCAGAACGCAAGGCCTCTGCAAGAGATAGTTTCAGAGACCACTGTAAAGGGCTGTCTGCCGAGACTTTTTCAAAAGATTGTTTCAGAGACCTCTGCAAAAGACTGTCCGCTCAGAACGCAAGGTCTCTTCAAAGGACTGTCTGCCGATACCTCTGCGAAGGACTGTCTCAGGGACGTCTGCAAAGGACTGCCCGCTCAGAACGCAAGGTCTCTGCAAAGGACTGTATGTCGATACTTCTACAAAGGACTGCCTGCTCAGAACGCAAGGCCTCTGCAAAAGATAGTTTCAGAGACCTCTGTAAAGGGCTGCCTGCCGAGACTTTTTCAAAAGATTATCTCAGAGACCTCTGCAAAGGACTGTCCGCTCAGAACGCAAGGTCTCTGCAAAGGACTGTCGGCCGATACTTCTGCGAAGGACTGTCTGCCGATACCTCTGCAAAGGACTGTATGTCGATACTTCTGCAAAGGACTGCCTACTCAGAACGCAAGGCCTCTGCAAAAGATAGTTTCAGAGACATCTGTAAAGGGCTGTCTGCAGAGACTTTTTCAAAAGATTGTCTCAGAGACCTCTGCAAAGGACTGTCCGCTCAGAACGCAAGGTCTCTGCAAAGGACTGTCTGCCGATACCTCTGCGAAGGATTGTGTGCCGAGACCACTGCAAAGGACTTTCTGTCAAGACCTCTGCAAAGGACTGCCCGCTCAGAACGAAACGCTTCTGCAAAGGACTGTCTGGTGAGACCTCTGCAAAGTACTGTCTGCAGAGACCTCTGGAAAGAACTGTCTGCAGAGATCTCTGCAAAGGACTGTCTGGTGAGACCTCTGCAAAGGACTGTCTGCAGAGACCTCTGGAAAGAACTGTCTGCAGAGATCTCTGCAAAGGACTGTCCGCTCAGAACGAAAGGTCGATTAATGGTACAGGAACCAGAAAATGATTCTTATATTTATTTTTTGCTGCTAAAGTACAATCTTTCTTTATGACAATTTTTTGTCTACAACCCATCAACCAATTACATGCGTCACCGGAAATTGAAAATCATAGATAATAGGTTCGCGGTGACCTTGCTGGTCAAAGAGATTACGTGAAGATCTTCTTGTCCCTGCTTTGATCAGATTCATTTGACCTTACTTTGTCGGAGTGTATCAAAACGTTTTAGAGAAAAATGGGAAATCCCTGAAAAATATCTTTTACGATATTATTCAGGTACTCTCCTGACTTTCCCTTTTTGTTGTCACCATTTCAGCTTTGCATTAAGAAGGTTTCCATCCTGTTGGTGAGACAACCACGGAATAATGTATAACCTCCCCTTCCTCCATATACGTACATACATACATACATACCCCTCCAACACTACCTTCTCATAGAAAAAAATCTCAACATAACTCCATTTGAAGGTGTGTTACACACCACAGATGTATACTGAGTGATCACTGAATTATGAACACCTACCTAATACTTCGTAGATCCTCCTTTCGCCCTCAGTACAGCAGCTATCTGACGTATCATCGATTCAATAAAATGCCGGAAGCAGTTGAGAGGTATGACCAACCAAGCTATGTATAACGCGGCCTTCAATGTAGATATGGAGGTGTCAGTGTATCCAGATGCCTGATATGCCGTTCCATAGTGTCCCACAAGTGCTCTATGGGATTAATATCGGGGGAATTCGGAGGCCAATTGATATGCTGGAAGTCTGAACTGTGTTCTTTAAACAATTCCTGCACAACATTGGACCTGTGGCTAGGCGCATTGTCATCTTGGAAGACGCCGTTGCCATTCGGGAAAAAGTGCCACATTGTTGGGTGTACAGAGTCAGCAAGCAATCCACAATAGTGAACACCAGTCATACCTTGTTCCACATGCACCAGGCGTCCAAGTTCCTGCTAGGTTAACATGCCCCACAGCATATAACCGCCTCCATCGGCTTGCAATGTGGAGACCAGGCAGGATGGATCGAGTGGCTTATACTGTTTGCGCTAAATACGTACACGACCCTCCACGGAGTGGAGTAAAAAACGCGACTGGTCAGACCAGCACACATTTATCCAATCATCCGACGTCCAACATGCATGATCTTTGCACCAGGCTAGTCTTTTACGCCGATGAACCGTCGTTAGGAGCAGATATCGTCGGGGTCGTCTGCTGTTACAGCCCATACGTGCCAGCGTGCGACCTATGGTTATGATACTGTTCCGAGTTGGCCTCTCTTGTATTGGGGAGTCAACTGTTGAACAGTGCTGCGTCTGTTGGACTGTACGGGTCGTCGGACTTCGCGCACACCTCTCACATCAACCTTTCGATTTTAGCTCGGGGTCGTTGTTTGATCATTTCCACGGCAGTTCTGATACACTTTAACTAGGGCGGCACGCAAACAACCCACCAGTTCAACCGTTTGGGAAATCGAGGCACCAGCTCTCGGAGCTGCCATAATCTGTCTATTCTCAAAGTCCGATAAATCCTTCCGTTTACCCATCACGCTCCGAATTTTACTACGTACTGCTCCACTCACACCTTATACATGCTACGTTAGTCGACTAATCGCGCCCTCTCGGAAATCACGTGATCAGCGGGCCGCATCCACTTTTGATAGGGGGGTTTATAATTCAGTGATCACTCGGTGTATGTCATCATCATCATTGTCAATCATTACCATTCCACTGCTGGATGAAGGTCTCCCCAAGTTTCTTCCATAAGTGCTTGTCTTGAGCCAGTCACCTCCATTTCACTCCAGCATGCTTTCGAATTTTTCTGTGCCTTGGTATCCGGTCTAATATTTTAGTTTTTCATCGGTGCTCCGTTCTTCTAGCAGTATGTCCAGTTCATTGCAATTTCAGGGATTTTCCTTTGATCATGATGTCTTCCACTCTTGTTATTTTCCTGATCCACGAGTTCCTCTTCTTATCCTTCTTAGTTACACCAAGCATGCATTTCTCCAGGCTTCTTTCAGTTGTTTGCAACCATCGTACGTCTTATTTACGCTTTCCAACCGTAAGTTGAAGAAGCGTATATGCTCCAGCTGTTTCCGCCTGTCCGCACGATAACTGGAGTAAAAATGGTTCGATTTCCATGAAATTTTGGTATGTGGTAGGGGACCACTTGGGGACGAATCGTATTGAAAATGGGACAAATGGGGTCAAAGGTCACGACGTAGAAGCGGGATCCCATTCCATTGCCCTTATGCGTCATAACTTGCGTAAATATGGTTCGATTTCAATGAAATTTCACTATGTGGTAGGGGACCGCCTAGGAACGAACCCTATTTAAAATGGGTAAAGTGGGGTCAAAGGTCAGGACATAAGAGCGGGATGCATTCCATTGCCCTTATGCGTCAAAACGTGCGTAAAAATGGTTCGATTTCGATGAAATTTTAGTACGTGGTAGGGGACCACCTGGGGACCAACCTTATTGAAAATGGACGAAATGGGGTCAAAGGTCAGGACGTAGGATTGCGATCCATTCCATCGCCCTTATCCCATATTATTAAGGTGGACGTCAAGTAATTTTGCTTCCTATACTTCCAATGGAAAAACTTTTGTACACATTTCCTTCACAATTAATGTGTTTCCAAGGATGAAAGTTTGAACATCGATCAAAATAACTTCATATTATAACTTGGAATACTTAATATTTTCAAAACATAACCATAATTATATTAAAAATCAATAACTTTTCCTTTGGTGGTGTTGAAACCAGAAAAAGGATGGCGCGACCTGTACTTTCATGATGTCAGTAGACAAACAAATGTTGGATTGCATAATTATGGTTATGTTTTAGAAAATATTAAGTATTTTAAGTTATAAAATGAAGCTATTTTAATCGATGTTCAAATTTTCATCCTTGTGAATACATTGATTGTCCAGAAAAAAGATGGCGCTACCTGTATTTTCCTGACGTCAGTACACAAATAAATGTTGGATTGCATAATTATGGTTATGTTTTAGAAAATATTAAGTATTCCAAGTTATAAAATAAAGATATTTTAATCAATGTTCAAAATTTCATCCTTGGGGACGCATTAATTGGGAAGAAAATGTGTACAGAAATTTTTCCATTCGAAGTACAGGAAGCAAAATTACTTGACTTTCACCTTAAAGGAGCAATTCTTGTATGTATGTAAATTTAATTTTGAAAATGGCTCTACGGATTTTGATGAAAGTCGTTAACCTACAGTTTTCTGGTACTAGAAATCGATTTAGCTTGATCTGGACTTTAGGAAAATTCGTTTAGTGGTTAAATAACCACTCCGAATTACCAAGTTTTTAGTATCATTGCGTCGCCTCGTTAATGTTATCCATGCTTAGAAATTCTATGACGTCATACTCTCGCAATTCAGATGCTGGCGTACGGTCACGCCATCTGTCTCATTACGTCACGCGTTATGTGTGGATTCTATTAAAGTTTTATGACGTCACACTCTTGCGAGCAGATGGTCGCGATTCCCATCTGCCTCATCACGTCACGCGTTGTGTGCGTATGTTTGTCCGCACGATAACTCGCGTAAAAATCGTTCGATTTCGATGAAATTTTAGTATGTGGTAGGGGAACACCTGGGAAGGAACCCTATTGAAAGTGAACGAAATGGGGTCAAAGGTCAGGACATAGGAGCGGGATCCATTCCACTGATCTTATGCGTCATAACTAACGTAAAAAAAAGGTTAGATTTCGAATAAATTTCAGTATGTGGTAGGGGACCACCTGGGGACGAACCCTATTGAAAATGGGCGAAATGGGGTCAAAGGTCGGGACATAGGAGCGGAATCACTTCTATCGCCATTATGCGTCATAAATTACGTAAAAATGTTTCGATTTGGATAAAATGTTAGTATGTTGTAGGGACCTGCCTGGGGACGAATCATATTGAAAATGGGCGAAATGGGGTCAAAGGTGACACAGAAGCGGGATGTATTCCATAGCCCTTATGCATCTTAACTTACGTAAAATTGCTTCGATTGTGACAAAATTATATCATGTTATTTCGGAGGTTTTCTGAACCAGTTTTGTTGAATATCATCGAAATGGGATCAAAAGTCAGTGCACAGGAGCGAGATTTATTTCACAGCCATTATCGTCATAACTTGAGTAATGATTTCTGGTATGTTGGAAAGCGTATCATAATCAATGCATTGCATGATTTTCCTAACTTGTTAGTTAAGGTCCATGTCTCTGATCCATACTAAAAGAGACGTACAGAGACTGCAGTTAATTGAAACCATGTAGAGATGCAAGCTTGGGGTAACCAGGAACAGAAGAATCAGAAAAAGAAGAGAACTCGTAGATCAGGAAAATGACAAGAGTAGAAGATATCATGATTAAAGAAAAATCCCTGAAATGGCAATGGTTTGGTCAAATCGCTAAAAAAAAATACAGTCGAACCAGTATATAAATAAATCGACGGGAGAGTTAAAAACATTTGATATATACGAATTTCGTCATAACGGGACAAATAAAAAAGGGATATTTTTGGCATATTACTTTTTATCAGGTTCAAATTATAGTGGCTAGAAGAGATAGTATGCCGTGCGCTTCTGCAAACGGGTTCTGAAAATCACGAAATCAGAGAGGGCGCAGAAGACAACTTCGATGCTCCGCAAAAATAAAAAGACCGATAATTTTGTCTTTCATGATCCCACACCAAGCATTGCATTTTGGAGAATCCCGTTCGTGTTCTCAAACAGCGTACGGATTTTCGGACCCCTTGATGCGGCAGTTATATATGTTTACTTTTCCAGAAACGTAGAATGTTGACTAATCTGGAAAGCATACCCGGTGTAGGAATGTATCGTCGACATCAATTTTGGCCAACGTTATCTCCACAAGTGCAAGTTTCTTTTTCCATGTAGTATAGTAATTTCACTAAAATTTTAAATTTTATCAAACAATCTTTTTTTGTATCCTGCAGCTATACTGAAACTGATTAATGTCATGTATAAGTGAATATTCTCCCAGATGGAGTGTTTTGGGGAAGCTTCGTCAACTTTAATCGGGAAATGTGCAGTCTAGCATTTTTTTGATTAAAGGTTTAACGACCACCGTGAGCAACTCAATGGGCTATAAGCAGTCGCCCGTTCCTAATTTAGGGCCACAGGTTCCAGGGAAGGGACGGAGCCAGCGCCGTAAGACAAACACAACATCCGTGCCTCACCAGGATTCAAACCAGGACCTTTCTCGGTCGAATGGTCATAAGCCAACGCTTAGACCATTGCGCCACCGGGGCGGCGCAATCTCGCATTGAATCTACGCGTTACACGGCTAATTAGTACGAATACATTATGCAGCCCCGGTGGCGCAATGGTCTAAGCGATGGCTTCTGATCATTCGCCCGAAAGGGGTCAGGGTTCGCATCCTGGTCCGGCATGGATGTTATGTTTGTCTTACGGCACTGGCTCTCTCCCTTCCCTGGTGCCAGTGACCCTTAATCAGGGATGGACGACTGCTTATAGCCTATTGAGTTGCTCACGGTGGTCGTTAAACCTCTAATCGAAAAAAATGCATTACTGGACGCAAATTTTCTCCGTAATTATGTGTCTAAGTAAACACTTGAATGTGCGTGACTTTTCCATAAAATGTTAGCAGTTATATGCCCATAAGAACGCTCGATTGTTCATGAGCATCCCAGGAAACATCTCTCTCTCAGTAAGAATTTTAAATTGCTGTCCCAGTCGTATCTCGCTTTTGATTAAAAGATAAAAATAATGAAATTCACTGATATCCCAAAACAAAATTTTATTGTGAAATTGAAACATAAAAAACATTATTTGGGATACGATTTTATTAAACCCTGGATCGAATAATACTATCGGTAACTTGTTCAAAACGATTTCAGAGATAATTATATTTCTCACCAAAAAGAAATGCAAACAGAAATTTAATAAAAATGTCAAGTATATGTCACATTAGCGACTTGCAAATGTGATACATGCTGCATGAAGTTTACAGCGGAAATTAAAATTCACAGCACTGCCTTGCCTATACACTCACCCCCGAAAATTTGAATTTTTTATTATACGTTTAAAATAACATGAGAAAACATGTACTCAGCAACTTATATTAGATAAAAAAAAAATTATTTTGTACTGGTGAATTTTAAACACTACCCCTCTTTAACCCCTCCACGAAACATATTTCTATATACGCCGTTGATATGAACCACAAAGAAACCCACAGTGATGTGAAATACGTCAAAAGAAATTATTAAATAAAATATCAGCAATAGCTGAGTCTTAATTTTACGTTGTTTAATTAAATTATGATTAATCTTAATTTTACATTGTTTTGGTAAGCGTTTGTTTAAATATGCAGGAAGATTTGGGGAAATTGTGGACACAGCATTATCTAAAAGTATTGGCCGAGCTCTGGGCGTTAATATTATTTCATCATTTTAAAATTTCTTTCCATAAAATTTTCATCAAAATGACGTTCACATACCACAACACACTTCTGTTCTAGCTGTTTGTCAGGGAGGAATTGCTTTGCTCCATTCCTCCCGCCTTGCCTCATCTTTCGTCACAGAAAACAGAGTTACTTTTTATTTACAAAATCTCTAACCACTGTTACATCCAGGAACGAAACACGTTCTCCACGTTACACACTTATTATTAATTCTTTTCATGATCGATCTAACAAATAAATTACTTTTTTTATCGCTATCCACCAAACACGCCATAGAAAAGCATGCTAATGTTTCAAAATCATATCATCGAAACTCGCAGGAGCGCCATCTCGTGGTTTCATGAAAAGAGGGAACTAACATTTAAACAGTAAGGTATTAACGCGCGGCACACTAACTCTTCTAACCACTATAGTTCAAATTAATCAATCATAAACTACTTATAAATTAATCGAATGCAATCGATAAACAGTTAATGAAAATATATAGCTAGCAGAGATCTGCTCTAAGCAGAACATTTAACAATTGTAAAAATTGAAGTAACTGTCAAAAATTTGAAATTACAAAAAACTTACACCTGTTATTTGATTTTACGTCAGATACATGAATCGATTGTTGCTTGTTTTGTACTCGTCACGATAGCTGTTTTAAGTGTTTCCAAACTTCCTCTGACTCGGTGGATAAGATGTTTCTAAAAATTAAACTCTAAGATTATCTAAACAGAGATTAAGCATGCACACACCCCTTCGGCGGGCAAGCGGAAAGGGGTGTGTGTAGGAAGTAAAAAAAAACAACAACTGAAATACATTTTTGTCTTCACGCAAACTGACGTGTCCGTAAGAAGTACAACGTGTTGTTAACAACAGGTAATTCCTAATTTTCCAATAACATAGAAACGCGTAAAAACTAGTGATTGTCACTTATTTCGTTCGCTTACAACCTAGCTGAACTTCGATATACGTGGTTTTCCCAAAAATTATTGTTCGTACCATGCGATTAAATGAACAAAGGACAGAATGACAAAGTTCAAAGTAACAATAAAATTCGGTTTGTGCGTTAACTTCGCATTATGTGAGCTCGTTATACGTGAGTCCGACTGTATATACCGTACTGGCCCGAATAACAGTGCGTTGTTTTTTACCTAAAAGTGTCCTTCCGAAAGTTGTAGCCATATTACACTGCCGGAAAGTGAAAAAAGAGCACCGAGGAGGAATGCTATTAGGAACGTCATATTATAATATGTTGATTGCTAAGAGCAGCAGAAACCGTGATCCAAGTTGGAATGTCATTGGATGAAATAATGACGTCACTGAGGACGATAACATGCAAATGTACGCAACGCGTATTTAAGAACTAGTCATTCGTCTGGTGCCGTGTTGTTCAGTGCTCATTGAAGAAGCTACCATGTCTGGACAACGCAGGTGCGCAACATTTGTTCAGTTATCGGAGTTCAAGCGAGGTCGTATAGTGTGTCTGCGTGAAGGAGGTTTGTCCTTCCGTCAAACTGAGGACCGAGTGGGACGAGAGGTAACGGCCGTGGTAAGATGGTGTCGTCGGTGGTCAGAGGAGGATTCGGACTCTCGCAGATGTGGTTAAGGGCAACACATAGTTACGGACGCACGAGAGGATCGGAGTGTCAGGAGGGCGGCTCTCCTCCTGACAACCCGATCCTCTGGTGCGTCCATAACTGAGGATTGAATTTGTGACGGCTACGGCGTCACAAATTCAATCCTCTGTCATAGCAAGGGTGTCTACCAAACGATACGGAATCGTTTGAAGCAGGACTACGGGCACAGTTACCACTGGCCCCTGGTCACCGTTGAGCACGTTTGCGGTGGTGTTACGAAGGTGTTCGTTGGAGCGAAGAATGACGGTAAGTGCTCTTTAGTGATAAAAGCCGATTCTGCTTGGAAGGCAACAAGGTGAGCGGCTTCTGCAATCGTGCATCCGCCAACGACATATAGGCCCCACGCCGGGCATCGTGGCGTGTGTGTGTGTGTAGGGGGGGGTGATTAGCTATCACTCTCGTACGAATCTAGTATTTGTGCGGGGTACAATGAATAACAGTACGTACATCAGCGACATCGTGCAGCCGGTCGTCCTGCCACTTTTGAGTGCGATCCCCGATGCGATATTCCAGCAGGATAACGCCCGCCCACACTCCGCCTGGGAAACTTAACATGCTCTTCAGGCTACGTATCAACTCCCTTGACCAGCACGCTCTCCGAACTTGTCTCCAATCGAACATGTGTGTGACTGGATCGGATAAAGACCCTTCCACGGACCCCGGCAGGCAGTGGCAATCTCTGAAATACGCGTCCAAATTGAAAGCGCATGGAATGCTATCCCCCACTGTGATATCCAGCATTTGTACGACCGATTGCATGCCAGATTGGAAGATTGTATTGCTGCTGGAGGAGGTGCAACATCTTATTAAAATGTGCGGTCTGTACACTGTAATACACATTAAAAGGTAAAATAAACATTGAATCACTTCACACGTCACTTTCCTCTCTTAACAAGTTGTTACTACGACATAAATCTCATAGATGCAGCTGCAATTCTTAATGGTGTTCTTTTTTCACTTTCCGGCAGTGTATGAAAACAAAAAGAAGAGCAAATTCCCAGAGGTCTATTTTGTAGCATGATGGGACTGTACCGGCCGACGGATAAAGAAGCAGGTTGCTGAAATGAAGACTGATATTGTGATAATTCCGGGGGGAATGACTTCTCAACTGCAAGTTATAGACGCTGTTATTAATAAGCCATTTAAAGATTACTTAATGAACGAACATAATGATTGGTTAATTAATGGGAACCATGAAGACTCCAACAGGCAAGCTAAAGAAACCTGGTATACAGCTGTTGACCCAGTGAATAACCACAGCGCGGGGAAAAATTCACAGCGAGTCAATTATAAGGGGGCTTTAAAAATGTTGTGCATCTAACAACATGGATGGGAGCGAATATAAGATACTGTGGGAAGACTCGAACTGTGAATCTGATTCCAGTATTACTACTGAAGATGAGCTAGGAGAAGAAGAAAATGAGGATGGTGACTGGGAACTGTAAATACGTAATAATTAGCGGGATGTATCACTGAACTTTACATTAAACGAAAATTATGCCAAATTTGTGAAGTTTTTACCTCGAGGTATATTTGAGACCATTTATTTTTCATGTAGAACACACTCAAAACTTTAGGGTCGTATTATGTGCGTGGTCGTATTATATTCGGGCCAATACGGTACACACACATTTTAATTTTTAAGTGTTAGTCCTTGTTTTTATCATAGAGCACAGTGATCAGTAGCAGTTAGTATTTAAGTGAATCCCTCAGCTCTTTAATTTTAAGAACACACATATTGAAAAATTAAGGATAATGTCAGTTTCGATTCTTTCATCCTTAGGAACCACAATGCAACCACAATGTTCTAGATATGGAGCATATTGAACTAAACGAAAATTCAGAACGAAAAAAAACAGAGAATCCGCCATAGTGGTCAAAATAAAGAAAAACTTTATTTACCGTAAAACTAGGTAGTTCTAAATAAAAAAAAGTACCTTAGCGGTAAACGGATTCAGAAAACCAACCTGGGAAGAATTCCTTCAAAATTTTCAAAATCCCTGTGAAATCAGATATGTTGTTTTTATCATTTAGTATTTTCATTGGATTTTTATTACTGATTACTTTTATCAATAAATATTAAAATTGCGAAAAAAAACATTATATAATCCGCCACAGTGGTAAAAAAAATTGCGAAGAAACACTAGAGAATCCGCATAAATAGAAGAAAGACTATTATGTCTTTCTTCTATTTAGAAAAAGACTATTATATCTTTCTTCTATTTAGAAGAAAGACATAATAGTCTTATGTTTTTCTTCTAAACAGAAGAAAGACATAAGATACATAATGAAATACTATTATGTCTTTCTTCTATTTAGAAAAAGGCTATTATATCTTTCTTCTATTTAGAAGAAAGACATAATGAAAGACTATTATGTCTTTCTTCTATTTAGAAGAAAGACATAATGAAAGACTATTATGTCTTTCTTCTATTTAGAAGAAAGACATAATAGTCTTATGTTTTTCTTCTAAATAGAAGAAAGACATATGAGACATAATGAAAGACTATTAAGTCTTTCTTCTATTCATTTAAGACTATTGTGTCTTTCTTCTATTTATTTAAGACTATTGTGTCTTTCTACAGTCTTTCTTCTATTTTTAAATAGAAGAAATACTGTAGCGTAAGAGTTATATGCTAAGAATATCAAACTTTTATTTAAATATCGCTCTGTCGTTCTACACGGTCCCCAACTGAGAATAATGCATACTAGTTACTTTGAACAGATGCAACTAACACAGCTTACAGTCACATCAATTCAGTGGGACAAATACGCCGTTTTCCCTAAGATTATGAAGTGGATGTTGCAGAGTCCCTTTGTGTTACCTATTAGGAATAAGAGTGAGCTCGGGGTTTGCGTTTGTTACAGCCAACAGCCGGTGTCAAGCAGTTTAGTTCTATGTTTAACGATCATCCTGAGCAAGATGTAGGGCTTTAACAGTCGCTCAATCCTAAATTGAGACCACTGGTTCTAGGGAAGCCATCCGACAAAAGTGTCTCCCCTGCCTCAAACCAGGGCCCACCTAAGACGAATGGCCAGAAGTCAACGTCTTGGACCACTCGCCAGAGGCCACACCCATGGGTGGCCATCTCTGGAGTACGAACATTTGATTAAAATAGAAAATATGTTTGACGACGATCACAGTTTTCCCTATTTTTGTATATTTGATCATCTAAAAATTTTTCTTTGCCCTGCTTTCTTTCCAGGTAACTTCAAAAACCGCCTTAGCGCCGCTAAGCCTAGAAAAATAGTGCCTTAGCGCCGCTAAGCCCCTTTTACATCACTGCATAAAACATTTGCAGAACACAAATGTTTATGTTAAAGAAAGTGTTCAATATGCTGTATGTCGGCCAGCCACAGCGACACATAAAGCACTGGGTCTGGGCATACTCAGCACCAGATTACCACACTATGCTTGAGGAACGGAGTCCCGTTCTTGCACTAATTCTGTCCAAATTTTCAGAAAAGTTCTAAGAGGTAAGTGACATCCTGAAATACGTCTTCCGAGTGTGTCCATGTATATTCAGTGGAGTTTAAATCGGGAGAGCGAGCTGGCCACTGTAAGAGCGTGATATCCTCACTTTCTATGTATTTCTCCACTACGGTGACTCAATGAGGACGTGCATTGTCATCCGTAAATGCGAACTCAGGTCCCATTGCGCCCCTGAATAGCCGGACATATTGTTGCAGAATAACACCGTGGTACGTCTGGCCTGTCACGGTTCCACTTTCGAACACATGGAGGGGAATGCGTGAACCCAACATCATTCTGCCCCACACTAGAATCCCACCACCGCCAAGACAATGTTGTTCAATGATGTTGGAGGCGTTGTATCAATTCCAAGGTGTTCTCCAGATGACGACACGGCGTGAATTATTATGCAGACTAAACCTGCATTCGTCAGTAAACAAAACACAGGCCCATTGGTCAGCTGTCCAAGCATGATGTTCTCTGCACCAGACTATGGGGGCTCTTCGATGGGTTGCGGTTAACGGGATGTATATAGCAGGCCTGCGGGAATACAGGCTGTACTCACTCAATCGTCTATACACTGTATGCTTTGAAACCGTGGTCCCTGTGACAGCTGAAAGGTCTCTGGCGAGGTGGCCTGCTGTACTCTGCCTGTGCCTTTTGGCAGTTAGTGACAAAAAACGGTCTTGTGGGGCATTGTAATCCGCGGACGTCCTGTGCTGAAGCGTCGAGACACATGTTCATCCTGTTTGAACCGCCGCCAGAGTCTAGAAAGGACACTCTGTGGGACAAGCAGATCCTGGGACACTGCCATCTCGGTTTGACCAGCCGCGTATCGACCGATGGTTCTTCTCTGATAACATCATCAATATGGGTTCGCTGAGCCATATTCATTTGTTATACACACTGTCACACCTCCGAAACACACAACACCTACTATATTCTGCTGCTCTGACTTCTCTTTTTATTACCCGCCGCGTGCTATGTGACATATGTCGTGCTCCTAACGCCGCTATAAATTTGTTGGAGTAACAGATAGACTTCAGTCATTCTCGAAGAGGTATGGAATAGTCAGCATGACGAATCACATTGTGTAGTACAATATTTCATGTGATTCACAATTATCCTTAATTTTTGAGAATCAGTGAATTTTCTACCATAATGCAATGTCTTGTTTTTTAATTTGAAGTCTCTGTGTATAGCAGTTTAATGTTTCTTTTTTTTTGGTTTTTCCTGTTTAAAGTCAGTCACTGCAACCAGAAAACGCATATATGTGTATATATTTTTATTTCTCTCGTGCAAAATTTTGCTCTGTTTTGCCGTACTCTTATTTGATCTTTCTCTTATGCAGCCTCTGGCGCTAACGAATTTCAAATCTGTTCTCTGTTTTTTTGTTTCACATTTTTGTTTTTGCTATGTCTTTTCAATTTATCATTTGCAGCTCTGCGCGATTTTAATTGGAATTTAGCTTTGCCAAGCTTGTTTGGGTTCTTCCCTTTTTTTTTTTTTGTACGTTAATTATTAAGTTTTTGGGTTTAATATTGCTTTATTTATGTTTGGTTTTGTTTTTCAAAAAGTTCACTTTTTAATTTTTTTAAAAACATTTTTTTGGTTGTGCTTTAAGAATGCAAATAAAAGTGGCGGGTGTTGAGTGTAGGAATCCCCCTTTTTGGCTTGTCTTCTTGTTGGCAGAATGTGGTCCCGCTTGGGCAGGCTGGCTCCTTAACCCTATTAGTGAGTGTTTTCTTGTTGCTTGCCCTCGACGAAGCCGGCAAGAGATCAGTCATTAATATGCTTCCCCGCATTCTTTTATTTGGTACTTTGCATCGTTTGAAGCTAACCTGATTAAGTTGGTGTTTTTGGTGACTGTTGGTGTTTATATTATTTTTTATTTCCCTCGTGCAAAATTTTGCTCTGTTTCGCCCTATTGTTATTTGATCTTTCTCTTATGCAGCCTCTGGCGCTAACGAATTTCAAATCTGTTTTCTGTTTTTTTGTTTCACATTTTTGCTTTTGCTGTCTTTTCAATTTATCATTTGCAGCTCTGCGCGATTTTAATTGGAATTTAGCTTTGCCAAGCTTGTTTGGGTTCTTCCCTTTTGTTTTTTTTTGTACGTTAATTATTATTTTTTTGGGTTTAATATTGCTTTATTTATGTTTGGTTTTGTTTTTCAAAAAGTTCACTTTTTAATTTTTGAAAAAACATTATTTTTGGTTGTGCTTTAAGAATGCAAATAAAAGTGGCGGGTGTTGAGTGTAGGAATCCCCTTTTTTGGCTTGTCTTCTTGTTGGCAGAATGTGGTCTCGCTTGGGCAGGCTAGCTCCCTAACCCTATTAGTGAGTGTTTTCTTGTTGCTTGCCCTCGACGAAGCCGGCAAGAGATCAGTCATTAATATGCTTCCCTGCATTCTTTTATTCGATACTTTGCATCGTTTGAAGCTAACCTGGTTAGGTTGGTTTTTTGGTGACTGTTGGTGTTTATATTATTTTTTATTTCCCTCGTGCAAAATTTTGCTCTGTTTCGCCCTATTGTTATTTGATCTTTCTCTTATGCAGCCTCTGGCGCTAACGAATTTCAAATCTGTTCTCTGTTTTTTTGTTTCACATTTTTGCTTTTGCTATATACATATATATCATCATTATCATCATTATCAATCCACTGCTGGATGAAGGTCTCTCCCAAGTTTCTTCCACAACTGTCTGCCTGTCTCCTACATGTCGCTCCGGCATGCTTTTGAATTTCATCCTTCCATCTGGTCTTCTTCTGTGTCTTTTATATATCATCATCATCATTATTGTCAACCATTATCAATCCACTGCTGGACGAAGGTCTCCCCAAGTTTCCTCCAGAATGGTCTGTCTTGTGCCAATCTCCTCCATGTCACTCCGGCATACTTTCGAATTTCATCCACCCATCTCCCATGTGGTCTTCTTCTGGGTCTTTTCCTGTCCCTTGGAATCCAATCTAAAATTTCGGCTGTCCATCGATGGTCTGTCCTGGAAGTATGTCCAGCCCATTGCCATTTCAGCGATTTAACTCGGATCATGATGTCTTCCAGTCATGTCATTTTTCTGATTCACGAGTTCCTCTTCTTATCTCTCCTGGTTACACCAAGCATGCACCTCTCCATGCTACTTTGAGTTATCTGCAGCCTTTGTATGTCTCTTTTAGTTAAGGTCCACATCTCTGCACCATACGTAAGCACTGGAAGGATGCATTGATCAAACACTTTTCTTTTAAGACATAATGGCATATTGCTCTTGAAAATTATGCTGTTTCTTCCAAAAGCTCTCCAGGCAAGTTTTTTACGCCGATTAATTTCTTCATCAATGTGGCCCTCACTTGATATCTGCTGTCCAAGATAAACTTATGTGTCTCTTATCTCCAGCTTTTTTCCATCAACCGATAAATCTTCATTTCGTGTAAAAGCTTTGAACATCACTTTTGTCTTCTGAAAGTTCATTTTTAATCCCACTTCTTTACTCTTGTCAGCAAGTTCCTGGATCATACTCTGTAGCTCTGATGGGGTAGTTGCAAAAATGACTACGCCATTAGCAAAACTAAGGTGGGTTAAATAATATGCATTAAACTTTATCCCTTTGTTTTCCCAGTTCAGTGATTGAAAGACATTATTCAATGTGGCATTAAAGAGCTTCGGAGATATGATGTCACCTTGTCTCACTCCCTTTTCAATTTTTATGTGTGTTGTATTTTCAAACAGCCGAATCTTTGCACTTGAATTTTCATAGATGTTATTATTAATATTAATGTATGCATCTTCAATACCGCAGGATTTCAGAGCCATTGTAACTGCTGATGGTTTCACGGAATCAAAGGCTTTTTCATAATCGATAAAAGCCATGCACAATGGAAGTTCATTTCAATTAGTTCTCTCAGTACGTGGATATGATCTATAGTGCTGTAGCCACTCCTGAATCCAGCTTGTTCTCTCGGTTGAGCCATGTCCAGTGTTACCTTCAAACGGTGTGAAAGAACTTTAGTGAAGATTTTATAAACCACTGATAGGAGGCTGATAGTTCTGTAGTTCCTGAGATCCTCAATGTCACCTTTTTTTCTGTAGCAGGATCATTGTAGCGTTGTTCCAATCCTCAGGAATCTTCCCTTCATTAAGGCATTGACTGAAAATTTGGGGCAAGTACTGTTTCGATTTTTCCACTTGCTTCTTGTATGATGTCCACAGTAATTCCATCTTCTCTTGGAGCTTTAACCTGCTTCATGTTCTTCATTGCATGTGCAACGTCTGCTGGGAGGACTGGAAGAACTCTTGTACTGGTACCTTCCACGATGTATGGAGTACATGTATCATCCCTTTCATATAATTTGGAGTAGAAATCTTTCACTCTTGTCAAAATTTCGCCTCTATTTCTTGTTACAGAACCATCTTCTTTTCTCAGTGCCATAATATGTTTTCTTCCCTTACTAAGATGTCCCTTTGCTATCTTTAGGCTTTGGTTGTTTTCAATTGCTTTCCTCACTAGTTCACAGTTGAATTTCCTTACGTCTTCAGTGATACCTTTTCGTACTGTCTTGCATAGCTCTATATATTGCACTTCGGAAGTCACATCTTCTTTAGTTGTCCTCATCTCTCTTTTTTTGCATCAACATTTTGGTTTTTCCTGATAATTTGTTCATATGCAACTTGTTCTTAGACCCAGCTAATTTTGTTGTTGTTTCCATAAGAGCTTTCGTTACTTTTCCGTTAACTTCAGAAATGTCCACTTCCTCCGATGTTAGGCCTTCTAAAGCAGAGAATCTGTTCTTCAGTTCGAACGTGAAGGTATTATGGTGTTTTTTAAGGTTGGTTATGTCAATACATTTTGTTTGTCTTATGAGCTTGCCTCGTTCGAGTTTAGTGTTGAGGTGCATCTTACATCTCACCAATCTATGGTCACTACCTGTGTTGAACTTGTTTAGCACACTGCAATCTTCTATGACGAATTTTTTGTTATACATAATAAAATCAATTTCACTTGTCGTCCCATTTGGATATCTCCATGTCCATTTCCTGTGCGGCTTTTTCTTGAAAAAGGAGTTCAAGATGAAAAACCGTTCTGCCTCTGCAAACTCAACGAGAGTATTTCCACGCTGATTTCTGTTGCCGTGACCGAATTTACCTACTGAAGTTTCATTCTGTTGCCATTGCCCTATTTTTGCATTGAAATCTCCCATAATTATCTTCAAGTGCTGTTTACCTTTATTATTTAGATGATGAATTTCCTCATAAAATTCTTCAATTTCTTCTTAAGGATGACTTGTGGTGGGTGCATAAGTTTGAATAATCTGAGCCTGGTATCTTCTCGAGAGTTGGATAACGAGTCGTACATCCCTGTCAGAGGAACTTTCAACTTCTACAACTTTATCCTTCAGTTTCTTGTTTATTATAAATCCAACACCACTAGTTCTGCCAGTATCTGTCCCACGATAGTAGCAGAGATGTCCACTTTTTAGTTCAATGGGATCTTCTTCTTTTCTCCTTACCTCACTTAGCCCGACGATGTCCCACTTCATCTTTTGTTGTTCCTCTTCCAATTCAAGAAGCCTTGAATCAGAAGATAGGGAGCGTCCATTATACGTAGCCAAGGTCAGCATCAGATGGCAGCCTAGTCCTGTTCTCCGGGGGTATCTTAGCACCTTCTGCCTTCATGTCGCACTGGCCGCTGCCTTGGCCAGGTACATTCCAGCTGCCGGAGACTGAGGGCCAAGATTTAAATTGTGGAGTCATTTTGGAGGGGTTTGGCCATAACTCACCACGCTGGCCAAGCGGGTTGGTGAGTGTGGGATAGCATTTCCTCTAATCCCGATGGTATAGTTATACCGCTATTCGCGGTCGTCGGAGACCCTTTAATGGGAACAGGATGCACCACGAGAAGAAGGGGTTGACATTTGTCAAGGAGAGGCTGTGATGTTACGCATCACCTGACCTTACATCCTCTTTTTATATATATATATATATATATTGACCCTCATTCTCCGGCAGCAGGAATGTACCTGGCCAAGGTAGTGGTCAGTACTACATGAAGGCAGAGGGTGTTAAGAATCACCGGAGGACCAGACTAAGCTGCCATTTCATGCTGACCCAGGCTACGTACATCCGACGCTCCCTATCTTCTGATTCAAGGCTTCTTGAATTGGAAGACGAACTACAAAGGATCAAGTGGGACATCGTCGGGCTAAGTGAAGTAATTAGAAAAGGAGAATATCTCATTGAACTGAAAAGTGGATATATCTTCTACTTTCGTGTGACAGATACTGGCAGAACTAGCAGTGTTGGATTTATAATAAACAAGAAATTGAAGCATAAAGTTGTAGAAGTTGAAAGTTCCTCTGACAGAGCTGCACGACTAATTATCCAACCCTCGAGAAGATACCAGGCTCAGATTATTCAAGCTTATGCACCCATGACAAATCACCCTGAAAAATAAATTGAAGAATTTTACGAGGAGATTTGGAATCTAAATAACAAAGGCAAACAGCACTTGAAGATCATTATGGGTGATTTCAAAGCAAAAGTAGGGCAACAGCAACAGAATGAAACTTCGGTTGGTAAATTCAGTTACGATAACAGAAATCAACGTGGAAATACTCTCGTAGAATTTGCAGAAGCAGAAAAGTTTTTCATCACGAACTCCTTTTTCAAGAAAAAGCCACACAGGAAATGGACATGGAGACATTCGAATGGGACCACAAGTGAAATTGATTTTATTATGTGTAAAAGAAAATTCGTCATCGAAGACTGCAGTGTGCTAAACAAGTTCAACTCAGGGAGTGACCATGGATTGGTGAGATGTAAGATACACCTCAACACTAAACTCGAACGAGGCAAGCTCATAAGACAAACAAAATGTATTGACCCAACCAACCTTAAAAAACACCATAATACCTTCAAGTTGGAACTGAGGAAGAGATTCTCTGCTTTAGAAGGTCTAACATCGGAAGAAGTGGATATTTCTGAAGTTAACAGAGAACTCACCAAGGCTCTTATGGAAACAGCAACAAAAATAGGCAAAAGAGAAGGGAGATGAGGACAAATAAAGACGTAACTTCCAACGTGGAATATATACAGCTGTGCAAGACAGTGCTAAAAAGTATCACTGAAGACAGAAAGAAATGCAATTGTAAACTAGTGAGGAAATCAATTGAAAACAACTAGAGCCTGAAGAGAGCAAAAGGGAAGAAAACAGATTATGGCTCTGAGAAAAGAAGATGGTACTGTAAGAAGAAATAGAAGCGAAATTTTGACAAGTTTGAAAGATTTCTATTCAAAACTATATGAAATGGATGATACATCTATTCCTGATATTACGACAGGTACCAGTGCCAAAGCCCTCCAATCCTCCTTGCAGAAGTTACATATGCAATTAAGAACATGAAACGGGGAAGGGCTCTAGGAGAAGATGGAATTACCGTGGACATTACACAAGAAGCAAGTGGAGAAATTGAAACTACACTCGCCCAAGTGTTTACCAGTGGTCTTAATGAAGGGGAGATTCCTGAGGATTGGAAAAATGCTACAATGATCCTGCTCCATAAAAAAGGTGATGTTGAGGATCTCAGGAACTACAAGCCCATCAGCCTCCTATCAGTGGTTTATAAAATCTTCACTAAGGTTCTTTCACATCGCTTGAAGGTAACACTAGACATGGCCCAACCAAGATAACAAGCTGGATTCAGGAGTGGCTACAGCACTATAGATCATATCCATGTACTGAGAGAACTAATTGAAAGAACAAGAGAATATAATCTCCCATTTTGCATGGCTTTCGATTCGAATATGATCTCCCATTTTGCAGGCCTTCGATTCTGTAAAACCATCAGCAGTAACAATGGCTTTGAAATCCTGCAGTATTGAAGATGCATACATTAGCATTATTTATAATATCTATGAAAATGCAAATGCAAAGGTTCGGATATTTGAGGATACAGCACAAATAAGAATTGGAAAGGGATTGAAACAAGGTGACATCATATCTGAAGGGAGTGAAACAAGGTGACATCATTGAACTGGGAAAACAAAGGGATAAAGATGAATAGAGATTACTTAACTCACCTTCGTTTTGCTGATGACGTAGTCATCTTTGCAACTACCCCTTCAGAGATGTAGAGTATGATGCAAGAACTTGCTGACAAGAGTAAAGAAGTGGGATTAAAAACGAACTTTCAGAAAACAAAAGTGATGCACAATGCTTTTACAAGAAACGAATATTTATCGATTGATGGAGAAAAGCTTGAGACAACCGATTCTCCAAAACAGTTAACTTGACGTTTATCTTAGGCAGCAGATATGAAGTGAGGGTCACATTGATGAAGAAATTAATCGGCGTATAAAACTTGGATGGAAAGCTTTTGTAAGAAACAGTACAATTTTTAAGAGCAGTATGTCATTATGTTAGCAGAGATATCGGCGTTACTGCAATTTAACTTTACGCCTCCTAGCAGAAAAACTATGCATTACTTGCAAAAAAAAAAAAAAAAAAAACTGCACTCAAAATAGTCTTCTTTATACACTGGCGGAAAGTGAAAAAAGAACACCAAGAAGGAGACGTCTGATACCAACGAAATTTACACAGCATGATAACGGAATACAGAGGATAACGTGATCAAAACATTATGGCAAAATACAGTGTATTTGCTGGTAAACTGAAAACTAACATTTCCATGTAACATATTTAGTACGAGGTTGAACCGCCATGAACTGCGTCACACTGTGCAATTCAGGCATGGAGTCTGTCGTACAGATGTTAGATGTAAGTTTGGGGTATTGAGTTCCAAGCATCCTCAACCTGGACGCGTAAATCGGGGATGGTCTTGGCTGGCCGTGGAGAACGGATAAGTCGTTGTCCCATAAAATCCCACACGTGCTCAATGGGGGACAAATCCGGTGAGCGTGCAGGCCAAGGAAATTGTCGCACCCTCTGAAATGCAGGCTGCGTTGCACGTGCTGTGTGTGGACGTGCGTTATCTTGCTGGAAAACACCACGATGGACCGACCTTACAAATGGCACAACAATGGGCTGAATGATGTTGTTGATGTAGGAGGTGCTGTTTAACGTACCCGGTACAAACACTAGTTGTGTACGGGAACGATAGCTGATCGCTCCCCACACCAGGAGACCAGGTGTATGCCCTGCGTGTCGCTGGCAGATGCAAGAAGGGTGGAGACGCTCCCCTGTTCATCTGCGAACACGCATACGGCCATCGGAGGCTCCCAAGCAGAATCTGCTTTCATCGCTGAACACGACAGATCGCCATTGCGTTCTCCAGTGCAGATGTTGGCGACACCACTGCAGCTGTTCCTGACGGTGGGCTGGAGTCAGAGATACACATGCCAGAGGCACACGTGCACGTAGTCCTACATCCAGTAGACGGTTGCGGATTGTTCGCACGGTCACCTCAGGTGCAACGGCAGCTCAGATTTGCGTCGCAGTGGATGTTCTGTTTGACAACGCCGCTCTTTTTTTGCATCGATCGGTCCGCTCATGAGTCCGTCTGTGACTCCCGGTTCCACGTCTTCTGGTGCGGGAATTTTCCTAGGACCACCTACGCAACCATCGTACCACCACCGATATTTCCCGTCCAATTCGCTCAGCAATACGGCGATACGACCACCCGGCCTCGCGGAGTCCGACTAGACGACCTCGCTCAAAGTCCGATAACTGCTGAAATCGTACACGTCTTCCATGTCCAGGCATTGCAGCTTCTTTAGAGTCTTCGCACGTGTCCGTACGCCGACGACTGATTACATTCACTTCGCCGTACTCCTTAAATACCACCGACGATAATTTGCATATTATGCCGTGCTGTGGCGTAAGCGCTCACCGGTTGGTCCCGAAATTAACATCACACCTACGTAAACTCGACCCCAATAACATATGTAAATTTCATTATCGTCCGCCAATTCCTTCTTAGCGTTGTTTTTTCACTTTCCGCCAGTGTAAATTGTATTCAGCGGAAGAACGTTTTTAACCGGATGTTTAGAAGCAACTATATATATATTTGATTGGAGGTTTAACGACCACCGTGAGCAATTCAATGGGCTATAAGCAGTTACCCATTCTTAATTTAGAGCCACTGGTTCCAGGGAAGGATCAGATCAGATCAGATCAGATGTAGAGGACTTTAGGAAGGGAGTGTCTGACCCCAGGTCTTAAACAACCCTTAGAAATAGGAAGCTAGGAGATTTGGGCTATAGTGCTCGATAGGAAAGTGACACGGAAACGAGGTAGTAATGGAGAAGACACCTTTATTTATTACCGGGGGGGGGGGTACCTGGGGTCCGACGGCTTAACGTGCCCATCCGACGCACTTCGGATATTTATTGGTTCGAGCGTTCGTACCTACCTGGAATCGAACCTGAGGTCTTCTCCGTGGCAGTCACGGACTCTGACCACTAGGCTACCCACGGCCCAAGGAAGGGAGAGAGCCAGTGCCGTAAGACAAACACAACATCCATGCCTCACCGGGATTCGAACTCGGACCCCTTCCGGACGAATGATCAGAAGCCATCGCTTAGACCACTGCGCCACCGGGGCGCACCCTTATATTGAATAAAGCGTATTTTAAAGTTATTAGCATCTGCATTTACGCCCTCTGGTGGCGAAGTTATGCATCTTAAAAAAACGGAAAGCAAGGATTATCGTTCTCACATTTCAAGCTTCCCAGTGCAAAAAGAATATTTCAAGTTGGATTAATTGTTGCAGAGATATGGTGTCCACAGGCAGGCGAACGGACGGACAAAGTGATAACATAAACAGGATATCTTTTTACAAAAGACGTGCTAAAAAAAAAAGAAACCTTTGTTTTTTTCTTGAAAAAGTTTTGGAGGGCGACCTGCTCTCTCTCTCTCTCTCTCAACATTTTTTCTTGTGTGGAAGGTATAAAGTTCCAAGCTTCCCCGTTTCAGCGCCCTTGGTAACCATGATCAGTATAATTCCATGTGCTACGCTACTATCTGATGTTACAGATGCACTATTTTCCCACTAGGGTGCGTTCGACACAGTATTTGGTCTTCTGGCAGTCCTGCTTTGAAACTTCTTATTACATTCAAGTGATGCGAACTCTACCTGATTTCAGGCGCGGGCGCACACGCGGGCGCACACACACACACACACACACACACACACACACACACACACACACACGAATCAGTTTTTCTAGCACAACATTTTCTTTTTAGGTGTGGTAAAATTTAAAGTTTGGCGGTAAACAATTAACTGCACACTTTAAAATGCACCATGAAACATCTTTAGCGTACTAAGTATGAGGCTGTTGTCAAAAGCTGTATAATATACAAGAATTCGGTCTCATCCTTCTTGGTTAACGATGCTCTTAAAAAGGTCGTTCGCGAATTTTCCAGAAAATCGTTACTTTTATCTTCAGTTTTTTTAAGCGTCAATTTCCAACGCGGATAGGTTATGAAAGGAAAGAAAGCGCTACCAAAAAAACAATACACTCTTACCTCCTGGCTAGTCGAAAAAACTTTAGATATGCTAAGTTGGGGTTTGAAGCAGAACAACTGCAAAGTAGTCACCGAGTGAGGAAAGTTATCCTTCAGACCGCAGTATTTCTCTCCATTTTAGAATGAGGGTCCTTCACTTAGAACACAATACTCTGTAGGAACTTTGAGTATTTTCAGTGCCAATATCACTTATGGCAATGTGACTACGTCAAGATTTGCAACAACATATTAGGAAATGTTTTCACCACTGCAGCTGTCGTCCCTCGCCGTTTCCTCTGTTGAGAAACACTCCTGATAAACTTTTTAATACTTTGACGTTGGTCTCTTTCCAAGGATGACATCATTCACCGAGAGCTGTGTTCTCATTCGCTATAGTGTAACGTTGGCACCTAGCGACTGTTATGGGAACCAGAACAAGGGAATTTCCCTTAAAAGCGAATCCTTTTTGCTAGTTTGCATAACGGTAAAGGGGAAATTCCCTCGCACCAGCTCTTCTTGTAGGGTCTATTTTTCCATACAGCTACACAAAAAGAACACTAAAGTTTTCGTTTTATCAACATTAAATGTCCTGGAAAGTACTGTAATCCCTGGTGGCGCAGTGGTCTAAGCGATGGCTTCTGATCATTCGTCCGAAAGGGGTCCGGATTCGAATCCCAGTGAGGCATGGATGTTGTGTTTGTCTTACGGCACTGGCTCTCTCCCTTCCCTGGAACCAGTGACCCTAAATTAGGGACAGCGACTGATTATAGCCCATTGAGTTGCTCACTGTGGTAGTTAAACCTCCAAGCAAAAAAAAAAGTACTGTAATAAAAAGGAGATGAAAAAATTATCCTGATATGGGATATATGATGAAGTTAATTGCTCCATACTGTGTTTAATCAGTGGAAGAATGAGGTTAAAGTGAATTAGTGAATATTATTCAGCTTCCTTTGTTCTCTTGTTTTCGTCCATACAAAAGGAAAAGAGTTTTCGGTTGGAAAGTGGAGTCAAGGGGTTAAAAAAATTATCTGAATCATTAGAGTTTTTGGAAGTGATTTCTACCTCGTTTCGGTTTTTTTATCGGACTTCGCAATTAAAAAAAAAGTATATATATATAAATATTTTAAAGGTGTACTACAATCCGGGAACTACAAATATTTTAAAGGTGTACTACAATCCTACTCATCCGGGAACTGCGCACTGCAACAAGAACCACTGGTGGAGTATATAAGTCAAACTTGGTTGAAGGTGTAGAGAGTTTGACTTATATATATATATATATATATATATATATATACACTGCTGGCCACCCAAAATGCAACACCAAGAAGAGAGCATCCGATTGGCCTGAAATTCGCAGCATGCGTCGCCCACGAGAGGACATGCAAACGATTAGCATTGCAGGGCATATGCAAATCATGTGCGCCTGGCACGCCACCGAGAAGCAGTATAAGAAGGGTGCAGAGAAGGCTGGGTGTAAGTACTGGAAGTGTGTTGTGCTTCCGGACCTGTGCGTGGGAAGCTTCCTGATGCCTCGTCGCAGAATACGGCAGTCATTCCAGCACGTTTCGGAGTTCGACAGAGGACGAATAGTGGCTTATCGCGACAGCGGTTTATCGTACCGACACATCGGCGCTCGTGTGGGACGACATCAGCCACAGTGAGGCGAGTATGGATTCGGTGGGTGCAGCAGTGACGGACGAACCGACGTGAGCGATCGCCGCAGCCGCGGCACACCACCAACCGAGTGGACAGGTATGTTGTGCGGCGGGCATTGACGGCTCGCACCGCCACATCACGAACGTTAGCGCAGGAATTTGGGTGTGTTGCGCAACAACCTGTGTCAGCACGTACTGTTCGACGTTGTCTGCAGGAGCGGAAACTTGTCCCACGGCGCCCATTGCCTTGATTAGCATTGACGTTACACCACCGGCAAGTGCGGCGGCAGTGGGCCGTTGAACGCTGCACCTGGACTACGGAATGGCACGACATTGTCTTCTCCGATTAATCCCGCTTCTGTCTGCAACAAAACGATGGTCGGATCCGCGTGTGGCGGCACCGCGGCGAGAGACTGTATGACGCCTGCATTATACATCGCCATATCGGTCCGTCGCCTGCGTTATGGTTTGGGGAGCAATTGGATATGACACCCGCACCCATCTGGTACGCATCGCCGGTACACTCAACAGCCACCGCACCATCTCCGACGTTTTGGAGCCTGTAGTCCTCCCTTACCTGCAGCACCTGCCAAAGGCCACGTTTCAACAGGACAATGAGCTCCCGCACCTGGCACGCATCGTGGAACAATTCTTCACGGCCCACCAGGTGTCACTGGTGCCGTGGCCCGCCTGTTCTCCCGGTATGTCGCCCATCGAACACGTCTGGTCGCTGATCGGCAACCGAGTGGCCCGGCAAGCACCACCCGCGGCTGTGCCTGATGAACTGTGGCAACGCGTGGAAGCAGCCTGGACCGACATACCCCAAGCCCACATCCAAAGCCTCTTTCGTTCGATGCCGCGGCGTGTAGCTGCCATTATTGCCAGCCGTGGGGGCCACACGAACTATTGATGTCTGCGTGTTCCGCAAGTCGCACGGGCCTGTAAGCTCAATCGTTTCATCATTGTATCTGTTGTTATGTGTCCAGTAAATCTGGCTTTGCTATCTCGTGTCCTTCTTGGTGTTGCATTTTGGGTGGCCAGCAGTGTATATACACTGAAGTGCCAGAAAAACTGGTACGCCAGTCTAATACTTGGTATGTCCCCCACGGGAGCGCAGGACTGCAGAAATACGACGGGGAATGGACTCCAATAGCTTCTGGAAATATGCTGTAGGCAATGCACACCATACTTCCTGCAGAGTGTTCCACAATTCGGGTGTATTCCGAGGTCTCGGATTCCTGTGTTCGATAGCGCGTTTCATGGCATGCCAAATGTGTTCTATCACTTTCAGATCTTGGGTGGGAATCGCAACACCCCAAACTCAGATGAATGCTCTTCTAACCATAATATGGCGTCCCGACACTTGTGTGGAGGTGCATTGTCCTTTTGTAACAGGCACAACCCATCAGCATGAATGCAGGATATGAACGGGTGTACCTCGTCAGAAAGGATACGCACATAGCGTTGGCTGGTCACAGATGATTGTAGGCGTACCAGGGGTACCGGTGAAGTCCAGCTAAACACATCCCGTACCATTACGGACCCCCCCCCCCACACACACACCAACTGGTACAGTTTCCTGTTGACAGGCGGGATCCATGGCTTCTTGGGGTCTGCGCCACACACGAATCCTTCCCTCTCCCCGATACAGTTGGAAACGCGCCTCGTCAGACCAGGCTACTTGTTTACAGTCATCATGTGTCCAGTGACGGTGTTGCTGTGCCCAAGCGAGGCGCATAGCTCTGCGTCGTGCACCCATGAAGGGGACTCGAGTTGGGCGTCAGCTCCCAAAGGCCATATCGTGCAGTGTACATTGCACAGTCCGGACGCTGATGCTCCAGCATTGAATTCCGATGATACCTGCGAGAGTGTTGCTCGCCTATCGCGTGAAACGATTCTTCACAGCCGACGATGGTCACGTTCACCCAATGTCTTTTTACGGCCACACTGGTATCGTAGGTTGGAGGTTTTGCCGGTATTCTTGTAGTCACGGTACACCCTTGCAATGGTCGTCCGTGAAAATCCGAACTTCGTTTCTACCTCCGAAATACTATGGCCCATCTCCCGAGCGCGTGCTATGACACCGCGTTGAAAATCGCTTAAATCGTTATACTTGTCATTCTCATGCCGAAAACAGCTCTGACAGCTAGCAAGGATGTCTTTCGCTTTATATACGCACTATCGGAAGCAACAGATGTATGCGCATAGGTGACGTTGCTATGTATTTTGCATAAGTTCATCTGTACCAGTTTTTCTGGCACTTCAGTGTATATATACTGTATATATATGCACAGGATGTCCACAAAGTCTCTTTACAACTTTGCCCATTTATTACGGACACCCTGTACTATGTATGTTCATGGTATTTGTTATATAATATACTGTAAATATCAAAGTTTTAATTGACATTATCGTTTTTCGTTATACGTCCCTCACTGACGTAGCAGGTGCTGTTCCATGAAAATGTGGTCCCTACCAGAGAGAGCGCAGTGCGTCGCTTGGTTCATCGAAACAAAATCCGATACACAAACGTAACGACATTTCCGGACTAAGTATAGAAAAGCCCCGTTGTCTCGTCGTAGTATCCGCCAACGGCACCAGCAATTCATCAGAAATTCGTGATTCATTTCGTGAAAAGCAAATACATAAGTAAATACATTTATTTATTTATTGAGTAAAAACATTTCTAACCATTTCTGTCTGCTTATCAAGCGTTTTTCGACAGATACATACCAACACACTCTCATGTTATTACTCTGTAATTCGTCTGTCTGGCGATCTGTTTCTATTTGTAGAAATGAAAACGAAAAATTCTTGTGGGAGATAGAGAAAAGTTTCTCTCAAATGTCTGTTTTGTCATCTACATACAAATGCGCTCGCCTCCCAGTTGTCGACGCAAAAACTTCAGCAGGGGAGGTAAAATTCAAAAGAAAATTCATTTTGCAATGAATGAAGAAAAACGTTTACAATATGTTATTACTCTGTTTGTAGACTCGATACACAGTATATTAGCGAATCTGGTCTGAGAGAAAAATCACTTTCTGTAGAGTACATATTCAAGATCTCCTTTGTAATTTCCATCTTTTCCTGCACCAGTAAATTAAAAAAAACATACTTATTTATTTGTTACTGCACGTTAATGTTTACCGAGGCGTTCGGTAGGCTTCAACTTTGATTTAAATTCAAATACACTTCTCTCTCTCTTTCTCTCAGCGGAGACCGTAGAAGAAGGTATATTTGTACCACCGATAGCGCCAACCAGAGATTCCAGTACGTTCTTCGATGCCATTATATGCGTAGTTGGTCTATTACCGAGAATGAGAATTTTACTTAAGAAACTTTATTTACATTCTTTAAATCACGAGTTTCTGCATTACATTCCTAGAAAATTATGTCCACTGCTAAATTTTAATATGTTAAAAAAATCACAATAATCATACCTCAAAAATGGGTGGCGTCGTTCTTGGCCTGACTTTCAAACTTCAGATCAGAGCAATGGTCTTTTATTGGTGGACTGAAGAAGATGGTGTGATGGGCGAAGAAAAGTATTTTTTTTTTTTATATGATAGCTCGAATACCTCTGACTGGAGTAAAGTTTGAAGATAACAACCCAAACCAAAAGTCAGCGTTATCAATGACAAAAGTTAAAAAACATAGAACAATTTTCCCCCTCCTGTCTCTGTTAATATCTGTTTCTCTTCCAGTAGCAATCAGTTATTTGTTACCACTTTCTAGATAGAGGCGGAGAATGGAAAGAACGGTTCCTTGTTATTTTCATATCTTATCTAAATTAGAAAATAACTGCAATGTATAAATGAATGATGTTGCAATATAACAGAAGCTGCGCGCTTCTCTTTCTCCGGGTTTTTTGTTTGTTTGTTTTTACAATGGAATATGATTACAGAAGTAATTATGAACAATACACTTTTTCTATCGCTATGCAGAACTGTTTAATAATTTCGAATACACATATTTAAAACAAGCCCTTTGGCTTCCGCCGTGAAGAAAGGACAATAGATTTATTTATACTGCTGTTCCAAAAAAAAAAAAAAAAACACAATTACGAATAGTAACCCACAAACTTTAAGCCGAAATTAAGGAAATATCTATAAGTCACATGGGAAATGGAAAACATTGCTTGAAAATGGATTTAAAGATAGAATTAAAATTTGGATCTTCTGCATACATGCACATGCAACATGTTTTAAATTTCTACAACGCAATAGAAAAAAATAAATACATCGTACATCACCAGCATTTTCATTGTTTGCAGGTGGCAATCCCATTGGACCGCCCCGGTGGGGCAGTGGTCTAAGGCATTGGCCTCTGATCATTCGTCCGTAAGGGGTCCGGGTTCGAATCCCGGTCAGGCATGGATGTTGTGTTTGTCTTACGGCACTGGCTCTCTCCCTTCCCTGGAACCAGTGACCCTAAATTAGGGACGGGCGACTGCTTATAGCCCATTGAGTTGCTCACGGCGGTCGTTAAAACTCCAATCAAAAAAAAAAATCCCATTGGGCAGCCCCGGTCGCGCAGTGGTATAAGCGCTGGCTTATGACAATTCGTCCGAGATGGGTTCCGATGAAGTATGGATGTTGTGTTTGTCTTACGGCACTGGCTCTCTCCCTTCCCTGGAACCAGTGGCCCTAAATTAGGGATGGGTGACTGCTTATCCCTAATTAGGGTCACTGGTTCCAGGGAAGGGAGAGAGCCCATTGAGCTGCTCACGGTGGAACGCAAGCCAAAAGAAGTTAAAATGTTGAAATGCCCTGTACTAACCACCAAAGAGTTTGCGTAGAGAAAAATAAACATGTAACAAATGCTCCAACAAGTGAATGTCGCTTTGTAAAGCAAGATACTGAAATGATAAAATAAATGCTGGTAGTTTTGTTGAAACTTTCGAAAGAGACACCTAAGCTATAAGCTGCTGACTGAAGTTAAACCAAAGTCACGAAATTACGTACAAAAAGGCCAAACAATGCAATACTCAAGAAACGCATATAGCGTATTAAATCAGTTTATTTTTGTGGTGTAAAAAGCACAAAAATAAACGGCTTTAATACGCTATATGCCTTTCTTGAGTATTAACGGTCTGGTGTATAAAATATATAAACACCCAGATCCGTCTGTCTCTCTGGAACGCTTGACGTCACAGCAAAGTTTCCATTTTTGTGCCATCACTTATCGAACAATTCGTGTGCTCTCGCGATGTCAAAATGATTGCCTGCTATAAAATAATAGCACGCGACCACTTTTAGATATAAAGGTGATCACGTGCTAATTTAAAAACATCGGATTATCAATTACTTGAGTTCTATTAATCCGATCTACAAAATTCGAATTGAATTATTACGGGAAGTTGCGTTTGTATATTAATTTAATTTAGCACAATTCGAATAACAATTTGTACGCTTTAATTATTTTTTACTCTTTTTGTAATTTAACTAACTATCCGAATTTAGAGCTGATTATAATAGACATTTTGTAAAATATCGATCTATCTAAACGCTCTAACCTACAATAAAAATTGAAATTTGGTGATGTCGAAGTGAGCAAAATTGCATCTAAAAACAGATGTCGCCCCCAACAGCACATTGTCGATAATTTAGATAATTTTGATTTGTAATGCTAGATATCGCATTGTTTTGTAGAAAAAGCTTCGGTATGAAGTTTCAAACTAGCCATGGAACAGGACAGTCTGAAACAAGCCGTGAACGGAATAACATACTCATACGAAAAAAACTAATTTAAAGCGAAAAATCAAAGCAGAAGTCATTAAGCTAAGTTTCCATGAAAACAACTGGACTACAAGGAAAATTGTTAAACAACAAATATTTCGCACTGGATGTTTATTTATCGCGAGGTCTTTTGAAAAACGGAAATAGCATGTAATTTTCAGTTCTAACATGAATGAGTTCTTACTACATAAGTTTTTACTATATTTCCTTGCAAAAAAGCCGGGGTCTATTTGATTTGTCTTCAATCTGCTTCAATTAAAAATTTCACTTCGTCATAGAACGGGCAACATTCCCTATATATTAATATTTATTTAAAATTTAAAAACAGCCGTCGTAGGACGGGCTATAAACACTGTTAAAAATTTGGTGAAAAGGTTGTACCAAAATATGGAGTAAGTAAGGAAAAAATTTGCTGCAACCATAGCTTGGGGCAACCTTTACGCCAAGTTATGGTTCAGTCTTTACGCCAAATTATGGTTCAGTCTTTACGCCAAGTTATGGTTCAACCTTTACGCCAAATTATGGTTTAGCCTTTACACTAAATTATGGTTCAACCTCACGCCGAATTTAGGTTCACTTGATATGCTCTTTATTTACAGCACATTTTATATAAATAAGGATCAGTACATGTTCAGTTCAACCTCACAACATGTACTGATCCTTATTTATATCAAATGTGCTGTAAATAAAGATCATATCAAATGATTTATTAGAGTGCAAGTAAGCTACTGTCAAATATAAAATCAAATACTATTATATTTAAAATAAATAGGAATATTTAGGTGTAAGTATGCCAGCATTCATTTTTAGTGTGACCCTTCTTATTACAATATGTGCAATGATTAGCAATTTAGCAATCATTGCTCATAATTTTGATTGAGTTTTTATTGATAATTTCATTGCAATCATTTGATTGAGCAATCGAAATATTAAAAAATCCGTAAAAAAAAAAGACCTATATCCATAAATCAGTAAAATCAAGCATAAATCCATAAAATTTACAGATACCGTAAAAGTTTGCAAGTATGTATTAATATATTTTGTGCAATTTCTGGACCAATAAAAATAAGGGAACTACCAACTTTTGGTATACACTGGTCACATTATTTTTTCCAAATTTTTCCCACTGCGTACCATGTTTTGTTTTATTTATTAGAAATATCTTCATGTCTACACGCACACATTGTTCTAAATTTGCGATATACTACTCCAATCAAAATGATACCTTATTTTCTACATATACTGTAAATGTGTACCGCTTTTTTTTTTTTTTTTTTTTTTTGGCGGACCAGTGATTTGGAAATTTGAGTGGGTCGCTGGGCCTGTAGCAGATTTATTTCTAATTTTAACACTGCAAATAGGTCATTGCTTGCAATTTTTTGAGGGGATGGGGGACTTTGCCAGATGGCAGTCGAAAAATTGTAGAATACTGGTATTTGAGAAATTGTTTAAAAAAATTATGTAATAAGTTTAGGCTATAAAATAACTATTGCAATCATAAGATTTGAAAAAATAAACAAAAAGACTGAACTGTGGACATACCTTTTCTAATAACAAATAAGGCTTAAGGTTTGTGATCTACCGTTCTGTATAAGTGCTTGAAAATTATGCTGTTTCTTCCAAAAGCTCTCCAGGCAAGTTTTGTACGCCGATTAATTTCTTCATCAATGTGACCCTCATTTGATATCTGCTGTCCAAGATAAACGTACGTGTCTGTTATCTCCAGCTTCTCTCCATCAATCGATAAATCTTCCTTTCTTGTAAAAGCATTGAACATCACTTTTGTCTTCTGAAGGTTCATTTTTAATCCCACTTCTTTACTCTTGTCAACAAGTTCCTGGATCATACTCTGCAGCTCTGATGGGGTAGTTGCAAAAATGACTACGTCATCAGCAAAATGAAGGTGGGTTAGATAATCTCCATTAATCTTTATCCCTTTGTTTTCCCAGTTCAGTGATTGAAAGACATTTTCCAATGTGGCATTAAAGAGCTTCGGAGATATGGTGTCACCTTGTCTCACTACCTTTTCAATTTTTATGTGTGTTGTATTTTCAAACAGCCGAATCTTTGCACTTGCATTTTCATAGATGTTATTAATAATATTAATGTATGCATCTTCAATACCACAGGATTTCAGATCCATTGTAACTGCTGATGGTTTCACCGAATCAAAGGCTTTTTCATAATCGATGTATATATATATATATATATATGGAAATTTCAGACCAAGGGTAAGTATGCATAAGTAACTTCACTTTTTTTGTTCAATACTCATGATGCATTGTAGTAGAAATGCGATTTTTAATATGTAATTAGTTTATTATATGTACAAAGCAGATGGAATAGAAAATGCTTTTGAATATATCTGAATGATTTACGCTTTCGTACTGAAAATAGGACAAGCTACTTCGTTTACATAAGGAAAAAAAAAAAAAAAAAAAAGGTAATTATCTATCTATCTATACAAGACAATATATCTCCGTCGCCCCGGTGGCGCAGTGGTCGTTGAACAGAAAAGTCGCATTTTTTTTCGGCTCCTGCGTAGAAGTCAACGTTCGTTTGTTTACTTGTTCTTTTTGTGGTATTTCGTCGTTTTGTGTTTTGGTTGCAGTGTTTCGTACCCTCGCTTCACGAGCAGTGAGGCTGAGTGCCGAGTGGGTGCTCATTTTTTTGTTTTTTTTTAATTTTCGTGTGTCGTCAGTTACGACGCATGAGTTTTGGTGGGCCAGTGGTCGAGAATGTCCACTACCGCTGTGAATAAGTCCCTGTCGTCTACAGCTGCTTCGTCGATTGCTGATATGTCTTCGCTTCGTAGTTCTGTGTCTTCTTCGGGGAATGTTGCATCGACTAGTGCTGCTGGACTTCCAGAGACTGTGCTTCTGGCCACCCGTGTGCCGGCTGCGTCTAACATTCCTGGTTCTGCTAGTTCTACTTCAACGTCATTCGCACAAGCTGTGGGAAGTACCTCATATATTTCTAGTGATTCTGCACCACATTTCAAACGTGTAGTTTCGGCGTTGAAAATTATTCTTCCAAGTGATTCACCGCCAGGTAAGCAATTGTCGTCTGCCTTATTATTAAGTGTTTTCATTCCTGCTTTGGGTGAGACCCCCTCCCCCAGTATCTGCATGCTGTGTCGAAGGTCGTTCCAGCCGAAAGCATTGTGTCCATTATTCGCTTGGGTGGAGGGGTGGTTGTTCACTTCACCCACCAGCAAGCAGTAGATTTAATTATAGTTCATGGGGTTGATATTGGGTCCTTTCATCTACAACCTGTAGCTGCAGCACAAAGACCAGTTACGGTGACCCTCTCTCCTGTACCAACGGCTGTTCCTGATTCTCTGTTGGTTGATGCCCTCAACACGATGGGCCGTGTTGTGGGAGTGACCAAGATTCTTCCAGCTACAGCCCGTGATTCCCCCTGAAACATGTGCAGGGTGGGCGCCGCCAGTACCGGGTTATTTTCCAACTTCTCAGTCAATTGCGGAACGCCCTGCAACTCTGGAATTAGTCACTGATACCCGGACGTACATTTTTAATCTTTTTGCAGGGGTTCAGTGCTTCCGCTGTAAAGGGGAAGGTCATCTCGCTTCTGCTTGTCCTCATGCTACTCCTGGTGCTAGATCTGATTCTTCATTAGCTACTACAGTTCCGGTGGCCGCTGCCCCTGCGGATGTTGTGCAGGCCGCTGAGGCACCAGCTCACATTCTACCTTCATCAATTTTGTCTGCTGTTCCTCCAGTCGTTCCTTCCCTCCCGGTTCCTGTCGTCGTACTGGATGGTTTGGAGCCCTCCAATGAGGATTTTCCATCGCTGGAAGTGTCTGCACCTAAATCACAGCGTAAACTCCCCAGCTCACCTGGTGTTTCTACTCGCTCTTCCCGTTCGTCTCAACGTCTACGGTCCAAGAAACCAGCCCATTCTATCTCGGGTTCACCTAGCCATCATAAGCCAAATTCTGAATTACTAGTTTCGAACCGATTCGCATGTCTCCAGGATGATGATGTTATGGACACGGTCACCCCTGATCCCGATGACACTGCAATGGTTGACTCTGACGATGATTCTCCTTCTCCTACACTTCTTGACATTTCTACTATGTTTGAAGAACTTGCGGTGCCTCTGCACCCTCTTACCTTATCTGATCTGTATGCATTGACAACTCGCCCGCGTAAGGCGAAGTTGATCACACTACCTTGCATTAAGAGTAAGCTTCACTTGCTGCCTGAAATGATTGCACAGCTAAACCAGTTCCATGCATTTATAACTAATGTTACTTTGCCTGGCGGGACTGAGCAATATGCTCGCCGTCTGGGCTACTTACTAAATATTTTGAGGGTTGAACTGGAAGGCTGGATGCGACCGACCAGTGATGTCCTTGTTAACACTACTTAGCTTTAATTGTAGAGGGCTTGCGTCTTCTGCGGCGAATGCTTTGGTTTTCGAGGAATTTCGTTACCTGGGGGCTAATATCCTCCTTCTCCAGGAGACGAACTGTTTCTTGGATGCCGGGTGTTCCCGCTGGAGACGCTGGCCGTACATTTTTTATCATAATTACCGGACCCATCTCAGGTCTGGTACCGCTATAGCATTTCATGTGAGTTTTCATTCTTCCCTTTCTGATCTTGTTGATTCACAGAGTCTGCTGGGTTCTTTTCAACATATTTCTTTTTGTTTTTGTTCTAAACGTATTCATGTTTTCAATATCCACATTCCGCAATCTGCTACGGATGCAGAAACTCTCCTCTAACATCTTTCTTCTATCCTTTCGACCCTCCATCCAAATGATGCCGTCATTGTTGCAGGCGATTTCAATTGCACTTTGCAACCCGGTTTTGACCGAGATGGTTCAACCGAAAGCCGTTCCGACCTTGTTTCCAATCGCACTCAACTCGTTGTTAATTTTGATTTGATTGATGTATTCCGTTCCCTTCATCCCCGGTCCAAGGAATTTTCCTGGTTCCCCCGGCTGCTTCACGCTGTGTTACAGCACGCCTAGATAGATTCTATGTTTCCAGTTTTCTCCATTCCTCTCTAGTTGAAGTTACTCATCACCCTTCCGTTTCATCAGATCATCGCCCCGTTCTTTTAAAACTTTTTTTGCATTCTTCCTCTGTTCCCTCTTCCCCAGTCTGGTCGCTCGACGATTCAGTTTTAACTGATCCTGTTTTCTGTGCTGAAATTCGCTCTATGGTCTCGTCTTCTGTACAACAACCTTCTTCGTCTGACGACCCAGTGGCTCTGTGGCTTTCCACGAAAATTTTGATTATTTCTTTCGCACGTCAGTTTTCTTTCTCTTCCCGTACTTCTCGCTTTCAAGATATTGATGTTCTCCGTCGTAAATTGCAGACTATTCTCCTTCTGATCCTTCTTTCCCCGTGTTTCAAGCTCAACTTCGTCGTATTCTGTTTACTTTTGCTTCATCAGCCCTTACTCGTCTGAAACTCACTCAGTTGTGGTTTCACGATGACCCCTTTTCTAGTTTGAAGTCCCTTGAGGAGTATCATGTTATAAGCAACACAATTTCCTTTCTTTCACTACCTGACGTATCTACAGTTACCGACCCTTATCGTATCTGTGAACTTACTTTTCCCCATTATTCTGATCGTTTTCAACACCGACTCCTTTCTCCTGCAGATACCTCCCCTCTTCTTCATGTCCTCCCTCAGGTTCCACATTGTTTTTTTGATTCTCTTGTTTCTCCTATCTCTCTTTCTGAAGTCCGCTCTGCAATTTCCAGTCTGAATGACCGTTCTTCCCCTGGCGCGGACGGTATTCCGCTCTCATTTTATAAGAAGTTTCTTCCTTCTCTCCTCCCGCTTCTGGTTGCTTGTTTTAATGCCGTTTTTACTTCTTCAAATTTTCAGTCTTCTGATTTCACTTTTGCTATTCTCCGTCTCATCCCCCAAACAGGAAACCTTGGTCTTTTTTCTAACTGGAGTCCTATCTCAATTCTTAATACTGACTACAAAACCTTTGCTAAAATTCTCGCTTTTCGCCTCAATCCCGTCTTGCAGCATTTAATCCACCCAGATCAAACTTACACTATTCCCTCCCGTTCGATTACTACCAACATTTCCACCATTCGCAACTTATATTTTCTTGCTTCCCATCTTTCCGAACCTCTCGCAATTTTTAATATTGATCAGAAACAAGCTTTTGACTCCATTAATCACTCTTATCTCTTTGCTGTTCTTCGTCATTTTGGCTTTCTTACTTTTTTCTGTCAAGCTCTTATTAATCTTTACTCTCACTCTTCTTTCCGTATTCGCACTTCCACATTCAGGACAGCTACCATCCCCTTTGACAACGGGATCCGGCAGGGTTGTCCCCTTTCGGGTCAACTTTTTACGCTTGCATTTGAACCTCTCTTAATTTGTCTGCGTTCTCGTTTGTTTTCTGTGATTCCTCGCAATATTGCTCCTACTCGTCACCACCGCATAGTGTTGTCTGCATATGCTGATGACCTCACTCTCTTTCTTCGCACTGAACGTTCTTTCGGTGTTGTCCTTTCTGCTTATCGCGAGTATGCTTCGATTTCCGGTTCCGAACTTAATCTGTCTAAATCTGTCGGTCTGTGGGCCGGATCGTGGGTGGCACACGGTGATCGCCCTTGGGGTGCCCGTTGGTCATCCTCGGTCATTAAACTTCTTGGTGTGTACGTTGGAAATCCCGTGGCGGTTGTTGATGCCACATGGATTCCTTTGGTTCAGCAGCTCAATCGCCGTCTTGCTCCTTTTTGCCGGTTCAAACCTTTTTGTCCTTTTTTAGCAGATCACATCTGGTTTCTTCCTTTCTTCTTCCCATTCTGACACATTTGTGGTTCGCTTATTTTCCCTCACCCATTTTTCTTCAATCCGCTCAACGTTTGATTACTGATTTCATCTGGAATAAAGTTCACTGGGTTCATCGTTCTACTCTCGTCCTTCCTCTGTCCTTTGGAGGTCTTGCCCTCCCAGATCTTTTTCAAAAATCTAATGCTATTCATCTTCAGACCTTTCTCCGTTCTTTTTCTCATCCTCAGATTTCATCTATTACTATTGTTGATACTTTACTTTTTCCTCGCAGTCCGTTTCTCACTCTCGCTACTTTCCTCCGTATGGATCTGTTCCCCCTCATTCCAGATCACTTTCCCGATACTTATCGCACCGTCTTTTCCCTCTGGCATTCCTTATGTCCCGTCCGTCTCCCACCTACCTTAACTAATGAGCTGCTTGCGGAAATTCTCTTTTACTCTTCTGCACTCCGTTCTCCCTCTTCACCGTACTTGTGCTTCTCCACCTGGTTCGCCAGTGGCGTGGTACAGGTATCCCAACTTGTAGATGCTTCTCTCCGCTGGAAGTCTCTTTCCCTAATTGAATTCTCTCTTGCTGACACTTCCTTACATCGCGCCCAGCTCCGGTTGCTTCATATTCAGCTTCAACGCATTTACCCGTCCCTCGTGAATTCTTATGGGTTAATTGTTTCTTCTTCGGCGTCCCCTTCCCTTCCTTTTCTGGTTTATTTAAATGATGTTCCCTTTCTGGTGCATCAAGTTACTGCAAAACTCTTGTACCGCCACTTTCTTACTTATTTTAGAACACCTCTCGCTATTCCTTTTGTGCCACCTGATGAAACCTCTCAGACATGGATCGATTCACACACTTCTCTGGCTTCCCCAAAAGCTACTGATATTCATTGGCTCCACCTTCATTGTCGCTTGCTCACACCACGGACTCTTCATCGTTTTGGTCGCCTGTCTTCTCCCTTGTGATTTTTCTGTTCAACGCCCGGTGATGTTCATCACGCATATGACTCCTGTTTAGTTTTACAGCCTCTTTTTTCATTGATGTTTGCTCTTCTCTCCAAGGTCTGTCCTTCCTTTCACTCTGTTTCACATTACTATTTTCTTCGCCGTCATCATCCTTCCGCTGCTGTTCACAATCCAGTTGCGCGTTTTTAATTTTGCAGGCCAAACTGACTATTTATTTATACTATCATGCCAGTGTTGATCGGCCTGCTCTTCGTCGATATCATCCTGCGAGAGTTTTTCTGTGCCGTAGGTTTCGTTCCTCGATCAAGTCCGACATCCAACTTGAGTACGAGGTAGCTCTGGCCCGGCAGGCAGTTCCTGCTTTCTTCTCGATCTGGTCCCCCCACCTCCTATGGTTTCGGGTTGAGCATGGGTTGGTTGAATTCGTTTGATCAGTTTTTTTCTTGTTTTTGTTTTGGTGTACTGGTTTCTTCACTTCGTTTGTTTTTGCTTTTCCGGGTTGTTGTCTTGTTCTGTTTTTGATTGAGCTGCAGGTTTTTTTCCCCTCGTATTCATTCTTTTCCTCTGATACTGTTGTTTTTCCTTTTAAAATTTTTACCGTTTTCCTTTTCTTGTTTTTGATGGCCCTTTGGTAATGTTGTACTGTTTTGCTTCCTTGAGATTCCGGTCTTTTTGTTGTTTTTTCCCCTGTGCTTTGTTAGCTCATTCTACTGGTCAGTATATTCTTTCTTGGATAGTGCTTTTCTGTACTTTTCCTCTTTCTAGCGGCCTCGGCCTCTTTGTCTGAATTTTCTTGCCGTTTTGCGCTGTGATTGGATGTTTTACAGCTAGTTGCTTTGACTTTTCTTTCTGTCCGGAGTCCGTGGGCATTTGTGTTCCTGTGTTCTGTGTGTATATTTTTTTCTGGTTCTTGGTGGTGCTGTGCAATCGGTTATTGTTTTTTGTGTCGGTATTTTTGTTGAGTTGTTTGTCTATGTATTATTGTGTGCTTGCTTTCTATGTTTTCGTCGGCCACAGTTGTTGGTCGACGCATTTCTTGTTGTGGTGTTTTGTTGTACTGGTTGGCCACCAATTGTTTGTGATCAGTGTTATTGTTTGGTATAGTGTGATGCTTGTTGGGTGTTGTTGTTTTCCGTTGGGCTTGTCTGTGTTGTCTAGTTTTGCAAAAATTTTTTGGCGTGTTGTGTTTCTTTTGTGCTTGTTTGTTTGTTGTTGTTCCTGATCTTCTTTTTTGTACTGCGTTTCCTTAATGTGGTATTCCCGTGTTTTTGTAATTGCTCTTGCTTTTTGCACGTGTTTTGTTTAGTTGTTCGGATGGCGGCTGTCCTACTCGCTCTGTCCTGTGTGAAACAGGAAGCAAGGGGCAGTTTTGTCTTTGATTATGTTTTAAGTGCACTTTTTGTGTTTTCGTTTTTGTGTTTCTTTGCACTCAAGCTAGGGTTCTACGTCTTGCTTCGTGTTTCTCCTGTCCGGGTTTTTCCTGTAATATTGTATTTTTCTCGGCCCAGCCTTCTGTTGCTGTGCACGACTGGACGTACATTGTGTTGTTTTCAATGTGTTATGGTGCTATGTGATCTTGTTTCCGAGTGATTCTCTATATAGCGCCACGTCGGCTTTTGGGGTTTGTCGACGCGCGACTTCTTGTTTTGAGTAGGAAATATGAATTGAGTGCGATTTTTTTGTGAACCTCGTGTGCCTTTTTGGCTACATTTATTTTGTGTGATGCGGCGGTTTTCCCCCTTATTATCATGTATTCTTCTGTGCAGTGTTCCTTCTGACATACATGCGTCGCTTCGTATTTCGAGCGGTTGGTTAACACCCCTCTTTATGTGCACGGTTTTTTGTTTTTTATGTTCTTCGTGTACTAATGTTTTGGCCGCTGCTGCATGTTTTCAGAAGTACAGTTTTGTTTCTCCTGTCACTGTCTTGCAGTGTCAGTCAATTTGTGTTGTGTTGTATTGTTGTTGTGCTTTTTACCTGTCACTTTTGTGTTCGCGCTGCTATGTACCAGTTTTTGGAATGTGTTTTCTTCCCTCCCTCTGGGTTTTGGGTTTTGTGATGTGTGTTTTTTGTTTTTGTTTTCTGTGTTCCTTTTTTATCTGTATATATTTTAATCTTGTTCTGATGTTACCAGTTTTCTTTCCTCCTTTCTTTTGTGTTGAGACTTCTTGGCCTCGTCTCTTTTAATACAGTCTCGTGTGACTGAAGCGTATCACATGTACCTTTGCTTTTAGACTAATAAAGGTTTATTTTGAAGGCAGTGGTCTAAGCGATGGCCTCTTATCATTCGTTCGAACGGGGTCCGGGTTCGAATCCCGGTGAGGCATGGATGTTGTGTTTGTCTTACGGCACTGGCTCTCTCCCTTCCCTGGAACCAGTGACCCTAAATTAGGGACGGGCGACTGCTTATAGCCCATTGAGTTGCTCACGGTGGTCGATAAACCTCCAATCAAAAAAAAAAAAAAAAAATCAAAAATCAATATATCTCCCCTTCGTTTTACTGAAGACGTAATCATTTTTGCAACTACTCCTTCAGAGCTGCAAAGTATGATTCAGGAACTTGCTGACAAGGGTAAAGAAGTGGGATTGAAAATGAACTTCCAGAAGACAAGACTGATGTACAATGCTTTTACAAGAAATGAAGATTTTCCAATTGATGGGGAAAAGCTGGAGACAACCGATTCATACATTTACCTTCGGCATCAGATATCAAGCAAAGTTCATATTCATGAAGAAATTAATCGGTGTTTAAAACTTGGTTTTAGAGCTTTTGGAGAAAACAGTACAATTTTTAAGATCAATATGCCATTATATCTTAAAAGAAAAGTGTTCACTCAGCGCAATCTTCCAGTGCTTACGTACAGAGCTTAGACGTGGAGCTTAACTAAAAAAGGTATACAAAGACGGCAGGCAACTGATAGAAGCTTGGAGAGATGCATACTTGGTGTAACCAAGAGTGATGAGAAGAGGAACTCGTAGATAAGGAAAATGGCAAAGGTGGAAGACATCATGATGAGAGTAAAATCTCTAAAATGGAAATGGGCTGAACATATTGCTAGGAAAACGGATCACCTATGGACAACCGAAATTTCAGACTAAATTTGAAGAGACAGGAAAAGACCCAGAAGAAGACCACGTGGGAGATGGGTGGATGAAATTCGGAAGCACGCGGGTTTGGGATGGAAGAAACTGGCTCAGGATAGACCGTTGTGGAAGAAACTTGGGGAGACCTTCATCCAGCAAGGATTGATAATAGTTGACAATGATGATGATGATGATGATATATTAAAATTACACCATTATAAAAATGAAATTTTTTTCTTTTCCATAATTCAGCCATAATTGTTTATACTTTCGTGTTAAGATTAGGAGCAACTATTAAATAAAAAAAATAGCATTTAGCAACATGGAACGAACTTTGCTTTCGTTTGAGAAAACCCATTCTACTATTTCATGTTTCTTTTCTTCTCCCACCTTTTTATTTTCTAAAGATTCAACCATATCGGTTTAAAAATGCTTAAACTTATCAGTCTTTTCGACAAAACATACACTGACTGAGTTTTATAGAGGTAATTATTCTTAATAATGAAGACTTTTTTAACTTTACAGAAATTTGAATTTTAACAAACGTGTCGCGGAAAATGATGGATGGCAAGTTCAAATACAGTGGAACCTCCGTTAAACGTTTCTCAATTATACGTTTTTCACTTTTATACGTAATTCTGCCTTTAGTTTGGAATTTTATTGTAATTTCTAACGCTTTTTTTAATTCGGTTATACGTAATTCATTTATACGCTTTTTTCGATTATTTGTTAAAATTTGAATTTCAGATTATCGAAAATACACCGTTCTTTGATTCATTTATACGTAACTCAGTATGTTACAACTCTGAGAGAATCAATACGGAGTTGCTGTGTTCCTTCTTGGTGCAGTCAAAGCTGAACCTTGGTCCAATCAGAGAAGAGTATGAAGTTTTCTTTCGGTTTGGATGAAAAATCGGTTTTGCATTTCATGACTTTGGTCCTAATGAATTGCTAAATCTCTGGAACATAAATTTTTTTTTCTCAACTATTTCGTGGCGAGGTAGAATAGAATTTTAAATGTCTCTCAATATTCAACATTCTGATTTCAAATAGATGCATTCAGGATCCGCAGAAAAAATGCTGTTAATTCATGAGTTCATACTAAAGCACTGGTCTTACAGTCTTAGTCGTGAGGATTTCACTTAATCTAGGAGAAGGATTTTTATTGACAGATAGAGTCGTCGAAAGAGAATTTTGATTTTCATAGGTTTTATGTTTTTTGTAATGCGATAAAATATAACTTGTAACGATTTTTTCTCTTTCGCCGCCAATTTGATTTTAAGTAAATCATTAAGGAACATCTTTTACTCCTTTAAAGCGTAAATTTTGCAGTAGTATTTAACATTTTGAAATTTCGCACATACGTATTTTACATTTACATGTTTTTAAGGCCATTGCTTAGAAAACAGTGTAGCCGAGGTTTCACTGTATATATGCAATTTATTCATCCTAGGGACTCATGCTGGAGGGTTGCTTAGGCCTCGCCGGGACATCTAGAAGAGAAACACACAAAAGTAACCGGGCATCTAGAAGAGAAACACACAAAAATAACCGTACATCTAGAAGATAAACACAACATTCCATTTATTAACATACATTAGTACGGTGTCGGTCTACCTTTGGTCCCAATGCATGCACTGACCATTCGAGACATGCTTTCGATAAGGTTTTGGAACATAGGGATAGGTATGCGCTCCCATTCAGTACATAATGCTGCCGCTAACTGTTGCTTAGTAGTAGGCCTTGGTTCCAAACTTCTTATACGGCGCTCTAATTCATCCCATAGGTGCTCTATGGGATTAAGATCAGGGCTGTGTGCCGGCCAGTCCTCACACGATACGGAATTATCGTCAAACCACGCCGTAACAGTCCTTGCTTTATGGCTCGGTGCATTATCCTGCTGGTACCAACAAGGCTCGGTTCTATAGTATTGCACAGAGTTGGTAGGGCATAATTGTCCAGAATATCAAGGTAGACGTGCTGGTTAACAGGTTTGTCCACGATAACCAATGGGCCGGGACCATACCAAGAAAAAGACTACCACACGAGTACACTTCCAGCTCCAAACTTGAACGTAGGAACAGTACACTGTGGTAAATAGCGTTCTCCCTGCTGCCGCAATACCCACACACGAACGTCGGACTGATAGACCGTGTATCTGGATTTATCAGTTCATAGGGCCCATTTCCATTGATCTACGGTCAACGATAAATGTCCTTTCCACCATGCTAAACGACGAGTAGCATTCCGAGGGGAGATGAAAGGCTTATGAGCAGCCGCACGACTTCGGTAACCCATGGAATGAAGTTCTCTGCGAATGGTACATGTACATACCGAGGTTCCAGCATTTTTACTCACCTGTACTCTGAGGTCTTGTACAGTACTCCATCAATTAGCTCTAACGACTCTCCTGAGGCTTTGGCGTCCTCTATCACTGATTTTGTTTGGTCTGCTGGAACGTTTTGCTGCTTCAGGCACGCCATGTGTCTTCCACTTATTCAGTACATCCAAAACAGTTGACTTCGGTGGTTTAAAGGCCTCTCGGTTTCTCTTATGGGCAACCCACTAATATATCACCCAACAATCTTTCCTTTCTCAAGGTCAGTTCTCTCTCGCTCCGACATTTTAACTCAACCTCCCAGTGCGATATGATCGCGGTCAGCTGCAAGCTTGTTTTTATAACGTTTGCAGGTACACCTGCAAACGTTATAAAAACAAGCACTGCGACGTATACTGAAATTTAAATTTGCTTTTTATTTTCTTTCTCTATGTAAAGTTGAGTTCGTTCTCCTTAGCGTTTCTCAAACTTAACGTGATATCTTCTCTCTCGCAGGAGTGATGTTGGCAACACCCTTAGGTCGGAACGTATGCCGTGTGTGTCTCAGATAAGAGCAGACCGATATATAATGTTTGAACAGCAGCAATACGTGGAGATGGCGGAAGTGTAATGCTAATTGTAAAAATACGTTGTTTAGCTACGTTAGTGTCTATTTAAATACATCTCTCTCTTTCTCTCTCTGTCTCTCTGTCTGTCTCTCTCTGTGTCTCTGTCTCTGTCTCTCTCTCTCTCTCTCTGTGTCTCTCTCTCTGTGTCTCTGTCTCTGTCTCTCTCTCTGTGTCTCTCTCTATATACTGTATATATACACTGAACTTCCAGAAAAAACTGGTAGAGACGAGCTTATGCAAAGTGCATAGCAACGTCACCTATGCGCGTACTCGGTTGCGTCAGCCAGTGCGTATGTAAAACGATAGACATCCTTGCCAGCTGTCAGAGCTTTTTTCGGCATGAGAATGAAAAGTAATAACGATTTAAGCGATTTTCAACGCGGTGTCATAGTTGGCGCTCGTGAGATGGGCTATAGTATTTCGGAGGTAGAAACGAAGTTCGGACTTTCACGGACGACCATTGCAAGGGTGTACCGTGACTACAAGAATTCCAGCAAAACCTCCAACCTACGATACCAGTGCAGTCGTAAAAAGACATTGGGTGAACGTGACCATCGTCGGCTGTGAAGAATCGTTTCACGCGATAAGCGTGCAGCATTCTCGCAGGTATCATCCGAATTCAATGCTGGAGCCTCAACAAGCATCAGCGTCCGGAGTGTGAAACGTACCCTGCACGATATGGGATTTGGGAGCCGACGCCCAACTCGAGTCCCCTTGATGGGTGCACGACACAGAGCTATGCCTCGCTTGGGCACAGCAACACTGCCACTGGACACTTGATGACTGGAAACAAGTAGCCTGGTCTGACGAGTCGCGTTTCCAACTGTATCAGGAAGACGGAAGGATTCGTGTGTGGCGCAAACCCCATGAAGCCATGGATCCCGCCTGTCAACAGGGAACTGTACCGGCTGGTGGAGGGTCCGTAATGGTATGGGGTGTGTTTAGATGGACTTCACTGGGACCCCTGGTACGTCTACAAACTTCTGTGACCGGCCAACGCTATGTTCGCATCCTTTCTGACGAGGTACACCCGTTCATGTCATGCATTCATGCTGATGGGTTGGGCGTGTTCCAACAGGGCAATGCACCTCCACACAAGTGTCGGGACGCCACATTATGGTTAGAGGAGCATTCATCTGAGTTTGGGGTGTTGCCATTCTCACCCAAGTTTCCAGATCTGAGCGTGATAGAACACATTTGGGATGCCATACAACGCGCTATCGAAGACAGGAATTCGAGACTTCGGAATACATCCAAATTGTGAAACGCTCTGCAGGAAGTATGGTGTGAATTGCCTACAGCATATTTCCAGAAGCTAGTGGAGTCCATGTCCCGTCGTATTTCTGCAGTCCTGCGCTCCCATGGGGGACCTACCAAGTATTAGTCTGGTGTACCAGTTTTTTTCTGGCACTTCAGTGTATATATATATATATATATATATATATATATATATATATATATATATGAGATGTAAGGTCAGGTGATGCGTAACATCACAGCCTCTCCTTGACAAATGTCAACCCCGCCTTCTCGTGGTGCATCCTGTTCCTACTAAAGGGGCTCTGACGACCGCCAATAGCGGTATAACTATACCACCGGGATTAGAGGAAATTCTATCCCACACTCACCAACCCGCTTGGCCAGCGTGGTGAGTTATGGCCAAACCCCTCCAAAATGACTCCACAACTTAAATCTTGGCCCTCAGTCTCCGGCAGCTGGAATGTACCTGGCCAAGGCAGCGGCCAGTGCGACATGAAGGCAGAGGGTGCTAAGAATCCCCGGAGGACCGGACTAGGCTGCCATCTGATGCTGACCTTGGCAACGTACAATGGACGCTCCCTATCTTCTGATTCAAGGCTTCTTGAATTGGAAGAGGAACTACAAAGGATCAAGTGGGACATCGTGGGGCTAAGTGAGGTAAGGAGAAAAGGAGAAGATCTCATCGAACTGAAAAGTGGACATCTCTTCTACTATCGTGGGACAGATACTGGCAGAACTAGTGGTGTTGGATTTATAATAAACAAGAAACTGAAGGATAAAGTTGTAGAAGTTGAAAGTTCCTCTGACAGAGCTGCACGGCTTGTTATCCAACTCTCGAAAAGATACCAGGCTCAGATTATTCAAACTTATGCACCCACCACAAGTCATCCTGAAGAAGAAATTGAAGAACTTTATGAGGAAATTTGTCATCTAAATAATAAAGGTAAGCAGCACTTGAAAATAATTATGGGAGATTTCAATGCAAAAATAGGGCAACGGCAACAGAATGAAACTTCAGTAGGTAAATTCGGTCACGGCAACAGAAACCAGCGTGGAAATACTCTCGTTGAGTTTGCAGAGGCAGAAGGGTTTATCATCTTGAACTCCTTCTTCAAGAAAAAGCCACACAGGAAATGGACATGGAGACATCCAAATGGGACGACAAGTGAAATTGATTTTATTATGTGTAACAAAAAATTTGTCATAGAAGACTGCAGTGTGCTAAACAAGTTCAACACAGGTAGTGACCATAGATTGGTGAGATGTAAGATGCACCTCAACACTAAACTTGAACGTGGCAAGCTCATAAGACAAACAAAATCTATTGACATAACCAACCTTAAAAAACACCATAATACCTTCAAGTTGGAACTGAAGAACAGATTCTCTGCTTTAGAAGGCCTAACATCGGAAGAAGTGGACATCTCTGAAGTTAACAGAAAAGTAGCCAAAGCTCTTATGCAAACAGCAACAAAATTAGCTGGGTCTAAGAACAAGTTGCATGTAAATAAATTATCAGGAAAAACGAAAATGTTGATGCAAAAAAGAAGAGAGATGAGGACAACTAAAGAAGAAGTGACTTCCAAAGTGGAATTTATAGAGCTATGCAAGACAGTACGAAAAAGTATCACTGAAGACGTAAGAAAATTCAACTGTGAACTAGTGAGGAAAGCAATTGAAAACAACCAAAGCCTAAAGATAGCAAAGGGACATCTCAGTAAGGGAAGAAAACAGATTATGGCACTGAGAAAAGAAGATGGTTCTGTAACAAGAAATAGAGGCGAAATTTTGACAAGAGTGAAAGATTTCTATTCCAAATTATGTGAAAGGGATGATACATGCACTAAAGACATCATGAAAGATACCAGTACCAGAGTTCCTCCAGTCCTTCCAGCAGAAGTTGCACATGCAATCAAGAACATGAAGCGGGGAAAAGCTCCAGGAGAAGATGGAATTACTGTAGACATCATACAAGAAGCAAGTGGAGAAATCGAAACAGTACTCGCCCAAATTTTCACTCGATGCCTTAATGAAGGAAGGATTCCTGAGGATTGGAACACCGCTACAATGATCCTGCTACATAAGAAAGGTGACATTGAGGATCTCGGAAACTACAGACCTATCAGCCTCCTATCAGTAGTTTGTAAAATCTTCACTAAAGTTCTTTCACACCGCTTGAAGGTAACACTGGACATGGCTCAACCGAGAGAACAAGCTGGATTCAGGAGTGGCTACAGCACAATAGATCATATCCATGTGCTGAAAGAACTAATTGAAAGAGCGAGGGAATATGAACTTCCATTGTGCATGGCTTTTATCGATTATGAAAAAGCCTTTGATTCGGTTAAACCATCAGCAGTTACAATGGCTCTGAAAACCTGCGGTATTGAAGATGCATACATTAATATTATTAATAACATCTATGAAAATGCAAGTGCAAAGATTAGGCTGTTTGAAAATACAACACACATAAAAATTGGAAAGGGAGTGAGACAAGGTGACACCATATCTCCGAAGCTCTTTAATGCCACATTGGAGGGTGTTTTTCAGTCACTGAGCTGGGAAAACAAGGGGATAAAGATTAATGGAGATTATCTAACCCACCTTCGTTTTTCTGATGACGTAGTCATTTTTGCAACTAGCCCATCAGAACTGCAGAGTATGATCCAGGAACTTGCTGACAAGAGTAAAGAAGTGGGATTAAAAATGAACTTTCAGAAGACAAAAGTGATGTTCAATGCTTTTACAAGAAATGAAGATTTATCGATTGATGGAGAAAAGCTGGAGATAACAGACACGTACGTTTATCTTGGACAGCAGATATCAAGTGAGGGTCACATTGATGAAGAAATTAATCGGCGTACAAAACTTGCCTGGAGAGCTTTTGGAAGAAACAGCATAATTTTCAAGAGCAATATGCCATTATGTCTTAAAAGAAAAGTGTTTGATCAATGCATCCTTCCAGTGCTTACGTATGGTGCAGAGACGTGGACCTTAACTAAAAGAGACATACAAAGGCTACAGACAACTCAAAGCAGCATGGAGAGGTGCACACTTGGTGTAACCAGGAGAGATAAGAAGAGGAACTCGTGGATCCGAAAAATGACAAGAGTGGAAGACATCATGATCAGAGTTAAATCCCTGAAATGGCAATGGGCTGGATATACTGCCAGAAGAACAGATCATCGATGGACAGCCGAAATTTTAGATTGGATTCCAAGGGACAGGAAAAGACCCAGAAGAAAACCACATGGGAAATGGGTGGATGAAATTCGAAAGTATGCAGGGGTGACATGGAGGAGACTGGCACAAGACAGACCGTTGTGGAGGAAACTTGGGGAGACCTTCGTCCAGCAGTGGATTGATAATGGTTGACAATGATGATGATGATGATATATATATATATACACTATCTATCAACAAGTAATTGGACACCCCTGCAATCGACGATATCTACGGTCCTGATACACGTCACGGTCTCCGCCGTTAAATATCGTGTGAAAAACAACAACGCAACCAGTCGCATGCAAGACGCCAAGCAGTTCGGAGCTTTTTGATTTCGAGAAAGGTGTAATTGTCAGGTATCACAGAAATGGCCGATCCATACGTGGCATATCCAGCGAGTTGAAGTACCCGAAATCGACAGTGGCCTACGTGATTGGCAAGTGGAAGAGGAGAGGTGACTGTGGGAATGTGCCCCGTCCCGGCAGACCCACAAAACTGGGAGTTAGAGACCGACGCGACGGGTGCTGGCCAGAGAAATTCGGAAGAACCACACCAAATCGATGGGCCACATCCGCGAGGAGTTTCAACAGGCATCCGGGAGTGTTCGTTCGATGAATACCATCTGTAAGGAAGCCCATCTGCTCTGTTATCATGGACGTGCTGCCGCCTCCAAGCCTTTGATCACCAAGTCCAAAAGCGCTGCTCGGCTAACGTGGTGCAAAGAACGTCGACAGTGGACCGTTGAACAGTGGAAACAGGTTCTCTGGAACGACGAATCAAGGTTCAGCCTCTCATATTCGGATGGCATAGTCTGGGTTTGGCGTCTGCCCAGAGAACGCCTCCTGCCGGAATGTATTGTGCCAACTGTGAAGTTCGGCGGCGGTGGAATTATGCTATGGGGGTGTTTCTCCTGATATGGCCCGTGACCCTTGGTCGCAATTCCTGGTAGACTCAACGCCGAGACCTACTGCACCATTTTGGATGACCATGCGCTTCCTGCGGGGTGGCAGTTTTACGGGGTGGACCCGTGTTACTTTCAGGATGACAATGCCACCTGTCATGTTGCGAGGTCCACCATGGCTTGGTATGGTGACAATGGGGTTAATCGAATGGATTGGCCTGCTCAGAGCCCGGACCTTAACCCTATCGAGCACCTCTGGGACGAGTTGGAGCGTCGACTTAAGGGGTGCCCCCACCGTCCGAAATCGGTGAAGGAACTGACCTGTGTTCTCCAACCCGAGTTAAAGAAAATACCGCTAGCCGTCGTACAACGCCTGGTTGGGAGTATGTTCCGGAGGGTCGCAGCTGTAATCACCGCTCGTGGAGGCTCCACAACTATTGAAGGTAAATAAACTTCGTTTTCCTTTGCTATCACAGGTGTCCAATTACTTGTTGGTAGATAGTGTATATTTATATTTAGTGTTAAGAGTTCTACCGATTAATGTTATTTAGTTCTGAAGTTTACTACTAATCTGATACGTTTAACGTTCGAGTTAAAGTGTTGGAATGTAACTGTTCAAGGATCTGTAGACAGAATAAAGAAATCAATCTGTAAGTAATCTTTTCTTGAAGTTTCTACTGGAAGACTCCTGTTTCACTGTAGGTGAAGTTTTTGAGAACTGATTTATATTCAGATGACCATATCTTTACGAACATTACACCACATATATGTATACTAAGAACAACCAAAGCATGGAGAGAACAAAGGGTCTGCTCAGTAAGGACACAAAAATGACTTATGGCAGTCAGAAAGGAAGATGGTACTGTTAGCAGAAATAGAGGCGAAATTTGGTGGAGATTTCAAGAGTTATACACAAAACTACATGAAACGGTTAATGCATCTTTTGCAGACATGAAAAAAAACCCAGGCAGTAAAGTTCCCACCGGAACTCTCTGTAGAAGTTATACATGCATTTAATACGGAACGAGAAACGGGGAAGAGCCCCAGGGGAAAAAGGGTTTATCGTGGACATTGTGCAGGAAGCCAGTGAAGAAATAGAAACTGCACTCTTAGTTTTCACTAGATGCCGTAATGAAGCGAAGATTCCTGTTAATTGGAACAATGTTATAGTGATTCCGCTACATAAAAGAGAGAATACCAGGAACTTCACACACATCAAATTCTTATCAGTTGCTTACAAACTCTTTCTAAGTTACTTTCACATCGCTTGAAGAAAACAGTGGACCTAACTCAATTAAAGGCACAAGCTGGATACCAGAGTAGTTACAGCACTATAGATTGTTTCCGTGTACTGAGAGAACTAAGCGAAAGAACGAGGGAATATGGGCTCAAACAATGTATGACTTTTACTAATTATGAAAGCGCTTTAGATTCTGTGAAAGAAATAGCAGTTATATTCCTGAGATAAATCCTGCGGTATTGAATATGCATGCGTTAATATGATTGGTAACATTTATAAAAATGCAAGTGCAAAGCTTTTACTGTTAGAGGAAACAGCAGACATAAGAGTCGCATGGGTGTGGGACAAGGTGACACCATATCTCCTAAGCTTTTCAATGCCGCTTTGCAGAATGTTTTTCAATCATTCACTATTAAAGATTCTGTGGTAGGTTGCACTAAAAACTGGTACTACGCCACTTTTTTGGAAAAGATACACCATTGTGTGGTGCAAACAAACCCAAAAACATGGTGCAACTTTGCACCACATTTTGGCGGGCATTACACCACATTATGATGCAAGAAGATTGCACAATAATGTGACAGACATCTTTGCACCACTTTTGGTGCGCATTACACCACATTATGATGCAAGATTGCACAATAATGTGACGGGCATCTTTGCACCACTTTTTAGTGCAAAGTTGCACAATAATGTGACAGATACCATTTTTGGTGCTCAGTTGCACCACATTATGACAGACATCACTTTTTGTTGCACAGTTGCACCATGTTATTAGGATTTGTGTGCACCACATAATGGTGTATCTACTGTCAGAAAGTGGTGCTGTTATTGTAGTACCACTTTTTGGTGCAACCTACTGACACATTTTAAAGAGTCTTGAACTGGACAGACAAGGGGATAAATATAAATGGAGGTTATTTAACCCACCTTGTTTCGATGACGTATAAAGTTTTGTTGTTGAATACTTGGTCACTTAAACACCAAATGCTTAACACTAACACTTAAACAACATTTAACGGTCACAAGAACCGATATTGTAAGTAATGTACTTACATAATATTAAGTCACAGACGATTTAGTCATTTCTGCAAGTACCCCCTCAGAGCTGCAAAGTGTGATTGATGAACTTATAAAAGTAAAGAATTGGGATCAAAAATGAACGTACAAAAAAAAAATCGAGAATGGAGGTACTCAAGAAGATTTACGGGTTGATGGGACAAATCTAGAAGAAACTGATGCCTAAATTTATCTTGGACACACACACACACAAGATAAGGTTATACCAAATCTCTCAAACTCTTCAGTGTCTCATTGCAAAGTGTCTTTCAATCATTGAACAGGGAAAACAAAGGGATAAAGTTTAATTGAGAATACTTACCTCATTTTCGGTTTCCTGATGACGTAATCATTTTTGCAACTACCTCTTCAGATCTGCCGAGTGTGATACAGGAACTTACTGACAAGAATAAAGAAGTGGGATTACAAAACATATATCAAATATATCACAGTCAAGTCACATTATTGTACAATGCTTTTTCAAGAAATGAAGATTTTGCGATTGATGGGAAAAAGCTGGATACCACAGATACTTACATTTACGTTGGCCAACCGATATCAAGAAAAGGTCACATTGATGAGGAAATTAATAAAACTTGGTTGGAGAGCTTTTGGAAGAAACTGTTCAATTTTTAAGAGGGATATGCCATTACGTCTTGAAAGAAAAGTGTTTAATCAATGCATCCTTCCAGTTCTCACATATGGAGCAGAGACATGGACCTTAACTGAGAAAAAAGACATACAAAGAACTGAAAGAAAATGGAGAGATGTGTGCCCTTTTTACAACTGAAGGCAGGATGGAGAGATGCATGCTTGTTGGAACCAGGAAAGATAAGACAGAGGAACTCGTTGATAAGGAAAATGACAGGAGTGGAAGACATCATGATCTGAGTGAAAACAGTGAAATGGCAATGGGCTAAACATGTCGCAAGAAGAACGGACCACCGATGGACAACCGAAATATTAAACTGGATTCCAAGGGACAGAAAAAGATCCAGAAGTAGACCAATGGAAGATGGACGGATGAAATTCGAAAGCACGTGGTAATGACATGGAGGAGACTGACTCAAGACAGACAGTTGTGGAAGAAACATGGGGGGACTTTCATCCAGCAGTGGATTGATACTGGTTGACAATGATGATGATATATACACAATCAAGTCACATTATTGTGACCACCTCCTACTTTTGACGTGAACAGCGCGTAGACAATCAAAGAAGGCACGTATCGTGAGCTGGCTTGGAGGGTATATAAGGTGTGCTGTAGGCAATCTGAAAACATATCACTCGTTGCTATTATGGATAAAAGGAACGATTTATCAGATTTGCAAAAATGGATGAATATTGGCTTTAGGGCCAAGGGTGGCAGTATTTCTGAAACAGTGCAGTTTGTGAACTGTTCGTGTGTTGCTGTGCTTAAAATGTATCGTGATTGGAGTAATGGCACCATTGCGAATAAGCGACGCGGAAACTGCCGAGCACCATGGGCCATTGATGTGAGAGGTGAACGACGGCTTCGAAGGTGCGTGAGGGCCGATCGACACGCTACAGTGGAGCAACTCACTGGCCGAATGAACCAGGGGGCTATCGGAAATGTGTCTAAAACGACAGTTCAGCGAACCCTGCTGCGTATGGAGCTCCGATGCAGACGAATGGTCACTGCACCTATGCTAACGAAGGTGCATCGGCAGAAAAGGCCTACATTTGCATGGCAGTATCGGAATTGGACCTCCACTGATTGGCAAAGAATTGCCTTTTCCGACGAGTCACGTTTTCGGTTTCATCGAACGGATGGACGTTGGTGTATAAAGCGAGAAACATCGGAGAGCAAATACTTTTCAACCATTGCTGGAAGAACACAAGCTGGTAGGAGCAGTGTTATGGTCTGGGGAATGTTTTTGTGGCATTCTCAGAGTACACTCATACCTGTGGAAGACACTATGGACCGCATTCGTTATCAATCCATCGTTGCAGACCACGTACACCTATACATGCTGATTGTCTTCCCTGCGGCGCATGGGATCTTCCAGAACAACAATGCGACGTGTCACACAGGCAGAAATGTTCGAGAATGGTTGGAAGAGCACCATGAAGACTTCAAAGTACTTCCTTGGCCCCTTAATTCCCTAGAAGTAAACCCAATTGAGCATCTGTGGGATCTCCTCGATCGTGTTGTTCGTTCTATGAAGCTTCCACCACGCATCCTCCAGTAGCTGTCAGATGCACTGCAGTCAGCATGTCTCCACATACCTGTGAACCCTTTCCAGCACCTTACTGAGTCACTCCAAGCCTGTCTAGCTGCTGTCCGCGCTGCGCACGGTGGTTTCTCGGGATATTACCTGGTGGTCACAATGCTGTGACTCGACCGTGTATATATAAGAAATCACATATAATAAAAGAAAAATACATTCTGCATCAAATTTAGTACTATTAAATAGTAAGAAATAAACACGTAATTGAACTGACTCGTTTTTTGTTTTGAAGAAAAATAAATGAAATATCTTAGTTATTTGGTATGCATTCACAATTTATATATAAAATCATATTAGAGTGGATATTTTTTCTCGTTTAAATTTTAACGACTTTATCAATAACTGATTCAAAATGTAATGATTAAACAGTATCGTCGTCAATAAACATGAGTGAAAAAGCGCTTAAATGAAACTGACTTAATGAACTGCGTAAATATTTAGACCTTTTAAATTCGGAAAATTTAACGTTCGCCGCTAGCATTACAAAAAAGAAAATCTAGTTTTCTTTTTGGTTTTATAAGGCCCCTGCAATTGTAAAGTCCCAAGCTTGGGTGTTTTGTGCTTACGCCAGTGCTTCGAGGAAAAAGAACACTTGGCCGGGACTAGAAATGTCTATTTACGCACTGGCCCCAGGACTAGCAATGTCTAATTACGCCACTGAGCCCGGGACTAGAAATACATAATTACGCCACTGGCACCGGGACTAGAAATGCCTAATTACGCCACTGGCACAGGGACTAGAAATACCTAATTACGCCACTGGGCCCGGGACTAGAAATACCTAATTACACCACTGGGCCCGGGACTTGAAATACCTAATTACGCCACTGGCACCGGGACTAGAAATGTCTAATTACGCCACTGGTCCCGGGACTAGATATACCTAATTACGCCACTGGGCCCGGGACTAGAAATGCCTAATTACGCCACTGGCACCGGGACTAGAAATGTATAATTACGCCACTGGGCCCGGGGCTAGAAACACCTAATTGCGCCACTGGGCCCGGGACTAGAATACCTAATTACGCTACTGGCACCGGGAATAGAAATGCCTAATTACGCCTCTGGCACCAGGCGCAGAAATGCCTAATTACGTCTCTGCTAATAAGAGGTAGGAGTCGTAATTTACTCACAGATGACGACATCTATTGTGTAGGAGCTTTATTATTTTTCGTTGATCCCAGAAAACGTAACTGCCGCGAAAGGAATATGAGGAAGCCAATGGAATATTCAAATCTTTCATTGCGTTTAAAAAATCAAAGCTAGTTCCCCATATTCCCAGTACTATTAAAATGGTGTAAAACGCGTCATAAACTGATTTTCCAGGGAAGAAATGTGTAGCCTACTTAATAGAACCATTTTCCGTCGAAAAATCGAACTTAATATTAAGACATAGTAACAGTAATACGAGTAACAATAAATCGTTACAATGAAATCATTTGCACAAGTGGCAACTTAATTCCGGCTTTGTGTATTTTAAAATGGAGCACACGCGCACATATTTCTAAACGGAAATGAAGTCGGTGTACATAATTGATAGACTATTTTTTAGCACGATGCCTCTTCCGAAGCTAAGATCACTTTCAAGCAGATACCTGATACGTTTTCCGCAGCTAAGGAAAGTGTTTTTCCAATCCGGGTTGTAATTTAAGACTGAAACTTCCTGTTGAATGGCTTAAATCAAGTAGCCTCCACGTGCAACAGAGCAGAACAAGCCTTAAGGACTCGTGGACTATTTTGAAATACAAGTATTTGATGCCGAGCGACTCATTTGCAGTGAAGTTATTCCTGTACCCTATAATCACCCTTAACAAAAGAATAAGTCACACCGAGAAATGATTTCTTTCTTTATTTTATTTTTATTCTAGAATAAAAGCTTATTTTTCTTTTCTTTTCTTTTTATCTTGGAATAAAGGAGTCTCTTCCGTTAAAATATGCCCAAGTAGTCAACAGAACTGGCTTTTGGCCAATTTCTTTAGTTGAGTTCATGCTGTAGCCATGATTGAGGAATAGACAGGGTGCGTTTTTCGATGATCATGGTTCTATCTGTCCCTGGAGCCAGTGACCCTAAATTAGGTACCGGCGTCTCCTTATAAACAGTCGAGTCATATTATTGTGACCACATCTTACTTTGGCGTCAACAGCGCGTAGCGATTGAAAGAAGACACGTGTCGTGAGCTGGCTTGGAGGGTATATAAGGTGTGCTGTAGGCATTCTGAAAACATATCACTCGTTGCTGTCATGGATGAAAGGAGCGATTTATCAGATTTGCAAAAAGGGAAAATTATCGGCTTTCGGGCCAAGGGTGGCAGTATTTCTGAAACATCGCAGTTTGTGAACTGTTCGCGTGCTGCTGTGGTTAAAGCGTATCGTGATTGGAGAAATGGCACCATTGCAAATGTCGCTGAACTGTCATTTTAGACAGTTCGCAACATTTTCTAAAAAATACAGTTCAGCGCATGGCACTCCGATGCAGACTGATGGTCACTACACCTATGCTAACGAAGGTGATCCGGCAGAAAAGACTGACATTTGCACGGCAGTATCGGGATTGGACCTCCGCTGATTCGCAAAGGATTACCTTCTCCGATGAGTCACGTTTTTTCTGTTTCGTCGAACGGATGGACGTTGGCGTATAAGGCGAGAAACATCAGAGGACAAACACTCTTCAAATATTTCTAGAATAACACAAGCTGGTGGTGGCAGCGTTATGGTCTGGGGAATGTTTTCGTGGCATTCTCTGGGTCCACTCATACCTGTGGAAGGCATTATGGACCGACTTCGTTATGAATCCATCCTTGCAGACTACGTACACTCATACATGCTGTTAGTCTTCCCTGGGGTGGATGGGATCTTCCAGCACGGCAATGCGACGTGTCACACAGCTAGAAATGGCCGAAAGGGGTTGGAAGAGCACGACGAAGACTTCAAAGTACTTCCCTGGTCCCCTATTTCCCCAAACTTAAACCCAATTGAACATCTGTGGGATCACCTCGATCGTGTTGTTCGCTCTATGAAGCCTTCACCACGCACATTCCAGTAGATGTCAGATGCACTGCAGTCAGCATGGCTCCACATACCTGTGGACACCTTCCAGCACCTTACTGAGTCACTTCCAGCCCGTCTAGCTGCTGTCCGCTCTACACACGGTGGTTACTCTGGATGTTAGCTGGTGGTCACAATAATGTGACTCGACCGTGTAATATCATATGCCGAAAGGGGTTTGCTAATTCGCTATAAGAATTTTACTCCACATGTTCATCATAAAGAACTACATTTCTAAAACGTCTAAAGAGAAATTATGCTTATATACACCACGACTCAGGCTTAGTATATTCTCTGGAAGCAGTGGCCCTAAATTAGGTACGGGTGGCTGCTTATAGCATCAGATGTTGATGGGATTGCTATCTTTTCGTAAGAAATTTGGTGTCACGTCAATTCGTCGCGTGCGTCAATTCGTCTACTACGTCAATTCGTCGCCTGCGTCAATTCGTCGCGCGTCAATTCGTCGCGCGTCAATTCGTCGACCACGACGATTCGTCGAGCGTCAATTTGCCGCGGACAAATTTGTCGACTACGTCAATTGGTTGGTTGGTTGGTTAGTGGATTTTAGTGGCGCAAGGGCCAGGTTTGGCCAAAGAGCGCCAGACAAAGAACTATCAGCCACAGATTTTTAAAAGCGCGGAAAATGATTAAGAGCAGACAGGCTTGGTAAAAGTTGAAAAAGAGTATGATGAAAGCTGTGAAGACAATTTAGTTAATTAGGTTTATATAAAAATTTATTAATTTACTATTATAATTATAATTTTTTTTTAAACACAACTACACAAAGGATGAGTCACTCTCCTCCCCCCACACTCCTCTGCAATGCTGGCAGAGGGCGGGGACGAACTGTCACTCTCCTCCCCCCATGTTCCTCTGCAATGTTGTTTGAGGCTGGGGACGAACTGTCACTCTCCTCCCCCCTATGTTCCCCTATAATGTTGGTTGAGGGTGGGGACCTCGCTGAGGCCGAGACAGTTGGATGGACACTGCACACCTTTGCGGATTGAGGGCCGGGTCTTCCGCACGTGCAGGCTTTCGGCTGGAAACTGGAAGAGACGGTCGGCTGCAAAAGAGAAGGCCCAGAATCAGGTATTCGGAAAATCTCGAGCTCGGGGAAAAACACCTGTGTCGCTTGGTCAGCTGTAGATCGCTTGGCAAGGGCGGCGAGAGCTACAGGGCGCGGAACAAAGGGCTGCACGGGTTGTGGCAGAAACTGAACTACTGCGGCAAAAGTACGCTGTCGGGTGGTGGGTATACCCAACTTGGCCTTGGCAGCAGGGTACGAGAGGCCTTCCAGGGTCTTGAGGCGCTGGATCGCCATCTCGTCCTTCCATTTCATACAGTTGCGGGAGTAAGCTGCATGGGCCTCACCACAGTTAACACAGCAGGCCGCAGAAGTGCAACCATCCCCGTCATGTTCACTGGAGCCACAATTTGCACAACGAGCGGAACTCTTACAGAAACGTTGGGAATGCCCGTACCTCTGGCACCTGAAACAGCGCAGAGGACTGGGAATGTACGGGCGAACTCCACAGACCAAGTAGCCAGCCTTGATTTCGGTCGGAACTTTCGGGGAGTTAAAAGTCAAGATGACATTTTTTGACTTAATCAAAGAACCATCGCGCCGGAACATCATACGACGTGCAGCAATAACACCTTGATCTGCAAGTTCAGTCACCAATTCGTCCTCACTGCATGGCAAGAGATCAAACTCCGAAATAACACCCCGAGAGGTGTTAAGAAACGGGTGAGGTGTCACTTTTACAGGAATGCCTTGAAGACTAGTGAGGTGCAGAAAAGTGTTACTCTGAGAAACACTGCAAGTTTGGACAAGCAGGTCCCCAGAGCGAAGCTTCCTCACAGACTTCAAGGGGCCAACCGCAGCGTCCAAAGCTTTAGAAATGAAAAAGGGAGATCTGGTGGACAGTCTCTCATGCGGATCGATGGATTCTACAACTAAGTGAGTAGCATGCGTAGTCACAGCAATCGAGGGGAGACGACGCTTCGGAGCGACTGGTACAGCCGCCGAAGAAGAGGTTCCACATTCTTGGTCCAGGTCAAGGTATAAAGACCGTTTAAGGGTATGAGACTTGGTAGGTTGAGAAGACGAAGGAGAGTCGTTGTCAACTATCATTTTCTCAGGTGACTTAAATTTGGAGTTTTGTTTTTTGTGTTTACCCATGGAAAAAAGGAGGAAGATTCGTCTGCAGACTACTCCACCCACCACCGAGCCCTACAAGGGAGAACTGGAGGTCTGCAAGCCAAGAAAATGACGCTGGACACAGTTCTGGAGCTTATACGTCGCAGATATAGTCCGTTGGCTGTGATCACACGCACTCGGCGGACACTTCGGCCTCCGGGTACCGTCATGCCAACGCCTTTGGCATGATCCCACAGCCCCCGGGCTCACCCTGCCGTGCTATACGACAAAAAAGCCGCTAAAGCCCTGCACACAACTTGGTACAAGACTTCTGACTAGAGGTGGGTTAGTCTCTAGCCTCCCGTTTACAGCGAAGCCGGGGTCGAAGAGGAGTGTTGGTACACAGGAGGCACTTATCCGGTCTCCTGCGACCTCAGCCGCCAGACATCCCATTTCCGCCTCACGGGTCTCCGCACGCGGCAAACATGCAGGTAGGTCTAGCACCCAAACCAGCTAAAAGGAAAAAAGAAATCTAAAGAAGACAAATCCTGGAAGGGAACCTAAACGGAATCTCAGCAACCTACGAACTGAGCGGTTAATATAAAACAGTTAGTGGTGGAGGGTAACAAAACCACAAGACCGGGGTGTTAGTACATAAAGTGGTAGCGATTAGGTAGAGGATACAACACGGGCAACTAGCCAGTGGAGAAAATAAACAAAAACAAAAAAGCGAGACACAAGACCAGCTCGGGATCGTGGGGCCGCGACTCCCCAACAGCTGGATGAACAGCCGTCCCTGCAAACACCAACAGCACCAAAATAAAAATCAAGCGGTGGCATGACATCAGATGTTGACCAGTCACAAGGTCAGCTCGGGCCGTGGGGGCGCCGCTCCCCAAATAACTGGAAAACCAGTTATCCCCGTGCGGGGCTACGTCAATTCGTCGCGTTTACAGATTTTGGTTACATACAAAACGAATGCATGAAAACGTACGATTTCGAACGTCTTGCTCCCTGATCAAATTTATAAAGTTTGCATACTCAGACAGGATAGGAATATTACGCTTTTTCTTTGGCACTAAAATATTAGACAATAGACGGTTTTTGGAACGGGGCAGGGCCCGGTTGGTCAGAGCCCCCCATATACAAAATTTTCGTAAAATCTACAGTTTTGAATTCAGAACCACCAAATCTGGTATATTATCTCGTAGTATTCTAACTTAGACTGTAGACGGCTTTTGGAAGCGGTTGGAGCCCGAGGGGTCTGAGCCCCTATCCCTACAAAATTGCCGTAAAATCTAGTTTTCAATTTAGGACCACCAAATTTGGTGTCATGAAACTCTAACTTAGCGGAAGACCGTTTTTGGAACGGATCGGGGCACGGGAGGTCAGAACCCCCCCCCCCTCGTACATAATTACCGTAAAATCTACAGTTTTCAATTTAGAACCACCAAATTTGGTATACTATCTCATGGTATTCTAACTTAGACTGTAGACGGTTTTGGGAAAGGGGTCGGAGCCCGGTGTTCAGATTCCCCCCCTACCCACCCCCCTACAAAATTTCGTAAAATCTAGTTTTCAATTTAGAACCACCAAATGTGGTATATTATATCATGGTACTCTAACTTAGACGGTAGACGGTTTTCTGAACGGGTCGGGGCCCGGAGGGTTAGAGCCCCCCCTACAAAATTTTCGTAAAATCTAGAATTTTCAATATAGAACCACCAAATTTGGTATGCTATCTCATGGTACTCTAACTTAGACGGTAGGCGGTTTTCCGAACGGTTCGGGCACGGGGTCGGAGTCCCCCCATAAGAAAATTTCGTAAACAACTAGATTTCAAAATTGTCTTTATTCTTCAGTAAAAATAACATTTCTATGAACATGACAGTAAAATTCTGCTAATAAATACAGTGGTATATACATCAACTGGAAATTTCCAGTGAAACGTAAAAAAATATTGTTAAAATCATAAAATTATTTTGCCACGTAGGGCGAAGGAGAGGCAGACAATAAAGCACGAGTGATGCAAATGAAAATGTATTGTAGACAAGGAAAGACATGATTCTACACTATTCACAAATTCCAATCAAGCATTACTACCATACTCAAGATTAAATATGCACATGTTACTAATTCACATAAAAGACCATGGGTGAGAAGGAAGTAACAGGTGCAACAGTATTTAGAAATATGACAGTAATGGTAGAAACAAGTAAGCACAAATACTTATCATATGTACAGAATTATGCAGTGACAAGAGAGAAATACGCTAAACGGACACAGGAGGACAACTTAACAAAAAAAAACAGAAATCACACAGTACTGCAATGCATAAGTGTCATATCATATGTACAGAACAATACAGTGACGAGGAAGAAAGCCGCTAAACATACCCAGAAGGGCAGCTTCTCATGAAACAGAAATGTAACAGTGATGCTACATTCAAAATTTACATCATACGCACAGAAGTATTCAGTGACAAGGGGGAGAAACGCTGAATGTACTCAGAAGGGCATCTTCTTACATTAAAATATGCACACAGGGACAAAAAAATTCCAAAATATATTCAACATAATGAAGGGGACAGTGCGTGTGCAGTAAACTGTGCGAAGAAAGAATTATATACAACAGAATAAAATCCAACATTGTCGAAGAGAACATGGGAAACATGGTGAGCTATCGTCAATAGCACATTAAACAGAAAAATCACAAATAGTGAATCATGTGGGTGAAAAGGAGACACCACCTAGGAGCCTCATACCACCAAAATTAATACGTAAAATTATGAGTTGTGACAGTGAACGTGGGCGACAACAAATCCCACCTATAAGTTGAGAAGTAGCTGCAAATTGTGGATATAGAACCACCCAGCCGATTGGGCCCAGGTGGATTGAAAAACGTTATCGGTGTTTGTTGAGGCAGCACGAGAGTGCTACATTCGGAGACGAGTGATTAACCGTGCTAGGAAGCGTCTCCGAATGATATCACTCGCCTCCTGAGGAGGTGGAGTAAGAGCAGGGAGGCGTTGTTGAAGATGGAAAGCATATGCAGTGAACTTCATAAGAAGAAAAATGTAACGGCACACAGGAGGCAAGTGAGTAGGTGGATGCTTAGTTTGGAGTAGCCAAGCATATGCAAGAAATGGTAACGATCGAGCACAAATTCGATCAGCAAGACGAAATGCTGTGTTTAGGACTGGTAGGAGTACGGGGCAGAATAGGTATTGATGATGGACGCCGCTGACTTCAGGGCAAAAGGAGCACTGTGGAGAGGTGAGAAGGGTCATGCGAAATAGTACTGATGGGGCGGGAAGACGAAGATGAAGAAATTGCCAATGGACATTGAGTTAAAGAGGGGAGGAAAGGGGAAGGTAGAAGCTGTCCCCGGTGGCGCAGTGGTCTAAGCGATGGCCTCTGATCATTCGTCCGTAAGGGGTCCGGGTTCGAATCCCGGTGAGGCATGGATGTTGTGTTTGTCTTACGGCACTGGCTATCTCCCTTCCCTGGAGCCAGTGACCCTAAATTAGGGACGGACGACTGCTTATAGCCGATTGAGTTGCTCACGGTGGTCGTTAAACCTCCAATCAAAAAAAAAAAAAGATGGCGGGGAGAAGAGGTGGAGAAGCGGAATGAACAGAAAGTGCAAGTGCGGGAGGGGAAAGAAGAAGCCAATAAAGAGAAGAGGAGGAAATAGAAGTAACTAGAACCGGGGAACTACGAACGAGGAGAAAGAGGGGCGGAGGGGACCGAGAAGAGACCATCAGGGGAAGCTAGGAGTGGAAAGAGGCTGCATACCGCTGAGCGAAGGAGAAGATATTCGTTAGCAAGAAGAATGGTTGAATATAGAAACAGGGGAGAAAGAGGCCTCCAGGTTAGATCAGAAGTTACGAGAGAACGGACAGTTATCACACCAGAGCGGATCCAAAAAGGAAAATAAAAGTAAGGGAGGTTAGGAGGGTGAATAAGAGAAAAGAAGAAGAGAGGTTCGTCTAGGAGATCAAGAGTGGAAGAAGGAAATGAACGGAGAAGAGGAAGCGAACGAAAGAGAGAAAGGCCCTCTCGCAGGACAGGAGGGAGGTGGGACGGGAGAAGAGAGTATGCATCCATCTTCAGAAGCAGTAGGAAGGTGAAAGATGGGTCACGGGAAGAAGCTAGAACATTCAATGTAGTGGTAAGAGACGGAACAGTTGAAGCGGCAAGGCGAACGAAATGAATAATTCGATGTGTTCTATAAAGGACAGCTGGATTAGGAAGCTGGATGCCACCTAATGAGGCTGGTAGATGAAGCGTGGCAGGTTTAACCCAGTGATGTGAAGACCAGATGACGGAAGTTGAGAGGCGAGTGATGGTCATCATTTCTGCACGGGCACAACCGTCGACTTCCAAGAGTATTCGCAAAGGGAGATAAGTTGTCGACGAACAACGGCTGCTCGTTGACGGAACGATGTGAAAGGGAAGGCCTTACTCCAGTAGGCAGCAGCCCGTTGTATCCGGGGAAGAAGAGCAGTCCAGGTGGAGGATGCAGAAGCCAAGGGCAATCCGGCATACGCATCGAGGATCTTCTGTGTAGTGGCAGTCCACTGTGCACCCCAAGGAGCATCGCTGCGGGCAGCCCATGCCCCGCACCATAAGCCAGTACTTTTAGTGGCATTCAGCGCAGCTCCAGAAATCGCAACATACTGTTGATATACAGAATACAGGCGATCAAATTGAGATTCATCCCGGACGCAAAAGGTCACATCATCAGCATAGGTGGTGAAAATTATCCGATGATGACGAGAACTAGCCACTGTCGGCGGTAGGACAGCCAGCAGTGATCTTCGGGCTGCTAACAGAAAAGGCTCGAAAGCGAGAGCGAATAGCTGGCCGGAGAGCGGACATCCCTGCCAGATGCCTCGCTTAAACGGAATTGAAGAGGTTAGAAATGTGGCCGCTCGAACATGGAAACTGGCGCCCTGATAAAGGGCCAAGAGAGCGGAAGAAAGGGCAGGAGGAAAGCCAAATTGTGAAAGGACAGCAGAGAGATAAAAGTGAGAGACGTTATCAAAAGCGGACTTTTGATCCAGATTGAGAAAGGCAAGAGGTTCAGAAAAAGAGTGAGCGAGGAAGTGAAGAAGAAGGAGAAGAGAAACGTTAGTGGAAATAGTCCGACCAGGCACGGTGTATGTCTGGTCGGGAGAAATAACGAAAGAGAGAACAGAATTAAGGCGACGGGATAAGAGTTTTGTATAGAACTTATAGTCAATGTTTAGGATAGAGACAGGGCGCCAGTTTCCAAGATCCAAGAGGTCACCCTTCTTAGAAAGGATGATGATGTGTGCTAAAGTAAAGTCGGGCGGTAACGCAGCAGAGGGAGAAGCAGACGAGAAACACGCAGACAGAAAAGGCAGAAGGCACGGTAGAAAAGCACGGTAAAAGGACAGAGGAAGGCCGTCAGGTCCAGGAGCGGCATGAGGATTGAGAGTAGCGAACGCCTCGCGGAGTTCACGAAGAGAGAAAGGGGAGAGTAAAGAAGTAGATAAAGTAGAGGGGACCTGAGGAAGAGAGGAAAGAAGAGGAGAAGCTAATGAGGATGAAGACTGCATTACCGCACTGTACTTGGCGGTGAAATACTGTCTGGTGAAAGTGCATAGCTTCGATGGGTTCGAAGTGATGGAACCATCCTGGTGGCGAAGATGACGCAAAGATGTAGCAGAACGATGTTGAGATTCCACGGCGGTTAAGTAATCGTGAGAATCAGCTGTAGGGGAGAGATGCAAGAAATGCATCCTGCAGGCTGCATCGGATGCACGGGAAAGAAGCAAAGGGTGGAGATCTGCCAGATAGCTGGGGTATTGCGAATCATCAAGAGAGAGCATCGATAGTAGAGCACGTAGATTCGCAATTCCCATATCGCTCTCATTCCGAAAGGCATGAGAGCAGCGCCGTACAAAAAGGACTAAGTCATGTTTGACACTGAGCAACAGTTGCATCGCGTCTGACGTAATATCAAGAAGGGGCTGACGACTTCGGAGGAACTCACGCAAAGCAACACAAAATTGTTGATGATCCAGGAGCGAGTCCGGAAAAGTCCATACTCGTTGAGTACTTGAAAATGAAGGAGAAACCCACACTGACAGACTGAAAATACTGTGGTCTGAAGCGACGGAAGGATGATGGGCAGCAGCTGTGATTGACGGGAGAAGAGCAGTCGAAACATAAAATTTATCCAGCCGTGCGGCCGTAGTGATGCCATGGATGGAAGAGCGCCAGGTAAAAGAGATTTCCGACTTGTGTAGATGCCGGAACGCATCAACCAATTGAAAATCATCTACTAGCTGATAAATCTGTAATACACGGTGCCTGCGGTATTCGCCTCGGTTAAATTGCGGTCAAGGGCCGGTAACAACGTACAATTGAAATCTCCGCCGATGAGAATATATTCAGACGGTGGGATGCATGACAGCTCTGTACGGAGTGTGGAGAGAAGATCAGGTAACACACGCTAATCACAGGGGACATAAATGTTAAAAACATGATAGGTCACGTTTTCAATGCAACAGACAACGACCTGGAGGTTGTGCATATGTAATGTACGAACCACTGGCGTCGAAATCAGAGGGAGTAGGCGGTGATGGATCCTAAGAGCAAGGCCACCATTCCGTCCAACTCGATAAGCATGGTGAAAATCGTAGGGCCAAGCTGGCCAACGAGAGAACAAAGTGGTAGCAGAGCAATTGGTCTCTTGGAACAAGAGAAGATCTGCGCGCAGAGGCGCCAAGTCCTCATACACTAGGGCGTTTCTAGGAGCAGCAGAGAGCCCTCTGCAGTTAAGTGTGACCACCTTGAATCGGTAGGTCCTTCCCAGGTCGACACGCACGTGCGCTGGAATCTGTTATTTTCTTCGCTTGCTTCTTCATTCTGTCAACACTAAATTTGAGATCGGGATAGGAAAGCACAAGATTTCGAAACACAGATGTCACACTAGAAACTTGGGTTAGAACAGTAGAAAGATCAAGCATATGACGTGCAACAAACTGATTAAATAATTTAGGATGTTTATGAGAGCATAATACTTCATATATTTTATGAAGAGAAAGCGGACCTACCGGTATTCCGCCTTCGCTTCAGCTAGGTATCGGAGAAAAGAATCTAGGGAAAGCACTGGGGGTGAAGTCTTAGAACCTGGAATCCCAGCAGGATGTCGACTTGTTCACGGCGAAGTACGTCGTTGAGAGGAGGAGCGGGAAGACGAGTCAACAGAACGACTTCTTGCAGTACCGATGCGAGGAGGTAGCGAAGTCTGCGGAGCACTCCAGGACTCCCGTCGAGCAGGCCTTCTGGTAGTGGTAGGATCAGAGTCACTGCCAGAAGAGTCACTAGCAATAGGGCAATCCATGTCAGTAACTGTACTTGGAGTGTCGTCATCCGACGGAAGGTGAAGGTCAGCAGTCAGGTCAGCTGGAGCTGTAAGGAACGTGGGCGGAGCAGTCGGCACCAGATGAGGAAAGTCCACTGTCAACAATTGTGGGACAGGACCCCTGGAGGAGGGCCCGATGGTAGAGCGGGTTGATGAAGTTCTGGAGACACCTCCTTAGAAGCGCTAGGGGTGGACAACACAGGGCTGTCACTAGTGACTTTTGGTCCCAAAGATTGAGGTACAGCAGGGCGGCGGAAGCACTCACTTCATTGATGGCCATACGCCTTACAAGTCTGACAATGAAAGGAGGTTAAAAAGTCCATGCGTCGGATCTGGTCTCCGCATTTTACAGTGAAGAGAGTAGGAAAAGTCTTGATATGATCATCCGAAGAGAATACACCTCGTGCAACTCGTCGGGCACTTTCAATCGAACGATCATCCTCGTCCTTTGGAGCAGCTGAGTGTGTGGTAATGTTACCCACAACACGAACGGATTGCATTAGGAAAGCACAAAGCATAGCATCTGCGACTTCAGGATGTACTGGGTACATCGATACCGTTACTGGTCTTTGGGTGACAGCCTCAGGAAATAATTGGTGATCACCAACAACTAGCCCAGTCTGTAAGACAGAGGTAGCATCTGATGCATAAAGGAAGTAAACAATGACACTCGGCCCTCTGCGGGACATATGACGTATCGCTGACGGAAAGAACTTTTGTTTCAGGGCAGTAGAGCACATTTTGAGTGGTGTGTCTGGCAGCGCCTCAAATCACACACCCAACTCAGTAGCCGTGGTGAAAGAAGTACCTGCTGGAGAATCCACTGGAATTTCGAGCACAACCTCATTACATAGCGACGGACATGAGGTTTTAAAGCTGCAGCATCCGCTCGCAATGAATTAGACTTGGACTGTAGCCTTTGGGAAGTTAACGCTGAAGAATAGGAGCGAGGAGCAGTAGAACTGGAGGTTGAAGGCAGAGGAGCACCGTCTACCATAGTGTCCATGACGTCACTGTCACTATATGAGAAGCAGCTGGGGCAAGAGCTGTAATAGAGACGTCAGGGGAGGAAAACGATACGCCGCCAACGGTTGACGTCGACCCGGAGGGCAACGTGACAACGCCACCGCTGGGCAATGTGCCGTGTTCACCGGAAGTGATGTCAGGGCTGACAACACCACTGGATGACGCCATGTTTAATGGCGCTGAGATAACTAGGCTTCTACCAGCTAGGTAGGAATTGTAAACACGACGATAAGAAACGAAAAAAGGCACTCACCACTTCGAGAGATGTCCGAAACGAATCACCAAACCTTTATAGTGGAGGTAAGCACAAACTCAGTTATCCTAGTAGCCGAAATACTTGTTATTCAAACAAAACTCACGGAGCACAATTTCCGTAAACCCACAGTTTTCAATTTAGAACCACCAAATTTGGTATACTATCTCATGGTAGTCTAACTTAGACGGCAGACGATTTTTGGAACGGGACGGGCACGGGGTCAGCGCCCACCTCATAAAATATTTTGTAAAATCTACAGTTTTCAATTTAGAACCACCAAATTTTGGTATACTATCTCATGGTATTCTAAATTAAACGGCAGACGGTTTTTTGGAACGGGTCAAGGCCCGGGGTGTAAGTGCCCCCCACATACAAAATTTTCGTAAAATCTATATTTGGTGGCCTGAAACTCTAAGACGGTTTTTGGAACAGGTCGCGGCCCGGGGGGGGAGGAGACGGTTTTTGGATCAGGTCGGGGCCCGGGGGTTAGAGCTCCCCCCGTACAAAATTTTCGTAAAATCTACAGTTTTCAATTTAGAACCACCAAATTTGGTATACTGTCTTATTGTATTCTAACTTAGAGTGTAGACGGTTTTTGGAAAGGGTCGGAAACCGGGGTTTAGAGCCCTTCCCCCTACAAAATATCGTAAAATCTAGTTTTCAATTTAGAACTACCAAATTTGGTATACTATACCATGGTACTCTAACTTAGACTGGAGACTGTTTTTGGAAAGGGTCGGGGTACGGGGTCATAACCCTCCCCACACAAAATTTTCGTACTGTAGACGGTTTTTGGAAAGGGTCGGAACCCGGGGTTCAGAGCCCACCCCCTACAAAATATCGTAAAATCTAGTTTTCAATTTAGAACCACCAAATTTGGTATACTATCTCGTGGTACTCTAACTTAGACGGTAGACGGTTTTTGGAACGGGTTGGGGTACGGGGTCAAAACCTTACCCACACAAAATTTTCCTAAAATCTACAGTTTTCAATTTAGAACCGCCAAATTTGGTATACTAGCTCATGGCGCTCTAACTTAGATGGTAGACCGTTTTTGGAACGGTTCGGGGCCCAGGGGATCAGAGCCCTTCACATACAAAATTTTTGTAAAATCTAAAGTTTTGAATTCAGAACCACCAAATTTGGTATCATGGACGCTAGACGGTTTTTGGAAGTAGTTGGATCCCGGGGGTTCAGAGCCCCCTCAAAATATTTTGGAAAAGCTACAGTTTTCAATTTAGAACCACCAAATTTGGTATACTATCTCATGGTACTCTAACTTAGACTGTAGACGGTTTCGGGAAACGGTTGGAGCCAGGGGTCAGAGCCCCCCATACCAATTTTTGTAAAATCTACAGTTTCCAATTTAGAACGACCAAATTTGGTACAGTACCTCATTGTATTATAACTTAGACCGCAGACGGAAAGGGTCGGTGCCCATTCAAAATTTTGGTAAAACTTACATTTTTACTTTTAAGAACTGCATCCCAATACAGTTCTCCATTACCCCACCTACGGTCTAGGTTAGAGGCTGTAGATAACAATAAAGTAAAAAAATATCCGGTTAATGGTGTATTAAAAACACAAATTAATAAACGTTAGCTTTCACCACCAACGGGTGCCTTGTCAGGCAGAAATACAATGTAATGTAAATAATGTAAATTCTTTTTTGCTTCGTATAATTAAATTAACTAAATAAAAATTTTAAAATAAGTTTACTGGAAATTTACGGAAATACCTTTTTATTCATTAACTTTCAGCCGCTGAACTTGGTGATTTTACAAATAATAATATTTACCCGGGAAATACCGGGTACCCCTGCTAGTAAGAACTAAAGATAGTGTTGCACTTTTAGTCAGGTACAAAACAATAATTAGAAAGCCCTAGGACAGGGTCTGTTTAGCAATTTTCAGTCTGCCATGCTAATTTTCATAAGGTTTGCATAGAAGTCCAAGATTTTAGCAAATGCGTTTTACTGAGGTTGAAACTAGTAAGCAGACCCTAGGCCTAGGGCTTTTTGATAGTTTTCAGTCCTCCGAGCTGATATTTATGTAGTTTTCATAGAAAATAAAATGAATTCTGTTGAAATGTTACTCGAGCACAAAGCATTAATAGATACGCCCGAGACCTAGGCATATGCATTTCTAGTAATTTTTATAATGCTGTGATCATATGAAGTTTGCATGAAAAATCAATTTAAGAGTGTTACGCTTATCAAAAATTATTTAAAAGGCCTAGGCCTAGCGGCCAATAATTAGTATTTGGTGCCTAAGTGAAAGCGCAACATTATTAACTTGATTTGTTATGCAAACCTTATAAATATGACCACAGCGATTAAAAGTTACTAAAGAGTCCTTGTAAGTAATATTTTTTGACCGAGTGCAAGTGCAATTTACGAAATGTCAACAGGTCAAAATATCTAAAGTAACAATGAAATTTGGAATATTTCTTTTTCTTTCTTTTTATTTCAGTTTTGACACTTGTATTAAGTTTTAAAGACATATATTTCTCCTATCGTTTACCTTCATTGTGCTTTTAACAGAATTTCTTACCATGTTTTGGGCATTTTATTTTGTGTGGTTGCAATTTTTTTAATGTTTTCGGCATTTCACTTTGTGTGGTTACTTGTTTTTATGTTTTGGGGATTTTACTTTGTATAGGTGTTTTTGTTATGTTTTTGTTATTTTCTTTTCTGTGGTGGTTGTAATGTCGACAGGATGAAAAGGGGAAACTGTGGACAGTCATGATGCCTACTTGCTTATAATTTTTTTTTTCAAATACAGCACATGATTTTGTATTGATTTATACCACTTACTCATTAAGCGAATACAGGTTTCTTTAAATATGAACTTTTTCTTAGAGCCTTTTGTTTCCTCTACCTAGCTTTTTCGGCCCCGCAATTTCCTTTCTTGGTTTTAGAATATTTTCCTTATTAATAATCTATTTTCTCATGCAAACCCTTTATGTAAGGTATGTTTATTCTATCGAAATATTTTGCAATTATACGTGAAGCCCTGTTGCTGAAGTAAAAAAAAATATTTCCAACTGAAACAACGCAGTTCAGATATTTCCCGCTGTTAACCCAAAGAATGAAAAAAACAACAACAACAAATCTGTGCAATGGTTGAGGCATGAGACAGTACTTTCTGGTAACCAGGCAAAGTTTTAAGGAAGAATGAGCTTAGGAATTTCTAACTGCAACAAAAAAGATCATCCGCACTGTAACCCTCCTAATCCCCTAGTGCCGGCCTTTGGACGTCTTGAAAGAGAAGTCTTAAGGACACATCTGTATCGTAATTGCCTGAGAATTCGCGACAATCTTCTGGTGTCGTAGTAGAAAAACACACTTCCTACTATGCCTAAATTGCTTGGATGTAACGCCAACGAACAAAGTTTTGCTCTGGCCTTGGATTTCTGTTGCTTTTGATGGTATACTTTTCCCCTGGGGTTCACCGCTTTCAGTATAGTCTTCAGGACACACGGCAATACACCCATACGTAAAACACCAATTTCACGGCAATTAACTGCAATTGGCGAAAGAGAGGGGCGGTACAGGAAATAAGTCGAACGAGACAGATCTGAACTTAGAAAGTCGGGGGAAGGTGTTGCATGAAAAACTGTGTTTGGCTTACAGACCATTTGGCACGTAGGGACGTAGGTTTTGTTTAATACGTTACGGGGTAAACAAATTATCTTTTCAGTATAACAATTTTCTTTCATACGCATGGTGCAGCACAGAAAAAATTTTAATTTATTTTTGAGAATTAGCATGACGCCTACCGGCCCAGAGTACAGCTGCCCAGTCCGCGCCTGCTGCCGCCTCCGGAACCTGGCTCCCGGGTTCTTCGTATCTGTTGATCTCCAGCTTGGAGCATCCCTTCTGTAAAATACATGTACCTCTGCGTTTTGGAAAAACAAAAGATAAGATGCCGATCCTTAAACTTAACCACTTCTTGTGACCGCAGGTACGAAAATCTTGAACTTCGCTTATACCCTAACTGGAGGAACAAGCTTCACGTGATCGTCTGTATTCTGAGTGTTTTATTGAATGGTTGCTCATCAGTTCGTAGTTGACTGGTGAACAGGGAACGTGCTTGTTGAAACCTTTGTTGTGTGTTGTCAAGTGATAATAGTGGAAATATATCATTCTAAATATTTTGGAAAGAGAAAGTGCATTGTTTTCCGAAAGCACTATGCAGATGAAGAATGCAACATAAATAGTTAACTCACAAAAAGAAAATGATTTGCTGAAATGGAAAGGGTATTTTTTTGCCATAACAGATTGCGAGTGATTTACGGTATTGGCACTATATTGAAAAAATTATGGAAATTGTACAGGCTTTGCTAGTACTATTCTTATTGGAGATGAACACAGGATGCGCAATGAGAAACCACATAATCATGCTCCAAGACCGGGGAAAAGTGATATTACTGTTGCAAGAGCTCAAGTAAAAGAACAAGCTAGAAATATGGACGAAGCCCCTGCAGAAATTATTCAAACCGTGACAACGTCAATGGCTACAGTAAATGCAGCTTACATGCCTAATATGGATGCGCTAAGGCAAGTTGTAAAACGAATACGAAGAGAAGATATGCCTGCGGAGCCTACGACTTCAGAAGGGATCGATGCCCCAATAAATTTACAGGAGGAGATGCTGCAAAATTTCTTGGCAGAGATAGCGCATTTGGAGACTAAAGAATTATTGTATTTTTAACAGAGAATAATTTACGAAAGCTTAAAGAAGCACCCCTCTGGATTATGGATGGGACATTTGAAACTTGTCCAACCATTTTTAGGCAATTATATACCATTCATGCTATGGTTGAAACGAATCTAGAGATGCACAGACTTGTCCCATTAGTTTATGGGTTACTTTCCAGCAAGTATAAATAATATAATACTATTATACAGTATTTTTGCAGAATTTATAAGACTATGCATCAGACAATGATATTCAGCTTGATATTCAATTTACGCATAATAATAGATTTTGAAATAGCTACCGTTATAATGCTGCTAAAAAGGAATTTGGAAGCAGCACACACAAATGTTGTTGGTTTCATCTCGGAAAAAATGTGCTGAGGAATATCCATCCTCTGGCATAGCCTCGGAATATAGGGAAAACAGTGAGTTTGCTCTCAAAGTCAGACATTTGCAAGCACTCGCATTTTTTTCATCTGATGAAATTCCAGCTGCTTTTGAAGAAGTGAAATCAATTTTACTAGAATATGCAGATTCTGTAGTTCAGTGGTTTGAGGAAAATTATGTTCTTGGAAAATTTTGTTGAAACAGAAGAAACAATCCGGGTAGAAGCCCTCTGCTTTTCACACCAACAATTTGGTCAGTAAGTGAAAACAATTAATTGGCTTTCCCAGAACACAAAATAAACTTGAAGGACTGGGCAGACGCTGGAATACAATTCTGGGAGAGAAAAAACTGTGACTGTGCAAAATAATCAGTGAAATTGCGAAAGAACACAGAGCAGAGAACAACTATGGCTAAAATCGAAAGAGTGATAGCACAGATTCCAACAAATCCCCCCAGAAGAGAAACAGTGGCGAGATAAAAAGGAATTCGAACTTCTTTGGCGCACAGAGACAATGCTAACGTGCTGGACTTTTTAAGAGGAATTTCTTATAATTCTACCCTTTACTAAAATGTGCTGGTATTTTTCACTAATTGAATTATACTTTTACTAACTTGTATTTGAATTTTTCAAGAATGTAATTTCGCCGAAAATGCAAGAATGTAAAACACAACGCAACATTAAAACAGACAAAATTTCCAAAAATTCAAAATGCAATCACAAGTCACAAGCATTACAAAATTGCGAAACGCTATGTAACAAGTACAACACAAAATAAAACAAATGCCAAAACATAAAAAATTGCACACGCTATGTAAAATGTACACAATAAAATAAATGTTATATTCATAAGGATTTCATGACAAGTCAAGTTAAAAATGAGCTTTTACTTAGGCTTCAAATAATAATTACACTGCCGGACAATTGCTAAGGACGGATGACAATAGCAACGATAGCAACCATAAAATGGAAGGCAGGAAAATGTGGAAATTAGCATAAGTGCGGGATACAGTAAGACGTGTTGTGCGTATGCAAATTTAGGATTGCCGAACTTGTTCGTGACGTCATAGCGCTGATAAGAGATATAAAGGATTTGACGCGTATTGACCGTTGTTGTTCAAACGCAAAGTTGAAAGGGAAAGAATCAATTGACGAACTTGCAATTTTCAGTATGTCTTCCCGACATCACCTAGATGATTTTACGCGTGGCCGTATTATTGGCAAGATTGAAGAAGGGCGAAAAATAACAGATGTTGCCAGGGAGTTCGACGTCATCCACAGTGTTGTTTCAAGGCTTTGGAAATCGTTTCAAACAAATGGAGAGTGCAGCAAACGTCACGGGAAAGGTCGTGTTCGCAGTACGACACCTGCAGAAGATCGGTACATAGTGCTGTCAACAAAAAGACACCGGCGCAGCACAGCTAATGAGGTAGCAAATCAGTTTATGGCTGCTACTGGCAAACGGATCTCCCGAAAAACTGTCTCCAGACGTTTGCATGAAGGAGGACTATACGCCCGCCGTCCTGTTGTGTGCATCCCATTGTCCGGAGGTCACCGTACCGCCCGTTTGCAATGGTGCCATCAACATCGCAATTGGACTGATAACGACTGGTCTGCTGTCCTCTTCTCAGATGAGAGTAGATACAGTCTATCGTCTGATTGTCGACGACAACTGATCTGGTGTGATAGTGGTACTGCATATTGTCCAGCAAACATACAGAAAAGGGACCGATATCCGACATGTAGTGTCATGGTATGGGCAGGCATCGTGATCAATGGCCGTACGTCCCTCTATGTGCTTTCAACTGGGACTATGACTGGCCAACGATACATTAATGATGTTCTGCTACCTCATGTTCGCATGTTCCGTGGTGCTGTCGGTGATAGATTCCTTTTCATGGACGACAACGCACATGTCATCGAACAGTCGCTGTCCAGGAGTGTCTTGAGAGCGAGGATATTCAACGCCTCGTATGGCCAGCACGTTCTCCAGATCTGAATCCTATTGAAAATGTGTGGGATGCTTTGAGGAGGAGTCTTGCTGGTCGCCAATGCCCTGCAATAAACAAGGACACCCTCATCCGTGCACTGACAGAGGAATGGGATAAATTACCCCAACAGCTACTTGATAATGTTGTGCAAAGCATGACACGACGTGTGGAATCTTGCATCGCCCTCCATGGTGGCCATTACCCGTATTGACATCTTACGCCGGAACGCCTGCCGACGGTAATTGCATTTTTTCACGTTTACGTATTCTGCACGAAATGGCCTGTTTGTCCCTTGAACACGTTCCAAAGCCTTCTGGATTTCAGAGCACAATAAATTGCCTTTCTTGTAATGTCCTGGCATTCTGACATTATTTTATTTCACTTGGCATCCAACCACACTTACCTTTTTATGTGCTAAATAGCCGTTTATGTTCCGTCCTTAGCAATTGTCCAGCAGTGTATTAGCCTCTACACCTTTTTAAGTCTTTAATAAGTGCAACATCATTAACCTGACTTGTCATCCAACATTATCAATATGACCATAGCATACAATCACTTAAAAGACTTATTAATGGATGAATTGATGAATCACCAAGTTCAGCGGGTGAAAGTTAATGACTGTTTATAGTTTTGTACTCGAGTAAATGCGCAACACAATAAACTTGACTTTCTCTGAAAATTTTATGTATATGAGCACGGTTGATTATTTTTATTTTCTATATAAACCAAACTACGTGCTGAAATGGCCCAACTATATATACGTATATTTCAACCATATACCGAAGCGCTGACAAGGTGAAAACAAAAGTGTAATTTTGTACGGTCCCCTAACATTTTATGGCCAGCCTACATGGAAGTGGACACGTTGATATCAAAAACATACTTTTTGTACGGTCCATAACAAATAGCAATGGACACGTCGCAATCTTTTTTTTTTTTTTAGTTGGGGTATAACGACCACCGAGATTAGTTCAGTGGGCTATAAGCAGTCGGAAGTTCCCAATTTTGGGACACTGGTTTCTGGGAAGGGGGACAGCCAGTGCCAGAAGTCAATCACAACGTCCATGACTCACCGGGATTTGAACTAGGATCCTTCTGGACAAGTGGTCAGAAGCCAGCCCCTAGATCACTCCGCCGCCGTAGCGGCACACGTTGAAATGTATTTTTCATACGGCCCCAAACGCTCTTATGGACGTCGTATTTCGCCACCGGACATGTTATGGGGGCAACTTCATTTTTTTCACAGGTATTGCAGGGTCGTTCATTGACAAAGAATATAAGGAAATTCTGCTATTTGTACTTCGCATGTGATGTTGGAGATCAAAATAAATTGTGAGCTCCACATGACTGCTGCATTTCCTGCTTTGTTGGCCTGAGTGAATGGTTGAAAGGTAAACCCAAATTCACGCCTTTCGAAATTCCAATGATTTGGGGTGGACCAACTGATCACGTGGAAGATTGTTATGTCTGTTTAACCGAAGTGATTGACTTTTCAAGGAAGAATAAAAGTAAAATACAGGCCTGTTCCGCATGGGAAAGATCTTCCTATTCCAAACCCTCCACTGAAATCTGAAGAGATAGATTCAAATTCATCCAATGAAGATATGGACAAAAATGTAGAACCGGATCCTACATTTACTCCTAAAATCTTAGACGCGCCCCACTTGATTCAACAAAATGAACTGAATGATCTTGGTCGGAACGTAAATCTCTCCAAACAACAAGCTGAATTTTTAGGTTCCCGACTTCAAGAGTGGAACCTGCTAGCGAATAGTAAACGTCAGTCTGTATTCAGAAATGGAAATTTGGGTGTATGTTCTTTTCATGGAATGCATGATGGTATGTGTTTTTGTTCAGATATTCCTGGGCTAATGACAGAATAGGAATATCTCACGATCCTACGGAATGGCGTCTATTTATCGACTCATCCAAGGTTAGTTTAAAAGTTCTTCTTTTGTCCAACGGAAACAAGAAACCTTCCGTTCTAGTAACGTATACTTTAGGAATGAAGGAGACGTATGAAAGCATGGAAACAACTGCAATACAATATGACCAGTTCAGGTGGTTAATATGAGGTGAACTGAAAGTGAGATCACTCTTGCTCGGACTTCACAGTGGCTTCACGAAATTGTGTTGTTCTCTTTGTATGTGGGACACTAGGGCAACAGCAGAACACTATGAAAGGACAAATTGGCCTAAACGAGATGTTTTAATTCCTGGGGAGAGTAACGTTCGCCACAAGCCCCTAGTTAATACCTTTGATGTGCTACCTCCGCCACTTAGTATCAAACTGGGGCCGATGAAAAAACTTTGTGAAAGCTATGTGCAAATCTGGTCCAGGTTTCTTGCACTTAAAGCAAACATTTCAGCATTTAGGTGATGCAAAACTCAGAAAAAGCATCTTGGTTGGTCTTCACATACGGAAACTACTGCGTGATTCTGTTTTATCGAAAAGCAAAGTAGCACGAAGCTCGCCGCACGGGAATCTTTCACGTCTGTGATCAAGGAATTTTTGGGTAACCACAAAAAGGGAAACTACAAACAGCAGATTCACAAGCTTCTCAAGAACTGTAAAAACCTTGAGTGCCGCATGTCCTTAAAAATACAATTCTTCCATTCGCATCTGGTCTTTTTTCCTGGCAACACAGGTGCAGTTAGCAATGTACAAGGAGGATAACTGAACGATGGAGGAAATGTATCAAGGCTGGTGGGATCCTTCAATGATATCCGAACGATGCAGGAGATGTATGATACACCAAGATATCCGAACGATGGAGGAGATGTATCAAGGCAGGTGGGATCCCTCAATGAAGATTGATTACTGCTGGTTTTTGAAGGAGGACAACACGACACGTGAAAGAAAAAAACGAACTACTTCTAAGGGTATATATGTATGTATGTATAAATTTACATTTGTGTTAATATTGTTTACCCTATTTCTTTTTTCTTATGCTGTCTCATATGCAGTGATATATAAACAAGGTACATATACTTTGCAATACTGATTCTATAACTAACAAGACACATTAATACATTACAATGTAAAGCTGTAATGTGTACATCTTGCATTGTATATCATCATCATCATCATCATCATCATCATTGTCAACCATTATCAATCCACTGCTGGACGAAGGTCTCCCCAAGTTTCCTCCACAACGGTCTGTCTTGTGCCAGTCTCCTCCATGTCACTCCCGCATACTTTCGAATTTCATCCACCCATCTTCCATGTGGTCTTCTTCTGGGTCTTTTCCTGTCCCTTGGAATCCAATCTAAAATTTCGGCTGTCCATCGATGGTCTGTTCTTCTGGCAGTATGTCCAGCCCATTGCCATTTCAGGGATTTAACTCTGATCATGATGTCTTCCACTCTTGTCATTTTTCGGATCCACGTGTTCCTCTTCTTATCTCTGATGGTTACACCAAGCATGCACCTCTCCATGCTGCTTTGAGTTGTCTGCAGCCTTTGTATGTCTCTTTTAGCTAAGGTCCACGTCTCTGCACCATACGTAAGCACTGGAAGGATGCATTGATCAAACACTTTTCTTTTAAGACATAATGGCATATTGCTCTTGAAAATTATGCTGTTTCTTCCAAAAGCTCTCCAGGCAAGTTTTGTACGCCGATTAATTTCTTCATCAATGTGACCCTCACTTGATATCTGCTGTCCAAGATAAACGTATGTGTCTGTTATCACCAGCTTTTCTCCATCAATCGATAAATCTTCATTTCTTGTAAAAGCATTGAACATCACTTTTGTCTCCTGAAAGTTCATTTTTAATCCCACTTCTTTACTCTTGTCAGCAAGTTCCTGGATCATACTCTGTAGCTCTGATGGGGTAGTTGCAAAATGACTATGTCATCAGCAAAACGAAGGTGGGTTAGATAATCTCCATTAATCTTTATCCCTTTGTTTTCCCAGTTCAGTGATTGAAAGACATTTTCCAATGTGGCATTAAAGAGCTTCGGAGATATGGTGTCACCTTGTCTCACTCCTTTTCCAATTTTTATGTGTGTTGTATTTTCAAACAGCCGAATCTTTGCACTTGCATTTTCATAGATGTTATTAATAATATTAATGTATGCATCTTCAATACCGCAGGATTTCAGAGCCATTGCAACTGCTGATGGTTTCACCGAATCAAAGGCTTTTTCATAATCGATAAAAGCCATGCAAAATGGAAGTTCATATTCCCTCGCTCTTTCAATTAGTTCTCTCAGTACGTGGATATGATCTATTGTGCTGTAGCCACTCCTGAATCCAGCTTCTTCTCTCGGTTGAGCCATGTCCAGTGTCACCTTCAAGCGGTGTGAAAGAACTTTAGTGAAGATTTTACAAACTACTGATAGGAGGCTGATAGGTCTGTAGTTTCCGAGATCTTCAATGTCACCTTTCTTATGTAGCAGGATCATTGTAGCGGTGTTCCAATCCTCAGGAATCCTTCCTTCATTAAGGCATCGAGTGAAAATTTGGGCGAGTACTGTTTCGATTTCTCCACTTGCTTCTTGTATGATGTCTACAGTAATTCCATCTTCTCCTGGAGCTTTTCTCCGCTTCATGTTCTTGATTGCATGTTCAACTTCTGCTGGAAGGACTGGAAGAACTCTGGTACTGGTACCTTTCATGATGTCTGGAGTACATGTATCATCCCTTTCATATAATTTGGAGTAGAAATCTTTCACTCTTGTCAAAATTTCGCCTCTATTTCTTGTTACAGAACCATCTTCTTTTCTCAGTGCCATAATCTGTTTTTTTCCCTTACTAAGATGTCCCTTTGCTATCTTTAGGCTTTGGTTGTTTTCAATTGCTTTCCTTACTAGTTCACAGTTGAATTTCCTTATGTCTTCAGTGATACGTTTTCGTACTGTCTTGCATAGCTCTATATATTCCACTTTGGAAGTCACATCTTCTTTAGTTGTCCTCATCTCTCTTCTTTTTTGCATCAACATTTTGGTTTTTCCTGATAATTTGTTCACATACAATTTGTTCTTAGACCCAGCTAATTTTGTTGCTGTTTCCATAAGAGCTTTGGTTACTTTTCTGTTAACTTCAGAAATATCCACTTCTTCCAATGTTAGGCCTTCTAAAGCAGAGAATCTGTTCTTCAGTTCCAATTTGAAGGTATTTTGTTGTTTTTTAAGGTTGGTTATGTCAATACATTTTGTTTGTCTTATGAGCTTGCTACGTTCGAGTTTAGTGTTGAGGTGCATCTTACATCTCACCAATCTATGGTCACTGCCTGTGTTGAACTTGTTTAGCACACTGCAGTCTTCTATGACGAATTTTTTGTTACACATAATAAAATCAATTTCACTTGTCGTCCCATTTGGATGTCTCCATGTCCATTTCCTGTGTGGCTTTTTCTTGAAAAAGGAGTTTAAGATGAAAAACCCTTCTGCCTCTGCAAACTCTACGAGAGTATTTTCCACGCTGGTTTCTGTTGCCGTGACCGAATTTACCTACTGAAGTTTCATTCTGTTGCCGTTGCCCTATTTTTGCATTGAAATCTCCCATAATTATCTTCAAGTGCTGCAGAAGAAAAAATTGAAGAATTTTATGAGAAAATTCGTGATCTAAATAATAAAGGTAAACATTGTATATATGTGTCTGGAAATATAGCAAAATGTTCATACAAAAAGCATTGTACGTGATGGACAGGTTTTACCATCATATTTGAATTCAGCATCTTGAAATTAGTTAAAAACACCTTATTTCATCCATGTTATGAAAATAAAGTTTTAAAATGTTGAATGGTGTTATCAACAGAGATTGAGGCAGGTTTGTGATGAGAACAGGTGGACACGACTTTGGACTCTTGTAAATAATTCTAAAGTTTAGGTGTGCGAATGAGACTCCGAAACGATTCGTTTTGGGCGTTCCATTACTGCTTTGTAAGACGAGGAGGATATATTTTACAGGTAAAATCGTTGGGTAGCCAACGATTTTACCTGTATAAGATAACATCCTCTTCGATAGGAAAAATCGTAAGTTTCTTTGCCGCCCTCAAGTTCAACTCTTCAAAATTTTCAAGTTCCAGCGCACCGTCCAAAAGATTTACTTCTACCCATTGCACACCAGGAACAGTGTGAGGACACTGTTTTATCTCGCCTCGACTACAAATATTCCCAAGGATTTGATGGCCTCTCCGCTAACTTTTTTCTCGACTTCCTTTCATTTCTCCTTCCCTTGGTTACTGCTCCCTTCAACCACCTCATCCCATCCACTAGTATTCCTTCACCTTTCAAACTTCATCATCATTGTCATCAGTCTCCTCCACCCCAAAAAAATGAATCTCTTTTCGCTTGAGAACTGGTACTCCATTTGTATTCTTAACTCCTATTATGAACTATTCATTAAAATCTTTAATTCGTTACTCAACATTGTCTTACCTGAAGTTATCCCTGTGGTCCTTCTCGTTTTCTTAACCAATTGCTTTTTCTCCTACGCAACCTCATTTCACATTCTAACAGTTAGCGAACCACATGGTCTCTTCATCGATCTGCGTCAAACGTTTAATCAAATTACTGATACATACATCTTACATTCCATTGCCCAACTGGCATTTCTCATAACACCTTATACGGTAAACCTTTCATTTCCTTGCCCAATTGGTATCTCTCTTTTCACCTTATAGAGTAAATCTTTCGTTTACGTCAGTGACTCCCTCTTCCTGACATCTGTCATACCTTTCACTAATGGCAACAGACAGGGCTCACCCTATATTTTTACTCACTACTGAGTCTTTGATTAACTCTTTGCCACTTTCTTCTTGCCAGTCTCTCTCCAAATATCCCTACCACACGTCAGCATGTCCAGGTTAGCTCAGCATATGCAAACGATGTCACGGTTGCCTTACTTTTTGATACTGTATTTGACATCCTCTGTCGCACTTCTGAGGAACGTGCCTCTCTCTCTCCGGGCCAATACTTAATGCTCGAAAATGCCCCAAATTATTCATTGCTTACCGGACGTCACGCACTGTTCAGCCCAATCATGCCCCACACCTCCAAAATTACCTTGACCAGGAAAATTTCACTGCAGCTGCCGCTCAAATATGGCACCCGACAATCACACAAGTCCATCTGCTGCTAGTCGTATTCGTCTCGTTTTCCAATTGGTCTCGCTTTCTCTAGTATAGCTGCTGCGATCATCACTTATCTTCTTCCAACAATTAAGAATCCATGGATCTTTCATGCTCCACCTCCCTAGCGTTTTTCTTCATGCATATATATATATCTAACAAAACTACCATCGGCAGACAGCCTTTCATCTATCAACTCATATCTACCAATCGCGTCATCACAAACTCCCTGGAAGTCTTCGTTTAAAGCAAAAATCCTTTCCTGACCATGCAGATGTTCCAGAAGATGTTCGTAGTTTTATCTAGTCTTCCCATTTCGTCTCTCCGCTACTTACCATTAAGGCCTCCGACTTTGGACACAGCTCAAGTCCAATCGTATTGATATCTCCTTAATAGCAAAACATTTGGCATAACCTCTCTCCGACACTTTACTTCTCTTTACTTTTATATCCACATATTTTTACTTTCCAACTTGGATGCACCACGGAATCGTTAAAGTATCCGCATTGGTGAATACCAAACTTTCATGTGAAATCTTGCGTGGAAGACGTCCACCTTTGCCCCTTGATAGCATACAATCTCGGCCATCTTAATTCTCTACAAAAAGCGATTGATCACCGTTTCTCCGAGCTTATGATTTCCACCGGATTGAATTCTGTGTCATCTGCTTCATTGCCCCTGCCATTCTCTGTTTCTCTCAGCGCCCTTCCAACACACTTTCCCGCAGTTTCTCAGAAGAATTTATATAGTCAACACTCGATATCCCGCCATCTTCGCATCGCTTGGGTCTGAACAAATGTAAAACATTCCTTGATCGCTTGACATACCGGCACACGTTTGACACCCTACAACAGCCAATATGTCGTATTGCACCAACCTGCCTTTTCCAACAAAAAAAGTATTTGATGTACCGCCACTGGTAAGCTGTTGGCGAATTATTTTCTCTTTTTTGGACCATGATCCAGTTGTGGTGAATCTGTTGTCGGAGAAAATGTCAGATGTTGCCAGGAGCAAGGGTCAGCTGCTCCTTCCGAAAACGTGCCACCATAAGATAGTCCATCTGGAATGCTCCCACTTTCGAGAGTCAGACGTGTGCCAGAATAAATAAAATGTGTCACGAAGTTTTTTTAGTTTGTGACATCAATTACGGTATGCATTTATTTTAATTTTTCCAGGAGTTAACCGATTTCTATTTATTACGATTTTAGTGTCGTAAAAAAGAAATCGATTAACAACTGAAAAACTGGTGTCTCACGACATTTACCCCTGAAAAATGCCATTTGTTTGCGTGCAGAGATGCATCAGCAATGGGCCTGGTTACCTTTCATTCAGTCTGCTGACTTGTCTGTTGGGGTGCTTTCTTTTTATCAAGACCACCCTGTCATTTTTGGCGAAAGAGAAATGCTTGTATTCTTTTCCTTCTATCAACAGTCAATTAAGATGGAAAATGAGTAAACACCTTATCTCAGGGACATAAATCTTATTTTATCCCACATGATGCTTGCTGTCTTTAGTTTATCTTTTTTGGCTGTACAGATCCGTCTGAAAATGTTCATTATCGTCGAAATTTGAAAAGGAAACCAGTTCTTTCTGTTGTTGTTGTGGCTGCTGCTGTTTGCTGTTTGGAAAAAATGTCGAAATCACGATTCACGCTTATACACCATAATTGTCGCATGAGTGTACAAAGACGTCGTGGTGAACGACACCTATCAGCGTCCAGTTTGCAGAGTCATACCAGACAAACGCCAAGCGTCACAGTTTGGGGGCGCCATTGAGTTCAAGACACGATTTCGCCTGATACGAATTGAGGGAACCCTCAACAGCCAGCAATTCATCAAGGACGTTTCAGAAGCAGAAGTGATACCATACCTTCAGATTTGTCCTGGCGCTGAATGTCCAAGACCTCTTCCGTTAACTGCAGATACCGCTTCTTGCCTGGCCTGCACGTTCGCCGAATACATCCCCAGTTGAAAAAGTTTGAAGCATGATAGCTGAGCAACTGGGCCCGTCGAGCACTTCCACCAGTCACCACAAATGAACTCTGGCCTCTCATAGGACCAGCCTGATACGCTATTCTCCAAGATGATATCAGAAACCTCTTCCATTCAAAGCCGCGCAATGTTGAGTCCATTATTGTTGCTCGAGGTGGCTTCACACCATACTGAGTTTTCAAGGGAAAATATCGTTTTCAGTTTTGCATATGTAATCAGTTATCTCGTGTACACGAGGAATCTGTGAAACCAATTTCATTTCAATAGCATGATGCTTTCTCAGTGTTGCAATATTCAGAAACAGTAGTGTATAACACGCACTATGCAGATTTTTGATAAGAACAAATCATGATAGGAATCGTAGAAAGGTGCTATGGAGGTAAATTTAAGTCCTTATGTCGAGATATTGTAGATATTAAAGTCCATGGCAGAAAATGAAAAATAACAAGCCTTTTTTTTTACGTGGGACTGACTACATCTAACTCCGCGGATAGTATGGGGGACTTTCGGCCGATTGCTGTGATAAAAATAAGTCATAATTGAAATCATTATCGCGTTAAAAAATACGTGCCGCACACTAATAATATTAACATATTCGTAAACACAGTGGAGTAAAATTCCCGTACGGCGCAATACATCGCTCGCGCGACGCCCCATCGCTCGCGCGACGCCCATTCGCTTCCTGTGCGCCAGGAAGATGATGCAATATTTCTGCGTGTGCCGCCGCATTCGAAACAGTCTATTTCGACAACCGTGACCGCAACGCAACAGGGCATGGTATCGTTTCAAATCTCTCGACGAGATCTATTCAAATATGCGAAGAACATGTCGCAGTGGTTTGAACTGAACATTTTAACAATTGTTTTCTTGTGAACTGGATAACACTTTTGAAAATATCGCGGTTTATCTAGACAACCGTGAGTGCAAAACCACTGTGCGTGGTATCGTTTTAAACAGAGGCGTAACTAGAGCGAGGCAGGCGGGGTGGCTGCCCCGGTCTCAGCTCAAGAAAGTGCGCAGAAATCATTGTTCACAATCTGATCAAAACTGAAACTTTTGCCCCACTTTCAGATACAGGTTTTTCGCTTCATACTTTGTCATTTGTACATTTATAGAATTTGTTTATATCTTTCCCCAGTTTCGGTAGTTTGGTAGTTTAAAATTTGCATTTCGTCCTTAACATTTTCAGAGAAAGTCAGTTGCTCACATTCAGAAATGAAGTCATAGTTTTACATATGTTGCAAGATATGGAATTTGTGCACATTGTTGAACATTCTTTGGGGCTACTCGATCATTACTGCGAACTACGAATTCCTACTGCAATTCGGTTCGTGAAGTCGCGGTTGAACGTATTTTGCAAGGTACCGATGTTGTTCATATTGCTGAAGATTCTTTGGGGGCTATTCGATCACAACGGCGACTGCGAGCAACGACTGATACTTGCATTCGGTCCGTTTCATGTGGTACCCGAGGTTCGAACCAGTTGGGAAAAGCCGTACAGACAGTTTGATTGGGCCACCCACATAGATGTGATGTTAATTTTGTTTTATTGAGCGAGGTATATTTGTATGCATATTTGTGTGTATGCGGGTGTGTAAAATAGGAATACAGATGGAAGGCGGAATACTTTGTGGTTTGCCCCGGTCGCGGAACTACTTTCTTACGCCTTTGGCTTTAAAGCTCTTGACGAGATCTATTCAAATACATAAAGAACATATTGCAGTGGTTTAAACTAAAATTAAAAACAAAATGTTTTCATGTGAATGGGTTAACGTTTTCGTCAATGCAGCGGAATTCGCAGAATGAACGCAAGCAAAAGTGGAGAAAACCAAAACGGGAGGTAAGAACAAGTGATGAGGAATGTAAGAATCTAAAAAACGCAAGTGATGAGGAATGTAGGAATCTCATGTTGGGTAATTCGTGTATCGATCTGCTTTGTGTTCGAAATGTATCCAGCATTAATTGTAAACATTATGTAAGCTACTTTTCATCCGCACGTCGTGGTCCTACGTTCCAAACTGACGACTCAATCAGAACTGAGCCTACCTGTTTTTTTTTCTTTGACAACTGTCACATTTAAACTGTGTTTTCCTTCTTGTGTTCAACATGTGAGGAAAGGTATGTAATTACATTCTTTCTTAGATTCTTAATTAGCAACAAATTGGCTAATTACACTAGTCAACACAATTTTTTAGACATGGAATAATGAAGGCGTTTCTAACAACTTCTCATGCTGAATTCGGAAGAAAAATCATTGTTTTCTATCACACACAGCTTTTCTATTACGAAGTTTTTAATTAATAAATGTATTGATAGATTTGACCTATTTTGTCACAATTGTCATGTAAGTTTTCTAGATATTTTTTCTAATATATACACCCAAGCGGAAACATACGAGTTATGCATCGTGTCACGACATAAACACGTCATCAATCTGAGCAAACGTATGCATGTATTGAACTTACTTTCACTGCGTAAGCACTGATTGAGTTTGAGTTCTCTTTTGTCTGATGATTAGATTACTAGGCAACTGTGTTGTGGTTGATACTTTGTCATTATGCTAAGGAAGTGTTTAAATCATCCCGATACCTTCTGCTATGTGTGTGGATAATTGACATTTAAAGCTGAACAGCAAAAATTTACTGGACTCTTAAAAATGTTACGCGCTATACGTTTTATTTGTAATTCATTACAAAAAAAAAGGTTGTAACGAAATTTCACTTTGCAGTTTTGGCTAAGTGGCAGAAAATTTACCATTAGAGCTGAAATATTTTGTGAAACGCAGCGTAATCTCTGACATAAAGTTGTCCAACGTGATGCATGACTTTCGGAACAGTAAGTCAAAGGACAAAAAGGTGTGTGGGGCGGAAAGTTTCAGGATAATAGAGGACGAGAGGAAGAAACAGACACACCAGGAAACAAACAAAAATACGAGCGCGCAAGCGACACGGACACACACACACAGAGACACAAAATCATAGTACTGAGGACCCGCTAACTAATCAGAGGAACTGATGATCATGCTGCGTGGTCATTTAAGCAAAAGTTGTGTAACCATTGCGTTTTAAATTTAAGTTTTACTAATTAGCCGATTTTCTTTGATTAATCCCCAATTTCTTTGATTAACGATTCACTAGCTAATGGGCAATGTTATCAATTTTTAACAATTATTGGAAATTAAAGAACAAACGCCCAGGGAAACTGCATGATACACCGCATTCCGTGCTGAGCAAAGCAGAAAATCTTTCGGCTTCGATTTAATCATCCAACTCACTACATCCCTACAAAGACTTCTTTACTTTTCTTCATTTCTCACACTTGTCGTTGTACAGATGTATTACAATAATGATCATTACATTCTCCCACAGGTTTTATTTCTTGCGAAGTCTTTTAAGATACGACAGAAAAAAAAGCACATATCCATAGGATACATTTATGCTATCATTTCAATAATTTTTAACTTTTCATGACATTCAACTTTTCAATTTAATGGTGTAAAAAATTTTAATTTTATTACGATGCTTCCTCTTTTAGATTTCAGTTCCAAAGTTTTATATTTCTTTTTCGGCATTAGTTTTCAAGATTTTTTAGATTTTTCATTTTTCAAACCCATTTTATTTTTTCAAACACCACGTTTCCCGAAAACTGTGATGATGAGTGGCACAGCCCTGTGTCTGGGTAAAACGGACGAATGTTCTTTCAAATTTAAACTCCGTGTTTCTTTTATAAAAGAAAAAAATTTTAGTCGCCCCGTTGACGCAGTGGTCTAAACGCTGCCTTTTGATCATCCGTCCATAATGGCACCAGGTTCGAATCCCTTGAAGCAGGGATGTAGTGTTTTTCTGATATAATTGGTTTTTTCCGTATTCTGGTGCTAGCGACCCTAAATTAGGGACAGGCGAGTGTTTATAGCCCACCCAGTTGCTCAAATTGGTTCTTAAACCTTCAATCAAAAAATGAAATAAATAATCACTGAAGAGAACTCAGGGGTAGAATAATATTTTTTTACCCATTTAGTCCCGGACTTACAGCAATGAAAATTCGAGAGATTGATAAATTACCATGATGCTAGAGAGAATCATCTCTCTAGCATCATGGTAATTGATCAATCTCTGAGGAGCCGCCCCGGTGGCGCAGTGGTCTAAGGCGTTGGCCTCTGATCATTCGTCCGTAGGGGTCCGGGTTCGAATCCCGGTGAGGCATGGATGTTGTGTTTGTCTTCCGGCACTGGCTCTCTCCCTTCCCTGGAACCAGTGACCCTAAATTAGGGACGGGCGACTGCTTATAGCCCATTTGAGTTGCTCACGGTGGTCGTTAAACCTCCAATCAAAAAAAAAAAAAAAAAAAAAAAAAAAAAAAAAATCTCTGAGGATCATCACACTAGCATGGTAATTGGTTAAAAGTCCATAATTGACTGCACCAGAAAGGTTCACGATCAAGACATCCACTGCACTGAACACCGCGGTCTGTGTCAACCAAGGAAGAAAGATGAAGGGAAGTGACAAATTTTATCATGGCAGGAATACCACTGTTTTCCCTGGTTAAACAGGGCATTGTGAATGGTAACACATGACTTCATTTCGCTTACATAGTGGTAAAAAGCCTGAAGTTCAGGCAAAGAACTGGTTGCAGAATAATTGGAATAATTCCGCATTATGTTTGGTACCCTCTAATGACCCTCTTACTGTTGAGCACGGAATCTAGTTGAGCGTCTGTGAGATGAAACGGAGTGATGCGCTCAAGCTCGAAGCCATTATCATCGGTAACTCTGAGACCTTTATGGATGGCTTCCTTAGCGCAATTAGCGGCAATACTATCAAAACGTTTCCAACACCTGGGACAGTACATGCCACAATGTGTTCTTGCTGTCGTGAGGGTGAAAGGCGAGTCCACATGCTATTAGGTGGACCCACATGTTATCAGGTGGGTGAGGATAGTAAAGTGTCCTTTCAGTGTATTACACTTCTATGCTGGTTAATTGGCAACAGCCTGTAGGCTTTAATTTTCATGTTCATAGTACAAGTGATAAAGACCTACGCTAGGTTGAAAGTCTTCCGGTTTTTTTTTTCATTTTTTATTAACATACCTAGCATGCATATCTAATAAACTTCATGTTCCTGGTTCTCACGTTCTTATTTCTCATCTCTTTCTTAGCACTATTGCTAGCAGGCATCTTCCTGTTGTCAGACGGGAACCAAGAGGATTTTTTATCACTTTGTGGCGATACTGAATTTCGGAAAACAAAGAGAAGACTAAGTGCAGTGGAAAGGGATGGATAGTCAGAAATGTGCGCCTCTTAAAAAGATGGGATACAGAAAGAAGAAGGAAGACAACATTTATTTACCTGTGAGCACATGAAATGTGAGCTTTAAACTTTCACACTTAATCTGATTTCCCTACCTTGCTAACAGTAACTCAATTTGCATCTGTGGAAATATACAATACATTGATACACACACCGTCTTTGCACGATAATTTATTGTTTAAAAGATGACAGATATTTACAGAGTTAAAAAGATTTAAAACCCATTAGCACTTTTGGGTCGACGGTCGCACCCGTCTTCAAATGGAAAAGAGTAATTGCTGCCAGTGTACTTCAATATATACATCAGAGTGTGATCACGTGTTAAGTGTAGAGCAGTGTTGCAAGGGTATCATACTGTTGACATCGCGTCATAAGTGAATTACAGATGAAACAGAACCCAAATGAGAATATGTTAAACAGAGTGCATATTATACAGAAAATGTGTATTTGTCAAAATTCACGTGTTAACAATCAATATTATTATTTAAGTTGATAGCTGTGATGTGTCGTTTCCGAATCCTGGGAAGGTCAACTGGGGAGTTGTCGTTGCAGCAGCGGTCCCCAAAGGCTTCGATATATAAGCTTTCACTGATATGTAACGAGTATATTCAAGCGGCGGTATGTAACGACTTAATGTTGTTCTAGTCTGGTTGAACAGTTCCACATGCTACATTTCTGGCGAGTGCTGTATTGCTGTGGTTAACACGGATATCGTATTTACGCTCGTGCACTCGAGTCCCAAGGCTACGTTTTGTAGAACCCACGTAGTTACTTGCATGTCCACCATTGGAAAGGTCTATCAAAGGGACATTGTACTATCTCCATTTATACAAAATGTCAGGTTGTTCTTGGTCTTTTTTGACAAATGAAATTAAGTTCCTGTATCTAATGACAAAATGAATATCGTATTTCAGATTTCAGACAAATGCATGTCAATACATTGGTTATGTCTGGGTACTGTTCCATTGTACCAACAAAACGTTTTGCTGTTTTTTGGTCTTTGATCAAATATCTAGATCTATCATTTGAAATTCTTCGATAGACTGGGTTAATCATGTATTAGGATATCCATGTTTGGCAGCTAAATCAAAAATGAAATTTATCTCAGATTTAAGCAAAGTGTCAGCAGACGAATCCGTAAAAGCTCTTCTGATTAAAAAGTTGATGGCTAATAACTTGTGTGGTAATGAGTGTGAAGAGTTAAACGGAATTAGATTATTGCTGGCGGTAGGTTTTCCATAAACTGAGTAAGATAGATTACAAGTTTCTGGGTTACGGGAAATTCGGAAGTCTAAGAACGGCAAAGAGTAGTTAGATTCAGTTTCTATCGTTTGCAAAGAATAGTTAGATTCGAAGTCTAGAATGGCAAAGAGTAGTTTTAATTCGAAGTCTAGAATCGCAAAGAGTAGTTAGATTCAGTTTCTACCTTTGCTAACAAATAATCAAATTCATGAAAGTTAACTTCACCAAGCATTAAAACTTTACTGTATTAGCTTCTTAATAAGCGTAAGCCAAATTTTGTCTTTTATCACACGATTTAGAAACTTTACATGTATGACTTATATTTTCGCGAGAAATTGACATTTGTCTTAAATACAAGACTGCCAAAAATTCTAGACGTCAAGTTAGCCTGCAAGGTTTACATGTTATTCCAATTCATTTATTCCACAAGTATTCAACTTTGCTATCACAACTTCAAACCGCCGCCCCGGTGGCGCAGTGGTCTAAGCGATGGCCTCTGATCATTCGTCCGTAAGGGGTCCGGGTTCGAATCCCGGTGAGGCATGCATGTTGTGTTTGTCTTACGGCACTGGTTCTCTCCCTTCCCTGGAACCAGTGACCCTAAATTAGGGACGGGCGACTGCTTATCAAAAAAAAAAAAAAAAAAAACTTCAAACCACAAAGAAAAAAATAATCCCCTATGTACATTTGGGATAGTACATCACTGTATCGCATTTTACATTTAGGATTGACAATTTCCGCTGGTCCACTCTCCCTCTAGCGGCAAAAGGAAGACTTACTGTAGTACGGGTAACGTTCTTGGCTCAGTGCTTGGCTGTTGGTAGATCGCTTATTACGTTCAGTTGTCTTGGTTTAATGTATTTTTGCATTCATTCTGGAATTTCCACACTTCCTGTCTTGAAGACGTATTATTCTGACAGCAACCAAGCGTGTATCGTCACAACGTAGTCTGCTGACAAATTAGTACCAGCTGAACCTCTTAACTCATATATGGCTGCTTCAACTCTCCCATCGGTTTCTTCCGAAGCTCCGCCTTCTCTTAGGATGTACTACCCCAATGTTGCCGCTGCTTTTAGTTCATCCGATCGTGAGTATGAACCACTTGCTGCCGATTCGGAGATGACTGACTTGGCAGAGTCTAAATATACCGCCCCCAACGTCGTCAAGATAATCCTTTCAAATTTCAAACGAAATATTGCCACGCTACGACTTCTATGCCGAATAAGAAGTAACCTTCAGTCAAATCCTCACCTACGGGAGATCCTGACTTTCATCCAGAGTTTTCCTCGGAATCCACGGACGCACCTAATGTAATTATGGCTCAAAGGGATGATCCTGCTTTTGCTGTGATTAGAAGTCCCAACAACGTTTCATGAAGATCAAACGTCTGTTATTTCTGAATTTGATATGGGCTATCTCTCAGGCACTTTACGTTCTGGTCCTTTGACAGCTTCAGGCTTTGTCCGAAATTATCAAATGCAGCCTTACGATCGCAGTCTTTCTTTTCTTTACACACAGCACAAAAAAGATAATTTTAAAGAGTTTCCTTGCGTTCCCTCGACACCAGAAAAACGTCGAGGAATTACAGCCTACCTATGACTTTCCGTTTTAAAACCATTTCGCTGAACCGATCCAAATATTGCAAAACTTTTGACTCATCCTCTGTGTATTACTGCACCAATCTATTTTCTACAACACAAAACCTACTTGGTGTACCGCTTCTTGTAAACTGTGGGTGAACTGCTTTCCTAGTTTTCCGGACCATGATTCAGTTGTGATGAATTTTTTGGCGGAAAAAGTGTTAAACGTTAGTAGTATATAGGGGGTACTATGGCACACCCCAAAATCACATAAAAACCTCAAAATCAGGCATTTTTTGATTTTTCAGACCTCAATAATCACGAACATTTTAAGGCTTTTTATGATCAAAAACACCATATTTTCATTAAAAATCATTGATTTTTGGGCATAAAATAGTCAAAAACATCAGATTTTTGAAAATTGAAGTTTTTACTCTGTTTTTTCATAAAAACAGACATCATAAAAACACGCATTTTTAATGATATTTGACGACTTTTTTGAACAATTGCAATCATTTTGAGCTTTGAATAGCTTTGAAAGTGATGAAATGATGGATTTAGTGATCAATAGAAAAGTTGTAAAACAAACTACTTTGCAAAGTCCTTTTTAAAAATGCATTAAAAAAAGGGGTACCCAAAATGGATACCCCTTATAGGAAGATTAAAAATTTAGGAAGATTAAACAAATTCAAGATTTAATTAAAAATATTACAAAGATTTAAACGAATTCAATAATATAAGGTTTTGTTATGTAGTACTTCATTTCTCTTTAAAGATATGTCCTATTTTATTTTCTGTTTCGGTAATTCTTCTTTTGAACCTCTCTCGATCAACTGCATATGTTTCCCATATACCTTTTCATTTCCTACATATATGACATTAGGATCGAAGTGAACTTTCATTTTAATAGAATTCGTTTTTTTAAGTTTTTACTAATTCATAATCATAATATAGATCATCAATTTTACCTCTGAATCTGAATATATAATTACCTTTATTAATTTTTTTAATTGCACTGTCAGATAGTTTTCCGTGACATTTTCTAAGATAATATTCTCTTTCTTCATCATTGACTTCTATTTTTGCAATAGTTGCATCTCCGAATTTCGTTTGGATTTTTTTCAGTGACATCAATTTATAATCTCCAGGATTCAAATCTTTTAATTTCTGTGTTTCTGTAAATAATCTGATGCTATTGAACTCATCCATTTATAAGATTTTATTTTTTTAAAGGTTTTTGAATACATGTGATGAGAACTGTAAATTACAATAACTTACAAACTCATTTAAAATTTCTAATCCTTTGTTTTTAATTTCCTCGTTTTTTTCTTTTTTATCAATCATTCTTTTTACCTTTTTTAAATATTTATAAACTATAGTTAGAATATCTGAAAACTTGTAATTATCTCTATACATATGAATCAAGTCATCACAAAAATGAGCGAATTGAGATATTTCGTTACTATATTTTTTATCTGAAGAACAGTATAGAGCTCTAAGGTCACCCATTAAATCCATTTATAAGTTTTCATTTTTTGAAATATAATTCTTATAATGCATACATCTATACATAGAGCATCCGGGGCCTAAAACTCTTGGACATTTAGGTATATCTAAATCAACAGATGGAATATCTTCAAGCATCTCTTTTTCCATTACTCCTCCTTTATATGCAAATGTACCACCATAAATATGGTACAGGTTTTTAATATAGTTCTTTACCTCACAATTATTAATCCATAGTTCTTTGCTATTTGGATATCTTTTAAATCTCAGTCCATGCACATCTAAAACACACTTACGTACGATATTCAATTCTTGTTCATCTAATTTGCAGTCAGGTGTGAACACTGATATTGTTTCACCAATATTCAGTTTTGAGTGTACCCAACTTATCTCTCTTGCTATCTTACGATTTGGGAGTACAAATCCTTGAATATTTATAATCACAATTATATCATTCATTGTTTATATTTACTCACTTTTTTAAATACATATCCAAAAGGTACAGTATTCAAATCATCTAGAATTCTTCTTTTATCAAATCCAAACATGTATTTCTTGTTCAGTGTATCTACAGCTATATTTCTATCTTTTTGTATCTTAAACTGATTATTTGATATTTCTAAGTAATCTGTTTCACCTGTTATTACTTTCATTCTATCATTGAAATTCAAAATATTTTCATTCTCATAGCTCATTTTAAATCCTTTAACTTTACCTTTTACAGTTCCATCATTTAGTATGTATCCATAGTCTTTTGGTGCACCAGCTATCCAGGATTTCATATATTTGTCCTCTCCCAATTCATCTGTCCATTCTCCTAACATGCATCCTGTTTTGATTTTATTAGTTCCATCATCTATATACACAACACTATCTGTGTCTTTATAAATCACTTTTTCACGTAATTTATCAAGCATTTTATATAATCTAATTCTAGCAGAACTAGTGGTGAAAGCTGCTATATAAACGTTAGTATTGAAGTTATTTTTAACATATTCATCTTTCATTTTATAAGTCATTTCTACACAGTCATCATTCATAAATATCATATTTAATTCTTTGAGATTATCATCTAATATAATTTTATAAAATTCATCTAAATCCATTACGTATTTAGTCTGTTTCATATTTTTTCTCTGTCCAAACTTACCCCATAATGAGTTCAAACATATCTTACTTATAAATCTCATTCCTGGATTTTTTTCTATTTTATCTAATTTTATATCTAATTTCTTGTAAACTGTCTTCTTATATTCTTTTTCACTTTTAAAGTTTTCAGACCATTTATCATCTGTTTCTAATTTGATTTTCAAAAACATTTTAACGTAATCTCTAAATAGTTCATCAGTTTTATTTTCAAAATTCCAAACCTCATATATTCTTAAAATTTTATATCTTTTTTTAATTGCTAAATTCATTTCATCAGTAGTCCATGTACTAGTGAAACATCTTTCGTCTCTTTTATGATTACACTCCTTATTTCTAATTTCAAAGCATTCTTTACATTTCTTTTTATCTACAACAGTTTTAAAGTGATTACATTTGATAGTTTTAGAACATGATTTACAAAGAGCAAACATCAATTTTTCATCTTTAATTGGCAACACTGGATGATATAAATTTCTAGGTGGTAAGACCTTACATTTGATGAAACCATACCATTCTTTATCAAATTTTTCAGGATTAAATATCTTAACAGGATGACCAATTGGATAATTATCAAAGTAATTTACAGTTGGATACAGTGAACATACATCAATATATCTACCTTTTTCATTATTTTTAAATTCATATTTCAATTTAGTAGGCTCACACCTACCCCCATAAAATGCATCTCTAGGATTTAAAGGTTCCACGAAATCTCTATTCCATTCATTTTTTTATATATTTTTTAATTTCTTTATTATTATTAAAATCACATTCCCATATAACAATTAATTCATATCCAGCTTTTAAAATCTTCTTTTGAATCCTCTTAGTTCTTTTATATAAGTCTTTCATACATATCTGATTCTGTTCATTTATAGTTGATTCTCTATAACATCTATTACATCCATGCCAGTGACATCCATGAAATTGAAACACTGTGTTTTCATAAAATCCATCTACTTTATAAATTTTCTTACCTAATTTTAATTTTTTCTCTCCACCATTTAATGCATGTTGAATATTGATATTATTCTTTTTAGACAGATAATCTAACCAAGCAATTGATTTTTTACTATATTTGTCTTTTTGAATTGTATCATCATCTATGGCAATTGTACCTTTTTTTAAGAATTTATCTCTATAAATACTCATGCATACACCTGCTAGAGTTACATATTTAAATGGATCGATATTTGCGATTTCTAAGAATAATCTTCTCAATTCTAAACATCCTCTTCTTAAAATATCTACATCTGATCTACAGTATTTAACAAATTCTTTTTGAAAATCAAACGTATCGTTTTTAACAGTTTCATACCATTTTAAGAATTCATTTCTCTCTTCAGATTTCATAGAATCACATCCATAGTAATGTTTTTCAGGGTATTTACCTATATAATTTTGATTACATTCTTTATTAAAATAATGAGGAAAATAACCTTTTGCCATCTCTTCTAACCCAAATGTTTTTGGAAAATCTCTTAATGGAATCATAGTAAAATTGATTGAATCTATGAATCTTATATTATATCCAGATGCCTGCATATAATTGAGTTTATTTCCATTATATATAGTAAACACTTCTATTTTGTTTTTAAAACAGTATTTAGCTAAGAATTGAAAATCAAAGCCTTTACCATAATGAGCTAGTACAGTATATCCAAAATGTTTTTGTTGAAATAACCAATTACAAAAATCATTTTCATTTTCAAATATCTTTTCACTACCATCATACATTTGACATACAACTAGATTAACTTCATGAGTTCCTGTTTCTTGTTTAGTTTCAACATCAAAGAATATATATTTCTCAGTATATTCATATCTACATTTTTCACACCAATCTTTTCGATTTCTTGTTAACTTAGGACAATCATTTTCACATTTACCACCTTTAGCATCTTTACGTTTCATATAGCATTTATGATCATGTAATACATATTTCCAACAATTTTTACATCTCTTTTCACCACATACATGCTCTTTGGGTTTTCTCTCATATCGATTAATAATTCTTTTACATTTTAAACATTTCCATAGACATTTACATACACTAACACCTTTCTTATTTTTTCTTTTGTGGTTATCAAAACACTCCTCACCTTTAAATAATCGATTACATTTTTTACAAAATATCTCTTCACCATTACAGTTACTATCTGTTTTAAAACATCTATCACATTTGAGAGGACATCTGTGTTGATCTGATCTTTTATAGCTTATTTGACAATAATCACAGTAATTCTCTTTTCCTAAAAATCCTTTAACAGAAGTAATTACATCGAAATGATTTCTATTTTTCAATATGTAAATACATGTAGATTTATATTTACCACTATATATACGTTCATTAAAATTCTCTCTGCAAAATATATTTATCTGAATATCTAAGAATTCTTCAAATATTTTAACCTCTTCTAAGCAACATATTTCTAATGGAATATTGCATAGTTCATGTAATTTTACAGCTAATGATTTTTGTAAAACTCTACCCATTTTGATGTATCTAATATCATTTTTTGATAATTCATTATGATTCAATTTATCACATAATAGCTTAGGATTTTGAATAGATAGAGCAGTTACAATTGATCTAGCTAAACATATGTTATCATCATTTTTTATCTGACAGATACTTCTTTTATTTTCTATTGTTTCATCATTAATTATCTTTATATGTTTACCTCCTGAAGGTAATTCAATTACATTAAAATCAAATATACAATCAGTTATTTCTAATTCCTTATATTCAATTTGATCAGATAATTTATAAATATATAGCTCATAGGCATCCTTAGTATACATCATTTTATCATGAAATGGTTTATTCAGTTTAGGATTATATACAATTATATCTACTTTATCTTGAATTTTACCAATTGCTTTTCTAAATATATGTTGTAAAATATTGAAATATTGTTCAGGTTTAATGTTTACTCCAGCTACTCTATAATTCTTTCTATGTACCATATATTTTTTAATATATTTTCCTTTTGTTTCAATAATTTCATAATCAGGTTTAAATAATTTTTCAAGATTTACATCTGTTTTAATTTTCTTTTCTTTTCTTGGTTTCAGTTTGTTATCTTTGAATTTTAAGTTAAAAGAATCAAATAATTTTTTAATTCTATTTCTTCTCTCTGGATGATTAATAAATATTTTTCTTTTTCTATCTAAATATTCTGATGTATCTAATCCAAGGATATCTACTAAAACAGACTTATAATCACCTGTCTTTCTAATATATTTTATCAACGATTTAATTAAATCATCTTTTTTTACATTTCGTTTTCTGATATTTAATCTTTTTAAAGCATTTCTAAGTTTCTGAACACTAATAGCATTCAGAGCACTTTTAAGATGCACAATAATAGGCTTCAAAGACTTTTCCATTTATAAGGAAAAAATTTGTAACTATTTATAGGCAGGTATTTTTATAAACAGATTTTCAAAAGACGTTTATGTAAAGAACTTCTTAAATGTCTTTGATAATGAGCATAAGTATATTCTCTTCCACAATCACAAACCAGTTTCCTATATAGAGTATAAGTTTGACAATATTTGCAAATATGCTGACGATCAACTCTACCATAACGACGATGAATGTAAAATTCATCAATAGGTTTTGTTTGTTTACAACTTGTGCATGTTTTGTCTTCCATTTATTAGGAAACAAATTTATAAATACTTTGCTTTAAGCTGAAAAGCTTGCTGCTTTAAAGTCTTCCCAGATCTTTTCATTTTTTGGATTTATATTAATTTTAATATCATTTGATATATTATAATAGTCACAAATTTTTTAATAAAATATACATATTTTAAATTTTTCTCATAGTACATAAAATCCAATAATTTTAAAAATAAATCTTCTGCTTCCTTATTAAATTTAAGGTTATTTTTTCTTTTAAACTGATTAAAATATCTTATTCTACTAACATATCTACTTTTTAAATATTTATTATAATCTATATAATAACAGTCTTCCTCTTCATCATATTTCATTCTTTTTATTTGTTTCATTACTTTTTTAAAATTTTCAGGAATTTCAATTTGTTCTTCTTCTGAAGATGAATAAGAAAAGTAATTCGCTTCTTCAATATCATTTTCCATTTATTAGATATCATTTTATTAAAAACTTTTAGAACTTAGTTATTCTTTTAATAGCCTCTTTTAAATTATCAATAGTATGATCATTAACAATATTAAGATGATTAAATTTAGTTTCTATGTATGATATATTTTCTTTAACTCTGTTAAATAAATTAATAGAATTAGGATTATATTTTATTTCATATACTGTATTTAAATCTGGATACTTTATTTTTAAATTACCAATAGTTTTATTCATTTTATCTCTTTGACATCTGATTACATAATAAGGATAATCAGAGTTTTCTTTATTTTTCTGTATGATAGTAAACATATGAAGCTTTTTAGAATTAGCAGTTTTAGGTGTTATATCCTCTTCTACTTCTTTATATTTTTCATTTTCAAGTTTTAATTTTTCCATTTTCTTTTTTATCTTATTTAATTTCTTATTTAATTTTTCATTATCATTCTTGTATTTATCATTGAATTTTTTAATGTAATAGTCTTTAACAATCTTGTTAACTTTATCATAAAAATCGTTTGAAACCCAACAAGATATATTTAAAATTAATTCCTGCTTAACATATGTTCCATTAATAATATTCTTACCTGTTCCTTCTCTTATTTCATACATTTGATCATTTTTATGGCGGCCCGAATTCGGGCCACCACAATTTTTATAATATTTTATTAATTCTTGAGATTTTTTATTCTCTAACCATTTTTTAAATTTTTTACCACCTTGTTTGCATAATTTTGTAGCATTAAAGTATCCAGTATTTTTATCTATTATAATTTTAAAATCTCCAAATAGACCATACCAGTAATTATCTTTGATTTGTTCATAACATACATCTTTTAATGAAGCCATTTATTAGATATCATGTTATTAAATACTTTTTCACGTATATCTTATTTTAAATCGTTAATAATTCCTGCCTAAGAAATTATATCTTTAAATACTGAAATACAGTTTTTTCTTTCACATATAGATGGTAGCACAAGCAATTAAATCTCTTTCTTGCTTAGATGTAGTCATTACTGATAAGCTGCGAGCGAAAATGTTTACATAACCAGAGTTGAACAGCTGCCAAAATACTCTCCGCGGCGCGCGATACGTGTCCTCGGAAAGAAGCAATTCTTCGTTACGTAACAACTTTGGATCATCGCCAATTTTCTATTGCTTGAAACGTAAATATATGTTTCAAGCAAGAATTCATCGGCCTGTGTTGGCCGAGTGGTAGCGAGTCAGGCATGCATGCAAAAGGTCTCAGGTTCGAAACTCGATACGGTAGAATGGCTCCCTGTTCAAACTTTGAAAATAAGTTTGGTTCATGGTAGAGCGTGTGCGTGAATAACATCTGATGGTAGAGTGTGAATAACAACCGGTGGAGGGTCTAAAACGCCCATACGTACCTGGCTGGCCAGATACAAATAAAATAAAAAAAAATAAAGCATAGACCCTCCTCCGAAGGGGCGTTTTGCAAAAAATTTCAAATTACAGCGTCAACCCAACTGTTAAATTCATCAGGATATCCCAACCATTTAACTAAGTATTTATTTCCTTTCTTTCTAATAATTCTTTCAATCTTATAAACCTCATCTTTCTTATCATATTTAACCAGTTCCTTTTCATAAAATGTTCCTGTAATTTCTTCATTATTTAAATCTTTTATATATTGAACACAGATCGGAGGATCTGTGTTCAATATATCGGAAATTATAAATATTTCTTCTGTAAATGTTGGAAGATAACCTTTCTTAAATTCTCTTTTATATTTTGAAATTCTTATTTTATCTCCTTTTTGATATTTTGGTTTATTTTTCTCTTTTTCTTTATACAAATTATTATAAATTTTTAATTCATTTTCTTCCTTACTTGCTTCTATAGGTGTCATTTTAATGGATCTATGATAAGAATTATTATAATTCTTAATTAATTTATCTAGTACATTTAACCACTTTCTAGTATTATTTGCTGTGAAATACTTCCACATTTTAGTCTTTAAAGTTCTATTGAATCTTTCAATAACAGCACATTTAATCTCAATATTCTCAGTTGTAAACCAGTGAATATTTTCATCCTTGAATAACTTTTGAGTTTGTTTATTTATAAACTCTGTACCCTTATCTGTTTGAAGTTTTTCTGGTTTTCTTTCTTTAAATATTTTTTTAAATGCTCTAGTTACCTCTTCACCTGTTTTTCTTTTAATCGGAATTGTCCAAGCATATTTACTGAATATATCAATCACTGATAAAATATAATTTGTGTCATTATTAAAGGATTTAAATTCTTGCATATCTATAAGGTCAGCTTGAAATTGGTCATTGACATGAGAAACATAAATTCTTCTTCTTTTAAATCTATGAATAAGTGGTTTATGTTTTGTATATACATCTTGTTGATGTAAAAACTCTTCTATATCTTTCCTGGGTAATTTAGTTTTTCTTTGTAATTCATTAATACCACAATAACCAGTTTCTGGTGTATAATAAATATTTTTAAGGTGTTTCACGACGTCTTTAAAAAAACACTCTTTTTAGATCCACAAACTTTACACTTTCCTTTTGCCATCGGTCTTCCATTTTTAGCTACTGTTTCTTGAATATCTTTAGTTTCAGTTTTCTGTTTGCACTTTAAGCAATACATATTTATATAGGATGAAATTCTTAAACCAAATGTTTTCTTTGCTTTTATAATTGGTTTTATAACAGCTCTAGCTTGTTTCTCTCCTAATGGATAGAATCCACTTGTAGTATTTTCAATTGAATCTAAATCGTTTAAGAGTTCTTGATCAGCAATATGTCTCTGTTTAGTATCTTTAGTTTTACTATAAGCTACATCATGTTTTTTACAAGCTTTATCAACTCTGTTAATTCCTGGATCACCTCTTTTTAATCTCTTTTCTAATTTTGTAAATGGACCACAATACTGGTAACCAGGTATATGCATTTCAGGTGGATTTAATTTATCTTGTAACCATCCTACTATATCACCTCCTTGTAATTCCATTTATTTAAGTGTAAATCTATTTTACATATCTATAACCATTTAGTTGCGTTTGTTTTACATATTTCTCTAAAGGAAAATACTTCATATTTTTTATAAAATCCTCTTCTCTAACGTAAGCATCCTGTTCTGAAATTGAATTAGCGTTTATTAAATTTAATATCTGTTTATAAAATTTGTAAGCTTGTTTATATTCTTCTTTTCTCTCTGAAATATTTAGAGTTTTATCAACACCTTCAATGACTCCTGCTCCTAAAGAAAGTGCTGCTAAAGGAATAAATGCAAAAGCTGATAAACCTGAAGCACTAAATATAAATTTGCCTACTGATAGTGATATACTAATTTTATTATAGTAATTAAAACTTTTTCTGTATACATACATTTTCTTTTCTAAATATTCTTCCATTTATATAGGATCAAAGTTATGTCTGTATCTCATATGAGGATTTTTCAAATCTAACATGAAGAAATCATAAGGTTTTTTAATACTTTTTTGATAAGGATCTATATTAAAATCACCATCAATTTCTCTAATAATTTGTTTAATTTCTCTGTGCTGAAGTTTAAAAAATATAAAGTAATCACAGTTTTTTCTTATATCAATAGGTGTTGAATAATAGGTCTGTGATAAATAAATAATGGATGCATTTTTCTTCCTTCCTCTTATAAAAAATTTTTCAATTTCGTTTTGATCTTTTTCTTTTACACAGTCATCAAAAATAACTAGATTTTTTAATGAAGGATCTAAGTCATCTACAGTAATAAATTCATTTATGTCTGAACTAAATAATGTTTCTTTCTTAAACTTTTTAAATAATTTTAATAACTTATTTTTATTCTTTCCCTTTATTTTTAAAATGTCTTCCTCTTCTATATCATCAAACACTGAGTAATTTTCTTTTAATTTAGAGTATTTAGGTTCGTTAATATCTTTTGCACATATGAATAATGCATCAAAATTTAAATGATCATATATTAAATTTAATAGTAAATTTGTTTTTCCACATCCTGAAGATCCTGTTATTAAAAGTTTAAAAGGATGAATAGGTAATATTGGATTTTGATTTGGATCTATAAATTCTTCTGGTTCTGAATAATCTTTTAGTTTAATGCTGCAAGGCTTAATCATATTTATTTAATAGAAATTCAGCATCTTCAATAAACATTTCAGCTTCAAATAATAAGTCTTCAGCTGGTATTCCTTGAGATAAATAACATTCAGCTAGATATAATGCCATTTCAGCAAAAGATAAATATTCTTCAATTTGTTCAAAATCTTCCATTTATATAAGTAAAATAATTTGCTTGGAAGTAAAATAATTTGCTTGGAAGCAAATTTTCAGTTAAATAAATGAGTAAAGTGATACAAGATTTATTAAAATTAGCAAAAGTAAATGCTGAACTAAGAAAACGAAATAAGGAAAAGCAATTAGAAGATTTAGGATATGAAGAGGCAATCACAAAATTTCATAAACCTATAGTTGAAAAATTAGAATATCAAGATGTATCTAGAAAAGAAAATTTAAAAGCTATTCAAGATGCAATTGAAGAACTTTCATTTCAACCAATTGCAGAATCTTCAAGAATTCCTGCCTTAGAAGATGTTGAAGAACCTATTTCAGATGCTAAAGAAATGTATGAGAGAGAAGCAGGAATTCATAAAATTAACTTAAACAAAAACTTGAATGTATCAGTTATTAAAAAAAAAGTTAGGATTTGATTTACCTTCAGAATTAGTTAATAAGTCTGATGAAGAGATTGATGAAAAAATAAAACAAGCAAATGAAAAAATCAGTGAAATCGGACGTCTAAAAGGTCCTCAAGTAAAAGCACTTAATAATGCTAAAGATGAAGAAAAAAAGAAAAAATTACAGAAAAAAATTGATCGTTTCGATTATAAAATGGCTGAGGTGCGAAAATATATTAGAGCATTAGAAGCTCTCAAAATGGGGAATTACTATATGGGTGAGGGTCTTAATATTTTAGATAAATTAACAGATAAAATATGTAAGGGAACTAAAAATAAGAAAGTATATAACCAAGTAGTTCAAATACTAGATTTATTATTGAAAGAGGGTAAAATGACTAATGAGCAAGTAAAACAATATTATTCAAAGTTTCTATCTTAATAAATGAGTAATTATATTGTATCAAGAATTTATTTGAGTGAAGGTCAGAAAAACAAATTAAAATCAGCAGTTAAGAAAGGTGAAGAAATTACATTGCAAATTGATAAAACTAAAAGTGCTAATCATGATATGTATTAAACAAAAACTCAAATTAATCAAATTAAAAATGGTAAACGAATAACTATAAGTAAGACACAATTAAAGAAAAACGGAGGTATTTTACCCTTTTTGATCCCTATCTTAGCAGCTCTTGGTACTGGTGCTTTATCTGGTGCTGCTAGTTTTGGTGTGAATAAAGCTTTAAGTAAAGTAACTGGATCAGGTTGTAAACCGAAAGGTTCACACCTTAAAAAAAAACATTCTGGAAAGGGAGTTCTTCAGAATTACGAGGTATATCCAATAAAACGATAGAACAAAATATGAAAGATGTAAAAGGATTCAGAGGTGTATTTACATCAGATTTATTACCTAAAAAGATTAAGAAATTTGAAAGTGGAATTATTAATTTAGATATATCTACAGGACCTGGGACTCATTGGGTCTGTTATTATAATGATCCTAAATATAATTTTGTGGAATATTTTGATCCATTTGGAGAATATAAATATAAAGACATTAAATTGAATAACATTTTCATACCTAAAAATATTGTAAAATATCTTGAAACATCTAATAAAGGAATTAGATATAATTCGAGTTTTTTACAAGAACCAACATCTGTTAAATGTGGTTTTTATTGTATGAAATACATAACTCAAAGGAATAAAGGTAAATCACCTGTTGAAGTTTTATATTCTTTTACCCAAGAACCAAGTGGTTATAATGAAGATTTTGTGCTTAATAAATGTTAATTTTAGATTCAAAAAATTTTGAGAAATCAGAAGATTTGACAATTGAATATGTCCCACCTATTCCTGTTAATGAAAATTCAAAAATAGCTTTAAAATCTATGTCTATGTGGGTTTCATATAACAATATTAATGAAGAATATGAAAATAATACATTTAAGTATTTTGATGGTAGTTTATGGCATGAAATAACTTTAGATAATGGAAATTACACATTAAGGGAATTAAATAACTTTTTAATAAAACGATTTGGAGATGAACCACCAATTAAATTTAAAGCTAATTTCGCTACACAGCGCTTTATAATTGAATTAAAAGATGAATATAAAATTGATCTTAGAGAGAGTAAATTACATGAAATTTTAGGATTTGAATCAGAAATATATGAAGATAATCATCAAGAAGGAAAATATATGGCAAACATTTCTAGAGGAGTTGATGACATACACATTCATTGTGATGTAATTACAGGAGCTCTATATAATAATATTAATTCAGATATTTTGTATTCCTTTACGCCATCTAATCCTCCTGGTAGTTTAATAAAAATTGATGAAATAAATCCTTTATTTTTACCCATTAATAGACGAAATTATATTCATAGAATTCGAATGTATATCACGAATCAAGATAATGAACTGATAGACTTGAATAATATGAGAGTTTTATATAGATTAATTTTAGCTTAATAAATGAATTATAACAAACATAGATTATATGCAAAACGATATGGTGGTAATATCTTCACTGAAGGAATTAAAACTTTTGGAAAAATAATATTAGAAGTTTTAGGTAAATCAGCAAAAACAGCAATTGAAGATAAAGCTAAAAAAGTTATTCAAAATAAACTTGAAAATATATTATCTGAACCTCCTGTAACTGTTAATGATATATTAGCTAAAACGAAAATTCAGGATCGATATGGATCTGGTTTGAAACGGTATAAATGAGTTTTTTATCCTAATAAATGGAAAAACTTTGGGACTTAAAAGCTATTCCAGATTATTATAGTAATAAAATTGCTAAGTATGAATATATAAAACATAATGAAGATAGTACTAATGTAAAAGAATCTGATCAATATAAGTTTACTATTAAAGATACAAATTCACCTATATTATATAGTAACGGTTATATATGCTTAGAAAGTAAAATAGTAAAAAATAATAATGATACTATAGGAACTGATAATGTTACATTTGTAAATGGCGGGAATCTGTTTAGATCCGCTTCATTAACTATAGGAAAAGAACAAACTGATTCTAATATTGAATGTGCTTCATTAATTCATCAAATTAATGGACTTATAAATTTCACAAAAGATTATTCCACTTCAGAGGCTACAAATATGATGTATTATGTTGATACATCAGAATCAGCTGATAAAGATAAAATAGTAATAGATGATCCTGATAAAGATGTAAAGAAAGGATCAGATATCAAATTAAAAGAAAATGCCTCTTATAATAAAGGATTTAGACAGAGATGGCTTTTAACAAAAAACAGTAATGTAATAAAATTTTGGATTCCTTTAAGACAACTGTTTGGGTTCCTCAACGATTTTAGAAGATTAATTTCTGATATAAAAGTTACATTTGAATTTCAAAGAAATAGTCATAATGATATGTTATACACAGATGTTGCAAATCCTAATTATAAAGTTATTATATCTGATTTTCAATTATCGTTACCTTATGTAGAGTTGTACCCATCCATTGAGGCTGAATTTAAAAGTATAGCTTTGAATTCTACACCTATTGAAATTACTTGGTGTTCTGCTTCAATTGAGAAAAGTAATCAGCAAACAACATCAAGTGGTGCATGTCATATAAGAACTACATCTGATGAGGTGTTAAGTGTTCTTGTCATTCCACAGTATGTAGAAAAAGAAAGCAATCAAAATCAGAACAATATGGTTTTTGATAATTTAGATCTCCTTGAATGCTGGATATTATGTAATAATAAAAAAGTTCCAGAAGAAATTTATAAAACGAATTTTAAAGATGGGCAGTTAGATTATAATAGATGTTATTCTGAATTATTAGCAGCTGGATTAAATACTCATAATACTGAAAGTGGATGTCTTATAAGTTATGTAAATTATGCGAGATTGTATCCAATCTTTTATTTTAATTTATCTAATCATCCAGAGTATACTAATATTTCGAATTTAAGACTAGAATTTAACTGGAGATTAGGATCAAATCCAGGTAAACCATATAGATTTTATTTCATCGTGAATGAAACAAAAAGAGGATCACTTAATATGGCTAATAAGGAATTTAAAACTTTGAAAACTTTAGATTAAATAAATGAATTGGTACCCTTTTGGTTCGTCTTATGAAGAATTTGGAATTGGACCATCTGGACCTCCTGGAAATGGATTTAAATTAACAGATGATGGTAATTATGATATGGAAGAAAAAATTTAAAAAATTGTAAAGAACCTATAGATGAACATGATGTTACTACAAGAGAATATGTTTTAAAACAAATGAGAGAGAATAATCTGGAAGTTAAAAGTGAAATAGAAAAAAATATTAATGGTAGTTTTTCAGATTTTGTTCAAGAAACTGCTGTAAGAATAAGAGATTTAGATGCTGTACTTAAAGGTGAATTAAGTAATTTGGATCAAAAATATTTACATATTCAAGATGGGAATGTAATTAATGCAAAAGGTAAAAGAATAGGAAATGTTGCTGATCCTACAGCAGATAAGAATGCAGTGAATAAGAGGTATTTAGAAAACAATGTTTTAATTTTAAAAGATGAAAAGTTTGAAGTTCAAAATAAAAGACTAGTGAATATTCCATCTCCTCAGGATATGTATGACGCAGTTAATAAAAATTACGTGGATAATCAAAAATGTTATGCAACAATTCAAGAAGATAAAAAAGCATATAATACTCTTGGTGCTATGCGTTACTGGGAAACAGTCGTTTTTATGAAATTTAGTAGCAATCTCCTTGACAGAAATATGAAACTGAGTGAAAATATGGATATGAAAATTACATTTTATTTACGTCCTAATTATACTAATGGGAAATCAGAAGTTTTAATTACACTTGGGGAGAATATATTATTTAATAGTGATGCCTACACAGATAAACCTTTAATACTCTTTGCATCAGGAAAAAAGAATGATGAATTAAGCATACAAGTCATGTCTTATTTAGAATTAAACATTTTTAAACCTTACTTAGAAATTGAAAAAATAACATTCCATTTATAAAAATTCATTCTATATAAATGGATAGGTTAATTAGGAACAATATTAATTGGGATTCATTTTCTAAAGATAATGAACTTTCAGAAGATATAATTAGAAGTGTAAAAGATGCAGTAAATTGGGATTTAATATCAGAATATCAAAAATTATCTGAAGATTTTATTTCAGAATTTCATGATAAAGTGAACTGGGATAAAATTTCTCAATATCAGATTCTTTCTGAATATTTTATGAATAACAATAAATTAAACTGGTCTTTGATTTCTCAATATCAAACACTTTCTGAGAGTTTTATATTAATGAATATTGATAAATTAGATATGAGAAGAATTTCTATGTATCAAAAATTAGGTAATGATTTTATAAAAGAAAACTTTCGATTCTTAGACATGTCAATAATTCCAATAAAACAAAAATTAAGTGAAGAAACTATAGATTTTCTTAGTGATTTTATTGATTGGAAAGAAGTTACAAGAAACCAAGAATTAACAGAAGATTTCATTATGAAATATAAAGATAAAATTAACTGGTGTGATATTGTTATCAACAGAAAATTCTCTGATGATTTTATAAATGTAAACTATAAAAAACTTGTTGTGTATTTACTTGCAAAGATATGTCATAAAATTTAAATATTTTTTAATCTTCCTAAATTTTTAATCTTCCTATAAGGGGTATCCATTTTGGGTACCCCTTTTTTTAATGCATTTTTAAAAAGGACTTTGCAAAGTAGTTTGTTTTACAACTTTTCTATTCATAACTAAATCCATCATTTCATCACTTTCAAAGCTATTCAAAGCTCAAAATGATTGCAATTGTTCAAAAAAGTTGTCAAATATCATCAAAAATGCGTGTTTTTATGATGTCTGTTTTTATGAAAAAACAGAGTAAAAACTTCAATTTTCAAAAATCTGATGTTTTTGACTATTTTATGCCCAAAAATCAATGATTTTTAATGAAAATATGGTGTTTTTGATCATAAAAAGCCTTAAAATGTTCGTGATTATTGAGGTCTGAAAAATCAAAAAATGCCTGATTTTGAGGTTTTTATGTGATTTTGGTGTGTGCCATAGTACCCCCTATATACTACTAACGTTGCCTGGGGCAGAAGTCAGCTGCTCCTTCTGATAACATGCCCCTATGAGGAAGTTCATCAGAAATACTACCTGGAACAATAGTAAATACAAAGAAAAATAAGTCACAGAGTGTTTCAGCTTTGGATATCATTTCGGAGTGGAATTATTACGATTTTTTCGGGGTTTAATCTATTTCTATTTTTTGGGAATTAAGGGATGTCACACGATCATGTACCCATTAAACAAGCCTTTTATTTTGTGTATGTAAGCGCATCAGCGAAAAGAGAATCTTAGGTAAATTTATAGAAGACGAAACATTTGAACATCTATTAAACAAAGTTCAAAAGACAGCACGGAAATTCTCTCAAAGGCGTTGCGGAAGAGTTTCTGAGAAATTTTATAGCACTCAAATACCGTCACACTGTGGATGAACTCTTACATTCATTCGAAAATATGGGGAGTAATATGTCCTTTAAAATTCTTAGGCTCCGATTTGGATTTATCCCCTGAGAACCACGGTGCCACCTGCGATGAACATGGCTTGTGGTTTCACTAAGGCATCTCCATCATGGAATGAGTTACCACTCTAAGAAGAGTTGTAGTCTTCTTGCTGACTTTTGTTGGACACTTAAGGGGGATGTTTCAGATGCTAAATACCGAAGAAACGCATCAACTGTCACATTTTAGGTAATAAAAAGTGTGCTATAAATGTACGTAAATGCACAAATTTTTCATGTTTAAAATATCTGTCAATAAAACGTGTTTGAATTCAGCAGGTAAAATACTATTAGGATCAGACAATTTTTCATGTGTGCAAAAAAATTGTTTCTTTTGTGAATCACTGTTATCTGAAGTCAGAAATATGATACGTTTAATCAAAAAATTCATTTGTGGGCGAAGATACATTTGTTTCTCTGTTTAAGATTTGAGCACCAATCCGTAATAGCATTGTTTTCGTGATTCCTAAGAAGCAACAAATTTACTATTTATCTGAATTCATAAAGTTTAAGGATGATCTGATTTTGCAGTTATGTAGCGAAATCAGATAATGTGAATAGAATATCGCATAAAAGTTTGGTTACTGTGGCAGTGGGGAATTCTCAGTTTCTGGAAACTGGGATTCTCCACGCCACGGTTCATAAAATTTTACACAAAGGTTTTCACATGTATGCTTATAAGGTACAGATCATTGAAGCTCTTCAGCCAGGCGACCGGCCTCGCCTAGCTGCATTTGCGACGGAGATGTTGCAGTGCATAGCGCATGATAGTGATTATATGCACTGAATCTGTTTCTCTGATGAAGGCACGTTACACGTCTCTGTCACAGTAAATAGGCACAATGCGCGAATCTGCGGATCAGAAAATCACAATTATTTGATCGAACAACAGAGGGATAGTCCGAAAGTAAACTTATGGTGCAGCCTGATACATTACAGAATCATCGGACCCACCTTTTTTAGCTAGCCCACGGCAACATCTAGCGTTTACCTGGACATTCTGCAACTTTTTCTTGCACCTCAGTTGCAAGCACTTCAACCTTCGATAATTTTCCAACAAGACGGTGCCCCGCCACATTGGCGAAAAATGGTTCGAGAGTTCCTGAAAGCCCCATTTCTGCACAGATGGATTGGCCGGGACGACACCATGGCATGGCCACATAACGCCTCTAAACGTTTTATATAAAAGACCAAGTTTACTCTAGCAGTGTTACGGATTTCGAGACGTTGAAGAGCAAACTCACGGACGTCGTTGGTTCTGTCACTGCTGAGATGTTAAACAAAACATGGCGTGAAATCAATGCCCCAAAAAAAACATGGCGTGAAATCATCGCCACCAGCCTCGGAACTTCAAAGAAATTTTTAAAGTGTAGGGAACGACAACGGAGTTGTATCATTTTTTTGTTATCTAATTCGCAAAAAAGCAGCATTTCTCTTCGTTATAGATTCAATAATGCCGCATGGTTTTAGGACCGGCAACAATAGCTGTGATGAAAACTACAACAAAGTAATCATAAGCAACTGTATAACAATACTCCATTTCAGAATTGCAACAATTGCCGTCGTGGGGTATAAAAGACACATCGAAGCTCTGCACGTCATAAACACTAATTTGATTCAAAAACCCACTTCTTAAGGTAAGTTTTGATAATCACCACATATTTATTTTGGGAAATTGTGATATATAAAAAATGAAATTTTTTTGTGATTTTCTATTTTAACTCTTAGTACATATTGGGATATTTCTGTTGGTGTTCCATCGTCGTTGAGAAGAAGGAACACATGATGATGTTTATTATAGAAATTTGAAATGAAATTAACTTTTCTTTATTTTCATTTTGTTCCCTATCTTTCATTTTGTTCCCTATCTTATTATCATCATAACATTGCGTTATAACTCTAAAAAATGACACTATCAGAATTTCAGTTCTTTTACGATATTTTCTTTAATTCTTTTCAAAAACTGGCTCCCTATCGAAGCAGTTTATTACGTTGTGTGGCGGTTCATTTCATTTCATGAACAATTCGAAAGGAAACATCACTCGCACAGCAAATTGCAGTTGTTATTTTTCACTCAAATAAATAGGCACAATGCAAATAGATGTAGATTTATTTTCAACAATAGCAAATAGGTACCCTAAGTATTTGTGGACAATATGATCAAGCCCACGAGTAAGAACTTGTAATGTGCCTTTGAAACTGGAGTCATACGTAAGTGCGTTAAAATATGCAGAAGTTACGTTTTTGCATGGATCCTAAACATGAGTTGATGAAAATTCATCTAACTCATGAAACAAAAATTCGGCCCATCAAAATACTTGCTCCCTTTTTTTCTCTCTGCTGTTTCCAAAAAAGACATCCCCGAGGAAATTTTCTTTATCTTTCATGATGTAGAATCGAATACAATGTAAAAGGTATTAGGACCTCAATAAGTAGTAAAAAACTGGCAAAACAGCATTTTAATAAGATAATTGAATCTCAGTTAAGTAATTTAGCCAAAATCAGGACATTCAAAATATTCCACATTTAGCAAATGTTAAGTTTTATACACCTTTCCTACAGAACAGAGCACGCTTTGGATTTTCAGCAGAAAGCGTGCCATGACGTCTTAGGTCTCCATCTGAGGAAGACTCCATTTGTCGTAAATTAGTTTGATTAATCACCTAACATTCCTAATGAATTTTGGCGATTGCTCACTTAAAAACCTCTTGGCCCATAAAAATCGCATGCTGCCGTGTTTGACATTCTTCGCTGCGCACTCGCGCGGAATGAATAAATGCTTCGCTACCCATTATTACAGGTGGACATTAATTACAGAACTGCAGTGTTTTGGCATCATTCGAGAACTCTGTTCTCAATGCAATTCTGTTCTTAATGCATCATGTAGTGAAATAAGAAGGTTAATGATAAAACAACGTGGTGAACGAAGCGTTTATATGTAAGATTTCCAATACGTGACCATCTCGTGGCTTCTGCCCCATAAAAAGAAATTAACTGACATGCATACGTATGTTAGTGACATTGTTGGTTATGGTCGTGAGTATGTGAGTGTCGAAATTCCATTAGAAATCCTAATAAATTCTTCTTCCCCTTCCATTACTCTCTCTACGCTTTCATAGAACCGTTTCAAAGTACGTTTTGAACATCTTAAATACATTCCACACCATCATGTAAAACACCACAGGCTTCGATGCCAGGTCCTGCGCTGTCACACATGTCGGCAGTTGGTTTGGAATGTTCCCTCCTTCCTCTTTGCTGCAACATCAAGCAGATTATCTTACTTCGTTCTCTTTTTCTTGTCATTGGATCTTATACGGTTTTCTTTGGAGTAACGAACTCTTAACACCTTATAAGAGCTAGCCCTAAATAGATGATAATGGAATAAAAAGGTGAAATTATCTTCGAAGCGCCGATGGTGAAACACTTTTTTTTGTAGGTGGGTCCACTAAGATTCAACTCAGTCAAATCTAAAACGGAAATTAGTTAGCAAGACAGCCTTGTACCAATGGTTCGAATAGTTACGCAGAGTCGACTTCTACTAAATGAATATCACAAATCGTTCGATTGGCATTGATTAAACCAGGCATTTAATAATTTAAAACATTGGGCGCTAGGCATCCATCCACTGATGATCCGATGACAAGTATCAACTATACGTCTTTTTAAACATTTTATCATAAAGAATCTTAAGACATTTCCTTATGTCTTGCAGATAAGGAAATGTCTCTTCGGAGACCAATGAATGTTTAGATTATACCTCTTTAAGCTTTATGAATTCAGATAAATAGTAAATTTGTTGCTTATTAGGAATCCCGGAAAGAATGCATTGGTGCTCCCATCTTAAACAGAGAAACAAATGTACTGCATCTTCGCACGCGAATGAAGTTTTTGATTAAACGTATCATATTTATGACTTCAGATAACACTGATTCACAAAAGAAACAATTTTTTTGCACACATGAAAAACTGTCTGATCCTAATATTATTTCACCTGCTGAATTCAAACACGTTTTATTGACAGATATGTTAAACTTGAAAAATTTGTGCATTTACGTACATTTATAGCACTCTTCTTATAACCTAAAATGTGACAGTTGATGAGTTTCTTCGGTATTTAGCATCTGAAACATCCCCCTTAAGTGTCCAACAAAAGTCAACAAGAAGACTACAACTCTTCTTAGCGTGGTAACTCCTTCCATGATGGAGATGCCTTAGTGAAACCACACGCCATGTTCATCGCAGATGGCACCGTGGTTCTCAGGGAAGAAATCTAAATCGGAGCCGAAGAATTTTAAAGGACATATTACTCGCCATATGTTCGAATGAATGTAAGAGTTCATCCACAATGTGGCGGCATTTCAGTGCTATAAAACTTTTAAGAAACTCTTCCGCAACGCCTTTGAGAGAATTTCCGTGCTGTTTTTAGAACTTCGCTTAATAGGTGTTCAAATGTTTGGTCTTCTATAAATATACGTAAGATTCTCTCTTCGCTGATGCACTTCTATTCACAAAATAAAGGACTTGGTTAATGGGTATATGATCGTGTGACATCCCTTAGTTCCTAATAAATAGAAATAAATTAAACCCCGAAAAAAATCGCAATAATTCCTCTCCGTAATGGTATCCCAAACTGAAGCACTCTGTGACTTATTACTACCGCTTTAGTAGGGTGGGACTTCTTCCACCCTACTAAAGCGGTAGTATTCCAGATACACGTCCTCGTAGGTGCATGTAATCGAAAAGAGCAGCTGACTTGTGCCCCAGGCTACGTTTACCCCTTTTTCCGACAAAAAATTCATCACAACTGAATCATGGTCCGGAAAACTCTGAAAGCAGTTCACCCACAGTATACAAGTAGCGGTACACCATGTACGTTTTGTGTTGGAGAAAGTAGATTGGTGAAGTAATACACAGAGGATGAGTCAAAAGTTTTGCAATATTTGGTTCAGTTCAGCGAAATAATTTTAAAACGGAAAGTTATAGGTAGGCTATATTTCCTCGACGTTTTCTGAGCGTCGAGGGAATGCAAGATAACACTTAACAATTCGTCTTTTTTGTGCTTTGTGTAAAGAAGAGAAAGACTGCGGTCATAAGGCTGCATTTGATGATTTCGGACAAAGGCTGAAGCTGTCAAAGGACCAGAAAGTAAAGTGCCTGAGAGATAGCCCATATCAGTTTCAGAAATAACAGACGTATGATCTTCATTGAAAATTGTTGGGACTTCTAAATCACAGCAAAAGCAGGATAATCACTTTGAGCCATAACTACAGCAGGTGCTTCCGTGGATTCCGAGGAAAACTCTGGATGAAAGTCAGGATCTCCCATAGACGAGGATTTGACTGATGGTTTCTCCTTATTCGGGGTAGAAGTCGTAGTGTGGGAATATTTTGTTTGAAATTTGAAAAGAATATCTTGGCGACGTTGGGGGTGGTATATTTAGACTCTGCTAAATCAGTCATCTCCGAGTCGGCAGCAGGTGGTTAATACTCACGATCGGATGAACTAAAGGCAGCAGCAACATTCTTAAGAGACAGTGGAGCTTCAGAAGAAGCCGATGGGAGAGTTGAAGCAGCCATATAAAATTAAGACGTTCAGCTGGTACTAGTTTGTCAACGGACTACGTTGTGGCGATACACGCTCGGTTGCTGTCAGAATAATACGTCTTCAAGACAGGAAGTGTGGAAACTGGTGATGAAGGCGCTGTGGCAGATGTCAGATTACACTTTTCTACAAGGTTTTTATATCATGAACAAATGATCTGTGTAACGTACCAGGAGATGTGACGTACCTGCCAGAAGGACGCACACGACATAAAGGCAGATAGGAATCAGAATAAAACGTCCGCGTAGCTCAATTGGAAGAGCAACTTATTCCGGAATGAGGGGACCCGGGTTCGAATCCTGGCGCGGATAAAAACGACGGAGAAATTTACTTCGTTATAATGGCGCCCGAACTATCCGGATGACCCGACCGTTCAAAATCTCGCAATGGTGTGATGTTATTTCCACACCGCGAGATAGGAAAAATAAGAGAATCCCTTCTCCAGCACTTCGAATAAAAAATAAATAAGGGAGAGATAATGTAACGTGCCAGGAGATGTGACGTACCTGCCAGAAGGACGCACACGACATAAAGGCAGATAGGAATCAGAATAAAACGTCCGCGTAGCTCAATTGGTAGAGTGACTTATTCCGGAATGAGGGGATCCGGGTTCGAATCCTGGCGTGGACAGAAATGACGAAGAAATTTACTTCGTTATATCTGTTTTTAACTAATTGTTTGGTGCTGAATTTCAGATCCGACCTTAAAATTTGCGCTTGTAGTGGATTCTAGATCTGTTATTGTCGTATTTTGCCACCGGACATGTTATGGGTGGCAACATTGGTTTTTCACAGGTTTTGCAGGGTCGTTCATCGACAAAGAATATAAGGAAAATCTGCTATTTGTACTTTGTATGTGATGTTGGAGATCAAAATAAATCGTGAGCTCCACATGACTGCTGCATTTCCTGCTTTGTTGGCCTGAGTGAATGGTTGAAAGGCAAACCCAAATTAACGCCTTTCGAAATTCCAATGATTTGGGGTGGACCAACTGATCACGTGGAAGATTGTTATCTTTGTTTAACCGAAGTAATTGACTTTTCAAGGAAGAATAAAAGTAAAATACAGAATGGCCTGTTCCGCATGGGAAATTTCTTCCTATTCCAAACCCTCCACTAAAATTTGAAGAGATAGATTCAAATTCATCCAATGAAGATATGGACAAAAATGTAGAACCGGATCCTACATTTACTCCTAAAATCTTAGACGCGCCCCACTTGATTCAACAAAGTAAACTGAATGATCTTGGTCCGGACTTAAATCTCTCCAAACAACAAGCTGAACTTTTAGGTTCCCGACTTCAAGAGTGGAACGTGCTAGCGAATAGTAAACGTGAGTCTGTATTCAGAAATGGAAATTTCGGTGTATGTTCTTTTCATGGAATGCATGATGGTATGTGTTTTTGTTCAGATATTCCTGGGCTAATGCCAGAATACGAATATCTCACGATCCTACGGAATGGCGTCTATTTATCGACTCATCCAAGGTTAGTTTAAAAGTTTTCTTTTTGTCCAAAGGAAACAAGAAACCTCCCATTCTAGTAACACATACTTTAGGAATAAAGGAGACGTATGAAAGCATGGAAACAACTGCAATACAATATGACCAGTTCAGGTGGTCAATATGAGGTGAACTGAAAGTGAGATCACTCTTGCTCGGACTTCACAGTGCTTCACGAAATTGTGTTGTTCTCTTTGTATGTGGGACAGTAGGGCAACAGCAGAACACTATGAAAGGACAAATTGGCCTAAACGAGATGTTTTAATTCCTGGGGAGAGTAACGTTCGCCACAAGCCCCTAGTTAATACCTTTGATGTGCTACCTCCTCCGCTTAGTATCAAACTGGGGCTGATGAAAAAACTTTGTGAAAGCTATGTGCAAATCTGGTCCAGGTTTCTTGCACTTAAAGCAAACATTTCAGCATTTAGGTGATGCAAAACTCAGAAAAAGCATCTTTTTTGGTCTTCAGATACGGAAACTACTGCGTGATTCTGTTTTACCCAAAAGCAAAACAGCACGGAGCTCGCCGAACGGGAATCTTTCACGTCTGTGGCCAAAGAATTTCTGGGTAACCACAAAAAGGGAAACCACAAACAGCAGATTCACAAGCTTCTGAAAAATTATAAAAATCTTGAGTGCCGAATGTTCTTAAAAATACTATTCTTCCATTCGCATCTGGTCTTTTTTCCTGGCAACACAGGTGCAGTTAGCAATGTACAAGGAGGATAACTGAACGATGGAGGAAATGTATCAAGGCTGGTGGGATCCTTCAATGATATCCGAACGATGGAGGAAATGTATCATACACCAAGATATCCGAACGATGGAGGAGATGTATCAAGGCAGGTTGGATCCGTCAATGAAGATTGATTACTGCTGGTTTTTGAAAGAGGACAACACGACACGTGAAAGAAAAAAACGAACTACTTCTAAGGGTATATATGTATGTATGTATAAATTGACATTTGTGTTAATATTGTTTACCCTATTTCTTTTTTCTTATGCTGTCTCATATGCAGTGATATATAAACAAGGTACATATACTTTGCAATACTGATTCTATAACTAACAAGACACATAAATACATTACAATGTAAAGCTGTAATGTGTACATCTTGTATTGTATATCATCATCATCATCATCATTGTCAACCATTATCAATCCACTGCTGGACGAAGGTCTCCCCAAGTTTCCTCCACAACGGTCTGTCTTGTGCCAGTCTCCTCCATGTCACCCCTGCATACTTTCGAATTTCATCCACCCATCTCCCATGTGGTCTTCTTCTGGGTCTTTTCCTGTCCCTTGGAATCCAATCTAAAATTTCGGCTGTCCATCGATGATCTGTCCTTCTGGCAGTATGTCCAGCCCATTGCCATTTCAGGGATTTAACTCTGATCATGATGTCTTCCACTCTTGTCATTTTTCGGATCCACGAGTTCCTCTTCTTATCTCTCCTGGTTACACCAAGTATGCACCTCTCCATGCTTCTTTGAGTTTTCTGCAGCCTTTGTATGTCTCTTTTAGTTAAGGTCCACGTCTCTGCACCATACGTAAGCACTGGAAGGATGCATTGATCAAACACTTTTCTTTTAAGACATAATGGCATATTGCTCTTGAAAATTATGCTGTTTCTTCCAAAAGCTCTCCAGGCAAGTTTTGTACGCCGATAAATTTCTTCATCAATGTGACCCTCACTTGATATCTGCTGTCCAAGATAAACGTACGTATCTGTTATCTCCAGCTTTTCTCCATCAATCGATAAATCTTCATTTCTTGTAAAAGCATTGAACATCACTTTTGTCTTCTGAAAGTTCATTTTTAATCCCACTTCTTTACTCTTGTCAGCAAGTTCCTGGATCATACTCTGCAGCTCTGATGGGCTAGTTGCAAAAATGATTACGTCATCAGCAAAACGAAGGTGGGTTAGATAATCTCGATTAATCTTTATCCCCTTGTTTTCCCAGCTCAGTGACTGAAAAACACCCTCCAATGTGGCATTAAAGAGCTTCGGAGATATGGTGTCACCTTGTCTCACTCCCTTTCCAATTTTTATGTGTGTTGTATTTTCAAACAGCCTAATCTTTGCACTTGCATTTTCATAGATGTTATTAATAATATTGATGTATGCATCTTCAATACCGCAGGTTTTCAGAGCCATTGTAACTGCTGATGGTTTCACCGAATCAAAGGCTTTTTCATAATCGATAAAAGCCATGCACAATGGAAGTTCATATTCCCTCGCTCTTTCAATTAGTTCTCTCAGCACATGGATATGATCTATTGTGCTGTAGCCACTCCTGAATCCAGCTTGTTCTCTCGGTTGAGCCATGACCAGTGTTACCTTCAAGCGGTGTGAAAGAACTTTCGTGAAGATTTTATAAACTACTGATAGGAGGCTGATAGGTCTGTAGTTTCCGAGATCCTCAATGTCACCTTTCTTATGTAGCAGGATCATTGTAGCGGTGTTCCAATCCTCAGGAATCTTTCCTTCATTAAGGCATCGAGTGAAAATTTGGGCGAGTACTGTTTCGATTTCTCCACTTGCTTCTTGTATGATGTCTACAGTAATTCCATCTTCTCCTGGAGCTTTTCCCCGCTTCATGTTCTTGATTGCATGTGCAACTTCTGCTGGAAGGACTGGAGGAACTCTGGTATTGGTATCTTTCATGATGTCTGGAGTGCATGTATCATCCCTTTCATATAATTTGGAGTAGAAATCTTTCACTCTTGTCAAAATTTCGCCTCTATTTCTTGTTACAGAACCATCTTCTTTTCTCAGTGCCATAATATGTTTTCTTCCCTTACTGAGATGTCCCTTTGCTATCTTTAGGCTTTGGTTATTTTCAATTGCTTTCCTCACTAGTTCACAGTTGAAATTTCTTACGTCTTCAGTGATACTTTTTCGTACTGTCTTGCATAGCTCTATATATTCCACTTTGGAAGTCACATCTTCTTTAGTTGTCCTCATCTCTCTTCTTTTTTGCATCAACATTTTCGTTTTTCCTGATAATTTATTTACATGCAACTTGTTCTTAGACCCAGCTAATTTTGTTGCTGTTTCCATAAGAGCTTTGGTTACTTTTCTGTTAACTTCAGAGATGTCCACTTCTTTTGATGTTAGGCCTTCTAAAGCAGAGAACCTGTTCTTCAGTTCCAACTTGAAGGTGTTATGGTGTTTTTTAAGGTTGGTTATGTCAATAGATTTTGTTTGTCTTATGAGCTTGCCACGTTCAAGTTTAGTGTTGAGGTGCATCTTCCATCTCACCAATCTATGGTCACTACCTGTGTTGAACTTGTTTAGCACACTGCAGTCTTCTATGACGAATTTTTTGTTACACATAATAAAATCAATTTCACTTGTCGTCCCATTTGGATGTCTCCATGTCCATTTCCTGTGTGGCTTTTTCTTGAAGAAGGAGTTCAAGATGAAAAACCCTTCTGCCTCTGCAAACTCAAAGAGAGTATTTCCACGCTGGTTTCTGTTGCCGTGACCGAATTTACCTACTGAAGTTTCATTCTGTTGCCGTTGCCCTATTTTTGCATTGAAATCTCCCATAATTATTTTCAAGTGCTGCTTACCTTTATTATTTAGATGACAAATTTCCTCATAAAATTCTTCAATTTCTTCTTCAGGATGACTTGTGGTGGGTGCATAAGTTTGAATAATCTGAGCCTGGTATCTTCTCGATAGTTGGATAACGAGTCGTGCAGCTCTGTCAGAGGAACTTTCAACTTCTACCACTTTATCCTTCAGTTTCTTGTTTATTATAAATCCAACACCACTAGTTCTGCCAGTATTTGTCCCACGATAGTAGAAGAGATGTCCACTTTTCAGTTCGATGAGATCTTCTCCTTTTCTCCTTACCTCACTTAGCCCCACGATGTCCCACTTGATCCTTTGTAGTTCCTCTTCCAATTCAAGAAGCCTTGAATCAGAAGATAGGGAGCGTCCATTGTACGTTGCCAAGGTCAGCATCAGATGGCAGCCTAGTCCAGTCCTCCGGGGATTCTTAGCACCCTCTGCCTTCATGTCGCACTGGCCGCTGCCTTGGCCAGGTACATTCCAGCTGCCGGAGACTGAGGGCCAAGATTTAAGTTGTGGAATCATTTTGGAGGGGTTTGGCCATAACTCACCACGCTGGCCAAGCGGGTTGGTGAGTGTGGGATAGAATTTCCTCTGATCCCGATGGTATAGTTATACCGCTATTGGCGGTCGTCAGAGCCCCTTTAGTGGGAACAGGATGCACCACGAGAAGGCGGGGTTGACATTTGTCAAGGAGAGGCTGTGATGTTACGCATCACCTGACCTTACATCCCGTATTGTATATATTGGTCTGGAAATATAACAAAATGTTCATACACAAAGCCCTGTACGTGATGGAGAGGTTTTACCATCATATTTGAATTCAGCATCTTCAAATTAGTAAAAAAAAACACTTTATTTCATCCATGTTATGAAAATAAAGTTTTAAAATTTTGAATGATGTTATCAACAGAGATTTAGGCAGGTTTGTGATGAGAGCAGGTGGACACGAAGCTGGATTCTTGTAAATAATTCTAAAGTTTAGGTGTCCGAATGAGACTCCGAAACGATTCGTTTTGGTCGTTCCATTACTGCTTTGTAAGACGAGGAGGATATATTTTACAGGTAAAATCGTTGGCTACCCAACGATTTTACCTGTAAAAGATAACATCCTCTTCGATAAGAAAAATCGTAAGTTTCTTTGACGCCCTCAAGTTCAAGTCCTCAAGTTCAAGTTTTCCAGCGCATCGTCCAAAAGATTTACTTCTACCCATTGCACACCAGGAACAGTGTGAGGACACTGTTTTAGCTCGCCTCGATTACAAATATTCCCAGGGATTTGATGGCCTCTCCGTTGACTTCCTTTCATTTCTCCTTCCTTTGGTCACTGCTGCCTTCAACCACCTCAACACATCCACTAGTATTCCTTCACCTTTCAAACTTCATCTTCGTTGTCATCTGTCTCCTCCACCCCAAAAAAATGAATCTCTTTTCGCTTGAGAACTGGTACTCCATTTGTATTCTTAACTCCTATTAGGAACTATTCATTAGCCGCCCCGGTGGCGCAGTGGTCTAAGCGATGGCCTCTGATCACTCGTCCGAACGGGTCCGGGTTCGAATCCCGGTGAGGCATGGATGTTGTGTTTGTCTTACGGCACTGGCTCTCTCCCTTCCCTGGAACCAGTGACCCTAAATTAGGGACGGGCGACTGCTTTATAGCCCTTTGAGTTGCTCACGGTGGTCGTTAAACCTCCAATAAAAAAACTATTCATTAAAATCTTTTCTTCGTTACTCAACATTGTCTTTCTTGAAGTTATCCCTGTGGTCCTTCTCGTTTTCTTAACCAATTGCTTTTTCTCCTACGCAACCTCATTTCACATTCTAACAGTTAGCGAACCACATGGTCTCTTCATCGATCTGCGTCAAGCGTTTGATCAAATTAATGATACATACATCTTACATTCCCTTGCCCAATTGTCATTTCTCATAACATCTTATACAGTAAACCTTTCATTTCCTTACCCAATTGGCATCTCTCATTTCACCTTATAGGGTAAATCTTACGTTTACGTCTATAACTCCCTCTTCCTGACATTTGTAATACCTTTCACTAATGGCAACAGACAGGGCTCACCCTATATTTTTACTCACTACTGAGGCTTTGATTAACTCTTTGCCACTTTCTTCTTGCCAGTCTCTCTCCAAATATCCCAACCACACGTCATCATGTCCAGGTTCGCTCAGCATATGCAAACGATGTCACGGTTGCTTTACTTTTTGATACTGTATTTGACATCCTCTGTCGCACTTCTGAGGAACGTGCCTCTCTCTCTCCGGGCCAATACTTAATGCTCGAAAATGCCCCAAATTATTCATTGCTTACCTGACGTCACGCACTGTTCAGCCCAATCATGCCCCGCTCCTCCAAAATCCCCTTGGCGTTTACCTGGAAAATTTCACTGCAGTTGCCACTCAAATATGGCACCCGACAATCACACAAGTCCATCTGCTGCTAGTCGTATTCGTCTCGTTTTCCAATTGGTCTCGCTTTCTCTAGTATAGCTGCTGCGATCATCACTTATCTTCTTCCAACAATTAAGAATCCTTGGATCTTTCATGCTCCACCTCCCAAGCGTTTTTCTTCATGCATATATATATATTTTTATATATATATATATATATATATATGGGATATATATATATATATATATGGGATGTAAGGTCAGGTGATGCGTAACATCACAGCCTCTCCTTGACAAATGTCAACCCCGCCTTCTCGTGGTGCATCCTGTTCCCACTAAAGGGGCTCTGACGACCGCCAATAGCGGTATAACTATACCATCGGGATCAGAGGAAATGCTATCCCACACTCACCAACCCGCTTGGCCAGCGTGGTGAGTTTTGGCCAAACACCTCCAAAATGACTCTACAACTTAAATCTTGGCCCTCAGTCTCCGGCAGCTGGAATGTACCTGGCCAAGGCAGCGGCCAGTGCGACATGAAGGCAGAGGGTGCTAAGAATCCCCGGAGGACCGGACTAGGCTGCCATTTGATGCTGACCTTGGCTACCTATAACGGACGCTCCCTATCTTCTGATTCAAGGCTTCTTGAATTGGAAGAGGAACTACAAAGGATCAAGTGGGACATCGTCGGGCTAAGTGAGGTAAGGAGAAAAGGAGAAGATCTCATTGAACTGAAAAGTGGACATCTCTTCTATTATCGTGGGACAGATACTGGCAGAACTAGTGGTGTTGGATTTATAATAAACAAGAAACTGAAGGATAAAGTGGTAGAAGTTGAAAGTTCCTCTGACAGAGCTGCACGACTCGTTATCCAACTATCGAGAAGATACCAGGCTCAGATTATTCAAACTTATGCACCCACCACAAGTCATCCTGAAGAAGAAATTGAAGAATTTTATGAGGAAATTCGTCATCTAAATAATAAAGGTAAGCAGCACTTGAAGATAATTATGGGAGATTTCAATGCAAAAATAGGGCAACGGCAACAGAATGAAACTTCAGTAGGTAAATTCGGTCACGGCAACAGAAACCAGCGTGGAAATACTCTCGTTGAGTTTGCAGAGGCAGAAGGATTTTTTCATCTTGAACTCCTTTTTCAAGAAAAAGCCACACAGGAAATGGACATGGAGACATCCAATTGGAACGACAAGTGAAATTGATTTTATTATGTGTAACAAAAAATTCGTCATCGAAGACTGCAGTGTGCTGAACAAGTTCAACACAGGTAGTGACCATAGATTGATGAGATGTAAGATGCACCTCAACACTAAACTGGAACGTGGCAAGCTCATAAGACAAACAAAATCTATTGACATAACCAACCTTAAAAAACACCATAATACTTTCAAGTTAGAACTGAAGAACAGATTCTCTGCTTTAGAAGGCCTAACATCGGAAGAAGTGGATATTTCGGAAGTTAACAGAAAAGTAACCAAAGCTCTAATGGAAACAGCAACAAAATTAGCTGGGTCTAAGAACAAGTTGCATGTGAACAAATTATCAGGAAAAACCAAAATGTTGATGCAAAAAAGAAGAGAGATGAGGACAACTAAAGAAGATGTGACTTCCAAAGTGGAATATATAGAGCTATGCAAGACAACACGAAAAAGTATCACTGAAGGACGTAAGGAAATTCACCTGTGAGCTAGTGAGGAAAGCAATTGAAAACAACCAAAGCCTTAAGATAGCAAAGGGACATCTCAGTAAGGGAAGAAAACAGATTATGGCTCTGAGAAAAGAAAATGGTTCTATAACAAGAAATAGAGACGAAATTTTGACAAGAGTGAAAGATTTCTACTCCAAATTATATGAAAGGGATGATACATGTACTCCAGACATCATGAAAGGTACCAGAGTTCTTCCAGTCCTCCCAGCAGAAGTTGCTCATGCAATCAAGAACATGAAGCGGGGGAAAGCTCCAGGAGAAGATGGAATTACTATAGACATCATACAAGAAGCAAGTGGAGAAATCGAAACAGTACTCGCCCAAATTTTCACTAGATGCCTTAATGAAGGGAAGATTCCTGAGGACTGGAACAATGCTACAATGATCCTGCTACATAAAAAAGGTGACATTGAGGATCTCAGGAACTACAGACCTATCAGCCTCCTATCAGTGGTTTATAAAATCTTCACTAAAGTTCTTTCACACCGCTTGAAGGTAACACTGGACATGGCTCAACCGAGAGAACAAGCTGGATTCAGGAGTGGCTACAGCACAATAGATCATATCCACGTACTGAGAGAACTAATTGAAAGAGCGAGGGAATATGAACTTCCATTGTGCATGGCTTTTATCGATTATGAAAAAGCCTTTGATTCGGTGAAACCATCAGCAGTTACCACGGCTCTGAAATCCTGCGGTATTGAAGATGCATACATTAATATTATTAATAACATCTATGAAAATGCAAGTGCAAAGATTCGGCTGTTTGAAAATACAACACACATAAAAATTGGAAAGGGAGTAAGACAAGGTGACACCATATCTCCGAAGCTCTTTAATGCCACATTGGAAAATGTCTTTCAATCACTGAACTGGGAAAACAAAGGGATAAAGATTAATGGAGATTATCTAACCCACCTTCGTTTTGCTGATGACGTAGTCATTTTTGCAACTACCCCATCAGAGCTGCAGAGTATGATCCAGGAACTTGCTGACAAGAGTAAAGAAGTGGGATTAAAAATGAACTTTCAGAAGACAAAAGTGATGTTCAATGCTTTTACAAGAAATGAAGATTTATCGATTGATGGAGAAAAACTGGAGATAACAGATACGTATGTTTATCTTGGACAGCAGATATCAAGTGAGGGTCACATTGATGAAGAAATTAATCGGCGTACAAAACTTGCCTGGAGAGCTTTTGGAAGAAACAGCATAATTTTCAAGAGCAATATGCCATTATGTCTTAAAAGAAAAGTGTTTGATCAATGCATCCTTCCAGTGCTTACGTATGGTGCAGAGACGTGGACCTTAACTAAAAGAGACATACAAAGGCTGCAGACAACTCAAAGAAGCATGGAGAGGTGCATGCTTGGTATAACCAGGAGAGATAAGAAGAGAAACTCGTGGATCCGAAAAATGACGAGAGTGGAAGACATCATGATCAGGGTTAAATCCCTGAAATGGCAATGGGCTGGACATACTGCCAGAAGGACAGACCATAGATGGACAGCCGAAATTTTAGATTGGATTCCAAGGGACAGGAAAAGACCCAGAAAAAGACCACATGGGAGATGGGTGGATGAAATTCGTAAATATGCGGGAGTGACATGGAGGAGACTGGCACAAGACAGACCGTTGTGGAGGAAACTTGGGGAGACCTTCGTCCAGCAGTGGATTGATAATGGTTGACAATGATGATGATGATATATATATATATATATAACAAAACTACCATCGGCAGACAGCCTTTCATCTATCAACTCATATCTACCAATCGCGTCATCACAAACTCCCTGGAAGTCTTCGTTTAAAGCAAAAATCCTTTCCTGACCATGCAGATGTCCCAGAAGATGTTCTTATTTTTATCTAGTCTTCCCATTTCGTCTCTCCGCTACTTACCATTAAGGCCTCCGACTTTGGACACAGCTCAAGACCAATCGTATTGAGCCCTCCTTAATAGCAAAACATTTGGCATAACCTCTCTCCGACACCTTACTTCTCTTTACTTTTATATCCACATATTTTTACTTTCCAACTTGGATGCACCACGGAATAGTTAAAGTATCCGCATTGGTGAATACCAAACTTTCATGTGAAATCTTGCGTGGAAGACGTCCACCTTTGCCCCTTGATAGCATACAATCTCGGCCATCTTCATTCTCTACAAAAAGCGATTGATCACCGTTTCCCCGAGCTTATGATTTCCACCGGATTGAATTCTGTGTCATCTGCTTCATTGCCCCTGCCATTCTCTGTTTCTCTCAGCGCCCTTCCAACACACTTTCCCGCAGTTTCTCAGAAGAATTTATATAGTCAACGATTTTAGTGTCGTAAAAAAGAAATCGATTAACAACTGAAAAACTGGTGTCTCACGACATTTACCCCTGAAAAATGCCATTTGTTTGCGTGCAGAGATGCATCAGCAATGGGCCTGGTTACCTTTCATTCAGTCTGCTGACTTGTCTGTTGGGGTGCTTTATTTTTATCAAGACCACCCTGTCCTTTTTGGCGAAAGAGAAATGCTTGTATTCTTTTCCTTCTATCAACAGTCAATTAAGATGGAAAATGAGTAGACACCTTATCTCAGGGACATAAATCTTATTTTATCCCACATGATGCTTGCTTGCTGTCTTTAGTTTATCTTTTTGGCTGTACAGATCCGTCTGAAAATGTTCATTATCGTCGAAATTTGAAAAGGAAACCAGTTCTTTCTGTTGTTGTTGTGGCTGCTGCTGTTTGCTGTTTGGAAAAAAAATGTCGAAATCACGGTTCACGCTTATACACCATAATTGTCGCATGAGTGTTCAAAGACGTCGTGGTGAACGACACCTTTCAGCTGCCAGTTTGCAGAGTCATACCAGACAAACGCCAAGCGTCACAGTTTGGGGGCGCCATTGGGTTCAAGACACGATTTCGCCTGATACGAATTGAGGGAACCCTCAACAGCCAGCAATTCATCAAGGACGTTTTAGAAGCAGAAGTGATACCATACCTTCAGATTTGTCCTGGCGCTGAATGTCCAAGACCTCTTCCGTTAACTGCAGATACCGCTTCTTGCCTGGCCTGCACGTTCGCCGAATACATCCCCAGTTGAAAAAGTTTGAAGCATGATAGCTGAGCAACTGGGCCCGTCGAGCACTTCCACCAGTCACCACAAAAGAACTCTGGCCTCTCATAGGACCAGCCTGATACGCTATTCTCCAAGATGATATCAGAAACCTCTTCCATTCAAAGCCGCGCAATGATGAGTCCATTATTGTTGCTCGAGGTAGCTTCACACCATACTGAGTTTTCAAGGGAAAATATCGTTTTCAGTTTTACAAATGTAATCAGTTATCTCGTGTACACGAGGAATCTGTGAAACGAATTTCATTTCAATAGCATGATGCTTTCTCAGTGTTGCAATATTCAGAAACAGTAGTGTATAACACGCACTATGCAGATTTTTGATAAGAACAAATCATGATAGGAATCGTAGAAAGGTGCTGTGGAGGTAAATTTAAGTCCTTATGTCGAGATATTGTAGATATTAAAGTCCATGGCAGAAAATGAAAAATAACAAGCCTTTTTTTTACGTGGGACTGACTACATCTAACTCCGAGGATAGTATGGGGGACTTTCGGCAGACCGCTGTGATAAAAATAAGTCCCAATTGAAATCATTATCGCGTTAAAAAATACGTGCCGCACACTAATAATATTAACATATTCGTAAACACAGTGGAGTAAAAATTCCCGTACAGCGCAATACATCGCTCGCGCGACGCCCCATCGCTTCCTGTGCGTCAGGAAGATGATGCAATATTTCTGCGTGTGCCGCCGCATTCGAAACAGTCTATTTCGGCAACCGTGACCGCAACGCAACAGTGCATGGTATCGTTTTAAATCTCTTGACGAGATCTATTCAAATATGCGAAGAACATGTCGCAGTGGTTTGAACTGAACATTTTAACAATTGTTTCCTTGTGAACTGGATAACACTTTTGACAATATCGTGGTTTATCTAGACAACCGTGAGTGCAAAACGACTGTGCGTGGTATCGTTTTAAACAGAGGCGTAACTAGAGCAAGGCAGGCGGGGTGGCTGCCCCTGTCTCAGCTCAAGAAAGTGCGCAGAAATCATTGTTCACAATCTGATCAAAACTGAAACTTTTGCCCCACTTACAGATACAGGTTTTTCGCGTCATACTTTGTCATTTGTACATTTATAGAATTTGTTTATATCTTTCCCCAGTTTCGGTAGCTTTGGTAGCTTAAAATTTACATTTCGTGCTTAACATTTTCAGAGAAAGTCAGTTGCTCACATTCAGAAATGAAGTCATAGTTTTACATATGTTGCAAGATATGAAATTTGTGCACATTGTTGAACATTCTTTGGGGCTACTCGATCATTACTGCGAACTACGAATTCCTACTGCAATTCGGTTCGTGAAGTCGCGGTTGAACGTATTTTGCAAGGTACCGATGTTGTTCATATTGCTGAAGATTCTTTGGGGGCTATTCGATCACAACGGCGACTGCGAGCAACGACTGATACTTGCATTCGGTCCGTTTCATGTGGTAGCCGAGGTTCGAACCAGTTGGGAAAAGCCGTACAGACAGTTTGATTGGGCCACCCACATAGATGTGATGTTAATTTTGTTTTACTGAGCGAGGTATATTTGTATGCATATTTGTGTGTATGCGGGTGTGTAAAATAGGAATACAGATGGAAGGCGCAATACTTTGTGGTTTTCCCCGGTCGCGGAACTACTTTCTTACGCCTCTGGCTTTAAAGCTCTCGACGAGATCTATTTAATTACATAAAGAACATATTGCAGTGGTTTAAACTAAAATTAAAAACAAAATGTTTTCATGTGAATGGGTTAACGTTTTCGTCAATGCAGCGGAATTCGCAGAATGAACGCAAGCAAAAGTGGAGAAAACCAAAACGGAAGGTAAGAACAAGTGATGAGGAATGTAAGAATCTAAAGAACGCAAGTGATGAGGAATGTAAGAATCCCATGTTGGGTAATTCGTGTATCGATCTGCTTTGTGTTCGAAATGTATCCAGCATTATTTGTAAACATTTTGTAAGCTACTTTTCATACCGTGGACCTCTTTTCACATCATGACTCTCCGATCCGCACGTCGTGGTCCTACGTTCCAAACTGACGACTCAATCAGAACTGAGCCTACCTGTTTTTTTCTTTGACAACTATCACATTTAAACTGTGTTTTCCTTTTTGTGCTCAACATGTGAGGAAAGGTATGTATTTACATTCTTTCTTGGATTCTTAATTAGCAACAAATTGGTTAATTACACTAGTCAACACGATTTTTTAGACATGGAATAATGAAGGCGTTTCTAACAACTTCTCATGCTGAATTTGAAAATAAAATCATTGTTTTCTATCACACACAACTTTTCTATTACGAAGTTTTTAATTAATAAATGTATTGATAGATTTGACCTATTTTGTCACAATTGTCATGTAAGTTTTCTAGATATTTTTTTCTAATATATACACCCAACCGGAAACATACGAGTTATGCATCGTGTCACGACATAAACACGTCATCAATCTGAACAAACGTATGCATGTATTGAACTTACTTTCACTGCGTAAGCACTGATTGAGTTTGAGTTCTCTTTTGTCTGATGATTAGATTACTAGGCAACTGTGTTGTGGTTGATACTGTGTCATTATGCTAAGGAAGTGTTTAAATTATCCCGATACCTTCTGCTATGTGTGTGGATAATTGACATTTAAAGCTGAACAGCAAACATTTACTGGACTCTTAAAAATGTTACGCGCTATACGTTTTATTTGTAATTCATTACAAAAAAAAAAAGGTTGTAACGAAATTTCACTTTGCAGTTTTGGCTAAGTGGCAGAAAATTTACCATTAGAGCTGAAATATTTTGTGAAACGCAGCGTAATCTCTGACATAAAGTTGTCCAACGTGATGCATGACTTTCGGAACAGTAAGTCAAAGGACAAAAAGGTGTGTGGGGCGGAAACGTTCAGGATAATAAAGGACGAGGGGAGAAACAGACACACAAGGAAACAAACAAAAATACGAGCGCGCAAGCGACACGGACACACACACACAGAGACACAAAATCATAGGACTGAGGAACCCGCTAATCATAATCAGAGGAACTGATGATCATGTTGCGTGGTCATTTAAGCAAAAGTTGTGTAACCATTGCGTTTTAAATTTAAGTTTTACTAATTAGCCGATTTTCTTTGATTAATCCCCAATTTCTTTGATTAACGATTCACTAGCTAATGGGCAATGTTATCAATTTTTAACAATTATTGGAAATTAAAGAACAAACGCCCAGGGAAACTGCATGATACACCGCATTCCGTGCTGAGCAAAGCAGAAAATCTTTCGGCTTCGATTTAATCATCCAACTCACTACATCCCTACAAAGACTTCTTTACTTTTCTTCATTTCTCACACTTGTCGTTGTACAGATGTATTACAATAATGATCATTACATTCTCCCACAGGTTTTATTTCTTGCGAAGTCTTTTAAGATACGACAGAAAAAAAGCACATTTCCATAGGATACATTTATGCTATCATTTCAATAATTTTTAACTTTTCATGACATTCAACTTTTCAATTTAATGGTGTAAAAAATTTTATTTTATTACGATGCTTCCTCTTTTAGATTTCAGTTCCAAAGTTTTACATTTCTTTTTCGGCATTAGTTTTCAAGATTTTTTAGATTTTTCATTTTTCAAACCCATTTTATTTTTTCAAACACCACGTTTCCCGAAAACTGTGATGATGAGTGGCACAGCCCTGTGTCTGGGTAAAACGGACGAATGTTCCTTCAAATTTAAACTCCGTGTTTCTTTTATAAAAGAAAAAAGAAATTTAGTCGCCCCGTTGACGCAGTGGTCTAAACGCTGCCTTTTGATCATCCGTCCATAATGGCACCAGGTTCGAATCCCTTGAAGCAGGGATGTAGTGTTTTTCTGACATAATTGGTTTTTTCCGTATTCTGGTGCTAGCGACCCTAAATTAGGGACAGGCGAGTGTTTATAGCCCACCCAGTTGCTCAAATTGGTTCTTAAACCTTCAATCAAAAAATGAAATAAATAATCACTGAAGAGAACTCAGGGGTAGAATAATATTTTTTTACCCATTTAGTCCCGGACTTACAGCAATGAAAATTCGAGAGATTTATAAATTACCATGATGCTAGAGAGAATCATCTCTCTAGCATCATGGTAATTGATCAATCTCTGAGGATCATCACACTAGCATGGTAATTGGTTAAAAGTCCATAATTGACTGCACCAGAAAGGTTCACGATCAAGACATCCACTGCACTGAACACCGCGGTCTGTGTCAACCAAGGAAGAAAGATGAAGGGAAGTGACAAATTTTATCATGGCAGGAATACCACTGTTTTCCCTGGTTAAACAGGGCATTGTGAATGGTAACACATGACTTCATTTCGCTTACATAGTGGTAAAAAGCCTGAAGTTCAGGCAAAGAACTGGTTGCAGAATAATTGGAATAATTCCGCATTATGTTTGGTACCCTCTAATGACCCTCTTACTGTTGAGCATGGAATCTAGTTGAGCGTCTGTGAGATGAAACGGAGTGATGCGCTCAAGCTCGAAGCCATTATCATCGGTAACTCTGAGACCTTTATGGATGGCTCCCTTAGCGCAATTAGCGGCAATACTATCAAAACGTTTCCAACACCTATGACAGTACATGCCACAATGTGTTCTTGCTGTCGTGAGGGTGAAAGGCGAGTCCACATGCTATTAGGTGGACCCACATGTTATCAGGTGGGTGAGGATAGTAAAGTGTCCTTTCAGTGTATTACACTTCTATGCTGGTTAATTGGCAACAGCCTCTAGGCTTTAATTTTCATGTTCATAGTACAAGTGATAAAGACCTACGCTAGGTTGAAAGTCTTCCGTTTTTTTTTCCATTTTTATTAACATACCTAGCATGCATATCTAATAAACTTCATGTTCCTGGTTCTCACGTTCTTATTTCTCATCTCTTTCTTAGCACTATTGCTAGCAGGCATCTTCCTGTTGTCAGACGGGAACCAAGAGGATTTTTTATCACTTTGTGGCGATACTGAATTTCGGAAAACAAACAGAAGACTAAGTGCAGTGGAAAGGGAAGGATAGTCAGAAATGTGCGCCTCTTAAAAAAATGGGATACAGAAAGAAGAAGGAAGACAACATTTATTTACCTGTGAGAACATGAAATGTGAGCTTTAAACTTTCACACTTAATCTGATTTCCCTACCTTGCTAACAGTAACTCAATTTGCATCTGTGGAAATATACAATACATTGATACACACACCGTCTTTGCACGATAATTTATTGTTTAAAAGATGACAGATATTTACAGAGTTAAAAAGATTTAAAACCCATTAGCACTTTTGGGTCGACGGTCGCACCCGTCTTCAAATGGAAAAGAGTAATTGCTGCCAGTGTACTTCAATATATACATCAGAGTGTGATCACGTGTTAAGTGTAGAGTAGTGTTGCAAGGGTATCATACTGTTGACATCGCGTCATAGCTGAATTACAGATGAAACAGAACCCAAATGAGAATATGTTAAACAGAGTGCATATTATACAGAAAATGTGTATTTGTCAAAATTCACGTGTTAACAATCAATATTATTATTTAGGTTGATAGCTGTGATGTGTCGTTTCCGAATCCTGGGAAGGTCAACTGGGGAGTTGTCGTTGCAGCAGCGGTCCCCAAAGGCTTCGATATATAAGCTTTCACTGATATGTAACGAGTATATTCAAGCGGCGGTATGTAACGACTTAATGTTGTTCTAGTCTGGTTGAACAGTTCCACATGCTACATTTCTGGCGAGTGCTGTATTGCTGTGGTTAACACGGATATCGTATTTACGCTCGTGCACTCGAGTCCCAAGGCTACGTTTTGTAGAACCCACGTAGTTACTTGCATGTCCACCATTGGAAAGGTCTACCAAAGGGACATTGTACTATCTCCATTTATACAAAATGTCAGGTTGTTCTTGGTCTTTTTTGACAAATGAAATTAAGTTCCTGTATCTAATGACAAAATGAATATCGTATTTCAGATTTCAGACAAATGCATGTCAATACATTGGTTATGCCTGGGTACTGTTCCATTGTACCAACAAAACGTTTTGCTGTTTTTTGGTCTTTGATCAAATATCTAGATCTATCATTTGAAATTCTTCGATAGACTGGGTTAATCATGTATTAGGATATCCATGTTTGGCAGCTAAATCAAAAATGAAATTTATCTCAGATTTAAGCAAAGTGTCAGCAGACGAATCCGTAAAAGCTCTTCTGATTAAAAAGTTGATGGCTGATAACTTGTGTGGTAATGAGTGTGAAGAGTTAAACGGAATTAGATTATTGCTGGCGGTAGGTTTTCCATAAACTGAGTAAGATAGATTACAAGTTTCTGGGTTACGGGAAATTCGGAAGTCTAAGAACGGCAAAGAGTAGTTAGATTCAGTTTCTATCGTTTGCAAAGAATAGTTAGATTCGAAGTCTAGAATGGCAAAGAATAGTTTTAATTCGAAGTCTAGAATCGCAAAGAGTAGTTAGATTCAGTTTCTACCTTTGCTAACAAATAATCAAATTCATGAAAGTTAACTTCACCAAGCATTAAAACTTTACTGTATTAGCTTCTTAATAAGCGTAAGCCAAATTTTGTCTTTTATCACACGATTTAGAAACTTTACATGTATGACTTATATTTTCGCGAGAAATTGACATTTGTCTTCAATACAAGACTGCCGTAAATTTTTTTTTTTGTTTGGAGGTTTAACGAACACCGTTAGCAACTCAATGGGCTATAAGCAGTCGCCCGTCCCTAATTTAGGGTCACTGGTTCCAGGGAAGGGAGAGAGCCAGTGCTGTAAGACAAACACAACATCCATGCCTCACCGGGATTCGAACCCGGACCCCTTCGGACGAATGATCATAGGCCAACGCCTTAGACCACTGCGCCACCGGGGCGGCGCCGTAAATTCTAGACGTCAAGTTAGCCTGCAAGGTTTACATGTTATTCCAATTCATTTATTCCACAAGTATTCAACTTTGCTATCACAACTTCAAACCGCCGCCCCGGTGGCGCAGTGGTCTAAGCGATGGCCTCTGATCATTCGTCCGTAAGGGGTCCGGGTTCGAATCCCGGTGAGGCATGCATGTTGTGTTTGTCTTACGGCACTGGTTCTCTCCCTTCCCTGGAACCAGTGACCCTAAATTAGGGACGGGCGACTGCTTATAAAAAAAAAACTTCAAACCATAAAGAAAAAAATAATCCCTATGTACATTTGGGATAGTACATCACTGTATCGCATTTTACATTTAGGATTGACAATTTCCGCGGTCCACTCTCCCTCTAGCGGCAAAAGGAAGACTTACTGTAGTACGGGTAACGTTCTTGGCTCAATGCTTGGCTGTTGGTAGATCGCTCATTACGTTCAGTTGTCTTGGTTTAATGTATTTTTGCATTCATTCTGGAATTTCCACACTTCCTGTCTTGAAGACGTATTATTCTGACAGCAACCAAGCGTGTATCGTCACAACGTAGTCTGCTGACAAATTAGTACCAGCTGAACCTCTTAACTCATATATGGCTGCTTCAACTCTCCCATCGGTTTCTTCCGAAGCTCCGCCTTCTCTTAGGATGTACTACCCCAATGTTGCCGCTGCTTTTAGTTCATCCGATCGTGAGTATGAACCACTTGCTGCCGATTCGGAGATGACTGACTTGGCAGAGTCTAAATATACCGCCCCCAACGTCGTCAAGATAATCCTTTCAAATTTCAAACGAAATATTGCCACGCTACGACTTCTATGCCGAATAAGAAGTAACCTTCAGTCAAATCCTCACCTACGGGAGATCCTGACTTTCATCCAGAGTTTTCCTCGGAATCCACGGACGCACCTAATGTAATTATGGCTCAAAGGGATGATCCTGCTTTTGCTGTGATTAGAAGTCCCAACAACGTTTCATGAAGATCAAACGTCTGTTATTTCTGAATTTGATATGGGCTATCTCTCAGGCACTTTACGTTCTGGTCCTTTGACAGCTTCAGGCTTTGTCCGAAATTATCAAATGCAGCATTACGATCGCAGTCTTTCTTTTCTTTACACACAGCACAAAAAAGATAATTTTAAAGAGATTTCTTGCGTTCCCTCGACACCAGAAAAACGTCGAGGAATTACAGCCTACCTATGACTTTCCGTTTTAAAACCATTTCGCTGAACCGATCCAAATATTGCAAAACTCTTGACTCATTTTCTGTGTATTACTGCACCAATCTATTTTCTACAACACAAAACCTACTTGGTGTACCGCTACTTGTAAACTGTGGGTGAACTGCTTTCCTAATTTTCCGGACCATGATTCAGTTGTGATGAATTTTTTGGCGGAAAAAGTGTTAAACGTTGCCTGGGGCAGAAGTCAGCTGCTCCTTCTGATAACATGCCCCTATGAGGAAGTTCATCAGAAATACTACCTGGAACAATAGTAAATACAAAGAAAAATAAGTCACAGAGTGTTTCAGCTTTGGATATCATTTCGGAGTGGAATTATTACGATTTTTTCGGGGTTTAATCTATTTCTATTTTTTGGGAATTAAGGGATGTCACACGATCATGTACCCATTAAACAAGCCTTTTATTTTGTGTATGTAAGCGCATCAGCGAAAAGAGAATCTTAGGTAAATTTATAGAAGACGAAACATTTGAACATCTATTAAACAAAGTTCAAAAGACAGCACGGAAATTCTCTCAAAGGCGTTGCGGAAGAGTTTCTGAGAAATTTTATAGCACTCAAATACCGTCCCACTGTGGATGAACTCTTACATTCATTCGAAAATATGGGGAGTAATATGTCCTTTAAAATTCTTCGGCTCCGATTTGGATTTATCCCCTGAGAACCACGGTGCCACCTGCGATGAACATGGCTTGTGGTTTCACTAAGGCATCTCCATCATGGAAGGAGTTACCACGCTAAGAAGAGTTGTAGTCTTCTTGCTGACTTTTGTTGGACACTTAAGGGGGATGTTTCAGATGCTAAATACCGAAGAAACTCATCAACTGTCACATTTTAGGTAATAAAAAGTGTGCTATAAATGTACGTAAATGCACAAATTTTTCATGTTTAAAATATCTGTCAATAAAACGTGTTTGAATTCAGCAGGTAAAATACTATTAGGATCAGACAATTTTTCATGTGTGCAAAAAAATTGTTTCTTTTGTGAATCACTGTTATCTGAAGTCAGAAATATGATACGTTTAATCAAAAAATTCATTTGTGGGCGAAGATACATTTGTTTCTCTGTTTAAGATGGGAGCACCAATCCGTAATAGCATTGTTTTCGTGATTCCTAAGAAGCAACAAATTTACTATTTATCTGAATTCATAAAGTTTAAGGATGATCTGATTTTGCAGTTATGTAGCGAAATCAGATAATGTGAATAGAATATCGCATAAAAGTTTGTTTACTGTGGCAGTGGGAAATTCTCAGTTTCTGGAAACTGGGATTCTCCACGCCACGGTTCATAAAATTTTACACAAAGGTTTTCATATGTATGCTTCTAAGGTACAGATCATTGAAGCTCTTCAGCCAGGCGACCGGCCTCGCCTAGCTGCATTTGCGACGGAGATGTTGCAGTGCATAGCGCATGATAGTGATTATATGCACTGAATCTGTTTCTCTGATGAAGGCACGTTACACGTCTCTGTCACAGTAAATAGGCACAATGCGCGAATCTGCGGATCAGAAAATCACAATTATTTGATCGAACAACAGAGGGATAGTCCGAAAGTAAACTTATGGTGCAGCCTGATACATTACAGAATCATCGGACCCACCTTTTTTAGCGAGCCCACGGCAACATCTAGCGTTTACCTGGACATTCTGCAACTTTTTCTTGCACCTCAGTTGCAAGCACTTCAACCTTCGATAATTTTCCAACAAGACGGTGCCCCTCCACATTGGCGAAAAATGGTTCCAGAGTTCCTGAAAGCCCCATTTCTGCACAGATGGATTGGCCGGGACGACACCATGGCATGGCCACATAACGCCTCTAAACGTTTTATATAAAAGACCAAGTTTACTCTAGCAGTGTTACGGATTTCGAGACGTTGAAGAGCAAAATCACGGACGTCGTTGGTTCTGTCACTGCTGAGATGTTAAACAAAACATGGCGTGAAATCAATGCCCAAAAAACATGGCGTGAAATCATCGCCACCAGCCTCGGAACTTCAAAGAAATTTTTAAAGTGTAGGGAACGACAACGGAGTTAAAAAAATGAAATTCTTTTGTGATTTTCTATTTTAACTCTTAGTACATATTGGGATATTTCTGTTGGTGTTCCATCGTCGTTGAGAAGAAGGAACACATGATGATGTTTATTATAGAAATTTGAAATGAAATTAACTTTTCTTTATTTTCATTTTGTTCCCTATCTTATTATCATCATAACATTGCGTTATAACTCTAAAAAATGACACTATCAGAATTTTAGTTCTTCTACGATATTTTCTTTAATTCTTTTCAAAAACTGGCTCCCTATCGAAGCAGTTTATTACGTTGTGGGGCGGTTCATTTCATTTCATGAACAATTCGAAAGGAAACATCACTCGCACAGCAAATTGCAGTTGTTATTTTTCACTCAAATCTGAAAATCTGATGTAGATTTATTTTCAACAATGGCAAATAGGTACCCTAAGTATTTGTGGACAATATGATCAAGCCCACGAGTAAGAACTTGTAATGTGCCTTTGAAACTGGAGTCATACGTAAGTGCGTTAAAATATGCAGAAGTTACGTTTTTGCATGGATCCTAAACATGAGCTGATGAAAATTCATCTAACTCATGAAACAAAAATTCGGCCCATCAAAATACTTGCTCCCTTTTTTTCTCTCTGCTGTTTCCAAAAAAGACATCCCCGAGGAAATTTTCTTTATCTTTCATGATGTAGAATCGAATACAATGTAAAAGGTATTAGGACCTCAATAAGTAGTAAAAAACTGGCAAAACAGCATTTTAATAAGATAATTGAATCTCAGTTAAGTAATTTAGCCAAAATCAGGACATTCAAAATATTCCACATTTAGCAAATGTTAAGTTTTATACACCTTTCCTACAGAACAGAGCACGCTTTGGATTTTCAGCAGAAAGCGTGCCATGACGTCTTAGGTCTCCATCTGAGGAAGACTCCATTTGTCGTAAATTAGTTTGATTATTCACCTAACATTCCTAATGAATTTTGGCGATTGCTCACTTAAAAACCTCTTGGCCCATAAAAATCGCATGCTGCCGTGTTTGACATTCTTCGCTGCGCACTCGCGCGGAATGAATAAATGCTTCGCTACCCATTATTACAGGTGGACATTAATTACAGAACTGCAGTGTTTTGGCATCATTCGAGAACTCTGTTCTCAATGCAATTCTGTTCTTAATGCGTCATGTAGTGAAATAAGAAGGTTAATGATAAAACAACGTGGTGAACGAAGCGTTTATATGTAAGATTTCCAATACGTGACCATCTCGTGGCTTCTGCCCCATAAAAAGAAATTAACTGACATGCATACGTATGTTAGTGACATTGTTGGTTATAGTCGTGAGTATGTGAGTGTCGAAATTCCATTAGAAATCCTAATAAATTCTTCTTCCCCTTCCATTATTCTCTCTACGCTTTCATAGAACCGTTTCAAAGTACGTTTTGAACATCTTAAATACATTCCACACCATCATGTAAAACACCACAGGCTTCGATGCCAGGTCCTGCGCTGTCACACATGTCGGCAGTTGGTTTGGAATGTTCCCTCCTTCCTCTTTGCTGCAACATCAAGCAGATTATCTTACTTCGTTCTCTTTTTCTTGTCATTGGATCTTATACGGTTTTCTTTGGAGTTACGAACTCTAACACCTTATAAGAGCTAGCCCTAAATAGATGATAATGGAATAAAAAGGTGAAATTATCTTCGAAGCGCCGATGGTGAAACACTTTTTTTGTAGGTGGGTCCACTAAGATTCAACTCAGTCAAATCTAAAACGGAAATTAGTTAGCAAGACAGCCTTGTACCAATGGTTCGAATAGTTACGCAGAGTCGACTTCTACTAAATGAATATCACAAATCGTTCGATTGGCATTGATTAAACCAGGCATTTAATAATTTAAAACATTGGGCGCTAGGCATCCATCCACTGATGATCCGATGACAAGTATCAACTATACGTCTTTTTAAACATTTTATCATAAAGAATCTTAAGACATTTCCTTATGTCTTGCAGAAAAGGAAATGTCTCTTCGGAGACCAATGAATGTTTAGATTATACCTCTTTAAGCTTTATGAATTCAGATAAATAGTAAATTTGTTGCTTATTAGGAATCCCGGAAAGAATGCATTGGTGCTCCCATCTTAAACAGAGAAACAAATGTACTGCATCTTCGCACGCGAATGAAATTTTTGATTAAACGTATCATATTTATGACTTCAGATAACACTGATTCACAAAAGAAACAATTTTTTTGCACACATGAAAAACTGTCTGATCCTAATATTATTTCACCTGCTGAATTCAAACACGTTTTATTGACCGATATGTTAAACTTGAAAAATTTGTGCATTTACGTACATTTATAGCACTCCTCTTATAACCTAAAATGTGACAGTTGATGAGTTTCTTCGGTATTTAGCATCTGAAACATCCCCCTTAAGTGTCCAACAAAAGTCAACAAGAAGACTACAACTCTTCTTAGCGTGGTAACTCCTTCCATGATGGAGATGCCTTAGTGAAACCACACGCCATGTTCATCGCAGATGGCACCGTGGTTCTCAGGGAAGAAATCTAAATCGGAGCCGAAGAATTTTAAAGGACATATTACTCTCCATATGTTCGAATGAATGTAAGAGTTCATCCACAATGTGGCGGCATTTCAGTGCTATAAAACTTCTAAGAAACTCTTCCGCAACGCCTTTGAGAGAATTTCCGTGCTGTTTTTTGAACTTCGCTTAATAGGTGTTCAAATGTTTGGTCTTCTATAAATATACGTAAGATTCTCTCTTCGCTGATGCACTTCTATTCACAAAATAAAGGACTTGGTTAATGGGTATATGATCGTGTGACATCCCTTAGTTCCTAATAAATAGAAATAAATTAAACCCCGAAAAAAATCGCAATAATTCCTCTCCGTAATGGTATCCCAAACTGAAGCACTCTGTGACTTATTACTACCGCTTTAGTAGGGTGGGACTTCTTCCACCCTACTAAAGCGGTAGTATTCCAGATACACGTCCTCGTAGGTGCATGTAATCGAAAAGAGCAGCTGACTTGTGCCCCAGGCTACGTTTACCCCTTTTTCCGACAAAAAATTCATCACAACTGAATCATGGTCCGGAAAACTCTGAAAGCAGTTCACCCACAGTATACAAGTAGCGGTACACCATGTACGTTTTGTGTTGGAGAAAGTAGATTGGTGAAGTAATACACAGAGGATGAGTCAAAAGTTTTGCAATATTTGGTTCAGTTCAGCGAAATAATTTTAAAACGGAAAGTTATAGGTAGGCTATATTTCCTCGACGTTTTCTTAGCGTCGAGGGAATGCAAGATAACACTTAACAATTCGTCTTTTTTGTGCTTTGTGTAAAGAAGAGAAAGACTGCGGTCATAAGGCTGCATTTGATGATTTCGGACAAAGGCTGAAGCTGTCAAAGGACCAGAAAGTAAAGTGCCTGAGAGATAGCCCATATCAGTTTCAGAAATAACAGACGTATGTTCTTCATTGAAAGTTGTTGGGACTTCTAAATCACAGCAAAAGCAGGATAATCACTTTGAGCCATAATTACAGCAGGTGCTTCCGTGGATTCCGAGGAAAACTCTGGATGAAAGTCAGGATCTCCCATAGATGAGGATTTGACTGATGGTTTCTTCTTATTCGGGGTAGAAGTCGTAGTGTGGGAATATTTTGTTTGAAATTTGAAAAGAATATCTTGGCGACGTTGGGGGTGGTATATTTAGACTCTGCCAAATCAGTCATCTCCGAGTCGGCAGCAGGTGGTTAATACTCACGATCGGATGAACTAAAGGCAGCAGCAACATTCTTAAGAGACAGTGGAGCTTCAGAAGAAGCCGATGGGAGAGTTGAAGCAGCCATATAAAATTAAGACGTTCAGCTGGTACTAGTTTGTCAACAGACTACGTTGTGGCGATACACGCTCGGTTGCTGTCAGAATAATACGTCTTCAAGACAGGAAGTGTGGAAACTGGTGATGAAGGCGCTGTGGCAGATGTCAGATTACACTTTTCTACAAGGTTTTTATATCATGAACAAATGATCTGTGTAACGTACCAGGAGATGTGACGTACCTGCCAGAAGGACGCACACGACATAAAGGCAGATAGGAATCAGAATAAAACGCCCGCGTAGCTCAATTGGAAGAGCAACTCATTCCGGAATGAGGGGACCCGGGTTCGAATCCTGGCGCGGAATAAAAACGACGGAGAAATTTACTTCGTTATAATGGCGCCCGAACTATCCGGATGACCCGACCGTTCAAAATCTCGCAATGGTGTGATGTTATTTCCACACCGCGAGATAGGAAAAATAAGAGAATCCCTTCTCCAGCACTTCGAATAAAAAATAAATAAGGGGGAGATAATGTAACGTGCCAGGAGATGTGACGTACCTGCCAGAAGGACGCACACGACATAAAGGCAGATAGGAATCAGAATAAAACGTCCGCGTAGCTCAATTGGTAGAGTGACTTATTCCGGAATGAGGGGATCCGGGTTCGAATCCTGGCGTGGACAGAAATGACGAAGAAATTTACTTCGTTATATCTGTTTTTAACTAATTGTTTGGTGCTGAATTTCAGATCCGACCTTAAAATTTGCGCTTGTAGTGGATTCTAGATCTGTTATTGTCGTATTTTGCCACCGGACATGTTATGGGTGGCAACATTGGTTTTTTCACAGGTTTTGCAGGGTCGTTCATTGACAAAGAATATAAGGAAAATCTGCTATTTGTACTTTGTATGTGATGTTGGAGATCAAAATAAATCGTGAGCTCCACATGACTGCTGCATTTCCTGCTTTGTTGGCCTGAGTGAATGGTTGAAAGGCAAACCCAAATTAACGCCTTTCGAAATTCCAATGATTTGGGGTGGACCAACTGATCACGTGGAAGATTGTTATCTTTGTTTAACCGAAGTAATTGACTTTTCAAGGAAGAATAAAAGTAAAATACAGAATGGCCTGTTCCGCATGGGAAAGATCTTCCTATTCCAAACCCTCCACTAAAATTTGAAGAGATAGATTCAAATTCATCCAATGAAGATATGGACAAAAATATAGAACCGGATCCTACATTTACTCCTAAAATCTTAGACGCGCCCCACTTGATTCAACAAAGTAAACTGAATGATCTTGGTCGGGACTTAAATCTCTCCAAACAACAAGCTGAACTTTTAGGTTCCCGACTTCAAGAGTGGAACCTGCTAGCGGATAGTAAATGTGAGTCTGTATTCAGAAATGGAAATTTCGGTGTATGTTCTTTTCATGGAGTGCATGATGGTATGTGTTTTTGTTCAGATATTCCTGGGCTAATGCCAGAATACGAATATCTCACGATCCTACGGAATGGCGTCTATTTATCGACTCATCCAAGGTTAGTTTAAAAGTTTTCCTTTTGTCCAAAGGAAACAAGAAACCTCCCATTCTAGTAACACATACTTTAGGAATAAAGGAGACGTATGAAAGCATGGAAACAACTGCAATACAATATGACCAGTTCAGGTGGTCAATATGAGGTGAACTGAAAGTGAGATCACTCTTGCTCGGACTTCACAGTGGCTTCACGAAATTGTGTTGTTCTCTTTGTATGTGGGACAGTAGGGCAACAGCAGAACACTATGAAAGGACAAATTGGCCTAAACGAGATGTTTTCATTCCTGGGGAGAGTAACGTTCGCCACAAGCCCCTAGTTAATACCTTTGATGTGCTACCTCCGCCACTTAGTATCAAACTGGGGCTGATGAAAAAACTTTGTGAAAGCTATGTGCAAATCTGGTCCAGGTTTCTTGCACTTAAAGCAAACATTTCAGCATTTAGGTGATGCAAATCTCAGAAAAAGTATCTTGGTTGGTCTTCAGATACGGAAACTACTGCGTGATTCTGTTTTACCCAAAAGCAAAACAGCACGGAGCTCGCCGAACGGGAATCTTTCACGTCTGTGGCCAAAGAATTTCTGGGTAACCACAAAAAGGGAAACTACAAACAGCAGATTCACAAGCTTCTGAAAAACTATAAAAATCTTGAGTGCCGAATGTCCTTAAAAATACTATGCTTCCATTCGCATCTGGTCTTTTTTCCTGGCAACACAGGTGCAGTTAGCAATGTACAAGGAGGATAACTGAACGATGGAGGAAATGTATCAAGGCTGGTGGGATCCTTCAAAGATATCCGAACAATGGAGGAAATGTATGATACACCAAGATATCCGAACGATGGAGCAGATGTATCAAGGCAGGTTGGATCCGTCAATGAAGATTCATTACTGCTGGTTTTTGAAAGAGGACAACACGACACGTGAAAGAAAAAAACGAACTACTACTTCTAAAGGTATATATGTATGTATGTATAAATTTACATTTGTGTTAATATTGTTTACCCTATTTCTTTTTTCTTATGCTGTCTCATATGCAGTGATATATAAACAAGGTACATATACTTTGCAATACTGATTCTACAACTAACAAGACACATAAATACATTACAATGTAAAGCTGTAATGTGTACATCTTGTATTGTATATATTGGTCTGGAAATATAACAAAATGTTCATACACAAAGCACTGTACGTGATGGAGAGGTTTTACCATCATATTTGAATTCAGCATCTTCAAATTAGTAAAAAAAACACTTTATTTCATCCATGTTATGAAAATAAAGTTTTAAAATTTTGAATGATGTTATCAACAGAGATTTAGGCAGGTTTGTGATGAGAGCAGGTGGACACGAAGCTGGATTCTTGTAAATAATTCTAAAGTTTAGGTGTCCGAATGAGACTCCGAAACGATTCGTTTTGGGCGTTCCATTACTGCTTTGTAAGACGAGAAGGATATATTTTACAGGTAAAATCGTTGGCTACCCAACGATTTTACCTGTAAAAGATAACATCCTCTTCGATAAGAGAAATCGTAAGTTTCTTTGCCGCCCTCAAGTTCAAGTCCTCAAGTTCAAGTTTTCCAGCGCATCGTCCAAAAGATTTACTTCTACCCATTGCACACCAGGAACAGTGTGAGGACACTGTTTTAGCTCGCCTAGATTACAAATATTCCCAGGGATTTGATGGCCTCTCCGTTGACTTCCTTTCATTTCTCCTTCCTTTGGTTACTGCTGCCTTCAACCACCTCATCACATCCACTAGTATTCCTTCACCTTTCAAACTTCATCATCGTTGTCATCTGTCTCCTCCACCCCAAAAAAATGAATCTCTTTTCGCTTGAGAACTGGTACTCCATTTGTATTCTTAACTCCTATTAGGAACTATTCATGGTCTCTTCATCGATCTGCGTCAAGCGTTTGATCAAATTAATGATACATACATCTTACATTCCCTTGCCCAATTGGCATTTCTCATAACATCTTATACAGTAAACCTTTCATTTCCTTGCCCAATTGGCATCTCTCATTTCACCTTATAGGGTAAATCTTACGTTTACGTCTATAACTCCCTCTTCCTGACATCTGTAATACCTTTCACTAATGGCAACAGACAGGGCTCACCCTATATTTTTACTCACTACTGATTCTTTGATTAACTCTTTGCCACTTTCTTCTTGCCAGTCTCTCTCCAAATATCCCAACCACACGTCATCATGTCCAGGTTCGCTCAGCATATGCAAACGATGTCGCGGTTGCTTTACTTTTTGATACTGTATTTGAATATTCTGTCGCACTTCTGAGGAACGTGCCTCTCTCTCTCCGGGCCAATAATTAATGCTCGAAAATGCCCCAAATTATTCATTGCTTACCGGACGTCACGCACTGTTCAGCCCAATCATGCCCCGCTCCTCCAAAATCCCATTGGCGTTTACCTGGAAAATTTCACTGCAGTTGCCACTCAAATATGGCACCCGACAATGACACAAGTCCATCTGCTGCTAGTCGTATTCGTCTCGTTTTCCAATTGGTCTCGCTTTCTCTAGTATAGCTGCTGCGATCATCACTTATCTTCTTCCAACAATTAAGAATCCTTGGATCTTTCATGCTCCACCTCCCAAGCGTTTTTCTTCATGCATATCATCATCATCATCATTGTCAACCATTATCAATCCACTGCTGGACGAAGGTCTCCCCAAGTTTCCTCCACAACGGTCTGTCTTGTGCCAGTCTCCTCCATGTCACCCCTGCATACTTTCGAATTTCCTCCACCCATCTCCTATGTGGTCTTCTTCTGTGTCTTTTCCTGTCCCTTGGAATCCAATCTAAAATTTCGGCTGTCCATCGATGATCTGTCCTTCTGGCAGTATGTCCAGCCCATTGCCATTTCAGGGATTTAACTCTGATCATGATGTCTTCCACTCTTGTCATTTTTCGGATCCACGAGTTCCTCTTCTTATCTCTCCTGGTTACACCAAGCATGCACCTCTCCATGCTTTTTTGAGTTGTCTGCAGCCTTTGTATGTCTCTTTTAGTTAAGGTCCACGTCTCTGCACCATACGTAAGCACTGGAAGGATGCATTGATCAAACACTTTTCTTTTAAGACATAATGGCATATTGCTCTTGAAAATTATGCTGTTTCTTCCAAAAGCTCTCCAGGCAAGTTTTGTACGCCGATTAATTTCTTCATCAATGTGACCCTCACTTGATATCTGCTGTCCAAGATAAACGTACGTGTCTGTTATCTCCAGCTTTTCTCCATCAATCGATAAATCTTCATTTCTTGTAAAAGCATTGAACATCACTTTTGTCTTCTGAAAGTTCATTTTTAATCCCACTTCTTTACTCTTGTCAGCAAGTTCCTGGATCATACTCTGCAGCTCTGATGGGGTAGTTGCAAAAATGACTACGTCATCAGCAAAACGAAGGTGGATTAGATAATCTCCATTAATCTTTATCCCCTTGTTTTCCCAGCTCAGCGACTGAAAAACACCCTCCAATGTGGCATTAAAGAGCTTCGGAGATATGGTGTCACCTTGTCTCACTCCCTTTCCAATTTTTACGTGTGTTGTATTTTCAAACAGCCTAATCTTTGCACTTGCATTTTCATAGATGTTATTAATAATATTAATGTATGCATCTTCAATACCGCAGGTTTTCAGAGCCATTGTAACTGCTGATGGTTTCACCGAATCAAAGGCTTTTTCATAATCGATAAAAGCCATGCACAATGGAAGTTCATATTCCCTCGCTCTTTCAATTAGTTCTCTCAGCACGTGGATATGATCTATTGTGCTGTAGCCACTCCTGAATCCAGCTTGTTCTCTCGGTTGAGCCATGTCCGGTGTTACCTTCAAGCGGTGTGAAAGAACTTTAGTGAAGATTTTATAAACTACTGATAGGAGGCTGATAGGTCTGTAGTTTCCGAGATCCTCAATGTCACCTTTCTTATGTAGCAGGATCATTGTAGCGGTGTTCCAATCCTCAGGAATCTTTCCTTCATTAAGGCATCGAGTGAAAATTTGGGCGAGTACTGTTTCGATTTCTCCACTTGCTTCTTGTATGATGTCTACAGTAATTCCATCTCCTCCTGGAGCTTTTCCTCGCTTCATGTTCTTGATTGCATGTGCAACTTCTGCTGGAAGGACTGGAGGAACTCTGGTACTGGTATCTTTCATGATGTCTGGAGTGCATATATCATCCCTTTCATATAATTTGGAGTAGAAATCTTTCACTCTTGTCAAAATTTCGCCTCTATTTCTTGTTACAGAACCATCTTCTTTTCTCAGTGCCATAATCTGTTTTCTTCCCTTACTGAGATGTCCCTTTGCTATCTTTAGGCTTTGGTTGTTTTCAATTGCTTTCCTCACTAGTTCACAGTTGAATTTCCTTACGTCTTCAGTGATACTTTTTCTTACTGTCTTGCATAGCTCTATATATTCCACTTTGGAAGTCACATCTTCTTTAGTTGTCCTCATCTCTCTTCTTTTTGCATCAACATTTTGGTTTTTCCTGATAATTTGTTCACATGCAACTTGTTCTTAGACCCAGCTAATTTTGTTGCTGTTTCCATAAGAGCTTTGGTTACTTTTCTGTTAACTTCAGAGATTTCCACTTCTTCCGATGTTAGGCCTTCTAAAGCAGAGAACCTGTTCTTCAGTTCTAACTTGAAGGTATTATGGTGTTTTTTAAGGTTGGTTATGTCAATAGATTTTGTTTGTCTTATGAGCTTGCCACGTTCAAGTTTAGTGTTGAGGTGCATCTTACATCTCACCAATCTATGGTCACTACCTGTGTTGAACTTGTTTAGCACACTGCAGTCTTCTATGACGAATTTTTTGTTACACATAATAAAATCAATTTCACTTGTCGTCCCATTTGGATGTCTCCATGTCCATTTCCTGTGTGGCTTTTTGTTGAAGAAGGAGTTCAAGATGAAAAACCCTTCTGCCTCTGCAAACTCAACGAGAGTATTTCCACGCTGGTTTCTGTTGCCATGACCGAATTTACCTACTGAAGTTTCATTCTGTTGCCGTTGCCCTATTTTTGCATTGAAATCTCCCATAATTATTTTCAAGTGCTGCTTACCTTTATTATTTAGATGACAAATTTCCTCATAAAATTCTTCAATTTCTTCTTCAGGATGACTTGTGGTGGGTGCATAAGTTTGAATAATCTGAGCCTGGTATCTTTTCGAGAGTTGGATAACAAGCCGTGCAGCTCTGTCAGAGGAACTTTCAACTTCTACAACTTTATCCTTCAGTTTCTTGTTTATTATAAATCCAACACCACTAGTTCTGCCAGTATCTGTCCCCCGATAGTAGAAGAGATGTCCACTTTTCAGTTCGATGAGATCTTCTCCTTTTCTCCTTACCTCACTTAGCCCCACGATGTCCCACTTGATCCTTTGTAGTTCCTCTTCCAATTCAAGAAGCCTTGAATCAGAAGATAGGGAGCGTCCATTGTAAGTAGCCAAGGTCAGCATCAGATGGCAGCCTAGTCCGGTCCTCCGGGGATTCTTAGCACCCTCTGCCTTCATGTCGCACTGGCCGCTGCCTTGGCCAGGTACATTCCAGCTGCCGGAGACTGAGGGCCAAGATTTAAGTTGTGGAATCATTTTGGAGGGGTTTGGCCATAACTCACCACGCTGGCCAAGCGGGTTGGTGAGTGTGGGATAGAATTTCCTCTGATCCCGATGGTATAGTTATACCGCTATGGGCGGTCGTCAGAGCCCCTTTAGTGGGAACAGGATGCACCACGAGAAGGCGGGGTTGACATTTGTCAAGGAGAGGCTGTGATGTTACGCATCACCTGACCTTACATCCCTTCATGCATATATATATATATATATCTAACAAAATTACCATCGGCAGACAGCCTTTCATCTATCAACTCATATCTACCAATCGCGTCTTCACAAACTCCCTGGAAGTCTTCGTTTCCTGCAAAAATCCTTTCCTGACCATGCAGATGTCCCAGAAGATGTTCTTATTTTTATCTAGTCTTCCCATTTCGTCTCTCCGCTACTTACCATTAAGGCCTCCGACTTTGGACACAGCTCAAGACCAATCGTATTGAGCCCTCCTTAATAGCAAAACATTTGGCATAACCTCTCTCCGACACCTTACTTCTCTTTACTTTTATATCCACATATTTTTACTTTCCAACTTGGATGCACCACGGAATCGTTAAAGTATCCGCATTGGTGAATACCAAACTTTCATGTGAAATCTTGCGTGGAAGACGTCCACCTTTGCCCCTTGATAGCATACAATCTCGGCCATCTTCATTCTCTACAAAAAGCGATTGATCACCGTTTCCCCGAGCTTATGATTTCCACCGGATTGAATTCTGTGTCATCTGCTTCATTGCCCCTGCCATTCTCTGTTTCTCTCAGCGCCCTTCCAACACACTTTCCCGCAGTTTCTCAGAAGAATTTATATAGTCAACTCTCGATATCCCGCCACCTTCGCATCGCTTGGGTCTGAACAAATGTAAAACATTCCTTGATCGCTTGACATACCGGCACACGTTTGGCACCCTACAACCGCCAATATGTCGTATTGCACCAACCTGCCTTTTCCAACAAAAAAGTATTTGATGTACCGCCACTGGTAAGCTGTTGGCGAATTATTTTCTCTTTTTTGGACCATGATCCAGTTGTGGTGAATCTGTTGTCGGAGAAAATGTCAGATGTTGCCAGGAGCAGGGGTCAGCTGCTCCTTCCGAAAACGTGCCACCATAAGAGAGTCCATCTGGAATGCTCCCGCTTTCGAGAGTCAGACGGGTGCCAGAATAAGTTAAATGGGTCCCGAAGTTTATTTAGTTTGTGACATCAATTACGGTATGCATTTATTTTGATTTTTTCAGGTGTTAACCGATTTATATTTGTTACGATTTTAGTGTCGTAAAAAAGAAATCGATTAACAACTGAAAAACTGGTGTCTCACGACATTTACCCCTGAAAAATGCCATTTGTTTGCGTGCAGAGATGCATCAGCAATGGGCCTGGTTACCTTTCATTCAGTCTGCTGACTTGTCTGTTGGGGTGCTTTATTTTTATCAAGACCACCCTGTCCTTTTTGGCGAAAGAGAAATGCTTGTATTCTTTTCCTTCTATCAACAGTCAATTAAGATGGAAAATGAGTAGACACCTTATCTCAGGGACATAAATCTTATTTTATCCCACATGATGCTTGCTTGCTGTCTTTAGTTTATCTTTTTGGCTGTACAGATCCGTCTGAAAATGTTCATTATCGTCGAAATTTGAAAAGGAAACCAGTTCTTCCTGTTGTTGTTGTGGCTGCTGCTGCTTGCTGTTTGGAAAAAAAATGTCGAAATCACGATTCACGCTTTTACACCATAATTGTCGCATGAGTGTTCAAAGACGTCGTGGTGAACGACACCTTTCAGCTGCCAGTTTGCAGAGTCATACCAGACAAACGCCAAGCGTCACAGTTTGGGGGCGCCATTGGGTTCAAGACACGATTTCGCCTGATACGAATTGAGGGAACCCTCAACAGCCAGCAATTCATCAAGGACGTTTTAGAAGCAGAAGTGATACCATACCTTCAGATTTGTCCTGGCGCTGAATGTCCAAGACCTCTTCCGTTAACTGCAGATACCGCTTCTTGCCTGGCCTGCACGTTCGCCGAATACATCCCCAGTTGAAAAAGTTTGAAGCATGATAGCTGAGCAACTGGGCCCGTCGAGCACTTCCACCAGTCACCACAAAAGAACTCTGGCCTCTCATAGGACCAGCCTGATACGCTATTCTCCAAGATGATATCAGAAACCTCTTCCATTCAAAGCCGCGCAATGTTGAGTCCATTATTGTTGCTCGAGGTAGCTTCACACCATACTGAGTTTTCAAGGGAAAATATCGTTTTCAGTTTTACAAATGTAATCAGTTATCTCGTGTACACGAGGAATCTGTGAAACGAATTTCATTTCAATAGCATGATGCTTTCTCAGTGTTGCAATATTCAGAAACAGTAGTGTATAACACGCACTATGCAGATTTTTGATAAGAACAAATCATGATAGGAATCGTAGAAAGGTGCTATGGAGGTAAATTTAAGTCCTTATGTCGAGATATTGTAGATATTAAAGTCCATGGCAGAAAATGAAAAATAACAAGCCTTTTTTTTTTACGTGGGACTGACTACATCTAACTCCGAGGATAGTATGGGGGACTTTCGGCCGACCGCTGTGATAAAAATAAGTCCCAATTGAAATCATTATCGCGTTAAAAAATACGTGCCGCACACTAATAATATTAACATATTCGTAAACACAGTGGAGTAAAATTCCCGTACGGCGCAATACATCGCTCGCGCGACGCCCCATCGCTTCCTGTGCGTCAGGAAGATGATGCAATATTTCTGCGTGTGCCGCCGCATTCGAAACAGTCTATTTCGGCAACCGTGACCGCAACGCAACAGTGCATGGTATCGTTTTAAATCTCTTGACGAGATCTATTCAAATATGCGAAGAACATGTCGCAGTGGTTTGAACTGAACATTTTAACAATTGTTTCCTTGTGAACTGGATAACACTTTTGACAATATCGTGGTTTATCTAGACAACCGTGAGTGCAAAACGACTGTGCGTGGTATCGTTTTAAACAGAGGCGTAACTAGAGCAAGGCAGGCGGGGTGGCTGCCCCTGTCTCAGCTCAAGAAAGTGCGCAGAAATCATTGTTCACAATCTGATCAAAACTGAAACTTTTGCCCCACTTTCAGATACAGGTTTTTCGCGTCATACTTTGTCATTTGTACATTTATAGAATTTGTTTATATCTTTCCCCAGTTTCGGTAGCTTTGGTAGCTTAAAATTTACATTTCGTGCTTAACATTTTCAGAGAAAGTCAGTTGCTCACATTCAGAAATGAAGTCATAGTTTTACATATGTTGCAAGATATGGAATTTGTGCACATTGTTGAACATTCTTTGGGGCTACTCGATCATTACTGCGAACTACGAATTCCTACTGCAATTCGGTTCGTGAAGTCGCGGTTGAACGTATTTTGCAAGGTACCGATGTTGTTCATATTGCTGAAGATTCTTTGGGGGCTATTCGATCACAACGGCGACTGCGAGCAACGACTGATACTTGCATTCGGTCCGTTTCATGTGGTACCCGAGGTTCGAACCAGTTGGGAAAAGCCGTACAGACAGTTTGATTGGGCCACCCACATAGATGTGATGTTAATTTTGTTTTACTGAGCGAGGTATATTTGTATGCATATTTGTGTGTATGCGGGTGTGTAAAATAGGAATACAGATGGAAGGCGCAATACTTTGTGGTTTTCCCCGGTCGCGGAACTACTTTCTTACGCCTCTGGCTTTAAAGCTCTCGACGAGATCTATTTAATTACATAAAGAACATATTGCAGTGGTTTAAACTAAAATTAAAAACAAAATGTTTTCATGTGAATGGGTTAACGTTTTCGTCAATGCAGCGGAATTCGCAGAATGAACGCAAGCAAAAGTGGAGAAAACCAAAACGGAAGGTAAGAACAAGTGATGAGGAATGTAAGAATCTAAAGAACGCAAGTGATGAGGAATGTAAGAATCCCATGTTGGGTAATTCGTGTATCGATCTGCTTTGTGTTCGAAATGTATCCAGCATTATTTGTAAACATTTTGTAAGCTACTTTTCATACCGTGGACCTCTTTTCACATCATGACTCTCCGATCCGCACGTCGTGGTCCTACGTTCCAAACTGACGACTCAATCAGAACTGAGCCTACCTGTTTTTTTTTTCTTTGACAACTATCACATTTAAACTGTGTTTTCCTTTTTGTGCTCAACATGTGAGGAAAGGTATGTATTTACATTCTTTCTTGGATTCTTAATTAGCAACAAATTGGTTAATTACACTAGTCAACACGATTTTTTAGACATGGAATAATGAAGGCGTTTCTAACAACTTCTCATGCTGAATTCGAAAATAAAATCATTGTTTTCTATCACACACAACTTTTCTATTACGAAGTTTTTAATTAATAAATGTATTGATAGATTTGACCTATTTTGTCACAATTGTCATGTAAGTTTTCTAGATATTTTTTTCTAATATATACACCCAAGCGGAAACATACGAGTTATGCATCGTGTCACGACATAAACACGTCATCAATCTGAGCAAACGTATGCATGTATTGAACTTACTTTCACTGCGTAAGCACTGATTGAGTTTGAGTTCTCTTTTGTCTGATGATTAGATTACTAGGCAACTGTGTTGTGGTTGATACTGTGTCATTATGCTAAGGAAGTGTTTAAATCATCCCGATACCTTCTGCTATGTGTGTGGATAATTGACATTTAAAGCTGAACAGCAAACATTTACTGGACTCTTAAAAATGTTACGCGCTATACGTTTTATTTGTAATTCATTACAAAAAAAAAAAAAAAGGTTGTAACGAAATTTCACTTTGCAGTTTTGGCTAAGTGGCAGAAAATTTACCATTAGAGCTGAAATATTTTGTGAAACGCAGCGTAATCTCTGACATAAAGTTGTCCAACGTGATGCATGACTTTCGGAACAGTAAGTCAAAGGACAAAAAGGTGTGTGGGGCGGAAACGTTCAGGATAATAAAGGACGAGGGGAGAAACAGACACACAAGGAAACAAACAAAAATACGAGCGCGCAAGCGACACGGACACACACACACAGAGACACAAAATCATAGGACTGAGGACCCGCTAAGTAATCAGAGGAACTGATGATCATGCTGCGTGGTCATTTAAGCAAAAGTTGTGTAACCATTGCGTTTTAAATTTAAGTTTTACTAATTAGCCGATTTTCTTTGATTAATCCCCAATTTCTTTGATTAACGATTCACTAGCTAATGGGCAATGTTATCAATTTTTAACAATTATTGGAAATTAAAGAACAAACGCCCAGGGAAACTGCATGATACACCGCATTCCGTGCTGAGCAAAGCAGAAAATCTTTCGGCTTCGATTTAATCATCCAACTCACTACATCCCTACAAATACTTCTTTACTTTTCTTCATTTCTCACACTTGTCGTTGTACAGATGTATTACAATAATGATCATTACATTCTCCCACAGGTTTTATTTCTTGCGAAGTCTTTTAAGATACGACAGAAAAAAAAGCACATTTCCATAGGATACATTTATGCTATCATTTCAATAATTTTTAACTTTTCATGACATTCAACTTTTCAATTTAATGGTGTAAAAAATTTAATTTTATTACGATGGATGCTTCCTCTTTTAGATTTCAGTTCCAAAGTTTTTTATTTCTTTTTCGGCATTAGTTTTCAAGATTTTTTAGATTTTTCATTTTTCAAACCCATTTTATTTTTTCAAACACCACGTTTCCCGAAAACTGTGATGATGAGTGGCACAGCCCTGTGTCTGGGTAAAACGGACGAATGTTCCTTCAAATTTAAACTCCGTGTTTCTTTTATAAGAGAAAAAAATTTTAGTCGCCCCGTTGACGCAGTGGTCTAAACGCTGCCTTTTGATCATCCGTCCATAATGGCACCAGGTTCGAATCCCTTGAAGCAGGGATGTAGTGTTTTTCTGACATAATTGGTTTTTTCCGTATTCTGGTGCTAGCGACCCTAAATTAGGGACAGGCGAGTGTTTATAGCCCACCCAGTTGCTCAAATTGGTTCTTAAACCTTCAATCAAAAAATGAAATAAATAATCACTGAAGAGAACTCAGGGGTAGAATAATATTTTTTTACCCATTTAGTCCCGGACTTACAGCAATGAAAATTCGAGAGATTGATAAATTACCATGATGCTAGAGAGAATCATCTCTCTAGCATCATGGTAATTGATCAATCTCTGAGGATCATCACACTAGCATGGTAATTGGTTAAAAGTCCATAATTGACTGCACCAGAAAGGTTCACGATCAAGACATCCACTGCACTGAACACCGCGGTCTGTGTCAACCAAGGAAGAAAGATGAAGGGAAGTGACAAATTTTATCATGGCAGGAATACCACTGTTTTCCCTGGTTAAACAGGGCATTGTGAATGGTAACACATGACTTCATTTCGCTTACATAGTGGTAAAAAGCCTGAAGTTCAGGCAAAGAACTGGTTGCAGAATAATTGGAATAATTCCGCATTATGTTTGGTACCCTCTAATGACCCTCTTACTGTTGAGCATGGAATCTAGTTGAGCGTCTGTGAGATGAAACGGAGTGATGCGCTCAAGCTCGAAGCCATTATCATCGGTAACTCTGAGACCTTTATGGATGGCTCCCTTAGCGCAATTAGCGGCAATACTATCAAAACGTTTCCAACACCTGGGACAGTACATGCCACAATGTGTTCTTGCTGTCGTGAGGGTGAAAGGCGAGCCCACATGCTATTAGGTGGACCCACATGTTATCAGGTGGGTGAGGATAGTAAAGTGTCCTTTCAGTGTATTACACTTCTATGCTGGTTAATTGGCAACAGCCTCTAGGCTTTAATTTTCATGTTCATAGTACAAGTGATAAAGACCTACGCTAGGTTGAAAGTCTTCCGTTTTTTTTTTCATTTTTTATTAACATACCTAGCATGCATATCTAATAAACTTCATGTTCCTGGTTCTCACGTTCTTATTTCTCATCTCTTTCTTAGCACTATTGCTAGCAGGCATCTTCCTGTTGTCAGACGGGAACCAAGAGGATTTTTATCACTTTGTGGCGATACTGAATTTCGGAAAACAAACAGAAGACTAAGTGCAGTGGAAAGGGAAGGATAGTCAGAAATGTGCGCCTCTTAAAAAAATGGGATACAGAAAGAAGAAGGAAGACAACATTTATTTACCTGTGAGAACATGAAATGTGAGCTTTAAACTTTCACACTTAATCTGATTTCCCTACCTTGCTAACAGTAACTCAATTTGCATCTGTGGAAATATACAATACATTGATACACACACCGTCTTTGCACGATAATTTATTGTTTAAAAGATGACAGATATTTACAGAGTTAAAAAGATTTAAAACCCATTAGCACTTTTGGGTCGACGGTCGCACCCGTCTTCAAATGGAAAAGAGTAATTGCTGCCAGTGTACTTCAATATATACATCAGAGTGTGATCACGTGTTAAGTGTAGAGCAGTGTTGCAAGGGTATCATACTGTTGACATCGCGTCATAGCTGAATTACAGATGAAACAGAACCCAAATGAGAATATGTTAAACAGAGTGCATATTATACAGAAAATGTGTATTTGTCAAAATTCACGTGTTAACAATCAATATTATTATTTAGGTTGATAGCTGTGATGTGTCGTTTCCGAATCCTGGGAAGGTCAACTGGGGAGTTGTCGTTTGCAGCAGCGGTCCCCAAAGGCTTCGATATATAAGCTTTCACTGATATGTAACGAGTATATTCAAGCGGCGGTATGTAACGACTTAATGTTGTTCTAGTCTGGTTGAACAGTTCCACATGCTACATTTCTGGCGAGTGCTGTATTGCTGTGGTTAACACGGATATCGTATTTACGCTCGTGCACTCGAGTCCCAAGGCTACGTTTTGTAGAACCCACGTAGTTACTTGCATGTCCACCATTGGAAAGGTCTATCAAAGGGACATTGTACTATCTCCATTTATACAAAATGTCAGGTTGTTCTTGGTCTTTTTTGACAAATGAAATTAAGTTCCTGTATCTAATGACAAAATGAATATCGTATTTCAGACAAATGCATGTCAATACATTGGTTATGTCTGGGTACTGTTCCATTGTACCAACAAAACGTTTTGCTGTTTTTTGGTCTTTGATCAAATATCTAGATCTATCATTTGAAATTCTTCGATAGACTGGGTTAATCATGTATTAGGATATCCATGTTTGGCAGCTAAATCAAAAATGAAATTTATCTCAGATTTAAGCAAAGTGTCAGCAGACGAATCCGTAAAAGCTCTTCTGATTAAAAAGTTGATGGCTGATAACTTGTGTGGTAATGAGTGTGAAGAGTTAAACGGAATTAGATTATTGCTGGCGGTAGGTTTTCCATAAACTGAGTAAGATAGATTACAAGTTTCTGGGTTACGGGAAATTCGGAAGTCTAAGAACGGCAAAGAGTAGTTAGATTCAGTTTCTATCGTTTGCAAAGAATAGTTAGATTCGAAGTCTAGAATGGCAAAGAGTAGTTTTAATTCGAAGTCTAGAATCGCAAAGAGTAGTTAGATTCAGTTTCTACCTTTGCTAACAAATAATCAAATTCATGAAAGTTAACTTCACCAAGCATTAAAACTTTACTGTATTAGCTTCTTAATAAGCGTAAGCCAAATTTTGTCTTTTATCACACGATTTAGAAACTTTACATGTATGACTTATATTTTCGCGAGAAATTGACATTTGTCTTCAATACAAGACTGCCGTAAATTCTAGACGTCAAGTTAGCCTGCAAGGTTTACATGTTATTCCAATTCATTTATTCCACAAGTATTCAACTTTGCTATCACAACTTCAAACCGCCGCCCCGGTGGCGCAGTGGTCTAAGCGATGGCCTCTGATCATTCGTCCGTAAGGGGTCCGGGTTCGAATCCCGGTGAGGCATGCATGTTGTGTTTGTCTTACGGCACTGGTTCTCTCCCTTCCCTGGAACCAGTGACCCTAAATTAGGGACGGGCGACTGCTTATCAAAAAAAAAAAACTTCAAACCATAAAGAAAAAAATAATCCCTATGTACATTTGGGATAGTACATCACTGTATCGCATTTTACATTTAGGATTGACAATCTCCGCGGTCCACTCTCCCTCTAGCGGCAAAAGGAAGACTTACTGTAGTACGGGTAACGTTCTTGGCTCAATGCTTGGCTGTTGGTAGATCGCTCATTACGTTCAGTTGTCTTGGTTTAATGTATTTTTGCATTCATTCTGGAATTTCCACACTTCCTGTCTTGAAGACGTATTATTCTGACAGCAACCAAGCGTGTATCGTCACAACGTAGTCTGCTGACAAATTAGTACCAGCTGAACCTCTTAACTCATATATGGCTGCTTCAACTCTCCCATCGGTTTCTTCCGAAGCTCCGCCTTCTCTTAGGATGTACTACCCCAATGTTGCCGCTGCTTTTAGTTCATCCGATCGTGAGTATGAACCACTTGCTGCCGATTCGGAGATGAACTGACTTGGCAGAGTCTAAATATACCGCCCCCAACGTCGTCAAGATAATCCTTTCAAATTTCAAACGAAATATTGCCACGCTACGACTTCTATGCCGAATAAGAAGTAACCTTCAGTCAAATCCTCACCTACGGGAGATCCTGACTTTCATCCAGAGTTTTCCTCGGAATCCACGGACGCACCTAATGCAATTATGGCTCAAAGGGATGATCCTGCTTTTGCTGTGATTAGAAGTCCCAACAACGTTTCATGAAGATCAAACGTCTGTTATTTCTGAATTTGATATGGGCTATCTCTCAGGCACTTTACGTTCTGGTCCTTTGACAGCTTCAGGCTTTGTCCGAAATTATCAAATGCAGCCTTACGATCGCAGTCTTTCTTTTCTTTACACACAGCACAAAACAGATAATTTTAAAGAGTTTTCTTGCGTTCCCTCGACACCAGAAAAACGTCGAGGAATTACAGCCTACCTATGACTTTCCGCTTTAAAACCATTTCGCTGAACCGATCCAAATATTGCAAAACTTTTGACTCATCCTCTGTGTATTACTGCACCAATCTATTTTCTACAACACAAAACCTACTTGGTGTACCGCTACTTGTAAACTGTGGGTGAACTGCTTTCCTAGTTTTCCGGACCATGATTCAGTTGTGATGAATTTTTTGGCGGAAAAAGTGTTAAACGTTGCCTGGGGCAGAAGTCAGCTGCTCCTTCTGATAACATGCCCCTATGAGGAAGTTCATCAGAAATACTACCTAGAACAATAGTAAATACAAAGAAAAATAAGTCACAGAGTGTTTCAGCTTTGGATATCATTTCGGAGTGGAATTATTACGATTTTTTCGGGGTTTAATCTATTTCTATTTTTTGGGAATTAAGGGATGTCACACGATCATGTACCCATTAAACAAGCCTTTTATTTTGTGTATGTAAGCGCATCAGCGAAAAGAGAATCTTAGGTAAATTTATAGAAGACGAAACATTTGAACATCTATTAAACAAAGTTCAAAAGACAGCACGGAAATTCTCTCAAAGGCGTTGCGGAAGAGTTTCTGAGAAATTTTATAGCACTCAAATACCGTCCCACTGTGGATGAACTCTTACATTCATTCGAAAATATGGGGAGTAATATGTCCTTTAAAATTCTTAGGCTCCGATTTGGATTTATCCCCTGAGAACCACGGTGCCACCTGCGATGAACATGGCTTGTGGTTTCACTAAGGCATCTCCATCATGGAAGGAGTTACCACGCTAAGAAGAGTTGTAGTCTTCTTGCTGACTTTTGTTGGACACTTAAGGGGGATGTTTCAGATGCTAAATACCGAAGAAACTCATCAACTGTCACATTTTAGGTAATAAAAAGTGTGCTATAAATGTACGTAAATGCACAAATTTTTCATGTTTAAAATATCTGTCAATAAAACGTGTTTGAATTCAGCAGGTAAAATACTATTAGGATCAGACAATTTTTCATGTGTGCAAAAAAATTGTTTCTTTTGTGAATCACTGTTATCTGAAGTCAGAAATATGATACGTTTAATCAAAAAATTCATTTGTGGGCGAAGATACATTTGTTTCTCTGTTTAAGATGGGAGCACCAATCCGTAATAGCATTGTTTTCGTGATTCCTAAGAAGCAACAAATTTACTATTTATCTGAATTCATAAAGTTTAAGGATGATCTGATTTTGCAGTTATGTAGCGAAATCAGATAATGTGAATAGAATATCGCATAAAAGTTTGGTTACTGTGGCAGTGGGGAATTCTCAGTTTCTGGAAACTGGGATTCTCCACGCCACGGTTCATAAAATTTTACACAAAGGTTTTCATATGTATGCTTATAAGGTACAGATCATTGAAGCTCTTCAGCCAGGCGACCGGCCTCGCCTAGCTGCATTTGCGACGGAGATGTTGCAGTGCATAGCGCATGATAGTGATTATATGCACTGAATCTGTTTCTCTGATGAAGGCACGTTACACGTCTCTGTCACAGTAAATAGGCACAATGCGCGAATCTGCGGATCAGAAAATCACAATTATTTGATCGAACAACAGAGGGATAGTCCGAAAGTAAACTTATGGTGCAGCCTGATACATTACAGAATCATCGGACCCACCTTTTTTAGCGAGCCCACGGCAACATCTAGCGTTTACCTGGACATTCTGCAACTTTTTCTTGCACCTCAGTTGCAAGCACTTCAACCTTCGATAATTTTCCAACAAGACGGTGCCCCGCCACATTGGCGAAAAATGGTTCGAGAGTTCCTGAAAGCCCCATTTCTGCACAGATGGATTGGCCGGGACGACACCATGGCATGGCCACATAACGCCTCTAAACGTTTTATATAAAAGACCAAGTTTACTCTAGCAGTGTTACGGATTTCGAGACGTTGAAGAGCAAAATCACGGACGTCGTTGGTTCTGTCACTGCTGAGATGTTAAACAAAACATGGCGTGAAATCAATGCCCAAAAAAAACATGGCGTGAAATCATCGCCACCAGCCTCGGAACTTCAAAGAAATTTTTAAAGTGTAGGGAACGACAACGGAGTTGTATCATTTTTTTGTTATCTAATTCGCAAAAAGCAGCATTTCTCTTCGTTATAGATTCAATAATGCCGCATGGTTTTAGGACCGGCAACAATAGCTGTGATGAAAACTACAACAAAGTAATCATAAGCAACTGTATAACAATACTCCATTTCAGAATTGCAACAATTGCCGTCGTGGGGTATAAAAGACACATCGAAGCTCTGCACGTCATAAACACTAATTTGATTCAAAAACCCACTTCTTAAGGTAGGTTTTGATAATCACCACATATTTATTTTGGGAAATTGTGATATATAAAAAATGAAATTCTTTTGTGATTTTCTATTTTAACTCTTAGTACATATTGGGATATTTCTGTTGGTGTTCCATCGTCGTTGAGAAGAAGGAACACATGATGATGTTTATTATAGAAATTTGAAATGAAATTAACTTTTCTTTATTTTCATTTTGTTCCCTATCTTATTATCATCATAACATTGCGTTATAACTCTAAAAAATGACACTATCAGAATTTCAGTTCTTTTACGATATTTTCTTTAATTCTTTTCAAAAACTGGCTCCCTATCGAAGCAGTTTATTACGTTGTGTGGCGGTTCATTTCATTTCATGAACAATTCGAAAGGAAACATCACTCGCACAGCAAATTGCAGTTGTTATTTTTCACTCAAATCTGAAAATCTGATGTAGATTTATTTTCAACAATGGCAAATAGGTACCCTAAGTATTTGTGGACAATATGGTCAAGCCCACGAGTAAGAACTTGTAATGTGCCTTTGAAACTGGAGTCATACGTAAGTGCGTTAAAATATGCAGAAGTTACGTTTTTGCATGGATCCTAAACATGAGTTGATGAAAATTCATCTAACTCATGAAACAAAAATTCGGCCCATCAAAATACTTGCTCCCTTTTTTTCTCTCTGCTGTTTCCAAAAAAGACATCCCCGAGGAAATTTTCTTTATCTTTCATGATGTAGAATCGAATACAATGTAAAAGGTATTAGGACCTCAATAAGTAGTAAAAAACTGGCAAAACAGCATTTTAATAAGATAATTGAATCTCAGTTAAGTAATTTAGCCAAAATCAGGACATTCAAAATATTCCACATTTAGCAAATGTTAAGTTTTATACACCTTTCCTACAGAACAGAGCACGCTTTGGATTTTCAGCAGAAAGCGTGCCATGACGTCTTAGGTCTCCATCTGAGGAAGACTCCATTTGTCGTAAACTAGTTTGATTAATCACCTAACATTCCTAATGAATTTTGGCGATTGCTCACTTAAAAACCTCTTGGCCCATAAAAATCGCATGCTGCCGTGTTTGACATTCTTCGCTGCGCACTCGCGCGGAATGAATAAATGCTTCGCTACCCATTATTACAGGTGGACATTAATTACAGAACTGCAGTGTTTTGGCATCATTCGAGAACTCTGTTCTCAATGCAATTCTGTTCTTAATGCATCATGTAGTGAAATAAGAAGGTTAATGATAAAACAACGTGGTGAACGAAGCGTTTATATGTAAGATTTCCAATACGTGACCATCTCGTGGCTTCTGCCCCATAAAAAGAAATTAACTGACATGCATACGTATGTTAGTGACATTGTTGGTTATGGTCGTGAGTATGTGAGTGTCGAAATTCCATTAGAAATCCTAATAAATTCTTCTTCCCCTTCCATTACTCTCTCTACGCTTTCATAGAACCGTTTCAAAGTACGTTTTGAACATCTTAAATACATTCCACACCATCATGTAAAACACCACAGGCTTCGATGCCAGGTCCTGCGCTGTCACACATGTCGGCAGTTGGTTTGGAATGTTCCCTCCTTCCTCTTTGCTGCAACATCAAGCAGATTATCTTACTTCGTTCTCTTTTTCTTGTCATTGGATCTTATACGGTTTTCTTTGGAGTTACGAACTCTAACACCTTATAAGAGCTAGCCCTAAATAGATGATAATGGAATAAAAAGGTGAAATTATCTTCGAAGCGCCGATGGTGAAACACTTTTTTGTAGGTGGGTCCACTAAGATTCAACTCAGTCAAATCTAAAACGGAAATTAGTTAGCAAGACAGCCTTGTACCAATGGTTCGAATAGTTACGCAGAGTCGACTTCTACTAAATGAATATCACAAATCGTTCGATTGGTATTGATTAAACCAGGCATTTAATAATTTAAAACATTGGGCGCTAGGCATCCATCCACTGATGATCCGATGACAAGTATCAACTATACGTCTTTTTAAACATTTTATCATAAAGAATCTTAAGACATTTCCTTATGTCTTGCAGATAAGGAAATGTCTCTTCGGAGACCAATGAATGTTTAGATTATACCTCTTTAAGCTTTATGAATTCAGATAAATAGTAAATTTGTTGCTTATTAGGAATCCCGGAAAGAATGCATTGGTGCTCCCATCTTAAACAGAGAAACAAATGTACTGCATCTTCGCACGCGAATGAAATTTTTGATTAAACGTATCATATTTATGACTTCAGATAACACTGATTCACAAAAGAAACAATTTTTTTGCACACATGAAAAACTGTCTGATCCTAATATTATTTCACCTGCTGAATTCAAACACGTTTTATTGACAGATATGTTAAACTTGAAAAATTTGTGCATTTACGTACATTTATAGCACTCTTCTTATAACCTAAAATGTGACAGTTGATGAGTTTCTTCGGTATTTAGCATCTGAAACATCCCCCTTAAGTGTCCAACAAAAGTCAACAAGAAGACTACAACTCTTCTTAGCGTGGTAACTCCTTCCATGATGGAGATGCCTTAGTGAAACCACACGCCATGTTCATCGCAGATGGCACCGTGGTTCTCAGGGAAGAAATCTAAATCGGAGCCGAAGAATTTTAAAGGACATATTACTCCCCATATGTTCGAATGAATGTAAGAGTTCATCCACAATGTGGTGGCATTTCAGTGCTATAAAACTTCTAAGAAACTCTTCCGCAACGCCTTTGAGAGAATTTCCGTGCTGTTTTATGAACTTCGCTTAATAGGTGTTCAAATGTTTGGTCTTCTATAAATATACGTAAGATTCTCTCTTCGCTGATGCACTTCTATTCACAAAATAAAGGACTTGGTTAATGGGTATATGATCGTGTGACATCCCTTAGTTCCTAATAAATAGAAATAAATTAAACCCCGAAAAAAATCGCAATAATTCCTCTCCGTAATGGTATCCCAAACTGAAGCACTCTGTGACTTATTACTACCGCTTTAGTAGGGTGGGACTTCTTCCACCCTACTAAAGCGGTAGTATTCCAGATACACGTCCTCGTAGGGGCATGTAATCGAAAAGAGCAGCTGACTTGTGCCCCAGGCTACGTTTACCCCTTTTTCCGACAAAAAATTCATCACAACTGAATCATGGTCCGGAAAACTCTGAAAGCAGTTCACCCACAGTATACAAGTAGCGGTACACCATGTACGTTTTGTGTTGGAGAAAGTAGATTGGTGAAGTAATACACAGAGGATGAGTCAAAAGTTTTGCAATATTTGGTTCAGTTCAGCGAAATAATTTTAAAACGGAAAGTTATAGGTAGGCTATATTTCCTCGACGTTTTCTTAGCGTCGAGGGAATGCAAGATAACACTTAACAATTCGTCTTTTTTTGTGCTTTGTGTAAAGAAGAGAAAGACTGCGGTCATAAGGCTGCATTTGATGATTTCGGACAAAGGCTGAAGCTGTCAAAGGACCAGAAAGTAAAGTGCCTGAGAGATAGCCCATATCAGTTTCAGAAATAACAGACGTATGATCTTCATTGAAAGTTGTTGGGACTTCTAAATCACAGCAAAAGCAGGATAATCACTTTGAGCCATAATTACAGCAGGTGCTTCCGTGGATTCCGAGGAAAACTCTGGATGAAAGTCAGGATCTCCCATAGATGAGGATTTGACTGATGGTTTCTTCTTATTCGGGGTAGAAGTCGTAGTGTGGGAATATTTTGTTTGAAATTTGAAAAGAATATCTTGGCGACGTTGGGGGTGGTATATTTAGACTCTGCCAAATCAGTCATCTCCGAGTCGGCAGCAGGTGGTTAATACTCACGATCGGATGAACTAAAGGCAGCAGCAACATTCTTAAGAGACAGTGGAGCTTCAGAAGGAAGCCGATGGGAGAGTTGAAGCAGCCATATATGAGTTAAGACGTTCAGCTGGTACTAGTTTGTCAACAGACTACGTTGTGGCGATACACGCTCGGTTGCTGTCAGAATAATACGTCTTCAAGACAGGAAGTGTGGAAACTGGTGATGAAGGCGCTGTGGCAGATGTCAGATTACACTTTTCTACAAGGTTTTTATATCATGAACAAATGATCTGTGTAACGTACCAGGAGATGTGACGTACCTGCCAGAAGGACGCACACGACATAAAGGCAGATAGGAATCAGAATAAAACGTCCGCGTAGCTCAATTGGAAGAGCAACTTATTCCGGAATGAGGGGACCCGGGTTCGAATCCTGGCGCGGATAAAAACGACGGAGAAATTTACTTCGTTATAATGGCGCCCGAACTATCCGGATGACCCGACCGTTCAAAATCTCGCAATGGTGTGATGTTATTTCCACACCGCGAGATAGGAAAAATAAGAGAATCCCTTCTCCAGCACTTCGAATAAAAAATAAATAAGGGGGAGATAATGTAACGTGCCAGGAGATGTGACGTACCTGCCAGAAGGACGCACACGACATAAAGGCAGATAGGAATCAGAATAAAACGTCCGCGTAGCTCAATTGGTAGAGTGACTTATTCCGGAATGAGGGGATCCGGGTTCGAATCCTGGCGTGGACAGAAATGACGAAGAAATTTACTTCGTTATATCTGTTTTTAACTAATTGTTTGGTGCTGAATTTCAGATCCGACCTTAAAATTTGCGCTTGTAGTGGATTCTAGATCTGTTATTGTCGTATTTTGCCACCGGACATGTTATGGGTGGCAACATTGGTTTTTTCACAGGTTTTGCATTGTCGTTCATTGACAAAGAATATAAGGAAAATCTGCTATTTGTACTTTGTATGTGATGTTGGAGATCAAAATAAATCGTGAGCTCCACATGACTGCTGCATTTCCTGCTTTGTTGGCCTGAGTGAATGGTTGAAAGGCAAACCCAAATTAACGCCTTTCGAAATTCCAATTATTTGGGGTGGACCAACTGATCACGTGGAAGATTGTTATCTTTGTTTAACCGAAGTAATTGACTTTTCAAGGAAGAATAAAAGTAAAATACAGAATGGCCTGTTCCGCATGGGAAAGATCTTCCTATTCCAAACCCTCCACTAAAATTTGAAGAGATAGATTCAAATTCATCCAATGAAGATATGGACAAAAATGTAGAACCGGATCCTACATTTACTCCTAAAATCTTAGACGCGCCCCACTTGATTCAACAAAGTAAACTGAATGATCTTGGTCCGGACTTAAATCTCTCCAAACAACAAGCTGAACTTTTAGGTTCCCGACTTCAAGAGTGGAACCTGCTAGCGGATAGTAAATGTGAGTCTGTATTCAGAAATGGAAATTTCGGTGTATGTTCTTTTCATGGAATGCATGATGGTATGTGTTTTTGTTCAGATATTCCTGGGCTAATGCCAGAATACGAATATCTCACGATCCTACGGAATGGCGTCTATTTATCGACTCATCCAAGGTTAGTTTAAAAGTTTTCCTTTTGTCCAAAGGAAACAAGAAACCTCCCATTCTAGTAACACATACTTTAGGAATAAAGGAGACGTATGAAAGCATGGAAACAACTGCAATACAATATGACCAGTTCAGGTGGTCAATATGAGGTGAACTGAAAGTGAGATCACTCTTGCTCGGACTTCACAGTGGCTTCACGAAATTGTGTTGTTCTCTTTGTATGTGGGACAGTAGGGCAACAGCAGAACACTATGAAAGGACAAATTGGCCTAAACGAGATGTTTTCATTCCTGGGGAGAGTAACGTTCGCCACAAGCCCCTAGTTAATACCTTTGATGTGCTACCTCCGCCACTTAGTATCAAACTGGGGCTGATGAAAAAACTTTGTGAAAGCTATGTGCAAATCTGGTCCAGGTTTCTTGCACTTAAAGCAAACATTTCAGCATTTAGGTGATGCAAAACTCAGAAAAAGCATCTTGGTTGGTCTTCAGATACGGAAACTACTGCGTGATTCTGTTTTACCCAAAAGCAAAACAGCACGGAGCTCGCCGAACGGGAATCTTTCACGTCTGTGGCCAAAGAATTTCTGGGTAACCACAAAAAGGGAAACTACAAACAGCAGATTCACAAGCTTCTGAAAAACTATAAAAATCTTGAGTGCCGAATGTCCTTAAAAATACTATTCTTCCATTCGCATCTGGTCTTTTTTCCTGGCAACACAGGTGCAGTTAGCAATGTACAAGGAGGATAACTGAACGATGGAGGAAATGTATCAAGGCTGGTGGGATCCTTCAATGATATCCGAACGATGGAGGAAATGTATGATACACCAAGATATCCGAACGATGGAGGAGATGTATCAAGGCAGGTTGGATCCGTCAATGAAGATTGATTACTGCTGGTTTTTGAAAGAGGACAACACGACACGTGAAAGAAAAAAACGAACTACTTCTAAGGGTATATATGTATGTATGTATAAATTTACATTTGTGTTAATATTGTTTACCCTATTTCTTTTTTCTTATGCTGTCTCATATGCAGTGATATATAAACAAGGTACATATACTTTGCAATACTGATTCTATAACTAACAAGACACATAAATACATTACAATGTAAAGCTGTAATGTGTACATCTTGTATTGTATATATTGGTCTGGAAATATAACAAAATGTTCATACACAAAGCACTGTACGTGATGGAGAGGTTTTACCATCATATTTGAATTCAGCATCTTCAAATTAGTAAAAAAAACACTTTATTTCATCCATGTTATGAAAATAAAGTTTTAAAATTTTGAATGATGTTATCAACAGAGATTTAGGCAGGTTTGTGATGAGAGCAGGTGGACACGAAGCTGGATTCTTGTAAATAATTCTAAAGTTTAGGTGTCCGAATGAGACTCCGAAACGATTCGTTTTGGGCGTTCCATTACTGCTTTGTAAGACGAGGAGGATATATTTTACAGGTAAAATCGTTGGCTACCCAACAATTTTACCTGTAAAAGATAACATCCTCTTCGATAAGAAAAATCGTAAGTTTCTTTGCCGCCCTCAAGTTCAAGTCCTCAAGTTCAAGTTTTCCAGCGCATCGTCCAAAAGATTTACTTCTACCCATTGCACACCAGGAACAGTGTGAGGACACTGTTTTAGCTCGCCTCGATTACAAATATTCCCAGGGATTTGATGGCCTCTCCGTTGACTTTCTTTCATTTCTCCTTCCTTTGGTTACTGCTGCCTTCAACCACCTCATCACATCCACTAGTATTCCTTCACCTTTCAAACTTCATCATCGTTGTCATCTGTCTCCTCCACCCCAAAAAAATGAATCTCTTTTCGCTTGAGAACTGGTACTCCATTTGTATTCTTAACTCCTATTAGGAACTATTCATTAGCCGCCCCGGTGGCGCAGTGGTCTAAGCGATGGCCTCTGATCATTCGTCCGAACGGGTCCGGGTTCGAATCCCGGTGAGGCATGGATGTTGTGTTTGTCTTACGGCACTGGCTCTCTCCCTTCCCTGGAACCAGTGACCCTAAATTAGGGACGGGCGACTGCTTTATAGCCCTTTGAGTTGCTCACGGTGGTCGTTAAACCTCCAATAAAAAAAAACTATTCATTAAAATCTTTTCTTCGTTACTCAACATTGTCTTTCTTGAAGTTATCCCTGTGGTCCTTCTCGTTTTCTTAACCAATTGCTTTTTCTCCTACGCAACCTCATTTCACATTCTAACAGTTAGCGAACCACATGGTCTCTTCATCGATCTGCGTCAAGCGTTTGATCAAATTAATGATACATACATCTTACATTCCCTTGCCCAATTGGCATTTCTCATAACATCTTATACAGTAAACCTTTCATTTCCTTGCCCAATTGGCATCTCTCATTTCACCTTATAGGGTAAATCTTACGTTTACGTCTATAACTCCCTCTTCCTGACATCTGTAATACCTTTCACTAATGGCAACAGACAGGGCTCACCCTATATTTTTACTCACTACTGATTCTTTGATTAACTCTTTGCCACTTTCTTCTTGCCAGTCTCTCTCCAAATATCCCAACCACACGTCATCATGTCCAGGTTCGCTCAGCATATGCAAACGATGTCGCGGTTGCTTTACTTTTTGATACTGTATTTGACATCCTCTGTCGCACTTCTGAGGAACGTGCCTCTCTCTCTCCGGGCCAATAATTAATGCTCGAAAATGCCCCAAATTATTCATTGCTTACCGGACGTCACGCACTGTTCAGCACAATCATGCCCCGCTCCTCCAAAATCCCCTTGGCGTTTACCTGGAAAATTTCACTGCAGTTGCCACTCAAATATGGCACCCGACAATCACACAAGTCCATCTGCTGCTAGTCGTATTCGTCTCGTTTTCCAATTGGTCTCGCTTTCTCTAGTATAGCTGCTGCGATCATCACTTATCTTCTTCCAACAATTAAGAATCCTTGGATCTTTCATGCTCCACCTCCCAAGCGTTTTTCTTCATGCATATATATATATATATATATATCTAACAAAACTACCATCGGCAGACAGCCTTTCATCTATCAACTCATATCTACCAATCGCGTCATCACAAACTCCCTGGAAGTCTTCGTTTCCTGCAAAAATCCTTTCCTGACCATGCAGATGTCCCAGAAGATGTTCTTATTTTTATCTAGTCTTCCCATTTCGTCTCTCCGCTACTTACCATTAAGGCCTCCGACTTTGGACACAGCTCAAGACCAATCGTATTGAGCCCTCCTTAATAGCAAAACATTTGGCATAACCTCTCTCCGACACCTTACTTCTCTTTACTTTTATATCCACATATTTTTACTTTCCAACTTGGATGCACCACGGAATCGTTAAAGTATCCGCATTGGTGAATACCAAACTTTCATGTGAAATCTTGCGTGGAAGACGTCCACCTTTGCCCCTTGATAGCATACAATCTCGGCCATCTTCATTCTCTACAAAAAGCGATTGATCACCGTTTCCCCGAGCTTATGATTTCCACCGGATTGAATTCTGTGTCATCTGCTTCATTGCCCCTGCCATTCTCTGTTTCTCTCAGCGCCCTTCCAACACACTTTCCCGCAGTTTCTCAGAAGAATTTATATAGTCAACTCTCGATATCCCGCCACCTTCGCATCGCTTGGGTCTGAACAAATGTAAAACATTCCTTGATCGCTTGACATACCGGCACACGTTTGGCACCCTACAACCGCCAATATGTCTTATTGCACCAACCTGCCTTTTCCAACAAAACAAGTATTTGATGTACCGCCACTGGTAAGCTGTTGGCGAATTATTTTCTCTTTTTTGGACCATGATCCAGTTGTGGTGAATCTGTTGTCGGAGAAAATGTCAGATGTTGCCAGGAGCAGGGGTCAGCTGCTCCTTCCGAAAACGTGCCACCATAAGAGAGTCCATCTGGAATGCTCCCGCTTTCGAGAGTCAGACGGGTGCCAGAATAAGTTAAATGGGTCCCGAAGTTTATTTAGTTTGTGACATCAATTACGGTATGCATTTATTTTGATTTTTTCAGGTGTTAACCGATTTATATTTGTTACGATTTTAGTGTCGTAAAAAAGAAATCGATTAACAACTGAAAAACTGGTGTCTCACGACATTTACCCCTGAAAAATGCCATTTGTTTGCGTGCAGAGATGCATCAGCAATGGGCCTGGTTACCTTTCATTCAGTCTGCTGACTTGTCTGTTGGGGTGCTTTCTTTTTATCAAGACCACCCTGTCCTTTTTGGCGAAAGAGAAATGCTTGTATTCTTTTCCTTCTATCAACAGTCAATTAAGATGGAAAATGAGTAGACACCTTATCTCAGGGACATAAATCTTATTTTATCCCACATGATGCTTGCTTGCTGTCTTTAGTTTATCTTTTTGGCTGTACAGATCCGTCTGAAAATGTTCATTATCGTCGAAATTTGAAAAGGAAACCAGTTCTTTCTGTTGTTGTTGTGGCTGCTGCTGTTTGCTGTTTGGAAAAAAATGTCGAAATCACGATTCACGCTTATACACCATAATTGTCGCATGAGTGTTCAAAGACGTCGTGGTGAACGACACCTTTCAGCTGCCAGTTTGCAGAGTCATACCAGACAAACGCCAAGCGTCACAGTTTGGGGGCGCCATTGGGTTCAAGACACGATTTCGCCTGATACGAATTGAGGGAACCCTCAACAGCCAGCAATTCATCAAGGACGTTTTAGAAGCAGAAGTGATACCATACCTTCAGATTTGTCCTGGCGCTGAATGTCCAAGACCTCTTCCGTTAACTGCAGATACCGCTTCTTGCCTGGCCTGCACGTTCGCCGAATACATCCCCAGTTGAAAAAGTTTGAAGCATGATAGCTGAGCAACTGGGCCCGTCGAGCACTTCCACCAGTCACCACAAAAGAACTCTGGCCTCTCATAGGACCAGCCTGATACGCTATTCTCCAAGATGATATCAGAAACCTCTTCCATTCAAAGCCGCGCAATGTTGAGTCCATTATTGTTGCTCGAGGTAGCTTCACACCATACTGAGTTTTCAAGGGAAAATATCGTTTTCAGTTTTACAAATGTAATCAGTTATCTCGTGTACACGAGGAATCTGTGAAACGAATTTCATTTCAATAGCATGATGCTTTCTCAGTGTTGCAATATTCAGAAACAGTAGTGTATAACACGCACTATGCAGATTTTTGATAAGAACAAATCATGATAGGAATCGTAGAAAGGTGCTATGGAGGTAAATTTAAGTCCTTATGTCGAGATATTGTAGATATTAAAGTCCATGGCAGAAAATGAAAAATAACAAGCCTTTTTTTTTACGTGGGACTGACTACATCTAACTCCGAGGATAGTATGGGGGACTTTCGGCCGACCGCTGTGATAAAAATAAGTCCCAATTGAAATCATTATCGCGTTAAAAAATACGTGCCGCACACTAATAATATTAGCATATTCGTAAACACAGTGGAGTAAAATTCCCGTACGGCGCAATACATCGCTCGCGCGACGCCCCATCGCTTCCTGTGCGTCAGGAAGATGATGCAATATTTCTGCGTGTGCCGCCGCATTCGAAACAGTCTATTTCGGCAACCGTGACCGCAACGCAACAGTGCATGGTATCGTTTTAAATCTCTTGACGAGATCTATTGAAATATGCGAAGAACATGTCGCAGTGGTTTGAACTGAACATTTTAACAATTGTTTCCTTGTGAACTGGATAACACTTTTGACAATATCGTGGTTTATCTAGACAACCGTGAGTGCAAAACGACTGTGCGTGGTATCGTTTTAAACAGAGGCGTAACTAGAGCAAGGCAGGCGGGGTGGCTGCCCCTGTCTCAGCTCAAGAAAGTGCGCAGAAATCATTGTTCACAATCTGATCAAAACTGAAACTTTTGCCCCACTTTCAGATACAGGTTTTTCGCGTCATACTTTGTCATTTGTACATTTATAGAATTTGTTTATATCTTTCCCCAGTTTCGGTAGCTTTGGTAGCTTAAAATTTACATTTCGTGCTTAACATTTTCAGAGAAAATCAGTTGCTCACATTCAGAAATGAAGTCATAGTTTTACATATGTTGCAAGATATGGAATTTGTGCACATTGTTGAACATTCTTTGGGGCTACTCGATCATTACTGCGAACTACGAATTCCTACTGCAATTCGGTTCGTGAAGTCGCGGTTGAACGTATTTTGCAAGGTACCGATGTTGTTCATATTGCTGAAGATTCTTTGGGGGCTATTCGATCACAACGGCGACTGCGAGCAACGACTGATACTTGCATTCGGTCCGTTTCATGTGGTACCCGAGGTTCGAACCAGTTGGGAAAAGCCGTACAGACAGTTTGATTGGGCCACCCACATAGATGTGATGTTAATTTTGTTTTACTGAGCGAGGTATATTTGTATGCATATTTGTGTGTATGCGGGTGTGTAAAATAGGAATACAGATGGAAGGCGCAATACTTTGTGGTTTTCCCCGGTCGCGGAACTACTTTCTTACGCCTCTGGCTTTAAAGCTCTCGACGAGATCTATTCAATTACATAAAGAACATATTGCAGTGGTTTAAACTAAAATTAAAAACAAAATGTTTTCATGTGAATGGGTTAACGTTTTCGTCAATGCAGCGGAATTCGCAGAATGAACGCAAGCAAAAGTGGAGAAAACCAAAACGGAAGGTAAGAACAAGTGATGAGGAATGTAAGAATCTAAAGAACGCAAGTGATGAGGAATGTAAGAATCCCATGTTGGGTAATTCGTGTATCGATCTGCTTTCTGATCGAAATGTATCCAGCATTATTTGTAAACATTTTGTAAGCTACTTTTCATACCGTGGACCTCTTTTCACATCATGACTCTCCGATCCGCACGTCGTGGTCTTACGTTCCAAACTGACGACTCAATCAGAACTGAGCGTACCTGTTTTTTTCTTTGACAACTATCACATTTAAACTGTGTTTTCCTTTTTGTGCTCAACATGTGAGGAAAGGTATGTATTTACATTCTTTCTTGGATTCTTAATTAGCAACAAATTGGTTAATTACACTAGTCAACACGATTTTTTAGACATGGAATAATGAAGGCGTTTCTAACAACTTCTCATGCTGAATTCGAAAATAAAATCATTGTTTTCTATCACACACAACTTTTCTATTACGAAGTTTTTAATTAATAAATGTATTGATAGATTTGACCTATTTTGTCACAATTGTCATGTAAGTTTTCTAGATATTTTTTTCTAATATATACACCCAAGCGGAAACATACGAGTTATGCATCGTGTCACGACATAAACACGTCATCAATCTGAGCAAACGTATGCATGTATTGAACTTACTTTCACTGCGTAAGCACTGATTGAGTTTGAGTTCTCTTTTGTCTGATGATTAGATTACTAGGCAACTGTGTTGTGGTTGATACTGTGTCATTATGCTAAGGAAGTGTTTAAATCATCCCGATACCTTCTGCTATGTGTGTGGATAATTGACATTTAAAGCTGAACAGCAAACATTTACTGGACTCTTAAAAATGTTACGCGCTATACGTTTTATTTGTAATTCATTACAAAAAAAAAAGGTTGTAACGAAATTTCACTTTGCAGTTTTGGCTAAGTGGCAGAAAATTTACCATTAGAGCTGAAATATTTTGTGAAACGCAGCGTAATCTCTGACATAAAGTTGTCCAACGTGATGCATGACTTTCGGAACAGTAAGTCAAAGGACAAAAAGGTGTGTGGGGCGGAAACGTTCAGGATAATAAAGGACGAGGGGAGAAACAGACACACAAGGAAACAAACAAAAATACGAGCGCGCAAGCGACACGGACACACACACACAGAGACACAAAATCATAGGACTGAGGACCCGCTAAGTAATCATGCTGCGTGGTCATTTAAGCAAAAGTTGTGTAACCATTGCGTTTTAAATTTAAGTTTTACTAATTAGCCGATTTTCTTTGATTAATCCCCAATTTCTTTGATTAACGATTCACTAGCTAATGGGCAATGTTATCAATTTTTAACAATTATTGGAAATTAAAGAACAAACGCCCAGGGAAACTGCATGATACACCGCATTCCGTGCTGAGCAAAGCAGAAAATCTTTCGGCTTCGATTTAATCATCCAACTCACTACATCCCTACAAAGACTTCTTTACTTTTCTTCATTTCTCACACTTGTCGTTGTACAGATGTATTACAATAATGATCATTACATTCTCCCACAGGTTTTATTTCTTGCGAAGTCTTCTAAGATACGACAGAAAAAAAAGCACATTTCCATAGGATACATTTATGCTATCATTTCAATAATTTTTAACTTTTCATGACATTCAACTTTTCAATTTAGTGGTGTAAAAAATTTAATTTTATTACGATGCTTCCTCTTTTAGATTTCAGTTCCAAAGTTTTTTATTTCTTTTTCGGCATTAGTTTTCAAGATTTTTTAGATTTTTCATTTTTCAAACCCATTTTATTTTTTCAAACACCACGTTTCCCGAAAACTGTGATGATGAGTGGCACAGCCCTGTGTCTGGGTAAAACGGACGAATGTTCCTTCAAATTTGAACTCCGTGTTTCTTTTATAAAAGAAAAAAAAATTTTAGTCGCCCCGTTGACGCAGTGGTCTAAACGCTGCCTTTTGATCATCCGTCCATAATGGCACCAGGTTCGAATCCCTTGAAGCAGGGATGTAGTGTTTTTCTGACATAATTGGTTTTTTCCGTATTCTGGTGCTAGCGACCCTAAATTAGGGACAGGCGAGTGTTTATAGCCCACCCAGTTGCTCAAATTGGTTCTTAAACCTTCAATCAAAAAATGAAATAAATAATCACTGAAGAGAACTCAAGGGGTAGAATAATATTTTTTTACCCATTTAGTCCCGGACTTACAGCAATGAAAATTCGAGAGATTTATAAATTACCATGATGCTAGAGAGAATAATCTCTCTAGCATCATGGTAATTGATCAATCTCTGAGGATCATCACACTAGCATGGTAATTGGTTAAAAGTCCATAATTGACTGCACCAGAAAGGTTCACGATCAAGACATCCACTGCACTGAACACCGCGGTCTGTGTCAACCAAGGAAGAAAGATGAAGGGAAGTGACAAATTTTATCATGGCAGGAATACCACTGTTTTCCCTGGTTAAACAGGGCATTGTGAATGGTAACACATGACTTCATTTCGCTTACATAGTGGTAAAAAGCCTGAAGTTCAGGCAAAGAACTGGTTGCAGAATAATTGGAATAATTCCGCATTATGTTTGGTACCCTCTAATGACCCTCTTACTGTTGAGCATGGAATCTAGTTGAGCGTCTGTGAGATGAAACGGAGTGATGCGCTCAAGCTCGAAGCCATTATCATCGGTAACTCTGAGACCTTTATGGATGGCTCCCTTAGCGCAATTAGCGGCAATACTATCAAAACGTTTCCAACACCTGGGACAGTACATGCCACAATGTGTTCTTGCTGTCGTGAGGGTGAAAGGCGAGCCCACATGCTATTAGGTGGACCCACATGTTATCAGGTGGGTGAGGATAGTAAAGTGTCCTTTCAGTGTATTACACTTCTATGCTGGTTAATTGGCAACAGCCACTAGGCTTTAATTTTCATGTTCATAGTACAAGTGATAAAGACCTACGCTAGGTTGAAAGTCTTCCGGTTTTTTTTTCATTTTTTATTAACATACCTAGCATGCATATCTAATAAACTTCATGTTCCTGGTTCTCACGTTCTTATTTCTCATCTCTTTCTTAGCACTATTGCTAGCAGGCATCTTCCTGTTGTCAGACGGGAACCAAGAGGATTTTTTATCACTTTGTGGCGATACTGAATTTCGGAAAACAAACAGAAGACTAAGTGCAGTGGAAAGGGAAGGATAGTCAGAAATGTGCGCCTCTTAAAAAAATGGGATACAGAAAGAAGAAGGAAGACAACATTTATTTACCTGTGAGAACATGAAATGTGAGTTTTAAACTTTCACACTTAATCTGATTTCCCTACCTTGCTAACAGTAACTCAATTTGCATCTGTGGAAATATACAATACATTGATACACACACCGTCTTTGCACGATAATTTATTGTTTAAAAGATGACAGATATTTACAGAGTTAAAAAGATTTAAAACCCATTAGCACTTTTGGGTCGACGGTCGCACCCGTCTTCAAATGGAAAAGAGTAATTGCTGCCAGTGTACTTCAATATATACATCAGAGTGTGATCACGTGTTAAGTGTAGAGCAGTGTTGCAAGGGTATCATACTGTTGACATCGCGTCATAGCTGAATTACAGATGAAACAGAACCCAAATGAGAATATGTTAAACAGAGTGCATATTATACAGAAAATGTGTATTTGTCAAAATTCACGTGTTAACAATCAATATTATTATTTAGGTTGATAGCTGTGATGTGTCGTTTCCGAATCCTGGGAAGGTCAACTGGGGAGTTGTCGTTGCAGCAGCGGTCCCCAAAGGCTTCGATATATAAGCTTTCACTGATATGTAACGAGTATATTCAAGCGGCGGTATGTAACGACTTAATGTTGTTCTAGTCTGGTTGAACAGTTCCACATGCTACATTTCTGGCGAGTGCTGTATTGCTGTGGTTAACACGGATATCGTATTTACGCTCGTGCACTCGAGTCCCAAGGCTACGTTTTGTAGAACTCACGTAGTTACTTGCATGTCCACCATTGGAAAGGTCTATCAAAGGGACATTGTACTATCTCCATTTATACAAAATGTCAGGTTGTTCTTGGTCTTTTTTGACAAATGAAATTAAGTTCCTGTATCTAATGACAAAATGAATATCGTATTTCAGACAAATGCATGTCAATACATTGGTTATGTCTGGGTACTGTTCCATTGTACCAACAAAACGTTTTGCTGTTTTTTGGTCTTTGATCAAATATCTAGATCTATCATTTGAAATTCTTCGATAGACTGGGTTAATCATGTATTAGGATATCCATGTTTGGCAGCTAAATCAAAAATGAAATTTATCTCAGATTTAAGCAAAGTGTCAGCAGACGAATCCGTAAAAGCTCTTCTGATTAAAAAGTTGATGGCTGATAACTTGTGTGGTAATGAGTGTGAAGAGTTAAACGGAATTAGTGGTTGGTGTAGTGGTTAGCATACCTAGGCGTTTTCTGGGAGACGCGGGTTCGAGTCCCGCTCCAGAACAATGAAAATTTTCAAGTTTTCGGATATTATCTGACGTAACATCCTTGTCACATTTACGCCAAAAATCGGATTGTCATCTTCAAAAATTTGTATTATATGGCGTAATCCCGTATTTCTTTCATGATTTATCTGCTTCTCCGGGCAATCACGGGATAGGATTATTAACCTCCAGATTCGCTAAACATGAATGCCGGTTGCTTCGACTAGCGAATCCTGTGATGGTTATATTCAAATTGATCGGAAACTTGAAACTTGGTCGTTCTGGATGGTGTAGTGGTTAGCATACCTAGGCGTTTTCTGGGAGACGCGGGTTCGAGTCCCGCTCCAGAACAATGAAAATTTTCAAGTTTTCAGATATTATCTGACGTAACATCCTTGTCACATTTACGCCAAAAATCGGATTGTCATCTTCAAAAATTTGGAATTAGATTATTGCTGGCGGTAGGTTTTCCATAAACTGAGTAAGATAGATTACAAGTTTCTGGGTTACGGGAAATTCGGAAGTCTAAGAACGGCAAAGAGTAGTTAGATTCAGTTTCTATCGTTTGCAAAGAATAGTTAGATTCGAAGTCTAGAATGGCAAAGAGTAGTTTTAATTCGAAGTCTAGAATCGCAAAGAGTAGTTAGATTCAGTTTCTACCTTTGCTAACAAATAATCAAATTCATGAAAGTTAACTTCACCAAGCATTAAAACTTTACTGTATTAGCTTCTTAATAAGCGTAAGCCAAATTTTGTCTTTTATCACACGATTTAGAAACTTTACATGTATGACTTATATTTTCGCGAGAAATTGACATTTGTCTTCAATACAAGACTGCCGTAAATTCTAGACGTCAAGTTAGCCTGCAAGGTTTACATGTTATTCCAATTCATTTATTCCACAAGTATTCAACTTTGCTATCACAACTTCAAACCGCCGCCCCGGTGGCGCAGTGGTCTAAGCGATGGCCTCTGATCATTCGTCCGTAAGGGGTCCGGGTTCGAATCCCGGTGAGGCATGCATGTTGTGTTTGTCTTACGGCACTGGTTCTCTCCCTTCCCTGGAACCAGTGACCCTAAATTAGGGACGGGCGACTGCTTATCAAAAAAAAAAAAAAAAACTTCAAACCATAAAGAAAAAAATAATCCCTATGTACATTTGGGATAGTACATCACTGTATCGCATTTTACATTTAGGATTGACAATCTCCGCGGTCCACTCTCCCTCTAGCGGCAAAAGGAAGACTTACTGTAGTACGGGTAACGTTCTTGGCTCAATGCTTGGCTGTTGGTAGATCGCTCATTACGTTCAGTTGTCTTGGTTTAATGTATTTTTGCATTCATTCTGGAATTTCCACACTTCCTGTCTTGAAGACGTATTATTCTGACAGCAACCAAGCGTGTATCGTCACAACGTAGTCTGCTGACAAATTAGTACCAGCTGAACCTCTTAACTCATATATGGCTGCTTCAACTCTCCCATCGGTTTCTTCCGAAGCTCCGCCTTCTCTTAGGATGTACTACCCCAATGTTGCCGCTGCTTTTAGTTCATCCGATCGTGAGTATGAACCACTTGCTGCCGATTCGGAGATGACTGACTTGGCAGAGTCTAAATATACCGCCCCCAACGTCGTCAAGATAATCCTTTCAAATTTCAAACGAAATATTGCCACGCTACGACTTCTATGCCGAATAAGAAGTAACCTTCAGTCAAATCCTCACCTACGGGAGATCCTGACTTTCATCCAGAGTTTTCCTCGGAATCCACGGACGCACCTAATGTAATTATGGCTCAAAGGGATGATCCTGCTTTTGCTGTGATTAGAAGTCCCAACAACGTTTCATGAAGATCAAACGTCTGTTATTTCTGAATTTGATATGGGCTATCTCTCAGGCACTTTACGTTCTGGTCCTTTGACAGCTTCAGGCTTTGTCCGAAATTATCAAATGCAGCCTTACGATCGCAGTCTTTCTTTTCTTTACACACAGCACAAAAAAGATAATTTTAAAGAGTTTTCTTGCGTTCCCTCGACACCAGAAAAACGTCGAGGAATTACAGCCTACCTATGACTTTCCGTTTTAAAACCATTTCGCTGAACCGATCCAAATATTGCAAAACTTTTGACTCATCCTCTGTGTATTACTGCACCAATCTATTTTCTACAACACAAAACCTACTTGGTGTACCGCTACTTGTAAACTGTGGGTGAACTGCTTTCCTAGTTTTCCGGACCATGATTCAGTTGTGATGAATTTTTTGGCGAAAAAAGTGTTAAACGTTGCCTGGGGCAGAAGTCAGCTGCTCCTTCTGATAACATGCCCCTATGAGGAAGTTCATCAGAAATACTACCTGGAACAATAGTAAATACAAAGAAAAATAAGTCACAGAGTGTTTCAGCTTTGGATATCATTTCGGAGTGGAATTATTACGATTTTTTCGGGGTTTAATCTATTTCTATTTTTTGGGAATTAAGGGATGTCACACGATCATGTACCCATTAAACAAGCCTTTTATTTTGTGTATGTAAGCGCATCAGCGAAAAGAGAATCTTAGGTAAATTTATAGAAGACGAAACATTTGAACATCTATTAAACAAAGTTCAAAAGACAGCACGGAAATTCTCTCAAAGGCGTTGCGGAAGAGTTTCTGAGAACTTTTATAGCACTCAAATACCGTCACACTGTGGATGAACTCTTACATTCATTCGAAAATATGGGGAGTAATATGTCCTTTAAAATTCTTAGGCTCCGATTTGGATTTATCCCCTGAGAACCACGGTGCCACCTGCGATGAACATGGCTTGTGGTTTCACTAAGGCATCTCCATCATGGAAGGAGTTACCACGCTAAGAAGAGTTGTAGTCTTCTTGCTGACTTTTGTTGGACACTTAAGGAGGATGTTTCAGATGCTAAATACCGAAGAAACTCATCAACTGTCACATTTTAGGTAATAAAAAGTGTGCTATAAATGTACGTAAATGCACAAATTTTTCATGTTTAAAATATCTGTCAATAAAACGTGTTTGAATTCAGCAGGTAAAATACTATTAGGATCAGACAATTTTTCATGTGTGCAAAAAAATTGTTTCTTTTGTGAATCACTGTTATCTGAAGTCAGAAATATGATACGTTTAATCAAAAAATTCATTTGTGGGCGAAGATACATTTGTTTCTCTGTTTAAGATGGGAGCACCAATCCGTAATAGCATTGTTTTCGTGATTCCTAAGAAGCAACAAATTTACTATTTATCTGAATTCATAAAGTTTAAGGATGATCTGATTTTGCAGTTATGTAGCGAAATCAGATAATGTGAATAGAATATCGCATAAAAGTTTGGTTACTGTGGCAGTGGGGAATTCTCAGTTTCTGGAAACTGGGATTCTCCACGCCACGGTTCATAAAATTTTACACAAAGGTTTTCATATGTATGCTTATAAGGTACAGATCATTGAAGCTCTTCAGCCAGGCGACCGGCCTCGCCTAGCTGCATTTGCGACGGAGATGTTGCAGTGCATAGCGCATGATAGTGATTATATGCACTGAATCTGTTTCTCTGATGAAGGCACGTTACACGTCTCTGTCACAGTAAATAGGCACAATGCGCGAATCTGCGGATCAGAAAATCACAATTATTTGATCGAACAACAGAGGGATAGTCCGAAAGTAAACTTATGGTGCAGCCTGATACATTACAGAATCATCGGACCCACCTTTTTTAGCGAGCCCACGGCAACATCTAGCGTTTACCTGGACATTCTGCAACTTTTTCTTGCACCTCAGTTGCAAGCACTTCAACCTTCGATAATTTTCCAACAAGACGGTGCCCCGCCACATTGGCGAAAAATGGTTCGAGAGTTCCTGAAAGCCCCATTTCTGCACAGATGGATTGGCCGGGACGACACCATGGCATGGCCACATAACGCCTCTAAACGTTTTATATAAAAGACCAAGTTTACTCTAGCAGTGTTACGGATTTCGAGACGTTGAAGAGCAAAATCACGGACGTCGTTGGTTCTGTCACTGCTGAGATGTTAAACAAAACATGGCGTGAAATCAATGCCCAAAAAAACATGGCGTGAAATCATCGCCACCAGCCTCGGAACTTCAAAGAAATTTTTAAAGTGTAGGGAACGACAACGGAGTTGTATCATTTTTTTGTTATCTAATTCGCAAAAAAGCAGCATTTCTCTTCGTTATAGATTCAATAATGCCGCATGGTTTTAGGACCGGCAACAATAGCTGTGATGAAAACTACAACAAAGTAATCATAAGCAACTGTATAACAATACTCCATTTCAGAATTGCAACAATTGCCGTCGTGGGGTATAAAAGACACATCGAAGCTCTGCACGTCATAAACACTAATTTGATTCAAAAACCCACTTCTTAAGGTAGGTTTTGATAATCACCACATATTTATTTTGGGAAATTGTGATATATAAAAAATGAAATTCTTTTGTGATTTTCTATTTTAACTCTTAGTACATATTGGGATATTTCTGTTGGTGTTCCATCGTCGTTGAGAAGAAGGAACACATGATGATGTTTATTATAGAAATTTGAAATGAAATTAACTTTTCTTTATTTTCATTTTGTTCCCTATCTTATTATCATCATAACATTGCGTTATAACTCTAAAAAATGACACTATCAGAATTTCAGTTCTTTTACGATATTTTCTTTAATTCTTTTCAAAAACTGGCTCCCTATCGAAGCAGTTTATTACGTTGTGTGGCGGTTCATTTCATTTCATGAACAATTCGAAAGGAAACATCACTCGCACAGCAAATTGCAGTTGTTATTTTTCACTCAAATCTGAAAATCTGATGTAGATTTATTTTCAACAATGGCAAATAGGTACCCTAAGTATTTGTGGACAATATGGTCAAGCCCACGAGTAAGAACTTGTAATGTGCCTTTGAAACTGGAGTCATACGTAAGTGCGTTAAAATATGCAGAAGTTACGTTTTTGCATGGATCCTAAACATGAGTTGATGAAAATTCATCTAACTCATGAAACAAAAATTCGGCCCATCAAAATACTTGCTCCCTTTTTTTCTCTCTGCTGTTTCCAAAAAAGACATCCCCGAGGAAATTTTCTTTATCTTTCATGATGTAGAATCGAATACAATGTAAAAGGTATTAGGACCTCAATAAGTAGTAAAAAACTGGCAAAACAGCATTTTAATAAGATAATTGAATCTCAGTTAAGTAATTTAGCCAAAATCAGGACATTCAAAATATTCCACATTTAGCAAATGTTAAGTTTTATACACCTTTCCTACAGAACAGAGCACGCTTTGGATTTTCAGCAGAAAGCGTGCCATGACGTCTTAGGTCTCCATCTGAGGAAGACTCCATTTGTCGTAAATTAGTTTGATTAATCACCTAACATTCCTAATGAATTTTGGCGATTGCTCACTTAAAAACCTCTTGGCCCATAAAAATCGCATGCTGCCGTGTTTGACATTCTTCGCTGCGCACTCGCGCGGAATGAATAAATGCTTCGCTACCCATTATTACAGGTGGACATTAATTACAGAACTGCAGTGTTTTGGCATCATTCGAGAACTCTGTTCTCAATGCAATTCTGTTCTTAATGCATCATGTAGTGAAATAAGAAGGTTAATGATAAAACAACGTGGTGAACGAAGCGTTTATATGTAAGATTTCCAATACGTGACCATCTCGTGGCTTCTGCCCCATAAAAAGAAATTAACTGACATGCATACGTATGTTAGTGACATTGTTGGTTATGGTCGTGAGTATGTGAGTGTCGAAATTCCATTAGAAATCCTAATAAATTCTTCTTCCCCTTCCATTACTCTCTCTACGCTTTCATAGAACCGTTTCAAAGTACGTTTTGAACATCTTAAATACATTCCACACCATCATGTAAAACACCACAGGCTTCGATGCCAGGTCCTGCGCTGTCACACATGTCGGCAGTTGGTTTGGAATGTTCCCTCCTTCCTCTTTGCTGCAACATCAAGCAGATTATCTTACTTCGTTCTCTTTTTCTTGTCATTGGATCTTATACGGTTTTCTTTGGAGTTACGAACTCTAACACCTTATAAGAGCTAGCCCTAAATAGATGATAATGGAATAAAAAGGTGAAATTATCTTCGAAGCGCCGATGGTGAAACACTTTTTTGTAGGTGGGTCCACTAAGATTCAACTCAGTCAAATCTAAAACGGAAATTAGTTAGCAAGACAGCCTTGTACCAATGGTTCGAATAGTTACGCAGAGTCGACTTCTACTAAATGAATATCACAAATCGTTCGATTGGTATTGATTAAACCAGGCATTTAATAATTTAAAACATTGGGCGCTAGGCATCCATCCACTGATGATCCGATGACAAGTATCAACTATACGTCTTTTTAAACATTTTATCATAAAGAATCTTAAGACATTTCCTTATGTCTTGCAGATAAGGAAATGTCTCTTCGGAGACCAATGAATGTTTAGATTATACCTCTTTAAGCTTTATGAATTCAGATAAATAGTAAATTTGTTGCTTATTAGGAATCCCGTAAAGAATGCATTGGTGCTCCCATCTTAAACAGAGAAACAAATGTACTGCATCTTCGCACGCGAATGAAATTTTTGATTAAACGTATCATATTTATGACTTCAGATAACACTGATTCACAAAAGAAACAATTTTTTTGCACACATGAAAAACTGTCTGATCCTAATATTATTTCACCTGCTGAATTCAAACACGTTTTATTGACAGATATGTTAAACTTGAAAAATTTGTGCATTTACGTACATTTATAGCACTCTTCTTATAACCTAAAATGTGACAGTTGATGAGTTTCTTCGGTATTTAGCATCTGAAACATCCCCCTTAAGTGTCCAACAAAAGTCAACAAGAAGACTACAACTCTTCTTAGCGTGGTAACTCCTTCCATGATGGAGATGCCTTAGTGAAACCACACGCCATGTTCATCGCAGATGGCACCGTGGTTCTCAGGGAAGAAATCTAAATCGGAGCCGAAGAATTTTAAAGGACATATTACTCCCCATATGTTTGAATGAATGTAAGAGTTCATCCACAATGTGGCGGCATTTCAGTGCTATAAAACTTCTAAGAAACTCTTCCGCAACGCCTTTGAGAGAATTTCCGTGCTGTTTTTTGAACTTCGCTTAATAGGTGTTCAAATGTTTGGTCTTCTATAAATATACGTAAGATTCTCTCTTCGCTGATGCACTTCTATTCACAAAATAAAGGACTTGGTTAATGGGTATATGATCGTGTGACATCCCTTAGTTCCTAATAAATAGAAATAAATTAAACCCCGAAAAAAATCGCAATAATTCCTCTCCGTAATGGTATCCCAAACTGAAGCACTCTGTGACTTATTACTACCGCTTTAGTAGGGTGGGACTTCTTCCACCCTACTAAAGCGGTAGTATTCCAGATACACGTCCTCGTAGGGGCATGTAATCGAAAAGAGCAGCTGACTTGTGCCCCAGGCTACGTTTACCCCTTTTTCCGACAAAAAATTCATCACAACTGAATCATGGTCCGGAAAACTCTGAAAGCAGTTCACCCACAGTATACAAGTAGCGGTACACCATGTACGTTTTGTGTTGGAGAAAGTAGATTGGTGAAGTAATACACAGAGGATGAGTCAAAAGTTTTGCAATATTTGGTTCAGTTCAGCGAAATAATTTTAAAACGGAAAGTTATAGGTAGGCTATATTTCCTCGACGTTTTCTTAGCGTCGAGGGAATGCAAGATAACACTTAACAATTCGTCTTTTTTGTGCTTTGTGTAAAGAAGAGAAAGACTGCGGTCATAAGGCTGCATTTGATGATTTCGGACAAAGGCTGAAGCTGTCAAAGGACCAGAAAGTAAAGTGCCTGAGAGATAGCCCATATCAGTTTCAGAAATAACAGACGTATGATCTTCATTGAAAGTTGTTGGGACTTCTAAATCACAGCAAAAGCAGGATAATCACTTTGAGCCATAATTACAGCAGGTGCTTCCGTGGATTCCGAGGAAAACTCTGGATGAAAGTCAGGATCTCCCATAGATGAGGATTTGACTGATGGTTTCTTCTTATTCGGGGTAGAAGTCGTAGTGTGGGAATATTTTGTTTGAAATTTGAAAAGAATATCTTGGCGACGTTGGGGGTGGTATATTTAGACTCTGCCAAATCAGTCATCTCCGAGTCGGCAGCAGGTGGTTAATACTCACGATCGGATGAACTAAAGGCAGCAGCAACACTCTTAAGAGACAGTGGAGCTTCAGAAGAAGCCGATGGGAGAGTTGAAGCAGCCATATATGAGTTAAGACGTTCAGCTGGCACTAGTTTGTCAACAGACTACGTTGTGGCGATACACGCTCGGTTGCGGTCAGAATAATACGTCTTCAAGACAGGAAGTGTGGAAACTGGTGATGAAGGCGCTGTGGCAGATGTCAGATTACACTTTTCTACAAGGTTTTTATATCATGAACAAATGATCTGTGTAACGTACCAGGAGATGTGACGTACCTGCCAGAAGGACGCACACGACATAAAGGCAGATAGGAATCAGAATAAAACGTCCGCATAGCTCAATTGGAAGAGCAACTTATTCCGGAATGAGGGGACCCGGGTTCGAATCCTGGCGCGGATAAAAACGACGGAGAAATTTACTTCGTTATAATGGCGCCCGAACTATCCGGATGACCCGACCGTTCAAAATCTCGCAATGGTGTGATGTTATTTCCACACCGCGAGATAGGAAAAATAAGAGAATCCCTTCTCCAGCACTTCGAATAAAAAATAAATAAGGGGGAGATAATGTAACGTGCCAGGAGATGTGACGTACCTGCCAGAAGGACGCACACGACATAAAGGCAGATAGGAATCAGAATAAAACGTCCGCGTAGCTCAATTGGTAGAGTGACTTATTCCGGAATGAGGGGATCCGGGTTCGAATCCTGGCGTGGACAGAAATGACGAAGAAATTTACTTCGTTATATCTGTTTTTAACTAATTGTTTGGTGCTGAATTTCAGATCCGACCTTAAAATTTGCGCTTGTAGTGGATTCTAGATCTGTTATTGTCGTATTTTGCCACCGGACATGTTATGGGTGGCAACATTGGTTTTTTCACAGGTTTTGCAGGGTCGTTCATTGACAAAGAATATAAGGAAAATCTGCTATTTGTACTTTGTATGTGATGTTGGAGATCAAAATAAATCGTGAGCTCCACATGACTGCTGCATTTCCTGCTTTGTTGGCCTGAGTGAATGGTTGAAAGGCAAACCCAAATTAACGCCTTTCGAAATTCCAATGATTTGGGGTGGACCAACTGATCACGTGGAAGATTGTTATCTTTGTTTAACCGAAGTAATTGACTTTTCAAGGAAGAATAAAAGTAAAATACAGAATGGCCTGTTCCGCATGGGAAAGATCTTCCTATTCCAAACATTCCACTAAAATTTGAAGAGATAGATTCAAATTCATCCAATGAAGATATGGACAAAAATGTAGAACCGGATCCTACATTTACTCCTAAAATCTTAGACGCGCCCCACTTGATTCAACAAAGTGAACTGAATGATCTTGGTCGGGACTTAAATCTCTCCAAACAACAAGCTGAACTTTTAGGTTCCCGACTTCAAGAGTGGAACCTGCTAGCGGATAGTAAATGTGAGTCTGTATTCAGAAATGGAAATTTCGGTGTATGTTCTTTTCATGGAATGCATGATGGTATTATAACGAAGTAAATTTCTCCGTCATTTTTGGTCTACGCCGGGATTCGAACCCGAGGACGCTTATTCCGGAACAAACAGCTCTACCAACTGAGCTACGCAGACATGTTTTCTGATTCCTATCTGCCTTTATGTCATGTGCGTCCTGCTGGCAGGTACGTCCTGCTGGCATCTGCCTTTATGTCATGTGCGTCCTGGAAAAAGCATCTTGGTTGGTCTTCAGATACGGAAACTACTGCGTGATTCTGTTTTACCCAAAAGCAAAACAGCACGGAGCTCGCCGAAAGGGAATCTTTCACGTCTGTGGCCAAAGAATTTCTGGGTAACCACAAAAAGGGAAACTACAAACAGCAGATTCACAAGCTTCTGAAAAACTATAAAAATCTTGAGTGCCGAATGTCCTTAAAAATACTATTCTTCCATTCGCATCTGGTCTTTTTCCTGGCAACACAGGTGCAGTTAGCAATGTACAAGGAGGATAACTGAACGATGGAGGAAATGTATCAAGGCTGGTGGGATCCTTCAATGATATCCGAACGATGGAGGAAATGTATGATACACCAAGATATCCGAACGATGGAGGAGATGTATCAAGGCAGGTTGGATCCGTCAATGAAGATTGATTACTGCTGGTTTTTGAAAGAGGACAACACGACACGTGAAAGAAAAAAACGAACTACTTCTAAGGGTATATATGTATGTATGTATAAATTTACATTTGTGTTAATATTGTTTACCCTATTTCTTTTTTCTTATGCTGTCTCATATGCAGTGATATATAAACAAGGTACATATACTTTGTAATACTGATTCTATAACTAACAAGACACATAAATACATTACAATGTAAAGCTGTAATGTGTACATCTTGTATTGTATATATTGGTCTGGAAATATAACAAAATGTTCATACACAAAGCACTGTACGTGATGGAGAGGATTTACCTTCATATTTGAATTCAGCATCTTCAAATTAGTAAAAAAAACACTTTATTTCATCCATGTTATGAAAATAAAGTTTTAAAATTTTGAATGATGTTATCAACAGAGATTTAGGCAGGTTTGTGATGAGAGCAGGTGGACACGAAGCTGGATTCTTGTAAATAATTCTAAAGTTTAGGTGTCCGAATGAGACTCCGAAACGATTCGTTTTGGGCGTTCCATTACTGCTTTGTAAGACGAGGAGGATATATTTTACAGGTAAAATCGTTGGCTACCCAACGATTTTACCTGTAAAAGATAACATCCTCTTCGATAAGAAAAATCGTAAGTTTCTTTGCCGCCCTCAAGTTCAAGTCCTCAAGTTCAAGTTTTCCAGCGCATCGTCCAAAAGATTTACTTCTACCCATTGCACACCAGGAACAGTGTGAGGACACTGTTTTAGCTCGCCTCGATTACAAATATTCCCAGGGATTTGATGGCCTCTCTGTTGACTTCCTTTCATTTCTCCTTCCTTTGGTTACTGCTGCCTTCAACCACCTCATCACATCCACTAGTATTCCTTCACCTTTCAAACTTCATCATCGTTGTCATCTGTCTCCTCCACCCCAAAAAAATGAATCTCTTTTCGCTTGAGAACTGGTACTCCATTTGTATTCTTAACTCCTATTAGGAACTATTCATTAGCCGCCCCGGTGGCGCAGTGGTCTAAGCGATGGCCTCTGATCATTCGTCCGAACGGGTCCGGGTTCGAATCCCGGTGAGGCATGGATGTTGTGTTTGTCTTACGGCACTGGCTCTCTCCCTTCCCTGGAACCAGTGACCCTAAATTAGGGACGGGCGACTGCTTTATAGCCCTTTGAGTTGCTCACGGTGGTCGTTAAACCTCCAATAAAAAAACTATTCATTAAAATCTTTTCTTCGTTACTCAACATTGTCTTTCTTGAAGTTATCCCTGTGGTCCTTCTCGTTTTCTTAACCAATTGCTTTTTCTCCTACGCAACCTCATTTCACATTCTAACAGTTAGCGAACCACATGGTCTCTTCATCGATCTGCGTCAAGCGTTTGATCAAATTAATGATACATACATCTTACATTCCCTTGCCCAATTGGCATTTCTCATAACATCTTATACAGTAAACCTTTCATTTCCTTGCCCAATTGGCATCTCTCATTTCACCTTATAGGGTAAATCTTACGTTTACGTCTATAACTCCCTCTTCCTGACATCTGTAATACCTTTCACTAATGGCAACAGACAGGGCTCACCCTATATTTTTACTCACTACTGATTCTTTGATTAACTCTTTGCCACTTTCTTCTTGCCAGTCTCTCTCCAAATATCCCAACCACACGTCATCATGTCCAGGTTCGCTCAGCATATGCAAACGATGTCACGGTTGCTTTACTTTTTGATACTGTATTTGACATCCTCTGTCGCACTTCTGAGAAACGTGCCTCTCTCTCTCCGGGCCAATACTTAATGCTCGAAAATGCCCCAAATTATTCATTGCTTACCTGACGTCACGCACTGTTCAGCCCAATCATGCCCCGCTCCTCCAAAACCCCCTTGGCGTTTACCTGGAAAATTTCACTGCAGTTGCCACTCAAATATGGCACCCGACAATCACACAAGTCCATCTGCTGCTAGTCGTATTCATCTCGTTTTCCAATTGGTCTCGCTTTCTCTAGTATAGCTGCTGCGATCATCACTTATCTTCTTCCAACCATTACGAATCCTTGGATCTTTCATGCTCCACCTCCCAAGCGTTTTTCTTCATGCATATATATATATATATATATATATATCTAACAAAACTACCATCGGCAGACAGCCTTTCATCTATCAACTCATATCTACCAATCGCGTCATCACAAACTCCCTGGAAGTCTTCGTTTCCTGCAAAAATCCTTTCCTGACCATGCAGATGTCCCAGAAGATGTTCTTATTTTTATCTAGTCTTCCCATTTCGTCTCTCCGCTACTTACCATTAAGGCCTCCGACTTTGGACACAGCTCAAGACCAATCGTATTGAGCCCTCCTTAATAGCAAAACATTTGGCATAACCTCTCTCCGACACCTTACTTCTCTTTACTTTTATATCCACATATTTTTACTTTCCAACTTGGATGCACCACGGAATCGTTAAAGTATCCGCATTGGTGAATACCAAACTTTCATGTGAAATCTTGCGTAGAAGACGTCCACCTTTGCCCCTTGATAGCATACAATCTCGGCCATCTTCATTCTCTACAAAAAGCGATTGATCACCGTTTCCCCGAGCTTATGATTTCCACCGGATTGAATTCTGTGTCATCTGCTTCATTGCCCCTGCCATTCTCTGTTTCTCTCAGCGCCCTTCCAACACACTTTCCCGCAGTTTCTCAGAAGAATTTATATAGTCAACTCTCGATATCCCGCCACCTTCGCATCGCTTGGGTCTGAACAAATGTAAAACATTCCTTGATCGCTTGACATACCGGCACACGTTTGGCACCCTACAACCGCCAATATGTCTTATTGCACCAACCTGCCTTTTCCAACAAAAAAAGTATTTGATGTACCGCCACTGGTAAGCTGTTGGCGAATTATTTTCTCTTTTTTGGACCATGATCCAGTTGTGGTGAATCTGTTGTCGGAGAAAATGTCAGATGTTGCCAGGAGCAGGGGTCAGCTGCTCCTTCCGAAAACGTGCCACCATAAGAGAGTCCATCTGGAATGCTCCCGCTTTCGAGAGTCAGACGGGTGCCAGAATAAGTTAAATGGGTCCCGAAGTTTATTTAGTTTGTGACATCAATTACGGTATGCATTTATTTTGATTTTTTCAGGTGTTAACCGATTTATATTTGTTACGATTTTAGTGTCGTAAAAAAGAAATCGATTAACAACTGAAAAACTGGTGTCTCACGACATTTACCCCTGAAAAATGCCATTTGTTTGCGTGCAGAGATGCATCAGCAATGGGCCTGGTTACCTTTCATTCAGTCTGCTGACTTGTCTGTTGGGGTGCTTTCTTTTTATCAAGACCACCCTGTCCTTTTTGGCGAAAGAGAAATGCTTGTATTCTTTTCCTTCTATCAACAGTCAATTAAGATGGAAAATGAGTAGACACCTTATCTCAGGGACATAAATCTTATTTTATCCCACATGATGCTTGCTTGCTGTCTTTAGTTTATCTTTTTGGCTGTTCAGATCCGTCTGAAAATGTTCATTATCGTCGAAATTTGAAAAGGAAACCAGTTCTTTCTGTTGTTGTTGTGGCTGCTGCTGTTTGCTGTTTGGAAAAAAAATGTCGAAATCACGATTCACGCTTATACACCATAATTGTCGCATGAGTGTTCAAAGACGTCGTGGTGAACGACACCTTTCAGCTGCCAGTTTGCAGAGTCATACCAGACAAACGCCAAGCGTCACAGTTTGGGGGCGCCATTGGGTTCAAGACACGATTTCGCCTGATACGAATTGAGGGAACCCTCAACAGCCAGCAATTCATCAAGGACGTTTTAGAAGCAGAAGTGATACCATACCTTCAGATTTGTCCTGGCGCTGAATGTCCAAGACCTCTTCCGTTAACTGCAGATACCGCTTCTTGCCTGGCCTGCACGTTCGCCGAATACATCCCCAGTTGAAAAAGTTTGAAGCATGATAGCTGAGCAACTGGGCCCGTCGAGCACTTCCACCAGTCACCACAAAAGAACTCTGGCCTCTCATAGGACCAGCCTGATACGCTATTCTCCAAGATGATATCAGAAACCTCTTCCATTCAAAGCCGCGCAATGTTGAGTCCATTATTGTTGCTCGAGGTAGCTTCACACCATACTGAGTTTTCAAGGGAAAAATATCGTTTTCAGTTTTACAAATGTAATCAGTTATCTCGTGTACACGAGGAATCTGTGAAACGAATTTCATTTCAATAGCATGATGCTTTCTCAGTGTTGCAATATTCAGAAACAGTAGTGTATAACACGCACTATGCAGATTTTTGATAAGAACAAATCATGATAGGAATCGTAGAAAGGTGCTATGGAGGTAAATTTAAGTCCTTATGTCGAGATATTGTAGATATTAAAGTCCATGGCAGAAAATGAAAAATAACAAGCCTTTTTTTTACGTGGGACTGACTACATCTAACTCCGAGGATAGTATGGGGGACTTTCGGCCGACCGCTGTGATAAAAATAAGTCCCAATTGAAATCATTATCGCGTTAAAAAATACGTGCCGCACACTAATAATATTAACATATTCGTAAACACAGTGGAGTAAAATTCCCGTACGGCGCAATACATCGCTCGCGCGACGCCCCATCGCTTCCTGTGCGTCAGGAAGATGATGCAATATTTCTGCGTGTGCCGCCGCATTCGAAACAGTCTATTTCGGCAACCGTGACCGCAACGCAACAGTGCATGGTATCGTTTTAAATCTCTTGACGAGATCTATTCAAATATGCGAAGAACATGTCGCAGTGGTTTGAACTGAACATTTTAACAATTGTTTCCTTGTGAACTGGATAACACTTTTGACAATATCGTGGTTTATCTAGACAACCGTGAGTGCAAAACGACTGTGCGTGGTATCGTTTTAAACAGAGGCGTAACTAGAGCAAGGCAGGCGGGGTGGCTGCCCCTGTCTCAGCTCAAGAAAGTGCGCAGAAATCATTGTTCACAATCTGATCAAAACTGAAACTTTTGCCCCACTTTCAGATACAGGTTTTTCGCGTCATACTTTGTCATTTGTACATTTATAGAATTTGTTTATATCTTTCCCCAGTTTCGGTAGCTTTGGTAGCTTAAAATTTACATTTCGTGCTTAACATTTTCAGAGAAAGTCAGTTGCTCACATTCAGAAATGAAATCATAGTTTTACATATGTTGCAAGATATGGAATTTGTGCACATTGTTGAACATTCTTTGGGGCTACTCGATCATTACTGCGAACTACGAATTCCTACTGCAATTCGGTTCGTGAAGTCGCGGTTGAACGTATTTTGCAAGGTACCGATGTTGTTCATATTGCTGAAGATTCTTTGGGGGCTATTCGATCACAACGGCGACTGCGAGCAACGACTGATACTTGCATCTGATACTTGCATTCGGTCCGTTTCATGTGGTACCCGAGGTTCGAACCAGTTGGGAAAAGCCGTACAGACAGTTTGATTGGGCCACCCACATAGATGTGATGTTAATTTTGTTTTACTGAGCGAGGTATATTTGTATGCATATTTGTGTGTATGCGGGTGTGTAAAATAGGAATACAGATGGAAGGCGCAATACTTTGTGGTTTTCCCCGGTCGCGGAACTACTTTCTTACGCCTCTGGCTTTAAAGCTCTCGACGAGATCTATTCAATTACATAAAGAACAAATTGCAGTGGTTTAAACTAAAATTAAAAACAAAATGTTTTCATGTGAATGGGTTAACGTTTTCGTCAATGCAGCGGAATTCGCAGAATGAACGCAAGCAAAAGTGGAGAAAACCAAAACGGAAGGTAAGAACAAGTGATGAGGAATGTAAGAATCTAAAGAACGCAAGTGATGAGGAATATAAGAATCTAAAGAACGCAAGTGATGAGGAATGTAAGAATCCCATGTTGGGTAATTCGTGTATCGATCTGCTTTGTGTTCGAAATGTATCCAGCATTATTTGTAAACATTTTGTAAGCTACTTTTCATACCGTGGACCTCTTTTCACATCATGACTCTCCGATCCGCACGTCGTGGTCCTACGTTCCAAACTGACGACTCAATCAGAACTGAGCCTACCTGTTTTTTTTTCTTTGACAACTATCACATTTAAACTGTGTTTTCCTTTTTGTGCTCAACATGTGAGGAAAGGTATGTATTTACATTCTTTCTTGGATTCTTAATTAGCAACAAATTGGTTAATTACACTAGTCAACACGATTTTTTAGACATGGAATAATGAAGGCGTTTCTAACAACTTCTCATGCTGAATTCGAAAATAAAATCATTGTTTTCTATCACACACAACTTTTCTATTACGAAGTTTTTAATTAATAAATGTATTGATAGATTTGACCTATTTTGTCACAATTGTCATTTAAGTTTTCTAGATATTTTTTTCTAATATATACACCCAAGCGGAAACATACGAGTTATGCATCGTGTCACGACATAAACACGTCATCAATCTGAGCAAACGTATGCATGTATTGAACTTACTTTCACTGCGTAAGCACTGATTGTGTTTGAGTTCTCTTTTGTCTGATGATTAGATTACTAGGCAACTGTGTTGTGGTTGATACTGTGTCATTATGCTAAGGAAGTGTTTAAATCATCCCGATACCTTCTGCTATGTGTGTGGATAATTGGCATTTAAAGCTGAACAACAAAAATTTACTGGACTCTTAAAAATGTTACGCGCTATACGTTTTATTTGTAATTCATTACAAAAAAAAGGTTGTAACGAAATTTCACTTTGCAGTTTTGGCTAACTGGCAGAAAATTTACCATTAGAGCTGAAATATTTTGTGAAACGCAGCGTAATCTCTGACATAAAGTTGTCCAACGTGATGCATGACTTTCGGAACAGTAAGTCAATGGACAAAAAGGTGTGTGGGGCGGAAACGTTCAGGATAATAAAGGACGAGGGGAGAAACAGACACACAAGGAAACAAACAAAAATACGAGCGCGCAAGCGACACGGACACACACACACAGAGACACAAAATCATAGGACTGAGGACCCGCTAAGTAATCAGAGGAACTGATGATCATGCTGCGTGGTCATTTAAGCAAAAGTTGTGTAACCATTGCGTTTTAAATTTAAGTTTTACTAATTAGCCGATTTTCTTTGATTAATCCCCAATTTCTTTGATTAACGATTCACTAGCTAATGGGCAATGTTATCAATTTTTAACAATTATTGGAAATTAAAGAACAAACGCCCAGGGAAACTGCATGATACACCGCATTCCGTGCTGAGCAAAGCAGAAAATCTTTCGGCTTCGATTTAATCATCCAACTCACTACATCCCTACAAATACTTCTTTACTTTTCTTCATTTCTCACACTTGTCGTTGTACAGATGTATTACAATAATGATCATTACATTCTCCCACAGGTTTTATTTCTTGCGAAGTCTTTTAAGATACGACAGAAAAAAAGCACATTTCCATAAAATACATTTATGCTATCATTTCAATAATTTTTAACTTTTCATGACATTCAACTTTTCAATTTAGTGGTGTAAAAAATTTAATTTTATTACGATGCTTCCTCTTTTAGATTTCAGTTCCAAAGTTTTTTATTTCTTTTTCGGCATTAGTTTTCAAGATTTTTTAGATTTTTCATTTTTCAAACCCATTTTATTTTTTCAAACACCACGTTTCCCGAAAACTGTGATGATGAGTGGCACAGCCCTGTGTCTGGGTAAAACGGACGAATGTTCCTTCAAATTTAAACTCCGTGTTTCTTTTATAAAAGAAAAAAAAATTTTAGTCGCCCCGTTGACGCAGTGGTCTAAACGCTGCCTTTTGATCATCCGTCCATAATGGCACCAGGTTCGAATCCCTTGAAGCAGGGATGTAGTGTTTTTCTGACATAATTGGTTTTTTCCGTATTCTGGTGCTAGCGACCCTAAATTAGGGACAGGCGAGTGTTTATAGCCCACCCAGTTGCTCAAATTGGTTCTTAAACCTTCAATCAAAAAATGAAATAAATTATCACTGAAGAGAACTCAGGGGTAGAATAATATTTTTTTACCCATTTAGTCCCGGACTTACAGCAATGAAAATTCGAGAGATTGATAAATTACCATGATGCTAGAGAGAATCATCTCTCTAGCATCATGGTAATTGATCAATCTCTGAGGATCATCACACTAGCATGGTAATTGGTTAAAAGTCCATAATTGACTGCACCAGAAAGGTTCACGATCAAGACATCCACTGCACTGAACACCGCGGTCTGTGTCAACCAAGGAAGAAAGATGAAGGGAAGTGACAAATTTTATCATGGCAGGAATACCACTGTTTTCCCTGGTTAAACAGGGCATTGTGAATGGTAACACATGACTTCATTTCGCTTACATAGTGGTAAAAAGCCTGAAGTTCAGGCAAAGAACTGGTTGCAGAATAATTGGAATAATTCCGCATTATGTTTGGTACCCTCTAATGACCCTCTTACTGTTGAGCATGGAATCTAGTTGAGCGTCTGTGAGATGAAACGGAGTGATGCGCTCAAGCTCGAAGCCATTATCATCGGTAACTCTGAGACCTTTATGGATGGCTCCCTTAGCGCAATTAGCGGCAATACTATCAAAACGTTTCCAACACCTGGGACAGTACATGCCACAATGTGTTCTTGCTGTCGTGAGGGTGAAAGGCGAGCCCACATGCTATTAGGTGGACCCACATGTTATCAGGTGGGTGAGGATAGTAAAGTGTCCTTTCAGTGTATTACACTTCTATGCTGGTTAATTGGCAACAGCCTCTAGGCTTTAATTTTCATGTTCATAGTACAAGTGATAAAGACCTACGCTAGGTTGAAAGTCTTCCGTTTTTTTTTTCATTTTTTATTAACATACCTAGCATGCATATCTAATAAACTTCATGTTCCTGGTTTTCACGTTCTTATTTCTCATCTCTTTCTTAGCACTATTGCTAGCAGGCATCTTCCTGTTGTCAGACGAGAACCAAGAGGATTTTTTATCACTTTGTGGCGATACTGAATTTCCGCAAACAAACAGAAGACTAAGTGCAGTGGAAAGGGCAGGATAGTCAGAAATGTGCGCCTCTTAAAAAATGGGATACAGAAAGAAGAAGGAAGACAACATTTATTTACCTGTGAGAACATGAAATGTGAGCTTTAAACTTTCACACTTAATCTGATTTCCCTACCTTGCTAACAGTAACTCAATTTGCATCTGTGGAAATATACAATACATTGATACACACACCGTCTTTGCACGATAATTTATTGTTTAAAAGATGACAGATATTTACAGAGTTAAAGAGATTTAAAACCCATTAGCACTTTTGGGTCGACGGTCGCACCCGTCTTCAAATGGAAAAGAGTAATTGCTGATAGTGTACTTCAATATATACATCAGAGTGTGATCACGTGTTAAGTGTAGAGCAGTGTTGCAAGGGTATCATACTGTTGACATCGCGTCATAGCTGAATTACAGATGAAACAGAGCCCAAATGAGAATATGTTAAACAGAGTGCATATTATACAGAAAATGTGTATTTGTCAAAATTCACGTGTTAACAATCAATATTATTATTTAGGTTGATAGCTGTGATGTGTCGTTTCCGAATCCTGGGAAGGTCAACTGGGGAGTTGTCGTTTGCAGCAGCGGTCCCCAAAGGCTTCGATATATAAGCTTTCACTGATATGTAACGAGTATATTCAAGCGGCGGTATGTAACGACTTAAAGTTGTTCTAGTCTGGTTGAACAGTTCCACATACTACATTTCTGGCGAGTGCTGTATTGCTGTGGTTAACACGGATATCGTATTTACGCTCGTGCACTCGAGTCCCAAGGCTACGTTTTGTAGAACCCACGTAGTTACTTGCATGTCCACTATTGGAAAGGTCTATCAAAGGTACATTGTACTATCTCCATTTATACAAAATGTCAGGTTGTTCTTGGTCTTTTTTGACAAATGAAATTAAGTTCCTGTATCTAATGACAAAATGAATATCGTATTTCAGACAAATGCATGTCAATACATTGGTTATGTCTGGGTACTGTTCCATTGTACCAACAAAACGTTTTGCTGTTTTTTGGTCTTTGATCAAATATCTAGATCTATCATTTGAAATTCTTCGATAGACTGGGTTAATCATGTATTAGGATATCCATGTTTGGCAGCTAAATCAAAAATGAAATTTATCTCAGATTTAAGCAAAGTGTCAGCAGACGAATCCGTAAAAGCTCTTCTGATTAAAAAGTTGATGGCTGATAACTTGTGTGGTAATGAGTGTGAAGAGTTAAACGGAATTAGATTATTGCTGGCGGTAGGTTTTCCATAAACTGAGTAAGATAAATTACAAGTTTCTGGGTTACGGGAAATTCGGAAGTCTAAGAACGGCAAAGAGTAGTTAGATTCAGTTTCTATCGTTTGCAAAGAATAGTTAGATTCGAAGTCTAGAATGGCAAAGAGTAGTTTTAATTCGAAGTCTAGAATCGCAAAGAGTAGTTAGATTCAGTTTCTACCTTTGCTAACAAATAATCAAATTCATGAAAGTTAACTTCACCAAGCATTAAAACTTTACTGTATTAGCTTCTTAATAAGCGTAAGCCAAATTTTGTCTTTTGTCACACGATTTAGAAACTTTACATGTATGACTTATATTTTCGCGAGAAATTGACATTTGTCTTCAATACAAGACTGCCGTAAATTCTAGACGTCAAGTTAGCCTGCAAGGTTTACATGTTATTCCAATTCATTTATTCCACAAGTATTCAACTTTGCTATCACAACTTCAAACCGCCGCCCCGGTGGCGCAGTGGTCTAAGCGATGGCCTCTGATCATTCGTCCGTAAGGGGTCCGGGTTCGAATCCCGGTGAGGCATGCATGTTGTGTTTGTCTTACGGCACTGGCTCTCTCCCTTCCCTGGAACCAGTGACTCTAAATTAGGGACGGGCGACTGCTTATCAAAAAAAAAAAAAAAAAAAAACTTCAAACCATAAAGAAAAAAATAATCCCTATGTACATTTGGGATAGTACATCACTGTATCGCATTTTACATTTAGGATTGACAATCTCCGCGGTCCACTCTCCCTCTAGCGGCAAAAGGAAGACTTACTGTAGTACGGGTAACGTTCTTGGCTCAATGCTTGGCTGTTGGTAGATCGCTCATTACGTTCAGTTGTCTTGGTTTAATGTATTTTTGCATTCATTCTGGAATTTCCACACTTCCTGTCTTGAAGACGTATTATTCTGACAGCAACCAAGCGTGTATCGTCACAACGTAGTCTGCTGACAAATTAGTACCAGCTGAACCTCTTAACTCATATATGGCTGCTTCAACTCTCCCATCGGTTTCTTCCGAAGCTCCGCCTTCTCTTAGGATGTACTACCCCAATGTTGCCGCTGCTTTTAGTTCATCCGATCGTGAGTATGAACCACTTGCTGCCGATTCGGAGATGACTGACTTGGCAGAGTCTAAATATACCGCCCCCAACGTCGTCAAGATAATCCTTTCAAATTTCAAACGAAATATTGCCACGCTACGACTTCTATGCCGAATAAGAAGTAACCTTCAGTCAAATCCTCACCTACGGGAGATCCTGACTTTCATCCAGAGTTTTCCTCGGAATCCACGGACGCACCTAATGTAATTATGGCTCAAAGGGATGATCCTGCTTTTGCTGTGATTAGAAGTCCCAACAACGTTTCATGAAGATCAAACGTCTGTTATTTCTGAATTTGATATGGGCTATCTCTCAGGCACTTTACGTTCTGGTCCTTTGACAGCTTCAGGCTTTGTCCGAAATTATCAAATGCAGCCTTACGATCGCAGTCTTTCTTTTCTTTACACACAGCACAAAAAAGATAATTTTAAAGAGTTTTCTTGCGTTTCCTCGACACCAGAAAAACGTCGAGGAATTACAGCCTACCTATGACTTTCCGTTTTAAAACCATTTCGCTGAACCGATCCAAATATTGCAAGCAAAACTTTTGACTCATCCTCTGTGTATTACTGCACCAATCTATTTTCTACAACACAAAACCTACTTGGTGTACCGCTACTTGTAAACTGTGGGTGAACTGCTTTCCTAGTTTTCCGGACCATGATTCAGTTGTGATGAATTTTTTGGCGGAAAAAGTGTTAAACGTTGCCTGGGGCAGAAGTCAGCTGCTCCTTCTGATAACATGCCCCTATGAGGAAGTTCATCAGAAATACTACCTGGAACAATAGTAAATACAAAGAAAAATAAGTCACAGAGTGTTTCAGCTTTGGATATCATTTCGGAGTGGAATTATTACGATTTTTTCGGGGTTTAATCTATTTCTATTTTTTGGGAATTAAGGGATGTCACACGATCATGTACCCATTGAACAAGCCTTTTATTTTGTGTATGTAAGCGCATCAGCGAAAAGAGAATCTTAGGTAAATTTATAGAAGACGAAACATTTGAACATCTATTAAACAAAGTTCAAAAGACAGCACGGAAATTCTCTCAAAGGCGTTGCGGAAGAGTTTCTGAGAAATTTTATAGCACTCAAATACCGTCACACTGTGGATGAACTCTTACATTCATTCGAAAATATGGGGAGTAATATGTCCTTTAAAATTCTTAGGCTCCGATTTGGATTTATCCCCTGAGAACCACGGTGCCACCTGCGATGAACATGGCTTGTGGTTTCACTAAGGCATCTCCATCATGGAAGGAGTTACCACGCTAAGAAGAGTTGTAGTCTTCTTGCTGACTTTTGTTGGACACTTAAGGGGGATGTTTCAGATGCTAAATACCGAAGAAACTCATCAACTGTCACATTTTAGGTAATAAAAAGTGTGCTATAAATGTACGTAAATGCACAAATTTTTCATGTTTAAAATATCTGTCAATAAAACGTGTTTGAATTCAGCAGGTAAAATACTATTATCATCAGACAATTTTTCATGTGTGCAAAAAAATTGTTTCTTTTGTGAATCACTGTTATCTGAAGTCAGAAATATGATACGTTTAATCAAAAAATTCATTTGTGGGCGAAGATACATTTGTTTCTCTGTTTAAGATGGGAGCACCAATTCGTAATAGCATTGTTTTCGTGATTCCTAAGAAGCAACAAATTTACTATTTATCTGAATTCATAAAGTTTAAGGATGATCTGATTTTGCAGTTATGTAGCGAAATCAGATAATGTGAATAGAATATCGCATAAAAGTTTGGTTACTGTGGCAGTGGGGAATTCTCAGTTTCTGGAAACTGGGATTCTCCACGCCACGGTTCATAAAATTTTACACAAAGGTTTTCATATGTATGCTTATAAAGTACAGATCATTGAAGCTCTTCAGCCAGGCGACCGGCCTCGCCTAGCTGCATTTGCGACGGAGATGTTGCAGTGCATAGCGCAGGATAGTGATTATATGCACTGAATCTGTTTGTCTGATGAAGGCACGTTACACGTCTCTGTCACAGTAAATAGGCACAATGCGCGAATCTGCGGATCAGAAAATCACAATTATTTGATCGAACAACAGAGGGATAGTCCGAAAGTAAACTTATGGTGCAGCCTGATACATTACAGAATCATCGGACCCACCTTTTTTAGCGAGCCCACGGCAACATCTAGCGTTTACCTGGACATTCTGCAACTTTTTCTTGCACCTCAGTTGCAAGCACTTCAACCTTCGATAATTTTCCAACAAGACGGTGCCCCGCCACATTGGCGAAAAATGGTTCGAGAGTTCCTGAAAGCCCCATTTCTGCACAGATGGATTGGCCGGGACGACACCATGGCATGGCCACATAACGCCTCTAAACGTTTTATATAAAAGACCAAGTTTACTCTAGCAGTGTTACGGATTTCGAGACGTTGAAGAGCAAAATCACGGACGTCGTTGGTTCTGTCACTGCTGAGATGTTAAACAAAACATGGCGTGAAATCAATGCCCAAAAAAAACATGGCGTGAAATCATCGCCACCAGCCTCGGAACTTCAAAGAAATTTTTAAAGTGTAGGGAACGACAACGGAGTTGTATCATTTTTTTGTTATCTAATTCGCAAAAAAGCAGCATTTCTCTTCGTTATAGATTCAATAATGCCGCATTTTTAGGACCGGCAACAATAGCTGTGATGAAAACTACAACAAAGTAATCATAAGCAACTGTATAACAATACTACATTTCAGAATTGCAACAATTGCCGTCGTGGGGTATAAAAGACACATCGAAGCTCTGCACGTCATAAACACTAATTTGATTCAAAAACCCACTTCTTAAGGTAGGTTTTGATAATCACCACATATTTATTTTGGGAAATTGTGATATATAAAAAATGAAATTCTTTTGTGATTTTCTATTTTAACTCTTAGTACATATTGGGATATTTCTGTTGGTGTTCCATCGTCGTTGAGAAGAAGGAACGCATGATGATGTTTATTATAGAAATTTGAAATGAAATTAACTTTTCTTTATTTTCATTTTGTTCCCTATCTTATTATCATCATAATATTGCGTTATAACTCTAAAAAATGACACTATCAGAATTTCAGTTCTTTTACGATATTTTCTTTAATTCTTTTCAAAAACTGGCTCCCTATCGAAGCAGTTTATTACGTTGTGTGGCGGTTCATTTCATTTCATGAACAATTCGAAAGGAAACATCACTCGCACAGCAAATTGCAGTTGTTATTTTTCACTCAAATCTGAAAATCTGATGTAGATTTATTTTCAACAATAGCAAATAGGTACCCTAAGTATTTGTGGACAATATGATCAAGCCCACTAGTAAGAACTTGTAATGTGCCTTTGAAACTGGAGTCATACGTAAGTGCGTTAAAATATGCAGAAGTTACGTTTTTGCATGGATCCTAAACATGAGTTGATGAAAATTCATCTAACTCATGAAACAAAAATTCGGCCCATCAAAATACTTTCTCCCTTTTTTTTATCTCTCTGCTGTTTCCAAAAAAGACATCCCCGAGGAAATTTTCTTTATCTTTCATGATGTAGAATCGAATACAATGTAAAAGGTATTAGGACCTCAATAAGTAGTAAAAAACTGGCAAAACAGCATTTTAATAAGATAATTGAATCTCAGTTAAGTAATTTAGCCAAAATCAGGACATTCAAAATATTCCACATTTAGCAAATGTTAAGTTTTATACACCTTTCCTACAGAACAGAGCACGCTTTGGATTTTCAGCAGAAAGCGTGCCATGACGTCTTAGGTCTCCACCTGAGGAAGACTCCATTTGTCGTAAATTAGTTTGATTAATCACCTAACATTCCTAATGAATTTTGGCGATTGCTCACTTAAAAACCTCTTGGCCCATAAAAATCGCATGCTGCCGTGTTTGACATTCTTCGCTGCGCACTCGCGCGGAATGAATAAATGCGTCGCTACCCATTATTACAGGTGGACATTAATTACAGAACTGCAGTGTTTTGGCATCATTCGAGAACTCTGTTCTCAATGCAATTCTGTTCTTAATGCATCATGTAGTGAAATAAGAAGGTTAATGATAAAACAACGTGGTGAACGAAGCGTTTATATGTAAGATTTCCAATACGTGACCATCTCGTGGCTTCTGCCCCATAAAAAGAAATTAACTGACATGCATACGTATGTTAGTGACATTGTTGGTTATGGTCGTGAGTATGTGAGTGTCGAAATTCCATTAGAAATCCTAATAAATTCTTCTTCCCCTTCCATTACTCTCTCTACGCTTTCATAGAACCGTTTCAAAGTACGTTTTGAACATCTTAAATACATTCCACACCATCATGTAAAACACCACAGGCTTCGATGCCAGGTCCTGCGCTGTCACACATGTCGGCAGTTGGTTTGGAATGTTCCCTCCTTCCTCTTTGCTGCAACATCAAGCAGATTATCTTACTTCGTTCTCTTTTTCTTGTCATTGGATCTTATACGGTTTTCTTTGGAGTTACGAACTCTAACACCTTATAAGAGCTAGCCCTAAATAGATGATAATGGAATAAAAAGGTGAAATTATCTTCGAAGCGCCGATGGTGAAACACTTTTTTTTGTAGGTGGGTCCACTAAGATTCAACTCAGTCAAATCTAAAACGGAAATTAGTTAGCAAGACAGCCTTGTACCAATGGTTCGAATAGTTACGCAGAGTCGACTTCTACTAAATGAATATCACAAATCGTTCGATTGGTATTGATTAAACCAGGCATTTAATAATTTAAAACATTGGGCGCTAGGCATCCATCCACTGATGATCCGATGACAAGTATCAACTATACGTCTTTTTAAACATTTTATCATAAAGAATCTTAAGACATTTCCTTATGTCTTGCAGATAAGGAAATGTCTCTTCGGAGACCAATGAATGTTTAGATTATACCTCTTTAAGCTTTATGAATTCAGATAAATAGTAAATTTGTTGCTTATTAGGAATCCCGGAAAGAATGCATTGGTGCTCCCATCTTAAACAGAGAAACAAATGTACTGCATCTTCGCACGCGAATGAAATTTTTGATTAAACGTATCATATTTATGACTTCAGATAACACTGATTCACAAAAGAAACAATTTTTTTTGCACACATGAAAAACTGTCTGATCCTAATATTATTTCACCTGCTGAATTCAAACACGTTTTATTGACAGATATGTTAAACTTGAAAAATTTGTGCATTTACGTACATTTATAGCACTCTTCTTATAACCTAAAATGTGACAGTTGATGAGTTTCTTCGGTATTTAGCATCTGAAACATCCCCCTTAAGTGTCCAACAAAAGTAAACAAGAAGACTACAACTCTTCTTAGCGTGGTAACTCCTTCCATGATGGAGATGCCTTAGTGAAACCACACGCCATGTTCATCGCAGATGGCACCGTGGTTCTCAGGGAAGAAATCTAAATCAGAGCCGAAGAATTTTAAAAGGACATATTACTCCCCATATGTTTGAATGAATGTAAGAGTTCATCCACAATGTGGCGGCATTTCAGTGCTATAAAACTTCTAAGAAACTCTTCCGCAACGCCTTTGAGAGAATTTCCGTGCGGTTTTTTGAACTTCGCTTAATAGGTGTTCAAATGTTTGGTCTTCTATAAATATACGTAAGATTCTCTCTTCGCTGATGCACTTCTATTCACAAAATAAAGGACTTGGTTAATGGGTATATGATCGTGTGACATCCCTTAGTTCCTAATAAATAGAAATAAATTAAACCCCGAAAAAAATCGCAATAATTCCTCTCCGTAATGGTATCCCAAACTGAAGCACTCTGTGACTTATTACTACCGCTTTAGTAGGGTGGGACTTCTTCCACCCTACTAAAGCGGTAGTATTCCAGATACACGTCCTCGTAGGGGCATGTAATCGAAAAGAGCAGCTGACTTGTGCCCCAGGCTACGTTTACCCCTTTTTCCGACAAAAAATTCATCACAACTGAATCATGGTCCGGAAAACTCTGAAAGCAGTTCACCCACAGTATACAAGTAGCGGTACACCATATACGTTTTGTGTTGGAGAAAGTAGATTGGTGAAGTAATACACAGAGGATGAGTCAAAAGTTTTGCAATATTTGGTTCAGTTCAGCGAAATAATTTTAAAACGGAAAGTTATAGGTAGGCTATATTTCCTCGACGTTTTCTTAGCGTCGAGGGAATGCAAGATAACACTTAACAATTCGTCTTTTTTGTGCTTTGTGTAAAGAAGAGAAAGACTGCGGTCATAAGGCTGCATTTGATGATTTCGGACAAAGGCTGAAGCTGTCAAAGGACCAGAAAGTAAAGTGCCTGAGAGATAGCCCATATCAGTTTCAGAAATAACAGACGTATGATCTTCATTGAAAGTTGTTGGGACTTCTAAATCACAGCAAAAGCAGGATAATCACTTTGAGCCATAATTACAGCAGGTGCTTCCGTGGATTCCGAGGAAAACTCTGAATGAAAGTCAGGATCTCCCATAGATGAGGATTTGACTGATGGTTTCTTCTTATTCGGGGTAGAAGTCGTAGTGTGGGAATATTTTGTTTGAAATTTGAAAAGAATATCTTGGCGACGTTGGGGGTGGTATATTTAGACTCTGCCAAATCAGTCATCTCCGAGTCGGCAGCAGGTGGTTAATACTCACGATCGGATGAACTAAAGGCAGCAGCAACACTCTTAAGAGACAGTGGAGCTTCAGAAGAAGCCGATGGGAGAGTTGAAGCAGCCATATATGAGTTAAGACGTTCAGCTGGCACTAGTTTGTCAACAGACTACGTTGTGGCGATACACGCTCGGTTGCTGTCAGAATAATACGTCTTCAAGACAGGAAGTGTGGAAACTGGTGATGAAGGCGCTGTGGCAGATGTCAGATTACACTTTTCTACAAGGTTTTTATATCATGAACAAATGATCTGTGTAACGTACCAGGAGATGTGACGTACCTGCCAGAAGGACGCACACGACATAAAGGCAGATAGGAATCAGAATAAAACGTCCGCGTAGCTCAATTGGAAGAGCAACTTATTCCGGAATGAGGGGACCCGGGTTCGAATCCTGGCGCGGATAAAAACGACGGAGAAATTTACTTCGTTATAATGGCGCCCGAACTATCCGGATGACCCGACCGTTCAAAATCTCGCAATGGTGTGATGTTATTTCCACACCGCGAGATAGGAAAAATAAGAGAATCCCTTCTCCAGCACTTCGAATAAAAAATAAATAAGGGGGAGATAATGTAACGTGCCAGGAGATGTGACGTACCTGCCAGAAGGACGCACACGACATAAAGGCAGATAGGAATCAGAATAAAACGTCCGCGTAGCTCAATTGGTAGAGTGACTTATTCCGGAATGAGGGGATCCGGGTTCGAATCCTGGCGTGGACAGAAATGACGAAGAAATTTACTTCGTTATATCTGTTTTTAACTAATTGTTTGGTGCTGAATTTCAGATCCGACCTTAAAATTTGCGCTTGTAGTGGATTCTAGATCTGTTATTGTCGTATTTTGCCACCGGACATGTTATGGGTGGCAACATTGTTTTTTCACAGGTTTTGCATTGTCGTTCATTGACAAAGAATATAAGGAAAATCTGCTATTTGTACTTTGTATGTGATGTTGGAGATCAAAATAAATCGTGAGCTCCACATGACTGCTGCATTTCCTGCTTTGTTGGCCTGAGTGAATGGTTGAAAGGCAAACCCAAATTAACGCCTTTCGAAATTCCAATTATTTGGGGTGGACCAACTGATCACGTGGAAGATTGTTATCTTTGTTTAACCGAAGTAATTGACTTTTCAAGGAAGAATAAAAGTAAAATACAGAATGGCCTGTTCCGCATGGGAAAGATCTTCCTATTTCAAACCCTCCACTAAAATTTGAAGAGATAGATTCAAATTCATCCAATGAAGATATGGACAAAAATGTAGAACCGGATCCTACATTTACTCCTAAAATCTTAGACGCGCCCCACTTGATTCAACAAAGTAAACTGAATGATCTTGGTCCGGACTTAAATCTCTCCAAACAACAAGCTGAACTTTTAGGTTCCCGACTTCAAGAGTGGAACCTGCTAGCGGATAGTAAATGTGAGTCTGTATTCAGAAATGGAAATTTCGGTGTATGTTCTTTTCATGGAATGCATGATGGTATGTGTTTTTGTTCAGATATTCCTGGGCTAATGCCAGAATACGAATATCTCACGATCCTACGGAATGGCGTCTATTTATCGACTCATCCAAGGTTAGTTTAAAAGTTTTCCTTTTGTCCAAAGGAAACAAGAAACCTCCCATTCTAGTAACACATACTTTAGGAATAAAGGAGACGTATGAAAGCATGGAAACAACTGCAATACAATATGACCAGTTCAGGTGGTCAATATGAGGTGAACTGAAAGTGAGATCACTCTTGCTCGGACTTCACAGTGGCTTCACGAAATTGTGTTGTTCTCTTTGTATGTGGGACAGTAGGGCAACAGCAGAACACTATGAAAGGACAAATTGGCCTAAACGAGATGTTTTCATTCCTGGGGAGAGTAACGTTCGCCACAAGCCCCTAGTTAATACCTTTGATGTGCTACCTCCGCCACTTAGTATCAAACTGGGGCTGATGAAAAAACTTTGTGAAAGCTATGTGCAAATCTGGTCCAGGTTTCTTGCACTTAAAGCAAACATTTCAGCATTTAGGTGATGCAAAACTCAGAAAAAGCATCTTGGTTGGTCTTCAGATACGGAAACTACTGCGTGATTCTGTTTTACCCAAAAGCAAAACAGCACGGAGCTCGCCGAACGGGAATCTTTCACGTCTGTGGCCAAAGAATTTCTGGGTAACCACAAAAAGGGAAACTACAAACAGCAGATTCACAAGCTTCTGAAAAACTATAAAAATCTTGAGTGCCGAATGTCCTTAAAAATACTATTCTTCCATTCGCATCTGGTCTTTTTTCCTGGCAACACAGGTGCAGTTAGCAATGTACAAGGAGGATAACTGAACGATGGAGGATAACTGTATCAAGGCTGGTGGGATCCTTCAATGATATCCGAACGATGGAGGAAATGTATGATACACCAAGATATCCGAACGATGGAGGAGATGTATCAAGGCAGGTTGGATCCGTCAATGAAGATTGATTACTGCTGGTTTTTGAAAGAGGACAACACGACACGTGAAAGAAAAAAACGAACTACTTCTAAGGGTATATATGTATGTATGTATAAATTTACATTTGTGTTAATATTGTTTACCCTATTTCTTTTTTCTTATGCTGTCTCATATGCAGTGATATATAAACAAGGTACATATACTTTGTAATACTGATTCTATAACTAACAAGACACATAAATACATTACAATGTAAAGCTGTAATGTGTACATCTTGTATTGTATATATTGGTCTGGAAATATAACAAAATGTTCATACACAAAGCACTGTACGTGATGGAGAGGTTATACCATCATATTTGAATTCAGCATCTTCAAATTAGTAAAAAAAACACTTTATTTCATCCATGTTATGAAAATAAAGTTTTAAAATTTTGAATGATGTTATCAACAGAGATTTAGGCAGGTTTGTGATGAGAGCAGGTGGACACGAAGCTGGATTCTTGTAAATAATTCTAAAGTTTAGGTGTCCGAATGAGACTCCGAAACGATTCGTTTTGGGCGTTCCATTACTGCTTTGTAAGACGAGGAGGATATATTTTACAGGTAAAATCGTTGGCTACCCAACGATTTTACCTGTAAAAGATAACATCCTCTTCGATAAGAAAAATCGTAAGTTTCTTTGCCGCCCTCAAGTTCAAGTCCTCAAGTTCAAGTTTTCCAGCGCATCGTCCAAAAGATTTACTTCTACCCATTGCACACCAGGAACAGTGTGAGGACACTGTTTTAGCTCGCCTCGATTACAAATATTCCCAGGGATTTGATGGCCTCTCCGTTGACTTCCTTTCATTTCTCCTTCCTTTGGTTACTGCTGCCTTCAACCACCTCATCACATCCACTAGTATTCCTTCACCTTTCAAACTTCATCATCGTTGTCATCTGTCTCCTCCACCCCAAAAAAATGAATCTCTTTTCGCTTGAGAACTGGTACTCCATTTGTATTCTTAACTCCTATTAGGAACTATTCATTAGCCGCCCCGGTGGCGCAGTGGTCTAAGCGATGGCCTCTGATCATTCGTCCGAACGGGTCCGGGTTCGAATCCCGGTGAGGCATGGATGTTGTGTTTGTCTTACGGCACTGGCTCTCTCCCTTCCCTGGAACCAGTGACCCTAAATTAGGGACGGGCGACTGCTTTATAGCCCTTTGAGTTGCTCACGGTGGTCGTTAAACCTCCAATAAAAAAAAACTATTCATTAAATTCTTTTCTTCGTTACTCAACATTGTCTTTCTTGAAGTTATCCCTGTGGTCCTTCTCGTTTTCTTAACCAATTGCTTTTTCTCCTACGCAACCTCATTTCACATTCTAACAGTTAGCGAACCACATGGTCTCTTCATCGATCTGCGTCAAGCGTTTGATCAAATTAATGATACATACATCTTACATTCCCTTGCCCAATTGGCATTTCTCATAACATCTTATACAGTAAACCTTTCATTTCCTTGCCCAATTGGCATCTCTCATTTCACCTTATAGGGTAAATCTTACGTTTACGTCTATAACTCCCTCTTCCTGACATCTGTAATACCTTTCACTAATGGCAACAGACAGGGCTCACCCTATATTTTTACTCACTACTGATTCTTTGATTAACTCTTTGCCACTTTCTTCTTGCCAGTCTCTCTCCAAATATCCCAACCACACGTCATCATGTCCAGGTTCGCTCAGCATATGCAAACGATGTCACGGTTGCTTTACTTTTTGATACTGTATTTGACATCCTCTGTCGCACTTCTGAGGAACGTGCCTCTCTCTCTCCGGGCCAATACTTAATGCTCGAAAATGCCCCAAATTATTCATTGCTTACCTGACGTCACGCACTGTTCAGCCCAATCATGCCCCGCTCCTCCAAAATCCCCTTGGCGTTTACCTGGAAAATTTCACTGCAGTTGCCACTCAAATATGGCACCCGACAATCACACAAGTCCATCTGCTGCTAGTCGTATTCGTCTCGTTTTCCAATTGGTCTCGCTTTCTCTAGTATAGCTGCTGCGATCATCACTTATCTTCTTCCAACAATTAAGAATCCTTGGATCTTTCATGCTCCACCTCCCAAGCGTTTTTCTTCATGCATATATATATATATATATATATATATATATATATATATATATATATATATATATATATTGGTGCGGAGACGTGGACCTTAACTAAAAGAGACATACAAAGGCTGCAGACAACTCAAAGAAGCATGGAGAGGTGCATGCTTGGTGTAACCAGGAGAGATAAGAAGAGGAACTCGTGGATCCGAAAAATGACAAGAGTGGAAGACATCATGATCAGAGTTAAATCCCTGAAATGGCAATGGGCTGGACATACTGCCAGAAGGACAGATCATCGATGGACAGCTGAAATTTTAGATTGGATTCCAAGGGACAGGAAAAGACCCAGAAGAAGACCACATGGGAGATGGGTGGATGAAATTCGAAAGTATGCAGGGGTGACATGGAGGAGACTGGCACAAGACAGACCGTTGTGGAGGAAACTTGGGGAGACCTTCGTCCAGCAGTGGATTGATAATGGTTGACAATGATGATGATGATGATATATATATATATATATATATATATCTAACAAAACTACCATCGGCAGACAGCCTTTCATCTATCAACTCATATCTACCAATCGCGTCATCACAAACTCCCTGGAAGTCTTCGTTTCCTGCAAAAATCCTTTCCTGACCATGCAGATGTCCCAGAAGATGTTCTTATTTTTATCTAGTCTTCCCATTTCGTCTCTCCGCTACTTACCATTAAGGCCTCCGACTTTGGACACAGCTCAAGACCAATCGTATTGAGCCCTCCTTAATAGCAAAACATTTGGCATAACCTCTCTCCGACACCTTACTTCTCTTTACTTTTATATCCACATATTTTTACTTTCCAACTTGGATGCACCACGGAATCGTTAAAGTATCCGCATTGGTGAATACCAAACTTTCATGTGAAATCTTGCGTGGAAGACGTCCACCTTTGCCCCTTGATAGCATACAATCTCGGCCATCTTCATTCTCTACAAAAAGCGATTGATCACCGTTTCCCCGAGCTTATGATTTCCACCGGATTGAATTCTGTGTCATCTGCTTCATTGCCCCTGCCATTCTCTGTTTCTCTCAGCGCCCTTCCAACACACTTTCCCGCAGTTTCTCAGAAGAATTTATATAGTCAACTCTCGATATCCCGCCACCTTCGCATCGCTTGGGTCTGAACAAATGTAAAACATTCCTTGATCGCTTGACATACCGGCACACGTTTGGCACCCTACAACCGCCAATATGTCTTATTGCACCAACCTGCCTTTTCCAACAAAAAAAGTATTTGATGTACCGCCACTGGTAAGCTGTTGGCGAATTATTTTCTCTTTTTTGGACCATGATCCAGTTGTGGTGAATCTGTTGTCGGAGAAAATGTCAGATGTTGCCAGGAGCAGGGGTCAGCTGCTCCTTCCGAAAACGTGCCACCATAAGAGAGTCCATCTGGAATGCTCCCGCTTTCGAGAGTCAGACGGGTGCCAGAATAAGTTAAATGGGTCCCGAAGTTTATTTAGTTTGTGACATCAATTACGGTATGCATTTATTTTGATTTTTTCAGGTGTTAACCGATTTATATTTGTTACGATTTTAGTGTCGTAAAAAAGAAATCGATTAACAACTGAAAAACTGGTGTCTCACGACATTTACCCCTGAAAAATGCCATTTGTTTGCGTGCAGAGATGCATCAGCAATGGGCCTGGTTACCTTTCATTCAGTCTGCTGACTTGTCTGTTGGGGTGCTTTCTTTTTATCAAGACCACCCTGTCCTTTTTGGCGAAAGAGAAATGCTTGTATTCTTTTCCTTCTATCAACAGTCAATTAAGATGGAAAATGAGTAGACACCTTATCTCAGGGACATAAATCTTATTTTATCCCACATGATGCTTGCTTGCTGTCTTTAGTTTATCTTTTTGGCTGTACAGATCCGTCTGAAAATGTTCATTATCGTCGAAATTTGAAAAGGAAACCAGTTCTTTCTGTTGTTGTTGTGGCTGCTGCTGTTTGCTGTTTGGAAAAAAATGTCGAAATCACGATTCACGCTTATACACCATAATTGTCGCATGAGTGTTCAAAGACGTCGTGGTGAACGACACCTTTCAGCTGCCAGTTTGCAGAGTCATACCAGACAAACGCCAAGCGTCACAGTTTGGGGGCGCCATTGGGTTCAAGACACGATTTCGCCTGATACGAATTGAGGGAACCCTCAACAGCCAGCAATTCATCAAGGACGTTTTAGAAGCAGAAGTGATACCATACCTTCAGATTTGTCCTGGCGCTGAATGTCCAAGACCTCTTCCGTTAACTGCAGATACCGCTTCTTGCCTGGCCTGCACGTTCGCCGAATACATCCCCAGTTGAAAAAGTTTGAAGCATGATAGCTGAGCAACTGGGCCCGTCGAGCACTTCCACCAGTCACCACAAAAGAACTCTGGCCTCTCATAGGACCAGCCTGATACGCTATTCTCCAAGATGATATCAGAAACCTCTTCCATTCAAAGCCGCGCAATGTTGAGTCCATTATTGTTGCTCGAGGTAGCTTCACACCATACTGAGTTTTCAAGGGAAAATATCGTTTTCAGTTTTACAAATGTAATCAGTTATCTCGTGTACACGAGGAATCTGTGAAACGAATTTCATTTCAATAGCATGATGCTTTCTCAGTGTTGCAATATTCAGAAACAGTAGTGTATAACACGCACTATGCAGATTTTTGATAAGAACAAATCATGATAGGAATCGTAGAAAGGTGCTATGGAGGTAAATTTAAGTCCTTATGTCGAGATATTGTAGATATTAAAGTCCATGGCAGAAAATGAAAAATAACAAGCCTTTTTTTTTACGTGGGACTGACTACATCTAACTCCGAGGATAGTATGGGGGACTTTCGGCCGACCGCTGTGATAAAAATAAGTCCCAATTGAAATCATTATCGCGTTAAAAAATACGTGCCGCACACTAATAATATTAACATATTCGTAAACACAGTGGAGTAAAATTCCCGTACGGCGCAATACATCGCTCGCGCGACGCCCCATCGCTTCCTGTGCGTCAGGAAGATGATGCAATATTTCTGCGTGTGCCGCCGCATTCGAAACAGTCTATTTCGGCAACCGTGACCGCAACGCAACAGTGCATGGTATCGTTTTAAATCTCTTGACGAGATCTATTCAAATATGCGAAGAACATGTCGCAGTGGTTTGAACTGAACATTTTAACAATTGTTTCCTTGTGAACTGGATAACACTTTTGACAATATCGTGGTTTATCTAGACAACCGTGAGTGCAAAACGACTGTGCGTGGTATCGTTTTAAACAGAGGCGTAACTAGAGCAAGGCAGGCGGGGTGGCTGCCCCTGTCTCAGCTCAAGAAAGTGCGCAGAAATCATTGTTCACAATCTGATCAAAACTGAAACTTTTGCCCCACTTTCAGATACAGGTTTTTCGCGTCATACTTTGTCATTTGTACATTTATAGAATTTGTTTATATCTTTCCCCAGTTTCGGTAGCTTTGGTAGCTTAAAATTTACATTTCGTGCTTAACATTTTCAGAGAAAATCAGTTGCTCACATTCAGAAATGAAGTCATAGTTTTACATATGTTGCAAGATATGGAATTTGTGCACATTGTTGAACATTCTTTGGGGCTACTCGATCATTACTGCGAACTACGAATTCCTACTGCAATTCGGTTCGTGAAGTCGCGGTTGAACGTATTTTGCAAGGTACCGATGTTGTTCATATTGCTGAAGATTCTTTGGGGGCTATTCGATCACAACGGCGACTGCGAGCAACGACTGATACTTGCATTCGGTCCGTTTCATGTGGTACCCGAGGTTCGAACCAGTTGGGAAAAGCCGTACAGACAGTTTGATTGGGCCACCCACATAGATGTGATGTTAATTTTGTTTTACTGAGCGAGGTATATTTGTATGCATATTTGTGTGTATGCGGGTGTGTAAAATAGGAATACAGATGGAAGGCGCAATACTTTGTGGTTTTCATTGGTCGCGGAACTACTTTCTTACGCCTCTGGCTTTAAAGCTCTCGACGAGATCTATTCAATTACATAAAGAACATATTGCAGTGGTTTAAACTAAAATTAAAAACAAAATGTTTTCATGTGAATGGGTTAACGTTTTCGTCAATGCAGCGGAATTCGCAGAATGAACGCAAGCAAAAGTGGAGAAAACCAAAACGGAAGGTAAGAACAAGTGATGAGGAATGTAAGAATCTAAAGAACGCAAGTGATGAGGAATGTAAGAATCCCATGTTGGGTAATTCGTGTATCGATCTGCTTTGTGTTCGAAATGTATCCAGCATTATTTGTAAACATTTTGTAAGCTACTTTTCATACCGTGGACCTCTTTTCACATCATGACTCTCCGATCCGCACGTCGTGGTCCTACGTTCCAAACTGACGACTCAATCAGAACTGAGCCTACCTGTTTTTTTTTCTTTGACAACTATCACATTTAAACTGTGTTTTCCTTTTTGTGCTCAACATGTGAGGAAAGGTATGTATTTACATTCTTTCTTGGATTCTTAATTAGCAACAAATTGGTTAATTACACTAGTCAACACGATTTTTTAGACATGGAATAATGAAGGCGTTTCTAACAACTTCTCATGCTGAATTCGAAAATAAAATCATTGTTTTCTATCACACACAACTTTTCTATTACGAAGTTTTTAATTAATAAATGTATTGATAGATTTGACCTATTTTGTCACAATTGTCATGTAAGTTTTCTAGATATTTTTTTCTAATATATACACCCAAGCGGAAACATACGAGTTATGCATCGTGTCACGACATAAACACGTCATCAATCTGAGCAAACGTATGCATGTATTGAACTTACTTTCACTGCGTAAGCACTGATTGAGTTTGAGTTCTCTTTTGTCTGATGATTAGATTACTAGGCAACTGTGTTGTGGTTGATACTGTGTCATTATGCTAAGGAAGTGTTTAAATCATCCCGATACCTTCTGCTATGTGTGTGGATAATTGACATTTAAAGCTGAACAGCAAACATTTACTGGACTCTTAAAAATGTTACGCGCTATACGTTTTATTTGTAATTCATTACAAAAAAAAAAAAGGTTGTAACGAAATTTCACTTTGCAGTTTTGGCTAAGTGGCAGAAAATTTACCATTAGAGCTGAAATATTTTGTGAAACGCAGCGTAATCTCTGACATAAAGTTGTCCAACGTGATGCATGACTTTCGGAACAGTAAGTCAAAGGACAAAAAGGTGTGTGGGGCGGAAACGTTCAGGATAATAAAGGACGAGGGGAGAAACAGACACACAAGGAAACAAACAAAAATACGAGCGCGCAAGCGACACGGACACACACACACAGAGACACAAAATCATAGGACTGAGGACCCGCTAAGTAATCAGAGGAACTGATGATCATGCTGCGTGGTCATTTAAGCAAAAGTTGTGTAACCATTGCGTTTTAAATTTAAGTTTTACTAATTAGCCGATTTTCTTTGATTAATCCCCAATTTCTTTGATTAACGATTCACTAGCTAATGGGCAATGTTATCAATTTTTAACAATTATTGGAAATTAAAGAACAAACGCCCAGGGAAACTGCATGATACACCGCATTCCGTGCTGAGCAAAGCAGAAAATCTTTCGGCTTCGATTTAATCATCCAACTCACTACATCCCTACAAAGACTTCTTTACTTTTCTTCATTTCTCACACTTGTCGTTGTACAGATGTATTACAATAATGATCATTACATTCTCCCACAGGTTTTATTTCTTGCGAAGTCTTTTAAGATACGACAGAAAAAAAAGCACATTTCCATAGGATACATTTATGCTATCATTTCAATAATTTTTAACTTTTCATGACATTCAACTTTTCAATTTAATGGTGTAAAAAATTTAATTTTATTACGATGCTTCCTCTTTTAGATTTCAGTTCCAAAGTTTTTTATTTCTTTTTCGGCATTAGTTTTCAAGATTTTTTAGATTTTTCATTTTTCAAACCCATTTTATTTTTTCAAACACCACGTTTCCCGAAAACTGTGATGATGAGTGGCACAGCCCTGTGTCTGGGTAAAACGGACGAATGTTCCTTCAAATTTAAACTCCGTGTTTCTTTTATAAAAGAAAAAACATTTTAGTCGCCCCGTTGACGCAGTGGTCTAAACGCTGCCTTTTGATCATCCGTCCATAATGGCACCAGGTTCGAATCCCTTGAAGCAGGGATGTAGTGTTTTTCTGACATAATTGGTTTTTTCCGTATTCTGGTGCTAGCGACCCTAAATTAGGGACAGGCGAGTGTTTATAGCCCACCCAGTTGCTCAAATTGGTTCTTAAACCTTCAATCAAAAAATGAAATAAATAATCACTGAAGAGAACTCAGGGGTAGAATAATATTTTTTTACCCATTTAGTCCCGGACTTACAGCAATGAAAATTCGAGAGATTGATAAATTACCATGATGCTAGAGAGAATCATCTCTCTAGCATCATGGTAATTGATCAATCTCTGAGGATCATCACACTAGCATGGTAATTGGTTAAAAGTCCATAATTGACTGCACCAGAAAGGTTCACGATCAAGACATCCACTGCACTGAACACCGCGGTCTGTGTCAACCAAGGAAGAAAGATGAAGGGAAGTGACAAATTTTATCATGGCAGGAATACCACTGTTTTCCCTGGTTAAACAGGGCATTGTGAATGGTAACACATGACTTCATTTCGCTTACATAGTGGTAAAAAGCCTGAAGTTCAGGCAAAGAACTGGTTGCAGAATAATTGGAATAATTCCGCATTATGTTTGGTACCCTCTAATGACCCTCTTACTGTTGAGCATGGAATCTAGTTGAGCGTCTGTGAGATGAAACGGAGTGATGCGCTCAAGCTCGAAGCCATTATCATCGGTAACTCTGAGACCTTTATGGATGGCTTCCTTAGCGCAATTAGCGGCAATACTATCAAAACGTTTCCAACACCTGGGACAGTACATGCCACAATGTGTTCTTGCTGTCGTGAGGGTGAAAGGCGAGCCCACATGCTATTAGGTGGACCCACATGTTATCAGGTGGGTGAGGATAGTAAAGTGTCCTTTCAGTGTATTACACTTCTATGCTGGTTAATTGGCAACAGCCTCTAGGCTTTAATTTTCATGTTCATAGTACAAGTGATAAAGACCTACGCTAGGTTGAAAGTCTTCCGGTTTTTTTTTTCATTTTTTATTAACATACCTAGCATGCATATCTAATAAACTTCATGTTCCTGGTTCTCACGTTCTTATTTCTCATCTCTTTCTTAGCACTATTGCTAGCAGGCATCTTCCTGTTGTCAGACGGGAACCAAGAGGATTTTTTATCACTTTGTGGCGATACTGAATTTCGGAAAACAAACAGAAGACTAAGTGCAGTGGAAAGGGAAGGATAGTCAGAAATGTGCGCCTCTTAAAAAAATGGGATACAGAAAGAAGAAGGAAGACAACATTTATTTACCTGTGAGAACATGAAATGTGAGCTTTAAACTTTCACACTTAATCTGATTTCCCTACCTTGCTAACAGTAACTCAATTTGCATCTGTGGAAATATACAATACATTGATACACACACCGTCTTTGCACGATAATTTATTGTTTAAAAGATGACAGATATTTACAGAGTTAAAAAGATTTAAAACCCATTAGCACTTTTGGGTCGACGGTCGCACCCGTCTTCAAATGGAAAAGAGTAATTGCTGCCAGTGTACTTCAATATATACATCAGAGTGTGATCACGTGTTAAGTGTAGAGCAGTGTTGCAAGGGTATCATACTGTTGACATCGCGTCATAGCTGAATTACAGATGAAACAGAACCCAAATGAGAATATGTTAAACAGAGTGCATATTATACAGAAAATGTGTATTTGTCAAAATTCACGTGTTAACAATCAATATTATTATTTAGGTTGATAGCTGTGATGTGTCGTTTCCGAATCCTGGGAAGGTCAACTGGGGAGTTGTCGTTTGCAGCAGCGGTCCCCAAAGGCTTCGATATATAAGCTTTCACTGATATGTAACGAGTATATTCAAGCGGCGGTATGTAACGACTTAATGTTGTTCTAGTCTGGTTGAACAGTTCCACATGCTACATTTCTGGCGAGTGCTGTATTGCTGTGGTTAACACGGATATCGTATTTACGCTCGTGCACTCGAGTCCCAAGGCTACGTTTTGTAGAACCCACGTAGTTACTTGCATGTCCACCATTGGAAAGGTCTATCAAAGGGACATTGTACTATCTCCATTTATACAAAATGTCAGGTTGTTCTTGGTCTTTTTTGACAAATGAAATTAAGTTCCTGTATCTAATGACAAAATGAATATCGTATTTCAGACAAATGCATGTCAATACATTGGTTATGTCTGGGTACTGTTCCATTGTACCAACAAAACGTTTTGCTGTTTTTTGGTCTTTGATCAAATATCTAGATCTATCATTTGAAATTCTTCGATAGACTGGGTTAATCATGTATTAGGATATCCATGTTTGGCAGCTAAATCAAAAATGAAATTTATCTCAGATTTAAGCAAAGTGTCAGCAGACGAATCCGTAAAAGCTCTTCTGATTAAAAAGTTGATGGCTGATAACTTGTGTGGTAATGAGTGTGAAGAGTTAAACGGAATTAGATTATTGCTGGCGGTAGGTTTTCCATAAACTGAGTAAGATAGATTACAAGTTTCTGGGTTACGGGAAATTCGGAAGTCTAAGAACGGCAAAGAGTAGTTAGATTCAGTTTCTATCGTTTGCAAAGAATAGTTAGATTCGAAGTCTAGAATGGCAAAGAGTAGTTTTAATTCGAAGTCTAGAATCGCAAAGAGTAGTTAGATTCAGTTTCTACCTTTGCTAACAAATAATCAAATTCATGAAAGTTAACTTCACCAAGCATTAAAACTTTACTGTATTAGCTTCTTAATAAGCGTAAGCCAAATTTTGTCTTTTATCACACGATTTAGAAACTTTACATGTATGACTTATATTTTCGCGAGAAATTGACATTTGTCTTCAATACAAGACTGCCGTAAATTCTAGACGTCAAGTTAGCCTGCAAGGTTTACATGTTATTCCAATTCATTTATTCCACAAGTATTCAACTTTGCTATCACAACTTCAAACCGCCGCCCCGGTGGCGCAGTGGTCTGAGCGATGGCCTCTGATCATTCGTCCGTAAGGGGTCCGGGTTCGAATCCCGGTGAGGCATGCATGTTGTGTTTGTCTTACGGCACTGGTTCTCTCCCTTCCCTGGAACCAGTGACCCTAAATTAGGGACGGGCGACTGCTTATCAAAAAAAAAAAAAAAAAAACTTCAAACCATAAAGAAAAAAATAATCCCTATGTACATTTGGGATAGTACATCACTGTATCGCATTTTACATTTAGGATTGACAATCTCCGCGGTCCACTCTCCCTCTAGCGGCAAAAGGAAGACTTACTGTAGTACGGGTAACGTTCTTGGCTCAATGCTTGGCTGTTGGTAGATCGCTCATTACGTTCAGTTGTCTTGGTTTAATGTATTTTTGCATTCATTCTGGAATTTCCACACTTCCTGTCTTGAAGACGTATTATTCTGACAGCAACCAAGCGTGTATCGTCACAACGTAGTCTGCTGACAAATTAGTACCAGCTGAACCTCTTAACTCATATATGGCTGCTTCAACTCTCCCATCGGTTTCTTCCGAAGCTCCGCCTTCTCTTAGGATGTACTACCCCAATGTTGCCGCTGCTTTTAGTTCATCCGATCGTGAGTATGAACCACTTGCTGCCGATTCGGAGATGACTGACTTGGCAGAGTCTAAATATACCGCCCCCAACGTCGTCAAGATAATCCTTTCAAATTTCAAACGAAATATTGCCACGCTACGACTTCTATGCCGAATAAGAAGTAACCTTCAGTCAAATCCTCACCTACGGGAGATCCTGACTTTCATCCAGAGTTTTCCTCGGAATCCACGGACGCACCTAATGTAATTATGGCTCAAAGGGATGATGATCCTGCTTTTGCTGTGATTAGAAGTCCCAACAACGTTTCATGAAGATCAAACGTCTGTTATTTCTGAATTTGATATGGGCTATCTCTCAGGCACTTTACGTTCTGGTCCTTTGACAGCTTCAGGCTTTGTCCGAAATTATCAAATGCAGCCTTACGATCGCAGTCTTTCTTTTCTTTACACACAGCACAAAAAAGATAATTTTAAAGAGTTTTCTTGCGTTCCCTCGACACCAGAAAAACGTCGAGGAATTACAGCCTACCTATGACTTTCCGTTTTAAAACCATTTCGCTGAACCGATCCAAATATTGCAAAACTTTTGACTCATCCTCTGTGTATTACTGCACCAATCTATTTTCTACAACACAAAACCTACTTGGTGTACCGCTACTTGTAAACTGTGGGTGAACTGCTTTCCTAGTTTTCCGGACCATGATTCAGTTGTGATGAATTTTTTGGCGGAAAAAGGTGTTAAACGTTGCCTGGGGCAGAAGTCAGCTGCTCCTTCTGATAACATGCCCCTATGAGGAAGTTCATCAGAAATACTACCTGGAACAATAGTAAATACAAAGAAAAATAAGTCACAGAGTGTTTCAGCTTTGGATATCATTTCGGAGTGGAATTATTACGATTTTTTCGGGGTTTAATCTATTTCTATTTTTTGGGAATTAAGGGATGTCACACGATCATGTACCCATTAAACAAGCCTTTTATTTTGTGTATGTAAGCGCATCAGCGAAAAGAGAATCTTAGGTAAATTTATAGAAGACGAAACATTTGAACATCTATTAAACAAAGTTCAAAAGACAGCACGGAAATTCTCTCAAAGGCGTTGCGGAAGAGTTTCTGAGAACTTTTATAGCACTCAAATACCGTCACACTGTGGATGAACTCTTACATTCATTCGAAAATATGGGGAGTAATATGTCCTTTAAAATTCTTAGGCTCCGATTTGGATTTATCCCCTGAGAACCACGGTGCCACCTGCGATGAACATGGCTTGTGGTTTCACTAAGGCATCTCCATCATGGAAGGAGTTACCACGCTAAGAAGAGTTGTAGTCTTCTTGCTGACTTTTGTTGGACACTTAAGGGGGATGTTTCAGATGCTAAATACCGAAGAAACTCATCAACTGTCACATTTTAGGTAATAAAAAGTGTGCTATAAATGTACGTAAATGCACAAATTTTTCATGTTTAAAATATCTGTCAATAAAACGTGTTTGAATTCAGCAGGTAAAATACTATTAGGATCAGACAATTTTTCATGTGTGCAAAAAAATTGTTTCTTTTGTGAATCACTGTTATCTGAAGTCAGAAATATGATACGTTTAATCAAAAAATTCATTTGTGGGCGAAGATACATTTGTTTCTCTGTTTAAGATGGGAGCACCAATCCGTAATAGCATTGTTTTCGTGATTCCTAAGAAGCAACAAATTTACTATTTATCTGAATTCATAAAGTTTAAGGATGATCTGATTTTGCAGTTATGTAGCGAAATCAGATAATGTGAATAGAATATCGCATAAAAGTTTGGTTACTGTGGCAGTGGGGAATTCTCAGTTTCTGGAAACTGGGATTCTCCACGCCACGGTTCATAAAATTTTACACAAAGGTTTTCATATGTATGCTTATAAGGTACAGATCATTGAAGCTCTTCAGCCAGGCGACCGGCCTCGCCTAGCTGCATTTGCGACGGAGATGTTGCAGTGCATAGCGCATGATAGTGATTATATGCACTGAATCTGTTTCTCTGATGAAGGCACGTTACACGTCTCTGTCACAGTAAATAGGCACAATGCGCGAATCTGCGGATCAGAAAATCACAATTATTTGATCGAACAACAGAGGGATAGTCCGAAAGTAAACTTATGGTGCAGCCTGATACATTACAGAATCATCGGACCCACCTTTTTTAGCGAGCCCACGGCAACATCTAGCGTTTACCTGGACATTCTGCAACTTTTTCTTGCACCTCAGTTGCAAGCACTTCAACCTTCGATAATTTTCCAACAAGACGGTGCCCCGCCACATTGGCGAAAAATGGTTCGAGAGTTCCTGAAAGCCCCATTTCTGCACAGATGGATTGGCCGGGACGACACCATGGCATGGCCACATAACGCCTCTAAACGTTTTATATAAAAGACCAAGTTTACTCTAGCAGTGTTACGGATTTCGAGACGTTGAAGAGCAAAATCACGGACGTCGTTGGTTCTGTCACTGCTGAGATGTTAAACAAAACATGGCGTGAAATCAATGCCCAAAAAAACATGGCGTGAAATCATCGCCACCAGCCTCGGAACTTCAAAGAAATTTTTAAAGTGTAGGGAACGACAACGGAGTTGTATCATTTTTTTGTTATCTAATTCGCAAAAAAGCAGCATTTCTCTTCGTTATAGATTCAATAATGCCGCATGGTTTTAGGACCGGCAACAATAGCTGTGATGAAAACTACAACAAAGTAATCATAAGCAACTGTATAACAATACTCCATTTCAGAATTGCAACAATTGCCGTCGTGGGGTATAAAAGACACATCGAAGCTCTGCACGTCATAAACACTAATTTGATTCAAAAACCCACTTCTTAAGGTAGGTTTTGATAATCACCACATATTTATTTTGGGAAATTGTGATATATAAAAAATGAAATTCTTTTGTGATTTTCTATTTTAACTCTTAGTACATATTGGGATATTTCTGTTGGTGTTCCATCGTCGTTGAGAAGAAGGAACACATGATGATGTTTATTATAGAAATTTGAAATGAAATTAACTTTTCTTTATTTTCATTTTGTTCCCTATCTTATTATCATCATAACATTGCGTTATAACTCTAAAAAATGACACTATCAGAATTTCAGTTCTTTTACGATATTTTCTTTAATTCTTTTCAAAAACTGGCTCCCTATCGAAGCAGTTTATTACGTTGTGTGGCGGTTCATTTCATTTCATGAACAATTCGAAAGGAAACATCACTCGCACAGCAAATTGCAGTTGTTATTTTTCACTCAAATCTGAAAATCTGATGTAGATTTATTTTCAACAATGGCAAATAGGTACCCTAAGTATTTGTGGACAATATGATCAAGCCCACGAGTAAGAACTTGTAATGTGCCTTTGAAACTGGAGTCATACGTAAGTGCGTTAAAATATGCAGAAGTTACGTTTTTGCATGGATCCTAAACATGAGTTGATGAAAATTCATCTAACTCATGAAACAAAAATTCGGCCCATCAAAATACTTGCTCCCTTTTTTTCTCTCTGCTGTTTCCAAAAAAGACATCCCCGAGGAAATTTTCTTTATCTTTCATGATGTAGAATCGAATACAATGTAAAAGGTATTAGGACCTCAATAAGTAGTAAAAAACTGGCAAAACAGCATTTTAATAAGATAATTGAATCTCAGTTAAGTAATTTAGCCAAAATCAGGACATTCAAAATATTCCACATTTAGCAAATGTTAAGTTTTATACACCTTTCCTACAGAACAGAGCACGCTTTGGATTTTCAGCAGAAAGCGTGCCATGACGTCTTAGGTCTCCATCTGAGGAAGACTCCATTTGTCGTAAATTAGTTTGATTAATCACCTAACATTCCTAATGAATTTTGGCGATTGCTCACTTAAAAACCTCTTGGCCCATAAAAATCGCATGCTGCCGTGTTTGACATTCTTCGCTGCGCACTCGCGCGGAATGAATAAATGCTTCGCTACCCATTATTACAGGTGGACATTAATTACAGAACTGCAGTGTTTTGGCATCATTCGAGAACTCTGTTCTCAATGCAATTCTGTTCTTAATGCATCATGTAGTGAAATAAGAAGGTTAATGATAAAACAACGTGGTGAACGAAGCGTTTATATGTAAGATTTCCAATACGTGACCATCTCGTGGCTTCTGCCCCATAAAAAGAAATTAACTGACATGCATACGTATGTTAGTGACATTGTTGGTTATGGTCGTGAGTATGTGAGTGTCGAAATTCCATTAGAAATCCTAATAAATTCTTCTTCCCCTTCCATTACTCTCTCTACGCTTTCATAGAACCGTTTCAAAGTACGTTTTGAACATCTTAAATACATTCCACACCATCATGTAAAACACCACAGGCTTCGATGCCAGGTCCTGCGCTGTCACACATGTCGGCAGTTGGTTTGGAATGTTCCCTCCTTCCTCTTTGCTGCAACATCAAGCAGATTATCTTACTTCGTTCTCTTTTTCTTGTCATTGGATCTTATACGGTTTTCTTTGGAGTTACGAACTCTAACACCTTATAAGAGCTAGCCCTAAATAGATGATAATGGAATAAAAAGGTGAAATTATCTTCGAAGCGCCGATGGTGAAACACTTTTTTTTGTAGGTGGGTCCACTAAGATTCAACTCAGTCAAATCTAAAACGGAAATTAGTTAGCAAGACAGCCTTGTACCAATGGTTCGAATAGTTACGCAGAGTCGACTTCTACTAAATGAATATCACAAATCGTTCGATTGGTATTGATTAAACCAGGCATTTAATAATTTAAAACATTGGGCGCTAGGCATCCATCCACTGATGATCCGATGACAAGTATCAACTATACGTCTTTTTAAACATTTTATCATAAAGAATCTTAAGACATTTCCTTATGTCTTGCAGATAAGGAAATGTCTCTTCGGAGACCAATGAATGTTTAGATTATACCTCTTTAAGCTTTATGAATTCAGATAAATAGTAAATTTGTTGCTTATTAGGAATCCCGGAAAGAATGCATTGGTGCTCCCATCTTAAACAGAGAAACAAATGTACTGCATCTTCGCACGCGAATGAAATTTTTGATTAAACGTATCATATTTATGACTTCAGATAACACTGATTCACAAAAGAAACAATTTTTTTGCACACATGAAAAACTGTCTGATCCTAATATTATTTCACCTGCTGAATTCAAACACGTTTTATTGACAGATATGTTAAACTTGAAAAATTTGTGCATTTACGTACATTTATAGCACTCTTCTTATAACCTAAAATGTGACAGTTGATGAGTTTCTTCGGTATTTAGCATCTGAAACATCCCCCTTAAGTGTCCAACAAAAGTCAACAAGAAGACTACAACTCTTAGCGTGGTAACTCCTTCCATGATGGAGATGCCTTAGTGAAACCACACGCCATGTTCATCGCAGATGGCACCGTGGTTCTCAGGGAAGAAATCTAAATCGGAGCCGAAGAATTTTAAAGGACATATTACTCCCCATATGTTTGAATGAATGTAAGAGTTCATCCACAATGTGGCGGCATTTCAGTGCTATAAAACTTCTAAGAAACTCTTCCGCAACGCCTTTGAGAGAATTTCCGTGCTGTTTTTTGAACTTCGCTTAATAGGTGTTCAAATGTTTGGTCTTCTATAAATATACGTAAGATTCTCTCTTCGCTGATGCACTTCTATTCACAAAATAAAGGACTTGGTTAATGGGTATATGATCGTGTGACATCCCTTAGTTCCTAATAAATAGAAATAAATTAAACCCCGAAAAAAATCGCAATAATTCCTCTCCGTAATGGTATCCCAAACTGAAGCACTCTGTGACTTATTACTACCGCTTTAGTAGGGTGGGACTTCTTCCACCCTACTAAAGCGGTAGTATTCCAGATACACGTCCTCGTAGGGGCATGTAATCGAAAAGAGCAGCTGACTTGTGCCCCAGGCTACGTTTACCCCTTTTTCCGACAAAAAATTCATCACAACTGAATCATGGTCCGGAAAACTCTGAAAGCAGTTCACCCACAGTATACAAGTAGCGGTACACCATGTACGTTTTGTGTTGGAGAAAGTAGATTGGTGAAGTAATACACAGAGGATGAGTCAAAAGTTTTGCAATATTTGGTTCAGTTCAGCGAAATAATTTTAAAACGGAAAGTTATAGGTAGGCTATATTTCCTCGACGTTTTCTTAGCGTCGAGGGAATGCAAGATAACACTTAACAATTCGTCTTTTTTGTGCTTTGTGTAAAGAAGAGAAAGACTGCGGTCATAAGGCTGCATTTGATGATTTCGGACAAAGGCTGAAGCTGTCAAAGGACCAGAAAGTAAAGTGCCTGAGAGATAGCCCATATCAGTTTCAGAAATAACAGACGTATGATCTTCATTGAAAGTTGTTGGGACTTCTAAATCACAGCAAAAGCAGGATAATCACTTTGAGCCATAATTACAGCAGGTGCTTCCGTGGATTCCGAGGAAAACTCTGGATGAAAGTCAGGATCTCCCATAGATGAGGATTTGACTGATGGTTTCTTCTTATTCGGGGTAGAAGTCGTAGTGTGGGAATATTTTGTTTGAAATTTGAAAAGAATATCTTGGCGACGTTGGGGGTGGTATATTTAGACTCTGCCAAATCAGTCATCTCCGAGTCGGCAGCAGGTGGTTAATACTCACGATCGGATGAACTAAAGGCAGCAGCAACACTCTTAAGAGACAGTGGAGCTTCAGAAGAAGCCGATGGGAGAGTTGAAGCAGCCATATATGAGTTAAGACGTTCAGCTGGCACTAGTTTGTCAACAGACTACGTTGTGGCGATACACGCTCGGTTGCTGTCAGAATAATACGTCTTCAAGACAGGAAGTGTGGAAACTGGTGATGAAGGCGCTGTGGCAGATGTCAGATTACACTTTTCTACAAGGTTTTTATATCATGAACAAATGATCTGTGTAACGTACCAGGAGATGTGACGTACCTGCCAGAAGGACGCACACGACATAAAGGCAGATAGGAATCAGAATAAAACGTCCGCGTAGCTCAATTGGAAGAGCAACTTATTCCGGAATGAGGGGACCCGGGTTCGAATCCTGGCGCGGATAAAAACGACGGAGAAATTTACTTCGTTATAATGGCGCCCGAACTATCCGGATGACCCGACCGTTCAAAATCTCGCAATGGTGTGATGTTATTTCCACACCGCGAGATAGGAAAAATAAGAGAATCCCTTCTCCAGCACTTCGAATAAAAAATAAATAAGGGGGAGATAATGTAACGTGCCAGGAGATGTGACGTACCTGCCAGAAGGACGCACACGACATAAAGGCAGATAGGAATCAGAATAAAACGTCCGCGTAGCTCAATTGGTAGAGTGACTTATTCCGGAATGAGGGGATCCGGGTTCGAATCCTGGCGTGGACAGAAATGACGAAGAAATTTACTTCGTTATATCTGTTTTTAACTAATTGTTTGGTGCTGAATTTCAGATCCGACCTTAAAATTTGCGCTTGTAGTGGATTCTAGATCTGTTATTGTCGTATTTTGCCACCGGACATGTTATGGGTGGCAACATTGGTTTTTTCACAGGTTTTGCATTGTCGTTCATTGACAAAGAATATAAGGAAAATCTGCTATTTGTACTTTGTATGTGATGTTGGAGATCAAAATAAATCGTGAGCTCCACATGACTGCTGCATTTCCTGCTTTGTTGGCCTGAGTGAATGGTTGAAAGGCAAACCCAAATTAACGCCTTTCGAAATTCCAATTATTTGGGGTGGACCAACTGATCACGTGGAAGATTGTTATCTTTGTTTAACCGAAGTAATTGACTTTTCAAGGAAGAATAAAAGTAAAATACAGAATGGCCTGTTCCGCATGGGAAAGATCTTCCTATTTCAAACCCTCCACTAAAATTTGAAGAGATAGATTCAAATTCATCCAATGAAGATATGGACAAAAATGTAGAACCGGATCCTACATTTACTCCTAAAATCTTAGACGCGCCCCACTTGATTCAACAAAGTAAACTGAATGATCTTGGTCCGGACTTAAATCTCTCCAAACAACAAGCTGAACTTTTAGGTTCCCGACTTCAAGAGTGGAACCTGCTAGCGGATAGTAAATGTGAGTCTGTATTCAGAAATGGAAATTTCGGTGTATGTTCTTTTCATGGAATGCATGATGGTATGTGTTTTTGTTCAGATATTCCTGGGCTAATGCCAGAATACGAATATCTCACGATCCTACGGAATGGCGTCTATTTATCGACTCATCCAAGGTTAGTTTAAAAGTTTTCCTTTTGTCCAAAGGAAACAAGAAACCTCCCATTCTAGTAACACATACTTTAGGAATAAAGGAGACGTATGAAAGCATGGAAACAACTGCAATACAATATGACCAGTTCAGGTGGTCAATATGAGGTGAACTGAAAGTGAGATCACTCTTGCTCGGACTTCACAGTGGCTTCACGAAATTGTGTTGTTCTCTTTGTATGTGGGACAGTAGGGCAACAGCAGAACACTATGAAAGGACAAATTGGCCTAAACGAGATGTTTTCATTCCTGGGGAGAGTAACGTTCGCCACAAGCCCCTAGTTAATACCTTTGATGTGCTACCTCCGCCACTTAGTATCAAACTGGGGCTGATGAAAAAACTTTGTGAAAGCTATGTGCAAATCTGGTCCAGGTTTCTTGCACTTAAAGCAAACATTTCAGCATTTAGGTGATGCAAAACTCAGAAAAAGCATCTTGGTTGGTCTTCAGATACGGAAACTACTGCGTGATTCTGTTTTACCCAAAAGCAAAACAGCACGGAGCTCGCCGAACGGGAATCTTTCACGTCTGTGGCCAAAGAATTTCTGGGTAACCACAAAAAGGGAAACTACAAACAGCAGATTCACAAGCTTCTGAAAAACTATAAAAATCTTGAGTGCCGAATGTCCTTAAAAATACTATTCTTCCATTCGCATCTGGTCTTTTTTCCTGGCAACACAGGTGCAGTTAGCAATGTACAAGGAGGATAACTGAACGATGGAGGATAACTGTATCAAGGCTGGTGGGATCCTTCAATGATATCCGAACGATGGAGGAAATGTATGATACACCAAGATATCCGAACGATGGAGGAGATGTATCAAGGCAGGTTGGATCCGTCAATGAAGATTGATTACTGCTGGTTTTTGAAAGAGGACAACACGACACGTGAAAGAAAAAACGAACTACTTCTAAGGGTATATATGTATGTATGTATAAATTTACATTTGTGTTAATATTGTTTACCCTATTTCTTTTTTCTTATGCTGTCTCATATGCAGTGATATATAAACAAGGTACATATACTTTGTAATACTGATTCTATAACTAACAAGACACATAAATACATTACAATGTAAAGCTGTAATGTGTACATCTTGTATTGTATATATTGGTCTGGAAATATAACAAAATGTTCATACACAAAGCACTGTACGTGATGGAGAGGTTATACCATCATATTTGAATTCAGCATCTTCAAATTAGTAAAAAAAACACTTTATTTCATCCATGTTATGAAAATAAAGTTTTAAAATTTTGAATGATGTTATCAACAGAGATTTAGGCAGGTTTGTGATGAGAGCAGGTGGACACGAAGCTGGATTCTTGTAAATAATTCTAAAGTTTAGGTGTCCGAATGAGACTCCGAAACGATTCGTTTTGGGCGTTCCATTACTGCTTTGTAAGACGAGGAGGATATATTTTACAGGTAAAATCGTTGGCTACCCAACGATTTTATCTGTAAAAGATAACATCCGCTTCGATAAGAAAAATCGTAAGTTTCTTTGCCGCCCTCAAGTTCAAGTCCTCAAGTTCAAGTTTTCCAGCGCATCGTCCAAAAGATTTACTTCTACCCATTGCACACCAGGAACAGTGTGAGGACACTGTTTTAGCTCGCCTCGATTACAAATATTCCCAGGGATTTGATGGCCTCTCCGTTGACTTCCTTTCATTTCTCCTTCCTTTGGTTACTGCTGCCTTCAACCACCTCATCACATCCACTAGTATTCCTTCACCTTTCAAACTTCATCATCGTTGTCATCTGTCTCCTCCACCCCAAAAAAATGAATCTCTTTTCGCTTGAGAACTGGTACTCCATTTGTATTCTTAACTCCTATTAGGAACTATTCATTAGCCGCCCCGGTGGCGCAGTGGTCTAAGCGATGGCCTCTGATCATTCGTCCGAACGGGTCCGGGTTCGAATCCCGGTGAGGCATGGATGTTGTGTTTGTCTTACGGCACTGGCTCTCTCCCTTCCCTGGAACCAGTGACCCTAAATTAGGGACGGGCGACTGCTTTATAGCCCTTTGAGTTGCTCACGGTGGTCGTTAAACCTCCAATAAAAAAAAACTATTCATTAAATTCTTTTCTTCGTTACTCAACATTGTCTTTCTTGAAGTTATCCCTGTGGTCCTTCTCGTTTTCTTAACCAATTGCTTTTTCTCCTACGCAACCTCATTTCACATTCTAACAGTTAGCGAACCACATGGTCTCTTCATCGATCTGCGTCAAGCGTTTGATCAAATTAATGATACATACATCTTACATTCCCTTGCCCAATTGGCATTTCTCATAACATCTTATACAGTAAACCTTTCATTTCCTTGCCCAATTGGCATCTCTCATTTCACCTTATAGGGTAAATCTTACGTTTACGTCTATAACTCCCTCTTCCTGACATCTGTAATACCTTTCACTAATGGCAACAGACAGGGCTCACCCTATATTTTTACTCACTACTGATTCTTTGATTAACTCTTTGCCACTTTCTTCTTGCCAGTCTCTCTCCAAATATCCCAACCACACGTCATCATGTCCAGGTTCGCTCAGCATATGCAAACGATGTCACGGTTGCTTTACTTTTTGATACTGTATTTGACATCCTCTGTCGCACTTCTGAGGAACGTGCCTCTCTCTCTCCGGGCCAATACTTAATGCTCGAAAATGCCCCAAATTATTCATTGCTTACCGGACGTCACGCACTGTTCAGCCCAATCATGACCCGCTCCTCCAAAATCCCCTTGGCGTTTACCTGGAAAATTTCACTGCAGTTGCCACTCAAATATGGCACCCGACAATCACACAAGTCCATCTGCTGCTAGTCGTATTCGTCTCGTTTTCCAATTGGTCTCGCTTTCTCTAGTATAGCTGCTGCGATCATCACTTATCTTCTTCCAACAATTAAGAATCCTTGGATCTTTCATGCTCCACCTCCCAAGCGTTTTTCTTCATGCATATATATATATATATATATATATATATATATATATCTAACAAAACTACCATCGGCAGACAGCCTTTCATCTATCAACTCATATCTACCAATCGCGTCATCACAAACTCCCTGGAAGTCTTCGTTTCCTGCAAAAATCCTTTCCTGACCATGCAGATGTCCCAGAAGATGTTCTTATTTTTATCTAGTCTTCCCAGTTCGTCTCTCCGCTACTTACCATTAAGGCCTCCGACTTTGGACACAGCTCAAGACCAATCGTATTGAGCCCTCCTTAATAGCAAAACATTTGGCATAACCTCTCTCCGACACCTTACTTCTCTTTACTTTTATATCCACATATTTTTACTTTCCAACTTGGATGCACCACGGAATCGTTAAAGTATCCGCATTGGTGAATACCAAACTTTCATGTGAAATCTTGCGTGGAAGACGTCCACCTTTGCCCCTTGATAGCATACAATCTCGGCCATCTTCATTCTCTACAAAAAGCGATTGATCACCGTTTCCCCGAGCTTATGATTTCCACCGGATTGAATTCTGTGTCATCTGCTTCATTGCCCCTGCCATTCTCTGTTTCTCTCAGCGCCCTTCCAACACACTTTCCCGCAGTTTCTCAGAAGAATTTATATAGTCAACTCTCGATATCCCGCCACCTTCGCATCGCTTGGGTCTGAACAAATGTAAAACATTCCTTGATCGCTTGACATACCGGCACACGTTTGGCACCCTACAACCGCCAATATGTCTTATTGCACCAACCTGCCTTTTCCAACAAAAAAAGTATTTGATGTACCGCCACTGGTAAGCTGTTGGCGAATTATTTTCTCTTTTTGGACCATGATCCAGTTGTGGTGAATCTGTTGTCGGAGAAAATGTCAGATGTTGCCAGGAGCAGGGGTCAGCTGCTCCTTCCGAAAACGTGCCACCATAAGAGAGTCCATCTGGAATGCTTCCGCTTTCGAGAGTCAGACGGGTGCCAGAATAAGTTAAATGGGTCCCGAAGTTTATTTAGTTTGTGACATCAATTACGGTATGCATTTATTTTGATTTTTTCAGGTGTTAACCGATTTATATTTGTTACGATTTTAGTGTCGTAAAAAAGAAATCGATTAACAACTGAAAAACTGGTGTCTCACGACATTTACCCCTGAAAAATGCCATTTGTTTGCGTGCAGAGATGCATCAGCAATGGGCCTGGTTACCTTTCATTCAGTCTGCTGACTTGTCTGTTGGGGTGCTTTCTTTTTATCAAGACCACCCTGTCCTTTTTGGCGAAAGAGAAATGCTTGTATTCTTTTCCTTCTATCAACAGTCAATTAAGATGGAAAATGAGTAGACACCTTATCTCAGGGACATAAATCTTATTTTATCCCACATGATGCTTGCTTGCTGTCTTTAGTTTATCTTTTTGGCTGTACAGATCCGTCTGAAAATGTTCATTATCGTCGAAATTTGAAAAGGAAACCAGTTCTTCCTGTTGTTGTTGTGGCTGCTGCTGCTTGCTGTTTGGAAAAAAAATGTCGAAATCACGATTCACGCTTATACACCATAATTGTCGCATGAGTGTTCAAAGACGTCGTGGTGAACGACACCTTTCAGCTGCCAGTTTGCAGAGTCATACCAGACAAACGCCAAGCGTCACAGTTTGGGGGCGCCATTGGGTTCAAGACACGATTTCGCCTGATACGAATTGAGGGAACCCTCAACAGCCAGCAATTCATCAAGGACGTTTTAGAAGCAGAAGTGATACCATACCTTCAGATTTGTCCTGGCGCTGAATGTCCAAGACCTCTTCCGTTAACTGCAGATACCGCTTCTTGCCTGGCCTGCACGTTCGCCGAATACATCCCCAGTTGAAAAAGTTTGAAGCATGATAGCTGAGCAACTGGGCCACGTCGAGCACTTCCACCAGTCACCACAAAAGAACTCTGGCCTCTCATAGGACCAGCCTGATACGCTATTCTCCAAGATGATATCAGAAACCTCTTCCATTCAAAGCCGCGCAATGTTGAGTCCATTATTGTTGCTCGAGGTAGCTTCACACCATACTGAGTTTTCAAGGGAAAATATCGTTTTCAGTTTTACAAATGTAATCAGTTATCTCGTGTACACGAGGAATCTGTAAAACGAATTTCATTTCAATAGCATGATGCTTTCTCAGTGTTGCAATATTCAGAAACAGTAGTGTATAACACGCACTATGCAGATTTTTGATAAGAACAAATCATGATAGGAATCGTAGAAAGGTGCTATGGAGGTAAATTTAAGTCCTTATGTCGAGATATTGTAGATATTAAAGTCCATGGCAGAAAATGAAAAATAACAAGCCTTTTTTTTTTACGTTGGGACTGACTACATCTAACTCCGAGGATAGTATGGGGGACTTTCGGCCGACCGCTGTGATAAAAATAAGTCCCAATTGAAATCATTATCGCGTTAAAAAATACGTGCCGCACACTAATAATATTAACATATTCGTAAACACAGTGGAGTAAAATTCCCGTACGGCGCAATACATCGCTCGCGCGACGCCCCATCGCTTCCTGTGCGTCAGGAAGATGATGCAATATTTCTGCGTGTGCCGCCGCATTCGAAACAGTCTATTTCGGCAACCGTGACCGCAACGCAACAGTGCATGGTATCGTTTTAAATCTCTTGGCGAGATCTATTCAAATATGCGAAGAACATGTCGCAGTGGTTTGAACTGAACATTTTAACAATTGTTTCCTTGTGAACTGGATAACACTTTTGACAATATCGTGGTTTATCTAGACAACCGTGAGTGCAAAACGACTGTGCGTGGTATCGTTTTAAACAGAATCGTAACTAGAGCAAGGCAGGCGGGGTGGCTGCCCCTGTCTCAGCTCAAGAAAGTGCGCAGAAATCATTGTTCACAATCTGATCAAAACTGAAACTTTTGCCCCACTTTCAGATATAGGTTTTTCGCGTCATACTTTGTCATTTGTACATTTATAGAATTTGTTTATATCTTTCCCCAGTTTCGGTAGCTTTGGTAGCTTAAAATTTACATTTCGTGCTTAACATTTTCAGAGAAAGTCAGTTGCTCACATTCAGAAATGAAGTCATAGTTTTACATATGTTGCAAGATATGGAATTTGTGCACATTGTTGAACATTCTTTGGGGCTACTCGATCATTACTGCGAACTACGAATTCCTACTGCAATTCGGTTCGTGAAGTCGCGGTTGAACGTATTTTGCAAGGTACCGATGTTGTTCATATTGCTGAAGATTCTTTGGGGGCTATTCGATCACAACGGCGACTGCGAGCAACGACTGATACTTGCATTCGGTCCGTTTCATGTGGTACCCGAGGTTCGAACCAGTTGGGAAAAGCCGTACAGACAGTTTGATTGGGCCACCCACATAGATGTGATGTTAATTTTGTTTTACTGAGCGAGGTATATTTGTATGCATATTTGTGTGTATGCGGGTGTGTAAAATGGGAATACAGATGGAAAGCGCAATACTTTGTGGTTTTCCCCGGTCGCGGAACTACTTTCTTACGCCTCTGGCTTTAAAGCTCTCGACGAGATCTATTCAATTACATAAAGAACATATTGCAGTGGTTTAAACTAAAATTAAAAACAAAATGTTTTCATGTGAATGGGTTAACGTTTTCGTCAATGCAGCGGAATTCGCAGAATGAACGCAAGCAAAAGTGGAGAAAACCAAAACGGAAGGTAAGAACAAGTGATGAGGAATGTAAGAATCTAAAGAACGCAAGTGATGAGGAATGTAAGAATCCCATGTTGGGTAATTCGTGTATCGATCTGCTTTGTGTTCGAAATGTATCCAGCATTATTTGTAAACATTTTGTAAGCTACTTTTCATACCGTGGACCTCTTTTCACATCATGACTCTCCGATCCGCACGTCGTGGTCCTACGTTCCAAACTGACGACTCAATCAGAACTGAGCCTACCTGGTTTTTTTTCTTTGACAACTATCACATTTAAACTGTGTTTTCCTTTTTGTGCTCAACATGTGAGGAAAGGTATGTATTTACATTCTTTCTTGGATTCTTAATTAGCAACAAATTGGTTAATTACACTAGTCAACACGATTTTTTAGACATGGAATAATGAAGGCGTTTCTAACAACTTCTCATGCTGAATTCGAAAATAAAATCATTGTTTTCTATCACACACAACTTTTCTATTACGAAGTTTTTAATTAATAAATGTATTGATAGATTTGACCTATTTTGTCACAATTGTCATGTACGTTTTCTAGATATTTTTTTTCTAATATATACACCCAAGCGGAAACATACGAGTTATGCATCGTGTCACGACATAAACACGTCATCAATCTGAGCAAACGTATGCATGTATTGAACTTACTTTCACTGCGTAAGGACTGATTGAGTTTGAGTTCTCTTTTGTCTGATGATTAGATTACTAGGCAACTGTGTTGTGGTTGATACTGTGTCATTATGCTAAGGAAGTGTTTAAATCATCCCGATACCTTCTGCTATGTGTGTGGATAATTGACATTTAAAGCTGAACAGCAAACATTTACTGGACTCTTAAAAATGTTACGCGCTATACGTTTTATTTGTAATTCATTACAAAAAAAAAAGGTTGTAACGAAATTTCACTTTGCAGTTTTGGCTAAGTGGCAGAAAATTTACCATTAGAGCTGAAATATTTTGTGAAACGCAGCGTAATCTCTGACATAAAGTTGTCCAACGTGATGCATGACTTTCGGAACAGTAAGTCAAAGGACAAAAAGGTGTGTGGGGCGGAAACGTTCAGGATAATAAAGGACGAGGGGAGAAACAGACACACAAGGAAACAAACAAAAATACGAGCGCGCAAGCGACACGGACACACACACACACAGAGACACAAAATCATAGGACTGAGGACCCGCTAAGTAATCAGAGGAACTGATGATCATGCTGCGTGGTCATTTAAGCAAAAGTTGTGTAACCATTGCGTTTTAAATTTAAGTTTTACTAATTAGCCGATTTTCTTTGATTAATCCCCAATTTCTTTGATTAACGATTCACTAGCTAATGGGCAATGTTATCAATTTTTAACAATTATTGGAAATTAAAGAACAAACGCCCAGGGAAACTGCATGATACATCGCATTCCGTGCTGAGCAAAGCAGAAAATCTTTCGGCTTCGATTTAATCATCCAACTCACTACATCCCTACAAATACTTCTTTACTTTTCTTCATTTCTCACACTTGTCGTTGTACAGATGTATTACAATAATGATCATTACATTCTCCCACAGGTTTTATTTCTTGCGAAGTCTTTTAAGATACGACAGAAAAAAAAGCACATTTCCATAAAATACATTTATGCTATCATTTCAATAATTTTTAACTTTTCATGACATTCAACTTTTCAATTTAATGGTGTAAAAAATTTAATTTTATTACGATGCTTCCTCTTTTAGATTTCAGTTCCAAAGTTTTTTATTTCTTTTTCGGCATTAGTTTTCAAGATTTTTTAGATTTTTCATTTTTCAAACCCATTTTATTTTTTCAAACACCATGTTTCCCGAAAACTGTGATGATGAGTGGCACAGCCCTGTGTCTGGGTAAAACAGACGAATGTTCCTTCAAATTTAAACTCCGTGTTTCTTTTATAAAAGAAAAAAATTTTAGTCGCCCCGTTGACGCAGTGGTCTAAAAGCTGCCTTTTGATCATCCGTCCATAATGGCACCAGGTTCGAATCCCTTGAAGCAGGGATGTAGTGTTTTTCTGACATAATTGGTTTTTTCCGTATTCTGGTGCTAACGACCCTAAATTAGGGACAGGCGAGTGTTTATAGCCCACCCAGTTGCTCAAATTGGTTCTTAAACCTTCAATCAAAAAATGAAATAAATAATCACTGAAGAGAACTCAGGGGTAGAATAATATTTTTTTACCCATTTAGTCCCGGACTTACAGCAATGAAAATTCGAGAGATTGATAAATTACCATGATGCTAGAGAGAATCATCTCTCTAGCATCATGGTAATTGATCAATCTCTGAGGATCATCACACTAGCATGGTAATTGGTTAAAAGTCCATAATTGACTGCACCAGAAAGGTTCACGATCAAGACATCCACTGCACTGAACACCGCGGTCTGTGTCAACCAAGGAAGAAAGATGAAGGGAAATGACAATATTTATCATGGCAGGAATACCACTGTTTTCCCTGGTTAAACAGTGCATTGTGAATGGTAACACATGACTTCATTTCGCTTACATAGTGGTAAAAAGCCTGAAGTTCAGGCAAAGAACTGGTTGCAGAATAATTGGAATAATTCCGCATTATGTTTGGTACCCTCTAATAACCCTCTTACTGTTGAGCATGGAATCTAGTTGAGCGTCTGTGAGATGAAACGGAGTGATGCGCTCAAGCTCGAAGCCATTATCATCGGTAACTCTGAGACCTTTATGGATGGCTCCCTTAGCGCAATTAGCGGCAATACTATCAAAACGTTTCCAACACCTGGGACAGTACATGCCACAATGTGTTCTTGCTGTCGTGAGGGTGAAAGGCGAGCCCACATGCTATTAGGTGGACCCCCATGCTATCAGGTGGGTGAGGATAGTAAAGTGTCCTTTCAGTGTATTACACTTCTATGCTGGTTAATTGGCAACAGCCTCTAGGCTTTAATTTTCATGTTCATAGTACAAGTGATAAAGACCTACGCTAGGTTGAAAGTCTTCCGGTTTTTTTTTTCATTTTTTATTAACATACCTAGCATGCATATCTAATAAACTTCATGTTCCTGGTTCTCACGTTCTTATTTCTCATCTCTTTCTTAGCACTATTGCTAGCAGGCATCTTCCTGTTGTCAGACGGGAACCAAGAGGATTTTTTATCACTTTGTGGCGATACTGAATTTCGGGAAAACAAACAGAAGACTAAGTGCAGTGGAAAGGGAAGGATAGTCAGAAATGTTCGCCTCTTAAAAAAATGGGATACAGAAAGAAGAAGGAAGACAACATTTATTCACCTGTGAGAACATGAAATGTGAGCTTTAAACTTTCACACTTAATCTGATTTCCCTACCTTGCTAACAGTAACTCAATTTGCATCTGTGGAAATATACAATACATTGATACACACACCGTCTTTGCACGATAATTTATTGTTTAAAAGATGACAGATATTTACAGAGTTAAAAAGATTTAAAACCCATTAGCACTTTTGGGTCGACGGTCGCACCCGTCTTCAAATGGAAAAGAGTAATTGCTGCCAGTGTACTTCAATATATACATCAGAGTGTGATCACGTGTTAAGTGTAGAGCAGTGTTGCAAGGGTATCATACTGTTGACATCGCGTCATAGCTGAATTACAGATGAAACAGAACCCAAATGAGAATATGTTAAACAGAGTGCATATTATACAGAAAATGTGTATTTGTCAAAATTCACGTGTTAACAATCAATATTATTATTTAGGTTGATAGCTGTGATGTGTCGTTTCCGAATCCTGGGAAGGTCAACTGGGGAGTTGTCGTTTGCAGCAGCGGTCCCCAAAGGCTTCGATATATAAGCTTTCACTGATATGTAACGAGTATATTCAAGCGGCGGTATGTAACGACTTAATGTTGTTCTAGTCTGGTTGAACAGTTCCACATGCTACATTTCTGGCGAGTGCTGTATTGCTGTGGTTAACACGGAAATCGTATTTACGCTCGTGCACTCGAGTCCCAAGGCTACGTTTTGTAGAACCCACGTAATTACTTGCATGTCCACCATTGGAAAGGTCTATCAAAGGGACATTGTACTATCTCCATTTATACAAAATGTCAGGTTGTTCTGGGTCTTTTTTGACAAATGAAATTAAGTTCCTGTATCGAATGACAAAATGAATATCGTATTTCAGACAAATGCATGTCAATACATTGGTTATGTCTGGGTACTGTTCCATTGTACCAACAAAACGTTTTGCTGTTTTTTGGTCTTTGATCAAAAATCTAGATCTATCATTTGAAATTCTTCGATAGACTGGGTTAATCATGTATTAGGATATCCATGTTTGGCAGCTAAATCAAAAATGAAATTTATCTCAGATTTAAGCAAAGTGTCAGCAGACGAATCCGTAAAAGCTCTTCTGATTAAAATGTTGATGGCTGATAACTTGTGTGGTAATGAGTGTGAAGAGTTAAACGGAATTTCATGTGTGCAAAAAAATTGTTTCTTTTGTGAATCACTGTTATCTGAAGTCAGAAATATGACACGTTTAATCAAAAAATTCATTTGTGGGCGAAGATACATTTGTTTCTCTGTTTAAGATGGGAGCACCAATCCGTAATAGCATTGTTTTCGTGATTCCTAAGAAGCAACAAATTTACTATTTATCTGAATTCATAAAGTTTAAGGATGATCTGAATTTGCAGTTATGTAGCGAAATCAGATAATGTGAATAGAATATCGCATAAAAGTTTGGTTACTGTGGCAGTGGGGAATTCTCAGTTTCTGGAAACTGGGATTCTCCACGCCACGGTTCATAAAATTTTACACAAAGGTTTTCATATGTATGCTTATAAGGTACAGATCATTGAAGCTCTTCAGCCAGGCGACCGGCCTCGCCTAGCTGCATTTGCGACGGAGATGTTGCAGTGCATAGCGCATGATAGTGATTATATGCACTGAATCTGTTTCTCTGATGAAGGCACGTTACACGTCTCTGTCACAGTAAATAGGCACAATGCGCTAATCTGCGGATCATAAAATCACAATTATTTGATCGAACAACAGAGGGATAGTCCGAAAGTAAACTTATGGTGCAGCCTGATACATTACAGAATCATCGGACCCACCTTTTTTAGCGAGCCCACGGCAACATCTAGCGTTTACCTGGACATTCTGCAACTTTTTCTTGCACCTCAGTTGCAAGCACTTCAACCTTCGATAATTTTCCAACAAGACGGTGCCCCGCCACATTGGCGAAAAATGGTTCGAGAGTTCCTGAAAGCCCCATTTCTGCACAGATGGATTGGCCGGGACGACACCATGGCATGGCCACATAACGCCTCTAAACGTTTTATATAAAAGACCAAGTTTACTCTAGCAGTGTTACGGATTTCGAGACGTTGAAGAGCAAAATCACGGACGTCGTTGGTTCTGTCACTGCTGAGATGTTAAACAAAACATGGCGTGAAATCAATGCCCAAAAAACATGGCGTGAAATCATCGCCACCAGCCTCGGAACTTCAAAGAAATTTTTAAAGTGTAGGGAACGACAACGGAGTTGTATCATTTTTGTTATCTAATTCGCAAAAAAGCAGCATTTCTCTTCGTTATAGATTCAATAATGCCGCATGGTTTTAGGACTGGCAACAATAGCTGTGATGAAAACTACAACAAAGTAATCATAAGCAACTGTATAACAATACTCCATTTCAGAATTGCAACAATTGCCGTCGTGGGGTATAAAAGACACATCGAAGCTCTGCACGTCATAAACACTAATTTGATTCAAAAACCCACTTCTTAAGGTAGGTTTTGATAATCACCACATATTTATTTTGGGAAATTGTGATATATAAAAAATGAAATTCTTTTGTGATTTTCTATTTTAACTCTTAGTACATATTGGGATATTTCTGTTGGTGTTCCATCGTCGTTGAGAAGAAGGAACACATGATGATGTTTATTATAGAAATTTGAAATGAAATTAACTTTTCTTTATTTTCATTTTGTTCCCTATCTTATTATCATCATAACATTGCGTTATAACTCTAAAAAATGAAACTATCAGAATTTCAGTTCTTTTACGATATTTTCTTTAATTCTTTTCAAAAACTGGCTCCCTATCGAAGCAGTTTATTACGTTGTGTGGCGGTTCATTTCATTTCATGAACAATTCAAAAGGAAACATCACTCGCACAGCAAATTGCAGTTGTTATTTTTCACTCAAATCTGAAAATCTGATGTAGATTTATTTTCAACAATAGCAAATAGGTACCCTAAGTATTTGTGGACAATATGATCAAGCCCACGAGTAAGAACTTGTAATGTGCCTTTGAAACTGGAGTCATACGTAAGTGCGTTAAAATATGCAGAAGTTACGTTTTTGCATGGATCCTAAACATGAGTTGATGAAAATTCATCTAACTCATGAAACAAAAATTCGGCCCATCAAAATACTTGCTCCCTTTTTTTCTCTCTGCTGTTTCCAAAAAAGACATCCCCGAGGAAATTTTCTTTATCTTTCATGATGTAGAATCGAATACAATGTAAAAGGTATTAGGACCTCAATAAGTAGTAAAAAACTGGCAAAACAGCATTTTAATAAGATAATTGAATCTCAGTTAAGTAATTTAGCCAAAATCAGGACATTCAAAATATTCCACATTTAGCAAATGTTAAGTTTTATACACCTTTCCTACAGAACAGAGCACGCTTTGGATTTTCAGCAGAAAGCGTGCCATGACGTCTTAGGTCTCCATCTGAGGAAGACTCCATTTGTCGTAAATTAGTTTGATTAATCACCTAACATTCCTAATGAATTTTGGCGATTGCTCACTTAAAAACCTCTTGGCCCATAAAAATCGCATGCTGCCGTGTTTGACATTCTTCGCTGCGCACTCGCGCGGAATGAATAAATGCTTCGCTACCCATTATTACAGGTGGACATTAATTACAGAACTGCAGTGTTTTGGCATCGTTCGAGAACTCTGTTCTCAATGCAATTCTGTTCTTAATGCATCATGTAGTGAAATAAGAAGGTTAATGATAAAACAACGTGGTGAACGAAGCGTTTATATGTAAGATTTCCAATACGTGACCATCTCGTGGCTTCTGCCCCATAAAAAGAAATTAACTGACATGCATACGTATGTTAGTGACATTGTTGGTTATGGTCGTGAGTATGTGAGTGTCGAAATTCCATTAGAAATCCTAATAAATTCTTCTTCCCCTTCCATTACTCTCTCTACGCTTTCATAGAACCGTTTCAAAGTACGTTTTGAACATCTTAAATACATTCCACACCATCATGTAAAACACCACAGGCTTCGATGCCAGGTCCTGCGCTGTCACACATGTCGGCAGTTGGTTTGGAATGTTCCCTCCTTCCTCTTTGCTGCAACATCAAGCAGATTATCTTACTTCGTTCTCTTTTTCTTGTCATTGGATCTTATACGGTTTTCTTTGGAGTTACGAACTCTAACACCTTATAAGAGCTAGCCCTAAATAGATGATAATGGAATAAAAAGGTGAAATTATCTTCGAAGCGCCGATGGTGAAACACTTTTTTGTAGGTGGGTCCACTAAGATTCAACTCAGTCAAATCTAAAACGGAAATTAGTTAGCAAGACAGCCTTGTACCAATGGTTCGAATAGTTACGCAGAGTCGACTTCTACTAAATGAATATCACAAATCGTTCGATTGGTATTGATTAAACCAGGCATTTAATAATTTAAAATATTGGGCGCTAGGCATCCATCCACTGATGATCCGATGACAAGTATCAACTATACGTCTTTTTAAACATTTTATCATAAAGAATCTTAAGACATTTCCTTATGTCTTGCAGATAAGGAAATGTCTCTTCGGAGACCAATGAATGTTTAGATTATACCTCTTTAAGCTTTATGAATTCAGATAAATAGTAAATTTGTTGCTTATTAGGAATCCCGGAAAGAATGCATTGGTGCTCCCATCTTAAACAGAGAAACAAATGTACTGCATCTTCGCACGCGAATGAAATTTTTGATTAAACGTATCATATTTATGACTTCAGATAACACTGATTCACAAAAGAAACAATTTTTTTGCACACATGAAAAACTGTCTGATCCTAATATTATTTCACCTGCTGAATTCAAACACGTTTTATTGACAGATATGTTAAACTTGAAAAATTTGTGCATTTACGTACATTTATGGCACTCTTCTTATAACCTAAAATGTGACAGTTGATGAGTTTCTTCGGTATTTAGCATCTGAAACATCCCCCTTAAGTGTCCAACAAAAGTCAAAAAGAAGACTACAACTCTTCTTAGCGTGGTAACTCCTTCCATGATGGAGATGCCTTAGTGAAACCACACGCCATGTTCATCGCAGATGGCACCGTGGTTCTCAGGGAAGAAATCTAAATCGGAGCCGAAGAATTTTAAAGGACATATTACTCCCCATATGTTTGAATGAATGTAAGAGTTCATCCACAATGTGACGGCATTTCAGTGCTATAAAACTTCTAAGAAACTCTTCCGCAACGCCTTTGAGAGAATTTCCGTGCTGTTTTTTGAACTTCGCTTAATAGGTGTTCAAATGTTTGGTCTTCTATAAATATACGTAAGATTCTCTCTTCGCTGATGCACTTCTATTCACAAAATAAAGGACTTGGTTAATGGGTATATGATCGTGTGACATCCCTTAGTTCCTAATAAATAGAAATAAATTAAACCCCGAAAAAAATCGCAATAACTCCTCTCCGTAATGGTATCCCAAACTGAAGCACTCTGTGACTTATTACTACCGCTTTAGTAGGGTGGGACTTCTTCCACCCTACTAAAGCGGTAGTATTCCAGATACACGTCCTCGTAGGGGCATGTAATCGAAAAGAGCAGCTGACTTGTGCCCCAGGCTACGTTTACCCCTTTTTCCGACAAAAAATTCATCACAACTGAATCATGGTCCGGAAAACTCTGAAAGCAGTTCACCCACAGTATACAAGTAGCGGTACACCATGTACGTTTTGTGTTGGAGAAAGTAGATTGGTGAAGTAATACACAGAGGATGAGTCAAAAGTTTTGCAATATTTGGTTCAGTTCAACGAAATAATTTTAAAACGGAAAGTTATAGGTAGGCTATATTTCCTCGACGTTTTCTTAGCGTCGAGGGAATGCAAGATAACACTTAACAATTCGTCTTTTTTGTGCTTTGTGTAAAGAAGAGAAAGACTGCGGTCATAAGGCTGCATTTAATGATTTCGGACAAAGGCTGAAGCTGTCAAAGGACCAGAAAGTAAAGTGCCTGAGAGATAGCCCATACCAGTTTCAGAAATAACAGACGTATGATCTTCATTGAAAGTTGTTGGGACTTCTAAATCACAGCAAAAGCAGGATAATCACTTTGAGCCATAATTACAGCAGGTGCTTCCGTGGATTCCGAGGAAAACTCTGGATGAAAGTCAGGATCTCCCATAGATGAGGATTAGACTGATGGTTTCTTCTTATTCGGGGTAGAAGTCGTAGTGTGGGAATATTTTGTTTGAAATTTGAAAAGAATATCTTGGCGACGTTGGGGGTGGTATATTTAGACTCTGCCAAATCAGTCATCTCCGAGTCGGCAGCAGGTGGTTAATACTCACGATCGGATGAACTAAAGGCAGCAGCAACACTCTTAAGAGACAGTGGAGCTTCAGAAGAAGCCGATGGGAGAGTTGAAGCAGCCATATATGAGTTAAGACGTTCAGCTGGCACTAGTTTGTCAACAGACTACGTTGTGGCGATACACGCTCGGTTGCTGTCAGAATAATACGTCTTCAAGACAGGAAGTGTGGAAACTGGTGATGAAGGCGCTGTGGCAGATGTCAGATTACACTTTTCTACAAGGTTTTTATATCATGAACAAATGATCTGTGTAACGTACCAGGAGATGGGACGTACCTGCCAGTAGGACGCACACGACATAAAGGCAGATAGGAATCAGAATAAAACGTCCGCGTAGCTCAATTGGAAGAGCAACTTATTCCGGAATGAGGGGACCCGGGTTCGAATCCTGGCGCGGATAAAAACGACGGAGAAATTTACTTCGTTATAATGGCGCCCGAACTATCCGGATGACCCGACCGTTCAAAATCTCGCAATGGTGTGATGTTATTTCCACACCGCGAGATAGGAAAAATAAGAGAATTCCTTCTCCAGCACTTCGAATAAAAAATAAATAAGGGGGAGATAATGTAACGTGCCAGGAGATGTGACGTACCTGCCAGAAGGACGCACACGACATAAAGGCAGATAGGAATCAGAATAAAACGTCCGCGTAGCTCAATTGGTAGTGTGACTTATTCCGGAATGAGGGGATCCGGGTTCCGAATCCTGGCGTGGACAGAAATGACGAAGAAATTTACTTCGTTATATCTGTTTTTAACTAATTGTTTGGTGCTGAATTTCAGATCCGACCTTAAAATTTGCGCTTGTAGTGGATTCTAGCTCTGTTATTGTCGTATTTTGCCACCGGACATGTTATGGGTGGCAACATTGGTTTTTTCACAGGTTTTACAGGGTCGTTCATTAACAAAGAATATAAGGAAAATCTGCTATTTGTACTTTGTATGTGATGTTGGAGATCAAAATAAATCGTGAGCTCCACATGACTGCTGCATTTCCTGCTTTGTTGGCCTGAGTGAATGGTTGAAAGGCAAACCCAAATTAACGCCTTTCGAAATTCCAATGATTTGGGGTGGACCAACTGATCACGTGGAAGATTGTTATATTTGTTTAACCGAAGTAATTGACTTTTCAAGGAAGAATAAAAGTAAAATACAGAATGGCCTGTTCCGCATGGGAAAGATCTTCCTATTCCAAACCCTCCACTAAAATTTGAAGAGATTGATTCAAATTCATCCAATGAAGATATGGACAAAAATGTAGAACCGGATCCTACATTTACTCCTAAAATCTTAGACGCGCCCCACTTGATTCAACAAAGTAAACTGAATGATCTTGGTCGGGACTTAAATCTCTCCAAACAACAAGCTGAACTTTTAGGTTCCCGACTTCAAGAGTGGAACCTGCTAGCGAATAGTAAACGTGAGTCTGTATTCAGAAATGGAAATTTCGGTGTATGTTCTTTTCATGGAATGCATGATGGTATGTGTTTTTGTTCAGATATTCCTGGGCTAATGCCAGAATACGAATATCTCACGATCCTACGGAATGGCGTCTATTTATCGACTCATCCAAGGTTAGTTTAAAAGTTTTCCTTTTGTCCAAAGGAAACAAGAAACCTCCCATTCTAGTAACACATACTTTAGGAATAAAGGAGACGTATGAAAGCATGGAAACAACTGCAATACAATATGACCAGTTCAGGTGGTCAATATGAGGTGAACTGAAAGTGAGATCACTCTTGCTCGGACTTCACAGTGGCTTCACGAAATTGTGTTGTTCTCTTTGTATGTGGGACAGTAGGGCAACAGCAGAACACTATGAAAGGACAAATTGGCCTAAACGAGATGTTTTCATTCCTGGGGAGAGTAACGTTCGCCACAAGCCCCTAGTTAATACCTTTGATGTGCTACCTCCGCCACTTAGTATCAAACTGGGGCTGATGAAAAAACTTTGTGAAAGCTATGTGCAAATCTGGTCCAGGTTTCTTGCACTTAAAGCAAACATTTCAGCATTTAGGTGATGCAAAACTCAGAAAAAGCATCTTGGTTGGTCTTCAGATACGGAAACTACTGCGTGATTCTGTTTTACCCAAAAGCAAAACAGCACGGAGCTCGCCGAACGGGAATCTTTCACGTCTGTGGCCAAAGAATTTCTGGGTAACCACAAAAAGGGAAACTACAAACAGCAGATTCACAAGCTTCTGAAAAACTATAAAAATCTTGAGTGCCGAATGTCCTTAAAAATACTATTCTTCCATTCGCATCTGGTCTTTTTTCCTGGCAACACAGGTGCAGTTAGCAATGTACAAGGAGGATAACTGAACGATGGAGGAAATGTATCAAGGCTGGTGGGATCCTTCAATGATATCCGAACGATGGAGGAAATGTATGATACACCAAGATATCCGAACGATGGAGGAGATGTATCAAGGCAGGTTGGATCCGTCAATGAAGATTGATTACTGCTGGTTTTTGAAAGAGGACAACACGACACGTGAAAGAAAAAAAGCGAACTACTTCTAAGGGTATATATGTATGTATGTATAAATTTACATTTGTGTTAATATTGTTTACCCTATTTCTTTTTTCTTATGCTGTCTCATATGCAGTGATATATAAACAAGGTACATATACTTTGTAATACTGATTCTATAACTAACAAGACACATAAATACATTACAATGTAAAGCTGTAATGTGTACATCTTGTATTGTATATATTGGTCTGGAAATATAACAAAATGTTCATACACAAAGCACTGTACGTGATGGAGAGGTTTTACCATCATATTTGAATTCAGCATCTTCAAATTAGTAAAAAAAACACTTTATTTCATCCATGTTATGAAAATAAAGTTTTAAAATTTTGAATGATGTTATCAACAGAGATTTAGGCAGGTTTGTGATGAGAGCAGGTGGACACGAAGCTGGATTCTTGTAAATAATTCTAAAGTTTAGGTGTCCGAATGAGACTCCGAAACGATTCGTTTTGGGCGTTCCATTACTGCTTTGTAAGACGAGGAGGATATATTTTACAGGTAAAATCGTTGGCTACCCAACGATTTTACCTGTAAAAGATAACATCCTCTTCGATAAGAAAAATCGTAAGTTTCTTTGCCGCCCTCAAGTTCAAGTCCTCAAGTTCATGTTTTCCAGCGCATCGTCCAAAAGATTTACTTCTACCCATTGCACACCAGGAACAGTGTGAGGACACTGTTTTAGCTCGCCTCGATTACAAATATTCCCAGGGATTTGATGGCCTCTCCGTTGACTTCCTTTCATTTCTCCTTCCTTTGGTTACTGCTGCCTTCAACCACCTCATCACATCCACTAGTATTCCTTCACCTTTCAAACTTCATCATCGTTGTCATCTGTCTCCTCCACCCCAAAAAAATGAATCTCTTTCGCTTGAGAACTGGTACTCCATTTGTATTCTTAACTCCTATTAGGAACTATTCATTAGCCGCCCCGGTGGCGCAGTGGTCTAAGCGATGGCCTCTGATCATTCGTCCGAACGGGTCCGGGTTCGAATCCCGGTGAGGCATGGATGTTGTGTTTGTCTTACGGCACTGGCTCTCTCCCTTCCCTTGGAACCAGTGACCCTAAATTAGGAACGGGCGACTGCTTTATAGCCCTTTGAGTTGCTCACGGTGGTCGTTAAACCTCCAATAAAAAAAAACTATTCATTAAATTCTTTTCTTCGTTACTCAACATTGTCTTTCTTGAAGTTATCCCTGTGGTCCTTCTCGTTTTCTTAACCAATTGCTTTTTCTCCTACGCAACCTCATTTCACATTCTAACAGTTAGCGAACCACATGGTCTCTTCATCGATCTGCGTCAAGCGTTTGATCAAATTAATGATACATACATCTTACATTCCCTTGCCCAATTGGCATTTCTCATAACATCTTATACAGTAAACCTTTCATTTCCTTGCCCAATTGGCATCTCTCATTTCACCTTATAGGGTAAATCTTACGTTTACGTCTATAACTCCCTCTTCCTGACATCTGTAATACCTTTCACTAATGGCAACAGACAGGGCTCACCCTATATTTTTACTCACTATACTGATTCTTTGATTAATTCTTTGCCACTTTCTTCTTGCCAGTCTCTCTCCAAATATCCCAACCACACGTCATCACGTCCAGGTTCGCTCAGCATATGCAAACGATGTCACGGTTGCTTTACTTTTTGATACTGTATTTGACATCCTCTGTCGCACTTCTGAGGAACGTGCCTCTCTCTCTCCGGGCCAATACTTAATGCTCGAAAATGCCCCAAATTATTCATTGCTTACCGGACGTCACGCACTGTTCAGCCCAATCATGCCCCGCTCCTCCAAAATCCCCTTGGCGTTTACCTGGAAAATTTCACTGCAGTTGCCACTCAAATATGGCACCCGACAATCACACAAGTCCATCTGCTGCTAGTCGTATTCGTCTCGTTTTCCAATTGGTCTCGCTTTCTCTAGTATAGCTGCTGCGATCATCACTTATCTTCTTCCAACAATTAAGAATCCTTGGATCTTTCATGCTCCACCTCCCTAGCGTTTTTCTTCATGCATATATATATATATATATATATCTAACAAAACTACCATCGGCAGACAGCCTTTCATCTATCAACTCATATCTACCAATCGCGTCATCACAAACTCCCTGGAAGTCTTCGTTTCCTGCAAAAATCCTTTCCTGACCATGCAGATGTCCCAGAAGATGTTCTTATTTTTATCTAGTCTTCCCAGTTCGTCTCTCCGCTACTTACCATTAAGGCCTCCGACTTTGGACACAGCTCAAGACCAATCGTATTGAGCCCTCCTTAATAGCAAAACATTTGGCATAACCTCTCTCCGACACCTTACTTCTCTTTACTTTTATATCCACATATTTTTACTTTCCAACTTGGATGCACCACGGAATCGTTAAAGTATCCGCATTGGTGAATACCAAACTTTCATGTGAAATCTTGCGTAGAAGACGTCCACCTTTGCCCCTTGATAGCATACAATCTCGGCCATCTTCATTCTCTACAAAAAGCGATTGATCACCGTTTCCCCGAGCTTATGATTTCCACCGGATTGAATTCTGTGTCATCTGCTTCATTGCCCCTGCCATTCTCTGTTTCTCTCAGCGCCCTTCCAACACACTTTCCAGCAGTTTCTCAGAAGAATTTATATAGTCAACTCTCGATATCCCGCCACCTTCGCATCGCTTGGGTCTGAACAAATGTAAAACATTCCTTGATCGCTTGACATACCGGCACACGTTTGGCACCCTACAACCACCAATATGTCTTATTGCACCAACCTGCCTTTTCCAACAAAAAAGTATTTGATGTACCGCCACTGGTAAGCTGTTGGCGAATTATTTTCTCTTTTTTGGACCATGATCCAGTTGTGGTGAATCTGTTGTCGGAGAAAATGTCAGATGTTGCCAGGAGCAGGGGTCAGCTGCTCCTTCCGAAAACGTGCCACCATAAGAGAGTCCATCTGGAATGCTCCCGCTTTCGAGAGTCAGACGGGTGCCAGAATAAGTTAAATGGGTCCCGAAGTTTATTTAGTTTGTGACATCAATTACGGTATGCATTTATTTTGATTTTTTCAGGTGTTAACCGATTTATATTTGTTACGATTTTAGTGTCGTAAAAAAGAAATCGATTAACAACTGAAAAACTGGTGTCTCACGACATTTACCCCTGAAAAATGCCATTTGTTTGCGTGCAGAGATGCATCAGCAATGGGCCTGGTTACCTTTCATTCAGTCTGCTGACTTGTCTGTTGGGGTGCTTTCTTTTTATCAAGACCACCCTGTCCTTTTTGGCGAAAGAGAAATGCTTGTATTCTTTTCCTTCTATCAACAGTCAATTAAGATGGAAAATGAGTAGACACCTTATCTCAGGGACATAAATCTTATTTTATCCCACATGATGCTTGCTTGCTGTCTTTAGTTTATCTTTTTGGCTGTACAGATCCGTCTGAAAATGTTCATTATCGTCGAAATTTGAATAGGAAACCAGTTCTTTCTGTTGTTGTTGTGGCTGCTGCTGTTTGCTGTTTGGAAAAAAATGTCGAAATCACGATTCACGCTTATACACCATAATTGTCGCATGAGTGTTCAAAGACATCGTGGTGAACGACACTTTTTAAGCGGCCAATTTGCAGAGTCATGCCAGACAAACGCCAAGCGTCACAGTTTGGGGGCGCCATTGGGTTCAAGTTACGATTTCGCCTGATACGAATTGAGGGAGCCCTCAACAGCCAGCGATTCATCAAGGACGTTTTAGAAGCAGAAGTGATACCATACCTTCAGATTTGTCCTGGCGCTGAATGTCCAAGACCTCTTCCGTTAACTGCAGATACCGCTTCTTGCCTGGCCTGCACGTTCGCCGAATTCATCCGCAGTTGAAAAAGTTTGAAGCATGATATCTGAGCGACTGGGCTAGTCGGGCTCTTCCACCAGTCACTACAAATGAACTCTGGCCTCTCATGGGACCAGCCTGATACGCTATTCTCCAAGATGATATCAAAAACCTCTTCCATTCAAAGCCGCGCAATGTTGAGTCCATTATTGTTGCTCGAGGTAGCTTCACACCATACTGAGTTTTCAAGGGAAAATATCGTTTACAGTTTTACAAATGTAATCAGGTATCTCGTGTACACGAGGAATCTGTAAAACGAATTTCATTTCAATAGCATGATGCTTTCTCAGTGTTGCAATATTCAGAAACAGTAGTGTATAACACCACGCACTATGCAGATTTTTGATAAGAACAAATCATGATAGGAATCGTAGAAAGGTGCTATGGAGGTAAATTTAAGTCCTTATGTCGAGATAATGTAGATACTAAAGTCCATGGCAGAAAATGAAAAATAACAAGCCTTTTTTTTTCGTTGGGACTGACTACATCTAACTCCGAGGATAGTATGGGGGACTTTCGGCCGACCGCTGTGATAAAAATAAGTCCCAATTGAAATCATTATCGCGTTAAAAAATACGTGCCGCGCACTAATAATATTAACATATTCGTAAACACAGTGGAGTAAAATTCCCGTACGGCGCAATACATCGCTCGCGCGACGCCCCGTCGCTTCCTGTGCGCCAGGAAGATGATGCAATATTTCTGCGTGTGCCGCCGCATTCGAAACAGTCTATTTCGACAACAGTGACCGCAACGCAACAGTGCATGGTATCGTTTTAAATCTCTCGACGAGATCTATTCAAATATGTGAAGAACATGTCGCAGTGGTTTGAACTGAACATTTTAACAATTGTTTTCTTGTGAACTGGATAACACTTTTGACAATATCGCGGTTTATCTAGACAACCGTGAGTGCAAAACGACTGTGCGTGGTATCGTTTTAAACAGAGGCGTAACTAGAACGAGGCAGGCGGGGTGGATGCCCCGGTCTCAGCTCAAGAAAGTGCGCAGAAATCATTGTTCACAATCTGATCAAAACTGAAACTTTTGCCCCATTTTCAGGTAAAGATTTTTCGCGTCATACTTTGTCATTTGTACATTTATAGAATTTGTTTATATCTTTTCCCAGTTTCGGTAGCTTTGGTAGCTTAAAATTTGCATTTCGTCCTTAACATTTTCAGAGAAAGTCAGTTGCTCACATACAGAAATAAAGGCATAGGTTCACATACGTTGCAAGATATGGAATTTGTGCACATTGCTGAACATTCCTTGGGGGCTACTCGATCATTACTGCGAACTACGAATTCCAACAGCAATTCGGTTCGTGAAGTCGCGGCTGCACGTATTTTGCAAGGTACCGATATTGTTCATATTGCTGAAGATTCTTTGGGGGCTATTCGATCACAACTGCGACTGCGAGCATCGACTGATACTTGCATTCGGTCCGTTTCATGTGGTACCCGAGGTTCGAATCAGTTGGGAAAAGCCGTACAGACAGTTTGATTGGGCCAATCACATAGATGTGATGTTAACTTTGTTTTATTGAGCGAGGTATATTTGTATGCATATTTGTGTGTATGCGAGTGTGTAAAATAGGAATACAGATGGAAGGCGCAATACTTTGTGGTTTGCCCCGGTCGCGGAACTACTTTCTTACGCCTCTGGCTTTAAAGCTCTCGAAGAGATCTATTCAATTACATAAAGAACATATTGCAGTGGTTTAAACTAAAATAAAAAAAAAAGATTTTCATGTAAATGTGTTAACGTTTTCGACAATGCAGCGGAATTCGCAGAATGAACGCAAAAGTGGAGAAAACCAAAACGGGAGGCAAGAGCAAGTGATGAGGAATGTAAAAATCCCATGTTGGGTAATTCGTGTAACGATCTGCTTTGTGTTCGAAATGTATCCAGCATTATTTGTAAACATTTTGTAAGCTACTTTTCATACCGTGGACCTCTTTTCACATCATGACTCTCCGATCCCACCTCGTAGTCCTACGTTCCAAACTGACGCCTCAATCAGAACTAAGCGTGCCTGTTTTTTTCTTTGACAACTGTCACATTTAAACTGTGTTTTCCTTCTTGTGTTCAACATGTGAGGAAAGGTATGTAATTACATTCTTTCTTGGATTCTTAATTAGCAAAAAATTGCCTAATTACACTAGTCAACACGATTGTTTAGACATGGAATAATGAAGGCGTTTCTAACAACTTCTCATGCTGAATTCGAAAATAAAATCATTGTTTTCTATCACACACAACTTTTCTATTACGAAGTTTTTAATTAATAAATGTATTGATAGATTTGACCTATTTTGTCAGAATTGTCATGCAATTTTCCTAGATATTTTTTTCTCTAATATGTACAGCCAAGCGGAAACATACGAGTTATGCATCGTGTCACGACATAAACACGTCATCAATCTGAGCAAACGTATGCATGTATTGAACTTACTTTCACTGCGTAAGCACTGATTGAGTTTGAGTTCTCTTTTGTTTGATGATTAGATTACTAGGCAACTGTGTTTTGGTTGATACTGTGTCATTATGCTAAGGAAGTGTTTAAATCATCCCGATACCTTCCGCTATGTGTGTGGATAATTGACATTTAAAGCTGAAAAGCAAAACATTTACTGGACTCTTAAAAATGCTATGAGCTATACGTTTTATTTGTAGTTCATTACAAAAAATAAAGTTGTAACGAAATTTCACTTTGCAGTTTTGGCTAAGTGGCAGAAAATTTACCATTAGAGCTGAAATATTTTGTGAAACGCAGCGTAATCTCTGACATAAAGTTGTCCAAGGTGATGCATGACTTTCGGAACAGTAAGTCAAAGGACAAAAAGGTGTGTGGGGCGGAAACGTTCAGGATAATAAAGGACGAGGGGAGAAACAGACAGACCAGGAAACAAACAAAAATACGAGCGCGCAAGCGACACGGACACACACACACAGAGACACAAAATCATAGGACTGAGGACCCGCTAAGTAATCAGAGGAACTGATGATCATGCTGCGTGGTCATTTAAGCAAAAGTTGTGCAGCCATTGCGTTTTAAATTTAAGTTTTACTAATTAGCCGATTTTCTTTGATTAATCCCCAATTTCTTTGATTAACGATTCACTAGCTAATGGGCAACGTTATCAATTTTTAACAATTATTGGAAATTAAAGAACAAACGCCCAGAGAAACTGCATGATACACCGCATTCCGTGCTGAGCAAAGCAGAAAATCTTTCGGGTTCGATTTAATCATCCAACTCACTACATCCCTACAAAGACTTCTTTACTTTTCTTAATTTCTCACCCTTGTCGTTGTACAGATGTATTACAATGATGATCCTTACATTCTCCCACAGGTTTTATTTCTTGCGATGTCTTTTAAGATACGACAGAAAAAAAAGCACATTTCCATAGGATACATTTAAGCTATAATTTTAATAATTTTTAACTTTTCATGACATTCAACTTTTCCATTAAGTGGTGTAAAAAATGTAATTTTATTACGTTGCTTCCGCTTTTAGATTTCAGTTCCAGTTTTTTATTTCTTTTTCGGCATTAGTTTTCAAGATTTTTTAGGTTCTTCATTTTCCAAACCCATTCTATTTTTTCAAACACCACGTTTCCCGAAAATTGTGATGATGAGTGGCACAGCCCTGTGTCTGGGTAAAACGGACGAATGTTCCTTCAAATTTAAACTCCGTGAATCAACCGATTTCTTTTATTAGAGAAAAAAATTTTCAGTCGCCCCGTTGAAGCAGTGGTCTAAGCGCTGCCTTTTGACCATCCGTCTATAATGGCACCAGGTTCGAATCCGTTGAAGCAGGGATTCAGTTTTTATCTGACATCATTGGTTTTCTCCGTATCCTGGTGCTAGCGACCCTAAATTAGGGACAGACGACTGCTTATAGCTCACCCAGTTGCTCAAATTGGTTCTTAAACCTTCAATCAAAAAATGAAAAAATTATCACTGAAGAGAACTCAGGGGTAGAATAATATTTTTCCCCATTTAGGCCCGGACTTACAGCAATGAGAATTCGACAGATTGATAAATTACCATGATGCTAGAGAGAATCAGCTCTCTAGCATCATGCTAATGATCAATCTCTGAGGATCATCACACTAGCATGGTAATTGGTTAAAAGTCCATAATTGACTGCACCAGAAAGGTTCACGATCAAGACATCCACTGCACTGAACACCGCGGTCTGTGTCAACCAAATAAGAAAGATGAGGAGAAGTGACAACCTTTATCATGTCATCCAGTTGAGCGTCTGTGAGATGAAACGGAGTGATGCACTCAAGCTCGAAGCCATTATCATCGGTAACTCTGAGACCTTTATGGATGGCTCCCTTAGGGTAATTAGCGGCAATACCATCAAAACTTTTCCAACACCTAGGAGAGTCCATGCCACAATGTGTTCTTGCTGTCGTGAGGGTGAAAGGTTAGTCCACATGCTATTAGGTGGACCCACATGCTGTTAGGTGGACTCACATGCTTTTAGGTGGACCCACATGCTATTAGGTGGACTCACATGCTTTTAGGTGGACCCACATGCTATTAGGTGGACTCACATGCTTTTAGGTGGACCTACATGCTATTAGGTGGACCCACATGTTATCAGGTGGGTGAGGATAGTAAATTGTCCTTTCAGTGTATTACACTTCCATGCTGGTTAATTTACAACAGCCTCTAGGCTTTAATTTTCATGTTCATATTACAAGTGATAAAGACCTACGCTAGGTTGAAAGTCTTCCGTGTTTTTTTTTTTCAATTTTTATTAACATACCTGGCATGCATATCTAATAAACTTCATGTTCCTGGTTCTCACGTTCTTATTTCTCATCTCTTTCCTAGCACTATTGCTAGCAGGCATCTTCCTGTTGTCAGACGGGAACCAAGAGGATTTTTATCACTTTGTGGCGATACTGAATTTCGGAAAACAAACAGAAGACTAAGTGCATTGGAAAGGGAAGGATAGTCAGAAATGTGTGCCTCTCAAAAAATGGGTTACTCTGAGTCTGTGTTCTAAATCAGAAAGAGAAAGTAAGACAACATCTATTTGCCTTTGAGCACATGAAATGTGAGCTTTAAACTTTCACACTTAATCTGATTTCCCTACCTTGCTAACAGTAACTCAATTTGCATTTGTGGAAAAAGAAGTGCTCATTATGAAAACTTTTTACAAAAGTCAAATTTCAACAGCTCATGCACCTACCAGATATGTAAGAAGAGCAAATTATCCAGATGTAAAAATACACAGAAGGACGAAATATTCCTATAATTCTAATCTTTTATTTGAAAGTTATTCAGTATACTATTGTATAAATACATCTGTGGCATCGATGAAAATGTGCATGTTCTACCAGGAAGATTTATAGAAAATACATATTAATACTAATAAACAATAAGGGTTAAAGCTCATTTGCTAGTACAAAGACGAAAATTTCACTTGTCATGTCACACTGGAAACCTGTTTATACTCTCGCATAATGAAATTTATTTTTCGTATTGCAGCCCATATCTGTAACCTTTGCTAGTACAAATCAAATTTCGTGCTATATACAATACATTGATCCATACACCGTCTTTGCACGATAATTTATTGTTTAAAAGATGACAGATATTTACAGAGTTAAAAAGATTAAAAACCCATTAGCACTTTCGGGTCGACGGTCGCACCCGTCTTCAAATGGAAAAGAGTAATTGCTGCCAGTGTACTTCAATATATACATCAGAGTGTGATCACGTGTTAAGTGTAGAGCAGTGTTGCAAGATTATCATACTGTTAACATCGCGTCATAGCTGAATTACAGATGAAACAGAACCCAAATGAGAATATGTTAAACAGAGTGCATATTATACAGAAAATGTGTATTTGTCAAAATTCACGTGTTAACAATCAATATTATTATTTAGGTTGATAGCTGTGATGTGTCGTTTCCGAATCCTGGGAAGGTCAACTGGGGAGTTGTCGTTTGCAGCAGCGGTCCCCAAAGGCTTCGATATATAAGCTTTCACTGATATGTAACGAGTATATTCAAGCGGCGGTATGTAACGACTTAATGTTGTTCTAGTCTGGTTGAACAGTTCCACATGCTACATTTCTGGCGAGTGCTGTATTGCTGTGGTTAACACGGATATCGTATTTACGCTCGTGCACTCGAGTCCCAAGGCTACGTTTTGTAGAACCCACGTAGTTACTTGCATGTCCACCATTGGAAAGGTCTATCAAAGGGACATTGTACTATCTCCATTTATACAAAATGTCAGGTTGTTCTTGGTCTTTTTTGACAAATGAAATTAAGTTCCTGTATCTAATGACAAAATGAATATCGTATTTCAGACAAATGCATGTCAATACATTGGTTATGTCTGGGTACTGTTCCATTGTACCAACAAAACGTTTTGCTGTTTTTTGGTCTTTGATCAAATATCTAGATCTATCATTTGAAATTCTTCGATAGACTGGGTTAATCATGTATTAGGATATCCATGTTTGGCAGCTAAATCAAAAATGAAATTTATCTCAGATTTAAGCAAAGTGTCAGCAGACGAATCCGTAAAAGCTCTTCTGATTAAAAAGTTGATGGCTGATAACTTGTGTGGTAATGAGTGTGAAGAGTTAAACGGAATTAGATTATTGCTGGCGGTAGGTTTTCCATAAACTGAGTAAGATAGATTACAAGTTTCTGGGTTACGGGAAATTCGGAAGTCTAAGAACGGCAAAGAGTGGTTAGATTCAGTTTCTATCGTTTGCAAAGAATAGTTAGATTCGAAGTCTAGAATGGCAAAGAGTAGTTTTAATTCGAAGTCTAGAATCGCAAAGAGTAGTTAGATTCAGTTTCTACCTTTGCTAACAAATAACCAAATGCATGAAAGTTAACTTCACCAAGCATTAAAACTTACTGTATTAGCTTCTTAATAAGCGTAAGCCAAATATTGTCTTTTACCACGGGATTTAGAAACTTTCCATGTATGCCTTATATTTTCGCGAGACAATACAAGACTGCCGTAAATTCTAGACGTCAAGTTAGCCTGCAAGGTTTACATGTTATTCCAATTCATTTATTCCACAAGTATTCAACTTTGCTATCACAACTTCAAACCATAAAGAGAAAAACAATCCCTATTTACATTTGGGATATTACATCACTGTATCGCATTTTACATTTAAAATTGGCAATCTCCGCGGTCCGCTCTCCCTCTAGCGGCAAAAGGAAGACTTACTGTAGTACGGGTAACGTTCTTGGCTCAATGCTTGGCTGTTGGTAGATCGCTCATTACGTTCAGTTGTCTTGGTTTGGTGTATTTTTGCATTCATTCTGGAATTTCCACACTTCCTGTCTTGAAGACGTATTATTCTGACAGCAACCAAGCGTGTAACGTCACACGTAGTCTGTTGACAAATTAGTACCAGCTGAACCTCTTAACTCATATATGGCTGCTTCAACTCTCCCATCGGTTTCTTCCGAAGCTCCGCCTTCTCCTAGGATGTACTATCCCAATGTTTTTTTTTTGTTTTTTTTTTATTGGAGGTTTAACGACCACCATGAGCAACTCAATGGGCTATAAGCAGTCACCCGTCCCTAATTTAGGGCCACTGGTTCCAGGGAAGGGAGAGTGCCAGTGCCGTATGACAAACACAACATCCATGCCTGACCGGGATTCGAACCCGGACCCCTTACGGACGAACGATCAGAGGCCAGCGCCTTAGACCACTGCGCCACCGGGGCGGCTATCCCAATGTTGACGATGCTTTTAGTTCATCCGATCGTGAGTATGAACCAGTTGCTGCCGATTCGGAGATGACTGACTTGGCAGAGTCTAAATATACCACCCCCAACGTCGTCAAGATATGCTTTTCAAATTTCAAACGAAATATTGCAACGTTACAACTTCTATCCTGAATAAGAAGTAACCTTCAGTCAAATCCTCATCTACGGGAGATCCTGACTTTCATCCAGAGTTTTCCTTGGAATCCACGGACGCACTTAATGTAATTATGGCTCAAAGGGATGATCCTGCTTTTGCTGTGATTAGAAGTCCCAACAACGTTTAATGAAGATCACACGTTTGTTATTTCTGAAACTGATATGGGCTATCTCTCAGGTACTTTACAATCTGGTCCTTTGAGAGCTTCAGGATTTGTCCAAAATTATCAAATGCAGCCTTATGACCGCAGTCTTTCTTTTTTTACACACAGCACAAAAAAGAGAATTTTTAAGTGTTTTCTTGCGTTCCCTCGACACCAGAAAAACGTCAAGGAAATACAGCCTACTTATGACAATCCGTTTTAAAACCATTTCGCTGAACCGATCCAAATATTGCAAAACTTTTGACTCATCCTCTGTGTATTAACCGCACCAATCTATTTTCTGCAACACAAAACCTACTTGGTGTACCGCTACTTGTAAAATGTGGGTGAACTGCTTTTCGAGTTTTCCGGACCATGATTCAGTTGTGATAACTTTTTTGGCTGAAAAGGGGTTAAACGTTGACTGGGGCAGAAGTTAGCTGCTCCTTCTAATAACATGCCCCTATGAGGATGTTCCTCTGGAAAACTACCGCTTTTGTAGAGTGGAACAATAGTAAATACAAAGAAGAATAAGACACAGAGTGTTTCAGTTTGGGATATCATTTCGGAGCGGAATTATTACGATTATTTCGAGGTTTAATCTATTTCTATTTATTGAGAATTAAGGGATGTCACACTATCATGTACCCATTAAACAAGCCTTTTATTTTGTGTATATAAGTACATCAGCGAAGAGAGAATCTTAGGTAAATTTATAGAAGACGAAAGATTTGAACATCTATTAAGCAAAGTTCAAAAGACAGCACGTTAATTCTCTCAGAGGCGTTGCGGAAGAGTTTCTGAGAAGTTTTATAGCACTGAAATACCGTCACACTGTGAATGAACTCTTACATTCATTCGAAAATATGGGGAGTAATATGTCCTTTGAAAATTCTTAGGCTCCGATTTGGATTTCCCCTTTGAGAACAACAGTGCCACCTGCAACGAACATGGCGTGTGGTTTCACTAAGGCATCTCCATCATGGAAGGAGTTACCACGGTAAGTAGAGTTGTAGTCTTCTTGCTGACTTTTGTTGGACACTTAAGGGGGGTGTTTCAGATGCTAAATACCGAAGAAGCTCATCAACTGTCACATTTTTGGTAATAAGAAGAGTGCTATAAATGTACGTAAATGCACACATTTTTCAAGTTTAACATATCTGTCAATAAAACGTGTTTGAATTCAGCAGGTAGAATACTATTAGGACCAGAAAGTTTTTCATGTGTGCAAAAAAATTGTTTCTTTTGTGAATCAGTGTTATCTGAAGTCATAAATATGATACGTATTTATGACTTCACCTGCGAAGACACTTTTGTTTCTCTGTTTAAGATGGGAGCACCAATGCGTAATAGCATTGTTTCCGGGATTCCTAATAAGCAACAAATTACTATTTATCTGAATTCATAAAGTTTAAAAGGTCTAACCTGAAAATTCATTGGTTTCCGAAGAGACATTTCCTTATCGGCAAGAGATAAGGAAATGTCTTAAGGTTTTTATGATAAAAGATTTAGAAAGACGTATAGTTGATACTTGTCATCGGATCATCAGTGGATGGATGCCTAGAGCCCAATGTTTTAAATTATTAATGCCTGGTAATCAATACTTCTCTAACGCTTTGTAACATTCAACATTCAGTTAGTAGAAGTCGACTCTGCGTAACTATTCGAACCATTGGCACAAGGCTGTCTTGCTAACTAATTTTTGTTATGGAATTGACTGCGTTTAATCTTAGTGGACCCACCTACAAAAAAAAGTGTTTCACCATCGGCGCTTCGAAGATAATTTCACATTTTTATTCCATTATCATCTATTTAGGGTTTGCTCTCATACGGTGTTAGAGTTCGTAACCCAAAGAAAACCGTATAAGATCCAATGACAAGAAAAAGAGAACGAAGTAAGATAATCTGCTTGATGTTGCAGCAAAGAGGAAGGAGGGAACATTCCAAACCAACTGCCGACATGTGTGACAGCGCAGGACCTGGCATCGAAGCCTGTGGTGTTTTACATGATGGTGTGGAATGTATTTAAGATGTTCAAAACGTACTTTGAAATGGTTCTATGAAAGCGTAGAGAGAGTAATGGAAGGGGAAGAACAATTTATTAGGATTTCTAATGGAATTTCGACACTCACATAGTCACGACCAGAACCAATGTCACTAACATACATATGCATGTCAATTAATTTCTTTTATTAGGCAGAAGCCACGAGATGGTCATGTAGCGCAAGTCTTACATATAAACGCTTCGTTCACCACGTTGCTTTATCATTAACCTTCTTATTTTACTACATGATGCATTTATAACAGAATTGCATTGAGAACACAGTATAACGAAGTAAATTTCTCCGTCATTTTTAGTCTACGCCGGGATTCGAACCCGAGGCCGCTTATTCCGGAACAAGTGGCTCTACCAACTGAGCTACGCAGACATTTGTTCTGATTCCTATCTGCCTTTATGTCGTGTGCGTCCTGCTGGCAGTTACGTCACATCTCCCCCCCGAAAGAGGGCCGGGGGCATGGCCCACGGGTCAGCCGTGACCATGAATCGTTGCAGGCAGCCATCCACTGTAGAACGTGCACTTGAGAACTCCCAGTCAATCTGCTGTGTGGAATGCAACATCACACATTTTTTATTTTTTTTTCGAAGCGCTGGAGAAGGAATTCTCTGATTTTTCCTGTCTCGCTGTGTGGAAATAACATCACACCAATGCGAGATTTTGAACGGCCGGGTCATCCGGATAGTTCGGGCGCCATTATAACGAAGTAAATTTCTCCGTCATTTTTAGTCTACGCCGGGATTCGAACCCGAGGCCGCTTATTCCGGAACAAGTGGCTCTACCAACTGAGCTACGCAGACATTTGTTCTGATTCCTATCTGCCTTTATGTCGTGTGCGTCCTGCTGGCAGGTACGTCACAACAGTTCTCGAATGATGCCAAAACACTATAGTTCTGTAATTAATGTCCACCTGTAATAATGGGTAGCGAAGCGTTCATACATTCCGCGCGAGTACGCAGCGAAGAATGTCAAACACGGCAGCTTGCGACTTTTATGGGCCAAGAGGTTTTTAAAAGAGCAAACGCCGAAACTCATCAGGAATGTTAGGTAATTAATGAAATTAAATTACGACAAATGGAGTCTTTCTCAGATGGTGACAAAAGACGTCATGGCACGCTTTCTGCTGAAAATCCAAAGCGTGCTCCGTTCTGTAGGCAAATTGTATAAAAGTTAACATAAGCTAAATAATGAATATTTTGAATGTCCTTATTTTGGCTAAATTACTTAACTGAGATTCAATTTTGTTATTGAAATACTGTTTTGACAGTTTTGTCCTACTTATTAAGGTCCTAATGCCTTCTACATTGTATTCGATTCTAGATCATGAAAGATAAAGAAAATTTCCTCGGGGATGTCTTTTTTGGAAACAGCAAAAAGAAAAAAAAAAGGGAACAAGTATTTTTATAGGCCGAATTTTTTTTTTTTTATGCGTTAGATGAATTTTCATCAACTCATGTTTAGAATCCATGGAAAAACGTAACTTCTGCATATTTTACCGCACTTACGTATGACTCCAGTTTAAAAGGCACATTACAAGTTCTTACTCGTGGGCTTGATCATACTGACCACAAATACTATTTGCCATTGTTGAAAATAAATCTACATCAGATTTTCAGATTTGAGTGAAAAATAACAACTGCAATTTGCTGTGCGAGTGATGTTTCCTTTTGAATTGTTCATGAAATGAAATGAACCGCCACACAACGTAATAAACTGCTTCGATGGGGAGCCCGTTTTTGAAAAGAATTAAAGAAAATATCGTAAAAGAACTGAAATTCTGATAGTGTCATTTTTTAGAGTTATAACGCAATGTTATGATGATAATAAGATAGGGAACAAAATGAAAATAAAGAAAAGTTAATTTCATTTCAAATTTCTATAATAAACATCATCATGTGTTCCTTCTTCTCAACGACGATGGAACACCAACAGAAATATCCCAATATGTACTAAAAATAGTTAAAATATAAAATCACAAAAGAATTTCATTTTTTCATATATCACAATTTCCCAATAAAAATATGTGGTGATTATCAAAACCTACCTTAAGAAGAAGTTTTTTGAATCAGATTAGTGTTTATGACGTGCAGAGCTTTTATGTGAGTCTTTTATACCCCACGACGGTAATTGTTGCAATTCTGAAATGGTGTATTGTTATACAGTTGCTTATGATTACTTTGTTGTAGTTTTCATCACAGCTATTGTTGCTGGTCCTGCAACCATGCGGCATTATTGAATCGATAACGAAGAGACATGATGCTTTTTTGCGTATTAAATAACATAAAAATTATACAACACCATTGTCGTTCCTTACACTCTAAAAATTCCTTTGAAGTTCCGACACAGGTTGTGGCGCAGTGGTCTAAGCACTGGCATATAATAATTCGTCCGAGATACGTCCGGGTTCGAATCCCATTGACGCTTGGATGTCGCGTTTGTCTTACGGCACTGGCTCTCTCCCTACCCTGGAACTAGTTGCGCAATGTTAGGGACAGGCCACAGCTTATACCCCGCTCAGTTGCTCACGATCACAGTGGCCGTTAAAAGCATATTCCTAATGCAACCTTTCCCGTGAAATGACCGAAAAAAAACCCCTTAAATTTCACGGATACTTCGTACGTCAGAAAATTAAGAATTATCAGACATCTTTCCTCGAATCCTTTCGTATAATAACAAAAATTCTGTTCATATTCTTTTTGTATCCATATGACAGGAAATTCCCGATAATAGAAGAAATCTGCGGGAATACTTGATGTTGGATTAATTATTAAATTTCAGTCGTCTGTAGGATGATATGATTTCGCAGTTCTGTAGCGAAATCAGATATTGTAGATAGAATATCACATAAAAGTTTGGATACTGTAGCAGTGGTGAATTTAGAAGTACCGGGTTTTTTTGCACAGCATCGGTTTTGGGAGCCCATCATTTTGCCAGGCATTTTTAAAATACATTTTAAAAATCTATTAAACCTTTTCCACATTACAAAAATTAATATAAAATGTATATCATAGGTTACAAGAAAGGGACTGCACGACAATGGTGGTGCACAAGTAAAGTTTTTTTGTTTTCAGTGTCAGTACACCTCCAGATGGGCGCCATTTGCTGCCCAGAGGACATCCAAGCGATATTTGATTTCACGCCATGTTTTGTTTAACATCTCAGCAGTGACAGAACCAACGACGTCCGTGATTTTGCTCTTCAACGTCTCGAAATCCGTAACACTGCTAGAGTAAACTTGGTCTTTTATATAAAACGTTTAGAGGCGTTATGTGGCCATGCCATGGTGTCGTCCCGGCCAATCCATCTGTGCAGAAATGGGGCTTTCAGGAACTCTCGAACCATTTTTCGCCAATGTGGCGGGGCACCGTCTTGTTGGAAAATTATCGAAGGTTGAAGTGCTTGCAACTGAGGTGCAAGAAAAAGTTGCAGAATGTCCAGGTAAACGCTAGATGTTGCCGTGGGCTCGCTAAAAAAGGTGGGTCCGATGATTCTGTAATGTATCAGGCTGCACCATAAGTTTACTTTCGGACTATCCCTCTGTTGTTCGATCAAATAATTGTGATTTTCTGATCCGCAGATTCGCGCATTGTGCCTATTTACTGTGACAGAGACGTGTAACGTGCCTTCATCAGAGAAACAGATTCAGTGCATATAATCACTATCATGCGCTATGCACTGCAACATCTCCGTCGCAAATGCAGCTAGCCGCCCCGGTGGCGCAGTGGTCTAAGGCGATGGCCTCTGATCATTCGTCCGAAAGGGGTCCGGGTTCGAATCCCGGTGAGGCATGGATGTTGTGTTTGTCTTACGGCACTGGCTCTCTCCCTTCCCTGGAACCAGTGACCCTAAATTAGGGACGGGCGACTGCTTATAGCCCATTGAGTTGCTCACGGTGGTCGTTAAACCTCGAATCAAAAAAAAAAAAAAATGCAGCTAGGCGAGGCCGGTCACCTGGCTGAAGAGCTTCAATGATCTGTACTTTATAAGCATACATATGAAAACCTTTGTGTAAAGCTTTATGAACCGTGGCGTGGAGAATCCCAATTTCCAGAAACTGGGAATTCACCACTGCCACAGTAACCAAACTTTTATGCGATATTCTATTCACATTATCTGATTTCGCTACATAACTGCGAAATCAGATCATCCTACAGACGACTGAAATTTAATAATTAATCAAACATCAAGTATTCCCGCAAATTTCTACTATTACCGGAATTTTCCTGTCATATGGATACAAAAAGAATATGAACATAATTTTTTGTTATTATACGAAATGATTCGCGGAAAGATGTCTGAAAATTCATAATTTTCTGGCGTACAAAGTATCCGTAAAATTTAAGGGGTTTTTTTCGGTCATTTCAGGGGAAAGGTTGCATTAGGAATATGCTATTAACGGCCACTGTGACCATGAGCAACTCAGTGGTGTATAAGCAGTGGCCTGTCCCTAACATGGCGCACCTAGTTCCAGGGAAGGGAGAGAGCCAGTGCCGTAAGACAAACGTGACATCCATGCGTCAATGGGATTCGAACCCGGGCCTATCTCGGACGAATGATCATATGCCAGCGCTTAGACCACTGCGACACCGGCCTCGGGACTTCAAAGAAATTTTTAAAGTGTAGGGAACGACAACGGAGTTGTATCATTTTTAAATCAGATTAGTGTTTATGACGTGCACAGCTTCGATGTGTCTTTTATGCCCCACGACGGTAATTGTTGCAATTCTGAAATGGAGCATTGTTATACAGTTGCTTATGATTACTTTGTTGTATTTTCCATGTAACATGGTTAGTACGAGGTTGAACCGCCATGAACTGCGTCACACTGTGCAATTCTGGCATGGAGTCTGTCGTACAGATGTTGGATGTAAGTTTGGGTTATTGAGTTCCAGTCATCCTCAACCTGTACGCGTAAATCGGGGACGGTCGTGGCTGGCCGTGGAGGCCGGATAAGCCGTTGTCCCATAAAATCCCACACGTGCTCAATAGGGGACAAATCCGGTGAACGTGCAGGCCATGGAAGTTGTCTCACACGCTGAAGTGCATGTTGCGTTGCACGTGCCGTATGTTGGCGTGCGTTATCTTGCTGGAAAACACCACGACGGACCGACCTCACAAATGGCACAACAACCGGCTGAATGATGTTGTTGATGTAGGAGGTGCTGTTTAACGTACCCGGTAAGAACACTTTTTGTGTACGGGAGTGATAACTGATCGCTCCCCACACCAGGACACCAGGTGTATGCCCTGTGTGTCGCCGGCGATTGCAAGAATGGTGGGGACGCTCCCCTGTGCGTCTGCGAACACGCATACGGCCATCGGAGGCTCCCAAGCAGAATCTGCTCTCATCGCTGAACACGACAGATCGCCATTGCGTTCTCCAGTACAGACGTTGGCGACACCACCGCAGCCGTTCCTGACGGTGGGCTGGAGTCAGAGGTACACATGCCAGAGGCACACGTGCACGTAGTCCTGCATCCAGTAGACGGTTGCGGATTGTTCGCACAGGCACCTCAGGTGCAACGGCAGCTCGGATTTGCGTCACAGTGGATGTTATGCTTGACACCGCCGCTCTTCTTATGCATCGATCGGTCCGCTCATCAGTCCGTCTGTGACTCTCGGTTCCACGTCTTCTCGTGTGGGAATGTTCCTCGGACCATCTACGCCACCATCGTACCACCACCGATACTTCCCGTCCAAATCGCTCCGCAATACGACGATACGACCACCCGGTCTTGCGGAGTCCGACTAGACGACATCGCTCAAAGTCCGATAACTGCTGAAATCGTACACGTCTTCCATGTCCAGGCGTTGCAGCTTCTTCAGGGTCTTCGCACGTGTCTGTACGCCGACGACTGATTACATTCACTTCGCCGTATTCCTTAAATACCACCGACGATAATTTGCATATTATGCCGTGCTGTGGCGTAAGCGCTCACCGGTTGGTCCCGAAATTAACATCACACCTACGTAAACTTGACCCCACTAACATATGTAAATTTCATGATCGTCCGCCAATTCCTTCTTGGTGTTCTTTTTTCACTTTCCGGCAGTGTATATTCAATTTTGTGTCCAGTATTACTAATGCGATTTCGGAATTTATTACTACATAAATATGTATATATAAAGTACGTATATTTATAGATGCATCTTTATTTTTAACACCAAAAGAAGAAAAAGGATACCACCCACAAAATTCGTACTGCGCGATGATTTTAGTAGACGGGCGTGTACCTTCCAATAGCGGACAGATTATCTTGTCCAGAGGTGTCTGCTATTCAGAGGTTTTACTGTATTACCAAATATAGTTTCAATATAGTGAATAAATTCAGGAAAACAATCAAATTATTATATACACTGCCGGAAAGTGAAAAAAGAACACCAAGAAGGAATTGGCGGACGATCATGAAATTTACATATGTTAATGGGGTCGAGTTTACGTAGGTGTGATGTTAATTTCGGGACCAACCGGTGAGCGCTTACGCCACATCACGGTATAATATGAAAATTATCGTCGGTGGTATTTAAGGTATACGGCGAAGTGAATGTAATCAGTCGTCGGCGTACGGACACGTGCGAAGACCCTGAAGAAGCTGCAATGCCTGGACATGGAAGACGTGTACGATTTCAGCAGTTATCGGACTTTGAGGGAGGTCGTCTAGTCGAACTCCGCGAGGCTGGGTGGTCGTATTGTCGTATTGCGGAGCGATTTGGACGGGAAGTATCGGTGGTGGTACGATGGTGGCGTAGATGGTCCGAAAAACATTGCCACACGAGAAGACGTGAAACCGGGAGGCATAGGCGCACTAATGAGCAGACCGATCGACGCATAAGAAAAGCGGCGTTGTCAAGCAGAACATCTACTGTGACGCAAATCTGAGCTGCCGTTGCACCTGAGGTGACTGTGCGAACAATCCGCAACCGTCTACTGGATGCAGGACTACGTGCACGTGTGCCTCTGGCATGCGTACCTCTGACTCCAGCCCCCCGTCAGGAGCGGCTGCAGTGGTGTCGCCAACGTCTGCACTGTAGAACGCAATGGCGATCTGTCGTGTTCAGCGATGAAAGCAGATTCTGCTTGGGAGCCTCCGATGGGTGTGTGCGGTTTCGCAGACGCACAGGGGAGCGTTTCCACCCTTCTTGCATCCTCCAGCGACACACAGAGCCTACACCTGGTCTCCTGGTGTGGGAAGCGATCAGCTATCACTCCCGTACACATCTAGTGTTTGTACCGGGTACGTTAAACAGCACCTCCTACATCAACAACATCATTCAGCCCGTTGTTGTGCCATTTGTAAGATCGGTCCATCGTGGTGTTTTCCAGCAAGATAACGCACGCCCACACACTGCACGTGCAACGCAACATGCACTTCAGGGTGTGAGACAACTTCCATGGCCTGCACGTTCACCGGATTTGTCCCCTATTGAGCACGTGTGGGATTTTATGGGACAACGGCTTTTCCGGTCTCCACGGCCAGCCACGACCATCCCCGATTTACGCGTACAGGTTGAGGATGCTTGGAACTTAATACCCCAAACTGACATCCAACATCTGTACGACAGACCCCATGCCAGAATTGCACAGTGTGACGCAGTTCATGGCTGTTCAACCTCGTACTAACCATGTTACACGAAAATATTATTTTTCAGTTTACCAGCAAATACAGCTGTATTTTGCCATAATGTTTTGATCACGTTATCCTCTGTATTCCGTTATTATGCTATATAAATTTCGTTGGTATCAGACGTCTCCTTCTTGGTGTTCTTTTTTTCACTTTCCGCCAGTGTATATCAATAACTCATCAAGAATCACATTAAATGTTTCTACTTCAAATTGTTTCATTACGGCTATTGTCATCTGCATATTTGTATTTGATCGTGATTTGACAAAACTTCCAGGAGGTTTTTCACTTAATCTTTTAGCTATTTGTTCATATTTTTCAAAATTATTTCTTTCATGGGCAATGAAATGGGATAGTGACCAAAGAAGTTTACATCCAATTAACAAATCTAGTGAAGGGTTTTGTGAATTAATACTAACTTTATCGCATCTTTCCAAAATATCATGCCAAAGAACACACATGAAAACAGATTCGAATTTCATAAACTTTTTTGTAAGGATTTTGCTTTCTGCCGAGGTTCAGGTTTTTTTTTATTAAATTATCAGATACACTATCTGGGGCACTCAAAATATTGTCATAGTCGGTGAACAGTGCTCTTACTCATTTAAAATGACCATGCCATCTAGTCTTACTCAAGCTTTTTAAGTGAAATAATTTATTATTCATAGTTTGGTTCAAATTGCTAGAAAATATGGCCCATTTATGAGGGGAACTTGAGAGAAAAAACATAGCAACGTCTGTAGGTAGGAAAAAAGATTTGGGGCCTCCAGACAATGGAAGCTGCAAATTTAATATGATTAACAGAAATTATTTCTTCGATTTACGCTTTTTGGAACTTTAAGTTTTCAGCCCTCAATAAAATGGGTGTCAGCACACTCATTTTGTTGGGGACCAAAGACTTCCGAAAAATCCAGGCCCCTGTCAGACTATGAATGGGCCCCTGAACTGACCGTGGCTCTTTAATCCCCTCCCCCTTTAATCTGTCTCTGATCTTTTCTGTCCCAGCTGCTATCATTTACACTGGGGAACACAGTTTTCGTTGACTTAGATCTGACACTTATTTTTTACTAACTTTTGGGTTGTGAATCCAAATATGACTTCAATTTTTTTCTACCACATCAACTTTTTACGATACAGGGTACGCTCCATGTTCCTCGAAAAACATACAAACTTTATACATAGAAAGGAAAATAAAGAAAAAAAAGTTACCTGAATGTACTATATTTACATCTATTTTGTTCATACAAAGCATATATTGCTACTGTCCGGCAAATTGTATGCAAGTCGTAGCAGTTAAGATAAAAGTTTGCGCTTATAACTTTTCCTGGAGTGTTCAGTCTGTGGACAATCCCGCCGAACGCTCCACCAATAATCAGCCAGCATGTATTCATCCCATCTACCCTGATACCGTCCTTCCATGACTTTCAAATCTTGGTGGAATCGTTCTCCTTTTTCATCACTGACGGCACCAAGATTTTCCAGGAATGTATCAAGATGTCTATGCAGAAAATGCACCTTGATGCTCATGTTGCAGCCAAGCATTTTGTAGGAGTCCAAGAGTTTCTGAATAATTTTGGTGTAATTCTTTGCTCGTGTATTTCCAATAAAGTCCTTGACAATGACCTTGAATGATAACCAAGCATTCTTTTTCAGTTCTGACATTGCCCTGATGAAACGTTGATCTTTGATGAGCTGCCGAATCTGTAGACCATCAAATACACCGGCCTTTATTTTTCCAAAGACAGGCTAGGAAATGCCGTAATGAGGTACTTGAAACAGTCTCCTTGAGTTGGCAAAGCTTTAACAAACTGTTTCATGAGACCTAGTTTCATGTGCAGAGGTGGGAATATTATGTTTTTTATATCTACAAGCGGCTCATGTAGAATGTTTGGATCACCAGGTTTGAGGAAAGATCGTGAAGGCCAATTTCTTTCCGCCTAATGTTTCTCACGTGCTCTGCTGTCCCACATGCACACGTAACGGGGATATTTTGTATATCCGCGTTGCTGACCAAGAAGGAAGCATACCATTTTAAGGTCAACACATATGATATGTCCCAATTGTGTGTGTGATATTGCAACAACTCAATGACTCTCTTTATGTCTCCATATTCTTCACAAAGACAAACTGAATGACAAATTGGGACTGACCCAAATAAATTGTCATTGTGAAGGAGGACACACTTTAAGCTCCGCTTTGAGCTATCGATGAACATTCGGCATTCAGTTGCGTTATACTTTGCAATTCTCAATTTCTCCGTTAAACCTCGTATGTTATGGCAATATATAAAGCCACTATCACTTCTAAAGTACTGCAGAAATTCACTTTCTCTGGTTCGAAAGTACGATACCTTCGTTCTTTTTTCAAGAAGGTTTTCTCTCACGCAGTCTTGATACTAGGAGTTCTGAAGCCTTCTTTGACAGTCCCAAATCACGTGTCAAATCACTCAACTCATGCTGATCAAATCCCTTACGAACAGAGTCATCTTCAACTACAAAATCGGCATCACTGTTGTCACACACTTCATCACCATAATTATGTTCTTCAAGAGAGGGTACTGTAAAGAAAACCGGCACTGTGATTTCAGCTGAATGAGGCTGTGGCCGTATATCTGATGGTAGACGAGGATACTCTATATTACATTTATTTTTCTTGTTATATCCTGATGTTTCCACTATGCAAAAATAGCAGTCACTTACATGATCTATTGGCTCTTGCCAAATCATAGGTATTCCAAATGGCATTTGATCACATGTTCCCTTCGTCCACATTCGTAAACTCTCCACACACTGCTTGTACACCTTATGAGGGGACCATGACTTATCCTGATCACCCAATTTAACTTTGAAATATGCAAAATAGACTTGCTTTACAAATGCGCTGATGTTCGCCCTTTGACAGGGAATCGTGAAACTTCCACAGATATAACCAAATGAATCAGGGTTGTTTATGCACTTCCGACGAGAAACAGAACAGGTAGACATCTTAAATTAAATACGTGTTTATAAAATAATAACATTCGCTAAGCAAGTTATGAAAAATAGCTAACAGTGAATTTCCATTTATATAGAGCGGCACACAACCTCTCACCACGCTGTGGTGCGTGTAACTGAATACCCTAGGCAACTAACAACCTTTCGCTGGTCCACAAGGTCGTCCTCTACCCCTCCCTCCCCACTCGATGGAGGCGCTTTGCTTTCGGCCAATAGGGAACACTAGTGCTCTCTTCCATCCCGGCTACAGTAATCGCATGCACATAAGCGGTAGAGAAAAAACTTGACGTGATAGAAGAAAGCTAGCTGCCCTTACAAAATCAGCATGCCTATTTCAGTCAATGCAGATAAGCGGTAGAGAAAAAACCTGATGTGATAGAAGAAAACTAGCTGCAGTTACAAAGTCAGCATGCCTATTTCAGTCAAAGTCAGCTGAAAAAACGAAGTCAACAAAAAACATGTTAAAAATTGTTCCTCGGTGTTATCAATGTAATCCATTAAAAATTTCATTTGCTGATTTTTGTGTTAAAATTTGTTCTTTCATCCTAATTTTTTTACATAGTCTGTGACGGGCTTAAATTTTATTACATGCTGGGATGGTAAATAATATTAACTGCTGGGATGCCATCTTGCCCAATTTCAAACACTGATTTCTGTAGGTGGTCAAATTTCAATTTTATTTCTGTAAAAACATATAGCAGTGGTCACTCAGGGTTTGAGTCGTCATTGTTCTCCAGCCAATAGCTATCAAATAATTGCCCGGCAAATCTCCCTTTTTCAGGCGGAGTTGCCATTTGTATTACATATACATATAAAAATACTCAAGCTTCCCGTGCAGGGAGAGAAATAACTAATTTTGGGGGGAGCAATTTTTCTCCTCAGATTTAGCGTTGCAGAGCAATTGTTTAATTACATGGAGGACTTTTCCAACTTACTTTTATTTAAATAATTAATTTATTATAAAAAATTACTAGCTCACCTTTCAATATCTATCGATAATACTGTAATCAGTAACTCAAAGTAAAATCTAAAAATATTTTAGTAGATGTGGAAAATCATAGACTGCTGTCTGACGTAGACCTCATCATCACTGCACAGTGGGGCTACACGAGGAAGCTTTTTCTAGATGAAAGCAAACACGATTAAGTTATGAATAGAATTTTATTTTATTTTTAATGTGTAAGCAAAATCGTATACAATGACTCATTAGTGGACAAAATCCACGTAATGATTGTGGGATCTGGGTATGATTCCCTTCCACAACTTCTTAACAGGGTCAATAACATGTGTATGCTACGTGAAAAAATCTCAGTAAGGAAAAGGAAGGTCCCTTGCAATCAGGATGAAAAGATCACAGGTTGAACATTTTTATATGTACGTCTTTTTAGGCCTAAGTTTTTTTATAGATACTAGGAGCTGCACTGTGACCATCCCTGTAAAAAACTGAACTTAAAGAGTACCGCAATGCTAAACTTGATACAAGGTACACTGTTCAAACCCACGAAGATGGAATTGTAAAATATACATAGAAATGGCAGCAATCAGTGTGAAAACATCACCAGCAGCGTGTAGCAAATGATGCACTGAATAAAATATGACAAAAAAGAGCGTTGGAGATAAGCCCAGAAATATGCATAGGCTGCAGTTTAGCATTACAGACAATAGCGTTTTATCATACCCTACTTTTTTTAAAAAATAGAGATATTAATGGAAATTTCCATTTTAAACTGTAAATCAAAGTTTTGTAATTCAAATATGAGTTTGATATATGAGAAGATGGAATTGTAAATATATACATAAAAAATGACATATAACCTTTCATCGCTAACTGCTATTTTTGCATCGCAAAGCTTGAAGCGATAGTGCGTATTTTTCCCCTGTTCCAGTGTCAATCGTGCAAGTTTTAGAAATTCTGTTGTTACTGTAATTTGTCATAGCACATTCTCTTGCTGCCAAAAACAAACATCTTACCTTAATGATTGGGTGTTTTGTAATCCCTGCCAGGCACTACTTATGCTACACAAAGAGCTAAATATACCAGATTTAAGCCTCGAGCAATGGGGGTTACACATGTTTATAACCAGTGCCGTATTTGGATGGGGGGGGGCGACCGGGCTACAGTCAGAGACGAATTTTCTCACTGATCTGAGCAATTATACGACTGCAAAATTTGGTAAAAATTAAACATTATTATTTTGCAGTAGTATATTTATAACCAAAAATTGAGATAAAAGTCCTATGGTATGTAGTTTGATATTTCCGGATCTTTATTTGAGAAATGCTGTAGCTTGTCACCTCAGCCGAACACCTGTGGTTCGTTTCCTTTCCATTGCTAACAAAATTCCAATACTGTGAGTGGAGGGGGGTTGCAGAGCAGGAGTATAGGCAGGAATCTTTCCTGGGGGGCGGGGGGGCAAAGATACAAGTTCAGGTTTGAACATAAGATGCCACCTCTGTTATGATTACGTTCGTTTTAAAATTTTATAAATAATAAATAACAATAAAAATAAAAGCACTTTTTAAAGATTTTATCAAAATAAAATACCAAAATTTGATTTTTGAATCATCTAAAAATTGCTAACAAAATATAAATATATAGAAGAAAAATAATGAGTAGCAAGGGGGGGGCAAATTTCATCTAAATCCGGCCCTGTTTATAACAAGGAGTTTCTTCCCTGGGTTCATCTGTTTAGCATGACTTCTGAGCCACGACTGATCTTTAGTGGTCAGCCGGACTTAAACCAGCGTTTGTGCCAAGTCCCAAGTTGAGCACACTAACATTGGGCCACCATGACCCTCTGCCTTTAAGAGATGGTGAGTGGTTAACTGGTTATGGCAAGTGAAATGCAAGGTATGAAATGGAAGAATGAATTTATGAAGCAGCAGACTAGTGAACATTGGAATTGGGAACAATAAGTCCCTAACATAACATTGAGTAGTTCCTATACATCATCAATGTAAAGCCAACTAAGTGGAACTGTGTAATTGTTGAGTTGTGCTGCACCTGGCTTTTTCCCCTTTCTTTTTCCAGCATTAAAAAAAGATAAAATCCAATTACTTTTGCAGCGTGTTAATAAAAACGCCAAATATGTATACATAAGCATCGGGTAATTTCAAAACCTTTGCCTTGGACTTCAATGTCAAATCAAGATGGCTGATGCCATATTTGGTATATCTCAACTGTCCCATGTTGTCAGTTTGTCACTATAAATGAATTGAAATAAATCCCATAGAACATGCATCATTAAAGGGTGAATCAGTGAAAATTTTAGCGTGAATGTACCATTCAGGCCTCTACCATGTTGCCATTCTGATTGAATATCGTCAGTGAAGTCACATCACCAGTGAAGCATTACGCTGTACCCACCCTCCATCAGTGCTAAATAAATGAGGCAGAAGGCAAAAGTTCCTAGAAATGAAAATATTTTTTTTTTTTTAAAAGAGAAAAATAGGAGATACATCTATCAGACTTATTTAAAAATAGAAAGTAGTCACGACTAGACTTTTTTGTGCAAAGTTCATCACAACTTGTTTTTCCTTTAACATCTCAGAGTTGATTTTTTTATTATTATAATACACTACTTTCTCATACTAATGTACAGGGGCGGGTTTCCAACTAGGCGCGCGCCTGGGTCTCCAGAGCTTGAGGGGCCCCGAAAGCATATAATTGGATTTCCAGTTTCAATATGGTTTTCACGGAAAAACAAATCAATCCTTAAAGCCACCACTTTATATTGTTAATTGATATTTTGCTTTCTCACATTAGTAACATGTATTTTTTCTTGCTGTTGCTGCTACTCTGAATTTTCGAGTTTTTATCGATGTACTTATTTTGAAAAGAATGGTTAAAATAATTTAGCTTTGGTTTTAGTGGTAGGTGACAAAAGTATTTGCACTTCCCATGCTTTTCATCTTTTAAGGCGAATTCTTAACTGGCCTGATGTGCTATAAATTGCTTTCATGCTACTTCCAGCCAAGGGAAAACTCCCCTGCATTGCGATGAGGAATGTTTGTGTTGGATTGGAGCGAATGAAATGTCCGGCAAAGGACCAGCACACTTGGACGGCGAGAACGGAAAAGTAGGACAACTTAGTGCACGTTTATGCTGCAGCCTCGCTCCTGGCACATAGATGCTCCCTCAGGCACCTCGCGGCTTGCATGTTGCTGCGATGCTCGCCATGGAGCATTTACACTGCAGCTGTTCATATTGCTTTTAGTATTATAGGAATCATGACTGCATCTGTTATTGTCAAACAGACTTTATCAGTGTTACGGCAAGTTTTACAACCACTGCATATAAAGCCACCAACTAAAGAAGAATTCAAAAAAATCGCTGATATGTTTTACAAGAAATTGGGATTCCCTTACTGTCTAGGTTCTATCGATGGAAAGCACATCCGAATACTTCGCCCTCAATGTTCAGGCTCTGTGTTCTTTAATTATAAAAGCTACTTTTCAATAGTTCTGCAGGCCGTCAGTGATGCACGCTGTAAATTTATTTTCATTGAGGTCTGAGCCTATGGAAAAGAAAGTGATGAGGGCACTTTTAGAAAAGTCTGCCTTGTATGACAGAATGAAAAAGTGTGTGCTTAACATTCCTGAAAATAACTTCCTACTAAGTACTGACATCCAAGCCCCCTATGTGTTCATAGGTGATCAAGCCTTATGCTAGGAAAACTTGATCAATCCAAGGAGAAGTTCGAAAAAAAAAGTTCGAATCACAGGAAAACTCCACAAATAAAATTTGCTTCTATAAAAACACAACACGGTTTTTCAAGATACGAGAGAGACGACTGCGTACTTTCACACTCTGTTGGGGAAAGTGGGTCAATAAATGGGAAGAGTGGCCTTGAAGGAGCCAATCACAGCGTAAGTTTGAAAATGCCTGGTGATGGCCGAGGCTTGGAAAACAAACCAGGATATCTTAGCTGTGGCAATCGCAGATTGCAGCGAGCAGCGCAGATAGCATTGCTGCTCCACGATAAATGAGACTGTAAAGATATATGGTTTTGTTTCATCATCGCCAGGCATCCATGTGCATAGCTCGGCGATGTGCCAGCAGCGAGGCTGCAGAATAAACATACCCTTACCCAGGCAAAATAATCCCCTTCAGCATCGACACATAGTTGTCATCTGTCTGGCAAAGGCCATGAACACGGAACAAAAAAGTCTTGTGGCTGGGACCTGTAGAAGTCAAGTGCACGTTGAACCTCGTTGTCTGTCATGAACTGTTTCCCGAACAGGAAGTGATCCAGGTGACGAAACAGATGATAGTCTGTCGGAGACAAGTCTGGGTAATAGGCAAGATGCGGCAGTGATTCATAGCCCAAGTCACTTAGTGCCAGCATCGTTCGTTGTGCGACATGAGGGCGGGTGTCCTGGAGCAGAACAACAACACGTCTGTTGACCAAAGCCAGTTGTTACTGCAGCAATTTGGGGTGCATCTGGTGTAACTTAGCATGATAACATCCTGCAGTGATGGTTTGACCTCTTGCCAAGAAGCTCCGATGAATTATCCCGGCTGTGAACTACCAGAGAAGGAGCATCATCGTCTTGGTGGGGGGGGGGGTGCCTTAGGATGCCGTCCAGCAGTCTGTGCCTTTCTTAACCATTGTGCTGATCGTTTCCGATTATCATAAAGAACCGACTTCTCATGGCAGGTGACGGTTCAATGCAGTACAGGTTCCTGTTTATTCCTGGCAAGTAGCGACGTGCAGACTTCCAAATGCCTAGTCTTGTTGGCAATTGTCAACTCCTGCGGCAGCTACATGTCTAGCTTTTTTACCTTACCCAGCACAGCCAGACGCTGAACAACTCACGTGTGTGTGGACACCTACCTCTGGTGCTATCTCACGATACATTTTTCGGGGTCCTCTTCAACCACATGTAACAGAACATCAGAAACAGCAACAGGTTGGTGACCACGTTCTTCGTTTTGCAAGTCCATATCTCTGCTTTGAAACTTCACAAACCATTGCTGAATGTTTCATTCGTTAGCTGTATTCTCCCCAAACCCTTTTGTTAATGTTTCAAGCGGCAATTCCTGCAGAAAGGCCCCGTTTTAATTCATACAGGAAGATTACTCTCAAATCCGGCGTCTGCATGTTTCCTTTGCAAGCCATGTTATGTCTAAGCAAACCATACCTGAACCTTGTTCTTCACACATGTATTAACTATTTATAGTAAATCTGTGACGTAATACCCGCAACACCTGTGAGTAGTTCCATTCCACTGTGGTGGGAGCCTGTTTCCACTGCTCGTTCACGCCGGACATTTCATTCGCACCAACCCAATAGAAACATTGCTGATGATCGGGGTTTCTACTGTTAATTCTTTTTTTTTCCTTTATTGTAGGAAAATCAAGTTCTTTCTCAACCCAAATCCCCTAAACCAAAAGAGTTAATATTTAGGCTGAAAAAATAAATATTCGAGAACACTGCACTATCTTTTTTGTATTTAAAAGTGTTAAAAAAGAAATTTATATTGCATTGCAACAACATTTCTTATTCCTTTCTCCTCTCAATTATCAAGTATTCTCACCTTTTCTATTCCATAAATTGAGATAAAACTAACTTTTGAAAAAACAATAAGTTTCAATGTTACTCTCACTCAAAGCTGTTGTTCCTACTTTTCCATTTTCAAACCGGATCTTCTGCATTTAATTGTTATGCTTTTGTTTCTAATAACTGAAATGCAGGTATAAAAAAAACATCTTTTTCACAGAATAAAAAAAAATGCAGACCTCACAATTTTCCGATGAAAATAATAAGAAACATTATTGTTTGATGCATCAATTGGGCACTAAACTGGCCTCATAATGAGACCACAGTCTCTTGAGTAAAAAACAACAAAAAAAACCTGCTCAGCAACTCACTGAGAGTAATTTAAAAATAATTGAGCTAATTAATGTCATTATTTACACTACAGCACCTCGATATAAATAGTGGAACAGGTATTACAAAACTTGTTGAAGACTGGCCACAGTTGTTTTCAGAAGTTGGCCTTTTACAGCACTTTCAGCTACTAACAGGAATAGATATACACAGCCAATTCAGCAAGTCTGTTGAGACCGGAAGATTGAGGATCAGTGTAATATCGCTTTCTTTGAATATTGGCATTACCCTCACATCTACTTGAATATTATGGTTTTAATAATTTGGAAGCAGGGAATTGTTACAGAATGATGCTGAATATTTTTTGGCGTATTTTTGGCCCAAAAAAAGACCGGTATAGTAAAATTATTTGCAGAAGCTGATATACTAAATAGCAACCCTCACATCTACTTGAATATTGTGGTTTCAATAATTTGGAAGCAGGAAGTTGTTACAGAATGATGCTGAATATCTTTTGGCGTATTTTCGGCCCCAAAAAAAGACCAGTTCAGTAAAGTTATTTGCAGAACCTGATATACTAAATAGCAACCAACAGATTTTGCTAATTGCAGCAGCTGCTGCATATTTTGATGATCTAAAATTTCTTCTGTCAGTTTCTGAGGTAATTTTGAATTTTTTCTATTGCTTTCTTGAAACTTTAAAAAACATTCTGACCATTTTAATTGCAACCAACATAATTATATGAAAATTTAGCCTTTTTACAAAGGAACTAAGTATTTGAAATATTTTTTTAGCAGAGAAATGTAGCGTAAAATTTAAAATTGAGGATCAGTGTAATATCTCTTTCTTTGAATATTGGCATTATCCTCACATCTACTTGAATATTGTGGTTTCAATAATTTGGAAGCAGGAAATTGTTACAGAATGATGCTGAATATTGTCAGCTGGTATACCATCAAAACTATGTTTAACAACCCTTTCATTGAGAATGAGCTACACATCAAATGATGCTGTTGTATAAGTGTGAAGATCTACTAGTAGGTTTTCAATAGTTTAATGTGCTATATCAGTAAGATGGATTATTTGAGGGGGAAAGAGTGTCTCAAGAGTTCTGAAAGGGTGAAACAGTCTGTGAATACACTTATAATTTTTCAGACATTGACCTACTTACACCAAATATATGAATTTCTGCTAACACGCATTTCTTTGAAGAGTGCCCCACATCTATTTGGATATTGCTTTTACTGGTGATGTCTGATGCATTTTTTATGGCCCTGCTATGTTGGTCCACAGTTGTTGTTTTTTAACACTCTTGTAGACTGTTTAGTAGTTTTATAACTTACATGTGCATGCTGTGGAGATATCCCACAAATTTGTTGTCCACCCTTTTCATCTACAGATATATCTGCCACCTTTATTTTGGGAAATACTGACTCTAGCATGCAGGAGCAACAGAAGGTGTCTTTGCGGGTAAGAGGTGGATCTAAAATTAGAATCGGACCCTTTGTTATCTTTGATCACCAGGGACATAAAGATAGCCCCCGCATCGCGAGGGGTGAATTTTAAGGGGCCTAGATCTACGTGCAGATTTTTTTATTGTATTTAGCAATTTAATTTTATACAAGAGGATTTCTACTTGCTCTAAAAGATTTTTGTTTTAAATTTTCTGTCTTTTGGATACGAAAGTGAGGGTCGAAGGCAAGGTAGTTAGAATAACTACCTTGGGTCGAAGGTATCAGATTGCTGCGAGCACAAGTTCGAAGACAGAAAAGCCTGCACGCACCCGGCATCCCCCGTCCCTGTCATAATCAATGCTGGTTGGTCAGGGTACACGTAATGGTCGACGGGGGTTGTCCGGCGTCTGTTTATTCTGTCGGTTCTGTTCTTCGATTGTCAATAAATGTCATGGCTTGTTACACAACTAGCTTGTTAAATCGGTGTAGTGGCTGCTCGCTGTTTCAAACAGTGGGTTTACAGTTGTTGTCACTCGGCTTGAATTCGTGCAAAAATTAATAAATCTTCAAGTGGCACAGCAAAAAAAAAAAAAAAAAAAAAGCAGAAGTGGAAATTATGAAATACAAATTGCCGAAAATTACGTCTGCGTCTGTGGTAAAACCATTACAACAGTCTGAGATACAGGGAGATGAAGTTTCAATACACTTCTGTAACGTACCAGGAGATGTGACGTACCTGCCCGAAGGACGCACACGACATAAAGGCAGATAGGAATCAGAATAAAACGTCCGCGTAGCTCAATTGGTAGAGTGACTTATTCCGGAATGAGGGGATCCGGGTTCGAATCTTGGGTCGACAGAAATGACGGAGAAATTGACTTCGTTATAATGGCGCCCGAACTATCCGGATGACCCGACCGTTCAAAATCTCGCATTGGTGTGATGTTATTTCCACACCGCGAGATAGGAAAAATAAGAGAATCCCTTCTCCAGCACTTCGAAAAAAAAAAAAAATAAAAAAAAATAAGGGGGAGATGATGTAACGTACCAGGAGATGTGACGTACCTGCCAGAAGGACGCACACGACATAAAGGCAGATAGGAATCAGAATGAACGTCTGCGTACCTCAGTTGGTAGAGCGACTTGTTCCGGAATAAGCGGACTCGGGTTCGAATCCCGGCGTAGACAAAAAATGACGGAGAAATTTACTTCGTTATACTTCATAGAGCAACATATTAGTATTAGCAAATGTGCGGATACCTCAGCAGAAAAAGAAGGAATACTATTAGGTTTAGGCAATCATTGTGTGGAAACGCCGCACCGTCGGAAAAGATACATGTTTTATTGGATTCAGGTAGTTGTGCCAGTTTTTCAACAGATAGAGCTTTGTTTAATGATGTTGTTAGAACAAATGTAATAAGTAATGGACCTTGCCAACCTAAAGGACCTTTCCCTCGGGACATGAAAAACAGGTATTTTTCGGAAGAGTACTAATTATGCATGTACAAAAACCGAGAAAAGAGTTTCTCACAACTGGCTGTGCTTAGCGTTCTCCCTAGAGCCTTATTACAGGGCCGCCCGCCCGCTTAATTTTGTCTGCCACCCGGCTATATTTCCTTTAATGATTTTTTTTTATTATTATATTTTTAGATTGGGGTTTAACGACCACCGTGAACAACTCAATGGGCTATAAGCAGTCGCCCGTCCCTAATTTAGGGTCACTGGCTCCAGGGAAGGAAGAGATCCAATGCCGTGAAACAAACACAACATCCATGCCTCATCGGGATTCGAACCCGAACCCATCTCAGACGAATGAATTACCAGAAGCCAGCGCTTAGACCACTGCACCACCTGGGCGGCCTTTTAATGAATGTTTTCAAATTGCACATAATAGTAAGAATAGAAAACTTATTCCCACATACACCATCAGTGTTGATAAAAACTGACTGAAGTCTGTGTGGTGGTGCAAAGGGTCTAAGCGCTGGCTTATGACCATTCATCCGAGAAGGGTCCAGGTTCAAATCCCGGTGAGGCATGGATGTTGTTTGTCTTATGGCACTGGTTCTCTCCCTCTTCCCTGGAACCAGTAGCCCTAAATTAAGGACAAGAGACTGCTTATAGCCTATTGAGTTGCTTACTGTGGTCGTTAAACCATCAATAAACAAAAAAATCTGTGTCGAATATAATTTGTTAGTAACTACTCATTTTTTTAAAATCAGTTTTGTACAATTTTCTAACTGTTTATCATGTTATGTTACATTAATGCCTACCACACTGCTAAAGATGTTTAATAAGTATAATAATGCTAAGGAAAACATTTTCTGTTCCCCTGATTGGAGAAGGGGTCGTTAAATGGCTGTAAAAAGCTAAAATTTCTTGACGCCTGGCATGTAAAAAATATTTAGGGAGAACACTAGTGCTATTCTCCTACATGGGACAGTGTCTATTGTGAGCCCTGCTGGCTTTTCAGTGATCCCAAATGCACCTCACATCAGAAAGCCTGGATTAATGGTATAAAAGACTGGCACGGAATTTCTGAAAAAAATTAAAATTCACGAAAACTCTGCTTCACATCTGTCCACATGTATCGCGTACAATATGTATTAAAATGATAAAACATTGATAAACGGATGGACTTAGAATATTCAGCACAGGTCAGTTTTTGGACACGTGTTGTTGAAAAGAATAATTGACGTTACTATAACCTTAGCTACTTGCAATATGGCTTTCCGTGGCCATCGGGAAGTATTAGGCGATAATAATGTCTGAAATTTTCTTTCTATAATTAAGCTTCTCAGCAAATATGACCCGATTCTTAATCAGTTGATGGAAAAGAAAAAGAAAATGAAATATTTGAGTTCAAAGGTACAAAACGAAATTGTTTAAGCTTTTGGCTACCGAAATTAAGAAGGAAATTAAAATGGAAATTAAAGAGGCACAGTTCTACTCTACCATACTAGATACAACGCAAGACGTAAGAAAAGATGAACAAATGAGGCAAATATTTAGATACGTCACAGTGATATACAACGAAAATGGAATTCCAGTGGAAATTAAAATTAATGAAAGATTTTTAAAATTTTGAAATGTCAAAGACCAAAGTGCAATGGGACTGAGAGAGGTCAAATTAAAGATGATAAACAAAAATGAACTGTTTCTTGAAAATTGTAAAGGACAAGCTCATGATGGAGCCAGCAGCGTGGGTGGACACTATTCTGTTGTTCAAAAGAATTAGAAAAAAGATGGGAATTATTAGGAAAATCGTAGTGTAACCTAACTGTGAAAAAAATTGTGCTTGATACGATGGGCCGCCCGGCACGATGCCCTACGTGCCGTTAGTTTCAGATATAATGCGTTACTCTACTGGTGATCAGATAATTTCTTTTTGCCTACAAACTTGTTCTCTTCATAAGTTATTGGAAGTGTTTATTTTGGCATAAATTAGCCTAGTGCAAATTTTGCTATGCTCTCAACCTTTTCCTCCTAATCTGTCAATAGCTGTACAAAATTCAGAAAATAAATTCTACTTGTCATGGGTGACTGCATTACAAAAATGAACAAGCCACATCTGGTCACCACTTGCAGTGTGGTGACTCATGCTTGTTACCATGACAGATCAATATTTCCTGGTGAATTTCAATTATTTGTCATCTTTAATTGGGCTTCTTTCTAAGCTGCAAAACAAGAACGTCATGACAGACAGCAATAAATTTCCATAAAGGGGTTGGAGCTAAAATTTGTTAGGTTTCCCTATTTTTTTACCTGCTGATTATTTTTACAGTTCGCATGTTAGGGAGGAAAGACAGTGGCCTGGGAAAATCTTACCTGTTTCCCAAGGGTTGTTACCTAGTTTCATATATCATGGTTGCCTTGCCCTGTGACTGCCCTGCAGATTATTTTGCAGCACTGTGTTATCAGTTTCTCAGTCTTAATGAATTTCACCACATCTGAGTCTTCCTACAGTTTTCATAAAGATACGTAATATTCTTGTGTGTATATATATATATATTGTTTCATTTTTTAGAAACCAGAATTCTTATGATGTATTTTATTGTGGTAATGTCTCACTTTAATCACAGGTACTTTGTGGGAATAAATCCTTTGTGTCAATCTAAGGAATAAAAGGAAGAAACTATGCTGAAGTGAACCCAAATATTACGAAGCTATATAACAGTGAAAGAGCACAACAGTTGCTTGAAGGATGTAAAGCAATAAGTGAAACATAATTAAAGAAAAAAAAACATTGTCACTATGTGTATATTTATAAAAAAAACATTGGTTATGAAATAAGTTCATTCATATAATAGTTGGAAAAATGTACTTCACCCAATCAACTGTTTTTTGTTTTTGTTTTTTGAAAAATAAAGAATGAAATCCAGTTGATTAAGTACTTTTTCCTTCATGTTTAAGTTTCAATTATGTATGAGTTATTTTGGTGATGGTAGTAATATGTTGCTGAAAATCTGTGGACACCTGATCAATGTTTTCAGATTTTCATCAACATTATCCACGTTTTCCTTAAAAGAAAAAAATTAATCAAAGGGGTAATAGTGATCAGTTCAGGAAAGGGTGACGATTCTTCCCTGGAGTGATTTGCTGTCAAACTTTTCGTAAACTTAGATTTCACCTCCCCTGGGTTCGATCTTTGGATCCAGAGAGAAAATCAAGAAAAAGTTACAGAAATTCTATTTCTCATCGTTGTTTTTTTCCCTCTGTTTAATGTACAAAATGGGTGTTTTACTTTGTTAAGGGATAGGAGAGTAGCAAAGGGCTACCCTCCCTCCGATTCAGTATTTATCATCGCTCTGAGGCTAGCCTAGGAATTTTTGGTTAAGTTCCCAAAAATAAGCACAAAAATTGTCAAATGAGTTTTTTTGATTGCTTTCAAAATTACTCATCCCAGCAGGAGAGAAATGCCAGTGCACACAAGAAAAAAAGGAAAAAAAGGAGGATGTAATATTTTGAGTGGAGAGTAGTGTAAATATTTTTTTCTCTTTCTTTTACCTTTATTGTATGAACAAAAATGTAGCATTTATATGACGCAGTACCAAAGTTCGATGTTGCACCATTCAAGAGATAAGGTATTATAATAGTAATGTTTCACTTAATGAGTTTGGGCCAAGTAGACTTACCATGAAAGTGAGAGCAAATATAATATTAAAAAAAAGTGGGTCTTTCTCCTTGGCATATAATCAAATAAATTAATTCTTTTGTTTAGAGAGATCATAGGAAGAGAATAAACCTGGAGCATGCTCATTAAAATAATTACTGAGGAAAAAGAACTTGTATTTCTTGCTTGTTCAGTGTATGAAATAACGTGTAAAATGTCTTATAAGACAGCTACGGTTTCCCCTCTTAACAGCTCTAGAAAGGTCAATGCTCCACGTTTCCCAGAAAGGGGATTTAACGCCGCAAATTCTTTCAATCCCTTTCGGAGATTTCTTTCCTAGAAAAAGACCACCAGGAGTTGCAAACATTCCATTTTCCCCCGAAGTCTCGCAAATTTCCCTAGCCGAAGGGGCTTAGCGAAGAGAAAAAGATACCCTTAAGAGACACGCAGAAAGAGGAAGGGATTAGGAACACTGAAATTCGCAGGTCTTGTTGGCCGGTTGAATGTGGGAAGCAGCAGTCATCACATCAAAAATGTATGGAGTTGCTTGCGAAATGGGGATTCGGAGAAAAAACCTCGAGGTATTCACGTGTCTTGCACCACGTGGGTCCTGCATGTTCTGGCTGAAAGCAGCCAATGGGATTGCTGGCGTCCTTTTTGGCTGTTCCGATTGGTCGTTCGACCCTCCGAAGTGAAAGAAGTTACTGAGCGTCCATTTTGATTTTAAGAGACACGCTCTCTCTCAAATATGCACTGTTAGAAGAAGGGAAAACAAATTGCTGGCGGTTGAGTCAAAAATGGGGCAGAGCGCCGTTGACCAGCAGAGGCTGAGGTTGAGTGGATATCCTCCACCCTGGAAGCTCCAATTTGCCGTAAAATTTCTAAAACGATGCTGATAACACCATTACCGAAAACTCGGTGGGTTCTTTTTCTTTGTTACGGCCACACCTCTTGCAGCTGATGCCCTTGCGAACCTAAAGTCCACAGGAGCGGCCATCTCATAATGGTTTCCGAGGGGAGCTAACCCTAGCAATACGAAACACCCTGAAGAGCGCCCTGGTCGACTAGTAGCAGCAGGCTTACTCACCCCATATAGCAAAAAATGGGGCCAGTTAATGAAAAATATGATCAACTCCCCTACGAGGAGTAACCCAAATGCCTTCCTAAAGTCGATTCCCATCGGGACCTACGGTACCAGAAGATAAAGGTGGAGGAGCGAAAATAGGAGTTGTCATCAAATAACAATAGCTTGAAGAACCCCAACCGAACCAGACAGGCCTGCCAAAAAATTGTCTACAAGCAAGATTTCCGGACTTGAACTGCTCATGCGAGTAGACTGTCAGAACTGTTCAATAAAAAGATGAAAATATAGGCCACCACCAGCGGAGGTCCCCTTGATTACGTATGTGAGTTGTCTTTTTATTGGTTTTTATCTTCATAATATGGCTAATAGTTTTTTTTTTTGATAGGGGTATAAATTTGCTGAAAAATTTAAGAACGAGGCACTATTGAAATGGGAAACTGTAGCTGACAAAAGAATATATCATTTAACTAGTGTGTAGCTCAATGAAATGAAAATTCTTTAGATCAGAAACAAAAATAATTACGATGTTTGATAATTAAAATCGTTCATGATGTTTTTTGTAATGGCCTCAAAATTCTGAAAATGTGAGAGGCATGTGAAGCAAAGTAGAACAGAAACTAAGGCTTAAATGTATCAAAAGTAGTTGCTATGACATATGTAAAAAAAGTTTGATCTCGAAACAATAATCAGTACAATTTTGTTCTTCTGTTTTTTTTAATACCACATGTTGTTATTGTTCTAAAAATAAATATAGGCATTAGCCTTTCAAAAACCAAATTTTGGTACAAAGTGGCTATTCAGTTTATCTAGATGACTCCTAAATTTCTGAGCATGGCACTCATCACCCAACGCTCTGACGTTGGCTAGGATCCACGTGGGTTGTTGCTTAAATGATGTTAATGTCCAAACAATTAAAATAATTGCAGTCCAATAATCAATTTCATGCTTACAAACACGAGTTTCAGAAACACGGTCTCATTTAGTTGACAAATATATTACACATGTACCAAAAATAAAGTGTTATAATTATTCCTCAGGTGTGAAAACAAAAAAAATTGTTCGGTACTTACATAAATACTATCGCAGGTGAAAACTCACAGGTCTGCTATAACCAATATGACATCTCAAAGTTTTTCATTATTATTTTGTTTGTTTGTTGTTTCAAAATGCTAAAATTACCCATCTCCCAAAGTGTAATTTTAGTCTAAATTCAAAATTTTCCTTCTGGTTTAATATTGGCTATCTATTATAATAACCTTACATAACGTGGCTTGAGATTTCCGCCACAACATAAATGGTGCCGTGACCAGGATGCGTGCCATGGCTCAATTTTTATGAAGACACTGAATGCCAAGTAATTCCAAAGTGTTGTAATAAAACTGATAAGTTGTTGATAAATGAAAATATCTGGGTAGTTTCTGAAAAGTTTGTAAGAGCATACACCAGCGGAAATTAATGGTTGAGTTGCGGTTATAATTGTGCAAAATAGGGTAACACAGGGCTTCAGTAAACAATAAATTTTGTTTTGTGTATCTTCACTGCTATTCACAAATCATAGAGTACGGATTAAGTCGAAGCTTCAGGGTGCATATATATATTCCTTCAAAGTTAGCAATAATATAATTTAGTGTATAGTGCATATGTTATTTCTAGTGTTTTGCATATATAATTTTTTTGGAGCAATTTGCATACATAAGTGTTTAAATGAGTAGTGTATAAGTTTGGGTATATTATTTTTTAGAGTTGGCTTAAATCTGAATAGGTATGATGATAACTTGCACAGTTGATAGAACATGATGTCAGTATTAGTAACAGTTACCAGATTACTTAGTTAGTGAGTTGTTACAAAGCACTTGTCCTAAGAAAAAGTAATTTTTTGGTGTAATATTTCAATTTGTATTGTTTCGGCTCAAGTTAGGAGTAAAGTGAAGCATAACATCATACTAAGTAAAATAACCATAATTTATTTTTCTTTTTTGCTTCTTTTTCCTTCTGCTGGGAAATCAAATTAAGATGAAGACTTGAGTTTTTAGGTGCTATTTGAATTTTAGAACATAGGATTTGCATATTTTTTTATTTGGGCAAAAATATTCTTTCAATATTCTGTGAGAGTGTGAACCCATAAATTTCTTTTGATGTTGTGATTATATCCGTGTTTGGTAAGTATTATTTGTATTTTGTGCTGTGGGTAGATTGTTTATTCCTTCAAATGCTAGGAGGCGAATACATTGTCCTTCGGTGTAGTGGTTTATGATAGTGTGAATTTAGTGTAATTCCAAGGAATTCTTGTTTTGGGTTTCCTTTGCTACAGTGAGTTAATTTCATTGGGAGTGTTAGTATAATGAAGGTGTAGTACAAGATTAATAGGGTGTTAGCGTAGCCTTAGATACAGCTACAACAGTGCTAGTGCTGAGTATATATAAATATTTCAAATTTTCCTGTGCTGAGGCAAGTGCGAATTGAATTAGTGAAATCATAGGTAATGAAGGAGAAGGTACCGGAGAAATCGAAGGAGTTCATTGGAGTCTTCCAGGCCTAATGGGATTAGTGAAGGAGTTTTCTGGGGATCCGAGTGGATTGTCAGTGAGAGAGTTCTTTGAGACATTAGAGGATGTGGCACTCATAGGATGCTAGGGTGCAGAGCAGAAATATGTGGTATTGAAGCATAGGTGTACAGGGGAGGCCAAACAACTAGTTAGAGATGTGATTGCTCGGTCAGAAGATTTAGGTTATGATGTGTTAAAAAAGGAACTAATTGAGAGGTTTGTTTCACCTGAATCTGTAACTGTTAAGATGGGAAGATTTCACTCATGCGTACAGAAAAGGGGTGAGACAGTGAGGCAATTAGCAGCTAGGCTAGAACGGGCAGCCTTTAGCTACTTTAATGAAAACACTGGAGCTTTGGCCGAGTTCAGAGACCAGAATGTCTTGGCCCAATTCATAACAGGAGTGGACCCAAAAATTCGTCGCCTGGTTCTGTCCCATCACCCACAAACCTATAACGAAGCAAAACAGAAGGCAATATTAGAAGAAGAGAATGAAAAGTACATGGCCAGTTTTTCTCGTGGTGTATCCTTTGTAGTAGTGGAGGAAGAAGATAGTCTTGCCCCTAGGCATGGGCTTGGGGAGGAAACGCCTCCAAGTCCCATGATGTTGGTTCTGTGTGACCAAGTTAGAGAACTGGGCAAGCAAGTAGCTACTTTAGCACTTGCTAATGCCAGTACCAGTTAGAAACCACCGAGTAAAGAACAAGGGCACAGCAGTTCTCCTTCTAGGAGGGAATCAGGTTTTTCCCAACCAGGAACAGTCACTCCTCACCCACAAGGTACAGGAGAGATAGGAGATAGGACTATCCACGAGAAGGCAGGTCGGATAGGTACAGATCCACTAGTCGTCCAAGACAGGAAGATTTCCGTCGGAGAAACAGGCTCACAGTGATCTGATATCGGTGTAACCAGGTGGGGCATTATGCCAATGAATATCGCCAGGTAGACAGACCCGCTCAAGAGTACAGGAATCAGGGTCGCGAAAGCAGACAATATCTTTCCCAGTCTAGGGGTGGACGGAATCGACATGTACCACCGGGTATAAATAGTCACTCTCGAAAAAATCAACACAACAGGTCGGAGGCTTTAAACTGGTAGTGGGGAGAAGATATTGGGAGTCATCTTCTAAGAAAAAAACCTTTGTTGTAAAGGCTCCAATTGGCTCATGTTTCACCAACAGTCACTCGTTTGGCATGTCTATTCTGGAAGGAGTAGGTAGTGGGAAACCCTTGAGGCTACTGATCGACACGGGAGCGTCAGTCAGCTTAATAACCGAGGGTTGTCTCAACTCCTTACCAGGATACAAGAAATAAGTGGAATATCCCAACATAGTGGTCAAGGGTGTTTCAGGGAAACACCTGGATATTAAGGCCTATGTGGAATTAAAAAGTTTTTTGTCTGGGGCGAATTTTAGGCATAAAGTGTTTGTCACCCAGACTCGGTTATCATAGGACTATGATATCATTGTTGGTTTTGACTTTTTAAAGGCACAACAATTTGTTTTCAATGCTGCAGCATGCACTTTAAGTAGAGTAGGAGCACGCTTGCCAAATGTTTATCCCCTAGAAAGAGAACAAGTGATTGCTTTGGTGAAACAGATTTTCCAAATACCAAAGAGAAAGAGGAAAGTGGTTAAGAGGAAAAGGAGGAAGAGGTGTGCAAGAAACAGGGTGATACCCCAGAGTACCCCAAAAGTGTCAGAACATACTAGTGTTTACCCTATTGGTGTTGTTACTGCTGGAGAGGGAGCCTTCTCTACTGAGGAGACCCCCATTTCCAAAGGTAAACAAACCACCCACCGGCTGAGTTAGAAATGCATCAGGAGGATTCTCTCCCCACTGAGGTATCCGTGGCACCTTCAGGAAGTCAAAGTTTAGGAAAAGTGCATTATTTTGGGAAAACTGTCCGAGCAGAGACAATACCCCCCAAATCTGAAAGGATAATTGCGGTAATGGTTGCAGACTGTGCAGAGTTGGGGGAAGTTATGCTTTTACAGCAGGAAGATGCATTCAAGTGCGAGTCACTTTGGATAGGTCGCTCGGTGAATATCACCAAAAATGAAATTACCTTGTTGAAGGTGATTAATTTATCAGACTCGGTGGTTTACCTCAACAAGCGTTCTAGGTTGCTTACAGCGGAACCAATTCAAGTCACTTCAGTGTCCACAGTGGACAGTCAAATTGATGATTGCTCCACATGGGCGAACGAGTGACGTGTCGCATTTACCACCTGATCAGCAGTCAAAATTGTCCTCATTTTTGCACTCGCATAGGAGGACGTTTGCACAGAACGTAGCAGAGTTAGGTGAATGTGACACCTTGCTACATCAGGTTCATCTAACAGATGAAATCCCTGTGAGACAAAGAGCCTATAGAGCCTATTTAGTTCGAGACGAACTAAATAGGCAGATCAACGAACTTTTGGAGGCAGGTATTATACAACCTAGTGACAGTCCTTATTCGGCACCTGTCCTCCTGGTGAAAAACTCAAATGGCAGTTATCGTCTCTTTACTAATTTTTGCCGTTTGAATGCCAAGACAGTACCGGATTCCTTTCCGATTCCAAATTTGGTGGAGATGGTGGATTCCTTAGCAGGAGCCACCTGCTTTAGCTCTCTGGATTTGACCTCAGGGTTTTACCAGATGAAAGTACGCCCTTCGGATGTTTACAAAACAGCTTTTGTCACCGATCAGGGTTTGTACGAGTGGCTAAGGGTACCATTTGGAATGCGAAATAGCCCAAACAGCTTCCAAAGGCTGATGGAAATAGTTCTATCAGGTCTCAAGCCTCTCCAGGTTGGCATATATATTGACGACATTGTCATTGCCAGCAAATCTTTCGAGAAGCACCTTGATAAGCTGGAGATTATTTTTCAAAGGTTGAGACAACACAACCTTAAGCTTAAACCTGACAAATGCCACTTTTTGAAGTCTTCAATTAGGTACCTGGGATTTGTTGTCAGTCAAAGTGGCGTCACGCCTGATCCCAGAAATTTGGAAGCTGTCAGAAACTTCAAGATTCCAAATTCCATTAAGCAGGTCCGAGCTTTCCTATGTCTCACAGGTTTTTATAGGAGGTTCATCCCTGATTATGCCAAATTAGCCTTGACCCTGACTAACCTGATCAGGAAGGAGAAAGCATTCAAATGGACACCTGAAGCCCAGACCGTTTTTGAAGAACTACAATAGGCACTCTTAAGTGAGCCATGCCTGAAATTACCCGATTTGTCAAAAAAATTGTTGTTTCTTGTGATGCTTCATAATATGCTACTGGGGCCACATTACAACAACAGGAAGGAGGAAAATTGCATTCAGTAGCATATGCTAGCCGAAAGTTAAAAGGAGCGGAGCTTGATTATTCTGTGGTGGAGAAGGGAATGCTCAGTGTAGTGTTTGCAGTAAACTACTACAAACAATATCTTTATGCTCTACACTTCCTCATCATTACCGACCAGGCCAGTTTGTCATATGCTTTCAAATTAAGGGATCCCACCTCTAGAATTGCTCGCTGGTGCATGTCGTTACAACAGTTCGACTACACAATTCAACACAGACCAGGGAAATCTAATGTGGTAGCTGACTATCTGTCTAGGAATGTGCTGACCACCGAAGTGGTGGAGCAGTCGGCAGCAAGACAGGCAGAGGAACAGACAAGAGTGAAGAAATTGCAGAGGCAGGATAGCAGATGGAATAAACAGATTGAGTTGCTGAAAGGAAAGGGAGAGCTGGGTAAACTCAAGGTCTCAGATGAGTTTCACCTACAGGATGGACTCTTGTGGAACTACGCAGTGCCTAGGTCAGGAGATACCAGGAATCAACCACGAGAACAGCTGGTCATGCCAGAAACTATGGTGCAAGAGATTTTGGAGTAGTGCCACGACTCGGAAACTGTGGCTTATCCAGGGTTCTACAGAGCAATGGAGCGGGTATGCTCCTGATTCTACTTCCACAACATGTACTCAGTGGTTAAGGCGTACGTAGACAGCTGTCACAGCTGCTTAAGTAAAAGGGCTTACAAACCTGGTATTAAGGCACCTTTGGTAAGGGCAGAGCTTCCTAGCGGCCCCTTCGAGAAAATTGCTATGGATGTTGTGGAATCTCTGGTCACCACCATGTCAGAAAATAGATTCATTTTAGTTATCACTGACTACTTCACTCGTTGGCCAGAAGCCTATGCATTACCAGACACGAAGAGTGAAACGATATCCCAGGTCCTCATAGAAAAATTCATTGCTTCACATATTGTGCCAGCCAAATTGTTGACAGACAGGGGCACGAACTTTCTGTCGGCAGCCATGATGAAAGTCTATGAGAGGCTGGGTATCAAAATGTTGAATTGTAGCCCATATCATCCCTCTACAAATGGGCAGTGCGAAAAATTAAATGACAGTTTGATTAAGTCAGTTAGTCACCTGGTCTCAGATAGACAGGATGACTGGGACCATTGATTTCCAATGGCACTCCTTGCATTCAGGACAGCGGTGCACACCAGCACTGGGGAAACCCCGGCCTATCTCACGTATGGAAAAGACCTGGTGTTGCCATATCATTTGATCGGCAGTCCCAGAGTACGTACATATGCTTCTCAGTTGGAATATTGTGACGAGCTCACTGATAGGCTAAACATAGCATTCGAGGCTGTCAAGGCAAACCTGGAAAAGGCTGCAGACACACAGGAGAAACAACGAGCAAAGACTGCCGTTAACAAGCATATCACCCTTAATGACAAGGTGTATTTATATTCTCCTGCAGTGAAGCCAGGAAGAAATAAGAAACTGAGCAAGCTATGTTCGGGACCATATCGTGTCACCAAGGTAATACCGCCGGTAAATTACGAAACTGCCTTCATCCCTGATCCCTAAAAAAGGAGTTGGTTCATGTGGATAGGCTGACCAAGGTAAGGGACAGGCCTCTATTTCCAAGTGCCATGAATAGGAGCGAGGATAGTACAAACTCCGAGGTGCCGGGGGAAGTTCAAGAGGACAATTCTACGCAAACACAAGTGAAGGAAATTGAGAGTAGTGGTATAGGTTTGATTCCGTGGTTTCCTAGGAGGAAGACAAACTATGGAAGATTGCCTAGGCCAGCAAGTACTCCTGCAGTAGTTAGTGAGCAGGCGAGTATTCAAACTCCAGCAAGTACTCCTGCAGTGGTTAGTGAGCAGGCGAGTATTAAAACTCCTGCAAGTACTGCTGCAGTGTTTAGTGAGCAGGCCAGTATTCAAACTCCAGCAAGTACTCCTGCAGTGGTTAGTGAGCAGGCGAGTATTCAAACTCCAGCAAATACTCCGGTAGTGCAGCAAGCTGGTCCTTCAAGCCCGAGAGCCAGTCGCATACCCACAAGTACTGTGTTGACACCTAGGTATAGTTTGCGTCCTAGAGATGGTCGTGGATTCATAACTCGGAAGTAACTATTGCACCTTAATTCATTTGCAACGCTGCTTGTAAATAGTCGTGTAATATTATTGATTGGTACCTTAAGTGTAGTGTATGAAACAATTATGTTTTCTGTAGTATTGATAAATCAAGTGAAACATATTTTAAGTTTGTGGCCTCGTATGGTGTTGTGGTCGCTTGGTGAGAATTTTTCTGTCAATTACGATTTCCACTGCCAAGCCAACAATTCACTTTTGTTTATTTTCATTGATAAAGGGTTCATACTTACGAGTGATAAATAGAGTTCGGTTGTGTCCAGGGAGCACATTGCAGCTCCTGGATGTACAGCAAATTGTATTGCCTTGATGTTAAGTAGTTGAGGTGTTGGGTGTGATAGTTCATGCCAGTTCTCTGTCATGTTTAAAATGCTGGTTTATCTGTTCCTTGCTCAGGGCATGGTACATTTTTATGTGGCTTTGGTATGTTTCTCGAAGTTTTTTCCTGTGTTTTTTATTTGTCTCCCATGGGAGGAATGCAGTGATATGTTACTGAAAATCTGTGGACACCTGATCAATGTTTTCAGATTTTCATCAACATTATTAACGTTTTTCTTCAAAGAAAAAAATTAATCGAAGGGGTAATAGTGATCAGTTCAGGAAAGGGTGACGGTTCTTCTCTGGAGTGATTTGCTGTTAAACTTTTCGTAAACTTAGATTTCACCTCCCCTGGGTTCGATCTTTGGATCCAGAGAGAAAGTCAAGAAAACGTTACAGAAATTCTATTTCTCATCGTTGTTTTTTTCCCCTCTGTTTAATGTACAAAATGGGTGTTTTACTTTGTTAAGGGATAGGAGAGTAGCAAAGGGCTACCCTCCCTCCGATTCAGTATTTATCATCGCTCTGAGGCTAGCCTAGGAATTTTTGGTTAAGTTCCCAAAAATAAGCACATAAATTGTCAAATGAGATTTAATGTTTGCTTTCAAAATTACTCAGCCCAGCAGGATGGAAATGCCAGTGCACACAAGAAAAAAAAGGGGGTATAATATTTTGAGTGGAGAGTAGTGTAAATATTTTTTTCTCTTTCTTTTACCTTTATTGTATGAACAAAAATGTAGCATTTATATGACACAGTACCAAAGTTCGATGTTGCACCATTCAAGAGATAAGGTATTATAATAGTAATGTTTCACCTAATGAGTTTGGGCCAAGTAGACTTACCATGAAAGTGAGAGCAAATATAATATTAAAAAAAAAGTGGGTTTTTCCCCTTGACATATAATCAAATAATTTAATTCTTTTGTTTAGAGAGATCATAGGAAGAGAATGAACCTGGAGCATGCTCATTAAAATAATTACTGAGAAAAATAACTTGTATTTCTTGCTTTGTTCAGTGTATGAAATAACGTGTAAAATGTCTTCTAAGCCAGCTACAGTTCCCCTCTTAACAGCTCTAGATAGGTCAATGCTCCAAGTTTCCCAGAAAGGGGAATTAAGGCCGCAAATTCTTTCAATCCCTTTCGGAGATTTCTTTCCTAGAAAAAGACCACCAGGAGTTGCAAACATTCCATTTCCCCCGAAGTCTCGCAAATCTCCCTAGCCGAAGGGGCTTAGCGAAGGGAAAAAGATACCCTTAAGAGACACGCAGAAAGAGGAAGGGATTAGGAACACTGAAATTCGCAGGTCTTGTTGGCCGGTTGAATGTGGGAAGCAGCAGTCATCACATCAAAAATATATAGGGTTGTTTACGAAATAGGGGTTCGGAGAAAAAAGCCTCGAGGTGTTCACGTGTCTTGCACCACGTGGGTCCTGCATGTTTTGGCTGAAAGCAGCCAATGGGATTGCTGGCGTCCTTTTTGGCTGTTCCGATTGGTCGTTTGACCCTTCGAAGTGAAAGAAGTTACTGAGCGTCCATTTTGATTTTAAGAGACACGCTCTCTCTCAAAAATGGACTGCTAGAAGAAAGAAAAAAGTTGCTGGCGGTTGAGTCAGAAATGGGGCATAGCGCCATTGATCAGCAGAGGGTGAGGTTGGATGGATATCCTCCACTCTGGAAGCTCCAATTTGCCGTAAAATTTCTAAAACGATGCTGATGACACCATTACCGAGAACTCGGTGGTTTTTTTTTCTTTGTTACGGCCTACCTCTTGCAGCCGTTGCCCTGAGAACCTGAAGTCCACAGGAGCGGCCATCTCATAATGGTTTCCGAGTGGAGCTAACCCTAGCAATACGAAACACCCTGAAGAGCGCCCTAGTCGACTAGCAGCAGAAGACTCACTCACCCCATATAGCAGAAAATGAGGCCAGTTAATGAAAAATATGATCAACTCCCCTACGAGGAGTAACCCAAAGGCCTTCCTAAAGTCGATTCCCATCGGGACCTGCGGTACCAGAAAAAAAGGTGGAGGAGCAAAAATAGGAGTTGTCATCGAATAACAATAGCTTGAAGAACCCCAACCGAACCAGACAGGCCTGCCAAAAAATTGTCTACAAGCAAGATTTCCGGACTCCAACTGCTCATGCGAGTAGACTGTCAGAACTGTTCAATAAAAAGATGAAAATATTGGCCACCACCAGCGGAGGTCCCCTTGATTACGTATGTGAGTTGTCTTTTTATTGGTTTTTATCTTCATAATATGGCTAATAGTTTTTTTGATAGGGGTATAAATTTGCTGAAAAATTTAAGAACGAGGCACTATTGAAATGGGAAACTGTAGCTGACAAAAGAATATATCATTTAACTAGTGTGTAGCTCAATGAAATGAAAATTCTTTAGATCAGAAACAAAAATAATTACGATGTTTGATAATTAAAATCGTTCATGATGTTTTTTGTAATGGCCTCAAAATTCTGAAAATGTGAGAGGCATGTGAAGCAAAGTAGAACAGAAACTAAGGCTTAAATGTATCAAAAGGAATTGCTATGACATATGTAAAAAAAGTTTGATCTCGAAACAATAATCAGTACAATTTTGTTCTTCTGTTTTTTTTTAATACCACATGTTGTTATTGTTCTAAAAATAAATATAGGCATTAGCCTTTCAAAAACCAAATTTTGGTACAAAGTGGCTATTCAGTTTATCTAGATGACTCCTAAATTTCTGAGCATGGCACTCATCACCCAACGTTCTGACGTTGGCTAGGATCCACGTGAGTTGTTGCTTAAATGATGTTAATGTCCAAACAATTAAAATAATTGCAGTCCAATAATCAATTTCATGCTTACAAACACGAGTTTCAGAAACACGGTCTCATTTAGTTGACAAATATATTACACATGTACCAAAAATAAAGTGTTGTAATTATTCCTCAGGTGTGAAAACAAAAAAATTGTTCGGTACTTACATAAACACAATCACAGGTGAAAACTCACAGGTGTGCTGTAACCAATATGACATCTCAAAGTTTTTTATTATTATTTTGTTTGTTTGTTGTTTCAAAATGCTAAAATTACCCATCTCCCAAAGTGTAATTTTAGTCTAAATTCAAAATTTTCCTTCTGGTTTAATATTGGCTGTCTATTATAATAACCTTACATAACGTGGCTTGAGATTTCCGCCACAACAGTAGTCCTAAATCTAAAAAAGCAGATGTGGTACTTTTTTTGTCCGAGCACATGGAAAAATATGTGTTGGTAAATTTTTTCTAGTTCTCAGCATATGCATGATTTATTTTAAAAAATACTAATGATTCACTATTGTCTTCAAACGAACTGCTATACACCATTATCTCTGTAGTTCTGACATCCGTTTATTATACTTGCGAACAACCTGCACTTTGGTTTTACAACTTATCCAAAATAAGCTGCGATTCTCACACCAGAAGTTGTGTATTTTGTAGAGACAAAAAAAAAAAAAACTAAAAATGTGGTTCACATTGTGTCGTCATGCAGAAATTAACTGTTTTGGTTGTCCTTTGGAAAACTCCAAGGAAGCTAAAGCATTATAATTTGTTCTTGATTTTCAGTGACGTGAATGGTTTTAATATTTTGCACAGGACTTAATGCTCACTCACTGGCAGCAGATGGACCAACATCGCTAATGCTTCCAGACGATGGCCATGGAGAGGGCAGAAAGCGCTTGAGGCAATCTGTTGGGGAAAAGCAGAGGTGTGGTAAAGGGATTAGCCAGCACGTGTTGTGAGCATTGAGTTGAGGCGAGATGTACGAATGAGATAGAATGGCATAAATAACAATGATAGAAGGTTTGATGTAAATAGGTTTTTAGAGTTTAGTTAAAATTGTGTGTCTTTTAGTACCTGGTTTGGATGTGTGTGTGTGTGTGTGTGAATTTGGTGGTATGTCATAAGTTTGTGAAGTGCATGTATGTTTAATAGGTTTTCTGAGTTGCCTAAGTTAAGTGTTAGTAAAAGAATTCAAGTTCAGTGTAAAATATTTTTCACGTTATGGTGAACTTTGGGCTATCACAAGAACTATTTGTCTCGCTTAATTTGCTTGTTTCACACGTGTGAAGAACAACAATGGTGAAATGAAGGAGGGGGGGAGGACCACACCCAGCTGGAACCTACACAGGAAACCCAGAATCCTGATATGCAAGAAAATGTTCAACAGAAGCTAACCTAAAAGGGTAAGCTGATATCTATTACTATAGGACTTAACAATTCCATGTCCTTCAAGTTGTCATTCACCCCAGTGATCTTTTAGAGCTGCCATTACATTTTTACCAAGCTGGGTCCTGGGGACCCATAAATTTTTAAAAAGTGGCTACTTTGTGAGATATTCTGGTTCTTTGAAAAATCAAAAGAAGCAAGAGAGAATGAATTTTTATACATAAATAAGCAAATGAAAAATCAATGTAATGTACATTGTTTGACACTTTAATTTATGATCTTTGAAAACAATCTTTAAAAAAAATCAAGTACTGACCGAATTAAATTTTATCATTTTCAACTAAATTACTAAATTTTATCATAATGGAACAACTACCCAAAGACTGATTTTAGGTCAGCTCAGAAGACCAGAGCGACTTTTATTTTTCAAAACACAGGAACAGTGTGGTGACTACTCTTGAACAGTTCTGACTTTTAACGAACAATCATTGAACTAGACGTACAACTTTTAGTAAAGTATAATCGTTCAGTGTTCTCCTTAAATGTAAATTTGTTTGTTTTTCATATTTTAAATTTTAGCTATTCCAATATTGATTAAGTGAGCTGAAAGATTTAATAAATTAATCAGGACATTTGTATACACTGCCGGAAAGTGAAAAGAGAACACCAAGAAGGAATTGGCGGACGATCATGAAATTTACATATGTTAATGGGGTCGAGTTTACGTAGGTGTGATGTTAATTTCGGGACCAACCGGTGAGCGCTTACGCCACAGCACGGCATAATATGCAAATTATCGTCGGTGGTATTTAAGGAGTACGGCGAAGTGAATGTAATCAGTCGTCTGCGTACGCACACGTGCGAAGACCCTGAAGAAGTTGCAATGCCTGGACATGGAAGACGTGTACGATTTCAGCAGTTATCGGACTTTGAGCGAGGTCGTCTAGTCGGACTCCGCGAGGCCGGGTGGTCGTATCGTCGTATTGCGGAGCGAATTGGACGGGAAGTATCGGTGGTGGTACGATGGTGGCGTAGATGGTCCGAGGAACATTCCCACACGAGAAGACGTGGAACCGGGAGTCACAGACGGACTGATGAGCGGACCGATCGACGCATAAGAAGAGGGGCGTTGTCAAGCAGAACATCCACTGCGACGCAAATCCGAGCTGCCGTTGCACCTGAGGTGATTGTGCGAACAATCCGCAACCGTCTACTGGATGCAGGACTACGTGCACGTGTGCCTCTGGCATGTGTACCTCTGACTCCAGCCCCCCGTCAGGAACGGCTGCAGTGGTGTCGCCAACGTCTGCACTGTAAAACGCAATGGCGATGTGTCGTGTTCAGCGATGAAAGCAGATTCTGTTTGGGAGCCTCCGATGGCCGTATGCGTGTTCGCAGACGCACAGGGGAGCGTCTCCACCCTTCTTGCATCCACCAGCGACACACAGGGCCTACACCTGGTCACCTGGTGTGGGGAGCGATCAGCTATCACTCCCATACACAACTAGTGTTTGTACCGGGTACGTTAAACAGCACGTCCTACATCAACAACATAATTCAGCCCGTTGCTGTGCCATTTGAAAGGTCGGTCCATCGTGGTGTTTTCCAGCAAGATAACGCACGCCCACACACGGCACGTGCAGCGCAACATGCACTTCAGGGTGTGAGACAACTTCCATGGCCTGCACGTTCACCGGATTTGTCCCCCATTGAGCACGTGTGGGATTTTATGGGACAACGACTTATCCGGTCTCCACGGCCAGCCTCGACCATACCCGATTTACGCGTCCAGGTTGAGGATGCTTGGAACTCAATACCCCAAACTTACATCCAACATCTGTACGACAGACTCCATGTCAGAATTGCACGGTGTGACGCAATTCATGGCGGTTCAACCTCGTACTAACCATGTTACATGGAAATGTTATTTTTCAGTTTACCAGCAAATACAGCTGTATTTTGCGATAATGCTTTGATCACGTTATCCTCTGTATTCCGTTATTATGCTGTAAAAATTTCGTTGGTATCAGACGTCTTCCTCCAGTGTATTTCACTTTCCTCCAGTGTATTTACATTTAACCTTATATTATATACTTACATAATCTTGAGCAGCGTTCGAATCACCCAGTGGTCCGCTGGCCATTGGCCAGTAAAACTTCCATTGGACCATTGAACTTATTGACTTTACTGGCCCAGATGGCCAGAAAGATTTTTTTTCTCACAAGTTAAAAAAGGAATTTTTCTTTTACCTTGCTGTACGGTTTTCTTTTTAGGCTGCAAACTAATGATAAGTTTAAAAACAAATATTGGATATAATTCCATTGAAATGATACGTTATTTTCTACATATATTGTAAATGTCTTTATTTTTTTTTACGGACCAGTAAGCATTTTGGTGGACCAGTGGTTTGCAAATTCTAGTGGTCCGCTGAGCCAGTAGAAGATCTAGTTCTAATTCTAACACTGATCTTGAGGGATGGCGCCTTTCTGGCTGTTTTCGTTCTTTCACTAATCCTCATGAATTTGACTTTTGCCAAATGGCATGTTAAAAAAATACAAATTAAATGTGGGGTTCCAAAAGATGCGTAGAATTTGTAATTATGGGTCTTTTTTTCTGTTGTTTTTTGGGTAATTTACGTGTTACAGCGCTGCCAATGTCAGTAAAACTATATTGCATAGGCGTAACCAATGGGGGTCAGGACCCCCCCCCCAGATTTTCAGATTTGAGGATTCTCATATGTATATATACACTGGTGTGCAAAAATTAAGGACGAAGAGGAGAAATTAGCGTAACAGCGGAACGGGCAGGCAGAACAGACAGAAAGACCACTCAGGAGATAGACTATGGTCCGGTACGGTAGGGCATGCGCATATATGCAGCATGACATAAGGAGGGGGTGTCGGAAGGGTATAAAGCACACGGGCGGTGTACGCTCAGCAATTCGGCTATTTCACGGTGTACATCGGTTTGAACGACGTCGAGTTGCTGCCACCGTGTGATATGGCCAACAGGCAATCCAGTAGACGATATCTGGATAACTTAACCCGAGGTCGCGTCATTGGAAAGTTGGAAGAATGTCGAAATGTGGCCGAGGAGTTCGGGATCGCTCACAGCATCGTTTCACGAGCTTGGAGAGCATTTCAAACGACAGGAAGAGCTGCCCGAGAGTTTAGCACTGGTCGTCTACGAGCAACCACGGCGGCGGACGACCGGTATATTGCCCTACAGGCGAGAAGAGACAGACGGCAGACAGCGGGAGAAATCGCAAGGCACATGCAGCAGACAACTGGATGTCCGTTATCGCGTTTTACCGTGGCCAGGAGGCTGCACAAAGGTGGTCTATTTGCACGACGACCAGTACGGTGTGTGCCATTAACGCCTGCTCATCGAAGACGACGGTTTCTGTGGTGCCAGGAACACAAGAACTGGACACATCAGCAATGGGGTCAAGTTATCTTTACGGATGAGAGCCGATTTAGTCTGACGAGCTGTTCTGGACGTATACACATCTGGAGAGAGCAGAGAACACGCAATCACACCTCCAACATCATCGAAAGGGACCGGTTTAGAGGTGGCGGAGTTATCGTTTGGGGCGGTATCATGCTTGATAGCCGTACTGACCTCCACATCTTCCAAGGAGGTTCAGTCACTGCTTTCCGCTATTGTACTGAGGTTCTCCTGCCTCGCGTGCGTCTGTTTAGAGGTGCTGTGGATCCTGAGTTCCTCTTCATGGACGACAATGCTACTCCTCATCGTACAGTGGCTGTCGCAGAGCTGTTGGAGAGTGAAGATATTCAACGCATGGATTGGACCGGAAGGTACCCGGACCTAAATCCAATCGAACACGTGTGGGACATTCTCGGGAGACGCTTGGAAGCACGTCACCAGCCGCCAGCAACGATTCCGCAGCTGCGGTTGGCGCTACAAAAGGAATGGACCGCGATACCTCAATAGCTCCTTGACAACCTCGTCCTCAGCATGGACAGACGTTGTAAATCTTACAAAGCAGTCAGGGGTGATCATATCCCCTACTAAAGACTGGATTTTTCTTGGCAGCCGCCTGTCACATGGACGCTTCTGTCTTCTGTCCAGTTGTGCTTGAAGCTAACTTTTCAATAAAGTGTCTTTGTATCCTTTGGATTCCTTGTTTGGACGGTTTTGCTCACTTGTCTCATATTCTTACATCTTGGGGATCTTATGGTATGATTTGAGTCGATGTGGAGCACTTCTGCACGACGTTACATTCGAAAAACCGTCTCGTCCTTAATTTTTGCACGCCAGTGTATAATGTGTGTATGTGTAATCGTACTCCCCAGATTTTAAAACGTGGTTACGCCACTGCTACATAGTACATAATTGTTTCTCAGGTGAAAATGAATTGGCAGTATGGGATAATATACTTCTTACTCATTTATAAGCAAGTTCAGTGGTATTTGTATTTTGACCATTTCGTTAAACTGTGTTGCATCCTAGTGATGACCGCATTCGAAATCTTTATATAAATGTACATCAATCAGCCACAACTTTAAAACTACCTTATGGCAATTGTATTCCCTGGCAGAGATGGTGCCTTTCAACAAGACTGCTACATGCCACACTGCGTAGAATGACCTGGAATGGTTCCAAGAATATAACTAGAAATTCCCTTTAATACCACGGCTCCCAAATGCACCAGACATGAATCAACGAGGAATTCGCTATGCATGACATGGCCCCCAATCCTACTGAACAGTTATGGTTTCAGTTGGAAGAAGGAGTACGAGCAGCATCACCTCAACCACAATTGATGGGAACTGGGATCTTCTGTTGCAGTCATGACACCAAGAGAGAACTGTCATCAGGTGAGAGGAGGACATACATTATATTAGGTAGGTGATTTTAATGTTTTGGGTGATCGGTGTATATATTACACTGTATTTTATAGAGTTTGTACAAATTATGAACACAAAAAACTCAAATAACAAATGCACATTATAGATAAGGGAAAACATTAACACATGCAATTTTGCAAAAATAAGAGGGAAAAAATATAACTGAACAGCTTTGAATGAGTAGTTGAAAGAGTGAACTGTTTCTATATGCATAATATGCAGGTTAGCTTATTTTGATTGAGAGAGTGCTTAAACCCAGGCCAATTGAGCGTGTGAAGCCCTAATTAGACCAAAAATTAATTATTAAACAATGATTAAAAAACGGTCATTAAACCAAATCTAAAAAACTGTGGTTTAACATTTTTGTAAAAAAATGGTCTTTGCACCGTATTTATTTAACGGGCTTTGCCATGTTTTTTCTTAAAAATACGGTTTATCTGCCGTAATAAATTTTTGGTTGATCTACCATGTCAAGCCACATTTTCTGGTAGTTTGACCGTTTTTCATTTCCCGGTCATTAGACTGTTAATGAACGTTACGGTATGGTACAGTAAAGAAAAAAAACGGTCTTTGCACAGTATTTATTTAACGGGCTTTGCCATGTTTTTTCTTAAAAATACGGGTTATCTATCGTATTAGATTTACGGTTGATCTACCGTGTTAGGCCACATTTTCTGGTAGTTTGACCGGTTTTTATTTCCCGGTCATTAGACCGTTAATGAACATTACGGTATGGTACTGTAAAATTACGGTTTATTGACTGGCCACTCAGCTGCCGGTGTATCTTCCGTAATTTGACCTTGCAATTTTTTACAGTGCACGTTTCGTACATACATGCATATCACTAAGCTGTTCTCTGTGATTCAGAGGTTAGCTCCAAAAAGAAATACAAACTACCAGATATTTTTACTTTCTGTTGTTGTATCAAACTTCTTCATTTACAGCAATCTTGACATACAACTCGGGTTTCACTGATATCCATTACACGCTGTACACAAGATCTTTTATACTTCATACTCATAATCTTTTTCTCATGCAGACACTCCTGAATCTGACCCACCCATGTCTTCCTTGGCCTTCCTCTGCCTTTCCTTCCTGCCACTGGGGCTAAAAAGATTTTCTTACTAAGCATCTCATCACTCATTCTTTCAACATGGCCAAACCATCGAAGCATATGGTCTCCACCTTGCTAACATCATTCTGCCTCACATCACACAACTGCAGCACATCTTCATTCCTCACACAATCAGACCGTGTCTTGCCACAAACCCCACGAAAGTAAAGCATTTCTCCAGCATACGAACAACTTTTATGTTTCTTCTGCAGTACCCAGGCTTCACTGCCATACATCAGAGTAAGAACAATTACAGTTTCATACACAGTCATGCGGGACTCTCTTGAGAACCCATCATTCCTGTGAAAACCTCCCAGAGCAGCTATGACTTTCAATGAAGAATTCACTCGCCTACTAATTTCACCATCCAATTTGTTCTTTCTGTCAAACATGCTTCCTAAATACACGAACTCACTCACCTGGTCAATCACAGTGTCATTTATACTTACATTACATTCACTGCTATACCAGTTCCTCTCTCAAACACCATAACTTTGGTTTTCCCCTTATTTATACTCAGTTTGAATTTCATGCAAACTTCGTACATCCGAGACAACATACACTGCAAATCACTTTTTATCTCTGCCAACAGGACAGTGTCATCAGCATACAGCAATCTGCACACACAGATATCATGACCCAGCTAAAACAGTCTTGCTGGGCCAGCACCGGGCCATTGCTGGCAGCCAGCACTGCCAGCACTATGTTGCTGCTGCCGAACCGTCAATAAAATGACCGGGCGGCCAACAGAAGGGCCATCAGTTGAGGGCAACAGTTTGAACCCCATCAGTTGTCATATGCCACAACAGGGCCATCAGTGGTCCATCACAGGCAGTAGCTGCCACGAGTGGTCCTTCAGTGGCCCTGTAAGCACGTGCCAGAAATGATGGCTAGCCTAATGTGGTCCGCAAGTGTGCCGTTAGTGGCAGCCGGCAACCACGTGACGTAACTGGTGGCTTTCCAAATCTTGTCCGCCGATTTCCCAGTAGTATCCATAATAAAAGCAAAGACAACCACAGTTTCCCAAAGCAACAATTTTTTTCTACCTTTACGAAGCTTGTGAATTAACGAACTGCGCTGGGGAAATTTTCTCAACAGATCGGAAACACACCAGTTTGGTATCTGAGTGGATTTGAACCTGGGCCGTTGGCGTGATAGCTGAGCTCTCTACCAACCGGACTAATTTGGAACGCTCGAGCATATGCTTAAAGCTGTCTGTTTGGTATGCAATGTGTAATCGAATGCTTCCCTCTTTCATTTTACAATATTGCGAGGTATTTTTCATAAAAGTCAGTTTCATATAATTGATATATTAATTTTTTCAACGTAACGACAATTTTTTTTTTTACCTGAAGGGAACTTCACTCATTTTCAAGGCGTGTACATACTTAGAGTCGCTTTCCGAAGTTCTGTACTGTCCTTGCCCTCTTGAAAAAAGATTGTTGAATAAATATATAACTACCCCGGGTTCATGTCACATTCTGTTACATTCTTAACGTTGTGTCTTTCCTTTCCGTTGTCCGAAGCTACATTTGTTTTAAAGAGTAAAATACATTTTATTTTACTTCTCGTTATTTTTAGAAGCGAATTCTCCCCAGTCTTGCGTATTCAACCCATAGATGAGTACACCACATAGCGTTGCTTTTTTTTCTTTTAAATAATTAATAAATTTTGTACGCGTATAACTCTTTTTTTCCCAACAAACGTTGTTTTAATGGTTTTCCAAGATATTTGTTTCAAGCGGTTTCAAAATTTTTCTTGTTGTTCATCCACTCCATTCAAATCATGGGAATGGAGTGGCCGAATGGGTGCATTTCATGGCTGTAATCTAGTATTTCATGGCTTAATCTGATATCTTCGTCGACGTAGAATTTCATAGGAAATTAATTCGCTTCTCTATCTACATATGGATTTTTTTTCTTAACTTCCACTAAAATAACACGATGGCGATAGCGTCGTCTTCAACTAACTGGTACCATTAGAGACACGGCAGGTGTTGCTTCTACGCATGCGCAGTCCCGTTGCTTCCACCTGCTGTTGGGGGTTGCATTGGTTGCCAGCAACGGGCCACTAGTGGCACTTGCTAGGAGGCCCACAATTCACGGCGATGCTGCAGGGCCATCAATGGCTCGCCAACTGATAGCGCTGCCACCAACGGACCACTACCGGGCCGTGAGCGGCAGATTTCAGCCAGCAGTGACCCATCACTGCCAGCTGGTGGCCAGCAGTTTCCCAGCACTTGTGTTTTTGCTGGGCAAGACATAAACCACTATTATCAATTTTGGCATCAAGCATGCACGCGTCCATAAATACATATATTAAATAGCTATGGTGACATTACACAACCTTGTCTAACTCCTGCACTAACAGAAAACCATTTCGATAAAACACCGGTCACTCGTACACTAGCTATACTACTAGCACACATGGCTTTTACACTATTAAGTAGATGCCCAGTAACACCATATTCATTCAATATTTTCCACAGAAGTGTACTATTCACTCGGTCGTAAGATTTCTCTAAATCTATGAAGGCAGCAAAAACTTTCTTCACCAACAGCCAGATACTTTTCAATCATCATGCGTAATGCAAAAATCTGGTTAGTGCAGCCTGTACCAGGCATAAAACCACTCTGAACATCCCACACTTTCTCTGATGTAAGACCCCGTACTTTTTCAATAAAAAGCTTACCAAACACTTTCCCTGGTACACTTAGTAGGCTAATACCACGACAGTTCTTGCTTTTAGTCTGATCACCTTTTTCCTTATACAAGGGAACAATAATAGCATCCTACCAATCCCGAGGGACCATTTCTAACTCCCAGCACAACTGGCAAATTTCAGTTAACCAGTCAATTACAGAGTCACTACCATATTTCAACATCTCGGCAGTTATGCCGTCAACTCCCGGAGCCTTACCATTCTGAAGAGATTTTAGAGCTTTACACACTTCTTCTCTTGAGATGCCTCCTGGGCTTCCATCCATCACTGTGACATCATCTGCATCTGTCTCAGAATCATCTTTGCTTTCCTGATCTAATAACTCACAAAAGTATTTACCCCATCTTTCGCTTAGCTCATAGAGTTCCCATATCATTTCCCCGATCTCATTATTCACACAACTTACAACTTTGTTTCCCCTATTTTTCCTGAGTCTCATGTACTTCCAGAAGGACTTCCTATCTTTCCAAAAAGCCAGTTCAAGCCTTTCCACCTTCTCCTTCCTATCTTTTGCCTTACAGTGGCGAACCAGCTTAGCAGCTTCACGCTTCTTACAGCGATATTCATCCACAGAGACTCTATCTTGCAACATCCCCAAATAGGCTTCCTTCTTTCTCTTTACTGCCTTTTCAATCTCCCTGTTCCACCAAGCATCGCCTCTATTGTTACCCACTATTGTGGTGCCACAGACCTCTTTAGCAGCAGTGACAACACATTTCTTAAAACATTCCCACTTCTTTTCTGCATCCCTCTCACCAGACTTCAGCTCCTTCAGTCGTTCTGTGAGTAATTCAGAATAACGCTGCTGATCTTCAAGGAGCCTATCAACCTTTATTATTTCCATACTGGGTCTCCTCTTATTTTTTTCATTCCAACCAACATAAAGTTTCACTCGTGACACTACCAAGTAATGATTAGAACAAACATCCGCACATCTCATCACACGGGTGTCAATAACTAAGTGTTTCAGACGCTGATCGTAGACAACAAAATCTATCACACTCTTTTGACCAAGAGTACGATTTTCCCAAGTATATGTGTGGATATACTTGTGGTTGAAAAATGTATTAGATACACACAAACCATTCTCAATGCAGAGTTCAATTAATCTTTCACCATTATCATTCACACAAGGATCATTAAACTTACCCAGAACATTGTCAGAAATTGCATTCTGCACACCTACTCTAGCATTGAAATCCCCTGCTCTTATAACTTTTACTTTAGCACCAAACTGGCTCAAACCAGCTTTTAGCTCATTCCAGAAATCTTCCTTCTTTTCAGATGGTTCCGAGTCACAAGGAGCATACACTACAACAATTACAATTCTCTGAAGTTTCACTTTCAAACGAATCCAGAGAATTCTCTCACTTACGCAACTATATTCAATAAAGTTGTTCTTCATCTTTTTACTTAAAATCACACCTACACCAGCCTGTCTTCTCACATTATCCAACACTCCAGATCACACACTCACAGTGCCATTCACTTCTTCTACCCCAATTTCCTTCTTTTGGTTTCACTTACACATAGCACATCCAGTCTATACTTATTCATCTCCTCAATCACCTGATTCATCTTGTCATTTATACATCTAGTATTCCATACACCAATCTTACATTCACTCAGCCGAGATCTCTTTCTCATATGCTGTTTAGAAAGTCCAGGTTGATTCCGTGGTGGACCGTCCTTCTCAAGTGTGGTAGGTCTACCATAACCCACACTTGAGTCATTCTTAATATTTAGTTTTGTCTTTTTAATCAGGTAAGTACATCAGTGTGGGGGATTAGGCCACAGCTGAGGGTTCCAGTTGGTCATTCAACCTAAGGATTCTGGAACAAACCCCAGTGAGTTGGAGTCTTTTCGCCAATGTCACACAGAACTAGCTGGCACCTCTCCAAGATTCACAGAGGCCCTAATTGCTGTTGTGTGTGCCATTGTTACCACGAAGCGCCCTGAGGAAGCAAACCATTGCTCGCTACGACCGCCCATGTTTCGTGTTTTCTGTTAATAAAGGAACTGCGAAAGGAACAAACTGTTGTCCAAAGAGAAATAGAAGCAATAATGCGCGGAGAAGCCCTGCTTAGAATTAAGAAGAGTTTGATTAGCCGCGAAGAAAGAATTCGAAGAATCGTAAATAGCCGAGGGGAACACACGATAATTGAATTTTGTAGAGGCATAGCCTATAATTTAAATTTGTGAAGTTAAAAAAAAGGTGATATTTAAATATTATTACACTAATAAAAGTTATTGCATGTGCTGCACATGTTTGGCAAGGTAATTTACTCGTTACTTATTTTATGTAAATTACGGGTAATTTACGAGCAATTTCTTGGCGAAGAAAACCATTTTTTTATGAAAACGTAAGTAACTAATTTTCTTTCATGTAATAATAATATGATGGTGTTTTATTTTATGTACGTTAAGCTTGCCTCTTTTTTCAGATTGTGGATTCCTAGGGGTGCGAATGTGTGTTGTGTGTGTTTTTGTTTCTTTATTTGTTTTTTAAATGTTTGTGAGTGAAAGTGGGAGCTATGATGGGTGTGGTGTGCCGGTTCAGAATGCGTGTCCGGTGTGTGAGGCCAGACGGAGGTGAAAGTAACCGCTGGGTGGGGTGGAACGGGCCTTTGAGAGTTCTTCTCTTTGGCTAGCATATATCGGGGGTTAATCTGCTTTTTATTGCGGAACCGTGGTGTGTGTGTGTGAGGGGTGTGACTGTATCACCAGCCGATCTGACCTTATGACTACAATATTCATGAGGGGGGAGGAGGTTTTCGGTGATTTGGGGAAAATGCACTTACGGGTTCACTGTAACTGGCTTCGTGTACTGGTGGGAGTGTGTCGTGCGAGTGCACATTATGGCACTTCTCTCACTTCAGTTTAAAGTGCAAACTTGTACGAAGGCAAGAGTGGATGGACTAAGTTTCCTTTTCTCAAGTAAAGTACTCAGTTCTGTTGTTTCAATTACCAATTGTTGATACAGTATGTCAGCTCCTTGTAAACAGAAAGGTGTGCTAACCCATTGCTTTTAGTCTCGCCCTTCCAAGAGGGCTCCGATTTCTCCGAAACCATTTCATTGTTCAGAATCTGTTTTTTTTACCCCAATATTTTTTAACAATTTTCTTTTCTTTCATATTTTTCCCTTTCTTTCGTGAAAACGATGGGATTTTCCTCCAAAAAATTACATGAAAAAATATGATCGTACGTCAAAACAAGCGAGCGCGCGCAACTGCTTTAGATTTGTGCTTGCTTAAATCACAGTTAGATACAGTACTGTGACGGAGCTTTGGAGTGGATGGTTTTTCAAGGGATTTTTGAACAGAACAATTTTTTTTAGCTCCATTAAAAAGTTTATGTGCTTTTCTCCAGTTCTTGAGATCTCAAGGTGAATGTATTTCTTGAATGTAAACAGGATGAAACAAGAACTGCTTTATACTTGAAACATTATCAGGGATCTGTCATTGCCTTGAGAGGTCTCTGAGGAAAATGAACGGAAAGACAAAGGGTATGGCAGTAATTTCTGGAATGGGCTGGGTGTTTCTAAGTGAGATATGTTGAGTATTAGATTGTTTTTATTTTATTTTAAAGAAAAAAAAGTCATAATGTGTGTGAGTGCAATAAAGGCCCGTGGGATGAGACGCTAAACGAATTTCAAAACCAGCTTAGCCGTTGCCGAGCAATTTCTGTAACAGCACGGCCATCTGAAATTCGGATAACGTCTCAAATGTGTGAGCTTCTAAACACAGTTTGTACAAAGGTTCATACGCTTCTGGTACTATACGTAGGAACCTTCCTACACGTTCAGATTCTCCCATTTTGTTTCTCCCCTTTGATGAAGGAGAAAGGATTTTTAGACGAAAGATGGTGGAGAGCAAGCATAATGGTAGAGAGGTTATTTAGCAAGAAAATTTTAGCTGGAAGTGTTATGATCAAGCTAAAAAGATTGTATGTATGTGCTGCACGTGCCTTCACTCTCCATTACATTTCTTTGTGATGTATTTTCCAGGTTGTTTTTTTTTTCTCATGTAGAAACATCTTGGATGAAAACAGAGATAACCGAGTGTAGCACAACTAGCCGCCAGAAACGTGGCCACCGGAAGAAGTGTCCATCCGGGAACTAGCCACCCGGAGAACTGGCTACTGGCCACAAAAAATCTTCAGGGGCGGTATAAAAAATTGCGTTTATGATCGCTTCGTGGCTAGGTCCACATAGGTTGGTTACCTGAGTCACATAGATTTCGTATTTTCTTAATGGCGATATTTCAAGTAATTCTTCATAAAAAATGTTGATAATCTACAACTGAACAAAAGAATTTCAGATTTTATAAAGTACTGCTCAGAAAATTCTCTGCGGGCATGTGCCAACACAACAAACCTGTCGGGGGAGTGGGGGAATCTTATTACCAAAAATATGAAATATAAAGGATTTCTTATCTGAAAAGGAGATTTTCAGCATTTACAAAGTACAACTCTACAAAATATCTGCGGGCGTCTGCTACCGCAGGAAAACCTGTCCGTGGGTGGGGGATAACCTCCACCGACAGGTTTCCTGCGTTTGCACGTGCCAGCCGTGATGTTGGGTTTTAGTTTATATTTCCGGCATTAAGACATCCCACCCTCCTCCTCCCGACAGGTTTCTTGCGTTAGAACATGCCCGCAGAGAACTTGTTGAGTTGTTTGTAAACGCAAAATTCTCCGGATCGAACCAGTAATGCCTTATATTTTATATTCTCGGTATTAAGCCTCCCCCACCCCCGCTGAGTTGTTTGTAAATGCAGAAAATATGTGAATCGCACCAGAAATTCTTTACATTTTATAGTTTTGGTATTAAGCAACCCCCACTCCCCCCCCCCCCCCCCCCACACACACACACAGATTTCCTGTGTTTGCAGATGCCCGCAGACAATTTGCTTAGCTGTACTTTATAAACCCTGAAATTCTTTTGTTGAGTTGTAGATTATAAACATTTTTTTATAATGAATTACAATAAATATCGCAATTAAGAAAATACGAAATTATGGAAAGTTTATGTGACTCAGCTAACCAACCTCTGGAGACGTGGCCACGGAGCAGTCCACAGCGCAATTTTTATACGGCCCCTTAAAATTTTTGTGGCCAGTTTTCCGGGGGTCAGTTCTCCGTTTTATCTTTGGCCCGAAAATCATGGACATGTCTAAATTCCGTACTGAAAATAAAACATTAAAAAAAAAAAAACTTTGTGAACAATACTTGCTCAAGTTGTGGGAAATATAGCCACACGATATTTGTTTATTCAGAACATTTTTATGTCACTGAAATCGCAGTGTGACCAGTTCACCGGTGACCACTTTTCCTTGCCCGGAAATAACCAGAAACTTCTATATTCATCCAACTCCTCTCTTCATGGTTCATTAATTGGTAAAGACTAAAGTCGTAAAGATAGGTATTTTCTGTAGATTTTTTTTTCTTGAGGGGTCTCTAAAGTTCGATTTTTATCAGTTCTTTTTACGTTGACGCAGTAGAACTATTTTGCAGGATGGAGCTTATATTTATTCTACGCTATCTACGAATCATATATATGTATTTCTTTTTTGAGTAATACATTTGCTAAGAATTTTTTATAACCCCTAGTCACAATGTAAAATACATACTGTAGACTATCTTCAGTTACAAAACAACCGTAAATACAAAATCGTGATGCAGTAGGAAAATTTATCCCGGTATCTGGATATCTTTTTTAAAAGTTATTAAACTGGTATGCTGTATGTGAAACGAAAAGTTGTCATATTTTAGTGCATCTCACCTCGTAACTCAAGAACAAAGTGCGTTGCAAAAAATTTCAGAAAAAAAAATAAAAAAAAACAGATTTTTACTTATTTATGTTTGCAATTTTCGCTGCTCAAAAAATAGCAGAACCTTGCCCCTGATTGGCTTAGAAAATTACCTCTGGTGGCATTTCAAAGCTTTTGATAAGGCCTTTCAATTGATATGTAACACCAAGGTATCTTGCAGAAATAAATAATACAAAAAAAGAATGTGTAGGGACATGTAAAATTTTTATATACCCGACGTCTTTGTATATATAGACATTTTCCATATTTAATTCAGAATCTTCAATTCTTTTTTTTTCATTTTTCATGTGCCAAAGTAAGCACGTGGCATTACTTTTAGTAACGTGGAATACCGTTTGACCAAGAAATAATCTCTCACTATTCTTCTCGATGTTTCTTGAAGCCGGAGCTTGTGTATCACTATCACTGTTCTTCGCACTTGCCTTCGAACATTGCAATGTCAAGGTGTGGTCATTCATGGTTTACAAGCTTAAGGCGTGATCAGGTGGTTGTTTGACCTCGAAGCATGACCCGGGCTTCCGAGGATTTGGGGAAAGGTGCCAGGACGATAGCACGATATTTGAAGTTTTAGGAAGGGAGTGTCTGACCCCAGGTCTAAAACTGACCTTAGAAATAGGAATCTAGGAGATCTGAGTAAGTGAACTCAATAGGAAAGACAAACAGAAAAATATAGTGAAAGGACATTGTGATCCGTGACACCAGTCCGGGAGGGAAGGGGGGAAAGGGAGCGAAGCACCGCACAACATCACAGAGAACCACAACACCACTCGGCCGCCGACACACCAGGGAGTGACTGAAACTCAACGATACCAATCCAAATGCCCAAACAGAATCAATTTTCAACATCTCTATGCCAAACTGAAAAAGGGGGGTGGTATCTCTAACACCCACCAGTGTACACATACTTACTCTCTCTGTCGACGGGGGGTCAACGATCGCCGCTTTAGTTCTGGGATACCTAAGGAATTCGTTGGGATTTTAATCAACCGCGCCCCTAACAAGTCTATTAAGGTGGGTTTCCGCTTTCTTGAAGGCCTCTTGGCGCGTCTGGTGGACAATTTATGTGCCTTCTCGATTCCAAGTCTGTTCCTCAGGTTCCGAAGTGAGGTCCAAGGTGAAGCCCCAGTGATCATTCGAAGTGCTCGGCTCTGCACCCTCTCGATTCTCTCTCGCTGATTCCTACTAATATCAATCCAGATGGAGGAGGCGTAGGTAAGCACCGGCCTTACGACCGTCTTATACAGCAGTACTTTGTGCCGTGTTCTAAGGAAGCTTCTCCTGTGGAGTAGTGGAGCTAGCTGCCCAAAGCTTTGTCTAGCTTTATTCGTGCGGTAGCTGGTGTTCGCCACTCACGAAAGTCGACAATCTAGTTGGAGCCCTAGGTACTTAGTGGAGGTAGCCCAGGAGATTGTCTCTTGAAACATAACGAGTTTCGGTACTCCTTGGAGAGATCCAAAAAACAACAGCGTACTGCTCTTAGACAGATTGATCTTGATCCGCCATTCAGTGTAGTAGGTTTCCAGCTGAAAGTCCTGGAGGAGCTTCACTGCTATGCTTTTGTTCAGGGACCTGATGACAACAGCTGTATCATCTGCGTACATCATGACCTGCCCTTGTTTGAGTTTGGGTACGTCGTGCAGATAAATGGAGAACAGCGTTGGTCCAAGAACCGAACCCTGAGTACGCCGGCTCGAATCTTCTTTTATGAATAAAGCTCACCGTTAATCTTAACATTGACTCTGCGGCTGTTGAGGTACGAACGAATCAGCTCAACAAGTGGGCGAGGGCATCGAATCTTCTGCAACTTGTGTAGGAGTCCGTCATGCCAAACGCGGTCGAAAGCCTTGCTGCTGCCTAGGAAGACAGCAGTGGAATACTCGCTCTTATCTCGTCCTTCAGAAACAAATTCCGTAAGTCTTATCAACTGGTAGGACGTAGCATGCTTCGCCTGGAAACCACCCTGTTCGTCAGGAATCACACCATTAGCTTCACAGAACTCAAGAAGCCTAGAGAGGATGACCCTCTCCAGGAGCTTACCCAGGACGGGCAGCGTATAGGCATTCCGTACATTGAGATATGTGAAGTAAAATACTGGCCAATGACAGGCCTACTTTCGAACAGCTTAGGGGCGGAGCTTCAGTAGTGTCACGTGATCACAACAAACTGGGAAATCTTTTGGTCATCTTCGCCAGCAATTGGCTTTGTCCGTCAGTACAAAGAATGATATTCTTTGGCCAGTGTATGCTCACGTACCAAACTTTAGGTTTTCGCAATATGCAAGGTATTTTAAGGCAGTTATAATATCGTTTGATGTATTCTCAACAATTTTCCACCACAAACACACACATAGAAAGCATTTTCATCGTAAATTTTAGATGCAGCTACACTTATTTAGTTAATATAAAGCGAAGCCCACGAAACTGTCCAAATGTGGAATAGGTGCATGGATTATTAGCATTTTGATTTCGAAATTTTAATTTAAAAAAAGACGAAATTTTATAAATCCCACAAACGGCAGGTAAGTATACCGAACGTTTTTAATATGCCCAGAATAAAAAAAATGTGTTGTCAAAAGTTCTTTTTATGCTACATATTTCAATATTTTTGTACACACTATGAATTCCATAAATTGGACCACATATAAATAGACTGCAGTAAATAATAACGGTACAAAAACGAATTAATTATTGACCATATTTCCAAATCAAACTTTTTTTTTTTCTGAGTCAAAGGAGGCACTGCATTAAAGTATTGTACATCATAATATTTTTATGGTTAAGAATTTGTGTTGTGTGATTTCCCCCATTAAAAATATGGGGTAAATAACGTTTTTAATACCATTTCAAACAAAGTTTAAAGTTCAGATTGGAATAGTTAAATTGTATATAAAATTAAGTGGTAAAAGTGTATGATACTGCTTTGTAAGCATACAGCGAGAAAAGAAAAATATAAATCCCGCAGGGACAGTTTTAACTAGCTTCCAACAAAAATAAACAAAAATCACTCATTATTAAATACTTTGCCACATGACAGGGTGTATCAGTGTTATAGGATTTTGTATCGCATAAGTACATACGCACACACACACGCTTGCGCGTGCATTGCATTGCATTTCCCTTTCGTGTTCTGTTTTCCATTTTTGCATATAGTCACTGCACAATTTGGTATAACGGTGTTAGGAAAATGCCAAGAGTATCCGAAACAAGAAGTCACAGTACACACACCACGCTTCATGATGGTAATATAACTAGAATAACTCAAATAATAGAACTATAGAATGATTATATTAATATAACTAGAATTACTAAATTAACATAACAGTTATTACTAGATAAATATAACAAGGAGGACTAGATTAATCTAATAAGAATACCTAAATTAGTACAACTCCTTGAATACAATTGACCTCAATAAACACGACACAAATGCAAGGAAGCGGGAGATTGGAGCCGAGACACGTTTACATTTGCGGTTGAATTGCACTCGATGATGACGACATGCTCAAATCACCGAAACTTTTTTCACTGCCGCGCATTGCTGTTATGGCCACCCCTGTATACACGGATAAAATTGGATATTCACGTGCAGTCTTGTAAATACATAGGTAAAATTTTAGGTGCGGGTAAACTGCCACACAGAAAAATTGCCACATGTTTTTCATTAAGGGGCCGGGCACAAATTGCTGTTTCTCGGAGGAATACTTTGAATGTGTGGCAGTTTTCCGAGGTGCCTAACGACGGGAATGAGCTCTTTTGTTTGTCTGAACTTTCATGCTGGTTCATACGAGTTCAGGGCAGCTGGCCACAAAAGTTCAAGGGGGGTAGGGAGCTATAAAGATTGCCATCCCGTTTGGCAGTTTACAGTGAACCAAAATTTTGTATGCACATGCAGTGTTGTAATGTTTTATAGGTGGGTTGTCATTAGTGTTGTAATGTTTTATAGGTGGGTTGTCAAATTTGAAGAAGACTGACATGATTAAGCATTGCCCTGTAATCGCTCTTATTTCATTATACTCTATGAACATTGTTATCTCAGTTTCGTAAAATACATAATTTTGCTGTCTAAAAATTTTGTGCAGTAGGTACAGAAAATTTTAGTGTTCCTGGACACAGACACCGCAGTTGAACTTTTTTTTAAATTGGAGTTTAAGTACCACTCTGAGTAACTATATGGGCTATTAGCAGTCCCCCGTCCCTAATTTCGAGCCATTGGCTCTAGGGAAGAGAGAGAACTAGTGCAGTAAGAGAGACACAGCATCCACGCCTCACCGCAACTCGAACCCAGACCCATCTCGGACAAATGGTCAGAAGCCACAGTTGAGCCCCTGTATGGTTTAAAAATAATATTGCAGAGAAATTTTTAAATTTTGGTAATTTTTTACAATTGCTTGGCAGGGTTTTTAAATGGTAAAAGTTATCAACTGTGGCGACTTTTCTTTTTCTGATATAATTTTATTGTTGCAATTAGAAAAATATACATACAAACCTCCATGATGTGAGTAAAGCAGTTCCCCCAGTCCTAATGTGGTGACTTTTTAGCAGTGCATGTTACTAAAACAATGGCAAGGACAAAAGAGTAAAATCTGCCTCATTGGTGTGACTAGGCGATGGTTTTGCCGCCCTGGTGGCACAGTGGTCTAAGCAATGGCTTCTGATCATTTATCCGAGTTGGCTCCAGATTTAAATCCCGGTGAGGCATAGATGTATTTGTCTTATGGCGCTGGCTCTCTCCCTTCCCTGGAACCAGTGGTTCTAAGTTAGGGACGGGCCGTTCAGTTGCTCACGGTTGTCGTTAAACCTTCAATCAAAAAAAAGAAAAAGAAAAAAAACTGGGATGCAGTCCCCCCCTTCTCAGCTTACCACAAACTGCAACTGAGTAAACAACACACAAAATGCGCCTTCAAAACTTTAGATATTGTATAATACAATACAAATTTCACGCCAGCAAAGCCTTTTAAGAAATGTCGGGGCAAGTAGAGGGGAAAACTTGCAAATTCTGACCGAGCAAACACACATGAAATAAGACTTCAAAACTTAAGGTATCGCAAATTTCACGCCAACTAAGCCTTTCAGCGCAGCCAATGAGATAGACAGGGCTGGGCGACCAAGCCGCATAGCCCTGAGGAGGTCATGCGGCTGTAGCAGTTCTAGCTGCTCTTCAGAGATGAAAACATATGTGAACAATCTTCATTGTACTTTAACCTATCCTGTTTTTTTATTTTTGGGGGGAAGGAAGACTACACATATACACACGATGTTCTTCTACACGCATATATTATATATTTCTGATAAAGATGACAAACTTCGGTTTAATTATTCTGAGATGAGAAGTCAAGTTTTATCAAAGACTAAAATAATGTGTTTATTTTGCTTATAGGCTATGCAATCATAATTGCTTTCATGTGTCAAGAAAAATATGACAGCTGAATTTGCACGATACATCATGAATGCAAACTTACATAAACTATTTGGCTGTTGTCACAGCCAATGAGAGAGATCTATCGCGGCTGTGGGCTGTTGTATAAATGGAATGCACAAATCTGTTTTTTACTTACAGAAGGGTTAATTTCCTTATTACTTACTCAGTTTTTTTTGTAACTTTTCCAAAATGTGTGTGTGAGTGTGTGCGCGCATTTTTTTTTTTTTTTTTGCCAAAAATTGCAACTTTTTTTTTCTGCTTACAAAACGTGTTATTGCTTACATGTTATGCAAGCAAAATGATCAAATGTAGTAGCTAAATTCTACTTGAATACCATGCAAACAAGAATGCATAAATAAAACTTTGGCAGTTGTGCATTAGAGAAATGGACAATATTATTTATTCACGTGCTGATGGCTGTCGAAAGTTCATTTCTCAAGCACCATTTTTCAAAAGTCATTTTTTTTTTGCTTATACATATTGTGTTAAAGTTTGCATGCATCTAAATTTGCTTCATTTCTGCTTGTATAATTAATACAAATACAAATTTTGGAGAGGTAAATAGAACTCTTGCTTTGAGTTGTGATTGCAAGCCCAACAAACCAGCTACATTCAATGTCATAATCACAACTCAAAGCAAGATGTACCTAATAAATAAAAACAAACTTCTAGTCACACATATCATTATAAATAACATAGTTTTTTGCTTTTGTGGGCAGTGTTTGTGGTCAATAAACTGCATCACCCAAAATGCATAGTGAAATCACTCATTTGCATACTTCCACAATCATAACATTCTGTTAAGCGGAGAACACTTATTCTTTTTTGCTAATGTCAAAAACTTCCGCTTTTGTTTTTCACTCATTTTCATGAAAGTGCAAGAACTCGCGAGTTTAAACTGCAGAAAAATGTGCTTTTTGCAAATGTTGAAAAGTCATCCTGAATACTGCCGATCTTCATGTGTGTGAATCTGTGAAACCAGCTTTCTCTGAAATGAGGAGAAAAGAGGCATGTCCATGGGCAAATAATTTCTATATGTCAAACAATTCATCAGTAAGTTGGGTTGAGCATATCCCGAAAGCCAAAACGGAATTAGAGACAGATATGCTCTGCGCCTGTATTGATGCGAGGGTAAGAATGCAAACGCAATTGCTTTTCTACAAAAAAACTGAACTTAGTCCAAGAGTGACATTATCCAGATTCAGAACAGTAAAACAATTGCTTATTTAGAGCTGATTTTTTAAGCAGGGAAAGGAATAACGAGTATGACTTGCAGTGTAACGTACCAGGAGATGTGTCACGTACCTGCCAGAAGGACGCACACGACACAAAGGCAGATAGGAATCAGAATAAAATGTCCGCGTAGCTTAATTGGTAGAGCAACTTATTCCGGAATGAGTGGACCCGGGTTCGAATCCCGGCGTAGACCAAAAATGACGGAGAAATTCAATTCGTTATAGCAGTTTAAATACACGTTCGTTATCTTCCGTTATGGTCACTAAAATTGGCTGGCCCAAGCAAAGCTTTTACAATCATGCTGAACAAAAAGATGTTCCAGACAGTGAAATGTAACTGCAGAATTTTCTGACCGCAATGAAAAGCAGGAACAAGACCCACAGGGACAAAACCAGTTGACACCGTCGCCAACGAGCGACATTTAAGGTACATCGGTCCCGCCTAACGCAGGGACCGATGTGGAGTTCGTCTTAAGTAGTTACTGCTGTACGTCGAATTAAGGAACTCCCTTATATGTGCTTAAGCATTACACTGTACCCACCATAATGTATGTATAGCAATATTATTTGTCCCCCTCTTATTACTCCAGACAAAGTACTGAAGGAACTGCATAAAATCCCTACGGGCAAGGTGTTCATTAGACCTCCAAGGATATCCGTTGACTGTTGTTAAGAGATCTCGTTGTTTGGAGGTTAACGCTAATGTTCATCTACCGCAGCTGTTCGTGACCGACCAACACTTGCCATTGTTCAGAGGTGTCCATTAACGGAGGTTTTACTGTACTACATAAAATGATTTATAATAAGAGTAACCCATCACCAAACATAGTACGTTTCTTTTTATGCATTTGGTTGGCTAGATTATAAAGTTTCTCTATTGATAGGTAGAACGTGCTTATTTTAGTCATATGGTAAATTTACCGAACATGTAAATTTAACAAATCCTTGTAACTTTTGATGCCCTTCAATTGCCACTCTCAAATTTATAAAATATCACCATCTCATGTAATTTCGCATATTTTCTTTAAAAATCAAAATATCACTTTCCGTGAAATTCAAGGTCAAATTTGAAATTGTGTGTGACCTTGAAATTAAAAATTTTAAATTATGCATTAATAATATATAATTTTTAAGCCAGTGAAAAGAGGTTTAAAAAACCCATCACTGTATGATAAAAAGAACTTGAGTTTTGTACTTTTATGACATACAAAACACTAAAATTTGGCAAATTCTTGAATTTTATGATCTACCTCAGGAAATTTCAAAGCTATTGTGCTAAAAATTGGCACACATTCCTTTCTTATGTATGTCAACAAATCTACAAAGTTTCATAAAAATCCAAAGGGGTCAGGTTGAAAATGCTATTTTTCTGTATTAAATTTACATGGAATGACCCATTTTGAAAAATTCATGGATCCTTTTGATTAAATTTAAGTAAACTGGTTTATGGAACAAGAGGGATGCATGTTGTACCAGTGTCCTTTTGCACTACATGTTTACTTGAGCTGCTGTGTAAATGCAATAAAATTTCTGCTTAAATTGGGTCAGTAATACAAAACAATTCTTCAACTGGCCTCACCTGAAACTAGTTTGGTTCATTCTCCACAATGAAATAATTTTGCTACAGTAAATTACATCCACAATGTAAAACTAAAAATATTTAGACTACAGGCTTCCACAACTGTTTTCAAAAGGCCCCGTGGGAATGAGAAATGTCTAATAAAATCGTTCAATATTGTTTAAATAATGAATTGCCCTTTTCAGTTTATCTTGAACATCGTAACATACTGTCACTAATAAATAACATTGAAGCTATTCAAGCTTCTTAAGCCTTCATAAAGGGCCAAGGGGTTGGACATTACGAATTTAATGATTATATACACATTAATTATACAAGCAGCAATGAAACAAATGTAGATGCGTGCGAACTTTAACAAAATATTTATAAGCAAAAAATCAACTTACATTCGAAAACTTTTCGACAAAGTTCACACCAGCTGCATGCCACACGTCGTGTTAGAATAGCAATTCCGTACATTGATATATGAGAATGAGCCAGGTAACGTACGAGGTTTGTTGTGATCACGTGACTCTACTGAAGCTCCGCCCCTAAGCTGTTCGAAAGTAGGCCTGTCATTGGCCAGAATTTTGCCTCACATATATCAATGCGCGGAATGCCTATACGCGGACGGGCAAGAGAGATATTGGACGGTAGTCATCAGGTAAAGTATGATTGATTCCAGGTTTGGGCAACACCACCAGAGTTGTATAAAAATAAAATGTATCGCAGAAAGTTTGTTTTACAACCATTGAAAGAGCAGCAGATTTAGTACGGGCCCTGCTTTTTGACATCTCCTGCTTCGGCTCTGGTGTCTGCCTGTTGTTTTTCGGCAGCTTGTTGCAAGCTGTTTTGTAAATGGGACAACCACGCCAGTTATCCCCATATTCACCACTGCAATTGACACAGAAACGCTGTGTCTTCTTGTCAGCCGTGCACTCTCTGCTGCAATGATCCTTACCGCAGTGTACACATTTTGGCTTCTGTCTGCAGTTAGAAACAGCAGTGCTTCATCTGCATGGCCAAAGCCTTGGCAGTTGAAGCACTGCTGTATCCTTCCCTTAATTCGGTAGGGTTCAACCGAGATTGAAACCCCAAGGAAAGATACCAACCGAAAGATGTTCCTGCTTTGTTCAGTGTTAACGAGCTGAAGTATAACAGGTGGAAGGTCCTGTTTGTGGCTATTTTGAAGCCTACACACTTTTGTGACAACAAAGGAGTCCTGTAACTGTTCCCTGATGCTATCGACTGGGACACCCAGACCTTTAATGACAACACGGAGCGGTTTTTCTGTCGGCAGGGTGAAAGTGAAAAACTCAACCTTGCAGTTTTCAAGGAGAAATGTCAACCGCCGATGATCGGCGATAGTCTTCGCTTTTATGGTGGTACAATCCCCGACCATTTTTACCGACGCCGTCTCCTCAAGCTCTTTTTCTATCCTCTCACAGATCAGTTGCTAATTTTTCTGCAAACCACCGGTGGAACGCTTTTGGACACGTTAGATGGCAAACATGTCTCGGGGTCTTTGGTGTCCTGTACCTGTTCCGCGATCACGGAGACGCTTGAGTTGACCTCTTGCATCTCTACGCATAAAGGATCAGACTGGTGCTCAAAGACGGTCTCGGTTAGGTCAGCCCGTTTCCCATTTTTGATAGGAGAGGGAGACCTTGCCTTCCTTGGCCTCTTGACGCCACCATTTTTCTTTGCAGGAGCATCAACAACCGAGGAGATTGGCTCAGTCAAAACTTGGGGCTTTGCCGTCCCATTTCTTCCCAGCACCGTCAACCTGCTGGGAGGCTTTCCAGATGCTTTGGGTTGGGAAGGGGGTTTAGCTGTAGCTTCAGCATAGGTTGGCCTATGCTCTGGATCAGAGACTTCACTGCCAGTCCTCTGCTCTACTGGAGACTTGAGTCGTCACTGCCACTTGCAGAATCATTCGACTCTGGAGACCCACTTAGTCTGCTAGTTGTCAGAACATTCTCATGAACAGGGTGTTCCGAGCTAACGGCTTAATTCCACAGTAGGTCCTCTTCCCTCATGGCATGTGCCATCTTGCCCTTCTGCTAGGAGTCCAATAGCACCGCAGAGGGAAGCCAGGATGGTGCTTATTACACCACGGCAGTCCGAGCTTTCATCCAGTATAACGAATTTCTGTATAATACTCAGAATACTCCGTCATACTCCGTCATTTCTGTCCACGCCAGGATTCAAACCCGGGTCCCCTCATTCCGGAATAAGTCGCTCTACCAATTGAGCTACGCGGACGTTTATTCTGATTGCTATCTGGCTTTATGTCGTGTGCGTCCTGCTGGCAGCTTTCATCCAGTATAACGAAGTAAATTTATCCGTGATTTCTGTCCACGCCAGGATTCGAACCCGGGTCCCCTCATTTCGGAATAAGTCGCTCTACCAATTGAGCTACGCGGACGTTTATTCTGATTGCTATCTGGCTTTATGTCGTGTGCGTCCTGCTGGTAGGTACGTCACATCTCCCCCCCCCCCGAAAGAGGGCCGGAGGCATGGCCCACGGGTCAGCCGTGACCATGAATCGTTGCAGGCAGCTATTTACTGTAGAACGTGCACTTGAGAACTCCCAGTCAATCTGGTGTTTGGAATGCAACGTCACACACATTTATTTTTCGAAGCGCTGGAGAAGGGATTCTCTGATTTTTTCTATCTCGCGGTGTGGAAATAACATCACACCATTGCGAGATCTTGAACGGTCGGGTCATCCGGATAGTTCGGGCGCCATTATAACGAAGTAAATTTCTCCGTCATTTCTGTCCACGCCAGGATTCGAACCCGAATCCCCTCATTCCGGAATAAGTCACTCTACCAATTGAGCTACGCGGACGTTTGTTCTGACTACTATCTGGCTTTATGTCGTGTGCGTCCTGCTGGCAGGTACGTCACACCAGGAAATAGAGGAGGTCCTCAGCTTCATTCACGATAGCAAGGGCACTCACTGCTCTCTGGTTGCAGACAGTTGAAGTTCGCTCAAGTGAGGTCATCATCCCTGAGTTGTCTTGAGAAGCTGCCATATGTGAGCAAAGTACAAAAGAAATCACAATTCAGAAAATAAAAGCACTGAAATACACCTAGACCGTAACAAAAGCTAAAATATTTTGAACAGGACTAACTCTAAACTAGTTTGAACACTAACCTAGAACCTAGCATTTGAAACCTAACGCTAAACAGATGAAACACTATTGCAAAAATACACTACAGCATATAATGAACTACGACAAGATACATTACTGCCTAATTCCTATCTAATTGATGTAGAAAACAACTGCACTGAGCACTAGTCCTGAACGTTACAATGACAACCTAACTCCTAGATCGAAATAGTAAATCAGCTAGAGAAGAACTTGACTAACTGCCTGTCTAAAACTGATTCTTATCACTATATGAAAAACAGTCTAGCTCCTAAACACAAAATAAGCAAACAAAAAGAAAGTTTTTTTAAAAAAGCTTATCTTGCTGACGTCTTCTTCTTCTTCTTGACTTGCGATGGAATACGCAAATCAATTGAAGAAAGCACAACAGAATTTGGCTGTAGCGAGTCACAGTCCAAATAATCACGAAAACACAAATATTTGGCTGGAACGAATCACAGGCCAAATAAACACGCACTACTAATGATTTACATCTGCACCAGATGATTTCACACACTAACTAGAAAGCACGACGCACTCACCGAAGCATAAAACATACAACACAGGCACACACTTCACAAATCGACGACTTGGCCCACACCGAAGAAGCACCGGAATTACAGACACAAGAACTTGGAATCGCGAAACACTCACAAAACACAAAAAGAACCACCACACGAAGATTTAAAGAAGCACCGGGAAAAAGCACACGGGGCTGCCCCGGTGGCGCAGTGGTCTAAGGCGCTGGCCTCTGATCATTCACCCGTAAGGGGTCCGGGTTCGAATCCCTGTCAGGCATGGATGTTGTGTTTGTCTTACGGCACTGGCTCTCTCCCTTCCCTGGAACCAGTAACACTAAATTAGGGACGGGCGACTGCTTATAGCCCATTGAGTTGCTCACGGTGGTCGTTAAACCCCCAATAAAAAAAACCACACGGGATTAAGGGAGTGACTCCACAGAATCCGATTACCGTTGACCTCGCCTGCCTGGACGTCACGGGAAGCTCACGGCTTGACCTTGAGACTAGCATAAGCAGATTAGCACACGTCTGTTCGGTACAAGAGCAGGAATTAGACTGAAGGCGCCAGGACAAAGGAGAGCAGAGTATAAACGCGGTGGCTTCCTACCCTCGTTCTGGAGTGTCAAAATTATTAACCCTCAGAGTCTCGGCATCCAATGAAAATTCGCAATTTCTCACAACCTTTGTAATTTCCGGGGCATTCTCCGTTCTATCCCAAAACCCAAAAATTAATTAATCTCTGTGTTGGAAAATAAATAGTCCCTGTTTGGCCCTTAAAAGAATTTTAGAATTTGGTTCACCGTTCCCTAATTTTTTAAAGTAAAATCTCCCAGTCAACTCAAAAATAAAAAGAAAAATTGATCTACATCCTAAATTACATCCAATTCCAAAATTACTGCTTTGAGCAAAAATCTCCTAAATTTTTCCTGTTTATGCTTTCATGAAATTTCTGGTACACCACAATTCCCCCACCATCGTAGAGCAGCCCAGGAATTACCTCGGATTAATCCTACTCATCGGTCAGGATGAGCTTCATCATCACTATTACTTGAGATTAGCACGGATCTCGCACCATCACCCACTATGACACTTTTAATAACACTTGAAGTAAACTGTTTTTCTTCTTCTACTCCTCCACCCCTTCCCCTGTACATTACCTTCCCGCGTTCAGGCATGATGTCTAGCTGATTTATTTTGGTACAGATCAAAATTGTAAGGAAAGGCTTGGCGTGCTATTTTTACTTAGCTGTTAAGGGTGCAGTTTCAGTGAATTAAACCGCAGCCTTTTCAGCATACTCCTACAACTCTGTTATTTCATCTTTCTCCGGAAAACGATGGAACTTCTCATCGCTGGTACAGCAGTCGTTTCCGGCAGTCCCAAACATTTGCAGACTTTCCCGATTTTTTTTTTCAATCGGTAGCCACTCCCCCGAATTTTTAAACCTTTTCCTTAAAAATTACCATTGCAGGAAAGAATTACAGTATTACAATTTTCCAAGATCGGGAAAGGAAAATTAAATTTCAGAACGTTTCTAGGATTACATGGGCTGTTATAACTCTGTATGTGACCCGAGACGCTCATGCATCCAATAATAATACTAATAATAATAATAATAATAAATATATATCCACTAGTTAAGAAACCTACATACTTAAAAATCGCAACTCCCTCAGGATGATACTAAGAAAGAGATTAGCACATACTGCATCGAGTGTGGCTGAGGATAAAGTTACTCCGAGCGTTCAAGCCTTAGGTAAAGGGGCCCGTTCGACAAATAAGTTACAGTCTCCAGGGGGAAGCGATGAAGCAAGTGGTGTTGCCCCTCTCATGACTACCACTAGAAATAGCCAACGATCGGCCGGAGATGCTCCTGGGGCTGCAAAGTCCAATACCAAGCCGGACCAAAGTGCAGGTCAACGCATGAGATGGAGTCCAGAAATGAACAGGTACATCATGCGAACATACTACGAAGTGACTAAAATGGAGGCAGAGATGACAATGTACAGCAAAAGACTGTATGACAAAAGGCAACAGCAATATCCAGACATTCAAGTCAGCGAACAGCGACTAGTGGATCATAGAGGGACCATTGTCGCGAAGAATATGATATCATCTGCCGTCCTGGAAGCCATCAAGCAAGAACTAGGGGATCAACCACAGAGTAACGAACAGCATGCTGCAGAATGGAATGCAATGTCTGATGACAAACATGAGACATAGTCAGAAGACTGGACCGAATAAAGCCAGCGGGTGCCATCAGCGGTTGCCAATGAATTCAGGACAGCAGTCCTAGAGTTCAATGGAATGGACCCTACCATGAGACATAAAATACCTAGGCAAAGACCTAACAGAGGTCTATGGCAAATAACAGAACATCTCAACAAGTCTGTGCTACCAGCCTACCTAGACGAAAATGGCACCACGTTAGAATCCATCCACACGGCTGTGTATTGTACCGCAGTTGCCACCACAAGACTAAACGGGAAAACAGCATCCATCAGAAGGAAAAAAGGACCAAGAAACCCTGCCTATCAGCATGGCAAAGAAGACTGCAGGGCCAAGTTGATGAACTCCGAAAGAAAATTGGCCAACTCACACAATATACAAAGGGAAATAGGCCCAAGAAACAGGTAGGAAAAGTAAAGCTCATTCTGAAAAGCGCCAAAGTCCACACCAGGTTCGAAGAAAACCAGCAAAGGGAAGAACATTTAGATAACGTAATGATAACGTAATGGTGTCGTCGTATTTGCGCCCGGGGTTGAAATGGTGGCATATGCTACCGGCAGGGGCAAGGAGGAGTGGGGATGAAAGGAGCGAGGAAGAGTGGGAGATTAGGTGTTGACCACCTGGGGTCTTCCAATGGTCAATGCGACCGGGGTTGAAACTGAAAGGTCAGATGGTAAGTGAATTCAGGGCCGAGCAAATCACGTTTGTAGGAATTAGTTGAATAAACAATTTTCGCATTCTGTACTTTCTCTCACTTTAGATATGAATTAGTGTTGCAATTCTTGCAGTAGCAGAAATTTTAAATTTTGTCACCGATGTTTTGATGCTTTCGTAATTACTTCGTTTTACACAGTCTTGAAAAAAAAATTATTTTGGGAACATTTGGATTTCCTTTCTTACTAAAAGCGAAGAAACTTGCCATTAATTCTGTATGCAGCTACAGCAAAAAAATTTGCACACGAGTGGAATAAAAGATCCAGCAGTTTGTCGTAGAGAAAGTACTATGGCTGTTACTTGGAAAAGAAAGTGCTTTATTTTTTATATCATCATCATCATCAACCATTATCAATCCACTGCTGGATGAAGGTCTCCCCTAATTTCTTCCACAATTGTCTGTCTTGGGCCTGTCTCCTCCATGTCACTCCAGCATACTTTCGAATTTCATCCTTCCATCTCCCATGGGGGCTTCTTCTGGGTCTTTTCCTGTCCCTCGGAATCCAGTCTAGAATTTCGGTTGTCCATCGGTGGTCCGTTCTTCTGGCAACATGTCCAGCACATTGCCATTTCAGTGATTTCACTCTGGTCATGATATCGTCCACTCCTGTCATTTCACTTATCCACAAGTTCCTCTTCTTATCTTTCCTGGTTACCGCAAGCATGATCTCTCCATGCTTCTTGGAGTTGTCTTCAGTCTTTGTATGTCTTTTTTAGTTAAAGCCCATGTCTCGGCTCCATACGTAAGCACTGGCAGGATCTTGGATCTTACTCTGCAGCTCTGAAGGAGTAGTTGCAAAGATGACTACGTCATCAACAAAACGAAGGTGAGTTAAGTAATCTCCATTAATCTTTATCCCTTTGTTTTCCCAGTTCAGTGATAGATAGACATTTCCCAATCTGGCATTAAAGAGCTTGGGAGATATGGTGTCACCTTGTCTCACTCCCTTTCCAATTTTTATGTGTGTTGTATTTTCAAATAGCAGAATATTTGCACTTGCATTTTCATAGATGTTACTAATAATATTAATGTATGCATCTTCAATACCGCAGGATTTCAAACCCATCGTTACTGCTGATGGTTTCACGGAATCGAAGGCCTTTTCATAGTTAATAAAAGCCATGCATAATGGGAGTTCATATTCTCCTGTTCTTTCAATTAGTTCTCTCAGTACATGGATATAATCTATAGTGCTGTAGCCACTCCTGAATCCAGCTTGTTCTCTTGGTTTGGAGATGTTTAGTGTTACCTTTAAGCGATATGAAAGAACCTTAGTGAAAATTTTATAAACCCCTGAAACGAGGCTGATGGGCCTGTAGTTCCTGAGATCCTCAATGTCACCTTTTTTATGGAGCAAGATCATTGTTGCATTGTTCCAATCCTCAGGAATCTTCCCTTCATTAAGACATCTGGCAAAAACTTGGGCGAGTGTAGTTTCAATTTCGCCACTTGCTTCTTGTATGTATAATGTCCACGGTAATTCCATCTTCTCCTGGAGCTCTTCCCCGTTTCATGTTCTTAATTGAATATGTAACTTCTGCAGGGCGGATTGGAGGGACTTTAGCACTGGTACCTGTCGTAATGTCTGGAATAGATGTATCATCCCTTTCATATAGTTTTGAATAGAAGTCTTTCACCCTTGTCAAAATTTCGTTCCTATTTCTTGTTACAATACCATCTTCTTTTCTCAGAGCCATAATCTGTTTTCTTCCCTTACTGTGATGTCCTTTCGCTCTCTTCAGGCTCTGGGTGTTTTCAATTGCTGTCCTCACTAGTTCACAATTGAATTTCCTTATGTCTTCAGTGATACCTTTTCTCACTGTCTTGCATAGCTCTATATATTCCACGTTGGAAGTTACGTCTTTATTTGTCCTCATCTCCCTTCTCTCTTGCATCAACATTTTTGGTTTTCCTGAATTTTTTTTCATATGTAACTTGTTCTTAATACCAGGGCCGGTTGGATCATAGGGGCAACCGGGGCGGTCGCTCAGGGCCCCGCGCCTTTAGGGGGTCCCGCAGTTTAGAAAACAAAATAATTTTCGGTAAAAAAAATTTAACTAAATTTTTTTTTGTAACTTTTGGAGCTCAATGTTCTTAAAAATATATCCTTGAATTTTTTTGTTTGCTTCCAATCTCCCCATTTTCGAGTACATTATCCCCCCCCCTGTTCGTCGTACGGACACTGAGAGTTGCAGATTCGAAATGATTTTTGTAACCACCTTAATCTTTTCCGCATTCATGAAATAGTAAATTAAATTTCATCATTTTGTGGTACCCTACTTTTATATATCCAACAATTTGTGTGAAAACCTGATACTTAAATTTAAGAAAATAAAAAGAACAATATCCAAGTTACTTTCGGACTTACATATCGAGGCCACTGTTCCAACATTACAAGAAACTGAAAAAAAAAAAAAAAAGGCAACTTTCATATATGAACGCGTGTAAAAGTTTAAGAATGTCACTAATTTGTCAATTACTCCACTGTGCATTAAAAGTCGATCACTTAACATATCAGGAGAAAAAAACTGTTTATACCAATTTATTTTATTTATTTTAGAGGGATCCTTATTATATTTCCTACACAAAAATATTCGCTGAGCAGGTATCTTTTTATCATTTTGTGAATAAGCTGTTATAAGAGTCACAATGCAACCTAAACCCCTTCTCCCGGGAAAGAAAATCGTAAATTTTAACACTTTTTACTTTCTCTCTCTCGCTCCCGCTCTCTCTCTCTCCCTCTCTTTCTCTATCTTTCTTTATCTCTCTTTCTCTCTCTCCCTCTCATTTTCTCTCTTTCTCTCTCTCTTTTTCTCTTTCTCTCTCTCCCTCTCTCTTTTCTCTCTCTCTCTTTCTTTCTATCTTTCTCTATCTCTTTCCCTCTCTCTTCCCTCCTCTCTCTATTTCTCCCTATCTCTCTCTCTCTCACTCTCTCTCTCTCTCTCTCTCTCTCTCTGTCTGTCTCTCTCTTTTCTCTCTCTCTCTCTGTCTGTCTCTCTCTTTTCTCTCTCTCTCACTCTCTCTCTGTCTGTCTCTCTCTCTGAACTTTTAGTCCGTATTATGGTCTTTTTCTTAAGCTTCATGTATCTTCCTCACGGACGATAATTTTCAGAAACGACTTTATTAAAATATGAGATTTACTTTTTAGTGCCCACAATGAAATTTTGCTCTGGGCCCCGCAATGAAATTTCTCCCAGAGCCCTGCAAGAGCTCCATCCGGCCCTGCTTAGTACCACCTATTTTTGTTGCTGTTTCCATAAGAGCCTTGGTGAGCTCTCTTTAACTTCAGAAATTTCCACTTCTTCCGATGTTAGGCCTTCTAAGCAGAGAATTTGTTCCTCAGTTCCAACTTGAAGGTATTATGGTGCTTTTTAAGGTTGGTTATGTCAATACATTTTGCTTGTCTTATGAGCTTGCCACGTTCGAGTTTAGTGTTGAGGTGTATCTTACATCTCACCAATCTATGGTCGCTACCTGTGCTGAACTTGTTTAGCACACTGCAGTCTTCGATGACTAATTTTTTGTTACACATAATAAAATCAATTTCACTTGTCATCACATTCGGATGTCATCATGTCCATTTCCTGTGTGGCTTTTTTCTTGAAAAAGGAGTTCATGATGAAAAACCTTTCTGCTTCTGCAGATTCTACGAGAGTATTTACACGTTGATTTCTGTTCCCGTAACCGAAGTTTCATTCTGTTCCTGTTGCCCTACTTTTGCATTGAAATCACCCATAATTATCTTGAAGTGATGTTTGCCTTTGTTGCTTAGATTCCGAATTTCCTCGTAAAATTCTTCAATTTCTTCTTTAGGGTGACTTGTGGTGGGTGCATAAGCTTGCATAATCTGGGCTTGGTATCTTCTCGAGAGTTGGATAACGAGTCGTGCAGCTCTGTCAGAGGTACTTTCAACTTCTACAACTTTATCCTTCAGTTTCTTGTTTAATATAAATTCAACACCACTAGTTCTGCCAGTATCTGTCCCACGGTAGTAGAAGAGATATCCACTTTTCAGCAGTGGCGGCTCGTGATTGAAAAAATAGGTGAAGAGCTACAAGAGTAATATCAAAAGATATCTACTGTCTTCAATGAAAATCACTATATAAGGACTGACCTATTTTTTGTATATTAGATCAATTCTTTTTTCTTATAAAGCTGCAAATTTGTCGATTATGTCGTCATAGAATGGTTGTTTCTTCGTGAGCATCAATGAAATATCTTTCTGAATAGAAATATTTGCCAAAGAATCAAGTCTGTCTTGAGAAATAGTGTTTCTTGAGTAAGTTTGTATTCTTTTAAGGCAAGAAAACTTCCTTCCACTGACACACTTGTAGATGGAATAGTTAAAATGAGGGCAACTAATTTATAAGCTTCCGTAAAAATGTCTTTATCTTCATGAAGCACTCGAAGAAGTTCTTGAGTCGATATACTCCTTAATCTTTCGTTGGTATATACAAGACTCGGTTCATTTTTAAGGCGTTGGAGTTTAGTAAATATTTTTCCGTAAAAATGTTGTAGATTTTCAAAAGCGTGAGAGGGAAAGCTTGAATTAAATTCTTCGAATTTGGTTGTGTCAGCAAAACAAACAAATTGAAGTTTTTCACAGTCTTGAAATCTTATATCCATTTCCATAAGAAGGTGGTCTAAAATTTTCAAATACAATGGTTCATAATTTTGAAAAATTGTTTCTTGGGTAAGAGCAGCATATTCCCGTTTAGATCTACTTATTTCTGTGATTTTGCTAGCTTTTCCAAACAGTGTTTCAAATAATTCATCGTTCCTTTTATGACTCAAAATTTCACGAGTTTTTTTTAATCTGAGTTACACAGTAGTCTATGTCTAGGGATTTTTTCTGCAAAATTTCGAATAATAGATTGGTGGGGCCAAAAATTTCATTAAATACTATTACCAAAAATGTAAATTCAAAAGTGTTCATATCGTTTAAAAACCCTTAGTCAAGTTGAATTGATTTTTTGTCTGATTGTTCACTATTTGTCAGAAATTCGAATACTTCCTTCAATTTATCCCAATCTTCAACAATTATACTTACTAACTTCGAAGTGGAGGACTATCGAGTTTCTGCCACGGTTGGTATGCGTCTTGCGGTTGTAGATGTGAGTGTATAAGATCGCTTCACTGAGTGGTGAAAAAACGAAGGAATTCCAGTGAGGCTTGCATAAAATATAAGACACTTTGAAATTTTAGAAAAACTCTGCTGTAATACAAGGTTCAAACGATGTGCTAAGCAATGAACAAATACAGCTTGAGAAACTTTATCCTTGATTTTTTTCTGGAGCCCATTTAAGTGTCCAGACATTACACTTGCCCCATCGTAACATTGTCCTATTAATTTGTTTTAATAATCGAATTGTTCCAAAATTTTGTCTAGCATTCTGTATAAAGCTTTTGACGTTCTATCTCCACTCACGTCGTGGAAACCCCAAAATCGCTCAGTCAATACACCTTCCGAATCAACAAATATTATTATTAAAGATCACTGAGAAGTCTGATTTATGTCTGTGGTGTCATCTACTTGAATAAAAAAGCATTGAACTTCATTTATTTCCTTTTTAACGTGATCGTTTATATATTCAGAAATACATTCAAGTAATTCATTTTGAATAGTTTTTGAGTTACCTGTGAAGACATTTTTTATCTTTTCATATTGATTTTGATTTTTCTAAAGGACTTCTTGATATCAACAATGAAAGTAATTCCTTGAAATTTCCACGATTTATCGAGTCCATGCTTTCGTCATGGCCACGGAATGCTAGTTCTTGTTTGCTCAAATATAATACTGCATCAATCACTGTCTGCAGGAAAAGTCTATTTAAACGAACGTTTTCGTTGAAATGCATTTTCAAAAGCCTAGCATTCTCACTCAGGGCATCGGCAATTGTGTTCTGATTTTTTTCAAAATTCCTTAGCATTAACTCGCATTTCAGGTGTTCGCTAGAATCATCATGTTTATGAAGTAAGCGTGTTATATTTAATAAATCTGAGAATCCGTCTTTATTCCACGCCGAATGTTTATTACTAAAAAGTAGGCAGGGACAACAAAATAATTTTTGCAACACAGAAGTACTACAAAGCCATTTATATTCAGTAAACCAACAATTTTTAAAATTAATTTTGTAAGATTTACAGCTCTTCTTGATTTCTTTTTTGGCAACAATTTTCAGTGAATCCGACGGTCGTCCTTGAAGTAAAATGTCTCTTTTATCTTCATCTTTCCACCGATTAAATGGAGTTTGTAATAAATTACAAACAATGTCGTTCACAGGATACATACTTTAATTAAAACTATCACTAACTGTTAAACTGTACACGAAACTACAGTAACAGCTAAACCTTTTGACAAATAATCACAAAGCACGAAAAAACAAATCCCTTTCGGAAAGCATGTACCACGCCACAACACCGCAAGAAAAAAGCCTAGTGGATTGCAAGATACCCTGGGTAAACCGTCCCGTTTCACCGTGACATCCTTCGAAGGTCACGATTCCCCCGCACGGGGATAACTGGTTTTCCAGTTATTTGGGGAGCGGCGCCCCCACGGCCCGAGCTGACCTTGTGACTGGTCAACATCTGATGTCATGCCACCGCTTGTTTTTTATTTCGGTGCTGTTGGTGTTTGCAGGGACGGCTGTTCATCCAGCTGTTGGGGAGTCGCGGCCCCACGATCCCGAGCTGGTCTTGTGTCTCGCTTTTTTGTTTTTATTTATTTTCTCCACTGGCTAGTTGCCCGTGTTGTATACTCTCCCTAATCGCTACCACGTTATGTACTAACACCCCGGTCTTGTGGTTTTGTTACCCTCCACCACTAACTGATTTATATTAACCGCTCAGTTCGTAGGTTGCTGAGATTCCGTTTAGGTTCCCTGCCAGGATTTGTCTTCTTTGGATTTCTTTTTTTCCTTTTAGCTGGTTTGGGTGCTAGACCTACCTGCATGTTTGCCGCGTACGGAGACCCGTGAGGCGGAAATGGGATGTCTGGCGGCTGAGGTCTCAGGAGACCGGATAAGTGCCTCCTGTGTACCAACACTCCTCTTCGACCCCGGCTTCGCTGTAAACGGGAGGCTAGAGACTAACCCACCTCTAGTCAGAAGTCTTATACCAAGTTGTGTGCAGGGCTTTAGCGGCTTTTTTGTCGTATAGCACGGCAGGGTAAGCCCGGGGGCTGTGGGATCATGCCAAAGGCGTTGGCATGACGGTACCCGGAGGCCGAAGTGTCCGCCGAATGCGTGTGATCACAGCCAACGGACTATATCTGCAACGTATAAGCTCCAGAACTGTGTCCAGCGTCATTTTCTTAGCTTGCAGACCTCCAGTTCTCCCTTGTAGGGCTCGGTGGTGGGTGGAGTAGTCTGCAGACGAATCTTCCTCCTTTTTTTCATGGGTAAACACAAGAACAAATACTCCAAATTTAAGTCACCTGAGAAACTGATCGTTGACACCGACTCTCCTTCGTCTTCTCAACCTACCAAGTCTCATACCCTTAAACGGTCTTTTGACCTTGACCTGGACCAAGAATGTGGAACCTCTTCTTCGGCTGCTGTACCAGTCGCTTCGAAGCGTCGTCTCCCCTCGATTGCTGTGACTACGCATGCTACACACTTACTTGTAGAATCCATCGATCCGAATGAGAGACTGTCCACCAGATCTCCCTTTTTCATTTCTAAAGCTTTGGACGCTGCGGTTGGCCCCTTGAAGTCTGTGAGGAAGCTTCGCTCTGGGGACCTGCTTGTCCAAACTTGCAGTGTTTCTCAAAGTAACACTTTTCTGCACCTCACTAGTCTTCAAGGCATTCCTGTCAAAGTGACACCTCACCCGTTTCTTAACACCTCTCGGGGTGTTATTTCGGAGTTTGATCACTTGCCATGCAGCGAGGACGAATTGGTGACTGAACTTGCAGACCAAGGTGTTATTGCTGCACGTCGTATGATGTTCCGGCGTGATGGTTCTTTAATTAAGTCTAAAAATGTGATCTTGACTTTTAACTCCCCGAAAGTTCCGACCGAAATCAAGGCTGGCTACTTGGTCTGTGGAGTTCGCCCGTACATTCCCAGTCCTCTGCGCTGTTTCAGGTGCCAGAGGTACGGGCATTCACAACGTTTCTGTAAGAGTTCCGCTCGTTGCGCAAATTGTGGCTCCAGTGAACATGACGGGGAAGGTTGCACTTCTGCGGCCTGCTGTGTTAACTGTGGTGAGGCCCATGCAGCTTACTCCCGCAACTGTATGAAATGGAAGGACGAGATGGCGATCCAGCGCCTCAAGACCCTGGAAGGCCTCTCGTACCCTGCTGCCAAGGCCAAGTTGGGTATACCCACCAACCGACAGCGTACTTTTGCCGCAGTAGTTCAGTCTCTGCCACAACCCGTGCCGCCCTTTGTTCCGCGCCCTGTAGCTCTCGCCGCCCTTGCCAAGCGATCTACAGCTGAACAAGCGACACAGGTGGATTTCCCCGAGCTCCAGATTTTTCAAATAGCTGAGTCTGCGCCTTCTCTTTTGAAGACGACCGACTCTTCCAGTTCCCAGCAGAAGGCCTGCACGTGCGGAAGACCCGGCCCTCAATCCGCAAAGGTGTGCAGTGTCCATCCAACTGTCGCGGTCCGCCTGACCAACATTGCAACTGTCTCGGAATCAGCGAGGTCCCCACCCTCAACCAACATTATAGAGGAACATAGGGGGGAGGAGAGTGACAGTTCGTCCCCAGCATCAACCAACATTGCAGAGGAACATGGGGGGAGGAGAGTGACAGTTCGTCCCCGCCCTCGGCCAGTATTGCAGAGGAGTGTGGGGAGGAGAGTGACGGTTCGTCCCCCTCCTGTGACTCATCCTTTGTGTAGTTGTGTTATATAAAAAACAACTTATAATACTTATAATAGCCAGTTAATATATTTTTATATAAACCCAATTAACTATCTTGTCTTCACGGCTTTCATCATCCTTTTTCCAACTTTTGCCACGCCTGTCTGCTCTAAATCATTTTCCACGATTTTAAAAATCTGTAGCTGCTAGTTCTTTGTCTGGCGCTCTTTGGCCAACCATGGCCCTTGCGCCAATAAAATCTAATCACCAACCAACCAACCAACCAAGGTCACGATTCCATCTGCAGAGCTTCGGCTCCAAAAGCTAAAACACTTCACTTGACGTCACGGTTACCATAGCAACTCGGTGGAAAGCTGCAGACTTCCAAGGGTTTTCATTTCGGCTCTTCATTTGCACTGTTTTGCGTATGAGGACTTGTTTTGTGTATTGAATGCGCCATGTGAATTGATATCTAATCAAAATTTTGAGTATTTTGTAACACAGTTGAGACAAAAAAGAATATATTATACAAATTACTGAATAAAACTTTATTTTAAGTAAAATAGGTGAAGAGGCACTTCACCTACTTCACCTGAAAAGCAGCCACTGCTTTTCAGTTCAATGAGATCTTCTCCTTTTCTCCTTACCTCACTTATCCCGACGATGTCCCACTTGATTCTTTGTAGTTCCTCTTCCAATTCAAAAAGCCTTGAATCAGAAGATAGGGAGCGTCCGTTGTAAGTAGCCAAGGTCAGCATCAAATGGCAGCCTAGTCCGGTCCTCCGGGGATTCTTAGCACCCTCTGTCGCACTGGCCGCTGCCTTGGCCAGGTACATTCATGTCGCACTGGCTGCTGCCTTGGCTAGGTACATTCCAGCTGCCGCAGACTGAAAGCCAAGATTTAAGTTGTGGATTCATTTTGGAGGGGTTTGGCCATAACTCACCACGCTGGCCAAGCGGGTTGGCGAGTGTGAGATAGCATTTCCTCTGATCCCGATGGTATAGTTATACCGCTACTGGCGGTCGTCAGAGCCCCTTTAGTGCGAACAGGATGCACCACGAGAAGGCGGGGTTGACATTTGTCAAGGAGAGGCGACATGTTGCGCATCACCTGACCTTGCATACAGATCAAGTTTTACTAGGGGTATCTTCAGCTGCAATCCAGGAACATGAGTAAACCCTTATTTTGTAAATACAATAATTACAATAATTATCAGACTTTTGCTCAAAAAGACTATTAAACAGGAAATAGTGATGTCAGCATACCGCTAATTTTAGGTTTGGAAAAACTGGATATTTTTCTCAAACAGTGAGCCGCAAAAAATCTGCTCCCAGGGCTATTTATGGATTGCCAGTCCGATACTGAGCGTTTGTATGAAGATCTGAAATTTACAACAGCTATTTCTGCAGATTTTTTAGGAATAATAATTCCGGTTACGTATAAAATAATCTATGAAGAATTAAAAGAGCAATACATGAAGGTAGGAATGTTTTCTGGGGAATGATAGTTTCTACATTTTTTAACCAATTGTTATTATGTGGTTGTAATAAAGTCAGAGCATAAATAATTAAGCTATTCTTAAAAACGACAAATGAATCAAAGCCATATTATTATTTAATATTTTGTGGAGATCTATGTGAGAGAAACCGCGAGTCCTTAGACACGTGTTCAAAACACAGAAGTTCTGTCGCGTTGAAACTGAAGTTCGTACTTTGGTACAAAGCAACTTCTTTTACGGTGTAGAGAAAACACATTTCCGTAATTCACGTGACTGTCGGAAATACTACCCGTTTCGTCACACCGCATCGTCAGTAGCTCCCTCCCTCCATCTGACCTCCATTCTTTCTTTCCCCATCCCTCTACGTTAATCCGGTCACATTTACTACCATTTCAACCCCGGTTGCAAATGCGACGGTTACAAATACGACTGCTTCTAACGTAATACTTTATATCGTCACTGGTATAAAAGTTTCATTAATTAAATTGATATTTTTATCAGTTTCTTTTGTATAATAGTTATATTCATGTGAAGGAACTATTACTCTGGCAACAGAAAGGAGCTACAACTCCTCTGGAACTGATGCTTTTCCGCCATCCAGTGTTAAACTAAAACCGCGAAAATGATTTCTAAATACACTACCTGACAGAGAAAATGCCACACCACGAAGACGTGAACGCAGCGCCGTGCAAATTGCAGGTAGGGTGCACACGTACAAGTTCTGCAAATGATTGCATTTGCAGGCCAATCGCACGAACGGCAAGCAGGATATAAGCAGATAACCAGCCCTTGAGGCCATCAGTCGAGACGTCGTTTCGCCTGCAAGAAGTGAGTGGTTCTACTGTAACCGTGTCTGGAGAATGAAGTGCCAATGCTGTTAAGACGCCGTCGTACGAGATTTCGTCAAACGGATGAGTTCACGAGAGGTGTCATCGTAGACGTTCGTACCACCGGATGGTCCTTGCATCGTACTGCGGAAGAAACGCAACGTGATGCCACAACCGTCGGTTGCATTTGGAGACCGTGGTTCCAGGAAGGATCTGTGCAACATCGTAGGGGGACCGGAGCACGGAGACGTCATGCCGTAGCGAACCCACAGGCCACAACGGGCGACATTTTGAAGAGTGTGCGGGGAGGCATGGATGCTCCGAAATCAATGCGGACAGTGTCGCGCCGATTGGCTGCGTCTGGTTTGCTGTCCAGCCGTCCGTTGCGAAGGCTACCCTTAACAGCGAGCCATCTTCGTCACCGCTTGGCGTGGTGTCGCTCCAGAGCTGCGTGGGGTGCTGAATGGAACAGTGTGGTGATCAGGAACGAATTGCAATTCTATCTCACCACGGATGATCGCTGTGTGAGAGTCTGGAGGCGACGTGACCAACGGGCGGATTCCTCCAGCATTGTGGAGCGCCACACGGCCTGGCAACGTGGAATCATGGTGTGGGGTGCTATCAGTGCCAACAGCCACTAACCGCTGGTACGCATTACGGGCACATTGATGGCACGCCGCTATGGTAACGAGGTGCTGCGGCCCGTGGCACTACCGTATCTTCAGGGCATCTCAAACGCCGCTTTTCAACAGGATAATGCCTGGCCGCATACCGCTGGGATCAGCCCGAATGCTTCACACAGTGTGCCAATTCTTCCGTGGCCAGCACGATCACCCGACCTCTCGCCCATCAAGCATCGGTGGGATACGATTGGACGTCGGTTGAGTACCATCCCACCCCGCAAAATGAAGATGAACTGTGGACTCGGATCAACCACACATGGTCCACCATACCCGAGGACTCTATTCGGACTCTCTCTGCCTCGATGCCACGTCAGATTCAACACTGCATCGCCCAAAATGGGGGCCACACTCCTTAATGATCATCCTGTATATTCGGCCACTGGAGCCTAATCTATATGTGACAATTAAATCATTTGTTCAGGACCTACTTGGCTGTCTGTGTGTGCAGTTTGGTATGTTGTCGAGCATTCCTTCATGGTGTGACATTTTCTCTGTCAGGCAGTGTATTTTACTTATATATTGAAACAAAAACTCCTGATAAAGGTTTCTAATTTATATACATTTCATAGTAAGAATCCTATTTTGGATTCAAGCTTTTCTTCTTTAACTGCTGAAACAAAATTTGTTTGTACTGTTCTAAATACAGTTTTGAAAAGTGGATTTTCATTTCCCAGAATCTGCGTTTTCGGTTACATAGAAAATATCGTACATTAGTAAGTTATAATCACACTAGTACAAGCTTGGGTTTAAACCGTATCAACGTAGTACACTTTACACTATTCTTTTATACAGTATGTTAAATTTCAGTGTTATGTGAAAATCATCAATTAAAACAACTGAAAAAACAATTCACAAGAAACCGTTCGTTTCATCTTGCAATTCGAGTTGAAAGACAGGAGTTTTACGTATGTACTCTTATAAATACATTTACAGTTCGAGTTGAAAGACAGGAGTTTAACGTATGTACTCGTATAAATATATTTACAGTATATTAATAAAAGCATTATTTCATTTCTCTATTGGTATCTCTTCCCTCACTATTCAAGAGGCTTGAATAGAGACGGCTTTATATATATGAGACGGCTTTATATATATATATATATATATATATATATATATATATATATATATAAACGTCAACTGTGAAATTCTTCAACAGGTCTTTTTATCCACTCATATCAATATATGCCAGCTAAGTCCACGGAACCGAAGTTCCTTTAGCGATGTTCTTTGTCCCTAACGTACCGCTTCCGACGAAGTATGGAAGAACTACGCAAAATATTAGGGCACAAATTGACGGTTGCTTCTTCTTCGGGACTAAAAGGGGTGCCCGTTAACCGCTATTAAAATATTCTGTTCTGTGTAGGTTTTCGTTAATGTTATTCGTAATGCACATATTCTGTACCATCTGAAACTCACCATTATTTCGAAGTTACCGCTATTCGGTGATGTCTCTCAATAAAGCTCGGTGAATTCACAGTAAAAATAAACAACAGGTAATATTTAAGAAAATTTAATTTACTGGCGTTTAAAATACCTCATACAATACACTTTTATACACTTATATTTTGTATAATTACTATACACTTATATTTCGTATAATTACTGAAAACTATGGTAAAAGTCCTCTTTCGTTATTTTCTTCAGCTGGATTATCGCGTCGTTGTTTGAATGTTGGAAATATCAATAAATATCTTTCTTTCAGTGCTGATATCCGGGGGAAGGGGGGCTCACTCCCTGAGACGGTGCCAGATAAGGATAATACGGTGGGTGATTCAACGCAGCAACGGCTCGCTTACCAGGAAATTTCTTTACACTCTGTGCCGAACGGGACTACGCATTGTCATACTACAAGACCCATGTGCAAAGTGCGGCCCTACTGGGCGAATGTGTTTCAACAGTCGTCTTAGGTCTTGAAGATCGAATTTAGTATTACCAGTTTCTCCTTATGAAATGAATTCGCTTTGGTTGATTTCATCTCTGTGAAAAGAGACGATGAACGTTATCTTTAGTCTTGATTTTCGGAAACGAAGCTTCTGCCACTTTGGAAAAATGGGGCTCTGCCATTTCATGGTTTGGCGCTTCATCTCTGGATCGTATTTAAAACACTAGCTCTTCTCACCTAAGAAGGAGAGGTCACAATCACAGTTTCTAATGAAATCTCCGCATGCCTGGAACTTGTGGAAGTTTTGCCCCGTTGTTAGGAGATGTGAGACGAATTTTGACCAGACCTTGCGCTTTTTTTTTTTTTTTTTTTGATTGAAGGTTTAACGACCACCGTGTGCAACTCAATGGGCTATAAGCAGTCGCCCGTCCCTAATTTAGGGTCACTGGTTCCAGGGAAGGGTGAGAGCCAGTGCCGTAAGACAAACACAACATCCATGCCTCACCGGGATTCGAACCCGGACCCCGTTCGGACGAATGATCAGAGGCCATCGCTTAGACCACTGCGCCACCGGGGCGGCCTTGCGCTTCCCCAAATCATTTTTTAAAATTGTACGGACGGCTTTTTCATTGATACCCAGTTCTTAAGCGATCATTTTTTTTTTTTGATTGGAGGTTTAACGACCACCGTGAGCAACTCAATGAGCTATAAGCAGTCGCCCGTCCCTAATTTATGGTCACTGGTTCCAGGGAAGGGAGAGAGCCAGTGCCGTAAAACAAACACAACATCCATGCCTCACCGGGATTCGAACCCGGACCCCTTTCGGACGAATGATCAGAGGCCATCGCTTAGACCACTGCTCCACCGAGGCGGGGCGGCAAGCGATCATTCGCTATGAGCTCACACACTTTTTCAATGTTCTCAGGATTTTTGGAGGTCGCGGGCTTTCCAACCCAGAGAAAGTGTTTCCACAGAGTCCCTTCCTTTGCAGAAATCCTTGAACGACTGGAAAACGTATTTCAGGATTACTGACCCATAGGGACGTATATAAAATTTAAAAGGTAATGTAAACTATAGAAAAAAAATTAACGCATTTTTTCTAATGTAAGTCGAAGCATTTTTATTAAAACATTTTTTTCCAATGTAAGTAGCATTTTGACCAAAAACATAAAACAATGAAACACTTTCGGGGGGTGGGGGGTGAAGGGAATTTGCCTCTTCCCAGTCAACTTCTTTCAGCATTGCAAGGGTTTCCGATGCATACTTTCTCACTCAATTTGAAGCAGAATTGGTTATTTCAGCTTATTACTCCTATTTTGACAGCTAACAACGTGCATGTTCATCAGCTGCCGAAACATGCTATGTGACCCTTTTTAACAACTTTCTGATGGTTATGTACATGTTCACTCATGTGCTTGACTGCATCGTAGAAGTTGCAGCTCCTTTGACATATCCATTTACGCTTCACGGCAACATTCATGGAACTTGATTGACACTCTTCGCGTACACTCGTATGTATATATAGATAAAATGCTGTGAACTTTGTTATCACGCAGACTTAACAGAAGTTGATAAAACATTTTATCTTCTTCAAGCTTTTTATCAAGCTTGACGAAAAATCTAGGTTACCCGAGCCTGTAGCAATTCTAATCAAGCAAGAAGAAGCTGCAGCTTATTTAAGCCTGGAACCCAGGCCCGAATATTTGGCTTGAGCCGCACATTGGAAAATTTGCCTGCATTTAAAGGGAGGAATTCTAATGAGCGCCTCCACAAAATTTTGAGGAGGAGTGGAGGTTTGCCCTACTCCTCCCAAAAGTTGCGCCTATGCTTTTTATGTAAAATTTATGAACATGAGCAGAGAGTATTAAAAGGGTTTGATAATTACTTCTTTTAGCCTGAGCAGAAGTAGAACTTTATCAACTTGACTTATTGCATAAACCTCAATAATATGAAAACGGAAGATTAAAACAATGCTGAAAAGGCCTACAGCTGCAAGATTTCGGTTTCGTTCCTGAATAAAAGTGGAACATTACGTACTGACTTGTTTTGTAAATTTTATGAATATGAATACGAGTGACTAAAAATTGTTGAAAATGTGCAAGCCTTATAATTTATGTTTTTTGAATGAGAACAAGTGGAATTTTATGAACTTGACTTGTTATGTAAACATTATAAATATGAGCACAACGAATTAGAAATTGCTAAAAAGGCCTAATCTTAAGCCCAATGCCGTATTATTATTTTTTTATTATTATTTTTATTTTTTTGAAATTGAGTAAAGGGGTGAATTTGCATGTAAACTTTTAGAATATGAGCACAGTAGACTAAAATTCGCTAAAAAGTCATCGGCCTAGACCTTATAATTAATGTTTTTAAACGAGTACAATTGGAACATTGCCATCTTGACTTGTAATGTAAACCTAATAAATATGAGAACAACGGATTGCAAATTACAGAAAAGGCCTAGGCCTAAGGAGGTTTTCTTTTTAATTTCGTACAGGTATATAATTGGCTTGAATTGCCATGTAAACTTTTAGAATATGAGCACAGTAGACTAAACGTCGCTGAAAATATGTCGGCCTAGCCCTTATAATTAATGGTTTTCGAATGAGTACAAACGGCACATCCCCTCCCCCTCCTTCGTTTACTTGTTATGTAAACCTTATAAATATGAACTTAACGGATTAAAACTTTCTAAAAAGTCCTAGGTCTAAGGCTGTAACATTTTTGTTTTGTGATTGATTAAAGGTGGAGTATGATTGATTTAAATTGTCATGTAATTTTTTTTAATAGCAGCACGGTAGACTAAAATTTGCTACAAAGGCGTTAGCTTAGGCCTCATAACTACTGTGTTTTGAGTGAGTACAAGAGGAACATCAGCACTTTGACTTGTTTTGTAAACCTTATAAATATGAGCACGGTAGACTTAAAGTTTTTACAAAGGCCTTGGCTTAGGGCCGTAATTTTTTTTTTTTTTTTTTTTTTTTTTGGATTTGATTGAAGGTGCAATGTAATTTACTTGTATTGTTATGTAAACTTTTTGAATGTGAGCGTGGTAGACTGAAAACTGTTAAAAAGGCGCCGGCCTATGCCTCTTAATTAATGTTTTTCGAATGGCTCCGACCTACCCAAGGCACCGACCCCTTCCAAAAACAGTTTACGGTCTAAGTTACGGTACGATGAGATAGTATACCAAATTTGGTAGTTCTAAATTGAAAACTGTAGATCTCACGAAAATTCTGTGTTGGGGCCCCTTGACCCCGGGCCCCGACCCCTTCCAGAAACCGTCTGCGGTCTAAGTTAGGGTACGATGAGTTAGTATACCAAATTTGGTGGCTCTAAATTAAAAACTTGATTTTACGAAAATTTTGTATGGGGGCCTTCTTCACCCCGAGCCCCGATCCTTTCCAAAAACCGTTTGCGGTTTAAGTTAGGGTACCATAAGATAGTATACCATATTTCGTGGTTCGAAATTGAAAACTGGATTTTACGAAAATTCTGTGTGGGGGACTCTGGGCCCCTACCATTTCCAAAAACCGTCTACTGTCGTATACCAAATTTGGTTCTTCTAAATTAAATACTGTAGATTTTATGAAAGTTTTGCATTGGACCCCCTAGACCCCATGTCCCGACCCCTTCCAGAAACCGTCTACGGTCTAACTGAGAGTACCATGAGATAGTATACCAAATTTAGTGGTCCTAAATTGAAAACTGTAGATTTTACGAAAATTTTGTATGAGAGCCCCCTTGAACCTGGGCCCCGAGTCTACGGTATAAGTTAGGGTACCATGAGATAGTATCAGGGGCGGATTAGCCCACCGACATTGAGACATTTCCCGGTGGATCCCTTCCTTATATTTTGTCTGTTTCTTTCTTACTTTCTTAAAAATGTTTTCAGTTCAGTTGTTTTAAACACACAACTGAACCACAACACTTTTTTATGAACGAAATACACATAATGTAATTATAAACAAGCGGGGAAAAAAATTTCTGTTTTGAATTGGGGAAAAAATCCCTCACTAGGCAGCTGCTAGAATTCCAACTACAATAGATGGGACATGTCTGTTTGCGAACTTCTGGGTTCACTTAGTAGCTGAGGAACGAGAATGTATGTACGTATGTTGCGGGAGGGTATAGGGTGTGTTCAAGATGTTCTATATATTTTCCAAGGAAGGGGGGGGTAGTTGATTTCACTTCCGTTTGAGGTATTAGTGCAGTGCTCATTAGAGCTGAGTTCGGGCTCAATTTCAAGAGCCCGAGTCCGAAGTATGTCAGCCCTAGCCCTCCCGAGCCCAGATTTTATATTGCAAGATTAAGCCCGGGCCCAAACGAGCCCGAAAACTATGATTAATCTGTTTAGGCATTAAAAAAATCTCATTTTCCAAACTTCCACTCCTTTCTCCACGTGCAATTAACAGGTATCTTTCTCAACTGCGGAGCGGGGAAGGGATGTCTATCTATTTCTATAGTTTCTTTAACCATTCATTTCATCCTGAAATGTTTTGAGGGATCCCGCATCAGGAAAAATCGAGAAGCCCAACAATCTATACGTATGTTAACAGCACTGGGGTGGGGGCTGAACCGGAGCCATCGACTGAAGGGGGTGCCCGTTAGCCGCTGTTAAGATGTTCTGTTGTGTGTAGGTTAGCATTAATGTTATTCGTAGTGCACATATTCTGTTCCATCTGAAACTCACCATTATTTCGAAGTTATCGCTATTCGGTGATGTCTCTCAATAAAGCTCGGTGAATTCACAGTAAAAATAAACAACAGGTAATATGTAAGAAAATTTAATTTATTGGTGTTTAAAATACATCACACAATACACTTTTGGCATCGCTCGTAGGCCTATAACTACGGAAAGCTGTGGTAGAAGTCCTCTTCCGGTACTTTTTTTAACTGGGTTGTCACGTCGTTCGAATGTTAGAAATACCAATAAATCTCTTTCTTTCAGTGCTGATATCCGGGGAGGGGGGCTCACTCACTGAGTCGGTGCCAGTTCCGGATAATACGGTGGGTGATTCAACCCAGCAACGGTTCGCTTACCAAGGGATTTCTTGACTGTCTCTGCCGAATGGGGCTGCGCATTTTCATGCTACAAGACCAGTGTGCAAAGTGCGGTCGGACAAATGTGTTTCAACAGTCGTCTTAGAACTTGAAGATCAAATTTAGCATTATCAGTTTCTCCTTCTGAAATGAATTTGCTTTGGATGATTCCATCTCTGTGAAAAGAGACGATGAACGTAGTCTTTAATCTTGATTTTCGGAAACGAAGCTTCTGCCACTTTGGAAAATGGGGCTCCGCCATTTCATGGTTTGGTGCTTCATCTCTGGATCGTATTTAAAACACTAGCTCTTCTCACCTAAGAAGGAGAGGTCACAATCACACATACTAATTAAATCTCCACATGCTTGTGTAATTTTTGCCCCGTCGTTGGGAGGTGTGAGACGAATTTTGACCAGATCTTGCGCTTCCCCAATGCCTTTTTTAAAATTGTACAGACGGCTTTTTCATTGATACTCAGTTCTTAAGCGATCATTAGCACAGTCAGCAGACGATCATTCGCTATGAGCTCACACACTTTTTCAATGTTCTCGGGATTTTTGGAGGTCGCGGGCTTTCCAACCCAGAGAAAGTATTGCCACAGAGTCCCTTCCTTTGCAGAAATCCTTGAAGGTCTCGAAAACATATTTCAAGATTACTGACCCATAGGGACGTATATAAAATTTAAAAGGTAATGTAAACTATACAAGAAAAAATCAAAGCATTTTTTCTAGTGTAAATCGATGCATTTTTATTAAAACATTTTTTTCTAATGTATAAGTCGCATTTTAACCACAAAACATAAAACAATGAAACAATTTCGGGGGAGGGCGGGGCAAGGGAATTTGCCCCCTCCCAGTAAACTTCTTTCAGCATTGCAAGTGTTTCCAATGCATACTTCCTCAATTTGAAACACAATTGGTTATTTGAGCTTATTACTCCTTTTTTGACAGCTAACAACGTGCATGTTAATCAGCTGCTGAAACATGCTATGTGACCCTTTTTAACAACTTTCCGATGGTTACATGTTGCAGCAGACAGCAGCACCTTTGACATTTTAATTTAAGCGTTACGACAACATTCACCGAACATGATTGACACGTTCGTATATACTCGTATGCAGGGGCGGTGCAAGTGGGGGGTGCAAAGGGTGCAATGCACCCTTTGCACCCCCACTTGCATAAGGGGGCCTCAAAATTCTTCTAAAATTCCCTGAATTATCTATGGAATAATTGCTTATTTGAAAAAATTAATCGTAGCAGAATTGACCCGAACTGTAATAATTCAGCTGTTACCAGTTAGTAACTAAACAAAAATTAAACTTATCTGCAAAATTTTAACTGACTGTTTTTAAAACAGGACGATGAACTACTGACACAGCTACGGGCAAACTGCTCCTAAAATAGATGTTTCATCATACCGCTGGTACTGAGAGTGGACTGGTATTGAGTTGGGGTAAGATGCATTTCCCTAGAAAGCAGAAAACAAATCGGTGGTCGTCGTGGCGTGACGTACGTAAAAGCCAATGGTTTGTTGGGTAATTATCAGTACGGATCGGAGTTGGGTGGTGATTGTATAAGGACACTAAAACACATTAGTAACAAAGAACTCTGACCGGGTGGTCTCTCTAGAGGATTTCGTTGACCTAAGAAAGTAAAGGGGACACCAGATTTTTGTTTTGAACTTACTGGTCATTGGATGGATGTTTGACAAAAGGTTCTATCCCTGCCCTCTCCCCCTCCATACTTTTAACCGTCCTCTCATATCCACGTGGGAATATCTAGCTACGAGCCTTGTCATTATCTGTACCGAGTCACCCAAAGATGACACTGGAGACTGGAGTGGAAGGTACGTGAAACCTATCGCCGCGACTAAAAGTAGTTCCCTACATTTCCCGTGAAAACCAATATATTTATTGGCCAGAAATTTCAGAATTATACTTTATATGAGCATCTGAATGTTTTATCAGATGATCTTTTGGATTAGTGACAAGTTATAAAAAATATTCTGATGGACAACAAGCAAATTCGAGGTCCTAAAGAGTTTTTTCAGTATATAGTTGATTGCAGTTATAACGATATTTTCCCAAACTTGACGATAGCTTTAAGATTGTTTTTAGCTCTACTAGTAACCGTTGCACGTTCCGAAAGGTCATTTAGCAAGTTGAAAATGATTAAAACATATTTAAGATCAACCATGGCCCAAGATCGTTTGTCAGCTTTATCGATTTTAGGCATAGAAAGTGAAGCAGCCAAGAGGTGTGATTTTGATCACTTAATAAAGAAATGGATGCAGAAAAAAGAAAGACAATTATTCTTGTAAATTTCCTGCAAAAATTCCTTTCCACACGAAAAACAGAAATGGGCCGTCAGTTGTTTTTTAAAATTATTTTGCAGTACTGACTATTGTATTATATCTTGGATCTCAGCGTTTGTTTGCTGGGGATTTCAGTCAAATCGAAATACACGTGATCGCGAATGAAAAACGTACACCTAATTCTAAGTTATTACTGTGGTATTTGCTTGACATCAAATTTTTTATGTGATGAGCAACAAATGGATACTTGGGTAAGTGTATTAATTTTTTTCCCATAATATTTGTCTAATGCGCAAAAACATTACTCATTCATACACTATTAGTTGAGTATATTGCCTATTAAACGCAAAGATTTTTTTATATTTACTATGTCCGTTGATTCTTTTAACTTATGGAATCAAGGGGGCCTCTTGAATGATTTTGCACCGGGGCCACGGTAAACCACGCACCGTCTCTGCTCGTATGTATACACAGATGAAATGCTGTGAACTTTGCAATCCCGCAGACTTAACAGAACTTGATAAAACATTTTATCTTCTTCAAGCTTTTTAGCAAGCTTGACGAGAAATCTAGGCTACCGAGAACCTGTAACAAGGCTATAATCAAGCTAGAAGCTGTAGCTAATATAAGCCTGGAACCGAGGCCCGAATTTTTGGCTTGAGCCAAACATTGGAAAATTTATCCTCACTTAGAGGGAGGAATTCTAATGAGCGCCTCCAGAAAAATTATTGAGGGGAGGGGTGGTTTGCCTATGCTTTTTGTGTAAAATTTATGAACATGAGCACAGCGTATTAAAAAGGTTTGATAATTATTGCTTTTAGTCTGAGCAGAAGTAGAACTTTATCAACCTGACTTATTACATAAACCTCATTAATATGAAAACGGAAGATTAAAACAATGCTGAAAAGCCCTAGAACTGCAAAATTTCGGGTTCATTCCTGAATAAAGGTGGAAAATTACGTATTGACTTGACTTGTTTTGTAAATTTTATGAATATGAATACGACGGACTAAAAACTGCTGAAAAAGTGCAGGTCTAGGGCCTTATAATTTGTTTTTTGAATGAGAACAAAAGGAATATTATCAAATTGACTTGTTATGTAAACTTTGTAAATATGAACACATGGACTAAAAATTGCTCAAAAGGCCTAAGTCTATGGTTGTAAAATTTTGGGGGGATGGAGTACAGGTAGCGTATAATTGACTTGAACTGCTGTGCCAACTCTTTGAATATGAGCAGGGTAGACATAAGCTTGCTAAAAAAGCTGAATGTTTCTCTTTGAATATGAGCAGGGTAGACATAAGCTTGCTAAAAAAGCGCCGACTTAGGCCTTATAATTAATGTTTTTGAAACAGTACAAGTGGAACATTATGATTTTGACTTGTTATGTAAACCTTATAAATATGAGCACAACGAATTAAAATTGCTAAAAAGACCTAGGCTTAGGCTTATGGCCGTATTTAATCTATTTTATTTATTTATTTATTTTGGAATTGAGTAGAAGTGGAGTATAATTGACTTGAATTTTCAGGTAAACTTTTAGAATATGAACACAGTAGACTAAAATTCGCTAAAAAGACGCAGGGCTAGGCCCTGTAATTAATGTTTTTGAACAATTATAAGTGGAACAATATCATTTTGACTTGTTATATAAACCCTATAAATATAAACACAACGAATTATAAACTGCTAAAGAGGCCGAGGCTCTTTAGCAGTTTCTAATGGCGCTATATATTTTTTTTCAGTTTCCTATGGTGGTATTTTTTTTATTTATTTTTTACTTTTTTGGAACTGAGTAAAGATGCGTTATAATTGACTTAAATTTTCATGTAAACTTTCAGAATATGAGCACAGTAGACTAAAATTCGCTAAAAAAGCGCTTGCCTAGGCCTTATAATTAATGTTTTTGAACAGGTACAAATGAAACATTATCATTTTGACTTGTTATGTAAACCTGATAAATATGAGCCTAACGGATTGCAAATTACTGAAAAGTCCTAGGCATAAGGCGTTATTATTTTTTTAATTTCGTAAGGGTAGAGTATAATTGACTCGAATTGCCGTGTAAACTTTTAGAATATAAGTACAATCGCTGAAAAGATGCTGAAAAGATGTCGGCCTAGGCCTTATAATTAATGGTCTTTGAATGAGTACAAATGGTACATTTCCCCCTTTACTTGTTATGCAAACCTTATAAATATATTCTTAACGGAATAAAACTTAATAAAAAGGCTTAGGCCTAAGGCTGTAACATTTTTGTTTTGTGATTGATTAAAGGTGGAGTATGATTGTTTAAATTGTAATGTATTTTTTAATATCAGCACGGTAGACTAAAAACTGCTAAAAAGGCGCCGGCCTAGGCCTTATAATTACTATTTTTTGAATGTATCCGACCGACCCAAGGCTCCGACCCCTTCCAAAAACCGTTTACTGTCTAACTTAGAGCACCATGAGATAGCATACCAAATTTGGTGGCTCTAAATTGAAAACTGTAGATTTTACAAAAATTTTCTATGGGGCCCCCTTGATCCCGGGCCCCGACCCCTCCCAAAAACCGTCTGTGGTCGAAATTAGGGCACTATGCGATAGTATACTAAATTTGGTGGTTCTAAATTGAAAACTGTAGATTTTATGATAATTTTCTATGGGGGAGCACGGGCCCCGATCCCTTTCAAAAACCGTCCACGGTCTAAGTTAGGGTATCATGAGATAGTATAAAAATTTGGTGGTTCTAAATTGAAAACTAGATTTTACGAAAATTCTGTGTGGGGCCTCCTTGACTTCGGGCCCCAATCCTTTCCAAAAACCGTGCAGAATCTAACTTAGAGTACCATGAGATAGTATACCAAATTTGGTGTTTCTAAATTGAAAACTGTAGGGCAACAAAATGTTTGTTTTTGATTTGAGTGAAGGTGCAATATAATTTACTTGAATTGCTGTGTAAATTTTTTGAATGTGAGCTCGATGGACTAAAAACTGCTATAAAGGCACCGGCTTGGGCTTTATAATTATTGTTTATTGAATGAGCAGATTAACACTTCGACTTGTTATGTAAACCTTATAAATATGAGCACGGCGGATTAAAAATTGCTAAAAAGACCTACGCCTAGGACAGTAAAATTTATTTCATACCTCTGTAAATGTGTAATATTGACTAGAATAATTATGTACATTTTATGAATGTTTACCAGTTTGCCAGTCAAATACTCGTATTGTGATTAATAATATCTGCCGTTCTGACGAAAAAAATGCATGAAGCAATAGAAGTGACCCTGTTGAATGACGATAGAAATATAACGCCAATATGAGTTACAAAGCTGTCGTACAAACTTCCTGATATTACTTGATCCTTTACATACAGCGCCGACTGCTGATGCGAATTTTGTCCTGTCGGTGTTTTGTTCGGCACCCGGAAAACGTGTTTTACGAGGCACAGGAACAGATTTCATCCATGTTCGGACTGTCTGTAAGGGAACTTTCTGTCAGTGGGGTGGAATCTGAAAATATGAAATAGCTGAACCCACACCGCGTGAAACATAAATGCCAATTAAAGCAATACCATAAACTAATCCTGCGTACCATGTTAAAGTACTGTGGTTCAGTGGTCATCTTTTCTTTGCAGTAGTTCCGACTTTTCTTCCTTAACAAAAGGCTCTCCGCTTTTAACTTTAGCCATTTCCTCCCAGTCAGGGTATCACAAAAACCCTCAGTATTAAATTTCGTCTTGACAGCTATAATAGTTTTTGAGTTATAGGACCCCCCCCCCCCCCCCACACACACACACACATCATGAAAAAAAGTCCAATCATGTTCGGGGAGGCCAAAATGGGTATTTCTGTTGAAATCTGGAAGTCAATTTGTTTTTGCGATTACAATACTTTTTATGGCGACAACAACCAGAGCAATCGGTTTAAAAAGAAAGGGAGGAGTTAAAAACTTTGAAGCTGCGAATAGGTTTAATATTCCATCCAGTTCTCTTTCATATTAATATACACAATTGACCCACCCACGCAACACACACACACACACATCACGAAACCAAAATGGGTATTTCTGTTGAAATCTGGAAGTCAATTTGTTTTTGCGATTACAATTCTTTTTATGGCGACAACAACCAGAGCAATCGGTTTAAAAAGATAGGGAGGAGTTAAAAACTTTGAAGCTGCGAAAAGGTTTGGTATTCCACCCAGTTCTCTTTCATATTAATATACACAATTGACGTGGATTAGAAACATCAAACAGAAGTCTTCGCTCTTTTCACGTTTTTATAAGTGAGTCACGAAAAAATTCTCATCGGCCGCCACCGGGAATCGAATTGCGACCCTGGATTCGATTCCCGGTGGCGGCCGATGAGAATTTTTTCGTGACTCACTTATAAACGTGGAAAGAACAATGATTTCTGATTTATGACAGTTCTCTTTCTACAATTTTAAAAAACAAGCCTGAATTGAAACCAGTATTCAACGATGGTTCGTCCACTGTTGAACGAAAAAGTTTTCAAGAGTGAATTAGCACAGACGTGGACACAGTGGAGCATGTTCATGGCAAGAATGATGACCAATTCAACGATTCCGAAGAAATCACGATAGAAATGAAAACAATTTTAAACAGACTTGCTATTGAAAGTTTTGAAAATCTTAGAGTTTATTTTGTGTGTGTGTGTGTGTGTGAACCTTTTGAGAATACCATCTGCTTAAAAAATGCTTAATTTTTTCCGGCAGGAGACATAGTTGTATATCATTTTTTTCTTGATATCTCCACTTCCAGTAGTCAAATTGATTTTTTTCTTTGCCGGCGAGCGTTTCTGGTGGGAAATGTTTTGCATGAGATTTCATATTTTTTGACGCACAAGTTTTTTACAAGATGGCATAGGTTCCCGTTTTCGTTTGCAGTATAGTTACGGCAATACGTGGGCGGCTAAACAACCGATTAAAGAATCTCCTTTCCCGATCAGATATTATTAATTACGAAACATTTTGTGTGCATTTTCTGGCCAAAATAATGCAGAATTTCCCCGTTAGTAGCGCAAACGTTCAACATGTTTTTCTCTATATCTCTGCTTCTAAAAGCCCGATTAAAAAAATCTTTTAACATCGGATACCCTATACCATGTGGAATACTTTGCACGCACTCGTGGGTTTTTGTAGTTCACAGTTCTGCCGCTAGGTGGTGTTAGTGTGTGTATTTATGTGTTTGCGACCCCATCTCCGCCTTTTTTTATTTGTTTTTGTACTGTATGCCGTTCACCACAGTAATGGTGATCTACTTTTCAAACGATGTTCAGTTTTCTCACTGGGAGACGAAAATGTGGAAAACTTTTTCTGCTTCCGAGAGACGTGTTTCAGAAACACTTTTCCCTTAGCAAAGCTTTTGCTACGAACAGTGCTTTTAGCATATTTTCTACTTTCCATTACTCAAAATTCTTCCGCCAGGGCCGTCAACGTACATTTCTGTTTGAAAGGGTTAATTCGATCACGAAAATCCATTAGAAAAATTTTCTTTTGATAGGATATTCTTCATTATGAAAAGTGTTCTGAACCCATTTTCTTTTTTAAGTAACACAAAGCTTTTCCGCTGGGGTTCATAAAGTTATATAATATTTACCTCGATATCTCTTCTTCTAACTGTTCAACCCATTTTCCTTTGATATCTTACTTCCCCTATGGGAAATATTTGTGCAGAATTTGTCAATTTTCGTGACATACTGTTCAGCAGCTAGTGGGTATGAGTAGCTATGTATTTCTACTTCTGGATGTTTCATCAATTGTAGAAATTGAACGGGTTTTTTTACTGGTTCCATTGACTATGAATAACCCTGCTCACATTGTACGCATTTTAAATTAATTATACGCAGTTTTTCCCTAAGTGGTGTAAGAATGTTCTCTTTGTTGCTGAATTTTCAGATTTCCTAAAAATCTGCTTCGAAACATATTTTTCGTGTCTGAAAAGATTCAAAAGACATGCTCTTTACCAAGCTCTTTACAACAGAAAATTCAGTGTCATCTTTCTTGTTTTTTACTTAACTCACACGTGACAACGACCTCATGATATCCTTATTCATATCAATCATCGACATCCTTATCATATATGAATAAGGATATCAATAATCGGTATCCTTATTCTTATCATATGGTCGAACATACCCGAGGAGGTTAGAATAAGACATCTGGTGATGCCCTCGTCAACCGCGAGCAGCGGCCATTATGTGGGAAAGCTGGTGGTTTCCAAGACTATTGCATGCATTTTGTGTTCGCCGAATCGCATTCTGTTTTGTTAAATGTTTCTACTTTCGCATCGTAACTTGCTGTCGATGAGTGAGAAATGCTGGATTTATGAAATGCTTAATTTTTTGAGGCACCTTCCTATTGCTATTTTAAATTGAAATTCATTAAAACGTTTCATCTTCCATTGACGAAGGCATCTCCAGATAGTATCTTACCCCATTCCATTGCGAAAAATGACTAAAGAGTCACGCATAAGAATTTCTTCTGCCTGTAGCCCATTTAAAATAATGTTACGCTTCATTTATATGCTGTAGTACTGTAAGAAAAAACCTGATTTAAAATAGAGTATGGGCTTACCTGGATACTTATGACGTCATGTTAAGAGGAGCATTAACACTATTTTCTTAGAAACACAGTCAGACAAAATAGTTCTCAATTCAGTCGGTTGAACTACAGAAAAAACAGGAAACTACAAACAGTAAAAAAAATATGAAAATTTTGAAGTTTTTTAAATTATTTTCCCTTTTATTTCACTTCATCTGCGAAAGATATCATCCAAATGCGCTGCATTCGTCTTACCAAAGTTTGTCTTTTACCAATAGCTCAGAGCCAAGGCCATCTTTATACCTCACCAGGCCTGCCACAAGGATTTATGACGTCATAATCGTGGTGCTATTGATTTGTTCTCCGTTATTGCTTTGCTCTCCGTGGCAATAGAAAAAGTGAGCGTTGATTTCGTATTTTTAGGGATGCGTTATGGATCTCGGCCTCGGGTACTTCTGAGAACTACGTACTTTGGAACGCAATTTTTTCAGCAAGGTAAGTAGTACTCTTAATACTTTTGTGTGTATAGCATTTGTTCAAGTATCACCTGAAAATTTCAAATTAAATTTGCATCGCGATTGGGAGACAGCATGTGGATGAAACGGGTTGCTAACTTGTCATCACTCATGTTTCGAAAATAGAAGTCGCAATCAGACTGAAATATTTATTACTATACGTGCATATTAAAAGTATTAATTTTACAGAAAACAAAAAGTGCGCTGTTTAATTATATATGATCGTGATTTACGTGGTTAATACAGCAGAAATAGAGACTATGTTGACTATCACTTGTGTGCCTAATTTTTTGATGGATACGCAAGCCATGGAGATTCTTCAGCACATTTTGCAGCAGCTTCACTCAATTCATGAATGTGTAGCAATCATGTTTTTGTGCGTGTATGTGTAGTAAAAACTCATGTACTCGTGAATACACTCATTTCACAGCTATGCTGTGGGTATCACTAAAAGTGAAAAACGTGATCCCTGAGTCATGATGAGTAATTTTTTCAGGTAAAAGCAATCTATTTTTATAATATAAAAAAATGTCCAATACATCCTCGTATCCCAATATCCAGTCATCACAATGTTTGGTATTCTAAAATTACACGCTCTCTTATTTATAAAGCAGTAAGCATTTCAGGATCATTAGTTATTTTGATATGTCTGAAATAAGCTATAAGCCTAATACATTTCACTTCTGGAACCATGTTTTCTTTGCCCGATTTAGTTGCTTCTTGCTCTTCTCTAATATATGTATATATTTTAAGACTAAACATTTTACCATGCATTTTGACTATCTTTTGAATAATCTGCTTTTCCTGCTGCCGTGCAAGTGACTTCCATTCCTTTCTTTACCGGGGTGGATTGCTGTACCTGGAGAGTGAAATTTTTTTGGGTAAATTTTTCCTTTTTTGTTGTAATTAGTGTTATATTTTTTAAAAACTGCTTCAAGAACTACATTTTTTATGCATGATCTGCACATAATGTAGTCATTATCCGAGTGAAGACATGCATTTTCAGTTATTCAGTCCTGTTTATGTTGGTGCAAAAATAAATATTATAAGCCTTGTAATCATGATAAGATTTTCATCTTTTCTCCAAGAAAATCTGTGTTCTTTGTATCCATTTTACTCTCCAATTTTTTTCTGTTAAAATAAACGTTTCCTTATGAATTCCTCTGCCTTCTTTATGAGTCTAAATGATGTCCAATGAAAGGGAAACAATTAAAACAGGAACAATTCTGTAGTGCATGAAAGCAAATTACCATGTACATATCCCCCCCCCAAATACCATAAGTGACAGGTTATCTGCCATAATACTGAAATGTGGTAAAAGTCAGTTGCAAAAAATAAATATGATCTTGAAACATGGAAAGGAAAAGAATGAAGCTTAAAATATAACAAATTAAATTTATAACTTGGCAGTTGTATAAGAAAGTTAAGTAATTGACAGGAAATGAAAATTATTGCTGTTAAAAAGGAATAGAAAATATTTTGTGCTTGAAGTATTTGTATCCATATTAATGCACTGACATATATGCTTTAAAGTTTTCTTTCCCTGTTCTTATTGATATTAATTCTTGTTACCCTTTTTACAAGCATCATATCTCTCAAGTTCTTACTGCTATGGAGAAATCAGTACGGCATAGGTAGATGCGATTGGTACAAAATGTCTACAGTTAAAATGCCAACAAGGTCAAAATGTCGACATGGTCTAAATATGTGTACATATTTTTGTTATTGTTAATTAGAATGCAGCTGTTGAAATTCGTTGCTTCTTAAACAAACAGATAAGAAATTTGCCAACCCCCCCCCCCCACACACACACACACTCCTTAACATTCATCGTATCTGAGGATCACTAGGATTACCTTTTGTGGCCCTTTAAATCGTCATTGTTGGTCTCGGCCAGATGTCTTGATACTTGGTAGCAGCAAATTCGCATTTTTCTAAATATGTCAATGGAATTAAGGAGTGTCGTTGAAACTTGGAGACCTTGCACCTTTCTTAATTCCTGAGCTATTGAATAACCCAGCACTTACCCTCTCAATGTGCAACACTGATACAATATTAAATTTTGTGAAGAATTGCAAACAACAGGCTTTCTAAAGCATTGCTCCCTATATGTTTTAACCTCCCCTACATCATTCCCCAGTGTAGATACATGGCCCAATTCTGCCGTTATGGTTCCAAAATTACGAGTTGAACCAAAATATTAATTTTTGTGAAAATATTTTCAAGAAGATGTGTAAAATTTTGTGAAGATCCGTTGAATGACAGTGGCATGCCGAAAGCTAATAAATTCTTTCGTACATACGAAACTCATCTAAGAACTGAAGTAATCTAGAACTAAAGCGAAAACCAAATATTCGAAGAAAAATAAATGCAAGTAGGCATTGTGACTGTCAATAGCTTTATCTTCTGACCCTGTTGACATTACAACCACCATCGAAAGTAAATTGCCCAAAATATGACAAAAATACAAAACGCTATGTAAGACGTTATCAACACAAAAAACTGCCACAATATAGTAAATACTGCCAAAAGCACAATAAAGATTTAAAAAAACCTGCTGTCAGAGCGTAAGTTTTTCAAAACTTAATAAAAATGTCAAAACTGAAATAAAATAAAAATGAAAAAGGAAAAATTCCACATTTCACTGTTACTTTGAACATTTTGAGAGCCTGTTGACATTTTAACTCTACATTTTGATCCTGTCAACATTTCTTAACACATCTCGTATTCATAAGGGTCACATATCAAGCTAAGATAATAATTTTGCACTTATATTGGGTCACAAAATATAAATTACAAAGTCTTAGGCCTCTTTAGAAATTTTTAATCTCCGTGCACACATTTATGAGGTGTGCATGACGAGTTAAGTTCATAATGTTGTTCTTTCACTTAGTTGCCAAATTAGTCTCTAGGTCTTTTAAGAATTTTTCAATAAGTGTAACGCTCTTAACTTGACTTGTCACACAAACCTTATGATTGTGATCACTGCGGTATAAAAAATTACTAAAAATTCTTATGCTTAGGCCTTGGGTATATCAATTAATGTTTTGTGCTTGAGTAAAAGTTCAACACAATTAATTTGATTTTCTATGAATATCAACTCGGCGGATGAAAACTGTTAAAAAGGCTTTGGCCTAAGGCCTGTTTAATCGTTTCTACCTCAGTAAAGTGCATTGCTAAAATATTGACTTGTGCAAACTTTATGAAAATTAGCACAGCAGATTGAAAACTGCTAAAAAGGCCCAGGCATAGGGGCTTTATCATTAATGTTTTGCACCTGCGTAAAAATGTGACATAATCTTTAGTTCCTATATAAACCATAAAAACCTTACTACACTGCCGGACAACTGTTAAGGACGGATGACAATAGCAACGATAGCAACCATAAAATGGAAGGCAGGTAAATGTGGAAATTAGCATAAGTGCGGGATACAGTAAGACGTGTTGTGCGTATGCAAATTTTGGATCGCCGAACTTGTTCGTGACGTCATAGCGCTGATAAGAGATATAAAGGATTTGACGCGTATTGACCGTTGTTGTTCAAACGCAAAGTTAAAAGGGATCAATTGACGAACTTGCAATCTTCAGTATGTCTTCCCGACATCAACTAGAGGATTTTACGCGTGGCCGTATTATTGGCAAGATTGAAGAAGGGCGAAAAATAACAGATGTTGCCAGGGAGTTCGACGTCAGCCACAGTGTTGTTTCAAGGCTTTGGAAATCATTTCAAACAAATGGAGAGTGTAGCAAACGTCACGGGGGAGGTCGTGTTCGCAGTACGACACCTGCAGAAGATCGGTACATAGTGCTATCAACAAAAAGACACCGGCGCGGCACAGCTAGTGAGGTAGCAAATCAGTTTATGGCTGCTACTGGCAAGCGGATCCCCCGAAAAACTGTCGCCATACGTTTGCATGAAGGAGGACTATACGCCCGTCGTCCTGTTGTGTGCATCCCATTGTCCAGACGTCACCGTACCGCCCGTTTGCAATGGTGCCATCAACATCGCAATTGGACTGATAACGACTGGTCTGCTGTCTTCTTCTCAGATGAGAGTAGATACAGTCTATCGTCTGATTGTCGACGACAAGTGATCTGGCGTGATAGTGGTACTGCATATTGTCCAGAAAACATACAGGAAAGGGACTGATATCCGACATGTAGTGTCATGGTATGGGCTGGCATCATGATCAATTGCTGTACGTCCCTCTATGTGCTTCCAACTGGGACTATGACTGGCCAACGATACATTAATGATGTTCTGCTACCTCATATTCGCATGTTCCGTGGTGCTGTCGGGGATGGATTCATTTTCATGGACGACAACGCAACATGTCATCGAACAGTCGCTGTCCAGGAGTGTCTTGAGAGCGAGGATATTCAACGCCTCGTATGGCCAGCACGTTCTCCAAATCTGAATCCCATTGAAAATGTGTGGGATGCTTTGGGAGAGGAGTCTTGCTGGTCGCCAATGCCCTCTAATAAACAAGGACACCCTCATCCGTGCACTGACAGAGGAATGGGATAAATTACCCCAACAGCTGCTTGATAATGTTGCGCAAAGCATGACACGACGTGAGGTATCTTGCATCGCCCTCCATGGTGGCCATATCCCGTATTGACATATTACGCCGGAACGCCTGCGGACGGTAATTGCATTTTTTTCACGTTTACGTATTCTGCACAAGATGGCCTGTTTGCCACTTGAACACGTTCCAAAGCCTTCTGGATTTCAGAGCACAACAAATTGTCTTTCTTGTAATGTCCTGGCATTCTGACATTATTTTATTTCACTTGGCATCCAACCACACTTACTTTTTATGCGCTATATAGCCGTTTATGATCCGTCCTTAGCAGTTGTCCAGCAGTGTAATTGCTGAAATGGTCCACCGCACAGTGATATGAAGTAAAAAAACAAACATGAAACAAATATTTGAAACAAAAATGTAAGGACTAATTGTGACTGTGAACATTTTTGGACTCTGTCAACATTTTGATTTTCGACATTATGACCACCGCCGATAGGTTAAAGGTCATTGCTTGAGGAACGGGTGTGGTTTGTAATGCAGCTATCAAACCTGTTGCCATTTTTAACAGGTTGTAATTGGTAAAGCCAAGGTATTTGTGGTAGCTAAAGAATTTGTTACTATATTCACTTTGGTTTAATTACTCAGTTTTGTCACGTTTTAACTAGCGCATTTACTTTCATTTGTCTTGTGTAAGTAATGATAGTTATGATACATATGAATCCCCATTAAGTTGTGATAGTTCCTTTAATGGATTTTTTCCACAGCTTACAATGTGATTGGCTGGTAATTTGTGTCATTCTGCGCTTCAGTGTAAATCTCTTGTATTTAATAGTTTGGTAAATTTTATAGTTTTGTGTTTCTTATATGTCTGTACCAAATTTTATGTCTGTACTCCTTGTTATGTATCCATGCACCTCCCCCTCCCCACACACATACGAAATTTTTGTTTCTTGCCTTCTCGTTAGATTAGAGCACATGTACTTACTGTGGAGCAGATTGCAATGCATGCCATGGAAAGCATTTTGCAGCAGCTAATGAACGATGTAGTCACATAGACATTGACTATCTGAAATAAGTGTTTTGCAGTGGATCTATGTAAAAAAATTCCACTGCAAACATTTGCTTTTCATGGTCTAAATGGCAAGAGTAAACAGATCTGAAGTTTAGGCTGCAAATACCGTAGGTAAGCTTCTCTTTCTTTTCTTTAGGAAGTTTTACATTTTAAAGTGTACATATTTCTTTTAGACCTTTGAACTGTTTTACTGTTTGGAATTGTTTTTTTTTCGGTGAAACACTACTTGCATTGTATATTAGTTGAAAGTTTTGGAAGAAATCTTGCTGTCAGAGTTAGATGATCGGCTGAGACATGGGTCAGTAAAAATTAGGGCTAGACTTCTGTGAATTCTTCCGTAGAATTTACTGACAGATTTGCTTACGTTTTAGACCATGGCACAGCTGCTTTCCACCATTCCCTGCACGGTTGTTTTCTGACTTTCTGAAAACTATTGTGCAGGGACATGATACCCTCTACTGTGCACCCCACTTTAAGTTTAAAATCGGCAGTGTAACTGAAACTTTTTTTAAGACATCATGAATAGCAATGAAGGAAAATATCCGCAGCAAAGTCGTTGGTCAAAATGGCGAAGGACAAATCTTGCGCAGCCCACACGATATCCAAAACAAGGAACTTTGGAAAAAGGCACGCATAGGTTCATGCAGCAAGCGCTGTGCATATGTTTTCATTAGCTGGTTGACAAAAACAGAGACAGCACAACAGTCAGCGTTGCCCTCAATAATACAAAATGATCCCGCTGCCCCTCCCCATAACTTCCCCAATCTTTCATTGTGGCACCACTCCCCCTCTTTTCATTCCGTACAAACTCCTGAACTGAAAACAAAATTCCTTTTCCAATTACACCTCCTCTCATAAACAATTACCCTGTAGCTTTTAATAAAAATCAAAGGGCCTCAAAAAAAATTTTGTAAAATCGGCGTATTATCCACATTGGTATCCATAGAACCTAATTTTTAACAGAGAATCTGGATTATTTCTCAGAAATATTTCTTCCATAATTTCTGTATTTACTAGTGAACATTGGATAAGAAACAGCATAAATAAAATGCAGATAACATTAGCAATGATTCACACCACAGCAGTGTGTGGAACAAAAAAAGGCTACTACCTATGTAGTATTAGATTCACTATTCTGGTTTGCACTCTGAACTTCTAAGGAAATATTCAACCATGATTTGCACAAATATTTCATTTGGTTATGCATTTCTTAGATGAAGAAGTTATCCCTTGGCACACTAACACTGAGCCTTACGAATTCAAATGTAAAGCACAGTGTAGGGATATAATTTCACACACTGAAACTGCGTGATGTGTGTGAATGGGTTGGCCAACATTCAGAAGACCTACAATTTTAAAATTGTTCATGTAAAATGGTGAAAATATTTAACAGAAGACAAACTATACATTCATCATTTTTAAATAACATTTTATTAACATTAGGGAAATATTGAGTTTATGTACATTACCCATCAATGGACATAACAACTGGTTCTAAATGCCTCAGCTGCTGTTATGGAAAATTCACAATAAATGTACAATAACAAAAGATAGATATGATTTGCAACATACTAAAAAATTTTCCCTTCACAATGAAACAACATAAGCAATTAAAATTCTAAATTACTCTGATTCAGAACTTATCCCTTGGCCAATGAACACAAAGGAAAATCTATTTATATCTGCATAACACTAAAAAATTCAACTATGCAGCACATTTTAAGCATGTCATAATTGATGGCATGCAAAAATTAAATGTATAATTTTTATCCTGTGAACACACCTTTGTACCTATAATCATGTATGAAAAAACATCCTTCTGTGTTTGGTAGCTGTCAAAATTACTTTTACATGTGTTACAAATAATACCAAGCTCATTCAAATTACCATTTCAATATGGAAAAATATCCACCAAACTGTGTCAAAATGAAAAAATAAAAAATATACCAAAAGTACAAATCTTTGTTTATTATCAAGGTGCTAAATGCGATTTTTTTATGTGTATGCATAAATGCTCAGAAAAAAACACTGATGATAAGAATTTGAAAAAGAAAATACACTTTCTGCACCTCATTTTATCTATTTAACGCTAATAATTACATTACTCAACCAAAAACCATTCAAATTAATAACAAACTTATACTAGTATTCTGTCAATTATTTATACAAATCTGCATGTACGAAACATTATTATCTGGTATTTGTTGTTTCAACTTCGTACTATTTATGACTAGTGTAAACATCATGGTCAATTAACATACAATTCACTATGGAATGTCAAATTACTATTTCTAGTTCATCAGACAAAAAGAGTTGATGCTGAACATGTTTTGCACTGCACAACATCAAAACCTGTAAGCAATCGCCACGAAGCTTTGAACAGCATTTCAAAAAAAAAAAAAAATTCTGAGATAAATAAAATGTTGAGAAAATTTTGTATTAACTGTACATTTTGTACCTAAACTTATTACTTTAACAGATAATCCACAAATTATAAAAAAGAAATTACATTTACTGCAAATACAAAATTTGAAGTTAAAAAAAAAAAAAAAGGAACGAGCACCAGTTCCAGTTTTCTAGACTACTTCCAGCCTTGTTTTAGTGAATTTTAAGTTCAGACAATTTTCGTTTTTTTTAACTTGTTTTCTAAAAGTGCATTATTTTTAAGCTTACAATAATTGTTAATGAATATGTTGCTGAAAATGTTTGCACACTTAACAGTCAAATTTTGAAGGGATACACCACATGAACAGTTTTCATCTAGGTTGTAACATTGATTTGCTAATTTCTGTAGAGCTAATACCTGCAAAATGTCTTTGTGATTATGTGATTTTAAGAACTGTTGTTCAAATGTTTCTGAAATAAGTGTCTGAAAGATTTTTAAAACTATAGTACTCAAAGCAACAAGGTAGTCAGTAGGCCACCGTAAGCCTCCGCAAGTGCTCTGAGCTAAATAGTGGTAAATATTTTTACCAGTGCATTGAATTTCCATTGGTTCTTCACGCATTAGATATTGCATACATGTCTGACAGCTCACCAATTTATTTAAAAAGTATGCGACATAACCACTTAAGTACACTAACACCATCATATTTTCTTCAGTTATATCAACTCTGCTGAACTGCTCCAAAACATCCTCTTCATATTCAAAGCTTGCAATTGCATTTGTGTTTTCAGTATAGTTTGTTTTCAGCGATGTTATTTCAAATTCTCCACGCTTGACAGAATGCAATTTCAATAAACTTATGAGCTTTAATTTTTTTTCACTCTCTAACACCTGTGTTACAGATACATTAAAATTGCCACCATTCATTTGGCGGTATTGTGCAAATCGACCCTCTAAATTGTCAGTTTGAAACTTTCCCAAAAGAATGTACTTTGGGTTATGCATAGTAAAGAGATATCTACATAGAAAAATTAAGGTTTTTGTCGTGTGAAGGAGATATGTTTCTCTTGTTAATTTACCATGTTGCTTCGAAGAAGAGCTACCAGAAACTTGAATATTATCCCACTTCTGAAGCCAACATGTGAAATCAGCCAGGAACTTTATGTTTGCATGATTTTCAGTGCGAACAGGATCACAAAATGGATCACGTAAGTTTCTACCCTTATAAGGATGTTTCACGTTCACAATTTTTCACCATTTTATAATGATGTCAAGGAATGCTACAGTTCCTGAGTAAGAGCAGTTATGTTTGACCATATAATTTTTTAAAGCGATAACATTCGTTTCATGAAAGAGATCTGTGGCAAAGATAAACATTTTGCCTTTCCAAAGAAGAAGGGAACATCACTTTTCTAGTCAGTTTTGGAGCCATCTTCACAATCGTGCCAATTTCTGACGAATAGAGTCTTTTCAAATGATTCACGCTTGCTGTCTCTTCACCAGAGGAACCATCAAATTTTGGAATATGGAAAGTTTGAAGTGATTCAGTCTGGTTGAACCAGTTATTACGAATTGACTTTAATAAATGAACCGAATCAAATAATAAGAATATTTCTTGTTTAGAATCATGTGGATTTGTAATGTGAGACTTCAACAAACCACCACCCAGCTGCTCGAACATATTTCTGTTCACTCTATTGTTGTCAGAAACCCTAGCAATTGTGGTATATCCTATATCAGTTACAACTTTTAAGACTTTCAGGGTCATATGATAAAGCTCAGTGCAAGTCATATTTTTCACTGGATAAAAAGCCAAAATGTCCTTATTTTTACCAAATAGTGAAGTTAACAAAAAGGTTTGAATAGTTGTTGCCTCCCTGCTGGAGCTGTGTGATGCACCTTGGATCATGCCTTTCTTAAAAGTTAGTTTTGGATTGATATATATCTCATCCAAAAGAATGCAAATAATTCGTTCATGTTGCTCAAGAACATTGAATTTTTCTTTGAGATATTTTATATGTGAAGCTTCTACACCAACTTCTGTTCCACAACCCATTGAGAGTTGTCTCAGGTAACCAGGAGAAGGCAAACAAAGAATGCTTAGACTGCGGAGTAAGCAGTACGCAGAAGCATTAGTAAAAACAGGTAACATGACCATGTCAATGTTTCTGGGCTATATTTAGGGTGTCCCAAGGTTAAAATTTTCAATTGCTCAGAAAGGAACTTCAAAGCTAGCAATTTACGATCACCTTCTGTCAACTCCTCTGAACACTGGGCAATAACACGAGAGCAAATCTTTAGTCTTTCATTCACTGAATTTTTCTCCAAAGAGAAGGGTGATAACTGACTGATCAGTGAGTCAAACTTGGACCATCTGTCTAATTTTAAGTCCTTACCTAGAACAGGCTGCACCTGCAGAGTAGGCACAAACAGGCCATCATGCCAGATCTCAACAGAAAGATCTAGGAGAACTTTAAATGAAACTGAAATTTTAGGACAATCTGATAAGTGTAACTTGCAAAATACAACAGCATCATCTTCAAAGAAATGAAACCCAGAATTATTTTTTCTGGAACTGAAGATCTAAAAGATAGGAAATCTTTAATTACATTATCTTCCATCCACTTCGAAAATGACGCTTCATCCCTTTCTACTTGTTCTTTTAAACGATAATTAGGACACCTGCGTTTTGGCAAAAGTTTTAAAGTGAAATATGATGGTTGGTTCGGAAATATGTGAGGTACAGCATTGGGAGTTAATTTGGGTTCTTTTCGAGGAACTGACAACAACGAACCATCATCTCTTGAAACAGTATCCACTCTAATTACAAGTTCATCACTAAAATGACGAACACAAACAACACTGTTATGATTAGGTATGAATTCTTCTCTGTGGATAGCCTTAACCCACTTTTCTTGTAATTCAGGATCCTTAGGAAATTTGAATGTTGTTATTGTCTCTGTTTTTTCTGACTTATACTTCGCACGACAGCCTGGAACACAGCACATCCGTGGCATCTGTAAGAATATAACTTATTATTAAAGAACTAAAAATGCTATAATGGAAGTGCATATACAGGGTGAGACAAAAGTCCCTGTGCACTTAACGTACTGTGATAAGAAATAATAAATTTATGAAGTATATTTACTGTGCATGTGCATGCAATATTGTGAATAGAGAATGTTGGGGTGGGGGCACGCTCATCCTGCCGTCTGACCTTGAATGACGCAGCCAGTAATTCCGGCGGCTGGCCGGGACTGAATCAGTCAGTAGTGAGGCGTCACAGTGGCCGGTTGAACATGGTGTTGTCGCTTGAGGGTTGAATGTTTCTGATTGAACATGCATTCCGTAGTGTAGGTGAATATACGGACAAATTTAAATGTAAGTACAGAGAACGATGTCCCGATACTGAAGCACCCCATCACAATGCAGTGAGACGGTTAATTGAAAAGTTTCGTAAAACCGGATTAGTGAGAGATGCTCCGAGAAGCGGTAGGCCGCGAGTGTTAACAGATGAAATGGTGGAAAATATTTCCATTCGCATCATTAAAAGTCCAAAAAAAAATCGGTTAAAAAATTGTGTGGTTTACTGAAAAATTATGTTTATAAGAACATTCCCAGTTCCCTATCGGAACTACAGGAAGCCATCACCACAGTATTTAGCAACATTTCTCCATTGGACCTGTAACGTGTTTTTGAAAAAATGTTCAGACGTGTGGATGCATATCTACACACAGGAAAGGGCCATTTCCAGCATTTATTGTCGCAAGCATGTTTGTAGTTGTTGTATGTGTATTGTCTTGCTAGGTGCACAGTGACTTTTGGCTCACCCTGTATTTATATATATATTTATAACATGTAGTCGATCCAGGTAACATTTGATGGTGGGGTCGATCCAGGTAACATTTAATGCTGTTGGGAGTAGCTTTGCAAAAATTATTGCAGCTGAAATGGTATCTTCACAGAAATAATTTGAACTGTAATGGTATCTTTACAAAACATTTTAAATAAAATTGCATTTCAACAAAAACATTTTTGGCATAAGAGGAATCTTAATATTATCATGGTTAACTATTGGGGGGGGGGTCAGACTTTATTTTGCTGTGAAAGCAAAACTGGGCAATTGGAATTTTTTATTTGTTTATTTACATACCCAGCCAAGCATCTGGATTTCTTACTTATATTCCCATACCAGAGGTCGATCCAGGCGGCATTTGATATAGTTGGGTGGTATGTTCACAAAAATACTTCAAACTGTGAGGGTATCATCGCATTCAGTAAAATTTTGTATTCAAAAAATATTTCAGTGTCAGAGGCATCTTGAATATTGTTGTGTTTAACTAATGTGTGGATATTTTTTCAGGTCTGATCATATGCAAGGGCGCCCATAAGGGAGGGCAGGACGGGGGGACAGTATAGCCAAATTTTTGATCAATTTAAAACACTAAAATAGACGAAATCTTTTTCAAAGCAATTTTAAAAATAATAAGATATTGTTGCTACCCCACCCCCACCCCCGGGTCGCCGGATTATCGAATAAAAATAATAAGCTTTAAGAATTTAGATGTCAGAATGTCAGGCAATGGCTGATGGCCCGGAGGTAGACAGTAGAATTCAGAATAATACTTGTGAGCTCTTTTTATCGCCGAAATCTTATGTACTGGTGAAAAGAATTTATCCTGCAATTTAGCCAATCAAAACTAAGAAATTCTGACACTCATTAATTAGTCATGCAACTTCAGGACTGGCACGAGACAACAGACATTTAATCAATTAACAACAAAATATGAGGATAAGGATGAAGGCGTCTATGTACAGAGGATTGTGAAGGAGGGGCGTCAAGTAGACTCGCCCCTTTCGGGATAGCTCTGAGGCTGAATTTATCATTAAAGTCAATGATTATTAGTTGGCCTATACAGTCCGGCTTTAAAAACAGTTCTCACCCGACGAGAGTCTATTGGCTGACCGGAGCCAATCTAATCACAACTGGCATGCATACATAAGTTCTGTACTTACAGATATGCTGTTTCCTCAGGTATCCATGTTTGATGTATTTATATTCGAAGCGCACCTGTGTGATGACACACCCATTTCAGAGCGGGCACTATAACCATTGGATAGGGGAGTCGAACCCCATCTCCCACTTTCTCTCGTGCACTTCCTTCACCTGCATGAAGTCATGGACGCATTTATGCGCACCAACGTTGTATTGGAACGAAGCCGCTGACGTGTAGAAGGATCCGTTCCTCTCTCCAAAGGTGATTCTCGCATACATCACCGGTCGGCATCTCCGTCATTCGGGGCTGTAATTCCATCACATCGTGTGACCTCCGGGAAACTGGCTTACTCTCTCTCTCTCTCCTATTTCCTCGCGGTAATATCAACCGCTCGGCCGCTCCTTGTATAGCTGGCCGGCATCTTCGGACCGAAGCTCTTCCTTCGAGCTGGGTCCGCTACACCGAACCCGTTCCCTTCACGGCTCGGAACCAGACTATTCTTTTTCGCTTGTTTACATCATTCACAGATTCCTTGTTCTTCTTCTTAGGGGTCTGTTTAAACTCTCTTGTCAGCCTCAAAGCATTTGGCGCGGTGAAGTGGTATGAAATACATACCTCTGCATTCGGAATATGTGGTTTGTCCCACTTCCTGAAAGTACGGAAAACACATAACTTAACTAACACTCCTTTGTCCTGCCAAGTTTCGTAGTAGCAAACGCCATAAGTTTCCTGATCTGTTGACACTTTAATGGCTATCCGACTTGATCGACATGCACCGAGGGGGTGACGCATTGCGTTCCCCACCCCAGGCTAAGATTTCTCCGTTCCCTACCGATTTTTGGCATTAATGTCCCTCTTGAAATCGTCTTTATGGGAGTCTGAGTGCTTCTCAATTGCCGTCTGGTGTGGTCCCATGATGCTCACAGAATCCCAGAGATGATCCACTAATTCCTTTGTTCTCATTTAGACAAAGAGAATTACAACACTTCCCTAAGTAAAATAAGTTAATTTCCCAATTAATTTGCAATAGGTCAAATATTTAATTTAATTATCAACATAATTTAACCAAGCCTATTAAGACCGTCCCCCCTTTTTAATAGTTACTAATTTAGACCCAATTTTCGCATCATTGCCCCCTCCTTACCAAAAAGCTCGTCCCGAGCGTTCGCCTTTTACTTGCTTGGGACTTCTGACCAATCCTGATCCATGCCTAACATACGAGAAACCTCTTATTGGGTCTCCCGAAGTTTCTGGTGTCGCCTCACTGACTTCATTGAGATATCCCCTGCTATCCCCGCATACCTGGCATATTTGCATAAATTATCTTGCTCACCTCTATTCCGGAGCCATCCCCAATACAACACTATTTGATACATACACTACACGGTAAATTAAATTGTTACTACACAAAATTCCACTAACACTACACGATTCTACCAAGGGATTATTTTCACTAATTTTACTACAAGTACTCGATACCGAAAATTCTTTCACTAAACCATTATTTACTATACACATTCCACAAATTCTACACCCACACTGTACCAACACTTTACAAACACTAGTACTACCCAAATACTAACCGAATGAGGCACACATTCTACACAAGTACTGCATTAAACCTATAAAAATTAAACTACATTCCGTGAATTTCACGAACATTCCACATTCCATGATGACAACATCAACAATCTGGCCGTGTATACCATAAGAAAAATCAGACCAATCAAATCTCATGATTCCTTTTAATTCACGCCCTCACACTAGCAAAATATACCAATCATCAGCCTACATCGGAACCTAAATTTCAAACTCACAGAAATTTATATCAATCCGACTTCCACAAGGTATACTAATCAGAGCTCACCTCCCGTGGCTCACCAAATTTCATAGGCTCCTCCTATTCCAGGTCTGCCTCCTGAAATCTGTAATTTTTCCAGCTTATAAACTTTCTTAAATTTCTCACATTTCCCGTGCCTTCGTTACCCTTGCCGGCCTGACAGCCTCATTAACATCCCGGTAACCACGTAGTCAGCCAAAAACAATTCAAACATTCAATTTCTCAAAATTCCAGAAATTTTATAATTTCCCACATTTTCATAAATTCCAAACTCATGAAATTTCACTCGAGCAAAAACACATCACTGAATTGAATTCTGAGACAACGCATTTCAACTTAACAGAAAAATTTGGAGATCGTTAGGTGCGCCACCCATATTCCTTTTTTTCGTAACCTTAACCTCATTGGTTACGGTTACGCAGCCACCAGGAAAAAATACACAAACATTTTACTTTCACTCAGCTAATGTTCCAAAAACTACAGGGAATCAATCCGTCCCTGATACTCAGACATTTTATTATCTAAAATTTCATTGCAGGGCGACGTTGCCCTCCGTGCATCCCTTGCACGCGCATGCCAGAAAGAAAACTTTTTGCTGAGAAATGATTCAGACACTGAGTTCTGGGGCGAGAAGGAAAATTTAGTGGTACGCTCAGACGCGCCGCCAATGTCCCTTTAATTTCACCCCGCGTCGGAATGCTGAAACCGAAACTCCGGAGATGCGTGCTCATCTCCACCTTAGCTCACCGTCAGATGTTCAGGGAGAAATAGCCCCTCGTTCGTCTGACCACTGCGAATCGAGTGCCCTCGCTTCCATCTCCTTTCCATACCGATCGGACTTTCGTAGCTACAGGTATTGGCGTCCAGCCACTCCAACGAAAAGAAAAATCTCAAGCACATTTGTATTAGCAAGGCAACAAATCAGCCATCTTTGCGTACGGGACACGAATTTCCAATGCATGAAAATTTCTTTCGAACAGTGACTATGGCGCGGGGCACATAACTGTTCGTTAAGTGTCAAAACCGAAAAAAATTCTCACCACATAACTGCCATGACCTCATACATTTCACAACAAATTCTTTCAATCCATAACTGGTAAGTCGAACGACTAACAACTGCGCTTAGCAACTAAACCGATTCTCGTTTTTCCTCGAATAGGCTTACCACTGCTATTCAGTTTGGGAACTACGTTCTCTCTCGGACTGACGTCTGCCAAGACGAAGAACTTTTTTTATTTCAACATAACTCACATACAATTTCTCGAATAGGCTTACCACCGCTATTCAGTACATTTGCGCGAATAGACTGACCACTGCTACTCAGTACTTTTGCTCGAATAGACTGACCACTGCTACTCAGTACTTTTGCTCGAATAGACTGACCACTGCTACTCAGTACTTTTGCTTGAATAGACTGACCACTGCTACTCAGTACTTTTCCTCGAATAGACTGACCACTGCTACTCAGTTCATCCTGATTATATCCTCAAAAATTATAATCCCGGTCCCCGCGCCATCTTTTCCGAATTTAATCTTTTCCCTACGTTCCGCGACAGACGTGAGATACTTGCCTACAATAGCAACAAAATACAAATCACAAATATTTATAAGAGCAAATATTTACACACGAAGCCTAACACACAACGCTTCATTCGATGCAATTCGATATTCCAAAATCGTAATCCTATTCCCGGTCCGCATCAGTTCCGAATGATAAACACACTTTATCAGTCATCAGTTTCTTCGTTTGAAACATTTCTTCCGACGGACCCTCTGCAGGTTCCATCGTGTGAACTGATCGAACCCTAACCGCACTGCATCACTCTCGCGGTGTTTACTGACACCAACGCGACAAGAAAAACAGCCAACTGAATTTTTGTTTTTCTTTTTCCGTCTACCCTTCTCCCAAAAGTCACTTTCCTCGGTTGGGGCTCGGCTGAAGTCACTACTACCGCCCATCTCATACTCACAGATTGAATCCTTCAACACGGGGAACACACCTTCAATTATGACTGCTTTCCTATTATCCCCCTTTATCCCCGGGATAATTTCCCCACAGCTGAGTTCAGAAACCCCCTCACAGATAACTTTTCCATTCCTCTGTGAAATTCCCAATCCGGATTCTAACCCTGCGCCCGTCAATAAGATCGCATTCTTATTCACTTCCAAATTCTTATCTTCAGTGAATTCTCTTTTCACTATGGATCCCTGCACCGCAAATTCCTCACGCAGAGTGTGACATGCATCTTGCATTTCAGTATTCAATTTAACTTCATTATCATTGGCATATTTATTACCTACACTGAGCTCAAAATTTGCTTCTTCTCTGGCCTGCACTATCTCTGTAGTGAGCTCAACCTGCTGTACCTCTTGTGACGCTTCACCATTTTTAGTCTGTGTCTCAGTCTGAAGTGCCAGGTCCAGTTTCATAGCCGAAATTACTTTGCTCGTGGCATCAAAGCCATCACGCAATTCGCTCAGCATGAATTTTAATTCTTCAATTTCTGATTCTGTAAGTTCTGCCATTATTCTTTTTTTTTTTTATATTTCTCTTCTACTGCGGTTAGAATATAGTGTCAGGAATTTCAGCTCATGAATTTTGATACCAAAAAAATTCTTTCACCTAAAATTTCTATCGGCGTTGCTTCCGAATTAATTTTGAATAAGCCTAGCGATATCCAAATGTTAGTCATCAATTTACGTAGCACACACCTAGCGATATCCAACTTCTGGACACCAATTGTTGCTACCCCACCCCCCCCCCCGGGTCGCCGGATTATCGAATAAAAATAATAAGCTTATAAGCTTTAAGAATTTAGATGTCAGGATGTCAGGCAATGGCTGATGGCCCGGAGGTAGACAGTAGAATTTAGAATAATATTTGTGAGCTCTTTTTATCGCCGAAATCTTATGTACTGGTGAAAAGAATTTATCCTGCAATTTAGCCAATCAAAACTAAGAAATTCTGACACTCATTAATTAGTCATGCAACTTCAGGACTGGCACGAGACAACAGACATTTAATCAATTAACAACAAAATATGAGGATAAGGATGAAGGCGTCTATGTACAGAGGATTGTGAAGGAGGGGCGTCAAGTAGACTCGCCCCTTTCGGGATAGCTCTGAGGCTGAATTTATCATTAAAGTCAATGATTATTAGTTGGCCTATACAGTCCGGCTTTAAAAACAGTTCTCAGCCGACGAGAGTCTATTGGCTGACCGGAGCCAATCTAATCACAACTGGCATGCATACATAAGTTCTGTACTTACAGATATGCTGTTTCCTCAGGTATCCATGTTTGATGTATTTATATTCGAAGCGCACCTGTGTGATGACACACCCATTTCAGAGCGGGCACTATAACCATTGGAGAGGGGAGTCGAACCCCATCTCCCACTTTCTCTCGTGCACTTCCTTCACCTGCATGAAGTCATGGACGCATTTATGCGCACCAACGTTGTATTGGAACGAAGCCGCTGACGTGTAGAAGGATCCGTTCCTCTCTCCAAAGGTGATTCTCGCATACATCACCGGTCGGCATCTCCGTCATTCGGGGCTGTAATTCCATCACATCGTGTGACCTCCGGGAAACTGGCTTACTCTCTCTCTCTCCTATTTCCTCGCGGTAATATCAACCGCTCGGCCGCTCCTTGTATAGCTGGCCGGCATCTTCGGACCGAAGCTCTTCCTTCGAGCTGGGTCCGCTACACCGAACCCGTTCCCTTCACGGCTCGGAACCAGACTATTCTTTTTCGCTTGTTTACATCATTCACAGATTCCTTGTTCTTCTTCTTAGGGGTCTGTTTAAACTCTCTTGTCAGCCTCAAAGCATTTGGCGCGTTGAAGAGGTATGAAATACATATCTCTGCATTCGGAATATGTGGTTTGTCCCACTTCCTGAAAGTACGGAAAACACATAACTTAACTAACACTCCTTTGTCCTGCCAAGTTTCGTAGTAGCAAACGCCATAAGTTTCCTGATCTGTTGACACTTTAATGGCTATCCGACTTGATCGACATGCACCGAGGGGGTGACGCATTGCGTTCCCCACCCCAGGCTAAGATTTCTCCGTTCCCTACCGATTTTTGGCATTAATGTCCCTCTTGAAATCGTCTTTATGGGAGTCTGAGTGCTTCTCAATTGCCGTCTGGTGTGGTCCCATGATGCTCACAGAATCCCAGAGATGATCCACTAATTCCTTTGTTCTCATTTAGACAAAGAGAATTACAACACTTCCCTAAGTAAAATAAGTTAATTTCCCAATTAATTTGCAATAGGTCAAATATTTAATTTAATTATCAACATAATTTAACCAAGCCTATTAAGACCGTCCCCCCTTTTTAATAGTTACTAATTTAGACCCAATTTTCGCATCATTGCCCCCTCCTTACCAAAAAGCTCGTCCCGAGCGTTCGCCTTTTACTTGCTTGGGACTTCTGACCAATCCTGATCCATGCCTAACATACGAGAAACCTCTTATTGGGTCTCCCGAAGTTTCTGGTGTCGCCTCACTGACTTCATTGAGATATCCCCTGCTATCCCCGCATACCTGGCATATTTGCATAAATTATCTTGCTCACCTCTATTCCGGAGCCATCCCCAATACAACACTATTTGATACATACACTACACGGTAAATTAAATTGTTACTACACAAAATTCCACTAACACTACACGATTCTACCAAGGGATTATTTTCACTAATTTTACTACAAGTACTCGATACCGAAAATTCTTTCACTAAACCATTATTTACTATACACATTCCACAAATTCTACACCCACACTGTACCAACACTTTACAAACACTAGTACTACCCAAATACTAACCGAATGAGGCACACATTCTACACAAGTACTGCATTAAACCTATAAAAATTAAACTACATTCCGTGAATTTCACGAACATTCCACATTCCATGATGACAACATCAACAATCTGGCCGTGTATACCATAAGAAAAATCAGACCAATCAAATCTCATGATTCCTTTTAATTCACGCCCTCACACTAGCAAAATATACCAATCATCAGCCTACATCGGAACCTAAATTTCAAACTCACAGAAATTTATATCAATCCGACTTCCACAAGGTATACTAATCAGAGCTCACCTCCCGTGGCTCACCAAATTTCATAGGCTCCTCCTATTCCAGGTCTGCCTCCTGAAATCTGTAATTTTTCCAGCTTATAAACTTTCTTAAATTTCTCACATTTCCCGTGCCTTCGTTACCCTTGCCGGCCTGACAGCCTCATTAACATCCCGGTAACCACGTAGTCAGCCAAAAACAATTCAAACATTCAATTTCTCAAAATTCCAGAAATTTTATAATTTCCCACATTTTCATAAATTCCAAACTCATGAAATTTCACTCGAGCAAAAACACATCACTGAATTGAATTCTGAGACAACGCATTTCAACTTAACAGAAAAATTTGGAGATCGTTAGGTGCGCCACCCATATTCCTTTTTTTCGTAACCTTAACCTCATTGGTTACGGTTACGCAGCCACCAGGAAAAAATACACAAACATTTTACTTTCACTCAGCTAATGTTCCAAAAACTACAGGGAATCAATCCGTCCCTGATACTCAGACATTTTATTATCTAAAATTTCATTGCAGGGCGACGTTGCCCTCCGTGCATCCCTTGCACGCGCATGCCAGAAAGAAAACTTTTTGCTGAGAAATGATTCAGACACTGAGTTCTGGGGCGAGAAGGAAAATTTAGTGGTACGCTCAGACGCGCCGCCAATGTCCCTTTAATTTCACCCCGCGTCGGAATGCTGAAACCGAAACTCCGGAGATGCGTGCTCATCTCCACCTTAGCTCACCGTCAGATGTTCAGGGAGAAATAGCCCCTCGTTCGTCTGACCACTGCGAATCGAGTGCCCTCGCTTCCATCTCCTTTCCATACCGATCGGACTTTCGTAGCTACAGGTATTGGCGTCCAGCCACTCCAACGAAAAGAAAAATCTCAAGCACATTTGTATTAGCAAGGCAACAAATCAGCCATCTTTGCGTACGGGACACGAATTTCCAATGCATGAAAATTTCTTTCGAACAGTGACTATGGCGCGGGGCACATAACTGTTCGTTAAGTGTCAAAACCGAAAAAAATTCTCACCACATAACTGCCATGACCTCATACATTTCACAACAAATTCTTTCAATCCATAACTGGTAAGTCGAACGACTAACAACTGCGCTTAGCAACTAAACCGATTCTCGTTTTTCCTCGAATAGGCTTACCACTGCTATTCAGTTTGGGAACTACGTTCTCTCTCGGACTGACGTCTGCCAAGACGAAGAACTTTTTTTATTTCAACATAACTCACATACAATTTCTCGAATAGGCTTACCACCGCTATTCAGTACATTTGCGCGAATAGACTGACCACTGCTACTCAGTACTTTTGCTCGAATAGACTGACCACTGCTACTCAGTACTTTTGCTCGAATAGACTGACCACTGCTACTCAGTACTTTTGCTTGAATAGACTGACCACTGCTACTCAGTACTTTTCCTCGAATAGACTGACCACTGCTACTCAGTTCATCCTGATTATATCCTCAAAAATTATAATCCCGGTCCCCGCGCCATCTTTTCCGAATTTAATCTTTTCCCTACGTTCCGCGACAGACGTGAGATACTTGCCTACAATAGCAACAAAATACAAATCACAAATATTTATAACAGCAAATATTTACACACGAAGCCTAACACACAACGCTTCATTCGATGCAATTCGATATTCCAAAATCGTAATCCTATTCCCGGTCCGCATCAGTTCCGAATGATAAACACACTTTATCAGTCATCAGTTTCTTCGTTTGAAACATTTCTTCCGACGGACCCTCTGCAGGTTCCATCGTGTGAACTGATCGAACCCTAACCGCACTGCATCACTCTCGCGGTGTTTACTGACACCAACGCGACAAGAAAAACAGCCAACTGAATTTTTGTTTTTCTTTTTCCGTCTACCCTTCTCCCAAAAGTCACTTTCCTCGGTTGGGGCTCGGCTGAAGTCACTACTACCGCCCATCTCATACTCACAGATTGAATCCTTCAACACGGGGAACACACCTTCAATTATGACTGCTTTCCTATTATCCCCCTTTATCCCCGGGATAATTTCCCCACAGCTGAGTTCAGAAACCCCCTCACAGATAACTTTTCCATTCCTCTGTGAAATTCCCAATCCGGATTCTAACCCTGCGCCCGTCAATAAGATCGCATTCTTATTCACTTCCAAATTCTTATCTTCAGTGAATTCTCTTTTCACTATGGATCCCTGCACCGCAAATTCCTCACGCAGAGTGTGACATGCATCTTGCATTTCAGTATTCAATTTAACTTCATTATCATTGGCATATTTATTACCTACACTGAGCTCAAAATTTGCTTCTTCTCTGGCCTGCACTATCTCTGTAGTGAGCTCAACCTGCTGTACCTCTTGTGACGCTTCACCATTTTTAGTCTGTGTCTCAGTCTGAAGTGCCAGGTCCAGTTTCATAGCCGAAATTACTTTGCTCGTGGCATCAAAGCCATCACGCAATTCGCTCAGCATGAATTTTAATTCTTCAATTTCTGATTCTGTAAGTTCTGCCATTATTCTTTTTTTTTTATATTTCTCTTCTACTGCGGTTAGAATATAGTGTCAGGAATTTCAGCTCATGAATTTTGATACCAAAAAAATTCTTTCACCTAAAATTTCTATCGGCGTTGCTTCCGAATTAATTTTGAATAAGCCTAGCGATATCCAAATGTTAGTCATCAATTTACGTAGCACACACCTAGCGATATCCAACTTCTGGACACCAATTGTCGCTACCCCCCCCCCCCCCGGGTCGCCGGATTATCGAATAAAAATAATAAGCTTATAAGCTTTAAGAATTTAGATGTCAGGATGTCAGGCAATGGCTGATGGCCCGGAGGTAGACAGTAGAATTTAGAATAATATTTGTGAGCTCTTTTTATCGCCGAAATCTTATGTACTGGTGAAAAGAATTTATCCTGCAATTTAGCCAATCAAAACTAAGAAATTCTGACACTCATTAATTAGTCATGCAACTTCAGGACTGGCACGAGACAACAGACATTTAATCAATTAACAACAAAATATGAGGATAAGGATGAAGGCGTCTATGTACAGAGGATTGTGAAGGAGGGGCGTCAAGTAGACTCGCCCCTTTCGGGATAGCTCTGAGGCTGAATTTATCATTAAAGTCAATGATTATTAGTTGGCCTATACAGTCCGGCTTTAAAAACAGTTCTCACCCGACGAGAGTCTATTGGCTGACCGGAGCCAATCTAATCACAACTGGCATGCATACATAAGTTCTGTACTTACAGATATGCTGTTTCCTCAGGTATCCATGTTTGATGTATTTATATTCGAAGCGCACCTGTGTGATGACACACCCATTTCAGAGCGGGCACTATAACCATTGGAGAGGGGAGTCGAACCCCATCTCCCACTTTCTCTCGTGCACTTCCTTCACCTGCATGAAGTCATGGACGCATTTATGCGCACCAACGTTGTATTGGAACGAAGCCGCTGACGTGTAGAAGGATCCGTTCCTCTCTCCAAAGGTGATTCTCGCATACATCACCGGTCGGCATCTCCGTCATTCGGGGCTGTAATTCCATCACATCGTGTGACCTCCGGGAAACTGGCTTACTCTCTCTCTCCTATTTCCTCGCGGTAATATCAACCGCTCGGCCGCTCCTTGTATAGCTGGCCGGCATCTTCGGACCGAAGCTCTTCCTTCGAGCTGGGTCCGCTACACCGAACCCGTTCCCTTCACGGCTCGGAACCAGACTATTCTTTTTCGCTTGTTTACATCATTCACAGATTCCTTGTTCTTCTTCTTAGGGGTCTGTTTAAACTCTCTTGTCAGCCTCAAAGCATTTGGCGCGTTGAAGAGGTATGAAATACATATCTCTGCATTCGGAATATGTGGTGGGTCCCACTTCCTGAAAGTACGGAAAACACATAACTTAACTAACACTCCTTTGTCCTGCCAAGGTTCGTAATAGCAAACGCCATAAGTTTCCTGATCTGTTGACACTTTAATGGCTATCCGACTTGATCGACATGCACCGAGGGGGCGACGCATCGCGTTCCCCACCCCAGGCTAAGATTTCTCCGTTCCCTACCGATTTTTGGCATTAATGTCCCTCTTGAAATCGTCTTTATGGGAGTCTGTGTGCTTCTCAATTGCCGTCTGGTGTGGTCCCATGACGCTCACAGAACCCCAGAGATGATCCACTAATTCCTTTGTTCTCATTTAGACAAAGAGAATTACAACACTTCCCTAATTAAAATAAGTTAATTTCCCAATTAATTTGCAATAGGTCAAATATTTAATTTAATTATCAACATAATTTAACCAAGCCTATTAAGACCGTCCCCCCTTTTTAATAGTTACTAATTTAGACCCAATTTTCGCATCAATATTAATGATTGATTGTAATTATCAAACTTCTTTTTTTTTTTTGTATTTTAGTATCTTGTAAATTTACTAAAATGTTTGACAGCCTTGAAGGAGGTAAGGATTTTTCTTAGCCCCCCCCCCCCTAAAAGTACTCATATGGGCGCCACTGATCATATGTAGAGTACTTTAGGAAGGAAAGGAGTGTCTTACCCCAGGTCTTAAACAAATCTTAGGAACAGGAAGCTAGGAGATTTGGGCTAGAGTGCCTGATAGGAAAGTGACACGGAAGCGAGGTAGAAAGACACCCTTATTTATTACCGGGGGACTAGTACCCGGAGTCCGTCAAGTTAACCTGCTCATCCGACGCACGGCGGATATTTAGAGGGTCGAGAGTTCACACCTGCTGGGATCGAACCTGAGATTCCTTTGTGGCAGTCACGAACGTTGACCACTAGGCCACCCGCGGCCCGTGGTCTTTTTTTTTTTCGTTAGTACTCTTTTCAGTAAAACTGTCTCTGAAAAATGCCTATCAATCACTGCCTCATCACTACCGGCGGTGGCTATGTTACGTGCAACTGAGGCGATGCTCGCTGAAAGGAGCCGCAAAGCATTATGGGAGTATTTTCCCCGTCTGACAGCCTCACTGCGCATGCATTTCCCAGGGTTAACTCAGAACTAGGGATGGGCACATCGGTGAATACTCATTCCCAAAACATCAATGCATCGGTATTACCGGTTAATGCAATTTTCGATGCATCAGTGAAAACGTCGATGTTTCGCTAAAAAGCCTAAGAACTTGCATCTTTTCCATCTGCAGCAGTAATGGGCACATTGATTGGTAAATCGCTGTTCAATATATCGGTGATTACTCACCAATTCACCATTAAGTTTTTCGCTGCATTATATTTGTTAAAAAGCTTGATGTATCAGTGGAAATCTCGATGTTTCTTCGATGTTACGTCCTGTAACATCGAGAATAAAAATTATTTTCAGCGGCGAAACATGGTGGAAAAAATAGCGAAAAATTTGCTAATTCCTGACATAGGAATATTATATTCCCTTCCTCTTCAAAAGAATGCAACAAAAAGAAATCCATTTACTTCACGCAGAAAATATTCTTTTGAAGTTTCAAACATTGATTATCACTTGTAAAACATCGATGCTCAAAAACACCAATGTTTTTATTTTTATTTTTGCGTATCCCTATTCAGATTATTCTTTGCCGTATTGGCCGGGATTCCAGGGGAAATTTATAATTATGTGGAGAGGTGCATGATGGGGACGTGCAGACCGTACGCTTCATGGGGGATCGTGGTGTGACGTATAATCAACTTTTTCCCCCTTCAGCACTTAAATAGTTTGACTTTCCTAGTTTAATACAACCCCTAGTGTTATTTTTCCCCTGGATCTCAGCTGAAGAAGAATCACAGAGTTGTATAAAAAACTATCTGAGTACACAGTCATCAGAACAGAAAACTTGTTGCAAATCAGCAAAGCGTGATCCAGAATTATCAATATAATAATAACAAATTAAAATAAAAAAGAACTGAAAACATAATAAAACAATAATTACTGTCAGAATTATAATTACAGACGATTAAAATGGCTCTAAACTCAAAAATAGGGAAAATTCACAAAAATAAGCTAAATTTCACAAAAATAGGCAGAATTCGAGAAAAATGGGTGTCATTTTTAAAAATCTGGATTGACCCCTGCATACCAATGATTTTGATGTCTTTTGAAACTGGGCAATGGCGTTTTGCAACTCCTGTTCTGCTACTGATGATTTTATCGATCTACACCACTTTGCACCTTTGTGCGCTTTTGATGGCTTTTTTAAATCTTGAGAAAATTGCTCTAAATACAAAAATAAAGCAAAACTTCACAAAAATGGGTATCATCTTTAAAAACCTGGATCAACCCCAGCACTTAATCTATAAAACAAAATCCCTGAATCTAGGGTACTGAAAAACTAATAATCTTTGTCAGTATTTGGTAAATTTGGTACTTTTTAAAAAGAGAATCTTCAAACTAATATGGATTTAACAGATGAATACATTCCAGGTGTATGCAGCTGATGTAATCCATGTGCTTTGCCAAATTATATCCTCAGCTGTGCTCTCTCCTAAATGAGGCTAACTATGAATAATAACAAGAGAAATTGAAGTTCAAAATCGGAACTTTTTTATGACTGTCAGCCTATCGTGGCACGTAAAGTAATTTTCTCTGCATAAAGAGGAAGGAGTGTCATTTTTTGAACAGTAATTTTGTTAAGAAAATGGGAAAGTACCTGCTGTGTTACTTCATATAGCAAAGGGTGCGTAAGGAGTGGGAAAACATGCATTTCAAGTGAAAATGTCAAAAATGGATACTGTCATAGCTCGCTCTGCCGTAAAAACAAATTGACGGATTACGAAAATGTAGCTCGCTGTGCCATGAAGAGGATTTTATGGGTCACGATTCCATCACGGACAGATGAAGCACATAATTTGAAATTTAATTTCGCTAGCACAAGTTGGAAAAGGTGGAGGGTGGGAGGAATGCGAATTCCAATTATTTGTTTTGAAGGAAAGACTATTTAACTGGGAAAGCACACATTTCTTTAAGCAACAGAACTTTGTCAGACGAATTTTAAATATGGAAAAACCGGGAATATTTCCATAGCGTTAGAACGGGCATTACCACCGATCCCATAAGAAAGTCTCATGAACTTCCAGAAATGTAACAAATTCCGGTAAAAAACATTTATGCAATTACGGGCGAATTTCTTAATTTTTTTTTTACATTTTTTAAAACATTTAGTGCAATTTCACAATTTTTGGTGATTGAGCGAAGCGAGACCGAAGGCCGAGCGGAGCTTTCTTTACGAGACTCGAGACAGTTGTTCGGACATAGGTACGTGATGACACATCCGATCACTGTGATTTTTTTGCATGTGATTGGAAATTATTTTGTTTCAGACTGATAAAAAAGGAAGCGGAGCACATTGTGGACACAAGAAAAACGTTAGAACTGGCACTCGATAGCCTTTATTACTCCCTTCAAAATAAGTTTCAAAAAGTCTAATGTTACATGTGAGCGAACACTGTTTCCACTGTAAGTTGCATACGGTATCAGCATCCACCGATCTCGAGGGATTACAGTGGACTAGGCAGTAGTTATTCTTGGTGACAATGAATTCGCTCTTGGCTTGACATATGTAAGATTGTTGAGAGTAAAAAAACTAGATGGCCTAGCTAACTTTTACTTGAACCGTTTCACGAAAGTCGGCTCACTAACATTAATTTAAAAAAATCGTTTGAATTGAAAAACGGAAGAAATGGAAAGATTTCGTCTGTTAGCTCAACACTTGCTTAATCTATAATAATACAAGTTAGTAGAATCATGCAATGTATTGATTATAATACGCTTTCCAACATACCAGAAATCATTACTCAAGTTATAAAGGTAATGGCTGTAAAATAAATCTCGCTTCTATGACCTGACCTTTGACCCCATCTCGAAGATATTCAACAGAACCGGTAAAATATATTTCCGGAAAAACATGATAAAGTTTTGTCTCAATCGAAGCATTTTTACCATAAGGGTGGTGGAATGGATCCCGCTTCAATGTCCTGACCTTTGACCCCATTTCGCCCATTTTTAATAGGATTCGTCCCCAGGTGGTCCCTTACCACGTACTAAAATTTCATCGAAATCGAACCATTTTTACGCAAGTTATGACGCATAAGGGCAATGGAATGGATCCCGCTCCTATGTCCTGACCTTTGACCCCATTTCGCTCATTTTCAATAGGATTTGTCCCCAGTTGGTCTCTTCCTGCATACTATAATTTCATCGAAATCAAACCATTTTTACGCAAGTTATGACGCATAAGGGCAATATAATGGATCCCACTCCTATGTCCTGATCTTTGACCCCATTTCGCCCATTTTGAATAGAGTTCCTCCTCAGTTGGTCTCTCACCACATACTAAAATTTCATCGAACTCGAACCATTTTTACGCAAGTTATGACGCATAAGGGTGGTGGAATGGATCCCACTCCTATGTCGTGACCTTTGACCGCATTTCACCCATTTTCAATAGGGTTCGTCCCCAGTAGTCTCCTAAAACATACTAAAATTTCATCGAAATTGAACCATTTTTACGCGAGTTATCGTGGGAACGGACAGACGGACAAAGCTGAATGCTACGCTTCTTCAACCTACGGTTGGAAAGCGTAAAAAAGGAAGTTTGTGTATGTATGTCCGTCTTTCGCGATATAAAATGAAAAACGTGGTTCCCGATTTAAGTGTGTCTTTCTGCTTTGTTTACATGCAACCTGATCACAACCAACGTAAAGACGTGAAGGAAAGTAGTTCATGATAAATTTTAGGCATTTGATTTTTAGAATGTTTCGTACTTTTGTTCTGGAAGTCATAAATTTTATGCGTTCGTTTTTTAGAACTTGTTGTGATAGACGCCTTAATGAGCTTAGATTTTGCAATAGCTTCGCTCAAAATTTGCCAACTGTACCCCAGTTAATGGTTACCGTTGGCGGCTTGTCCTAGTCACATAAATGCGCTTTCGCAGTTCTCGGAGGGAAAAGAAATACAAAACAGGAGGAAATTAGTTTTTTAATAGCTAGACAATCATAACAAGTCTCCAAAACTTTCAAAAGACGAAAATCCATCCACGATAAGCCCCAGGACTTAAAAACGAAAGCTATGTGTGTAGGGTTAAATACAGAATTACTGGTAACATGCAATAGAAAATACGTTTTGAAATTCCAAGTTATCAGTTTTAAATTCATTGAACAACCACTAAGACATGCTATTCAAAACGAAAATTTCGTAGTTTTTCGTAATGCGAACATTATTCATAACGAATTTTTACAGAATAAAGAAATGATTTTTCATGACTTCAGAATCATGCACCTATTTCTAAGATCACTTCAACAACGAATTACTTTCACTTGTACCATTTCCAGCATGCACATAATGAGGATGTAGCACGTGACGTCATCGAGAAGTTTCAGTGAAGTGGCAACAGTCCCTGCAAAATCCTGAAGGGCAAGCATAGCTGGCTGTCCTGCACTTAGTGTGTAAAGTGCAATCATTAGCGGTCGGTGTTTATAAAGATGTAAAGCCAAAATGCCTAGGTTTTTTTGGCATTATGAATTGCGGTAATAGAGGAAATCGAGACCGTAAGTCTTTTTCAGGGTACTAGCTGCTGTCTCTAAAGGCAGTACCGAAAAAATTCCCTTATATGCCAAACGAAGGGAGATCGCTTCCCAGAGCTTAGAAAACACTTTTTTTTTAAGAGTTACTCTTCAAAGGCAGAGAACATCTTAAATGTTAGTTTTATCTAGAAATCAATGATTTCTGGTAAAGCAGAGAATCCATCTTTTACTTATTCAAACGCTATTAGGGTGAACTGCTTGCACTTATTGGGCCAGGCGTTTCATTCGTTGATTCAAAGTTTTGCAGTTGAATTTAAAAGGTGTTGGCTGTTTTTTTGCGTAGGTATTATTACTACTGACTATTTTCTTATTGAACATCTCTTAGAGTTTGTCTCTTAGTCAAAATATTTCTTAAATAAATGCTTCGGTCCCCAATCGGAACTTCTGTGCACGTGTTTGTTTTTCTCCAAGGACTTTTTTCAGAAGGTTCCTGGTTGGTCTAGGGAGTGTTGAAACTTTTTATAGGGCTAAAAGTTAATTTGTTAGCAAACCTGACTTTTAGTCAGATTCAAATCTCTGGCTCTGCTGTATTTTTTAGATCTCGATCACTCCGTTAACCTAACTCATTTGATTTGCGAGTTTTCGGCTTTTCACTTTTAATGTTATTTGGCTGTCGGTGTTAGGGTTTTTTTGTTTACTACTTTGTCCTATATGATATCCCCCCCCCAAAAAAAACAAAAAAACTACCGTTGATATTTTTTTTAGTACACCTGAATTTTTATCTGGTGCTGAAGCACACTTTTGCAGAAAATTGCAAATAATGGCTAAAATTATTGTCCAAATAAAATCTTTTTTGGTGTCTAGGTCCGTTTACAGGTCGGTGTTATGCTACTAAATTTATTTACGGATAAATAGATTATATGGCACAAATCCCAGCAAAATTATTTTATTTTTTCACCACAACTTTAAGTTCCCAGAGCTTAAAAAAGACACTTTTTGTTGAAGAGTTAAACTCTCAAAAAGGCATAGAACCTTTCAAGGGTGAGTTTTGTCCAAAATCAACGATTCCTGGAAAGAAAGAAAGCCTATCTTTTTTTACTCAGATCTCCGCACCTGGGAGGAAAGACAATCTTGCTTATTAAGGCAGCGTACCTATTTTCTCCATAAATTACTGATTACTCACGAATTTGTGATCGTTCTAAATTATCCTGTAAAAGAATACCGACGACGAGAAATTGTTATATGCTTCGAAATTTTTATATGCCTCGAATTGTTCTGCAGTAAAGGCGCTTCGACCAAAGACGAAGTAGTCGAAAATATTTACTGTTTCACTTTCGGAAAACTTTTCGCATCACTTTCGAAGATACTTGCATTCAGCACATAAGGATCTTTTCCTTCAATCTCTTTAATTTTTTCCAAATACCGCATTTTGTACTTGGAAGTTAAAGTTTCAAAGTAAGATGCCATCATTTCAACGAAGCTGGTTGTCCTTCAGTTACGTTACTAAGGCTCGTTGCCGTGCTGAGAGTCACGTGTCTGCTACATCCTCATACGCATAACAAAATGTATAAAATTACATCCGTAAAATGTATAAATTACATCGCAGCAAAAAGAACATTTATGAAACGTAAAACCCGCACTTCATGAACAATTACATGACGTTCAGTCAGCAGCTCGGATTTATAAAATTTTACTACTGAATACTAATAAAAGAAAAGAAACAGACCTTACCACTGAAAATATCTTCTTTGGTAATGGAGCAGGTTCTTTACGAAACACTTAAAACCCTCATTTTAAATCTAAACAACAGCACAACTAGCCAACAAGAATAATAACAACTGCGAAATTTTGAGTCAAATCCGTAGGCCTACTGATAAAGAGTAGCCCTACGATTGTGACGTCACGGGCAAGTCATGTGACCTTGTTGCAGGCCTGGTGGGTATAAAGATGGCCTTGTCAGAGCCTATATTTGATACGTCAGCTGCTATTGGTTGGAAGTCCTGCAGTAATTTGTAAATAAATATGACCCCAGCTAAAGTTAAAAAAATTATCTCGCTGAAATTTTGCTTTAATCATTTATAATGTATTATTCAATTAAATATATTAATTAAGCGTACATTCAGACAAGATTCGTTGTTCAACACATACCAGATATTTATTAGTTCTTCTGTTAAACACTTAAATAATTATTGTTCATTACTAAAATGGCTCACTTTTTAAGCTGTTAGATATTCGAAATTCAATAGCTTTCACTTGACAGCACAGAAGTGAAAATAAAAGGAATATTAAATCTTGGCTACCAGAAGTTCTCATTTATACAAATAGCAGCAATTCGCTTTTTTTTTTTATGTCGTACCGTTAATAATTGCTTTTCTGTATCTGGAATCAGTAACAGATTTTCGTTTGAACCTCGCGAATCTCTTCAATGAGTAACTGAAATGTTCTCTTTTTGTGTTTCATTTTGCAGGTCGAGCAGTTTATATTAAGTACAGAGAGCTATTTGAACATTTTAAAATGTCTTTTGATTTCAAAATTCCCAATTTAGATGGAGGTAACAAATATATACTAAGGTCCAGCCGTAATATCCATTCCGAGCCATCTGCTGAAAATAGTTCTATTCAGAACTCAAAAATTGACTTGAGCCATGTTGAAGAAATATCTAGCCCTGATCAGAACATTTCGGAGCATCAAGATAGTGACTTCCTCGAACAGGTAAAAAAGCATTATAGATCCTAAAGTAACACGCCCTGTGTTCAGAATTAAACATTCCTTGAAGCTCTATGTTGTAAGATTACATTCCAAGTAATTTATTTCATACTGGTTTGTTTCACAGTTGTCACATTTATTACCCGGTGTTCATAGAGTGAATATGCAATATCCTGCACTTTCACCTTCTAATATGACAGACGAATAACTCCACTGTCATTCTTCCATAACCATCAATAAAGTGTATGAATATCAAAATAAGATGTTAATAATAATTGCCACGTTCTATTTTTTGTCAGAATTATGTACATCATCGGTTGCCGGTAATTCGAACAGTATGTAAAAAGGTATAACTATCAATACGTTACTAAGAAAATTTGTAGCCATACAGATAATATCATTCACAGCCTTCGTTCATGTCTGCTCTGCCAGAAATAAAGTAGGCGAAGCAGCACTCTGCTGAAGCCGATAGCTTTCTAGAAGTTAGGCATGATTCCTAAACTAATGCTTTCAGTGAAAAATAATTTCTAACGTTAAAATGAATCGTAAAACATTGAAAAATAAATCAATTTTTATTTCCTCTGAAAAAAGTAAACTAAAATTCTCATTTATTCCTGCTTTCTTTCGTAGTAAACAAATCCGTTTTGGTTTTCTTCGACGTCAGAGCGTAGAAAGTACTAGGTCCATGCCGACCTGTAGCCAGGCAGAAAAGTTGGGAGGGGTGGATGATGATTGAGGTCTGGCAAAGGATGGAAAGGAGGTCGGGCAAAAGTTACAAAAGAGCTGTGACGTTAGACTGTAGTGTGAGTCGGTAGGACTGGTAAAAGAAAATACATGTCGGCAGCCGACCTGTGTCTGGCAGGGCCCTTAGTTAGCTAGCAAAGAGGCTTAATTAACCCCATGTTAAGCCGTCATTAAGAGGCATGCAAGGCAATTTCAGAGGAGGGGGGGGACTTGCCCCATGCAAGGCAAGTCCCCCCCCTCCTCTGAAATACACGTAGTTGTAAATTCTTTTAACTTTTATTTTCATTGGTTTATATCAGGGCTAGAGAATAAGGAAGGGCTGGCTCATGCTTTTGTCTTGCGGTCTCAGTTTCGTGCTCCGACCGAGGGGGAATTGGAAGGCGCTGTGACGTCACTGCGAGGACACTCGGTGACCCCTGTGCCAACCAAGGGCCGGAGAATGGTGACATTCCAGTCGTTCTGTGCAGTTTATTTCTGTTGCTCTCCATTTCCTGGTAGTAGTTTATGTAGTTGTTTATTAACGTCTGTTTTTTACTGATGTAAAATGTATTTTAACTAAAATTCAGCGTCTGTTTTTTATAATTTTTTTTCATTTAAAGTAATACGCAATATGCCTTCATCCTGTGCTGTCGCTAATTGTACAAATACGCACAAGAAAACAAAAGAACGTGGCGTTATTTACCATGTTTTCCCTTCAAATTTTAATGTGATAAAAGAATGGATTGTTAAGTGTAAGCGTGCTGACAAATTTAAAGTTGGAAGTGCAAGAATATGTAGTGATCATTTGCAAAATTCAGACTACAAAGATAACATGCGAAATCGCCTGCTTGGGCTTCCTGAAAAAAATAAAAATTCTGAAACCCACAGCTGGTCCCAGTTTGAGTTTACTGAATGAAAAATCAACGATACATACAAGCCGAGAACATAGAAGAATTAAGAGAGATATCCGTATAAAGGCATTGAATCGAACTCCGGAGCCAAATCCTGAAAAGTTACACATCGATGAAGTTGCTTGCAATTCTGACAATGGATATTCAGAAGAAAAGTGTGCATCAGTTCAGTGCATGTCTTGCTCAGAGGTTAGAAGTCAGAACAAAATTCTCACCGAGAAGCTTGACATACTGGAACGAGAAATACGTAACTTGAAAAGCAAACACAAAAATACTGTTCGAGTTTTGCGTCAAAAAAATATCAGCATACGAAATAAGAGCAGAAATTGTGCTAATACGGAAAGCCTTGTCAAAAGATAATATGAAAAATAAAATACTTGAACAGATGGAAATGAACACCAGGAAAAATTTTACACCAACACAGATAAAGTTCTTCGCAACACAAAAAAATATTAACAAATGGACAGAAGAAGATATATCTAGAGGAATAGTAACTAGAGCTATTTCAAGAAAAGCTTACGAATTTTGGAAGTGTAAAATTGGCATTCCTTTGCCAAGTGCTAGCAAGTTTAAGCGATTCTGCTTTAAATTTAGTTGTCACCCCGGAATTCTGCAATAATGCTTTGCTCCTTATGCGGAAAAATAGCGAAACCCTTTCCGAAAATGACAAAGTTTGCGTCTTAAGCTTTGATGAAGTACACGTTGATAATAAAGTGTGTTACGATACAGGAATGGACCAGATTTTAGGTCCATACTCAAAGGTGCTAGTTGTTTTGGCTAGAGGAATATTGTCTTCCTGGAAACAACCCGTGTATTTTGACTTTCAACGTACAATGAATAAAAGGTTTCTGTTTGAAATATTTGTAAACCTTGAAAAAACAGGAATTATAGTAAAAGCGATTGTTTCAGATTTAGGTGGTTGTATGACCTTGTGGAAGGAACTATTAATTTCTCCCAAAAAATCATTTTTTAATCATCCGCTGGACGATAGTTCTAAGATTTGGATTTTTGCAGACCCTCCTCACTATTTAAAAAAATTACGCAATCATTTCATTGACCATGGACTTGTCTTGCAGGACGAACCTGTGCTCCAAACTGGCATCATCAAAGAAGTTTTCGAGAAGGATTCTGGGGAGATTAAGTTGTGTCCTAAATTGCAACCGTGATAGCAATGAAAGGGAACGACAGGCAAAAAGTAGGCCCAGCAAAAACTTTGTTTTCAGCCACCACTGCAAAGGGTATTGAATATCTAACAGAGCATAAATGCGCTGCAGTTTTCTTCAATTTAGTAGATTCATTTTTTGACATTATGAATAGCAGTTACCCACAACCTGACAAAAGCAAACCTCTAAAAGCAGGTTTTGGTATTAACTCCCGTTTTATACAACAAAATGAAATTCTGAACAAAATGAAGTCAGAAATATTGAATCTCAGAGTAATGGGGAAAAAACATATGCTGCCATTCTAAAAAAGGCATTCTTGTATCAATATCTTCTCTTCTCGGTCTCTATGAAGATTTAACGCTCCGTGGAGTCCGTTACAGTTTAACTACTCGTTTGACTCAAAATGACCTGGAGAGTTTGTTTAATCAAATAAGAGGCATAGGTGCTTTTTATGACCATCCCTCACCTACGGAATTTATTAGTCGTTTAAAACACATATTGCTAGCAAATAAATTGCCTAATTCGTCCAAAAAAGTTAATACGGAGTTTCAAGAAGGCAAAACGCTCCAAACATATTTGCCAGCAGAGCTACTAAAAGAAGCTTTCACTACAGCTGATAATCAAGAAATTCTTGATGAAGTATCTGGAGAAATAAACGCAGATGACTTAGAAGCTTTAGAAAAAATTTGCAATGAGCCATGGCCGCAAGATTGGGACGACGACATACTTAAAAAAGTTGAAGAGGAGCAATGTAATGCTGAGAAACAAGCTCTGAGTTATGTCGCAGGTTATGCTGCCTATCGCTTACGCAATAAAGATCCCTCCCTAGGAACAATTTCTAGAAATGCCGAAGATTTTCCATCTGCTCAATGGATTAAAACTTTATCACTCGGGGGACTAACGGTGCCTTCTCCAAAGTGGATGAGAACGTTAGATCAATTTGAAATAATTTTTAAGTCAATTCACGGGACAGAGATTTCCCGAGAGAAAGGCATAATTCGAAAATTAAGAACTGTAATAGAAGAGAAATTTCCAGACACCTGCAAAGAAGCTGTGAAAATTTATTGCCGCATACGAACATTTATTAGAATTCGGTATATCAATCACAACAAAGATTTAGTCTCGGAAAGGAAATAAAATCAAAAGAAAACCAAATGGATAAATTCTGCCGTTAACAAACGTAGCACAACGCTGTCAATATCTAAACCTGGTGAATATCTTCCTCCTTTTTAGCTATACAGGTATATTAATAAATTTTTCTCTTTCTATTATTTACGCCTTCCGATAAAATAAACAAAAACGTTACTTGCTACGATATATATGTATATAACGTTCAGAGATGTGTAAAAAAAATACGTGCAGAGGTGTTCAGCTTACACAGACAGCTATGACTTTTGCCCTCGGAGGCAGTATCCCAAATCGTCAGTGTACTCGCAGTGACGTCACGTCCTCCCCAGCAAAGCGACTTGCTTTGGACTGCCTGGTGGGCCAGCCCTTCCTTATTCTCTAGCCCTGGGTTTATATTCATTGGAAAATTACGTGTGTTTCATTATAAGCATAAACGCTTTTCTTTGTTTTGCCATGCATTTTTATTTTTTAGAAACAAGAAAAATTGAAGTGATACAGCACAAACGACGAATAACTGCAGAGAAATTATGTTTAAAGATGAATCAGTAAGAACATCAAGAACATCTAAGCCAATGATTCTCTGACACATGGTGACAGAGCTTGTTGGTGTTTGGGGCCAAGATAGAGAGAGAGATTCCTTTTTTTTTTTTTCCTTTTTCGGAGAGATGTTATCTTTTAAAGAACATTACCAAAAAAAAAAAAAAAAAGAAAGAAAGAAAGAAAGAATGACGGAGGTGCACGCGTAGTTGGGCAGCAGGCTACATGCTTGTTCGTCATTTGGTAAGTGACTATGAAATGCTAAGTCTAAAAAGCTTACAAGTAATTCGTTGCCCACAAAGAAGTGCTGTCATGGGGGCATTTTAACTAAATGTATCCCTCTAAGCTATGGAAAATAGTGCTAAAAGGAAATTCCTGCGTGTGCGCGCGGAAGAAAATGCGTTCAGCATTTTCTGGTTCATAGTTTTTCGTCCAGTTGGGGTGGTTTTACGGAGTTATTTTTTGGCGGAATTCCGGTGCTATTGGTTTTTGAGAGGGAAAGGGGGTATGGCTATTGAGCACGATAAGAAGTGACTAACAGCGAGCACCAACGAAGGAGAATATGCAATTAAAGACGGAGGATAAAGTGGAACCAAAGAAGAGCAGTAGAAAGAGTTTAAATACAACATAAGTAAATCCCCAATGCCATTGCGTGGATCCACAGGAAAGGGACCAAACTAATAATGAAAAAATCACTCTAGCTGGGAGTTATTTTGACTCCAGCAATAAGGAATGCGCAGCTGAAGCACCATCAAGGAAATTCAAAGAATGAGATTTATTTTTTATATTTTAAGAGAGAGTTCTGTTTTCTTCCCCTCCCCCTTTTTATTTCATATTTTGTACTTTGTCTAATTGTTTTTACTTTTTGGTATAATCATTCGCCAATGAAATAAATTAACAAAAGGAAATTAAAAGAAAAAACTTAAGTCTGTATTCCTGAGAAAATGCAGTTTGGTTGAACACAGAGACAGTCACAGACAGAATATCCTTGAGCCCCTCACCCAGATGACTCTTCAGCTCTCCCCCTGGTTTTGGTACCTAAGTGTGGTCCTGCGCTTGCCCCTCTACTGACTACGGAACTGGGCCTATGACATAAAAGGTAATTTCCTTTTTCTTCTTTTTCTTAAAGGTAACTATTTAAAATTAATTGGTGGTACCTTTTTAAAATTTTTACTAGATTCGAAAGCATATTTATTGGGTACACCATTATGGAATTTCGAGAAAGGTGGAGGTTTCATGGCATAAGGAACGAAAAGGTTTTAAGACTGACTACGGAACTGGGCCCATGACATAAAAGGTAATTTCCTTTTTCTTAAAGGTAACTATTTAAAATTAATTGGTGGTACCTTTTTAAAATTTTTGCTAGATTCGAAAGCATATTTATTGGGTACAACATTATGGAATTTCGAGAAAGGTACAAGGAACGAAAAAGTTTTAACGGAAAGTGGCTCATTCAACTTAATGTGATTTTTAATTTACGTAAGATTTGGGTGGAGGACAAAACAATAGGGAAAACGGGCGCGCCCCTTTCTCCGTCACTCGTGAGATGTTAGAAAGTTAGATTAGCGTTTTCAATAAATGACTCCTACACCTGGATGCGATGGCATCTACTTTGCTGAAACTATTGTATATCTAATATCTTGCGAGAGGGACATACACACGGGTGGGGTAGTCTTCCCTTTACCAATTACGAACGCTCTCAAGTAGTTCCCTACCTAGGGTGTATCGTTCCGCCTTGCGTACATAAAGCCTACTCACAGCCAGCATGAAGCGGCGAAGGGATTAGTTCACGATAACTTTTATGCTAAGGTTTTGCTAGCATAACCATGGCTGAACTGGATCCTACCAGGCTGTAACATTAAGCAAAAACAGCGAGAACAGAAAAGATTAGTTGGGACGCAGCGCCATCTATTGACGTAGTTCTCATTAACAAACTGATTCCGTATCATTATTTACATTTGAGATTTTATTTATATTCACTTTCATATGAACAGATGGATATTTGCATTCTGAATTCATAGTACTTGGGCAAGAGAATTTTTCTGTAGGAACTGGTGTAATTTAGGTGTAAATATCATTCCTCCTTTATTCTTCAACGATCTAGGACTGAGATTTTGGTAAATGTGTAGATCAACTGTTGCTGACAGAAATATCTCGTCAGGATTTTGCTCCAAATGACAAGTTATCTTCAACTATTATTTGTGGTAAGCATTTTCATTCTGATAATTACGTACCTAATTCAATTTTAGAAAAAAACTCAGCTATATAAACTCATATTAAATAAAATAGTAGGTAAATGTGTAAATTTTCGTTTTAAATTATTTCGTCGGAAAAATGTTAGTACCTGGAAAAAGTGCGACGTACAGATTTTAGAGTATGGACATTAATGGCAAGTGGTGCAGCAATTTCGTATTTTAAATGTCTTTTAAATAATTTTATCGTAACATTTACCAGTAAGTTCGATGCTCTGAAGAGACGCTGCCGTAGGCTTAACGTATCGAACGTACAGGTAAATGTTACAATAAAAATCTTCAAAAGACATTTGAAGCAGAAAATTTCTGCACCATTTGCCATTAATTTTCATAATCTAAAATCTGTACGTCGCACTTTTCCCAGGTACTAATATTTTACCGACGAAATAATTTAAAACGAAAATCTACACATTTACCTACTATTTTACTTAATATGAGTTTATATAGCTGAGTTTTTTTCTAAAATTGAATTAGGTACGTAATTATCAGAATGAAAATGCTTACCACAAATAATAGTTGAAGATAACTTGTCATTTGGAGCAAAATCCTGACGAGATATTTCTGTCAGCAACAGTTGCTTTAGGTTCTGATCTGAGAGAAACTCATGGAATGAAAATCCCACGTTTTTCTTCTCAGAAGATGTGTATATCGGCACACAACAGTAAACCATTTTTAAAATGGGTTAGATTTTGTTGTGAAAACAACAGTTTTGTTTTAAAACTGTAAGGGTTTTTTTAAAAGAAACACAAGAAAAAACGACGAACATACACAATCCAGCAATTCAAACAACGTGAAAACTGAGATGTTTATACCTTAGGACGCAGTACTATCTAACGGCTAAAAACGTCCCTAACGCCCACTGGCCAATCACCAAAAGTCTATTGTCTTCAACGTTAATGTTATAGCCTGTTCTTCATCCAGTTCAGCCTTGGCGTAACGATAGATTAGTCGTGGTAGGCTAGCCTTCTGATTATTATCAAAGCTTCAAGTGGCTCCGTGTGTCCCTCCGCTTTGTTTACATGACGCCTGCAAATACCCGAACACCACCATCGAGAGAGAAAAAATTTAGCGCTGCCGTTACATTTTATTCGAAGTACTTTTTTTTATTAGAATAATTTCTAGGTTAATATGTAGCAGTTTTGTAAAGAAAATAGGATTTGTTTTATAGAAATAAAATTTGGAATAATAAATTATATCAGAAGGGCTATTTTTTTTCTATTGGCGTTTTTATGCAAACCTACTTTGTTCTTCACCAAAAACCAATCGTGCTGATATCACCAAACTATGAACATGCCGTTTTATACACAATAAAAATGACGAAAATGGCATTTAAAAACATTTAATGATAAGTTAAAACCAATTTCATGAGTACTTTCAATCCTACTTTAGGACCATCCTCAGATGAAATGAACACGTCCTAGAGATCACACCGGTTAATATAACATACACATTGCCAGATTACCGTATACGCATGTTTAAAGTTCAACACACTATTGACGTAAGCAATTAATGTCCTATGAAATTGAGTCAGCATTCACAGTGAGGAATAGGGTTGTGACGGCCAGAAAATGAGATCCCTTATGTGAGGAATAGGGTTGTGACGGCCATGAAATGAGATCCCTTATGTGACGTCTCCTATTAGACCAATGAGAAGCGTTGTTAGAAAAGGTATCTTCTTCCACTGTGATTTCTTGTACGCTTTACTCCTGAAGTTGTGTTTTTGTTATCAGTTAGTGCGCGTGTGGTTTGAGTTGAAAATTAGCTCGACTTAGCTGTTAAAAATAACAGTTGAAATGAATTTTAGTTTTCGTCATTCTATTAATGATTATTTTGGATACGTTTTTTCGTTAGAAGATGCTTTAAACGTTATCAAAAACTTCGAGATTTCTACTAATACACATTAGACTCAAAAACGTGGTGTATTTCACAATCTTGGGCAAGCCCAGTTAAGTGATATTAAAGGTGTGAAGAAGGATGTTACGTTCGAAGGGGGAAAAAATGTTGAAAACAGGATACCATTTGATGGCATGCCATTTATTTCCATTGAACACTATACATTAGAGTGTCATCAAGGCCGTTCACTGAACAAAAGTAAGTTGAAAGCAATCCAAGATCATGACTACTCATGTAGTAAAAGAAAAGTTCAAACAACAACAACAAAAAAAAATGAATTGTACAGCAGAAATCCAACTGAAAGAAATTTTAAAGTTTCCTTCACACATGGCTAGTGACACGAGCTGTACGGATATTTTCCCCACCCGATTTCATGCTCGACTCTCGTGAGAATTCCATTAATAACGATGTTCAAGATCACACACATTTTAGGCACTCATGATAAATTTTTATGAAGCTGTTTTCATCCACCAATGGAGGTGTTCGGATATCCGCCTAAGTGTGAAATGCTGATGAAAAACCCGGTAAATAAAGCACAATTGAAGAAATATTGATGAATGGTGCTGTAAGCCATGCAATAACAAACATCTTTCTGGTATAAACAACACTGAGAAATCGTTGAATCAGAATTCCTAACATTAATCAATGAAAATAAGAAGATATTCGGAGTTAAAACACTGAATAAGGCTGCAAAATTGTCAACAAACGACCACTTTCTCATCAGCGTACAAGAAATCACAGTGGAAGGAGATACTTTTCTAACAACGCTTCTCATTGGGCGAATGGGAGACGTCACATAAGGGGCCGTATATGTGATAACCAAGTAGTGTCCTACAATCGCAAAACATTATACATGACCTTATGATTGAAGCAACGAACGTTGAACAGAGAGCGGTTATCTGGTTTTTAACCGTGGAAGGTGTCGGGAGTGGGAGTACAGAAATTAATCGCCGCATGAGTAACGTGCGCGAAAACTGCATGTCTTTGGTACGTGTTAAAGACTGGAGTAAGCGGTTCCGAGAGTTGCGGTCATCCTTGACTGATGATTCGAGCCCAGGGCAAGCACACCGTGTGATCACCGATGTTACCGTCGCTGAAGTGGATAGCCTCATTCTACAAGACAGAAGAGTCACGGTGAAAGGAAGCACTTTCCGACAGAGTCTAAATCAGTGTAAAGAGTGTGCAGTACCAGAAGATTTATGCGTCGTTGGTGTCACACAACTTGCAATGTGTGCAGAAAGGCTTTCGCGTTGGTGTGTCCGTGGAATCAGGGCCAACTGTACCATGGGAGCAACCGGGGCTATCGCCCCGGGCGCCGCAGTTGAGGGAAAAAATCATTTTCGGAAGAACTTTTTATAATTACGAAGTATTATTTTTGTGTATAAGCTTTGTGGCGCGAAGCCCTTTTTAAAATGGTATTTTTAAAAGGTCCCCCCCCCCCCAATTACCCTATTTACGAATAGGTTATCGCCCTTCACGTACGGATACTGAGATTTTCATATTTCAAATGATTATTATAACCACCTTAATATTTTCAGTATTCGTGAAATAGCCAATTACATTTAATCATTTTGATGCTCCTACTTTTACATATTCAACAATTTGTGTACAAACAAGGTACTTGAATTCAAACAAATAAAAATAACAATATCAAAGTTGGTTTCGAGCTATGCTTGGAGGCCAAACATTCAGTGACTTTAAAACGTTACTAAAAATTAAAAACAAGAAAGATGACACTGAATTTTCGGGTGTAATAAGCACCTCTTTGAATCCGTTCTGACGCAAATTAAATTTATCAAAGCTATTCAAAGTCAATGGAACCGGTATGGAAACCAATGGTATTTGACGGAAGAAAGAAGTTTTTTAATCAGGTTTTTAATCCCTCAGATATTGCTGTAAACGGAATCGTGAGCTTACGCCCTCTGGTTGCAGACTTGTGCGTTAAGAAAAATATGAATTTATATGAGAAACATTTCGCACCGGAAACGTTCTCCAACACCGAAGGAATTTTTCAAATCGGATTTTTAGAAACAGAGATATCGACAAAAATAAGATGTGACTTTACGTCTCCTGGTGGGAAAACCATGCATTATTTTAGGAAGAAAGTATTCTCAAAAGGTTTTTCCATAAGAGCGGTATCAGTCCAAGAAAATAAAAAAAATCGAGTTTTCAGGAGCCCAGATTTTGCTACAAATACATCAAAAGCAGAAATTAACACTTATGCCCCTGATGACTAAACCATTCTTTACCAAACATTAGAAATTATGTGAAAAATATTTTCCATCAGGTCTTGTATGCGATACAGGAAGAATTTTTCAAATCGGAGTTTTAGAAGCAGAAATAACGCAGAAAAGGCAATTTACCTTTGTGCTTCCTAGCGGAAAGTCTATGATTTACTTGAAAATTTTGAATTCATAGGGAAAACATTTCGCATCGGAAACACTATTCAACAAAGAAGGAATTTTTTAAATCGGACTCATAGAAGTAGAGATATTGACAAAAATAAGATATACATCTACGCCTCCTGGCGTAGAAACCATATATTATTTCAAGCAGAAAATGTTTCTAAAAGGTTTGTCGACATGAGTAGTATCGGTCAACAAATGACTTTTTTTGCAATCGAGGTTTTAGAAGCTCATATTTTGCTGCAAATACATCAGAAGCGGAAATTAAGACTTACGCCGCCTGGTGGCCAAACCATTTTTTACAAAAATCGGAAATTACTTGCAAAGGATTTTCCATCAGGAGCTGCATCCGGTGCAGAAAGAATTTTTCAAATCGGAGATTTAGAAGTAGAGATATAGGTGGAAAAGCAATTTACCTTTACGCCACCTATCGGAAAGTCAACGAATTACTTGAAATTTTTGAAATTATGTGAAAAACATGTCACACTAAAAACGCTATCCAACAAAGAAGGATTTTTTCAAATCGGACTCCTAGAAGTAGAGCTGTTGACAAAAATAAGATATACATCTACGCCCCCTGGCTCTGAAACTATGCATTATTTCAAGAAGAAAATGTTTCTAAAAGGTTTGTCGACATGAGTACTATCGATCTAAAAACGACGTTTTTTTCAATCGACAATTTAGAAGCTCGTATTTTGCTGCAAATACATCAGAAGCGGAAATTAAGATTTACGTCCCCTGGTGGCCAAACCATTTTTTTTTTTTTGATTGGAGGTTTAACGACCACCGTGAGCAACTCAATGGGCTATAAGCAGTCGCCCGTCCCTAATTTAGGGTCACTGGTTCCAGGGAAGGGAGAGAGCCAGTGCCGTAAGACAAACACAACATCCATGCCTCACCGGGATTCGAACCCGGACCCCTTACGGACGAATGATCAGAGACCAACGCCTTAGACCACTGCGCCACCGGGGCGGCCCCATTTTTTTACAAAAATTAGAAATTAAGTGCAAACGATTTTCCATCAGGAGTTGTATTCGGTGCAGAGAGAATTTTTCAAATCGGAGATTCAGAAGCAGAGATATAGGGGGAAACGCAATTTACCTCTACGCCCCCTAGCGGAAAGTCTGTGAAATACTTGAAAATTTTGAAATTGTATGAAAAACATGTCACACTAAAAACGCTATCCAACAAAGAAGGAATTTTTCAAATCGGACTCCTAGAAGTAGAGATATTGACAATAATAAGATATACATCTACGCCCCTGGTGGAGAAACTGTGGAATATTTTAAGAAGAAAATATTCCGAAAAGGTTTATCGATGTGAGTGGCATCAGTCCACGAAAGAATGTTTTCAATCGATATTTTAGAAGCTCCGATTTTATGGCAAATACATCAGAAGCAAAAATTAACACTTATTCCCCCTGGTGGCCAAAGTATTCTTTACCAAAAATTTGAAATTATATGCAAAATATTTTCCATCTGGAGGTGTATCTGCTGAAGAAAATTTTTTCAAATCGGAGTTTTAGAAGACGAGTTATCGGGAAAAATGTAATTTACTTTAACGCCCCCTAGCGAAAATCTGTGCGTAATTTGAAAAAGTAACTATATCTAAAATACTCTTCGATATGAATGGAATCGAAAGATAAAATAATTTTTTCAATCGGATGTTTAGAAGCAAATATGTGGAATGGGACGTATTTTTGAATTCGACATCATCTGCATTTACGCCCTCTAGCAGCGAAATTGTACATCGTAAAAAAAAAACCAAATGACATATCATCATTCGCATATTTCAAGCTTCCCGATGCAAAAAGAATTTTTCAAATCGGACTAATAGTTGCAGAGATATCGTGTGTACAGACGGACGGACGGACGGACGGACGGACAAACCGGTAACATAAGCACGATCATTTTTTTAAAGAAGACGTGCTAAAAAAGGAGCAATTTTCATATATCAGCGCGTATGAAAGTTTAAAAAGTCACTTATTTGTCAGTTATTCCACTTTACATTAAAAATTAATCACTAAAACATGTATCAGGGGGGACGGACTATTTATACGAATTTATTTTTAAGGGATCCTTATTATTTTCCTACACAAAAATATTCGAAAAGCAAAAAATATTCGTTACGCAGGTATCTTTTTATCGTTTTGTGAGATGGTTTTTATTCAGAGTCACAATATAACCTCAATCCCCCTCTCCCCGGAAAGAAAATCGTAGATTTAACACTTTTTACTTTCTGTCTGTCTGTCTGTCTCTGTCCGTCTCTCTTGGAACTTTCAATCCATATTAGGGTCTTTTTCTTAATCTTACAACAAATACTTCTTTGAGGTAATCGTTGTCTTTATGGCAGTTTTCGTGCGTGTTCTCTACGGACGACATTTTTCATGTAAAGACATGTTAAATATGAGGGTTTTTTTTTCCAGTTCCCGCAATTAAATTTCCCTCCGGGCCCCGCAATGAAATTTCCCTCCGGGCCCCGCAATGAAATTTCCCTCCGGTCCCCGCAATGAAATTTCCCTCCGGTCCCCGCAATGAAATTTCCCTCCGGTCCCCGCAATGAAATTTTGCTCCGGTCCCCGCAATGAAATTTTGCCCCGGCATCGCAAGGGCTCCGTCCGGCTCTGCTTGGAACATTTACTGCGATATCATAAGGAAGCTCACCGTTTCGTCGACAGAATTATTGCGGGAGATGAAACGTGGTATCAATCTGAAGGCAAAAGACAAAGCAGCCAATGGAAGCACACGTCGTCTCCACTAGAGGTCTGCACGGGCCTTATTTGGTGAGCCCAGCCCGTCCCAAGCCCGTGAGTTTAAGGCCCGACTCGGCCCGGCTCGTTTCAAATATTCGACACTCGGCCCAGTCCCGCCCGGGCCCGTCAATTGTATAGCTATTATTGAGGCCCGGCTCTGCTGGTGATGTGCCATTTTGTATTATTTTGTCTTTCTATTGTATTTTATTAAATTGCAAAATTCAAATAATGAAATGAGATATTATTGAAAATATTTAGTTGAATTTAAGCCTAAACATATTAACTAAAACTTTGGCGATTATCGAAGAATATAACCTTTAAAGAGAGAGAAAAAGAAGACTAAGCGAGTTCAAAATCTCTCTTGCTCTGAACTAGCAAGTAGTAACACTACAAAAGTCAATTCTTATACAGATTAGTGAGGGGAGAAACAATTTATGTCGTCCCATTCCCTCGTACAAACAAACATACACCCTACCCCACTGAAGACACCCTCTTACACAACACACACACTCCATCGGGATCGAATCTTTTTGTTGTCATATAGCCTTAAAGTGGTGTTTTAATACCTTCAGATGGTAAAAATACTGAATGCCTGAGCTATGTCATGGAAGTACGTAAAGCCAGCAAAACAGTTAAACAGACCAGAAAATCGGAAAACACGACTCGTTTCTTTCTTCACCATTGCGATAAAAAAAGAATCGGTCGATTTGACCCGGCCCGCCTGTAAGTGTCTGGGTAAGAGCCCAGCACTTACGCGGGCCGTGTTCGGGCTTAGCGGGACTGCCCGGCCCGGCCCGTGCAGACCTCTAGTCCCCACTGCCAAAGAAGTCAAAGGGAATGCAGACAAGTGCACACGAAAGGTCATGTTGACCTTTTTCGAACCACAAAGGCCTCTTGTTTATCGAGTTTCTCGCCACAGGAAACACCGTAAATGCTGCCCGGTATGCGGGCACACTCAAGTCCAAACGGCTCGGGTTGCTCACAGCAGGAGTCATTCTTCTTCATGACAACGCCCGTCCCTACACCAGTGGTGGACTGGCGATCCATAAACGGACCTGGAAGTTCATTTTGAGCTGTCCACTTTTGGGCAAAATTACAAAGGTACCCACCCCATCCCCCGAAAAAAAAAAAGTTATGTCAGGATCACCTAATTTTACTGTTAAAATATCTTTTTAACACAAGTCACGAATCATTGACGGCCCCCTCCCCCAAGGAAAATGGGTAAAATGTTGTTACAATAAATGCCATGGAATGCAGAAAATTACTTCCGTTGCTGAGAAGCAAGAGACATTCTCTAACAAATTCTAGACTATTCCATTCTTATGAATTTTATTGCGGTAACTGAGTTCAGGATTGGTAATAGTTTCATCGGTTTCAGTGAGAAAGGAAATCCAAATGAGCCAAAAATTTATTTGTTTTTCAAGACTTACCTATCACTAATAAAATAGATAATTACAAAAAAAATCTTAAAATTTTTAAATATCCAGAATTTCAGTGCAAATTTACGAAATGAGAGAATTTAAAGATTGCGAAAATATTTTTTTTTTTTTTTATAATTTCTTTCAAATTGAAAGTCTTTTTTGCTGTAGCTGATACATACTTCACAGAACTGCAGTTCAAGAATTACTACAAGACCCAAAAAGTAACAAATCAGATGAAGATCTAGTACAAAGAAGGAAAAACAATATATGTAAAAAAGCCACCCAAAAATTTTGCGGTAGGTGAACTTCAATGAATTAACGCACACAATGAATTTCAAGTTTCTAACCTAGACTATTGATAGCATATGTTACTAGACTGCATTGATTATTCAACTGCAATAGGCAAAAGTGGGCTGAGGTAGAGGATATCAGCCCAGATGGACGGAGCATAAATTAGGAATTCGAGAAAGTTGAAGGGGATGTACCAACACAGGGTTTGACTCTAGGTACGTTTCTTTTTCTTTCTTTCTTTTTTTTTTTTCGAAACCATCGAAATGGTATACAAACGTTGTCAATTTAGCATTACTTGCTTTTCTTCTTCAAGAATATTGAAGTGCAAGTACATATTTACTTTTCTTTTTCTTCAGTGAGCATAAGGCCTGCCGGCCCAGAATACGGCGGCCCACCGGGAAATCTCCCGGTATCCCGCCTGCCGCACACTGCGAAAATAGTCCAGGATTACCTTTCGAAATTCAGGTAGGAAACACTCCAGCATCCGGCATACACCCTAGATTTGTCCCCCTGTGGCTTTCACCTTTTCGAAAAGCTGAAGTAGTATCTGCGGGGTCACAGATTTCACTCGGATGAAGAGGTACAGGTCGCTGTTCGGGAATGGTTATGCCAGCAACCCACCGCCTTCTAAACATGAGGAATCAAATGCCTAGTGTCACAGTGGAATACATAAGTGCCTTAAACGCCACTGGGATTATTTTTAAGCCAAGTCACAATATCTTTCTCATACGCCCTTTGGCTTCTTTTCATTTGAATGATCCTTATATGTGGGCCGAGTGATCTGAGGCGCTGGCGATGCCGACTAGGAAGCCTTGGTTCGAGTTCCGGCTGTGGTATGGGTGGTTTGCTTGTTTGATGGCTCTGGCTCTGTATCCTTCCTGGAATCCGTGGTCCTTAATTAGGGACGAGAGACTACTGGTAGTCTAAAGAGCTGCTTACGATAATCGGTAACACCCCCTTAACAAAAAAAATTAAGCTGGCTTTCTTTTCGCAAGCTTTAACGGTCAACTTGCTTTCTCAATAAAGAGTTTCGTGGTTTTGAAGAAGAACGAATGCCTAATTTCAAGTTTAAATAAGCAACAAATTAATGCTTTCAAAAGAAAGAAAAAAAAACGCCATACTATTCAAAGGAATATTCAATAAACTTGACACCAAAGAATTCAACATATACTGAAGAGCAATTGAATTAGAGACACCTGGCGTTATGCAAATGTGGAGCTGTGGGCGGCCCTGTAAACGGAAACGACATGACGTATGCAGCGATCCGACAATATAAGGAGTGATGCGACGGGAATCAGTAAGAGTCGGACGCAGTATGGGTAAGACGAAGGATCTAAGTGCATTTGATCGTGGGCAAATTGTCGGGGCCCGACGAATGGGTCACTCCATCTCGGAAGTCGTGCAGGCACTGGGATTTTCACGAGCCACTGTGTCACGGGTGCACCGTAAGTACATCGAATTCGGTAAAACCATCCCTGCAAGAGCCAACTGCCGTGGACAGCAGAGTCGGCTAGCTCGCATTGTAACAGCGGATAGACGGGCCACAGTGCAAGAAATCACTTGGCAATTTAACGCTGGTGCACAAAAACGTGTAAACAGCCACACCGTCCAGAACCATCTCCTTGCTATGGGGTATAGAAGCCATCGTCCCACGAGAATACCGCTGCTGACCGCACATCACAGGGTGCATAGATTAGCATGGGCGCGGGAACATCGCCACTGGACCCTAGACATGTGGAAAAATGTTGCCTGGACTGATGAGTCGAGATTCACGTTGGTACATGCGGATGGCAGGATACGAGTACGGCGCAAACCACATGAAGCTATGGATCCTTCTTGCCAGCAGGGTACTCTTCAAGCTGGTGGGTGTGGCATTCTCGTCTAGGGACTGTTTACGTGGACTGAAATGGGACCCCTGGTACGTGTGACATCGTCCCTCACAGGTCAACGTTACTGAGATATCCTGGACAACCATTTGCTCCCGTTTGTGCGTCTTCAACATCCCATTGGAGACCTCATCCTGCAACAAGACAATGCACCGTGCCATCGCTCCCGAATTATATCTGAATGGTTGGATGAACACTCCACCGACGTGACCTCGCTTCCTTGGCCAGCTAGGTCACCTGACCTCAATCCCATCGAGCACATCTGGGATGCCATCGAATGAGATGTTCGAGGCTCTGACCCCCTCCATCAAATCTTTGTGAACTGTGGGAGCTTGTTCAGGGGTCGTGGATCCGTATGGCTTCCCAACGCTTCCGGTGTCTTGTCGAGTCCATGCCGAGACGAATCGCCGCCGTCATCAGGGCGAAAGGTGATGCTACACGTTACTAGACAGGTATCTCTAATTCATTGCTCTTCAGTGTATACTGGAATACTCCAGAAACGTATTGCTTACCTATGAGGTCGTTATTTGGTCCCGCGTCGATGTCCTTGTCCTTCAATTTGTTGTAGAGAACACAAAAACACTCAAATCAAAGCACACCAAAAACCAGGTAGAATCGGAAGATCTTAAACTTTGGAAACAGAAACATCGACTATAAACCATTAAAAATGCTTAAAATTTTTCGCCCAACACTTTGGGCATCCTCGGTAGCTTGGCGATGTCCCCACCGATGCTCGTGGTTCACCTATCACCATGTTGAAATAACGCACGTAAAACTGAATAGTAGCAATGTCTGGCCTATGCTTTAGGCCTAGATATCAGCTTCAATTTTGAATTACCAAAGAATTCGTCTGCGTATCACAGTGATGGTCGTATATGCGCATCAGAAATAGAATCGGGTCAAAATTTTATGACTTTGAAGTTATTTTAACTGGACTCGACAAAGACCGGGATTATTTCTACTGTAAATATTGTATTGTCTTAATGAATTAAAGAAAAATGCTGATTCTTTGCATATTAGCCGTACAAATCTGAGTTATTCTGCAATATAAAAAGCCACCTTCAACTCAATTTATTCAGGCACATGTATTTATATCAGCCTATTTTCTATTCTTAAAAAGGAACTCTTCAAATAATAGGCAGAAAATCACGAAATAAATCATACTAGTTCGCATAGGCAAATAAATTTCGGAATGCTCTTTTTTTTTTTTTTTTTCAAGAATTCGTATTATAATAAATGGACTTATTTCGTTCATAATTTGTACTAATAGTGCGTTAAGTATCAGAATTCCTATATCCATGTCTTCTTTATTCACATGCGGAAGGAGTACTGTTACTGTGATGTTATTTATATGAAGTGAAGAATCTATCGAAATATGCGTTCACCCTGGAGCCGACCAGCTTGATTCATTTTTTGATCCGTTTTACCTCTTCACCAGGCATCCTCTACCGTAAATGAATGCCTGTGTTAACAGAGTGAAATAATTCAGTTAAACTGCACTCTACACAGGTAGATCGTCTAATCATGAAATAAATACGGGATTACACCATGTAATACAAATTCTGAAGATGACAATCCAATTTTTGGTGTAAATGTGACAAGGATGTTAAGTCAGGTAATATCCGAAAACTTGAAAATTTCATCGTCCAGGAGCGGGACTCGAACTCGCGTCTCCCAGATAGCGCCCGGGTACTTAACATCTTGTCACATTTACACCAAAAATCGGATTGTCATCTTCAAAATTAGATCGTCTAAGCTGCCACAAGTCAGAGTTTCCGAGTGTTCATGTTCCTTGGGATGTTAAATAATACGCAATTTTCGAAGTGGCTTAGAATCATCGTATTGCCTTGTTAAGACTCATTTCATTTCAATTGTATATCTGCAACTTATTATGAAAAATTCCTAGCTAAGCTCTTTTTTTTCCAGGATCATTCCGGACAACAATCATCAAGCAGTTCAGTAGACTGCTGTGTTTCGGAGGACGAAATGGATGAAGTAAGTAATCCCCCCTCCTCTTAACTTTTGCAACTTAAAGCTATGCTGCAGATGCCCATGTATGCATTAGTTTACGAAGATAGCTGCTGAAAACTACTGAAACAGCCACATAGAACAATTTTATTTCCTTGCACAATTTCAATAGCAAAATGCGCTCTTTGTAGATCTGTTTTGATCCCTTAAATGTACTAATAGATTCTAGATGTGACCTAAAAAGTATGGAGGGAATGACTGTGTTCAATGCGCTCTTCGTAAGGCAATGACGTTAACATTGCCTTACAAAGACGGCACTGAACATCAGCAATGACGCAATGACATTAGCATTTAGCACGTTCTTCACTGCTTTGTTGGCAGTCATGTAGCTTCTTTTATTTTCCCGCAAATTTCTCTAATGGGTGACTGGTACTCTGTATAATTTGTAGTTCATATTTTGTAAGCTAACCACGGATTGATTTGGGGATTGTGGCGTTCAGGGAACCTCTCGATCTGCCACTCCTTTGATTCCAGCCACTGCGCAACAACTTGTTTGTACAAAACAATGTAAAGTGTAGTTGTTACAAATATCTCCCAAACGGTGTTGAGTCCAGTACAGGGATTTCTGAAAAAATGTTGTGGAGGAGGCCAATGAGTTAGGAAAACTGGCAAATTTTGGGGAGTTTGAGGCAGTAAAAAAAATTAGTTAAACTTTCTGTATTAGGTATGGTTCTAAGCAGAAATAATTTTTTTAAACGGCGGTGGGATCTTCGGAGGTTGTGCGGATTAGCTTTCTTGGATGTCCTGTAATAAATAAATATATATGTAGTGGTTATATCTCTTTAAGTTTGTTTTTAGGTGCATCAAACCCAAAGCTCAAAGAAGTTTTTGCCGCGACTGTTAAGCGACGAAAGAATCTGTCAGGTCTTCGTAGTGCAAAGCTCTCAAGAGTTTGGATTCAATACAAAGGATAGCTAAGGAGGTTTTTATTTTTATTTTTGGGGATTCAACGACCACCGTGAGCAACTCAATGGGCTATAAACAGTCGTCCGTCCCTAATTTAGGACCACTGGTTCCAGGAAAGGGAGAGAGCCAGTGCCGTAAGACAGACACAACATTCATGCCTCACGGGATTCGAAACCGGACCCATTGCGGACAGAAGCCATCGTTAGACCATTGCGCCACTGGGGTGGCGTTAAGGAGTTGAAAAGATGTTCAAACATCATAAAACATACATGTAGATACGTTTTCAAGCGTCACAATACGTAAACCATACTTAAGCTCTGATTCAATTGATACCGACGGCGAAGAAAATACTGAACGGTATTATCCTATAGAGTTTTTAAATGAGCAAACTCCATCAGGAATGCCATTTCACAGACTGAAGTTGAAGATTGAAGCTATTGTCATGCTTCTGAGAAACCTAAATACACATCGAGGTTTACGCAATGGAACAAGACTGATAATTAAAGAACTAACCCAATTTGGTCATTACAGAAGTACTCACAGGCTCGGCATGTGGTAAAACTGTTTTTATTCCGCGAATTGACCTCCCACCTACCGTTATAGACCTCCCATTCATATTAAGACGATGAAAATTTCCTGTAAAACTCGCCTTTGCTATGACCATTAATAAGTCTCAAGGTCAAACACTGAAGAAAGTAGCTATATACTTTCCTGAACCAATGCTTAGCAATGGACAACTTTATGTTGCATTGTCAAGAGTTCGACGGTTTGATGATGCCACAGTTAAAGTAGTCTATGGGTCAGAACAAGGGAAACTACTCCCAGATTCCGAAAAAATATTTACAAAAAATATCGTGTACAAAGATATTTTCCAAAGTCGTTAATAAACGCTTCAATAGCAATAAGTGATTTCTAGAACCCGTTGTATTCTTATCTCAACGGGCTTTATAACTAGTTTCTTCATAAGCTGACGAATTTAGTTAGGTCTGGAAGTAAGAGGGAAAAAACATATTCGTTAGATTGTGCGAGAAAGTCAGAAACATTCTTAATGTTAGCAAACAGCATTCTAAGTTGAAGTAAAGGGTCGTGCAATAATTTTGGAATGGTTGCGTTGTTTCCACAAGGAAGACTTAGTCTGTCAAAATTAACGAGCACTTTGAACGTCCTTCGACTATTAAAAATTATTAAATTCATTATTAAGATGTAAAATTTAAGGCGAGTTTACTATTAGTGATATAGCTGAAACGAATGGAATTTCAATACGCCTCATGACATGCTATTGTAACTGAAAGTGAAAACTGATTCCGCCAAATTCCTTCCACGACTACTTAATAGCGGGAAACAAATAGCTCATCTACGGATTCTAAATTTCTGAGAGCAAAAAATCGAACGAAACTCCTTAAAAAAACACATTTTAGGAAGAATTAGTCTGCGTTTGTGGCCCCTGAAATTAAACAGAATAAGCACAACTGCAAATATATTCCTTCTTTTGAAAGTGAAATTAATTGAACGACTTCAAAACGAAGACGGGAGACATCGGGAAAGTCACGTTTGAGATGTCAAGATAGTAAGTGTAATATGGAATCTTTGATAAAAAAAATTTAGGTTACAACGCTTATTGTCGATTTCAATGGGATCACATACACCTGTAGGAAGTGCAGTGATGATGAGTGCAGAGTAATGTGCCCGAATGGCAACAGTGTGAAATGAAGGCCCATGCTCACATTGCAGCTGTGTTACGGCATTTCAAAAATGGCGATTGGGCTGGGACGTTGTTCTCTCGAGGCGGTCCGAGGTGTCCTTCGATTCTTGTAAGCAAAGAAATATTTGTTGGGGGATATTCAACGTCATCATCTGGAGAACGAGTAATGTCGCGTCAACATGTTGCTGAATAGTGTCGAAAGTTTGCGGATGGTAGAAATATTATAAATGACGCCATTCACAGTGGGAAACCAAAGATCTCTTCACAGGAAATCGACACAGCACGAATCGGAATAATGAAACCTCGCGCCCAGCGATTTTCTTCTCTTCCCAATGTAGTGAAAATTACTGTTAAAGCATGACTTTAGCAAAGGGTTCAAGAATTTATGCGAAAAGAATAAACAAGGTCTGAAAACCCGCAGAGAAGCGTACTTCAAGTTTTTGGTGGCTATGCTGAAAAAAGTTAATCCAATTCAAGACGTTAGGTACACTGTTTAGAAATGCAGGCTCCACTTACATATTATAAATGTATTAAATATTCATCTCTTAATTGCATACACTAAAGTGATCAATATGATGCCCCAAAAAATGTTGGCAAAGGCATGTTTTCAATTGTGCTGGTAATTCAGGGTGTCCGGGCTAGAAGTATCCAAAAATGACGGCTTGGAATGCGAGAACCACTCATTGTATTTTCTCAAACTGAAGCTCAGTTGATAGGATGCCCTTTGTTTGGTTAAAATAACTTACCACTATCATTGGGGACATTCTCAGAAGCGTACGTTTACTCACAGGTTTTCCAAGTTCATTTATGATGAGCCATGCACTACCGACCAAAATAGTTTCTGCTGAGAAGCTGAAATGATTATTCAAGAATATGGGCTGCCGAAAAAGTGTGCAAACTTAAGTTAATCATCAACTACTTCTCTAAACAGTTAGAGCAAATATTCATGAAAACGCATTTACACTTTGTTCGATACATATTTTTTATCATAATTTAAAGAAGCCTTAACGTACATATATAGTTCAATTTTGGGATTTATTTACATAAATCGAAGGGCTAAAATTTTGAAAAATTATACAATTTCGTAGTCTCTATGGGTTCCTTAGAACCTGGGGTAAAAGTGCGAGATAATAGACCAATTTTAGCGTTCGTGGCGCCCAGTGCGACAATATAAGTTGACCCCCTCCCCCCAAACATTTGTTAGTGTTGGATTGTACGGTTTTTCAGCCGCAAACCCAATGTGGAAAAAAAGTCACCGCACGCGCACTTCTGCAACAAAAATGGAACATTCCAATAAATTAGGTGTGCAAGGTTGCCTTTAAAACTGCGGGAAAGCTCTTCAGACGCCGTATATCGTCTGCTCGTGAGACATGGCCACGTGTATTGAGCTTACTAACTTCCAACGAGGTGTTATTGTAGTGCCACATCAGCATCTCGTCCGTGCGTTCGATTGCAGAACAATTGTAACACCCACGGTCAACTGTTCAAGATGTTATTAGTAAATGGAAACTAGAGGGACTTATACGACTGCCAAGAAACGTTCAGGAGGGCCGAGTAGATTGACGGAAAGGTACAAGATAACTTTGAAACGTGTCGTTCAATGAGTACCGTCATTCCTCTGTACAAATCGTCACCAAAGAATTCCAGGAGTCAGCAGGGGTGAGTGTACGCACTAAGGCATTTCGTAAGGAACTGCACAAGTTAAATTTCCATGGCCTAGCTGCTACGTACAAACCGTTAACAACACGTGCGAATGCGAGTAATCGACTATCTTGGTGCAAAGCACATCGCCCATGGACCTTAGACCAGTGGAAACGAATGCTATGGAGTGCCGAATCACGCTACCTACACCATATAGTAACTTCGTTTTCTTCGTGCTGAACTAGTAGACTTAAATACACTGCCGTTGTTGCACGATAATTAAAGAACAGATGATATATTAAAATCCGTGACACATTCATAAAATTTACTTTACTAGAGTCACAATTAAAAATATATCACACTTGAATAAAAAGACGTAAGACTTTTCAAGCCTTCATAAGGCCCATCAGCAGATGTAATTAGAATTATATATGATGATATGATCCAATTAGAATTATCGAAAATATACGATATTGCTGCAGCATGATACCCGAAGACCACAGTCACCAGGGTCTTGAACAAGGTGAGAATATCTGTACTCTCTACTCTAAAACGGAACGTGCTCAGCGCAGATTCGTGGGCCCAGTTGATCTGGTACCAGACATTTTGAACGTCCTAAAAAACTGTAGTAGCCGAAATAACTTCAAATTTGGAATCAGAACAAAAAAACATATGATCCTTAGTCAAAAACTATAGGGATTCCAATGAAATCGACAATAAATATGGTGCCTATTGCATTCCTCTAAAATCTATGGACAGCTGTTGATGACCGTGTTTACATAGGATTAACGATGCGGTCCATAAGAACAAGATTTAAAGAACGTAAATATAATAATGTAAAAACAGGCTCACAATCTACAGCCCTCTCAAGATTAGCCAACCAAGGAACGCACTACCCACTTTGGAATGATACCACTATACTTGTTACCCCTCGATCAAAGTCTAATACGTTGTTTGCAGAGAGCTTGTTCATTTGTTTAATATTCTGCCGTGTGCTGCAATGATGACACATCTTACCACATTCCCCAACCTTGGAAACAAGTACTTAAAATAAACAATTGCATGAACTCAAACGACTAACCACTTCCAAAATTATCGATCAGAGTATCGATGATCATAACAACCGGATACACATTACACATACGATGTCTACGCACCACATACGTCGCATATTGACATTTCATCATCATCATCACCATTGTCAACCATTATCAATCCACTGCTGGACGAAGGTCTCCCCAAGTTTCCTCCACAACGGTCTGTCTTGTGCCAGTCTCCTCCATGTCACTCCCGCATATTTACGAATTTCATCCACCCATCTCCCATGTGGTCTTTTTCTGGGTCTGTTCCTGTCCCTTGGAATCCAATCTAAAATTTCGGCTGTCCATCTATGGTCTGTCCTTCTGGCAGTATGTCCAGCCCATTGCCATTTCAGGAATTTAACTCTGATCATGATGTCTTCCACTCTCGTCATTTTTCGGATCCACGAGTTCCTCTTCTTATCTCTCCTGGTTATACCAAGCATGCACCTCTCCATGCTTCTTTGAGTTGTCTGCAGCCTTTGTATGTCTCTTTTAGTTAAGGTCCACGTCTCTGCACCATACGTAAGCACTGGAAGGATGCATTGATCAAACACTTTTCTTTTAAGACATAATGGCATATTGCTCTTGAAAATTATGCTGTTTCTTCCAAAAGCTCTCCAGGCAAGTTTTGTACGCCGATTAATTTCTTCATCAATGTGACCCTCACTTGATATCTGCTGTCCAAGATAAACATACGTATCTGTTATCTCCAGTTTTTCTCCATCAATCGATAAATCTTCATTTCTTGTAAAAGCATTGAACATCACTTTTGTCTTCTGAAAGTTCATTTTTAATCCCACTTCTTTACTCTTGTCAGCAAGTTCCTGGATCATACTCTGCAGCTCTGATGGGGTAGTTGCAAAAATGACTACGTCATCAGCAAAACGAAGGTGGGTTAGATAATCTCCATTAATCTTTATCCCTTTGTTTTCCCAGTTCAGTGATTGAAAGACATTTTCCAATGTGGCATTAAAGAGCTTCGGAGATATGGCGTCACCTTGTCTCACTCCCTTTCCAATTTTTATGTGTGTTGTATTTTCAAACAACCGAATCTTTGCACTTGCATTTTCATAGATGTTATTAATAATATTAATGTATGCATCTTCAATACCGCAGGATTTCAGAGCCGTGGTAACTGCTGATGGTTTCACCGAATCAAAGGCTTTTTCATAATCGATAAAAGCCATGCACAATGGAAGTTCATATTCCCTCGCTCTTTCAATTAGTTCTCTCAGTACGTGGATATGATCTATTGTGCTGTAGCCACTCCTGAATCCAGCTTGTTCTCTCGGTTGAGCCATGTCCAGTGTTACCTTCAAGCGGTGTGAAAGAACTTTAGTGAAGATTTTATAAACCACTGATAGGAGGCTGATAGGTCTGTAGTTCCTGAGATCCTCAATGTCACCTTTTTTATGTAGCAGGATCATTGTAGCATTGTTCCAATCCTCAGGAATCTTCCCTTCATTAAGGCATCGAGTGAAAATTTGGGCGAGTACTGTTTCAATTTCTCCACTTGCTTCTTGTATGATGTCTATAGTAATTCCATCTTCTCCTGGAGCTTTCCCCCGCTTCATGTTCTTGATCGCATGAGCAACTTCTGCTGGGAGGACTGGAAGAACTCTGGTACCTTTCATGATGTCTGGAGAACATGTATCATCCCTTTCATATAATTTGGAGTAGAAATCTTTCACTCTTGTCAAAATTTCGCCTCTATTTCTTGTTATAGAACCATCTTCTTTTCTCAGAGCCATAATCTGTTTTCTTCCCTTACTGAGATGTCCCTTTGCTATCTTAAGGCTTTGGTTGTTTTCAATTGCTTTCCTCACTAGCTCACAGTTGAATTTCCTTACGTCTTCTGTGATACTTTTTCGTGTTGTCTTGCATAGCTCTATATATTCCACTTTGGAAGTCACATCTTCTTTAGTTGTCCTCATCTCTCTTCTTTTTTGCATCAACATTTTGGTTTTTCCTGATAATTTGTTCACATGCAACTTGTTCTTAGACCCAGCTAATTTTGTTGCTGTTTCCATTAGAGCTTTGGTTACTTTTCTGTTAACTTCCGAAATATCCACTTCTTCCGATGTTAGGCCTTCTAAAGCAGAGAATCTGTTCTTCAGTTCCAACTTGAAAGTATTATGGTGTTTTTTAAGGTTGGTTATGTCAATACATTTTGTTTGTCTTATGAGCTTGCCACGTTCCAGTTTAGTGTTGAGGTGCATCTTACATCTCACCAATCTATGGTCACTACCTGTGTTGAACTTGTTCAGCACACTGCAGTCTTCGATGACGAATTTTTTGTTACACATAATAAAATCAATTTCACTTGTCGTCCCAATTGGATGTCTCCATGTCCATTTCCTGTGTGGCTTTTTCTTGAAAAAGGAGTTCAAGATGAAAAATCCTTCTGCCTCTGCAAACTCAACGAGAGTATTTCCACGCTGGTTTCTGTTGCCGTGACCGAATTTACCTACTGAAGTTTCATTCTGTTGCCGTTGCCCTATTTTTGCATTGAAATCTCCCATAATTATCTTCAAGTGCTGCTTACCTTTATTATTTAGATGACGAATTTCCTCATAAAATTCTTCAATTTCTTCTTCAGGATGACTTGTGGTGGGTGCATAAGTTTGAATAATCTGAGCCTGGTATCTTCTCGATAGTTGGATAACGAGTCGTGCAGCTCTGTCAGAGGAACTTTCAACTTCTACCACTTTATCCTTCAGTTTCTTGTTTATTATAAATCCAACACCACTAGTTCTGCCAGTATCTGTCCCACGATAATAGAAGAGATGTCCACTTTTCAGTTCAATGAGATCTTCTCCTTTTCTCCTTACCTCACTTAGCCCGACGATGTCCCACTTGATCCTTTGTAGTTCCTCTTCCAATTCAATAAGCCTTGAATCAGAAGATAGGGAGCGTCCGTTATAGGTAGCCAAGGTCAGCATCAAATGGCAGCCTAGTCCGGTCCTCCGGGGATTCTTAGCACCCTCTGCCTTCATGTCGCACTGGCCGCTGCCTTGGCCAGGTACATTCCAGCTGCCGGAGACTGAGGGCCAAGATTTAAGTTGTAGAGTCATTTTGGAGGTGTTTGGCCATAACTCACCACGCTGGCCAAGCGGGTTGGTGAGTGTGGGATAGCATTTCCTCTGATCCCGATGGTATAGTTATACCGCTATTGGCGGTCGTCAGAGCCCCTTTAGTGGGAACAGGATGCACCACGAGAAGGCGGTGTTGACATTTGTCAAGGAGAGGCTGTGATGTTACGCATCACCTGACCTTACATCCCTTACATTAGTATATATTCTCATGTTCTATGTAGTGTTAAGTAATTTTACATCTGATGAAGGGCCTCATGGAGGCTTGAAAGGTCTTATGTCTTTTTATTTAAGTGTTATATATTTTTAATTGTGACTCTAGTAAAGTAAATTTTATGAATGTGTGATGGATTTTAATATATCATTTCTTTTTTAATTATTATGCAAAAACAGCAGTGCATTCAACTTCTACGCTACAGCGCTTTTAAACCCGATGGTTGTTGGTGGATGTGGTGTATGCCAGGTGAACGGTATCTGCCAGAATGTGTCATCCCAACTGTTATATTTAGTGGTGGCAATGTCATGGTCTGGGGATGTTTCTCGTGGTATGGACTCGGACTATTGGCTGTTGTGGAAAGAAACATGAGCGCCACGAAGTACCCGTACATTCTAGACAACGCCACAGTGCCTACACTTTAAAAGTTTTACGGAGACGAGCCGTTCTTGTTTCAAAAAGACAACGCGCACGCAACGTTAAAAGCGCGTAAAGCACGCTCCATTTCGACATGGTTTGAAGATATGGGTGCACAGAATTTGGAGTAGCCAGCTCAGAGTGCCAACGTCAATCCTAAACAGGCCCTTTGGGATGAACTTGAACGTCGGATTTGGGCTAGAACGACACGTCCAGGTTCTGTGTCTGAATTGACCACCGCTTTGCGGGAGAAATGGAACAATATACCTGCGGCTACTTACTAAAATCGCATTGAAAGTGTGCCAAGTAGAATGCACAATGAAATTACGGCCACAGGTGGGCCGACTCTTTATTGATTTTGCCATAAATGCAGTGCCGTGTAAAATGCATTGGTGTCTATACTCCAGGCACACCTAACCTGATAATGCGTAGAAAGCCTAGAGCAGGTTGATTCCGCCATTGCAATATATATAGTTCGCTTTTTCGCCTATTAACAGAGTTGATAAAAGATACATTTCAGACATAAAACATTAAAAAAATGGTTGAACTGACAAAACGTAGGGATATTTGTGCAATTAAAACGTGGTCTGTAATGTATTTACGAAGGCATATCCACTACAGCGTGCGAGCGAGAGTATGACGTCATACAATGATCTGACCACTCCCACGGCTTCTTTCTGAGTACGGCTGGCGTTCAGTGGAATTCTAATAAAACAGTTCTGCTGCCTGGAGTCTCACCAATTCATTTGAAGTGGTGTAGAGATACTCGTGCAGTGGGTGTGAATATGTCGCCGTAGCGTATCTCCTATTATCAGGTTAGGTATGCCCGGACTATACACACACGTTTTTTCTACATAGTATATACAAGTTGATAGTCCCGCGTATTGATCCCAAGGTATACGCCAAAACTACGCTCTTTTTTGCTCTTAACTGTAACTACATTCTTTTGAGATGGTTTGGATTGTTCCAGTGACAACGCGAGACCTTTCATCGTCTCCAATCATCATCGCTCATCGCCTCGAATTACAATACCCGCATGATATTTTTACTTTCTTTTTATATACTTTATCGTATGTGGGAAGTTAGATTTTCCTACGGCGCCAATGCCTCTCGTATGTGGGAAGTTGGATTTTCCTACGGCGCCATTGCCACTCGTATGTGGGAAGTTACATTTTCCTACGGCGCCATTGCCACTCGTATGAGGGAAGTTACATTTTCCTGCGGTACCATTGCCACTCGTATGTGGGAAGTTACATTTTCCTACGGCGACATTGCCACTCGTATGTGGGAAGTTAGATTTTCTTACGGCGACATTGCCACTCGTATGTGTGAAGTTAGATTTTCCTACGGCGACATTGCCACTCGCATGTGGGAAGTTAGATTTTCCTACGGCGCCATTGCCACTCGTATGTGGGAAGTTAGATTTTCCTACGGCGCCATTGTCACTCGTATGTGGGAAGTTAGATTTTCCTACGGCGCCATTGTCACTCGTATGTGGGAAGTTAGATTTTCCTACGGCGACATTGCCACTCGTATGTGGGAAGTTAGATTTTCCTACGGCGACATTGCCACTCGTATGTGGGAAGTTAGATTTTCCTACGGCGACATTGCCACTCGTAAGTGGGAAGTTAGATTTTCCTACGGCGACATTTTTTTGTTTGGAGGTTTTACGACCACCGTGAGCAACTCAATGGGCTATAAGCAGTCGCCCATCCCTAATTTAGGGTCACTGGTTCCAGGGAAGGGAGAGAGCCAGTGCCGTAAGACAAACACAACATCCATGCCTCACCGGGATTCGAACCCGGACCCCTTCCGTGCGAATGATCAGAAGCCATCGCTTAGACCACTGCGCCACCGGGGCGGCACGGCGACATTGCCACTCGTATGTGGGAAGTTAGACTTTCCTACGGCGACATTGCCACTCGTATGTGAGAAGTTAGATTTTCCTACGACGACATCGCCACTCGTAGAGGACGGAACGCCAGTGCAGTGCTGCGCACGTAGGGTCAGTTTGACAGATGAAATCCGGGAAATGGACCACAAAATCGCGTGACTGTACGGGATGACAGACACCTCTACCGCATTGCAGTGGCCGATCACACAGCGACAACCACGACTTTGTCTTCCAGGACAGTTCGACGTTGTCTGCTTAACACAAGACTGGTCGCCAGCAGCCCATTGCTGCGCATTTCTCTGACCCTCAACCACAGACGCCACAGGCTGCGATGGAGTCTCGAACACAAACATTGGCGCGCTGATTGAAAACAGGTCGTGCTTTCTGACGAGTCACGATTCAACTTGATGCACCATGATCGTCGCATACGTGTTCGAAGACATGGGGGTGAACGGCACCTTGCACCATCATAGTTTGGGGCGCCACTGGTTTCAATTCGTGATCTCGGCTGATACGATTTGAGGGAAGCCTTAACAACAGCCAGCGATACATCAGGGATGTTTTAAGGGCAGATGTGATAATCTTTTTCAGAAGTGTCCTGACGCTATATTCCGGCAAGACAATGTTCAGCCACATGTGGCTCAGGGTGTCCAAGACCTGTTCCATTCACGGCAGATACCGCTTCTTCCCTGGTCTGTATATTCGCCGGATAAGTCTCCGATCGAACATGTCTGGAACATCGTGGCTAAGTGACCGATCCGTCAAGCGCCTCCGCCAGTCACCACAAATAAACTCTGGTCCCGCATAGAGGCAGCCGGGCAGGCTATTCCCCAGGAAGATATCAAAAACCTCTTCCATTTAATGCCATGTCGTGTATAGAGGCTGTTGTTATTGCTCAAGGTGGCTTCACACGAAACTGAGTTTTGTAGTGAAAAATCTTGTATGGCTCTACAAATGTAATCAGTTATCTCCTGTAACATGAGGAATCAGTGATATAAATTTCATTTCAAAATAAACTCTGGTCCTGCATAGATGGCAGGCTATTCCCCAGGACGATATCAAAAACCTCTTTTATTTAATGCCATGTCGTGTATAGAGGCTGTTGTTGTTGCTCAAGGTGGCTTCACACGTTACTGAGTTTTGTAGTGAAAAATCTTGTATAGCTCTACATGTGTAATCAGTTATCTCCTGTAACATGAGGAATGTCTGATATGCATTTCATTTGAATAGCGCGATCCTTTCTTGGTATTGCAATTTTCACAAACAGTAGTGCATATCTTGTATAAGTTGAATATATTATGTTACATTTCGAAAGTAGTTCCCTTTAAAATCAGTATACTGATTGCTTCTTTGTATTAGATGTACTAACATTTTGTAATGAAATTATGTATTATGTTGTGAAGCCTGGATTTTTCTGGAGCTCTCCATCGTCTGTGTGACGTGCTGTATTGTTTTAGAGACAATGAACTGTTCCAGAGCTCCATAAATAGCGTAGAATCTCCTGGCACTAATCATATGCTTGGCCATCATAATTCTCAGTACATAAAAGAGACATCTCTGGCTTTAATGGCTGCGGAAATCGTTATGAACATGTTTTCTACTAAATTCTGGTTAAATATTGACCAGAATATTCCTCCGCTCTTCCTGCAAAGCTACTGCCAAAGCTGGTTTTGATTAAAGTTAAGTGTTCCAGTGCATCACAAAAGTGTTCTGTATGTTGAGATCTGGTCTTTGAGATTGTCAATCCCATGTTTCAGTCTTGCTCTGAACAAAACAGTCTTGTACTCATCGAACAGTGTGGCATGGCACACAGTTTTGATGAAACAAACAAAGCGCAGTACCGAAGTATTGCCACTTTGTAGGGAAAGCGGAATTGTCCAGAATATCGAGGTAGATGTTGGATTTCGTGGTTCCAGGAACAACAACCAATGGGCAAATTCCCACACCACTGCAGAGCCTCCATTAACTTGACAGTTGGAAAGATGCAATGTCGAGAGAACCGTTCTCCCGGGAATTTACTAGAATCCTCTCTCAGTGATTTCCAGACCCAAACACGTTCATCGGAGTGAAACCGTGTGAAGCGTGAGATTCGTAGCTCTATAGAACCATCTTCAGCCGCTTTTCTCTAACAAAAATTCTTATGAATTTTTACCGGGAACAACCCACAACTAGAGACCCAAAACTATCCTTAAATTGTGACTCAGTCTGCATTCATGATAGCATTGACCGTTAATCACCGCTAGGCAAAAATTCCCCATTACCGATTTCCGCTTGAAAAAAAAAGATATACTAGATGCGTTTATCAATATACAGTTAATGCATTAATAAGGTTACTTCCTTGAAATGGTAAAATTAGCTTTGACAGTAATAGTTCACTAGCAATAAGACATATTTCATCGAAATTTCTAACACTACACGGTCTAGTATTGATGCGAGACGGTCTAGAAAACACAAGGCCATGGCATTAGAGAGATGCGTTCCCTCCGTTTGTGACGTTAATCTCATGTTACATGGACTGATACTTCGGTGTCATGTTAGGCGTCACACACGAGAGCGTTGGAAACCAATAGGAAGCCTTCGTTTCCGCGTGACGTAACTAAAAGAGGGAACTCATTTCTCAAATGGCATGGCCTTGTGTTTTCTAGACGGCCTTGATCGGTTGGTAAGCATCGTTAAACATTTACAGGAATGTCGCATTGGTGGCGCATTGGATTAAGTGCTGGTTTCTGACTATTCGACAGAGATAGGCCTAGGTTCGAGTCCTAGGTGAAGCATTGGTGATGTGTTTGCACAGGCGATTGATTGTCTCCCATGGAATAGCGCACGGTTGTCGTTAAACCCCGAAGTAAAAAAAGTACAGTACAGGAGTAATATTAGATGCCGCCCCGGTGGCGCAGTGGTCTAAGCGATGGCTTCTGATCATTCGTCCGAACGGGGTCCGGGTTCGAATTCCGGTGAGGCATGGATGTTTTGTTTGTCTTACGGCACTGGCTCTCTCCCTTCCCTGGAACCAGTGACCCTAAATTAGGGACGGGCGACTGCTTATAGCCCATTGAGTTGCTCACGGTGGTCGTTAAACCTCCAATAAAAAAAAAAAACCTCCAATAAAAAATATATATCATCATCATCATCATTGTCAACCATTATCAATCCACTGCTGGACGAAGGTCTCCCCAAGTTTCCTCCACAACGGTCTGTCTTGTGCCAGTCTCCTCCATGTCACCCCTGCATACTTTCGAATTTCATCCACCCATCTCCCATGTGGTCTTCTTCTGGGTCTTTTCCTGTCCCTTGGAATCCAATCTAAAATTTCGGCTGTCCATCGATGATCTGTCCTTCTGGCAGTATGTCCAGCCCATTGCCATTTCAGGGATTTAACTCTGATCATGATGTCTTCCACTCTTGTCATTTTTCGGATCCACGAGTTCCTCTTCTTATCTCTCCTGGTTACACCAAGCATGCACCTCTCCATGCTTCTTTGAGTTGTCTGCAGCCTTTGTATGTCTCTTTTAGTTAAGGTCCACGTCTCTGCACCATACGTAAGCACTGGAAGGATGCATTGATCAAACACTTTTCTTTTAAGACATAATGGCATATTGCTCTTGAAAATTATGCTGTTTCTTCCAAAAGCTCTCCAGGCAAGTTTTGTACGCCGATTAATTTCTTCATCAATGTGACCCTCACTTGATATCTGCTGTCCAAGATAAATGTACGTGTCTGTTATCTCCAGCTTTTCTCCATCAATCGATAAATCTTCATTTCTTGTAAAAGCATTGAACATCACTTTTGTCTTCTGAAAGTTCATTTTTAATCCCACTTCTTTACTCTTGTCAGCAAGTTCCTGGATCATACTCTGCAGCTCTGATGGGGTAGTTGCAAAAATGACTATGTCATCAGCAAAACGAAGGTGGGTTAGATAATCTCCATTAATCTTTATCCCCTTGTTTTCCCAGCTCAGCGACTGAAAAACACCCTCCAATGTGGCATTAAAGAGCTTCGGAGATATAGTGTCACCTTGTCTCACTCCCTTTCCAATTTTTACGTGTGTTGCATTTTCAAACAGCCTAATCTTTGCACTTGCATTTTCATAGATGTTATTAATAATATTAATGTATGCATCTTCAATACCGCAGGTTTTCAGAGCCATTGTAACTGCTGATGGTTTCACCGAATCAAAGGCTTTTTCATAATCGATAAAAACCATGCACAATGGAAGTTCATATTCTCTCGCTCTTTCAATTAGTTCTCTCAGCACGTGGATATGATCTATTGTGCTGTAGCCACTCCTGAATCCAGCTTGTTCTCTCGGTTGAGCCATGTCCAGTGTTACCTTCAAGCGGTGTGAAAGAACTTTAGTGAAGATTTTATAAACTACTGATAGGAGGCTGATAGGTCTGTAGTTTCCGAGATCCTCAATGTCACCTTTCTTATGTAGCAGGATCATTGTAGCGGTGTTCCAATCCTCAGGAATCTTTCCTTCATTAAGGCATCGAGTGAAAATTTGGGTGAGTACTGTTTCGATTTCCCCACTTGCTTCTTGTATGATGTCTACAGTAATTCCATCTTCTCCTGGAGCTTTTCCTCGCTTCATGTTCTTGATTGCATGTGCAACTTCTGCTGGAAGGACTGGAGGAACTCTGGTACTGGTATCTTTCATGATGTCTGGAGTGCATATATCATCCCTTTCATATAATTTGGAGTAGAAATCTTTCACTCTTGTCAAAATTTCGCCTCTATTTCTTGTTACAGAACCATCTTCTTTTCTCAGTGCCATAATCTGTTTTTTTCCCTTACTGAGATGTCCCTTTGCTATCTTTAGGCTTTGGTTGTTTTCAATTGCTTTCCTTACTAGTTCACAGTTGAATTTCCTTACGTCTTCAGTGATACTTTTTCGTACTGTCTTGCATAGCTCTATATATTCCACTTTGGAAGTCACATCTTCTTTAGTTGTCTTCATCTCTCTTCTTTTTTGCATCAAAATTTTGGTTTTTCCTGATAATTTGTTCACATGCAATTTGTTCTTAGACCCAGCTAATTTTGTTGCTGTTTCCATAAGAGCTTTGGTTACTTTTCTGTTAACTTCAGAGATGTCCACTTCTTCCGATGTTAGGCCTTCTAAAGCAGAGAACCTGTTCTTCAGTTCCAACTTGAAGGTATTATGGTGTTTTTTAAGGTTGGTTATGTCAATAGATTTTGTTTGTCTTATGAGCTTGCCACGTTCAAGTTTAGTGTTGAGGTGCATCTTACATCTCACCAATCTATGGTCACTACCTGTGTTGAACTTGTTTAGCACACTGCAGTCTTCTATGACGAATTTTTTGTTACACATAATAAAATCAATTTCACTTGTCGTCCCATTTGGATGTCTCCATGTCCATTTCCTGTGTGGCTTTTTCTTGAAGAAGGAGTTCAAGGTGAAAAACCCTTCTGCCTCTGCAAACTCAACGAGAGTATTTCCACGCTGGTTTCTGTTGCCATGACCGAATTTACCTACTGAAGTTTCATTCTGTTGCCGTTGCCCTATTTTTGCATTGAAATCTCCCATAATTATTTTCAAGTGCTGCTTACCTTTATTATTTAGATGACAAATTTCCTCATAAAATTCTTCAATTTCTTCTTCAGGATGACTTGTGGTGGGTGCATAAGTTTGAATAATCTGAGCCTGGTATCTTTTCGAGAGTTGGATAACAAGTCGTGCAGCTCTGTCAGAGGAACTTTCAACTTCTACCACTTTATCCTTCAGTTTCTTGTTTATTATAAATCCAACACCACTAGTTCTGCCAGTATCTGTCCCACGATAGTAGAAGAGATGTCCACTTTTCAGTTCGATGAGATCTTCTCCTTTTCTCCTTACCTCACTTAGCCCGACGATGTCCCACTTGATCCTTTGTAGTTCCTCTTCCAATTCAAGAAGCCTTGAATCAGAAGATAGGGAGCGTCCATTGTAAGTAGCCAAGGTCAGCATCAGATGGCAGCCTAGTCCGGTCCTCCGGGGATTCTTAGCACCCTCTGCCTTCATGTCGCACTGGCCGCTGCCTTGGCCAGGTACATTCCAGCTGCCGGAGACTGAGGGCCAAGATTTAAGTTGTGGAATCATTTTGGAGGGGTTTGGCCATAACTCACCACGCTGGCCAAGCGGGTTGGTGAGTGTTGGATAGAATTTCCTCTAATCCCGATGGTATAGTTATACCGCTATGGGCGGTCGTCAGAGCCCCTTTAGTGGGAACAGGATGCACCACGAGAAGGCGGGGTTGACATTTGTCAAGGAGAGGCTGTGATGTATATAATATATATATATTAGACGCATGCGCAGCTGCTCTACGATGGAATCCCAGAAATGGAGCTTTCTGCAGGTAGTTCTAACACTGACACAGATGTGCAGTATTTTCAAACTCGGCACAGGTTGATGCAGACAACATACGTGTGGCTCTCGGGTTGCGTGTTTTTACTGTAGTATCATCGTCTGTCTTCCATCTTTGAAATACATCAGTTTTAGTAGATTTTGCTATATTAAGACGTTTGCAATGTCGCGTACAGAAAGGTTACTAATGTGGCATATGTCCACCACCCCAAGTTGAAAGTCTAGGGGCATATTTTCTCATGCACTGCCACGTCTTCAGCGGATCTATGCTTTTAACGTAGAACTCCAACATGCATGTGAGCGCAGGAATCTACGCTTTACATAATTAAAAAAAATGGCAAAGTAATGTACGTACGGCTAGTTTTAGTAAAGGAGAGACGAAGTGAATAACTTAACGTGCTTGTACTGCAGTTATTTGTATATGACGTCATGGTTCGGAGGGGTCTTTTTTTTTTTTATTGGAGTTTTTTTTTTTTTTTAATCATTTATTGGACTCGGTTGAGAGATACATTGACATATATATTGAACATATAGTGGACTTGGTTGACAGATATATACCGTATAGACATTTTTGTGTTACGTCAGCAGTGCACATAGGTGAACAAGGAACTCAGCGAATAAATCCCCGAAAGACAAACACAACACCCATACCTTATCGGAATTCGAAACCAGACCCCTCCGTTGAGCGAATGAACAGAAGCCATCGCTTAGACCACTGCGCCATCGGGGCGGCGTATTTTCTTTACCGAGCGATTGAACTGCAAGAGAAACTGTACTCACAAATACCGCACAGACTTGTCAAATGTTGTCGAGAAGTTAGAGGCGTGACTTCCTGGCCGGTCGAGTTAGGCACTGGTTCCAATTCCAGATGGGGTAAGGACGATGTGTTCGTCTTTCCACACCACTTCTGTCCCTACCTGGAGCTAACTGCCCTAACCTGTTAAAACATTTTGTGGTAGGTTGCACCAAAAAGTGGTGCTACAACAGCTGCATCACTTTTTGAGAAAATATACGTCATTGTGTGGTGCAACCCAAACCCAGCAGTATGGTTAAACCTTGCATCATAATGTAGTGCGATCTTGTACTCTAAAGGGGTTGGGTTTTGTTTGCACCACACAATGGCGTCAATGGCGTATCTTTTCTCCGAAAGTGGTACAGCTGGTGTAGCACCACTTTTTGGTGCAACCTACCGCAAACTTTTTGACAGTGAAAAACGAGAGACACTTTCAAGCTTAGAAGACGTATCGGGGTCATTTAACCTCGAAACGGGGAAAATATAAAAAAGTAACTATCAGATGTTACAGTTTTTATAATAGATAAGCCATTGCTGCAAAACTGGTGCAAAATTTCCCTCGTAATTTCACTTCTGATAGAAAGGAATTTTTTTTTCTGTTAAAGAAGACTACATACAAGGAAACTTTCGTATATCAGTGCTCTTTTTGTTCATCTCTCCATCACTGGAACCAAAATCACGGAAGCCTCATTATGTCTAGATTCGTGGGAATTGGAAAAATACTCATCTCCCTTGCTATTTAAGTCACTTCCCCACAGTTCAGTTGTCTGAAAGTTAAAAATGATAAAATCAGTATATTAGTACTCAGAGTATTTATAATTCGCCTAAACTCAAGAGCATTCGCCTAAACTCAAGAGCATTCGCCTAAACTCAAGAGCATTCACAATACTCAAGAGCATTCACAATACTCATGTAAACTTTTATCTCTGTTTCAGCGCCACACCATGTATTTATCACCCTACAGCGAAGAAGAAGACGACGCGTTGTTGGAAGACTTCGAAAAGGTAAATGTACTTAATCGCGGTGATTTTACACGATGGCTTACCATAGACATACACTATCTACCAACAAGTAATTGGATACCTATGATAGCAAAGGAAAACGAAGTTTATTCACCTTCAATAGTTGGTGGAGCCTCCACGAGCGGCGATTACAGCTGCGACCCTCCGGGGCATACTCTCAACCAGGCGTTGTACGACGGCTAGCGGTATTTTCTTCCACTCGGCTTGGAGAAGACAGGTCAGTTCCTTCACCGATTTCGGACGATGGGGGCACTCCTTAAGATGACGCACCAACTCGTCTCAAAGGTGCTCAATAGGGTTAAGGTCCGGCTCTGCGCAGGCCAGTTCATTCGATTAACCCCATTGTCACCATACTAAGCCATGGTGGACCTCGCAACATGACAGGTGGCATTGTCATCCTGAAAGTAACATGGGTCTACCCCGTAAAACTGCCACAACGTAGGAAGCGCATGATCATCCAAAATGGTGCAGTAGGTCTCGGCGTTGAGTCTACCAGGAATTGCGACTAAGGGTCCCGTGCCATACCAGGAGAAACACCCCCATAGCATAATTCCACCGCCGCCGAACTTCATAGTTGGCACAATACATTTCGGCAGGATGCGTTCTCCAGGCAGACGCCAAACCCAGACCCTGCCATCCGAACGGTAGAGAGTGAACCTTGCTCGTCGGTCCAGAGAACCTGTTTCCACTGTTCAAAGGTCCACTGTCGACGTTCTTTGCACCACGTTAACCGAGCAGCGCTATTGGACTTGGTGATCAAAGGTTTGTGGGCGGCAGCACGTCCATGATAACCGAGCTGATGGGCTTCCTTACTGATGGTATTCATCGAAAGAACACCCCCGTTGCCTGTTGAAACTCCTCGCGGATGTGGCCCATCGATTTGGTGTGGTTCTTCCGAATTTCTCTGTCCAGCACCCGTCGGTCTCTAACTCCCAGTTTTGTGGGTCTACCGGGTCGGGGCACATTCCGACAGTCACCTCTCATCTTCCACTTACCAATCACGTAGACCACTGTCGATTTTGGGTACTTCAACTCGCTGGATATGTTACGTATGGATCGGCCATTTCTGTGATGCCCGATGATTACACCTTTCTCGAAATCAGGGAGCTCCGAACTGCGTGGCATCTTGCATGCGACTGGTTGCGTTGTTTTTTCCCACACGATATTTAACGGCGGCGGCCGTGACTTGTATCAGGACCGCAGATATCGTCGATTGCAGAGGTGTCCAATTACTTGTTGGTAGATAGTGTATTTAACCTACGGCGTATGCATTTTTTAACTTCATACAGGGATCATGATGTGATTTATTGTTATTGCAATGTCTAATATCTGATTTGGTAGAAAAACTTAATTTCTGAATTCTTATTTTTATCAAGTACAGCTATTTTTTTAATGTTCTGTAATCATAAAATTACCGTGTGTGTATGCCAATCGCCTACAGAAGAAACTACTGAATGCAACCAGCTGAAATTTGGAGGACATTTTTTTTTAAATCATGGTGGTGTGCACCACGGAGCTTTATTTTTAATTTAAATTTTCAAATTTTCAATTAATTTATTTAGTTTTTAAAGCATTTAACTGCGGTTGAAATTTGATCTTGCGGTATACTGTGTACACTATCTACCAACAAGTAATTGGACACCCCTGCAATCGACGATATCTACGGTCCTGATACACGTCACGGTCGCCGCCGTTAAATATCATGTGGGAAACAACGACAAAACCAGTCGCATGCAAGATGCCGCTCAGTTCGGAGCTTTCTGATTTCGAGAAAGGTGTAATCGTCGGGTATCACAGAAATGGCCGATCAATACGTGACATATCCAGAGAGTTGAAGTACCCAAAATCGACAGTGGCCTACGTGATTGGCAAGTGGAAGATGAGAGGTTTCTGTCGGAATGTGCCCCGACACGGCAGACCCACAAAACTGGGAGTTAGAGACCGACGGGTGATGGCCAGAGAAATTCGGAAGAATCGCACCAAATCGATGGGCCACATCCGCGAGGAGTTTCAACAGGCATCCGGGAGTGTTCTTTCGATGAATACCATCTGTAAGGAAGCCCATCCGCTCGGTTATCATGGACGTGCTGCCGCCCACAAGCCTTTGATCACCAAGTCCAATAGCGCTGCTCGGCTAACGTGGTGCAAAGAACGTCGACAGTGGACATTTGAACAGTGGAAACAGGTTCTCTGGAGCGACGAATTAAAGTTCACCCTCTACCGTTCGGGTGGCAGGGTCTGGGTTTGGTGTCTGCCTAAAGAACGCCTCATGCAGGAATGTATTATGCCAACTGTGAAGTTCAGCGGGGGTGGAATTATGCTATGGGGGTGTTTCTCCTGGTATGGCACGGGACCTTTGGTCGCAATTCCTGGTAAACTCAACGCCGAGACCTACTGCACCATTTTGGATTATTATGCGCTTCCTACGCTGTGGCAGTTTTACGGGGTGGACCCATGTTACTTTCAGGATGACAATGCCACCTGTCATGTTGCGAGGTCCACCATGGCTTGGTATGGTGACAATGGGGTTAATCGAATGGACTGGCCTGCGCAGAACCCGGACCTTTACCCTATCGAGCACCTCTGGGACGAGTTGGAGCGTCGACTTAAGGGGTGCCCCGACCGTCCCAAATCGGTGAAAGAACTGACCTGTCTTCTCCAAGCCGAGTGGAAGAAAATACCGCTAGCCGTCGTACAACGCCTGGTTGAGAGTATGCCCCGGAGGGTCGCAGCTGTAATCGCCGCTCGTGGAGTCTCCACCAACTACTAAAGGTGAATAAACTTCGTTTTCATTTGCTATTACAGGTGTCCAATTACTTGTTGGTAGATAGTGTATTAGTCGAAAATTGTTTCAGTAATCAAAACAAAGGAATTAAAAAAAATAAAATCTGTACTTGTGCCGGCACAATCATACCAAACTGGCAGTCTTTATTGATTATAGGAAATTTGAAATACTTGAAACATCTATATTTTATATTGTGTTGTGATGAGTGTAATGTAGAGTTCTTCAACTCAAGTAAGTTTGTCCTTGAAGAGCCACTGGCCAAGTATTACTTCATTTAGAACCAATGTGAAGAGTTTTAATGTTTGCCAAATCTGGAGCTACCAACATAGGGCTGGCTGCGGAAAAAGCATGGGCTTTGTAGGTTGAATCCAGGCACCTTTAACGACTGACCCTGTACTTGCTGATACTCATGGCTAAACTAAGATGAACAGGAAACTGTAGTCGTTTAATCTTAAATGGAAGGATAATTGGAATGTGTGGAATAAAAACATGGTCTCCTGCAGTATGCCAGTCATGATGATAGTTTTGATAACATTTGATATGACTTCTTTGGCGGTAAATCGTGTTCCATTATAGAGTGTTGGGGGGCCACATTGCGTAGAGATAAACCAAATATACAGTCAAAACGACTTGGGAGAATGCAGCGGAGGAATAGCAATGCAACGCTTTAAAACAAAGAAATGCAAGAAAATTTGGATTTTTCTCGAATTTTATTTCTTGTATTCTATTTGCATTGCACTGAAATATATTTCCTCTCTTAAAAGAATCGAGCAACTACTGTTTTTGAAATAGTGGAACTACTTATAGCGCGTGGTAACACAGAGAGAGGCATGGTCCGAAACGTTAAGAGACCCGCTTACAACTGCAGCGGAAGGATACACGCAACACTTCGGAAGTCTAACACATTAAACAGCAAAATCAATTTTCAAATTGTGAATCCGGCGCGTTATGTCAAATTCGAAATAGTGGTTGAACAAACTTAGTAGAGGATTTTAGGAAGAGAGTGTCTTTCCGTATAGATAGCTTGGAACTATTTATAGTGCGTAGTATTCGTGACTGCCGCGGAAAGGACCTCAGGTGGAATAAGATTTGTAGCAACACAAAGTTGTGGAATAACAGTTTTAGCGATAAAAACTTATGGAAATAAAGTTGTAACGACATATAATTTTGGAATTAAAGTTGTAGCAATATAAAGTTGTGGAATTAAAGTTGTCAGAGCCTCGAACATCTCTCTCAATGACATCGCAGATGTGCTCGATGGGATTGAGGTCAGGTGACCTAGCTGGCCAAGGAAGCGAGGTCACGTCGGTGTAGTGTTCATCCAACCATTCGGATACAATTCGGGAGCGATGGCACGGGGCGTTATGGAAAAGGTGGACTTAATATGTCAGTGAGCAAAATCCTTCATGCACACTTGGACATCAGCTAATGTAGCTCTGATCGTACTTTCTTCTTTTCTCAAATTTAATAGTTTTATCTTGATCACACCTTTCAGAAGGTTCGATCCCAGGCAGGTACGAACGCTCGATTCACTAAATATCCGCCGTGCGTCGGATGGGTACGTTAAGCCGTTGGACCCCTGGTACTGCCCCCCCCCGGTAATAAATAAGGGCGTCTTCCTCTCCCTTTCTACTTCGCTTCCGTATCCCTTTCCTATCGGGCACTCTAGCCCAAATCTCCTAACTTCCTGTTTCTAAGGATTGTTTAGGATTGTTTAAGACCTAGGGTCTGACACTCCCTTCCTAAAATCCTCTACATATGATCATTTGATCATCATAGTGGGTAGTAGCACTTAAAGAGCTGCGGTCTATAACGTAAATAAACAAGTCGGCAACTTCGGCGAAACGATACGCGTAACACTTCAGAAGTGCATCCCATAAATTTTAGCATAAATTATCAATATTGTCGCTTCTATTCTCCCATAGGTGTTCTTCCGCATAGGTTTATAGTATTAGCCTGCCTCGATAAAGTTACACGCAGGTGTGGGAAATATTTGCATATAAAGTTGTTACGCCAATAAAGAACGAATATCTGATGTAATAGCTTCTGTCACATTTGGAATGAGGTTCTTGTAGTTTACTCAAGATTGTAATGAAATATCATTGCGTTTGTGTAAAGTGTAATGAAATATTGCTGTGCAATGAAGTAATATTACGTAAAACGAAGCGAACTATTATTGTGTGAGCTTATACACTATCTACCAACAAGTAATTGGACACCCCTGCAATCGACGATATCTGCTGTCCTTATACACGTCACGGCCGCCACCGTTAAATATCGTGTGGGAAACAACAACGCAACCAGTCGCATGCAAGATGCCACGCAGTTCGGAGCTCTCTGATTTCGAGAAAGGTGTAATCGTCGGGTATCACAGAACGTGACATATCCAGCTAGTTGAAGTACCCAAAATCGACAGTGGCGTACGTGATTGGCAAGTGAAAGATGAGAGGTGACTGTCGGAATGTGCCCCGACACGGAAGACCCACAAAACTGGGAGTTGGAGACCGACGGGTGCTGGCCAGAGAAATTCGGAAGAACCGCTCCAAATCGATGGGCCACATCCGCGAGGAGTTTCAACAGGCATTCGGGAGTGTTTTTTCGATGAATACCATCCGTAAGGAAGCCCATCCGCTCGGTTATCATGGACGTGCTGCCGCTCACAAACCTTTGATCACCAAGTCCAATAGCGCTGCTCGGCTAACGTGTTGCAAAGAACGTCGACAGTGGACATTTGAACAGTGGAAGCAGGTTCTCTGGAGCGACGAATCAAGGTTCACCCTCTACCGTTTGGATGGCAGGGTCTGGGTTTGACGTCTGCCTGGAGAACGCCTCCTGCCGGAATGTATTGTGCCAACTGTGAAGTTCGGCGGCGGTGGAATTATGCTATGGGGGTGTTTCTCCTGGTATGGCACGGGACCCTTAGTCGCAATTCCTGGTAGACTCAATGCCGAGACCTACTGCACCATTTTGGATTATCATGCGCTTCCTACGTTGTGGCAGTTTTACGGGGTGGACCCATGTTACTTTCAGGATGACAATGCCACCTGTCATGTTGCGAGGTCCACCATGGCTTAGTCTGGTGACAATGGGGTTAATCGAATGAACTGGCCTGCGCAGAGCTGGACCTTAACCCTGTCAAGCACCTCTGGGACGAGTTGGAGCGTTTACTTAAGGGATGCCCCCACCGTTCGAAATCGGTGAAGGAACTGACCTGTCTTTTCCAAGCCGAGTGGAAGAAAATACCGCTAGTCGTCGTACAACGCCTGGTTGAGAGTATGCCCTAGAGGGTCGCAGCTATAATCGCCGCTCGTGTAGGCTCCACCAACTAATGAAGGTGAATAAACTTCGTTTTCCTTTGCTATCACAGGTGTCCAATTACTTGTTGGTAGATAGTGTATATGAGGAGTGATTACCAAACATTATAGAGATCACTTTTCTTTTTCGTTGTTACTATTTCCTATTTCCAGTTTTAATTTCCTGATGGAAAATTTACCACAGAAAGAAAGGTCTAAGCAACATGGAGCGCCGTGGGCTTTTGCAGCATGTATTTTGAATAGCATTTATATATATTTTTAAAAAACTGCCGTACTTCTGTTATACCTTTGTCTGTCACTCCGTCCTTATCTGAACAAAGATATTCCTTTTTTTTTTCATTCTTAGTAATAAGTATGGCTAACGTTTCCAAGGGTCTTTTTACTTTTCTACCCGTAAATACAGAGAAGTGTCAATCTATCCCTTAAATGAACATTTTCAATAACAAAGCTAAGGGTAAAGCAACGCTTTGCGACGCGCAAGGTCACTCAGTCCAGCCTGTGAAAATCGTTGTTGTGTTATTCAGTTTGGTGTGGGATAGTGGTAGGTATTGCATGATGAATGATATTTCATGTTATTTCACTGCGATACTTTTACCTTGAAGGCGCACTTAATTTTTTTTGCTGCCACCAGTCTAGAATGGGGGCAAGGTCTAGACGCCTTATGTAGATCCACTTTATTAGGGAGAGAGGCGTGGTTGAAAACTTCCAAGCTGGTGTTGGAATGAGCTGAAGATATTTAACAAATAACAACGAACTTTATTATCCCCCACTTAGGGTAAGATGAAGGTTTGTTTTACACCTTGCAATACAGATAAATGATAAGCCAAACAGAGATTGAGTTGACAAGAGTTTGAGCTGAACCGATATACATATGGTGCTTCAATTTTACAAGAGTTCAGTGTTGTTAAGGTCAGTTCTTGTCTGCGTTCATAAGGTAACAGTATTCAGCACACAAACAATTAAGCACACATGTCACCTATATTAGCTGTCCATCTCTTGTAGGCAATTATGCAGCACCTTGGAAACTAGATCTCAGGTATAATTGATCGAGACCGCAGCCTAATCCCTTGGAACAAAATATAGATATTAATGATTAACGTCAGTTAATCTAAATCTATTTTTAGCTAACTCGACCGCAACCGAGCGCTCTTCTTACGTCAAAATCATCCCACGCGGTGACGTGACGTCTTACTCCTGTGCAAGCTATGCAAGAAGAGAGCCCGCCAAAACTAACTTCTCGAGTCCTCCCAAACTTTTATGAGCCCCAGAGAGCGCTCAGCCAATCACAACGACACATTCTACCCCCCCCCCCCTTGCTGGGCATCTCTCACACTCCGAGTCCTAAGCTCTCTCGGTTACATGAGCCAGTTGGCCCCTACCTCGCTGTTACTTTGTTCTGTCAAAGAAATCCACGCTCAGAGTTTTGAGAATTCATGGGCTCGCCCTGACCTTGTGAACTGGTCACCAAGATGGCCGTCCTCTCCCTCCTTTTCTTTCACTCAAAATGGCGTCCCATTACCCATTTCTGATTTTTCCCACATTTATCTTTTTAAAATTCAGCAGTTCCTATATTCCTGAGCACCACTGGCGTTTTTTCCAATTCTTTTTTTCTCTCACAATTTTCACATCATCACACAGCCCACTTCTCAAACAATGTATACACTATATTATCAAGAGTATTCGGACACCATAATGTTTTGGGACAAATGGCTGTATTGTCGTTGCTAGTGGGTCCGGTCCATCTTTTGCTTGTATGACAGCGGCAACACGTCGAGGCATACTATCAACCAATTTCTAGTAGGTCTCAACAGGAATGGCTCGCCATTCGTCTTGCAAAGCTACTGCCAGAGTGGATAACGAAGACTGACGTTGTGGTCGATTTCGGGTCCGTAACTCCAGTGCATCCCAGAGGTGTTCTATGGGATTAAGATCAGGATTCTGAGCTGGTAAGTCTCGCAATTCTACCTCATTTTTAAGAAACCAATTATTCACATGCCGTGCCGTGAGCAGGGAGCTCGATCATGTTGGAAGAGACAACGGTCAATTTCATGATACTGCCACATTGTTGGTAAGGCAGAATTATCCCGAACGTCAAGGTACACTTCAGAGCTCATGGCTTGTGGTATAATAATTGCCAACGGGACGAGTCCCGTCGTTCGCCGGGCTATCGCCAAATCCAAATACGCCCATCAGATTGGAAGAGTGAAAAGCGTGACTCATCACTCAAAAGAACATATTTCAAGTCGCCAACAGTCCAAGAACGACGGGAGACCACTCCTAATGGCGCTTCGTATTCACGGAAGTGATGTGTGGCTTGTGTGTGTGCCGCTGCTCTACCATAACAACCGACGCGGCGCAACACTCTGAGGATAGTTATGGTACTAACGGAGCCATTACAAGCATTTCCTACTTAAGCAGCTCTGGAAACGGCAATGGAAAAACGGGATTTCCTAACATTTTTTACCATGGCTCTTCTATTACGTTCCGTCAGTTTGTGCGACCTTCTTGAATTTTTTTTTCTGTAGTTGCACCGTCCTGCTTCCACGACATCACTTATAGTCGATTTTTGTATGTTTAGTTTAGCTGCAGTGCTCCGCATGGGAATGCTACTCAAATGACAAATTATGACCAACACACGCTGGAACTCGGAAAGTTCACGTCCACGTTGCATATCCGCTTCAAAGTTACTGATAGCACGACAGAACATCTCAGCTTTATATACCTACATCCCCACTCACAGCGCACCTTCCTGCACAACTGTTCTTTGCATTTACGCAAATATTTGGTAGTGTCCGAATACTTTTGATAATATAGTGTACGTTCATTCGAGCTGATTTTAGACAAGTTTACTAACCCCGAGTTATTGTGTACCAGCCAGTTAAAAGGTTAAGACACACTTGGATCTCAACTTTCATTTGTATGTTCATAATGAAGTAAATGGTAAAAAAAATATGTTCATAATGAAACAAAATGCTAAAAAAAAAATGTGGAGAAGAATCTTCGATTTACATTCTTATTTGATATACGCTCAGTAGAAAAAACATTAGAAATAGGGGTGATGGGCAGTTGGCATGGGCATTCCTCGCGCAGAGTGGAGCAGTCCCAAACCGAACGCAGGCGATAAACAGGCTTCCCAAAAGGAAGGAGCTGCGGGTGGCCTAGTGGTCAACGTTCGTGACTGCTACGGAGAAGACCTCAGGTTCAATCCCAGCCAGGAACGAACGCTCGAACCACTAAATATCCGCCGTGCGTCGGATGGGCACGGTAAGCCGTCGGACCCTGGGTACTGCCCCCCCCCGGTGATAAATAAGGGCGTCTTAATCCCCATTTCTACCTCACTTCCGTGTCACTTTCCAATCGGGCACTCTAGCCCAAATCTCCTAACTTCCTATTTCTAAGGGTGGTTTAAGACCTGGGGTCAGACACTCCCTTCCTAAAATCCTTACATATGATCTGATCTGATCTTCCCAACAGTGTATCGTGATTGACAAACATGGGTAAACATGGTGATCTGAGTGACTTTGTTCATGGACGCATTGTCTGCGCAAGACAGATGGATCATTCTTTCGCCCAAGGGGTAAGAACCCTAGGGTTTCCGAGGGAAACCCTATCAAGCGAATACTGACGGACGTATCTGCGCCCAGAGAACAAGCGGGTTCGACGTAGACTATCCAGGCCCGTACAGACTGACGGCTTGGCAACGGCAGCGCAAATTGCACGTCCAGGGTAAATATTGGAGACCCAAGCAGCGTCAGCGAGCGAATGGTACGACGCACTCTGAGTACTCTGGGCTACGGGAGCCGACGCTTTAATCGTGTGCCAATGTTGACCGCGCGTCATCGGACATTACGCCTCGCCTGGTTCTAGGAACATCAAGACTGGAGCTCTGCAGAGTGGCGCCGCATCGTGTGGTCAGATGAAAACTATTTTGAGCTGTGCCGAGCTGACGGGAGGGTGAGAGTGCAGCGTCGACAGCATTAGGCCAAGGTCCCGTCATGTCAAGTCGGCTCTGTTCAAGGCGGTGGTGGCTCTGTGATGGTTTCGAGAGCCTTCTCATGGGACACATTAGGTCCCTTTGTGTGTCTCGAGAAGTCCTTAACCAATGCGCGCTATCATCATGTGCTGGCTGATCACCTACACGCTTTCATGGCCTTCGTGCTTCCTGCGTCAGATGGTCTGTTTCAGTCACCGCCCCATCGGGCCGCAAGCACCCCAGGCATGGATCGAGGAACACTCACATCTGAGTTTGGAACCATCCAGTAGCTCACATGAAGCCTGTGGAAGCTATCTGAGATGCCCTGGAGCGAACCATCAGATCCATGAATCCTGGACCGACGTCTCGGTGTGGACAATGCAGGAATGGCTGGCATTCCCTCCGGAAACACTCCGCCATCTGGTGGAGTCGATGCCTCGGCATGTACGGGCTGTTATCCGCGCTAAAGGAAAACCAACACGCTGTTAAGTAATTATATCTAATATTTTCTCCATGGAGAGTAGACTGGTAGGGTAAGTATTCTACCTCAGAACTTAGTGCTTTGCATGACATATGATATCACTCGTACGTGCGTGTTATTGCTTGGACTTCCGATGTCAGCTTTGTGGTGGTGTTGTACTGTGAAAAAAATAAGAGAGACTTTTTCCGTAGAATTGTGAAATTTTGATGAATCAGAACATTATGCTCGAAATAAACAATGCTGCGGTTTCTCCCTGAAAAGGAAGATACCGCTGCTTCGACATTTACTTCGTTGTCATGGTAATCGCTGAGCAATTAGGTGATGACAAATTAAAATTTCACGACTGTTTTAACGCTTCTATCATTCTCATTTCGAAAGAGAAAGTATCAACATAAACTATACGGAAAACCTCTCGTAATGAACTTTTAGGTTTTGTTTAAAAGTCTGTTAGCAATTTTCATCGCTAATTCCTTTAATTTCATTAAAATGCTATCTGTTGATCTATTTGCTTTCATCATTCACCTCTTTTCCTGTTAAGTAGATTAATTGTATTCATGCTTTTATTATTTCTGTGATATAAACATTTATACTTAAATAAGTGAGCAGCCTTTTCCCACAAGTTATTTTAAATGGTGTGGGTAATTTGGCGCTCGAGGCTTGAAGTTACTGAGTAGGAAAAACGCTTTTGTGTGCACCACTACATACACGCTCAAGGAAGAAAGATTTCTTTTTTACTATCATAAAGGATTCAATCTTATTCCCTGCTTTTAACAGTAGGAATTTTTTAAGGTACGGCAAGGATACATTTTTCTTCATTTTACTGACAGATAGAGCGAAACCAGTATGTCAGAAAAAGCACATGTCAAATAGGAAGATATAAATAAATAAAAATAGGAAAATATTTACTGCTTAAGGTAGACGTCAAATAATTTTGTTTCCTATACTCCCAATGGAAAAACTGTACCCATTTCCTTCACAATTAGTGTGTTCCCAAGGATGGAAATTTGAACATTGATTAAAATAACTTCATATTATAACTTGGAATACTTAATATTTTCTAAAACACAACCATAATTATATTAAAAATCAATAACTTTTCCTTTGGTGGTGTTGAAACCAGAAAAAGATGGCGCGACCTGTACTTTGATGACGTCAGTAGACAAACAAATGTTGGATTGCATAATTATGATTATGTTTTAGAAAATATTAAGTATTCTAAGTTATAAAATGAAGCTATTTTAATCGATGTTCAAATTTTCATCCTTGGGAACTCATTAATTGTGAAGAAAATATGTACAGAAGTTTTTCCATTGGAAGTATAGGAAGCAAAATTACTTGACGTCCACCTTAAGGATCTCAGCTTCCGTCTAGGCATATGCAGTTAAAGTGCACAGAGCGGCTGATAAGTAACGTACACGAGCGCAGCGTGACTTTGTAGCCGCAACCTTCAGCCAAATTTCATTCCTTTTCTTACAGCGGTGGTGAATCAGTGCGTGTTAACATGGCGTCATGCGATGAGAATATGTCAACGAAGTTCAAACAACGCGCAGTGATCTTTAAGTTCTGAAAAGGTAAAAACGGAAATCCATCGCCATTTAAAGGCTGTGTGTGGTGAAGACACTGTTGGTAGTAAAGCGTTGATAGTAAGTACAGTTGATAGTATTACAGTAAGTACAGTACACTGTTGATAGTAAGTACAGTAAAGCGTTGGACCATTAAATTTCGTCAGTGTGAAGGGGGACATTCCAATCTCGAAGATGAACCTCGCAGTGGAAAACCAGTTCCGGTGACTAATGAAAATCGCCAAAAAGCAGTTGATGAATTCATTAAAAATGAACGCCATAGCACCCAAAAGTGGATAGCAGCCAGGCTCGAAATCTCAAAAGAAAGAGTGGGGCTTATCACTGCTTCACTTAGCTACACAAAAATCTGTTATCCATGGGTACCGCGCATGTTGACGCCAGAAAACGAGCAGAAGCATCTTGATAATAACCAGGAACTGTACACCAATTACACTTAAAATAATATAACCCCACTACTAATCCGAATTTTTTGGCATAGATTATAAATAAAAGTTTCCAAGCTTTGATTTACTTAAAAAGCCACCTGGTTGATGTGCGAAAGCTTGGGAACTTTGATTTATAGTCTACGCCAAGACATTCGGATTACTTGTATAGTTATACTACACAGGGTGAGTCGAAAGTTTTGCAATATTTGGATGACTTTATGTCTTCATACGTACCTTTACGACGAAAGCTGACTAGCATTCAAAGTATGGGCCATCGTGTTGCTCCGTCTTTAGACATCTGTCTGCTAGTTCTTCGATTCTACAGAGGGTGAATCGAAAGTTTTGCAATATTTGGATTACTTTATGTCTTTATACGTACCTATACGACGAAAGCTGACTACCATTCAAAGTATAAGCCATCGCGTTGCGCCGTCTTTAGCCATCTGTCTGCCAGTTCTTCGATTCCGCGGCGGTACCAATTCTTGTCGTTTGAGGCGAGGAACTCCTTCATCACAGCTACCACCTCCACCTGGTTGTTGAAGTGCCGCCCGCCGAAGAAGTTAGCCATGGACCGGAACAAGTAATAATCCGACTGGGCAAGTTCCGGACTATACGTTGGGTGTGGCATCAGTTCCATGCCCTCAAGTTCCTGGAGTTTTGCCCTGGTCGTTCACGTGGTATGAAGCCGAGCGTTGTCCTGCTATAGCAGAGCGCGCTTTGTGTTCATTAGTGCCGCGTACTTCTCCAAAACGGCATATATCCACTCCAGATGTTCAGAGTAGAGGTTGGTGTTGATGGTTCGACCATCTGGAACAAATTCGTAATGGTTTATCCCCTCGAAATTCCACCAGACACAGAGCATCACCTTGTGCTAGAAGCTCCCACATTTGGCAACAGGTTCTGGAAGCTAGCCCGGGCTCAACCACTGCCGTTGTGTGTTAGGATTACGGAAACAGACCCACTTTTCATCGCACGTAACAATTCTCTTGATGAAATGTACATTGCGCAGGTTTTCTAGGAGTTTCGTGCACACTTCACCTCGGCGGTTTGCTTCAGCTGACGTCAGTTCATGAGGGACGATGCGGCAACTCCTGTAGACCTTGCCGAGGTCTTGAAGGTGACGAACCACGGTGGTGTGTTATATGAACAGCTCGTCTGATAATCTCTGAGTGCTGGTTGTCGGATTTGCCTCTACGGCCTGGCGCACGGCCTCCGAATCCACGGCTTGCGGCATACCTGATTGGCTGATCGTCGAGGTTTCTGTCACCTGAGCGAAGTTCTTGAACCATCTGGTTGCAGTGTTGTGGTGCACGGAACCTTCTCCTTTCTCATGACAAGTGTTTCTTGTTGCTTGAGCAGCGTTACGGCCGAGTTCAAACTCATAAAGCAAAAGCTCCCTAATTAGCCGGTTGTGGATATTCAGCTTTTAGGCGTCCCAACCACAGACAGCACGGCGACATGCACTCTGCTGTTCACAGCAACGACTACCACTTTATATCCCTTTTGACTGACTGCTGCGCGAATTGAACTAGTTTAAACACGTGATATACCAGCTGTAGCACATGCGTTTATGCAAATACTGCAAAACTTTCGACTCACCCTCTGTATTTTATCTTGAGTGTTGTGAAAACTTTTGAATGGTTATCGTGAAGTGGGTGATCAATTTTTGTTGGATATTGTTCCTGACTATGGGTCATGGATTGATCACTTTGACCCTGAAGAAAAACGATAGATCATGGAAGACCAATACGCTTCCTTTCCTAGGCCCAAAAAATTGAAAACAGTGCCGGCTGCACCAGCAAGGTTCTTTCGACTGTTTTGGTAAACTCACACAAAGTTTACCTGACAGAATTTTTGGAAGCTGGGAACACTGACAATTCAGCACGTTATGTTGAAACAATAATAGCCGCCCTGGTGGCGCAGTGTTCTAAGCGATGGCTTCTGATCATTCTTCAGAAAGGGGTCCGGGTTCGAATTCCGGAGAGGCATGGATGTTGTGTTTGTCTTAGGCACTGGCTCTCTCCCTTGCCTGGAACCAGTGGCCCTAAATTAGGGACGGGCGACTGCTTATTATAGCTCATTGAGTAGCTCACGGTAATCGTTAAACTTCCAACCAAAAAAAAAAAAACAATAATAACCTACGTCGGAGGATGTGTGGAATTAAAAATTCAACTGCGCAGATTTTGTTGCTGCATGACATTGCAAGACCGCAGACTTCTTACACAACAATTGATGCCCTTCAGAGGCTGAAATTTGAGGTTTCCTCCCATTCGCCCTATAGTCCGGTTTTGGCGCCCAGGGATTTTCATTTGTTTCCAAATCTGAAAAGGGACCTTAAAGGGACTCATTTCACCTCAGATGATGAAGTGAAGCACGTTGTCACATCATGGATCAGACAAAGAAGCCTCGAATTCTGTATTGATGGCATGTGCAAACTTGTCTTACGTTGGGGGAAAATGTATATTACGACAAGGCGACTATGTAGTAAAATAGGTATGTCAATTTGTACCTTCCATTTCGGGTTTTGTTTATAAATGTACATTATTTATTTTTCTGGATATTTTAACTGTGTGCATTACTTATCAGCCTATCCTCGTATAATCCAAGGAACTTTCTTTATTCTGTCTATTGCATACGCTAGGGATTTGGAAACTGAAATGACAGAGAAAGAGAGAGAGAGAGAGAGCGAATAAATTTGTCTCATAATGAGATGTTCACCAGCAGGAGAGATTGAACGTGTTTGCACGCAATACGTTGGTAGAGAGAATGTGCAAATGCAGGCGCATGCGAGAGGAAAAGAGACAAGGAAAATGAGTTTGCAAATCGCCAAACGCAGTATTCTCCTGGCACACACGTGAAAGTCAACAGAGCGTGAATGTGTGTCCTGCAATTTTATAATCACTGCTTGTCTAAGCTGTTGGTCATGCTACCTTTCACTTCAGCTGAATAGCTTCAGCATAGATAGCATTGCACATAGATTAGAAAGATAAAAAAATAATGTTCGAATACATTATGAAGCCATATAAATACTGAAGAACATGTGATTTGCCTGCCCCGCACACATGAGATAAAGGCAGATAGCAGTGAGAGCACATGCCAGTATAGTGTAGTAAATAGCATTTGGAGCTTCGGAGCCGAGAGTTGTGGGTTCGAATCCCGCTCCTGGCATAAAAATGATGGATAAATTTGCTTCGTCATAAACAAAAGGACAGAACCCAATTCTGGTTTTAAGACGTTTGTACTCTACGTCATCATTTGCCATCCATATGGGAATAAATTAGCTCATGTGCCCACACCCACCAGCTTCAGAGTCATCGTTGAAATGTTTTCTTCTAAGGTTCTTTAGCTATTGGAAAGGCCGAAAATCTATTATCTGGCATTGCGGACTCCACACTAGGCAATCGCGCTGCCTGTTATGGTCGAAGGTCCATCACCATGTAGATGTTCAGCCAATTCGGTAAAACCATTATCTTACTTCAAACACCGTTCTGACGCAATCCATACATTTATAACTTCAGAAACACACACTTCTTACGAACAGCGATGGAACTCTGCTGACGGTATTTCTCGTGTGCAGAGAAATTGTATCAGCGGCCGTACCTTCGCTTAAAGGTCTGTGAAGACCTTAATTTGGTAAGCTCGGTCCGACCCTTTTCAGAATTTCATCCTGCCTCCTGCGTCACTAACTGCAAATAACACAAGATTTCCTCTCGAGAAACAAAAGGTGCTCTAGTGAACTGAACTCCATCCATCCATCTATCTCGTCCACCCATGGCGGGTTGAGTCCCGCAAAGACGACTAAGCGACCTTGTGGGTTACTAGCAAATTAATGCATCCGGCTTGCCATTCCTGCTACATACGAATAAGGGACAAAGTGCGACCGGGCCCGACTTCATAGGGAACCATCTACTCTTTCGCGTTGAACTGAACTACCTTTGTAATAAAGGGAATGTAACGCAGAGAAACGTGCCCTTTCTCATAGGAATTCCTTCCATAGATGAAGTTTAGACCTAACTACATACCTCTGTTACCAATGTAAAGACATTTCTTCTTCCACATTTAAGTATAAACAAGATAGCTTCTATCCTTAAGTACATAAACAATTACTTCGAACTTCCTCATCTCCGTTGTAGGAAAGAATCCCGCCAGAAGCTTGGTCATCTGGTGTTGTGAAGCTGAAAATTCTGTTTATGAAAATATTTATTGGAAAAGAAGAAAAGCTACGTGTTTCAGTTGCTAACTCCGGGCATATTAAGATCGCTTGGAAAAGATAGTCAGCTGTTGTATGACTGATAACACCTGAGTAACCCCTGACTAATGTCAAATCACTATCACCCTGACTGATGTCGAATCCCCAGTAATCATCGCATTTTACATGCAATCTTTATGTCAGTCAAACTGACCCTTGTCGCGGTTCTAAGTGTAAATGGTGATAACTGATTTTCCTTTCCAAACATGAATTTCAAAAAACAAATCCCACAAAGTCATGAAGTATCTTCATCGTGTGTTAAAATCGTGCTTAGTGTAGTTACTAAAATCTAGACCGCTCACAGTGTTAAAGGAAATTAAAGCCAATAAAGCCACAAACCGGCCCATTTCATAATTCTAATCTTACCTCCCGGATTTGGGATATCAGCTGGAGTTAATGAACCCATCCGGTGGCGGATGTACATACATCAATATCCTTAGTTTCACTCAGTGATCTTCACCATCTAATTATTTAACAAGTCAGTTTTCGTTTTGTGACTAGAAACATTTTTCTTTAATTCAGGAGCGAAATGCTAAATCGTCCAGAACAGGCCCGAGTCTGGAATTTTTCACTTAACAGATGAAAAAAAGGCCCGTCCGAGAACCGAGTTTGGCTCGGGCTTCATGAGTCAGGCCAGGCCCATGTAGACTTCAACCTCCGGTTGAAAGAAGATTCCGGAGCTCGCCATTTTTACGAGATCTTGCTACCCATCAAATCGTGTTTTTATTAAAACTCAAGCGCAGAACAACGCTCTCTACTTAGGAGAATTTTTAAATTGTCCCCTGGTTGCTGAGTGTTCAGAGCAAAGGCCCGGATTTCTGGGTAATCGTCTTACTTCGAACTGGGTTTGAGTCGCTGATGAAATACCCCTGTCTGATTGTGATTTTGTCCCTCACCAAGAGTGGCCGTAAATTAGTAACGGGACACTCCTTATAGTCCTATACGCTTATGGGGTCGCCCCTCCCCCCTCAAAATAGAAAACAAAATGTGAGAAGACATTAGAAGCATAATCCTTTTTCTCAGCCATACATCATAAGTTTCTTTTAATCACAGTTCTCCTGCCTAAGTACTTCTAATTCAGCTTTATAGTTGAATGCATTTGTTTCCACTTAATGAACTGAAGTTTAAAAAGAAAACCAATGAGACTGAACATTCATCGATAGAATACGCATAATGGTTTAATGAGGGAGTTCAGTAAGTACTAGACGTAACACACGTGTGCGTTGTATTCTAGCAAACGATACATAGCCGATAACTTCAAATGCGTTTAGCACATCTTTGTATTCCAACATTGCTTTCATGATATACACCGCTGAGCCATTACATAATGACCACCTTCTTCATAAGCTGTAGAACCCTCTTTAGCCTGCAAAACAGTGGCCACTCTGCGAGGCATCGATTCGATGAGGTGGCGATGGCTATCCTGGCGTATCTGTTACCATAATGTCAATACCAGGTTCTCCAGTTCCCGTGCATTTCGGGGTGGTGGTGATTTAGCGCAAACCCGCTTTTCCAAGTCGAACCACAAATGTTTGATTTTGTTCATATTAGGTGAATTTGGAGGTTAGGGCAGTAACAGAAAGTCACCAACGTGTTCCTCGAACCACTCCTTGACGATTCTGGCAGTGTGGCATGGCGCATCATCCTGTTGGTAATGACCATCACCAGCAGGGAACACAATTGCTATGAATGGGTGAACTTGGTCCGCAACGATGTTCAGATATCTGACAGCTGTCAGGGATTGTGCTATTTTGGATAATGGGGCCTAAAGTGTCCCAAGAAAACATCGCCCACAGCATAACAGCACCGCCGCTGGTCTGTTTCCGCCAAACAGTGCATCCAGGTTCCATAGCCTCCGTTGGTAATCGGCATATCCGGCTTGTGCCAACTACGTGATGCACCAGGAATCTTGATTGGTCAAACCAGGCTACTTTCTTCCAATCATCAGTGGTCCAATATAAATTATCTTGGGACCATTTCATGCGTTTTTGCCGATGACATGCAATGAGCAGAGAGACCCGGATGGGTCTTCGGCTACGTAGGTCTATGCGCAGAAGGCTGCGATGAACTGTGTGCTGTGACACAGTGCCCTGATCACCACTGTTGTAGCTGCCGGTGATTTTTCGCACTGTCGCCCTGCGGTCGCTGTGAACAATAAGCGACAGTCTATGCTCCTCTCTGGCATCGACACACCGCTAGACGACGGTTCTTCGTTTAGCCATCTGTGCACCACTTTTGATACGTATTCACTACAGCGGCACGTGAACAACCCACAAGCCGCGCCATTTCCGAGATCGTAGTTCTGAGGCGTCGTGCCATCACAATTTGTCCTATATCAAACTCCGATAAATAGGCAGCTTTTTCCATTCTGACTCCGAACACTCTACTAACCGAAAGCCGGTCCTCGGATTGTATATATATTGCTCTGTGAACTTCACCCGCGCCCCCGTTCGGTCTCCAGGCGTGCTCACTTCTCTAGGCTGGGGGGTGGTCATAATGGAATGACTCATCGATGTAAATACAAGGTGATTCAAAAAGGACTTTACAACTTTGAAAGCGTAGAGAAATTTATTCAAAATACGCACAAACAATTTTGAGCCGCTAATCTGTAGCAAAGCACATCAAGTTTTATCCCACGCAGTCAGTTCTGTTTGGTGTGAGTTATGTGACTGCCATTGGTGATACGTCAAACATCCCATCTAAAGTCAATTTCTTCCCAAACTCGAAGCAGTATATCGGATGTTACTTCTGAAACTGCGGTGGTGTCATCGTACAACTGTGGAATAAGATAATTTTCGAACATATCCAGATCCACGATACCATTTATGGTTTTCTCTTAAAAAAAATAAAAGAAGGGGCCGCAAACCTTATGTTTACTAAGCGCACAAAACACATTCACCTTTGAGCTGTCAGGAACATGTTGCAAAGATTGGCGGGGATTTTTAGCCCCGAAATCCTCCAATTTTGGATGTTAACCTTAACACTGACATGAAACGTCAACACATCACGGACGGTTAAGTAGTCTAGGAGTGACCCGTCTTCCTCTATCCGATGCAACATTTCAGCACAGAATTGCGACATTTCCGTGCTACTAATTTCTTGAACCATGGTAGATCTGCATGGTTGTAAGTACAATCGTTTTCGTAACACTCGCCAAACCGTCGATTGTGAAATACCCATTTCACGAGACGTACGTCGAGTTGACTCCGTGGGACCACGAACGAAGCTTTTCCTCACGTGTTCCATGACAGCAGCAAAAACAAACACACGGGCGACCAGGAGATTTCTCATGGCGAACAGAACAACCAGTTTCAACAAAATTCTTATGCCAAGAGTAAATTGTAGATCTATTGGGAGGATCTCTACAATACTGGGTGTGAAATTTCAATTATCGCGGATTTTGTTTCTTCAAAACAAAACACACAGCGGGCACGCTGCGCACCTGTGAAAGCAGCCATTTTGAAAGGCACGCCGCTAGCGGTCGCGGTTATGGTATTCGGTGCTATGGCACTGTGCGAGGTCAAACTTGATGTGTTTTATTACAGAGTAACGCTTCCAAAAATATTGTAGGTATTCTGAATAAATTTCTATACGCTTCCAAAAGCTGTAGTCCTTTTTAAATCACCCAGCATATATCTCGATCATACGTTGTAAACACCCTCTATAACTTTCTGGAACCAACAAACATAAGTTGATTTCTGTACATACGTATGTTTATATACTCGTAATTTTGTGGACCTCTCGACTGTTTAACTGCTACAGTGTATTTTCCTTTCTTCTTTCATTCAGACCACCGACGAAAAAGCTTATCAAGAAGATACTGAACAGTTCTTTAGTGGTGATTCGCTGGATGATTCAAGCCATGATAGTCATGAAGGCACTGAAGCTATGGTAAATATTCATTTGCCCTTTTTCTTGTATGTTTTTAACTTTGATTTTTCAAAGGAATTTTACCGACCTTTAAGTGCCGTCTTAACTAGAAATGGTGTAAAAGTATTTTATTTTGCATCATCTTACAAGACATGATTCTTGATAAACAAATCTTGCTCCCGTAAGCAGAACCTCAAAACATTTTATAAAATTATATGTACGTGAGGGGTTGTTTTAAAATAAATTGCTGATGGTTATGTATGTAATCTTACAGATAATTTCGAAATCGCTTAAATTTGTGCAGCAAGAATGTTTATAAAGTGTGCTCCTGTTTTCATTTAAAATGCAGTATATTCTATTCATAATTAAAACTCATGTTTCTCAACTGTTAGTCCGTGACAAATGTTTATTGGTTCAAAAACTTTTGGCCGCCCCCATAGCGCAGTGGTCCAAGCGCTGGCTTTTAGCCATTCGTCCGAGATGGGTTCGGGTTCGAATTTCGGTCAGGCATGGATGTTGTTTGCCTTACGGCTCTGCCTTCCCTGGAACCAGTGGCCCTAAATTATGGACGGGTGATTACTTACAGCCCGTTGAGTTACTCACGCTGGTCGTTAACCCCCTCCCCCACCCCCTTCACCACCACCACCAAGCTTTTGTTTCCAAGGCTCCTAATTTGCTAAAATCTTTGAAATTAAAAGAACGCATTTGATTAGATATTTTCATGCCGAAGGATGATTTGAAAATTTCACTTATTTATCGGATATATTTATACTTGAATAGATCATACCCATGCACTGAGAGAACTAATTGAAAGTGCGAATAAGTATGAACACTTATTATGCATGGCTTTCATTGATTATGAATAGGCTTTTAATTCCGTGAAACAATCCGCAGTTTGAATGTCTTTCAGATCCTGCGGTATTGAAGATGCACACATTAATATTTTAAATACGATCTATCAAAATGCAAGTGCAAAGTTTCTATTGTTCGAGGACACAGCACGAATAAAAATTGAAGAGGAGTTGAGACAAAGTGACACCATATTTCCCAAGCTGTTCAATGCCACATTGCAGAATATTTTTCAATCACTGAACTGGGAAGACAAGGGAATAAATATTAATGGAGATTACTTTCGTTTTGCTGACGAAATAATCATTTTTTACAAAGGCCTCACTCACACTTCATCCGTGACTCAAACCCAGTTCGAAGTAAGACGATTACCCAGAAGCCCGTGCCTTTGCTCTGAACACTCAGCAACCAGGGAACTATTTAAACATTCTCCTAAGCGTTTTTCTGCGCTTGAGTTTTAATAAAAACACGATTTGATGGGTAGCAAGATCTCGTAAAAATGGCGGGCTCCCCGTAAACATCTTTCAACCGGAGATTGAAGTCTATATGGGCCTGGCCCAACTCATGAAGCCCGAGCCAAACTCGGTCCTCGGACGGGCCTTTTTTTTTCATCTGTTAAGTGAAATATTCCAGACTCGGGCCTGTCCTGGACGATTTAGCATTTCGCTCCTGAATTAAAGAAAACTGTTTCGAGTAACAAAACGAAAACTGACTTGTTAAATAACTAGATGGTGAAGATCACTAAGTGAAACTAAGGATATTGAAGTATGTACATCCGCCACCGGATGGGTTCATTAACTCCAGCTGAAATCGAAAAGCCGGGAGGTAAGATTAGAAGTATGAAATGGGCAGGTTTATGGCTTTATTGGCTTTAATTTCCTTTAACACTGTGAGCGGTCTAGATTTTAGTAACTACACTCAGCATGATTTTAACACACAATAAAGTTACTTCATGGCTTTGTGGGATTATCAGTCATACAACAGCTGACTATCATTTCCAAGCGATCTTAATATACCCAGAGTTAGCAACTGAAACACGTATCTTTTCTTCTTTTCCGATAAATATTTTCATAAACAGAATTTTCAGCTTCACGACACCAGATGACCAAGCTTCTGGCGGGATTCTTTCCTACAACGGAGATGAGGAAGTTCGAAGTAATTGTTTATGTACTTAAGGATAGAAGCTATCTTGTTTATACTTAAATGTGGAAGAGGAAATGCCTTTGCATTTGTAACAGAGGTATGTAGTTAGGTCTAAACTTCATCTATGGAAGGAATTCCTATGAGAAATGGCACGTTTCTCTGCGTTACATTCCCTTTATTACTAAGATAGTTCAGTTCAACGCGAAAGAGTAGATGGTTCCCTATAAAGTCGGGCCCTGTCGCACTTTGTCCCTTATTCGTATGTAGCAGGAATGGCAAGCCGGATGCATTAATTTGCTAGTAACCCACAAGGGCGCTTAGTCGTCTTTGCGGGACAAAACCCGCCATGGGCGGACGAGATAGATGGATGGATGGAGTTCAGTTCACTAGGGCACCTTTTGTTTCTCGACAGGAGATCTTGCGTTATTTGCAGTAAGTGACGCAGAACGCAGGATGAAATTCTGAAAAGGGCCGGACCGAGCTTACCAAATTAAGGCCTTCACAGACCTTTATGCGGAGGTACGGCCGGTGATACAATTCCTCGGATGCCGGTCAAAACGCCGACAATCAAAACACCGACACCGAAACACCGTCAGGTCAAAACACCGACAGTTCAAAACGCCGACATGTCGAAACACCGACAAATCATAACACCGACAATCATAACACCAACAGTTCAAAACACCGACAAATTATAACACCGACAGTTCAAAACACCGACAATCGTAACACCGACACTTCAAAACACCGATAAAACTGTCGGTATTTTGATTTGTCGGTAATTTGATTATCGGTGTTTTGTACTAGAACCGAAGCACGTCCAGCCATCAACAAACACGGGTTCTCTAGAAGGATGAGAGCCTTGTTGAAGATGTCTGGTGAAAAGTCAACTTGCATAGGTGGATTTTCCCGACTGACTCTCAAAAGAATGTCTTCACTCAGATCCTCTTTGTATTTTCCCCACAATTGAAATGGATTTGGACAGCGCAGGTGGTCAGCAAAATGCAAAAGAGATGTCTCAGGCGCGTTGGTGATTGGGTGGCAGTTGCTTCAGTCATTGATAAGTCTCAGTGGTCATCATTCTTCAACAATCCTCCTTTTTGGCATGCTTCTCTGAAGGTTTCACAAACTTGATTGTTCACAATTTTCAAGTCACCAAAAGATGTTGGTCCTTTGATAATGTGGAGCAGCATTCTCAAAAAGAAGCACTCGACAGTTGATGGATAAACTGTGTAAACTCGGCCAAGAGCATCCGTGGATTTTACTCCAGGATGTCCTTCAACATCAACTCCTTGTTTGCGTCGCTGGAAATTTTTCTGGATGCATTCCAAGTGTAGTAGGGCGAAACATCGCCATAAAGAATGGTTTTAGCAAACTGATCATGCTTTCAAATTTCAAAGAAAGCTGTCAGTGTTGTGTTCGGTGGCCCTTGAAGTTGCTGCTCCTGAATGTTGTTTGGATTGAAGTAGACTCTTTGACCATTTTCAAAGTGGACACCGAGATGAACAACAGTCGGATAGCATTAATGAATTGGGAAACTGAGTATTCGCCAAACTGCCTCGTTGCTGCTGATGCATCTTTCCAATTGAAAACTCTCAACTTCATCAACAGTTGCTGTTCGTTGTTCAAGCCCAAAAACTGCTTGATCACTTCCTTTTTTTACATACTTGCAGATGTACTTGATGGCTTTGACAGTCTGGCAAATTCAACATTTATGTGCGCCTGGAACATTTCGGACAACAGTGGAGAGTGTGGAACCACCCATCTGTTGTCTATGTCCATCTCCTGGTAGGTTTGGCTAATGTGCATTTTGATTTTTGTTGAGAATCCACCATTTCCAGGCTTTCTTCTCCTGTACAAAGGATACACATTTTGGCCTGTTTGAGTTTCCTGATGCAGTTCCCGTGGATACTTCGTGGAGCATTTGCCATCCACCATGCAAGGAGCTTTCATGTTGAGTGCACTACATGGGCTGTGGAGCATGTTTTTTGTATTAACTTCAAACAGCAAAGGGTCTTGTAGGGGATCTGGCAATTCTGCTGATATTACTGTGTCAATTTCAGTAGGTCAGATTTTTTCTCGTAGCCAGATGAGGATGTGATCATGCGGAAGGCCTCTACCCCATCCGATGCAGTGTACGGTGAACAGCGCGTGCAACGATCATTTGAGGGGATCCTTGATTAAGATGTTCCGTAATTTGCTGCACTGTTGCCCTCCTGTTGTATGTTACCAGTCTGGACACTCTCCATTCCGCCCGAGGAGTCACTAGTCGATGACGACCACACGTTGCACGTAGAGACCCAGTTTTTTGGCTGACAGTCCAGTCTTTAAACACTTTAACAACAGCTGCTTTGGAACACTTGACGAATGCGGCGGTTTCGGTGATACTCGCTCCATGGTTCCGAGCTACTACTATCATCCCACGTTGAAAGTCCGTCAAATCGCATTTTTTACCCATCTCGTCACCAAAAAATCACTTCTACTACTGTCCCAAGCACTAAGGTTTCCCTTTTTATATTAGCCTCTCCTCTGGCGGCAACAGTGTGCATCCATAGCTCATTTGCTTAAAACTGTCAGGTGGTCATAATAAAGTGGCCACTCAGTGTATGTAGATGAACTGGAGGTAATCAGGGGCAAATGCCTAGACTACATGCAAACATAACTATGGCTGATCCTGTACTTTGGATAGAATACTAGATTGTTTCCTGGCAGGCGACAGCAAACAATAAATTTATATTACAAATTATAACTATTACTTCCACAAGTTAAATGACAATAAACTGACTTTTTTTATCAATATATCTGTAATGGTACTTGCCATGGAAACATGACTTTTGTCACATAAAAAGAAATAGCTGGTTCCTAAGATATTGAAATATTTGAGACACAATGCCCTTGAAAATTGTACAGTTTCTTCCATAAGCATCGTTTGGTTGTTATCATTCCCTTCTATCACCCACCCATTTGTGCATCCACTCCAATGTTGCCATCTTTCGGAATAAAAATAATAAAGTTCCATCGTTCAACACTAGGGCAGCACATAAGTATCGACATATCCAACACCTATGCAACCCCTTCCCACACATCCACTCAGATCTTGCCATCGGTTGGAACAAACATTAATGCAGTTCCATCGTTCACCGCTAGAGGCAGCACATAAGCATCGACATGTCCAACATCTATGCATTGCCCTTCCCACTCATCCACTCCGATGTTGCCATCGCTCGGAATAAAAATATGTTGCCTTCGCTTGGAATAAAACTTCATAAAGTCCGTCGTTCACCACTAGGGACAGCACATAAGCACCGTTTGGTTGTTGTCATCCCCTTCTATCACCCACACATTTGTGCATCCACTCCGATGTTGCCATTCTCGGAGTAAAAATAATAAAGTTCCATCGTTCACCTCTAGGGGCAGCACATAAGAATCGACATGTCCAACACCTATGCATCCCCCTTCCTACCTATGCACTCAGATCTTGCCATCACTCGGAATAACAATTTATAAAGTTCCGTCGTTCACCGCTAGGGGCAGAACATAAGCCTCGTTTGGTTGTTGTCATCCCCTTCTATCACCCACCTATTTGTGCATCCACTCCGATGTTGCCATCTCTCCGAATAAAAATAGTTTCATCGTCCACCGCTAGGGCCAGCACATAGGCATCGACATATCTAACACCGCATCCCCCTTCCCAATCATCCACTCAGATGTTGCCTTCGCTCGGAATTAAAATATGTTTCCATCGGTCGGAATAAAAAATTATGCAGTTGCATCGTTCACCACTAGGGGCACCACATAAGCATCGGTCCATCGTTCACCGCTAGAGGCAGCACATAAGCATCGACATATCCAACACCTATGCATGCCCCTTCCCACTCATCCACTCCGATGTTGCGATCGCCCGGAATAAAAATATGTTGCCATCGGTCAGAATAAAAATGTATGAAGTTCCGTCGTTTAGCGCTAGGGGTAACCACATCCATCGATTGGGTGTTGCCATCCCCTTTCCCACCCACTCTGTTGTTGCATTGCTCGGAATAAAGTTCTTCTACTCACCGGACAATTATACGTATCAATCCATATAATTGTCGGTGTTATGGTTGTCTCGGTTAGGATTTGTCGGTGTTATGATTGTCGGTGTTTTGAACTGTCGGTGTTATGATTGTCGGTGTTATGATTGTCGGTGTTTTGAACTGTCGGTGTTATGATTGTCGGTGTTATGATTGTCGGTGTTTTGAACTGTCGGTGTTATGATTGTCGGTGTTATGATTTGTCGGTGTTTCGGGCTATCGGCGTTTTGAACTGTCGGTATTTTGATTCGTCGGTAATTTGATTGTCGGTGTTTTGTACTAGAACCCAATTCCTATGCGCACGAGAAACGCCAGCAGCAGAGTTCCATCGCTGTTCGTAAGAAGTGTGTGGTTCTGAAATTATAAATGTATGGAATGCGTCAGAACGGTGTGTGAAGTAAGATAATGAGTTTACCGAATTGGCTGAACATCTACATGGTGATGGACCTTCGACAATAACAGGCAGCGCGATTGCGTAGTGTGGAGTCCGCAATGCCAGATAATAGATTTTCGGCCTTTTCGATAGCTGAAGAACCTTAGAAGAAGACATTTCAACGATGACTCTGAAGCTGGTGGGTGTGGGCATGTGAGCTAATTTATTCCCATATGGATTGCAAATGATGGCGTAGAGTACAAACGTCTTAAAACCAGAATTGGGTTCTGTCCCAATGTTTATGACGAAGTAAATTTCTCCATCATTTTTATGCCAGGAGCGGGATTCGAACCCACAACTCTCGGCTCCGAAGCTCCAAGTGCTATCCACTATATTACACTGGCATGTGCTCTCACTGCTATCTGCCTTTATCTCATGTGCGTCCCGCGGGGAAGGCACGTCACATGACAACAGCCTATCATGCAGGGAATCGAGGAAGAAATTAATTGGCGAATAAAACTTGGTAAGAGTGCCTTTGGAAGAAACAATTTTCAAGAACAATTTTTCATTATATCTGAAAAGAAAAGTGCTTTATCAATGCATCTTTCCAGTTCTTACTTGTGCGGTAGAGACATGGACCTTAACTGAGACATACAGAAGCTACGGACAACTTAAAGAAGCATGAAGAGATGCATGTTTGGTGTAACCAAAAAATAGGAAAAGGAAAGATGTAGGAAATGACAATTGGATGATATTGTGATCGCCTTCAAATGGCAATGAACTGGACATGTTGCTAGAAGAACTCACCATCGTTGGACAACTTCAATATTAAACTGGATACCAAGGGATAGTAAAACACCCACGTGAATTATGAGTGGATGATATTCGAAAGCATACAACAAGGAAGGAAACTGCTTAAGACAAAGTGTTGTGAAAGAGACATGGGAAGATCTTTATCCAGCAGTGGATTTATAATAGCTGACCGCTGATGATGATAACATACACCTAAATGTTTGTCGATCACAACAAGACTAAAAGTAAGAGTTATGCAATCAAATTTTCGGATCGAACGAAGCAGTTCTCTTAAAAGAAACTGTGATACTATAAAATGTAGTGATCAAATACTTACTGGATATGAAGTCATGTAAACTAAAGGTTTATGTTAACTAAGAAAATGTCCATCATAGAAAACAGGTTCTAGCGAAAAGAATTTGTTTTTCAATAAGACTTAGAGGCAAAGATATTGTCGCATTAGAAATACGCATGTACAACACCTGTCAGTTGTACATCATCGGTGGAGAAAGTGTAAATATATAAATGTTTGTTACAGGGACAGACATCGAATGAACAAAGAGATTTTTTCCCGTTTACCTTCTCGAAGCAAAGATATGGAGGGTTTCAAACAAAAATAATCGCTTACGTCCAGCAGATGCAGATCTGCGCGTCATGGAAAAGTAGAAATGCACGCGAAATACACGACTGTTTGTGAAAATTGCAACACCGTGAAGGAGTGCTGCTTTCAGCTTGAAACTTAAAGGGTGTGTACAACAGGTTGGTACATGCAAATGATTAAAATGTCAGTGAAAATTTTCATACGGTTTTGAAGCAGCGCCCTCTGAACTGTCTAGTCTTGGGTATAAAGACTTGACTCAAACGAGACGTTGCAGTCAGTGAAGAGCCGACATTGAGGCGAAAGGGGATTTCTTGTGTCTCACTATGCCCCGTCGCCGAAGATGGTCGCGTTATGAATACCTGACGGATTTTGAGCGAGGAAGGATTATTGGGATGAGAGAAGCTGGACTTTCCTACCGCGAAATTAACACTCGTACGGAACAAAACGATAGTACAGTTATACGAACGTGGCATCAGTGGACAGATGAGGCTCGGACGCACAGAAATCCAGGAAATGGAGCACAAAATCGCACGACTGCACGTGATGACAAATACCTCTATCTCATGGCAGTAACCGATCGTACAGCGACATCCATTGTGTTAGCACAGCACTGTCACAGGTCAGGCTTTGTTCTCCAGCACAGATCGACATTGTCCGCTTAACTAGAGGCCTGGTTGCTAGTAGCCCATTGCCGGGCATTCATTTGTCCTCAACCACAGACTGCAATAGGGTCCTGAACACAGACATCTGCGCGCTGATTCGCAACAGGTCGTGTTTCGTGACGAGTCACGATTCAACTTGATGCAGCATGATGGTTGCATACGTGTTCGAAGACATTGTAATGAACTGCACTTTGCTGCGTGAATTTTGCAGCGTCATAGCGGTCCACTGCCAAGCGTCATGGTTTGGGGCGCCATTGGGTTCAATTCGCGATCTCGCCTGATACGTCATGGTTTGGGGCGCCATTGGGTTCAATTCGCGATCTCGCCTGATACGTCGTGGTTTGGGGCGCCATTGGGTTCAATTCGTGATCTTGCCTGATACGTCATGGTTTGGGGCGCCATTGGGTTCAATTCGCGATCTCGCCTGATACGTCGTGGTTTGGGGCGCCATTGGGTTCAATTCGCGATCTCGCCTGATACGTCATGTTTTGGGGCGCCATGGGTTCAATACGCGATCTCGCCTGATACGTCATGGTTTGGGGCGCCATTGGGTTCAATTCGCGAACTCGCCTGATACATCATGGTGTGGGGCGCCATTGGGTTCAATTCGCGATCTCGCCTGATACGTCATGGTTTGGGGCGCCATTGGGTTCAATTCGAAATCTCGCCTGATACGACCTGAGGGAACCCCCTACAACAGCGATGCATGAGGGATGTTTTAGAAGCAGAGGTTATATACCCTTTATTCAGAGTTGTCCTGGCGCTATATTTTAGCAGGATAATGCTCGGCCACATGTGGCCTGGATTGCCAAGATATTTTCCATGCACTGCAGATACAGCTTTTTCCCTGGGCTGCACGTTTGCCGAAAATGTCCCCGATAGAACATGTCTGACACATGGTAGCTAAGTGACTGGCCCGTCAAGAGCCTCCGCCAGTCACCACAAATGAACCCATGTCTCGCAGAGAAGTAGCCTGGCTAGCTATAACCCCAGGACGTATCAAAAACCTCTTCCATTCAATGCCACGCCATATGGAGTTTATTTTTGCTTGAGGTGGCTTCACGCGATACTTAGTTTTGAAGCGAAAACATATTGTACAGCTCTAGCAATGTAATCCTTTATTTGTTACATGAGAAATCTGTTATATAAATTTCATTTCAATAGCGCGATTCTTCCTTGGTGCCGTAATTTTCACAAACAATAGTATACTTCTCATGATGGACTCTGACGCCATTAAACACAGAAAGTTTTCAGGCAAGCCTTTTAAAAGCGGAGAAAGTAAGGTAGAGTTTCGTCACATAGAAAGTAAATGGAATAAATACTGAGATCAAAAGCCACATGGGCATTTAAGTCACCTTGCGGCATTGTTAGGAAAAGAAAAAACCTGTGGACCATCGTTCTCATAGTTCAGTCCACCCAAGAGGAAAAGAATTTCTCAAACCGTGGTGCATAGATATGATGCCTAAAGGGTGACAGACAGACAAACATATCGATAAAAATAGATTATGCTTTTTTTTATCATATGGCAAAATACATATTAAAAATATTAGCCACGATGCCTCTGTGACGAAAGTTTGCTGTGTAATTAGTGTATTTTAAATACCTGATAATATGTATTTTGCTATTCACATAATTTAAGTTCTGTCGCTTATCTTTTAATGAATAATATATTTGTTCTTTTATAGGTATTAATTTCAATATTTTTTCCTCCATATAGGCAGCTACTGTGGAAAGTCTTACAGGCAAGTTTGTTCTAGAGGATGTAACTATCACACCAGTTTCACATCCAGGTACGGAACGACCTGGAGAGACTATTTCGTCTTTGAAGCGCCGATCACCAACTATCCTGACTGTTTATCCCATTAAAAGGGCTTCTCCAACCAGAAGCGGCTCTCCACTAAACGAAGAAGCACCTGCCTCGGATAAAATTCTGCTGCAAACAAGCAGCAAATCAAAATCACCCATTAATCTGCAAGCTAATCCGAAGAAAGCAGAGCGCGCCACGTGCTATCCAGATTTGCAGCTTCAAAACGGCAGGAGAAATCATCAGAGTGAGTTGCTGGAAAAAAGCCCCAACTCTCCGTGTGATAGTCAATGTGATACTGATGATACGAAATTTATACAGTCCACCTTCGGGATTTCAGTTCCCAAATACTCAGCAGTAATCGAACGTTATCCAGATTTGCAAGTGCGAGACAAAGCCAGGAGTCATGCGCTAAAACTAGCTGATGAGGTCGCCACGTTTGAAGAACGTGACAGGCTATATGATGCGAAAGAAGTCTCTGTTGGTCCAAAATATATATCTCCTGTTCCAGCTTTTCTTCCCCAGAATCCAGTAGACCTCGTGACTTTTTCAGAACTTCGAAGACGTAACAAAATGAAAACCGGGACAGAGACGCAGAATAAAAACTCCAAGAACCGAACGTACCTCATAGAAGAAAACGTTGGAGATACGGGAACTATTTTTAATCACGCATCAGTGAACCCAAGCGGAGGAAAGAACTTTAACGAGGACGCTAAACGAGTTTCTCGACCAAAGCCAAATGCTCCCGCCCTCTCGTCGGAAGCCTCTATCCGAAGACCAATAAATGACTCAAGAGAAAAAGAACGCAATTTCAAAGTCGTGGTAGAAAGCGGTGATTTAAGAGAGCATAAGCAGTTGAGTTTGCCGGTCCCCGACCCAAAATCTGATATGAGAAGTACTAATTCATCGTCCTCGAAAATTTTGAAGAGAACAGGAGCAAATACTACCTCTCCATCGATACCTGGTACCAAATGTAGTAGTCTTTGTGATAATCTGAGCGCCTATCCTCCAAACAAGCCACCTGCGCGGTCTGCCGTTAGTCAAGGATACGTGGCCTCGTCTAAGAAAGTAAGTTCCCAGCATGATCAGAATTCCAGGCCATCGACGAACGAGAAAAGAGCTCCTTCTGCTAGCAAAACCGAATCTATGTGGAACGGATTTAGAAGCAACTTTCCTAAGTATACCGATGATCCAAAGTACAAGCCATCAGGTCTTCTAGATCTCAGCACAGATATGGATGTTTTAAAGAAAGGAGAATCTAAATTCAAATACAACGGTTCGAGGTCATATTCTCCAGTCAGTTCATTCTCGACATTGACCAAACCTTCTTCATATTCTTTAAGTAATAGGAAGGAATTCAGTTCCCTTTTTCACGAGGATGTTCCGGAATGTGAAGACATCTATGGATACCGTCCTCACGAGTTTCCTTGCACATGCGCTGATGAAAAGTGCGATGGTAAAAGGGCACCCCACTTCAAGAAAGACAACCGCACTTGGTTGTGGAAAAGCAAAGAAAGCCGCGAGAACGCGTTGAACGAAAGCAAACATGAAAACAAACATGAATACAAACAGGTCAACCAACCAACTTATAGCAATGCACGCAGACATAGCAGTTTGCAATGAAAAAAAAAAAAGAAGTATCTTTGCTCTGTTCTCCAAGACCTGAACAAAACTCTCTATTTACTGCTGTTCCGCTTTTTTTTTTTTTTTTTCCATTATTACTATTATTTCGATGTTTAAGTAGCAGACAGATTAGTGTGCTTTCTTTAAATTTGCACATTTCTACTTTGTATTTGAAGCCACTGCATTAGCTTTATCTTTTCATGTATACGTTTCTGCGAATAAACTCCATTAGTGCTGACTATTCGCCTTTTCAATGTGCAGTTTTTCTTTTTATCTTTCGAGCATACCATCCTGATGAATAAATTCCTCAGAATCAGGACAATGATTAGCTCTGTAAATACCGACTGCGCGAGAAATCTTTAGGAGTTCCTATGTTATATCAAACAAACGAAATTATTGATTTGATTCTGCGTCTTATCGCTTTAATTTTATAGGCATGTCTTTGCGAAGTTCCATTTCTCTCCTGATCATTTTACGCTGCTGGCCACCCAAAATGCAACACCAAGAAGGACACGAGATAGCAAAGCCAGATTTACTGGACACATAACAACAGATTCAAAGATGAAACGATTGAGCTTACAGGCCCGTGCGACTTGCGGAACACGCAGACATCAATAGTTCGTGTGGCTCCCATGGCTGGCAATAACGGCCGCGACACGCCGCGGCATCGAACGAAAGAGGCTTGGATGTGGGCTTGGGATATGTCGGTCTAGGCTGCTTCCACACGTTGCCACAGTTCATCAGGCGTAGCCGCGGGTGGTGCTTGCCGGGCAACTCGGTTGCCGATCAGCGACCAGACGTGTTCGATGGGCGACATATCGGGAGAACAGGCGGGCCACGGCAGCAGTGACACCTGGTGGGCCGTGAAGAATTGTTGCACGATGCGTGCCACGTGTGTGCGCGCATTGTCCTGTTGAAACGTGGCCGCTGGCAGGTCCTGCAGGTAAGGGAGGACTACAGGCTCCAAAACGTCGGAGATGTAGCGGTGGCTGCGGAGTGTACCGGCAATGCGTACCAGAGGGGTGCGGGTGTCATATCCAATTGCGCCCCAAACCATAACGCCAGGCGACGGACCGGTATGGCGATGCATAATGCAAGCGTCATACAGTCTCTAGCCGCGGTGCCGCTACACGCGGATCCGACCAACGTGGTGTTGCAGGCAGAAGCGGGATTCGTCGGAGAAGACAATGTCGTGCCATTCCGTAGTCCAGGTGCGGCGTTCAACGGCCCACTGCCGCCGCACTCACCGGTGGTGTAACGTCAATGGTAATCCGAGCAATGGGCGCCGTGCGACAAGTCCCCGCTCCTGCAGACGATGTCGAACGGTACGTGCTGACACAGGTTGTTGGGCAAAACACCCTAATTCCTGCGCTAACGTTTGTGATGTGGCGGTGCGAGCCGTAAATGCCCGCCGCACAACATGCCGGTCCTCTCGTTCGGGGGTGTGTCGCGACTGTGGCTGGATGTCGTCCCACACGGGCGCCGATCTTCCGGTACGATAAACCGCTGTCGCGATAAGCCACTATTCGTCCTCTGTCGAACTCCGAAAAGTGCTGGAATGACTGCCGTATTCTGCGACGAGGCATCAGGAAGCTTCCCACACACAGGTCTGGCAGCACAACACACTTCCACTACTTACACCCCGCCTTCGGTGCACCCTTCTTATAGTGCTTCTCGGTGGCGTGCCGGGCGCACATTATTTGCATATGCCCTGAAATGCTAATCGTTTGCATATCCTCTCGTGGGCGACGCATGCTGCGAATTTCAGGTCAAACGGATGCTTCCTTCTTGGTGTTGCATTTTGGGTGGCCAGCAGTGTAGAAACAAAGCAGAATAGCGAACGTAATACTGAAAGTGGCGGTTGTGCAAGATTCTTCTCTTGCGTGGAATCCGAGCTTGTGAGAGCAAGCAACCACAAAGTTTAAACCAGCAGGCGGCTCATACCATATGAGGCTACAACCGCCCGCCCACCCTTTTCAGCTCGTCTTTTGTAAAACAAGTTAGTAAAATCATGCAATGCATTGATTATGATACGCTTTCCAACATACCAGAAATCATTACCCAAGTTATTACTCAAGTTATGAGGATAATGGCTGTAGAATAAATCTCGCTCTTATGACCTGACTTCTGACCCCATTTCGATTATATTCAACAGAACCGGTAAAGTATACTTCTGGAACAACATGATAAAGTTTTGTCTCAGTCGGAGCATTTTTACGTAAATTATAATGCATAAGTGCGATGGAATGCATCCCGCTCCTATGTCCTGACCTTTGATCCCACCTCACCCATTTTCAATAGGGTTTGTCCCTAGGTGGTCCCCTACGACATACTACACTAGCGTGCAAAAATTAAGGACGAAACGGTTTTTCGAATGCAACGTAGAGAAGTGCTCCACATCGACTCGGTTCTACGTCAATTCGTCGCGTGCGTCAATTCGTCGACTACGTCAATTCGTCGACTGCGTCAATTCGTCGCGCGTCAATTCGTCGACTGCGTCAATTCGTCGCGCGTCAATTCGTCGACCACGACGATTCGTCGAGCGTCAATTCGTCGCGGACAAATTCGTCGACTACGTCAATTCGTCGCGTTTACAGATTTGGTTACATACAAAACGAATGCAGGAAAACGTACGACTTCGAACGTCTTCATCCCTGATCAAATTTATAAAGTTTGGATACTCAGACAGGATAGGAATATTACGCTTTTTCTTTGGCACTAAAAATATTAAACAGTAGACGGTTTTTGGAACGGGTCAGAGGCCCGGTTGGTCAGAGCCCCCATACACAAAATATTCGTAAAATCTACAGTTTTCAATTCAGAACCACCAAATCAGGTATCCTATCTCATGGTACTCTAACTTAGACAGTTGTCGGTTTTTGGAACGGGTCAAGGCCCAGGAAGTCAGAGCCACACCCCTCCCCCACACACACACACCACACACATACAAAATTTTCGTAAAATCTAGTTTTCATTTCAGAACCATCAAATTTGGTATCATGAAACTCTAACTTAGACGCTAGACGGTTTTCGGAAGGGGTTGGAGCCCGGGGGTCGCAGCCCCCCCATAAAAATTTCGTAAAATCTACAGTTTACATTTAGAAGCACCAAATTTGGTATACTATCTCATGGTACTCTAACTTAGACAGTACACGGTTTTTGGAACTGGTCAAGGCCCGGGGGTCAGAGCCCCCCACATACAAAATTTTCTTAAAAACTACAGTTTTCAATTCAGAACCACCAAATCTGGTATACTATCTCATGGTACTTTAACTTAGATGCTAGACGATTTTTTGAAGGGGTTGCAGCCGGGGGGGTAAGGGCCCCCTCATAAAAAAAAATTCGCAAAATCTACAGTTTCCAATTTAAAACCACCAAATTTGGTATACTATCTCATTGTACTCTAACTTAGACAGCAGACCGTTTTTGGAACGGGTAAAGGTCCGGGGGTCAGAGCTCCCCGCATACAAAATTTTCTTAAAAACTACAGTTTTCAATTCAGAACCACCTAATCTGGTGTACTATCTCATGTTACTCTATCTTAGACAGTAGACCGTTTTGGAACGTGTCAAGGCCCGGGGGACAGAGCCCCCACATACAAAATTTTCTTAAAAACTACAGTTTTCAATTCAGAACCACCTAATCTGGCATACTATCTCATGGTACTTTAACTTAGATGCTAGACGATTTTTTGAAGGGGTTGCAGCCCGGGAGGTAAGGGCCCCCTCATAAAAAAATTCGCAAAATCTACAGTTTCCAATTTAAAACCACCAAATTTGGTATACTATCTCATGGAACTCTAACTTAGACGGCAGACCGTTTTTGGAACGGGTAAAGGCCCGGGGGTCAGAGCCCCCCGCATACAAAATCCTCTTAAAATCTACAGTTTTCAATTCAGAACCACCAAATCTGGTATACCATCTCATGGCACACTAACTCAGACGCTAGATGGTTTTTGGAAGGGGTTGGAGCCCGGGGGGTAAGAGCCCCCCCCCATGAAAATGCCATAAAATCTACAGTTTTCACTTTAGAACCACAAAATTTGGTATACTATCTCATGGTACTCTAACTTAGACGGTAGACCGTTTTTGGAACGGGTCAAGGCCCGGAAGTCAGAGCCATCCCCCCCCCCCCCCCCCATAATTTTTTTTGTAAAATCTACAGTTTTCAATTTAGAACCATTAAGTATGTTATCATGAAACTCAAACTTAGACGCCAGACGGTTTTTGGAAGGGGTTGGAGCCCAGGGGTGAGAGTCCCCCCCCAATAAAAAAATTTCGTAAAATCTACAGTTTCCAATTTAGAATCACCAAATTTGGTATACTGTCTCATGGTACTCTAACTTAGACGGTAGACCGTTTTTGCAAGGGGTTGCAGCCCGGGGGGGGGCCTTCATAAAAAAAATCGCAAAATCTAGTTTTCAATTTAGAACCACCAAATTTGGTATACTATCTCATGGTACTCTAACTTAGACGGCCTTTTGAACAGATCAAGGCCCGGGGGTCGGAGCCTTCCCCCTCCACATACATTCAAAATTTTCGTAAAATCTAGTTTTTATTTCAGAACCATCAAATTTGATGGTTCTGAAACGATAGACGGTTTTTGGAAGGGGTTGAAGCCCGGTGGGTCAGTGCCCCCTCATAAAAATTTCGTAAAATCTACAGTTTTCAATTTAGAACCACCAAATTGGGTATACTATCTCATGGCACTCTTACTTAGACGGTAGACCGTTTTCGGAACGGGTTAAGGCCCGGGGGTCAGAGCGCCCCTCACAAAAAATTTCGTAAAGTCTACAGTTTTCAATTTAGAGCCACCAAATTTGGTATACTATCTCATGGTACTCTAACTTAGACGCTAGACGATTTTGGAAGGGGTTGCAGATTTTTTTATGAAGGGGTAAGGACCCTTTCATAAAAAAATCGCAAAATCTACGTTTCAAATTAGAACCACCAAATTTGGTATACTATCTCATGGTACTTTAACTTAGACGGTCGACGGTTTTTGGAACGGGTCAAGGCCCGGGGGTCAGAGTCCTCCCCCGCACACACACACACACACATACAACATTTTCTTAAAAACTACAGTTTTCAATTCAGAACCACCAAATTTAGTATCATGTAACTCTAACTTAGACGCTAGACGAGTTTTGGAAGGGGTTGGAACCCGGGGGTGAGAGCCCCCCCCCCCCCCCCCCCCCACACACACACCTCATAAAAATTTCGTAAAATCTACAGTTTTCCATTTAGAACAACCAAATTTCGTATACTACTCATGGTTATCTAACTTAGACGGTAAACGGTTTTTGGAAGGGGTCGGGGCCCGGGTCAAGGGAGCACCATACAAAATTTTCGCAAAAAGTTCGGTTTTTGACTCTTAAGAATACCCTATCTACGTTCTAAGACGCTCTTTGGCCCTTTGAGGGCCTTGCACCATAAACCATCAACCAACCAACTAACCAACCTACGGTCTAAGTTAGGGCCTGTAGATAACAAGAAAGTGCAAAAATATGCGTTTAATGGTGTATTAAAAACACAAATCAATATAGTTTAGCTTTCACTACCAACGAGCGGCTTATCAGGAAAAAATATAATGTAATGTAAATAGAGAGTTCCAGATATTCAAAATTCAAAAAATTCAAAACGGTAAGAAAAAGATGATCAATGCCAATGTGAAGTCGAACGCAATCGACATCACATAGGTACATTGCTTTGTTGCGGGATTCACAGAAGCACTCGCCAGATGTACTGCAGTTCTGTAGATGTCTCCTAGAAGGTAAGTATTCCCATTCCTTTTTCTTTCTTTTTTGTTTCGCAAAATTAAATTAACTAAATCAAAAAGTTTAAAATAAGTTTACTGGAAAATTGCAGGAATATCTTTTTCATTCATTAACTTTCACCCGCTGAACTTGGTGATTCCACAAATAGTAATATGTACCTGGCAAATAACTGGTATCCCTGCTGGTACAAATTATATTAATGATTTATTTGCGTCCAGTTCAATCTGGTATGTCCATAAGAGCGTTTGGGGCCGTATTAAAAATATATTTCAACGTGTGCCGCTACGGCGGCGGAGTGATCTAGGGGCTGGCTTCTGATCACTTGTCAAGAAGAATTTTTTATGTGGATGACTTACCCCCCCCCCCGGGCCTTGACCCGTTCCAAAAAACCGTCTACCGTTTAAGTTAGAGCACCATGAGATAGTATACCAAATTTGGTGGTTCTAAATTGAAAACTGTAGATTTTACGATAGTTTTGTACCAGGGGGGGGGGTGAGTTCTGACCTCCTGGCCCCCGATTCGTTCCAAAAACGGTCTTCCGCTAAGTTAGAGTTTCATGACACCAAATTTGGTGGTTCTAAATTGAAAACTAGATTTGACGGCAATTTTGATGGGCGGGGGCTCTAACCCCCCGGGCTCCAACCGCTTCCAAAACCGTCTACAGTCTAAGTTAGAATACCACGAGATAGTATACCAGATTTGGTGGTTCTGAATTGAAAACTAGATTTTGCGATTTTTTTATGAAGGGGGCCCTTACCCCCCGGGCTGCAACCACTTCCAAAAACGGTCTACCGTCTAAGTTAGGGTACCATGAGATAGTATACCAAATTTGGTGGTTCTAAATTGAAAACTGTAGATTTTACGAAATTTTTATGAGGGGGGGGCTTTGACCCCCGGGCTCTAACCCCTTCCAAAAAGCGTCTAGCGTCTAAGTTAGAGTTTCATGATACCCTACTTAATGGTTCTGAATTGAAAACTGTAGATTTTACAAAAAAATTATGGGGGGGGGCTCTGACCACAGGTCCTTGACCCGTTCCAAAAACGGTCTACCGTCTAAGTTAGAGTACCATGAGATAGTATACCAAATTTGGTGGTTCTAAATTGAATACTGTAGATTTTACGGCTTTTTTATGACGAGGGGGGACTCTCACCCCCGGGCTCCAACAACTTCCAAAAACTGTCTAGCGTCTAAGTTAGAGTATCATGAGATAGTATACCAGATTTGGTGGTTCTGAATTGATAACTGTAGTTTTTAAGAAAATTTCGTATGTGGAGGCTCTGACCCCGGCTCTTGACCCGTTCCAAAAACGGTCTACCGTCTAAGTTAGAGTACCACGAGATAGTATACCAAATTTGGTGGTTCTAAATTAATAACTGTAGATTTTGCGATTTTTTTAATGAGGGGGCCTTACCCCCGGGCTGCAACCCCTTCAAAAAATCGTCTAGCGTCTAAGTTACAGTACCATGAGATAGTATACCAGATTTGGTGGTTCTGAATTGAAAACTGTAGTTTTTAAGAAAATTTCGTATGTGGGGGGGCTTTGACCCCCGGGCCTTGACAAGTTCCAAAAACGGTCTACCGTCTAAGTTAGAGTACCATGAGATAGTATACCAAATTTGGTGGTTCTAAATTGATTACTGTAGATTTTACGGCATTTTTATGACGGGGGGGCTCTTACCCCCCGGGCTCCAACCCCTTCCAAAAACGGTCTAGCGTCTAAGTTAAAGTACCACGAGATAGTATACCAAATTAGGTGGTTCTAAATTGAAAACTGTACAATTTGCGATTTTTTTTTTTATGAGGGGGGCCCTTACCCCCGGGCTGCAACCCCTTGCAAAAACGGTCGACCGTCTAAGTTAGAGTACCATGAGATAGTATACCAAATTTGGTGGTTCTAAATTGAAAACTGTAGATTTTACGGCATTTTCATGGGGGGACTCTTACCCCCGGGCTCCAACCCCTTCCAAAACCATCTAGCGTCTAAGTTAGAGTACCATGAGATAGTATACCAGAATTGGTGGTTCTGAATTGAAAACTGTAGTTTTTAAGAAAATTTTGTATGTGTGGGGCTCTGACCCCCCGGGCCTTGACCCGTTCCAAAAACGATGTACCGTCTAAGTTAGAGTACCATGAGATAGTATACCAAATTTTGTGGTTCTAAAATGAAACTGTAGATTTTACGAAATTTTTTGAGGGGGGTCTCACCCCCGGGCTCGAACCCCTTCCCAAAGCCGTCTAGCGTCTAAGTTAGAGTTTCATGATACCAAATTTGATGGCTCTAAAAGGAAAACTAGATTTCACGAAAATTTTAAATCGTACGTTTTCCTGCATTTGTTTTGTATGTAACAAAAATCTGTAAACGCGACGAAATGAGGTAGTCGACGAATTTGTCCGCGACGAATTGACGCTCGACGAATCGTCGTGGTCGACGAATTGACGCGCGACGAACTGACACAGGCGACGAATTGTCGTAGTCGACGAATTGACGCGCGACGAATCGTCGCAGTCGACGAATTGACGTAGTCGACGAATTGACGCACGCTACGAATTGACGTGACACCCATCGACTCAAATCATACCATAAGATCCCCAAGATGTAAGAATATGGGACAAGTAAGCAAAACCGTCCAAACAAGAAATCCAAAGGATACAAAGGCACTTTATTGAAAAGGTAGCTTCGAGCAAAACTGGACAGAAGATACAAAACGTCCATGTGACAGGCTGCTGCTAAGAAAAGTCCAGTCTTTAGTAGGAGATATGATCACCCCTGACTGCGTTGCAGGATTTACAATGTCTCTCCATGCTGAGGACGAGGTTGTCAAGGAGCTGTTGAGGCATCACGGCCCATTCCTCTTGTGACGCCAATCGCAGCTGCGGAATCCGGAAACGTTGCTGGCGGCTGGTGACGTGCTGCTAAGCGTCTCCCGAGAAGGATTTAGGTACGGGGACCTTGCGGGCCAATCCATGCGGTGAATATCTTCACTCTCCAACAGCTCTGCGACAGCCACCGTACGATGAGGTGTAGCGTTGTCGTCCATGAAGAGGAGCTCAGGACCCACAGCACCTCTAAACAGACGCACGTGAGGCAGGAGAACCTCGGTACAGTAGCGGACACCAGTGACTGAACCTCCTTAGCAGATGTGGAGGTCAGTACGGCTACCAAAACATGATACCGCCCTAAACGAGAACTCCGCCACCTCCAAAGCTGTCCCTTTTTAATGATGTTGGAGGTGTGATTGCGTGTTCCCTGCTCTCTCCAGATGTGTATACATCCAGAATCACTCGTCAGACTAAATCGGCTCTCATCCGTAAAGAGAACTCGACCCCATTGCTGATGTGTCCAGTTCTTGTGTTCCTGGCACCACAGAAACCGCCGTCTCCGATGAGCAGGTGTTAATGGCACACACCGTAGTGGTCGTCATGCAAATAGACCACCTTTGTGCAGCCTCCTGGCCACGGTAAAACGCGATAACGGACGTCCAGTTGTCTGTTGCATGTGCCTTGCGATTTCTCCCGCTGTCTGCCGTATGTCTCTTCTCGCCTGTAGGACAATATACTGGTTGTCCGCCGCTGTGGTTGCCCGTGGACGACCAATGCTAAACTCTCGGACAGCTGTTCCTATCGTTTGAAATGCTCTTCAAGCTCGTGAAACATTGCTGTGAGCGATCCCGAACTCCTCGGCTACACTAGTCACACTTCGGCCTTCTTCCAACTTCCCAATGACGCGACCTCGGGTAAAGTCATCTAGATGTCGTCTACTGGATTGCTTGTTGGCCATATCACACGGTGGCATCAACTGGACGTCGTTCAAGCCGATGTACACCGTGCAATAGCTTTCACTGAATTGCTGAGCTTACACCGCCCGTGTGCTTTATACATTTCCGACACTCCCCGCCTCGTCATGCTGCATATATGCGCATGCCCTACCGTACTGGACCCTAGTCTATCTCCTGAGTGGTCTTTCGGTCCGTTCTGCCTGCTTGTTCCGCTGTAATGCTAATTTGTTCTCTTCGACCTTAATTTTTGCACACCAGTGCAATATTTCATTGAAATCGAACCATATTTACGCAAATTATGACGCATAAGGGCAATGAAATTGATCTCGCTCGTGTCGTGACCTTTGACCCCATTTCGCCCATTTTCAATAGGGTTCGTCCCCAGTGGTCCCCTACCACATACTAAAATTTCATTGAAATCGAACCATATTTACGGAAGTTATGGCACACAAGGGCAATGGAATGGATCACGCTTCCATGTCGTGAGCTTTAACCCCATCTCGCCCATTTTCAATAGAGTTCGTCCCCAGGTGGTTCCCTACGACATAGTAAAATTTCATTGAAATCGAACCATATTTACGCAAGTTATGACGCATAAGGGCAATGGAATGGACCCCGCTATTATGTCGTGAGCTTTGACCCCATTTCCCCCAGTGGTCCCCTACCCACATACTGAAATTTCATCGAAATCGAACCATTTTTACGCGAGTTATCGTGCGGATGGACGGACAGACGGACAAAGCTGCAGCATATACACTTCTTCAACCTACGGTTGGAAAGCGTAAAAAAGATCGTGCTTATGTCATCGGTTTGTCCATTCGTCCGTCCGCCTGTCCGTCTATCCGCACGTCGTCTGTAAACACCATATCTCTGTAACTATTAGTCCGATTTGATTTTTTTTTCTTTTTTTTTTTTTTTTGCATTGGAAAGCTTGAAATATGCGAATGATGATCCTTCATTTCGTTGTTTTTTTGGTTTTTTTTTACGATGTACAGTTTCGCCGCTAGAGGGCGTAAATGCAGATTATATCGAATTCAAAATAAATTTTATTCCATATATTTGTATCTAAACATCCGACTGAAAAAATTATTTTATCTTTCGATTTCATTTATGTCGAAGAGTATTTTAGGTATATTTACCTTTTCAAGTTACGCATACATTTTTCCGTTACGGTTACGGGGCGTAAAAGTAAATTACGTTTTCCCCGATATCTCTTCTTCTAAAACTCCGATTTGAAAAATTTCTTCTTCAGCGAATACAGCTCCCGACGAAAAATCTTTTACATAAAATTTCTAATTTTTGGTAAAAAATGCTTTTGCCACCAGAGGGCGCAAGTGTTAAATTCCTTCTGATGTATTTGCCATAAAATCTGAGCTTCTAAAAACTCGATTGAAAAAATTCGTTTGTGGACCGATGCCATACACATTGATAAACCTTTTCGGAATATTTTCTTCTTAAAATATTGCATAGTTTTTTCGCCAGGGGGCGTAGATGTATATCTTATTTTTGTTAATATCTCTGATTCTAATGGTCCTATTTGAAAAATTCTTTCTTTATTGGATAGAGTTACCGGTGTGACATGTTTTTCATGTCACACATGTCACACTGGAAACTCTATCCAATAAAGAAAGAAATTTCAAAATTTTCAAGTAATTCATAGACTTTGCGCTAGGGGGAGTAAAGGTAAATTGCGTTTCCCCATATATCTCTGCTTCTAAAACTCCGATTTAAAAATTCTATCTGCACCGGGTAGAGCTGATGATGGGAAATCCTTTGGATATAATTTCTAATTTTTGGTAAAAAAAAATGGTTTGGCCACCAGGGGCGTAAGTTTTAATTTCCGCTTCTGACGAATTTGCAGAAAAATCTGAGCTTCTGAAATCTCGATTGAAAAAATTCGTTTGTGGACCGGTACTACTCACGTCAACAAACCTTTTCGGAATATTTTCTTCTTAAAACAATGAATGGTTTCTACGCCAAGGGGAGTAGATGTATATCTTATTTTTGTCTATATATCTCCTTCTAGGAGTCCGATTTGAAAAGTTCTTTCTTTGTCGGATAGTGTTTCCGATCCGAAATGTTTTTTATATAAATTCAAAATTTTCAAGTAAATCATAGACTTTCCGCCAGAGAGCGCAAAGGTAAATCGCGTTTTCCCTGATATTTTTGCTTCTGAAACTCCGATTTGAAAAGTTTTTCCTGTATGCATACAACTCCTGATGGGAAACGTTTTTCCATATAATTTCTAATATTTGATAAAAAATGGTTTAGCCGCCAGGGGGCATGAGTGTTAATTTGTGCTTCTGATATACTTGCAGCAAAATCTGAGCTCCTGAAACTCGACTATTTTTTTTTTCTTGGACCGATACGGGTGACATCGATAAACCTTTTGAGAATACTTTCTTCCTAAAATAATGCATAGTTTTCCCGCCACGGGTCATAGATGCATATCTCATCATCATCATTGTCAACCATTATCAATCCACTGCTGGACGAAGTTCTCTCCAAGGCTCATAAACAACGGTCTGTCTTGTGCCAGTCGCCTCCATGCTACTCTCACATACTATCGAATTTGATCCACCCATCTCCTATGTGGTCTTCTTCTGGATGTTTTCCTGTCCCTTGGAATCCAATCTAAAATTTCAACTGTCCATCGATGGTCTGTTCTTCTGAGAGTATGTCCAGCCCATTGCCATTTCAGGGATTTTACTCTGATCATGATGTCTTCCACTCTTATCATTTCTCTGATCCACGAGTTCCTCTTCTTATTTCTCCTGGTTACACCAAGCATGCATCTCTCCATGCTACTTTGAGTTGTCTGCAGCCTTTGTATGTCTCTGCACCATACGTAAGCACTGGAAGGATGCATTGATCAAACACTTTTCTTTTAAGACATAATGCATATTGCTCTTGAAAATTATGCTGTTTCTTCCAAAAGCTCTCCAGGCAAGTTTTATGCGCCGATTAATTTCTTCATCAATGTGACTCTCACTTGATATCTGCTGTCCAAGATAAAAGTACGCATCTGTTATCTCCAGTTTTTCTTCATCAATCGATAAATCTACATTTCTTGTAAAAGCATTGTACATCACTTTTGTCTTCTGAAAGTTCATTTTTAATCCCACTTCTTTACTCTTGTCAGCAAGTTCCTGGTTCATACTCTGCAAATCTGATGGGGTAGTTCCAAAAATGACTACGCCATCAGCAAAACGAAGATGAGTTAGATAATCTCCATTAATATTTATCCCTTTGTTTTCCCAGTTCAGTGACTGAAAGACATTTTCCAATGTGGCATTAAAGAGCTTCGGAGATATGGTGTCACTTGTCTCACTCCCTTTCCAATTTTTATGTGTGCTGTATTTTCAAACAGCCGAATCTTTGCACTTGCATTTTCATAGATGTTATTAATAATATTAATGTATGCATCTTCAATACCGCAGGATTTCAAAGCCATTGTAACTGCTGATGGTTTCACTGAATCAAAAACCTTTTCATAATCGATAAAAGCCACGCACAATGGAAGTTCTCAAGTTCATATTCCCTCGCTCTTTCAATTAGTTCTCTCAGTACGTGGATATGATCTATTGTGCTGTAGCCACTCTTGAATCCAGCTTGTTCTCTCGGTTGAGCCATGTGCAGTGTTACCTTCAAGCGGTGTGAAAGAACTTTAGTGAAGATTTTATAAACCACTCATAGGAGGCTGATAGGTCTGTAGTTCCTGAGATCCTCAATGTCACCTTTTTTATGTAGCAGGATCACTGTAGCGTTGTTCCAATCCTCAGGAATCTTCCCTTCATTAAGGCATCGAGTGAAAACTTGGGCGAGTACTGTTTCAATTTCTCCACTTGCTTCTTGTATGATGTCTACAGTAATTCCATCTTCTCCTGGAGCTTTCCCCCGCTTCATGTTCTTGATTGCATTTGCAACTTCTGCTGGGAGGACTGGAAGAACTGTGGTACTGGTACCTTTCATGATGTCGGGAGTACATGTATCATCCCTTTCATATAATTTGGAGTAGAAATCTTTCACTCTTGTCAAAATTTCGCCTCTATTTCTTGTTACAGAACTATCTTCTTTTCTCAGTGCCATAATGTTTTCTTGACTTACTGAGATGTCCCGTAGGCAGATAGCTGGAGAGCAAAGTGCAGGTAAGCAGCCAGTTGATAGACGAAGTGTCGACAGGCAGGCAGTTAGAAGGTGGAGGAAGGAAATAAGGCTGACAGGACAGTGGAGCAGGTAATGAGAAAATTTTTGAACCAACGTTCCTTATATTTCCAGGGGACCCAGTGGAAATTGTAATCACTTCCGAGAAAGTTCCACCCCGCGAGCTAGGAGATAAGCAATCATACAGTGACGAGCTCAATTTCCCTTTGCATGAAGTTCCTACACAGTTTTCCCTATCCAGGAAATTTATTATTCACTTTCATTTGTCTGAAAGTTCAGTTTAATCTTACATCCGGTGCATTCTGGCACCTCGGTAAACCATGACTCCAAAGGTCATTCGTGTGTGTGGGAGGGGGGGGCGTAATAAGTAGAGAGCCTGAAGACAAAGATATCCTAACGGGTTTGAATCCCCCACGTTTAAACACAAGTCCCTTTTTTGGCCTAAAGAAACATAGGCAATGGGAGATAAAGGCAGCAAGTCAGCTTCACTATCTTTGTGAAAACCGATACAACCTTTTCCATAATTGTACCTATTAATAAGCAAAAAAAAAAAAAAAAATTAAAAGATGTATCACATACCTGCTCCACCGTGGCTTTGATCTCGTTTAGGAATGGAGTCCTAGGCTTAGCAGAGAGAGTTATTCAACTGAAAGTATATTCAAGATTACCATCACCATAGGCCACATGCTGTCGAGGAATAGAATACGATTTTCCATATATTTTAATCTTAGATAAATCACCACTCAGATATTTCACTTCTTTCTCCAGACACCAAAGCTTGCGATTTAAAAAATACATTTCCATATGAAAAATGTACTCTATCTTTTACAAAGTGCGAGCTGGTGTGCAAGGTACAGACAGTACACAGACTTTTAAACATTGTGGAGACGATGAGACGAAGGGTGAAGGATATGACGTAGTAGCAAAAGATACAATTGATTGGATCGGTAGAATGATGTAGTCTGTGTGTGGGGGGGTGAGGGAAATGCCTGCCTCTACCGGAAATTTTTAATCACAAAAAATTTAAATATTTTTATATATTTTAGAAATTATTTTTAATCACAAAAAAATTAAATATTTTTACATATTGAAATATTATATTTAAACAGAAGGGTGGAAAATAATTTAACAATTAAATTTATTATAGGAAAATTCATCCATTCATTTTATAGGAATTTTTTTTATAAGATAAATTTAACAATTTTTATAAGAAAATTTATGATTTTTTTTTCGCCCAAGTGTTTATGTGTGTGTGGGAAGTCAAGTATTGAACAAATAATATATAAATACTGATAGAAAGGAAAAGAACAGCTTTTTTTTTTTTTTTTTCGTAAATGAATAAAATTAGAGAAAAGACTAAAATAAATAAATAAATGATATAACATACAGATTTTTCAACAATACTTGAACTTCCACAGTGATAACTGTTTATGTTGTGGATTCTGTGAGTAGAGGTATGGGGGAGCGACGATGTTAATATGATAAGGAGGTGGGAAGACGAAGCATACAATCATTATAACAAAGCAGTGTGGACCTGTGATCCCCATGTGCCAAGCAGCCTGTCATGAAATGGCTCATTTTATTGAGAGGAGGACTTAACTTAATTTCATTTTCTTAGTTGGCGGGTTCTCTCAATTAATAATACCCATATGGTAGCGTACAAACATTACCCGGGGATATGACTCTTTTATCATCGTGTGGGCTCAGGGACTTTTTATTAAAACTGACTAAGAATATGGAATGCTTAAAACGTATTGTTGTAGATACATTTTTAAGCTCCCGGTTTTCAAACAAAGATTTTCTTTAGTCACCAAAGTGTAAGTGATTGGTCACAGTAGTCCTGCCTTCAATGCATACATCTTCGCCCTGAGCCCAACAAATTCTTCAATGGCAGTTCCATTCATCTCATCTTTGATTTAAACAGGTGAGGGAGTCCTTGTGTGGTTTTGTTGGCCTGATGACGTGAACGGCGTGTTCATGAAAGTGCTTGCCGGTACAGCACTGACTGGAGTGTTCCTTGTGTGAACGGTGTCTCCTAACCCGACGAGTTTGTTTGTTCTCAAGTGTTATAATTTTTAATCATTAGATATTTTTAAACGTATGAATGTTTTGGGGTATGTATTTAATTGAGAGTTATAAATTAATTTTAATCAAAAGTTTTAGTTGGTAAATATTTTAACTAAGAATAATTGCGTGTGTTAGGCTTCTCTCTCGGGGCGGGAGTACGTGTTTCACCGAGCCTGTAATGTGCTGCATATGTTCCAATATAGGTATATGATACCTTTATTATTCATTAGTTAAGCATGTTTCAACCATGAAACTATCCATTGAGATAAGTTTCATGATGTGCATTAGTAACAGGCAATTTTTTAAATTCAATTCTGCATCTCTTTTTATGGAATAAAGGAAAAACTGAAAGTAAGATATACCATAATGTAACGAAAGTAAGATATACCAGATATATATGTAACGTAACTGAAAGTAAGATACATCAAATTCTATGAAGGTAATAATAGCAAACAGAAGTTTGAAATCTGAAAAATGAAAAGTTTCTTGGCAAAATAAAGTATCCCTTGATTTTTACAAAAAAGGCAATTTTCCCTGATTTTTGGAACCATTTTCAAATTTCCTGAGAATTCCAGGTTTTCTGTTTTCCAGGTTGCAAGGGAACCCTGTCATTACATATCATGAGCTTTTGACTCATAATGCTTGCCAATATCCTTCAGTATCTTAGTGAGCAATGAATTGCAGTGAAAGTTTAATAAGATATGAGGGGATGCTGACAAGTTCTCGGCCTCACCAACAAGGAAATGGACTAGAGCCATGAAACTTACAGACTATTCCACATATTCATCCCGAAGTTCAACACACTTGGCACAGCATTTCTGGAGTTTCTTCAACCCTTCCAAAAAAAAAATTCTGAGGTCTGATCACTCAAACACTACTCTGCTGTTGATATCATCTCCGAATCATTCGAATAAGGCTTCCCTTTCAAACTTTTTTTAAAGTTTGGGAACAGGAAATAGTTCGATGGAGCAAGATCTGGTGAGCAGGGTGGATGGTCTATGCACTTAAACCCCAGAACCCTCAAAACATGCGCCAGCTCACAAGTCTTGCCAGCCTTGTGAGCTGGCACATTGTCCTGCAAAAAGAGAACACCTTTCCACAGTTTTCCTGGCCTTTTTTCCTTCAACGCCTCCTTTAATTGGCACAGCAAGTTGGAATAGTATTCAGCATTTATTGTTTGGCCCTTCGGGTGATAGTCAGTAAAACCCTTCCGAATCCCAAAAAACTGTTGCCATGATCTTTCCTGCAAACCTTGAGTCTTGAATTTCTTTGGCCGTGGAGAACCCGAGTGCTGTCACTACAGGGACTGTTGTTTCATCTCTGGATTGTAGTGATGAAACCACATTTCATCAACAGTGACAATTCGCTGCAAAAAATTATCACCAGATCACTCAGAATGCTGCAAAACTGATTTGGAAGTGTCCACTTGTGTTTGTTTCTCATCAGCGTTCAAACATTTGGGCACTCGCTTCACTGACATCTTCTGCAAATCCACGTGCCCGTGAATTATGAATCCAACATGTTCCCTGCATACCTCCAGTGTCTCAGCTATTGTTTTAGCTGAGATTCACCGATCTGTCAAAATCAAGTCATGAACACGATCAACAATTTCAGGTGTTGTCACTGTTGAAAGCCTCCAAGATCTTGCTGAATCTTTGATCTCAAAGTCTCCATGCTGAAAGTTGGCACACCATTTCTTCACAGTTGAATATGAAGGGCACTTGTCACTTAATGTTTGCATCATACACTCATAGATTTCCTTTGCAGTTTTCTTCTGCAGGAACAGAAATTTCATGACAGCCCGGAGTTCCACATTTGAAAATTCAACACTTTGCATTGACATGATTCAGTTCAGGACGTCAAACATCTGAAAAAAAAATGATAATAAAGAGCTATTAGTCTGAAAATTGGCACTTTACAATACAAAAGAACACTCTTCAAGCTGCAGTAACAAAATAATGCTACAATTGCTGGAAGTGGGTTAGGCTGAGAACTTTTCAGCATCCCCTTATATCTTTGACCACTGCTGGACTTTGTGGATGCTGTTTGTTCACATTTTTGTGAATGTCATACAACTGTGGAAGCATTAATCCAAATAGTAGTTTCAGTCATGGACATCCGTGTTAAGTTGCCAACTATTTACCCTCTTTAGAAAACGGGTAGGTTCATATTTTGTATAATTTGTTACATACCAAAAGTAGTCGCTGTTGATTATGTTAAAAAAAAAAAAAAAGCTCAACTATATACATGCTACCATTAATGCATTATTTTTGTCACGATTCTATATAAAGCATGTGACACTTTCTATACCCTTCCCACCTATGTTAATAAACATACTAAAAATAAATGGCAGTCATTTTAAAACCCACAAATTATGTGTTTTATAGACAACAAAACAGCATAAAATTATGAAATTTCAATTTAATACACAACTATATTACAAAGATTACATTTATAAATTTAATGATTAAAATTTACTTCGTTTTAGGACACAAAGGTCATGTTCTTATCATGCACTGTACATTAAAATTCATTATACAATGAAATTATGTGGGACACAAATGATGAGCAACAGGTTTTGTGAAATGTGATACATGACCTGAATCACTGTCACATTTACTTAACAAAATCATGGAACAAATTTTGCACTTTAATATTGAATGCACGTCAAGAGTGAACAACAATATTGTAAATTAGCATTTTAACAACCAAACAAAAAAAAAAATCAAAGTTATTTGTACAACTATAAAAATCAAAGTTTATTTGTACAACAGTAAAACAAAAAACCTCAAATGTAGAACTTTTAACTACTACTATTAATCAACAGTAATATAACAGAAAAAAACAACTGAAACTTTTTCAACTTAATAAAAACTAATTAATGCCCATCAAATGAATGCATCTACATAATTAATGGAGAATACCGTGCTCCAAAGAGAAAATAACATTTATGTGTCATGCAAAACCTAAATAAACCACTACATAATTTAACCAAGAAATACATTTTCAATAAACCAAGGCCAAAAGGTACATTTTATGTCAACAATAGAAACTTTGCATTCTTTGTGAATCTGCCATTTATGCGACACTAAACAGTCACAATTTATGCAAAGTAACAGCTTCAAATAAATATATGTTCGGACATCTTTCCACAATCGAAATCTGCAGTGATGTTTAATATTAACAGATATGTTCAATTGAATAATGTACGGGGCCATGGATGTAGGAAATTATGGGAAACTCTTAAAGTACAGATTTCTGAAGCAGGGGTGTACTGATAGACCCTGCAACCCCTGTATTGGGGGGAGAGGGGGCTGGTGGCTAAGAGGGCTTCTAACCTTAGCAAAAAGATTTTAGAATTTTTTTGTTGAAACTTTATATAAAACTGGTTAAATAGCCAGGAATTTTTTATGGCAGCTTTTTGAATGAAGTAAAAAAAAAAGAAAATTAATCCCCCCCCCTCTCAGTAAATAGTAAAATTTGTTTCAGTTTTAAGAATCTGGATGGCAGTAAAGCAGCCATCCCAGAGGACTTGAGGCTCCTTTTCAGACATAGCAACAGTTCCTATACAAGTATATTAGCAAAAGAATGTGAGCAAATATCAGTTCAATATTTTTTTTTTTATTGGATAAGATGTTATGTATCACTGTTGCAATTGTGCATCCTTCAAAATATAATGAACTAAAAAGTGTTCTTCACTGGGATGAAAAAACAGGGACCTGTGTCATTTTTTATATACATATAATAACATAGTCAAGAGATTTTTTTTAATTCATGGCATTATGTGTTTTTATATTTAAAAGAAAATAATTTGGCTAGTTTGTGTGTGTGTGTGTGTGTGTGTGTGTGTGTGTGTGTGTGTGTGTGTGTGTTTGCCACAATTCTTAATTGTTGCTCATTTATTTGCTTACTTGTGTTCTGTATTTTCGTACAAATCGCAAAAGGTTATTAGACATTGTCACACAGCAGTTACATGCTTTGTGTGTGTGATTATGTGGCATTTCATAGAGGCTGGCTTCAGTTCTGTAAAAGAATAAAATTTGCATATGATTAAATTTGGCACAAGTATTTTGTATTGGTATGAAACTAGGGCAATCATTTTGATTACAAGTGTACATTTGTGTTACATGCAATAAAATGCAATATGTAATTTTAATTTAAAAAAAATATATCAGTAGGTTCCAAATAATTTGAATTATTAAAACTGTATTTACCAAGAACTGCAACTCAAAGACCTCACCAAATCCCATTTATTTGGGTTTGTATACTAAATTCTGGCAACAGTTCCTGCACCTCAAATTCTTTTTTTTTTTTTTTTTTTTTTGATTGGAGGTTTAACGACCACCGTAAGCAACTCAATGGGCTATAAGCAGTCGCCCGTCCCTAATTTAGGGTCACTGGTTCCAGGGAAGGGAGAGAGCCAGTGCCGTAAGACAAACACAACATCCATGCCTGACCGGGATTCGAACCCGGACCCCTTACGGACGAATGATCAGAGGCCAACGCCTTAGACCACTGCGCCACCGGGGCGGCGCACCTCAAATTCAAATTATACAATAGTTCTGGCACCCAGTCCTCAGATTCAGTTGATTGCGGATGATCAAGGCATGGCTGAAAGCTACCACTTAATGAACTTCATTACCATGCGTGACTGTGTGTTTTAACTCGATTTCATGTGATATTGTTGCGTGAAGCCCGAGTTCTCAACCATGGTTTATATGGGGGCTGGCTCCCTCCCCTTCCTGAAACCAGTGGCCCATAAATTACAAAGGGTAACTGCTTATGTGGCCCACTGAGTTGCTTACGGTGGTTATTAGATCTCCAAACAAACAAAAATTTCAATAAGGTGTCGATGGATGTAACCTAGTTAACTCACTTTGACCAAAGAAACCAAATTATGCTGTCCATAGATCTCTAGTTGTGAGAGCAATATTCCAGGTAAATTACCATCTGAACTGCAACACTACAGCTGTAATGCACACATGTATTTTCAGGCTGTGAAGTATTGCCTCAAGATTGTTGCACATTCAACAGTAGTTTGAGGAATTATCATCTTTATAACCTTATTTTCTGGTCAACTCTTGTATACTCGTATATCTATTACCACTACATATATTGATGAACATCACACAACACTCTATTCTGTCGGGTACAAAGGTAGGAAGAAAATAATTCCAAATATAAAAGGAGACAAACTACTTATACCATGGATTTCTAACTTCATTTGCTATATTGGGTGATATGAACTTGCATCACTTGACATTTTTCTCCAAAGTATAGATATCAGAGAAACAGCTCAACTGACAAGCAAATAAGAAACTATCAACCACAACTGCACAAAAAATGTTTTATATGTGCTCTATTCAGTTTTAAATATTACTGAAGAAACTATTTAAATATTAATCCAAGTGTCAAAACCATTTTTGTAGAAAAACAGTTTTGGCACTTAAAATTTTAAGTCATGTGCATTTTAACATTTCATTGCTAGAATTCAACACTAAAACCTGGATGATGACAAAAAAATCTTTTTCATCAGATCAATTAGTATTCCCTGTCCAAAGATCATACACGATAACCCTTTAAATGTTTTTAATTTCCTTTTGAACATTTAAAATTCCTTGTTTACAAAGGGGAAGTCTGAACTGTTGCAATAAATGAAATTGTTCAATGGGCATTAATAATCCACAGTTGAATCTGCAGATATTCAACCCAATGCCAAACTTTATTGCAAATCCCAAACCTTTCCCTCTAATTTGTTTCCTTTTAACTGCTTAAAAAATTTCTAATACTGACATTTGATACATTTTTGGAGGAAGCAACAGCAAAGAATTAGATTTATAAGCACAAGAGCCATGTATGACCAAACAGAATCAAACACAATATTTGTTAGTTCATATGGCTAGATTGCCATCATCTAATAATCAATCAAATAGGGCCTCATATCACCGGGCTCCTTACAAATCATGCCTGGGAGCAGCAATTATACACACACACATGATGAAAATCCTTAGTTGAATGAAAATAAAATTATGACACAGCTAATCAGATAGATTGTGCAATTCCTATTATACTTAATGGATCAGTAAAATAGCACAAGAGATGTAAAAAGGAAAGATAACATTAAAAATCAAAAATTGCACAGAAAACTCATTGCCTTCACCAGGAGAGCATCAACTTGGGGAAGTGGCTTTTCTGGTGTGTCAGTGAACAACAGGAAGAAACCAATGTAGACTGATGAATGCTTCAACGGCCATAACAAAAAGTCAACAAATTAGAGTTGGAAACAAAAGCTTTTGGACAAGCTATTAAAATAATAGAACAAAAAACTTACCAACATTTAAGTGGAAACATGCTGCAGAAACAAACTAGTTGGAACTGTCAAACTGGTTGAAAGGTAGACACAGATTGAATAAAATCGATTAATGGAAAGAAAAAACATACAACACAGGGGAAAAAAAGGTTGCGGTTAAGTGAAGGAATCGAACGAATGAAAAACTAACCTAAACCTGGACAAAATGTTGCACACAGACACTAGATGCAAGACTGTAAGTAGATGTCTTCAGTTACTAGGGACCAAGGACCAACCAAGTAGCACTGGGTATTAAGATTTTAACTTTGCAGTATCTGAGGGTTATCCTAGAGTATGGATGTGCAATTTAAAAAGCCGGGAAGTAGAATGAAAATTTAGAATTAACTGTTTTAGGTATTTATTAAGCTTATATTGTAAGATAGGAAATGAACTGGATATTTATTAAGCTTATATTCAGTGATAAGAAGTTTGAGGTTTTTGTTAAAAACCTTTCTTACAAAGGGAAAGTTTGAGATTCTTTAAAAAACCTCAAACTTTTTGTCACCAAATATAAGCTTACGAAATATGCATGAGACAAATCCCTACTGGTTGTCTTACGTTAAAACGTGCTTTAGATTAAACAAATATAATATCAAAGGTATCGTTTACCTAATATTGAAAAGTATTTCGCACGTTGTTGCTCTGTGAGGCATGTGCTCCTTTCCCGAGAGTGGTCTAATTATGTTACAGGTTTTTGTTAGTTAATTTTTTTTTTTACAAATAAAAGGATTTAGTTAAATATTTTTAGTTTTACTAGAAAAATTTTAAAGTTTTGATTGTGCTATTGGGCGGGAGTTTAACTAAAAATATTTAAAAACCTGTAACATAATTAGACCACTCTCGGGGAAGGAGCACATGCCTCACGGAGCAACAACATGCGAAATACTTTTCAATATTAGGTAAACAATACCTTTGATATTATATTTGTTTAAATATAAGCTTAATAAATATCCAGTTCATTTCCTACATCATTATCTAAAACACTTAATCCTAAATTTTAATTCTACTTCTCATCTTTTTAAACTACACATCCACACTCTAGACCACAGATCAGGAAACTGCGGCTGGCAAGCCACATGTGGCTCTTTGGGTATGTACATGTGGCTCTGAAGCAAAATTGAAAATGAAAATAAAAACTTTCATTCATAAAATTTTTAAAGGATTTTATTCACATAATGGTGATTTCATTTGTTTCATAGGTCTCTCAAAACCTCGACACTACTGAAGAATTTATTTTTTTTGTAATGCATGTCATTCGCTACAGTGAATATTGGAAACATTGCCCTTTTTAAATAATGCGCAGTTGTAAATAAATAAAAAAAAAAACAAAAAAAAAACTAGCTATCTCTGCTCCGGGAAGATGTATTTGTAAAATTATGTTTCTGTAGCATAGCTTTTACTATGCAGAATAATTTAATTTGTTTCATAGGTCTCTCAAAACTTAGAAGCGTGATGTCAGGGAGGGGAAAGCGAGCGTGAAGGGGGTCTACAGAGGGAGTGGAGGGAATAGTTGAGCAACATGTAGGCAAGTGCTCAAAGTGACTAATAAGTGAGCGCACGGGCGCCCTTTACTGGGCAACACAACGTTGGCAATGGCGAAATGTGAAAGCGGGGAATCCCCTACTAGGGAAGGTACGTGTTTATTTTGTGTAGTTGTTTACGGATGCGAACGAACGTGGAGTCTGTCGCTTTGCTGTTTCTGCAACTTAGTATTCTCTTTTGGCTGGTTACATCCAGAAACTGTATTAATCTTTGCATCCAAGTTTACTAGAAGTTACAAAGTATTGTTAATTTTTTCAAATTATTGCCAGTAGTACGATGTGAAATTATGCGAAGCTGTTGTCAAAACTATAAGATTTTACCAAAAACACTGTTGTGTTGCTCGTAATTTTTAAAGCATTAATAAGCATTTTCATTTCATTTATTTCATTTTAGTTGTTGCATACAAATTACATAGATTAAGTGAAAATGATTGTAGAGCAGATAAGCAACAACAGGGATGAAAAGAGGGAAAAGTCCAGATGGGCCTAATTTAGCCCTCTTCTCCCAAAACAATAATCCTGGAAACAAATATCAAGTCAAGCAGACATACTAGTAATTGGCAGCCCTGAGAGACAGTCATCATTATAATTTCAAATTAACTGCCAAAACGGCTCCATCCAATATCATTTTATTTATATTAATGATGTAAATTAAAACAATACCACTTAAGGTTTTACCAGATTAGTAAAAGTCCAGCAAAAACCAACAAATTTTAAGAAGCATATCGATTGTAGATAATCGAAATAAGTGTTTAAAGTGCGTTTCAACATGGCTATGAAGAAAAAATTAAGAAAAATAATAGATGAGCATGACGATTATGGGCAAAACACGTAACAATATTAACAAAGAAAGGTGACTTGATCACGCTAGTTACGTTAACTAAAACTTTTACAAAAATTCCTCTACACCCTTTTCAACCTTCCCTATGGTTAAGATATGTAGACGACATTTTCATTAGCTGGCCACATTCCGAGTCTGAGCTACAGATACTGATCAACTCCATTACAGAAAAATTTCCTTCCATCAAGCTCACTATATCTAAGGAAGTAAATCACAAAATTGATTTCCTGGATGTATCTATCTGCAGAAACGCTGATCTCTCCATTACTCGTTCCGTCTATCGAAAACCTTCTGCAGCCACTAACATCATTCCCTACAAATCTTGCACCCTGCATCTCTACAAGCTTGCAGCATTGAAGTCCTACATCCACAGGGCTCATATCATTTGCAACAGCCAACTCTCTCTTCAAGAAGAACTCTCCAAAATTTCTACAATAGCCCTCTCTCATGGTTTCCCTGCTGTTACAGTCAACTCCCTCATAAAGAAATATGAAAACCATTCGAAAATCGAATGCCTCCTTCCTCACAAGAAAGAAGACCTGAAATTCTGTGGTTCTGTTCCTTACCATCCTTCCTATGCTTATAAGTTACAGATTCTTTTTAGAAGTTTTGGTTACCATCTTGCCATTAAATCTACCCCAAACATCTTGAAACTTCTACAAAGGGATAGGGACAAAGTTGAAAGCCTGAACCTCCCAGGAGTTTACTGCATTCCTATCTCTTCTTCTACTGGGGATAACTTATACATTGGAAGCACATACAGGAGCATAAGCCATAGAATTTTAGAACATAGAAAAGATGTTTCGAAAGGCAATCCCAACACTGCCTTGTCTATTTTGACAATGGAAGACACATCTGCAGTTCCCCACTGGAACGAAGCAAAACGAATTGCTTCGTTTGACAATCGTTTTGCCCTCCGTTACCGTGAAAGCATAGAAATTATTTTCAACTCAATGACTTGCAACTCCGAATCTCCTCTCTACATTCCGTTAATCTGGAGATCAATTCTAAGTTTTGGCAACAAAAATAGGAAAAATTCAAATGTAGAATCTGGCAACAATCTTAGTCCTCCATTGGCGTGATGAAGACCTAAGATAAGGTCGAAAGCTTCCAACTTACGAACTTTTTGTAAAAGTTTTAGTTAACGTAACTAGCGTGATCAAGTCACCTTTCTTTGTTAATAGATGAGCATCGTGACTTTAAAACTGAATGTTTCGCGTTTATCTCAAACTCAGATGGCCTTCCAAAACTGTCTTATTTGCCAAGAAAAAGTAGCGCACAACAAAAAGTCAAATTTGGAGAGACACTTCCTGATGAAACATGCCTCATTTGCCAGAAAATATCCTGTCAGTGACACGAGAAAAAAGCAGTTGAAGAACTTCAGAAAAATGTTGAAAAACCAAGTTCTGTATTTAATTATTGGAGACATTCTGTCAATAATGTTAATATTGCAAGCTTCGTAGTGAGTCAGGAGATTGCTAAGAGAGCAAAACCATTCACAGATGGTGAATACATCAAATGTTGTTTTGTTAATGCATCTGAAGAACTTTTTTGGGATTTCAAAAACAAAGCAGATTTTAAATAATATTAAAAACATACCGTTATCTGCCAAAACAGTAGCAGATAGGACAGTTAAAATGTCCTCAAATGTGACCGACCAACAAGTCAAAGACATTAATTTAGCTTCAGCTCTATCAATTGCGCTATAGTTTTGCGACATCAAGGACACAGCCCAGGTTTCCCTTTTTGTGCGGTACATATCATCTGAGGGTCCTTCTGGGATTATTGCCACTCAAGGGCCAAACGCGTGGAGAAGAAATAGCAAATGCAGTCTTTGAATGCATGAAAAAAAATCATATCCCACTCAATAAAATTGTGTCAATTGCAACCCATGGTGCAAAAAGTATGACGGGAGTGAAAAAGGGTTTTGTTTCAATTTTAAAAGGAAAAATTAATCATGAAGTGATTACTTTCCATTGTATACTCCACCAAGAAGCACTTTGTGCACAAACATTTCCAGAAGAAATCGGTAAAATTCGGGAATTGGGAATTAAGATTGCCAATTTTATTACAGCAAGGCGACTTAACAATCGACAATTTAAAGAGTTGCTAAGTGCAATGGAGAGTTAGTATTCAGATCTTCTCCAGCACAACAGCGTTTGATGGCTTTCCAGAGGCGACGTGTTAAAGCGTTTTGCATCTTCCATAAATGAAATCAAACTATTCCTCGACAACAAGGGTGTTCAATATTCAGAATTAACAGAAGATCAGAGGTTGTAAAAATTGTACTTTATGGTGGATGTTACATCACAACTGAATTTGTTCAATCTTAAATTACAAAGCAAGGGAAATACTACTTTTTCAATGGAAGAAGAAGTTATTTCGTTTGAAAAGAAATTGATTCTGTTCGCTGATGATTTAGAGAGGGGAACTTCAGTTCATTTCCCAAACTTGTCTCAATATTGCCCAGAAAATAATGCCCTCATTAACAAAAATTATTTCAAGACAGCAGTCTTAAACATGAGAGAATCTTTTCTTCAAAGGTTTCAGGAATTCAGAAATGATAAAGCGACTCTAGCTTTTATTACAAATCCTCTTAATGCCAATGTGAAGGAATTAAATTTTTCTCCATTTGATATTGGCACAGTTAATTTTGAAATACAATTGTTGGACTTGACAAGCAAAGACTTATTTATGGAGCTCCAAATTTGTACGTCTTGGTACTGAAATAGAAGAACTGGAAAAAGAAAAATGCAGTCTGATTTCACAGCACAAGCACACTGATATAAAAGACCTACAGAAAACAGACTCAATGATTTTCAATACTTGGAATAGTCTTCTGGACTTGTATCATGAGCTAAAAAAAATTGCATTTGGTGTTTCCCAGTATCTTTGGGTCTATGTGAGCAATCGTTTTGTAACATGAATTTCATTAAATGTAAATTGAGGAGCCAAATTACTGATGCCAACTTGGAATCGTGCCTTAAATTAAAAACGAGTTGTTACAAACCGGCCATACAGAAACTTTCTAAGGAAATGCAAGCTCATTGCTCACACTGATTAAAACCAATGAGAGCAATTTTTTGTGTGATTTAATATTTATATTAAGTTAATATTATAACTTAATATCATAAATAAGTTATACTATTAATTAATAAAGATATAATTAATATTATAACTTCTTATAATATTACTTTAAATTTTTCTTATTTGTAAATATATATTTATGGCTCTCGAAAAAATTTTTAATTGTTGTGAGGAACAGGTTTGGCTTTTTCGTCTCAAAAGTTTACCGACCCCTGCTCTAGACTAACGTTCAGACCCTACAAATTTAAAATCTAGAGAAAATACCAAGTGCTACTTGGTGGGTCCCTACTCCCTAGTAACTGAAGACATCTACATACACAGTCTTGCATCTAGTGTCTACGCACACCTTTCTGGCTTTGGTTAGGTCGCAGTTTTTTGTTCGTTTAATTCTTTCACTTAATTGCAACTTTTTTCCCCCTCTGCTGTATGTTTCTTCTTTCCACTTAATCGATTTTATTCTATCAGTGTCTACTTTCAACCAATTTCACAGTTCCAACGAGTCTGTTCTTTCAGTATGTTTCCAGCTAAATTTTGGTAAGTTTTTTGTTCTATTATTTTAATAGCTTGTCTGTAAGATTATTTTAATAGCCAGTTTTTGTTTCCAAATCTAATATATTTGACTTTTTGTTGTGGCCTTGAGAGCATTTGTCAGTCGACATTGGTTTCAGTCAGACACCAGAGAAGCCACTACCCGGGTTTGCTGCTCTCCTGATGAAGGCAACCCAGTTTCTAATTGTCTGATTTCCCATGAGTTTTCGTTTCCTGTGGAATAGTTGGTTTCAATGTTATCTTTACTTTTTACATCTCTTGCTGCACACACACGTGTGTGTGTGTGTGGGGGGACTAAATATTTAAGCTATTGGTCTTCAAATATTTCTAAAAATATTCATAGAAATATTACATCTCAGTTTTTAAGAATAACACAAATTTGTAATACTAAGGTTAACATCACAAAACAACTAAAAAGTTATTTTCTTTCTGTATTAATAATAACTATCCCTATGGTTACAGTCTTTTTCATTTTAATAATTTACTTGCCTCTCTGAATCATAAAAAAACTTTTAATATAAGATTATGCAATATCATTGTACCTTTCCCTTTGAAATAACCATTTCCTCGGGCTTCAAAAATTACATGCACTTCTTCCGAGTTGCCCCGGAAAATTTAAATACATCACTAGCTGACATCCACTTTTAATTATGTCACTGGCATCTTTTATATTTCTGAACACACCAGCAAATTCTGAGGGTTGCTGGGATGTGTTCGGCTTGAGTGGGGTAGGAAGTTCTGTTAACCGTGCCTGGTGTGCCAATGTTTACATTTGGCTGATGTGAACTGAATTGGATATATTAATTTCCAGCCCAAGGTTTGTTGTGAGTGACAATTTTTATCATTCATGTTCCTCATTTTGGGTAGGTCTAAAGACTGGGTGTTTTCTCTGAAATTTAAAAAACACAAATTAAATAGACATCTTATTTTGGCCAATTTGGGCTAATTTACACCCACATGGAACTTGAGGTTTGAGGTGTGATTGGTGGTTGGGGAAGTCTTTCCCTGATGGGTGGTTCTCAGCCACTGGCCACATAATTGTTTGGGGTTTTCTTTTGAAGTTGTGTTGTGTCAGTGTGACTGAGTGTGTGACTTGAGTGAATTCTAATTTTATGTATATTACTTGTCTTTAATTTTAGCAGCTAAGTGCAGCTTTAGGATAGTGTGAATTTGACATATTTTCTTAGTTAACTTTTTTTATGGGATTTATCTAGGTAAAGTTTCAAAATTCTGCAAATTTTCGGAGAGAGCTCCTCTCCTTTGTCAGGCAGACATACTTTTCTGAACACACCGGCGAATCCTGAGGTTGCTGGGATGTGTTTGGCTTTCTTATGTATTTCTTTAGTGTGATATAAATATATATACATATATTAATTAATACAAATTCACAATGGCAAAGCACATAATTAAACATATCACAGGGTTAAGAATTATATTTGGGCTTAACAATTTCATTATCTACTTCATTAACAAACTTTTACTTATGGGCAACTTGTTTCGGTAACATAAGGGTATATCTATTAGCATCTATTACCAGTCTGTTTCTGAAGTCAGTTCATAAAACCACTAATCAGTGCAGAATCACAAAGGTAATAAAGGAGAACAGAATTAAGGATATCACAGAAAATATAACTATATATCTTGAGGAATCTGGGGAATTAATGTATAGTTTGGTCCAAACTCTAGTAATAAAAACTTTTACAATAATTTCAACCTCTCAAAATTCATGAAGGCCATACAAAAAATAATAAATGAAAATGGGTAGACAAATCCCATAAAGTAAGTAATTATATCACCATGATCAACAGAACATATTCTTTTGCATGTTACATGTGATGGGCAAAGGGTAATAATCATATGGTGCACATTACAACATTCAAAAATTGCCCTTAAAAATATAAATAACAATAGTGAAGCATGTTTACTTAGTACTAAAGACTAAATTCATAGCAGCTGCTTTATAAAAATCAGTTATAAGCACACATAACAGATCACATCATAGTCTCTTCAAAGAGTAAGCATGCATATGGCATGGTAATATAAAGTGAAAAGTTTTTTCTGGATCAGTATTTAAGATATACACATATACAAAAAGCTGGTTATAAATATTAAAATGAAAATTTAATAAAACATAAGTGAGTTAGTGACTATATGTTACCCTCCATACTTAAATAAATCCACAACTTCATATTATACACTATTTGGAAACTCATGCACACTATTTCAAAAAATGGTCACATTATACTACAAGAACAGTTACAGAAATTAAATTATGCATTGATCAAACAATACAATGTTATCACATACAGTAATTAAAAGTGTCAAACAACAGTGCAACCTCAGTTATACAAAGACATGACATAAGTAAATAGACACCTGTCGTAATGTCATTTTTGCTATGTAGTGAAGTCTATATTGCATTGTATGCTCGAATTCCCTTTAATATATTTTGGAGGACAACGTCAGTGGGTAGGTGACACCAAACAAATGTGCCTCGATCCAAGGGAGCCAAAGAACTTTAGAAGCAACTTTCAGAGCTAGGACAAATCATGGAACGATAGGATCTCGGAGCCAACCAGTGTCTATTGCTACAAACCTGAAAATTCCTCTTGCCACAGTTAATTGAGTGGTAGTGAAATTCAAGAAGGCAGGTAATGAAGCACCAGCACCATGTACAGGAAGCCCTGAGCCATCCCAGAGGTGTCTTCTAGCTGTCAAACGTTCTGTGGAAACCAATCTTCGTAGCTAGGTTGCTGAGATTGCAGAACAGCTCCAAGTGAGTTCCAGAACTGATCAGCGGTAAGTTCACTGACTTGGCTATCATGGAAGAGCGGATCGAAGTAAACTTCTTTTACAAGAAGCAAATATTTGTCGCAGGTTGGCAGGGGTGACAGACATTATTAAGAGACCCTTAGCATTTTGGCACACTATCATATTGCTCAATGAGTCCCAATTTGCACAATTTTCAAACAATGGAAGGACCTGGGTGTGGCAATTGTGTAGCCCGGAATTCAGCTTGAAACACATATAGCCACCTGTGAAAAATAGCAGTTTTTCAGTCATTATATGGGGACCCACATGACCACTGGTCGTTCAGTCCTCCTAGTCTGAATGCAACATCAATCCAAAAAAAATACATAACTATCCTTGAGAGGGGCCCACTACTGGTATTCTCCAGATAGCGTTCCATGTCATAGAGCAAAATATACAAACATGGCATGGCATGAATAAAACTTCGTCCAGAAACTGTTGTGGCCAAGCTAGAAACCTAATATGAATCCAACTGAACACCTGAGGGCCATATTGGATTGAAAATTACAACGGATACCACAGAAACTAACCAACGAGGAACACCTACTGGCAGTATTATGTGAATCGTGGGCTCAAATTACACAGAGCACCATTGCTAATCTCACTTCCACAATGCCTGACAGGGCGAAAGCCCTATGTACTGCAAAGGGTCTGGCTACCAGATATTAAATCCAGCTACAACCATTCCATGCAGACAGAAAATAAATATTATTAACAAATCAGGTATCTATTTACTTATATATTTTTCTAGGAAATAGCCTTAAAAAAACACATAAAAGAAATTTCAAAATATTATATACTACTGTAAAGTTTTGGATGACCCCCCCCCAAAGAAAGGGAGAGATTTTAGATTACACAGACTTAATGTAATACATACATGTGTTACAGCACTCGCAGTGCAAGGCTGTACATTAAAGGCAGGAAACCCCATTCCAATTTTATTATTTTTAAATTTAAGTCTGCAATTCAATAAATTGTGTGTTCTGAATATATTTTCTTTTGTACTTGTTGCCCTTTGTCATAGGCAGATTTCTGGACTTACATTTACCCCCCCCCCCCATTTGTGCACCCCCCCTTCCCAATCTCCATTTTGTCCCAGCTCAAGAGTAAGTAAAAGTAGGAGGAAAATAGGAGGGTATTGAAGGGTGTCGGCAAAAGTGAACTAGGTTGAAGTCAGGCATGCTGCGGTCGCTGTGGAATAGCACTTCCCCACCCCCTTAAGTGGCTAGCAACATTACAATATCTTATCGGAGGATGAGCCCCTCATTGCATAGGGAAAATGGAAACAGTTCAAGGCAGTGGATGTAATACAGCATTGTGCAAGATGATTTATTGGGAGTATGAAAATGTCAGTGGGTCCTTTCACTCTCACAGCATAAGAAAGCGAATTTCAAAGGACTCAGGAAGTGAGCCGTCTTGCTGGTGACATTTGGTAGCACTTGTATTGCAAGCAAAATTTATTGCTCGGCGGTTCACATTATCCAAGTGATGGTATCTTGGAATTTCACAGGGTCATGGATTCATTAGGTGGAGAGCAATTTACGGGGAATTCCATAACCCTCCTAACGAATAATTTGGCTTCATGCTAATTTTGTGGCCAGTCGAATTTGGGTAGGTGTTTCAATTCAGGGAGGCCTTTGTTCCCCTGCCCTGGATTGGAGCTCTTTGAAATTGAAGATAGTGGGAGGATCCTGCTGGAGAGGTTGAGAGAAAAAAATTCAGGAAGAGAGAAAGGAAGAAAAATCAACATTACTTGAGAGTAGTACTTTACTTTGATCATTTTTACAGAGTTTTGTAGAGGGACTTAGGTTCTTTTCCATCATTGCAGTTAGTCACAGAAAATCAATAACACTTTTTACTGTGAATGCTTGAAGACAGACTTAGGGCTCTGGCTGTCATTGCAGCTAGTCAGGATTTCAAGGAAGACTTAGGATACTGCCATCATGGCTGTTAGGCATGGAAATAGGATGACTCCTCCATAGAGTTTTGTTGAGAACGTTTGAAGCAGGACTTCACTTGGAAGTTTTTACATCAGCCTTAGGTGCCAGGGAGTTGACAAGGAGGTTCGCGGTGGATATTACCAACCACGATCTAAAGGTTGGCCGAGTATCCTGCGAGCGACGTGTACCAATGAGTGGTGAGTAAAGATGACCAAGTCTCCTGGTGATGGAAATGAATCTGTGATGCAGCGATTAACAGAACTATGAACTTTTTGTGCCCTAGAACTTAGTGTTATTTGTGGAACTATTAAAGTGCATGTGGGAATATGCATTCAACAGTGTGTGGCCTTCGCCTTACAGTCTGCACCATGATGAAGACAAGGTAGGAATTCCAACCTTTAATTTCGGGTGTTACCTCAGTGTTAACATACCCCCCCCCCCCCCCACCACCACCACCACACACACACACACACACACACACACACACACATACCCCACCCCAGTGATGACAATGTTGCATAAATTATTCCTACAAAACCAAAAACCAAAAGAAAAACGAATAATGGAATGCAGGGCAAGTTCTCGCCGGAGAAATCGATTATTTGGTGTAGTGTAATGTCAACCTGTAAGACAGAATAATTATTAAAGTGTGAATTAAGAAAGTGAAAGTTGAATTTAAATATTCTCTCATTGTGTTGCATAATTTAACGTAGTGATTCAAGAATTATAGAGTTCGAGCAAAAATTATGCACAGTGTTGATCATCGATTTAATGTTCTCTAGTGGAAGTGTCAAATTTTACTTTTGAATATATAAAACCATAAATGAGAAGTTTAAAGTGGTTAGCACGAATAAAGATAAACATAAATAATTGTCATTTTATAATAGTTTGATTAATTGATATAAGGCAGGTGTCCGTATATTCCACCTATGCAAAGTTTCCTAATTTTCAAGAGAAATAAATGTTGGTTCAATTTTAAATTTTATCTCGAGTGTTACTTTGAAAGATTACCCTTTTTGAGTTCTCACTTCATGCTTGCAGAGAAAGTACCTTTAAATTCTTAAAAATGTGTTTAACAACAATCGAGCGTGGGGTGTGAAAGAATGAATGGATGCATTACGGATGTGTTCAAAATGACAACCCGGGTAGTTTAAGACAAGGTTATTTGTCAACAACATATATTCACATAGGGATCAGTTCAGTTAAATGTCCTAAAATCTTGACAGTCTAAATTATTGTGGCACACCATGAACACTTCGATTCCCGAAGGTATCTGCAGTATGAAACACAACGCCCGTCAGTGAGTCTTGAAACTGTGTCAGCCCTGATCCAGGGAATCGAAGGTGATAAGTCATCTGACAACCCCTTGGTTACCAATTTATCGTCAGGTGTACCACTCGAGGGACCTGCATGACAACACATACATGAATACCTTGTTCACTACCTTTAGCCTATGCCTACTTTGATAATTTTGTAATATTTCATTATAAAACCAAGGTAGAGAGAAAGATGGAAATTCTGTACAATTTCATACTTTCAATACATGAAAAATATATATATTCTTTTTAAACACTAATCAGTAAATCCAAATACGATTTTGCTTTATATTCAGTACCCCTATAAGCATCACTCTTTTCAAAGCAGTTTGTTCCACTAGTTAATTTAGCATCACTGCAGAGTAACATATTCACTGATCTTTCCTTGTTTCAAATTTCTTGATTTCAGAGAAAAATAAAGAGATCTGAGAATGTTATTTAGTAAATTTTGAATTGCATCATCTATTACATGGCTGTGGAGGAGGGGGGGACGCATTATCTCAGTTCTCTTGAAGTTGCAACACACTGGGTTACTTAATAAAAAAATCCACATATTTTTAATATGAAACTCAAAACTTAACACATAATTGCAAAAGCATATAAATGAATTACGTATAACCAAACCAAAAACGCGATAGATATAGAGGGTGTTTCAAAAAGAATGACCCGATTTCAAAGTAGTATATTTAATAAGGCAAATGTGGGATAGTTACAAAACAAAGAGCCAAGTATGAAGGAAGGTCTAAAGTTTCACTCACCACAATTACAAACACTCAATGTGCCCTCCACCTGCTGCACAGACATTATCAAGCTGTAGCTGAATTCATCCCAAATGCGTCGGAGAATGTCTTCAGTCACAGAATTTACTGCGGCTGTGATTCTTGTTCGGAGCTCATCCAAGTCAGTGAGTAAAGGGGGAACATAAACACGGTCTTTTACGTATCCCCATAAAAAAAAATCACATAGTGTGATGTCTGGAGATCTCGGAGGCCAAGCATGTAGCGCCAAGTCATCGGGTCCCCTGGGTCCAATCCAACGCTGAGGCAATGTGTCATTTAGAAACCGGTGAACTTGGAGGTTCCAATGTGGCGGTGCGCCGTCCTGCTGCAAAATGTAATCTTCAGAGTCGTCCTGCAGCTGTGGAAGTAGCCAGTCCTTCAGCATTGCAAGATAGGGGTTGCCCATAACCGTGTTGTCCGCAAAAAGAAAGGGCCATAAACCTTTCTAACAGAAATCGCGCAAAAAAACATTCAGTTTTGGTGAATCACATTCATGTTGGAGAGTTTCATGTGGATTCTCCAGACCCCACATGCAAACATTTTGGCGCGAAACTTTCTCGCTTACATGAAAGGTTGCTTCATCGCTAAAAATCAATCTTTGTACGACTGTGCCGTCGTCCTCCATGTCCTCTACCAGAGTTGCACAAAAATATTTTCGTAGTGTTTTCTTACCTCCACGAAGAGCTTGCACCAGTTGCAATCTGTACGGCTTCAGCAGCAAATGCCGTCGTAAAACACGCCAAACAGTCACATGAGGGATGGCAAGTTCGCGGCTCGCACGATGAGTTGACTTCCGTGGGCTTCGCTGAAATGCCTCGTGAATTTGTTGCACATTCATCGCTGAGGTGGTTAGTCGTCCAGGACTCTTTCCCTTACATAAGTACCCTGTTTCTTCAAATTGTCAATATCAACGACGAATGTTTTTGCCCACTGGTGGAGCACTGCCGTAACGCTGTTTAAATGCACACTGCACCGTAATCAAGGACTTGGTCTTGCTAAATTTGAGCACACAAAACGCCTTCTGTTGCCTCGATGTGATCTTCTCGCTCACTAAGCGTAGCGGCTGTTTGGACGCTCATGCTGCCATCTAGCGGTAGTCATAACAAACTCTGGGCCATCCTCATACACACGATACCAGTCGCATTCATTGGTGGCTCGTGGTTGCCAAGATATCCACTTTTCAAATCGGGACATTCTTTATGAAACACCCTGTACTATTGTAAAATATCAGAATTTATGCATAATTACGTATAAAAGTGAGAAACATATAACTGAGAGGGAATGGGATCCACTGTACTTAGTTAGCACAATGTAGGTGACTAGCACCTGGATGGAACGTGTATAATTTATGCCCCTTGGGAAATAACACAAATGAATCCAAAAGTGACTTGAACATGAATAAGCAGCTACCTGAGGAAATTTTGTTCTATTTTGAATTTATTCTCTGAGAATTTGTTCATAACAAATTTAATTTTGTATCATAATACATTAAAAGTGTTAACTCTTACAGCCAGAAAAAAAAAAAAAAGTTAATGCTAAAATGCTAAGATTCAGTGCCTGGGAGAAATTAATGAGTACCAAACAATGTGATATTCATAAACCAATAAAAAAACAGAACATTTATCTTTATAAGAATGAGCACAAGGATCCAGTTCCCATGCTGATATTGTTGAATTTTCTTTGCATGCAAAATTTAGGGAAATGCTGTGCAAAAATTAATTCTGATAAAGCATGATAAAACCTTTGATACAAATTAGGACACTGATCATTACCTGCAAAGCTGAAAACTGAAACACAAATGTGGATTTCATATGGTGAAGTGCCATCTATAATTAAGAGGGAAATCTACTTCATTTTTAAATGTTTTAATTTCTGTTCTGTCTTTGGCATATGTCTCAATAAAACTCAGAAATGATTCCTGTTTTTTACTCATTCTTTTCTTTTCAAAATCAATGTTGACAAATCTGATGACTTCAGATAAATGTCCTCAATGTTTGAAATCAGGTGAAGAGTCGAACAACATGCTGTAGTATTTATTTTTCCAGTTATCCAACAACTGGTTCTTTACAGCAGAAGAAAGAAACACGATGAATTTCTGGGGGACAAATGATAAACTGATTCAGATTACATGCTTGAAGTAATTTGCTAAAAGCACGTCATAATGACCTATGAGTTTCAGAAGAGAGATAATGTTTCCGGTTTTTTATCATTGGAAACTAAATTTTCCTCATGACCAGGCACAAACAAATTTTAGAAGGCCAGAAATTTTATGCATGAAAACACCCCTTTCAAAACATCTTGAATCCAGATCCAACTAAAGCAGGGTTTTTTTTTTTTTTTTTGGTTTTTTTTTTTTGTTTTTTTTTTTGGACTGTACTTAGGCTTCAAATTCAGTGTCTAATCCTCCTCTTTGTCGGTTCTTAGCTCCGTTTCTTTTCAAGTGTTGAAGTTCAAATTGAAAGCAGGTAAAGTGAACAGCATGCAGCATGATTATTTGGATGGTGTCTACAGTATCCAGGATCGATTAACTTCACCACCTTGCTCGTTTGCAAGTCTTCATTCAAATCATGTTGAAGTCACTGATTCAACCACTGGACACATTGAAACACACCCAAGATTCACATGCTATTATTTTTGTGCACGAAAATTTCATTTTGTGGTTGAATTTCAGGTAATCAACATCATAAAACATCAATACTGCAGGAACTGCTCCGTGACTATCATAGCACTTATTTTTAGCAGGTTTTACACTGAGCGACATTGAGAACTGGTGGTATTTCTTTTCACTAGCATTATTCCTAATTTTCTCTTAAATGGGTTTCAAGTATTCCACATCAGCCTCCTGAAATACATTGAGCAGTTTTTTTCTGTTGGTTCCCTCATGCAGGATACCTCTTTTACTTATATCAGCACTTTCACTTTCCTTGAAAGCCTGTGATCAATTGGTTTCTTGTTCTGATTCCAAATGACCCGGTTCCTTTTTTTTTTTTTTTTCATTAATAGCTCTTTACAAAAAGTTTTCATTAGATCACCAGATTTCCTTTCTTTGCCTCTTTTTCATTTTCTCAAACTTCCTTTTCTGATTTTGACAGCCACTTGGTTTTTCTCTTAACATGCCACCCTAAATAACACATCCACACAAAATACTTAAATTCGAACCATGGCCACTTACAAAGCTGAGTTTATAGTTCTTATTGAAAGGGCCCTAGAGCTATTATGGCTGGTAAGAATTAGCAAAGAATGCAAAGCTTTGAACTTCAAAAGGGAGTAACATAGAATTTTATGTGACAAAGTGCTATTGATTTCTACAAAATTGCATTAAAAAGTAACAGAACAAAACACACTGACATAAGATATCACTTTATCCGATAATTATATGATAAAGGTGCATTTAAGACATGCACTATTTTATTCAGTTTACATTAATTTAGGTCAGTAGTTAAGAGTGTTGTAGGCTGCTGGGAGGCAGGTGCAGGGGCTGCTCTCTCAGAATTATCATAAATTCATATTCTGAAGAGTGTAAAAAAATAGCCGCAAACCATGCTTAAAGGAGAGATCACTGTAGAAAAAGGAATTTCAGATAATGAGTGGAAGAAACATCAAATTTTTTTCAAAGAACCCAACAGCCAGGAGGCTCATTTTCCCTGTTTGGGAACCAACATAGCGAAACAAAGCCTTTTTTGGTGCTGATGAGATTCAAACCCATGTCTCCTCATTACAGAGCCACCTGTTCTCCCTCCTGAGCAACACCGACGAACTTTATTGCAATAACTTTGCCTTACTGACATGTGCATCACTTCTCGGGTAGGTATATCACAAGCAGAGAGAGGCATATAAGTACAACATGCAGATATGCCTAGCTTCCATGATATTTTTGACTACATGGTAGGGATGAAGAGTTAGTCATCTGTGCTCTGTTTCAGAAAGCCCATCTGAACGTTGAACCTTGAACAGAATTTTTCCAGCTCCACTCCAAAAGCATCTTCCTTTTGTTATGTTCATCATCAGATACTCATTTATTCTGTTCTGGTTCATTTTTCATTCTGTATTTCTGTGGAGAAATGTGTTGTTAGTGTTCACATAACTTTTACATTTCACTTGATAATAACAACCATTGGCTCTTCAGCAGTAGCCTAGTTTTCACATCTGTAGTAAAATTGTGCAAAACCAGTAATGAGATTTTTGAATGATCATAATGCTTTGAGCAAGGGAAAACTTCACTCTGCTGTGAGGATGTCTAAAACAGAAAGCTCTGGCACAGAATGATATCAAAGAAGAACATATGAGTCCAGTCAAGAAAAGTGTTGCTTTCACAATTGATACAAAAGCAAGTAAGGGCCATTGAACCTCTCAACAATAAGAAAAACATTGTCAAGTAAATGGTACTGTTCATCAGTGGAGCAGAAATTAGAACTTATAAAAATATTTTAAGAAATTCTACCACTATAATCACCTAAAGAGCAGGATATCTATGGAATGGTGAAAGACTTTTTCTATGAGAAAAAAGGTGTCTTTTGTGCCACACCCAGTAGTCGACATTAGGCTTCATGGCATGAACAATCCCAGGAACCATGGAAGCTGGAGAAAGAAAGCAAGGCTGAGTATATAGTTCTAATTGAAAGGGCCCTGGAGCTATTACGGTTGGTAAGAATTTGCAAAGAATGCAAAGCTTTGAACTTCAAAATGGAGTAACCCAGGATTTTGTAACAATCAAAGTGCTATTGATTTCTGCAAAAATGCATTAAAAAGTAACAGAACAAAACACATTGACATAAGTTTTCACTTTATCAGATAATTATACACTAAAGGTGCATTTAAGATATGTAACAGTAATATTTTATTCAGTTTACATTAATTTAGGTCGGTAGTTAAGAGAGTTGTTGGCTACTGGGAGGCAGGTGGGGTGGCTGCCCTCTCAGAATGATAATAAATTAATTCACTGAAGAGCGTTAAAAAAAAAAAAAAAGCATGATGTGAGAGTAAAATGAGAGAAAATTGTAACTTGAAGAGAAAATTATTGATTCTACATTTTCTTTTTTTAAGACTTTAGTTAGCCACATACAGTATTTCGTGAAGCCAATCAAGGTATACCTTAATGGTAGGTACGACCTCTATAAAGAGTATGAAAAAGCTATGCAATTAGGCATGGACCCCTCATAAGCACAAAAGGAATTGTCTGAAACAGTAGAAAGTGACACACAGAACTGAAGATATGCCAAACCTCCATGATCTTTTAGAATTCACCATAGAGATGAAGAGCTAATTAGTCACATGTGCTCTGTCTCAGAAAGCCCTTCCGAACACTGAAGAGTAAAAGGAATTTTTTGAAGCTCCCACCCCCAAAACTTCTTTCTTTTGTTATGTTCATCATCTGATACTCATTCATTCTGTTCTGGTTGGTTTTTCATTTTATGTTTCTGGAGAGGTGTCAGTTATATGTAAGCTAACTTTGAATCTCTGAGAACAGTTTAATGATATGTATGTAGGAATGTATTTCTGTAGTTTTGGTGTGCTGTTGGCATTCACACAACTTTTATGTTTTACTTTATATTTACCGCCATTGGTTCTTTAGTATTTACCTAGTTGTCACATATGTAGTGAAACTGTCAAAAACTGGTAGTGCGATTTTTGAATAATCATAATGCTATAATGGAGGTATTAGTAAGTAAAAACTGAGTACTGTTTGAGCACAGGTAGTGAAATAATATGAAAACAAAAGGGTGGAGTTTCAAGTCCACTCCCTAACCCAGATACAGAAAACTTGCTCTGACCTTACGGTACAGCAGCCTGCTGCTGTACTACAAGGTCGTGGTACAGCAGCAGGCTGCTGTACCAGTGTCTCTGTTTTCGAATAACATTGTCACACTCCTTACCAAATAAAAATTCCATGTGCCAATTATCTACATTTAGAGTCATTCCATATCAAATCAACAAGACTAACAATCTGACCCGTTTTGATTTCCTTGAAATTTGACATCATTGTTAGGTATGTAATTTATGCATAAATTCCAAATTTTAGCTCTGCCCACCCACAGGGTTTCAAATAAATGATCTTGAAAATTAGAAAATCATGACCTCTGGACAATCTTTGTGTACTTGTTTCTCATTGGGCTGGAAATTTTATTTGCCTTTTTATGGCATTTTGTATGAGCTTTTAAATCATGTGGTGAAAAAAAAAAAAAGAAGTAGGTTGAGCTTTTCAAGGTCACAGAATTAACCTTTGACCTTGAATGTTTTAAAAAATCTATTTTAAAAGTTTCAAAAAAATAGATGGCATCCCCAGAATTTTATTTACCTAATTGGGCTGAAAAGTGTCTTTTTGCAGATTTTCATATGAGATTTTAAATCATGAGGTGAAACAAAAAATAGGTTGACCTTTTCAAGGTCACAGGATTGACCTTGAATATTTTTAAAAACTAATTTACAAAAAAATAAAAAGGCACCCTTACAGTTTTGTTTACCAGTGTGCCAACTTTCAAGTTGGGTCACAATGAAATCATTATTATAAAACAAAATACACCCTCACCGAAAATGGCCTTAAAATGGCAAAAGGTGAAAGTGTTTTAGAGTTAAATAGCCAATTTAATTAGATTCATCAGTCAGAAGTTATCTCCATCATATGCAAAGCAGTAAACTTTTAATACATACTATTTTAAAAAATACCTAGTTTTCACACACTGTACTACCAAGGAACAAATTTAAAAAACAATTTGCAACAAAAACTCATTTTCATTTTTTTAATGTTCTAGTGTTGGCATGGCACTTTTGTTTTTACTCCCAGATGCCCCCCCACCTGAAATGGAAAGATGCATTTATTGATCATAGGGTGCATAAACTTTGCATTTTATAAATATATCAGATTAAACTTGTTAATTAATTGTCAAACACTTGCACAAAATGTCATTTCGTCACTTTTGGAGAAATTTTGCTCACTGTGGGCCCAACCTGTTGGCATACTAGAATACAAGTCTAACGATACTATATAATTTTTTTCAAAATTTTAAAATTAGTCTTTTAAAATATTTACAGTCAAAGGTTATTTTTGTGACCTTGAAATAGTCAACATAATTTCTTTTTTCAGCATGATACAAAAGCTCATATAAAATTCCATTAAAAAACAAATTTCAACCTTCTAACCTAATTAGGTAACGAGATACAACTACTCAAAGATTCTCCGAAGCTCACGATTTTTTAATTTTCAAGGTCATGTAATTTGAAATTTGAAGCCCTGTGGGTGGACAGAGCTAAAATTTGGGATTTATGCAGGTCTACATACCTAACAATCACACCAAATTTCAAGGAAATCAAAAAGGATAAAATAGCCATTTCATTGGTTGATTTGGCATGAGATGATCCTATGGCATATCTCATTACTGCTGTTACACTATATGCTGTCTGTAGTAAGGTAACTTAAAATTTTAAGGTATGTATTAGGTATGCAACTTAATTCTTGGCCCCTAACCACAAGCAAATCACAGAACGTCGGCAAATGCAAATAGCTGTGTGCGATAATGGCCAATTGCAGCGCCATCCAACAGCTTTCCAGGCAACCGTAACCGCTCACAGCTGTAGTGACAGAAAGGACGAAAGTTGACGGTGAAAGCAATGTCGTTCAAGAAGCAAAATTTGAGGCACTGCCTCCTGTTCGCATTTCAGCTAAAAAAAGTGCCACGGAAGCCCAGCAAATGATCTGTGCTGCTTTGGGTGGGCTGCTGTGTCCTACAGTACATGTAAGAAGTGGTTCCAGCGGTTTAAGCAGGGAAATTTCGATCTCCATGATACAGAACGTCCGGGACAGCCACAGAAAGTTGACGATGAGGAACTGGAACAACTGTTGGACGCGGATCCATGTCGCACACAGTCAGAGCTCGCCCAAGAACTCGGAGTAACACGGAAAGCCATTGCAAGTGCCTGCACAATCTTAGACGGATTCACAAGGAGGGGAGTTGGGTGCCCCACCAACTCACAGCTGCGAACAAGTCTAGGCGCTACGATGTTGCTGTGTCCTTGCTCTCCAGATTCAAGAAGAAGGATTTCCTTCACAAGATTTTGACCTGTGATGAGAAGTGGATCCTCTACGATAATCCTAAGCAGCGCAAATCGTGGGTTTATCCAGGTCAGCCTACCACCAGTACTGCCAAACCAAATATTCATGCCAGGAAGTTGTTGCTGTGCATACAGCGGGATCAGCGCGGTGTCGTACACTATGAGTTGCTCAAACCTGGTAAAATGGTCAATGCTGAGCTTTATTGTCAGCAACTCATTCGTGTGAGTGACGCACTGGAGGCGAAAAGGCCACACACCAGCAAGGGCAGATGGTCGGTCCTGTTGCTTCAGAATAATGCGCATCCTCACACCATGAAAACGACTTTAAACACGATCACCGACCTGGGATGGGAGATTTTGTCTCACCCGGCGTATTTTCCAGACTTCGCCTCGTCAGATTGTCAGCTCTTTCGCTCCCTACAACATCACCTGAGTGATACGCACTTCACTTCTGTCGAGGAGGTCCACATAAGTATTGATGACTTTATCAACTCGAAACAACCCTCTTTTTTCCTCAGTGGCATTCACTACCTCCCTGACCGATGGTTCAAATGTATCCAACACAACGGGGATTATTTCCCTGATTAGGTACGTATTCGATTTGCTATAATTTGCTGTCAACGTGTCGTGGCTGTGGCCGAGAATTAAGTTGCACACCTAATATTTACACACTCTTCACTAAACAAAGTTCCCATGGTCCATAACTAATACAATGAGTGGACTATGACTAATACAAGAGCATCTCATTTTCCATGTAACTAAAAAGCTTTAAATAATTAGTCATAAAATAACAATACACATTTAAATTAGAAATATATCAAGTTAGCATAAAATGGCTTAATAAAAAGACTTGAGTCCAATATCATATTTGATTTCGCAAAAATGTGGTTAGCGATTCAGACTATCGATGCAAGGTCCTCAAGGTTCGAGCCTGGGCTGATCTTTCAGAGATGGTGTGATTTACTAACAATCGCTGAATATCCGCCGTGCATCGGACGAGCACATTAAGTGACGGCCCCCAGGCTGGACCCACTGGTTAAATGGGTATCCTTTCCTACGTCCCCCCCCCCTAAAATTCTCTCACCCCTCTATGTGCAACATCGTACTTGTACGGTGGCGCCATCTACTGTACTCTAATCTCACTACAAACTGTTCTGTCAAAGTCGCTAGACTTGCTCTCATTCCTTCCATTTCTATGTCCTGCCCAAAAGGCGATCTCGCTGTAGGTGGCTGGGACCTAAACTCTACTTACTGTGGACGGAAGTCCTACAAGAAAATGACAAATACTGTTAGCCACTTTTTAAAAAATTAGCAATAATTTTCTTAATGACAGGAAACTTCCTTTCAGCATTCAGTGCATAAACCAGATATTAAATGCATTTTAGGGGGAGGAACAGAGGGGTTGTTTGTCATGCATTCAAATTTCCTTCTGATTTTGAGTAATACATATAAGCACATAGAAATACAGCACAAACAATACTATTAAGGAGAATAATTATAAAACATTGGCCACTGGAATAAGCTTCTTGTTGCCAAAGCAAAATTATAATCTGCGTAAAAATAAGAAAATTGTGTAATTTCTAGCACTAAATAAAAATTTACACAAAAAACATGGAAGCCTCTACAGTTAAAATATTATTTACAGCATCTGTCACTTCTGTAGGTAGAAAATTTACATCTGATCTAGTGTTACGTGAAAGGTGCAAATCAACATATTTTTTGGCACGGGCAGCAGCCAGATGAGCATACATGACTGGTGGAGGAATTGAGATACTACGGTTACATCGAACATACATATGACACAGGTGATAACACAGCTTTTGGACCTCGTCAGGATCAAATTTACTGTCATCATGAATCACAACATACCTTGTCGGCTTACTGGTCCCTTGAATTCCCTCATGACTACAGATATAGAAGTCATAATAAACAGGATGAATAATAGCCGTGTCCACCGTTGTTCCAGCAGGAACGTTACCCATTCTTCCAACTCCGTCTTTCGCATCTCGAGGTCTGATTCTTGTCTGGTGGCGTTTTTGAACTACAATAAAAGTCAGCGGCAGAACCGCACCAAACACTTCTTGACAAGCATGTTGAATCAGCCCCAACTCAGTTTCTAGCACGATCTGGAACTGGCCTTCACTCACTCCATCCCTAAAGAAAACAATTCTTTTTGGATTGGCTTTATTTTTGTTTCTGTAACTTAGCAAAATCTCCTTTGCCATATTCTTCATTTCTAATATTATTTCTTGAGACATTTTTGTTTTGTCTGGGTTCTCTTGTATTCTGCATGTAACAGCATATTTAGACGGAACATCATCTAAGCAGCCGACCACTGCTGCAATCGATGGACATCTAGACCCTCTTGGTGAATGTGCTGCGTCAGCACCCATTATCACTATCTGTTCTGATAAAATCATAGGCTTCTTAGAAAATATGTGATTTATTCCACCTAGTTTGGAGTTTAATTTCAAGCACAGGTTACTGGTAATTTGACCATGGCTGCTCGGTCCACAACACTTCTGCACCACTTTATCATCCATGCACTGGGTAATCAAACCTAACTGCTTATCAGCAACAAATTTCACCTCCTCATAAGTATGTTTCTTATCATTTCGTGAGAGAATAACAAGAGCAAAGTTAACTCCCAGCTTCTTAGCATAACTAAGGGCTTCAAATACAGACACTTTAGGATCCATAATCTTAATACCTGTTGGAGATTTTAAGCAAAGACCCACTTTTTGTGATGATTCTACTAACTTAGCAGAAAGCTCTGTGAGGTGCTCTACAGTGCTGTCCTTCGCAAAACTTAATATGACCCAGCGGATTCCTATAGCACTACGGTAGAAATGCTTTCCATCCATCTTCCACATACCCTTAGAATCAGGCTCCACAGTACGCACCTGGTCTCTATATGCAAGTTTCGGAGGATCCAGCACTCTTCCTGTGAGGCTCATTGGCTGGGTTTCCATGCGAATACCAAACTGCTCCATGTAAGTTCCACTTATTTTTGTGATCACCTCGGCATGGTTCTCAATGGATTTAAAACGCTCGTTGGGAGGAACAGCTGTCTGCCTGATCATTTCTGAGGCTTGAGTTTTGTCGAGTTTACCAAGCTGAGGCTGACCTGGTAGAATTACACAAACTTCCATTGGCATGAAAGTTTGTTTCCCAGATGCTTTCATTGTTAAACAAGGAAGATCTGGAAATCTTAGCAAGTTGTACCTCTCTGAAAAATATCGTGCAACAGACACTCTTTGTCCATTAAATTCCATAATCAGATCTTCAGCCGACTGTTCTGTGACCGACTGCACCGTATATTTTCTTGCATAGGGTAAATGAGTAACTTCTACTCTGATTTTAGATAAAACATCCGTCAAGGTTTTGATATCTTCAGGTCTGAGATGGCGTTCCGTGATGTCAAACCCAAGGACTTCACACGCATAATCTATAACAAAGCCAGCAGTATGGAAAGCTTTTGCAGCTAGGTTAACAACTACAGCTGGTCCCCTCTGAGTAAGATGGACACTTTGGTTGTAACCAGTCCAAATTTCGGTATGCCCATCGAGAGGAGTTTTTCTGAATTCGCTGAAGAAAAAAAGGACCGGCCAACAGCCACTTGATTAAAGGGGGATCACGGTGGCACAGAATCGTGTCGAAGGCCATGATAACATCCTGTGGAATTTCTCTACTTCGATTCAAATACACTTCTTTCAAAGGTTCTAAACTGATTACATTCCCAGCTCCATTCTTTTCCACGGGCTGAATGGTCACCATGAATGTTTTCTTCTGCTCATCTTCCATTAGATCCACTTTAAAAGTTTGTTTCCCATTAATGGGAAGTCTCAAAGCTGTGTACAGATTTCTCTGACCATCATAAGCAGGTTTGTACTTCTTGAAAGTATCATTACTAATCAGCTTGTTTATTATTTCACGGCATTTCTGCTTCCCCACATTGCGTTTCTGCTGAATTTCCACATGGGAAATGCCTTTTTCTTTGTCTTCCTTGATGTTTCGACTCTGGGACATTAAACTCTTAGCTTCTCTCTTACGAGAAGCGGGCGTAGCTATGTCAACATCATAATGATAAATATCATTCCCTCGTAACTTTAAAAGGAAATAATTGGCTATGAGTTCTATCGGTCTCCCTTTAGTCCCATAACCTGGTCTTTTGGCTACTGTCATCCCAGTTTTCCGAGATGATTCTTCAAAGCAAAGGGATAGCAATGACAAGTTATCTGTCATGCTGTTAATGCCCGAAGTTCCTGGGGACACTCTGTTTGTACTAAAATTATCCACATCGGCACATTCAGGAGGACGAAAGCCAACAGATGGGTTCGGAGTCTGTCTGGAAGGGAGTGGCTCAGGTTTCTGGTACAGAGGTTCTGGTATCTGTCGCATGGACTCACATCTTTGTTTTGATTTTTGCTTATTTTGCTGCTTCCTGACAACTGTCCACTCATCCCCACTGCTGTCAAAATGAGATTCAGATTTCTGAAGCACTGCACTGAAGCTGGGTGGACACATATCACTAGTAGAGCCAGGTAATTCCATATCATCATACTTCTCCTCAGACATTAGATCTCCATGTATAATTACTTGGCTAGGGAATGACTCTCCATTGATAACTGCCAGGGAGTCTGGCTGCCTGTCTTTCAATGCACTTCCTCCAGTTGATTCCACCTCCTTTGATACAGACTGCTTTGGTGCTGCTGCTGAAGCATTAGATGATTTTGCTTTTCCTGTAAAAATATTATAGAAAAAAAAACTGAATAAGAAAGACTGACTATTACTTAGTCAAATAATGAACACTGAAGCTTCAATAAGAACTCACTGTTGTTAACAATTGTGTATTTCTGAAGTTCAGGAAGCACTTTGTTCACATTTTATGCGATTTACTCATTTTGTATCTAATACTTTTTTTTTCTTCTAAATAACTGTAGCTACATCACTGATTACTTTAAAAACTCAAATTGTAGTATAAAAACACATTCAACCCTCCTGTATGAATCATAATGAATACCTAAGTCTAGCGTTAGAATGGAACACAGACAGATCACCACTAATGTGTAATATGGCAAAGTTTGTCAGGACAAATATTATTTAAGCACTCCAACACAAAAACAGAACTTTGATTAATTTATTCACATGAATAGAGAACAAATAACAACCCAATTGCAGAGAACAGCAAAGCTTGCCAATCTACTGTTATGCAGGCTTATATTTATCTATAACAAGCTGGTGTGGTTATAAATATTGTTTTCCCCACTTCTGAATGGAGACACCAACAATCATAATTTAAAAAAGTTCTGACGCAAAAATAACAACAAAGAACCTGTATCAAATTGTAAAATTACCAAAAATGACAAGCAGAAAATGTATGGACAGACATGTGCAAAACACGGGATACAAAGTGAGTGATTAATTCATACACTTGACGTGGATCAGGAACACCAAACAGAAGTCATCACTCTTTCCATGTTAATAAGTGAGTCACGGAAAAATTCTCACCGACCGCCACCGAGAAATCAGACCCAGGGTCTTCCAGTTACGGGTCGGACATGCTACCACTGCACCACAGCGGCCTCGAATTCTCCAGACTCACAAGTGATTAACTGCCAAACCACATGAAGACCTGGGTTCGATTCCCGGTGGCAGCCGCTGAGAGTTTTTCCGTGACTCACAGATTAATGTGGAAAAAGCTGTGATTTCTGTTTGGTGTACAAAGTGATTTTGTAGAAGTTCTTTGAAAAAAAAATAGCAGGTCTAGAAAATAGAGAGAAGAAGAGGAATTACATTAAATGATCCAAAGGGTTGGATTTTATCACAAGAGTGGCAATAACTAAGTTCAGAGGATAGATAGGTTTACTGCTGGAAAATTGAAAAATGGTATATTTCTTGAACACCTCACTTAACACTGAAAATTTATGAATAATAACTTTACCCTTTCCCAACCCAGGTCCGGTCTCACGGAACGCATTGGAAACAAATTGTTTTCTTCTAGCCTACTTCCAGGAAAGGTTGGAGCCCATGTGCATGTGTAGTTGTCCCCTGTCCACCTTACACCACATGTACAAGTTAGTTGCTATCTTAGCATCACCATGTGTAGTACTGCGCAATAAGTTTTTTTTTTTTGTTTTTTTGTAGTCCGCTAACCGAACGTGGTTTGTAATGTGATGGATGCTCTACCAGGGCCTTTTATAGAGTTGTTCATACTTCTGATCTCAGTTTTGAGCATAAAGTTAAAGAATGGCTTGAAGATGAAGTTGGTAATGAAGCAGAGCTAAACTGTAATGATAGTGATGCAACTGAGAGTGAACATGACTCCGAATCAGAACAAAGTGAAGGTGATGAGGAATACCAGCCTTCTGGCAATTCAGATAGTGAAAGTGAAGATGTAGGACATTTGAACAGAAGGAATCAAAAAAATAATATAAATGAAGAGGGTGAAAATGAAGAAAATGATGCTCAAGAAGACAATCTTGTTAACATTTTTGGATGAAACAGATTTCCATGGGCTTCCAGACCAGCTTTACGGCGATCTCGTGTGCAGCAACACAATATAATTCCAGCAATTCATGTTCCAGTGTTACACACAGCCGCAAGAATTGGTAATAACCCAGATCCTTTACTTGTATGGAAATTACTTGTAACTAAAAATATTTTGAACACTGTATTGAGATGGACAAATGTAAAAATAAACAAAGAAAGACCCAACAGTGATCAGATTGTTTGGCATGAAATGGACATGAATGAACTCAAAGCTTTCATCGGGCTTTTTTTTACAGCTATATTTAAATCAAACAGAGAAGATTACAGATCTCTTTTTGTAATGGTAGTGGTCATGACATTTTTCGTTGTGTTATGTCAAAGAACAGGTTTGGTGTGATACTTTCATGTTTGAGATTCGATTATCCTAATACCCGTGGAGTTCGACTGCTGACAGACCCAGTGGCCCCGATCTCGGAAATTTTCAGTAAGTTTGCTGACAACTGTAAAGCTCTATACAACATAGGAGAATGTGCTTGTGTTGACAAGATGTTGGTTGCATTTTGGGGGAGATGCAAGTTCAAAATGCACATGCCCAACAAGCCTTGTAAAGTATGGGTTAAAGATTATGTGCTTAACTGATGCATGCTATAACTACCTTTTGAATACATATATCTATGCAGGAAAAAGCTCAGATGGTGCTACATTAAATCCTGAAGAAGGAAGACTGGCTTAGCCAACACATGCTGTTTACGCCTTTGTGAACCCATTGAAAACACCAACAGAAATATCACCGCAGATAATTGGTTCAGCTCTATTGAACTGGTGGAATGTCTAAAGAAAAAAGGGTTGACTTATGTAGGAACCTTAAGAAAAAGCAAGACAGAAATACCACAATAGTTTTTACCATCAAAACATAAGGAAGTTGGTTACCACATATACGGATTCACAAATATGACTTTGCTGTCCTGTGTTCCTAAAAAGGGTAAAGTCTTAATCCTTGTGTCACCAATGCACCATGAAGCAAGTAAGGGCAATAAAGCTAACAAGCCAGACATTATTTTTTATTACAATCAAAAGAAAGGCGGAGTTGACTCACTCAAAGAAAAATGTGCTAACTATTCTACTGGACAACACACCAGATGGTGGCCGATGGCGATATTTTACTGTATTTTGGACATGAGCAGTGTTAATGCATTTGTACTTCACAACAGCTACAAAGACAGTACACTCATTCATTGCTATGAATTTCTAAAGACTCATTTGCTAAGTCCTTAGTAACACCCCACATTAAAGTGTGTTCAGAATATTCATTTAACGTATAAGCTCTGCGCATACATCCAATGTATATTGGGCATGTCAGAGGTCATTCCACAGGTAAAAACTAGACTAGAAAAAAGAAAAATGTGTTACATCTGTGACCCAAAAAAGAAAAGGCATACTGCATACTTATGTCATTGTTGCAAGATACTGCCATGCCTGGAATGCAGTACAGTACCTGCCGGTAATAAAATCACCGGTTAATAAAATCAGCCGCTTTATAAACTCAAATTCCCAGGAACAGATTCAAACCAATGCAATATCATTGTAAAATCGCTGGTTAATAAAATCAACACTGCCGCTTATAAAAATCAAACATTTTCAGTGAAAACGTCAAGCAACATAGCAACTGAGCAAAAAAAATCAAGGTCAAAGGTGGAGGAAGGTCGTTGTGAAGAATATGGAGGGGCAGAAAACCGGTTCCACAACTGTTCTGGGCAGCCTGCAAAAGCTTTTTTTCTGTATGTGGTCATTTGACATTCAGTTGTGGAGATTAAGTCAGCATGTCTAAGCGAAAGGATTTGAGTGTTAGGGAAAAGCAAGAAATGTTGCTGATGGTTGGTTGGTTAATATATTTTAATGGCGCAAGGGCCATGGTTGGCCAAAGAGCGCCAAAACAAAAGACATCAAAACAAAACTAAAGCAATAAAAACGTACACAAGGTTAAAAACAGGCTGATGTAGTAAAAATGAAATATGATAGTGAACAAGTTAAAATCTAGATAAGTTTAAAAAAGTCAATATCCTGTAAAAACGAAAACACTGCTTTCATGTCGCAGGCTTCGCCAATAATTGTCTGCAGTGTAGCTGCTCCTTCGTCCAACAGATGGGAGTGAAAATGACGAAAACGATGAGCACAAAACCGAACACAAGTACACAAAACATGAAGGACAGTGAGACGACAGTCGCACGCCTCACACACCGGGACACCCTCGCCACACAGCAAAAAGCGGTGAGTAAAACGACAGTGCCCAATGCGGAGACGTGCAAGAACAACTTCCTCACGACGGTTCTTCCGCAAACTAGACATCCAAAGTCCGATCTGTGGTTTGATGGCATAGAGTTTATTGCTGCCCTGCTGAGACCACAGGGACTGCCACTCATCCAGAACAAATTTCCGGATCAACGGCCGATAATCTCGGAAAGACAGTGGCAGCCGAGCTGGCGACATTGAGGAAACAGACCTGGCAGAGAGATCTGCCAGCTCGTTACCCCGGATCCCAACATGGCCAGGAACCCAACAGAATCGGACCAGGAAGCCATCACCCTCCAAAGTTCCAAGAAGACGACGGACATCACGGATGACAGGTGAGTCCGTGTCCTCTGGAGAAGATAAAACATGGATGACGGACTGGGAATCAGAGCAAACCATAGCGCGACGAAGTGATCGAGACTGTATGTGGCACAAAGCGAGGTGCACCGCACGCATCTCCACCGAAAAGACGGTGGATTCAGGCGGAAGCCGCTCAGCATGTGAGGCTTCGCCACACACAAAAGCGGATCCAACGACATCCCCGGACTTCGAGCCATCGGTGAATACAGGCACGAAATCCGGGTAGACTGACAGTTTTTCAGCAAAGAGCTGCTGGTACACCAGAGCAGGAGTGGAAGACTTTGGCCACACACAAAGAGAAAGGTCAGCCGTTGCTTGAACCGGCTGCCAAGGCGGTTCATTGTAGAACCGGGTCAAACCAATCCTTGACAAGTCTAGACCAGCATCGCGCACTATGGCAGACATCCGAATCCCGAACGTCGGAACACAGGAGGGGCGGTTGGAAAACAAACGGACACAGTCCGGCTGGAAGATGGAACCATACAGTGGATGATCAGGAAAAGACTTCAGTTTTGTATAAAACTGAAGAGACAGCTGCTTACGACGGATGCATAACGGCGGCTCATGAGCCTCCGCATACAGGCTATGCACGGGAGAGGTGCGGAAAGCACCAGTGCATAGCCGCAGAGCCTGGTGATGGACGGGGTCCAAAGGCTTTAAAACCGATGGACGCGCTGAATCGTACGTAATGCATCCGAAGTCTAACTTTGACCGAATCAGAGAATGGTAAATGCGAAGCATTGAGCACCTGTCGGCCCCCCAAGATGTTCGAGAGAGGACCTTCAGGATACCCAATGACTTCGTGCACTTCACCTTCAAAGACTGGATGTGAGGCCGGAAGGTGAGCGCTCGGTCAAAAGTTAACCCAAGGAACTTGACTTCAGACACCACGGGGATGGTAGAGCACCCCAGACGGAGGCTGGGGTCTGGGTGAAGACCCCGTTTGCGGCAAAAATGCACGCAAACGGTCTTCTGCGGCGAGAAGCCAAATCCATTTTGGGAAGCCCAGTGAGAGATCTTGGTAATGGCAGACTGGAGCTGTCTCTCGATGGTACGCATGTAAACAGAGGCGCAAGAGATCTGCAGATCATCCACGTACATGGTTCCACGAACCGTGGGAGGAAGCAGTTGGAAAATATGGTTAACACGAAGGATGAACAACGTAACGGAAAGAATGGAGCCCTGAGGTACACCCTGTTCTTGCGGGTACACCGCAGAGAGGGTCGACCCGACGCGCACACGGAAACTCCGGTCCTGGAGAAATCCGGCGATGAAAGATGGTAAGTTTCCCCGCAATCCGCACTCGTGCAGATCACGGAGAATGCCGTATCTCCAGGTACGATCATAGGCTTTCTCCATGTCGAAGAAGACGGAGACCATGTGCTGACGCCGGACAAACGCCTCCCTGACAGAAGCCTCAAGGCGAAGATGATGATCGGTGGTGGAACGAGATTTACGAAATCCACTCTGATGAGGCGAAAAAATGTGATGAAATTCTAAATAAAAAATGAGACGAAGGTTAATGATGCGCTCGAGTACTTTGCAAAGGCAGCTCGTCATAGCAATTGGCCGGTAGTTCAACGGGTTGGTGGGATCTTTACCAGGTTTGGGAACAGGAACGACAATGGCCGTACGCCAAGACTCGGGAAAGGCATTCTCTAGCCAAATCCTGTTAAACAGGATTAGCAGACATTCAAGAGAGGACGGAGAAAGGTGCTTCAGCATGTCGTAATGGATGTTATCCGGTCCGACAGATGTCCGACCGGACCGATTCAGAGCGGTCTTCAGCTCCACGGCAGTCAGCGGGCTGTTATAATCTGCGGAAGAAAACGGTCCAAAAGAAATCTTGGACCGTTCAAGCCGCGGCTGTAACTGCCGGAACAAAGCAGGGTAATTGCTGCTGCTGGACACTGAAGAAAAAGCGGCGCCCAGACAGTCAGCAATACCCTGAGCGTCAGCAACCGTTCCTCCATCACTCTCAAGAATGGAGATTTCCCCAGATGGGTACTGTCCTCGAATCTTACGGATCCTGTCCCAAACAATCTTAGGGCTAGTAGCGGAGTTAATCCCGGATACGTAACGTATCCAGGACTCCCGTTGACTACGCCTACGAACCAATCGCGCGTAGGACTTGGCCTTCTTGAAAGCAAGTAGGTTCGCGTCGGTGGGGTACCGACGAAACCTACCCCAAGCCCGATGTTGGGCCTGACGAGCTGCCATGCAAGTGGAATTCCACCAAGGTCTTGGGCAACGTGGAAGTTTAGTCGACGTCCTGGGGATGGTAAGTTCTGCCGCATGCACAACACAATCCGTTACCGCCGCAACAGCGTCATTGACCGTTCCTGAGGTCACCATAGCTGGAGTAATAATCGCTGAAGCCGTGAATGTGTCCCACTTGGCACGATCAATATTCCATCTAGCAGGGCGAGTAGGGTAACGGTACCCGCCACCCGCTAGACGGAGAAAGATGGGAAAGTGATCGCTGCCAAGGGGATCACCAGACACGCTCCAGGACCAGTCAGGATATAAGGATGGTGAACTCAAAGACAGATCAATGGCTGAGGACGAACGGGTGGGTTCATGAAAATAAGTAGCAACTCCGGTGTTGTGGAGACAGAGGGACGTGCTGGAGAGAAGGGACTCAACAACACGGCCCCTGGAGTCTCGAGTTGTAGAACCCCACAACGGATTGTGAGCATTAAAATCTCCAAAGATGAAGAAAGGAGGCGGCAGCTGGTCAACTAAATCTTCCAGATCCGAAAGGCTTACAGCTTCAGTTGGTGGTATGTAGATGGAACACACCGTGAGCAGAGTGTTCACAGACAGTCTCACTGCCACTGCCTGCAAAGGCGTCCGAAGGGCAACCGCAGTGACAGGGACACCATGAGGAACAACGACGGCCACTCCTCCGCAGGCAATTACGCCGTCCTGGTGATCTTTGCGGAAAAGGGAATGTCTCCGCAGCGAAGGAGTGTCCGTCATGCGAAGCTTTGTCTCCTGGAGACACACGCACACAGGTGTGTGCGAAGACAGTAAGCCTTTTAAATCGTCAATGCGGGAACGCAGACCTCGGCAATTCCACTGAATGAGCGTGGCCATAATGAAAAATGTAATGAAAGAATGAAAAAGACAGACGACTAGAACGTCTCACTGTCGTCCATCACCTCCAATCCATCCGCAGTGTCGGGAGGTAACACAGGGCTGTGTTTACCCCCTGTGTTGAGAGATGGTTTTTGCTTGCTCTGTTTCGGGGAGGATGAACCCGGTTTTACCTTTTCCGGCTTCTTCTTTTCCAGTGCCCTGGACCTGGGTCCCTGTGATGGCCGTAGATGGTTTCGGCATAGAGGTAGGTTTAGGCGACGATGTTGATGTCGCCTTGGATGCAATACGGCGAGACTTCAGTGCTTCCATACCAGCAGTGACGATGTCCCCAAAATCATAAGGACACCCCGCTGGGATGGACACCTCAGTCTGGACCGCCACTGAAGCCTTCTGCACCACAACTGAAGCATAGGACCGCCGGCCTGGTTGTAAAGGGGCGATCCGCCGTCTAGCCTCGGGATAGGAGAGATGCTCAGTTGTCTTCAGGCGTTGGATTGCCTGTTCCTCTATCCACTTTGGACACTGCTTAGAAGAAGCAGGATGAGTCCCTTCGCAGTTGACACAATGATCAGACTCTGCAGAGCAATCCGCCAAAGAGTGTTCTGTGGAACCACAGCGACCACACTTAGCAACATTACGGCAAGACTGCTGGGAGTGACCATAATGCTGGCACCTGAAACAACGCAAGGGGTTCGGGATATACGGCCGAACATCAAGCCGTAAATAACCTGCCTTGATGGAAGTAGGCAGGGTTGGGGAGTCAAAAGTCAGGATGATGTTACGGGAGGGAATAGATTTCCCATCCCGCCTGAAAAGAATCCGTCGAACCCCAATGACATGCTGTTCACCAAGTTCCTCCAGCAATTCCTCATCGCTGCACTCAAGCAGGTCGCGGGAGTTGACAACACCGCGAGAGGAATTGAGGTAACCATGTGGAGAAACCTGGACAGGAATGCCAAGCAAAACGGTCGTCGCCAGCAAGGTGGCACTGTGGCGTGGATTAGATGTTTCCACAAGAAGATCCCCTGAAGGGAGTTTCTTCACACTCTTTGGAGAGCCAGCAACGGCTTGCAGAGCCTTGTTGATCCAGAAGGGACTTCTTCGAACTGAGTGACTGTGAAGAGTCACCAGATTTGATCAAAAGAAACAGAGCATTGCAATTTGATGTGACAAGTTTCTTTGTGGAGGAAGGTGCACTTTCCTCCACAGGGCGCTTTAAATTGGTAGCATGGGAAACACTTGGGTTTTCCATGAAGGAGGGAAAAGATTCGTCCGCCGACCTCCCCACCCACTACCGAGCCCAACGAGGGGAGCCGGAGGTCCGCAAGCCCAAGAGGACGCAGGACACGGCTCTAGGGATAGTCAGCGGATATAGCAAGTTGGTAGGGGCAGACACACGCTCAGCGTGCACCCAGACTTTCCCGTGCCCAGAGAACACCCCTTTGGCATGCCCACCCTACCCCCAAACTCACCCAGCCGAACAGAACGACAAGCCGCTAGAAGTCAGGACACCACTCGGCCACAGACTTCCTGACGAGGAGTGGGTTAGCTCCCAGCCTCCCGTTTAGAGTGAAGCAGAGGGCAAAGAGGAGTATCGGCATCTGGAGACAACTACAACCCGGCCCCCAGACACCTCAGCCTCCAGCATCCCCTTTTCCACCTGTACGGGTCACCGCACACGGCAAACATGCAGGTAGGTCTAAGCTAACCAGCTCCGGAAAAACAGAAAATGTAACATAAAAAGAGAAAAGACAGGAAAGAGAACGATGAACAAAACCCGGAACTGGCGCCTCATCACAACCTCAGCAGCCTACAACTGAAGCGGGTACATGTCACTATAGGAACGAAAGACGAGAAAAGCAAAACAATAAGAGAAAAACGGCTCGGGCCGTGGGGACGCCATCCCCCATCAGCTGGATGAACAGCTGTCCCTTCGGTGATGTTATCGTTCAAGAGTAAACGACAAGTACTCCGTCACAAGGTGAGCTCGGGCCGTGGGGGCGCCGCTCCCCAAATAACTGGTAAACCAGCTATCCCCGTGCGGGGGAAATGTTGCTGAAATACGATGACTTGCCTAAATGCAGTCAAAGAGAGGCTGCTTCAAAATTGGGGATTTCTTAATCAGCTTTATGTAACTTATTGAAAGAAAGCGGAACATTTTCTGATCAGGTGGTGACAAATGGGAATTTATCTTGCAAGTGGAAACACAAAGGAAAGTCAGATGAAATTGAATCTGCACTTGTAGAGTGGTTTAAGAATGCCAGACTGATGAAGGTTCCCATCTCCCACTCTATTTTGTGTGAAAAAGTGCAACATTTTGCTAACCTCCTTGGAGTCTAAAACTTTACGCCTACAGATGGATGGCTGACATGATGGAAGGAATGCAACAACATTGAACATTGTCTACAGGACGCTTCTTAGAGAAAAGCAAGATGCAGACTGTGAATCAGCAGACACTTAGAAAATAAGAAGTTTTGCCTAAAGTGTTGCAAGACTACAAACCTACAAACCGTATCAAATTTTTAATGCGGATGAGACTGGCTTGTTGTACCATGCTGTGACTGAACATAGTCTAATGTTCAAGAACGAATCGAATGGAGGAGGGAAAAAAATTAAGCAATGAGTAACTGTGCTTCTAACATGCAACATGACTGGAGCAGTGAAGAAAATACCACTGGTCATCAGATCAGCCAAAAGCCCCGTTGTTTTAAAGAGGTTAAAAATTTTCCAGTGAATTATGCATGCAACAGCAAATCTTGGATGACCAGCAAGCTGTTTGCGGACTTTCTCCTTCAGTGGGACAGAGATCTGAAGAGTGACAAAATTCTTCTCTTGTTGGACAACTGTTTGGCACATCCTGCTGACCTCGAATCAAGGAATATTAAATTGGTGTTTCTTCCCATCTAACACCACCAGCAAAACTTAACCACTAGACCAGGGCATCATCAGATCCTTCAAGTGCCACTATAGAAAACAAGTGGTTCGAAAGGTAATCAAAGAGATTGATTCCTCCTGTTCTTCTGAGTCACGTTCTGCTAACACCATTTCAAAGTCCTTCACGCTCTTAGATGCAATGCATGCAATCAAAAATGCTTGGGACTATTGTATGCTAAAAACGATCACCAATTGCTTCAAAGAATGCGGTTTGAATATGCCCAAAGAAACCATCACATCAGAAGATGCAATCGACTCTACTGTTGCTGAAGAAGAATTCAATGAAGAATTTTTGAAGTACGTTTAAATTGATGATCTGCAAACGTCAGTCGGAAAAAATGACTCTGAAATTGCGGAAGAAATTCTGGATTCAAAAGAGCCGCCGTGCCAGAAAAGTGACCAGGAGTCCAAGGATAAGATTGTCGGCCCACCGCCAACCGCAGCCGACGAGTGTTGCAAGTTCTAAGAAGAACACTCGAACAATGAGGAGGTGACGCAGATAGTTACAGTCAGGGCTCGACAAATCCCAGGCGCCTAAAATTCGGGCCGTGGAGCCTAATTTTCGTCTTACTTGAAATTTTGTAATTTGCAGTAAATACTGTAATTTCTGTTGTATAATCTATAGATTATCTATTAAAATGTTATAAATTTAGGTACGCAGACACCGCTAAAAGAAAAAGAAAAAAAAAAAAATGATGCGGCGTTTAAAAAGTCTGCGAAGTAATTGTCAGGAGAGGTGGTGTTATTCAGAAAGTACCGAAAATGCGGTAACAGAAAAAATGTAACGTAACAGCGAAATAAAAGACCGCGAAGAGATTGTAAGTATATATATATATAAACTACAAAGCAGAGACTGAAACAAAAACCTGTTGGGTTTTGAGGTTTAATTTGTAGATTTTGTCCTTGTTAAATAATATATTTTTTTGTTTCAGTCTCTGCTTTGTAGTTTGTAATTTCTGAATATTTATCACTGCTGCATTGCGCGTCATGGTCTTCAGATTGTTTGTTAAAAAAATTTGGTTTTTAAATTTTAGGTTGTAAATTTTGTCTTTTACTCTACTTTTGGGTATATATATATTTGTACTTTGGGATGTAAGGTCAGGTGATGCGTAACATCACAGCCTCTCCTTGACAAATGTCAACCCCGCCTTCTCGTGGTACATCCTGTTCCCACTAAAGGGGCTCTGACGACCGCCAATAGCGGTATAATTATACCATCGGGATTAGAGGAAATGCTATCCCACACTCACCAACCCGCTTGGCCAGCGTGGTGAGTTATGGCCAAACCCCTCCAAAATGACTCCACAACTTAAATCTTGGCCCTCAGTCTCCGGCAGCTGGAATGTACCTGGCCAAGGCAGCGGCCAGTGCGACATGAAGGCAGAGGGTGCTAAGAATCCCCGGAGGACCGGACTAGGCTGCCATCTGATGCTGACCTTGGCAACGTATAACGGACGCTCCCTATCTTCTGATTCAAGGCTTCTTGAATTGGAAGAGGAACTACAAAGGATCAAGTGGGACATCATCGGGCTAAGTGAGGTAAGGAGAAAAGGAGAAGATCTCATTGAACTGAAAAGTGGACATCTCTTCTACTATCGTGGGACAGATACTGGCAGAACTAGTGGTGTTGGATTTATAATAAACAAGAAACTGAAGGATAAAGTTGTAGAAGTTGAAAGTTCCTCTGACAGAGCTTCATGACTCGTTATCCAACTCTCGAGAAGATACCAGGCTCAGATCATTCAAACTTATGCACCCACCACAAGTCATGCTGAAGAAGAATTTTATGAGGAAATTCGTCATCTAAATAATAAAGGTAAGCAGCACTTGAAGATAATTATGGGAGATTTCAATGCAAAAATAGGGCAACGGCAACAGAATGAAACTTCAGTAGGTAAATTCGGTCACGGCAACAGAAACCAGCGTGGAAATACTCTCGTAGAGTTTGCAGAGGCAGAAGGGTTTTTCATCTTGAACTCCTTTTTCAAGAAAAAGCCACACAGGAAATGGACATGGAGACATCCAAATGGGACGACAAGTGAAATTGATTTTATTATGTGTAACAAAAAATTCGTCATAGAAGACTGCAGTGTGCTAAACAAGTTCAACACAGGCAGTGACCATAGATTGATGAGATGTAAGATGCACCTCAACACTAAACTCGAACGTAGCAAGCTCATAAGACAAACAAAATGTATTGACATAACCAACCTTAAAATACACCATAATACCTTCAAATTGGAACTGAAGAACAGATTCTCTGCTTTAGAAGGCCTAACATCGGAAGAAGTGGATATTTCTGAAGTTAACAGAAAAGTAACCAAAGCTCTTATGGAAACAGCAACAAAATTAGCTGGGTCTAAGAACAAATTGCATGTGAACAAATTATCAGGAAAAACCAAAATGTTGATGCAAAAAAGAAGAGTGATGAGGACAACTAAAGAAGATGTGACTTCCAAAGTGGAATATATAGAGCTATGCAAGACAGTACGAAAAAGTATCACTGAAGACGTAAGGAAATTCAACTGTGAACTAGTAAGGAAAGCAATTGAAAACAACCAAAGCCTAAAGATAGCAAAGGGACATCTCAGTAAGGGAAAAAAACAGATTATGGCACTGAGAAAAGAAGATGGTTCTGTAACAAGAAATAGAGGCGAAATTTTGACAAGAGTGAAAGATTTCTACTCCAAATTATATGAAAGGGATGATACATGTACTCCAGACATCATGAAAGGTACCAGTACCAGAGTTCTTCCAGTCCTTCCAGCAGAAGTTGCACATGCAATCAAGAACATGAAGCGAGGAAAAGCTCCAGGAGAAGATGGAATTACTGTAGACATCATACAAGAAGCAAGTGGAGAAATCGAAACAGTACTCGCCCAAATTTTCACTCGATGCCTTAATGAAGGAAAGATTCCTGAGGATTGGAACAACGCTACAATGATCTTGCTACATAAAAAAGGTGACATTGAGGATCTCAGGAACTACAGACCTATCAGCCTCCTATCAGTGGTTTATAAAATCTTCACTAAAGTTCTTTCACACCGCTTGAAGGTGACACTGGACATGGCTCAACCGAGAGAACAAGCTGGATTCAGGAGTGGCTACAGCAAAATAGATCATATCCACGTACTGAGAGAACTAATTGAAAGAGCGAGGGAATATGAACTTCCATTGTGCATGGCTTTTATCGATTAGGAAAAAGCCTTTGATTCGGTGAAACCATCAGCAGTTACAATGGCTCTGAAATCCTGCGGTATTGAAGATGCATACATTAATATTATTAATAACATCTATGAAAATGCAAGTGCAAAGATTCGGCTATTTGAAAATACAACACACATAAAAATTGGAAAAGGAGTGAGACAAGGTGACACCATATCTCCGAAGCTCTTTAATGCCACATTGGAAAATGTCTTTCAATCACTGAACTGGGAAAACAAAGGGATAAAGATTAATGGAGATTATCTAACCCACCTTCGTTTTGCTGATGACATAGTCATTTTTGCAACTACCCCATCAGAGCTACAGAGTATGATCCAGAAACTTGCTGACAAGAGTAAAGAAGTGAGATTAAAAATGAACTTTCAGAAGACAAAAGTGATGTACAATGCTTTTACAAGAAATGAAGATTTATCGATTGATGGAGAAAAGCTGGAGATAACAGACACGTACGTTTATCTTGGACAGCAGATATCAAGTGAGGGTAACATTGGTGAAGAAATTAATTGGCGTACAAAACTTGCCTGGAGAGTTTTTGGAAGAAACAGCATAATTTTCAAGAGCAATATGCCATTATGTCTTAAAAGAAAAGTGTTTGATCAATGCATCCTTCCAGTGCTTACGTATGGTGCAGAGACGTGGACTTTAGCTAAAAGAGACATACAAAGGCTGCAGACAACTCAAAGAAGCATGCAGAGGTGCATGCTTGGTGTAACCAGGAGAGATAAGAAGAGGAACACGTGGATCCGAAAAATGACAAGAGTAGAGGACATCATGATCAGAGTTAAATCCCTGAAATGGCAATGGGCTGGACATACTGCCAGAAGAACAGACCATCGATGGACAGCCGAAATTTTAGATTGGATTCCAAGGGACAGGAAAAGACCCAGAAGAAGACCACATGGAAGATGGGCGGATGAAATTCGAAAGTATGCGGGAGTGACATGGAAGAGACTGGCGCAAGACAGACCGTTGGGGAGGAAACTTGGGGAGACCTTCGTCCAGCAGTGGATTGATAAGGGTTGACAATGATGATGATGATGATGATATTTGTACTTTAGAAGCACTTTGACAGAAAATATGACGCAAGGAAGGCGTTACCATTCGCGCGTGCGGAAGCCTATGTGGTGTGAGAATCCGCTACTCTCGGGAATCACGCAAAGCTATTCCGTAGCATGTAACCTTTCTGCAAATCGCATTGCCTAGTTTTGGTGCGCTAATTGTGTTAGTTAATTTTTTTTTACTTTCGGTATTCAGTTAAAACATATCCAGAAATAAGGACTATCCGCAATTTCAACGGATTTTTAGTGTAACTAATGAACTACGGTAATGCTGCAACAGCTAGCGATTTCAGTTCTTTATTTACTTAAAAATAGCACAGAAGTACTTCAAAACGACAGTTACTTTTTCAATAAGACGATCATTTCTTTCGTACATTTTTGGATTTCTGTGGCGGTCCTGTGAATCGCAGTTTTCTGTCGGAAATTACTATTCACGATTAACATGATAGGTGCGGATTATCCGACTGTCGTACATGCCAATTATTACGGATTATCTAGTTTCTACTGATTTTGTTGTCTGACTACAGAACGTATGCTCGAAACTACGGATTCCATGAATTTTCATTTTGTTTAAAAACAAATTTGGGGAGGAGGGGGGGGGTCATTTTCTGTCTGGGGACGGTATTTTGTTTCAAAGCTTTCGAAAACAGTAGTTAAATGGAGTAAAAAGAATTTGCCCTAATCGTAATATTTTTCTCCTGATTATGCGTTTGTGTCTAGTAATCTTGTTAAATATCATTTTATGGCATATATGTTCGTATTTCAGCTTGAAACTGTTGCAAGAATTTGTGGAAACGGAAGTTAGACGCCACGAAAATTGCCTCCTAATCTTCAGTGTTGAGGTTCTTCCGCGAATTCAAGAAATTCTGTCTTTTTCATTATGTTGGCCACTCAGGAGATCGATGCACAAGTAAACAGAATTTGAAGGCGAGGGGGTCGGAGGAGGACGGAATTCCATCTTTATGAAACTTTCGAAAACAGAAAGCCGACGGAGTTCAGATTTTTTCCGTAATCATAATTTCTTTTTTCTCGCGATGTTACTTCTGTTCAGTATTTTTAAGTACCATTTCACTGCATAATTTTTTGAATTGCAGCTTGAAAATAGGAGAAAAATTTCCAAAACCGGAAGTCGGGCGGATTTCCCGTAATCGATCCCCCCCCCTCCCCCTTAAGTTTTTGCATTTAATCTTGATAAGGAAGAAGGAAATTCCCGAAAACGGAAGTGACGAAATTTTTAAAAAATTGATGCATCGTGTTCAAAAGTATTAATATTCCCAAAGTTACAACATTTATCTAAAATTGTTGAAGCTTTGATATCATGCACTCATGGTCCTCAGACTGATGGTTTTTATCAGAGAGCATGAAAAACAAGAAAAGAAAAGTGACAATGAAGAAATAGGGAGAGAATGATATCAGCAGAAAGAAAAATTAAGCAGTGGTGCTGTGAGGTTGCAGAATCAATAAAAGACAAACTGAGAGTAGTAGGCATTCTTGCTGTCTGTTTTGATTTTTCACAAGTTAAAATATTCAGTATTTTTTCCCCCTTTCTTTGGTCTCATCTTCTCCTTAAACTGCAATTTTAGGTGCAGTATGATCATATGGTAAGTGGAGGTTCATGCACTGCGCGTTCACTTGCTTGGATTTCCTGTCTGTCAAGCATCATGTTTCCTGAACGCATCTTACTGTTTTTTACTGGTGGAAGTTTCGAATCTCGTTGAGGAAAAAACTTTGTGTTTTGCACGTGTTAAGTTTGTTTCATTAGAGTCCTTGTTTGTTGTAAGGTTTTGTTGAAGCGCATATTTGTTTTTTACAAAGAGATGGATTATTTCATAAAATAGTCAATGTATGCCATGCAATACTAGTTATTAGTAACAAGGCTGTTGGCAGGTACGGACTGTTTTTTGTTTTTGTTTTTTTTTAAATATCATGGTCTACGACATGCTGCTGCAGATTATGCGAAGGAAAAACTTGTTTTTCTCAGAAATTCACGATCTACAGATCATATGCTGCAGCGGATTATATGCTGTAATTTTTTTTTTTTTTTTTCACAGCCTTTGGGTTATATCCCTTGTGGATCTCATGAACAAAAATGTTTTCTGAATTTTATGGTTTACAGATTATACGAAAAAAAAAATGGCACTTTGAATTATTCTGTACAAAATACGACTTCCGCAAATAGTATTTTAATAAAATCGAAATCTGAATTTTTTTTGAGATTGTCTACTGAAAGAATATAAAAAGAAAATTATGAAGCAAATTGGAACTTTATTTTGCAATAAGTGGTTTGGGTAATAAGAAAAAAATTACAACAAATATGGTTTACCACTTTTCGTTCCAGCGTCATAACCAAATATGTTTTTTGTTCATGCGTTATTGACTTCGTTTCACCTGGCGCCTAAATTTTGGAGCTGGCTCCTAGATCTAGAGCATATTTGTCGAGCCCTGGTTACAGTCAACTGTACTCTTTTACGAACACAATTGAAAGATTAATTACAGACTACAATTGGACAATTTATTAATTACAAACTACAATAGGACAATATGACAATTTATTAATTACAAACTACAATAGGACAATATGACAATTTATTAATTACAAACTACAATAGGACAATTTTTTTTAAGAAAGCTTGATTGAGGTATGCAAATGTATTGTACTACATGTATGTTTAATTTTTACTGTTTTAATTAATGTACACATACATACTCATAAATCATTTTGAAAGTTAAACACTTTTCATCACTTTGACTTTACTTATACGTACATAACGTCATTCCAAGTTACACACATACTTGATTTCATAAAAAGACTAAATTTCAAATCACTGATTACAGAAATCAGCTGCTTTATAAACTCAAATATCGTTGGAATGGATGTGATCATAATAATTTCTAAATTGAAAAATGTATATTTTACGAAAATTTTGTATTTTACAAAAGTTTTGTATAGTTTTGTATGGCTCTAACCCCCGGGGCCCTACCCGTTCCAAAAACAGTCTCCCGTCTATGTTAGAGTTTCATGACACCAAATTTGGTGGTTCTGAATTGAAAATTATAGATTTTACGAAAATTCTGTGTGGGGGCTTTTACCCCCCGGGCCTTGACCCGTTCCGAAAACCGTCTAAGTTAGAGTACCATGATATAGTATACCAAATTTGGTGGGTCTAAATTGAAAACTAGATTTTACGGCAATTTTGTAGGGGGCTGAATCCCAGGCTACAATGGCTTCCAAAAACCGTCTACAGTCTAAGTTAGAATGCCACGAGATAGTATACAAACTTTGGTGGTTCTGAATTGAAAACTGTAGATTTTACGAAAATCTTGTATGTGGGGGGGGGGGGGGCTCTGACAAACCGGGCCCCAACCCGTTCCATAAACCGTTTACCATCTAATATTTTTAGTGCCAAAGAAATATCGCAATATCCCTATCCTGTCTGAGTGTCCAAACTTTATAAATTTGATCGGGGGGGGGGGGGGAGACGTTCGAAATCGTACGTTTCCCTGCATTCGTTTTGTATGCAACTAAAATCTGTAAACACGACGAATTGACGCAGGTGACGAAAGTAGAGGAAAAGGGGGACTTCCGGGACAGGGACAGCCCTCCATAGACTTAACATTGGCTGTCCTCGAGGCTGTCCCAGCTGTTCACTTGTCAGAATTTTTGTCACGTGATCGTCCCCATGATGTGCTGCCCCCTAGCGGTGCTTCTTGGAACTTTCAATGGATCTTTGATTTTGGGGGATGGCAACGATCGAGTGGGAAAGGTATGTCAACTCGATGTGCTGCCCCCTAGCGGTGCTTCTTGGAACTTTCAATGGATCTTTGATTTTGAGGGATGACAACGACCGAGTGGGAAAGGGGGTGGACATGGGGGATGTCAACTCGATGTGCTGCCCCCTAGCGGTGCTTCTTGGAAATTTCGATGGATCTTTGATTTTGAGGGATGGCAACGACCGAGTGGAAAAGGAGGTGTCAACTCGATGTGCAGCCCCCTGGCGGTGCTTCTTGGAACTTTTGATGGATCTTTGATTCTGAGGGATGGCAACAACCGAGTGGGGTCCGTTGGGATTTTTGCATTTATTCCTGTGGTTTTCAAGCGGGATTTCCCCCTTTTCGATGTTATTTTTCCCCGGAGGAAATTTTTACGTAACGATGCTGGGGAATTTTCTTTCCAATGAAATAAAAATGCTCTGATGGTCTTAGCGAGGTCCTAACTCACGATGATTTGGTTTCAAAAAATTGGTCAGGTGGTCTCTTGTACTACGTATTCACTCTATTTTTTTTACTTACTTTTAGGTTATTTCTTCATGTGTTTTTTATATATTTTTTGTATGTTTTGAGGGAGTTTTTTCGTGTAGATGTAATGAATTTTCTGGGGAACTTTTCTTTTTCCTTTATTCAATTTTATTACAGATCATGAGACGAGGAAATGCTTCTTTAGAAACGATTTCGTTCCTGTTTGCAGTAATTATTGGACTTTGTCATTTTTTTGTGAAATGACTTCATGCTAATTCTGAGTCTTTCGCCTTTGCAATATTATTTTCTCGTAATTTTTTCGTGTGTTCAAGAACTCTCTACAGGTCTTTCACAGTTAAAATTCTGATGAAACAATATTTTCTTACTTTATTTCGCATATCATTATACTTCCCAATTTCGCTATTTTACTTCATCTTTTTTTTGAAATTTCGTAAAACTTTTCAGTATGTCAGTAATTTTTTTCTTACTTGGTCAAACTTGTAACTCCTTTTATTTAGACTCTCTTTTTTTTTTTCATTTCATTTCAACAAAATTATTAATTTAGATGTAGCAAATCATCAGATTTTTGTTTCCTTATATAGCATATTTTCAAACTTGCTTAAAAATATTCCTCAAAGCTTGCATGTAGTCAAATATGCATTTTTTTATTCTTTTATAGTTTGCTATACTTTTCGTGGACTGTTCCAACAAGAAAGCATTCATTGTCAAGACATACAATCTAAAACCTTTTTTCTTACGATAAAATTTGTATTCTTTGGGCTGTATATTTTTCTGTCTCGTCCGAAAAAACATTCATTCTAGAGGCAAAGCTAGTGATTCCGTTCTTCCCATAAACATTATTTTTTTAACGTTTTACTAACTCACCAGAAAAGCAGTTATTCCCCACCCCCATAGTGAAAATAAAGAAATTCTTACTTCTTTTCCATACATATCGACTCAATCTATTTCTTTTCGAAATGCTGGTCATGACATTTCAACTAAAATTTCATACTTTCACCAAAAATCATATTCTTAAACGAGCTATTTTTTTTTTTTTTACTTTATTTCATGTATAACTAAATTTTTATTGTTTCCTCACCTCATCAAAGTTAATAAGAACTCCCTTAATCTCATTCCTTTCCCTCATTTAGTTCAGTTTAAATTGAGATGTTTCAAAACTTCGCGTACATTTCTTTCACTAAATGTCCAGTTCTCCCGTATCTGTCCCATTATTTTAAACTTCTGTGCCTGCTGCATTTTTTCTTTAGGCGTTTAGTTTCATTGACCTTTTCTTTCATTTCAATTAGGTTTTCATTATCGTATTTTTATTCATTGTCTCAGCAGAAAAAGCTTTCATTCTGGAGACCTAGCAACTAAGTCCGTACTTCCTCTAAACATTTTTATTTCACGTTTTACTAATTTGTAAGAAAAGCAGGTGTTTCCAAACTCTCATAGGGAAAATATCGTATTCTCCTTATTTTACTTATTATATTTTTCCTTCTATTCAGTGTTGTATGATTCTTAAAACTTTGGTTTATTTTTATGAAACTTTTTTTTTTTTTCTGATTCAACCAATCAATCTTTTCCTATCGATTTAATTGCTCTTATTTTTCCATTCAACTTTACTTTTGAGCAGAAATGTATCTAAAGTCTTCAGATGTATTCTAGTCTCTAAGACCGATTCTTCACTATTTCAAATAAAGTCATTTTTCATAGTTAGATACTTATTCCTCGAGGCTTAAATTAAAACATGAAAGAAGAGTGTTTTTATGTTCTCTCCAGTGAAAGAAGAGTGTTTTTACCCTCTATCCAGTGAACAAAGAGTGTTTTTACGCTTTGTGGAAAACCACATATGACATGAAATCACTTTGCTTGGTAGATTAAACTAAATTCTGGTTTTGAACTTTGAACGCAAACTCAAGCTTGCAAAAGCATAGTTTTCTGAGCGAACTTAAACTGTCTAAGATGACAAAAATCTAAAACTGGTGACTCAATGGGACAGAGCGTTTGAACTTTGCCGTTCATTCAAGATTTAAGAGAACCGTAGTGAACCGCTACAAGGGAAATAAGCAGACCCTGATTTAGTCCACTGTTTCCAAGGAAGGTAGAAAGCTAGTGTAGTAATTTAAAAGCTAATAACTCAAGCCTCCCCAGGATTCAATTTCGGACGGACGATTAGTCAGATGTCAATGCTTAGACATTGAAAAATTACTTCAGACAAATATTTTCTTACTTTAGTGCTTCAAGTCAGAATTTGTATTACTTAAGATTTCCCTTAGTCAATATTTTTTCTATCTTAAAAACTTCTAAAGGGTTGATTTTGAAAAAAAAAAAAAAAAACGAGTTCTACCAAAAACGTAAAATTTTCCCAGAATTGTATGAGGAACCAAAAAAATTGACGAAGCTTGAATGTTAAGTCTTTCAACCCATTTCTTTCTCTTCATGTTTCATTCCATTAACTTTCTTCAAATTCCTATATATCCAAGAATTTCATTAAATGTCCAAGTTCGACTCCCCCAGAAATTTTCTGAAAATGATAGTTTCTCTTTTAAAAAAAAATTCCAAAATAAGAATCCCTTCAATGAAATTCCTATTCAAAGCATTCCATCCCTCTTTCTACTTCAAATACTCTCTTTGTAAATCTAAAGAGCTATTTTTGTTTCAGGGGTGTTTTTTTTTTTAATATTCATATATTTTTCCCTCTAACTTTAGAAGATATTTTCCCAAAATGTATGTACATATTACGATAGTAAAACATCATACAACTGCTTGATGTTCAATTCACTTCATACTGTCTTAGGGAAATTCTTTCATTTTCTAATAACACATAGACATGTTATTTTTCTTCCCATTCACTTCAAAGACTTGAGATCAACTTAATGGAGTCCTTTGAGAAAAACTTTCATAGAAAAGCATAAATGTACTGAAAATGTCAGTTTTCTTAAAGAAATCATAAGAATAAGAATTTTTTTACTGAAACAAGTTTCCCCTGTTCAAAGCATTAAGTGGCTCTTTTCGCATCAAATTCTGTATTTCCTCATGTAAACTTTATTCTTTTTCTACTTCATATCGTCTTTCGTTTCTTGTTTTTCCCTATGTAACTTAAAACTTCTTTTCTTAATCTATTTTTCATAAAGTATCATTCTTTTGAGTTGATTTTCCCTCCCTCTCTCTCTCTCTCTCTCTCTTTTAAATGCATTCCTACGTTCACATTGAGAAGGGTTTAAATTTTGATTGAAAGATGTTTGCAAAGATCGTTTTAGGAAAAGTTGAAAACAGATAAGGTTCGTTTCGGGAAAGTTGAAAACAGATAATGTTCGTTTCGGAAAAGTACATTCTCTTATAGGGTTAAAAATGGAACACTTCATATTTTCTTAGGGGCGGTTTTGATGAAGCACGTTTCAGTAAAAACAGTGAAATTCCCATTGAAGAACATGGGGAACTATGAAATTTAAGAAGCACGTTTTCGTTCAAGGAAAATATTTTAAAAGGTCTATTTTCGATTCAGTTGAAAACGAATTAGGTAGAAAACAGAATGCAGTAGAAACAGTCACAGCAAGTTCCTGAAAGTTGAAAATAGATGAGGTTGAAAAATGGATGTACTAAAAATGTCTTAGGAAAGAAATTTTTATGAAACCCAGACTGTTTAGTTTTCCCAAGCTGGGGGTCTTCAGTGAGAGCGTTTCATCTTTTCAACTCAAAGAATAAAGCGAGTCAGTTTGAAACATTTCAAACTCCCCGAAAATAAGCCGTGTACTCTGGTTTCGACTCAATACAGTAAAGCATTGCTCTCAGACCAGTCGGAATTCCGCCCCGATTGGTTGCCTAATGGAAAACCTCAGACCCATCTCCAATAACAATACCCAAATATCGTTAAGAGAAGTCTAGCAAAAAAGCACTAGTTCCCCATTAAATCAATCGCATTCATCCTGTTACTGTTTTACACATTTCAAAAAACAAGTTTACATTCTCACCTTTACTTTAAAATTCTTGAAAAACTCAATATTTTGACTCATTTCCATAAAAAAATAATTTCCCTGTTATTGGGCCTGATGTTTTTTTGTCTCATTTCAATAAAAAAATAATTTCACTTAAGATTTAATTTTAAAAAAATTACTCTTTAAATGTATGCCTCAAAACTAAAAAATATTTACGCTTAATATTTCAATAAATAATAAAAATTAATTTAAAAAAATAATAATTACTCTCAAAATTTATGCCTTAAAACTAAAAAATATTTACGCATAATATTTCAATAAATAATAAATATTCACAAACTCACCTTCTACCATGCCAATAAAAAATAAAAAATAAAAACTACATTCATTTCTCAATTTATATAATCGAAATCATTATTTCTCCAAGTAGTTCTTTTCCCATGATTGTAGAGAGGAACTCTTCTGAAATCTTCCCTTTTCCACATGTGTTCGACACAGACTGTTTAGTTTTTCCAGGCTAGGGGTCTTCAGTGAGAGCGCTTCTTCTTTTCAACTCAAAGAATAAAGCGAGTCAGTTTGAAACATTTCAAATTCCCCGAAAATAAGCCGTGTACTCTGGTTTCGGCTCAATACTGTAAAGCATTGCTCTCAGACCAGTCAGAAATCCCCCGATTGGTCACCTAATTGAAAACATCAGGCCCAATAACAATACCCAAATTTCCTTAAGAAAAGTCTAGCAAAAAAGCACTAGTTCCTCATTAAAACAATTGCATTCATCCTGCTACTGTTTTAAACATTTCGAAAAAGAAATTTCTTTTACTTTTTAAAATTCTTGAAAGCATAAATTTTTGTCTCATTTCAATAAAAAAATAATTTCACTTAAGATTTAATTTTAAAAAAATTACTCTTTAAATGTATGCCTCAAAACTAAAAAATATTTACGCTTAATATTTCAATAAATAATAAATATTCCCAAACTCACCTTCTCACTTTCCAATTAAAAAAAAAACTACGTTAACAATTCTCCAGTCCACTTGAATTCCCTAACATGAACTTTGATTACAGAAGAAAATACGGAAACAGTCATAAAAAGATTTCCTCCTGAATGAAAATAATGTTCTGGAATTGATTCCAGCCTGAATCCAATAGGACAGCTTTTCTCAGGTTGAACCGCCAGACCACAAGTGGAGACGAATGAAAACTCATCACAATTTTCAGATGGAATCAAAGCATTTGAACAGCTGGGGGAACCAACACGCTGCTTCTTAGCGAAAGAAACAGAAACGTCAGGAAGATTCATACTGCTTCTTTCCCAATGAATAAATGAGGAAAAAATAAAATAACGTTAGCCAGCTGATGGAAACAGAATTTGAAAGACTTGATGACGTCTTACTTTATTCAAACTTAGAACAGAACTAAAATTCACTCAGCGTTTCCTTTGCATACTGTGACCAATGCATGACCCTTATCACAACACGTGTTGGTGTGTCACCATGCGTCAGCGCTTCACGGTGACTATACCCTTATCTTGTCATTTCGTGACGAAACGCTATCGACTGACAAAGCGAACTACAGCTCAGGGCTTATTTTCAGGTAAATTCTTAGAGAAAAACGGAAGGATTTCATTATAATTAATTTTCATATCTTGAGAAAATAAAACTAAAATGTATTTGGTAAGAAATTCTTCAATGTTGAATTTTCCTCAAAATGAGAGAGGAATACGGAAAGCGAAAGAATTTAATCAGACACCTTGAAAGAATTCATCTCAGATTTAAAGACGCTTTTGAAAAAAAAAAAAAAAAACCCAGTAAACTATGAAACACTTTGTTCTTCACATAAAGAAAACATGGTGTACAATTCCAATATTCCCTTTTTTCTTAAAATTTCTCCAACGTAATGACTTAGGTCAACTGAGTCCAGAAATGCTTCGTCTACTTTAGTATTTCGATTCCAAGGGAGTTCTTTCCGATACTGTTCAGCTATTTTCTAAAAATCCAGTTGTAAAATAATTTTGGTCATGTTTATTTGATTGTCGTCGTAGGAATATTCCAATCTGTTCATGTCCACCATGTCATACATTGTGTCCCCGAGAGTTTCTTCAAGCAGAAAAAAGCCATCATTCCACAGAAATTCTTCTTTTGGTCTCTGTAATGTTTCCAAAGTCAAATTATTTTTTTTTCCAAGGCTTTCTTAATTAAAGCTGAAAACAAAATGGAACGAAGAAACGTCTATTGTATGACTCTTAACATAGTAGATTTCTTATCAACCACTTTAGTCCAATGTTCTCCGCACGGAGAAATTTCAGATTTCAAAATTTCACCATCCTGACCCACTTTTTCCTGAGTGAAATCCAATACATTGTGAAAATCTCGACTTATGCATTCCTTTGAGTGGGGAATCGCTTTAATGAAAGAGGGCAACGGTTAAAATCGACATTGATTAAAATTGGAGACAGGAAAAATATGAGAATTAAATTATGCATAGGCAGGATTCCTGAAAACATAAAAAATATAAGTTTTATATAAAAAAAAAAAATTCCATGAAAAATATTGGAGGGCGAAAGATTTCCCACATCGTCTTCCATTCCTCCCAAAATTTAACGAAGTCCATTAAATCTCAGTTGTCACTTGTCAGTACACGTATTTGTTTAATTTTGGGTGGAATGGAATTTTTTTTTATATAAAACTTATATTTTTTACGTTTTCAGGAATCCTGCCTATGCATAATTTATTTAATTCTCATATTTTTCCTGTCTCCAATTTTAATCAATGTCGATTTTAACCGTTGCTCCCTTTCATGAGAGCGATTCCCCACTCAAAGGAATGCATAAGTCGAGATTTTCACCATGTATTGGATTTCACTCAGGAAAAAGTGGGTCAGGATGGTGAAATTTTGAAATCTGAAATTTCTCCGTGCGGAGAACATTGGACTAAAGTGGTTGATAAGAAATCTACTATGTTAAGAGTCATACAATAGACGTTTTTTCGTTCCATTTTGTTTTCAGCTTTAATTAAGAAAGCCTTGGAAAAAAAAAAAATAATTTGACTTTGGAAACATTACAAAGACCAAAAGAAGAATTTCTGTGGAATGATGGCTTTTTTCTGCTTGAAGAAACTCTCGGGGACACAATGTATGACATGGTGGACATGAACAGATTGGAATATTCCTACGGCGACAATCAAATAAACATGACCAAAATTATTTTACAACTGGATTTTTAGAAAATAGCTGAACGGTATCGGAAAGAACTCCCTTGGAATCGAAATACTAAAGTAGATGAAACATTTCTGGACTCAGTTGACCTAAGCCATTACGTTGGAGAAATTTTAAGAAAAAGAATATTGTAATCGTACACCGTGTTTTCTTTATGTGAAGAACAAAGTGTTTCGTAGTTTACTGGGTTTTTTTTCAAAAGCATCTTTAAATCTGAGATGAATTCTTTCAAGGTGTCTGATTAAATTCTTTCGCTTTCCGTATTCCTCTCTCATTTTGAGGAAAATTCAACATTGAAGAATTTCTTACCGAATACATTTTAGTTTTATTTTCTCAAGATATGAAAATTAATTATAATGAAATCCTTCCGTTTTTCTCTAAGAATTTACCTGAAAATAAGCCCTGAGCTGTAGTTCGCTTTGTCAGTCGATAGCGTTTCGTCACGAAATGACAAGATAAGGGTATAGTCACGGTGAAGCGCTAACGCATGGTGACACACCAACACGTGTTGTGATAAGGGTCATGCATTGGTCACAGTATGCAAAGGAAACGCTGAGTGAATTTTAGTTCTGTTCTAAGTTTGAATAAAGTAAAACGTCATCAAGTCTTTCAAATACTGTTTCCATCAGCTGGTTAACGTTATTTTATTTTTTCCTCATTTATTCATTGGGAAAGAAGCAGTATGAATCTTCCAGACGTTTCTGTTTCTTTCGCTAAGAAGCAGTGTGTTGGTTCCCCAGCTGTTCAAATGCTTTGATTCCATCTGAAAATTGTGACGAGTTTTCATTTGTCTCCACTTGTGGTCTGGCGGTTCACCTTAGAAAAGCTGTCCTATTTTGGATTCAGGCTGGAATCAATTCCAGAACATTATTTTCATTTAGAAGGAAATCTTTTTATGACTGTTTCCGTATTTTCTTCTGTAATCAAAGTTCATGTCAGGAATTCAAGTGGACTGGAGAATTGTTAACGTAGTTTTTTTTTTAATTGGAAAGTGAGAAGGTGAGTTTGGGAATATTTATTATTTATTGAAATATTAAGCGTAAATATTTTTTAGGTTTAGGCATACATTTAAAGAGTAATTTTTTTTAAATTAAATTTTAAGTGAAATTATTTTTTTATTGAAATGAGACAAAAATTTAAGCTTTCAAGAATTTTAAAAAGTAAAAGACATTTCTTTTTCGAAATGTTTAAAACAGTAGCAGGATGAATGCAATTGTTTTAATGGGGAACTAGTGCTTTTTTGCTAGACTTTTCTTAAGGAAATTTGGGTATTGTTATTGGGCCTGATGTTTTCAATTAGGTGACCAATCGGGGGATTTCTGACTGGTCTGAGAGCAATGCTTTACAGTATTGAGCCGAAACCAGAGTACACGGCTTATTTTCGGGGAGTTTGAAATGTTTCAAACTGACTCGCTTTATTCTTTGAGTTGAAAAGAAGAAGCGCTCTCACTGAAGACCCCCTAGCCTGGAAAAACTAAACAGTCTGTGTCGAACACATGTGGAAAAGGGAAGATTTCAGAAGAGTTCCTCTCTACAATCATGGGAAAAGAACTACTTGGAGAAATAATGATTTCTATTATATAAATTCAGAAATGAATGTAGTTTTTATTTTTTATTGGCATGGTAGAAGGTGAGTTTGTGAATATTTATTATTTATTGAAATATTATGCGTAAATATTTTTTAGTTTTAAGGCATAAATTTTAAGAGTAATTATTATTTTTTTTAATTATTTTTTTATGGAAATGAGTCAAAACATTGAGTTTTTTAAGAATTTTAAAGTAAAAGTGAGAATGTAAACTTTTTGAAATGTGTAAAACAGTAACAGGATGAATGCGATTGATTTAATGGGGAACTAGTGCTTTTTTGCTAGACTTTTCTTAAGGATATTTGGGTATTGTTATTGGAGATGGGTCTGAGGTTTTCCATTAGGCAACCAATCGGGGCGGAATTCCGACTGGTCTGAGAGCAATGCTTTACTGTATTGAGTTGAAACCAGAGTACACGGCTTATTTTCAGGGAGTTTGAAATGTTTCAAACTGACTCACTTTATTCTTTGAGTTGAAAAGATGAAGCGCTCTCACTGAAGACCCCCAGCTTGGGAAAACTAAACAGTCTGGGTTTCATAAAAATTTCTTTCCTAAGACATTTTTAGTACATCCATTTTCAACCTCATCTATTTTCAACTTTCAGGAACTTGCTGTGACTGTTTCTACTGCATTCTGCTCTCCACCTGATTCGTTTTCAACTGAATCGAAAATAGACCTTTTAAAATATTTTCCTTGAACGAAAACGTGCTTCTTAAATTTCATAGTTCCCCATGTTCTTCAATGGGAATTTCACTGTTTTTATTGAAACGTGCTTCATCAAAACCGCCCCTAAGAAAATATGAAGTGTTTCATTTTTAACCCTATAAGAGAATGTATTTCCGAAACGAACATTATCTGTTTTCAACTTTTCCGAAACGAACCTTATCTGTTTTCAACTTTTCCTAAAATGATCTTTGCAAACATCTTTCAATCAAAATTTAAACCCTTCTCAATATGAACGTAGGAATGCATTTAAAAAAAGAGAGAGAGAAAATCAACTCAAAAGAATGATACTTTATAAAAAATAGATTAAGAAAAGAAGATTTAAGTTACATAGGAAAAAACAAGAAACGAAAGATGATATGAAGTAGAAAAAGAATAAAGTTTACATGAGGAAATACAGAATTTGATGCGAAAAGAGCCACTTAATGCTTTGAACAGGGGAAACTTGTTTCAGTAAAAAATTCTTATTCTTATGATTTCTTTAAGAAAACTGACATTTTCAGTACATTTATGCTTTTCTATGAAAGTTTTTCTCAAAGGACTCCATTAAGTTGATCTCAAGTCTTTGAAGTGAATGGGAAGAAAAATAACATGTTTATGTGTTATTAGAAAATGAAAGAATTTCCTTAAGACAGCGTGAAGTGAATTGAACATCAAGCAGTTGTATGATGTTTTACTATCGTAATATGTACATACATTTTGGGAAAATATCTTCTAAAGTTAGAGGGAAAAATATATGAATATTAAAAAAAAACCCTGAAACAAAAATAGCTCTTTAGATTTACAAAGAGAGTATTTGAAGTAGAAAGAGGGATGGAATGCTTTGAATAGGAATTTCTTATTTCATTGAAGGGATTCTTATTTTGGAATTTTTTTTTAAAAGAGAAACTATCATTTTCAGAAAATTTCTGGGGGAGTCGAACTTGGACATTTAATGAAATTCTTGGATATATAGGAATTTGAAGAAAGTTTATGGAATGAAACATGAAGAGAAAGAAATGGGTTGAAAGACTTAACATTCAAGCTTCGTCAATTTTTTTTGGTTCCTCATACAATTCTGGGAAAATTTTACGTTTTTGGTAGAACTCGTTTTTTTTTTTTTCAAAATCAACCCTTTAGAAGTTTTTAAGATAGAAAAAATATTGACTAAGGGAAATCTTAAGTAATACAAATTCTGACTTGAAGCACTAAAGTAAGAAAATATTTGTCTGAAGTAATTTTTCAATGTCTAAGCATTGACATCTGACTAATCGTCCGTCCGAAATTGAATCCTGGGGAGGCTTGAGTTATTAGCTTTTGAATTACGACACTAGCTTTCTACCTTCCTTGGAAACAGTGGACTAAATCAGGGTCTGCTTATTTCTCTTGTAGTGGTTCACTACGGTTCTCTTAAATCTTGAATGAACGGCAAAGTTCAAATGCTCTGTCCCATTGAGTCACCAGTTTTAGATTTTTGTCATCTTAGACAGTTTAAGTTCGCTCAGAAAACTATGCTTTTGCAAGCTTGAGTTTGCGTTCAAAGTTCAAAACCAGAATTTAGTTTAATCTACCAAGCAAAGTGATTTCATGTCATATGAGGTTTTCCACAAAGCGTAAAAACACTCTTTGTTCACTGGATAGAGCGTAAAAACACTTTTCTTTCACTGGAGAGAGCGTAAAAACACTCTTCTTTCATGTTTTAATTTAAACCTCGAGGAATCAGTATCTAACTATGAAAAGGAAGTTCTAAAGATTTAGGGGCATTTACACTAAAATCCTACAATGACTTTATATGAAATAGTGAAGAATCGGTCTTAGAGACTAGAATACATCTGAAGATTTTAGATACATTTCCGTTCAAAAGTAAAGTCGAATGGAAAAATAAGAGCAATTAAATTGATAGGAAAAGATTGATAGGTTGAATCAGAAAAAAAAAACTAAGAAAAAAAAAAGAAGTTTCATAAAAATAAACTAAAGTTTTATGAATCATACAACACTGAATAGAAGGCAAAATATAATAAATAAAATAAGAGGAATACGATATTTTCACTATGAGAGTTTGGAAACACCTGCTTTTCTTACAAATTAGTAAAACGTGAAATAAAAATGTTTAGAGGAAGTACGGACTTAGTCGCTAGGTCTCCAGAATGAAAGCTTTTTCTGCTGAGACAATGAATAAAAAATACGATAATGAAAACCTAATTGAAATGAAAGAAAAGGTCAATGAAACTAAACGCCTAAAGAAAAAATGCAGCAGACACAGAAGTTAAAAATAATGGGACAGATACGGGAGAACTGGACATTTAGTGAAAGAAATGTACGCGAAGTTTTGAAACATCTCAATTTAAACTGAACTAAATGAGGGAAAGGAATGAGATTAGGGAGTTCTTATTAACTTTGATGAGGTGAGGAAACAATAAAAATTTAGTTATACATGAAATAAAGTAAAAAAAAAAATAGCTCGTTTAAGAATATGATTTTTGGTGAAAGTATGAAATTTTAGTTGAAATATCATGACCAGCATTTCGAAAAGAAATAGATTGAGTCGATATGTATGGAAAAGAAGTAAGAATTTCTTTATTTTCGCTATGGGGGTGGGGAATAACTGCTTTTCTGGTGAGTTAGTAAAACGTTAAAAAAATAATGTTTATGGGAAGAACAGAATCACTAGCTTTGCCTCTAGAATGAATGTTTTTCCGGACGAGACAGAAAAATATACAGCCCAAAGAATACAAATTTTATCGTAAGAAAAAAGGTTTTAGATTGTATGTCTTGACAATGAATGCCTTCTTGTTGGGACAGTCCACGAAAAGTATAGCAAACTATGAAAGAATAAAAAATGCGTATTTGACTACATGAAAGCTTTGAGGAATATTTTTAAGCAAGTTTGAAAATATGCTATATAAGGAAACAAAAATCTGATGATTTGCTACATCTAAAATAATCGTTTTGTTGAAATGAAATGGAAAAAAAAAAGTCTAAATAAAAGGAGTCACAAGTTTGACCAATAAGAAAAAATTACTGACATACTGAAAAGTTTTACGAAATTTCAAAAAAAAGATGAAGTAAAATAGCGAAATTGGGAAGCTATAATGATATGCGAAATAAAGTAAGAAAATATTGTTTCATCAGAATTTTAACTGTGAAAGACCTGTAGAGTTCTTGAACACACGAAAAAATTACGAGAAAATAATATTGCAAAGGCGAAAGACTCGGAATTAGCATGAAGTCATTTCACAAAAAAATGACAAAGTCCAATAATTACTGCGAACAGGAACGAAATCGTTTCTAAAGAAGCATTTCCTTGTCTCATGATCTGTAATAAAATTGAATAAAGGAAAAAGAAAAATTCCCCAGAAAATTCATTACATCTACACGAAAAAACTCCCTTAAAACATACAAACAATATATAAAAAGCACATGAAGAAATAACGTAAAAGTAATTAAAAAAAAATACAGTGAATACGTAGTACACGAGACTACCTGACCAATTTTTTGAAACCAAATCATCGTGAGTTAGGACCTCGCTAAGACCATCAGAGCATTTTTATTTAATTGGAAAGAAAATTCCCTAGCATCGTTACGTAAAAATTTCCTCCGGGGAAAAATAACATCGAAAAGGGGGAAATCCCGCTTGAAAACCACAGGAATAAATACAAAAAATCCCAACGGACCCCACTCGGTTGTTGCCATCCCTCAAAATCAAAATCCATCAAAAGTTCCAAGAAGCACCGCCAGGGGGCTGCACATCGAGTTGACACCTCCTTTTCCACTCGGTCGTTGCCATCCCTCAAAATCAAAGATCCATCGAAAGTTCCAAGAAGCACCGCTAAGGGGCAGCACATCATGGGGACGATCACGTGACAAAAATTCTGACAAGTGAACAGCTGGGACAGCCTCGAGGACAGCCAATGTTAAGTCTATGGAGTGCTGTCCCTGTCCCAGAAGTCCCCCTTTTCCTCTACTGACGAATTGACGCACGCGACGAATTGACGTGACACCAAGAACCTGATGCTTGAAGATTACGGGGAAATTGTTGCAGCGTCCAAACTCCGTTTTCGCAAATTTATGCCTAGTTTCAAGCTGAAATATAAACATTTATGCAATAAAATCATATTTAACAAGAAAACTGGACACAAAGGTAACATCGTTGGGGGGGGGGGGGAATCACGATTACGGTAACGTTTTTTACACCGTTTAACTACCGTTTTCGAAAGTTTTGAAACACGAAATATCGTCTCCAGACGGGAACCCCCCCCCCCCGCCAAATTGTCTTTAGTTTTACACTGATCCTGAAAACGATCTAAATGATGACAAAAAGCGCGGAATTCCGCTTAAGAATCGCAGGTATATCATAAAACAACAGCAAAATGAAAATTCGTAGAATCCGTAGTTCCGACAACGAAGTCCATAGTTCCATAGTCAGACAACTACATCTGTAGAAACTACGGACATTCTGTAGTAGTTGGCAGGTATGAGAATACTATTACAGTACAACCTCGAAAATCCGGAATCGTCCGGACTTTGCCGATTCCGGAATTTAGAATTTTTGGTTTATAGAGTTTGGTTAAAATTCAAACTTAGTATTAACTAAATACACTATAAAACACTATATTTGGTAGAAATAATGACTAAAAGCCAAGTTAACCAATTATTTATTTATTTATTTTTTAAGTGAACACGGAAAGCGGATGGAAAACTGGGTCAATGTTAATTCGTAAAATAAATTGTTTCTTTTTAGCCGCCCGTTTTGCGATGCTCAAAAATCCGCAGGTGCACGCTCAATTCGGCACTGGAGACGGTAGCGAGAGAGTATGGATTATGCAGGCTTTCAGCGAACATTCATAAAAAATAAAAAGAAATCCCTAACTTCTAAAGTTTTAACCGGATTTTGACGAAATTTCACATGGAAGTTTATTTTGACGTGTCTTGGTTACTGTAATATTTGCATTCGGTTATTTAAAAAAGTGGAAAAAAAATTTTTTATAAAAATTCTCCCAGTACGACTTCTCCAAAGGGAAAAAGCTTTCATCATCCGCAACCTTGCGAACTCTTTCTCCCACGATGACTCATCATCCTTGCTTGGCGCATCAAAAACCGACGTGACGCCATCGCCTTTTTCTTATAACTTTTTTTTTCTTTTCTGCTGTTCAAGCAGAATAGCTTTATCATAAAACAATAGCAAAATGAAAAAAGATTAAGCGATTTCCGTACATTTGAGAGCGAAATTTTTCAAAAACGTGAGAGTTCCGAATCAGTTAAAACTTCTTTTTTTTTCCGTACAGAGCACAAGTTAAATAAAATTAAATTATTAAATTTATTTTTTTTTCCGTACCGGTAAGGTCGCCAGAATTGGCGATTTAATCAAACATTTTTAATCGCCACGACGATGAATTTATCGCCAGTGTAAAGATTAAAATTAGCGGTCGCCACTTGCCACGTGGCGACTGGATAAAATAAAATGCCCAGTAGAAAAAATAACTTTAGTCGCCACGCTCGAAAATTTGCCTTTTTCCATTGTTATAGAATTAATTTGCATTTTTAAAACGCTCCTGTTATACGAAATGTATTTTCAAATCATACAAATCGTGCCCGGTGAAAAACAGCCCTTTCCTCTGCAAATAAATGGGTACGATCTATTTATAGATTCACTCTTCAAAAACAGGGGCGGCTGTTTGTTTTTCTACTTAAGTTGGTGCACAAAGTAACCATATCGGGAATGGACACCTGTGGCTTTAGATGGAACTGTGGCATCACAACTCGTCTTCAGCAGCTCGTTTTTTAAAGTTTGGTTTCTCTGAAAATGCACGATTTTTCATTGCTTAGGCACTTCTTGCTTATCATCAAATAAATGGGCAAGCTCTCTTGTTTACAAAAAGAAATCAAAGGTTTAGAAAATCGGGACTTCACTTTCCGCGCCGCGCGCCGTCTTCCATTCCACGCAGAGTCGCGTTTCCTTAGCACGTGTGGAGTTGGCTTTAAACAAAATAAAGAAAAACTCTTGTCTGCCCCTTAATACAGTAAAATGTTACTAAGGAATGGTTAAACACAAGTTTTTTAGCGAAATTATATATCAAAAATAAGTACTGTATTGTTCACTCTGCCGTGATAGTCATTTTTACGGGTCGCGGAAAAGGCAGATTCCATCACGGGCGGAATAAGTAAATTACCGATTTTGAAATTTAATTTAGCTTTATAAAAGCGGAAAAGAAAAAAAACACTTTCCATATTGATTGGTTTCGAAGAATAGGCTGTTAGAAATAACAAAAACTGCGCTTCACTAGAAAAAAAATTTAAAACACGAAGGTGTTCTTTTTCACTATTACTGAAGCTATTAAAAACGAGAAACATAATCAGAAAATATATAACATAAGAATATAACCGGAAAGTGAAAAGAAAGTGCATCTTGGGGTAAGAAAAATTCGAAATTTAGAAAACTACGGAACATTTTCATTCGCGCTAAAACAATCATTTTCAGGCGACAAACGGCATGCAAGATGCTCAAATTATATCGGACAAATGTCGCGGCATTAAAAACATCCAATAAACAGTCCCAAAAATGTTTAATGAATGTTAGAATTTTGAAAACATGAAAATAAACTTTGAAAAAATGATTGAATAACATTATTTCGTAGATTTTTTATTTCCGTAGTATATTTGATGTTTCCCGTATTCCGTAACGATCGACGATTTCCGTAGCGACTATGGAGAATTCGTAGCATTTGGGAGATCTGAGGTGGACAAACAGGAAAAAATGACAAATCATTAAAATTCTACCAAAACGTTTTCTGAAGGGGGAAAAAACGACAACCAGATTTTTTATTTCCGTAGGATATTCGATGTTTCCCGTGCTCCGCAGCGATCGACGATTTCCTAGCGACTGTGAAGAATTCGTAGCATTTGAAAGGTCTGAGGTGGGTAAACAGGAAAAAATGACAAATCATTAAAATTTTACCAAAACAACGTTTTTGAAGGGAAAAAAACCAAAAAAAACCCGACAACCAGATTTTTTATTTCCGTAGTACATTTGTTTGATGTTTCCCGTACTCCGCAGCGATCGACGATTTTCGTAATGACTATGGGGAATTCGTAGTATTTGGAAGGTCTGTGGTGGGCAAACAAAAAATGACAAATCATTAAAATTCTACCAAAACTGAACGCTTTCTGAAAAAAAAAAAAAGAAGAAGAAGCTGACACTGGGTTCGAAAACCAGACAGAATCTGATGGAATCAGGATACTCTGCGAGTGTTCTTATTTCGTCATGACTAATTTTTCAACACTTGTGAAAAGGTTTATCAATGTTTTTAATGTAATATTTATTAGAACAATACCCAGGAAATCACTGAATATTTTCTGTTAGAGGTCAGGAATCATTGCGAGTCTGTAAAATAAAGTGACCAGGTTGGTATCACATTTCTCCCAATCTCAGCTGTACCACAAAATGATTCTGCTATAAGATATGAAATTCATTTTTGAAAACTATACAGCCAGTTTTCATTTTGACACCAAGAAACCAAAAAGAAATGGAATGAAAAGAAAAATTTAGCAGAATGGAAGCAGCTTCGAAACATGTCTGAACATTTTTGACCATCAATAACTCACTAAAAACTGCTAGAGAGGAACTAAAAACAAGCAATTTTTAGTACATGAAGGTCATAGCACAAATTGTTGAAATACTCAATATTGCTGATTGTTATGCCAAGCAATGCAGAATTTAAGGGAATGCAAGCATTGTGGGCAATGTTCTTTATGACAAGACAATGCTCATGCAAATAATGACCTTAGAAAATACAGCAAATTAAATAAAGTAAGCAAAAGTAAGTACTGCTTGAAAATTTTGACCCATCCACTGCTATCAATTTATGGTGGAGAGATTGAGAGATTTTTTTTTTTTTGTGTGTGTTTGAACATAGCAAGAGACCAAAAAAAATGATTTAATTATCTTTCCAATAAAAACTGTCTTGAAAATTTGGTTGATGTGGTTGAAGAAAAATGTAACTTTTAAGATTATATTTATTCATTTAATTGCGCTGGAAAATAGACAATGTGTCCTTGTAACTACTAAGCTTAAATTTAACTATGTCTAAATAAATTAAAGGTATTCAGTTCAGTGATAAAATGTGTATACAACACGAAATAGCCATAAAGAAAGTGGCCACTAGATTTTGTCCACCCACTGGCCAATGGCCACTCGAAAAAATCACCAATTTTAATCTTTACGCCAGTGGCAACCTGGTGACCGTGAGTCTGGATCTTTAAGTGAGTTAGCGTTTTTATGCAACATGCCTTTAAGATATTGAGTGCCTATATGTAGATCTAATTACAACGCACATTCAAAAGTCACTGTTTTCAGCTTTCCTGAAGGTGAAAGCTTTCGAAGATGATGGTTTCTTCCGTAAAAATAAAGAATTTTGAAACCACTGTGAATTCAAAGGCTGCTTTTGTTGTAAATACAACTATAATTTAGTGAATTAAATTGTTAGTCGTTATTTTGATTGACGGAGTAAAATTAAGGGCTAGCCTTCCAATTATTAGCTCATTATTTGTTATGGTTTAAATAACGATATTACTTACCATTCAACATTTAATTTCTATAAAATGTTATTTTTCTTTACAAAATTCGTAGTTAGTAGTGTTCAAATTGAAAAAAAAAACAAAAAAAAGAGGGATGTACAGATATTATCAGGGCATCGGGTACTAAGGTTAACCAGGCAAAGAAACGAACAATAAATAATTACGTTATTTATTAATCAACATTTCATTTCCGTGAAACAAATGTCCTTTTCCTTCTCAAAATTGCTGTGTATCAGTGTCCAAATTAAAACAAGAATTTGCACGAAATGTACAGAACTACTTCATGCGCTCATAATCTGAAGGTTAGCCGAAAGAAAAGTTTATTGGAATGTCCAACAAATGTATCCGAAAGTTTGGAATGCGCCCGAAAGAATTCACTTATATCGTTAAACTTCAGCACGATCCCTGAAGTTTACTGGCTGATAAGTTAAAATGTATGTATGTATGTACATATATTCATGGGCTTACAGGTTTTTTAAGTTAGTGAATGTACAATTTAATTCAAATTAAGTTGTGGTAGAGATTGAGGTTCGGATTAGAGAACAATGAACTTGAATTGTCTACATTGAACTCTTTTGCAAACCAGCACTTTAATTCCTACTTACATTCATATAGTCACATGTATAAGGATAGTTTCAGAAATATTAGCAATGAAAAACGTTCCTCCCTGCAAGAAGAACATCGTACAAAAAAGAAAGACAAAGTACTTATGCATAATGAAGGAACACATTTATTAATGCATGTGTTTTCCACTTTTAGGGAGTCTGTTAATGTGTTAATTGATATCTTCAATATCGTTACAGATACTGAAAAATAAAAAAAAAGTGTGACATTCAGATTTTCCAGCATAAAATTTGCAGTGTTATGTGCATAAATTTGAAGATATCCAAATGAATGCATTCCATGTTCACTTGACAAAGAACTTTTTCCTAAATGATTCTAATTAATAATTATTATTATTTTACCTTCTAGAAGTATTTGCAAGATTTTCACACACATCTTAACGTATTTTCAGTAAATATACTCACTAAATCGGAAATTTTGCTTTCGCGTTTGTTACGTAATTAAGGAAAAATCTTTTTTTCTTTCTTTCTTTCATTTTAGTGAATCGAACATGAAGGGAATTTTTGCAAGTTTTAAGTGAAATGATTATGTTCATACAGTCCTACCAATTTGCCCTTAACGCACTTAAAAAAAGTCGCTGTTGCAAAAATACTTAACGTAAAATGCTGGGCTTTTCACGTTATGCGTGAAAAAACTTATGCTTGTGCTCCTTTAGGAAAATTGCAAACAAAAGGAAAAATTTTCTGAAATATTTAGTTTTAAGACCCGTACATGAAATCATTTCCCAGCACAAGAGCAAAACTTTGGAATTCCCCGATTTGCAGGTATCATTGCTGTATACTGAGAGAAAAAAATGAAAGCTACAGATGTAATCTTTCGATGTTATCTAAGGATAAAAATTACATAGAAGAAGAGAAAAAAAAAGAAAACATGGTCAATTTATTGCTGTATGCGCAAATTATCTAGTATTGCACTCGAAAAATTATTTCTCTGCTTAAACACCGCAGTACTTCATTGGCGTTTTTAGGAGTGTAGAGCTTGAGGCTGGAGTCGATCAGCCCACTAGCTCTGACTTCACAGACCAGTTCGGAGGCTTTCTTAATCTTCAGAGTTTTTGGTTTGGTGCCCACAGGCGAAGTGTGACGTGGAGTGAAGCTCTTAATCGCCTGCCTGAAGTCTTGACCTTGGGAGGGACAGAACTGCAGTCCTGAGGTTTTTTCTATTCATTTGCAGCTTTTCATTTATCAAAATAGTCATAGATAAAACTTTACGGGGTTTTTTTCGTTTTTTTATAAGGAAAAAGGCATTTTCACTCTCATGAGATGTGTTCACAGAAGTGTCCCGACTGTCTGTGGTCAAAACCGAGACCCCAGGTGGTCAGCACTTAATCTTCCTACCTTGGCATGACACTAAAGAATGTGTGTGTGTGTGGGCACTTTTAGCCATTGCATTGATTTTGCATGAGGTGCTTATGAGTGTATTTATTCATTAATGCTGTTATTGAATGTGGCACACCAGAAGGCAAAGCTGAATTTTTTGCATTGAAAACCTAGTTTGAAGTGCAACTTTTAATTTTTTTTTTTCGAACCCAGACCATTCATGAACGAATGATCAGAAGCCACCGCTTAGACCACTGCGCCACCAGGGCGGCGCTTTTAATTCAAGTACAGTCAAACCTCAATTTAACGAACTTCAAGGGACCAACAATCTTGTACATAAAATCGCGGAATTCGCTAAATCGAGGAAGCCTTTCGAATGAAACATTCAAATTAAGCTAGTGTTCATAATAGAATACGTAAGCAGCTATGTTCTCTTTCTTTCAGTGACATTCAAATTATGTATAGTACATTTAATTACGAATTTATTAACAAAAATGTTATAATACATGCACATTTACTTTACATCAGGCCTCGCGAATGTCGGTCGCCAGTCACCGAATGGCGACCAGATATTTCTTAGTGGCTAGTCAATTTTTTAGTATAGTAGCCAATGATGGCGAGTAGATTTTGTCCCCCAAGTGAGCAACTATTTTGTCCACTCCCCACCCCACCCCCCACGACTTGGCAATGTATCGATACATCGGTGTTACGGTGTTTCGACGGACGAAACTATGATTCATCACCACTGTGATGTCAATGCTCACGATGTAATCACAATTGCGCGCCATCAAGCCGTGACCAAGCACTGTTGTTTAAACCAGTTTTCCCAGTCCGAGACACGTGAATATCGGCTGATCCTCATGCACGCGCTACTTTCTCGCGGTGTCTCGTTCCAGACGCTACATTGGGGGATTGCTAATCGGAAATTCGCCTGCCAGGCGAGTAATCGTAGCTTCATGAGCAATCCCATCCGCAGTCCCATCCCGATGCAGACACAATATTTAAACAGGTTTCTTATCGGGCCTCCATGCGTCGATGATGCTATTAAGAGGTTGCGTGTTCCACACGTTTTCTACTTAAGTTGGTGCACAAAGTAACCATATCGGGAATGGACACCTGTGGCTTTAGATGGAACTGTGGCATCACAACTCGTCTTCAGCAGCTCGTTTTTTAAAGTTTGGTTTCTCTGAAAATGCACGATTTTTCATTGCTTAGGCACTTCTTGCTTATCATCAAATAAATGGGCAAGCTCTCTTGTTTACAAAAAGAAATCAAAGGTTTAGAAAATCGGGACTTCACTTTCCGCGCCGCGCGCCGTCTTCCATTCCACGCAGAGTCGCGTTTCCTTAGCACGTGTGGAGTTGGCTTTAAACAAAATAAAGAAAAACTCTTGTCTGCCCCTTAATACAGTAAAATGTTACTAAGGAATGGTTAAACACAAGTTTTTTAGCGAAATTATATATCAAAAATAAGTACTGTATTGTTCACTCTGCCGTGATAGTCATTTTTACGGGTCGCGGAAAAGGCAGATTCCATCACGGGCGGAATAAGTAAATTACCGATTTTGAAATTTAATTTAGCTTTATAAAAGCGGAAAAGAAAAAAAACACTTTCCATATTGATTGGTTTCGAAGAATAGGCTGTTAGAAATAACAAAAACTGCGCTTCACTAGAAAAAAAAATTTAAAACACGAAGGTGTTCTTTTTCACTATTACTGAAGCTATTAAAAACGAGAAACATAATCAGAAAATATATAACATAAGAATATAACCGGAAAGTGAAAAGAAAGTGCATCTTGGGGTAAGAAAAATTCGAAATTTAGAAAACTACGGAACATTTTCATTCGCGCTAAAACAATCATTTTCAGGCGACAAACGGCATGCAAGATGCTCAAATTATATCGGACAAATGTCGCGGCATTAAAAACATCCAATAAACAGTCCCAAAAATGTTTAATGAATGTTAGAATTTTGAAAACATGAAAATAAACTTTGAAAAAATGATTGAATAACATTATTTCGTAGATTTTTTATTTCCGTAGTATATTTGATGTTTCCCGTATTCCGTAACGATCGACGATTTCCGTAGCGACTATGGAGAATTCGTAGCATTTGGGAGATCTGAGGTGGACAAACAGGAAAAAATGACAAATCATTAAAATTCTACCAAAACGTTTTCTGAAGGGGGAAAAAACGACAACCAGATTTTTTATTTCCGTAGGATATTCGATGTTTCCCGTGCTCCGCAGCGATCGACGATTTCCTAGCGACTGTGAAGAATTCGTAGCATTTGAAAGGTCTGAGGTGGGTAAACAGGAAAAAATGACAAATCATTAAAATTTTACCAAAACAACGTTTTTGAAGGGAAAAAAACCAAAAAAACCCGACAACCAGATTTTTTATTTCCGTAGTACATTTGTTTGATGTTTCCCGTACTCCGCAGCGATCGACGATTTTCGTAATGACTATGGGGAATTCGTAGTATTTGGAAGGTCTGTGGTGGGCAAACAAAAAATGACAAATCATTAAAATTCTACCAAAACTGAACGCTTTCTGAAAAAAAAAAAAAAAAGAAGAAGAAGCTGACACTGGGTTCGAAAACCAGACAGAATCTGATGGAATCAGGATACTCTGCGAGTGTTCTTATTTTGTCATGACTAATTTTTCAACACTTGTGAAAGGTTTATCAATGTTTTTAATGTAATATTTATTAGAACAATACCCAGGAAATCACTGAATATTTTCTGTTAGAGGTCAGGAATCATTGCGAGTCTGTAAAATAAAGTGACCAGGTTGGTATCACATTTCTCCCAATCTCAGCTGTACCACAAAATGATTCTGCTATAAGATATGAAATTCATTTTTGAAAACTATACAGCCAGTTTTCATTTTGACACCAAGAAACCAAAAAGAAATGGAATGAAAAGAAAAATTTAGCAGAATGGAAGCAGCTTCGAAACATGTCTGAACATTTTTGACCATCAATAACTCACTAAAAACTGCTAGAGAGGAACTAAAAACAAGCAATTTTTAGTACATGAAGGTCATAGCACAAATTGTTGAAATACTCAATATTGCTGATTGTTATGCCAAGCAATGCAGAATTTAAGGGAATGCAAGCATTGTGGGCAATGTTCTTTATGACAAGACAATGCTCATGCAAATAATGACCTTAGAAAATACAGCAAATTAAATAAAGTAAGCAAAAGTAAGTACTGCTTGAAAATTTTGACCCATCCACTGCTATCAATTTATGGTGGAGAGATTGAGAGATTTTTTTTTTTTTTTTGTGTGTTTGAACATAGCAAGAGACCAAATAAAAATGATTTAATTATCTTTCCAATAAAAACTGTCTTGAAAATTTGGTTGATGTGGTTGAAGAAAAATGTAACTTTTAAGATTATATTTATTCATTTAATTGCGCTGGAAAATAGACAATGTGTCCTTGTAACTACTAAGCTTAAATTTAACTATGTCTAAATAAATTAAAGGTATTCAGTTCAGTGATAAAATGTGTATACAACACGAAATAGCCATAAAGAAAGTGGCCACTAGATTTTGTCCACCCACTGGCCAATGGCCACTCGAAAAAATCACCAATTTTAATCTTTACGCCAGTGGCAACCTGGTGACCGTGAGTCTGGATCTTTAAGTGAGTTAGCGTTTTTATGCAACATGCCTTTAAGATATTGAGTGCCTATATGTAGATCTAATTACAACGCACATTCAAAAGTCACTGTTTTCAGCTTTCCTGAAGGTGAAAGCTTTCGAAGATGATGGTTTCTTCCGTAAAAATAAAGAATTTTGAAACCACTGTGAATTCAAAGGCTGCTTTTGTTGTAAATACAACTATAATTTAGTGAATTAAATTGTTAGTCGTTATTTTGATTGACGGAGTAAAATTAAGGGCTAGCCTTCCAATTATTAGCTCATTATTTGTTATGGTTTAAATAACGATATTACTTACCATTCAACATTTAATTTCTATAAAATGTTATTTTTCTTTACAAAATTCGTAGTTAGTAGTGTTCAAATTGAAAAAAAAAACAAAAAAAGAGGGATGTACAGATATTATCAGGGCATCGGGTACTAAGTTAGTTAACCAGGCAAAGAAACGAACAATAAATAATTACGTTATTTATTAATCAACATTTCATTTCCGTGAAACAAATGTCCTTTTTCTTCTCAAAATTGCTGTGTATCAGTGTCCAAATTAAAACAAGAATTTGCACGAAATGTACAGAACTACTTCATGCGCTCATAATCTGAAGGTTAGCCGAAAGAAAAGTTTATTGGAATGTCCAACAAATGTATCCGAAAGTTTGGAATGCGCCCGAAAGAATTCACTTATATCGTTAAACTTCAGCACGATCCCTGAAGTTTACTGGCTGATAAGTTAAAATGTATGTATGTATGTACATATATTCATGGGCTTACAGGTTTTTTAAGTTAGTGAATGTACAATTTAATTCAAATTAAGTTGTGGTAGAGATTGAGGTTCGGATTAGAGAACAATGAACTTGAATTGTCTACATTGAACTCTTTTGCAAACCAGCACTTTAATTCCTACTTACATTCATATAGTCACATGTATAAGGATAGTTTCAGAAATATTAGCAATGAAAAACGTTCCTCCCTGCAAGAAGAACATCGTACAAAAAAGAAAGACAAAGTACTTATGCATAATGAAGGAACACATTTATTAATGCATGTGTTTTCCACTTTTTAGGGAGTCTGTTAATGTGTTAATTGATATCTTCAATATCGTTACAGATACTGAAAAATAAAAAAAAAGTGTGACATTCAGATTTTCCAGCATAAAATTTGCAGTGTTATGTGCATAAATTTGAAGATATCCAAATGAATGCATTCCATGTTCACTTGACAAAGAACTTTTTCCTAAATGATTCTAATTAATAATTATTATTATTTTACCTTCTAGAAGTATTTGCAAGATTTTCACACACATCTTAACGTATTTTCAGTAAATATACTCACTAAATCGGAAATTTTGCTTTCGCGTTTGTTACGTAATTAAGGAAAAATCTTTTTTTTTCTTTCTTTCTTTCATTTTAGTGAATCGAACATGAAGGGAATTTTTGCAAGTTTTAAGTGAAATGATTATGTTCATACAGTCCTACCAATTTGCCCTTAACGCACTTAAAAAAAAGTCGCTGTTGCAAAAATACTTAACGTAAAATGCTGGGCTTTTCACGTTATGCGTGAAAAAACTTATGCTTGTGCTCCTTTAGGAAAATTGCAAACAAAAGGAAAAATTTTCTGAAATATTTAGTTTTAAGACCCGTACATGAAATCATTTCCCAGCACAAGAGCAAAACTTTGGAATTCCCCGATTTGCAGGTATCATTGCTGTATACTGAGAGAAAAAAATGAAAGCTACAGATGTAATCTTTTGATGTTATCTAAGGATAAAAATTACATAGAAGAAGAGAAAAAAAAAGAAAACATGGTCAATTTATTGCTGTATGCGCAAATTATCTAGTATTGCACTCGAAAAATTATTTCTCTGCTTAAACACCGCAGTACTTCGTTGGCGTTTTTAGGAGTGTAGAGCTTGAGGCTGGAGTCGATCAGCCCACTAGCTCTGACTTCACAGACCAGTTCGGAGGCTTTCTTAATCTTCAGAGTTTTTGGTTTGGTGCCCACAGGCGAAGTGTGACGTGGAGTGAAGCTCTTAATCGCCTGCCTGAAGTCTTGACCTTGGGAGGGACAGAACTGCAGTCCTGAGGTTTTCTATTCATTTGCAGCTTTTCATTTATCAAAATAGTCATAGATAAAACTTTACGGGGTTTTTTTCGTTTTTATAAGGAAAAAGGCATTTTCACTCTCATGAGATGTGTTCACAGAAGTGTCCCGACTGTCTGTGGTCAAAACCGAGACCCCAGGTGGTCAGCACTTAATCTTCCTACCTTGGCATGACACTAAAGAATGTGTGTGTGTGTGGGCACTTTTAGCCATTGCATTGATTTTGCATGAGGTGCTTATGAGTGTATTTATTCATTAATGCTGTTATTGAATGTGGCACACCAGAAGGCAAAGCTGAATTTTTTGCATTGAAAACCTAGTTTGAAGTGCAACTTTTAATTTTTTTTTTTCGAACCCAGACCATTCATGAACGAATGATCAGAAGCCACCGCTTAGACCACTGCGCCACCAGGGCGGCGCTTTTAATTCAAGTACAGTCAAACCTCAATTTAACGAACTTCAAGGGACCAACAATCTTGTACATAAAATCGCGGAATTCGCTAAATCGAGGAAGCCTTTCGAATGAAACATTCAAATTAAGCTAGTGTTCATAATAGAATACGTAAGCAGCTATGTTCTCTTTCTTTCAGTGACATTCAAATTATGTATAGTACATTTAATTACGAATTTATTAACAAAAATGTTATAATACATGCACATTTACTTTACATCAGGCCTCGCGAATGTCGGTCGCCAGTCACCGAATGGCGACCAGATATTTCTTAGTGGCTAGTCAATTTTTTAGTATAGTAGCCAATGATGGCGAGTAGATTTTGTCCCCCAAGTGAGCAACTATTTTGTCCACTCCCCACCCCACCCCCACGACTTGGCAATGTATCGATACATCAGTGTTACGGTGTTTCGACGGACGAAACTATGATTCATCACCACTGTGATGTCAATGCTCACGATGTAATCACAATTGCGCGCCATCAAGCCGTGACCAAGCACTGTTGTTTAAACCAGTTTTCCCAGTCCGAGACACGTGAATATCGGCTGATCCTCATGCACGCGCTACTTTCTCGCGGTGTCTCGTTCCAGACGCTACATTGGGGGATTGCTAATCGGAAATTCGCCTGCCAGGCGAGTAATCGTAGCTTCATGAGCAATCCCATCCGCAGTCCCATCCCGATGCAGACACAATATTTAAACAGGTTTCTTATCGGGCCTCCATGCGTCGATGATGCTATTAAGAGGTTGCGTGTTCCACACGTTGGATCTCGGAAATGTACCACAGCTTAGGAACAATAGGAAGTATGCGGCAGGGTTTTTTGACATGAATATGTCTTTGAAATCAGACTAGTACTAAGCGGCCAGTACGGAAAGTTGAGCATTACAAAAAAAATGGGCATCGAGTTCGATCTAATAACTTCTAGAACCGAACCAACCTAGTGTCATTGTGTCATTTGATAGCTAAGGGAACAAAGACTTGTTAGTGACCTTGAGTTACAGTGCAGCGATGAGCGGGGGGGGGGATGTTGCTCTGCGCAACTTCTAATCAGTATAACTCGGCACTGCAAAAGCGCTATGACGTCGAAATTGGTCTCAAACAAAAGCTAACGTCGAGATCTGTAGATTCAAGACGTTAGAAGTGAAATCAAATACAGTGTTGGTTGTGAAACTTTAGATCGCAGTAGAAAAATTACAAAAAATTCACAATGTCGGCATATACTCGTTGAAAAGCTAAGCTGAAATACATTGCACATAGTCAACGTGGAAGAGCAACTCGTCATGAAATCAAATACAGTGTTGGTTATGAAACTTTAGATCGCAGTAGAAAAATTAAAAAAAATTCACAATGTCGGCATATACTCGTCGAAAAGCTAAGCTGAAATACATTGCACATAGTCAACGTGGAAGAGCAACTCGTCAGCTTTCGCTAAACACTGCAATGTCTGCGGCAGAACGCATGAGAAAGTATAGGGAGCGAAAGAAAACTGCTGCGGTGCGGCGCGCGAACACTTCGGCGGCACCGACGCAGGAGCCCATTGACATGGAGCATTAGCGATGAACCTCATGAAAACCGGTAATTGGGCATGTCTGAATAGTGACACTTTAAACGACCTAATGATGATTAGACGCAATGGCACTTCAATTGAAGATTTTGATCCCCAAAATGCTATTCAATTGTGGTGGGCAGATACCTTTGATGGGAAGATCAGACACAGTACACATCAGTGGTAAACTGTATCAACATTATTAGTGTCACTTTACGTATATATATCCTAGCTTTTGTTCCTTTGTTTTAAATATTATTTTAAAAAAATCAGACATCTAAATTCAATGTCCTCTCAAAAATAAATTATGTGTAAATTAAGAGAGTAATGATAATACAGCACTGAAAATAAATTATCAAAAAATCGATCATTTTAAAACAAAAGCATATGCAAGATTTGCAGTCAATCTAATGATCCTATGCAGTAACTGCTCTGCATCTGTTTTTATGGAGTTAATGGGGGAGGTGACTCTCATTAGAAAGAAAAAAAAACCATGCAACCATTTAATTTCATAGAAACGTAAGTAGAGAAGTTACTGAATTATTATTTTCTTAATTTCGTATGGCCCGTAGATTTTGTCATTTGGCTAGTAAAATTTTTATTCCACTAGCCACATTGGCTAGTAGAAATTTAAGCAGTTTCGCAAGGGCTGCTTTGCATATTAAATACATAATTCGTAGATATTAGACATCAATACGTAGCATCAAAATTTAAGCGTACTTTAAAATTGCAAGAAAAATACGATAGTTGATTTTTCTCAAGAATTTAGCTTCTTAAATAATTTCAGTATCCTAAACTGCATGAAACAGAAGATCAATTAGTACTAACTTGTAAAAATGGAATATGTGTTGATTACCTTTTTACACTGTAGAAAAGAAATGCTTTAGAAAAGATTGCTTATGTTTTTCCTGAACGTTTAAGCTTTATAAATTGCAGCTTCAATTTTATGAAGTGCGTGAAAAACATCATTAATAGCGAAGGGCATCAAGTACTTTTTAGCACATTCTAAACTGTTACCAGCATCACTTTAAAGCAGCTAACTTTCAGTTCTGCTTCATCATCTTCATCAGAATCTGATGCATTTAGTCCCAATCTGTTCATCAAAAACATCATCAAGGGATTGCATTTGGGCTAACATTTAACTTGAAAATGCTGGTTAACATAGTTTTGTGGTTTAAGAATGAAAAAATGTTCGCTAAATTGAGGAAATGTATTCGTTAAATCAGGAAACGCCAAGCATGAATTTCAATGTGATTCCGTCGAGACCATAAAAAATGTACGCAAAATCACGGAATTCATTAAATCGCAGTCTGATAAATAGGGGTTTGACTGTACATAATATGTTCTTTAGTTTAAGTTGCAGATTTTGCACTGAATTGTTAGAACAATACGTAAGAAATATGTTAATTTGGACTGATGAAGGTCACAATTCTGAATCTGTCGTTTTTATTTAGATCGTGCATGGTTTTCTCCTTGTATCTCTTTAAAAAATTCGATTAGCTCTTGAAAAAATGGAGCTGGCGCCTGAAATTTTTGGGGTTTTGTCTACCCCTGGTCGAAATGGAATTGTTGATCCTTGATTTCAGGTCATCGATGTTCTGCACCTTTGTACGATACACAACGTCCTTCACATATCCCCATACAAAAAAGTCTAGATGTGTAACATTGGAGGAACAGGGTGGCCATGCAGTTGGGCCATCCAGCCCAATCCATCTCCCAGGGAATGTTGTGTTTAAAAAGTACCGAACGTGCCGTCCCCAATCTGGTGGCGCACCATCTTGTTGAAACATCATGCTTGATTAAAGGTCCCCCAACTGTGGCACAACATACTCACACAAAACACCCAGGTAAGCATCTGCCGTCACTGTTTTCTCACTGAAGAAAAATGATCCAAGGAAATTGGTTATGCATCATACTGCACCGCACCACACATTCACTTCAGGACTGTACCTCACAAGTTCTATAAATGCATGAGGATTTTCAGACACACACACACACACCCTCCTGACATTGTGTCTGTTTAACTGCCTAGAGACATGAAAAGTCGCCTCATCCATAAAATAAACAAACGTGTGAGAAACTCGGGATCTTCATTCAGTCTATCCAGCATCGTTACTGCGAATTCTTTTCATCGTGGTCTATTGTTTGCCTCAAGTGCTTGTAACAGTTGCACTTTGTATGCATATAAGCGTAGATGTCTACGTAGCACCCTGTGTACCATGGACTGGGGCATTTGTAATTCTCAGGCAGCAGAATGAATGGACTTCTTCGGGCTTTGTGAAGATGAATCACGAGCATGTTCGACGTCTTCATTTGATGTTCAAGGACGGCCACTATGATCTTGATCCAACACGGACCCAGCCTTCATGAATTTCTGGTGCCATTGGCGGATACTAGGATGAGATAGTGGGGTTTTCCCATACTTAGTCCGGAAACGTTGTTGCATTTATGTATTAGATTTTGTTTCGATGAGCCAAGCGACGCACTGCACTTTCTCTTGTGGGGACCACATTTTCATAGAACCTGCTATGTCAATGAGGGACCTATAACAAAAAACTATGTCAATTAAAACTTTGATATTTACAGTATATTATACAACAAATACCATGAACTTACACAGATATAGGGTGTCTGTAATAAATGTGGCAAAGTTGTAAAGATACTTTTTTTTTTTTTTTATTGGAGGTTTAACAACCACTGTGAGCAACTCGGTGGGATATAAGCAGTCGCCCGTTCTTAATTTAAGGCCACTGGTTCCAGGGAAGGGAGAGAGCCAGCGCCTTAAGACGAACAAAACATCCATGCCTCACCCGGATTCGAACCTGGACCCATATCGGACGAATGATCAGAAGCCAACGCTTAGACTACTGTGCCACCGGGTCGGCATAAAGAGACTTTGTAAGCACCCTGTATAACAGTCATGCCGTGTTGCTGAGTCAGCATTTGAGATGGTGCCACAGTGCATTGAAGTCTATAAGGTGACAATGGATAGATACAGATGAAATTTCAGATCTGAGCAGTGATTGAATTTTTAATGAAGGAAGGTGAAACACCACGCAGTATTCATGAACAGAAAGGTCCGGGTGCACCTTCTTTCATATGCCACAGTCAAAAGATGGGCTGCTCTCTTTAAACAGGAAAGAGATTTGTTGGAAGACTACCCTTACGAGGGATACTCGATGGAGGTTACCAATGAAGAAATGTGTCAAGTGGAGACCTGATGATATAAAACTGGCAAATCCATATTGTGCAGATTGTTGAGGAACTGAAGTTAAGAACCAGCAGTGTTTTGACATTTAGTGTAAGAGGTTAGGGATGTCAAAATGTCTGTGCGAAATTTGGATTCCTCAAATGTTGACACCTGAGATGAAGAATGATCACATTGAAGCAAGTCCGGTTCAACTTGACAGCATTAAACAAGATCCAAATGACTTTTATTCCTGCACTGTAATTGGTGATGAGACATGACTTCACCATTGAGACTCTGTTACTAAATAACTGAGCATGCGGTGGAAACGTGGGTCTCACCTCCACCACCACCAAAAAAGATCAAAACATAACCATCTGTAGGAAACATAGTCGCCATTTTGGAGGAATCAGAAGAGTTGCTGATAAATTACTACTTGCCTTATAAAAGGACAATGAATGCTGCCTATTATGCCACTCTATTGTGACAGCTGTGTGAAGCCATCACGAGTAAAAGGCAAGGGAACTTGGCGGAGTGCTTTACTTTTCCAGAACAATGCACCAATCCACACCACCAGTGCTTCCATGCAAGCTATGACAGAGTGTGGCTTCAACTGCTTCTCTACCCACTGAGCTCACCTGACCTTGCCCCCAAGTGACTTCCTCTTCCAAAATCTAAAAAATGATCTATGGGGTAGGCATTGTGCAGATAATTCTGAACTGAAGGAGGCAACAAAGTGTTGCTTTGAGGAGAAAGAAAGCATTTTTCGCAGTGGAAGATTCGCCAACTCTATAATTGGTACAAGTGTATCCAACTCAGGGGAGACTATGGGGGGAAAAAAGGTGCATTTTTGAATTTTTTTGGTCTTTGTATGTTAGGCTTAGAACTTATTGAATGTCCTACATATGTAAACAATGTGGATTGATACACGGAACCATTCGACGCACTGAGATTTTGAAGTTTAGCCAAACTATGCTTTGAAAAAATTTCTACTAATAAAAAACTTTCTACAGCTCAGATATGTCAGAAACATAATAAATAAAACCATTTAATTGCATGGCTTACAAAAGCTAAAAAAAAAGTACATTACTTAAAAAAAATTGTCTGAAGTAAGTTTACAAAGAAATTACTCCAGAACTGAAAAGGAACAAAGGAATGACTGGTGTCCTTTCATTTCATACAACCAAAAAAATGGCAGAGAATCTTAAGGACTAGTAGAAATCAGTTATTACACCAATTTACAAGAAAGGATTATAATTTAACTACCATGGCATCTGATTCATCAGTGGTCCTGGCAATGCTCGCTCAAGTATTTTTTCAGTACAAAGCCTTCACTTTTCAGAAAATGGAAATGCTGGGAAAATATGAACAAATTTATACTCAAGCAGCTTTCTGAAAAGCTTCAAAGTGAATCAGAATTTATGTTTGGTTTCAAAACTGACACTTATATCATTCAGTCAACATTACCTTAAACCTTACATTTATAGGTGTAGATTAACACTCGCCAGATGGAGATTAACTGGCAACTTTGGCGATTAAATTTACCTTAGTGGTTGCCAGTTTGGCCAGTTGTCATTTTTAGTGCCGATTTACAAAAGTATAATAATTCTGAAGTAAATAAAAAGATGTGAAACCAGTCCTAAATAGGGATGAGAAAAAAAAAACTTTATGTTTTTTAACATATGTTGATTTATTTTTTATTTATTTTTTTTGATTGGAGGTTTAACGACCACCGTGAGCAACTCAATGGGCTATAAGCAGTCGCCCGTCCCTAATTTAGGGCCACTGGTTCCAGGGAAGGGAGAGAGCCAGTGCCGTAAGACAAACAGAACATCCATGCCTCACCGGGATTCGAACCCGGACCTCTTACGGACGAATGATCAGAGGCCATTGCTTAGACCACTGCGCCACCGAGGCGGCAAACATATGTTGCAGATGCCGATACATCGAAAAAACTCAGAGGTTTCAGGACCGATGTTTTAAACTGGTAAAGAATATTTTCTACATAAAGTAAGGGAATTTCTTTTTGTTGCATTCTTGTTGCAAGAGGAAGGAAATATCATCTTTCTATGTTGTAAAATGGCTGTTTTGGTCGATGTTTTGTCCGCAAAATCAAGTTCTTTTCCTCAATGCTACAGGAACCCCTTACTGCTGCAGATGGAAAATTACGAATTTTTAGCTTATTAGCAAAAACATTTTAGTTTTTCATCGATACATCGAAAATGTCCATTGATACTATCAATGTTTTGGGAATGAGTAACCACGATGTACCTTCCCTAGTCCCTACTCCTAACTGACTTGAATTACAGGAGGTAGTATCAATTACCAAGTGTACAAAATGGTTTTTATTTTGTGCAGCGAGTGGCTTCTTTTATGTTTTTATAAAGCTATCCATGTAAATAATAACAGTTACATTAAAGTTCCTATTAATCCCCCCCCCTTTTACGCCGGAGACTTCTTTTCGGCCACAGATTTGTTTGTTAACTCACCAGCCCGTTTTTGTTTGTTTGGGTTTTCTTTCCATTTTTTTTTTTTTTTTTGGCCACTAACTTTTGTTGACTTATCGGCCACTGGCCACTTAGCTAAAATTCCGGTTTACACCTATACTTACAGTAACTCCGTTGGTAATTGGCGTAACCACGCTCGGATATCTACGTGATGCACCAGGAATCTTGATTCGTCAAACCAGGCTACTTTCTTCCAATCATCCACAGTCCAATCTCGATGATCTTGGGCCCATTTCACACATTGTTGGTGATGATGTGCAGTGAGCATGCGGATTTGATTTTTTTCGTTTTTTTTTTTTTATTGGAGGTTTAACGACCACCGTGAGCAACTCAATGGGCTATAAGCAGTCGCCCGTCCCTAATTTAGGGTCACTGGTTCCAGGGAAGGGAGAGAGCCAGTGCCGTAAGACGAACACAACATCCATTGATTGATTGGAGGTTTAACGACCACCGTGAGCAACTCAATGGGCTATAAGCAGTCGCCCGTCCCTAATTTAGGGTCACTGGTTCCAGGGAAGGGAGAGAGCCAGTGCCGTAAGACAAACACAACATCCATGCCCGACCGGGATTCGAACCCGGACCCCTTACGGACGAATGATCAGAGGTCAGCGCCTTAGACCACTGAGCCACCGGGGCGGTCATGCGGGCTTGACTGGGTCTTTGGCTGTGCAGGCCCATGCTCAGATGGCTGCGATGAACTGTGTGCTACGAGACATTGCCCTGATCACCACTGTTGTAGCTGCGGGTAATTTATCACACTGTGGCCCTGTAGTTGCTGTGAACAATGCGCGACAGTCTCCGCTCCCCTCTGACATCAACGAGCTGCAGATGACACACGGATGGAAGATAGTTCGTCTTTTGGCCATATGTGCACCACTTTTGATACATACTCACTGCAGTGGCACATGAACAACCCACATCGTTTCTGAGATCATAGTTCCGGGGTGCAGTGCCATCATAATTTGTCCATTATCAAACTCCGATAAATCAGCAACTTTTCCCATTCTGACTCCGAACACTCTACTAACCGAAAGTCGGTCCTCAGGTTGTCTATATACTGCTCTGTGAACTTCACCTGCGCCACTGTTCAGTCTTCAGGAGCGCTCGTTTCCCTAGGCTGAGGGTGGTCATAATTTAATGGCTCATCGGTGTATATAGTCACTTGTAGCATATTTGGAAATGCCAACACTAAAACTGCCAAAGCCCTTGTATTTTAAATGAACTTCATAAAGACTAAATTTGCACAATGAGCAGTGCATCATACAGTTTGACAACTACTAAAATGTTTAAATTGTGACAAGTGCACAGATTAAATACAGAAAAACCGCTAATGACAATCACTATAACTCATGAATTTTGTTGCAAGACTTGTCATATATTATTTGGCCTGTTTCTGAAATTTTAAGTGCCTGTCTAGTTCTTGTGTCCTGACCTTCTCAGAAATGGGGAGTTTGATCTATTCCTGGGAGATCCCACACCAAGACACATTCTAATTTTAGCTGTGGTCACCATTTGTAGTTTTCACTCAGTATCTGCAATCAATTACATATTATTGAAAAGGTTTAATTTTGTGAATAACTTTTTTTTTTTTTTCGTGCAGTGAATTTGACCATATTTTGCATCTTAGGCCTGACATTTCAGTACATTTAAGAATATCAAACAGAACTGATCAGAACTAAAAATAGAAAGGAAGGAAATGGTATTTATAATAGTGTGTGGGCAACCAAAACCATAGCAGAACACACACAGGTATATAGAAAAAGTAATACAACTCAAAATATGATGGTACAAAATTATTTACACATTGAACATATTTTATCTAGACTTCTTAGGTTATACATGGAAAGAACAAAATACACACCCACCTACTAACATGTGAGCACACCTTTACTCACAACAGCAGCATATCACAAGACGAACTTTACCAGGTGTTGCAGTGACAAGAGTTGTCAGTGGTGGTTTTCAAGCTTGAATGCATCACTCCACTTCATGAAACAGATGCTCAATTGGAGTTCAAAAGTGGAAAATGATATGGCGATTCTTAGATTGCAAACTCACCGGTTGGAAGGCCCCAGGAGCTGGCTAGAGGAGCATTCCAACTGGAATGCTCCTCTAACCAGTCTTTCACCAAATGGGCGCATAATTCTTTCACCCACTGCAGTCTCTTAGCCCACAAGCATGCTATTAACAAGAGTATTTAATGTGTATGTCAGCTGAAATAGCCCTTTTGAAATCTCTGTTTATGAATCACCACCGACATTATCCTCTTCACTGTGGCTCTCCTTTCTCAGACTTGTGAAGCAGCGCTCATCACGAACATCAATGTCCCATGTCCCGTTTACGGACACATTTTGCACTGCGGCTACCGGTTTCGATGTAGATTGCCTTCCACGTGCAACGAAGAAATAGCAGACGTTCCGCAGTAGTAGCGGAGGCAGAACACACCACTTCTTCGCATCAGCTACCTGTCCACAACCCAACGTGCTTAGGTCGCGGTGTTTGCCGATCATCACAGTCACCGGTGTGATATACGGCAAATAACTATGATCTATTTATAGCCCGCTGGGGATTGGGATACTTGCCATTATTATGGCGGGGTGCTGCAGGCTTGCGGCGTGTATAATAAATTGGTCTTTCAGAGTATATATATCTCAACCTGTGGCAAAATTTTCCTCCAGATGATATGGATCGGATGTAAATATTTATCCATTACGTTTCTAATAGAATTTTAGCGTAACGAATGAGACTACTGGTGACACAGAAGCACAATTTAAAAGTTTATATGAAAAAACATGCAAGAGACGTCAAGTTTTACAACCTACCTTTTCCTTTTTTTCTGGGCATCTTTCCTGCAAAGTAAATAACAGCACTACGTTATTATTTTTCCAAATCGCCAGGTTACACTGCAGCGGCTTAATAATTACACTTGCAGCTTTCGCGAGTAAACACCATTCCCAAATTCTGACTTACCACAGCAACAAAATGTTATCACTACAAAACACTGGTGACAACTCGCTACGCACACATGCATTTCTCTGACCTAGCCTCGTACCTGAGCCAAAAACCCGTCGTCAACCGTCACGATTATTGCCAAAAACAAAAGGTATTTTTCCTCATATCGTCTATGTAATGCGTTCCGAATCTAAAGTAGAACCTACCAAACTTTGCTACCAAATGTCAACATTAAAAACTCTGATGAATAACTACTACAGAGATTTATTACCGGAATCCCTGTACCTCAGATACAACAGCCTTTTGTACTTTTCGCTTTTTCTTTGCACAAGTTTTTTAGGCGGGCGGCGGTGCAGGGGGTCTCAGCGCTCTGTTATAGCGTGGCATAGCCATAAATTTCTTAAGTGGAGGGAGGATGCATGGATTTGGTTCATTGGTGAAAGCCTCATATGCAGGGCTGTAGGGCGGTTGTCTTCCCAGAATGGTTATTTCAAGGGCATAAATTCATGCTCTGACTAAACTAAGAAAGATACACCCTTCAGTATTTTCTTTTTAAAGACTTTAGTTTGTCTCATACATTATTTCATGCAGTTAACAATGGCACAGAGTAATATACACTATGAGGTGTGAACATCTCATATCCATGAGGGGAATTTTCCAAAACAGTGAATGGAGGCACAAAAAAACAATATTCTGATATGCCTAACCTCCATGACCTATCCAAACATATCTTTCGGATGAAAAGTCTAATTAATCATCTGTGCTCTGTCGCAGAAAATTCTCTGAGCGTCAAACCATGGACGGAATTTCCCCAAGCCCTACCCATGAAGCGTCTTCCTATCTATTGTTACCAAGGAGGTTAGAATACGCCGCCCCGGTGGCGCAGTGGTCTAAGGCGTTGGCCTCTGATCATTCGTCCGTAAGGTCCGGGTTCGAATCCCGGTCAGGCATGGATGTTGTGTTTGTCTTACGGCACTGGCTCTCTCCCTTCCCTGGAACCAGTGACCCTAAATTAGGGACGGGCGACTGCTTATAGCCCATTGAGTTGCTCACGGTGGTCGTTAAACCTCCAATCAAAAAAAAAAAAAAAAAAAAGGTTAGAATACACTTCTATCCTCCTTGATTGTTACGTTCACTAACTGATACCAGATTGGAAAACCGTAAGTTAACCGGGCCACATTTTTTTTTTTTTTTGATTGGAGGATTAACGACCACCGTGAGCAACTCAATGGGCTATAAGCAGTCGCCCGTCCCTAATTTAGGGTCACTGGTTCCAGGGAAGGGAGAGAGCCAGTGCCGTAAGACAAACACAACATACATGCCTCACCGAGATTCGAACCCGGACCCCAGACGGACGAATGATCAGAGGCCAGCGCCTTAGACCACTGCGCCACCGGGGCGGCCCGGGCCACATTTGAAGTTCAGTTTTGCACGGCAAGATTCTGTCACATCACGCTAGACTTCTCACTTCCTTCTCTAATCTTTTCCTTAAAATAACGGAAGTGTTTTAGTGTTTTAAGTGCAGAATTACTAGCTAGTAACCTTTTGCACTTATTTTATCTCCAAATATTAAGTTGAGAGGCTTAGTTTTTACTACAACCTTGTGTCATTCACCGTGACTGACAGTTTCAATCTAGGCTTCTCACCTCCTCTTCTAATCTTTCCCTCGAAATAAAAGAGGTGTTTTACTATTTTAAGTGCAGGATAGTTAGCTAGTAACCTTTTGCACTTACTTTATCCCTAAATATTAAGTTGAGAGACTCCGTTTTTACTAGAATTTTGTCATTTACCGTGACTTCCAGTTTCAATCTAGGCTTCTCACCTCCTTTTCTAATCTTTCGCTGGAAATATTAGTGTTGTTTTAGTATTTTAAATGCCAGATAGTTAGCTAGTAACTTTTTTCACTTATTTGATCTCTAAATATTGAATTCAGGGACTCAGTTTTTATTAGATCCTTGTGTCATTCACCAGAGTATGTATGGTTCTAAAGTGAAGGTTTCTAGTTAAACCTCTGTTTCTTTTCCGAGTCTTTTCATTCTCGAGATTTGTAATTGTCTAAACTCTAAAATTAAATGAAGAGGGAATTTCTTTTTATCATATTTAATTTAATTTTTTTTCTCCCGTTTAGTAGCTATTACGAACTCTGCGGGAAAAACTTCCAGAATTAAATGGTTTGTTCTAGGCAACTTCTCTTAAGAATAAACAAATGGCCATATTAAAATGATTTTTGACATTACTTAGAGTGTGAAATACGAATTTCATGCAACTAGATCACGCAGTTTGCGAGCAACTGAAGCCGAAATATATTTTGCACGTATGACAAGCGACGTTTCCCTTTTGTTATTTCATATCCGCCAAAATTACGATAATGTTTTGTTTAATCGTAAGTTAAAATGCGCAATATCTAATTTATACCCCATTGAAAAAAAAATTAATCCGCGGTATTAAAACAACATAAAATTTCTTCTTTCCCGCGGGTAAAAGAGCTTAATTAACGTTGTTACATAAAACCAACGAGATAGAAATACATAGAGTGCTTCTGTGATTGGTTCTCTGCCGAGGCAGCTGAAGCCAACGCGGGGAGAGCCAGCCATCTTTGATGAGGTACAAATTCTGCGTGTGTCAAGGAGTCACCTCGGTTCTTTCAGCTGTTCGGCGATCGTGTTATGCTTCATTACAAATTTAGTGTTACAGTTTCGTGAATAATCACAATTATCAGCACATTGTTAATATTTAAAATGCCATAGTACTGCGCAGCTTTTGATTGTAAGAATAAAAGGAACAAGGATTGTGGAACTACATTTCACAAGTAAGCATTTTAAAATAAGGTTGAGCTGTAAATGCTCAGTTAATCAAACACAAAAAATAAAACATCTAATCCGTGTAGCATGTGATTAAACCAGCAGATAAGCCATTTCAATATCTGTGTTATCTTAAGACTTTTTATTTCTTATATTTTGTAAACAGTCGTACTCAATGTGAAAACTGAATGATGTTTACTCTGGGAAGCTGAGGTTAACTGTCGGTTACCAACTTTGAGGCTTTTTGGGTACAATTTCTACCTATGTAAATGTTTTGTTTTTTTCAATATACTGAGGATGTCTTGCAAATGGCATTTGCATATATATTCTAGAATCTGTACAGTGTACATGCAACTTGTCTGACAAGACAACAAATATTTCAAAATCTTAGGAAGCAGCAATTTCTTTTTATGTGATAAAGATCATGTACCCATGGCTAATGCCCATTAGATAGCAAAGACTGGTAAAGCAATCAATTTATGGTTACTTAAATTGCAGAAGTAATAATTGTGATTGGTAATATAAATTTATTGCTTGCTGACACCTGTCAGGAAACAATCTAGTATTTTATCTGAAAGCACAGGGTCACCCAGCTTGTGTTCTAGGCATTTGTCTCTGATTAGTGATTAATCTGTAGTATTACTGCAACAAAGTGAGAGTGGGGAGCTTGAAAATTTCTTGACAGAATACTCTTTATTTGTGAATGTGTTAGTCAATGTGTGTGGTTTTTGGGTAGCAAAAATACAGGCAATATTGATTTAAAACTGAAAATAGGAAACAGGGAGTACAATGGTACCTCAAAAATGCAAACAACATAAAATATTTATGAAAACTGGCACAAACGATTATGAAATGAGAATTGAAAAAAATTATGGAATAATACAAAAGAAAGGGACTAGCAACATTTTGTAATAACTACTTGCATTTGATTTTTGCGTGATAGGTAATGGTTTTTTTTTTTTTTTTTTTTTTTTTTTGAAGAATGTGACCTCTGATTCATGATGAATGTACAGTCAGTATGTCCATGTATAAATTGCCAGTTATTCCTTTTGCATCAACCATATATATGAGAGGTTAGTATTGAACAAATATCACTCACGTAAATCAATCTTTCTTTGAATTGAACAAGTTGTGCCTGTATTTCTCTAAAATACAAATCAGACGCACTTGTATTTCCAGCAAGACTGCTGAAGGAACCCACAAAATAACAACACAAAACATAAACATTTGCTCGCCAAACTTTTTGCACGTCATGAATGCAAATCAGTAGTTGTTAATTTCTCACTTCATATTAATAAGAGGTTGTGCCCTTAAAATTGAAACAAAAAAAAAGAACTATGTGCAGTACATCTTAACAATTGCCAAAATGTGTCCAAATATCAGGTGAAAACTACAAAATTTCAGCTTTGGGACAACAAAAAACTAGGCTTCTTAAAAAAAAAAAAGTAAAATATGAAAGTGCAAATAAAAATATTAAATACTTAATACTGAAACAAAAAAAAAATACAATTATTTGTCCCATAAAAAAATTTAAGTCCATAATCTGAATTTTTTGGTCACTCAGCCCAGAGCTTGAATAATATCTAAAGTAATACATGCCAAGAGAAAATTTACCTGCCCAGATATTAAAAGCAGGATGTGTAGAAAGATTTTTTTTTATACCAAAAATTATGTCTTTTTAGGTTGAAAAAGTACATAAAACTATTTTTAGCTACTCGGTACTGGTGTTGCTAACTGTAAATACCATTTGGAGCATCATATTGCCCCAACGTCTGTCTATACCTAAGTCACAGGGTAGTTACAGAAGTGATATATACATATATATACATATGACTACAGCATATATTAGGTCACCAAGTTTATTTAAACTGCACTTAAGAATAATTATTTTCAATTATTTTTCTTAAGGATAAGCCTTGGAAGATAGTTAAATAAAACATAGCAAATAAACATATCATCATCATCATCATCATTGTCAACCATTATCAATCCACTGCTGGACGAAGGTCTCCCCAAGTTTCCTCCACAACGGTCTGTCTTGTGCCAGTCTCCTCCATGTCACCCCTGCATACTTTCGAATTTCATCCACCCATCTCCCATGTGGTCTTCTTCTGGGTCTTTTCCTGTCCCTTGGAATCCAATCTAAAATTTCGGCTGTCCATCGATGGTCTATCCTTCTGGCAGTATGCCCAGCCCATCGCCATTTCAGGGATTTAACTCTGATCATGATGTCTTCCACTCTTGTCATTTTTCGGATCCACGAGTTCCTCTTCTTATCTCTCCTGGTTACACCAAGCATGCTTCTTTCAGTTGTCTGCAGCCTTTGTATGTCTCTTTTAGTTAAGGTCCACGTCTCTGCACCATACGTAAGCACTGGAAGGATGCATTGATCAAACACTTTTCTTTTAAGACATAATGGCATATTGCTCTTGAAAATTATGCTGTTTCTTCCAAAAGCTCTCCAGGCAAGTTTTGTACGCCGATTAATTTCTTCATCAATGTGACCCTCACTTGATATCTGCTGTCCAAGATAAACGTACGTATCTGTTATCTCCAGCTTTTCTCCATCAATCGATAAATCTTCATTTCTTGTAAAAGCATTGAACATCACTTTTGTCTTCTGAAAGTTCATTTTTAATCCCACTTCTTTACTCTTGTCAGCAAGTTCCTGGATCATACTCTGCAGCTCTGATGGGGTAGTTGCAAAAATGACTACGTCATCAGCAAAACGAAGGTGGGTTAGATAATCTCCATTAATCTTTATCCCTTTGTTTTCCCAGCTCAGTGACTGAAAAACACCCTCCAATGTGGCATTAAAGAGCTTCGGAGATATGGTGTCACCTTGTCTCACTCCCTTTCCAATTTTTATGTGTGTTGTATTTTCAAACAGCCTAATCTTTGCACTTGCATTTTCATAGATGTTATTAATAATATTAATGTATGCATCTTCAATACCGCAGGTTTTCAGAGCCATTGTAACTGCTGATGTTTTCACCGAATCAAAAATGTAGATACATAAATAAAAAAATTTTCTTTTGATACCAAAAAGACATGCAAAGAATGCAGACAACTCAAAGAATATATATACAGAGAGAGATAGAGTGACATCACTGAAATGGCAATGGGCTGGACATGTTGCCAGAAGAACAGACCACCGATGGACGACTGAAATGGCAATGGGCTGGACATGTTGCCAGAAGAACAGACCACCGATGGACGACTGGAATTTTGAACCATGAAAGTGGGTTACTTCTGGTTAATTCTATGTTTATTTCTACTACGTCTGATTCCTGCAGCAAGGTGCAGTGTTGACGTGGTCTAATTACTACATGAGTGTGCTTTTTTACTTCTTTTTACTGATAAATGTATAACATCAACCATTATCAACCCACTGCTGAATGAAGGCTTCCCCAAGTTTCTTCCACAGCTGTCTGTCTTGAGCCTGTCTCTTTCGTGTCACTCCTGCATGATTTCGAATTTCATCCATTCATCTCCCATGGGGTATTCTTCTGGGTCTTATATATACATAGAGAGAGAGAGAGAGAGAGTGAGAATTATATTGTGTTAAGTATTTAGTGTATGTGCTGGGAGATACCTTTATTATGGTCAAGTTACCACAATTGCCTTGCGTACCCACGAATAAGGCTTACAGATTTGTGTTGTTGAATGTCAAGACTAACAAACAGATTAGAAACATGCCCAGTGCTAAGGACTTTTAATTTTTATTAAATAAAAACCAGGTAAGTAGTAGTTTTCTTCTGATTATATAAGATAGGGGCAGTTGGTAAAAGTATTTTAATATTGGTACCTCTTGGCTGTGTAAACTCATTGTTTGCTTTCCGTTTTTCTTCGAACTTTTTTTTTTCATTTAAAACTCTCATAAAATATTTGGCGTCTATGTATTTGGAGTGATAAGCTGTGGGATGATTCAGCATTCTCATGGTGATGACCCACGAATATCTAAAATTTTTACCGAAATTGCGGATTGAGTGCAACTGTATTTTTTATTTTTGTGTTTCTTTTTTTTTTTTTTTCATTTACTCTATTACCGCTGACTTATATTTCTCTGAAAATTTGCTCCAAAAAAATTGTTAAATGTCAAAAAATTACGGCATGAGATTTTATTCAACGACAGCAAGCTGCATCCATTAAAATATCATTTTTTTTAAAAACACTATTGCCGTCAACTAACAATGAAAAGCGTTATTTGATACGTTAAAGTTTTAGTCTCATCCCCTAGGTGTTTATAACAACATTTCTGAGTTATATCCTTATTTAACATTTTTTTTTTTTTGATTGGAGGTTTAACGACCACCGTGAGCAACTCAATGGGCTATAAGCAGTCGCCCGTCCCTAATTTAGGGTCACTGGTTCCAGGGAAGGGAGAGAGCCAGTGCCGTAAGACAAACACAACATCCATGCCTGACCGGGATTCGAACCCGGGCCCCTTACGGACGAATGATCAGAGGCCAACGCCTTAGACCACTGCGCCACCGAGGCGGCCTTATTTAACATCAAACCATATATTACGAAAACTCCCTTGCTTAACACGGAACGGAAATCGTTCTGTACCTCATCAAACATGGCTGCCACTTGTTTCCGGTGGCTTCACCCGTTCCCCGACGTAAGCGCTCTACGTATTTCTATCTCGTTGCATAAAACACATGCCGTTTTGTCGTACAAGATCTGCGATCAAAATGTCGCTAGCTGCTGCCACTCATTTACACAAGAACTTTTTTTATTGGAGGTTTAACGACCACCGTGAGCAACTCAATGGGTTATAAGCAGTTGCCCGTCCCTAAGTTAGGGTCACTAGTTCCAAGGAAGGGAGAGAGCCATTGCCGTAAGACAAACACAACATCCATGCCTCACCGGGATTCGAACCCGGACCCCGTTCGGACGAATTATCAGAGGCCATCGCTTAGACCACTGCGCCACCGGGGCGGCCAAGAACTTCCGGTCTATGTATCTTAAAGATCAAGCTTTGTCTGATACTCATTCGTTCTGCGCCGGTTTGTTTTTCTTTCTGTATTTCAGTAGAGTGTTTTATTGTGAGTGTTCAATAAAGTTTACGCTTTACTTGGTATTTACAACCTGTGGCTCTTGGGTATTTACAATGGAGGTAGGAATAAGGGCACAAAGTATGACGTCGCAAACTTGAAGCTTTCTTAGCAGACGACGCTGACTCTGTGGCGGTAACCTTAAACCTCTGATGGTGGTTTGGGGCCATTAGGTTACGTACGTAAGAAGTTTGATTTTCGAAATTTGAAGTGATTTTTTTAGAAATGGTGTGTTGTTGTGCTTACGGATGTATAGCAATTTCGGGCGACCACCTCCTGGACTTACTTTTTACAGGTAGGCAAAGGAGAAACATTTAATATGAAATCTTTTAATTTCCGAAGAGCACTTAGTAGTAAAGCCCGTATATGAAGTGAATTTAGATATGACCAGCTTAATTCCCTATTGCCGCCCCGGTGGCGCAGTGGTCTAAGGCGCTGGCCTCTGATCATTCGTCCGTAAGGGGTCCGGGTTCGAATCCCGGTCAGGCATGGATGTTGTGTTTGTCTTATGGCGCTGGCTCTCTCCCTTCCCTGGAACCAGTGACCCTAAATTAGGGACGGGCGACTGCTTATAGCCCATTGAGTTGCTCACGGTGGTCGTTAAACCTCCAATCAAAAAAAAAAAAAAAATTCCCTATTTTGATTGACAGAATGGCACTGAACAGTATGACATTTTGTTGTGCTAACAGAGGAAAAATATTCTAATAGAAACTCAGAAAAGTCATCTTTCGGAACATATGATTATGCACACAGTAAAAAGCCTTACCAACGTGATGTATGTTCCAAGCAATTTACTTGAAAAAGTGGACATTCGAAGCATTTACTCATTCACACGGGGGGAAAACCTCACCAATGTGATGTATGCTCCAAATAATTTGCTCGAAAAGTGATCTTTAGAAGCATTTACTCATTCAGACGAGAGAAAAACTCACTAATTCACTGATGTATGCTCCAAACGATTTGCTCGAAAAAGTGTTCTTTCAAAGCATTTACTCATCCACACGGGGGAAAAGCCTCACCAATGTAATGTATGCTCCAAACAATTTTCTTGGAAAAGTTTTCTTTCACAGCGCATCCTCCTTCACACAGGTAAAAAGCCTCATCTATATTATGTGTGCTCTGAGCAATTTTCTCAGAAAAGTAATCTTTTAAGGCATATGCTTGTTCATTCAGGTGAAAAGCCTTACCAATGAGATATATGTTCCAAGCAATTTCCTCGGAAAAGTAATCTTTTAAGGTGGACGTCAAGTAATTTTGCTTTCTATACTTCCAATGGAAAAACTGTTGTACACATTTCCTTCACAAATGGTGTGTTACCCAAGGATGAAAATTTGAACATCGATTAAAATAGCTTCATTTTATAACTTGGAATACTTAACATTTTCTAAAACATAACCATAATTATGCAATCCAACATTTGTTTGTATACTGACGTCATCGAAGTACAGGTCGCGCCATCTTTTTTCTGGTTTCAACACCACTAAAGGAAAAGTTATTGATTTTTAATATAATTTTGGTTATGTTTTAGAAAATATTAAGTATTCCAAGTTATAATATGAAGTTATTTTAATCGATGTTCAAATTTTCATCCTTGGGAACGCATTATTTTTGAGGAAAATGTGTACAGAAGTTTGCCCATTGGAAGTATAGGAAGCAAAATCACTTGACGTCCACCTTAAGGCATGTGCTTGTTCACAGGTGAAAAGGCAACATCTCAATATAAAGTAATATTGGGGTATTACAGTTAACATTAATTTTCGTACACTATCATATTCTCTTCAGTTTAACAGAGCTGATATCTGTAAAACGTCACTAAACTTAGATTAAAACTCGTCACTAAACTTAAATTATCTTACACACAACTTTAAAAACTGTAAAATTACACGGCGGTTTTACCTACAGAATGAGAAAAACCCTTGCCCCCGGTGGCGCAGTGGTCTAAGCGATGGCCTCTGATCATTCGTCCGAAAGAGGTCCGGGTTCGAATCCAGTGAGGCATGGATGTTGTGTTTGTCTTACGGCACTGGCTCTCTCCCTTCCCTGGAACCAGTGACCCTAAATTAGGGACGGGCGACTGCCTATAGCCCATTGAGTTGCTCACGGTGGTCGTTAAACCTTCAATCAAAAAAAAAAAAAAAAAAAAACCCTTGTACTTACGCTGTTGCCTCAGAAGCCAGCCAAAATGTTTCCTAAATTCGAAATACCTGGAAGTAGCCGTAACGCCCTAAGCATTGATAAATCAACTAATAATATCCTTAAGAACACTATATCAACGATTAATATAATAAAGATGGGCAAATTGATTTATATTAAAAGCAAATTGCCAACTTCGTATGGTTACCATAACCGGGCGCATATAGATGTTTTGTATACTACTAAAACGATTGAAGGAATTCAGCCAATCACGACGACAAAAGCGAATGTAGGAAGGTGTGGCTTCACCTGCTGCTGCCCATCCGCCTATGTAGTCACCGCCAAGGCGGTTAGAAGAAGAAGAGATGAAAGGACCCGTTTAGACTGAAGCCAAAACAGAACAGCTGTTTCGATTGGTTTCGATCCTCTCTCCGAGGTAATGGGAGTCTGCGGGAGTTCGGAAACATGGCGTCACTTCCTGTGGCTAAAACAGTTTCCCTAAGCGCATGCAAACCAAGGATGCAAACCCGGAATATTTCGGACTTCATATTTCTCAACATCAGGGTTTTGATTATATTTTAAACATGGTTACTTGCGTATGCCGTTATGCATGTAACCATGCGCACTATGCCCTTTCGCTCAAAAAATCATTATTTTGTTATTTTTTTTAAGAAATAGCAGAACATATTTCCCTAATTTTTCTGGAATTTTTTAATTATGGGAATGAATATTTCAGTTTCAATTTTTTTCATGATTGTATGAGTAAAGTAAAGGTCCGAAAAACCTGTTCAAAATCACGTTTTCCCCATAGAGATATACAGGAGTTTCTCGGGATGGGCTCATTGGCGTAGTTAGCTGATAAAAAGTGCTGTTACGCCCAAGGAGGTTAGAATAAGGAGGAGTTGGCAACAACCACTCTCTCTGTGCTTGTGGCGTGACGCTAGCGAAACTGTTCTTGGCACAGGAAGTGACGTCACGTATCCGACTCAGACTTCCACCACCACAGAGAGAGGATAGGAACAGCTGATCTGTTTTGGCTTCACACAAAACGGGTCATTTCTCCTCTTTTTCTAACCTCCTTGGTTACGCCAGTAGCATAGGGAGAGGTGCTGTTGCCATCTCCTCCTTCTTCTAACCTCCTTGGTCACCGTCATGACTAAGACTAGCTTACATAGATATGACCTGCCCATTTAGAGGCTCCCTTCCTGAAACTGCGTTGCCCCTTATCTTTTATTTGTCACCAGATGGCGGTACCTTTCGTTGGTCAAAATATTGTTTTTTTTTATTGTAGGTTTAACGACCACCGTGAGCAACTCAATGGGCTATAAGCAGTCGCCCCTAATTTAGGGTCACTGGTTCCAGGGAAGGGAGACAGCCAGTGCCGTAAGAGAAACAGAACATCCATGCCTCACCGGGATTCGAACCCGGACCCCGTTCGGACAAATCATCAGAGGCCATCGCCTAGACCACTGCGCCCATATATTGTTTACTTGTACGTTAGTGAAGATCAAACAAATCTTTATTAGCGAAAGATAGAATATGCACAGGTCCGCCGCACCCGGCGAAAACGAAACACAGCTATGTACATGCGTCAGGCAAAATATGTAAAAAACGCCAAAGCACGTTTGATTTGGCAGGAGCTGAAAGAATAAACTTGTGCGTGCACTGGGAGAAATCATAATTCACACGTGGGAAACAGTACAAATAAGGCTCAAGCAAGGCAGCATAGTAAAATCGAAGGGCAGAAAAAAAATAATGGGTGAAAACCCCAGTTACTTATTTTATGATGATTCTTTGGTTGGAGGCAGGACTCGCTTAAGAGCATAATCGAGCCTGTCTACACACTGATCAACTTTAATTGTCTCAAAGCAAGAAGCATCAATCGCAAGTCCTAAATTGTACATCTGTGTATGCAGAGCAAACATAAATGAGGCACCATTAGTACGGTAGAATTCGTAGTTGTACGTTGAGTCGTGAGGAAAGAGAAGTGCAATCAAATCAGGATGGATTAAGGGTGTGTGCTCTACATTAGACTTCTGCAGGATCTGGCGCAAAATCTCTTCACTTTCAAGGGTATCACAGTCACTCAAGTTCAGAGACGGGATATAATCTTGTAGGACCACTGGCTGTGTTCGAGTTCGAGTCAAGGATCGGGAGCGATGAGCACTTGAGCGTCCGCGCTTACCTGGTGCGTGGGAAAGGGGCCTTGAATGCAGATCGCTTCTCACTCCTGGAACGAGAGTCATCACCAGAAGCATCAGCAATTGTCAGAATATCAGTACCGTAACAATCGGTTAAGCGAGCTGCAGAGGAAGTCCCTGAAGTCAAGGCAGCACTCGAGTCATCGAAGATGTGAAATAGGCTTGGAACTGGTGATTTCGGTAAAGCACTGGGAGGAGGCACGGAGGGAGTCGCCCGCTGCATGGATGATGAAGAGGAGAGGGATTGAGTAGGGCAATCCACTTTCTGATCCGGAGATTGAGGGAGACAATCCGCTGGAAGAGTCAAAGGCACCGATGAGGAAAGACCACGTTCCGACCCGGAAGCTGTTGTCGCCGGAGGAGTTTCCATTGCAGAAGGCAATGACGTCTGCCGAGGAAGTGACGTGGGAGCAGAAGTGGTAGCAATACAAGCCACTCTTTGGTGTCTAAAAACCAAGCATTTATCACAGTGATGAGAGGTGAGGAGGGTGATACGGCGTACGTGTCCGTCACATTTGACTGTCAAATTTATCGGGCAGCAGGCAAGATCGTTCGGGGAGGCAAAAACCATCTGAGCAGTGCGTCTAGCACTTTGAACTGAGCGATCCTCTGCGTCGCGTGGTGCAGCGGAGAAAGTACTAATGCGGCCGACCACTCGATCGATAGTAGATAGGGCGGCATATAGCATTAAGTCGGTTACCTCCGGGGGAACCGGGTATACTGTTACGGCAACAGTGTGCTGAGCAACGGGTTCTGGCAGAAGAATTTGATTTCGGATTAACAATCCAGTCTGTAGAACTGAGAAAGCTATGGCTACCTCCGTGAAGTACACAGTGATGAAACGGGGACGGACGAGACATGTGAAGTATAGCTGAAGAAGAATACTGGCGTTTTAGCGCAGTGGCATAAGTTTAAAGGGGTGTATTTGGCAATGCCTCAAAACACACTCCTTGTGCTAGAATAGATGAAAATGAAGTTCCGGGAGACAAATCTGCCGGGAGGTCAAGGAGTATCTCATCGCCCTTACGGCATAAGTAGGGCTGAAGAGTAACTGCATCCTCGTACAACAGAGACGACGCGTGAGATGCCATGGTAGCAGCAACTGCAGAATAGGAAGTTTGCTGTTGGTGAAGAGATGAGGGCAAAGAAGATGGCCGCCCCGGTGGCGCAGTGGTCTAAGCGATGGTCTCTGATCATTCGTCCGAACGGGGTCCGGGTTCGAATCCCGGTGAGGCATGGATGTTGTGTTAGTCTTATGGCACTGTCTCTCTCCCTTCCCTGGAACCAGTGACCCTAAATTAGGGACGGGCGACGGCTTATAGCCCATTGAGTTGCTCACGGTGGTCGTTAAACCTCTAAACAGGCAGACAGGCAGGCAGGGCCGCCCCGGTGGCGCAGTGGTCTAAGGCGTTGGCCTCTGATCATTCGTCCGTAAGGGGTCCGGGTTCGAATCCCGGTCAGGCATGGATGTTGTGTTTGTCTTACGGCACTGGCTCTCTCCCTTCCCTGGAACCAGTGACCCTAAATTAGGGACGGGCGACTGCTTATAGCCCATTGAGTTGCTCACGGTGGTCGTTAAACCTCCAATCAAAAAAAGAAAAAAACAGGCAGGCAGGCAAAGAAGAGGCACTGTCTGACGTTCCATGACGTCATTGTTCATCTCAATCGGCGCGGTAGCAGATGAGCAAGCAAGCTGAGGAGTTGCGGAAACACGTCGGGCTGACGTCTCTGATGCGGGCAGCTGAACAATGCTGGATGTTGAAGACGATATGCCGACGCCACCAAGCTGGAGTCCATCAATTGAGGAACGGGAAGAGAATTACCGAACATGGCATTCCCAACGGATGACGCCGTTAGTAATGGCGGCTTCCAGTGGCTCTTTTGGCCAGCTCGACCAAGAGGTAAACAAGAGGGATATAACGAAAAATAATCAGCTCACCCACTTGGGAGTATCGCCGGAAAGAAGCTCTAACCTTTAAACTCAAGGTAGGCAAGAACGTAGAACAAAAAATGCTCAGAAAACCACTAAACGAACCTAATAATTACGGAACGATACGGACGTGAACTGGCCGACGTTAGTGAACTAGCGGTTGATCAATCTCCTTGGGCCGCCCCGGTGGCGCAGTGGTCTAAGGCGCTGGCCTTTGATCATTCGTCCGTAAGGGGTCCGGGTTCGAATCCCGGTGAGGCATGGATGTTGTGTTTGTCTTACGGCACTGGCTCTCTCCCTTCCCCGGAACCAGTGACCCTAAATTAGGGACGGGCGACTGCTTATAGCCCATTGAGTTGCTCACGGTGGTCGTTAAACCTCCAATCAAAAAAAAAAATCTGCTTGGTCCCAGGCGATAAAAAATATTAAATAATTGGACCTAATTATTAATAGTACAACTTGTCAATATGTGTGCTTTCGGCAAAGGCAGGTCCGTTTCAAATTTACTACGAGACCAGTTTTCTAAGCGAGTTATGGCAGATAACTGGTAGTGTTTACTGGTTTTGTGTTTACAACTTTGTCGTTAAGCACAGGATGTTTTTTCCCTCAGTTCTGTTCCTATTTTTGAATGTAGGGTGTTATTTGAAAATTAATACAACAAAAACTTCAAGTGAACGCTGACTTCAGGACACTTTAAAATTTGAGTAAAAGGAGACGTACAAATAGCTATTTGCATATAATGCCCAAGACAAAAATCGTTTATTACTGGGAATTCTAGATTTACTTCATACTTTAAATTGCGTTTTACAGAGATCTGCTCTGTTAAAATGAAGTGAATATGATAGCGTACGCAAATTAATGTTAAGCTTTAATATCCCAATATTACTTTATATTAGGTATATTAAGATGAAAATATATCTTTCATCAAGAAAGGGCACAATTTCAAAAGCAATACAAAATACTTACATTTCAACACCACAAGATAAAACTTTTCAAAAACAATACAAAATATATACATTTCAACACCACAAAATAAAACTTTTCAAAAACAATACAAAATACTTACATTTCAACACCACAAAATAAAACTTAAAAAAGTGCATGGAATGTTCAGTTGCCGGGTGGCGCAGTGGTCTAAGCGATGGCTTCTGATCATTCGTCTGAATGGGGTCCGGGTTCGAATTCCGGTAAGGCACGGATGTTGTGTTTGTGTTACGGCACTGGCTCTCTTCCTTCCCTGGAACCAGTGGCCCTAAATTAGGGACGGGCGACTGCTTATAGCCCATTGAGTTGCTCACGGTGGTCGTTAAACCTCCAATAAAAAAACCGTTCAGTTACATATCCTCCAGCTTTATAATATACCTGGACAATACAATCTAAACAGGAAAATGCCTTTTCACCTGTAAACAAGCATGTGCCCTGAAAGATAACTTTTCCGAGGAAATTATTGGAACATACATCACATTGGTAAGGCTTTTCCACCGGTATGAACAAGCACATGCTTTGAAAGATGACTTTCTGAGCAAATTGCATAGAGCACACATTATTACATTTATGAGGCTTTTCACCTGTGTGAAGAAGGATGGACTGGGAAAGAAGAATTTTCAAGCAAATTGTTTGGTGCTTACATCACATTGGTGAGGCTTTACCCCGTGTGAAGGAGTAAATGCCTTGAAAGATCACTTTTTTGAGCAAATTGCTTGGAACATGCATCTTGCCGCCCCGGTGGCGCAGTGGTCTAAGGCGCTGGCCTCTGATCATTCGTCCGTAAGGGGTCCGGGTTCGAATCCCGGTCAGGCATGGATGTTGTGTTTGTCTTACGGCACTGGCTCTCTCCCTTCCCTGGAACCAGTGACTCTAAATTAGGGACGGGCGACTGCTTATAGCCCATTGAGTTGCTCACGGTGGACGTTAAACCTCCAACTAAAAAAAAAAAAAAACATGCATCTTCTTGGTAATGCTTTTCACCTGAGTTCGTAGCCATATGCTCTGCAAGATGACTTTTCCGAACAAATTGTTTGGGACATAAATCACATGGGTAAGGCTTTTCACCTGTGTGCATAAGCATATGCTCTGAAAGATGACTTTTCGTAGCAAATTAGCTGGTCATGGTTGTCCCACAATGAAACTTCTGCTTAGGACGAGTCACCAACATTTACACCCAAGGTAGCATTCCACGGCCATTTGGAATGCTATAAGTCAAGCAAACAGCAGTTACACGTTAAAAAAGAAAAAATCATAAAAAAACAACAAAAAAACTAAATGACTCCTCTGTCTAAGACTACGGGATATTGTATCACACAATAAGGCACATACGGTGCAAAATCATATTTTTACCAGAAATCCTGCGTATTAATAGAATAATACCAAAGCAAGAAATCAATATAATTTGTAAAAACTTAAATGGACAAATCCGTCTTTTTTTTGTTTCTGGAAACTAACCATACAAGTCACATGGATACAAGCAGGGGCGGATCTAGGAGTTTTTTAAAGGGGGGATGACCGGGCGAATTTGTTAAAAAGTATATATATATATTAAACAAAGGGGGTAAAAACAAGGTAAAAATGTGGGGGGGGGCTTTTAAAAGAAAACACGACTAAAGAAAAAAGTTTGTTTCAACTTCGATATTTTTTTTGCTAAGGAACTATTTTAATATAGAAAAGACAATATATTAAGACTGTCATCTAATTGCAAAATTATTTGTTAGTGTAGTGCAATATCAGTGTGCCATATTCAGAAAGCGAAGAAGTAAATGAAATCCGAAAGTTTATTTACTTACATATTTCGACCCTTGAGAACTTCGGTAAGCTGGCTTTCAGTTTTTCTTTATTAAATCACAAACACGAATTTGATGTATTCGTATTTATCTAGTAATAACACCATTTATAATTTCGAAATGCGAGAACGGAATCGAAAGTGGTTAGCAAGTAGAAATGCTAGTAATAATTAAAAAAAGTTTAAAAAACAGTAGATGAACTCTGAAGCGTTTGTTTTAACTTGCATATTAAACCTGGGATAAATTTTATTCCGAATAACTTTTGCACACTGACATCCAAAATATCACGAAAACGTTTTACATATAAACATGGTTGTTAACTTCCAAAATGCTAACTTAATCATATTTTAGTTGCAGCCGGCGAGAATGCTTTTCAGCAAAAATGTCAATCACTTCTTCGGCTGTTATGGACACCTGTCGGTGAATGTTCAAAATAGCAAGTCCGTTCAGTCTGTTTTCGCACATGGTTGGTCGAAGGTAGTGTTTTGTGCGTCTCGGTGTCGGAAACGACCTTTCTACAGAGCATGTTGTTACAGGAATTACACACAAAAGTTTTAATAGTTGCGCGATGTTCCGTAACATAGTTGGTGGTTTCCGTGTAACTTTGTACGGAGGATGAAGGCCTTTGTTTTTCATTTCCCCAACGTTGTCTCCATAATTAAATTTCTCCTCGCAGTTCTTGATCGGAGGAGCCTGGCAGATCACACTTAAAAAAAAAATCCTGCTTAGATCATCTCATCAATATCAAAATTTTCTGCTAAAAATGACAGTATTAGCTTTTGCAGTTTATATATGTTCGTGTTTTCTAACGCAAATCTGTTAGCCAGTTCGCTGATTAAATGATCCAGAAATGGAATATACATTGAAACTCTGTAAAATGTTTCCGGATCATCGCATCGATAATTGGCTCTATGTTTTTGATGGAGAGCATTGCGAGGAAGCTTCACATCAACTCCCAAACTTTCCGATAATTGGAATGCACTCTCGAACATCGTCGTAAAACTACCTGCGCTGTTTATGCTCCGTTTTTTCAAAGTGTCTATTAAATGCTGAACTACACTGTAGGCTTGTGTTATGTCAATTTTGGGGTCCTGGAGATGACGAGACACTGGAAGAGTTAACGAAAAGAGTAGGGCAGAAATTTTGACAGCGATTATAAATTCAAACCTACAAATTGAGTGGATTAGCCTATTTGCTTTCGAGAGAATTTGACACAGAGAGCTCTCTGCAATTACTCCCAGAGCTTCAATAATTGTCTGCAGAAGTTCTCTGAATTGAAGAACTGCATCTCGTTTTTCGACCCATCTGGTCTCGCACAGTAGCTTTAATTTAGTTCTCTTGACGTTAGGATGAGACAGCTTTATTTTATAAGAGATAACATTAATTCTCTTTGGTGAATCCCGAATAAAATTTGTTGCGTCATTGATTATGCCTAAAACATTTCGTATGTCTGATAATGTGCAAGCTTTAGTGAGGGACAAATTAAGGCAATGCGAAGCACAGTGAACATAGGAAGCTAAAGGGTATTTTTTTTAAATACGGGACTGCACACCCCTTAAATGTCCAGGCATATTAGCTCCTCCATCATATCCTTGACCCCTTAACATGTTCATATCTAATCCGAAGCTGTGAAGTTGCTCAATGATTGTAGCAGACAGTCCTTCTCCTGTAAGATCATTTACTTAAAGGAATCTAACAAAATCTTCGTGGATTTGTTGATCTTCATCGTCTACATTACGAAGAGCAAAGGGCATTTTTTCTTTACCGCTTACGTCAATAGTTTCATTTACTGGAATAAAGAAAATGCCACTTTGCTTAACAGCTTCCAGTATTTTCCTCAAAATGACAGCACCACAGATATTTATTATTTCATTTTGTGTGGTTTTGCTAATCCACATGCCATTTTTTGGGCAACCTTGCAAATGCTCCTTTAGTGCTTCGTCTCCTGCATCAACTTTGAATTTTAATAGAACTCGGAAATTTCCTTCATTCGTCTCTTCCTTTCCATCAAAATTTAATTCCCCATCATCGCGATGTCCTCACAAAGCTATATTTTGCCTTCCACAAAAAATTATTGTTTTCACAATAGGAAGTAATCTATTCCTATTTTAACTCACAATGTCTCTGATATTAGAATTAATTGCTAATGCGATGCTGTCTTTCTTTACCGACCGTACTAAGCTAAAATGCTCAGCTTTAATTAATGCTGTTTTGTGATATTCGTTCTCTGCGTGTGCAGTGAAATGCTGAAGCGCCTTTTTGTATTTTCTTAATGGTTCTTTAACCAAAGATTCTAACTTTTGTTTGCTTCGACCGCCATCGTTCGATCCGAAAAGTACGCACATCCGGCAATAAGCATCTTGATCTTTCTCACTGTAGAATAACCAAGGATAGTCAGTTAACCACCTTCTTTGAAATTTGCGATTTTGTCCTGTTTCAACGTTGGTTGGGAAAATAAAATTAGCTGGAGGAACCCATGCATTTGTCAACAATTCATACCTGCTCTCTGCTGAAATATCCGTTTGGCATACCGCCACTCCAGTATCATTGTTGCTGAAAAGTCTTATGCTCGCCATTTCAACAGGAACTACGGAAATAAGCTTCTCAGACGAAATGTCCGAGCGACTTACCTCTTGCTTTTCGACATTTTCAGAAAAAGTGCTTACATTCGCCTTTCTAAAAAACATACCGATATTTTGCTCGCCACCAGTGGCGGCTCGTGGTTGGAAAAATAGGTGAAGAGGTACAAGAGCAATATGAAAAGATATCTACTGTCTACAATGAAAATCCCTTAATGAGGACTTAACTATTTTTTGTATATTAAATCAATTTTTCTTCCTTTTAAAGCTGCAAATTTGTCGATCATGTCGTCATAAGATGGTTAGATGGTTGTTTCTTTGTGAGCATCAATAAAATGTCTTCCTGAATAGAAATGTTTGCCAAAGAAGCAAATCTATCTTGGGAACGAGTGTTTCTTGAGCAAGTTTATATTCTTTTAAGAAAACTTCTTTCCACTGGCACACTTGTAGATGGAATTGTTAAACTGAGGAAAACCAATTTAAATCTTCTGTAAAAATGTCTTTGTCTCCGTGAAACACTCGAAGGAGTTCTTGAGTCAATATATTCCTTAATTTTTCATCGGCATATACAAGACTCAGTTCATTTTTAAGGCGCTGGTGTTTAGTTGGATTCAAACTGTTTGTTGTGCTTTGTTGGATTCAAACTGTTTTGATAAATTTTGTGAAAGCTTCCCAGAACATCTACTGTCAGAACTTAAAGAACTCCATGCTTCAAATTTTGATACAGTTCGACTAAAAAATTAACTGAAGGTGTTTTATTCCTTTGATGAATACAAAAACAAATCAGTAAGAGACATTACGTGTTACATATAGTTGAATAAATTGGACATAGTGTTTTGTGAGGTGTGCAAATAAGCAGAACTCATATTAAACTTTCTATCAACAACTGCAACTGCCGAAAGAAGTTTTTCTGCATTGAAAAGAATGATCCACGCAAGGACATGTGCATTCGAAAAAGTTGGCTCTTTTGTCAATAAAGAAAAACATTATTTTTAAATATGAAAAAATATTCGGAAGAGACAAGTGTTCAAATCATAATCCTCATAATTATTTGGTATCATGTTAGAAATGGCATGTACCTAAAATTCAGAAAAAAAGTTACTTCTATTACTTAACAATTAAACTTTGCAATTTAAAAAAAAAGCACTGGGGGGGGAGTCGTGAGATAGCTCAGGTCTCGGACCCAAGATACGCCACTGCCCAACAACGTGGTTCAACTTTTCATAACGTTATGGGACAAGGTTGTTGAATTTATTTTGCATCACAGAACGGTGTCTCTTTTCTAAGAAAGTGGTGCGCCGCCCCGGTGGCGCAGTGGTCTAAGGCGCTGGCCTCTGATCATTCGTCCGTAAGGGGTCCGGGTTCGAATCCCGTTCAGGCATGGATGTTGTGTTTGTCTTACGGCACTGGCTCTCTCCCTTCCCTGGAACCAGTGACCCTAAATTAGGAACGGGCGACTGCTTATAGCCCATTGAGTTGCTCACGGTGGTCGTTAAACCTCCAATCAAAAAAAAAAAAGTGGTGCAGCAAACCACATTCTGGTGCAACCTACCACAAAAGTTTTTAAGTGTTGTACTTACTAGAACATCAACTCAACTTTTCTTTTGCAAACAAGCCTTGCTTTCTTCTCAGCAAGTTCCACAGCCATATTTGTCTTTCATTGACTCTGCAGCTGCACAGCATTCATTGCTTAATATTTTCCTTCTGCTGGTATCTTTCCCTTCCCATTTTTTCATTATCATTTTCCTTTTTTTATGCCCTCAGATGACAATTTAATTCTGCTGAAAGAACTTTCAACCTGAAGACCATATGAATGTATATCAAAGTTTCGACTATTTTAGATCCCTTCCTTATGCTTGAATGTAAACTTTATGGGAGGAAATAACATTTAACAACACAGGGTAGTGGGTAAATTATAACAATTATGAGTAAAATCTTCCCTCCATCCGACTTTGGAAAACTCTCCCCTATTTTCAAGTTGAATTACAAATATTCATTGAATAAGATATTTAACAATAATGGAAAGGTACATCGCGAGAAAAAAAAATCAATTACGGGAGAAATCTGAACTCAGTCTAAGTTCCGATTTCGAAAGATGGAATTTCGTACTGAAACGATTCCCTTACTGCTACTATACTCCCCACCTCCCATCAAAATGAAAAAATTCTGTTCAGTTGTGCATCAATGCTGAGAACAACAACCCAAATAAAAAAAAAAAAACGGAATTCCCCGAATCCGCGGAAGAACTTCATGCCTGAAGATTTTACACTTTCAAACTGAAACACAAACATTTATGCAATAAAATAATATTTAACGACAATATTGGGCAGAAGAGGGAACATCGCGATAAAAGATGATTATGGAGAAAATCTTGACTTCGTTTTCGAAAGTATTGAAAGACGAAAAAGACCTCCCACACACTACACCCCCCCCTTCCCAACCCATTTCTTTTCAGTTTTGCATCGATCCCGAGATAGACCCAAATAATAATAAAGAAACCCTACCCCCTGCGCGAAATTCGCATAAGAATCTCATGTATTACATCCTTCCAATAATTCTCAGTAAATGAATTTACAAATCGATGATATATATTATTGAAGGTTTAACGACCACCGTGAGCAACTCAATGGGCTATTATAAGCAGTTCCCTGTCCCGAATTTAAGGACATTGGTTCCAGGGAAGGGAGAGCCAGTGCCGTAAGACAAGCACAACATTCATGCCTCACCAGGATTTGAACCCGGACAAATAGTCATAAGCAAACACTTTTATCGAGTCACTGGGGCGGTGCTGATGTGCTATGTAAAATTAATACAGACATATCTTCTGCCTCTTTCACAGAACAAATTGAGAAACATTTATAATTTTTAAATTATAAATTTTTTTTTACTATATAACATTTTGTAGTTTTGAATTTATGTACCTAAAATTTTCCACCTTTTGACTTCAAGTGACCCTAGGAATTTAGGGAAATACACCCTAAGGAAAATGCAATTATTTGCGTGATCTCTATTGTTTTCAAACTGATATAATTAATAGTGTCTGCAACAGTACCGGAAATTTGTTGCATCAAAAAACAGTTCTAGGTCAAACCTGTCTACAAAAATATTTGAAGGTCAAATGAAAATTGCACTTCCGACTGATCCATGACCGAGTACACAAGAGGTTAGTTACCTAACTTACAAATAGTTCCCACAATTTCACGTTTTCTTGATGGTGATATCTAATGTACTTCAGCCAATATTCATTGCAACTGTTCAGGTTCCTAGGCAAAACTAGACAAAATTATTAGAGGGTGTAGTGCATGTAGTTCATTTTTTAAAATGGAAACAAACTTTTTTTTATCGATAAATAAAACTGATCTAAAAAAACAAAAAACGTTGGAGAGCTTTTGGAAGAAATTACTATTTTCAAGGGCAATATATCATCCCGTTTTAAAAGAAGTGTTTAATCAATTCATCCCTTCAGTTTTTACATACAGAGCAGACACATGGATGTACCTTAAATAAAAGACATATAATAGAGGTTGCAGACATCTAAAAGACGCACAGAGATTTGCATGCTTGTGAAGCCAAGAAAGACAAAAAGAGGAACTTGTGGATCAGGAAAGTGACTCGAGTGAAGGCCATTATGATCAAAGTAATATTCCTGAAATGACAATGGGCTGGACATATTGCCAGAACAACCGACCACCGAAATTTTAGACTGGATACCAAGGGACAGGAAAAGACCTAGAAGACCACATGGGAGATGGATGAAATTTGAAAGCATGCAGGAGTGACATGGAGGAGACTGGCTCAAAGCAACTGTTGTGGAAGAAAATTTGAGAGACCAGCAGTGGATTGATAATGGTTGTTAATAATATACGGTGTATATGGGGGTATCTGTCAATAATTGAAACGGCGTTACAGGCGATACTAAAGCCTCCTGCACATCACCACGGAATGCCCGACTAAAATGGAAAAATACGTGTTTTAGGTGAAATAAAATATTTCACTTTGTTTTTCCATTTTAGTCACGTTTAGTCTGGCATTCCTTGGTGATATGCAGAAGGCTTTACTATCACCAGTACATTACTGTACTGTTGATTTCCCTGGTCACAGAAATGAATCAGATTTCATCAGATTAAGTACTGATATGTACATTTTGCCTTAAAAAGTGAGTGCTTGTTCCACTGATTCATTTTGAAGACTTAGAAACTCAGAAATGCGCTCTTCCTTAGATTATGAAGTCGCCTTTTGTCATTATTACTACATAAAAAGATACACATTCAAGGAAATATGGAAAATAAGAACATATTGGGATGAGACAGGGCACAGTTTAGTCAGAAACAATTGAAATTCCGAAATCACGGAACTCCCAGAACTATTATTTTCCCCAGCATGAAGACCTCCCTCCCCGCCCCAATGGTAAAAAAACTTCGAAGTCACCATAATCGCACAAATGTGTAATGTTAGAATCTTGGGAAAAGGAAAATAAACTTCACACAGACATACTTTTGTCCGTAGTAACTAGTACTATTATGCGGCATACCTCATACTTAAGCAACTTTTCAACAGCGATAAAATAATTCCTTACATTCTGAATGGTTTAGTTTCACACACACTCAATTTTATAGCTATAATTCCATTTACTGCTGCTTTTTCATCATTTCATACTGCTTAAATGGATCAGTGAAAATTTCTTCCTTTGCCCAGTCGCAATAGGTGTACCCGGTAAAATTTAATGTTGCGGCAAATCCCTCTTCTCTTTCCTCGACGCAATAATGCAGGGCAACTGTTTAGAATATTCCTCCTTAAACTTCTGGCAATATTCTTAGGTTTTTTTCTTTTTCTCTTTGGTGGCATTGAAGCTGCTTCCTTATTCTCTCGCATTCTTAGAAAAAGATCCATCCCTCTGTGAAAAAGAAACTCTCACTACACGACAAAATAATAAACAAAAAATGACACTAATGAAACGAACTTAACATGTGCGAAACACGAAGTAGCGAGGGTATAATATGGCAACATTGCCAGATTTAAGTTCTGAACTTCCACCAAAAATCAGTCAAGTGCTTTCAGAACACCCCAACGGGAACTCCAAACATGTGAACGCACATTGCGCCAACCTCCTCTGGCCACATGTTCATGCATTCAGGGGCAGCCTCCAAAATTGCGGTTTGACAACAAAAAGCACTATATGTTACCGGCAATGTATGAAAAACAGGCATTGTACAGAATGCCTAGGACATCTATAGAATGTGTGACTTTTTTAGGCAAAGCATGAAATGTTATTTTAACATTGTATATACTTTTCCTAGGCATTTTATAAAATGACAAGGACTATTTAGGCAAAGTATGAAAATAGAATCATGAAAAGGCCTTTATTGAAAAGACATATATGAAAATCAAGGAAGAAATACGAAGTACAAGACTTTCTTACTAAAAGAACAAGAGAGAGAAAAAACTAGCACTGACTTACTATTTTGGCACTTGGTCTTGCACATACACCTCACGATCCTTGACAACTTCGTGTGGACTGAGCAATGGCAGCTGATCTAAGAGGAATTTTGTGGCAGGAACGTCTTCAACTCTGAGGAAGTCCTTTGGACAAAGCGAATTGTGACCTGGCATAGAGTTGGTACAAAATTCCTTGGGTAGTTCCAAGTTGGTAAAAACCGTGTTCTGTCACACTCTTAATAATTGCCAACAGATTGCACGAGTCATCCCGTCCCGTCCTCTTATCGACGTTTCATCACTACCGAACAAAGGCAGAAACGCAAATGGCGAGCCTAAATACTTTCCACTTGAACCGAGCGTTGAACGTGCCATGTTTCACCAAGTGAACAAAAACCCGTCGTAGGTAGTGCTTAACACAAGCATTGAAAGTCGCGTACCCCGCCACGTGAAAAAAAGAAAAAGTCACTGGCGGGAGTATTTTATACTTTGCCAATTTGCCTTTTAACACGTTCGCTGCAACCGTACTATATCAGCGGCAAGCACGTGGTGCCGGTATGAAACCAGCGCAAATCTCCCACGACGCCACAAGGCGTCACCACGATTGAGCTTTTATGCGTTTGGACCAACTAGCCACGTGTTCCCATCTTATAGCTTTGCATGACTTAGCAATTCTAAAATACGAGAAAATTTATCAATAATTGATATTCGTAATTATAATTCTGCCAGCAATAAAATATTATTCCGATACGGAAGTAGACATTTACTGGATACATATTTCGAACATTGTTGCATATGAAACAAGAGAAATAATACTTACAAACGCCAAAGAATTCCGTAAATAGTGCCATGATGCATAACTGGATAAATACGAAATCCATACATTTTGATTTGAGTAGGGTAAAAAATCCCCCACACACATACATGCAGTTCGTCTTGGAACATACTTTTTTTAACAAAATAGGAAGACAAAATATTTATCCCTTATCTACGATGATATAATTCGAAGCCTGGCTAAAAGCACAGTGCAGGATTTCCTGGGCATAGTAATAGAGTGTCCCTGCGAATCCCTTTGGCAGAGCACATTTTGCACGTCTCCTCAAAAAACGTCCCTTTTTGTTGTTGTTTTTTTACTGGAAGATGGCCACATACTTTTAATGATTTAGATATCTTCGCTCGGGAAGTTGATGGCTCTTGATTCAAAAGTTGACGTACAATGGATATCCTAAAATCGTAGAGGCTTATCTTCTTCCCTGAGAATTTATTATACAAGTTGTGGGAAGTGATTATCATCATACGAAATATATGTATTCCTAGCTTCTCGTACCATCTTATGGTTTTCCTTTCACAAGGATAGTACGCTAGCATTTGATCTTGATGATCTAATCCCGACATAAATTTATTATAGTCGATAACAGCCTTTGATTTTTCTTTTATCTGTCCCCTTTTATTTACAGTTTGAACTAAATCGTCCTAAAACTCCTTGGTAATGAACAGAACATCCCATTTATCTTTCCATTTGCACACTGCAACAGCATTAGAATATTGGCATTTCCGTTCCCCCTTCAAAAGTTTAGCTTTCGTGACATCCTGAGGAAGATCTCGTCGGTTTGCACGGAGAGTTACAGTGCAATAAGTGTCATTGTTCAACAACTGCAATGCAACATTGTTAACTATTATAAAAGTTATCCATATAAATAGAATGACCAACATTTAGCTTCCCTTCCATCAATTTATTTTAAAACTACATTAGCAGTATGACCCCCCTCTTTCCCAGGGAGTTCAATTGCCCTGTGTAAACCAAAGCTTTTAAAATTATGCCATGTTTTGGTTCCGTTAGCATATAAAGTTTCACCCCATATTTATGACGTTTTCCTTTCATGTGCTGTTTGAAAATCAAACGACCTTTCCATAAAACCATTGATTCATCTATTGTAAGTTCTTTTCCAGGGTAGTATATGCTCTCTATGGTATCATTAAATAAATCCCGTAAAGGCATTATTTTTGCAATGTGGTTGGTTGTAACGCTTCGCCAGGTTGAGGATTTCTTGCAAAATGAAGGCACCGCATGATCAGAAGGAACCGATTCCTGCTCATATTTGAAGAAAAGCAGTCCATTTTGAAAAACGGATCTGTTTTCCAGTAATCTTGGAGACGGGGCTTTTGTACAATGCCCAAGAAAAACTTTCATCTCATCTACCGACACATCCTTCCATTCATTTATTCGTGAACCTTCAGTAACTTCCGAGATAAACACTTCTACAGCAAATGCATTACTTTCCCTAACTAATAGATCGTAAAATTCCTCATTTGCAAAAAGATTAAAAAAATCGATTGGCTCAGTACCTATCATATTAATTTTCAGTCCTGGTACTACAGCAGTGAACAGAATTCTTATCGTGATGTCGGAACCATCACACCAATGTGTAGCCAAAATCCGTTGAGGCAGAGTATGAGAAAGAACGCGGCATTCTTCATTATCACTTTCACTGCTGGTTGTACTACAGCTAGTAAAAGAATACGTTTCTGCACTTGATGACATTATCGGCATCATCTATTTTCACGGAAGAATGTGCCAGACGAGGAACTTTTGGTTGAGAGGGACCGGCGATAGCGCGTCCGAATATATTCATTGTTTCCACAAAACTAAGTATGGAAGTGAATATGGGTTTCTTTGAAATCCCTTAGCCTCCTCAATAAGCCTCTCTGTGACGTATAAACTCTAAGTAGCAAATGCTTTTTATTGCCATTCAAACATTTATTTATTGATAGTTGCTTTCACCGCAAAACCAGTGACGTGCAAAGGAAAATAACATAGCGCGCGCTTTTTTTTTTTTTTTTTTTTTTTTGATTGGAGGTTTAACGACCACCGTGAGCAACTCAATGGGCTATAAGCAGTCGCCCGTCCCTAATTTAGGGTCACTGGTTCCAGGGAAGGGAGAGAGCCAGTGCCGTAAGACAAACACAACATCCATGCCTCACCGGGATTCGAACCCGGACCCCAGACGGACGAATGATCAGAGGCCAGCGCCTTAGACCACTGCGCTACCGGGGCGGCCGCGCGCTTTTCACTGCAATGTTTAAGTCTATGGGTATTCAACTTACTTTCCCTTCCCTAAACCATGTGGGAAAAATTCCGCTATCCCAAAACCGCGGTCACTTTTAGACAGCTGGAGACTCATTTTCAGTACCAGTAACAAAATAGATAACGCTCTTCAAGTGCCGCAGGTTTTTGGAAGCGAAATATTAAGACTTTATGGTTACGACGCCGTTCTGCGGCGTCGGCACCTGGGCAGGGTGATTTCTAAAGTCTTAAGTCACCTCAATAACTTAGGAACAAAGACAGCTAGAGCTATGGTAGTAAGGTATGGTATAGTAAAACTACAGTGCCTAGAAGAATTAGTGTGTCGTGCTCGCAGAAAAACTTGCTGCCCGCAATCATGAAAGCGGTAGATGGCGCGGCCATCGGATGTCACGTCGCTTTTCAGGGAGGAAGGACGACGAAAACACACATCTTTCTATGACACACACCTAGCTCGCAGTATTATGTGTACTCCTGGAATGATATTTTATAAGCAGATAACTTAAGTATATACGAAATAATCGACACACCTCTTTCACCCCCCCCCCCCCACCCCAGCAAAGAACGAACGGGGTGCTCAAGATTCATTAATAAGGGTATCGTAGTTTAAATTAAGCTTTGCATTGTGCTAACGTCAACATTAATATTAGATATTTCGGAAGTTTTAGACTCATACATGGGTTACATTATGCAAAAACACTGGCGACCAATATGCAGTTTACAATCACTGAAACATCAACTTACAGTATAAAATAAAAATTAAAAAAAAAAGAAAATGTTTTGCCCCTCAAAATCTTACCGGAAAAAAAAAAGGGAGAAATATTTTCTCAATGAGAGATCGGCTTTATAATTTGCATTCCAATAATCCAATTAGGTCTTGAAATTCAGCAACCTAAAAACTTTATAAATTATTTAATAATGTACTTCATCTTTCAGCAATGAGTGACTAAATTTCTTGGTAAGAACATGGGATCAAAATAAATATTGAAACTTAATGCTTTCCATTTAGTTGGCTTCGAAAAGTAGCCTTTTAATGAGTTGAAAATAAAATACAACAAATGCGATTATTATTTTTCAAATTGGTCTATTTTCTGATAATATACCAACTGTAATCCATTTATAAAAATCATTCCTAAAAAACTTTGCCTGTGGTACGATAAACGAAGACTGAATGTATATGATGACATTCTTTTAAATAAAAATAATTATAACATTTTTCTTTACTTTTCTTCACCTTATATAATAATTATGTCATTAAATTTGCTATTCAAAAGGGTTTGCAGTGAAGAGACGAAAATTCTTTTGCACTTTAAGTAAAAAGTTTAATAAGGTAAAAATTAGGAAGTGGGTGTTCATGGAGTCTGTCTAAATGGGATAATTCTATGTAGTTCCTGTAAAGTATTTTTACGCTTAAAAAAAAAAGGAAATTATTAATGTAGCATACACACAGGCGTAACATGGGGGAGGCACAGTAGGGCATGTGCCCCATCCTCCCTTAAAAATTGGAAAAATTAATTAGTCGTTCGCCTTTTAAATGTCTTTTAAATTTGGGAAAATAGTAGGTATGGCGTCAGGCTTGAGTCTCGGCATGTTAGAACTTCCTTACCTTGAATAGTGGAACGATAATGCATCTCCATGAATTTAGATTCAGAGTGCAAGGCACATACAACACGACTTTCATCAAGTTTCTTATCAGCTCTGGGAATTGCCTTATCCCATTTGCTCAACATATCAGGAATTTTGGGGACAGCAAAGAGTGATATTTTATTTTTGCAGAATTTATAGCCAGAATTACATCCTGGCACAAAACAGCTGCTTTGCCTTTTTCGTTTTCTATGTTTTTTATTATTTGCTAATGCAGAATTTCCCAGTCCTTTCATAGCTGACATTATTTCCCTATGATCTTATAACTGTTGCAGTCGATTTCAGTATTGCACTTAAGTTTAACCACACAGTAGGTTTAACACGTGACCAGTGTTTCTTTCAGGACTTTTTGGCCGGGGGGGGGGCAAATAGAACCTTACAGGGGCAAGTTTTCCATTTGCTATATATCATCATCATCATCATCATTGTCAACCATTTTCAATTCACTGCTGGACGAAGGTCTTCCCAAGTTTCCTCCACAACGGTCTGTCTTGTGCCAGTCTCCTCCATGTCACTCCCGCATACTTTCAAATTTCATCCACCCATCTTCCATGTGGTCTTCTTCTGGGTCTTTTCCTGTCCTTTGGAATCCAATCTAAAATTTCGGCTGTCCATCGATGGTCTGTCCTTCTGGCAGTATGTCCAGCCCATTGCCATTTCAGGGATTTAACTCTGATCATGATGTCTTCCACTCTTGTCATTTTTCGGATCCACGAGTTCCTCTTCTTATCTCTACTGGTTACACCAAGCATGCACATCTCCATGCTGCTTTGAGTTGTCTGCAGTCTTTGTATGTCTCTTTTAGTTAAGGTCCACGTCTCTGCACCATACGTAAGCACTGGAAGGATGCATTGATCAAACACTTTTCTTTTAAGACATAATGGCATATTGCTCTTGAAAATTATGCTGTTTCTTCCAAAAGCTCTCCAGGCAAGTTTTGTACGCCGATTAATTTCTTCATCAATGTGACCCTCACTTGATATCTGCTGTCCAAGATAAACGTATGTGTCTGTTACCTCCAGCTTTTCTCCATCAATCGACAAATCTTCATTTCTTGTAAAAGCATTGTACATCACTTTTGTCTTCTGAAAGTTCATTTTTAATCCCACTTCTTTACTCTTGTCAGCAAGTTCCTGGATCATACTCTGCAGCTCTGATGGGGTAGTTGCAAAAATGACTATGTCATCAGCAAAACGAAGGTGGGTTAGATAATCTCCATTAATAAAGCTTTATCCCTTTGTTTTCCCAGTTCAGTGATTGAAAGACATTTTCCAATGTCGCATTAAAGAGCTTCGGAGATATGGTGTCACCTTGTCTCACTCCTTTTCCAATTTTTATGTGTGTTGTATTTTCAAACAGCCGAATCTTTGCACTTGCATTTTCATAGATGTTATTTATAATATTAATGTACGCATCTTCAATACTGCAGGATTTCAGAGCCATTGTAACTGCTGATGGTGTCACCGAATCAAAGGCTTTTTCATAATCGATAAAAGCTATGCACAATGGAAGTTCATATTCCCTCGCTCTTTCAATTAGTTTTCTCAGTACGTGGATATGATCTATTGTGCTGTAGCCACTCCTGAATCCAGCTTCTTTTCTCGGTTGAGCCATGTCCAGTGTCCCCTTTAAGCGGTGTGAAAGAACTTTAGTGAAGATTTTTTAAACCTCTGATAGGAGGCTGATAGGTCTGTAGTTCCTGAGATCCTCAATGTCACCTTTTTAATGTAGCAAGATCATTGTAGCATTGTTCCAATCCTCAGGAATCTTCCCTTCATTAAGGCATCGAGTGAAAGTTTGGGCGAATACTGTTTCGATTTCTCCACTTGCTTCTTGTATGATGTCTACAGTTATTCCATCTTCTCCTGGAGCTTTCCCCTCGCTTCATGTTCTTGATTGCATGTGCAACTTCTGCTGGGAGGACTGGAAGAACTCTGGTACTGGTACCTTTCATGATGTCTGGAGTACATGCATCATCCCTTTCATATAATTTGGAGTAGAAATCTTTCACTGTTGTCAAAATTTCGCCTCTATTTCTTGTTACAGAACCATCTTCTTTTCTCAGTGCCATAATCTGATATCTTCCCTTACTGAGATGTCCCTTTGCTATCTTTAGGCTTTGGTTGTTTTCAATTGCTTTCCTTACTAGTTCACAGTTGAATTTCCTTACGTCTTCAGTGATACTTTTTCGTACTGTCTTGCATAGCTCTATATATTCCACTTTGGAAGTCACATCTTCTTTAGTTGTCCACATCTCTCTTCTTTTTTGCATCAACATTTTGGTTTTTCCTGATAATTTGTTCACATGCAACTTGTTCTTAGACCCAGCTAATTTTGTTGCTGTTTCCATAAGAGCTTTGGTAACTTTTCTGTTAACTTCAAGAAATATCCACTTCTTCCGATGTTAGGCCTTCTAAAGCAGAGAATCTGTTCTTCAGTTCCAACTTGAAGGTATTATGGTGTTTTTTAAGGTTGGTTATGTCAATACGTTTTGTTTGTATTATGAGCTTGCTACGTTCGAGTTTAGTGTTGAGGTGCATCTTACATCTCACCAATCTTTGGTCACTACCTGTGTTGAACTTGTTTAGCACACTGCAGTCTTCTATGACGAATTTTTTGTTACACATAATAAAATCAATTTCACTTGTCGTCACATTTGGATGTCTCCATGTCCATTTCCTGCGTGGCTTTTTCTTGAAAAAGGAGTTCAAGATGAAAAACCCTTCTGCCTCTGCAAACTCCACGAGAGTATTTCCACGCTGGTTTCTGTTGCCGTGACCGAATTTATCTACTGAAGTTTCATTCTGTTGCCGTTGCCCTATTTTTGCATTGAAATCTCCCATAATTATCTTTAAGTGCTGCTTACCTTTATTATTTAGATGACGAATTTCCTAATAAAATTCTTCAATTTCTTCTTCAGGATGACTTGTGGTGGGTGCATAAGTTTGAATAATCTGAGCCTGGTATCTTCTCGAGAGTTGGATAACGAGTCGTGCAGCTCTGTCAGAGGAACTTTCAACTTCTACAACTTTATCCTTCAGTCTCTTGTTTATTATAAATCCAACACCACTAGTTCTGCCAGTATCTGTTCCACGATAGTAGAAGAGATGTCCACTTTTCAGTTCAATGAGATCTTCTCCTTTTCTCCTTACCTCACTTAGCCCGACGATGTCCCACTTGATCCTTTGTAGTTCCTCTTCCAATTCAAGAAGCCTTGAATCAGAAGATAGGGAGCATCCGTTATACGTAGCCAAGGTCAGCATCAGATGGCAGCCTAGTCCGGTCCTCCGGGGATTCTTAGCACCCTCTGCCTTCATGTCGCACTGGCCGCTGCTTTGGCCAGGTACATTCCAGCTGCCGGAGACTGAGGGCCAAGATTTAAGTTGTGGAGTCATTTTGGAGGGGTTTGGCCATAACTCACCACGCTGGCCAAGCGGGTTGGTGAGTGTGGGATAGCATTTCCTCTAATCCCGATGGTATAGTTATACCGCTATTGGCGGTCGTCAGAGCCCGTTTAGTGGGAACAGGATGTACCACGAGAGGGCGGGGTTGACATTTGTCAAGGAGAGGCTGTGATGTTACGCATCACCTGACCTTACATCCCTGCTATATATATATATAATTTTAACTACTATATTTACATATATAGAAGTAATTACTATATATCTAGCACAGGGGCGCATTTAGAAGGGGACATTGCCCCCCCGGAAAATGTTTCATTTTTTTTTGTTTTTTGGTTAAAATGCGACTTACATTAGAAAAAAATGCCTTAATTTTATAAAAATGTATCAACCTAAAAATGCTTTAATTTTTCTTCAATTTTTCATTAACTTTAATTTTTTCCAGATGGTGTACTTCAAAAACTCCCCCCCCCTTCCCCCGAAGAAACATTCTATATACATCCCTGATATAGTAATTACTTCTTCAAACATTTCAGGAATAACAAACTTTTTTCAACTAAAGGAGGGGTGGGGGGAAGGTCAGCAGGCTTGAAATTTTTATCAATTAAAATGCATTCAACGCACTCTTGATGATCCTGAATCACGATTTCCAAGAGAATTAGATATGATTAGTCTACTTATTATATTTTGAAGAATATCATGCGTCGTAAATACACTTTTTAATAAAATAAACTATAACTAGTACCATTTTAATCAATATTTAAAAAAAGTATAATTGGAGAAATATTTGTAGCATAAAAAGAAACGAAACTTCCTTTTTCATCATAGCCTGAATTTATTAAAATTTGGTTCGGTAACCTAAAATGTCTCCGGGAGGGGGAGGGGGGGGGTCGTTTCCGGCAGGGCTTCGTCCGCCTGGATGTATGCCTGAAAGAAACACTGAGCGTGACAGCCAATACTTGATCAACTTCTACATCTGCACGAAAAAAAGTTACTAATTTCGGAAATAAATTTCGTTATAAACAATCTACAGTTGTATAAAACTAGCACACTAACACCCGAATAAGCCTATTGCGTTTTAGTGACCAACTGTTGAATTACCTAGTGTATTACTGTTATGATCGAACTACAACGAATTAGCAAAGATACTGCCAAAAAGATTTCCCTCCACTAGTCTTTGTTTTGTAAAAATTTTAAGTTTCGTAAGGCAGCAAATCCTTGGCAAACAAACTTCCCACCATTGAATAGCATGAAGCCGATGAAGCATCCTAACGTAAATTCCGATGCCAGCGCCCTCTGTCATTTTATGACGATTGGTCACAAAACCGTGAGAGACATCTTAGGGAGCACGTCACACTAAATCTTCTAGGCACTGTAGTAAAACAACCATGCGCTATCGGATGAGAGTGACTGCAGGGCCCTAGTGGCAAAATGTGGAAGTTTGCACTCCTATCTCGGAAAAAATGAGATACGGGAAAGAGATCAATTAGAAACTTGTAGAGCATCAACGAATTAGTAGAAAATGACATATGGTAGAAACGGCTGGGGTAAGTAGAAGGCTGGAAACGAGAGGGAAACACAAGGTTTATTATACTCAGACATGAATACAAATGGAGTACATTCGTCGTATTTAATGCAACAGCGGTACTTACATAACGTTGCGTTTAACGAAAATAGGGTTCAATATGGCCACCATCTGCCACAATACACATTTGAATGCGAGACAGAACTTCCCGTTTTATGTTCGCCAGCATAACAGATGTCACGCTCGCACACGCAGTCGGAGATCGTGGAGACTTATCGGTTCCACCCTGTACACGTGATCCCTTAGGTAACCCCAGAGGAAGAAATCCATGGAAGTTAGATCCGGGGACCGTAGAGGCCACGCTACGGGACCACCATAACCGATGATCTGTTGCCTGAAAGTGTCGGACAGGAAGTGCTGTACCGCTGTTGGTTGATGTGCCGGAGCGCAGTCATGCTGAATCCATAATGAGCGTACATCTTGCAGAGACATCATCTAACCACTCAGGTAATGTGCTTTGTAACAGCTGCAGGTATCTTCGTCCATTTAATGAGCCCTCATGGAACACAGGCCCAACAAGTGGGTCTTTCCAGATGCCACACCAAACATAGATCGACCAGCGCACCTGCCTCATTTTCCGTGTAAAAAAATGGATTCTGAACTGCCCAGTAATGGGCGTTTTGTTTGTTCAGCACCCGGCGCGTGTGAACTGCGCCTCGTCAGTCCAAAGGATGTTTAATAGAAAGGTCGCATTTTCTTCTACGGTGTTCATTACAAAATTGCACCAATCTAGACGTCGTTGGTTATCCCCTGGCATCCGTACGTACAGCGGTACTGTACGTTACGGGTGGGCACCATGCTAATGCAAAATGTTCCACACACGGGATTGGCAGGGTTCCCACTTAAACAGGGAAAAAAAGTTCCCTGACTTTTCCAGGTCTGATTTCACCGTATGACGCATACATGCTTTGCCACATTTTTCATTTACATTTTCAATTCGAAAACTTTTGTGTAAATTATATTTTGTTAAATATCTGTATTTCTGTATTATGTAAATATTACATCAAGTACATGCAATACTAAAATATGCATCTGGACTTCATATCTCAGTAAAAACCCAAAAATGTTCATACAAAATGTGGGAGGGGGAGAAGTCTCAGAACCACACGTATGTGGTATGAGCACTACAAGAGGCTTTTCTATTCTTGAACATGCCCTAAGTTATACACACGTTTGTCTTTTCACAAAGAGAAATGCAATTTCTTGATTAATTTTTTTTATGCAAGGCATTCAAGAGAAGGGGGGGGAGAGCCACTAACCAGCCAATTCAAAAACACCTTTATGACTTTATGATAGCAATCAGATAGTACCCACTGTTTCTATATAACATTAAAACTGTCAGCTTAGGAAATTTTAATGGGAGATGGATTTGCGTCCAAGGGATGCTCTGCATATAACAATACCATACAGCTACGACATTCTGATCTGTCTCTAACCTTCCTGTCTATTCTCATGTGTTCCTGAATCTTTAGATAAATGGCTTACTGGAACCATCATCTCCAGGCCAAACAACCACAGCACAATTTTGAGTTTTTTAACCACAATGTATTATATATTTAAATTTTTTCTCAAGATTAAGTTCTTATATGAAATTAACAAATATTAATATCTGACATTTCCATGGTTACATTTTATAATTTATGTAATTATTTCACAGTAAAAACTTCAAAAATACATTGAAAAAGTACATAACACTTACTGAAATCAATGCAGCACCCTGTTATGTTTAACTCAGGTCACAGGTAATTGAACAGTGGCATAAAAATGTTAATTAGAAGCTCCTTTGTGGCTTAAAATAACCCTTTTCACTCTACTACACTTATTCTCCAGCTGTACCCAAAAATTCTGGTACACAAATGATTTGGAGTGTACTGTTAACTCATCAAACAGCAACTGACATTAGAAATTTGTACATCTCAATGCTTGCATTGGGATGGTATGCATCTAAGAAAATGCACTGAAACAAATATATTTACAAATATTTATTAGAAAGTTCAGCTATTTGGGTGTCAATTCTATTTGTTTTCAGTGTCACATCATGAGTTATTTTTGCTTTTTAACCTTGCAGTTCTTTAATTTGATCCAGAACTTTCCTTTTTTCACTTTCTTCCTTCTTTTTATAATCATTTAATTTTTTCTGTTGTTCCAAGTACTGATGGTAACTTGTGCGTGCCATCTTTGTATCTCTCAACATTTCTCGTGACATTTTGACATTCTCAATACCACCGTGAGCTTTTACAGCATCATAAACAGTTCGTAATGCTACCAAAGACTTCTCATGTAAATTTTCCACAAGCATATCCTTATTTATGGAAAACCCACTTTCAACTGCAGCATTTCCCTGAGATAAAATCAATATGAGCTTAAGTACTTCCACACAATACATTTGAAGTTATCATCATCAGAGAGAAGAGAATGGTAAAACTCATCTAACCTAATACTCTGAGGTGCAAAAGTGATTTTTTTTTTTTTTGATTGGATTTTTAACGACCACCGTGAGCAACTCAATGGGCTATAAGCAGTCGCCCGTCCCTAATTTAGGGTCACTGGTTCCAGGGAAGGAAGAGAGCCAGTGCCGTAAGACAAACACAACATCCATGCCTCACCGGGATTCGAACCCGGACCCCAGACGGACGAATGATCAGAGGCCAGCGCCTTAGACCACTGCGCTACCGGGGCGGCCGCGCGCTTTTCACTGCAATGTTTAAGTCTATGGGTATTCAACTTACTTTTCCTTCCCTAAACCATGTGGGAAAAATTCCGCTATCCCAAAACCGCGGTCACTTTTAGACAGCTGGAGACTCATTTTCAGTACCAGTAACAAAATAGATAACGCTCTTCAAGTGCCGCAGGTTTTTGGAAGCGAAATATTAAGACTTTATGGTTACGACGCCGTTCTGCGGCGTCGGCACCTGGGCAGGGTGATTCCTAAAGTCTTAAGTCACCTCAATAACTTAGGAACAAAGACAGCTAGAGCTATGTTAGTAAGGTATGGTATAGTAAAACTACAGTGCCTAGAAGAATTAGTGTGTCGTGCTCGCAGAAAAACTTGCTGCCCGCAATCATGAAAGCGGTAGATGGCGCGGCCATTGGATGTCACGTCGCTTTTCAGGGAGGAAGGACGACGAAAACACACATCTTTCTATGACACACACCTAGCTCGCAGTATTATGTGTACTCCTGGAATGATATTTTATAAGCAGATAACTTAAGTATATACGAAATAATCGACACACCTCTTTCACCCCCCCACCCCCAAAGAACGAACGGGGTGCTCAAGATTCATTAATAAGGGTATCGTAGTTTAAGTTAAGCTTTGCATTGTGCTAACGTCAACATTAATGTTAGATATTTCGGAAGTTTTAGACTCATACATGGGTTACATTATGCAAAAACACTGGCGACCAATATGCAGTTTACAATCACTGAAACATCAACTTACAGTATAAAGTAAAAAGTAAAAAAAAAAGAAAATGTTTTGCCCCTCAAAATCTTACCGGAAAAAAAGGGAGAAATATTTTCTCAATGAGAGATCGGCTTTATAATTTGCATTCCAATAATCCAATTAGGTCTTGAAATTCAGTAACCTAAAAACTTTATAAATTATTTAATAATGTACTTCATTTTTCAGCAATGAGTGACTAAATTTCTTGGTAAGAACATGGGATCAAAATAAATATTGAAACTTAACGCTTTCCATTTAGTTGGCTTCGAAAAGTAGCCTTTTAATGAGTTGAAAATAAACTACAACAAATGCGATTATTATTTTTCAAATTGGTCTATTTTCTAATAATATACCAACTGTAATCCATTTATAAAAATCATTCCTAAAAAAACTTTGCCTGTGATACGATAAACGAAGACTGAATGTATATGATGACATTCTTTTAAATAAAAATAATTATAACATTTTTCTTTACTTTTCTTCACCTTATATAATAATTATGTCATTAAATTTGCTATTGAAAAGGGTTTGCAGTGAAGAGACGAAAATTCTTTTGCACTTTAGGTAAAAAGTTTAATAAGGTAAAAATTAAAAAGTGGGTGTTCATGGAGTCTGTTTAAATGGGATAATTCTATGTAGTTCCTGTAAAGTATTTTTACGCTTAAAAAAAAAAAGGAAATTATTAATGTAGCATACACACAGGCGTAACATGGGGGAGGCACAGTAGGGCATGTGCCCCATCCTCCCTTAAAAATTGGAAAAATTAATTAGTCGTTCGCCTTTTAAATGTCTTTTAAATTTGGGAAAATAGTAGGTATGGCGTCAGGCTTGAGTCTCGGCATGTTAGAACTTCCTTACCTTGAATAGTGGAACGATAATGCATCTCCATGAATTTAGATTCAGAGTGCAAGGCACATACAACACAACTTTCATCAAGTTTCTTATCAGCTCTGGGAATTGCCTTATCCCATTTGCTCAACATATCAGGAATTTTGGGGACAGCAAAGAGTGATATTTTATTTTTGCAGGAATTATAGCCAGAATTACATCCTGGCACAAAACAGCTGCTTTGCCTTTTTCGTTTTCTATGTTTTTTATTATTTGCTAATGCAGAATTTCCCAGTCCTTTCATAGCTGACATTATTTCCCTATGATCTTATAACTGTTGCAGTCGATTTCAGTATTGCACTTAAGTTTAACCACACAGTAGGTTTAACACGTGACCAGTGTTTCGTTCAGGACTTTCTGGCGGGGGGGGAATAGAACCTTAGAAGGGGCAAGTTTTCCATTTGCTATATATCATCATCATCATCATCATTGTCAACCATTTTCAATTCACTGCTGGACGAAGGTCTTCCCAAGTTTCCTCCACAACGGTCTGTCTTGTGCCAGTCTCCTCCATGTCACTCCCGCATACTTTCAAATTTCATCCACCCATCTTCCATGTGGTCTTCTTCTCGGTCTTTTCCTGTCCTTTGGAATCCAATCTAAAATTTCGGCTGTCCATCGATGGTCTGTCCTTCTGGCAGTATGTCCAGCCCATTGCCATTTCAGGGATTTAACTCTGATCATGATGTCTTCCACTCTTGTCATTTTTCGGATCCACGAGTTCCTCTTCTTATCTCTACTGGTTACACCAAGCATGCACATCTCCATGCTGCTTTGAGTTGTCTGCAGTCTTTGTATGTCTCTTTTAGTTAAGGTCCACGTCTCTGCACCATACGTAAGCACTGGAAGGATGCATTGATCAAACACTTTTCTTTTAAGACATAATGGCATATTGCTCTTGAAAATTATGCTGTTTCTTCCAAAAGCTCTCCAGGCAAGTTTTGTACGCCGATTAATTTCTTCATCAATGTGACCCTCACTTGATATCTGCTGTCCAAGATAAATGTATGTGTCTGTTACCTCCAGCTTTTCTCCATCAATCGATAAATCTTCATTTCTTGTAAAAGCATTGTACATCACTTTTGTCTTCTGAAAGTTCATTTTTAATCCCACTTCTTTACTCTTGTCAGCAAGTTCCTGGATCATACTCTGCAGCTCTGATGGGGTAGTTGCAAAAATGACTATGTCATCAGCAAAACGAAGGTGGGTTAGATAATCTCCATTAATAAAGCTTTATCCCTTTGTTTTCCCAGTTCAGTGATTGAAAGACATTTTCCAATGTCGCATTAAGGAGCTTCGGAGATATGGTGTCACCTTGTCTCACTCCTTTTCCAATTTTTATGTGTGTTGTATTTTCAAACAGCCGAATCTTTGCACTTGCATTTTCATAGATGTTATTTATAATATTAATGTACGCATCTTCAATACCGCAGGATTTCAGAGCCATTGTAACTGCTGATGGTGTCACCGAATCAAAGGCTTTTTCATAATCGATAAAAGCTATGCACAATGAAAGTTCATATTCCCTCGCTCTTTCAATTAGTTCTCTCAGTACGTGGATATGATCTATTGTGCTGTAGCCACTCCTGAATCCAGCTTCTTTTCTCGGTTGAGCCATGTCCAGTGTCCCCTTTAAGCGGTGTGAAAGAACTTTAGTGAAGATTTTTTAAACCACTGATAGGAGGCTGATAGGTCTGTAGTTCCTGAGATCCTCAATGTCACCTTTTTTATGTAGCAAGATCATTGTAGCATTGTTCCAATCCTCAGGAATCTTCCCTTCATTAAGGCATCGAGTGAAAGTTTGGGCGAATACTGTTTCGATTTCTCCACTTGCTTCTTGTATGATGTCTACAGTTATTCCATCTTCTCCTGGAGCTTTCCCCCGCTTCATGTTCTTGATTGCATGTGCAACTTCTGCTGGGAGGACTGGAAGAACTCTGGTACTGGTACCTTTCATGATGTCTGGAGTACATGCATCATCCCTTTCATATAATTTGGAGTAGAAATCTTTCACTGTTGTCAAAATTTCGCCTCTATTTCTTGTTACAGAACCATCTTCTTTTCTCAGTGCCATAATCTGATATCTTCCCTTACTGAGATGTCCCTTTGCTATCTTTAGGCTTTGGTTGTTTTCAATTGCTTTCCTTACTAGTTCACAGTTGAATTTCCTTACGTCTTCAGCGATACTTTTTCGTACTGTCTTGCATAGCTCTATATATTCCACTTTGGAAGTCACATCTTCTTTAGTTGTCCACATCTCTCTTCTTTTTTGCATCAACATTTTGGTTTTTCCTGATAATTTGTTCACATGCAACTTGTTCTTAGACCCAGCTAATTTTGTTGCTGTTTCCATAAGAGCTTTGGTAACTTTTCTGTTAACTTCAAAAATATCCACTTCTTCCGATGTTAGGCCTTCTAAAGCAGAGAATCTGTTCTTCAGTTCCAACTTGAAGGTATTATGGTGTTTTTTAAGGTTGGTTATGTCAATACGTTTTGTTTGTATTATGAGCTTGCTACGTTCGAGTTTAGTGTTGAGGTGCATCTTACATCTCACCAATCTTTGGTCACTACCTGTGTTGAACTTGTTTAGCACACTGCAGTCTTCTATGACGAATTTTTTGTTACACATAATAAAATCAATTTCACTTGTCGTCACATTTGAATGTCTCCATGTCCATTTCCTGCGTGGCTTTTTCTTGAAAAAGGAGTTCAAGATGAAAAACCCTTCTGCCTCTGCAAACTCCACGAGAGTATTTCCACGCTGGTTTCTGTTGCCGTGACCGAATTTATCTACTGAAGTTTCATTCTGTTGCCGTTGCCCTATTTTTGCATTGAAATCTCCCATAATTATCTTTAAGTGCTGCTTACCTTTATTATTTAGATGACGAATTTCCTAATAAAATTCTTCAATTTCTTCTTCAGGATGACTTGTGGTGGGTGCATAAGTTTGAATAATCTGAGCCTGGTATCTTCTCGAGAGTTGGATAACGAGTCGTGCAGCTCTGTCAGAGGAACTTTCAACTTCTACAACTTTATCCTTCAGTCTCTTGTTTATTATAAATCCAACACCACTAGTTCTGCCAGTATCTGTTCCACGATAGTAGAAGAGATGTCCACTTTTCAGTTCAATGAGATCTTCTCCTTTTCTCCTTACCTCACTTAGCCCGACGATGTCCCACTTGATCCTTTGTAGTTCCTCTTCCAATTCAAGAAGCCTTGAATCAGAAGATAGGGAGCATCCGTTATACGTAGCCAAGGTCAGCATCAGATGGCAGCCTAGTCCGGTCCTCCGGGGATTCTTAGCACCCTCTGCCTTCATGTCGCACTGGCCGCTGCTTTGGCCAGGTACATTCCAGCTGCCGGAGACTGAGGGCCAAGATTTAAGTTGTGGAGTCATTTTGGAGGGGTTTGGCCATAACTCACCACGCTGGCCAAGCGGGTTGGTGAGTGTGGGATAGCATTTCCTCTAATCCCGATGGTATAGTTATACCGCTATTGGCGGTCGTCAGAGCCCGTTTAGTGGGAACAGGATGTACCACGAGAGGGCGGGGTTGACATTTGTCAAGGAGAGGCTGTGATGTTACGCATCACCTGACCTTACATCCCTGCTATATATATATATAATTTTAACTACTATATTTACATATATAGAAGTAATTACTATATATCTAGCACAGGGGCGCATTTAGAAGGGGACATTGCCCCCCCGGAAAATGTTTCATTTTTTTTTGTTTTTTGGTTAAAATGCGACTTACATTAGAAAAAAATGCCTTAATTTTATAAAAATGTATCAACCTAAAAATGCTTTAATTTTTCTTCAATTTTTCATTAACTTTAATTTTTTCCAGATGGTGTACTTCAAAAACTCCCCCCCCCCCTTCCCCCGAAGAAACATTCTATATACATCCCTGATATAGTAATTACTTCTTCAAACATTTCAGGAATAACAAACTTTTTTCAACTAAAATGCATTCAACGCACTCTTGATGATCCTGAATCACGATTTCCAAGGAATTAGATATGATTAGTCTACTTATTATATTTTGAAGAATATCATGCGTCGTAAATACACTTTTTAATAAAATAAACTATAACTAGTACCATTTTAATCAATATTTAAAAAAAGTATAATTGGAGAAATATTTGTAGCATAAAAAGAAACGAAACTTCCTTTTTCATCATAGCCTGAATTTATTAAAATTTGGTTCGGTAACCTAAAATGTCTCCGGGAGGGGGAGGGGGGATGGTCGTTTCCGGCAGGGCTTCGTCCGCCTGGATGTATGCCTGAAAGAAACACTGAGCGTGACAGCCAATACTTGATCAACTTCTACATCTGCACGAAAAAAAAGTTACTAATTTCGGAAATAAATTTCGTTATAAACAATCTACAGTTGTATAAAACTAGCACACTAACACCCGAATAAGCCTATTGCGTTTTAGTGACCAACTGTTGAATTACCTAGTGTATTACTGTTATGATCGAACTACAACGAATTAGCAAAGATACTGCCAAAAAGATTTCCCTCCACTAGTCTTTGTTTTGTAAAAATTTTAAGTTTCGTAAGGCAGCAAATCCTTGGCAAACAAACTTCCCACCATTGAATAGCATGAAGCCGATGAAGCATCCTAACGTAAATTCCGATGCCAGCGCCCTCTGTCATTTTATGACGATTGGTCACAAAACCGTGAGAGACATCTTAGGGAGCACGTCACACTAAATCTTCTAGGCACTGTAGTAAAACAACCATGCGCTATCGGATGAGAGTGACTGCAGGGCCCTAGTGGCAAAATGTGGAAGTTTGCACTCCTATCTCGGAAAAAATGAGATACGGGAAAGAGATCAATTAGAAACTTGTAGAGCATCAACGAATTAGTAGAAAATGACATATGGTAGAAACGGCTGGGGTAAGTAGAAGGCTGGAAACGAGAGGGAAACACAAGGTTTATTATACTCAGACATGAATACAAATGGAGTACATTCGTCGTATTTAATGCAACAGCGGTACTTACATAACGTTGCGTTTAACGAAAATAGGGTTCAATATGGCCACCATCTGCCACAATACACATTTGAATGCGAGACAGAACTTCCCGTTTTATGTTCGCCAGCATAACAGATGTCACGCTCGCACACGCAGTCGGAGATCGTGGAGACTTATCGGTTCCACCCTGTACACGTGATCCCTTAGGTAACCCCAGAGGAAGAAATCCATGGAAGTTAGATCCGGGGACCGTAGAGGCCACGCTACGGGACCACCATAACCGATGATCTGTTGCCTGAAAGTGTCGGACAGGAAGTGCTGTACCGCTGTTGGTTGATGTGCCGGAGCGCAGTCATGCTGAATCCATAATGAGCGTACATCTTGCAGAGACATCATCTAACCACTCAGGTAATGTGCTTTGTAACAGCTGCAGGTATCTTCGTCCATTTAATGAGCCCTCATGGAACACAGGCCCAACAAGTGGGTCTTTCCAGATGCCACACCAAACATAGATCGACCAGCGCACCTGCCTCATTTTCCGTGTAAAAAAATGGATTCTGAACTGCCCAGTAATGGGCGTTTTGTTTGTTCAGCACCCGGCGCGTGTGAACTGCGCCTCGTCAGTCCAAAGGATGTTTAATAGAAAGGTCGCATTTTCTTCTACGGTGTTCATTACAAAATTGCACCAATCTAGACGTCGTTGGTTATCCCCTGGCATCCGTACGTACAGCGGTACTGTACGTTACGGGTGGGCACCATGCTAATGCAAAATGTTCCACACACGGGATTGGCAGGGTTCCCACTTAAACAGGGAAAAAAAGTTCCCTGACTTTTCCAGGTCTGATTTCACCGTATGACGCATACATGCTTTGCCACATTTTTCATTTACATTTTCAATTCGAAAACTTTTGTGTAAATTATATTTTGTTAAATATCTGTATTTCTGTATTATGTAAATATTACATCAAGTACATGCAATACTAAAATATGCATCTGGACTTCATATCTCAGTAAAAACCCAAAAATGTTCATACAAAATGTGGGAGGGGGAGAAGTCTCAGAACCACACGTATGTGGTATGAGCACTACAAGAGGCTTTTCTATTCTTGAACATGCCCTAAGTTATACACACGTTTGTCTTTTCACAAAGAGAAATGCAATTTCTTGATTAATTTTTTTTATGCAAGGCATTCAAGAGAAGGGGGGGGAGAGCCACTAACCAGCCAATTCAAAAACACCTTTATGACTTTATGATAGCAATCAGATAGTACCCACTGTTTCTATATAACATTAAAACTGTCAGCTTAGGAAATTTTAATGGGAGATGGATTTGCGTCCAAGGGATGCTCTGCATATAACAATACCATACAGCTACGACATTCTGATCTGTCTCTAACCTTCCTGTCTATTCTCATGTGTTCCTGAATCTTTAGATAAATGGCTTACTGGAACCATCATCTCCAGGCCAAACAACCACAGCACAATTTTGAGTTTTTTAACCACAATGTATTATATATTTAAATTTTTTCTCAAGATTAAGTTCTTATATGAAATTAACAAATATTAATATCTGACATTTCCATGGTTACATTTTATAATTTATGTAATTATTTCACAGTAAAAACTTCAAAAATACATTGAAAAAGTACATAACACTTACTGAAATCAATGCAGCACCCTGTTATGTTTAACTCAGGTCACAGGTAATTGAACAGTGGCATAAAAATGTTAATTAGAAGCTCCTTTGTGGCTTAAAATAACCCTTTTCACTCTACTACACTTATTCTCCAGCTGTACCCAAAAATTCTGGTACACAAATGATTTGGAGTGTACTGTTAACTCATCAAACAGCAACTGACATTAGAAATTTGTACATCTCAATGCTTGCATTGGGATGGTATGCATCTAAGAAAATGCACTGAAACAAATATATTTACAAATATTTATTAGAAAGTTCAGCTATTTGGGTGTCAATTCTATTTGTTTTCAGTGTCACATCATGAGTTATTTTTGCTTTTTAACCTTGCAGTTCTTTAATTTGATCCAGAACTTTCCTTTTTTCACTTTCTTCCTTCTTTTTATAATCATTTAATTTTTTCTGTTGTTCCAAGTACTGATGGTAACTTGTGCGTGCCATCTTTGTATCTCTCAACATTTCTCGTGACATTTTGACATTCTCAATACCACCGTGAGCTTTTACAGCATCATAAACAGTTCGTAATGCTACCAAAGACTTCTCATGTAAATTTTCCACAAGCATATCCTTATTTATGGAAAACCCACTTTCAACTGCAGCATTTCCCTGAGATAAAATCAATATGAGCTTAAGTACTTCCCAAATACATTTGAAGTTATCATCATCAGAGAGAAGAGAATGGTAAAACTCATCTAACCTAATACTCTGAGGTGCAAAAGTGATTTTTTTTTTTTTTTGATTGGATTTTTAACGACCACCGTGAGCAGCTCAATGGGCTATAAGCAGTCGCCCGTCCCTAATTTAGGGTCACTGGTTCCAGGGAAGGAAGAGAGCCAGTGCCGTAAGACAAACACAACATCCATGCCTCACCGGGATTCGAACCCGGACCCCAGACGGACGAATGATCAGAGGCCAGCGCCTTAGACCACTGCGCTACCGGGGCGGCCGCGCGCTTTTCACTGCAATGTTTAAGTCTATGGGTATTCAACTTACTTTTCCTTCCCTAAACCATGTGGGAAAAATTCCGCTATCCCAAAACCGCGGTCACTTTTAGACAGCTGGAGACTCATTTTCAGTACCAGTAACAAAATAGATAACGCTCTTCAAGTGCCGCAGGTTTTTGGAAGCGAAATATTAAGACTTTATGGTTACGACGCCGTTCTGCGGCGTCGGCACCTGGGCAGGGTGATTCCTAAAGTCTTAAGTCACCTCAATAACTTAGGAACAAAGACAGCTAGAGCTATGTTAGTAAGGTATGGTATAGTAAAACTACAGTGCCTAGAAGAATTAGTGTGTCGTGCTCGCAGAAAAACTTGCTGCCCGCAATCATGAAAGCGGTAGATGGCGCGGCCATTGGATGTCACGTCGCTTTTCAGGGAGGAAGGACGACGAAAACACACATCTTTCTATGACACACACCTAGCTCGCAGTATTATGTGTACTCCTGGAATGATATTTTATAAGCAGATAACTTAAGTATATACGAAATAATCGACACACCTCTTTCACCCCCACCCCCAAAGAACGAACGGGGTGCTCAAGATTCATTAATAAGGGTATCGTAGTTTAAGTTAAGCTTTGCATTGTGCTAACGTCAACATTAATGTTAGATATTTCGGAAGTTTTAGACTCATACATGGGTTACATTATGCAAAAACACTGGCGACCAATATGCAGTTTACAATCACTGAAACATCAACTTACAGTATAAAGTAAAAATTAAAAAAAAAAGAAAATGTTTTGCCCCTCAAAATCTTACCGGAAAAAAAAGGGAGAAATATTTTCTCAATGAGAGATCGGCTTTATAATTTGCATTCCAATAATCCAATTAGGTCTTGAAATTCAGTAATCTAAAAACTTTATAAATTATTTAATAATGTACTTCATTTTTCAGCAATGAGTGACTAAATTTCTTGGTAAGAACATGGGATCAAAATAAATATTGAAACTTAACGCTTTCCATTTAGTTGGCTTCGAAAAGTAGCCTTTTAATGAGTTGAAAATAAAATACAACAAATGCGATTATTATTTTTCAAATTGGTCTATTTTCTAATAATATACCAACTGTAATCCATTTATAAAAATCATTCCTAAAAAAACTTTGCCTGTGATACGATAAACGAAGACTGAATGTATATGATGACATTCTTTTAAATAAAAATAATTATAACATTTTTCTTTACTTTTCTTCACCTTATATAATAATTATGTCATTAAATTTGCTATTGAAAAGGGTTTGCAGTGAAGAGACGAAAATTCTTTTGCACTTTAAGTAAAAAGTTTAATAAGGTAAAAATTAAGAAGTGGGTGTTCATGGAGTCTGTTTAAACGGGATAATTCTATGCAGTTCCTGTAAAGTATTTTTACGCTTAAAAAAAAAGGAAATTATTAATGTAGCATACACACAGGCGTAACATGGGGGAGGCACAGTAGGGCATGTGCCCCATCCTCCCTTAAAAATTGGAAAAATTAATTAGTCGTTCGCCTTTTAAATGTCTTTTAAATTTGGGAAAATAGTAGGTATGGCGTCAGGCTTGAGTCTCGGCATGTTAGAACTTCCTTACCTTGAATAGTGGAACGATAATGCATCTCCATGAATTTAGATTCAGAGTGCAAGGCACATACAACACAACTTTCATCAAGTTTCTTATCAGCTCTGGGAATTGCCTTATCCCATTTGCTCAACATATCAGGAATTTTGGGGACAGCAAAGAGTGATATTTTATTTTTGCAGGAATTATAGCCAGAATTACATCCTGGCACAAAACAGCTGCTTTGCCTTTTTCGTTTTCTATGTTTTTTTATTATTTGCTAATGCAGAATTTCCCAGTCCTTTCATAGCTGACATTATTTCCCTATGATCTTATAACTGTTGCAGTCGATTTCAGTATTGCACTTAAGTTTAACCACACAGTAGGTTTAACACGTGACCAGTGTTTCTTTCAGGACTTTTTGGCGGGGGGGGGCAAATAGAACCTTAGAGGGGGCAAGTTTTCCATTTGCTATATATCATCATCATCATCATCATTGTCAACCATTTTCAATTCACTGCTGGACGAAGGTCTTCCCAAGTTTCCTCCACAACGGTCTGTCTTGTGCCAGTCTCCTCCATGTCACTCCCGCATACTTTCGAATTTCATCCACCCATCTTCCATGTGGTCTTCTTCTCGGTCTTTTCCTGTCCTTTGGAATTCAATCTAAAATTTCGGCTGTCCATCGATGGTCTGTCCTTCTGGCAGTATGTCCAGCCCATTGCCATTTCAGGGATTTAACTCTGATCATGATGTCTTCCACTCTTGTCATTTTTCGGATCCACGAGTTCCTCTTCTTATCTCTACTGGTTACACCAAGCATGCACATCTCCATGCTGCTTTGAGTTGTCTGCAGTCTTTGTATGTCTCTTTTAGTTAAGGTCCACGTCTCTGCACCATACGTAAGCACTGAAAGGATGCATTGATCAAACACTTTTCTTTTAAGACATAATGGCATATTGCTCTTGAAAATTATGCCGTTTCTTCCAAAAGCTCTCCAGGCAAGTTTTGCACGCCGATTAATTTCTTCATCAATGTGACCCTCACTTGATATCTGCTGTCCAAGATAAACGTACGTGTCTGTTATCTCCAGCTTTTCTCCATCAATCGACAAATCTTCATTCCTTGTAAAAGCATTGAACATCACTTTTGTCTTCTGAAAGTTCATTTTTAATCCCACTTCTTTACTCTTGTCAGCAAGTTCCTGGATCATACTCTGCAGCTCTGATGGGGTAGTTGCAAAAATGACTATGTCATCAGCAAAACGAAGGTGGGTTAGATAATCTCCATTAATAAAGCTTTATCCCTTTGTTTTCCCAGTTCAGTGATTGAAAGACATTTTCCAATGTCGCATTAAGGAGCTTCGGAGATATGGTGTCACCTTGTCTCACTCCTTTTCCAATTTTTATGTGTGTTGTATTTTCAAACAGCCGAATCTTTGCACTTGCATTTTCATAGATGTTATTTATAATATTAATGTACGCATCTTCAATACCGCAGGATTTCAGAGCCATTGTAACTGCTGATGGTGTCACCGAATCAAAGGCTTTTTCATAATCGATAAAAGCTATGCACAATGAAAGTTCATATTCCCTCGCTCTTTCAATTAGTTCTCTCAGTACGTGGATATGATCTATTGTGCTGTAGCCACTCCTGAATCCAGCTTCTTTTCTCGGTTGAGCCATGTCCAGTGTCCCCTTTAAGCGATGTGAAAGAACTTTAGTGAAGATTTTTTAAACCACTGATAGGAGGCTGATAGGTCTGTAGTTCCTGAGATCCTCAATGTCACCTTTTTTATGTAGCAAGATCATTGTAGCATTGTTCCAATCCTCAGGAATCTTCCCTTCATTAAGGCATCGAGTGAAAGTTTGGGCGAATACTGTTTCGATTTCTCCACTTGCTTCTTGTATGATGTCTACAGTTATTCCATCTTCTCCTGGAGATTTCCCCCGCTTCATGTTCTTGATTGCATGTGCAACTTCTGCTGGGAGGACTGGAAGAACTCTGGTACTGGTACCTTTCATGATGTCTGGAGTACATGCATCATCCCTTTCATATAATTTGGAGTAGAAATCTTTCACTGTTGTCAAAATTTCGCCTCTATTTCTTGTTACAGAACCATCTTCTTTTCTCAGTGCCATAATCTGATATCTTCCCTTACTGAGATGTCCCTTTGCTATCTTTAGGCTTTGGTTGTTTTCAATTGCTTTCCTTACTAGTTCACAGTTGAATTTCCTTACGTCTTCAGCGATACTTTTTCGTACTGTCTTGCATAGCTCTATATATTCCACTTTGGAAGTCACATCTTCTTTAGTTGTCCACATCTCTCTTCTTTTTTGCATCAACATTTTGGTTTTTCCTGATAATTTGTTCACATGCAACTTGTTCTTAGACCCAGCTAATTTTGTTGCTGTTTCCATAAGAGCTTTGGTAACTTTTCTGTTAACTTCAAAAATATCCACTTCTTCCGATGTTAGGCCTTCTAAAGCAGAGAATCTGTTCTTCAGTTCCAACTTGAAGGTATTATGGTGTTTTTTAAGGTTGGTTATGTCAATACGTTTTGTTTGTATTATGAGCTTGCTACGTTCGAGTTTAGTGTTGAGGTGCATCTTACATCTCACCAATCTTTGGTCACTACCTGTGTTGAACTTGTTTAGCACACTGCAGTCTTCTATGACGAATTTTTTGTTACACATAATAAAATCAATTTCACTTGTCGTCACATTTGAATGTCTCCATGTCCATTTCCTGCGTGGCTTTTTCTTGAAAAAGGAGTTCAAGATGAAAAACCCTTCTGCCTCTGCAAACTCCACGAGAGTATTTCCACGCTGGTTTCTGTTGCCGTGACCGAATTTATCTACTGAAGTTTCATTCTGTTGCCGTTGCCCTATTTTTGCATTGAAATCTCCCATAATTATCTTTAAGTGCTGCTTACCTTTATTATTTAGATGACGAATTTCCTAATAAAATTCTTCAATTTCTTCTTCAGGATGACTTGTGGTGGGTGCATAAGTTTGAATAATCTGAGCCTGGTATCTTCTCGAGAGTTGGATAACGAGTCGTGCAGCTCTGTCAGAGGAACTTTCAACTTCTACAACTTTATCCTTCAGTCTCTTGTTTATTATAAATCCAACACCACTAGTTCTGCCAGTATCTGTTCCACGATAGTAGAAGAGATGTCCACTTTTCAGTTCAATGAGATCTTCTCCTTTTCTCCTTACCTCACTTAGCCCGACGATGTCCCACTTGATCCTTTGTAGTTCCTCTTCCAATTCAAGAAGCCTTGAATCAGAAGATAGGGAGCATCCGTTATACGTAGCCAAGGTCAGCATCAGATGGCAGCCTAGTCCGGTCCTCCGGGGATTCTTAGCACCCTCTGCCTTCATGTCGCACTGGCCGCTGCTTTGGCCAGGTACATTCCAGCTGCCGGAGACTGAGGGCCAAGATTTAAGTTGTGGAGTCATTTTGGAGGGGTTTGGCCATAACTCACCACGCTGGCCAAGCGGGTTGGTGAGTGTGGGATAGCATTTCCTCTAATCCCGATGGTATAGTTATACCGCTATTGGCGGTCGTCAGAGCCCGTTTAGTGGGAACAGGATGTACCACGAGAGGGCGGGGTTGACATTTGTCAAGGAGAGGCTGTGATGTTACGCATCACCTGACCTTACATCCCTGCTATATATATATATAATTTTAACTACTATATTTACATATATAGAAGTAATTACTATATATCTAGCACAGGGGCGCATTTAGAAGGGGACATTGCCCCCCCCCCCGGAAAATGTTTCATTTTTTTTTGTTTTTTGGTTAAAATGCGACTTACATTAGAAAAAAATGCCTTAATTTTATAAAAATGTATCAACCTAAAAATGCTTTAATTTTTCTTCAATTTTTCATTAACTTTAATTTTTTCCAGATGGTGTACTTCAAAAACTCCCCCCCCCTTCCCCCGAAGAAACATTCTATATACATCCCTGATATAGTAATTACTTCTTCAAACATTTCAGGAATAACAAACTTTTTTCAACTAAAATGCATTCAACGCACTCTTGATGATCCTGAATCACGATTTCCAAGGAATTAGATATGATTAGTCTACTTATTATATTTTGAAGAATATCATGCGTCGTAAATACACTTTTTAATAAAATAAACTATAACTAGTACCATTTTAATCAATATTTAAAAAAAGTATAATTGGAGAAATATTTGTAGCATAAAAAGAAACGAAACTTCCTTTTTCATCATAGCCTGAATTTATTAAAATTTGGTTCGGTAACCTAAAATGTCTCCGGGAGGGGGAGGGGGGGATGGTCGTTTCCGGCAGGGCTTCGTCCGCCTGGATGTATGCCTGAAAGAAACACTGAGCGTGACAGCCAATACTTGATCAACTTCTACATCTGCACGAAAAAAAAGTTACTAATTTCGGAAATAAATTTCGTTATAAACAATCTACAGTTGTATAAAACTAGCACACTAACACCCGAATAAGCCTATTGCGTTTTAGTGACCAACTGTTGAATTACCTAGTGTATTACTGTTATGATCGAACTACAACGAATTAGCAAAGATACTGCCAAAAAGATTTCCCTCCACTAGTCTTTGTTTTGTAAAAATTTTAAGTTTCGTAAGGCAGCAAATCCTTGGCAAACAAACTTCCCACCATTGAATAGCATGAAGCCGATGAAGCATCCTAACGTAAATTCCGATGCCAGCGCCCTCTGTCATTTTATGACGATTGGTCACAAAACCGTGAGAGACATCTTAGGGAGCACGTCACACTAAATCTTCTAGGCACTGTAGTAAAACAACCATGCGCTATCGGATGAGAGTGACTGCAGGGCCCTAGTGGCAAAATGTGGAAGTTTGCACTCCTATCTCGGAAAAAATGAGATACGGGAAAGAGATCAATTAGAAACTTGTAGAGCATCAACGAATTAGTAGAAAATGACATATGGTAGAAACGGCTGGGGTAAGTAGAAGGCTGGAAACGAGAGGGAAACACAAGGTTTATTATACTCAGACATGAATACAAATGGAGTACATTCGTCGTATTTAATGCAACAGCGGTACTTACATAACGTTGCGTTTAACGAAAATAGGGTTCAATATGGCCACCATCTGCCACAATACACATTTGAATGCGAGACAGAACTTCCCGTTTTATGTTCGCCAGCATAACAGATGTCACGCTCGCACACGCAGTCGGAGATCGTGGAGACTTATCGGTTCCACCCTGTACACGTGATCCCTTAGGTAACCCCAGAGGAAGAAATCCATGGAAGTTAGATCCGGGGACCGTAGAGGCCACGCTACGGGACCACCATAACCGATGATCTGTTGCCTGAAAGTGTCGGACAGGAAGTGCTGTACCGCTGTTGGTTGATGTGCCGGAGCGCAGTCATGCTGAATCCATAATGAGCGTACATCTTGCAGAGACATCATCTAACCACTCAGGTAATGTGCTTTGTAACAGCTGCAGGTATCTTCGTCCATTTAATGAGCCCTCATGGAACACAGGCCCAACAAGTGGGTCTTTCCAGATGCCACACCAAACATAGATCGACCAGCGCACCTGCCTCATTTTCCGTGTAAAAAAATGGATTCTGAACTGCCCAGTAATGGGCGTTTTGTTTGTTCAGCACCCGGCGCGTGTGAACTGCGCCTCGTCAGTCCAAAGGATGTTTAATAGAAAGGTCGCATTTTCTTCTACGGTGTTCATTACAAAATTGCACCAATCTAGACGTCGTTGGTTATCCCCTGGCATCCGTACGTACAGCGGTACTGTACGTTACGGGTGGGCACCATGCTAATGCAAAATGTTCCACACACGGGATTGGCAGGGTTCCCACTTAAACAGGGAAAAAAAGTTCCCTGACTTTTCCAGGTCTGATTTCACCGTATGACGCATACATGCTTTGCCACATTTTTCATTTACATTTTCAATTCGAAAACTTTTGTGTAAATTATATTTTGTTAAATATCTGTATTTCTGTATTATGTAAATATTACATCAAGTACATGCAATACTAAAATATGCATCTGGACTTCATATCTCAGTAAAAACCCAAAAATGTTCATACAAAATGTGGGAGGGGGAGAAGTCTCAGAACCACACGTATGTGGTATGAGCACTACAAGAGGCTTTTCTATTCTTGAACATGCCCTAAGTTATACACACGTTTGTCTTTTCACAAAGAGAAATGCAATTTCTTGATTAATTTTTTTTATGCAAGGCATTCAAGAGAAGGGGGAGAGCCACTAACCAGCCAATTCAAAAACACCTTTATGACTTTATGATAGCAATCAGATAGTACCCACTGTTTCTATATAACATTAAAACTGTCAGCTTAGGAAATTTTAATGGGAGATGGATTTGCGTCCAAGGGATGCTCTGCATATAACAATACCATACAGCTACGACATTCTGATCTGTCTCTAACCTTCCTGTCTATTCTCATTTGTTCCTGAATCTTTAGATAAATGGCTTACTGGAACCATCATCTCCAGGCCAAACAACCACAGCACAATTTTGAGTTTTTTAACCACAATGTATTATATATTTAAATTTTTTCTCAAGATTAAGTTCTTATATGAAATTAACAAATATTAATATCTGACATTTCCATGGTTACATTTTATAATTTATGTAATTATTTCACAGTAAAAACTTCAAAAATACATTGAAAAAGTACATAACACTTACTGAAATCAATGCAGCACCCTGTTATGTTTAACTCAGGTCACAGGTAATTGAACAGTGGCATAAAAATGTTAATTAGAAGCTCCTTTGTGGCTTAAAATAACCCTTTTCACTCTACTACACTTATTCTCCAGCTGTACCCAAAAATTCTGGTACACAAATGATTTGGAGTGTACTGTTAACTCATCAAACAGCAACTGACATTAGAAATTTGTACATCTCAATGCTTGCATTGGGATGGTATGCATCTAAGAAAATGCACTGAAACAAATATATTTACAAATATTTATTAGAAAGTTCAGCTATTTGGGTGTCAATTCTATTTGTTTTCAGTGTCACATCATGAGTTATTTTTGCTTTTTAACCTTGCAGTTCTTTAATTTGATCCAGAACTTTCCTTTTTTCACTTTCTTCCTTCTTTTTATAATCATTTAATTTTTTCTGTTGTTCCAAGTACTGATGGTAACTTGTGCGTGCCATCTTTGTATCTCTCAACATTTCTCGTGACATTTTGACATTCTCAATACCACCGTGAGCTTTTACAGCATCATAAACAGTTCGTAATGCTACCAAAGACTTCTCATGTAAATTTTCCACAAGCATATCCTTATTTATGGAAAACCCACTTTCAACTGCAGCATTTCCCTGAGATAAAATCAATATGAGCTTAAGTACTTCCCAAATACATTTGAAGTTATCATCATCAGAGAGAAGAGAATGGTAAAACTCATCTAACCTAATACTCTGAGGTGCAAAAGTGATTTTTTTTTTTTTGATTGGATTTTTAACGACCACCGTGAGCAACTCAATGGGCTATAAGCAGTCGCCCGTCCCTAATTTAGGGTCACTGGTTCCAGGGAAGGAAGAGAGCCAGTGCCGTAAGACAAACACAACATCCATGCCTCACCGGGATTCGAACCCGGACCCCAGACGGACGAATGATCAGAGGCCAGCGCCTTAGACCACTGCGCTACCGGGGCGGCCGCGCGCTTTTCACTGCAATGTTTAAGTCTATGGGTATTCAACTTACTTTTCCTTCCCTAAACCATGTGGGAAAAATTCCGCTATCCCAAAACCGCGGTCACTTTTAGACAGCTGGAGACTCATTTTCAGTACCAGTAACAAAATAGATAACGCTCTTCAAGTGCCGCAGGTTTTTGGAAGCGAAATATTAAGACTTTATGGTTACGACGCCGTTCTGCGGCGTCGGCACCTGGGCAGGGTGATTCCTAAAGTCTTAAGTCACCTCAATAACTTAGGAACAAAGACAGCTAGAGCTATGTTAGTAAGGTATGGTATAGTAAAACTACAGTGCCTAGAAGAATTAGTGTGTCGTGCTCGCAGAAAAACTTGCTGCCCGCAATCATGAAAGCGGTAGATGGCGCGGCCATTGGATGTCACGTCGCTTTTCAGGGAGGAAGGACGACGAAAACACACATCTTTCTATGACACACACCTAGCTCGCAGTATTATGTGTACTCCTGGAATGATATTTTATAAGCAGATAACTTAAGTATATACGAAATAATCGACACACCTCTTTCACCCCCACCCCCCAAAGAACGAACGGGGTGCTCAAGATTCATTAATAAGGGTATCGTAGTTTAAGTTAAGCTTTGCATTGTGCTAACGTCAACATTAATGTTAGATATTTCGGAAGTTTTAGACTCATACATGGGTTACATTATGCAAAAACACTGGCGACCAATATGCAGTTTACAATCACTGAAACATCAACTTACAGTATAAAGTAAAAATTAAAAAAAAAAAAGAAAATGTTTTGCCCCTCAAAATCTTACCGGAAAAAAAAGGGAGAAATATTTTCTCAATGAGAGATCGGCTTTATAATTTGCATTCCAATAATCCAATTAGGTCTTGAAATTCAGTAACCTAAAAACTTTATAAATTATTTAATAATGTACTTCATTTTTCAGCAATGAGTGACTAAATTTCTTGGTAAGAACATGGGATCAAAATAAATATTGAAACTTAACGCTTTCCATTTAGTTGGCTTCGAAAAGTAGCCTTTTAATGAGTTGAAAATAAAATACAACAAATGCGATTATTATTTTTCAAATTGGTCTATTTTCTAATAATATACCAACTGTAATCCATTTATAAAAATCATTCCTAAAAAAACTTTGCCTGTGATACGATAAACGAAGACTGAATGTATATGATGACATTCTTTTAAATAAAAATAATTATAACATTTTTCTTTACTTTTCTTCACCTTATATAATAATTATGTCATTAAATTTGCTATTGAAAAGGGTTTGCAGTGAAGAGACGAAAATTCTTTTTGCACTTTAAGTAAAAAGTTTAATAAGGTAAAAATTAAGAAGTGGGTGTTCATGGAGTCTGTTTAAACGGGATAATTCTATGCAGTTCCTGTAAAGTATTTTTACGCTTAAAAAAAAAAGGAAATTATTAATGTAGCATACACACAGGCGTAACATGGGGGAGGCACAGTAGGGCATGTGCCCCATCCTCCCTTAAAAATTGGAAAAATTAATTAGTCGTTCGCCTTTTAAATGTCTTTTAAATTTGGGAAAATAGTAGGTATGGCGTCAGGCTTGAGTCTCGGCATGTTAGAACTTCCTTACCTTGAATAGTGGAACGATAATGCATCTCCATGAATTTAGATTCAGAGTGCAAGGCACATACAACACAACTTTCATCAAGTTTCTTATCAGCTCTGGGAATTGCCTTATCCCATTTGCTCAACATATCAGGAATTTTGGGGACAGCAAAGAGTGATATTTTATTTTTGCAGGAATTATAGCCAGAATTACATCCTGGCACAAAACAGCTGCTTTGCCTTTTTCGTTTTCTATGTTTTTTTATTATTTGCTAATGCAGAATTTCCCAGTCCTTTCATAGCTGACATTATTTCCCTATGATCTTATAACTGTTGCAGTCGATTTCAGTATTGCACTTAAGTTTAACCACACAGTAGGTTTAACACGTGACCAGTGTTTCTTTCAGGACTTTTTGGCGGGGGGGGGCAAATAGAACCTTAGAGGGGGCAAGTTTTCCATTTGCTATATATCATCATCATCATCATCATTGTCAACCATTTTCAATTCACTGCTGGACGAAGGTCTTCCCAAGTTTCCTCCACAACGGTCTGTCTTGTGCCAGTCTCCTCCATGTCACTCCCGCATACTTTCGAATTTCATCCACCCATCTTCCATGTGGTCTTCTTCTCGGTCTTTTCCTGTCCTTTGGAATTCAATCTAAAATTTCGGCTGTCCATCGATGGTCTGTCCTTCTGGCAGTATGTCCAGCCCATTGCCATTTCAGGGATTTAACTCTGATCATGATGTCTTCCACTCTTGTCATTTTTCGGATCCACGAGTTCCTCTTCTTATCTCTACTGGTTACACCAAGCATGCACATCTCCATGCTGCTTTGAGTTGTCTGCAGTCTTTGTATGTCTCTTTTAGTTAAGGTCCACGTCTCTGCACCATACGTAAGCACTGAAAGGATGCATTGATCAAACACTTTTCTTTTAAGACATAATGGCATATTGCTCTTGAAAATTATGCCGTTTCTTCCAAAAGCTCTCCAGGCAAGTTTTGCACGCCGATTAATTTCTTCATCAATGTGACCCTCACTTGATATCTGCTGTCCAAGATAAACGTACGTGTCTGTTATCTCCAGCTTTTCTCCATCAATCGACAAATCTTCATTCCTTGTAAAAGCATTGAACATCACTTTTGTCTTCTGAAAGTTCATTTTTAATCCCACTTCTTTACTCTTGTCAGCAAGTTCCTGGATCATACTCTGCAGCTCTGATGGGGTAGTTGCAAAAATGACTATGTCATCAGCAAAACGAAGGTGGGTTAGATAATCTCCATTAATAAAGCTTTATCCCTTTGTTTTCCCAGTTCAGTGATTGAAAGACATTTTCCAATGTCGCATTAAGGAGCTTCGGAGATATGGTGTCACCTTGTCTCACTCCTTTTCCAATTTTTATGTGTGTTGTATTTTCAAACAGCCGAATCTTTGCACTTGCATTTTCATAGATGTTATTTATAATATTAATGTACGCATCTTCAATACCGCAGGATTTCAGAGCCATTGTAACTGCTGATGGTGTCACCGAATCAAAGGCTTTTTCATAATCGATAAAAGCTATGCACAATGAAAGTTCATATTCCCTCGCTCTTTCAATTAGTTCTCTCAGTACGTGGATATGATCTATTGTGCTGTAGCCACTCCTGAATCCAGCTTCTTTTCTCGGTTGAGCCATGTCCAGTGTCCCCTTTAAGCGATGTGAAAGAACTTTAGTGAAGATTTTTTAAACCACTGATAGGAGGCTGATAGGTCTGTAGTTCCTGAGATCCTCAATGTCACCTTTTTTATGTAGCAAGATCATTGTAGCATTGTTCCAATCCTCAGGAATCTTCCCTTCATTAAGGCATCGAGTGAAAGTTTGGGCGAATACTGTTTCGATTTCTCCACTTGCTTCTTGTATGATGTCTACAGTTATTCCATCTTCTCCTGGAGCTTTCCCCCGCTTCATGTTCTTGATTGCATGTGCAACTTCTGCTGGGAGGACTGGAAGAACTCTGGTACTGGTACCTTTCATGATGTCTGGAGTACATGCATCATCCCTTTCATATAATTTGGAGTAGAAATCTTTCACTGTTGTCAAAATTTCGCCTCTATTTCTTGTTACAGAACCATCTTCTTTTCTCAGTGCCATAATCTGATATCTTCCCTTACTGAGATGTCCCTTTGCTATCTTTAGGCTTTGGTTGTTTTCAATTGCTTTCCTTACTAGTTCACAGTTGAATTTCCTTACGTCTTCAGCGATACTTTTTCGTACTGTCTTGCATAGCTCTATATATTCCACTTTGGAAGTCACATCTTCTTTAGTTGTCCACATCTCTCTTCTTTTTTGCATCAACATTTTGGTTTTTCCTGATAATTTGTTCACATGCAACTTGTTCTTAGACCCAGCTAATTTTGTTGCTGTTTCCATAAGAGCTTTGGTAACTTTTCTGTTAACTTCAGAAATATCCACTTCTTCCGATGTTAGGCCTTCTAAAGCAGAGAATCTGTTCTTCAGTTCCAACTTGAAGGTATTATGGTGTTTTTTAAGGTTGGTTATGTCAATACGTTTTGTTTGTATTATGAGCTTGCTACGTTCGAGTTTAGTGTTGAGGTGCATCTTACATCTCACCAATCTTTGGTCACTACCTGTGTTGAACTTGTTTAGCACACTGCAGTCTTCTATGACGAATTTTTTGTTACACATAATAAAATCAATTTCACTTGTCGTCACATTTGGATGTCTCCATGTCCATTTCCTGCGTGGCTTTTTCTTGAAAAAGGAGTTCAAGATGAAAAACCCTTCTGCCTCTGCAAACTCCACGAGAGTATTTCCACGCTGGTTTCTGTTGCCGTGACCGAATTTATCTACTGAAGTTTCATTCTGTTGCCGTTGCCCTATTTTTGCATTGAAATCTCCCATAATTATCTTTAAGTGCTGCTTACCTTTATTATTTAGATGACGAATTTCCTCATAAAATTCTTCAATTTCTTCTTCAGGATGACTTGTGGTGGGTGCATAAGTTTGAATAATCTGAGCCTGGTATCTTCTCGAGAGTTGGATAACGAGTCGTGCAGCTCTGTCAGAGGAACTTTCAACTTCTACAACTTTATCCTTCAGTCTCTTGTTTATTATAAATCCAACACCACTAGTTCTGCCAGTATCTGTTCCACGATAGTAGAAGAGATGTCCACTTTTCAGTTCAATGAGATCTTCTCCTTTTCTCCTTACCTCACTTAGCCCGACGATGTCCCACTTGATCCTTTGTAGTTCCTCTTCCAATTCAAGAAGCCTTGAATCAGAAGATAGGGAGCATCCGTTATACGTAGCCAAGGTCAGCATCAGATGGCAGCCTAGTCCGGTCCTCCGGGGATTCTTAGCACCCTCTGCCTTCATGTCGCACTGGCCGCTGCTTTGGCCAGGTACATTCCAGCTGCCGGAGACTGAGGGCCAAGATTTAAGTTGTGGAGTCATTTTGGAGGGGTTTGGCCATAACTCACCACGCTGGCCAAGCGGGTTGGTGAGTGTGGGATAGCATTTCCTCTAATCCCGATGGTATAGTTATACCGCTATTGGCGGTCGTCAGAGCCCGTTTAGTGGGAACAGGATGTACCACGAGAGGGCGGGGTTGACATTTGTCAAGGAGAGGCTGTGATGTTACGCATCACCTGACCTTACATCCCTGCTATATATATATATAATTTTAACTACTATATTTACATATATAGAAGTAATTACTATATATCTAGCACAGGGGCGCATTTAGAAGGGGACATTGCCCCCCCCCCCCCGGAAAATGTTTCATTTTTTTTGTTTTTTGGTTAAAATGCGACTTACATTAGAAAAAAATGCCTTAATTTTATAAAAATGTATCAACCTAAAAATGCTTTAATTTTTCTTCAATTTTTCATTAACTTTAATTTTTTCCAGATGGTGGACTTCAAACCCCCCCCCTTCCCCCGAAGAAACATTCTATATACATCCCTGATATAGTAATTACTTCTTCAAACATTTCAGGAATAACAAACTTTTTTCAACTAAAATGCATTCAACGCACTCTTGATGATCCTGAATCACGATTTCCAAGGAATTAGATATGATTAGTCTACTTATTATATTTTGAAGAATATCATGCGTCGTAAATACACTTTTTAATAAAATAAACTATAACTAGTACCATTTTAATCAATATTTAAAAAAAGTATAATTGGAGAAATATTTGTAGCATAAAAAGAAACGAAACTTCCTTTTTCATCATAGCCTGAATTTATTAAAATTTGGTTCGGTAACCTAAAATGTCTCCGGGAGGGGAGGGGGGATGGTCGTTTCCGGCAGGGCTTCGTCCGCCTGGATGTATGCCTGAAAGAAACACTGAGCGTGACAGCCAATACTTGATCAACTTCTACATCTGCACGAAAAAAAGTTACTAATTTCGGAAATAAATTTCGTTATAAACAATCTACAGTTGTATAAAACTAGCACACTAACACCCGAATAAGCCTATTGCGTTTTAGTGATCAACTGTTGAATTACCTAGTGTATTACTGTTATGATCGAACTACAACGAATTAGCAAAGATACTGCCAAAAAGATTTCCCTCCACTAGTCTTTGTTTTGTAAAAATTTTAAGTTTCGTAAGGCAGCAAATCCTTGGCAAACAAACTTCCCACCATTGAATAGCATGAAGCCGATGAAGCATCCTAACGTAACTTCCGATGCCAGCGCCCTCTGTCATTTTATGACGATTGGTCACAAAACCGTGAGGGACATCTTAGGGAGCACGTCACACTAAATCTTCTAGGCACTGTAGTAAAACAACCATGCACTATCGGATGAGAGTGACTGCATGGCCCTAGTGGCAAAATGTGGAAGTTTGCACTCCTATCTCGGAAAAAATGAGATACGGGAAAGAGATCAATTAGAAACTTGTAGAGCATCAACGAATTAGTAGAAAATGACATATGGTAGAAACGGCTGGGGTAAGTAGAAGGCTGGAAACGAGAGGGAAACACAAGGTTTATTATACTCAGGCATGAATACAAATGGAGTACATTCGTCGTATTTAATGCAACAGCGGTACTTACATAACGTTGCGTTTAACGAAAATAGGGTTCAATATGGCCACCATCTGCCACAATACACATTTGAATGCGAGACAGAACTTCCCGTTTTATGTTCGCCAGCATAACAGATGTCACGCTCGCACACGCAGTCGGAGATCGTGGAGACTTATCGGTTCCACCCTGTACACGTGATCCCTTAGGTAACCCCAGAGGAAGAAATCCATGGAAGTTAGATCCGGGGACCGTAGAGGCCACGCTAAGGGACCACCATAACCGATGATCTGTTGCCTGAAAGTGTCGGACAGGAAGTGCTGTACCGCTGTTGGTTGATGTGCCGGAGCGCAGTCATGCTGAATCCATAATGAGCGTACATCTTGCAGAGACATCATCTAACCACTCAGGTAATGTGCTTTGTAACAGCTGCAGGTATCTTCGTCCATTTAATGAGCCCTCATGGAACACAGGCCCAACAAGTGGGTCTTTCCAGATGCCACACCAAACATAGATCGACCAGCGCACCTGCCTCATTTTCCGTGTAAAAAAATGGATTCTGAACTGCCCAGTAATGGGCGTTTTGTTTGTTCAGCACCCGGCGCGTGTGAACTGCGCCTCGTCAGTCCAAAGGATGTTTAATAGAAAGGTCGCATTTTCTTCTACGGTGTTCATTACAAAATTGCACCAATCTAGACGTCGTTGGTTATCCCCTGGCATCCGTACGTACAGCGGTACTGTACGTTACGGGTGGGCACCATGCTAATGCAAAATGTTCCACACACGGGATTGGCAGGGTTCCCACTTAAACAGGGAAAAAAAGTTCCCTGACTTTTCCAGGTCTGATTTCACCGTATGACGCATACATGCTTTGCCACATTTTTCATTTACATTTTCAATTCGAAAACTTTTGTGTAAATTATATTTTGTTAAATATCTGTATTTCTGTATTATGTAAATATTACATCAAGTACATGCAATACTAAAATATGCATCTGGACTTCATATCTCAGTAAAAACCCAAAAATGTTCATACAAAATGTGGGAGGGGAGAAGTCTCAGAACCACACGTATGTGGTATGAGCACTACAAGAGGCTTTTCTATTCTTGAACATGCCCTAAGTTATACACACGTTTGTCTTTTCACAAAGAGAAATGCAATTTCTTGATTAATTTTTTTTATGCAAGGCATTCAAGAGAAGGGGGGAGAGCCACTAACCAGCCAATTCAAAAACACCTTTATGACTTTATGATAGCAATCAGATAGTATCCACTGTTTCTATATAACATTAAAACTGTCAGCTTAGGAAATTTTAATGAGAGATGGATTTGCGTCCAAGGGATGCTCTGCATATAACAATACCATACAGCTACGACATTCTGATCTGTCTCTAACCTTCCTGTCTATTCTCATGTGTTCCTGAATCTTTAGATAAATGGCTTACTGGAACCATCATCTCCAGGCCAAACAACCACAGCACAATTTTGAGTTTTTAACCACAATGTATTATATATTTAAATTTTTTCTCAAGATTAAGTTCTTATATGAAATTAACAAATATTAATATCTGACATTTCCATGGTTACATTTTATAATTTATGTAATTATTTCACAGTAAAAACTTCAAAAATACATTGAAAAAGTACATAACACTTACTGAAATCAATGCAGCACCCTGTTATGTTTAACTCAGGTCACAGGTAATTGAACAGTGGCATAAAAATGTTAATTAGAAGCTCCTTTGTGGCTTAAAATAACCCTTTTCACTCTACTACACTTATTCTCCAGCTGTACCCAAAAATTCTGGTACACAAATGATTTGGAGTGTACTGTTAACTCATCAAACAGTAACTGACATTAGAAATTTGTACATCTCAATGCTTGAAATTGGGATGGTATGCATCTAAGAAAATGCACTGAAACAAATATATTTACAAATATTTATTAGAAAGTTCAGCTATTTGGGTGTCAATTCTATTTGTTTTCAGTGTCACATCATGAGTTATTTTTGCTTTTTAACCTTGCAGTTCTTTAATTTGATCCAGAACTTTCCTTTTTTCACTTTCTTCCTTCTTTTTATAATCATTTAATTTTTTCTGTTGTTCCAAGTACTGATGGTAACTTGTGCGTGCCATCTTTGTATCTCTCAACATTTCTCGTGACATTTTGACATTCTCAATACCACCGTGAGCTTTTACAGCATCATAAACAGTTCGTAATGCTACCAAAGACTTCTCATGTAAATTTTCCACAAGCATATCCTTATTTATGGAAAACCCACTTTCAACTGCAGCATTTCCCTGAGATAAAATCAATATGAGCTTAAGTACTTCCCAAATACATTTGAAGTTATCATCATCAGAGAGAAGAGAATGGTAAAACTCATCTAACCTAATACTCTGAGGTGCAAAAGTGATTTTTTTTTTTTTGATTGGATTTTTTAACGACCACCGTGAGCAACTCAATGGGCTATAAGCAGTCGCCCGTCCCTAATTTAGGGTCACTGGTTCCAGGGAAGGGAGAGAGCCAGTGCCGTAAGACAAACACAACATCCATGCCTCACCGGGATTCGAACCCAGACCCCTTCGGACGAATGATCAGAGGCTAACGCCTTAGACCACTGCGCCACCGGGGCGGCTAGGTGCAAAAGTGGAGAAACTTTCTTTCCACTCACTTTTTTGATGAGAACACATCACACTGAACTGCTGTTTCGCACGATCTGCTGCTGCAGCTTTGATATGCTTTGTTTCTCCAAAATCTGCAATAGTTTCTCCATTTTTCTTTCACAAATTATTGAGCCTGAGAACATCAAAGTAGGATTAAAGGAAGAAGTGAAACGTACAACTGGAGATTTCAGAGGACTACACTCCAGAATTTTATGAGTGCTATTCATCAAAAACTTCAGGCATTCTACATGGAATGCCCTTTTATGGCCATCTGACACTCCACTTTAAAGAAGGTATCTTCCTGCTGCAATGCCGATCTCAACAGTAGCATAATGGCAATGATTAGAATTGTCCATAACATCAATTTTAAGGTATTTTTCTGGTCCACTGGCTGCATTGAGAATATCTCTTAATGAATTTGCTCATTAACTGCCATATTAATTCAGTTAAGTACTGATATAAAAATGGGGACATTGGATTTGTGGTTTGAAAAGGCATAAAAATAGAAGAAACATATGACGTTTCCAATGTTGTGTTATTTCTTTACGTTTGGAAAAATTTCTATTGCTCGTTCAGCAACGGAAACATTTTCCACCCACCTGACTTCACAAAATTTCATAGGAAATACATTACTTCCTGTATTTCTATGAAATCAGCACGCCGTGCAGGGGAATTCTTCAAAAGTTGATGCATTGATCGATCATCCGTATTCTTCTCAGGGTCATTGAACTTTTAATGTGTCATAGTTTTTGCATGGTTCATTAAGGTTTTATTTTTATAACCTTCTCCCCCATATTTCAGTAATGAGTTGCAAAACACACAATAAGCTTGTCCTGCACCACGTGCCGAAGGTATCGTAATTAGTGATAACAGTTGTGCTGTAATGATGATCAACCAAGTTATATTTCTTTTTTTTTTTTTTTTTTTGATTGGAGGTTTAACGACCACCGTGAGCAACTCAATGGGCTATAAGCAGTCGCCCGTCCCTAATTTAGGGTCACTGGTTCCAGGGAAGGGAGAGAGCCAGTGCCGTAAGACAAACACAACATCCATGCCTCACCGGGATTCGAACCCGGACCCCTTACGGACGAATGATCAGAGGCCAGCGCCTTAGACCACTGCGCCACCGGGGCGGCTTATATTTCTTTACTGTGGAAAATGCTTATGTCGACCAACGTTAAAGACGAACATGATTAATTTTGTATTTATGCGATATAATCAGTAATTACCTGTAAGCAGTCGCCCGTCCCTAATTTAGGGTCACTGTTTCCAGGGAAGGGAGAGCGCCAGTGCCGAAAGACAAACACAACATCCATGCCTCACGGGATTCGAATCCGGACCCCTTTGGGACGAATGATCAGAGGCCATCGCTTAGACCACTGCGCCACCGGGGCGGCAATCTAGCAATTCATGCTGCAGACATATGGCTTAAGAGGTTCTCGCATTCAAAACCCTACTACAGTAGAATTCGGCGATTCGGAATCGCACAAAAAAAAAACAACCCGCTGCTCTGACCTTTAGCGAATGGGAAGATCGTTTAAATCAGAGGAGCACATGCCGCCGTCAATGACAGGAGGGAACGGTACCGGTAGTGTCACACAAAGCGCATCGGATAAACAACCCAAACGACCGCCGTCAACAGCGAAGGGGGTTGCGTGATTCTTAATGGTTGGGGTCTTTCTCCCCTTGGCACTGTTTATAATGGCTTTTCCCTCTCATCTGCGGTAGGCTTTCAGAGCAAATAGGTGCATGTGCTAAGCCGCCAAGCATTCTCCCCTCCCCTCGCGCCCAAGGAGCTGAACGCTGGTCACCTGGTAATGTTTCATCCAGAGGCGTAGCCATAGAGGTGGGGGCAGCAAAATAAGCGGTAGGCTGCTCCCCAAATTGTTTTAATTTGGTAATCTGCAAACATTTTGTTGAAAAAATGGTTGTTACGACTAGGAACTTAAATTTTCGATATTGCAATCTAAGCAGAAGCTGGTCTCTCCCTGGGTAAGGCCAATAAGATTCTCCGCAGTGCTCTGACCTTGAAAGTTAGTCACAGCTTCCAGTCGTGGTTCGAGGAGGTCGTTGCTACCTGTTTTCTAAGTTTCTGCCGCCGTAAAGATCGTGCTACTCACCCTAGCTTTAACTGTCAGTCCGCGAGCGTGAGTCAACCCTTACAGTCACATACACAACGAATGTCTACTGAGTCACGTTAATCATCAGTTGTTGCTGCTTGTTGGTTAGTCGGAGTCTGCTTAAATTTTAAATTAACGTCTTGTGCTACAAAACAGTGAAACGAACTAAACCCAGCGGCGCCCAGTTGCAGAAGAGGGAAGCAAGAACTACGGCAAGCTCCAGAGTTTATGAAGACTTATTCAAGGAAAATCGAAATCTGTGTTCAAATATTCCAGAGATCAAATTCCAGTCAGGAAATGAATGTAGTTAGCAACGAGGTTTTTGATGAACATAGTCAGGAAAACGATGTGAATGTTTTAAATTGTGAAAGCGCCAAAGTGCAGTTGTCGATTCTGTTGGTGTCAGTAACATGGATGATGTTTTACCTTGTAATCTTGAAGTTAAAGACGATGAAGGACAAAACATTACTGGAGACAATGTAGATCCTGCTGCTCTACAAGATATGGGAGCTTGGCCAGCCGAGATATTTCAATCCTACTGCGATTTAAGTGAATAAAGGCACGTCAATGGCAGAACAAGGACAGACGTTTTCCTGAGGATGAAGCTGGACAATCCTTAAACAAAAGTTGGTTTGAAAAAACCTTGCAAAATGGTGCAAAGATAAACCGTACTTGGATGTGTTTCTCTCCAACAAAAAAATCTGTGTACCGTTTTTGTTGCACTTTGTTCCCACAAAGCTATCAAAGAAGCAGTTTCAGTAATGAAAATGGGTTTTAGTCTTGCCGAAAGTTAAATCCCCACATTCTAGATCATGACAGACGTTTTCCTGAGGATGAAGCTGGACGATCCTTAAACAAAAGTTGGTTTGAAAAAACCTTGCAAAATGGTGCAAAGATAAACCGTACTTGGATGTGTTTCTCTCCAACAAAAAAATCTGTGTACCGTTTTTGTTGCACTTTGTTCCCACAAAGCTATCAAAGAAGCAGTTTCAGTAATGAAAATGGGTTTTAGTCTTGCCGAAAGTTAAATCCCCACATTCTAGATCATGACAGACGTTTTCCTGAGGATGAAGCTGGACGATCCTTAAACAAAAGTTGGTTTGAAAAAACCTTGCAAAATGGTGCAAAGATAAACCGTACTTGGATGTGTTTCTCTCCAACAAAAAAAATCTTGTGTTCCGTTTTTGTTGCATTTTGTTCCCACAAAGCTATCAAAGAAGCAGTTTTAGTAATGAAAATGGGTTTTAGTCTTGCCGAAAGTTAAATAACCACATTCTAGATCACGAAAACAGCCCTGCTCATCGCTCTGCATGCTTGAAATGGAAGGGATTGGAGCGATCTTTAAATAAAGGGGGACTTATTGATGATCATCTTCAGCAACAAGTAAGTAAAGATTCTAAAACGTGGAAAGAAATCCTTGAACGGATCATTGAGACAGTGCAAACTCTTGCACAACAAAATTTAGCACTGAAAGGTCAAGTCAATTATTGACGAAACAAATCCTGGCAACTTTCTGATCTGGATGTTTATCATATCTTTCACATACTATTCAAAATGAAATAATTTGTCTGTTTGGAGAAACAGTGCGAAAATATATAATTTCATCATGTAAGGAGGCAAGGTACTTCAGTATTATATTTGATACAACTCCAGATGCTGCGCACGTGGAACAAATGTCTCAGATCATCAGATTTGTTGAGATTAAACGAAATTCAGTAGATATCAAAAAGAAGCCTTCATTCCTTTAGAAGTGAAAACAGCGAAGGGAATCACAGACTCAATTACAAATAAACTTAGGAGATGGATTGAATCTTAATGATTGTAGAGGTCAGTCATATGACAATCAAGCAACAATGGCTGGTATCCATTCAGGAGTTCAAAAGAGAATTTTAGATTTGAATCTATTAGCTGTGTAACAATTCACTTCATACAGCTCATGTGAATGTTCAGGCAGTGTTTTTTGGTACAGTAGAACGTCTATTTACCTTCTTTTCTTGTTCCACCCACAGATGGAGGGTTCTTAAATAGTTCGTAAATATTACTGTAAAAGGGCGTTGTGAACCAGATGGAGTTCAAAAGCAGATGCGGTAAAAGCAATATCCACAACTGGATGAAGTTATTGATGCACTAGAGAATTTGAGAGATACACTGACTGAAGCAATTGATACGAGGGACGATGCAGCATTAATAATTAATGTAATAGAAAACTTCAACTTTGTGACTTTACTCTTTTTCAGGGCAGATAATCTTTCTATCGAAAAAATCTTGCAGACAGAAGAAATCACCTTTAAACAAGCATTGACACTTTTGGAGACACTGATGGACAAATTAAATGATTGGAGGAATGAGTTGTGCGATGTCATTACTAAAGCAGAGCATATATGTAATCAATGTGGTGTCAGTACGAGAAGGAAGCGCACGATGCCAGGGGAGAATACTGATGTTACTGCATTAAGCACTAGGCAAGAAATGTGACGCTCCCTAACAGAAATTTTGGACACACTGTCAACTGAAATTTCAAGCCATTTCTCTAACATAACAGAGCTGGAAAAGCGCTTTGGATTCCTTTGCAAACTTGAGGCGTACGTAAATGATGGCGACATTTCTTATAAGGAACAGCTTTCCCAAATCAGTATTAAGTGCACAGTGCTTGCAGAATTGTATCCAGATGTCTTTAACAGTGACTTAAGACATTATTGAAAAGGGCAAAAAATAACGGTGAACAACTGGACTTCACACTAAAATACATATTATCATTAACTTTTAATGAGAAGTTCTAATATCAACATCTATAACATAGTTAACAGTTTTTTTTTATTTTAATTTGTTTGATGGTGTGCAATTTAATTTTGTAATGTTAATGAATGCTTGTAAAATATTAGCTGGATGTGCTCTTACGCAAATGTCTGCAGAATTGCATTTATCAAAAACGTTGACCGTTGGATGGACCTTTACTTGCGCTTTTTTGTCCCTTCTTAATTGTCAATGGGGATGGGGTCTCCTTGCCACGGGCGGCAAAAAGCCTAGCTACGCCACTGGTTTCATCCATGAATGGTATGATTTTCTAAATCCCCGGAATTTCATTGGCGCCTTGTTTGAATTCTGAAGTTCCCCCGGAGCACAAACAGGCCTGTAATTCTAAGAAAGAATGACAATCTCAGTCTCCTCACAAAATTCCCCGACTTTTCCCGGTACTGTGGGAACCCTGGATTGGGATAAGCCACATGCCATACTGACTTCCCTCGTACTGGTGTGTGGGTTGGCCAAAACATCGACTGGTTGCACATTCCTACAAATTCCTGTGGGTCGGCCCGAACGTGGACTAGCTGCAATATTGCCCGTCTCTCGTAGCAGTCGAACCGCGCGACTGATGGCCCACGCTGTCGGCGATGGAAGAGACGGAAATCGTAAGCCATACTGGTGTGACGCTTCCCTTGCGTTGCGTCCGAATTCTCCATATCGCAGTGCTATCTTGCAATACTGTTCATTCAAATAGCCTGCCAGGCTCGTTCTTTACCAGATACTCAGGTTACGAATGGCATAGCTCCTGACCGACGATCCTTTATACATTGCCACGCCATGCCCGAAACGGCAGGTGAAGCGTTATGTCTCACCAGAATTTGCATACGACACTCACAGGAATGCGGTTGCATACGCCACACATTTCTTTCTGCTAGACTGTTAACGCGACAACACGAACCGGCTTTGCACAAGATCGCGTTTCCAGCCTTCTACTTACCCCAGTCGTTTCCTACTAATTCGTTGATGCACTACAAGTTTCTCTTTCCCGTATATCTTATGGTTTCCGAGATAGGAGTGCTAACTTCCACATTTTGCCACTAGGGGTGCTGCAGTCACTCTCATCCGATAGCGCATGGTTGTTTTACTATACCATACCTTACTTCCATAGCTCTAGCTGTCTTTGTTCCCAAGTTATTCAGGTGACTTAGGACTTTAAGAATCACCCTGTATATATATAATGAAGAGCCATAAAAAAAAAATAATTGATAAACTAAAGGACAACTTCAATAATGGGTTCTGTAGTCTAATGAATCCACAGAAACTACGGACATTCCGTAGCAGTTGGCAAGTATGCACAGATATTGAATGTTACTTCACCGAGATTTTCAATTGCTGTAGTACATAATTCAACGTTTCCCATGCTCTACAGCAGACAAATGATTTCTGTCGTGACTATGGAGATTCTGCAATTGTAATACGAGACATGTTCCAGTAGAAAAAAACTAAATTAAGATTCAACCATAACCAGATATTTTTTAATCTGCATGAATAAAAATCCAACAAAAAAAACTGGCCTGTATATACAGTATGCTAAGCATTTTTACTCCACAGATGCAAATCTTAAGCAGCTGCTGCTGCTAGTACTACACAACAAAGTGAATACAGTAAGACAAGAATTATCAAACAGTGTTTTATTCATTGCTTGTTACATGTGCTTCGTAAAATTAACTCATTCCACGAATTTCTTTTTGAACCTTTTCCCAAACAGCAAATGGGCCATGGTTATTGAAGTAATGGCAGTAAACACCATCAGGTTTCAGGCGACCATCAGCACGCATGTCTTCATAATCCACTGCTTCCCACTTTGTGAAACCCCATTTCTTGGACACAGCAATCTAAAATAAACATATTACAAAATGAAGCAATTACCAATTTCATACGCCAATAAACAAGTAAATTTAATCAAAGTAGTATGCACTATATTATTTACACTATCCTTTGTTTTTGTACCCCCCCCCCAAAGCACAAAATTTACTATGAGCTAACAGACCAAAACATGGTGGTGTGCTGGCAGGTTTTGTGGCTTTAGTCTTACCACACAAAGTAGAAGTATAATGATATAACTAATCATAATCAACCAAATTTTGACACACTGACTTTTCCAAACGAACTCTACAATTTTATAAGCACATATTACGAGCAGCACCACCATGAAAACTCCGAATTATGACTTTGAGGTTTAACACCGCCATAAGCAGTACCCATCCCCAATTTATGGTTACTGGTTCTGGGAAAGGGAGAGAGCTAGTGCTGTGAAACACACAGCTTCCAACCTTTTGAGCTATCTATCAGTAACCATTCAGAACATAAAACAGCACATGCAGGCAAAGTTACTGTCTTGTAAAGTAAAATTAACACACCTTATACCAAATAACAATAAATAATGCCTATAAATTCATAAACGTTAACAAAGTTCATACTCTTCCAAGGAAGGTAAATTCAAGCACTTTTTAAAACCAAATTATCATGTCATTAAAGGTGTGCTGTTGGTCAGTAGGTATTTTAGTAATTTCAAAAACCCGTTAAACTTAGATGGGACAGGCACACCTTTAATGACATGCCTGTTAATCTCTTTTTGGTTTATTTTATTAACTTTGAATTGCCCCATTATTTTGTTTTTTGAAATTACTTTATTTTGTGGAATATTTTGAAAGGGTACATTACTTTCATATTCATCTGCCAGTATGATATTTACCGTTTGCTATAACTTTTTATGCAGCCAAGAGGCGAAGGGTCAACGCATTAAGCACAAGTAATTCCTAGAAGTTCCACCCTCCCGCAAGAACGCTCCTTAACCCTAGTCAGAGAAGCCCATCACAATTCGCAAGTACATCATTCCACTTATTTTACTCTTATGGTTGATGTTTTACTCCATAGTGATGTCACAGCCAAGGTACTCAAAATTTTAACAGAACTTACACAGAAATATCATATACAACTTTTTAGCACAAACAATTATTTTACATATACTCTTTCCCACCAATACTTAAAAAACAAACATTTTCAAGTACTATTTGTGGAGCCTTCAACTTTTTCAAGTACTTTAAGGAGCATACGGACCATGATTAACTGTGGATAATGTATAGTTACTATACTTTTTTTAAAAATGGTCTGTGGTTGTGAAACAGCATTTAATGTGCCAAATTGATGTTTTTGACAAAACATGCCAATAACAACAACCATCTCTTCCACCATGAATGGTCGAAAAGTCACAAGACCAAGAAAAAAAATATGTCCTTCAGAAATTTTGAACTTAAGGCAAGGTCATTCTTTTGTAGTTGTTTTTGGTACTGCCATAATATCTTTTTTTTAAATCCACAATAATAAAAAAAAGCTACATTTTAAACAATATCCAAAATCCTGCAAGTAAGCCTCAAACAAAAAGTGAAACCCTAAGATAGAATGGCACTTTGTGCTGGCTACAAAAACCTAACCTGAGGGCAGAGCATCAAACCGTCTGTCAAGAGATAGCAGGTTGATGCTTCTTTGCCTAGCAGCATAATGATCCATCCTCAGACAGGGTTTTAAAACTAGAGTTACAACATCAACCAATCATGATGAGAGTTATACATGTCTGTTATTTCATACCCCTCTAGGCTCCAAGAGATTGAGAATCACAGAAAGCAGGGAGCAGAACATTAGGGGGAACTTGCAAATTACACTGTTGATTCAACCTGGAGACCATGAATGCACAACAAAAAAGCTTTCACTATTTTAGATAAATGGTGTAACTTTGTGAACACCATGCATCAATACTTACAACAAATTTAACTTCATCACTTTCGTTTTTGAAAAACTTTCCCACCATTATATCAAGCTGAAATGCGAACATTTATGGGGAGGAATACTATTTAACAATTCCAGGACAGTGGAATCATCACGGGAAAAAAATAAAATAAACGATTACAAGAGAAATCCTCGCTCCGCCTGACTTCCATTGACACATACAGAGATGCCAACATCTGAAGGAAGTCATCAGTAGTCCATGTGCGCAGCGCCCATAGTTTTCCGTAGTGAGGTCAAGTCAAGTTCCCACATTAAAATTTGCAGGCACGACTATTTCCCAGAGTACACGGCTACATTTTTAGCAACATGTTAATCTCAATCGGGGACAATACTTGGATAAATTTTGCAACATACCTAAGTCCCCTCCAAATGGGGGAAAAAAAACTTGAGTAAATACAAAAAAAATACATACCATTGCAACTCCAGCTTTTAATAAATATGTTATGTCATAAGTGTGAGATGCCACACACTTATGGTTATTCCTCCTGTTTTTTAGAGTGAAAATGACGATCGCAATAGTCTTTTCCGCCGTGCGAGATTGAAAAATCAACAGCACACAGGGAACAAAACCCATGGTTTTCGGATATCCGAGACGATTTTAGACACTGAAATTCTTGCGAATAGCTCTCCATGAATTTTTGACAACTTTTTTTTGCTTTTTAGATCCAAGAGTATTAGTAGAGGCAGGTGGCCATTTACCAGACACTATTGCAAGTAAATTTGTACACAACACAATGGGAGCAAAGACCGACGCACAGAACAATTAACTTTGAAAGGTTTCATAGCGTTATTATGCGGATAAATAGAAAATTAGCATTAAATGCTTATATGAAAAAAATAATCAAAAAGGTATTTTACATTGCATACATAAATCAATTCTAAAAAAAAAAAAAAAAGAAAAGAAAAAGGCAATCCAAATAAAATAAATTACAATAAAAATCCATGCAACGTTTCATTAACACAATATAAGTTTTCTACTAAGATGTGGGGAAGTAAATTGTCACAACTTAATAAATCACAAGTGAGTAAAGAAAAAAATAAAACTGAAATTAAAAGATTCCCAACCAAGAATGATCTGGGGAAAACAATATTTTAAAACAAGCTATTAAGGAAGAAAGAAAGTTCTTGCGAATCTGACAAGATAAAATAAAACATCCCTTTGTTTAGCAGAACAATTTTTACAAGAGGGGGAAAAAAAAAGAACCGCGCAAAATCTGTCAAAGTAACAAACAATTAAGCTCTTTGCCAACAGCGAGAGGGACAGCCAGAGGAGCCTGGGAAAGTAGGTCACAACTGGTGCACACACCTGGCAGCTGCTATGTTTTCTTTGGCTGGTTGCCAAAGACACGGGGAGAGATTTTCTCTTGCTCTGGGCAAATACACTGCATGCAAAGAACAAAAGAACAAACAATTCCATATACTGCACGCAAAGAACAAAACTCCTGTGGAGGTAACATAAAGCAGGCAACAACAAACACAGCAACGTCCACACATCCTGGTAGCTTAATTATGTGCTCTGCCCGAAAAAAAACAAAAAAAAAAACATTCAGGATTCCTTTGATCTGATGACTATTTGCTCATAACAGTTTTTTTTTTCTTCTGATATCCAGCCTGCCCCTTATTTTGGTGAAACAAATATGCAATAGCAATTAATACTACTATTAAAATTACATTTTAGTAAATATTCATTCAGACACCCCTACCCCCCTCGTAATTGCTAACAAACAGAAAAATAATGGGGGAGATGTGCGAATAAAGAAAAATAATTTATTTTTTCTAAGAATGTTTACTATCACACTTATTCCTCTTAAACAGTATGGTACCACATGTGTGTATAATATAAGAAAGATAAACAAAGACTTAAGTTAAAGCAAAAATAATTCAAATTCTTACCTATACAATGAAACTATTACAATTCTTACCTAGTTTGCTCATTATAGGCCAACTTATTTCTCATTTAACATTTTTGTAGTGGCTTGTTTGAAAATTAACAGTTCTGATTATTGGCACACATTTTCAATGAGGAGTGCTTCCATAGTGAAGCAGTCGATAAATTTGGACGAAACTCAAGTTTGATTTTTACGCACAATACTGAAAATCCTCACTTGTTGCATTTGAATGGGGCAGAACTAAAATCGCAAGCACTGCCTTTGGTAATACAGTATATTTTAAATGTCTATTGATATCTGTTTGCTTTGAAATGTCAGCCCACACTTTGTCCATTCTTTGAGTATTGCAATAAGTCTGATCAATGAAAGTGTCCGATTGATATTTGGCAAATTCTACCTCCAACAAATCCATTTTATCTTCACTAATAAGACCTGAGAAAGTATTTACAAAATACATCACTGAGGGAAAATCTGCAGTTTACTTTAATGTAGCATCAGCAACTTCAAAACAACATCTTCCAAAGGAAGGTCATTCCATGTCAAATCAACAAGGCTCACAACCCGACATTTTTTTATTTTTAGTAAACTTGGTACAATTGTAGTATTTATCAATATAAACAAATATGATTTTTTTTTCAGAATTTTTAATGCATCTATTTGAGTTATTGATTTTTGAAATTTCAAAAAAAAAAACCCCTGAAATTTCATCATCTGAGCAAATTTTAACTGCCAATTACTCGGGTTCTAGTAGAGCTAGTCATGAATTATGGCTCATTTTAAAGATCTTGAATTGGGCTTTCATTTGATATGCCACATGACAATATTAAAAAAATTAATGCCAATTTTAAAATTGAAATATTAAAAAAACGTGTTTTTTTAAATTGAAAATGTTTAACAAACATTGTTTTTCTACATATCCTGAAAGTTTTATAATGGGATTGCTATGGGATCACTATAAAAAAATAATAACTTAGAACAACGCAACTGAAATGTGCCAGATGTACTTACCGGTTCCACCCATGACTGGAAGGGTATTCTTAATGTAATATGTATGAGGCAAATAGAATAACAAATCCTAAAACTTTAGGATTTGTTATTCTATTTGCCTCATACATCTCTTTATATATTTACTCGTTCTGCTTGTTTGCTGTTCTGTGTGGGATTTTTTTATCATATTTGGTGATATGAGGTATGTATGATTTAACTACTTCGTTACTAAGTTTGGGTGTAATTCCATGTTAGTTGAATCTTGCGATTTTATATTATAGTGTGAATTTAGGTGTACTTGCCTTTTGGAATTTTAGTTCAAGGGATGGGTGTGTTTTTATTAGTGTTTTGGTTCGGTTTGTTTTGGGGGGTTGGAAGCTTGGGTGCGGAGAGTCGTGGGATTGGGGGGGGGCCAGACTTGTGGTTTTGTGTGTTGTGGTTGACTATTCTTTTGTATAGTTCTGGGTAGGTGTTTGAATAGAAATCTTTCGCCCTTGTCAAAATTTCGCTTCTATAAGATTCTTGTTACAGTACCATCTTCTTTTCTCAAAGCCATAATCTGTTTCTTCCCTTACTGAGATGTCCTTTTGCTATCTTCAGGCTTTGGTTGCTTTTAATTGCTTCTCACTATTTCACAATTGAATTTCCTTATGTCTTCAGTGATACTTTTTTGCACTGCCTTGCATAGCTCTATATATTCCACGTTGGAAGTTAAGTCTTTATTTGTCCTCATCTCCCTTCTCTTTTGCATCAACATTTTTGTTTTTCCTGAAAATTTCTTCATATGTAACTTGTTTTTAGTACCACCTATTTTTGTTGCTGTTTCCATCAGAGCCTTTGTGAGTTCTCTGTTAACTTCAGAAATATCCACTTCTTCTGATGTTAGGCCTTCTAAAGCAGAGAATCTGTTCCTTAGTTCCAACTTGAAGGTATTATGATGTTTTTTAAGGTTGGATATGTCAATACACATACAAACAAATGATATATATAAAATGAATTACATACATTTATGAAATGATATTTAACAACAATACAGGGCAGAATTTACAAATTGTAGGAACGTTTTCACTCTGTCTTACTTCCGGTTTTGGAGATTTCTGACCATATTTTCAAGGTGAAATACAAGCATTTGCGCAAAATAAATAAATAATAATAAAACAAATTAACAATACTGAGAAACGGCAACATCACGAAAAAAAAAAAAAAAAACATTTGGAGGAGAAACCTTCAGTTTGTTTAACTTCTGTTTTTGGAAGTTTTGAAAGACGAAATTCTGTCCTAGGCAGAAAATAACTCCCCCCTCCCCCCTTTCAAATTATATTCATTATAACATCGATCTGGAGTGTAACTTAAAGGATGACGAAAAAGGAGTGTTTCAGAAGCAGAAAAATCAAATGGCGATGTTCCATAATTTCATCACAATGTCCACATTTCTGTAATTTGAATCATTGTGAGGCACATATTTATGTATGCGCCTGACCATGATTCGATCCTAGACAAATGGTCAGAAGCCAGTACATAGACCACTGCACCACCAGAGTGGCTAACACAAATTAATGTCTGATCTGGACACACACACACACACAAAGGATGCCATGATCTTTTTTCTTTAACACTCTAAACAGAGAACATGCCATACTTAGGGGCCCCTGAAACTTATTTTATAGTAAGAGAGCCTTCTCCCTCCTCATAATATATAACATTTCAAAGAAACCTAGCACAGTACCATCATTTCCCTAAAATCAATTATTTTCAAATAAATTTAGTTGTTCACAAGAACACTAGTGTCTTACTTTGAAATAGTTAAGACACTTACAAATCTCAGAAAAAAAAAAAAAGAAAAAGAGTTGGATTTATTTTCTTGTATAAGTGGTCTACTTTTTATCATGCACCGGGTGTTTGACTAATCATTGTGACAAACATGTTATGCCTTAACACTTCTGAAAAGTGTAACAGTGTGAATATTAATAATGTGCATGATGAGGGAAACAAAGCATCCCAGTTTCCAAATATATTGCATACACAACTCTTACACATATCAACTGGAAAACACAAAAGGAGTTTTAAAACAACTGAAAAGGGGGAGAGGTAATAGTTACAAGTACTCTTGTTAATTCGGCCTTCCAATTATTCAGCCTCTGGCTCTTATCGTGGCGTAAAAGAGGCGGGGTTGCACATCCTTGTGAAGTCACTAGCGTGGGTTATTTTTAGACCATTTATGTAGCCGGCGGCATTTCTTCCGTTCTGTATTACAATTGCAAGTTTCTTTTACTGTGTACAGTACATACATACTTTACTGTACTAATGTGAACAGATCATTTCACTGTTGTAAATGAGACAATATAGTACATACTTGTCTTTTACTGTTAATTATAACACAAAATTTAAGGAAAAATTAAACTAATTTTTCATGTACATCTGTAATCTGCAGGGTTTGAAAAAACCCAGGCTTTTTTTAAACCCAGCCCACTTGGGTTTTTTTAGTACTGTTGTAAAAAAATGAAGCGACAATCAGTGAATAAATTGTCTTAAAAGCACAAAAGGGCCTTTTAAAGGAATCTCTTGATAAAACAGTGCTTACCATTCAATGCACCAAAATTGGATCAGTTTAAAATGATTGAAACACTGAGACCTGGACATCAAATACCCTCAGCAAAAGCCATTGGTGGAAAACTGTTAGATACTGCGCCAGAAGAAACTGAATCTCAGCTTCCAGAAAAATAAAATTAGCCAGTTCGACTCTCACAATAGATGGTTAGTGCAGTGTGAAGAATGAACCAGTCCAAGCTATTAGTGTCCATACCAGAACAGAAAGTTTTTTGCTGTATGCTGATAATACTGGATCAGAAAAAACAGAAAAACATTGTGCTTCTAAATTAGAGGTAGCCATAAAGGAGCATGAAGAAAAATTTGGAAAACCTGTTTTTGCTGCTGTAACTGAGAGCAAAACCAAATGATAAAAATGTGAAAAATTTTAAATGAAAGATATCCAACTCTCATAACATACGGATGCTCAGCACATCTGCTGAATTTGTTAGAAAAAGAAGTTTCCCCAAAAACTGTTTTAAAGCAGATTGGGGCAGTGCAAAAATATTTTTGTAATGTAGAACTACATCAACCACATGGATGGTTCAAAGAAAGCCTGGCCACAACTGCCTAACGAAACAAGGTATTTTTTTCTCTATAGTATGAAATAAGTAATGTTGGTCTATTCCATAGTTATTCTTTATAGGTGGAAAGCTATTTATATGCAACCATTTATTATTCTCAGGATTATTGTTTCTTATTTCAGATCAGCTGTTTGTCAGCTGATCTGAAAGGATTGTTTGTTTTGTGTTGCTAAATAATAAAATCTATCAACCATCACCTTTGAGAAGACAAGAGAATCTAGTCATTCCTATTGTTATGAATTGTAAAAGAAAATATTTTATTGGGTGCTGATTAAATTTGGAATATTGTAGAAGAAAAAATATAATCTAATTTTGAAAAAAAAAAAAACAAGGTGGGTTTTTTCAAACTGGGCCCGCCCTGACGAACCCTGGTAATCTTCTGGCACCCCTCTGTGCAAGGAATGGCCAGATTAGCAAGAGTCTAAGAGTATTACATTGGTGAAGTACTAAAAAGCACCAACAAAAACAAGCATTTTACGGTTACACACAATGCGAGTAAAAAGACTGAAACAGTTAAAAGATTACTAAAGCATGACGTAGTAATTGATAGCCAACCTGGTCACCTAGTAAAATTCAGTGACAAAGTTCAGTTCCTCACTGGTTAGTTTTAAATTTGCAGTGATTTTGACCAAATTTCTTAGACAATGGAAGCTCACAGCAAAGGTATGGCAATGCATCTTCACCTTAATCTCTTGCCAAATCTTACTTGCATATTCCATGAGTAGTTACTAACTAGTTAGAACATTAACAGAGAAATTTGCAAAGAACATCCATTTCACATTGATTTTCCAAAATTAAAAGAATTCCTCAAACAGATGGCTTTATCTTGAATCAAGAACACTTGCAGTGCTGAAAAAGAAATTGCACTGAATTGCTACCAATGCTTCTCAATACAGATGCTGAGGTCTGTATAAAGTCAGACTACATTGAAAGCAGATAGGAACATAAACATTGTTCCTATCTGCTTTCAATGTAGCATTGGACCAGCAAGTGGGTGAGTGTATATAATAAAAGCATTGGACCAGCAAGTGGGTGAGTGTATATAATATCAGTGTCACAAACACTTTTGTCCAAAAAATAATGTTTCACCCACAGCCATTATCTCCTCTCTCCTGGAAGACACTTATTCCTCCCCCCCTGGAGCCATGAATTCTTGAATTAAGTGTTCTTCAGTGATGTTTTCCATGGTGGCCAAGACAATTTTTTTTTTTTTGGTCGCCTAGGCGACCAAAAAAAAAAGTCCCTGTAGAATGACAAACTCAATAGAAAAAATCAATATTTACTAGTTTCAATTTTTTCATGAAAACTTACCACTTGCACATAAAAATATTACACTGATTTCCAGAAAAACATTATCCAATGCAATTTAAAGAAACCCCTACTCTTCTTTCATATTAAAAATGATTTCATGTAACAAGGATATCATCAATGCACCAAATAGCTTACTTTCTGTCGCCCAGGAAACTTGAATTTAGCACGCCTTAGTGCTTCAATTACATTCTCCTTGTGCTGCTCCTTAGCTCGGACAGACATGATCACTTGGCCAATATGCACACGTGCAACAGTACCTTGAGGTTTCCCAAAAGCACCTCTCATTCCTGTTTGGAGCCTAAATAAATAAAATTCAGTTTTAAAAGGTTGGAAGCATCTAATTGTACCTTTCAGCACAAAACACAGTATTTTGTATATATCAAAATACATTAAAAACTGTGTTCAGAAAACACACACTGAAATTTCAGTCTGAAATAACATCCTGTACAAGACAAAAAATCTCAGAAAACTTTTAAAGGGGAAGCTGGCTAATTCTAGTTAGCACACACAAACACACTTAACATACTAATAATTTTTGTGACCACCTTAAAAACACAGCACAAAAAGAACCACCTCATTAACTACTTGCATAATTTTTTACACCTTCTCTTGTTAGGTATACCAAACGAAAATTATTCAGTGTGAATTGCTTTTTAACCGTGGCAACCTTAAATTATATTTTGTTTATATTGATTATTTTATCCTGTCTAATAAAACATTTAATGTTTTTACTAGGCATCCCAACCAGCTGAATTTCCTTTAATGAATACTGATGAAAACTGGTCGAAATCTCCGTAGCATATGGGTCATTTCCATGTAAAATCAACACAGAAAAATAGCATTTCCAACCTGACCGCTTTGGATTTTTATGACACTTTGTAGATTTGTCGATAAACACAAGAAATGAATGTGTGCCAATTTTTAACACAATAGCTTTTAAATTTCTTGAGATGTGAGGTAATAAAATTCAAGAAATGTCAATTTTGGTGTTTCGTACGCCATAAAAGTACTTATAACTCAAGTTCTTTTTAACAAAGTGATGAGTTTTTTCTTAAATCTCTTTTTGCTGGCTTTTAAACGATATATTACTTAATGCAAATTTAAACATTTTTAATTTCAAGGTCATGCAATTTCAAATTTGACCTTGAATTCCTCGAAAAGTGCCATTGATTTTTTTTTTAATGAACATGACAATTGTAAATTTGAGGGTGGCAGTTGAAGGGCATCAAGAGTTAAGAATTTTTAAATTTACATGCTCAATAAATTTACCATGAGTAAAATATGCACATTCCACTAATCAATAGAAAAGCTTTATAATCTAGCCAACCAGCAGAATGAAAAGGAATGCATATGCACTAAATTTGGTAATGGGTTACTCGTTTACAGATCGTGTAATATTTTTTTTAAAAACTGAATTTTTTATACTAATACCTTAGCAGTTTTCAGGTTCAAACAGGGCACACATGTTGTTTGCTGAAAAGAGTTCACTTAATGCATTTGAACTTTGCACTGATATCTAATTTTAAAATCTTCAAAAATTCATCTTGTTCAGTGATGACAATTTAATATTGTAAACCACTGAAGAAAACTTTTAAGTAAAATAAAAAGCAAAGTTTGCATTAAGTGCATAACATGAAAATGTTTTCAGTGTGATGCTTTGTTATTTTGCATTTAGACCACTTCAAACTGGAAAACAATTGCATTCTAGTGTAAATGCCATAATCAGCAAAAAATTTCTGTCTTAACTGTGTTGGTAAAATTAAAATTCCTTGCACTGGAAGTGCTCCAGAGTTTTTCAGTATCTTCTTGTAAATTCGTCCCAGTTGCTGTCTTTTTATCCACTTTTTCCAATGTCAGGTCTTGGCAAGTTTAAATATCTTCTTTGAAGGGCAAAGTGGAATATATAGAGCTATGCAAGACAGTACGAAAAAGTATCACTGAAGACGTAAGGAAATTCAACTGTGAACTAGTAAGGAAAGCAATTGAAAACAACCAAAGCCTAAAGATAGCAAAGGGACATCTCAGTAAGGGGAAAAAACAGATTATGGCACTGAGAAAAGAAGATGGTTCTGTAACAAGAAATAGAGGCGAAATTTTGACAACAGTGAAAGATTTCTACTCCAAATTATATGAAAGGGATGATACATGTACTCCAGACATCATGAAAGGTACCAGTACCAGAGTTCTTCCAGTCCTTCCAGCAGAAGTTGCACATGCAATCAAGAACATGAAGCGGGGAAAAGCTCCAGGAGAAGATGGAATTACTGTAGACATCATACAAGAAGCAAGTACAGAAATCGAAACAGTACTCGCCCAAATTTTCACTCGATGCCTTAATGAAGGGAAAATTCCTGAGGATTGGAACAACGCTACAATGATCTTGCTACATAAAAAAGGTGACATTGAGGATCTCAGGAACTACAGACCTATCAGCCTCCTATCAGTGGTTTATAAAATCTTCACTAAAATTCTTTTACACCGCTTGAAGGTGACACTGGACATGGCTCAACCGAGAGAACAAGCTGGATTCAGGAGTGGCTACAGCACAATAGATCATATCCACGTACTGAGAACTAATTGAAAGAGCGAGGGAATATGAACTTCCATTGTGCATGGCTTTTATCGATTATGAAAAAGCCTTTGATTCGGTGAAACCATCAGCAGTTGCAATGGCTCTGAAATCCTGCGGTATTGAAGATGCATACATTAATATTATTAATAACATCTATGAAAATGCAAGTGCAAAGATTCGGCTGTTTGAAAATACAACACACATAAAAATTGGAAAAGGAGTGAGACAAGGTGACACCATATCTCCGAAGCTCTTTAATGCCACATTGGAAAATGTCTTTCAATCACTGAACTGGGAAAACAAAGGGATAAAGATGAATGGAGATTATCTAACCCACCTTCGTTTTGCTGATGACATTGTCATTTTTGCAACTACCCCATCAGAGCTACAGAGTATGATCCAGGAACTTGCTGACGAGAGTAAAGAAGTGGGATTAAAAATGAACTTTCAGAAGACAAAAGTGATGTACAATGCTTTTACAAGAAATGAAGATTTATCAATTGATGGAGAAAAGCTGGAGATAACAGACACATACGTTTATCTTGGACAGCAGATATCAAGTGAGGGTCACATTGCTGAAGAAATTAATCGGCGTACAAAACTTGCCTGGAGAGCTTTTGGAAGAAACAGCATAATTTTCAAGAGCAATATGCCATTATGTCTTAAAAGAAAAGTGTTTGATCAATGCATCCTTCCAGTGCTTACGTATGGTGCAGAGACGTGGACCTTAGCTAAAAGAGACATACAAAGGCTGCAGACAACTCAAAGAAGCATGCAGAGGTGCATGCTTGGTGTAACCAGGAGAGATAAGAAGAGGAACACGTGGATCCGAAAAATGACAAGAGTGGAAGACATCATGATCAGAGTTAAATCCCTGAAATGGCAATGGGCTGGACATACTGCCAGAAGAACAGACCATCGATGGACAGCCGAAATTTTAGATTGGATTCCAAGGGACAGGAAAAGACCCAGAAGAAGACCACATGGAAGATGGGTGGATGAAATTCGAAAGTATGCGGGAGTGACATGGAGGAGACTGGCACAAGACAGACCGTTGTGGAGGAAACTTGGGGAGACCTTCGTCTAGCAGTGGATTGATAATGGTTGACAATGATGATGATGATATGAACAGGAACAGACATGAAGATAATGAAACAAAAAAATTTCCCTTCATCTATATCTTCAAACACATTCAAATGCAGCCAATCCACAAGTGTTCTGCACAGAGAGATGTCACTAAGACATATCTGTAAGTACTGTCTTCACATTTATCAGAATACATTAATTCCATTCAGAAGTATTACATTCCATGTAGAATTTGAATAAACTAACTCATTTTGCTTTTGTCCACTGGAATAAAACAGTAAAGTTTGTGAGTGTTAGGTACAGTTCTTGATGTTTCAAAATGTGGCTGTAATAGCTTTTTTCCCAGCTTTATGCTGACTTCCACAGAGGTATTAAAAATCACAGGCTTGCATGTGTTTGGTTGTCCAGTTATATAATTCATAGGGTGTCAATAATTTGCATTATTTATATGGCCAAGACTTAAAATTGCCACCAACACCATCACAAGCGCTATTACCGTGGGATGTTGCATAAATGTTCCACTGAGCAACTGTTCCAAAATCTATTAATTTTAGCAGAAATTAATCAGGTTTTTTTCTGTTCTTATATTGTGCTGTCTGAATAATGAAATGTTTGTCTTTTTTAAAACTTGTATTGAAATATGCAAACAATGCTGAAAAGGATGAACTGCTACTGCATTGTGTTACAATCTCTTCAAAATTATGCCATAATTTGTGCATTAAATTTTCCCTGATTGTTTGCAATATGCAACAAATGGGTGAATTGTGGTTTGAAAACTATTCCTAGAATCCTTGGGCAAAATCTTGCATAAGAAATTAATAATGCTATGTGAGAGAGAGAGATCACATGACCAAAAATTCGCCAGCTTGCAAATTTGCTTTTATTTCATTATGAAACAGTCTCGTCCTTAATTTTACAATGGCGTGCAAAAATTAAGGACAAAAATGTTTTTCGAATGTAACGTCGTGCAGAAGTGCTCCACATTGACTCAAATCATACCATAGATCCCCAAGATGTAAGAATATGGGACAAGTGAGCAAAACCGTCCAAACAAGGAATCCAAAGGATACAAAGGCACTTCATTGAAAAGGTAGCTTCAAGCACAACTGGACAGAAGACAGAAACGTCCATGTGACAGGCAGATGCCAAGAAAAATCCAGTCTTTAGTAGGGGATATGATCACCCCTGACTGTGTTTCAGAATTTACAACGTCTGTCCATGCTGAGGAAGAGGTTGTCAAGAAGCTGTTGAGGCATCGCGGCCCATTCCTCTTGTAGCGCTAATCGCAGCTGCGGAATCATTGCTGGTGGCTGGCGATGTGCTGCCAAGCGTCTCCCGAGATCTTGCGGGCTAATGCATGCGTTGAATATCTTCACTCTCCAACAGCCACTGTACGATGAGGTGTAGCATTGTCATTCATGAAGAGGAACTCAGGACCCACAGCACCTCTAAACAGACGCACGTGAGGCAGGAGAACCTTGGTACAATAGCAGACACCAGTGAATGAACCGCCTTGGAAGATGGAGGTCAGTACGGCTACCAAGTATGATACCGCCCCAAACAAGAACTCTGCCACCTCCAAACCGGTCCCTTTCGATGATGTTGGAGGTGTGATTGTGGTGTTCCCTGCTCTCTCCAGATGTGTATACGCCCAGAATCGCTCGTCAGACTAAATCGGCTTTCATCCGTAAAAGAGAACTCGACCCCATTGTTGATGTGTCTAGTACTTGTGTTCCTGGAACCACAGAAACCACCGCCTCCGATTAGCAGGCGTTAATGGCACACACCATACTGGTCATCGTGCAAATAGACCACCTTTGTGCAGCCTCCCGGCCACGGTAAAACGCGATAACAGACATCCAGTTGTCTGTTGCATGTGCCTTGCGATTTCTCCCGCTGTGTGCCGTCTGTTGTGTGTGCCCTGCGATTTCTCCCGCTGTCTGCCGTCTGTTGTATGTGCCCTGCGATTTCTCCCGCTGTCTGCCGTCTGTCCCTTCTCGCCTGTAGGACAATATACCGGTCATCCGACGCCATAGTTGCTCGTGGACGACAACTGCTAAACTATCTGACAGCTGTTCCTGTCATTTTAAATGCTATCCAAGCTCGTGAATGCTGTGAGCGTTCCCGAACTCCTCGGCCCCACTATTCACACTTCGATCTTCTTCCAACTTTCCAATGACACGACCTCGGGTAAAGTCATCCAGATGTAGTCTACTGGATTGCCTGTTGGCCATATCACACGGTGGCAGCAACTCGATGTCGTTCAAACCGATGTACACAGAGCAATAGCTTTCACCGAATTGCTGAGCGTACACCGCCTGTTGCACTCTTCCAACCCCCCTGCTGCATATATGCGCATGCCCTACCGTACCGGACTCTAGTCTATCTCCTGAGTGGTCTTTCGGTCCGTTCTGCCTGCACGTTTCGCTGTTATGCTAATTTTTCCTCTTCGTCCTTAATTTTTGCACACCAGTGTAAATGTCTTTTATATTACCAATAAAAAAACAAACTTAACTATACAATCAATAGTTTGTATTAGTGTAAATGCTGAACAATTTGTGGACCTTCACTGCTTATAAGGTATATCATCAATTACATTAGAATAAAAAAATCATTAAAATTAGTTTTAAAATTTTCAGTTCCTGGGCATTTTGTTGTATTCACCTAAATAGCAAGCTGGTGAAGGTGATTTTCACACAGTAGGTCTTTACATGTTTAAATTATTGACCTGCATCACTCTTGGCATTTTGTTGAATAGTATTACACACTACACAGATAATGCGAGTGCCACTTGTGCCAGCAAAAGCAACATTTTTTGGCATTCATTCACAAAACTTGGAAAATCCAATTTTCAGAGTGGGATATTTTGCCTTGCAAAATACAGGTGTTTGCAAGGCAAGGCACAAAACCCTGAAATCATCGGCGTCTCCCAACGGTGCCAATGCGTAAACTCAAGACATAAATGAGCATGTGAGGGTAACTTTGGGAATTGCTTACTACCTATACCTACCTTTTGCTCACAACAGTAAATTTTGGGGTTGAGCTTGCAGTATTAATTTGTTGCTAAAAAATAAATTCCTTCAGTGAAATTTAAGTAACTTAGATTTCGACAACTACATGACATTGTCTTTAACATATACCACACTAAGAACGTTAATACAAATTTTGCATTTGTATAAAATAAACCAATTACACACATAACATACCTTTTAAAAAATTTTGCCTTTCTTTCCAATTGCAAAATTACCCATTTGGCAAATAAAAGAAAATCTGAAGTCAAGTTTTTATGTTACTAGAAGGGCAACTCCTCTTTTTCATAGGATATTGATCTTTTTTTAACAGAAATTTTAGTCACTGAGTTTCAGTCAGGTGGTACTGACCTAAAAGTTCTATTTACTAATAAAATAACAGCATATTTAGCAAATTGGATGTTGATCTAAGTTCCATTTATTAATAAAAAAAAAACATCAGTCTGGTGTGGTGTTAATCTAAAGTTATATTTATTAATAAAATAACACTATTTCTTAAAAAGTGTGTTACCTTCATTTGTTTTTTAGCGGAGACGCTATCAGGCTGACGCTTACGTTTCCAACATCCTTCATTTGCAGTGTCTTGTTTGTGTATCGAAGAGGAGAAGAACTTTTACTATTACAAGTAGCCGTTATAATTGCTTCAACAGGTTTTGGAGGCAGAACTGTAGCATGCACTCCATTTATATATGCAGAAACATGACCCAGTTGTATCAATTTTCTGACACCATATCCCAGCTTTCTCCTTTTGGGTGTCTTTTTTCTAGCCAATCCCACCGGAATTTATTTTTGACTGAAGCTTCTAATGTCTTGAGATCGTCAGTTTTGGTTAAAAATTTCATTGTTGATGGCGAACTTAACTTAAACTGTGTAAACTTTCAAATTCCTAAAAACATTCATACATCACACACACACACACACACACACAAAAACCCCCATCACTTTTGCCTAAACAAAAAACCACAAATGTTTCATCAGGGAAACAAAGACACCTCCTCTCCGTCACTGACTTACTAATACAATGAGGCAGGCTGCTCCCGCGCGTAGGTGCAGACACATGAGTGACATACTTTATTTGCTTTAACTCGCTCCCTCCCCCGCCATCTCCATGTTCCAATCCCACATAGTGCCTCAGAGCTAAAATCTGTTCTTTTTTGCATCGAGGAGCAGAAGCGCCGACGAAATGACTGAGAACTTGCGCGCATGCCCTTCTCACAGAAAAACGGACAACCACAGCACGAACTGCCGCCAACTTCGTGTGTCAAGCTCGAGTTAGCTGCATCGGTAAGGTAGACAATATTACTATCACATTAATTCATTGGTGAAAAGCAATTTTTTTTAGTAAATACTTTTGCCATGAATCATTTTAATTTTTGTTTACTTTGTCACTTATTAGAACTCAAAATTTAAGTCTTAAAAATGTCTTCAAAGCTAAACATCCGGAATTCCGGGCATGAAAGATCGCCCGAAATCCGGGTTAGACCCGGAACACAAACAGCCCTGAAAATAATATGCATGCTTTCTGCAAATTGAAACAATGCAAAAAATGGAAGTTTTTGAAATCTACCAGAACAAAATAGAACTTAATGGAAAATTGAAGAAAAAATTAAAGCTTTTTTTTTCTAAGTTGATGTATTTTTTTTAAAAATTAAAGCATTTTTTTTTCTGTTTACATGAGAAAAAATGCGACTTACAAGTCCCGTCCCTGATTTTTAAATCTTAACAATAACATTATACTAGGGACAAATCTGATTGGCTTTTAGAAGGTAAGACCACTGTCACATTGGCTAAAGCAGTCTTTTTTTATTTATTGTAAATAAAGCAATAAATAAGGAATCTTATTTAACCGTTATCCAGACATTACGCATTAAAAGGGCATTTTTATTAGTAAACATTGACCCCTCTCCCCCAAATGTTACACAATAAATTTTAATCCGTGCATTGTGATCAGGTATAGAACTTATTGAAAACAAAATTTCTTTGTAACGTTAGAAGTTGTTAGATTGCCACTCCAAAATTTTATGTCAAGGATATCAAGAAGTTCAACATATAATTTTTGAAAAAAATTAAATTGTCAATTTTTGAAATTTTTAACAAGTTTCTTACTCAATTTCAGAAATGGAATTCCCTGACTTTCCCAGGTTTTCCAGGAAAATTTCAGACCATACTTTTACAATTAACAGCAGAAAAATTAGGATTTCTACTCAATATGCAGTAACATTTAATTAAGCAAAGATTATCCTATTCATATTAACATAACAGATTAATAATAAAACCATACACCTTACTAGTAATTTAGCAATCAAAATATTTTAAAATTTTATGACTCCATGCAAACTGGCAAAAATAATCACTAAATTGGGGGTATCATTAAACCGGGAAACTTTAGCAAAATTGGGACCCTAAGGAATTGGCTGTATAAACTTACATTGCTTGGAAAAATAAATTTCTTCTAGAAGAGCCCAATTTTTTGTTTTTTTTTGTTTTTAGTTCGGTAATTTGTTTATTTTTCCTGTTTCAAGTCTTGCTCTTTTTTCCAGCAGCACTTTAATTTGGTCTCAAGTTCTTTTCTTTGCATTTTCAGCAACCCCCTCCCCCTTTTCCTACTCTAGCGCAAGATGATATAGAGTCAGTGACATCTTCATGATCTGTAACATCTCAAGGGCTATTGGTAGATAGTGGACCACCATTTGATTTCACTGCATCATATGTGCTATGTAGAGCAATTAGATTTTTCCTGTAGATTTTCAACAAGAATGTCTTTGTTTATTGAAAAACCTCACTCTGATAAGGCATCGACATGGAATAAAGCCATAAATTCTTTGTTATACAAGTATTTTGAAAAAATAAATAAAAAAACTCATCTAATTGTATTTTTCATACAAAATTTATTTTGTATGAAAAATACAATTAGATAAAAAAAAAAATACAAGAGATTTTTTCCACTTTGCAAATTTTGAAAATTACTGCTTGGCACAATCTGCTGATGCTGGTAAAATGTTACTATAATGCAGAAGTTGCAGCAAGTTTTCCATTCGTTTTTCACATAGTACAGCATTAGAACTAATAGACGAGGATCTAAGCAGCGCAGGATATAGATCTCAGTCAAAAACTTTATTGGGCTATTTTCAATAATCTTGCTGGTCATCTTAACCATCAAATTTTTACATTCAGATACAAATTTGTCCTTCCAGCATTCAAAGGCACCACTTTTTTTCATGTAGCTGAATGCTGTCTTGTTTTGGGAGCAGTTTTTCTGGCCTTTTTCTAACGTGTTAAGGACAATTCGATATGCAGTCTCAGCGTTCGAATTACCCAGTGGTCCGCTGGCCAGTAAAACTTCCACCGAACTATTGAATTTATTGGCCTGTAAGTTTGTTTTTCTTTTTCTAAGATGTTGCAAATTAAAAAATGAATTTCTATTACCTTTATGTTGCTGTACGGTTTTCTTTTTAGGATGCAAACTAGAGATAGCTGTTATCTAATAGCTTTTCATGAACCTATTTTTTTTTTATCCCTTATGATTTGTATAGAATGGAAGAAACAAGATGTACAGAAATGCAATTTCCTAGTCCTTGTCTTGTAACGGCAACAGCAGTTTTTTGTTACCTCTATCCCCACCATTCACAATGAGCAGAAGTAAGCAAAATAAAAATCCTGCTCTTCCATGGATTTGCCCACCCTAGTGAATGCAGCAGATACTGACGCCAGAATTTTCTTTTTTTTACCAAGAAAGCACATTGGAAGAGTATGTCAATAGGATGCATGAAGGTAATTTTTGTAAAAAAGGAATTCACATGAAACAGTGTTCAATAAGGGATTGAAATTAGCTTCATGGGAAAGTAGGAGGGATGAGCAATAAGACTAAAATAAGGAAAAAGAAGCTAACCCCTAAAGCAATAAAATAGTTTGAAAAAAAAAAAGTTCCTAATGTATGTGCAATTTTTATACATTTGAAGTTTCCTCGTTCCATTCTTCATTAAAAACATATTGGGAATGCACTGTTACTCTGCTATATCACCAATCTATCGGGATCTTATTCTGGAAACATTCTTTGTTCTGCGAGATGCACTTTCAAACTAGATGTTTTAAAAACAAATATTGGAGATAATTCCATCAAAATAGTACATTAATTTCTATACACACTCATCGTCAAAAAAATAGTTGCACCCAGAAGGATGTGTCTGATTGCAATGCTATTTGGGAGAAAGGTAAAGATTACCAGGAACAATACAAACATTGAGACTGATATGGGCAATATTTATTGAGCTACATGTCAATAAGTAATGTCTCTCAGTATGGCATCAAGCCTCCATTTATGCTCACACAGCATGTAGTACAGGTTCCTTGTGGCGTTCTGCGATAAGCCAACCGATGCAGCTTGAGTTTTCTCACGCAGATTGTACGGTAGGGGTGGAGTGTGGAAAGCGCATCCAATAGCATCCCACACATTTTCAATCAGCGATAGGTCTGGCGATGCGGCTGGCCATGGCAGAGTGTCAGTGACTTGAAGGCATGTCCTCGACACAGCAGCAGTATGCAGACTAGCATTGTAATTTTGGAAAATCGCACTGGAGTGAGCATTCAGAAAAGATAGGGCCACTAGTTACAGGACCTCATTAAAAATAATGTTGAGCTGTCGTGCCCATAATGAACACCAACGGTGATATGGCATCGTAGACAATTGCACCCAACACCATGGCACGAGGCTTTCTAGACGTGTGATGCTCGACAACAAACCATCCATCTTGGCCCTAACCACGGTGCTTCCACACACTGATTCGGTGGTTGCCTCCTTCAAGACAAAAGCAGGACTCGCCACTGGAGATCACCTGCTGCCATTCTGAGTGGCTCCACGACAGTCTGGCACAACACCATTGCAGTCGTTGGTGATGCAATGGTGTTAAGGGCAGTCGGCGCAACGGTCTGCGGGCGTGTAGTCGCCTGCCAATTATGCTGGCACTAATCAAATGATGCATGGAGGGCACCACTGTTAACCGAATATCAGCAATCGTGGCCGTTGGGTCAGTCCGCGCATGTCGGACAACCCGTCGGTCCTCTCTCTCCATGGTTCCTCTAGGTCTCCCAGTCCCTTTCTGTCGCTGTTGTGTGCATTGTTCTATCCACCGCCGCCAACAGCATGCTATGGTGATATCCGCACGACCAGTATGGCGAGCAATATGGTGATAAGACCTTCCCCGCTTCCCAGAGCCCGACGATGCGGCCTGCCTTCAACTCCTCCAACTGATTCCAAAGCATATTTCACTTGCAAAGGATGCAACAAACACAACAGCAAGAGTCAGAATGGCAAGCATGCGCAACGGAACAACCTTATATGGCCAGTCGGGCACAGCGCTACGACCCCTTCTTGCTTCAGTCACATGCGCTGCCGACCGTGATACTGGAATCATTTGTATGTCTAACTATGTGAAACCTACCCACCAGGTTCCATTCCTGTCGGTTAGTTCCTTCTGGATGCAACTATTTTTTTTAATGATGAGTGCGTGCTGTAAATGTCTAAGGTTTTGTTTACGGATCAGTGAGCATTTTAGCGGACCAGTGGTTTGAAAATTCTAGTGTTCCCCTGGGCCAGTAAAAGATGTACTTCAAATTTTAACACTGAGTCATCAACCCCTTTTTACCAGTGCACTTTTCTTTAAGAAATGACTGAACAGAAAATTTTAGGCTGTGTTTCTAATTGGAAAGTAAATGCATTTATTTGGGGGTTTAATATCTGCTGTAAGAACCTCAATGGGCAAAATTGCCCTTTTCTGACTTAGGGTTACTGCTCCAGGGAAGGGAGAGAGCCAATGCTATAAGATAACACATCTATGCCCTACCAGGAAACAAACCCAGACTCACTTGGACGAATGGTCAGAAGCTAGCGGTTAGACCACTGTGCCACTGGGGAGGCATAACAGTGTTCAGCGAAATCAAATAATGGAGTCCGTGGGGGAATGTGCAGTTACTCAAATTGATTTAAAATTATAATAATTTTCTTGATGGAAAAAGTGCATAAAAAGCCATGCAATTTGTGTGACCCTTCCACAAAGCCGTTTTTTTTAAAGACCAGAGACTGACCCCCCCTCCCCCCACACACACACCCAGTAAGCTTCTGGACCTGCCTCTATCAATGGTTTCAAATGTAAAGTTTGTTGATCCACATACATTAAAAATGCCTATCATCTGCTTTTTTAGAATATCAATCTGAAGACTGATATTCTAAAAAACACACAAGTTTTCTTTTCCATATTTTGACAGCACAAAGTCTTTGTTGACCTTGTCATCCACCTTGGGGGGCCATTTTTATTGGAAAAGGCAGGGCCAACAGCTAACGGGGACCTCCTTTCAGACAAGTCTTGTTAGCCATTTTACCTGGAAAGAAGAATCTCACTAAAATCACCTATATATCATTCCTATGTTGATGCCATTTTTATTGAGGGGTGTGGTGCTTGTTTTGATTTTCAAGTATTAATTTCTATTGTGTTTTCATCAATGTTGGTTAATAAAAATGCTTCTCTTGTTCTTATCCAGATTTTAATTACCTACAAGCAGCACCTGTTAACAGAAAAATTGCATTATTACTTTAGGACTGAATGGTTAGGCATGTTAAAGGCATATTCATATTCAGAACATTTGCTCAAGAAAAGTTACAGTGGTCATCAAACAGCATCACAACACTTTCTAAGGTTTAGGGAAAATCCCGACTGTCATCCAAAAAATGTACGGCAGATTTTAAATCAATACATGACTTTAAACCAAACTAAAGGGAAATCAATCAGAGCTGTAAACTCACATTTGCTTGATATAATTCTTGATGCAGGAGATGAAAAAATATATGCCCATACCACAAAGAATCAAGCTGTTACTCAGGAATAATACTTGCAGCACTGTTAGCCTTCATAAAGCAACAGAGAAAGATTCCAGCTTTAGAGCAAAATTTTTATCAATCCTGCTTAAAGAACTTGACAGTAAATCATTGCTGTCATATTATGCAAACTACATAAGTGTTAACACATTGACACACACTGAAAGGCTATTTCCTTAGTTAAAAAAAAAGTTTTTTTCACATTAACTAAAATTCATTTTAAAAAATTCCTGCTACCATATCCAATTCCCAACTCACCTATCAGCTCCTGCACATGATAACATTTTGTTGATACGGATTACATGAAATGGATGTAATCTCATTCTAAGATGAAATGCATCTTTTCCACAGGTCTTGACCAAGAACTTGTTGGCACAGATTCTACCAGCCTCAAGAGCTTCTGAAGAGATCTGTTCAAATTCCTTTGACACCAAGTGTACACATAGCGGAAATTCGTCAACCTTAGCTTTCTTCCTGCCTAGGTCAAAGATACGAATCTTGGGATCTAGGATGAAAAGAAAACTTACCAAAACTCAACACATTAATTCACAGCACAGTTGCTAAAATAATGCAATTAGAATAGTCTCATGAATTGGGTGAAAGAACTTTCACAAATCACAAAAACTAATTTCTTGGTGCATGTCACCAACAAAGTAAAAACCAGCAAAAACACTAATGAAATTGTGACTGAATTGACAAAAAAGTATAACCCTGTACAAGCATTTAATGTGAAATAAACTGAACAAGTCACAATTCCATGGAACAAAAATCTGTTACAAAATTACACCATTATCTCTGAAAAACATGAACCTTATTCAATACAATGACATAAAATGTAAACTCGTTTATGATATACAATGAACTCTGGGGATATTTCCATATTACAGCACATTACTTATCTCCTGGAAATTGAACAATTTTTATGCTACTTGGAATACTGGCATTAATCAAGCTAGTCATTCAAACAGCAGGATAAGCATTCTCTGAACACATCATTTGTTTCATCAATTACCAAAACACAATTCACAAAATAAACTAGTAAAACCAAATAAATGGCTTTTACAAACTCCTTTAAAAATTATTGCAAAAATTTTTTTTTTTACCTGTCCCCCATCTTTAAAATTAGCTAGGTTTCTTTCTATCCACTACAGTGTGTTTGCAGTGTTATCCTTCAAGTCTCATTCCAACATATCCCAGATTCCCTCCCCTCCACTTAATCCCTTAGGAACAATTTCATGATCATTTAGGTTATACTTCAGTACCTTATCTCTTAAAATCCATTTAATGAGATTTTTCTTCTTCCACTTGTACAGGTATTTCACTAGGTAGTCCCCTCAAAGAACCAGCTATTGTTTTCTTCCCACTCCACACAGAATTGAAACATTTGGTTTACTAGTGACCTTGATCCTTGAGAAATGTGAGGAAGTGATTTTTCTGTAAGGCAATTCATTGTGATGTCACCCCACCAGATGTCTGGGCACACTAATTCTGTCTGGAGGCGATCTGCGTGCCTTACCGTGTCATTGAGCGTTGTTCAGGATTGGCTGTGTATACCACTGCAGGACGGGTGTTTATTGTGAAAAGTTATTGGATAACAAAGTCTGTAAAGGTAGTACAGCATGAATTCCTGGAAAAGTATGGGTTGAAGAGAAACACCAAACGAAAGTTACATCACCAGGTTACCAAAGAAATTTGAAACCACGGGCAGTGTTTTGAACCAATACAGTGGCGGACGCTCTTCTTTTGCGGAAGAAAAAAATCTAAGAGGTGAAGCACAGGCTGCTGGCACCACTGAAGAAGACACTACACCACAAGCAACTGGGTATTGTTTCCACCTGCCAAAGAACTGCGAAGAAAACATTGCTTCACCGGTACTGTGCGATAGCTCTGAAAGAACCGGATCTTGAAAAGTGTGCGTCTTATTGTCACTGGTTCATGGCATTTTTACTTGCAATTCCAAACATTTTGGATTTTACATGGTTCACTGATGAAGCATGGTTTCATTTAGATGGATATGTCATTTCCCAAAATTCCAGCATCTGGGCTACAGATAATCCACACAAAAATCCCTATTACACCCTGCAAAAGTCTGTTTGGTGTGCTGTGTCCTGAACCAGAATAATAGGACTCATTTTCTTCAGGAATGTAGTATACTTGGCATCATATATGAATATTTTCTGACAATTTGTGGACCAATTAACCGACATCAAGTTAACAGGGTACTTTCAACAGAATGCAGCGACGTGCCACAAGAGCATGTATCCCCATGTTAACAGAAGTGAAATTTCTTCTGACTGAGTGATCTCCCAAAGGACTGTGGCCACTTTGTTCACCTGGTTTGACTCCTCCCAATTTTTTCTTATTGGGATATTTGAAATGTCGTGCTTACAGCAGTAAGCCTCACATGTTATTATAGAAAATTTAGAAAGCAACATCAGTGCAGCAATCCAGATTATTGACGAGGACCTTCTATAATATGAAGTGTCATGTTCAAGTGTGTTTGGAAGTCCACACCACGGCAGCAAATGTTTTTTTTTTCTTTTTTTCTTGGTACTTTTTGATTCAATACTTTTTTCTCAGTGACCTTTTTATGACAAAGAACAAGATTCACCATTCAAATGATTTCACTTACACAATTTTTTTTTCTGAACTGATGATCTATTCATTTGTATTATCAATTTTAAATATTAAAAGTTGTCCAGGACATTAACTTTGCAGATCTTTGGTAGCTCTTCTTTTTGGTGCGTGCTAAAAAGGGCGCGATTTCACCGATTAGCAAATAGCTAGTGAAAAATCAAATTTGCTAGTGAAAAAAAATTGCAGTAGCAAATATTGCTAGTAAGGTAATTTCTTTATTTAAAGTAATTAAAAATCATTATTAATCCACGAAGTTTACATAACAGTTTCTATTATCACTTGTTAAACCAGCGACGATCAGCGATTCTCTTTCGCCAATTTCCTTTAGGCACTTAATACCATCGTGCCCTCATTGGTCTATTACAGAAACTGAACGTGACGTCAGCAATGGTTGCTGTCGCAACCCAGAGCTCTGGGATGGATCGGTTGTTTGACCACCTGCTCTGCCACCCTCCCTTCTTTTGCCCCACGAACTTTGTCCTTAACTTCTGTCGTACCCTAAGCCAAGCGATCGCCTACTTCCACAAGTCTTGATAGTCATGCATACATCAAATACTGCGCTCTAATGATCAATGATGAATAAGCAAGAATAATTCCACTTATTCGGATGGTAGACAAACCGAAAGTAGCAAACCAAAATGTTACTGGAAAATAGCCTGCCAACACTGGCAAAAGTCTTATCCAGAGTAACTAGCCTTATTGCGTGGCATAGATAAGACGCTTTTTTACGAAACGTGTTCGTGGAGGGGGTAAACGATTACGGAAGAAACTTTTGCTTCGCCTGACTTCTGGTTTTGGAAATTTTCCTTGTATTTTCAAGCTGAAATACAAATATTTATCCAGTAAAATGTTAATGAGCAATAATACTTGACAGAGGCAACATTGTGAGAGAAAAAAAAAATTATGATTACGGAAAAATTCGAATTCCGTCGACCTTTCGTTTTCTAGTTTCGTAAAGACGGAATTCCAATAATAACGAAAAAAGCCGGAATTCCTTGAATTCGCAGAAGAATCTCATGCCTGAAGATTACAGAAAATTTTTGCAGCAGCCAACTTCCGTTTTTGCAAATTGTTCTCCACACTTTCAAGCTAAAATGCAAACATTCATGCAATAAAATGATATTTAACAAGAAAAGCAGACAAAGACAACATTGGAAGAAAAATTTGTGATTACGGCAAAATTTTCTTACTCCGTTTCACTACTGTGTTGTAAAGTATTTCGTCTCCAGATGGAAAACGACCCGCCCCCTCTCCCAAATATCGATTTTCAGAATGATCTGATGACAAAAAAAAAGCGGGATTCCACGAATCCACGTAAGAATCTCTTGTATATCATAAAAATAATAGCAAAAGAAAAATTTGAAACAAAATGAAAATTTGTAGAATCCGTAGTTTTGATAGTGAGTTCCGTAGTCAGACAACTAATTCCGTAGAAACTACGGCATTGTGTGGTAGTTGGCAGACATGAAGTGTGTAGAAGTTTAGCAGAAATTTGTGCGATACTTCTACTTAGTACTGCATGTTGTGAGGTGGGATTCAGTTTTTTAAAAAGAATACAAGGCGATTGGAGGAACAATTTGTCTGTTGAAACTTTAAATGCTCTGATGACAATTGAAATAGAAGGGCCACAAGAAGAGATTTTTAATCCACAGTCAGCAGTTATAAAGTGGTATGATGACAAAGTTAGACACCCTGAGCGTAAACCATATGGGAAGAAATCTTAATTAGAATGTCAGTGAAATATATTCATGTGGTATGAGAATTTGTAGAAATTAATAATAAAGATAGTCACTAAACTTATCTAAGATTCTATTCATTATTCAAAAAGGTAAGTCAAAATATTTATACACATTTAAATTTCTGTGCAACTTTATTAGAAAATAAGTTACGATGTGATTTAGTTTTACTTGCTATTCATGCAAATGTTTTGCTAGCAAACTATTTGGTCACTAGCAAAATTTGCTAGTGAGCAAAAAAGACAATCTTGCCCTGGTGCTAACAAATTCTGCTCTAACATTCACACACAAAACACATTATGGTATCAAACAAAAAATTTCCCAAAACAGATCACTTTGCACCCTCACAACTTTAAAGCAGTCAATTACCTACTAGTCACAAATAACGGGTAATCAAAAAAATATATCAAGAGCTTATTCTGCATCTTAATGAGCCTCTTCAGAGTCAAATATGCAGTTTCTGACAGGCACATTTAGAAATTTAGCAAACACTTTGTAAGCAGAAAATCTCAGGTTACATTTGTACCAACCTACGGTAGACAAGCCCCTAAAATTTCCAGGAGCCAGTGCATTTCAAGAGATACTAGGAGAAAACCACAATCTACCTAAACAGAAAATACAAATACAGAATTGTGACCTTCAACAGTCAAAATAAATGTTTTTAGATACTGATCAATAATTAGGTCCAATATCCAGAACTGAAACCAGCAGACTTGCCAACCTTAAGAGAAAAATCCTGCAATTTTCTATGAAAATCCTGCAAGCTTATTTTCTTATGTTTGAAATATAAATGGACATAATTTGAAGCACTAATGTTACATTAAGGCATATAAAAAATGTAAAACAATTTGTTAAAAAATATTAAAAAAATTCTGTTAAGTTATGCATCAATCAGGAGGATAACCCAAATTATGACGGAAAAGGATAAATTCCTCGACGCTGTCGCACTCTCATGTCTAAAGATTACAACGAAATTTTTTCGCCGACGAATTTCCGATTTCAGAAATTTTTCCTCCATTTTTAAACTGAAATACAAATATTTATGGAATAAAACGATATATAACAACAATACTGGACAGAGGCAACATCACAGGAAAAAGAAATTATGATTACGGAGAAAATCTATTTCGTTTACTTTCGTTTCTGAAAGGCAAAGTACCGTACCGTACGCGCGAGAAAAAAATATATATTCCCCGACGCATATGTTTACGCATCAAGAAAAATTCCCAAGGCGTATTTTTACGCGTTGGTAAAATTTTGATGCATACTAAATGTGCGATTACGCGTTTAGGCGAACTCTGGTCGTCACATCACTTGAGCAACCTCCCGTGGAGAGAGAGAGAGCTACCGCATGATGACACCAAGCCAGCGAGTCAAAGATGACATCACGTGACACAGCGCTCGTAAGGTCTGGTAGAAAATCTAAGTGGATGGTTGCAGGGAGTTGAAATATTTCGATTGAGCAATCTAAATATTAAAAAAATCTGTTAAAAAAGACCTATCCGTAAAATTAAGCAGAAATCCGTAACAGTTGGCAAGTCTCCAAGTCTATTTTTGAAAATTTCCCTATTTCAGCGACAACGCACGATGTTTTTGTCCTGTCACGTGCATATTTTTTTGCAATGTTACTATCTGGGAACATTTTCCTAAAAAGCACACTTGCATGGTCAGCACAGCTTAAAGGTAAGTTATGTTACACGAGGAATGAAGTAAACAACCACTCAGCATGGATAATCGCATCAGAAGAGGAACTATCTCGAGCAAAATTTAATGTTTTGTTATTTTCCACGAACTTCGAATTGTCCACGTGTTTTTGCGTACGAATGTGATTAACGATATCTCTTTTGCCTTTGTGGACAACGGAAAAATCACACCTACAAATAGAGCAAAAGGCAAATTGTTGTCGCTTCCCTGATTCGATTATACACGGATAATCTGTTGTATACTTCTTAAAAACAGTGATATTTTCTACCAGCCATCGCTTGATTCAACACGTGCACAAAAAGTTCTCAGAAATTCCTGTGAAGACAGACGAAATACATAAAACAAACCTAAACACTACCGTGCGCTTCTGATAGAAATCAGCGTCAGTACGTACAGTGTGCGCCAAAGCCAAGCCCGCTCCTACTCCGTGCCTGCAGTGCCACAGATCATTAGCGGACAGAAGAGTAAACATTGCTGCCAACGGCCATGCAACGGCAGAGCAAAACTGCTCGCTGCTGACTAAGAAGGGAAAGGTCACATCTCCGCTAATGAACCGATGCCCCAGAGAACATCGAACTTTTCCCCTCGTTACTTTTTAATTTACGCTACGGTAATCATTGAAGTTCTCCGATGCCTTGGAGAACTTCAAACTTCTCTCATTACTTTTTAATTTACGCTAAGGAAATCATGATGGAATCCGGCAATATTGATTTCTAATCCAGAATTCCGGGAAGTTAAAAAATCCGGCATTGCCGGCTTAAACCCGGAGAGTTGGCATGTCTGAACCAGGGAACATATATTATACACCTGTATTAATAGTTGCATTTCAAAAAGTTCAGCTTTGTATTCTAGTGTATAACATTCAATAAAACCACTAATGAATAAATGAACTTTATACAAAAAACACAGAAAATCAATGTCATTACCACAAACAACTGATACTTACTCTGCATGTGTACATGCATCTTTCTTCAAATAATAACACCAAGGAACTTCAGCCTGAATCATTACTACTGAAGAATGCATGACTGCTGGCAAAAACTTAGATGTCGGCATTTCATATTCTGATTTTATACTTATCATGAAAACTTCAACAGAACCCAATTATCTGCCAGTACATTAATTCCCTTGATATTCAGCTGATGAATGCAAAAATAGGGATGACAATTCAAGGTGAAAATTATGCTTTCAGTAACCATATTCTGGGAATCCTTTTTGAAGATATTGTTAATAGGCAATTCAATTTGCTACATGGAAAAATCGATAGAAATCGTATAGGCCTACAACTTCGGTAAAGAACTAGGTCACATTTGCAAATGAGAAATGAAAATATAGCGTATTCAATAATGTGGAGGATACAAAAATTACACACACACACACACACACACACACACACACACACACACACACACTATCTACCAATAAGTAATTGCACACCTGTGATAGCAAAGGAAAATGAAGTTTATTCACCTTCCACAGTTGGTAGAGCCTCCACGAGCGGCGACCCTCCGGGGCATACTCTCAACCAGGCGTTGCACGACGGCTAGCAGTATTTTCTTCCATTTGGCTTGGAGAAGACAGGTCAGTTCCTTCACCGATTTCGGATGGTGGGGGCACCCCTCAAGCCGACACTCCAACTCGTCCCAGAGGTGCTCGATAGGGTTAAATTCGGGGCTCTGCGCAGGCCAGGCCAGTCGATTCGATTAACCCCATTGTCACCACACCAAGCCATGGCTGACCTCGCAACATGACAGACAGGTGGCATTGTCATCCTGAAAGTAACAAGGGTCCACCAAGTAAAACTGCCACCCCGCAGGAAGCGCATGGTCATCCAAAATGGTGCAGTAGGTCTCGCCGTTGAGTCTACCAGGAATTGCGACCAAGGGTCACGTGCCATACCAGGAGAAACACCCCCATAGCATAATTCCACCGCCGCCGAACTTCACAGTTGGCACAATACATTCCAGCAGGAGGCGTTCCCCAGGCAGACGCCAAACCCAGACCCAGCTATCCGAACGGTAGAGGGTGAACCTTGATTCGTCGCTCCCGAGAGCCTGTTTCCACTGTTCAACGGTCCACGGTCTATGTTCTTTGCAACACGTTAGCCGAGCAGCGCTATTGGACTTGGTGATCAAAGGCTTGTGGGCGGCAGCACGTCCATGATAACCGAGCAGATGGGATTCCTTACGGATGGTATTCGTCGAAAGAACACTCCAGGATGCCTGTTGAAACTCCTCGCGGATGTGGCCCATTGAATTGGTGCGGTTCTTCCGAATTTCTCTGGCCAGCACCCGTCGGTCTCCAACTCCCAGTTTCGTGGGTCTGCCGGGTCAGGGCACATTCCGACAGTCACCTCACATCTTTCACTGGCCAATCATGTAGGCCACTGTCAATTTTGGGTACTTCAACTAGCTGGATATGTCACGTATGGATCGACGATTTCTGCGATACCCAACGTTTACACCTTTCTCGAAATCAGAGAGCTCCGAATTGCGTGGCATCTTGCATGCGACTGGTTGCGTTGTTGTTTCCCACACGATATTTAGTGTATCAGGAACGCAGATATCGTCGATTGCAGGGGTGTCCAATTACTTGTTGGTAGATAAAATATATATATATATATAGACAAATCAAGGTTCACCCTCTACCGTTCGGATGGCAGGGTCTGAGTTTGGGATGTAAGGTCAGGTGATGCGTAACATCATAGCCTCTCCTTGACAAATGTCAACCCCGCCTTCTCGTGGTGCATCCTGTTCCCACTAAAGGGCTCCGACGACCGCCAATAGCGGTATAACTATACCATCGGGATAAGAAGAAATGCTATCCCACACTCACCAACCCGCTTGGCCAGCGTGGTGAGTTATTGCCAAACCCCTCCAAAATGACTCCACAACTTAAATCTTGGCCCTCTGTCTCCGGCAGCTGGAATGTACCTGGCCAAGGCAGCGGTCGGTGCAACATGAAGGCAGTGAGTGCTAAGAATCCCTGGAGGACCAGACTAGGCTGCCATCTGATGCTGACCTTGGCTACGTATGATGGACGCTCCCTATCTTCTGATTCAAGGCTTCTTGAATTGGAAGAGGAATTACAAAGGATCAAGTGGGACATTGTCGGGCTAAGTGAGGTAAGAAGAAGATCTCATTGAACTAAAAAGTGGACATCTCTTCTACTATCGTGGGACAGATACTGGCAGAACTAGTGGTGTTGGATTTATAATAAACAAGAAACTGAAGGATAAAGTTGTAGAAGTTGAAAGTTCCTCTGACAGAGCTGCACGACTCGTTATCCAACTCTCAAGAAGATACCAGGCTCAGATTATTCAAACTTGTGCACCCACCACTAGTCACCCTGAAGAAGAAATTGAAGAATTTTATGAGGAAATCCGTCGTCTAAATAATAAAGGTAAGCAGCACTTTAAGATAATTATGGGAGATTTCAATGCAAAAATAGGGGGGGGGGGGACTGCACCAGAATGAAACTTCAGTAGGTAAATTCGGTCACGACAACAGAAGCTAGCGTGGAAATACTCTCATTGAGTTTGCAGAGGCAGAAGGGTTTTTCATCTTGAACTCCTTTTTCAAGAAAAAGCCACACAGGAAATGGACATGGAGACATCCAAATGGGACGACAAGTGAAATTGATTTTATTATGTGTAACAAAAAATTTGGCATAGAAGACTACAGTGTGCTAAACAAGTTCAACACAGGTAGTGACCATAGATTGGTGAGATGTAAGATGCACCTCAACACTAAACTCGAACGCAGCAAGCTCATAAGACAAACAAAATGTATTGACATAACCAACCTTAAAACCATAATACCTTCAAGTTGGAACTGAAGAACAGATTCTCTGCTTTAGAAGGCCTTACATCGGAAGAAGTATATATTTCTGAAGTTAACAGAAAAGTAACCAAAGCTCTTATGGAAACAGCAACAAAATTAGCTGGGTCTTAGAACAAGTTGCATGAAAAAAAATTATCAGGAAAAACCAAAATGTTGATGCAAAAAAGAAGAGAGATGAGGACAACTAAAGATGTGACTTCCAAAGTGGAATATATAGAGCTATGCAAGACAGTACGAAAAAGTATCACTGAAGACATAAGGAAATTCAACTGTGAACCGGTGAGGAAAGCAATTGAAAACAACCAAAGCCTAAAGACAGCAAAGGGACATCTCAGTAAGGGAAGAAAACAGATTATGGCACTGAGAAAAGAAGATGGTTCTGTAACAAGAAATAGATGTGAAATTTTGACAACAGTGAAAGATTTCTACTCCAAATTATATGAAAGGGATGATGCATGTACTCCAGACATCATGAAAGGTACCAGTACCAGAGTTCTTCCAGTCCACCCAGCAGAAGTTGCACATGCAATCAAGAACATGAAGCGTGGAAAAGCTACAGGAGAAGATGGAATTATTGTAGACATCATACAAGAAGCAAGTGGAGAACTCGAAACAGTACTCGCCCAAATTTTCACTCGATGCCTTAATGAAGGGAAGATTCCTGAGGATTGGAACAACGCTACAATGATCCTGCTACATAAAAAGGGTGACATTGAGGATCTCGGGAACCACAGACCTATCAGCCTCCTATCAGTGGTTTATAAAATCTTCACTAAAGTTCTTTCACACCGTTTGAAGGTAACACTGGACATGGCTCAACCGAGAGAACAAGCTGGATTCAGGAGTGGCTACAGCACTATAGATCATATCGACGTACTGAGAGAACTCATTGAAAGAGCAAGGGAATATGAACTTCCATTGTGCATGGCTTTTATCGATTAAGAAAAAGCCTTTGATTCAGTGACACCATCAGCAGTTACAATGGCTTTGAAATCCTGCAGTATTGAAGATGCATACATTAATTTTATTAATAACATCTATGAAAATGCAAAGATTCGGCTGTTTGAAAATACAACACACATAAAAATTGGAAAGGGAGTGAGACAAGGTGACACCATATCTCCGAAGCTCCTCAATGTCACATTGGAAAATGTCTTTCAATCACTGAACTGGGAAAACAAAGGGATAAAGATTAATGGAGATTATCTAACCCACCTTCGTTTTGCTGATGACGTAGTCATTTTTGCAACTACCCCATCAGAGCTGCAGAGTATGTTCCAGCAACTTGCTGACAAGAGTAAAGAAGTGGGATTAAAAATGAACTTTCGGAAGACAAAAGTGATGTTCAATGCTTTTACAAGAAATGAAGATTTATCGATTGATAGAGAAAAGCTGGAGAAAAACGTACGTTTATCTTGGACAGCAGATATCAAATGAGGGTCACATTGATGAAGAAATTAATCGGCGTACAAAACTTGCCTGGAGAGCTTTTGGAAGAAACAGCATAATTTTCAAGAGCAATATGCCATGTCTTAAAAGAAAAGTGTTTGATCAATGCATCCTTCCAGTGCTTACGTATGGTGCAGAGACGTGGACCTTAACTAAAAGAGACATACAAAGGCTGCAGACAACTCAAAGAAGCACGGAGAGGTGCATGCTTGGTGTAACCAGGAGAGATAAAAGAAACTCGTGGATCTGAAAAATGACAAGAGTGGAAGACATGATCAGAGTTAAATCCCTGAAATGGCAATGGGCTGGACATACTGCCAGAAGGACAGACCATCGATGGACAGCCGAAATTTTAGATTGGATTCCAAGGGACAGGAAAAGACCCAGAAGAAGACCACATGGGAGATGGGTAGATGAAATTCGAAAGTATGCGGGAGTGACATGGAGGAGACTGGCACAAGACAGACGTTGTGGAGGAAACTTGGGGAGACCTTCGTCCAGCAGTAGATTGATAATGAATGATGATGATATATATATATACAGGGATCATAGCATACTTCTGGAAAATTTTAGGTAGGAATTTTAGGAATTTTAGGAATTTTTAGAAAAATTTTAGGAGTGTATTTCAATAAAAACTAGATGTATATTTGTATACATCTAGTAAAACAACTTTGTATACATTGTAAAGAGTTTGCTTCACACCCTTCAACCATATATACTGATAGACTGTGCATGACATCAAAATTTCTGGCTCCAACATAAAATCACATGACAACAGTCAAAAAGATGGGTTACACCTGCTGTGCTTATGGTTGCTCTGAGCGATATAGTAAAGAAAGTTCTATGATTTTTCATGGGTAAGAAACGAATTAAATACCTAAGTCAATAAAGTTCAATTACTTAACCAGAAACTTGCAGCTATTGATATAAAAATATAGTAACTTAAGAAAAAAAAATGGAATGCATGTTCCAAATTCTTCGCAAATGTTCATCACATTATAAATCACAAAATGTAAACAACCCGATCATGCATGTATATAGTTCATAAGTAAACTTACCTGAAGAGTTTTCATTATATATGAGGCGCATTCACATAATACACCGAAAACACTGAAATTCTGCAGCGTAAATTAGTAATCATAACAGCATTTTTACACGAAATTTGGAGTTTGATGATGACGTGCCCAATGTTTGAGCCATGGCGGCTTTGATGCAGCTATTGCCAATGTGCAGTCCATTAGTATATATGGTCGAAGTTAACACCCAAATTTTTTGCATAACGTCTAATGTCTAAAGTTTAAGTATGATTTACTTCTAATGTTCAGTTCTTATCTTTTCACGTGTTATTATCATATTCAAGTATATTTACCACATTCAAGTTTCACTTTGAACATTAATATGCTGTTGAACCAGAAGCAATTCACGATTTTCACAGTAAAGTTTTCAGGTTTCACATTAAATTATAATATCCTAATAAGGTAATTGAAAACCAAGAACTATGTACAATTGTTCACTGAATTACTTTTTCATATTATTGTTTTAACCTTTTCCTGATTAGCCTATCTTTTTCTGCTTCTACCACAACTAATTTACTTTCAGTTTTCTTTATTTCAGCTGAACCTTGTATGATCAAGTTAGAGGCAACTGCTATTTCAACAGTATTTTGTTTTTCTACAGCTTTTCTCATTCTTTCTGTTCCCTCTTGAATTATTGCTAGGGAGGCTTCTTTATCGTTTTTAAGTCTATTTATTTCTGCATCATTTTCTTTTATTTTGTCATCAAACTCAGCTTTTCTTTTTTTCTCTAGCTGCTTTTCCTTATTTTCCCTCTCTTTCTGCTTCCTTTCTTTTACCTTTTTTGATTCTTCTTCCTTCAGCTTATCAACATACTCTTTATAAAATTTATGTGAATCACAAACACTATTTAACAAATTTCTTGTTATGGGAACTTTACTTACACATCCATAGTGTTTAATGGCCCTTTAACTATTCTTAATGATGTTATAGTTGAGTCTTTTAAGTTAGCCTTGTCCTTTCTTAACAGAGCAGTGTTAACCGAAAATCCCCTTTCTGCATCAGCATTACCATGAGGTAAAACTAAAATTGACTTTATGAGTTTAGCAAGATTTGAGTATTTTTCTTTTCCGCTAGAGTCTTTAATACTAAATATATTACTCCAGTAATGATCAATCCGCACTGGAATATGCCCTTCCTCTGAAAATTTCACTAGTTCATCTAGAGTTGGCTTATCGCAATTTAAAAGTTTCCACTCTTCTCTTACTCTATCAATTTGTTCCTCAGAAAGATGCAAAACACTTGAAATTCTGGTTATTTCCGAAAGTCCTTCAGTGACTGAAAGTTGAGTTGACTCTTTCTTTGGTTCTTTTACCTTTAAAACTTCTATGTCTCTTAGCTTTTGATTGCAGAATGGCAAATTTGACTTTAAATATTTTGTGGTTGCAATGAGTGATGATCTTACATCTAAGAGAAATAATTTCTGCCTGGTCTCCTGAACATTCCTGAGGAGATTTTTGTCTTCATACCAACTTCTAACTCCCCTAGTTTTTTCCATTAATTTTTGTTTTCAAAATCTACATTCTTTAGGTCTTCTCCAAATTTCCCTGCTATAACATCATCTTGGATAAACTGAGCCATAACATTCCTCATTAAAGTATTTAAATCAGAATATAACTGGTGTATTTTTGGTTCTTCACTCTGATAACATAATGAAAACTTTTCAAAATTTTGGTGTGAAAATGAAATTAATGCTAAATAGCAAGGAGTAAGCTCATTTTTCAGGAAACAGTGAATTCTTTTATACCTTGCCGAATTGCGCAGTTGTTTTTCAAATATTTTTTGAGATGGCAAGAAGTTTAAAAAATATTCTGTAATATTTAGCCATTGATCCAAGAGCCTCTGGGCTACAGAACCAACGGTTAACCATCTGTTGCTGACATGACGCAAAAGAAATTTGGCAGTGACCAATGTTATATCCTCGACAGATTTATAATCCTCTCGTCTTGCAGCACTACTCTTTAAAAAGTAATGCATATCAGTAGCAAATTCGTCAAAATCTATATTTAAGCTTGTCAAAAAAATTTTAAATGCATTACTAACAACATGCAGGTTGCAAAAACCTAGTTCCAAAGATTTCTGGCCTGTTTCTTGTTTTACAACTTCATTGAATTTGCGTAAAAAGCACTTATTTACATTTGGGCTGTCCATGGATACACAAATAATTCTGTTCAACGAAATATTGAAGGATGATAACACATCAAGAATTTCTTTTAGCAAAATATCTGCTGTTGCATGACCCAGAAAAACACTTGTTAGGTATCGGCAAGAAACTGAATTTATTTCTGAAAACCAGTACCTGAGATACACATCCAACTGCCGTTTCACTTGTGTATTTGTAGTTTCATCAAATGCTATAGTAACCTTTCGTGGGCTACTAGATGCAATGTCTTTTTTCAAATCCTCTTCAAAATATTTTGACAATCCATGTGATATCACATAAGCAACTTTTTTTCTTTAAGTTGCATTTTGGCTGCAATAGCAGAATCAGGAAACATTTCTTTGAAAAGTTCAACTGTTTCAGTGCATGAAACAAAAGACATATTGTCCTTAGCAACTTTCATGGCCCATAATGCTTCGGCTTTAGCCAACTGTAAATCATGACTCAGTACTTCACTAATATTTGTTTTGGGCTGAAGATCCCGTCCTCCAAAGGCTTTCAGGATGGACTTATTTTGAAATTTACTTTGAAATTTCTGCAAATGTTTTTCCTTTATGATGCGCTTTTACTTGTGAAAAGCCACTATTAGAAATGTTGAAAATTTCTGAACACAATATACACTTAGCAGAAAATATTGTTTCAGTTGCAGGACACCATTCTTTCAACTTCACTCCGTCCAATTCTTTGGCGAGCCACGCATAATTTCGTTTTGGATTTAGGCATCTTAAACACTTGTATTACTAACCAGAAAATGAAAGGGAAGTACAAAAACACGTTCCAATATTGCAAAACCAGACAACTTCCCGAAATTTGGCTGCGAGGATGTCAGATGAAAAAAAAAAAAAAAGCAGGTCACCACTAGAGAACTGAACCTGCACACAGCACAGAGAACACCATAAAAGACGTAAAACCAGAAACTATCATACGCATCTCACGCAAGTTCAGTCAAAGCGAGTCGGAGCCGAGATATATTGCGCATCGAAGGTCGCTGTCGCCGACGCATGATCGAAGGTCAATGATCACGTGCTCTACTGCCTGCCAAGATAATACTCAGCTACCATCCCATCGTCATTACCGGAGGTTACGGAAGGAGACCACATGTTTCCTCTTTGCTTCCACCCACCTGCGGTTTACAATAACAAAACATCAGCAGAAAGAGGAGGTTCCACAAGGCATGTACAAAAATAAAGTACGATCTTCTGCGTGCCACAGAGTTCGTCTGCAAAGCGCAAACCAGGGGTGAAAATGCCCCCTCCCCTTTTCCCTTAGATCTCTTGTTACACTCGAAAACTGTTCGAAGGCAAAAAAATGGAACGCCCGCCCCGAAGCAAGTGCATCTCGATGGCGTCATTTTTCCCTCCCTTCAGCAGCACAGCATATAGGCTGTGTTTCTACAATAACAGGTCTTTTTACCTTACCGTAATGGTAAATTTATTGGCGTTAATAACGGTTGTGTTTTTAATAAAAATAAGCTTACGAAAATTTTAGGATGAATAGCAAATTTTAGGTCTAATTTTAGGAATTTAAGGAGGGTCACAAAATATTAGGAATTTTAGGAGGAATGCGATCCCTGTATATATATATAAAACAACCTGCCATATTTTCTCACAAAACAAATGTTACATGAAACTTGTGGAAATGTACTGCAATGCTATCACTGGTCTATGGTTAAAAGCAGGGCTAGAAAATTACCTGGCGCCCAACTTTTTTACTTCAAATTTTGTAATTTACAGTACTTTGTTCATGGAAACAAATTGTAATTTAATAAAATCAAACTCTGAAATTTTCTGTTTTGATCGCATTTATAAATTCTGTCAGCTTTTATCCTGAATGGTGTTTTTCAAGCAGAGAAACGCGATAAAACACTTCGAGCCAAGTGACTAATCTGTCAGATAGCGGAAGCTATGAATGCTTCAGTTTAGCTGCCGGCCCGGGAGCTTTGGAAACAGCGTGATGCGGCAACGGCATCGCAGATTCTTAGAAAGGTGCAGACTTTTTCTATTTTCTTAACATTAATAGTTTTAAAGATTTCTTTAAATTTTAAAACAAAGGAAGGGAAATTTTCACGCATTTTTAACGTTTGCTCCCGTCTAAGATGTAATCGATAGATCACGCAGACAACTTAACTATAATCAATAGATGTCCCCTCACCCTCATTTTATTTTAGCTTTCATTCTTCCATATTAACAGGTAACTTCAGCTTGACGAGATATAATTGCTTTTCTGGAGTTTTGAATCTCGGAAGCGGTATTTTTATGCACTTTTAATGCACCACGCACATTTGATGTGCGTGGTGGTTAAAAAGGCATAAAAACATTTCGGAAGCTAAGGGTCGCAATTCCTCCTCTTCTCTTATATTTTTGGCATGGACGCCTGAATTTTAATCTAACTGAAAGTTAAATTAAGGCTATTTTTTTTTTTTTTACGAAACCCATACCATATTTTTAAAGCGTTATCAGTTTCTGCTGCAGTCAGCTTTCCGTAAATTGATGTTGCAACTTTTTTTCCACTTTTGCTTCCAGATAGCTTTGATAATGTGTCTTTTCTTGTTCTTCCTCTATCTTTTTAAACCATATTTTCACACATTTTTATTGTTCGTCTTTAACAGTCGCATTGCAAGACATTCCGGAAGTTGATCACGTTTTTTGCGTATTTTGGCTTCAGTAGCTTCATTTCAGTTACATTGTTGCGGGGTTTTTTTTTTTTTTTTTTTACAAAATTAATATTTATTAAGCGTTTACAACATTCCCTTCCGTTTCTGCGGCCATGCGGCATTTCGGAAGTCGACGGTCGTATTTTATTTTAACTTCCAGATGGCTTTTTTTTTTTTTTGGATGAGGTTTAATTTAGGGTAACTGGTTCCAGGGAAGGGAGAGAGCCAGTGCCGTAAGACAAACACAACATCCATGCCTCACCGGGATTCGGACCCCGTTTGGACGAATGATCAGAGGCCATCGCTTAGACCACTGCGCTACCGGGGCTGCACAGATTTTTTTTTCTAAAACCACATCTTTACGTATCTTTTGGACCAACGATTATCATAGCATACTCTATGTTTTCAGTCATCTGCAGCGGATTGACTATTTCCACAGCATACTCAACGTTTTATGTCGTTCATAATGGACCGACGATTTCCATAGCATACTCTACATTTTCTGTCGTACGTAACAGGCCAACGATTATAGATAGCATGCTTGATGTTTTCATTGTCCGTAGCGGACCGACGATTTCCATAGCGTACTTGATGTTTTCCGTAGTCCATAAAGGACCGACGATTTCCACAGCATACTTGAAGTTTTCCGTCGTCCGCAGTGGACCGACAATTTTCATAGTAACTACGTAAAATCCGCAGTACTTGGAGTATCCGAATCTTTCTTCCCACAGCATGATCTTCATTCAGCGTAAAGCGCAACAGTGTGCATGGAGAATTTACTGGCCGAAGTCCCGAGGATGACAGGGCATGGGTATTCTGGCGCATAATTTCCATTTTTGTTATATCTTTCATTTAGAGATATTTTTTTTTTTTAAATACAGAAAATTTTAAAAATCCTGAAGAAAAGTTCTTTCGGCCGGAAAACAAGACCGTATTAAAAAAAACCGGAAAACTTCCGCAAATTCTGGAAGAGTTGGCAGGTATGATTTAGCTGAAACATTAACAAATATTTCTCAAGGAAGATTCAATTTTTTTAAATGTACGGAAATGTGTGAAACATAGCGATCTATGCGTAAAATCGTATAGAACAGTTAAAATCCATAAAAAGTTGGCAGGTATGTCAAACATTTTGCTCTAGACAACTAAAAAACAAACAAAAAAATTAAGATTTTGATATCTACTACATAAATATTACCTTACATTCAACAGTTTAACTGTAGCAATGATATAAATTAAACAGCCTCAAAGTTTTAATTGTATTTAAGATTCTGAAGCCAATTTTGTTGGTGTATTATTTTCAGCAATCAGATTCCTGTACTAAATCTTTAGTTTACTGTTCACCATGTAACCTCTCTCACATTGCCCAGGAACAAGAACAAAATCAGTCTTCTAATTTTAATTGTAACCCAAGTTTTCTAAGAAATGGCATCTGATGGGAGAAAAAAAATGCTGAAAATAATATACTCTTGTATTTCCCATGACCTTAAACATTCCTTTAACTTCTGCTAATTTTCATATAACACAGATCTGGAATGGATTTCTGCAATATCATCGTACATCACTACAAAAATCAATTAGCAATTTATGTAAGTAACACTTACCAGGAACACCTCTACAAAACCTTGACTTTGGGTATGGCTTATTTTTGCAATAACGGTAGCTAAAAGAAACAAAAGAAAAGAAAACTTCTGGTGAACAAATTTTTAAATACAGGGAAATAAACAGTACAGCACAATGAAATTAAGTTTAGGTTTATTCCCGTAAATATACACACACAAATTTCTCTCTTAGTGCAGCTTTGGCACATCATGTTTTCCTTTTGTAAGAGTTCTTAAAGATGTGTCAGGTGAATATATGTATTCTACCTTCCATTCTATAATACACATAATATACATGCAAATTAAGACTAAATACTATAGGAAACTCACTACTGGAATTCTTCATGTTAACAAGTCCTGTTTTTAATATAACATTTCTTGCATACTTTTTTTATATAAGACTGATTTCTCACAGGATGTATGCTCAACTTATGACTATTCCCTCTTGAATCACTTAATTATGTTAACATCCTATGCGACTCATAAAAAAAAAAAAAAACATTCCTTTTGTTGCAAACACCAAAAACCAAACAAAGAACATTTCTTTCACCTCATCTCTAACATGACAAGAACCCATGCATACCATTGTTTATCAAAATGCCAGTACTTAAATTACTTCTGAGATTTTAAAGTTAAGATAACATTGAAATCCTTAAAAACGCATTAACACCTCTCACGAGAGGGCCTCTTAAAAAACACTTTTGCCCAGCTGTGTGGGCATCCTCAGGAAGGTTAGTGCTGCTTCTCAACAGCTTAAGTTTCCTGCAGCAGTGAATCTAAAAAGTCGTGACCAGTTGCTATGATAGTGTAGATGACATTGCCAGCCTGGAACCATCTATTATAAAATGAATTTAGTATGCTGCCTTTGGCTTGTAAATTATTCTCCCCTCCCTCCCTTTTTTACATTTAGACTATCAGAGCAACTGACCTCAACGCTACTATCTTAGAACTGCAAATGGTACATATATTAAATATGGAAAATTGGGCAGAAAATGGAAAAGGCCAAGAAACATACTTCAATTCAAAACAAGTCCTTGACTTTGAGTTTATAAAAAGTGAAGAATGGCATTACATCCAGTTTTCTATATCACCTTGTAACTGTTTATCAAGTATTTGTATAATTATGATATGCTGAATATTCCATCAAAAATCAGTGTGCAAAGGCAATCATGTTCACTTACCTTTCATTCAACCATTACAAGTTTTATGCACGATTAATGCAGTAGCAAAAATAATTTCTCATTTGAAGAAAATCATTACAGAAAACTCAATGAAAACTAGTTGTACCAGGAAAGCTTCAGGAACAACACAATCTTCACTGTGATTCAGAAGACCGTCGTGTTTTTATCATCATGAGCTATCCCAATAACATAATCAACCCTAAATATTGCTTAAATGCAAATGAGCTGTCCTTACTTGATGAAAGTAGTGTTCAAAAACATTGAAAAAACTTTGTGCATTTTTGATTACACAAAATAAATCATCCATCCAAATTGAATTGAAAGTTAATTTCAGTGTTCAAAACATTTGAAATGGCAAATTTATCATAGTGAAACTGGGCTTTGTGTAGGCACAGAAGAAAGTAGGGGAGGGTGCTATTTTTTTTAGACCAAATATTAAATTTTAATCAAATCTTGAAAAACTTTTGGGCAAACCCACTCATGAAATGTTTTTTCAGATGTTAAGAAAAAAAAATCCTGGTATTTCCAGCAATTTTTCTTTATATACTGCACTTTTGAAACTTGAGGCAAAATGTGCTAAACTCAAGAGTTTTTATTTAAAGCAAATGTCAAGCGGTTCAAGTATGACAAGCTTAAATTCTGTTCATCACATTCAAACATATGATTTATTCTCTAGATGCTTATACATAGCCTAAGTTTCCATTTCTTCTCATCAGGGGTTGATCAAGGTTTTTAAAAACACCCATTTTTGCATTCACAGCAACTTTATTCCTCTATAAGTATTTTATTACACTAACAGCAATTGTTCTCATTTCTTTTTTTATTTCAATTTATTCTTTTACTAACTGTGGTTCATGCTTCCCAGGCTAGCAGCAAGTTTTAATTATCTGTTTAATACAACTCAGTGATTATACTCAAGCTGAGATCTTGGAAAATACTCCATGTTGTATTAAACTAGGAAAGTCAAAGTTCAAAATGTTTAAGTGCTAGAGAAAAAGAAATAACCAAAAAAAAAAAAAAAAAACTGTCACTCATGCTACAACCTGATCCTCCATAAAAACAAATGGTAGGCATCTCCCTATATGATTCTCTCATCATACAGTGGGAGTGAAAAGTATTTGCACAGTTTTTACAGCTGATTGCAAGTAGACGACCATCACAAGAGTCAAAGAATGGGAAGAGAAAGTATTTGCACATGTGTACATAGAAGATGCAAATGTATGGGCTCTAACCAATGAGATATCAAGAAGTTTAGGTCACAAGTTCTCTAACAGCTATTTATAATGCCCACTTTCGATGGTGTTGAAAACTAGTTGAGTTATTAGATGTTCTGTAGCAACGCATACCTGCCAACAAATTGGAAAAGCCTTTGTCAGCAGTACCTAGTATTATTGTGCAGCATACACAGATGCTTTTTTATGAAACGATTGATCTTTGTGAAAAATGGATATGCACCACAACAAAACGTTACAACAAACAAGGACTAAAATGAAAGACACCAAATGTGCAAAACACAAAGTTTATAACCCTAACAAGTGCACGATAGGTAACATTTCAAGATTTAAGTTTGAAACCTCCATCAATAAAAATCAGATGCGTTCAGAATTCTATAACGCTTGACTTACGGGAAATCCAAACAAGTGAACGCACACTGCACGAACCTCCACTTATCATACTGCCTAGCGTTCGAATTATCCAGCGGTCTGCTGGCCATTGGCCAGTAAACTTCTGTCGGACCACTGAATTCTTGATTTTACTGGCCCAGATGGCTAGTAAGATTTTTTTATAAGTTGTCACAAGTTTAAAAATAAATTTTTATTTTGTTTACCTTGCTGTTCAGTTTTCTTTTCAGGCTGCAAACTAGTGATATTTTCATAAATTGCTATTGGACAACAGCTTTTTTTTTTTAATCCCTCACGATTTGTAAAGAGTGGAAGAAACAGCTAATACAGAAAGGCAGTTTTCCAGTCTTGTAATGGCTACAGCAGTTTATTACCTTTGCCTACGCTAGTGAATGTAGCAGAAACTGACATCAGACACATGCCAGCTTTTGTTACTGGCCCAAGAAAACACTAGCACAGAAGGTCAATAGGATGCATGAAGATAATTTTTGCAAAAGAGCAATTCACTTGAAACAGTTTTAAATGGGGGACTAAAACTAACTTCATGGGAAAGTAGTAGATGAGCAGTAAGACTAAAAAGAAGGAAAGGAAGCTAATCCTAAACAAAAAACAAACAAAAAAGCCAACTAACATAAGAATATTTTTGTATCCTTGTAGTCTCTTTGTTCCTTCTTACTTCAAAACAGATCAGGAATGCACTCTTACTCTGTTATATCACCAATCTATCGGGATCTTATTCGGGAAAATTCTTTGTTCTGTCAGTTGCACTTTAAGTTAGATGTTTTAAAACCAAATATTGGAGTTAATTCCATTAAAATGACACTATTTTCTACATATATTGTAAATATCTTAACATTTTTTTATTTTTTACGGGTCAGTGGTTTGCAAATTCTAGTGGTCCGCTGGGCCAGAAGATTTATTTGTAATTCTAACACTGCTGCCTCTAAAATTGTAGTTTGTCAAGATGAGACCAAAGATGGCAAAAAAAAAAAAAAAGAAAAAAAAAAAAGAAAAAAAGTTGAACGTTTTAACTGGGTGAAAAATCAAATCACAAAGCAAAAAAGACGAACTACTGTCAGTTTGTCTTTTGTTAACTCTGCAGCTTCACAGGCATCCACAGCATAATTTTAATTTCGGCTGACATCTTTCTCTCCCTATTTATTAATTGTGACTTTTTTTCTCTTTTCTATGCCCTCTGATAACGAGAGTGAGAATGTCGCGCATGTGGAAAGTAGCGATTCTTACGGGGGAAATCTTTGCTCTGTTAGACTTCCGATTTTGGAACCCCCACCCTTTTTTCAAGCTGAAATGCAAATATTTATGCAGTAAAATGATACTTAACAATAATACTGGACAGAGGCAAGATTGCTAGACAAAAGAAATTCGATTACGGAGGGGGAAAAAAAAAATGTGAACTCAGTCAGCCTTCCACTTGAAGTACGTAAAAGATGGAATTTCGTTGTCCGACGAACGTTCCTCTTGGTCCCCTTTGTCACCACCAACCCTCCCAAAATTTCTTTTCACTTGCGCATCAATCTCGTAAAAGACCAAAATAATAGCGGGAAAGGAGTAATTCCTCGAATTCGTGAAAGAACCTCTTGCCTAAAGATTATGGAGAAATTTTCGCACCGTCTAACTTCCGTTTTTGCACATTGTTACCTACAGTTTCAAGTTAAAATACAAGCATTTATGCAATAAAATGATATCTCACAAGAATACTGGACACACAGGCAACATCAGGAGAATTTTTTTCGATTACGGCGAAAATTTATACTCCATTTAACTACAGTTTTAGAAAGTTTTGAAACAGGAAATACCGTCCTCAGACGGAAAATGACCCCCTCCAATTTTCCTTCAGTTTTGCATCGATTTTGAGGATCTACAGATGCCAACATCTGAAGGAAGTCATCAGTAGTCCGCATGCACTACGCCAGTATTTTTTCCGTAGTGAAGTCAAGTTCCCACATTAAAATTTGCAGGGTAGCATGCGTATTTCCCAGAGTACACTGCTACATTTTTAGCAACATACCTAAGTCCCCTTAAAATAGTAAAAAAAAAAAAACTTGAGTAAATACACAAAAAATACATAACATTTCAACTTTACCTTTTAATAAATATGGTATAGTGTGTGATGCCACACACTTATGGTTATTCCTCCTGTTTTTTAGAGTGAAAATGCTGACTAAGTCTTTTCTGCCATGTGCGATTGAAATTGAAAGATCAACAGCACACGGGGAACAAAACCCATGGTTTTCGGATACCTGAGACGATTTTGGACGCGAAAATTCTTGCGAATAACTCTCTTTGAATTTTTGACAATTTTTTTTGCTTTTTAGATCCAAGAATATTAGTAGAGGCAGGTGGCCATTTACCCGACGCTATTGCAAGTAAATTCGTACACGACAAAGATGATTCACGGAAACATGCGACCGCTGTAAACATGGAAATTCCAACGAATAACATTCCTTGTACTGCTGAGAATTTTTATTTTTTTCACACCACTGAAACTGGAAGCCACTGAAGCACGCTTCATAACTACAGCAAATCACATCACAACTAATCAACTTTCAACTTAACAAGAACAGAAAACATGGAATCAAGTCTACCTCCGACAACTTATGTTAGTTTAGGACGCGGTTAAGGTTTTCCTGAAGTTAACAGACATCGTGCGTTGCGTACGCCATTCCATGGCAAGCCAGGTACAAAGTCATGTGATCATACAGAACCACTCCGCCCAAACATGCTTGCTGTGCGATGGCTTTGCGACGTTACCGCAAAATACACATTTGACTAGGCTAGACTTTTTTTTTTTAAAACTAAGTTTTATCCGGGAATATTAAGAGATTTCTGGAAAAATCTGTAGTTATTCACACCTTCTCCGTAAGTTTGAGCACGATACCCGTAGAAACCACTGAGGATCCGTAGCGCTTGGTATCTCAGAATCTATACAACGAAGGGGGGGGGGAAACGTGGAATTCAGTGAATCCGTTTGAGAACCACATGATATGAAATAACAGCAAAATAAAAAGAAATTTTTAAAACTTTGTAGAATCCGTAGTCAGACAACTAACTACATCCGTAGTAGTTGGCAGGTATGGGAACTTACTGTTTCACTGCATTTTGAAGGTAACAGTTATCGTAATATAAGTAAAGAAATAGGGATGTGCTTTTCTATCATTTGTTATGTAATTATGAGATATGAAGCTTGCAGAATGGCTAATATACTCCAGACAGGCTGCCCGAACACATTATCCGACAGATCGTCAAAGAATTATTGCACAAGTGCGACGAAAACCATCTACGCTGAACTTCTGGTGGATGCAAGAGGTAAGCAAGTGGAGTTAACAGGAAGAAGTGCCTGCTTTTTGCTATGATGTACAGTAAGACAAAGGTATTGACAAACAGCTGATTCCTAAAGTTATTGTATAAAATTAATAGTAAAAACAATTTTAGCTCAATGAACTGGTCACACAATAATTAGATGTCACTCGCACTGAACAAAAATTTTTGCTCATACTTCTGTCTTTTGAAAGCTCCGAAAGTATTCGCAAATACAAGATTTGCGTGGGCAAAAGTATTGGCACAGTGACAATATTTATAGAAATAAATTTAGCTTACGCCATGTCACGTGCCCAATATAAGAGCAGGGGTTATGCTTGCTTTTAAAAAGTTTTCGCCAAATGTAATCTGAAATCGCCAATTTTTTTTTTCCACTCTCCATTGGAAATATAGAAACCATAAATTGTTACAATAGTACAAAAGCAATAAGTTATAGATTATTTACAATTAAGCAACAAAATATTGTCATAGATCCTGAATCCTAATACAAAGAAATATGGACACTTATTTTCAATTCATTACTACCTATAAACAGAGTTGTATAAAAATAAAATGTATCTGCGTACACAACCATTGAAACAGAAAACTTGCTGTAAACCCGCGAATCATGATAACAATAGAATAAGATAATTTAAAGAAAAGTTAATATAACAAATAATTATTAGAACATTATAGATTCCAGGACAAAAGTACATTACAAATAAATGCACAGAAATGTGAGTAAAATGGACCTTAGTCCAAAACTTTAGAATATTGGACTATGCAACTCGTAAAAACAAGAAACTAATTAAACAAAGTTTTTATATCTAGAAAAGCAGTTCCGTCAATGAACCTTCAAAAATTATAAATAGCATTTTCAGCAACTTGATTCAAAAATAGTAGACTTCTAAATTACATAAGGAAAATATTTTAATCTAATAACTGGCAACTGCAAGAGGAACTTGGTAATAAAATTTAAGGTCTTTCTGTGTAAACAAAACTTTTGTTACAGTTCCTATATATTGAGAACAGGACTTGATTAAATCAAGGCCAGAAACGTCTGTAAAAAAAAAAAAAAAGAATTCTCTATCGGAAGATGTGAAAAATAGTTTACCCTTCTCACGTTAAGATAAAGCCGAGTGTTTTAAATTGCTGTAAATAACTTTTTTAATCTACAAGCAAAAACTATATGCAAAATCTGCTAATAATTTGGAAACTAACCGCGTACGCCTATATTCCGCGACTCTGCCTATAAAAAATTTTAAACAAAGAATTGTTTACAGGATAACAGGGTGTCCACAGAACCATCAAACCTTATTTCCCTGACCAAATATATAAGAAATCCCTGACCTTACACAAATAGGTTTATCGAGTTTTTCAATACATATATGTGCCATGATAATAAATAAAATTGAATTGGATAATTGAGAAACTTATATTTAAGTGTTTCCGTTTCACGTATGAAGTTTCCCACATAATTGACTCTTTTTAAATCGGCCTCCACCTTCCCTATAGTCGTCCAACTCACACCTTTTTAATTTTAAGTTTACTCTGTTTTTTTTCATGGTTTTACATTTATTGAAAAAAACACTCAAACAAACCCATACACAATATTCAGAACAGTTACTATAAAAATATTACAGTAGGAATAGTCACCATTTTTATTCCTTCCGTACTCTGTCTTATTTCTTTCAATTACTTTATTTCATTATCATCCCCCCCTCACCCCGCTTCAGTTCTCTTTCTTCTTCGTTTTGAATAACACTTTTTTCTCTCAAGATAATCCTCATATCTTCATCTGGAGGCTCTTACAGAAAAAAGAAGCCTTCTATTGATGGCAGTGTGCTCTACTCCTCCCACATTTTTAATGGCATCAAAAACTGTTCTCTGACAAATCAGGGATTCTTCTAGATTTTCCACAAGAGACTTATTTGACAGAAAATCCACCTTCCACTGAAGTATTTCCACGAGACATTAATAATGAGACAAATTTTTATTACATCCCAAAGTTCACCGAATTGTTTTTGGTTGTCAACTAGAGCACTGTAAAATTTGTCTAATCCAATGGAATCGTCATGACTGTCTAAAAATTCAAACTAAGATTTTAAAGCAGATTGAGCTTCTACACACAATGAAGTGTACTGTTTATTAGCTTTTTCAGCACAGTCATCTGAAATCCTGTTTGCACTAAGTAAAACTTTAGAGCACAATTTTCACTCTCTTCTTGCCTAGACTCTGCTGCTGCACTATAATATTTGAGTCCAAACAAGTTACCCCACGGACAAACTTAAATTTTAGTGGGTTTTTCTCACGAAGTTTTTCAATCATACTGGTCATAAGTTTCCTAAATTCAAGCTTAAACTCTAATATCTCCCTTTCTGAGCACTTCACTTCTTTTAATGGCTTTTTAGCACTAAATCCAGTATCAACTTTTTTCAATTGAGAGAAGATTTTCACTTTTTGATACATCTAAAGTTAACAGTTTTGAGACACTACCAACATTGCCAGCTTTAAATTCCAAACTTCCACCAAAAATCTGTCAAATGCGTTCAGAATACCCCAATGCTTAACTGACTGGGACTCCAAGCATGTGAAAGCGCATTGGGTCAACCTCCCCTTGCCACATGAACGTGCATTCAGGGGCTACCTCCAAAATTGGAATTTGACAAAAAGTACATACGGTATATCATGAAATTAAAAAAAAAAAAAAAAACTAATGTTGAAAAACAAAAGCAAAATTTGTAGAATCCGTAGTTTCAACAGTGGGTTCCGTAGTAGACAACCGAATCCATGAAAGCTATGTACACTCCGTAGTACTTGGCAGATACGAAAATGCTCCCATAATGATTTGGGGGTTCCTTTCAGCAAGCATAGTCTGTTGCCAGTAGTGATGATGCACGACTATGATAGGCATTGATCAGATACTGTTTTACTAAAACCAACTGTTCATTACAAAAAGAGAGAAAAAAAAATTACTAGTAAAACACAACATATCTCTTATGCTAGAATATTTTTAAGGTAAAATTTTACCAAAACTGAAGATACCAAATGGATTAACTCATGCAGGCATATTACTTAATTTTCATTGACATCTGAGATGGTGAGGTATTTTACTGTATTTTTTTTTATTATAATGCAGTATGAGTAGCTGCGGCTTATAATAATTTTTGATAATACAGTATAAAATTTCAGCCATTATTACCAACAGTAAAACAAATCAATTTGGGAATGGTTCATGGCTGACACTGAACTATATAGAATTAGGGGTGTGTCAACTCTTCATTTATTAAGATACACCAAATTTAACTAAAAACAACTGCAAAAAAATATAATACAATCCAGCCTTTTATAGGTTAAGTGGGATCATACAATGACCTGCTGAGCTTTCACTTGCTAACAGGCAGCTTTTTCATTGTACAGCTTTTTCAATGTAACAGGCAGCTTTTTCAATGTACAGTGGGCTCATTCAACATGTGTCAGCTGACCCCTTAGATTTGTTCCAAAAAATTACAGTAGCTACTCCTACTACAGATATAAGATATTCCAAAGGGATTTGCTCCAAAAAATTTATATCACTTGCTGCACCATTTTGAAATTTGGTGAAAAACGCGTTTTTTGAAAGGAATGTCAAAAACGGCATATTTTAAAAATGTTATTGCGTTTAAACTATTTGGGCGATGGCGATTCAGTTCATTTTTGTTTTGTTTTGTAGCTAATGAATTGATTTTTAACTTGACATACTTTAAATATGCATGTTATAATTATTAGTAATGAAAACAATTCACTTTTTAGGTACAAAATTTTGGTTTTTCTGTCATTTAACGATTTTTTTCCTTACACTAAGTTTTTTAAATAAATAAAGATGGCAATGACTAGTCCACCAATGGTAGTTTTACAGCAAATTTTATTTATTGCCTAACATATATACAGTCTATACAATTCAACTTCAAAATATGCAAAAGTACGAAAATGCACTATTTTCAAGTAGCAATAAACTCAAAAACCCCATTTTTTAAAAATCTTAAAACTTGACCTTATGTTGTCCTATTAGTATATTATCAATTGGTGGGGGCAGAATTGTGTGTTTTTTGCCTCGTAAATTTTGAACGTTTTTTATGAAAATGACACTTCTCCAGCATTTGCGGGTCGCAAATAGAAACGATACAAAAACGTATACAATTGTTCTTTACAATGAAATTTTAAAGCCACCCTGATTTTTAAGCTCCACTGGACACTTTTATAAGTAAACTTAAGTTACTCATTTAGAAAAAAAATAATGAAAAAAGAACAAAAAGAAAAACATAGAAAATGTGGAAAACCGAGAACTCATTGAACTGTTTGTCTTTTTACAATTTTCTGATTTCTGTAACACTGAAACAAATAATCGTAAACAACTCCATGTTAGCTGAGATCTATAAACATTATACTAAAATAATTACAGAGTAAGTTTACATAAAGTTCAGACACTGCAGATCTGTTGGATCTGGTTCAGCTCCTTGGTATCGAAAATGTGGAGTCGAGCGGATTGTCCGCAGGGAGTGGGTTCCTTCACCTTTAGCACTACATTGTTTAATGGCACTGCACATACAACCTCTCTCTTTCCACATTCCTCTGGCTATTGGAACCCTTTAGCTGGGCCATGGGGATGCATAAACTACACAATAATGTCTTCGAGCTCTAGAGATATGCTCATTATCTGTCCCATACACCAATAATCATTACATACACACCCAACAAATTGACCTACTATGAAATCACTCAAAGAGTACCTGTTTTTTACTTGGCTTGTTATTTCTACTTTCTGCACATTATGTTTAATTGTTCTTGCCATATAAGCTTCATTATTTTGCACCAACCAATAATGCTGAGATTGTAATCCTACAACAGGTTTTACAGTGATCCATTCTTTTTCTTTACAAGACCTGAATTTTTGAACAACTTCACTTTTGAGGTGTAGTATTTTCGTATTACGTATAAGATTTGAAATTGTACAAACAAATGAAGCTGCGTCTCTTATGGCTTCCACAGATTCTTTTTGTAAATTAAATCTTGTAGCATAGTGCTTGCATATGCCACCTACACCATCGCATGCACTCTTACCATGCCCAGTAGCTGAAAATATCCACTTTCTTTCTGTAGTTGGATTACCCTTAGACAACTCATGAAGTTGATATCGATTTTTGAAATGTGCGGCAGCTCCATCTGAAACGTAAACTACTGAGGTCTTAGTTTCCAATGGATACCATTTTGAAATGTCATTTTTTATAAGACCTATGGCACAGAGAGTGTGTCATGAGCTGTGTCATGGGTTATATCATCAGACACTACTGCAAAACTTTCTTTTCACTTGACCAATTTGTGCAACACATGTAAACAATGAGATTTGTACATTTTGCCAGTGATAGCTTTGTATCTCATCAGGCAATATAACTGACCAGTTCTCTGCAAAATCAAAATGTAAAACACACGCAGAACTCCCTTTCGCAGAGATTTTAGCTTTGGCTATTCCTTCTCTCTGGATTTTTCGGATATAATTATGAGGAATTGCTTTATTAATCCAATGTCTAGCATCTTCAAGGAACCTTTAGTAGGTACAGTGTTCTTTATAAGGTCATTACGTTCCCAAATAGCATATGTAACTTCTTCATTCAACAAGCCAAGAGTATCAGCTGTCAGTGCATCTGTACCGAGACAGTCACCACACATTTGGAGCCAACAATCTTCATTGTCTGTTTTGTTACACAAACACTTAAGTAAAAGAGCCTCTTCAGTATACTTTTCATTAGGTACATTTTGGAGAGCTATGCTTATTAATGTAAGATTACTACAGTAAATGCAAGTACAAACTGCTTGTATAGGTTGAATTTTCACCCACTTTGGACATAGTGAATAAAATTTTGAAAGTCCAATTTTTATTCCTTCGTTTTCCTTTTTCAATATACTGTATGTCTCTTTGATTGATCTTGTAATAAATCTTTTTGCCTTTTTAACTTTCTCACCATTACCATCTTTAACACATATAACATCTTTTTTGTTTGGACTCTCTCTTGTGCAGTCTTTGCTGTCACCTAGGTAGTATGACAAAGCAATTGCCTTAGTATCTGCAGACAATGGATGCCCACTGTAGGGATCAGGTTTAGCATAAATTCCTTTTTCTTTTTTAACACTACGTGACTTATCTATGATGTACTTTGATACTGAAGGTAACTTTGCCTCCAGTTGCATTTTAGTAAAAGTATGTGGTAACAGTGTCAATAATTGGACTTTTTCATTGTATTTAGAATTTTGAAGAGCTGTGTTAATGTTAAAAAACCACTGATTGCAAGTATAACAGTCAGGTTTTTCAGCAGAAGGTTCACTTGAAATGTCATCATTGACACTATACACTTCTAATTTCTTCACAGATGCAGTTACTAGTACTTCCTCTAATTTCAACTTTTTTCTTTTTACATAACTTTGCCTCCTCTCAGGCCTAACTTGTGAAGGGGATTTCAATGGCAACATATTTACATCAAGAATGTTAATACTTTTGTTGACAGCCTTTACAATCTCCTCACTTGCAATAAAAGGTTCATCAGATGAAATTTCTTGTTCGGGTTCATTTGTAAGTTCCCCAAATTTTTTTTATAAAAAACAACACAATTACTACACAAACTGTCATTACTTTTTACAATAACAGACCTACCTACAATCCTTTGAATTGAATCAGCTAAATCAACACCACATAACATCACACTCTTACTTTTGTATACAGTTTTTTTTGTGTCTTCTAATATAGTCCACACACTTAATATCGTTCAGAACTATGATAATCTGACATTATTAAATAGGCCTATTCAGCAAAAATGTAAAAAACATATCTGAGAAATCACAAACACATATCAAGTGTTACTCTTCCAAACAAAAGAACAGACTGCACAGTAGTTATAGCACAGGTGGGTGTGGCCATGGAGGGGGAGGGGCCAGTGAGACAGTTGATTAGCTGTGCAGTGAGCAAACACTAGTCATGCATGTGCATGTATGGTCCTGTTGATTCAGCATTGCACAGGTGTAGAACAAGCTTATTTGTTGTTTAAGCATTAAGACTAGGTCAGTTCATTTAATAACTTAACTTTATTACAGAATTTATTATATAATAATTAAAATTATTTTATATTTTTTTATTTACTAGATTAATATTTTAAATATTTTTACTTTAAGTATTATAATTAGTCTACTAGCCTATATTTTAACTTTCAGAGCTAATTTAAAACAAAACTTTGTAGTGTTTTTCTGCGACCTGCAAATGCTGGAGAACTGTCATTTTCAAAAAAACGTTCAAAATTTACGAGGCAAAAACACACAATTCTGCCCCCACCAATTGATAATATACTAATAGGACAACATAAGGTCAAGTTTTAAGATTTTTAAAATGGGGTTTTTGAGTTATTGCTACTTGAAAATAGTGCATTTTTGTACTTTTGCATATTTTGAAGTTGAATTGTATACTGTATATATGTTAGGCAATAAATAAAATTTGCTGTAAAACTACCATTGGTGGACTACACATTGCCATCTTTATTTATTTAAAAAAACTTTTCTTAGTGTAAGGAAAAAAATCATTAAATGTCAGAAAAACCAAAATTTTGTACCTAAAAAGTGGATTTTTTTTCCTTACTAATAAGTATAACATGCATATTTAAAGTATGTCAAGTTAAAAATCAATTCATTAGCTACAAAACAAAAATGAACTGAATCGCCCAAATAGTTTAAACGCAATAGCATTTTTAAAATATGCTGTTTTTGACATTCCTTTCAAAAAACACGTTTTTTACCAAATTTCAAAATGGCGCAGCAAAAGTGATATAAATTTTTTTGGAGCAAATCCATTTGGAATATCTTATATCTGTAGGAGTAGCTACTGTAATTTTTTGGAACAAATCTAAGGGGGTCAACTGACATGCTCTGCCTGAATTGAGATGGAATGGGCCAGTGGTCTGTTCTTAAATGCATAAACCACTGTAGTATAGGTGCAGATTAGCACTCACTACTCAGCAGATGGCGGACTGGCAACTTTGGCAATTAAATTTATTTTTGTGGTAGTCAGTTTGGCCATTTGTCATTTTTGGTGCCAATTTACAGAAATATAATTCAGAAGGTAAAATGAAGTGAAACCAGTCCTAATAACTAGTTTTGCCACCGATAATCGATGTTTAAGCCTCTATGTTGCAGAACCCTTTTAGTGTGATGCAGGCATGGAGCCGATTTCTCGCCCCACGCTTGTTGTAATAAAAGTGTGGTGGGTTGACTGATCAGCCCTTGATTTTGACCCGAGTAGTTTCAGAATTGGACAACAGATATCGGCATAATGATCATATCATTTTGAAATGAAATATTCACGAATCATAAGAATCGTATCATAAATAAGTTCGCCCGCGTTCGCATAGGCTGTATGCACACTTTCGTCGCACGACGGGAGGCAGGCTAATGTTAGCCAGCTTTTCCCAATATTGAGGGAGACTTGTTGGCATAGGATTGTGGGTGAATTATAAAGCGCGACACTGTATGAAATCACTTTTTTGAGTCGTTTAAAGTGCAATAACATGCAAATCATCCCATCTCATAGTTGTGACAACACTGTATCTATTTTTCTTGTGGACTCTTGCCACACAGGAGAACAAAAGATTTTTTATTACTAGAAACTCTTCACATTAGTTTCTTTTTTCCCAAACAAACCCAACACAATTGCAAAACGGCAAGAATTACAAATTCCCCACATCTTCTCCAAACTCGTGTGTTAGATGAGGGCAAACATTATTGGCAGCTTGTCCCTCAGTTATTTGCAAAGACAAGCTGTTTTGCTAGGGCACAGAATCTTTGTAAGATTATGAAATGGCTAGTTGTAGTGAGTGATAATTTGCCAAGTGAGTGATGATTGGAATCACCTTAGAATAACGTCTATTTGTGAGGATATACACTGGCGGAAAGTGAAAAAAGGAGACGTCTGATACCAACGAAATTTACACAGCATAATAATGGAATACAGAGGATAACGTGATCAAGACATTATTGAAAAATACAGCTGCATTTGCTCGTAAACTGAAAAATAACATTTCCATGTAACATGGTTAGTACGAGGTTTAACCGCCATGAACTGCATCACACTGTGCAATTCTGGCATAGAGTCTGTCGCCAGCAAAGATTCCGCAGCTGCAATTGGCGCTACAAGAGGAATGGGTCGCGAAGCCTCAACAGCTCCTTGACAACCTCGTCCTGAGCATGGAAAGATGATGTAAATCCTGCAACACAGTTAGGGCTGATCATATCCCCTACTAAGGACTGGATTTTTCTTGGCAGCCGCCTGTCACATGGATGTTTGTCTTTTGTCCAGTTGTGCTCGAAGCTACCTTTCCAATAAAGTGCCTTTGTATCCTTTGGATTCCTTGTTTGGACAATTTTACTCACTTGTCCCACATTCTTACATCTTGGGGATCTTATGGTATGGTTTGAGTTAATGTGGAGCACTTCTGCACGACGTTACATTCGAAAAACAGTCTCGTCCTTAATTTTTGCACGCCAGTGTATATCTGTTTTCCCATCTTGAACTATATTTTTGTCCCATAAACTAGGATTTTATTACTTTACATATATCCTGTGCAACGTTGTTTTAAAATAAAAAGCACCTACCTTACACTCCGTACATTTTATTGTTACATTGTTACTTTCACATACAAAGTAACAATGCCTTTCTTAAATATGGTTGAACGTTCGTCACAAACGGACTTACTAGAAATTCTTCCATGACTATATGAAAATTTGAAAAATCATTCCTCAACACTTTACAATTTTGAAGTTGAGTATTCATTTAAACCACAAGTACCAGACACACAAGCAGAGTTCGTGTTGCTAGATCAGTTATGTAAACAAGCAAGTGCATATTTAGCTCTACAGAGAGGTTGTGAATACGGATTTACTCTACCATCTACCAGTACTACACCTTCAACTGCCAAAGCCACAGAACTTCAGGCTTTAAACCTGGATCAGCTCATTGGCCTACCAACAAATAACCCGAACTGTGGATGGGATTCAGTCAAGTTCGATAAATTATAGCAAGACTATCTGCTTCATGCTCCAACAGAAAGTTTACTGCTAAAAGGTTTAGGGATAATATAACATTATATAAGTTATATAAGTCAGTCAACATTATATAAGTCAGAAGTTATGTTCATAATGAAAACCACACAGAAAATTGCACGAGTGTTAGATAGGAGAGAAAAGGAATGGGTGGCTAAACAAGATATTTTAACAACAGAAAAGTCTATCGAAAGTGGTCAGAAAGCAGTGAAGAGTAGAAATGTCCCTCACAAATGCAAAAGCTAGGGTGGACCTTTCACAACTATTAAAGAATTAGAGAATTGTACAGAACAAAGTGATGATGAGAAACATTCTTCAAACTGAAGTTTGCTTCCGGAAGCAAAATTCTCCTCGAGATGTTTATCCTAGGCCAAGTTTATATAGAGTAAATCAAATGTCCATAGAGGAATTTAATTCCACAATACTTAATAACCAATGAAGATTTTATCAATTAATCTCAGATTCCTGATATGACGACTGATGAAGTCTTGATAGTTTTAAGTGCAGATATCAGTGAAAATGAAACCACAACAGGAGAAACTGTTCCTTCAACACCTGATGACGGTGAAGTTCTGATAAATAAAATGTGTGTGGTTATTTGGGATCAAAATGATAAAAGAGAGTGGTATCTTGGAATGTGTGTGGAAAAATGTTAAGATGGCACATATCAAATAGAGCATTTAGAACGTTGGGGAAACCCTAGTGAGGATCTTCATTTACGTTGGAGATACCCAGTATATCCCAAAAAATCTGAAATCTGCAAAGTTGCTCCAGAACAATTCTTACCATGAAATGTTATTGAGTCATGGGAGTTTGGCAGAAACATCTTTCATTCTAGAAAACTGCCATATCATTAATAGTTTGTTTGTAGCCTTTTTAAAACAGTAAAAACAAGTAATGTCACAATGGAAAAGAATGGACATAAGGCTTATGTTGATTATTATATAATAAAAACCTTTGCAAATTTGCTCTATTGTCATATTATATACAAGTTTGGTTTATGCTCAATTTGAGTGCTCCTCTGTATTGGTAGACCCCAAAAGCCTAGGCAAAGACACCAAAATCATCATCCTATCTTAAAAAATACTCCAGTTATCAGCAAAAATGCTATATACCTTAAACGTGAGACGGAAAACGCAGTTCTGCTCACTATATTTCTTGACGCACCCTGAAATCTCAACCGATTAAAGAAAAAATAATTTATATGGTCCAGACATCTTAATGCACAATTTAAGAGGCTGTTCGGGTGAATCAGAGATTGTCACATTTTTTGCCCATGTATAGTGAAATGTTATAAAAATCTTAAAGTTCAGGAACAAATTTCAGTCCCCCAAAAAATTAAAATTTATGGAAAGTTATTTTTTTTAAGCTTGCAATTTCTAAGAAAATTGCTTAGAATTTCTGGCATATCCACACACATTTCATGCAGCACTTTTAAAAAAGCTTAAACTTCAATGTTGCAGAAGCCGATACATCGAAAAAACATTTGAGGTGTCATGACTGATGTTTGAAACTGGTAAAGAATATTTTCTACGTAAAGTAAATGAATTTCTTTTTGTTGCATTCTTGTAAAGAGGAAGGGTATCTTTTTATGTCGTGAATTGGCTGTTTTAGTCGGATGTTTTGTCGGCAAAATCTAGTTCTTTTTCTTTAGGAACCGATACATAAAAAAACTAATATTCTACTGATACATTGAGCATTTTAACAAATATCATTGATTACTTGATTTGAATTGGTGAGTAATTACCATTATATTGAGCAGACATTTTACCAACTGATGTGCCCATTTACTGCTGCAGATGCAAAAGTACAAATTCTACTTATTAGCAAAAACATGGAGGTTTTCACTGATTCATATTTTAGGAATAAGCCCAGAAGAAAAAGTCTTACAAATTGGTCTTTATTTTGTGAAGTCATTGGCTTTTTCTTTTATGTTCAGATAAAGCCATCATTTAAATAACAGTGGTTACATTTAAGTCCCCATCTCTTTTATCCTGGATACTTCTTTTTGGCAAATAAGATTTGTTAACTTACCAGCCAGTTCTCTTTCTTTTGGCCACTAACTTTTTGGACTTACCAGGCACTTAGCTAAAATTCAAGTCTACACCTATACACTGCAGATGTCAACCACAGGCTAAGTGACCTTCACCTCTTGTCGTGCAAGACTGATAATCATTGCCCCAAGGTGACTCACACCTCTCCCATCCATAAATGGGATGTGAAGGTCCTTTACTTATTAGGAGTGTGACACAAGTACAACAATGAACAGTGGTGACAACTGTTATTCAGTGAATAACTTGGCTCATATCTGCACTTTTGCCTACGATATTATAACATGAGAGTTGCACTGAAGATTTGAAAGGTACTGCAGCTTTGTGGTACTATTCTCAATAACGAATAGGAAAATAAATAGAACTGTGGCATTCTTAGAAAATAATTGGGAGGGAAGTTAATTTGAACTGAAATGACCTCTACTTTGGCTAGCATTAAAATACCAGTTCAACATATAATTTTCACTATTAAATGTCTTATGTATGATCAACAGTGTATGTAGTCCAAGAATCTCATGTGAGGAATATAATTTCAGAAAAATTATATTCCTCATTTCTTTAGAACTGGTACTATCGTGACAGCTTCAGAAACAACACAATCTCCATTCTAATTCAGAAGACCGTCGTGGTTTTTATCATCATGAGCTATCCAGATGACATAATCCAAACTAAAAAATTTACAAGTCAGTCTTTCAATAGAAACTTGTTCTGACACGAGAGCTTCAGAAAGAAACAACACAATCTCCATTCTAATTCAGAAGACCGTCGTGGTTTTTATCATCATGAGCTATCCAGATGACATAATCCAAACTAAAAAATTTACAAGTCAGTATTTTAATAGAAACTTGTTCTGACAGGAGAGCTTCAGAAAGAAACAACACAATCTCCATTCTAATTCAGAAGACCGTCGTGGTTTTTATCATCATGAGCTATCCAGATGACATAATCCAAACTAAAAAATTTACAAGTCAGTCTTTCAATAGAAATTTGTTCTGACAGGAGAGCTTCAGAAAGAAACACAATCTCCATTCTAATTCAGAAGACCGTCGTGGTTTTTATCATCATGAGCTATCCAGATGACATATTCCAACCTTAGTATTGTTAACATGTGCAAGATTCTCACAGGAAGTAGAAACTTAATGCTATAACTTACCTGGATTTACTCATGTCACATGCATATGCAAACCTTCAAATAATGACATTGTGGTTGGTAATGAATAGCTAGATAGGACTCGCTCACTGTCGGCTGAGGGAGTCCAATCTAGATTGGTGTATGGAATACTAGAGTTATAAATGGCAAGACAAGTGAGGTGATTAAAGAAATGAATAAGTATAGATATCATGTGCTGTGTGCAAGTGACACCAAAAAGAAGGAAATTGGGATAGAAGAAATGAATGGAACGGTGAGTGTGTGGTGTGGAGCATTGGATAATGTGAGAACAGGCAGGTGTAGGCATGATTTTAAGGTATCTGTACACCTATAAAATGCTATTTTTGGTCAAAATATCAATTTTCAATTTTGTTCTAATACTAAAGAATGTTCTTTTATCTTTCTAAATCCGTTTAAAATTTGTTTCCAGAAGTACTGTTAAAAGTAAATGTTTAATTACATTGCAATTTTTTAAAATAATGCTTAAATTTGATCCTGTATATAAATCAAAACAAATATTAAAATTTCTATTATTTAAAATACTTAAGAGGATCTGGAAACCTGTTTTGTTCAAGCATCTGGCAACAGTTATGATATGGCAAACTAACTGAGAGGTTGTTTGACACAAAAATATGAAATTAGGCATATATGATGCTCACACAATTTCTTGATTGCTTTCGAGGTTGTTTTAAAGTACTAGCCAAGTTGAAATTGAAAATCCAATATTTTCATATTGCTGTTATATAGATATTTAAATAACATTCAAATCCACGAACAGAAAAGTTTTGTAAGCCATCAGGATGAAAAAAATAACTATTTTGCATAGTACTGGAAGTGGGCAGTAGTAGGAAAAGCTGAACTTTCACACGGGGGAGGTGGGGGGCAAAGTGTAGTATCTTGCATTTCACTCTCTAATGTATACAACCATGACATTTTCATTGGTCACATGCCTGCCAGCTAAATAGATTTAATGTATGTATTTTGTTTCAAGAAAATTAAATATAGTACAATATAATGTAAGGGGAAAAACTGCTGCTGAGGTCATGTGCATAGAAAATCACTCACCTTAGTTAGTTACAGAACGATGTCTTTCATCAAATGAGAAAATTAATGAAATGTCTTTATAAGACAATGTTGTATGGAAATGAAATCTTGGAAGTTTGAAAAACTTCAGACATGTTTGTTGATAAATAATAAAAGTTTGATGAATGTTCATTCTTGATTTGACACAAAATCATTAATGAAGAAATATAAGTCATTCACAAATAATGAAATTTCATTTTCTTAAGTTGTTTGTCTTAATTTGTTTTAACCTTTTATGAATTAGCCGGCTAATTTTTCTTTTGAACCAATTAATTTGATTTTAATTTGCTGCGTAAGTTAGATATATTTAGCTCCTTTTATCTTCTTTTTATTTCTTCATCTTGTAATTCTTTATATTCTGAATATGATTTCTTATTTTGGCATAAATCTCTATTTATAGAATCATGCAAATCGTTTTTCTTAAAAAATTCCAAGGCTGACTTATACTGCCTGATTTTATATTTCATGGTTTGAACAGATGAAAATGTTTCAATTTTCATGTTGCCAGATTCTTTATTAAGTACATCCCCATCATACTCAAGGAATTTTTCACTTGAAAGCAAAGAAAATAACTCAAAAATGCCTTCATTTTTGAGAGGGCAATGTTTAACTTAAAAAGTGCATGTTTTGGGATTCATTGAAATTTATTTGTGTGAATATTAAACTGGAGCACACCACTCCATCCAAACTATAAAATTACTGACATTTAAAAAAACAGGGTAGGGGGAAAGTTGCGCTAGCGGGGATTACGATTGCCGGCGTAATCTTCGCTCAGTCTGACTTCCGTTTTCGAACATTCCCCCCCCAATTTTTCAAGCTAAAATACAAATTTTTATGCATTAAAATATTTAATAACAAAACTAGGCAGAAGAAACATTACAAGAAGAAAGTAGGAATATGGGGGGAAATTTTTTCACTCTTGTTTAAACTTCCGTTTTCGAGTTTTAAAAAATGAAATGTTTTCTGACAGAAAAAGTGGAATACCGCAAATCCACGAAACAATCTGTATGAGTAAGAAATGACTAAGAAATGGAAAAAAACAAATTTTATGGAAAATGAAAAATCAATACTGCGTTACTCACTCTGCCGTGAAAATTTTTTATGGGGCACGGAAACGGCGCAGATTCTACCACGGACGGGTTAAATACAGATCAAGAAATTTAATTGTTTAATAAAAGGGGCAAAAATGATTGCTCTGTTGATTAGTTTTGAAGAAGTATGTATTAGAAATAGAGAAACATGCATTTCATTAGAAAAATTATTTAAAAAAAAAAGTCTCTTTTTCACTATAACCGAAGATAATAAAAACGAGGAATATGACAAGAAAATCTCAAAAATAAAAATATAATTAGGCAAAGACAGAAAGAAAGGGGGAGGGAACTTGGTCGAAAAAATTTAATGAGGAAACGGAAAACGACATGACATTTTCCACACCCAAGAAACTTCCCGAAAATATTTAAAGTGTTAGAATCTTGAAAACACGAAAATAAACTTTACACAGATGTTTAATAATGTTATTTCACAGATTTTAGACTTCCATAGCATACTTTATGTTATTCGTTGTCCGTAGCGGACAGACGATTTCCATAGCATACTCTACGTTTTCTGTTGATTAGAATAGTAACTACATAAAATTTGTAGTACTCGGAGCCGCTGAATCATTCTTCCCACCGCATGGTCTTACTCAAAGTCAAGCGGAAGAGTGCTCACGGGGAATTTACGTACACCGAAGTCCCGACGGGGCACAGCGGTCCTGGCACAAAACCTGCCTTTTGTAGCAAGATAGCGCAAGACTTGTTTTGGCACACTTTGACGCAGAATTTCAATCCCTGAAACACGAGAAGTCATTCCCTGTCATTCGAAGTTATTACGATTTTGCTTTCCGGAAGAGGGAGGAATATCCCCCCGCCTTAAAAGTTTAATTGCATTTTTTGGAATAATATCGGTAATACCAAAAAGCGGATTTCCGCGCAAGTCTTTCATGCCTGATAGTCAAGATGGCGAAATTTATAAATCATAACATTTAATTTTGATTGAACTTGAACATTTAATTTTGATTTTTTTATATTTTGCCTTCATGCAAAACATAACAAAAAAATATGCCTGAAATGCCTTGTAACTTTATGAGAATAATATATTGCAAGAGAGTATAAAGAGAATAGACTATTATGATTGTACATAACATCCATTAGATTTTTTTTATTCTTATGGTATGAAATATGAATTGCTATAAATTTTGAATGATTTTCTTTTTGTCTAACTTTTACATCTTTTTAAATAACTGTGACATGATAATGGGAATAGTCTATTCCCTACGGGGTGTTATTGTCATAATAAAATTTACAAAATGAATATATATTGATTTGATTTTGAATTGTTTTGCGGAACTTTTATTTTGTTATTTTTACCTATTTTTCAAGCTAAAAATTAAAACAAAAATCAGAACCTTTCTTTTTATGTCATTCCATATTTTTTAAACACATTCCATTATAAAATGAAGAAAAGGAAAAAATTCAAATAATTTGAAAAAAAATTGCTCTGAAGGTGATGGATCTGAAGTAAAAAGATAAACAAATTGATACATTATAGCTGCATAAGCGAGGGAATTCTTTTGAAAGTGAAACTTCAGAGAATAATAATTGTGGTAGTGTATGCTTTTTGCGATACAACCTTCTGACAGGAAGATTTCTGGAAAGAGCTAAAACCTGTTTTGAGGCAGTTTGGTGCTAAAGAGAAAGTTATAATAGCAGGGAATTTCAATGCCGGAGTAGGTGTGTAGAATGCAATTTCTGATAATGTTCTGGGCAAGTTAATGATCCTTGTGTGAATGACAATGGTGAAAAATTAATTGAACTCTGCATTCAGAATGGTTTATGTGTATCTAATGTTTTTCAACCACAAGTATATCCATACATATACTTCGGAAAATTGTACATTTGGTCAAAAGAGTTACAGATTTTGTTATTTATGATTAGCATCTAAAACACTTGGTTGTTGACACATGTGTAATAAGAGATGCAGATGTTAGCTCTGATCATTACTTGGTAGTGTCACGAGAAAAACTAAATGTTGGTCGGGAAAACAAGAGTAGGAAGAGGCCTAGGATGGAAAGAATAAAGGTTCAAAGGCTCCCTGACAATCATCAGCATTACTCTTAACTTACTGAGAGAACTGCAGGAGCTGAAGTCAAGTTTGAGGGATGCAGAAAAGAAGTGGGAATGTCTTAAGAACTGTGTTGTCACTGCTGCTGAAGAGGTCTGTGGCACCACAATAGTGGGTAACAATGGAGGTGATGTTTGGTGGAATAGCGAGATTGAAGAGGCAGTAAAACGAAAGAAGGAAGCTCATTTGAAGATGTTGCAAGGTAGAGTTCCTTATTACAATTATCGCTGTAAGATGCATGAAGTAGCTAAGCTGGTTCACCAGGGTAAAGCAAAAGATAGGAAGGAGAAGGTGAAAAGGTACGAATTGACTTTTTGAAAAGATGAAAAACTTTCTGGAAATACAAGAGACTCAGGAAAAATTGGGGAAACAAAGTTGTAAGTTGTGTGAAGAATAGGATTGGGGAAATGATATGGGAGCCCAATGAGTTAAGTGAAAGATGGGGTGAAAATTTTCTGCAAGTTATTACATCAAGAAAGCAAAGGTGATTCTGAGAAAGAAGCAGAAGATGTCACAGTGAAGGGTGAAAAGCACAGGAGGGATCAAGAAAAGTGTGTAAAGCTCTAAAATCTTTTCAGAATGATAAAGCTCCAGGAGTTGATGGCATAACTGCTGAAATATGGTGGTGACTAATTGACTGGTTAACTGAAATTTGCCAGTTGTGCTGGGAGTTAGGAATGGTTCCCTTGCATAAAGGAAAAAGGGATCAGACTAACTGCAAGAACTATCACGGTATTAGCCAGACTAACTGCAAGAACTATCACGGTAGTGTGCCAGGGAAAGTGTTTGGTAAGGTCATTATGGAGAAAGTACAAGGTCTTACACATCAAAGTGTGGGACATTCAGTGGTTTTATGCTTTGTAAAGGCTGCACTAACCAAAAGTTTTGCATTACGCAAGATGATTGAAAAGTATCTAGCTGTTGGTAAGAAAGTTTTTGCTGCCTTCATAAATTTAGAGAAAGCTTACGACCAGGTAAATAGGGCATTTTTTGGAAGGTATGAAATAAACATGGTGTTATTGGAAATCTACTTAATAGTGTAAAAGTCACGTATACTGGCAGTAGAGCTTGTGTATGAGTGAATGGTGTTTTAACAAAATGTTTTTTTTTTTATTGGTGCAGGAGTCTGACAAGGTTGTGTCATGTCACCATGGCTGTTTAATATATTTATGAATGCATGCATGCATGCATGATGCCAAGATGGACAATACTGATATTTGTCTTGGTAATATCCGCGTGTGCAGATTGTTGTATGCTGATGACACAGTCCTGTTGTTGGCAGAGAGCAAAAGTGAGTTGCAGAGTATGTTGTCCCGGATGAACGAAGTTTGCATGAAATTAAGAGTATAAATAAGGGAAAAACCAAATTTATGGTTTTTGGGAGAGGAACTCTTAGTATTGAATGTAAGTATTAATGGCACAGTGATTGACCAGGTGAATGAGTGTGTATTTAGAAAGCCTGTTCGACAGAGAAATTAGATGGTGAAATTAGAAGGCAAGTGAATTCTTCATTGAAAGTGATAGCTGCTTTGGGAGGTTTTCACTTCATAGGAATGGTGGGTTCTCAAGAGTCCTGCACGACTGTGTAATTATTCCTACTCTGATGTACGGCAGTGAAATCTTGGTACTACAGAAGAAACATGGGAGTAGTGTGTGCTGGGGAAATTAGCTACTTGGGAGGGAGAGGGGAGGTTGTGGCAAGACATGTTCTGATCGTGAGGAATGAAGATGTGTTGCAGTTGTTAATGTGAAGCAAAATGTGAGCAAGGTGGAGACTATTCTTCGGTGGTTTGGCCATGTTGAGAAAGAATGAGTGATGAGATACTAAGATATTTATTTTAGCCCAAGTGGCAGGAAGTAAAAGGCAGAAGTCATGGGAGGATCCGATTCAGGAGTGTCTGCATGAGAAAAAGATGAGTATGAAATATAGAAGAACTGTGGAAGCAGTAAGACGCAAGAACTGAAGAGGATCTAGTGTACAGATCGAAAATTTGAGGTAATGTATCTTAATAAATTTATACTCGATAATTCCTGCTAAATATTCATAATACTGCAAATATAGAAGGTATTGCGTACATCGTGTGATGCATGTCAGTGGAGCCCCAGTTGTGTGCCAAGATCGCTGTAAATGGAGAAGTTTGATACGGCAACAGTAAGTAAATCAGTTAAAAATTTATCTGAGTTTGTATTTCTTTGTGGAGCTAACAACCTCTGAATCTCAAACAGCTTAGTGATATGTATGTATTGGGTATATAAATAAGTGTTGAGGGATTTCCATTCGGTGTTATCCTTATTACTGCTCGCATGTATTTTAAGGTGGCAACACTGCGATATCGCAGTATGTGATGCCGGCTGTCAGAGTCAGTATACGACGTTTGATTGAGGTGCGAAGACGTATTTGTTTTACTCGATGGAAAATGGCAACTTTCGTCCCGACAAAACAGCATTTGCGGGAAGTGTTAGTGCATTACTTTGTCAAGAAAAGTGCTGCCGACAGCTAACGCTTAATATCAGAAATCTATGGTGAACATTCCCCATCCATAAAAACAGTGAGTATTGGTTTAGACTATTCAAAAGGAACAATTTCAACGTCAGTGATAAAAGAACGTTCTGGACCACCCAAAAAAATTGCTGATGCCGAATTGAAAGCTTTACTAGACCAGGATCCGTGCCAGACCCAAAAAGAACTAGCAGCAGCATTAAATGTTAGTAGACCATGCATTTCCCAATGTTTAGCTGCCATGGGAATGGTGCAAAAAAGAAGGGAATTGGGTTCTACACGCTTTGCGGGAAAAAGACCTTGAACGTCAAAAAACCATTTGCGAATTTGCTGCTTCAAAGGCAAAAAGAAAGTTTTTTTTTTGCATCGTATTATTACTGCCGACGAGAAATGGATATGGTACCATAACCCTAAACGGCAGAAAGCATGGGTGAAACAGGTCCTTCAACGCCAAAACGCAATATCCATGGTTCAAAAGTAATGCTGTGTATCTGGTGGGACCAGATGGGTGTGATCCACTATGAATTGCTGAAACAGTCAGAAACTATTACTGGTGATCGGTATCTAACGCAATTAATGCATTTAAAATGAGCTGTCGGGCCAAAACGGCCGGAATGGGAGAATACACACAACAAAGTAATCTTCCAGCACGACAATGCAAGACCACGTTTCTCGACCTGTGAAAAAGTACTTAGAAGGATCCGACTGGGAAGTTCTACTCCACCCGCCATATTCGCCAGATATTGTGCCATCGGATTACCATTTGTTCTGGTTGATGCAGTCAGCACTTTCTGGAGAACAGTTTAGTTCTTATGAAGACATCAAAAATTGGCTGGACAACTGGATCTCTTCCAAGGAACCGGAATTCTTCCTTTGGGGCATACGTTCACTGCCCGAAAGATGGGGTAAAGTTGTAGCTTCAGAGGGAGCATACTTCGATTAATATTAAAATATTGTTTCTGTTCTTCAGCAACGTGTTTTGTTCACCTCAAATCCCTCAAAACTTATTTATATACCCAATATTATGGACAGCCGAAATTTTAGATTGGATTCCAAGGGACAGGAAAAGACCCAGAAGAAGACCACATGGAAGATGGGTGGATGAAATTCGAAAGTATGCGGGAGTGACATGGAGGAGACTGGCACAAGACAGACCGTTGTGGAGGAAACTTGGGGAGACCTTCGTCCAGCAGTGGATTGATAATGGTTGACAATGATGATGTACAAATATTAACCCACAAGGTTTTTTGTTGTTAAACATAAGGGATTTTTTGTTGTTGTTTCACTATCCTGAACTGTTGAAACCATTACTGCTACATGGAATGTATTTTGATGTCAACTATAATATTATTAAAAAAAATTAATACACAACTATTAGACCTGCCTCATACTCGCATTTACTTTGTTTCACATATAACCAGAAAGCAGTTAACTGGCTTTAAACCACACCAAGTTGTTTTTTTTTTTTTTTTTAATTTTAGGTTTAACAACCACCGTGAGCAACTCAATGAGCTATAAGCAGTCGCCCGTCCCTAATTTAGGGTCACTGGTTCCAGGGAAGGGAGAGAGCCAGTGCCAAAAGACAAACACAACATCCATGCCTCACCGGGATTCGAACCCGGACCCCGTTCGAACGAATGATCAGAAGCCATCGCTTAGAACACTGCGCCACCGGGCGGCCACACCAAGTTTAGTGACTATACTTGGAGCAAGGCTAACCTGACTATGGAGTTAAAAGTTACATAGTGTGTACTTCCACTGCATAATATTGTTCCCGTTGAAAAGCGCACGTTAAAGTTTGAACTAAGAAAAGGACATGAATATACAGATGTTCTAAGCGTATGTACATACGCGCAGTATTAAAAAATCCCACTTTCGCTCGGGTTCCTAAAAAATACTATGATTCACATCTTGGCGACGTCATTGTCACTTGTGTTTTGCTTCACAGAGGCTATAACGTATACACAGAGGATATTTACTGCGAGGGAGGGAGAACTGTTAGCCCAAGGGCAAGTGGGAAAATAATGGTTTGGCGATTAAGCCTGCTCCTTTTTGTGGTTACCATTAAAATACTCATTCAGAAATCATTTGACTGGTGGCTAGCAAGGTTGCGAAGGTGTGGGGGTCAAGTGGTGACACCATGATGGAATGCGTGAAGTTTCCTTTTGTCTTGCTTTAAATCACCCTTAAAGGAAAGGGTTAGTGACACGTAGCACCCCATTAGTGAGCAGAGAAATACTGATACACAAAAGATATCTTTGTCAGTGAATTGGTTTCACAGCATTAACAGTGTAATCAGGTTAGCTTTGCCTTTAGTATAGGTGATATATGACCAGAGTAAGACCCTTTTCATCTCAATTCAGGCAGGGGGTTGTCAGGTGATCACTTTGAATTTCTTTGACAAAATTATGGTAGCTTCTCCTAATAGAGAGTACTGCAAAAGGATTTTTCATAAAAAAAATTTTGGTCAAGCAACAGCTTTTTGAAAACAGACAAAAAATACACTTGTGACGAAAATCATGTGAAACGCCAAATTTTTAAGTGCACACTGCTCCTGAACTATAGCAGGTAGACCCGAATTTTTATTTTTATTTTGAAGCTATTGAATTGGCCTTTCTTCAAATTCACAGAAATTGGTCTAACAAATGTTACCAATGGCCAAAAAAAAAAAAATTATATTACAAAAAAATTTAATTTTCCACAAATCCAGGTTTTTTTTTTTTTTTTTTGAGAAAGACTTATCAGGTGGGTAAGTGTGCCAACCTGCACCCCTACTAGGGTTGCCTTAGCAGTAATTTTATTTTAATCCTGTAATGCTTGTAACTCATAAAATTATTTTTAAAATAAACAAAATTTCAAAAATCAATGTTTTTGAATTGCAATATCTCAAAAACCCCATTTTTTAAAATTCTGAAATTTTGTCCAAACAAATGTCCTAATGGTAGGTAGTTAACTGGGAGAATCAGATTACTGGATTTTTGCCTTGAAATTTTCCTACAAATGTTTGAAAATGCACTTCTCTCCTGCTCAAACCTCACGGTTGGATTATTAAAAAAAAAAAACCCTTCGAAAGATATTACTGAAAAGTTTACCTAAGTACATATTACAAATTGCAGTGTCAATCTATATCTTATTTTATGATTTTCAATAATTGTCACCTATGTACATTTTTAATTTTTTTTAAATCCATAGTCTTTACACGTACAATACTTTATCTCAGTTGCAGTTAAGATTTAATTTCTATTTACATAAGAAAAAAAGCCACAAAAAAAAAAAAAGCTTACCATCATAACTACAAATTATTCAAACTGAGAAAAGCAGCTGGATTTTATCGATTTCTTTCTCATCAAAGGTATGAAGTCGTGCAGAACATTCAACAGGAGTTGGGGCATTCACCTTTAGAAGTACATTTTTAAGGGCACTGGACACTTTACCTGTTTTCTTGCCACATTCTTTTGCCACCAAAAACCTCTGGCTGGTCCATGAAAGATACTGTTATGTCCTCGAATTCTTCAGATATGTTTGTAATCTGTCCCATCCATCCACCAGTTATAGTCATAAATGCATCCTGTAAATTCTCCTATTTGAAAATCATTAACAGAAAATGGATTCTTTTTTTGTTGGCTTGAAAATTGCACTGCTTTATGTGGGTGCCAGACTGTTCTGGCCATTGATGGTTTTCCTTGTACTAACCAGGAATGCTGGGACTATTTTAACAACAGATTTTACTGTATCCCACTCTTCTACTTTGCTGGGTCGATAGGATTGAACTTCACAAGTTGTGAGGAGTAGAAGTTTAGTCTTTGGGATCAATGGGGAGACAGTTTCAACAAATAAAGGTGCATCTCTTATAGCTTGTGAAGCTTCTTTCTGTAAGTTGAATTTAGTTGCAAAATGTGTGCATAGGCCACCCACACCATCACATGCACTCTTGCATTGGCCTGTGGCTAAGAAGATCCACTTCCTTGTTACATTTGGGTCCCCCTTTGTAAGTTCATAGAACTGATATTTGTTTTTGAAGTGAAGTGCCCGGTTGCTCCATCTGAGACTTAAACAATTGTTTTTAAATTCTTTTAAAGGACAAGTCTTAGCAATTTCACTTTTTATGAGCAGAATGACACACAGAGCATGTGCTGTGTCATGGCTTATATCATTGCATACTACCACAAAAGACAGTCATTTGGAAAGTATACAACAATGCATGTAAAGAGTGAGATCTGGACATTGTTTGCCAGTGGTAACTTTGCACTTCATCAGGTAGAATTACAGACCAGTTCTGAGCAAAGTCAAAGTGCAACACCAACACTGGACTATGTGCTGCAAACTGTTTAACCTCTGCTATCCCATTTCTCTGGATCCGCTCATTATAAATTACGGAAGTTTCTTTTTTCTCAATATCCCACACATTCAGTAGCTCTTATTTTCAATGACTCCCCCAGTGACTCTCAAGCAGCCTTAATAGGTGTTTCACAGTACTTCGTAAAAATTGCACTGGGCAGTACCATTTTCAGTGACATAGCTTTGGAAAATCAAACTTTGAAATCATATCAGCTGCAGTTTAGCCCAAAAACTACTGCAAATTGCAGTTTACCCAGGAGTCAAAAATTGCCCAAGTAAGCACTCACCACTATTTTTACTGTTACTAATTTTTTTCTTGCCATTTTTGGATTTAGTCACATTTGGCTACTTGGTGAATGCTTAGTGTGCAAGCCCTACCAGGAATTGTGTTCCGTTATTAAAAATTTATTAAATAATGTTTACAGTTCTCATTTTTTTACTTAATTCAAAAATTTGAATTTTCACGGCAAAAAGTCATTTTTCAAAAATTGGGGGGAAAAAAAAGTAATTTTCACGGCAAAAATCCAGTAACCTGACTCCCCCAGTAAACTACCTACCATTAGGACATTGTTTGGACAAAATTTCAGAATTTTAAAAAATGGGGGTTTTAAGATATTGCAATTCAAAAATGTTGATATTTTGAAATTTTGTATATTTTAAAAATTAATTTTATGAGTTACAAGCATCCAATTTCTGTGAATTTGAAGAAAGGCCAATTCAATAACTTAAAAAAAAAAATTGAGTCTCTGTACCTGTTATATAGTTCAGGAGCAGTGTGCACTTAAAAATTTGGTGTTTCACATGACATTTGTCACGAGTGTATTTTTTGCCTATTTTCAAAATGCTGTAAGCTCGACCAAAATTTTTTTTTATGAAAAATCCTTTTGCAGTACTTTATATCTCTTTTAGGAGTAGCTACCATAATTTCGTCAAAAAAATTGGAGGTGGTCAACTGACATGTTGGTCATGCCTACCTGTATTGAGATGGAAATGGTCGTAAGACAAAACCCAAAAGTGTGCAGGTGCCAGCTGCTGTTCTTCAGGGGAGCAAGCACATTTTATCAAGAGATATGCATGATCATCTAAACGAAAGACACACATACAGAATTGTAACCAACAGTTAAAATTAATGTACTCTTTCTTATATATTGTTCAATAATTCAGCGCAATATCCACAATGAAAACTTTGGAACATATTACACACTTGTATTAATTGTTGCATTTTAGAAAGATCAGCTTTGTCTTCTGTTGTAGAACATTCAATAAAACCACTAATGAGTACCAATTAATAAGCACACAAAATCAAAAGCTACAAACTTCTCTGCATGCATACATGTACCTTTCTTGAATAGCCCCACAGAAGTTCAGCCTAACTCATTACTGTTGATATTGCAAAATGCATTACTGATGATAGTACCTTGACTTGTCGAAAGTTAGAAGTTAGTAGAGAATGACAAGTAATATCTAATCAGATTGTTCAAACATTAACATTTTTCTCAATAGAATACACCCAGAAAAAAAAAAAAACACCACCTCAGAAAGGTGTTATCAAAATACCCTATAAAACTTTTCAATTAAAATGGTTACAACATTTGGTAACTTGCTGTTAAATGGTTTCATATCATAATTTCTATTTTGCTGGGTATGCTTTTTCTCTTGATTTTCCCTATGATTAAAACCACAAAGAAACTATGGGCTACAATCAGTCAAAAGTGCTTAAGCTATCGTTCACATTTTCATCAAATCAAGACTAATTTTGCAACAAAAAGGCGCCACTGAAAAGCCAAAAAGCGATGTTTCCTCATTTTTTCCGCCCACACCTGCTTTGCCCTCGTGTTGTTTTTATCCCAGTTATTTTTTCACTCTGTCATCACCGCTTCACCCTCTTTTTTTTTTTTTTTAGCCCCAATGTCTTTTCTCCAATAGCAAAAAGTACTGGTACGCAAAGCTTTGGAGCACCTTTCTCAAGGGTTCTGCTGCAATGGAAAGGAAGGAGGCATTTCACCACAGGAAAACAAACCATGGGAGCTCGCATGCCCCATTTTGGTTCAGTCGACTGGTGGGTTGTCAGCTGTGGCTTCACTCAGTGTTGCTCTTTGAATTCATTTTCACAAACTACATACATCAGCATTTTATTAAAATAGAAGTGTAAAAGCCTCTTTTCTTTAATTCTAATTAAAGAACAAAATTTTATTCAACCAATGTGTTGTCATACCTGCCAACATTGGCAAGAACCTTGTAGTAGTAACTAGCATTATTGCGTGGCACACACTTTTTTTTTATTAAACGATCCATCTATTCTTTTTGTGAAAAAGAAATACATGCCATAGCAAAATGTTACAACAAACAAGGACACTAATGAAGCAAACATGTAAGAAACACAAAGTTGATTCCCAGGGCAAGGACATGTAGCATTGCGAGACTCAAGTTCAAAACTTCTACCAGTAAAAAATCGGTCAGATGCATTCAGAATTGCACAATGCCCGACAGACGTAGAAAATCCAAAATTTGTAAAAATGCATCAATTTTTACAAATTTTCGAACTCAGTCACTCCCATTTTCAGAAATTCACCCCTTCCCTTATCAAGCTTAAGGTGGATGTTAAGTAATTTTGCTTCCTATACTTCCAATGGAAAAAAATTTGTACACATTTCCTTCGCAATTAGTGTGTTCCCAAGGATGAAAATTTGAATGATTAAAATAACTTCAGATTATAACTTTGAATACTTAATATTTTCTAAAACAAAACCAGAATTATATTAAAAACCAATAACTTTTCGTTTGGTGGGGTTGAATCCAGAAAAAAGATGGTGCGACCTGTACGTTGATGACGTCAGTAGACAAACAAATGTTGGATTGCATAATTATGGTTATGTTTTAGAAAATATTAAGTATTCTAAGTTATAAAATGAAGCTATTTTAATCAATGTTCAAATTTTCACCCTTGGGAACGCATTAATTGTGAAGAAAATGTGTACAAAAGTTTTTCTATTGGAAGTATGGAAGCAAAATTACTTGACGTTCACCTTAAATGCAAAAACTTATGGGATATTTAACAATGCAGACGAGTGGGAATATCGTGGCAGAGGTGCAATACGGGAGAAATCTTTGCTCAGTCCGACTTCCAGTGTCTGAAATTTCCCCCTATTTTCAAGCTGAAATAAAAACATTTGTACAGTAAAATGTTATTTAACAATACTGAACAGAGGCAACATCGCAAAAAAAAGATTATAATTATGGAAAAAATCTTAACTCCATTGACCTTCAGGTTTAGAGTTTCGTAAAGATAGAATTCCGTTCTCCGACAAGCATCCGCAGTTATCTCCCTCATCTATGTTCACTTCACTTGTGCATCGATCTCGTAAATAACTCAAATGATAACAAATGACTGAATTCCTCGAACTTACGGAAGAATCTAATACCTGAAAATCACAGGAAATTTTTTGCGGCGTCTAACTCCCGTTTTCGCAAATTGTTGCCTACGTTTAAAGATGAAATACAAACATTTATGCAATAAAATGATATTTAACAAGAATGCTGCCCACAAAGGCAACATCAGGAGAGAAAAAGTAACTATTACCGTAATTTTTTTACTCCATTTAACTAACGTTTTTAGAAAGTTTTAAAACACAAAATATCGCCTCCCCTCAAAAAAAATTCCCTTCAATTTTGCATCAATCTAGACAATGAATTAAATGACAAAAAATTTGAAAATCTACAAATTTGCTTATGAATCTCATGCATACCATAAAATAGCAAAATAAGAAAAACAAAATGAAAATTCGTAGAATTTGTAATTTTGACAGTTACGTAGTCAGACAACAAAATCCGTAGAAACAATGGACATTCCATAATAGTTGGCAGGTATGCATTGTTCTTTTACTTTCATTCATAAAAATACAGCAAAAAAAAATAGAACTATAAATTTGGCTGATCTATGCATAGCCTTTTGCTGACAAAATAGCTAAATTGGGTACTTACGTATTAACGCCACCGCAGCAGAAGTTGTGCTAATGCGCCAATAAATCTATACCTAAAATTTTTGCGACAAATAAAATTAAACACTTTATTTAAAAACAAAGTAGTCAATCGGATTTCGGTGGAAAATGGGCCGATATAGAGTTCAACATAGATTCAAAACAGTCTCTATTTTCTTTCACCTGATGCTGTAGCCATATGAACTCTGATAAATAAGATTCCTAAATGATGTCTCGCTGTCCCCCTATGTCTCTTGTTCCTCCATTTAGCACTGCCCCACATTCTCTCAACTGTTTGTGTATGAACTCCTGTATCAGGATCAATAAAATTGTATTTATGATTAACTTTAGCATGTAGGAATCCTTCTATTTCTATTCTATTTGTTTGGTAACCTTTCCAACTGTCAGAATAAATTGTGCTACCATCTGCAATGTTTTCAATAATTTTATCAAGAAGGGTACAGCCAGTTCTATTGGGAACAGTGACAACAAACGAATCTTTTGTTTCTCTACATATACCACCAAACACCCACTGTTCGGGTAATACTCGACCACAATTATTTTTACGTTTAGTAAACAAACTTTCATCAATTTCCACAATGTAATCTGGTCCACATACCTTCTTGTTTGGTTTATTCTCAATATCCAAGACACATAATTCATGCATGTAATTGTTCAAATCTATAACAGTTTTATCTGATAAATCAAGTTGCTTTTCACAAAATTTAATCGACGTCAACTCCTCGCACCAGCAGTATATGAATCTCAAAGCTGAACAAAATGGAATTCTGCTTCCCTCAAACCAGTTGTCTTTTCTAAGTCCCACTTGCTGATCACACTGTCTTAAATTACATTTCCAAAACTTACGTTTACCGAAATAAAGTTTCATGTCATGGGAATTGGTACATTTTCGTTCTTTTGGTAAAATATTTCGCTCCTGAAAAAATAAAATTTCATCTTGTTCTGTTTTTGGCAAATCCCAAATGCGCATTTTCGTAGCACTAAAAAATGGCGTCAAAAATCAGCAAACAAAAAGGCAACAAAGAATCCAAAATATAAATGCCTGCGCGTGCGAACAACAAGATTGATCTTTATTGGCGCATTAGCACAACTTCTGCTGCGGTGGTGTTAATACGTAAGTACCCTAAATTGTTACCAGAGAAAAAATCAGCTAGTCATTACCCCTAATTTAAGGCCAACAGTTGGAGGTAAGGGACAGAGAAAGCGACATCCGATTGTATAACACCAACCATTTGGACAGCTACAGTAGTTTTTGGTACAGCACACACACACTCCTCTTCACCCGGTAGATAGTATTTTTTAAATTTTGATACACATGATTGCATTCAATATTAATAAAATGTCCAGTTTTTAATTATTGTCTCTACAATTTCTTTATTTAAGTTCTTTACTCTGCCAATCTGAGATTCTAGGCAATAGTTTTTGCTCTTTACTGTATTTTAGGTTTTGTCTGATATTAAATACATTTTCTTGGACAGCAAAAGTGCCTTGTAATTTGTTTTTTATTTTATTTTATTGGAGGTTTAACGACCAACGTGAGCAACTCAGTGGGATATAAAGCAGTCACCCGTCCCTAAATTAGGGCCACTGGTTCCCGGGAAGGGAGAGACAGCGCTGTAATAGAAACAACATCCATGCCTCACCAGGGTTCCAAGCTGAACTCATACTTTTTCCTTTCTAGAGAATGATGCACTGCACTAAAAATTACCATACACTGGTAATTCAACTCAGATTTAAAATTGGACACACCAATTGTAAATCTAATTTAAGTAACAAAACTTTAAGAAATCCAGGATTTTCTCCTCCCTAGGAATTTTAGCGTTTTCTATCTGCAACTCATTTCCCACACCCCTTCCTTATTAGTAGACACTTACACTTTACCACAACCTGGAAGAACAGATACTCCATTTATGAACTTAAAATTGCCTCGCAATAAAAGAAATTACTGAACAGAAAGTTTAGATATTTGGATGCATCTATATCTTGAGAATATGTTTTAAACACAGTTGAACAGGATTCTCCATTCAAATACTTGCTATTATATTGTGTGAATGAAGCCGGTGTTTACCTAAACTTTACTGCGAATTAACTACAAGTCAAGTCAACGATTTCTCCATAATCTACAACAAATTAGAAAAAGGCTATCGCATTTTAATTTTATTACGCACTTTATAAAAGCTTCAGATACCGCACAATCTTCATTTCTTTCAGAAGACCGTCGTGGCTTTATCATCACCAGCTAAATAGATTTTGCACTTGATGGCTTAAATATTTTTTCACATTTTTATTAAAGAATTTTCCAACTGTAAACGCATACATAGTTAAAAAGTGTTTAGATACTCTTAATCACTGCTACGAGGATCTACAGCTGTAAATGCATGCATAGTTCAAAAAAGTTTTGATAATCTTAATCACAGCTAACAAGATCTACACCCTAATCTTCAATGGATACCAATCGCGCCATTCTACAAAGATGTCACACTTACCATAAATTTGTTGATGCTCATGCTTGAAGGAAGATTTATTTACCATAATTTTCACACAACATGAGAAAAGTTAACTATTTTCTTGATTCAATGGAGGTAGAACAGCACTTCACATAAGACATCTGACAATGTGGAGTTCCACAAACTTGACTCGTGCAACTCTAGCTGCTGTACTTAACCACAATAAAAAGGTCTGACACTCTTTAATACAAAATTGGTTCCCTTCACTTCCGTTGCACAAGCCTAAGTACTTTTAAGTGACCTTTACCTTTGCTTACTGCCGGGGTATCTACTTTTCACAGCGCCATTAGAAGCATACATTACAGTAATAAGGTGTCCATCAGACGTACTACTGCAACTTTTTTGAGACAAGTTTGAAGTGGATATTAAGATGGGGGCGAGTATAAGAGTAAGGAACGGGTATACGGTATGATACTGTAAAATAATGGCTGGATGAAATTGGGAGTGATCTACGCTAGACTATTTAGGTGAATGAGGAAAATTTTGTGGTTTAGAAATTGACATTTAGAAGCATGCACTGTGTAGGCTAAGCATTTTTTTTAAAAGTATTTTAGATTTTGATACAATTAAAAACATATATATCATTCATTTTTGCATGTAACACACTACATTTTTTTTCGACGATTATTACAACTTCTTGACCAATTGTACAAAAAGGGGTAATTTTCAAATTTTTGTAACGTATAAACCACAAAATCCAGATTAAACAATCTTTTCCTACATTGTTTTTATTCTTTAAATAAATGATACACTAAGTATTCAATACACTTTTTACCCAAAAGCATTTTTAGAATACAAATTTTAAGCAAGTGTCCATCAGATATTTTAACTCCAATAGTATTTCCAAAAATAGATACACTGCTTAAGAGTTAATTTTATGGCGATTGAAATTACTATGTTTTCCAACAAAATTATTTCATTTATGATAAAAAATGCTCAGAATAAAAGGCAACTCTTGAGCGAACAAGGACATGCAATACATTCCAAAGCTTGTGGAAATCTCAACTTCACAAATGAAAACTATGTTTTTCGAGCACAAAATTAGTGTAATAAAAGATTGAACGATTGCAATGCATTATCATTGTAGTTTGCCTATTGTTTTTCCACAACGAATCTTATCATATCCTGGTTCGCTATATTTTTTTACAGTACACGTCTCTCATTTCTTTGTTGAAACTTATTCACCTCGATTTAAATTTGTCTTTTGGAACAGTAATAATGACACATGTAAAATATTACACTGGATTACTTTGAAGTCTACATTGTTTCTCACAGTAGTGTTACACAAGTATTCATACCACTTTCTGATTGTTATAATTTAAATACAGTACAGTTACATACCACGCCGTTAAAATTATGAACACGTGGTATATATAAAAGCAGCCATTTTCAACATTGTGCTAGGCAACTGCACAACCTTCTACTCGAAAGACAGAATTAATAACACTAGTCATTCTTACATTAATTAAACTAGATATAGTTATGTAGTGTGTAACATGTTTTAGGGTTAGGAGAATGAAACAAATTGCATTAATTGACTATTCGAAGTACTTACCAACGAGCTGGACGCCTCCCCATTTTCCTAAAACTGCAAATACAAAAAAAAAATAACTAAATATCATATAGAGGAAGAACACACTAAACTATGCACAAATCTATTACAATATGAAACATTTCAAGATCTCATAAAACATTCCTTACCTCCTTCGACAACGTGTCCAAATGAAATGCAATATACTCAATTTTTCACCAAGAATATAGGTATTGCCAAACCAAGAAAAGTAACAAACCAATTATACTATACGATCAATGTGGCAAAGAGTCCCTCTTATCAACCATGCATGACACGATACACTATAGGGTTCTGGCTAATAGCGCAAATTGGGCCTGTCACACATGTATGTTACTTTTGGGTTAGTTTGTCCAAGGTGGATTAGAAAACAGCTGAAGAAAAAGGTGAAAAGGTAGACAGAGCTACCTATATTCATGGTCTAAGGATAGAACAGGTAGGTTCATAAGCCGGTCGGCCGCCCCGGTGGCGCAGTGGTCTAAGCGATGGCCTCTGATCATTCGTCCGAACGGGGTCCGGGTTCGAATCCCGGTGAGGCATGGATGTTGTGTTTGTCTTACGGCACTGGCTCTCTCCCTTCCCTGGAGCCAGTGACCCTAAATTAGGGACGGGCGACTGCTTATAGCCCATTGAGTTGCTCAAGGTGGTCGTTAAACCTCCAATCAAAAAAAAAATAATAATTAGCCGGTCGAGCGGTATTGGCTACTTGGTACCCTATGACGTCAAAGGTGCAAAGCAGCTAAAGATCGAAGTTTTCTGCTTAGCGTTTTACAAACTTTTGAGGCCGCCCCGGTGGCGCAGTGGTCTAAGGCGCTGGTCTCTGATCATTCGTCCGTAAGGGGTCCGGGTTCGAATCCCGGTTAGGCATGGATGTTGTGTTTGTCTTACGGCACTGGCTCTCTCCCTTCCCTGGAGCCAGTGACCCTAAATTAGGGACGGGCGACTGCTTATAGCCCATTGAGTTGCTCACGGTGGTCGTTAAACCTCCAACCAAAAAAAAAAAAAAAAAAACTTTTGAGAACACTTTGGGATTAAAACATTCAAGTCTTCTTATGGCACACTATTATTTCAAATATTTTAGAATATGTTCCACGGCATTAATGGGCATTATCTTCAAATACAAGGCAAAAAACTGTATTTCGATTTACAAAATAAATATAAATATATTGAAAAACAAAATGTTGAACAATCAGAATTTGCGCTTAGAAACTTTTTAAAGTCAAAAATAAAATTGCAAGAAAATTAAGTATTTAAGTAGACAGTACTAAAGATGAAATTCTGCCATTTATTATAAATGATGCAAATACTTTTGCCACTTTTTTTAAACTGAAGTTTAAGAGTTGTAAACGCTATGAAAGTTGATAAGTTTTGTGTTTGATTTTCAGGTATGTAAATGAAATTTACAGCTGTTTTCAAACTTTTAGCTGAACGCTGGGCGTTGAACATTAAAAAAAACATTTAATTCTGTGAATGTGTTATTCAATATATATATCATCATCATCATCATTGTCAACCATTATCAATCCACTGCTGGACGAAGGTCTCCCCAAGTTTCCTCCACAACGGTCTGTCTTGTGCCAGTCTCCTCCATGTCACTCCCGCATATTTTCGAATTTCATCCCCCCATCTCCCATGTGGTCTTCTTCTGGGTCTTTTCCTGTCCCTTGGAATCCAATCTAAAATTTCGGATGTCCAACGATGGTCTGTCCTTCGGGCAGTATGTCCAGCCCATTGCCATTTCAGACATTTAACTCGGATTATGATGTCTTCCACTCTTGTCATTTTTCGGATCCACGAGTTCCTCTTCTTATCTCTCCTGGTTACACCAAGCATGCACCTCTCCAGGCTGCTTTGAGTTGTCTGCAGCCTTTGTATGTCCCTTTTAGTTAAGGTCCACGTCTCTGCACCATACGTAAGCACTGTAAGGATGCATTGATCAAACACTTTTCTTTTAAGACATAATGGCATATTGCTCTTGAAAATTATGCTGTTTCTTCCAAAAGCTCTCCAGGCAAGTTTTGTACGCCGATTAATTTCTTCACCAATGTGACCCTCACTTGATATCTGCTGTCCAAGATAAACGTACGTGTCTGTTATCTCCAGCTTTTCTCCATCAATCGATAAATCTTCATTTCTTGTAAAAGCATTGAACATCACTTTAGTCTTCTGAAAGTTCATTTTTAATCCCACTGCTTTACTCTTGTCAGCAAGTTCCTGGATCATACTCTGCAGCTCTGGTGGGGTAGTTGCAAAAATGACTACGTCATCAGCAAAACGAAGGTGTGTCAGATAATCTCCATTAATCTTTATCCCTTTGTTTTCCCAGTTCAGTGATTGAAAGACATTTTCCAATGTCGCATTAAAGAGCCTCGGAGAAATGGTGTTCCCTTGTCTCACTCCCTTTCCAATTTTTATGTGTGTTGTATTTTCAAACAGCCGAATCTTTGCACTTGCATTTTCGTAGATGTTATTAATAATATTAATGTATGCATCTTCAATACTGATTCGGTGAAACTATCAGCAGCCATTGCAACTGCTGATGGTTTCACCGAATCAAAGGCTTTTTCATAATCGATAAAAGCCATGCACAATGGAAGTTCACATTCCCTCGCTCTTTCAATTAGTTCTCTCAGTACGTGGATATGATCTATTGTGCTGTAGCCACTCCTGAATCCAGCTTGTTCTCTCGGTTGAGCCATGTCCAGTGTTACCTTCAAGCGGTGTGAAAGAACTTTAGTGAAGATTTTATAAACCACTGAGAGGAGGCTGATAGGTCTGTAGTTCCCGAGATCCTCAATGTCACCTTTTTTATGTAGCAAGATCATTGTAGCTTTGTTCCAATCCTCAGGAATCTTCCCTTCATTAAGGCATCGAGTGAAAATTTGGGCGAGTACTGTTTCGATTTCTCCACTTGCTTCTTGTATGATATCTACAGTAATTCCATCTTCTCCTGGAGCTTTCCCCCGTTTCATGTTCTTGATTGCATGTGCAACTTCTGCTGGGAGGACTGGAAGAACTCTGGTATTAATACCTTTCACGATGTCTGGAGTACATGTATCATCCCTTTCATATAATTTGGAGTAGAAATCTTTCACTCTTGTCAAAATTTCGCCTCTATTTCTTGTTACAGAATCATTTTCTTTTCTCAGTGCCATAATCTGTTTTCTTCCCTTACTGAGATGTCCCTTTGCTATCTTTAGGCTTTGGTTGTTTTCAATTGCTTTCCTCACTAGTTCACAGTTGAATTTCCTTACATCTTTAGTGATACTTTTTCGTACTGTCTTGCCTAGCTCTATATATTCCACTTTGGAAGTCACATCTTCTTTAGTTGTCCTCACCTCTCTTCTCTTTTGCATCAACATTTTGGTTTTTCCTGATAATTTGTTCACATACAACTTGTTCTTAGACCCAGCTAATTTTGTTGCTGTTTCCATAAGAGCTTTGGTTAGTTTTCTGTTAACTTCAAATATATCCACTTCTTCCGATGTTAGGCCTTCTAAAGCAGAGAATCTGTTCTTCAGTTCCAATTTGAAGGTATTATGGTGTTTTTTAAGGTTGGTTATGTCAATACTTTTGTTTGTCTTATGAGCTTGCTACGTTCGAGTTTAGTGTTGAGGTGCATCTTACATCTCACCAATCTATGGTCACTACCTGTGTTGAACTTGTTCAGCACACTGCAGTCTTGGATGACGAATTTTTTGTTACACATAATAAAATCAATTTCACTTGTCGTCCCAATTGGATGTCTCCATGTCCATTTCCTTTGTGCTTTTTCTTGAAAAAGGAGTTCAAGATGAAAAATCCTTCTGCCTCTGCAAACTCAACGAGAGTATTTCCACGCTGGTTTCTGTTGTTGTGACCGAATTTACCTACTGAAGTTTCATTCTGTTGCCGTTGCCCTATTTTTGCATTGAAATCTCCCATAATTATCTTCAAATGCTGCTTACCTTTATTATTTGGATGACGAATTTCCTCATAAAACTCTTCAATTTCTTCTTCAGGATGACTTGTGGTGGTGCATAAGTTTGAATAATCTGAGCCTGGTATCTTCTCGAGAGTTGGATAACGAGTCGTGCAGCTCTGTCAGAGGAACTTTCAACTTCTACCACTTTATCCTTCAGTTTCTTGTTTAGTATAAATCCAACACCACTAGTTCTGCCAGTATCTGTCCCACGATAGTAGAAGAGATGTCCACTTTTCAGTTCAATGAGATCTTCTCCTTTTCTCCTTACCTCACTTAGCCCGACGATGTCCCACTTGATCCTTTGTAGTTCCTCTTCCAATTCAAGAAGTTTTGAATCAGAAGATAGGGAGCGTCCATTATACGTAGCCAAGGTCAGCATCAGATGGCAGCCTAGTCCGGTCCTCCGGGGATTCTTAGCACCCTCTGCCTTCATGTCGCACTGGCCGCTGCCTTGGCCAGGTACATTCCAGCTGCCGGAGACTGAGGGCCAAGATTGTGGAGTCATTTTGGAGGGGTTTGGCCATAACTCACCACGCTGGCCAAGCGGGTTGGTGAGTGTGGGATAGCATTTCCTCTGATCCCGATTGTATAGTTATACCGCTATCGGCGGTCGTCAGAGCCCCTTTAGTGGGAACAGGATGCACCACGAGAAGGCGGGGTTGACATTTGTCAAGGAGAGGCTGTGATGTTACGCAACACCTGACCTTACATCCCCAATATATATATATATATATCAAGTACTAGAGTGTTATCTACAAATAGCTGCAAATAATGAAAAACAAGATTTTTACATTCCGAATAAAAAAGAAATTCTAATGTTTATGTTAAGATGCTGTAGGTTATTATTTGTAACATTTAGCAACTGTACACATATTCCTTCATTCTCTGTAAAAAAATGACACATTAATGTAATAGAAATGCAAAGAACATACCTTTTCGAGCTTGAAATACTTCTCAGTATGAGTTTGTTATTGATGACTTCTTGCCCACTGTTTATTTTTGTAATTTGTTTTCATATTTCTCACTTTCGTCCTGCAAGTATTAAGAAATTTAATTCTACTAAAAATCCTGAATTTTGCGTAAAGATGTACGATTTTTTCATCTACTTCTGGAAACACTTTTTTGAGTTCCAAAGACAAATGCTTAACTATACTGTGATATTTTACAAGTTGTTCTCCATGGATTTTCAAAACAACACTTTCGAATTTTTGTACAGTTTCCATCCAAGAGCTTGTAGGATAGGTAAGCCCACCTTTATTGATATGCTAGATCCAGTTATTAAAGTTCCAGTCTTCGGATTATCACAATTTATTTGCGGATTCCCAGAACGTAATGGCAAATAACCAGCAAAGTATTGGAGAGCATATTTTTCTGTTTCTGAACTCAAGGATCAAGCAGGATGACTGTGTTTTAACCAAGGTTTTAACTACAGATGCAAAATTCCCGGGAATTTCGGATCAAGGGAATATTCCCAATAGCAAATAATAAAAATGGGAAGAAATTTGTGATTATGGGAATCAACCTCCTTGATGGGAATAAAACAACGAGATAGGCGAAATAGCCACTGCACTCTACAGCATGCTTGCTCGGGTATGGGCCAATATAACCTCCTTGGTATGGGCATAAAGGAAGGATATATAGAAAAGACACTGGCTGTATTAAGCCAAGACCATCTTACTACCTTACCAGGCCTGCAACAAGGTCACGTGATTTGGTCGTGACGTCACAATCATAGGGCTACTCTTTTTTTTTTTTTTTTTGATTGGAGTTTTAACGACCACCGTGAGCAACTCAATGGGCTATAAGCAGTCGCCCGTCCCTAATTTAGGGTCACTGGTTCCAGGGAAGGAGAGAACCAGTGCCGTAAGACAAGCACAACACCCATGCCTGACTGGGATTCGAACCCGGACCCCTTACGGACGAATGATCAGAGGCCATCGCTTAGACCACTGCGCCACCGGGGCGGCCTACCCTTTTCCCAGTAGACCTACGAATTTGACTCGTTTCGTAGCTGTGTTATGTCCGTTCTTGTTGGCGAGTTGTGTTGTTCCAGTGAATGTTGTGTGGGCCGCCCCGGTGGCGCAGTGGTCTAAGCGATGGCCTCTGATCATTCGTCCGAACGGGGTCCGGGTTCGAATCCCGGTGAGGCATGGATGTTGTGTTTGTCTTACGGCACTGGCTCTCTCCCTTCCGTGGAACCAGTGACCCTAAATTAGGGACGGGCGACTGCTTATAGCCCATTGAGTTGCTCACGGTGGTCGTTAAACCTCCAATCAAAAAAAAAAAATGTTGTGTGGATATTTACTGCGTGTTTTAAGTTTTTTGTGAAGATCCTGCTCGATTACAAAAGATATTTTCAGCGGTAAGGAATGTTTCTTTTCTTTTATTAGTATTCAGTACTGAAATTTTATAAATACGAGTTGTTGATTGAACGTTAGTTAATCCTTCATGAAGTGCGGGTTTTACGTTTTATAAATGTTCTTATTGCTGCGGAATAAAGTGGGATGTAATGTTATACGTTTTGTTATATGCATTATGTGCGTGCTTCAAATGGTACAGCCGCCCCGGTGGCGCAGTGGTCTAAGGCGCTGGCCTCTGATCGTTCGTCCGTAAGGGGTCCGGGTTCGAATCCCGGTCAGGCATGGATGTTGTGTTTGTCTTACGGCACTGGCTCTCTCCCTTCCCTGGAACCAGTGACCCTAAATTAGGGACGGGCGACTGCTTATAGCCCACTGAGTTGCTCACGGTGGTCGTTAAATCTCCAATCCAAAAAAAAAAAAAAATATGGTACAAGGTGAAATTAAATCTAAGAAATTGATACATGATTCTGAAGTTGTCATATGGAAAATCATTTCTTTATTCTGCAAAAGTTAAGAATAATGTTGGAATTACAGGAAATTACCAAATTTTGGTTTTGAATAACATGTTTAATGGTTGTTCAATGAATTTAAAACAGATAGCTTGGAATTTCAAAACATATCTTCTATTGTATGCCACCAATAATTCTGTATATAACCCTACACACGTAGCTTTAATTTTTGTGTCCTGGGGCTTATTGTGGATGCATTTTCGTCTTTTGAAAATTTTGGAGACTTGTTATGATGAAAACTCATTTCTTCCTCTTTTATATTTCTTTTCCCTCCGAGAACTACGAAAGCGTATTTATGTGACTAAGACAAGCCACCAACGGTACCCAATAACTGGGGTACAGTTGGCAAATTTTGAGCGAAGCTATTGCAAAATCTAAGCTCATTAAGGGGTCTATCATAACACGTTCTAAAAATGAACGCATAAAATTTATGACTTCCAGAACAAAAGTAAGAAACATTATAAAAAAGAAATCCCTAAAATTTATCATGAACTACTTTCCTTCACGCCTTTACGTTGGTTGTGATCAGGTCGCATGTAAACAAAGCGGAAAGACACACTCAGATCGGGAACCACATTTTTCATTTTGTATCGCGAAAGACAGACATACACAAACTTCCTTTTTTACGCTTTCCAACCGTAGGTTGCAGAAGAGTAGCATCCAGCTTTGTCCGTCCGTTCGCACGATAACTCGCGTAAAAATGGTTCAATTTCGATGAAATTTTAGTATGTGGTAGGGGACTACTGGGGACGAACCCTATTGAAAATCGGTGAAATGGGGTCAAAGGTCAGGACATAGGAGCGGGTTCCATTCGTCATATGCGTCATAACTTGTGTAAAAATGGTTCGATTTCAATTAAATTTTAGTATGTGGTAAGGGACTACGTGGGGAGGAACTCTATTCCAAAATGGGCGAAATGGGGTTAAAGATCAGGACATAGGAGCGGGATCCATTATATTGCCTTTGGGCGTCATAACTTGCGTAAAAATGGTTTGATTTCAATGAAATTTAAGTATGTGGTAAGGGACCACCTGGGGATGAATCCTATTGAAAATGGGTGAAATGGAGTCAAAGGTCACGACATAGGAGCGGGATTCATTCCACCACCCTTATGGTGAAAATGCTTCGATTGCGACAAAACTTTAGTAGGTTGTTCCGGAGGTATACTGAACCGATTCTGTTGAATATCATCCAAATCGGGTCAAAGGTCAGGGCACAGGAGCGAGATTTATTCCACAGACGTTATCCTCATGCACGCGCAGTGAGGCTGTCATAGGGGAAAAATACTTCCATAATGCTTTTGTGGTTCCTTTCAGCGAGCATCGCCTCAGTTCCACGTAACATAGTCACCGCCGGTAGTGATGAGGCAGTGATTGATAGGCATTTGTCCGACAGTTTTACTAAAAACAGTACTAACGGGAAAAAACACGGGCCGCGTGTGGCCTAGTGGTCAACGTTCGTGACTGCCACGGAGGAATCTCAGGTTCGATCCCAGGTTCGTGACTGCCACGAAGGAATCTCAGGTTCGATTTTTTTTTCAATTCAGGAGTTTGTACGGAATGGATAGAGGAGGGAGTGGTGTCATAATGAAAGATTAGGGAAGTTATGGGGAGGGACAGCGGGATCATTTTGTGTTGTTGAGAACAACGCTGACTGTTCTGCCGTCTCTGTTTTTGTCAACCAGCCAATGAAAACATATGCACAGTGCTTGCTGCATGAACCTATGTGTGCCTTTTTTCAAAGTTCCTTGTTTTGGATATCATGTGGGCTGTGCAAGATTTGTCCTTTGTCATTTTGATCCACGTCTTTGCTGCAGATATTTTACTTCATTGCTATTCATGATGTCTTAAAAAAAACTTTTCAGTTACACTGCCGATTTTAAACTTACAGTGGGGTGCACAGTAGAGGGTATCATGTCCCTGCACAATAGTTTTCAGAAAGTCAGAAAACAACCGTGCAGTTAATGGTGGAAAGCAGCTGTGCCATGGTCTAAAACGCAAACAAATTTGTCAGTAAATTCTACGGAAGAATTCACAGAAGTCTAGCCCTGTTTTTTACTGACCCATGTCTCAGCCAATCATCTGACTCTGACAGCAAGATTTCTTCCAAAACTTTCAACTAATATACAATGCAAGTAATGTTTCACCGAAAAAAAACAAAAAAGCAATTCCAAACAGTCAAAGGTCTAAAAGAAATATGTATACTTTAAAATGTAAAACTTCCTGAAGAAAAGAAAAAGAAGCTTACCTACGGTATTTGCAGCCTAAACTTCAGATCTGCTTACTCTTGCCATTTAGACCATGAAAAGCAAATGTTTGCAGTGGAATGTTTTTTTTACATAAATCCACTGCAAAACACTTATTTCAGATAGTCAATGTCCAGGTGACTACATCGTTTATTAGCTGCTGCAAAATGCTTTCCATGGCGTGCATTGCAATGTGCTCTAATCTAACGAGAAGACAAGAAACAAAACTTGCGTATGTGTGTGGGGAGAGGGAGGTGCATGGATACATAACAAGGAGTACAGGTATAAAATTTGGTACAGAAATATAAGAAACACAAAAGCTATAAAATTTACCAAACTATTAAATACAAGAGATTTACACTGAAGTGCAGAATGACGCAAATTACCAGCCAATCACATTGTAAGCTGTGGAAAAAATTCATTAAAAGAACTATCACAACTTAATGAGGATTTATATGTATCATAACTATCATTACTTACACAAGACAAATGAAACTAAATGCGCTAGTTAAAACGTGACAAAATTGAGTAATTAAACCAAAGTGAATATATTAACAAATTCTTTAGCTACCACAAATGCCTTGGCTTTACCAATCACAATCTGTTAAAAAAATGGCAACAGGCTTGACAGCTGCATTACACGCCACACCCGTTCCTCAAGCAATGACCTTTTACCTATCGGCGGTGGTCATAATGTCGAAAGTCAAAATGTTGACCGAGTCCAAAAATGTTCACAGTCACAATAGTCCTTACATTTTTGTTTCATTTTTTTTACTTCAGATCACTGTGCGTTGGACCATTTGAGCAATTAGTAAGGTTTATGGTTTATATAGGAACTAAAGATAATGTCACATTTTTACGCAGGTGCAAAACATTAATGATAATGCCCTTATGCCTGGGCGTTTTTAGCAGTTTTCAATCTGCTGTGCTAATTTTCATAAGGTTTGCACAACAAGTCAAGGTTTTAGCAATGCACTTTACCGAGGTAGAAACGATTAAGAAGGCCTTAGGCCAAAGCCTTTTTAACAGTTTTCAGTCCGCCAAGTTGATATTCATAGAAAATCAAATTAATTGTGTTGAACTTTTACTCAAGCACAAAACATTAATTGATATACCCAAGGCCTAAGCATAAGAATGTTTAGTAACTTTTTATACCGCAGTGATCACAATCATAAGGTTTGTGTGACAAGTCAAGTTAAGAGCGTTACACTTATTGAAAAATTCTTAAAAGTTAGTTAGTTAGTTAATTGATTTTAGTGGCGCAAGGGCCAGGCTTGGCCAAAGAGCGCCAGACACAGAACTATCAGCTAAAGATTTTAAAAAGCGGGGTGAAATGATTAAGAGCAGACAGGCTTGGTAAAAGTTAGAAAAGAGGATGATGAAAGATGTTGTGAAGACTAGTTAGTTTATTAGGTTTATATATAACTTTATTAATTTACCATTATAATATAACTTTTTTTTTTTTTTTTTTTTTTTTTTTTTTTAAATGAGTTTTAAAACGTTAATCTGTTTTAGAAAGGAAAATACTGCGAAAGTGTCGCAGTGGTCGCCCAAAAGCTTTTGAAGCGTAGCTGCGTCCTCGTCCAGCAGATGAGACTGAAAATAGTGAAACCGATGCTGACGGAAACGAACACAACTGCACAAAACATGAGAGACGGTGAGTAAACAGTCGCACGCCTCACACATTGGGGCAGCGTCGCCACACAGCAAATAGCTATGCGTGAAGCGACAATGCCCAATGCGGAGACGCGCAAGAACAACTTCTTCCCTACGGTTCCGGCGACACGATGATTTCCAGACTCCAAGGATGGGTTTAACACGGTGCAGTTTATTCTCCACCTGTTGGTCCCACAGACCCCGCCACGTTCGTCTGATATGATCGTGAACAAGAAAGCGAAAATCACGGTGAAACAGTGGCAAGGGTGTGACGACCAAAGAAGAGGCAGATCTAGCAGCAGCATCAGCAGACTCGTTCCCTGGGATCCCAACATGCCCAGGAATCCAGCAGAACCGAATCTGGACATCAGCCTCGAGCAAAGAACGAAGAAGTCTCCGTACGGTAAAAAGAAGTGGGTGGCCAGAGAAATCCAAAGATGACAATGATTGCACAACACTCAACGAATCAGTGTACACAATAGCACGCTGATGAGAGCTCGACTGCACGTGAACAAGTGCAAGATACACAGCATGCATCTCCGCCGAAAACACCGTGGCCTCGGCAGGAATGCGGGCAACAGAAACTTCGTCAATGCAGACGGCGGCGCATCCAACGACACCAGCTGCCTTAGATCCATCGGTGAAAACAGGAATAAAGTCTGCATTGACGTAACGGTGTTCGGCGAAGAGCTGCTGGTACACTGACGCAGGGGTTGAGGACTTGTCAAAAGATGTAAAGCTGGTATCAACCATGACACCAAGAGGGTGCCATGGGGGATCCTCAAAGCCCCTGGTCTCTCCAACGAGTGACAAGTCGAGCCCTGCATCACGAGCTACGGCCGCCATACGAAGACCGAAGGTTCGAATGCACGAGGGACGGGTCTCGAACAAACGAGCATGCTGGGGATGAAAAACTGCATCGTGTAAAGTATGTTCTGAGAGAGATTTAAGTTTCAGGTAAAATTGAAGAGACAGCTGCAGACGGCGTAAATGAAGCGACGGTTCGTTCGCGTCGGCATAAAGGCTGGGAATGGGTGACGTGCGAAATGCTCCCGTACAAAGACGCAGCGCTTGATGGTGGATGGTATCCAACGGCCGGAGAACGGAAGGACGCGCAGAGCCATACACCATACAGCCATAATCCAGTTTAGACCGAATGAGAGAATGGTAAATACGGAACAAGGAAGTCCTGTCTGCACCCCAGGAGACTGAGGCGAGGATCTTGAGGATGGACAAAGCTCTCAGACAGGAAGTGCGGAGTCGTCGAACGTGCGAGCGAAAGGTGAGCGCACGGTCGACGGTCAAACCAAGGAACTTGGTTTCCGGCAAAACTGGAATGGCTGCATGGTCCAAATAGAGTTCTGGATCGGGGTGGAGGCCACGCCTCCGGCAGAAATGGACACACGCTGTCTTTTCAGCAGAAAGAACGAAACCATTGTTGTTAGCCGCTTTAACTATCTGGTTAATTGCAGACTGCAGCTGCCTTTCAATGAAATGCATGCTTGATGACGAGCAGAAGATGTGAAGGTCGTCAACATAAATGGTAGTCGAAACCGTAGGAGGAAGATTTTTAAGCAAACAATTAATGCGGAGGATGAACAGAGTCACCGAAAGAATGCTGCCTTGAGGAACACCTTGTTCTTGATGGAAGAAGGCAGAGAGCGTTGTACCGAGGCGCACCTGGAACACACGGTTACGAAGAAAGTTGGCAATGAAGGTTGGCAGGTTTCCCCGCAACCCATTCTCGTGGAGGTCACGGAGGATACCGTGACGCCACGCTCTATCGTAAGCTTTTTCGATGTCAAAAAAGACAGACACCAGGTGCTGCCTACGCACGAATGCCTCTCGAACAGACGTCTCAAGGAGCAGGAGATGGTCAGGAGCTGAACGATGACGACGGAAGCCGCTTTGTGATGGCGACAGAATTTGATGTTCTTCTAGGAAGTAAATTAGCCTAGAATTAACCATGCGTTCAAGGATTTTGCACAGACAGCTAGTGAGGGCAATTGGCCGGTAACTAGAGGGAGACTTGGGGTCTTTGCCAGGCTTGGGAAAAGGTAAAACAAAAGCTTTTCGCCAGGAGTCCGGGAAACTGTGCTCCAACCAAATGCGGTTGAAAAGCACTAACAGATTCTCGAGAGACGACTGCGATAGATGACGGATCATGTCATAGTGGATGCCATCGGGACCTACAGATGTTGCACCGGACCGATGCAGAGCCACTCGGAGTTCAACCATGCTGAAGGGGGAGTTATACTCGGTGTTATGAAAAGGCGCAAAGGAGAGTCTCTGGCGCTCAGCAGCTGGTCTAGTCCTCTGAAAGGAGAGAGGGTACGCCTCAGAACTGGAAACAGAGGCAAACGCCCTACCCAAACAATCCACTATCTCCCCGACTTCAGCATACGTGCAGCCGTTACTCTCGAGAATAGAGATCTGATGGGAACCACAGTTTCCCCGAATCCTACGAATTTTTTCCCAAACAGTTTTTGAACTGGCACGTGAATTGATCGATGAAACGTACTTTATCCAAGACTCCCTCTTGCTTCGTCGACGCACCAACCGAGCGTAAGATTTTGCTCTTTTAAATTCAACGAGATTAGCATCGGTTGGATACCGCCGAAATGTACACCAGGCCTTATGTTGAGCTCTCCTAGCCGCTGTGCAATCAGAGGTCCACCAAGGTTTCGGACGTCTTGGGAGCGTCGTTGATGTCTTTGGGATAGAGAGATCCGCTGCCTGAATGATACACGTGGTGACATCAGTAACAGTTGCATCGATTGACCCTCGGGTCACCATGACAGAAGGTATCACTGCGGACGATGTGAAGACCTCCCACTTGGCACGATCCATCCTCCATCGAGGAGGGCGGGAAGCAGAAGATGGCACGCTCTCATTATAGCCAAGTACAATTGGAAAGTGGTCGCTCCCATGGAGGTCGTTGCACACCGTCCACGACCAGTCAGCAATAACTGATGGTGAACCCAAAGATAAATCGATCGCACTGAAACTTCGTGTAGGCTCGTGGAAATAAGTGTCAGCTCCGGTGTTAAAAAGGCACAGGGAGGTCGAGGACAGAAGAGATTCGATCCTACGGCCTCGTACGTCTGTTCTGACACTACCCCACAATGGATTATGAGCATTGAAGTCACCCAGAAGAAGAGCAGGTGACGGCAGCTGCCCAACTAAGCTCTCAAGAACGGACACGCTCACGTCCTCATCCGGCGGCAGATAGACGCTGCAAACAGTTAGAGGCACAGGCATGGAGATACGCACCGCAACGGCTTGTAAAGATGTTGAGACCGCAACGGGAGAAACTGGAACACTGTGGGGGACAAGAATGGCAACTCCCCCGCAAGCTATATCTCCTGAAACATTATCTTTCCGAAATGCACTGTAGCCTCGAACTGAGAGCAGGTCTGATGGTTTAAGTTTTGTCTCCTGGAGGCAAAGGCACACCGGAGAGTACGACGAAAGCAGATGTTTGACGTCGTCATATTTTGTCCGAAAACCTCGACAGTTCCATTGAACGATTGAAACCATGATTTGAGGGGTAGATAGGAAGAAAGAAACGTGGGTCAAATGAACTGAAGAGGCCTAGAAGGCCTCGGAGTCCATGAATTCCTCAGTCTGGTCTGCAGTGCCCCTCGGCAGCGTGGTAACCGGGGGAAGGACTGGGGGTGTCTGGAGGATGAAGACCGGGACTGATTCGTTCCGGCTTGAACCTTTGTTTGAGATTTAGTGGCTGAGGATTGTTTGGCCTTGCCTTTGTGTCTAGCAGGCGATGGATCAGGGCTCGTAGAACGGGAAACCTGTTCTGCAACAGCGCGCTTGGGCGAGGATGCAGGACCCCGAGCATTGGTCTGTGGTGGCAAAGATAAACTGTCAGTGGTGGAAAGTCGAAGGGCCTTCAGCCCAGCAGCATAAATATCCTCGAGAGAGAAAGGGCAGTCTTTTGGTATAGTGATGTCTGTCTGAGTGGCAATGGATGTTTTAGGAGCCACAACGGAAGAGTAGGTGCGTGCGCTTGGAGCAGCGGGAACGACCTTCCGTCGAGCTTCAGGGTAGGACAGGTGTTCAAGTGTCTTAACCTCCTGAATCTTCCGCTCCTCAATCCACTTCGGACAGTTCTTGGCATTGGCAGCATGGTCGCCTTTGCAGTTCACACAATGGGCAGCTGCAGCAGAGCAGTCAGACTGAAGATGGTCGTGTGAACCGCAACGATTGCAAGTAGCAGCACCACGGCAAGACTGCTGGGAGTGCCCGTACACTTGGCATCGGTAGCAACGAAGGGGGTTAGGAATGTACGGGCGCACAGAGCAGTTCAAATAGCCCGCATGGATGGAAGATGGAAGAGTCGGGCGATCAAAGGTCAGAATCACTGTTCTGGAGTTGACCAGCTCCCCGTTTCGGCGGAACTTGATCCGACGAACCGCTGTGACACCTTGGTTGGCAAGCTCCTCCAGAAATTCTTCCTCTGAAACATCCACGAGGTCGCGCTCGGAGATGACACCTCTGGATGAATTCAGGGACTGATGAGGTTTGATGTCCACAGGGACACCACCCAAGTTGGAGACGCCCAAGAGCAATGAACCATGGCGTGGACTTGACATTTCCACCAATATATCTCCCGATTTTAACTTCTTCACACTAGTTGGTGACGCAACCGCTCCTTGCAGGGCTTTTTGAATCCAGAAGGGAGATTTGGAGCCAAGCTTGTGAGATTCTTCCCGTGCATGGATGATAAAAAATCGGGCAGTGTCCGGCGGCAAAGTACGCAGTTTCTTATTGGTGGGGTTAGGATCCGTGTCCAAAGATTTCTTTAGTTTGACAGAAGGGGGAATAGTTGAAAAATCCATATATAATGCGAAAAAAATTCATCCGCCAGCTTCCCCGCCCACTACCGAGCCCAACAGGGGAGAGCCGGAGGTCCGCAGGCCAACATGGGCGCAGGACACGGCCCTAGGGTTAGGCGGCGGATATAGCATGTTGATCGTGCAGACATGCGCTCAGCGAGTACCGCGACTTTCCCGGGTCTTGGTAATACCCCTTTGGCATGCCCACACTATCCCCAAACTCACCCCGTCGTACGAAATGACAAGCCGATTGACTAGGAGTAGGTTAGTTCCTAGCCTCCCGTTTAGGGTGAAGCAGGGGGCAAAGAGGAGTGTTGGCGACTGGTGACAACTATAGCCTGGCCCCCAGTAACCTCAGCCTCCAGCATCCCCTTTTCCACCTGTACGGGTCACCGCACACGGCAAACGTGCAGGTAGGTCTAGCTAACCAGCCCGAAGAAACGAAGAGGGAACAGAAAATGAAAAAGAAAAGGAAGAGGAGTAGAAAATAGAGAAAAAGGAAGAACAGGGAGTGGAGAAGAAAGCAAAAACAGGAAAGTGAGAGTGAAAGGGCTGGCGCATAATCACAACCTCAGCAACCTACAGGACTGAGGCGGGAGCGTGGCGAGATAACAACAACAACAACCACAAATGGAAAAAGATTTTAAACACTACTGTCGGCTCGGGCCGTGGGGTCGCCACTCCCCATCAGCTGGATGAACAGCTGTCCCTTCGGTGGTATCATCGTATCAAGACGAAATCAAAACAGAAACAGTCACAAGGTCAGCTCGGGCCGTGGGGGCGCCGCTCCCCAAATAACTGGAAAACCAGTTATCCCCGTGCGGGGAAAAATTCTTAAAAGACCTAGAGACTAATTTGGCAACTAAGTGAAAGAACAACATTATAAACTTAACTCGTCATGCAAACCTCATAAATGTGTGCACGGCGATTGAAAACTTCTAGCCTAAGACTTTGTAATTCATATTTTGTGACCCAATACAAGTGCAAAATTATTATCTTAGCTTGTTATGTGACCCTTATGAATATTAGACGTGTTAAGAAATGTTGACAGAATCAAATGTAGAGTTAAAATGTCAACAAGCTCTCAAAATGTTCAAAGTAACAGTGAAATGTGGAATTTTTCCTTTTTCACTTTTATTTTATTTCAGTTTTGACATTTTTATTAGGTTTTGAAAAATTTACACTCTGACAGCAGGGTTTTTTCCCCCATCTTTATTGTACTTTTGGCAGTATTTACTATATTGTGGCAGTTTTTGGTGTTGATAACATCTTACATAGCGTTTTGTAATTTTGTCACATTTTGGGCAATTTACTTTCGATGCCTACTCGCATTTTTTTTCTTCGAATATTTGGTTTTCGTTTTAGTTCTAGATTACTTCAGTTTTTAGATGAGTTTCGTATGTACGAAAGAATTTATTAGCTTCGGCATGCCACTGTCATTCAACGGATCTTCACAAAATTTTACACATCTGCTTGAAAATATTTTCACAAAAATTAATATTTTGGTTCAACTCGTAATTTTGGAACCATAACGGCAGAATTGGGCCATGTATCTACACTGGGGAATGATGTAGGGGAGGTTAAAACATATAGGGAGCAATGCTTTAGAAAACCTGTTGTTTACAGTTCTTCACAAAATTTAATACTGTATCAGTGTTGCACATTGAGAGGGTAAGTGCTGGGTTATTCAATAGCTCAGGAATTAAGTAATGTGCAAGGACACCAAGTTTCAATGACACTCCTTAATTCTATTGACATATTTAGAAAAATGCGAATTTGCTGCTACCAAGTATCAAGACATCTGCCCGAGACCAACAATGATGATTTAAAGGGCCACAAAAGGTAATCCTAGTGATCCTCAGATACGATGGATGTTAAGGGCCCAAGTAGCACAAAAACGTTTGTAAAACGTTTTAAAACCAGTTCGGCGAGACGTTGAAAAAACGTCACAATATTACGTTTATAAAACGCTAATACGTCTCGTTGATTCAATGGTTTTTCAACCGTTGTTATAACGTCGTAGCACTGTTTTTAAGACGTTTAGATGACGTTATTTAAACGTCATATTCCTTTCATTATGACGTTTAGAAACGGTTTTAACAACCGTTTAGCAACGTTTGAATGACGTTATTTAACAGTCATATTCCTTCCCTTATTACGTTTAGAAACGGTTTTAACAACCGTTTAGCAACGTTTGAATGACGTTATTTAAACGTCATATTCCTTCCCTTATTACGTTGAGAAACGGTTTTAACAACCGTTTAGCAACGTTTGAATGACGTTATTTAACCGTCATATTCCTTCCCTTATTACGTTTAGAAACGGTTTTAACAACCGTTTAGCAACGTTTGAATGACGTTATTCAAACGTCATATTCCTTCCATTATGACGTTGAGAAACGTTTTTAAGAATGTTTAGCAACGTTTAAATGACGTTATTTAAACGTCATATTCTCTCTTTATTACGTTGAGAAACGGTTTTAACAGCCGTTTAGCGACGTTTTATTTTCGATTTTACAACGTATTTTTCCTTTCTGTATTACGTTTAGTAAATGTAACAGCAACGGTTAATCAACGTCTAAATTTCCTCTATTAAACGTTGCTGTCCTTTGTGTATTACGTCAAACGTCGCAAAAAATGTTACCACAACCTTTTATCGAAGGTTATATTCCAGTTTCAAGACTTTTTTTTTTTTTGGCTTTACGTGTGCCGTTGCAAAACGTTAGAACGTTTCTATTTAGTTCTTGGGTCATTCCGTATCGACTCAACACAACGACTTGACCATCTCAGATTTTAATGAAATTTGGTACATAGGTGGCCTCTATATAGATTAAGAAAAATACCAAATTTCATCGTCATATAGCCACCGGTTTTGAAAATACAGCTATAAAAAGTATTAAAAACACCCCAAAATCGGAAGATTGATGGGTTTTTAAATTGTGATTGCAGCTCCCCTAATTAAGATAGAGAGATGGGAAAGGTATCTTTTTATAGTATTGTTTATGCTATTTTATTTGATGTACAACACCATAGGGGTTAATATTTAAAAAAAAATTCAAATTTTAAAATTAAAATTAAAATTTTGAATTTTTCAAAATGTGACTAAAAAATTCGAATTTTTTTTTAAAACAATCTTTATATGTTTGGCATTTGATTACATGAGTTGTAACTTGGGATGATAATGGGTTTACTTAAAAAGCTATATTCAAATTTAGCCTAACACAAGAGTTTAATGAAAAAAAAAAACATGTAATCTGAAAATAAATTTGGGCTAAATCTTTAAAAAGTTTCATTAATAACAATAGATATAGTATTTTTGTTATTTAAAACCCTTTATTTAAACAATGTTTTATTTTTAATTAATTTGTTTAAAATCTGAGTCACATGGGCTTAAAAATTTTATTAATTTCATTATTCAGAATTTGTAATAATTCCCAATACAATATAAAAAAAATAAAGACTGTGCAGTTGTACTGTAGGCTACATTTTGTTTTGGACAAAACTCTGCATGTTTCGACTTAAAAAACTGATTCTGTTGTTTAGATCATTGGTAACAAGACCCAACAAGCAGCAACTTGCATTCCTACCTTGCAGACCTGTCTGCTTTAGGTTTTGATGGTGATCAGATGTGTTTCTCAGTCTGCTTTAGCTTTTGATCCTGATCATGTGTTTCTTGCAGTGAAAGTGATATGTGTTTGAAAACTTTTGTGGTTGAAAACTTTAAATTGAATAAAGTACATCCTTTTCAGTTTTGAAACTAGACTTTTATAAATTGAAGCTGTGCAGGATTTTTTTAGGAAAAATAAACAGAACAGGTAATGGGAGGCAATTATTTTACTATTTTAATTTTACATTTTATGCACAAATAATCAACAATGGAAAGTACAAGATATGCATTAATACAATGTTTCAATCCATATAGAAATGTGACAGACTGGATGTTGGAAAATTTTGATGACTTATCAAAGGAGACTAAAATTTGTGATTCTTACAGAAAGCAACTGAAAACTTTAATAATTAGTCAAGAAGCAAATGAAACCTGTGCTGATGAGAAAATGGACGAAAATTTTGCATCTATGTCAGAAGTAATTGAAACACTGAATACTTCGCTCCATGAATTGGGTGAATCAGCTGTCAATAAGAAAAAGCTAAAATCTAAATGTTACCAAAATTCAAAAACCAAAATTCAAAAAATCAATTCTGCTATGAAACGGAAGCTTTTTACAAATATTCAAGAATCATCTGATGATGAGGATGAAATACTTCACGACTCTCTTATGGACAATCTTAAAAGTAATTTTTCTAACTGCACTAGAGATAAACAGTTGATGATTTTGACTTGCTTACCAGAGTCATGGAGTGTTAGGAAAATCATGTAAGAATTCAATGTTCCTAATTATATGGTAAGACAATAAAAAAAATTCTGAAGGAGAAAGGAATTTTGGAAAGCCTTAATAGAAAACCAGGTAAGTCTCTCTCTTCTGAAGTAGTTGTAGTATGATCGTTTTACCAAAGTGATGAAATTAGTCGGGTTTTACCTGGAATGAAAGATTGTGTTTCTGTTAGGACTGAAAACGGAGATAAAGCTTGTCAAACAGGCTGATTTTATGTAATTTGACAATTTGCAAGCACGAAAGTCAGTTTTTCCAAATTCGCAGAGCTCAGACCAAAAAACCGTGTCCTGGTAGGGTCTAGTGGTACTCATACGGTATGTGTTTGCACCACACACCAAAATGTAAAACTGATGATGAAAAATGCAAGAATTGGTTCACTAACGAATGGACAATTATCTTCCTACAAACATTGTCTTGCAAGAGTATTATGCAACCCTACTTCCATAGATTGTCATTTGGGGAAGTGTCCCACCTGTTCTGGGAACACGGTTTTGAGAACTTGGTTGAAAAACTAACTTTTCGCCAATGGATTACAGTTGATAGATGCAACTTGGAGACATTAGAAAAATCAACTTCAAATTTTATTGATTTGTTTTGCAAAAAACTGTCTGCTTTGGTCAGACATGACTTCATTGCTAAGCAGCAAAGCTCTTTTACGGATAGTAGTACTAAGGAAAACCTCAAGGACTCAGAATTTCTCATCATTTGTGATTTTGCTAAAAATTATAGTTTTCTTCTTCAAGATGAAGCCCAGAGCTATCACTGGACCAGTGGGCAAGCCACAGTCCACCCATTTGTCATCTATTACAAAACAGAAAAGACTGAACATGCAAGTTTTGTAGTAATTTCTGAATGTTTAGAGCACAACACAATTACACTGTACTGCTTCCAAAAAAAAAAAAAAACCTTATTAACTTCTTGAAAAGTAAGTTTGGTGACAAACAGCGTCAAAAAAATGTACTATTTCTCTGACGGGTCTGCAGCCCAGTGCAAAAATCGGAAATTTGTTCACAAACTTTTATGTTTCCATCAAGATGACTTCAACATTGATGCTGAATGGCATTTTTTAGCAACAGCACACGGGAAGGGGCCATGTGATGGCGTTGGTGGAACGGTGAAAAGGTTAGCTGCCCAAGCCAGCTTACAACGCCCTTACGAGAATCAAATTCAAACACCATTTCAGTTGTACGAATGGGCAATTCAGAACATTTTTGTGGCAAACTTTACATATGTAAGTCAAAGAAGAATACATAGAAACAGACCAATTTTTGGAAAATCGCCTAAGCAAGTCTTTAACAATACAAGGTACCCAGAAACTTCATGCTTTTATTCCTATCCCATTGAGTAATTCAAAAATAAAAGTGAAGATGTTCTCAGAATCAAACGAGTCAGCTACTGAAAAAGTATCAGCATTACAAGACAGACTGCAAATAACAGAAATGAGTGGTTACATAACCATAATCTATGAAAACAACTGGTGGGTAGCGTATGTTCTACCAAAAGAAGAGAGTGAGAATGAAGTTAAGGTCTCATTTTTACATCCAGCTGGTCCATCTACATCCTTTTCCTACCCTAGCCCACAAGATGTATTATAGCTTCCTGTAAGTCACCTCTTGTGTAAAGTAAATCCTTTGACTCCGACAGGAAGACTCTACAATCTCTCTGAAACAAAAAATACACCAAACTATTGAAGCTTTTAAAGACTATATCAAGGATCTACACGTGTGATTTCACTTCAAAACAATGATGCAACTTTTTTTTTAATTTTAGAAGATTCTGCTTTAAGTGACGATCTAAGTTTAAGATTAGGAATATAATTTGCATAAATGTAAACAATTCAATGCCATATGTTATTATTATTTTGATGTGTTTCTTGAGCAGTAATTGAAATTACTTTTTTAAGTCTGTTTATTTTTTGTATTGAATTGTGAATTATTACAAATTCTGAATAATGAAATTAATAAAATTTTTAAACCCATGTAGTCTCAGATTTTAAACAAATCAATTAAAAATAAAACATTGTTTAAATAGTTTTAAATAACAAAAATACTATATCTATTGTTATTAATGAAACTTTTTTGAGATTTAGCCCAAATTTATTTTCAGTTTACATGTTTTTTTCATTTTTTTTTTCATTAAACTCTTGTGTTAGGCTAAATTTGAATATAGCTTTTTAAGTAAACCCATTATCATCCCAAGTTACAACTCAGGTAATCAAATATTAAACACAGATTGTTTTAAAAAAATTTCAAATTTTTTGGTGTCGCATTTTGAAAAATTCAAAATTTTAATTTTTTTTAAATCTTAACCCCCATGGTGTTTGTTGTACATCAAATAAAAAGAGCATAAAAAATACTACAAAAAGATACCTTTCCCATCTGTATCTTAATTAGGGGAGCTGCAATCATAATTTAAAAACATATCAATCTTCTGATTTTGGGGTGTTTTTGGACATTTTTTGCTACGTTATGGAAACGTTTTCAATGTAATATGCAAAGTAAAAGATTTGAAGAGTGATTCCGTATCAACTCAACACAATTTGAAGGCATTTTTTATCTCACCATCTCAGATTTTAATGAAATTTGGTACATAGGTGGCCTCTGTATAGATTAAGAAAAATATCAAATTTCATCGTCATATAGCCACCGGTTTTGAAAATACAGCTATATAAATAGCTGTATAAAAAATACAGCTATATAAATACGGTTTTGAAAATACAGCTATATAAATACAGCTATATAAATAGCTGTATTTTCAAAACCGGTGGCTATATGACGATGAAATTTGATATTTTTCTTAATCTATACAGAGGCCACCTATGTACCAAATTTCATTAAAATCTGAGATGGTGAGATAAAAATGCCTTCAAATTGTGTTGAGTTGATACGGAATCACTCTTCAAATCTTTTACTTTGCATATTACATTGAAAACAAACGTTTCCATAACGTAGCAAAACCGTTTTAGTAATGTTTGTGCTCCGTAAGAGGGACGTACGGTAATGCTTATCTTAAAGCTGCCATGATAACCTGTTGTATACAGTCTTGTTACCTAGTCTACAAAAATTTGGGGGTAAATAAATGAAGTTCTTAGCTAACCTAAAAAATCATTTTCATCATATCATAAAATATCATTTTCATCATATGAATGCCCCTTCACAAAACTTTTCTTGTTCCTAATAGTTATTTTACTATCACTTATTTTTGTTGAAGCTTTATAAGGGATGACTTTGTCAGGAAAGTAATGTTATAAAAAAGAAAGCATTTCTATCACAGTTACTAGTGCAACACAATCTCTCACCATTATACAGAGTGTCCAAGAATTATTAAACACATTACAAAATTATGTACTAAAAAAAAAAACTATGAGCATTGTCTGTTTTTCTATGTCACATATTACTAACACGGTTCCTATATTTTTGTATTGCAGAATTGTTACTCCCAGAATCCGATAAATGGCGCTAGGTGTGGCCTGATGAGGAATTTATGAGAAATGCGCAATCAGTAGTCATGTCATCCATACAGCAGAAGGCGATGTGTGTGTTATGGTTTGCGGAATTAAAGTCTGTCATTAAAGTTAAAAGACGGTACCGTTTAGAGTATGGTTGTAATCCTCCGTCAACAAATTCAACTAAGCGGTGAATGAAACAGTTTAAAGAAACTGGCAATGTGGAACATCGTGGAGGAACCGGTAGGCCTAGCGTCAGAGGTGAAATGGTTGAATAAGCTTTATGAAAAGTTTCCAACGAAGCCCCAGGAAATCCGTTCATAAAGCAAGCAGAGAACTGTGCATTCCAAAATAGACAGTTCATGATATCTTGCACAAGAAATTAGTTTCATGCTTATAAAATTCAAATAGTGCAAAAGATGCATGCAAATAATCACACTCTGCAATATGATTTTGCTGTGGATATGCTGAATCAAGTGGGAAATGATAAAAACTTTTTAAGTACTGTAATTTTTAGTGATTAATCCACATTTCATGTATGAGGTATTGTTTCACTTCGTAAACTATGTTTTGTTTGGATATGGGGCAGTGAACCGCTTCATGCTGCTATTGAACTGGAACGTGATTCTTCAAAAGTTAATGTGTGGTGCGCCCTATAAAAAAGAGAAGTGATTGGCCCTTTCTTCTGTGAAAAAACCATAAATGGTGACATTTACTTGGATATGTTAGAAAATTTCCCTATACCCCAGATCAAAAGATATGACGTCGTTTTCCAACAAGACTGCATGCCTTCGCATTGGTCAATGTGCGTACGTAAGTGCCTAAATGAGCATTTCCCCAACAGATGGATTGGGCGTGGTGGTCCCATTCCGTAGCTCCTCGCTCCCCAGATCTAACTCCATTGGATTATTTCATGTGGGGTTATGTGAAGGATCGTGCCTATCAGACACCTTGTACTGATTTGCAGGAACTGAAGCAGCATATCACAGCTGCTATTAATTCCACATCTTTTCAGATGCTTGGCAATACATGGCATAAAATAGAGTATCGCTTGGACGTACTACGAGCAACCAAGGGATCTTACATCGAAATTTATTAACATGTGTAGTTACATTGTAAGTTAGTACAGTCAGTTTCTTTCTATCTGTTTAATGTTTTGTTTTACATAATTTTGTACTGTGTCCAATAATTCTCGGACACCCTGTATATTTATTGTTCACAAGGTATACGACTTCACAAACTATGTTTTGACTCAAGTCCATTTCACTGGCTTCGTTGTGGCTGTTGCAATTTTCTTGAAAATTCAGTTGCTCATATTTAACTGAACATAAAGTAGACATTTTAATACCACTAACATCTAAGTTATTGCAACATAAAACTGAGTCAGTTGTGTTGTTCACTTAAGAGTTTTTCGGACACATCTGAAATTTAGCTGATAGATTATTAGAAATGTGAGGTGAAATAATGCTGGGAGATAAATCAAGTAGTACTTTCACAGCTTTGTTTTTAATTTTTCTTTTAAGTGTAGCTAAAGGCTATCTGTGTTTCTGCTGCAGATCTGTGTATTTATATCTCAGTTTACGTTTCTTTATCATTTTTTCTGTATTTTTACAGAGGAGCCTTTTATTTTGGTATGTTAGTTGCTTTGTATTTTTTCAACCCATGTGTATTTGGTTCTTAATCTTTTTTTCACTAGTTTGCGAATTTAGACTTAATTTTTGGTTACAATTGTCTTAGTATTTCAGGAAGTTTGTTTAGTGTAATGTCCCTAGTTTATATCTTGTGCTTAGAAATTGCAATTTTTAGTTTCCGCTTGAGGGTCCTATTGTGTAACAAACAGTACGTAGCATATAAATAATTGTAAGAATCAATTGATTATGCATGTTGAAACACATTTTTCAAAAATTTGTATGCAAATAAGATATGAAAACAGCCACCCAATCTAGTTTGTTCTGTCTTGGGTTAAATTCTGTTGCTACTCATATATACTCATTTCACGAGTAACTCTTTGCATTGTTTGGCCAACCAGAAAAAAATATTTTCTTCTATTGGTTGTTCATTAATGCCATTTGTTGTTGTACTCTGACATTGTGCTGTGCTCTTCTCTCTATTTCTGTACATAACATTAACTTCAAGTTCCTAAAATGTACAAGTTCTTTTTCTGTTTCAATTCATAGGTGGTCACAAAAAGTTATAATGAAACAAATGAACAATTCATGTATTCATTTCATTATTTTCATAGGCTTCAAACACAATTCATGTATTCTGAATCATAAGAAAATATATATATATATATATACAGTACTCACAAAAAGTTTGGGATATTATGGTTTCAAAAGGGAAACATGGTGATATGCATATTTAGTGACTACAGGAGATAGGTTATCAGCATAAATTAGCATCATGATGACACATCATGTGGTGTGTGTGTGTGTGTGTGTGTGTGTGTGCGTGCGTGCAAGCTCCGATAAAAGTAGCTTCCGAGAAGTAGAAAACAGGTCGTCTCACTGCTTGGACTACAAGTTTGCTGAATGCATTTCCTTCAGAGTAGGATTAACTTGAAAAGATGTCCAGACGACGTTTAAGTATTGACATCAGAAATAGGGCTGTTGACATGTTGCATGCAGGTGTACGGCAGATTGATGCAGTTGCTGCTTTAGGAGTTTTGCAAGCTAGCTACACACAAAATTTCTACCGAATGGAAATGCTGCAGATCAAGCAGGATTTTTACCCCCTCCCCCAATAAACAGGTGTGTGTGTGTGTGGGGGGGGGGGTTACTTAAAAAAACCCAAAAAAAAAACACCCACTGCAAACGGTTATTTTATTTTTTTTTCCAAAGAAACACATGATTTCTCTTGTACGTTATGTTTTTGCTCCAAGTAATTCCCAAATATATTTTATGACTTCAATACTTGGGCTGTAGAGATAGAATATTTTAAATAAGCAATGTTTATTCACAATTAAATATTTTATTTTAAGATTTTAAATCTACTGTAGTTTCACTGAGCATTTGGCTTGGCTTCATTAGGACAAATGGAGTGCAAACTTTCAAATCATCGTGACATCATCAGCATTCTGACAGTCACTGCTTTTGGCAAGTTGTTTCCACATGTTTGAAAGAAATCTAGTAGATGTCATGTCGTTGACAAGCCATGAGCAGTTGCACTAGATGTGGAAAGCTTCTAATATATTAAGCTTGATAGTCAAATCAAGTTTATCAATAAGCGTAGCATTTAAAAAAAAAATCTGGTTATTTTCATGACAATGTTGGGCTATAGACGACTTCTTCAGTTCCATACGTAAGTCATGTGTTCCTTCACATGAAAACTTAAAAGCTCTACGGATCTGTCCTATACATGAAAGTCCACATTCACAAGCGATGTGATAAATTCCCCAGTTATGTCTTCAACGTAGTCTTTTGATCCACAAAAATTTGCCTTGTTTATAGATTTCAAAATAACTTTGAAATTTAAACATTTGAAAGTTCCTAAATTTCTGGACAGCTTTGTCTACAACAAAAGGACAATCTATATCAATCTATATCCTGTGTGTGCCACAATTTCTTTAAAAAAAAAAAAATCATAACTTTTTTTATTTTTTTGTTTTTGTGTTTACTGACCATGGTGAGCAACTCAATGGGCAGTCGCCTGTCCCTAATTTAGGGTCACTGGTTCCAGAGAAGGAAGAGACCCACTGCCGTAAGACAAACACAACATCCATGCCTCACCGGGATTCGAACCCAACCCACTTGGAAGAACCGAACAGTCATAAGCCAGTGCTTAGACCACTGCGGCGGCAAAAATCTAGCTTTTTCTGCAAGGAATCCTCTGCAACGCATAGATGTACTGCACGATATACATGGGTAGAAAACACCAATTTGTTTCCATGACTTTTCTTTATGACTTGTTAACAACATGACACCTACTCGATTTCTTTCAATTGCATGGAGACAATTCACCAAAATCCATGATCATCAACTACCTGATGATGTCACATATGAATGTTTATGCTCCCTTTGTCCTGATGAAGCCGAGCTAAAGGCTCAACAAAACTATAGATCTTAAAATAAATTATTTAATTGTGAATAAATGTTGCTTATTTATTCTATAATTTCACACATGGTTTAATCCTTTAATTCCACTAATATTATATTTACCAACTTGGTGAAGTCACCAACTTGGTTTACTTTCACAGGGTGATCCAGTTGTACTCTACAGAGAGATCTACTGGTAGGAGGGAAAATACTGATCTGAGGGATATAAGCTCAAGTTTTAAAGCTACAGGAGGTTGTACTTAATTTACACTCATCTGTGTTTTGCATAACATCCCTAACTTTCTTAACTAGAGCCATGAATAACCATACCTGAGTAAAATTTAAAAGAAAAAAAAATCATTTATGCAATTTCTTTATATAATTCAACTGTTTTGAATGCCCTATTATTTCTTAATGTAAATCACATTCAAAAGTTTGCCCTCATTAGTGCTGGTAAATTATGTTTATAAAATTTTATTATGATATACCCCCAAATTTTAATTTATCTTTATATATATTAAGAATCAAGCAAGAAGAAACAAAAAGGGAAGTAAACACTGAAAAACAAGTTACTAGTAAAGTGAAAAGCCAAAATGAGCACAAGCTGCAGTTACAATTAACTGGAATGAAAATTATTAAAAAAAAAAAAGGAAGAGAAAAAAGCTAAACCACTGAAGAAACCTATTGAAAGTGCTGTCATCATGGCATTCAACTTTTTCTGTTTTTTTCCGACAGCCAGAAAGACTCCTTTGATCCCCCCCCACTTTTTTTTTTTTTTTTTTTTGCAGTATGGACCCAAACACAGCAAATAGCTCTAATCTCAACTTCGCATGCTCAGTAGATATGTCACTAACTCACTATTATATGCTATGCTACAAATAAATAGTCCAATATAATAATGATAATTTTACTCACAAAATGACTGAATCATACATAGTTGTTTGTGTTATTTACATGAAACTTTCATGTCTGGCTTTACTTTGCAAAAACCTCTTTGCTTCAGAAATTTTTTTGGTGCAATATCGTTTTCAATAGAAATGATGGATAAAGTCGATAGCTGTTCCTGCATCGTTGTAGATCTCAAATTAAAACTTCTTTTCCCGCTTTCTACAGACAGGAATTGCAATATTCGAAAGCAAATCCTACTGTTGGGATAACAATGAACCATATCATACTGGAATATGAAGTTTAGAGCTTCTATTGTAGTAGCTGAGCTGCATTTGCCCATAAGTGCTTGCAAATGCCTCAGCTCTTCAAACAGTTGCTCCCCATCGATATCTTTTTCTTCACTGTCAGCATCCTTAAGGAATTTTTCTAACTGAATACACTTTTCTTTTAAAGAATCCCGTCAGGCAATTTCTTCAAATTATAAAGGAAACCCGAAGCGTTGAAAAGTTTTGCAACTGAGTAAATCTTTCCTGAATGGCAAACAATGCACTATCAATGAGTGGATAGAAAACCATTGATATATATATATGGTTCGCAATCTGTAGGAGCTTTGTGTTGCAGTTTTCACTGTAAAAAGTGTTTTTTTCCCGCTTTACCCTAGGTTGTGGGAATTTGGGATTTATTTCCAAGATGTACATAACAATAAGGCTTGTCACTCAAGCCTTATTGTTATACACTGAGTTGCCACTTTATTATTACCACCCCCTCAGTACTTCGTTGGGCCATCTTTTGCCTTTAATACTACGTCGATGTAGATTCTTCATGGCATGGACTCCACGAGATGTTGATAGGTGGTTTTTGGAATCTAAGACCATGCTTGATGAATAGCACTTTCCAGGAGTGTGAAATTGCAGGGTTGTGTATCCAGCTGTTTGATGGCTTGTTCAACTTCATCCCACAAATTCTCAATGGGGTTGAGATCTGGAGATTGTGGGGGCCAGCTAAGCAAAGTAAACTAACCGGCATTTTCCTGAAACCAATCCTGTACAATACGAGCACTATGGCAAGACGCATTATCTCGTCGAAAGTAGCCATCGCCATTGGGATAAACCATCCACATGACAGGATGTACTTGGTCTGCAACGATGTTTAGATATGATGTGCCAGTCAGACGTTGATCAACATGAATTAAAGGGCCCAAATCATGCCAGAAAAACATTCCCCAAACCATAACATTGCCTCCACCAGCTTGAAGGGTTGTAGCAATGCATTTGGGGTCCATGCTTTCGTGCTGTTTCCGCCAAATTTTCACTCGGCCATAGGCATGGTGCAACTGAAAACGTGATTCATCGGACCAAATTTTTTTTCCAATTATCGACTGTCCAATCCTTATGCTCCTGTGCGAAGTGGAGACATTTTCTCTTGTTAACTGCAGACAGCAAAGGTGTTCGAACAGGCCTCCTTCTGCCATATCCCATCCGTGCCGTGTACAGCGAACAGTGCGTGCACAGATCATTTGAGGGATCCTTGATTAAGATGGTCTGTAATTGCTGCACTGTTGCCTATTACCAGTCTGGACACTCCGGTCCGCCCGAGCAGTCACTAGTCGATGACGAGCACACGTTGCACGTAGAGACCCAGTTTTTTGGCTGACAGTCCAGTCTTTAAACACTTTAACAACAGTGGCTCTGGAACATTTCATGAATGCGGCAGTTTCAGTGATACTCGCTCCATGGCTCCGAGCTCTTACAATCGTCCCACGTTGAAAGTCCGTCAAATTGCATTTTTTACCCATCTCGTCACCCAAAAATCACTTCTACTACTGTCGCAAGCACTAAGCTTTCCCTTTTTATTATACTAGCCTCACCCTCTGGCGGCAACAGCGTGCAGCCATAGCTCATTTGCTTAAAACTGTCAGGTAGTCATAATAAAGTGGCCACTCAGTGTATATAAAAATGTCAACAAACATCAGGAACGAAAAAAAAAAAGGTTCATCCCCCCCTGAAAAACCCAAACGCGTAAAAAGCAGCAGAGAAGAATTCTCAGAAAAAAATGCACAAGAATTGAAAATGCTTCTTCTTGTTGGTGGTATATATATAGGAACTCTGCAGTGTCAGAGAAACAACAAAGGAGTATTCAGCTTTCATTTTTGTGGCAAATACAGACTAGCTCATAAAAGAAAAAGAAAAAGTTAGCGGATAATTTTACTATGTAAGAAAATTTATGGGCATCCCTTCCATTTGGTGGCTGCCTACCTGGCCGGTAAATATGTATATTAGCGTCCTAAATTGTTTCGTCGGAAAAATGTCAGTACCTCGAAAAAGTGTGACGTAAAGATTTTAGAGTACGGAAATTAATGGCAAATGGTGCAGAAATTTCATATTTTAAATGTGTTTTAAAGATTTTCTATCATAATATTGAACTGTGAGTGATGCTGTGAAGAGACGCTGCGGTAGGCCTAATGCATCGCCAGAGGTGCATTCAAATAAAATGTGACTGCATACACAACCATTGAAACAGAAAACTTGCTGCAAACCTGCAAATCACGATAACAATGGAACGAGATAATTTAAAGAAAAATTAGTATAACAGTAAATAATTATTAGAACATTACAGATTCCAGAGAGGGCAAAAGGACATTATGACTGAATCCGCAAAAATGTGTGTAAAATGGACCTTAAGGCCAAAACTTAAAAATTTTTGGACTATGAACCTCATAAAAACAAGAGACTAATTTTTATATCAAGAAAAGCAGTTCTGTTAATGAACCTTCAAAAATTATATATAGCATCTTTAACAACTTAATTCAAAAATAGTACTTATAAAATATATAAGGAAAATATTTTATTTTAATAACTGGCAACTGCAAGAGTAGCCTGGCAAAATAAAAAAAAATCTTTCTGTGTAAATGAAACTTTTGTTACAGTTCCTATATATTGAGAACAGGCCTTGATAAAATCAAGAGGCCAGAAACTTCTGCAAAAACAAAATAACTATCGGAAGATGTGAAAAATAGTTGAACATTCTCATGTTAAGATAGAATTAAATATATTAATCTTAGTAAAACCTTAAGTGTTTTAATTGCTGTAATAACATTTTTATTTTTAATCTACAAGCAAAAAACTATCTGCAAAATCTGCTAATAATTTGCAAACTTTCCACGTATGGCGTACGCGTGTACGTCTATATTGTGCGACTCTGTGCATCGCTACGGCGTATTTATGTGTGAAGCTTAGCTTCATTGAAAGGAAGATTCGCTGCAGCGTTTAATTCACGCGCGGACGACTACAAGTCCAAGCGCGTATTTTGTTACCACGAGAGCGAGCCGTGTTATACTCATACGCTACACAATATAGTTCGTTCATGTTTTGTCATTGTTTTTAAAGCGATGTTGAGAAATTTTTCGTTCTTTTCGCATACTCGTGGTATGCGAAAGAACGTAGAAAAGCATGTTAGAAAGTACTAACATGCTTTTCTATGTTGTATAGGAAACTGGGGAACTATAACTTTCGGTTCTGGTTTGAACAGCTTTCATTCATAGCTGATTTGCTGTGTCACTGCACTTTTGGTTCTCCTGTGTTAATAGCTTGTTTGCAGGTCAGTTTCTATCTTACTCATACATATCTTTTGCAAATCGAAGAGTTTTTTTCCCAGTTTTTCCTGCCAACAACATACAGGATACAACAAAATAAAGGGTGGATGCTGTGGACCTATTTTCTGTAGCGTATCACTACATTTATTGCTCTCCTGCCAACAACATAACTTCTTTTTCTTGTACTCTTCCGCCCATCATTTTGGTACAGCAAGAAACCTTCCTTTTAAAGGACCAAAAGCTTCACATTCTTTGCCGGAGCAATACATTAGGCCTACCGCAGCTTCTCTTCACAGCGTCAGACTCACAGGTCAATATTACGAAAAAAATATATCTTTAAAACACATTTTAAATATGCAATTTTTGCACCATTTGACATTAATTTTCATACACTAAAATCTGTACATCGCACTTTTTCCAGGTACTAAAATTTTTTCAATGAAATAATTTAGGACGCTAATCTACACATTTACCACCTGGCCTACCTACCCCTTGGACCGGCCCTGGCTGGAAAACCACAAGATCGAATCCTTACAGCTACCTCAGGTCTGACCTTAATACTACTAAGAAAATTTGGGAATCTATACAGCAACGTTTAGATAACCGCATTCCATACCCCAGTATACTGGCAGACCTCTGTAATGTGTTGACTAATATGGGACTAACTGCACCAAACACTAATCAATAATGTCACTGCAAGTATGCTTCGTAGGTGTCAAGACGTTCTTCAACACATAGGTAGTGTTACTGGATACTGAAATCCAGAGGTTTGGACATTCTCTGAATATACACTTTTGTCTATATTGTGGTACTACTTGTTGTGAGCAGAAATTGCCCATTGAATTGTTTTTGCAAACACACTCTGGCGTTTATGTTACGTGGCTTCACTTCATGCAATATCCCTAACTTTTTGTGACCAGTATATATATATATACATACATACATTGCTGAAAAAAAATGTGTACAATCAAACTGTGACAGTTTGTACGGCTTTTCTACACAGCGTAACTACGTGATCCAGCCTTTAATCTGTTGCCCTTAACGATCTGATAATAGAAGAGATCCATAATTCAGAGAAAGGCTAATTAGGAAGCACTGGCCTAGTCGGAAAAGTATTAATCCGACAGTGAATAGAAATATTGGTTTGTGGCTCTCTAATTTAATTGCTTAGAAAAGATTATTAATTCAGAGAAATCTGAAGATACAGACTGAACTAGCAAATACAAAAATTGGTCTATTACTCTTGCCATTTGGGAACAAACAGCTACAAAATTCAAAGTGAACATTAAATTCAAAACCAGTAGCACCAAAAGTAAACAGCTATCAAGATGGTTTTGAAGCATTACAGAAAACAAAGGAGCAATGATATGTATTCAAAAATAATATTGTTGAGAGAAAATTAATTCAAATTAGAAAAAAAATCCTCATAAAACTATACTTCCAACCAAAGTAGTAGAATGTAAAAGTATGTGCGCACGCCGATAGTTTTCAAATTATTAGCAGATTTTGCCAATATGGGCACATTTGGACGTTTGTGGCCTCTAGATTTTATCAAGGCCTGTTTCTCAGTACATAGGAACTGTATCAAAAGTTTCCTTTACACAGAAGGAATTTAAATTTTATTGCCAGGTTCCTCTTGCAGCAACTAGTTATTAAATTAAAATCTTTTCCTTAAGTAATTTGTAAGTCGACAGTATTTTTTTTTTATTGGAGGTTTAACGACCACCGTGAGCAACTCAATGGGCTATAAGCAGTCGCCCGTCCCTAATTTAGGGTCACTGGTTCCAGGGAAGGGAGGGAGCCAGTGCTGTAAGACAAACACAACATCCATGCCTCACCGAGATTCGAACCCGGACCCCGTTCGGACGAATGATCAGAGGCCATCGCTTAGACCACTGCGCCACTGGGGGCAGCACAGTAATTTTTGAACTAAGCTGTTGAAAATACTATTTATAATTTTTAAAGGTTCATTAATGGAACTGTTTTCTGGGTATAAAATGTTTCTTTTAATTCTCTTGTTTTTATGAGGTTCATAATCCAATATTTTGCCATAAAGGTCAATTTCACACACATATTCAATTGTATTTTGCCGTCATCAGAATTTGTAATGTCCTAATAATTATTTTTTAATTGTTTCTTTAAATTATCTTATATTGTCATCGTGATATGCGGGTTTGCAGCAAGTTTTGTTTCAATGGTTGTGTTCACAGATACATTTTATTTTTATACAACTCTGCTTCCAACTTCTCCCACCCCTGCATTCCTGAAATTTGAACAAAAATTTAGTAAACTGTAACTGGAAAAGCAAAGCAACTGGCCACCTTGCCTGCGACAGGTTCAATAGCATTCCTCTGCTTCATTATTTGATAGGCACAACTCTGATATGTGGAAGGGGGAGATGGGCACATTTGAATGTAAGTGTGTACTCCCACAGTCTAACAAAATGTTGCATTGGATATTTGTATATATTCCATTTGGATACAGATACATTATGATTTCAGTAAGCTTAATTCACATCTGGTATAAAACGTGCATTTTAAAAAAAAAAAAAAAAAAAAAAAAAAAAAGTTAAATTTTTGCATGCCTTACGTAGACTTTGAATTGTGACTGACAATATACTTCTTGGCCACAGGACTCTGTACAGGGTGGGTTTTGAATTTTTTTCAACCTTGAAGCTTTCTGGATTTAATAAGTATCTCTCCAACAGCTTATTCCGTTTGTTACTCTACACACAATATATTTCTTGCAAAAAAAAAACTGGCTGAATGAGCCCTAAGAAATGCTGATCTAATATATGATAACACTAATATAGAGTATCCTTTATAACTAACATACCAATAAGCTGCGTTTGTAACAATGTTTGCTACACAGAAGCACATTTGAGTAATTAAGTATAAATTCAATACTCTCTAAACATTTGAAGAATTAGAATTTCTTTTACAACTAGCTGCATTTGTTATTTAAAAATCTAACCAAATATTCAGTAGCTCATAAAAATGAAAAGGTCTAAAATTTCGTTTCCTTGAAATATATTTTTGTTACTCTTTCACGAAAATACAAAATTAAAAACAAATCAGCTGTGTTTAGATCCGAAAATCTAACAAATTCTTTACTACTCCTAGTTTAAAATGCAGTCGATGATATATATACCTGTTAAGAAAATACATGAATGTGTTCACGTGTTAAGCCTACCTCCACGTGTTACGAAACGAATACATGAATGTCTTCATATGTTACGAAACGAATACATGAATGTCTTCACGTGTTACGGGAATCTCCACGAGTTACGAAGCGAATACATGAATTGTTTTCGAAATCGAAGCCTATGAATTGAAACAGGAAAAGAACTTACCTTTTAAGAACGATAAAATCCATCGATTAGGCATGCAGCTCTGGACGATCGAGCTCAGCCTTGACATAACTCACCGTCCGTAGTACAAGTGACGTAACAGCAGGTTAGAGAACGACGCAGCCGCAGACCAGAAGCTGCTTGAAAACCAATGGAATAAAATCTTCTAGTCGTATAAGCAAAAAAAAAGGAGGAATTCAATAATCTTTATCAATTATACACAAGCTTACTGTTTTATCAACAGTATAATTTTGTTCTTTTTTGCCTGAATGTAATGTCACGCCAAAGATTAGCTGTGACCTTGCTAACATGACAAAAATGCAACGTTTAGCAAACGTAATGAATGTGACAAAATCGCAACGGTAACGGATGTAACATTTAACAAACGTTTATCAAACGTAGTCTTTGTACGGAAGACCAAATATCAACTTTTGCAACCGAAATGCGACGTCTTTTAAAACGTCACGTGCTACTTGGGGGCGAATTTCTTATCTGTTTGTTTAAGAAGCAACAAATTTCAACAGCTGCATTCTAATTAACAACAGCAAAAATATATACACATATTTAGACCCTGTTGACATTTTGACCTTGTTAGCATTTTAACTGTACACATTTTGTACCAATCGCATCTACCTATGCCTTACTGATTTCTCCATATCAGCAAGAACTTTAGAGATATGATGTTCGTAAAAAGAGTAACAAGAATTAATATCAATAAGAACAGGGAATGAAAACTTGAAGCATATATGTCAGTGCATTAATATGGATACAAATACTTCAAGCACAAAATATTTTCTATTTCTTTTTAACAGCAATAATTTTTATTTCCTGTCAATTACTTTACTTTCTTATACAACTGCCAAGTTATAAAATTAATTTGTCATATTTTAAGCTTCATTATTTTTCTTTCCATGTTTCAAGATCATATTTATTTTATGCAACTGACTTTTGCCACGTTTAAGTATTATGGCAGATAACCTGTCACTTATGGTATTGGGGGGGGATATGTACATGGTAATTTGCTTTCATGCACTACAGAATTTTCCTGATTTAATTGTTTCCCTTTTATTGGGTGGGTATCATTTAGACTCATAAAGAAGGCAGAGGAATTCATAAGGAAACATTTATTTTAACAGAAAAAAATTGGAGAGTAAAATGGATATAAAGAACATAGATTTTCTTGGAGAAAAGATGAAAATCTTATCATTATGATTACAAGGCTTACACTTATTTATTTTTGTACCAACATATACAGGACTGAATAAATGAAAATGCATGTCTTCACTCGGATAATGACTACATTATGTGCAGATCATGCATAAAAAATGTAGTTCTTGAAACAGTTTTTCAAAAATATAGCACTGATTGCAACCAAAAAAGGAAAAATTTACCCAAAAAATTTCACTCTCCAGGTACAGCAATCCACCCAGGTAAAGAAATGAATGGAAATCACTTGTACGCATCAGAAAAAGTAGATTATTTAGAAGATAGTCAAAATGCATGGTAAAATGTTTAGTCTTAAAATATATACAAATACTGTATTAGAGAGGACTGAGCAAGAAGCAACTAAATCAGGCAAAAAAAACCAACATGATTCCTAAAGTGAATGTATTAGGCTTATAGTTTATTTCTGACATATCAAAATAACTAATGTTCCTGAAATGCTTACTGCTTTGTAAATAAGAGAGCGTGTAATTTTAGAATACCAAACATTGCGATGACTGGATACGAGGATGTGTTGGACATTTTTTACTATTATGAAAATAGATTGCTTTTACCAGAAAAAATTACTCATAGTGACTCAGGCATCACGTTTTTCACTTTTAGTGATACCCACAGCATAGCTGTGAAATGAGTGTATTCACGAGTACACGAGTTTTTACTGCACATACGCGCACAAAAACATGATTGCTACACATTCATGAATTGAGTGAAGCTGCTGCAAAATCTACTGAAGAATCTCCACGGCTTGCGTATCCATCAAAAAATTAGGCACACAAGTGATAGTCAACGTCTCTATTTCTGCTGTATTAACCACGTACATCACGATCATGTATAATTAAACAGCACGCTTTTCGTTTTCTGTAAAATTAATACTTTTAATATGCACGTATAGTAATAAATACAGTAATATTTCAGTCTGATTGCGACTTCTATTTTCGAAACATGAATGATGACATGTTAGCAACCCGTTTCATCCACATGCTGTCTCCCAATCGCGATGCAAATTTAATTTTTCAGGTGATACTTGAACAAATACTATACACACAAAAGTATTAAGAGTACTACTTACCTTGCTGAAAAAATTGCGTTCCGAAGTACGTAGTTCCCATAAGTACCCGATGACGAGATCCATAACGCATCCCTAAAAATACGAAATCAACACTCACTTTTTGTATTGCCACGGAGAGCAAAGCAATAGCCCCACGATTGTGACGTCATAAATCCTTGTGGCAGGCCTATTAAGGTATAAAGATGGCCTTGATTAAGCTGAAACTCGTGACGTCATGAAGTCGACTGCAGCGCACCCGCGACCTAAAACAGAACTACAGTTGATTGACAGCTGGGCTTCCCAGGAATCACCGCGAACTAGAGATGGGCTTAACCCACAGATATCGTATAAGGGACTAGATTGGCTGTCTGCTCTGTTGAGCATGGGCTAGCGCTGTGAGAAGCATGGAGCCACATTGAGCGGGTCAAGATGGCGGCGGAGCATGGCACGTTACGCAGGATAGTTTGGATTTGGTTATTGTATAAATCATGGTGAAAGCTTCCTCAGATAAAAATGTTACGCAGAGAGACAAAAATATAATTGCTGTTACTTATTTGCCTCTTGCCCAATGCTGAAAACAATATATATATTAAAATTTAAAGCTGGTATTGTATGCAAGTATAGAAAATTATTGGAAAACTTTTTTAAGAAAGTAATGCGGCAACGATTTAAAATAATGTAAACGCAAATAATAATTTATTTAAAATCAATAAGTAGCTATTAAATCCAGCAAACTATTGATTTGAACCCGAAAAAAAAAGGCTTCCACATGCTTTACATAGAAAAGCTGAAATAACGTGAATCTTTTTCCTTGTTGCTATTACCTCTGTCATTCTGATTTATTTATTATGTTTGCTCAAAAAGTTTTGAATTTCACCAAGAATTTTGATATTTCGTCTTTTTATGCACTAAGGAAATTTCAGTTTTTAACATTTCACATTTATTTGGGCAATATAGCAACGAAATGGCGTATTAAATGTAAGCATTCATTAACAAGGAACGTCAAAATCATATCTCTCAACAAATTAAAACCATAGTGATATTTTTTTATATCGCAGATACCGGAATGTCTTCTCTGGAATTTAAGACCTGGCCGAATCTGAAATAATTCAATATTTTGCAAGACCTTTGGCATTCTAGTTAGCACTAAAGAATATTACTGTTTTTTACTTAAATTTTATATACTTCCGCCGCTAAATGGGTACTGACTGCTTTGAATCTCAATATAAATAGAAAATCATAGTACCAAACTCGTATTTCTTTGACTTAATGCAAAGTAGCCTTGCTTAAATGGATCGTGATGACCCGCTGAAAATGGCGCCTACCTTCTCACGCCTCATGGGCTGGGTGTCCAATCTAGCTTCTTGTATATGATATCTGTGGCTTAACCAAAGCTTAACTGTGATTTCCGTGTCACAGTGACACCGAACTGTGACAGTAACAGTTTGGATTGGAACGGGATAGATTTGACAGGGAAAGTGGTGGAGTCACAGTGCCAAACTGTTCCAAGTGTTGAGGCGCACTTGCACTTTTGAACGGCGTTCTGCTTGAAATAACAACATGAAACGTTATTTACGAAAATCCTAATATCAAACGAGTGATACAACTTTTAAAATTGTACGACAAATAAAAAGTGAAACATCAAGACAGGAAAAAAAAAAACAGTGCTTGATGTAAAAATCTGAATAATTTTTGCCTGCCCATTGCCGGAAAAGTATAATACTGTTATTTCTTCCAACAGGTCAAAACAAATAAAGCAGCAAATAACGAATTCGGTCTTGGTTTCCGACAAACATTTAATATCTTGGAAAAAGGAAAACATTTAAGATATTGGGAGGGAGAAGAAAATCCCACTGAAAATGGTAGTTTCATCATTATACGATAATGGACCTTATTCATGTGACGTCAGAAGTGGATTTCTGCGGACCAACATGGCTTCTGATTCAATGTTTTCGCTATTTGATTGTCCCTTACTGTTGGTTAATTTTTACAATCCTAACGTCATGGATTTTGCCGAGGAATTAATAGAGCTATAGGGCGAAGAAGAAGAAATTAATTTCTTAAAAGAACAAATCAAGGTTGCAAAAATATACCCAGATAATTTTGTGTTCGATGTTTATTTCGCATGACGCAGGAGACCATCGCCGTTAGTCATCATGAAGTTTTTAATGTAGCATTTCTCGTACACGGTATATTAAATTTTCATGTTCTTATTGTCAGACGTTGGCGACATATCTGAAACATGAAGTTGAGTACCTTGTTTTGTAAAACAAAAATATTTAGAAGTTCAGACAAATACGTAATAAGAAAACAAACTAGGGTTCGCCCGCTAGGCAATCTGCTTAAAAATTAAATGAACGCGTAACATTAAATAAAAGAGAACTTATAGATATCTTTGTTTTATTCTTTGAGGAAAGTAGAACTTAATTCGTAATTTACCGATCCAAATATTCCATCAATTTTCTCCTACCTTTCTTTCTTTCTTTTTTCTTTTTTGAAATTGAAATTCGAAGGAATATTACGAGGTTTCAACTGCCTTTGATTCGTAGTGTCATAATATCCAAAAGTTTTTTCGTTAAAGTGGGCAGAACATATTGGAGAGTGCACATCGGAATGGAAATCATCGCGTTTCATTTTATACAGCCATCCCTTTAACAATTTCGTCTTTTTGAGAGGAAAATTAAGGAATGTTTTTGTTTCGTCTACACAATTTAGATTGCAGGATTTATTAGCAAAACCATACAATGAGCAAAAGTTAGACATGTCATTAATAAATTTACGAAAATCGCGATTTTCCTGAACCCTTGCAACGAAACGCCAGGTTAAGCAATGGGGAAACGCATGTAAACAAACTGTTGTTGGTCCTCGGCCACGGAAAGGCTTTCCCATGATGCAATGCGAGGTAAATAAGGTCCATTGCGAGCATGCTATCTGATCTGGGGAAAAAATAAATGACACAAGTTTTTGTTTTTTTTAACACTCAGAGTTTAGTAAGAAATATAATTTTATTTTTCATAACTTGGAACCAAAATAATAACCAATTTCAGTTTTTAATATTATTATATAGAATCGGTGAACAAACACTATGATCTCTTTAGCCCTGTAATCCTGGGAGGGAATTTAAAGAGGGGAATGGGATGCTGCAGACAACATCCAGTAACCAAATAACAAGAGAAATATTATTATAGGATTGGACGCAAATTTTTATTGTAGAATGCAAACATATATAATCATAAAATAATATTACCTCAATTTTGAATTTCTGCATTGGGATACAAACATTAATTTTTAGAAATTAAAAAAAAGGTCATCCTGAAATTCCGTTTTTTAAGTTTCAAATGCATGCGTTTGTGCTACAAAAGTTTGTGGGGTTTTATAAATAAGAAACTGTAATATGTTCTTTTTAATTTGTTGAAAGATTTTCTGCGTTGTTTCACTGTACCTGCATTGATCATGCAGGTAGGCAGGGCCTGATTTCTGCACGTGCACAGGGCCTCAGAATTTGGTGGGCCTCCAAACTACTTTGAAAAAAGTTGATAAAAGAAATAAAAAGGTTTGTTTTTTAAGTCATCAAATGGAATATATATATACATATACAGTACAGTAAGTACAATGCATTGATTGATTATGAAGCACTTTGCAACATACCAAACGCCACCTTCATAGAATACTTTGCTTCTGTGTGAAAGGCAAGAGGTTCTCCCATGTGGGCAGAATTCAGACAGATGGGCAAAGCCAGAGCGTAAATGGGTCTTCATCCTCTAGTTGGAAAGCATAATAAAAGACTCGTACACTGGGGTCACTATACTTGGGTAAAAGGTGGTGTTGTCTTAATCCAAATATTTTGATTTGGACCTCGGTTTCCTACAGCCCAAATTTTTCATAAAACTGAAGTATGATCTGCAATTCCGATATTCAGATTTTGAGAAGTAAATATCTGAATTTCAAAAAATTCGAAAACTACCTTAAACAAACCTCACAAAAAATAGTGGCCATCCGGGCCAGTAACATAAATAATTCACTGGCCGGATGAAATTTTTACTGGCCAGTGGACCAGGTAATTCGAACACTGCTGTTGTAATAATTTACATGAACTGTTGCAATAATTTATCCCACAGTGTGTGTGGTCGTCTGTAACACTTTGTGAGGGATTACTTCTTACAGCTTAAACTACCATCAGTTCATCATTTCCATTAAATTTATAGTGAACAAGAGGTTTTAAATTACAACTCTGGGAGGATAGTTATTTGCTTCCGTAAATGATACTATAAAACAAAAAAAAATTCCAGAGCAATTAATGTTGCAGCTGTAAGCTCTGCGAGTGCGGGGAAGTATAATTGGTGTGAATGCTCGTGTATTACATTGGCTATAAAGTTGACTTGCATGTGGGATGTGTTCCAATGCTTTTACTACTACTATTAGACAAATTGCTTGCAACAAAATATTTACCAGAAAATATTCTTTTCAACTGTTGAGCAAAAATGTTTAATCGATGGGGCCTCGGATATAGGATGTGCACAGGGCCTCGACTGACCAAAGTCGGGCCCTGCAGGTAGGTATATTTGTACATGATTTACAATTTCCTATAACAATTGAACTGACATAGATACAGTGTCGTGCACAATAAGAAAGAGGTTGGGTTAAAAAAAAAGGTCATGATGTACAGCGCAGTATTTAGACAGACCCTGCTTTGTAGTAGTGAAAGTTGGGTGAGAAACAAAGGCCTCATGAGATTTGAGGTGGCGGACATGAGGTTTTTAAGGAATATCAAGACAGAATTAGAAAAAAGTATTAAACTAGTATTAGTATTTTGGTATTGAAATCAGCCATTATATTTACTGCTGAACTAAATCCAAACTTTCTGTATAAATTAAAAACTACAAAAACAAAGTACAATAACAGTATAAATCAGATTTGACAAAGCAGACAGAGACAGACCGTGCCGTTAACTCAAGACATTTATCGTGATTTGTTTATGAGTCGTGAAGTGCGTAAACAGACTTTTAGAACTGTTACTTTTCGCCGCTGCTCGTGACAAGGCAACCTTCAAAAGACAGAGTGATTTGGATTGGACCTGTTTACTACTCGTTTGGGCGCTGGTGACAGCCGAACCCGATATAGTGAATTTGGAACTGTTACCTTTGGTTGCTGGTCGTAACTGTGACAGTGATATTTCAGTAACTGTGACAGTGATATTTCAGTAACTGTGACAGTGATATTTCAGTAACTGTGACAGTGATATTTCAGTAACTGTGACAAAGTAACAGTTACGTGATTTTCGACCCATTTCTACCGCGAACCACATGACTTTGTCCATTTGAGCTTTGACCTCCGTGCTGCCGTGCAGAGTGGAAGACGACGTTTACGACATATACCTAACATTTTCCGGATTCTTTTTGGTTTGCATCTTCCAGTTTCCTGTAGCATTCTAATAAGTGGCATTAGTCTTGCTTATTCCTTACTAATCGTTAACTTTTCCTTTGTAAATTCCATTACTTAAGTTTCTACGTGTTTTTGTTGCACATTTCATTCGAGCATACTTTGTCATTGTTTTCTTCACAATATAGCTTTACGTTCAATTCTCATTTGTATTCCGTTGTCATCTATTTCGATACCTACGTCTTTGGCTTCAGTATCTATGGATATTTCGTTATTGCCATCTTTCCGATGCCTCACTTGGCTTAGATTGGGACAGCAGTTGAGGACAAAGGTCTGGGGGGGGGGACGTAGCAGCTGCAGCGCAGCATTAGGGTGGGTTGCCATAGCAACCATTGCCGACGGGATGGAATCACGTCACAGTTTGGTTCTGTTTTAGGTCCGTGGGGCGCCACTTTCTATGGAAGGAGTTTCCATGGGCTCCTATGTCTGTTTCCACTCTATAGATCCTTCCTTTATGGGTATGAGACATGAAAAATGGTAGCTAAACTAATTTGTGGGGTGGATTATTAGCATACTGATAGGGAGGGTAGGTTACCAAGTTAATCTTTCTACAGTTACTTCCATTATTCATGAGAAGCAAAAAAAAGAAAAAGAAAAAAGGGTATAACATATAGCCCAACGGGTCCAGGGCAGTCGTAGCCGGGCGTTTTGCAAAGAACTAACACAATGTGAAATACTGCGGAACATTTTTATAGTAACTTTGCTTTTGATTGAATCGTACTTGCTCATTTGAAATCCCGTGTTCATGAAATATGATTTAAAAAAATCGACAAACAAACTACTGTGGTTTAGACAGATTTTGAAGGATTACACATTTTCACTTGTGAGTTACTTTTTAATCAAGTTATGTTATTTCTCCTGCTACATCCCTTGTTGTGGCGTTTTTCCTAGATTTCACACATAAATTGTAAACACCGGTTTTATACGTATCTGTACTGTTATTTCAAAGATTCGGAAGCCCGAAAATGTCAGTTCTTAAAGCGAATTTGCAAATCACTGCGAACCGGACCGGAAGATGATTTTCATTAGCTGTGCATACCCAAATGTAAACATTACGATTCCTAGCTTCTCGCAAAAATTATCGATCCTCCTAATAAAAGTTCAGTCAGTGCATTAGCACGTAATGCTTACAGAAATGCCTGATATCGACAATAAATTGATTTACAACATAATTTGTAAAGATGAGAAAGAGCTAAACTGAAACACAAATACACTAAGATGCAGATTTTTTGCACGAAACTGCTGCAACACTTTCTAGGAATTGCAGGAAAGCAAATTTTTTGAAATGAAAAAATACCGATTCCGTTTTTTTTTAACTTCATAATAAAGTTCCTAAAAAAAAGCATTTGTGTACTTGTGGTGAAATTGACTACTAAAATTTAGAAACTGAAACACGATAGTTTATGTTTCTAAACTTAGCACTGATTAAATAACAGAATTTCTGTGCACTGACAAACCTAATTACATTTATATTAATATTGTGAGAAGTTTTTTTTTTAGATAATGTGCATTTAGAATTTGAACATGAATTGACATTATGGGAACTGAGCAGCAAAGCAAAATTTATATTTTTCTGCTAGAGAAACCATTACAATAAAACAAAAATAAGCAGCTGCTTAAGAATAATTTTGTACAAGAGTGAAGCACAGTGAAAAATTATTTGATACAGACACAGCCAACAAAATGATGGCAAAAATCTTTGATTCCAACATGTACAACTATTGTGAAAAAAAATTGTGATGTTACAAATCATTTATTACATTCACTAGCTTTGCCCAACTATGGTGTGTTTGAAGTAAACATCATAGAGCAGTAGTTCTCAAACTGTGGTACAGATAGTATCTGAAAATGGCACACAGTAAAACATATTAGTGTAATACCAAAGATATATATATATATATATATATATACTATAAAGATACCTAAGCAAAAAAATACATATATAATTTTGACTCACACCTAGTACAACATAGAAAAGGTTATGTATCTACCTGCGTGAGTAAAAGGAGAAAAGAAAAAAAAGAAAATAAAACAACTGAATGTAGAAGGTGTCGAGAATACTGAGCCTTGGCTTTATCAAGGACCAGCAAAAACTCTGCATTTTCTCACTTCCACAAAGACCTAGTTGGAAATGGGTTTCTGCAAGGCCATAGATGCAAGTAACATTCCCACCTAAAATAGTTTAAAAAATATATATATAAGTCATGTCCTCCGTAGAGTAGCATGACCTAGCACTAGTTAACAATTTCGCTTGCATCCATTAACCTTCATGGCCCGACCCATGCTCTTCATCTGTTACTATTAAACAGAGAGAAGAAGATTAAAGAGAACTCAAGCTGTGAGAGTGACATAATAAATAGAAATGATTTTCAGCTATAACGAAATTCCAAGTTCGTTTGAGAGAGAATTTAAACCTGAAAAACAAATTTTACATTGCAATTAAAAAAGGAAATGTTAATTTATAACGAACAGATTTTTGAAAGAAAACTTGAGTCTAAAACCCCCTACTCTACAACTTATGACAGCACGAAAACGAGAATAAGTTAAAGATAATAATTAACTAAAGAAAACTTTGTGAAAGTTATATACCTTAAACAGTTAGTTGCAATATGTACAAAGTATATATATATATATATATATATAATAGTAAAAATATGTAAATTAAAAAAAAAAGGGAGGAAGGAAATGTGGCCAGTTTGCTTCAGTCACCCAAAATATCCCCATTGTGGACAAAGTGGTAATTGATTTATGTTGTCAAGGGAGGCCCTCAGCTTGAGTTCCAAGAGTATCAGCTACAGGAACATTTGGTTGAAAAGATCTGAATATCTTTCTCTTTTGACCAAAGCTTCAAGATTTTTGCTTCCATTCTCAACGATATGCATGTGAAACCGGCTTTCAGCAATGCTTGCAATCAAAAACAAACTGCATTCCAGCCTTAATCTTAAGTCAGATCTTCAACTGAAGTTTATTGCAACTCAGGCTGGAAAGAAAGTTCCAAAAATCATATATAAGGGGATTATAGAGGATAAATTTTAGGTAGATTACCTCTGTAATCCCCGTATATGCGATTTTTGTTACTTATATTAACTAGAGGAAGCCCCGAAGTCATTAATTACTAGAAAGAAAGTTCTGTCGTAGTTTTGATGAAATAATTAGAGTTCTTTTTTTTTTTTTTTTTTACATTATTCATAAAATAACTACATATCAGTATTGCATTTCTGAGCGTCTTCCAGACTACTAAGTGTCTCATTGAATAAATTTTACACTGATTAGTACTCGTCCTGCTCTACCCTCTACTTCTTACCTTCCCTCCCGTCTTCTCCAAATGTGAATGATCTGGTCACATCCAGTGATTGCAGCTTCTCAGCTTTCATGAACCACATTGGGACCTGTGGCTGCACAGCTGGTTTCGGTTCCGGACACTCATTGAAGAAGACAGTTCAATGTCTCTGTCAAAAAGTCCTTGTAAAAGGTTAATTTAAAAATAAGCATACAAAGAAAGAAAAAGAAAAGAAAGGCTTCCTTAAATTAATGTGTAAGTCATTCTGTGCCATGGAACCCTATGTTAGACTTTTGCAGGGTGCTGTTGGCCACGAATTCTGGTTTACCGATGATGACCTACATCCCTATAAGGCTAATCTCATTTATATTACTATAAATTCAGGTCATCAACCGCATGATGGGACCAGCAGGCCTTAAATCCCATTGAATATGTATGGGACTCATTACAATCGTATTGGAAGTTGGCAGCATCGGCACAATTCTAGTTTAGAAGACAACTTGAACATGATGGTCCTTGGAGTATCAGACTCGCTTCAATTACCGTGGAGTATCGGACTCGCTGCAGTTAGGGAAGCCATGCGACACATGAGGCGAACAGTCACTTGGTGTGAATCAGAGAAAGTGTTACAAAATAAAATAAAAATGTCACTTATAAATCAGACACAGGTGAATCACAGAATCTTGAATCATTCACTCTGAAACCAAAAGATACTTTATTAACAAATTCGTAGTAATTTAGGAAAATAGGATTTGTTTTCTCTATAATGTTATGGAAAAAGTTAATTTATTAGACAAATATTCTTTTAGTTTCATAGAAAAATTAGATTATAATCAAAAGAAAAAGTGCGCACTAAAGCATCCTTTCGGTATTTATCGGTCATCTTCAGTCACAATATAAAAATAATTTAGAAATAATGTAGCCATGCGAGCTTATTGGTTCTTGGACGTAATCGAGTACTTAATATACTGAATTTGTTTGTATTTCAAGGATTTATTTAACCTATAAAAATCATTAATTTATTTTATAAATTTATTCAGTTTGTCGTAAATTTATTTTATTTAACACAAATTTGGTTATATTTTAATTTTCTTTCCATGACGTTGTGAGTCACAGCATTTCTTTGACAGTTTTTAAAGGTTTTTAATTTATACAGGCTAAAAGGATGTTGCCCTATTATATATATATATATATATATATATATATATATATATATATATATATATATATGTATATATCATCATCATCATCATCATTGTCAACCATTATCAATCCACTGCTGGACGAAGGTCTCCCCAAGTTTCCTCCACAACGGTCTGTCTTGTGCCAGTCTCCTCCATGTCACCCCTGCATACTTTCGAATTTCATCCACCCATCTCCCATGTGGTCTTCTTCTGGGTCTTTTCCTGTCCCTTGGAATCCAATCTAAAATTTCGGCTGTCCATCGATGATCTGTCCTTCTGGCAGTATGTCCAGCCCATTGCCATTTCAGGGATTTAACTCTGATCATGATGTCTTCCACTCTTGTCATTTTTCGGATCCATGAGTTCCTCTTCTTATCTCTCCTGGTTACACCAAACATGCACCTCTCCATGCTGCTTTGAGTTGTCTGCAGCCTTTGTATGTCTCTTTTAGTTAAGGTCCACGTCTCCGCACCATACGTAAGCACTGGAAGGATGCATTGATCAAACACTTTTCTTTTAAGACATAATGGCATATTGCTCTTGAAAATTATGCTGTTTCTTCCAAAAGCTCTCCAGGCAAGTTTTGTACGCCGATTAATTTCTTCATCAATGTGACCCTCACTTGATATCTGCTGTCCAAGATAAACGTACGTGTCTGTTATCTCCAGCTTTTCTCCATCAATCGATAAATCTTCATTTCTTGTAAAAGCATTGAATATCACTTTTGTCTTCTGAAAGTTCATTTTTAATCCCACTTCTTTACTCTTGTCAGCAAGTTCCTGGATCATACTCTGCAGCTCTGATGGGGTAGTTGCAAAAATGACTACGTCATCAGCAAAACGAAGGTGGGTTAGATAATCTCCATTAATCTTTATCCCCTTGTTTTCCCAGCTCAGTGACTGAAAAACACACCCTCCAATGTGGCATTAAAGAGCTTCGGAGATATGGTGTCACCTTGTCTCACTCCTTTCCAATTTTTACGTGTGTTGTATTTTCAAACAGCCTAATCTTTGCACTTGCATTTTCATAGATGTTATTAATAATATTAATGTATGCATCTTCAATACCGCAGGTTTTCAGAGCCATTGTAACTGCTGATGGTTTCACCGAATCAAAGGCTTTTTCATAATCGATAAAAGCCATGCACAATGGAAGTTCATATTCCCTCGCTCTTTCAATTAGTTCTCTCAGCACGTGGATATGATCTATTGTGCTGTAGCCACTCCTGAATCCAGCTTGTTCTCTCAGTTGAGCCATGTCCAGTGTTACCTTCAAGCGGTGTGAAAGAACTTTAGTGAAGATTTTATAAACTACTGATAGGAGGCTGATAGGTCTGTAGTTTCCGAGATCCTCAATGTCACCTTTCTTATGTAGCAGGATCATTGTAGCGGTGTTCCAATCCTCAGGAATCATCCTTCATTAAGGCATCGAGTGAAAATTTGGGCGAGTACTGTTTCGATTTCTCCACTTGCTTCTTGTATGATGTCTACAGTAATTCCATCTTCTCCTGGAGCTTTTCCTCGCTTCATGTTCTTGATTGCATGTGCAACTTCTGCTGGAAGGACTGGAGGAACTCTGGTACTGGTATCTTTCATGATGTCTGGAGTGCATATATCATCCCTTTCATATAATTTGGAGTAGAAATCTTTCACTCTTGTCAAAATTTCGCCTCTATTTCTTGTTACAGAACCATCTTCTTTTCTCAGTGCCATAATCTGTTTTCTTCCCTTACTGAGATGTCCCTTTGCTATCTTTAGGCTTTGGTTGTTTTCAATTGCTTTCCTCACTAGTTCACAGTTGAATTTCCTTACGTCTTCAGTGATACTTTTTCTTACTGTCTTGCATAGCTCTATATATTCCACTTTGGAAGTCACATCTTCTTTAGTTGTCCTCATCTCTCTTCTTTTTTGCATCAACATTTTGGTTTTTCCTGATAATTTGTTCACATGCAACTTGTTCTTAGACCCAGCTAATTTTGTTGCTGTTTCCATAAGAGCTTTGGTTACTTTTCTGTTAACTTCAGAGATGTCCACTTCTTCCGATGTTAGGCCTTCTAAAGCAGAGAACCTGTTCTTCAGTTCTAACTTGAAGGTATTATGGTGTTTTTTAAGGTTGGTTATGTCAATAGATTTTGTTTGTCCTATGAGCTTGCCACGTTCAAGTTTAGTGTTGAGGTGCATCTTACATCTCACCAATCTATGGTCACTACCTGTGTTGATATATATATATATATATATATATATATATATATATATATATATATATATATATATATATATATATATATATATATATATATACACTGGCGGAAAGTGAAAAATGAACACCAAGAAGGAGACGTCTGATACCAACGAAATTTATACAGCATAATAACGGAATACAGAGGATAACGTGATCAAAACATTAAGACAAAATACAGCTGTATTTGCTGGTAAATTGAAAAATAACATTTCCATGTAACAAGGTTAGTACGAGGTTGAACCGCCGTGAACTGCGTCACACTGTGCAATCCTGGCATGGAGTCTGTCGTACAGATCCTGGATGTAAGTTTGGGCTATTGAGTTCCAAGCATCCTCAACATGGACGCGTAAATCGGGGATGGTCGTGGCTGGCCGTGGATCATTCGTCCGAAAGGGGTCCGGGTTCGAATCCCGGTGAGGCATGGATGTTGTGTTTGTCTTACGGCACTAGGTTTCACTCTTCCCTGGAATCAGTGGCCCTAAATTAAGTACGGGCGAATGCCCATTAAGTTGCTCACGGTTGTTGTTTTTTGATTGGAGGTCGTTAAACATCGAATAAAAAAAAACAACCTGTATAGACGTTGTACAATCGCATGTACAATAAATTAAGTACCCGTTTTCTTACGGTAACACAATATATATAATGGCTGGTGCAGAAAATGAGGTAGAGGAAAAAATATCCTGTGGCACAATAATTAAAATTCATGCGATATGGTATCCACAATATCCGATCTCGCTACAGAACTTCAAAATCAGAACCTTCGACAGATCATTGAAATTAAACAGTTTATCAAATATAAAGTATTCCAGCGAATCACTCCCATTACCGGGAATTTTTGGTCTTATGTATACGGGAAAAGTGAGAACGGAGTTGGTACGTTAATATACGAAACGAATTGCGGAAAGGTTTCTGAAAATTCAGAATTCTCCGTCAGTGGCGCACCCAGAATTTCTTTATGGGGATGGCCCTAAATATTGAAAATGCAAATAAAAATACCACGGAGGAAACATCTCACAAAATATTGGAAACCGATAAAAAATATCTCTGCCATATAAAAGTGTTTTTCCAATGATTCGTAAAATTTATATATGAAAAACATATCCAAATACAGAGTGTTCCAAAACTATCTTTACAACTGTGACCCTTAATAAAGCGTAAACAAAATAAAATAGCGAAGTTCTGTTTTTTGTACACGTAACAGCAACGCATGAAGTTTTATTGGCATGCAAAATGTTTTTGTTTACTTTCAGGTACGACCCTGAACTTGTGATGGCTACTAACCATACCACACACTGGGCATTTGCCAGTGTGTGGTATGGTTCATAGAGATGAAGTCAGATACACAGGTCCAAAGGAATTTTCGTACCAAATACCGACGTAATCCACCATCTAGACCCTCAATACGCGAGTGGCACAAGAAGTTTATGGAGACCAAAACTGTGCTTCATTAAAAGGGCGCAGGCTGGCCAAGCATAAATGAAGAGGATACGAGACGTGTTCGATAGAGTTTCCTACGAAGTTCAGAGAAGTTCATTCGTACGGCCTCCAGGCAGTTAGGGTTGCCACCTACAATGATACATAGGGTGCTACACAAGCAATTGCACCTGACTCCCTACAAAGTACATTTAACCCAGGTACTGCACCCCAGGGATAAACCGAAAGGTTTCGATTTCGCTGTTGATATCCTACACAGGATTGATAATGAGAAAGGCTTCCAGAAATGTCTTTTATTCAGCGATGAGGGAACGTTTTATGTCTGTGGTATTATCAGAGGGCATATCTGCAGAACTTGGGGTCTAAAATACCACATGCCGTTCGTGAGATTGAACGTGACAACCATAAAGTAAACGTCTGGCGCGGTCTCCTGAACAACCGTATCATCGGCCCATTCTTTTTCGTCGAAAACACAGTCATATCCAATGTTCATTTGAACATGCTGAGTGAGTTTCTTACCTCCCAATTGGAGGGCCTGCAACCGGCCATCATCTTCCAGCAGAACGATGCACCCCCGCACTGGGCACTTCGTGTTCGTGAAGTCTTGACAAAACCTTCCCATGCAGCACAAAACGTTTCAGATGTGTATCAATAATGTTGCAATATCTCATTTTCGTTATCTTACAATTACGTTTCAGCAACATCTGTTTTGGAACATAACTCTTTGTACATTACGGTTCACGTTAAAAATAGCATTTACCGATACTACTGTTTTATAGTTTCCATTGTACATAATTGCTACCTTGATGTTACATTCCGGCGATATTTAAGATCTTAGGTTTGGCAACGGCGTGAATACACATGCGCATTTATGCCATTTCACCGAAGCACTCTCGTAGTCGTATTGCCAGGTGCTACTGGGATATGCTTTGGTGATACTGTCGTACTCAAGTTAGCTAGTTAGTTGATTTAATATTCCCATTTTTCTTTTGTGATTCAAGATCATCTGAAATTAAGTAATTGAAATCAGGTTTTTTTACTTGAAGCTCAGAAATGTCATATTGGTATGTTTTTAGAGAAATGACGAATTTGATTTTCTTTCTTTTTTCGCTGAAATATAGTCTATTCCACATGTATGATAGAAATTCGCGACCCTCATTTGGGACCGATTTTTACTTCTTTTGTTATCAATACATAAACGCCGCCACTGTTCCCAATGGACAGCGGACTGCATTGAACCTGTGAAACCGTAAAAAACTCGTAATACGACTGTTGTTGCTTTTGAAACAGCTGTTGAGTGTAATATTTTTTATTGTAAATTTACAAGTTTACTAAAATTATAATGTTCAACGTAGTAAGTTAGTAATAGTAATGTGATGATGTCACAAATATCTTTCAAATACGTAACAGTAATGTAACGAAGTTACAAATATATTTCAAATACGCAACAGTAACATGAAGTTGGTATGTTGAAGTTACAAAGACCTTTCAGTGTATCGTATCGGTTATGTTTCAAAGTTATGTAACGATTGAGGACATTTTGACGTAACCGTAAGGATTCTGAAACATTACTGTTACATTGAGCAACGTATCTGAAAAGTCTCAATGTTTCAGTGCAACATACTTGTAACATATAAGAAATATTCTGCGCTGTGTGGGTTTCCTGAGCGATTAACCGGACTGGATGGTCCAATTCCTTGGCCTCCATGTTCAAGGGATCTTACTCCCAAGACGTTTTTCTGTGGGACTATATGAAGGATATTGTGTACCGAACAAAGGTTCCGGATGTGGATGAGCCGAAGCACAGGATTACAGCTGCCATCACGACAGTTCTTGAGGATATGTTCGGGAGAACATGACAGCAGGTTGAATACTGTCTCTACGTTATTCGCGCAACCAATGTGGAGTTCTACTAGCATCCCAAGTTGCTAGTGAAGTTGCATTCCAAGTTGCATGTGGAGTTCTACTAGCATCCCAACAAACTTTGGACCCATTTTTGTTTTCATACTCCGTTTCTGTTTTATTGAGGTTCAAAGCTGTAATGATAATTTTGGAACACCTTGTATATTTAAAAATCAGCAGCAATAACAAAGAACGTAGGATCAAGTTGTACTTCATGGAAAAGGTTCGGGGCATTGGGCTAGTGAGGCAGCTTAGCATGAAAATGTGGACACACCGGATAAAAGCACCAAGTTTTTCCCACGTGCTACTTAGGGCCATAGCTTTCAATTTTCGATAGGAACCACCTCCTCTGGCTGCCATCTTGAATTTTATAGCGGCCTTCTTGAAATATAAGGATATTACAATATCTCGGCTTCTAAAGCACTTAGGATCACAATCTTGGTGTGTAAATATACATTTTTGGGATCAGGGAATACAAATAGACAATTTTTAAATACATCAAAACATTTATTTATTCGCAATAATACATTTTACTGGTGTTCCTGTGTACCATTTAGAAAATATTCACAAACGTTTTGTTTCATCATCATCATCATTGTCAACCATTATCAATCCACTGCTGGACGAAGGTCTCCCCAAGTTTCCTCCACAACGGTCTGTCTTGTGCCAGTCTCCTCCATGTCACTCCCGCATATTTACGAATTTCATCCACCCATCTCCCATGTGGTCTTTTTCTGGGTCTTTTCCTGTCTCTTGGAATCCAATCTAAAATTTCGGCTGTCCATCTATGGTCTGTCCTTCTGGCAGTATGTCCAGCCCATTGCCATTTCAGGGATTTAACTCTGATCATGATGTCTTCCACTCTCGTCATTTTTCGGATCCACGAGTTCCTCTTCTTATCTCTCCTGGTTATACCAAGCATGCACCTCTCCATGCTTCTTTGAGTTGTCTGCAGCCTTTGTATGTCTCTTTTAGTTAAGGTCCACGTCTCTGCACCATACGTAAGCACTGGAAGGATGCATTGATCAAACACTTTTCTTTTAAGACATAATGGCATATTGCTCTTGAAAATTATGCTGTTTCTTCCAAAAGCTCTCCAGGCAAGTTTTGTACGCCGATTAATTTCTTCATCAATGTGACCCTCACTTGATATCTGCTGTCCAAGATAAACATATGTATCTGTTATCTCCAGTTTTTCTCCATCAATCGATAAATCTTCATTTCTTGTAAAAGCATTGAACATCACTTTTGTCTTCTGAAAGTTCATTTTTAATCCCACTTCTTTACTCTTGTCAGCAAGTTCCTGGATCATACTCTGCAGCTCTGATGGGGTAGTTGCAAAAATGACTACGTCATCAGCAAAACGAAGGTGGGTTAGATAATCTACGTTTTGTTTAACGTGTACTAAATACATACATACTAAATACACACTAAAAGACTTGCATTTTTTACATTCTTATATGAAAGAGGCCATTTAGCAATTTTGAAAGATGCCTGATATGGAAGAGGTCATTGATTATGCCGTATTCAAACCTTGACGTCCGCAGAGTTCTATCCGATTCCAGTCTGCTTTTCTGCATGCACACCTACCACCACATCTACTTTGGCTCTTACAGTTGCACTTCACCAATTCACTACAAGCCTTTCAGGCAACAGGTAACATGTTCCATACAGGAACCCAGGATACACTGTCTCCATTTAGTGTCCAGCCCCAACCTTCTAGATTAGGAGCGTGTTGTACACTGCGCTCACTAGGACACCATACTCCTGCCTGATATGAAACCCGCTTTGAATGCTGCTGTAGTGCGTCCCTAGTTGGGGAAGTTTCTCCATTGTCTTACTCTTCTGGCAAAACAGCTCCTTTCTGGCTTCATTCACATGTTCTACGTCACTGGTTTTATCATACAAGATAATTTGAAATTTTCATCATCAATCTCGAATTTTGTGTAAGGGTGGAGTGCCATGTAGGTAAAGGCATGTGTCACATCAGGATAGCAATTCCATGCCTCCCAGGCAGACTTCTTGCTTCATCCGAAAAAATGCAGATGTGGTATCACCTCCCGTGAAACTGTGGAAGACAAGGAAGGCCAGGGATTTCTCTCTACCTAGTGAAAGGTTTGCCTGTACCAAAAACAACCCAAATCTTCACATCTTGACACAAGGTTGTCAGGTGATGGAATTTTCCAAGGAGGATCACCACTACATCCGTATCAACAGTACGAATCATACAGTTAGTACAGCCATTCCGAAGTGCATCCTGGTGTCCGCTTACACGTGATCACATGGTGGCATGGATCAATCAGTTCCTCGGACAATAACCGTGGCACCACATGTGACGATAATTTCCTTGTTTTTAGAGCATTCAACAGTTGCCAACTTATCAGAAAGGAATGCAAAAAATTCGTGTTTGTTGGTCGGGTCTCGTAAAATGTCTGCCCACTTCAGTTGGAGCTTGTTCTTTTGAGCAACCTTTCACCGAACACCCTTTCCTCGCTTTTCCCTAGTGGATTCTTTGAGGCTGGTAGGTATGCATTTGTCCCATACTACATCAACTCTTTTGCAGTTTCCTAGCTGTATGTTGATGTGTGGAATGAATACATGATCAGCATAATCATCAAATGAACATAGAAGTTAATTCACAACTTACCGATCTAGATATGCAATTCGTTTTCCCTTTTTCACTTTTTTTTTTAAAATTAAATATCGAAGGAATACTGCCAGGTTTTAGCTGCCTTATCTTCTTAGTGCCATAATATTCAAAATCTTCCTCGTTAACGTGGGCATAACGTATTCGAGAATGCACATTGGGATGAAAATCATCACGTTTCATTTTACGCAGCCATTCCTTTAAGAGTTTCTACCTTTTCAGATGAAAATTATGGAAAGTTGTACCTTCTTATGTACATTTTAGGTGATAGGATTTATTAGCACAACCATACAATGAGAAAAAGTTAGGCATGTCGTTAATAAATTTACAAAAATCACGATTTTCCTGAACCCCTGCAACGCAACGCCTCGTTAAGCAATGGGAAAACGCATGTAAACAAACCATTGCAGGTCCGTAGACATGGAAAAGTTTTACCATGATGCAACGCGAGGTGAATGCGATCCATTAAGAATTATTTTGTCCTCAGGTTTTACTTTATAATTGCCATATATTACTAACACAGTTGAAGTATTCTTCAATTCCATTTCTCCACGTTAGGATTCGAAGCAAATTTTATTATACTTAGCTAAAGGTAATATGTTTGTTTTTGCCCCCGTGTCTAATTTAAACTTTATTTCATTCTGTTCTATCTTTATAACCTTATTCCAAGATTTCTCAATCGATACTTTATTAACTTCTGCATCACCATTATTTCCAATATGCTACTCATTAAGTATCTCCACATATAATCCATAATCCTCTATGTGATCTTGTACTTCATTTACCCTTGTAGGAGTATGGTGCACTAGTGAGCGCAGTGTACAGCACGCTCCTAATCCAGACGGTTTGGGCTAGACACTGAATGGAGACAATGCATCCTGGGTTCCTGTATGGAACATGCTTGTAGTGAATTGGTGAAGTGCAACTGTAAGAGCCAAAGTGGATGTGGTGGTAGGTATGCATGCAGAAAGGCAAGTTGGAATTGTACAAACCTCTGCAGATGTCAATGTTTGAATACGGCATAAGCAATGACCTCTTTCATATAAGGAATCTTTCAAAATTGCTAAATGGCCTCTTTCATATAAAAATGTAAAAAATGTATGTCTTTTAGTGTGCATGTAGTATGTATGTACTGTATTTAGTACAGGTATAAATTTGAAAACAAAACATTGTTGAATATTTTTTGAATGGTATACAGGAACACCAGTAAAATGTATTATTGTGAATAAATAAATGTTTTGATGTATTTAAAAATTGTCTATTTGTATTCCCTGACCCCGAAAATGTATATTTACACACCAAGATTGTGATCCTAAGTGCTTTAGAAGCCGAGATATTGTAATATCCTTATATTTCAAGATGGCCGCTATAAAATTCAAGATGGCAGCCGGAGTAGGTGGTTCCTATCGAAAATTGAAAGCTATGGCCCTAAGTAGCACGTGGAAAAAATTTGGTGCTTTTATCCGGTGTGTCCACATTCACCTCAAATTCGTCGTTAAGCTGCCTAACTACACTGAGTGCGCTAGTGTTCACATATTAAAAACGGCAATTTACTATTAATATAAACAAGTTAGTAAAATCATGCAATGCATTGATTATGATGCGCTTTCCAACATACCAGAAATCATTACTCAAATTATTACTCAAGGTATGAGGATAATGGCGGTAGAATAAATCTCGCTCCTATGACCTGACCTTTGACCCCATTTCGATGATATTAAACAGAACCGGTAAAGTATACTTCCGGAAAAACATGATAAAGTTTTGTCTCAATCGAAGCATGTTTACGTAAGTTATAACGCATAAGGGCGATGGAATGGATCTCACTCCCATGTCCTGACCTTTGACCCCATTTCACCCATCTTCGACAGGGTTCGTCCCCAGTGGTCTCTTACCACATACTAAAATGTCATTGAAATCGAACCATATTTACGCAAGTTATGACGCGTAAGGCAGTGGAATGCATCCCGCTCCTATATCCTTACCTATGATCCCATTTTCAATAGGGTTCGTCCCCAGATGGTCCCCTGCCACATAGTAAAATGTCATTGAAATCGAACCATATTTCAGCAAGTTATGACGCATAAGGGCAATGGAATGGATCCCGCTCCTATGTCCTGACCTTTGACCCCATTTCGCCCATTTTCAATAGGGTCCCCAGGTGGTCCCCTACCACATACTAAAATTTCATTGAAATCGAACCATATTTACGCAAATTAAGTCTCATAAGGGCAGTGGAATGCACCCCGCTCCTATGTCCTGACCTTTGACCCATTTCACCCATTTTTAATATGGTTCGTCCCCAGTTTATGTCCTACCACATACTAAAATGCCATTGAAATCGAACCATATTTACGCAAGTTATGACGCATAAGGGCGATGGAATGGATCCCCCTCCTATGTCCTGACCTTTAACCCCATTTCGTCCATTTTCAATAGGGTTGGTCCCCATGTGGTCCCCTACCACATAGTAAAATTTCATCGAAATCGAACCATTTTTACTCAAGCTATGAAGCATAAGGGCAATGGAATGGATCCCGCTCCTATGTCCTGACCTTTGACCCCATTTCGTCCATTTTCAATAGGGTTCGTCCCCAGGTGATCATATACTAAAATTTCATAGTAATCGAACCATTTTTACGCGAGTTATCGTGCGGGAGGACAGACGGACAAAGCTGGAGCACGCTTCTTCAACCTACGGTTGGAAATCGTAAAAAAAGAATTGCGAAAAGGTTTCCAAAAATTCAGAATTTTCCGTTAACACATCTTAACAAGAAAGATGGCACGAATTTTCGGGTGTAATGAGCGCGTCTTTTGAATCCGTTCTGACGCATATTAAATTTATCAAAGCTATTCAAAGCCAATGGAACCGGAATGGAGAGCGATAGTATCTGAGCGAAGAAAGAAGTTTTTCAATCCCGCAGATATTGCTGTAAACGGAATCGTGAACTTACGCACTCTGGTGGCAGACTTGTGCGTTAAGAAAAATGTGTCGCGTGTTATAGTGGAGCAGATGGTAGTAAAATTCGGAGCGCGATGGGTAAACGGAAGGATTTACCGGACTTTGAGGAAGAACAGATCCTGGGAGCTCGGAGAGCTGGTGCTTCGGTTTCCCAAACGGCTGAACTGGTGGGTTGTCCGCAAACCGCTGTAGTTAAAGTGTATCAAGACAGGTGTGAAATGATCAAACAACGACCCGGAGGTAAAACTGCACAGGACAGTGAAAGGTGTGCGTCGGGTACGATGACTCTTACTGGCTAACAGACACAGCACTGTTCAACAGTTGACTACCCAATACAGCAGAGGTCAACTCGGAACAGTATCTGTCGTGACCATGCGTCACACGTTCCCACGTATGGGTTAAAACAGCAGACGACCCAGACGATATCATCTCCTAACCACAGTTCATCGGCGTAAAAGACTCGCTTGCTGCAAAAACCATGCAAGTTGGACGTCGGAGAACTAGGAAAAAGTGTGCTGGTCTGACGAGTCGCCTTTTTTTATTCCATTCCATGGATGGTCGTGTACGCATTTGGAGCAAACAGAATAAGGCACTGGATTTATCCTGCATGGTTTCCACAGTAGAAACCGGTGGAGTCGGTTGAATGGTGTGGGGCATGTTTACCTGGAAGGAACTTGGACAACTGGTGCATGTGAACAGTGTATAACTGGTGCCCACCATTCTGAATTGCTTTCTCACCCTGTACACCCAGCAAAGTTGCACTTCTTTCTCGAATCCTAAAGATGACAATGCGCCGGGACATAGGTCCAAGGTTGTGCAGGAATGGTTGGAAGAACACTTCCAATATATCGATTGGCGTCCGAACTCTTCCGATGTCAATGCCATAAAGCACATGTGGGACACTGTGGAACGCATATCAGGAATCTGGATACACGAATCACCTCCGTACCTGTATTGAAGGCCGCATTATACACAGCTTGGTCGTCCATACCTCCCAACTGCTCCCGGCATCTTTTGAATCGATGCCAAGTCGGATAGCTGCTGTACTGAGGGCGAAAGGAGGGCCTACGAAGTATTAGGTAGGTGGCCATAATTCAGTGATCACTCAGTGTACACTGAAGTGCCAGAAAAACTGGTACAGACGAGCTTATGCAAAATACATAGCAACGTCCCTTATGCGCGTACTCGGTTGCGTCAGCCACGCCAGTGCGTATATAAAGAGATAGACATCCTTGCCAGTTGTCAGAGCTGTTTTCGACATGAGAATGACAAATAATAACGATTTAAGTAACTTTCAACGCGGTGTCATAGTTGGCGCTCGTGAGATGGGCCATAGTATTTCGGAGGTAGAAACGAACTTCGGATTTTCACGGACGACCATTGCAAGGGTGTACCGTGACTATCAGAATTCCGGCAAAACCTCCAACCTACGATACCAGTGTGGCCGTAGAAAGACATTGGGTGAACGTGACCATCGTCGGCTGTCAAGAATCGTTTCACGCGATAGGCGTGTAACACTCTCACAGGTATCACCGGAATTCTACGCCTCAACAAGCATCAACGTCCGTGCTGTGCAACGTACCCTGCACGATATGGGCTTTGGGAACCGACGCCGAACTCGAGTGCCCTTGATGAGTGCACGACACAGAGCTATGCCCCTCGCTTGGGCACGGCAACGCCGCCACTGGACACTTGATGACTGGAAATAAGTAGCCTGGTCTAACGAGTCGCGTTTCCAACTGTATCGGGCAGATGGAAGGATTCGTGTGTGGCGCAAACCCCCATGAAGCCATGGATCCCGCCTGTAAGCAGGGAACTGTACCGGCTGGTGGCGGGGGGGTCCGTAATGGTATGGCTTGTGTTTAGCTGGACTTCACTGGGACTCCTGCTACGTCTACAAACGTCTGTGACCCGCCAACGCTATGTGCGCATCCTTTCTGACGAGGTACACCTGTTCATGTCCTGCATTCATGCTGATGGGTTGGGCCTGTTCCAACAGGACAATGCACCTCCACACAAGTGTTGGGACGCCACATTATGGTTAGAGGAGCATTCATCTGAGTTTGGGGTGTTGCCATTTCCACCCAAGTCCCCAGATCTGAACGTGATAGAACACATTTGGGATGCCATGCAACGCGCTATCGAACACAGGAATCCGAGACCTCGGAATACACCCGAATTGTGGAACGCTCTGCAGGAAGTATGGTGTATTTGCCTACAGTTCCTGAAGCTAGTGGAGTCCATGCCCCGTCGTATTTCTGCCCTCCCGTGGGGGACCTACCGAGTATTAGACTGGTGTATCAGTTTTTCTGGCACTTCAGTGTATGTTGAATCGATGCCAAGTCGGGTAGCTGGACTTATGAAATATTAGGAAGCTGGTCATAATTCAGTGATCACTCAGTGTATGTTGAATTGATGCCACGTCGGATAGCTACTGTACTGAGGTAGAAAGGAGGACTTATGAAGTATTAGGTAGCTGGTCATAATTCAGTGATCACTCAGAGTATGATGTCCAAGGTAGGTGTAGGTATTAGTTACTTGTACATTTGCCTCATCAACCTGTAAATCTTTATTTCTGTTAAGAGCATTTTACATCAAAGTTGTTTTCCATAAGTACCCCTTGCATACGAACAAATAAATATTATATTTGTGTATTTTTCCACATTGTTCATAAAATCATACGAAATGGTCTTGTTTACCACGGAGCCTTCCAATAATCCGTAATTCAATTGTTTCATGAAACAGTTCAAAACAACACATCAATGACTGTATCCGCATTATTCAATTACGCACGTAAGCAGAAAATGTTACACTGCTAGACCCAGAAATTGCCACACAAGGTTGAATTTGTCGGTGCGCCATACAAATTGGTGTGTGTGTGTGTGTGTGTGTGTGTGTGTGTGTGTGTGTGTGTGTGAGAGAGAGAGAGAGAGAGAGATAGAGAGAGAGAGAGAGAGAGAGAGAGAGAGAGAGAGAGAGAGAGAGAGAGAGAGAGAGAAAGAGAGAGAGTCGACAGTTGGGTTATGTAAATAATTGCAGTTGCGGACCAATCATGTGACCGGTGAAGGAGAACAAAGGGCAAAACACAAGAGGTAGCTAAGTCTAGTCGTCTTCAGCTGGATGTGTGTGCCACTGCATCAGAGTGATTTCGATGAAGAAATCACGTGTTTCCTGGCAGACAACACCGGGAATCTTACCATCACATGACTGCCTATACCACATTCATCATAGGGATACGCACTGCGGCGGAAACGCATCAAGACGCAACAAGTGTATGCTGAATGTGCCAACAGTGCTTGGTGGAAGGCAACGTACGCCACCGTAATGTGACTGGTTCATGTAAGCGGACATCAGAACGCTTCTGTCGCAGCATTCGACTGCAAGCCACGGAAGATGACATTCATCTTCTGTGGATTGTGGGGTAACGCTTTTGTCGCAGTATTACCCCACAATCCACGGAAGATGACATTCGGCGAGCTCTACAGACAACTATGGACATTGCATCGCAGACAGGATGAGGCAGCTTTGCGCTCCCGCCTACCATAGCGACGACTGTCACTCACGGCAGCACAGACATTTGTGACAGGAAGAATGGAACCATGTCATGTTCAGCGACGAGTCTCCCTTCTGTCTCAGGGCCGACCTTCGTCAATGCAGGGTCTGGAGAAGACATGGTAACCGGGCCTTATCTTGCTGCCATCACTGTGCGTGATACTTCTCCTCACCCTGGTGTTATAGTTTGGGATGTTATCAATTTCAACGGCTATTCACCGCTCGGACGTACAGTGAGTACTAGAGATGAGACTGGCCAGGAGTGGGCTTTCGGGCTCCGTTTGTATAGTGGGTACTAGAGATAAGACGGGCTGGGATTGGGCCTTCTGGTTCAGTGTCTATAATGGGTACTAGAGATGAGACAGGCTGAGTTCGGTCTTTTGGGCTCAGTGTGTATAGTGGGTACTAGAGATCAGACGGACGGGGCTCAGGCTTTCGGTCTCGGTGTGTATAGTGGATACTAGTGATCAGACTGGATGGGCTCGGGCTTTCGGGCTGAATGTGTATAGTGGGTACTAGAGATGAGACAGACTCGGGTAGGCTATGAATAGCATTATGAGTTTCATCTCGGGTGGGCTCGGATAATCTATAAACAGTATCATCAGTTATATCACGGACGGGTTTCTTTTTTAACTAAAATGCTGAGAGTTTTTCTCTTGGTTTTCCTTTTGTTTTCTGAGTTTTAGGAAGAGGAATCAGTATTTTTTTCTGCAGCGTCTCCGTGAATCCAGATTGCATAATAAGGGAATTGATGTGTCCTTCTGTGATAGTTTAAGCGCTTTTTAAGCGAGAGCAATTAGTCATAGTGAAACAGGTCTGATGCAAGAGAGACAGACTTTGGAACCACCTTCATAGACAAAATAAGATGGTTAGCGGCCAGCTAAAATTGAACTTGAGCACATGAAAGAGAACAATCTCAAATGCCATAAAAACAAGCAGCAATAACCCAGATAGGAGGGGGAAAGAGGAAAGCCGCTAGGGAAATAAATTAAAGATTGAAACGTAATACGGGTATATAGGAGAGGAAAATACTGTTTCTCTGGTACAAATTGCGACGTAGAGGGTAGATGAAGATACACTGCATCATGAAAAGTATTCGGACACTGCCAAATATTTGCATGAGTGCAAAGAACGGTTGCACAAGATAGTGCGGTATGAGTGGGGAGGTACATATATAAAGCTGAGATGTTCTGTCCTGATATCGGTAATTTTAAAGAAGATATGCCTCGTGTACGTGAACTTTCCGATTTCCAGCGTGGGCTTCTCATAGAATGCCTTTTGAATAACGTCCCCATACGGCGAATTGCAGCTAAACTAAGCATACCAAAATCGACCGTAAGTGATTAAATGATGTCGTGAAGATATGGAAGAGGACGGTGCAACTACAGCACCGTCCTTTCCATCTCTTCACCACGTGAAGGTCGCACAAACTGACGGAACGTTACACATATGGTAAGAAATACCATTCTTGATCTGTTGCTTCCACTGCTGCTGAAGTAGGAAATTTTTGTAATGGCTAGGTTAGTACCAAAACTATCCGCAGAGAGTTGCACGGTGTGGGTTATTATGGTAGAGGAGCAGCACACAAGCCACACAGCACTACTGTGAATGCGAAGCGCCGTTTGGAGTGGCGTGTCTCCAGTCGTTCCTGAACTGGGGGCGACTATAAAGCTGTTCTTTGGAGTGATGAGTCACGCATTTTACTCTTCCAATCTGAAGGGAGTGTTTGTATTTCGCGACAGCCAAGCGAAAGATTTTCGTCATACTGTGTTCTTTCAACTGTTAAGTTCGGCGGAGGCTCCATTATGATATGGAGTTGTTTCTCGCGGATAAGACTCCGCCCGTTGATTATTATATCACCAACCATAAACTCTGAAGTGTACCTCTACGTCCTGGGTAATTCTTCCCTACCAACAATGTGGGAGTATTGTGCCAATGATCGTTGAGTTTTAAAAACACGATCGAGCTCCCTGCCACACTGCACGGCATGTGCAGGACTGGTTTCTTGAAAATGAGGTAAAATTGTTAGACTGGCCTGCTCAGAGACCTGATATTTATCCTATAGAACATCTCTGTGAAGATCTGAGGCGACAGATACGAAATGGACCACAATGACTCCACTCTGGCAACAGCTTTGTGGGACGAATGGTGAGCTATTGCTATCCATATACCTATCGGAAATTGGTTGACAGTATGTCTCGACGTGATGCCGCTGTCATACAAGAAAAAGATGGACTGACTAACTACTGATTGGGATAATAAAGCCATTTATCCCATTACATTGTGGTGCATGAATACTTTTGATAATATAGTGTATGCAGTTTGACTATGTTGTGAACAAAATAGCTTTGGTGTGTGTCGGGTTTGTGAAGAGGGGGCTTTTAGGAAATTTCCCAGAGGAAACTATTGGGTTGATGCAGAAGTTCATGCTGTTTTTGTTTTCACTGCACTACAGGAAAGTATTACATCAAAAGGGAAAGTGGAATCATTCAACTACGTATTCTTCCCCTTTGTTTACGATGGTGTTCCAACGTCTGGATAGGTATGCAATGCCATTCTTGAAAAAGCATGCAAGTTTTACTGCGAAGAAATCATCAAGGAAATTCTGAAGATCAACATCATTGTTGAGCGTTCTGCCGCGGAGTACATTCGACAGAGATCGGAACAGGTGATAGTCTGAAGGGGCGACATCTAGGGAATATGCCGGATGTGGAAGGATCTCCCATTTTATGTCCTGAATGGCCATTTTGGTCATGTTTGCACTGTGAGGGCGTGCGTTATTTTGTTGGAGAAGGACACCATGGCGCCGATGTGGCCGTTTCTGCTGAATTACTCCCTCCACACGGCGGAGTTGCTCACAGTGGAATGCAGCGTTGATGGTCCGATTTCTCAGCAGGATTTCCCAGTAAATAATGCCCTTCCATGTCCCACCAGACACACAACATGATCTTCGCAGGATGAAGGTCATGTTTTGGACGTGGTGTGGGCGACTTGTTTGGGCTTAACCATTCCCTCCGATGCCTGAAATTCACGTACAGGCCCCACTTCCATCTCCAGTAACAATACGTGACAGAATGGGTTTGTGTCGCTAAGAACATTCGCGATAACGGCCGAGCAAGGAACCATATATGGCAATACGCTGATTCTTGTCCTCGGTGAGAGTGTGAGGCACAAAGACCCCAATTTCTGGACCTTTCCCATACGTTCCAGGTGTCGCACCACTGTGGCCTAATAACAGTCCATCTCAGGGACCAATTCGCGTGTGGTTTGACGCTGATCCAAGTGAATGAGATGGTTCAAACGATCCTCATCAAAATGACATGGACGACCTGAGCGTGGAGAGTCGTTGAGCTCAAAATTACCACCTCGGAGCCACTCAAACTATTTGCGGGCTGTTTTCGGAGCAATAGCGTCCTTCCCATACACACACACATTTGTAGAGTAGCCTCAGAGGCTACTTGACAAATTTGTGTGCGTAAACTCGTAGAGGAGCAGATGTCGAAAATGTTCATTCCTCTCTACTTGACATTCCATACTTCCGGATCTGAAAACCAAAAAAAAACATTAGCCACAATCACACAACGCAATATGATTTAGATACACGATATTACTGGCTACATTTTGATACATAATTGGCCATCTGCACCGTCACTACTGACCTGGGAAACGCTCGTGAAATAAAACGTCATGAGCTTATGCATCAACTCATTGTTAGTGTCTCAGCTCTGAGTCAGTGTAACAGACTGAAGTTTGCCTCCAGTATTTCTGAAGGCCTCTTTAAACCACACATCGTCTAGGGAGCAAAAAATCAAACAAATCTTTTCTATTTATAACCTGTTCCTGTATTTAAAACTGTTTCATATTTAAAACCTGTTTCCTATTTGAAACCATTCCTTAAGTTTCATGTTTGTACAACAGCTAAATGATCTTAGGTGAGTTATTCTTTTTATCTACACTGCTGGCCACCCAAAATGCAACGCCAAGAAAGAAGCATCCGATTGGCCTTAAATTCGCAGCATGCTTCGCCCGCGAGGGGACATGCAAACGATTAGCATTGCAGGGCATATGCAAATCATGTGCGCCCGGCACACCACCGAGAAGCATTATAAGAAGGGTTCACAGAAGGCCGGGTGTAAGTAGTGGAAGTGTGTTATGCTGCAGGACCTGTGCATGGGAAGCTTCCTGATGCCTCGTCTCAGAATACGGCAGTCATTCCAGCACGTTTCGGAGTTCGACAGAGGACGAATAGTGGCTTATCGCGACAGCGGTTTATCGTACCGAGAGATCGGCGCCCGTGTGGTACGACATCCAGACACAGTGAGGCGAGTATGGATTCGGTGGGTGCAGGAGGGATGGACGGACCGACGTGAGCGATTGCCGCAGCCACGACACACCACCGAACGAAGGGACCGGCTTGTTGTACCGCGGGCATTGACGGCTCACACCGCCACATCACGAACGTTAGCGCAGGAATTAGGGTGCGTTGCGCTACAACCTGTGTCAGCACGTACCGTTCGACGTCGTCTGCAGGAGCGGGGACTTGTCGCACGGCGCCCATTGTTCCGATTACCATTGACGTTACACCACCGACGAGTGCGGCGGCAGTGGGCCTTTGAACGCCGCACCTGGACAACGGAATGGTACGACATTGTCTTCTCCGACGAATCCCGCTTGTGCCTGCAACACCACGATGGTCGGATCCGCGTGTGGCGGCACCGCGGCGAGAGACTGTATGACGCCTGCATTATGCATCGTCATACTGGTCCGTCGCCTGACGTTATGTTTTGGGGCGCAATTAGATAGGACACCCGCACCCCTCTGGTACGCATCGCCAGTACACTCAACAGACACCGCACCATCTCCGACGTTTTGGAGCCTGTAGTCCTCCCTTACCTGCAGGACCTGCCAGCGGCCCCGTTTTAACAGGACAATGCGCACCCGCACGTGGCACGCATCGTGCAACAATTCTTCGCGGTCCACCAGGTGTCACTACTGCCGTGGCCCGCCTGTTCTCCCGATATGTCGCCCATCAAACACGTCTGGTCGCTGATCGGCAACCGAGTGGCCCGGCAAGCACCACCCGCGGCTACGCCTGATGAACTGTGGAAACGTGTGGAAGCAGCCTGGAAAGACATACCCCAAGCCCACATCCAAAGCCTCTTTCGTTCGATGTCGCGGCGTGTAGCGGCCGTTATTGCCAGTCATGGGGACCACACGAACTATTGATGTCTGCGTGTTCCGCAAGTCGCACGGGCCTGTAAGCTCAATCGTTTCATCTATGTATCTGTTGTTATGTGTCCAGTAAATCTGGCTTTGCTACCTCGTGTCCTTCTTGGTGTTGCATTTTGGGTGGCCAGCAGTGTATTTGCGCAATACAATATGAATGCTCCTTAACAAGCTTTAGCATGAACTATTGCAAACTTTTCTGTGAGAGTAATTTTACCATCTGTTGTTACCAAGTTAAAACACAAATTTGTCGTAAAAACATTGTCTGTTAGACTCTCTGAAAAAAGAAGCATGGAAAAAATATTGTACAATTTTAATATTTTGTTCTTGAATACAAATTCTAAGTTGAGTCACATGAATTGGCGATTTAATTAATACAAACTTTTGCCATTTGAATCTCTGAAAGATTATAGTTTCGAGTATGAAATCGTATAAATAAAAAAAATTATAGTTTCGAGCATGAAATCGTAAATCGTATTTTATCAACTCCCCTTCCCACCATGTATTTTTTTTTCCTCATTAAATCAGCATTTTTCAAAAACGCAAAAATATTATTAAATGATAGCGTCTTAGTTAATATACGTTAATCTTATTTGGTTGGAAACGGAATGCTTATTATAAATTATGGCAATTCATAATATGCCTTCTCATTTACACAAATCATTTTACCTGTCCACGGAAATTCAGTATTACATAGATATCATTTTAATGCTAATATTCCATAATGTTCTTCAGTCCAGGGCCGGAGTTCTTTTACGGCAAATGTTGGCAAAACGCAAGGAATTCGAATTACAGAAGGGATAAAGGTACTTTATTGCCGTATTTAAAAAAAAAAGTTCATTGTTTTCATTTTCGGATGCATGCATCTGTTTCCTGGTATGAGGAAAATATAATTCGAAATTCTTATACTCCTGAGTGATAAAATTATGACGAAGTCTAAAATTCCTGTGTAAGTGTTAAATTAATTCAAATTCACAAAATTTCAAGTCCAAATATACCGATTATTGTAGTTTCTGCCGTGGGGTATAAAAAGTCTTACTCATTGACTGATTTTTGTCATGAAAATTCTTGAAAACATGTGATGTGAGATTGTGAATGATCTATATATACAGGGTGATCAGACATGTAAGTCATAAAAGCTGTCTACGTACGATTAAAGCATTATCCCTGCTGATACTATAGACTAGTTTAAAAACTTTATTCACAAGTAAAAGCAAGTTAAAAGCGAGATCTTTCGGGATCCCTAGATCCCATCTTCAGGCTTAAGGCCATAAAGAACAACAAGTGGTCCACTTATATACGATCAGGTTTGACCCATCATGCAACGCAGTGGGCGTTGACATCGGTCAACATAGCAAATCAAAAACAATCAATAGTTCGAAGATATGTAAGGTTATACAATATTGTCCGTAGCGGTTCCGGGCATATCGATGGGGATTAGTTTTTCCATATGTGAGGAATGAATGACGGAAGTTCTGAGTTACAGCATAAAGGCCCATATGAATGGATATATAAGCTCTCGGAGAGGAAAACATTTCCCCTTGTTACTTTAGAGTTCAAAACCACGGCGTTCTTCCAGTCAGGTATTTCCCCCTCTTGGTCCACAGTTTCAGTTAGTGCTGTGTTGGTGGAGCCTGACTGACCTCAAGTAATATTGGTGTTCCGATAATCGTACTTTTAAGGTCCTGAGAGTCGAACCTATATAATATTTCACATCCTCTGGATTATTAGGGTTGACCAAAGGTATGCGGTATACACCGGGTCTAGATAGATGGGAATCACGTCACGATCAGTTCTGATAATAGAAAAGATGTTACGAGTCGAGACTCCAAAACCAAGTCCATATTTCTTGCATGTTTTTCTAAGGATTGTCACAAGTGGTTGAGAAAACTCAGTCTTGCCTATATACCGTAAAGTTGTTTTTGGAGTAGTTAGGGTAGTGGATCGAGTTCGTTGAACTATATTCATGAAGCGTCCGAAGTACGAATCCGGTACCCAAAGGATCGGGCCATAGTCCGAATGTACTTAAGTTCATTGTCCAGGGCCCCGGGTGACGACGAATGAGAATAAGCTCGTTTAATATGGAAGTAGAAGGAGGTAGATTTATGACAAATAGGGTTAAAGGACGAAAACGGAATCATACAAGGCACAGCTGTTGGTTTACGATACACAGAAAAACTGATAAAATTGGTATTTAAGTCTCGAGCGAGTAGTATGTCTAAAAAGGGGAGCTTGCCCTCAGTTTCCAGTTCCAAAGTAAACTTAATCGTGGGGGGGTCGGTAAATTCCTCTAGTAGAAACATTGAAGTCTCTACTGATCAGAGGCCATCGCTTAGACCACTGCGCCACCGGGGCGGCACTGTAAATTAAGATCTTCCAAAAACATCCGCAGCCTATGTACCTTGTCAACACCTGAAGACAGGTTCGTATAGTCACTTTTGATTAGCTGTTTCTGCATGTTATTACATGGCAAATATTAAAATCATAACTCAAGATTTCGTGAGTGGGAAAGCTTCTACACAAACCTTGTGTCATTACGATCTTACGTGTGCATTTATATCACGTGGAAAATCTCGTACATTTCGCTTTGTTCCACTAGCAAAACCCCCACACTTAGACGAGATCTCCGAACGAAACGCAATATTCATATCAGATCATACGTAAAGGATTTTAGGAAGGGAGTGTCTGGCTCCAAGTCTTAAACAGCCCTTAGAAATAGGAAGCTAGCAGATTTGGGCTAGAGTGCCCGATAGGAAAATGACACGGAAGCGAGGTAGAAAGGGGGAGGAAGACGGCCTTATTAATTAAAGGGGGGCCAGTACCCAGGGCCCGACGGCTTAACGCGCCCATCCGACGCACGGCAAATATTCAGTGGTTCGAGCGTTCGTACCTGCATGGAATCGAACTCGAGAACTTCTCCGCCGCAGTCATAAACGTTACCCACTAGGCCACCCACGGCCCGAAACTTAATATTTGCGTACATCCCTTTATACAAAGTGTAGGAGTCTGCCGGTGTAGAAATTTTAGCCGTGTAGCAATTTTATTAGCAGCAGAAGAAAATGCGTGTGCCGCCCCGGTGGCGCAGTGGTCTAAGGCGCTGGCCTTTGATCATTCGTCCGTAAGGGGTCCGGGTTCGAATCCCGGTCAGGCAGGGATGTTGCGTTTGTCTTACGGCACTGGCTCTCTCCCTTCCCTGGAACCAGTAACCCTAAATTAGGGACGGGCGACTGCTTATAGCCCATTGAGTTGCTCACGGTGGTCGTTAAACCTCCAAAAAAAAAATGCGTGTTTTCTGTCACCCTGGTCAAGCATGGTGGTCATACGACCAACTGACTCAGGCTCCGTTATACTGTCACCTCGTCCATCGCATTCATATAACCCCTCAGAAATTAAATGACTTCCTTCCTACCTACTTGTCTACAAGTGTGGTAAGTTTCGTCTCATTCCTTCATGCTGTGGCATTCTCTATGTCGAGCAATGTATTCGTAAATTGCGTTAAGTAACAAAGGCGTTTGAAACAATACGGCAAACAGATGATAATCGAACAGATTTGTGCTGTAAAGCCTCTAATATCGGATTGCTTTTCGTTTGTTTGGGGGTTTAGTGAATAATATGAGCAACTAAGTAACTCTAAGAGCTATAAGCAGTCACCTGTTTTTAGTTTAGGGCCTTTGATTCCAACGTGTAGGGAGAGTCAGTGCCGTAATACAACCACTCTACCAGTCTGCTGAGCACTTGCTTCGGACTATCAGAAGCCAGTGCTCAGCCCAATGCGCAACAGTGGCGGCTAAGATTGTAAACATATGCTTAACATATTGGGAAGAGACTTATATTTGTTCTGTGTTGACTCCGAATCGCAGAATTTATGAACCAATTTCATCGTTTCATAAATTGTTTAGTTCTTAAAATGTTTGATTTTCGAGAAATGACTTTCAAAATTTTGTACTCTGTGATTGCAAAGCATTATGGCGTAATGTTTATAGTTTACGTGTATAACAATGCAGAACATAACTTATATATATTTTTCCAAACTGATAACGGTGACATTTTGTTCGTATTGCGAGCAAAGATTGATTTCGCTGAGCGAGGTGATTCTAATGTGAGTTGGTTGAAAGATTTGTGACTGCGATATTATGGATTACGTCGTACTTATCGGTATATTATGGATTCTATATCATCTGTTAAAGGCGCTTTGGTGAGCATCCTATAAGTCTATTTTCTTTCTTCAAATATGTATACCATCTTTTTTTCATTTTTATATTCCTTTTTAGTGCCTATATATATTTTTAATCTAACAACAGTTTTTGAATAATTTTTGCTACATTTATTTTCTAGTGACGACTCGGGTTTAGAAAAAACTGAAGGCCGAAAATGTGTAGCAGCAAAACCACGAGGAAGAGCTGCAGAGGAAGGGAAAGTCAGAGCTGCGTCTTGTGGTGCAAAAGAAGAAAGTGGAGTAAATCACGACAACCTATTCCAAAGGTGAGAAAAAAAGGTTATTCTTCCTTTACGTTTCAGTGTTTACAATATTTAGATCGAACGATACAGACAGGGAATGTGCCTCATTCAGAAATGAAGCTCTGAAGGAAACTCATACGCAATAGAAACCTGTTTACCAAATAATAGTAAATTTTAAACAGGTTATAATTCTTCAATTCTCATACAGTCCGATTTTCTGCTTGTATTCGCCTATTAAAGTTCTGCTTTGTTTGGGTAGGCGTTTAACGACCCCGCTGGAGTAACTCAATAAGATATTTGCTGTAGCCCGCTGCTAAATTGAGGCCACTGGTTCAGGGAGTGCGGAGGGCCAGAGCTGAAAGACAAGCACACCATGCATGCTCCACTCTGTGAAACCGATTCATAGCGGACGAATAACTAGAAGGCAGAGCTTTGTACCGTTCGGCCATCCGCCGGCTTAAAATTCTGCTCAAATATTTCTATTGGCGCTTCGTACTCATTAAATGAAGCTTCTTTAGCTTTCAGCAGTTGCGGGCTTTACCTGCCGAATCTTTGCCATTTGCATGTTTTGAAGCTTCATTTTAATCGTACGAAAACTGCTGTTGGGTAACATTGATAACTAGGTTAACATGATGCGAGAACCGAACTTGCATCCCCGTTTTCCGTATAAGTAATTTAGCTAGAGGGTCACCAATGACAAAAAGCGTGTTCAGCACATTATACCACGCTTATTCCTTGTCAACTTTGGGAATGAACTTTTTCTGCTTTGTTGCTTCTCCCTGCAGTTCTGATAATTTGCATAGTATCAGAAGTCACCAGATCCATCGGTTAAAGTTGGGAACGCTGCCCCCGAGGCGCAGTGGTCTAAGCACGAATTCGATATGTAATAGTGAATTCAAAATGTAAGAGGAATTTTAGTTAAAATCATATAAAAGAAAACAGTCGAGGTGCAAATATTTAGGCTGCATATGTTGGTGTGACAAAGATTTACACACGCCAAAGCCCAAAGCAACAGCTGTGTGATATGAAAGCAGGAAAATGTAGTTAAATTTCAGTCGGATCACCATGGAGGTCTTTAAAATTAACTAAGACGAAAACAATGAGAATAATGTACCTCGTGAAGAGAAATAAGCATTGCTGAAAACATAAAAGCCATCAAATACAGTAGAGCTTGCAACAATGATGTTTCCTGCAGGCCGTCATCAATATGATGAACTGTGTATCGGTAGCGCAGTGGTTTAAACGCTCGTTTATGATCATTCGTCGGTGAAGGGTCCGGGTTCGAATCCTGTCAGGCATGGATGTTGTGTTTGTTATGGCACTGTCTCTCTCCCTTCCCTGGAACCAGTAACCCTAAATTAAGGACGGTCGAATGCTTATAACCCATTGAGTTGGTCATGGTAGTCGATGAACCTTCAAACAAGAAAAAAAAAAAAAAAAGGGGAAAAAAATAACGAACTACCTGAGTGTCTTAGAAATAATACGAATAACGTACTACGTACAAGTTATATAAAAAGCGTAGCACTGAATACGAACAATCAAGCACCGAATGAAAAGTGTCAGTTTCTGTACTCGTGTGCTTGAAACGTTATAATGCCGATCAGTGGCCACAAGGTGCAAAGTGTTGCGCGACCCCTGTAGCAAAAAGAAGTTAAGGCTGAATGAGACGTAACTAGCGCAGCTACATCTTCAGGGAAAACATGCAGTGCGCAGAAGCCAACATACAGGCTGATCGGCTTATGCGGAGCAGACTGCGCATGCGTATTTCTGTTGACTTCAATTCTTTGGGTAAAGAACAGTCATCCGTCAGCCGAGCTACTCAGACTCACAGCACGTAACTCTAACCTTCTCGGTAGCATAATCACTTCGCAAATCGTATATGTTAGTTTTGTTACGCCAACCGGGTTAGTTAAGGCTTTTGTTTGTTCTTCAGTTTTTCAGAAATATCTTCAGTAATGCCAAATACGTACTAGGGAATGTCTGCATTTTGTACGGATCCTTAGATATAACTGTAATACTTGCTGAAATTTAATTTAAATAGTAATACTAATGTTATTGCATATTTTTCTCACCAAAATAAGGGATGAGCGGGATATCAGAAAACAACAACAAAAAAACTGCTCTAAGCAAATAGTCATCAGATCAAAGGAAACCATCGTGGATAAAAAAAAAAAGCTTCCCTGCCGTAGTCCCCCCCCCCCCTTAACGTGTTTTGCTCCTGAATGTTAACTTTCCCGCAGAGCATATTATCTCTTAAGATGTGGTGGCGCTATTGCCGCCTGTTTTACGTTATCTCTATGAGAGTTGACCTTCTTTAAGCGTTAGATATTCTTTGCCTGTAGCGCAGTGATCTTAGCACTGTCTTCAGACCATTCGATTGAGATGGGTTCGGGTTCAAATTTCATGGAGGCATGAATATTCTGATTGATTTATGGCACTGGCTCTCTCTCTTCTCTGGAACAAGTGACCCTAATAGGGACGGGCGACTGCTTATAGCCCATCGAGTTGCTCAAGGTGGTTGCTAAACCCTCCAACAAACCCACTAACAATGCGTTGGCTTGTAATAATTCGTCCGTTATGGGTGCGCTCTGAACACCGGGTGACGCATGGGTGCTGTTTTTTTGTCATGGCAATGGCTCTCTCCCCTCCCTGGAACCAGAGGTCCTAAATCAGCGATGGGCGGCTGCTAATTGCCCATTGAGTGCTCACGGTGGTCGTCAACCTCCCCCCAATAAACATTCGAAATACGTATTTGGCGTTTAAAAGCATTTTTTAGAAACTCATCCGAACTTAAAAAAGCTTGCCCGCCCGGTGGCGCAGTTGTCTAAGCGCTGGTTACCGGCCATCCGTGCGAGAATGGTTCGAGTCTCGGTCAGGCATGGATGCTGTGTTTGTTTTACGGCACTGGTTCTCTTCCAGTCCTGGAACTAGTTACTCAAAATTAGAGACGGGCGACTGCTTACAGTCCATCGAATGGCCAGTACCTCCGTGAGCAACGATGGACTGCTTACAATCCATCTTTGCTCACGGAAGTCGTCAAGCTTGTAAATCTCTTTATCGCTTTAACTGGATGAAGCGAACTAACTCGATGTTCATCTAGAATGAATATTTCCGCTATCTAAACAGTAGAGAGAACACTACTGGAACGAGTGAATCTGCGCATTAGGACGTGTTGTTTCCCCCTTAGCTTTGTTATTCAAAGTGGTCATTTAAGGAGATGATTAACTGTAATTTTTTCTAGCTGATTGGCTGATGGAAAGGGTTATGACAATGGCTACGAACCTAAGAAAGCAGAGAGAAGATGTTTGAGTCACTGGCGTTTCTGCCAAGGACATGGTGATCGCGTCATGGGGACTACTAGCCCTCCCCACTTTATGCTTTGGGTCATGAAATAGAGAACAAAGGACAAGAAGGGAGCTATCACTAGTGGGGGATTTATAATCTGTGTTACAGAAAGGAGGGGGTTAGAATTTTCTCCCCAAGCTTTTGTGAAAACCTACCGCTATTTGAACATTTCGGTTTGGGTAGCGCAGAAAATTTGGGGCGCCATTTGATTCAAGAGCATTAGCCCTTAAAGGATTAAGTAGCACGCCTCCCTATATAAATTATATTTATAGCTAAATGTATAACAAATAAAATAATTATTTGTGAAAAGTACTAAGATATAATAAATAAAAAATAATTAGTAGATTCCGGTTAATTGGGCCACAGGTTAATCGGGGTAGATGTTGATTCGGGGCAGGTCTTTAAGAACATCCCAAATTAGCTCTTTGGAATACAGTTTCGCATAACTGGGCAGCCACTTTATTGGGCCAAACTATCCTGATCCCGATTCACCGGAATATACTGTATTTGCATAAAGTGCTAATAGAGAGATACATATGAATTAATTTGGTCACTGTTGTCGATATACCACCATGGTATTGTTCCTGGACGAAAATAAACGTTAATATGTTTAAAGGCCTATCTAAAATGCTGTTAAAAGAATATAAGGCACTTTAAAGAGTTTCAGAAAATTTTTCGAAACATATTAACGTTTATTTTCGTTGAACAGCAAGGTCACGGTGTCATATCGACAACAGTGACAAAATGACTTCATATTTATCGTTCTGTTAAGGGTGTGCCAAATGACAACCCAGAAAAGGGGTGTTCATCTTTCTGTTATTGATGTGTCAAAATGGCCACCCAGAAAAATGGCCATGGAGGACAAAGGTGGCCATTTTGGCACACACCTTCTTTTTCAGAAATCCATGAGTTTTCCTTTTTCCTTTAGAAACTTTGTACTGCGAAATATAATATAACAATATATTCAAAAGTCTTTGTTAAAGTTCCGATTTGACATACACTATATTGACAAAATTCACCGGGCAGCCCTTCAAAAGAAAATGAAAGGATCCGCTGCATTATTAAGATACGCGGTACAGCTGCAAACGGTATAAAAAAACCTGCACCTGACCGCGATCATATCGCACTGTGAGGTTGAGTGAAAATGTCAAGAACTGACTTTGAGGAAGGAAAGATTGTTGGGTGTTACATTAGTGAGTTGTCCATAAGAGAAACCGAGAGGCGTTTTAACATACCCAAGTCAACTGTTTTGGATATACTGAATAAGTGGAAGACACGTGGCGTGCCTGAAGTAGCAAAACGTACCGGCAGACCAAAGAAAATCAGCGATAGAGGACGTCGAAGCCACAGGAGAGTCGTTACAGCTAATCGACGGAGTGTACATGTGAGTAACAATGCTGGAATCTCGGTATGTACAAGTACCACTCGCAGAGAACTTCATTCCATGGGTTGCCGTGGTCGTGCGGCTGCTCATAAGCCTTTCACCTCCACTCGGAATGCTACTCGTCGTTTAGCATTGCTTAAAGAACATTTATCGTGGACCGTAGATCAATGGAAACGGGTCCCATGAACTGATGAATCCAGATACACGATCCATCAGTCTGATGGATCGTGTGTGGGTATGGGGGCAGCCGGGGGAACGCTATTTACCACAGTTTTCTGTTCCTACGGTCAAGTTTGGAGATGGCAGTGTACTCGTGTGGGGGTGATTTTCGTAGTATGGTGCTGGCCCATTGGTTATCGTGGACTACCTGTTAACCAGCACGTCTACCTTGATATTCTGGGCAATTATGCTCACCAACTCTGTGGTAATACTATGGAACCGAAACTTGTTGGTACCAGCAGGATAATGCACTGAGCCTTAAAGCAAGGACTGTTACAGCGTGATTTGACGTTAATTCCGTATTGTGTATGGACTGCTCTGATCGTAACCTCATACAGCATCAATGCGATGAATTACAGCGCTGCGTAAGAAGTTTGGAACTAAGACCTACTACTAAGCAACACTTAGCGGCAGCATTATGTACTGAATGGAAGCGCATACCTCTCGCTGTGTTCCAAAACCTTGTCGAAAGCATGTCTCGAAGGATCAGTGCATGCATTAAGACCAAAGGTGGACCGACACCGTACTAATGTATGTCAATAAATGCTGTGTTGTGTTTCTCTTCTAGGTGTCCCGTGACTTTTGTCAATATAGTGTTTCTCATCGTTACGGATAATTTAGATTACGCAAATGGTAGATTGATTTTCATTGTGATTCTGTCTGCTCATGGCAGTTAGCAGCTCTATATATTAGCTATTATATCATCATCTAAATAATAAAGGTAAGCAGCATTTGAAGATAATTATGGGAGATTTCAATGCAAAAATAGGGCAACGGCAACAGAATGAAACTTCAGTAGGTAAATTCGGTCACGGCAACAGAAACCAGCGTGGAAATACTCTCGTTGAGTTTGCAGAGGCAGAAGGGTTTTTAATCTTGAACTCCTTTTTCAAGAAAAAGCCACACAGGAAATGGACATGGAGACATCCAAATGGGACGACAAGTGAAATTGATTTTATTATGTGTAACAAAAAATTCGTCATAGAAGACTGCAGTGTGCTAAACAAGTTCAACACAGTGAGTCACCATAGATTGGTGAGATGTAAGATGCACCTCAACACTAAACTCGAACGTAGCAAGCTCATAAGACAAACAAAATGTATTGACATAACCAACCTTAAAAAACACCATAATACCTTCAAGTCGGAACTGAAGAACAGATTCTCAGCTTTAGAAGGCCTAACATAGGAAGAAGTGGATATTTCTGAAGTTAACAGAAAAGTAACCAAAACTCTTATGGAAACAGCAACAAAATTAGCTGGGTCTAAGAACAAGTTGCATGTGAACAAATTATCAGGAAAAACCAAAATGTTGATACAAAAAGGAAGAGAGATGAGGACAACTAAAGAAGATGTGACTTCCAAAATGGAATATATAGAGCTATGCAAGACAGTACGAAAAAGTATCACTGAAGACGTAAGGAAATTAAACTGTGAACTAGTAAGGAAAGCAATTGAAAACAACCAAAGCCTAAAGATAGCAAAGGGACATCTCAGTAAGGGAAGAAAACAGATTATGGCACTGAGAAAAGAAGATGGTTCTGTAACAAGAAATAGAGGCGAAATTTTGACAACAGTGAAAGATTTCTACTCCAAATTATATGAAAGGGATGCTACATGTACTCCAGACATCATGAAAGGTACCAGAGTTCTACCAGTCCTCCCAGCAGACGTTGCACATGCAATCAAGAACATGAAGCGGGGAAAAGCTCCAGGAGAAGATGGAATTACTGTAGACATCATACAAGAAGCAAGTGGAGAAATCGAAACAGTATTCGCCCAAATTTTCACTCGATGCCTTAATAAAGGGAAGATTCCTTAGGATTGGAACTACGCTACAGTGATCCTGCTACATAAAAAAGGTGACATTAAGGATCTCAGGAACTACAGACCTATCAGCCTCCTATCAGTGGTTTATAAAATCTTCACTAAGTTACAATGGCTCTGAAATCCTGCGGTATTGAAGATGCATACATTAATATTATTAATAACATCTATGAAAATGCAAGTGCAAAGATTCGGCTGTTTGAAAATACAACACAAATAAAAATTGGAAAGGAAGTGAGACAAGGTGAAACCATATCTCCAAAGCTCTTTAATGTCACATTGGAGGGTGTCTTTCAGTCGCTGAGCTGGGAAAACAAGGGGATAAAGATTAATGGAGATTATCTAACTCAACTCCGTTTTGCTGATGTCATTTTTGCAACTACCCCATCAGAGCTGCAGAGTATGATCCAGGAACTTGCTGACAAGAGTAAAGAAGTGGGATTAAAAATGAACTTTCAGAAGACAAAAGTGATGTTCAATGCTTTTTCAAGAAATGAAGATTTATCGATTGATGGAGAAAAGCTGGAGATAACAGACACGTACATTTATCTTGGACAGCAGATATCAAGTGAGGGTCACATTGGTGAAGAAATTAATCGGCGCATAAAACTTGCCTGGAGAGCTTTTGGAAGAAACAGCTTAATTTTCAAGAGCAATATGCCATTATGTCTTAAAAGAAAAGTGTTTGATCAATGCATCCTTCCAGTGCTTACGTATGGTGCAGAGACGTGGACCTTAACTAAAAGAGACACACAAAGGCTGCAGACAACTCAAAGAAGCATGGAGAGGTTCATGCTTGGTGTAACCAGGAGAGATAAGAAGAGGAACTCGTGGATTCAAAAAATGACAAGAGTGGAAAACATCATGATCAGAGTTAAATCCCTGAAATAGCAATGGGCTGGACATACTGCCAGAAGGACAGAGCATAGATGGACAGCCGAAATTTTAGATTGGATTCCAAGGGACAGGAAAAGACCCAGAAGAAGACCACATGGGAGATGGGTGGATGAAATTCGAAAGTATGCAGGAGTGACGTGGAGGAGACTGGCACAAGACAGACCGTTGTGGAGGAAACTTGAGGAGACCTTCGTCCAGCAGTGGATTGATAATGGTTGACAATGATGATGATGATATCATCAACGCATGAAATCTTTCTTTCTTGGTCTACTCTATAGTGGAGCAAAGGAAATGAGAATTTTTCGTTCCCGGTTGTCTCTTAATGTGACGTTCGGATAGCATAAATCTTTTAATGCATTGTAATTTATTTGGTTCTGAAACAGGCGAAAGAACCGTCACATTTTGAGATTTAAAAGGTTGCCAACCACGAAAATGACTCATCTGATTTACATAAACGAGTGCTGATAAATAAGTAACTTCCGATGAACACTTGCAAAGATTGTGTTATAACCCTCATACAGGGGTTTATAAAAATGGTAAGAACACTTACTCTTTGTGGATATTTTTTTATTAATAAGTTGTAAGGCCATCTCGGGCTTGTCAGATTAGAAGATATTCGACACATGCTATAGTGGAATTTAGACCATTCTTCCTGTAAAATTCATTGAGGGCATAAAATATTTCCTGCATTAAGAAATCTTTTACTTAAAAAATTATGATAGGTACAAATAAGTGGTTTAGTGCATGAGACATGTAAACTAATAGTTTGTTTCTACATTGTTGTTTAACCTCCGTACGAGTGGCGTTCGTGTCCTGGAGCATATCTAGTCGGTATTCACTTTCTAGCCATGTTTTCCCCAACATCTCTTTCGAGATTCTGTAAATAGCATCTGTTATCCTCCTCTGCAGAGTTTCTTGAAATAACTTCACAAAAAAAAAATGTCTAAGATCTTTACATTGGGTGACTGTGTTGCCATGGTGTCGGACCGTCACTCCGAATCTATCAGTTGGGAAATGTGGTATTGGAATTTTCAAAAATTAATCAGTAATGTGGGAAAATTACCCATGACTGGCATTCGTCCAACTGAGGTGCAACAAACAGCTCCATTATATCCAGGTACACATTTACTGTTATTATGCGTTTACACAAAATGAAAGGTCCGAAGACTTTGTTGTGCGTTGGACCACCCCAAACATTCACTTTTCGGCTGTTCCGCTGTTTCGTAAAGTTAATATGGGTATTTTTCGATCTCCATGTACGCACATTGTGTCCATTTACTTCACCAGAGGTGTGTCATTTACTTCACCATGTGTGTCAATTTACTTCACCATTTACCTCATCGGAAAAAAGCTTATCTGCAGGCAGTTGTTTTCATTGCTTCGCTGAGAAATCTCAGTTGCAAAAGCAACACGACCTGGGTTGTCTTCCACCTGCAAGACGTGAACAACCTGAATTTTGTGCGCATACAAATGAAGAATTTTGTATAAATTTTTTTTCAGCGTAGGGTAGAGGATTCCAAATTTAGACGAAGCTCCGCGAGTGGATTTCGAGGATCTGCGTACAAAACCTGTCCTCACTGCATTAACAATTTCTTCACTAACACCCTGTCGGGGGTTGTTTTCGGTCACCAGCACACTCTTTTTGCCTCCTCAAACGTTGCATACCATGCTTTTATGATAAGGTGGTGGAATCCGTACTCTCTTCTGAAATTGCGATGAACAGATCGGTGATTTGGTCACGCGGTACCACAGAATACATTTCCACCTTTTCCTGCAAAGCCACCATTTTGACTTCTTGCGTTTGCAGCGTCGGCTTGCCATTATTCAGCAAGCACCTAACAAGAACAAGGAAAACTATTAGTTTTCTTGTTCTTGTTAAAAACCGAACAAGAACAAGAAAACGAATAGTTTTTCTTGTTCTTGTTAGGTGCCATAAACCGCTTGTTTCTAACTATCATAGTTGTTTTAAGTAAAATTGTTCTTAATGAGGGAAGTACTTTATATCCATCCAGTATGTCCCAACTGTGCCTGTGATGTTGGAGGTGGATAATGCTGTCTGACATTTCTCTCCGCCGCCACGGTGGAGAAGTGGTCTAAGCGATGGCCTCCGGTCATTCGTCCAAAAGGGGGTCCGGGTTCGAATCCCGGTGAGGCAAGGATGTTGTGTTTGTCTTACGGCACTGGCTTTCTCCCTTCCCTGGAACCAGTGACCTTAAATTAGGGACGGGCGACTGCTTATAGCCCATTGAGTTGCTCACGATGATCGTTAAAATCCGTCAATAAAAATAGAAAAGGAAAACATTTCTATCTAGATATTCCCACAAATGTTAAATAATGTAGAAATCTGGAGATTGAAATGTTCAATAATATAGAGATCTGTACAGCAGCTAATGCTGCTGTACCTCATGTTCTGCAAACCACAACGTGTCACGTTTTTCACAATGGGCGGGTGCATTATCTGTTTGAACACAGGGACGGTTGTTAGGAAACAGTGCCTGCAACCCTGGATGAAGAAGAATGGACTCGTACGTTATAGATAACCCTACAGTCAAGAGAGCGTAATGAATTTGAAAATTACCACTTTACATATCCCTAATCCTCCACCAAAATGTCACCGGAAATAACACTACTGTTTGTGAACATTGCAACACAAAGAAAAAATCGCGCTATTGAAATAAAATTTATTTATTTATAGAAGATTCCTCATGTTTAACTAGGCAACTGATGACATTTGACTGATGACATTTTTTTGAAAAAGTCTACATAAGACTTTTTCGCTTCAAAACTCGATATCATGTGAAGCCATCTTAAGCAACAATAGGAGTATCTACACGGCGTGGCATTTAATGGAAGAGGTTTGAGGTCTTAATATCGACCTGGTTGATTGATTGGAGGTTTAACGACCACCGTGAGCAACTCAGTGGGCTATAAGCAGTCGACCGTTCCTAATTTAGGGTCACTGGTTCCAGGCAAGGGATAGATCCAGTGCCGTAAGACAAACACAACATCCATGCCTCACTGGAATTCTGACTTGGACCCCTTTCAGATGAATGATCAGAGGCCATCGCTTAGACCACTGTGCCACCGGGGCGGTTAATATCTTCCTGGGAATAGCCTGCCAGGCTGCTTTTATGCGAGACCAGAGTTCATTTTTTGTGGTGACTCACGAAGGCGCTTGAGGGTGTAACTTACCAGGAGATGTGACGTACCTGCCAGAAGGACGCATACGAGGGAGATGATGTAACGTACCAGGAGATGTGACGTACCTGCCAGAAGGACGCACACGACATAAAGGCAGATAGGAATCAGAATGAAATGTCCGCGTAGCTCAACTGGTGGAGTTACTTATTCCGGAATGAGGGGATCCGGGTTCGAATCCTGGCGTGGACAGAAATGACGGAGAAATTTACTTCGTTATAATGGCGCCCGAACTATCCGGATGACCCGACCGTTCAAAATCTCGCAATGGTGTGATGTTCTTTCCACACCGCGAGATAGGAAAAATAAGAGAATCCCTTCTCCAGCACTTCGAAAAAAAAATAAAAATAAGGGGGAGATGATGTAACGTACCAGGAGATGTGACGTGCCTGCCAGAAGGACGCACACGACATAAAGGCAGATAGGAATCAGAATGAAATGTCCGCGTAGCTCAACTGGTAGAGTGACTTATTCCGGAATGAGGGGATCCGAGTTCGAATCCTGGCGTGGACAGAAATGACGGAGAAATTTACTTCGTTATAAGGGGCCTTAGCTACATGTCCGATCCGGGACATATCCGGCAAAGGCTGCACCTTTGAGGAAGCGGTAACTGCCTTACACGGAAGATGCCTTGGACAATCCGAGCCGCATGTGGCCACGCATTGTCCTGCTGGAATATAGTGCCAGAACAACTCTGAAGGAAGGGTGCCTCTGCCCCTAAGACATGATTGATGTATCAGTGGCTGTTGAGGGTTCTCTCAATTCGTAGAAGGCGAGATCGCGAATTGAACCCAATGCCGCCCCAGACTATGACGTCCGGCGTTGATCCGGTATGGCGTTGCAAAATTCACGCTTCAAAGTGCGGTTCACCACGATCTGTACGGACACTTATCCGACCATCATGGTGCATCGAATTGAATCGTGACTCGTCAGAAAACACGACCACTCAGCGCGCTAATGTCTGTGTTCGAGATACCATTGCAGTCTGAAGTGTCTCTGGTTAAGGGTCCAAGGAATGCGCAGCACTGTGCTTCTAGCTGGCAGAGCTCTGTTAAGAAGATGACTTCGAATTGTGCTAAGGGACAAAGTCTGACCTGTGACAGTACTCCACTGCTGCACTAAGTACCATGAATGTTTACCGCCATGAGTTCATTTCATCGGTTCGCATTCCAGACATGTGATGGGTTACTGCCATGTGGTCGAGACGTCTGTCATACCGTGCAGCCGTGCGATTTTGCAGTCCATTTTTCGGATTTCTGTGTATCCGAGTCTCATCTGCGCACTGAAGCCACGTCCGCATCACTGTACAGTCTTTCCTACCGCGAAACTGCCACTCGTATGGCATGAAAATCCCGAACGAGTGGCAATCCAGCGTATCTCATTCCAACAATCTTTTCTCGCTCAAAGTCCGTATCTCATTTATTCGTCTAATCTCATCAAATCCAGCGTATCTCATTCCAACAATCTTTTCTCGCTCAAAGTCCGTATCTCATTTATTCGTCTAATCTCATCAAATCCAGCGTATCTCATTCCAACAATCTTTTCTCGCTCAAAGTCCGTATCTCATTTGTTCGTCTAATCTCATCAAATCCAGCGTATCTCATTCCAACAATCTTTTCTCGCTCAAAGTCCGTATCTCGTTTGTTCGTCAAATCTCATCAAATCCAGCGTATCTCATTCCAACAATCCTTTCTCGTTCAAAGTCCGCCAGGTGTTGATAATGCTACCTTCTTCAACGAGGGGGTATAGTGAGACACAACAAACACCTATTCGACTCAATGTTGGCCCTTCACTGATTGCAACATGCCGTTTGAACCAGCTCTTTCTATCCAAAACCGGACAATTCAGAGGCTGCGGCTCCGAAACAGCATGCGCATTTTCACTGATATTTTAATCATTTGCATGTACCAACCCGTTGTAATATTCTGTAAGTTTCAAGCTAATACCAGCAGTCTTTCGTGGTGTTGCAATTTTCACAAGGAGTATAATTGTTAGAATCGTTTTCGTATTCACACTGAGGTCCACCAGAATCAAGGAACCTAAAGTATCCCATAAAATCTAACACAGTATTCACCAGCCTGGACAGTATGTATATATCAAGTTGAAACACGTGGAATAATTAATACAGACATAAGTCAAGCTGTTCTTTCCATGTAACATAACCCCGGAAATTTAAAAATTTTACCGGTTCCCATTCTAGGACAATGAAAGTTTCAAATTTCTGTGATTATGTTACACGGAAAGAACAGTTTGAATTATGTCAGAACAAACAGTATGTTATTATTGGTCAATCTTACATTTTTATTCAAACTTTTGTGCCAAACAACACCTTCTACTCAGGACAGTGTAATTGCTTTGAGAGACACTGTTTTTTACATATAGTTAATCAGCGGCCAAACATCGTCAGAAGTCACCTATTGGCCACCCCAGTGGCGCAGTGGTCTAAGCTCTGGCTTAGGATAATTCGTCTGTGAAGCGTCCGGGATGGAATCCCGGTGAGGCATGGATGTTGTGTTTGTTTTACTGCACTCGCTCTCTCCCATCCCTGGAACCAGTGGCCCTAAATTAGGCACGGACGACTCATTGAGTTGCTCACGGTGGTTGTTAAACCTTCAATCAAAAAAAAAAAAAAAAGAAAAAAAGAAATAAAAGTCACCTATTGATCAACCTTGGCATTTTACTCAAATTCCTATGGCAAACAACGCCTTCTGGTCAGGATAGTGTAACGTTGTTGGGAGACTTCTCTTTACACGTACCTAACCTTGGATGACCGCTCTGTGCACCTAAGATTATACCTTCTTCAAATTCCGACAGGTCCTGGGTTCTCCACACGTTTATATGAGTTACTGCAGCCGGATAATATGTACGCTGTTTACAAAGGAAAAAAAATGTCATCAGCAGAAGTGACTGCTATCATCTTACATGTATTAACATTTATTGTGTGCGATTGTCTTAGTATGAAGGTTCGGGATTTTTTGGTCAGTTTCCATATTTGTTTTTGTTGTTTTTCTCGCCGAAATCTATGATGCTTTCCCTAAATGTGATAACATTTAAGATATACACCGTGTACTGTTTACATCGGGGTTTAATGACCCCGTGAACAACTAGGCTATAAAGGGTTGGCCGTCCCTAAATTAAGGACAGTGGAGCCGCGGATGGCTTAGCAGTTAGTGAGTCAGACTATCATTGCAAGGTCTTCAGGTTCGAACCTGGGCTGATCTTTCAGAGATGGTGTGATTTACAAACAATCGCTGAATATCGGACGAGCACGTTAAGTGACGGCCCCCAGGCTGGACCCTCTGGTTAAATGGGTATCCTTTCCTATGCCCCCCCCTGAGATTCTCTAACCCCTCTATGTGCAACATCGTGCTTGTACGTTGGCGCCATCTACTGTACTCTAATCTCACTACAAACTGTTCTGCCAAAGTCGCTAGACTTGCTCTCATTCCTTCCGTTTCTGTGTCCTGCCCAAAAGGCGATCTCGCTGTAGGTGGCTGGGACCTAAACTCTACTCACTGTGGACGGAAGTCCTACAAGAAAATGACAAATACTGTGAATTAAGGACAGTGGTTCCCTGGATAGCGCACAGGCAGCGCCGTAGGATGCCCTCATACCTCATTTCATATTGAAATTAGCGCCAACTTGGATTATATTGGCTGAGAACCCATGCCTCTGAACACTCCGCCACTTTGATGCTCCACGCGGTTGGTATCATTGCACATTCGATTACTGGATCGTGCATGATTGTTTAGTCTTATGTGGGGCGTTATTTTTCTTTTAATGGTAACACCGCTACAAATCTACGATTGGAAAGCCATTGGCCAAACGTGGGCCAGTGTGCCTTTTTCTTTCCGCTCACATCATCAGTTGTGTAAGTGTATGTTATTTACATTTCTGACCGAGCTTTGGCGAAGGTCAAAACGAGCAAGGTTTTTGAAACCGCCTTAAGTGATATTCACTTTACAAGAGCAAAGAACTTCTGTCAAAATTCAGGATGCACGAGGACGAAATGTTCCTCAATGTCTAAGGAAAGCGTCTGGCGATGATGTGCTGCCATATGGGTGGATGCTTCTCCGCATAAAAGAGAGAACACCTAGCCTGAGCAAGGTGGTGGACATGTTGTGACCGGGATAGAGGAAAAACATGGGGAAGTCGTAAGAGAGTTGCTGTAGCATGACTGTCAATAGGCATGTCAAGAATTAAATGCAGAAGTCAATATTGCACCTTCGACTGCTTACGTCACTTTGATTAGGAAGCCGAGACGATATTTTGACGACGTACAAGCAACGAAGACATGACTGGAGTCAATTCTTGGCATGCATGGTAGTGCCAGCATCGAAAGTAAAGCTATTCGTTGGGAAAACGGGAAAGCAATGGCTGACAAATCGCTGGGTATATGCGGTGCGAAATCCACCATATTCGCTGGAAATTCAGCCATGCGATTTAGACTTGTTCCTGAAATTGAAACAACCTGTTAGAGACAAGCCTTTCTGGGGTATCGACAACATCATTTCTGTGTTAGGCCGTTCTATGCGGGCATTGCCCCAAAAGGACGTTGTAGATGACTTCCTGAAGTTTGGTAACGGTCCACGGATATGAAGAATACGTGTGGGGATTGCGACGTCACTGATATGTTCTCTTTTAATATGTGCTAATTGCAACAGCGTTGCCACTACAACAAAAGTGACCCTCCTATATTAAACACTGTACGAAAGCCCATTCATTTTCGATTATGAGACTAAAAGGTAAACAGTTATGACATCTTTCGGCAGCGCAAAATAGAAAATAATGGTGTTTTGCCTAGCCAAAGTACATACACATGTTGCCATTACAGTTTTATCTAATTATTTGTTTATCTAGGAAACGAACTCCACCAACCTCGGATCTAGGCAGACCTACGGCAAAGACACAACAAGGCAGTGGAATTCTAAGCCTTCTCCCACCACATCCACAGGTGAATAGTAGAAGGCAAATCACAGAAGGAGGACAGATTCTGAGGTTTAGCTTCCCCGAATGTCCAGAGTATGCACAAGGGTTAGTATCTTTTTTTCAAAAGCTTCCTGTTACAGTTTTGGCCTTATTGTGCTAATCACAACAAGCTATATTTCCTACCCGTTTGCCTTTGTGTTCGAACTTTGAGCATACACGCTTTTAATATGTTTTTTCTGAAGCTCCAATGTAGAGAGGTACATCACGTTTGAAATCCACTGCTTTGTTGTGAGCGCACATTCGTGCACGATTCATTCGCAACAAATGGCAGTTCACCGTAAATAGTGAAGAGTTCGCTCTCACCGTTATGAATGGTCATTCAGTCCACCATTACTGCGACACACATTGATGTTGCAGCAGGCTTAACTTGTTTCCGGATGACTGCTTATAGACCATCGAGTTGCTCACCGTGGTCGTTAGAAAAACATACCACACTGGACAGAAGCAGTTTGCGGACTGTTGCTCACAGAAGGTGAAACTGTAGGGCCAATGCTCTGACACTATTGTGTGAGAGTGCATTTATGCTTGCCCTGTCGTCCATGACATTTTCGGACACCGGCAGACGTCCTTTTCCGGACGTTATCCCCCCAATACTCCATTGCCTTTGAACTTCTGTTTCATTATCCTCAACGCAGAGTATGTAAGGGATTGTCTCCAAATTCCTTTGTCCATTGATACTACGGTAGTGCGCAGGTAGTACAGTATTACTCTGTCTGATTTTGTTAATAAAACCTGTAGCGTGGGCGCCTGAGAGCTCCTTCTTTGCAAAGGCCATAATAATTACCGGCAGCCTGATAATATTGCTTTCATCCTGCCAGACAATGACGCACAGCAAAGTGCCAGTGAGATACACTGGCATGCAAAAATTAAGGACGAGACGGTTTTTCGAATGTAATGTCGTGCAGAAGCGCTCCACATCGACTCAAATAATACCATAAGATCCCCAAGATGTAAGAATATGGGACACGTGAGCAAAACCGTCCAAACAAGGAATCCAAAGGATACAAAGGCACTTTATTGAAAAGGTAACTTCGAGCACAACTGGACAGAAGACAGAAACGTCCACGTGACAGGCGGCTGCCAAGAAAAATCAAGTCTTTAGTAGGGGATATGATCACCCCTGACAGCGTTGCAGGATTTACAACGTCTGTCCATGCTGAGAACGAGGTTGTCAAGGAGCTGTTGAGGCATCGCGGCCCATTCCTCTTGTAGCGCCAATCGTAGCTACGGAATCGTTGCTGGCGGCTGGTGACGTGCTGCCAAGCGTCTCCGGGGAAGTTTCCACACGTGTTCGATTGAATTTAGGTCCGGGGACCTTGCGGGCCAATCCATGCGTTGAATATCTTCACTCTCCAACAGCTCTGCGACAGCCACTGTACGATGAGGTGTAGCGTTGTCGTCCATAAAGAGGAACTCAGGACCCACAGCACCTCTAAACAGACGCACGTGAGGAAGGAGAACCTCGGTACAATAGCGGACACAAGTGACTGAACCTCCTTGGAAGATGTGGAGGTCAGTACGGCTACCAAGCATGATACAGCCCCAAATGAGAATTCCGCCTCCTGCAAACCGGTTCCTTTCGACGATGTTGGAGGTGTGATTGCGTGCTCGCTGCTCTCTCCAGATGTGTATTCCGTCCAGAATCGCTCGCCAGACTAAATCGGCTCTCATCCGTAAAGAGAACTCGACCCCATTGCTGATGTGTCCAGTTCTTGTGTTCTTGGCACCACAGAAACCGCCGTCTCCGATGAGCAGGCGTTAATGGTACACACCGTACTGGTCGTCGTTCAAATAGACCACCTTCGTGCAGCCTCCTGGCCACGGTAAAACGCAATAACGGACGTCCAGTTGTCTGTTGCATGTGCCTTCCGATTTCTCCCGCTGTCTGCCGTCTGTCTCTTCTCGCCTGTAGGAAAATATACCGGTCGTCCGCCGCCTTGGTTGCTCGTGGACGACTACTGCTAAACTCTCAGACAGCTATTCCTGTCGTTTGAAATGCTCTCCAAGCTCGTGAAATGATGCTGTGAGCGATCCCGAACTCCTCGGCCACACTATTCACACTTCGAATTTCTTCCAACTTCCCAATGACGCGACCTCGGGTAAAGTCACCCAGATGTCGTCTACTGGATTGCCTGTTGGCCATATCACACGGTAGCAGCAAACTCGACATCGTTCAAACCGATGTACACCGTGCAATAGCTTTCACCGAATTGATGAGCGTACATCGCCCGTGTGCTTTATACCCTTCCGATACCCCCTCCTTACGTCGTGCTACATATATCCGCATGCCCTACCGTACCGGGCCCTAGTCTATCTCCTGAGTGGTCTTTCGGTCCGTTCTGCCTGCTCGTTCCGCTGTTATGCTAATTTCTCCTCTTCATCCTTAATTTTTGCACACCAGGGTAGAAAATAACAACAGTTTGCTGTAAAGCACTGAAAATGTGAAAATCGTACACACGACGCAGACACAAACGCACGCTTAAAAATGTGTGTTATTAGGAACCACCCGTTCAAGATCGGGTCTAAACTCTAAACTCAAACTGAAAGCAGAAATGAAACGAAATGATGGGTAAGGGATTGAAGCGGAGGAGTATTGGATGGTACTGTGGCACTAATGACTCATTTGGAAAGCGAAATGTTTCCAATGGTATGCAGGAAATATACTGGTTACAAAAAGGTTACAGATAGTGCGGTTCCGAAGAGCAAATATGGTTATAAGCAAATTTAGCGACTACTGGGGATCGTTTTCCCAGTTTAAAAACGGGTCGTTTCACGGCTTGGTCTAGAATTTTGCTAAATGTATGACTTTTAGTGTGGGATTTGACTGAAATAGTGTACAGACGACGTTTAAGCATTGGCAACAGAAATAAGACTCTTGGCATGTCACACGCAGGTGTACGGTAGATCGACGTGGCTACTGCATTAGAAGTTTCGCAAAGTTTATTAAGTCAGCTACATACAAAATTTCAACGTTATGAAAATGTTGCAGTTCAACCCAGGAAAGGTCGCTGAAGGATAACCTCTAGGAGGCAAGATCACTACCTGACAGCAAGTGCTCGGATAAGACCTAGTATCACCAGCAGCCGACTCTGGAAATTACTTCAAGCTATTTCTGGTGCCACAGTATGTACTAGAACGGTACGAGACCGTCTTTACGAGTACAGACTCAGAGCAAGGAGGCCGTTGAGATTCATAGCATTGGCATGAGATCATCGTCGTCAAAGATGTACCTGCGCCCAACAGTACATGTCATGGATTACAGAGTGGCACCATATACTTTTCACAGATAAATCTAGTTTCGCTCATTAACCCGATACTCGACGAGGACACGTGTGGAGGAGATCCGGGACACCAATGCAACCACACTATGGGCAGTCCATCCACCCTTACCAGCGGTATTCAGTTTTGGTCTAGACAGGAGTGCGTTTTAATGGCCGCGCGTACTACCTTGTATGTTCGTCAAGGCAACATGAATGCCTCAGTTTACCGAAACGAGATTATTTTACCCATTGTGCCACTGTTTCACCCTGCATTCCATTTTCTCGATGACAATGCAACCTATCACCCTATCTGGAGCGTACTTGGGCTGGAAAATCATAGGATTGAATAATTACAGCTGCTTCCGGGGTCTCCTGATTTTAATACTATTGTGAACATTTGAGACTATGAACAGCGATGTCTGGACAATCACGTTCCATGCACCAGTACACTGGCAGACACCAGTAAGATGTTGCCTGTAATATGGGACGCGCTTCCCCAGATAATCATTAATAATGTCATTGCAAGTATGCCTCGTAGGTGCCAAGGCGTTCTTCGACACAGAGGTGGTGTTACGGGGTACTAAAATCCAGAGGTATGTGCATCCTCGGAATTTACCACTTCGCCTGTACTACTGTGCTACTTCGTTGTATGCAGAAATCGCACAGTAAATTGTTTTTGTAAACGCCTTCTTTATCGTTCTCGTTTGTGTTACGTAGTCTCACTCAGGGCTTTACGGAGGAAAGGGCAAGTCCGTCCCTTTGAGGAACTGAATGCCGCCCCGTGTCTGAAAGGGTGGGTGGAAAACGGGTTGACCACTTGTTTCTACGTCATCGATCTGGCCTGCTCCCGAGCTTCGTTTTTCAACCTTTGTACAAGACCCGATTTTCCTCTGTTATGGTTTTGCAGGTCCGCGCCTTTTCTTGGTTTATAGTATTTGTTTCACATTGTGTTTCATTTAAGTTGCATAGTGAGTGTTGATTCTTATTGCGTTTTTTTTTTTTAACGAAATGTCTTCATGTGCCGATGCAACATGCTTAAATACACATATAAACACGGAAGGATGGGATATCATCTTCCACGTCCTTTCGTGTTTATAAGAAGGATCTTTATCGCGTTCCGATAAAGATCCTTCTTTAGGAACTATAGTATTTCTAAAAACTGCCCCGAAACTAATTCTGTTCAAGACAATTGTGTAAGATTGCTGACTGTTTGACAGTACTATCATGTTCTTGGAATAATCTTGTGAAACAGTTTGTACAGATTTTTTGCGCAGTTCACGGCAGGACTTTTAAAAAAGGGAAAGGTGTTATTCGGGAACTCATAAATGAACTAGAAAAACGTTTACCATCTGTCAACAAAGATGCTATTCATCTGTTTCTCAGAATTCGAACATTTATTCAAATACGTTTTCTGAACAGAAATTCACTATTAGTGCCCCGCAGGAAAGCTCTGCAGAAAATGGAAAATTGGATTGACTCAAACGCAGTGAAAATAACATAATTTTTTATGATTTTTTTTTGTTTTGTTTTTCCATTTGGGCAATGAAGAAAACTGTTTCACATTTCCTGCAATGAAGACAAACATTTTCCAGTTTCTGCAATAAGGAACACATCTTCATTTCACGAAGTAAATTTTGTTCACTTTTTAAACGCAGTGAACTTCAGAAATCATGATGGATGTAAAATGTAAATAAAGTGTACCCGAGTACTGCATTAACTTCTCTATTCCATCTGATGATGGATTAAGTGTTACCCCGAAAGTGCTAGTGGAGGTTTTTAATTTGTAAATAGATTTCATCTTTTAATTAAATATCGTACATGGACGGTGGTATTTGTTTTTATGTAAATAATTTTTATTTTATACATTAACAGAGTGTTTGAAGTACTTTTGTGTTCAAACACTGTGTGACAGAGAGAAAAACGTTTTAAACCAACAACGACAGACTTTTTCTATGGAATTAATAAAAAAAAAAAGAGGAAATACACTGAGTTTTTGGCATCAGAACAGCATGCATGATAGAAGTCTGTTCATTTAAAATGATCGCATTTATACTACTACATTAACGATTTCTGATTTTAGGACCCAAAATCCTTAACTTTTGTTTTCGAAAAAGACCATTTTCTAATATTTGAGTGCGTATTAAAATAGATGACACATTGTAATCTGTTAAATACAGTGACTGAAAGTGACTGAAAGTGCCTTTTCTATGGTGCTCCGCACAGCTTCCCGTGGCTCTTGACTTCGGAAAGGCCAGCAAAGCTACGTCATCAACCTCGGGTGCGTATCTCTGGGGTTGAAGTGCTAAGGACTAGCCCTTTCCTCTCAAGTTCTGGTCTCACTGATGTTTTTTTCAATGCGTATTACTTGAGTCAGAAACATACATCCTTCCTTTCATGCAATACCCCTAACTTTTTGTGAACCAGTGCACCAAGTTACAACCACCACACGCCTTCAAGGAAAAAGGCTTCATTTCTGTGTGGGAACTGGAAAACTCAAATTCCCCACACTTTCATGGCCAATTCGTAACTTGTGACGATTTTCGATAGGATTGTCTACACAGGTTCTTAGTCAATCGTAATCGATCATCACAGTGGTTGGAGACCACTGAGACGCGCCTAAACATTGCCCAAAGCGATCTTTTTGCCCTCGGAAGGTGCTAGTTCTCGTACGGTGGTCTGCTGCAGGCTTGATCTACACTATCTACCAACAAGTAATTGGACGCCCCTGCAATCGACGATATCTGCAGTCCTGATACACGTCACGGCCGCTGCCGTTAAATATCGTGTGGGAAACAACAACGCAACCAGTCGCATGCAAGATGCCACGCAGTTCGGAGCTCTCTGATTTCGAGAAAGGTGTAATCGTCGGGTATCACAGAAATGGCCGATCCATACGGATATCCAGCGAGATGAACTGACTGTCGGAATGTGCCCCGACCCGGCAGACCCACAAAACTGGGAGTTAGAGACCGACGGGTGCTGGCCAGAGAAATTCGGAAGAACTGCACCAAATCGATGGGCCACATCGGCGAGGAGTTACAACAGGCATCCGGTAGTGTCCTTTAGATGAATACCATCCGTAAAGAAGCCCATCTGCTCGGTTATCATGGACGTGCTGTCGTCCACAAGCCTTTGATCACCAAGTCCAATAGCGCTGCTCGGCTAACGTGGTGCAAAGAACGGCGACAGTGGACCGTTGAACAGTGGAAACAGGTTCTCTGGAGCGACGAATCAAGGTTCACCCTCTACCGTTCGGATGGAAGGGTCTGGGTTTGGCGTCTGCCTGGAGAACGCCTCCTGTCGGAATGTATTGTGCCAACTGTGAAGTTCGACGGCGGTGGAATTATGCTATGGGGGTGCTCCTCCTGGTATGACACGAGACCCTTGGTCGCAATTCCTGGTAGACTCAACGTCGAGACCTACTGCACCATTTTGGATGACCATCCGCTTCTACGTTGTGGCAGTTTTACGGGGTGGACCCATGTTACTTTAAGGATGACAAAGCCACCTGTCATGTTGCGAGGTCCACCATGGCTTGGTATAGTGACATTAGAGTTAATCGAATGAACTGGCCTGCGCAGAGCCCGGACCTTAACTCTATCGAGCACCTCTGGGACGAGTTGGAGCTTCGACTTAAGGGGTGCCCCCACAGTCCAAAATCGGTGAAGGAACTGACCTGTCTTCTCCAAGCCGAGTGGAAGGAAATACCGCTAGCCGTCGTACAACGCCTGGTTGAGAGAATATCCCGGAGGGTCGCAGCTGTAATCGCCGCTCATGGAGGCTCCACCAACTATTGAAGGTGAATAAACTTCGTTTTCCTTTGCTATCACAGATGTCCAATTACTTGTTGGTAGATAGTGTTATGGCGTAGAAGTCTTGTCTTACTTCTACGTAAACTTAAAACATCAACATACTAAGAAATAGTTCCTAAATGAAAGAAACCTTAACGGCCAGACAAAACATGTAAACAACAGAAGTCACACTTACGGAAAAAGATGCTTTATTCAGGATGTAGCAAACACATCGTAGCATAGCATATTGCACTAAACTCTCCACACACCACACAACGCTCTTTTCACAACGCTCCTTTCAATAATCAGTTTACAATCCAACGCTCTCAAGCAATAGATTAGTCGTCGTTTTTATCTCTTGTTCTTGTCAAAATTCAAGCATACGTGACGTTCCTTCAACCTCAATCGTGTTGCCAAACGTATTCGTTTGAGAGAAAGATATCACGTTGGGAGTGAAAAATAACAGAATAAACTCAAGTTTTGCATAGGGAAAGAAACTAAAAAGGAAAGTTTATTTAGAATATACGTCACATCATCTCCCTTGTATTTTTGTTTTTTTTTTTTTTTGCCAAGAACCTATCAATTTTGTAGAGGTATCATTTTAAACAATCTGATCATTCATTCAACTCTTTCAGATAAGAACTTACAAATTGGATGAAGAGATTTGTTGATCTGTTGCTGTAACTGACTTTATATCAGTACACACAGTCTCTAGACATCAACAGCTCAATATTCTGTACATCAAATCTTTATCGTAAGTCGTGATAAATATTTTGTCACAATATGTGCGGAGAACACTCAAAATATGTATAAGTAGCATAGTAGTAAAAAAAAAAAAAAAACTGCGTATGGCAGGAAAAAAAAATTACAACATTTTTAACGTGGTTAATTTACACATTCGTCCACACCTGATAACTTCTCAGAGAAGACAAAACATTCAAATTAAGTTAATTGAACATTGTAACATAGTGTAAATTTAGTTAGTTGAAAAATAAACTGCACTTTGCAGAAAAAAATTCAACACCAAACACAACAAGTGTCAAGCACACAAAAAAGGTTAATCAGAACTATAACACAAAAACCTTTAAGTGAACACCTGGCGGCTAGGGCCGACTTCGAACTACACCCATGCATTCGCACTGTAACGTATACTCTAGATTCAGTTTCTTTTTGATTTTACTATCTCTTGTTATTTTATTTTCCTATCCAAATTATCTTCTCACTTAACGAGATGTTGTTTCTCCCGCTGAATTATATGTGGCAACGAGTGTAAGTCATGACGTGGTGGTATGCAGTATATATAGGCGCGCTCAAGTATACCAAGGAGCTTCGTTTTATATGTGATAGGTTCTTCCTGATTATTGATATGCGATTTACCTACGTTTCAACGATATTACGATAGTACGAAAGTTCAAGCTATCAGTAGTTGTGTTATTTTGGAGTGTGTATTTGAGTAATACCAGGAGCTCCCCAATAAAAGGTTAAAAGTGAGTACGTTTTCTTAGTTCATTTTATTGTCAGACCTCTGTCTGGCCGTTAAGTCTATTTCATTCAGTGTTTACGTTAAGTTCAGGGTATATTGTGTTTACCGCTCTAATAAGGAGCCTTCAAGGTACTAATGCACTAAAACCGAAGTTATATTACTGATATTCAAGATAATGAGGAACGCTGAGTAAAAATAAATTCCATATTCTTGGAATTTATTGCACGTGTGTGTCTTACCTAAACAAACTCTAGCACTTTGAAGATTAAGCACACTTTAGCTACTTCAAGTAACCTTTCAATAACTCTAACGTGACTTAACGTAAGCTTTCCTGCACTACACGTCCAGCCGGAGAATTTTATTCATCATAGCACATCGAATTTTTAGATGGGATAGGGGAAACCCTGGAAAACCATATCCTGGGAGTGAAACATCTTTATAGATATCAACAAAGGCAGTGCAGATTTTCATGTTATGCCGAAAAGACAACATGCACAAAATGAATTGACAAGCATTTTAGTATTAAAAAAAAATTTAATGTGGCGCCACACCCAAAAAAAAAAAAAAAAAAAAAACGTTACATACTGACAAGAAGATAATGTATGCGTTATTTTGTCCTCAAAGTCTGGCAAAAGAGATCTGTGATACTTTGAGTACCGAGAAAAGTTCAAATTAGTCTTTTAAGGTATTTGATATTGTTGTTCTCAAAGGTTGTCAAAAGTTAACAGTACCTTTTTCTAGCCAAAAAGATCCGTGTGCTGGCACGCTTATGTTGCTGTCGGGGCGACAACAGAACTCTCGAAGCTTCACGCTTCACAGGCTGAGGTTGCAGGTCACTGGATCGCCGGGATGTCTCAGGATCTCTCGTGGACAAAGCAAGTTGACCAGCAGAAGCAGGGTCATCCGGTTGTCGCAAGGAAGTCCCAGTCTGGAGCGAAGAGGTCCCAAGCTGGAGCGAAGAGGTCTCAGGCTGGAGCGAAGAGGTCCCAGGCTGGCTTGGAGACGAACCCGGAATCTGAGAAGGATGAAGATCCGGTCGTTTCTTTGGTGGTCGAAGAAGCGGTGTGTAACTAGAAGGGCGCTTCCGTGAACGACGAGGAACGGTGGAGGAAGGTATAGGCTCCGTCCGTCCCGAGCAAAGATTCCAAGGACGAAAACCTGGCGGATGCAAATGCTGGACTCTATGTCTGGATTGTAGCCCAACACTAGAAGTTACACTAGGAGAGTGTGGAACAGGAGGGGAAATTCAGGCGGCGGACGCTTTGTAGGTTTAGATGGCACAGATGGCGAAAGAGGACGTTTTTGCCCTACTGCAGATTGATTAAATGTTTCTAAAGTAGGCATCTGCTCAGTAGAAACAGAAGGAAAGATTTTTTTACTTGGAGACTGAAGAACCTCAAAAATATTGTCCGATGATTCAGATTCAGCAAGAGGTACGACTCTTTTAGGCACAGGAGAGATGGAACTAGCTGAAGATGAAATTTCAGTTGTTTTTCTTTTTAACTTGGTTTAAAACCAAAGGGAGGCACTATACGTGAAGAAGTAAATGGAGCGATTGGAGTATGAGAAGCAGATGAAAAAGAACCTGTTGCACACGACAAGAATATCTAGAAGAACTGGAAGCACTAGAACTCTCGTCTCTTGAGAAGGCAGGAGACGAAAGAGTTGAAATAATGACAGCACCCCGAGTGAATGGAATAATGTCAGAATGAGAATCGTTAAAAGTAAAAGCAAAGACCTACTCAGACGAAGGTAGAGAATCGGACAGGACAGGGGTGGGGTCAATAATTTCATCATCAACTATACATACTTGTGAATTCTCACCCTCTGCCTGAGGATTCCTACTAGATTTAGGGTTAATAGTTGCACCAGTGCTTATAAAAACCCATTTTCTACATTGCTGCACATGGGCAGAATGTAGGGAGCCATCTGGCTCCTTTAATATGACATTATTATTGTACAATTCTACCAATTCAAAGGGGCCTTCATATAAAGGTGCAAATTTTTTCACAAAGGTGTGTGCAACGGAGGATTGGAAATGAGTTCCTAATAAGACCCGATCTCCAACTGCGAGATCTGGTTCCCTCCGTTTCGCATTATAGTGCCTATCTTGGCTTAATTGAGCTGACTGATAGCAGTCCGTGTCTTTTGCGTAAGTAGTTTTACAGAATCAGGTGTTGGTCTTTGGTTGATTTCATCGATAATGCCAGTTAAATTCTCAAAAGGGGTGCGGACTTTGCTCCCTAGAAAAAGTTCAGCGGGCGTCAGCCGCGTTGATTCATGAAATGATGAGCGAAGGGCGAAACAAAACATTTGAACGTGTTCGTCCCAACGCTCATGATTATTGCCAATGAAAGTTGAGATCATTTTTAGTAAGGTTCTATTTACACGCTCAGCCGGATTGGCTTGAGGGTGATATGGACTGATAAATTTATGTTTGATTTGAAGCCTCGCACACATTCGTTCAAATAACTCCGAAATGAACTGAACCCCGTGGTCCGAGACTACGGTACGAGGACAGCCAAATCGAGTAAAAACATTATGTATTAAAGTATCACCACATATCACATCAGCCGTAGCTGCTTTAATGGGGAATGCTTCCACCCATTTAGAAAAATTATCTGTAACAACTAAAATATAACGAGACTTAGTTTTAGTTGATAATGGATAAGGGCCCAATAAATCTATAGAGATGGTTTCAAATACATAATTATTTGAACTACAAATAAAGTAACCGACCGGTCGTTTATTATAATAATTGTACTTTTGACAGTACTCACATGATCGAATGTATGCGAGTATACTATTGTACATGCCCGGCCAGTAGGCTACGTCTCGAAGTTTAGTACGAGTTTTTCGTACGCCTAAGTGGCCGGCAAGAGGAAAATCATGGAATTCGTGGAGTAAAGTCATGCGGAGAGACTGAGGTATTGCAGGGCGGTACTCAGCTCTCGTATTCACAAATTTTTTATAATACAAAATACCATCGATGATCTCATAATTTTGACTACGACCCGCTAAAGAAGGTTCACTAAGAGCAGAAGAACCAGCGAGTAAGAAATTAAAAATTTCCCCAAAATCTGGATCATTCGGTAGTGCAGAAATTATTTGCTCCCTTGAAGTTATTTCCGAAATAATAAATAGGGAGGGAGGTTCAGTATCCGCCTGGGCACTAGAACTGACCGGACAGCGAGACAGTGCGTCAGGCAGTTGGTTTGATTTACCAGGGCGATACTGAATTTGAACATTATATTCCTGAAGTCGAAGTGTCCATTTTAACAATCTTCGAGACACATTATTTGCAGTGGTTAAACATTGTAGTGCCGATTGATCCGTAATGACATTGACAGTTAAATGATTGAGATAGCATTTAAATTTGGTGACAGCAAGTAAAATAGCTAAGAATTCTCGTTCAGTAGCAGAGAAATTACGTTCTGCTTCGTTAAGAGTTCGACAGGCATATGCAATAGGATGCCCTCGTTGAGATAGAACAGCTCCTAGACCAACACCTGATGCATCAGTATAAATATTAAACATTTCTGCATGGTTAGGAAAGGCTAACACAGGTGGTGAAACCAAGGCATGTTTAAGAGCATTAAAGGCAGTCTCTGCCTCTGTGAACCAAACAAAGTGCCTATATTTTCGTTTCAAGGCAAATAAAGGTTCGCATAGAGTAGCGTACCCCGGAACGAACTGTTGGTACCACCCGGTCATGCCCCAAAATCGCGACAATTCTTTCGCCGACTTAGGCCTCGGGATGTCCAAAATTGGCTTGACCTTTGAGTCGTCAGTTAGAAGACCTTTAGGGTAATTTTCAATCCGAGATATACCAGTTCGTCCTGGCCAATTTTACATTTGCCAGGCTTTAAAGTCAAACCTGCATTATGTAGCAGTTCGAAAACTTGGTCCAACAGAGACAGATGCTCTTCAAAAGTCTTAGAAGAGACAATGATATTGTCCAGATAGACATGGACATTAGGTCCGAGCACAGGACGTAAGACTGAATCCATTAAGCGCTGAAACGTTGCAGAAGCATAAGCCAAACCAAAGGGCATTTGTAGAAACTCATGTGCTCCAAACAGGGTAACAAATCCAGTTTTTTTACAGAATCTGGGTGGACAGCAACCTGCCAATAGCCACTAGCTAAATCCAAAGTTGATTGCCAGTTTGTTGACGATAAGTCCTGAAGAATATCGCTAATTATAGGCAATGGGTAATTGATAGCTTTAGTTACCGCATTGAGTTTACGATAATCTATCACGAACCGATACTCTCCAGATTGGTTTTTTTGGAACAAGAAAAGCAGGTGCTGCCCAAGGACTAAGGGATTTTTTAATTATTCCCGAATGGAGCATGTCCTGAATTTGTTTTTGGAACTCAGATTTTTCTGGTTCGGACATGGATAAGTTACATGCAATGGGTTCAGCCCCTTCCGTATCAATGGTATGATACACCACCTGTGTAAATCCTGGTTTATCAGAAAATAACCCTGGTTTGCTGTGTAAAACCTGACCAAGTTGGCTTTTATGTTCAGGCAATAATCTGTCACTAGCAAGAACCGCAGAAAAATTAATAGGCTCATCTGGGGTGGGAGGACTAATCTCAGGCATTAAGATTAGGCCATGCTCGAAATCAAGTGTAAGCTTAATATTTTAATGAAATCCAACTCCAGAAGGCAATCCACGGGTAACTCTGAGATCAGAAAGAAAGTATAAGAAACTTGAACTTTGAAAATCTTGACAAGTAAAGGAACTGATCCAAAAATTGGAAAAACATTATTGTCGGCACCTCGCAGACATTGCTGGGAGGGCTCGACACAAGCATTTGGAAAGGTAGCAGCACAAAAATCAAAGTTTAAGGCAGAAATGTCAGATCCAGAATCAATTTTAGTCGACACCACCACTTTACCCAAGGTCACAAGAATATCAGGCAAAAGCGGAGCTTGAATAGTTAAAAAAAGAGATTTGAGGTCTTCAGAAAAACGAGGAGACAGACTCTACCCATCTACCTCCTGCTGAAGTTTAAATTGTCGTGAAACTGATGAGAATATCTTGATTAATTTTGGAAATGTGGCGAGCCACCAGAACGTGCTGAATTGTAGTAACGTGCAGAAGAGGCAGCATTATTATCAATATGCTTGCCTTGCCCCCCCCCAGCACGGTGTTTTGGATATGTCTTGTCAACCGGGTAGTAATTATCCCAGGACGAGAAACTTGGTTATCTTGTTTCCCATAATTGTCAGGATGTCGCACCTCTGGTGCCCGACGATGCGGTGGCACGTATCTAGACTGCTGATAGGCGTTTCTAGGCTGATTGAAAAATTGTCCTTGACGAATGTTCTGTTTTGGCTGCTGATACCTATTAGTCTGAATAGAAGGTTCACGGTACTGCGTAGGTTGGCGGTACTCTTGGACCTGTGAAGATTGTCCTTTGCTGTGGCGTTCTTCATAGACTCGAACAAGTTTTAGGCACTCATGAATGGAGACAAGACGTCGAACTTCCAAAAAATCCTGCAGGAAGGGATCCAGCTGCTGTAACAACGTGTCACAAATATCAGATTGGACTGCAGCGGGATCCCATAATTTGTAAAGTCGAACTGTTTCCAGGGAGAACGAGACTGGGCTATCTGATGACGCTCGCTGTCGCCTGGAAAACAGTTGTGCAAGGCCGGCCTTATTGGTGCCAAAAGGAAAGACATCCAAAAAGTCAGCTCGAAATTGCTGATAGGAGCCCTCTGGGTTCATTCGACGCCACTGTCTGTACCAGACCTTTGCCGTGTCTTGCAAATATGTGCCAGCAATAGGTATCTGACAGTCTTCAGGAACATTATATAGGTCAAAATGATCATCAAGGTCCTCCAAAAACCTAAGCGAACCGCCGTTTCCCCTGAATACAATAGAACCCGCATGGGGTACGTAATGAGCAAGAATTTTGCTCCTTCTCACGGGTGGTGGTGAGGTAAATTGTTGTTGAGGCACTTCGGTCAAAGTACGCGGTACATAAGTTTCGTATCTTGCGTATTCGCTGTCTGGTAAGTCAGAACCGCAGGCCTCGTACAGAGCACTGGGTGAATTGTTTGGAACTCTATAACTCTGAGTGCGTAGATTGTCTGTTGTAGAATTATGAGCCTCGTGGTCATGTCTATAACAGTCATAGAACAGACCGATAGGATCCGTTAGGTTAGCCATATTCCGTGACTTCTACTATGAATCTGTTCGAGTGAAGTTCGGGTGCCAATTACTTCTACGTTAACTTAAAACATCAACATAGTAAGAAATAGTTCCTAAGTGAAAGAAGCCTTAACGGCCAGACAAAACATGTAAACAACAGAAGTCACACTTACGGAAAAAGATGCTTTATTCAGGATGTAGCAAACACATCGTAGCATAGCATATTGCACTAAACTCTCCACACACCACACAACGCTCTTTTCACAACGCTCCTTTCAATAATCAGTTTACAATCCAAAGCTCTCAAGCAATAGATTAGTCGTCGTTTTTATCTCTTGTTCTTATCAAAACTCAGACATACGCCACGTTCATTCAACCTCAATTGTGTTGCCAAACGTATTCGTTTGAGAGAAAGATATCACGTTGAGAGTGAAGAATAACAGAATAAACTCAAAATTTACATAAGGAAAGAAACTAAAAAGGAAAGTTTATTTAGAATATACGTCACAGTTTATTATCCACTTCTCCCACCAAGCAAGACAATCGGATCCCACTGCAATTGTGCTAAAATGCAGCAGAAGCTTCGTTCCAAGAAACTAGTTTTGGTCCACAAGTCTTCAAAAGGACTGTCCACCAAATCCACTAGCTGGATTACGCAATTCTTCTGTACCATGCATATTTCCCAGACCTTGCTCCCACGATTAATCACTTCTTCCCGCATCTGGTCCATTTCCTGGCAGAGAAGAGCTTTCCAAGAGACCAATCCATGAGTCATGCCGTTGTCACCTTCTGTGAGTCACACACTTCGGATTAGGATCCACAGCCTCGTAACCCGTTGGCAGAAGTGTGTCGACGAAGAGGGGGCCTGCTTCGACGAGGCAGGGAAGTACGTCCTGTTTCTAAGATCGTTTGACACAAGCCTCATGAAGCCATAGACATTTCACGACGAATTGGAACAGTACAGGTTAGCTGCTGGTGGCTCAGTGATGCTCTGGGGGTTTCTTCAACTGGAATGCTTTGATACCTGTACAGTCGACTTTGAGGACCTCCAGATATGTGGGCATCCTAGTCGACCATTTACATTCATTCTTGTTCAGCCTGCATCCCAGTCGCAATGGCGTATTCCAGAAAGATAATTGCTCATCCCACAGGAACCATCTGGCAACTGCATGAATACAAGGGCATTATTAATTCGAAAAGCTTCCATGGGCACCTAGAAGCCCGGATTGAAACTCCATCGAATATCTTTTCGATACCGTTGAAGATGCTGTTCGGGCGAGTGTCTCATCGGCTACGAACCTAAGTGAAATATGGACAGCTTTGGAAAATGCATGGCTGGCGACACCTGCAGAATATTTTTGTAAGCTCGTGGAGTCCATGTCCCATCGTTGGACAGCCGTCATTAGGACAACAGTTGGACCGCCGTCCTGTAGTAAAATAATTACAGTTTATGTTATCAGTATTTAACGTGTTAGTAGGCAGGTATCTCTAACTCAATGGCCCTTCAATATATATAATAGTTTAACATTGTAGAACAAGTACTAATGAAAATAATTTTGTTTAATGGGTTATTATAGAGGCGAAGGTGCCCTGAGCAATTCGAATACAATGTGGGATGCACATAAGCGTCCTATAGTAAAATAATTACAGTTTATGTCATCACTATTTAAAATTTAACTATCAGTGAAAAATGACAGTGAAACAGATATTAATAGCTTAGTTTTGAAAACACATGAGTTCAAAGCATATTTTATCAGCTAAAGGATTAAATTAGGTTTCAAATTTATGCTTACTTCAGTAAATAAAATATTCCATTAATTTAAAGCTAAGTTAATGTCACATATTCGGATACATTAAACTTCGAATAAAAAATATCCGAAGAGTGCACCGTACGGCATGTTTCTATAAATTTTTGATTCAATATATTTTACTAAATTTTTGATTTCATAAATTAAACTGTAAGACTAAAATAAATATATTTTAGCTAATTTAAAAACTCAAAGACATTTTACAAATGTACAGGAAAAATTTTTATTTGTAAAACTGAAATTTATCATTAGCCAAAAGTGCTTTTTTTAAAGGTGCAAATTTACTGGTTCAGTCATTCCTTTTATTTGAGAAAAAAATTTCGTATTTGTAAAGATACAGCGAAGTAAAATCTTAAGCAAGATAGAAAAGAAACGTTCATTTGTCAAACACATTCTTATGGAATTTAATTCAAATTTATATAGTTATATATCGAGCCCACAAGACACTAAGGAACATCTGATAATTGGTTGCATGCTATACTATGACATGTACGTGGAAAAACAAAAGCCAAATAAGGGAAATGAGAAATAACGCTAATGATGCGCGTGACTACCAGACATAGCATAATTACTCATGGCTGGAAAAGGACAGTCTGACAGTTGTAAACAGTATATGGGAGAACAACGGAGTTTTTCCATAGGCATGGTAATAGGACTGCTGTGGACATATAAGCACTAAGTAACTCACTTCAAAGACATATGTCCACTGGCCATTATCATTCACTATCTTGACAAAAGTCACCGGACACCTAGAAGAGAAACACAACATAGCATTTATTGAGATACATTAGTACGGTGTCGGTCCATCTTTGACCTTAACGCATGCACTGACCCTTCGAGACATGCTTTCGACAAGGTTTTGGAACACAGCGATAGGTATGCGCTTCCATTTAGTACATAATGCTGCCACTAACTGTTGCTTATTAGTAGGCCTTGGTTCCAAACTTCTTATGCGACGCTCTAATTCATCCCACTGGTGCTGTATGGGATTAAGATCAGCGCTCTGTGCTGGCCAGTTCACACAAGACACGGAATTATCGTAAAACCACGCCGTAACAGTCCTTGCTTTATGGCTCGGTGCATTATCCTGCTGGTACGAACAAGGCTCGGTTCCATATCATTGTCACAAAGTTGGTACGGCATAATTGTCCAGAATATCGAGGTAGACATGCTGGCTAACAGGTTTGTCCACGATAACCAATGGGCCGGGACCATACCACGAAAAACACATCCCCACATGAGTTCACTGCCAGCTCCAAACTTGACCGTAGGAACAGTAAACTGTGGTAAAGAGCGTTCCCCCAGCTGCCACCATACCCACACACGGCCATCCGACTGATGGATCGTGTATCTGGATTCAGCAATCCATAGGACTGGTTTCCATTGATCTACGGTCCGTGATAAATGTTCTTTAGACCACGCTAAACGACAAGTAGCATTCCGAGTGGAGTTGAAAGTCTTATGAGCAGCCGCACGACCACGGTAACTCAGGAAGTTCTCTGTACGTGTACATACCGAGTTTGCAGTATTTTCACTCACTTGTATACTGAGGTCTTGTCTAGTACTCCGTCGATTAACTGTAACGACTTTCCTGAGGCTTCGAAGTCCTCTATCACTGATTTTCTTTGGTCTGCCGGACGTTTTGCTACTTCAGGCACGCCATGTGTCTTCCACTTATTCAGTGCATCCGAAGCAGTTGACTTGGGTATGTTTAAACGCCTCTCGGTTTCTCTTATGGACAACCCACTAAAATAACACCCAACAATCTTTCCTTTCTCTAAATCAGTTCTCTTCCGCAGCAACATTTTCACTCAACCTAACAGTGCGGTATGCGGCTGCGGCTTGTTGCTTATTTTCATACTGTTTGCAGATGTACCACGCATCCTAACAACGCAGCGGATCCGTCCATTTGCTTTTGAAGGAGTGTCCTATGACTTTTGTCAATATAGTGTATATTAAAATGAGACTCTGGTGATAGCATCCACTGGTAGTTCTCTTATGGTTATAATTATCTTAAAACCCTCTGGTACATCACTTATAATAATTTAACTGGAAAATTCTCATTTACCCACAAAAGACCAGGACATGTGGCAAGGAAACGATTTCGCGGGCCATTAAATACGAAGAGGGAGACGTTACGCCGAGACTCCAGAAAAGAAAGCCGCATTTCCATTGGCCATCGAATGGTAAGTTTTAACCAGAAGATTTCATTCTCTCCCCCCCCCCCTCTCTCTCAAGACAATTTACGTTCAGTCATATACACTCATGTTCATAAAAAGAAGAACACCTAAAAGGAGACGAGCTACGATTTTCCTTCTTAGAGAACATACAAATCAGACAATATCGCAGAAGTAATTAGCATTTCCGTGTCATAGGCTCTATGGACCGGAGTCTAAACAAATCAGATATACCACACTCATACCGTTCCAAATGGAGCTGAGCTGTCTCGTAACTTTGTCATTTCTAAACATCACTTAAATCATGAGGCACTCAACGTGATGCAATTTTTTGCAGGTTTAGCCGGGGTTTTTTTAAATGTGCAGTACAGTCGCATAATAAAGGTTACTCTCGTGGGTGAGTTCACGAATTGTCCAACGCCGGTCATTCTCCAACAATGCAGACAAAGCGAGCACTTGAGTTTCACTCAATTGGGGACGACCGCTTCTAGATGCAAGCCATATTTCTCCGTCCTATTTCGAAGGATGTCACCTACCTTGCTATAGTGCTATATGGTAAACCAGGTGCCCCATAAGCTTGTTGTAGTCGTTCGTAATATTCCTTCACGGTACGACTTGTAGTAGCTCCTATTTTTAGCCAATAACGTTGCTCGTTAACCTCGCTTTAGACAGGTTACCAACTACTAGGTGTGCTTCCGTTGCTACTGCTCATTTGCCGTGCGAGTACCGAAAGGTACGTCGGGAAGGTACATTACACAGGGGGTACCCGTTAGATTCTCCTGAAGGCTCGTCTCTTCTGCGGAACAATTCTCACTAAATAATTTCGAACGCCCGTATAAAACATGATGAAATTAATTAAGCAAAGTGTAATGGTTTCCAAATTTTATGCACCCCACGAAGGTGCACCTTAGCCTCGACAAGCCGTGCAGCACTACTTTTTGGTAAGATCTACTAAAAACGTTTTCAATAGGTGCAATAGTTGGACTGAAGCATTTCGAACTGTCTGAGGAGAAACCATTTTAACTCTTCAAGTGTTGGCGCTCACTCCAGTGTCCTCCTCATGAGGACCCGCGGACAGAGAACAGACGTCTTCTGTAGGGCACAGCACGTCAAGTACTTGGCTCTCCTTGCAATGGGAGTGGCATAAACTTGGCCTTTTCTGCCGGGGATTGAATTCGAAATAACATCTTGCTTCTCCGGTGTCCGACATTCTAAAAGTTGAACTGCACCGGGAAAGGCTTTTCGCTGCAGCTTGCCGGTTTGTCATGAGCGTCACTTGTGAGGTAGGCACGTCACAAAACGCACCTTCCGGAATGTATCGTGCAGGTAAAAAGGGGGTGGAAACAGCGTGAGGGTATGGAGCTGTTTTTCGTGGTTAGGCTTGTGCGCATTAGTCGTTTTGGACAAAACCATGTCTACTGAGCTTTATGTAGACACCCTGGGCAATACTGTATTTACCAATGCTGTGCCAGTACTCTAGGGAAGGTTCTATCAGCACGACAAAACACAATGTCATACTGCTTGGGTTGTTACAATTTGGTTTGAGAACAAGGGCGTCGAGAAGATAGACTGGCTAGCCCAGAGTCCTGATCTGAACCCTGTAGAGGATCTCTGGGACGAACTGGATCGTCTAGTTCGTGGAAGAAGAAATTGCCCGACAAACAAAGCGGAAATGGTAATTTATTTGAAGGCGAATGGCGGAATATGTCGGCGAACGTTTGCAAAGAAACTGACAGAGGGTTTTCCACGAAAACCAGGGTCGTCGTAAGGGACAAAGGTTTTAGTACATGGTATTAAATTTTCTGATTATTTTAAGGCATCCTGCTGTTCGTTTATTGATTGTAGGGCAGTGTAGATTGATTTCCTTTACTACAGCCTTGGAAAAAAACACAAGGTCGCACACAAAACAGTTTATTACATAAGTACTACAATTCTAGAGGTCCTAAAATTTAACACAGTATCAAAGCAATGTATAATCGGAGTACAGACAAAATATTTATGCGAATGTTGCGTAATTAACAATGAAATATAAAATTGTAATTATTAGACCATTTTCGTTTTGGAAAAAAATATCAGGTCGGCATACATGTTTGAGCAATTTAGTACTTAATAGTCTAATAGTTTGCCTTTCTTCTTAATGGATGCAATCAATCTATCAGTCATAGAGTTTGCAAGTTTCGGTAGTGTCGGAATTTCGATGTTTGTCCAGGCTGTCTGCATGACTGCAATAAGGTCTGCTTTTGTCTGGAAATGTCTGGTCTTTGTTGACAGAGCGCACCATTATACCCCAAAGGTTTTCCATCGGGTTGAGGTCGGGGCTCTGTGAAGGCCAATCCAAAACATGAACGCCATTGGCTTCAAACCACGCTTTAGTAGACCGAGAGTTGTGGATGCTGGCATAGTTTTGCTGAAAAATCCAATCTCCCGATGCCATAAGGAGAGCAACAGGTAGTAAATTATCTGCCAGCATATCTTGGTACTTGTCGGAATTAATTTTTGTGTCAATAATCACAAGTGAGGTTTTTCCAGCAGCAGAAAATGTCCCCCCCCAAACCATGACCTAGCCTCCGCCAAATTTGCGCTTTGAGAATAGGGGTTTTCTTTCCGCAGATCATGCCAATATTTAGCGAAACCGTCAGGCCCGTCCAAATTAAATTTCTTGTCATCGGAAAAGACCACGTCTTTCCACTTATCTCCGAAAGTAATATGCCTTTTTGCAAACCCTACTCGAGCACATATAAGATTTTCATTCAGGTAGGGTTTTGCTTAATGTATTGGATATTCAAATTGCTGGCTAAAACATTTCGTACAGTTCGGCCACTGCAAGACAAGTTCAGTTAACGAACAATTTCACTGGATGACTTTTTGTTAGCACATGCAAGTTTACAAACTCTACGTTTCATGCGATTTGAAATTGATTTTGGCCTACCTGTAGATTTCTTTAGTCCATTAGAAGATGGATTTCGCAAATAATTGTTCACTACGGTCTTTAATCGGCCTATAGCCTTTGCAATTTCCGCACCACTCTTCCCACTCGCATGCAATCCTTGTATTTTATCGCGTTCAAAATCCGACAACTTTTTGCCCTTCGCCATATCAATACTCTTCTCAAATCCAACACTGACGTTGCCACGTGCTCTGCTTATCAAGGCGTGTGTTCCTACACATGCATGAAACAAACTAATTTACATACTCTTCGGGAAACGTTCCTGACCTTATCATTTTTTCCAGCTGCAAATATAGATAATTCGGTTTTCTTCTTTTTATTTTTTTCTCGCAAACATTTTTATCGCATTATTATTTTAGAAGGGCTTGAAACTTCTTTTAGCGCTATTTCAGTGGTTCACCCCATTAACTTAGTCATCTATTGTCTGCATTTTCGCATTTCTTTACACGACCTTAACATTTTTTCCAGCACTGTATGGTAGTCGGATCTCATCATCTAACTTTTTTGTTGGTGGCGCTATAAACATTTCTCTCACGCTTCACGTATAAAGAGCGCCATTTATTCTAAAGTGATCCTGGAGACACCACTACCATTCTAGCTGACTTTCAGAATCTTCCGATGAGGATTAGCCCGCCTTTGACCTTCGAAGAGTCTGCTCTTTGCTGCCGTGTGATTCGTGGGGAAATTTCTCTGCCGTCCGGGAGGTGCATAAGTAGAGGGAAATGACCGATCCGAGCTTAAAGTGGAGCCCATAGACTTAACATTAGGCTCCTTCTGGAGCAGGTGGAGCCAGCTGGAGCAAGCTGCAGCCGAGCGAACGGAGGGGGGCGTGGCCTGACGCAGGAATCAGGAGGATGAGGAAGTGTGGCTTGGGTGAGGATGTAGGTGGCGCTTGTGTGTTGGGACGATGCTGATGTGCTGCCCCCTAGCGGTGCTTCTTGGAACTTTCGATGGATCTTTGATTTTGTGGGATGGCAACGACAGAGTGGGAAAGGGGGTGGATATAGGAGGGGGGTGTCAACTCGATGTGCTGCTCCCTAGCGGTGCTTCTTGGAACTTTATTATTTTCTCGGGAGATTTATTGGACTTTGTCAAATTTTTTTGAGAAAAAGGAAGCGAAGTCTTTCGTCCTTCAAAGTTCCTTTTCCCTCGAATTTATTTTTTTAAAACTTTCCTTTTTAGAAATTCCCTGAGGTGTTAGGAATTTGTATAGACGTTGTTTCTCTCGAAATGTTTTACTCCGGAGTACATAAAAAATGCTCTGATGGTCCCAGCGAGATTCGTTCCCGTATCAGCTAGTTTGCTAGCTTCACGCCTTTTCCCACTAGACCACCCGACCATTGGAAAAAGATGCTTGTTAGACGAAGGCTTGCGTAGTCTTTTTAAAAAAGGGGTGGGGTCCTACTTGATGTCATTTGGTAAGTATTAATTAATCATTTCTCTGTTATTTTCTCGAATAATACGGTCATGTCCTCATCTCAAGAAATGTTATTATATCTTATTTTTGTTCATAAATGTTTGATTTTGAGGGATGGCAACGCCCGAGTGGAAAAAGGGTTGGATATAGGGGGATGGCAACTCGATGTGTTGCCCCCTAGCGGTGCTTCTTGGAACTTTCGATTGATCTTTGATTTTGAGGGATGGCAACGCCCGAGTGGGAAAGGGGTTGGATATAGGGGGATGTCAACTCGATGTGCTGCCCCCTAGCGGTGCTTCTTGGAACTTTCGATTGATCTTTGATTTTGAGGGATGGCAACGCCCGAGTGGGAAAGGGGTTGGATATAGGGGGATGCCAACTCGATGTACTACCCCCTAGCGATGCTTCTTGGAACTTTCGATGGATCTTTGATTTTGGGGGATGGCAACGACCGAGTGGGGAAAGGGCACTGCGTAGGTGTTAGATATGATGATGCTTCTTGGAACTTTATTATTTCGATGGATCTTTGATTTTGAGGGATGGCAACGACTGAGTGGGGTCCGTTGGGAATTTTTGCATTTATTCCTGTGGTTTGCAAGCAAGATTTCCCCCCTCTTCAATACTATTTTTCCCCCGGAGGAAATTTTTACGTAACGATGCTGGGGAATTTTCTTTCCAAGGGAATAAAAATGCTCCTAAGGTCTTAGCGAGGTTCTAACTCACGATGATTTGGTTTCCAAAAATAGTCAGGGGTCAAATGGTTTTCGTGTACTACGTATTCCCTATATATATATATTTTTAAATTACTTTTACGTTATTTCTTCATGTGTTTTTATATATTTTTCGTATGTTTTGAGGTAGTTTTTTCGTGTAGATGTAATGAATTTTCTGGGGAACTTTTCTTTTTCCTCCATTCAATTTTATTTCAGACCATGAGACGAGGAAATGCTTCTTTAGAAATTATTTCGTTCTTGTTCGCAGTAATTACTGGACATAGACTTCATGTTAATTCTGAGTCTTTCACCCCTGCAATAATATTTTTCTCGTAATTTTTTCGTATGTTCAAGAACTCTACAGATCTTTCCCAGTTAAAATTCTGCTCAAACAATATTTTCGGTCTTTATTTCCTTATAGCTTCCCAATTTCCGATATTTTTCTTCCTCTATCTTTGAAATTTCATTAAACTTCTCAATAGGTCAGGATTCTTTTTTTTTCTCGGACAAACTTATGAGTCCTTTTATTTACACTATCTTTTTTTTTCCCATTTCATTTCAGCAAACGATTATTTTAGATGCAACAAATCGTCAGATTTTGGTTTCCTTATATAGTATATTTTCCAACTTGCTTAAAAATATTCCTCAAAGCTTGCATGTATGTCAAATATACATTTTTTTTATTCTTTCGTAGTTAGCCATACTTTTCGTGGACTGCCTCGACAGGAAAGCATTCAATGTCAAGACATACAATCTAAAACCTTTTTCTTTCGATAAAATTTGTATTCTTTGGGCTGAATATTTTCCCGTCTCGTCCGAAAAAACATTCATTCTAGAGACAAAGCGACTAATTCCGTTCTTCCCATAAACATTATTTTTTTATTTATTTGATATTCAGAGTTGTATACATTTTCTATCCAAAAAAGAGATATATTTAATGTAAAGGTATATTCTTCCAAGCTGGGGAAATATATGTATATATTAGTTCATTTTCAGTTAAAGGAAATGCATCTTTATATTTCAATATGAAAAAAGAAGCCCTATAAGTGAAAGCTCAACCTAAAGACGGATAGATTGTTCCCACTCTCTCTACTCTATGACATTTCTTTACTGAATGAACCATGGCCTTTTTTTTCATGAACTGCTTTAAAATCTTCGTTCTCACTTTACTATTGTCAGATTCCATGTCCCTTCAGTTCTTTACTGAGAAACAGAAGCATTTATTCACTTTTAATTTATTAAGAGAGTAGAACTCTTTTAGGCTTTCGAAGTACTTTCAAGTCTTTCATTACGAAAATTTTCATTGTCATGAAAGAAGCCATAATCGAGATGATTTACTATCGTTTCAATGAAAGTGTTTACGCATTCATTGCTATGATGTCAGATTTCATTTTCTTATACTTCGAACAGAAATGAGTTTGAATCATTCGTCGAGAAAACATTTCTTTCATATATATATATATATATATTTTTTTTTGCCTCCGAATCAAACGAACTCAAAAAATAAGAGACGCACTTAAATATTTTTTTTTCCTCTTATGAGAGGAATACGGGAATATGATACCAAAATTAAAGAATAAAGAATATCGACTTTCCTCCCAACACCTTACATCTACGTTTTTTTTTTTTTTTTTATTTTCAATAAGCTATTTCTATATTTTTACAACTGAATAGAATTATTTATTGAAAAATTCTAAGTAAGACGAAAAATGGTTTTGTTGATTTCCTAAGAGGATGATTTTGGAAATTTTCGTTTTCTGATAATTGTAAAAATCTCATAGAATAACATGGGAAAACTAGCATGCATAAAAGACTGTTTTGGATCGAGTAAATTGAAAGAATTTTACAAAGTTCATTTCAGAAAAGTACATTCCTTCCTAGTGTCAAAAACGAATCACTTCGTTTTTTCTAAGATACACTTTGGAATCTTATAAAAGTGCATAGGGTCAAAAACGATTTTGATGATTTTACTAAGATGACAGATTTCGGATTTCTTATGATAGAAAATACAGTGAATTTCCCATTGAATAACATGGGAAACTGCGAAATTTAAGAAGCACGTTTTCGTTCAAGTAAAATATTTTAAAAGTCTTTTTCGAATCAGTTGAAAACAGACAGGGTGTGTTTCTGAACAGTTCATTATTTCCTAAAATCAAAACGAATTACTTCGTTTTTTTTTGTTTTTTTGTTTTTTTTTTTCCTAATGTGCGTTTCTGAAAGAAGTAAAAATAGTTTAGCTAGAAAATTGGAAAGATATTTTTATGAATCCTAGACTGTTTATTTACGTATAGCTAGAGGGGTCTTCAGTGAACAAAAGATTCTGCTAGAATCTTGGGGTTAAGCAATGCAATGGCATCATCGAAATACTTTTGCCACTTGGATTCGGGGGTGGCATATGCACAGCTGTGGGCCGTGATGTTTGCGAATATGCGATTTGGGGGTTGGTGGCACTCCATACAATAATATAAGTTATTGACATGTTCCTGAAGGCGATCCCTTACCATGTCAGCAAGCATGATGAAAAACTCTTCATCTGAGATGGAAGCAACAGGGGAAGAAGTCCTTGGATGGTGCAAAACAGCCTTTCTAAAGACAGGTCCAAATAGTAGTTGAGTAATGCTGTCCCATATTTTTCCACATTGATCAATAAGAGTTCCAAATTGTTGACAAGTCAGCTTTATCGGAACAGGATTCAATCGATGAAAACCATGAATTCTGGGGGAAAGCACTTCTAACGTGTAACTGCCAGAAGCATCTAAGAGGGAAGGACAGCAGGAAACGATAAGTTCACGATTAATTAAGATGTCACAATTCATGCCTTGAATCCAGTGTGATTTTCCCATGAATTTTCGGAACGTTGAAGCTGACATTGTTATTCCATTCTTAGAAGGGTAGAAAGATTCTCCATCTTTCCTATAACTTCGAATATGAACTCGGACCGTGTTGTTAAAATCGCATACTTTTGCAAACGTGTTTTCACCTAAATAAAAATGATGAGGTGCAAGATTTTTCATAGAAATTCTTGGGAGGATAACTTCTCCACACGATTTGGGCTTTAAAGGAACGGACTCACATACCTTCTTAGCGAGAGTAGCAGAAATTTCACCACTTTGCTTCATCGTGGAAATGGAATCGGTAGCGCTCAAAGCAACAGACAAAAATGAAGTGACTCGTTTGAAGACTAAAGACAAACTGAAGGAACAGCTCTTATTCTAAGTCAAAACTGAGAAGAGGTTGGAGTTCGTCACTTGTTTACTGCTTGAGAGGAAAAGAGCAGAGTCATGGAGTAAAGAACACTCGGTTATCTTCTTTCTAAAGGTCAAATTCAATCTAATGTTTGGAGCATTCTTTTGTCGAGGCAGACCATGACTCCAATACGAATTAGTTGGTGGCAGGATCTGTAGTAAAGTTCCAGATCTCAAAGATAAGGAAACTGGTTTAAACCCGTTTCGCTTGAAAACAAGAGTCTCTTTCCTGTCCGAGAGATACTGATGTAATACAAGACAAAGGATCTAATTCAGCTTCGTCATCACGGTTATCACCGATTTGGTTATCACCATTTCTTATAAAAGTGCATGGGGATCAAAAAACGATTTTGATGATTTTACTAAGATGACAGATTTCGGATTTCTTATGATAGAAAATACAGTGAATTTCCCATTGAATAACATGGGAAACTGCGAAATTTAAGAAGCACGTTTTCGTTCAAGTAAAATATTTTAAAAGTCTTTTCGAATCAGTTGAAAACAGACAGGGTGTGTTTCTGAACAGATCATTATTTCCTAAAATCAAAACGAATCACTTCGTTCTTTTTCTGACGTGCGTTTCTGAAAGAAGTAAAAATAGTTTAGCTAGAAAATTGGAAAGATATTTTTATGAATCCTAGACTGTTTATTTACGTATAGCTAGAGGGGTCTTCAGTGAGAGCACTTATTCTCTTTTCAAACTAAGAGAATGAAGTGTAGTCAGTTTGAAAAAAAAAAAAAAATTCAAACTCCCCTAAATTTAGCCTTTTGTCCTGGTTTCGACTCAATACTGTAAAGCATTGCTCTCAGACCAGTTGAATTCCTGGCCCTTAATGAAATACATTAAGCCTTTCCCTTAAAAATAAGCAATCTCTTCTTCAATACCAGATCCCCAATAAATTTCTTTAAGAGTTATTCATTCATCCTTTTACTTTTAAAACTTGAAGTTCATTATTATTTAACTCCTTACAAAAATGAAACACATTCACTCTTTTACTTTTAAAACTTGAAATTCATTATTATTTAACTCCTTACAAAAATGAAACACATTCACACTTTTACTTTTAAAATTATAGAAAAATAGATGCATTCTCCCACTATAAATTTTTTCCCTACCTCCTTCCCCGTTCCTTAAACCAAACATTTAAGATAGTTCTAAAAGAACTTTTTTAGTTCTAAAAGAACTTTTTAGTTCTAAAAAGAACTTTTTAGTTCTAAAAAGAACTTTTTTTCTCTGCTGTCTCCTCAATACATGTTTTTCACAGAACGCAGCAAGTCCTTTCCATATATTCCTTCCAAGAAGGCTTTGGATGGGATATTCTCACCAACGGTTTCAGCGAAGGAATCCACTAAAGTCTTGGGGTCTAGCATTGCTACGGTCTCCTTGAAGTGTTCTTTAAACTTCGATTGGGGGGTGGCATCAGTACATCTGTGGCCCATGAGGCTTTCAAGCATGCGATCCGGATTAAGGTGGCACTGAATACAATAGAATAATTTTTCAGCATGCCCCTGAACGAGATCCGACACCACTTCAATAAGCATGAAGTAATACTCTTCGTTCGTTAGTGGAGAGGAAGGAACTGGGGGTGGAATCCTCTGATGAAGCAAAACGCCCTTTGCAAAAACTGGACCAAATAGTAGAATAGTAATGCTGGTCCATATCTTCTCACATTGATCAGCGAGAGCTTCAAATTGTTCCCCATTCAGTTTGATGGAATTAGGGTTCAGTCGACGAAATCCATTGATCCGAGGGAAAGCACCTCAAATATATAAGTGTGAGGTCCGTCCAAAGAAGGAGAGGCAGAAATAATTAGTTCTCTGTTGATTAGCATATCTTCATTTTCTCCATGCAACCAACGGACTTTTCTCATAAACTGAGGGAAGGTCAGAGCTGTCATGGTGATTCCATTCTTGGTGGGGAAAAAAGATTCCCGTTCATTCCTGTATCTTCTTACATGAACTCTGATTGTATTATGGAAATCAGACACTTTCACGAATGCGTTACCCCCTAAATGGGAAATGATGAGGGGGGATATCATTTAAAGAAATTCCCAATTCAAATCAGAGTTCATGTAAGAAGATACAGGAATGAACAGGAATCTTTTTTCCCCACCAAGAATGGAATCACCATGACAGCTCTGACCTTCCCTCAGTTTATGAGAAAAGTCCGTTGGTTGCATGGAGAAAATGAAGATATGCTAATCAACAGAGAACTAATTATTTCTGCCTCTCCTTCTTTGGACGGACCTCACACTTATATATTTGAGGTGCTTTCCCCTCGGATCAATGGATTTCGTCGACTGAACCCTAATTCCATCAAACTGAATGGGGAACAATTTGAAGCTCTCGCTGATCAATGTGAGAAGATATGGACCAGCATTACTATTCTACTATTTGGTCCAGTTTTTGCAAAGGGCGTTTTGCTTCATCAGAGAATTCCACCCCCAGTTCCTTCATCTCCACTAACGAACGAAGAGTATTACTTCATGCTTATTGAAGTGGTGTCGGATCTCGTTCAGGGGCATGCTGAAAAATTATTCTATTGTATTCAGTGCCACCTTAATCCGGATCGCATGCTTGAAAGCCTCATGGGCCACAGATGTACTGATGCCACCCCCAATCGAAGTTTAAAGAACACTTCAAGGAGACCGTAGCAATGCTAGACCCCAAGACTTTAGTGGATTCCTTCGCTGAAACCGTTGGTGAGAATATCCCATCCAAAGCCTTCTTGGAAGGAATATATGGAAAGGACTTGCTGCGTTCTGTGAAAAACATGTATTGAGGAGACAGCAGAGAAAAAAAGTTCTTTTAGAACTAAAAAGTTCTTTTTAGAACTAAAAGTTCTTTTTAGAACTAAAAAAAGTTCTTTTTAGAACTATCTTAAATGTTTGGTTTAAGGAACGGGGAAGGAGGTAGGGAAAAATTTATAGTGGGAGAATGCATCTATTTTTCTATAATTTTAAAAGTAAAAGTGTGAATGTGTTTCATTTTTGTAAGGAGTTAAATAATAATGAATTTCAAGTTTTAAAAGTAAAAGAGTGAATGTGTTTCATTTTTTGTAAGGAGTTAAATAATAATGAACTTCAAGTTTTAAAAGTAAAAGGATGAATGAATAACTCTTAAAGAAATTTATTGGGGATCTGGTATTGAAGAAGAGATTGCTTATTTTTAAGGGAAAGGCTTAATGTATTTCATTAAGGGCCAGGAATTCAACTGGTCTGAGAGCAATGCTTTACAGTATTGAGTCGAAACCAGGACAAAAGGCTAAATTTAGGGGAGTTTGAATTTTTTTTTTTTTCAAACTGACTACACTTCATTCTCTTAGTTTGAAAAGAGAATAAGTGCTCTCACTGAAGACCCCTCTAGCTATACGTAAATAAACAGTCTAGGATTCATAAAAATATCTTTCCAATTTTCTAGCTAAACTATTTTTACTTCTTTCAGAAACGCACGTCAGAAAAAAACGAAGTGATTCGTTTTGATTTTAGGAAATAATGATCTGTTCAGAAACACACCCTGTCTGTTTTCAACTGATTCGAAAAAGACTTTTAAAATATTTTACTTGAACGAAAACGTGCTTCTTAAATTTCGCAGTTTCCCATGTTATTCAATGGGAAATTCACTGTATTTTCTATCATAAGAAATCCGAAATCTGTCATCTTAGTAAAATCATCAAAATCGTTTTTTGATCCCCATGCGCTTTTATAAGAAATGGTGATAACCAAATCGGTGATAACCGTGATGACGAAGCTGAATTAGATCCTTTGTCTTGTATTACATCAGTATCTCTCGGACAGGAAAGAGACTCTTGTTTTCAAGCGAAACGGGTTTAAACCAGTTTCCTTATCTTTGAGATCTGGAACTTTACTACAGATCCTGCCACCAACTAATTCGTATTGGAGTCATGGTCTGCCTCGACAAAAGAATGCTCCAAACATTAGATTGAATTTGACCTTTAGAAAGAAGATAACCGAGTGTTCTTTACTCCATGACTCTGCTCTTTTCCTCTCAAGCAGTAAACAAGTGACGAACTCCAACCTCTTCTCAGTTTTGACTTAGAATAAGAGCTGTTCCTTCAGTTTGTCTTTAGTCTTCAAACGAGTCACTTCATTTTTGTCTGTTGCTTTGAGCGCTACCGATTCCATTTCCACGATGAAGCAAAGTGGTGAAATTTCTGCTACTCTCGCTAAGAAGGTATGTGAGTCCGTTCCTTTAAAGCCCAAATCGTGTGGAGAAGTTATCCTCCCAAGAATTTCTATGAAAAATCTTGCACCTCATCATTTTTATTTAGGTGAAAACACGTTTGCAAAAGTATGCGATTTTAACAACACGGTCCGAGTTCATATTCGAAGTTATAGGAAAGATGGAGAATCTTTCTACCCTTCTAAGAATGGAATAACAATGTCAGCTTCAACGTTCCGAAAATTCATGGGAAAATCACACTGGATTCAAGGCATGAATTGTGACATCTTAATTAATCGTGAACTTATCGTTTCCTGCTGTCCTTCCCTCTTAGATGCTTCTGGCAGTTACACGTTAGAAGTGCTTTCCCTAGAATTCATGGTTTTCGTCGATTGAATCCTGTTCCGATAAAGCTGACTTGTCAACAATTTGGAACTCTTATTGATCAATGTGGAAAAATATGGGACAGCATTACTCAACTACTATTTGGACCTGTCTTTAGAAAGGCTGTTTTGCACCATCCAAGGACTTCTTCCCCTGTTGCTTCCATCTCAGATGAAGAGTTTTTCATCATGCTTGCTGACATGGTAAGGGATCGCCTTCAGGAACATGTCAATAACTTATATTATTGTATGGAGTGCCACCAACCCCCAAATCGCATATTCGCAAACATCACGGCCCACAGCTGTGCATATGCCACCCCCGAATCCAAGTGGCAAAAGTATTTCGATGATGCCATTGCATTGCTTAACCCCAAGATTCTAGCAGAATCTTTTGTTCACTGAAGACCCCTCTAGCTATACGTAAATAAACAGTCTAGGATTCATAAAAATATCTTTCCAATTTTCTAGCTAAACTATTTTTACTTCTTTCAGAAACGCACATTAGGAAAAAAAAAACAAAAAAACAAAAAAAAACGAAGTAATTCGTTTTGATTTTAGGAAATAATGAACTGTTCAGAAACACACCCTGTCTGTTTTCAACTGATTCGAAAAAGACTTTTAAAATATTTTACTTGAACGAAAACGTGCTTCTTAAATTTCGCAGTTTCCCATGTTATTCAATGGGAAATTCACTGTATTTTCTATCATAAGAAATCCGAAATCTGTCATCTTAGTAAAATCATCAAAATCGTTTTTGACCCTATGCACTTTTATAAGATTCCAAAGTGTATCTTAGAAAAACGAAGTGATTCGTTTTTGACACTAGGAAGGAATGTACTTTTCTGAAATGAACTTTGTAAAATTCTTTCAATTTACTCGATCCAAAACAGTCTTTTATGCATGCTAGTTTTCCCATGTTATTCTATGAGATTTTTACAATTATCAGAAAACGAAAATTTCCAAAATCATCCTCTTAGGAAATCAACAAAACCATTTTTCGTCTTACTTAGAATTTTTCAATAAATAATTCTATTCAGTTGTAAAAATATAGAAATAGCTTATTGAAAATAAAAAAAATAAAAAAAAACGTAGATGTAAGGTGTTGGGAGGAAAGTCGATATTCTTTATTCTTTAATTTTGGTATCATATTCCCGTATTCCTCTCATAAGAGGAAAAAAATATTTAAGTGCGTCTCTTATTTTTTGAGTTCGTTTGATTCGGAGGCAAAAAAAAAAATATATATATATATATGAAAGAAATGTTTTCTCGACGAATGATTCAAACTCATTTCTGTTCGAAGTATAAGAAAATGAAATCTGACATCATAGCAATGAATGCGTAAACACTTTCATTGAAACGATAGTAAATCATCTCGATTATGGCTTCTTTCATGACAATGAAAATTTTCGTAATGAAAGACTTGAAAGTACTTCGAAAGCCTAAAAGAGTTCTACTCTCTTAATAAATTAAAAGTGAATAAATGCTTCTGTTTCTCAGTAAAGAACTGAAGGGACATGGAATCTGACAATAGTAAAGTGAGAACGAAGATTTTAAAGCAGTTCATGAAAAAAAGGCCATGGTTCATTCAGTAAAGAAATGTCATAGAGTAGAGAGAGTGGGAACAATCTATCCGTCTTTAGGTTGAGCTTTCACTTATAGGGCTTCTTTTTTCATATTGAAATATAAAGATGCATTTCCTTTAACTGAAAATGAACTAATATATACATATATTTCCCCAGCTTGGAAGAATATACCTTTACATTAAATATATCTCTTTTTTGGATAGAAAATGTATACAACTCTGAATATCAAATAAATAAAAAAATAATGTTTATGGGAAGAACGGAATTAGTCGCTTTGTCTCTAGAATGAATGTTTTTTCGGACGAGACGGGAAAATATTCAGCCCAAAGAATACAAATTTTATCGAAAGAAAAAGGTTTTAGATTGTATGTCTTGACATTGAATGCTTTCCTGTCGAGGCAGTCCACGAAAAGTATGGCTAACTACGAAAGAATAAAAAAAATGTATATTTGACATACATGCAAGCTTTGAGGAATATTTTTAAGCAAGTTGGAAAATATACTATATAAGGAAACCAAAATCTGACGATTTGTTGCATCTAAAATAATCGTTTGCTGAAATGAAATGGGAAAAAAAAGATAGTGTAAATAAAAGGACTCATAAGTTTGTCCGAGAAAAAAAGAATCCTGACCTATTGAGAAGTTTAATGAAATTTCAAAGATAGAGGAAGAAAAATATCGGAAATTGGGAAGCTATAAGGAAATAAAGACCGAAAATATTGTTTGAGCAGAATTTTAACTGGGAAAGATCTGTAGAGTTCTTGAACATACGAAAAAATTACGAGAAAAATATTATTGCAGGGGTGAAAGACTCAGAATTAACATGAAGTCTATGTCCAGTAATTACTGCGAACAAGAACGAAATAATTTCTAAAGAAGCATTTCCTCGTCTCATGGTCTGAAATAAAATTGAATGGAGGAAAAAGAAAAGTTCCCCAGAAAATTCATTACATCTACACGAAAAAACTACCTCAAAACATACGAAAAATATATAAAAACACATGAAGAAATAACGTAAAAGTAATTTAAAAATATATATATATAGGGAATACGTAGTACACGAAAACCATTTGACCCCTGACTATTTTTGGAAACCAAATCATCGTGAGTTAGAACCTCGCTAAGACCTTAGGAGCATTTTTATTCCCTTGGAAAAAATTCCCCAGCATCGTTACGTAAAAATTTCCTCCGGGGGAAAAATAGTATTGAAGAGGGGGGAAATCTTGCTTGCAAACCACAGGAATAAATGCAAAAATTCCCAACGGACCCCACTCAGTCGTTGCCATCCCTCAAAATCAAAGATCCATCGAAATAATAAAGTTCCAAGAAGCATCATCATATCTAACACCTACGCAGTGCCCTTTCCCCACTCGGTCGTTGCCATCCCCCAAAATCAAAGATCCATCGAAAGTTCCAAGAAGCATCGCTAGGGGTAGTACATCGAGTTGGCATCCCCCTATATCCAACCCCTTTCCCACTCGGGCGTTGCCATCCCTCAAAATCAAACATCAATCGAAAGTTCCAAGAAGCACCGCTAGGGGGCAGCACATCGAGTTGACATCCCCCTATATCCAACCCCTTTCCCACTCGGGCGTTGCCATCCCTCAAAATCAAAGATCAATCGAAAGTTCCAAGAAGCACCGCTAGGGGGCAGCACATCGAGTTGACATCCCCTATATCCAACCCCTTTCCCACTCGGGCGTTGCCATCCCTCAAAATCAAAGATCAATCGAAAGTTCCAAGAAGCACCGCTAGGGGCAACACATCGAGTTGCCATCCCCCTATATCCAACCCTTTTTCCACTCGGGCGTTGCCATCCCTCAAAATCAAACATTTATGAACAAAAATAAGATATAATAACATTTCTTGAGATGAGGACATGACCGTATTATTCGAGAAAATAACAGAGAAATGATTAATTAATACTTACCAAATGACATCAAGTAGGACCCCACCCCTTTTTTAAAAAGACTACGCAAGCCTTCGTCTAACAAGCATCTTTTTCCAATGGTCGGGTGGTCTAGTGGGAAAAGGCGTGAAGCTAGCAAACTAGCTGATACGGGAACGAATCTCGCTGGGACCATCAGAGCATTTTTTATGTACTCCGGAGTAAAACATTTCGAGAGAAACAACGTCTATACAAATTCCTAACACCTCAGGGAATTTCTAAAAAGGAAAGTTTTAAAAATAAATTCGAGGGAAAAGGAACTTTGAAGGACGAAAGACTTCGCTTCCATTTTCTCAAAAAAATTTGACAAAGTCCAATAAATCTCCCGAGAAAATAATAAAGTTCCAAGAAGCACCGCTAGGGAGCAGCACATCGAGTTGACACCCCCTCCTATATCCACCCCCTTTCCCACTCTGTCGTTGCCATCCCACAAAATCAAAGATCCATCGAAAGTTCCAAGAAGCACCGCTAGGGGGCAGCACATCAGCATCGTCCCAACACACAAGCGCCACCTACATCCTCACCCAAGCCACACTTCCTCATCCTCCTGATTCCTGCGTCAGGCCACGCCCCCTCCGTTCGCTCGGCTGCAGCTTGCTCCAGCTGGCTCCACCTGCTCCAGAAGGAGCCTAATGTTAAGTCTATGGGCTCCACTTTAAGCTCGGATCGGTCATTTCCCTCTACTTGCATAGGTCTAAACACTGGCTTCTGATCCTTTGTTCGAAACGGATCCGGGTTCGAATCCCGTCGAGGTATGGATGTTGTGTTCATCTTACGGTAATGGCTGTTTCCCTTTCATGGAACAGGTGCTCCTAAATTAGAGACAGGCGACTACTTATATATAGCCCATCGAGTTGCTCACAGAGGTGGTTAAAAACATTTCTCTCATCAAGCAACCGCTGGCGTTTGTGTTTTGTATTTTTACAGACAGAGCGATGATCCGAGTGCGTTTTTCGCCTAATTTCATTCCGTATATATGAACTACACTATATTGACAAAAGTCACCGTACACCTAGAAGAGAAACACAACATAGCATTTATTGATATACATAAGTACGGTGTCGCATGCACCGATAGACATGCTTAATGCATGCACCGACCCTTCGAGACATGCTTTCGACAAGGTTTCGGAACACAGCGATAAGCATGTGCTTCCAATCAGTACATAATGCTGCCGCTAACTGTTGATTAGTAGTAGGACTTGGTTTTTCCAAAATTCCTATGCGGCGCTTTAATTCATCCCATAGGTGCTGTATGGGATTAAGATTAGGGCTCTGCGCTGGTCAGTCCACACACGATACGGAATTATCGTCAAACCACGCCTTAACAGTCCTTGCTTTATGGCTCGGTGCATTATCCTGCTGGTACGAACAAGGCTTGGTTCCATAGTATTGGCACAGAGTTGGTAGGGAATAATTGTCCAGAATGTCGAGGTAGACGTGCTGGTTAACAGGTTTGTCCACGATAACCAATGGGCCAGGATCATACCACGAAAAACACCCCACACGAGTACACTGCCAGCCCCAAACTTGACCGTAGGAACAGTAGTACACTGTGGTAAATAGCGTTCCCCCGGTTGCCGCCATACCCACACACGGCCATCAGACTAATGAATCGTGTATCTGGATTCAGCATTCCATAGGACCCATTTCCATTGATCTGCGGTTCACGATAAATGTTCTTTACACCATGCTAAACGAGGAGTAGCATTCCGATTAGAGATGAAAGTCGTATGAGCAGCCGCACTACTACGGTAACCCATGGGATGAAGTTCTCTGCGAATGGTACGTAGTACATACCGAGGTTCCAGCATTTTTACTCACCTGAACAGTGAGGTCTTGTGCAATACTCCGTCGATTAGCTGTAAGGACTCTCCTGAAGCTTCGACGTCATCTATCACTGATTTTCTTTAGTGCGTCAGTACTTTTTGCTGCTCCAGGCACGCCATATGTCTTCCACTTATTCAGTGCATCCAAAACAGCCGATTTGGGTATGTTTAAACGCCTCTCGGTTATTCTTATGGACAATCCACTAATATAACACCCAACAATCTTTCCTTTCTCAAAGTCAGTACTCTCTCGCCGCGACATTTTCACTCAACCTCACAGTGCTGTATGATTGCGGTCAGCTGCAGGCTTGTTTTTATACAGTTTGCAGCTGTACCGTTCATCTTAACAATGCAGCGGATCTGTTCATTTTCTTTTGAAGGGGTGTCGGGTGACTTTTGTCAATATAGTTTATATTTCTTGGAAAGAAGGAATTCTGAAATGCTATTGAGCAGAATACTTGAAACAGGGGGAAACGTAGTGTGATAAAAACTCTCACGCGTGGCCACTAACGTTGTTTAACATGTATATCGACCAACGGCGGTTTAAGACACCTTCGATTCACGCAATGCAAGGGCGTAACTAGGCATTTCTGCGCCTAGGGCGAGCCGCAAAATATTGCGCACCAATATGCCTTTCTCACTCTCTATCTATCTTTCTCTTTCACCCTCTCTCTCTTTCTTTTACCCTCTCTCTATCTCTCTCTTTCTTTCACCCTCTCTCTATCTCTCTCTTTTTCTTTCACTCTCTCTCTCTCTCTGTCTCTATGACTCTCTTTTCTCTTTCTCTCTCTGCCTCTATGACTCTCTTTTCTCTTTCTCTCTCTGCCTCTATGACTCTCTTTTCTCTTTCTCTCTCTCTCTCTCTCTCTCTCTCTCACACACACACACACACACACACACCAAAAGAACAAAAAACAGCATTGAAAATCTAAGATCTAAGCGAGCACAAGCTACAGAGAAGAATTTTCGAGAAAAACAGCTTTAAATTAAAGACAGCAAAAAGCAGATACAGTTTCAAAAATATAACAGTACCACAAAGACTTTCTAACGAAACTAGGTGTAAAAATGCATTTCTAATTTCTAATGAAACTAGGCGTAAAAAAGGCACAATCAAAATGTGATTGTTTTTACAGCTTTTCGCAACTGCTTCGGAGTTCGGACCTTCGGCACCACATCAAGCGGACCGAATGTAGCTGACAGTCGTAGCATGCAGCCACAATAAAGACTGAATAGCCTCCAGAGAATCTTCAAAAATGTGAACAACATCCTTATCTTGCAACGCACGTATAGTCCTTCCAACTAAAGGAGTACTGGGGGCCATGGTTTTTCTTCAGTTGGACGGATTATAAAACAAACAACGCCTTCATTACTGAATGTGAGCAACTAACAACTCCTGAACATTTTGAGAAGGAAATTCTAATTTTAATTGTGCCAAAAACTTGTGTAAAAGTTTCAGTTCTAATTGTAATCGCATTCCAAACAGCGATTTCTGCGCTTTCTCTTGAGCTGCGCCCAGGGCAGCCGCCCCCTCTGCCCCGCCCTAGTTACAGCTCTGCGCAATGACCCCCCTGTATACTTTTTACCGTGAAATCATCTTAAAATGTGTTGAAGTTTATGTGCAAGAAGCAATCTCCTTCAGTCATCAAAGAACAGTTAACCTTTTTCTTTTGATTTCTTGCTTTCAGACCGAAGACCCGGACGGTACTTCGGAAGAGTGCAACATGTTGTGTGACCCGTACCCGAAATGCAAACCTCTGTTTGCAAAAGACAATGAAGAAATCAACGATGGTGTAAAACGGAGACTGGCGAGCCTGACGGAGAAGAGAGAGCTCAAGCTAGCCCGCTTTGAGAAAAAGAATGGAAGAAAAGACGAACTTCGTGGCTCAAACTCACAAAAGAAGACGTCATTTAAAAGTCTCCTTTGTTGCTGTGCTCAACTCCCTAAACCGGAATCAACTTCGGAGAAGGAATCTGACCAATCAGAAGCCAAGTTCAGAGCACAGAAAAAGCGAAACACTAGATTTAAGGAGGAGCAAAAATAAAGTGAGGAGGTATGGAGGAAGAACTGATGCCCGGGGCTGAGTGAATGCGAAAGAAAAACGGGTGGGAGGGGATCGGACGGGGGTGGGGGGAATAAAACAATGCAAAATTTTGTTTGTGAATTACTCTATATTAACCTAAGTATTTTGAGTATCAATGCTTCCACCAAAAATTAACATTTTTCAGAAATTACGCATATTGCATACAACCAGGAGCATGACTGGACTTCGTAATCAGGATGGGTGACTGGTAGGCATGTATTATTTTTGCTGGGGGCAAGTTTGATAGCAACTTTATTTTCGAAACACAAACAATTTTTAATGCTTTTTACTACAGGCTACAAAGGAATTCGTGCAATCTCCCCTTGGACACACACACACACACACACACACACACACACACACACACACACACACACACACACACACACACACACACACACACACACACACGTACGCACACACCTGGATCTTACTAGTTACGCCATTGGTAAACCAACAAGATAACATAATATAAATAATTGGAGGGTGTAAGATACAGGGTGATCGTAAACTCGCGCAATCCAGAGTCTGAATTTTCATAAATTGTTGCTAAATCGTTATAATCATTCTTTATGCCACTAGATGTCACTACTGCTAGGAAGTATCAGTAAAGCCGAGGTCACTGATGTGTACAGGTTGTTCGTAGTGTAGTTTCGTTCGTTGTGGAGATGAAATGTCTTTTTCCCAGACGCAGCGAATTTTTATTCTGGAAAGTCATTTCGCAACTCGATCATACGGATGTGCTGCCGAAGACTTTCGCAAGAAATTTCAGGGTACAGCAGTCCCCAATAAGTCCCCAATATCGCGATTAGTGCAGCGTTCTCGGGACACTGGATCTGTTGCGGATAAAAAACGCTCCGGGAGACCCTCCATTTTGACTGACTATAAAGTGGATGAAATAAAGCGAGCACTGCACGGTCGGCACGACAAAGCCTCCGGAAACTCGCCGTGCAATCAACAATCTCATACGACAGTGCTCATAAAACTGCGAGATCGTTAAATCTTCGTCCATATCGTATTCGGGTAGTGCATGAACTCAAGGCCCCAGATGCAGGCAAACCAATATACGTGCTTCTGCCGATGGTTCCGCTCATTCCTTGAACAGCGTGGAATACAAAGTCTGGATACAGTTTTCTTCAGTGACGAGGCCTGGTTTCACCTCGGAGGTTATGTCAATAGTCAGAAAAATAGGATTTGGTCCACATGTTTTTCTTGAAAAAGATTTGCATTCGAAAAAATTTGGAGTTTGGTGTGCGATATCGCGCCGTCGCATAGTGGGGCCGATTTTTTTAGAAACGACTGTGGATAGTTCCGTCTACCAAGACATTATCACACAGTTTGTGGCACTCCTTGATGTCAGTGAACGACATTATTGGCTCCACCAAGACAATGCCACACGTTGGTTAGTACCGTCAATTTTTTGAGAGATTTTTTCAGTGAACGCTTCATCTCCAAAGACCCGTGGCCTTCCATATCCCCAGATTTATCGCCGCTTGTCTTCTTTCTTTGAGGAAGAAAGAAGACAAGCGGCGATAATATCCTCACACCCTGGATGAACTTAAAATTAACATCACAACAGCGATTGAAAACATTAATGTGGAGGTGCTTCACAAGGTATCATCAAACTTGATAAAAAGAGCGCGTGTTTGCATCTGCAACACGGAGACCACTTTGAACATATGTTATAATGAAGTTCCCCTTCTTTTGTTGTTATAAAGGTAAGATTGTAACCTATATTTGACGGTGTTTATTTTTTTAACAATTGTAATTAACCTCATAATTGCTTGTTCTGGGTTGCGCGACTTTATTAACAACCTGAAGTGTTGGTATAACGTCGCCTTCAATTTTTTTTCTTGCTGTGAAAATACGTTGTTTTAATTGCTTTGCAAATTTTACAATTTTTCTTATGCAAATAGTACTGTACTTGAAAAATTTCTTTAAAGAAACATTTTCTCCTTGTTTACCTACATTAAATTTTAACATCGTGACACCCAGGCACAATACTTCCTCTTTCTTATATCCCTTCCTTCAAGCCAACGACCTTGCCTTGCAGTCTTCTCTCCTCCAAAGCAGTTGGCAGCCACGTTCTCCTCTCTCACTTTCCTGGGGAAGGCTTAAGAGAATTGATGTGGCTTTAGACTACATTTTCTGTGTTGCAATCCTCTACTTAGTAGCATAAACAAAAACAGAATAATTATAGTAACGACTTTCCTCAGTAAATTTCTAACAATCCTCCTCATTCGCCCCTGACCATACTAACATGAAAAAAAGCTTAAATTAAGGATTTGGAAAAGTGGAGAACAATTGAATTTTCATGGCCCTTCGGATGTTATTCTGTTAACCTTTCTACGGAACAGACGCGACGAAAAACACGAGATTTATTACTTGGCAAAGTGCAGATTTTAAAGTAAAACAAAAATTTAAAACTGGCACATCTTTAAATGGGTGGGAAGAAAAATTTCAGATCGGGCTGCCCCCTTGACGACGTCCCTGTATGCAACCTTGTCACAAATTATTCAAGAACCTAAAGATTTTCACATTAACCTTTTCATGACCAGGACTCAAATTATTTCCCCTTACTAACAGTGCTTGCTAATAATGAAGTTGATGGTACTTCGGTGGTTCGCAGCTAGGCTTGCGGGGAGGGTGACTCAACCGTCAGCTGGGGTGAGAGTTCTATGCATAATTGCTAACTATGCGGATTCTGATCTCAAAGACTACAACAGTCTTGTAACGACTATACACTGTATATATTAAGAGAATACAACGTGGTTTGTCACAAATATTTATTTTTTCAAGTCAACCATGGTTTCGCTGGGTATTGATCTAGCTTCATCAGGACGAATGGCACGTAAATATTCAAATTGTATATGATATCATAAATGGTGTTTACAGTCACGTAAACACAGGATCAAAGGACTATATAGAAGACAAAAACTCATGGGTAATTTATTAAATTCCATGTGAATGTGGCGCTTCATATATAGGACAGACCCGTAGAGCCTTGCGTTTTCGATTGAAGGAGAACAAGACCTGCATTCGGAACTGTGATCTAAAGAAGTCATCGATGACCAAACCCTGTTACGAAAAGGACCATAAATTTGTCTTTGAAGAAGCAAAACTAATTGACAAGCCAGATTCAACCACCAAACTTGATATTTTGGAAACTTTCCATATATATCAGAAGTCTTCGCAACTTCTTAATGACATGGCATCCACCCCATTTCTATCAAGCGCATGGAAGCAACTAACCAAAACCCGTGACTGTAAACACCACTTATACAATTTGAATATTTACGTGCCATTCGTCCTGATGAAGTTAGGTCAATAACCAGCGAAGCCATGGTTGACTTGAAAAAATAAATATTTGTGACAAACAACGTTGTATTCTCTTAATATATACACGGATTCCGTTGAAAAGCCAATATCCATGTAATAAATTTTGTAAATGCGCAAAATGAAAAAATGTAAAAGCTTTTACTCAGAAACTGGCAGCAAAAAGGCGACTGTCTCTGAAAATATTTTCCGTAGGCTGCCTTTTACTTAATCAGCAATACGTCTATGCGATTTTTCTGAATAGCAATTGCAGTTATGGCACTATCACGTTTGCTTGGTCTATTTCCGGTGCAACTTTGATGTCATTCGTTTTTTACCAGAAATAACGTCATTATGAAGAATAGGCCACGACGGCATTTCATAAAATTTGTCATGTCTCTTCCGGACAAAACTTAACTGTGAAAAGAAGAAAACACCAGAACTGGCAGCAATCAACTCTTCTAACATTTATGTTTTTTTGATAATTAATTTTCTAAAAACTTCAAGCAGTTTTATTTTAAATTTCAAAATAATAAAGCAAGAATCCGTCATACATAAAATGCGTGGCCTTACAGGTGGCGCAGGTGTCAAAGCACTGGCTGCTTACCATTCGATGGGTAAGGATTGGAATCCCGGTTGAGGCAAGAATGGTGTGCATGATTTACGGCCTTAGCTATCTCCCTTCCCTAGAACTAGTGCACCTAAATTAAGGATATGCGATTGCTGATATAGCCCACTGAATTGCTCACGGTAGTTGTGAGCCGGGGAAGGCCTAGTTGTCAACGTTTGTGTCTGCCACGGAAAGGTCTCAGGATCGATCTTAGCAGGTTCGAACCGTTAAATATCCTCCATGCGTCGGATGGCATCTTAAGCCGTCAGGTCCAGGGCTATAAACAAGGGCGTCGTCCTCCCACTTTCTACCTCGTTTCCGTGTGACTTTCCTGTTGGGCACTTTGGCCCAAATCTCCTAGCTTCGTATTTAATTCTAAGGGTTGTTTAAGACCTGAGATTAGACATTGGGTTCCTAAAATCCTGGATATAAATATCTATATCTGAGGGTGATCGTTTAATGTCCAAATGAAAAACAACAACAAGAAAGATGACACCGAATTTTCAGTTTTAATGAGCATGCCTTCTGAATTTTTTTCCAACACGAAAAATTTATTTCAAAATACATTTCTAGAAAATCTAAACATTCAAGAAAAATAAAACTACACTTACACCACCTAGGGAAAAACTGCACATAATTTTAAATATTATTCATAGTTACTGGAACTAGTAGGGAAAAAAATCAACTGGATTGCTACATTTGACGAAACATCCAAAAATATCCACTTACTCCCACAAACGGACAGAAAGTATGTTTCGAAAATTAATAACTTGCTCATAAAAAGTTTCTTATAGCAGATGGAAGATACCAGACAAAAGGTGATTTTCAAATCGGGCAGTTAGAAGACACATGGAGAAAAGCATGATATTAATTTACGCCATTTAGCGAAAAACGTTTGTGTTACTTAAAGAAGAAAATTGATTCAAAATAATCTTCATAACGGAGAGTATCACTGCATACAAGGATTTTTGCGATAATTTTTTAGAACCGAATTAACTCTTTGAAATAGAAATATATAAGCTAATGCTCTTGGAAGAAGAATTTTGAGTAACGGGAAAATCAAACAGGTTTGTAACATCATGCAATGCATTGATTATGATATGCTTTCCAACATACCAGAAATCATTACTTAAGTTATGAAGATAACGGCTGTGGAATAAATCTCGCATCTGGCCTTTGACCCCATTTCGATGATATTTTACAGAATTGGTTAAGTTTACCTCCGGAACAACATACTAAAGTTTTGTCGCAATAGAAGCATTTTTAGTCAAGTTATGAGGATAATAGCTGTGGAATAAATCTCGCTCCTGCGCCCTGACCTTTGACCCCATTTCGATTATATTTAACAGAACCGATTCAGTATACCTCCGGAACAACATGATATAATTTAGGCGCAATCGAAGCAGTTTTACGTAAGTTATGATGCATAATGGCAATGGAATGGATCCCGCTCCTATGTCCTGACCTTTGATCCCATTTTACCAATTTTCAATAGGGTTCGTCCCTGGTGGTCCCCTATCACATACTAAAATTCCATCGAAATCAAAAATTTTTTACGCAAGTTATGAGGCATAAGGCAATGCAATGGATCCCGCTCCTATGTCCAGACCTTTGACCCCATTTCGACCATTTTCAATAGAGTTCATCCCCAGTTACATACCAAAATTTCATCGAAATCGAACCGTTTTACGTGAGTTATCGTGCGGACGGGCCGACAGACGGACAAAGCTGGAGCATATACGCTTTTTAGCACATCTTTTGTAAAAAAAGATCGGGCTTATGTTACCGGTTTGTCCGCCCGTCCGTCCGTCTGTACCCACGATATCTCTGCAACTATCAGTCTGATTTGTAAAATTCTTTTTGCATTGAGAAGCTTGAAATATGCGAATGATGATCCTTCATTTCGTTTTTTTTTTTTTTACGATGTACAATTTCGCCGCTAGAGGGCGTAAATGCAGATGATGTCGAATTCAAAATTACGTTTTAATCCACATATTTGCCTCTAAACATCCAATTGAAAAAATTCTCTTATCTTTCGATTCCATTTATGTCGAAGAGTATTTTAGATATAGTTACTTTTTTCAAATTATGCACAAATTTTCCTCTAGGGGGCGTAAAAGTAAATTACATTTTTACCGATAACTCTTCTTCTAAAACCCCGATTTGAAAACTGTTTTCTTCAGCGAATACAACTCCTGATGAAAAATCTTTTGCATATAATTTGAAATTTTTGGTAAAGAATATTTTGGCCACCAAAGGGCGTAAGTGTTAATTTTTGCTTCTGATGTATTTGCCATAGAATCTGAGCTTCTAAAATATCGATTGAAAAAATTCTTTCGTGGACTGATGCCACTCACATCGATAAAACTTTTCGAAATATTTTCTTCTTAAAATATTCTACAATTTCTCCGCCAGTGGGCGTAGATGTATATCTTATTTTTGTCAGTACCTGTACTTCTAGGAGTCCGGTTTGAAAAATTCCTTATTTGTTGGATAGTGTTTTCAGTGTGACATGTTTTTCATATAATTTCAAAATTTTCAAGTAATTCATAAACTTTCTGCTAGGGGGCGTAGAAGTAAATTGCGTTTCCCCTATATTTCTGCTTCTAAATCTCCGATCTGAAAAATTATTTCTGCACCGGATACAGCTCCTAATGGGAAATCGTTTGCACATAATTTCTAATTTTTGTAAAAAATGGTTTGGCCATCAGGGGGCGTAAATCTTAATTTCCGCTTCTGATGTATTTGCAGCAAATTATGAGCTTCTAAATTCTCGATTAAAAAAAAACGTCGTTTGTAGCCCGATACTACTGATATCGACAAACCTTTTAGAAACATTTTCTTCTTAAAATAATGCATGCTTTCTAAGCCAGGGGGCGTAGACATAGATCTTAATTTTGTCAATATCTCTACTTCTAGAAGTCCGATTTGAAAAATTCCTTCTTTGTTGCATAGTGTTTCTAGTGTGACATGTTTTTCCCATAATTTCAAAATATTCAAGTAATTCGTAGACTTAGCGCTAGGGGCGTAAAGGAAAATTGTTTCCCCTATATCTCTGCTTCTAAATCTCCGATTTAAAAATTCTTTCTGCACTGGATACAGCTCCTGATGGAAATTCCTTTGCACGTAATTTCTAATTTTTGTAAAAAATGGTTTGGCCACCAGGTGGCGTAAGTCTTAATTTCCGCTTTTGATGTATTTGCAGCAAACATGAGCTTTTTGTCCGACACTACTCATGTCAACAAACCTTTTAGGAACATTTTCTTCTAGAAATAATGCATGGTTTCTACGCCAGGGGGCGTAGATGTATATCTTATTTTTGTCAATATCTCTACTTCTAGGAGTCCGCTTTAAAAATTCCTTCTTTCTTGGATAGTGTTTTCGATGCGAAATGTTTTTCCTAAAAATTCAAAATTTTCAAGTAAATCATAGACTTTCCGCTAGGGGACACAAAGGTAAATTCCGTTTTCTGCGTTATTTTTGCTTCTAAAACTCCGATTTGAAAAATTCTTCCTGTATCGCATACAAGACCTGATGGAAAATATTTTTCAGATAATTTCTAATGTTTGGTAAAGAATGGTTTGGCCACCAGAGGGCATAAGTGTTAATTTCTGCTTCTGATGTATTTTTAGCAAAATCTGGGCTCCTGAAAATTCAACTAAATTTTTTTTTTCTTGGACCGATACCGCTCATATGGAAAAACCTTTTCAGAATACTTTCTTCCTAAAATACTGCATGGTTTTCCCACCAGGGGACGTAAAGTCACATCTTATTTTTGTCGATATCTCTGTTTCTAACAATCCGATTTGAAAACTTCTTACGGTGTTGGAGAGCGCTTCCGGTGCGAAATGTTTCTCATATAAATTCATGTTTTTCTTAACGCACAAGTCTGCAACCAAATGGCGTAAGCTCACGATTCCGTTTACAGCAATATATATACAGAGTGATTAAAAACCCGATTGAAAAACTTCTTTCTTCCGTCAGATACTACATATTGTTTTCCGTAACGGTTCCATTGACTTTGAATAGCTTTGATAAATTTAATTTACGTCAGAACGGATTCAAAAGACGTGCTTATTACACCCGAAAATTTGGTGTCACCTTTCTTGTTCAACCTACGGTTGGAAAGCGTTAAAAATGCTAAAATTATTCTTCATAACGAAAGATATGCGAAGGAATTTTTTTTCCTGAAATTCATCTATTCGAAACAGAAATAGCGAGAAAAGGTTTGGAAATTTAGCTTCTTTGCCTTTTAACTGCAGCAAACGGCATACATATTTTTACTGCAGCAAACGGCACACAGTAAAAAAACAAAATGTATCATTATTTGAAACGAGCATACACTTGTATTCATCAATATACACTGATGCCATCTAGCGCAAGAAATGTTTACTACAAAAAAATCCGGGAGTGCATGCACAGTATTCCACAAGGTGAATGGCAACCGGTGTTAAAATAATTTTTTAATCGGACTTTTAGAAGCCGAGATATCGAGAAAAGCAGATTAAGTATTTGAGCAGCGTAGCAGGGAAACAGTGCATTATTTTGGGCAAGAAATACAGATAAAAGTTTTCGTAGTTGGTGGTATGTGACCGTAAAAGGATTTTACAACAGTATCATCATCATCATTGTCAACCATTATCAATCCCCTGCTGGACGAATGTCTCCCCAAGTTTCTTCCACAACGGTCTGTCTTGTGCCAGTCTCCTCCATGTTACTCCCGCATACTTTCCAATTTCATCCACACATCTCACATGTGGTCTTCTTCTGGGTCTTTTCCTATCCCTTGGAATCCAGTCCAAAATTTCAGCTGGCCATCGATGGTCTGTCATTCTGGCAATATGTCCAGCCCATTGCCATTTCAGGGATTTAACTCTGACCATGATGTCTTCCAATTTTGTCATTTTCTGACCCACGGGTTCCTCTTCTTATTTCTCCTGTTTACACTAAGCATGCATATCTTCATGCTTCTTTGAGTTGTCTGTAGTCTTTGTATGTCTCTTTTAGTTAAGGTCCACGCCTCTGCACCATACGTAAGCACTGGAAGGATGCATTGATCAAACACTTTTCTTTTAAGACATAATGGCGTATTGCTCTTGAAAATTATACTGTTTCTTCCAAAAGCTCTCCAGGCAAGTTTTAAACGCCGATTAATTTCTTCATCAATGTGACTCTCATTTGATATCTGCTGTCCAAGATAAATGAATGTAGGTATTGGTTATTTCTAGTTTTTTCCCATCAATCGATAAATCTTCATTTTTTGTAAAAGCATTGTACATCACTTTTGTCTTCTGAAAGTTCATTTTTAATCCCACTTCTTTACTCTTGTCAGCAAGTTTCTGGGTCATACTCTGCAGCTCTGATGGGGTAGTTACAAAAATGACTACGTCATCAGCAAAACGAAGGGTGAGTTAGATAATCTTCATTAATCTTTATCCCTTTGTTTTCCCAGTTCAGTGATTGAAAGACATTTTCCAATGTGGCATTAAAGAGCTTCGGAGATATGGTGTCACCTTGTCTCACTCCCTTTCCAATTTTTAGGGGTGCTGTATTCTCAAATAGCCGAATCTTTGCACTTGCATTTTCATAGATGTTATTAATAATATTAATGTATGCATCTTCAATACCGCAGGACTTCAAAGCCATTGTAACTGCTGATGATTTCACCGAATCAAATGCCTTTTCATAATCGATAAAAGTCATGTGTAATGGAAGTTCATATTCCCTCGCTCTTTCAGTTAGTTCTCTCAGTACGTGGATATGATCTATAGTGCTGTAGCCACTCCCGAATCCAGCTTGTTCTCTCGGTTGAGCCATGTCCAGTGTAACCTTCAAGCGGTATATTTACATATTGCTGTAAATATGCTGAAAATGGAAACGAGAAGTCATGTTCCGTGTTGCCAAACTTGTGCTTTAAGGAAAATTTGAAACTACATGCAAAACCTTTCGCACCAGAAATGATTTCAAACAAAGGAAGTATTTTTCTAATCTGACAATTAAAAACAGAGATATCGGGAAAATAAGACGTGTATCTCCACCCCCTAGTTAAAAAACTATGCATTAATTTAATCAGAAAGTATACTCAAAAGGTTTCTCGTGGTAAGCAATATGTGATTACAATATTTTTTTGCACTTTCCAACCGTAGGTTGAAGAAGCGTATATGCTCCAGCTTAGTTTGTCTGTCCTTCCGCACGGTAACTCGCGGTAAAATGGTTCGATATCGATGAAATTTCAGTATGTGGTAGGGGACAACCTGGGAAGGAACCCTATTGAAAATGGTCGAAATGGGGTCAAAGGTCAGGACATAGGAGCAGGATCCATTCCATCGCCCTTATGCGTCATAACTAACTTAAAAATGCTTCAATTGCGACAAAACTTCATCATGTTGTTTCGGAGATGTACTGAACCGGTTCTGTATAATATGATCAAAATGAGGTCAAAGGTCAGGGCACAGGAGCGAGATTTATTCCACAGCTATTATCCTCATAATTTGACTAAAAATGCTTCTATTGTGACAAAACTTTAGCATGTTGCTCCGGAGGTATACTGAACCAATTCTGTTTAATATAATCGAAATGGGATCAAATGTCAGGGCACAGAAGCGAGATTTATTCCACAGCCATTATCCTCATAACTTGAGTAATGGTTTCTGGTATATTGGAAAGCGTATCATAATCAATGTATTGCATGCTTTTATTAACTTGTGTTTTTTTCAAACGAGTTTTCAGAAGTGGAGGTATTCCTACAAATGCATGAGAAACAGAAGTATACTCTTACGCCCCCTAGTGGCAAAACCGTTTACAGAAAATTAGAAATTATATGCTGAACGTTCCCCACTCGGAACTCTATCCGATGCAATGATAGTTTTTCTAATCGGAATGTTAGAATCTAAGGTCGCAATTTAATTTTATGCCCCCTAGCTGAAAAACTGGGAGCTGTAAAAAGATCTGTATCCACAACAGTATTCGTTATAAATGGTATCAGTAGGAAACAAGATTTTTTTACAATGGGATGTTTAGGAGCAATAATGTGGAATTAAGTGTATTTTGAATTTGATGCATTTGCGCCCCCTAGCGGCAAAGTTACGAATAAAAAAAACCCCGAAATTCCTGCATTTGAGGCTTCCCAATACAAAAGGAATTTTTCGATCGGACTAAAATTTTCAGAGATATGGTGTCCACAGGTGGATAGATATAGCACGCCCTTTTTTTATCAAAGACGTACTAAAATGTGCGATAGGTATGCCATGAAGCTTCTTATTTTGTTATACTAGCTTAAAACGTTACTATTCTAAAGCTGAGCTTCCTTCAGGCCCTCAGGCAACGGGCCATCCCGGTGATTGAACTGTTAAAGACACATGCTTCAAGGTGTCCGTGTTGGGCGTGTGACGCCGACTCAGGACCATTCCTGTAATCACGGACCACATATTAGGGACAGCCGTAGATTCTAATATAGGTCGTTAAACCTAGAAACAAAAAAATCTGTACGGCGGGTTTGGTCGCAGTCCTCTGAATGCTCTCGCTACTGGGACTGAGATAGCGGAGTAAGACATGAATGTAGGTCATTATTCTTGAGGAATCGGTCGTCTCCTTTCCTGTAATACGTGGAGTCAAATTTGGGATAAGCATGACCACCTACATGTAGCGTAAGTAAAAATTTTCAGGCATTTAGCAAAATCATAAAAACAAAAACAAAAAAACCTCTTACGACTTCTGCTCTACATCATAAACTAACACAGGACATAAAAATAAGATACACTGAAGTGCCATTGAATTAGTGATACTGCCTAGTAACGCGATGAGAAACCTCTTATCTTAACGACGGCGGCCACACGACGAGGCATGAACTTCCCAGCTTACGAAAATATTCTGCAGGTAACGCCACATACACCTTCTCCAAAGCTGTCCATGATTCGCTTAAGTTCGCAGCCGATGGGGCATGTGCCCGAACACAGCCTTTTCGATGGTATCCCAAAGATGTTCGATGGGGTTTGAATCTGACCTTCTAGGTGGTTAAAAAAGCGTTTGAAATTCAACATAATGCATTTGTAATAATGCAGTATCCAGGCAGTACCTGTGGGATGGGCAATCTCCTTGCTGGAATACGCCATTGGGACTGGGATGCAGGCTGAACGTACATGGGTGTAAATGGTAGGCTAGGATGTCCACATATTTCGGGGTATTTTAAGTCGGCTGTATACGTAATAAAGATTCAAAAGCATTCCAGAAGAAGACACCTCAGACCATCACTCAGCCACCACCGATCTGTATCGTTCCAACTTGACATGAAAGGACCATGGCTTCATGAGGTTGAGGCCAGATCCGCTGTCTCCCATTGGCTCGATCCAGTTTAAATCTGGATCCGTCATTCCTGGCTTACGGTCCTCTGTGGTTCGGTGTCTGTGTACTTTGGCCAGGTAAAGCGTTGAGGTTGGTGCTGTGCTGTCAACAGTGGGACTCTTGTGGACCGGCGGGTCCCGATCCCTAGACGTTTAAGAGTACGTTGCTCTGTCCTTGCACTGTCATGGCGTCTTGGTCCACTGTTCAGATCGGTGGTGATGTGTGATATTGTCCGGCTCCTATCAGTTCGAACGACGCTGCTCAAACGGCGTACATCACCACCAGCTGCAAAGGCTGGCACACCTCTGCAATGCATTCGGAAGCTTATTCTTTTACCAGAAATTTCTGCAATGTATTCGGGAGCTTATTCTTTTGCCAGAAATTTCATATTCCTGAAACACCCTGGACTCTATATATTAGGTGTACAAAAAAGTTTTAAAGCGTTTTTTGTGTGACGTATACAGCTAATTTACATATCCGACATTCCCCGGCGTTGTTGTCATGTGACCGTAACTGGTCAAGAGTATAAAATGTGATACAGAAGTTTGCCCAACGGTCAAACGCACTTGCACATCGGTAGGTGAAAGATGGCAAGCGATAATGCATTTATTCGACGCTGCATTTGTTATGAATTTCATCAAGGAAAAACGGCTACAAAAGCATGTGCATCGATCTGTTCTGTTCTGGGGGAGAATATTGTATCGAAAAGCACTGTGAGTTTTGGTTTAGACGCTTTAAAACAGGTGATTCTGATGTTAGCGATCGAGGAAGTAGCGGCGCCCCGCAAAAGGTTGGACATGAGGAACTGCAAGCATTGCTGGATGAAGATTCGTCTCAAATGCAAAAAGAACTAGCTGAACTGATGGTAACTCAACAAACCATTTCCAATCATTTACGCGCAATGGGAAAGATTCAGAAGGAAGGAAAATGGGTGCTGCATGACCTGAGCCAGAGGAAGGAGGATGAGCGTGTCATGAAGTGTTTGAATCTGTTGAATAAACAACACAAAAAGTCTTTCCTGTGGAAAAACATTACCGGATATGAAAGGTGGATATGGTACGACACTCCCAAACGCAAAAAACCTTGGGTATACCCCTGTGAAGCAACGACTTCGACACCGAAACGCAATATTTACTCCAAGAAAGTTCTGCTGTGCATACGGCGGGATATGAAAGGTGTGCTCTATTATGAACTATTGGAGCAGGGTCAAACCGTTACTGCGGATCGATACAAGCAACAATTGCTGCGATTGAACTAGGAAATCTGTCGGTAACGTCCATTCACAGGCAAAGAATTGCGTCTCGTGAAATTACTGCATGACAACTCTAGGCCGCACGTCACAAAATCGGTCAAGGAAACGTTTTTGACACTTGACTGGGAAGTTTTCGGGCACCCGGCGTATAGTCCCGACATAGCTCCTTCAGACTATCATTTGTTCCGATCGATGCAAGATGGTTTGTCTGTTGTACGGTTCCGGACATGGGGCGAAGGGAAAAAATGGTTTGACGACTTCATCGCGTCACACGACGAAGTATTCTTCATGGCTAGAATCCGTCAGCTATCCAACCGATGGCGGAAGCTGATAGATAATGACGGCGCGTATTTTGATTCGTAAAGGTATTGTTGTTTTCTCTCAAATTACATGTTGCGTTTCCTTAAAACGCTTTAAAACTTATTTGTGCACCTGATATATAGCACAGGAAAACCGTAGTGTGTTGTGGACTTCCGAGATGGAATGACCCATCCTTCAATCTGCCCTCTGTTAAAAGCATCCCAATCACGTATCTTACTTGTCACGTCTGTAATCGATCACTATTGGGGAATTTATGGCGATGGCTGTGTTTCGCTATAGTTTCGGCCGGGTAGCACGATAATGCGGGAGTAGCAGCCAATCATTTGCATAACTTCTGTTATCACTAATTCTGACCCTGCAGTGTATATTTTAACTTGTAAAAATATTACATTCGTAGAAATTCTTATATATTAATAAACCGACAGATAATAGATATTCAAATAAGAAAATCTTTCTTCCTACTTTTTCATCGTTTCGTGCGCTTCGGTGGCAATAAGTGAAAAATATTTCAGTCGTTCTTGCAAATCATGTATTTCGCAAATCATTTGTGACTATTTTTAACACCAGAAGTAGCTACTGTAGCAAGTAGGTAGTGTTAGATAAAAAAAAAAGTGCTACATAGAGACATCCGGGTAAGCACATGACGAATTGTTAAACTTTTTAAAAATTGTGCGAGTCCCTTTACTGAATTCATTGGTCAATATCACATCTTTTTGCTAGTGTGAAACACCAAGCGATACATGTACTTTCACCAAGAGCTCACGTTGCAAAATAACACATTTTAATTAAAGTGTGACCAAGTTTTTGGAGGTCCCATCCACTTCACTTAAAAACCCTATGCTTTTCCAGTTCACATATTATAGTATTTATTCCTATCTCACAGATACACCATGTACTTCCAAAGATATCTAAAATACTTTTAATGATACAATTTTTTACAATATCTTATTTTTCTGTTAAACTGCATATATTTTAATACACTGACAAGCACCTACGAATTAGTTGTTTTTTTTTGGTAACACTTTGTCTATGTTATGTTACCAAGTACAGTAAAAATTCACACACTCTACTGTAATGATATCTATTGCTGAAAAATAGTTAAAATTTAGTTATATATATACAGTTTCCTTGCAAAGTTCTTAGGAAATCACACACTCTTGTCACAGACTTGTCCTTCGTTAGTCAGTTTCTATTTACACATGCAGCTGAAAAAAAACCGCGCAATTCTATGTTCACTCACACCATGTGTATCCATGTAATCCTTGAGTGAGAGAAATGAGCACTGTCCAAATTACACATAAACTTCCTATATTACTGTCGATTTAAAATTTATGTATAGCACAAAATCTCCCGAGCAAAGTAGTCGAAACACTCCAACAATGTATGTATTCGTTAACGTTTTCGAACATAACCATGTTCATCTTCTGACGCACACTTATCGATTCTAATAGCACATTGAACATGTGCTGTATTTTGACAAAACGGACGGGGCCTCCTGACTTATAATATTTTCACATATTAGTTCGCATATTATAGTTTATATTATGTGAACTGGAAAAGCATAGGGCTTTTTGAGTGAATTGGATGGGACCTCCAAAAACTTGGTCACACTTTAACTAAAAGGTGTTATTTTGCAACGGTGAGCTCTTGGTGAAAGTACATGTATCACTTGTTGTTTCACACTAGCAAAAAGATGTGATATTGATCATATGCTAAGTGTGTTTTTATGAGAGATTATAACTTACAAGATTATAATTTCAGACATTTACTAAATTCATTGGTTTAATTTCTTCTGTTATAAAGCTATCCAAAACTGCCTGCAAAAGTAGAGCGGCGAAATAATTGTTTAGATCCTTGTCATGCATTTTTACCAATTGTGAGGATTTTTTAAAATACCCCGAAGAGGGAAAACATTATGTTCGCCGGCCTAATATGATGTTGATCCTCCCCGTGCTATCAAAACCGCTCTTACCCGGCGAGGCATAGGCACTACAAGATTTCTAACGGTGTCTTATGTGGTATCTAGTGCCAACACGTCACCAGAAGATTCATTAACTCTTATCAGTTATCTTGACCCGGAGCGGATCGGATTTGCTGTTCCAACATAAAGCACAGATGCTCGATTGGATTGATTTCTGGGGAATTTGGAGGACAGAGCAATACCTAGGAGTTTTTCACACGTTCTGCGAATCATTCTTGAACAATGCAGGCAGTGTGGCATGACGAAGAAAAGTACTATTAGTATAGGGTATTACCGTTGCCGTGAAAGAATGAACCTGGTCTGTAATGATTTTTAGGTAGGTGGTAGATGTCATATTTTCCTGCCCATGAGTGACAGGGTCCAGTTTCGTAGCAGAACATTGCCCAAAACATTATACTTCCTCCACTGGCTTGTTTTCGTCTTCCGGTTGATCCTGTACCAACATGATAAATAAATAAACAACGACATCACTCTTTCTACGTTTTACCGACACGCAGCAACCTAAAAATTGTTATTCGGCCACAACTGGGGAATCGAATCCCAAATCTCTCGTTATTTAGCGGAGTGCGTTAGCCTTACACCACGGTGGCCAACAATTCACGGCGGTATGTGTGGTTTTTCTGTCAGCTTCTGACATCATAAATCCGTAAGATGGGCTAAGCTACTGAGACGTCTCCATCTGGTGGGCATTAATGGCACTGGCTATATATTAATTATAGCAGTTTATTTTATTTTATTTTATTTCCAATTTTAGCTGTTACATGAAATATTTCTACAATTAATACAATTATTAACATATCATTCTGAGAAATGATGAAGCAGTAAAGAGAATTAAGGAAATGGTCTACATAGTGACCTGACTTAGCCTTGAAACCCCGAAGTAATAGTCCAATAGAGCCCAGCGTTTCACAGATCACGAGAAGAAAATCGAAGTATCAGGATGAAAAAGACAATGTTCATTTTACATTATTCACCCACCCCTTTCGGGCTTGCTGTCTACTCCCCCCCGTTTTTTAAAATAATAATAAGATTATTAGTGTGCAAGTAAATACGTTTTAAGTTTATTATAATTGTTAATTAAAGTTATTTCAGATGATAAATGATTCCAATAGTGTGGGCCAGGATAATTTATGCTTTGCTTAATCAGTTCAGTTTTGGGCTTACAGTTAACCCTTTAACGACCATAACGCCCGTACATACAAACGGCCATAGCCGCCCAAAACGCCTCTCTAGAGTGAGTCAGATTTCCTGCCCTTACCTGTTCTTCAAATTTTCTCGACCTATGAGGGATCAGCAGGAGTCACCCTCAGTCACTATTGCTGTTATTAAACAAAGAAGTGAACCAACAGACAGTTTCGGGCGTTATGGTATTCGGAGTGATAAAAGATTTATGGGTCATGGTCGTTAAAGGGTTAAATCCAAAGGGCGAGATCAAAAGTAAAAATCCTCCAAATACGTGGCGTCAGTGAATAAACAAAGACATCGCTCTTTCCATGTTTTAGCAACACACAGCAACCGAAAAATTGTTATTCGGCCACTGCTGGGTAATCGAATCCCAGATCTCTCGATATCTAGGCGAGCGCGTTAGTCTTACACCACGGTGGCCAGAATGTGCCAACATTTCCCCAGGTCAAAGACGCACACCTACTCCTCCGTCCACATGGTGTAACAGGAAAAGAGATTCAATTGACCAGACGACCTTCTCTGAGTCATTCAATGTTCAGCTTTGATGCTGGAATATCCATTGTGGGCGCATTCGACGGTGAACAGAGGTTAACATGGGCACTCGTTGTGGCCTGCGACTACGCAGACCCATTCTCAGCAGTGTTTGATGTACTATGCGTTGTGACACATTAATCCCGTCACAAGCATTCAAATTACCGACGAGTTGCCGCAGAATGTCCTTCTGTTGGCTCGTACCATACGATAGCATTCACTCACCTCTAGCATCGATGAGCAGTAGTCGGCCTACACCTTGCCGGTAGTTCGTGATTTCTCCTCCTCAGATTGCTTTTTGAAGCTGCTAACCACGGCTAACCGTTTGCACTCCGTAAGCGTTGCCGCCTCGGGAGTGCTCTGATCCAGTGTCTGAACATTAGAAGTTGGCCTTTGCCAAATTCTCTAAGTTCGCTGCCTTTCCCATGTGAATAACAAGAATAACACTGATTAACAGAAATCAGAATCAGATGTTATTTATACTGTTTTATGACCTTCACACGCGCCATCGTTTACTTGTAGTTGCTGCATTTGCATAAAGATGCAGTGGTCGTAATATTTCGGCTGTAAGATGTATCACTTTCCGTTTGTTAGCAAGTTCTGAGGCTACGAAAATGCAAAATTATTGAATTTTGTTTTTATATGGAATTTTTCTTTGAATTATAGGTATGTCTAAAATTCTGTGAAACATATTTAGCATAAATCTATCTTTAGCTCTCCTAAACATGTAATCCAATGTTTGGCATCATGCCAATGACGTCCCCTACACAACTGACACCATAGCAAACGAACTAAGTGAAGAAAAAGCACAATTCGTACAATATGTCATAAAAACAAATACCACCGTCTATGTACGATATTTAATTAAAAGATGAAATCTATTTACAAATTAAAAACCTCCACTAGCACTTTCGGGGTAACACTTACCAAATTATCAGGTGGAACAGAGAGGTTAATGCAGTACTCGCGTACACTTATATAGGAGCGCAGCAATGCACCATGGTATAGTTCTCAAGCGTCACAAGGTTAAGGTGTTGCCATCGCAGCCGAGCAATAGACACAATTTCCGACTTTAGTTACACATAATACAGATGGTGTTGCACAGTTAAAATTGTCAAATTTACATGCTATTGTTTTTATTAACTCTATTTAATAATTATAATTTAAAGTTCAAATCGACGACGTGGTTTTTCCAAACTTTTGGTATGTCCACTGGCGTGTTATCATAACACACCTGTCCCCCAAGGCTTCAATGTACAGGCTTTCAGCAAGGTGTAGTGAGTGTACGTACGCAGGGGTGTTCAGCAGTCTAATGTTCGCCCAGTCTGGTTGCAAAGTTCCATTTACGACGTTTCTAAATAGTGCCGTATTATTGCGGAAAGTTCGAATATCATACTTATGTTCCTGAACACGAATACCCAAACTTTTCCGTGTCAAGCGTACATAGTTACTAACGTGTTCTCCTGTTGAGGTGTCTAACAGTGGTATGTTGTACACTCCCCATTTGCTCAAAAAAACGGTTGCTGCCCGATCTTTTCTAACTGATGATATGAGATTCTTTGATCGTGTACCGAATTGTATGTTATGCTTTGAGCATATGCGTGACAATGCGTTAGTGATGTGTGGGTACTGGTCCAATGCTCCCACAAACCGTTTGCTAGGCTTTGGGTCTTGTTCTAGACTTAAGGTTCTTTCTTTGCTAATTCTGCAGAATAATCTATTAATCAATGTCCTTGGGTATCCGTGTTTGTCCTCCAATTTAAAAATTAACTTTATTTCAGACTGTAGAAGACTCTCGCTTGAAGAATGCGTGTAGGCTGTTCTAGTTAGAAAGTTAATAGCAGATAGTTTTTGTGGGGTTGGATGTGGTGAAATTGAATGGAATAAGGCTATTGCAATCAGTTGGCTTACGTATAATAGCCTTATTCCAAATTTGTAAGCCAACTGATTGCAATAGCCTTATTCCATTCATATCTCTGCAAATAATAATTTTCTTAGTATTTGTTGCAGTGTGAAAAAAAGCTTTCTTTTACCATTGCAAAACACTTAAATTATTTCCCCATAACAAGTTAGTAAAATCATGCAATACATTTATTATATTACGCTTTCCAACATACCAGAAATCATTACTCAAGTTATTACTCAAATTATAAGGATAATGGCTGTGGAATAAATCTCGCTCCTGTATCTTAACCTTTGACCCCATGTCGATGATATTTAACAGAACCGGTTCAGTTATACCTCCGGAACAACATAATAAAGTTTTGTCGCAATCGAAACATTTTTAATCAAGTTATGAGGATAATCGATGTGGAATAAATCTCGCTCCTGTGTCTTGAACTTTGACCCCATTTCGATGATATTTAACAGAACCGGTTCAGTATACCTTCGGAACAACATTATAAAGTTTTGTCGCAATCGAAGCATTTTTACATAAGTTGTGACGCATAAAGGCATTGGAATGGATACCGCTCCTATGTCCTGACCTCTGACCCCATTTCGCCCATTTTCAATAGGGTTTGTTTCGAGGTGGTCCATTACCACACTACAACTTCACCGAAATCGAACCCTTTTTACGCAAGTCCTGATGCGTAAGGCTAATGGAATAAATCCCGCTCTTATGTCCTGACCGTTGACCCCATTTCGCCCATTTTCAATAGGGTTCGTTCCCAGGTGGTCCCTTACCACATACCAAAAGTTCATCGAAATCGAACCATTTTTACGCGAGTTATCGTGCGGACGGACGGACAGACAGACGAACAGACAGACGGACAAAGCGGGAGCATATTACGCTACTTCAACCGACGATTGGAAAGCGTAAAAAAAAACACTTTTTTTAAAGCAGACACCACCACTAATTTTCTTTATGTATTTTCACAATACAGGCCAAATTGAAGAGGATTTACTTGTTTTCTCTTAAACCTCCAGGCAGAGGAGGAGGATGTTATCAGAATTCCTGATATTAATTAGTATTTTCACTAACCCGCTGAGGCCTGGAAAACTGAGTTGCAACCTCTGGGCACATTCTTTCTTTGTTTTGTAAGAGAGAGAATTTTCTCTCTGTTTCCAAAACCAGAATTCAGCTATGTTGCTATGTGCTGCCCCGGTGGCGCAGTGGTCTAAACGATGGCTTCTGACCATTCGTCTGAGATGGGTCCGGGTTCGAATCCCGGTGAGGCATGTATTTTGTGTTTGTCTTACGGCGCTGGCTTCCTCTCTTACCTAAAACTAGTGGCCCTAAATAAGGGACGGGCGACTGCTTATCCCACTGAAATGCTCACGGTGGTTGGGCAAAATATATTCGCAAACGGTACTTTACTGTGTGTGTGTATATATACAGTATATACACGGAAGAGCAATTGAATTTGAGACAGCTGACGTTATGCAAATGTGGCGCTGTGTGCGGCCCTGTAAATGGAAACGACATGACATATGCAGCGATCCGACAATATAAAGAGTGATGCGACGGTAATCAGTAAGAGTCGGACGCGGTATGGGTAAGACGAAGGATCTAAGCGCATCTGATCGTGGGAAAATTGTCGGGGCCCGACGAATGGGTCACTCCATCTCGGAAGTCGTGCAGGCACTGGGATTTTCACGAGCCACTGTGTCACGGGTGCACCGTGAGTACATCGAATCTGGTAAAACCATCCCTGCAAGGGCCAACTTCCGTGGACAACAGCGTGTGGATGAGCGGAGTCATCGTCGGCTAGCTCGCATTGTAACAGCGGATAGACGGGCCACAGTGCAGGAAAGCACTCGGCAATTTAACGCTGGTGCACAAAAACGTGTAACCAGCCACACCATCCAGAACCATCTCCTCGCTATGGGGTACAGAAGCCATCGTCCACGAGGGTACCGCTGCTGACCACACACCACAGGGTGCAAATATTAGTATGGGCGCGGGAACATCGCCACTGGACCCCAGACATGTGGGAAAATGTTGCCTGGACTGATGAGTCGAGATTCACGTTGGTACATGCGGATGGCAGGATACGAGTACGGCACAAACCACATGAAGCGATGGATCTTTCTTGCCAGCAGGGTACTACTCTTCAAGCTAGTGGGGGTGGCATTTTCGTCTGGGGATGGTTTACGTGGACTGAAATGAGACCCCTGGTATGTTTAAGCAGAGGAAGTTGAATCACATCCGAAGAAAGAGGTGAAAGTGCACTATTTCTCCACATAGTCTCCAGATTTACTGAGACACATGTCCTACCGTTTAATAAATATATCAATTCCGATACAAAAGAAGGTTGACTTTCACATGAAGCGAGAAGTGAACAACTACTTCCCCACACACTCTCCAAATTTATTTAGACGCTTGTCTCAGCGTTTGATAATACGCTTATTGAAAGAAAAAGACGCACGCCGAAGGAATCGTCCAATCTAGGTGAAAATGGTTATGTGCAATGTACATGTATAGGAAAGGAAATTATTGCCATTCCAAAGCAGTTGGACCATTTATTCGGATGAGGGACACAAGTCAGTACGTTGTAGCGCAACCTCTAGCTCGGATGCAAGCAGTTGCCCGGCGGGGCATAGACGCATACAGGTCACGGATACTGTCCTGAGATAAAGCATGCCGGACAGTGTCCAAATTGCGGGCAAGTTCGCCGACATTCCGTAGGAAGAGTGCCATGGTGTCCTAAACATGTTCGATCGGTGAGAGGAGGGGAGATCGGGCTGGCAGTGGAAGGTTGTGGATATTACGAAGGCAGGCCTGGGAGTGCCGTGCTGTATGTGGTTGGCCATTATCCTGTTGAAAAACTGAGTAGGGGTGATGCGACAGGAATGGCAACATAACAAGTCGTAGAATGTCGTCGATGCACCTTTGAGTTGCGACGGTGGTACAGAGGACTCCCAAGGATGTCCGGCTATCGTAAGAAATGTCTCCTCAGTCACTCACGATAAAGTCATAATCCGGGTGTTGGCCGGCTGATCTCCAGACACGTTTGCACTGGTCATCGGCGCCAAGTGCAAACCGTGACTCATTACTGAAGACAACACGACACCTTTGGACAGAATCCCACGTTGATCAGGCCCGACACCATTGCAACCGGTGCCATCAATGGTCGCTGGTCAGTGATATGTGGTGATGTGGCCTCCTCGAATGTAGTCCACGTGCCACAAGTCGACTGCCAACGGTCTACATGACCACTTCCGTGCCTGCAGACGACGCAGCATGGCCGCACGGATGTCTGGGAGCGACGAATTACGTTCACACAATCGCTAGGTTTTCGCGTTCTGTTGTTGCCCCTAGCAGCCCACTGCCCGGGTGCCGTTGAATTGTGCCCTCCTCGACGATCCACGCCAACGTCGTTAGATTGCCGCGTCTCTCCAACCCACATGCTTGGCAATATTGCGACTTGACCAACCAGTTTTTCTCAGTCCAATTCTACGTCTTCTCTCAAATCGTGCACGGATCCGACGTCGAGGCATCCTCAAATAGTCCGCGGAGGTTGATGCAACCGTAATCCGCTGTCACAGTTGTCCCTGAATGCAAACTTTGCACTTGATATACCATCCTCGGTGCTGGGTTTCCATGCGCTGTGGCAGGCCACCATTTAGTCAATGGTGGTTATTCTTTGATCATTTACATATTCGACCCTGAGGAACTTACATGCGGAGTTTCACGACTTTCTCGGAGTGCTTCGTATTTCTTGGCAAAGAGAGTATTATCAATTCCTATACAGAAGAATACCGTCATCAACCTATTGACCAAGAAGACACCTCCTGATTTCATATATTACACAAACAAATATACTGTACTGCCATTATAGGTACTGTACACAAATAAAGCTTAAACAAATCAGAGATCATCCACAAACTCTAAAATTAAAGTCTGGAAGGCATGTAACACGTAATCGCAGGTAGAGACGTTTGGCATATAAAAGCTACAACCATAAGGATAGTTAACATTTCATAGCAAATAAATATGTATACATTTTGCGTATACTGGGTAACATCCGCAAATGTCTCCAAGGTGAGATGTAAGAACGTAACCTAAAGATTTCTTCATAAGGAGTGTGATCGCCTCGTATGGCATATAAAAGCTACAACCATAAGGATAGTTAACATTTCATAGCAAATAAATATGTACAAATTTTGCGTATACTGGGTAACATCCACAAATGTCTCTAAGGTGAGATGTAAGAACGTAACCCAAAGATTTCTTCATAAGGAGTGTGATTGCCTCGTATGGAGAGAAAGCTCTCACATCGACGGTACACACTCATCACAAGGCTGTTTTATGAAATCTGGAGAAGAAAAAATCCATTCCTCGATGAAGGAGGTACGTCGCTCGAGAAGTGTTTTGGAAGGGATGCTACATGTCGAAATAAAACAGTCCACGCATGCTCTATAGGATTCATGTCTGGAGATCTGGCTGTCCAGTTCATACGCCACATATCCTAGCTCTGCAAGAAATCATCGACAAGCTGAAGCCCGAGTGGGCAAACGTTGTAATCCATTAAAAGGAAAGGCCAACAGCTACCCAAAATTATTTGACATCTGGTTCTAGGATCTCGTCCCTATAGCGTTGAGCACTCACATTGTCTCATGCGAACATATGAAGTGGTTTGTCGGCGTTGAACTCACTGCCACCGGACATAAGCATAACAAAACCCTACGAAGGATTCTCCTTGTTGGACCTTTGCAGCATCATTATGAGTTCTCTGTTCGTTCCAGATTAAATACCAACGACAATCTGCTTATAGCCTGAATCTCAATTTGTCTGTACAAAGAACACCGGCCCATTCGTCTGGACTTCAGGAAGGATGTTGCCTGCACCAGTTCAAGAGAGCTCTCCTGTGAGATGCTGTTAGCGGAACACAAACAATGGATCTCCTGTAATAAAGGCCAATTACATTAAGCCTTCGTAATATCGTTTGCCTTGATATAATAGTCTATAACGTAAGCCTTTTTCGTGAGCAAGGTCGGCGTTACGCTAAGTATAAAACCATTAAATAAGAATACGATGCAATAGTTTACGGCCAGACGAAACATAAACAGAAGTCAACTTACGATAACTTTTTATTGGTCCAGCAATACTTCAGTAGATCCAACATATAACACAGCAGGTAAACTTTACATTTATTTTAGCGATCGAACGTCTACACACACACACATCCGCCTGAGCAAATGTTGTATCGTCCTTTTTATCTATCGTTCTTATCACATTCATACGTCACTTTCTCTCTGACCTCAAATGTTGCCAACCTCATTCTTGTGAGAGAGAAGGTATCACGTTAAGTTTGGAAGTATAAAGGAGAACAAACTCAAATTTACATACGAAAAAGAACTAAAAATGAAAGTTATTTTAGAATATACCTCACAAGTCCCAGTGGAGCGGAGAGCTCAGAAAACAATTTCTGGGCTGTAGAGGACCTACCGGGTGCGCCATATAAAAGAGGCGCCGTGGCCAGACGTTGTTAGGCGGGTTAAAGTTGTTTGGCGGGTTTCCAGTTAAAACCGCTTTGTTCCACTTCTAACTGGTTTCTGCGTTTACAGCTGCAAAGGAATTCTCCGGAATGGTTAGTCACAAGTCACAGGCAGAGCAATGTAGGTACGCGGTCATAAGTGTAAGTGAAGGGAGAACAAAGGCAACGGAAATGGTTTTAAGTACGGAACAGCGGATTTTAATTGTGGAGCAGTATTTCAGAAATGACTCATACAAGGTTTTAAATGAGTTCTTTACAGAAAAATTTCCACATTGAGCAGTCCCGGCGAAATCAGTGGCACAGAAGTTAGTGCGGAAATTTCGTGAAACCGGCTCGGCGTGCAACAGGAAAAGAAACAACCCAAGACAATTTGTACCGAAGACAATATCAAGGATGTGTGCACAATGATGTTACAAAACCCTCGGAAGTCGATTCACCAATTATCGTCTGCAACGGGAATATCTGCCACGTCATGCCGACGCATACTTAAGGTGGATTTGCATATTTTCGGCCGTACAAAGTTATGGCACTCCAATAACTTAAAACTCCTGATTACGCAAAAAGGATGCAATATTGTAAGTGGTTTCAGGAGACCATTGTCAGCGGTGAAATGCACCCAACACTTTATTACATGACAGATGAAGCATGGTTTCATCTGTCCGGGTATGTCAATGCGCAAACAGCAGGATTTAGACCGACACGAATTCCAGATGGACAATGGAGACTCCTCTGTACGACCAAAATATAGGCGTTTGGTGTGCTGTGTCTGCGAAGAGGATAGTCGGCCCATTCTTTTCCACTGACACCATCAACTCGGAGCGCTATGTTCAGCAACTGTTCAATCCATTTGTTGCCGCACTTACAGAAGAAGAGCGAACATCTGCTCTCTTTCAGCAGGATGGTGCAACGGCGCATACTGAGCGGAACAGTCTACGGGATGTGCATGAAGTGTTTGGGGAGCACAGAACTGCATCGAAGGTACTATGGCCACCCAGATCACCCGATTTTTCTACCTGTGATTTTTATCTGTGGCGAGCATTGAAAGGGAAAATGTACGCAAGTAATTCGCACACGCTTGATGAATTAAAAGTGAACATTACGGATGCCATAGCCCAGATTACTGCATGCCGATGAGTTTTTGCGCGTTACGAACAACATATTCCGTCGTGTGCAGCTGTGTCTTCATGTCGGATGACAGCACTTTCAGCAATTGTTGTAAACGCAGGTAAATTACTCCTGTTTTCTGTCACTTCAACTATTCTTTACCATGTATAGTAACATTGCCTGACTGTTATCGTTCATTATACTCGGGCCTCTTGTGACGTGCCTGCGTCGCAGGACGCACAAGACATAAAGGCAGATAGTAGCGAGAACGAACTTCTGCGTAGCTCAGTTGGTAGAGCTACTTATTCCGGAAGAAGAGGACTCGGGTTAGATGCCCGGCTTGGACAAAAATGACGGAGAAACTTACTTCGTTATCATGGCTCCCGAATTGACCCGGCCGTTAAAGATCTCGCAATGGTGTGATGTTCTTTCCACACCGCGAGACAGGAAAAATCAGAGAATCCCTTCTTCAGCGCTTCGTAAAAAAATGTGTGTGATGTTGCATTTCACACACCAGATTGACTGGGAGTTCTCAAGTGCACGTTCTTCAGCGGATGGATGCCTACAACGATACATGGTCCCGACTGACCCGTGGACCATGCCCGGCCCTCTTTCGGGGGGGGGATGTGACGTGCCTGCGCCGCAGGACGCACACGACATAAAAGCAAAAGGCATATAGCGTCGAGAACGAACGTCTGCGTAGCTCAGTTGATAGAGCGACTTATTCCGGAAGAAGAGGACTCGGGTTCGATGCCTGGCGTGGACAAAAATGACGGAGAAATTTACTTCGTTATTCTATTTTATATGGCACACCCTGTATTATGCCGTGCAGTTAAAGGGACATAACATTCCTCACTAGATGTCATACGCCCTGGACGGCCTTAGGCAAAACTTCATGGAACCCCACTGGTGTTAAATTGCTCACATAACAGTGAAACTACTCAGGGGTGGGTATTCAGTCCTATCGCTTGCCACCTAAGATTATCGGATGCAGTTTTCGAAGCATAAGAAAAGCATTTGCAGTCACGGGAGCACTTCTTACATGCGCTGTCAAGGAGAAATGCCACTGGTGCTTCCCGTTGGCTTTAAATATACACTGGTGTGCAAAAATTAAGGACGAAGAGGATAAATTAGCATAACAGCGGAACTAGCAGGAAGAACGGACCGAAGCAGAACGGACCGAAAGACCACTCAGGAGATAGACTAGGGTCCGGTGCGGTAGTGCATGCGCATATATGCAGCATGACGTACGGGGGGGAGAGTGTTGCGGAAGGGTATAAAGCACACGGGTGGTGTACGCTCAGCAATTCGGTGAATGCTGAGCACGGTGTACATCGGTTTGAACGACGTCGAGTTGCTGCCACCGTGTCATATGGCCAACAGGCAATCCAGTACACGACATCTGGATGACTTTACCCCAGGTCGCGTCATTGGGAAGTTGGAAGAAGGTCGAAGTGTGACTAGTGTGGCCGGGGAGTTCGGGATCGCTCACAGCATCGTTTCACGAGCTTGGAGAGCATTTCAAACGACAGGAACAGCTGCTCGAGAATTTGGCAGTGGTTGTCCACGAGCAACGATGGTAATGGACGACCGGCATATTGTCCTACAGGCGATAAGAGACAGACGGCAGACAGGGGAGAAATCTCAAGGCACATGCAACAGATAACTGGACGTCCGTTATCGCGTTTAACCGTGGTCAGGAGGCTGCTCAAGTAGGTATATTTGCACGACGACCAGTACGGTGTGTGCCATTAACGCATGCTCATCGGAGACGGCGGTTTCTGTGGTGCCAGGAACACAAGAACTGGACACATCAGCAATGGGGTCGAGCTCTCTTCACGGATGAGAGTCGATTTAGTCTTACGAGCGATTCTGGATGTATACACATCTGGAGAGAGCAGGGAACACGCAATCACACCTCCAACATCATCGAAAGGGACCGGTTTGGAGGTGGCGGAGTTCTTGTTTGGTGCGGTATCATGCTTGGTAGCCGTACTGACCTCCACATCTTTCATGGAGGTTCAGTCACCGGTGTCCGCTATTGTACCGAGGTTTTCCTGCCTCACGACGTGCGTCTGTTTAGAGATGCTGTGGGTCCTGAGTTCCTCTTCATGGACGACAATGCTACACCTCATCGTACAGTGGCTGTTGCAGAGCTGTTTGAGAGTGAAGATAATCAACGCATGGATTGGCCCGTAAGGTCTCCGGACCTAAATCCAATCGAACACGTGTGGGACCTTCTCGGGAGACGCTTGGCAGCACGTCACCAGCCGCCAGTAACGATTCCGTAGATACGATTGGCGCTACAAGAGGAATGGGCCGCGATGCCTCAACAGCTCCTGGACAACCTCGTTCTCAGCATGGACAGACGTTGTAAATCCCGCAACGCAGTCAGGGGTGATCATATCCCCTACTAAAGACTGGATTTTTCTTGGCAGCCGCCTGTCACATGGACGTTTCTATCTTTTGTCCAGTTGTGCTCGAAGCTACCTTTTCAATAAAGTGCCTTTGTATCGTTTGGATTCTTTGTTTGGACGGTTTTGCTCACTTGTGCCATATTCTTACATCTTGGGGATCTTATGGTATGATTTGAGTCGATGTGGGGCACTTCTGCACGACGTTACATTCGAAAAACCGTCTCGTCCTTAATTTTTGCACGCCAGTGTATAACGCAGGTTACATATTGGGCAGCATTTTGCTCACTGATCACTGACATTACAGGTTACATTTTGCTCACTGATCATTGAGATTACAGGTTACGTTTTGCTCAATGATCACTGACACATTTCCTACGATATTACACTGCAGGAATTTTTTCTCGTGTCAATTTGCATATGTTTTTTGAACATTGTAACTTTTCCTCAAGCGCTTTGGATTATCTGTCCCCCTATTTCCACCCGGAATTTAATTTCGGGCACCAGTATGTGTTTTTTGGCCATTTTAAACGTCTATGGCACCATTATAGTCAATTTATGTAAATGTTTGCAACTCTTGTGTGTATTGAATTAAAATATACCTTCCTGACAGTGGCTTACAATAGGAAGGAAATTTTTTTGTTTTTCTGTTATTTTAGACAGGCACGTGACATAAGGAATAGGCAGCTGATGTCTGAATGGGACTTACTCCTTCCCGATCCAGCACCAGAAGATGACGCCACTGCACCTATACCTACCAGTTACCCAGAGGTACGTCCTAAAAGGCATTTAATGGTTGTTTCCTTTTCTGTCTCCTGTAATTTTCTTTGCTTTAAACTTTTTAAGTGCAATAAAGATAACTGTAGCATAATGCTATTTCTTTTTTTACCGAGCAGTGTTTTTGGAATATCCAAGGTTAATGATGAATACAATGAATGATAAGGAAATGACGCTGCCGAAAATAAAATCAGTGCGAGTAGTAAGCTAATGTTAAATTAAATTTTTAATTTGTTGGGGGTGTCTTCTATCAATTCAACTACCATTCTTTTCATTTGTAACAGAAACACTTCTATTTACCAAACGAAAGTCATCGCTCTTTCCACGTTAATAAGTGAGTCACGGAAAAATTCTCATCGACCGCCACCGGGAATCGAACCCAGGGTCTTCCAGTTACACACCGGGCATGCTACCACTGCACCACAGAGGCCTCGAATTCTCCAGACTCACATGTGATTAACTGCCAAACCACATGGCAGGTTGCTTCATGGAGCCCCGCACAATGCAGGGGATTCACCAGAGATGGAAAGCAGCAACTGAACAAATAACTAGGAGGCGAATAAGTAATTAATTCATACACTCGACGGGGATCAGGAACACCAAACAGATTAACGTGGAAAGAGCGATGCCTTCTGTTTGATGTTCCTGATCCCCGTCGAGTGTATGAATTAATTACTTATTCGCCTCCTAGTTATTTGTTCAGTTGCTGCTTTCCATCTTTGGTAAATCCCCAGCACTGTGCGGGGCTCCATGAAGCAACCTGCCATGTGGTTTGGCAGTTAATCACATGTGAGTCTGGAGAATTCGAGGCCGCTGTGGTGCAGTGGTAACATGTCCGGCGTGTAACTGGAAAACCCTGGGTTCGATTCCCGGTGGCGGCCGATGATAATTTTTCCATGACTCACTTATTAACGTGGAAAGAGCGATGTTTGGTGTTCCTAATCCACGTCGAGTGTATGAATTAATTACTTCTATTTACTTCCTGCATCTTCTGAAACAGCCAGTTTGCGGTCGTGAGTAAAATTACGACCCCTTAAACGACCGTTCTACCTGAGCCTAATAGAGCCCAAAGTCAGCCGTGACTTGCTCGTGCATTGGCTCCAAATTTTGGCACTCTCCAAAGGGGAAAATAACACAGCTGCTGGGTTTTACCAAAGATGCTTGTTTCCACGACAATGTAATTCCTTTTCCTCTCTCACCTCAGCAATAAAACCTATACCAGGCGATAAGAGTTCCCTTCAAGATCTTTATTTTGCGAATCATGACCAACGGCATAAATGAAGAAGCCATGATATGCGGAAACCGCCATCACGGTGTCTGCGCTTTTGAGGACGGTGCCGAAAACGTAGCTTTTGTGGCAACTTCCTGATCGCAGTCTAAAGATGGGTGGATGTTAGAACGAAACAAGCCCATTTTGCCAGTGGTGGGATTCGAAACCACGCTTCCTCGCTCCAGGGCCAGTTGTTCTGCAGACTAAACTACGCCGATTAAGCTTATAGCTGCAACTTTGTTGTCCTGATATGTGCGGTACCTGTGAGGCAGGTACGTCACAACATATAATGGGGAAACACAAGAACGCTTTCTTTTTTGTTTTTACCTGAAAAGTAAAATCTCAAAAATTGTTAACTTTCCTTCACACTTTGCCAAGCCTTAGGATTGGCAGTGTTTACATTAATAAGAAAATGCTAGTTTAAAAAACTTATTTTTTTTATATGTTTTTATTCCTCTCTATATATTTTTATGCTCTTTGTTGTTGTTTTTTACTCATTTCTCGAGACTTCTGTGCATCCTTTTGAAACTTTTTATACCACTATATATTTGTTTCTACTGAAACTTCTGAGACATGATTCAATGTCATGAAATTTGGCACGAATTTTAACAGCTCGTTGAAAAAAATATCTAATTTTAAAGGAGGCAAAAGGGGAAACCCGTGTTCTATCTTAAAGAGAGAGAGAGAGAGAGAGAGAGAGTGAAACTACAAATACCTCTCACGGTTCTCAACCCTCACGTTCGCGACTGCTGCGACAAGTCTCAATTTCAATTCCAGGCAGGTACGAATGCTCCTACCACTAAATATCCTTCGCGCGTCGGATGGACACGTTAAGCTGTCGGACCACGGGTAATGCCCCCCCCCTCCTGGTAATGAATAAAGGCGTCTCTCTCTCCCTTCTACCTGGCTTCCGTGTGACTTCCCTGTTGGGCACTCTAGCCCAAATCTCTTAGCTACCTACTTTTAAGGGTTGATTAAAACCTGGTGTCAGACACTCCCTTGCTGAATTCCTTTACATATGATTTAACACTGAGAAGATGTTTGAATATCATAGGGGAATACGTCGCCATGACGATCAAACATCTTCTCCCTAAATGGCCACTTGGAGAAACAAGGCAAATGGGAAAAGCAACGCTTTCTGATGCTTTGGCTTTACAGGTCATTCGTTCGAGCGGCATTAGGATCGCGAAACATACCCCGAATGAATTCGTTCCAGCGGTGTTCGACCCGCTTCTTACGCAGCGAACATATTAGTTCGTGCTTATTTCAGCCAATTTTACTAACCCGATAAGTGACACATGGGGATAAGAGACATGTGAAGATTGGTTGATATGAGTTCTTTTTCTCCAGTCAGTTCTGTCTACCATCATTCATTCTTTACATTCTCCTCCATGTAGTTTTCACGAGTGAAGAGTCCATCTCATTCTAAATATTTTTCTGTTCCATTTTTCTGGAAGTTATGTGTTAATCCATTACTTCCGTCATAACTTTCGTCACACGGCTTTCTTTGAAACCTCAGACTTCTTTCCTCTCAATTTTATCCGTTTTAGTAACAGCAAACATCATCACTCTTCAGCATTTTCCTTTCAGCGCTACTTGGGTTTTTCTCCACATGACATCTCACTGGCTAAATCTTAGCACTGTACCTTCTAAGAGACAGATTTACTGTTGTCTGTAAAACTTTAGTTCCGGTCCTCATCTGGAGCCTTCTATCGCATTGTAGCATGTGACTTATACTGTCTATTGAACCTTTCGCTTTCTTTAATATAAATTTTGGTTTCCTCTTGTTATATACACTGGTGTGCAAAAATTAAGGACGAAGAGGAGAAATTAGCATAACAGCGGAACGAACAGGCAGAACGGACCGAAAGATCACAAGACCACTCAGGAGATAGACTAGGGTCCGGTATGGCACGGCATGCGCATATATGCAGCATGACGTGGGGGGGGGGGGGTGTCGGTAGAGTATAAAGCACACAGGCGGTGTACGCTCAGCAAATTGGGGGCCGCGGGTGGCTTAGTGGGCAGCGTTCGTGACTGCCGCGGAAAGGACCTCAGGTTCGATCCCAGGTAGGTACGAACGCTCGATCCACTAAATATCCGCCGTGCGTCGGATGGGCACGTTAAGCCGTCGGACCCCGGGTACTTGCCCCCCGGTAATAAATAAGGGCGTCTTCCTCCCCCTTTCTACTTCGCTTCCGTGTCACTTTCCTATCGGGCACTCCAGTCCAAATCTCCTAGCTTCCTATTTCTAAGAGCTGTTTAAGGCCTGGGGTCAGACACTCCCTTCATAAAATCCTCTTCATATGATCATGATCATGCTCAGCAAATTGGTGAAAGCTATTGCACGGGGTACATCGGTTTGAACGACGTCGAGTTGCTGCCACCGTGTGATATGGCCAACAGGCAATCCAGTAGATGACATCTGGATGACTTTACCCGAGGTCGCGTCATTGGGAAGTTGGAAGAAGGTCGAAGTGTGACCAGTGTGGCCGAGGAGTTCGGGATCGCTCACAGCATCGTTTCAAGAGCTTGGAGAGCATTTCAAACGACAGGAACAGCTGTCCGAGAGTTTAGCAGTGGTCGTTCACGAGCAACCACGGCGGCTGACAACCAGTATATTGTCCTACGGGCGAGAAGAGACAGACGGCAGACAGCGGGAGAAATCGCTAGGCACAGGCAAGAGACAACTGGACGTCCGTTATCGCGTTTTACCGTGGCCAGGAGGCTGCACAAAGGTGGTCTATTTGCACGACGACAAGTACGGTGTGTGCTATTAACGCCTGCTCATCGGAGACGGCGGTTTCTGTGGTGCCAAGAACACAAGAACTGGACACATCAGCAATGGGGTCGAGTTCTCTTTACGGATGAGAGCCGATTTAGTCTGACGAGCGATTCTGGACGTATACACATCTGGAGAGAGCAGGGAACACGCAATCACACCTCCAACATCATCGAAAGGAACCGGTTTGCAGGTGGTGGAGTTCTCGTTTGGGGCTGTATCATGCTTGGTAGCCGTACTGACCTCCACATCTTCCAAGGAGGTTCAGTCACTGGTGTCCGCTATTGAACCGAGGTTCTCCTGCCTCACGTGCGTCTGTTTAGAGGTGCTGTGGATCCTGAGTTCCTCTTCATAGACGACAACGCTTCACCTCATCGTACAGTGGCTGTCGCAGAGCTGTTGGAGAGTGAAGATATTCAACGCATGGATTGGCCCGCAAGGTCCCCGGACCTAAATCCAGTCGAACACGTGTAAGACCTTCTTGGGAGATGCTTGGCAGCACGTCACCAGCCGCCAGCAACGATTCCGCAGCTGCGATTGGCGCTACAAGAGGAATGGGCCGCGATGCCTCAACAGCTCCTTGACAACCTCGTCCTCAGCATGGACAGATGTTGTAAATCCTGCTGCTCGAAGCTACCTTTTCAATAAAGTGCCTTTGTATCCTTTGGATTCCTTGTTTGGACGGTTTTGCTCACTTGTCCCATATTCTTACATCTTGGGGATCTTATGGTATGATTTGAGTCGATGTGGAGCACTTCTGCACGACGTTACATTCGAAAAACCGTCTCGTCCTTAAGTTTTGCACGCCAGTGTATAACTATAATGAATGTCGCATCGAAACTCAGATTTTTTAGGTCATGCAGGCAATTAAGTCAAGTAAACTTGGATAAAATAGGGCCGTGTATCGGAACGTGTGTGTTAGGTGATAGAGCTATCATCGAGATCCAAGCGATAGATGAGATAGGACAGTGTTACTGCTCTATATCAGCATGTTTAAAAGCTACTTGCTTTTGTTAATTGTGAAGTTACCTACAATTTTTGATTCGTCTGTAGCGATTGAAGTTTAATCAAAGAAGATTGCGAAATTGTCTTCAATTCCTGTTTCCTTGTGTACATTTGTTAGACAGTCGTAATAAATTTATTCAACTTAGTATACTAATTGAAAGTCCTCTTTTAACACCATTCTTTTGAAAGTCGAACCCTAAAACTCTGCAAGCATTGATTTACAGTCCAGTCTAATGAATAGACTCAAAAAATGAATAGACAGTGTAATGAATAGACTGAAAAGATGAATAGACTCAAAGATGAATAGACTCAAAGATGAATAGACTCAAAGATGAATGGACAGTCTAATGAATACTCAAAACCCAATCTAATGAACAGACTCATGAATAGAGACATTACGGCACGTCATGCAGAAAAAAAGATCCAACAGAACCCTAGTATCGTTAACGCAATGGTGATCGCCATCTATGACCGGGATGGCGGCATATGTACATATGCAGTACCTGCAGAACAAGCGGTATATGTAGCATATTTTACGCGTTTTCTCGAATATAACCTGCGTCCTGCTCGCCGATAGAAGTGGGGTCATTTGCTGGAGCATACTCCGATAATTTCGCATGCCATACAAAGTTTGTCGCTTACACATTTCACTATATAAACATTACCTTCATGCCATCAGTCGGTTGTTCTCGTATATAATTGAAACTATGTACTGTTAAACCTCGAGTAGTTAGTTCATAAACAATTCTTAATAGCACACTGAGTCAAATTAAGCAACCGAACAGCCAGAAGATAGAAGTCTTGAAAACACTTACGACCAAATGGCCTTTATTGCCGAAACTACACGGCACTTCAGATTCATAACGTATCACAAATGATCACATCGGCATAATTCATAACACCGAACCTCTATGAAATTGGGACCGACGTGTTTACATCTAATTTATCAATTACAACAAATAACTACAGTGATCTATCAACAGCACGCCATAACATCACACCGCACTTTGTCTGCCAGCTCCAGACATTATGTATCGTTCTTCGCTTTGACAAACACGTACACGTCATTCACTCTTAACCTCAAAACTACTGGGAACATAACATTCCGTGAGTCAGGAAATTTAACGTTAAGGTTGAAACTCTTCAAGAGAACGAACTCAAAATGTACGTACATAGAGAAACAACTAAAAACGATAGTTAATTTAGGGTATATGTCATAAACAATGCTCGTTGCCATATTGCTGGCGTTGTTACCGGCCTATTCTGTCGATCGGGTTGGGAAGTGTTGTACCACCATCCATATTCGCCTGACTTGAGTTCCTGTGACTTCGATTTGTTTCCAAAGATGAAATCGGCGCTTCGGGGATTGGAAGGCCACTGACTACATTGTAGGAGACATAGTCCAGTCCATGGGGAAGATCAACACGTCTCGCCTTGTTCGTAGCATACATAGACTTCCACGCACATGGCAGCGGGTTCTGAGTAATGCTGGAGACTATTTCGAAGGGATATAGCCAACTGTGGTCGAATCCCATGTAACATTGCAATGTAACCAATACGTTCTCACTAATAAATTTTCAACTTTTGTACATAAGTCCCACAATAAAAATAAGGCAATCACTGATATCCTTACCTCATGCTGAATGCAATAAGGTACACCCCCGACTGTACCCCGATGAGCTATTACATTATGACCACCCCTAACCTAGAGAAATGAGCGCGGTTGGAGACCGAAAGGTGGCGCAGGTGAAGTTCACAGAGTAGTATACAGGGTGCATAGGAAAGTCCCTTTAGCCTGAAATAACTTGCGAACGGAGAGAGCTACAGTTATGCAAGTGAGATAACGGTATAGTAAAGCAACTATGCCCGATCTAATGCATCCAATGGCAGCGCCCCTAGTGGCGAAATGCGGAAGTAAGCCATTGCAAATCGAAAACAAAAAGAGATAGAGCAAAAGTTCCAATTACAAAGTTGTAGAACATCAATTAATTAGTACAAACGAAATTTGTTTCACACGGATAAGATAAATTGTCCCCTAAATACCCTAAAATGTCGGGAATCGATGCGCGACCTTTTGTGTGAACATTCGAAGGGAACAGGCATAGGTATGAGCAAATACACACAATTTATTGCATAAATGCATACTTATGTCAATACAGTTTGATGACGTCAAACAAAACAAAAACGAAAAAGGCAAACTGGCGCACAGTGATAAAAAGTTAATGTCGAGTATGTTCGAAGAGTTCGCCATTGCCCACGATACACATTTGTATTCGCGAAAGTAACTCTGCATGCACATTCCTGAGCATGGAACGTGTCACACCATTGCAAGCATCTGTAACACGACGACGTAGATCCAGAAGACTTGTAGGCGCTGTTGCATACACCTGATTTTTTGAGTGAAACTCGCCATTTTCACACAGCGCACGTAGACCGAAACTTCTGATCAGGGTACATCCTGCTACTGGTTCTTATATCGTAGGTACGGTACAACGTCACAATCTGCATTTGCATACGGCTACATTTGCGAAATGTGCATATGCAGATTCGAATCGTCGCACATCGATTTCGGACGTTTTAGGGTAATCAGGCAACAATTTACCTTATCTGTGTGAAAAAAATGTCGTTTTGTACTAATTAATTGATGTTCTACAACTTTGTAGTTGGAAATTTAGCTCTATCTCTTTTCATTTTCGATTTGCAATGGCTTACTTCCGCATTTCGCCACTAGGGGCGCTGCTATCGGTTATATTCGATCGGGCGTAGACGCTTTACTATACCGTTATCTCACTTGCATAACTGTACCTCTCTCCGTTCGCAACTTATTTCAGGCAAAATGGTCTTTCCTATGCACCCCGTATATACAACCCGAGGACCGGGTTTCGGTTACTAAAGTGTTGGGAATCAGAATGGGAAAAGCTGACGATTTATCTGAGTTTGATAAAGGACAAATTGTGATGGCACGGCACCTCGGAACTACGATCTCGGAAACGGCGCCACTTGTGGATTGTTCACGTGCCGCTGTAGTGAGTATGTACCAAAATAGCTCAGCGATGGCCAAACGACGTTCCGTCGTTTGGCCATGTGTCGTCCGCAGCTCATTGATGCCAGAAGGAAGCGGAGACTGTCGCGCATTGTTCACAGCAACCGCAGGGCCACAGTGTGAAAAATCACCTGCAGCAAAAACAGTGGTGATCAGTGCAATATGTCACAGCACCCAGTTTATCTCAGACTTCTGCATATGGGCCTGCGTAGCCGAAGACCCAGCCGGATCCTATGCTCTCTGCACGTCCTCGCCAACAACGCATACAATGAGCCCAAGATCATCGAGAATGATTGGAAGGATGTGGCCTGGTCTGACGAATCAAGATTCTTGGTGCATCACGTAGACCACCGTGCGCTGTTACGCTGATTACCAACTGAAACTAAGGCACTTGGGTGCACTGTTGGGTGGAAACAGGCCGTTGGCGGCGGTGTTACGCTGTGGATGACATTTTTCTTGGGACACTTTAGGTTCCATTATCCCACGATAGGATAATGCGCCATGTCACACTGCCAGATTCGTCAAGGAGTGGTTCAAGGAACATGCTGGTGACTTTCTGTTAATGCCTTGACATTCACCTGACATGAACCTAATCGAACATTTGTATTCATTTGGAAAAGCGGCTTAATGCCCAAATCCACTTGACATGAGCCCAATCGAACATTTGTGTTTCGTTTTGGAAAATCGGGCTGGCGCTAAATCACCACCACTCCGAAATGTACGGGACTTGGAGGACCTGCTGTTGACATTATGATACCAGATACCTCAGGATACCTATCGCCACCGCTTCGAATCGATGCCCCGCTGAGTGGCCGCTGTTTTGCCTGCTAAAAGGGATCTAACAGCTTATTAGGTAGGTGGTCATAATGTAATGGTGCATCCGTGTAAGTCCATTGGTAATTATTTAATACATCCTCCGTCAAATATAAGTCGTCACCCTCCTGGGTGAGTTGTCAGCAGCTCGGATTTCTGGCTAACATGAGCTGTATCCGGATTTGGAAATTTCCGGATCCAGCTCATATTAGACAAGAAACAGGAATACGTGCTGGAGGTAAGCGACGGCTATCCCGTATGATACGAGCCAACAGAAGGAATACTGTGGCCCAACTCCCCTGTAATTTAAATGCTGGAGACAGGAGTAATGTGACACAACACACAATTAATCGAATCCTGCTAAAAAATGGTGCTGCGTAGCCTCAGGCCGCTCCGAGTGCCCATGATAACCTCGGTTAACACACACAAGAATAATGTATAATAACACACAGTACGTAGACCCCTGCTGAAAATGGGACTGCGTAACCAGAGGCCGCTCCGAGTGCCCATGCTAACCTCGGTTCACACACAAAAGAGTAATGTATCACAACACACAGTACATCGAACCCTGCTGAAAATGGGGCTGCGTAGCCACAGGCCGCTCCGATTCCCATGCTAACCTCGGTTCTCACACACAAGAGAAATGTATCACAACACACAGTACATCGAACCCTGCTGAAAATGGCACAGGCCGCTCCGAGTGTCCATGCTAACCTCGGTTCACACACACAAGAGCAATGTATCACAACACACAGTACATCGAACCCTGCTGAAAATGGCACAGGCCGCTCCGAGTGCCCATGCTAACCTTGGTTCTCACACACAAGAGGGATGTATCACAACATACAGTACACCGAATCCTGCTGAAAATGGCACAGGCCGCTCCGAGTGCCCATGCTAACCTCGGTTCTCACACACAAGAGAAATGTATCACAACACACAGTACATCGAACCCTGCTGAAAATGGCACAGGCCGCTCCGAGTGCCCATGCTAACCTCGGTTCACACACACAAGAGAAATGTATCACAACACACAGTACATCGAACCCTGCTGAAAATGGCACAGGCCGCTCCGAGTGCCCATGCTAACCTCGGTTCTCACACACAAGAGAAATGTATCACAACACACAGTACATCGAACCCTGCTGAAAATGGGGCTTCGTAGCCACAGGCCGCTCCGAGTGCCCATGCTAACATCGGTTCACCGTCGAAAGGTCTCATTGTGTTAAAGGATTTGCTGGTCACATGTTGGTACCAGATACCGCAAGACACCTTTAGAAATCTTGTAGCGTCCATGTCTTGCCGAGTAAGAGCTGTTTTGTAGGCACATGGAGGACCAACATCATGTTAGGCAGGTGGTCATGATGTTTTGCTTCCTTCGATGTAAACTAAAATTTAATTCAGTGAACTTTCAAAAGAGAATGGCATCTCCTTGATACCCACTCCTGCTTGAAATCGAGCCGCTTTTCTTCAAGTGAAACCTTTCTTACCCATTACAACCCCTTATGTTCAAGAGTTCCGGCATCTTTTTCTCCAGGAAAAGAAAGAACTGCACATAACTTCGTAGAATTAAAAGATTGTACAATTTATGCGACGCTGTGAAGCTGCGATTTGGTTGGTATTAATTTACACTTTTTATTTCCTTTTTTGTAGACTCAAGCTAAAAAATTGTGTAGGATGGCTAAACATGAGGTGCAAGAGGTGTTCCAGGAGGGCGGCATTGCTGACTGAAGATGATAACATAAGAATGCCAAAGCTCTTCAGTATTTTCAAAAGAAACAAAACCAACGATTTTGAAAATCGCGTTGTTGAAGAGCGTAACCAGCAGGAAGAGACCGACCTTTCTCCTACGGCCAGTGTAGAAGCAGACAAGAAGCCCAAGTGGAGGGAAATGGTGTCGTTCTTCAAAAGAAAGAAAAAAATGCATCGGTGATGATGCAATAAAAGGTGACCATAATGCCACGACTGGGTGGAGATTCTCCTTGCGCTAATGTTTGAGATGCTGCTGTGCCAAAAAATAAGACATTTCGAAACGTAAGGACACAGAGGTCTCCGGTTGCCAAGAGCGGTGTGCTTCTTTACAAGACATTGGGACTTATTTCGAAAGAGTAGGATTCGGTGGGAAGCGGGTGGGGTGGGGAAAATAAAAGAAGCTAAAAAATATTGGTTTTAAACTCCCTTTAAATTCAATGCATTCGAGTAATCAGAAATTTGCGTCAGTGTTTGCGTAGCGCATATGCCCCATGTACAGTAACATCTATTTACGATTATCAGCATCAAGATTATGCGTTCCGCAGGTTATCCGCGTGCAATTTTTGGCGCGACTCTTGAGAAAAGAGTACACTTGTGTCCAAAATTAAAATGAAGACATTCGCAGACATAAAAACAAACACACAACAGCAGGTAGAGACGTTTGGCCTGTAAAGAGACACAATCAAAAATGTAAGAAGCATTTTTATAACAGAAAAATATGTACGCATTTGGCGTACTGAGCGTCACAAATCACCAAGGTAAGATGTAAAAATGTTACCTAAAAATGTCTTAGTAGGAAATGTGATTATTTGTACAGACAGATCACTCTTTCAAAGACGATACGTACTCATCACAAGGTTGATGATCAACTCTGGAGCCAAAGAATTCCATTGATCGATGAGGGCGGTGAGTAGCTGGGAAAGGGTTCTGGGAGAAGCCTGACGAGCCTCTACGTGCCGCTCTAAAGAACCCCAGTCGTGCTCTGTTGGGTTAACATCCGGAGACTTGGCTGGCCAGTCCATACGCCGAATGTCCTCTCTCTGCAGAAATTATCGACAAGCTGAAGCCTGTGCGGGCGGGCGTTTTCATTCATTAAAAAGAATTGAGGCCCAACAGCTTCCCAAAAAGTCTGACAAAGGGCATCTCGTCCCTATAACGCTCGGCATTCACATTGCCTCCTGCGAATACGTGGAGTGGTGTGCTGCCGTTGAATATAATGCCACCCCACACGAGCAGACCAACGCTTCAGAAGCAGTCTTGTTCGCGGACGTTTGCAGGATCATTATGAGTCCTTGTTTCCTCATATGAGCAAGGGGAATCCTTGTGTAGACTAAATCCAATTCGTATGTATAAAAAACCTGGCTCACTCGTCTAGGATTCAAGAACGATGTTTTCTGCACTATTTCAAGCGAGCTCGCCTGTGAGATGTGGTTTGTAGGACAAAAAACCATGGGTCTGCTGCCAAAAACGCCAATTAGATCATACGGCATGTAGTTTACCTTGATACTATGGTCCCAGTGGCAGCGGAGAGCTCCAAAGCCAATTGTGGGGCTGTATAGGAGCTATGTCGTCGTGCAGTTAAAGAGGTATAACCGTCATCACGAGTTGTCGAACGCTTTAGGACGACCTTGGCCAGGCCTTCGTGACACCCCACTGGTGTTGTGAAATTGCTGACAACTGTGAAATCACTCTGGGGTGGATATCCAAGTTCCTTGTGACTTGGGTCTAAAACAAGCCTGCTTCTTGTTTTCCTGTGGCTCACAATTGTACAGTGTCGTTTACACGTATTTGCGACAAGAAAAGCACTTGCAGCCACCGGAAATCTTCGCACGCGTGCTGTCAATGAGAGATGCCATTGCTTTCCCAGTGCCATAATTTGTTCACTTGGCTTAATTATGTAACTCACCTTACATATTGGACAGCATTCTGCTCACTGATACGCAAATTTCCCTGCGGGCATTTGTTTCTCGAGTTAATTTATCTGCATATATCCTGTGAACACCGTAACATTTCTACGAGCGCTTTGGAACTTTTTCCCGCTATTTCCTTTGGGACTTATATTTTGGAGACCAGTGTACATTCTTATAGTATCACTATCCTTTGGGAAGCTAAACTATGAAGAAAAAGACCCCATCTCTCGATATTTATCGGATGCACAATGTCGGTGATAGATGCTACGGTAATAAAAAAATGTTTCATTCCAGATGGTGGCTTTTGAAAATCCCATAGAAGCAATTCTTTTTTCCTACGATACCCTTTCCCACAAATACTATGTTACGTTATGTTGCTTCTTCAAGTAATGCACAGTTTTTCGACTACGTGATGCAAATATACAGTCATTAGACGAATATTAGAGATACGGGTGATGGGCAATTGATATGGGCACCCCGAGCTCAGAGTAGCACACACTCAAAACAAACGCAGGCGAGAAATCGGGGAAACAACAAGGCTTTGCAACAGTTTATTGCAATCAACGAACATGGGCAAACGCGGTAATCTGAGCGATTTTGATAGAGTACGCATTGTCGACACAACACATATGGGTCAATCTATCGCCCAAGTGGTAAGAACCCTGTTTCCAGAGGAAACCTTATCAAGCGTGTACCGCGTGTGTACCACTGACAGATGAATAGCGCCCAGAAAATAACCGGTGGCCGACCACATGCCATTGATGACTGGGGTCCACGTAGACCATCCAGGCACGTACAGACCAAACGCTTGGCAACGGCGGCACAAATCACATCCTAGTTAAATGTAGGAGGCCCAAGCAGCGTCAGCGAATGAATGGTATGGCGCACAATGCATACCATGGACTACGGAAGCCGATGCCCTACGTGTGCCGCTGTTGACTGCTTGTCATTGGAGATTATACCCCGCCTGGTGCAGTGAACATCAAATCTGGATCTCTACATAGTGGCGTCGCATCCTGTGGTCAAATGAATCCCGTTTTCAGCTCTACCGAACTGACTAAAGTGTGTGGGTGTGGCGTCGACAGCGTGAGGCTATGTCCCGTCGTGTCAGGTAGTCTCTATTCAAGGTGGTGGTGGTTCTGTGATGGTTTGGGGAGCAGTTTTATGGTACACATCAGGTCCCTCATTGTGCCTGGAGAGGTTTTCAACCGCTGCGCAATACCAGTACGTGAGGCTGCTGAAAAGGCTTTGGTGAAGTTTTCAAAATCAGCAATATTATCTTCTATGCGCCGCCCCGGTGGTGCAGTGGTCTAAGCGATGGTCTCTGATCATTCGTCCATAAGGGGCCCGGGTTCGAATCCCGGTGAGGCATGGATGTTGTGTTTGTCTTACGGCACTGGCTCTCTCTCTTCCCTGGTACCAGTGACCCTAAATTAGGGATGGGTGACTGCTTATAGCTCATTGAGTTGCTCACGGTGGTCGTTAAACCTCCAATCAAAAAAAAATCTTGTATGCACTATTCTTGAAACTGTTTATCACAGCGTTCCTGATTTTCTCTATCTTTTTCAGCAGGCGTTTTCCTCTTCATGAGTAAATTCTTGTTAAGATAGGAAGGCTGGTTCGGAAGTACTGTAGGATATGCATCTTTAGTTAAAGTTGGATACTTTCTCTTAACAAATTCTGTGACATCTGGACTTTTAACTTTTTCTTCAGAAATAACAAATCTTTGGTCGAAGTGTTTTATGCAAACATAAGAGTATTTACCTGGTACAAAAATCTTTCCTGTTGATATTTTACAGCCACTTCTCTCTGAGATCCTCGTCATTTGGAAATTTGAAGATAGAAACACGTTCTCCTGTTCCATCATAGTTCGATCGACAGCATCGTACGCTACATTTTCGTGTCCTTATAAATACTGTCTAATTAAATCCTTTTAGGCAAAAAAAAATATTTCTAGAAGAGTATCTTCAGTGTTTAAAATATTCGGGACAGTCATAAATGTCACTTTAAATGTTCAACTCGATAAAGTCAATTTCATGGACCTTTCTATTTTCATTAAAGAAAAGAAAAATCTCACTCTGTTCGAGGTACAAAAATCATACGAAAAACAATACACTGTAAAATCGGAATTTATACTGTTCTTCTAACATAAAGACAAACGCAGCTAAGTAATTCCTTGATGAAATAATTAGGTCATTCCGATGGCTCAGTTGCCTAAGAGTGGGCCTCTGACTGTTCGCCGCAGAAAGGCCAGGGTTCGAATCCCGGTGAGGTATAAATGTATATGTCTCACGGTAATTTGCGATAACTGCACGATAGCCGTCAAAGTATGGAAAAGCTTATGGTTTTTAAGGCTATTGTAATGCATTTGTGTTGGCCAAATCACTTTCTTTCATCGTAAATGTTTCCAATTTCACATCGTAGTTTGCTGCTGATCTGTGAGAAAATACTCAATTTATAAAATTCTTAATCATTATGAGACCCCTTCCCATTTGTACTTTAAATTGAAATACACGAACGTTAGTGCGAATTCTAAACAGAACATTACGTAAAAACTGAAAACTTCACTCGTGTATGAAGAACAATTCATTTCCGTTTGATATTAATACGATTCCTGCAACCAAAAACCACGCAATTCCAAAATGCACACAATTGAAATTACACGGGTGTCATGTAAACAGCGTCAAATTCCCACACCTTCCGCTTCACAGTTAAGAGACTCAAGGCATCTCCACACACTGTCTCCAGAAGTATTATGCTAACTTCCTTGGGCCTGCCTAAAGACGGATACGGCTTATGCCCATTCAGTTGCTCACGATGGTCGCTAAACCTTCAGCCACCCCGGTGGCGCAGTGGTCCAAGCGAATGCATCTAAACATTTGTCTGGCACGGGTCCGGATTCGAATCACGGTGAGGCATGGATATTGTATTTGTCTTACGGCACTGGTTCTCCCCCTTTCCTGAAGTCAGTGACCCTAAATTCGGGACGGGCGACTGCTTATAGCACATAGAGTTGCTCATGGTGATCGTTAAACCTCCAATCAAAAAAAAAAAAAAGAAAAAGAAAAAAACAACCTTCAGTCAAAAATTAAAAAAAAATCGGAGGTAATAAATTCATGAAATAATTACTTAGAATTGGTTACTAACAATGGCTTGCCAGCAGGCCTGACGAGGGGAGGGATGCGGTGCTGTAGCACCGGGGCCCGGGCCCCTAAGGGGTCCAGAGCCCGTTTCTAAAGTATTTTTTCTAATTGTTATTTTATGGTGTCCTAATATTTTTCAAGCCATACCGTCACCAGAGTTGGGAAGTTACGCGTAAAAAAATATTTTCTACGTGACGCGTAAAATGCTCGTAAAAATGCGTAATTTATGCCATACATGTAAAAAATGTAATAAACTCAAAACTTGCTTTAAATACAATTTAAAAAAAAGAAGTGTTATAATGCTACTCGAGTTCTCAGGCTAACTGCAACACGTGCGTGGGTTACCTGCGGCAAATCAAACGAGCTCTCCATATTACGTTTTTCATTTCTTCTTTCCTTTCCAACGACACGCCGGCACCACGCATTGGGTTCTCTGTGTTGCTTTGCGACTCACCGACACAGACGATGGTGTATGATATACAACGTTATTGCTAGTCATCAAAGGCTGCAGACAATTTTTTTTAATTCGAGGTTTAACGACCAGCGTGAGCAACTCAATGGGCTATAAGCAGTCGCCCGTCCCTAATTTAGGGTCACTGGTTCCAGGGAAGGGAGAGAGCCAGCGCCGTAAGACAAACACAACAGCCATGCCTCACCGGGATTCGAACCCGGACCCCGTTCGGACGAATGATCAGAGGCCATCGCTTAGACCACTGCGCCACCGGGGCGGCACAATTTTCATCATGTGGATTTTGTCACTTTGTGTTTCCCAACAGAAGCCGGTATCTTTTGTCTTTTTATTTTATGCTCAGCTCATTATTTTCGCATTTCGGCAATTTTTATAAATTGACTTCGCTTATTTTCCTTTATTCGGATGGCCGATGAAGTCGTCATGTTCACAGCGGCAACTTAAAAGAGAAAACACAAAATTTAATGTTTACTTATGAGAACTCTTTGTGGATACTTTCCCAGAGACTGCATCTTTAGACGTATATTACACTCTAAAAATGAAAGGTGAAAAATGTGATGATTATGAAAAAGTACAAAGAAAAATAAGAATGTCTGTCGGTAGATGGCGTTCAAGAGTTTTCGGAGAAAACTCTTTTCTCGAAAGGAAGAGTTCGAAAGTTTGTTTACGGAGGGCAGAATACAAAAAAATTATCCACCGCAAAGAAAAGATTGAAGAGTAACAACCGGTCGGGTTGTCGGGAAGTAGGGGAATGTTGAGGGGAAGGGAGGTACGTGAGGAAACAGAAATATGGATTATGTGGTTAGAGGAGGAGCCGAGGGGGGGGCGGAGATTTTATTGCACTGGGGCCTGAGCTCGCTCTCCACGGCCCTGCTTGTCAGAGTTGTATGAGAGATACTGGCTTCTGATCGTCTGAGATGGGTCCAGGCACAGTCATACTTAAAGAAGAAGGCCTGTTTCTCGTTGTACCTCACGTGACCTGACGTCACGAAAGGTGGCTGGAAGTTTTGACTGTGGCAAAGTTTTCAAACCGTGGTAACGTGCCCTTTTTACTGCATGTTTTAACGTCCGTACAGGTTTAATACCTTTTTTTTTTTTTTATAGGTTTAACGACCACCGTGAGCAACTCAATGGGCTATAAGCAGCCGCCCGTCCCTAAGTTAGGGTTACTGGTTCCAGGGAAGGGAGAGAGCCAGTGCCGTAAGACAAACACAACATCCATGCCTCACCGGGATTCGAACCCGGACCCCTTTCGGACGAATGATCAGAGGCCATCGCTTAGACCACCGCGCAACCGGGGCGGCTTTTAATACTTTAATCCACAGAATATATGTTCCTCATATTCTTGTAATATAAACAAGTCTTGAAGGATTTCAAAGAATTTCTTTTCACATTTCCCCCCAAAATTGTTGTTGAAACTATTTAGATATGCCATACTTTTAGTATGATATCTGAATGTATTTTTCCTTGCTGAAAATCATGAAATTAAATGAGTTCGTTGAAATTTTACTTCAGGAAAATAGGTTGACTTGATCACTGAACATTTTCAAATATGGAATTTTTTTATCGATAGCAATCTTCTAAGTTTGTTTAATTTTCTCTGTATAAGATGATAATAAATATGTTTTATCTTTTTTCTTTAACTTGAGTGCCACGACTAAATAATATGATCAGCTGCGTTCATTACTGCAATAACTGTAAATCTGTCTTGTCTGAAGTTGAATCTTGGAATTTTTGTTCTCTTTATACTTACTAAGAGAACCAAAACTAATCAAATACTAAGTAGAACTTAATTGGTTTTGGTTCTGAAACGTCTGAGTCCTTATGACGATTACAATGTTCTGATGTAACGAAAGCCTTTCATTGGCTACGAAGATGATGCAGCAGGTTTAGGGAAAACGCAATTGATTGGTTACCGACTGGTTCACGGTCATTGGTTGGGATGGTGGTCGCTTTAACAACTTGGTGCTGTTGTGTTTTGGGGCTGATCATGTTTATTCTTATCGAGCTATCATGTGTCCATATCACTACTCCGAAATCAATTTCATTTTTAGAAGCTTAAGAAATAGTGTTAGTTTAAGTTATTGCTCGTTTCGGTTGTGCAAATTTAACTTGCACTGCGGATAATCGTGAATATGTAACATACAGGAATTTTTGTAAATATTTTTAGGACATTCCCAATCATGTCAAATTCTGGTAAGTGTGCTCAAATTTTCATCATTTCTCCCTAATTGAATTAGTGATTTGGCTAGTATTTGTACAGGCCCAACACTGAGGAACGCAAAAAGCTTGCACTAAACACTATAAGATGGTGATGTTTCCCGGTATAGTAATTGTGAACATAAGGGTTGTCCGATCATTAGTGTGGAGGTTGCATTAGAGCAGGCATGTGTGTGTGTGTGTGTATACTAATATTAATATTACATGTGAGAATTATTTCGAACGATTTATTATTTGCAATTTGTAAAAAGCTGTTAAGAGTACAAAATAACAGGGAGTAAAATGCACCCGACAGTTAATGTAATGTATTTTGCATTTGTTTTTATCCATCCATTTTTTCCCCCAGCATGGTGCCAGCCAGTGCAAGTTAATTGGGGGTGGTGACCATGTTAATTGAAGAAAAACAGATGCACCCAACATATAGCAAATTTATGCCTTTTCTAGTTTTCTCATTCTAGATTCTGTTTTATTGTATCAAACCTGCCCACCATACTTGATTATTTTGGGATATTTTATATGTTTTTTCTTTCCCATTGAAATGTGCTCATTTTGCACACTTGGTTATCTCTGCATGAGCAAAATAGTTTCTTTCCCCAGATTGGATACTGGGCATCACTATTAGTTAATTCTATTTGCATCTGCATTTGATCAGTCTAGTTATTTCAACAGATTGGATACCAGTTATCACATGCTTGCAGGCATCAGCAAACATTTAGCATTCTAGAAATATGACATCAGTTTTCCCTAATACCAAATGCAGACATATTTATCGAACATAGTGGCTGTCTAGAATGACTTAATTCTAGCAAAACCATGCTTGCCCAGTATAATTATTTCTTCAGCATATGAATATTAGCCATTATTTGTTACTCTTCCAACTGCCATGCTTAGTTGACAGAAGCTGTTTCTGCAGAAATTACTCCAGCTATAACTTACTTCTGGTGCTATTTGCAGCAATTCTTTCAAGTTCTCTAGAATAGGCAATTGTCATTCATCAGTAGCATTGTATAAGAGGTTTTTGGGGCAAGGAACAATTTACATGTTACCAGTGCAATGAATGTAATTCATCAAAATAGTTCCCTGCATATATGTACATGGACCTTAACTAAGAAAGGCATGCAGCCAGCTGGAATAATCATGGAGAGATGCATACTTGGTGTAACCAGGAAAGATAAGAAGAGGAACTCGTGGATTAGGAAAATAACAAGAGTGGAAGACATCATGATCAGAGTAAAATCCCTGAAATGGCAGTGGGGTGGACATGTTGCCAGAATAAAGAACCACCTATGGGCAACTGAAATTTTAGACGCCGCCCCGGTGGCGCAGTGGTCTAAGCGATGGCCTCTGATCATTCGTCCTTAAGGGGCCCAGGTTCGAATCCCGGTGAGGCATGGATGTTGTGTTTGTCTTACGGCACTGGCTCTCTCCCTTCCCTGGAACCAGTGACCCTAAATTAGGGACGGGTGACTGCTTATAGCCCATTGAGTTGCTCATGGTGGTCGTTAAACCTCCAATCAAAAAAAAAAAAAAAAAAAAAAAAAATTAGACTGGATTCCAAGGGACAGAGGAAGACCACATGGGAGATGGATGGATGAAATTCAAAAGCATGCTGGAGTAACATGGAGGAGACAGGCTCAAGACAGAGAGTTGTGGAAGAAACTTTGGGAGACCATCCAGCAGTAGATTGATAATGGTTCAGACAGAACACACACACACACACACACGACCTTATCAGAATAATATGACCACCTACCTAATAATGGAAATAACCACCCTTGGCCCAGATGACAGCAGTGAGGGGGTCTGGCATTGAGGCCCTGGAAGGTTGCAAGAGGCACATGTGCCCATTCGGACAACAGCAGATCATGAAGGCATGTCCCGGAGATAACATGGTTGTGGGTCAGCACGCTAAACCTGTTGTTCCAAATAATCCCACAAGTGCTCTATGGGATTGAGGTGGAGTGATTTTACTGGCCAAAAGAGAATGGAGACATTACTGTCATGTTCCTGGAACCAGCCATGAACTCCCTTAGTGATGTGGCAGAGTGCATTGTTCTGTTGATAGATACCACCACCAGGGTAAATGCCTAATATGAAGGGATGCATGCGGTCTGCGAAGAAGGCCAGGTAGCCATTGGCATTCAAGTAACCATCTAGTGGTACCAGCAGTCTGGTTACACATGGGTCTCCATAGTCAGACCAGGAAAACATCCCCCAGATATACATTCTGCCACCGTCGTCCTGTACTTGACTGACCAGTGTTTCTGACGCTGTATCTGTCACTGTCCATCACTTCTGTGGAGTAGAAACCTCAATTCGTCAGAGAAGGTAACTTTTTCTACTGTCCAATGACTGTAGCCCCATGCGAATTTCAGGTGTTGTTGCTGATGAACCTGAGTTAATGTAGGTGCCTTGATGCAGCGTCGACCCCGGAGACCCATGTGTAACCAGATTTGTTCTAATGTTATCAGGGATGCATACCTGGGTGCCCAGCATTCATATGCATGGTCAATTGCTGCACTGTTGTGCGCCAATTGCCCTTTACTAGTCGATACTCTCTTCTGGGGTCGCTGGCCTTTGGTGCTCCACAGTTATGACACCAGGAGGTACTCGGTGTACCAGTGATCCATTCTTGGTACAGCCTTACTACAGCACCTTGTGAACAGCCCACGAAGTCTGCTGTTCCTGAGATGCTTCCACCCTTGTTGCGGTAGCCAATGATCATTCCTTTGAACGTTTGTCAAATCACTACCTCTGCTCATTGTGCTCACATTATGCATTATAGCTCATCTGTCCAGTCGACCTTGTCATGTGCACTCTGTGACACATCTGGGCAGGCATACTGTGATTCTGCTGCCCCGGTGGCGCAGTCGTCTTAAGCGATGGCCTCTGATCATTCGTCCGACAGGGGTTCGGGTTCGAATACCGGCGAGGCATGGATGTTGTGTTTGCCTTACGGCACTGGCTGCCTCCCCTCTCTGGAACCAGTGACCTTAAATTAGTGACGGGCAATTGCTTATAGTCCATTTAGTTGCTCACGGTGGTCGTTAAACTTCCAATAAAAAAAAAAATACTGTGGTTTCAGGGGGTCATATTATTCTGATATAACCATGTATATAAACCATCAGCAGTTACAATGGCTCTGAAAACCTGCGGTATTGAAGATGCATACATTAATATTATTAATAACATCTATGAAAATGCAAGTGCAAAGATTAGGCTGTTTGAAAATACAACACACGTAAAAATTGGAAAGGGAGTGAGACAAGGTGACACCATATCTCCGAAGCTCTTTAATGCCACATTGGAGGGTGTTTTTCAGTCACTGAGCTGGGAAAACAAGGGGATAAAGATTAATGGAGATTATCTAACCCACCTTCGTTTTGCTGATGATGTAGTCATTTTTGCAACTACCCCATCAGAGCTGCAGAGTATGGTCCAGGAACTTGCTGACAAGAGTAAAGAAGTGGGATTAAAAATGTACTTTAAGAAGACAAAAGTGATGTTCAATGCTTTTACAAGAAATGAAGATTTATCGATTGATGGAGAAAAGCTGGAGATAACAGACATGTATGTTTATCTTGGACAGCAGATATCAAGTGAGGGTCACATTGATGAAGAAATTAATCGGCGTACAAAACTTGCCTGGAGAGCTTTTGGAAGAAACAGCATAATTTTCAAGAGCAATATGCCATTATGTCTTAAAAGAAAAGTGTTTGATCAATGCATCCTTCCAGTGCTTACGTATGGTGCAGAGACGTGGACCTTAACTAAAAGAGACATACAAAGGCTGCAGACAACTCAAAGAAGCATGGAGAGGTGCATGCTTGGTGTAACCAGGAGAGATAAGAAGAGGAACTCGTGGATCCGAAAAATGACAAGAGTGGAAGACATCATGATCAGAGTTAAATCCCTGAAATGGCAATGGGCTGGACATACTGCCAGAAGGACAGATCATCGATGGACAGCTGAAATTTTAGATTGGATTCCAAGGGACAGGAAAAGACCCAGAAGAAGACCACATGGGAGATGGGTGGATGAAATTCGAAAGTATGCAGGGGTGACATGGAGGAGACAGGCACAAGACAGACCGTTGTGGAGGAAACTTGGGGAGACCTTCGTCCAGCAGTGGATTGATAATGGTTGACAATGATGATGATGATGATGATACCTATTAGTCCAAATCTGTAACAGTACTTGTAACTAGAGCCATTGTTACTAGTTAATAATGCTGACAAACTTAGGCATTACCTGAAATGGATGCAGTTAATTGCATTTTACTATTTGATTCATTCTCAGTTTCCTATAGGTTTCATAGAGGAAGAGCATCTATGTCAATACTATAAAAAAATTACTATGATTATTTAGTTCACACAAAAAACTTTTTAAGGGACATGACTGGAAGGCAACTAATGTCAGATTTGACAACTGCACTTCTTTTTTCAGTTGGAAGTTCAGCAGAACAGACACATTGCAAGATGATAGCCAACATTTTCACTGTACACATGCCATCCAGTTCTTGTATTCAAATATGTGAAGCCCATCCTGATATTAATTTTCAAAAATGCTGAATTTTTCCATTGATTTCATTAGAAAGGGCATTTCATGCAATGTAACATATAGAATAATGAAAGAAAATAGTTTTTTTGTCTGAACATCATCAGCCTTGTTCACACTGGTAGCAAGTATTCACGTGGTGGACATAGTTTTTGTAACTTTTGCCAGCAGAGATTTCCAATTAATTGGAATGTTGAAAGGTGTGTCCAAATTGTAAAGAGTTTTTGTTTAGGAGAATTTCAATGCTTTCCCTGTAGTGTAAGGAAAATTTGTTTGAGAAAGGTGCAATCCTTTTAATGTTGGTCCAGTTTGGAGAGTACCAGCATCAAAAGGATTGCACAGCTATTTCTCTTTTCACAGTTCAATGTTTTCCCATATGCATTCTTTGCAGAACTGTTCAATATCTGCAGCTACAAATCGCCTTGTATAAACAACACACACACACACACACACACACACACACACACACACACACACATATTTCCTACAAAAAAAAAAAAAAAAAAAAAAAAAAGGATATTTTATAAAAATCTTCAGATAATGGGTTTTATTTCTAAGGAATAAAAGGAACTAAAATGTTGAATTTTCGTGTAGCACTCCTACCCTTCTTCAGGATAGCTGTAGTCCTAAGAAAGGGTAGGGGCGCTACCCAGAAATTTGACATATTAATTCCTTTTATTCCTTTGAAAAGATTCATAATTTGGAGATATTTATAATGCATTAAGTCTAAGAGTAGCTGTGCCATAAATTATTACCAAGGATATGTAAGTAAACATGGCAGCCAGAGCGCATATAAGGGGCCCAGGGACTGGACAGTATTTTGGGGCCCCAGTATTAGTGGCGCACCTTGGATTTCATTGTGGGTGGATGAATAAAAGTACCCAGGAGAAAACATTCCCAAAATATGAGGAGGAAGCCATAAAAATATTCTCGCCGTATTGAAATGTGTATCCCATGGTTCATGGACGAATCAGTGGTAGCAAGAAAATGTAAAATTTCATGGTTGAAAAATGGATACCAGTTCAGTTCTGCTTTAATCCCCCCACCCCCAAGCTTGTTGAAATTATATAAAAATAGTGATCAAAATAATGTCATCCAAATATCATGATTCAAACGAATTCTTAATGCATGAAAATTTACCCTAATTACAGATCTGTATATAAAATTTCTATAATGCTTTTGAAAAATTTGAGGATGGACTGGGGGCTACTATATTTATTGTGGACTCCTCCTAAAAAAAGCAGAAAGAAATAGAAATTATTTTTTACAAGGCATTTTCTTACACTTTTTGCTGTGCCATCTGCAAAACAACAACGAAAAAACTTGAACTCTGTCAATCCTTCAAGCATCCTTCATAATTTTGGGGCTCCTAGAAACTGTAGGGCCCAGGGTGCAGCCCCCCCCTGCACTCCATCTTAAATAGGCTCTGGTGGCAGGTGAAGGTTTGCTGGCAAATTTTCAAATTTCATTTATACATGATTTGACTGTACTAACTGAATAGTGGAATCAATTTATATTCATTGGATATTATATCACCATTATCAGCATTCTATATAATTTTGAAATATTAAAAAATTGGAGCCTCCTCCCTGAAGTAGGCCTGTATAATGCCTTAGTTTTCAGTTATGTTGCTCAATAATTTTTTTAATCAGTTCATTGTATGCTATTTAAGAGTTAAATGCCATTTGGAATCTGAATCTTTGCATTCCTTTTCTCAGTGAAATGAAATTTGTTTTGAATTTATGAATGTTTCAAATGAAAAAAAAAAAGTATCACTTTATAAATATAAAAAAAAATCATTTCAGCATGTTATTGGAAACTTAGAATATCATATAGGTGAAGCTCACATTCTTAGGTTGTTACTAAGGATATTTAGAAAGTTTTTCTGTGTTTATAAATATATTTTTACAATAAAACACCAGCTATCCAACTTTCTACTTTATCTAATATATTAGCATGCAAAGCGTTAGAATGAAAATAGGTACGCTAAACTAAAAATGTTGTGAAATTTAAACTAATGCAGAAGTGGATAGACAAAGATGATTAACAGTTCATTGGTAATAACTTAAAAGAGCTAATGTATTGTGGTGATTATAAAAGTGTGGAAGGCAGTAGCATCAGAATAAAGCAAGTGAATTTCTTAAGAAAAAAAAAAATTGCTGCTGATATGTTATTCTGATGCCATTGTGTCTTTACAGTAAGAAAAGGCAGAAATAATTTCAGAAAGCAAATTCTATCTATTTAAATACTTAAAAAAATAAGTTATTATTAGCAAAATGATTTGCGCTGTTCTTGTTTATATTGCGTTTTAAGCAATGGCCACTTGTTTCAATTTGATAAGAATGTATGTTTTATAACATGATCATTTTTTGATCATCTTTCCCATTTTAATTGGGCAATCAGGGTTTTTGTTGCATTTGTTTTGAATGTGAATAATTTTTATTGATTCACTTTTTTGAAAGCAGAAAATATTCAGGGTTCATACACCTCCTGGATTTCCTGGAAGACTCCTGGAAATAAATTTCTATTTTCCAGGGCACTGGAAAACTCGTGGAAAAAATGCAATTTTTAATGACTTCTGGAATTGTATATATTTTTATGCTGAACTAGTTTGATTAAAATATTTGCAGACAGTGTTGCATCAGAAATGTCAGCTCTTCTCCAGCTGTGAACTGGAGGGAGAGTGTGGGAGAAGGAAGGGGGTTGCAGAAACTTCCTTGCCTAAACGAGTGCACGGGACCAGCAACTAGCAGCCCGTAAAAGCATCTCCTGCATGTTACTGGGATAAAAAGTATGATTCTCTATCTTCACAGAATTTTGACAAAAATGGCTGAAAATTTAATGTGCTTAATAAATTGATAAAAGAAACAAACTTATCAAATTTTGTGTGAAGCAGATAAAAATTGTAAAAACTAGCCACTAAAATTTTTAATCACATTTGCATGTGCCTGCAGTATGTCCTAATACAATTTTTTATGCACAATTCAAAAAGTTCTCATTTGATTGTAGTGGAAATTTGCAGGGTGACCTTATGACCCGGTTATGACATCTGTGAGAAATTCAGATCTTTTAATTGAAAATTCGTAAAATTAGTCTTTTCACACTTTTTTGCTTGTCTTTTGAAAAAAAAAAAAAAAAAAATCTTGCTTATGTTTTTCGTCCATCTGTCTGTACATCTGTGGACACCATATCTCTGCACTAATAGTCCGATTTGAAAAATTATTTTTGCAATGGGAAGTTTGAAATGTGCGAATGATGATCCTTTATTTCATTTTTTTCACGATGCACAATTTTGCCCCTAGAGGGCATAAATGCAGATTAATGTCGAATTCAAAATGCATTTTATTCCATATGTTTGCTTCTAAACATCCGATTGGAAAATTCGTTTACCTTTCGATTCCATTTACACTGCTGGCAACTCAAAATGAAACACCAAGAAGGAAGCATCCGATTGGCCTGAAATTCGCAGCATGCGTCACCCACTAGAGGACATGCAAACGATTAGCATTGCAGGGCATATGTAAATCATGTGCGTCCGGCACGCCACCGAGAAGCACTATAAGAAGGGTGCACAGGAGGCGGGGTGTAAGTAGTGGAAGTGTGTTGTGCTGCCGAACCTGTGCGTGGAAAGCTTCCTGATGCCTCGTCGCAGAATACGGCAGTCATTCCAGCACGTTTCGAAGTTCGACAGAGGACGAATAGTGGCTTATCACGACAGCAGTTTATCGTACCAAGATATCGCCGCCCGTGTGGGATGACATCCAGCCACAGTGAGGCGAGTATGGATTCGTTGGGTGCAGGAGGGACGGACGGAGCGATTGCCGCAGCCGTGGCGCACCGCCGAACGAGAGGACCGGCATGTTGTGCGGCGGGCATTGATGGCTCGCACCGCCACATCACGAACATTAGCGCAGGAATTCGGGTGTGTTGCGCAACAACCTGTGTCAGCACGTACCATTCGACGTCGTCTGCAGGAGCTGGGACTTGTCGCACGGCACCCATTGCTCCGATTGCCATTGACGTTACACCACTGGCGAGTGCGGCGGCAGTGGGCCGTTGAACGCCACCCCTGGACTACGGAATGGCATGACATTGTCTTCTCCGACGAATCCCGCTTCTTCCTGTAACACCAGGATGGTCGGATCCCAGGGTGACTGCACCGCGGCGAGAGACTGTATGATGCCTGCATTATGCATTGCCGTACCGGTCCATCACCTGGCGTTATGGTTTGGGGCGCAATTGGATATGACAGCCGCACCCCTCTGGTATGCATCGCTGGTACACTCAACAGCCACTGCTATATCTCTGAAGTTTTGGAGCCTGTAGTCCTCCTTTACCTGCAGGACCTGCCAGCAGCCACATTTCAACAGAACAATGTGCGCCTGCACATGGCACGCATCGTGCAATAATTCTTTATGGCCCACCCGGTGTCACTGCTGCCGTGGCCCGCCTGTTCTCCCGATATGTCGCCCATTGAACACGTTTGGTCGCTGATCAGCAACCAAGTGGCCCGGCAAGATCCACCCGCGGCTACGTCTGATGAACTGTGGCAACGTGTAGAAGCTGCCTGGACCGATATACAACAAGCCCACATCCAAAGCTTTGTTCGTTCAATGCCGGGGCGTGTAGCGGCCGTTATTGCTAGCCATGGGGGCCACACGAACTATTGATGTCTGCATGTTCCGCAAGTCGCACGGGCCTGTAAGCTCAATCATTTCATCTTTGTATATGATGTTATGTGTCCAGTAAATCTGGCTTTGCTACCTCGTGTCCTTCTTGGTGTTGCATTTTGGGTGGCCAGCAGTGTATATCAAAGACTATTTTAGGTATAGTAACTTTTTCAAGTTATGCATAGATTTTTCGGTAGGGGGCATAAAAGTAAACTGCGTTTCCCCCAATATCTCTGCTTCTAAAACTCCGACTTGAAAAACTCTTTCTCCAGTGGATTCAACTCCTGATGGGAAATCTTTTGCATATAATTTCTAATTTCTGGTAAAAAAAGTGTTGGCCTTCAGGGGGCATAAGTGCTAATTTCTGCTCTGTATGCAGCAAAATCTGAACTTCTAAAATCTCGATTGAAAAAACTCTTTCGTTTACCGATACCATTCACACCGATAAACCTTTTCCGAATATTTTCTTCTTAAAATAATGCATTGTTTCTCCTCCAGGGGCATAGATGTATATCTTAGTTTTGTCGATATCTCTGCATCTAAGAGACCAATTTGAAACTCTTTCTTTGTTAGATAGAGTTTCCAACGCAAATTGTTTTTTATATAATTTCAAAATTTTTAAGTAATTCATAGCCACCCCGGTGGCGCAGTGGTCTAAGCGATGGCCTCTGATCATTCGTCCCAAAGGGGTCCGGGTTCGAATCCTGGTCAGGCATGGATGTTGTGTTTGTCTTACGGCACTGTCTCTCTCCCTTCCCTGGAACCAGTGACCCTAAATTAGGGACGGGCGACTGCTTATAGCCCATTGAGTTGCTCACGGTGGTTGTAAAACCTACAATAAAAAAAATTAAAAATAAGAAAAAGATAAGTAATTCATAATAAACTTTCCGCTAGGGGCGTAAAGGCAAATTGCATTTTCCTAGTATCTGTGCTTCTAAAACTCCAATTTGAAAAATTCTTTCTGCACTGGATACAGCTTTTGATGGAAAATGCTTTGCATATAATATTTAATATATGGTAAAGAATGGTTTGGCCACCAGGGGGTGTAAGTGTTTAGTTATGCTTCTGATGTATTTGCAGCAAAATCTGAGCTCCTGAAAACTTGATTGAAAAATTCTTCCGTGGACTGATACCATTCACATCAAAAAACTTTTTGGGAATACTTTCTTCTTAAAATAATGCCTGGCTTTTCCAACAGGAGGCATAGATGCATCCCTTATTTTTGTCAATATATCTGCTTCTAAGAGTCCGATTTGAGCAATTTGTTCTTTGTTGGAGAACGTTTCCATTGTGAAATGTTTCTCATATATATATATTTTTTTTTAATGTGCAAGCCTGCCATCAGAGGGTGTTAGTTCGTTTCTGTTTACAGCAATATCTGCAGGGCTAAAAACCAGATTGTAAAACGTCTTTCTTTGGTGGGATACTGCTAACTATGCAAACTCTGAGTGCATATTTTCTTCCCAAAATAATACACAATTTTGCTGCTAGGGCGCAAATCCTTAATCTGTTTTTTACAATATATTTCTGCTTCTACATGTGCGATTTAAAAAAGTTTTCACACTGAATGCCATTTATCGTGTAGAACACTTTAGGCTAGTATATGAGGGATTTTGTAGTTCACAGTTCTTTCAGTACGTGGTGTTTGTGTACTTCAGTTTGCAGCTGTACCGTTGCTTCTAAAAACACTATTAAGAATTAATAATCTAAAGCAACTTTTATGGGAATTTTACTAGGATGGATTAGATAGGCATGTTAGAGAAACTGGGCACAGCATGGATTTGAATTCCCTTAAAGTAATCAGTTTCCAAAGCAATTTCCAAAAAAGAAAACTGAAAGAAGGAATAGAGATTGAGAAAAATCAAAATTCCATCATCAATGACTGCAAAGGATTTTCCCTGCCTAACATCTGGCAGGATTTGTTGAAAAATAACCTAAACCGTAACCGTCAAGGTAAACCGTAACCGTGATAGTGACAAGTAAAAAGTGACAACAACAAGACAGCCTGAAGAAGGAGAAGAGTTTTCTCCGAAAATTTGTTATTAATGAAAAAATTTCCTAGTAAAATTCCCATAAAAGTTGCTTTAGATTATTAATTCAATTAAACTAGGAAGCCATTTCTCAACATGAGCTTTATTCAAACTATTAAGAAATTTATTCTTTACTGTTTGCCATTCACACTACGCTAGAGATGTGGAGCATTATCCTCTTTAAGTAACACACAGATTTACCACTAGTGGGCATAAAGGTCGAAACCTTGTTTTTTTGCTATTTCTGCTTCTGGGAGATGTATTTGAAAAGTTCTGTTTCCTTGGCATAGCTTTTTCCATGCAGAATATGTTTTGCCTATTTTCAACTTTTCCATTATACAAAATTTTTCTATTGGAAGTCATAGAATTACATAATGCTTCCTTCTCTTGCATATTTCTTCTTTCAACTGTTCAATTTGAAAACCATTTTGTCTTTGATACCGTCTTTGTGCTATGGAAAACTTTTGTGCGCCATTTGTTAATTTTTGTGACATGCTTTTAGCCGCTAGTGGAACTAAGCAGATATTTCTATTTCTGGATGTTTTATGGATTGTTGAAACCAGTTGATTGTTTTCCTAACTGGTACCATTGACTTTGAATAGCTTTAATAAATTTAATTTGCATCAGAACGGATTCAAAAGACGTGGTCATTACAAACAAAAATTCAGTGTCATCTTTCTTTCTTTTATTTTTATTTTTGTTCCTGGTTCCCTAAAGGATTGGCATTCAAACTTTTTGGATCCTTGTTTCTATTTTCTTGAATTCTAGAGTATAGAATATCCTGTCTTTTAGGTTGTATCAAAGAGGAAAAAAAAAAAGCGCAACTAAATCTGGTGAAGCTAGGTGATGCACAATGTCATTATTGAGGTTTGTATTGCATGATTCATGCTCTGTGAATGCTTTGGGGTCTTTCACTTTAGCTCAGTTCCTGCACTCTGATATATATGCACTCTAAAAAAATATTGGTTACATGGAAGGAAATTATCAGTATCATGCATGTATTTTATTTTGTTTGTTTCAGAAATGCAAAAAAGCATGTTTAAGGTTTTAATGATTCAGTATGTCCCATCTCAACTAATGTGTATATATCCTTTCTACTTTCAGTTGATGTATTGTAAATGTGTAGTGTTGCCCCAGTGGCCAAATGGTCTGATGCATTTCCTCTGACCACCCGAGGTGGGGCCTGGTTTCAAGTCCCATATGAGGTATGGGTGGTGTATTTGTCTGATGGTACTGGGTCTGTACCTTCTCTGCACCAAGTGGCCCTAAATTAAAGATGTGCGACTGCTTATAGCACCCAGAGTTGCACATGGTGGTCAATAAACCCTGAAACATGAAAAAAAAAAAAAAAAAAAAAAAAAAAGAAGTAAACTGCACTGCAGTTTACAATATAGACAACAAAGCACTGTGATTCTAGCAAAAGTTTGGACTCCTGGATTTATTTTTTGGGCTCCTGGAAAAGTTTTGCAATTTATTTTCTGTAAAAGTGTATGAACCCTGAATATTGTTATAAAATAACGAAAAAGTGTAGTTTAAATATGAATGTGTAGTTATTTTTCTATTTTAGCAATTTAAGGAAAATCTTTTTCATATTTCTCACTAAAAAAAGCTTGTTTACTTTTAGTTGAATTTGGAGTGCAAGATAGACAAGCACTTCTATCGAAACTTCTGGATGCTGTTAAGCAGGTAGGAATGAATTTGTTTTCTCAGTGGTGCCTGCTTGGTTATTATGCTTTTACTCTAGTTCTGATTTCTCAGATTTACTTTAAATGTTTATGTAAGAAAGAGAAAGTGGTTGAGAAAGGAGCATTTCACATGTTTATCAAAGATTTCATATTCTCAGAAGTTTAAGAGCAACTTTATTAGAATACCATTTCTAGCATTTTTATAATTAATAATTTGTAGTCAGAAAAATAATATATCAATTTATACCACATTAGTATAGCATTAAATAAAAAATAGAAGGAAAATAAAAAGTCACTTAAGTCGGTATTTGATTTTCTTGCTGCTGTGTAGATGTGGTGCGATTAATGTAGAAATGTGTTGCCGTCTTCTTTGATCTGATAGTTGTTTCTGGTTATCAACAGATGTATCCTTGTGGACAGGATGCACTTACTGATAAAATATTGATTACTACTAAACAAACTTTCATCCTCATTATCTGCAGGAATAAGTTTTGGATATCTTCATCTGATAATTTTTTTAAGACATCATAAGTACAGAAAATCAGTAAAAACAGGGATGTGGGTCATATTTAAATAATTAAAAATTGTGATACTCCATGAAAGTACTGACCATAATTGCAAATAAATAAATATTTCTACTCACAAATTTACCTCACTTCTAATCTAAGTGGTTGCAGGAACCCAAAATATCGATTTATGCTTGAAATCACTGTAGTAGGATATTGAAGCATATCTATGAGATTCACAGGCATAATTGCATCTATTTTTCGATTTTTACAAAATTAGTAAATTAGAGATATTTCACATTTTGATGTATTATTTTTTTTTTTTTTCATTTTAATGTTTTTTCCTTTATTTTGATTAAATATTGAAATATTAATTTAGATAACCAAGCACAGTACTTAAAGTAGTTGCTGCCAGTCAGACTTGTGTTGGCTTATTTATTAATTTATTTTGAGCTGATTCAGTTGTATGGGACTTCATGTTCCAGTAGTTTTTTTACAGTTATTGCTACGTTAATGTCGATATGGTTTTAATTTTTTTTTATTTTTAGCACAAAATTCTCACGTGACACAGGTAGTTGTGTCTAAACTCACCCTGTGGGGCAAATCCTATCATAAATTGTTGGATGCCTGGGTGCTGATCATTAACATTTGGGATACCAAGGAAATAGGCAAAAAATCTTAATTTTTATTCGCTTTTCTCAAGCGCTAGTTTATTACAGTTATTGCTATTTTCGCACAAATCATTTAAGAACCGCTCGATTTTTTGCTATTTTGCAAAATCTGTTACCATTAGCATTCAAATTGCGTAATATGGTATTTTACATAAAGCATGTTCACAGAAAGAACAATTTTTGAATACAGTTTTTGAGAACATAACACCAGATGAACCTATCATTAATTTTAAAGATTAATTTCTTATCGGTTTGGTGGTGCAGTTATAACACAATTAAAGTGAAAATTTAATGCAGACCTTTCTATAAAAATGTAAAATTTTAAATTTCTTGATTATCTATTAGTTAATTATGTTTCTGCATAATAACGTTTTTTTTTTTTTTAATTGCTGAGTTGGAAAGAAGTACCATATTTTTTGGCATATAATCTCAGATGGTAAAATTCAGCATGAGAGAAAAAAAGTTAGCGTATACTCTGCACCGACGTATAATCTGCATACAAAATTCATAGTAAAAGTTAAAAAATAGATGTATAATCCACAACAGAGTTTTATGATAAATAATACAAAAAGGTAATTGCCAATATTTTCACCAAAACTTTTTTTTTCTCAAATTGCGAAGGATGCGATCAGTAGCCTGACCCCTGCATATTTATAAGGTGTAGACATGCAAATTTCCATTAAAGTGACCTGTTACATGTAAGTATGCACTTTATGTAACATGCCCATTGCGCAATTTTTGGATAGTTTCGTAAATCCGTAATTTTCATAAGTCCTGCACTTGTCTAGTTCTGTTGATGCCGGATTTTCGAGGGTTTACTGTATATATATATATACTTTCTTGCCATTTAATGAGTTTAACAAACATAAAATCCCTAATTTTTTTTGGAAATTTAAAAAAGTTACTGTTACAATACCCCAGAACTTTCAAACGGTTGTGATATATATTTTTAATTTATGTGGCAATCGTGTTGTAACTCTGAGTAATGTTTAAATTACATCAACTTGAATAATGGGAACCAATCAAGAAAGAAATTATGAGAAATATTAACAAGGTTTGTGGGTTTTGCATTGTTCAAATATCTATATTAGGCTTATAAGTTTTAATGGCTGTTAAGTATTCTCATCTTGTTTTTGCATAGATGCTTTAGAACAGCAAGAGTTAATTATTTTTCTTGTAGTAAAATAATCCGTCATCCCCATAATGGGATATTATATTTAGATGTTAGAATTAATGAAACTCTTCAAGAATGGTTGTTTCACAATGATGAAATTTTGGCTTTCAGTCTATCATCTTTCTGTTTAATTTTTATATTATGTAATTGAATTACACAAAATAGCTTTATTGAAATGGTGGAACAAAAGAGAAAAAAATACTGATTCAAACTTGATTTTAAGATTTTTATCGGAACCAAGACACTATTAGATAGATTTCCAAATTTGGGCTGTGACCCTTCCAAGTCAGATGGCTTCCTCTATAGCAATTTTTGTTTTACATGCAGCCACAGTAGCAGAAACCATGCAATGCCCAACCACAGATTTTTGAAATGGTTTGCAGACTGTTTTGCCCTATATTTCTTAAAAAAATTAAATGGTATATATACAGTGTTATTACAAATGTGAAATAGACAGTTTCAATATTTTATAAAACCAAAACTATTTAAGATATTGACATTCAGCATTGCACCATTTTGTAGAGAAACTCTTGACATTTTCACAGCATTTTTACAGCAAGCTACAGATGTCCGATGTGTGCGTGGCCGTAGCCGGGAGAAGGAGGTCTTAGGGACTGGTCCCCCCTGAAATTCCAATCAATTTTTTGCAATTGAACTTCAACAAATAATTTTTTTGATTTTTATGTATTCATTTATTTATTTATTTGCAACAGTGAAGTAAAAATGTGTATATTTACTTGTCAAATTTCAGTCTTCTGCTGAAAACACAGTATCTAACTGTAATCCTTTTTAATAATGGAGTTTTGTGTTTAGTGATGAGAAAATGTACCTGCTTGGGCGAATTATGGGTCAATCAGGCAATGTCATGGGTTATGCCCATCGACATCGGATGATTCAAGCAGCCAATTAAATTGATCTGTTGTAAGACATCAACCCACCTTTGCAAAGGCACCGAACTTTGACCAATATGTTGCATCGTTTCCTGCAAGGGCAAACAGTGAAACACAATGCTTACGTCGTCTTTCAATTTAGTTCCTCGTGCCTTATTAACAGTTCTCCAGGTTCATTTCTTTCACTTATTTATAATAAAATTCAGGATAAATGGTAAAATGGATAAGTTGTGTGAAGAATAGGATTGGGGAAATGATATGGGAGCCCAGTGAGTTAAGTGAAAGATGGGGTGAATTCTTTTGTGAGTTATTAGATCAAGAAAGCAAAGGTGATTCTGAGGCAGAAGCAGATGATGTCACAGTGAAAGAGGGAAGCACAGGAGGGACCTCAAAAGAAGAGGTGTGTAAAGCTCTAAAATCTCTTCAGAATGGTAAGGCTCTGGAGTTGATGGCATAACTGCTGAGATGTTGAAATAAGGTGGTGACTCTGTAATTGACTGGTTAACTGAAATTTGCCAGTTGTGCTGGGAGTTAGGATTGGTCCTTCGGGATTGGAAGGGTGCTATCATTGTCCCCTTGTATGAGGAAAAAGGTGATCAGACTGACTGCAAGAATTATCATGGTATTAGCCTACTGAGTGTGCCAGCAAAAGTGTTTGGTAAGTTCATTATTGAAAAATTACGAGGTCTTATGTCAGAGAAAGTGTGGGATGTTCAGAGTGATTTTATGCCTGGTAAAGGCTGCACTAACCAAAGTTTTGCATTACGTATGATGATTGAAAAGTATCTGGCTGTTGGTAAGAAAGTTTTTGCTGCCTTCATAGATTTCGAGAAAGCTTAAGACCGAGTAAATAGGACACTTTTGTGGAAGGTATTGAATACATATGGTATTACTGGGAATCTACTTAATAGTGTGAAAGCTATGTATGCTGGCAGTAGAGCTTGTGTATGAGTGAATGGTGTTTTATTGAAATGTTTCTCTATTGGTGCAGGAGTCAGACAAGGTAGTGTAATGTCACCATGGCTGTTTAATATATTTTTGGATGCATGCATGTGTGATGCCAAGGTTGACAATACTGGTTTATGTCTTGGTAATGTCCCTTCTCTCATGCTAAATTATGCCGTCTGCAGATTGTATGCCAAAAAATACAATGCCTATATTTACTAAAAACAGTGCAAGAAGAAAGATTTGGATAAATCTCAACTCTAGAAATTAAGCTACCCCTGATGGTAACAATATAACATCACATATGTTCACTGCTTCCTTTTGGGGGGGGACTTGCTTTACACAAAAAACTTATATAAAATATAATCATGGAAATAAGCTGGTGTAGTTTAAACAGAAACCTTTAAGGGCATTCTGACAATCTTTGACAGAAGCAGGCAGGTAAAATATGATCCTGCAGGTGCAGAAACTAAGATCTCTGTTGTCGCCAAAGTTATGCACATTGGGTAAAACAGCCTTTGATGAGGGAATTATGGATTTAAACTACATTATAATTCATCAGACATTTTTGCCCAGATTTTTATTAAAAAGTCCTAGAATGTGTGAGGAATAATAAAGAGTTTAAAATCTCAAATAGATTAAGCTTCTCCGTTTTTCTTTCCACACTTTTTATCTGGATTAAGCTAGTTTTAAACTTATTTGACTAACAACTATTTTGCGCAGTTTTCTAAATCTTAGTTTGATCCATTTATAAAACTGTTTCATTGCTGTGCAGCATAAATTTTATGGCTAATTAGATATTGACATTCATTTGCTTTGCAGATGGTTTTTAGATTTTCTTACATGTGTTGTAGATATATGAATATGATTCTGCAACTGGGCATACAGCTCTTATGCTAATGCAGACTTCAACCAAAAAGTTATTGTAGTTTGCTTTATACATCACTAAATTTTGAAATTGGGGTCACTAAGCATGTTTTATGTTATGATTTGTCATCAGCGTCCAACAATAATATTAGTGTTTTACTGCAGAATAATAGTCTGAAAACATTTGGATGGCATCTTTCAAAACTCATTTATGCATCATATGTATTAACTTCCATACAGCCAACTTTAATTTTGAAATGTAAAGCACAGGCAAATCCATTTTCAGCACATTTATAAGTGATGCTAGAAACATTTAATGAAGTAGACAATCAAATATTCAGTGTAAGTCCACTGTTTGATGCAAAACATTATATATTTAGAATTTATGTTATAATGTTATTTGCACTGAGAATTGAGGTCTGATAGGTTTTATAAAAGCATGTGTTTTGGTTTATTTCAGTTCAAAATAATCATAAATGTGAAAATTTTTTCACTAGGTTTATTATTTGTTACTCTACAAATCTGAAAAGAAAAGAATCAAACTTGTAAACTCCTAGCTTTTCTGATGACAGAAAAATTATAAATAGCTAAAAGTATGAAAAAAATTATTTTCATCAAGAGAATATAATTTAAAAGTTTCTTCTGAAGAAATCACAGGTGAATTCAAATAAATTGTTAGGCTGATCAGAGTTGTGCTGCTGAGGAATTTTAATTGCTTCATCTGGAAGAGCTCAGCAGTTAATATCGTAAAGGAAATTTAAAATAGTGGCAGTCAGTTTACACAAAAGCAGTATGATGTTAATGGATCCTCTTTGTGATCATAACAGATGCATACTGCAAAAATTCTTCCTTGAAAATGTGAGGAATGCAGTTCATAACGTAAAAAATAAATGTAGAGATTAAAAGTTTTATGTTTTTACAGGTGATCAAGACTCCAGTGGGAATGAAAGTGCTACTGTGTTTCTAGTGTTCTTTACATAACTAAAGTGTGCTTCATGCTTTTAATTTTTCTTGAAACTTTAAGTTTTTTTTAAGTGAGGAAGCTTAAATAGTGAAAACATAATTAATGTAAAAGTGAGACATTTATTAATCAGTGGTTGCTGTAACTTTTTTAAGGTTCTCACCTACCCATTCACCAAATTAATTTTTTTTGTGCCAAAGTGTTAAAATAGTACGAAAAGGTAATCACCAATATTTCCGCCAAAACTGTTTTTCCATCACCAGAACAATTTTTCGCAAATTGCGAAAAATGTGATCGGCGGCACACGGCGGCACAACCTCTGATTATTATTGTTTGGTTTTAGTTCTTGGCTTTGTTTGTTGTGAAATTAAATATTATAAGTTAAAAAAACAACAAACTTTTCTTTGTTCCTGGATTTCAAAATACACTTAAATTTGATGTATTCAATTTTGCATTTAGTTGCAGATGTAGGACTGATCATTAGATATACATTACTAGATAACTGTTAATTTATGTCACTTCATTTTTTTTATTTCTTCTAGTGCCAAATTAGATTTGGTGGAAGGACAGAACTTGCTACCGAAAGTGACAGCAGGTATTCATTTGTCATATCTTAATCTTATTTTGGTGTCTTCCTATTCTTTTACATAGCTGATCAATTTTAAGCAAGTTATTATTAGACTGATTATTAAGCAGTGTAAAACATAATTAAGAATAACTTTAGTGTTTTTCACCTTTTAATGTTTTAAAACTGGTATTTGTAAAATGTAATGCATCTGCTGTGTATGCCATGCTTTAGTTAAAATTCTAGTTTGTTTCTAAATATATTTCTAAGCTTAACTTTCAAAGTTTTTGTCACATGGTTACAAAACCAATTACTGTGTCCTTTTCAGGTGCTCAAAACACCAATTCAAGCAATTTTAGTATTGCTAAGCTTGACAACCAACTAAGTAATTGCTTTTGTTTAGAGTTTAATTGGAAATAATATAGAAATGTGGGCAAATCTGAACTCTTCATAAAACATTTTTAAGAATATCAAATCAGTGTGTAGTGTAACATCACAGACATGCCGGTTAAAGATCTAAAGTAATTTGATTTACATTTTGTTCTTACTATAACAATTCATTTTAGAACATCAGCTCACATAACAACGACCAGTCCTACCACTGGTCTGCTCACTCCACTCCAATGTGCACAAGCACATCTCCATCCAAGAGCATGATTCAAGGTCGTCTCTCTCTGCACTCCGACAGCAGTTCAGTGTATCAGTCCGTGTTCTTGCGCACACATTGAAATCCAAGATGCTACAACCTCTCTTCACCCAGGAGAAACTGGAACACACACACACACACACAAAATGCAATTCACATAATAAATCACAATCAAAATATGAAATAAACAAACCCAACAACCGTATTTTCATCTACAAAATTAATAAAAAAAATTTCTAAATATTTGATATACAAGGTAGTATCCAAAAGTTCGGGGACTTGGCATATAGTTCTTTACCTTGAATACTTTAAATCACTGATGCAAAACCACCTTCAAAATAATCCCCTTGGGCAATGATGCACTTTTGCCAGTGCTTGTGAAGCTCCAGGAAGCATTGCTGAAAGCCATGTTTTGCAACCGCTCGTAATGCCTCCTGCATTGCTGTTTTTACCTCATTTGTTGACACAAAATGACGTCCCTGCAGAGTTTGTTTCATCAGTGGAAAGAGGTAAAAATCACAGGGGGCTAAGTCGTGTGAATAGGCGAGATGTGGAAGCACATTAGTACGATTTCTAGTGAGAAACTCTATGAAGAGTAGGGACCGATGTGCAAGTGTGTCGTCATGGAAAAGTTACCATTGTCCACATCAGCACATCTCCAGACATTTACGATAGATTGACTCCCATAGGTGACGTAAAATGTCCAGATAATGTTCTTTATTAACTGTTGTGCCCTCAGGAATAAATTCTGAATGGACAATGCTGTGAGAATAAAGAAAAATCACCTCCAGCATGATTTTCTCTTTGCTGCAATCCTGCCTGAATATCTTTGATCAGGGTAAAGAGGGAGATTTCCATGTTGAACAAGCACGTTTTGGCTGAATATCAAACAAATAGCACCACGTTTCATCATCTGTGATGATGTTATCCAAAAATGTAGGATCACTATCAGCTTTGTCGATTAATTCACCCGATATCCGCATCCATTCATCCTTTTGTTCAGAGTTCAAAAGGCGAGGCACAATGTGCTGACACATGCTGTACATGTTAAGATCCTCTGTCAAAATGCGCTGGCACGTGGTCTCTGATAAGTTAGTTGCGTTAGCGATGCCTCAGTGGTTCGGTGACAATCCTGACAAACACACTGTTCCACCATCGTAATGCTTTCCTCACTTCCTGCAGTCACAGTTTTGTCAACCACAGCTCTCATTATCTCCGATGGATTCTCGGTCCTCTTTGAAGTGCCGATACCACTCGTATACCTTCGATCTCGCCATCGTAGAGTGACTGTACACCTTTGAAAGCATTTCTAAGGTCTCTGCAGCTGTTTTACCCAAATGCTGATGAAGTTTAATGTTACAACGTTGCTCTTCAAAAGCCATGTTTCTCACATCGCAGAAGACAGATGACTAACCACACAGCAGATGTGTGTGCGCACATTCCAATCACTTTCCCTGGGCCAAACCATTCTGACTATGGAGGGGAGGGATGGTGGGATGTATTTCAGATGCCATAACTTTAACTACATGCTTGTGCTGTCCCCGAACTTTTGGATCCTACTCTGTATATCTAAGAGTTTTAAGCAAATACCTAAGGATTCTATATCACAAAATTTTTTTACAACAACATGTGTATGTATGAAAAGGTATGTGCATATATGAAATGTATGTTTAAGGTGGATCATCTAAAATGGAGATCCTGCTCAGTCCATCTGCAATTTTGTGCATAGTTCCAGGTCGATGAACTACATCAAAATCATACACTTGTAGGGAAAGGGCCCATCTCACTAGGCGAGCATATGAACTTGCATTAGTACGTAACCAAACGAGAGGGTTATGATCAGTTTGTATGATGAAGCTTTGACTGTCCAGGTAGCACTTCAGTTTCTGCACAGCAAATATGATTGCACCACATTCTTTTTGCTGACACTGTATGTCTTTTCTACTTTAGAAAGATTTCTGCTTAGATAGATGACTGGATGTTTGGATCCATCTTCCTGTTCTTGTGAAAGGACAACTCCCATTCCTTGATCTGAAGCATTGGTTTGTAGAATAAACCTACGTTCATAGTCAGGTGCATACAGAACGGGAAAATTGGATAGAGGCTTTTTAAGTTTCACAAAAGCCTTCTCATATTGTTCTGTCCATGTAACTATTTCTTTGTGAGTTTTTCCTTTCAGACTATCTGTTAAGGGAGCTGCTATAGAAGAAAACATCGGAATATATCTGTTGTAATATCCAGCTAGGCCTAAGAACGATCTTATTTGTTCTTTGGTGTGGGAAAATCTTGTATGGTCTGAATCTTAAGTTCAGCTGGTTTCCAATATCCCTTTCCAACTTACATGACCTAAATACAAGACGTGATCTTGAGCAAATTTACATTTGGAAAGTTTAATTGTTAGTGAAGCTCCCTGGATTTGCTGTAATACCTTTTCAAGATGAATTAAGCGATCTTCCCAATTGTTGGAAAAAATGGCAACATCGTCCAGGTATGATACGGAAACTCTACAAACACTTTGCAGCCTCTCAGAAGCAGGGGTGCTTATTTTCCGGAAATTCCGGAAATTTTCGACGTTGTACTCCAAAAATTTTAGTTTTTTTTTTTTTTTTTTTTTACGAAAATTTCGGCGGCGTTGTACTCCGGGAATTCTCGGCGTTTTTATTTTTTTTTTTATTTTAGAAATTTTATTTTATAGCCAGTGGTCAGGCCGGTTACTGTCCTTTCCCTGTTTTCCCTTGGTTGGTGGCCAAAGCAAAACTCAATTCCGCTGGGAGTTGGGAAATCTGACTGCCAATCTACCCCCACAGAGGAGAAGAGAAACAGGTCCACTCTGTGTCTACCCAATTCAGCTGGGAGAGATCCCCAGCTGAATTGGGTAGACAGAGATCTAGGGAGGATCTCCCTACTGACTTTTTGTTCACCCCTCTCCCTTCCCTTTGGGATGCCTACTGGTTGCTGCTCAGGAAATCTTTGTCATTGGTTTCAATGCAATGACAAAGATTTCCTGAGCAGCTTTTTTATTTTTATTTTCTCAGTATTTTACTTTTTATAAGTATTGTTTATAGCTTTGAAGGGCCAAACACTGGAAATTTGAAATTAGTAAAATTTTATAAAGGCCACTATTCTTAAAAAAATATCAGAACTTGGGAAATAAATTACAAATGCAACATATATTCTTATTTTTTTTTTATTTTTTTTTGTAAGTATTGATCTACGTTAATTTCAGGAAATTTGGGTTTGGTTTCAGGTAATTTGATTTCACAGAATAAGCACCCCTGCAGAAGTTCCAACATCATCCTGCTAAAGAAATAAGGTGCATTCTTAAGACCAAATGGCATCTTTAATGGCCAATATGTTTCAAAGGTAGTAACAAATGTTGCCAATCACTGAGCTCTAGCACTTAATGGAATTTGCCAGTAACACTATTGTTAAATCTAGTACAGCGATATACTTCACTCCAGAAACCTTATCGACTTTTTCTTCTATGTTTGGCAAGGAACAGAACTGGGTCCTTGTAACTTCATTTAACCACCTATAATCAATACATGGTTATAGCTCTCTTCCGAGAATTTCCACCAAAATCATGGGGGATGTGTAGTCTGACTCACCAGCTTCTATGATCTTGTACTGTAGCATTTTTTCTGTCTCTGCTCCGAGAATGCTATTCTGCCTGGGAGACATTATATTATTGACTCTTAACAGGAGCATTGCTAACTAACTCAATATTATGCTCTACCAATTGAGTTCTTCTTGGGGCATTAGAAAACAATTTCAAATAATAACTTTTTTCAGTTCATGAATTTTGTTAGTTAAGCATTCTCAAATTTTACTGTTTTCCTCAGTATCAGAGAAGTTCAATATATTTGGATCTTTTTCCACTTGCAGAAAATTTATCTTAAATCCATTTCACCATTCTCAAAAACAGGCAAGAGATTCACAAATTCTGGTCGTTTTTAGTATGGTTTCAACATATTAATGTGGTATACTTGATGTTTTTCATTCGTGCCTTCAAAGTTTACCACATAATTAGTCTCAGATGATGTTTTTCATTCTTGCCTTCAAAGTTTACCACATAATTAGTCTCAGAAATCTTTTTCTCAATTTTTCCTGGTTCTTTCCACTGTTATGCTAACTTATTGACTCTTAACAGGAGCATTGCTAACAGGCCTACAGGTAACAAAAACCAATGCTAAATCTCCTGCTTGTAATTTGCATTTTACAACATCTTGATCATATCAATATTTTCTTCTAACTTGAGCTTCTTCTAGCAAGTTCTTGACATCTTTTCATCCTGTGTTTTTATTGTCCGTGGCAAGTTCTTGACATCTTTTCATCCTGTTTAGTAACTCAAACACATATTCAATGACATAACTTTCTTCTTCAGGAGAGCCCATCCATTGTTCATACAATAGTGTAATTGGCATCTGCAGATTTTTGCCATGCACCGATTCAGCAGTGTGAATCCTGTGCTTTCATGTATTACAGTTCTCAAAGCAAACAGTGCTGCTGGTAATTGTTTCTCCCAATCTGGAGCAGACTCAAGACACAAAACTCTCAAAATCCTTTTAATAGTTCGGTGGAAACGTTCTACCGGATTACTTTAAGAATGGTATACTGAACTACGAGTAACTTTTATCCCAAACCGCTCGAGAAACTAGTGTCAAAATACTCATGAAACTGGTTCCTTGGTCAGTTTGAAGTTCTTTCAGAAATCCCATATGGCTAAAAATACTAAACAAGGCATCAACTACTAATGTGGATCCTATACCTGGAACTGGTACCGCATCTGGATATTTGGATGACAAACACATAGCTGTTTTAATGTATTTATTTCCATTCGGAGACTTGGGCAAAGGACCACAGGCATCAACATTGATCTTTGCAAACATTTCTGTCATGATCGGCACTATCTTTAATGGTGCTTTCTTTTTATCCTTAGCCTTATGAGCACGTTGGCATGCATCACAAGTTTTTACGAATTCTTCAATTTCTTTATAACAGATTGGCCAATAAAAATACTTTGCTAATCTGTCTTTGGTCTTTGTCACACCTAGATGGCAGGAAGTTCCTTCACAACACATGCTTTTTATTTGTTCTACATTGTTCTGGAACAACAATAAGATTTTTCTGTTCACCAATCTTATTCATCTTCTTTTTCGCCAAAATCTATTGGTTTAGTATAGCATAACCATTTGCTTTTTTAGAATCTGTTGCCTCTATTTCTTTGAGAATTTTTTCTCAATTCCACACTCTGCCATTGAGCCTCAATAAAGCCTTTCGTATCTATTTTAACCAAATCTAAAATGGCTTTATCTCCATCACCCACTAGTGGCAAAATTTCTTCTAATTTATCTGCTACTTCTGAAACCACACCTTCTTCAGGGGCATGTTTTTTTCCCTCTTTCTGAATCATTCTTTACAGGATGTCTTTCTTCTTTGCTTTGTTTTTGTTTTTCTTGATAGCGAGTTGCCACAGCATTTACTTATTCTGAATTAAATCAATGTTCTGACTTAGTGTAATTTTTTCCGTAAGATCCATTTTTCTTAGGAATTCCCAAATTATAGTGAACTCCAGCCTCTTTCTTACTGTCTGGTATTCTCTTTGATGCATAAAAATCATTTGACAATAATTTCTTTTTTCCACCACTTACGCTTTCATAATTGTCTACCATAGGTGCCAATACTGAAGGTGAAATAATATTAGACCATTCATCAATGAAATGTTCTTTTATTTCAATAGGCACTTTTTGCTTCAATTGATCGGTGATCATTAAATTTTTTAGCTTCTCAAAATCATATATTTTAAATCCTGAAATCCATTCATTAAAATAATTTCCTAACTCAAATGGAAAATCTTTTCAGGTCTTCTGTGGTGTACACATATGTTGAACAAGTTTTAACCTAAAATTCTCTGGGCATAACTTTTATCTTTTAAGAAGTAACTTTTTAACATATTCATAGTTTTTTGCATTTTCTACAATTTCTCTAGCAATCGGCTGCAATATTTCATAGGCATAAGTCCTGTTAAATTTATCACCCAATCTACTTTAATTTCTGTTTGTAAATAATTATGTCGCTCTCTTTTGGGTTAAATGTTTTCATCAAATGACGAAATTGTAATCTCAGCTTATGACGGTGCGCACGGGTGCTTGAAGATCATGATAATGTTTTCAAGGCCTGGAATATCCTGGAAAAACGGTGTTTTTTTAAAAGCTGTCTTGAAAAGCCTTGAAATTAGTGCTTAAAAATATGTTTGAATTTCTTTCAGAAAATCAGTGTTGCATCTTTTTCAGCACATCTTTTGTAAAAAAATGTGCTTATGATACCGGTTTTTCCACACGCTCATTTGTCCATCTGTCCGTCTATCTGTGGACACCATATCTCTGCAATTATTAGTCCAATTTGAAATTTTTTTCTGCATTGGGAAGCTTGAAATGTGTGAATGATAATCCTTACACTTCGTTTTTTTTCGGGTGCACAGTTTTGCTGCTAGAGGGCATAAATACAGAAGATATCGAATTCAAAATATATTTTATTCCATATATTTGCTTCTAAACATCCGATTGGAAAAATTGTTGTACCTTTCGATTCCATTTATGGTGAAGACTATTTTAGGTATAGTCACTTTTTCAAGTTACTCAAAGATTTTCCACTGGGGGTTGTAAAAGTAAATCATGTTTTCCACGATTTCTCTGCTTCTAAAACTCTGATTTGAAAAATTCTTTCCGAACCGGATACAGCTCCTGATAGGAAATGCTTGCATATAATTTCTAATTTTTTGTAAAGAATGGTTTGGCCACCAGGGGGCATAAATGTTAACTTCTGCTTCTGATGTATTTGTAGCAAAACCTGAGCTTCTAAAATCTCGAGTGAAAAAGTTCTTTCATGGACCGATACCACTCACGTCGATAAACCTTTTCAGAATATTCTTAAAACAAAAAATGCCAACTTCTACGGAAATAGTTCTTGTACTACAGAATATGGAAAACCATGATATTTCTATGGAAAATTAACAGTTATAAATTTTTATTTTGCTTGTTCCCCTTCCCAATGTAACGGTGGCCAGTTAACGATCTGTCATTCGTCTTGCTTGCGATGCTGCCTGCTCCTCCAGTTCTGCCTCCCAAGGCTGCTCGTATCTTAGTGAGAGCAACCGGCACTCGATGAGTATGGCCTTGCACTGAGTCATTCTAAGTGCAAACCCTTCCTTCCCCAGCATGCAACATTCTTGGGACGTTGAGCGTAGCTCGCATTATTGGACGTGGGCAGAGTTTAGCCTGAAGTTCTTCCGCAGCGCAGCGACAAGCTCTTGAAAATTGTTTGGTGCAGAATGTGAGTGTCATTGCCTGGCATCGGACTTTTTTTTTTTTTATGCGTGCGTCAGCCATTCATGTCAGTAATTAATTTTTTAAAGTTTTTTTCTTGTGTTGCAGAAATGTATGCTTGGATTTCGTTCTTATGTGCAGAGTTCGCCAAAATGCATAATTATGCATCTAGCCTGCATCGAAAAGTGTGTTTACGCATCGAAATTTTACCACTGCGTAAAAATATGCATCAGAAATTTTTTGCGATGCATAGAAACGTGTAAAGTACACAACACATAAAAATACACATAGAGAAATGCGTAAAATACACATCAATGTGTAAAAACGCACCAAGAAGCACGTAAAACTATGCATTAAAGAATTTTACCAACGTGTAAAAATATGCATCGGGACAGCATTTCGCCTTTAAAAAATGGAAGTGAACAAAATAAAGATTTTTCCCGTAATCATAATTTCGTTTTCCTGTGATATTGCCACTGTCCAGTATTGTTGTTACACATCATTTTATTCCATAAATATTTGTATTTCACTTTGAAAATGAAGGGAAAATTTCCGAAAACGGAAATTTGACGGCGCAAAAATTTCCCTGTGATTTTCAGGCAAGAGAGTGCCACAGCTTTGAGGAATTTCTCCTTTTTCTTCGTAATTTGAGTTATCCTCGAGATTGATGCATAACTGAACAGAAATTCTGGGGCAATTGGTAGTGGTGAAGGATGCTTTCCACCTGAAACTTTCGAAAACGAAAATTTTGTCTTTCAAAATTTCCGAAAACAGTGAAGATTTTTCCCATAATCGTAATTTTATTTTTCACGCGATGTTTCCTCTACCAAGTATTGTTGTCAAATTTCATTTTATTTCATAAATATTTGTGTTTCACCTTGCAAATGGAAGGGAAATGTCCGAAAACGGAAATCGGACATAGCAAAGATTTCTCCCGTAACTGTAATTTTTTTTCCCAACAATGTTCCGAATGTGTATTCTGTGTTCTTAAATATTCCCCCCAAAAAGGTTTGCATTTCAGCTTGATAAAGAGGGAAGAGCTGTAAAATGAAAGTGACGAAGCTGAAAATTTTGTAAGAATTGATGCACGATATTAAAAAGCATTCATATTCTCCAAGTTACACTACCTTTTATCTAAAATAGTGAAAGCTATCATGCCTTCATGGTCCTCAGACTGAAAGTTCTTTCAGCATGATGGATAAAATTGTCATCCAAGGGATTTGTGAAGTGTACTGTCATAGCTGATGGTGATGTTGAGCTTAATTTCAGTTTTTCAAAAAAGAAAAATCAGAAAAAGGACACAACTGGTAATTTGAGTAAAAACAAGAATGTATTTAAGCGAAAGCATTTTTAATGAAAATGAACTTTCTAAGTTCTATACATCTATCAGAAAATTTTACGTTGAAGGATGTTCTTATATTCAAGAAAAGATACTGATCTATGATGAATTCTTAAAACATGCAGAAGTAGCAGATCCTCACTTAGAGCCAGGACATCATTTACTTGTGTATTATACATAGTCAAGCACTTTCCATTTTATAATAGCTGAAAATGAACTTGATATACTGGAAGGCAGAATTGTGTGTTATCAAGCTGACAAATTAGAGACCATAGCAGAAACAGATAGAATAGATGTCACTTGGTCAGAAATCTCAAAATTAAGGGGCTGTAATGGAGCTGTTAAGTATAGGGTGATTCCACGCCAAATCATCAGATGCTATCCACCACACCATCACTGATTCTTACGATTTTTTTTTTTTCATGAATAGATCACCCTAATGTATGAAAATCCCAAAAGTTTCATTTTTTTATTTCCCATAGATTAGAAGATATTAATTTTCAAATTCTGGTGCATGGCGGGCCTTAAGTGCGTAAAAACGCGAATATCTCCATTGTTTGGATAAAAAAAAGTACCAAAATCACCACTCCTTCGTAATTTCCCCCAAGGAATCGATTGGTGCATTGCATGAATTTCTATCTTCTTTAGTTTTTGAGTTATGTGCAACGGGAGAGCCTTTTTTCAAAATGTAAAAAAGCAATGTAGTACAGCACTTAGAAGATCGCAATTGTTTTTCGTTTTTAAAGAAATGTTTAGTCTAACAAATGAAGAAAAAAAAAAAAAAACCTTGGGCTTTCGCGCGCACGCTGAGAGAAAAATTTTCAAATATGGTGCACAGCTTGTGTTTTGCCACTGTGAAACTGTGCGTGGTGAATAGTGTTGGCAGCCAGCCAAACGGCAGCAGGAGTAGATGTTGGCCTTCGGACAGATGGCAGATCAAGATACTATTGCACGTGTTGGTCAGATCACACGATAATTTGATGTGATGCTTGAAGGAGGAAGGATAGAGAATTAATGTTATGTTTAAAGTAATTTCAAATAATATAACTGTAAAATATTACTAAAGGGTCATTTCACGCCAAATCGTCAGATGCTGTCCACCACATTCTTAGCCATTCGATGATGAGGAAAAGTGATATAAACCATGGAAAACTATTAGAAAGCACCAATCACTCACCCTAAAGATCATGGCAATCTCTATCGACAACACACTTCCAACACGTCAATTATGTTGGAAGTGTGTTGTCGATAGAGATTGCCATGATCTTTAGGGTGAGTGATTGGTGCTTTCTAATAGTTTTCCATTTGTGAATTGCACGTAAACTATGTGCACTTTGCAGGGGTTTTAATACCTTAAAAGTGCAAATATATAATAATATAAACCATTTTCGCCATACAGCTTATCAATATGAGCTGTACTGTGAAAAAAGGTTACACACAAATAACACATATAAATTATGCAACAGACGTCGAAAATATATTGGTATTCTTAGCCATTCAATGACGAGAAGAACTAATATAAACTTTTTTCTCCCCGTATAGCTTAACGATATACAGTACTGACGCTTATAAATTATGCAATTGACGTTGAATACAGTTTTTGGAATATTGATTAATGATTTCTACAGCTCACGCGATATCCGACAGAATTTTTAGGCATGAAACAGTTCTATTTCAGGAATTAATAAATTGTCTAGTTGTCCACGCCTGCCGTAAGAGAAAATGATCAAGGAATGACAGCTTGGGAAATAAAGTAATCAGGGATATATATCTTGGTGCCTATTCTTGCAAGGTAGAAGAGATATATACTGCATTTTAGTTAACATCAGATACTTGACAATCACCGATGATGACGTTAGCAGCAAGGCTCAGCGTTGGGTTAGAAAAAATGTTATAGATTATTTTCTGGTAGATCTGGTATTTAAATGAACAAGTATATCTTGCAGTTGTCATCTTGCCTGTGTTTTTATTTATTTATTTTTTATTTCAGTTGCTTATTTAAAGATTACGCGTCAGGTGGGAGCTCACGAAACTCTCAAGAGCTCATATGAAACAAAACGCACCACAGCACCCTAAAATAAGAAAAACAAAGTTTAACTTGTGGAATAACTTTTTTACGGGTCTTTTAGAGGTTATTTTTAATGAAAGTTGGTTGTCAAATTTTCGAACTAAAGCCTAGTTAGGTCATCAGGACTATGTCACTGGAGTAGTTGCTGCCACTCAATTGGAAGAGACCATCCGCAATTATCGTTAATTGTGGTACTTCTTCTTCTTGCTATTTCGATCCCTTCTTCTAGTTTTCTCTTTACTAAGTTTGACTGGTGGGCGATTATTTTCACTGAGTCCCAATTTATGGAGTGTCCACTTGCTTGTACATGTCTGTCTAGCCCTGTTTTGTTCCCAATGTTCCTAATAGCTGCTTGGTGTTCTTTCATTCGGACCTTAATACTTCTCCCTGTTTCTCCTATATAGCTGAGTCCGCAGTTACAGTCGATGCAGTAAATTACTCCCTTCCTGCAATTGGATGTCCAATTCTTTCTGCTTTAAAGCTGGCAGGAATTTCTTTATTTTGTTATTAAGATCTGGAGCTAGCCTGATATTATATTTTGCTCCGATCCTTTTCAGTTTCTCGAAAAGTCCCTTGTGGTACGTAATTTTGCTGGTGAATTTGAAGTTGGTTTTTCCTGCTTCTTTTTTTGGCACTTGTTTAAATATTTTCTCAACATATGGGAGGGGTAATTGTTTTCTGCCAACATTTCCTTTAATTCTTCTTTGTGAAGATCTTTTTGAGAAGCTGAAGAGACCAGGATTTCAATTTTTTTCCAAAAATTGTCTCGCTGTATTCGATTTAATATAATCAGGGTGGAATGAGCAGAAGTCTAACATCTTCCCTGTGTTGGTGGGTTTTCTAAAAAGCTGAGTGAATATTTTCCCTTCTCTTGAGGTCAAGGTTAAATCCAGGTAATTGATGCTATGGTCTTTTTCCTGTTCCAGGGTGTACTTCAAGGTATTCTCTAGTAAGTTAAATTCTTCCAGAATCTGAGAGGGTAGAGATTGGTCCACAGTATCTACTATAATTAGGACATCATCCATGTACCTTACATAGAGAGCAAACAAGGAGGGTTGTATAAGGATTTTTGCCTCTAGTTTACTTATATAATAATTTGCTAGCAGAGGTGCTAGTGGAGAACCCATTGCAAGTCCTGAAGTTTGCCTGTAATATTTCTTTCCAAACTGGAAGAAATTATTCTTGAAGGAAAATAGGAGCAGTTCATATATGCCAAGTAGTATTTCTCTATTGTGATTATGGAATACTATTTTTTCCGCAAGGTCATCTGCAATGAATTCCAGTAGGAGGTCCAGGTTAATGTTGGTATACATAGAGACTATATCCAGGCTTGCCATTACTGGATGAATTAATTCTGGCAAGTTGTCCAGTTTTCTTTTTAGCTGCATGGAATTTTTTAGTAGGTAGGGAGGAGAAGGGAAAATATCTCTGAGGTGACCAAGTAAATAATAATTAATGTTGGAGAGTGGCGAATTTCTAGTGTCTATTATAGGTCTTATTGGATGGCCTTCTTTGTGAACTTTTATCGTACCATAGATCTGTGGAATTCTTGACTGGATTTTGGAGAAGTTTTTGAAGAGCTCATTAAGCTGTTTTTATTTCTTAAAGAGCTGATTAATTTCTTAAGATTTTTTACAGTTTGATCTATAGGATTACCATTGAGTTCTTCATAATAAGGCTTGCTCAATTCAGCTTCCATTTTATTGTAATACTTCTCTTTTTCTACCAATACCAAAACTTTGCTCTTATCTGCTCTCAGTGCTACTACTTTATCATTGGCTTTGAATTTTTTAAGGTCAGTAATGGCACTTCTATTAAAATTGTAATCAACTTTTACTGGCTTTTTTACAAATTTTGAGACGCAGTCTGAGAATTCTTTCCTTAAAGTAACTGCTGTATTTTCATCTTCTCTTTCTACCTTACTACAGATGCTTTCTAAATCAATCAGTATACGTTTTTATCAAGTGTTGCGGAGGAAAGGTTGTAATTATATCCCTTATTGAGGAGATTAATCAGGTTTTCATCTACTCCTTCTTCCGTCAGATCCATGACATGTTTGTTAGTGGTGGATGGTATTAACTGTGGGCCAGGTGCTGTAGACATTAACTTTGGACTTAACCATTTATTTTCTTTAATTTTCAATTTTTCCTTAAACTTTTTGTTTTTATCTCTCACTGCTTTAGCTAACCAATTATCAATATTTTCTTTTCTGCTTCCGGAATTTCACCTAATGAAGAGGTCCAAATACGAGTTTCTATTCCTTCGCATTGCTCAATAGTTTTGAATTTATTACGAATCGCGCCATTCACCGTTTTTAGTTCTATTTTTCTAATAAAATTTCTTGACAGATTTTCCGCGATGTTTTTCGTGAGTCTCCAAAGAAGGTGGAACAAAATTAGCTCTTTTACATTTCTTAAGAAAATACAGTTGTGACTTACATTTGTCGCTTTTGCACTTACTCCTTTCTATCTTTCTGATGTTTCGCCATATATCCAGCCCGTATGTGGTTTTAATCCTAGTTGTAAATGCATTTATGGCACCTCTATTCATAGTGATTGTGGAATAACTTTTTTTACGGGTCTTTTAGAGGTTATTTTTAATGAAAGTTGGTTGTCAAATTTTCGAACTAAAGCCTAGTTCGTCATCAGGACTATGTCACTGGAGTAGTTGCTGCCACTCAATTGGAAGAGACCATCCGCAATTATCGTTAATTGTGGTACTTCTTCTTCTTGCTATTTCGATCCCTTCTTCTAGTTTTCTCTTTACTAAGTTTGACTGGTGGGCGATTATTTTCACTGAGTCCCAATTTATGGAGTGTCCACTTGCTTGTACATGTCTGTCTAGCCCTGTTTTGTTCCCAATGTTCCTAATAGCTGCTTGGTGTTCTTTCATTCGGACCTTAATACTTCTCCCTGTTTCTCCTATATAGCTGAGTCCGCAGTTACAGTCGATGCAGTAAATTACTCCTTCCTGCAATTGGATGTCCAATTCTTTCTGCTTTAAAGCTGGCAGGAATTTCTTTATTTTGTTATTAAGATCTGGAGCTAGCCTGATATTATATTTTGCTCCGATCCTTTTCAGTTTCTCGAAAAGTCCCTTGTGGTACGTAATTTTGCTGGTGAATTTGAAGTTGGTTTTTTCCTGCTTCTTTTTTTGGCACTTGTTTAAATATTTTCTCAACATATGGGGAGGGGTAATTGTTTTCTGCCAACATTTCCTTTAATTCTTCTTTGTGAAGATCTTTTTGAGAAGCTGAAGAGACCAGGATTTCAATTTTTTTCCAAAAATTGTCTCGCTGTATTCGATTTAATATAATCAGGGTGGAATGAGCAGAAGTCTAACATCTTCCCTGTGTTGGTGGGTTTTCTAAAAAGCTGAGTGAATATTTTCCCTTCTCTTGAGGTCAAGGTTAAATCCAGGTAATTGATGCTATGGTCTTTTTCCTGTTCCAGGGTGTACTTCAAGGTATTCTCTAGTAAGTTAAATTCTTCCAGAATCTGAGAGGGTAGAGATTGGTCCACAGTATCTACTATAATTAGGACATCATCCATGTACCTTACATAGAGAGCAAACAAGGAGGGTTGTATAAGGATTTTTGCCTCTAGTTTACTTATATAATAATTTGCTAGCAGAGGTGCTAGTGGAGAACCCATTGCAAGTCCTGAAGTTTGCCTGTAATATTTCTTTCCAAACTGGAAGAAATTATTCTTGAAGGAAAATAGGAGCAGTTCATATATGCCAAGTAGTATTTCTCTATTGTGATTATGGAATACTATTTTTTTCCATAGGTCATCTGCAATGAATTCCAGTAGGAGGTCCAGGTTAATGTTGGTATACATAGAGACTATATCCAGGCTTGCCATTACTGGATGAATTAATTCTGGCAAGTTGTCCAGTTTTCTTTTTTAGCTGCATGGAATTTTTTAGTAGGTAGGGAGGAGAAGGGAAAATATCTCTGAGGTGACCAAGTAAATAATAATTAATGTTGGAGAGTGGCGAATTTCTAGTGTCTATTATAGGTCTTATTGGATGGCCTTCTTTGTGAACTTTTATCGTACCATAGATCTGTGGAATTCTTGACTGGATTTTGGAGAAGTTTTTGAAGAGCTCATTAAGCTGTTTTTATTTCTTAAAGAGCTGATTAATTTCTTAAGATTTTTTACAGTTTGATCTATAGGATTACCATTGAGTTCTTCATAATAAGGCTTGCTCAATTCAGCTTCCATTTTATTGTAATACTTCTCTTTTTCTACCAATACCAAAACTTTGCTCTTATCTGCTCTCAGTGCTACTACTTTATCATTGGCTTTGAATTTTTTTAAGGTCAGTAATGGCACTTCTATTAAAATTGTAATCAACTTTTACTGGCTTTTTTACAAATTTTGAGACGCAGTCTGAGAATTCTTTCCTTAAAGTAACTGCTGTATTTTCATCTTCTCTTTCTACCTTACTACAGATGCTTTCTAAATCAATCAGTATACGTTTTTATCAAGTGTTGCGGAGGAAAGGTTGTAATTATATCCCTTATTGAGGAGATTAATCAGGTTTTCATCTACTCCTTCTTCCGTCAGATCCATGACATGTTTGTTAGTGGTGGATGGTATTAACTGTGGGCCAGGTGCTGTAGACATTAACTTTGGACTTAACCATTTATTTTCTTTAATTTTCAATTTTCCTTAAACTTTTTGTTTTTATCTCTCACTGCTTTAGCTAACCACTTATCAATATTTTTCTTTTCTGCTTCCGGAATTTCACCTAATGAAGAGGTCCAAATACGAGTTTCTATTCCTTCGCATTGCTCAATAGTTTTGAATTTATTACGAATCGCGCCATTCACCGTTTTTAGTTCTATTTTTCTAATAAAATTTCTTGACAGATGGGACTCAGTGAAAATAATCGCCCACCAGTCAAACTTAGTAAAGAGAAAACTAGAAGAAGGGATCGAAATAGCAAGAAGAAGAAGTACCACAATTAACGATAATTGCGGATGGTCTCTTCCAATTGAGTGGCAGCAACTACTCCAGTGACATAGTCCTGATGACGAACTAGGCTTTAGTTCGAAAATTTGACAACCAACTTTCATTAAAAATAACCTCTAAAAGACCCGTAAAAAAAGTTATTCCACAATCACTATGAATAGAGGTGCCATAAATGCATTTACAACTAGGATTAAAACCACATACGGGCTGGATATATGGCGAAACATCAGAAAGATAGAAAGGAGTAAGTGCAAAAGCGACAAATGTAAGTCACAACTGTATTTTCTTAAGAAATGTAAAAGAGCTAATTTTGTTCCACCTTCTTTGAGACTCACGAAAAACATCGCGGAAAATCTGTCAAGAAATTTTATTAGAAAAATAGAACTAAAAACGGTGAATGGCGCGATTCGTAAATAAATTCAAAACTATTGAGCAATGCGAAGGAATAGAAACTCGTATTTGGACCTCTTCATTAGGTGAAATTCCGGAAGCAGAAAAGAAAAATATTGATAATTGGTTAGCTAAAGCAGTGAGAGATAAAAACAAAAAGTTTAAGGAAAAATTGAAAATTAAAGAAAATAAATGGTTAAGTCCAAAGTTAATGTCTACAGCACCTGGCCCACAGTTAATACCATCCACCACTAACAAACATGTCATGGATCTGATGGAAGAAGGAGTAGATGAAAACCTGATTAATCTCCTCAATAAAGGGATATAATTACAACCTTTCCTCCGCAACACTTGATAAAAAACGTATACTGATTGATTTAGAAAGCATCTGTAGTAAGGTAGAAAGAGAAGATGAAAATACAGCAGTTACTTTAAGGAAAGAATTCTCAGACTGCGTCTCAAAATTTGTAAAAAAGCCAGTAAAAGTTGATTACAATTTTAATAGAAGTGCCATTACTGACCTTAAAAAATTCAAAGCCAATGATAAAGTAGTAGCACTGAGAGCAGATAAGAGCAAAGTTTTGGTATTGGTAGAAAAAGAGAAGTATTACAATAAAATGGAAGCTGAATTGAGCAAGCCTTATTATGAAGAACTCAATGGTAATCCTATAGATCAAACTGTAAAAAATCTTAAGAAATTAATCAGCTCTTTAAGAAATAAAAAACAGCTTAATGAGCTCTTCAAAAACTTCTCCAAAATCCAGTCAAGAATTCCACAGATCTATGGTACGATAAAAGTTCACAAAGAAGGCCATCCAATAAGACCTATAATAGACACTAGAAATTCGCCACTCTCCAACATTAATTATTATTTACTTGGTCACCTCAGAGATATTTTCCCTTCTCCTCCCTACCTACTAAAAAATTCCATGCAGCTAAAAAGAAAACTGGACAACTTGCCAGAATTAATTCATCCAGTAATGGCAAGCCTGGATATAGTCTCTATGTATACCAACATTAACCTGGACCTCCTACTGGAATTCATTGCAGATGACCTTGCGGAAAAAATAGTATTCCATAATCACAATAGAGAAATACTACTTGGCATATATGAACTGCTCTATTTTCCTTCAAGAATAATTTCTTCCAGTTTGGAAAGAAATATTACAGGCAAACTTCAGGACTTGCAATGGGTTCTCCACTAGCACCTCTGCTAGCAAATTATTATATAAGTAAACTAGAGGCAAAAATCCTTATACAACCCTCCTTGTTTGCTCTCTATGTAAGGTACATGGATGATGTCCTAATTATAGTAGATACTGTGGACCAATCTCTACCCTCTCAGATTCTGGAAGAATTTAACTTACTAGAGAATACCTTGAAGTACACCCTGGAACAGGAAAAAGACCATAGCATCAATTACCTGGATTTAACCTTGACCTCAAGAGAAGGGAAAATATTCACTCAGCTTTTTAGAAAACCCACCAACACAGGGAAGATGTTAGACTTCTGCTCATTCCACCCTGATTATATTAAATCGAATACAGCGAGACAATTTTTGGAAAAAATTGAAATCCTGGTCTCTTCAGCTTCTCAAAAAGATCTTCACAAAGAAGAATTAAAGGAAATGTTGGCAGAAAACAATTACCCCTCCCCATATGTTGAGAAAATATTTAAACAAGTGCCAAAAAAGAAGCAGGAAAAAACCAACTTCAAATTCACCAGCAAAATTACGTACCACAAGGGACTTTTCGAGAAACTGAAAAGGATCGGAGCAAAATATAATATCAGGCTAGCTCCAGATCTTAATAACAAAATAAAGAAATTCCTGCCAGCTTTAAAGCAGAAAGAATTGGACATCCAATTGCAGGAAGGAGTAATTTACTGCATCGACTGTAACTGCGGACTCAGCTATATAGGAGAAACAGGGAGAAGTATTAAGGTCGAATGAAAGAACACCAAGCAGCTATTAGGAACATTGGGAACAAAACAGGGCTAGACAGACATGTACAAGCAAGTGGACACTCCATAAATTGGGACTCAGTGAAAATAATCGCCCACCAGTCAAACTTAGTAAAGAGAAAACTAGAAGAAGGGATCGAAATAGCAAAGAAGAAGAAGTACCACAATTAACGATAATTGCGGATGGTCTCTTCCAATTGAGTGGCAGCAACTACTCCAGTGACATAGTCCTGATGACGAACTAGGCTTTAGTTCGAAAATTTGACAACCAACTTTCATTAAAAATAACCTCTAAAAGACCCGTAAAAAAAAGTTATTCCACAATCACTATGAATAGAGGTGCCATAAATGCATTTACAACTAAAGTTTAACTGTTCGTGGTGTAGCCCAAAAATAGGAAAATACAGTTTGACAGTTACAGTGAATGAAAATTTTTATGCCTCCTAATCACATCCCGGTGTCAGAGTGGTAGCAATTAAATTTATTTCCGTTATTATTATTATTTTTTATTAGACATGCCAATAAATTTAGAAATACTTGTAATGGGAAACATTAACAGACCTTGAACGTATGAGTACGTTTTCGTTAATGTAATACCCAATGTATCGCAATTATTGATTACCAATTTATGAAAAACAAGTATGGAACTCGTGTTACTATTTAGCGATTGTAATTTGTCAGCTCTGTTTTATGAGCTTCTGTTTCTCTTTATCAGTTGCAACGCAGTTATCGTCCTCATATTGACAAGTTAGTTTAGCTGTCTCTTGAATTAAGAATTAGTTTTTTTGTTTTGTTTTTGTTTAACGCATCATGCCACTATCACAATGCACAAAGATGCTGAAAACTAGGCAGAAACTTTCAAATCGCAAGAGAATAAAAGAGATCTGAGAAAATACACTATGGAACTTTTCCACTTGCGGTGCTCTTTTAGAAATTCATTCTCTGTTTGTCAGATGTCATAAATTAGGATCTGAGGGATTTGAGGTAAAAAAAAACAAACTAGAAGAAAGCATGTCGGCCATAACACGGATAAAAAGTGTAAATCGTCTCTAAGAAAAATAAACAGTTCTACATCTGTGGCGAACAGAAAACATTATACCATAATGGCAAATAAATTAACAAATGCAGGGCAGTGGAGACGCTAGCAGCTCAGAACTGGGTGGCCTATTAAGGAAGGGGAGGGGGCTAAACGTGAAGGGAGAGGAGACACACACTTCGAAGTGTTTGGCATAAATTTTGGCGAAAAATTCCGTTCATGTGCACTTTACTAGATAGTGATAATGTTAGTAAAAAAAAAGTTTTCAAGTGAATACTGTACGTAGTATTTATTCAACATATGTAGTATGGTGATCGTGGATGTGAATCTCTATGGCAAGTTACTATGTCTTCGCAATTTTAGCTTACCTCTCTCTCTCTCTCTCTCTCTCTCTCTCTCTCTCTCTCTCTCTCTCTCTCTCTCTCTCTCTCTCTCTCTCTCTCTCTCTCTCTCTCTCTCTCTCTCTCTCTCTCTCTCTCTCTCTCTCTCTCTCTCTCTCTCTCTCTCTCTCTCTCTCTCTCTCTCTCTCTCTCTCTCTCTCTCTCTCTCTCTCTCTCTCTCTCTCTCTCTCTCTCTCTCTCTCTCTCTCTCTCTCTCTCTCTCTCTCTCTCTCTCTCTCTCTCTCTCTCTCTCTCTCTCTCTCTCTCTCTCTCTCTCTCTCTCTCTCTCTCTCTCTCTCTCTCTCTCTCTCTCTCTCTCTCTCTCTCTTCGTTTTCCAAAATGCGTGCTTCTGCTGCTCTCTTAGAAAGTCGTTCAGAAGACTCCCTCCAATAAGCACAAAAACTAACAGCCATGTGGAATGCCATTTTGTTTTTTTATTTAAGAGGCTACAATTCATAAACTTCCAAAAGCCGAAAGTTTAGAACTGATTGGTTTACATCGGTGACACGAACATTAAATTTTCTCGCGGGTCATATTTAGTTTCCACGCTACAGAAAAAGTATCATATTACCTTCACAGAAAATAATCGAAGATTTTGCATGCACATATAAAATCTTCCTAACACTTTTTTGTCAACATCATTCTTCATCCTGCGGCGAATGGCAAGTTTATACTTTTTTTTTAATTGGAGGTTTAACGACCACCATGGGCAACTCAGTGTGCTATAAGCAGTCGCCCGTCCTTAATTTGGGACCACTGGTTCCAGGGAAGGGAGAGAGCCAGCGCTGTAAGACAAACACAACATTCATGCCTCACCGACATTCGAATCCGGACCCATCTTGGACGAATGATCATATTCATAAGCAATCGCTTAGACCACTGCGCCACCGGGCGACAAGTTTATACTTAACGATATCTTTATGAGGTGCAATAAATTTGCGGGATGTTGATCAGACAAAGTGCGCAAAAGGTCTGGAGCATCAGGTCATTTTGCAGTAACCCTCTACAAACAATATCTAAAAAGGAGAGAGGCTTCATTTCATCGCCGGCATGATAAATCTAAAAACTAAGTACGACGGAATTTTTATCCATGTATACATACATACATACTCGCCAGAATAAAAAAAAAAAAAAAAAAAAAAATACAAGGTGATCCCCATAATTAGCCAAAGAAATTTCTCCACAATCTCTCGTCTAAAGCAAAAGCACTCTCAGCAATCACCCCCCCCCCAAATAATTTTGGTTTTGCATCGATCTCAAGTAATGATTCAGATGACGACACAAAACGCGGGAAAATCTCGCGAACACTGTAAAACCTTTAGATGTTAAATTTTATGATAATCGCCAAATTCATTACTGGAAAAAAAAAAAAATGCAATCCATGGAAGCTCAACTTCCTCTTGTCTGATTTGATTAAACATAATCAAAAACTGACATGGAAGTTGATCACAGCGTTGAGACATCAAAATATAAACATCGTTCATGAACTAATCATGCTTTTTTAAAATAAAGAATTCCTTTCCTTCATAACGTGAGTTCAACAATACATGTGTCTGCGTGGTGGGGGGTGATGGGTGGGATCGCTTCTTGCATGCAGGAGGAATGCCGTTCTTCTTCCGGTACCAAGTCTCCGCACAGCCGTGGCCACAACGCAGTGTGCTTCGTCGATTGTTCTTTCACCGTAGCAATGCACTGGCCATGCACCATGTTTAAAATTCTTTTCTCGGCGCTCGGGCAAAAGCCCAAGGTTTTTTTTTTTTTTTTTTCTTCATTTGATATATTGAACCTTTCTTTGCAAAGAATAATAATTGCAGATTTCTAAGTGCTGTACTACATTGCGTTTTTAAGCATTGAAGAAAGGCTCTCTCATTGCTCATAACTCAAAAACTAAAGCAGATAGAGATGCGTGCATTGCACCAATGGATTCCTTGGTAAAAATTATGAAAGAATGATGATTTATGCATTTCTTTTTATTCTAAATAATGCAGATATTTGAGTTTTTATGCAGAATATGTCCGCCATGCACCAAAATTCAAAAAATTATATCTTCTAACCTATCGGAAATAAAAAATTGAAACTTTCAGGGTTTTTATAAGTTGGGAGTAGCTACCCATTAAAAAAATCGTAAGAATCGGAGATGTGTTGGTGGAAAATTAATTCAAAATCTGACGATTTCGCGTGGGATGACCCTATACTATTCTCTCGAAAGCAATGTTTGCAATACTTCTCTCGAATTCTGCCAGTGAGAGAGTTTTTAGTTTAGTGTGAAAAACAAGCTCATTTCCAACCCAATTTAGGTTTAGAAACTGTAGAAGCACTTTTTATTGCACAAAAGAATATGTTCTCTGGGCAAGTGTTATGAAAAAATATTATCTGCTGAGGAACTCAAATCTGCAAAACAATGTACAGCCAAAATCACTAAAGAAAGCTGTTTAATATTTTTTTTGTTGTGTAAAAAAGGTGTATCAGTCATGGTGTATATTATTTTCCATGTGTAAAATTTGAAATATTTTGATACAGATTTTCATGTATATAAATGAATAAGTAAGTAAAGAGTATTAATTAAATTAAATGAGTAATCGAATATTTTCCTTGGTTAAAATTATTCTTTTTGGTATGACTACTGAAAAATGGCCCAAACTACTAAAAATTTGTGCAAGTACTACTGAAAATACCTGAAACAGTTTGGCATCTCTGTTAAAATAATGCAAGGTTTCTCCATCAGACAGCGTAGTATATCTTATTTTTGTCTACACCTCTGCTTCTAAGAGTCCGATCTGAAAAATTCCTTCATTGCTGGATAGCGTTTTGGGTGCGAAATGTTTCTTGTATGTCTTCAAACTTTTCAAGTAATTCATTGACTTTCCACTAGGAAGTGTAACAGCAGATTATGTTTTTCCCGATATCTCTACTTCTAAAACTCCGATTTAAAAAGTCTTCCTGTATGGGATACAGTTCCTGATGGGAAATGTTTTACATATAATTTTTAATAGTTGGTAAAGAATAGTTTGGCCACCAGGGGGTATAAGTGTTTATTTTTGCTTTGATATATTTACAGCAAAATCTGAGCTCTTAAAAACTTGAATGAATTTTTTTTTTTTTTTCGTGGGCCGATACTGCTCACATCAAACAACCTTTTGAGAATACTTTCTTCTTAAATGAATGCATAGTTTTTCTACCAGGGGATGTAGATGCTTATCTTATTTTTGTTGATATCTCTGCTTCTAAGAGTCCGATTTGAAAAAAACTTTTATCCTGGAGAGCATTTCCTCTGTGAAATGTTTCTCATATAATTTCAAATGTTTCTTAATGCACAAGTCTGCCACCAGAAGGCTTAAGTTCATGTTTCCATTTACAGCAATATTAGTGAGACTGAAAATCTGATTGAAAGACTTCTTTCTTTGGTCAGATACTGCTAACTATGCAAAAACTCGGTGTGCATATTTTCTTCCCAAAATAATGCTTTCAATTTTGCCGCAATTTTTATCTGTTTCCTGAAGAATGTCTTTGTTTCTACATGTGCGATTTAAAAAATTATTTCAACACCTGATGCCACTTACCTTGTAGAACACTTTAGGTTAGTATATGAGGAATTTTGTAGTTCACAGTTCTGTTGCTAGGTGGTGTTTTTGTACTTCATTTTGCAGCTGTGTTGCCCCTACTAAAAACCCTATTGAGAAGTTTCTTCTTTACCATATGCCATTTGCTACAATAAAGATGCAGAGCATTATCTTTAAATAATGCAAAAATTTCTTACTAGGGGTGTAAAGGTCGAAACTCCCCCCCCCCCCCCCCCCGCTATGTCTGCTTCTAGGAAACGTATTTGAAAAATTCTTTTTCCTGGGCATAGCTTTTTCCATGAAGAATATTTTTCACTTATTTTCAACTTTACAATATTTTCTCAATTCTTTTGCTAACAGGAATAGACTTATATCATGTTTCCGCCTATATTTCTTATTTTAACTGATTAGACGTGTGTCCTCCCAGTTCTTAAATTCTGGATCTGCCCTTGCTTTGTTTTATGATAATTTCAACTTTTATCAATAATAGACTGATTATATGGGAAGATAGTGCAGAATAGTGATGAATTTATCATTTTCAGATTGAGGGAAAGGATTTCCTGAGATAGGCCTTGTCGTAATTGCACCACCATGATTCAGTTTTGCATTAACGGGTAATTCTCCTATTAAAAACATTAAAAAGAAATTAAATGATTAAGAAAGCACACTAATCCATTTACATCTTTCATCATTTTTATTACTTAAAACCAAAATTGCTTTTAAAAAATAATTTGGCCATGATACTGTAAAGCGCAATAATCATCCTGAATTTTTTTTTGTATTTGTCCTGGAAAAGACCTGGAAAGTCCTTGACCCCCCCCCCCCCCCAAAGTGTACGAACCCTGTTATGAGAATTTCCATTTTGGTCAATATTGGTCCCTAGTGATTGGTGCTCAGCTTCTATTTTCAGCTTTTCAATCTCAAATTCTAACTTTTGTCTCTCTTTATTTTCTTTAACTTCTATTTTGATACGTTTTCTCTCTAGCCAGTTTTCCTTTTCAATGCATTCTTCTGTTTCCCTATGCTCTTTAATACCAGCTAAAAGTTATTTCACAAACTCCTCTTCATAAACTTCAAAGTCGACAATTTTATATTTTACATATAGGACCTTGATATTAGGTGTTACTTTTACTCCCAATTCCCCAGCTAACAGCTGAAAATCCTCTTTATGAGCTCTTCCCAAAAAGGTGATTTTGTATTTATACTATCTTCAAACGAGTGCTACGTGTACAACAGGTTTGTCTATATTTGTGTGTGTGCGTTAGATGAGCATTTGTTTGCAACAATAAAATTACCACTTACAAAATACAAAGGACTCTGTCACTTAATCTAAATCTACTATTTCGTTGATAGAAAATATGTACTCCTCAGAAATGATTAATACATAAAAAAACTACTCCAAACTTCTTTTTCACAAATCAAAACACAGCTTTTTAGTTCCTAAAAACAAACCTTATTCAGTTACATGACCGGAAACCTATAATGTCCTACACTGTTCTATTATACATTGGAATTCTTTGAGAGCAGAAAATCAATATTTTATAAGCATAAAAACCAACATGTCATTACTCATGTGACATGGATTAACTATTCAGGAACTTGTAATCCATCTTTTCGTGATGAAAATGCTCTACAATCACAAATCACTATAACCAATTAGTAATCACAACATGGAATCTTGTAAATCTGATGATCACGATTTCATTTGAAACCTGGCACACATTTGACATCAGAGTACTGGTGCCACTGCACTGACTTATGACATTATTAATCTAAGAACACAGCACAGGTTGTGCACTTTCCTCCTCAAAATGGCACTGACATACCTCAACGACTCGAACACATAGCTGATGAGCTGACAACTCGAACATAAGGCAATGTCTTGCCTTTTTAATTTCTGTTGATTGAACCACACTACATGTAGCATTCACTTTTTCCATGGGATGTTGATGATCTACTTTTACCACTGCAAAGGACGTGCATGCAGTTGCATTCGGCTTCCTAGACCACCATCGAAAACGAGAGTCACCATGTTGACGCCCTTCAGGCATGAAGTCGAGATCTCAAAAGACAATGCTGCTTTGCAAGAATTGTTATGTTGACTCACTTCAGACACAAAGTCGACATCTCAAAAGAAAACGCTTTTGTAGCTTGAAAATCTCATCAATGCCTCCATTTAATAAGTCTGTAACGTCACAGACATGCCGGGTAAAGATCTGAAGTAATTTTATTTACATTTCGTTCTTACAATCACTATACAATTCATTTTAGAGCATCCACTCATATAACAACCACCAGCTCCACCACTGGTCTTCTAACTTTAATTGCGCCCGCAGGCACATCTCCATCCAAGGCCCAATTCAAGGTCATCTCTCTCTAGGCACTCTAACAGCAGTTCAGTGTATCAGTCTGCCTCTTGCATATTAAAATCCAAGATGCTGCATTAGTTTCATTATATTCCAAAGTTTGTAAAACCTTATCATTAGGTTTCCTTTTAGGTTTGAGTGTCAAACCTAAATTTTTCTCAAAAAATAAGGGTGTGTCCTATATTCCACAAAAATATGGTAAATAAAAAATTACCATATTTTTGTGGAATATGACACACCCTTATTTTTTGAGAAAAATTTAAGAAATAAATAAAATGGCATTTTAAAGATTTTTATAAGAAAGAAAAAAAAACTTTATGCATAAAAACAGCAGCTCATGAATCATTTAATCCTTGCGTTTGCAAAATTAGTAATGTGTGATACTGCTGACGAAAAAAAATGTAGAAAAATGCATTCAGCCTATCAACCAATGACGTACATGCGGGATTTGCCTGCAGTTTCACATCTTCATACAGCCAATGGTTTTTGTTTTTGATCCAGATGGTCACCCTCACCACATAGCTGATAAGTTGAAGTAAGATAGCCGTCGTCGAAGTCTGTCGACATTTCATGGCATACTAACAATTCCTGGGAACAAGGAATTTTTTTTAAATCAAAAGCTTTCCAAGAACTATTCAAAATAAATATTTTCAAAGAAGTGAAGTGGCTAACCTATGCAAATTGTTGGTGAACAGTAAGGAAGAGAGCCTGCCAAGTATGGCAGCATCTTACATTGTAAACTGCAAATAGAATTACCTTCCCCCAGTTAAAGTGCATGTTTCACAAATGGAATTATCCAAAAATTTCTTCAAAATGATGACTACTATTTTTATCTTACTGGGAATTAATAAGATTTCTGTGTTTATCTATGAAATCTCTGCATAAATAAAAAAAAATTGCAGAAGCAATAATGCAGATGGCACTAATGATGTAGGTGCAGATGGGAATTTTAGCTAAGTGTCCAGTGGCTGGTAAGTCAACAAGAGTTAGTGGCAAAAAAAAACCCCAACACTGGCTGGTAAGTTAACAAACCTGTGGCCAAAAAGATGTCTGCATCATAAAAAAAAAGAGGGGGGAGAGGTTAATAGGAACTTTAATGTAACTGAATAAAAACTATTTTGTAAATTTCCACCCCCGGGGGGGTTACACATGATAGGCAAACACATGCCATTGTCAACATAAGCTGTTGTCAATAACTTTATTAGATTTTTTCCAGTAAAGTGTGGGATATTACACAAGTATGGAACTAATTATAGGAGCATAAATACCATTTAGACTCAAAAACATGGTTGTTGGTTGACATTGACACAACAGCCATTGTGTTTTGAAGTATCAATGCCAGTTTTTTTGATGCACCAAAATGACAAATGAGCACATTGATGGGTAAAATCTCTGCTCAATATAACAGTGATTACTCACCAATTCCAATTGAGTAACCAATAATATTGGTTAAAATGCTCGATGTATCAGAGTAGAAACCTCGATGGTTTTGATGTACTTGCTCCTGAAGCATCGAGGAAAAGAACTCGGTTTTGTTGACAAAACATCAACCACAACTTCTAATTCACGACATATAAAGATTATACTCCCTTCCTCTTTACAAGAATGCAACAAAAGGAAATTCATTTACTTTATGTAGAAAATATTCTTTACCAGTTTCAAACATCAGTCATGAAACTTCGATGTTTTTTTGATGTATCAGTTTCTGCAACATCAAGGTTTAAACATCGATTTCTTGGTGGCAAAAACTTCGATGTTCAACAAAAACATTGAGGGTTTTTTGTTTATCCATAGTTAGGACTGGTTTCACACGCTTTTACTGTTACTTCTGAATTATTATACCTTTGTAAACTGGCATTAAAAATGACAAATGGTCAAACTGGTGACTGAACTAAATTTAATTGCTAGAGTTGCTAGTTAATCCCCATCTGGCAAGTGGTGAGTGCTAACCTGCATTTATAGCTAATGCGTTTGCACTTCCACTTTGCTGGTGGGTGTCTAAAGTGCCTGTTGTGATGCTTCATCCCGAGATGTGGCTCTTTCCCTTCTTTTTCTATCACTTTGCTTTTTAAGAGAATTGTGGTAGTCCTTTTATGCCCGTTTCAGATTGCTTTGTGGAGCATATAAGGTATGTGCTTAAACTGTATGTTACATCATTAACTCTCAAGCACACAGGTGTGCACAAGGGCACAAATACCCTTGGCTAGCATGATAGCAGACCCAGCTCATAAAAATACACACATGTATAGTTAACAATGGATAACCATAAAAGCATAGTATATGAAGGGTTTATCCTAGGACTAAAAAATGGCAGGATGCTTGTTATGCAAAACATGGCAGCTTACACTTTCAAGAGAGTTAAAATATACATTAGCTTTACAAAAACAAGACCGTACAAGCAGTGTTAATTCACCAGAAAAGTTCAACGATAATTTGCTGTGGATATTAAAATGTTATTACTACAGTCAACTCACTTTAATTCAAACTAGACAAAACCCGTCGGAATCGACGGTTAGTTTTTTTTTTTTTTTTTTTTTTTAAGAATTAACTCGTAGGAAACAACAAATGTAAGCTTTATTTGATCGACAAATTCATTCAACCACTTCAGTAAAGACAATAGCCCAGGTTTGTGAATTTTTTTTTTTTTTTTTGACTGAAGGTTTAACGACCACGGTGAGCAACTCAATGGGCTATAAGGTCACCCGTCCTTAATTTAGGGTCACTGGTTCCAGGAAAGGGAGAGAGCCAGTGCCGTAAGACAAACACAACATCCATGCCTCACCGGGATTTGAACCCAGACCCTTTACTAACGAATCATCATAAGCCAGCGCTTAGACCACTGCGTCACTGGGGCAGCCAGGTTCATGATGAGCATCATGACTGCACCCTTTTTCAGTCGTAAAACGTGAGGCGAAGTTCACTCATCTTGATCGTGTGCAAAAATTCAACTGGATAGCGCACTCTTTCACTCTCATCTTCAGTCACAACTGTGTTTGTAAATGTTGTTGGAATGAGATTCGCGTTGCAAATACTCTTCAACCATCGGAATCGACAGTTAGCTTTTTTTGCTTTTTTTGGTGAAAAGAATAAACTCATATGAAACAACAAATGTAAACTTTATTTGACTGACAAATTCATTTAACCACTGCAGTAAAGACAATAGTCCAGGTTTGTGATTTTTTTTTGACTGAATGTTTAACGACCACCGTGAGCAACTCCATGGGTTATAAGCAGTCACCCATAATATTTCTACTAACAATGGTCAACGGAATGTTTATTTACATCTTTACATAATGGGAAAAGTCTTACCTACATGAATAAAATAGATCGAATGAATATTAAATTGTATATATACATCACGCAGTCCAACGGCATAACGCAATCAGGCCTTCGTGAGTGTTCTCTGTTCCAATGAGAACTTTGATACGAATGCCTGCTTGCATTGCTTTGCACAACGGTTTGCTCAGAAAAGAGAAGACTTTGGACTATCTCAGTCCCTCCAGGCTTCCGCCTTCAACAGCGCGTGAGTCAACCGCAGGCGATTAAATGTCAACCACACGCTTCTCCTATAGACTTTACATGGGAACTTTGCCACCCCACAATGCCCGAACCATTGCCCCAATCTCATTTTTCTCTTCAACTGGCACATCTACATGGTAAGACCTTTATTTTGATCTCAACCATATCTTTACGTTCAGCCGTTTTCTCAAAATAGGACTCAACAGTAAAAAACCTTATAGAAGTAATATATAGATTCCTAGAGAACTCAAAATCCATTTGTTTTAGAGAAAGGTCGAATTATGGAAATTTTGTAATTCTTTAATTTTAAAAATGGTCAAAATTACAATACACATAAATAACTCGGCATAACAGTAATTTATAAGCTCACTCACATTTCAGATTTGTTTATCACATTCAGAAGTGCATGAAAAATCAGTTTATACCTGTAATTTAGTTCATACTGTTCAAATTCAAGAATTCAGTTCAAATTCAAAAATTCAGTTCAAATTCAAGATCTTCGTTTGTACCAGTTTTGTAGAAGCAATTGAAATAATCTTTATTTCGAGCTTCACTGTCATTTCTAAAAACTAGTTGGTCTTGTTTTCCTCCTCTAGGTAACGGTGAATTACTTCAATTGCATCAGTTGTAGCTTTTAGGGTGGGTTTATGGATATTATAGTCATGGGCTGGAAGTTTGTACTTGTTTGTCATCTTCAGACTCTGAAGTATCTGCCCTGCTGATTTCCATTGCTCATTGCAGAATTATTTCGTCAGTCAGTTCTTCATTGCATTACAAGTCATTGTCCACATCTACATACTCCTCAGATGTGATGCCATTAGGAATGTGTGCTTTTTTCTTTTTCAGTTAAGCCAGCAAATGCTCTCCAGTTGTAAATTCCATTTCTTCGGAAGTCTGAACTTAGACTTCTGGCACTGATTCAGGGTTGTAAAAACCAGCATGATGGAAGCAGTTGGTAATTGTTTGGGCTGTGACTAAATCCCAAGCAGCAGCCATGTATACTGCTCTCAGCAAATCCACGACATATTCCTTCTCATTTTCAACGTTGAGAATCATCCTCTCCAGAAGCATTTTTCTATAGACACATTTGAAGGACTGAATGACACCCTGGTCAAGGGGATGTTGTAATGAGGTACATTTGGGGGCAGGAATTCCACTTTGATGTTACTGAGCCCATTGACAGCTGAATGAGCTGTGCAGTTATCCAACACTAAAAGGACATTCCTGTTTTGTGTTACCATGTGTCAGTCAAATTGTTGCAGCCAACTTTTAAACAGGTCTCTTGTCACTGAAACGATGAAAGTTTTCCGTCTTTAGCACGATTTAATGATTAAAAGATGATAAATATATACAATTAAAACCATGAGCACTTTCGAGGCAGCCGCTGCCTCAAAAGTGCTCATGGTTTTAATTGTATATATTTATCATCTTTTAATCATTAAATCGTGCTAAAGACGGAAAACTTTCATCGTTTCAGTGATTAATGTCACGCGAGTTTTCAATATTTGTTGGTCTCTTGTCATTCACGCATTTGAACTGGAAGCATACTTCATGGGAAGGGACCACATTCCCTTAAAACATCATGGATTAGTAGCTTTTCTGATCAAGGACAGTTTCTGTTTATCTGTCCTAGTCATGTTTGCAAAATGCAAGATGGTGATGTGAAGCTTTGATTGCTTTCTACCACTGCAGTGAATTTTTTTAAAGCAAGGGATCTATTTGGAAGCATCTTATATAATAGTCCTGCTTCATTGCAGTTATAAATGTCCTCTGGTGGGTATTGTCTTAGAATATCTCTGAATACTGTGTCACTCCACTTTTTTCTGACACTGAATCCCCATCAGCACTCTCAATGCAGATCTTCTTAAATGTCAGGTGATGCTTTTTTTTTTTTTTTTGTATTAAACCATCAGAAAACTTGATCTTATCCTCTATGCCCATTTGTGTAGCAAATTCCTCAACTTTTGTTCTTAGCATGTTGCCATCTGATGGAATGTTCTTAGCCTGCATCTTCCTCAGCCATATGGTTAACCCTTAACTGCCCAGGTCTTATGTTTGTCACATATCAACCCAATTCTTGTCTCTCAGACAGTTGCATTTTTATCGTTTAATTCATGTTAACTTTTGTTGTTTTTTTTATAGAGGGGGACAACCACACATGTGCAAAGGCTCAAACCTTTCCTGGGAATAGGCTAGAAATAAATAATTTGTTTCCAATGCAGTCTGTGAGACCGGACCTGTGTTGTTAAAGGTTAATGTTTCTTTCAAATCCAGTGAAGTAGCTGCATTCACTCTTTTCAACGAAAAGTCGATTTATTTTGCCTTTGCAGCTTCTTTTTCCTGTCCTTGATTATTGTTGATAAAGTGCTTTTAGGGATTCCAAACTAAAGTGCTATTTCACTTTTCGATTAGGTCTGTGGGACCAACAGGTGGAAAATAAACTGCATCGTATCAAACCTAATCTTGAAATTTGGAAATCCACATATCGTCGGAACCGTAGGGAGGAAGTGGTGCTTGCGCGTCTCCGCATTGGGCATTGTCGTTTCGCTCACCGCTTTTTGCTGTGTGGCGACACTGCGCCGATGTGTGAGACGTGCAATTGCCGACTCACCGTCACTCATCTTCTGTGTACCTGTGTTCGTTTTCGTGATGTACGTTTTCATTTCTTTCATTCTCATTTGTTGACCGAGGATGCTGCTACACTGCAGCGGCTCCTCAATGACCACTGCAATACTGTTGCTGTTTTTTCATTTTTAAACAAATTGACTATTTTAAACGTATCTAGATTTTAGCCTTATCATCATCCTCATTTCTCAGTTTTACTGTATCAGCTAGATTTTAATCATTGTATCATGTTTTTAATATTGTATGTTTCATTATCTTTTTAGCCCTTCCATCGTTCTCATTTTTCAGTTTTACATGATCAGTCAGATTTTAAGCTTTTTACCACACTTTTAATACTATTTGTTTGTCTTGTTTCTGGCGCTCTTTGGCCAACCATGGCCCTTGCGCCATAAAAATCAAACAACCAACCAACCAACCACTTTTCGATTTCTCTTTTCTGTTGACTTCTTTAAGGATATTGAACTTAACGACAACAGTCAACGTATAGTATTGAGTTTTTGCTTTCACCATTTTGCTAAACAAATCATGAAACATGACGATGTAATGTAACACTCACAAGAGAGAAGACACAACTGCCTGCCTTCAACAAAATGGCTTCAACAGTCTAGGAGACAAGCGGAGCCGACACTGATTATCAATCAGGGAAAGCAGAAAACCAGTTTGGGGTAGGAAGAACTGTTCAAGTTAGGGTATTTTGGTGAGAGAAGTTTTTCGAATTAGCGAACAGAAATTTGCATTGCCTCTACGTAGAGTGTGTTGAGACCAGATGTAAATTCGAAATGCCGAACTAGTTCTTACTTACAGGTGTTTGAATTAAAGTGAGTTGACTCTATATATTTTGTTATCAGTAAGTGCTAGTTTAATTTAAGAAAATATTCTTTCTACTTCAGCATTTGAAATTGCTATGATTCATGCAATGTTAAAAAAATTCTGTATTGGTGGGAATCTTCTACTCACAGTTTTTTCTGATTTTGACAGAATTAAACATATTTTTGGAACTGGCAAATTACTACTCTCAATATCAGTTTGAGATAGAAACATTGATTTGTACTCATCCCACTGTAACAGTAAATCACCATTTAGATTGAAGTACTTGGCCAGCTCTATTACTTGGGCAATACCATAAAGGCTTAGAGTGATTTCTGACCCTACTTTTCTAAGATCAAAGACAACAAGATTTGTAGTAATTGACTGGTTTTCTAACCATCTACAAATAGTTTAATGTAAATCATCAGTAAATGCATATACATCTTGTTCAAGCCGCCCCGGTGGCGCAGTGGTCTAAGGCGCTGGCCTCTGATCATTCGTCCGTAAGGGGTCTGGGTTCGAATCCCAGTCAGGCATGGGTGTTGTGTTTGTCTTACGGCACTGGCTCTCTCCCTTCCCTGGAACCAGTGACCCTAAATTAGGGACGGGCGACTGCTTATAGCCCATTGAGTTGCTCACGGTGGTCGTTAAACCTCCAATCAAACAAAAAAAAAAAAAATCTTGTTCAAGCGAACCATTAGAGGTAGGACAGTCATTTTAGGCTTTGAGGGCTGGTAGCATGGGGTTTTTAATTAAGGGGCCGGCAGGGTGTAACACCCTTCTAAAAACAGTTAGGATGAATCCTGGTATATGTAAACATTCACGATACGAAAACATTGCAGAAAAAGTGCAGAAGAATACCAATTACTAACTCATTTAGAATCTTTATAACAGCATACATGCATATACATTCATGGCGATAATAATGGTTTTCGATATATACTTGTATAACATGAAGGGTATTATGACACCAATATTTTGGGAAAAAGAAATGCATCTCATATTCTGAAAAATACAGTTTTTTTTTTGTGTTTTTTTTTTTGTGTGTGGTACCAATGTGCAAATCATGTATTCAAAAACAGTTTTTGGAGGCCAGTCAGTACAAGTTAGAAAAATTAAGCATGTTTGCTGTACACTAACAAGCTGACAATAACTTCAGTTACAAGAATCAGATAAAACCCCACTTCTCTGTCTAACTAATGAGTCAGTGTGGTAATTCGCTTATTTATTCATATACCTCAGTGCTGAATTTATGGCTTCATGCATGGCTGATTAATCATTTTATAGTTTTGTTCATATTCTGTATGAACAGAACTATCTTTTTCTACTTATCACTGTATACTTAATCATAGTTGTGTGTTGAAAATGTAAAATCTTCCAAAATCAACTGGTCCTTTTGCTGGAGAAAAAATATTATGTTGCAGCTGCACTAGGAGAATTATTGCATCCACAATTTTGAGAGGTTCTAATCACTTGTGAAAAGTTGTTGGAATTATGTGGTATTTTCTTTCATCTATACTTGTGGTTTCAGAGTGAGCTCTATTCCTTTTGTTCACCACCCAAAACACATACATACTGGTGCTTCCTCAAGCTATTGCACTTGTTTGAAATATTAAAATGTACACATTATTCTCCTCACTGTGGTAAGACACTCGTGCTGGCAATATAGATGAATGCATTGCTTGACACTGCATCCAATTTAAGTTGCTGTAGAGCTAATATTTATATTGAATTTCTGACATCTCAGGTGCTGCTTCATTAGCACCAGACAAGTGACAGAGTTACTTGACACGGTTTGTACAGGTGCTTAAAAATGCTAAAAGGTGCTGAATTTCACGAAAAAAAGTTAAGGGCCCTTAATAGTGCTTAATTTTTGCTTTGGGTGCTTAAAAGTGCTTATTTTTAAGTTTTTCACCGATATTGTCCACCTTGAATGGGAAAAACATCGTGGATTTTGAGCTTACTGCCCTCCATTTTCTTGGTAATGGAGGCAGGCGTGTGTGTTTGTTTTATGGCCGTAGGCAGAGCTTAGGTAGCATGATTTGGCTATTCGACACAAAGTTGATAACCAACCGAATCCTTCGAACACCACAATCTACGGACCTCACTATCGCCGGTTGGTCGCCGACTCTTACGTGGAGGGCACGCTAGACATTTTGCTTTTGTGTGCAGCGCATGCTTTGTTAGTGTGTGCTTTCTCTAATGTTTGATGATAAGTTAAATATTTGATTGTATTAAGTTGGTTGGGCTTTTGATTACAATACCTGGAGGAAGATGTATTTTTAATCCACTTTGGATTAAAAAAATGATTATAAGGACTAAATATCCTTAGTTAATACAGACAAAAGGAAAGCAAGGTTCTAAATTTGCACAAAGGATATAGAGATTGGAAGCATTGGAGAATTTGCCTATTTTTACGCATCTATTTTTTTGCTACTTTCGTCATGGCCCAGGATTACATCGACCCGAAGCCTCTGAATAAAGTTTGTGATGCAGCTGTTTGTTTCTTACTTCTTCTCTCCCCTCCCCCTCTCCCCCAAGGAGAAGAAATTTGGTTTGCTTGTTTGAAAGCTTGGCGCTGGGCCGGGATTATGTAGGCTCGTCGTGCTTCTCTCGCTGTGACCCAGGATTACGTTGGCCCTGTGCGCTTCTTTTGCTGTGGCTCAGGATTGCGTCGGCCCGATGCCTTTGAACCAAGCTCGTGATGCACCTCTTTGTTTTTTCTCTATTTTTTTTTTTTCTGAGGAGGAAGAAGGTGTTTTGCATGTTTGAAATCTAAGTGGAAAGAAAGCACGGCTTCGGGCCAGTATTACGTCGGCCCAAAGCCTCTGAGCAAACAAAGTTCGTGACGCAACTCTTTGTTTCTTTTCTCTTTTTTTTTTTCTGAGGAGGAAGAATGTGTTTTGCGTGTTTGGAAGTTAAGTGGAAAGAAGGCACAGCGCCTGGCTCCAGGATTACATCAGCCATTATCATTTGGGGTTTCTCGTGATCGATGCACAAACTGAGCAGAAATCTTGGCGGAGGGAGGCAGGGATGTCGCTAGACTTCTATGTCAGGGTGGGCGAGTATTATTTTTATTAGGGCAAGTTTGATAGCAATTTAATTTATGAAACACTGAAAGAAAGAATTTATAATGCTTTTTACTACAGGCTGCAAAGGTATTCGTGCATCTCCCCCTCTCTCCCATCTCTTGGATGAATACTCATTAATTTTGGAACTGTCTTAAAGTCTTTCTGTTTTCTGGAATACAAAAGAATGCATCGTTTGGAATTTTTTTGCTAATATTCCATCCCTATTTTTAATAAAATTAGTAAAACCTAAAGGGTTGCATTCCCATATAATGAACATGACACACTGCCATCAGCACCAGTAACATGATTTGATTAAAAGAAAGTTTCATGCCTAGGAGAAGGGTCTTAAAGCAGATGTTTTCATGAGTTAGGAGTGAAGAGAAATAAGAAGGCATAAGCCAATACATTTCCCCTTCTTAACTACTTTCCTTCAAGCCAGCAGCCTTGTCTTGCACTCATCTCTTCCAAAGTAGTCGTCAGCAATGACCTACTCCGGGCAGGTTTAACAGCTCTGTTATAGCTTTAGATTCCACATTCCGTGTTGGAATCCCCTTCTTAGTCGCACAAACAAGCAGCAGGGCAATTACTGATGACCTCTAACAACAGCAAAGTGATTACTAATGATTCAGTGTCCAGTTTACCCTCTTTATTCGCCCCTAATAATTTGAAAAAAAAATTAATTGAGGATTTGGAAGATTGGAGAACAACTGAATTTTTTCATTACCCTGTGGATGCTATTTGGATAACCTTCTATGGAGAAGGAAAAATGCACTTCCTAGGGTGAAATATGTAGGTCTTAATGACGAAAACTGAGTCAATATTTCCAGGCAAAATCCAGATTATATTTTAAAGTCAGAAAAAATTTTAAATATCGGCAGGGTGGACAAGATAATTTTCAAGGTGGGCTAAAGCCCACCCTTCCACTCCCTTGGTGACGTACCTGGAGGAGGGGGGGTCGTTTTCCGTTTGAGGATGTAATTCCATCTTCTGAAAATAGAAGTTAGTTGGAGTGAAATTTCTCCCGCAATCATAATATTTTCTTGCGATGTTCCCTCTGTCCCTGGAGTATTTTTCTTAAGTATCCATTTATTCCATGAATACTTAACATTTCAGCTTAAAAATGGAGGAAAGAGTTTCCCGAAACAGAAGACGGTCGAATCGAAGATTTCTCCTATAATCATAATTTTTTCTTCCTGCGATGTTCTGACTATCCTGTATTGTTGTTAAGTGTTACATGTGCCTATATTTTGAAGAAATTCTGACTGAAAAGTGAATTTCTGCTGCATGCAAAAGTTGTTGATATGGGAATGAAGATGGAAGAAGCTTCCTTTTCTTCAGTAATGTATGTGGCAAATATTTTCCCAGCTGCTGTTGTTAGTGAGAGGGATCTGAACAAGTTAGAATTGGAGTTTGCTTTATATCAAAAATTGGGAGATGGTGTTTCGAATAGTTCTACGTACAATTGATACTGTATGGTCAAACCCATGTAGTCTCAGATTTTAAACAAATCAATTAAAAATAAAACATTGTTTAAATAAATGGTTTTAAGTAACAAAAATACTATACTATATCTATTGTTATTAATGAAACTTTTTAAAGATTTAGCCCAAATTTATTTTCAGTTCATATGTTTTAATTTTTTTTTTCATTAAACTCTTGTGTTAGGCTAAATTTGAATATAGCATTTTAAGTAAACCCATTATCATCCCAAGTTACAACTCACACAATCAAATACCAAACATATAAAGATTGTTTTAAAAAAAATTCGAATTTTCTGGAGAGTCGCATTTTGAAAAATTCAAAATTTTAATTTTAATTTTATAATTTGATTTTTTAATCTTAAGCCATATGGTGTTGTACATCAAATCAAAGAGCATAAAGAATACTACAAAAAGATACCTTTCTCATCTCTCTATCTTAATTGGGGGAGCTGCAATCACAATTTAAAAACATATCAATCTTCCAATTTTGGGGTGTTTTGGGACATTTTATGTAGCTGTATTTTCAAAACCGGTGGATATATGACGAAATTTGGTATTTTTCTTAATCTATATAGAGGCCACCTATGTACCAAATTTCATTAAAATCTGAGATGGTGAGGTAAAAAATGTCTTCAAATTGTGTTGAGTTGATGTGGAATCACTCCCAGTATTTTTCTTAAGTATCCATTTATTCCATGAATACTTAACATTTCAGCTTAAAAATGGAGGAAAGAGTTTCCCAAAACAGAAGACGGTCGAATCGAAGATTTCTCCTATAATCATAATTTTTTCTTCCTGCGATGTTCTGACTATCCTGTGCTGTTGTTAAGTGTTATATGTGACTATATTTTGAAGAAATTCTGACTGAAAAGTGAATTTCTGCTGCACGCAAAAGTTGTTGATATGGGAATGAAGATGGAAGAAGCTTCCTTTTCTTCAGTAATGTTTGTGGCAAATATTTTCCCAGCTGCTGTTGTTAGTGAGAGGGATCTGAACAAGTTAGAATTGGAGTTTGCTTTATATCAAAAATTGGGAGAAGGTGTTTCGAATAGTTCTACATACAATTGATACTACTGTTATATGGTCAAACATTTTGAAAATGACTGGTGCAATTGGTGCTAAAAAAGTAGGAAGTTTTACTGCACATGATACATGCTATTCTTGTTGTGCCATACAGTAATGCAGCTGTGGAAAGAATTTTTTTCATTGTCTGTAGGAGTCAAACAGAATTTAGGTCAAAACTTTAGGGGCGTTGTTTGCTTTAAAAGTGAAAAAATTCCTGCTAACAATTGGGCCGTAATTTAGATAGCTTATTTAGTAATAGAATAACATTTTTGCATTTGTACCAATATTTGGTTTAATTTACCTGCCAGGTCTGGCAAAATATATCCTGAAATTTAAGAAAAATTGTGTCCTGATTTTTTTTTTTTTTTTATCTCACTCCTACCCCTGATATTTGTTTGATTGCAACCTTGTGGCAAAGGAAAACTGTGAACCAGTTTTACTGGAATACAAGAATACAAAAATTTTGTAGATCAATCATGAAACAGTCAGTTTGCAAGTTTCGATCCTCATGATGAGAACAACAAGCTAGACACATTTCTAGTACGGTATATAGATAAAAAAGAATTTGCAAATGTTTGTAGTGTCACTAAGGTTTTACTCATTTTGTCCCATGGACAAGCGACCATAGAGCGTGGATTTTCTAGCAATAAAAATATGGAGGTTGAAAATCTGAAACAGGAGTCGTATGTGTCCGTGAGAATGGTTCAAGATTGCATAAATTACTGTGGAGGAATTTTGAATATTACCGTCACAAGGAATAGTTTTTCAGCAGCTGTGGCAAGGCAAAAGCATATGATATATTTTGATGAACAGAAAAAATGAAAAAATATTGATGCACGAAACCATCCACAATTGAAATTAATGGAAGAACTTGAGCAGTTAAAGAAGAAAACAGATATTGAAAATAATGTTGCTGAGTCAAAAAAAAAAAAAAAATCTGCAGATGAACTTTCTTGACAGGCTGAACAAGAAAGGAAAATTACATTCTGTATAAAATCAAATAGTTTGAAAAAATCAGCCAAGGAAAAAGAATTGGCGATTGAAAATGCATATAGTCATTTCAGAAAAAATAACAGAACTTAAAAATAAGTTTTAAGTTATTAAATATTAAAAATAAATTAATAAGGCATGGTTCGTACACTCCTTGAAAAGTCCTTGAATAAAAAAGTTCATTTTCAAGTCCTTAAAAGTACTTGAAAAAGTTTAAGGCTCTGTAAATAGTACTTGAAAAAACTTTTGTTTGTTAAGTAATGATATAAAAGAGCATGTGTTAAATAATTGTTTGTGCTAAAAAGATGTGTAGGAGATTTCTGTGTAGTTCTGATAAAACACCAAACTAATCAAATAGTGCAGAACTTTATGCTCAACCCAGGGGAGTGTGTGGAAAGATGGTATCTTGGCTATGATATCACTACAGAGTAAAGCATCAGCCATGTGAGTGGAATGATGTATTCGCAAATTGTGATGGTTTTCTGTTTACTGGGGTTAGGGTTGCATTCTTGCCAGAGGGTGGAACTTCTAGGAATTGCTTGTGCTTCATGTATAGACCCTGTCTCCTGTCAGCATAAAAAAAAAAAAAAAAATGCATGTCATGTACCAAAAAAAAATAAAATAAAAAAAAATGCATCAGTCATGTACCAAAAATAAAAAATTAAAGCAAACAGTAAGTGTCATACTAGCAGATGAATATGAAAATAATGTACCCTTTCAAAATATTCCACAAAATGAAATTCTTTTGAAAAATACCAAAAACAGAGGGGTGGTTCAAAGCTAATAAAATAAACCAACTGGGGGCAAGGGGTAATAGCAGCCCATTGAAGGTGTGCCTGCCCTAGCTAAGATTAATGGTCTGAACTTACTCAAATACCTACCTACTGACCAACCGACAATACACGCATATAATAATTGGGGTTTAAAAAGTCCTTAAAAGTACTTGAATTTATTTTGCTTGGAAGGGTACGAACCTTGTAAGGAAATTTGATCATATCACCAGTATTTTTAGATTTAAGAAAATATGCTTAAAATCTGTTACAGCTTCCAGTGTGCAAAAGTCTTTTGATAAATTTTAATTAAAATGCCAAATTTTTTTCCAATATTCATATTCCAGCCTTTTTTTTTTTTTTTTTCAAATATTACAAAGCTAAAATTTATATAAATTCTGAACTATAAGGTATTTGTGTTTCAAAGGTTAGTGGAACAGAAAAAGAAAGGTTTTTGTTATCCAATCTCAGTAGATGCAATGGTAAGTGTTTTTAGGATATATTAACAATTTTAATAACTGAATTTATGGTGCACTTTTTGGTATAAGAAAATTAACATTTATGCCACCTTAATTATACATAAAATTGTTAAAAATGGTAATTCCTATGTATAAGTATTGGCTTCAGAACTGTTCATAATGTGAGCACAGGTTGAACCATGATTTAGAAGATGATTCTCATTTTTGTTAAATTTGGGTATTTTAGTATTTAGAGCAGTCTTGTCAAAAATTTTACAAATTATTAATTTAAATGTTTGCTACACTTGTACATGTATTGGTAGTTTAAATATCGGTAATGTTGATATTTTTTTAGGGTGCTTAGAATTTAAATAAAGGTCCTTAAAAAGTGCTTAATAACTCCTTAATTTTGATCCTTAAAAATGAGTACAAACTCTGCTTGAGATTTATTCTGAATTGAAATCAGTGTGGCCTAATATTTCTCAGATCAAGGTTGCAATTTCATTATTATCAAATTCTTCCTATGAGGACATCCAATTTTGTTTAGCAGAGTGATTCTCTGAGGCTTGCAGTCATTTTCTGTTTCACACGTTGTGGTTTTCTTGGGAAAAAAAGATGAGATTGTGAGTAAAGAGTAGTTTTTTTGTTTTTTTTTAGATACCTCTGCATTCAGAATTTTGTCATCTTTTTTCCCCCAATAAAATCATGATGTGCTGAGCAGAAAATGACAATGAAATTCATACTGCAGGCCTCAATGAATAATGCTACTTATTTGAGCAAATTTGTCTTAGGCTTAATTACAGTTCTAATGAAGAGTGATTCTCTTTAATTTGCTTGTGATGAATGCACATTATTGAAAAGCAGGTTACTGTAATATTGTGCTTGATTGTTGCATGAAGTGGCAGCAAAATGACATATATCAGCTCTTCCAAATCCCAAAAGATCGAGTCATATACTTGCCAGTTGAAAGCTGTGCTGTGAATTATTTGTTTCGTGGGGATTTTTTGTTGCCTACTCCTATAATAAAGTGCTGTATCAATGTTTCATCACAAGTCATAATTTGCTGAATAAATACATTAGTCTGCAGTTCAAGTCTATGTGCCATGCTTGCTGCATGAGCATAGTATTTTGGGAACATATCATGCTTGCACTTTTTCTCAGTAATGCTTGCTAAATATGAAACTGAATAGTGCTTTGTAATGCTGCATAACACTGCTGCCATCTCTTAGTGGTTTTTGTTATTATACTATACAGTGTGGTGTGGTGTGGTGTGGTGTGGTGTGGTGCTGCATCATCTCATTATCTGAATAGTGCACCAGTTCTACGTATGAAGCAAAAAAATTGAGTCAGGAGATTTTTAGAAAATCATAGAAAAGATCATGCATGTTGCATACCTACATAAAAACATAATCCTTTCCATGAATTCAGTGTTCAATATTTATAATGTGTGGTGGGGCTATCCACCCTTAATTTAGGTAGCTGGCTGCAGGGATGGTAGAGACACAGGACTATAGAACTGATGCTGTATTAATTTCTCACATGGGATTATGCCTTTAGTGATAAGGGAGTGATGCAGTGGTTGAGTGTTCTAGGATAAAGGCTTCTGACTTCTCATATTGTCAGGTCTGAGTTTGAATCCTAGTACAAAGTAGGGATGTTATGTTTATCTTCCTGGGTGCTTAGTCTCTCCCTTCCCTGCAACCGGTGGCTCTAAATTAGGAATGTGCATTGTTGGCTTGGTTTAATTTCATGTATTGTGGGGGACGCCAACTTATCAGAAGAATCATTGTTTGCATTTTCCTGTCATTAGAGCAGGGAAGCAAATAAATAAGTAGTTAAACAAACTGAATGTAATGACAAATTATCTTTATTCATCAGATTGGGGAAGAAAAGGGGAATATTGGTTAGTCAAAATAAATGGTATATACTTCCAGTGGGAGATAGATGTAATGGAGGGCTTTCTCTGCATTTTCCCTGCCAAATCTGTTCCTATCCTTACGTGGCTACATGTCCACGTGAAATCTTTTGTTGTTCCCTCTGCCTTGTGCCCCAGCAAAATCCTTCCTTCTTCTCCACTCAAGATCTCCAAGAAAACTCCCCGTATACGACTCCTATCGGTTCCATTTCCTTTCACGATCTGTCCCCTAGGAAAATGCTCTTAATGTAAGAAGCTGTGCTGTTAATTGCTTACCCCGATTGTCCCTGGTGGGCTCTGAGAGAGAGTCTGACAATGGGGGAAAGGAGGTGTCCTTTTTTGTTCATGGGAGGTCTCGATCCATGAAAGAAGGCTTTCCTCGAAATGAATTTGTGCTAACGCCTTTTTGACTGGGGAGTGAATCTCTGTAGCTGTTGTTGGAACACAAAATAACAAAAGTTACAATTTAAATAAAGTTTGAATATTTCCATATAACAGTATCTCTTTTTATCCTTAGATGCTCATGGGTGGGGAGCATTTAAATCCCCAAACAAGAGCGACCTTAAGTCAGAATAGCTAACCAATACAACTACTTGGCCAGTAAACAACATGTGAAAACCCAAAATGCTTTTAAAAAAATTATACAATTTCCCTAATTTATCTTAATTTTTTTCATGTTTCTTAGGGTTGTATGCTTGTGTGCTCAGTTTGAAGCTGTGTTTCAACATGGATTTCGAAGGAATAGTAAAGGATTTCTTCCACTTAGGTGAGTTTGTTTCATTCATTAACTTAGTGTCATGTATATGTAGAGGAAGTTTTATTATTTATGTATTTACGAAATGAAAGCCCATCACTAATCACATCACTATTAAGTTTTTAATAACCTGGTCATAAATGAGGGGTAGGCAGTCAGGGTTCCCACGCTACCTGGAGAACAGGGAAATCAGGGAATTGTCAGGGGAAAAAATATTGGCTCAAAAAGTCAGGAAAAACATGAATTTTCGTTAAAAAAATCAGGGAATTTTGAAATTTTATTTCGTAAGTCAGGGAATTTGGTGAGTTTCTAAAATAAAATACTTTTTCCACTGTGTTTGATCTTTTTCCGTATTTAACATTTCGTTTAGTTCACTCCCAAGGACCGAACTGTAGGTTAAAGGGGAAGGGGGATGAAACTAATGTATTTGGCAGAGTTCTCCGTCATTGAGCGCTAGAAAAGGAATTCATTGCAGCCACGTGGGGAGGAAACCCTTACGGTGGCTACTAGGAAATGAAAAGGGTGCGTAGTGTTGGAGTGAGAGTGGAGCCTGTGGAGGGGTTACGATAGAGTGACCAAAGCACTTCCTGCCCCCTTCATGCCTTTGTTTGACTGCCAGACTGGGGATAAAAATGGTGAAAACTAACTTTTTCTGTTCTTCATGAAACTGGCTGAAATTTTTACATACACCATAATTGGTTAACAGAAGCTGACCTCTAAAATTTCGTGTGAATCAGTAAAGAACTTTTGAAATTATCCTTTAAAATTTTTAATGGGATAAATCTTTAATGTAGCGCTCTTACTGAGGGTTTCTGGTGTGTTTTAGGCTGGGAGAGCTTACTGGTGAAAGGTCACTAAACGGGCTTTGAGCGGTCGCAATGACTGCGTGTGCCAACAGAAGCCAACTGAGTTATTGCCTTCTTTAACGTTCCGAGACTCTTTTCGGAGTAAATGTTTATGTTTCACTGAATATGTTGCAGAAGAATCTAGGTAAAAAAGTCCAGGTAAAAAAGTCCGAGGAAAAAAAGTCCGAGACTGTTGATCAACGCGGGAAAAAAGTCCAGGAAATAAAGTCCGAGGAAAAAAGACCAGGAAAAAAAGTCCGAGATGGGTGTTTTGATTGTCATCATGTACACACTAATAAGTCGATTTGACATACTGTTTGAATATTGGGGGTAGGGGTACATACTTTCATTATTTACCTAGTGTGGTGGGGTTGCTGGAAAACCGCCACACAGGAAAACTGCCACACGTTTTTCATTAAGGGGCCGGGCACAAAGTCCTATTCCTCCGAGGAACATTTTGAATGTGTGGGAGTTTTTAAAGTTTCCTAATTATGTTTTAGTTTTCCAAGGAGCCTAACGACGGAAAGGAGCTCCTTTGTTTGTCTGAATTTTTACGCCGGTTCATACCAGTTTAGGGTGACTGGCCACAATAGTTCAACTGGAGGGAGGGGGATAAAAAGATCGTCATTTTTTTTTTGATTGGAGGTTTAACGACCACCGTGAGCAACTCAATGGGCTATAAGCAGTCGCCCGTCCCTAATTTAGGGTCACTGGTTCCGGGCAAAGGAGAGAGCCAGTGCCGTAAGACAAACACAACATCCATGCCTCACCGGGATTCGAACCCGGACCCCGTTCGGACGAATGATCAGAGGCCAGCGCTTAGACCACTGTGCCACCGGGACGGCCCGACTTCATATTTATAATGTTTACGTATCAAATAAAATCAATAGCATTGCGCTTTTGCTTATGCACTAAATATTAATTTATAGGCCCTAGGCCTAGGCCTTTTTAACAGTTTTTATTCTACCAATATAATATTGACAGCGTTTACGAGTCAAATCAAGTTAATAATAATGCGCCTTTACTTAGGCACGAAATAATAATTCAAGAGCCCAGGCCCTTTTACTAGTTTTTTATTTAACCAATGTCATATTCACAACGTTTACACATCAAATAAAGTTAATAATATTGCACTTTTACTTAGGCACTAAGTATTAATTCATAGGCCATAGGCCTGTTTAATACTTTTATTCTACCGATGTCATATTCATAAAATTTATGTACCAAGTCAGGTTAATAGCATTCGCTTTTACTTAGGCATTCAATATAAATTACTAGGCATATGGCCAATAAATTAATAACTAGTGCCTAAGTAAAAGTGCAATATGGTTAACTTCAGTTCATACATAAACATTATGAATATGACATCGTTAGAATAAAAACTGTTAAAAAGGCCTAAGCCAAGGGCCAATGAAACAATATATTTCGTGCCTAAGTAAAGGCACATTATTATTAACTTGATTTGATGTGTAAACGCTGTCAATATTACATTGGTAGAATAAAAACTGTTAAAAAGGCCTAGGCCTATAAATTAATATTTAGCGCCTAATCAAAAGCGCAATGCTATTGATTTTATTTGATACGTAAACGTTATGAATATGAAGTCGGTGGATTAAAAGCTGTTAAAAGGCCAAGGTATAGTCCTTATGAATTAATTAAGTAAAAGAAAAGTATTACAAACTTGACGTGTTATGTAAATATTTAGTGCCTAAGCACAAGTGCAGCGGTATCAAAAGATCCCACCTTATCGTTCTTTTCTGAACACAGCATGAGTCATGTGTAATTCTGTTGTTTCGTCGAACACTGTAGTTTTAAGAAATGTACGGCGGTCTTTATATCCCCCTCCCTACAGTTGAACTATTGTGGCCAGTCACCCTAAACTGGTACGAACCGGCGTTAAAATTCAGACAAACAAAGGAGCTCCTTCCCGTCGTTAGGCGCCTTGGAAAACTAAAACATAATTAGGAAACTTGAAAAACTCCCACACATTCAAAGTGTTCCTCAGAGGAAAAGGACTTTGTGCCCGGCCCCTTAATGAAAAACGTGTGGCAGTTTTCCTGTGTGGCAGTTTTCCGGCAACCCCACCACACCAGGTAAATTAAATAATGAAAGTATGTCCCCCCACCCCCAACATTCAAACAATATGTCAAATCAACTTATTAGTATGTCCCCCCACCCCAACATTAAAACAATATGTCAAATCGACTTATTAGTATGTCCATGATGACAATCAAAACGTCCATCTCGGACTTCTTTTCCTGGCCTTTTTTTCCTCGGACTTTTTTTCCTAGACTTTTTTTCCGCGTTGATCAACAGTCTCGGACTTTTTTTCCTCGGATTTTTTTACCGATTACCGTTGCAGAATGCTTTTCATTCTTTTTTTTACTGCTATTTAGAAAGAAGATGAAGTGTTCGTATTCTATTTTTTTCCCCTCTTTTCTCTGCAAGAAAATATTTTGCTTCAATGTTTGACTTTTAAGTTTGCGTGCTAAATATTTCAATGACTACATCTATTCCTTTTCAAATTTTTTTTTATTTTGATATTTATTATAACCGCATAATAAAGTTATGAATTCACTCTCCTCGAGAAACATGCTGCAGGATGACGAGCTTAAAATTATTTTTTTTAAGCTTTTATCCGATTCGCTTGAAATTTAAGGGGCCCGTTCCTGTTAGGGATTTATGGAGTTGATTAAAGGTTCAGTCAGTTTTGCAAAAAATTTGCAAACACATATTTTCAACATTTTTTATCGCAGTCTCAGAACCCCATGTCGGATACTTCGTTATCAAACCAAAGCCTCTGGACAATGCGAAAAGAGGGACTCGTGCTTTTACCGCTATCAGAGAGTTTCTGCCCCCCCCCCACCCACGTGGTGCCCGCCCGCCCGCCGGTATTTGCTCCCATGCTTGCACCTTGCATAGAGTTTTCAACAATGTTGTGTCAAATTAAAGTAATTGCCAAATTGAGAGGTCTGCAAGGTTTCTGACTGGTGCAATTATGACTTCCAAGAAAACTCTATTTAATGTGGATTGGCTTGAAGAAAAACTTAACCCACAGTGGTCAGAATGGCTGTTACCTGTTCAGGATGACCCATACAAAGCAAGATGTAAAGTTTGTTTAAGAAGTTTCAACTTGAGCAATATGGGCCGCCAAGTGATTGTGAGCCATGAACGAAGTGCTAAACGCATAAAAGCTTTAAGCCAGGTTTCTGCTTCTCATGCTGTGACAATTTTTATTACATTGGACACTGCACCACTTCAAAGGGATTGTTCAGAAAAACAAAGTGGAACTTTAGGCAGTATGGCTGCTGCTCCTGATTTGATACTGTCCATGCCATATTCAGTAGATTTTGTAGCAAAGCAGAGTGGATCTTCATCCACTGTATCTCCTACTAATATTTCAATGTTGAACATCACTAGTTTTATGACAAAAGAGTGCACATTAAGAGCAGAAGTAATTTGGGCCATGAAGCTTGTAATGTCAAATTCTTCGTACAACTCTTCTAAAGATGCTAGTGATGTATTCCAGCATATGTTTATGGACAGTGATATAGCAAAAAGGGTCAGTCTTGGTGCAACAAAAATGTCATATATAATTTGTTTTGGGCTTGCGCCATATTTTTCTAAATGCTTATTATCAGAGATATCAGGCACTGCATTTGTCATATGCTTTGATGAAGCCCTTAATAAAGTAGCTCAGAAAGGGCAGATGGATTTGATTGTTAGATTTTGGTCTAAGTCATTGAACCAGGTATGTACACATTATTTGAATTCAGTATTTCTTGGCCATGCAAGAGCATCTGATCTCATTGAAAAGTTCCGTGAAGGAGTTTCAGAACTAGATTTAAATAAACTGTTGCAAATTTCAATGGATGGGCCCTATGTTAATCATAAATTTCTGCGAGTTATAAGGGAAGATTTGTTGGCAGAAAATGGATGTGATCTACTTGATCTGGGTTCATGTGGACTGTATGTGGTTCATGAAGCCTTTCGGAGAGGCCATGATGCTACTGACTGGAATTTGAATGATATTTTCACAGCTTTCTATCAGTTGTTCAAAAATAGCCCTGCACGGTGAGCTGATTATGTATCGATAACAGGATGTGAAATTTTCCCTCGTAAGTTCTGCCAAGTCAGGTGGGTCGAAAATGTTGCTGTGGCAGAGCGGGCCATTCAGATTTTTATCAACATAAAAAAGTACGCTGAAGAGACAAATACCTTGCCAAAAACGTCAACATGTGCACGTGTTGCAGTAGCATGTAAACATAACCTAATCCTTTCAAAGTTTGCATTTTTTTTCATCAGTAGCTAATGTTTTGGAACAATTTTTGAAAAAAATTCCAAACAGCTGATCCTGTGATTCCATTTCTGTATGACAATTTATGTGATCTTGTCCGGCAGTTGATGTCTAGTTTATAAGGAAAGAGGTGATGGAGGAATGTGCAATTCCAGAAAAATTGTTTAAGCTTGACGTAAGTGATAAGGTTAACCACTGTAAACTGCAAAATGTAGACATTGGTATTTCTGCTCATGGATATTTGATGAAAAGTAAAACTTCAGAGATTCAGAAAAAGGAATTCAGAGCAGAATGCATGAAATTTTTAGTGGCAACCATACAGAAAATAGTAGAACGAGGTCCCACAAACTTTTCTGCTATCAAAGCAGTTTCAAGTCTGAATCCTAAGCTCATAAAGTCAAATTCAATAATTTGTGAAAAAAGAATGCATTTGCTGTTGCATATATTGCATGAAAAAAACAGAATATTTTCTGTTTCAGCAGATTGAGCAAAACAGCAATTTCAACAGTTGTGTAGCAGAGCAAAAACTGAACTGGAGGATGTGTTTTCTGCATTCTCAGAAAATAACCGCCTGGATGCATTTTATTTTTCTTTACTTCAGGATAAAGAACATTTCAAGGAACTGTGGGTGGTTGTTAAATTGGTTCTTACTTTATCGCATGGAAATGCGCCTGTTGAAAGTGGTTTTTCAATTAATAAAGACATGTTGGTTGAGAATCTTCATGAAAAGTCACTTATTTCATTGTGTACAGTATACGATGCCATAAAGTTGTATAACGGAGTAGTTTCAGTGCCCACAACTGCAGAATTACTGCAGTATGTGAGGATGTCTCGATCAAGATATCAGCAGGCATTAGCAGTTCAAAAAAAAAAAAAATAAAAATAAAGAGATACAACTCGTGAAAAAAATTGCAAGGTGTCTGATCAGATAAGTATTTTAGTGCAAAAGAAAAGAAAGTTGTCTCATGAGGTTCTTTTGGAGACAGGAAAAATTGACCAGAAAATTCAGGAATTGTCAAAATTGATGTAACTGTGCATAAAACTAACTAGATTTCAGTGATTTCTTCTAGTATCCAGTGTAAAATTTATTGCAAGGAAGCAGTGACTTATTTTTGTTTCACTTTACAGGTGTAGTTATAATGTGTTTACAAAAAAAAATCTGCCCAGAATTTTTTGTTAGCCAGTTAGATCTCTGATTTTAGAGTTGCCTTTGAGCCTGTCAGTCAGTTATTTTCATATGAGAAAAAAAGAACAAAAAAAAAAAACCCCTCTGGGTACAGATAACTTAAAAACAGCAGTATTTCATCATTAGGTATGTTAATTATTCAACAGGATAAGCCAAGACCATGCTGGTATGTGCAGAAAATTTCTTTTTCTTTGCTCTTCACCAATTTGTATTCCATATTTTTTAAATAAGAATGTAAACTTCTAAAACAAATTATATGACTCAGTGACTTGGGATAGGTATAATTGTAAGTATGTGCAGCATGTAATATGCTTTAGAATCTGTTATGAGTATCACTGTCTTGCATGTCAAAACACTGCATTACAAGAGTTAAAGCTAGTTCAATATCCTGTTATGGAATTGCTTATTCACAAGTTTCTGCTCAGCTAACTAAAACAATATTTTAATATCTTGCATGCAAATCTGGGGAAGTATCTAATTAGCCAGTATTTTTTTCTCATTATATGTTGTTAAGCATATTTTCAAAACGCCGTTGCAAACACGTGGAATTTTACTCAAAACCACCTGGAAAACCTGGAAAAGTCAGGGAATTTGATTTCACTAACTGAGTGGGAACCCTGGCAATGCACATAACCAAAAACAAGTAGGTTTTTGTGGTATTTGGAAGCATGCTTAACGTTACGTATCAAGTTTTTTAAGGCAAATGTATTTCGGCCATTACTATGGCCTTCGTCAGTGGCTGAAATATATTTGCCTTAAAAAACTTGATATGTAACTTTAAGTGTGCTTCCAACTACCACAAAAACCTAATAATAACCAGGTATTCTTTTTATTTGTGATGTCCAAATGTAAAAGTATGTTTCATGAACATTACAACAATAAGAAAAACAAAGTATATTGGTTGAGGTAGGGGTTTTACATTTAAAACAGGCAAGCACTCCTTCCACTGTGCCACCAAAGTGGGACAACCATTCTTACATTTAGGAAAAGGAAATTATATTGTTTGTGATGTGTTATCACTATAGTCCAGAAGTTAGAGCTTTGAAAACTTATAGTATAAAGACTTTAGTTGCATTTTAAAAATACTTGCAATTTCTGTTTCACTGCAACAAACATTCAAAACATGTAACTACATATAATACATAGCCACGTGATGTTTTTTTCTCTTTGAACCAGTGACCCATGTAAAAAATGAGTAGCTGCCACGAGAGTGCAATGGTCAGGGTGCTTGGGCTTCTGACCGATTGTCTGAGTGGGTCCAAGTCCCAAATGAGTTACGAGTGGTGTGTTTGTCTTGTGGCACTGGCTCTCTCCCCTACCTAAAACTAGTGGCTCTAAATTAGAAACAGGCAGCTGCTTATAGCCCTTGGAGTTGCTCATGGTAGTTGTTAAGCACTAATTCCTCTCTCCTTAGAAAACAGAGTTATTTCAAAAGCCATTTTAAAATTACTGAATGCAAAACCTTAATATTATATTTGTTCGTTTTATGGATTTGTAGATATCACAGAAAGAAACACACACAATTAAAAATGGACTGCCACGTGAAAGGTAAAATTCACTTCAGTGTTGAAGCTCTTTATTTTTGCAAGGTGGAATGTGTAGAGTTAAAGAATTGTAATTTTTACAGCTTTTGCTTTGCCCTACTTTCTTACAACAGATAACACCAGCTTGCATGTAATTTCCTGTTTGGCAAATATTGACTGTTTTAGATGAAGATAGGCATGCTGAGTTCGGAACTGACCTTATTTTTTGCCTATCACGTGCAGTTTTCTTTGTAAATTATGTTTTCCCATAATGCAAAGCATATTCATTTCACAAATCAGTAAGGCACTTTTTTAGGGTGTCAGTTTCGAAAATGTAAAAACTGTTGTTCAGGAATACTGAAAATATTAACTATAACTTATTTGCTATGAAGGACATCTAGATGGCACTAGTGGTACAATGTAGAGGAGCAATACAGGATCGTATGCGAATAACACAAACGCTTCAAAGTTGTTAGGTGAACGCTGTTAGCAGTATGTCTTGACAGTTTGTAATTGAGTTTATTTGTGCATATTTCAGTAGTCTTGAATTTATGGCTAGCAATAGTAGTTCATCTAGGAGATGTAAAAATGATCCAAATTTATTTTGCTATATATGTAGTGAATATGTGTTGAAGAAACAAAGGAAAGGAATAACATCACTTCATTTGTGGATGTGTATTGTTCATACTTTGGCATGAAATTAGGAGACCAGGAGAAACCATGGGCTATGCACAGTGTATGTTCTTCTTGTGTTGAAAAATTATGAAATTGTTTCTTAGGTAAGTGCTTATGTTTACCATTTGGGATACCCATGGTTCGGTGTGAACAGCAAAATCATTACAATGACTGTTATTTTTGCATGTGTAACATTTCGGAGTACAATAGGCATAACAAATCGAAGATTGCTTAACCTAAGTTGAAATCAGCTATACTACCTGTTCTTCATGGTGAAAACGTACCTGTTCCAATTCTGTCTCTTAATTTGGATGTAGATGTGTCATCTGATTCAGAGCCTGACTTAGGCAGTCAAAAAAAGATGCAGATTTCAGTATAGGGAAAAAGGGACCCCAACTGATAAACCAAACAGAATTAAATGATTTAGTCGAGGATTTAGGATTAACAAAAGGAAATGCTGAAATATTGGGGTTCCATATTAAAAGAAAACCTATTAACAAGTGAAACTATTTTCACCTGCTACAGAAATTGTGAAAAAGAGTTTCTACGATTTGACGATTCCTTAGTGTATTACAATGATATATCCAATTTGATTCATCAATTAAGAGATATCCCATATGGTCCAGAAGATTGGCATTTGTTCATTGACCCAAGTAAAAGAAGTTTAAAGACTGTTTTATTACATAAAAGAAATCAATTGTCTTCTATTCCAATTCTGCATTCTATATACATAAAGGAAATTTGCAAAACAATGGAAATATTACTCAGAAAAATAAAATATAATGAACACAGTTGGCCAACATGTGGGGACTTGAAAGTTGCTGCTATACTTTTGGGTCAGCAAAGAGGCTATACAAAATTTCCCTGGATCAGTAAGGAGGCTTACAAAATTTCCCTGGGTCAGTAAGGAGGCTTACAAAATTTCCCTGCTTCTTATATGAATGGGATAGCAGAAAGCAAAACTTACATTGGGTCCAAAAAACAGGGCCACCTAGAAATGCATTGATTCCAGGCACAAAAAATATAATAGCTGAAATTTAGTGAACCCACAGAAAGTACCACTCCATATCAAATTAGGGATAATGAAGCAATTTGTGAAAGCTCTGGATAAAAGTGGACAATGTTTTCAATACCTTGTGTCACAGTTCCCTTCCCTGTCTGGTGCCAAGATAAAAGAAGCCATATTTGATGGCACTCAAACACAAAAACTAACACAAGATCACCAGTTTGAACAACATATGACAGATGTACAAAAAGAAGCATGGAATGGATTTAAAAATGTTAACAATTTTTTGGGCGACACTAGAAGTCCTAATTATAAAGAAATTGTGGATTGATATGTTATAGAACTTCAAGTTGTTAGGATGCAATATGAGCATCAGAATTCACTTCCTATATTCTCATCTAGGCTATTTTTTAGATGCAATGAGTGAGGAGCCCAGTGAAAGATTTCACCAAGACATCAAAGAAATGGAATGACGGTATCAAGGATGGTGGTATAAACATATGATGGCAGATTTTTGTTGGTGCTTAAAAAGAGAGACTGATGTAAGCGGTCACAGAAGGAAATCCCTTAAAAAAACATTTCTTGCTAAAAAAAAAACAGCTGAAGTTACTTTAGGGTGTAAATAGTACCTTTTTACACAGTAACAGTTTAAAACTCGATGAATTCATGCAGTAAACATGTTATTTTAGGTATATATCATTATGTATTGTATATATGCATCTGCTTCATAATATGTTCAACCTTCATTTGAAAAAAATGGTATGTGGTGCAGAAAAAATAATGTCTGTTTTGTAAATCAGTGCATTGATATTTACAAAAATCACTTGAAAATTCGAAAACAAGATGAAAAAAGTTTTCATTTGTAAGCTGGTGATAATCAGATTTCACTTTTTGCGTTACTTATATGACTTCAAGGATTTTTTTTTTTTTACTTTTGAAGTCCATGTCCCTTTTTGCATGCTTTTGAAGTATGCAGTCTCATTCAATGCCTTTATGTAAAAAAATAAAATAAAAATGCAGTAGATAAAATATAATCCAATAGTGCTTTGAGAAGTCTTTTTATCTTTTTAATTAAAAGTGGGCTACAGTATCCAGCTAGTTTCTGCTCTATATCTCTTATTGAGTGAAAACTAGTTAGGCAAGTGCAAACTGGTTTCCATTTGCTGAAAAATTGCATTTTTGAATACATTTTTGAATGATACATATTAAGTGCACTGTATTGCTGCTTTACAATATCTATATACACCTTATTTATGCAGTATAAAGTAGATATAAAAAAAACAGTGAAAATCAACCAACAATTCACTTTTTCATCTCAAATTTTTCTGTTTCCCGTGTTTAGCATTAGATAATGTGGCCATACTACTCTTTTGTAACTTCCATACCTCGATATATCTAGTTATAGCTGAGTCGAAAAATAGAGAGGGTGGGCGTTCGCACTTACCGTAGTTAGACGGTAGGTCCATACATTTATGCTGTCCATATATCATGTAAATAAATGTATTAATGAAGAATAGATAGAGGTGCTAAAACTTCATATCGTCGTTTAATAAAACTTGAATCGTCAATGAAAATGGGATGAAAAAAAGTGCCGAAAAGCTTGTCGTGATTCTTCTTGCAGATAAACAAAAGTTGAAAATAAGCTGGTGGAGGATAAAAGCACAAGTTTAAATATTTTTATGCATATGAGGTATAAAAATCACATGCATGCATGGATTTTTAAACTGCATGATATCTGCAGTTTGAATCTGGGTCATCAGATTTATGGGAATGAAATGCATTCAGCTGATCAGAGACCATGCAGTTTCTGAATGTGATTTTTACACCTCATATGCTTAAAAATATTTAAACTTACTTGTGCTTTTATCCTCCACCAGCTTATTTTCAACTTTTGTTCATCTGTAAGAAGAATCACGAGAAGCTTTTGGACACGTTTTTTCATCCCATTTTCATTGACGATTCAAGTTTTATTAAACGACGATATGAAGTTTTAGCACCTCTGTCTATTCTTCATTAATATATTTACATGATATATATACAGCACAAATGCGTGGAACTACCGTCTAACTACGGTAAGTGCGAACGCCCACCCTCACTTTTTTTCGACTCAGCTATAACTAGATATATCGAGGTATGGAGGTTACAAAGGAGTAGTATGGCCACATTATCGAATGCTAAATGCGGGAAACAGAAAAATTCGAGATGAAAAAGCCAATTGTTGGTTGATTTTCACTGTTTTTTTTTTTTTGTATCTATTTTTGAATGAGCTTTCTTCACAGTTTTAGAGTCCTGTATATTATGTCTGTTATGTTTTCACAAGAATATATTGTATGACAATTCTTAGTCATAAGTTTACACCTTAATCTTACTAATTTAATGTTAGAAAATTACAAGATTAACATTTGTAATGTTTAGTATTAAAGGCATCAGTACTTACCTATAGTAATCTCGAAATCTTTTAACGTAATTGGTTAGGTGTAGTTTTTCCATGGAGATGTATGTATATGTATTATTAATTATGGTACTATTAAATTTTGCAAAGTAAACTGATTATAGTTATTTTTAGATAAAAAGTATATTTTTAGATAAAAAAATAACTATAATCAGTTAGTTTACAAAGATAACTGTAATTAGTCTACTTTACAAAATAAAATATTTAGTACTGTAATTAATAACATGCTTAGTGAATGTTTCACTGCGCACAGTTAAACATACATCTCTGCAGAAAAACTATACCTAACCAATTGTATTAAAAGATCTTGAGATTACTTCAGGTAAGCATTGATACCTTTAATCCTAAACATTACAAATGTTATAATTTTCTGACATTTAACATTAAACTAATATATTATGTCTGTTTCATACACCTTCCATTTGTTCATGCAAATATCATTTGAGATGTGTTTCACTTCTCTAAATCAAGACATATATGTAAAAGTTCACTCATTGTATCTTCCACTAGTTTCTGTTAGCCATTGGCCAACTTCAGATTTCACAAATTTAGTATTATTTACCTTTGCAGTTTAGATTGAATGACATAAATATCAAGGTCACTGTGCATTTCCTGTTTCTACCTCTTCCTATCTCAGAGGGGAGAGAAACAGCACCTTGTAAATTGGTGCCAGTGGAATGGTTTGTTTAGCAACATTTTTGGAGCCACAGGCTTTATCTCCCCTCCCCAACACATAAAAGTGCAGTAATTCTCCAGAGAACTGATACATGATTAGGAGCCTGTTTTAGTAAGCTTTTAGTATTGTAGTGATTTGTTTGGTCAAGTCAGTTAGTGGTATCTGAATAACAGCAGTGAAATGTCTGTAAAATGTCACAAGGTTTTAACTTTCTGAAAGAAAGCAAAGATTAGTGATGAATTGGACAGAAAAAAAAAGAGCGTTAAATGTGTTGAACTTGCAAAACAGTTGAAATCAACAACCTGTACTTCATCATAGAAAATCAAGATTTGATTATCTCTTGCTGTTGAAATGTCTCTCTTGCTTATCATCATCAAAAAGAAAGAATTCAAAGGTGTCTCTGTACAAAGCTTTGGAAGAACACATTCTGAGATGATTTCAAAAAGCAAGTGCTAGTAATTTGTATATTAATGGTGTGAGCTTGTTTAAAGCAACCAAGAAAATTAGTTCAAAGTTAGGACTTGAAAAGCTCACAGCATCTGCTGGTTGGATTGATAGATTTAAAAGCCATCAGGGACTTGTACTTGTACCAATGGGGGGGGGGATACTAAATTGACCCAGCACCGCGACCTAAGGTCTATTGTGCATCCCCAGCCCTAATATCGAAAGAGACCAGATGCACGAGCAAAAGCAAGAATGCTCTTGACTGGTACTAAAGAGAGATCACTTGGTCTCAAGTTGTGAGTACCAAAGTGTTCAAGCCTGAGTGCTGCAAAAAAGTCACAGTCACAAAGAAAATGCAAGGAAGTCTCCTCTTCCAGATGGCATCCTCTACAAAGCGGGTCCTCTTTCACCCCAATCAAATTAAGGTGCCTGTTAAGACGACAGTGTCCTGTAAGTAGACCAACAATCAGTCCAATATCCTCTTTTGGCAGTTTAAGGAGTTCCTTAGCCCTATGAGGCAAGGGTCCTTGATTAAGTTCCTTTGCTTGCCTTTGACCCCTGGTGGCATGCCAGAGGTCAAGCTGCTTAGTCCTCAGCAGCCTTTTAGTTAGTCCTCTGGCCACACCAGAGGCGAGCCCTAATGCAGGCTCTGGACCATAAAAAGCCTGCTCTGCCCCCTCTTTAGCAAGAAGATCAGCTTTCTCATTACCTTCAATACCCCTATGTCTTGGAACCCAGAACAGTTGCACTTTGTTCCGGTTTGCCAGTTCAGTTAGGGTCTGGAGGCAGTTCCAAACAATTTTGGATGAAATGCGGCACTGACAAAGTGCCAGTAAAGCTGCCTGGCTGTCTGAACAAATCTGGATACGCACATTGTTATACCCTTTGATCAGACATTCTGAGGCGCATGCTAGAATAGCATACACCTCAGCTTGGAACATGGTAGCATGCCTTCCAAGGCTTTGGCATGAACCATAACCTCTGGATAGGCAATATTTCCCTGCTCCAACTCCTACATTTGTCCTGGAGCCATCAGTAAACCAAACAGTTTCACCACTGCAGCCAGGGACAAAGGACATTTCCCATTCACTGCGACTGGGAAAGTTCACACTGAATGCTTTATCAAAATGATATTTTGCTAGCATATTGTCGGTTCCCATTTGAAAGATGGGCTCCTTACAAAAATACTCCTGAATAGGCTTGGTATGGCTGCCAACCTACAACGAGGGTCTCCACATGCCATTGTGGCATAAACTATATGCCCCCATAATAGCTTCACCCTCAATATGAAGGTGAAGTGGCAGAATATCAAGAAGCAACTCCAATGCAGCTGTTGGAGTAGTTCTCATTGCTCCTGATATACCTATGCAGGCCAGCCTTTGTAACTTGTTAAGTTCAGCCTGCACAGTGCAGAGGTTAACTCTGTGCCACCACACTGTTGAGCCATAAGTGACCATAGTATATATATCCAGTGCAAGATCTGCTGGTTGAGGCCCCAGGATTTGCCAATAGCACTCTACATGACCAGAACACTTTCTTGGCTCTGGCAATACAGTAATCTAGGTGCTGTTTCCAGGTTAAGCCTCCGTCCAAAATGACTCCCAGGTACTTAACCTGTGTACTGAGAGGAATTGTTTTCCCAAAGAGAGCAATATCTCCAAGATTCCTCTTTCTAGTGAAAGACCCAAGGGTGGTTTTGTCAGGGTTTACTTATAGACCAACCTTCCTGCACCAATCCTCAACAAGTCCCAGTGTTCTTTGCATTACGCTCGAGACTGTTTTAGGGAATTTTCCCTTGACTATTATTGCCACGTCATCTGCATAGCCAAAACAGTCGCAACCAGACCCCTCCAGGATCCCCAGCAGTTCATCCACCACCAGGCACCACAACAGGGGAGAGCAAACTCCTCCCTGAGGGCAACTCCGGCAGGTGGAGACCGACAGAGTCTCCCCGAGAAGCGAGGCCACGACCGTTCTGCTTGTAAGCATGGCCTTAATCCATTGACAACAGGCTCTATCAACACCATGTCTTTCCACAGCTCCCACAATGGTCTCCATAGAGACCCTGTCAAAGGCACCTTCAAAGTCAAGGAAAGTGGCTAATGCCACCTCCTTAAATTCTAGTGCCTTCTCCAGGCAACAAACAATGCCATGGAGAGCTGCTTCTGTTGATTTGCCTTGCTGATAGGCAAACTGAAATTTTGAGAGGGGTTTAAGAAGTAAAACCACCTCTCTAATATGCCTATCCACCATCCTCTCAAGAGCCTTGAGAAAGAAAGATGTTAGACTAATAGGTCTAAAGGCCTTTACCTCCTGGTAATTTGACTTACCTGGCTTGGGAATAAATATTAGCCTAGCCTGTCTCCAAGCACATGGTATATAACCAAGAGCAAGGCAGGCCCGATAAATTTTGCACAAGAGTGGAGTATTTATCTCCAGTCCTTGCTGCATCAAGATGGAAACAATTCCATCACAGCCAGGTGATTTAAATGGTTCAAAAGAATTAATGGACCACTTAATCCTAGAATAATTGACCACCTCCCTGGCAACCTACCAGTCCTCCTTTTTGCACGCCGGTGCTCAAGGCTAGCTGTGTGTATGCCAGTGGGGTCAATTATAGTTGAATCTGGAAAGTGTGTACACCTAGCATTTCTGTTAGTGTTTCTTTACCAGTTTTTGTGAAGCTCCCATCAACCAATTTGATGGTGTTCAGGCAATTTGCACTGTCCTTAGCCATGATTTTCATAAATCTGGCAGTACTGGGAGTATCTGAAATACTTCCACAGAAATCTCTCCGAGAGGCTCTTTTTGCCTCTCTAATTGCTTTGTTGTACTGTATGAGGGTAGTCTTATATACCGTCCACTCACCAGTACGTTTGGCTTTATTAAAAAGCCTTCTAGTTTTGCCTCTAAGACTGCTAAGCTGTTTATTCCACCAAGGAACTTGCCTTGGTAAGCTAGCAGTCTTGGCCTGACAGTTTTGGTGGTAAGATTCGAGAATAGACCGTTGCAACTGGTCAACAGCTAACTCGAGATCTAACACCGAGTGCATATTAAATTCCATGCCTCCAATATGTGCCGCCAGATATTCCACGAAGCCAATCGAATTGGTCCTTCTGGGATTTCTGACTTGCACCAGCTGTTGTCTTACATCGGCAACTGAAAAGCAAATATATCTATGATCAGACAATGAAGGTTCACTAGATACATGCCATTTAATAATGCGGTCAAACATGTTAGCACTACAGAGGGTGAGGTCAATGACTTCACTTCTATTAGAAACAATAAAAGTGGGCTCATTGCCTCGATTAAGAATATAAAGTTCAGTACTTACCAAATATTCCAAAAGGTTGTCCTTTCGTCTGTTGCAGTCGCTGGTCCCCCACATGATATGGTGAGCATTGGCATCACAGCAGACGATGAGGCGTCTTCCACCTGACTCACAGAAGTAGACAATGTCTCTTACCTCCTGAGAAAGAGGTGGTTCAGGTTCATCAAATAGTAAGTATGCAGAGACGGCAAACAGCTCTTCTCTGCCACTATCAGATGACATAAAAAGTTTAATCACGGTTGTATCACCTGTGGTAAACTCAGGAAGTGGCATAGCATGATGTCTTTTGCTCACCAGTATACAGGTCCTTGGTCTCCTACTTGATGTATTATAGAAGATGGTAAAGCCTGCTCCTTGTAAGCCCAGGATCTTCCCATTATGTATCCATGACTCTTGAATGAAAGCCAGATCAACATCCTCTGCAGCACAAAGCAGCAGATGCAGACCGACTATGGTGAAGATTGATCTGGATACATTTCATGCAGTTCTCCATTGTGAGATAGGCATGGAGACTAAGTGGTAGAAGGATCAGCCGTTTCAGAATCCACCCAGTGGGTGCTGGAAGCCAACTCCACACCTTCATGGACACCACCCAGGCCCCATCACATCCACCTCCTCAGTCTCCCCCCGCCCCCAACCACAACTGGACCTGAGTCCTTCCCCGATTCCAGACCATGGCCAGGGGAAGACAATGCAGCTGTTTCTGGCTCCACAACTGCAGAATGAGGCTCTTCCATTTCTGTGTCCTCCTCTGAAGTGCTAGGGCCCTGAGGGTAGTGTAGTACTTTAAATTGACCCTCATCATCGACCCCAGTGTAGGCAGTGAACCTGGCTTCAGCAATGGCTTTAGCTGATTCCCTCTCTACCTGGAAAATCTACCTGACGGCCTTAGGATCTTGTACCCGATCCAACACTCTCCAGTGGTTTGTGTGCAAACTGCTGTTATAGTCACACAACCTCCTGCAGAGGATGTTTGGATCCTTGGTCCAAATATCCTTTGTCCTAAAGGCAACCTTGATCGGTTTTGGAAGATCACTGGCCCTCATCACCTTGAGCCCAGTGCCCCTCAAAACCTTATCATTTTTTTCAAAGGCTGATGTTAGCCATTGCCCTGTTCCCTCGTTCTCACAAAGGTAAACAAGAGCTCCAGAGTTCAGGGAAAAGCTCTTGATGCGCGGTAGAGGTTCTCCTACTTGAGAACCATCCACCCGCCTCAAAAGCTCCTCCTGAATATTCCCAACCTCACTGTCATCAAGCCACTCGTTCAGGAAGTTTTCCTTCACGATGGCCATCCTAACAGTGGAGACAGCCTCACTATAAGTGCTGGGACGAGACTCGTTCCTGCTCCTTTTGGTCGGCTTCCTCACATCTGGGGAAGGGGTAGAGAGAACAGATCTCTGCCTCTTGCCTTTCTTGTCCACCACTGGTGGAGAAGTATCTACAGATGTGGGTCCCACTGAACTCGACTCTTTGTCAGTTTGACCCTTCATCTGCCTTGCTAACTTCCTTCTGATGTTGCACTTAGCAGTCTTGCTAAGTCGCAACCCTTCCTTGCTGCTACCAGCTTTGGTAGCAATCACAGACTCTTTTGGCAACCCGGTATTACCTGCTGCCTCCAGATGTTTTGTTTGCTTTTGCGGAACAGCTTCCCCCGCCTTAGCCTGAGAGGTGTTCCCAGAGCAACTGGGCCTCACCTCAGGATCAACAGATCCCGGCCTTGGCTGGGAAGATGCTGCTTTTTTAGGTTGGGTACTGACTAAGTCAGACCCTAACCCAGGGTTTGTTATGTCCAAAATAGTTTCCATATTTGGTCCCACGAAACTGGAGGAAAATAAAAAGTCACCACCCGGTAATCCTCCTATCTCTGGTGGAAGGCTAATTATGACAAGGTTTCGCCTGGTGCCCTGAAGGGATCGTTAATGATACTGATATTTTACTACCTCAGTATCATTCAGCCCTCAGCACGATACCTCACACCTTGGCTTAGGTAGACCAGAGCCTCAGTTAGTCAGCATGTTTCGGACGCTCCAAAATGAAGAGCTACTGTAAATCACAGCACCTAATCCACCTGTTTCCACCACCCCACGACGAGGACGTTGAGGTTGGTTTTCTGGTGGGCCTCAGGGACTTACATGCAAGGCATTATTACCTGAGTTAGCAAGTGTAGATCACATGACAGTAGAAAAGTGGGAAAATGACAAATTGCTGAAAATTATCGAAGCATATGCGGAAAAAGTTATATTCAATGCTGATGGTAGCAATTAAGTGCAAAACAGTCAAAAATATCCGAGTTGCAGAAAGATAAATGGAAATAATGATTGTATAATTCTTCCCTTACAACTTAGAAAGAATGTAAAAGAAATCTGTGGGTAAGATAGCGAACTAAAACAGAAAATGCATTAATGCACATCTGACTAAATAAATGGAAAGGTTACACATAGTCTGAAGAAGTCAGGGATGGCATACTAGAATGATTGACCCTGTTGAACTGTGAAAGGGGGGCACTTTTGAAAAAGGGGAAAACATAGACAGAGATGGTTGGATGAAATGAAAATTGCTGTGAAAAGACATTGGGGATCAAGAGTCAAAGACAGGAAAAACTGGGAATAAGCTAAGGAGGCATTAGTGCTATTACTATGAAATACATACTGGCACACGCACACATACACACAACAGATTACAAGCTTTCTTACACATTAGATCTGCTGTTCTTTGTATTTGATTAACATTGTCATTATTATTAAATGCAAATTGCTGTTGTTATTCTTTAATTCATTGTATTATCATTGTCAGTATTAAGTATTTTGTTTTATGAAAATTGCAATTCATGAGGCAACCTTATGGGTTGTCTTATGTTATAAACGTGCTTTTGATTAATATATTCTTAATATCTAAGGTATTTTACCTGGTATTGTCGAAGTATTTCGCACGTTGTTTGCTCTGTGAGGCACGTGCTCCTGGCCCGAGAGGTCCCTTCGTTACGGACCTTTGGTTAGTTGTAAAAGTTTTGCAGAAATAAAACAGTTAGGTTATATATTTTCACTGAAAATATATAACCTAACTGTTTTATTATATTTTTACTGAAAATATATAGCCTAACTGTTTTATTTCTACAAATTTTTTTATAACTAACTAAAGGTCCGTAACGAAGGGACCTCTCGTGACAGGAGCACGTGCCTCACAGAGCAAACAACGTGCGAAATACTTCGACAATATCAGGTAAAATACCTTAGATATTAAGTATATATATATTTTTTATTGTTCTTATTTGGTGGCCATTTTTTAAAAACATAGTTGCAGATCATCAGGTTTTATTTTGTTAAATATTTTGTCATGTTATTACAATGCAGAACTGTTGGGTTGCGGTTTCAGATGTTTTACCATTAACACTGCCATGAGTTGGTTAGATGTTACAGACACAATAATGGGGAGTAGGGTTTATCATCTGCTGCTTTTCATGGAGGTTTTTCATATTTATAAGCATTTTGTTATAAAGTTTTAATTCCTTTCTGTCACAAATTTTAGCATTGATATTCTACTCACAGGAACCTAAAATGCAACTATTAAACTGATGTTGAAACTACACGTTAAAAAACGTGTCATCAGAGATCCAAGTTAGTGCAACATACATGCCTTTATATTCCTTTATTTTTATTTTTATTTTGAATTTTTGTGTTTTTAGTTTGTTTAATATTGTAATACCTAGTACAGTACACAGATATTTAAAAAGTAATTCCTGTTTTGTTGAAGAATTCTTTTTCTTTTCCAAATAGGCACGTGACAGAAATGATGAAGGGTTTAAATCTTCTGAATGGTGAAGGTGATGCAGGTGAAAATGGATTCTTAATATGCATTTCTTTTCTGTTTTTCTCTCACTGCTAATACAATGTAGATGTGATTTATAAGCAGCATTGCATTCAAACCAATTCACTGATCTGAGGTCTGACTATCAAAATGGTGCAAATTTTATGATTGCAGAACTGTCCCTGAAGATAAATGACCATGCATATTGTAGATTTCATTTGTTTTAAGTTTTATAATTTAATGACTCCATTTGAACATTGAAGGATTAGAGGTGTCACTTACCACAAACTGACTTCAATGCTGGGTTATAATCTCAATCAAAGAATCTTGAATACAATACCCATGACTCATCCAAGGTTAAAATCAAAGCTGAAATCAAAGTGTGGGGAGCTAATATTTTAAATGCCTTACCACCTTTAAATGCCTATCAAAATGAATAAGATTACAAAAGAAAATACCCTGTAGCTGTAATAATTAAACTACAAAAATTTATGAGTTTTATGTCACAAGCTTCTACCCTTCAAAAGAGCTTTTTACATCCCATCCATCTTACATGGCCATAAAAGGGGGAATTTCTAAATACTTCTTTGTATATCATTGGTTTTATACTTTGGTTACACTCTTTCTTAGCCAAAATATTTTGGTACAACTGATAAGAGGCTTTTCCTACTACAGATTGAGCAACCCTTACCTGAAAATCCCCAAACCGAAGACCTCTGGAATCTGAAATTTTTTTCAGTACCAACATGATGTCACAAATGGAAAATTCAAGAAGGCTTTGTTCCCAGGCATTGTGCCATTCTCTGTGCACCCTGATTGTTATGGCACATGACTTCAGATACCTTGATGGGGCTCAGATGTTTTGTTCTTTTGTGGTGATGGGCAAACCGACTCTTTTTATTTAACACACTAAAACAATTTGTTTTCCCTGATTAATTTATTTCATTTATTGGCACTTTTGGGGAACTATTTCCGTGGAGAATGATTTCTTGCAAATTGATTTTGTGTCAGATCCACTTGCATAGCTGCCAAGTGTCCCAGTTTACCCAGATACTGTCCAATTTCGAAAATATTTTCCAAGAATACGATTTTTCTACAAAAAATCCGGTTTTGTGATTTTCTTATTTTTTTCTTTTATTTATTTATTATGTATGTTTCTGTTTTCCCTCATTAATGTTATCAGCCATCATTTTTCTCCAGTGTCAACACTGGCGATGGGAATCGGTAACAAATGGAAACAAAAAAGTAATGGTCTTTTGTTAATTCACAGCACTTTGAGCGACAAGGTCGTGTGCCCCATGATGATAGCAAGACCGCGAAGCATTCATCTCACTCAATCGAGTCAGGCCGTGGTCAGAAGCTTGGAAAGCTGAAATATTAGTTTATGATGTCAGATCCATGGCACTTGCTGCCAATGAGCACACAGTGCTTGCACGGAGCCTCGTGGGAGTGGAAAGCTGTTTGTTTGCTAAAGCTCAATTTGAACGCTGATTATGTACTTTGATCTTTCAAACCAAACAAGTTATTACGCAAGTTATTATTTCAGTTCATAGCCCCAAAATGGGTCTAAACGTCGGGACCAAAGATTTTTGAAGAAATACTCCGAAGAATTTGATTTTGTAAAACCATCATGTAAGGGTGAGTAAGGTGATGGAGTTGGTCCCCACTAATTAGTTTCATGTTGTAATATTTTCTGTAATTATTTCTCGTTTCAAAGGCAATGTAATATAAATTCAAACACACGTGTTGGCACATGGTAAGTTTCCTTTGTATGACGGATTTTGTAACACCAAATGAAGCATGTGACTAGCAAGCTCCGTTGACTTCGACCGGGTCGACAGGTTCTGATGTATAGGTCAAAGGTCACCACTTCCGGTGAACGGCTAATTCCATACCAATAGGATTTCCAGAGGCGGAAGGGGGGGGAGAAGATTAAGGATATGAAAGGAATCGACATGCTCGCTAGAGAGGCTTTTCGCATTTCACCTTCCACGGAGTAAGACATTTATGCAGAGAGTGTCGGTTAGACCTCTCGTGGTTTTTCGTTTTCACTGACGGAATAGTCAGGGTTTTTCAGCGATAAGAAATCGACCGAAGTTTTTGATGGAACGACTCAAGTCCACGTGGCGGAGGGTCTTCCGGGATATCGGTGAGATAGTGAAGTGTTCGCTAGCTAGAAACCTGTTGGCACATGGAGATAGCCAATCAAACGGAACTTATTCTTTCATCTATTAAATTTTGTTTCATCTAACCAAGAACTTGCTATTGGAGTTACTCATTATCGTAGATCTTACGTAATTGCTGACTACACATTCCAGTTTTTTTTCCAACGATCGAGTTTAACTCGACGGCACTCAAAAGAGCCTACGTCAGGCCCATTTGAGAGGTTCGGATTCAATAAGGCCTGGTGGCAGATCGAACTCAGTGGGACCTGACAGGCGAGTTTCATGCATATTGCACTTCGTGTAACACTGATTTCTCTGTTTCTCACGCTGGTAGCGGAGACATCGTTGCACATGTTGGGACTAAAAAGCATGTAAAAAATAATAATAGCACAAAAAGTGTGTGCAACATAGATCGTTTTGTTTCAGTACCAAATGATTTTCAAATGATTCGTGCAGAATTTCTGTTTACCGGATTTTTGTTGGAGCACAATATACCATTAGCAGCTCCTGATCATGTTTCCCGAATGTTTTGCCTTACTTCCCAGAAGAAAATAAAAAGATATGCATGTGGCAAAACAAAAAACTTTGCATATTGTTCAAGAAATGGCAGAATATCATTAAATAAATTTCTTCTGGCCTATGAAAAGTGGACTATTGCAACTGATGGCAGTAATGATGCTGACAATCAACTTTCCACATAATGGTAGCATACTTTGATAATGATTGCAAGCAAGTGAGATGCACGCTGCTCTCTTTGCCATGCCTGGAAACCAGTTCAACAGGTGAAAATATTGCCAAATTTGTGTCTAAAGAATTTCAGCATAATGATATTCCATTGTTAAATTGTCTTGCCTAAACACTCCTGTGCCGCCCCGGTGGCTCAGTGGTCTAAGCGATGGCCTCTGATCATTCGTCCGAACGGGGTCCGGGTTCGAATCCCGGTGAGGCATGGATGTTGTGTTTGTCTTACGGCACTGGCTCTCTCCCTTCCCTGGAACCAGTGACCCTAAATTAGGGACGGGCGACTGCTTATAGCCCATTGAGTTGCTCACGGTGGTCGTTAAACCTTCAATCAAAAAAAAAAAAAAAAAAAAAAAAAAACACCTGTTATGGTGGGGAGAAAAAAATGGTGTCTCTCTGGAGTGTCTCACTCTCTAAAAATGAAACTCATTAACAAGGTTTGTTAACCTTATTTTATACTTAAATGCTATTTTTTTGTAAATATTTCTTTATTTGTATTAAGTAATTAACTGCAATAAAATAATAAAGAAACCTACAATATACAATTTTATTATTTATAAATTGTAAATACATGTGTCGCCTAAAGCACGTTGATGTCCCGGTTTTTGATTTTGAAAAGTTGGCAACTCTGCACTTGTGTCATTCATTTACTTCTGATATATGATTTCTGCAGGGAATAACTCTCATGAGAACTGATTCTTAGTTGTATCCGTTTGTGTCACTCCCTGTTGTTGTTCATGAAATTTATTGCTTTTTTGAACCTCACTGTGACACTCATTTGAACATTTGCTGTCTAGTGAAAAGTAATTTTGATTGATCATTTTAGGGAATCATCTTTTTTGAAGAATCAATTCTTTTCAGGAAAGAATTGTTCACAAACAAACTCCATTTGCTGGTTCTTCTCAAATGAATCTTTTGCAAACAGCCCAGTTTGCTAGTTTGTTCATTTCAAATGATAGTTCGTGAACAATCCAGTTTGCTGGTCCGTTCTTTGTGGGGATAACTTTTGTTTCTCCAAATATTGAAATCCCTTTAATTTCTTCAAATGCGAATGGATTTCGTGTTTAGACTTAGTCCCATCTCTAAGTTATTTCATTATATAGTTATACCAATGAAAATACTCTCAAAATAAAAACAAAATAAAATCTGAATCTTAGACACTTCTAACCCCAAGCATTTTGCATAAGGGATGCTCAATCTGTATTCTGATTCTGTTCAAGTTTGCTGTTCCTCATCAGGTTTTGCTGTCTCTTCAAGAGTCACACTGAACTAATTAAAATATATTTCTTGCTTTATCTTTCTGTATAATACAATAATTTTTTTAGGATTTGATAGAACCCTTATTTTAAGCTTCCCAACACTTATCTTCATCCCAAAGTTTTCACAAGTTCTACGCAACTGATTGAAGTTACAAAATAATTTTTTTATGCCCTTAGAAATTGGCACTAAGCTATCAGTATACAACAAACTGCTGGTATTAGAACCTACAAGTTCAACATCTGATACTGCATTGCATTCTTTAACCAGCTTGTTTATACAGATTTAAAGAAAAAAAAATTGATGGTGGTGTACATCCTTGTTTTACATGGTAGTTAATCACAAAGTACTTACCAGTAGTTATTGACTGATGCAAGACTCTTAGCAAAAATGCTTGTGATTGTCCTCAGCAGCTTGCCTTTTTCCACTTCATAACTTTTTAACAAACTAAACAAAATGCATTGAGGTCCCTTGTTATAGTCTTTTATGACTCTGTAAACATCACATATTAATCTTGTTTCACATCATGAAACTTTTTAGAAACCTCTAGAAAGCATTATCATGACATTCCCTTCCCTCCGTTAACTTTTCATTACTTTTATGAACTTATTACTGAGTGTGCTTGAGTTAGCTTTTCAAGGAAGACTAATTGAGATGCCATAGCAATTATTACAATCTTTCATGCTTCATTTTTTGTACAAATTGACACATGATTGATTCCTGTGAATTCTTAGGAACCAAACTGATTTACCGTGCCATCATAATGATTCCATGTGACCAAAGGACATCTGTCTTTCCAGTATACTTAACCAGTTGTAGATTAATTTCATTTCAAGCTGCTGATTCAGCAATTTTCAGGAACAAATTAATATGTAATTTTTTTTATGAGTGCCTACAGTTAGGTAACAACTCTTTTGGGTCATTGTTAGTTAACTACCTGTCCACTAATCCATGTATTTTTATTTTGCATCTTCAAAATAGTCACACTCTTTAGTACATTTTGGGTGAATATCTTAGACTTTGCATATTTTTGTGAAGGAAATCATAGGTTACAGGCTTTGCATACATTTAGTGATGAGACTAAAATGCTCTGTAAGCATTTTGGAAGTTCATTTGTACATGATTTGTGAAATCTACAATATGTTCCTTTTCAACACCACTAATGCGCTAGTTTGGTTTTAGATGAGCTGTTATAAACTTTCCTATTTGTGTATGACCTACATCTCAAGTGCTTCTCTAAGATGTTTTGCTTTTCCTTGACAGCTTTACTCACTTCTGTTATCCACCAAATGGTTTTTGCTTTCCTATCTTAATATACTACCATACAAGTTGTCCTTGTAGCCATGATAAACACATCTTTTATATTAATCTTTTAAATTTAAATGAAATAAACCAAAATGGTTTTATTTTAATAGCAGGGGACCTGGGAGCAAGAACTGGCAAAGAATCAACACAATTTGTGATGGGTAATTATGGATGTAATGACTGCCTTAATGAAAATGGAAAAAGTTCAATAGATTTCACGTCCTATGTTAGCTGAAAATAATGAATTGCTTTTATAAACACAAGGGAATCCATAAGTTCACCTGGTCAACTAGAGATCAGAAAGCAATAATTAACTATCTAATTTACTTGTGAATAACAGACTAGTGAAAGAGATATAGAAATTATATTATAGACTCAGATCATTATTTATTGAAAATTTCATACCTCCACAGTGGGATAAGAAAGAGATAGATAGATAGAGAGAGAGAGAGAGAGAGAGAGAGAGAGAGAGGCTATATAACCATAAAATATTTATTTAAAATAAATCTGTTATAGCAACCAGGAAAACAAAATTTATGTGAAGATAAATAAACACCTAGAAGAGATCAAATAGAAAGATGAAATAAATGAAGGTTGGAATAATTTTAAGGCAGTTATATGTCAGGCTGCTGAAGAAAGTCTAGAAAAAACGGGAAAAAATGGAATAACGAACAGGAACTTCAAATGCGAAAGGATGAGATCAAATAGGCAATAGAAGAAAAGAAAGCAGCACCTATTAAATCACTCTCATCAGGAAAATTTGCCAATGAAATTGAATGTAAGGAAGATAAGAAAATTGTGTAGGAAATGTTGGGAGAGTTATATCAATAAATTAGAAAAAGGAATATGTAAACCACAACTCAAAATATATAAAGCAAGTGATAGACTACTACACTATCTACCAACAAGTAATTGGACACCCCTGCAATCGACGATATCTGCGGTTCTGATACACGTCACGGCCGCCGCCATTAAATATCGTGTGGGAAACAACAACTCAACCAGTCGCATGCAAGAAGCCACGTAGTTTGGAGCTCTCTGATTTTGAGAAAGGTGTAATCGTCGGGTATCACAGAAATGGCCGATCCATACGTGACATATCCAGTGAGTTGAAGTACCCAAAATCAACAGTGGCCTACGTGATTGACAAGTGGAAGATGAGAGGTGACTGTCGGAATGTGCCCCGACCCGACAGACCCACAAAACTGGGAGTTAGACACCGACGGGTGCTGGCCAGAGAAATTCGGAAGAACCGCACCAAATCGATGGGCCACATCCGCGAGGAGTTTCAACAGCCATCCGGGAGTGTTCTTTTGATGAATACCATCTGTAAGGAAGCCCATCTGCTTGGTTATCATGGACGTGCTGCCACCCACAAGCCTTTGATCACCAAGTGCAATAGCGCTGCTCGGCTAATGTGGTGCAAAGAACGTCGACAGTGGATCTCTGGAGCAACAAAACAGGTTCTCTGGAGCTATGAATCAAGGTTCACCCTCTACCGTTTGGATGGCAGGGTCTGGGTTTGACGTCTGCCTGGAGGACGCCTCCTGCCGGAATGTATTGTGCCAACTGTGAAGTTCGGCGGCGGTGGAATTATGCTATGGGGGTGTTTCTCCTGGTATGGCATGGGACCCTTGGTCGCAATTCCTGGTAGACTCAACGCCGAGACCTACTGCACCAGTTTGGATGACCATGCGCTTCCTACGTTGTGGCAGTTTTGCGGGGTGGACCCATGTTACCTTCAGGATGACAATGCCACCTGTCATGTTGCGAGGTCCACCATAACTTAGTATGGTGACAATGGGGTTAATCGAATGGACTGGCCTGCACAGAGCCCAGACTTTAACCCTATCGAGCACCTCTGGGACGAGTTGGAGCGTCGACTTAAGGGGTGCCCCCACCGTCCGAAATCGGTGAAGGAACTGACCTGTCTTCTCCAAGCCGAGTGGAAGAAAATACCGCTAGCCGTCATACAACGCCTGGTTGAGAGTATGCCCCAGGGGGTCGCAGCTGTAATCGCCGCTCGTGGAGGCTCCACCAACTATTAAAGGTGAATAAACTTCGTTTTCCTTTGCTATCACAGGTGTCCAATTATTTGTTGGTAGATAGTGTATGATAAAATTTGGCAAGCAGGTGTACACTCAAAATTGTACTTCAGAAAGCTCCAAAAGTTTCCCTAACAAAGCAAGAATCTGACCATCCACAAGATATTTTTAATACTTGTATCAAGTTTGAAGTCTCAATGTGGTATTTAGAAGTATTACAAACTGTGTAATGTTTATTTATGAAATTATAAAATGTGCCTTCATTATTACTCTCATGTGTTATGCAGTGGAAAAAAATTAACTGTAGAGGAAGTATTTTTTCCTTACCATTTCTTACTTGGATTTTTAAGTCCAAAATTTGCAATAGGATTTTGTAAAATTAGGAGAATTCAAATTCGGGCAGAAATAGTCAAAAGTAATCAAGGTAGTTGCCTTCAATGCACGATCTTAATAGCAAGAGTCACTCACAATACAAATTTAAATTTGTATTTTGAGTGACTCTTGCTATTAAGATCGTGCATTGAAGGCAACTACCTCGATTACTTTTGATTTTGTTAAATTATTCATGTACTGAAATAATACAGGGTGTCCACAAAGTCTTTCTCACATTACAAAAATGAATATAAAAAAAATGTATTACAGGTACAAGAAAGGGATTGCACAATGATGATGGTGCACAAGTAAAGTTATTTTTCCAGTGTCAGTACACCTTCACATGGTCGCCATTTTTGGCCCGGAGGACATCTAAGCTATATTCGATTTCACGCCATGTTTTGTTTAACATCTCAGCAGAGACAGAACCAGTGATGTCCATTATTCTGCTCTTCAACGTCTTCACATCCGGAACGCTGCTAGAGTAAACTTGGTCTTTCATATAATCCTGTAGGAAAAAGTCTAGAGGGGTTATGTGGGATGATCGAGGTGGCCACATCATGGGACTGTTGCGACCAATCCATCTGTCCGGAAATGTGGCATTCAGGAACTCACGAACCATTATTGACCAATGTGGTGGGACACCGTCTTGTTGGAAAATAATCAAAGGTTGAAGTGCATGCAACTGAGATGCTACAAAATGTTCCAGCATGTCCAGGTGCATGTTACCGTGGACTCTGTAAAAAGAAGGTTCCAATGATTCTGTCATGTATCAGGCCACACCACACCACACCATACTTTCACTATCGGGCTAGCCCTCTGTTGTTCGATGACATAATTGGAATTTTCTGATCCCCAGATTCGCACACTGTGCCTATTTTACTGTACCGGAGACATAGAATGTGGCTTCATTTGAGAAACAGACACGATACAGATAATCACTATCATGAGCTATGCGTTGCAACATCTCTGTCACAAATGCAGCATGGCAAGGCTGGTCATCAGGTTGAAGAGCTTGAACTATATGTACCTTATAAGCCTACAGATGAAGACGTTAGTGTGAAATTTTGTGAACCATGGCATGGAGAATCCCAGTTTTCAGTGAAGCATGACGCGTGGATTTCCTGGGGCTTTGCAGAAATGTTCCTGAACAGCTGCAGCTGTCTCTTATGTAACCGGTGGTCAGCTCACTTGGAAGAGATCGCCAACACTACCTGTCGCTTTAAACTTTTCATACCAAGCTTTTATGTTTTTTGGTCCAGTGAGTATCATCTGTTGTACTCTTTTCTGAAATGACGCTGGACAGTAACCGCTGATTTGGTCTCATGGAACCACAACATGCACGCCACTTTTTCTTGCATGGAAGCCATTATCAATTAAATGCTTCTCTTATTCAGCAATAGCTCTCACCTACAGAACACACACATACAAACTTTATGAGTGCTGCTATATTATGTTGCCAACCATTTTACTTTAACTTACATAGATTTTTTATATTAATTTTTGTAATGTGGGAAAGACTTTATGGACACCCTGTATGTTGTTTTACTGTACATGCTAATAATAATTAAAAACTGTTCCTTTCATTTTTGACGTTATGGAAAATTTGTCGAGTTCACAGGTTGAAGTAAAAAGTGAGTAAACAGCAGAACTCCACAATAATGTGTCCCTCACTAGTAAACGAAGGACAGCAACAGCTGTTAGGGAAAATCATAACTCTCAGTTCACCTCTGGAGAGTTTTTGGTTATAATAAACTAACACATCCTATGCTGAGGCACTACAGTAAAAATTAAGTTCCAGTTGAAATTAAAGATCGTTTGTTTGCCTGCAAAAGACAAAGGGGGTAAAGGATTCAAAGGCCTGCTTTCTTGATCTGCTTTCATATTATTTTGATAACTAATGATCTTCTAAAACTGCATTGATTGATTTGTGAGATTAACACTCTCTCTCTCCCTCGCGCGCATGCTGACTCACTCACATCTTCCTTATGATCATTATAGATAACTTTGTTAAGGTGCGTGATACACTGACATAGTATAGTGCATAACATATCTGTGTGTGCACTGAATAAGGAAAAATGTTGAAAACCTTTATTTGCATGATAATAAGCAGTATTTTTTTCAGGTGCATTATCTATGTTTTCATGTTTCAGTGTTTTGGCAGTTCGTGCGAACCATTCTGAACAAACATGAGTATGAAAGGTACATGCTTTTAAAGAACATCGGTACAGACATTGGAAGAGGTAGAGCCTGGCTTCGTTCTGCCTTGAATGAACATTCCTTAGAAAGATACATTCACATGATGTTGGCTGATGGAAATCAGATTAGGTAAATTTTTGTTGCTTTTGTTCTAAAACATGTAAAGCTTGTGCATTATTTCGATTATGGTGTCCTATCTTTTAGCTGTTGATTATTATTATTGATTAATCAGGTCTGTATGATAATATGCAGGGTGTATCAGAAATGATGGTCAAAACTTTAAGGGGTGATAGAACATGGCACAAGGAACAATATTTGTAATACAAGGCGTAGTCAGAAGCTACATGGTTAGCCGGTAAAGGGCACTTGCTGGCGCGTTGCGCACACACCGTCATTCGCAAGCTGTACAGCCACCGAGATGCAGCAGTAATGCAATGCTGAAAAGGCCGATATCCATTGCATGTACAGAGCCGTGAACAGCAGCGCCGTCGAAGCTCAACAACTGTACCGGGAGCGTTTTCCACATCAGCCGGTGCCCGATCGCCGAACCTTTCAGTGCTTGCACAGCAACTGTGTCAGACGGGGTTGTTCCTCGCCCACAGAAAAGACGCAGGCTGTTCACGGATGGTGAGAACGCTGAATAGAATAGAGACGATTCTGGAAGATGTGGAAGATCGGCTGGAAGGCAGCACTTCAGTGATGGCACGTATCCATGGAGTGAGTCATATGATGGTATGGCGTGTGCTTCATGAGGAACACCTCCATCCTTACCATCTCCATGGGGTCCCCAGGTCTTACAAGAACCGGATTTTCCTCGCTGTGTGACATTTGCATGCTGTTACCTGCAACAGTGCATAGTGCAGCCAGAGTTTGCAGCATCTGTTCTGTTTACCGGCGAAGCAATGTTCACCCATGACAGCGCCGCCCCGGTGGCGCAGTGGTCTAAGCGATGGCCTCTGATCATTCGTCCGAACGGGGTCCGGGTTCGAATCCCGGTGAGGCATGGATGTTGTGTTTGTCTTACGGCACTGGTTCTCTCCCTTCCCTGGAACCAGTGACCCTAAATTAGGGACGGGCGGCTGCTTATAGCCCATTGAGTTGCCCACAGTGGCCGTTAAACCTCCAATCACCCATGACAGCATGTTTAATACACATAATGAGCATGTGTGGGCCACCATCAATCCGCATGCAACATGGGTGTGGTGCACCTAGCCGCGTTTCTCCATTAATCCATTAATGTGTGGGCGGGGATTATCCACGACTATGTCATTAGCCCGTTTCTCCTACCAGACTGCCTTAACGGAACTAGCTACCATATTTTCCTGCAGTAGGTCCTGCCTGAGTTACGAGATGTGGTGGTTGTGCCACCACATCTCCGTGCAAGCATGTGGTCCCAGCACGACAGAGCGCCAGCCCATTACACCAGGGAAGTGCGGATCTACCTGAACACTCAATTTCCAAACCGATGGATTGGGGGCGGTGGTCCCATCGCTTGGCCCCGTAGATCACCCGATCTCTCCTGCCTGGACTACTTTTTCTGGGGACATCTGAAAAGCCTCGTGCAGGAGATGCCCTTTAACTCTCTTGAGGACCTTGTCGTCCACATTAGCGCCGCTGCTGGCGAAGTACGTGACATGCTGGGAATCCTCCAAAATGTACGTCAATCGCTTCGTCACCGCTGTGAGGCACGTCTTATGGTAGGTGGACATTCCTTTGAACAATTATTGTAAAATATCCGTAAATCCCTTTTTGCGCATGATCCGTTCATAAAGATTATTCCTTTGCCATGTTCTTCGTCCTTCATGTGTTTGCGCATTAACATTGCACATTCAACCACACCTTGTATTACAAATATTGTTCCTTGTGTCGTGCTCTATCACCCCTAAATTTGTGACCATCATTTCTGATATACCCTGTATTTTATGATAAAATTGTCTTATTGGTCATAAAAATAATAATTTTGTACTGAGCTATGTGTGAAATGTACTGTGCATGCCTGACGTATGTAGTATGCTTGATTAAGATTTTTTAGTTTTTATTATGTACTATAATATTTTCCCTTGTAGATGGCAGCATTGTATAGTAATATCAAAATAAAGGCTAGTTGACCAGTGTGAGTTGTGCCAAATGTTAGAGTTGGATTTTAAACTTCTAGAACCTGTGTCTGTGTTCTGTTGAAGTTGAATTAAATTATTTTCCTTGACATGGATGTGTGCTGTCAGGAGAGAAGTAGCGATTTGCACCTTGCATTGATTTTTGGTAAAAGTATTAGTTTAGATAATTAAAATTATTATAATTTTTATCCAAATTGTTGTGTACTTACAGCACAAAATGTTCAGTGTAGATATCCAGAGACAAACTACGGATTTTCCGTAGTTTGTACAGGTTTTCACTCCAATTTATGGTTTTATGGAAGTCCCCAACCCAAAAAACAGCTACGGAAAAGCCCATGCACGCAATTTTCTATTTTTTGTCGTCTTTTAGTCGAAAAAATGCACATTACAGGTAGTCCCTTATACGGCTTCAATGTTCTGACTTCCCCACCAACGGAGGCGGAGCTTCTCCTCGTATGCTGTTTGTCACGTGATTCTCCGTACAGCCATTTGAGAGTGCCATGTGCAGAAGCCGAGAGGGAGTGAGCTCAGCTCAGTGTTTTGCAAACTCTTTACATTGATTACATGTGGCTTTGTGCTTATAAAAATTCCGGTGCAAACATTTTAACCCTTTCTGTTCGACTGTCAGGTGACACCCGATTACGAAATTGCCGAATAGCTCGTCACCTGCCACGGCAATGACGTCTCTATAGTTAGTATGTTGGCACTCACGAGACATTTCTTTTTTGGCGAATATTTTTGGCATCACCCACCATGGCGATGACTTCTCTATATCTCGCATGTCGGCGCTCGCGAGGAATTTCTTTTGCCAAATAGCTTGTGTGTCGGGTCATCTGCCACGCCTATGATGCCTCTATAGCTCGCACACCGGCGCACATGAGGAATTTCTTTTTCGTCGTATAGCTCGTGTGTTACCCGGCACACCAATGATGCCTCTATAGCTCGTATGTTGGCGCTTGCGAGACATTTCTTTTTTCACCAAATAGATAAAAAGAAATGTCATCTGCGTGTCAGGTGTCGCCCACCATGATGACGACGCCTCTGTAGCTCGCAAAGATTTTTTTTCATAGAATAGCTCGCGTGTCGGATCATCCGCCATGCCTTTGATGGCGTTATAGCTCGTATGTCGGCAATCGCGAGAAATTTCTTTTTCGCCGAATAGGTCGGGCATCACCCGCCACACCTTTAACGCTTCTATAGCTCGTATGTCACGGCTCGCGAGGCATTTCTTTTTCACCGAATAGCTCGAGTGTCACCCGCCAAGCCGATGATCCACTCTATAGCTCGCATGTTGGGTGCCACCCCCATGCCGATGATGCCTCTGTAGCTTGCAGGCAGATGCTTGCGAGACATTTCTTTTTCATTGACCGCCACGCCGATGATGCACTCTATACCTTGTATCGTCGGGGATGGCGAGCCAAAGCTGTACTGTCACTGTGGCCTCTACTGCAGAAACATATATATATAAAGCTCATATTGAGAAATGGCTTCCTAGTTTAATTGAATTAATAATCTAAAGCAACTTATGGGAATTTACTAGGAAATTTTTTCATTTATAGCAAATTTTCGGAGAAAACTCTTCTCCTTCTTCAGGCTCTCTTGTTGTTATCACTTTTTGCTTGTCACTATCATGGTTACGGTTAACCTTGACGGTTACGGTTAACCTTGACGGTTTAGGTTATTTTTCAACAAATCCTGCCAGATGTTAGGCAGGGAAAATCCTTTGCAGTCATTGATGATGGAATTTTGATTTTTCTCATTCTTTATTCCTTCTTTCAGTTTTCTTTTTTGGAAATTGTTTTGGAAACTGATTACTTTAAGGGAATTCCAATCCATGCTGTGCCCAGTTTCTCTAACATGCCTATCTAATCCAGTCTTGTTGGAGCAATTTTTTATAGCTGCTTTATGCTCAGCTATACGAGTTTCTAGTCTGTGACCTGTTTCACCTATGTAAGATAGTCCACAACTACAATTTACTTCATAAACTACTCCTTGCATTTTTAAAATATCTTCTTCTCTTTGAACTATTTTAGGGAAAAATTTTTTAACTTTGTTCTCTAGCCGGTGAAACAGGTCGCAGACTAGAAACTCGTATAGCTGAGCATAAAGCAGCTATAAAAAATTGCTCCAACAAGACTGGATTAGATAGGCATGTTAGAGAAACTGGGCACAGCATGGATTGGAATTCCCTTAAAGTAATCAGTTTCCAAAGCAATTTCCAAAAAGAAAACTGAAAGAAGGAATAGAGATTGAGAAAAATCAAAATTCCATCATCAATGACTGCAAAGGATTTTCCCTGCCTAACATCTGGCAGGATTTGTTGAAAAATAACCTAAACCATCAAGGTTAACCGTAACCGTCAAGGTAAACCGTAACCATGATAGTGACAAGCAAAAAGTGACAACAACAAGAGAGCCTGAAGAAGGAGAAGAGTTTTCTCCGAAAATTTGCTATAAATGAAAAAATTTCCTAGTAAATTCCCATAAGTTGCTTTAGATTATATATATATATTTATATATATATATATATATATATATATTCATTTTATTAAAAAGTGTTATAAACGATTTTGATATTTTAAAATAAATATTTTTGATATACCGAAAATCTTACTGAAGGTCGAAGCGGTTTTACTGAAAACTACTGAAAACTTTGAATTATTTTTACTGATGACCCCTTTCTCAGGTTGGCATCTCTGGATACATGGAAGGCCTATACAAATCTGAACAGTATTCTTATTTTCAGATTCCCAAGCTTCATCTGCTTAGCTTCAGTTGCTTGGAATTTCATTGTCCTGGGTAGTATCATGTGATCATGCACCAATGCAAATTGGGAGACATGGGTTCTATTCCACCACCAGGAAGATGCAATTTTCAAGTTTTCTGAAGTGGTGGCTCCATAGGAAAACTTTGTGCAGATAATGGCATAAAAAAGCTCAGATATTTTCCCTGATAGTTCTCATGCTGAGTATCTTTTTTTTTTCTTTTTCTTTTTTTTTTTTTTTTCTGCATGCTGGATGTTTAAGAGAAATAAATCAAGCTTTTCAACTGGCACCTCAAATGCAGTTTTGGTTTCACACTGTTTTTCTCTCTTGAAAATACACCCATGGGCACAAAAAATTAGCACAATCATCAATCATTATGGGTGAACCTGGGCATTATGTTAGTACTATGAATAGTGCATGTCTGTCTGTACAAGTGCCCATGAATGATACGTGCAGTCCACCATTGCTATGACACACACTGAAGTTGCAGCGCATCTAATTTTCTTCTGCCCTAATGAATTTAGAAACAAATTCTCTAAGAAAAATAATATCTCGAGTAAAAGCCGTATTTGTGCGGATAATTGAAAATAATAAAACTTGGTTTAGCTTAAATCAAATTAACTCATAGAATGAGATATCAATTTAATAAAACCTTATGATATTTAAAAACAGATTAAAAGACATGAGTACTTTCGGGCCATCGCATAGCGTTATCCGCACAAAGACGGCTTTTTACTTGAGAAATATAGCTTGTGCGACTCATCATTATTGAAGAAAAATAATGTTGAGAATTAATAAGTGTCAATCATTATGTAAGTCAGCAATCAGCTAGGAATATAGTAGAACTGAAGAATGGAAAAGGTATTGAATGCCATTCATTTGAATGGTGTGAAAGAATTGTTTCCATGAGTGGAGATTCACTCACTCATGAATAGTGAATGGGGTCTCCTAAGCTCTTGCTGTTTTGGGCAGTATGCCAAAAAGAGCTGGGAATGTGCTTGTTTTATGGCGAGAGGTGAATGGTAGAGATCTGCTCTTTTGGGCACTTGGCTAGTTTCTGCTTGGCTTCACACTCGCAGGCACTTTGGAGCAAAGAATGATTTGCTCAGTGAGTGTGGTGAGACAACCAGCTAGGAGTAAATGCAAAGTGAATGACCATTAATTTGAATGAGCATTCATGAATGATGAATGAACTCCCAAGAATGAATTACTTATGCCACATACCCACATTGTATATGTGTCAGGTAGTACTATATCACCAATGATATCCTTATTTAAAGTTCCCCAATTATGCAGCTGTGAGGTCAGTTGATGTTTGGCTGTACATGTGTGACAATGCCAATTATATAGATATCAACAACTGGGGCCATTTTGAGCAGAATCACATGATATATGAGGTGGATTAGTTATCACATTTATTATCCAAATCAATTATATTGCACAGCACAGCAATATGGTGCTCTCAATGGGGGAAAAAAATTTGGGGACCTTAGCCAGCTGTGTTCCCAGATTCTCTTTCTGTTGAGTACATATAGGATATTGTAGGACCTTGTGTGCTAGGGTGCCTAGATCTAGCACAAACAGCTGCTGACACTGTATGTCAGTTAGAAGAATTCTGGAATGCATCATAGTATGTGATCTGTATGCATCTATGTGTAATGATAACAATAAAGTACACACGCCTTACTGGTGGTGGTGGGGGGGGGCTGGTAATAGCATCACATCATCCATGTTTAAACTTTGCTATCATAATGTACAATCACAGCATCCATGTCAGGGTGTGTTATTGTTATCATAAATACTTGTACTATATTCTATTATTTACTGTGCAAAGTTTGAACCATCTTCAAAGACAACCTTTACCATGATGTTGCAGTTTTTGTGTCCATGATTATACATTATGATAGCTCCTTCTTCCATTAAAACAAACTCCTGTTGCTGCAATAGTAATCAAGATTTACAGGAAACAGTGGTACAGTGTTTGTTGTAGGGAAAGATACTGAAGATTACATAGCGAAATTATAAAATTGCATTTTAGGGAAAGATACTGAAGATTACATAGCAAAATTATAAAATTACATTTTAGGGGAAAATACTAAAGGTTATACAAGGGTTGTACCAAAAGTAATGCAAAAGTGGGCGTAACTTTTTATTAACTGACAGAAGTCGTTCAAATTGCACATGTTGGTAGTGTAACTCTTCCACTAAATGAAGACACTTTTTTTCCAATCTGATGACAGTGGATGAAACGTTGACGTATCTTTATGATCCGGAAATGAAGAATCAATCCATGGAATGGCGTCACACCTCTTCACGAAGGCCTAAAAAGTTCAAGAGCCAGCAGTCAGCACAGAAAGTCATGGTGACTGTTTTCTGGGATGACATGGATGTCATTCTCCTTGATTTTTTGGAATGTTGCTGTACTGTGACCAGCAAGCTTTATATTGAGACACCCAAGAAGCTTAGAGAAGCCATAAGAAGGAAGAGACCAAACAAGAATCTGAAAAGGATCCACATTCACCATTACAATGCGAGACCACACACATCTTTGGCAACAAATCAGGCGATCAGCAAATTAATCTGGTTGGTGGTCCCCCATCCACTGTACAGCTCTGATCTGGCACGCCCCAACTTCCACCTGTTCGGTCCAATGAAGGACAGTCTGCGGGGACAACAATTTGATGGCACAAATGAGGTGAAAGTGGCTGTGAAGAAGTGGGCACAACAGTCCACACCTGAATTTTTTCAAAGAGGATTCCAGAGTTGGGTTCAACAATGGCACAAAGGCATCACTTGTGATGAAGACTATGTTGAGTAGAACCTTTGTATAGAGGAAGGGTTACTCTACCAACATGAGCAATTTGAACGACCTCTGTCATTTAATAAAAAAGTTAGGCCCACTTTTGCATTACTTTTGGTATAACCCTTGTATTTAGATGAAATGAATGTATCTTGGTTGTTTTTCTGCCCTTTGTTTCTGCAGTTGAGCATTCCTTCCCCATTTAAGAAATATCCCAATGCTGGGTATTTTCTTCCAGACATATATTCTTCAATACATATTAATGTTTAATGCTGCTGTGTTCATAAAACTTAATGTTGAAAAAAATGTGATTGATCAGAATGTTTTGTTGCTGAAAGATTTTGAAGTTATGTATACTATGCTGCCAAAGGTATTCAGATTCTCCACCTGTAATTGCAACAAATAATTTTATTTCAAAATCTTGGTACATAAGATGACCACCGATGGCTTTAATGACAAATACAATCCTTCTCAGCATGCTTTTTACGACCGTAATTTTTGGGCTAAGAGCCGCGGCTCTTACATTACTAAAAGAGAAATTATTTGGGTGTGCGAACCTTATGATGCCAAATTTGTTTTCGATAAGACTGTTTCTTCCCTCTCTTTTTTGTTTCATGCAAAAAAGTAAATTTTTTCACACAACGTCTGTCTTTTTTTTCACAAACTGGACTGTGATGATTAAATAGACACGTCTATTTAAACGATAACTTCGCTGTCCTGATGTTGGTTTAGGAGGGAAAGTGGAGGAGGAATGGGAAACGCTCGTGTAGGTTTTAAGGTTAGGAGGTTTGTTTGTGAAAGGAATGCCTGACTCAAATGCCCTTTGCATGAGGAAGTGGGGGATAGAATGGGGACATAAACACACAGACCAGTAGCATGACGTCCAAGGCTTCTGAGGAGAGCATGCCCAGGTTATCTCTTTCGTTGGGCGCATACATCATGCAGGAAGATGCGATGCAACCAAGGGAAAGAACGTTGATTTTCACTGGGGTGGGTAGACCGGTTTGATGGGCACTTCCCTGAACAAAAGCTTAAGAACATGAGCATGTAAAATCCTGCCCCAGGATGATTACATTAGCAGTGACCTATTCCAAACAATACTGGCGGGACGGAAAGACAAATTCTGTTCACTCTTCTTGGTTAATCTGGCATGCAATACAGGTGTTTCTTGGCTCTGTGCTCCTGAGTTTTGCTTCGATCAAAAGTTTTTTTGTTTTGTTTTGTTGGTTGACGAAAGTGGAAGTTGAAGGTTTCGACTGAAAAAGCGTTCTCACTAATAAGCGCTGTAGCATTATCATCTGATGTTAAGAATGGGTAATTAATTTAATACTTGGCTGAAGATAAAATCTTTTCACAAATGCAAAAGAAAAAAAGAAAGGAGAGCTTTCCCATTAATATAAAAGCGGAGCTCAACATGAGTGTGCAGTAAAAGAAATGTGTTTTGCACATTTCTTTTAGATTTTGTGTAAGTACGTGTTTAAAAACATTTCTAAATTTTTTTAGGTACATATTATGAATCATGCTGTATACAAAAAACATGAATTTTTGGAGACAAGAAATTCTATTCTACATGTTGTTATTTTTTACATCAGTATTTTTTTACTGCACAATAATAAATTTTTTTCTTGTTTGTACGTTAAAAGCATCATTGCTTTATGTGTCATGGTACAGACTGTCTACACTGCTGGCCACCCAAAATGCAACATCAAGAAGGACATGAGATAGCAAAGCCAGATTTACTGGACACATAACAACAGATACAAAGATGAAACAATTGAGCTTACAGGCCCGTGCGACTTGTGGAACACGCAGACATCAATAGTTCGTGTGGCCCCCATGGCTGGCAATAACGGCCGCTACACACCACGGCATCGAATGAAAAGGCTTTGGATGTGAACTTGGGGTATGTCAGTCCAGGCTGCTTCCACACGTCGCCACAGTTCATCAGGCGTAGCCGCGGGTGGTGCTTGCCGGGCCACTCGGTTGCCGATCAGCGACCAGACGTGTTCAATGGGTGACATATTGGGAGAACAGGTGGGCCACGGCAGCAGTGGCACCTGGTGGGTCGTAAAGAATTGTTGCATGATGCGTGCCACGTGCGGGCGCACATTCTCCTGTTGAAACGAAGCCGCTGGCAGGTCCTGCAGGTAAGGGAGGACTACAGGCTCCAAAACGTCGGAGTTGTAGCGGTGGCTGTTGAGTGTACCGGCGATGCGTACCAGAGGGGTGCGGGTGTCATATCCAATTGCGCCCCAAACCATAACGCCAGGCGACGGACCGGTTTGGCGATGCATAATGCAGGCGTCATACAGTCTCTCACCGTGGTGCCGCCACACGCGGATCCGACTATCGTGATGTTGCAGGCAGAAGCGGGATTCTTCGGAGAAGACGATGTCGTGCCATTCTGTTGTTCAGGTGCAGCGTTCAACGGCCCACTGCCACCGCACTCGCCGGTGGTGTAACATCAATGGTAATCGGAGCAATGGGCGCTGTGCAACAAGTCCCCGCTCCTGCAGATGACGTCGAACGGTACGTGCTGACACAGGTTGTTGCGCAACACACCCGAATTCCTGTGCTAACGTTCGTCATGTGGCGGTGCGAGCCGTCAATGCCCGCCGCACAACATGCCGGTCCTCTCGTTCGGTGGTGTGCCGCGGCTGTGGCAATTACTCACGTCGGTCCGTCCGTTCCTTCTGCACCCACCGAATCCATACTCCCCTCACTGTGGCTGAATGTCGTCCCGCACGGGCGCCGATGTCTCGGTACGATAAACCGCTGTCACGATAAGCCACTATTCGTCCTCTGTCGAACTCCGAAATGTGCTGGAATGACTACCGTATTCTGGGACGAGGCATCAGGAAGCTTCCCACGCACAGGTCCTGTAGCACAACACACTTCCACTACTTACACCCTACCTTCTGTGCACCTTTCTTATAGTGCTTCTCGGTGGGGTGCCGGGCGCACATGATTTGCATATGCCCTGCAATGCTAATCGTTTGCACGACTTTTCGCAAGCAACTCATGCTGCGAATTTCAGGCCAGTCGGATGCTTCCTTCTTGGTGTTGCATTTTGGGGGGCCAGCAGTGTACTTCTAAGACGGATTCTATTTCAGTGAACAGAGAACCACCCTGTAGCAGACATCCACATTGAATGGAAATAAGACAATTGTGCAGTTTTAGGAGCAATGCAATTCTAACGGGAGTCTTAAGATTAACTGTGATTTATATTAATTACGTAAATGGTTTTGAGCATTTAATAAAAGCAAACAAATAACATCATTAGCATGATTAATAAAAAATGTATAAATAAAAGTTTTTGCCAGTATGAAAAAATAAGTGCGTAAAGTATATCGACACTAAGTTGCAGAATTAGCGTTTGAAGTATACATATAATCATGTTGGGTGTGAGTTGATTCATGAAAATAAGAAAGATAATTTAGTTTTCTGAGCAGTATCACGACTTCACAGGTGCTGCCCTTACCGCAAGTTTTGCTTCCAAGATCACAAAATTTCTCACCTGTGGCCCTTACGCGGATGCTGCTCTTAGTCCGAAAATTATGGTACATTCCTGTTAATCTTGAACAGAATATTCCTCTACTCCTCCTAAAAAGCTACTGATAAAGCCGATTTTGAGGAAGATGTGTGTTTGAGATTTCATTCAGTGTTCCAGTGTATCCCATAAAATTCTGTGTGTTGAGGTCTAGACTTTGAGCTGGTCAGTCGAATATTTCAATGCTGCTCTCAACAAACAATATACATAAACATATCGTGCAGTATGGAGGAGGTTTAGGTTTAACGACCACCGTGAGCAACTCAATGGGCTTATAAGCACGTGCAGTATGGCATGGAGCATAGTCATGCTGAACAAACAACTTTCCATGCTGCAGTACTGCCACAGTGTAGGGAGGGTCTGATTTTCTAGAATATTGAGAAAGAGCTGGAACTTGTTGGTTTAAGGTACAACAACCAATGGATCATGAAGTCCTGTCCAGCTGAAACAGCTCCAATCTATTAAAGTGCTGCCACCAAACTTTACAGTTGCAATATTGAGAGAAACATTCTCCCAGCAATCTGCAGACCCCAAACAAACCTAGCAAAGTAAAATGTTGCAAAGCATGATTCATCTCTTTATAGAACTCTTTTTTAGTAGTATTCTATGATCCAGAAACAGATGGCAAAACATTAGTCTAAATGTCATTGAGCATTTGAAGAAGTGATAGTGCCCACCTGTGCCCCCCAGATTTTCCTTCTATCAAGTTTGTTTCAGCATGACTATAATGGAAATCTAGGGAATGAAACTCTATGCAGATACAGATTACCTTATATATTGGACACCTGTCCAACTCCCAAGGTTTAAGTTAACGTGCAAAACTGTAATAACAGATTTAGGGCAACTTACCATTCTCTGGTTTTTGCTCCATATTTCACATTTCCAGCACGTGAGACAGCCGTGGACATGTGACCACCTTTTAGTTATGAATGAAGAAAAATATGCAGATTGCTACATGAAGCCTCCAGAATAACCAAGAATAGAAAGTAACAAAAGTGAATGACTTCAGCTAAAAAGTTAAAGAGCCCCCATGCTACCTCTACGAAACATGCGACACTATGTTCACTGCTATCTCACATGCTGGAAATGTGAAATATGGAGCAAAAACCAGAGAATGGTAAGTTGCCCTAAATCTGTCTATGCAGATAGTTCTAGTCTTGACAGAAGTTCCTACAGCATTTTCAAGTTCGTCAGAGAGATCTGATATAGGCAACATGCATGATTTTTGGATTCTCCTCAGTATGGTTCTTTGGGCCCAATCCATAAGTTTACAGGGCCAACCTGTGCCCCCCACCCCACCCCACCCCCTTTTTTTGCTATAATAATGCTATCAGTTTTTCTTTGTCAAATTACATCAGCTGTAGTAGATTTAGGTGTATCAAGAAGATGGTTTGTACAGTGTTATGCACAGAAAGGCTACTAATATGGAATCTAACCTCCATCCTATTTTTAGGCTCTTAAGTTTTATTGTATGTGGCATATTGAATGGTACTGTGTTTTGCTACTTCACCAGCAGACAGGCACGCTTTTGATGCAAAACTCCCACAGGCGCAATGCAAGGGTATGCAAACATGTGAATGCAGAATTTTCATAATCCATCAGATGTCTGATTTCTTTTGGCAGTAGAGTGTATATATTTAAAGAAAACAGTAATATTGATACTAAATATTTTTCTGACATCACAAATGCCAGCACTACAGTGTTTGGGTATTATTGGCATACATCATGTGTTAAGTATACAAACTACTATTGTTACATGAAAGAGAAATAGGAAATTAGAAAAAAAAAAAAAATTCTCAAAGAAAGCAGTCGTGGCTTTTGCTATATGTGGGCAGTTGAATAAACACTTATGATTGCATGTGTTTTTGTTATTCATTTTTCACTTCCAGCATAAATATTTTATGTTACCTAACAGTTTCATACTTTTCTTTTGCAAGAGTTCTTTTATGCAAGTTAGATAGCAAAACTGGTTTTTACTGCAAGAAAATTATTTTTTGTTCGTGTTGTGATAAATGTTTCAAACTTAGATCCAAAAGAACTCTCATACTCAAGGAACAATTATTTCCCATGAAGTAAATAACTAAGTGATTCGAAATACCATTATAAAATCTAATTTTAGCTAATTAAATTTCTAAATAATAAAAAATATGTGATGAAATAGCAAAAGTTAGAATACCAATGTTTTTACATTGTTATCTGCATATGCCCATACATCTGTTAACAAGTTCGTTGCTATCTTTGTTGCCTGTTGTTAACATGTTCATATTAACTTCATAAATATTGTGTGGTTGAGTTGCTAAGTCTTATATCTTTGAAGATAGTAGTATAACTAACAGTAATAAGCAAATAATTCTTGAGATCCGTAAATATGTTTAAAAAAATCTTTATTCTTCTCTTCACTTAATCGCCTGAAAAGGTTGTCCCTTAGCTGTGCTGTGTTTGCTCGCTGTTCCGCTTAAAACTCCAATTCCTTTATCTTAAATCCCGCTTTCGATCATATCTCGCGCTGTCGAGAAATCCTCTATCCTGCCGGTCAGCCTAAAACTTCCCAGCCTACCCTGGGGCAATTCCTTAATCCTGCTATGTGTGACCGCTCGCTCTCCAAGACCAAAGACAACTGTCATCTCGCCTCCTCTTCCCTCGTGACCAAAAAATGCCCTTGAGCATATCCAAAAGTTCCCCGTGAGAAACAAACACACCGTCCTCAGTAAATCTAAAGCCTCAAAGTAAAATGTTAGGGGCTAGTCCATTAGTCGGCAGATTGAAATTGAAATCTGTAAAGCATCAAAAGAGGCACGATAGAGTTAATCTCCATTCAGCAAATACTAAGCATAGACAAAATGTCATCTTAATAAATAACCGTACATCCGGTGTCTAATGGGGAACAGACTGAGAAATTTCTCTCACGCTTTGTGGAAACAAAGGAAGTGGAGCACGAGATGGAAAAAGGTTGCAATATTGAGATTTTATATGAAATCCTACAACCTAGTATAAAATCTCTGTAACAATACTTCCCCCTTGTGAAAAAAAATGAAGGGAATGAAATTCGTTGCATTTATTAGCTCAAAGTCTAACTCCTGCCTGTATTTGATTTGATGCTAAAGCTGAGCTTAGGACAACCTTATGAATTACATAAATTCAATTAATGTACATAGCTCGATTTTACCTACATACGGAGGTTTAACAACACAGGGTATTTTTGAAGTTTGCAAATTCATGTCTTTCATATTTACATTGATGAGATACTTCAGGCCAATTCCTTAAGGACAATTGAATTAAATATTACTTGATACGTAAGTGAAATAGATCATATGAACAAATGGTTTAACAAATAGTTTTCAGTAATAAGAAAGGCGTACTAGCCGTTGATGGGTTCCGGAAAAAATTCCAGCATTACACATATGCAAATTGAACTATTCATTACAGTCAAAATAATATGAGATAACGCATTTCAACAAATTGTTATACACTTCCTATTCAACTCGATGCCTCTGAAATACAAATACGAAGGAGAAAAAAATAGCGCTTTCATCTTTCTTCAAGTTACGTATTTCTCTGATAATTATCTTTAACTCTCTCTATAGCTAATCAACTTACATTAACCCATAACATGATTTCTCCCGCTCCACTGTGAAAATTATGGAAACACCTATGCTCAAAATTATTCCAATCACTTTACATGCTATCTGTTTGAAACACAAAATATCTCGTACGAAAGGAATGATTTCTAACTTTCAAATACTTTGACTGCTAAATAACCTGGTTGACCTTACGCATTACCTGAACCATGAAATACATAAAATAAACAAAAAACTCAAAATGAAATATCAAGAATTCGAGCTTGCAAAAGTCCTTGTATAAAAAAATAGAGAGTTTGTATGTGATGAGTAAAAGTAACCGTTTTGTAATCAGTTCAGTGCATATTTGCATTTTTAAAAAGTTTTGTGCTGCTAAAGTTTCAAAATAGTATCATTGTAGATCACAGTTGCTATATCAGAAATTGTCTGTTAAAATCGTGCATGTGAGTTCATGTATTGACCAATATACATATTTTTAAACAAAGCTTATTTTAAAAAAAGTGCGTTTCATGAATAATGGTTTCTTTACATGCAGCAGAAATTCTGGCATACACTTAGCTTTCAAATTTTTGTGGTTTTTGAGTTCTTTTTTGAATTCGTTGCTGTTTAATAAATTTTTCAACACAATTGAACAATGATCCAAAGTTAGTGAGAAGTGGATGATCAATGAGAAAGAGATTTTGGCTGAGTGAGTGTAAAATTGGTGTATGGAATTCTAGAGGTATAAATGTGATGATAAATGAGGTGATTCAAGAAATGAATAAGTATAGATTGGATGTGCTTGGTGTAAGTAAAACTGAAAAAGAAAGAAATTGGGGTAGAAGAAATGAACGGAATGGTGAGTGTGTGCCTAATTTTTTGCATCATTTTTATCATTATTTTACCGTTTTATTACATAAAGGCAAAGTGACCATTTCCCTTTCAATTCCAGTTGTTGCATCTTTGTTTTGGGATGGTATAGCAAGGCCTCTCCATACTACTTTAGAGTTCACTTAAAGTAACTGAAAGCCTTCATGAAGCTTAAACTTTTAAAAGAGTTTAATGTACGATTTTCATAGAAATAATTTGTTTTATGTTTGGTAGTCAAATTTTCAAACTAGGACCTAGTCCATAATCAAGACAATGTCAGTGAAGTAATTGGTGCCAATCAGTCATGAGTAGGGCAGTAATTCTATCGCGGGAAAAAAAGGCAAAATTCACGGGGAGGTCGTTGGGTAAATTATGAAATTTCGCAAAAAGTTTGTTGCCAATGATATAACACTAACAATTCCAAAAGAAAAAAAAAGTTGATTAAGTTACGAAGCAGTAATACAAATGACTAGTACGAATGAACATTATAACTTTATAAGTTTTTTAAAATTGATACATAAGTTTATAAACCATTCAAATTCTGGCAATGTTATCAACGCCGTTACACGAGATCAAGATTTCCATTTAAGTGGACAGCATTTTGATGCATTTTATTGTGCATACACAGATTTTCTTCTTCAATGTTGACCTGTAACACATTTTTAAATTTACAAAAGGATCATTCAGAATCTACACTGTTTGTTGGTATTGGCAGACAACGGATGGTGATTGATTGGAGGTTTTTAACGGCCACCGTGAGCAACTCAATGGGCTATAAGCATTCGCCCATCCCTAATTTAGGGTCACTGGTTCCAGGGAAGGGAGAGAGCCGGTGCCGTAAGACAAACACAACATCCATGCCTCACCGGGATTCGAACCCGGACCCCTTACGGACGAATGATCAGAGGCCATCGCTTAGACCACTGCGCCACCGGGGCAGCAAATGGATGGTGACCTTGTGTAGCTTAGGAAAATGACCTTTTTTTGTATTCCAAAAGTCTAGCAAACCTTTGCTGACACGAAATTCTTTTACACTTACTTTATATGAACTAAATTCACAGTTTAGTTGGTCCTCATCTTTGAACATAGAAATGTGGCTGAAAACAAACAATCTTTTTCGTCATCTAAAAGGTCCAAGAACTTAAACTGATCAAGATCAAACACCCTACATGCTTTAAAGAAATTTGCGGTTGGATGACAAAATCGATGCTTTTTATCTTCAAAAAAATAATGCTTAATTTTTTCATAACAAGTGGATAGAGCTCTTTTTGCAGCGACATGATCACAGTCCTAACCCTTGCTAAGAAGACTGTTGGCGATGTCTGACATTTCTTTACATATTTTGTGCAGGGGAATTCGCTGTTTTTCAAATAAAGTGAGCTGTCCAGAAATATACGGCACTTGAACCTCAACCTTCTTCAGATTTTCTTTTAAATCCCTATCTTGACAGTACCCAATGGTTTTATCCACAATAAAACTGCTACTGTTTTTTTTTTCTCAAAAAACTCTGCGTAGTCTTCTAAATGTTTGCAGTGAAAAAGCACTACCTCAAGCCAACTATTCCACCTAGTCTGCACAGGTACTGATGGTAAGCAAGGTATTTTTTTCCTTCTCTTGCAAAAATAGTCGAAAGCGTCCTTTACGGGAAGGACAAGCTGTGAAGGCACGTTTAACAGCAACTACTAAAGAGTTAACATTTTCAAATTCATTCTGCCAAATTTCTCCCAAAAGGTTTAAAAGATGCGCATTGCAGGTGACGTTAACACCATTAAAAAATACAGCTTTCAGGCTCTTTTCCCACGCTTTGGACATGTAAGATGCTTTGTCTGTCACAAAAGCAGTTATATTAGCAAAAGGTATTTCATACTTCTTAATGCACTGAAGTATTACCTCGCTGACTGCTTAAAAATTTACGGATTCCAAAGTGATGCATTCAAGGAATATTGCATTCAAAGAGGTTTCATCATTGCAGCTTTCAATATTCGGTTCAACTGATCAAACAGCAAGAATATTCAGAATGCATCTATCTTCTGAATCAGTTGTTTCATCTGCTATGATGCTTACACCGGATACTGATTTTAAAAAAATCTTTCACTTGTTGCTTGTGAATATCATATATTTTTGGCAAATAACATTTCTGCATACAATTTTATTTGGAATAACACCAATATCTTTCAACGAATTTTCCAAGCATTTTTTTAATGTAAGATTATCCAGTTTGGAAAGTGGGATGTTAGCTGCACAAAAGGCACCAGTTAATTTCAAAGTTCCATTGAGTGATGCTGTTCTTGTGCAGTTCTTTTCTCAATTAATTCATCAACACATTTCAGCATTATTTTCGGTTGACTGTTTAGTCACACCTTTTTTATTAATGCAGCTTGCTTGCTAAATGCTTTCCACAACTGTCCTTTCTTGAAACATTCACTGGTATATTACAACACAAACAGAACAATAGATTTTTGTTCGCATGAAACGTTCCCTTGCTGTACTGCTTGCATCTCTCAGATGCACTCATTTTAACTCGTGTGGCTCATTTTAAAAATTAAGAAACAATATCTAGAAACTTCATAAACTACTCACACAAAAGCACAAATTTTCTAAGCTAAGCATCTGCGAAACAGTCTTTTCTGTGAGCTGCTTCCCCAGCTAAAATTACTAACACAACTGAGGGCATGCAGTTTGCGGTTTACTAGTCCGGCAAGTCGCAAAGGTCATTTAGCAGTAGCTGGAGGAAATCACATAGGACCACATGTGCACTCTTCGGCAGAGTGCATGTGACCTTGAATTACCCATCAAACTTATTTGAAAAGAGTATCTTCATAACGAACAATTTTGAGAGTAATTCAAGGTTTAAAGCTCTGGTTTGGACTTTCGAGTTGGATTACTTTGCAGTATATTATTCGCATAAATTCTAACGAAGGCAGTATGAAAATTATTTAATTATGAAAAATACCATAATCAAAAATTATAATAGAAAATAGGCAAAAATAGGTAAAAAATGTGAAATTCGCGGATATATTTAATATTTGTGAAATTACAGAAAAACCCCTACAATTCGCGAAAAAAAATCACGGAAATTCGCTCGTGACAGAATTACTCTCTATTCATGAGTTCCCAACCACAATTTAGTGTGGTACTTCTTCTTTTCACTATTTCTATCTCATCTTCAAGGTTCCTCTTTTTTAAATGTGATTGGCAGGTGATTATTTTTAGAGTTCAGTTTATGGAGTTATTCAGTTGTCTGTATATGTGTGTCTAACTTGATCTTGTTTGCTGTGTTAATAATAGCTGCCATTCTTCCATATGGTTTTCTATACTTCCCATTTCACCTATAGATGTAACTTAATCTTCAGGTATAATCTAGGCTATAGACTACCCCTTCTTGTAATTGGATATTTTCTTCCTGTTGTTTTAGTGATGAAAGGAATTTCTTTAATTTGTTAATTTAGATCTGGAGCAATCCTGATCTTACATTTTTCACTAATCTTTTTAGTTTTTCAAGAAAGTCCTTTATGGTAAGTAATTTTGCTGGTGAATTTATATCGCTGTTGCCTCTGTTTTGTCCTGTTCCTATAAATATTCTTTGTGAAGGGACGAGAAAGTTTTATCTGAAAAAATTCTTTTCAGTGATTCTCTGTGGATATCTTTCTGGGCTTCTGTAGAGTCCAGGAAGTTGATTTTTTTTTCCAAAACTGCTTTGCAGTACTAGATTTTATGTAGTCTCATGGTATTAATTTTAGTCTGGTGTCTTAAACTTTTGTTTAGATTAGCTTGCAGTGCCATCTGAGAAAAAATATAAAAGTTTGTTGTTCCATACTTTTTCCAAAGGTCATGTAAAATTATCTGCTGATAACCATGCATATCTATCTAATCATGACTTTCATTTTTGTTATCTGATACAAAAGCAGATGGTTCAATGATTTCCTCCATGGGTTTTATTGTCAGCCAGCATTCATTTTAAATTTGCTGTTTTGTTTATTTATTCAGTGGGTTGAGTAAGTTCTATTTATTATTTATATGTAATTTATAGTTGTAATTTCATCAGAATAAGTGCAAACAACAGCCTGGCTTGATGTTGCTGCATTTTCTAAATGCTTGGTCTTCATGATGGTATGTTTCAGATTAGGAGAATGTGTGTAATACTTTCAGTATAAAAGTTTCTGCTATTACATAATAGACTGACATAATCATTAAATTATAGCATCCTTATGACTGCCAACTGAAAACAAATGTATTCAGTAGAAATTTTCAGTATTTAGCTTGCTGGATGCCTTAAAATGCAAAAGTATTATGCATAAAAATTAACTATCATACATGAAAACATCTTCATGAAAAAAGTATCTGCTACACATTGAAATGTAGCTTCATGTTGCCTGAATATATTTATACTGAAGTCAAAACAATGAAAGTTTGCTGATTTTTTTATCAAATTAATGTTAATAAATGGTATTGAAATGCAATGTAAATGCACCTAAGATGGGAATTTTTATAAAACCAAGTAGTCACATGACTTTGTTAGGCTAGAAAGAAAATGATTCAATGAATAAAGCTGTAAGGCTAAGTATGTTTTCGCAGAAATATATGCCGTTTTTTTTTGTTTTTTGTTTTTTTTTCTTTTTCAGATACACCAGTATATATTTTTTTCTTTTTTGCTTCAAGAAAGTGATTATTCAATGGCAAAAACACTATTTTTCTTTCTAATAAATTATTTTCTCTTTGCCTCAAAAAAAAAAATCATCAAAACATGAGGAAAACATATTTCTTACTAATTAGTCACTTTCTCTCATAAAAACATCAGATAGGGGAACTCTTCCCCTCATTGGCACTTCTCTTTTAACTTTGTGTGATTAGACTTTGATAATAAAAAATGAGATATTTTTGTGTGTGTGTGTGTGTGTGTGTGTGTGTTTGTTTGAATTTAACAATCCCACACATGTCTAAAGCCAGGAGGATTCACTTGTCCCTAATTTAGAGCTGCTTGCCCCAGGAGAAAGTGCCTGCAAAATGAACACAAAATCCATACGTTACCTGGTATTTAAACTTAGATGTGGTTGTGCAAGAGGCAAGAAGCCCATGCCCCAGAACGATTAACATGTTTGCCAGAACGATTAACATGTTTGACTTATATTCAAAATCTTATCACTAAAGGGAATTAAAAGTGCGAATGGTTTTCTATTATTTCATTCTTATCTTTCGTTGATGGTTTATTAAATTCTCTACTTGCCATGTCACAGTGCTTGGTGTCATTATAATACCCTTATTTTCCCTCACTGTTGTACATATGCCTTTGTAGCAGGCTGATTATAAATCACAATATTATCACTCAAGTTTAATTATTAAGTTGGGAAGCTTTACCCTCTATGTTTTTGTAATGGAAGATTTTAACCAACTTAATTTCAAACCTTTTCCATTTAAAAAAATAAATCACTTACAACTGTTCTTTTTCAGCCTTTGAATACATTCAGGACTTGCTTGTATGAATATTGTAGCATGAGATTTTGTATATTCTTTTTGCAGGTTGAAGTGGTAGGTAATGTATATATGTAATTTATTGATTTTTCAGTCAGTTCTATGAAGACTGGGCATTTTTAATGGACCAAGAAAGAAGTAGCATGTTGCCCATGATGGCAGCAGGTAAAAAAATATTATTGTATGAGTGATTTTTAATCATGGCATGATTTCATTGTTTCTGTTTAGATTTGAAGTGATGCAATGTACCTACATTAATTTTCATCCCTCTCCACAAGTTGTGCCTCCATGTCTTTTTATGTTTTGTATTCAGTTTGAATAATAAGTTCATATGCACTTTGCTACAGATAGTGTTTTGATATGTTTTTTTAATTGTGAAGCAATACCATGCATGTAATTTTTTTGAAAATTGTGTGCAAATTACTTGATTGATTGTACCCTCAGAGTTCAGTTTTGGCACTTGTTTTCCCATAGACTTTTGATACAGATTTGATGTAAGATTTTCAGTGCCACAGAATTTTAAAGAATTAAAGCTGGGGATATTTTGACTGACTCAAAATCTTCCTATCAATAAATCCTATGCATATGAGTTCATAAAGTAGTTCATACTTCTTTTTTTGTTATTGTTTAATTTCTTGTAATGCATGAAAATGTATTGAAAAAGTAAAGGGTTTTATTGCCTACATCAAGTAAGGGCCACATTGAAGAAGAAATTAATAGGTGTATAAAACCATTAAACATGGCCAGAGTGCATTTGGAAGAAATCAATGCATCTTCCAGTTCTTACTTATGAATCAGAGACATGGACCTGAACTATAGACGTACATAGGCTGTGGACAACTCTGAGAAGCATGGAGAGATGCATGCTTATTGTAAAAAAGAAAGATAGGAAAAGGAACTCACGGATCAGGAAAATGACAAATTGGATGATATCATGATCAAAGTAAAAACCCTCTAGTGGCAATGGACTGAACGTATCGCTAGAAGAACTGACCACTGCTGGACAACTGAAATGCCATACTAGATACCAAGGGGCAGGAAAAGACACAGAAGAAAGCATTTATTTGGAAGCATGCAGGAGTGACATGGATGAAAATTCCTCAAGACAAAGAATTGTGGAAGAGACTTGGTACAACCTTCATCCAGCAGTTGTTGGATTGAGAATAGTTGATGTTGATAGTTTTTTATTCACTTTTGAATTCAATTTGGCTGAGCATTGTTCATTGTAAGTGAGACAACAGTATCTTATCAAAAAAATTTTACAGAGCAGAGAGGAGACTAATAGGTCTGTAGTTTATTATTTTTAGCAACCACATCTTGGTACTGAATCACTTTTAGTTCATTGTTTTTCATGTAACATCTCCTCAGAATAAAATTCTGATTGCTGAAAATAACATACTTGCATATTTCTCATGTACTTGTGAAAATTATTTCTTCATTAATTTCTGTATTGAGGTCTGTAGTTCTTTGGGTGTTTTTCTTTGACACATTTCTTTTGAAATGGAATTGCCATGGCACTATTCTTCCAATCTTTCTCATCCACTAAATATGATGAAAGGATTAAAAATGAAAAAAAGAGATGAAGCAAGGAAGTATCATTCTTCCAAACTGTCCTGTGTTGTCCCATAAAACATTTCCAGACATTGAACTGGGAGGACAGAGAATACTAATCAGTGGAGATAATGTAACCACTCTTTGTTTTATTGCTGATATTACTCTTTTTACAAATGACCCTGCAGAACTATGATTTATGATCCAGGAACTCTGTGAAAAAGTAAAGAAGTGGTATTAAAGATGAAACTTCAAGGAAACAAAATTCGCATTTAACACTTTCAGTCAAAAAGAAGGTTTGCATATAACCAGAGTTAAATTGGAAATTTTGGGTGATGGTATTTACCAATACCATGGAATATCTTTTTGCAGTGGCATTAGGAAAGCAGTTCATATATATGTAGAAAAATTGGCTGAAGTGCATCTAAAAAAATAATTCAATACTCAGGAACAACTCACCATTATTTGCTAAAAGGAGAGTACTTAGTCAAGATTTTCCAGTACCTCTCACTTTTGTATTAGAGACTTGGACCCTGACAAAAAAATTAGAATGAACAGAGTTTTTAACATTTTTTCATTATCATCAAGCGCAAAATTAATCAGCAGTGGACTGGGTAATCTACACCAACACACAGTGCCCCTTGCCAAGTTTATATGTGTAGTGAGAATAACATCTGTTCTTGTAGTAAACATTGACTATCATCATAAATTCATACAGCATTGTAAATGTCATCTAGCTGCTTAATTATTCACGAGCTATTTAGACAATCTATATTTTGAGGTTACTCACCTTTATTCCCTAAATATTTTAGGAGGTTTTCGTCGCTACACATTTCCAACACATAGTTTTCTTATTTACATTGTGGTTCGAGGCCGCAAAAAAAAAAAAAAAAAAAAAAATAATTTTCAACACACGCAAATTTCACTCCCTTCCCTTCTTTTCCCTATGACCAAATTCAGATTCAAAATAATCCACCACAAATATACACAATTGAAGTCCCTAAAACTTTAATCTAATTAAAACATCAATCAATAAAAACCTATTTACACATTTCCTAAAACGTCAAAGTTAAAAGCTGTAACCCAAAATTATTTACAATTGCACATCAGTGCTCAATTAAAATAAACCCAAATACCTGACACAACCACTATATTCAACACTCGCGGACCTCTCTCCCCTCAGAAACAAGCATAACAACCAAGCACTTTCAACCACTGCCCTGGTCATTTTCAAGGAGCGGACGCAACAGATGTACCACCCGTCACCATCCACGAAACGTAGCGAATGTTCCAGTGCCCGCGCAGCATTGTCTCATTTTACGTTCTCCGTCGTTCAGGCTCAGTGGCGCCATCTATCAGATGACCCAATAGCCTTCTTTTTCTTTCGTACCTATAAATATCTTTATTTATAATTATTTATATTTATAAATATCTTTGTTTATAGGTACGAAAGAAATAGCCTTCTTTTTCTTTCGTACCTATAAATATCTTTATTTATAATTATTTATATTTATAAATATCTTTGTTTATAGGTACGAAAGAAAAAGAAGGCTATTGGGTCATCTGATAGATGGTGCCACTGCGCCTGAACGACGGAGAACGTAAAATGAGACGATGCCGCGCGGGCACTGGAACATTCGCTACGTTTCGTGGATGGTGACGGGTGGTACATCTGTTGCGTCCGCTCCTTGAAAATGGCCAGGGCAGTGGTTGAAAGTGCTTGGTTGTTATGCTTGTTTCTGAGGGGAGAGAGGTCCGTGAGTGTTGAATATAGTGGTTGTGTCAGGTATTTGGGTTTATTTTAATTGGGCACTGATGTGCAATTGTAAATAATTTTGGGTTACAGTTTTTAACTTAGACGTTTTAGGAAATGTGTAAATAGGTTTTTATTGATTGATGTTTTAATTAGATTAAAGTGTTTTAGGGAGTTCAATTGTGTATATTTGTGGTGGATTATTTTGAATCTGAATTTGCTCATAGGGAAAAGTAGGGAAGGGAGTGAAATTTGTGTGTGTTGAAAACGATTTTTTTTTTTTTTTGTTGCGGCCTTGAACCACAATGTAAATAAGAAAAATACATGTTGGAAATGTGTAGAGATGAAAACCTCCTAAAAGATTTAGGGAATAAAGGTGAGTAACCTCAAAATATAGATTAACTATCATGTTTTCTCTAATGTAAGAGATGTCAGGTACCAGAATAATGGACTGGGCAAATGGCACAGTGGGACAGCGAACATTGGCTAATCCATCATGGAGAAATTTAATATGTGGTAGTTGAAAACAAAAATTTTTCCCAAGAGCTTGGAGTAACATCATTTTGAACTGGGGCATAATATTTCAGATTGTGTTTCTGGCAGAGCAAAATTACATGAAAAAAAAAAAAGTAATTTAATGTCATGAAATATTTTTAAGTTTTCATATATGAAATTATTTTGAAGAATAGATTGTGCTTGCAAAATCTGTCAGCGTCTCTAAATGTTTAAGGAGCAGGAAGTTTTTGTACAGCTTTTAGAGCACTTTCTTTAGCAAAAAGCAGTGTCAATCACTTTTGTATAATCAGCTTTCATTTTGTTTTTAGATTTTGCTGATAACCCTTAGCTGATTTCATCTAGATTATAGTCACATCGCTCCATTTTTCATTCAAATAGTGAATACTTCAGTCACTTCTAAAATGTCATAAAAACTCAGAAAATGGAGCAGTTTTTGTTTTGTTTTTTTCCCCACCATTTACAGATCTGTACTGCTGAGAGCCCTTCCACTAAGTATGCTGAATGTTTTAACTTGCACTACTGTCAGAAAGATTATTATTTTTTTTTTTTGTACAAAAAGGATATGGGAATACATGCAAAATAAAAAACTGCAAAATACAGTATCTGAATTGTTTCAGTGCTGACATTTGAACATCTGAGTATTGTAAAGACAACAGTTGTGGTGTGCATCTTCAAAAGACACAGCATTTGTTATTAAATGTGCTTTCTTATACACTCTGTGTCATAAGAACATTGTGGTTGTTCCCCACAGAGAATTTAGTTTTATGTAAATTGACAGTTTGTCAGTTTGCACTGTTGTTAAAATTCACTAGTTTTTGTTGTTTATCATAAGAACTATTTTTATCATGTGTATATTTATTGTGGTGTGGCTTTCATAATTTTGATAATATTATTTTACCACTCATGCTGATATTTGTACCCAAAACCCACATCATGTTTTTGTTGTTACTGAAATTGAGCACAGAAAAGAGTCTATGAGTGATTTTCAGTGTGAAGTTAATGTAATTTCAGTTATTATTTTAAACTCACCTGTTCTGTACTCTCCTTTGTGTACCACATTTTGGGTGTGATATTATATTATTGCACTGGTTAGTCTGAAATAAATTCTCAAAATTCATTTTTGCAGTTTCATTTGCATACATACCTGTAAAATACTTATGTGTTTTAATCTTTTCTGTCTGTTTGTGTACTAGGTTTGGGATCAATTTTGTTTGCCATCAGTATAGATAATGCTGACCTCAATTTTTCTCGTGTGTCAAGATCAGAGTCTCCTGTTGACAACAACAAGAGTATAGCTAAGACTGACCTCTTGGAACCTGAACCAGTCCTTTCGAAGTCATTTGGAACTACATCAGGTATAGGAGCATGAAGTGGATAAAATATTGTTTATATTTTAGTTTTTGTTAGTTTTTTTTTTAACTGTTTTTTTTTTCATGGTATTTATTCACTGTGTGCCGACCAGTGGCAGATCCAGGAAAAACAACTGGAGTGATTGCCTCCCTAAAACAGATTTTTCCTTTTTAAATGGCTAATGCAGTTATGGTAAATAATTAATGTATGTACTTTTGTAAGATTATAGTAATAAATGCACAGGTATTTCTGTAAATATTTTCATAAATAAAATTTGCTGTTAATTTGGTGATAAAATGTCATGTTGCGCTTCCATGTAATGTAACCGCAGAAATTTGAAATTTTCAAATTTCTGTAGTTACATTGCATGGGAGATTAGCTTGATTTATGTCTGTATTAATTATTCCATGTGTTTTCAACTTGATGTCTTGTTCTAGCTTCAGCAGGAAGAAAAAGAAAGAAAGAAACTTGAGGTTCAGAAAAAGAAAAAAACTGAGAGCAGAAGTGAAAAAAAGATTTTACTGATCATGAAAAGCAGTGGGTGTGCATTGTTCAGTTTTTTTAGTATCATCTGGTATCATTGGTAATTGGATGCAGGGAAAGTCACCATGTGGGGTAGACTTAGGAGTGGGCTAGGCTTTGGAGTGTGTGTTTGATATAACGTGGATGACAGAGTGAAGTACATATCTTGATTGGGCCATAAACATAAGCTCGTAACAAGTTTTCCAGCTGGATTTTTTTCTATTTAATTAATCCATCTCAATAGAGGGGATCAAACTTTATTTTCAAAGATTTTATTCAGGTGTGAGATTTAAAAAGCATCCAGCTAGTCTCCTCAAAAAGAGAGAAATTGAATGCCATGAAGATAATGCTGATTTTTCAGTGCTTGTTCACAGTTTGTGATTTAAAAATTTAGAACAATCATTTTAATAGAAAATGTTTAAAAAAGTCTTAATGCCAGGAAGGGGCAGTGTTGCAAGTTTTTTAGTACGTATGTGTGTACCCTCCCCAAAGCATGTGTATCCTTTTTTTCTGACCAGACCTACTGCTCTCTCTAAGGTAAGATTCTGGATCAGCCCCAATGCTGACCCACCAATCATACTATTTACAGCTGATGATTATTTGATATGGTCAGTGTATGTTAATTGATGTTATCACTTTCTAGTCTAATTGTTTCTTGTATATATATATACACTGGCGGAAAGTGAAAAAAGAACACCAAGAAGGAGACGTCTGATACCAACAAAATTTATACAGCATAATAACAGAATACAGAGGATAACGTGATCAAAACATTATGGCAAAATATAACTGTATTTGCTGGTAAACTGAAAAATAACATTTCCATGTAACATGGTCAGTACGAGGTTGAACCGCCATGAACTGCATCACACTGTGCAATTCTGGCATGGAGTCTGTCGTACAGATGTTGGATGTAAGTTTGGACGCGTAAATTGGGGATAGTCGTGGCTGGCTGTGGAGACCGGATAAGTCGCTGTCCCATAAAATCCCACACGTGCTCAATGGGGGACAAATCCAGTGAACATGCAGGCCATGGAAGTTCTCTCACACCCTGAAGTGCATGTTGCATTGCACGTGCCGTGTGTGAGCATGTGTTATCTTGCTGGAAAACACCACGATGGACCGACCTTACAAATGGCACAACAATGGGCTGAATGATGGTGTTGATGTAACAGGTGCTGTTTAACACACCCGGTACAAACACTAGTTGTGTACGGGAGTGATAGCTGATCGCTCCCCACACCAGGAGACCAGGTGTAGGCCCTGTGTGTTGCTGGCGGATGCAAGAAGAGTGGAGACGCTCCCCTGTGCATCTGCGAACACGCATATGGCCATCGGAGGCTCCCAAGCAGAATCTGCTTTCATCGCTGAGCACGACAGATCGCCATTGCGTTCTCCAGTGCAGACGTTGGTGACACCAATGCAGCCGTTCCTGGCAGTGGGCTGGAGTCAGAGGTACACATGCCAGAGGCACACGTGCACGTAGTCCTGCATCCAGTAGACGGTTGCGGATTGTTCGCACAGTCACCTCAGGTGCAACAGCAGCTCGGATTTGCGTCACAGTGGATGTTCTGCATTACGCCGCTCTTCTTATGCGTCAATCGGTCCGCTCATCAGTCCGTCTCTGACTCCCGGTTCCATGTCTTCTCATGTGGGAATGTTCCTCGGACCATCTACGCCACCATCGTACCACCACCGATACTTCCCGTTTAATTCGCTCCGCAATACGACAATACGACCACCCGGCCTTGCGGAGTCCGACTAGACGACCTCGCTCAAAGTTCGATAACTGCTGAAATCGTACACGTCTTCCATGTCCAGGCATTGCAGCTTCTTCAGGGTCTTCGCACGTGTCCGTACGCCGACGACTGATTACATTCACTTCGCCGTACTCCTTAAATACCACCGACAATAATTTGCATATTATGTCGTGCTGTGGCGTAAGCGCTCACCAGTTGGTCCCGAAATTAACATCACACCTACGTAAACTTGACGCCATTAACATATGCAAATTTCATGATCGTCCGCCAATTCCTTCTTGGTGTTCTTTTTTTACTTTCCGCCAGTGTAAGCCGCCCCGGTGGCGCAGTGGTCTGAGTGATGTTCCTCTGATCATTCGTCCGAACGGGGTCCGGGTTCGAATCCCGGTGAGGCATGGATGTTGTGTTTGTCTTATGGCACTGGCTCTCTCCCTTCCCTGGAACCAGTGAACCTAAATTAGGGACGGGCGACTGCTTATAGCCCATTGAGTTGCTCACGGTGGTCGTTAATCCTCCAATCCCAATCCTGCCAATGTATATAGTAGGGTGGTTCTTATAAACTAAGATTAAAAATGTTAATGTCTTACCTGTTAATATTGTTCACTGGGTTGAGAAAGTGATGTACCTTAAATTTTCAGCTGATCAGGCAATTTTAAGAGGTGTCACACAGAGTTCGAACTTTATATATTTTTTAACTTAATGAAACAAAGAAACACAAGACGTTACATAAGAATCTGCCTCTTAAATTATTTTATTGTACAAGTAAATGAATAAATGGCATTGTCCATTGTCTGTAAATAAACATTAAACACTCTTACTAATCTAAAGCAACTATTATGGGAATTTTACAAGGATTTTTTTTCATTTAAAAAGCAAATTTTCGGAGAAAACTCTTCTCCTTCTTCAGGCTGTCTTGTTGTTGTCACTTATTCCTGTCACTATCACGGTTACGGTTAACCTTAATGGTTTAGGTTATTTTTCAACAAATCCTGCCAGATGTTAGGCAGGAAAAATCCTTTGCAGTCATTTATGATGGAATTTTGATTTTTCTCAGTCTCTATTCCTTCTTTCAGCTTTCTTTTTTGAAAATTGCTTTGGAAACTGATGACTTTAAGGGAATTCCAATCCATGCTGTGCCCAGTTTCTCTAACATTCCTATCTAATCCAGTCTTGTTGGAGCAATTTTTTATAGCTGCTTTATGCTCAGCTATGCAAGTTTCTAGTCTGCGACCTGTTTCACCTATGTAAGATAGTCCACAACTACAATTTACTTCATAGACTACTCCTTGCATTTAAAAAATATCTTCTTCTCTTTGAACTATTTTAGGGAAATTTTTTTTAACTTTGTTCTCTAAACTTGGAGCTAGCCTAAGTGACAACAACAAGACAGCCTGAAGAAGAAGAGTTTTCTCCGAAAATTTGCTATTTAAATGAAAAAATTCCCTAGTAAAATTCCCATAATAGTTGCTTTAGATTAGTAATTGAATTAAGAAACTAGGAAGCCATTTCTTAACATGAGCTTTATTCAAAGAATTAAACACTCTTCAATTATTATTCAGTTTGCTGTTTACTGTCACTCACGGTAATTTTTAGTGCATCTAGAAATTTCTTCCTGTGTTCCTCCACAATCTGCAGCAGGTACTGTTTCTGGTCTTTGTTATTTGTAAGAATGCTGTTGTAGTCCTGCATCAGCCCCACTCCTCACTCAGCTGAGTCATTTACTACCTTCAGGGCTTTAACAGTATTCATTGTTGATTGATAACACTGGTCAACAATGAAAATGTTTCTGACCTGAAAATACTTATTTCGTATTGATTTCAGTATGTTTAAAACAAATATGACATTTAAAATGCTTAGTTAGCTCTCATTTCCGACATATAGCCCATTTATGATGTTTTAGGATATGTATTTGAAATAAAGCATGTGGTGCTCCGAGCGGCTGATTAAGGTAGTACGTAAAGCAAATATAGAGGTTGGCGAACATGAGAGCGGGAATGAGGAGTCACTGTAGATCTTCATTTGTTCATTAATAACTTGTTTTAGTTCGTTGTCTGTTTACAACTTGCTTGGAGTGAAAGTTATAGTGTCGTTCCTTTCTTTGTTTCAGGTTGATTTTGTGGTCATCCTCAACTTGAAAAGCCAGGATGTCACATCAATGCTTAAACAAATCTGACAATTTTTGTTATGTTTGTGGTGATGTGACATTTACCGCCCAGAAACGCCCAATTACTTCACTCGTGAAGACAGTCTACCACCATTATTTTGGTATGAAAGTAGGGGATCAAGACAAAACTTGGGCATCTCATGTTTTCTTCAATTCTTGTTCTGTGAATCTACGTGGATGGATCTGTAAAAACGGACGTTCAATGCCCTTTGGCACCCCTATGATTTGGAGAGAGCCTACAAATCATGTAGATAACTGCTATTTCTGCATGGTACCTCCTATTGAGAAAGATATATCAAGAAAGAGGAAGTTGAGCATGAAATACCCCAACATCCCATCAGCTATCCGACCAGTGCCACATGGGGACGATCTGTCTGTATCGAATCCACGACAGGCATACAGTCTGGACTCAGATGAAAAACAAGACAGTACGGAGGCGATATGATACCCATGCCCTGAGGCTTCGACATCACAGGATCCTGATTTCGCACCTGAGTCACTGGGTGAGCCACACAGACTTACCCAAGGTGAACTAAGTGATTTAATTCAAGACCTGGACCTACCAAAAGACAAAGCCGAACTTCTGGGTTATAGGCTGAAACAGTGGAATTTTCTAGAACGTAATGTTAAAGTGTCAGTGTACAGGAGTCGGCAGAAAGATTTGCTTCCATATTTTAAAAAAGATAATAACCTAGTTGCCTGCTATGAATTATGTGAATGGTTTGATGACAGATTTGAATGTGGAGCACAAGCCACAGGACTGGAGGCTAGTCAAAGACTCATCAAAGCTTAGTTTAAAAGTTGTGTTGCTGCACAATGGCAATTTTCTCCATTCAGTTCCTGTAGGCCATGCTGTCCATATGAAGGAAACATATGCCAATATGAAATTACTTCTGGAAGCAATTAAGTACACAGACCACCAATGGCAGATCTGTGGAGACCTGAAAGTGATTGCAATATTGCTGGGCATGCAGTTGGGATACACCAAGTACTGCTGTTTCCTGTGTAAGTGGGACAATCGGGCTAGATCCTCACACTACAACAGAAAAGACTGGTCTCCAAGGGAAACTCTGTGACCCGGGGAAAAGAATGTCCAGCACAGTCATCTCATTGCTCGAAGCAAAATTCTTCTGCCCCCTTTACACATCAAACTCAGCCTTATGAAGAACTTCGTAAAAGGGATGAACAAGGATGGAGAGACTTTCAAGTACTTGAGAGACAAATTTCCAAGGCTGAGTGAGTTTAAAGTGAAGGAAGGAATCTTCATTGGTCCTCAAATTCGTGAACTTCTTGTGGATGAAAACTTCAGGCTAGTCCTCCAGGGCAATGAGCAACCATTTTGGGAAGCCTTTAAAAGTGTTGTGCATGGTTTCTTTGGTAACCGAAGAGCTGTAAATTATGTTGAGCTTGTAAACAATCTTCTAGATAAGTATTATCGCTTAGGCTTGAACATGTCCCTCAAAATGCACTTTCTGCACTGTCATCTAGATTTTTTCCCAGAAAACTACGGTGCAGTGAGTGATGAGCATGGTGAGCGGTTCCACTAAGACATTTCAACAATAGAACGAAGATATCAGGGTCGGTGGAACTGTTCCATGCTTGCAGACTACTGCTGGACATTGACAAGAGATGCCCCAGAACAGGATTACAGGCGACAAGCAAAGAGAATGCGCACTCATTTGTAGGCCACTATGTCTGTATTTCATGTAGTAATTTCAATTCCTCTGTTTTTGTCGTTTGGTTTATTGTATTTTGTGTAATTTACGATTGATTGACTGAAAATAATGTTCATTTACGTTGTAGTAATATAATATAATACTGTTGAAATTTGCTTTTCGCTATAATTATATATAGATGAATATGTTGTGTATCTCCAAAACTAGAGCTAATAAAAAAAAAACTTATCAGATTCGTTTTCTTCGACCCGAAATTAGTAAAGTTTAACCACTTTCATTAAGGAAACATAAAAAAGTTATTTTTTTGTTGAGCAATGTAATCGGATAATTTGTCCGGCTCACTGGGGTCGACAGACAGAAACTTGGTGTCTCTGTCCAGCATTTGGAAAAAACGATGGAACGAGCGGGTTACAAAGTCGACCACCGTCTTTTCATGAATACATTGGGTCACCATCAGATTGATTCTCTTTGCAAGGTTATCCGTGCCATCCTTATTTAACGCATTGACCATGTCTCTCTTCACTGTGAAGGATACGTCAGAGTCAAAGAAAGACAGCGACACCAACAATTCGTTCAGATACCACAGATGTCTGGAAAAGGCTTTAATAGCTGCATTTGACACGACTTTGTCATTATAAGTTGCCATTTGTTTCAAGAAAGCAAGGTCATTCGCTGGGGCAGCAGCTGAAACCATGATCTGACATATACAGGCTGATGGCAAAAGCTGCGAATCTCTTTATGGCGGCTTGCTCACATTTTGTCATTTTAATTGAGAACAAAAAAGGCATATTTTTATTGCCTAAATGACGCGAGCCATCCATCTAGCTCGGTGGAGGGCTCCAGGCTGCATGAACCGGATTCCTCGGGAAGGGCTGGCACCTAGGTATATTATAGTCAGTTCTAGCAGTTCCCTGTAGTCGTCGCGTGGTTGCTGTCAGTTAGCTGCTGCTCATAGAAGTTGATAATATTTTCCTGTTCCGTGACCTCTTCTTCGATGACTTCAAAATTCTTCTGGTTGATAAATTGCCAATGCTGTTGGAAGCACTTAAAAAGCAGGGTCAGGACCAGTAGAGTGGATGTCGCATGCGGCAAAGACCTTTTGGGCCACAATCTCCATGATGTGGTGGTGACATGCGAGATTCAGCAGGTCTCTTCCCAAATTGAATTCAATAAGTTTGCAAGCCCCTGCCCTGTGACCGGTGTTACTAATTGTTGTGTCGAATGACATTGCTTCGATGCAATCCTTGATCCCCCATTCTTCTAGGCAATCCACCACAGCTTTGGCAGTTTCCTCGCCTGTTCTGGAATGAAGTTTTGGAACACCAAGAAGTTGTGACACTCCTTCCCCAGAAACAAGAGCAGGCAGTCGGTCCCCTTTACCTGTCCCTGTGAGCTCTGGAAGGATTTTCTCATCCCAGTGGACTGTGAGGGGAATTTGGGTATCGAAGGTTTCTTTTAGCAAGTCTGCAATTTTGTTCCTTGCGTCAAGTCTTGATCTATGTATGGTGCTACTGTTGATCAAAAATCCTTCTACATTATGTCCCAGAGTGGCAGCAGTTGCTGAGAGCATGTAGACTGCATTTCAGTCGCTCACCTTAGTGCAATAAGGTGCTGAGGCAAGCACTGGTGAAACAGTGTTCTTCCTCGCTCGTTTCTTTTTCTTTGGAGAACCTGCTGTTGTTGTGGTTGCTTTGCGATCTTCCTCTTCAGTGCTGCTGCTACTCGATGAGGTTAGTTCAACCTTTGCCAATAACTGATCCCTTTCTTCCACATGTTTTCATTTCAGTCGCTCAGAATTGTCTTCCTTCTCTCTCTTTCGGGCTTCCTGCTTTGCTAACTTTTTGTCTTCCCCGCAAATGTATCCTTTCCTTCCCTTCTTTCTTTGGGCCAATTGAAACTCTTTGTCTTCAAAAATGGTGATCACGTCAAGGGCATTGGCATGGGTGATATCGAAAAGATTGGCCAATTCCTCTGTGAAGAGTTTTTCCTTGTGTATCTGCGGTTCAGATCACCGAGAACTTCCCTTCCAAGGAGCACGCCACTGGTTGTACTCCTTCTGAACCTTCAAGATGATGTTGTAGTCAGCCGTGGTAGGTATTTGGGCATTTCTCCAGATTGACAGAAGCTCTTGCATGATAATGCCTGAAGCATTCTTAACTGTGTTCTTTTCCGTTCTTATAAGGAAGAACAAACAACGCAGAATCTCTCCTTTCGACGGGAGTTGCCCGACCAGCCAGACTTCTGAGTTTTTGCGAGTTACAACTGAAGTGCGTGAAGCTGAAGCCATGTTCATTATTCACACTTGTTATGTTGTTATGTTACACTAACTTACTGGTGACTTGAGACCAGCACATTCAATTGCTGGAGAATGCGAAATCTCATAAGGGGAATTCTCGTACTACGTTCCAATGGCGCATGCTCGAATCTATGGAGGAGAAGGTCGCACTTGCGAGGTTATGAAGCAGGAAAGATGGATTTTTTTTTTACTTCTTTTTCGTCTTCCGTGTGCACTTAAATTTCGTGAGTGTTGTCATATTTTTAAATCCCTTATGTTAACTGCTGATACAACCTACTTACGAAGTTTGGATTCGATGTGACACTTCATAAAAATCTCTAATCATCCCCAGATTTTTTATGTAACTTTTTTTCCACAGACACAACAATATTAGTTGGTAAGACTATGAAAAATTAACAAAAAAAATTACTGTGTAAATAAGGACCACCCTATTATAGTATGAGTGCTGGTATTTGAAATACTTTTTGTGGCAAAAATAACATGCAAATTGAATGAATGTAAATAATAAATTGTAAATGTTGATTAATTTTTCTTGCTTACTGCTTTTAATACATACAGGTGCATGTGCATTGTCTTTTGCATAGCAAGTACTTCGTGGCATTCCTCATAGTACAGCAAAACTTCCCTTAACAGACACTTCTCAGTATACCAAGTATAACCACTGTTTACAGTCTCTGCGGAACAGCTTTCATTATAATGTACATTGTCCTTCTCTTTTGTGGACTCATATATGGACATAGACATCAGTCAAAACATCTTAAATGCATATTTGAAACCTCCTAGTTATGACTTTGTCTGTATGAATGAGAAGGATTTCATAAGCAACAGCCCCAGTGATGGCTGCATTCTCATCCAACTGACAAATTATCTTCTCCCTGGTGAAGGATTAACTGTCCCAAAGCTTTTACCTTAGTTCCTGCTATAAAAGGCTCCAGTGTTTTGCTTTTGCCTCTCACACTGACATTTCTGTTTTGTTAGATTTCTCCTGAGTTTGCTATTGTACACATGAGTATTTTTACCAGTGGCCAGTAAATGTAAAGTGCTAACACTGTTAGGAAAATTGGAAGACTTAAAATGTGTGGAAAAGAAGAAATGCAGTAAGCATATGATTGCTTAGAAGTTTGAAGTAGCAAAGTATAAAATAAGTAACATTTCACAGCAAAGAAATATGTTAAGAAAGCAGTGATGATAACTGCAAAAATAATTTTCCAAAAAGTGAAGGAATGACAATTGATAAAATCATTTACAAATGATAAATGATGTATTGTTGCTAGGAACAAATGCATTGCTATCTCTGGTCCAATAATTCCAGAAAAAGCTCTGGTAGTAGTAGAAGAACTGGACATCACTATTTCAAAGCTTTAAATAAATGGCTAGGTAAATTTCACAGTAGACACAGTGTTTCATTGAGAGATTTAAGTAGAGTGTGCTAATGTAAATAAATATACATGCAAAGGTTGGATGGATAAAATTCCCTCTATAATTGATGGTTATTCTGAGAAGGAAATTTATAATGCAGATGAGACTGCACTATTCTTCAGAGCTCACTGAGGGAAAAACAGTGGCTCTGAAAGGTGAAACATACAGGTGTAGGAAGGTTTCCAAAGACCATCAATATTCTATGCAAATATTGCTGAAGAGAAACAACAACAAAAAACTTTGTATTGTAATTTCGGGTAAATAAGCTGCACTGGCGTATACGCCGCAGCAATAAAAAAAGGGGCGGAATGAAAAAAAATCTCCGTATGCGCCGCACCAATAAAAAAAGGGGCAGAATGAAAAAAATCTCCGTATACGCCGCACCAATAAAAAAAAAAGGGGGCGGAATGCAAAAAAAAAATCTCCGTATGCGCCGCACCAATAAAAAAAGGGGCAGAATGAAAAAAAATCTCCGTATACGCCGCACCAATAAAAAAAAAAGGGGGCGGAATGCAAAAAAAAAATCTACGTATACGCCGCACCTTCGCAATAAGGTGGGGGAGTACCACCGCGGAATCTTGAAAACATTACGTAGATAAAAATATAGTACCTAATCTTTCAAATAATAAATAAAAATATCAGTTAAACAAGATTCAATCTTAAGTATAACACTAACCGCACTACCTATTTTATGAAAATTTACTCGAAGAATTCATAAGGCGCTTAAACCAATTATAAAACATTTATACCTCAAGAATTTAAAAAATACATGCACAACATTCTGAAAATATCTGGTACACATATTTTTTCAATCAAATCCATCAAAATCGAAAACTTCACTGTTCGAATTAAGAAGTTTAAAAAGCTCATCATTAAAAAAACTTCAGGGTCGTCCACATCACTTTCGCTGTCTTCTGGCGTTTCACCGCAGTTTTTAGAAATAATATTTGTTTCAGTGAAGCCCGAAATGATTGTCAAAGTTCTGGTGTTTTTCCAGGATTCGGAAAAACATATTTATTTACCATTAGCTTAAAACTAGAAGTATAACTTGTGCGTTGTGTCATTTTACTTTCCGTGATAACGTAGAACAATGCGAGCTCGAGAAAAGGCGATTTGGCGAACTGAATGCAACAAATGCACACGTCACTGATGTTGTGGCGAAAAAAAAAAAGTTTCTTGTATATTGAAGTGATTGTTATTTATTAAAAGAGACTGCAGTTATGCTGATATTGAAATTTATATGGAAATTTAAATTTGGGAGATGGGTAGATGCATTTCGAAACAAAAATATTTTCTAAGTACTAGAAAAGGCCATAAACATCCTAAACAAAAATGCATCTAAAATTTACATTCCACAAGAAGTTATTGAAAAGTTTGCGTTGTTTGTGTTCACGCAGAGTTGAGTCATCTGAAAGTGCAAAAATAAGTAAATATTGTTGCATGTGTATGAAAAAGTGTCACTATAAATCATAGGATAAAATGTACTCGTTCAATAACAACTTGTGGAGGCGGTGAAAGTCAATTTAAAAGGATAGGACAAAAATTGCAGTTATGAAATACCTTATAATACCAGGATTCGGATTGATAGCCTTAGTCAAGCTAAGTTGGGTACATGGGCTCAAGTCATGGAAGACAACAGCACACAAAATTTTTCACACTGCACTAATTTTGAACTTTTTTGAAAGGCTACTGCCTGTATTTATTATTTTTCTTTAAAAACTTAACAAGTTAATTTAGTGGACAAACAGATGGTATTTCCTTTTTTTCTTGTTTGCTTAAACACAGCAGTATAAAAACAGAATCTCAATTTTCTTTCTATTTCTATTTGGCCACTGGCCTTATGAACAGCACAGCCTGACATATTTCAACACAGTTGGTTTGAACACTAGGCTTTGAATTTATGCCTCCAAAATCCTACTATGATTCACATGGTTTACACACTGTATGCATCCAAAATTCCACTACGATTCACATAGCTTACACACAAAAAAAATTACTGTATTCTTTTGAATTCCACCAGGTGGACAAGTTCTGTTCTTTTGAAACGTACTCTCTTCTCTCTCACCTAGTTAGCTCAATGACAAATTTACAATTTTACACTTATTGATTTAAATTTACAGCACCTAAACAATCTTAGCAAACTCCACAATCTCCCAGACCAGCTTCAAAGACTTCAATTAAATTTACAGTTATTTTAAGAGCCACAAATTATACATTAACCAAATCTACTATCTGAAAGTAAACAAACCAAGTAAATTATCCTTACAACAGAATTTACACTGAGCACAAGCATTAATTAACATTACATAACCCATAGAACTATCCTGAATGAATCCACTTCACTTATAAAGAAACCTCACTAACTTAAAAATTATCACTACTCATAACATCAACATAATTCAGATATTCAAACAATCTTCTTGCACTAGCTTGCTCATAAAAATCACCTCACTCTGCACTTCAAATAATAGCTCAAGATACTTAATAACTCTATACTGTAAACAAAAGCTCAAAAATACCAATTAACTAAATTTCCAAATCAAATATCAAGTTCACTAACACTAACAACCAGAATTTAGAATTTACATCCCTAGCACTACAGCATATCATAAACAAATTAATTTAGATACCCTAAATCACAAAACAAAAATTAAATTTAACACCTGCAGTGAATTACTGAGGTAGAGGTGAGGCAAATACTCTCAGTTCAGAACCTACCCTGGGTTTTGAGAACCAACACAGGAAGAAAATACCAGTCGGGCTGAAGGCGTGAAATTGGGTCGTGAATCCAATTTCAGCCTATGCAAAAGGAAAAAAAAAAAAAATCCTCAAGTGCGACACATCATCATCAGGCACAGAATTTCCTCTAACATGATCTCGCCACATTTCTTGAAGCAAAGCCCGACCGACCCTCGCTGGCAGTACATATCTCCGTGAGCAGCGAAACTACTGGGGGGGGTTGAAGACAAGTTTTCCCCAAAAAACCACGTCCTCAAGGATCTCCCTTTTCGAACCAATGCATGATCCCACCTTAATCAACCACGCCCGCAAGAGCCTGTCGTACTTCAACCCTAAATACTCCAGGCATATCCGGCCCAGAACTAACACAACTATATCCCAGGAAAAAATTCACTTATCTCTCTATATCCCAAGAAATCCTAAATCACAATATCCACATATATCCCAGGAAAAATCACTTATCTCTATCCACATGTATCCCAGGAAAATTCACTTATCTCTATCCACATATATCCCAGGAAAAATCACTTACCTCTCTCCACATATATCCCAGGAAAAATCACTAGCAAGGAAATTCTTCTGCACCATGGCAATGCGCAGGTCCACTGCAGACAATAACACTGACCATTTACATAACCCACTAAATATTTTCACCTTATTGAAAATTAAAATTGCATTTAGACTTTTCCTTATAGTGAAAACAAGAAAATTTAGGCCAAAGAAAAGAACAATGAATACTGGAACTGGTGAGCAAAAGTGTGTCTTCTCAACCCATGATGTTCATTCTTTTTGTGAAAATACTAAACTTGAGAACCCAAATACCTCAACTTTTATTTTGCACATATCGCATCCTGGTGAAAATTCCCTACTCAGAGCCCTCTGCCCTAGGACAAGTTCCCGGCTTGCCCTAAGATCACCCCTTTCCAATGGGAGATTAACACTCATCTGGAGCATGTAAAATACTGGTCCTCAAATAACACACCTACCATCTTAATTTCGACACTCAACACTCCAAGAATGTAAACAGCACTTTAGGTTTCCAATTTCATCACACTATAATATGTTCCCAAAATCCCAATATAAATCATCCCATAATTTATCTTCACTCATAAAAAAAATAACTCAACGCTGTAAAAGGCTAGAGAAAAATGTTTACAATTATTTCATCACCCACGGCATCACAATAACACTGCTTTTCAATTATCACATGCCAAACTAAACTACAAACGATTGCACCAGAATTCACTGTGCTCAAACAATAAACCAAATTTTTCCGATACATTAAAATTTACTGGCCTGGGGAGTTGCTAAACTACCAGACATGACAACACAAAAAAACATAAATGAAAGCATTTTCAACTCCCCTCTCTTTTTTTCTGAACTCATACCTGAGGAACTAATAAATCTTAATTTTGAAAACTGAACGACAACAATAAGGTGACATCTGTCCCACATCCAGCTAACCTCAAAAAAAAAAAAAAAAAAAAGAAAATTTCTTCTTTTTTTTTTTTCGCAGAACTATAAATTTGATTTCACACTGCTGACCCTCTCGTTCAACAATTCCGCAGCAGTCACAACATAATACAAAAAAAATCGGGAAAGAATTTACCTTCTGGGCTGGGCATGAACAACTCTTGTTTCAAATAAAAAAAAATCTTCTCGTCACACCGTCCCTGTTGATTTTCTCTTTGCATCCACCAATGTCTTTCTCTTTCCTTTTTTCTTCTTCTTCTTCCCTCTTTGAACACAATGTGCCTGAGCACTTCACCCGAACACAGGGAAAAACAAAGTCATCCTGAAGCTGATGATGACGGACCCTCTCGGAGGGAGTAATTCTCCCTTGTTTTTTTTTCCGATGCATATGGCTCTCCCCTGGTAGGAATTTGGGCGGCTGCATTGGAAGGTGGACGGCATCATCCACGGAGGTTACTCTTTCTTTATCCATTAGCTCTCACGAGAATGCTTAGGAGTGCATCGGTGATCATCTTTCGCGGCGCCCCGAGGAGGTCTCGTCCTATGGTGGTCCTGTCCTTTCTTCATAATTTCTTCCACCTCTTTTCATTTGGTGGAATCAGTGAGCAATTCATCGCAAGCCCTGAGCTCCTTTAAATTTTTTTCCATGTAACCAACCATGAACCGGACAAGTCCCCACGCTAGAAGACCGTCGCTACTAGGCTCCTTTAAGCTTTTTACCTCAATGTCAAATCATGGTGGTCAGCAAATGCTCTCCCCACCAAAAGGCGAGGAGAAACTCTGCTGTCCCCTCTTTCTCCCGGCCAGCCAGAGGACAAGAACAAAAATGACTGAGACAAGCGTCTCAAAGTGTAAAAAAAAAAACTGGGGTGTTAGAAAAAATGCTAACCCCTGATTGGCTGACCTCTGCATGGCAACAGCATTTTCCTCGCACAACGGAATTTCTCTCCCACGCCTCGAGTGACCTCTGACCTTCACACGTAAGCATTGTAACTTCCTATGTGCAGCTGCGACCTAGTTTCTAAAAATAGAACAGCGCCAACCCCTCTAAGAGCATTTTCTGCAACATTTTCTGATCGACAACTAAGACCGAACCCTTAAAATGGCCTATCTGAAAGAAGATTCCCTTTTCTCACAACTCTCTCTCTTTTTTTCTTTTCAGAAATGCTTTTTCCTCATTCCGTGATATGAAAGTAAAATTAATTTTGATTCTCTGAGCTGCACACCTACTCGCCTTTTCCTATCGCGATAAAAGAACAGATAAAATAATTGTTTTCAAAACCCCAAAGTCAGTTAAATCAAATATTATTCTCTTTTTCTTTTTTTCTTTTTTTTTTTTTTCACCAACATGAAATTTTGTTTTCCTGGTTGTGATTAAGACAAGCGAATTTTGCGCACGAATTCCCCTGCCTTTCAACCAGGAATTTTCTTCTAACGTATGTCATGGGAGAAAATTTTGCATTAATTAATCTCCGATAAACCAACAGAAAGATTGATCAGGTCTTTCCGAAATTCACCAGAGGTTAAAATTTTCGCCATGACACTGACAAATTTTGCACATGCTGTCCTTGTGTTAGCTTCGGAGCGAAGCTGCTCACGTCATGAGTTCAAAGAGAGTTTGTTGCTCGGAGCATGAAACAAGGGCGCTTCCCTGCGAAGTCCCCCCCCCCCCCCGCCACGGATTTTTTCAAGTTTTATCGAGTCACCTCTCTCTTACCTGTTCGACCTCAATCCTATAACCTATTATTGTCATGTCTTGTTTTAAGAGGGGATGGGTGGAATTTATTGCACGTGGCTGTAACATCGTTATTCTATTTCCTCTCTATTGAGATTATATTCCTGCGGGAGAAAGAATGAAACAAGCCAAAACGTTTTTTGTTACATAACTTCGCTCTGCCAAAATAAAAAAAAAAAAAAGCTTTGAATAAAGCTTATGTTGAGAAATGGCTTCCTAGTTTCTTAATTCAATTACTAATCTAAAACAACTATTATGGGAATTTTACTAGGAAATATTTTCATTTAAATTGCAAATTTTCGGAGAAAACTCTTCTCCTTCTTCAGGCTGTCTTGTTGTTGTCACTTATTCCTGTCAATGTTGCGGTTACGGTTAACCTTGACGGTTTAGGTTATTTTTCAACAAATCCTGCCAGATGTTAGGCAGGAAAAATCCTTTGCAGTCATTGATGATGGAATTTTGATTTTTCTCAATTTCTATTCCTTCTTTCAGCTTTCTTTTTTGAAAATTGCTTTGGAAACTGATGACTTTAAGGGAATTCCAATCCATGCTGTGCCCAGTTTCTCTAACATTCCTATCTAATCCAGTCTTGTTGGAGCAATTTTTTATAGCTGCTTTATGCTCTGCTATACGAGTTTCTAGTCTGCGACCTGTTTCACCTATGTAAGATAGTCCACAACTACATTTTACTTCATAGACTACTCCTTGCATTTTTAAAATATAAGAAAATGCGGCCATGGTGTATAAGACGCGCGGGCTGAAAATTTAATTTTGCACTCATATACGCTGTGGCTTATCTACCCGAAATTATGGTAATTGGAAAACCCATAAGACCTCAATGTGATAATTATGCATTAGCCAGGCACTAGTAGAAATGTATCAGTAAATGTCACAATTGTTGATAGATAACGCCACATGAATGGTTATTTCTTTTTAGAATTTAGCTGTGATGAACAACGTGATGAGTTTATTTTTTGTAAGCACAATTTATGAAGGAAATATATCGCAACATACAAGAATTATTAGTGATGTGAAACCTGTACATAAATTTTTGGAGGCTAAGAAGTTTTAATACAATTAAAATGGAATCAAATAGGTCTGATGAAGCTAAATGATGTCTCCACATGAACTCGGCTAAGTACAAATTGATATGCTGTCTAGCAGTTCTGCGATGACATTTGTTTCTCCATTTAGCTGATCCCCACAATCTTTCTATTGTTTGAGTACAGGCTCCACTCTCTGCGTCGACAAAGTTACTTATGATTGACTTTGAAAAATTCAAAACATGCCTCCTCTAGTTCCTCAGTCTTATATGCCTTCTGTAAATCCAAATAGATTGTAAAATGTTCCGCAACATAATTCCTAATTTTCTTCAACAGGGTTTTCGCACTTCTGTCTGTCACTTTCACTAAAAGACAGTCATTAGTAGGACAACAAATTCCTCCGAAAATCCACTGCTCTGGAAGCACACAACCTGTATTAGACTTTCTTTTTAAAAATAATGTTTTGTCTGTCTCCACAATTAATCCTGGGCCACCAATACTTTTGTCCGACTGATGTTCAAGAACATTGGCACAAATTTCTCTCAAATTGAAATAGTTATTCCAATCAACCGTTGAGTGACTTGCCATATCTAACTGTTGTTAACACCATTTAATAGAAGTTAAATTCTCACTCCATATCACTTACATACATATCACTAACCTGTTCTCTGAGATTCAGAGGTTAGCTCCAAAAAGAAATACAAACTTCCAGATATTTTTATTTATTGTTGTCGTATCAAACTTCTCCATTTACAGCGATCTTGACATACAACTCGTGCTTCACTGATATCCATTACATGCCGTACACAAGATCTTTTATACTTCATACTCATAATCTTCTTCTCATGCAGACACTCCTGAATCTGATCCACCCATGTCTTCCTTGGCCTTCCTCTACCTTTCCTTCCTGCCACTTGGGCTGAAAAGATTTCCTTAGTAAGCATTTCATCACTCATTCTTTCAACATGGCCAAACCACCAAAGCATATTGGTCTCCACCTTGCTAACAACATTTTGCTTCACGTCCCACAACTGCAATACATCTTCTCACTCCAGATATAAATAAATCGAACAGCAGTTAAAAAAGGAAGCCGACTACTCTGAAACATTTCCAACGCTTAAGCCTGCCTTAGATCTGCATGTTCTAATGTTGCACGGCCATTGAATACTTTCACTTCCAAAGCACAGGTTCATATTATGGCCCAATTTACAGATTCTTTCACATGGCAGAAATCCTTTACTTTGAAGAAATGACACAGCACTTCCTTCATCTTGAGGTAAATCCCAAATTTTCATATGTTCAACACTACAGAAACAATTCCACTTAGTAGTTCTAATTCTGACTATTATATAGCTCTAATTATTGTACTATTCTCTTTTACGTGCGATATTTCAAAGTAACTTGTACAGAAAACTAGCGGATAATGCTTACCTTGGCATTCCTTTCTAGCGACGGGGACATTTCACGCACGTGTTTCCCGGTCTTTGTTGAGGTTATTGTCCTAAAGTCCGTTGTATGCGATGACTGGCTTTACTTCTCACACTTTTCGCTGGGTATACTCATTGGATCTTTGCTTTAGGATTCAAACATCAATTTTTACCGTTCTTTATACTCGAAATTTTCGCCCATACTCTGGGCATCTTCAGGAGCGTGGCGACTTTACCACCGATGTTCGTGGTTAACTTCGCGCTAATGGAGTCCGATACTCCTTGTTGCCATTCGTCGGAAAAACTTTCCTGGATATATTTCGTTATCAAGCCCGGCTGGCGCCATCTATGTTTCATTAAGAACACTTTTTTTTTCCGTATTTTTATTTTTTTTTATTTTTTATTTCTTCTCCTATCCTGGTTTTCTTGTCTTTTTTTGCCTGTTTTTCTTTTGTTGTTGTTTTTCTTGTCTTATTAGTTCTTTCCACAGGCCCGATAATGTGCTAGGGTCGTTCTGGTTACATACCCTTGCTTTATTTTTGTAGATTAATATTGCTTCTTCCCTCCTCACTTGCCTTTCCGATTTTTTATTCTTTTTTAGCATTTTAATTTCATCGAACTTTGGGAATATCCGGTTTTCCAAGCAGAATTGCACTAAAGCCGTTTTGGCTTCTTTTTTGCCAGTTAGATATGTGTTGTTTAAGTCTTTTTTTTAATCTGTTTTTTGTACTTCCAATGTACGATATTGGGGGTATGTGTGCTATTGGAATTTCGTAGGTTCCTGATTCTTCTAGCATTTTTTCCTCTGTTTTTTGTTGACAGTCATACTTTTCACGGTGTGCACTGAGCTTCCTAGTTGTAAGTAAAGAAATCAATAGGCACTGTGCTAAATATGACTTACAACTAGGAAGCTCAGTGCACACCGTGAAAAGTATTACAGTCAACAAAAAAACAGAGGAAAAAATGCTAGAAGAATCAGGAACCTACAAAATTCCAATAGCACACATACCCCCAATATCGTACATTGGAAGTACGAAAAACAGATTAAAAAAAAGATTTAAACAACACATATCTAACTGGCAAAAAAAAGAAGCCAAAACAGCTTTAGTGCAATTCTGCTTGGAAAACCGGACATTCCCAAAGTTCGATGAAATTAAAATGCTAAAAAAGAATAAAAAATCGGAAAGGCAAATGAGGAGGAAGAAGCAATATTAATCTACAAAAATAAAGCAAGGGTATGTAACCAGAACGACCCTAGCACATTATCGGGCCTGTGGAAAGAACTAATAAGACAAGAAAAACAACAACAAAAGAAAAACAGGCAAAAATAGACAAGAAAACCAGGATAGGAGAAGAAATTAAAAAAATAAAAAAATAAAAAAGTGTTCTTAACGAAACATAGATGGCGCCAGCCGGGCTTGATAACGAAATATATCCAGGAAAGTTTTTCCGACGAATGGCAACAAGGAGTATCGGATTCCATTAGCGCGAAGTTAACCACGAACATCGGTGGTAAAGTCGCCACGCTCCTGAAGATGCCCAGAGTATGGGCAAAAATTTTGAGTATAAAGAACGGTAAAAATTGATGTTTGAATCCTAAAGCAAAGATCCAATGAGTATACCCGGCGAAAAGTGTGAGAAGTAAAGCCAATCATCGCATACAACGGACTTTAGGACAATAACCTCAACAAAGACCGGAAAACACGTGCGTGAAATGTCCCCGTCGCTAGAAAGGAATGCCAAGGTAAGCATTATCCGCTAGTTTTCTGTACAAACTACAGAAACAGATAACCGAGTGACGTGCATGAGAATCATGTTGAACAATAATCCAAATAATGAGACATTATCTGCAGTACTAATGTAGTGTCATGTACAGCTTCACATAGAAATACACTACTTCCAGATTTTAAAAAAAATCGCAATATTACGGTTAGTTTTGTGATATATTTCCGTCATAAAATGTATTTACCAAAATTAAACTCATGTCATTCATTGTAGCTAAATTCTAAAAAGAAATGACCATTCATGTGGCGCCATCTATCGACAATTGTGACATTTACTGATATATTTCTACTGGTGCCCGGCTAATGCATAAGTACCCTCAATGGTTTAAAAATCTTGATGGCGTGAAGCTACCTGTGATTGTAGATCTAATATCAAAACATGGATACCTGAAGACATCATGTCTGCTAACAACATGCATCAGCCAATGTGCTATGCCAGTGGTCATATGTGTATATATGTATAAAATATTGTTATTGTGGTCTTGATGAGAGATTAAAATAGATGAAAAGTTCGTGCTCAGTTAGTTATAAAATAAGGTTGCCGTCTTATGCACGATTAGAATAACTAAAAGTTAAAAGAACTGATGCTCCTGTACACACCAAATGTGGTGAAGGTGATATGAATGACAGGTTAAAACAAACATGAGATCTTTCAATCCCTCTTGGGATCATCCTTAGATGTGCTCTCAAATTAGTGATTCCGACCCTTAAATAACAGAAGGGGTAAGTGTCATGAATCAAACTGTGCTTTCACTGCGCATGTCTGGGATTGTTCACGGGAAATTCCGAATCTCTGAATGGGTGATTGTGTCATCTGGTGTTAAGGCATTCAAGGTGTTGTCACATTGAGCATTATTTGAGTCCCTTTGCAAGAAATTTTTCCAAGAATTGGGGATGTACATAGGTATATAGTCGTCACAACATTGATTGCCCTTGATGAAAATTAACAAGCTCTCTGCAAAAAGTAACGAGGTTTTGTTCCGTGGTGTTGTAACGATGGAAGCCTCCTGCCAAGCTGAGAAAAATGAACCCATGTTGGTAAGGCGTGATAACGCAGTTTTGGTTTCGAATCTTAATGTCATAAAGGTGCTCCTTCATTCTGATGTCCAACGTCCTCTGAGTAGATCCTATGTAAGTGAGAGGTGGGTCATCTGGCTCAGTACTGTAAAGAGGTATGTTATATACTCCATGACGGGATCCCGGTTTGATTTGATCGCGGTCGTTGCAAATGATGGAGTAAGTATTTAATGTTCTGAGGCCAAAATCGATTTTGTGACGATGACACATGTTTTTCATAATGCGAGTGACGTGTGGGTCATAGCACATAGACCCAACAAATTTCTTATCTCTTGTTTCCTTCACAAGTGTGGGTCTGGTTGAGTTTCTGAGTCTATTGTGAATCGAATTCACCAAATGATTTCCATAGCCATGGTTTCGGGCGATTTCTTTAATTTTTGCAATTTCTTGTTTCTTCAGCCAGTTGCTGGAGGAGTGTGTAATGGCTCGTTGTATCATAAAACGAATGGCTGCAAGTTTATGACATAGAGGGTGCATAGAGTTGCAAGTGATAATACTAGGGGCAGACATAGGCTTCCTGAAAACTGAGGTTTGAATAGTGTGATTTGTAATATTTCTGGTTAGCAAGATATCCAAAAACGGCAAGATTCCTTCAGTTTCCAGTTCCAACGTAAAATTCACTGGCTGATGTAGTGAAGACATGAAATCCTTAAAATTCAATAATTTTTCTTCGGTGCCCAACCAGAAAACCAAAATATCATCTACACATCTCAAATATAAACCCAGTTCTTCAGGTAAAGGGTTCAACGCCAGGTGCTCTAGGTGTTGCATAAATATTTTGGCCAAAAGGGGTGATAGAGGGGAACCCATTGGAACACCCTCTTTTTGCCTGTAAATGATGTTGTTGAAGCAAAAGTATGAACGATTTTGAATAAATCTCAGGGCACTAAGAGTTGCGGCAATCTCAGAGACAGGCATGTCTGATTCTTTCAGTTTTTCTGCAATTAAAGAGTGAACCAGAAGCACAGACACATTAGGGTATAAGGCCGTAACGTCCAGTGAGGCTATAATGAATGGAGATCCTTGACTACTAAAAGTTTGAATCCTCGACAAGGCTTCCTTCGAACTAATGTGTCTGTGCTTCTGGTTCACTCTTTAATTGCAGAAAAACTGAAAGAATCAGACATGCCTGTCTCTGAGATCGCCGCAACTCTTAGTGCCCTGAGACTTATTCAAAATTGTTCATACTTTTGCTTCAACAACATCATTTACAGGCAAAAAGAGGGTGTCCCAATGGGTTCCCCTCTATCACCCCTTTTGGCCAAAATATTTAAGCAACACCTAGAGCACCTGGCGTTGAACCCTTTACCGGAAGAACTTGGTTTATATTTGAGATATGTCGATGATATTTTGGTTTTCTGGTTGGGCAACGAAGAAAAATTATTGAATTTTAAGGATTTCATGTCTTCACTACATCAGTCAGTGAATTTTACGTTGGAACTGGAAACTGAAGGAATCTTGCCGTTTTGGGATATCTTGCTAACCAGAAATATTACAAATCACACTATTCAAACCTCAGTTTTCAGGAAGCCTATGTCTGCCCCTAGTATTATCCCTTACAACTCTATGCGCCCTCTGTGTCATAAACTTGCAGCCATTCGTTTTATGATACAACGAGCCATTACACACTCCTTCAGCAACCGGCTGAAGAAACAAGAAATTGCAAAAATTAAAGAAATCGCCCGAAGCCATGGCTATGGAAATCATTTGGTGAATTCGATTCACAAGAGACTCAGAAACTCAACCAGGTCCACACTTGTGAAGGAAACAAGAGATAAGAAATTTGTTGGGTCTATGTGCTATGACCCACACGTCACTCGCATTATGAAAAACATGTGTCATCGTCATAAAATCGATTTTGGCCTCAGAACATTAAATACTTACTCCATCATTCGCAACGACCGCGATCAAATCAAACCGGGATCCCGTCATGGAGTATATAACATACCTCTTTACAGTACTGAGCCAGATGACCCACCTCTCACTTACATAGGATCTACTCAGAGGACGTTGGACATCAGAATGAAGGAGCACCTTTATGACATTAAGATTCGAAACCAAAAACTGCGTTATCACGCCTTACCAACAAGGGTTCATATTTCTCAGCTTGGCAGGAGGCTTCCATCGTTACAACACCACGGAACAAAACCTCGTTACTTTTTGCAGAGAGCTTGTTAATTTTCATCAAGGGCAATCAATGTTGTGACGACTATATACCTATGTACATCCCCAATTCTTGGAAAAATTTCTTGCGAAGGGACTCAAATAATGCTCAATGTGACAACACCTTGAATGCCTTAACACCAGATGACACAATCACCCATTCAGAGATTCGGAATTTCCCGTGAACAATCCCAGACATGCGCAGTGAAAGCACAGTTTGATTCATGACACTTACCCCTTCTGTTATTTAAGGGTCGGAATCACTAATTTGAGAACACATCTGAGGATGATCCCAAGAGGGTTTGAAAGATCTCATGTTTGTTTTAACCTGTCATTCATATCACCTTCACCACATTTGGTGTGTACAGGAGCATCAGTTCTTTTAACTTTTAGTTATTCTAATCGTGCATAAGACGGCAACCTTATTTTATGACTTGATGAGAGAGAAAAGACTATGCATTGATTTTTAATATAATTTTCAGTCACAGCATTGCTTATATGAAATTTGTGCAGCTTAGTTGTTTTCAGTTATGAATACCAGTAACTGATAATTCAATGCTATTTTAAGAAGGTTTAGTGTACTCCATTAGTATGAAGTTTTTGTTGTATTAAAAGTGTTTTACATGTCATGCATTTTATAGATTTGTTTCAAAGAAAAAAATGGTTGTAAAAATATGGATTTGGTGTTATGAGCTGTATCATATGATGATAATATTTTTATGAGCCTCAATCTGTTTTAGGGAAAAAGAAAAGAAAAAAGAAGCGGCCATCTTCACAAATAGTATCTTTCGATGATGATGACATTTATGAGGAGCGTATTAAGTGAGATAATTGTAAACTTATTACATACAGTTAAAAAGTAGTCTAACATTTTTTTTTTTTTTTTTTGCTTTCTCTAGTAGATATAGAGCTTGCCTTTATGAAGTGCATCTTGTGTTGTGCATGTGATTTTTTGGCAGTTCAGAAATATCCTTTCTTAAAAACTAATTTTTTTTAAAGGATATACAGGGTTCTTAGAAAAGTCCATTTACCCCCCCCCCCCTCTAACTTTTAAACCGCATATTGTACCGCCACGGAAGTAACGTGTACCTATAGGAAAGTGACCATGCTCAATCGATTGGACATGCTTGTAGTGCCCCTAGTGGCAAAATACAGAACTTTGCAAAACTAACTCAGAAACCAAGAGAGATACGCAAAAAAGTCCAATTACAAAACGAAAAAGCGGTGCTTAATTAGTACAAAACGACACTTGGTTCAACAGAAACACTTACAGAAAAGACAAGACATGTTAAAGTAGTAAACTTTAAATTACACACAAAACAAAACAGACTCAACACACAGTTCGTGTAGTACAGGTGCAACGCAACTAACCTAGGGAGTAGTCTACCGTACACATTATTCGAAGTGTGCACCATCAGTGACGATGCACATCTGGACTCGGGACAGAAATGCATCTCGAACAGCATGCAGCATCACAGGGGTTACAGAATTACAGGCCCTGACGATGCATTCCTTTAAATCTCCCATGCTGGAAGGTTCCGTAGAGTACACATGATCTTTCAGGTATCCCCCAAAGAAGAAGTCCATCGGTGTTAGGTTGGGTGATCGTGGCGGCCATTTTGTACAACCACCATACCCAATAATATTGTTGCTGAATGTGCAAGATAAGAACAAGCAAACTGGAAAGGTTTTTGTGGGAAGGGCAGTCATCATGTTGAAACCATATGCGTAGTATGATTTTGTTCCTTGTATGTCAATTTATTGTAGATTATGAATACTTATTTATAAGACACATTTGCTTTGATGATGAAAAGTTTGTTGGTAGTGACAGGAGACCAATTAAGAAAGAAAGAAAAAAGCTTCTGTTCTGACTGCATATGTAGTTTTCTTTTCTGTTGAACCCACAAAAACGTGACTGACATTTGACGTGGAGATCCAGCAACCAAAATATGCTGGTTCAGTATTGAGTTATTTCATTAACTGGCCCATATTGTATTGCATCTTTAAGCTGTAGATAGTTAAATTTTTCATTGGATAAATTTTTCATATTATAATTTTTAAGTATATTTCCCCTTCTGTATTTGTTTTTCATACCTTTGGCTGTTCTTACCTCTTTTATCTCTGCTTGTTGTTTTAGGAAGCTTTTAAGCTCAGTATGGGTAATCCAGCTTAGAGCATGATTTTTTGTCTGTCCCTTTGGTTATTTTAGCGTAAAGTTTAGTATTAAAAGTATGGCTTTCTTTTACATGGAAAATTGCAGTAAAATATTTTTCTCAAGCTATTTTGGCATAACTTCTTATTCAGGGAAGCCAGAAAAGTGCCGAAAAGTCATGAAATTGAAAGCTGGTAGGGAAAGCCAAGAAAAAACCTTGAATTTTGTCTTGTGGTCAAGAATTTTGTATGTTTCCTATATTTTCCAAAACGTTGCATATCCAAGGGAGAAAAATGCATTTGCTTATCTTATAAGTTAAATATCAAAACATTTCTGACGGTCAGTGATTTTGACAGTAGCATCATTAAACTGTCAGAAAGTTTTTTTCCATAATCTTGTAGACATCCTGAATTTGTTGAAAACAAAACAATTTTTTAAATAGATGTTTCAATGCTCTTTGTGCTTGTTTTTGTTGTTTGCTCCATGTGTTCTCTCTTATCTTGTGTCCTTTTTGTTTTAGCCTAGTTAACTATTATTTAGTGTTAAGAAAATTGAAGTGTCACTGCTTTTCTTTTATTATGAGGCAACTTTCTCATTCTGAACATTTTTTGCTTATGGTTTTGTATTTTTTTAAATGTCTGTATGTATATTGCTAAAACTTTGAATTATAAACAAAGGCAAGCCCTCTGCTGGCTTTACTCACCAAATCTTAGTTGTTTAGTATTGAGTATTTCATTAACTTTTTTGTGTGTATGTGGAACACAACTCAAACATTTAATTTTTCTCACAGTTCACCTGAAACAGTGTTATGAAGATAATCAGAACATCATGATACATATAAACATTGAACCAGTTGAGTGTTATTTTACTTGTGACAGGAAGACAGGCAATAAAATTTTAATGTGAAAAGAGAAGTTTGTAAGACTGTTAGTCACTTAACTGAAGTTACATTGTTGATCCCTGTTATCTGAACACAGAATTCTAATTTCAGTAAAGTGCCTCACTTCACACTTTACTTTCCTCTCCCCTCTTGTGATGTGATATAGGTAGTGAAGGTATTTCTGTTCAATATGTGAGAGTACAGAAAATAACTGCAATGCTGAAAATATAGCATGAGTATCATTAGAACATTTTAAGTAGCAAGTGCTATTATTTCATTCTTTCAATATCTAGTTGACATCAGTTATATGAACAAAATACTTCTTAATCTGACAGAAATTCAACAACTAAGATGAACAACACAGTGTGAGCATGCAGTTCCAAATGAATACAGTCAAACACATTTTTTACAAGTGGGAATATAATGTCACACATGTAGTGAGTAAATTTTAACTCCAAGTTGATCCACAAATTGTTATGTACAAAAATATCACGTTCATATTGAGTGTGCTTACTGATAATATTAAGCCATATTTAGCTGTGCTGAAAAAAATCTTGATTTAAACATATAAATTCCATGACATAGCCCTATGCAATTCTTTCTTGAACTCTCAGTTCTTGAGAAAAATTCATGGCATTGACCATAAATAATTAAAAATTTTGTTTGCCCTTTAAACTTCAGCCCTTTCACTGCTTCCATCTACCTGAAAGCTTGGACACTCCCATGTTACTGGTCAGTAGTTTACATGTTGAATATGTAGTGTATGACATTTGTTACAGAAATCTGTACAGATTTTGCCCTTAAATAAAAGTGGCTGTTGCATCATCTTAAACATGGTTGAAAAACTTTGAAAGCTGAAAAAATTCTGATTTATAGTCATCTTTAATTTCCACTTAATGGAAAACAAAGTTCTTTTATCTGAACTGGAAAATAAGTTACTAGAACTAGAAAACCAATGAAATGAAAGAACAATGTTGAAATTAAATGGATTTTTGAAAGTTGTAACAGCACTGTGTTTAATACTCCTAGCATAATAAAATAAATCTTTAAGACATCAAAGTAAAATCTGTAATAAACCACATAGAGTTGTTTTTGAATGAAAAAAGAGGCAACTAATGTCTTTGCCAGTTACTTTATTTTCTGATTCATTTATCTCCCGATTCCTTCACTTTTAAATATTTTTTTGTTGTTGTTGTTTTGTTTGCAAGAATGTGCCCAGTATAAAGATTTCATCATTGTGAAATGTCCTTAATATTGCGGTATAATCAAAAGTATCTAGAATGGCCGTAATGTAGCACCAGCATGTATACTCAGTGGTTTGGAACTTGGCCATTCTCTAGAGTGAAATGTGCTGAGTCATACGATGCTTTATGGGGTTCGGTGTGCTGCTCAAGTGTCCAGTTTTTATGGAGTTGAGTGCCCTTTATGATTTTTGACTTTTTTTGTGAGAATATCCAATTTCAGTTAACACAGCAAGTGTATCAAATTTTGCTTAAAATTAGGCAACTGCTGTTTTGTTTCAGGGTCATATGCTTAAATCCACAGTTCATCACTGGTTAGGATCTTAGATAGAAAGTTAGGGCCACCCCGGTAGCACAGTGTTCTGAAATCTGAATACCGGCTTCTGACCATTTGTCCGAGATGGGTCTTGGCTTGAATCCGGATGAAACATGGATGTTGTGTTTGTCACTGGCTTCCTCCCTTCCCTGGAACCAGTGACCTTAAATTAGGGATGGGCAACTGCTTATAGCCCATTGAGATGCTCACAGTGGTCATTAAACCCCCAAACAAACAAACAAAAAGGGGGTAGGGTCAGGATCTGTTTTAAATTTCTCTTTCAACTCCATGCATACATTTGCTTATGAGTAATTCACAAGAAATAATACAATAAAGCTCTGGGCTGTCTCTTTATCTATCCACACATATCAGTACTGAACTGATCTGAACAGTTCGTGGGACAGTTCAGATCAGTTCAGCATTGATAACTTGCCCTGAAGGTCATTTAGGGGCTTAAAACATCTGCGCATAGATGGAAACAGCCCAGAGCTATGGAATAATTATGCAGGGATCGCATTCCTCCTAAAATTCCTAATATTTTGTGACCCTCCTTAAATTCCTAAAATTATACCTAAAATTTGCTATTCATCCTAAAATTTTCGTAAGCTTATTTATTAAAAACACAACCGTTATTAACGCCAATAAATTTACCATTATGCAGGGTGCGCACGCGTGCTTGAAAACCTGGAAAGTCCTGGAAAATCATGATTACGTTTTCAAGGCCTGGAATATCCTGGAAAAACAGTGTTTTTTTAATGCCGTCTTGAAAAGCCTTGAAATTTGAAATTAGTGCTTAAAAAATGCCCTTTTAGGAAATCGTGTTACTGTTACTCCTTCATTTTTTAAAGTTCCTTTTCTCTGTTCTCAAAGAAACCACCGGCAGCGGTTTCCGATGTGCACCAAATCCTAACTTGGCTGGGCGGAAAAAAAGAAAAAAAAAAAAGGCACTACTTCCAGTGCAATAAAATTGGATGATTACTAGTAGGTCGAAGGGGAGCTTGATGTCCGTCCGACAATTGAGAACAGAAGGGGAAAGAAGAGGCATTTAGCATTTGCAGGGGGTCGCGTATGTACCAAGTCAGCTGGCATCCACCAGTGAGGAGTATGCCTGAACAACACATTCATCTTCTTGTTTATGTGCATGCCACCCTCCCTCCCCTCAAGAGACTTCCACTACTTATGATAAAAAATAAGAAAACTATCTTTGCGAATTTTTCACGAAAGTGGCTGAAATTTTTACATTCACTGTAATTGGATTACAGAAGCTCACTTCCAAAATTCCAGTTGAATCGGTTTAAAACTTTAAAAGTTAGCATTGGTAATTTTTATTATGGACAAGTATGTGTGCCTCTTTGGACAGAGTGAGCCTCCAGCAGAAAGGGTGTTACCATAGCAACGGTTGATTGACAGCTGGGAGCGCTGATCTGAAGCCCTTGGTTGGGAAGAAAGCAAACACCTGTTTATCACTTCCACAGCACAAAAGGACTAGGAGAATATTTTCAGAAATCCATTTTTCTGAATTTTGAAAATAACACAGTAAAATTTTTACAGTAGTTAAGATACATCACAATAAAGTTCTAGTGCAAATTTCGCCAAATTCCGTTAGGAACTTTAGCAGATGCAAAAAAAAAAAAAAAAAAAAAACGTTGCATAATCGGATTGAAAAAAGAAACAGTAATTATAAATTACGGGAAAAGCAAGTGAATTATTTTTTTTAGATGCCATGGTTTATTTAAACAGAGTGATCCTTAAATTTTTTTTTTCTGTGATGATATGGACTCTATTTGAATTACAAACACATTTTTATTCAGACGTCTGAGTTACTGTTTTAATAAAAAAATCATCTATAATTAAAAAGTTTTCAATGGATTTAAGCAATATTCAGCAGATAAACAAACGTATTTTAGTAAATTGCAACATCATGACGTAAATTTGGTAATTTAATTTTTGTCGAAAAGTGGGGAGCATTTTTTTTTTTTTTACAGTTTCTATTATAGTTAAAGTGAAGGAGGAAGGATGCAACTTGACAGTTCAGTGAGCTGCAGGTGGTGATTTATGGCGATGTGCCAAATGAAAAGAAGCCATTCCATCAGGTAATTCCAAAGGTTGTGTTGTGTGGACGCGTCCTCCTGCTGTTTGATCTTAATTGGAATGTTTTTGTGCATGGGGGGTTCGAGAGAAATATCCGTTTCAGCTTTACAGCTTTCACGGCTCTTTTTTTTTTTTTTTTCTTGGTAATAAATAAAAATCATAGTTGCTGCATTCACCATTGATCCATGTTTGCATTTCTTGAATATAAACAGCAGACAATCAGAAACATAGTGTTGGGCGGGTCTTGATGATCTTCATTTTGCATATGCTGAATTCAGTTCTATGGGAATAAGGAATGACTTATACTGTGAATATATACAAAACTACATATTTTTGAGCTGAAAAAATAGGTCTACTTGTACACAGTAGCTAAAGTGTGAACTCAGATGAAGACAATCAGACATTCGGACGTCTGATTCCATTAAAAAAAATCAACATAGTTTTTTTTTCTTTGAATAAAGCTCATGTTGAGAAATGGCTTCCTATTAAGCCCTCCCCCCCCCCACCCCGAACTTTTATGCGGTCATCATAGCTGATCAACCATTTCATTCCATGAACATCAGCACATTTCAATCATTTGAACATTGGGGGTATCTGAAGGAATTCAGCCGTGCTTAAGCGCCCTAGCGCAACGAAAACATGCTAATTTTGGACAGTTCTATTCCCTTCCCCTCTACCATCCCTAATAATTGAGAGTGCATACATTGAGAGTGTTTCAAATATTCTATTTATGAGCTAGTTTTCGCGCTGTTTGTTATGCTTTTATTTTCGAAGAAAGAGAGGGAAAATAAGGAAAAGCAGCTAGAGAAAAAAAGAAAAGCTGAGTTTGATGACAAAATAAAAGAAAATGATGCAGAAATAAATAGGCTTAAAAAAGATAAAGAAGCCTCCCTAGCAGTAATTCAAGAGGGAACAGAAAGAATGAGAAAAGCTGTAGAAAAACAAAATACTGTTGAAATAGCAGTTGCCTCTAACTTGATCATACAAGGTTCAGCTGAAATAAAGAAAACTGAAAGTAAATTAGTTGTGGTGGAAGCAGAAAAAGATAGGCTAATCAGGAAAAGGTTAAAACAATAATATGAAAAAAGTAATTCAGTGAACAATTGTACATAGTTCTTGGTTTTCAATTACCTTTTTAGGATATTATAGTTTAATGTGAAACCTGAAAACTTTACTGTGAAAATCGTGAATTGCTTCTGGTTCAACAGCATATTAATGTTCAAAGTGAAACTTGAATGTGGTAAATATACTTGAATATGATAATAACACGTGAAAAGATAAGAACTGAACATTAGAAGTAAATCATACTTAAACTTTAGACATTAGACGTTATGCAAAAAATTTGGGGGTGAACTTCGACCATATATACTAATGGACTGCGCATTGGCAATAGCTGCATCAAAGCCGCCATGGCTCAAACATTGGGCACGTCATCATCAGACTCCAAATTTCGTGTACAAATGCTGTTATGATTACTAATTTACGCTGCAGAACTTCAGTGTTTTCGGTGTATTATGTGAATGCACCTCATATATAATGAAAACTCTTCAGGTAAGTTTACTTATGAGCTATATACATGCATGATCGTGTTGTTTACATTTTGTGATTTATAATGTGATGAACATTTGCGAAGAATTTGGAACATGCATTCCATTTTTTTTTTCTTAAGTTACTATATTTTTATATCAATAGCTGCAAGTTTCTGGTTAAGTAATTGAACTTTATTGACTTAGGTATTTAATTCGTTTCTTACCCATGAAAAATCATAGAACTTTCTTTACTATATCGGTCAGAGCAACCATAAGCACAGCAGGTGTAACCCATCTTTTTGACTGTTGTCATGTGATTTTATGTTGGAGCCAGAAATTTTGATGTCATGCACAGTCTATCAGTATATATGGTTGAAGGGTGTGAAGCAAACTCTTTACAATGTATACAAAGTTGTTTTACTAGATGTATACAAATATACATCTAGTTTTTATTGAAATACACTCCTAAAATTTTCCTAAAATTTTTCTAAAAATTCCTAAAATTCCTAAAATTCTTACCTAAAATTTTCCAGAAGTATGCTATGATCCCTGATTATGGTATTATTTCTTGTGAATTATTTTTTGTCTACTCTGGGTAAGCCAACCTTTTAGTTTAGTAAACTTTCACGATGATTGCTCCTGTTCATTGGTCAAGATGTGTGGCACAAATTTTGTGTCAGTTCATCATATGTTTATTTCGTTTGTTAAAGTGCTCTGACAGGTACCAAAAGAAACTTCTCATTCAAATGTTATTACCCAAAAACTGACTTGTCGATCATCTCATACAAGTTCCTTAGCCCAATTACGTTTTCATGAAATTTGCTTGTTGATGGATGTCCTGAATGTTCTGTTCTGCATGTTCAAGTGACATCACAATTTTTTATAAACTTTGAAACCCCCCCCCCCTCTCTCACACATGTTTTGGATTTTGCTCTTTGATTTTCAATATTTCACAGGTTTTTGATGCAGTCTTGCTGAATATGAAACAAATTTGATGCACAGATGCTGTTCTTTGAAATTGGCTATTCTCACAAAGTAAAAAAATTGGTATTCAATGCATGTTCACTGTGTTGTGTAAAACTGGGCACTGAAGCATGTCATATATGTTTTGGTGAAAAAAAAATATTTGAATTTAATTCAATTTGGGTATATTGAATTGATTGTTATTTATTAATCGGCGTTATACTTATGCTGGTATTGCAATTTGAAATATGGAAATTATAGAAAAGTTAAATTTGGGAGATGGGTGGAGGCATTTCGAAACAAAAATATTTTCCAAGTACTAGAAAAGGCCATGAACATCCTAAACAAAAATGCATCTGAAAATTTACATTCCACAAGAAGTTATTGGAAAGTTTGCGTTGTTTGTGTTCAAGCAGAGTTGAGTCACCTGAAAGTGCAAAAATAAGTGGATATTGTTGCATGTGTATGAAAATGTGTCACTATAAGTCATACGATAAAATGTACTCGTTCAATAACAACTTGTGGAGGCGGTGAAAGTCAATTTAAAAAGGTTAGGACAAAAATTGCAGTTATGAAATACCTTAGAAAACCAGGATTCGGATCGATAGCCTTAGTCAAGCTAAGGGGGAGTACATGGGACCAAGTCATGGAAGACAACAGCACACAAAAACTTTTACACTGCACTCATTTTGAACTTTTTTTTGAAAGGCTACTGCCTGTATTTATTATTTTTCTTTAAAACTTAACCAGTTAATTTTAATGGACAAACAGATGGTATTTCCTTTTTTTCTTGTTTGCTTAAACACAGCAGTATAAAACAGAATCTCAATTTACTTTCTATTTCTATTTGGCCACTGGCCTTATGAACAGCACAACTTTACATATTTCAACACAGTTGGTTTGAACACTAGGCATGCATCCAAAATTATACCATGATTCACATAGCTTAAAAAAAAAAAAAATACTGGATTATTTTTAATTCCACAAGGTGGACAAATTCTGTTCTTTTGAAACGTACTCTCTTCTCTCTCACCCAGTTAGCTCAATGACCAATTTACAATTTTACACTTATTGATTTGAATTTAAACAATCTTAGCAAACTCCGCAATCTCCCAGACCAGATTCAAAGACTTCAATTAAATTTACAGTTATTTTAAGAGCCACAAATTATACTTTAACAAATCTACCATCAGCAAGTAAACAAACCAAGTAAATCATCCTCAAAACAGAATTTACACCGAGCACAAGCATTAATTAACACCACATAACCCACAGAACTATCCCGAATGAACCTACTTCACCCAGAAAGAAACCTCACTAACCAATCTTAAAAAATATCACTATTCATAACATCAACATAATTCAGAAATTCAAACAATCCTCTTGCACTAGCTTGCTCACAAAAATCACCTCACTCTGCACTTCACATAATAGCTCAGGATACTTAATAACTCTATACTGTAAACAAAAGCTCAAAATACCAATTAACTAAATTTCCAAACCAAATATCAAGTTCACCAACACCAACAACCAAAATTTAGAATTTACATCCCTAGCACTACAGCAAATCATAAACAAATAAATTTAGATACTTTAAATCACCAAACAAACTTGAATTTAACACCTGCAGTGAATTACTGAGGTAGCGGTGAGGCAAATACTCTCAGTTCAGACACTACCCTGGGTTTTGAGAACCAACACAGGAAGAAAATACCAAGTCAGGCTGAAGGCGTGAAATTGGGTCGTGAATCCACTTTCAGCCTATGCAAAGGGAAAGGAAAAATCCTCAAGTGTGACACATCATCATCAGGCACAGAATTTCCTCTAACATGATCTCACCACATTTCTTGAAGCAACGCTCGACCGACCCTCGCTGGCAGTACATATCTCCGTGAGCAGCGAAACTACTGGGGGGTTTGAAGACAAGTTTTCCCCCAAAAACCACGTCTTCAAGGATCTCCCCTTTTCGAACCAATGCATGATCCCACCTTGATCAACCACGCCTGCAAGAGCCTGTCGTACTTCAACCCTAAATACTCCAGGCACATCTGGCCCAGAACTAACACACTATATCTCAGGAAAAATTCACTTATCTCTGTATATATCCCAAGAAATTCTAAATCACAGTATCCACATATATCCCAGGAAAATTCACTTATCTCTCTCTATATATATCCCAAGAAATCCTAAATCACAGTATCCACATATATCCCAGGAAAATTCACTTATCTCTCTCTATATATATCCCAAGAAATCCTAAATCACAGTATCCACATATATCCCAGGAAAATTCACTTTATCTCTCTATATCCCAAGAAATCCTAAATCACAGTATCCACATATATCCCAGGAAAATTCACTTTATCTCTCTATATCCCAAGAAATCCTAAATCACTATATCCACCTATATTCCAGGAAAATTCACTTATCTCTCTCCACATATATCCCAGGAAAAATTCACTTATCTCTCTATATCCCAAGAAATCCTAAATCACTATATCCACATATATCCCAGGAAAAATTCACTTATCTCTCTATATCCCAAGAAATCCTAAATCACTATATCCACATATATCCCAGGAAAAATCACTAGCAAGGAAATTCTTCTGCACCATGGCAATGCGCAGGTCCACTTCAGACAATACACTGACCATTTACATAACCCACTAAATATTTTCACCTTATTGAAAATTAAAATTACATTTAGACTTTTAACCTTATAGTAAAAACAAGAAAATTTAGGCCAAAGAAAAGAACAATTAATACTGGAACTGGTGAGCAAAAGTGTGTCTTCTCAACCCATGATGTTCATTCTTTTTGTGAAATACTAAACTTGAGAACAAAAAATACTTTAACTTCTATTCTGCACATATCGCATCCTGGTGAAAATTCCCTACTCAGAGCCCTCTGCCCTAGGACAAGTTCCCTGCTTGCCCTAAGATCACCCCTTTCCAATGGGAGATTAACACTCATCTGGAGCATGTAAAATACTGGTCCTCAATTAACACTCCTACCATCTCAATTTCGACACCCAACACTCCAAGAATGTAAACAGCACTTTAGGTTTCCAATTTCATCACACTATAATATGTTCCCAAAATTCCAATATAAATCATCCCATAATTTATCTTCACTCAAAAAAATAACTCAACGCTGTAAAAAGGCTAGAGAAAAATGTTTACAATTATTTTATCAACCACGACATCACAATAACACTGCTTTTCAATTATCACATGCCCAACTAAACTATTATCGATGCACCAAAATTTACTGTGCTCAAACAATAAACCAAATTTTTCCGATACATTAAAATTTACTGGCCTGGGAAGTTGCTAAACTACCAGACATGACAACACAAAAAAAACATAAATGAAAGCATCTTCAACTCCCCTCTCTTTTTTTTGTCTTGCAATATATTTTTCCGACAGCCCCCAATTTTAAAATCAACTCGTTTTATAATTTTAAAGAAACCACAACATAATACAAAAAAAGAAAATGCCGAGAGAAATTTACCTTTAGGACTGGGGGCAGCAACACTTCCTGCCAAGCACACTAACCGTCGATAATAATAAAAAAAGGTTTCACAGCCTAATAATAGATAAAATGAATATAATAAAAAAAAAAAAAAAACTCTCCCTCAGAGAACACCACTGTCCCGGTTGATTTTCACTTCACTTCCAAGGTGCTTTTTTTCCCTCTTTTTTTTTTTTTTTTCTCTTTTCCTTTTTCTGAGGCAGCGTGTTTGGCCAACGATACAGGAAACGGGCATTTTGGAACCCTGCTGGTGGACCCCTTGTTGTAATCAGTAGGGCCCAACTCGACGATTCAGCAGTTAAAGGCGGTATCTTCTACAAAGCCGTGCATGCCCCTTTTTTTTTTTTTTCGGAACTTCCAGTGTCTGGTTGAACTGGCTTGAAGAGTTCCTTCCATATTGAACCGAGTAGTAACAGCATTCGGGTTGCGCTGGCAGAAAATTCTCCTGCGGAGATCAATTCACGGTAGTTATTACTTTTCTTTTTATTGCAGTTCACTCCTCCGTCGTCCACTAGGAGAGGAGGAGAGGGTTGAATCTGCAAGCATTTCCTCTCCAGTAATGAGATCCTTGAAATTCAATTTTAACTGTTGTCCGTTTAGATTTCAATACGAAATTTTTCCTTCTTGCCGCCCCCTCCTCCGCCAAAAAGGCGAGGAGAGACTCGGCTGTGTCCTCTTTCTCTGCCGGTCAGCAAAAGTCAAGTACAAAAGTGACTCTCAACGGATAAAAACTCTGGGGGTGCTTGAAACCGCTGACCCCTCTCATTGGTCGAAACTTCAGCCTAGCAACTCACGGCTTCCCAACGGACCCTTCACTCCCACGCCTCGAGTGACCTCTGACCTTCACACGTGCAGACCAAGCTCTCCTTTTTGACCCTGGGGTCTAAAAATAGATTTCGTTGCTGAATTCCTTACCCCAAAAGACGAAAAGATGTTACTTTTGTGCGACTTTGGAAACAGGAACGCAAAAATGGCGGATTCTTGCTTTGCAGAAAATCACTAGTTTTAATTTTCTTTTTCTCTCGTTCCGTGATGTTAAACTAAAATTAATTTTGATTCTCTGAGCTGCACACCTACTCGCCTTTTCCTATCGCGCTAAAAGAACAGATAAAATAATTATTTTCAAAAGCCCAAAGTCAGTTAAATCAAATATTCTTTTTTTTTTTTTTTCCAACATGAAATTTTGTTTTCCTGGTAGTGATTAAGACAAGCGAATTTTGCGCATGAATTCCCCTGCCTTTCAACCAGGAATTTTCTTCTAACGTATGTCATGGAAGAAAATTTTTGCATTAATTAATCTCCGATAAACCAACAGAAAGATTGATCAGGTCTCTCTGAAATTCACCAGAGGTTAAAATTTTCGCCATGACAAATACATTCCCCCTGCGAAAAAGACGAGCAAAGCGAGTCGAAACATAAAATAAAATCTCAGAAAATTCGCTTCTACCTACTACTCAACACACACGTGCTCCGACCATGTCAACAAACCGATGAATGTAAACAAACCTGCAGCGCCACCTACCTCCGGTGAGCTGACTTCCGTTCCAACATGGCTACCACTGAACTAGGAAAACAAATGTTCCGAAGCGAAGCTACTTATCACCTGACCTTAATTACAGAGGTGAAAGAATTTTTTTCAAGCCAAAAAATTTTCACGGAACGAAGGAAAAAAATTCTGCACCGGCTCAAATACTAACCTTTTAACTACACTGAGAAAATTAAATTAAAAGAAATTTAACTGATTATTAAATTCCTAACTCACTGGCTATTACTACAGTAATACTAATCCTACCCAACACTGAACCTACACTTCACTCCAATAGTAAACAACCTAACTTAAAATAACTAACCAGTGCACCTAGGCACTAAATTAACCAGCGTGAGGAGAGAAGAGAAGTTACGCCTCTTACAATTTTTGCATTATGCTTTCACCAATTTGACATCACCAACAACAGGCATTTTCGAATGACAACATTACTTTACAATACACTTTCTTCGCTTAGTTCAACAGAATATGATAAATTGCCTGAATGCAACACATTAAAATTACACTTAATTCAACACTCGGACTGTAGAGGTAAAAAAATTTTTTGCAACACATGAAAAATACACCTAGAATTTCAATATTTGGAAAAGTGTGAAATTGCATATATATATGTGACACACTGCAAACTATTAATTAGCACTAGTTATATTCGAAATACCAAATTATACATTATGCAGGTACGCTTGAGAAATTATTTGTGTGAAAACTCATGTAGGTAAACACCCAAAAAAATTGTATGTGTGTCAAGCACAAAATTTACTGAAATTACTCATATATCACTGAAAATATTACACCAACACAAAAAAAATCTTTTTATTTGTGTCAAGCCCTAACTGGCTTTTATGTTAAGCCCAAAATTATTCAATTATTACAAACACTGCTACTGAAATATAATAATACTTATACACAGAAATTCAGCTAAAATAAAAAAATATGCACTTTCGTTACTTTGGTCACTGAGAGAGAGAGACTACCAGAACCCATCACTACGAGAAAATAACTCACATATGAAACCAAACTCAAGATTTTTCGTAACTACTGTGCAGTACAGGTTGAATTCCATGACAAGGCATGTATCCTATGGTCACGGCACCAAATGTTTTGGGGGTGAAAAAAAGTTGAAATTTAATTCATTTTGGGAATATTGAATTGTATTTGTTATTTATTAATCGGCGTTATACTTATGCTGGTATTGCAATTTGAAATATGAAAATTATAGAAAAGTTAAATTTGGGAGATGGGTGGAGGCATTTCGAAACAAAAATATTTTCCAAGTACTAGAAAAGGCCATGAACATCCTAAACAAAAATGCATCTGAAAATTTACATTCCACAAGAAGTTATTGGAAAGTTTGCGTTGTTTGTGTTCAAGCAGAGTTGAGTCACCTGAAAGTGCAAAAATAAGTGGATATTGTTGCATGTGTATGAAAATGTGTCACTATAAGTCATACGATAAAATGTACTCGTTCAATAACAACTTGTGGAGGCGGTGAAAGTCAATTTAAAAAGGTTAGGACAAAAATTGCAGTTATGAAATACCTTAGAAAACCAGGATTCGGATCGATAGCCTTAGTCAAGCTAAGGGGGAGTACATGGGACCAAGTCATGGAAGACAACAGCACACAAAAACTTTTACACTGCACTCATTTTGAACTTTTTTTTTGAAAGGCTACTGCCTGTATTTATTATTTTTCTTTAAAACTTAACCAGTTAATTTTAATGGACAAACAGATGGTATTTCCTTTTTTTCTTGTTTGCTTAAACACAGCAGTATAAAACAGAATCTCAATTTACTTTCTATTTCTATTTGGCCACTGGCCTTATGAACAGCACAACTTTACATATTTCAACACAGTTGGTTTGAACACTAGGCATGCATCCAAAATTATACCATGATTCACATAGCTTAAAAAAAAAAAATACTGGATTATTTTTAATTCCACAAGGTGGACAAATTCTGTTCTTTTGAAACGTACTCTCTTCTCTCTCACCCAGTTAGCTCAATGACCAATTTACAATTTTACACTTATTGATTTGAATTTAAACAATCTTAGCAAACTCCGCAATCTCCCAGACCAGATTCAAAGACTTCAATTAAATTTACAGTTATTTTAAGAGCCACAAATTATACTTTAACAAATCTACCATCAGCAAGTAAACAAACCAAGTAAATCATCCTCAAAACAGAATTTACACCGAGCACAAGCATTAATTAACACCACATAACCCACAGAACTATCCCGAATGAACCTACTTCACCCACAAAGAAACCTCACTAACCAATCTTAAAAAATATCACTATTCATAACATCAACATAATTCAGAAATTCAAACAATCCTCTTGCACTAGCTTGCTCACAAAAATCACCTCACTCTGCACTTTACATAATAGCTCAGGATACTTAATAACTCTATACTGTAAACAAAAGCTCAAAATACCAATTAACTAAATTTCCAAACCAAATATCAAGTTCACCAACAACCAAAATTTAGAATTTACATCCCTAGCACTACAGCAAATCATAAACAAATAAATTTAGATACTTTAAATCACCAAACAAACTTGAATTTAACACCTGCAGTGAATTACTGAGGTAGCGGTGAGTCAAATACTCTCAGTTCAGACACTACCCTGGGTTTTGAGAACCAACACAGGAAGAAAATACCAAGTCAGGCTGAAGGCGTGAAATTGGGTCGTGAATCCACTTTCAGCCTATGCAAAGGGAAAGGAAAAAATCCTCAAGTGTGACACATCATCATCAGGCACAGAATTTCCTCTAACATGATCTCACCACATTTCTTGAAGCAACGCTCGACCGACCCTCGCTGGCAGTACATATCTCCGTGAGCAGCGAAACTACTGGGGGGTTTGAAGACAAGTTTTCCCCCAAAAACCACGTCTTCAAGGATCTCCCCCTTTTCGAACCAATGCATGATCCCACCTTGATCAACCACGCCTGCAAGAGCCTGTCGTACTTCAACCCTAAATACTCCAGGCACATCTGGCCCAGAACTAACACACTATATCTCAGGAAAAATTCACTTATCTCTGTATATATCCCAAGAAATTCTAAATCACAGTATCCACATATATCCCAGGAAAATTCACTTATCTCTCTCTATATATATCCCAAGAAATCCTAAATCACAGTATCCACATATATCCCAGGAAAATTCACTTATCTCTCTCTATATATATCCCAAGAAATCCTAAATCACAGTATCCACATATATCCCAGGAAAATTCACTTTATCTCTCTATATCCCAAGAAATCCTAAATCACAGTATCCACATATATCCCAGGAAAATTCACTTTATCTCTCTATATCCCAAGAAATCCTAAATCACTATATCCACCTATATTCCAGGAAAATTCACTTATCTCTCTCCACATATATCCCAGGAAAAATTCACTTATCTCTCTATATCCCAAGAAATCCTAAATCACTATATCCACATATATCCCAGGAAAAATTCACTTATCTCTCTATATCCCAAGAAATCCTAAATCACTATATCCACATATATCCCAGGAAAAATCACTAGCAAGGAAATTCTTCTGCACCATGGCAATGCGCAGGTCCACTTCAGACAATACACTGACCATTTACATAACCCACTAAATATTTTCACCTTATTGAAAATTAAAATTACATTTAGACTTTTAACCTTATAGTAAAAACAAGAAAATTTAGGCCAAAGAAAAGAACAATTAATACTGGAACTGGTGAGCAAAAGTGTGTCTTCTCAACCCATGATGTTCATTCTTTTTGTGAAATACTAAACTTGAGAACAAAAAAATACTTTAACTTCTATTCTGCACATATCGCATCCTGGTGAAAATTCCCTACTCAGAGCCCTCTGCCCTAGGACAAGTTCCCTGCTTGCCCTAAGATCACCCCCTTTCCAATGGGAGATTAACACTCATCTGGAGCATGTAAAATACTGGTCCTCAATTAACACTCCTACCATCTCAATTTCGACACCCAACACTCCAAGAATGTAAACAGCACTTTAGGTTTCCAATTTCATCACACTATAATATGTTCCCAAAATTCCAATATAAATCATCCCATAATTTATCTTCACTCAAAAAAAAATAACTCAACGCTGTAAAAAGGCTAGAGAAAAAATGTTTACAATTATTTTATCAACCACGACATCACAATAACACTGCTTTTCAATTATCACATGCCCAACTAAACTATTATCGATGCACCAAAATTTACTGTGCTCAAACAATAAACCAAATTTTTCCGATACATTAAAATTTACTGGCCTGGGAAGTTGCTAAACTACCAGACATGACAACACAAAAAAAAACATAAATGAAAGCATCTTCAACTCCCCTCTCTTTTTTTTTTGTCTTGCAATATATTTTTCCGACAGCCCCCAATTTTAAAATCAACTCGTTTTATAATTTTAAAGAAACCACAACATAATACAAAAAAAGAAAATGCCGAGAGAAATTTACCTTTAGGACTGGGGGCAGCAACACTTCCTGCCAAGCACACTAACCGTCGATAATAATAAAAAAAGGTTTCACAGCCTAATAATAGATAAAATGAATATAATAAAAAAAAAAAAAAACTCTCCCTCAGAGAACACCACTGTCCCGGTTGATTTTCACTTCACTTCCAAGGTGCTTTTTTTCCCTCTTTTTTTTTTTTTTTTTCTCTTTTCCTTTTTCTGAGGCAGCGTGTTTGGCCAACGATACAGGAAACGGGCATTTTGGAACCCTGCTGGTGGACCCCTTGTTGTAATCAGTAGGGCCCAACTCGACGATTCAGCAGTTAAAGGCGGTATCTTCTACAAAGCCGTGCATGCCCCTTTTTTTTTTTTCGGAACTTCCAGTGTCTGGTTGAACTGGCTTGAAGAGTTCCTTCCATATTGAACCGAGTAGTAACAGCATTCGGGTTGCGCTGGCAGAAAATTCTCCTGCGGAGATCAATTCACGGTAGTTATTACTTTTCTTTTTATTGCAGTTCACTCCTCCGTCGTCCACTAGGAGAGGAGGAGAGGGTTGAATCTGCAAGCATTTCCTCTCCAGTAATGAGATCCTTGAAATTCAATTTTAACTGTTGTCCGTTTAGATTTCAATACGAAATTTTCCTTCTTGCCGCCCCCTCCTCCGCCAAAAAGGCGAGGAGAGACTCGGCTGTGTCCTCTTTCTCTGCCGGTCAGCAAAAGTCAAGTACAAAAGTGACTCTCAACGGATAAAAACTCTGGGGGTGCTTGAAACCGCTGACCCCTCTCATTGGTCGAAACTTCAGCCTAGCAACTCACGGCTTCCCAACGGACCCTTCACTCCCACGCCTCGAGTGACCTCTGACCTTCACACGTGCAGACCAAGCTCTCCTTTTTGACCCTGGGGTCTAAAAATAGATTTCGTTGCTGAATTCCTTACCCCAAAAGACGAAAAGATGTTACTTTTGTGCGACTTTGGAAACAGGAACGCAAAAATGGCGGATTCTTGCTTTGCAGAAAATCACTAGTTTTAATTTTCTTTTTCTCTCGTTCCGTGATGTTAAACTAAAATTAATTTTGATTCTCTGAGCTGCACACCTACTCGCCTTTTCCTATCGCGCTAAAAGAACAGATAAAATAATTATTTTCAAAAGCCCAAAGTCAGTTAAATCAAATATTCTTTTTTTTTTTTTTTTCCAACATGAAATTTTGTTTTCCTGGTAGTGATTAAGACAAGCGAATTTTGCGCATGAATTCCCTGCCTTTCAACCAGGAATTTTCTTCTAACGTATGTCATGGAAGAAAATTTTTGCATTAATTAATCTCCGATAAACCAACAGAAAGATTGATCAGGTCTCTCTGAAATTCACCAGAGGTTAAAATTTTCGCCATGACATATAAGCCAGTGAAGCATGATATGACTCAGCACATTTCACTCTTGAAGATAATTGAGGTCCAAGTTCATTACAACTAAAAATTTTATTGTACACTTACTTTTCATAGATTGAACTCCTTGGTTTTTGAATTTTTTTTTTTAACAATGATCTGAAGTCTACGTTTACACATGTATGTGAGATGTTACCATATCCAAAAATGTGATAGCGTTACATCTTGGTTGGAAGTCACGGTTTTATACTGCACATCTGTCATAGAGCTCAGAAATACTCCTAGCTATATCAGTATGCTCCCAAACACTGAAAAAGATTTTAAAATTAGTTTTTCATGAAGGGTACTTCACAGTTTCAAGTTACTTTCAGAAACTAGTCATTGGAAATGTTGAATTGTTTCAGCATTGTCTGTGATTGTTCTGAGCTCTGAGAATTAAGCCCAAAAGAAGCTTCCCAGCAGAGTGCAAAAGTTCGGTATATATTGAATGTTGTATTTATGCTATTAAAAGAATTTTTAGACTTATGTTAGTCATGTTGTAGTATATAAATGGTGTAGAGTTTTTGGTATTTGGTAAAGGTCCATTTTTCAAATCACATGTTCTGATTGCAAGTGATTTACCAGAGATTTAATGTGATGATTCCTTGGTAGAAAGGCCATTTCATGTAATATGATGAAGACAATAATGAAGAAAAATTTACATGCATGATTTATTATGCATTAAACATTAAGAATAGTAAGATCTTTCAGCTGAAACATAAACATCAGCTTTGTTCACATTAGCAGCAAGCATTCACGTGGTTGACATTGTTTCTGTAGCTGTTGCCTGTAGAGATTTTTAAATAATCGGAATAGTGAAGGTGCATCGAATTACAGGAGTTTTTACTGAAGAGAATTTTAATGCTTGCACTGTAGTGTAATGAAAATTTGTTTGTGAAGGGTGCAATTCTTTTGGTGCTGGTCCTGTTTGGAGAGGCAGAGGTATCTTCAATTGTCAGAAGAGAAAATGCAGAAGTAGGAAGGCTTTTTCTGACATCCCTTTTATGTTCCATAATTCTGCAGTTTGACTGAGCAAAAAGTGCTACCAATATAAAAATTTTGCATGAGAAAGTAGACACAGGGATGAGGTATACCCCAGGATGATTTAAAAGATCTGTCTTTAGATATTAATTAGATGGTAGTAGGAAGAGGATTGATTGCTAGATTTGAAAAGTTTGACAGGTAATGGAAATATCTACTGGCAGCAGCTACAGAAACTGTCAACCACGTGAGTGCTTGCTATTAGTGTGAACAAGGCTGATATTTCAGCCAAAAGATCTTGTTATTTTTAATGTTTGATATGTAATAAATCACGCATAATTTTTTTCTTTATTATTGTGGTAATCCCTTACCTACCTCCCAGTTTATTCCAACAGCTTTTGATATGGATGAATGTACTCTACAGGCATGGTGGTTCACAGTTGGTTGTTTTTTCTGTGTGAACAAGTACTTTAAAGAAAATGTTGTGTTTATGTATCATTTCTCAAAATTCTGGTGACCTGTTGGAAAATTTTGGTAAACAAAAAAAAAAATAATAATAACTTTAATAACTTTATAATAGATTAATCAAAAACTGTTTCTGTAAGTAAAGACATCAATTTCTAGATAAATTATTTTAGTTTATCAACCAGCAGTATGAAACAATGCCAAATTATTTTCCTTCTTACAGCAGGAAAAGTTTTATGATTGACCAGTATGCTGCGTGGCTTTCTGGATTTGTGTTAAAAATATATTGTGTTTTTTCTTCTTTTTTTCATTAAACTTTATCTGAAGTGCAACTGCTTTTACTTATGTAATTCAAAATTTTTTATTTGAAAGGTTTTACATAAACAGGTTTTAATACACACACAAAAAAATATGATGTATTTGGAAATTCAATTCTAACTTCTAAAACTATAAACAGAGATGGTTTTTAACTTTGTTTTGTAACATAATTTGCTTTTTTTGTTTCACTGTTCTCTCAGTTTGAATTGGATGTTGCAAACATTTGTAACTTTTGGAATAATACAGCAGTACTTTTTTTTATAGGTTACCAGATCGTTCAGCGGAATGCAATAGTGCACCAGCTACATGCCTTTCTTCACCGGTGCAGCTTACTGGCAATTTCTATGCCTTTACATCATCAGCACATGTGGTAGCTAATACTGAGAAAACCATGAATTCTTCAAGTGATAAGTGCAGTGCTGCATTAATTGGTGATAAAACATCTGAGGAATCTTCAAATGCTAGTGTCGAACAAAATACTGTGAATGTACCTAATGCTTCTGTATATAAAGTCAGTGTACCAGGTGATTCTTCCAAAACAGAAACTCCTGCACCCAGTGAAGACAGTGAAGATTCACCAGAAAACTGTGCTTTAGTAAATAAGTATGTTGAAGCAAATAAAGTTGAAGACTTTTCTGTCAGCAGTAATAATGTTACTCAGAGTTTGCAGGTCAGCACTTTTGATAGGAAAGGGCTTCTACATTTAACAAGTGTGTCATCCTTAGCATCCTCAGCATCAGATGTTCCTGAACAGTCGTAAGTCCTGCTTATTATTCTGCTTGTTACTTTGCCTTATGAATGCACAGTATTACACTGGCCTCCCCCCCCTCCAAAAAAAAAACCACACATTTCTTTGACCATTTAACCAACACAGGTTGAACATGCCTTATCTAAAATCCCCAAATTGAAAATCTCCAAAATCTGAAACTTTTTATGAGTGCCAACTTGACATCACAAATGGAAAATTTCAGAAGGCTCTGGAAATTCTCCCAGGTGTGGTACTGGTCTGCACATGATGATGGTTACAACATGTGACCTCAGATACCATGATAAAATTTGGACATAAGCATGTAACCATAGTAATAAGTATTAAAACATGCTTAAGTTAAGTAAAAAGTCCAATGTAAGGAAGCTTTCAACTGATAACTTCAGTCCTCATTAGCCTTGTGACAGAGAAATGATGATGATGGTAAGTGGTTGCCAGATCTATAAAGTCGTATACATTTTTTTTAATTAATTGACTTCTATATTGATGGAATGATAAAAGGAGAATCAAAATTGCAGTTTTTGGGACTGAGAAAAAATTCTAAACTTTCCCAATAGTGTAACGAAAAATGATTAATGAATGGGGCAATTCATATGGTGTTTGTCCAAAGATGTTCAGCAGAAATGTCCTCCCAAGTTGCAGATGCCAATGAAGTTACATAATTTCATTTGTAGACATCGTTTTTGTGCTCCAATAAATGGCTGCTGATGCTGCAGCAAGTGCTTCCAATGTAGTAATTTTTACCAGAAGATGTTGAGATCTGGATGAGGTGAATTCCAGGAAAATTGAGGGGGGGGTTACTTTGTCTCTATCGTCCATAATTAATTTAATGATAGAAGGGTTGGAACTCTTCGGATATCATTTAGCCATCCGTTCAAGCATGCTATACGTTACATCACCCAGGATTACCAAGTTCCAAGTATCTGAGTGTTAAGTATCTGAACATTCTCTGATTTTCACTAGTCAAAGCAAACGTGGAAGAGCAATGACTTCTATTTGATGTTCCTAATCCATGTCAATTGTGTGTATTAATTATTCATTCGCCTCCTAGTTATTTGTTCAGTTGCTGCTTACCATCTTTAGTGAATCCCCAGCATTGTGCGGAACTCCAAGAAGCAACCTGCCGTGTGGTTTGGCCGTTAGTCATATGCGAGTCTGGAGAATTCGAGGCCACTTTGGTGCAGTGGTAGCATGTCCGGCGTGTAACTGGAAGACCCTGGGTTCGATTCCCGGTGGCGGCTGATGAGAATTTTTCTGTGACTCACTTATAAATGTGGAAAGAGTGATGACTCTGTTTGATGTTCCTATTCCACGTCAATTGTGTGTATTAATTAAAGCAAACTCTGTCTCCTCTTAGCGTAGATAAGCAAATCACCAGTCTCTCAGTTAAGTTGTGTGGAAGAAATGTTCTTCTCATAATAAGTGGAAAAATGTCAGAGTTATTAATGCAAGAATCAGATATCTCTGAATTGCCTGTATTTACTGTTCATCATGTAACATTTGTTACATCAGAATACTTGAAGATTACATTGTCCTGGAGTGGGAATCGAGCCTGCATCTCTTGATTTCTGTTTGAGCATGCTATCCATTACACCAGCCAGGACAACCAAGTCCTAAGTATCATGAGTGTTGAATGGCCGAATATTATCTGATTTTTGCCACATTTTGCTCTTGATGTTATGGCATTCCAGACAGATGGAACAATGTGTGTGTATTTTGTTGTTGTTATTGTTTCTATGTGCTTGGCTGTCTTCAGTTTGCCAAGCAGATGGAAGGCATGACACCTTCTATCCGGAAATGCAATAAAATGGGTATACTTTCAAAATGAAAATTCAAGTTAGCTGATCTCTCTTTGGCATAACGTAAACCAGTCATAAAGAACCACAAAAGTCATGCGGTATATGCTTGCCTTGTATGGCTACTTATATGAGGAACATGATGTTTTAAATGTTCAGTACCACGTGCAAAATTAGTACACGTGAGAAAGTTATTAAACACAAATTCATTTTTCATTTTTGTATTTTGAAATGTTCATAACAAGTCAATGGATTAAATGAAAAGTATTGGTAAAGACTTTCCCCGGTATTTGCAATAGTTTCCATCATGTGTTAAGATTTTGAAGGGGCATTTCTGCTGTATCAGATACCATATTATTATCTTCAAAACTTTGTTTTTAATTGAGCTCCATCAGATGTAGTGATAGCTTACTGTGCTTATTACATACTTCAACGTTTTGAGTATGTAGTTACTCCTGAAACTCAGGGTAAAGCATTTATTATTATTTCAGGTGCTTAAGGAGTTTAAAAAAGTTTTTACATAATCTACTTGGAATTAAATCTGATTGAGGTAAATATTTTAAAACCATTTTGGGAAGTTACCCATATGTGCAATAATAATAATAAACAAACAAGAAAGATGACACTGAATTTTTGGTTTTAATGAGTTTGTCTTTTCAGTCTTTTCTGATGCGAATTAAATTTAGCAAATTTATTCAAAGCCAATGCAACCAGTTAGGAAACCAATTAACATGGTTTCTGTAACAGATAAAACATCCAGAAATAGAAATAGCTACTTATGTTATGAAAATTAACAAATGGTGTATAAAAAGTTTCTCATAGCACAAGGAAGGTATCAGTGACAAAGAGATTTTAAAATCAAACAGTTAAAACAAGAAATAGAGAAAGAAACATGATATAACTTTATGCCTTCTAGCAGAAGAATTTCACATAATGGAAAAGTTGAATGTAAACAAAATATATTCTTCATGGAAAAAGCTATGTTAAGAAAAAATAACTTTTCAAATACATCACCTGGAAGCAGAGATAGATGTGAGAAAAAGGTTTAAACTTTTACTGCCCCTAGTGGGAAATCTTTACGTATTTAAAGAGGATAATGCTCCACATCTCCCCTGTAGCAAATAGCATACAGTAAAGAAGAAACTTCTCAATAGGGTTTCTAGAAGCGGATATGCAGCTGCAAACTGAAGTACAGAAACACTACTTAGTGACAGAACTGTGAACTATAAAACTCCTCATATACTAACCTAAAGTGTTCTACAAGGTAAATAGTATCCGGTGTTGAAATAATTTTTTAAATCGTAAATGTAGAAGCAGAGATATTGAGAAAAACCTATTAAGAAAAGCGCTCACCATAACGTGACGACGAACCCCTTGTGAGATGTTTCCTGACCTGATTAATATAATTCTTTCTACTACAATCTTTTAATTAATAGTAAATTTAAAACATTTAATTGTGCGAATGAATGAATGTTGAACTGAAAATATATAACCTAATTGTTTTATTTCTAAAACGTTTTTATAACTAACCAAAAACCCGTAACATAAAAGGCCTCTCGGGCCAGGAGCACGTGCCTCACAGAACAACAACATGCGAAATACTTTGACAATATCAGGTAAACAATACCTTAGATATTATGTATATTTAATATAAAGCATATTTATAACATAAGACAACCCTTAAGGTTGCCTCATGAATTGCATATTTTGTAACCTATTAAGAATTTGTGCCATCTAGCAGGGAAATTGTGCATTATTTTGGAAAGTAAAATACATACACACAGTTTGCATAGTTAGTACTGACTGAAAAAGAAGTTTTTCAATTGGGATTTTAGTCCCGCAGATATTGCTGTAAATGGAAACGTGAAAACTTTTTTCTTAATGCACAAGTTTACCACCAGACTTGTGCATTAAGAAAAAGTTGAAATTATAGGAGGAACATTTTGTACTGGAAAAGATCTCAAATGAAAAAGTAATTTTTCAAATCGGACTCATAGGAGCGGAGATATTGACAAAAATAAAATGTACATCCACACCCCCTGGTGGAAAAACATTGCATTCGAATAGGTTTATCAATGTGAGTGGTAATAGTCCACGAAAGAATTTTTACAATTGAGATTTTAGAAGCTAAAATTTTGCAGCAAATACATCAGAAGCAGAAATTAACACTTACACCCCTGGTGGCCAAACCATTCTTTACCAAAAATTAGTAGTTATAGGCAAATTTTTTTCTATCTGGAGCTGTATCCAGTGCAGAAAGAATTTTAAAAAATTGGAGTTTTAGAAGCAGAGATATTGGGGAAAAGCAGTTTACCTTTAAACACCCCCTAGTGGAAAGTCTATGAATTACTTGAAAATTCTGAAATTATGTGAAAAACATTTCGCACCAGAAATGCTATCCAACAAAGAAGTAATTTTTCAAATTGAACTCTTAGAAGCAGAGATGTTGACAAAAATAAGATATACATCCACACCCCCATGGCAGAGAAACCATGGATTATTTTAAGAAAAAAATATTCCAAAAAAAGTTATTGACGTGGGTGGTATCGGTTCACACACAAAAAAAAATGTCCATTCGAGATTTGAGAAGCTCAGATTTTGCTGCAAATACACCAGAAGCAGAAATTAACACTTACGCCCTCTGGTGGCCAAACCATTCTTTACCAAAAATTTGAAATTATATGCAAAACACTTTCTATCAGGAGTTGTATCCAGTACAGAAAAAGTTTTTCAAATCTGAGTTTTAGAAGTAGAGACATAAGAGAAAATGCAATTTACTTGTATGCCCCTAGTGAAAAATTTATACATAACTTGAAAAAATGACTATGCCTAAAATTGTCTTTGATATAAATGTAATCAGGAGATAAATGATTTTTTCAATCAGACATTTAGAAGCAAATATATGGAATAAAATGTATTTTGAATTCGATATCATCAGCATTTGCCATCTATTATGCCCTCCTCCTAAAAAAAAAAAAAAAAAAAAAGCCAGCACCTGAATTTTGCAAAACCTGCATGAAGGGTTGTAAAATTGTGCTATCATCAATGGCCAATTTGCTTCTTGTTCCAGGGAGAGAAAAACATGTAAATTTTTTCCAGCCGTACTTGTAATATTTTCAATGAGCACACACACTACAGAAAATTACTATGTTCTTCACATGTTAAGTAAGAGATATGTTGCTCCTCTTTCCAAACACATAAACCATTCTGTAGGTGTCAACCATAGGCTAAACGAAACATATTCTGCCCTACTCCAGTGCTACAGGATTGATAACAAATGCCTCTCTGTGAATTCCTCATTGCCCCTCCCCTCCCTACCTCCCACAAGCATGACGAAAAGCTCTTTCAGCCATTAAGAGGAAGAGTTTTGCAATTACCCCAAGGGAGGAAGAGCAGTGAAGATTCCTATTTATGGCATCACTTGTGCATCTACAGCTCTTTCATTTCTGATGTAATTAGATATGATTGCACAGGTGAGTTGAAGCCTATTAATGGCCGCCCCGGTGGCGCAGTGGTCTAAGCGATGGCCTCTGATCATTCGTCCGAACGGGGTCCGGGTTCGAATCCCGGTGAGGCATGGATGTTGTGTTTGTCTTATGGCACTGGCTCTCTCCCTTCCCTGCAACCAGTGACCCTAAATTAGGGACAGGCGACTGCTTATAGCCCATTGAGTTGCTCGCAGTGGTCGCTAAACCTCCAATAAAAAAAAAAAAAAGCCTATTAAAAATAGATTGTTTTCTAATGCCCTGCCCCTCTACCCTATTGTCTCATTTATCTCCAATAAAAGATATGCAATATACCATAGGTGGTGGAAAGGCCTGTGCCAGGTCAATACCTTTGAACCTCTTCTTTTTTTTTTTTTTTTTTTTACTAAATGTGTATTTAGAACACGACGCACATTTCTGAGATATTTTGGACATGACGCTTGCGCTTGAACTTTTCTAATATTGTAACACATCCACATCTAAACTTTCCCAAGTCAAAATAAGAGCAGGGCTCAGGTACAGAGGGTAGTAGAGATATAGTGATCAAATGTCTTCTTAATTTTATTTTCAACCAAACTATGATCACAGAGCAAAATAAAATGAAGTGATTTTTGACTCAAAATATTTAAAAAAATTTAGTGTTCTTTAGTCAGCTAAGAATCCCAATGCAGTTAATGGAGTCAACACTCTCATATGTTATCCAGAGATTTGCTTTTATTTATTTATTTATTTAACAATAGCATACTATCTCTGATGCTATCACTCCCCGATCTGAACTTATGCCAGGTAGTGACCCCTAGAATTAGATAAAGCACTGCAGTAAGGACCAAAAATTACTGTGATTAAATAAAATGTTAATAATAATGTCATTACAATGTTGCTGCTATGTCTTATACTATGATTCAAAATTTCAGTCCTAGTCAATAAAATTTCCCTTTCCTCTTGCAACCATTGGTAAGGAATGAAGATGTAATTTCAACAAACTGAGTATTAGGACCTACTGAAGTTCTTTGTAATAAGCTAACTGTAACTATCAGTGGGGGGCAAGAATTATTCTCAAGTAAAATTCCATGTGGTACACTTACTTATGGCTTTAAACTTGGTGTGGCATTATTCTTGACAACAAAACAAAGAAATGAATGGAGTTGCAGCATTATTCTTAGAAAATACATTACATGTGTTTTGGTTGTAGTAGACTGTACTACTGTAGATCCTCCTGCCTTTTGGTGGTATTCTTACAGCAGTGTTCTCACCCATGTTGTATTTTGATGAGAAGCTTGCACTGTTACATCATTTTATGTTGTAGCTGTTTTTAATCCTGTTTTCCACTCTTTCCAAAAAAAAAAAAAAAAAAAAAAGAAGGTACAATAAAAAAAAATGCTGTTCTTTTCTGGTGATGGAAATACATCATCATCATCGAAGGTCTCCCCAAGTTTCCTCCACAACGGTCTGTCTTGTGCCAGTCTCCTCCATGTCACTCCCGCATACTTTCGAATTTCATCCACTCATCGCCCATGTGGTCTTCTTCTGGGTCTATTCCTGTCCCTTGGAATCCAATCTAAAATTCCGGCTGTCCATCAATGGTCTATCCTTCTGGCAGTATGTCCAGCCTATTGCTATTTCAGGGATTTTACTCTGACCATGATGTCTTCCACTCTTGTCATTTTTCTGATTCACGAGTTCCTCTTCTTATCTCTCCTGATTACACCAAGCATGCACCTCTCATGCTACTTTGAGTTGTCTGCAGCCTTTGTATGTCTCTTTTAGTTAAGGTCCACGTCTCTGCACCATACGTAAGCACTGGAAGGATACATTGATCAAACACTTTTCTTTTAAGACATAATGGCATATTGCTCTTGAAAATTATGCTGTTTCTTCCAAAAGCTCTCCAGGCCAGTTTTGTATGCCATTTAATTTCTTCATCAATGTGACCCTCACTTGATATCTGCTGTCCAAGATAAGCGTACGTGTCTGCTCCAGCTTTTCTCCATCAATCGGTAAATCTTCATTTCTCGTAAAAGCATTGAACATCACTTTTGTCTTCTGAAAGTTCATTTTTAAACCCACTTCTTTACTCTTGTCAGCAAGTTCCTGGATCATACTCTGCAGCTCTGATGGGGTAGTTGCAAAAATGACTACGTCATCAGCAAAACGAAGGTGAGTTAGATAATCTCCATTAATTTTTATCCCTTTGTTTTCCCAGTTCAGTGATTGAAAGACATTTTCCAAAGTGGCATTAAAAAGCTTCGGAGATATGGTGTCACCTTGTCTGACTCCCTTTCCAATTTTTACGTGTGTTGTATTTTCAAACAGCCGAATCTTTGCACTTGCATTTTCATAGATGTTATTAATAATATTAATGTATGCATCTTCAATACCGCAGGATTTCAGAGCCATTGTAACTGCTGATGATTTCACCGAATCAAAGGCTTTTTCATAATTGATAAAAGCCATGCACAATAGAAGTTCATATTCCCTCGCTCTTTCAATTAGTTCTCTCAGTACGTGGATGTGATCTATTGTGCTGTAGCCATTCCTGAATCCAGCTTGTTCTCATAGTTGAGCCATGTCTAGTGTTACCTTCAAGTGGTGTGAAAGAACTTTAGTTAAGAAATAGATATCCTGTGGTAAACTTTTGGTGTCCTGTCCATTCAATGTCCGAAAATGCAGTTATTATTATTTGTTTTTTTTTGGCAGTGAATTGTAATTTTAGGCCAGTTGTTGCCGTAAGATGGTGAACTATTTATAATTTGTAGTGAAAAGCTACACAAAAATATTCACATATCCAAGTAATACCTGTAAAAAGCACAATCAGAGCATCTGGTATCTTGATGGGGGGGGGGCATGGGTTTCATAATGCACACCACTCAAACTCATGCATGGGTCTTGCTTCATTACAGACACACACTCTCTGTCTAAAACATATGGGTCCTTCTGAAATACCATGCAGTGTGGCTCATTGTTAGGTTTCATGCAATGTGAGAGTTCATTGAGCTGTGTATGGTGTTTGAAACAGTTTTGAAGCATTCATTCCGGTGTAGTTTGTAATACATTCAGTTATGCCGCTGCCATATGACTGTCACATTTGATAGTAGCTGCTTTCCTTACTTTGAGGTAATTCTTCTGCCCTGTAATGATCAGTATTATCTCATAACCCTTCCAGCTCATGTTGCCTTTTTCAGAACTATTGCTAATTTGACTTTCTCCTCCTCATTATGCAGTATGGTAGGAAGTTTTACACTTTTGTGAAACTTGGGTGATGATGTTGAGTGCCACAGATTGTTATAGGTCATGTGTATTTCTATTTTTTTTATGGTTGACAATTTTATTATTAAGGAGTTTTTGCCCCTCTCCCATCTTTCTTTTTTCTTTTTCTTTCTTTCTTTTTCCCCTTTTTTTTTTTTTTTTTTTTTTTTTGTAAACAGGGGAGAACATTTAATTATGTGACATTCATTGTTTCACATTTAAATATTTTTTATATTCTCTGTGTAGCTTTTTTTCCTTTGTTATAACAATATTTATTTAGTTCAACTTAAATAATAACTCAAGATTTTTGCAGTGTACCCGTTCATACCACTCTGACACCCATTGGAGATCCATCTGTTGGTGAATTGATTCCTGTGAGCCACATTGAAGACATTAATTCATCAGGTAATAATGAAATGTCATTATTAGTAAGTGCACTTTTTTTACCACATATAATGTATTTAGAAAATTTTGATGAATGCTTATTAATAGTGTAATTAGACTTACTGCATATTATGCGCACACTTTGAACTTTCCATTTTAAAAATTTGCTGCAGTAGACTGTAACTTAAGGAAATGAATATATCCTTCATTGCACCTCATGTTACCCTGAATGGCTTTTAGTAGTCCAGTCAATAGTCCACTATGTGTGGACCAACATATATTCCTTGTCATAGTTCTAGTGTCTTTGATTATTGTGATATAAAGTGCTACAATTTGCAGGTGTTTGGACAACATAATCTCATTAACAGGTGTTTGAAGAATATAATGTTTATTATACTCCCAAAAGAAGAATTTCAAGTGTTTGATATTGAGAATCATGGGAGGGGGGTGCAAAATAATTGGCCTATCCAAGCCCACATTATCTACTATGAAAGTTCTTATGGAAGAGATCATATGATCTTCTAGCAGATATATGGGGTTGGCCAAAAAGTTTGTTTGGTTTTTAAGTAAAAATAAAAGACACATTTTTCATTTTCACCAATAACTTTATTGAACAACGTATTCACCGTTTTGTTCCACTACCTTCTGCCATTTTTCAGGCAGCTTCATAATTCCATCTTGCCAAAACTTTTTCTTTTTGAGCTAAGAACTGTTACAGATGCCTTTTGCAGTCTTTCAGAGAATTGAAATTTTTTCCATTAAGAGAATTTTGTAAAGACCGAAATAAATGGAAATCTGAAAATACAATGTCTGGTGAATACGGCAGATGAATCAGAACTTCCCAGCCAAGCTGTAATAGTTTTTTGCCTGGTCATCAAAGAAACACGCAGTCTTACATTATCCAGATGGAAGATTATGCATTTTCTGTTGACTATCGTAATTTCGGGTAGATAAGCAGCGGCATATATGAGTAAAAATTAAATTTTCGGCCCGCAGCTTTTTTTTTCCTTTTTTTTTCTTTTGGTGGAGCAAAATTATGTAACAAAAAACGGTTTGGCTTGTTCCATTCTTTTTTCTGCGGGAAGATATCTCAATAGAGAGGGAAGGGAATAACGATGTTACAGCCACGTGCAATAAATTCCACCCATCCCCTTTAAAAACAAGACATGAAAATAATAGGTTATAGGATTGAGGTGGGACAGGCAAGAGAAAGGTGACTCCGATAAAACTCAGAAAAAATCTGTGACTGGGGGAAACTTTGCAGGGAATTGATCTTGTTAGCAAGGATCACCTTTGTTTCATGCTCCTTGCAACTAACTCTCTTTGAACTCATGATGTCACCAGCTTTGCTCCGAGGCTAACGCTCTCTCTCCCCTTTTGAAATGGGATATCCGACTACCATCCAAGATCGATTGTCATTGGTCAATGACAGCACGTGGAAATTTCGTCTGTGACGTATGCGTTCGTTGCATTCAGTTCTCGAAATCGCATTTTCTGGAGTATGTTACGCATAGTTCTACGATATCATCATGGAAAGTAAAATGATGAAATGCAGAAGTTATATTTCTAGTTTTAAGCTAATGTAAATAAATATGTTTTTCTGAATCCTAGAAAAACATCAAAACTTCGACGATTATTTCGGTTTTCGCTGAAGCAAACATTATTTCTAAAAACTGTGGTGAAATGCCAGAAGACAGCGAAAGTGATGCGGATGACCCCAAAGCCTTTTTAGATGATGAGCTTTTAAAACTTTTAAATTCGAATAGTGAAGTTTCCGATTTTGATGGATTTGATTGAAAAACTATGTGTACCAGATATTTTCAGAATGTTGTGTGTGTATTTTTTAAATTCTTGAGGTATAAATGTTTTATAATTGGTTTAAGCACCTTATGAATTCTTCAAGTAAATTTTTATAAAATAGGTAGTAGGGTAAGTGTTATCCTTAAGATTGAATCTTGTTTAATTGATTTTTTATTTATTATTTGAAAGATCAGGTACTATATTTTTATCTATGTAATGTATTCAAGACTCCACCGTGGTACTACCCCACCTTACTGCGAAGGTGTGGTGTGTACAGAGGTGCATTGTTGCAGGTGATTTTTTTTTCATTCCGCTCCTTTTTTTATCGCTGTGACGTATACGCCAGTGCTGCTTATTTACCCCGAAATTATGGTAATTCCGGACGCTTTTTGTCGAGTGCTGCTTTCAGTTGGCTTAATTGGGAGCAGTACTTGTTGGAATTAATTGTTTGGTTTTCCGGAAGGAGCTCATAATAGAGGACTTCCTTCCAATCCCACCATATGCACATCACCACCTTCTTTGGGTGAAGACCAGCCTTTGGTGCGGTTGATAGTGGTTCATTACACTTTGCTTCACAATCTCTTCCATTCCACATTATTGTACAGTATCCTTTTTTCATCACCCATCACAATTCGTTTTAAAAACGGAACATTCTCGTTACTTTTCAGTGAAGAATCGCATGCAGAAATACAGTTAGGCAGGCTTTTTTCGCTTAACTTATGTGGAACCCAAACATCAAAGCGATTAACGTAACCAAGCTGGTGCAAATGAATTTCAACGCTTGATTTGGATATTTTGAGTATGTGAGCTATCTCCCACATGGCATAATGCTGATTATTTTCAATTAATATCTCAATTTGATCACTATCAACTTCAACTGGTCTACCCGACCATGGAGCATCATCCAGTGAAAAATCTCCAGCACGAAACTTCCCAAACCACTTTTGACATGTTTGATCAGACACTTTTGACATGTGACATGTTTGACTTTACTTTTTGATTCAGTCACCTACTAATTTTGCCATCTAATTTGTTCTTTGTGTCAAACCAACATGCTTCCTAAATATGCAAACTCATTCACCTGGTCAATCACTGTGACATTTAGACTTACCTTGCATTCAGTACTAACAGTTCCTTGCTCAAAAACCATAACTTTGGGTTTTCCCTTATTTATACTCACTTTGAATTTCATACAAACTTCGTACATCTGGGACAGCATGCTGTGCAACTAACTTTTGCTCTGATTATTCCTACTGGAATTTGTTACTTCATCTTTTTTTTTATAAATTACCTTGTTAATTTCTGTATTTTAATTTGCTGGATAATGATACTTATTTTGATGATGCTAATTAAATACTAGTGATACTCAGTGCAAAAATTTCTTTTCCCCAGAGGTATAAATAATATATTGATATTGCGTGAAAATTATTGGCATTCTTTTCATATACCTTTCATCAATATCATAACCCACCACAGAAAAAATTTCTAGTTACACTCATGATGGCAAAGTATTCCGCATTATTGTTATCTGGTGATAGTAATGGGGCCATTTCATGATTAAAACCTAATATTGTATTATAATGGGTGAAGTGTTGTAGCAGGAAAATTAGTTTCTGCCTGCTGTTAAAAAAAATAATAATAATGTTGTAAAAAAGTGGGCTGCATTTAATAAAAACTATGCATGCCAGTTGTTTCAAGTCTGTCGTAGATCAATTAGAGCAGACATGAAAGACCTAAACTTTCATTGATGCATGCTGTTCTCATTTTTAGTCTTAAAAATTATACATCACTCCTTCATTTTTTAAGATGAGGTTTAATGTGAGTAATTGTGTGTTGTTTGGATCACATTTTGAATATTTTCTTCACATCCATTATGTCAAGATTTAATGATTACATTCCTAGGTAAGATTACCTCTAATTATCATACTCATCAGATGTTTAAGGTAATCAAATGTTTTTTGAATGATTTTTCATTTTGCATGAAAATTGTCATGTTACTAAGATAGTTATTCCTAAAAAAACATGTTTAGAGATGTGCTAAACATTTCAGGTACTGATAATGACTCACTAACTTCTTTTGACATCTTAGTACTTTTGAAGACAGAGAAAATACTGTTCAGCAATGTAGAGCGAGAAACTACCAAGTGAGAACTTTGTCATCATGTGCTAATCGGACCCCTGACATTTTACTCCATTGTGAATTTTGTGTCGTATTGAGTAGAGACATGACACGAATCAATACCAGCCAGTTCTTTGTGATAACAACACTGAACTAGGAATGAATAACTCTTGTCCACATAATTGAAATATAGCTGCAAAAAAGATATAATAAAGTTTCTATATTCACAGCTTCATTTCCTGGTGTGTTATGCAACCCACCAGGTATCTGAGCTGCAGCAACACTACCTTGTTTCATACATGTTGTGGCCCTCTCCATGGGACCAGGGACAAATTTTGATTCTTTTCTTGGGGTGGGGGGAGGGGAGGCAACATAGCCCCTGCTTACCCTCCTGCATCAGGTTTTTATCTTGGATGGTGCACTGTTGCTCAGCTTTGGTGTTTCTTAAAGTAAATATATTTGTCTAAAGTTTAAGTTGAAGTTTTATTATTTATGAATATTAATTTTAATGTAATTCAGTTTTCAGTTATATTAAGAAATGCAAGAAATAAAACTAAGAGCTAAAGTCCTAGTTAAGAAGTTAATATTTAATACTTAATTTTCTTACTTAAATTCTTGTGCATTGCAGTACTTTTATGTATGACAGCCATTGGGTAAAATCTTTAAGTATACCTATTTTAAAACCAATTCTTTTATTCACAATATTGTACCTATTCTTTTACTCTTTGCAAAACATTTAGTGTGCCAGCATTGTACCTATTCTTTTACTCTTTGCAAAACATTTAGTGAGTCACCTTCTCTTGGATGATATTTTATTATTCTCATGGAGCGTTAGTTGATAATCAGAGATCTATCCTTGCCATGAGCAACTATGTTGGATTACTATATTCATCTCAAAAGCAGTTTATTGGTCTTAGATTTAAATTATTGAAGGTTGTACAATGCTCAAAATTATGGCCATGTAAAGAATTCCATAGTTCTGTTATGGGAAGAAGGAATGTGTTGGTAATGGGCTAAACATGTTGTCAGTCTTTTAGGATGTATTGGGCTTCTCTGGCTGGTGAAGTTCTAAAATTAATCAATCTTTACCTATTTGGTTTTTGAAATTGATCTTTAGTAGATGTCTCAAAGAAGAAAAGTGTCTTTATGCAGATAGAGATTTAAATGATTATAGAGCCATTCGTAATTTCTTTCTTCTTCACTTAGCAACAGGTGGTAACTGTTCCCAATTTTTCTCAGCTTTACCACCACACAAGACATGCCAGAAGTTTTTTCTTTATTTATTTTCTTCTTTTTGAACACTAGTGCATCTATGTAGTTTTATTTCTTGTGCACGTGTGAATGGCCATATGCATTAAAGCTGTGTTGACACTGCTGATGTTGTCTGTTTCTTTAAATGTTTCTTCCTTTTAGAAATGGATTTTATGTTTGTTAATTATCCTTATATAATTCAAGGGTGACTTTTCCACATTTTGAAATTAGTGTTAAAATATTTGTGCTTTTATGGAACATAGGAATGTTTTTTGGATATGTTGGCATTTTCGTTAGCATTTCCTTTAGTTGTTTAGTTTGCTAATTGCCTTCCACTTTTGAGATACCCTTTTGCAAGCCAGTGTTCGAATCCCAGGATACGGCGGCTTGGTAGATTTTGTTGCTGTAGTTACAAAGTTATTAAAAAATATAAATTTCAGTGCAAATTAGTAGTCTTGGTGATATGCAGAGGATAACAGTCTCAAATTGCTTACTTAGACTTCACTTCTGCAGAAGCAGTTAAAACTTTACACTAAATGAAAAATATATTGTATAAATTTATGACTTTTGAATATTTAATAGAAAGTGTTTAACACTAAGGTAATAGATAAGAATAAATAGGAACACTGTGTGACTTACTTATCACTTTGATTTTGTTTCATCCATAGAGCTGATAAAAAGTAAATTAGGATACATACTCTCCTTCCTATATGAGTAATATTTTTAGTGCTTCTAAACTCTATAAGCAATCACATTATCTACATCTCTATGGCAATAAATCACCAATTAAGTGCACTAGTTTATGTGCAATTCTGTAATGACTTCACAACCAGAAAGACCCAACTTACCTTTAAGGTCTTGGCTTCTTTCCTTGAACACACTTCATGCATGTTAGCCAGAATGACTGTTAAGCAACAGGCCTTTTGGGTTTAAACATTCTCCATAACTGCATGCAAGTTGCTATTGTTATCCTTCAGGCCGTGAATATTCTTGTTTTCATTCGTAGAACGCCACAACCTGTCCATCAATGGTCTGTCCTTATGGCAATATGTCCAGCCCATTGCCATTTCAGGGATTTTACTCTGACCATGATGTCTTCCACTCTTGTCATTTTTCGGATCCACGAGTTCTTCTTATCTCTCCTGGTTACACCAAACATCAATCTCTCCATGCTGCTTTGAGTTGTCTGTAGTCTTTGTATGTCTCTTTTAGTTAAGGTCCATGTCTCTGCACAATATACGTAAGCCCTGGAAAGATGCATTGATCAAACACTTTTCTTTTTAGACATAATGCATATTGCTCTTGAAAATTATACTGTTTCTTCCAAAAGCTCTCCAGGCAAGTTTTATATGCCGATTAATTTCTTCATCAATGTGACCTTCACTTAACATCTGTTGTCCAAGATAAATGTAGGTATTGGTTATCTCCAGCTTTTTCCCATCAATCGATAAATCTTCCTTTTTTGTAAAAGCATTGTACATCACTTTTGTCTTCTGAAAGTTCATTTTTAATCCCACTTCTTTACTCTTGTCAGCAAGTTCCTGGGTCATACTCTGCAGCTCTGATGGGGTAGTTGCAAAAATGACTATGTAATCAGCAAAACGAAGGTAAGTTAGATAATCTCCATTAATCTTTATTCCTTTGTTTTCCCAGTTCAGTGATTGAAAGACATTTTCCAATGTGGCATTAAAGAGTTTTGGAAGATATATTGTTACCTTGTCTCACCCCTTTCCAATTTTTATGGGTGCTGTATTCTTAAATAGACGAATCTTTGCACTTGCATTTTCATAGATGTTATTAATAATATTAATGTATGCATCTTCAATACCGCAGGACTTCAAAGCCATTGTTAACTGCTGATAGTTTCACCGAATCAAAGGCCTTTTAATAATCGATAAAAGCCATGTATAATGGAAGTTCATATTCCCTTGCTCTTTCAATTAGTTCTCTCAGCACGTGGATATGATCTATAGTGCTGTAGCCACTCCTGAATCCAGCTTGTTCTCTCAGTTGAGCCATGTCCATTGTCACCTTCAAGCAGTGTGAAAGAACTTTAGTGAAGATTTTATAAACCACTCATAGGAGGCTAATAGGTCTGTAGTTCCTGAGATCCTCAATATTACCTTTTTTATGTAGCAGGATGATTGTAGCGTTGTTCCAATCCTCAGGAATCTTCCCTTCATTAAGGCATGGAGTGAAAATTTGGGTGAGTACTGTTTCGATTTCTCCACTTGCTTCTTGTATGATGTCTACAGTAATTCCATTTTCTCCTGGAGCTTTTCCCCGCTTCATGTTCTTGATTGCATGTGCAACTTCTGCTGGGAGGACTGGAAGAACTCTGGTACTGGTACCTTTCAGGATGTCTGGAGTACATGTATCATCCCTTTCATATAATTTGGAGTAAAAATCTTTCACTCTTGTCAAAATTTCGCCTCTAATTATTGTAACAGAACCCTCTTCTTTTCTCAGTGCCATAATCTGTTTTCTTTCTTTACTGAGATAGCAAAGCTATTTTTAGGCTTTGGTTGTTTTCAATTGCTTTCCTCACTAGTTCACAGTTGAAATTCCTTACATCTTCAGTGATACTTTTTTGTACCATCTTCCATAGCTCTATATATTCCATTTTGGAAGTCACATCTCCTTTAGTTGTCTTCATCTCTCTTCTTTTTTGCATCAACATTTTGTTTTTTTCTTATAATTTGTTCACATGCAACTTGTTCTTCGACCCAGCTAATTTTGTTGCTGTTTCCATAAGAGCTTTGGTTACTTTTCTGTTAACTTCAGAAATATCCACTTCTTCTGATGTTAGGCCTTCTAAAGCAGAGAATCTGTTCTTCAGTTCCAACTTGAAGGTATTATGGTGTCTTTTAAGGTTGGTTATGCCAATACATTTTGTTTGTCTTATGAGCTTGCCATGTTTGAGTTTAGTGTTGAGGTGCATCTTACATCTCACCAATCTATAGTCGCTACCTGTGTTGAACTTGTTTAGCACACTGCAGTTTTCGATGACGAATTTTTTTTTACACACAAAATCAATTTCACTTGTCATCCCATTTGGATGCCTCCATGTCCATTTCCTTTGGGGCTTTTTCTTGAAAAAAGGAGTTCATGATGAAAAACCCTTCTGCTTCTACAAACTCTGAGAGTATTTCCACACTGGTTTCTGTTGCTATGACCGAATTTACCTACTGAAGTTTCATTCTGTTGCCATTGCCCTATTTTTGCATTGAAATCACCCATAATGATCTTCAAGTGCTGCTTGCCTTTATTATTTAGATGACGAATTTTCTTATAAAATTCTTCAATCTCTTCTTCAGGATGACTTGTGGTGGGTGCATAAGCTTGAATAATCTGAGCCTGGTATCTTCTTGAGAGTTGGATAACGAGTCGTGCAGCTCTGTCAGAGGAACTTTCAACTTCTACAACTTTATCCTTCAGTTTCTTGTTTATTATAAATCCAACACCACTCGTTCTGCCAGTATCTGTCCCACGATAGTAGAAGAGATGTCCACTTTTCAGTTCAATGAGATCTTCTTTTTTTCTCCTTACCTCACTTAGCCCGACGATGTCCCACTTGATCCTTTGTAGTTCCTCTTCCAATTCAAGAAGCCTTGAATCAGAAGATAGGGAGCGTCCGTTATAGGTAGCCAAGGTCAGCATCAGATGGCAGCCTAGTCCGGTCCTCTGGTGATTTTTAGCACCCTCTGCCTTCATGTCGCACTGGCGACTGCCTTCCAGGTACATTCCAGCTGCCGTAGACTGAGGGCCAAGATTTAAGTTATGGAGCCATTTTGGAGGGGTTTGGCCATAACTCACCACGCTGGCCAAGTGGGTTGGTGAGTGTGGAATAGCATTTCCTCTAATCCCAATGGTATAATTATACCGCTATTGGCGGTCGTCAGAGCCCCTTTAGTGTGAACAGGATGCACCACAAAAAGGAGGGGTTGACATTTGTCAAGGAGAAGCTGTATTATGTTGTGCATCCCATGACCTTACATCCCTATATACATATATTTATTTATATATATATATTTTTTGTCAAATCTTCTAGTTCTTCATTTTTCACCCTGGATAAAAGAAAAATATCATCGACGTACCTGCAATATATTAGTGGAGGATCTTCAAGTTTACTAATTTTTGTTTCAATATCGCTCATTATTATTTCAGCAAACAAGGTTGACAAAGGTGACCCCATAAGTCCACCATAATTTTGTTTGTAAATCTGGTCATTGAAAATAAAAATATTATTTTCATAAATGTAGAATAAAATTTCTTTTATGCTTCAATTTGTACTTCATTCATTATATTGAACTGTTATAATTTTTCAGCTACTATGTCAATCGCTTGAGATACTGGAGTGCTAAGAAAAAGAGCTCTTACATTCATACTAGCCATATTATATTCACATAAATCTTGTTTAAGCTCATTAATTTTCTCAATAAATTCATAAGTATTTTTGACAGTAAATTTTGTCTTCATAATTATGGGTGCCAAATACTTGTAAATATTTTTTTCTAACATTATTAATGGGGAATTCTTTTTAGACACCATCACTCTCATAGGGGCATCAGGCTTATGAGTTTTCATTTTTGCAAACATTCTTGGAATCCCTGTACCCATAGGTGGATATGCCTTCTTTATTTCCTCAGGCAGTGTGCTAGGATTTTATATTGAGTGGTTTGAATGTGGTGTGATTCGATTCCGTGGTGGACCGTCCTTCTCAAGTGGTAGGTCCACCATATCCCACACTTGAGTCATAAGGCCTAGAAAATTATGGGAGGATCAGATTCAGGAGTGCCTGCATGAAAAACAAATTATGAGTATGAAGTATAGAAGATCTTGTGTACGGCATGTAATGAACGTCAGTGAAGCCCGAGTTGTATGTCAAGATCGCTGTAAATGGAGAAGTTTGATACAGCAACAGTAAGTAACAACTATCTGGTAGTTTGTATTCCTTCTTGGAGCTAACCTCTGAATCTCAGAGAACAGCTTAGTGATATGTATGTATGTATGTATGTATGTATGTATGTATGTATGTATGTATGTATGTATGTATGTATGTGTGTGTGTGTGTGTGTGTGTGTGTGTGTGTGTGTGTGTGTGTGTGTGTGTGTGTGTGTGTGTGTGTGTGTGTGTGTGTGTGTGTGTGTATGTATGTATGTATGTATGTATGTATGTATGTATGTATGTATGTATGTATGTATGTATGTATGTATGTATGTATGTATGTATGTATGTATGTATGTATGTATGTATGTATGTATGTATGTATGTATGTATGTATGTATGTATGTATGTATGTATGTATGTATGTATGTATGTATGTATGTATGTATGAATGAATGAATGAATGAATGAAATTTTTTAGCAGTGTGTGTTCGAACAGAAGGCAATAGAGAAAGAAATAAAATGGCGACAACACTCAAATGCTAGTGAGTATGCGTCTGATATAAATGTGGTATCACATAGGTCAAACAATGTAAAAAGTCAACACATTGTGGCGTTCTACGAATGAAAACAATCATGGCCTGAAGGATAACAATAGCGCGTGCAGCTATGAAAAATGTTTAAACCCAAAAGGCCTGTTGCTTAACAGTCATTCTGGCTAACATACATGAAGTGTGTTCAAGGAAAGAAGCCAAGATCTTAGAGGTAAGTTGGGTCTTTCTGGTTGTGAAGTCTATAAGCAATCGTTTTCAATTCCTGAAAATTTTGTTGACAGTTAAATCTAATGAGGAGCCATTGATGCAAGTACCTTTGAATTTGGAGTGTTGTAAACTATGGAGATTTTGCTCTGCAATAGGTATATGATGTGGGTCAAGTTGGTCAGCGTTAACATACCTGGCTACCAAGAGTGTAGTGGTGAAAGGTTCCATCTTATGCGCATGTGTGAGGTAAAGTCACTAGAATGTCATCAGTGGTTATTAAATTTCAAGTGACATGACATTATCTCAGTTGGATAAAACACCACCCATGCTGTGTCCATCTGAAATATGGTCACTTGAATATCATTGGAAGTTCTTTATTTTAAGCAACATTATCTCAGATGGATGAAACATCATTCTGCATTGTGTTACACTGAGTTATTTCATATGAATATCATTGATGGTTCTTTAATTTCAAGTGACATCATCTCAGATGGGCAAAACATCACTTTATGTTGTGTTCAGCTGAGAAGATAATGCCACCTGGATATCATTGGTTATCTTCATTTCAATTGGTATTATTTCAGATGGACAAAATATCACCCAAGGTATGTCCATTTTAGGTAATGTCACTTGTATGTCATTCATATATTTCATTTCTCCTGCATTCAAATTTGGGGATTCATTTTCAGGTGCTTTTTTGAGTGACTTTCCAGTTGTTCTGAAGCAAAGGAAAAATGAATTGATTTTGAACAATTCTTCGTTTTGGAATAATGTTCAAGGTGCTATTGATTTCAATAGTAAAGGAAATGATACTTCATGATCAACATTTGAACTATGAACAGGTTGATAAAACAAGCCAGAGTGACTATTCAGTTTGTCAGATTAAATACAGATTTAAAAGTGAATAAATCAGCTTTAGAATATATTGAGAGTTACATCAATCTTTAGATATATGTAAAATTGTAGCAGATATTTAATTTGACCATAGAAAAGCATCTATCTGTTTACAGATGTACATGGCCACATTGAGTATTTGTTGGATGTTTTTGTAAGATACTAATTTCAACCCACTTCATTGTATCAATATAAATGGTGTTGTTAACTTCAATTCAGAATGTTATCAACATCATTTATATTGAAAAAGAATCTATTTATGTAAAAAGTTATTATTATTATTTTTACCTGAGAGATTTCAGTTATATTTGAGATGGAGAGCTGATACCATATCTATGGCCATTTCACTACACAAAAGAAAGTTGAGATCCATTAGGTGGTGAACTACAAAAAGAAATATTTGAAAATTAGGATATGTGCTGAATGTGTTCTTTGCTGCAGATAATGGTTATATATACATTGGTGAAGTTCCTTGTCTATTGTTAATATACATGTTTAACTGTTAGTGAAATGTCACATTGTTCAAAAAGTTGTTAAATAATTTATTGTGCATAGGATTTGTAACTTATATACAAGACCTAACTTTTTTTTGTTGTACTGTCATTTAGCTGTACTGCACATTTTTGCTAGCACCAGTGGAATTATTCAAAGCTTTGTTAGAAGTCTTTCATGTTACCCTTTAAAGCAGTTGTATTTCTGGATTTCAGCACTTTTTTTAAAGTTCAGGTCATAGTGGCCTTTGACCTGAACTTTAAGGATTTTGAAGAGGTGAAAGTCGAAAGTCTGACCATGATATTTTTATCTTTTTCTTTTTTGGAAAATATGGGTGTTGTGCTTCTATCAAGTAGGTGTAGATCTGTCCCACCTTCACAATGTTCAGGTTAAAAACTTTCTGAACCAAATGACATGCATAGATTAGAGTGCCTGATTTTGATATGGAGCACTTGAAACATTATTGTGTATTTTCTTTCATTTTCACATGACAGTTTTCTTTGATAATTATGCAGTTTTGTGTGTTTTTGTCTCATGTAAACAGATAATGTTTGCCTCTTGTGCTGCAGACAAAATTTGTCAAATTCTAAAATTTTCCTTTGAAAGTAGTTTTTACGGAGACGTTATCATAAAAAATATGGGACATATACAGGGTGATTCATAAAGAAGTATAGTTTCCAGATGCTGTAAAACAGTAACAGTTGAAGACACGGACCACAACTGCAAACCGTTAGGTATATGTACTTATAAAGTATATGTCTCGCTACTGAGGGAAGCAGTGGCGGCCCGTGACCAAAATTGCTGGGGAGGCAAACCACTTTTCAGCCTGGATTCAAATACATTTATTCAATTTAATGCCATTTTTTTCACATTATAATTTTTTTTATTTACTTTCTCATGTGCAGAGTATAAAATAAGTAACTTGACTCGTGAAAAGATTTATAAAGATTTTACCGGAGACACACATACATGACTTTGAGACCAACACAAAACCTGTTTATGTAAGATTCCAGTGCTTCGCCTAAATATATTTTTTCTCGATCTGAATTGCCCTCTTGAAATATATTGCATCGAAATGGTTTTTTATTAAAGAGATCAACAGAAGATAAAAAGCAAGGCTGAACTATACATCTTTTTCATCTCAAATGAAATTCTATATACACCTCTACCTTCACTGACGCCAAAAGAAAAAAGCACCTCTACCTTCACTGATGCCAAACGAAAAACAGCAAGAGAGAAAGCTTTACCTTACGCTTATATTGTCTTGTATATATAGGTCAGGTGATGCGTAACATCACAGCCTCTCCTTGACAAATGTCAACCCCGCCTTCTCGTGGTGCATCCTGTTCCCACTAAAGGGGCTCTGACGACCGCCAATAGCGGTATAACTATACCATCGGGATTAGAGGAAATTCTATCCCACACTCACCAACCCGCTTGGCCAGCGTGGTGAGTTATGGCCAAACCCCTCCAAAATGATTCCACAACTTAAATCTTGGCCCTCAGTCTCCGGCAGCTGGAATGTACCTGGTCAAGGCAGCGGCCAGTGCGACATGAAGGCAGAGGGTGCTAAGAATCCCCGGAGGACCGGACTAGGCTGCCATCTGATGCTGACCTTGGCTACGTACAATGGACGCTCCCTATCTTCTGATTCAAGGCTTCTTGAATTGGAAGAGGAACTACAAAGGATCAAGTGGGACATCGTCGGGCTAAGTGAGGTAAGGAGAAAAAAGAAGATCTCATCGAACTGAAAAGTGGACATCTCTTCTACTATCGTGGGACAGATACTGGCAGAACTAGTGGTGTTGGATTTATAATAAACAAGAAACTGAAGGATAAAGTTGTAGAAGTTGAAAGTTCCTCTGACAGAGCTGCACGACTTGTTATCTAACTCACGAAAAGATACCAGGCTCAGATTATTCAAACTTATGCACCCACCACAAGTCATCCTGAAGAAGAAATTGAAGAATTTTATGAGGAAATTTGTCATCTAAATAATAAAGGTAAGCAGCACTTGAAAATAATTATGGGAGATTTCAATGCAAAAATAGGGCAACGGCAACAGAATGAAACTTCAGTAGGTAAATTCGGTCATGGCAACAGAAACCAGCGTGGAAATACTCTCGTTGAGTTTGCAGAGGCAGAAGGGTTTTTCATCTTGAACTCCTTCTTCAAGAAAAAGCCACACAGAAAATGGACATGGAGACATCCAAATGGGACGACAAGTGAAATTGATTTTATTATGTGTAACAAAAAATTCGTCATAGAAGACTGCAGTGTGCTAAACAAGTTCAACACAGGTAGTGACCATAGATTGGTGAGATGTAAGATGCACCTCAACACTAAACTTGAACGTGGCAAGCTCATAAGACAAACAAAATCTATTGACATAACCAACCTTAAAAAACACCATAATACCTTCAAGTTGGAACTGAAGAACAGGTTCTCTGCTTTAGAAGGCCTAACATCGGAAGAAGTGGACATCTCTGAAGTTAACAGAAAAGTAATAAAGCTCTTATGGAAACAGCAACAAAATTAGCTGGGTCTAAGAACAAGTTGCATGTAAATAAATTATCAGGAAAAACGAAAATGTTGATGCAAAAAAGAAGAGAGATGAGGACAACTAAAGAAGATGTGACTTCCAAAGTGGAATATATAGAGCTATACAAGACAGTAAGAAAAAGTATCACTGAAGACGTAAGAAAATTCAACTGTGAACTAGTGAGGAAAGCAATTGAAAACAACCAAAGCCTAAAGATAGCAAAGGGACATCTCAGTAAGGGAAGAAAACAGATTATGGCACTGAGAAAAGAAGATGGTTCTGTAACAAGAAATAGAGGCAAAATTTTGACAAGAGTGAAAGATTTCTACTCCAAATTATATGAAAGCGATGATATATGCACTCCAGACATCATGAAAGATACCAGTACCAGAGTTCCTCCAGTCCTTCCAGCAGAAGTTGCACATGCAATCAAGAACATGAAGCGGGGGAAAGCTCCAGGAGAAGATGGAATTACTGTAGACATCATACAAGAAGCAAGTGGAGAAATTGAAACAGTACTCGCCCAAATTTTCACTCGATGCCTTAATGAAGGAAAGATTCCTGAGGATTGGAACACCGCTACAATGATCCTGCTACATAGGAAAGGTGACATTGAGGATCTCGGAAACTACAGACCTATCAGCCTCCTATCAGTAGTTTATAAAATCTTCACTAAAGTTCTTTCACACCGCTTGAAGGTAACACTGGACATGGCTCAACCGAGAGAACAAGCTGGATTCAGGAGTGGCTACAGCACAATAGATCATATCCACATGCTGAGAGAACTAATTGAAAGAGCGAGGGAATATGAACTTCCATTGTGCATGGCTTTTATCGATTATGAAAAAGCCTTTGATTCGGTGAAACCATCAGCAGTTACAATGGCTCTGAAAACCTGCGGTATTGAAGATGCATACATTAATATTATTAATAACATCTATGAAAATGCAAGTGCAAAGATTAGGCTGTTTGAAAATACAACACACATAAAAATTGGAAAGGGAGTGAGACAAGGTGACACCATATCTCCGAAGCTCTTTAATGCTACATTGGAGGGTGTTTTTCAGTCGCTGAGCTGGGAAAACAATTGGATAAAGATTAATGGAGATTATCTAACCCACCTTCGTTTTGCTGATGACGTAGTCATTTTTGCAACTACCCCATCAGAGCTGCAGAGTATGATCCAGGAACTTGCTGACAAGAGTAAAGAAGTGGGATTAAAAATGAACTTTCAGAAGACAAAAGTGATGTTCAATGCTTTTACAAGAAATAAAGATTTATCGATTGATGGAGAAAAGCTGGAGATAACAGACACATACGTTTATCTTGGACAGCAGATATCAAGTGAGGGTCACATTGATGAAGAAATTAATCGGCGTACAAAACTTGCCTGGAGAGCTTTTGGAAGAAACAGCATAATTTTCAAGAGCAATATGCCATTATGTCTTAAAAGAAAAGTGTTTGTTCAATGCATCCTTCCAGTGCTTACGTATGGTGCAGAGACGTGGACCTTAACTAAAAGAGACATACAAAGGCTGCAGACAACTCAAAGAAGCATGGAGAGGTGCATACTTGGTGTAACCAGGAGAGATAAGAAGAGGAACTCGTGGATCCGAAAAATGACAAGAGTGGAAGACATCATGATCAGAGTTAAATCCCTGAAATGGCAATGGGCTGGACATACTGCCAGAAGGACAGATCATCGATGGACAGCCGAAATTTTAGATTGGATTCCAAGGGACAGGAAAAGACCCAGAAGAAGACCACATGGGAGATGGGTGGATGAAATTCGAAAGTATGCAGGGGTGACATGGAGGAGACTGGCACAAGACAGACCGTTGTGGAGGAAACTTGGGGAGACCTTCGTCCAGCAGTGGATTGATAATGGTTGACAATGATGATGATGATATGAGGTCTATCTTTCGTTCTTTCTGTTTGGCGAAGTGATTTATTATATGGTTATACCATGTCTGTTCTGCTTCCATCCTCTTCACAAGCGCCTTCTCGATGCACAGAACTGATAAACTTGACAACCTTTCTTGCCCAATGGAGTTCCTCTTGTAGTTTTTTATTTTCCTCTTCAGGCACGACAAACTGTGTTCCACAGAGGCCGATGTTGCAGGAATTGTTACTATGAGGGAAAGAAGTCTACAGTGCCTGTGCTAGATTATTATTATACACTGCTGGCTACCCAAAATGCAACACCATGAAGAACACGAGATAGAAAGCCAGATTTACTGGACACATAACAACAGATACAAAAATGAAACGATTGAGCTTACAGGCCCGTGCGACTTGCGGAACATGCAGACATCAATAGTTCGTGTGGCCCTCATGGCTGGCAATAACGGCTGCCACACGCTGCGGCATCGAACGAAAGAGGCTTTGGATGTGGGCTTGGGGTATGTCAGTCCAGGCTGCTTCCACACGTTGCCACAGTTCATCAGGCGTAGCCGCGGGTGTTGCTTGCAGGGCCACTCAGTTGCCGATCAGCAACCAGACGTCTTCGAGGGGCGACATATCGAGAGAACAGGCGAGCCATGGCAGCAGTGACACCTGGTGGGCCGTGACGAATTGTTGCATGATGCGTGCCACGAGCGGGCGTGCATTGTCCTGTTGAAACATGGCCGCTGGCAGGTCCTGCAGGTAAGGGAGGACTACAGGCTCCAAAACGTGGGAGATGTAGTGGTGACTGTTGAATGTACCGGCGATGCGTACCAGAGGGGTGCGGATGTCATATCCAATTGCACCCCAAACCATAACGCCAGGCGACGGACCAGTATGGCGATGCATAATGCAGACGTCATACAGTCTCTCGCCGTGGTGCTGCCACACACGGATCCGACCATCGTGGTGTTACAGGCAGAAGCAAAATTTGTCGGATAAGACAATGTCGTGCCATTCTGTAGTCCAGATGTGGCGTTCAGCGGCCCACTGCTGCTGCACTCGCCGGTGGTGTAATGTCAATGGTAATCACAGCAATGGGCGCCATGCGATAAGTCCCCGCTCCTGCAGACGACGTCGAACGGTACGTGCTGACACAGGTTGTAGCGCAACACACCCTAATTCCTGCGCTAACGTTCGTGATGTGGTGGTGCGAGCCGTCAATGCCCGCTGCACAACATGCCGGTCCTCTCGTTTGGTGGTGTGCCACGGCTGCGGCAATCACTCACGTCGGTCCGTCTGTCTATCCTGCACCGACCGAATCCATTCTCACCTCACTGTGGCTGGTGAGAATGGATTCGGTCTGTGTGTCGTGATAAGCCACTATTCATCCTCTGTCGAACTCCGAAACGTGCTGGAATAACTGCCGTATTCTGCGACGAGGCATCAGGTAGGTTCCCATGCACAGGTCCGGCAGCACAACACACTTTCACTACTTACATCCCGGTTTCTGTGCACCCCTCTTATAGTGCTTCTCGGTGGCGTGCTGGGCGCACATGATTTGCATATGCCCTGCAATGCTAATCATTTGCATGTCCTCTCGTGGGCGATGCATGCTGCGAATTTCAGGCCAATCGGATGCTTCCTTCTTGGTGTTGCATTTTGGGTGGCCAGCAGTGTATATGGCAGATAGAAGTTCTGTTGTACTTTTGGCATTGTTCCACAGATCTCTGTCTGAATACAGAACCTGCAGCTCACTATGCAGTTTGGTGCTGTCAAAGTATTTTTCATAAGTTTGAAGCACAGCTTTAAAACAATGTACAGGAAAAATTCTAGAATGAGCTTCAAATTAGTGTACATCGACCAGCTGAAGAAATTTTAATTTCTCAATGTCAGAAAACCGGCATTTTAACTGAGTTGTAACATTGTCTATTACCTCATAATACAGTCTTCTGCATTGCATGGTGGGTGGAATATCATTGCTTCCTTTAAATCTTTTATTTGGAGAATCAACTTCACTGCACACGTTATGATAGAGATCATCAAACTGTCTTTGATCTTGAAAGTACAGCAATTTTTCACATAAGCCAGTAATTCGTTTGTTACAAAACGTAACATCGGAACTATTTGATTGCAGTACAGAGAAAGTAACCTCAGTTAAATCAAATATTTTTTTATATGAGAAGAGAAGAAAAACGGAATTAAAATCTTGAAGCCACCGTTTTAGTCCTGCTGCTTCATGAATTGTCTCATCATCATAGTTGGAATCATCCTTGATTTTTTCAAATACTTCAATTAGCAGCAACCTGTGGTCAGCTATATTAGACAATGAACAAGATTTGAAGTTCCACCTGGTCTGTGATACACGAGGTGGTCTGGGTCCACCAACAGATTCTAGTAAATGAACACGCTTTGTCGATTTGGAAAAAAATGCACAAATTGCATTTAAATTTGCAAAAAAAAAAAAAAAAAAAAAATGTGATTCCTTCAACACTGACTCTGCTCTGCTCAAAACTAAGTTCAGCCTGTGTGAATTGAACAAATAATGCTTGAGGAGCACCACACTTCACTTTTGCTGTGCACAATCCATTCAGCTCTGATGCCATCACTGCTGCGCCATCATATGTCTGTGTAACTAGTTTTTCTTTGTAGCTAAATCTTTCCAGCTCACGATGCAGTCATTCTTTAAGCGAAGTAACACACTGGCACACTGATCAAAACTTGCGTCAAAAAATCCCAAGAATCTTTCTACTGGTACTCAATCTTTTGCGAATCGAACTATAATTCATACTTGTGCATGGGAGCTAATGGTGTCGCTTCATCAACCTGCCAAGAAAAAAACTGGGCATTTTCAATATCTGCATTGATTTCATTCTTAACTATATGAGCAACTGATTCGATTAAATCATTCTGTATTGCTTTTGAAGTTCCTGAAAATGTTGTATTATTCTCCATAAACACTCTCAATGTTTCGTCACTCTTGGAGAGTAAATCAGGCAATTTCCCATATTTTCAGAGACTTCGCTCTCATCGTGTCCACAAAATGGGAGCTCTTGCCCGGCCAGTAGTGTTGTAATATCAATCAACTTTTTCATTACATCACGATTCTTTTTTACTTTTTCATTATGACATAAGTCACTTGTTCGCTTCGTTGAGAGAGTAGTCTATCCTTGTTTTGCCTAGCAACTCTAATTTAGCAACTGCCAGAATGTGATCTTTACACTTTTTGTGCCTGTCCAAAGCACGTGGTAAGTTTTTCAAATCATTGAAGCCTTTCTCTTGCCAGACTTCATTGCCAGTCACAGGAAACAGCAAACATGGCCAACAATATAGTTTGTTCGTTGATTCACTACCAGTTAGCCATTGTTCTTTTCTGTACCAGTCAATATTAAAACCTCTGTTTGAAGTTTTGCCCTTTGAAGTCATCTTTTTCATTTCAGGTGTAGGCCTACCATCATTCTTAATTTGATTCTTTTCTTCAAAATCTCCTACTGAAAGACTTTTCCAGTAAGCTATCCACCATATTAGATATGTTTGAAGCAGAGGCCATGGTCTGACAAACAACTCTTCATAAAACATAAATAAAATTAGTTACACAAACATTAGTGTGGAAAAAAAAAAAACTATGAAGAAGGCGTTATGTAATGCCGCTCGAAGCTGTCAGAATGAGTAGTTAACACAGTGGAGCTGCGTACAGGGCAACAGCTGTTCCCGTGAGGCAAGATAACATCTGCCTCACAGGAAGGAAGTCCAGAATGCGCATGCACTCTTTGTGTTCGCTGTTCCACCGCCTACCCTTCGGATCTACTGATTCAGTGGAAGTAAACAGGTTTGGCACAAAATCTACGAGAGGCATTTTGCTTCTTGCCTCACGGACAGAGATCGCAAGCTGAGTATATTTCGTAACTATGCGCTACCGATTGTTTTCCAGAAGCGTCAATTTAAAAAACTGAATGAACGCATGAACGACATTTAATTCAAAAGAGTTAACTAGCATAAACTTTTGCTCTCCTTTACCCAAAAGTACTAAATGAACAAAACGAATAATTCTAACTAAGAGTCTTGAAATTCTGAAAAGGCACTGCCTCCCTTGCCTCCTCCCAAAAGCCGCCACTGGAGGGAAGTGATGTAGGCGATAGCGCACGTGTCATGTGATTAGCCAGTCAAACTGGCAACGTATGCAGTGGAGAAGGTATTTTGTGTTCTTGAATTGAGCAAAACGCAATCTGTAACTGTTGTGCAACAGCATTTTTGATCACGATTCGGAAAAGAACCTCCAACCAGAAAATCTATTTACGATTGGCATAAAAAATTGAAACTACGGGCTGTTTGTACAAACTTAAAAGTCCTGGATGACCTCATGTATCGGAAGAAGTCATCGATAGTGTTTTCATCACCATTCATTGAAGCCCGGGAAAATCAACGTGGAGGGTGAGTCGTGAAGTGCAGATTTCACAGCCCACTGTCTGCAGAATTTTGAAAAAGAAGCTAAAAAAAGAATTTTGAGAAAGAAGCGATGTGCGAGATTATCTCGATGAACATCTTCCTCACCGATGGATCGGACGAGCCGCGGACTACGACATGCCACAGATCCAATCCAATGGCCACCCAGAAGTCCTGACTTAACACCTTGTGACTTTTCCTGTAGGGGTATGTAAAGGACAAGGTATTTGCCCCTACCCTTCCTGTTGATCTAGCGGAGCTAAAACAGCGTATCACAGCCACTATCACTGCACTTGATTAAGATACGTAGTGTGATAAAAAAGTCTTGAGACAAGGTACGTAGCGCGCCAACAGATAGCAGTACACGGATGCGCGAGCAGCGGTCGAGGGCAGTGACCTTCACGAGTCATTGTGGCATGTGTCGTCGTTCTGTGAACATCGGGAGCTGTGCTACATGGTATTTGGTAACCACATGCAAAACACAGCTGCGATTTTGGTATGGGCTGCAAACTAGAGCAGTGAACGAACATCAAATTCTACGTCAAACTTGGCAAATCGAGAACGGAAACTCATGAAATGTTCCTGTCGCGGGTCATCACTAGGGATGAGACTTGGGTCTATGGCTACGACCCGCAGACCAAACAACAGTCATCGCAGTGGAAGAGCCCGTCATCTCCACGACCGAAGAATGGCCTGATAGGTCCGTAGCTCAACCAAAAGCAGGCTCATCGTGTTCTTCGACGTTCGTGGGGTTGTGCACCTGGAATTCTACTCCCAGAGCCAGACTGTCACTGCCCGTTTTACTGCGATGTTCTGCTGCATCTTAGGGAGGATATTCGCCGCAAACAACCTGAAATGTGGCGCAGGGGTGATTTCCTGCTCCATCACGACAATGCAGCAGCTCACAGAGCATTAGCAACATGCCAGTTTTGCAGCCGCAATAGCATGTCTACCTTTCCTCACCCACCTTACTCTCCAGATTTGGGCCCCTGTGACTTCTTTCTGTTCCCGAAGCTGAAGCTCAAGGGTCGCCGTTTTAAAACCATGGACGAGATCCAGAGCGAATCGCAGACGGTGCTTGACACGATTCGTGGACATGACTTCCAGGGAGCATTCCAACAGTGGCCAAAACCCTGGCAGCGGTGTATCGCTACCCAAGGAGACTACTTTGAGGGAGATCATAACCAGACTTAAGTAACGTAAGTACTTTGTTGTATGTTGGCCTAGTCTCGGAACTTTTTGATCGGACCTCGTATCTTACCTCGCATTTGGGCGGAAATGGATTACTGCTCGATGTGTGTCGTGTGACTAAGGATGCACACATAGAACATCTGTGACTGTCTCTAAAAAAACTTGAAACATTCCCCTACAATTCTGTTGCAGGTAACATAAAATATCTTACATTGTTCTTGTTTTATAGTGTGTTGAAACTGAATACTTCTTTATGAATCACCCTGAATAATTCTTATAAAATTTTTGGATCTATCTTTATTACACTGTATTATTTAGTTTTTTTGATATCAGTGTACACATTTTTGAAAACTGTTGATAAGGTAAATGTATGGATGATCCAAAGAAAATTAGGGCATTACAGAAGTAGTTGTTTTTGCCATTGGACTTTGACATGGTTACTTTTTATCAGATTGTGTCTTTGTTTTGTGCATGCTTTTTTTATTCATCATTTGTGTGAATATTTTCAGTAATAAATTGAATTTTTTATTTGTTTGTACATTATCAAACAACTTTTAAGAACATAAGGTTTGTAAGACATATCTTTTTCCTCTTAAAAGCAGATCATAGGAAACAAAATTTAGCAGGTTAGTGTGTGTTAGATGCTTATCTTTCATTAGAAATTATTTTAGCCTATGTAAATAATGTGAAAAATAAGTACTTTGTAATTTGTAAAGTATCTCCATAGTTTTATTTATTTGCCTGTGTTCTGATGTATTTATCTATTATATTTTTGATATTTTTTGATGTAGTAAAAATGTTTCATTACTGATTAATATTGTCACTGAGTGCAGTGTAATAGATTCATATAAGTGGGTTCTCATATTCAATGAAGAACTCAAGTTTGCCAGTGGGAAATGGCCAAGAAGAATGAAGTTTGAAGCAAGTTCATTCCACTGAAACAGTCATTCAGACATGCTGTTGAGTTTTGAAACAGTCCCAAGCAGAAACAGCAGTAAATATTTTTTTTATAACTCTCAGAAAATACTTTGACACTGTCCCATACTTTTGCTTAAAAATGACAAACATGCTGACTCGCTCAGTTACTCGTTTTATCTAATAATGATAACTAAGTTGCCATCGTGAGAATATAAAAAAAATGTGTTTATGAATTGAAAACTAGTGATATGACATAGTCACAACAAAGTAATATTTTGTGTATATTTTATTTGTTGGGTATTATCCTTCAAACAGCTGTTTGTTTCTTATTCACTGGATATTGCATTCAAATAATATCAATATTTATGTGATTTCTCAGTTCAGTGGAAACTTTTAAATCACTATTGCAAATATGTCAGTGTATATTTTCAATAGTGATCTAAAATAATATTTCCTGGTTAAATGGAAACTTTTAAATCCCTATTAAAATATGTCAGTACATACTGTTTGTGATATTTTCTGATGATATCATATTCTCTCATTTTTGGTGATATTCTCTTTGGACTTCAAAATTTTCATTGTTTTGGCGGGAATGGGAAATATGTATGTGGTTGGTATGGGATATCAACATACTTTTTTCCAAAAACTGTTAAAATGTTTTCTACATAAGTCTTGGAAGGCTATAATATTTGAATTGTTCCACTGATGTTTTTTTTTTTTTTTTCGAATTGTATTCCTAGAACTTTACAGATTTACAGAAGTCTTATGGCTATATGATTTTTGATTGTTGATTCTGTGAATTTGAGTGATAATAAATATAACTGATTTCTTTCTATCTTTTTAACATAAGTAACGAAATGCCTATTTATTGTGAGTTGTATGATCCTTAGATGAATTTTTTATAAAGTTTGGTATTCAGAAAGTATATAAATAAAGAGAAAAAAAAAACCTCATTAAACTTTATTGTAAGTGTCTTGATTTAAACTTTTTTATGGTTACATACACCTCTTTGTTAGAGTCATGAACTTGTGTTTCATTTATTCCTTCATTACATTGTAGGGACTTGTGTTGGCTAGTGGTGAATCTTTTAGTGTTATTGAGTATAATTAATTATTCATCACAGGTGTTGTATAACTTATTTTCCCTATTATACTAAAAGTTGCTAAATTAAATATAAATTTAATGTTGTTGATATAATATCTAATAAAATGCAATTTGTATTTAATAGTGTCATAAGTAATATTTTAATCTTCATGAGCAAAGCAAGAATAATTTTAATATTGCAACAGTAAGTTGAATGAAACCAATGAAGAGCTTTGATATAAGCTGTGTGGATTTTTAAACATGTTCCTCATGGATTTGTTGTGTTTATGGAGATTGTAAGTGAGTTAGTGTTGCATTTTTAGGGGCCCTTTTTCTTTACCTGTGTGGCACATTTCTGTGAGAGATGGAAGTGTCTCAGGTTTGGCCAAATTCCTATGATGGCTGCTACTTTGTTTTTCCTGTGTTGACTGCACACTGGCCAATCCTACATCTACATACATAATTAAGCTCTGTAACTGATTTACTTTGCATTGCCATTAATGTCAAACAAGTTAGGCAGTTTTCTCAGCTACAAATTCAGAACTGGACCTAGTTTCTATTTAGAAATTGTTCACATTTGTACCTTACAAATTTGTAGCTAAATGTAGAAATACATTGCAAACAGGAAATTTTTGGAAAAAAAAAAAGTGAATGCTGTTAGCATGTTATTCCTAGCATATGTAATTGACCAGCTACTAGGTGTATTTAAAAAAAAAAAAAGGCTGTTTGCGAGCTCTCATATGAGACATTTTTTTTTAAAATCTAAATGTTGAGATGTGCGTTAAATAAGTGTTCTTAATCACAGTTGAGGAGCAGATTTCACAGGTTTGGAAATATTGATTTAAGGAAGTAGCAAAGCCCTCACTGCATTCATAATTGATTACTAAAAAACGATTTATGAATTTTCGTTCAAGTATTGATTTAAAAAAAAAAACAAGTAATCTTTTTTGTGCCAGTATAAACATTTCTTCATAAGTTGATGCAAAACCACTTCATTTTTATTCTTAATCTTCTTCCTTCTCCAGCATTGCTGTCCATCTTGTAGGTGGAATGCCAAAATATTGTATATAACTAAAATGCATAATTAATGTCCTTATAATTCCTTTGCATGGGAAAAATGATTGTGGACAAAGTTCAACAAAATTCTGTGTCTACAACTTTTCTTTCTCTTTCTGCATTATTATATAATTTTACTGTATATTAAGTGTTCATATGTAGAACTTTTGTAGGGCATACTAATAAACTGTAGGAGTATTAATTCCATTTATATTTTTACTGTATGTGGTATTTAAGCTGTAATTTATTTACTTAGAAGATTCCATATCCATTCCAAGTTTTGGTGAGGATACAGACAACGCTGTTGCTGCCCTTGCTATTGCTCAACGTGTGCCATCCTGGTCTGTTTCTTCTAATGGATCTCAAAGATCTAGGAAAGGATCACAAATAAAAAGCAGAAGCGAAACTCTGACAATGACTACTGGTATGTTACTGTTCTTTGTGAATTTGGCTATTACTGAATGTGTACCGTTTAGTAGTTATAGGAATGATTTCTAAGAAAATGGAAGACAGTCTGAAATCAGACACAGACATATAACTGCTTCTCTTCTGGTTCATACACCCTGTTACACTGTTTCTTTTTTGCACTTGTGGAAAACCAAAAGCTTTAGCAACAGGCAATACTTGTTTGGGATGCACTTCCATACCTGGCCTGCATCATCCGCTGCAGTAGAGCAACGCGGAATCACGGTTAATATGGTGTTTCCGAGTGATACCGTGCTGCTATCTATCGGAAGACATGAAAAATACAGCATGCAGTGTATTCACGATATGAATGTTTCTGAGATATTCTGGCTAGCCCTTTAAAAGGGCCTTTCACGACAGATGATTTTGTTCATATTCTGAAATATTTACAGGGACAGTAGAGACATGTTTCGTGCATAAATAAAACCTGTCTTTCTGGCATATAATTGAGTAAATTAATTATGTCCTGGAAAGAACCGTTTTATGATGCGAATCATGACCTCAAAGCAATGTTTTGATGAAGGACAATAATTTCGTCGGAATAAATATTCCAGAATATGGTCTTCCATATGAAGTTTGTGAGTTCCATCACTAAGTTTGCATTTGAGAGGTTGCCAATTGCTCTTAACACCTTGGGTATGAGCCCCAGTACTAGGATCAACAAAGTTCGGTGAGTGGTTAGCTGTAAGTTGTTCGTATCCACAGCTTCCGAGGTTACGATATGCAGCCCACTTATCTGTCATGACGGTAGTTCGTGGTTGTACATATTTGTGTATGAGCGGCAGCAATGTGCTCGCAGATCTGTCATTCTCAGGGCAGATCTCAATCCGGAATCGCTTAGTATCACATCCGAAGACACCAAGGACCCAGGCATCCCATGTCTCAAGTGCACAGGAAGACTGCTCAGATTTCCCTGAAACGTGATTCCGGTGCCACCTGAATTGTCCATAATAGTGAGACCTGTCGACTCTGAGAGTCATAGAATGACCATCTGAACGTGTTGTACTGGTGTGAATCTATCACTGCCGCTCACACCACGAAACACAAGTATCCTCATTCTGGGCAACCTTGGAAAAAGGGCTTCCAATTCCACATGATAAAAACGCACGAAAAAAGAACAACAGACGAAACATGAAGCAGCACTTACAGAATCGGGGGCAACACAAGCAAAGAATATCTAAACACAAGTAAGCGAATGGACTTCATGCACGGAGCAAACGGCGATGATGTAATGCAATTACTTGCCTCGGCGGCAAAGCAGCGGAAGCGACACCTATCGGCACTTGCTCTGTTGAAGCAGATGAGGCAGGCCAGATATGGAAGTACAGTTTAGTCCCATTAGAGTGAAATCCGATAGAAGAAAAAACCCGTTATAACAAAATTTTTAGCATTCTCCTGCAAAATTCCCATTAACAAAATGTATTTTTAATTCCGTTTAAGCGAAATCCATTAAAACGAAATTTTCGTTACAACAAAGAAACATTTTGGGTTTTAAAAGAAAATTTTTCCATTATAATGAAATTTTCAGCCCTGAAAACAAGCAGCACATTCCTTTCGAAGCACTGTTCCCCACATTTAAAAAAGAAAAGGCAACTTATTTATATGACTTTTTTCACTTGGATGACTAACCCATTTTTGCGCACCCATGGTGACTGACCTACGACCATATGTCGGTGTTCCCATAACAACCTACCTGCCCCGTGCAGTAAGCCCCTCTTCCCTCCTTTTCTTCTGCAACTGGAATGCAGTTTTTCTGACCTTGAAAAGAGAGATAAGATGCAGTTGAGAGTTAGATTTCGTTGCGAAAGGAGGGTTTTTTATTTTTTTCGATTGTTCTTAAAATTTTGCTCATCGGCTTACGTTCCAGTTTGGCGTCTTCTTCTAGGCAAGTTGATCAGCTTTTGCTACAGGTTTTAACAATGAATTCAGCCAAATGAAAGCATTTTTTTTTTTTTTTTTTTTTTTGGAGGAGAAAAAAAGAATTATTGATAAAATGAAAGGAGATGTGGCAAAAAAATATGGGATCACTCCATTGACATTATCAACGTTTTTGAAGAACAAAGAAAAAGATCACAGAGCAGATTCAAAGACCGGCGACCGGACCTCAAAGAAAAAGATTACGGCAAGCTCAATTCCAAGATGTGAACTCAGCCACTTTCACCTGGTTCCAAGACGTACGATCAAGAAACGTACACATTAGTGGACCATTGATTCGAGAAATGGTTGTGCAGTTCACCAAAACTTTAGGAGTTATGGATTTTAAATTAAGCGGGGGGTGATTGAATCGGTTCAAAGACTGGTACGGAATTGTGGCAAAAACAATTTGCGGAGAAGCGAGTGGTGCTCTGATGAAAAATGTGAATGAGTGGAGAGTAGGAGACGTGGCAAAACTCACCCAAACTTATAGCCCAGATGATGTCTTCAGTGCAGACGAGTCTGGAATTTTTTTCCAGTTAGAGCCCGACAAAACTTTGGCAATGAAGAATAACAAGTGTGTTGGCAGTAAAAGATCAAAACAGCAACTGACCGCTCTCTTCTGCTGTAATCAATCTGAAACTGAGAAGAGGAAAGTGCTAGTGATTAGACGGTCCCCCAAACCTCTGTGTTTGAAAGATGTGCGATCGCAACCTTGTGACCACAAAGCCAATAGAAAGGCATGGATGATGCAAACTATCTTCAATGAATGGCTATTGAAGTTCGACTCTGAGATGAAGAGGAAAAAGAAGAAAAAATTTTTCTTCTGGTTGACAGTTGTATGGCTGATAACGAACCTCCTCAGCTTGAAAACATTCGTGTGGAGTACTTTCCAGCGAACTGCACATCAGTTCTCCAACTCTTGTACCAGGGGATAATAAACCATTACAAGTGCATATTGATGAAATTGATTCTTCTTGGAATTAAGAAAAACGATTCTATAAAAGTGAATGCCAAAGATGTATTGCATATGATTTCTGGAGCATAGGGCAAAGTTTCCGAGGAAACAATAAAAAACAGTTGGCGCCATGAATTGACTGTGAAACTGAACTCAGAAATGATACAACCGACATCGATGTGGATTTAAATGCTTCATTAGGAGCTGTGTGGAACGCTCTCCAGTCATCTGCTTCAGTTTCCACCGGTGTTTCGCTAGAGGATTTTTTACATGCGGATAACAATATTCAGACCACTTATGAACTGACTGATGCAGATATAATTGAATCAATTTCGTATAACAGAAATGAGGAAATTGCAGAAAGCAGCAAAGACGATGAAATTCTTTCAACTCCTCCATTGCGTGTAAGTGCGTGTGAAGCACTTTGCTGTTTAGAAAAGGTTTGCCACTTTGTATTAGGACACAAACGAACGTCCCGGATGAAACTTTCACCCATTTACATTCTTTGTAAGAACTTTTAATTTCGGAAGCAACAAATTCCCATTTTCAAACAAAAATAACAGATTTCTTTAAAATGTAAATACTATGCACATACAGTACATACTATATGTACTGTATAAAAAGAGAAAATCTCTAGTGTACAAAAGTGGTGTAAACTTTATGAAAGGTATGCATGGAATTAGATGCACTGGAGAGTTTTCTATTTTATATTATGTTTTAAGATACAGTACACTATAAGCACTTTGATTACAGTTGATTCCCGTGAGTCATTAAAAAAAATAAGTGCAAAATTAAAAATTCCATTATAACAAAATTTCGATATAACGAACAGATTTTGGCAGTCCTGTGAAGTTCATTCTGACGAGACTTGACTGTATAGCCCTTGTTTTCAATCTGGATGTGACATATTTGACAGTGAGATGACAACTATTCCCTTCAAGTTTTTATTATTTTTTTATGTTTTGTGCTGTTATTAAAAATATAAGTTAAAAAGAAAAGCCTGAAGTCAAAAAAGAAAAAAATTTAAAAACTATTAATAACATCTATAGACACACCAGAGATCTTCTGAATTAATTTCTATAGATATCTGTACATGCCAGCCAGTGTAAAATCTTAAATTCAGCTTGTGATTGTGTCATTCAACATTTCCCAAGCAATTTCATAAGAATTTTTAGTAGAAAATTAGTAAATTGTGGGATGGAGCTAAAGAGTTTTAATCAAATTTCAACCAAAGTATGCTAATAATTCTCTTGTAACTAGCATGGGAAGTTAAGTATGCAACTTTTAAGTGATCATAGACAAAACTGTGGTCCTGCTATTCTTGGTCTTTTCCTTTTTCCTTATCATCAGAAATGGGTGCAAAGCCCATACCTTCTCAGCCTCTCACAGATGTGACCATTTGAAAGTTGGTTTACATGGAAATGCAACACTAATTATGTGGTAAACTCCACCTAAGATCAAATATGGCCATAAGACTGATAGGAAAGTATCAACAAATTGAATTGCAGAACCAATATTCACTTAACAGTAAGTAAAATTTCTTCCAAGAAATTAGAGCTAAAAAAAAAAAAAAAGTAAAAGTTTGAAAACATTAACAATCAGTGATGGACACATTTTAGCAAATGAATAGAGATTATAAGCAGATAGAAAGAATATTTCAATCAACTCTTAAATTGTGAAGAAATCCTAATATCTTCTGAACAGGTATACCAGTGAACAGGTAATTCAAATGTCTTCATTATATGAAGTAGAAGAAAGTATGAAGCAACTCAAAAATAACAGTACAAGTGGGATTGTTAGTGAATTTATCAGGTATGGTGGCAGAACACGAATTAAGGTAATGCATTTATGCATTACCTCTCATTTTTCTATTAGTTTATAAACTAATCTGTGTGATTTGAAATAAAGAAGAAATCCTGTTAGATTGGGAAGAGTAATTAATTATTCTAACATATAAGAAGGAAAACAAAAGATATAAAAAAATCCAAGGAAATATCCCTTTTATCTGCATGTTGCAAAATGTTATCTAATATATTCCTAAAAGAAGTCATACCTTATATCGTAATGAAACTTGGTTAATACCAGGCTGGTTTTTGGAGCCTTATGCCCAATAGATCCACAGCAGATCAAATATTTGCATTAGTACAACTAACTAGTATGCAATCTCCTTTTTGCCTTTGAAAAAGCCTATGATTGCAGAGAAATCTTATATTTTTGGAATACTTCAGAAGATAAAAAATGTGATTAAAATGAGTACCTAATGAAAGTAGAGGCATGATTGTGCTGAATGGAGTCAGATCAAAAAGTTTTATGATCATTTCATAATTAAGGCCGGGATATTCCTTTAACATGTAGCTTGAGAAACAGAGTGAACTGGAAGAAATGAATACATTAAGAGTTAATTTATTTTTAGCACTCATTTCTTTCATTTCAAATATAGAAATAAGAATTTGTTGGAAGTATGAGAGACAATTTATGTTAGTTTGTTGAATAACTCAGAACAGCTTCTATGTTTAAGTAATAGAAGGTTCAAACCTAATCTAGACATATTTCTGTGGTGTTATTTGCCACAGTACATGTATCAATGGCTGTAACAATTCAGATTATGGATGTTATTCATAAAATCATAAAATATACTTTTTCCTCCATCTGCACACGATAGTTTATTCTTTTATTCTGAGGCAGCTGTTCACTTGAAAATTAATCCGTTTTGTCAAAATTTTGGTTTGTGTGTGTGTGCGTGCGTGTGTGTGCATGCGTGCGTGTGTTTTTTTTTTTTCTACCTTTTTGAATGCTATAAACATTACAGTAAAATACTGAGTTCATGCATTAGTTAAAATAAACTTTTGTTATTTTAGTTTGTATGTTCTTCCATAACAATATTTAACAAATTTTGTGTTACAGAGGAATTGCGTGAAGCTGTGTTGGCTGTATTGCAGAAGAAGGAAGAAGTTGAAGATAAAAACAAGTAAATCCTTTTATTTGTTATTTGAAAACTTTATACTTTGACCATTGAAGCTGTGAAATAATTTTTTTTTTTCCTATGTAAGTTGAATCCACACTCGTGGGTTAATTTTTTTCATCAAATATATTTATGCAATTGAGGGTACATACCTTTGTCGTGGGTAGGTAAAAGTTTTTTTGATTATGTTGGCAGTAGTGGGCAACTGTGTTAAACAGACAGAATCTAATCACCCCAAATATCATAGAATTCATGTAATTCTTGTGTGAAAATCATGTTATGGTAATAATATGAAAGCTGATGTTATTGTGAAATTTATGAAATCAGGTTTCAGTGGTTGTGTTTTTATGATATAACAGGTTCAGGGTTAGCAATCTGATCATTGTATTTGTGATGTTAAATACTTCACATTATATTTGTATGATATAATGTGAAGTATTTAACATCACAAATACGGAATTAAAGTCTGTCATTAAGTTAAAATAAGTTGTTAATTAAGTTGGCTTGTGCACGCAAGTGCCTAAATGAGCATTTCACCAACAGATGGATTGGGTGTGGTGGTGGTCCCATTCCGTGGCCTCCTCGCTCTCCAGATCTAACTCCATTGGATTATTTCATGTGGGATTATGTGAAAGATTGTGTCTATCAGACGCCTTGTACTGATTTGCAGGAACTGAAGCAGCATATCACAACTGCTATTTATTCCATAACTCCTCAGAAGCTTGCGAATACATGGCATGAAATCGAGTATCGCTTGGACGTACTATGAGCAACCAAGGGATCTGACATTGAAATTTATTAACTTGTGTAGTTTCATTGTAAGTTAGTACAGTCAGTTTCTTTCTATCTGTTTAATGTTTTGTTTTATATAATTTTGTAATGTGTGCAATAATTCTTGGACACCCTGTATTTCCCTCATTATTGGTACTGTTCTTTGTATAATTGCTAAAATGGCATTTTTGATACTGTTGAATATAGGTGCCCATATGAGGGAGGGAGCAAGACAGGGCATACAGTAATGCTAATTCTGATTGTTAATTTTTCTGTTTAACTCCTGGATGTGTGTGTATGCCATAATAAAAGTAGGAAAACTGTTAGGAATTTACAATAAGAAAGTAATAATATTAAAATTTCCCATTGAATGGTGCAACACAACATACATACATACAGTCTGGAAAAGTATGAAAAATGAAGGAATGAAAAATATATCATATTCTAAAGCTGCTGTTAACTGCTGTACAAAGAACTCCCAAAGTTTTCTTTGGAACTTTGTCTTGATGAAATTGTTTCTTCTTGATGACCAATTGAGTGATTGCTGAGGTTTCCTGGCACATAGGACATATGTGGCCAAAAGGTGTAGTGTTAAAGAACAACAAAGGCATTTTTTATTGCCCCAACATGCTGCCAAATTTCATTTATTCGTCTTTTTTACGTAGTTTTTGGGTCTTGTGATTTTGAATTAAGTTTATATATTGTGTATGTTTGTGTGTGGTAAAATCGATTAGATAACAGAGAAGGCATAGTAGAAATTTGCATATTTGTTCATGCATGCTATTTGTATTTACAATTTCCATTTTCCCCCTCCTAAAAATTATGCTATAGGCACCCATGCTGTTGAAGATGCCAAGCTCTTGACTGGATAAGAAAATGTGAAAACAAAAGGTAGCATTTTTGTTTTCTCAAGGCAGAAAAATTCAAAATGGACAGTCTTGTACACAGACGTATATGTGTAATTGTTTCAAAGTATACTTACATGAAAAAAGTACATTGTATGTATGTTAATCCTTTTTGTATGAAAATACCCTCTTTGCAAAAAAAAAAAAAAAAAAAAAAAAAAAGGCAGCACCCCAAGAAAGTCGTTCAATTTTGATGAAACTCTGCGGGCCATGACTATGACCATTAGTTAGTCATAGAAAATAAAATTATATCCACTCAGTGTGTATTACCACATTCACACACTTTTATGTAGTATTGAGTGGTGGTCCTTTAAATGTTCAGAGAGGTATAGAGGACCACCAAAGGAACTTTTTAACTTACTGATCTTGTCACAGCCAAATATAGCCCAGTTTTCTCACAATTGCTCTTATAACTAAGAGAATTCCATACAGTAGCCTCTCAAGAAATCCATACAGTAGCATCTCAGTACGAGTGGATTCTTGTAGTTCTGAAGAGGTGTATTCCTTTTGAGGATTTAGATAGGGTAGGTAAAACTAAACAGTTGTAAGGTTTTATATCTGTTTGTTTCAATAGAAGAATCTGAAATGAGAGCAGGCTGCTAAAGGTTTCAAGATATGCTGAGAATTAATATCTGTCATAAGTTGCCATTTAATCATGTGGTGGCTATACATGAGCATTAATGTTGAAACATAGTATTCCTTATAACATATAGTTGTGTTAAAAAGTGCAGCAGCAGTTTATCATATGCATTTCTGTTATATGAGGTCCGATTAAAAAGTTCCGAGAATAGGCCGAAAGTACTTATGTTACTTAAGTCTGGCTATGATTTCCCTGAAAGTAATCTCCTTAGGCAGTGATACACTGCTGCCAGTGTTTTTGCCACTGTTGGAATGCATGCTCCCTGGAAGTCCTGTTCGTAAATCGTGTCAAGCACTGTCTGCAATTTGCTGGATCTTGCCCACAATTTCAAAATGGCGACCCTTGAGCTTCAGCTTCATCTTCGGGAACAGAAAGAAGTCGCAGGAGGCCAGATCTGAGGAAGGGTAATTGTGCTGTTGCGGATGAAAAACTGGCGTGTTGCTAACGCTCTGTGAACTGCTGCATTGTCGTGATAGAGCTGTAAATCGCCCCTGTGCCACATTTTAGGTCGTTTGATGTCAGAAACCGATGTCAGAATTTCTTGCACTGTTCTGTATGACACATTGATGATGGTAGCAATGTCTTGAATGGTTCTCCGACAATCCTCATGCACCAGTTCCCTAATTTTGTCCACATCTTCGGGGGTTTTGCTCGTGGACGGTCGCCCTGACCTCTCGTCGTCTTCCAGTGCCAATCTGCCGCTCTTGAAGCGCGAATGCCACTCAAAACACCTCGCACGACTGATTGCTTCATTGCCCTAAGCTTGTCGCAACATTTCATGTGTCTCTGTTCCCGATTTGCCGAGTTTGACGCAGAATTTGATGTTCGCTCACTGCTCTAGTTTGCAGTCCATATCAAAATCACTGCTGTGTTCTGCACGTGGCCACCAAATGTCATGTAGCACAGCTCCCAGTGTTCACAGAACAACGCCACTCGTCACAATGACTCATGAAAGTCACTGCTCTCGACCGCTGCTCGTGCATCCGTGTACTGCCATCTGTTTTTGTGCTACGTACCTAGTCTTGGAACTTTTTGATCGCACTATGTATATGCATCTTTGCAGGAATGGTAGTATATTTTTCACTTTTTTTTTTTTTTCAGTGCACTTCGTTCTTTGCTGGACAGAGAGATGGAAATGAGTGCTGGATTAAGAGCTGAGCTTGAGGAAACACAGAAGCATCATGAGGAAAAAACAGAAAGACTTGAAATGAAGATTCAGACAGTTACTAGGTAAAGAGAATATTTAAATAATGTATCTCAGTATTTAATTGCATGCTGTGTTGTCTTAGTATCTCATGTCATTGCTTCTCATTTTTTAAATATTTGCATTTTAGGGAGAATGAATTGCTGAAGCATCAGCTGAAGAAATATATTGCTGCTGTGCAGATGCTGAAACATGATAATAGTAAAGTTCATGAGTGTAAGTTCCTTTCTTTTGGTAAGATATGTGTTTTATATTGTGGCATTTTAGTAATCATCATGAATACTCATTTATGACTATCACAAATTCATAACACATAATATTTAATTTAAAAAAACAAAAACAATGTGATTCTTATGCCCTGTCATCCTCCCTCCAAATCAAAACAAACTAACTCTCTTCCCACGCTCTTCACTCCGTCTCTTGCTTCTCTGTCCACCTCATTCTCCTGTCAGCTCTGACGTCAGCATTGGCGTCAGCAATGACGTCACTATCCAGGACTGAGAATGGTACAATATCCTAAAGATTTTGCATTTGTTTGTTATACTATTTTTGTGGTAGTAAAAAAGATGTGATGTCTGGCTGTAGTTTTTTTTAGCTATTAAAGTAAAGGTATTTTTTTCACTTTAATATTTCAAATTTTTTAATTCTTTTCCATTATGTCTTTGTTCAAATAGTCAACCTTTCATCACATCTTAGGTCTTCTGCAGCTGTGCCGACATTTATGACTATACATCCCACTACTACGACTGTACTCTCTCTCTCTCTCTCTCTCTCTCTCTCTCTCACACACACACACACACACACACAAATCTACTGTATTATAGTTTTGAAAATATTGTTTTTTGTTTTGAAAATATTTCAAGTTGGACAGGATTTTTAGTCAACAAATTTGCTACCACCAATTTTTGTAGGGATTTGTGATAAAAATAATTGTTCGTCTTAATTGTATTAATACAGGGTGTCCATAAAGTTTTTCCTACATTACAAAAATTATTATAAAAATATATTACAGGTAAAAGAAAGGGATTGCACGACAATGATGGTGCACAAGTTTTTATTCCAGTGTCAATACACCTCCACATGGGCATTTGTGGCCCAGAGGACATCTAAGCGATATTCAATTTCACGCAATGTTTTGTTCGACATCTCAGCAGAAACAAACCAATGATGTCCGTTATTCTTCTCTTCAACATCTCGACATCCAGAACACTGCTAGAGTAAACTTGGTATTTCACATAACCCCACATGAAAAAGTCTAGAGGGGTTATGTCGGGCAATCGAGGTGGCCACGTCATGGGACCATAACGGCCAATCCATCTGTCTGGAAATGTGGGATTCAGAAACTCACGAACCATTATTGACCAATGTGGTGGGCCCGCACGGGGATAACTGATTTTCCAGTTATTTGGGGAGCGGCGCCCCCACGGCCCGAGCTCACCTTGTGACGTTTTACATTTTGTTTACTCTGGAACGATGACATCACCGAAGGGACAGCTGTTCATCCAGCTGATGGGGGATGGCGTCCCCACGGCCCGAGCCGATTTTCTCTTATTGTTTTGCTTTTTTCGTCTTAAGTTCATATAATGACATGTACCCGCCTCAGTTGTAGGCTGCTGAGGTTGTGATGAGGCGCCAGCTCCGGGTTTTGTTCCTCGTTCTCTTCCCTGTCTTTTCTCTTTTATGTTACATTTTCTGTTTTTCCGGAGCTGGTTAGCTTAGACCTACCTGCATGTTTGCCGTGTGCGGTGACCCGTACAGGTGGAAATGAGGATGCTGGAGGCTGAGGTATTTGGGGGCCGGGTTGTAGTGTCTCCACATGCCAACACTCCTCTTAGCCCTCTGCTTCACCCTAAACGGGAGGCTGGGAGCTAACCCACTCCTGGTCAGGAAGTCTGTGGCCGAGTTGCGTCCAGACTTCTAGCGGCTTGTCGTTCTGTTCGGCTGGGTGAGTTGGGGGTAGGGTGGGCATGCCAAAGGGGTGTTCTCCGGGCACGGGAAAGTCTGGGTGCACGCTGAGCGTGTGTCTGCCCTACCATCTTGCTATATCCGCTGACTATCCCTAGAGCCGTGTCCTGCGTCCTCTTGGGCTTGCGGACCTCCGGCTCTCCCTCGTTGGGCTCGGTAGTGGGTGGGGAGGTTGGCGGACGAATCTATTTTTCTTCTCATGGCAACACAAAGTGTTTCCCATGCTGTTAATTTGAAGCGCCGTGTGGAGGATGGGTCACCCTCCTCCACTAAGAAACTACTCAGTTCCAACTGTAATGCTCTGTTTCTTCTAATCCATTCTGTTGATCCTGCACAATCCCTCAGTTCGAAGAGTCCTTTTTGGATTAATAAGGCTCTTCAGGCCGTTGCGGGCTCACCAAAGAGTGTTAAGAAGCTCCCGTCAGGGGATCTTCTTGTGGAGACATCTAATCCACGCCACAGTGCCTCCTTGCTGGAGACGACCGCTCTGCTGGACATTCCTGTGCAGATCTCGCCCCATGGTTTCCTCAATTCCTCTCGCGGGGTCATCAACTCCCGCGACCTGCTGGAATGCAGCGATGAGGAATTGCTGGAAGAACTTGGGGAACAACATGTCACTGGGGTTCGCCGTATTCTTTTACGGCGGGATGGGAAGTCTATTCCCTCCCGGAACATCGTGCTGACATTTGACTCACCTACCCTGCCCACTTCCATCAAGGCTGGGTACTTGCGGCTCGATGTTCGACCGTATATCCCGAACCCCTTGAGATGTTTCAAGTGCCAGCATTACGGTCACTCCCAGCAATCTTGCCGTAATGTAGCAAAGTGTGGGCGCTGTGGGTCGCTTGAACACTCTTTGGCGGACTGCTCCGCTGACTCGGATCACTGTGTCAACTGCGAGGGATCTCACCCGGCTTCTTCTAAGCAGTGCCCAAAGTGGATCGAGGAGCAGGCTATCCAACGCCTGAAGACGACCGAACATCTGTCTTATCCTGAAGCCAGACGGCGGATAGCTCCTCTACCAACAGGCCAGCGCTCCTATGCATCGGTTGTGGTCCAAAAGGCTACTGTTGCGGTGCAGACTGAGGTGACCTTCCCAGCGCGGTGTCCTTATGTTTTTGAGGACATCGTTGCTGCCGGATTGGAGGCACTGAGGTCTCGCCGCATTGAATCCAAGGCGCCATTACCATCGACGCCTAATACATCCTTTGTGCAGAAAACATCCTCTGCCAGCACTGGGACCCAGTCCCAGGGCGCACCCAAGAAGAGGCCGGAGAAGGTGAAATCAGGTTCCTCCCCCTCGAAACAGAGCAAGAAACCACCAAAACCTCCGGTAGCACAGCCCTGTGTGAGTAAGCACAGCCCTGTGTTGCCTCCGGACATTGCAGATGGTCAGGAGCTGATGGACGACTCGGAGACATTCTAGTCGTCTGTCATTTTCGTTTTTTCATCCTTTCCTTTTATTTTCTGGCTACGCTCATTCAGTGGAATTGCCGAGATCTGCGTTCACGCATTGACGATTTAAAAGGCTTACTGTCTTCGCACACACCCGTGTGCGTGTGTCTCCAGGAGACAAAGCTTCGCACGACGGACACTCCTTCGCTGCGGAGACATTCTTTTTTCCGCAAAGATCACCAGGACGGCGTAATTGCCTGCGGAGGAGTGGCCGTCATTATCCCTCATGGTGTCCCTGTCACTGCTTGCCCTTCGGACGACTTTGCAGGCAGTGGCAGTGCGACTATCTGTGAACACTCTGCTCACGGTGTGTTCCATCTACATACCGCCAACTGAAGCTGTACGCCTTTCGGATCTGGAAGATTTAGTTGACCAGCTGCCGCCTCCTTTCTTCATCTTAGGAGATTTCAATGCACACAATCCGTTGTGGGGTTCTGCCACTCGTGACTCCAGGGGCCGTGTTGTTCAGTCCCTTCTCTCCAACACGTCCCTCTGTCTCCACAACACCGGGGCAGTCACTTACTTTCATGAACCCACCCGCTCGTACTCAGCCATTGATCTGTCCTTGAGTTCGCCATCGTTATATCCTGACTGGTCCTGGAGCGTGTCTGATGATCCCCTTGGCAGTGATCATTTTCCCATCTTTCTCCGTCTAGCAGATGACTGGTACCGTCATCCTACTCGCCCTGCTAGATGGGCTATCGACTCATTCACGGCTTCAGCGATCATTACTCCAGTCATGGTGACCTCGGGTACGATCGATGAAGCTGTTGCGGCGGTAACGGATTGTCTTGTGCACGCGGCAGACTTTACCATCCCTAAGTCTTCGACTAACCTTCCACGTTGTCCGAGACCTTGGTGGAATTCCACTTGCAAGGCAGCTCGTCAGGCCCAACATTGGGCTTGGGGTAGGTTTCGTCGGTACCCCACCGACGCGAACCTACTTGCTTTCAAGAGAGCCAAATCTTACGCGCGTTTGGTACGTCGTCATAGCCAACGGGAATCTTGGATCCGATACGTATCCGGGATTAACACCACTACCAGCTCTAAGATCGTTTGGGACAGGATCCGCAAGATTCGGGGTAAGTACCCTTCTGGGGAAATCTCCATTCTTGAGAGTGGTGGAGGAACGGTTGCTGACGCTCAGGGTATTGCTGACTGTCTGGGCGCCGCATTTTCTTCGGTGTCCAGCAGCCGAAATTACGCTGCTTCGTTCCGGCAGGTACAGCCGCGGCTTGAACGGTCCAAGGTTTCCTTTGGACCGTTTTCCGCTGCCGATTATAACAGCCCGCTGACTGCCGTCGAACTGAAGATTGCCCTGAATCGGTCCGGCCGAACATCTGTCGGACCAGATAACATCCATTATGAAATGCTGAAGCACCTTTCTCCGTCCTCTCTTGAATGTCTGCTGGTCCTGTTCAACAGGATCTGGCACGAGCGTGACTTTCCCGAATCTTGGCGCACTGCCATTGTCGTTCCTGTTCTCAAACCTGGTAAAGATCCCGCTAACCCGTTGAACTACCGACCAATTGCTATGACGAGCTGCCTTTGCAAAGTACTAGAGCGCATCATCAATTTTCGTTTGGTTTTTTATTTGGAATCGCGTCACCTTCTTTCACCTCATCAGAGTGGATTTCGGAAATTCCGTTCCACCTCGGATCATCATCTGCGCCTTGAGACATCTGTCAGGGAGGCGTTTGTCCGGCATCAACACATGGTCTCCGTGTTCTTCGACATGGAAAAAGCTTACGATCAAACCTGGAGATACGGCATTCTCCGTGATCTGCGTGACTGCGGATTGCGGGGAAATTTGCCAACCTTCATTGCCGGATTTCTCCAGGACCGGATGTTCCGTGTGCGCGTCGGATTGACCCTCTCTGCGTTATACCCACAAGAGCAGGGTGTCCCTCAAGGCTCCATTCTTTCTGTGACATTGTTCATCCTTCGTGTAAATCATATTTTCACTCTTCTTCCTCCGTCGGTTCGTGGCTCCATGTACGTGGATGATCTGCAGATCTCTTGCGCATCTGTCAACATGCGCACCATTGAGCGGCAGCTGTAGTCGGCCATTAATAAGATCTCTACCTGGGCCTCCCACAATGGATTTGGCTTCTCGACCCAGAAGACCGTTTGCGTGCATTTTTGCCGCAAACGGGGTCTTCACCCGGACCCTCACCTTCGTCTGGGGTGTTCTACCATCCCTGTGGTGTCAGAAGTCAAGTTCCTTGGGCTAACTTTTGACCGAGCTCTCACCTTCCGACCTCACATCCAGTCTTTAAAGGTGAGGTGCATGAAGTCATTGAGTATCCTGAAGGTCCTCTCTCGAACATCTTGGGGGCTGACAGGTGCTCAATGCTTCGCATTTACCATTCTCTGATTCGGTCAAAGTTAGACTTTGGTTGCATAACGTACGGTTCGGCGCGTCCTTCCGTGTTGCGGCCTCTGAATCCTGTCCATCACCAGGCTCTGCGGCTATGCACTGGTGCTTTCCGTACCTCTCCCGTGCATAGCCTGTATGCGGAGGCTCATGAGCCGCCGTTATGCATCCGTCGTAAGCAGCTGTCTCTTCAGTTTTACACAAAACTAAAATCTCTTCCTGATCATCCGCTGCATGGTTCCATCTTCCAACCGGCCTGTGTCCGCTTATTTTCCAACCGCCCCTCCTGTGTTCCGACGTTCGGGATTCGGATGTCTGCCATAGTGCGCGATGCTGGTCTAGACTTGTCAAGGATTGGTTTGACCCGGTTCTACAATGAACCGCCTTGGCAGCCGGTTCAAGCTACGGCTGACCTTTCCCTTTGTGTGTGGCCAAAGTCTTCCACTCCTGCTCTGGTGTACCAGCAGCTCTTTGCCGAGAAACAGTCTCTCTTCCCGGATTTCGTGCCTGTATTTACTGACGGGTCGAAATCCGGTGAGGTTGTTGGATCCGCTTTCGTGTGTGGCGATGCCTCCCATGCTGAGAGGCTTCCGCCTGAATCCACCGTCTTTTCGGCAGAGATGCGTGCGGTACACCTCGCTTTGTGTCACATACGGTCTAGATCTCATCGTCGCGCTTTGATTTGTTCCGATTCCCGGTCCGTCATCCAAGTTTTATCTTCTCCGGAGGACACGGACTCACCTGTCATCCGTGATGTCCGTCGTCTTCTTGGAACTTTGGAGGGTGATGGCTTCCTGGTCCAATTCTGTTGGGTTCCTGGCCATGTTGGGATCCGGGGTAACGAGCTGGCAGATCTCTCTGCCAGGTCTGTTTCCTCCATGTCGCCAGCTCGGCTGCCACTGTCTTTCCGAGATTATCAGCCGTTGATCCGGAAATTTGTTATGGATGAGTGGCAGTCCCTGTGGTCTCAGCAGGGCAGCGATAAACTCTATGCCATCAAACCACAGATCGGACTTTGGATGTCTAGTTTGCGGAAGAACCGTCGTGAGGAAGTTGTTCTTGCACGTCTCCGCATTGGACACTGTCGTTTTACTCACTGCTTTTTGCTGTGTGGCGAGAGTGTCCCGGTGTGTGAGACGTGCAACTGTCGTCTCACTGTCCTTCATGTTTTGTGTACTTGTGTTCGGTTTTGTGATAATCGTTTTTGTCATTTTCACTCTCATCTGTTGGACGAAGGAGCAGCTACGCTGCTAGCCATTATTGGCGAAGCCTGCGACATGAAAGCAGTGTTTTCGTTTTTACACGATATTGACTTTTTTAAACTTATCTAGATTTTACCTTGTTCACTATCATATTTTTTACCACATCAGCCTGTTTTTAACATTGTGTACGTTTTTATTGCTTTAGTTTTGTTTTGATGTCTTTTGTTTGGCGCTCTTTGGCCAACCATGGCCCTTGCGCCATTAAATTCAATTAACCAACCAACCAATGTGGTGGGGCACTGTCTTGTTGGAAAATAACCAAAGGTTGGAGTGCATGCAGCTTATGTGCTACAAAAAGTTCCAGCTGTCCAGGTACATGTTACGTTGGGCTCTGTAAAAAAGAAGAGACCGATCATTCTGTTGTGCATCAGGCCGCATCATACGTTCACTTTTGGGCTAGCTCTCTGTGTTTTGATGACATAATGTTGATTTTCTGATCCCCAGATTCACACATTGTGCCTATTTACTGTACCAGATATGTAGAATGTGGCTTCATCTGAGAAACACATGGTGCATATAATAATCACTATCATGAGCTATGTGCTGCAACATCTCTATCCAGAATGCAGCACACTGAAGTAGGTTATCAGGCTGAAGAGCTTGAATGGTCTGTACCTTATAAGCATACAGATGAAGATGTTTGTGTAAAATTTTGTGAACTGTGGCACGGGGTATCCCAGTTTCCAGTGAAGTACAACGAATGGATTTCCTGGTGCTTCGCAGAAATGTCTCCTGAACCGCTGCAGATGTTTCTTGTGTAAGCCCGCATGGGGGAGATTGCCAATACTACCCGTCGCTTTAAACTTTTCATACCAAGCTTTTATGCTTTTTGGTCCGGTGGTGATCGTCTGTACTCTTTTCTGAAATGGTGCTTTACAGTAACCGCTGATTTGGTCTCGTGGAACCACAACATGCACGCCACTTTTTCTTGCATGGAAGCCATTATTGATGAAATGCTCCTCTTATTCAGCACTAGCACTCACCTAAAGAACAGAAAAAAAAAACTTGATGAGTGCTGCTGTATTATGTTGCCAACCATTTCATTTTAACTTACATAGATTTTTTTATATTAATTTTTGTAATGTGGGAAAGCCTTTATAGGCACCCTGTATATACACGATCATATCAGAATAATAGGACCACTGCCGGAATCACAGTGTACCTGCCCAGACACATAGCAGAATGCACGTGACAAGGTCAGCCACAAGAAGATATAAGCAATCAGCCAGAACACATGTGCCATAGTGCATTATGTGAGCACAATGGCCTAGGATCGTGATTTGACGGATGCTCTAAAAGGAATGATCATTGGCTATCATGAAAAGGGTGAAAGCATCTCATGGGCTGTTTGCGAGGTGCTGTAGTAAAGGTGTACCAAAAATATACCTCTGGTACGCCGAGTACCTCCCGGCGTCATAACTGTGGAGCCTCAAAGGCCATTGACCCCAGAGGAGAACATTGCCTTTGTTGACAGTTAAAGGGTGATTGACGCACAACAGTGCAGCAATTAACCACGCAAATGAATGCTGGGACACCCAGGTATGTGTCCCCAATAACAATAGAGTGAATCCCATTAAGCATGGGTCTCCAGATTCAACACAGCGTTAAGGCACCCACGTTAACCCAGGGCAGTTGGCAACAATGCTTGCAGCTCGCATGGGACTACCATCATTGGACAGTGGAAGATTGAAAAAGGTTGCCTTCTCTGACGAATCGAGGTTTGTTCTCCACAGAAGTGATGGGTGGTGGCGGATACTGCATCAGACACACAAGATCCAACACCCGAACACGTTTGTCGGTCAAGTACAGGATAACGGTCGGAGTGTGTTTGTCTGGGGGATGTTTTCCTGGTTTGACCTGGGACTGCTGGTACCACTGGATGGGTCCCTGAATGCCAGTGGCTACCCAGCCATCCTCGCTGACCACATGCATCCCTTAATGTTGAACATTTACCCTGGTGGTGATGGTGTCTACCAACAGGACAATGTGTCATGCCACACCGCTAAGGGAGTATATGACTGGTTCCAGGAACACGACAGCAATGTCTCTGTTCTCCCTTGGCTGTGAAATTGCCCAACCTCAGTCCTATCGAGCTCTTGTGGGACTATTTGGATTGACAGGTTCGACATGTCAACCCACAACCATGTCATCTCTGGGACCCGCAGTCCGAATGGGCACATATGCCTCAGGCAACCTTCCAGGGCCTCATTGCACCCATTCCATGCCGTCTTGCCAATGTCATCCGTGCTAAGGGTTGTTATTCCCATTATTAGGTAGGTGGTCATATTATTCTGATAGGACTATGTATCTGTATTAGGATCAATATGTCTCTTTCTAATTATCAGATTGGAATATCATTATCATTGTCAACCATTATCAATCCACTGCTGGACGAAGGTCCCCCAAGTTTCCTCCACAACGGTCTGTCTTGTGCCAGTCTCCTCCATGTCACTCCCACATACTTTTGAATTTCATCCACCCATCTCCCATGTGGTCTGCCAACCATTGGAATATATATATATCATCATCATCATTGTCAACCATTATCAATCCACTGCTGGACGAAGGTCTCCCCAAGTTTCCTCCACAACGGTCTGTCTTGTGCCAGTCTCCTCCATGTCACTCCCGCATACTTTCGAATTTCATCCACCCATCTTCCATGTGGTCTTCTTCTGGGTCTTTTCCTGTCCCTTGGAATCCAATCTAAAATTTCGGCTGTCCATCGATGGTCTGTTCTTCTGGCAGTATGTCCAGCCCATTGCCATTTCAGGGATTTAACTCTGATCATGATGTCTTCCACTCTTGTCATTTTTCGGATCCACGTGTTCCTCTTCTTATCTCTCCTGGTTACACCAAGCATGCACCTCTCCATGCTGCTTTGAATTGTCTGCAGCCTTTGTATGTCTCTTTTAGCTAAGGTCCACGTCTCTGCACCATACGTAAGCACTGGAAGGATGCATTGATCAAACACTTTTCTTTTAAGACATAATGGCATATTGCTCTTGAAAATTATGCTGTTTCTTCCAAAAGCTCTCCAGGCAAGTTTTGTACGCCGATTAATTTCTTCACCAATGTAACCCTCACTTGATATCTGCTGTCCAAGATAAACGTATGTGTCTGTTATCTCCAGCTTTTCTCCATCAATCGATAAATCTTCATTTCTTGTAAAAGCATTGAACATCACTTTTGTCTTCTGAAAGTTCATTTTTAATCCCACTTCTTTACTCTTGTCAGCAAGTTCCTGGATCATACTCTGTAGCTCTGATGGGGTAGTTGCAAAAATGACTATGTCATCAGCAAAACGAAGGTGGGCTAGATAATCTCCATTAATCTTTATCCCTTTGTTTTCCCAGTTCAGTGATTGAAAGACATTTTCCAATGTGGCATTAAAGAGCTTCGGAGATATGGTGTCACCTTGTCTCACTCCTTTTCCAATTTTTATGTGTGTTGTATTTTCAAACAGCCGAATCTTTGCACTTGCATTTTCATATATGTTATTAATGATATTAATGTACGCATCTTCAATACCGCAGGATTTCAGAGCCATTGCAACTGCTGATGGTTTCACCGAATCAAAGGCTTTTTCATAATCGATAAAAGCCATGCACAATGGAAGTTCATATTCCCTCGCTCTTTCAATTAGTTCTCTCAGTACGTGGATATGATCTATTGTGCTGTAGCCACTCCTGAATCCAGCTTGTTCTCTCGGTTGAGCCATGTCCAGTGTCACCTTCAAGCGGTGTGAAAGAACTTTAGTGAAGATTTTATAAACCACTGATAGGAGGCTGATAGGTCTGTAGTTCCTGAGATCCTCAATGTCACCTTTTTTATGTAGCAAGATCATTGTAGCGTTGTTCCAATCCTCAGGAATTTTCCCTTCATTAAGGCATCGAGTGAAAATTTGGGCGAGTACTGTTTCGATTTCTCCACTTGCTTCTTGTATGATGTCTACAGTAATTCCATCTTCTCCTGGAGCTTTTCCCCGCTTCATGTTCTTGATTGCATGTGCAACTTCTGCTGGAAGGACTGGAGGAACTCTGGTACTGGTATCTTTCATGATGTCTGGAGTGCATGTATCATCCCTTTCATATAATTTGGAGTAGAAATCTTTCACTCTTGTCAAAATTTCGCCTCTATTTCTTGTTACAGAACCATCTTCTTTTCTCAGTGCCATAATCTGTTTTTTTCCCTTACTGAGAAGTCCCTTTGCTATCTTTAGGCTTTGGTTGTTTTCAATTGCTTTCCTTACTAGTTCACAGTTGAATTTCCTTACGTCTTCAGTGATACTTTTTCGTACTGTCTTGCATAGCTTTATATATTCCACTTTGGAAGTCACATCTTCTTTAGTTGTCCTCATCTCTCTTCTTTTTTGCATCAACATTTTCGTTTTTCCTGATAATTTGTTTACATACAATTTGTTGTAAGACCCAGCTAATTTTGTTGCTGTTTCCATAAGAGCTTTGGTTACTTTTCTGTTAACTTCAGAAATATCCATTTCTTCCAATGTTAGGCCTTCTAAAGCAGAGAATCTGTTCTTCAGTTCCAATTTGAAGGTATTATGGTGTTTTTTAAGGTTGGTTATGTCAATACATTTTGTTTGTCTTATGAGCTTGCTACGTTCGAGTTTAGTGTTGAGGTGCATCTTACATCTCACCAATCTATGGTCACTGCCTGTGTTGAACTTGTTTAGCACAGTGCAGTCTTCTATGATGAATTTTTTGTTACACATAATAAAATCAATTTCACTTGTCGTCCCATTTGGATGTCTCCATGTCCATTTCCTGTGTGGCTTTTTCTTGAAAAAGGAGTTCAAGATGAAAAACCCTTCTGCCTCTGCAAACTCAACGAGAGTATTTCCACGCTGGTTTCTGTTGCCGTGACCGAATTTACCTACTGAAGTTTCATTCTGTTGCTGTTGCCCTATTTTTGCATTGAAATCTCCCATAATTATCTTCAAGTGCTGCTTACCTTTATTATTTAGATCACGAATTTCCTCATAAAATTCTTCAATTTCTTCTTCAGCATGACTTGTGGTGGGTGCATAAGTTTGAATAATCTGAGCCTGGTATCTTCTCGAGAGTTGGATAACGAGTCGTGCAGCTCTGTCAGAGGAACTTTCAACTTCTACAACTTTATCCTTCAGTTTCTTGTTTATTATAAATCCAACACCACTAGTTCTGCCAGTATCTGTCCCACGATAGTAGAAGAGATGTCCACTTTTCAGTTCAATGAGATCTTCTCCTTTTCTCCTTACCTCACTTAGCCCGACGATGTCCCACGTGATCCTTTGTAGTTCCTCTTCCAATTCAAGAAGCCTTGAATCAGAAGATAGGGAGCGTCCGTTATACGTAGCCAAGGTCAGCATCAAATGGCTGCCTAGTCCGGTCCTCCGGGGATTCTTAGCACCCTCTGCCTTCATGTCGCACTGGCCGCTGCCTTGGCCAGGTACATTCCAGCTGCCGGAGACTGAGGGCCAAGATTTAAGTTGTGGAGTCATTTTGGAGGTGTTTGGCCATAACTCACCACGCTGGCCAAGCGGGTTGGTGAGTGTGGGATAGCATTTCCTCTAATCCCGATGGTATAGTTATACCGCTATTGGCGGTCGTCAGAGCCCCTTTAGTGGGAACAGGATGTACCACGAGAAGGCGGGGTTGACATTTGTCAAGGAGAGGCTGTGATGTTACGCATCACCTGACCTTACATCCTATATATATATATATATATATATATATATATATATATATACTAAAGAGCAAAACTGAAGACTAAGGAAAAAATTTTAGAATTTAAAACGAAGGGTGCAAAATAACCTGAAAATCAAAACGCGCAACGCAGCAGTTTTGAAAATTCAGAATTCACATTCTATAAAGAAGATACCTAAGCAAAAAAATACATATATAATTTTGACTCACACCTAGTACAACATAGAAAAGGTTATGTATCTACCTGTGTGATCAAAAGGAAAAAAGGTAAAAAATAAAATAAAACAACTGAATGTAGAAGGTGTCGAGAATACTGAGCCTTGGCTTTATCAAGGACCAGCAAAAACTCTGCATTTTCTCACTTCCACAATGACCTAGTTGGAAATGGGTTTCTGCAAGGCCATAGATGCAAGTAACATTCCCACCTAAAATAGTTTAAAAAATATATATATAAGTCATGTCCTCCTTAGAGTTGCATGACCTAGCACTAGTTAACATTTTCGCTTGCATCCATTAACCTTCCTGGCCCGACCCATACTCTTCATCTGTTACTATTAAACAGAGAGAAGAAGATTAAAGAGAACTCAAGCTGTGAGAGTGACATAATAATTAGAAATGATTTTCAGCCATAACGAAATTCCAAGTTCGTTTGAGAGAGAATTTAAACCTGAAAAACAATGCAAAAGAAATCCAAATTTTACATTGCAATTAAAAAAGGAAATGTTAATTTATAACGAACAGATTTTTGAAAGAAAACTTGAGTCTAAAACCCCCTACTCTACAACTTATGACAACACAAAAACGAGAATAAGTTAAAGATAATAATTAACTAAAGAAAACTTTGTGAAAGTTATATACCTTAAACAGTTAGTTGCAATATGTACAAAGTATTTCAGCAGTGCTTTAAGTGCATAATTAATTAGTATTAAGAACTTAACTACTTTGAAAAAACAGCGCAAGACAGCGCATAGAAAAGGAACAAGCTAAGCCATCTTCTGTTCCTAGGTACCCCAAAAGACGCTCAAAGTTACAAAGAAAAGAAAGAGTTAAAACCCGCAAAAATGTTAACAGACAAATCAATGCCTAAAAGTTGAAAAGCTAAAAAACGACAGAGAAAAGGTACATGAAGTACAAACATTGAACTTATAAAACCTAGAACCCAAAAACAAGGAAGAGAGCTTACCTCTTGTGTTACAAAAACTTTTCTCCTCACAAGAGAAGAACATGGCTGACCTCTTCTGCCACTCCCTAGACGCTGGGGGGCAGTGAGGGTGGGGCTGATGGCCTCCTCATACAGCAAGAAAACAACGCGCGGAGATTTTAACCAGAGAAAAAAATATATAAACATAAGACTGTGGATCTGTATGATCAGAAAGAGCAGAATTAACTCTCCAGAATACATGAGAAATCTTATAAAATACACGAGCAGTTTATTTAATAATCTTTGCATGTATTAAATCACCTTAGTGAGCTTCTATAGATTAATCAGAATCTTATTAATTTTAATGTTGGTTTTACTATTTTTAGTATAGCTATCCTAGTGATGAATAACTAGTTTTCTTTTTTATTTGTTTTTATTTTCTTTTATAAACGGATTTTTAAGCTTTTTTGTGATTTTGTTTATATTATTTAATTTTTTGTTTTAATAGGACTGTCATATCCATAGCACTAAGGTTCCTTTAGGTAGTTAATAGGCATCCTCTAGCCAACTTCCTTACGGCTTTGATTGGTCAGAATCATATTATTAACTGTGTAGAAAATTAAAGCAGATCTGCCAACCTTACTCTATTATTCAGAATAATTTTTCTTAAAGTTCTTTTGATGAAAGAAGAAGGAATTTCGTTCTCTAGAAAACTTTCTAATAGTATATTAATGTTGTAATTGAAGTCCAAATTGTTGCTGCAAATTCTTGAAATTCTTAGGACCTGAGAAATTAGTACATTCTCAATTACTTTGGTTGAAATGTTATTATTCCAGTGTAGATATTTAATTACTTTGAAAGGAAAATTAACTCTTTTATCATAGAGGCTAATAGATGGGTTACCTCTGTTGAGCTTAATGCTTAAGTCTAGGAACTCAAGTTCCTGATTACTGTGGTTGGTTTTACATAAGTTAAGAGAGCTAGGATAGATATTATCAAAATCACTCTCTATAACTTCTGAATTATTGATACACAGCAGATCATCAATATATCTAAAAGTGTAAAGGTAGTTATCTGAGCAGGTGGGGTGATTTTTAATGAATTTATATTCCTTAAAGAACAGGAATAGATTAGCGATATGCGTGGACGTTGATGTTCCCATTGGAATACCGTTCACTTGCTTATAGAGAGTATTATTATATAAGATATGGTTATTTATTATGCAGCAATTGAGATAAGAGTTCCAAGTTCCTACATCAACAAATTGGTTAAGTTTAAATTCTGCATACAGCTCTTTAAAGGTAGTGATAATATCTGATAGAGGCAGATTAGTATACAGGTTTTCAAAATCATAACTATTAATATCTAGGGGACAAACTTTGAGTATAGTAGAAATTACTTCTGCATTATTATTAATTATCCAAAAATCTCTGTACATCAAGTTAGAACAGTTTCTAATGTGTTTCAAAACCTTCTTTAAGACATCTTCAAAAGCAAGATCTATTTTCTTTTTATGACTCCTTACTCCACTAGCTATGAACCTGAACTTCACAGGATCCTTATGAAACTTAACCGTTGCAAAAAGAAATGGAAATTCAGGCCCATATCTTCTAGTTTGTGGAATTTTATGTTTCTTGAAGAATGCCTTAAACCGATTTTCTAACTGCTTGGTAGAATAACTTACGGGCTCGTATGTTACTCTATTATTGAGTTCCATAGTTAACAATTCAAAATAGAACTTCTTACAGATAATTGCAAAATTATTGCTAGCTTTATCCGTAGTGGTAAAAATAAATTGGTCTTGCAGTTTGGAGAGTGACCTTTTAGCTTCTCCAGAGAAAAAGAGATTTCTGTCGAAACAAAAGTCCAGACCTGCCAACTCACCGGTGAAGCTATTGATTATATTATATTTCCATTCTGCGAAGGCCTCAATAGGCTGATTGTACGTTAAACTGGTTTTTACGATGTATTTATTTACATCTTGAGTGAAGCTCTCAAGAATCCTTTCTTTGGAAATTGTGAAGGAAGGTCTGAATTTAGAGCCATACTCTAATAAATTCCTAAGCTTTTCATTTTCTACAAAACTCAAGTTTCCGGTGATAATATGGTTGTAATTCTTATCATAGTGAACTGTTTCTTTATGTTCATCACAAGAACAAGTAGTAATTACAGGAATGTAGCTCGAAGAGTTAAGTTTGTAGTTTTTAACTATTGACCCTAAGGTCTTAACATATTTAAAACTTACAATAGACTGGTGCCTGTGGATGGGAAAAAAAATTGCATTATTGTAGAACAGCTTCCTTACATTGAGATTATCGTAGGCTTTATTTAGGAACCTGATGGTAACAAAATTACTGGAAAATTCTTTAAGAGAAATTTTATCTTTAAGAATATGTTTAAGAATGTCCAGAACCAAAGCAAAAACATGCTTATCAACATGGTCAGCAGTTTCATTCCAGAATTTGAAAAAACATTTAAGGACAGAGTGCTTGAAGGACTTGAGAATTTTGTAAGTATTTTTAACAAAATTAGTGCCAGTTTTAAAGCCTTCCAGAGTTTTTAGCAAGTTAGCAAAATCAACTTTGCTTGATGTTCGAAATAACCTCTGTCCTCTATTACCTCTAGAGCAGCTCTTATTATTAACAAGAAAGAAGAGTTCACGAATTGAAAATTTATGCTGATTATGCTTATTGTCAGATAGAGTGGAATTAAGGCCATAGGGATAAAGAGACTGATGCTGCAAAATTTCAAGGGATTCAGTTTCTAGCCGAGCATAGAGGTCAGGGATAATATGTAGTACCTCTATTTTCACTTTGTCAAAACCATGAGTATGGAAATGCTCTAATTCAAAGGTAGAGTACTGGTTGGCATTTGTGGAGGGGTTCACTCCTGAATTAGAGAACTTGTTTACTAGAGACCTGTGACCATTAATCCTAAGATGAAGAGGATTTTTACTTTGGCCAATATAGCTAAGGTTGCAGACAGTACAGGTGAGCTTATAGATGGTATTGTAGGCTTTGCAAAACTTGTTGGAGCAATTATCCTCAACATAAGAATAGAGGTTAGGATCTGCAGATTTACATGTCAAACAACGTTTGTCATTTCATAACTTTAGATTACCTTTGCCAGCGAGTTCATACACTATGGGAAAGGGTGCTAGCCTAACCGAGCGGGAGGACTTAAAATATCTGAGCTGACCTCCAATCCTTTCATCGTCCTTAGAACTCCACTTGGGCCAAAACATACAAATTCTGAGCATACCAACTAGGAAAAACTTTTTAGAAATAAGCAGTCCAAGAAAAGACCAAACTCGAGTATAAACTACACTCCAAAAAGCTGCATCCAAAACATACTAAAAAGAAAAATTAGAGAAAAAAAAAAAAAAAAAAAAAAAAAAACCCTTAAGTAAAAAAATAGTAATAAAAAAAAAAAAAAAAAAATAATTCAACTTTTAGGCATTGATTTGTCTGTTAACATTTTTGCGGGTTTTAACTCTTTCTTTTCTTTGTAACTTTGAGCGTCTTTTGGGGTACCTAGGAACAGAAGATGGCTTAGCTTGTTCCTTTTCTATGCGCTGTCTTGCGCTGTTTTTTCAAAGTAGTTAAGTTCTTAATACTAATTAATTATGCACTTAAAGCACTGCTGAAATACTTTGTACATATTGCAACTAACTGTTTAAGGTATATAACTTTCACAAAGTTTTCTTTAGTTAATTATTATCTTTAACTTATTCTCGTTTTTGTGTTGTCATAAGTTGTAGAGTAGGGGGTTTTAGACTCAAGTTTTCTTTCAAAAATCTGTTCGTTATAAATTAACATTTCCTTTTTTAATTGCAATGTAAAATTTGGATTTCTTTTGCATTGTTTTTCAGGTTTAAATTCTCTCTCAAACGAACTTGGAATTTCGTTATGGCTGAAAATCATTTCTAATTATTATGTCACTCTCACAGCTTGAGTTCTCTTTAATCTTCTTCTCTCTGTTTAATAGTAACAGATGAAGAGTATGGGTCGGGCCAGGAAGGTTAATGGATGCAAGCGAAAATGTTAACTAGTGCTAGGTCATGCAACTCTAAGGAGGACATGACTTATATATATATTTTTTAAACTATTTTAGGTGGGAATGTTACTTGCATCTATGGCCTTGCAGAAACCCATTTCCAACTAGGTCATTGTGGAAGTGAGAAAATGCAGAGTTTTTGCTGGTCCTTGATAAAGCCAAGGCTCAGTATTCTCGACACCTTCTACATTCAGTTGTTTTATTTTATTTTTTACCTTTTTTCCTTTTGATCACACAGGTAGATACATAACCTTTTCTATGTTGTACTAGGTGTGAGTCAAAATTATATATGTATTTTTTTGCTTAGGTATCTTCTTTATAGAATATATATATATATATATATATATATATATATATATATATCATCATTGTTAACCATTATCAATCCACTGCTGGACGAAGGTCTCCCCAAGTTTCCTCCACAACGGTCTGTCTTGTGCCAGTCTCCTCCATGTCACCCCTGCATACTTTCGAATTTCATCCACCCATCTCCCATACACACTTAAGTGCCAGAAAAACTGGTACAGACGAGCTTATGCAAAATACATAGCAACGTCACCTATGCACGTACTCGGTTGCGTCTGCCAGTGCGTATATAAAGCAATAGACATCCTTGCCAGCTGTCAGAGCTGTTTTCGGCATGAGAATGACAAGTAATAACGATTTAAGCCATTTTCAATACGGTGTCATAGTTGGTGCTCGTGAGATGGGCCATAGTATTTCAGAGGTAGAAACGAAGTTCGATTTTCATGGACAACCATTGCAAGGATGTACCGTGACTACAAGAGTTCCAGCAAAACCTCCAACCTATGATACCAGTGTGACCGTAAAAAGATATTGGGTGAACGTGACAATCGTCAGCTGTCAAGAATCGTTTCACGCGATAGGCGTGCAACACTCTCGTAGGTATCATCAGAATTCAATGCTGGAGCCTCAACAAGCATCAGCGTCCGGACTGTGCAACGTACCCTGCACGATATGGATTTTGGGAGCCGACGCCCAACTCGAGTCCCCTTGATGGATGCACGACACAGAGTTATGCGCCTCGCTTGGGCCCTGCAACACCGCCACTGGACGCTTGATGACTGGAAACAAGTAGCCAGGTCTGACGAGTCGCGTTTCCAACTGTATCGGGCAGATGGTAGGATTCGTGTGTGGCGCAAACCCCATGAAGCCATGGATCCCGCCTATCAACAGGGAACTGTACCAGCTGGTGGGGTGTCCGTAAATGGTATGGGGTGTGTTTAGCTAGAATTCATTGGGACCCCTGGTACCTCTACAGACGTTTGTGACCGGCCAACGCTATGTGTGCATCCTTTCTGACGAGGTACACCCGTTCATGTCCTGGATTCATGTTGATAGATTGGGCCTGTTCCAACAGAACAATCCACCTCTGCACCTCCACACAAGTGTCGGGATGCCACATTATGGTTAGAGGAGCATTCATCTGAGTTTAGGGTGTTGCCATTCCCACCCAAGTCCCCAGATCTGAACGTGATAGAACACATTTGGGATGCCATGCAACGCGCTATTGAACACAGGAATCCGAGACCTTGGAATACACCCGAATTGTGGAATGCTCTGCAGGAAGTATGGTGTGCATTGCCTACAGCATATTTCCATAAGCTTGTGGAGTCCATGCCCCGTCGTATTTCTGCAGTCCTGCGCTCCCGTGGGGGACCTACGAAGTATTAGACTGGTGTACCAGTTTTTCTGGCACTTCAGCGTATATTTTCATTAGATGGTAGCCATCATAAAGGCCTTTCATGCATTTCTAAGCTCTTTTCGTTGCATTGGATTGATGCTGATGAAATATCTGAAATGAGAGTACCACCAACAAGCTCTCATAAAAATAGAAAGTTCCTACCCACCTAGTCAAAGTAGTTCTCCTTTGCATCAACACAGTTCTGCCAACAGATTGTGAGGCTGTGGATCCCATGGTGTTAAGATTCTGGAATATGTGAGGCAAAGAAGGTGGCAACAGCCTGACATACACACACAGCTTGGTCATTTGTGGTCTTTTCTGCCAGAATATGGTGCAGGTTCTGGAAGAGTTGGTAATCCATGGGATGAAAGAAATCCCATTTATTTGGGTCCTTATACTAAATTTTGGCAACAGTTCCTGCATCTCAAATTCACATTACAGTTCTGGCAACCAATGTTCAGAGTCAGTTGATCTCGAATGATGAAGGTCACAGAACGGCCGAAAGCTATTGCTTCATGAACTACATTACCATATGTGGCTGTGTGTGTTTTTTCACTCAATTTCTGTGTTTATATAAATCCGTGGAAGCAGCGTTTGGGGAATATGCAGGGTGTTGCAAGAGTTCCACAGTCCTATTGTGGTGGATTTGTTGGACAGTCCTTTGAAAGATGTGGGCATGCATTATCATGCGACAAGAGGTCTCCATGCCTGTTTACCAAAGTAGGCTGCTTGGTATGGAGTTTTTTGTGCATCTGCTGCATTTCAGCACAGTAGCAGTCTGAATTGATCGTCTCATTTGGTTGGAGGAATGAATTGTCGATTAAGCCGGCAGCAGACCACCCTGTGAGAACCAGCACTTTCTGCAAGTATGAGGGTGGCTTTGAACAGTGTTTAGGTGGCTCCATGGTGTCCAGCCATGGCTTTGATTATTTACAATTGTTGTAGAGGACCCACTTTTCATCGTAGGTTACAATCTGATGTAGAATTACCCCCATCTGTGCCTGGCATGGAGGGAACTGCATACCTCAAGATGATGGGCTTTGTTGGCTGCTGTCAATTTGTGTAGAACCCAGACATCCAACTTTTGCACCTTCCCTAGGGTCACCAGGCATCCGACAACCATTCAGCAATTCACACATATCTTCACTGCAATCTCACTATGGGTCAGCTTGAATAACATTTTTCAGCTCTTTATCTGTTACAGCTACTGGTGGATGAACATGAGACACTTTTCGTAAGTGACGTGTCTCCTACCGAGTGTTTCACTGGGTTGTGACAACTTTCCTGTAGAATAAATCATAAAAGAATAACGAGATGGCACTGTAAGTCCGAAATGTTGATCAGCAGGCAACAGGCTATCGTGAGGAAGTAGTGGGACAGTGGACACGCGATTTCGGACATGCAGTGATATACCACGGAAGAAAAATATTTCTTGGTGAAAAATTGGTATGCGGAGAGCGGAACCCCCACACAGGCATTACAAAAGTGAGGTACATCATTTAAGAATCGTCATAAGCCATCCCGTGCGTATCTGACGAAATTGGTAGTGAAATTCGAACGAACCGACAGTGTCATAGATGACGTGCAAGCATGCAATGAAGAGAAGAACAGCACGGACGGTGGAAAATGTCGAACCCGCATGAGAACTACTGCAGGTTTCAACAGGGCGGAGCACCGCTACTCTTCACAAATGCTGTTCTCGATTTGCTTCACCAGCGGTATGGCCCACGGGTTATCGCCAGACGATTCTCCCAACGTTTTTCATCCGGTCTCTCTTGGCCTCCATACAGTCTCGACTTCTTCTTGTGGGGCTATATGAAAGATCGGGTGTACCAGGACAACCCGTGAACACTGCCTGACCTCCGATGTGCCATCCACAAGGGAATTGCATGGATCCTGTCGAACATCTTCCTGTCGGTATTGCAGCACTTTGAAACATGTATTCGCCACGTGACAGCAGATGGTCATCATGTGGAACATGTCATCCATTGATTGCCTTTTGCCTACTCTTACTCCTGTAAACATCTTTTTCCTCTTCCAATAAAGCAAGTTAACTTTATTGTCTCTTTCTTTCGTCACTACTCAGTGAAACACCTGGTACTTGGAATTTCATGAACCACTGACATATGCTGCATTCATTCACAGTGCCCTGCCCAAACACCATATTAATGTTTCAGGCGCCCATACGTGTTGAATGTCGTATTGGTGCCTGAATCATTAATAGTTTGAACTAATACAGGAAAAAGTACTCTCAATTGGCTTGTCTTCATGGTGCACTTTGACCAAAGCTTGTGCACTCACAGTTGAGACATGTCCCAAAATGAGTCACACAACATGTACACCAGATACATACTAACTTTGTGATATATGTCTTGTGATGTTGCTGGGTGACATCATTTCATTTGAGTGGTCAAATATGTCCACTCGCTGAAAACAGACATTTCATCTGCACCAACACAATAAAATTTTCTTCTTTGTGATATAAAGGCTTGTTTTCATTTTATACTCTTTGTTAATTGAAATTGGACTTAAAATTACATTTCTTTTTTGTTTTGTTTTTCATCATGAGGCATCAAGCAACAAGACGTATTAAGTACGTATTGTGATGAAAATATGTTTTTCAAAAATTACTGATTACATATTTTAAAATGCAATTAGAGTACCAAATTTGAGACTTTTTCAAAAGATGTTCTTGTGATATCCGAAGTTTGGAAGCATTTTTTTTTTTTTTTTTTTTTTGATGTAAGTACACTATAATCCATCACAGTTCTGCATCCGAAATTTCTATGCTTAATTGTATTAATCTTTTTGCAGTGACTTCAGTTGTGGGTGATGTTCAGCCAGCTATACCAGAGCCAAAAGTGTATATTGATCATCAGTTTGAAGCTATCGAATATGAGAAGAAGCTTGTGCAGGTACGTTAATTTGTTATGTTCTGGAAAAGTGAAGTTTTTAGTTGAAGTATCTTTAAACACAGCTGACACGGCAAACTGAAAAAATCACTACCATCAGACATGTTACTGACCTCTTCTGGTTACTTCCAGAATGAATATTTAGCAATGAATAGGACACTCTAGCAGCAATTCATAATCTTGAAACAATAAGAACCCACTTAAGTAATTCAGCTTTGGAATATCAGTCAGAAATATTCATATGACTTTTTTTTAGTAATTGAAGAACATGTGTGAAAGGTCAAAAATGAAGAGTTCTTCAAAACCCTATTAAGTCTTCTGATCATGCAGCTACTTACTGTACTTATGTGAATCATAAAGACTATCTCCTTTCAAAGGGATTTTTTAAAACCTGTTTCCAAAATGATGTACTGGTTTCAGACCCCATTAAAATGTTTTACAGAAAACAGGTTCATTAGAACAACTCAACATGCTGATGACACAGCCCTGTTGGCAGTGAGCAAAAGTAAGTTGCAGAGTATGTTGCTCTTGGATGTACGAAGTTTATGTGAAGTTCAAACTGAGTATAAATAAGGGAAAACCCAAAGTTATGGGTTTTGAGTGAGGAACTGTTAGCACTTAATGCAAGATCAGTCTAAATGTCACAGAGGTTGACCAGGTGAATGAGTTTGTATATTTGGGAAGTATGTTTGACAGAGAGAACAAATTAGATGGCAAAAGTAGTAGGTGAGTGAATTCTCCTTTGAAAGTATAGCTGCTTTAGGAGTATTTTGGAGGAATGATGGTTTCTCAAGAAGGTCCCGAATGGCTGTGTGTGAAAGTGTAATTGTTCCTATTCTGATGTACGGCAGTGAAACCTGTGTACTGCAGAAGAGAAATGAGAGTCATTTGTATGCTGGAAAGATGCATTCTTACAAAGGATTTGTGGCAAGACACACTCTGGTTATGTGTGTACTGAAGATGTGTTGCAGCTGTGTAATGCAAATGCAAAATGTGTTTAAGGTGGTTTGGCCTTGCTGAAAGAATGAATGATGAGATACTAAGAGATTTTTTTCAGTCCAAGTGTCAGGAAAGAAAGGTAGAGGAAGGCCAAGGAAATTGCAGGAGGGCCAGGGTCTGGAATATCTGTATGAGAAAAAATACTGAGCATGAAGTACAAAAGTTCCTGTATGACACATATGATGGATATCGGTGAAGCTCAAGCTGTGTGCTGAAATCACTGTAAATGGAGACGCACGCACGCGCTCGTGTGTGTGTGTGTGTGTGTGTGTGTGTGTGTGTGTGTTAAATGAGTGAAGGAATAACAACTCAAAAATTTTTAAATAAATTAAATCGGAATATAGTTGCACGTACGTATATATGTAAAATCCAGTACACCAATCGGTAATTTAAATGCAAATTGGTATAATTTATGTTCCCAAGACTTGGAAAGGCTGCATTAAGAATTGAGTAAGTCAGATTTTTTCTCTTCATATCCTTGTTGAAACATAGTGTGCCAGTTGCAAACAAACCATAGAGTGAATAAAAGAAGACAAATACTGTTATATTATATTACTGTACAAGAAGGATAGAGCAAAATCTTATGAAAATGTTTTAATTTCATAAACACATGAACATTTCTGAAAAGATATATTCTACCTATCATTGTTTATGTTACACTGTACTGAATGCCTAATCTCTGGTGAACCATGATAGAAGTTTGTTCTGCCACAAATTATCAAAAGTAAATAATGAGTATTTAGTGTTAAGGAGTGCTGTGACATGAAAGTTAACAGGAAGGAGATCCCCTTTTAGCAGTGATCACTAATGATAGCTTTACTAATTTTTTTTTTGAACATTTTAATGCAAATATTGTTTTAAAAATGTAAGGTCTGTTGTTTTAACCTATAAATATGTTTTTTATTTAACAATTGAAGTATAATCAATTGCATACATTGTCATTTTTTCATCATGTTACCATCGTTTGTCTACAGTGGGTGTCCACATTTATGCCTACATGTATCCTTTAGCTGACTTCTGAATTCAGAGTTTGAACAAAAGATAGCCGTCCCGGTGGTGCAGTGGTCTAAGCGATGGCCTCTAATCATTCGTCCAAACGGGGTCCGGGTTCGAATCCCGGTGAGGCATGAATGTTGTGTTTGTCTTACAGCACTGGCTCTCTCCCTTCCCTGGAACCAGTGACCCTAAATTAGGGACGGGTGACTGCTTATAGCCCATTTGAGTTGCTCGCGGTGGTCGTTAAACCTCTAATCAAAAAAAAAAAAAAAGATAGTCTACCAAATTTTAATTAATGATGTTTTAAATATCTCAGTTTGCAGAGAATCTAAAACATTGCTCAAACTTTTAGGCAAATACATTGCAAGCACCCACAACCATGAACTCAATGTTTAAAAATTTATTCATTATCCTTGGTAATAATTGGTGTCATGGCTATTCCTAGACTTGATATATTATAAATTTCACTACATTATGGTATTTAATCAGGAATAAAAGGATATTACTTACAGTCAAATTTTTGGGTAGCACCTCTACCCTTCCTTAGGACTACACTATAGTAGGTGTTGTCATTCGTGAGCTAAATTCCAACCTTTCAAATCATTTAATGTTGTACCTTTTCTTCTCTTTATTTCCAGTCCTTCTGAAAAATTTCTCTTGAAAAAAGTGATGTTGATCATCCTTAAATTATTCATAAATGTATGTAGCTCACGATTACCATGTCCTCCATCTAATTTTGTTTTCAGTGGCTTTAATTAAATATTAGTTCATTTAATTAGCAGCTTTTTGTACTAAGTATCAATTAATTTAATTAGCATCTATTTTGTGCTAAATATTAATTCATTTAATTAGTGTCTTTTCTGCTTAGTATTAGTTCATTTAAGGAGCATCTTTTCTAATAAAATTTCCCTTGATTGTAGTATTGATGGAATTTCTTAGAACAGGTGAAAATAATTGGTGAAAAAACATTAGTATTTTTTGTTTACTTTCATCATATAAAAAATAATAGATGAAGTGGGAATAACAGTTCTGCAAGATTTAACTGAAAACAAGGCCAAAATCACTAAAGGTATGTTGCCATACAAATATGCAGGAAGGGGAATAAGGATTAGACCAGAGAATTGCTGAAAATATCAGCTGATGTGCGAAAAAAAGTATTGTTCCACTCTGTTTACATAAAACGTGATCACACCCAATGAAAAAGAAAGAAGTTCATGATAAAATACAGAATTTTGATTACTACTTTCTTTGAAATAAATCTCATCATAATGGAAATAATTATATGCATTTATTTTATTATGAAAAAAATATTATATATGGATAATATATATTTATTTTATTATGGAAAATAATAATATATTGTCTCGCAGTAGTCAGGACCAATTTCACACCGGCATAATTTACAAAATCCGAATAAATACCTCCAAAAAAATGAGATGTCAATCTTTAGCCACTTTGACTTCCCAAACAAAAGTTGGAAATAGCTTTGCATAAAAACACACTAGCTCTGGATAAAAAACAACAAAAAAAAGTAGTACTATTATTCCCTGTATTTCTTCATGAAATATATTTACAAATAAGAATAGTCATTAAGGCATCCATTATAAAGGAATTCAAAAAAAATTTGCATAAATTTATCATGAACTACTTTCTTTCACTTTGGGTATGAATCAGGTTCTATGTAAACAAAATGGAATGATACACTCAAAATCGGGAATTACTTGAAAGCGTTTTGATTCGGAAGTTCAGCCAAAGTAAGAGCTAAGTCTACGATATACAGACCTTGGCGCAAGTCACTTTTCTCACTATTTGTCACCTTTTTTTTAAATTTGTCACTTTTTGTTATCTTTTTTAAAATTTTGTCACTATTCTCACCTTTTTCTTAAGTGTGCGCATATTTTTTTTCAATTTAGCTATAGTTTTGCGTTGTTGTTTTTTATATCTAGGGAGTTTTTGTCAGATGAAAAAAGAAATGCTGAAACAAAAATAAATTGTTTTGTTAAACACCCATCCCTGTGAACATGTGGGTGGGGTCACGAGTTGTAAACACAACTCACCACTCACTGCAGCAGCAAGAGCGAGCTTCGTAATGAAGCGAGAGGTAGTGACCCCGCCCACAGCAGCCAGCGGGTTCTCTCAAGGATTTTTTCAAGTGGAATAAACATCACAAAAGTTTATCTCCGTGGATTTTTCATGAAAATCTCTGAAATTTTGATCAACGCCATAAATCGCTAATAGGAGTGAGCCCTCCAAATTTTGCGTAAATCAATTAAAAAAATTTTAAACAGCCCGTAATTTTTTTATTTGCTTTTTATCACGTGGCTGGCGTGCCCCGAATTCGTAATAGGCATTTTACGGCTAATTTAAAAACGTTTTTGCCGATTCATTTGAAATTTTTAAGGTCGTCATCTCCTAACCAATTATAGTATATGTACAAATTTCAGCCAGTTACGGAAAGAATTCGGAAAAATAGTTTTCTTAATTTTTTAGCACGTCTTTTGTAAAAAAAGATTGTGCTTATGTTATCGGTTTGTCTGTCCATCTGTAGACATGATATCTCTGCAACTATTAGTCCGATTTGGAAAATTCGTTTTGCATTGGGAAGCTTGAAATATACGAATGATGATCCTTCATTTCGTTGTTTTCTTTTTTACGATGTAAAATTTCACCTCTAGAGGGCGTAAATGCAGATGATATCGAATTCAAAAATACATTTTATTCCACATATTTGCTTCTAAACATCCGACTGAAAAAATTATTTTATCGTTCGATTCCATTTATGTCGAAGAGTATTTCAGTAATAGTTGCTTTTTCAAATTACGCATAGATTTTCCGCTAGGGGGCGTAAAAGTAAATTACGTTTTCCCCGATATCTCTTCTTCTACAACTCCGATTTGAAAAACGTTTTCTTTAGCGGATACAGCCCCTGATGAAAAATCTTTTGCATATAATTTCTAATTTTTGGTAAAGAATACTTTATCCACCAGGGGGCATAAGTGTTAATTTTTGCTTCAGATGTATTTACCATTTAATCTGAGCTTCTGAAATCTCAGTTGAAAAAAATCTTTTGCGGACTGATGACATTTACGTCAATAAACCTTTTCTGAGTATTTTCTTCTTGAAATATTCAACGGTTTCTCCACCAGGGGGAGTAGACGTATATCTTATTTTTGTCAATATCTCAGCTTCTAATGGTCCAATTTGAAAAATTCTTTGTTTATTAGATAGTTTCCTGTGTGACATGTTTTCCATATAATTTCAAAATTTTCAAGTAATTCATAGACTTTTTGCTACGGGGCATAAAGGTAAATTGTGTTTCCCCTATATCTGTGCTTCTAAATCTCCGATTTGAAAATTTCTTTCTGCAGCAGATACAGCTCCTGATGGGAAATCCTTTGCACATAATTTCTAATTTTTGTAAAAAATGGTTTGGCCACCAGGGGGCGTAGGTCTTAATTTCTGCTTCTAGTGTATTTCCAGCAAAATATGAGCTTCTAAAATCTCAATTGAAAAAAAAAAAGTCATTTGTGGACTGATACTACTCATGTCAACAAACCTTTTAAGAACATTTTCTTAAAATAATGCATGGTTTCTACGCCAGGGGGCGTAGATGTATGTCTTATTTTTGTCGATATCTCTACTTCTAGGAGCCTGATTTGAAAATTTTATTCTTTGTTGGATAGTGTTTCCGATGCGAAATGTTTTTCATATAAATTCAAAATTTTCAAGTAAATCATAGACTTTTCACTAGGGGGCGCAAAGGTAAATTGCGTTTTTTACATTATTTCTGCTTCTAAAACTTCGATTTGAAAAATTCTTTCTGTATCGCATACAACACCTGATGGAAAATATTTTTCATATAATTTCTAATGTTTGGTAAAGAATGGTTTGGCCACCAGGCAGCATAAGTGTTAATTTCTGCTTCTGATGTATTTCAGCAAAATCTGTGCTGGAAACTCGACTAATTTTTTTTTTTTTTTATTCTTGGACTGATACCGCTCATATGGAAAAACCTTTTGCGAATTCTTTCTTCCTAAAATAATGCATGGTTTTCCCACCAGGGGGCGTAAAGTCACATCTTATTTTTATCGATATCTCTTTTTCTAAGAGTCTGATTTGAAAAATTATTTCTGTGTTGGAGAGCGTTTCCGGTGGAAAATGTTTCTCATATAAATTCATATTTTTCTTAACACACAAGTCAGCAACCAGAAGGCCTAAACTCACGATTCCGTTTACAGCAATATCTGAGGGATTAAAAACCCGATTGAAAAACTTCTTTCTACCGTCAAACACCATTGTTTTCCATTTCGGTTCCATTGACTTTGAATAGCTTTGATAAATTTAATTTGCGTCAGAATGGATTAAAAAGACGTGCTAATTACACCCGAAAATTTGGTGTCATCTTTCTTGTTTTATCTAGTCCTGCCATGGGGAAAACTAAAGCGAGAAGGCGCTGTTGCTGGAAGCCAAGGAAGGAAGAAAGCCAGCAGTCCTTTCATGCTCTAGTTTTGAGTGGTAGCTATGCATTTTGTGTGTGCCTTTATTAGCACGTCTTTTGTAAAAAAGATCGTCGTGCTTATGTTATCGGTTTGTCCGTCCGTCTGTGGACACCATATATCTGCAACCAATTGCCCGATTTCAAAAATTGGTTTTTCATTGGGAAGCTTGAAATGTGCGAATGATGAGCCTTTATTTCGTTTTTTTTTTTTTTACCAATCACAATTTTGCCTCCAAAGGGCGTAAATGCAGATAATGCCATATTCAAAATACATTTTATTCCATGTATTTGCTTCTAAACGGCCGATTGAAAAAATTATTTTACCTTTTGATTCTATTTATGTCGAAGACTATTTTAGGTATGGTCACTTCTTTAAGCTACACATAGATTCTCCGCTAGGGGGCGTAAAAGTAAATTTCGTTTCTCCCGATATCTCTGCTTCTAAAACTCCGATTTGAAAAATTCTTTCTGCTGCGGATGCAGCTCCTGATGGAAAATATTTTGCCTATAATTTCTAATTTTTCCTCCAGACTTCACACACGCTAACTTCCATGACTCACTTATAAACGTGGAAAAAGCGAAGACCTTTGTTTGATGGTCCATGTCAAATGTATGTATTAATTATTCATTTGTCTTCTAATTATTTCTTCTGCTGCTGCTGCTGCTGCTTACCATCTTTGGTGAATCCCCAGCATTGTGCGGGGCTCCAAAAAGCAACCTGCCAAATTAGCTTGGCAGTTAGCGTGTGTGAGTCTGGAGGAATTCGGGGTCGCTGTGATGTAGTGGAAGCATACCCAGCGCATAACTGGAAGACCCTGGATTCGATTCCCGGTGGCGGCCAATGAGAATTTTTCCGCGACTCACTTATAAACGTGGAAAGAGCGAAGACCTTTGTTTGATGTTCCTGGTCCACGTCAAATGTCTGTATTAATGAAGAATAATTGTAAACTTTTCTGTTATACAAAATTTTTCTGCTAGTAGACATAGACTTATATCATGTTTCTTTCTATATTTCTCATTTTAATTGTTTGATTTGAAAATATCCTCATATCTGGTACCTTCCTTGTGTTATGATAAACTTTTTGTTCACCATTTGTTAATTTTTGTAACATATTTTTTAGCCATTGGTAAAACTAAGTAGATGTTTCTATTTCCGGATATTTTATCGATTGTTGGAACTAATTGATTGTTTTTCAAACTGGTTCCATCGATTTTGAATAACTTTGATAAATTTAATTTGCATCAGAATGCATTCAAAAGACATGCTTATTACATCCGAAAATTCGGTGTCATCTTTCTTGTTATTCATTAAGAAGCATAAAAGTAATTTACCCTCTACACATTTGATTTTCAAAGTAAATTGCTGAAATTTATTTGAAAAATAAATGATATTTGAAGAGTGAAATTATTTCAGATACACCCTTTATTTTATATCGCCTTGTTTTGTTATTCTTCTTAGATTTCTGTTTAAAAAAAATGATCTCTATATTACAAAATATATATATATATATCATCATCATCATCATCATTGTCAACCATTATCAATCCACTGCTGGACGAAGGTCTCCCCAAGTTTCCTCCACAACGGTCTGTCTTGTGCCAGTCTCCTCCATGTCACCCCTGCATACTTTCGAATTTCATCCACCCATCTCCCATGTGGTCTTCTTCTGGGTCTTTTCCTGTCCCTTGGAATCCAATCTAAAATTTCGGCTGTCCATCGATGATCTGTCCTTCTGGCAGTATGTCCAGCCCATTGCCATTTCAGGGATTTAACTCTGATCATGATGTCTTCCACTCTTGTCATTTTTCGGATCCACGAGTTCCTCTTCTTATCACTCCTGGTTACACGAAGCATGCACCTCTCCATGCTACTTTGAGTTGTCTGCAGTCTTTGTATATCTCTTTTAGTTAAGGTCCACGTCTCTGCACCATACGTAAGCACTGGAAGGATGCATTGATCAAACACTTTTCTTTTAAGACATAATGGCATATTGCTCTTGAAAATTATGCTGTTTCTTCCAAAAGCTCTCCAGGCAAGTTTTGTACGCCGATTAATTTCTTCAGCAATGTGACCCTCACTTGATATCTGCTGTCCAAGATAAATGTATGCATCTGTTATCTCCAGCTTTTCTCCATTAATCGATAAATCTTCATTTCTTGTAAAAGCATTGAACATCACTTTTGTCTTCTGAAAGTTCATTTTTAATCCCACTTCTTTACTCTTGTCAGCAAGTTCCTGGATCATACTCTGCAGCTCTGATGGGGTAGTTGCAAAAATGACTACGTCATCAGCAAAACGAAGGTGGGTTAGATAATCTCCATTAATCTTTATCCCTTTGTTTTCCCAGCTCAGCGACTGAAAAACACCCTCCAATGTGGCATTAAAGAGCTTCGGAGATATGGTGTCACCTTGTCTCACTCCCTTTCCAATTTTTATGTGTGTTGTATTTTCAAACAGCCGAATCTTTGCACTTGCATTTTCATAGATGTTATTAATAATATTAATGTATGCATCTTCAATACCGCAGGTTTTCAGAGCCATTGTAACTGCTGATGGTTTCACCGAATCAAAGGCTTTTTCATAATCGATAAAAGCCATGCACAATGGAAGTTCATATTCCCTCGCTCTTTCAATTAGTTCTCTCAGTACGTGGATATGATCTATTGTGCTGTAGCCACTCCTGAATCCAGCTTGTTCTCTCGGTTGAGCCATGTCCAGTGTTACCTTCAAGCGGTGTGAAAGAACTTTAGTGAAGATTTTATAAACTACTGATAGGAGGCTGATAGGTCTGTAGTTTCCGAGATCCTCAATGTCACCTTTCTTATGTAGCAGGATCATTGTAGCGGTATTCCAATCCTCAGGAATCTTTCCTTCAGTAAGGCATCGAGTGAAAATTTGGGCGAATACTGTTTCAATTTCTCCACTTGCTTCTTGTATGATGTCTACAGTAATTCCATCTTCTCCTGGAGCTTTTCCCCGCTTCATGTTCTTGATTGCATGTGCAACTTCTGCTGGAAGGACTGGAGGAACTCTGGTACTGGTATCTTTCATGATGTCTGGAGTGCATGTATCATCCCTTTCATATAATTTGGAGTAGAAATCTTTCACTCTTGTCAAAATTTCGCCTCTATTTCTTGTTACAGAACCATCTTCTTTTCTCAGTGCCATAATCTGTTTTCTTCCCTTACTGAGATGTCCCTTTGCTATCTTTAGGCTTTGGTTGTTTTCAATTGCTTTCCTCACTAGTTCACAGTTGAATTTTCTTACGTCTTCAGTGATACTTTTTCTTACTGTCTTGCATAGCTCTATATATTCCACTTTGGAAGTCACATCTTCTTTAGTTGTCCTCATCTCTCTTCTTTTTTGCATCAACATTTTCGTTTTTCCTGATAATTTGTTTACATGCAACTTGTTCTTAGACCCAGCTAATTTTGTTGCTGTTTCCATAAGAGCTTTGGTTACTTTTCTGTTAACTTCAGAGATGTCCACTTCTTCCGATGTTAGGCCTTCTAAAGCAGAGAACCTGTTCTTCAGTTCCAACTTGAAGGTATTATGGTGTTTTTTAAGGTTGGTTATGTCAATAGATTTTGTTTGTCTTATGAGCTTGCCACGTTCAAGTTTGGTGTTGAGGTGCATCTTACATCTCACCAATCTATGGTCACTACCTGTGTTGAACTTGTTTAGCACACTGCAGTCTTCTATGACGAATTTTTTGTTACACATAATAAAATCAATTTCACTGGTCATCCCATTTGGATGCCTCCATGTCCATTTCCTGTGTGGCTTTTTCTTGAAGAAGGAGTTCAAGATGAAAAACCCTTCTGCCTCTGCAAACTCAACGAGAGTATTTCCACGCTGGTTTCTGTTGCCGTGACCGAATTTACCTACTGAAGTTTCATTCTGTTGCCGTTGCCCTATTTTTGCATTGAAATCTCCCATAATTATTTTCAAGTGCTGCTTACCTTTATTATTTAGATGACAAATTTCCTCATAAAATTCTTCAATTTCTTCTTCAGGATGACTTGTGGTGGGTGCATAAGTTTGAATAATCTGAGCCTGGTATCTTTTCGAGAGTTGGATAACAAGTCGTGCAGCTCTGTCAGAGGAACTTTCAACTTCTACAACTTTATCCTTCAGTTTCTTGTTTATTATAAATCCAACACCACTAGTTCTGCCAGTATCTGTCCCACGATAGTAGAAGAGATGTCCACTTTTCAGTTCGATGAGATCTTCTCCTTTTCTCCTTACCTCACTTAGCCCCACGATGTCCCACTTGATCCTTTGTAGTTCCTCTTCCAATTCAAGAAGCCTTGAATCAGAAGATAGGGAGCGTCCGTTGTACGTAGCCAAGGTCAGCATCAGATGGCAGCCTAGTCCGGTCCTCCGGGGATTCTTAGCACCCTCTGCCTTTATGTCGCACTGGCCGCTGCCTTGGCCAGGTACATTCCAGCTGCCGGAGACTGAGGGCCAAGATTTAAGTTGTGGAATCATTTTGGAGGGGTTTGGCCATAACTCACCACGCTGGCCAAGCGGGTTGGTGAGTGTGGGATAGAATTTCCTCTAATCCCGATGGTATATATATATATATATATATATTTAAAGCTCATGGCATAGTGTAATAGTAAACTTTAACACTGTACTATGGTTCACTTCAGTATACAGTAGTACACATCAAGAAAGAACCTTTTTATCTTTTTTTTTTTTTTCGAATTAAAAAAAAAATTAATTTTCAAATTTTCAACATAACATTCATTCTTTATTGTTAGTCTTTCATTATATAAACCTGTTGTAGTTTGTATATGTAATCATTTCTAGAGCATACTTATTTTGCTAGTGCAGTATATAAATCGTCAAATGCCATCATGCTGATAAAATAACCTACTGTTTGTGAAAATTGCAACACCATGAAGGAATGATGGTAATCACATTAAACTTACAGGATATGCAGGGCAGGGTAGGACATGCAAATGATTAGAAATGCAGAATCATTGTGCATGTCTTGGCCCAGCAGCGCCGCCTGAACAGTCGAGTGAGGGATATAAAGAGAGGGCTGTTTAGGATACACACCAGTAACACATCGTGGACAGCTAGTTTTAAAAGTGTCTCCAGGATTCAATAATGCTTTGGCGACAACGAAGGGCGCAATATCACCATGCAACAGAGTTTGAACAGGGACGAATGATTGTTCTGTATGAAGGTGCATTTTCGTACCGTGGCATTGCGGCTCGGAAGAGACATAACGCCATGATAGTGATGTGCGTGTGGCAGCAGTGGACCGAGAAGAACCAGGTGCATCGACAATCCGGCAGTGAACCGAGAAATGTGACGATACCGCGGATGGCCGACACCTCGTCCGCATGGCAGTGGCGAACCGTTCCACATATTCGCAAGTGTTAGCACAACAGTGGAGCACTGCAACAGGTGTGGCATTGTCTGCCTCCACAGTTCAACGCGTCTGTTGCACAGAGGACTGGTTGCACGCATCCCTTTGTGGCAGATTCCTTTGACCCTGAACCATGGACGCCTCAGGCTGCAATGGGGTTTTCAATGCAAATAATGGCGTGCTGATTGACAACGTGTCGTGTTTTGGATGAGTCCCGATTCAACTTGGACTACCATGATGGCCTCATATGCATTAGATGGTATTGTGGTGAGTGCCTTCTTCCAGCATGCATTGTTGAGCATCATACAGGCCGAACTCCAAGTGTGATGGTGTGGGGTGCCATTAGGTAACATTCGTGATCTCGGCTGCTATGACTTGAGGGCAATATCACCAGCAACCACTACATCAGGGAAGTTGTACAGGCAGAAGTCATACCCTTCCTTCATAGCACTCCAGGCGCTATATTCCAGCAGAACAATGCCTGACCTCATGTTGCCAGGAATGTTCAAGCCCTCTTCGCAGCACAGCAGATACCGCTTCTTCCCTGGCCTGCACGTTCACCAGACATGTCGCCTATTGAACATGTCTGGGATATGGTCACTTGGCAACTGGCCCATCAAAGTCCTCCAGCAGTCAGTACCAGTGATCTGTGGCCACGTATACATGCTGCCTGTCAAGCAATTACCCAGGACACCATCCAACGCCTTTTCGATTCAATGCCAATCCATCTCGAAGCTCTTATTGCAGCTCGCAGAGGCTTCACAAGGTACGGATTTTTGCAGGTAAAAATTGTATTGTTCCGAAAATTAAATCACTTATGTACAGTCATATCAGTAATGTTTGGTATAAATTTCATTCAAATCGCATGGTTCCTCCTTCTTCGTGTTGCAATTTTCACAAAGAGTAGTGTATAAAAAAATATTAAAGGGAATCACCTGCCCATCCAATATATTGTTGTTGTTTTTTACAACAGATAATCACATTGATCAACATATGTTCTATCCCAAATTATAAAGTGAATTGTTCACTGTTGAGCAAAGAATAAAGTAAATCCGTTCAAAGTGCAAATTATATGTTCTATCCATATACTGTGTGTGTGTGTGTGTGTGTGTGTGTGTGTGTGTGTGTGTGTGTGTGTGTGTGTGTGTGTGTGTGTGTGTGTGTGTGTTCTGTCCTGTCATTTTAAACGGTTTAGTCTGGTTTTCAATTATTTGAGCAGTCACTATTTAGTCACTAAAAAAAAAAAAAAATTGGTCATTTTTCTCACTTTTTTCTCCGAAAAAGTCACTTTACTCACTACTTTTAACAATGAAGTCTGTGCTGAGGTCTGTATATACTCCATAAGAAATATTAGTAGCTAACATGTGCTGGTGCATGAATACTGAAAGATAAGTCAGATAGTCAAAAGGTTTTAATACACTGAGTATTTGTTTACCAAAATAATTTAAAAAAAATTTCTAACACTACATTGGCAAATATTGAAGAATTTACTCCTCAGGAGGCACACTGTAAGTTAATGTATCCAAGTATTCATCATTCAAAAATGGATGTTTTTCCATGACAAATATGTACTCTGAAAAGGGGAAACAGAAATGCAAGTGTAAGAAAATTTTGCAGTATAAAGCAAAGAGGCACTAGTTGCTTGGCATTTATCATGATGTATGCCAGCAGTAGGATGTAAGGTCAGGTGATGCGTAACATCACAGCCTCTCCTTGACAAATGTCAACCCCGCCTTCTCGTGGTGCATCCTGTTCCCACTAAAGGGGCTCTGACGACCGCCAATAGCGGTATAACTATACCATCGGGATCAGAGGAAATGCTATCCCACACTCACCAACCCGCTTGGCCAGCGTGGTGAGTTATGGCCAAACACCTCCAAAATGACTCTACAACTTAAATCTTGGCCCTCAGTCTCCGGCAGCTGGAATGTACCTGGCCAAGGCAGCGGCCAGTGCGACATGAAGGCAGAGGGTGCTAAGAATCCCCGGAGGACCGGACTAGGCTGCCATTTGATGCTGACCTTGGCTACCTATAACGGACGCTCCCTATCTTCTGATTCAAGGCTTCTTGAATTGGAAGAGGAACTACAAAGGATCAAGTGGGACATCGTCGGGCTAAGTGAGGTAAGGAGAAAAGGAGAAGATCTCATTGAACTGAAAAGTGGACATCTCTTCTATTATCGTGGGACAGATACTGGCAGAACTAGTGGTGTTGGATTTATAATAAACAAGAAACTGAAGGATAAAGTGGTAGAAGTTGAAAGTTCCTCTGACAGAGCTGCACGACTCGTTATCCAACTATCGAGAAGATACCAGGCTCAGATTATTCAAACTTATGCATCCACCACAAGTCATCCTGAAGAAGAAATTGAAGAATTTTATGAGGAAATTCGTCATCTAAATAATAAAGGTAAGCAGCACTTAAAGATAATTATGGGAGATTTCAATGCAAAAATAGGGCAACGGCAACAGAATTAAACTTCAGTAGGTAAATTCGGTCACGGCAACAGAAACCAGCGTGGAAATACTCTAGTTGAGTTTGCAGAGGCAGAAGGATTTTTCATCTTGAACTCCTTTTTCAAGAAAAAGCCACACAGGAAATGGACATGGAGACATCCAATTGGGACGACAAGTGAAATTGATTTTATTATGTGTAACAAAAAATTCGTCATCGAAGACTGCAGTGTGCTGAACAAGTTCAACACAGGTAGTGACCATAGATTGGTGAGATGTAAGATGCACCTCAACACTAAACTGGAACGTGGCAAACTCATAAGACAAACAAAATGTATTGACATAACCAACCTTAAAAAACACCATAATACTTTCAAGTTGGAACTGAAGAACAGATTCTCTGCTTTAGAAGGCCTAACATTGGAAGAAGTGGATATTTCGGAAGTTAACAGAAAAGTAACCAAAGCTCTAATGGAAACAGCAACAAAATTAGCTGGGTCTAAGAACAAGTTGCATGTGAACAAATTATCAGGAAAAACCAAAATGTTGATGCAAAAAAGAAGAGAGATGAGGACAACTAAAGAAGATGTGACTTCCAAAGTGGAATATATAGAGCTATGCAAGACAACACGAAAAAGTATCACTGAAGACGTAAGGAAATTCAACTGTGAGCTAGTGAGGAAAGCAATTGAAAACAACCAAAGCCTTAAGATAGCAAAGGGACATCTCAGTAAGGGAAGAAAACAGATTATGGCTCTGAGAAAAGAAGATGGTTCTATAACAAGAAATAGAGGCGAAATTTTGACAAGAGTGAAAGATTTCTACTCCAAATTATATGAAAGGGATGATACATGTACTCCAGACATCATGAAAGGTACCAGAGTTCTTCCAGTCCTCCCAGCAGAAGTTGCTCATGCAATCAAGAACATGAAGCGGGGGAAAGCTCCAGGAGAAGATGGAATTACTATAGACATCATACAAGAAGCAAGTGGAGAAATTGAAACAGTACTCGCCCAAATTTTCACTCGATGCCTTAATGAAGGGAAGATTCCTGAGGATTGGAACAATGCTACAATGATCCTGCTACATAAAAAAGGTGACATTGAGGATCTCAGGAACTACAGACCTATCAGCCTCCTATCAGTGGTTTATAAAATCTTCACTAAAGTTCTTTCACACCGCTTGAAGGTAACACTGGACATGGCTCAACCGAGAGAACAAGCTGGATTCATTAGTGGCTACAGCACAATAGATCATATCCACGTACTGAGAGAACTAATTGAAAGAGCGAGGGAATATGAACTTCCATTGTGCATGGCTTTTATCGATTATGAAAAAGCCTTTGATTCGGTGAAACCATCAGCAGTTACCACGGCTCTGAAATCCTGCGGTATTGAAGATGCATACATTAATATTATTAATAACATCTATGAAAATGCAAGTGCAAAGATTCGGCTGTTTGAAAATACAACACACATAAAAATTGGAAAGGGAGTGAGACAAGGTGACACCATATCTCCGAAGCTCTTTAATGCCACATTGGAAAATGTCTTTCAATCACTGAACTGGGAAAACAAAGGGATAAAGATTAATGGAGATTATCTAACCCACCTTCGTTTTGCTGATGACGTAGTCATTTTTGCAACTACCCCATCAGAGCTGCAGAGTATGATCCAGGAACTTGCTGACAAGAGTAAAGAAGTGGGATTAAAAATGAACTTTCAGAAGACAAAAGTGATGTTCAATGCTTTTACAAGAAATGAAGATTTATCGATTGATGGAGAAAAACTGGAGATAACAGATACGTATGTTTATCTTGGACAGCAGATATCAAGTGAGGGTCACATTGATGAAGAAATTAATCGGCGTACAAAACTTGCCTGGAGAGCTTTTGGAAGAAACAGCATAATTTTCAAGAGCAATATGCCATTATGTCTTAAAAGAAAAGTGTTTGATCAATGCATCCTTCCAGTGCTTACGTATGGTGCAGAGACGTGGACCTTAACTAAAAGAGACATACAAAGGCTGCAGACAACTCAAAGAAGCATGGAGAGGTGCATGCTTGGTATAACCAGGAGAGATAAGAGGAACTCGTGGATCCGAAAAATGACGAGAGTGGAAGACATCATGATCAGAGTTAAATCCCTGAAATGGCAATGGGCTGGACATACTGCCAGAAGGACAGACCATAGATGGACAGCTGAAATTTTAGATTGGATTCCAAGGGACAGGAAAAGACCCAGAAAAAGACCACATGGGAGATGGGTGGATGAAATTCGTAAATATGCGGGAGTGACATGGAGGAGACTGGCACAAGACAGACCGTTGTGGAGGAAACTTGGGGAGACCTTCGTCCAGCAGTGGATTGATAATGGTTGATGATGATGATGATGCCAGCAGTGTGGCTGAAGATTTCTCCGACTCCAGGGAGTTAATTGCAGTTGTCTACTTTAAGCTGAGGGAAGAGATATTTATATTAAACAAAGCACTTGACTCACTTGACTTGTTTCTAGCCAACCACACAATGCATTCGAGTTTATAGCTTAATTAAAGGAAGAGTCAGATTGATATAATTGATTACAAAAATGTATAATATCGAAAGTAATGAGCAAAAAAAGTTATACATATTCAAAAGAACATCTGAAAGAGTTTTATATTGTACCTTAGGACTGTTCAATAAAATGCCTGACAAGTAGTGGGGATGCATCCAAATGATAATCAACTGCTTGAAAAATGTGCAATAAATGGCAATCAAATAGTGCTATGCCAAATATTTTGCAGCCAGTGGCAGTCAGTTAGTGTGCAACACCTCGTTTTGTTCAGTTTCTCAAGTTGTGTAGCATTTCTGGAAGTGGCCCCGACATAGATGTGATCCTTTACAAAACCAGACAGAAAAGTCAGGGAAGGAGTGACATCTGGTGGCTGGCCATTCAGTTGGTCTTTAATGAGTGTCCTAGTGTCAGAGAGCATTGTATTCAAAAGTATTGTTAAACAGTAATGGACATATGGTTCCCATATTTTTGGAAGACAAGATTGTTTGTCTTCAGGTTGCTGGGGTATCAATCACAAGTCCAACATATCAGAGTAGATAAATTCTATATTATTTCATGTACATTTTCCATGTTTGGAAGTCAGAAGTCACATATTATACGTGGTTGAAATACTCAAGTGAAAGAGATTCAGTATCTGTAATTTCTATTACTCATGTCAAAACGTGGAATTGAGAGTACGGTGGTGCATAAAAGTATTGCTATAATTATATTAACTGAAAATTAGGTGAAACCAATTACTTACATAAACACTTCTTGAGACTGTCACCATTCCTTCACTCAGACATATTACATATTGGTTTAGTCCTGTCAAAATGGTTCTTATCTTCCTTTGTTTTAGGCCTAATAGATGTTCATTAGCTATATCTTGTGAACTGTCCCAAGGTGACCATTGTTAAATGGCAAGCAACCTTAAAGTAATAGCTGGCCTCAATATCAAAACTGTATACTGTATAAAAAAAAATCCAAAGACAACCATAAATCAAACCAAGAATTCTGTATTATTACGTGCACGATGCTCAGGTTTAAAAGTTAATGATGGACGAGTTTAAAACCGAAATAAAACTTGAAAGGTAAGAACAAATGATGAATATAATATTCACATAATGTACACCACCACTTCATGTCTACCAGCATCCCCAGATGCGTTTCGCACTAGTCTCCTCCTAGGCATTATCAACGGGAATGAAACGTACGTTAGTAATGTCCTGTACCTCCAGAAGTCATGAAGTATACTGCGCATGGGTCAAGTTCTCTCTTGTAGGCTGGTGTCAGAGTCTGATTTTCTTGTAGTTGTTGTCTTTTATTTTTATATTTTTTTTCTTTTTTCAGTACTTAAAAATGTTTTCCAGGCGTATGAAAGTTCATATGGGGTATTATAGTTGCAATTTGATGATTGATTTTTTCAATTATAATTGATTCAGCAATCTGCATGGCTTTTCATGGCTTTTCAAAATTAGTAAATCAACAAAGAAGTTGGAAATCCATGCAGATCGCTGAATGAATGTCTTTCCAGATTGTAAACTCGCAGATTACTAAATGGCTTTTAGTAATCTGCAAGTTCAGAATCTCTGTGTGCAACTCTTTCGTTTCCATAGAAACTCAGGGGCATTATTTCTGAACCACTCTATGTAATAGCAATAAAAAGAAATTTCTGTCTTTTTCATATATTTTTATTTTTGTGGTTTGAGAAAATAATGTGGCATGTTTTTTTTTTTTCATGTAAACATAACTGATAATGTGGAATATGCTGATAAAGTGGTTTCTATTATTTATGAGCTCAGGTTGCTGAAATGCATGGTGAATTAATGGAATTCAATGAAAGACTACATCGATTATTATTGCAGCGAGAAGCAGCCATACGGAGGTTAAGAGAAGAATTAATTGATTTGAGAGGACCTGTAAGTAATTTTTTATTTGTAGTGGATTCAATCATTTGCAATTTCTCTCTTTTTTTTTAGGGCTTGCATACTAAGAAATATTAAAGCTAAAATAATTCACTGTTAATTCTGGTGCCCAAATTAAATATTTGTGTGATGGTATATTCTCCTTGTTCATAATTTACAGAAGTACAACTTTTATATGGTTTTCAGACAGCCATAAAGATAATTTTTGAATGTTTTCAGCCATGGTTATTAAGTTTGTTGACATGAAACACATTTGAATGTTTTCCATGTTCTTAATTAAAATATTATATTTCTGTAGGGATTGCATTTTTTGTAAGCTCATTGCTTTTTTTCTGCATACCTGTCTTCTTTTTTTCTAATGTGAAGCTTATATACATATTGCCCTTGCACTTTGTGTGTTTTGCTCTTGTTCTGTTTTGCAATAGCGAAACAAACTGATTTTATATTATATTCATTTAATGCCCTGTTTTATTACATTCAGGCTTATTTAGTGTAATAGTTGTTACTGTACAGTAATGTCTGCTATTATAATGCTCCCCTTCCTTGAAAAGTGACTTTTTATGCATTGTTAACTTTGATTTTCTTTTATTTAGTAAACCCCAAGTTTTCATCTGCAAACCAATGAATGTTCAACATTTATATCAAGCATATGTTATGTAACTTAAATAGATTAAATTAATGCATGAAATTAGTCGGAATGTACAGGGGTTTTTTTGTTCAGTTTTTTTTTTTTTTTTTTTTTTTTTTCCCCAATATCTGATGAACTTCGGAAATTTTAGGTGTTTCACAGTGGGGCATTTATTATCAATCCTGATGCACTAGGGTAGCTGATCTGGTGGTGAGAAGTGATTGTCATTTTTAGTTTGTGGTTGATATTTTCAGGGTGATTTGAAAGACACAGACACCTCTCTAATCTCATACGCTAGGAAGTTAGCAATAGTGGGAGTAAGTATAAGTTTGTGGTTTTCCCTGATGTGGGTTCATCCACTAGACTATGTGCAAGGCCAAAAAGAAATCCATGTTTTACCAAATTTCATAGCATGAGACAAAAAAAAAAACAAAAAAACTGATTATAAGAAAAAACAGGAGCTGAAGCATAATTTATTAATCTTAAAGATTTTCATACAATAAATCACAAATTATTTACTCATGAAATGAAAGGCCAGTATATAGCTTGCTGTACATTAGCAGTCAACATTTCGCAACTGTACAGATGAATAAATAGACATCTTTCAAGTATGAAAAGTTTTAATCATTATCACCTTTCAATATTACAGCTAAAAAGTGTGGTTTCAATCTTTTTCATGTGCTGGTGCTTCTATGCAGAACAATGATTGCCAGTGATAAAAAAAAAAGTTGCCTAATATTGTTAAACTTAAACTACAAGTTGATTCTTGCATAACCTTAATTCCTAGTTTTCAATCAAATTTATCTCTTAGGTGTGATGCAATAAACCAGGTAGACCAGAATAATAATGTACTGTGAATTTGACTTTTTTTTAGTAGTATGATTTTCAAGAAAATCAATCTTCAGTGAGTCCCAGCCGAAATTTATTTTAGATCTTATTGGCTTATTATTTGGTCAGGTAGGTCAAAACCATAAACTACTGTCATTTGAGTCGGCATTATTGAATATTCATGACATGTATTATGCATAGTTTACAGTTCAGTCTGATCTAGGAAAAATACATTTGGATTATAATGTGTAATTGTGTGATTACTATTGTTAATTAATCATGAAAATATGAAAGAAAAACATTATTGAATATTCATGACATGTATTATGCATAGTTTACAGTTCAGTCTGATCTAGGAAAAATACATTTGGATTATAATGTGTAATTGTGTGACTACTATTGTTAATTAATCATGAAAATATGAAAGAAAAACATTATTGAATATTCATGACATGTATTATGCATAGTTTACAGTTCAGTCTGATCTAGGAAAAATACATTTGGATTATAATGTGTAATTGTGTCACTACTATTGTTAATTAATCATGAAAATATGAAAGAAAAACAAAGTATTGTGATCTGATTCTTTATTATCCGATTTTTGTTAAATTTTATTTGTCTAGTATTAAAATTTTATGAGTTGCTTTTAGATCACATTGTATAATTAAGCTATCCTAATTTACTTAACTTGGGTAAGTAAAAATGTGAAAAAGCACCAAAAAAAAAGCTATTTTTTATCTTTATTAAAAAATGGACTTGCCAGCAGTGATTTTTCTTTTCTGAGTATGTTGGGTTGTTGTAATTGAAATAGTGCTATTCATTAGACCAAACTATGAAGGCGTGTCAATAAAGAGTGAGATGGGTGTATTACTCATCAGCCCTGTTATGCAGAAACCTTTGGGGTATGGTCTTTCTCAAAATAGTCACCATCCATTACTTCCACTATTGCTAACTTGCAATACATTTTGCCCAACATCGTTGCCAGTCCTGGAACACATGTTGGAATCCATCTGCTGACAGCTTCCGAATCGCTTCCAATTTCTTTATAATGGCTGTGGATGCCGCAAAATGCTTCCCCCGTAATTCCGCTTTCAACTTTGGGAAAAGGAAAAAATCACAGGGTGCTAAGTCCGAACTATAAGGTGGGTGTGGCAGACATTCAACCTTTTTCTTGGCCAAATATTGCAAAACTACATTAGAAACATATAGTCTTGCATTATCATTATGTAGGCACCAAGCACACAGATGAAGAGTGGGGCATTTCCATTGGATGTATTTGGCTAGGATCTTCAAACAGGGTTTGTACGCCTCCTGGATTTCCTGGAAAACTCCTGGAAAAAAAAAGGGCAATTTTTAATGACTCCTGGAAAACTCCTGGAATTTCTGTATTTCTTTTTATGATGAACTAGTTTGGTTAAAGTTTGTATTTCTTTTTATGCTGAACTAGTTTGGTGGTTTTCAGCCAGTGTTTCACCATAAAAGTTAGCTCCTCTCCAGCTGTGAACTGGAGAGAAGGGGAGAGAGAGTGTGTGTGTAGGGGGAAGGGGATTGCAGAAACTTCCTTGCCTGATCGGGTGGGCGGGGCCAGCACGGCTGTTGACTGATAAGTATCTCTTGCACCCTACTGGGATAAAAAATATGATTTTCTATCTTAGCAGAATTTCTACAAAACTGACTGAAAATTTAATGTACATAATAAATTGCCAAAAGGAACGAACCCACCAAATTTTATGTGAATCAGATAAAAACTGAAAACTAGCCAATAAAATTTTTAATCACGTACGACGGCGGCAGCTTTTCCGCTCTAACGTCATAATAAATTTCTTTATGTGCAATTCAAAAAGTTTTCATTTGATTGCAGTAAAATTTGTAGGGTAACTTTATATGACCCAGTTACGACATCTGTGAAAAATTCAGATCTTTTAATTGAAAATTCAGAAAATAAATTTTTCGGCACATTTTTCCTTAGGTAGGAAAGGAGAGTACATTACTGCCAACTCTTTCGATTTTGGCAGAAGTCTTCCGATTTTTTATACATTCTTCCGATCTTCCGACCAAACTCGCGTTCTTCTGCCGTTCGAAAAATTTGTGTTTTTTGCAAAAAATAACCTGTTTTATTAATTTTTGTAAGTCAAAAAAAAAAAAAAAAAAAAGTTGAAAAGCGCAGCAGTAACTTACTAGTCTTAATCTCAGGGCTGCCAGACCTGCGCCAATTGCTCCAGCACGCGCCAAAACGTTGTTTTTGCACCATTCTGCTAAAAAAAATTGCGATTTTGACGACGAAATCTGCGCTGATTTTTCGCCAAAAGTTAACATTTATCGGTCATCGATATTTTAGGGTAATCTTACGCCATTCAAAATCGATTCAGCGGTTAATTTGTACGTGAGATTCTTCCGTGGGTTTGTGGAGTCTCCCTCCCCCACCTTTTTTTTTTTTTTTTTTGTCATTTTCGAGATCGATGCAATAGTGAAGAAATTTTCGGGGTATTAGTTGGGGGTGGGGTCTGGGTCGTATTGCGTCTGGGGACGTTGTTTTGTCTTTTTAAACGTTCGGAAACGGAAGCTAAACGGAGTGCAGATTTTTCCCGTAATCGTATTTTTTCTCTCTCGCAATGTTGCTTCTGTTCAGTATTGTTGTTAAATATAATTTCATTGCATAATTTCAGCTTGAAATTGTAGGCAACGATTTCCAAAAACGGAAGTTAGTCTGCCCACAAATTTCCCCGTAATCTTCGGCCATGAGATTCTTACGCTGATTCGAGGAATTCCGTCTTTTTTGTTATCATTTGGACCATTTACGAGATCAATGCACAACTGAACTAAAATTTTGAGAGGATTGGTGAGGGGGAGGGGAGAGGGTTTTGTTTTCTCCATCAGGGAACGGAATTTCATCCTTCGAAAACGGAAAGTAGACAGCCGTAAGATTTCTCTCGTAATGGTAATTTTTTTTTCCCGCGATGTTTCCTCTATCGAGTATTGTTAGATATCATTTTATTCCATAAATATTTGTATTTCAGCTTGAAAATGTTGGAGAAATTTCCAAAAAAGGAAGTCAGGCGGAGCGAAGGTTTCTTCAGTAATTGTATCCCCCGCGATGTTATCCCCACTCTTATCTAGTTGTTAAATGTCATCACTCTCACAAATGTGTGGGCATTTTAGCTTGATAAGGATGGAGGAAATTTCCAAAAATGGAAGTGACGAAGTTTGGAAATTTGTAAGAATTGATGCATAGTGTTAAAAAAAAAGTATTCATTCTCTGAAAATTACACCATTTATCTAAAATAGTGAAAGCTCTGATATCAGAATTCATGGTTCTCAGCTACAGTTGATGTTTTTAGTATGCACAGGATACCTTTAGAAAATTGCATTGCTTTTGGAGCAGACAATGCTCCAGTAATGATAGAAGAGAAAAATGTTGTGGCTCGTCATTTGAAAGAACACCGAAGTGAAATAATAATTATAGGGTGTATTTTCCATTTAATTAATAATGCAAAATAATTTTTTCTTTGGTTAAAAAAATTCGCACAATGTTTCGATCATTAATGTCAGGTGAATCGCTTGAGAGTCTTCTGTTAATTAAATGCAAAGAAAGTTTACTTTGTTTTCAAAAAGGGTACTCCAAAGAATTCTTAAAAAAAGCCAAAAAGGCCGCTGTAAGAAGTTTAGCTAACAGTTAAATTACTATAAATAAAAGTTCCCTTCAATAAAAACACACAAAAAAATAAAGGTAAGTGTCCTTTATTGCTTTTTGTTTAAGCAGTATGTGTTCTAAATCACTTTATCGTGTGACAAATTGATGTAAAAAAAATCTTCTGAATTTTTATACAATCTTCTAAATTTTTCAAAGAAATCTTTTGCATGTTCATTAAATTTAGTTGGCAGGTATGAGAGTAGCAGGTGGGAGGGGCTGGATGAGATGAGATGGAGAAGATCCTCCAAACCTTGATTTTAGTTTACAGTATTCTTATGGTTACATAAATGTTAGGTTATAAAGCTATAAATGTGGTGAGGGGTAATTGTGGAAGTGAGATGCAGATGGACTTATACCGCTCTTGTGTGTTCCCCAGACTTTTTAATCAGGCTGTTCTATTTTAAACAGTGTTACAGTCTTACATTAACTCAAGAGTATAGTGACCTATACATAATGCTGGTTGCAGAGGCATTTGGCTGTCTTCCTTGTAAATTGGTAACGAGAACATTATTCTGTTTTATTAGTCAGAATAAATTATTGTTGAGTAGTTATGCCAGGTGGTAAGTGTATATTTAATCCAGCTTGGCTAGATAATGTCAAGTATAAGGATTTTTTGCTGAAACAGATACTTCTAAGTTTAAAGCAAAGTGCAAAGTTAGTGATCGTTGCTTCGATATTTCAAATATGGGTGAGTCTGCCATTACTAGTCATGTGGCTAGTAAAAAGCATATTTCTTTATTGTCAGCTAAACAAAAGCAAACAGTAGATACCCAAGACTTTTACCAGAAGTCACATGATGCTGTTTCTATTAAAAAACCTGCAGTATCTGACATAAGTCTTAAAAATTCGTTTTCCCAAAACAATGAGCTAAAAGCAGAAATTCTATGGACATTGAAAGTCATTACTTCACATTATAATTGAAAGTCATTACATCATATAAGTCATGTGAAAACATCCAATCTGTACTAACCTTAATGTTCCCTGACAGTAGCATTGCAAAAAAGTTCACTTGTGGTGGAAAACAAATGTGCATATTATTCTGTTTTTGGTATTGCACCATTTTTTATGTCACTTTTAAAGGGAAGAGTCAAATCTCAAGATAGATATGTGTTACTATTTCACGAGACCCTTAACAAGGAAACTAGCAAAAAACTGTTGGATTATCATGTTAGGTTTTGGGATGGCGGGCAAGTTTGTACAAGATACTTAGGCTCTGACTTTTTAGGACATGCTACTGCTGATGTATTGTGTAGTAAAATTCAAGAAAAGTGTTCCGGCTTAGGTTCTGGTAACTTGCATCAGCTGTCCATGGATTGCCCCCATGTCAATTGGAAAGTTTATGATATGATGCTGAATGCATTAAAACTAGAGGGCCATGCCTCTTTGTTGAATGTTGGCAGTTGTGGATTGCATATTGTTCGTAATGCTTTCAACAGTGGCTGCAAAATAATGCCAGAACTTGGTGAGACTATTCAAGCATTGTATTATATATTCAAGGACTCGCCAGCTAGACGTGAAAACTTTTCAAAAATGACAAACTGCAACGTCTTTCCGCTAAAGTTTTGCAAACATTGTTGGCTTGAAAATGCTGAGTGTTGTTGAAAGAGCTATTGAAAGTTTGCCAAGTATTTCATTATATGTCAGCAAGGTTCAGCAAAAGATATTACCTGACCCTCAAAACAAGTCATTTGATGTAGTGAAGAAACATGTTAAAGACCCACTTTTTCTTATCAAATGTAATTTTTTGTTAGTGTGGCTAAAAGTGTTGAATATTTTTTGACTGTTTATCAGACTGACCAACCAATGCATCCCTTTTATGCTCATGACTTATATAGTTTGTTAAAAGAAGTGATGCAAAGATTCATAAAGGATAATATAATGAACAGTGTAAGTAGTCCTCTTAAACTGCTGAAAATTGAAATAAATGAAACAAATTACAAAGATACAAGTAAAATCATGATTGGTTTTGTTTCTAGCAAATTAATAATGGAACTAAAGAAAATCCAAAATGTCAGTGACAAACAGATTATGGAATTTAAGTTACAATGTAAGCATTTTTTTATCCAAGTTACTAAGAAGTTACTCGAAAAATCCCCTTTATAGTATCCGTTGGTTAGGTCAATGACATGTTTAGATCCAAGAAAGTTTTGGGGAAATTCAGAAGATATGGTTCAGAAGTTCAGCAGGATATTACTCATCCTTGTCGATGCAAAGAAAGTTTTAGAAACAAATTTTGATAATATCTTAATGGAGTATAGTGATTTAGTACAGGAACTTGTCAGTGAAAGGAAGGCTGAGCTCACAAATTTTGATCCAAGAACACAGACTAGATGAATTTTACCATGCTACTGTTGCTAATAAGTTATAGACACTTTTAGGAAGTCATGAAGATACTTCTGCTTCTATCCCATGGGCAGGCCACTGTTGAAAGAGGATTTTCTACAAATAAACAAGTCATGGTGGAAAACTTAAGAGAAGAATCTGTTGTAGCAAGAAGAATTATTGTTGACCATGTAAATGCAGTTGGGAAAATAGAAGATGTTGAATTGTCAAAAGAGCTATTACTGAGTGTTGCCTGTGCTCGTCAAAAGACAGGGTGCGCACGCGTGCTTGAAAACCTGGAAAATCCTGGAAAATCATGATTACGTTTACAAGGCCTGGAATACGCTGGGAAAAAGGTGTTTTTTTAATGTCTTGAAAAGCCTTGAAATTTGAAATTAGTGCTTAAAAAAATGTCCTTTTAGGAAATCGTGTTACTGTTACCCTTCATTTTTTAAAGTTCCTCTCCTCTGTTCTCAAAGAAACCGCCGGCAACAGTGGTGTTTTGGACGTGCACCAAATCCTAATTTGGCAGGGGGGGGGGAAGCACTACTTCCAGTGCAATAAAATTGGATGATTACTAGTAGGTCTGTTAGGAAGGGGAAATTGATGTCCGTCCAACAACTTTCACCAGTGAGGAGCAAGCCTGAACAACACAACACATTCATCTGTTCCTTGTTTATGTTTATGCCAGCCTCCCTTTAAGAGACTTTGGCTACTTATGATAAAAAATAAGAAAACTATCTTTGCGAATTTTTTACGAAAGTGGCTAAAATTTTTATGTTCACTATAACTGGATTACAGAAGCTCACTCCCAAAATTCCAATGGAATCGGTTTAAAACTTAAAAAGTTAGCATTGAAAATTTTTATTAAGGACAAGTATGCGTGCCTCTTTGGACAGAGTGAGCCTCCAGCAGAAAGGGTGTTACCATAGCAATGGTTGATTGACAGCTGGGAGCGTTGATCCGAAGCCCTTGGTTGGGAAGGAAGCAAACACCTGTTTATCACTTCCACAGGTCATAAGGATTTGGAGAAAATTTTCAGAAATCCATTTTCCAGAATTTTGAAAATAACACAGTAAAATTTTTACAGTGGTTAGGATAAATCACAATAAAGTTCTAGTGCAAATGTCGCCAAATTCCGTTATGAACTTTAGCGGATAAAAAAAAAAAAAAGAAAAAAAAACATCTGTTGCATAATCGGATTGAAAAAAAAAGAAACTAATATAAATTACGGGAAAATCAAGTGAATTATTTTTTTTAGATGCCATGCTTTATTTAAACAGAGTGATCCTTAATTTTTTTTCTGTGATGATATGGACTCTATTTGCATTACAAACATACATTTTTATTCAGACGTCTGAGTTACTGTTTTAATAAAAAAATCATCTATAATAAAAAGGTTTTCAATGGATTTAGGCGAAATTCAGCAGATAAACGTATTTTAGTAAATTACAACATCATGACGTAAATTTTTTGTCGAAAATTGGGGAGCATTTTTTGTGGTTTTTTTTTTTACATTTTCTTCTTTAGTGAAGGTGAAGGAGGAAGGGTGCCACTTTACAGTTCGGTGATCTGCAGGTGGTGATTTATGGCGATGTGCCAAATGAAAAGAAGCCGTTCCATCAGGACATTCCAAAGGTTGTGCGTGAACGCGTGCTCCTGCTGTTTGAGCTTAGTCGGAATGCTTTTGTGTATGGTGGGGGGGGGGAGAAATATCCGTTTCAGCTTTACAGCTTTCACAGCTCCTTTTTTTTTTTTTTCTTGGAAATAAATAAAAATCATAGTTGCTGCATTCACATTGATCCACATTTGCATTTCTTGAATATAAACAGCAGACAATCAGAAACATGGTGTTGGGTGGGTCTTGATGTTCTTCATTTTGCATCTGCTGAATTCAGTTCTGTGGGGATAAGGAATGACTTATACTGTGAATATATACAAAACTACAGATTTTTGAGCTGAAAAAATAGGTCTACTTGTACACAGTAGCTAACGCGTGAACTCAGATGAAGACAATCAGACACACGGACGTCTGATTCCATAAAAAAAAAATCAACATAGTTTTTTATTATACACTACAGGTAAAAAAGCAAAAACATGTTTTTAAACATTATAAAGAAAAACGGATTTTTGAAACGCCATGACTTGGACTTGATGATGATTTTAATTTCTGAACGTTTCTTTTTTCCACATCCTTTTTTTTTTTTTTTCAATTACAATACATTGTAACAGGATACCTGTGTGTTGTATCACTTAGTGATATGGCAGATTTTCGGTTGCCGACATGCGCGATCGTAAGCGGTAGTTGCATTGCGATTGTTGATGATGACAAGACAAATACTGGAGTGGTGTAAAATGTTGCATAACTTAAAAAATATCCCCCCGAACTTTTATGCGTTCATCATAGCTGATCAACCATTTCATTCCATGAACATTAGCACATTTCAATCATTTGAACATTGGGGGTAGGTGGGGAAGAATTCAGCCGTGCTTAAGCGCCTAGCACAACGAAACCATGCTAATTTTGGACAGTTCTATTCCCTTCCCCTCTACCATCCCTAATAATTGAGAGTGCATACTATAGTTTCAAATATTTTATTTATGAGCTAGTTTTCGCGCTGTTCGTTATGTTCTTATTTTCGAAATTACTAACCCTTTCGAACTATGGTTGCAGAAACGTTTATGCTTTTGGTTTGTCTGTATGATAATTCGCATGAAAGCGGTTGGATTTTGGCGAAATTTTAGTATGCTGTTGGGTACAACCTGTAAACCTACCCTGTTGAAAATGGTCGAAATTAAATTCCAAGGCCAAGACATAAGAGCAGTATTCGTTCTCCAAGCTTAGGAATGTTAACTCACATAAAATCTGTTTGATTGCAACGAAGTTTTGGTATGTTATCAGGGAGGAGAAACCTACCCTTGTAGAAAATGGTTCAACTTGAATTCAACGGTCAGGGCATAAGAACAGAATCCGTTCTTTACGATCTTGTGCTTGATAAACTTGATCCATTTGCATAAAGCACATTCATCCATTTGCATCTTTCATCATTTTTATTACTTAAAACTGAAATTACTTTTAAAAAATAATTTGAACATGATACTGTAAAGTGTAACAATTATCCTGTAATTTTTTGTATATGTCCTGGAAAAGGCCTTGAAAGTCCTTGAATTTTTCCCCCCAAAAGTGTACGAACCCTGAAAGAGCAATTACTGAGTGTTGCCTGTGCTCGTCAAAAGTATGTAGCTTACCTGGGTGAACAGAAGAAAACCCAGCAAAAGAGATGTATGAAAAAAAAAGAATGCGCTAATGGAATGCATCATCATCATCATCAACCATTATCAATCCACTGCTGGACAAAGGTCTCCCCAAGTTTCCTCCACAACGGTCTGTCTTGTGCCAGTCTCCTCCATGTCACTCCTGCATACTTTCGAATTTCATCCATCTTCTTCTGGGTCATTTCCTGTCTTTTGGAATCCAATCTAAAATTTTGGCTGTCCATCGATGGTCTGTCCTTCTGGCAGTATGTCCAGCCCATTGCCATTTCAGGGATTTAACTCTGATCATGATGTCTTCCACTCTTGTCATTTTTCTGATCCACGAGTTCCTCTTCTTATCTCTCCTGGTTACACCAAGCATGCACCTCTCCATGCTGCTTTGAGTTGTCTGCAGCCTTTGTATGGAAGACATATGTCTTAAATCGAAGAAGGAAAGACTTGAAACAGGCATTTCTGAATTTAAAAAATCCTCTGAAATGTATGCTAATCAGGCAGAATGAAAAAGCTCACTAACAGTGCTTGCAAAATCAAATGCCCTGAGACACAGTGTCAAAGAAAAAGAAAAAGCACCGTTGCTTGTTGCTGATGAACTTCATGAAAAACTCGTGCAACATAAGAATTGTTAAAGGGGTAGGGAACATCCTATCTCTTGAAGTTATATGTCTACCTGAATGTACCTTTTTCTTAATGAACTTTTTAGATAACAAAACTCTGTGTCTTCCCATTCTGCTTTATTTCCCTTCTCGTTTATATTGTGGTCATTAGTGGCTGTGAAGTGAGGAGAAGAAATGTAAGTCAACAGCAATTCTCAATCGAGCTTTATTCCCATACGGCTTTATATTGCGTCCATAAAACGGGGGAAACTTTACCTGCTAGAAAAGAGAAGTATACATTTTAAAAGGAATTCACCTGGTTTCTTTCATAGCAGTTAGCGGCATGCAAATCTGTGGAAGAATTGATCAAGCTCATGCACACTGTGCATTAATAAGATTTCAGCCATTTTCAACACATTCCTTCGATATACACGATTTTTTCCCATCGAGTTTTTAAGTAAAAGATCCCCTCCTCGGGGTCCCTAAGAACAACCTAAAATTTCGACGGAATTGAAGGCTTTTGTATGTGTATTATCATGCATTAATTTTTGATGAACATACTTAAACCAGATGAAAATTTCCGGAATAAAATGACAAATTTCCAGCAAAAGCGCGTAATCAAAAAAACATTTTTAAGCACTCCGAGCATTGCTTTTTCTCAGCTTTCAAAATAGTTAGACATATACAGGGCGCGTTCAAAAAGTTGGTCAAACATTTTCATGTATTAAACAGGGTGCGCACGCGTGCTTGAAAACCTGGAAAGTCCTGGAAAATCATGATTACGTTTTCAAGGCCTGGAATATCCTGGAAAAACGGTATTTTTTTAATGCTGTCTTGAAAAGCCTTGAAATTTGAAATTAGTGCTTAAAAAAATGCCCTTTTAGGAAATCGTGTTACTGACTGTTACCCCTTAATTTTTTTAAGTTCCTCTCCTCTGTTCTCAAAGAAACCGCCGGCTACAGTGGTGTTTCGGATGTGCCCAAATCCTAATTTGGCTGGGGGGGGGAAGCACTACTTCCAGTGCAATAAAATTGGATGATTACTAGCAGGTCTGTTAGGGAAGGAGAGCTTGATGCATTCTCTAGCCCTGAGCTTGATGTCCGTCCGACAACTACTGAGAACAACAGAAGGGGAAAGAAGAGACATTTAGCATTTGCAAGGGGGTCGCGTGTTTACCAAGTCAGCTGGCATCCACCAGTGAAGAGTATGCCTGAACAACACATTCATCTGCTCCTTGTTTATTGCATTAAGACGCTTGCTTCCGGCCCACCCCTCAAGAGACTTCGGCTACTTATGATAAAAAATAAGAAAACTATCTTTGCGAATTTTTCACAAAAGTGGCTGAAATTTTTACATTTACTATAATTGGATTACAGAAGCTCACTCACAAAATTCCATTTGAATTGGTTTAAAACTTAAAAAGTTAGCATTGGAAATTTTTATTATGTGTGCCTCTTTAGACAGTGAGCCTTGAGCAGAAAGTGTGTTACCATAGCAACGGTTGATTGACAGCTGGGAGCGCTGATCCGAAGCCCTTGGTTGGGAAGAAAGCAAACACCTGTTTATCACTTCCACGGCTCAAAAGAACTAAGAGATATTTTCAGAAATCCATTTTCCGGAATTTTGAAAATAACACAGTAAAATTTTTACAGTGGTTAAAATACATCACAATAAAGTTCTAGTGCAAATTTCGCCGAATTCCGTTTGAAACTTTAGCAGATGCAAAAAAAAAAAAAAAAAGAAATCTTCCGTTGCAAAAATCGGATTCAAAAAAAGAAACGGCAATTATAAATTACGGGAAAAGCAAGCAAATTATTTTTTTTTTAGATGCCATGGTTTATTTAAACAGAGTGATCCTTAAATTTTGTTTCTGTGATGATATGGACTCTATTTTAATTACAAACATACATTTTTATTCAGATGTCTGAGTTACTGTTTTAATAAAAAAATCTATAATTAAAAGTTTTCAATGGATTTAGGCGAAATTCAGCAGATAAACGTATTTTAGTAAATTGCAACGTTATGACGTAAATTTGGTCATTTTGTCGAAAATTGGGCAGCATTTTTTTTTTTTTTTTACGTTTTCTCCTATAGTTAGGGTGAAGGAGGAAGACACTTCAGTGAGCTGCAGGTGGTGATTTATGGCGATGTGCCAAATGAAAAGAAGCCGTTCCATCAGGACATTCCAGAGGTTGAGTGTGCGTGGACGCGTACTCCTGCTGTTTGAACTTAATCGGAATGTTTTCGGGAGGGGAGAAATATCCGTTTCAGCTTTACAGCTTTCAGGCTCCTTTTTTTTTTCTTGGTAATAAATAAAAACCATAGTTGCTGCATTCACCATTGATCCATATTCGCATTTCTTGAATATAAACAGCAGACAATCGGAAACATGGTGTTGGGTGGGTCTTGATGTTCTTCATTTGTATCTGCTGAATTTTGTTCTGTGGGAATACGGAATGAGTTATACTGTGAATACATACAAAACTACATATTTTTGAGCTGAAAAAATATGTCTACTTGTACACAGTAGCTAACGTGTGAACTCAGACGAAGACAATCGGACATATGGACGTCTGATTCCATAAAAAAATCAACCCATTTTATTATACACGACAGGTAAAAAAGAAAAAACATTACATGTTTTTAAACATTATAAAGGAAAGCGGATTTTTGAAACACCATGACTTGATGATATTAATTTCTGAAAGTTTTTTTTTTTCGATTTTAATTTCTGAAATCTTTTTTTTTTTTTTTTTTCAATTACAATACACTGTAACATGATACCTGTGTGTTGTATCCCTTAGTTGTATGGCAGATTTTCAGTTGGCCGATTTCCGATCGTAAGTGGTAGTTACATTGCTATTGTTGATGATGACAAGATAAATACTGGAGTAATGTAGAATGTTGCATAAAGTAAAAAAAATCGCCCCCCTTCGAACTTTTATGCGGTTATCATAGCTGATCAACCATTTCATTCCATGAACATCAGCACATTTCAATCATTTGACCATTGGGGGTCTGACGGAATTCAGCAGTGCTTAAGCGCCTAGCGCAACGAGAACATGCTAATTATGGACAGTTCTATTCCCCTTCCCCCTACATCCCTAATAATTGAGAGCGCATACTGTAGTTTCAAATATTCTGTGTATGAGCTGGTTTTCACGCTGTTCGTTATGTTTTTATTTTAGAAATTACTAACCCTTTCGAACTGTAGGTTGCAGAAACGTTTATGCTTTGGTTTTTTCCATTTGTCCGTACGATAATTCACGTAAAAGGGTTGGATTTTGGCGAAATTTTAGTATGCTGTTAGGTACAACCTAGGAACCTACCCTGTTGAAAATGGTCGAAATTAAATTCAAAGGCATAGATATAAGAGCAGTATTCATTCTCCAAGCTTGAAGCCCTACGTCCACTCTCCAGCTGGGTAAGTATGAAAGATTTGAGACTTGGAGGAGGGGACCCAGTACAAAGTTTTGCTTCCCTCAGGCACTAAGTGTTTGTTAACATTTCCTTTCCTCTGGTTTGGAGCCCAGCTGTAAGAGGTGATGCTTTGTAACAGTCTTTTAGCACAACACTCTGTCTACTGATTGGCATACAGGTCATAAAACAGTAACTTCACTAAGTGTTGTTTCCTTGTTTTGAATGAAGACTAAATCAATGCCAAAGCATTTGCAACCCAGGCTGCCTAAAGGACAAAGCTGGGGGAGCAGGAAAGAACATAGCAGTAAGACCCCTTTTTCTTTAATTACTTAAAATCTGGCCTATAGTAATTGGTCACATGTGTAGCCCCTTACTCAGGGGAAATTCTCAATTTTTAGTTGTGTGGTTCCTGATCTTAGATATTTTTTTGGTTTTCATTTACTGTTTCAGTTGATTTACCCATTTTTTCACCCTCCCCCATTAAACATGGGTAAGTGTACTTTTAGTGATCTTTGGCTAATAAATCCTAAATATGCTGGATGGATTAAAAAAGATGAAAGCAATTGCCATGTTGCAAAAATGCATTTTTATCCATTAAAATAATAGATGTTTCGAATATGGGGGATTCCGCTTTAAGAAGCCACATGAAAGGAAAAAAACATAGTATGTTGACAGAAAGCTGTAAAAATGTTCCACTAACTGTTGATAAATTGCTATGTGTATCAAGTGATAAACAAGTACAGCCTATTGCATCCACATCTAATCCTCTGCATATTCCTCTTGAAAAAAATGCAACCATTAAAGCAGAAGCATTGTGGTGTTTAAAAGTGGTTAAATCCCATTACTCTTACAGGTCTTGTGCAGGTAATGATGTTTTATTCCGCCTAATGTTTTCTGACAGCAGAATTGCTGGAAACTTCAGCTGTGGCGAAAAAAAATGTTCCTACATTTGTTGCTTTGGTTTGGCACCTCACTTTAAATCAGTGTTGGTTCAGGAAGTCAAAACTGAAAATGAAAATTTTGTGATTTTGTTTGACGAAAGTTTAAACAAGTTTAGTCAGTCAAAACAAATGGATATACATGTTCGTTTATGGGAAAAAGGAACAGTTTCAACCAGATATTTGTCATCAGTTTTTTTGGGTCATGCTAGTGCAGACATAATGATGGAAAAATTTCTTGAATGCATGGCGTGCCTCCCACTGTGTAACATTGTGCAGTTATCAATGGATGGACCCAATGTTAATTGGAAGTTTTTTGATATGCTGCAATCAACACTTAGTGCTGACTCAAATGTCCAACTCCTAAACACAGGGAGCTGTGGACTTCACATTGCAAACAATGCCTTTCGACATGGAGCCTCAGCAACAGGGTGGGAAATTCAAAAGTTGCTTTCATCATTATTTAGGCTTTTTAAAGATTCACCTGCAAGGAGGGAAGATTTTTCTAAAATAATTTTAGCCAGTAAGATGCCATTAAAATTCTGCCCACACAGGTGGCTAGAAAATACTCCTGCCTGCGAGCGAGCATTAGAAATTTGGGCAGACATTGAAAATTATGTTAACCAAGTTGAAAAGAAGTGCATCAAAAATCCCCACACTGTATCATTTGATGCTATCAAAACTTTCACTAAAGATCCTTTTGTTTTGGCTAAACTGCATTTCTCCAATTCAGTTTCAAAACAGCTGGTACCATTTCTCAAGGCATATCAGTCAGATAAGCCAATGATGCCTTTTATGGCCACAGATCTTGAAAAGATGCTAAGAAATATGATGAATCGCTTTGTTAAAAGAACCATAATGGCAGAAGCTAACTCTGCCTTAAAGCTGTTACAAGTAGACCTTACAGATGCATCTCAGTGTTGTCACTATAAAGAAATTGATGTTGGGTTTCAAACAGAGAAGGTATTGAAAGAATTAAGTGCTAAGAACATTAGTGAACGCAAACTTATGGAGTTTAGAATGGAATGCCGAATACTTTTGCAAAAGCTAGTTGTGAAGCTATTGGAAAAAAATCCACTTAAGTACTCCCTTGTTCGCCACATGAATTGTTTAGATCCTCGATTGATGTCAAAAAATAGTGAGACTTGTATTAAGAATCTAACATCCATTCTCACACTTCTTGTTGATGCTCATAGAATACAACCAGAATTATGTGATGGTGTAATATGGCAGTTTAAGGAATTTGTGACCAGTGTTGCTGCAGTAAAATCTTCATTCATAAACTTTGATCCAGAAGATAAACAACAAAGAGTAGACACATTATTGTATGAGTACATGTCTTCTACTAAAGCTTTTAGTGAACTGTGGAAAGTTGTGAAACTTCCTTTACTGTTGTCACATGGGCAAGCTTCTGTTGAGAGGGGTTTTTCAGTCAATAAGGAACTCATTGTAGAAAACATGAGAGAGGAGTCAATTGTAGCACAGAGAATTATTTATGATCATATATCCTATGTAGGTGGTATTGATAAGGTAAATATCTCAAAATCCCTTCTGTTATCAGTTGGAGCTGCAAGGCAAAAATACATACATTATTTGGATGATAAGTCCAAAGAAAAGGAAAAAGCAGCCATATGTGGAAAAAGGAAAGCTATTTTAGATGAAATTGATAGCATAGAAAAGAAAAGGAAACTCATTGAAGGAGAAGTTAAAGAATTACTTAACTCTGCTGATGATTTAGCTTTAAAAGCTGAAACTACAAATAACATTACATACATTGTAAAATCTAATGACTTTAGAAAAACTGCTCATGAGAAAAGAGCAGTACTTAAAAAAATGGATATGGAACTTGAAACCAAAGTCAGCAATCTTAAATCTGTATAACCATCCATTGATACTCCATATTTGTGGTATCTTCCAAGCATATAGAGAATTAATACTAAAACATAAAATTTTTATATTTGTACAATTTACAATAGAAATGAACTTTTTTTTTTTCTTTGAAGCATGTTGAACTTCAAACCAGTTTTGATCTTATATCTTCATAATTATTTAGTGTTTTTCATATGAAGTTCATGTAAATAGACTAATGAACTCTTCTGTTCCAAAAACTTATAACTTTCTGCAACTAACTTCCACAATTAGGCTTCTTATTGGACTAAAACTTTGGTAAGTAACATAAAACCTTATTTATACTTGTACAGTAAATACTCATGGGCTCCTAAAACATATTTTTGCTGTACATTTTACTATGAATTTGTGGCCAAAACAATTCAATCAATTGTCCTTAATGCATTGATCAGATTTTGGTTTATATAACTGACAAACTTCAATTTTTTTTAAAAAAAGCTTTTAAAAACTTAATTCATATAATTGTCTTATGTTTTGGGAGTTGAACCAAAAGTGGTTATTCTGATTCTGGTTATGATTGAAGCTTAACTGGAGGTAGAGATTCCTTATGCTCATCATTTTTCATTTTATGTAAAATACTTAAGAATATCCTAATTTATACCAATAAAAAACTGAAATTGTTTTATGTTTAAGGTTTTTATAAATAGTTTAGCTAGTTCCACATTTTGGGGTAGCACTTCATAAATTTAGTTTAGCAGTGATTTTGATTTAAAAAAATAAAAGTAAATTGAGGCAATCTTGTTTGATATGAAAAATAATTTTTGGAAAGTAATATGAGGCAAGTGTACTGGTAGACATAAAGGTGGTTAGATTCTTTTGGGTTGGGTGGTGAGCCAGGACTTTCTGACTTCTATGATGAAACTTATTTGAAATTTGTTGCCATGTTCCTAAAATTACACTTTCTGTTTTAAACTCTATTGGTTCACCTTTCTATGATCGTCCACTCCCGAATCATTTCTTGAGGTGCATAGTGATTCCGTGGCTTATGCTTTTTGATTTAACATAACTGTACTACAATTGGATGAAATTTTCCTCAAGTCTGGAACATATTCTGTCAAGTAATTAAGATTTTCATTGCCTTCAAAAGTCACATCCCAATATGCATCCACCAGTGGCAGCCATTGGGAATGTTAAAAAAAAAAAAATCATTCCTATGTATGGAAACACTTTTTATCAGAGCTAGAATCCACCTGTGGGCATAACAGGCACATGCCCCATTTCAAAAAAAAAAAGGGGGGGGTGAGTAAGTAGATAAGTGCTTTGCTTTGTCTCACGTTTCTTGTTTTCAGACATTACACTTTTTCACTTATGGATTTGCAACTCCACGTTTTGTCTTACATTGGCCCGAACTTTTCAGTGATCCACACAGCAGTACTTCAGAACTGCTGTTTGTGATGTACTCTGACAGGCAAGCACCCCATCTCCCCCTTATGGGTCCTCCATGTTTTACCACCGTGTTTTTTTGGAGGAAATAAATCTCAGAGATTTTTTTACCAGTCCTCTGTTAGACGTGCGCCCTCCCGATTCTTAAATTCTGAATCTGCTCTCACTTTATTTTATAATAATTTCAGTTGTTATCAATAATAGTCTGATTACATGGAAGATAGTGCAGAATAGTGATGCAGCTAAAATGACTGATTGAATTAATCATTTTCTGATTGAGGGAAAGGATTTTCTGAATAGCCTTGTGATAATTGCATCATGATTCAATTTAGCATTATTGGGTAATTCGATGATTCAATTTAGCATTATTGGGTAATTCGCCAATTAAAAACATTAAAAAGAAATGTAATGGGTAAAAAAGCACACTCATCCATTTGCATCTTTCATCATTTTTATTACTTAAAACTGAAATTGCTTTTAAAAACTAATTTGAGCATGATACTGTAAAGCGTAGTAATCATCCTGGAATTTTTTTTTATATGGCCTGGAAAAGGCCTGGAAAGTCCTTGAATTTTTTCCCCCAAAAAGAGTACGAACCCTGATTAAACTACCTAGAAATTTTAACCAATAGCCATTTTTCAAAAATATCAAAAAGAAACAATAAATCCAGGTAGAGAAGGTAAAGTGCATGTTGCAAAAATATGCATTTAAATGTTTCCCTCATAATAAGTAGGCATACAGAAACATCAGTATTTCACTGTCTGCCATCCAAGGAAGGCATGTTACATATTGTAAATAGAAAGTTCGGAGCATTTTTATACAAGTAAAAACAGAATCTGTTTTGTTTTTTTTATTTTCTCTTTCTCTCTCCTGGTTCTCTAAAGGTTAGCATTCCAGCTTTTCAGGTTCTTGTTTCTATCTAGTTTCTTGAATTCTAGAGCATGGAATATCCTGCCTTTTAGGTTTGTATCAAAGTGGATAAAAAAAAATTAAATCCTGTGAAGCTTGGTGATGCACATTGTCATTATTAAGGTTTACATGATTCATGCTCTGTGAATGATTTGGGGTCTTTTACTTTAGCTCAGTGCCTGCTTTCTGATATGTAGGCACTTTAAAAAAAATATTGTGTTACAGGGAAGAAAATAATTAGTATTATGCATGTGTTCTGTTTTATTTGTTTCAGAAATGCAAGGAAGCATGTTTAAGGTTTTAATAAATCAGAATTTTCCATGTTTACTGATGTGTATATATCTTTTCTGCTTTCAGTCGATGTATTGTAAATATGTAGTGCTGCCCCAGTGGCCAAATGGTCTGACCATTCGCCCAAGGTGGGTGTGGTTTTGAGTCCCATATGAGGTATGGGTGGTGTATTTGTCTGATGGCATTGGCTCTGTCCCTTCTCTGCAACAAGTTGCCCTAAATTAGAGATGTGCGGCTGCTTATAGCACTCAGAGTTGCACATGATGGTCAGTAAACCTTGAAGCACAAGAAGAAAAAATGAGTAGTAAACTTCACCGTAATTTGCAATATAGGCAACAATGCACTGTGATTCTAGCAAAAATTTGAGCTCCTGGAACTTTTTTACGGACTCCTGAAAAACTCCTGGAATTTATTTTCTTTAAAAGTGTACGAACCCTGTTCAAACTTCCACATAATACTGTCCCATAATAGTAATATACACAGGGACTTCATGCTGGTAAGTCATTCCATGGTTATCAAAGAAGCAAATCACCATGATTTTCCCTGCAGAAGGAATAGCTTTGGCCTTTGGTGTTGGAGAAGATGGTGATTTCCAGACAGTGCCTGCCTGTTTTCCTTTGGGATCATAATGAAGAAGCCAGGTTTCATCAGCTGTGACAATGTAATTCAAGTATGCTTCACCATGCTCAGTAAGCAGGCCTTGAAAGCTCTCTACTGACATCCACTCGCACCTGTTTCTGCTCAGGTGTCAATAAACGTACGTGGAACCCAATGTGTACAGACATGCCTCATATGCAAATGTTCACATAAAATAGTCCATGCACTACCATGTGGTATGTGTAATACAGCAGCCAGGTTATCCAAAGTTATTTGCAATCTTTCTGAACAATCACAGTAGCTGTGTTGACCAACGTTTCGTTAATGGCAGTTGAACGTGCTCCTGGACCACCGCACTTTGTGTTAGAAACTCGGCTGTCCTTGTACTCCTTGAACCACCGAAATGCTATAAGTTGTGGAAGAATGTCTTCACCATAGTCCACATTTCAGTACTTCATAGGCCTTGTGTGGCCATTTTCCATAAACAAAAACAAAATTTTGAAGCTACAAATTGCTCCTCATGAATAGACAACATTTAACGTAGGCGAGCAGCTACTACTCTGTCCATTCTAGCTCTATTTGAATGCAAAACTCGAATCAACCACCCTCTATTTATATCCCACATAATGTGAGGCTCTGATGTGTGCAGGAAGTGGCAGTCACGTGCTTGCCATTGCGTCAGCAAGGTCATTGCAGCCTCTGCTTTCACGAAAGCATAATTTCCCTGACTTTCTGAGGGCCAGTCAGTAAACTCATTCTCAGTCTTTATTGACTTGCCCTCATTCTCTAAGAGTTAGTTGTTCATGTAAACTGATTTTTATGATTTTTTAAATCTAAAAACAAATATAGCAAGTTGGTTATATAAATAGTTGTGACACTGATGAATATATTCCAGTTACATTTTTCACCTGGAATTGTTGCAGCATTCTGGCAACTAATGTTTTTAATTACAGTCCCCTTGTCATAGTTGATCCCCACTCCACTAGATTAACCATCTGTTTTATTTCAGAAGAACAGAATGAGTTATTTGTTCAGATTCTTCAACTATTTCACCATTTTCTTGCAGATGAACTGAATGAAATTATGTTGTATAGGATTTTGCTGATCTGAAAAATGAAAACTCAGTTGCACATGCCCAGGGCATGTAAAATTTTGAATTGGTCATTTATTATTTTTTACTACATGCAGGGCCAGGAATGTACATAAGAACATTTTCATTGAGCATTGACCCAATTGGGCTAGCCAGTAGCTGAAAGCAAGTAACCAGCATGGCATTGTACTGCAAAAGTTTTCTCTTCAACATTGAAAAATACATTAGGAAGGAGGATTAAAAAAAAAAATTATTCTGCGACAGGCTGTGGATGACTGTAAAAAACCTCTCAGCGTGGTAGGTAGCTGTGATGAGAAAACCAAGATCGCAGCTGATGGAGAGCAATGGTGATGTCACTAAAAAAAACAGTTAGAAGGCTTAAGCCTCTGGCACAGCGCCAAAGCGTTTCCATTCCGCTTTGCCAACAAATAGCAGGAGGACATTTGAGACACTAGTGTGCGCCTGTGAGTTACTGGCGAATGCATTTTTTTAAAGTTGCTGATCATGTGCATCGTTCAGTGGGCAGGCATGTGGACATGGTTTGTACGTGTCCTGGAAATCCTGGAAAAGTCCTGGAATTTTATTCATTCCTACCTTTTTGTCCCTGCACGATGTTTTGTAGTTGAGGTTTTTTCTCCTGACATAACTTATGTCTGACAAATTTTCCTCCCCACCCCCTGCAAAATGTGTGTGTGGTGTGTGTGTGGTGGGTGGGGGGAGGTGGGATGTTGGTTTTCTTGTCTGTTAGGAGGACTGAATGTGCATTATTAGCATCTTTTGTGTTGTACTTATGTTATCACTTTGTCTGTCTGACCTGGGAGACCATATCTCTGCAATTATTAGTTCAATTTGTAAAATTCGTTTTGTATTGGGAAGCTTAAAATGTGAGAATGATGATCCATGCGTTCAGTTTTTTTTTCAGTGCACAACTTTGCCGCTAGAGGGTGCTAATGGAGATTGTACTGAATATAAAAGGCATTTTCTTTCTTATATTTGCTTCTAAATATCTAATTGAAAAAATTATTTTTCCTTTCGATGACATCTGTATTGAAAACTATTTCAGTTACAGTCCCTTTTTCAAAGATAATGCATAAATTTTCCGCTAGGGGCGTAAAGGTAAATCGCGATTTTCCAGATATCTCCGCTTCTAAAAGTCCAATTTGAAAAATTCTTTGTGCGTCAGATACAGCTCTTGATGGGAAATGTTTTGCATATAATTTACCATTTTTGGTAAAGAATGGTTTGACCTCCAGGGGCGTAAGAGTTTATTTTTGCTTCTGATGTATTTGCAACAACATCTGGGTTGGAAACTTGATTGAAAAAAATTCCTCTGTGGACTGATACCGCTCTCCTCGGAAAACTTTTTAAGAATACCTCTTGTGTAAAATAGTGCATAATTTTTCCACCAGGGGGCATAAACGTATATCTTATTTTTGTCCATATCTCTGTTTCTAGGAGTCCGATTTAAAAATTTATTTCTTTGTTCGAGAACATTTTCGGTGCGAAATGTTTCTCATATAATTTCAAATATTTCTCAATCCACAAGTGTGCGACTAGAGGGCGTAAGTTCACATTTCCATTTACAGCAATATCTGCAAGGCTAAAAGCCCGATTGAAAATATTCTCTTTCAATCAGATATTACTAACTATGAAAACTCCTTGTGTGTATTTTCTTCCCAAAATAATGCAAAATTTCGCTGCTAGGGGGCGCTAATATTTAATCTATTTTTCTCAATATCTGTACTTCTAAATGTCCGCTTTAAAAAATTCTTTTAACACCAGACACCGTTTACCTTATGGAACACTTTAGGTTTGTATTTGAGGAGGCTTGTGATTTACAATTCTGCTGCTAGGGGGTGTTTGTGTACTTCTGTTTGCAGCCTATCCCTGCCTCTAAAAACCCTGTTGAGACATTAATTTTTTTCCCATATGCCATTTGCTAGAATAAAGATGGAGAGTGAATAAGATTTTTGTTACAATAAGAAGATGCTCTTCAAATAATGAACAACTTTCCTCCTAGGGGCTGTAAAGGTCAAAAGCTTCCAGGAGACATATTTGAAAAGTTCTTTTTTGTTAGCATAGCTTTTGCTATGAAGAATACTTTTTGCCTGTTTTCAACTTTTCCATTATTCAGAATTTTTCCACTAAAAAGCATAGAGTTGTTATCATGTTTCCTTCTAAATCTCTTCTTTTAACTGTTCGATTTGAAAACCTTTTTGTCTCTAATACTTTCCTTCTGCTATGGGAAATGTTTTTTGCGCCATTTGTTTAACTTTCGTAACATACTGTTTAACCACTGGTAAGAAGTAAGTAGCTGATTTTTTTATTTTTTTGTGGGTTATTTTGACCTTTACTGAAATTCGCTAATGAATACTTTATGTAAAAATCTGCAATGAAATCACATTGCTTTATAATATCATAAACTTAAATCTAGTTGTTTCTTAGTATTTTCTGAGCTAAGTAATTAATTACTTTCCATGTTCTATAATTAGTTTTCTAACCATGCCTAATTAAATTGTCTTGATCACTAATGAATGCAGTTGTACACAGCCCTTGCATTTAAGGTTTTCTCGTTATTCTCTTTCATTTCGTGTTGAAAATTTTTGTGCGTACTTTGTTTGTTGGCGAGTACACATTTAAAACGTAGCTACAGCATCAAATATTATGTTAAAAATCCCTTCCCTAAATAAAATGTTACACAGATACTTGCTCCCATGATTGTGGGTTCAAGAAATAACAATCCTTTTGGTCCTTTGAGAAAGCTTCAAATATTTCACATTTCCTTATCCTTAGGAATTTCCAATGTAAGCATTATTTCTAAATAATTAAATATAAATAGTATTATGTATGATTGTGTGGTTTGATGAGTAATGCCACGTACCTATATATTTTTGAGTTTTATGGTTTTTTTATCCTGTAGTTTGCTTCAATAATTGAACTAAAGCCTGAGTAGAAAAGTAAATTTTTCTCAAAATCAGTGTAGTATACTGTATATAAAAGTTTAGTAGATATTAAACCTGGTAGCATTTTCAGTGACAGTTTTGGTATTTCAGTATTTATCTGTGTTTCTAAGTTTCTGATTAGCTGCATTGGACATCATTTTTGACATTCTGCCTTCTGTATTAAGTTTGCCCAAGCATGTAGGAAGTTGTTTGTTATAGGTTACAGGTTGAACAGACCTATGGTTTCACTATATTTTAAGTATGAGTGTTTGGTTCTTATGTCCTGGAAAAAAATCCAAAAGTCCTGGAATTTTGTGATTGAAAAAGCATATGAACTGTGTGTTGCTTTTTGACTGTTGCTAATACTAATGGATATCCGAAACTTGAACATTGGCAATCAGCTGACAAAAGCGCAAGGCATCAGTGAATGAAATACGAGGTCACACCATTGTACAATACAAATTTGGAAGATGTGAATCCATTTATTGATGTAAATATTATGTGGATGTTAAGTCAGATAATTTTCGAAAACTTGAAAATTTCGTCTTCCTGGAGCAAGAATCGAACCCACATCTCCTTGATAGCACCTGAGTAAGCTAACCACTACACCACTCAGAATGACCAAGTATTACCTGACTTAACATCCATGTCATATTTACACTAATAAACAGATTCACATCTTCCAAATTTGTATGGCACAAGGCATGTTAGTGGACACCCTCTTCAATTGTATCATGATGAAGAATGTGAGAAAATCTTGTAGACGAGATTAAACTTCAGTTTTGACTGCAATAATTGGAAATATTAAAAGTAATTGATATCCTTTTGATATATTTACTTCATTAAAAGTAAATGATTTTCTAGTTTTGGTATCTAATTGTAGGCTATGTTATATAATGATGTTTAATATATTTAATTTCCTGATCTCCGGAGCTATCACCAATGTAAAATTTCATCAGCAAGATATTGGGCTTGGGCATCTATTTTTTGGACAGCATGCTCGGTAGGGCATGAAGAAATTTTCTGATTTTTCTACCACTGGTTTGTTGGCAACTGGGTGATATTAGGCATGATCAAATGAAACCCGTTTAAATGGCTTTATTAAGATGAACAAAAAGGTACATCCATAGGTGCGGCAGAATTAAATAAAGCAATATATAAGGCAGCAAGAATTCATCAGTGTTCATTAGAAGAAGTCGCCGTAGGCATTCAGACACTCATCCCACTGCTTGGGGAGATGGCTGATACCATCCGTGAAGAAGGACTTTGGTTGTTTCTTGAACCATTTGGTCACCACGGCCATGACGTCTGCATCAGAGTGGAATCATTGTCCCTTTAGAGCTTTTTTTTTTTTTTAAGGGCCTGAACAAATCAGTCGCATGGTGGCATATCGGGAGCATAGGTTGGGTGGTGCAGAACCTCACACCCTTTCCTTGCTAGTGCATCCTGCACAATGTTCGCAGCATGCAGACGAGCATTGTAATGCAACAGAATCATACAATGCGAAAGCATGCCAGGTCGCTTATTCCTGATGGCTTTATGCAGCTTGTCCAGTGTGTCCTTGTAGCGGTTGGCATTGATATTCAAGTGAGGCTCTTTGAAGTCCACCAACAAAAGCCCTTCATGGTAAAAAAATGCGTTCAGCATAACCTTACCGGCGGAAGCCTGTGACTTGAATTTTTGTGTTTTGGTGGTCTGCAATGTTTCCATTGCATGCTCGCTGGTTTGCTGGGCTGCTCAAAGTGGTGGCACAACGATTCGTCGCCTGCCACTATGCATGACAGAAATGCATCACCCTCCACTTTGTAACATAGTAAGTGGCTCAAACTCCAACCCATGCTTTCTTCCTTATATGGTTAGTCAGCATCCATGGGATCCATTGTGAACACAACTTCCGATACTGCAGTGTCTTCATAACCACCATTTGAACTGTCCCAAATGACAGTGAATTCCTCTGCTAGTGTACGAAAGCTCTGACGATGGTCCGCCCGCATTGCTGCGTCAATCTTGGCAATGGCTTCGTCTGTCGCAACAACGTGTGCCTGGCCTGGCCGTGAAAGATCTTTCATTTCCTCATGTCCTTCTTGAAACATTTGTGCTCAGTCCGTCACTGTTGTCTTCGACACACATTTGTCACCATACACTGCCTTCATGGTGATTAAATTTCTGCGATGGATGTTGACTGGTCGACGTCCTTCCACTGTTAGGAATTTAATCACCACTCGCTGATCCACCTTGGACAGAATCAGAATCACACTGGCCATGCGGCATGTTGTCGACGATCTGCAGCACAAACCACCCATGCGAGGAGAATGAATGCGTGCTCACTTGTTCGTCGGTCTGCGTTTATCATGCGAGCTGGGACATCATCATGCTCCCCATGCGCCGGTCCACATGACACGGCACAAATGGGTTTCATTTGATCACACCTCATAGTTTACTTTCCATGTTGCATTGGTATTAACAAACATAACTATGTTTCACTTTTAGTTTTCTTTGCATGTTGCATTGATACTATTAAACATAATTATGTTTGGATATGTGAACCAGGAGTTTTTTGTTTTTTTTTATTGGTCCATACCAATACATAGAAAATAATCGTTCTAAACATTAAAATTAAGAGGAGATTGAGTAAAATTCTGCATGCTTAGTATAAATGAAGATAACATATAGTGACTTCAATGTGGAAGAAATATTTACATTGCCCATTGTGATTTTCTTCTATGTATATTCGTAAAAGCATTCCTTATTGTTCGTTTTCCTGTTCCTCAGTTATGTGTTGCATTTGAGTGTGGTTATATTTCAGTAATAGGGATGTCAGTTTAGCCTGCACTGCATGCTGGTAACTCCAGTGATGTTGGAGTGCTATATACTTGGCCAGTTTTTCTTTTCTTCTATCTTTCTTTTACTTGTAGTGAGTGTTTTTAGCTGAAATAGTTTAGTAAAAGTATGGTTTTTCCACAGATTTGCATGTTTAGATCTCTCTTAGTTTAACATGCAACACATATTACAATGATTGAAATATGTAAAGGTAATGACAGTTTTTGCACATAATATTTGTGCATGCATAGACTGTCTTGCTTGCATACTCTTTACTATTTCCCTTCTTAATTTTTGTTTTAGTTGCCAGATGATAATCAAACATCAGATGATGACATCAGCATTACATCAGACTATGATGCGTAAGTTATTTTTGAATGCTCTGTTGTGAAGTAAGGGGTTGCAGAATATTTTTACTTTTATGCTTTATAGGTACCTGCAGGAATTTATGAATTTCACTTGAAAATACATGCTGCAGTTGTTATAACATATTTTAATCATCTGTGGTTTGTTGTTGTGATTTATGCTTTAATTTAGTGTTAGCTGAGATGTGTATAAGTGCACAATAATGAAGAGGTATGATAACCTGAAAACGGAAATAATTACTGTATTAAGCTAGTGCATGTAATTATCGAAGGAATTAACTATTGTTGATATCTTTTGATCTAGCTATAAAAATAGAAATTATGGAAGAATGTCAGTGAAGACATTTTTATGGTTATCCCGAATACTATATTATGCACTGCACATGCCTATTGGGGATCACATGAGTGATAGGATGGTATGGTTCAGTTGTAAACTGAGGATGGTATGGTTTAGTGGTAAACTGAGGAATTACTTCTTTTGGGGGAAGATACGGCAAATTTTTTTATTTAAATAGTGCAGACATGCATACATACAACACATTTTTGTTAAAAAAATACTGGGACTACAAATGAAGTCCAGTGTCACTCTGAGTGTGTGACATTGGACTTCTATTTATAGATATGATGGCATGGAGTTGCTCAAGGTCATGCACAGCTTCAGGTGTGTACCAGCTTCCATTCTCATCTATTATTACAGTATGTTGAGTATTGTTGTGTTTTAAAAGTGGGATGTATTTTAAAATTGCCAATGCAGATAAGCAACAAATATGTGCCAAGTTTGTTTAAAACTTGAGAAAACTGCCTTGGAAATATTTGAAATGTTGCAGACAGCATGTGGAGAAGAAGCTCTAAACCATTCAAAAGCTAAACCATTCTAAACCATTCAAAAGCTTTTGAATGGTTTAAGAGACTTGAAGAATGTCAAACATTGATTGAAGATGACCCATGCTTTGGATACCCTTCAACTTCAAGAAAAGGACTATTAAATAGGTGTTTAATGAAACTGACTTCTCAGTTGTGTCATGTAATGCTATTTTGACAAAGGACAAGAGGAGTCACAGCAAAGTTTGTACCTAGCCTTCTCACACATGATCAAGAGGAAGCACTGTGTCGCAGTTTGTTAAGCCCTTAAAAATTATACAGCAGTGGACCCACACTTTATCAAAAACATTCTATGACTGTGACCATGAAACCAAATAGCAATCATCCAAATGAAAGATAAAGACTTTTCTCCTCAAACTCAAAAAGGCTGGCAAATAAAATACAATGTAATGTTTTAGGTTAATGGTGTGGTGCATTTTTAATTTGCTCTGAGTAGGCAAACAGTAAACCAGACTTTATTGCAAGGAGGTTTTGAAATTAATAAGGGGAAAAAATTGGCACAAACTGGGAGTTCAACCCTGGCTGTTGTATCATAATGATGCATTTACATATTAAGCACTGGGGATTTTAGAGTTCCTCACAAAACATCAAATCTCAATTGTACCACACTCACCTTATTCACCTGATTTAGCACTGTGAGTTTTCTTTTTTATTCACAAATTGGGGGGGGGGACTCTTAAGGGACAAAGACTTGGGATTGTCAACAGCATCATCAAGAATGCTAGACAGGAACTGTATGTAATCCCAAAAGATTTCCAAACATGCTTTATGGAGTGGCAGAACAGAAATGCTGAAACACTGTACTTGCTCAGAAGGGGAGTATTTTGATTGGCACATTTTATGGCAGTCTGCAAGTGCTTCTGCCAGGATTTGATTGATATTGGCTGAAGGATGGAATTCTGTGGTTCATGTCTTTATGTGTAAAATTGTGCCAATGCCATGAATTTGAGGAGGGAAGATTTGCTAGCTCTGATTGATTATGTTCTTGTGGTGACATCAAACCATGAAATCTATTTGGGGTTGAATGCTTTTGCAACATTTTCAGGTGTTTTCCCTTATATCTACTAGTAAGAAAGCTGTTGACTTGACCATCACCTGTTAGTGCCACAAGTGAAACTGAATGTACGTTGAAGAAGGAGAAATAGGAAGATGCCTGTGATGAAAAAAATGAAGGTTGAAAGGCTCTCTGAAGAGCATCAGCATTACTCTGATTTACCCAATGAGTTAAAGGCATGTAAGACGGATGTAGAAAAGAAGTGGACATGTTTTAAGAACTGTGTTGCTACTGCCACTGAAGAAGTTTGTGATACTGCAATGGTGGATAACTTTAAAGATGTTGCTTGGTGGAACTGTTAGATTAAAAATGCACTAAAGAGAAAGAAGGAAGCATACTTGGGATGTTGCAAGGTAGAGTTTCTGAGGATGAATATTATTGTAAGAAGTGTGAGGCAGCAAAGCTGGTTCACCAGAGTAAGAGCAAAAGATAGGAAAGAAAAAGTAGAAAGACATGAATTGTCTTTTTGGAAAGATAGAAAAAGTTTCTGGAAGTACATAAGACATAGGAAAAAGAGGGGAAATAAAATTCTAAGTTGTGTGAAGAATAGGTTTGGAGAAATGATATGGGAGTCCAATGAGCTAAGTGAAAGTTGGGGTGGATACTTCTGGGATTTATTAGTTCATGAAAGCAAAGGCAATTGTAAGGCAGAAGCAGGTGATGCCACAGTGAGAGATGGAAACACAGGTGGGATCTGAAGAGAAGAGGTATGTAAAACTCTAAAATCTCTTCAGAATGGTAGGGCTTTTGGAGTAGATGGCATAACTGCTGAGATGTTAAAATATGGTGGCAACTCTGTGATTGAATAGTTAACTGAAATTTGCCAGTTGTGTTGGAGTTAGGAATGGTCCCTCAAGATTGGAGGAATCATTGTTCCCTTGTATACGAGAAAAAGTGATCAGACTGAATATAATAATTGATTATGGTATCAGTTTGCTGGGTGTGCCAAGGAAAGTGTTTGGAAAGGTCATTATTGATAAGGTATGAGGTCTTACATCAGACCTCATACCTTATGCAGAGTGATTTTCTGCCTGGTAAGTGCTGCACTAATCAAATTTGTGCATTATGTATGGTGGTTGAAAAGTATCTGTCTGTTGGTAAGAAAGTGTTTGCTGCCTTCATAGGTTAAAGAAAGTTTATGACAGAGTAAATAGGATACTTCTGTGGAAGGTACTGAATAAATATGCTATTACTGGGAATCTACTTAATAGTGTAAAAGCCATGTATGTTGATACTAAAGCATGTGTACGAATGAATGGTATTTTATCGAAATGGTTTTCTGTTGGTGCAGGAGTTAGACAAGATTGTATAATGTCACCATGGCTGTTTAACATATTTGTGGATGCATGTGTGGGGCCAAAATGGATAATATATACTGGTTTATGTCTTTGTAATATCCTTGTGTGCAAATTGCTGTATGCTGATGAGAGACATAGTCCTGTTGGCAGAGAGTGGTAGTGAGTTGCAGAGTATGTTGTCCCGGATGTATGAAGTTTGTATGAAATTCATACTGAGTATAAATAAGGGAAAAACGAAAGTTATGGTTTTTGAGCAAGGAACTGTTAGTACTGAATGCAAAATAAGTCTTAATGGCACAGAGATGGACCAGGTGAATGAGTTAGTACAATGGCCATTCCATAAAAACGGAGAGTAAAGTCACACAAAATAAAAAAATATAGGTACAGCAAAATATGTGTTATTCTTTCTCAAAGTATCTTCCTCCAGATGATATGCATGTTACATATCCCTAAGCTGTTCTCTGAGATTCAGAGGTTAGCTCCAAAAAGAAATACAAACTTCCAGATATTTTTACTTATTGTTGTCGTATCAAACTTCGCCATTTACAGCGATCTTGACATACAACTCATGCTTCACTGATATCCATTACACGCCGTACACAAGATCTTTTATACTTCATACTCATAATCTTTTTCTCATGCAGACACTCCTGAATCTGATCCACCCATGTCTTCCTTGGCCTTCCTCTGCCTTTCCTTCCTGCCACTTGGGCTGAAAATATTTTCTTAGTAAGCATTTCGTCACTCATTCTTTCAACATGGCCAAACCACCGAAGCATATTGGTCTCCACCTTGCTTGCCAGATGATATGCAATAGTCCCATCATTCAGTTCACTTTTCAAAACATATGGCGAAGGCATTTTATGGAAGCTGGTTTAGCGACCCCTGTACAGCTTGAATAACATCAGCATCTGTGTTGAGTATTGTGCCACAGAACTTCTCCTTCATTGTTGGAAACAACCAGAAATCACACGAGATGAGGTCAGGACCATAGGCAGGCGGTGGCATGATTTCAGTACTGCATTTCGTAAGAAACTGTTGAGCACAAGCAGCCACATGTGGGTCGGCATTATCATTGTGAAGGGTCTACTTGCTCACCAGTTCTGGTCACTTAATCGATATGTGTCATCCCAGACACTTCAAGACTGAAATGTAATACTCAACATTGGCAGTAATTTGTGGAGGAATGGAATGCTGGTGGACTACACCTTTATGATCAAAGAAAATTATCATCATCACCTTCGCAACTGATTTAGTTTGGCGGACTTTTTTTGGAGGAGGCGAGTCTGTGTGTTCCCAGACACTCGTTGCCCACTTCGTGAGGGGTTGAAATAGTGGACCCATGTTTCATCGGCAGTTATTACTGTGTTTAGATAATTTGGATCCTTAGCAATCATTTGTTTACACTCATGACACACCTGAACTCTGGCTAATAATTGTTCTCTCATCAGGTGATGTGGTATCCATCTGGGAACACACACGATGCAGCAGTGATTTGTTGCATAGAATTCAGAATGCTGACAGTTTTGAAATATTAGTTGATGCTGCTATGTCTTCACATGTCATTTGTAAATCTTCTTGCAGGATTGCCCAAACAGTGTTAGCAATACACTCTGTAACAAAACTTTCAGGTCGATCAGGCCTAGGAGCAAGTTCTACCAACAAACACCCTTTCTTGAAATCATGGTGCCATCTAAAAATTGTTGACTCACCCAAACATTTATCTTTGTAAGCTTTTTTTAATTAAATCAATTGTTTCTAGAGCCATTTACCTAAACAATAGCAAAATTTTATTGCACAACACATTTCACTTCTTAACTCTGAATCACTCACTTCCATAGCTGTATGGTAAAATGCAGACGCACCGTAAACAACTGCACAATAACAAAACCATAATTGTCTCCACAGCTAATAACTGTGTTGCCGTAGATCCTTCCTTAATTCAGTTAGTCATCAGCATGGTTGTTTTTCCACTTCGCATTGTTGCCAACTCAAAAAAAAAATTACTCACAGTTTTTATGGAACAGCCTTTGTATATTTAAGAAGTATAGAATAATTATCAATGTTTATTCCATTTTCAAAATCAGATCACCCATTGAAACAAAAAAGTCTGCTTTGTACACATACATATATCGTGCAGTACATATATGCTCAACTGAGGATTCCTTACAGAAAGAGCTTGATTTTCTTAAACGAATTGTAGAGGATATAGCCCTTCTGTGATTGACAAAGCTGTCCAAAAATTTGCTTGCTCATGCCAATAGACCTCCCAGTTTGAACGAATTGGGCGATTATCCCATTTCTTCAGATTTGCTTCAGAATTTCAAAAGTTCTCAAAAGTTTTAATTTTAAAGTCGTTTTCAAACCCATAAACAAGATGAATTTTTACAAATCAAAAGACTACGTCGAAGACATAAATTCCTGGGGAATTTATCAGATATTTTGTGAATGTGGACTTTTCATTTATAGGACAGACCCGCAGGGCTTTAAGTTTCCATGTGAAGGAACACAAGACTTACGTACGGAACTATGAACTGAAGAAGTCATCAATAGCCCAACATTGTCATGAAAATAACCATAAATTTTTGTTTTGAAACACTATGCTTATTGATAAACCTGATTCGACTATCAAGCTTAATACATTAGAAGCTTTCCACATCATGCCGGAATTCTTCATGACTTGTCAACGACATGACATCTATGCCATTTCTTTCTAGCGTGTGGAAACAACTTGTCAAAATCAGTGACCGTCAGAACTTTGTTGATGTCACAATGATTTGAATGTTTACGCTCCATTCTTCCTGATGATGCCAAGCCAAGCACTCTGCGAAACTATAGTCGATGTTAATAAAACATTTAATTGTGAATAAATATTGAAAATTTATTCTAAATTAACATCACAAGTGTGTAGTCTTAAATTATATAAAATATTTAGGAAGTATGTTTGACATAGAGAACAAATTAGATAGCAAAATTAGTAGGCAAGTGAATTGTGAATTCTTTTTTGAAAGTCATAGCTGCTTTAGGAAGATTTTGTAAGAATGGTGATTTCCCAAGAGTCTTGGATGGCTGTGCATGAAAGTGTAATTGTCCCTACTCTGATGTATGGCAGTGAAACCTGGGTACTACAGAAGAGACATGGGGTCATTTGTGTGCTGGGGAGATGTGTTACTTACGGGGGTTGTGGCAAGACACGCTCTGATCATGTGAGGAATGAAGATTTGTTGCAGATTTGTAATGTGAGACAAAACGTTGTTAGTAAGGTGGAGCAGTGTTTAAGCTACGGTCGCTATTTTCACGTAATGCGATGAGTTAATCTAAAATGCAAGAAAAAAATTAGTGTCTGTCACAAAATTGCACCCGCCGTTCAAATATTAACCCATCAGCAGATTCTACTCTGGCTATTCTGTTTTTGTGGAAACTAGTTTTCGAAATTCTGGCAACGATTTGCACTCTGCTGTTATTTTCTTAATCCTTAAGGTATAATATGTTTCTACCGTGTCCATACAGCACCTGTTGAATCACTCCCCACCCTTTACATACACTCTAGAGTGCTCTATAAAGGGTGGGGTTGGCTGGCAGGGTAAGATAGAGTAGATGAATTAGACCCCTTCCCCCATTCAAGTCAACTGCAATGTCTATGGCTTCATTCCCACCCCTAAGGCCATAAACAACTTCTGCATTCGTGACCAGAGTGACCTTTCAAACTTCTATGGAGAAGGAACACATATTAGGAAAGATAAGTGTAAGCTAGGGGTTGCTCTCACCACTGAAGGTGCCGTCCATCATATAACGTGCCACATTACAATAGATAAATTCATTATTAAGAAAGGCAAAGATTGCAAAGACAATGCCGATAAAACATCTGAAAAGGAATGTGAATTTAAAACAAAAATAGTAAAACTGCTACTGAATCTAATATACCTTCCGAGCAACTTGTGCGAAAATGGTGCTCCCTTTACAAATGGATGAAAGTCAACTGGAGTGATAAAATACCATATTTGAACTGCGTACTGTGCGTTGCAGCAAGAAAAAGCAATGTCCTGCCAAGTGATAAATTATGTGAAAATTCCCAACTTCCAATTATTTTCTTATATTTGTTTTTGCGCATGGCTGCTAACTAATAAAAAAATTTCCTATGTGGAAGGAGTTCGATTGAAGCATCAAACATTTAGGGCAATTAAAACATCAATCAATTTAGGTTGATCGAAACATCAAAACAATAATATGTGTCAAATTCCCTTCGCACATGACAGAGACAACACATATGTGTAACTATAAAAGAAAAAAAAAGTTTTTAATTTCAGTTGTTGCCGAAACCACGGCTTCCCAGCTGGAGAAAAAATCCTCAGGAAATAGTTGCTTGTAAACAACTGCTAAGGGCGTGCTCTTCAATTTAAGATACTAGAAGCGGAAACACACACAAGACCGAAATAAGAAAATAAAAATAAAGAAAGAATCCCAGCGGTCTCGATCCCCAGAAAATGTAAACACACTCAACAGTCTGTCATGCAAGTAAAGTTTCACCACGTGGTTTGTCATCACATATTTTACAAGCTAGGAGGGGATGGATTACGAGGGTGAGGGGACGTACCAAAAACGGTTGTCGAGTATAATTAACAATCGCAAGAGGTAGGAGGTCATTTATTTATTTATTTTCGTTCTCTTTTCCGGCAGTACTGAAAAAGTTAACGCTATTTTTTAAAAATATTTATTTTTATCTATTGTAATTAATCTTGAGTGTTAGCAATTACAAAATTCCCTATTAGAAAAATATTTAAAACTGCTATGTTAACGATTCAAAACAGACAGTTCTGTCTTCTGCAGATTGTACTATAAAGATCTACTCAATACACAATCAACTGAAATTATTTGGAAAAATATAAATGAGATGTTGGGAAGAAAAAAAAAATAAAACTGAAACAATTACATTGAGCATAAACTACTTACCAACAAAAAACATTACAAAATTCATGTTATTTGGAATATTTCACAACAGCAGAAGTTGAGGCATGCATAAGAAATATTAAATCAACATCTGTAGGACCAGATGATATACATCCAAGGGCTATTAAAAGGGTTTCTAAAATAATTTCTAAATCTCTCAGTCGTATATTTAAAGTGATTATTGAATTTGGCAAAATACCTGATAAATTAAAAATAACAAAAATAACTCCAAAACATAAGACTGGGTCCAGAGATAATATAAATAATTACAGACCAATTTCTAACTTATCTTTTTTTGCTAAGGTTTTGGAAAAACTATTATATACAAGATTAGGAAACTTTTTTAGAAATATCATGTTATCAATAAAAATCAGTATGGGTTTCAAAAGGAAAAATCAACAGAAATAGCCATTTTAACATTTCAGAATATCATAATTAATAATAGAAAAAGGGGATTAGTAACCATTGCAGTATTCCTGGACCTTACAAAGGCATTTGATACGGTCGATCATGGAATACTTTTGGATAAGCTCTATGATAATGGAATAAGAAATCAATATTACAATTTATTAGAGGACTACTTACATAACAGGAAACAATATGTGCAGATTAATAAAATGAAATCGCACAGGGCCGCCCCGGTGGTGCAGTGGTCTAAGCGATGGCCTCTGATCATTCGTCTGAACGGGGTCCGGGTTCGAATCCCGGTGAGGCATGGATGTTGTGTTTGTCTTACGGCACTGGCTCTCTCCCTTCCTTGGAACCAGTGACCCTAAATTAGGGACGGGCTACTGCTTATAGCCCATTGAGTTGCTCACGGTGGTCGTTAAACCTCCAATCAAAAAAAAAAAAAAAAGAAATCGCACGGGTTGCTTAATGAAATGGGAGTGCCGCAGGGTTCAATCCTGGGACCATTACTTTTAATTTATATAAATGACATTTTTAACATTGAACCTAATGAGGATTTTATTTTATTTGCGGATGATGCCACGGTTCTGATTACGGGTGCAGATATAAATGAGGCAAAAATAAAATGTAATAAATTTATTGAAAAATTGATGGAATGGCTGGACACAAATTTTCTGTGTTTAAATATTGAAAAAACTAAAAACAGGGAGATAGACAGATTGTTGAGCCACCATTTCTTTGCGTGGAGAAGTATACCTTTGAAATAGTAAATAATATTAAATATTTGGGAATAATAATCGAGGATAATTTAAAATGGAATATAAATATTCAAAATATTGTAAACAAAATTTCGGGGGGGTATTGGGTTTAATTACAAGAATTTCAAATAATTTAACAATCAAAACATTAAAAATGTTGTACTACAGTCTGATTTATCCATGTTTGACTTATTGTTTATTAGTATGGGGGCAAACTACTAAGACTAATTTATATAGATTAAAATCATTACAAAATAGGATGGTCAGAATTTTAAATAACTTTAGGGGAATTAACTTGAATATAGGGGTACGGATAAATTCATATGGATTTTTAGATATTGAGAATTTATGGCAATTTAGATTACTAGGATTCATGTATAAAAGGATAAAAGAGAATAGGTATCAACATTTAATTCAACTGAACACTGTAAGTCACGACTATCAAACAAGAGGTAGAAATGCATTTTTATTACCAATTCCAAACACTTTATTTAACCCAAAAGATTTATTGATTACCAGGAATTGATGTTATGGAATAACCTACCTTGTGAATTAGCACATATTAATAATTATAATTATTTTCGAAAGCAACTAAAAAAATATTTGCTAACGAATTAAAATATAAAATTCTATGGTAAAATTTATTAATCAGACCACATATGAGAAAATTTTATATGTGCAGGATGTTTGACTTGACTACATACTTTAGGGGAATTGGGATTCACTCAGGCTATACATATATAACCTTTTACTCAATTTTCTGTTCTGTGGTTACCCTGTACATAAGTATTCACATTATATAAGTTGTTTTTCTTAATACTACATGTTATAAAATTAATTTTGAAATGTAATATAATCAAATGTAACCCCATAATGAAATAAATGAAATGAAAAACAAAACAAAACATGAATTCCATAAAAGCTGAAGGACTGATTGCGAAACAAGTTCTTGCCCACGATCGGCAGAAATGACATGGAAGAGGGGGGGGGGGAGTAGGTCGTAGAGCAAAACAATGAGGAAGCACATTCAAAATCACACGTCCGGTGAAGTAGCTGTTAACCTCCGTACTTTGCCCACCCCCTCTTCTATAAGTGAGGAAGTGCAAACGCAGAGGAATGTTTTCACCACAAGCTTCTTTTTTTTAACATTTGCAAGTACCTGTAAATTAATGTGTGAAATACACATACACTCACACTACAATAATTGTAGGACTAATGCTATTTTCATAGCACATTTTTTTGTTTTGCCGATTCGCGATATGAACCACGTGTACTTCGTCTTTGTTTGACATTAAAAAATAAATATTTAGAAGGCTCAAATGGTGATATTTTATTATATTGTAATTAAAATAATAGTTGGTACTATTAATAAAAATTTAAATTTAACTAGTTTTAGAAATACTTACTTGGATTGAGTAGGGTTATTGATGCTCAAAGACTTTTTTTTAATTTATTTACAGTTATATACTTTTTATATAATATTAGTCATTTTTTAATAAATTTTAACCTAAAATACGGGTAGATGGGGTACACAGCAAGTTCAATCGCGAAAGCAGCTTACAATGCCATAACCCAGGTTTTCAGTGCCTCTCTTGACACCAATTAAATTTTTATTAATAGTAACAGTATTGGCATTTTCAATTAAATTTTTATTAATAGTAACAGTATCGGCTATTCAATTCATACTGGTCATTAATCAAATCATTCATGCAAAGACAATGTTGTAACTTACAAAATCAAATTCAGATTTGGATTTTATGGTTATTTAATCGTGATTTTAGAAAAAAAAAATCCTTATACTGTTAGGAGCTGTATATCAACTTACACTGCCCAATACAGTTTTCTTTTAAATATGTTGGTTCGTATCTTCCAAGCTAATCAGTTTTCCACTGCTGTCCAAGGCATTGTTGGAGCAAACAATTATTTTGATATTACAATTTTTCAAGTGATAAAAGCGGCTAACTTTCTTTAGCATTTTGCTACAACTTTTTTCCCCATTTTAGCATTTTTTGAGCCAGCTTAAACCCTGAGGTGGAGACTAATATTCTTAGGTGGTTTGGCCATGTGGAAAGAATGTGTAATGAAGTGCTGACTAAGATATTTATTTCAGCCCAAGTGGCAGAAAAGAAAGGTAGAGGAAATCATGGGAGGACCAGATTCAGGAATGTCTGCTTGAGAAAAATATTATGCGTATGAAGTACAAAAGGTCATGTGTGCAACGTGTGATGGATGTCAGTGAAGCTCTAGCTGTGTGCCAAGATCGTTGTAAATGGAGACGTTTGATACAACAAAAGTAAGTAAATTCTAGTTTCATCAATTTAACATTTACTTGGGAGACAGCCTTTCTTTGTGGGGCTAACCTCTGAATCTCAGAGAACAGCTTAATGATATGTATGTATGTATGTAAGAGAGCTTTTGGTAATCATATAAAACAGTCGTGCAGTGTGTAACAGTGAATGAAGCCTTTGGACATGAATGGTGGTTCTGTGACATTTAGCTGAGCTGTTGACTTTAACTTACTCCCCCAAATGACTGGCTCTTCAGGTATTATTGGTACTCTTTTTAGGAAATTTATTTTGAAGGTTTTGTGAAAAGTAGTACTGCCAAAGTGGTGCTGGATTGCACCCTCAAGTGACTGGCTGTCATGCATTAATCTGTTTGTCAAGCAACTGGAAAGTTCTCAGTGGAGCAGTCATTCATGATTTTAATCACATTGATATGGCAATGTGAGCATATCTTTAGAAAATGACCATAATGAAGCTAAATCTGTGTTTCTTGATTTATGTCCTCTACTCTGTCCAGGGCAGTGCATTTCCTAGTTATTGGAAATACTGGCTGTAAGCTGAAATGTTAAAATCAACAGTAAGTAAAAACTAGTACCGTCAGTTTTAAACTTTAATCTGGAAGATGAGCTTTCTCTAAGGAGTTAGCATCTGAATCTCAGAGAACAGCGTGGTGATGTGTATGCATACATTTCAATGTAAAAAATTATAATGATAGTTATTAACATTATCCTTTAATGCAGTACAACAATGGTACCCACCAAAAGCTGTTCAAACTGCCCTGTTGTGATAAGCATGTTACAAAAGGCACAACATGGAATTTCCTTAGAAATTATTTAAATTCAGATTTTGGTGTTTTGTTTTGAGCCATCGGGTTGTATGAATGCATAACATCATTCAATTGTCCTCGCAGAAGTCACCAGGAGGTGGTAAGTCTTTGGAATTAGGAGGCCAGAGCCCTGAAAAGTTATGCTTTTGCCTGGTAAGTCAGAAGGATGTCCAATACTGCCAGGTAATGATGGCCTGAGTAACAAAAATGGAAATAAGAACATCATTAAAGAGTGACATAGTGTTGTGGTGAAATTTAATGATAATAGCAAAGAGGGTGAGAGAAACACAAAGTTTATTTAATACAATTTAATTTTGTATTATTTGGTGTAATCCCGTATTTCATTCATGATTTATCTGCTCCTCCATGCAGTCATGGGATAGGATTCTTAACCTTCAGATTCGCTGAACATGAATGCCAGTTGCTTCGACTAACAAATCCTGTGATGGTTATATTCAAATTAATCGGAAACTTGGAACTTTGTCGTTCTGGGTGGTTTAGTGGTTAGCATACTCATGTGCTATTCAGAAGACGTGGGTTGGATTCCCGCTCCAGGACGACGAAATTTTCAAGTTCTCTGATATTATCGGACATACCATCTTTGTCATATTTACACCACAAAACGGATTGTCATCTTCAAAAATTGTGTTATTTGGTGTAATCCCGCATTTCATTCATGATAAAAGGTTAATAATATGGCACACACAACAGCAACTAGGGCTTCTGTGAATCTTGGAGAGGTGCCAGCTAGTTCTGTGTGACATTGGCAAAAAGATCCCAACTCACTGGGTTTTGTTCCAGAATAATTAGGTTGAATGACTAACTGGAACCATCAGCTGTGGGTTAATCCCCCACACTGATGTACTTACCTGATTAAACAGACAAAAATAAATCAACACCCGGACTCAAGTATGGGATATGGTGGACCTACCACACTTGAGAAGGTTGGTCCACCACGGAATCGACCTGGACTTTCAAAACAACATACGAGAAAGAGATCTCGGTTGAGTGAATGTAAGATTGGTGTATGGAATACTAGAGGTATAAATGGCAAGGTGAATGAGGGTATTGAGATGAATAAGTATAGACTGGATGTGTTGTGTGTAAGTGAAACCGAAAAGAAGGAAATTGGGGTAGAAGAAGTGAATGGCACAGTGAGTGTGTGGTTTGGAGTATTGGATAATGTGAGAGGACAGGCTGGTGTAGGTGTGATTTTAAGTGAAAAGATGAAGAGCAACTTGATTCACTATAGTTGTGTAAGTGAGAGAATTCTCTGGATTCGTTTGAAAGTGAAACTTTAGAGAATAGTAATTATTGTAGTGTATGTTTCCTTGTGACCCATACTCAAGTATGGGATATGGTGGACCTACCACACTTGAGAAGGTTGGTCCACCACGGAATCGACCTGGACTTTCAAAACAACATACGAGAAAGAGATCTCGGTTGAGTGAATGTAAGATTGGTGTATGGAATACTAGAGGTATAAATGGCAAGGTGAATGAGGGTATTGAGATGAATAAGTATAGACTGGATGTGTTGTGTGTAAGTGAAACCGAAAAGAAGGAAATTGGGGTAGAAGAAGTGAATGGCACAGTGAGTGTGTGGTTTGGAGTATTGGATAATGTGAGAGGACAGGCTGGTGTAGGTGTGATTTTAAGTGAAAAGATGAAGAGCAACTTGATTCACTATAGTTGTGTAAGTGAGAGAATTCTCTGGATTCGTTTGAAAGTGAAACTTTAGAGAATAGTAATTGTTGTAGTGTATGCTCCTTGTGACTCAGACCCTTCTGATAAGAAGGAAGATTTCTGAAATAAGCTGAAAGCTGTTTTGAACCAGTTTGGTGATAAAGAAAAAGTTATAATAGCAGGGGATTTCAATGCTAGAGTAGGTGTGCAGAATGCAATTTCTGACAATGTTCTGGGCAAGTTTAATGATCCTTGTGTGAATGATAATGATGAAAGATTAATTGAACTCTGCATTGAAAATGGTTTGTGTGTATCTAATACATTTTTCAACCACAAGTATATCCACACGTATACTTGGGAATATCATACTCTTGGTCAAAAGAGTGTGATAGATTTTGTTGTCTACGATCAGCGTCTGAAACACTTAGTTGTTGACACCCGTGTGATGAGAGGTGGGAATGTTGGTTCTGATCATTATTTGGTAGTGTCAGGAGTGAAACTTGATGTTGGTTGGAGGAAAAGGAATAGGAAGAGGCCCAGGGTAGAAAGAATAAAGGTTGATAGGCTCCTTGAAGATCATGGGTGTTATTCTGACTTACTCAGAAAGCGACTGAAGGAGCTGAAGTCTGGCGAGAGGGATGTAGAAAAGAAGTGGGAATGTTTTAAGAACTGTGTTGTCACTGCTGCTAAAGAGGTCTGTGGCACCACAATAGTGGGTAACAATAGAAGTGATGCTTGGTGGAATAGTGAGATTGATGAGGCAGTAAAGAGAAAGAAGAAAACCTATTTGGGGATGTTGCAAGGTAGAGTTTCTGTGGATGAATATCGCTTTAAGAGGCATGAAGCTGCTAAGCTGGTTCGCCAGAGTAAGGCAAAAGATAGGGAGAAGGTGGAAAGGCATGAATTGGCTTTTTGGAAAGATAGGAAGTCTTTCTGGAAGTACATGAGACTCAGGAAAAATAGGGGAGACAAAGTTGTAAGTTGTGTGAAGAATAAAATCGGGGAAATGATATGGGAGCCCAATGAGTTAATTGAAAGATGGGGTGAATAGTTCTGTGAGTTATTAGATCAGGAAAGCAAAGACAATTCTGAGACAGATGCAGATGATGTCGCAGTGATGGATGGAAGCACAGGAGGGATCTCAAGAGAAGAAGTGTGTAAAGCTCTAAAATCTCTTCAGAATGGTAAGGCTCCGGGAGTTGATGGCATAACTACCGAGAAGTTGAAATATGGTGGTGACTCTATAATTGACTGGTTAACTGAAATTTGCAAGTTGTGCTTTGGGTAAGGAATGGTCCCTCGGTATTGGAAGGATGCTATTATTGTTCCCTTGTATAAGGGAAAAGGTTATCAGACTGAATGCAAGAACTATCGTGATATTAGCCTACTAAGTGTGCCAGGGAAAGTGTTTGGTTAGGTTGTTATTGAAAAAGTACAGGGTCTTACATCAGAGAAAGTGTGAGATGTTCAGAGTGGTTTTATGCTTGGTAAAGGCTGCACTACCCAAATTTTTGCATTACATGTGATGATTGAAAAGTGTCTGGCTGTTGGTAAGAAAGTTTTTGCTGCCTTCATAGATTTAGAGAAAGCTTACGACCGAGTAAATAGGATACTTTTGTGGAAGGTATTGAATGAATAGGGTGTTACTGGGATTCTACTTAATAGTGTAAAAGCCATGTATGCTGGCAGTAGAGCTTGTGTACGAGTGAATGGTGTTTTATCAAAATGGTTTTCTATTGGTGCAGGAGTCGGACAAGGTTGTGTAATGTCACCATGGCCATTTAATATATTTGTGGATGCATGCATGCGTGATGCCAAAATAGATAATAGTGGTTTTTGTCTTGGTGATATCTGTGTGTGCAGATTGCTGTGTGCTGACGACACAGCAATCTGTCCTGTTGGCAGAGAGCAAAAGTGATTTGCAGGGTATGTTGTCCCGGATGAACGAAGTTTGCATGAAATTCAAACTGAGTATAAATAAGGGAAAAATCAAAGTTATGGTCTTTGAGAGAGGAACTGGTAGCACTGAATGTAATGTAAGTGTAAATGGCACAGTGATTGACCAGGTGAGCGAGTTTGTGTATTTCGGATGCATGTTTGACAGAGAGAACAAGTTGGATGGTGAAATCAGTAAGCGAGTAAATTCTTCATTGAAAGTCATAGCTGCTCTGGGAGTTTTTCACAGGAACGATGTGTTCTCAAGAGAGTCCCACATGACTGTGTAGGAAAGTGTAATTGTCCCTACTCTGATGTATGGTAGTGAAACCTGAGTACTGCAGAAGAAACATAGAAGTCATTTGTGTGCTGGAGAAATGTGTTACTTATGGGGGGGGGAAGACACCTTCTGATTGTGTGCAGAATGAAGATGTGTTGCAGTTGTGTGATGTGAAGCAAAATGTTGTTAGCCAGGTGGAGACTAATATACTTTGGTGGTTTGGCCATGTTGAAAGAATGAGTGATGAGATGCTTACTAAGAAAATCATTTTAGCCCAAGTGGCAGGAAGGAAAGGCAGAGGAAGGCCAAGGAAGACATGGGTGGATCAGATTCAGGAGTGTCTGCATGAGAAAAAGATTATGAGTATGAAGTATAAAAGATTTTGTGTGCAGCGTGTAATGGATATCAGTGAAGCCCGAGTTGTATGTCAAGATCGTTGTAAATGGAGAGGATACGAGTAAAGATATCTGGTAATTTGTATTTCTTTTTGGAGCTAACCTCTGAATCTCAGAGAACAGCTTAGTGATATGTATGTATAAAAGGTTAATTTTTCAGAGTATTTGATTTAATGTTGAAAGTAATGTAACATTGTTTTGTAAACTAGTCAAAATTCCTATTGTCTTTTTTACTACAAATTTTTTAACAAAAAAGTTCTTTGAATTTGACAACTTATGGTGATAATAATGCAAATTGCTTTGTATGTGCAATTCAGAGACTGTGAGAAGATGAAGGGTCGGCCATTTAGAAATTTATGAATTTGTGTAATTACCATTTATATTACCAAAATCATCAAAATTGGAGCACTCATTTGTGGTGTTCAAGTCTTCTACATTTTAAAGTATATTCTCTAACAACAGATTTGTATTTTGTTTTGTTCTCTAAAAGAAAAAAAAAGGAGAGAGAGAATAGAAACAAAGAAACTTGTAATCTGAAAAACCAATACCTGAATTTCAGCTAATGCTACATATAGTTTCTTCCTTACATACTATATGAAATTGACTGCAATGAGATTGGAAAGTAGTTCTGCAAAAGTGAAGGTGGCATTCTACATTTGTTAAAGTGCACAGTTTTCAGACAAATAACTGCAACAAGCATGAGAAAATGTATCATAGTAAATAGTGAAAGAGGCATAATTGCTAGTGTCATTAAGTAGTTGTATGCCTCTTTTGGTGAAGAACATCTTCTGGGCTGTTGTATGTATGATATCTCTGGTGAGCATTTGAAGGCTGGAAAACTTTGGGCAAAACTATTGCTGATCATAGTAACATGGTAAACTGAAAAGTGGATTTGCATGATGAGAAGTTTCATGTGGACTTGGTGATAGTAAGAACAGACCTTTGAATACAGTACAGTGAAGTTCAGTCATATTACTAGCAAGAAAATGGAATGGATTCTTCAGCTGATAATGGCAGACAAACAAGGTAGCAGTTTTCCCCTGAGTATTCTTCATGTGCATCTCATATGATACCAGCTGCATCAGGATTGAGTTGTCAATAATTGTGATAAGCATTATTCCAGTTAGGTAAATCTCATATTTCTGCACTGCACTGAACATTTTGAGTTGAAAGAGCAATGTGGAGTAAGTATTCACAAAGCTTGCATTCAGACAGCTTTTGCAAGACATTAGGATTGCCTTCTTCCACTGTTCTTGCATCTTTCGAGATCACATCTATGTTGAGCACCAGTGGAATGATTTTAAATTTACCCTGTATGCTACTTACTATTGCTCACTCATAAAATGATTTGCTGACCTTATCTGAATTTCTTAATTGCATGACATCTATGCACATCATGTTGAGCTAATATATTGTAAGACAGGTGAGTGTATTATTAGGTTGCTAATCATACTTCATTGGTCATTTAATGTCTTCCGTACTTTTGCCATTCAGAGAAAAAGAGAACAGTGTCATGTTGTTGTCAGAAAAATGAGGAGATACTATGTTGAAAACAGTTAAAATGAAAGGGCTTCAATGTTAAAATAATATCCTTATCTGCATTACCATACTTAAGGGGATATATTCTTCACTGATTTCTATCATAGTTTTTTAGATCGATGATGATAATATCTGAAGAGCTGGAGATTTGTGATCTGGATCTGATCATGGAATAAAATGGTCATCAGTGTTATGATGGGCATTGGATTCTTCTGCTAGTGAAAATCTGAAGTTAGTACAGATTCCTAAGCTAAAGTACATTTTCTTGGTCTCAGTTTCATGGGAATTTGTTTTTCTTGGTGTGGAATAGTAAGTAGTATGCTCAAGTGGAAATCAAACATGCTGTTTTGATTATCACTCCAGAGCAATGCAAGTTTCAGATGTTCTGAGGAGATGCAAAACAGTTAAAATAAAGGTGCTTTGGTGCCAAAAAAATATGGTTATTAATAGGATTTTTATTCTTAGCCAGAAGTACAGCAGAATTTTGGTTATATACTTTTCTTACATACCTCTAGAACTTACTGATTCCTCATACAGATTTTAAAAATTCCATGAAAATGTCTTATAGTCCATTTACTTTTATTTGTAACAGGTATTATGCAAAAATGGGGTATCTTTGAAACACAGTAAAATGAAGTTATGTCTGTGTGAAATATTTTTGAGAGAAAAATTCCTGATCCATCATAAATTTTTCTGTGAAGTTTTGTTTTATTTTTGACAACTGTGCTGTTTAATTTCTTCTGTTGAATGATTTTTTGTTATCTTCTTGTTTTAGGTCCTCTCAAACGGCCACTGTAAGGCCATTAATCAATGTGTGGATTCCTTCAGCTTTTCTGACTGGTAGAACAGCTGATGTGCATCATGTTTATCAGGTAAAAATAGTGAATGAAATATTGTAAAATAAAAGAAATTTAATGCTGTATAGCACAATGTCTTCATGCTTTATAATATAACACACATGAAGAATTATTTTAGTTTGTACATGATTTTACCCCCCCCCTCTCTCCTCTGTCTCTCTCTCACACACACACACACACACACACACACATTCAAGAAATTGTTTCCTGCCTTGGGGGAAAGGCCACAGAGTTTGAGATGGAACTACAAACTTGAAAACAAACCTCGTATTCACTCAATATTGTGAACAACAAACTCTATATTAACACCATTAACAATTTTAAATGTACCATATTTTCTGGCTCATAATCAGTGGATTATCTGTCCCTAAAAGTTTAAATTCAAATATTAAATAATACGGAGCCTCCACCCCCACCCCCATATACTTCAAAAATGAAGCAGTTCTGATCTTCATACCGTGCCATATAATGAAGGAAATCTGTATCAAGTCAAAGCTTTAAGAATTCCACGTGTTCGACAATAATGAGCAGTGTCACTGCATCAACATATCACTCCGTCCCCCTTGGCTTTGACAAAAACGTCTGAGTGTATGTGTGTGCAGATTGCTGCTTTGTAAAAGTTAGGGGAGAAAACATTGCCTGCAGCAAAGTGCGTTCACCTTGAATTTGGGAGTCATTTCCATTCCAGGCTGCTCTGACCCATGACCTCCGTGCCCCCCCCCCTCCTCCCACTCTTCCAGAAGTTCCATACTACCACTTGTTAATTTTGCTCTACTTCAAAGAGAATGCCTCTGGCACTACATCTCAGAGACTGAAGGGGAGAACTCCGACACCATCATAAATTATTTACGGTCTGAGATCCAGTGTTCCAGTTGTTGATGTAATTTAAGCATTACTCAGAGTTACAGCACAATTGCCGTGTAAATTAAAAATATATATCACAACCATTTGAAAGTAGCGGGGTATTGTAACAGTAACCTTTATAAATTTTCAAATAATTTCAGCGATTTTATATTTTTTAAACTCATTAAATGGAAAGAAAGTATATACATACAGTAAATCCTCAAAAATCTGGCATCGATGAGACCGGACGAGTGCCAGATTTATGATAATTCTGAATTTCTGAAGCTATCCAAAAATTGTGTAACAGGTGTTACGTAAAGCATGTACTTACATGTAACAGGTCACTTTAACGAAAATTTGCATGTGTACACTTTATTAATATATGCAGGGGTCGCACTGCCAATAGCATACTTCGCAACACGCAAAAAAAAAAAAAAAAAAAAAAAAAAAAAAGTTTGGGCAATGGAAAAAAAAAGTGTTGGCAAAATGTTGGCGATTACCTTCTTGTATTATTTATTGTTAAACTCTGTTGCGGATTATGCATCTGTTTTTTAACTTTTACTATGAATTTTGTCTGCAGATTATACGCCGACATTTTTTCTCTCATGCTGAATTTTACCGGTTGTGGGTTTTACGCCACCGCAGATTATATGCCAAAAAATACGGTACTAATACAGTAAACCTGCATGAGACGAAACCTGCTCAAAACAGGTCTTTTTTCCGGTTCCAAAATTAAAGGTAGAAAATTGCATACTACTTCATCTGTCTAGAACAGAACCTGCCTAATGCAGAAACAAAAATGGCAAGAAAGTAAATGAACCTTGTAACAACTGAAAGTTCCCAGTTGTTTCTGTGGCATTAAGTGTTTTAATTTTGTTCAGAACATTACACGATAAAGTGTAATAATGAACGCATGTGGAAGAAAGTTGCTTGAGGTTGAAGATAACATAAATAAAGAGAGAGATTGTTTTTGGGTTGTTTACACAAACACACACACTGCAGCACATCCACTGTTTGGCTTCTCCTTAAGCATGGGGCACAACTCCGGTTTAGTTCATGTGACCAGCATTAATCTCTTTGCTGGATGCAAAGCCCAAGGGTTTTTGCAGCTGGCTGTTTTGTTCAGATTGAACAAGATGATCCAATTAAATTTGCTTAACATTTTATCATTGAGGTAGTCATTCATGTTCATTTGCCTCTTGCATTATGCCTAATGAAGATATTGACAAAATTATTAAGAGACATCAAATTGAAGAAAAAACAATAGCACTGAGGATGACGAAATAGTGGCAAATGTAGAATCTATATCTAAGATAAAAACATATCATTAAGCATTGCAGAAGATTTGGGATATGTGAGATTTTGTATCTCTCTGAGGTGACTCTGAATTATTTAAATTAATGAGCAGCATGTGCTTTCCTGAGCATTATATTGTGTTACTGTATAGATTTCAATGTTGGATTATATACAAAAATAGAAGTTTGTGATTTTTAGTTGATTAAGGTTATGTATGAACAATACATTCTCTTAAGCAACCACTAATTATGTAGAATCTGTCATTAGTATGTCAAAAATTCAAATGTTTATGTTTCAATGGCTTCCATGGATGCACCTATATAAAACAAGAAGTAATTCCAGTCTCTTGGATTCCATATTAGATAGGTTTCATGGTATTGTTAACAACAAACTCTGTATCAACATGAAAATAAACAATTTTGCATCTTTTGTGAACAGAAACCTGCTGCAATAGAAAGTCCTCAGCTTAAGCCTATGAGACCTTACCAAGCCTGATGAGCTTAAAAACAAACAAAAAAACAACAGTACAATTAAAATATCTAATCGACACACAAGTAACAAAAATAAAATGATTCTACCATTTGTAATGTTCAGCAGATGACTTTTCTATTCCTCAGAGTGTATGCAGACGACACAGAAGTGATGCAAGTGACATCATCACCCATAAGGATAGCACAGAAAATTTGCCTTTTGAGTTTTCTTTTAAGCTTAGAAGGGTAAGATAAACCATAGAGCACATGCATAATTGCTGTATCATTTTTGTTTGGAGACAATAAAGAAAATTGTCTCTGTGAGAGCAGGTTACCAATGTGTAGGAAGATAATTCATCCAGTTGCACATTTAGCTGATGTTATGAAATCACATCAGAGCTTGCACTTTGTCTCTATAATACTTTTGTGCAGCATGTGCATTGGGAACAGTATATTTTCCTTACTTCTGGAAGCCATTCAAAGATAATATTCCGGACATATGTATAGCAGTAAACTGAAATTTTACTCAGCTTGCAGGACATCCCGTTAGATTCTGCTAGTGCCCCCCCCCCAGATGATGTGTGGAGACTCATAATTGAATCATACAACTTATTTTTTCATTTGGTATTGCACTACAGTATTTCCTGCTTCAAATTTAGTGCATCTTTACTCCTGTGTTTGTGTTGTGGTTTCATAATTTTTCTGTGATATTACCGCAGCACTGCAATTAAAGCCATGCCAATGACTTTAATTGCTTTTTTATTCAATGGCTTTAATTGCAGTGTCAGCTGGACCTTGACACTGCAATTAAAGCCATTGAATAAAAAGGAAATGGTCGTTTTAACATGAAACAAATTACAGAGAAGTTTAAAATCAGAAAAACATAGTTTTATGAGATTATGAAAAGAAAGATGAAATAATGGATATGTGGCTGAATGGAAATGGTACAATGAAAAGAAAAATTCTCAAGCTTGGAAATGACCAAATTAATGAGATTTTTAGGGAATAGTTTGCTGACACAAGGTCCTGAAATTTGCCCTCACCTTAACATATGTTACAAGGAAATGCCAAAAATGTTACCAAGAAACATAGATAAGATTATTTCATATATTTAATGGATAACTTGACAGTTTTAGGAACAAGACATTGGAATCAACTTCAAAAAAAAAAAAAAAAATGTTTTGAAGCTAGAGATGAATCCACTAAAGCAATGAAAATCAGATGAAAAAACAACAACTTTGAAACCTGATTGAAGGATAGAAGCTCAAAACTTAGTGAACATCAATGAAACTGGTTTGTTTCTTAGTACACTACCAAGCAAAACTCTCTCCTTGAAAGTCAAAAAATGTGTGGGAGGAAAACAGTCGAAAGAGTTCCAAAGTGTATTTTTGTGTGACTGGTGAGATTGAGAAGCCCTTCATTATTGGCCTGTTAGTCTTAAGAAAACAGTTTTGTAGAAACTATCTGTTAAGTGGGAAGAAAATAAGAAATTCTGTATGATGACAAATGTTATGGAGGAATGATTGATAGCTTTTAACTTAAAAATGGAACAATAGAAGAGGTATGCTATTTTATTTCTTGTTAATGCCACTTGCCATCTGTCTGCTGAATTGCCAAAGGTTAAATTAGCATGTGCTACCAAACACTGCAAGTGTTTTCTCAGCCAGTAGTTCAAGGAATCATTTGCAATGTGAAAATAAGTTACTGAAAAATGGTTTTGCAGTCATTACTAGCTAAAAAGTGAAGTGCCGTAAAATGCCAAAAAAAATTAACAAAATTTACAACTGTTTCTGATGCTGTAATGTGGCTTTTTGAGGATTGCTTAAAAAGTGAAATCTGAGATCATAAAACTGCACTTCCAAAAAAGAATGAAATTCCCTGGAAGAAACCATGTTCATTAAAGCCTCAGATAGGTATGAAATTGACAGCTTAAATTTAAAACATAGGTACAGGTAAATATGTGGATGAAGTTGCACATCTAGTACATGAAGGTCTCACAGAAATCTTGAATGGCAATGTTTAGAGGTATCAAATGGCTGACAGCAGCATAATTGTGAAAATACATCAACTAATGGAAAAAAAGTTCAGAAAAATAGCTGATGGTGAAATCTCGTTCAACGCTGTACAAAATATGACAGACCTTCGAAAATTTGCAGTTCACCAAAACAATGCTAGAAGTGTTGACCCAAGTGTAACTTGACTGAGCATCATGCCATTAGTAAGTCATTTGTACCAAAAAATGTGCTTGATTATTTCAAAAGCATTCCTCAGTAAATAAGTGAGAATAAAACTCATTAAAAAAACTGCTGTGTTTTGTGAAAATTGAACTAAAAAGATGCTTTACTTTTTGAAAAGTAATCTTGTACATTTGTTGTGAAAATAAAATACATTTTTATTATGAAAAATAGATGTGTTGGTTTCTTTGTTCTTTGATCACCAGTACTACTTATTCTGCCATTAAGATAATTAACACTTCACATTTAAAGATTTGATTGTATGCTGGAAAGGAAAAACCACCGGCATAGCACAGTTGGTTAAGTCGCTGTGTACTGTGTGGGAAGCAGATGTTACTGACGGGTGTTTGAATCCCGGTCTTGCTGGCCTTCTAGTCTATGTTTTTTCCGGGGTTTTCTGTAGACTCCCTGTATTGGGGATGCAAATGCATAGGTGGTTTCCCTCTCAAGTTGGCCCCCAGCTTGGACCCCTTCCCTAGGCTGCCTGGGTTTATCAAATGAGTGTCGATGTGCTGGTAGTAAAACAATGAAAGACGATTTTAATCTGATAGAAATATGATAGAAAATCTAATGTGATAGAAATAGAAAATCTAATCTGATTGAAATAAAAAATGTAATCTGATAAAAATGATAGAAAGGAAAAGAAATTATATGTACCAAAATTAATTTTTTCTGAATAAATTTTTTACCCCTTGTTCTATCAAAATTATGTGGAAATTATAAGGCGCTGACTAAGTGCTGTGTATTTATATTTGAAGAAAAAAATTGATGCTCAGTATTAAACTACCTCTTAGAATATTTTGGAATCGTTTGTGTAGTTAGGCAAAAAACTGGCTTTGTTTGGGATGCCTTAACATTTCTTTCATTCTTTTTTTTTTTTTTTTTTTAACCTTTTTTGAGATGGAAATCTGTCCAAGATGGACAATATTTTGGTTCCTCGAGTTTCAGTTTTAATAACAGGCTTCACTCTGTGTGTGTGTGTGTGTGTGTGTGTGTGTGTGTGTGTGTGTGTGTGTGTGTGTGTGTACGAGAGAGAGAGATTATATCAGGAACTGAAACATAATAATGTTGCAATAGCATGGCTGTAAGAAGCACATTCATGTTTCCTCATACAGATTATATAGCTGATGCAAGTGGATTGAAAAACTGTTCATTTGCAAGTAGGAAGTCATACAATCAGAGTGTCATCCAAAGAATGTTTTGAACTGTGGAGATGAAACTTTTAGGGCAACAAGCTAACATAAAATTCTGCTCATGTTTGTGATAATCCACCATGGAAACTCAGCTGATGTTTCAGCTTACTTGTGCAGAGCAATGTTCCGAGAGGTATTTGGGTGGTATGGTGGGTTCCAAAATGGCTGTAATATATTGTAAGGTGAAACGTGCAGTACACGTCATGTCAATTGTGTGCCTTGACTGCTATGGTAATGAGAGAAAGTGGCAGTGAGAATTTTCGTTAGTAGTTTTCACTCTATTACCAGTAGGGACTTGAAATGCATTACATCTGCTAGCAGACTGTCTTGTATGATGAGTACAGGAAGATTACAAGTGAGCACACCAATGCATCAGGTAATTATCTAGATCCTCCCAAAAGAATAATTAAAAGTGATGAGACATGGGGTTTCTCTACTGCTGTTACTCCACCCATGTGGAGCTCCATCTCATTGCTAAAACCAAGAAAACTTTGCCAGTGTTTCAGAGTTTGAAAGTCTTTGATTGGCAGGGCATTTTTTGCTTCAGTATATATTTCAGAAAATGTTACAGTCAGCAAGAAAAAGTATCAGGGTTGCTGAAAAGTTTTGTCGTTTTTCAAGTAAAGTATTAACTTAACATGTAAGAGGCATTTATTAAGCATTTAATTGCAAATATAATGTCCATTACTTTCCACTGCTTTTATCCATATGTTGGAAAGCCTATTGATTTCCTTAGTGTAAAACTTGTGGGACTTGGAGTTGAAATATTTCCATAGTGCCATGTGAACCTCTTCATCATTCTGAAATGTATTTCTAGTGGGGAAGTTTTTCAGAGAACAAAACAGATGAAAACCAGATAGTGCAATATCGGGTGAATAAGGGGGGTTGGGATAACACTTCCCATCCTAATGCAGTGATCTTTTGATGTGTCCTCAAGGACATGTGAGTTGGAGTTAACACGCAATAACACCACCTTTCCTGTTGGCCAACATAGGATGATTTTTCTTTGATTGCTGCCTCCAGATCCAATGGCTGCTGACAGTACCACACTGCAGTGATCGTTTCCCCATACAACACAGCCTCATAATGGATGGGGCTAAGGTTTGCGCACCTCCTGGATTTCCTGGAAAATATTTGGAATTAAATTTTTATTTTCCAAGTCCCTGGAAAACTCTTGGAAAGAAAACAATTTTTAATAACTTCTGGAATTATTATATTCCTGTTCATGCTGAACTAGTTTGGTTGGAAGATATGGCCACTAATACCTCATTTTATTGCCACAAAGGCTTGCATTTGTTTAAAAAGTGCAACACTAGTGGGAGAAAAGTAATCAAAGGTGAATAACCATAAGGTGTGCAATGTGATGACTTGACACATGAAGTCTGATACGAACATTGTCCTCTCATGAAGAACAAACTCTTGATGTTGAGTCTTTGTTTCCTTCAGTTCCATACTTTGATGTATACATACTCCTTGTCTAGAAAATTCTTCAGAAAGTTGAACTTCCACGAGTTTTAATGAAAGACCTCTATGATTGCTTCGTCGCAGTTCAAAAACATAGCTGCTTGTCTACAATAAAACATACTATAAACAAGAAACTGGTATATCAATGGGCTCAACATTGCCCCCTTCATCTTTGCTGAAACATTCGCAACATATTGAAGAAACCATGCTTCTTAGCCATCCATTTTAACCTACTTCCTGGCTCTGCTATGTTGATGATGTGTTTGTCATCTGGCCTCAACCTGAAGAAAGTTTAGTACTCTTAACCAGTTCAATCTCTAAAAATTTCCCAACTATGAAATTCATTTCTAGAACAAAAAGAATACTAAAAAAAACTTGCACATTGCTATTTCTCGTGGTTTTCCTCAATCAAAAAAAAAAAAAAAAATTAATCTACCTGTTTGAACTGAAATCAAAAATAAAAGCTCTCCAGACAAGCAAAGAAGATCCACAGTTCACAGGTGCCATTCCTTTCCATCCAAATTCCTCTTACAAATTAAAAAAAAATTCAAAGAGTTTGGTTACCATCTTGAATCAGTTTCAACACCACAGTTCTAAAGTTTTTACTTAACGACAGAGATAAAACAGACCTACTTGATCATCCTGGAGACTAATCTTTTCCAATAAAAATGTCATCTGAACAAACTTTCTATGTCAGAAGCTCTTATCAAAGCGTCAATAATAGATTGAAGGAACACATGTGAAAATGTGGAACTCTAAATACTGCTTTAGCCTCCTACACTCTGGAAAACACCTCATCTGAACCCTATTGGAAGGATTCAAAGTGAATTGCTCCATTTTCTGGTTCCTATACTCTTTGCTGCCTTAAAAACTTGGAAATTTATCTTTCTTCCAATAACTGCTATTTGGAATCACCATATATCATCCCCATGATCTGGAAATCTATACTCTTTCAAAATAAATACAACATTTGTGAATCTGGAAACCATTTACTAGGACCAAATGACGAAGATCTGGCAACAACCTAGTCAGCTTCCATCCAAACTCTGGAAGAACTAAAGAAATAATTCAAAAGCTTCCGTGCAAAGTAGAACTTTCACTTAACTTAAAAGCTTTTTTTCCTCTTTCTTTTTCTTTTTTTCACAGCGTATAAAATGGGCATTTGGTCAAAACTATGTCAATGGCAAATGTTACATATACTGATGCAATTATCCATGAAGTGTATGCAGACATAAAGAATGATTTAAGGAACAGTGACACTTTGTTGGTATTTTAAACTTAGCTTTGAGCCTTTTTTTTTTTTTTAAGTTGCTACTGAAAAACTACTAATTTTTTGTACCAATGCCACTAATAGCATACGCCAACAATGGGGCAGTGGAGGGTAAACTTTTTTCATTCCAGGCCAAAGTTATCTTCAATGTTATTAAGCAAGCCAAAGTTAAATGCATAAAATAAAGAAATTATAATTAAATAAATAATTATACTAATAATCAATTATAATGGAATAAATAAAATGCATACAACAGATTTGCTTTTTTGTAAAAAAAAAATTCTCGTCAGTTTTATTTCCAGTTCTTTTATTTCAGTCTGTTAGTGCATTTACAAATACAGGTGAAGCACCATGGAATCTGATATAACGTCGGTCCGATCGTGTGCCCCTCCCCCCAAGCAATCGTCTATGGTTTAGGGCTCAAAGCATTCAGATTCAGATATAATGTGGTTATCGTTTGTCCCCATATACCCGCATCGTAACTGGCTTCCACTGTGCTTTGATGATCTGATGAAATGCTATTGGGGTTCACATTTGGCTGGTGGGCTGTAGCCCATCAGTAGCCTAGAGGAAGAAAAATGGGAAACATCTCATTTTAGCTCTTTGTTTAATGGAAAAAGAGGGAAAAGTGTTAACTTCTGTCTTAGGTATGGGTTCTCCCCTGATTTCAGTTGAAGTACTAAATGCATAGAGTGCTGTCCCATTGGCTGAATTTGTCCAAGGCTGGCCTAGGTTCAAGTCCTGAGTACGAGTGGTGTATTTGTCTGGTGGCACCGACTCTGTGCCTTCCCTGGAACCAGTGGCCTTAAATTAGGGATAGGTGACTGCTTATATATCTCTTACAGTTGCTCATAGTGGTCTTTAAACCCTGTAACAGGAAAAAAAAAGAATGTGTAGTAAACTTCACCGCAATTTACAAAATATGAAACCAAGCACTATGGTTCTTGCAAAAATTTGAGCTCCTGGAATTTTAATTGTAAACTCCTGGAAAAGTCATGGAATTTATTTTTTGTAACAGTATATGATCCATGTGAGGCCTTTCCTGCACCACATCATGCTCTTTCGTCGATGAATATTAGGTTTCAAGGTGATTGGAATGAATTGCCTGGGCTTGCAATACAGTGGACTGTTCCTCACAGGGTTACTGTAGAATATCCAGTTTTCATTTTGAGGTTACCAACCTGTCCAAAAGTTGGTCATTTTCATATCAAATGAAAAGGGGAGACCAAATTGACAGATGGTCCATGAGATCTCTTTCAGTCAACTCATATGGCACCCACCTTGCAATCAAACTGCTTATCTTAAAAGTATAATTTTGCAATGCGGGGATTACTAGAATGACATAAATATTACTTTTTGTCAAATTTTCGGGTTGCACACCAACCCATCATGGATCTGACTTAAGAGAGTAGGTATTGCAAAATTATACTTTTAAGATATTTCATCACCGGGATTTTGCCATGACTTCATTAATACACAGGATTGAAACTGCTTAGTTAAGTTGTTGATGGAATTATTTTTCCAAACACATCAGACAGAAAGTTATTGTAGTTGTGGGAAGTCACGTGAACAAATAAAAACAATTGGGTTTGGGGGCCATTCAAGATGCTTCATATCAGTTCAGTATTCGTCAAACCATTCCTGCATGGGACATTATCATCCTGGAAGAACAAATCCTCTTCTGGGTGGAGGTATAATATTGTGGGGAGTGCATGGTCAGCAAGCAGTCCCTGGTAGTAGCCAGCATCTGTACATTGATCCACATGCATGTGAGATCCCAGTTCATGCCTGCAAAACATATCTCATATCATGCAACCACCTTCACTAGCCTGGCTAGTTGATACCATTCATGATGGATCTATAGCCTTGTGCTGCTGATACCAAATACAGATTCAACCACTGGCAGAATGGTGTACATATTGTGATCCATTGGACCAACACACATGTTTCCAATCTTCTATCATCCAGTTCAAGTGCTGTTGACACCGGAAGAGTTATTTATGTTGATGCTCTTGTTAGGAGAGTTGGCATATAGGGCATCTGCTAGCATGCAATGCATAATCACACAGGACATTGTTTCTGGTTGATCCGTATTGTATTGGGCCATCAACTGCAAAGCTGTGCTGCCCTGAATGTGCTGTACAGCCAATTCACCCATAGTTCCACCTCTGGAATTCACCTTTCACTGCTCTTTACAGTTGCATCACAAGTAGATTGCTTTTTCATTTTGGCATTACTCCTATACTTGGGGCAAGGCTAACCTGACTACTGAGTTAAAGTTACAGTGTTTGAACTTCCACTACATAATATAGTTCCAGTTGGAAAGCCTGTGTTCAAGTTTGAACTGAGACCTAAAAAGGACATGGATATATAGATGTTTTAAATGTTGTATGTACGTACATTATGAAAATAAAGATCCCAGTTTTGGCCGTGCTTCTAAAAATTACAAATATTCACATTTTGGTGATGTAATTGTCACTTCTGTATTGCTTCAGAGAGGTTATACAGTATACATATAGAACATTTACTGCAAGAGGGAGGAAGAAAATTGTGTTAGCCTGAGAGCAAGTGGGGAGATAATGGTTTGGCGATTAAACTTGCTCCTTTCTTCATGGTTACTGTTTTAAAATACTCATTCAGAAATTGTTTGTATGGTGGTCAGCAAGGTTGAGAAGCTGAGGGGTGACATCGTGATGGAAGTTTCCTCTTGTCTTGCATTAAATCACCCTAATTAGGGATAAGGGTCTGTGCCGCATGGCACCCCATTAATGCACAGAGAAATACTGATACACAAGAGATATCTTGTTGGTGAATCGGTTTCACAGCATTAACAGTGTAATCAGGTTAGCTTTGCCCAGAGTATAGTTCAGTTGAACAATGGAGGCCCTCAAACAGCATGCAGTTTGGCCTTTTGTAAACTGTGATAAATCCTTGGTTTTAGCCATCACATCTGTAACTTTGCTCTCAACTGAACCACCAATCTCTTATATATACCCCAGTAGCCTACTGGCCATGCCATTCTCCACCTCCTTGTGCTAGTATTGAGTGAAACTCCCTTTGTGATGGGTTGGTTGTAATTTAGTGAGAACTCAGTTTATATCACTGTAGTATTTTACCTGTAAATGGTGTTAAACTGTTTGAAGACAAGAATTTATTTACCATTTTTTCAACATCCAGTATAAGGAGAAAGAAAAAAGAAGCTGTGATTACTCTGTCTTCCAGGAATAAAACACAGTTAAATATTGCACCAACACTGTTATTCATCTGTGTGGAAAATCCTCTGCTGTAGTAAACAGTGATGACTGAATGTGTCATTTTCAGGTACAACAAGATAAACATGATTGTTGCTGGTTGTGTAACCAGATGTGACACTGGTGAAGAAAATAGCAGTGGCGGCTGGTGACTACGTGCTGCCGTGATGCAACACGCTAAAAAATTTTGAATTCAGATTCGTATTGTTTATTGCAGCTGAAAGCCTGAAAGTACATGCATATGATTTGCTGCCAGCCCGAAATCTGATTAAATGGACCGTAATCAAAGCTCCTGTTCGTCATTTGGTCTTTGGTGTCGGTTAGCACACGGGAATAACAGCTTGGTTCTGCTGCTTCCTACGCGTTCGGTCTTTCGTGCTGCAAACCAAGAGGCACATCCCTAACAGCGTGCCATTCCTGCCTCCTACACCCCACACCTCTTGGGGGTCCTCTTCTCAAGCTGGCCGCAAGGGTTTTTAGCATGCTGTATTTCTCTCGGCACAATATGAGATCGCTGGCAGCAAACGAGGTTGAAACCAAAGACCCCCCCCTTTTTCCCATCGGAACTGGGAGCAGGGCAGTTGACCAATGGAATAGAGGGAAAACTTATCTGATTGTTTGTTTCTGTGCTCTCATAACGTTTGCTTGATCAGTCAGTTAAAATCTATCTGCGCTTCTAATTTTTTGTTCTTTATTCTGTGGTTTTCGTAATCTTTTTCGGGAGGGGCTGAAACTAAAGCTTGGTCCATGTGCAATTTATTATCTATGTTTTTTTTTTTTATTATCTTTTTTCTTTTGCATTTCATAAACTCTTTATTTGTGCAATACATTGAGTAATTTCATTCATTCATATATGTATAATTAATTCATATTTAAGCTCTTCAAAGTGCATTAAAATCGCAAATAATAAAGTTGCAAGAGTGATTGACTGAATTGTATATTGAAGCACACTGTAAAAAAGTTTCGTATTAAAAATAGGAAACTGAATAAAAACCTATTTAAAAAATAAATAAATAAATGAGTAAATAAATAAACTTTCGTTCTTTTTACAGAACTTTGATTTTGTTCTTGGCTATTTTCCACGGTGATCAAGATCTGATAATGTTTTCTAGGCAACTGATCCCATTGCCCAATTATTAAGGCCTTTATTGAAAGCGGTAGTGGGGTCGGGGGGTCGCGGACCACGTGTGAATCGGTAAGTCGCAGCACGTACACTCTCAGGAGCACGAGCCTCCACTGGAAAAGAGCTCAATGAAACAGAGAGACGTGGACTAGGTTTGAATTAGTAATGAGAATTGTTAAATAAAGCATGAAATGAGTGAATTGCATTGGGAATATATGATGAAAATACCCTTTATTAAGAAACAATGAATTTAAAAGGTGCTATCTTCATTGCATTTGCATGACATAGTGACTTTAGTCATCAAAGGCAGCCCCCAACCATGGGAGGGGTAAAAGCGAACAGATTCCCTGGGCCTGGGTTCCCAAGGGCACACAGTCTGACAAGGCAGAGCAAATGACAGTTTATAAACAGTAAATATGTAGATGAAACTGAAAAGGAACCATAGTGTATTGTGAAATATGTAAAACAGTATAGTCAGTAAGAAAAGTTTATCCCTGGGAATAAATGCAACGGCACCATTGAGAAAAAAAGATGAAATCATTAAATATTCTTTTTGAAAAAGAAAAAAAAATCATCCAGTCTCTTCTCCACACCGCACCCACCTTTTTTTGGAAATGTATATTTCGGGAAAGTTTAAAGCACTGAAAAAAGATTTTGATCAATAATGTTTGCAATGCAATATTCTTACACTGGCACCCCAACCGCTGAAATAAAACTCCGATTTTGGCACTGCAAATCAGTTTTGCTTAGTATTTTAGTCTCCTGTATCTTTAAGTTATTTTGATGTCATAATCAGAGATGGAAATGGGTCAATGGGTCAACAATTTCTTGCAAGTCAGACGGGTTAAGTCAAGGTGTTCGTGATCTGATTTTTACCTGGTTCTATTTCCGTTTTATTTTTAAAAAGAAGAAAAAATCAAAGAAAAAGGCATACTGTGGAATTCTGTGCTCAGTACTGGTGCCATCATAGTGAAAAATGATTTATCATACAAAAATATCGCCGTCTTTTTTAAAGCAATAAAGATTTCCACCGACTGAAGATACAGGGTCAACACTAGACTCACTGTATAAAAACATAGACCTAAGTCATTGCACGATCCAATTTCATGCAAAAATATCCTCAAGTGTTATACTGAACAATATTTATTTACATGAGGTTAAAAGCTATATACAATAGATTAAAACACATGATCTTTCGCAGTAGCAGCTACCGCATCATTGGGTGACACATAGCATATGGAACCAGAGTTCTTAAATAGCTTAATATGATGGTATTGAAGAAACTATAAAGCGCCGCCTGACGTTACAGTAATGACATACATCACTGAAATACATTCGTAACGCCCTCTGAAAAAAAAAACTCAGAATAGTAATTATAAAGGTAATGGTAGTCCATTTAACTGGATTACCTACCTAGTGTTTCCTCTGGTTTGAGTAGTCTGTGCCGAGGTTGTCATTTGGCCTTTGGTCTAAAGACTAGGTCGTTATTTTCTTTTATTCGTAAAGATCGGAACCTTCTTCATAAATTTTCCAGACATGGGGTTTATTGTGTTCCGCTTAGGTCGGTTGCTCCTGATGTACCTGCTAGTAGATACATAGGTTCGACATTTAGAAATTTTGGTATCAGGTTGGCTGAACATCTGTATAATGTCAGGCGTAAATCTACTGATACTTTTCTCTCACGCCTGGTCAGTGCTGGTACCTACATTCCTGACTGGAATGCTTCGCATCTGTTGTCTTACGACCCAAAGGACAAAGTTTCTTTATTGTATATGGAAAGCATGTTTATTCACCAGTTTGGTGATAAATGTTGCAATGATGATATGCCGTACCATATTCCTCGGGCCTGGAAGAACTTGTTAAATGGACTACCATTACCTTTATAATTACTATCCTGAGTTTTTTTTTTTTTTTCAGAGGGCGTTACGAATGTATTTCAGTGATGTATGTCATTACTGTACTGTCAGGCGGCGCTTTATAGTTTCTTCAATCCCATCATATTAAACTATTTAAGAACTCTGGTTCGATATGCTATGTGTCACCCGATGATGCGGTAGCTGCTACTGCGAAAGATCTTGTGTTTTAATCTATTGTATATAGCTTTTAACCTCATGTAAATAAATATTGTTCAGTATAACACTTGAGGATATTTTTACATGAAATTGGATCGTGCAATGACTTAGGTCTATGTTTTTATACGTTACGCACAGCACGAAATGATGTTATAGTGATCATATTAACTAGACTCACCAACACCATATCATAAAATGATACTTCCTTTGCATTTGTTTTCAATCTTATTGTCCAGAGCAAGGTACTGGCAAATGTCTGTCACCTGCTTCTCTGGTGATTCATTCTCTCACACTCCTGCATGTCATATTGTAGGACTGAGAGTTACTTTTCCCATTGCATCTTTTGCATTGAGCATTCAGAGGTTTTTGTTTGACATGCTACCATCCTGTTCCCATTGCATGTTGTGTCAGAATTAATGCCTTATTTGTTGGTATGGATGAATTTAATATAAAGCCAAAAGAGATTGAAAAAGGCATTGAGGCCAACAAATATGTGCTTGTTGAAAACAGAAAGGGGAAGAGTGAATGCTAGAAGTTGTTTCATCTCATTAAGGAACCAGAATAGGTTTCACAGCAAAACCAATTTTCACAAGCTTGTGATGAGTTGAAAGTTCCCAAAATGTGAATGTTGATTTCATGAGTGTCCCTTCTTTCTGTGGGGCAAAGATGAAACCAACATCTACATTTTGAAAATTTTCAACTTGTCAGAAGTTCATGAAAATTGGTGTTGCTGTGAAACATGTTCTGAAGCTTGATATGTTATCAAGAAAATAGCAAAAGCTAAAATTAAAACACATAACAAATTAATTAAAAAAATTGTCAGGGAAGGGAGATTGGCATTTATTGATACGTACTCACTACAGCAGAGGTTCACCTTTTTTTTTTTTTTTTTTTGTCGTGGGAGAAGACATTTTTGTTACTTTTAAATTTTTCTTCATTTTTTACTGTGGAAGATCTTTTTAAACTGATCTACTGTTAAGTTAATTTTTTTTAATTTGTTCTGTAACCCTTTTACATTGTGTGTGGAAAGATTTCAAATTTTATGCTCTCTCTTGCACATGCAGCTTAGAGGGAAAGATTAACAGCATGCATTATGATTGTTTAAATTTAATTTACTGCATACTAATAAAATACATCATAAGCAGGGATGAAGCTAGTAAAAATGTAAAACGCTACTGCTACATAGTATCCGAATTTTTATCTCCATTATTATTACTGTGAAAAAAGTATCATAAGGATTTTGCTACAAATATATAATGTATAAATATATCGATATATCACAATGCTTTTACTACAAATATATATATACACTGAAGTGCCAGAAAAACTGGTACACTAGTCTAATACTTGGTAGGTCCCCCACGGGAGCGCAGGACTGCAGAAAAACGATGACTCCACTAGCTTCTGGAAATATGCTGTAGGTAATGCACACCATACTTCCTGCAGAGCGTTCCATAATTCGGGTGTATTCCAAGGTCTCTGATTAATGTGTTCGATAGCGTGTTGCATGGCATCCCAAATGTGTTCTACCACGTTCAGATTTGGGGACTAGGGTGGGAATGGCAGCACCCCAAAGTCAGATGAATGCTCCCTAACCATAATGTGGCATCCCGACACTTGTGTGGAGGTGCATTGTCCTTTTGGAACAGGCCCAACCCATCAGCATGAATGCAGGATATGAACGGGTGTACCTCGTCAGAAGGATGCGCACATAGCGTTGGTGGGTCACAGACGTTTGTAGACGTACCAGGGGTCCCAGTGAAGTCCAGCTAAACACACCCCCATACCATTATGGACCACCAGCCGGTACAGTCCCCTGTTGACAGGCGGGATCCATGGCTTCATGGGGTTTGCGCCACACACGAATCCTTCCATCTGCCCAATGCAGTTGAAAACGCGACTCGTCAGACCGGGCTACTTGTTTCCAGTCGTCCAGTGGCAGTATTGCCGTGCCCAAGCGAGGCGCATATCTCTGTGTCGTGCACCCATCAAGGGGACTCGAGTTGGGCATTAGCTCCCAAAGCCCATATCGTGCAGGGTACGTTGCACAGTCCGGACGCTGATGCTTGTTGAGGCTCCAGCATTGAATTCCGATGATACCTGCGAGAGTGTTGCACACCTATCGCATGAAACGATTCTTGACAGCCAACGATGGTCACGTTCACCCAATGGCTTTTTACGGCCACACTGGTATCGTAAGTTGGAGGTTTTACCGGAATTCTTGTAGTCACAGTACACCCTTGCAATGGTTGTCCGTGAAAATCCAAACTTTGTTTCTACCTCCGAAATACTATGGCCCATCTCACGAGCGCCAACTATGACACTGCATTGAAAATCGCTTAAATCGTTATTACTTGTCATTCTCATGCCAAAAACAGCTCTGACAGCTGGCAAGGATGTCTTATCGCTTTATATACGCACTGGCGGACACAACCAAGTACTCGCATAGGTGACGTTGCTATGTATTTTGCATGAGCTGTTCTGTACCAGTGTTTCTGGCACTTCAGTGTATATATATATATACATACACACACACACTACTGATCAAAGGATTCAAAGAAATTAGAACTGCAATTACACTGACTTGCTCTTGTGCGGAGAGCAGTTGTTAGTTTTGCAATAATAACAGAACAGAGCAAGCTGCCCCCCCCCCTTCTTTTTCTCATAACATTTCAACATTACAGTCTTAAAAAGAGCAAACTCTGAATAAAAATAAATTTGTTTTCCTCAAGTGTGAAGAGTAAAAATGGTATCAGTGATGCTCCACACAGAAATCAGTAGTGCTTGTGAAACAGATTTCTGCCATTTTGAGTGCAAATTTTGGTTGTAGTTGATATTGTTTGTAGTTCAACTGCATGAAGCAGTTAGACATGGTGAGCTTTAAAGCTGTTCAGTATTAAAAATACTGTACCTTATTACACTATTACAATTTTTTGTGGTATATGTGTGAGCAGTGCTTTTTTTCTGGAAAAAGGGTGCCGGTACTCACCATGAAGATGTTATTACAGCAACTTCCACACTTTTAACATATCCTCCGATATACCCTCATTATCTCTAGATCACTTCTTGCTTTTGGTATCAACTGCTTTTGGTATCATCACTTCTTGCTTTTGGATCACTTCTTGCTTTTGTATATACCTCGGAGCAGCCATGAGTCCACATATTTGCTAGGGTTGAATTGAGTGAAAGGAGGTCCTACTATCCTTATGAACATCAGTGCAGAAGTTGTCCGTACAAGCAAAGATGACCTAGATGAAGTTGCTATAAGATTCATCTGAGAGAAACCCCTTTCACATTCACTAGAAGATATTGCAATTGCGCTCAAAGTGTGCTTTAGATGAAATAGTATGTCTGGGACTTTATTATCTTGAAGATATTCATGGAAACCACGAACTGCTTCTCTTTCATTTAAGCGAAATTTGCACGCTAACTTTCTAATTTCAGCCTCACCAAATGTCAGATGCTTCTCAGGATTTTCTGTCCAATTTTTGGAATCTAAAATCTTGGCACATTCAGGCAAATCAGCATCATCTCCTTCAAGCAGACGCTTTCCAACAGCCTCTTTCAGACTTTTATAAAAACAGATTAATTTATTGCAGGACTGTGTCTTTCATTTCTGTGGAGCTCAATCCCTTTGAACTTCATGTTGTTCTGACTTTAAAGAGACATACTGTAGTACGGACCAGGATTTTCAATTCTTTCCTGAAAAAGTTGAACTGTATTCTTTATCTTCCTGTCTGTTTTGTACAAGTCAATATTTCTGTCTTGTAAATGTAGACTTAGTTTGCTAAGTTCTCGGAGAGTATCGCACATAAGGCCCAAATCAAGAACAAAGTTGCATGATATTGTTTTTCTTAAAAGGTCCTCATAAACACAGCAATCTGTTTTTCTTCTTCTACGGTCTTCTTTTGCCTCCCGAAAGTGATAGACGAGGGCTTCAGAGTTTTGTCACACTGCAGAAACAGTGCAAAAGCTAGATGCAACCTAGCGAGTGCTTAAAATTCTGCCAATTTTAAGAAGTTGGAAGCTCTAAAGTCACTGCACATTTCTGTAGTTCCTTAGCATTCTTAGGTGAAGCATGATAAGTAACATAAAGTTTGTCCATGAAACTCTTAAAGTGATTCACTCCTGCCACATTGTTCACTGTGTCACTAACAGACAATTCTTGGTGATTGCTAGCACAGTGCCAGAAATAACACTAGGAAATGTGTCTTGCATTAGCCTCCTTACACCATTACACACATCAAACAACACAGCTGCACCATCACAAGTTACAGACAATAAATACTCCTTTAAGTAATCTTCAGATAATCCTAAACACTCAAGATGGCTAATTAAAGAGTTTAGAATTCCTCTAGCAGTTACATCTGAGAATTCGATCAAATCTAGGAAAAGACTCACTGGAGCCGAAAGTTCAGGAAGAACTACACGAACAATAATAATTAATGTTGATCTGTTACTCACAGTTATCAATTCACCAATAAGTAACGATATTTTGTTCTTGGAGTTCACTATATTGTCTATTAATTTTTTTCTCATTTCATTTGTGATATGGCTCACAATGTTAATGTTGGCATTTGCAGAATGAAGAATATATCCCATGCCTAGGCCATTAAGTTCCTGTAAATTTATTTTGTCTTCAAAGTTGTTAAATGATTGATTTCTCTCCTCAACTTCGTACGCCATTCGAAACGCTTTTCCTGTCATGTCTTTATTATGAGACAAAGTATTTAGGAAAACTTTCTCTAATGTTTTGTTTTTTGCTTCAGATTTTATTTTTTGGCACGCTTTGTGCACTGCACTCTTTATGATTGTAAATCTTTTTCTTAATGACATTAACTGTTGTTTCCGGGATTCTCCAAAATGACTGATTTTATCATTTGCCCACCACTAAAATTTTCATTCCCATCTGTTTATCGACAGCAAGACTTCTGACATCACGACACACTTTACAGCCCAACATTTTATTTTTGACATACGTCCACTCGTTTCTCTCGCAGGAGTAATTTTTCTGAAAAAGTATCCAACATTTAGGCCAGTCATTATCAGAATCTGCTTCCTTTTGACCACATGAATCTTTGGTCTTGGTTTCGTGATCCTCCTCACCGTGGGTACTTTCGGTGCTAGTTTTCTGTTTTGCAGGATCACAAGTAAATTCAACAATTTCTGCTTCTTCAGCCTTCCTTTTTTAGTCATTGGCATGAAGTAACTACTTATTTTACTCATTTTGAACAATGATTGCACTGATTTAACTTAGATTAATTCAAAACTAACATGAACAGCTGCCAGCACCTGTCTGTTGCTGTTGCATAGCAGATATAGAACTCAACTGATAAACAAACTGATATTGGAAGCAATCAGAAGTGAACACAACTTCCTGTTCCGGTTCAATCCTGCTATATTAGGCCATCTTAATGATTCTACTGCATTGCCGAGGTACCTCTCGACGAAGTCTGGACCTCGCCTGTACGCAGGCTCCAGTCGGTGCTCACACCCATGGCCAATCACCGCGAAGCACTGCAATTCTCTCTCTGAAGATAGAGAGAGCATGCCTTCCAGGAATTCCAAAGTCTTTTATGAAGGGGGTGAGGTGTAATCGTCCAAATCATGCTTCCACAACTTGTTCTGCTCCCCCAAAAAGGGGACCGACAGTGATCAGAGATCTGCTGGCAAACTCCAGGCTTCTATCTCGTAACTATTTAAGAGTGATACATTAACCTCTAGCTGCATTTTTCTTTAAGTGATTGTACCATCCTATGAAGCCAATGAAACAGGAAAGCTGGGTACCAACTTATGAGTAATCAAAACTGAAAATTCAATTTGTGAACACAGTACCATCTGCCAGAATATTTATAATACGTTTTGTTGTCAATATATTGCAATTTTTTAAAAAAATAAGAAAAAAGGTGCCAGTACGGTGTACTATTGTGTACTGCCAGAAAAAAAAAAAGCACTGTGTGCGAGTAATTCTTCACTGTTTTAATGTTCTGGAATTGTGATGAATGAAACAGAAAGTTGCTTTTTTTTTCCCCTCCATTTTTACAGGTATATGTAAGAATCAGGGATGATGAATGGAATGTTTATCGACGTTATGCTCAGTTTTATGCTCTTCATAGGATGCTAAAGAAGAAAGACCCTATTGTAAATACATTTGATTTTCCTCCTAAGAAAACTATTGGGAAAAAGGTAAGGTCTATGATTGTATCTAGGTATTAAAACCTATTATTTTGTTATTTAATTTGTTTAGGAAGCAAATAATTAAAGCATGTAGCATATTGAACTGAATAGTAGCTTCCCATTCAATTTGCTTTGTTCTGCAAAGGGTGAGTCGAAAGTTTTGCAATATTTGCCTAAACGCATGTGCTGCGGCTGGTATGCCACGTGTTTAAATTAGTTCAAGTCGCGCACAGCAGTCAGTCAAAAGGGATATAAAGTGGTAGTCGTTGCTGTGAACAGCATTGCATGTTGGTATTCTGTCTGGTTTGGATGCCTATAAGACGAACAGCCACAACCGGCTAATTAGGAAACCTTTACTGTAAGAGTTTGAACTTGGCCATAATGCTGCTCAAGCAACATGAAACATTTGTCATGCAAAAGGAGAAGGTTCCGTGGCCCACAGCACCACAACCAGATGGTTCAAGAAGTTCTGCTCAGGTGACAGAAACTTCAGTGATTAGCCAAGGTCAGTAGGCCACAAACCATGGATTTGCAGTTTGTGCACCAGGCCATAGAAGCAAATCCAACAACCAGCACTCAGAGATTATCAGGAGAGCTGGTCATATCACAAACCGTGGTTCATCACCTTCGGGACCTCAACAAGGTCTACAGAAGCTGCCTCATTCTCCCTCACAAACTGACCCCAGCTGAAGCAAACTGCCAAGTGGAAGTGTGCATGAAACTCCTAGAAAACCCGCCCGATGTACGTTTCATCAAGAGAATTGTTATGTGCGATGAAAAATGGGTCCATTTCCGTAATCCTAACACACAACTGCAGTGGTTGAGCCTGGGCTAGTTTCTTAAACCTGTTGCCAAATGTGTGCGCTTCGAGCTCAAGGTGATGCTCTATGTCTGGTGGAATTTCGAGGGGATAATCCATTACGAATTTGTTCCAGACGGTCGGACCATCAACGCCAACCTCTACTTTGAACAGCTGGAGCGGATGTATGCCATTTTGGAGGAGAAGTACCCGGCACTGGTGAACAGAAAGCACGCTCTCCTGCAACAAGACAATGCTCAGCCTCATACTGCACAAATGACCTGGGCAAAACTCCAGGAACTTGAGGGCATCAAACTGATATCACACCCAGCATATAGTCCTCACTTGCCCATTCAGATTATTACTTGTTTTGGTCCATGGCCCACTTCCTTTGCAGGCTGCACTTCAACAACCAGGAGGAGGTCATAGCTGGGGTGAAGGAGTTCTTCACCTCGAAGGGCAAGAACTGGTACCGCTGCGGAGTTGAAGAACTGGCAGACAGATGGCGCAACAGAATGGCCTATACTTTGAATGCTTGTCAGCTTTTGTCGCAAAGGTACATATGAAGACATAAAGTGATCCAAATTTTGCAAAACTTTTAACTCACTCTCTGTAATAGACTTGTAGTTAGCAGCCATAAATCATGCCAAAAAAAGTGATAAAAGCATGTAATGTTCTTTTCAAAAATGTTAAATTTACCATCCAAATTCAAAAGCTTTAGTCATTGTGATTGTGTGTGAAAGTGCTTAAAATGGGTTACACAGGAAAATCCATGTTACATACATGAGATTCTTCCACGAATTCACGGAATTCCGCTTTTTTCATTATTTGGGTCAATATCAAGATTGATGCAAAACCGAAAAGAAATTTTTTTGGGGTACTAGTGGTGGGGTGGGGGTGGGCTCTTTCTGAGAAAGATTGTCTTTGAAAACTTTTCAAAACAAAAGTTAAATGAAGTAAAGATTTTTCATCTAATTGTAATTTTTTTCTTGTGATGTTGCTTCTGTCCAGTATTGTTAAATATAATTTTATTCCATAAATGTTTGTATTTCAGCTTGAAATGCAGGCAACAATTTCCAAAAACGCAAGTTAGACGGCACGAAAATTTTCCTGTAATATTCAGGCACGAAATTCTTCCATGGATTCGAGGAATTCCGCCTTTTCTGTTATCATTTGGGCCAACACGAGATTGATGCACTCTGAACAGAAATTTTTGGGTGATTGGTGGTGGTATGTGTGTGGGGGGAGGGGTGTCCATCAGAGCACAGAATTCCATTCTTCGAAACTTTTAAAAATGAGAGGTAGATACAGTGAAAATTTCTTAAGGTGTATTTTTTTTTTTTTTTTTTTTGCGATGTTTCTTCTACCCAGTATTGTTGTTAGATATCATTTTATTCCATAACTTTCTGTATTTCAGCTTGAAAATGTTGGAAAAAATTCTGACAACAGAAGTCGGACGAAGCGAAGATTTCTCGCATAGTTGTAATTTTTTCCTCCGTAATGTTCCCAGTCTCCTGTGTTGTTGTTGTTAAAAGTTATTTCCCCTCATAAATGTGTGCATTTAAGCCTGATAAAAGGGAGAAGGAAATTTCTGAAAACGGAAGTGACGAAGTTTGAAAATATGCATGAATTGATGCACATAGTGTTTAAAAGTATTCATCTTCTTAAAGTTACACCATTTATCTTAAATAGTGTAAGCTCTGAGCATTCATGGTCCGTAAGTTCGTTCAGTATGTAAAATGAAATCATTTTCATCTGAGGGTATGAAAAAAAAAAAGACAACAAAGAAATGGGACGGAAAAGCTGTCAGCAGAAAAAAAAAAGTTAAGAATGGATTATTTGCTGTGGTAAAGTCAACAAAAGGCAAATATATGGCTGTGGAATTTGCTGAGAAGAAAGCAAGAGGAAAGCTGATATTCTAACAAGAAAAAGAAAACTGTGTTTGAAGCAATGTCCTTTAAAACCACTTTATTTTGTTTTGAATTCAATAATTTTATATTATGAATACAGCGATGTGTTAATGTTAAATAAATAAATTACTGCAAAGAATTTCATTTTGCTCATGCTTCACTGTATTCACACTTTCTTACCACGCATTCTGATTTTTTGCACAGTTAAAAAGTTCAGCTTTTTTTCTTCATCAGTCTCATGTATGATGTTTACAACTACCATTTGGTACTTGCTGTGGTCCTTAATATTTTAAATGTTATTCTTTTTCTCCTATAAATCTATATACATGTAATCAGTCTGTTTCGAGATGGTCTTCCTCAAACATTTTCATCCTGATCTTTCTGTGGCTGTTATTATCCATTGCACACCCATTTTATTTCATCATATCTTCATCTAAGTATTTTTTCCTTCATGTTACTCTCTTTGTCCATCTCCTGTCCTTGCATTATGCAAGGTGGTCAACCCAATCCTAATCTATTTCTTAATTGAGTGCATAAATATCTGTAACATATGTCCTTGATCGAATAATTTTGGAGAAAGCTTTTTTACAAACATGTGCTACCAAACACTAAAAGCACTTTTCTGGAAAAACTTTTCAGATATGTAAAGCTATTTCTAGGCAAAAGAGAATGAAAAGTTATCAGGTTTTCACAGTTAAACAGTGACTTAAAATTATTATTAGATTGCAAATCTAAAATTAATAAGAAAATGCAAATTTATCATGGGGGGGGGGGTGTAGTTTGGTGACCCCTGATCTAATCCATTCATTTTTATTTTTTTTTTCCTGTTTGACTCCCAACACACACTTCTTTCTTCTTACAAGCTATTATAAAAATCCATCTTTATTGACATAAACAACTGATATTTACAAGCTTTCACACTCCTACAGGTGACTTTTTTGAGGAAGACTAATACTACAAAACGTATGCGGGAGAGAAAGCTTCTTATTTACTTATTCTTTCTCTTCCTTCTTGTTTGTATAATTCTCAACTTATTCATCATTTCTACAGTGATGCATCATGTCTCACTTCCTGGAGTAATCAGCGATCAAATGCTTTTCAAGTGAAGTAGAATTTCTTGAAAATTATTTATTTTTCTTCTAAATGTTATCCAACCCAATTATATCGATCTCTTGATTGCATCACATTATCCACAGTCCTTGTTAATTTTAACAAGTTGCCTCAAGTGAATGTAAGAATTTACATTTTAATCTCTTTGCTCCAGTGTGACAATCCTTTGTGTTATTGTTGCATATGATATTTATTTTATTTTTAAGCCTGTTGATGAGATGCCCATCTTAACTTGTGTATTTTGTTTTCCAAATCTTGCAGTATGTCAGTCAGAAGAGTCACATGAACTGCAAACTGTAAGTTGGTCAGATTCTTGCCATCAATGTTTACTTAATCTTATTAATAAAAATTACTTAAAAAGGAGAGATGAGAAAAAGTAATTTCAAAACTAGATATTTCCTGATCATGATTTTTATTGTTATAGAAAATCACGGCAGTCATTTAGTACTGCAATATGACAACTTAAAAAAGAAAAGAAGCATTTAATGGGACTGTAAAACAGACTTTTTGTTCCAACGTTTTGATGGAGTATTTGCAGGAAAAGTGTGATATGCCAATTTTCTTCCTTTCTCTTGTGCAGTTTACTGGTGAGGAATTTTTGGTGTTTTTTTTTAATATGAACCTGGGACTGATATAAATGCTTATCAGTACTAATGAATGTGAGATTATTGTAATCACTAGTTTAGGAAGACTGTTTTGAATAAATTGCAAGGTTTGGAAGTACTTGATGAATTGAAAAATCACTTTCATTTAAGAAGAAGTTATAAATTATTTGAATCTGCAATCTACAGAAGGCAGTATGAATATATATATATATATATCTGTACACCAATGAGCCATTACTTTATGACCACCCTCAGCCTAAAGAAATGGGCGCACCTGGAAATCAAACGGTGGTGAAAGTGAAGTTCATAGAGCAGTATATATACAACCTGAGAACCGGCTTTTGGTTAGTAGAGTGTTCGAAGTCAGAATGGGAAAAGCTTCTGATTTATCGGAGTTTGATAAAGGGCAAATTGTGATGGCATGGAGCCATGGAACAATGATGTCAGAAACTGCATGGCTTGTGAGTTGTTCACGTGCTGCTGTAGTGAGCATGTATCAAAAGTGGTGCACAGATTGCCAAATGATGAACCGTTGCCCAGCCATATGTCGTCCGCAGCTCACTGATGCCAGAGGGGAGCGGATACTGCCATGCACTACTCACAGCAACCACAGGGCCACAGTGTGACAAATCACTCGCAGCTACAACAGTGGTGATCAGGATAATGTGTCACAGCACACAGTTCATCGCAGCCTTCTGCACATAGACCTGCATAGTTGAAGACCCAGCCGGGTCCTCAGGCTCACTGCACGTCATCGCCAACAATGCGTGAAATGGGGCCAAGATCATCGAGATTGGACTGTGGGTGATTGGAAGAAAGTGGCCTGGTCTGACGAATCAAGATTCCTGGTGCATCACATATATGGCCGAGCCCGGATTCGCTGATTACCAATAAAGGCTATGTCACCTGGATGCACTGTTGGGTGGAAATAGGCCAGTGGCAGCGGTGCTATGCTGTGGGCGATGTTTTCTTGGGACACTTTAGGCCCCATTATCCCAATAGCACAATCCCTGACAGCTGTCAGGTATCTGAACATCGTTATGACCAAGTTCACCCATTCATGGCAACTGTGTTTCCTGATGATGATGGCCATTACCAACAGGATAATGCACCATGCCGTAAGTGATTCGAGAAACATGCTGGTGACTTTTTGTTAATGCCCTGGCCTCCAAATTCTAGTCACATGAACCCAATCGAACATTTGTGTTTCGTTTGACTTGAAAAAGCGGGTTCGCGCTAAATCGCCACCACCCCGAAATGGACGAGAACTGGAGGATCTGCTGTTGACCTTATGGTGCCAGATACCCCAGGATACCTATTGCCACCTCATTGAATGGATGCTTCGCCAAGTGTCTGCTGTTTTGCGGGCTAAAGGGGGTCCTACAGCTTATTAGGTAGGTGGTCATAATGTAATGGCTCATAGGTGTATATGAAGCTTGAATTTTGGTTTGGTGACCACTTTTGCAGAAGACTTGAAAAAATCTGTTCGCCATAGAACAAAAACTTCTGGTTTATTTCGTATTATTGTAGTTTTGTATCAAGTGCACTCCTTCGTGATTAACTTTTTTGCTCTATGTTGGCTACTTCTAGCAGTATGCTCCTAAGCCCTTTGGCCACAATGTGCAAAAAGAGTTTCAGCCACACAATGAAGACCTGTTTAACATTTACTGGACTTCCATGCCTCATGAGCTAAACTCCATGGAACATTTGTGATGTACTAGAGGAGATGTCAAAGTGATATCATCCCCGCCATTAATTATTTCTTTAAAAATTACTCTCACATGGGTCACAGTTCATGTTTCAGCTGAATGGATGTTTTCATCAGCAATTGCCACCCCACATGAACACAAGTTAAGTTAGCTTCTGACCAAAACATTATATTTTTTCTTTTGACATATCCTGGTGTAGGTACTCTATGCCATGCGTGGTCCTAGCATTATAAAACCCATAACTCATTCTCATAATTACAAGATGTTGTTGTTTTCACATGGTCTACTTGCAAAAAAATATAAGTGTTTCAGAATCTGTGTTAGTGTGAATCTCCACTTTGGTATATATTTTGTAAAAATAAAAAAAAAAAAATGTGTTATCCAGAATAAAAATTATGTGGCCACATGCCATAAATATTATATTGATAATTAGGGAAACAATACTATCATGAAAAGGTGGACACAGAATTAAGGCATACACGTATCAGTAAACTGTTCTATAAGTTTCAGAGGTTAGTTCCTCACAGCAAGATCATCTGCCAAAGCAAAATGATTGATCGCATTAGATTTTACTTATTGCTGATGAGTCAAACTTCACCATTTACAGTGATCTTGGCATTATAACTTGAGCTTCACTGGTACCCATCACATATGCCATACAAGTCCTTTCATACTTCCACACTAGTGTTTTCTTTTTCTTTTGTACGCAATCATGAACCTGGCTTTCCCATGATTTCCTAAGCCATCTTCTACCTTTTTTTCTCATCACTTGGGCTAAATAAATTCTCTTAGTTAACAGTCTTCACTCTTTCTTTCAACATGGCCAAACTACCTCACAATATTTGTCTTCACTGTATTAACAACATTTTGCTTCATATTACACATTTGATACACATCTTCATTTGGTGAAGACAAATGCAAAGTAGTAAAAATTAAAAATTCATTGTACATTGTATGTATTATGCAGTGATGTTTTACTACAAATACTATTACTATACAGCATTTCCAAACCATAACCTAAGAACTTGCATGCATTTTGTGTTGTGCTGAACATGAAACGTAAATTAGTGTGAGAATTTGCTGAAAGGGTTCTGCTTTATTATGAACACATTTATCACATGTGCTGTTCAAAATGTTGTGAGAGTCATATGTAAAAGTTAGCTCTGGTGCTGCCAATAGCACCTGAAGTATTCAGTTGTATGTTTTATGACCAGTTTACACACTGTTTTAGCAAATCACACAAAAAATAATCTGGGGGTAGGGTTATTATCTTTCTCCATCAAGACTAGTCATGTCATAGATAACATCAGAACAAGAGTGTGTTACAAAAATGTTGTCTTAATGTATGTGAAGCCTCATTTGTCATTTTCATGTCCACACTTGTCATGTCTGCAGTTTTCTATCTACTTCAGAGCTAGTGAACTACTAATTTCCACACTACTTCTCTCTTTTCATAGACCCCTTTTTCAAAAAACAATGATGTTAAAGAAAGTGTGTGAGCAACGTACATGTATAACCATGTAGTACAAATACTGTTCGACAGTTTTCTGTCAATTAAAGTAGTACTACCCATATAATATGAATATATTTCAATATTTTGCTAATATGAAATATTAAGTGGTATATGCAGTTTTTAATTAATATACATACAAACATGTAGAACTTCATTAATTTCGGCTTCTAGCATTGTTATTAGCATTGCATACAATAGAGGAATTATAATGATGTTCATGAATAAACGTTAAAACAGTTGAAGTTAAAATTTAAAAAATGGCTCACCCGCTGAATTGCAAACACCTTGTCCACTTTAAATATGTACTCTGGTTTCATCCATGTTGTCACTCTGATTCAAATGCGTAGCAAAGTAATCAAAAAGACCAAAGCAAACAAAAACAAGAAGCATCGTGAGATAAAATGAATAAAATGCAGAATATGTACTAAAATTAGGCTAAAAAAATTGAAGGTTCACAAAAAGAACTGTTAATAGTAAAATCTCAAGGTTTGTGACAAGGATTGTCAAATATTAAAATATTGAATGAACATTGCTGTCCTCCTTCACAATCTCCAAATACATTTCAGCATGTATACTCATGCCATCCACAGTGGTAATTGAACAGTTAATAGCTGATGTTTGGCCACTGCCACCTCCATACAACTGCACCGACTTTCTGCCATGTAGCTGCTCATCATCCTTGTCATCTGCACTGCAGTAATCAATTAGTGCACCACCTGGTGGTCAGTTGCTTGACCTTAATTCATGTTGTATATTATGTGTTTTCCATTTTTTCTTCTACTCTTTTTTCGTTTCATTTCCTCCTGTACAAGAAATTTACATGTGTTTGAAAGGTCTACAGGGAGATTAATATTGCAATTAATGTTTTTGGGTTTTTCTATCATAATGGCCTTGGCTGTTAACATTTTTCGATGTTTCGGGTGTGGACAGATTAATTCGATATTTTCCCAATTAGGTATCGCTGTATTTTTCAAGACAATATGGAATCATTGACGTTCCTATTTGTTTTTGTTTCCAGTCCTTTAAGTGTTCTTTCAAACGGAAATACTAAATGTAGCTTAAATATCCATTTGAAAGAAGACAGGAAACAAAAACAAATAAGAACATCAATGATTCAATATTGTCTTGAAAATTACTTTTTAATTATTTTGCTATGCATTTGAATCGGAGTGACAACATGGATGAAACTTGAGTACACATTCAAAGTGGACGAGGTGCTTGTAATTCAACGGGTGAGCAATTTTTTCAATTTTAACTTCAACTGTTTTAACATTTATTTGTGAACATTATTATAATTCCTCCATTGTACGCAATGCTAATAACAACACAAGAAACAGAAATTAATGAACTTACACATATTTGTATGTATATAGTACTACCCTTGCCACACCCTACAACTTGTTCTACTGTTAACTTGAAAATTGTTACACATGTTACACACCACCAGAAGTTAAAATATAAGTGACCAGTGGAGAAATATGGCTGATTTAAACTTCTCAAAGGGTAAAAACAAACAAAAAACAACAACTAGAGGAATCATCTACATGGAGCTATTTGATGTACCGTTAGAAGCACAGGATTCCCAATTTCCAGCATGTCTTATCAGTCCCCCCCCCCCAATCTATATTTAATATTCAGTGACATCAAGCATATTTTAAATTTAGTTCATTGTTAAGTAAGTAGCTCAGTATTATATGTGTCTTTAAATTTTTGTTCAGTTTATTTTCTCAAGAATAGGTATAAGAATTATGTATAGGACCATATTTGCAAGGCAGGCAGTTTTCCACCCCATGTTCACATTAACATCCATGGTAACTAGAGGTGAGCTCAACTGTGATGATAGTGACAGTTCCACAGAAGTAACGTGACTTTAGACAGTGACAAAAACATTGTGTGGAATACTATTTGAAGAAGAAACAGAGTGGAAAATCACACTGTTAACCACATCCCTACTATGTTTCCTCTGATGGGATTAGAGTGATGACAATATTGCTCATCTCATCTCCAGCAATCAACAGCCCTCAGGGTAAAACCCGTAAAGAGGGGTAGATTTATTCTAGAATGTGTTGGAATTCATCCATCACACACGCACGCGCGCACACACACTATGACATGGGTACAGTGATATTGAACTTGTTTATCCCCAAGCATTTCCCTGATCATGACAGGACTAAAAGCATTTCCCTGATCATGACAGGACTAAAAGCATTTCCTTGATCATGACAGGACTAATGGTTATACCTTAAGAGTGTGCTTTTGGAACTGTTAACTTTTTGTCAATGAAGGATAACCCTTCAAAAAACAATAGCAAAAAAAAAAAAAAAAAACAGCATGATAATTAATGGAAGTTTGATTTGAATCTATTGGGATTATTGAAACCTTTGAACTGCATGTGCAAATTCATATATACACTGACGGAAAAAAAAAATCCCAACACCACAAAAAAAATAGTTGTAGAAAAATGAAATGGTGGCAATACATTTGTATAGGTAACATATTTAATTGATTAAGGTTTCAAGATCACAGCTTAATGTAAGCGCGAGAAGAGCCATTTTAAATGTGAAATGCTGGTACATTAATAACCGGTGTAACTGCCAGAATGTTGAATGCAAGCATGCAAACGTTCATGCATTGTGTCGTACAGGTGCTGGATGTCAGTTTGTGGGATGGAGTTCCATGCCTGTTGCACTTGGTTGGTCAATACAGGGACGGTTAATGCTGGTTGGGGGTGACGCTGGAGTTATTGTCCAATGATGTCCCATACGTGCTCGATTGGAGAAAGATCTTGTGATCTAGCAGGCCACGGCAACATGTCGACACTCTGTAGAGCATGTTGGGTTACAACAGCGGTATGCGGGTGAGCGTTATCCTGTTCGAAAACACCCCCTGGAATGCTGTTCATGAATGGCAGCACAACAGGTTGAATCACCAGACCGAAGTACAACTGTGCCGTCAGGGTGCGTGGGATAACCACGAGAGTGCTCCTGCTGTCATAGGAAATTGCTCCCCAGACCATAACTCCAGATGTAGGTCCAGTGTGTCTCGGCCGCAGACAGGTTGGTTGCAGGCGCTCACCTGGCCTCCTTCTAACCAACATACGGCCATCACTGGCACCCAGGCAGAACCGGCTTTCATCAGAAAACACAACAGATCTCCGCTCCGTCCTCCAATGAGCTCTAGACACCACTGACGTTGTAAACGGCAGTAGTTTGGAAGTAAGGGAAATGCACGCTACAGGGCGTCTGGCTCGGAGCTGTCCTTCAAGTAACCGATTTGTAACAGTTCGTTGTGTCACTGTGGTGGCAACTGGAGCTCGAATTGCTGCCGCAGACGCAGTACGATGCGCTACGGCCATACGCCGTACATGGCGGTCTTCCCTCTCAGTAGTGCCACGTGGCCGGCCGGAACCCGGTCTTCTTGAGGCAGTACCTTTCCTTGACCACCGCTGCCAACAATCATGCACAGTGGCTACATTCCTGCCAAGTCGTTCTGCAATATTGCGGAAAGAAAATATCCACCTTCTCATAGCCCTATTACATGACCTCGTTCAAACTCCGTGAGCTGTTGATAATGGCTTCTTCGTCTTCTTAAAGGCATTCTTGACTAACATCAACACCCTACGTCGAATCTCAACGATAACTAACGCTCACGAATGTTACAGGCGCGTATTTACAGCAAACCTGCTTTGCATGTTCCGAGGGGCGCTACTAGTGCCACACGTATGCGCCGAGCACGAAATTTGCATAGACGTCATCTTACAGATGTACTCTCACCGCCTACCAACTGTCGTTTATCTAACACAACCCCTTCTTGGTGTTGGGATTATTCTTTTTCCGGCAGTGTATATATATGTCTACATTCTATGTCTGTTATCTTCCTAAAGATTTTTTTGTAGGTAATGACTTAGACTATTGTTTTTGTTTGTATCTATCTCAAGCATTAATGAGGTAAAAAAAAAGATATTCATATGTTTCATGTTTTTCTGGTATGTGAAGAAATGTCTTATGTTTTCTTTTTAGGATGCCAAAGTTGTTGAGCAGAGGAGGCGTCGATTGCAACACTACTTACGTTGTGTTCTAAATTGGTTGCTACAGAATAATGCTGACCTGGCTAATAGTCCAGATAAAGAAACATTTATCACACTTCTTCCATTTTTTGGGTAAAATTTCTTTATTCAAGTATTGTTTTTTGTTTTTTTTTTCGTTATATACTTGTATATTTATGTGGATCTTAAAAATATATACATTATGATGGTTGTGAATGCTTTTCAAAAACACCAATAATAGAAAAGTGGAATTAAGAAAACACATCTATGAAATGTCCATTGGACAGTTTCATCTAAAAACTCAGTCTGAAAGTAGTTTCATTGTCAGTATTTTGTGAAAGGAAGTTTTCACTGTGAATATTTGATCTCTCTCAAAGCATAGAATAATTAGACTGGCAGATACTGCAGTGTCTCATGTGTATGAAATGAAAATGATTATCATAAATTACCATGGAACACGCGAAGTGAGAGCATCAGAAATTTAGTACTAGTTTTCTGAGAACCTCTGTTACCACTTAGATGCTTTAGTATGGTATGCAAAGAGTGAGGGACCACAGATATTCCATCAATGGAGCTGCAGAGTTCCGTGACAACTTATGCTGATTCCATTGTCTTTAGTTTTAACTTCATGCTCAAGTTTTGAATTGTCTCAAAAACTAGAAATATTAGTTGTGTAAAAACTGGAAATATTAGTCGGGTAGCAGCTCCATCCAAGACACATACGAGTAGTTTGTTCTGCTGATAGAAGAGACCAAGGAAGCACAGCAGTCTGTAATTAATTATTATTTGAGTAATGGATGACACAGCAGTAATTATTCATATGTCTGTAGTTTATGAGGAGCACTGTATACCATCACCATGGGTAAAAAAGTGATATAAATGTCTTCATTAAGGTTGACAGTCATTCTGGGGATGCAGAGTGAGCCAGTCATAACCTACAAATTCTTTTGGTGGGTTGCCAGTGCTGTTCGTTCGAAAAATTGTGTAACAAAGTATTTTATGGTAGAGTTACTATTGATCTGTTCACATTTTATGGTAGAGTTACTATTGATCTGTTCACATTTTATGGTAGAGTTACTATTGATCTGTTCACATTTTATGGTAGAGTTACTATTGATCTGTTCACACCCTGATCACAGCATATTGCCTGTTAAGAAAAGCTGTCCTTTGTGAGTACAGTTACTCTTGGCTAGTGCTTAAAAGGAATGCCAACTAGCATCTGCTTTGGTGCATATTTCACAATTTCATGTGGAAGGGATGTCCGTTCTACACAAAATTGTAACTGTTAATGAGATGTTGACACTTTTAGCTAGAAAGCATTGGAGCATCTGTCATCACTTCTGCACAAGTCCATTTGTTCTGAAAGTTCCAGTAATAGTGTTCTTCCTTTTAGCTGGGCAGGCTGCCCGGTTGTTTTTCTGTGCAATCTAGCTGGTCAGGTCACAAATGTTATGGGGTGTTCTTTTAATAATCATGTACAAGACATTCCATAATTTTGAAATGATGTATCTGCTCTAGGAATGGCACAATGACAGAATAAGAATACCAACAGGCAGGAAGAGGTTCACACCACAGCCACAGTATTTGTCATTTTTTCTTGTAGGACTTCCGTCCACAGTGAGTAGAGTTTAGGTCCCAGCCACCTACAGCAGGACATAGAAACGGAAGGAATGAGAGCAAGTCTAGCGACTTTGACAGAACAGTTTTTAGTGAGATTAGAGTACAGTAGATGGCGCCACCGTACAAGTACGATGTTGCACATAGATGGGTGAGAGAATTTCGGGGGGGGGGGGCATAGGAAAGGATACCCATTTAACCAGTGGGTCCAGCCTGGGAGCCATCACTTAACGTGCTCATCCGATGCATGGCGGATATTCAGCGATTGTAAGTAAATCTCACCATCTCTGAAAGATCAGCTCAAGTTCAAACCTGAGGACCTTTCATTGATAGTCTGACTCGCTAACCACTAAGCCATCCATGGCTCGAAGAGGTTCACAATAATGAAATGCACCATATATACTCGTGTATAAGCCGGAAGTTTGCGGGAGAAATCCTGCTTTCAAAGTGGGATTGTCAGCTTATACATGGGTAAGTAAAAAATAGGGTTGGACTTCCGAAGTGTTATGTGACTTCAGTTATATCTTAAGCTGTGCCCCCCCCACACACACACACTTTGAGGGGGCGGGCATAGTTATATAGATGAGAACTGGTGGGTATGATTATTCTGCTCTCAAGGTACTCCTTCCATCAGCCAATGGTGTATATTCAGTGCAAAAAGAGATGTAGATTTTTCACATTCCATTCAATGTATTTTACTTGTATTCATTGAAATATATATAAGTATTTGTAAAAAAAATCGGACCCTGTTTTGCATTTTATTTTGTATTTCCCTATTTATATCATGTAGTGGCTCACAGAGAAATGGATTCACTCAACACTTCTTAGGAAGTACAGTAAAACCTCTAAAATCCGGCACCGACGGGACTGGAAAAGTGCCGAATTTATGCAAATTCTGGATTTCTGAAGCTACCCAAAAGTTGCATAACGGAAGTTTCGTAAAGCACGTACCTACACATAACAGGTCACTTTCATGAAAACTTGCACGTCTACGCCTTATAAATATGCAGAGGTTGCGTTGCCGATCGCATTCTTCACAATTTCCAAACAAAAGTTTGTTTTGGTGATGGAAAAAAAGTTTTGGCGAAAATTTTGGCGATTACATTTTTGTACTATTTCGTATAAAACTCTGTCGAAAAAAATTGAATTTCGCAAATGGTTAGGCAAAAGCTTCGAAAAAGTTTAGAGCAACCGCTAGGGCTGGGCAATGTATCGATGCATCGTAAAAACCCGATGTGAATTTTACATCGATATTACGGATTTCGACTGACGAAACTACAATACATTGCGAAGGCGATTACCGCAATGCATCATAAAGGCTGATGTAGATGTCACTACACGATTGAATCTACATCCTGCCACCACCAAGCACAGATCATCATTGCACATTCGACCCGCATTTCAAACGTACACGCCAATTTGTCCCCTCCCTGGTCTGCATCACTTTAGGCAGCCCAATGCGATGACGAATTTAAAAACCTGCTGATGTTACATGTAGGTGGTTATCAGCAAATCGCAAGCTGAGATCGGATGATCTCATGATGTGTTGTTGAGACAGTGCATCCAGAGATGTCCATGGTTATTGGTGAAACATCGAATGTTCTCACTAAAACGAAATCAGAAAAGTGCCGGATTTCTGGATGCCAGATTTTTGAAGTTTTACTGTACTTTCAAAAATGAAAAAAATATGAAAAGTTTTTTCACTCACAGTTGGATTCCTACGAGAATAGGTGCCACCAATATCATAAGTGCAAAACCTAATCTCGTTTCAAATTGAGACCATGAAATTTTTGCTTCCAAACATGAAGGAATACCTCATTATTTCCTCTGTGTGACTGTGGGTTCCCATCTTTGGAACTGGACATGCAGCGAGTCAGACACCAGGTAAATCACTTAGCGGGTGGGGAGAGCCGCAACCAGTTAGGTGTATTTCGGCTGCTGAGTTTCACAAGAAGCATGAGTGTGGCTTCCATCTTCTCGCTGACAGAGCTGGCGGAAGCCATCAGCACAGTTAGCAGTATGGAAGACCAAAGACACAGTGTTTTATGAAAGGTGGTAACTTGAAAAAGACCAAAATTGGCCTTTTACTTTTGGGGTGAAAGAACTGTAGGATGCAATTTTGCCAGAATTGTTATAAAGTCTTTCAAAAAAATTTGTATAAGTAGTGCCATGGATGTTACAGGAGTTATTTGGGAACCCCAATACTGAATCGTACTTTGAAGGATTTTACAGAAGATAATCTCCGAAATTTCCTGATTCATTTCAATAAATACGTTTTCTAAAATCTTGAAATTTAATTTGAAATTACTCATTCACAATATCATCATGCTGAGCACATCAAATTATGTGTTATACAAGGTGATTGTAAACTCGTGCAACCCAAAGTTTGAATTTTCATAAATTGTTGCTAAATTGTTATAATCATTTTTTTCTGCCACTAGATGTCCCTACCATACTGTTAGGAAGTATCAGTTAAGCCGAGGTCACTGTGTTGTGTACAGGTTGTTCGTTGCGTAGTTTCATTCATTGTGGAGATGAAATGTTTTTTTTCCAATTACACCGAATTTTCATTCTGGAAAGTTATTTCACAACTCGTTTATACGGATGTGTTGCTGAGGACTTTCGCAAGAAATTTTCAGGTACAGCAGTCCCCAATAAGTCCACAATATCGCGATTACAGCAGCGTTTTCGGGACACTGGATCTGTTGCGGATAAAAAACGCTCCGGGAGACCCACCATTTTGACTGACCATAAAGTGGATGAGATAAAGCGAGCACTGCAGCGGTCGGCACGAAAAAGCCTCCGGAAAATCGCAGTGCAATCACCAATCTCATACAATAGTGCTCATAAAGCTGCGAGATCATTACATCTTCGTCCATATCGTATTCACGCAGTGCATGAACTCAAGGCCCCAGATGCAGGCAAACGAACACATTTCAGCCGATGGTTCCACTCATTCCTTGAACAATGTGGAATACAGAGTCTGGATACAGTTTTTTTCAGTGTCGAGGCCTGGTTTCAACTCGGAGGTTATGTCAATAGTCAGAACAATAGGATTTGGTCATGTGAAAAAAAGCATGTTTTTCTTGAAAAAGGTTTGCATTCAAAAAAACTTGGAGTTTGGTGTGCGATATCGCGCTGTCGCATAGTGGGATCAATTTTTTCGAAACGACTGTGGATAGTTCTGTCTACCAAGACATTATCACACAGTTTGTGGCATTCATTTATGTCAGTGAACGACATTGTTGCCTCCAGCAAGACAATGCCACATGCCACACGTTGGTTAGTACCGTCAATTTTTTGTGAGATTTTTTCGGTGAATGCCTCATCTCCAAAGACCTGTGGCCTCCCAGATCCCCAGATTTATTGCCGCTCGACTTCTTTCTTTGGGGGTATCTCAAAGGTGTTGTGTATCACTATAATCTTCACACCCTGAATAAACTTAAAATGAACATCACAACATTGATTGAAAACATCAGTGTGGAGGTGCAAGGTGTCATCAAACTTGGTAAAAGAGCACGCGTTTGCATTCGCAAACACAGAGCCCACTTTGAACATATATTATAATGAGGTTCCCCTTCTTTTGTTGTTATAAAGTAAAATTGTAACCTATATTTGATTATGTTTATTTTTTTTAACAATTGTAATTAACCTCATAAAAAAATTGTTTTTCTGGGTTGCGTGACTTTATGATTACCATGTATATATCCTATTCAATAGCAGATCAGTTTACTACTTTATCTTCTGTTCAGCACGTTTACTATACTATCAGATTCAAAGGTGAGCACTTCGTAATAAAAGAACGTCTAATATGTAAAATGTCCTTATAGGGTCTTTTATTTTAACATAACATCCTAAAAGAAACTTATGGTTATGCATAATTGAACCAATTATTATGTGAGTACTTACAGTTATTATAGCCGGTTTCACAATTCATCTGTTCTTTATATCCACTTCTTGTTCATTCTTGACCTTAGGCTTCCTGTTATTCCTTTAGTTTAACTGTAAAATTTCTTTCAGTTGAAATGTTTATATCTATGGTATTTCATTAACTAGATATAGAAATGCATGGGTTCGATGTATACATACTTCGTCGGGTCCTTCCCGTTTTGCCATATTTTCCTACAATTTTAGTCATGGCCTAATTATTCTGTCCTTTTTACCTGAACGCTTAAAAAAATCGAAATGAAAAGTTTCTGTGTAAATTATTTTGTATATCCGCCATGCAACTTTGCAGTCATGAGCTCTTCATAAAATTGCTTCAACGCCATAGACAGTCTATCATTGTCGGCTAAAATTCATCACTTTCCAATTAAACGAACACTAGATAAACTACTTATTTCTAAAAATGTTGATTTACACCTATTCACAAATTTCTGAAGTGCATCCTCTCAAGGTTCACAAAGTATTATGCTGTACTTAACATTGCTGCCACTCCCTTCCTTTGTTTTTGTTGCCGGTATTGTTGCAACTACGTTCTTGATTTTCTGCCACTGTCAGCCTACACTTGAAACATTCAAATGTCTAAAAAAGCGAAATGTAACAACAGTAATGTATATCTTCAAACCATCCATATATAGATCAATTCACAAAATGCTGAAGACAACTTCTCCGGGACCTTCCCATTCTGCCACATTTTCCTATAATTTCAGTCGTGGCCTAATTATTCTGTCCTTTTTACCTGAACACTTTAAAAAAATCAAAATTAAAAGGTTATGTGTAAAATTATTTTGTATATCCGCCATGCAACTTTGCAGTCACGAGCCCTTCATAAAGTTGCTGCAATGCCATGACGGTCTATCATTCTTTGGCTCAAATTTATCACTTTCCGATTAAAAGAACACTAAATGAACTACTTACATTCTAAAAACATTTATTTACATCTATTCACAAGTTCCTGAAGTCCATCCTCTCAAGGTTCGCAAAGTATTATGTTGTACTTACGTTGCCGCCAGGAGGCCCAAGGTCAAGAATGAACAAGAAGTGGAAATAAAGAACAGATGAATTGTGAAACAGGCTATTGTAACTGTAAGTACTCACATAATAATTGTTTGAATTATGCACAACCATAAGCTTCTTTTAGGATGTTATGTTAAAATAAAAGACACAATAATGGCATTTTACATATTAGACGTTCTTTTATTATGAAGTGCTCACCTTTGAATCTGATAGTGTAGTAAATGTGTTGAACAGAAGATTAGATAGTAAACTGGTTTGCTATTGAATAGGCTTGAAATTTAAGGTGGCTTATGTCCAGGGCAAGGTTTTTCACAAATTTCTAGCTGTTGAAGTGGGGGGGGGGTGGTGGGGTTGGCTTGTATGCAAGTGTATACACTGAAGAAGAGCAATTGAATTAGAGACAGCTGGCGTTATGCAAATGTGGCGCTGTGGGCGGCCCTGTAAACGGAAACGACATGACGTATGCAGCGATCCGACAATATAAGGAGTGATGCGACGGGAATCAGTAAGAGTCGGACACAGTATGGGCAAGACGAAGGATCTAAGCGCATTTGATTGTGGGCAAATTGTCGGAGCCCGACGAATGGGTCACTCCATCTCGGAAGTCGTGCAGGCACTGAGATTTTCACGAGCTACTGTGTCACTGGTGCACCGTGAATACATCGAATACGGTAAAACCATCCCTGCAAGGGCCAACTGCCGTGGACAACAGCGTGTGGATGAGCGGGGTCATCGTCGGCTAGCTCACATTGTAACAGCGGATAGACAGGCCACAGTGCAATAAATCACTCGACAATTTAACGCTGGTGCACAAAAACGTGTAAGCAGCCACACCATCCAGAACCATCTCCTCGCTATGGGGTACAGAAGCCATTGTCCCACGAGGGTACCGCTGCTGACCGCACATCACAGGGTGCAAAGATTAGCATTGGCGTGGGAAACATCGCCACCGGATCCTAGACATGTGGGAAAATGTTGCCTGGACTGATGAGTCGAGATTCACGTTGGTACATGCGGATACGAGTACGGCACAAACCACATGAAGCGATGGATCCTTCTTGCCAGCAGGATACTCTTCAAGCTGGTGGGGGTGGCATTCTCATCTGGGGACTGTTTACGTGGACTGAAATGGGACCCCTGGTATGTGTGACATCGTCCGTCACAGGTCAACGTCACCAGGATATCCTGGACGACCATTTGCTCCCATTTGTGCGTCTTCAACATCCCACTGGGGACTTCATCCTACAACAAGACAATGCACCGGGCCATCGCTCCCAAATTGTATCCGAATGTTTGGATGAACACTCCACTGACGTGACCTCCCTTCCTTGGCCAGCTAGGTCACCTGACCTCAATCCCATCGAGCACATCTGGGATTCCATCAAGAGAGATGCTCAAGGCTCTGCCCCCCCCTCCATCAAATCTTCGTGAACTGTGGGAGCTTGTTCAGGAATCGTAGATCCGTATGGCTTCCCAATGCTTCCGGTGTCTTGTCGAGTCCATGCCGAGATGAATCGCCACCATCATCAGGGCGAAAGGTGGTGCTACACGTTACTAGACAGGTATCTCTAATTCAATTGCTCTTCAGTGCATGGTAGTTAGTTTTATTTATTCTGGAGAACTTTTACCCTCATGTTTGGCAGCATGCCAATATATGTATGGAGTCAAGGGTGGAAAGATCATGATGCACCAAAACATGTGTAAAATCAGAAGACACTGTGGTTGTACAAATTCTAGGTAACACAATGTTCATTTTGGTATTTTGTTTTGGCTAGAAATCATAGGTGATAGTACTTATCCATAGCTGTTTCACCGAAAGGGGAGTGGTGTTTCACCCAGTCCCCCCTCAATCCCAAATGACTGGGAGAATGTCGCGAAACTATATCACAGCCTTACCTATTCCCACAGTTATAATGTGTCCTCTATTCAAGGAAGCATCCATGATCCCCTAAAAATTTCACTGGTTTTCTGTGATCATCAGTTTTAAAAAATCAGCAAGAAAATTCTCACAATTTGCGCTAGCAGCCATTTTCAGCATCAGTGAGAACAACATTTACTAAAGAGCTGTACAACTCTGTAGCTTTTCTGACTGTGCCCATTCTTGTTTGTGCATGAAGTCCATGCCCTCTGTTCCATGCAGAGATCAGCATACTGCCACTGAGAGGAATGCAAAATTTGAACTTCTTTGTTTTCCCAATAAAATCATTCCAGAACTATAAGAACCAATTATATTTTGCTACTACAAACCTTTCCCTGTCTGTTGGTATTTTTATTTTGTCATTATGCTGTTTGTAGAGAAAAAAAAATATATCAATGGAAAATCACAGGATGTCTTATATACAGTTGCCATTGTTAATTATGATATTCCTAGATCCATCTATTTTAAGTGCTGTCATTCAGTTTTAATGATCTGCAACATTAATGGGTAATTTCAAAATATGAGCTCCTAGAGGTGGTAAGTCAACTTTTCATTCAAGTCCCACTAAAACTACCTTAGGTTCTGATGAAAAATTAGCTTTAGAGGCAGTAAAAATTAAGGATTTTAACCAGTTGAGTTATTCTGGAGGGAGAGAAGTGAGAGTGAGAGAGAGAGAGAGAGAGAGAGAGAGAGAGAGAGAGAGAGAGAGAGAGAGAGGGGGTATGATGTCCTGCATCACACTTCCCTACAGGAAATGATATGAAAACATAATACTACCTCACTGCTGACAGTTTAAAGTACCATTTCTGTTTGCATGAAGACCATAATTACCTATTTTATGCCCTTGTTTTCTAATCATTCACCAGTACTTCTTTTTTTTTTGTGTGTAATTTTTTTTTAACTTAAGGTAGACAACTTCCAGCATTTTTAGAAATAATGCGAAAAGCTGTTCTTCCTCTTTGCTTTTATCCGAGTTAGGGGGTGAAAATTCTGTCCAGCTGACAATCTGTACTACCCTGCTAGGCGGTTTTCTAGGGAGAACACTACAACATATTTTAATTTATATGAGTGAAATTGTTGATGAAACAGGAAAGCAGGATAGAAAACTAGACAAGGGGTTCAACAAGTTTTTTTTTTATTCTTATCAGCCGTGTAAAATTATTATAAGTAAGGAGGTTAGCTAGAGAACTAAACTTCTTATATGCAGTGCAGTAATTTGATCTACACTCTTTTCTGAACATGAGTTGGTTACAGAGCAAAGTGATTTTTAGGATGCCAGTAGCTATGGATATGACAGTGATAGGAGGAATATCCAGGGGGACACTTTTTTTTTTCAGAAGGAAATATTATTGAAAATGTAATGAGATGGCTTGTATATACATGTCACATGGGAAAAGGGAAGACTTTCTAGACAGATGTTAAATTCTGTAATGCCAGGGTTAAGACAAGACATAAACCTAAAGCTGGATAGATTGAAGGTGTGACATCAGACAACATTGATAAAAAAAAAAAAAAGCAATGCAATATAGGAAGAAAATTGTTCAATCAAAGATCAAAGAGTAAAACAGAGAGAGCAAGAAAGATTGTTAACAACAAGGGTGTATTATTATTATTTCTATTATTTTCTTTATTCGAAATATATGAATCACAGCCTCTGACAAACAAAATAAACAGCAAATTATCATTGACTGGTATTGTTGAACTGATACGAGTTTTCACCGGAGACCTAGGTATCAGTCAAAAATCGGCGTAAAATATATGATGTCCCAAGTAAAGCTGTCTTCTGCAGTTCTGTAGGTGGCATATCAGAAAGCTGCAATTTTTCAAAATGATTCATAAAATGTTTTGACATTGTTCCAAGTGCCCCGATGACAATGGGGACTACTGTTGTGTGTTTAGTCCATAACCGGGTAACTTCTATGGCCAGGCCTCTTTATTTAATCATTTTTTCCAATTCTTTTTCATTGACTCTGGCATCTCCAGGGATCGCTATATCAATTAGCCAAACTTTCCGATTTTCTATGACTGTTATGTCTGGTGATTATGTTCTATGTGTCGATCAGTTTGAATTCTGAAATCCCACAAGATCTTGACTTCATTATTTTCTATGACTTTCTCAGCCTTGTGTTCCCATGAGTTTTTCGATGCTGGCAGATTGTGCTTTCTGCATAATGACCAATGAATCAATTTTGCAACCCTGTCATGTATAACTTTGTAATCTGTCTGTGCAATTTTGCTTCATTCACTTATTAGATGAGACACAGTTTCATCTTTGACAAAGTCGACACTTTGGATTATCACTGACTTTCTGGATTTTAGCCTTCATAACATTTGTTTGCAATGCCTGTTCTTGTGCAGCAAAAATCAGACCTTCTGTTTCTTTCTTGATGGAACCCGATTTCAACCATGCCCAAGTCAAGTTGTTGTCACTTTTTCCATCAATATTCTTTAGAAATTGTACATGCAGTGGCTTGTTCTTCCAGCCGTCTAATCTGCTTTCAGACTGTTTCCTCTTGTATTCAGCCTTGTTTTCTGTTGTTTTTAAGATATTTTCATTATTCGCTGCCTGAAGTAGCTTTTCTCTGCTTCTGTTGACATAATCATTCAGGCTTCTTTTTCTTCCTCTACTACCTGTTGTATTTGTAGTAGCCCTCTGCCTACAATCTTCTGAGGTATATACAATCTGTCAACATCACTTTTTGGATGGAGTGCATGATGCATGTTCAATAACTTTCGAGTTTTCCGATCCAGTATTTCTAATTCACTTTGGGTCCAATCAATTATTCCAGCTGGGTATCTAATTACTGGAATGGCCCATGTATTTATGGCTTTGATTGTATTTCCACCATTTAGTTTTGATTTCAATATTTTTCTTACTCTCTTGATATACTCACTCTGAGTCAGACCTTTGACTTTTGTATGTAAGATGTTATCTGATTCAAGAATTCCAAGGTATTTATAATTTTCATTATCTGACAATGATTTCATTATATTACCATTTTCTAGTTCTATTCCATCTATATTCTGGACTTTTTCCCGGCGCATGGATAGTACTGCACAGTTTTCCAGTCCAAATTCCATCTGTATATCATCACTAAATATTTGCACTGTATGCAGCAATGTTTCAAGTTCGGCAGAACTTTTGCATACAATTTAAGGTCATCCATGTGCAGCAGATGATTTATTTTTCCATGTTGATCCGAAATGTGGTAGCCCATTTTTGTTTTGTTCAAAATCATTGACAATGGAATTAAAGAGATATCTCATGAAAGAAATACGGGATTACGCCATATAATACAAATTTTGAAGATGACAATCCGATTTTTGGCGTAAATGTGACAAGGATGGTAAGTCAGATAATGTCCGAAAACTTGAACATTTTCATCGTCCTGGAGCGGGACTCGAACCCGCGTCTCCCAGAAAACGCCCGGGTATGCTAACCACTACACCACCCAGAACGACCAAGTTTCCGATCAATTTAAATTTAACCATCACAGGATTCGCTAGTCGAAGCAACCGGCATTCATGAATGCCATCATGCGTAATGCAAACATTCATGAATGCCGGTTGCTTCGACTAGCGAATCCTGTGATGGTTAAATTCAAATTGATCGGAAACTTGAAACTTGGTCATTCTGGGTTGCTTCGACTAGCGAATCCTGTGATGGTTAATTTCAAATTGATCGGAAACTTGAAACTTGGTCGTTCTGGGTTGCTTCGACTAGCGAATCCTGTGATGGTTAAATTCAAATTGATCGGAAACTTGAAACTTGGTCGTTCTGGGTGGTGTAGTGGTTAGCATACCCGGGCGTTTTCTGGGAGACGCAGGTTCGAGTCCCACTCCAGGACGATGAAAATTTTTAAGTTTTCGGATATTATCTGACTTACCATCCTTGTCACATTTACACCAAAAATCGGATTGTCATCTTCAAAATTTAAAGAGATATTAAACAATAAAGGCGACAAAGAATCCCCTTGAAATATGCCTCTCTTAATATTAACTTCTCCGAGTTCTTCACCATATGCATGTAACACTGTTTTCCAGTTTTTCATATTTTCTTTGAGGAATCGGCAGATGTTCTTGCTAACTCCAAATAGTTCCAAACAAGTGTTAATCCAGCTGTAGAGCAATGAGTCAAAGGCCTTTTTATAATCTATCCATGCCATATTCAAATTCGTTTTTCTTCTTTTGGAGTATTTTAGTACCATTTTGTCAATTAGCAGCTGGTCTTTTGTGCCTCTTGACCTTTTGAAGTTCCCCTTCTGTCCTATTGGGTACAAATTGTTTCCCCATAAGTAGTCAATGAAGAATTCACTCGCCTACTAATTTCACCATCCAATTTGTTGTCTGTCTGTCAAACATGCATCCGAAATACACAAACTCACTCATCTGGTGAATCACTGTGCCATTTACACTTGCATTACATTCAGTGCTACCAGTTCCTCTCTCAAAAACCATTACTTTGGTTATCCCCTTATTTATACTCAGTTTGAATTTCATGCAAACTTCTGTACATCCGGGACAACATACTCTGCAGCTCACTTTTGCTCTCTGCCAACAGGACAGTGTAATCAGCATACAACAATCTGCACACACGGTTATCACCAAGACATAAACCACTATTATCTATTTTGGCATCACGCATGCACGCATCCATAAATATATTAAATAGCCATGGTGACATTACACAACCTTGCCTGACTCCTGCATCAATAGAGAACCATTTTGACAAAACACCATTCACTCATACACAGGCTTTACTGCCAGCATACATGGCTTTTACACTATTAAGTAGATTTCCAGTAACACCATATCCATTCAATACCTTCAACAAAAGTATCCTATTTACTCAGTCGCAAGCTTTCTCTAAATCTATGAAGGCAGCAAAAACTTTCTTACCAACAGCCAGATACTTTTCAATCATCATGCGTAATGCAAAAATTTGGTTGGCGCAGCCTTCACCAGGCATAAAACCATTCTGAACATCCCATACTTTCTCTGATGTAAGACCCTGTACTTTTTCAATAACGACCTTACCAAGCACTTTCCCTGGCACACTTAATAGGCTAATACCATGATAGTTCTTGCTGTCAGTCTGATCATCTTTTCCATTATACAAGGGAACAATGATAGCATCTTTCCAATCCCGAGAGACCATTCCTAACTTCCAGCACAACTGGCAAATTTCAGTTAACCAATCAATTACAGAGTCACCACCATATTTTAACATCTCGGCAGTTATGCCATCAACTCCTGGAGCCTTACCATTCTGAAGAGATTTTAGAGCCTTACACATTTCTTCTCTTGAGATCCATCCTGAGCTTTCATCCTTCACTGTGCCATCATCTACATCTGTCTCAGAATCATCTTTGCTTTCCTAATCTAATAACTCACAGAAGTATTCACCCCATCTTTCACTTAACTCATTGGGCTCCCATGTCATTTCCCCAACCCTATTCTTCACACAACACTTTGTTTCTTCTATTTTTCCTGAGTCTCATGTACTTCCAGAAAAACTTCCTATCTTTCCAAAAAGCCAATTCATGCCTTTCCATCAGCTCCTTCCTATCTTTTGCCGTACTCTGGCAAACCAGCTTAGCAGCTTCACGCTTCTTACAGTGATATTCATCAACAGAAACTCTACCTTGCAACATCCTCAAATAGGCTTCCTTTTTTTCTCTTTACTGTCCCTTCAATCTCACTATTCCACCAAACATCACCTCTATTGTTACCCACTATTGTGGTGCCAGAGACCTCTTCAGCAGCAGTGACCACACAGTTCTTAAAACATTCCCACTTCTTTTCTACACCCCTCTCACAAGACTTCATTTCCTTCAGTCGTTCTCTGAGTACATCAAAATAACTCTGATGATTTTCAGGGAGCCTTTCAACCTTTATTCTTTCCATCCTGGGCCTCTTCTTATTCCTTTTCCTCCAACCAGCATTCAGTTTCACTTGTGACACTACCAAGTAATGATCAGAGCCAACATCCACACCTCTCATCACACGAGTGTCAACAACAAAGTGTTTCAGATGTTGAGTGTAGGCAACAAAATCTATCACACTCTTTTGACCAAGAGTACGATTTTCCCAAATATATGTGTGGATATGCTTGTGGTTGAAAAATTTATTAGATACATACAAACCATTCTCAATGCAGAGTTCAATTAATCTTTCCTTCACCATTATCATTCACACAAGGATCATTAAACTTACCCAGAACATTGTCAGAAATTGCATTCTGCATGCCTACTCTAGCATTGAAATCCCCTGCTATTATAGCTTTCTCTTTAGCACCAAACTGGCTCAAAACAGCTTTTAGCTCATTCCAGAAATCTTCCTTCCTATCAGAGGGTTCAGAGTCACAATGAGCATACACTATAACAATGACTATGCTGTGAAGTTTCACTTTCAAATGAATCCAAATAATTATCTCACGTATGCAACTATAGTGAATCAAGTTGCTCTTTACTTTTCACTTAAAATCACATCTACACCAGCCTGTCCTCTCACATTATCCAATACTCCAGACCACACACTCACCATTCCATTCATTTCTATACCAGTTTCCTTCTTTTTGGTTTCACGTACACACAGCACATCCAATATATACTTATTCATATCTTCAATCACCTCATTCATCTTGCCATTTATACCTCTAGTATTCCATAAACTAATCTTATACTCACTCAGCCGAGATCTCTTTCTGATTTTCCTTCTTCCAGTTCCAGGTTGATACCGTGGTAGACCATTCTTCTGAAGTGTGGTAGGTCCACCATATCCTACACTTGAGTCCGTTTTTGCATTTCTTTTTGTCTTTTTAATCAGGTAAGTACATCAGTGTGGGGGTATTAGCCCACAGCTGATGGTTCAAGGTGGTCATTGAACCTAAGGATTCTGGAACAAAACCCAGTGAGTTGGGGTCTTTTTGCCAATGTCACACAGAATTAGCTGGCACCCTCTCCAAGATTCACAGAGGCCCTAGTTGCTGTTGTGTGTGCGAAGCACCACGGTAAAAACGAAACATGAAAACGAATTGCAACTTTGCCGAAATTTTAAAAAACGAATAGTCTTGAAAAAGAAATAACCATCTTGATTGCAAAGCATAAAGAAATAAATCTCCTGACTACGAAGCACCAAACTAGTTTCTGCTAATATTCATAGCTATCATCAGTGGTAGGTGCATGGACGTTGTAATTACCGCACTCACTCGCTCAGGTATGCTGCCCAACCCGAATGCATGTTCAGCCCTGTTGTGTAGATATTTGCACATCATGGTTTGGGTTTTACTGCGCACATCTATGGTGTCGCCATCTGTAGTTAAACAAAATAAACAAGTAGCATTTATGGAGTAGAAATATGCACTTGTATTTTTAAGTAATATTTGCTGTAAGCTGTTTTATGTTATTCTTTTTCTCCTTGAAATGTTTTTTCTCCTGTTCAATAAGGTACCTCCATGCAAACTGAAGCTCTACTGGACTATTAATGTTACAGTTGTATCTTTTGGTTTTCTCAGTGACTACAGCCTTGGAGGTCAGAATCTGGGCATGTGATCTAAACGATGTTGTAATTTTCGTGTTAGTCCAATCAAGAGTTACATGATTTCTGATACAATGTTGTATTAATGAAGTTTTTTCATCTCTTCTTGTCCAATTCATAATATGTTCATTTAATCTAGTCAAAAATCTTCTACGCATACTTCTGATATATACTTTGTCTTTTTGGTTATCGTCTTTAACTGTTGGAATGACATAAATGCCAGACTTATTTAGAACTGATCTATTATTATTAGTAGTAAGTATACCTCCATTATCAATGACTGTTTCTGCAATGTTAATATTGCGGTTGTAACATTCTTTTTTTAAATAGTGCTAATAGAAGGTAAGTATGGAAAATTTCCATAATATTAATTTATTTCTTTTTCAATATTATTTTTGGAACGATGTATACTGGCTGTAATGTTGTTATATAAAGATTTGACTAATCCTTTATTATATCGAAACTCTTCTGCAGTTTTTTCAATCCATTTTAGCTCTTTGATCTCTGATATTTTATTGGATGAGTGTGTAATGGCTCTTTTAATATAAAAGCGGAACACTACAGTCTTGCATTTCCAAGAGTGTGTAGAATCCTTTGGGAAAATTGCCTGTACATATGACGACTTCCGGTAAACTGAATATTCTACAATTCCGTTATCCTTGTGTATAGAGATATCCAAGAAGTTTAGCTGGCCATTAACTTCAATTTCTTTACTAACCCGTATTGATGGATAACAACTGTCAAATTTATTAATGAAGTTATCCAGTTCAAGATTGGAGTGCTGCCAAAATAGTAAAATATCATCAACGTATCAGAGATATACATATGGTAAGTATATATTAGAATGATCCAATATACTGTTTTCAATGTCTTGCAGAACAACTTTGGTCATTAGCCCTGAAATTGGGGACCGCTTGAGGCGCCATATTGCTGTTTACAAATTGTCCCATTAAATGTGAAAAAATTATTATTTCTAACAAACAATAATGCAGATATAATACTGTTTCCAACATTATCTGTAAAATTTTCAACTTCTAATCTGGAATTAATTAAGTCGATAGCGATATCGGTTGGGGTATTGTGATATAGAGAGATGACATCTAAAATGGCCATTGTGAAATTGGAGGTTTTAATTGTTTTTAACGTGTTGATAACTTCAGTAGCATTAGTAATACTGGCTTCGTGGCTATTGTAGAATGGTTTGAGATAGTTAAATAGTGCTCTCTCCAAGTTAATGGTTGGAGATAAATTCTTATTAACAAATATGCCTAATAGGTCTGTCTTATGCGTTTTTATTTTACCAAAAATATTTGGTGTACAGGCTCCTACTGGTGAAATACATTTACTTTTAATAATTGTAGGCAAGTCACTGTGATTTTTTTATATTAGCCAAGTTCCTAATTATACTGTCAATGGGGTCTTTATTGACGATGATGGCATCCAACTTATTGATTGCATCTGTCATCTTGTTATTACACTGCTGGACAATTGCTAAGGACGGATCATAAACGGCTATATAGCGCATAAAAAAGTAAGTGTCGTTGGATGCCAAGTGAAATAAAATAATGTCAGAATGCCAGGACATTACAAGAAAGACAATTTATTGTGCTCTGAAATCCAGAAGGCTTTGGAACGTGTTCAAGGGACAAACAGGCCATTTTGTGCAGAATACGTAAACGTGAAAAAAAAATGCAATTACCGTCCGCAGGCGTTCCGGCGGAAGATGTCAATACGGGATATGGCCACCATGGAGAGCGATGCAAGATTCCACACGTCGTGTCATGCTTTGCATAGCATTATCAAGCAGCTGTTGGGGTAATTTATCCCATTCCTCTGTCAGTGCACGGATGAGGGTGTCCTTGTTTATTGGAGGGCATTGGCGACCAGCAAGACTCCTCCCCAAAGCATCCTACACATTTTCAATGGGATTCAGATCTGGGGAACGTGCTGGCCATACGAGGCGTTGAATATCCTCGCTCTCAAGACACTCCTGGACAGCGACTGTTCGATGACATGTTGCGTTGTCGTCCATGAAAATGAATCTATCACCGACAGCACCACGGAACATGCGAACATGAGGTAGCAGAACATCATTAACGTATCGTTGGCCAGTCATAGTCCCAGCTGGAAGCACATAGAGGACATACGGCCATTGATCATGATGCCAGCCCATACCATGACACTACATGTCGGATATCGGTCCCTTTCCTGTATGTTTGCTGGACAATATGCAGTACCATTATCACGCCAGATCATTTGTCGTCGACAATCAGACGATAGACTGTATCTACTCTCATCTGAGAAGAGGACAGCAGACCAGTCATTATCAGTCCAATTGCGTTGTTGATGGCACCATTGCAAACGGGCGGTACGGTGGCGTCTGGACAATGGGATGCACACAACAGGACGGCGGGCGTATAGTCCTCCTTCATGCAAACGTCTGGCGACAGTTTTTTGTGAGATCCGCTTGCTAGTAGCAGCCATAAACTGATTTGCTACCTCACTAGCTGTGCTGCGCCGGTGTCTTTTTGTTGATAGCACTATGTACCGATCTTCTGCAGGTGTCGTACTGCGAACACGACCTCCCCGTGACGTTTGCTACACTCTTTATTTGTTTGAAATGATTTCCAAAGCCTTGAAACAACACTGTGGCTGACGTCGAACTCCCTGGCAACATCTGTTATTTTTCGCCCCTCTTCAATCTTGCCAATTATACGGTTACGCGTAAAATAATCTAAGTGATGTCGGGAAGACATACTGAAAATTGTAGGTTCGTCAATTGATTCTTTCCCTTTCAACTTTGCGTTTGAACAACAACGGTCAACACGCGTCAAATCCTTTATATCTCTTATCAGCGCTATGACGTCACGAACAAGTTCGGCAATCCAAAATTTGCATACGCACAACACGTCTTACTGTATCCCGCACTTATGCTAATTTCCACATTTTCCTGCCTTCCATTTTATGGTTGCTATCGTTGTTATTGTCATCCGTCCTTAGCAATTGTCCGGCAGTGTATATTCATCTATATTTAAGATGACTATCCGCTTAGATTTGTCCGCCATAATACACTTAACCATAGGGTTGTTTCTCAACTTCATTAGGGCTTCACGTTCATATGTGATTCTTGTATTTTCATTGGTGTTGTACATGTTGTTGATGGCACAGACCATTTTAAATCTTGTAGGATCTTTATTTGCATTAGGCAATCTTTGGATGACGTTCTTAATTTGCGGAATGAGGTATTCCGTTTTTGGCACTTTTTGCTGATGTGCAAACCTTATACCTCTTTCAAGTGCCTTCTTTTGCAGACTTGACAGTTCCAAATAGGATTCATTAATATAAAGATTTCTAGTTGTAAATGAATTTATGGCACCTCTATTCATAGTGATTGTGGAATAACTTTTTCACGGGTCTTATAGAGGTTATTTTTCATGAAAGTTGTTGTCTACGACAACAACTTTCATGAAAAATAACCTCTATAAGACCCGTAAAAAAGTTATTCCATAAAGATTTCTGTTATTAATCTCTACTCTATGTTTTTTCTTGTGCTTGTCATTTACTAGATTTTCGATTTTACGAAAGTGTTTTAGTTTACATTTTTCTTGCTGTCTGTCCAGAATTGCATAAAGTTTTATAAACTCAATCTTGACCTTGTTGTTCTTATCTTCATACCGTATACACTGATTGTACAGTTCATAGTTTTTCACACTCAGTTTATCGATATCCTTGCGTTTATTGCGAATTATAGCTCTCAATCTCTTCAGCTCGCATGTTTCGATGATATTACGATTTTTGTAGTTGATAGGGTTAACCCTAATTTGAAGAAATTTTGGTGCAATATTATTATTCTTACAGGTAGTTAGGAAGTTCAAATGTTCTACTTCTTTGCAAAGTTTAATTTGATTCTTTTTAAAAGTTCGAATATCTTGCGCAATATATCGTGATAACATATTACTAAGGGCTAGAACAAGACAAAGGGCAAAAACAGCCTTAATGAGCATTGTATCTCCAGTTAAACATAAAATATACTGTTGTTCAAATTTTGCCAATTTGCGATGAACATACTTTTTACATGGCCACGATAATGTAACTTGATTGACATTAAGTGTCCGTCATTGCTGTTTCATACGTTATGCAAGTTCTGCAGTCAGGAGATTATTAAATGATGTTAGATACTTATGGGGCAAGTATCGACAATTAAAATCAAGAAACAATGAACTATATATGTACTTACAATATTCGTAGTCGCTGTTGGGGCTTCATATGTATGCCTTCAAAGAATGTAAACTTTTTTCAGTTGTGAAGTTCAGAAAAATAAAATTCATGATATTGTAAAATCTTTGAACATTCATTGAAGGCATACAATGAAGCCCCGACAGTCACTACAAATATTGTAAGTACATATATAGTTCATTGTTTCTTGATTTTAATTGCCCATACTATGCCCCATATGTATCTAACATCATTTAATAATCTCCCGATTGCAGAACTTGCGTAACGTGTGAAACAGTAATGACAGACACTTAATGTCAATCAAGTTACATTATCGTGGCCACGTAAAAAGTATGTTCATCGCAAATTGGCGAAATTTTAACAACGATATATTTTATGTTTAACTGGAGATACAATATGTATGCTTATTAAGGCTGTTTTTACCCTTTGTCTTGTTCTAGCCCCTAGTAATATGTTATCACGATATATTGCGCAAGATATTCGAACTTTTAAAAAGAATTGAATTAAACTTTGCAAAGAAGTAGAACATTTGAACTTCCTAACTACCTGTAAGAATAATAATATTACGCCGAAATTTCATCAAATTAGGGTTAACACTATCAACTACAAAGATCGTAATATCATCGAAACATGCGAGCTGAAGAGATTGAGAGCTATAATTCGCAATAAACGCAAGGATATCGATAAACTGAGTGTGAAAAACTATGAACTGTACAATCAGTGTATACGGTATGAAGATAAGAACAACAAGGTCAAGATTAAGTTTATAAAACTTTATACAATTTTGGACAGGCAGCAAGAAAAATGTAAACTAAAACACTTTTGTAAAATCGAAAATCTAATAAATGACAAGCACAAGAAAAAAACATAGAGTAGAGATTAATAACAGAAATCTTTATATTAATGAATCCTATTTGGAACTATCTAGTCTGCAAAAGTAGGCACTTGAAAGAGGTATAAGGTTTGTGTATCGGCGAAAAGTGCCACAAACGGAATACCTCATTCTGCAAATTGAGAACGTCATCCAAAGATTGCCTAATGCAAATAAAGATCCTACAAGATTTAAAATGGTCCGTGCCGTCAACAACATGTACAACACCAATGAAAATACAAGAATCACATATGAGTGCAAAGCCCTAATGAAGTTGAGAAACAACCCTATGGTTAAGTGTATTATGGTGGACAAATCTAAGCAGATAGTCATCTTAAATATAGATTAATATAATAACAAGATGACAGATGCAATCAATAAGTTGGATACCATCATCATCAATAAAGACCCCGTTGACAGTATAATTAGGAACTTGCCCAAGTAGCACACTGACATTGGCCAACGGTTAGCCCAATGATATTTTTTTGCGTTGGCAGCGTTGGGCGAAGGTTGCGTTGTTTATCGAAGATTGGCCAACGGTTTTTCCAACCGCACATTACCAACCATTTATCAACAAATGACCACTTAACGGTTGTCCGATGGTTGTCCGACAACACATGACCAACCATGGTTGTCCAAGAACACATGATCACATTGGAAAACTGTTTGCAACAGTTTTCCAATGTGGGTCCAACCGTTGAACCAACACATATCCAAATGTTGGCTGCCGAGTCGCCTCGTGGCTGGGCCGACCGTTGAAAGCCCACGGTTGGTCCAACATAATATTGCTACCTGGGTGGCTAATATAAAATATCACAGTGACTTGCCTACAAGTATTAAAAGCAAATGTATTCCACCAGTAGGAGCCTGTACACCAAATATTTTTGGTAAAATATAAACGCATAAGACAGACAGACCTATTAGGCCTATTGTTAATAAGAATTTATCTCCAACCATTAACTTGGAGAGAGCACTATTTAACTATCTCAAACCATTCTACAATAGCCATGAAGCCAGTATTACTAATGCTACTGAAGTTATCAGCAAGTTAAAAACAATTAAAACCTCCAATTTTACAATGGCCAGTTTAGATGTCATCTCTCTATATCACAATACCCCAACCGATATCGCTATCAACTTAATTCCAGATTAGAAGATGAAAATCTTACAGATAATGTCAGAAACAGTATTATATCTGCATTATTGTTTGTTAAAAATAATATTTTTTTCTTATTTAATGGGACAATTTATAAACAGCAATATGGTGCCCCAATGGGATCCCCAATTTCAGGGCTACTGGCCGAAGTTGTTCTGCAAGACTTTGAAAACAGTAAAACATTCAAGAATTTTTGATGAGATTTCACCTGAACTTTGATCAATGATGAATAGGATATCATCCATGTATCTAGTTACATGCAGAAAATAGAAGGTTTCAATAGGAAGGCCTTTTCTATTTTACTAGCATAATAATTTATATAATAAAAAAGAAACAATAGGAATTTATGGCTTACAGTATTTGCTCTGAATAACAATTTTTTCAATTCCAAAGCTGATTTTATAAGCAAAAATGTGGGCTAACAATAGGCTGTCCATTAGCACCTCACCTTTGCAAATTGTTACATTAGTAAAACAGAAGAGACCTTCCTATTGAAACCTTCTATTTTCTACATGTATACTAGATGCATGGATGATATTCTATTCATCATTGATCAAAGTTCAAGTGAAATCTCATCAAAAATTGTAGAAGTTTTTAATTTCCAAGATGAATCCCTGAAATTTACAATAGAGGAGCAAAAGGAAAATAGGATAAATTACCTGGACATTACTTTAAAATGGGAAGGCAAATCTTACCTAAGAGTTATACAAGAAGTCTACAAATGCTGATAGAGTTTTAAATTAAAACTCAGATCACCCTAAATATATCAAGAAAAATGTGGCATTACAATTTTAAGAAAAAGTTGAAAAGCTGAATTTATCCACAAAAGCTAAAGAAAAACATAAAAATAAATTAAAATACATCTTATTAGAAAATAATTATCCATCAAAAGAACTTATACATGAACTATTAGAAGAAAACCTTACTAAGAGTACAAGAAGCAATTCTGTAAAAAATAAAGAACAAATTGACTACTTATTCACAAGAAAAGTCACTTACCACAAGAGACTGTTTGGGAAACTAAAGAAAATCAGCAATAATTATAAAATGAGGTTAGCTCCAGGTTTAAATAACAAAATTAAAAATTACTTACCATCTCTAAAACAAAGAGAAGAAAATACTGTACTCCAAGAAGGAGTCATTAATAAAATAAAATGTTCATGTGGTTTACCATGCATAGGAGAAATGGGATGAAGGTTAACCACCAGAATTAATAAACATAAAGCAGCAAAAAGGAACATTTCAAATAAAACAGGATTAGATAGGCACACACAACAAACTGGCGACAAAATGGACAGAGACTCCTTATAAGTTATCAAGCATCAATTCCACTCGATTGTCTCAAAACTAGAAGAATCCCTTGAAATTTACAAGACACAAGGTGAAAACATCAATGACCATGCTGGATGGCAAATCAACCTGTAGTAGTAAGACGCAGGAACTCCTGACAATGATCTAGTGTATAGATCGAAAATTTGTGAGGTAATGTACCTTAATAAATTTATCCTCTATAATTCCTGTTATGTTTTTTTGGAAGTAATTAGAGGAAGCTTTGAAGTCATTAATTACTACAATATAGGGGCTTACAAACTGCATCTCCAGTCTTTTTTATAACCAAAGTTTTGGAAAGCACATGTTTTGATTTTTGCCAGATTTTCAGCCGAACCATGTTGAAAGGACTAAGCGAATTGCACCATTCTCAGATTGTTATTCATTTCATTGCTATGAAAATCTAGAAATTGATTTTTTCCTTCAGTAAATATTATTCTAACCTCCCCCCCCCCCCTGTCAAATCATTCAGTAATGTGAAAATCATTTCTTAATCTGACCACACATGATGATCCTATCTCAGGGAACTGTCTGCAGGAACATAATGACATAGATCTGGTAACAACCAAAACGTTTCCTTTCCAAAACTTTGGTTGAAAGTGGCGGGAGATACTGCTTGAAAGCTCCCGTGTTGAATTTTTAAATTTACATAACCTAAGAATTAATTTTGTAATTTAGTGCTTTGTTCATAATGTGTTTCTGCCAACTTCTATCAGATGTAATAGTCTTTTGTAATTAACCAAGCCTTTAAATATAGTTTGTTTGTAGAACATAAAAGAAGTGGTGAGATAAAACACTTTTTATTATATCTGATAGGAGTACTGAGTAACTTTTTATGTAAATCCTGACATTTCTGGACTTTTGTTCTTATTCAGTGCCAATTCTCAAAGGTCTAACTGTGTCTTTGTCAGCTCAGGTTATGTATGAAAGTTACTCAATATTCTTTTGAGATGAAAAGCACTGAGACATAACGAGGGTGAGGCAGGAAGAATGACTGCCTCGGGCACAGGTCAAGAGAGGGCGCAAAAATCACTGCCTGATTAAAATCTGAAATAAGAAACCTTTGCACTAATTTCTAGTGCAGCTTTTTCTCACCATACTTTGTCATTTGTCCAATTACAGAATTAGTTTGTAATGTCTTTTGCTAGATTTTGTAGCCTCGGCAGCTTAAAATTCACATTTTTTCATCAAAATGTGCAGTAGATGTTAATTGCTCACAATCAGAAATGAAGACGTGATTGTTTGTATGTTGCAACATAAGGATGTTGTTCACAATGTTGAAGTTTCTCTGGGAGGCAGTTTGATTATTACTGCCAGTACTGCAAGTTGCATTCAGTCCATTTAATGTGTTACCAAAGATCCAAAATCTTTGTATTTTACAGCCATAATGGGGTTTCACATCCAGTTTGGCTTCACTACCCAAAACTTCCATGATGTAAGAGTAAAGGAAATGCTTGAAATCCTTCTACTGAATGCTGCCCCCCCATTTCCTAACTTCTTCTGACGCAATAAAAATGTCGTTCCCATTTGGTATGAGAAATGATATCTACAGTAGCTCCATATTACCCTATTTACTGTATCACCCCCAATAAAAATACTTTTGCATTATTTTGTTAAACTACAATGAGAAAAAGGCAATGAAGGCAGTGGTAAATTCGCAAATTTGGGTCTTCCTATGGTTCGTAGAAAAACTAGCTCATTCTTTAAACCTATTGCACAACTGTTAATGGTTATTAGTTATCAATTAACTACAAGAGAATATGACAAAAAATATATACAGGGTGATTCATAAGTCTGGTAAAAAACATATATATTTGATATACAGGGCGAAAATATTTTTTAAATAAATTTTTTTCTAGACATTTAACAGCACATGAAAGTAACCACATGCAATATACCTTGGACCAAGCATTGCACCATGTTACCCCACCCATCTGCCATATTGGATACAACTTTAATTTCTCAAATGTGATAGATTCATGTGACCACTCAAATTTATGTAAAATGTTCTCAGAAAAATGGTGGCACCATTATTATTTACCTATCTCTATTAGTTTTCAAGCTATTGCTTGTTACTAATTGATATTTGGTGGTTTTCTTGCGTGTTATGCATGAATGTTTCGACGTTGTTTTGTAGTGAAACATGATGGCATTAACCAAAGAGGAGTGTATTGACATAATCCTGCATTCTGATGGACGAAGTTCAAGGGAGGTTGCAGCTGACTTCAACCATCAATCACAGACACCCAGAAAGATGGACAGTCATGCATAACGCTGTGCTGAAGCTTATCCAGAAATTTAGGCAAACAGGCAATGTGTGTGAGAAGCCAAAAAGCAGTCGTCCCAAAACAACAACAAATGAGGAATCAGCAACTATGATTTTGGCGGCACTTGCCAAAAGCTGATACGACGGGGTTTGGTATTTAAAAAAAAAAAAAGAAGAAAAAGGCCGGTGATCAATCTAGGGACCCCAATTAAGAATTTTTTTCATTAACGACTAACACCCCAGGTACGATCCTTAAAAACTCCCAGTAAATGGAAGGTGATTCCACCACCACCGACAAGAGAAATTCACATACGACACAAAATAATTTGATTAAACATATGTTCCAGGTTAACTATAAATTTATTTTGTGCCCCCAGGCACATGTTGGAAAAACACTCGATACAAGAAAACTTTAGGCGGCTAGGCTGAATAAAAAAGAATTTAGCTATGAATTTTAGAGTCCAGAGTATGTTGACAGTCCTAAATAATCCTCTCAGAAACCCTGGTCTGCAAACCAAGTAGTTTTCACCTGTGTGGTTTAGAGGATGAAGGAGGTAAGTGGCACAATTTGGTTACCAGCCTGCCTTACAAAAAAATCTTTAAAGAATGTGATCATTCACTCAAAGAGTGCTAAGAGCTTAATGCTCGATGTGCATATCTGATAACTGTTGAACCTTGAGCTAAATGCTCTTTACAATTTAGATTTAGATGGTTAAGCGTGACATTTTATTCTTTTTTTTTTCACAACACACTGATTTTGATCAGTTACCTGGAAAAATCTTTTTCTTACTTTACAGTACAGAAAACCAAACAAACAAAAATGTCAAGTCACTTTCCTCTCATTTGAGCTAACAAAAAAACCCTGTTCTAACAGAGAACCAAAATTAATATACTTCAATCCATTTCTTTGGTCACTGGCATTAACTAGACATTTTTGCAAAAAATTACACAATGACATATTACATTTGTTGGTTCTGGCCAGACCATTAATTCCAAACATACATTTGCATTTCTCTATTTTCCTCCCATTTTAATTTCACCTTCCCCCCATTTTTTTTTCTCACCCCTGAATTTTAACCTTTTACATCATTCCATTTCTGATCAAGACACATTTTTTTTTTTTTTTTTTCAATTTTAGGTGGTCCCCATTTCTTTTCCTTTTTTTCTCTTTGTTTCTCCTCCTCCTTAAATTTTCCTTTTGGTGCCGAATTGGAATTGGTGTTTGTGCTGTCGCTACGAGAGCCGGCACGCCGTGGAAACGGGGCCTGATGCACTTATGATGACATGGTAGGATTTTCCCTCTTCTCCTTCCTTTCTTTTATTCTTTTTTCTTACTTACTCCCGATGCCGGCCTTTGAGGAGACTTTCTATCTCTCTCACACGGCGACAGGCGGCAGCGATGTTACCGAGCGGGTTACGAGGCGTAATGCCCGCTATTGCCTCGGGACGATGTCAAGCACTTTTTCGCGCCATCTCGGCAGCAGAGTAAATTTTGAGCCATGGAAAAATTTGAAAAGAAAAGGATCGTTCCTACCGTTCTTGGGCCATCGCGGCCGCACGCTGGAAGGTTACGGCAGTTTCGGCATCCGGACGTCCGTCGTTCGGACTCCCCCTCCTTTACTCGATTTTTTTTTATTTTTTTTTATTGTGGGACTCTCCCTTACGAAGTCTGGTATCGAAGTGTCGAGCAGCACGCAAAAATTCTCCGCTCCTCGCCGAATCCCTTGCGCACGCGCCCGAAATGGCGGAAGGCAATTGGCCCGAAGTTAAGTCAGAAGGCGGAGAGAAAGACGCAATTCCCAGGAATCGCTGGCTTGCATCTTCTTGGAGTCAGGCTTGAACTTTGACCCACGAAAACGGGCGCTGCGGTGAACCTCGCAGAATTCCGCCCAAATCCTGACGTGTTCCTGTGCCAAGCGAAAATGCCTTTTCGAAGTAAACAAGAGCATAAATAAATCGGACTTTCTGCACTGGTAAAGCTGGGAAAACGTCCTCATAGATGCCATTCTACGAATTTATCGCTTTTAGAAAAGCGACACCAGAAACTGTAGCCATTTTCGTTCTTTCTTTCTGAACAAAGACTTTTGGAGACCACCTTTACAAAAATCCATTAAACAAATTAACTAACATTAACGAACATCGTTACAATTAACTTCGTAACGCATAAAAATCGAATTCTCTCTAGCTACAGGTACGACGATCGGAATTACGAAAAAATCGCGTAACGCAACGATGTGTTATTTTGCCCTGATGCATTAAGCCACAATTTTATTCTTTTACTAAATGACTATTAAATATCCTTGACGATAGCGCACGCGCAATTAATTTACGAAAGTCACTTCGTTACGGAGCGATCGCCGACCCGCTTTTTCTATCAGTCGCTGAATTATACTATCACTAGTTAATACCAAGTAAGATTCATACTAAAACCAACTAAATATTAATACTAGGCAAGATTTTAATTACGAAAGGTTACTAAATTAAGCCCGATACACACAACAACGATTTTAATACACGCTACTGACATATGGCATAAAAACGCGTTTTTCTCATCAGATACAACTACAATACGATAAAATACCTCGTACACTATATGTTTACAAATTACTTTTCAATTATTAAAGCTTACAGAATAATACAATAAAAGAAATCACGATAACGACGGTAAATACGGAACTACAACCTTACAATTTTTCTTTTTATCGCTACGTTATCCCGACGATCAATAACGCCGAACGCCGCGGCGTCGCCGATAATTTTAAACTGATACATCTAACACTATACATATATAAACTGCACTATACACTTAAGAAACTAAGGCAAATCAATTCATATACACTACATCATATACTGCACTAAAATAAACTTCACTATATCTCTTCCCTGATAGTAAACAGTGCACTAAAAAAATGCAATGGAAGGAAGAAAAAAAACATTGCATGAAAGAACAACAACAAAAAAAACCAGCAATATAGCATGATGTCAAACTTTTTAAATCTACTTCCCAGCTAGTTACACATCCCTTAACTAGAAACAGACATCACAAGGCTAACTTACTTAGACCTATTCACATAAATACATACACAGAGATCAACACTTCACAGAGAAATCAGAAAGAAAAGAAAATAAATGAAAAGAATTTACTTGATTTTTCTTGACTCTTAAATCTATTTATTTTTTCTAACTCCCTCCTTGCCAAAGGGATTTGAGATCATCTCATGACAAAAAATCTCACTCTCATTGAGAGTGCGTGGATCTGGTGATGGGTTTTCCGATCCAAAAATATTGGCCCATTAATTTAGAGATCGGAAAACGTCAACAGATCAAAGCCCACAGAAGAGCACGGGACATTTAGCAGATGAATATAGCACCAGTCAAAGCTCCATTGTATGTGTCCTTTCAAAAAGCAAATGGCATCCTTATGAACTGCAACTGTTACACCATTTAAGTGAAGATGATACTAATCATTGTCTTCAATTTTGTGAGTGGGCCCTGCAGCAACTTCAGTCTGACCTAAGATTTGCATCAAAGATTCTCCTCAGTGAAGAGGCCAGTTTCTACCTCAATGGAGAGGTTAATTGCCATAATACCTAGTATTGGTCGGACACCAATCCACATTGGATGAACCCATCTAAGATGCAAGGTGCACGAAAAGTTATGGTGTGGTGTGGAATATGGAAGACACGCATTGTCAGTCCACTGTTGATTGATGGCAATTTGACTGGTGACAGATACCTCCACATGTTGCAAGAATTCATCCTCCCAATGTTGTTAGATGAAAATGGTGATTTCCCTTGCTCCTTCCAACAGGGTACTGCTGCTCCTCATTACGCTGCAGCTGTTTGTGCATATCTTGATGAGCGATTCTTTAATTGTTGGATTGAGTGGTGTTGGCCTGCCAAGTGGCTGGCATTGCCCTGATAAGTCCATTGGACTTCTTTCTGTGGGGATATGTGAAAGGTGTGGTGCATGTGCCCAACCTCAGAGATCTGATACATTTGCAACAGTTGAAGGCATGCATCACTGAAGTGTGTGACAGCATTACACCAGACATGCTGATCCATGTTCGTATGGAATGGGAACAACATTTGCACATGTGTATAGCTGGACAAGGTCAGCATAATGAGCACCTGTTGCTAGGTTTGCACATGTGTGTAGCTAGACAAGGACAGCAGATACCACTATTTTTCTGAGAAAATTTTACAAAATTTTGAATGGTCACATGACCCTATTGCCATATGAAAAATTGACGTTGAATATAATATGGCGGATTCTAAGATGGTGGATGAGTGGGGTAATGTGTCAGAGGTGCAATACATGGTCCAATGTGTATTGCACATGGTTACTTTCATGTGCTGTTAAATGTCAAGAAAATATTTGGGTGGTTCTGGACTGTTAATCACTCTGTATATAAAATTCAATGTGAAGTGAGATGTCAGTGGCTAATGTTAGTTATTTTCTAAGTAATGCAAATTTGTGCGTTATCAACACAGAAGGCTAATTTTACCTAAAACTCGTGTAACATGCATGATTATAATATTTCAAGCACCAGATGCTAAAAATTTTCATCTTAACAACTTCAGTGCAAGGGAAGGGTCACAGAAATTCCTAGTTACGCCTTTATAAAAGTGTTTAAAGTGTTTTATCTCAGTTTCCTGTAGTTTGCTCTTGATACGGCATATATGATTTATGCTGCAAAAATGTAATATTAATATTCTCTCCGATAGTGTTTCACATTTTGTACAAAATCATGGTCCCATCAAACTCAAAGCTGGAATATCACTTTAAAAAAAAAAAAGACACTGCCATGTACATTTTACTCACAACCAGGCCAGAGCTACAGCATTTTCAAAGAAGAAAACCAACTAGTGTGTGTTAACTAGTATGATCGTAGCATCTATAAGACTTGGCATATTCTGGGAAGTGGGGAGAAACAACAACAACAACAAAAAAGAAAGAAGGAAAAATGTGGAAATTAATGAAGAATAGATCTTTTCATGTTCATGGTAGGCATAAACGCATATATATTTGTATATTTGATCTGATCTTGAAATGAAAAAAATCTTCATTTCTCTGACGAGAAACATCCAACAATTTATGCTGCTTTCTTCTTTTTTTTTTTTTATTGTTATTTTGATTATGGGGTACTTTCCAGTGATTGAATTTGTTAAGGTTACCACTTTCTCTTCCTAATGAGGCCAAACAATAAGCACATCATCAACATAGTAGAGCCAAAAAGCAGGTTGAAATTTCGACTTACACCATGTTTAAACTGTGATTGTGGCCAGCTAGGACACAAGCAAGCTATGTATGTATTCATTCAAGCATTGTAGTCAGTGGACATAAACTGTAGCAGTATATTCACTGTAGAAGTAAATTGAAAGTATTCTCAGTTGTTTATTCTTTGTTTTCAAAGGGATCAAGCATCAGAGCATAAAAAGCCACCAACCAATGTAAGCAGCAACCGACTGCGCTTGCCAGGAGTGAATTCCAGCCCAGTTATCCAGGAAAGTGGACGAGGAGTTCAGCATTACACTGGGCTTTAACTGCAGTTACCATAGCAAAGATTTATGTACAAAAGAAAACCAAGTTTCACCCTGCCTTCCCTGTTGACTGCCATTCCACTGTTTTTTATAAACGTGTTTTTCATTTGGAGCATAGATCTCAAGACAGATGTGTCACTGATTAGAAAGGCCAATTTCATGGTTATATTATAGTAAAAAACAAAACAAAAAAAAACTAACCAAAGCCATCATGACTAAACAGCAAGGATTATACTCTAAATTTCTATTGTTTACTTTATTTGTATGTATATAATGCTGCTACATGTCTACCTGGGCATTAATACTGTACTGCCATGGAAAATTTGTATAAGTGAACAAGTTTCAGTTTCAACAAAGCATTGGTGAAAGATCATACATATTATCTCTTGTATATTTTATTAAATCATGTTCTGAAAATTTTCCTGTGTGTGTGTGTGTGTGTGTGTGTGTGTGTGTGTGTGTGTGTGTGTGTGTGTGTGTGTGTGTGTGTGTGTGTGTGTGTGTGTTTCATACTGTTCAGTTAGCTACAGTTCTTGCATTGAAAAATGAAAAATCCCAACACTTTTCCTTATGCACCAGACAGTTGCTTGAGGTAAGAGTGATAAAAGAAAATTGTTAAGTTATATGTGCTCAGTGTGCTTTATATGCTATTTACATATTTATAGATTGTTAAATCTTGGAAAATTTGATATGAGAATTAAGAAGTGTGTTGAATGATGTTGCAATATCAGCTTGATTACCTTAAATTTCTTGCCTCCTTTTTAATAGGGGTCAGGGATAAGGTGTGATTGCTGGCTGTAATAGAATAAAGGATACTTAACTATGGGGACCATTCATAGGACCATGAAATAGGAGTGAACTTGCAAAAATTGTTCAGTCATAAATGTTAGCCATAGAAAAATCCCTTACAATGTATAATATGTGTACTGTTATTTTTATAGAAAAGATATGAAATTAATATTCTAACAAATTTGAAAGATTCTGGTGATCAATTTTTTTAATTTATTTCATACGTACACATATTAATATTCCTTTTTTTATAAAAATGATGTTAAAAAGTGTATCCCTCTCTGCTTTATTAATTTATAAGTGCAGAATGTTTTAACAGTGCTCTGAAAATATGGGCCACAAAAGGGCCTCATATGTATATTTATGTTGTATTTTGGTGAAATATAATTTGAAAAGTTGTGAAGAGAAAAAAATGTTGAAATACCTTTGTTGTGAAGTTGGCATTGTATACCTAATATGTCTTTGCCAATAAAACTGTCCACTGATGCTTTGAGAGATGTGCATCAGTCTACCTTTCACACTAGATGTATGTGTTTAAATTTATTGGTCAGGTGTAACAAAATGTATACATATCATTAAGGAAAGAATGTGCTTCACTTTCTTTTCTTTTTGCATCTCTAACTGTGAGTGCACTTGATGTTTCACTCAGGCTTTAAAATATGTTTTTTCAGCTTTGAAGGATACTGTAAACATAAAATTAAAAGTGAGACAGATATTGCTAAAAGTGCTGCATCATCTTTCCGCACTCAGTGTAATGTTTGTGCTTTCACCAAAATTTTGTTGAAACTACATCTGTTTTTTTTTTTTATTTTTCTATCCTATAATGGACCAGTTTTCATATTATCATGGCTTGCAATCATGTACTAAATTCATTGATCATCTTTAGAAATAGAATATGAAGTTTTTACGCTGGCATTATTACAAGTGTAATCAGTGAATCAATATGTAATTCATAGTATCAGTATTACAAAAATTACTTTCTACGAATGCTCTTTTTGAGATGTAAAGTAAGTATGTAAAAATTATGTATTGGGTTCGTAGGAGAAATGCTTCGGTATGCTATGTATGAAATAGTTCTTAGTTCTAATTAATGTGTACATATAAATAATTTATTCAAGTTAGAAGTTAATTTGAAATTGTATTGTTCTGTTACATGTATGCACACAAACATTCTGTAGAACTTCGATTATTCAGTCTGTGATCAACCAGCTGTCAACCGAGGAAATATGAAAATGATTTGAAGTGTTGTTGGTTTTTTTAATGCATAACTGGTGAAACATATTACAGAAATTTTTTTTTCAGTAATAGTGAGTAAATATGTAAATAATTTTGCATGTTTTATATTTCTTTGTGGTTAACCCTTTGTATTTTCAAATTTAAGGTTCCAGTTTATGTGTGCATACAGTTTTTATATATAACTGGTGTGTTAAGAATCTCCCTTTGTAATACTTGTTAATATCTAGTTATATCTAATATTTATATATTGTTAAAAAACTTTTTGTTTCAAATGGTAGCCTCCCGTGTGAAGTGATTTCTTCTTTGTTGAATTTTATGAGGTATGACATTAAAGAGTGAATGATTCTTCATGTTTTTGTGGATATTTATACATGCATATATACATACCTATAAGCAACTGCACTGGAGTGCAGAAATTCTGTGGAGGGGGATGAATGGCAGGCTGTAATTGTTTTCAGACCTTTCCATTTTTCAAAAATAAGGAAAGCTTCCTTCTCTTTCTTGAAAATAAATAGGCATCAATGCTGAAACAGGCCGAGCTTGAAAGCCTGGAGCCAAGCCTTGCCCAAACTGGGCTCGAGCTGTGTAATATTTGCTGTAGTTTGAGCTTGGACTCTGAGAGAGAAAAATAATTTTCTTTCTTTCTTCCCTTTTTTTTTTAAGTGATTTCGCATGATTTTTTTATGCTTTCCAACCGTAGGTTGAAGAAGTGTATATGCTCCAGCTTTGTTCGTCTGTCCGTCCACATGATAACTCGCATAAAAATGGTTCGATTTCGATGAAATTTTAGTATGTGGTAGGCAACTACCTCGGGACGAACCCTATCGAAAATGGCCGAAATGGGGTCAAAGGTCAGGACACAGGAGCAGGATCCATTCCGTTGCTCTTATGCGTCATGTTGTTCCGGAGGTATACTGAACGAATTCTGTTGAATATCATCGAAATGGGGTCAAAGGTCAGGGCATAGGAGGGAGATTTATTCCACAGCCGTTATCCTCATAACTTGAATAATAATTTATGGTATGTTGGAAAGTGCATCATAATCAGTGCATTGTATGATTTTACTAACTTCTAATAATTAATGACTTTATGGCTTCCTCTTATTACTTTCAGTATTATAAATAATTAACGGAAATTACTAACTTGTTTGAGAATTTTCTTACTCTTTGTAGTTGGTAAAGAGAATTATTTGGCAGCTGTTTGTGGCTGGTTAGTGAGTACTCAGGATGACTATTTATTCCAGGCTTGGGTGGCAAATGTCATTGGCCACGTTTTAGTGGATTGGATTTCTGCGGAGAAGGAAAAGCTTCTTCAAGAACTGTAGGTAGTAGATACCACACCAATTAATTTTTGCTTCCCTATCTCCATTTGACAGCTCCTTGCTGATTCTATTGAGGAAAGTATGTAGATTGTAGTGCTGCATAATCTTTATGGATGTCCGGCCACCTGAAGCATTTCAAGAAATGAACAGTCAAAGAAAATAGTGTTTATACTATAGAAACAGATAGAGGTCACTTCTTCACTCTTCAGCTTGCAGGGAGAGGAGGGCATGCAGTTCCAAATCCACTGTACAAGTGCTTCCATTTATGAGGATTGTCAGGAATATTTGATAATTCCTAATATTGTGTAAAGTGCACAATATTATAAGTAGTGGGGGAAAATCATAATATGTCCTAAGTATGTCACTTGGTGGTTAAATGGAGAGGATTCTAGCATGCTGCTTCAAGGACTTGGGTTTAAGTTCTAGATGAAATGTGAATGTGTGTGTTATTTGATTATGCTTCTCTTCTATCAAAAACTTGGAACTAGTAACCCTGAAAAAAAAAGTGTCATATGTGCGCAGTTACACAGTACCAATTTGTTTAAGCTTTCAAGAGGCCAAAAATAATGTTCAGCGTAGATAATTCCTATCAAACATGCCATGGCTAAATTTAGCTATCATATCTACTTCTTAACTTATAAACAGACTTGCTTTATGAAGAAAATGGTTTTGAAACCATATATCTTTTGCAGCCAACAAATGTCTGTATTGACAGGTGTGAATGGGAGATTGAAAACCTCGAAAATGCTCATAGTGAGAGGGATGGCAATGAAGCACGTGACACGCTAGAAATTAGAAGAATTCAATGCCTGATAAGAGGATATTAGGGTTTCTTCTAACCTTGAAAATGTGTCAAAATCATGATTATGTTTTCAGGGCTGGAAATATCCTGAAAAAATGATGTTTTTTTTTTTTTTTTTGTTTTTTTAAGGCATTTTTGAAAAGCCTTCAAATTTACAAATTAGTGCTTAAAAAATCATTTTTTTCCCTCCTTTGTTCTCCAAAATGACAAATCAGCCACCACATTTGAGCTGTCACTGAGAAGTAAGGTTTTTTCTTTTATTCCTTTCTCCAGTTAAGGCACATTGTTCACCAGTAATTTTGCATGATAGTTTTCATTAAGAATTGCCCAATTTTGATTAAATGTTTAATCATATGATAAAGAATGCCATAAAGAATGTATAGTTCTTTAAATCATAAGTAAATTAGCAGCATGAACAAATATATATATATATATTTATTTGTTTTGTAAAATGTGTATCACCGAATCTTAGCAGTTTAATTATACATTCACCCAAACGTGCCTACCTCTGGAGCAAGGCATTGCAAAGGCTTTTTTTTTTTTTTTTACAAAAAGACGGGGGGGGGGAGTAACCCACATAAAAGATTCTATTTAACTTTGCATACTCCATTGAGATTGCTGTCTGTTTTGTCATGCTGCCATTTATTCTGAAAATTACTGTAGTTACACACATTCCATTTGTCTGATTTTGATTGTTATTATTTGGGGAGATATTGGGAAATAGTGAGTGCACGCGCATACACACTCACATTTCTGAATCAAACATTTTCATTATTGATGTGAAGATTTTTTTCTGGCAGTATTAGTGGCTGATATACTCTGATTTGGCTTATTATACTCTGATTTGGCTTATCATGACTGGGTGATGCCAATTAGAAAATTAAAAAAAAATAATCAAGTGAAATAAAACATATAGAGAGATTCAGGATCCCCATTTGCATTTTTTTTAGTTTTGTATGTTTTATATTAATAATTACTTTCAAAAATATGATCATGAGATTGAACAATTATCATCCTTGAATATTTTTGCAAATGTTGTGGAATGCTTTTCCTCCTAAAGTGTACAACCCTGGTGTAAAAGTATTTAAACAGCTCATCTTAAGGCATTTGAATGTTATACATAATTTCAGAAACTTGTGTTTGTTGGCCATGCTTTACTTTAAATTTTTTATGTTCATCATAGTGATTGCTCTGAAAGGGTTTCTTAGCCCTTTTTGGACTGAATATTAACATATTACTTAAAAAATCATATAAGTTTAAAATAGGTTCAACTTTTCATAACATGGAATACTCTCTTAAATAAATGAATGTTTTGGTTATTGGGTGTCTGTGGGAGGTGTATTGCACTTTCATGACAACAGGCGTTGCTATAACATGGTGAAATTAAAAACACATTTTTTCAAGTAGAATATATATAGAAATATGTCTATGTCAAAAATTATCCGAAGCAGTTTTTGCTTTTATCGAGGCAGAGATGTACCTGGCACTGTGAGCAATTTAACAATTTTTCTGGTGCTGTGGCCTAAGTGTTGGCTTTTTCTGACTTTGTCCGAGATGGGCCAGAGATTAAGTCCTAGATGAGGCTTGGGTTTTTCATTTGTCTTATGGTAGATGATCTCTCCCTTCCCTGGAACTAGTCAGGTCTTTTTCTTGCTTGCACACAATGATTCTGCAAGAGTAGTCTTAAAGTCTGAGGAATATCTTTTCTTTGTTGAGTGATAGGCTATTCCTTCTGTACAGAAGCTATTCATTTACAACACACAAATCCACAAAATGGAAGAAAAGTCTAAGATAATATTTTTTGATCTAAAAAAAAAAATCTGTAGTAAGCAACAAGTGCATCTAGTGTGTAAACACTACCCATGTACCTGTTGTATATACAAGGTGCTACCCAAAAGTTCATGAAATTGTGCAAATACCCATGAACCACTTATAACTACATAGTTTGGAAGAGCCATGCTACATGCATCCCTTCTGAATGACTCTGCCACATAACAGTGTTGAAGGTATCTCGTTCTATTTTTGTGCTCGGTTGTCTGACGTCATGTTTGGCATGTTCTGCAATTTGTTCGTGCTTTAAAATAGAGGATGTGAAAAAACAGCGTGTGCACATTAAATTTTCTTACAAACTTGGTAAAAGTGCTACAGAAACTGAAAATGCTTCAGCAAGCATTCAGTGAAAATGCTTTAGGTCAAACAGTAACCTACAAGTGGTTTAACCACTTCAAAAGTGGCCACATGTCAATTGAAAAAGATCACTCCAGACAGCCGTTGACCAGCACAATGGCAGAAACAGTTGCGAAAGTGCATAAAATTATCATGGAGAATCGAAAGCAGACGATTCACAATGTCCATGAGATTGATGGACTATCTTATGGCACATGTCAGTGTATTTTATTGGATGTCTTGAAACATTAGGAGGATCTCTGCCAAGTTTGTGCCACGATTGCTGAGTGACGGACTGTTGGGCTTTCTTTGGTTATGGTGAACTTGGAAGACTTCCATTGTGACTATTGTTGTTTGATTCGGGGATTGTGGGTATGATCCCCGAATCAAACAACAATCGTCACAATGGAAGTCTTCCAGTTCATCGTAATGAAAGAAAGCCCAACAGGTGAAAAGCAATATCAAGTCGATGTTGAACTGTTTCTTCCACATGGAATGAATTATTCATAAGGAATTTGTTCCACCTGATCAGTCTGTTAATGCCCAGTTCTACTGTGACATCTTTTGCCAGCTAAAGGAGGACATGTGAAGGAAATGTCCCGAGAAGTGACAAGCAAACTACTGGCTCCTCCACCGTGATAACGCCCCTGCACATATGGCGTTGGTAGGTCACCAGTTTTTGGCATCCCATAAAACGAAAGTTGTCCCTCGCCCACCTTACTTGCCAGATTTAGCTCCCTGTGACTTCTACTTGTTCCCTAAAATGAAAATTGAACTGAAAGGGAGAAGATTTGACACCATAAACGAGATCAAGGCAGAATCGCAGGCAGTGATGAACATGCTAACAAAAGATTACTTCAGTAAGGCGTTCCGAACATGGGAAGGCCGCTGGAATTGGTGTATACATTTCAATGGAGACTATTTTTGAAAGTGATGGCAGACAATAAGGTGGGATATAAGTTAATATTTTTTTAAAAATTAATTTCACAAATTTTTGGGTAACACCTCATGTACAGCTTTGGGACATGGAACATCTACTTTGTTCTTTGTGGTCTTGTCTCAGTGGTGAACAACAGTAACAGGATGAGCACCTGTGAATGTGCAAGGTTCATAAATGATGTAATATTCAAATTGTGATTGCAGTTTATAACCCTGATAAGCTACACTCAATAACGTGTAGGTAACTGGTAGAAATGTGGAAATGACTACAATAATTTTGCTCTGCTATGTAGTTCATAGCAGCTAGCTAGCCATGTGCCTTTCACAATGTAACAAGATATTACTAAACAGTTGCGATAATTATGTATAATAAATGGCTGATAACAACCTATGGAAATACATACGAACATAAATATATACATTTTGATTCATAACTCACCTTTTATCCACCAAATGTAAACTCCCAACATAGTTACTGCAGCCAAGCAACTCGTCACCAAGGCAGCAATGTTTGTTAACTTCTGAAGTACTCCAAGTGGTCCACAGGTGACAGCACCTTCTTTAATGCAGTTCCTTAGTACAAAAATATTGCAAAACTGTCTCCCAGCTTGAAACTCAGCACGTATCACCCACCTATTATATACTGAATAAGATTCCACCGAGACCCAAACTTAAAGACCCCCCTGAAGGTCGTAATTCAAGATGGCGGACATAATTTTTAATTTGTCATTTGTTGTGTTCAAAGGGTCGGTTCCTATGTTTTCGGGCATGCTGAATTCAAATAAAGTGTTTAAAAAATATTTAATCAATAGGCTTTAAGGTAAAATGCAATTTTGATTAAAAAATGTTTTTTTTTTTTTTTTTTTTTCTAGTCTTCAAATTATTTTGCCAATGAATTTTGTCATCAATGAATTTTCCAAACATTGCCATTAATTGCAGTATTTGGTTTTCAGGTAAACTGTAAATGAAGTAAAGATGTCAAGAAAAAAAAATTGCAACTAGTATTATAGGATACACCTAAACCATCACATCCGCCAGTCCACTAGAATCAGTGTCTGTTATGCCAAGAGAACATGGGTACACCATTTATTAATGGGACAGAAGCAGGTTTAAATATTCTAAGTGAAGACTTGCTTGAATTTTCAAGACTGGATGGTATGCCTAATCACATTAATTTGTCACAACTGGGTGAAGGAAATGGCCCAGCTCAGACTCTCTCACTCTTGACACTTAAGTACCACAAGACTTGTCGAACAACATTTGATAAGCATGAGCTCAAACGCTTTTATGGTAGTTTAGAAAAAAAGATAAAGGATTCCCTGAACCAGTCAACATCAACTGATTCCCTCATAAGATCAAAAACTTTCAAAGTGGATATTAAATACTCGTGTCTGTTTTGTGATGGATCCGAAGAAGAAGGAAAATTGGTGTCCGCACAAACACTGGAGATAGGGGCAAGTATATTGTTTCTCTCAACACAGCTTCAGGATGAAAAGATTTTAGTGAAACTATCTTCTTCTGATTTAGTTGCCCAAGAAGCCAAATACCACAAAATTTGTTATCTGCGATTTAAAACAAGAGCTAGAAGTCAATAACAGTAAAGTGATGGCAGAAAAGATGACAAGAATTTCTTCAATTTTGCCTATGGATCAGCATTATCCCAACTAGTAGACTACATGAAAAGCCATGAAAGAAATACGGGATTACGCCATATAATACAAATTGCCTGCACTAACATGGAAAATGAAAGAGAGTATGCAAAACTTCGGTGTTGAAGAGCCAGAAATCCATCATACAACACTTAAAGATGACCTATTGTCATTGATTCCAGGTTTAGAGTCCAGCAAATCTTCCAGATTTTCTAGACTCCAAACCTGGAATCAATATTACTTTTCTTTAAGGATTCTGTGGGAGATGCCATTCGAGATGTGATTGAATACTGTGCAATGCGTGACGGAATGTGTCTAGCGCAATCAGCGAAATTTTTTTTGTAGATATCTTTCTGGGGACTGTCCAACATTTGAAGGATCATTTACTGAGAAGTTCATTCCTACAGAATGTGTTAACAAAGCTTTGGTTTTGCTGCTGCAAATGATTCTGGAAGGACCGTGTATGTATGAAGATGTAAATACATGAACACCTCTTTTGTCCCTCGCACAACTTATTCGTTTTAATACTGTGAAATCAGTGCGAAGACATGATAGTAGCCATGTGAGGCATCCAGCAGATCATGAAAAACCACTTCCGCTTTATCTTGGTCTTATATTTTGTTCAAGTACAAGGAGCAGAGGTCTGATTGAAAATCTCCATAATCTTGGCTTATGTGCATCTCATCACAGAGTTCAGCAGGTCCTATCTATGACAGCTGATGTCATTTGTGATACTTATCAATCACTGCAGAAGGTCATCCCTCATTCACTGTATCAGCACGTTTTTTTCCACGGCAGTTATCAACAATGTTGATCACAACCCTTCTTCAACGACAACCCATAATTAATTTCTTGGTACAATTATCACCATTATTCAACACCCTGATTCAGATTTGCCAATAAAAGAGTACCTAAAAATTGTTAGGGACCAGGAGGTTTATGAAAATCAAGTATCTAAACAACTTCCTTTATCATATACTGAAATAGCTCCTGTAACAATGCCCCGAAAGTATTCTGAGTTGCCTTTTTCAACTGTTTGTGTGGGAGATCAAATATCAGATTCAGCAGACGTGACAGTCAAATTATGGTTAGATCAAGTGTTATCAAAAATGAATGACGAGAACCCCAATCCACAGGCTTCAGCTGAAAACTTTTCATTGTCTGGATTTTCAGCTCAGCAAGCATTGCGTGTCAAAATTTTCAAATGCCATCAAGTTTTATTACCAATAATCAATGAAAAAGTTCAATCACCTGTTGTTGTTGCTCTTAACTTATCGATCCTTAAGGATATTTTTTAAAGAGCTGAATTTAAATTCAAATGTTCTTATTGTCTCTAGTGACCAACCAATTTACGCATCAGCGAAACAACTGCAGTAGAAGTTCCCTAATATTTATGGGGAAGACAAGATTGTTGTGATGATGGGATGTCTGCATATTGAAATGGCCATAATGAGTAATATAGGATCCTAGCTATCAGGATCAGGTTGTACTGATATTCTAGTTGAATCTGGAGTAGCTTCATCTGGTCGAGCTGATTCATTCTTTTCGTGCTCTCATGTTAAACGCACACGTTATGCTCATCAAGTAACCGTAGCTTCTGTTCATATATTGAAGAGTGAAGGCTTATATTGAAGCAGGTCCGATTTAGAATATAACCAGTGGTGTGACAATCGACAAGAAAAATCAACACAGTTTTTATACTGGTCCATCACAGTGGAACTGGAGATTTTATTACTGTCTTATGTTCAAAGCTTGCATGAATGAAATTTTACAAATTTTAAAAACATCCTCTGGAAGCTGTGTCCATGGATGTTTGCACTAGACCACACCAGTTGTGCTCATTGGCCACCAATTTTCATCCAAACTTACAAGAACTAGATAGACATCATCCACAAATTTATAATGAATTTCTCAAAGGAAAGTTTGTCAGTAAAAAGAGTGACCGGGCATTCTCTGTGATTGCTGATGATCAATTGCATGAACAGAACAACAAAAGGATTAAAGGTATTAGTGGAGCAATTGATATACTTTTAAATCCTTCCGTTCTTCTGAAGTGTATGGTTGAAGGACCAAATATGGTAGAAATTGTGTCTGATTTTGAGAGCACTTCGGGTATCATTATTCAAGAAGTTGAGAGTGTCGAGGTTGAAAGTTTTTCACCAAAAATATTTAGGAAAAATGTTTTAGAGATAGCTGCCTTCAAGAGGTACGGAAACCATTTAATGAAGATGAATCGTGTACAGCTGTCAGCAAAATACGAGCAACAGAAGAAGGAGAGAAATCTGTTAAGGAAGCCAGTGATGTAGGGAGGTCATTGTATGAGACTTATTTAAATGAGAGAATATTAACTAACAAAATTTCGATTCACTCTGTAATTAAGAGATCCAATTTGACATTGTTTAAGGCAAAGACAAGCCCTATACAACATAAACTGAAACTGCGAATGAATGAGCTGAGGAAAACTTAAATATATTTTGTAAGTTATATGTAGCCAGCCAAAATCGAGATTCCAATGTAAGGATGTTTTTCGCACATGAAAACCATCAATATTATCCAGCAATAAGTGAATTTGGGAAATTGTGAAAAGCTACTAAGAAGTCAGATGTTATAAGTTGTTTAGCAAATAATAAATTCTTATTTGATAACTGCAATATAGACAATTCAGGTTGCTCAGCCCTCGTTGTAGATGGAGCTGGTCTCGTACATTTCGTATTCACTTCAGTGGCCAAAAACTTTGCTGAATATTCTAAAATAAATTTCTTGCCAGTTGTTAAACACTGAATGGCAGATTTTGACAGAGTAGACATGGTTTTTGATCGCTACTTACCAGGAAGCCTTAAATGTGACACCTGATTAAAAAGAGGATCTGGCACCCCAATGGTTGTAAAAGATAGCACACCTCTTCTGAAAACTTTCAGCAGTTTCCTGAATGTCGATAATAATAAGGAACAATTATTCCATATTCTTGCTTCAGATATTGGTTCCCTCTCTAATGAAGAAGGCAAGTTAGTCGTGAATACATATGATGACTTTGTTATTTCTTCAAGCGACGACTTTATGTCAGACCAAATTGAGCAATGCTCCCATGAAAAAGCAGATACAAGAATTCTTCGGCACGTAAAAGGTGCCTTACTATCAGGCCATAAAAATATTTGTGCTGAAATAGTAGACTCAGACGTCATCGTTATAGCTGTAGGGGTGATTTCTAAATTGAGAAACCTGGGTCTAGAAGATATATCGTTCAACTTTGGATTTGGGAAAAACAGGAAACATTTCTCACTCAATGAAATGATCAAACACGTCCCTGTGAACACCTGCGAAGCCCTCCCATTTTTCCAGGCTTTTACGTGGTGTGGTACTGTATCATCTTTTCATGGAATAGGAAAAATGAAAGCGTGAAATGTTTGGGAGAAGATGTCCAAGATGACCGAAGTGTTCATACGTTTGTCGAAGGAGTTTAATTTAACCTGTGATGACTGCTGAAATAGAACATTTCACTGTCCTTTTATATGATTCTGCAAGTACAACAACAGATATTAACGAGTGCAGGAGAATTCTTTTTACTAAAAGGAATCAAAATGTGGAAAACATACCACCAACGTCAGAGGCCTTGTGACAACATGTGAAAAAGATTTATTTTGCAAGCTAAACATTTGGAAGATATGTCTCATGAGGCAACCACAAATTCTGGATATAACAGATTGGGGTGGAAACGATTGTCTTATTTATCAGTGGAACCACACTGGGCAGATTTACCAAAAGCCTCAACCGATTGCGCTGAGTTGATCAGTTGCAATTGTAAACTGATGTGCATAAAAAAAATTGTAAGTGCGTGCTTCAAAACTTAGGATGTACAGCATTATGCACATGTGATGGACAGTGTGTGGACTGATATTGTTAATAGTGATATTGTGCTTTAAATATTAATACAATGGACAGTTCAAAACACTAATTGAAAATTGTAAATACTTTTCTGTTCAAGTATAATAAAGTTGCTTTTTATTTATATTGTTGGTTAGTTAAAACTGCCTTAATGAAACCTATTGATTAAATATTTTTTAAAACACTTTATTTAAATTCAGCATGCCCAAAAACATAGGAATCGACCCTTTGAGCACAAAAAAAATGACAACTTAAAAATGATGTCCACCATCTTGGTCGCCATCGCGAATTATGGCCTCCGGGGGGGGGGGTCCTCCAGTTTGCAAGTTTGGGTCCTGGCAGTTTTTTATTCAGTATGTAATGGATGATAAATGTGTCGAATTTTATGCTGGGAGCCAGTTTTGCAATATTCTTACCCATGCTTAAACTAGGAGATCGCACTACTTGAGACCCAAATTGCTGTATGTCCGGTATTTGCTCCAACTGGTGAAAAGCTTATAAAAGTACAGCTGCTATCCTTTTAATAAATATATTTAGAGTGTTGTTAATTAGCAACATTCATCCAAAGAAGGTTAAAGAATTAAAAAGTGAAAGGCATTTATGCTAATAAGAGTGTGGGAGACCAGAAATATAAGAAGTACCAGAAAATTGGAAATTCTAAATGAATATCCTCATATTTATTGTGTCTAAATGATAATTTCAGCGTGAATGTTAAACAGCTGAATCTAAAAACATGAAGACAGGTGCAAAAAAGTTCGAGGTTAGGCTTTGAGTGGATAACATGTTCAAATACTCAGAATATCAGTGGAGCTGGAAGTTATATTAGTAATGCCAGTGCTCTTATAAACTGAAACCAAAATGTTCCATTTTTCTATTTAACAGAGGGGATTTCTAAGAGTGCTTTATTTCTCTTCCTAATTTTAACACTTTGTGTAGAACGTGATTTGAGATAGCTTACATTGAGAGAGCAAATTACAGAACAGAACTTGATTTGTGGAGATTGTGTGTTTTCATCATTATTAAAATAAAAAGTCTTCCGCACTTCTGCGTACTTTTGGGTCATAAACTACATTATGTTTTCATGCCATCATGTGCCTCTTTTAATTTTGATGCCCATATTGTTTTAATGTTGATACCCATATTGGTTTAATGTTGATGCCCATATTGTTTTAATGTTGATGCCCATATTGTTTTAATGTTGATGCCCATATTGTGGAGAGGCAAAGGGCATTTGCTTTTCCCGGAAAATCTGACTATGCTATTTTTGTTCATGGAAGGTACTACAGAGACTTTCACAATAACACTAATTCTGTTTGCTAATTTTTCTATTTAGCTTTGGATGCCTGTGCATGTAGAAAAAATAGAAAAAATGTCGGAAATTTACAGTAGAAGTAATTATATTGAATTTTTGGTTAAAGATGGAGCACAGTGTACATACATTTTGGGAAAGCATGAAAGGTGAAGGAATAAAAAATACATCATCTTCTGAAGCAGCCATTTGCTTTTGGACAATGTCCTGAAGTTGTTGTTTTTTCCCCTGGAACTTTGTCTTGAGAGTATTTTTCTTTCTTGATGACCAACTGAGTGATCACTGGAGTTTCATGGTGCAAGGGACATAAGTGGCCAAAAAGCACTACACTAAAAAAAATGACAAAGAAAGTTTCTGATTGACTTAACACACTGTTTAATTTCATTTATCTATCCCTTATATATATATTTTTTAGGTCTTCATGTTTTCAATTAAATTGTGTTGAGAGTGTGGTAAAAATGGTTAGATAACTAGAAGGCACAATGGAAATGGTGTTTGGGGTATGCTATTCGTGCTGACAATTTCTGTTTGCTTCCTCCTGAAAACTAAGCTGTGGGCAACCGACCCATTCGTGTGCAAAATGATGCAAAGCATTCTGTCTAGTAGCTATAATTGAAAAGTTTCCAGAATGGTCACATAAGACAACAAAAACAGCATGTAGCAGCTATTGTGTGTCATCCTGCCCCCTCCCCCCTCCCCAAAAGTACATGCCATGGGAGCTATACCCTGATCCCAGTCAGTTATTGTATTGGGTTGGCCAAAAATTTTGTTCAGTTTTTAAGTAAAAATAAAAGACACATTTTCACCAATAACTTTTTTGAACAATGTATTCACCATTTTATTCCACTACCTTTAGCCATCTTTCAGGCAACTTCATAATCCCATCTTCCCAAAACTTTTTATGTTATTGAGCAAAGAACTGTTCCAGGTGCCTTTTACTGTCTTCCAGGAAATTGAAATTTTTTCCATTAAGAGAATTTTGTAAAGACCGAAATAAATGGAAATCTGAAGGTGCATGAATCAGAACTTCCCAGCCAAGCTGTAACAGTTTTTGCCTGGTCATCAAAGAAACATGCGGTCTGGCGTTATCCTGATGGAAGATTATGCATTTTCTGTTGACTAATTCCGGACGCTTTTTGTTGAGTGCTGCTTTCATTTGGTCTAATTGGGAGCAGTACTTGTTGGAATTAATTGTTTGGTTGTCTGGAAGGAGCTCATAATAGAGGATTCCCTTCCAATCCCACCATATACACATCACCACCTTCTTTGGGTGAAGACTAGCCTTTGGTGCGGTTGGTGGTGGTTCATTTCGCTTGCCCCATGATCTCTTCCATTCTACATTATTGTACAGTATCCACTTTTCATCGCCTATCACAATTTGTTTTAAAAACAGAACGTTTTCCTTACGTTTAAGTAGAGAGTTGCATGCAGAAAAATGATCAAGCAGTTTTTTTTTCACTTAAGTGAAACCCAAGCATCAAAGCGTGTAACATAACCAAGCTGGTGCAAATGAATTTCACTGCTTGATTTTGATATTTTGAGTGTTTTGGCTATGATATTCATGGTATAACGTTGATTGTTTCCAATTAATATCTCTATTTGATCGCTATCAACTTCAACTGGTCTACTCAACCGTGGAGTGTCGTCCCGCGTGAAATTTCGAGCAGGAAACTTCACAAACCACTTTTGACATGTTCAATCAGTCACAGCACCTTCTTCACACACACTGCACAATTTTTTATTTTTATTTTTTGCGTTTTAGTTACGTTTTTACCTTTCTTGAAATAATAAAGCATGATATGCTGAAAATGTTGCTCATTTTCTTCCATTTTCAATATTAAAATGGCTACATAAAAATTCACCAATATTGATATTTTTTTTGTAAAATGCACGCTTATATGACAGCTGTCACAATGCAATCTAACAAAACATGCTTATTTTCTTCCGTCTTCAATATTAAAATGGCTATACAAAAATTCCCCAATTTTGATAATTTTTTTTGGTAAAATACAAGCTGATATGACAGCTGTCACAATACAATCTAACAAAATTGTTTCGAATGAAATTAAGAGACAACTACACACTACTAGAGCCATCCTACGGAAAAAACAAACTTTTTGGCCAACCCAATACCATTGTTGGAAGCACTTTTGAAACTTTTTTTTTTTTTTTTTTGGAGAACCTTTATTATGCTTTTTGTGATTCTTCCTGAATGTCTTCAAATGTTGTTCCTCTGATCCCATCTTGAGTTCCATGATTAAAAAAAAAAATTATTGGAAATCCATGATTCATCACCAGTTATAATGTTGGACAGAAAGTGTGGGTCTGTTTCAAGTTTTTCTTTCAACTCTGTGCACACATTTACCAGGGATTGCTTTTATTCATCAGTCAAGATTCATGGCACAACTTTTGCTGCTGTTCTTATGTTCAGATCATTCATTAAAATGCTCTGATAGGTGGTACTGAAAGAAATGCCCAATACAGATGCTATTTTCCCAATAGTGATTCATGTATCATCACAAACTTAATCTGATTCACAGTCTCATAAGATTTGCTTGTTGATAGACACCCTGAATGTTCTGCATCTTCTACTGATATCGTGCCTTTTTTACGCTTTTCAGCCGTAGGTTGAAGAATCGTATATGCTCCAGCTTTGTCCGTCCATCTGTCAGCATAATAACTCGCATAAAAATGGTTCAATTTCGATGAAATTTTAGTATGTGTTAGGGGACAACCTGGGGACGAACCCTATTGAAAATGGCTGAAATGGAACCAAAGGTCAGGACATAAGTGCGGGATCTATTCCATCGCCCTTATGCGTCATAATTTACTTAAAAATGCTTCGATTGTGACAAAACTTTATCATTGTTGATCCGAAGGTGTACTGAACCATTTTTGTTTAATATCTTCGAAATGGGGTCAAAGGTTAGGGCAGAGGAGTGAGATTTATTCCACAGCCATTATCCTCATAACTTCAACCTACGGTTGGAAAGCGTAAAAAAATGCTTCTATTGCTACAAAACTTTAGTATGCTGTTCCGGAGGTATACTAAACGAATCAATAGTCAGGGTAGGGAGGAGGATTTGCCTGGGCACGATTTCTGGTATGTTGGAAAACGTATCATAATCAATGTATTGCATGATTTTGATTACTTGTTTAAATTTTGAAAACTACTCAAATGTTTGAGTTTTGCTCATTGTTTCTTCCCCAAGTGCTGTTTTAAATATTTCATAGGTTTCTGACGAAGTCTTGCTTAATTTGAAGCAAAATTTGATTCTCACGCACTGTTCTTTAAAATTGGGCATCCTCACAAAGTTGAAAATTCGCGAAGGGGGTCCTCTCAACACTTGTTCACTGTACATCGTAAAACTGAACTCCAGCAAAGTCACTAAGGGGTAGCGCTAGCCTCCCAAAATTTCCAGTGCCAACCTAAAAATCTGAACTTTTTTTTTAATTAAAAAAAGTTATGGAGCTATTTTGTCCTATTCCTATCCACCTGTGACAGAGCGAAGGTTGTTGAAGATTGTCTGACCCCCCCCCCCCCAACCTTCTATGCCACCCCTGATATTTAAGTCCAGCTACATCACTGCTGAACACTGAAGCAAGACAGAGAACAAACACTGAAGCAAGATAGACAACCCTATGAAGTGCCATATAAACTCTGCACATTCCAAAGCTCTAAATGATAATCAAGAAGTTCCAAACCACAATGCACGCATGCTGGTGGTACAGTGAGGCCCTTTCAGAAAATTTTTGATCACACCTTGCATTTGAACAAAATATTTGTAATTTTGAACACCATATTCTGAATAATTAAATACATTAAACCTGGACAGAATTTTAAATGTTAATCTACTGAAAGTCCAAAAACTTACTGCACTAAACTGCTTTGCGTCATGCAGTGGCTGAATGGTTAACAGGTTAATCTCTGCAACGTAAAGCTTGATTTTGAGCCATGACTGCTATGTTTATTCTTCAGTTTGATTAACTCCACCGGGTGGAGCCAAAAAAACTAATAAAAAATGGAGCAACTCCTCTTAGCACAAATTCACATCTATATAAAAGAAGTTTTATTATTAATTTTATTGCTCTAAGTAAAAAAATAAAGTTTCAAGAGACAACAGAGTGAAATCTATGAAACATAATGATTCTAAGTTATTTTTGTGTATATATAGAATAAAAAGGAGAAAAGTGGACTGATTAATGAAACTTTCATCTGTAAGCTGTTTTTCACATGTTTATAAATGTATTTCATGTTTGTTTGTATATTTTTGTTTTGCTCAGTCATAAGATGTTAAATATACACTGCTGGCCACCCAAAATGCAACACCAAGAACAAAACATCCGATTGAGCTGAAATTCGCAGCATGCATCAACCGCAAGAGGACATGCAAACAATTAGCATTGCAAGGTATATGCAAATCATGTGCGCCCGGCACGCCACCGAGAAGCACTATAAGAAGGGTGTACAGAAGGCGGGGTATAAGTAGTGGAAGTGTATTGTGCTGCTGGACCTGTGCGTGGGAAGCTTCCTGATGCCTCGTCACAGAATACAGCAGCAGTTATTCCAGCACGTTTCGGAGTTCGACAGAGGACGGATAGTGGCTTATCGCGACAGCGGTTTATCATACCAAGACATCGGCACCCGTGTGGAATGGCATCCAGCCACAGTGAGACGAGTATGGATTCGGTGGGTGCAGGACGGATGGGTGGACTGACGTGAGTGATTGACACACCCGCAGCACACCACCAAACAAGAGGACCGGCATGTTGTGCGGTGGGCATTGACAGCTCGCACCGCCACATCACAAATGTTAGCGCAGAAATTAGGGTGTGTTGCACAACAACCTGTGTCAGCACGTACCGTTCGATGTCGTCTGCAGGAGTGGGGACTTGTTGCACGGCGCCCATTGCTCCGATTACCATTGACGTTGTACCACCGGCGAGTGCGGCAGCAGTGGGCCATTGAACGTTGCACCTGGACTACGGAATGGCACGACATTCTGTTCTCTGACTAATCCCGCTTCTGCCTGCAATACCAAGATGGTCGGATCCGCGTGTGGCCGCACCGCGGCAGGAGACTGTATGACGCCTACATTATGCATTGCCATACCTGTCCATTGCCTGGTGTTATGGTTTGGGGCGCAATTGGATATGACACCTGCACCCCTCTGGTACGCATCGCCGGTAGACTCAACAACCACCGCTATGTGTCTGACGTTTTGGAGCCTGTAGTCCTCTCTTACCTGCAGGACCTGCCAGGGGCCACGTCTCAACAGGACAACGCGCGCCCGCATGTGGCACGCATCGTGCAACAATTCTTCACGGCCCACCAGGTGTCACTGCTGCCGTGGCCCGCCTGTTCTCCCGATATGTCGCCCATCAAACACGTCTGGTCGCTGATCGGCAACCGAGTAGCCCGGCAAGCACCACCCGCGGCTACGCATGATGAACTGTGGCAACGTGTGGAAGCAGCCTGGACCGACATACCCCAAGCCCACATCCAAAGCCTCTTCCGTTCGATGCGTGTTCAGCAAGTCGCACGGGCCTGTAAGCTCAATCATTTCATCTTTGTTTCTGTTGTTATGTGTCCAGTAAATCTGGCTTTGCTATCTCGTGTCCTTCTTGTTGTTGCATTTTGGATGGCCATAAATACCTTGTCATTGTAAAATATCCTAATTATAGTAATTATTATATATATATATATATATATATATTTACTATATTGACAAAAATCACCGGACACCCCTTCAGAAGCAAATAAACGGACCCGTTGCGTTGTTAAGATGTGCGGTGCAGCTGCAAATGGTATAAAAACAACCCTGCAGCTGACTGTGATCATATCACACTGAGAGGTTGAGTGAAAATGTCACAACGGAATATATATATATATTTACTATATTGACGAAAATCCCCGGACACTCCTTCAGAAGCAAATAAACGGACCCGTTGCGTTGTTAAGATGTGCGGTGCAGCTGCAAATGGTATAAAAACAACCCTGCAGCTGACTGTGATCATATCACACTGAGAGGTTGAGTGAAAATGTCACAACGGAAGAGAACTGACTTTGAGAAAGTAAAGATTGGTGGGTGTTATATTAGTGGGTTGTCCATAAGAGAAACCAAAAGGTGTTTAAAGATACCCAAGTAAACTGTTTTGGATGTACTGAATAAGTGGAAGATATATGGTGTGCCTGAAGCAGCAAAACGTTCTGGCAGACCAAAGAAAATCAGTGATAGAGGACGTCGAAGCTTCAGGAGAGTCGTTGCAGCTAATCGACGAAGTACTGCACAAGACCTCAGTGTACAGGTGAGTAAAAATGCTGGACAGGTGAGTACTCTCAGTGTACAGGTGAGTAAAAATGCTGGAACCTTGGTGTATACATGTACCATTCACAGAGAACTTCATTCCATGGGTTACCGTGAGGCTGCTGATAAGCCTTTCGTCTGCACTCGGAATGTTGTCGTTCAGCATGGTATAAAGAACAATTATCATGGACCGTAGATCAATGGAAATGGGTCCTATGGACTGATGAATCCAGATACACGATCCATCAGTCTGATGGCCATGTGTGGGTATGGTGGCAGCCAGTGGAATGCTATTTACCACAGTGTACTGTTGTAAAAGTTTGGAACTGGCAGTGTGCTCGTGTGGGGTTGTTTTTCGTGGTATGGTCCCGGCCCATGGGTTATTGTGGACAAACCTGTTAACCAGCACGTCTACCTTGATATTCTGGACAACTATAACCTACCAACTCTGTGGCAATACTATGAAACTTGTTGGTACCAGCAGATAACGAACCGAGCCATAAAGCAAGGACTGTTACAGCCTGGTTTGATGATAATTCTGTATCGTGTGTGGACTGACCAGCACAGAGTCCTGATCTTAATTCCATAGAGCACCTATGAGATGAATTAGAGCCACCACATAAGAAGTTTGGAACCAAGGCCTACTACTAAGCAACAGTTAGCGGCAGCATTATGTACTGAATGGAAGTGCATACCTATCGCTGTGTTCCAAAACCGTGTCGAAAGCATGTCTCGAAGGGTAAGTGCATGCATTAAGGCCAAAGGTGGACCAACACCGTACTAATGTATGTCAATAAATGCTATGTGTTTCTCTTCTAGGTGTCTGGTGACTTTTTGTCAATATAGTTTATATACATGTGTGTTTTTACACTCGTGGATATAATAGATAATGGCTGTGATCAGCAAAAGTACCTAGTTCCATAGCCTTGTAACTGAACCACTGTAGTTTCCTATATGAAATGCCAAATACACACATTTATTTGAATTTACAGAACTGTACTTTCAGTTTTCTTTCTAATTCAGTACTTTAATTATGTATAAATATTGATGAAAGAATGTACAGTACCCCACTAGAAGTATCTGGATGCCCTCTGTTTTTTGCATTTATGTCACTTCCACAGGGATACACACCACCCTCCACCAATGAAAAAAACATTTGCAGACACTGTAGTCTTCCATTCCTGCAGTGGCTACTGATATGGGGCATCTTCATCTAGTTCTCACCTGATGATACACTACTGTTTTGTAGAGCACTAGTCAGGACTTGACATGAAAGCCAGTCCAATGTGTGTCCACTTATTTCTATGAAGCGGTACTTTTGAAACAAACCTGGGTCCATACCAAAAAAACTGCTACATCATAAGGAATGTAGAAGTGTTCAAAGTGTTGATATAGGTTTTAGTGTTCATAGTTCCTAGAACAACAACCAGAGACCCAAGACTAAGCTATGTTGGACAGCTGCATACCACTATACCACCATCTCTAAACTTTATTGGTGGGGCAGTGGTATTCTGCCTACTGAACTTCTCCAGGCATCAGAACCACATCTACATCCTCTGTCCAACTGATCTAAATAGAATATAGAGTGATTCATCATAGATTTCCACTGATCTAAAGACCAATAATGCCATTCTTTGCACCATGCAAGGAAAGTCTGATTGCAATTGGTGCTGTTAGCACAACAAAGTAGCAGTGAATAAGCCGAACTGATGCTGTGGAGCTCGTTATGAAATGTTTTCTAACAGGCCTCAGCCTCTAGTAATTACTGAAATTCATTGTTGGTGTTATGCTGAAGTAATTGATGAACCACCTGTGCAAGTTACCTCCAGTCAACTGAGCAAGATTCCGTGGTCTTGTGGTCTTCTGCTTCATTGTTAGATGGCAGTATAACATAATGCTTCCATTTCTTGAAAACAGCCTACTTTGGATAACACAGACTGTCTACAATGTAAAAAAACTAGGGATGTGACATTCAACTATACCACCTTCACAAAATGTGTCAACTGTGTTCAGCATGCCACGATGAATACAACAAATGTCTGTCTCTCACATGCCTTCCGTATATGTCGATGTGTTGTGTTTTTATGGGAGGATCTCTTGGACTGTAGGATCAGTGGTATCTGGATTTTTTTTTTTTTTTTTTTTTTTTTTTTGAGGGAAGTGTATTTTTCTTTTTAATGAGTTTTGAATGAAATGCATTTTTTAAAACAGAACAACTAATCTACTATTTACTTTTGCTGTTAAAGTAAAGTTATGGTGGTTGTTTTGTATTTCTACTTAGCCAGAATTTTTTTATTTGGCATTTTTTAAAACTGTGCAGAAAACAATGTTTTTCAGTAATGTGCGCAATTGTGTCATGATGTAATGTTGGGATTAGTGAAGAGAATGCAAGCCTACTGTAAAAAGGCCTCAAGCTATATAAATTTTAGTTTGAGTTCATTTATTGTAGGTATTTATAAAAAATGCAAGGTGACATAACCCCCAGTTTATATCACATCTTACATACTGCACTTTCAGATGTCCACTTGTTCTTGTCACTTAATTAAAACATATACCCAGAAAAGCAGAAATTTTCTTGGATCTATTGACATTGAATTTTTGCCCCTTTCTGTGTTATACACTGAAATGCCAAAAGTCATGGAATGTACACCAAGTATCGTGTAGGACCTCCTCTAGCCTGGCGAAGTTTAGCAACTCGACGTGGCATAGATTCCACAAGTGGCCGGAAAACTTCTAGAGAGATGTTGAGCTATGCTGTTTGAACAGCCGCCACAGTTCTTTGGTAATTGTAGGTGCAGGATCTTGGGTGTGAATGGATCTTTCCACCATGTTCCATAAGTGCTCTATTGGGTTCATATCGGGTGAACATAGTGGCCAAACTATCTGTCAGAACTGTCAAGAATGCTCTGCGAACCAAGTTTACACGACTTCCTGATGGCATGGAGCACTGTCTTCCAGGAAAATCCCATCGTTGTTGGGGTACATGAAGTCTATGAAGGGCTGCAAATGGCCACCCAGCAGAGCAACAAAGCAATTACCGATTAATGACATGTTTTTGAGCACCCAAACCATGCCATGTAGACACCCCACACATCTATGGAACCATCACCAGCTTGCACATTGCCTTGTTGACAGCTTGGGTCCATGGCCTCATGGGGTCTGCGCCACACCTGAACCCTACCATCAGCTCGTAACAACTGGTAGCGTGACTCATTGGACCATGCCATGTTGTTAGTCTTCCAAGGTCCAATTACCATGTTCAAAAGCCCAGCTGATGTGATGTGTACAATGTTGTGGTGTTAACAAAAGCACTCTGGTGGGTCTCCTATGCTCCCATACTCCATAGACACAAATTACACTGCCCTGACCTGGTGGATATGTCTGTGGTACCTCCTACATTGAATGTGGATGTTATTTGAGCCAGTGTCGCTTGTCTGTTAGCATGGACAATCCTGGTCAGATGCCGCTGGTCATGGTCCTTCAGCACCTGTGGTCGGCCACTGCGCTGTCCACGGTGAGTGATAATGCCTTCCGTGAGGTATTCTCGATACACACGTGATACCGTGGATCAAGGGATGTTGAATGTTTGCAGAACTTTGGAAATTGAATGTCCAATCCGTCTGGCTTCCACTACCATGCCTCATTCAAACTCCAATAATTCATGTTGGTTTGCCATAATCTTACTGGCAGTTGTTCAACCTGACTCACGAGATTCACCACGTAACTGATAAAAATTGTGCCATGCATCGAAGTCTTCATATGATGGCAGCGCCAGTTAAATATTTGCATACTGCTATTCCATGACTTTTGGTACTTCAGTGTAAGGCAAAAATATTCTCTGAAATGGTATGATCTGTGTACCTTGAATTTCTCATTAGGGACAAATGAATATGCCAGAAAACCGTTAGGGACATATGAATATGCCAGAAACCCAAAGGTAGGATTTGTGAGAAAATGTATCAAGGACACAATATAAAATGGGGTTGGTTCTGAGTTTAATGAATGAACAGGTGGTAGGGTGCTTGGAATTTTCAAATTCATTGTTGATGTAAGAAGCTTTATTAGTAAAAATGTCATCAATGTAAATGAATGTATTTGTAAAATTAAAATTGGAAGCTATAGTGAAATTAAAAAAAGGAGCAAAACAGGTATCTGTAGAGAAAGAATTGAGTGTTGGCCCTGGTACTTTTTTGTGGATATGTATCAAAGGGAAGGCAAAACTACCAAAATTTGTGGAAAGCATTTAAATCCCTTCTGATTATGATTTTACATCGAGTGTTAATGGATAGGAAGAAAACATGAAAGCAGAAATGAAGATCTAGTAACACATTCACCTGCAACATATTTAGAAAAGATGCTGTTGAAGTGTTAGAGAAAGGCATGTACACGGTATATGGATCTTGCAGTTCAAGTTAAATATCTCAGATCCAATTAGTGTATTTTCATGCTATAATTTCAAATGGACCAAGCCATGAAGGGGGGCAGTCAACTTTAAAGTCTTTTTTTAACGAGCAGGTAAACTTGTAGTCATATGTTGTGCTGGGCGCCTTTTAGCAAAACTGTACGTGTGAATTGTGTTAAGGTGTGTGTGTGTGCAGTAATGTAATTCTATGTTAAAAATGTAAAATAAAGTTTTTCCTTTTTTGTTTGTACAGAAAAATTTGGACCAATGTATAGATTCTTTGCCAGAAATTTATGTGCTTCCATTACATTGTCGTATGATATGTGTACGTACGTACAGTTGTTTCTCAAGAATGTGAAACAATGTTACAATAATTTAATTATGGAAATTTTTGAGTACCCAGATGAATTTATGGACAATCATTAAACTGGGGATGGTTTATTTTTTCTTATTTTATTGAATTTCTCACTTATGTAGAGCCACCGGGTACATCACACATTTTACCTGCCTCTAGACAGCAACAATATAACCGTCAGTTACTGTATTGCTTTTTACTTTGGGGAAAACTTCAAATGTGTTAACCAGAGAGAGGTTATTCATTTTGTTTTCCTCTGTGTCAAATTGTAGAAAATGCCATAGAAATTAAATGTGGAAATCAAGTAAAAAGGACTTTCAAGGTTGCATAAATATGTTGCTTTAAAACAAGGCTTTTTAAGCTATTTTCATGTAGTTATTTTAATATTTTGGGTGTTTTTCTAGTATTTTAAAGCTTATCTTCTGGGTTACAAATCTGTGGTGAGATTCTTAATCCAAGGAAATTCTGCACAAATGATTCTTCATGAAAAACTTCAGAAAGCTTTTGGTCAGCTATTCATAAATTAAAAAAACAACAATTTTATTCTTGTTCAATAAATCCATTATTAAAAAGATAAGAACATACCTTATAAAAACCTCAGGAATCAAAAACTTAGTGATCTTGCACAACTTAATAGTAAGACTAAGTAATGTATTTGTTTGTGATACTGATTTTTGCAGATCCAAGCATTTTTTGACTGAATCTTAATCAGTTTTTGAAGAAAAAAAAACAAAAATGATCAAATGCAGTAGTTTTATATAAGGTTTTTGAGTTTTTAATAAGTGGGGAAAATCCTCAGGATTATTTGTGTAAAAGGCAGCTAACTCAGCTATTTAAAACTTTCAGCTTATGACTTACTACATGAATCATTTTCAGTTTAAGCTTCAGTACTATCAGCAGTTCTGCTATAAATTATAGACCTAAATTTGCAATTTAGACTGTTCAAATATAACTCTTTTCATTGGAAAATATGTGAATGTTGAATTACTGAGGAGCATTTGAAATCATTACTGATTCATTTGTCTTTTTAAACCCACATATGAGGTACTTCAATGTGTATATATATGTTTGTGCATATAGAACAGGATTTTTTATATTTCTTAAGAACTGCTTCTAAAAAATAGTTTTATCTGTGGTGCACTACTTTTTGAGTGTTTTAACTGCAGTTTTTACAGCTACTGTTTTGAAAAGTAACTTTCACAGCAGTCTGCACAAAATAGGTGTATTTAATATTAGGAAAATGTGTTAAGTCAGTTTTTGTTTTTCAGTCTCACATTACTGAGTAACATGATTAAAATCCACCATTTTCACTTGAACTGTCTATGAGAAACTCATACTCAATTTTTTAGGAAAATATGGTAACTCGCTTATATATGTCTGGAAATTTCTATGTGCCCTATATTTTCTGCATGATTTTCTTGACGTAAGTGTACCTATGTTTGAAATACATAACTTACTTGATGGATATTAAAATTTATTTAGAAAAAACTGTTCTTTTTCAAGGAGCTTTATTAACTTTGACACTGAGACTCAGTATTCTTAGCTAGATTATACCGTATACATTCTCATTTTTAGATTAACAAGTAGAACTAACCTCAATTCCATGAAATGTTTTCAGTTGAATTTGCATTAATAAATATACATAGACAGTCATAGTGAGCTTATACCACATGGTTCATTCCATGTGTTTCATTCCATGGCTGATGAAGGTAGAAGTCACTACCAAAACGTTGCACCACTTATAATTTTTTAACATAACTTATGCATGATATGATGATATTAAGAATTCTAATACATAGACTGACAAAACTAACCAAAGTAAAGGGTCAGTGAAACTTCCCTGGAAAGAGCACTTGTATTTACATAGCAACTGTTTCTGTACAGAAGATACGTTTTAAAGATTATTCTGCCGCCCCGGTGGCGCAGTGGTCTAAGCGATGGCCTCTGATCATTCGTCCGAACGGGGTCCGGGTTCGAATCCCGGTGAGGCATGGATGTTGTGTTTGTCTTACGGCACTGGCTCTCTCCCTTCCCTGGAGCCAGTGACGGGCGACTGCTTATAGCCCATTGAGTTGCTCACGGTGGTCGTTAAACCTCCAATAAAAAAAAAAGATTATTCTACAAAATAACAAGAAGAGAGAAAAAATAACCAGCATTGAAAAATTCATTGAACAGTATAAAAAGCAAAGCCATGATTACCATGTCACAGGTGAGAAGATGCTGCTTACAATGTAAAGCCAGAAAAGAACTAAAGTTCATATGAATCCTAGTGTCTTACTGTTGCATTGTTCTGATAACATGTCACATTTTTCAGTGATAATAGTCACTGTAAACTATTGTTGACAACAGTGAGCATGAAAGCATTATTGTGATGTGGGTTCTTTATACTGACCTGACCAGACAATTAAATTTCTCTTTTCAGTGGGCTGAGACAGACCTCATGGAAAAGTTATGTGAATATTACAGGTCAATCTGTCTTTATAATGGCACTGTGTATTCCTATTTAAAGTGAGTTTCACTTAAAGTACTGGAGGAATTTCAGAATGGATAGCCAACATTAGAATTGCAAACCAGTACCTCCACAGCCTTTGTGCTTTAATTTTTCAGACTACAGCACTTCACAATATTGTGTGGAAGGGGAGGGGTTGGATGATGAACTCCCCTCATGCAAAGCCAGCTGTTATCTTCATTGATTTGTGGTAGGGAGGAATACTAAAGACTGTTCCAGGAATATACCATTACAGAGGAATATGAGAATGGCATATAGATTGGGCTCAGAAGTGGCAACAGAAACTATTATATATGCTATTCTCGATATGCCAAGATAAAAACATGTTAAAATATATTACGACATTTGTTAAATTCCCTTTTGTAATAATGGCTTAACATTTTGTTGTTGGTTCATGGCTGTTACTTTCTAGAACATTTTTTTTTTTATTTCAATTGCTGTGTTTTAAGTTTACCAAGTTCTTTCATTTTAAATTCCTGGACAAGTGATATTTTAACTTCTTGTTCATCTGGAGATGATATATTTGATTGGTTGTTGGCTAATACTTTTAACTTTGTGAATATTCGTTGTACAGCATAGTGAAGAATTATCCCGCCAACCGTGGAATGGCCTAGCAGTGATTCTGTTGTTGTTGCAGATTGAGTGATTCCTGTAATCCTTTTAGTATAATAATGCATAGTGTGACATCTATAATTTCATTATTGCCGATACTTTTGACTTTGTGAACAAAGTGAAATTGCCCCGCCAGTGGCCAAGTCCGATTTTCAATACAGCCTAAAGGTGTGTTGCAATTTCATATTTAAGTTCTTGTAAATATTTTTGATATTTAACAGTTGAGAAGTGCATTGGTTGCCAAAGAAAATAACATGGAAAAAGTTTTAACTCTTAAGCCATTATTATAAAATGGAACTTAACAAATGTTGTAGGAACTATTATACTAAGAGACACATATAGCGTATTAAATCTGTTTATTTTTGTGGTGTAGTAAGTACAAAGTTTCACCAAGCTTTCGCTCTCCACTGGGAGGCTTTTTCAAGGCAATGGTAGGAACTATTATCCGTGTGATAAACCTACATGAGCATATGAACATTTTGTCACCATGAAATGAGAAATGAACTGGTTTCTGTCTGTATATGTTAACTTTTATGCTATCTAGATTATTTTAAATTAAATCATCAGTCACTAGGGTTACCATATGCTTAATTAAAATATATGTTATTTTATTTTCATAATGTTTCTGTTTGCTCTTTTGTCATTTGTGAGGAAAAGGTGGTGCTGGACTTATGAGACTTTGCTTGTTCATGGATTAACAAACCATGTCATATTACCTCTAGAGCCTGTGCATATTAAGCAAACTTCAATGTATATACTGTATTTCATGGTTTTCCAACCAAAAAGGCCCTTTCTGTTGGGCATGAAACTTCATGTTAGTAAGTGGAGACTAATATTCTTAGGTGGCTTGGCCATGTTGAAAGAATGAGTGATGAGATGTTTACTAAGAGATTTTTTTCAGCCCAAGTGGCAGGAAAGAAAGATAAAGGAAGGCCAAGGAAATCATGGGAGTACCAGATTAAGGAATGTTTGCATGAGAATGAAGTACAAAAGGTCTTTTGTGAAGCATGTGATGGATGTTAATGAAGCTCGAGCTGTGTGTGAAGATCATGGTAAATGGAGACACTTGATACACCAACATTAAGTAAATTTTAGTTCCATCAGGTAAATGTTTACTTGGCAGCTTGTCTTTCTTTGAGGAGCTAATCATGGAATCTCAGAGAACAGCTTAATGATACTTGCTGTATGTATGTATGAAACTGCTTTTAGAAGACAATTATAAAACCACCAGAAAATAGGGAGAGAAAGAAAAACTATAGTTTTTGTAGACCTGTAAAAAATCTGGCCACAGATGTTGTTTTTTTTTTTTTTTTCAGTTGAGTGGTAAAATTTTATGTAATTTATCAAGGAAAGATGTTTGAAGCATCTTTCCCTGTCAAAATATTTTACTATACAATACATGACCAAAGAATTGTGTTCCTCTAGCAGAAAATATTTGTAAGTGTTAGCATTTTTAATGTGTGTGGCAATTTTTTTTTTTTTTTTTCTATTTTTCGGTTACCATATTTTAGAGGTGCAAATATACAAAGAACCACTGCACACAAATTCATTTTATTTTTCAAATCACATACTACAGTTAGTTAAGGTGGAAACTTTTTTCTTCTTCCTAAAATAAATCTGCATGTATTCTGTTTGCACATAGTTAATTTAAATTCCTTATGTGGTAGAAGTTGAAATGCACTTTTTTCCTGCACGCGAACAACTTTTTTTTTTTCCTTCTTAACTCACCAACATGTGCAACTGCTGGGACAGAAACAAAATGAAATGAAAATATCTTTCTTCTGAAGTTTAGGTGAGTTACATGTATAGTATGACCAACAAAACAATCTTTGGTTAAATTTAGTGAATGAGCTGTAATTCAACAGTACAGATAAGAACATTTAAGAAAAAATATTTAGAATTGTTGGAGTCTTTCCTTTGATTGAAGTAAGATGAAAAACAATAGGCTCAGTTTTTTTTGTTTGTTTTTTTCAGCACAAGCATAATACAGAACTGTTTGTATTCCAGGTTTTTGAGTTTTAGAAGAATTTGAGACTCCTCAGTCATTTCATTTAGGAAAATGCTATGAAATCATAACTAAAAATTCCTTTCGAGTTCCATTTTCTTTGGCAGTTACAGTGTTTAACTCAAAACACTGCCTTTCCATGCGGATGGTGAATGTAGACATTTTGTGACACTTTGAGAGTTTGTTTTATCAAACAAGCTCTCAAGATAACAACAGCATGCTGAAAGGAAGGCTTTTTTTTCATCATTTTGAAAGTTGTATCTATATCAAATAATTTAGTTATATTAGATTCAGTTAATCCAATGAGCTGCATGTAGAAATTGAATAAATTATACATATATATATAATATTGACACTGAGGTCAGATTTTCCTCCAGGTTTTTTGTTTCACCTCACAATCATACCTGATAATACTCAAGAGTTTTTAAGTTACTTCTGAGGAATGTGCAAAGCAAATATTCCCTCCCACATTTGAATTACGTTTTGACCTTATGTTTTCTCCTTTTCACAAATCTAGTATGGAATGGTATTCCTTGTATCCTAGGGAGCAAGAACAACATTTTGAAGCAATGATATACAGTGAAACTTGAATAATATTTTGTCAAAACAATTTTAGACACTACTATGTACAGATTTTGTGTATACAAATCAATCACAAGACATAATTAATTCCCCAATGCTAACTGTTAGAAAAGTTCATGGCAGCAAGAATAAGTCTTTTCTTTCCCTTTTCTGTTTTTCTTCTGTGAAATATTTATATCATAGCTAGTCCCTAAGGTCCATGCACTTTTTTGCAAAGAAACCACAAGAAGTTGAAAAATAATGCCATTTATAAGGCATAGAAGTACCTACACGAACTGGCACCCATGGGGAAAACTGAAATTGTACTATCCTGGAAAGGGAATTGAATTGGAGCCTTTTGACTTCTACCTAAGTTTGTACATTATCATTTCTCATGCTCTGTGAACTTCTGTGTGCTTGGGAAATTAAATATTAATTTCCCTGACATTCCTTATAAGACTGATTGGGAAAATGGTGTGGATAGCTATCTGGAAGAGCCAGGAACTGCTGGTGATGGATCATTTAGTTTGTTCCTTAACTTTCTATGCCTTTGTGTTTGATTGAAAGAGGCCTTCACAGAATTCAGAAAAGAAGGTAAATCAAGATTTTGACAATCAGATGTGCCCCAATCACCAGTTTCTGCTGTTCTGTACATACCATCCATCACATCAGAAAACTTGAAAATTGCATTGCCCTGGAGTGGGAATCAAGCCGGCATCTACCAATTTCTGTTTGAGCATGCTATCCATTACACCACCCAGGACAATGAAGTTCCAAGTATCTGCGTAAGAAGAATCTGAACATCTTCCAATTTTGCCAGTCGAAACCAATTCTGCTTTCTCATTGCGTAATTAATTATATCAGTATCTCAGGTATGGATTTCTGTAATCCAAAAGAAAGTAAATGGTGGCACCTTTTTTAGTAAGCTCAATTTATTCTTTAAAACATATATATATATGTATATATATATATGTGTATATATATATATATATGTATATATATATATCATCATGGGATGTAAGGTCAGGTGATGCGTAACATCACAGCCTCTCCTTGACAAATGTCAACCCCGCCTTCTCGTGGTGCATCCTGTTCCCACTAAAGGGGCTCTGACGACCGCCAATAGCGGTATAACTATACCATCGGGATCAGAGGAAATGCTATCCCACACTCACCAACCCGCTTGGCCAGCGTGGTGAGTTATGGCCAAACACCTCCAAAATGACTCTACAACTTAAATCTTGGCCCTCAGTCTCCGGCAGCTGGAATGTACCTGGCCAAGGCAGCGGCCAGTGCGACATGAAGGCAGAGGGTGCTAAGAATCCCCGGAGGACCGGACTAGGCTGCCATTTGATGCTGACCTTGGCTACCTATAACGGACGCTCCCTATCTTTTGATTCAAGGCTTCTTGAATTGGAAGAGGAACTACAAAGGATCAAGTGGGACATCGTCGGGCTAAGTGAGGTAAGGAGAAAAGGAGAAGATCTCATTGAACTGAAAAGTGGACATCTCTTCTATTATCGTGGGACAGATACTGGCAGAACTAGTGGTGTTGGATTTATAATAAACAAGAAACTGAAGGATAAAGTGGTAGAAGTTGAAAGTTCCTCTGACAGAGCTGCACGACTCGTTATCCAACTATCGAGAAGATACCAGGCTCAGATTATTCAAACTTATGCACCCACCACAAGTCATCCTGAAGAAGAAATTGAAGAATTTTATGAGGAAATTCGTCATCTAAATAATAAAGGTAAGCAGCACTTGAAGATAATTATGGGAGATTTCAATGCAAAAATAGGGCAACGGCAACAGAATGAAACTTCAGTAGGTAAATTCAGTCCACGGCAACAGAAACCAGCGTGGAAATACTCTCGTTGAGTTTGCAGAGGCAGAAGGATTTTTCATCTTGAACTCCTTTTTCAAGAAAAAGCCACACAGGAAATGGACATGGAGACATCCAATTGGGACGACAAGTGAAATTGATTTTATTATGTGTAACAAAAAATTCGTCATCGAAGACTGCAGTGTGCTGAACAAGTTCAACACAGGTAGTGACCATAGATTGGTGAGATGTAAGATGCACCTCAACACTAAACTGGAACGTGGCAAGCTCATAAGACAAACAAAATGTATTGACATAACCAACCTTAAAAAACACCATAATACTTTCAAGTTGGAACTGAAGAACAGATTCTCTGCTTTAGAAGGCCTAACATCAGAAGAAGTGGATATTTCGGAAGTTAACAGAAAAGTAACCAAAGCTCTAATGGAAACAGCAACAAAATTAGCTGGGTCTAAGAACAAGTTGCATGTGAACAAATTATCAGGAAAAACCAAAATGTTGATGCAAAAAAGAAGAGAGATGAGGACAACTAAAGAAGATGTGACTTCCAAAGTGGAATATATAGAGCTATGCAAGACAACACGAAAAAGTATCACTGAAGACGTAAGGAAATTCAACTGTGAGCTAGTGAGGAAAGCAATTGAAAACAACCAAAGCCTTAAGATAGCAAAGGGACATCTCAGTAAGGGAAGAAAACAGATTATGGCTCTGAGAAAAGAAGATGGTTCTATAACAAGAAATAGAGGCGAAATTTTGACAAGAGTGAAAGATTTCTACTCCAAATTATATGAAAGGGATGATACATGTACTCCAGACATCATGAAAGGTACCAGAGTTCTTCCAGTCCTCCCAGCAGAAGTTGCTCATGCAATCAAGAACATGAAGCGGGGAAAGCTCCAGGAGAAGATGGAATTACTATAGACATCATACAAGAAGCAAGTGGAGAAATTGAAACAGTACTCGCCCAAATTTTCACTCGATGCCTTAATGAAGGGAAAGATTCCTGAGGATTGGAACAATGCTACAATGATCCTGCTACATAAAAAAGGTGACATTGAGGATCTCAGGAACTACAGACCTATCAGCCTCCTATCAGTGGTTTATAAAATCTTCACTAAAGTTCTTTCACACCGCTTGAAGCTAACACTGGACATGGCTCAACCGAGAGAACAAGCTGGATTCAGGAGTGGCTACAGCACAATAGATCATATCCACGTACTGAGAGAACTAATTGAAAGAGCGAGGGAATATGAACTTCCATTGTGCATGGCTTTTATCGATTATGAAAAAGCCTTTGATTCGGTGAAACCATCAGCAGTTACCACGGCTCTGAAATCCTGCGGTATTGAAGATGCATACATTAATATTATTAATAACATCTATGAAAATGCAAGTGCAAAGATTCGGCTGTTTGAAAATACAACACACATAAAAAATTGGAAAGGGAGTGAGACAAGGTGACACCATATCTCCGAAACTCTTTAATGCCACATTGGAAAATGTCTTTCAATCACTGAACTGGGAAAACAAAGGGATAAAGATTAATGGAGATTATCTAACCCACCTTCGTTTTGCTGATGACGTAGTCATTTTTGCAACTAGCCCATCAGAGCTGCAGAGTATGATCCAGGAACTTGCTGACAAGAGTAAAGAAGTGGGATTAAAAATGAACTTTCAGAAGACAAAAGTGATGTTCAATGCTTTTACAAGAAATGAAGATTTATCGATTGATGGAGAAAAACTGGAGATAACAGATACGTATGTTTATCTTGGACAGCAGATATCAAGTGAGGGTCACATTGATGAAGAAATTAATCGGCGTAAAACTTGCCTGGGAGAGCTTTTGGAAGAAACAGCATAATTTTCAAGAGCAATATGCCATTATGTCTTAAAAGAAAAGTGTTTGATCAATGCATCCTTCCAGTGCTTACGTATGGTGCAGAGACGTGGACCTTAACTAAAAGAGACATACAAAGGCTGCAGACAACTCAAAGAAGCATGGAGAGGTGCATGCTTGGTATAACCAGGAGAGATAAGAAGAGGAACTCGTGGATCCGAAAAATGACGAGAGTGGAAGACATCATGATCAGAGTTAAATCCCTGAAATGGCAATGGGCTGGACATACTGCCAGAAGAACAGACCATAGATGGACAGCCGAAATTTTAGATCATCATCATCATCATCATTGTCAACCATTATCAATCCACTGCTGGACGAAGGTCTCCCCAAGTTTCCTCCACAACGGTCTGTCTTGTGCCAGTCTCCTCCATGTCACCCCTGCATACTTTCGAATTTCATCCACCCATCTCCCATGTGGTCTTCTTCTGGGTCTTTTCCTGTCCCTTGGAATCCAATCTAAAATTTCGGCTGTCCATCGATGATCTGTCCTTCTGGCAGTATGTCCAGCCCATTGCCATTTCAGGGATTTAACTCTGATCATGATGTCTTCCACTCTTGTCATTTTTCGGATCCACGAGTTCCTCTTCTTATCTCTCCTGGTTACACCAAGTATGCACCTCTCCATGCTTCTTTGAGTTGTCTGCAGCCTTTGTATGTCTCTTTTAGTTAAGGTCCACGTCTCTGCACCATACATAAGCACTGGAAGGATGCATTGATCAAACACTTTCTTTTAAGACATAATGGCATATTGCTCTTGAAAATTATGCCGTTTCTTCCAAAAGCTCTCCAGGCAAGTTTTTGTACGCCGATTAATTTCTTCATCAATGTGACCCTCACTTGATATCTGCTGTCCAAGATAAACGTATGTGTCTGTTATCTCCAGCTTTTCTCCATCAATCGATAAATCTTCATTTCTTGCAAAAGCATTGAACATCACTTTTGTCTTCTGAAAGTTCATTTTTAATCCCACTTCTTTACTCTTGTCAGCAAGTTCCTGGATCATACTCTGCAGCTCTGATGGGCTAGTTGCAAAAATGACTACGTCATCAGCAAAACGAAGGTGGGTTAGATAATCTCCATTAATCTTTATCCCCTTGTTTTCCCAGCTCAGTGACTGAAAAACACCCTCCAATGTGGCATTAAAGAGCTTCGGAGATATGGTGTCACCTTGTCTCACTCCCTTTCCAATTTTTATGTGTGTTGTATTTTCAAACAGCCTAATCTTTGCACTTGCATTTTCATAGATGTTATTAATAATATTAATGTATGCATCTTCAATACCGCAGGTTTTCAGAGCCATTGTAACTGCTGATGGTTTCACCGAATCAAAGGCTTTTTCATAATCGATAAAAGCCATGCACAATGGAAGTTCATATTCCCTCGCTCTTTCAATTAGTTCTCTCAGTACGTGGATATGATTTAATTTACTCCTCTTTTGCCGTCTGTGTGAATTTGGAGATTTGGAAAGCGACCGTGTGGGAAATTGTGCTCCGCTCATGCAAACTGTGCCGACACTGAGGACAGAATGCACTTCTCATCCTATGAGACAACCCTTTGTTTTCCTCATTCTCTCCGGGCTTCCTTTAATTAATGTTCCCCTTAATTTCATGCACTGTTCGGTAATACATGTGTTTAGATTTTGCCCGAGAGAACAAGCTGGATAGATCATATACATATATACATACATACATACATACACACTGAGTGATCACTAAATTATGACCATCTACCTAATACTTTGTAGGTCCTCTTTTTACTCTCGGTGCAGCAACTATCCTACATGGCATTAATGGAACAAGGTGCCAGAAGGAGTTGGGAAGTTTGGCCAACCAAGCTGTGTGTAATGCAGCTTTCAATGTAGGTATGGAGATGATTGGTGTATCGAGATGCCTGATATGCCATTCCATAGTATCCCACAAGTACTCAATGGGTTTGATATCGGGAGAGTTTGATGGCCAATCAATATGCTGAAAGTCTGAACTGTGTTCCTCAAACAACTCCTGCACAACATTGGATCTGTGGGTCAGAGCATTGTCATCTTGGAAGACACTGCCACCATTCGGGAAAAAGTGCAACATTGATGGGTGTACAGAGTCGGCAAGCAGTTAACAATAGTGGGCACCAATCATTTGCTGTTCCACGTGCATCAGGGGTCCAAGTTCCTACCAGGTAAACATGCCCCACACCATGCAATCATCTCCATCAGCTTGTAATGTTGAGACCATGCAGGATGGATTGAGTGCATATTGTTTGTGTCAAATATGTACATGAACATCCATGGAGTGGAGTAAAAAAAAAAAAAAGTGACTCGTCAGACCAGCACACTGTTTTCCAGTCATCCTATGCCCAACTTGCATGATCTTTGCACCAGGTGAGTCTTTCGCACCAATGAACCGTAGTTAGGAAAGGATGCCATCTGCTGTTATAACCCGTATGTGCCAGTTTGCAATGCTTGGTCATGACAGATACTGTTTCTGGTTTACCTCTGTTGCACTGCGTAGTCAACTGTTGAACAGTGTTGCGTCTGTTGGCCTGTATAAGTCATTCTACCCAGCGCTCACCTCTCACATCAGCCTTTCACTGTCCCATGCAGGCAGTTTTGCGTCTGGGTCATTGTTTGACCATTTTCTCGCCAGTCCTAATACACTCTAACCCCACATGCCTCGCTAACAACCTACCAGTTCAGTCATTTGGGAAATCAAGGCACCCACTCTCCGAGCTCCACCAATCTATCCTTTCTCAAAGACTGATCAATCCTTCCATTTACCCATCACACTCCAAATTTTACTACCTACTGCTCCACTTACACCTTTAATATGATACATCGGTTGACTAATGACCCCCTCTCGGAAATCACTTAGTCGTGAGGCGCATCCACTTTTGATACAGGTGGTCATAATTCAGTGATCACTGGGTGTGTTTGTGTATATACAGTATATATATATATATAAGCAACAGTTTCTGATAGTGAACTATGATCTCCCACTGATGATTCACATGTGACATTTAAGATAATGTATGTGTGATGCAACCTTCATCAAGCCCCAAATATGTCATCAGTGTCATGTTTTGTAGTTGTTTCCTGGAGCCAATAGCCATGAAGTATTAATTGATGGCACTTCATAGACTCTTATCCACACCTAGAAGTAAATACTGAGCTTTCAAACAGCCTGTTTTCCTATCAGTTAACTTGTGCTTCAGAAGTTTTGAACTTAAGTCAACAATTAACTGGTCATACCATGTTTTGGATTCATTATACAATCACTGGCACTACACTGTGTTGTCCCCTGTACCATATGTTTTCATTAACAAGGTCTGCTCAGCTGGCCAACCCTTTCAGTGCACATTGGGACTAGTGATCAATTGTTTAGCCAACTTGTTTTCACAAAAAACTGATGCATTTTAATCTCTTTTACTAGTTTTTAATATTATTATAACTCAGGATCTGCCGTGTGACAATAGAAGCAGAGCAAGTGCTGTATTCCATTGCTGTATTCCATTGCTGTAATTTTTATATATTGTTAGTTATTGTGCATTGGTTTAGGCCCAGTTCATAAACTGCTGTTTTATTTCTATCAAAGCTTTGCATGTAAAAAAGGAATTCTTAAAAATATATATATTTATTGCTTTATATAGAATTTTGTATACAGTACAAATAAAATAATACCAATTATTTTAACTAACCTGAACCAAAGATGATTTATATACTCAAAAGTATAAAGTAAATGCTGTATCAACAAATGTATTTATATTAATCAAAGTAGTGTATATGTACTGTAATCTCAAATGTAGTACTTTGTGCATCACCTAAAATTTCTTTCTATAGATATTATGTTCACTTGCCATACATAATTATTGGTTTCAAGGATGCATCAAGTCATTAATTTTTAAATGTTTCAATAAGATGTACAAAGGGACATTCGCATGCTGAATCTGTTTTAAGCTGAGAGAGAGACAGATCACATCCCACAAACTTTACATCTCTAGCCATTTGAAATACTCTTATAGCCCATCACCATCTTTGCCATCATCATTTATATGTTATTCTAGGGGATTTTTACTCATGGGTTGGCTTTCTTCATCCAGGAATTTGCTTTGTAACTTCACTTTTTTTTTTTTTAAGCATTTTTTTGCTTACCTCTTTCGTCTAATTTTTTTCTTTAGTTCTTCATAGTGCACCCTTATGGTTTTGCTATATTTCAAACATAACTTTAATAATTTCAAGTAGTACTATTTTTTATGTACTGTATTTATTTGTGTGTGCTTCTCAAAAGTTATCAGAACATATCTACAGGATGCTGCATTTATAAGTTGATGAGTAATTACTTCTACACATACATCTTTCATAGTTTTCAATTTCATTTATATTAGAGAAGTCAGATAAGCTATTTCAGTAGGTAATTAAATTACTGAAACTGTTTTATTTTAAAACTGCATTTTACTGTAAAAATGAAATTTAACTCTGTTGTACTGAGACAGCCACTATTCTCCTGTTGATTCATACAGTTGTAAGTATGAGGCATGAAATGCATATTTAATGAGGTTACATATGTTTTTTAAAAAAAAGTAACTTGTGGATTTTAAGTCACTTCAAATTGTAGTGTGTAAATATTGTATAAATTTTGAAAAATTCAAAAAGCAGTAAATGGATTATTGTATTTGTTTATTAATAATAAAATTTAAAAGTGATGTATGAAAAATTATAGAATCTTTAAAAAATGCATGAATATAATTGTGTGAATTTATCTGCACAGTGATGGACGTCAGCAAATATGTTAATATTTCTGCTGAAGTATTTTCTGTACTTGCACATGATCATGAAATAATTTGTTAAAAGCTAAGTTTAGTTCAGGTTTTCCATATGTGCGTGAAGAAAGAAAATAAACATCTTTTAAAGGCATCTTTCTTTTTTTTTTTTTTGTTAGTTACATTAGTAGAAGTTTGTCATCATATCCTCTATTTTAAAATCAAATATATCTGATCTATAATCCTAAACTGCAAAAGAATGTATCAAACAAATATAATATTAAAGGTATTGTTTGCCTAATATTGAAAAGTATTTCACGCGTTGTCTCTCCGTGAGGCACGTGCTCCCACCAACATGCAAAATATTTTTCAATATTAGGTAAACAATACCTTTGATATTATATTTGTTTAATCTAAAGCATGTTTTAACATAAGACAACCCTTAGGGAATTGTCTCATGATATGCATGTTAAGAATGTATCAGTTCTGTTAGTGTGACATCTGCATTGTTAATCACATGTGGAAGAATCTTGAATTGAGACAGACGATCGTAACAAATACTGTCACATCTCACCACCTGAAGTTGTTATTGACTTGTATGATGAGGAGTAACTCTCTGCTGAATTTAGTAATTAACTAACATATCTTGTAAGTACAAATGGATAAAGACAATTTTTCATTACACCATTAGTAGAAGAAAAAAGCACCTCCTACATAGTAAGTACCAAACTAATATTTGAAGATATAAGGTAGAAATGTTCTTAAAGTATATTAAACTCTGAGAGAATATGAGAGTAGTGATACTGACAAAATGACCTATATGTATATATATATATGTAGAGAGAGAGAGAGAGAGAATCCTATAACTTCAAATTTGTATTGAATCCTATAAATGTTTTTCATGATAAGGTTGGCCACATGGAGATACAAGCAGCCGGCCAAAACAGATGAGCCATAGTGCGCCACATGAGCACAGGTAGTGATTTGACGGATGTTCATAAAGGACCATCAGCTACTGCACCAAGGATAGAAGAATATCAGAAACAGCAGACTTTGTAGGCTGTTGGCAAGGGGTGTACCAAGAACGGGCCGCTGGCACACCGAATATCTCCTGATGTCATAATTGTGGAGCCCCAAAGGCTATCGATCCAGAGGAGAATGTTGCCTCCATCCACTGGTAAAGGGCAATCAACGCGCAACAGTGCAGCAATTGACCACACGACATCAATGAATGCTGGGGCACCAAGGTAGTGGTACATGTCAGTGGTGGCTCGTGGATTGAAAAAATAGGTGAAGAGCTACAAGAGTAATATGAAAAGATATCTACTGTCTTCAATGAAAATCACTATATGAGGACTGACCTATTTTTTGTATATTAGATCAATTCTTCTTTCTTTTAAAGCTGCAAATTTGTCGATTATGTCGTCATAGAATGGTTGTTTCTTCATGAGCATCAATAAAATATCTTTCTGAATAGAAATATTTGCCAAAGAATCAAGTCTGTCTTGAGAAATAGTGTTTCTTGAGTAAGTTTGTATTCTTTTAAGGCAAGAAAAAACTTCTTTCCACTGACACACTTGTAGATGGAATGGTTAAAATGAGGGCAACCAATTTATGAGCTTCTGTAAAAATGTCTTTATCTTCATGAAACAATCGAAGAAGTTCTTGAGTCGATATATTCCTTAATTTTTCGTTGGTATATACAAGACTCAGTTCATTTTTAAGGCGCTAAAGTTTAGTAAATATTTTTCCGTAAAAATGTAAATTTTCAAAAGCGTGAGAGGGAAAGCTTGGATTAAATTGTTCGAATTTTGTTGTGTCAGCAAGACAAACAAATTGAAGTTTTTCACAGTCTTGAAATCGTATATCCATTTCCATAAGAATGTGGTCTAAAATTTCAAAATACAATTGTTTATAATTTTGAAAAATTGTTTCTTGTGTAAGAGCAGCATATTCCCGTTTAGATCTGCTTATTTCTGTGATTTTGCTAGCTTTTCCAGTGTTTCAAATACTTCATCGTTCATTTTATGACTCAAAATTTCACGAGTTTTTTTTTTATTTGAGTTACACTGTAGTTTATATCTAGTGATTTTTTCTGCAAAATTTCGAAAAATAGATCGGTGGGGCCAAAAATTTCATTAAATACTGTTGCTAAAAATGTAAATTCAAAAGTGTTCATATCGTTTAAAAACCACCTTGGCAAGTTGAATTATTGATTTTTTGTCTGATTGCTCACTATTTGTCAGAAATTCGAATACTTCCTTCAATTTATCCCAATCTTCAACAGTTACACTTACTAACTTCGAAGTGGAGGACCATCGAGTTTCTGCTATGGTTGGCATGCGTCTTGCGGTTGTAGATGTGAGTGTATAAGATCGCTTCACTGAGTGGTGAAAAAACGAAGGAATTCCGGTGAGGCTTGCATAAAATATACACTTTGAAATTTTAGAAAAACTCTGCTGTAATTCAAGGTTCAAACGATGTGCTAAGCAATGAACAAAAACAGCTTGAGAAAGCTTTATCCTTGATTTTTTTCTGGAGTCCATTCAAGTGTCCAGACATTACACTTGCCCCATCGTAACATTGTCCTATTAATTTGTGTTGATAATCGAATTGTTTCCAAAATTTTGTCTACCATTTTGTATAAAGCTTCTGACGTTCGATCTCCACTCACGTCGTGGAAACCCAAAACTCGCTCAGCCAATACACCTTCCGAATCAACAAATCTTATTATTAAAAAGCACTGAGAAGTCTGATTTATGTCTGTGGTGTCATCTTCTTGAATAGAAAAGCATTGTCATTCGTCTGTAAGGGGTCCGGGTTCGAATCCCGGTCAGGCATGGATGTTGTGTTTGTCTTACGGCACTGGCTCTCTCCCTTCCCTGGAACCAGTGACCCTAAATTAGGGACGGGCGACTGCTTATAGCCCATTGAGTTGCTCACGGTGGTCGTTAAACCTCCAATAAAAAAAAAAAAAAAAAAAAAAAAAGCATTGAACTTCATTTATTTCATTTTTAACGTGATCGTTTATATATTCAGAAATACATTCAATTAATTCATTTTGAATAGTTTTTGAGTCACCTGTGAAGACATTTTTAATTTTTTTGTATTGATTTTGAATTTCTAAAGGACTTCTTGATATCAACAATGAAAGTAATTCCTTAAAATTTCCACGATTTATCGAGTCCATGCTTTCGTCATGGCCACGGAATGCTAATTCTTGTTTGCTCAAATATAATACTGCATCAATCACTGTCTGCAGGAAAAGTCTATTTAAAAGAACGTTTTCGTTGAAATGCATTTTCAAAAGCCTAGCATTCTCTCTCAGGGTATCGGCAATGGTGTTCTGATTTTTTCAAAATTCCTTAGCATTAACTCGCATTTCAGGTGTATGCTAGAATCACCATGTTTATGAAGTGAGCGTGTTATATTTAATAAGTCTGAGAATCCGTCTTTATTCCACGCCGAATGTTTATTACTAAAAAGTAAGCAGGGCCAACAAAATAATTTTTGTGACACAGAAGTACTACAAAGCCATTTATATTCAGTAAACCAACAATTTTTTAAAATTAATATTGTAAGATTTACCGCTCTTCTTGATTTCTTTTTTGGCAACAATTGTCAGTGAATCCGTCGGTCGTCCTTGAAGTAAAATGTCTCTTTTATCTTCATCTTTCCACCGATTAAATGGAGTTTGTAATAAATTACAAACAATGTCGTTTACAGGATACATACTTTAATCTTCGGCGCCGAAAGTTAAAACACTTCACTTGCGCGCCAGATAGGAGAGGTTGACGTCACGGTTACCATAGCAACTCGGTCGAAAGTTGCAGACTTCCAAGGATTTTCATTTCGGCTCTTCTCTTGCACTGTTTTGCGTATGAGGACTTGTTATCCGTATTGAACGCGCTATGTGAATTGATATCTAATCAAAATTTTGAGTATTTTGTAACACAATAGAGACAAAAAAGAATATATTATACAAATTACTGAATAAAACTTTATTTTAAGTAAATAGGTGAAGAGGCACTTCACCTACTTCACCTGAAAAGCCGCCACTGGTACATGTCCCCAATAACAGTAGAGTGAACCCTGTCACGCATGGGTTGATGCTGCGTCAAGGCGGCCATGTTAACCCAGGTCCATCGGCAACGACGCCTGCAGTTCGCATGAGACTACCGTCATTGGACAGTGGAAAATGTTGCCTTCTCCGACAAATTGAGGTTTCTACTCGACAGAAGTGGTGTGTGGTGATGGATGTGGCATCAGACACACGAGAACCAACACCCGGTCACACTGCTGGTCGAGAACAGGCTAGCAGTAGCAGTGTGCATGTCTGGGGGATGTCTTCTTGGTATGGGACCACTGGATGGGTTTCTGTACGCCAATGGCTACCTGTCCATCCTTGCTGACCACATGCATCTCTTCATGGTGCCTACCAACAGGACAATCAGCCCTGCCACGTCACTAAGGGGTGCGTGACTGATTCTGGGAATATGACAGCAATGTCTCCAATCTCTCTTGGCCGGCAAAATCGTTTCGACCTCAATCCCATAGATCACTTGTGGGACTATTTGGATCGACAGGTTCAATGTGCCGACGCACAACCATGTCATCTTCGGGACCTCCGTGCTCTTCTGCAGTCCAAATGGGTATGTGTGCCTTGGGTAACCTCTCGAGGCCTCATTGCATCCATGCCAGGCCGTCTCGCCACTGTCTTCTGGGCCAAGGATTGTTATTCCAATTATTAGATAGGTGGTCATTTTATTCTGATACTACTGTGTATATAGGATGGCCATAAAGTCTGAAAACATAGATAATGAGTTGAGAGAGATACATGGAATTTATTCTTTCAGTCGTGAAAATGTCGTGGAATTTTTTTCTCTAAAAGAGTATGGACCCTTGGATGTTGTAGCAAAGTGGTCATCATATGAAAAATTGTTTGGCCTGACTGTAAAAGAGAACTTTGCAAAAATTTGACTCAACTGAAGATGTTAGTGTTTCTTGCATTGTTTGTACATTAGCTAATGTAGCAGCTCGGAAACTCCAGACAGCTCGTTTCCAGAGAATATTGATTTCATTAAGTTGGTTGAGTGTATAAAGGGGGAGGGGGTATAAATCCTATGCAGAAAATCAAGAAACTGTAGTACAGCTAGCCCTTATTAAGCTTCTCAGCTAAACTGTGTGTTTGACATTTATCAACACAGTTCTGAGTAACAAGATTTCTGCATTGAAATTATTGTAGAGCCAAAACATTATGGCCACCTACCTAATATAATGTTGGTCCTCCAAGTGCCACCAAAACCTGGCAAGGCATGGACACTACAAGATTTATAAAGGTGTTTTGTGGTATCCAACACTAACACATCCTTTAACTCTTGTAAATTATGTAGTTGAGCTGCTGCAGGTCAGATTTACTGTTCCAACACAAACCACTGATGCCTGGGGAATTTGGTGGTCAGGGAAATTACCTGAATGGCTTCCTCGTGTTCTACGAACAATCCACGCAGTGGAGCATGGCCCATGATCCTGCTGAAAGAAGGCACAACTAGAGGGGAATACTGCTGCCATGAAAGGATATACCTGGTCTGCAATGATGTTTAGGTAAGTAGTAGACATCATAATTTCCTGCACATTAATTACGACCAGGGTTTTCCAGCAGAGCATTGCTCAAAGCATTACACATCCTTCACCGGCTTATTTTCATCCCACGGCGCATCCTTGTTCCAATACTTCCCATGGTAAACTACGCCCGTGTACCAGCTGTCTACATTGTGCAACAGGAAACAATTGGACCTGACGACCATCTTCCAATCATTTAAGGTCTAGTTTTGATGCTCGTGTACCCATTATAGGCATTTTCGACAGTGAACTGAGATTAGTATGGACAGCCTGAGGTGTTACCCAGCCTTTCCTTTTGGCAGGGTTTGATGTACTACTGTGTTGGGACATGTTACTCTCATCACCAGCAAGTTGCGCCACAGTATCCCTTCTGTTGGCTCGTACCATACGGTATAGCCTTCGCTGGCATCTAGCATTGGTGAGTCGTGGTCAGCCCACACTTTGCTGGCGGTCTATGGTCTTTTCTTGCTCGGACCACTTTTTGAAAGTACTAAACCACGGCTGACTGTGAGCAGCACCTCACAAGCTTTGCTGTCTCGGAAATGCTCTGATCCAGTCGTCTGGCCACTACACTTTGGCCTTTGAAAAACTCGCTTAAGTTCTCTGCCTTTTTTATCTGAAGAACAAGAATAACTGACTAACAGAGCTCATGATCAGGTGTTATCTATACCATTTCATAACCTCCATGTGCGCTATTGTTTACCTGCAGTTCCTTCGATTTGCATAAAGATGTGCTGGTCATAATGTCTTGGCTCTTTGGTGTATCATGAGTATATTGCTTGCACATATGCAAATATGAAGTTTGCCTTCTTGAATAGCTGTAATGTATGAAAAATCTATTTGGTGGCATACATATATAAGAATACAATGCAAGCTTTCACACAACAGATGGGTGGCTTCATCAGACAGTAAGCTGTCTAAAGTAAATGAGCTAATTAAAAATTCAAAACTTAATGCAAAACGTGATAAATGCTTTGATTAAATCTCACACAGACTACTATCACGGAACACCCAAAAGAGCCCGCCAAATAGTAGGAAGGTTGGTGGAAATTTCCTGGTTGCAAACCTTTAGGTTGGTAAGAATCTCAACCATTTCCATATATGCCATGGCTCTCACATTTGTATACGAAGTTATCTTTATTTCATCCAATTTAGGGATAGCAGCATGGATCTTAACTCATGCTGAAGTGATGATTAGTTTGCCTTGCTTCACATCATGCTTGTGCTCAAGAAGTCTTAACTTAAAAAAGACAGCTTGGTCATACCTATATGATACTGCTGATCATTTGCATAACGAATCCAACAGAAGAGGTTAGAGATCTCAAACTATCAATCTCAGGTTCACATGCAGCTTGGTACGGATAAAAGCCCTTTTGGTTCTATATTTTGAAGAGAGCATATTTGTGGGCATGCAGATGTAGAGAGAACGTTTGGCACATAAGTAGGTTTGTACTGGTGTGAAGAGCTTCACTTTAAGTTTTCCCAAACATGGCCTGACTGATTTGAGCATGTATATGGGATGCTATCTACAGCCTGTACGGTGATGTCTGAAAGCAGGATTCATTGCTAGTTCTAAATATTTCCACTAATACAAGGATGCGCTTATTGCCGCCTATTATATGTACTACCTCAGTTACAAGCCAAAAGACACAGTGACCAATAACAATTATTTTTCTGGAGCTAGATGTGTTTCGGAACATTCGTCTGGAACATCATACTGAACAATCTAAGACTGCAACAAAAAAGAAAACAGAGTAAAATGCGTAACAAGCTGGGTAATTAGTTAGTCATCAAAATAAATCTCTAGTTGTCCCATCACAAATTATTTTTGCACTGAAAAAAAGGAAAAACACACAAAAAAGAGGGTAAGAACTGGAATAATGTTAGAGCTGGCGAGTTAATCTGAATGAGTTACCGAATAGCATATACTGAATTACACCAGTCATTCAAGCAATTGACGAGGGTGGGGTGATTAGCTACGGAAATCAAAATATAGAAAATCTGGAATTTATGAAAGTAAATGATTTCCCCCAAATGAATGTGTATTCAATGAAAGGGAAACTAATTTTCACAGCTTATTTTAAAACTTATAAACAACAACAACAAAGAAAAAACGAAATTTTTAACTACGTATGTTTGTTAACGCTTCACGAGTGGCGGCATTGGTAATTTCAAAACATAAACATCTTACACTATCAGAGCTAAAATATTACTGCAACATGTGATGTTATCCACAAATGTCATTGTTTACATAATTTATTGCACAGGAAGTAGACCTTTTGTATGGAATACTATGTAGAATTCTGAGAGTGCGAGAATGTTTACATTTTCAGATTGCAAATGGTGATGCGCTTGAAACACTTGCAAACATACATACATAAAAAATTTCTTTTCTTTAACGAAAACAAAACAAAAAAAGTTCTATGGTGTGGGGAAAAAAAAACTATTGGTAACCACTTTAAACTTGCTGTTTCACAAAATAAAACAGAAAATAGCCCAGTTAAAGGTCTGGAAGCTGAAAAAAAATTCCGTGCCTACCATTCTATGCAATTACTAAACGAAAAAAATTATCTACTTGAACAAAATAAGAAGAAAGCCCACAAGATCCGAAATTCAAACAGAGAATACCAACAATGAAGTTGCTCGATTAGAGACAATAACTTGAGTACGTCAAAGAAAGCTTAGAAATCCACCCACAAAATACATTCACATCATCTGCTAAGAATAGCAATATTAGGCTTATAGCACCACCAGACGAAAAAAACCAGAACTACTCACAAGTGGTGATTCCTGGTTTATTCATTGTTATTCTTCTCATAGAACACGCCGTAGAGAGCGTCTCTTCGTGCTCAATTGAGTCAGGCTGTAGACAGCATCTCTTCATACTCAATCAAGTCCGGCTGTGTCCCAACGAGAATTTCCAAGAAAGGCAATGAATCATTAGTCTCACACTCCATGGTGAATTTAATTTATCTATGTGATAATTTGAGCGCAGTTCAGAATCGCTGCACAATCTCTCTCCCATGGGTCCAAACAAAGAAAATGTCATTGGTAAATCTGAGCCATACATAAGGGGTCAGTGTTTCTGTGTAAGGACATAGCTCTCCAGAGAATAAAGAACAGCCTCGGCCAAAACTGCTGATAGGGAGCAGCCCACAGGGACACCTCTATTTTGCTTTTTAATATGAGCTTGGAAACTGATATAATTTGACCCTATTCTTTAAGGATTTTGCCCTTTTTTTTAATTGTAATTCCCAGCTTAATATATTCCACACACACACACACACCCCTCCTATGTTATTTGTATTTCCTTTGATTATTTTGAAACTGGAAGGATGCAATATAATTTACTCTTGTAATAATATATTTACCCTTTTTATATGTAATATATGTACACTACCAGACAGAGAAAATGCTACACCATGAAGACGTGAACACAGCGCGATGCGAATTGCGGGGTGGGTGCACATGAACAAGTTATGCAAATGATCGCTTTTTGCAGGCCAGTTGCATGAACGGTGTGAGGGATATAAGCAGACAACCAGCCCGTGAGGCCGTCAGTCAAGACGTCACGGCTGCGAGAAGTGAGTGGTTTTGCTGTAACCGTGTCTGGAGAACGAACAATGGGTTCCAATGCCGTTAAGACGCTGTCATATGCGATTTCATCAAACGGATGAGTTCACAAGAGGTGTCATCGTAGGCCTTTGTACTGCCGGATGGTCCTTGCATGATATTACAGAAGAAATGCAATGTGATGCCACAACCGTCGGTTGCATTGAAAGACAGTGGTCACAGGAAGGATTTGTACAACGTTGTAGAGGACACAGAGGTCCGAGCGCACTGATCGTCGAATTCGACGCCATGCCGTAGCAGATCCACAGGCCACAACGGTCGACATTTTGCGAAGTGTACGGGGAGGCTTGGATGCTTCAATATCGACGCAGACAGTGTCTGGTTTGCTGTCCAGCCATTAGTTACGAAGGCTACCCATAACAGCGAGCCATCGTCATCACCACTTGGTGTTCCAGAGCTGTGCGGGGTGCTGAATGGAACAGTGTGGTGTTCAGCGACGAGTCGCAGTTCTGTCTCACCACGGATGATCGCCGTGTGAGAGTCTGGAGGCATCACGATTCCACACGACCTGGCAATGTGGAATCGTGATGTGGGGTGCTATCAGCGCCAATACCCGCTCACTGCCGGTACGCATTACGGGCACAATGACAGCACGCTGCTATGTTGACGAGGTGCTGCAGCCCGTCGCACTACTGTAACTGCAGGGCACCCCAAACACTGTTTTTCAACAGGATAACGCCCGGCCACATACCGCTCGGATCAGCCTGAATGCTTTACACGGTGTGATGTTTCCGTGGCTAGCACAATACCTTGACCTCTCGCATTTGTGGGACACGATTGGACGTCGGTTGAGTACCGTCCCACCCCCGCAAAATGAAGGTGAACTGTGGACTCGGATCAACACTGCATAATCCACGATTCCCCAGGACTCTATTTGGACTCTCATTGCCTCGATGCCACGTGTCAGATTCAATGCTGTAATAGCCCAAAATGGGAGCAACACTCCTTAATGATCATCTTGTATATTCGGCCACTGGAGCCCAGTCTGTATGTGACAATTAAATCATTTGTTCAGGACTTGCTTGGCTATCTGTGTGTACAATTTGGTCTGTTTTTGACCATTCCTTCATGGTGTGGCATTTTATCTTGTCAGGCAGTGTATATATATATAACGATAAAACATATACAGTATATAAAAGCAATAAAACATAAAAAAAACAAAAGAATAAAACATACAAAGGCAAAAAAATAAAACATAAAAAAACAAAAAAATAAAACAATAACACAACATATACACTGGTGTGCAAAAATTAAAGAAGAAGAGGAGAAATTAGCATAAAAGCGAAACGAGCAGGTAGGCATGCGCATATATGCAGCATGACGTGGGGGTGGGAGGAATGTCGGAAGGGTATAAAGCACACGGGCGGTGTACGCTCAGCAATTCGGTGAAAGCTATTGCACGGTGTACATCGGTTTGAACGACGTCGAGTAGCTGCCACCGTGTGATATGGCCAACAGGTAATCCAGTAGACGACATCTGGATGACTTTACCCCAGGTCGCGTCATTGGGAAGTTGGAAGAAGGTCGAAGTGTGACTAGGGAGTTCGGGATCGCTCACAGCATCATTTCACGAGCTTGGAGAGCATTTCAAACGACAGGAACAGCTGCCAGAGAGTTTAGCAGTGGTTGTCCACGAGCAACGACGATAACGGACGACCGGCATATTGTCCTACAGGCGAGAAGAGACAGACGGCAGACAGGGGAGAAATCTCAAGGCACATGCAACAGATAACTGGACGTCCGTTATCGCGTTTTACCACCGGTCAGGAGGCTGCACAAGTAGGTATATTTGCACGACGACCAGTACGGTGTGTGCCATTAACGCATGCTTATCGGAGACGGCGGTTTCTGTGGTGCCAGGAACACAAGAACTGGACACATCAGCAATGGGGTCGAGCTCTCTTTACGGATGAGAGCCGATTTAGTCTGACGAGCGATTCTGGACGTATACACCCCTGGAGAGAGCAGGGAAACACGTAATCACACCTCCAACATCATCGAAAGGGACCGGTTTGCAGGTGGCGGCGTTCTCGTTTGGGGTGGTATCATGCTTGGTAGCCGTACTGACCTCCACATCTTCCAAAGAGGTTCAGTCACTGGTGTCCGCTATTGTACCGAGGTTCTTCTGTCTCACGTGCGTCTGTTTAGAGGTGCTGTGGGTCCTGATTTCTCTTCACGGACGACAACGCTACACCTCATCGTACAGTGGCTGTCGCAGAGCTGTTGGAGAGTGATGATATTCAACGCATGGATTGGCCCGCAAGGTCCCCGGACCTAAATCCAATCGAGCACGTGCGGGACCTTCTCGGGGGACGCTTGGCAGCAGATCACCAGCCGCTAGCAACGATTCCGCAGCTGTGATTGGCGCTACAAGAAGAATGGGTCGCGATGCCTCAACAGCTCCTTGACAACCTTGTCCTCAGCATGGACAGACGTTGTAAATCTTGCAACGCAGTCAGGGGTGATCATATTCCCTACTAAAGACTGGATTTTCTTGGCAGCCACCTGTCACATGGACGCTTCTGTCTTTTGTCCAGTTGTGCTCGAAGCTACCTTTTCAATAAAGTGCCTTTGTATACTTTGGATTCCTTGTTTGGTCGGTTGTGCTCACTTGTCCCATATTCTTACATCTTGTGGATCTTATGGCATGATTCGAGTCGATGTGGAGCACTTCTGCACGACGTTACATTCAAAAAACCATCTCCTCCTTAATTTTTGCACGCCAATGTATACAAAAACATAACAGTAATTTTATGTAACAATATAGTAAATATGTATATGTAACTATACACTAAAGAGCAATTGAATTAGAGATACCTGTCTAGTAACGTGTAGCACCACCTTTCGTCCTGATGACGGCGGCGATTCGTCTCGGCATGGACTCGACAAGACACCGGAAGCGTTGGAAAGCCATACGGATCCACGACCCCTGAAAAAGCTCCCACAGTTCACGAAAATTTAATGGAGAGGGAGGTCAGAGCCTCGAACATCTCTCTGTGTTGCATCCCAGATGTGCTCGATGGGATTGAGGTCAGGTGACCTAGCTGGCCAAGGAAGCGAGGTCACGTCAGTGGAGTGTTCATCCAACCTTTCGGATACAATTCGGGAGCGATGGCACGGTGGTGCATTGTCTTGTTGCACGATGAGGTCCCCAGTGGGATGTTGAAGACGCACAAACGAGAGTAAATGGTCGTCCAGGATATCCCGGTAACGTTGACCTGTGAGGGACGATGTCACACGTACCAGGGGTCCCATTTTAGTCCACGTAGACAGTCCCCAGACGAGAATGCCACCCTCACCAGCTTGAAGAGTATCCTGCTGGCAAGAAGGATCCATCGCTTCATGTGGTTTGCGCGCCGTACTCGTATCCTGCCATCCGCATGTACCAACGTGAATCTCGACTCATCAGTCCAGGCAACATTTTCCCACATGTCTAGGGTCCAGTGGCGATGTTCCCGCGCCCATGCTAATCTTTGCACCCTATGATGTGCGGTCAGAAGCGGTACCCTCGTGGGACCATGGCTTCTGTACCCCATAGCGAGGAGATGGTTCTGGATGGTGTGGCTGCTTACACGTTTTTGTGCACCAGCGTTAAATTGCCGAGTGATTTCTTGCACTGTGGCCCGTCTATCCGCTGTTACAATGCGAAGTAGCTGACGATGACCCCGCTCATCCACACGCTGTTGTCCACGGCAGTTGGCCCTTGCAGGGATGGTTTTACCGGATTCGATGTACTCACGGTGCACCCATGACACAGTAGATCGTGAAAATCCCAGTGCCTGCACGACTTCCAAGATGGAGTGACCCATTCGGCTGGCCCCGATAATTTGCCCACGATCAAATGCGCTTAGATCCTTCGTCTTACCCATACTGCGTCAGTCTCTTACTGATTCCCGTCGCATCACTCCTTATATTTTCGGATCGCTGCATATGTCATGTCGTTTCCGTTTACAGGTTCGTACACAGCACCACATTTGCATAACGCCAGCTGTCTCTAATTCAATTGCTTTTCAGTGTATTTACTCTGCAAGTTATATAACAGTTTAGTATTGGAAGGATGCACTGTTAGTATTGGAAGAACAAACACTGACATGCAGTTCCCAAATAGGACAATCATTTTCCCACAAGAAATCCAAGACAGGTACACTGCTTTCATTTTGTTGTGGTCTACATCACTTTCACTATTTATCTGATACCAGTTAAATACTTGAAGACTCAAAAGTTTTAATATTTAGGGATATGCTTCAAGGTTGTAAAATGAATGAAATGGAACACACCGGAGTAGGCATGATTAAAACAGCACAGGCATAGTTGGATATTGGTGATACATTTTCAATTCTATGTGCAGTTCTTTACTATTCCAATTTTACTATGGTTTCCATTGCTTTATTATTTTTTTTCATTGTTACATGTAATTCATTCATTCATTCATTCATTCATTTATTCATTTTTCAGTTGCCACATATTACAATTTAAAATTCAAACAATATAATCAATTACAAAAAATGTAGCAACCAGGAGGAGGAGGGAAAAGGCCGTAAGGCCTGACATAGCCCTCCCACCCCTAGTACTAAAAAAAAAAGGACACGAACAACAAATAACAATACAAAAGACAAGTCAAAGGCACATTGAATATAACTGAAAGATTAAATAAATACATAAGTGTATGTAGATGCAAGGTCTATTCATAAGCCGTGAAATCAATCCAGCGATCAGATCAGGTCAACTCAGCACTAATTGAGAGAATTGTTAATAAGGTGATGCTTGAGTTTTTTTTTAAATAGGTCAAAATTGTTAATAGATTTTATGTCATAAGGCAATGAGTTCCAAAGTTTTGGACCCGAATAATTAATATTCATTTTAATTGTTTCTGTCCGAGGGAAATTAGGTATGAGTGTTGATCGATTCCTGGTTTCATAAGTATGAGTACGAATATTTAAGGATATTAAGTCATTTACACATAATTTGAGTTTAATACTTTAAATTCCGAATGCAAAGAATCAAACTGCTGTTCTTTGATTCTCTTATATGCAACTTGAAGATGACAACTTTCAAAAAATTTATAGCTATTACTGGTAAGCCGTTAGCACAACTAAAATGGCATGTGTACGGTAGAATTTCAGTTATACGTGTTCAGTTCTGTGCTGGTCCTGATAATTTTCTATAGTTTCTGTTTCTCTTTTTAATACACATTAATTAGTTCATTCATACACTGCTCAATGGGGAAATAGCAACACGGAGCTGTTGACTCATAGTTGGAAAAATTACAGAATTCAAAGAGCCGGCAAAGATGCGTAAACAATCAAAAATGGAATGTTTGAAGGTAATATTTTATACAAAAATTTTCAGTACAAAACTGGTCCACCTGAAGCAGTTATACAAATCTGCAGATGTTGAGGCATTTTGTTAATGAAATAATTAATTCTACACTAGGATACAGCATTCCAAACAGCAACCAACTAGGCATACAGCTGTTGCCCATAGCTGCTGGAGGTAGTAACCCTTAAATTTCTACACATGCCGAATAGGAGACAATGGTGCAGTGCGTTTGACAGGAACGGGATAATTACAAGCCCTGGAGACCTCCTGTAGCATCAACAGTTCTCTCTCTGTGCAGGGTTGTTTCCAGTGAATGGCAAGGATAGGTCATACGGTATGATAGGATTGATGATGACCTCAACATAGCATCTTACGGTCACAATGACAGAAATATGGACAAGAAACGTGCTACTGTTTTGCAGGGATTTCGTATGGTGGCTGTTTGTAAATGTCTCCACACCTCTTTTTTTTTTTTTTTTTTTCAAAGCGAAATAATGTAACAAAAAACGTTTTGGCTCGTTCCATTCTTTTTTTCGGCGGGAAGATATCTCAACAGAGAGGGAATGGAATAACGATGTTACAGCCACGTGAATAAATTCCACCCACCTCCTCTTAATACAAGACGTGGAAATAATAGGTTATAGGATTGAGGTGGGACAGGCAAAAGAGAGGTGACTCCGATAAAACTCTAAAAAAATCCGTGGCTGGGGAAACTTCGCAGGAAATCGTTCTTGTTAGCAAGGATCGCCCTTCTTTCATGTTCCTAGCAACTAACTCTCTTTGAACTCATGATGTCATCAGCTTCGCTCCGAGGGTAGCGCTCTCTCTCTCTCTCTCTCCCCTCTTGAAACAGGATATCCGACTACCATCTAAAGATCGATTGTCACTGGTCAATGACAGCACGTTGAAATTTTGTTAGTGACTTGTGCGTTCGTTGCATTCAGTTCGCCAAATCGCATTTTCTCGAGTATGCTACGTGTAGTTCTACGTTATCATGGAAAGTAAAATAACGAAACGCTGAAGTTATACCTCTAGTTTTAAGCAAATGGCAAATAAATGTTTTTCCGAATCGCGGAAAAACATCAAAACTTCGACGATTATTTCGGACCACTGAAGCAAACATTATTTCTAAAAACTGCGGTGAAACGCCAGAAAACAGTGAAAGTGATGCGGAAGACCCCGAAGTTTTTTCAGATGATGAGCTTTTAAAACTTTTTAATTCGGACAGTGATGTTTCCGATTTTGATGGATTTGATTGAAAAACTATGTATACCAGATATTTTCAGAATGTTGTGCGTGTATTTTTTAAATTCTTGAGTTATAAATGTTTTATAATTGGTTTAAGCGCTTTATGAATTCTTCGAGTTAATTTTTATAAAATAGGTTGTAGCGTAAGTGTTATCCTTAAGACTGAATCTTGTTTAATTAACATTTTTATTTATTATTTGAAAGATCAGGTACTATATTTTTATCTACTTAATGTTTTCAAGAATCCACCGTGATACTACTCCACCTTACTGCGAAGGTGCGGCGTTTCTGGTGATTTTTTTATTTCATTCCGCTCTTTTTTTTTTTTTTGTCGCTGCTGCGTAAACGCCAGTACGGATTATTTACCCGAAATTACGGCACATAATAATCCTCCTTGCAACTAAGAAACAGCTTTTGACTGCAGAACTTTGATATTAATATCGAATATTTGTTTTTACAAGCAGAACCTGGACTTGTCAATGAATAACACTTTTTCCTTCTAGTCCAGGGTAGTCTCCGCACCATTCCTGGTGGCAGAGATTGCGATGCAGCAACAATAGGTTTCATGACAGTCCCACGTCATGAAATCATCATCACACTGTTTCAGTGGACAACTCTGTACCCACAGCAGTTCATAAATCTGTTGCAGCAGAATTGCCAAGGCGAACAGGTTGTGAAGAGTCCCTCTAGGAAGTACACAATCTGCATGTGCTGTGGTAATGTAGCTTGGTCTACTTCAATTTCATCATGTCATTTAGTGTTTGCTCTACAATATGCTATGACACTCACTGCTGCACTGTGCCCCATCCAAGCAAAGAAGAAGAAAAAGAAAACTGGAATGGAAACAAGGAGATGCTGACTCAATTCCTGCTCCAGAGTAATGTAATTTTCAAGTTTTCAAAGGAGATGGCCACAGAGAACACAGTGAAGTAGGGCACTTCTGTTCAAACAATAATACTGTTACGTGGGCCCTTAATTTTGGGGCCCTGGGATACGAATCCTTCTTTACAAACAAAACAACAAGAACTGGTCGGAGGGATAGCTCCAAGCCTTGGATCCTTGAGAGAGAGCAAAGGACTACCACTGACAAGCTCAGAACTTAGGACAACACAGGCACATTTAATTATTTACACCGCTCATTTAGTTCTGCGAGCAAAGAGGGCGAGAACGCGCCCCGGTAAACGCAATAGCAGTTCACAAGTTCAGATCTGCGCTCCTTAAATGGCAGTTCGCTCTGTTTAGGCACAGTTCTGCTAGATGCGTGCGAAAGTGATAACATGTACAGTACTTACAGGTAGGTATCCATTATGGGTTATTGGTAATCCACATGTTTAATAACTGGCTAGCAGCAACCAGCTTTGAGATGGCGCACGCACACACTCACGGCTTCCGTAGTGTACGCACAAACTTGCTGACGAGGCGGTCAGCTGCAGGTTCCCGCGACTAGACACGGGTCAAGCCGTCGGACAGAGGAGACAGAGCCGATGAAAGATCTAGAGGGAGTTCAACCCGAATCGCTTGCATTCGTGCTGCAAACGGAACAGACTTTCTTCGGCAGATCCTAGTTGCACACTGTTCTTGGCTTCTCTTCTCCAGTGACCTCTCTACTCCCGACGCTCTTTCGAGGGTGGAAGGGATCTCTCTCAGTTGCACACATGCCTCCTGCTCGCTTGCTGTAAACAAAACAGTTCAATGTCCTCTTAACGATGAGCAGCGTGACTTACAGAGGCACTTTTGGGGAACTTCAGCTCTAAGCGATTCCAACAAACACAAAACGGATCTTGTAAAACTCTGCGCGAATGCCCTATCCAATTCGACTTCGCAACACTACCCCCACCTTTTGAAGATTGTGCGACCATGCACAGGTTCTTCGGACTGTCCCTGCCCTGCAGTCCTCTGCGCCTATTGCTGGTGGCCCTCCCCCATGTAAGGGCGGAGCCTATCTATGTGCACAACCCTGCAAGGTTTATTTCCCAATTTCACACGGTATATCACATCATTTAGCCGCTTTTGAATTTGGTATGGTCCTTCCCAGCGGCGTTGTAACTTAGGGGATCGTCCTTTCCTCCTTCTGGGTTGTACAACCATACCAAGCCCCCATCCTGAAAAGTAGCGCCGGAAGAACTCGCATCATACCGTGTCTTCATCTTTTCGGAGGCGATCTTAATGTTCTCGTGGGCGAAGTGATGGACCCGGTCCACCCTCCTGTAGCTGCGGTGGGCGTCCAACATTCCGCATATAATCGGGAATGGCTGGAATAAGAAGTACCAGCGCTTTCATAATTAGCAAATTTCTAGGGGGCGGACAATCCTCCATTTCGTAGGCTGCCATTGGGCAGCGTGCCTCACACCCAGACATGTGACCGACAGCCAACGCTTCACTCCACGCCGGAACTACAACTTCCTCTTGGACTAACACTTCTAGCCTCCTAACAGCCAGCTCGCTGCGGGAAGTATTCAATAGAGGCAATTCCTCCGCTTTCCCTTGCAGCGTTCCATCATGAAGGTTCAACACATAGCCATACCGGCGCAAGAAATCCAACCCTACAATGCATCGGTTGGAAATGTCAGCGACCACCACTGGATGTTCGCACAGCCTGTTCCCAATCTGAAACTGTAGTTCATCTGTTCCCTGAGAACTCACGTTTTCCCTGTTCACAGTACGTAGAACAATTCTCGGTTCTTGTTTCAACCGAACCGGGCTCCTTATAGTTTAGAAGAAATGTGCTCGCACAAGCGTTAGTCTGCCCCTGTGTTCAACACAAAATCACAGTCTATCCCATTGATTTTCCCCTGCACAACCAACCCATAGGTGTCCCCAAACAACCCTAAAATTCTGGCTAGTACCTCGCGGGGCGCAGCAAACTAGTCGCTTACTTCCTGCCCCTTGGAACTAGGCCTTCGATGTTTCCCAAATCTCGTGTCTTAGCTTTGGTTTCTCGGGACGGATCCCTACGCTTAGGGCACTGCCTACGGCGATGACCACTGGATCCGAATCCCCAACAAGTATTTCCACCCGATGCATTTCTTTCCCGGCGCCGCTCCGGAGATGTGAAGGACGAACAAGTAGACAAAATTCGCTGCATCATTTGCAGCATCTGATCTAGTCTTTCTTCCACTGGTGATTTTGGCCTACTCTCTTCCGCGGCTACCAATTTCACGGATTTCCGGGAGCCTCTCGACTGTCACGACGAGTCGTACTTCATCGCGTGAAGTACCGCAGATCTCAATGAATCGCAGTCAGCCATACGAACCGCATGTTGAATATCCGGGCCCAGTATAGCATCGACAAAGTGCTGTTGTGCCAGGTTTTCTAACACTTCTGGGGAGCACTGTACATACACTAACCACATCAATCGCTCTATATCTGTTGCTAGCTCCTGCAACGATTCATGAGCCTCATGCCGGCGGTTTTTCAATTGAATTACCTTCAGGTGCTCATCTCCGAATCTCATCTCTAGCACTGCGATCGTCGCCCCGGTGGCGCAGTGGTCTAAGGCGCTGGCCTCTGATCATTCGTCCGTGAGGGGTCCGGGTTCGAATCCCGGTGAGGCATGGATGTTGTGTTTGTCTTACGGCACTGGCTCTCTCCCTTCCCTGGAACCAGTGACCCTAAATTAGGGACGGGCGACTGCTTATAGCCCATTGAGTTGCTCACGGTGGTCGTTAAACCTCCAATCAAAAAAAAAAAAAAAAAAAAAAAAAAAAAAAAAAAGCACTGCGATCAGACAGTTATAATTAAGCCTGTTTTCCTCAGACAGTTTGCAATACATCCACCGCAGGGCTGCGAAGCTCTGCCGCTAAACTGCAGGCCCTCTTGCATTCGTTCCATTTATTTGCCTCTGTGATTAACTCAAACTGAGTTCTGTAAACATTCCAACTTGATTTACCGTCAAACGGGCTAGGTTTTATCCTAGAGGATTTGAAGGAATCCGCGATCAGAGCTGAAGCTGCCCCCAGTTGCCTCATAGCAATTTTATTTTCTAGGGCCTTCACTTTCTCTGCGAAGTGTCCGTGAGGTTACTTTTTCCTCGACTATTTTCATTTCCACTTTCAATATGTCTGCGAAAACCTAAATTTTCTTTCTTAACAGCTTCTATTTCTGCTTGCACATTCCTATCCTCGGCAGAGAGTTCTTTACGCAATTTCGAACGTATTGGGTATATAAATAAGTGTTGAAGGATTTTTGTTCGGTGTCGTACTTATTACTGCTCGCATGTATTTAAAGGTGGCAACACTGCGATATCGCAGTGCGAGACACCAGCTGTCAGAGTCAGTATACGACGTTCGATTGAGGTGCGAAGACGTATTTGTTTTACTCGATGGAAAATGGCAACTTTCGTCCCGACAAAACATCATTTGCGGGAAGTGTTAGTGCATTACTTTATTGTCAAGAAAAGTGCTGCCGACAGCAATCGCTTAATGTCAGAAATCTATGGTGAACATTCCCCATCCATAAAAACATGTGAATATTGGTTTAGACGATTCAAAAGGAACGATTTCGATGTCAGTGACAAAGAACTTTCTGGACCACCCCAAAAAATTGCTGATACCGAATTGGAAGCTTTACTCGACGAGGATCCGTGTCAGACCCAAAAGGAACTAGTGGCAGCATTAAATGTTAGTCAACCATGCATTTCACAACGTTTAGCTGCCATGGGAATGGTGCAAAAAGAAGGGAATTGGGTTCCACATGCTTTGCGGGAAAGAGACCTTGAACGTCGAAAAACTATTTGCGAATTGCTGCTTCAAAGGCAAAAAAGAAAGTCAAAATGCAATATCTATGGTTCAAAGGTATGGATTTTGTGTATCTGATGGGACCAGAAGGGTGTGATCCACTATGAACTGCTGAAACCGTCAGAAACTATTACTGGTGATCGGTATCGAACCCAATTAATGCATTAAAAAATGAGTTCTCACGCAAAAACGGCCGGAATGGGAGACTAGACACAACAAAGTCATCTTACATGACAACGCAAGACCACATGCTTCTCGACCTGTGAAAAAGTACTTAGAAGGATCCGACTGGGAAGTTCTACCCCACCCACCATATTCGCCAGATATTGCGCCATCAGATTACCATTTGTTCCGGTCGATGCAGTCAGCACTTTCTGGAGAATGGTTTAGTTCTTATGAAGACATCAAAAATTGGCTGGACAACTGGATCTCTCTTTTTTTTTTTTTTGATTGGAGGTTTAACGACCACCGTGAGCAACTCAATGGGCTATAAGCAGTCGCCCGTCCCTAATTTAGGGTCACTGGTTCCAGGGAAGGGAGAGAGCCAGTGCCGTAAGACAAACACAACATCCATGCCTGACGGGATTCGAACCCGCACCCCTTACAGACGAATGATCAGAGGCCAGCGCCTTAGACCACTGCGCCACCGGGGCGGCCTGGATCTCTTCCAAGGAACCGGAATTCTTCTTTCGGGGCATACGTTCACTGCCCGAAAGATGGGGTAAAGTTGTAGTTTCAGAGGGAGCATACTTCGATTAATATTAAAATATTATTTCTGTTCTCCAACAACGTGTTTTGTTCACCTCAAATCCCTCAAAATTTATATACCCAATACATTGTTAATTTTAAGCACTTCGGACTCTACGTGTTTCCGAATCTCTGTTACGGAAGCCTCATGCTGATCTAATTTTGCGTCAACACTCTGCTTAAGCTGCTTCGAACTTTCCTGCATTTCGGTTTTGTGTTTCTCTAAAAGTTCAGTTAGATACAGCTGGGTAGCAGACTGCTGCTTTTCAAGTGATGAAAGCTTTTCCTCTTGCGTCTGCATTTTCTCTCCCAGTTCTCTCGTGTGTGCATTCAGTTGAGCAGTAAAATACTGCGCTTGAGCATTCAACTGGGTGGTGACGTTTTGTGTCTGCGTGTCGAATTTTTTTCTAAGTCCTCTTTTTGAGCTTTGAACAGTTTAGTGAAATTACGGTTCTGCGCATTAGACTTCTCCGTAAATTCTTTTTGCTGAGCATCCAGCCGCTCGTTCAACTTCTCCAACAAAGCAGTAACTGCTTCCATTTTCTATTTTGAAAATTAGCTCAAAGAAGCTCAAAAAAATTGGGTGTTCTATCGCTATTTTTTTTTTCCAGAGAAAACAAAAACTACTGTGCCCTTGATATCTCAGCTAGCATAAGAATGTAGCAGTAGCCCACTCCTGACACCATGAAATGTTACGTGGGCCCTTTATTTTGGGGCCCTGGGATACGAATCCTTCTTTTAAAAAAAACCAAGAACTGGTCGGAGGGATAGCTCCGAGCCTTGGATCCCTGAGAGAGAGCAATGGACTACCACTGACAAGCTCAAGACTTAGGACAACACAGGCACACTTAATTATTTACAACTATTTACAAATAATTTACACTGCTCATTAAGTTCTGGGAGTGAAGAGGGCGAGAATGTGCCCCGATAAACGCAATAGCAGTTCACAAGTTCAGATCTGCGCTCCTTAAATGGCAGTCCACTCTACTTAGGCACAGTTCCGCTAGATGCATGCGAAAGTAATAACATGTACAGTACTTACAGGTAGGTATCCATTATGGGTTATCGGTAATCCACATGTTTAATAACTGGCTACTAGTAGCCAGCCTTGAGATGGCGCACGCATGCACACAGCTTCCGTAGTGTACGCACAACTTGCTGACGAGGCGGTCAGCTGCAGGTTCCCGCGACTAGACACGGGTCAAGCGGTCGGACAGAGACAGAGCCGCTGAAAGATCTACAGGGAGTTTTTTTTTATTGGAGGTTTAACGACCACCGTGAGCAACTCAATGGGCTATAAGCAGTCGCCCGTCCCTAATTTAGGGTCACCGGTTCCAGGGAAGGGAGAGAGCCAGTGCCGTAAGACAAACACAACATCCATGCCTGACGGGATTCGAACCCCCTTCGGTCGAATGATCAGAGGCCATCGCTTAGACCACTGCGCCACCGGGGCGGCAGAGGGAGTTTAACCCGAATCGCTTGCATTCGTGTCGTCAACAGAAGACTTTCTTCGGCAGATCCTAGTTGCACACCGTTCTTGGCTTCTCTTCTCCAGTGACCTCTTGACCCCCCCGCCCCCGACGCTCTTTCGAGGGTAGCACACATCCCTCCTGCTTGCTTGCTATAAACAAAACAGTTCAATGTCCTCTTAACGATGAGCAGCGCGACTTACAGAGGCACTTTTGGGGAACTTCAGCTCTAAGCGATTCCAACAAACGTAAAACGGATCTTGTAAAACTCAGCGCGAATACCCTATCCAATTCGATTTCGTTACAATACCCTTGCCTCATACGCAGGTTGCATGTCTCTGCATCAATTCCGACATTGTGATTTCTATGATTAACAATGTTGTGCATTTTCTTAGTTCATACTTTAAATTTTTTGAATTACAAATAAATTAAAATAAACTGTTCTTTAACTCTTTTATACACAACATAAAATGACTTTCAAAGAATTGGAAAAAGCTATTACCGATTTGAAATCTATCTGGAAGACTTTCAAAGCAACACACAGACTTGTCTTTTCTTTATCTATACACAGACAGAGTTCTTATGCTTCACCATACGGTGTTGAACAACATCCCTATTTTATCCTGTTTCTCTTATACATCCTGGAACTCTCCTTATAAAAAAAGTGGGAAAAAACAACTCATTCAATAATTCGTAGTGACTTTTTTTTTTTTGCATTGCATTTGTTTTAACTATATCACCCCATACCTGTACAATGTTTGACTTCATTCTAAATTCCAGTGATTGTCATTTTGCAAACAAAATGTTTATTGCTGACATAAAAATTAAAGTTATTGATAGAATATGATGCAAATTTAAAACTGACAGAAGTTGATATGGCAGAAAAATGGTGGCTTTTGCATGGTTCATACACTTTTTCAATTACAAAATTCCAGGACTTTTGGATCTTCTTCCAAGACATACGATCCAAACGCTCATACTTAAAATATAGTGAAACCATAGGTCTGTTCAACCTGCAAACCTACAACAAACAACTTCCTACATGCTTGGGCAAACTTAATACAGAAAGGAGAATGTTAAAAATGATGTCCACAGCAGCTAATCAGAAACATAAATACTTAAATACTGAAAATGTGACCAGGTTTAATATCTACTAAACACTTCTATATACAGTATCTACACTGATTGAGAAAAAAAAATTCTACTTTGGCTTTATTCAATTATTGAAACAAATTACAGAATAAAAAAAACCATAAAACTCAAAAATACATAGCTACAGTATGAGGCATTACTCTTGAAATGCTTTCATATACCACACAATCAATACATAAAATACTATTTAGATTTAATTATTTAGAAATAATACTTACATTGGAAATTTAAGGATAAGAAAATGTGAAATATTTGAAACTTTTTCAAAGGACTAAAGGGATTGTTATTTCTTAAACACATAATCATGGGAGCAAGTATCTGTGTTGCATTTTATTTAGGGAAGCGATTTTCAACATAATGATGCTGCAGCTATGTTTTAAATTTGTACTCGCCAGCAAACAAAGTATGCACAAAAATTTCCAACATGAAATGAAACAGAATAACGGGAAAACCTTAAATGCAAGGGCTGACTTAAGTCTAGTTGATCACTAATGAATGCAGTTGTACAACTGCATTCATTAGTGATCAAGACAATTTAATTGGGCATGGTTAGAAAACTAATTATAGAAGATGTAAAGTGATTATTTAGCTCAGAAAATACTAAGAAACAACTAGACTTAAGTTATATTATAAAGCAATCTGATTTCATGGCAAATTTTAACATAAAGCATTCATTAGCAAATTTCAGTAATCAAAAATACCTCCCCCTCCCCGCCAAAAAAAAAAAAAAAAAAAAAATCAGCTACTTACTTCCACCAGTGGCTAAAAAAGTATGTTAAGAAAATTAAACAAATGGTGCAGAAAACGTTTCCCATAGCAGAAGGAAGGTATTAGAGACAAAAAAAAATAAATAAATAAAAAAATAATAATATTAAATCGAACAGTTAAAAGAAGAGATATAGAAAGAAATATGATATAACTCTGCATTTTAGCAGAAGAATTTTGCATAATGGAAAAGTTGAAAACAGGCAAAAAGTATTCTTCATGGCAAAAGCTATGCTAAGGAGAAAGAGCTTTTCAAATATGTCTCCCAGAAGCAGAAATAGCAAGAATGACCTTTACAACCCCTGAAAGGAAAGTTGTACATTATTTGAAGAGGATCTTCTTATTGTAACAAAAATCTTATTCACTCTCCATCTTTATTATAGCAAATGGCATATGGGAAAAAAAAAAAATCTCAATAGGGTTTTTAGAGGCAGAGATAAGCTGCAAACAGAAGTACACAAACACCACCTAGCAGCAGAATTGTGAACCACAAACCTCCTCAAATACAAACCTAAAGTGTTTCATAAGGTAAATGGTATCTGGTATTAAAATAATTTTTTAAATCGGACATTTAGAAGTACAGATATTGGGAAAAATAGATTAAATATTAGCTGCCCCTAGTGGCAAAATTGTGCGTTATTTTGGGAAGAAAATACACACAAGGAGTTTTCATAGTTAGTAATATGAAAAAGGCTTTGTCCCGCAGATATGGCTGTAAACGGAAACGTGAACTTATGCCCTTAGTGGCGCACTTGTGCGTTAAGAAATATATGAAATTATATGAGAAACATTTCACACCAAAAATGTTCTCCAATAAAGTAAGAATTTTTCAAATCTGACTCCTAGAAACAGAGATATGGACAAAAATAAGATGTAAGTTTATGCCCCCTGGTGGAAAAATTATGTACTATTTTATGCAGGAGGTATTCTTCAAAAGTTTTCCGAGGCGAGAGGTACCGGTCCACAAAGGAATTTTGTTCAATCAAGTTTCCAGCTCAGATTTTGTTGCAAATACATCAGAAGCAAAAAAAAAAAAAAAAAAAATGCCCCCTGGTGGCCAAACCATTCTTTACCAATAATTATATATTATATGCAAAACATTTCTCCTCAAGAGCTGTATCTGACGCATGAAGAATTTTCCAAATCGGACTTTTAGAAGTGGAGATATTGGGAAAATCGTGATTTACCTTTACATTCCCTAGCGGAAAATTTATGCATTATCTGAAAAATTGACTTACTAAAATAGTCTTTGATACAAAAGTCATCAAAAGGAAAAATAATTTTTTCAATTGGATATTTAGAAGCAAATATATGAAGAACACAAGACAGACCGTTGTGGAGGAAACAACTTGGGGAGACCTTCGTCCAGCAGTGGATTGATAATGGTTGACAATGATGATGATGATATGAAGAAAATGCATTTTAAATTCGGTATGATCTCCATTTGTGCCCTCTAGCGGCAAAGTTGTGCACTGGTAAAAAAACGGAACACATGGATCGTCATTCTCACATTTTGAGCTTCCCAATACAAAAAGAATGTTACAAATAGAACTAATAATTGCAAAGATATGGTCTACCCGGTCAGACAGACAAAGTGATAAAAAAAAGTGACGCGAAAGATGCTAATAATGCAGCTTCAGTTCTCCTAACAGACAAGAAAACCAACAGCCTCCCACATTTTGCAGGGGGTTGGGAGAGAAATTTGTCAGACATAAGTTATGTCAGTAGAAAAATCCTCAACTACAAAACATCGCACAGGGACAAAAAGGCAGGAATGGATAAAATTCCAGGACATGTAACAGAATTTTAGGACATTTCCAGAACAAAATGGAATTCTAGGACTTTTCCAGGACACGTATGAACCACGCTTTTATCATATTGGCGACCATATAGACCAAATGCAATTGTGAAAAAAAGAAAAAGCCACTTGCACCCTGTGGACGGTTAGTTTCAAAGGAAAAAAGATGTTAAAGATGGTAAATTGCAATAAGGTTGAGATTTTTCTACAGATTCTTACTAAATGAACAGTGCAAATTCATGTTAACAAAATGGTAAATATAAGGAAAGCAAAAGAAAAATAAAGATGAACACAGAAGAAAACGAAATTTCATTTTCTAATGGATGGCTCCAAGTTTTTAAAGTTTGCCATCGTTTATATTAAATTAAAGTAAAGTAAATATAAAAAAAAAATCAAACCAAGTTGAAGGTAGCAAAGAAAGTACTCATATGTATACACAACCCAAATCTAAAATTAATTTTACTTTTATGTATTTATTTTCATGCATTCAGAATTTTAAAAATATTTAACCATGGAAATCAGGGATCAAGAAGGAAATATTCCTGAAAAATACATGGGATATTCATATAATTATTCAAGCAGCAATCAGAATATGACTCTGAATTGCTCTAGTTTACTGTTCACCATGAAACATCATATCAAAAAACTTGAAAATTACATCATCCTAGAGCTGGGGTCTCCCAATTTCTGTTCAAACATGCTATCCATTACACCACCAAAGTTCTACGTGACTGAAGCTAAGCAATTACAACTTAGGAATCTGAAAAACTTCAGATTTTCACTAGTTAAAGCAAATCCTGCATCATTGTGGTGTACTAAATCACTAATGCCTCAGATATGGAGAAATCCAAGGAAGAGATATTCCTCATAAATACATGGGATATTCATATAATTATTCAAGCAGCAATCATAATATGACTTTGAATTACTCTAGTTTACTGATGGGGGGGATGGTTTAACAACCACCGTGAGCAACTTCGTGGACTATAAACAGTCACCTTTCCATGGAATCAGTGGCCCTAATTTAGGGTCACTGGTTTCAGGGAAAGGAAAGAGCTTGTGCCATAAGAAAAACACAACATCCATCCATGCCTCACTGGGATTTGAGTCTGGACCCATTTTGGACAGAAGCCAGCACTTAGACCACTCACTGAGGCAGCTAGTTTACTGCTCACCATGTAACATCATGCTAATGTGATGTTACATATGGTGAGCAGTAAACTTGAGAAATTCAGAGTCACATTCTGATTTCTGCTTGAATAATTACATCATATTTAACATTTTTAATATATATATGCATGTATTCTACAGAAGTATTTTGGTAAACTCGTCTCACTTAAAGAACTGAATCAAGTTAAGTCTCTCTCTGGTCACTGGTTTACCAAACAATTGCAGAAATTCGTGTATTAAACCCGGATTACTCAGCAGATGACTGAAATTTGTGTTATGTTCAAAATTGACATGGCTACTGAGAAAGAGCTACAATTTTTTATTAATAAAAATTCAACATAACTTGTAACAAGACAGTGATATTAAGAAAACTCATCTAAAATAACACATTGAAGAACATCAAAAAATGTTGCAACAAAGAGTTATGTAAAAATATACAAATAACGAACTACATCAAAGCATGTAACATTAGCTAATTTCATGCTATTCATATTTAACCTTTACTTGATTGTACAATATACAGGCTATATACTGTGTAGAAAGTAATTTTCTTCAGTTGTAAGAAAAATTACACGATCGTATATAAGAGGGGGATGCTCAAAATTCATTCATTTAAAAGCTCGTAAGTTCTCCCATTTTGAAGTAATAGTAGCATAATTTTATTTACATAAGCTCAAAAAAAAAAAAATCCATAAACTGAAAAATGTTTGCTTTATAAAACAGAAAAACTTTGGGAATCTGGCAATAGGAAAATCTTTGCTTATCAATTAACAATCAAGCTTTCAAATATATATATATATATCTTTTACTGAAATGAATGTGATACAATACTAGAAATATATAAATGCATACTCCAATCGCCCACAGTTCAGATAACTTTAACGAAACAATTTCCACTATGTCTTAAATGTATACACACTTCCATATTTATAAAACACTGCTTGTTTCTCCTCTATGCTTAATTTGGGGGAGGAGGGGGGGGTAATGACCACCATGAGCAACTCAATGGGCTACAGGCAGTCACCCTGCACCTAATTCAGACCCACTGGTTCCGGGGAACGGAGATAACCTGGGTCGTAAGACAAACACAACATCCATGCCTCACTGGGATTCAAACCCAGACCCCCATCTCAGATGTGTGGTCAGAAGCCAGCACTTGACCACTGCCCCACTCATTGGCCTGTTTCTGCAACTGAAGTGCCATTACAGAACTAATTAAAGTGGAGAATCTGATTACCAATACTGACTAACACAGTTTTAGCAGTAGGATGTGCAGATGTCAATATTTCATGTTCTTGTGCTAAAGAGAAACTCATGATGCATCCAGGCCTCCACCTTGACACCCCACTTTTTGCACAGATGACTTAATCCCAAATCACAAGTCAGACACATTGTCTTCCAATACATGTGAATTGGAGATGGGTGAATCCTCCTATCACCAGTACCAAGTGGGTATAAAAAAAACAACAAAAAGGGAACAGAGGACAGTGGATCATCAATAAACAAACGTTTTACCCCAATGCATGCAAGAATAAAATACATCATCATTAACATGAGCAGCAGCAGAAAATCACAACTGCTTGAAGTCAGTTTTTTTTTTTTTTATCATAACATGAATAACATGAGCACAGAAGTGACCTACAGCAGCACACATGAGAGATTCCTTGTTGTCTCATCTTCAAATACCCTCCTTAAAGATGTTTGAACTGCTGCTGCCCAATGGTGCATGGTATACACGTTGAAGCAGCAACAATAAATGTGATAAGCCACAACAACCCTAATCATAGAGGTTGTAACACAGAATTTTAAAAATTCCAATGCTAAATAAAATCTTTTGTAATTTACTACCATAAGGTTTGTGCAGAAAACTGAACATGGAGATCATTAAATACGTATGCCCAGTGAAAATGCATTCATCAACCACAAATAACACTGTCACAAAATTACTAGATAATCAAAAGGGATAACAATAACAATTATGTTGTGAAAACCTATCTTTAAATTGAGTCTCAATGGCCAGAAAACTGCTTTAACCAAATAAACTTTTAGTATTTTTTTTATTTGTTTCCTGTAAAGAACTGGTAAGACTTGGGAGTTGCTTTAAAATACTTTAAGAAAGCAGGGAACAGAATGGTGAGACTGTCAAGTGACGTTGAACATTTCCAGAAGAAGCTGAACTCTATATATTTAACAAAAAAATTACATTTTAGTTAGTTTAGTATATCATAAGTAACAGTATATCACTACTGTCACGACATAATATGCACTGATGTCCTTTGACACCTATGTTCCTTAGATTTTGAAAAATTAGTGAACAGCATAAAAGCAATGGTAAATACACTGAGAAGCAAATACATCTTGCAATACATGCACACAAAACTAAAGGCTACTATCACAAAAATGTAAAACATCTTTAACACAACAATAACTCACCCAAGAGTCCAAATACCATTGTACAAGGTTCTACAAAATCCATGAAAAATTTAGTTTGTAATGTATCAGAGAATGTCAAAATGGCACTATTTAGAGAGAGACAAAGAAAAAATGGGAGGGGGGTTACACTACACGAGATCTAATAAAATTATGAATGCATAATGTCCTAAACCCAAGATGAAACCAACAAAAAATTACCGGTAAGTGATATATTTACTTCACTTTAAAAAAATTAAATAAATAAACAAAACTCTTAACAACAGAATGCTCCATAGTAAAATTTCTCAACTGCAACAAATTGAAAAAATAAAATAAAAGAATTATATTACTAAAGAGACAGCTAACTAGACTAGACTTTCAATGGTATGATGGCATTTAACATTGAATTTTCAAACTAATGAAAACTTTTTTTACAAGTCAAAATGATTATGGTAATAACAAAAAGGCCATGGTTCACAGAATACACAATGGCATGGATACTATAACAGATATGAACATATAATTCTTTATGATTTCACATGTATGTGCTATGATTCTGAAAATGTTTAGTCATCACTCCTCACAAATAGTTACCGTTTTTTGCTCCTGTAAGGATACATTGTGTTTCTTAGTATTTTTATACATATACATGAACTGATCAAGAAGTTATCCACCTCATCAATTTTTAAATTACCTCAAGACAGTTTAAGGAAATTTAAGGTGATGCCTCACTGAATATTGGCACCACCACAAAAAAAAAAAAAAAAAAAAAAAAAAAAACACCTTTCTGAACAAAATTCATACATGGTATATTTAAGTAAAAACAATGGCATCATGTATAAAATTTGTATGTGCATGTTATTCTTTCATGACTAATAACCTGGTAACAATGATACATGCTACTGGAAATACAAGGAAGACAGAGAGTAGAAAAATAAACAAGGAGTAAAACACTACAATGTTAAATTTTTTTAACAATCTCCTACATTACTGATGCTTCAATTTGAACTCAAGAATATCTTAATTTAAACTCGAGAGCTGTAGTGTCCTGAATGCAGGATGCTACAGCTCTTGCATTTAAGTTAAGATTAAAGAGGCAGAATAACATCAGTTCCTAATAAAATTTTTGGCTTTAGTTTACTTCAGAGGCTTCATATAATTTACAAGTTTCTTAACAAACTGCATATTTTCCAGTTTCTTGTGATACTGTGATCCCATATCAGTCAACAGAACATGCAATTTTGGGGTTTAAATTTCTCAAAATAAAATTTGGAAATTGGAACCTACCCATTTCAATACTTCACCAGGGCTTGAAAAATATCTGAAAAGTTACATGTCTAGCTGGACATGTGCACAAAATATTTACATGCCCAGGTAGTAAAAGCTGGATGCTTGGGAAAATTTTATCTTTCAAGATAAAAAATCAGAAACCTCATTTTTTTAAGTTAAAAAATATGAACTTGTATTACATTTCTGTTTTAAGGGTCTGTGATCAAAATGTTCAATGCACAAAAGCATATATCTCAAGTTCTAAGATGACGTTGAAATTGGTATGAAATGGTATGATGATGAAAATGGTATTTGAGAAATTTAGTGATTCTGCCATGTTCCTGTTGTTTAAGTTTTCACCCTTTGTCACTAAACACCAGAGGCTAGTTCCATCAGAGGCATGCATCCTGTTGCTGACTATAAACAAACAGCATTTCAAGCAAAACTACACATAGTTCCAATTTCTGGACATAGAGTATAATATAATTGAAGCGACATTCTTCTGTTCTTGGCACTCAGTAAGAATACTACTAGGGTGGTTGAATCAAACCAAGACATTTTTATGTATGTTATCGAGCGACAAACAAAAAGAGCACGGTTGGAAAGCGTAGAAAACTTACTGACTAATGGACCGGCAAAATAAATCGTTGCTGGAGAAGCAGAGGCTCAAATGAACATTGGATTTTTTTTTTTTTTTTAACTTCCTCTTATAGCAGCATTCTTTTGTTAGGTCAAATTTATTGCCACAGAAGAAGTTACGAAACCATGCCTAATGCATTTTTGATTTCACAAAACTGGCAGCTTTTGTTTAATTTCGTCATGTTGGGTTATTGATCTGGGCTTAAAAATTACACAGGTTTAAAATCCGTTTGCATTTTTTTCTACGATAACTACGTTCTGAAATAGCATTTCGAACTGGGAGTGCTCGAATGCAAGACACAGTCATGCTGCCCTCTGAGAAGCTGCGACCCCGGAACGAACAATGCGTTATCTCAAAAGGAGAACGGGGGGAGGGGGGAAACAGCAAGAGAGAGAACGTGATTGTAACCCTTACGTTACGCAGCTGCATAGCCTGATGGGAGTTTTCACCAGCGTTGTGCCGCTTACGCAGGGGAAGGTACTCAGATCCATACAAAAGTCCACGTGGAAGCAGAAAACCTTGCCACTTGAGGAAATAAGGATATTTTTTTCTTTTTAATCACCTCGTGTTAAGGATTTTTGAAGTGGAATAAAGGTTTTTTTATTTATTTATTTTTTTTTTTTTTGCTCTTGGAATGGGGAGAAAAAATAGGGATTTTTGGTATGAGAATAAAAAATCGGAAGAAATCACTTTACGATCCCAATATCTGAAAGACGCCCCCAAAATTGGAAGCTTTCCGGGTAAATCAGAAGGAATGGCAGCTATGCAATTGTCCCCCCCACTTCGTATCATGTTAAACTTTATCGTTATCAATGCATTTCTACTAATTTTCCAAACATATGACCTCCCCAGACAATTTTGACGCCGATTTTTTAAAAATTGAAGAGCCACAAAAACGTTTTCTTTTTAAGGCAGAAAAAATTATCTGCATCACCATATAATCCGCAGAACCTAATTTTTTTTAAAAATATAATCTGCAGATTATATGACAAAAAATATGGCAATTTAAAATTTTTTTGTGGCTGCCTACTTAATACGTAGTCTATGAGATTTTCTAGTCAGAATTCAATTGAAAGTTCGGAAACTGACGATACATTGCAGTGGCCTTTTTCAAGTTGCTCTTCCCATTTTTTATTAATCCGTTTTTTCTTTTCAGATTTGCACTGAATTTGTACTGTACCAATTTTCATTAAGTAAATTCCACTGGAAAGTCTCCAAAAGTGAGAAGGGAAATGACGGACATTCGGAAAATTATGTAAATGTAACTTTTTTAAACACTAATATAGCTTTTACATTGTCTTGCAAAAACAGGGGGGGGGGGGGCTTCCACTTACTTCTAAGCTAATCAGAACTAATTTTAAGATCGTGTCTGCTCCGCGCTGTGCACAAAGCTATGAAGTTTGTATCATGTGTCAGCTACTAGGTTTTTTGAGTAGTGGTACACTGATGTTATCTTAGCAATGTGCATAAAGCTTTGATGTCCATGTTGACCTTCCTGATATACCACAATTGCGATATAGCTATCTCTACTGCTGTCATCAAAAAACCAGAACATCGATGAGAAATTGAAACTGGTTTTACATGATAACCGATACATCACCCAACGCTACTGTTAATCAAAAGTTAGGAGGTTCTTTCACGGATTGTGCTGCAGACTGAGTAGCAAGTAATTTTTCATAATTTCTTAAAGTGTTATCCGCAATTCTGTACAGTTGGCTGAAAATCTGCAATTATGGAAAATTCGTAATAGTAGGCAGCTCTGTATGAGAATATGGAACTCAGACTTTTACATGTCCACTGTTTTTTCAGCAGGCAACCGGAAGTTCTGCATAGAGGACAACAGCTGTGTAGTGAAAACAGCTTCAAAATAGCTTGTTAACAGTGAAAACAGCTTCCCATGCAAATCAGGTCGATATTGATTTTCAAATTTCATTTTGACAAATTTAAACACTAAAAGTGTGTGTTCTGCTGACTGATATTTCTTGTGATCACAAAGAAATGGAAAATAGACATTTGGTGGAAGAACTTGGGTAAATCACATGAAGCCTCTAAAGTACCGAGTGCCAAATTTACTCGTTTTATTTTAACTCCTCTAATTCCAATAAAATAGTTGAAGGCATTTTTTTATTACCCCTTTTTTTTTCTTGGCTAACTTGTTATCTTTTCTCCTTGCATATGTTCCAATTTTTTTTTTTTTTTTTGACATCTTTGGCACACTGTGAAATGGAACCTTACTTTATCCTGTAGGCCTGCTGTACATTTTTTCTTCTCATCAGTAACTACAATTATTATAATCATGGGTTCTCTGAGATGTTTTACAGAATACCCCATATAAAACCAATAAATTTTTTTTTAACAGTGCATTAATCACAAACCTATAAATGAAGGTCAAATGACACAGTAATTCAATTTTTCTATTACAGTACTAATAGTGACAGATATCTGTGGCAAGTCAGGCGAGGAAGTCATTTTCTCAAACATCCTGAAAAGGTTATTAATTCAAAATTTGGTGGTTAATGACCAAATTATCTTTATAATTATAATTATCTTTGTGTCTATATTATCTACAGAAATGCAGATCATCAGCAAATGGCAAGTATAAGAACTTTTCCAATGAAGGGTTTCAGAAATAAAAATATGTTCTTATGCATTTTGCTTATTTAATATTGAATTATGAACAATAAAGGAAATTAAAGCAAAAAAAAATCCCCCTACTTATTTTTTTGAATGCTTCTTATACTGTACACTTCCACACGGTTTACATTGTTTTTTCCAGATATAAATAACACAAAAGTTGTACTAAAACCTCAGTGATGAATACAGCTAAGAAATGAAGCATGTCACCTTTAAATGGACCTAATTCTCCAATGGTTCACTAACATTTTTCTATTTCATGAAATCGATTTTGTCATACATTTCAAGTTATCCAATGTAAACACATCCTATTTTTACATGGTGATATAGTATTCAAAAAAGAAAAAGAAAAAAATCATAATGTAAGTTTAACATTATTTCTCAGTGACTGTAGCAGTATATTCAGTTTAATCCGTATCTAAATATTATTATGTACAAAAATATCCTGCATCACATCTCCAGAACACAATTCATTATATTCAAAATTTCATACAATTATTTTTTTCTTTAGTACATAGAATTTTTTGATCTGAAGGCTGGTCAGAAATAATAGTTAACACAATTTTACCTCTGGAACTACTACTTTTTTTTCCTTTTAACTTTAAAGTACAATTAACATCACATGTGCTTATTGAAAACCTGGTGTTAAAATCCTATATAATTACAAAATAAATAAACACATCTGTTGTCACTGTGATCCTAGTATAAAAATCGTTAGTACACAACTGCAAGTTGACAAAATATTTATCAATAAATCAAACATAAAAACCGAGCAGTTGCAAAACAAAAATTGTTTCCTGACGAAGTAGTAAATCCCTTTTCACAGAAAAGTCCTACACATACCAGCACACTGAAATTTTCTTCCAACCTGGTTATGAATGAGGACGGATATAGCACATTTGCTGCCACAGCATCATAAACTGAAATGGAATTAGGTTTATTGCACATTTGTGTACAGTGCACATCTCAACAATTTACTTATTCATGGTGAATCAGACTTTGCACAATTTTCATTTACTGAGCTATACATTCCACCTTTTGAATGTTTGTGTACTCTTCTGTGGTTTGTTGAGTTTGGATGTACAACTGCAGAAGTGCAATTCACAGACGTATGAGTTGTGGGAACAGTAGTGGTGACTGGGACTTTGAAAGTCTCAACGTGCCTAGAGTCTTTCCGCCACAGTGAACCACGTTCAACTTCTTGAGATACGACCACAAATATTTCTCGGTCCTTACTTCGTATCTGCTCTCTCAAGTATATAAGCAGTTCAGCTTCCTAAAAAAGAGAAAAGTACTGCATTGTCTATGTAAAAACTAATAATAATAATAAATAACAAATGCATATCAATACAATAAATAACAAATGCATATCAATACAATAAAGAGATGAAAACAATCTGTTGCTACACTGCATCCATCTAACACAGGTAAATTAGTAAGAAGATTCTTTCCATCTCACTTCAGGCAGGGTGTGTCAGTTGATCGCATCCAATTTTTTGAAAAGATTACGGTAGCTACTCCTAATAGAGATATAAAGTAAAAGGATTTTTCATTAAAAAAATTTTTTGGTCGAGCTACATCATGGTGAAAATAGGCAAAAAATGCACCTGTGACGAAAATCATGTGAAATACCAATTTTTTAAATGTACACTGCTCCTGAAATGTAACAGGTAGAGACTTGATTTTTTTTTACCTTTTGAAGCTATTGAACTGGCCTTTCTTCAAGTTCACAGAAATTGATCAAAGGAATGTTGCCAGATGGCAAAAAAAAAATGTATATTTATTACAACAAATTTTAATTTTCCTTAAATTTAAGATTTTGTTGTTTAAAGAATAAGACTTATCAAATGGGTAAGTGTGCTGCACCCCTACTAGGGTTGTCTTAGCAGTTATTTTATTTTTAGCCTGTAATTGCATGCAATTCATAAAATTAATTTTTAAAATATACAAAATTTCAAAAAATAAACATTTTTGAATTGCAATATCTCAAAAAAACCATTTTTTAAAATTCTGAAATTTTGGCCTAATAATGTCCTAAATGGTACATAGTTAACTGAGGAATCAGGTTACCAGATGCCTTGAAATTTTCCTAAATTTTTGAAAATGCACTTCTCTCCTGCTTTTAAACCTCAAGGTTGGGTTATTATTAAAAAAAAAAAAAAAAAAAACTTTGAAAGATACTTCTGAAAAGTTTACCTAAGTATATATTACACAGTGCAGTGTCAATCTATATTTTAAAGTCATTTTTGCAATTTTTACTGATTGTCACCTATGTAAATGTTTAATTTTTTTTAAACCCATAGTCTATACACATACAATACATTATCTCAGTTGCAGTTAAGATTCAGTTTCTATTTACATAAGAAAAAGAGCCTCAAAAAACAAAATTATGAGCTTACTATCACAACTACAAATTATTCAAACTGAGAAAAGCTGATGGATTTTATTGATTTCCTTCTCATCGAAGGTATGGAAGCCTTGCAGAACATCCGACAGGAGTTGGGGCATTCACCTTTAGAAGTACATTTTTTTTAAGGGCACTGGATACTTGTCTCTGATCTTGCCCCATTTTTCTGGTCACTAAAAACCTTCAGCTGATCCATGAGGGTGCATGAAGTATGTTCTCAAATTCATATGTTTTCAATTTTGTTTTGTCCTCAAATTCCCTAGATATGTTTGTAATCTGTCTCATCTACCAGTTATCATCATAAATGCATCCTATAAATTCTCCTATTTAAAAATCATTCATAGAAAATGGGTTCTTTTTTTTTTTTTTTTTGTTGTTGTTGGCTTGAAAATTGCACTGCTTAATAATGTGGGTGCTGGACTGTTCTGGCCATTGTTGGTTTATTTCCTTGTACAAACCAGGAATGCTGTGACTGTATCCCAACAACAGATTTTACCGTATCCCACTTTTTTACTTTGCTGGTTCGATAGAATTGAACTTCATCAGTTGTGAGGAGTAGAAGTTTAGACTTTGGGATCAAGGGAAAGACAGTTTCAACAAATGAAGGTGCGTCTCTTATAGCTTGTGAAGCTTCTTTTTATAAGTTGAATTTAGAATCAAAATGTTTACACAGGCCATCCACACAATCACATGCACTCTTGCCATGGCCTGTGGCTGAGAAGACCCAATTCCTTGTTACATTTGGGTCCCCCCTTCATAAGTTCATAGAACTGATATTTGTTTTTTAAGTGCCCTGCTGCTTCATCTGACATGTAAACAACGGTTAAATTCTTCCAAAGGACAAGTCTTAGCAATTTCACTTTTTATGAGCAGAATGGCACACAGAGCATGTGCTGTATCTGCTGGCCTGCTCATTATAACTTATGCAAGAGTTTCTTCCCTCACAATATTCCCTACCTTCAATAGCACTTATTTTCATCGACTCCCCATCAATGACTCTCAAGCAGCCTTGATAGGTCTTTCACAGTACTCCATAACAATTGGACAGGGCAGCACCATTTTCAGCATCACAGCTTTGGAAAATCAAACTTTGAAATCATATCAGCTGCAGTTTAGCCCCAAAATGACCGTAAATGGCAGTTTACCCACGAGTAAAAAATTGCCTGTTTCATAAAATCGATCACCACCATTTTCGCTGTTACTAAATTTTTCTCGCCATTTTTGGATTTAGTCGCATTTGGCGACTTGGTGAAAGCCCTGCCAGGAATTGTGTTCTCCTGCTATTCAAAATTTACTAAATAACATTAACATTTTTTTTCTTCTCCGAATTCAAGAAATTTTGAAAAAAAAAAATGCCATTTTTTAAAAATTGGAGAAAGAATTGAAAAAAAAAAAAAAAGTGTCATTTTCAAAAATATGTAAGAAAATTGCAAGGCAAAAATCCAGTAACCCTGATCCCCACAGTTAACTAACTACCTACCACCAGGACATTATTTGGCCGAAATTTCAGAATATTTAAAAATGGGGGTTTTCAGATATTGCAATTCAAAAATGTTTTTTTTTTTTTGAAATTTGTTATATTTAAAAAATTAATTTCGAGTTACATGCACCACAGGCTAAAAATAAAATTACTGCTACAACAACCCTAGTAGGGGTGCAGGTTGGCACGCTTACTTACCCACCTGATAAGTCTTTTTGTTTAAAAAAAAAAAAATCCTAAATTTGAGGGAAATTAAAATTTGTTGTAATAAACATACATTTTTTGCCATCTGGCAACATTCCTTTGATCAATTTCTGTGAATTTGAAAAAAGGCCAATCCAATACTTCAAAAAAAAAAAAAAAAAAAAAAAAAAAACCTTGACTTGTTACAGTTCAGGAGCAGTGTACATTTACAAATTTGGAGTTTCACATGATTTTTGTCACAGGTGCATTTTTTGTTAATTTTCAAAATGCTGTAGCTCGACCCCCAATTTTTTTTATGAAAAATCCTTTTGCAGTACTTTATATCTCTCCATTAGGAATAGCTACCATAATTTTTTTAAAAATTCGAGGTGATCAATTGACACATGTTGGTCATACCTGCCTGAATTGAGATGGAAATGGTTAGAACTGATTCACACAGTATGGTTAATAGAAATTGATGCAATGTCAATCACCTATCCCAAGACTCACATTATCAAATATTTCATGAAAAACTGTCACACATGCTGAATTTGAACTTCATACTAAAATATCCTAACAACACATAGGGCTAACTGAAATTTCAATTATGTGTTTGCCTCTTGATAAGAAAATTACCTGGAAGCATTAGAATAATTCTTGATGTCGACATATCGCGCTTAAGTTACGTAAAAATTACAAGTGGTGGGACCTTTCGGTAGCGACTTCTACCTTCATCATCCGTGGAATGAAACACGTGGTACTAGCATCAGTTGTTGCCAGATTTCAAAATAGCTTTCCAAATGATAGGTATTACAGGTGTTAGGAGTAAGGAAGATTTCAATGCTTTCGCGGTACCCGAGGGCTTTCCGATTGCTGAACGGAACGATGCTTTTAACATTTTGCAAATCGGGAATCGTGGACATGTCGCTGATGGATAAAATTGAAAGGGAGGTGGAAGGGTTGCCTTTCTTAACATCAGCGATGTGTTCAACCAATCGCTGGTTGATGCTTCAGTAAGTACTACCAGTATAGTGGGTAATGCCTGTGGAAGCGTTGACTGGGATAGAGTAGACCCCTTGTAACTCTAGGGGTTTATTGGGATCTATGTCTTTAAGGATAAGGTTAAGAAGATGTGGAGGTGGTTTAACAGCAATCCTGTAGCAAAAAGACTTTAAAATGGAGCAAACTTTGTGAGTGAAGGCCAGGTTAAAAGGCAAAGCGCCCACAAACTGATGAGTGGTGGAGAGTTTAAAGCAGTTAACTAGTAGATCTATTATGCGATTCAAATTTCTTAATTAGCCTATGTATCAAGAGGGGTGGAAAGCCATGCAATTTGCCAATGTTGTTGATGTTCTGATGTTTGTTTTGAAGAGCAGAAGGGCTGTTGCAAATAAGGTTAGCTCTGTGGGTGTATGCCTTTAAAGCAGTCAATTTGTATTTACCAAAGGTGCAGGAATGGTAAGGGATGATGATATGGGAGGCAGAAGGTTTCCTGTAAACAGAGAGACCAAGTGGGAAGTCTGCGTTGATGTCAACATCCAGAAAACTAATATTGTTGTCCACCTGTTCTTGAGACGAGAATCTTATGTGAGGGAATTGTATCCCAAAAACGGAAATTTTGGCAATGTTGCTGTTATAAAATATTTTCCGATTAAAAAAGGGAAACATAAACACAAGTTGAAATATGCTTTAACATTCTTAGCAACATATGAGGATTGCCTGAAAAAATATTCACTTTCTGTTTAGGTACCCTTCTGGTATAAAAAAAAATGCTGCTGAAAAGTAGCAAAATCGGCACTGTGACCTTGAACTTTGACCTCCCCCTACAACCTGACGAATTATTATGCTATGGAAATGAGGTTATCACATATGAATGTACAGGTTATTACCACTATTTAGGCACCCATTAAGTGTCATTATCTCCACATTACTCAATTTGTGTTAATTAATGATAACCCTTATTTTAGCGGGTGGGGGGGGGGAGGACCCATATCTCTAAAGGGGTTGGGAAAATAAATCCCAAACTTTGTTTTCAGGGTGCTTTTATGTTGTACTGTACACATATAAAAAAATGAGGAAAAACAAAAAACCTACAACTACAATTTTTTTCTTTTTAATCTGGTGATTTCATGTGGAATGACCCAACATCATGCATTCTAAGTTAAGAAATAGGCTAAGAATTCAAAAAGCAGTGAAACTTGTGTACTTTTGTTCAAACTGCTGAACAAATAGTTCCTCTCATCACTTGCTTTTTTTTTTTTTTTTAATTCATTTAAAATTTACTCAGGAATTCATGTTTTTTAATCAATATGTTATTTTTGAGGCTCTTATGATTCAAATTTAATGGGCAAGTTGTAGATTTCTTAAACTAAACCAATCATATAATGACTAACACTTTTTCTGATTTATACATGCTGTGCACATTGATTTATTTTTAAATGTATGAAAAATAAATCTTTTTTTAATACAAAACATCACTGAAAAGTTTAATAGACATATATCAGTAGAGTAAACATAATACATGACATTAAGAAATACCACTCTTCTTATTGCATTCTCATTCATTACTTGTTATATACCATCACGTCCATCATAGAGAAGAATTATGTTTCATGTTTACATTGAAGAATGAAGAGATATTTTAAAGTTGAACTGAAACACAACAGTAATTTAAACAAACAATCTAATTTAAATTAAAAAAAATCTGATTTAAATCAAATAAAAATAGCACACATTTTTTTTTGTTTACAAAATTTAAATTTCAAAATTGGAACTTCAACTCTTGTCACTGTCTTTCATTCCTCGTAAAGTTGTTCCATTTCCTCTGCACGGTGGGCACGTTGTACATTTTATTAAAACAAAATTTTGCTTTAAACACATGCCTGCCCACACGTTTTAAGCACAATTAAATATCAAAAATCGGTTCTGCACAGTTGAGCTCTCTGATGTTAAAACAATTTTACATGCCATGGTAAATGGCTCAGATTTCATCAGAGAAATTAAGTACCGATTTTGAAATTCAATTTCACTTTGAGAAAGAGGAGGGGCAACATTTTTTGCTCTACTGACTGTTCTTGAAGATATTGTTAGAAATAGAAAAGCATGCATTTCATTAGAAAAAAAAAATCTTAAAAATGTGTTTTTCTTTTTTTCCCCCACTATTATCAAAGATATTAAAAATGAGCAACATGATAAAAAAAATATAAAAACTAAGCATATATTCAATAACAGAAATGAGGGGGTGGGGAAGAAACATATACCTTAGTCATATAAATGCACAATTCCAAAAAAATTATGGAACATTTCCATTTCTGCTACAACAATTATTTCCAGTGTGATTTGGAACATTCTTGGCTGGTGTGACAGCATAGCATGCAAGACATCCAAAAAACATAGAAAAAATTTCGTGATATTGAAAATATCCAATAAACAATACAAAGAATGTTTTAATAAATGTTAGAATCTTGAAAACACAAAAATAAGCGTTACACAGATGTTGGATGACATTACTTCACTAAGATTTTTGTTTTCTGCAGTACATTTGATTTTTGCTGCACTCCATAGCAGATCAATGATTACCATAATGGCTACAGAGAATTGATAGCTCCTGAAGTGTCTGTAATTGTAGTGAACATATTAGTGACGAATGAACAAAAGAATGCAAATTATTAAAATTTCACAAAACCTGGACATTTTTTCCAGAAAACAGAAGTTTTTTTTTTCCTTGGACATCACAAAAATAACAAACCTTTTTTTTTTTTTTTTTGGGGGGGGGGGTCCAATACAACGCTGGATGAAATCAGACATAATCAAATTAAATCTTGGCATCATAATGAAACAGAATGGCAGTAATGCAGACAATATTATAAAAACAGATTTTTTTTTAATTCTTAGTTCATTAAGTACCATGAAAGCATTGAAATTTACATTTCTGACTTGCAATATAGATTCACCTCATCAAATCCCTATCATTTGGAAAGCTATTCCGAATTCTGGCAACAACTGATGCTAATACCACGTGCCTCATTCCATAGCTAAGGAAAGTAGAAGTTAACTATCAAGACGTCCCATCACTTCACTTTCCCGTAGCATAACTAACATGTGATATGATAAATTTATCGCTTCCCTCAATATTTAAATCTTGGCATTTGGCAAATATGCATAAATACAACATTAGAGAAATTCCAAAACATTACGTAGGGGTGAAAAATGGGAATAGATGAAATTCAAGGAGCTGCAACAGAATTTTAGGACATTTCCAAGATATTTCCAGGCCAAAACAGAATTTCAAGACTTTTCCATGATTTCTAGAACTACCACCAACCATGACATATTAGGTAAATCTTCATTTAGTGAATTTTTCCCTAGGATATAATTTACTAATTCTTAGTTCGTACATTGTTTATTGTTGAGTTGAAATAACTTTTTGATTTTAACTCCACCTATTTTATTGTCTGAAATAAAGTTGCTATCAATTAAGCAGTTTACCTATTTAAATTATAAACACAAATGGTGTCATTCCACACCCCTGGTTTACCCCAAAGCTAATTTCACACCATTTACCAGAACTGCATTCCATTCTGGTTGTGACTGATTTCAATAACCTGCCCTTCACTCCATTACTTTCTAGCACAATGAACAATTTGTTAATAGGTACCAGAGCTGAGTTCGGGCTCAATTTTAAGAGCCTGAGCCAGTCTGAGCTGTAAGTAAGTCAGCCCGAGCCCATATTTTATTTTGCAAGATAGAGCACGAAAACTATATGATTAATCTTTTTAAGCATTAAAAAAAATCTCATCTTTCAGACTTCTAATCTTTCCTCCCTGTGCAATTAACCGATGTCTATCTCAACTGTAGAGTTGGGAAGAGATGAATATTTATTTCTGTAGTTTTCTTTTAACAATCATTTCTTCCTGTTTTGGGGGCGGGTCATCAGAAAAAAATCAGAAGGAAAAACAATCTACGTCGTACGTTGCTCAACAGAATCAGCAATGATCTGCCCCTTTGAGGTAGGGAGCAAAATTTCATCAGCTTGCTATCTACTATCTATAGTTTTTATGAAACTTATCCTTTGCAGAAATCCAGTTATTCATGGCCTATGGCATTTGTTACCCAATCCCGGAATAAATAGCCCTGCCTAGTTCCCACTCCCCGTCTAGACCCAGTTGCCGAAGAACTCTCTTTAACAACTAGAAAGTGTAGAAAGTCTCGTGTGCTAAATCATACAAATTCATATTAAAAGAAAAAGGAAGAAAATTATCTCTCTCTCAAGAGCCCGAGCCCGAACTCTAGTAAGTATTATGCTGCCTGAGCTCAGTTCAGGCCCGACTTTGGGCTCAGGCTCAGCCCGTCTCAGCTCTGATAGGTACCCAGTCAAAAAGCTTTTGAAAATCCATAAACACTATATAAAACTTTTCAGAAAGCTGACTGAAAATCAACTTAACCTGGCATTTTTTGCTCTTCCTGAAGTCACTTGTCTTCTCCTCATGATTTTCCCATCTTTATCAGCTTGTTACTGAAATCCGACCTTGCAATAAACACAAAGTAAGGAGAAGCCCTGATACCAGATTTTCCTGTTAAATACAGTGCTATGTGAAGTCACTTTTTAAAGTAGCAAAGCTTATCATGAAGCACATTTCTTCAATAAAATTATATCCTCACTGGTAGAGCATGCCCAGAGTAAATAAAAGCATTAAAAGAATATTTTCATAACAGCCAATGACCACTTTAATGAATTTCACTACTGAGTCATTTCATGTCAAATATCAACACACAAAAAATAGCATTTTCAACCTGACACCCCCCATAGAATTTTATGAAATTTGGCACACATGTAGAGGTTATGGAGAAATGAATTAATATCAATTAATAAGTCTTTATCTCTTTTGGTTTCTGAAATACGCAACTTCGAAAATGGACCGAAAGCTTCAATTTTCACTTTTCATGTGTTACAAAATTGCCCATATTTTCTTTCCTATTTGACACAGAACCTCGATATTGGTATCTTTTGAAAGCATTTGATGTGGCCTTTAATATGATATGTCACATGAATATATTTATTTAATTTTTGGTTTCAAGGTCAAACAGTTTGACCTTTGACCTTCCATATCTCAAAAAGGGGTATTTTAAAAAAAAAAAATTAAATTATACATGCTATTCTTATATTTATGCTCTACAATATCTGTGAATCTCAATTTGGGACCATCATGGGATACTGGGATATAAAAAGCAGAAATAAACCATGTTAATACGAACCACACAAACACAAAGAAATGACATTTCATGCAGCTTTTTCAATAAGTCTTATATCACATATCACCTACCAAAGAATTTTTATAGTAATCAATTGCTCCTGAACATTTATTAATAAGAATTTTACAATTATTTTCATAAAGCATAATTTTCTCATACTGAAATCCCTTTAAAACAAATTTTTATTCTAGACTGCCCTGTACTAACAGACAAAAAGCTAAGTTTCATATATTATGAATGATTCTGCAACTAAATGTTTGCTGTTCCTGCATCAAAACTCCTTTGTGTGTTCTTCCAAGTGATTGAAATGGGGGCCAATCCTTTTTCTTGTAGTATGAAGTCCTGGCATGTCTGTCCCAGAGACAGAGGAAACAGGTTCCACTATCAATTCCAATTAGTAGTTCTAATTCTGACTATTATATAGCTCTAATCATTCTACTATTCTCTTTTATGTGCGATATTTCAAAGTAACTTGTACAAAATTCTAGCGGATAATGCTTACCTTGGCATTCCTTTCTAGCGATGGGAACATTTCACGCACGTGTTTTCCGGTCTTTGTTGATGTTATTGTCCTAAAGTCCGTTGTATGCGATGACTGGCTTTACTTCTCGCTGGGTATACTTATTGGATCTTTGCCTTAGGATTCCAAACACATCAATTTTTACCGTTCTTTATACTCGAAATTTTTGCCCATCCTCTGGGCATCCTCAGGAGCGTGGCGACTTTACCACCGATGTTTGTGGTTAACTTTGCGCTAATGGAGTCCGATATTCCTTGTTGCCATTCGTCGGATATACTTTCCTGGATATATTTCGTTATCAAGCCCGGCTGGCGCCATCTATGTTTCATTAAAACAACTTTTTTTTTATTATTATTTTTTTTAATTTCTTCTCCTATCCTGGTTTTCTTGTCTTTTTCGCCGGTTTTTCTTTTGTTGTTGTTTTTCTTGTCTTATTAGTTCTTTCCACAGGCCCGATAATGTGCTAGGGACGTTCTGGTTACATACCCTTGCCTTATTTTTATAGATTAATATTGCTTCTTCCCTCCTCATTTGCCTTTCCGATTTTTTATTCTTTTTCAGCATTTTAATTTCATCGAATTGTTAATGTCTAAACTTAACAAAGCCGAGCTACAAGATCTAGCACAGCAGTTTAGCAAAATCTGTAACACCATAGAGCTAACTATTGAGTTTGAAGAGGATAATTGCCTATCCTTCCTGGACATCCAAATCTGTAACACCATAGAGCTAACTATTGAGTTTGAAGAGGATAATTGCCTATCCTTCCTGGACATCCAACTAAAGAAAAACAAAAATAATTTTGAATACTCGGTGTTCAGAAAAGCAACTTACATACCTGTACTGATACCATACTCGTTGCACCATCCAGTGATACATAAAAAAAACAGCATAGTAAACTTGATACGGCGAGCGTACACACACACATCTAACAACAGGCTAAAAAATCAAGAGCTAGAGTTTATCTCGAAAATAGCACAAGAGTATGGGTACCCGAGCAAGCTAATTAATAAATGGATACATGAAAGTAAAAAGCATATGACTCAGAGTAAAGAAGGCCAAGAAGTGCACAACCAAAGGAAGATGAGGAAGAAAAAATTGAAATACATTGGAGCTTTCCCATACTTGGAAAGAGTGAGTAATGAAATCAATAGGCACTGTGCTAAATATGACTTACAACTAGGAAGCTCAGTGCACACCGTGAAAAGTATGACTGTCAACAAAAAAACAGAGGAAAAAATGCTAGAAGAATTAGGAACCTACGAAATTCCAATTGCACACATACCCCCAATATCGTACATTGGAAGTACGAAAAACAGATTAAAAAAAAAAAGACTTAAACAACACATATCTAATTGGCAAAAAAAGAAGCCAAAACTGCTTTAGTGCAATTCTGCATGGAAAACCGGACATTCCCAAAATTCGATGAAATTAAAATGCTAAAAAGGAATAAAAAATCGGAAAGGCAAATGAGGAGGGAAGAAGCAATATTAATCTATAAAAATAAAGCAAGGGTATGTAACCAGAACGACCCTAGCACATTATCGGGCCTGTGGAAAGAACTAATAAGACAAGAAAAACAACAACAAAAGAAAAACCGGCAATAAAGACAAGAAAACCAGGATAGGAGAAGAAATAAAAAATAAATAAATAAATAATAAAAAAAAGTTGTTTTAATGAAACATAGATGGCGCCAGCCGGGCTTGATAACGAAATATATCCAGGAAAGTATATCCGACGAATGGCAACAAGGAGTATCGGACTCCATTATCGCGAAGTTAACCACGAACATCGGTGGTAAAGTCGCCACGCTCCTGAGGATGCCCAGATGATGGGCGAAAATTTCGAGTATAAAGAACGGTAAAAATTGATGTGTTTGGAATCCTAAGGCAAAGAGCCAATGAGTATACCCAGCAAAAAGTGTGAGAAGTAAAGCCAGTCATCGCATACAACGGACTTTAGGACAATAACATCAACAAAGACCGGAAAACATGTGCGTGAAATGTTCCCATCGCTAGAAAGGAATGCCAAGGTAAGCATTATCCGCTAGAATTTTGTACAGGTTCCACTATGATGTGTAAATTAACAACAGATGGGCAGCCATGTGGTTTTGGTCAATGAAGCCCTTAAGCTTGACCAGCCCCTCTGGATGGGCTTGTCACAGATCATTGGGGAGAACAAATAGATGGTGCTCAGATCAGCTCGGATTGCTACAAGTTTATTGTAGAGTGAAGTTCTTGTTTTTTCTTTTGCTTATTATTTTGAGGAAAGTAGTTTTAAAAATTGAATCTTCTGAACTGAAAAAAAATATCAAGAGCACCTGTTGCAATCCATTCAATGAACCAGGTCATTCAAATGTAAGAAAAAATTTAAGCAATGTTCTGCAGTGGATGGTAAAGAAAGTTCCTGTTTTGAGTGAGGGAAATAGAATTTGTGATAAATGCCATAAAAAGTTGCAATCAACATTAATTTCTGAAAGTGAAGAGGAATCTTTAGTCATAATGGTAGGCACCAGTACAGTTGCTGATGAACAACATGAAATACATACTGATCTTGATGAGCAAAGCTATATTTCTAATTATGAAAGAGAAACAACAATATGTGCTTTAAATGAAAGCTTGAAAAGTATCGGATAAATACCAATAAAAAAAAAAGGCTAGTCGAGATGAAATATCCAAAAGCTAAATTTAAAAAATAAACAAAGCTTTAAAACATAAGGTGATGAATATTTCTGACAGTGATCCACCTTCTGATTTAGGTGAATTGGATATAATAACTCAGTTAAAGGAAAAATTCAATAGACCGACAATAAAAGTTTACAAGTGCAAATTTTAACTGTTTTACCTAAGAATTGGTCTGTCAGAAAGGTATAGAAATAATTTGGAGCAACCAATTACATGGTAAGAAAAGCCAAACAACTTGTCAGAGAGAAAGGTATCTTAGCATCCCCTAACCCAAGACCTGGGAAGACTTTTAAGTCAAGAAACAGCTAACCTCGTAAAAACATTTTATAACAGTGATGATGTAAGTAGAATTATGCCAGGTAAAAAGGGTTGTGTATCAATGAAGGTTGATGGAGTAAAAACACATGTACAGAAAAGACTGGTACTGAGTAATCAAAATGAAGCATTTCAACAGTTCAAAGATGAGTACCCAGATCTTAAAATTGGATTTTCCAAATTTGCTGAACTACGACCAAAAAGTGCATTTTGGCAGGTGCCAGTAGAACACACACTATCTGTGTTTGTCATATTCATGAAAATGTCAAGTTAATGTAGATTGGATGTAATTTGAAGGAACTGAGTAAAGAGGAAGAAACCCCAATTGATTCATATAAGACCTGCGTGGCTTCATTGGTTTGTAATCCTTCACAGAAAATTTGCTACCTGGGAGAGTGTAACAACTGCCAAAAATCTGAGAAACTTAAAGAATATATTCAGAGTCTTTTCCATCAAAACAGCATTCAAATAATAACATATAAGCAGTGGTTGAGTGTTGATCAGTCAGTCCTTGAAACTTTATCAACCACTTGTGATGACTTGATTGATTCATTTGTTGAAAAACTGACAGTATTGCGATGGCATTCATTTATTGCTAAACAGCAATCATCTTTCTTTGGAGATTGTGAAAAAAAATCTTAAGTGTAGTGATTATGCAATAGTTTGTGATTTTTCTGAAAATTATTCTTTTATTCTTCAAGATGAGGTTCAGGGATTTCACTGGAACAACTCACAAGCAACAATTCACCCATTTGTTGTATATTACAACAATGGAGACAGTGATCACAGCATAGAAAATATTAGTTTTGTGATAATTTTTGAATGCCTTCATCATGATACTATAGCTGTTCATTTGTTTCAAAAAGAGTTAATTCAGTTTTTAGCCAAAAGATTTAATGGTACCCCTAGGAAAATCATGTACTTTTCTGATGGCGCAGCAGCTCACTACAAGAATCGTAAATTGTTTTAAACCTATGCTGTCACGTAACGGATTTCGGAATTCAAGCTGAGTGGCATTTCTTTGCTACAGCTCATGGAAAAGGAGTGTCAGATGGCATTGGTGGTACCGTGAAGAGACTAGCAGCTCGTGCCAGCTTGCAGCGTCTATACACAGACCAAATAATGACTAATATTGCAGGGATACAATTTGCTTATGTCACTTCCCAGCAATATGAGAAAGAATTTTTTTTTACAGGAGTGTTTTTTTCTCGTCTCGTGTTGTCCCTGGCACCCAGAAGTTGCATGCCTTTAAAACATGTAACAGTAGCACACTTCTATGCAAATTTTTTTCTAATTCCACAACAGGCAAGAAAGTAAAAGTCACCAAAGAAGGAGAACTTGAAATAGAACAATTAAATGGATTTGTAACTTGTGTTTATGAAGCACAGTGGTGGGTAGGATGTATTATCAGTGTGAATTACGATCTACAAGAAATCAAAGTTAACTTCCCCCATCCTCACAGTCTATCTCCATCATTTTATTATCCTGAAAACCCTGACATATTACAAATACCTGTAGCTTCAGTACTGACCAAAGTTGACTTATGAACTGCTACTGGCAGAACCTACAGACTATCTCAATTAAGAAATACTGTATGCTGATGACACTGTCCTGTTGGCAGAGAGCAAAAGTGAATTGCAGAGTATGTTGACTCGGATGCACGAAGTTTGCATGAAATTCAAACTGAGTATAAATAAGGGAAAAACCAAAGTTATGGTGTTTGAGAGAGGAACAAGTAGCACTGAATGTAATGTAAGTATAAATGGCACTGTGATTGACCAGGTGAGTGAGTTTGTGTATTTAGGAAGCATGTTTGACAGAGAGAACAAGTTGGATGGTGAAATCAGTAGGCAAGTGAATTCTTCTTTGAAATTCATAGCTGCTCTGGGAGGTTTTCACAGGAATGATGGGTTCTCCAGAGAGTCCCGCATGGCTGTGTATGAAACTAATTGTTCCTACTCTGATGTATGGCAGTGAAACCTGGGTACTGCAGAAGAAACATAGGAGTCATTTGTGTGCTGGAGAAATGCGTTACTTACGTGGGGTTTGTGGCAAGACACAATCTGATTGTGTGAGGAATGATTGCAGTTGTGTGATGTGAAGCAAAATGTTGTTAGCAAGGTAAAAACCAATATGCTTCAGTGGTTTGGCCATGTTGAAAGAATGAGTGATGAAATGCTTACTAAGAAAATCTTTTCAGCCCAAGTGGCAGGAAGGAAAGGCAGAGGAAGGCCAAGAAAGACATGAGTGGATCAGATTCAGGAATGTCTGCATGAGAAAAAGATTATGAGTATGAAGTATAAAAGATCTTGTGTACGGCGTGTAATGGATATCAGTGAAGCACGAGTTGTATGTTAAGATCGCTGTAATGAAGAAGTTTGATACGACAACAATAAATAAAAATATCTGGAAGTTTTTATTTCTTTTTGAAGCTAACCTCTGAATCTCAGAGAACAGCTTAGTGATATGTAATGTAATGTAAGTTGATTTCCATTTTTTTTAATTTTCCCAATTAATTAAAAAGCTATTTCCATTTTATGATCTATCTGTTCAATAGTAGTATTGTGACAGAATTATAAACTTACTGACATGCATATTTTTTAATCAGACAAAGTATTATAGGATAAAAATTTTTATAAAAAAATAATATCTTATATGCCATTTTAAATAAAAATATGCAGACAAACTAGTTTCTTTTTAACTCAGTAGATACGGAAAAAAAAAAGTATTTCCAATAAGCTAAAAGTATTTGAGGTCAATTGTTATTGCACAAAATCCATTTGTTTTGTATACATTTGATAAGAGAATTTTTTTCAGTACAAAATGGTGTATGTACAAGTGATTTTGGTATGAAAATGAGGGGTAGGGCTTCTTATTTAAATTTATAACTGATTATCCCATTGTGGTCCCAAGTTGAGATACACAGATATTGTAGAACATAAATATACGAATAACATATAAAATTTTGAAAAAAATAAAAATACCCCTTTCTGAGATACGGCAGGTCAAAGGTAAAAGTGTTTGACCTTGAAACCAAAAATTAAATGAATGTATTCATGTGATATATCATATGAAAGGTAACATCAAACGCTTTCCAAATATACCAATATCGAGGTTCTGTGCCAAACAGGAAAGAAAATATGGGCAATTTTGTAACACATGAAAAGTGAAAATTGAAGCTTTCAGTCAATTTTTGAAGTTGTGTATTTCAGAAACCAAAATAGATAAAGGCTTATTAATTGACATTAATTCATTTCTCCATAACCTTTACATGTGTGCCAAATTTCATAAAATTCTGAGGAGGTCAGGTTGTAAGCCGTGTTGATTTGACATGGAATGACCCTACTCTCTCCCACCTCAAGAAAAATGTTCTCCACAAACATGGAAGGTAAAGTTTGCACAGGATTACAGAAACATATAAATTATGAAAAACTACTGATCACTCAAATTTCTCTATCATTCTTGATGCATTTCTTACATTTTATTTTACAGAATTTAATAACATTAGACACATGATCCTTTTATTTACAAAAATTACACTTCAATAATCACTAGAATGTAAAACCTTCACCAAAGCTTTTACATTTAGAATTCACAATGACCTTCTAAAAATCAACTTGTTACATGCAAGAAAGAATATAATACAATAATTACTGTTCAAATATCTAATTAAAATTCAGCTCGAGATGCAAAAACACAACCAGAACACAAGAAAGAAAATTGATTAAGTTAAAAATTGCAACTTACTTTGCCAATACAATGAGGATGGTCAAGCTTTGAATCTAAATTATAAAATGCAGTTCCAATTTCTTTAATAGCAATCCAGTGCTTACGATTGAGCCTCAAAGGCAGAAATTTCATTTCACTGGGAATGTTCAATATCAGGCCAACAATTCTTGAGAAATCGATGTTAGCTGGATCCCTAGAAATCACAATGATATATTTAGTTATGGATAAAAACAATATGCTAAGTGTAAAACAAAAAATAAATAAATAAAACATTGGTCTAGAATCACAATCACACAAATGGAAAACTCCACTGATAAGCAGATGACATTCAAATTGTATGATGCAGCAACAGTTAGCCTAAACAAAGACAAAAATTCCACTAAAGCCTTGCAAAAAAATTGCTGGTTACCAAACAGCAATAAAAGTTACTTACTTTTGATAAGGGATTAACTAATACAACATTCGAAATTACAGGTAATCTTTCCACAATAGTAAAATTCAGACCAAACCTTTCTTGCCAGGGACAGTTTTATAAGTTTCGTGACAGAATTTCTCAAAACACCATCAAAATGAAATCGTGATATCTAGTCTTGGGGTGTCACACAAATTGGAAAGGAATAAGAATGTTTGCATGTGCATGCATGTGTGTGAGAGAGAGAGAGAGAGAGAGAGAGAGAGAGAGAGAGAGAGAGAGAGAGAGAGAGAGAGAGAGAGAGAGAGAGAGAGTCAGTGTATGTCCAATACATACTACATACAAACTGACCCTCATTTGACTTTCTATAATGTTAGTAACCTTCTAACCTTCTCTTGCAATGTGTTCTTATCACCATTGTTGCTTCCTCTGTGAGTGGGATAGCTGTGTGAAAGATGCCTATTTACAAAAAGAGAAATTGGCTTAAGCGAAAATCATTAATACATACATATCACTAAGCTGTTCTCTGAGATTCAGAGGTCAGCTCACAAAGAAATAAAAATTGCCAGAGAATTTTTACTTACTACAGCAGTATCAAACTTCTCCATTTAGAGAGATCTTGATGTACAACTCGAGCTTCACTAACATCCATCACACGCCGTACACAAGATCTCCTACACTTCATACTCATAATATTTTTCTCATGCAGACACTCCTGAATCTGATCCTTCCATGACTTCCTTTGCCTTCCTCTGCCTTCCCTTCCTGCCACTTGGGCTAAAAAGATTTTCTTAGTAAGCATCTCATCACTCATTCTTTCAACATGGCTAAACCCCCAAAGCATATTAGTCTCCATCTTGCTAACAACATTTTGCTTCACATTACACAACTACGACACATCTCTTCATCCCACAAACAATCAGAAAGTGTCTTGCCACAACCCCCCCCCCCCATAAGTAACGCACTTCTCCAGCACACAAACAACTCCTATGCTTCTTCTGTAGTACCCAGGTTTCACTGCCGTACATCAGAGTAGGAACAATTACACTTTCATACACAGCCACGTGGGACACTCTTGAGAATCCACCATTCTTGTGAAAACCTCCTAGAGCAGCCATGACTTTCAATGAAGATTTCACTTGCCTACTAATTTCACCATCCAATTTGTTCTCTCTGTCAAATATGCTTTCTAAATACATAAACTCACTCACCTGGTCAATCACTGTGCCATTTAGACTTACATTACATTCAGTGCTGCCAGATCCTATCTCAAAAACCATAATTTTGGTTTTTCCCTTATTTATACTCAGTTTGAATTTCATGCAAACTTTGTACATCCGAGACAACATACTCTGCTTTCTGCCAACAGGACAGTGTCTTCAGCATACAGCAATCTGCACACACGGATATTACCAAGACATAAACCAGTATTATTTATTTTGGCATCACGCATCCACAAATATATTAAACGTTATTAACTATATGTCAACAAAATAGTTTCCATATCATCTACTGTTTCGCACGTTATTAGAAATTCGAGCACGGGAAAAACGTCCATATAATAAGAAAATTTTTATTTCAACTTGTCACTAATATTCCTTTTTTTCTTTTTGATGTTCTTTATAATAGTTTAGAATTTTATTATGAAGATTACAAATTTATATGAAAAAATGTTTTTATATGTGCAGTCAAATGCATCATAAGTTGTCAAAGTCCTCCAATACGTAGAGACAATATGTATTAAAAGATTAATATTATTCCAGTTTTTTAAGTCATGATTTACGAAATTAATACAATAGAAAAGAACTTTCGAACCTTTGATTATGATGCGTTGAATCAGTAATAAGCCATCTTGTTATCGAAGAAGGCATGATTTTCCTTTCCTGTGGTATCAGCTTCAAGTTGAACTTCGATCTTATAATTTCTTATTATAGATGATGGTTGCATGTTTTATTTTCCGTGGCTCGATATCCCAAACTAGTTTCAATTCCTTCTTTTTGGAATCATCTTCAGTGGGTATTATGATCTTCTCATACATGTTGTGTTTCGGCCACTTACATCGATTCTACTGGCAGCGTCCGACTTTTCACGGCAGTTGTACTCTTGCGCATGCTATTTTTGGTATTAATGCACGTTCTTAGTCGTGTTTTGATATAACCGGATGACATGAATTCCGACTCCAAATTAATTGGTGTTGCCATTCGTTTGTTGAAAATAATTAATAAGGTCTTTTATTATATTTTTTATCGTTAATTTCTTTTTTCGATAAAATATTTCCAAGCTTTACGGTAGATTCATTGGATCATTATTATTACAATTTATTTCTTTAGTTTTTTCAATCATTATCGCTTCTGAGGTTAATATTTGGTTTTTAGTTTTATGTGAGGTTATTAATTTTGCATCATACCAAACAGGATAAGCTTCATTTTCAATACAATGATTTATTAATGATGTTTTGTTTTCTTTTTTATTCCAGTTCGATATATGTTCTTTTAATCTGGTCTTAAATCTTCTTTTGTACTTCCTATGTATACTTTATTTCTTTCATTTCTTTCTATTTCTGTATAATATTTTGTTGGTATAGAATATACTCCGGCTTTATCAAGCATTGATCTTCTTTCATTTCCATTAGTTAATATAGTTTCGTTATCTATGACGGTTTCTGCCAATATCATTTTTTCTTTAATGCATTCCTTCTTTAAGATATCTGTTATTGGAGGAATGTAGGGAATTTTACCAGCAAATTTTATTTCATTTTTTTTTTTTTTTGTTTATTTTTATTTTCATTTAAAGATTTCTTTATATTTTCAAGTATATCATCTATGATCTTTTTCTTGTATCCAAATTTCATAGCAGTTCTTTTTATCCAGTTAATCTCAATCTTTTCTTTGTGTTTATTACAGGAATGGGTTAATGCTCTTCTTATGTAAAATTGAAGTGCTGTTTTATATTTCCAAGGATGATTTGAATCAATCGGAATTATCGTTGGAGTATAAGTTGGTTTTCGATATACTTCGTATTCAATCATATTATTTCGCCTGAATAAAGAAATGTCTAAATAGTTTAGTTGTCTCTTAACTTCTTTTTCCATAGTAACTTGTATTGTAGGATAAAAACTATTGTATTTGTTTACAAATGTTTCAAGTTCTTTTTCAGATTGCTTCCAGAAGATAAGGATATCGTCAACGTATCTTACGTATAGTATTAGTTGTTTTTGATTGAATGAATCCAAAAGTTTATTTTCTATGTCTTGTAATATTATTTCAGCAAGAAGTCCCGAAATTGGTGATCCCATTGGTGCACCTTGTTTTTGTCGGTATATTTTTTTATTATATGTGAAGTAGTTATTATCAGCTACTAGTTTTCAATGCCTGGATAATACTAATTCTTTGTGCTTCAGGTATTTTTTTTTTTTTTTTTTTTTTTTTTTCATCTTTTAACTTCTGATTTAACAATTGAATTGCTTCATAAACAGGTGTATTTGGATATAGGGAAACAATATCTAGACTGATCATCAGAAAATCGGTTGTTTTTAGTTCTTTAACTTTTTTAATCACTTCAATGGAGTTGTTAATTGTATAAATATGTTGAAAGTAATACTGTTTTAAATGTTTAAGTGTCTCCTTCTGTCTTTAAATTGTTGTCTTTCTATAATAGCAAACTTTCATAAAATTTCTCTTATGAGGTTTTCAATTTTATGAGACACTTTCATAAAATTGAAAACCTCATAAGAGAAAAGTATAATAACAAAGAAGGAAAAGAAAACTACCAACATTAGAAGACAAACCACTGTTCATTAACAAATCTAATAATGAATTGACATATCTACAAGTTAAAGCACTCAATAGAGGAACGAGATATGCATATAAACAAGAAATTCAAAGCCGAGATAATAATCCCATATATAGAAGACGTCATCAAGAAACTACCAAATAAAAGACAAAACCCTACAAGATTTAAAATATTAAGAGCAATCAATAACAAAGAAAAGAAGAACAAATACCAGCTATAAAATATGAGAGACAAGAGCTAATGAACCTCAAGAACAACCCAGCAATTAAATGCATAAGCGCTGATAAAGCCAAACAAATTATTATATTAGACAAAGATGATTATGATATAAAAATGAAAACGGCTATAGAAAAATTGGATATCGAAGAAACTACACTTGACCCAACAGATACAATTCTAAGAAAAATGGCTTATATAAAAAACCATGGACATTTACCTGATAATATTAAAAACAAAGCCATTCCGCCCGTTGGAGCGTCTATTCCAAGCATATTCAGCAAAATCAAAACGCATAAAAAAGAAGAACCATTAAGACCAATAGTAAATAAAACAACGTCTCCAACAATTCTCCTTGAAAAAGAACTATTTAAACATTTAAAACAGTATTACTTTCAACATATTTATACAATTAACAACTCCATTGAAGTGATTAAAAAAGTTAAAGAACTAAAACAACCGATTTTCTGATGATCAGTCTAGATATTGTTTCCCTATATCCAAATACACCTGTTTATGAAGCAATTCAATTGTTAAATCAGAAGTTAAAAGATGAAAAAAAAAAAAAATACCTGAAGCACAAAGAATTAGTATTATCCAGGCATTGAAACTAGTAGCTGATAATAACTACTTCACATATAATAAAAAAATATACCGACAAAAACAAGGTGCACCAATGGGATCACCAATTTCGGGACTTCTTGCTGAAATAATATTACAAGACATAGAAAATAAACTTTTGGATTCATTCAATCAAAAACAACTAATACTATACGTAAGATACGTTGACGATATCCTTATCTTCTGGAAGCAATCTGAAAAAGAACTTGAAACATTTGTAAACAAATACAATAGTTTTTATCCTACAATACAAGTTACTATGGAAAAAGAAGTTAAGAGACAACTAAACTATTTAGACATTTCTTTATTCAGGCGAAATAATATGATTGAATACGAAGTATATCGAAAACCAACTTATACTCCAACGATAATTCCGATTGATTCAAATCATCCTTGGAAATATAAAAGAGCAGCACTTCAATTTTACATAAGAAGAGCATTAACCCATTCCTGTAATAAACACAAAGAAAAGATTGAGATTAACTGGATAAAAAGAACTGCTATGAAATTTGGATACAAGAAAAAGATCATAGATGATATACTTGAAAATATAAAGAAATCTTTAAATGAAAATAAAAATAAACAAAAAAAAAAAAAAAAAAATGAAATAAAATTTGCTGGTAAAATTCCCTACATTCCTCCAATAACAGATATCTTAAAGAAGGAATGCATTAAAGAAAAAATGATATTGGCAGAAACCGTCATAGATAACGAAACTATATTAACTAATGGAAATGAAAGAAGATCAATGCTTGATAAAGCCGGAGTATATTCTATACCAACAAAATATTATACAGAAATAGAAAGAAATGAAAGAAATAAAGTATACATAGGAAGTACAAAAAGAAGATTTAAGACCAGATTAAAAGAACATATATCGAACTGGAATAAAAAGAAAACAAAACATCATTAATAAATCATTGTATTGAAAATGAAGCTTATCCTGTTTGGTATGATGCAAAATTAATAACCTCACATAAAACTAAAAACCAAATATTAACCTCAGAAGCGATAATGATTGAAAAAACTAAAGAAATAAATTGTAATAATAATGATCCAATGAATCTACCGTACGCTTGGAAATATTTTATCGAAAAAGAAATTAACGATAAAAAATATAATAAAAGACCTTATTAATTATTTTCAACAAACGAATGGCAACACCAATTAATTTGGAGTCGGAATTCATGTCATCCGGTTATATCAAAACACGACTAAGAACGTGCATTAATACCAAAAATAGCATGCGCAAGAGTACAACTGCCGTGAAAAGTCGGACGCTGCCAGTAGAATCGATGTAAGTGGCCGAAACACAACATGTATGAGAAGATCATAATACCCACTGAAGATGATTCCAAAAAGAAGGAATTGAAACTAGTTTGGGATATCGAGCCACGGAAAATAAAACATGCAACCATCATCTATAATAAGAAATTATAAGATCGAAGTTCAACTTGGAAGCTGATACCACAGGAAAGGAAAATCATGCCTTCTTCGATAACAAGATGGCTTATTACTGATTCAACGCATCATAATCAAAAGGTTCGAAAGTTCTTTTCTATTGTATTAATTTCGTAAATCATGACTTAAAAAACTGGAATAATATTAATCTTTTAATACATATTGTCTCTACGTATTGGAGGACTTTGACAACTTATGATGCATTTGACTGCACATATAAAAACATTTTTTCATATAAATTTGTAATCTTCATAATAAAATTCTAAACTATTATAAAGAACATCAAAAAGAAAAAAGGAATATTAGTGACAAGTTGAAATAAAAATTTTCTTATTATATGGACGTTTTTCCCGTGCTCGAATTTCTAATAACGTGAAACAGTAGATGATATGGAAACTATTTTGTTGACATATAGTTAATAATTTCTGAAACCACGTAATGTTTTCGACAAATGTTGAATTAATATAATATATTAAACGGCCATGGTGACATTACACAACCTTGCCTGACTCTTGCACCAATAGAAAACCATTTTGATAAAACACCATTCAGTTGTACACAGGCTCTACTGCCAGCATACATGGCTTTCACACTATTAAGTAGATTCCCAGTAACACCATATATTCATTCAACACCTTCCACAAAAGTGTCCTATTTACTCTGTTGTAAGCTTTCTCTAAATCTATGAAGGCAGCAAAAACTTTCTTACCAACAGCCAGATACTTTTCAATCATCATGCATAATACAAAAATTTGGTAAGTGCAGCCTTTACCACACTTTAAACCACTCTGAACATCCTACACTTTCTCTGATGTAAGACCCCATACTTTTTCAATAACGACCTTACCAAACACTTTGCCTGACACACTCAGTAGGCTAATACCACAATAGTTCTTGCACTCAGTCTGAGCACCTTTTCCCTTATACAAGGGAACAATATAGCATCCTTCTAATCCCGAGGAACCATTCCCAGGGGTGCTTATTCTGTGAAATCAAATTTCCTGAAACCAAACCCAAATTTTCTGAAATTAACATAGATCAATACTTAGAAAAAAAAAAAAATAAAAAAAAAAAATCACGATATATGTGTTACATTCGTAATTTATTTCCCAAGTTCTGATATTTTTTAAAAGAACAGTGGCCTTTATAAAATTTTACTAATTGCAAATTTCCAGTGTTTGGCCCTTCAAAGCTAAAATAATACTTATAAAAAGTAAAATACTGAGAAAAAAATAAAAATAATAAAGGCAACTTACATAATTGATGCCTTGCCTGCCTGTGTCAATAGTGTATTTTCTTGTGCAGAAAAGACTGAAATGTATATGAGAAAGTTTGTTCAGTTTATACTTTAAATGACTTGTATATTCACGTAATAAGTCATCAATGCTGCTGATGAAGGCAAAACTTCATACTTCATAATGCTTTTTAAAAAAATTTGGTTATTTTGTCTTTATTTTGCTGCAAATCCTTTGTGTGAGATTTACGTTTACTGCGCCCAGATTCCTGCTTTGGTGTTGACAGATTTTGTGTTGGAATTTTAGGGCTCACCACAATCTTTGTACTTACAGAGCTAGCTGCTGATGATTTATTTATTCCAGAAAAATGATCTCCAGTTACTTCATGCCTTCTATCACACTTTTCCTTAGTTGATTTGTAATGCATTTTACAGCTTTGCAACATGTTCTGTAACAAAGTTTTGTCAATTGCAGTGGTGATCAGATTTTCAACACCAAACATTTCAAACGTTGAACATTTCTTTGCTAAGAGGTTATATTTGATGGTATGATAACTGTCCAAGCTTTTTGCATCTAAACTAGTTCTGTGCTGTGTGATGATATTATCCATGAAATTAAATGAACTTTCCACAATTGGCTCATGAAAGCATGAGACGAGGGCTTTTACAAGTTTACCCAATGTGGAGTACTTTTGTATTCCATCATGTGAGCACATTTTTGACACTGCAGCCCAGTATTCATCAATGCCTATGGGAATTTTATTTTTTTCACATATCTCATTGGCTGAGTCATTAAAGATATCACTAATTGCTGTATCAATTTGACATGATCTGATTTCTTCATTGATAACAAGCATTTCGTTAGCAGATAGCACTGAGCTACATGCATCAGTCAATTTTGAAAAAGCTATATAGGTAGTAGTTTGGCCCCTAAGAGAGGGGTCTAACCCTGAAAAACTAATAAGAGTAGAATTTCCCACAGGAAGTTTTTGGATCATGTATAAGGAGCATGCCAGATAACATTCCTTTAGTTCTTTCTTAAATGAAGATACTATATAACCATTTGATGTACTTGCAGCAATAAGTTTTTTGGCTTCTCCAACATAAATAAATTTGTCTGGCAGGTGATTATTGCCACTCTTCAAATCTATTTTCAAAAGATCCTTGTGAGTTTTGCACTTTGAGATTATTTCATGTTTAATGTAAAATGATAAAATTTTCTTTATCAACACAAAAAGTTCAACATGCAATCTATGCAACATAGGTTTTTTGGTCTGAAACAGCTTTATGTATTCACTGAATATAGGCAGAACAGCTTTGTACAGATGGATTTCAAGTAATGTTTTCTTTTGCACCACAAAAAGGCTTTCAATAATTTTATTCTTCTCTTCTTTTCCCATTCCTGTTAAACTTTTTGATTTCAAAGAATCTTGGATTTTCACAAGTTTGGACACACAAAAATTACTAGTTTTTCTTTCCTTATACACTTTATCCAAATCAGACTTATACAAATTTCTGTCTGAATCTTTAATCCAAGAATAATAGAAGATTAGCAAAGCATCCCACAACAAAATCATGCGTTCAACTGCTGGGAGCACACACAGCCATCTATGATTTGGTCGTGAAAGTGGGGAGAGAGCTTTTGAATTCCCAAAATCGTACAGAGTTTGAAAAATAGTTCTCTTTTGTCAACACTTAGCAAGTCAAAGTGAATGTTATCACACAATGATTCAATGTGCATTTTAAAAGGAGCAGTGAATCTTTTTACACTGTTGTTAACAGTATGGCAGCTATCACCATCAATATGAAGTAGATGTGGAGCTTTGTTGTTAGAACTAATGTTCTACACCATTTTTTTTTACCCCTCATAATGTTGCACGAGTCCATCAGGAGACTAATTAGGTTACTCCAAGGAATACCATTTCCTTCTATTAAATTTACTATTTTTGAGTAAATATTGGCTGCAGTACAAACCTGAAGTTGAATCGATGATAAATGTTGTATTACGTCTTCTTGTTGCTCAGGGCAAAAATATTGTGCAAGAATAGTTAAGACACTACAATTCGCCCGACTTGTGCTCTCATCAATATTTAACGAGAAGGGAGTCTGTCTGAGGATATCGACAATTTGTTTTTTTATTGTTCAAGCAAGGCCATCTCTCATTTTGTATGTTTAACAGTTGACCTATTCATACTTAACGCCTATAATGCCTTTGGGTCCTTTGACAATGTCTGGGCCAGTTTTATAAGTTGAGGCCCAAGTGTATTGGGAAGAGAGTGTTCCGCTATGAATGAACATAAAATTGCCTCTGATCTAACTGTACGGGTACTTAGATCTAGAGGCTTTTCATCACCAGAAGGGTTTTCTGCAGACATATAAGAATACAAGATCATTGAACTCTTTACAGATGTTTTTGACGATTTGTGTTGTGAAGAATTTGAATGGCAATGCTTTTACACCATCCTTTTCATATCGAATGCTTTTGTTGCACCAAATGCAGAAACATTCCCCAGGAGAATCAGTTTTTCGACACCATATCCCAATGACGTCAGCGTTGGCATCTTGCTTCTGAAGCCAATCCCAGTGATATTTATTGCGGATATCTTTTTCCAAAACTTTTATGAGCTCAGCATCAGAATCTTTCAAAAACTTCATTATCATAAATTATATGCGATGTCAGGAACAGAAACTATTCTGTAGAATAGCACTTCACCAGGAGGGGCAGCAAGGATAACCAGTGGTCCCCAGTGCAGCACCAGTCAAATAGAGCAGGAACAAGTTGAAGTACTTAGAAGTGCAGTAAACTCAAGTTACCATACTACTGAAGCAGGGCAGGGGAGGGATGAAGAGGGGACAGTCAACCCACATCCTGGACTCAGATTTCTCTGCATTTTAAGAAAGCCAGAAGATCAAAGAGTGCATTGAAACCAATGACAAAGATTTTCTGAGCAGCAACCAGCAGGCATCACAAAGGGAAGGGGGAGGGGTGAACAAAAAGTCAGCAGGGAGATCCTCCCTAGATCTCTGTGATGATGAGACGAGAAGTCTTGAAGGTCAAAAGCAGCAGGCAGAGTGGGTGGGCCACTAAGCCCTGGGGTGGGGCAGGAGCAAAGGGGCACTGCCAGGAAAAGAAAGGGGTGAGAAATTTCTGTTTGGAGTAGCTCTGGGCAAACCCAGCACCAAACCACAAAGGAAAGCAAACAGTTAACACACTTTTAGAAGACAAATATAACATCAGGTGGGGGTGGGGGTGGGATGGGATCTCTCCCAGCTGAATTGGGTAGACACAGAGTGAACCTGTTTCTCTTCTCCTCTGTGGGGGTAGATTGGCAGTCAGATTTCCCAACTCCCAGTGGAATTGAGTTTTGCTTTGGCCACCAACCAAGGGAAAACAGGGAAAGGACAGTGACAGGCCTTGCCAGTGGCTATAAAATAAAATTTCTAAAAGAAAAAAAAAAAAAAAACGCCGAAAATTTTAGTACAACACCGCAAATTTCCGTAAAAAAAAAAAAAAAAAAAAGAAAAAGGCCGAAAATTTCCGGAAAATAAGCACCCCTGCATTTCTAACTCCCAGCACAACTGGCAAATTTCACTTAACCAGTCAATTACAGAGTTACCACCATATTTCAACATCTCAGCGGTTATGTCATCAAATCCCGGAGCCTTACCATTCTGAAGAGATTTTAGAGCTTTACACACCTCTTCTCTTGATATCCCTCCTGTGCTTCCATCCTTCACTGTGGCATCTTCTGCTTCAGAATCACCTTTGCTTTCCTGATCTAAAAACTCCCAGAAGTATTAACCCCATCTTTCACTTAACTCATTGGGCTTCCATATCATTTCCTCAATCCCATTCTTCACTCAACTTACAACTTTGTATGTTTCCCCTATTTTTCCTGAGTCTCATGTACTTCCAAGAAAGTCTTCCTATCTTTCGAAAAAGCCAATTCATGCCTTTACACCTCCTCCTTTCTCTATCTTTTGCCTTACTCTGACAAACCTGCTGAGCGGCTTCACTCTTCTTACAGCGATATTCATCCACAGAAACTCGCTGTAAGAAGCATGAAGCCACTAGGCTGGTTCGCCAGAGTAAGACAAAAGATAGGAAGGAGAAAATGGAAAGGCAGGAATTTTTCATTAATGCCTGGAATTAAAAATGTAGTATCTGAACCCTTGATAGAACCAAATAAAGGTTGGCTACACACACACATACAACTAGGGCTAATAAAGAACTTCTTCAAGGTTTTGGATATGAATAATCCTGCATTCACATATTTGTGCAAGAAATTTCAAAGACTTAGTGAAGAGAAGATCAAAGCAAGATTTCTGATTTTGAATGTGTGCTCAGTGAAAGGGTGAAAACAGCATGGAAATCCTTTTGATGTGTTTCAGCTAGCCTTCTCGGAAATGTTAACGCAGCAAACTTCAGGGAGCTTGTAGGAAATCTCACAAGTTCTTATAGAGAAATGGGGTGTGGCATGTAATTGAAAACGCACTTCTTGCATTCACATGTCGATTTCATCCCACCAAACTGTGGCGCAGTTAGTGATGAGCATGGCGAGTGCTTACATCAGGACTTCTCAGTGATGGAGCAGAGGTAAATGGAGTTCTGCAATATTAGCTGATTATTGTTGGATGTTAAAAAGAGAATAACCAGAAACTGAATACAAGTGAAAGTCAAAAAGAAGCTGTATTTAAGACAGGTAAGTTTGTGTATATATCTTAATGTAATGTCATGTAAACAACAGATATCTTATTTGAATATAATAAAGCACATTTTTTTTTTCAAAAATAAGAGCCAATATATGTCAATTTAATCATCATTTTCATGATCAGTGGCCCAAAATACTACACAAAGAAATAATTATCTGATAACCATAACAAAAAAAAAGAGTCAAAACTTGATGACAAGTGTTACCTGCTCTCGGATAGCTGAGAGGCACTCATGAGCTTGAGTATGGCTGAGCTTCCTACAATATGTAATTTTCCATGAGAGCAAATAGTACCATCATTGTTGCATCATGTTTTCTATCAAAATGCTCTTAAGTAAAAAAAAACAAAAAACATTTCTTTCCAACTGTTCAAAGACCTATCTTCATATTGCATTACAATTTTTCTGTTACAGCATTTTTGGCATTTCCAAATATAACAACCAATATAATTTGGTTAGTCACAACTACCCATTTGGTTTATGTGGCTATATTATATGTTAATAGTTGTATAACTTATTATTACTGTTACACAAGTTATAAATGTCTTCAAATTGAGTGCACATATGCCACGCAATTCCTGCTATAACATAATTATTTAAGGATGTGGGATATAAAAATATTTCAACTATTATAACCTGTTCAAAATGATTGCACTTGTAATATGGCACAATTGGCTGTTTTTACTCACAGGTACCTATCTTGGACGTTTGGGAGTTGACAGGTTCGTGCAGACTAAGTTCATAGAACTAAAAACACTCACAGGTTTATATGAAGTCAAGAATGATGCAGGGAAGTCGGCACTTAGTACCAACCTTGCTTAACATCGACCTACGATAGTTGTACCACTGAACACGACCGTGGTGTAAACGGATCGATACTAGTCTGGTAGTGTTTGAGCAGTGAGTGCCCATTGCAAGTAATTCTCTGCTTTCTGTTGAAATTTATGCAAACCTCTTGGTCTTGGTGAAACTACGAATGCTCTTTTATCGTTTGGTTTTATGTGAAGACGACATCGATAAGAGATAATGATTTTAATCACACTGTATATAGTTCTTTTATTTCATTGATTCTTTTAAACTTCATCTTCATTTTTATTTGAATCTCGACTCTGGTTGTAAGTTTTCATATAAACCTGTGAGTGTTTTTAGTTCTACAAACTTAGTCTGCATGAACCTGTCAACTCCCGAACATCCGAGATAGGTACCTGTGAGTAAAAACAGCCATTTGTGCCATATTACAAGTGCAATCATTTTGAACAAGTTATAATACTTGAAATATTTTTATATCCCACATCCTGAAATAATTATGTTATAGCAGGAATTGTGTAGCGCATGTGCACTCTCGACTTGAAGACATTTATAATGTGTGTAACAGTAATAATAATAGTTATACAACTATTAACATATATAACAACCACCTCTCCTGACAATTACCACGTGGATTTTTTAAAAATCAAAGTGCCATATTATCTGCAGAGCCTAAATTTTTAAATAGGTAATTCCTGATTATATGACAGAAATTATGATAACCTGTCCTTTACAATTTTAAATATAGAATTTTGGTACCTATGCATTAATTAGAATTACACTGGCCACAGGACTCATTTCTCGTGCAATTATCACAATGCTGTAAAAAAAAAAAAAAAAACTATTCTTAGAATAAAAAGAAGTTACATCCTTACTTTCTCTTGTCAAACCAAATTGCTTCATATCCTTTTTGTTGTAGTGCAGCCATTAGGACATTCACATCATAGTTGCCCAAACCTAACATACTTTTATGTGGGTTGACCAAATTGTCGGGTGAAAGGCTATTAAAGAAAGGAAAGTACCTCACTCAACAACTTATCATTATAAAACATAATACAATATATCTAACTAAATAAATGTCATACACACCTGGAAACTTTCTTCATGTAATCATTCTACAAAAAAATCAATAATTTACCACAAAACCAAGTAATTTACACATTTTTTTTTATTCTTGAAAGATGATCTTGAAGAAAAAATATTACTACACAAATATTTTCATGCAGCATTAAAACATGCTAAAATTATTTTCCCAAGTGCTAGGCACTTCTTAGGAGAAAATGTCTGCTGAAAGTATAATCTTTGCTAAGAGCTATATTATAAAATACTTCGTAAGACTTGAAAATTATAGCGGGTAAACAAACATGTTTCTCCTGATTTGTAACAGAATGTTTTACCTATCAAACTACCATTAGCTTACTAATTAAAGACTACTATTATGGGAATTCTAACTAGGAATTTTTTAATTTTAATTGCAGATTAAATAAAAAAATTTCCTAGTAAGAATTCTCATAATAGTAGTATTTGATTAGTAATTGAATTAAGAAACTAGGAAGCCAATTCTCAACATGAGCTTTATTAAAAAAATACCATTAGCTTATATATTTCATACTTTGTCCAAAGATGCTTAGGGGGTAGCCAACCTGCCAACTTTTAAGAATTGAATTGAAATCCATAAAAATTTTTAGTGAACATTTCATTGAAGTATTTGATTAACTGACATATTGAACATGTTGATTAAATGTATCAAACATATTGATTAAAAGGCAATTTTTTATGAAATGATTGGTCAATTATAACTGATTTCCTATACTATAATTAAAATATTTGGCAGCATTTCATGCCTTCAACAATTAAAATGCAATCAGTACATAATTATCTCATTAGTGCACTATCATTAAGCTGCATACACAGTTAATTTCATTTATAAATGTGAAATTGTTGCGACACATTGCAGTAACTTTTCACTTAACTGAAGTTTTAACCATAAATTCTTGTGCGAACATGCTAAAACTGAAATTTTAAGACTCATGTGAATCTGGTATTTTCTTTCATTTCTCTCCCTCTTTCTCTTTTAGCAGTTACAGCCAATCTTAATCTTACAGTATTTTTACAATTTCTCCTGCTAGGCTGCAAATACAGGAGTTTGGGATTGCAGATGTAGTAGTAAATGTGATTAGGGTGTTTCAAAACTAATTAATTTCAGTATTTACTTATTTATGTTTGCAAATTTGATGTACTTTTGTGATGTCACGTTTTGTTTTATATGTCTGCAATAAGCTTTGTTGTGATTTTGTTGTGCCATTCCTATTTTTGTGTTGCAAAAGATGGCGTTTGTGGGGAAACAGAAAGCACCCTCCAGCACAGCACCTAACTACGTAACTTGCGACCATGCATTTTTTGACGAAAAGTGCTTGTTTCGGTGTGTTCTATCATCACCCCTTAAAGTTTGTTCCATTAGTTTTGAAACACCCTGTACACAGGTGCGGCAGACGTTGGGGACACTTATTTGCCCCTCAAAATTGAACTAACTTGGGGAGGGGGGATTTATAAAATATGTATTAATTATTTAACTGTTAAACAAGTAGAATTTCCATAATTTGTATCGGTAAACTTGGCAGATATGGGGTAGCATGTGCAGACAGAAATTAGGAGACGCAAGTTTCCTATATCAGCTCAGCACAGTTCTCCTGAAATTTTACCACTTTTTTTAAACAAAAGTTTTCAGTGCTAAAACACTAGTATGCTAAATATTGTGTTCTATTGTACTATTTGAAATAACTTTCATTTCATGTCAGGATGTCCTCCTGAAGTGCACAAATGCATCATGTAGCCACATGATGTGGTGCATTAAACAAGAGAAGAAAATTAGTTTGTTTCAGAACCTTATAATAGTAACTGTCAGAAGTCCCTATTTGTAGCATTTTGAATTTCCGACTGCCAATGTATCAGGGCGACAAGGTTTCATTTTGAATTATTAGAACAATAAGTGTCATAATATCCCTTATGATGTGTTCATACAGTCAAACTCATTTATATCGAACACAGATACATCTAATTATTCCCATTATCAAACTTCAGAAAGTCACCATGAAAAGAACGTTAACAAAAATAGGAAGGTGAAAGGTTATACTAAACAAAACAAAGCAGTCATAATGTATATATCAAACATTTGATACCTTCAATCCTGATAAACACCAACAGAATTAAGTCTTCAACTGTAGCACACCACCAAAGATTTCAGAACCATGCAGCAGGAGCTTATTCAAAGTCACAAAAAAATTATTTAAGAGATATCTTCTGTATAAAATGGCAGGAGTGAGGTTAATCCCATTCATGGCCAGAAAAAACACTAAGGCTACAAACTGGGGAGGATTCTGCTTCTGAAAATTCTTTCTCTGGGACATTGAACGGTTCACCATGTGATCAACAAGCACTTGATTCTGCGGCAGAATTGTTCAGCTGTTGATGGTAGTGAACAAAATTTGCTTAGTGAAATTCAAAAAGTAGAAAGTGTTATGTTAATACAAGTATCAAATATAAAATCGGACAAAGCTAACATTTCATTTTCTGCAAAAAAGGATAAGTTAAGTGCACTTAAGTCTTTTTTCTAATTTAATTCAACTAAAGACTCTCTAATATCACGTTAGATGTGCATTTTTACAGTGCTAAAAATATATAAAAATAAACAAAGCTCAATCTTTAGACAATCTTAGAACCATGCACTGTGAAAAAACCACCATTATGTAATTGAGGGCAAAATACATATTTGTATTCTACATATTCAACTATTCTGTACACACTGAACAATTCCATATATTGAAAATTACGACTGTCCTCTTAGTTTGATACAAACAGGTTTGACTGCATATCAGAATACTTGCAGAAAGTGTATGTACACACACGATACTGAACAAGAAACCTTCAGTAAACGTCACTTATGCAGAGTATATGCAAATATTTGTACGTAAACAACCACAGCCAGGTATATAAAAATGAAGATAATTTTTAGTGCTCATAATTCTCCCTTATAACAGATTATTGATCTTTTCATAAGATGGCAACACAGAAAACTATACAATGTGTTATAAAATCCAGAAGATTTGGACAACTTTTGAAATCTCAACAAGGGATACAAAGTAGCTCAGGCAATAAATAGCACTAAATTATGGGTGCACACAGTAACTCAAGTTAATAGAGTTCAAAGTAAAACTTTTGATATAAGACTTTGCATGGTTATGGTCAGTTATACATAGCTTTTTGCAGGAGCTAAATCAAAACACAGAATTGAAATCCAAGTCTTAGGAAGTGAGAACAAAGAAACTACAAAAACAAGTCTAAAGGAAAAATTGCAAATTAAGAAATAATAGTTTTTATCCTCACTCTTTTAATATTGTACAATATTACACACTTAATAATTATTTAAGTGAAGTCATGTTAAACCATAGTGACATATTATCATTAAAATTTAACTTTAGTTTTAGAGGGATTCAGGGTAAGAATTTTTTTAAAAATTGTAACATATACATGCCCAACCTAAATTTTACGTACCCTAAACACACACACACACACACACACATCATGAATGTTCTGTACTATTTTTCCTAAACATTTCAGAAAAAATATAAGAAACAAAGTGCCTTTAGTGCATTTCATAAATTGACCCCCAGAAATGAAATTTAAGCTCACCTATATTTCACTGGATTTCATAAATTGCACTCAGCAATAAAATATAAACTTACCTATAGGTCATTCTATTCTATGTCAAATCAGCACAAAAAGGTATTTTTGACTTAGACCTTTTGATTTTTGTGAAACTTGTAGAACTCTGCAGGCATTACAAAACAAAACTATTCAGTACAAAATTTCAGTTCCCCACATGCAGTTGCTTCTATAGTTATAAGACTTTAAAATTTATGAAAAAGGCATTTTTATGGCTGCCATGCCCACCACAAATTACAATAACTGTAGACCTAATTGGTCAACAGAGCTTATACTGGGCCATCTTGAAAGTTTATTACATAAGCTTTCTTTTGAGATATCACACAATCATATTATGGGCAATTTAGTTTCTGTGTCATCCATTTTATTAAATAAAGCAGAGGGAGGAAGTCCCTGAGTAATTAGAAAATTGACTGGGAAATTAAAAAAAAAATCACATTTTTAAAAACTTTGTACCCTGTAAAGAGCTAGGTTTTTTACATACCCACACAGAATTTCTACATGATCCAGGCAGGTTGGGCAATATAATTTCTGAGCCCTGCAAGGATTAGTGGGATAAATTACACTATTGTTTGACAAATTTTTGGGTTGAACTCTAACCAAAAATCGAAACTGACTTAAGAAAGTGGGTGCTGCCACTCATGTGGTAAACCCAGCCTTTGTTTGTTACTTGTATTCCTTTTATAAGATGCTGGTTATTTAGACATGTAAGATACAAGTGTAACATAGTCATACCTTGAAATTAACATTTTTGCTGCTGGTATTCAAGACAGACACAGAATATGCCCTAAGCACTTATTTAACTTATATTGCTGTAACGTAGCGCATTGTTTTAACTGAAAAAGAGAAACAAAAAAATGTGTCAAGTGCTGCGAAAACAAATGACGCTGGCTACAGAGAGAACATTTTCCCATGACAAAGTGTTGTTATGGAAACTGCGCAGGAACAGACTATCCAATGAAAGTTGAGATGATGACTGTGCATTAGAGAGAGAGAGAGAGAGGAGGAAGTAAAAGAAAGATGTGTTTTGTTTTTTTTGTGCTGCTCCGTGAAAATAATTTTAACAGTGGAAAATTTTTCGATTATTATGTTGATTTTGTCTTTTTGTTAAAAAAAAGTTTGTTTTGTTTGCAAGTGTGGCAAAGAGTAAATGAACTCCTACAATGGTACACTGTATAATTTAGAAAGGCATTTAAAATACAGCAAAAACTTAAAATTTTAATTTCATTTTTCTTCTTTAAAACTGTACATACAAATCTACCAAACATATTGTTTTTTTTTTCATTTTGTTTTTCTTTTAATATATGGACCATGTCGATGTGAAACATACAAAGTAAACAAAACAATTATTCATTGCACAATTATCGTATAAACACTTAAACACATCGAAAGACATTAATAATTATAAAATACTAAACTAAGGCATTGCAGTAACTACCAGGGTGGAAAATTAGCAGGTGCAAGGCGCAAAATGCGACCACAATTTTTCATTCTGAGTATGGGCACAAATTTGCGACTGTACAAATTTAAGTTTTTTTGTTTTTTTTTTAGAAATTATTTTGATGTTATGCTCAACACACTTGGTGAAGTTATGAAAAAACTACTATAAAACTTAAATAACTGCGGCAAATATGAAAGCTGTGATATCACAAAAGTTGAGTCTTGGTTGAGGGTGGGGCAGGGACACACAAGGATATGTCAAACGGGCATGAAGAAAGGGTGATTTGCTTGTATGCCTGCCCAGACGGGAGAGGGGGGGTAGCACACATCTTTCCGGTCTTCTTCCGGAATGAAGCAGACGAGGGAAGAATGGAAATGTGTGAGGCAGCTTTGATCTTCAGTGTAAGAATATATACTGTATATATAAAATATGGGTCCATTTTTGGACCACTCGCAAAATTCAAGCTTTAAAAATGCATCCTTTGTAAAACTATGTGCATTAGAAACAGACCCTTCACAGTGTTCTGAAAATTGCAGTCGAATACATAGTTCATGTCGGGAATGTAATCAGTTTACAGAAACGTGAATCGGCTTTCCATATGTAGCAGTGTGAGCAGTTTGTTTTGCATATCGACAATTGTTATAAATCAAGCATGAGATTCTTCCTTGAATTTGCGAAATTCTACTTTTTGTCATCATTTGAGATCAATGCAAAACTGAAAAACTGAAGAGAATTTTGGGATGATTAGTGTGTGTGTGTGTGGGGGGGGTCGATCTGGGGAGAATATTACGTTTTTCAAAACTTCCAAAAATGGAAGTTAAAGGGAGTGAAAATTTTTCCCGGAATTATAATTTCTTTTTCTCGCAAAGTTGGATTCTAAATATCATTTTATTGCATAAATGTTTGTATTGGAGCTTGAAACTGTAAGCAACAATTTCAGAAAATGTACTTTCAACAGAGCGAAAATTTCCCTGTGATCTTTCGGCATGAGTTTCACATACGGGTTCGGGGGAATTTTGCCTTTGTTGTCATCATTTTCGTCATTCTCAAGAGTGATGCAAAACTGAAGAGAATGTTGGGGAAGATTGGTTTGTGTGTGTGTGTGTGTGTGTGTGTGTGTGTGGTGGGGGAAGTTTTGCAGCTGGAAACAGAATTCCACCTTTCAAAACTTTTGAAAACAGAAGTTAGACAGAGTGACGATTTCTTTCCTACTCGTAACTAAGGAGAAATCTGCAAAGTTCTTGTTGGGGACTTGTAAGACCTCAAAGGCCATAGGAAAGTTAACGAATCTTTGATTTGCGACATATATGCACTGAAACATGTCTGGAAAACGAATAACTTTTGGTAATTATAGTTTAGTTGTAATTTTTGATGTATGGACTAAGTATGTTGACTTCTGTGACTCATGTACTGTAGTAGCTAATGAAAACTAAGTAAATGGCTAAAGATGTTTCTCTATTCTCCATTTTTTTTAAACTGATAAATCTGTGGAATTTGAGAAATATGTGAATTCATGAATGCAGTTTATTTTAATACAAGAAGCTGAATATGGTGGATCTCAATCCCCAAATTATGAAAATACAACAAATTTCAAGTTAGTTTAGATGTTCATAGTATTTATTATATATCTGACGGAGGAAATAAAGAATATTTCATTGGTAAAATAAGAGTTTTAAACTGTAGTTTACAGTGAGTTTTGATAAAACGTGGTTTAAAAATCTACAAAAATTATCCCCACACCACTCCATGCATATTTTTTTTTCATTCACATAGGTCAAATTTCAAACATATCAGAAAATTTCCAAATTACCCAAAATTTAATTATTTTATTCACAATTTCTCTTAAAGGCATGTCAGCATATCTGCTACACTGGAGTGCAAAAATGAAGGACAAGACGGTTTTTCGAATGTAACGTCGTGCAGAATTGCTCCACATCGACTCAAATCGTACCATAAGATCCCCAAGATGTAAGAATATGGGACCAGTGAGCAAAACCGTCCAAACAAGGAATCCGAAGGATACAAAGGCACTTTATTGAAAAGGTAGCTTCGAGCACAACTGGACAGAAGACAGAAACGTCCATGTGACAGGCGGCTACCAAGAAAAATCCAGTCTTTAGTAGGGAATATGATCACCCCTGACTGCGTTGCAGGATTTACAACGTCTGTCCATGCTGAGGACAAGGTTGTCAAGGAGCTGTTGAGGCATCACGACCCATTCCTCTTGTAGCGCCAATCGCAGCTGCGGAATCGTTGCTGGCGGCTGGTGATCTGCTGCCAAGCGTCTCCCGAGAAGGTCCCGCACATGCTCGATTGGATTTAGGTCCGGGGACCTTGCGGGCCAATCCATGCGTTGAATATCATCACTCTCCAACAGCTCTGCGACAGCCACTGTACGATGAGGTGCAGCGTTGTCGTCCATGAAGAGGAACTCAGGACCCACATCACCTCTAAACAGACGCGCGTGACGCAGGAGAACCTCGGTACAATAGCGGACACCAGTGACTGAACCTCCTTGGAAGATGTGGAGGTCAGTACAGCTACCAAGCATGATACCACCGCCACCTCCAAACCCATCCCTTTCGATGATGTTGGAGGTGTGATTGCGTGTTCCCTGCTCTCTCCAGATGTGTATACGCCCAGAAGCGCTCATCAGACTAAATCGGCTCTCATCCGTAAAGAGAACTCGACCCCCCATTACTGATGTGTCCAGTTCTTGTGTTCCTGGCACCACAGAAACCGCCGTCTCCGATGAGCAGGCGTTAATGGCACACACCGTACTGGTCGTCGTGCAAATAGACCACCTTTGTGCAACCTCCTGGCCACGGTAAAACGCGATAACGGACGTCTAGTTGTCTGTTGCATGTGCCTTACGATTTCTCCCGCTGTCTGCCGTCTGTCTCTTCTCACCTGTAGGACAATATACCGGTCGTCCACCGCCCTGGTTGCTCGTGGACCACAACTGCTAAACTCTCAGACAGCTGTTCCTGTCATTTGAAATGCTCTCCAAACTCGTGAAACGATGCTGTGAGCGATCCCGAAGTCACTAGTCACACTTTGACCTTCTTCCAACTTCCCAATGACGCCACCTCGGGTAAAGTAATCCAGATGTCGTCCACTGGGTTGCCTGTTGGCCATACCACACGGTGGCAGCAACACGACGTCGTTCTTCAAACCGATGTACACCGTGCAATTGCTTTCACCGAATTTCTGAGCGTACACCGCCCGTGTGCTTTATACCCTTCAACACCCCCACCCCCCATGTCATGCTGCATATATGCGCATGCCCTACCGTACCGGACCCTAGTCTATCTCCTGAGTGGTCTTTCGGTCCGTTCTGCCTGCTCGGTCCGCTGTTATGCTAATTTCTCTTCTTCGTCCTTAATTTTTGCACACCAGTGTATATGCTTTTCACTTGAAAAATAGATTCGGCTTACGGTACAGCAAGATTTGCTCCTACAAATTCAGCTACAGATGCGATTTTGCACATGCCAAATTTTTCTTATTTCCCACCCTGGCCACTACTATGACTTTACTTGAAGATCTTTCATTTGATTAGTGTTAACATTCTTAACAAGATTCTGGTGTGCCATGACCAATAAAAAAACTAAGGCAACTAGTCTGTCTAGTTAGTCTTCTGTCACCCAAGATGAACACCAAAGCGTTGTTGAGATTATCTTTACTAATCACATGTAAAACCTTCAAGTGAAGTCATAGGAGTGACTGTGACCATGCCATGTGTTATAGCTTAATTTTTAATTATTTTTAATGTCTTTTAATAGTTTGACATGTTCATATGATAATTGTGCAGTTAATAATTACTTTGTATGCTTCACAACCAAATGGTCTGTATTAAAAAAAAATGACAACGTAAGTGTTTGCAAGGTCTTAGCGGATTTGTATATATAGTTTTACCAAGAAGAAAAATGAAATTAATTAACTAATGTATTTTAAATTAAATTATGCAATATAAGTTAAATCAAAGCTTAGGGTATTGTCCTGTGTCATAGTCTGTCTTTAATATGTGCAGCTAAAATGTTAATTCAAGATATGGCTGGGTTTATACAAGGTAAGTTTCTGTATTTTACATGTTAAAATGCATATTTGCACGTTCTTAACTGCATTTCAGACATATTTAGATCTAAAATTGAATTGTTTTACTGCTGATTTGATAGAACTTTTATGGAGTTACAGTTATGAATGAGCCTGCTTTGCTTAACTATTTTTATGGTAGCTTTATGTTCTACTACTCAGGTCTTAAGTTGTCTCCCATTTATCCTACATATGTTACCCCTCAATTGCAGTTTATAATGTGCATATACTACTCTACTACTCAGGTCTTAAGTTGTCTCCCATTTATCCTACATATGTTACCCCTCAATTGCAGTTTATAATGTGCATATACTACTCCTTCTTGTAGCATGACACTGCCAGCTTTTTCCTTTATGGTGAGCACAACGTTTTTAGTTTGATTGTTTAGGTCTAGGGACAAGTTAAACAAGGAATTTTTTGCTAATTCTTCTAAGTTTCTGATAAACAACCTTTGTGGTAGGTAACTTTTTTAGTTAGCTGAATGTTACAGCTTAGCTGTTTTGGCTGACTACCACAGTGAGGAAATTTTGGCAACCAAAACCCTAAGTTAAATTGTCCCAAAATTTTTTTGCAAATGTGATTCATTGTCTTGGTAGCATTATCATGTGCGATTGTTTACATACCCCTTAGAAATAAGAAATTCCTGGTACATGGGCAATCTTTGGCAGCAGAGTGCCAGAACACAATGCATGCACAGAAAACAGTGGCTTAGGACTCACAAGTAAAGTGTAAATAGAAAAGTTGTATAAGTAATAAAAGTGACACTCAATTGAATAATTATTTTCCTCAGCATAAAATTAAAGTAAGCACAAAGTTATAAAGAATTTATTCATAAAACAATTTTCATGTACTTTGTGCATATTCACTAAGATCAAACACACCAAGTGGTTAAATTGAGAACCACATTCAACAACTACATTCATATCTGAAAATAATTTTTATCCAAGTATTTAATGAAATCATGGCACCTTCAATTATCTATCATACAGTGAAAGAGTTGAATTTACAGGTTTTTTTTTAGAGATAATTCACTTTATATCTGATAGTAAAATTTTTTGAACTAGAACCTAGTTCGTCATCAGGATTATGTCACCGGAGTAGTTGTTTCCCATCAGTCGGGAGTACCCCAACTTCGTGAATAAAACTAGGAGCAAAGATCCTGAAACAATCCACAATATTTGTTCTACTTGTCTGACACAGGGATGATGTATTGCTTATAGTGGATACTGAAGATTAATCTCTCCCCTCGCATATTCTGTCGCAGTTTAAGTCACTGGAAAATTCCCTGAATTCACCTTAGAACTCCAAAAAGGAAACAGCTTGAACTACCTTATTTTAACCTCAATCTGAAATAAAGGAAAGATCTTAACACAGATCTACAACAAACCCACTAACACAGACAAGACATTGACATGCCCATGCGGCATATCCATTTCAAAGTTACTGATAACATGACAGAACATCTCAGCTTTATATACGTACCTCTCCACTCGCAGCACACCTTCCTGCGCAAACTGCTCTTTGCACTTATGCGAATATTTAGTAGTGTCCAAATACTTTTGATAATATGGTGTATATATTTAAGCAGCAGAAACAGCACAATGCACCGACATTAATCAGATTTTCAAAAGGATTTTTGCACTGACTGCTTTTTAGAATATTAAATAATATTCAGCAAAAACTTCATTTCAATCATGCGACCTTAACTAATGAAGGCTGGCCATAAAGGCAGCAGAGCATCAATAGGAAAAAAGTTTCACTATTTTTTAAGCATTGCTATATTGCACAGAGTACTGATGCACTGCACAATGATTCACGGCCCAGTAATGTTAACATCAATCATGCCCAAATGCAAGATGGTAATGTTATGTGTTCACCATTTTGATTAAGGAAATTCCGGCTTTACTCATAACATAAAAACTTAATATATTATCTGCATAATCATAGGAAGAAGCTGATGACTTTTAAACAGCAGCATAATAAGAGCATAACTGTTATTGTTTGAAAGATGCAAACAGGAAAATACTTCAGAGAAGATGTTGATTTGCCTGGAAGGTACAGAAAGGAAAATCAGCATCTTCTCTGAACCTGACATGGTCATTATTGCAACATAATCATCTAGGTATCATAATCTGATGGGGCTGGGGAAAAAAATAACTACTGCAGAAAATGTTAAATATAGCTTATGGATTTCAGGCAAAACATCCTCTAGGAGCAAAATTTCAAATTCAGAAGTTTTGTTTATTAACTAAATGTGAAGAGTAAAGGAAAAGAAAATCATTACTACATTTTTGGATTTGAACTTATCACTTCCCTGACATTTCTGGACTTGTTTTTTAAAAGTTCATAAACATTTGATGAGAAACAGTGAAACTGAAATCCAATTGGTATAAAGTCAATTTTTGGCTTATCCAACTAAATGCAGTTTTTCACCATTATCTATTTATAAGTAGTAACTTTGACATTTACGCACATGCTTACCTTGCAGACAGTTTTTAGGTTTTTGTATCTATGTTGCTAACTTCCAAAAAGATTCTACTACTGAGCGTATGTACAACCATTGTTCTTTCAACAAGCAATCTAATAAAGCTCCACAAAACAGCACAAGTAATCAACAGCACTGCCTTCTGAAAAATGTATCCAGAAACTCCTGTCAAAACACACAATTCATGTTGTAAATGAATTTATGGCACCTTTATTCATAGTTTACTGTGGAAATAACTTTTTTATGGGTCTTATAAAGGTTATTATTAAAAAAAGTTGGTGGTCAAATTTTTCGAACTAAAGAACATAATCATTTAGAGTTCCATAGATCTATGGCACAATAAAAATTCACAAGGAAGGCCATCCAATGAGACCTATAATTGACACTAGAAATTCCCCACTTTCTAATATTAATTATTATTTGCTTATTCACCTCAGAGACATTTTCCCTTCTCCTCCCTACCTTCTGAAAAATTCTATGCAGTTGAAAGAAAAACTAGACACCATTCCAGAATTACTTCATCCAGTAATGGCAAACCTGGATATAGTATCTATGTATACTAACATTAACCTGGACCTCCTGCTGGAATTCATTGCGAATGACCTGGTGGAAAGAATAGTATTCCATAACCACAATAGAGAGATACTGCTTGGCATATGAACTGCTCCTGTTTTCTTTCAAAAATAATTTCTTCCAGTTTGGAAAGAGATATTACAGGCAAACTTCAGGACTTGTAATGGGTTCTCCACTAGCACCTCTGCTAGCAAATTATTATGTGAGTAAACTGGAGGCAAAAATCCTTGTACAACCCTCAATATTTGCTCTTCATGTAAGATACATGGATGATGTTTTGTTTATTGTAGATAATGTGGACAAATCGCTACCCTCTCAGATTCTGGCAGAATTTAACTCGCTAGAAAATTCTTTGAAGTACACCCTGGAACTGGAAGAAAATCATAGCATCAATTTCTTAGATTTAACCTTGACCTCAAGAGAGAGGAGAATATTCACTCTTTTTAAAAAACCCACTAACACAGGAAAGATATTAGACTTCTACTCATTCCACCCTGACTATATTAAGTCTAATGTGGTGAGACAATTTTTGGAAAAAATTGAAGTCCTGGTCTCTTCAGATGCTCAAAAAGTCTCTTCAGATGCTCAAAGATATTTACAGAGAAGAATTAAAAAGAATGTTGGCAGAGAACAATTACCCTTCCACATATATTAAGAAGTTATTTAGAAAAGTGCCAAAAAAGAAGTAGGAAATAAACAACTTCAAATTCACCAGCAAAATTACGTACCACAAGGGACTTTTGAAAAACTGAAGAGGATCAGAGCAAAATATAATATCAGACTTGCTCCAGATCTAAATAACAAATTAAAGAAATTCCTGCCAGCTCTAAAATAGAAAAAAAAAAAACAGACATCCAATTGCAAGGAGTAGTAATATATTGCATAGACTGTAACTGCGGGCTCAGCTATATAGGAGAAACAGGAAGAAGTATTAAAGTCTGAATAAAAGAACACCAAGCAGCTATTAGGAACATTAGTAACAAAACAGGGCTAGACAGACATATACAGAATAATTGCCCACCAATCAAACTTAGTAAAGAGGAAACTAGAAGAAGGGATGGAAATAGGGAGAAGAAGTACCACAATTAATGATAATTGTGGTTGGATACTTTTCGACTGAGTGGCAACAACTACTCCAGTGACGTAGTCCTTATGATGAACTAGGCTTTAGTTCAAACATTTGACCGCCAACTTTTTTGAATAATTACCTCTACAAGACTCGTAAAAAAGTTATTTCCACAGTACACAATTCATGTTATATAAGGAAGGCCACAAAAGTTTAATGTACTTGGTATGGAATACAAAGCCAAGCTAACAGATTTTGTCCATGTCCTGAGGGCAGCTGGCACCATCCCAAGTGAACGATCAGTAATGTTATCAGGAAGAGGGATATTGTCACTATTGTTCAACAACACAAAAAGTTCATGGAAGCTCAATTCAACAGACATCCTGCAAAACATTAGCCAGAAGCATTTGCCATCAACCGGGGTTATTTGTATGAACATAGAGACACTGAGTTCATTCATGTGATTTAGTTACACAGCATTATGTATCATGGATGCACCACAGTGTGCAAGTGTAACCAACATCAAGAACAGCTAGCTATCAGCTTAGCAGTATAAAACAGCTATAAAGCTATCAGCTAAGCAACACTTTATTCCAATAAGATGGGTGAGTGCTGTGGATGGAAGAACTTAAACAATTCTGCTACTACAGTAAATTGCGCCAACAATGAAATCTGGAGTTAGTAGTGCTGGAACAACAAATATGGAAGCCAATTTCAGCATCCTGGGCAATTCCATGTTTCCTATGATGTATTACTACTTTAGTGCAGATCCATGCCTGATACAAGACAGTAATGTTTCCTGATGTTTAGTCTTGGACATGAATGTGCAGAAGTTCAACTGGATAGTACAATGCTAACTTAAACTCTACGGAACACCAATGAGATTAACTGGATCCATCAGGTAAGGACTAAAAAAATCAAAACCTACATTGGTAGCTAAACTGATCACAAACAGAAAACCACACCATCTATTTAATATCTCAAAGTATCTTTATTAACATATACCTATATTACACACTTTCAGTACATTTTTGTTCAAGTCTACCACTCTGCTCGGCATAATTCAAAATTTGTATCTCAATTAACATATAAATTCCACAGGGAAATCTTAACATACATTAAAACAAACTCTAAGTTCAAAACCTCAAATTAAGATCATGCTAAAAAAGATTAAGTTAAAATGGAATTTCCACAAAGAGGATGGTCGAACTCAGTCCTGTGAAATCATGCTCTGCGAGCGCTTTTCGAAGTTTGTAACTTCCGTCCTCAGGCAGCAACATCTCAAAGTGACAGCACATCCAGAAGTGAGCTTATTATGAATGCTACTTCCCTTGAAGGGAGTGTTAGGGCATGGTCAGCAAACATCCATGTGTCTGCCTGATGACAGAGGTTTTCATAGAGTAGTGGCGCCATCTATTGATCCTTGGTCAAACTCGTAACACCATTTTTGAATTGAAAGCAGATTTTTAAGCGTTTGGGAAATACTAATTATGCAGATATGTTGTGATTAATTTTAATCATAGTTATTTATTTATTAATTCATTTTTGGGGCCAGTTTTTTTTCTCTCTCTTTCTACATATCTATTAATGTTTTCCACAAGTCATCAATGCTGGCAGAATCTTGAATATTACATTCAATGTCTTTATATTTTACAATCAAAATACTCTCTGAGAGTCTAAGCTCTTTTTCATTATTATTATGATGATTATTATTATTAACAAAACTATAAAAGTTCCTTCCCCATACATCAAAAGAATATCAAGACAACTAATGAATTTGGGGAAAAAATTCAATTTCAAATTTGGACATTCTGTTAATAATATTGGAAACTTATTAAAGAATAATTAAAAATGCTATTCAAGACTTTTAGAATCTGCAGGTGTGTATCAAATCCCAATGGCTCAGAGACCTCCTAATAAGATATACAGTACAGGGTGCATAGGAAAGTCCCTTTAGCCTGAAATACTTTGCGAACGGAGAGAGGTACAGTTATGCAAGTGAGATAACGGAATAGTAAAGCGACTACGCCCAATCGAATGCAACCGATAGCAGCTCCCCTAGTGGCAAAATGCAGAAGTTAGCCATTGCAAATCAAAAACGAAAAGAGATAGAACAAAATTTCTAATTACAAAGTTGTAGAGCATCAATTAATTAGTACAAAACGACATTTGTTTCACACAGATAAGATAAATTGTTGCCTGAATACCCTACAATGTCCGAAATCGATGCGCAACAATTCGAATCTGCATATTTACATTTTGCAAATGTAGCCATATTCAAATGTAGATTGTGATGTTGTACCGTACCTATGATATAAAAACCAGTAGCAGGATCAGGGATCATAGCATACTTCTGGAAAATTTTAGGTAGGAATTTTAGGAATTTTTAGAAAAATTTTAGGAAAATTTTAGGAGTGTATTTCAATAAAAACTAGATGTATATTTGTATACATCTAGTAAAACAACTTTGTATACATTGTAAAGAGTTTGCTTCACACCCTTCAACCATATATACTGATAGACTGCGCATGACATCAAAATTTCTGGCTCCAACATAAAATCACATGACAACAGTCAAAAAGATGGGTTACACCTGCTGTGCTTATGGTTGCTCTGAGCGATATAGTAAAGAAAGTTCTATGATTTTTCATGGGTAAGAAACGAATTAAATACCTAAGTCAATAAAGTTCAATTACTTAACCAGAAACTTGCAGCTATTGATATAAAAATATAGTAACTTAAGAAAAAAAAATGGAATGCATGTTCCAAATTCTTCGCAAATGTTCATCACATTATAAATCACAAAATGTAAACAACCCGATCATGCATGTATATAGCTCATAAGTAAACTTACCTGAAGAGTTTTCATTATATATGAGGCGCATTCACATAATACACCGAAAACACTGAAGTTCTGCAGCGTAAATTAGTAATCATAACAGCATTTTTACACGAAATTTGGAGTCTGATGATGACGTGCCCAATGTTTGAGCCATGGCGGCTTTGATGCAGCTATTGCCAATGTGCAGTCCATTAATATATATGGTCGAAGTTAACACCCAAATTTTTTGCATAACGTCTAATGTCTAAAGTTTAAGTATGATTTACTTCTAATGTTCAGTTCTTATCTTTTCACGTGTTATTATCATATTCAAGTATATTTACCACATTCAAGTTTCACTTTGAACATTAATATGCTGTTGAACCAGAAGCAATTCACGATTTTCACAGTAAAGTTTTCAGGTTTCACATTAAATTATAATATCCTAAAAAGGTAATTGAAAACCAAGAACTATGTACAATTGTTCACTGAATTACTTTTTTCATATTATTGTTTTAACCTTTTCCTGATTAGCCTATCTTTTTCTGCTTCTACCACAACTAATTTACTTTCAGTTTTCTTTATTTCAGCTGAACCTTGTATGATCAAGTTAGAGGCAACTGCTATTTCAACAGTATTTTGTTTTTCTACAGCTTTTCTCATTCTTTCTGTTCCCTCTTGAATTATTGCTAGGAAGGCTTCTTTATCGTTTTTAAGTCTATTTATTTCTGCATCATTTTCTTTTATTTTGTCATCAAACTCAGCTTTTCTTTTTTCTCTAGCTGCTTTTCCTTATTTTCCCTCTCTTTCTGCTTCCTTTCTTTTACCTTTTTTGATTCTTCTTCCTTCAGCTTATCAACATACTCTTTATAAAATTTATGTGAATCACAAACACTATTTAACAAATTTCTTGTTATGGGAACTTTACTTACACATCCATAGTGTTTAATGGCCCCTTTAACTATTCTTAATGATGTTATAGTTGAGTCTTTTAAGTTAGCCTTGTCCTTCCTTAACAGAGCAGTGTTAACCGAAAATCCCCTTTCTGCATCAGCATTACCATGAGGTAAAACTAAAATTGACTTGATGAGTTTAGCAAGATTTGAGTATTTTTCTTTTCCGCTAGAGTCTTTAATACTAAACATATTACGCCAGTAATGATCAATCCGCACTGGAATATGCCCTTCCTCTGAAAATTTCATTAGTTCATCTAGAGTTGGCTTATTGCAATTTAAAAGTTTCCACTCTTCTCTTACTCTATCAATTTGTTCCTCAGAAAGATGCAAAACACTTGAAATTCTGGTTATTTCCGAAAGTCCTTCAGTGACTGAAAGTTGAGTTGACTCTTTCTTTGGTTCTTTTACCTTTAAAACTTCTATGTCTCTTAGCTTTTGATTGCAGAATGGCAAATTTGACTTTAAATATTTTGTGGTTGCAATTAGTGATGATCTTACATCTAAGAGAAATAATTTCTGCCTGGTCTCCTGAACATTCCTGAGGAGATTTTTTTGTCTTCATACCAACTTCTAACTCCCCTAGTTTTTTCCATGAATTTTTGTTTTCAAAATCTACATTCTTTAGGTCTTCTCCAAATTTCCCTGCTATAACATCATCTTGGATAAACTGAGCCATAACATTCCTCATTAAAGTATTTAAATCAGAATATAACTGGTGTATTTTTGGTTCTTCACTCTGATAACATAATGAAAACTTTTCAAAATTTTGGTGTGAAAATGAAATTAATGCTAAATAGCAAGGAGTAAGCTCATTTTTCAGGAAACAGTGAATTCTTTTATACCTTGCCGAATTGCGCAGTTGTTTTTCAAATATTTTTTGAGATGGCAAGAAGTTTAAAAAATATTCTGTAATATTTAGCCATTGATCCAAGAGCCTCTGGGCTACAGAACCAACGGTTAACCATCTGTTGCTGACATGACGCAAAAGAAATTTGGCAGTGACCAATGTTATATCCTCGACAGATTTATAATCCTCTCGTCTTGCAGCACTACTCTTTAAAAAGTAATGCATATCAGTAGCAAATTCGTCAAAATCTATATTTAAGCTTGTCAAAAAATTTTTAAATGCATTACTAACAACATGCAGGTTGCAAAAACCTAGTTCCAAAGATTTCTGGCCTGTTTCTTGTTTTACAACTTCATTGAATTTGCGTAAAAAGCACTTATTTACATTTGGGCTGTCCATGGATACACAAATAATTCTGTTCAACGAAATATTGAAGGATGATAACACATCAAGAATTTCTTTTAGCAAAATATCTGCTGTTGCATGACCCAGAAAAACGCTTGTTAGGTATCGGCAAGAAACTGAATTTATTTCTGAAGACCAGTACCTGAGATACACATCCAACTGCCGTTTCACTTGTGTATTTGTAGTTTCATCAAATGCTATAGTAACCTTTCCTGGGCTACTAGATGCAATGTCTTTTTTCAAATCCTCTTCAAAATATTTTGACAATCCATGTGATATCACATAAGCAACTTTTTTTTCTTTAAGTTGCATTTTGGCTGCAATAGCAGAATCAGGAAACATTTCTTTGAAAAGTTCAACTGTTTCAGTGCATGAAACAAAAGATATATTGTCCTTAGCAACTTTCATGGCCCATAATGCTTCGGCTTTAGCCAACTGTAAATCATGACTCAGTACTTCACTAATATTTGTTTTGGGCTGAAGATCCCGTCCTCCAAAGGCTTTCAGGATGGACTTATTTTGAAATTTACTTTGAAATTTCTGCAAATGTTTTTTTCCTTTATGATGCACTTTTACTTGTGAAAAGCCACTATTAGAAATGTTGAAAATTTCTGAACACAATATACACTTAGCAGAAAATATTGTTTCAGTTGCAGAACACCATTCTTTCAACTTCACTCCGTCCAATTCTTTGGCGAGCCACGCATCTTGAAATTTCGTTTTGGATTTAGGCATCTTAAACACTTGTATTACTAACCAGAAAATGAAAGGGAAGTACAAAAACACGTTCCAATATTGCAAAACCAGACAACTTCCCGAAATTTGGCTGCGAGGATGTCAGAAGATATGAAAAAAAAAAAAAAAAAAAAGCAGGTCACCACTAGAGAACTGAACCTGCACACAGCACAGAGAACACCATAAAAGACGTAAAACCAGAAACTATCATATGCATCTCACGCAAGTTCAGTCAAGCGAGTCGGAGCCGAGATATATTGCGCATCGAAGGTCGCTGTCGCCGACGCATGATCGAAGGTCAATGATCACGTGCTCTACTGCCTGCCAAGATAATACTCAGCTACCATCCCATCGTCATTACCGGAGGTTACGGAAGGAGACCACATGTTTCCTCTTTGCTTCCACCCACCTGCGGCTTACAATAACAAAACATCAGCAGAAAGAGGAGGTTCCACAAGGCATGTACAAAAATAAAGTACGATCTTCTGCGTGCCACGGAGTTCGTCTGCAAAGCGCAAACCAGGGGTGAAAATGACCCCTCCCCTTTTCCCTTAGATCTCTTGTTACTCTCGAAAACTGTTCGAAGGCAAAAAAATGGAACGCCCGCCCCGAAGCAAGTGCACCTCGATGGCGTCATTTTTCCCTCCCTTCAGCAGCACAGCATATAGGCTGTGTTTCTACAATAACAGGTCTTTTTACCTTACCGTAATGGTAAATTTATTGGCGTTAATAACGGTTGTGTTTTTAATAAAAATAAGCTTACGAAAATTTTAGGATGAATAGCAAATTTTAGGTCTAATTTTAGGAATTTAAGGAGGGTCACAAAATATTAGGAATTTTAGGAATTTTAGGAGGAATGCGATCCCTGCAGGATGTACCCTGATCAGAAGTTTAGGTTTACGTAAGCTGTGTGACAATGATGAGCTTCACTCACTCCCAATATTGCGAGATGGTGCATATTTACGGTGAATGCCAACAAAACGCGGCGCTAGCTGCACGGGAATATGCCATTTGTTTTCCAGCTGGGCCACATCCAAGTGCGGTTACCATCGCAAGTGTAGTGAGAAGGCTGGGGGAGACACGGAGCATTCTCGTTCTGGCAGACCAGTAGGTGCAGGTATGCGTATAATGGCAGAGGATATTTTGGCATATGCACTAGCCCATCCACAAAGCAGTACAAGAGATATCAGCAGGGCGAGTGGCATAACACGGGGCCATGTATGGCAAATACTGCATGCTCAAGGTGCACATCCCTATCGTGTCACTCCGCAGCAAGAACTGTTACCACGGGACAACGAGCGTCGATTTGATTGGTGCAACTGGGCATTGATTAATGTTGAAGGTGACTCAGACTTTTTATCCAACATTCTTTGGTCAGATGAGGCAGTGTTCCACTCTTACTTTCACAAATACAAATGTGTATTGTGGGCAATGGCGAACTCTTCGAACATACTCGGCATTAACTTTTTATCACTGTGCGCCAGTTTGCCTTTTTTGGTTTTGTTTTGTCTGACGTCATCAAACTGTATTGACATAAGTACGCATTTATGCAATAAATTGTGTGTATTTGCTCATACCTATGCCTGTTCCCTTCAAACGTTCACACAAAAGGTCGTGCATCGATTTCGGACATTTTAGGGTATTCAGGCGACAATTTATCTTATCCGCATGAAACAAATGTCGTTTTGCACTAAATAATTTATGCTCTACAACTTTGTAATTGGAAATTTTGCTCTATCTCTTTTCATTTTTGATTTGCAATGGCTAACTTCCACATTTCGCCACTAGGGGAGCTGCTATCGGTTGCATTCGATCGGGCGTAGTCACTTTACTATACCGATATCTCACTTGCATAACTGTACCTATCTCCGTTCACAAGTTATTTCAGGCTAAAGGGACTTTCCTATGCACCCTGTATAGGCAGTACTAAAAATAGTCTAAAAATATGACTACTACAGCATATCAAAAATTGGTTGATTGATTGAAGGTTTAATGACCACCAAGAGCAACTCGATGGACTCTAAGCAGTTGCCCATCCCTAATTTAGGGCCACTGGTTCCAGGGAGGGGAGACAGCCAGTGTTGTAAGGTAAACACAGCATCCATGCCTCACCGGGATTCGAACCTGGACCCTTCACAGACGAATGGTCAGTAGCTAGTGCTTAGACCACTGCGCCACTGGAGTGGCATCAAAAATTGGAATCACAGAGAGAAAAAAACAAACATTAATACAATTTCGGGTTGAAAATCAGAAATTTCCAGATTTTGAAAATATCAAATTAATAACCCCTCATAATAATGAAAAAGAACTTAAGACTTTCAGAGAGTATTTTGATTGAAAAATATAAAGACAATGTATGTAATATTCAAGATCCTGCCAGCATTGATGATTTATGGAAAACATCAATAGATATGTAAAAAGAGAGAAAAAAAACTGGCCCCAAAAATGAACTAATAAATAAATATGATTAAAATTAATCACAACATATCTGCATAATTACTATTTACCAAACGCTTAAAATCTGCTTTCAATTCAAAAATGGTATTAAGAGTTTGACCAAGGATCAATAGATGGTGCCACTACGCTGTAAAAATCTCTATCATCAGGCAGACATGTGGATGTTTGCTGACCATGCCCTAACACTCCCTTCGAAGAAAGTAGCACTCGTAATAAGCTCACTTTTGGATGTGTAATCACTTTGAGATGTTGCTGCCTGAGGACAGAAGTTACAGACTTCGAAAAGCACTCGCAGAGCAAGATTTCAAAGGACTGAGTTTGACAATTCCCTTTGCAGAAATTCCGTTTCAACTTCATCTTTTTAGTATGATCTTAATTTGAAGTTTTTAGCTTAGAGTTCGTTTTAACATATGTTAAGATTTTCCTGTGGTATCTATATGTCGATTGAGATACAAATTTCGAATTATGCCAAGGCGAGTGGTCAACTCGAACAAAAACATAGTGAAAGTGTGTAATATAGGATGTGTTAATACACATAACTTGATATATTAAAGTTTGTCTTAATACGTGATTTTAACAATGAGAATACTGAGATGTATCCTCATAGTACAGATTGCACACCATTTATAGGCAAACATTTGCTGGTGAAAGTGTATCCAGAAAAGTGGAGTTTGTTCTAGCAGCCAGAGATAATTGACATGCAATTAAGGTTAGTGTAATTGATGTCAGTATAAAGTTGATGCCTATCTGGAAAATATTTGGTGGGTTGTGCATTTACTTTATAGGAGTGATGAGACAAGTTTGCAACTATTACCCACAAAAACTTCCAACCAGAAAATTTGAAATCTGCTGCACTGGGAAGGAATTAAACAGTGCCTCCACATTTCCATCTACATGTGCCACAATTCATGAATGAAGGATCGATAGCAGTGGATGGAAGGCTGAATAATACGCAGGACAGTTACTGTCCAAGAAATTCTATGGCAGAAATGACCTACAAATTGCCATGTATTTGGAAACATTTTTTCATTATTATTAATTCTCACACAATTTCAAGCCAGCATATTTTAACATGCAATACCTATGGTATGCTCAATGTTTAAGGCCTCATAAATCTACTCTGACCTGAAAAACATGAGGTATGTTAAATTTTATATTAATCCCCTACTTCTTGAGTTTCTCACAGCACTTCAAACTGTTGGGAACACATGCAGTGACTGCTTAACAGGATAGCATAAGATTTTATGATATGATGCATAATGATTACAGGTGAGAGACAAAGTGTCATAAACAAAAGGTATGAGATATTGTCAAGTATGAGTATGTATTGGCTCTACAGGCCATGCATTATAAGCTAATGTAAGTATGCTCATACACTGAATACTGTACAATCTGCTTTGAGAACATTAACACACCAAAAAGCAGTTCCACATTCTTTGGCATCCTGAGTTATACACTGGTGTGCAAAAATTAAGGACGAAGAAGAGAAATTAGCATAACAGCAGAACGAGCAGGCAGAACGGACTGAAAGACCACTCAGGAGATAGACTAGGGTCCGGTACGGTAGGGCATGTGCATATATGCAGCATGACGGGGGGGGGGGGGGGGGTGTCGAAAGGGTATAAAGCACATGGGTGGTGTACGCTCAGCAATTCGGTGAATGCTGAGCATGGTGTACATTGGTTTGAACGACGTCGAGTTGCTGCCACCGTGTGGTATGGCCAACAGGCAATCCAGTAGACGACATCTGGATTACTTCACCCGAGGTCGCATCTTTGGGAAGTTGGAAGAAGGTCGAAGTGTGACTAGTGTGGCCGATGAGTTCGGGATCGCTCACAGCATCGTTTCACGAGCTTGAAGATCATTTCAAACGACAGGAACAGCTGTCCAAGAGTTTAGCAGTGGGAGCATCCAGGGCGGCGGACGACCGATGTATTGTCCTACAGGCAAGAAGAGACAGACTGCAGACAGCGGTAGAAATCGTAAGGCACATGCAACAGACAACTGGACGTCCGTTATCACGTTTTACCCCGGCCAGGAGGCTGCACAAAGGTGATCTATTTGCACGACGACCAGTACGGTGTGTGCCATTAACGCCTGCTCATCGGAGACGGCGGTTTCTGTGGTGCCAGGAACATAAGAACTGGACACATCAGCAATGAGGTCGAGTTCTCTTTATGGATGAGAGCTGATTTAGTCTGACGAGCGATTCTGGACATATACACATTTGGAGAGAGCAGGGAACACGCAATCACACCTCCAACATCATCGACAAGACCGGTTTGGAGGTGGTGGAGTTCTCGTTTGGGGCGGTATCATGCTTGGTAGCCGTACTGACCTCCACATCTTCCAAGGTGGTTCAGTCACTGGTGTCCACTATTGTACCGAGGTTCTCCTGCCTCACGTACGTCTGTTTAGAGGTGCTGTGGGTCCCGAGTTCCTCTTCATGGACGACAACGCTACACCTCATCGTACAGTGGCTATCGCAGAGCTGTTGGAGAGTGAAGATATTCAATGCTTGGATTGGCCCGCAAGGTCCCCGGACCTAAATCCAATCGAACACGTGTGGGACCTTTTCGGGAGACGCTTGGCAGCACGTCACCAGCTGCCAGTTAGGATTCCACATCTGTGATTGGTGCTACAAGAGGAATGGGTCGCGATGCCTCAACAGCTCCTTGACAACCTCGTCCTCAGCATGGACAGACGTTGTAAATCCTGAAACACAGTCAGGGGTGATCATATCCCCTACTAAAGACTGGATTTTTCTTGGCATCCGCCTGTCACATGGACGTTTCTGTCTTCTGTCCAGTTGTGCTCGAAGCTACCATTTCAATAAAGTGCCTTTGTATCCTTTAGATTCCTTGTTTGGACAGTTTTGCTCACTTGTCCCATATTCTTACATCTTGGGGATCTTATGGTATGATTTGAGTCGATGTGGAGCACTTCTGTACGATGTAACATTCGAAAAAGCGTCTTGTCCTTCATTTTTGCACGCCAGTGTATTATATTATAAGGAAGGGGAGGGAGAGTGATTGAGTTTAGGATGAGAAGAGAGATTTTCTTTTCTTTCATTAAACAATGCATTACTGAACATAGCATCAATTTAAAAATAGGGTGAGCGAGTCAGTAGGATTAATAATGCATAGCAACTGAAATAACGACACAAGGGAAAAAGACTAGATGTCACTGATTTCTCAATTAATAAGCACAATCACTTTGCACACACATAAAAAAAGTTTCCCTTTTTGGTATGTTAAGGACATCAATTATTTTATTTAGATGTGAAATCAGTATAACAGTCTGTATATAACCTGAAGATTTCTAATATTTTTCCAGTTTGTTTTCAGCTCCCATTTCATACTGAAAGCAACTTACACCACTCAAAGAAACAGCTGCTACTCAAAAAATAGTAACATACATAGTCATTTCTCTATGGTTAACAGGAAATAATCACCACATATGTAAGGAGCACAAAAATCACATTAACAAAAGATTACAACATATATCCAGCAGGGTCGAAGGACAAAAGGCAATAGATATTTAACATGTACTTCAAGACTAATAAAGTAGTATGAATATTCAAATACATACAATACTTTTGTCATTAAAATAAAAAAGAATCTCAAATCAGACTAGCAGAGGCAGTTATTATTGAAAAGATTAAGAACAACAATGTCATGCACACGGAAGCTACGAATTCAAGACCAACATAAAAATTTTAAAAGAAAAGCACAATGTTTTCTGCAAAGGCAACAGGAGGCTCTACAAAACAGCCACTGAAACCAACCGAAGGTAACAAATAACCAGTGAAAACATGGGAGTCATTTCCTTCTTGTGGCAGATAATGCCACAGGAGGACAATAATAAAACTATCTCAAAACACCTGAAAAGCTTAGGTGAAGGAAAAACTCAATTTTGACTTTTTGTTGTGCCCAAAGAGTTTATGTTTCATTATTTGTAGATCAAGGGCTTTCCTGTGGAATAATCACACTGAAACAGTGCTGGAAGATGGACATTCTGAGAAAACAGAAATAACACACTGTGTGTTATTCTTTTATAAATAATTACTTAATTTGCTTTGGCATTTCTTTAACATAAATTTTCAAGGGAGTCAAACATGATTCTAAAAAATCACAACACATATAAGCTAATGAAATCTAACAGACACAAATTCTACATAAACTTTTTCCACCACCTACCCATAAAATTGCAACAGAAATACAAAATATGATGAAAAGTCACAAAATAAACTACTTTTGCTTTACCCCTTGGAAATGAACAATAAATAACTGTGTCACAGATATTTATTAGTATCTGTTAAAACAGCAATTAGTACACTTATTCTAGGGCGCAAAATTTACGGTCGCCAGCGGAGGGTGAAAATCTGTCGTTGGCGAGTAAAACTTTTCACACTGAATTACCGTAATTTCCTTGTTAACAGCCACGGACGGCTGTTGTGATGTTAAAAGCTATTTCTTTTTTCTTTTTTTCTTTTTTTAAATATGCGGCGCATGATGTGGTGCTGCTGATATGCTGAATTTGTTTTCTGTAATTACTCCTGCTCCAATACAACGAAATTTTCAAGTTTTCGGATATTACCTGACTTAACATCCTTGTCATATTTACACCAAAAAACAGATTGTCATCTTCAAAATTTGTACTTTTTTTCCCCACTAAAATTTCCATACAGATGATAATCCTTTTCAAAGCATTTTTTTTAGTTCTTCCATAAACTGCCGGGTTCTTGGTGCTTGTATTGCTCGTTTGGAAGCTCTAAAGATCCCTCCGCAGGCTTGTTTATCTGCCATTGCTATGAAAGGAACTGACTCACTCAAAGAACTTTGACCAGCAAAAGTGTGTGTGTGTGAGAGAGAGAGAGAGAGGGGGGGTCCCACCAAGAGAGGCAGGCAGGCAGGCAGGCCAGCTGGAGGCCACAGCAGAAGCAATCCCTTAAACAAAGAAAGACAAAAATAAAATAAAAAAATAAACAAGTTCCCCCATGATTTATGACACCTGCAATTGAGCTACCAGAACGAAATGCAGGGTCTTTGAGCTGCATTTTAGCAGGTCTTTTATAAAAAAGATCGTGCTTATTGATTGTCCGTCCGTCTGTGGACACACCATATCTCTCCAACCATTTGTCGGATTTGAAAAATTCTTTTTGCAATGGGAAGCTTGAAATATGTGAATGATGATCCTTCATTTCGTTTTTTGTTTGTTTTTTACGATGTACAATTTTGCTGCTAGAGGGCATAAATGCAGATGATATCGAATTCAAAATAAATTTTATTCCATATATTTGCTTTTAAGCATTTGATTGAAAAAAATCTTTTACCTTTTGATTCTATTTATGTCAAAGACTATTTTAGGTATAGTCACTTTTTCAAGTTATGCATAGATTTTCCGCTAAGGGGCGTAAAAGTGTGTTTATCCTGATATCTGTACTTCTAAAACTTTGATTTGAAATTATTTTTCTTCAGCAGACAAGCTTCTGATGGAAAATCTTTTGCACAAAATCTCATTTTTGGTAAAGAATGGTTTGGCCACCAGGGGGCGTAAGTGTTAATTTCCGCTTTTGATGTATATGCCACATAACCTGAGCTTCTAAAACCTCGACAAAAAAAATCCAGTTGCACATTGATGCCACTAACGTTGATAAACCTTTTCAGAATATTTTCTTTTTAAAATATTGCATGGTTTTTCCGCCAGGGAACATTTAATGTCAAGAAAGTTGATTTCACATTTATTTTGTTTATTTTTGTCAATATCTCTGCTTCTAATGGTCAGATTTGAAAAATTCCTTCTTTACTGGATAGATTCCCAATGTGATATGTTTTTCATGTAATTTCAAAATTTTCAAGTAAATGATAGACCTTCCGCTGTGGGTGTAAAGCTAAACACAAGCTGTTTTTTGAAGAACGGCGTTAACTGTATAAATCATATCTTTTTTTTTTTTTTTTTTTTTTTTTTAAGGAAATTATAACTTCCTTTATGTGCTTTGTGCCAAGTTAAGCTACAAAAGATGGTTGCATTACTGGGTTTGATAAAGGGCAATGCCTACTCCAGGTAAACAGCACTGTTAACTACACAAATTATAACATTATCTAATGTTTTTTTTTTTTCCTAGAAATGCAATAAAATTATTGCTGTTCTTCATTCATGTGCACTGCTTCTGCTAAATTGCACTGCAGATGGTGACTTAAGTTCAATTATGAGCATGTTTTTAAAGAGGAAAAAGAGGTTACTGTTGCACATGCAGAATTCTTGAGTGTAAATCAAGCGAAAGATAGTGAGTTGAGCTATCAGAGTTTTTTCTGAATTGGTGGAATCCTTGAAAAAACAATGGAAGTGATGCATATTACTGGGTTATTCTTATGAATCCGTGCTGGTATAATTGCATAAACCAATGCTATCTGTCGTCTAGTGGACAAGGCTTCGAAACACTATGGAGTGACAAGTGTTTTTTTTTTTTTTTTTTTTGGCTAGTGCATTGTGTCTTGAAATTCCCCCCCCCTGCTTATTCCACAAGCAGATTAGTCAATGAGCTTGACTAACTTGGTTAGTATTGTACACTGCACTACACGGACAGTTCTTTGTCTGCTACATTTCACTTGGGTTACACCTCTCTGCTACAAAAAAACATTTAAAACTCAAGCCAGCACAGGTCCCAAGGCTGTCACACATGTAATTCTGCATGTGTATAAACTACTCTCTCTGGTACTCAGAACTTAAGTTACGGTCGATCTAAAATCTGTTAGAAAAACTCAGCACCTGTTTCAAAATGGCACCAGCAGTTTAAATATCAACTGATTAGCAGATTCTGCTGTGGCTTTTTAATTTCCGTGACAACTAAATTTTCCAAAATTCTGGCAGCAATTTGCACTCTGCTAATGTTATTTTCTTAGTCCTTAAGGTATGTTCCTACAGCACCTGTTGGCTCAATCACCACCTCTCCTTCCTCCTTCTCCACACACACTAGAGCCATGAGCATTCTATAAAGGGTGGGTGGGGCAAGATTATAGAGGCTAGAGGGATTAAATTCCTTCCAACATTCAAAGTTCAAATTTAAACCAGGGTCAGCTCTGATGTTTACAGCATTCCCTTAAGGCCATTACCATTACTTTTCCACTGATGTCCAAAGCATTGTTGGTGAATGATTCACTTGATGTTACGATTTTCCAAGCAACAAAAGCAGCTGGCAAACTTTTTTTAGCATTTTACTACAATTTTTTTTCAATTTTAGCAATTTTGCTACAGCATTTTTTGAGCCAGCTTGAACTCTGCTGGTACTTAAGCAAATGAAGTTTCCTTATCAAATGCAAGTATAGTATACAATCTGCTTCTCAAACCAGGAGGATTCACTAAATCACACATTTTTTTCATTATGGAAGATTCAGAACATGCACAGTTGCATGTTGTTACACTAAAGAGTTTCAATGTAGAAAATTCCAAACCATACCAGCATGATTTTATATAGGAAACACCTAAGACAAATATATTTCACGAAGATATTTCAAATACCAGGTCTGAAAAATACCAGGAAGGACTGCACTGTAACAAATGTAGTCCTTACATATCCACATACATATAACTACTCCTCACATTCTATATTTGCAACTTCTATAAGGGTCATTCCATCTGAAATCAACCAGCAAAAAGAGCATTTTCAACCTGACCATTTTTGGTTTTTATGAAACTTGGTATATTTGTAAAATTCATCAATACATATATGGATTTTTTCATATATGAATTTTTTCAGGATTTTTAATGCATGCATTTTTGAGTTATTGATTTTTGAAATTTCAAAAACAACCTGAAATTTTATCATCTGAGCAAACTTTAACTGCCAATTACTCGGGTTCTAGTAGAGCTAGGGTCATGAATTATGGCTCATTTTAAAGATTTTGAATTGGGCTTTCATTTGATATGCCACATGATACTATTAAAAAAATGTAATGTCAATTTTAAAATTTTGAAATTGAAATATTAAAAAACATGTAGGTTTTTTTTTAAATCTGAAAAAATATATGTTTAACAAACATTACTTTTCTACATATCCTGAAAGTTTCATAATGGGATCGCTATGAGATCACTATAAAAAAAATAAATAACATAGAAGGACGTTACTAAACGCACCATCAGTGACTAAGGAATTGTTTATTTTGTCTGTCTAAAATGTTATCCCTGGTCTTACAAACACTGCAAATGTTAATGAATTAACTACACTGCCGGCCAATTGCTAAGGACGGATGACAATAGCAACGATAGCAACCATAAAATGGAAGGCAGGAAAATGTGGAAATTAGCACAAGTGCGGGATACAGTAAGACGTGTTGTGCGTATGCAAATTTTGGATTGCCGAACGTGTTCGTGACGTCATAGCGCTGATAAGAGATATAAAGAATTTGACGCGTATTGACCGTTGTTGTTCAAACGCAAAGTTGAAAGGGAAAGAATCAATTGACGAACTTGCAATTTTCAATATGTCTTCCCGATATCACCTAGATGATTTTACGCGTGGCCGTATTATTGGCAAGATTGAAGAAGGGCGAAAAATAACAGATGTTGACAGGGAGTTCAACGTCAGCCACAGTGTTGTTTCAAGGCTTTGGAAATCATTTCAAACAAATGGAGAGTGTAGCAAACGTCACGGGGGAGGTCGTGTTCGCAGTACGACACCTGCAGAAGATCGGTACATAGTGCTATCAACAAAAAGACACCGGCGCAGCACAGCTAGTGAGGTAGCAAATCAGTTTATGGCTGCTACTGGCAAGCGGATCTCCCGAAAAACTGTCGCCAGACGTTTGCATGAAGGAGGACTATACGCCCGCCGTCCTGTTGTGTGCATCCCATTTTCCAGACGTCACCGTACCGCCCGTTTGCAATGGTGCCATCAACATCGCAATTGGACTGATAACGACTGGTCTGCTGTCCTCTTCTCAGATGAGAGTAGATACAGTCTATCGTCTGATTGTCGACGACAACTGACCTGGCGTGATAGTGGTACCACATATTGTCCAGCAAACATACAGGAAAGGGACCGATATCCGACATGTAGTGTCATGGTATGGGCTGGCATCATGATCAATGGCCGTACGTCCCTCTATGTGCTTCCAACTGGGACTATGACTGGCCAACGATACATTAATGATGTTCTGCTACCACATGTTTGCATGTTCCGTAGTGCTGTCGGTGAGATTCATTTTCATGGACGACAACACAACATGTCATCGAACAGTTGCTGTCCAGGAGTGTCTTGAGAGCGAGGATATTCAACGCCTCGTATGGCCAGCACGTTCTCCAGATCTGAATCCTATTGAAAATGTGTGGGATGCTTTGGGGAGGAGTCTTGTTGGTCGCCAATGCCCTCCAATAAACAAGGACACCCTCATCCGTGCACTGACAGAGGAATGGGATAAATTACCCCAACAGCTGCTTGTAATGTTGTGCAAAGCATGACACGACGTGTGGAATCTTGCATCGCCCTCCATGGTGGCCATATCCCGTATTGACATCTTACGCCGGAACGCCTGCGGACGGTAATTGCATTTTTTTCATGTTTACGTATTCTGCACAAAATGGCCTGTTTGTCCCTTGAACACATTCCAAAGCCTTCTGGAATTCAGAGCACAATAAATTGTCTTTCTTGTAATGTCCTGGCATTCTGACATTATATTATTTCACTTGGCATCCAACCACACTTACTTTTTTAAGCGCTATATAGCCGTTTATGATCCGTCCTTAGCAATTGTCCAGCAGTGTATAATTAGTTAAAAAGTTAATATTCTTTATATCCATTCTTTTATATCCATAAGGGTAGCAAATTGTGTTTCTTTCCTAGGTTTTAAAGTAAAAGTAAAATAAAAGATGGATGCCAGCAGACCATCCACATCAAAAGTTTCAAGTGTGGTTTACTGTTGCAACCCCCTTGGGAAACCAAACCATAAATATAACAAAAAAAATATGTGACCAGTTTCCAAGAATCTATTGTTACAGAACAAGTTGCTCAAAACTGGAGACAAGATCTGTGACAGTTGTCATAAGCAATCCGGAAATTTTACTCTGAAGCTGCTGAACATTCCTCTTTACCTTCTGACAGCTATAATGAACAAGAAGCCGAAGGCTACGCTGTTCCATCTGAAAACATTGAAGTATCAACTCCTGAAAAAGAGCATGCTATAGAAGCATTTAACAGAAGTTTACACTGTCTGGATGAAACACCAATCAAGAAAACAAATACCCTGAAGAGAAATATAAAAAAGCCCAAGAAGCATTTCGAGCAAAATTATTAAAGTTAAGTCCTGCGTCAGAACCAAAGGATATTTTATCTCCTGAACCAGAAATTATAAGACAGTTGAAAGAAAAATTTCATTCCACAGAAAATAAAAGCATAAGAATGCAGATATTGAGTACACTGCCTACATCTTGGTCACTGAAACGAATTGAAACAGAATTTAGAGTTTCAAATTTTATGGCCAGAAAGGCTAAAAAGCTAGTAAAAGAAAAAGGTATCATGTCTTCTCCTGATCTAAAGCCAAAACACAGCAAATTGTATACAAGAATTTTATGAGAGTGACGATGCAAGCCGCCAAATGCCAGGAAAAAAAAAAGACTTTGTTTCCATTAAAATAGATAATAAGCGTCAACAGGTAAAAAAAAAAAATTGCTTCTGAGTAATTTGCGTGAATTGTATACTCTTTTTAAAGAGAGATTTCAAGAGAAAAAGGTGGGGTTCTCCAAGTTCTGTGAACTTTGCCCTAAGCACTGTGTTCTTGAAGGAGCAAGTAGCACACATTCTGTTTGTGCTTGTACAATGCATCAGAATGTTACACTGATGATGACACAATGCAAGTTACCTGAATTAATAGGAGACACTGTTCAGCCAATAAACTCCTATAAAGATGTCCTTGCATACATAATTTGTGGAAACCCTACACCTGCATGTTACTTCAGTCAGTGCAACAACTGTCCAGGATTAGAACAGCTTAAGCAACGATTTGAAGATTGTTTTGATCTAAATAGTATAGAAAATGTGACATTCAAGCAATGGATGCAATTAGAGAAGAGGACAGTACTTGAAACATTATCAATATCCACACAGGAGTTTTTGGACCTGTTGTTTGGAAAACTTCCAGCCCTGCTTCACCATTCTTTTATAGCAACTCAAAAGTCAAGTTACTTAAGACATCTTAAAGACACAGTAACAGAAAATCAATACATAGTAATTTGTGACTTTGCTGAAAATTATTCTTTTGTATTGCAAGATGCAGCTCAGGGTTTTCACTGGAACAATGCCCAGGCAACCCTGCATCCTATAGTTATATACTATCGAGATGAGAAAACTCAGAACCTAGGACATGTAAGTTTTGTGATTATATCCGACTGCCTAATTCATGACAGTATAGCTGTCCATCTGTTTCAGCGTTACCTAATTAATTTCATGCAGTCACATTTTTCTCAAAAACCTGAAAACATATTTTATTTTTCAGATGGAGCAGCTTCACAATACAAAAACAAGTCAAACTTCCTCAGCTTGTGCTACCACGAGACTGACTTTAATATAAAAGCAGAATGGAATTTTTTGCAACAGCACATGACAAAAATGCATGTGATGGGATAGGGGGTACTACTGTGAAATGATTAGCTGCAAAGGCAAGTTTGCAACTTGTTTATAATAATCAAATTGTGACCGCACACCAACTCTTTGAATGGGCCACTGCTAATATTGCCTCCATTCACTTTTGGTTTGCAACAACAGAAAATTACAAAGAGGAGGAAATTATCCTTAAAAGTAGAATAGCTTCTGCTAAGACAATAAGTGGTATTCAGAAACTCCATTGTTTTATTCCTGCAGGAAAACACAAATTACTAGTCAAAACTTACTCACTTTCTGAGCATTTTAAAGAACAGATATGTGCAACAGATGAAGGGGAAGAGAACATTAGTTTTGAAAATATGGTAGGTTTTGTGATTAGTAAGTACTCAGAGCACTGGTGGTTGGGATGTGTACTTGGTGTGAATGAGGACACAGAAGAGGTAAAAGTGAGCTTCCTGGAGCCGCATGGTCCATCTCCATCATACAAGTATCCTCAATCACCGGATATACTGTTGGTTCATAAATCTGATGTTTTGTTAAAAGTTGACCCGACAACAGCTACTGGAAGAGTATATAATTTAACAATGACTGAGACAAAGAAGGCAAATCAAGCACTGGCATACAAGTGCGGCAAAATTTAAAAGAAAGTAAAAAAGCAGGATACATATAGAAGATAAAATAATTTTGTAAGTGTAAATATGCACACAGAACCTTATACTGAATTATGAAATGCATTACTTTGGAACACAGTTTCAAATTACTTAAATGTTTATTTTCATTCTTTAACATTCACAATGTTTAAAAGAACAAGTATGGCATTTTACACAAACCACATAAAGAATACCCTTCCAGTCATGGGTGGAACCGTTAAGTACATCTGGCACATTTCACTTGCATTGTTCTACGTTATTAATTTATTTATAGTGATCCCATAGTGATCCCATTATGAAACGTTCAGGATATGTAGAAAAATAATGCTTCTTAAACATATATTTTTTCAGATTTTTTAAAAAACACATGTTTTTTAATATTTCAATTTTAAAATTGACATTAATTTTTAATAGTATTATGTGGCATATCAAATGAAAGCCCAATTCAAGATCTTTAAAATGAGCCATAATTCATGACCCTAGCTTTACTAGAACCCGAGTAATTGGCAGTTAAAATTTGCTCAGATGATGAAATTTCAGGGTTTTTTTGAAATTTCAAAAATCAATAACTCAAAAACGGATGCATTAAAAGTTCTGAAAAAAATCATGTTTGTTTATATTGATGAATACTACAATTATACCAAGTTTCATAAAAATAAAAAAATGTCGGGTTGAATGTTTTATGAGCACTTGTGTACTAATGAGGTAGTGTACAACGTGTAGTCATATATCACCGGATGACATATATTGCTATGATACTAACTCAAGCATTATCAATGATGTTTTAACTCCAAAAAATTTTTTTTCATCTCAACAACTATGGCTTGTAGGACTTACGATGAATTATTAGTTCTCTGTTTACAGCTAGTTTTGGAAAAACAGAAGATGAATATGACCCAACAAAAAGTAAAGACTGAATCCCACTCTCACTCTTAAACATTCCCAGCCTCCTCTCTTATCTTCATAGCAACAAATAGGAGGCACTGTCTTCTCAACCAACATCCTTCAGGTATGCTAGCCAACACTATAAGTTAAACATGCCTGAGTTACACATTAAAAAAAAACAAATGTAATTCCTTTATTTCATGTTAGTGCACTAAGTGTTATGTATCACAGCACAGATGCTCATTATTTATGTTTGGCTCTATATTCACTATCTAGCACTACACCTTATATTCTACTACATATCTCCAGAAAACTCACACCAACTCAAAATAACTTTTCCTGTTTTTGAATTTTTCCTTCCTCACCAACGATTTTGTTTCCACAAATTTGTCTCAAAACAGAAGCTTTCACTTTTGGGGAAAACAGCAACTCGTGTTACCTGTAATATGATATACCTGCATTCTCTTCATCATACTAAATTCTTAAACTGTTTGTGCAATGGAATAGATTGCTCTTGCCATGATATTTTGTAATACCAGTATTTAGATATTTAGAAGATAGTTACACTCAGAACAAGGTTAACACTAAGTAGCTGTAATGTTATTGAAATCACACTGTAGATCACGGAATAAATATATATATATATGCACTAAGAACTGTTTGTAAAAGGCCCACAACAATACCTATAAATTATACACTAACAAGAAGTGTCAGTATATGAAAAATGAGGGTCTTAAATGGGATGATGCTATGGAGGAATACATCTTACTCCAAAGTAAACAATATATCCTTAAGAACTGTAGACCAAAATTATCATACCTGCAAACCTTGACTGATGATTGTAAAACCACATGATTCCTAACACTGAAATTAAAAACCAGGACATTTCTACAGCACCAACAAAATATACATATATAATTTAACACGAACACACTTAACAATAAAAAGAGAAATTCTCCCTGAAAATGCCCTTATATCTATTTACATATAATTATATAAATAATTTTTTATCACCCCTGTTACAGGAAATGTTTCTGAATTTATGAAAGAGACACATGACTTTGACTTATAATTCACAAGTGTCTGTAATTTTTTTCATGCATAGAAATTAAAACTGCAGTACACCAAAATTTAAGCTTGGCATACGTTATGAAACTTTTATGAATAAATAAACAGAATTTTCATTCAACTTCCTTTTGAAAGAAAATTAAACTCATGGCACAAATGTAAGCTCATATTTCCATAAATAAGAGATACCTTAGAAATATTTAGATTTTATTGGCACTTTAGTTTCTCAATATAAGAAATGATAGTACAATGAACAAAATGGCCCCAAATACAGAAATATAGCTTTATTTTTTCTTTTCCATTTAAGTTAAACTGAACTATCATGTATCCTAAAAGACTTTATCATACAGTTACACTGTATTGTGTTGCACTTTTATTTTGAAAAGATGTTTTAAATGTTATGCCCTACAGAAAAACATACTTAAAACTGCAAGGTACATAACATTACATTGAATGCACTTCCCACGTAATTTTAAATTGCATCAGCAGTTTAGGTCAAAGCATCACAAGTTTAAATTGGAAAAAGGTGAACACATACAGTTCTTGGAAGTTCTGATTCAAATCTGGAGCTGGAAATCTTTTGAAAGGCAGCTCATGACAACATAAATCACACTTGATTTTGCATTGTAAATGTGAATATAGTAACTCAAACAAAAGTTATTCATTCTGTCTATATGATGTTTTGGTTAAAATAATAAGGACAAAACATACAAAAAAAAATAATATAATGCTCAGTTGTGGTTCACTCTATACAATCTCAGTAAACATTTTCATTGTATCAAGTTTAATAACTTTCTACAAAGCAGGTTCGATGAGAAGTAATGGGAAAAATTTCTAAAACAGGAAAAGTGATAATGAATTCCCCAAAAGAACTTCCAAGAAATTTCTTTCTATAAGCAATTTCAAAAATGTAAAACTCAACAGCATAACCGATCTTGAAGTGAAAGCAAAGTCAATGGAATATATTTCCATTAAAATTAGGGAAACAGACTTGGCAACAAATCAAAAATAGCGCCTGCTCTCAAAAACAATTTTGCAGATTTAACCAGTCAAGAGCTGCCCCAAAATAACTTAACAAAATGGGGTGGTGTTATCCACAAAAATTGCATTGAGCTTCAACTATAATTTTGAGGTTGGTTTGTCAAACAAGATGAAAATTAAAACTTAGGATCAAAGAGCACTCACTGGATAACAAAAAAGAACCCAGTAGAGTATGACCAACACACACACATGGAAATATGAAAATGTAGAGTGAAATCAAGTAAATTTTTTGGATGTGGAACCTCATCTCAACAGATGATTAATCAAAATAGGTTTCTTTGTGAAGCATGAAAAAGGAGCCAATGAAATTAAATAAGCTACATCTTCAGTAAACTGTTTATCAACACCAATAATTTTTCTTATTATTGTATAAATTACCACCTCCAGCTAAAATATGGGAGCAATTTTCACCATAATTATAACTTTGAATCTGGCAACTTCCAAGACATTTCTTTTCCCCTGCTTTCTTCTCCCCCCCCCTATCTATCTATTGTTGGCGTGGTTTAATTTCATGTATTGTGGGGGATGCCAACTTAATAGAAGAATCATAGTTTGCAAGTTCCTGTCACTGGAGCAGGGAAGCAAATAAATAAGTAGTTTGACAAACTGAGCGTAATGACAAATGATCTCAACTGCACTTATCTTTATTCTTCAGATTGGGGAAGAAAAGGGGAATATGGGTTAGTCAAAATAAATGGTATATACTTCCAGCAGGAGATGGATGTTATGGACGGCTTTCTCTGTGTTTTTCCCGCCAAATCCTATCTTAACGTGGCTACATGCCTGCATGAAATCTTTCCTCCTTCCCACTGAAGATATCCAACTGGACTCCCCTTTATGACTGCCACATCCAAAGACCTTTCACTCTCCGTTACCTTGACGTAAGAAGAAGTTGTACTCTTAATTGGTTACTCCGATTGTCTTTGGCCGGCTCTCTGTGAGAGAGAGTCGTGTCCTTTTGTTCATGGGAGGTCCCACGGTCGACAAGAGAATGGCCTTTCTCCAAAATGAACCTGTGCTGAGCGCCTTTTTGACTGGGGAGCATATATTCAGACTCATGGTCGCCAGATCGCCACTGGCAATAAACTTCATTGGCGTGGCGACTAAAAATGTTTGATTAAATCACCAATTCTGGCGACTTGTACGGGAAAAACATTTATTTTATTTAACTTGTATTGTACGGAATTTTTTTTTAACTTGTACGGAACTCGCACATTTTTGAAAAATACTCCAAATGTACGGAAATCGCGCGAACTTTGAGTTGTACGTAAGTCGGCCATCACCTTTTTCAGTCAACTTGAACAGCAGAAAAGAAAAAAAGTTTATAAAAAAGGTGATGGTGTCAGTTTTTGATCACAAAGAATGTGCCAAAGGCTGATGGGTCATCATAGAGGAACGTGGTTCGCAAGGTTGCGGTGGGGATGAAAGCCGGTGGTGAACAGCTCAACTGGGAGAAATTTCTATTAAAAAAAAATTCTCCATTTTTTTTAAATAACTGAATGCAAATTTTACAGTAACCAAGACACGTCAAAATAAACTCCCATGTGAAATTTCGTCAAAATCCGATGAAAACTTTAGAAGTTAGCCATTTTCTTTTTATCATTAAATAATAAAATGAAAATTTTATTATTTTAATGAAAATCCGGACAATTCCGGATTTTCGAGGTTGTACTGTAATATTTCCATATCTGTGAACTACTACGGAATGTCCGTAGTTTCTACAGATTTAGTTGGCTGACTACGGACCTCGCTGTCAAAGCTATGGATTCTATGAATTTTCATTTTTTTAAAAAATTTTATTGTTTTATGATATGCACGAGATTCTTAAGCGGACTCGTGGAATTCCGCGTTTTTTGTTGTCATAATTTAGATCGTTCTCAGGATCAGTGTAAAACTGAAGACAATTTGCGGGTGGGTGGGGGAGTTCCGTCTGGAGACGGTATTTCGTGTCTCAAAACTTTTGAAAACGGTAGTTGAATGGAGTGAAAAAGTTACAGTAATCGTAATTTTTTTCTCCCGATATTGCCTTAGTATAAAGTTTTATTATTAAATATGATTTTATTGCATAAAAGTATTTCAGCTTGAAACTGTAGGCAACAATGTGCGAAAACAGAGGTTAGATGCCGCAAAATTTTCCCCGTAATCTCAGGCATCAGATTCTTCCGCGCAATTGAGGAATTCCGCAGTTTTCGTTATTATTTTGGTCATTCGCGAGATCAATGAACCAGTGAACACGGGGAGGGGGGGATGTTCATCGGAGGACGGGATTCCCTCTTTACGAAAATTTTGAAAACAGAAAGTCGACGGAGTTCCGATTTTTTCCGCAATCGTAATTCCTTTTTCTCGCGATGTTGCCTCTGCCCAGTATTACTGTTAAGTAATATTTAACTGCATAAATATTTGTACTTCAGCTTGAAAATAGCGGGAAAATTTCTAAAACCGGAAGTCAGACGGTGCATAGAATTCTCCGGTAAGCGCACTCCCCTCCCTGCGCGATGTTCCCACTCTCCTGCATTATTATTTTTTCAGTTTCAACTTTTCTGAAATATGCAAAATAAAACATACTGATATTATACTAAGCAATTTTATAAAAATAATTTAGTATGAAATATACAATTTGATTTTTTTTTCAAAGTTTGGCCACTGAGTTTTTATTTATGGCCACTAACAATTTTGGTCTTGGTGGCCAATGTCTACTAGCAAAATTTGTAATTCTGGATCTTTACTGGGGACTGAATTTCTGTAGCTGTCGTTGGCGCACAAAATAACAAAAGCTACAATTTAAATAAAGTTTGAATATTTCCATATAACACTCTCTCTCTCTCCCACCCTCTCTCTTTCTTTGGGGTGTGGAAAATAAACTGTATTGGGAGGATAGCTCTCAAAACAGGCCTTGAATGTCACCAAGACACTTCAGCCAAGTCTCGTATACCTGCTAATTTCTCTTTTGATATTACTCCAAATAGATACTTTCCTAACTCAAGTTGAAGTAGTTATAAACCAGTTGAAATTTCACTCTACGGACCTGCGGTTGTTTTTTACTTCACGAAAGTGTTACATGTGAGTCTTGTCTTCTGCAAGTATAAGTTATTTATCCGTCTTTTCATCTTTCAAGTTCTTGGTTCGCTTTCTGTCATAAGTAAAATGAATGTCAGTTAAATTACAGTCACTGATCTTTTTCATTTATTCTCTACATTCTAATGTCAGCTTAATATTCCACAAGGTAGCATTAAAAGAATCTCAGAAAGATGACAATGACTGTCTTGTCCTTTTCAAATATTTACATATCTTGTGTCTCAAACTTTGCCTTTTCATTTTTTTTTTATAGAAGCAGACCTGCCAACTTTCAAGAACTGAAATCCATAAAACATTTTCAGCGAACCTTTAAATCAATATGTTTCATTTGACTGACATATCGATTAAAAGCCAATTGATTGTGGGAATGATTTATCAATTTTCATCAATTTCACATGCTATATGTAGACATTTGGACACTATTGCCCGCTTACAGCAATTAAAACATTCAACTGATACGTAATCATCTCATTAGTACGTTGTTATTCAGCTACACATACGGATAAAAATTTAATTTACAACTGTTAAATTACTGTGATCACAATAACTTTTTACTTTAAATAGCAGGTTTTGACAGCCAATTTTTGTGCCAACGTGTTAGAATATCTTTCAAAAAATGTGAGGCGAATATTTTTCACCTCACCTCACTCACTCCCCCCCCTCTCTCTCTTCAGCAGTTAGAGACAGTCCTAATCATACAGTGTTTTTACCGTGTTCTTTTCGCTATACTGCAAGCAGAAAGTGTTGGGATGCAGAAGTAAGCAAAATTGTGATCAGGTAAATCAGAATATACAGGTGCAGTAGTTCTTCAGGACATTTACTCCCCTTCCAAATTCCACTAACCTGGAAAGAACAACAACTGAAATCTTTAAAATATGTCACCCGTAAAACGAGTTGAATTTCCAGAAATTTTACGGATAAGCCGTGAAACTTGGCAGGTATGTAGATGTTTCAGTGACATCAATTTAAGAGATTCTATGTCATGTTTTATGGAATAAAAACCAGTACACGCTGCTCAGTCAGGGTCATAGCTAAGTCCCAGAATCAGTGAACAAAGTGAAGTCATCTATGGGGGCTCTGTGTTCAAGTACAAACTGTATTTTTCCATGAACACAGATGGAATTTTTGCTATCTTTATCGCTTCTTTTGTCAATTTATTTCATTAGTGAATAATTTCTCCATCCCAGAAAGTAAAAGCAACAAACAAAAACACGAAAGGGGGAAAAGGAAAGAAAACTTGACCCCATTAAAATATAAAAAGTACATCACATTCTCAGAATTTTATAGTGATCAAGTTGCAGGTTCCTTATTGCTGGGGGCAAAAATAACTCCCAATGAACATGATTTTTTTTTTTTTTTTTTTTTAAATTTACTATTCTGGTCCCTTGCCATGGATCCATGCAAATGGAACTGAGGAATAAATGATGCATTTGACTCTTTTTATTCCTCTTCTTCAGTTTCACTTTTTTCTCCACCTTTAATCATACATTTTCCTCTGCTGGTAATCAGAGGTAGTATATACAATAAAACTACATTAGTAATCTGATTTATTGGTGTAAAAACAGAAACAAACATTTCCAAGCTTTAGCACATCAACCAGATGCTTTTTCAAGGAAGGCAAACAGAAAACTGCAGTTTTCTCTCTCCAAAGCTTGGAAATGTTTATTCCTACTTTTACACCAACAAATTGGATTACTAATATAGTTTTATCATTTTACGCATAGTTTTTCATTATTAATGGCAAGTAACATCTTATAGCGGCAAACAGCTAAATACCCTCTTCTCCTCACTGAAAATTTAAGAGTCCTCAGATTTCCAGCAACAAACCCCTTTCCTACATAAGTATTATAAAACCAATTTTACTTACTGCAAAACAATGAACAGGAAGAAGTTGAAAGTTCTCTCTTTCTTTCTCTCTCTACCCAACAAGAATTTATTTCTCTTCAGAATTATTTTCTAATGCATACAGACACATTTAGCTAAAATGTCCCTTTGAGAACATTTCATTTTGGCAATTAACTATCTGGAAGCTTTTTAACAGCAGCTCAGCATCTCATAGTCACTTACCAAATGACAGTGTTTCAGCCTTCTGCATTACTATGCCCCCACCCTTCCTTTCTTTCATTTTTTTTAATAATCTTACAAATTTAATGTTTCACAAAAGTCATTTCTCTTTTCCCTGAACCTTACATACATGAGACTGATAGAGAGAAAAAAAAAGCTGAACTTTTTAACTGGGTAAAAAATCAGAGTGCGCGGCACAACAGTGTTAATAAAGCACTGCACGAGCAAGACAAAATTGTTCGTTAATTTATTTACGTAAATATTAAACTGGATCACATCACTATTCAAAATATAAAATGATTAACATTTAACAACACAAGATAGAAGAAACATTGTGCAGAGGACTTCCGTTTTTAGAAATTTTCCCTCCATTTTCAAGCTGAAATGCACATATCTATTCAATAAAATGATATTTAAAAACAATTCTGAGCAAAAGGATATTGCAGGAAAAACTTACGGATACGGGAGAAATCTTCACTGCGTCTAACTTCAGATTTCAAAAGTCGTACTTCCGTTCTCCGATGGAAAACGACCCTCCCCAAATTCTGTTTAGTTACGTATCGATCTCACGAAATACGCGAACGATGATGAAAAAGACGAAATGCCTCGAATCCGCCGAACAATTTCATGCCTGACGATTACAGGGAAATTTTTACGGAAAATTTTCCTCTGTTTTCAAGCTAAAACACAAATATTTATGGAATAAAATTATATTTAACAATACTGGGCAGAAGAAACATCATGAGAAACGGGCATTACAATAACAAGAAAAATATTTTCCCTGTTTAACTTCCACTTTTGAACGTTTTAAAAGATGAAATATCATTTCCTGACGTGAAACGTATCCCTTCCCCAATTAATACCCAAAAAATTTCTCTTCAGTTTTGCATTGATCTCGAGAATGATCCAAACAATGACGAAAAAAGCGGAATTCCGCAAATCCGTGGAAGAATCTCATGTATGATCTTAACACCAACAAGCTCTGTGTTCATGTACCAAAGAATCAATGACACAGCTGTTTCTACTGATTCACCTTGAGAAGTAATTTCTTTTGAGTTACTCAGCATTTGTGATGTATTACTTCATTTTGTTTTCAAGTGCAACACATGAATGAATACAGCAAAGTATTTATGGTTATAATAAAATACAAAAGTCATTTTCATGAACCACCCAAAATAAAAGTTCATACGATTTATGACAGTGCCCATTTCCCAGGGAGGGCTTGCTTGCTTGCAGGGGTGGGGTTAAGACCCCTCCAACTGCTATGGCTCCAATGAGAGTAAGTCAAAAGCTTCATGTACTCAAAAAAGTAATACATTGCAAGAATTCATATTTATCTGAAATTTAAATCAGTTCTCTTAACTTGTGCATGTGGTCTATTTAACATTATGCCAACAACCACTTCTGAATCCAGCAAGTATTTTATTTTTCACCCACTCCCAAAGAAGTACACATAATTAATTTACCTCTTATGCCCAAGAAAATCTCTATAAAGATCTACCAAACAAAACTTCAGCATGATAAATTCACAAATAATACAATTTTATTTACTCAATTACAAATATGTGCCATGTGTGATGACATGTCAGAAACTAAGAGTAAATTTGACTCGCAGGGAAGAAAGTGTAGTCTACATCCAAAGTTAAAAATTGCCAATTTCAAAATTTATTCTCATATATCAAAGACTGGAAAACATTCTTAAATTATGCAATAAGAAACCATGGAATTTTTCGCTATACCCTTAGTTCCAGTGCTTTTTTTTAATTAAAATTTTACATAAACATGGTTTCCATTCTTTAATGCTATCATCTTCATAATTACATTTCTTACCTAAAATGTTAATATAATAATAAAGATGAAACTTAAGTATATTTACCTGTAATAATCTGAAAAAAGAAATAGCTACATTTTACAAAACAATAAGAGTAATAAAATAAAGCACTGAGGTTTTGCCAATACATAAGAACTAATTTAAAAATCCTAATTTTAGTAACTAGAAATATTGTGAACCCAATGATGGTCACATTTCTGAGCTTTATTTCAAGAAAAAGCTTATTATTAACATGGTACGATAAATCCATTTATTGATGTACATTATAAAAAGACACAGACACCAAACTTTCACTCATCAAATGGTGGCTTTCATCGTTCTGCAAGGCAATTGCATATGCAGAACGATGTTATAACATAACATTATTTTAAATATCAGATTTTGGATCTGACTAGACTTTATTAATACAAATATGAGCTATTAGCCACTACTGATGCCAAATAGCAGCATCTCCAAAACAATACAAAGTAATAATAACTAAATAAAAAAACTAAGCATAACAAGGTTAAAGCCGTTCTGGTCTAGTCTGTAAAAGACCTATGCAAATTGAAGGTAATTCTGAAGATATCAAGTTATAGCAAAATTTTTATGTTAATAGAATTTCCCTAGTTTCCCTAGTCACTATTCTTCACGGTGTGGTGCAAAGTGCAATGCATTTAATTAGGCTCCCGTGGGATTATGTCTAACTTCTTGGAATAGGGCTATAGAGATTTTATATAAATAATCTCTATAGCCCTATACCTAAATGACTAACAAAAATAAAAAAAGTTTGATTTACTGTCACAAGAGAACAGAAAAAGATTTACAAACTTGGTTCTAAAAATCCAAATAAAGTTTCAGTAAAGGATTTGTGATTATTGCTGGTTTCTCACACAATGGAAAATTAAAGTCAAGAAAAGTTGAGAAGAATATTAAAATCAATTCTACATATATATTGATTCTCTTCAACTAGTGAAAATATTAGCATTCGCTGTTCACACGTTATGCTCTAGACATCGGAAGCTAGAATTTTTTTTTCCTGTATTTAAAAAGTGATATTATTGTAAAATAAAATAAAAAGACTGTACTCACGATGTTTTTTGGTGGTCCTCTTCTTTTAATTACTTTCAATTTTTGCAGTTAAAGTAAAATGTCATTATCATTCATGCCAGAATTTTTGGTGACGTATTCATGCTTGCAGGTACCTTGTTGATGACCTTTTTTATCTTCCAAGGTGAGTATAGCTTAAAAAACGAAGTCTTGGTTAAAACTCAATGAACAAACAAAAAAAGTCGGACAAAACCATGACCTTATATTGAATTTTAAAACTCATTTGGGTAAAACATCGAGTAACCTCTTGCATTCCTGTAGGTTTTCGTAGAAGACCACAAAGGTGAGTATACAAGTCTTGAGAAGAAAAAACTTTGGTCAAAAACCTCAATGAAAAATGGCTAAAAATGAAAACCATGGAACCGCTGACTCTCAAACTTCCAGCCGTCCTCCTTGCTCTTTGTGCTGTGTAGCAAAGGACACTCCCACTAGGGTGTAACTTACACGTGTTTCGGGCATACGCCCATCTTTCAGAGTTAGGAAAGATTGCAAATGGCTGTCGCCTGCAATTCTTTGAAGTTTTCTTCACTCGGCTCCTCCTCTCCTCTCGATGTTGATTCGTTGTTGTTGTTGTTGTTACGTAATTCAGCTTTGTCATATCTTTGGTGGTGTCCTCTGGTGTCATTATTGGGGATTACACTTTGTTGGTTAGTTGGTTGGTTGGTTTGTTAATTTTTATGGCGCAAGGGCCATGTCTGGCCAAAGAGCGCCAAACACAAGACAAGACAAGACACAGGACAGACAAACAGTATTAAAAATATGGTAGAAAACTTAAAATCTGGTTGATTAAGTAAAAGTGAAAAATGAGAGTGATGGAAAGGCGAAAAGGCAATGAAACAAACAGCAGTAAAAACATGATACAATGTTTAAAATTCGGTTGATTCATTAAAACTGAAAAATGAGGATGATGGAAGAGCTAAAATCTAAATGCGTTTAAAAAAGTCAATTTCTTGTAAAAACGAAAACACAGGAACAGTATCGCAGTGGTCATCCAGGACCCGCTGCAGAGTAGCGGCGTCCTCGGTTAACAAATGAGAAAGAAAATAATGGAAACGTACACCACAAAAACGAACACAGCTACACAAAAGATGAATGACAGTGAGACGGCAATTGCACGCCTCACACATCGGCGCAGTGTCGCCACACAGCAAAAAGCGGTGAGTGAAACGACAATGCCCAATGCGGAGACGCGCAAGCACCACTTCCTCCCTGCGGTTCCGACGAGATGAGGAGTTCCAGATTTCGAGAATAGGTTTTATACGATGCAGTTTATTTTCCACCTGTTGGTCCCACAGACCCTGCCACGTTCGTTTGACATGATCACGAACAAGAAATAAAAAATCGCGATGAAAGAGTGGCAAGGGTGTGACGACCAAAGAGGAAGCAGATCTAGCGGCCGCATCAGCACACTCATTACCCGGATTACACTTTGTTCCATTTTTTTCTATTTTTTTCGTCGGTAATAATTTTTTTTCCCATTGCACATGTATTTTGTTAGGTTGATTAATGTTGCAGTTAGTACTTTCAGTTTTTTCAATAATTACCGACTCTGTGATTCTAATCTCTTTCTACGTTCTATGTGATTTTAGGTGTTTGATATTCTCGAATTCTGGCTCTGCATTATTTTGTATGCAATATTGCACCAATGCAGTTTTTTTCCTTTTTATTTCAGTTCGTTATATGTTGGTTCAACCTGGATTTTAACTGATTTTTTTTAGTACTTTCTATATAAGTTATTTTTTTAACATTGCTGTTTGTCATTTTTATTGATATGCAGTATACTCCTGATTTTTCCAATACTTGTACTTGATCTTTATTTTTTGTTATCATATCTCTTTGTGTCTTTACAGATATTCCAATGTTTTTTTGGTGATTTTTGCAAATTTGTTCTATGGTATGATAGTCCTTTAATACACTGGTGTGCTAGCCCAATGAGTTGCTCACGGTGGTCGTTAAACCTCCAATCAAAAAAAAAAAAAACACTGGTGTGCAAAAATTAAGGACGAAGGGGAGAAATTAGCATAATAGCAGGACGGACCGAAAGACCACTCAGGAGATACACTAGCATCCGGTACGGTAGGGCATGCGCATATATGCAGCATGATGGCGGGGGTCGGGGGGTCGGAAGGGTATAAAGCACATGGGCAGTGTACGCTCAGCAATTCGGCGAAAGCTATTCCACGGTGTTTGAATGGCGTCAAGTTGCTGCCACCGTGTGATATGGCCAACAGGCAATCCAGTAGATGACATCTGGATGACTTTACCCGAGGTCGCGTAATTGGGAAGTTAGAAGAAGGTCGAAGTGTGACTAGTGTGGCCGAGCAGTTCAGGATCGCTCACAGCATCGTTTCACGAGTTTGGAGAGCATTTCATACGACAGGAACAGCTGTCCGATAGTTTAGCAGTGGTCGTCCACGAGCAACCACGGCGGCAGACGACCGGTATATTGTCCTATAGGCGAGAAGAGACAGACTGCAGACAGTGGTAGAAATCGCAAGGCACATGCAACAAACAACTTAAACGTCTGTTATCGTGTTTTACCGTGGCCAGGAGGCTGCACAAAAGTCGTCTATTTGCACGACGACCAGTACGGTGTGTGCTATTAACACCTGCTCATTGGAGACGGGGGTTTCTGTGGTGCCAGGAACACAAGAACTGGACACATCGGCAATGGGGTAGAGTTCTCTTTACGGATGAGAGCCAATTTAGTCTGATGAGCGATTCACATCTGGAGAGAGCAGGGAACATGCAATCACACCTCCAACATCATCGAAAGGGACCGGTTTGCAGGTGGCGGAGTTCTCGTTTGGGGCGGTATCACACTTGGTAGCCATACTGACCTCCACATCTTCCAAGGAGGTTCAGTCACTGGTGTCCGCTGTTGTACCGAGGTTCTCCTGCCTCGCGTGTGTCTGTTTAGCGGTGATGTGGGTCCTGAGTTCCTCTTCATGGACGACAACGCTACACCTCATTGTACAGTGGCTGTCGCAGAGCTGTTGGAGAGTGAAGATATTCAACGCATGGATTGGCCTGCAAGGTCCCCGGACCTAAATCCAATCGAACACGTGTGGGACCTTCTCGGGAGATGCTTGGCAGCACGTCACCAGCCACCAGCAATGATTCCGCAGCTGCGATTGGTGCTACAAGAGGAATGGGTTGTGATGCCTCAACAGCTCCTTTACAATCTCGTCCGCATGGACAGACGTTGTAAATCATGCAACGCAGTCAGGGGTGATCATATCCCCTACTAAAGACTGGATTTTTCTTGCCGCCTGTCACATGGACGTTTCTGTCTTCTGTCCAGTTGTGCTCGAAGCTACCTTTTCAATAAAGTGCCTTTGTATCCTTTGGATTCCTTGTTTGGACTGTTTTGCTCACTTGTCCCACATTCTTACATCTTGGGGATCTTATGGTATGATTTGAGTCGATGTGGAGCACTTCTGCAAGACGTTACATTCGAAAAACCGTCTTGTCTTTAATTTTTGCACGCCAGTGTATAAGGGAAACTTCCACAATATTTATTTTCTTCCTTTTTTGGTCTTTGTACCTTGTGTTTAATGTCATATATAATTTTTGGGATAATTTTTTATTATATCCAAAGTTTTTTATCATTTTATTTATCCATATTAACTCTTCTTTGTATTTGTTGCTGCTGGAATGGGTGAATGCTCTTTTTATGAAATTTCTAATTGCTGCTTTTTTATGTGCTCATGGATGGTTGGAGTTCTTCGGAATTATTGACGGCACATATGTGGATTTTCTGTAGACCTGGTAATCGATTCTTTTCCTGCTCTTGATTAGATTGGTATCTAAGAAAGGTAGTTGGTCATTTCTTTCTAATTCAAATTGTTAGGTCAATTGATGGTAATATGGATGCCATTTCCCCCTTAAATTCAATTAGTTCTATTTGTTCATTTTCCCAAAATACCAATATATCATCCACATAACCTGCAATACATCATTGGTTTCAGGGTATGTTCTTTAAGCACTTTTTCCTCCACATGTTGCATTATGGCTTCTGCAAAAATTGTCGATAACGGCGAGCCCATAGGTGATCCAGACTTCTGCCTGTAAATTTTCCCATTGAATTGGAAATAGTTGTTGTTATATACAGTATAAGAGTTAGAATCTTATTCAATTCATCTAGTTCCACCTGGTTTAACAAAATTTTTGTTCTTAACTTTTTAATTATTAGTTCAATGGCATAGGGTACTGGTGTGTTTGGGTAGTGTTTCTTTCTAAATTAATTAGTGGAGAACATTGTTTTGACACTATAGCTCTCACTGGTGCATCACCTTTATGAGTTTTCATTTCACCAAAGGCTCTTGGCATCCTGGCATCGAAATCTTTCTTAACTCTGAAGATGGGCGTAAGCCCGAAACACATGTAAAGTTACACCCAAGTGGGAGTGTCCTATGCAACACAGCATGGTGAGCGAGGAGGAAGGCCGGAAGTTTCTGGAAGTTTGAGAGTCAGTGGTTCCATGGTTTTAATTTTTAGCTGTTTTTCATTGAGGTTTTTGACCAAAGTTTTTTCTCCTCAAGACTTGTATACTCACCTTTGTGGTCTTCTACGAAAACCTACAGGAATGCAAGAGGTTACTCGATGTTTTACCCAAATCAGTTTTAAATTTCAATATAAGGTCATGGTTTTTGTCCGACTTTTTTCGTTTGTTCATTGAGTTTTAACCAAGACTTCGTTTCTTAAGCCATACTTACCTTGGAAGATAAAAAGGTCATCAACAAGGTACCTGCAAGCATGAATATGCTACCAAAAATTCTGGCATAAATAATAATGACATTTTACTTTAACTGCAAAAATTGAAAGCAATTAAAAGAAGAGGACCACCAAAAACATTGTGAGTACAGTCTTTTTATTTTATTTTACAATAATATCACTTTTAAATACAGAAAAAAAAATGTCTAGCTTCCAATGTCCAGAACATAACGTGCTAAAAGCGAATGCTAATATTTTCACTAGTTGAAGAGAATCAAAGAATCAATATATGTTACAAGCAACAATACCATTTCTTATCCACAGAGCCTTCTTTTTTTTTTTTTTTGATTGGAGGTTTAACGACCACCGTGAGCAACTCAAATGGGCTATAAGCAGTCGCTCGTCCCTAATTTAGGGTCACTGGTTCCAGGGAAGGGAGAGAGCCAGTGCCGTAAGACAAACACAACATCCATGCCTGACCGGGATTCGAACCCGGACCCCTTACGGACGAATGATCAGAGGCCAACGCCTTAGACCACTGCGCCACCGGAGCGGCCACAGAGCCTTCAAAGAGTAGAACTCTATCAGGATAAGGCTACCAATCATACATCCAAATATAACACTCTATTTTTTGAAAAAATGAAAAGAGAGATGGGTATCAAGTCTCTTGTGCCTTTTGCTCATATTCCTTCAAAGTCCTCTGATATGTCACCATGGACTATCGTGCCTTCAGACTGCTAAAAAGAGCGCTTTCTAAATGCAAACCTAAAACAATGATTGGACCATAGAAAGCAGTGGAATAAAATAACACTAGTAATTTTAAGAAATGCCTTGTTATCTTGGAAATCTAGATGTAGGTTCATAGTCCAGGGAAAGGGCTATCAGACAGAACATTTAATAAATAAGCAATTTTATTTTAAACAATTATATTGCTGATAAATCATTCTAAAAATGTGAGAACATCCTCTGCACTTAATAAAACATTTAAGATCAATGATAAACTTGATGTGCTAATCTTCATGAAAAAAGTGCTCCACTGGTTGTCAATATTATGGCCACATGAAGATGATGTCATTTCTAAACCACTGTCACGGTTTTGATCCTAGGTTGCTGAGCATGTTATCTTCTAAAGGCTGGGAGATGGCATCTGTTAATATGGCAAAGAGAAGAGAATCCACTAGAGCTCCCACTGTTTGTTTACATATGTTTCTTTGAAATAACAGTCATCTGTGACCAAGTTTAGTATGCTTACTATGCTGCTCAGTTAATTCTGGGGAAACAGCTTTGTGTGAGGACACCAGTGTACTTATAAGGGTAATTATTATTATTATTCATTATCAGCGCTCGACAAACCCTGGGTGCCAATCGCCTAAAAATAAGGGCCAAGGCGCCTAATTTTCTTCTTACTTGAGATTTCGTAATTTGCAGTAAATGCCATAATTTCTGTTGTATAATCCATAGATTATCTATTAAAAAGTTATAAATTTAGGTGCTACGGACACCAGTAAAGAATTAAAAAAACAACTGATGCAGCGTTTTAAAAAGTCTGCGAGGTAATTGTCAGGAGAGGTAGTGTTATTGGGAAAGTGCCGAAAATGCGGTTAACAGAACAAATTTACGTAATATCGAGGTAGAAGGCAGCAAAGAGATTGTATATCTATATATTAGAAGCATTTTGACAGAAAATATGATGCAAGGAAGGCATTACTATCTGCGCGTGCGGAAGCCTATGTGGTGGGAGAATTTGTGGCTCTCGGGAATCCCACAGAGCTATTCCATAGCATGTAAATACTCTGCGATTCGCATTATTAGTTAAGAATTTTTTTTCTTTCGGTATTCAGTTGAAACATATTCAGAAATAAAACAATGCTATGGACTGTCCGCAATTTCAACAGATGTTTCAGTGTAACTATAATGAACTATGATAATACTGCAACAGCTAGCGATTTTAGTTCTTTATTTACTTAGGAGTAACACCAAAGTACTTCAAAATTACAACCCTTTTCAATAAGATGATCATTTCTTTCTTACATCTTTGAATATCTGAGTCGGTCCTGTGAATCTCAGTTTTCTGTCGAAAATTACGATTCACGATTAACATGATAGGTGCGGATTATACGACTGTCATATATACCAATACAAGGGAATCATGTCGGTAGTTTCTACAGATTTAGTTGTCTGACTACGGAACTCACTCTCGAAGCTACAGATTCTACAAATTTTCATTTTGTTTAAAAAAAATTATTTTGCTATTACATATAGTTTATGATATAAGCAAGATTCTTAAGTGGATTCTAGGAATTCTCCAAGATTTTTTTGTTGTTGTTTTTTCCATTTTTAGATCGTTCTCGAGATTGATGTGAAACTGAAGAGAATTTGGGGGTTGCATCATTTTTCATCTGGGGACGGCATTTTGTGTTTCAAAGCTTTGGAAAACAGTTGTTAAAATTTGTACAGAGAACTAGCAGACAATGCTTACCTTGGCATTCCTTTCTAGCGATGGGGACATTTCACGCACGTGTTTTCCGTTCTTTGTTGATTTGAAATATCGCACGTAAAAGAGAATAGTACAATAATTAGAGCTATATAATAGTCAGAATTAGAACTACTAAGTGGAATTGAGTTGTTAAAATGGAGTAAAAGAATTTGCCCAAATCCTAATTTTTTTTTTTTCTCCTGATGTTGGATTTGTGTCTAGTATTGTTGGTAAATAGCATTTTATGGCATATATATCGGTATTTCAGCTTGAAACTGTAGGCAAGAATTTGCGGAAACAGAAGTTAGATGCCGTGAAAATTTCCTCCTAATCTTCAGGCATGAGATTCTTCTGCAAATTCTAGAAATTCTGCTTTTTTGTTATTTTGGAGACTCAGGAGATCGATGCACAAGTGAACAGAATTGGGGTGGGAGGTCTTCGACGGAATTCCATCTTTACGAAACTTTTGAAAACGGAAAGTCGACGTAGTTCGGATTTTTCCATAATCTTAATTCCTTCTCGCGATGTTGCTTCCATTCAGTATTTTTAAGTATCATTTTACTGCATAAATTGTTGTATTTCAGCTTTAAAATAGGAGAAAACTTCCAAAACCGGAAGTCGGAGGGATTTCTCATAATCTCTACACACACACACACACCTGCGGTGTTCCCACTCTCCAGCGCTGTTAAATATCCCCCCAGCCCATAAGTTTTTACATTTAATGTTGAAGCTTTGATATCATGCATTCATGGTCCTCAGGCTGATGGTTTTATCAGAGAACATAAAAAAAAAAAAAAAAAAACGAGAAAGAAAAGTGACAATAAAAAAAGTAGGGAGAGAATGATATCAGCAGAAAGAAAAATTAAGTAGTAGTGCTGTGCAGTTGCAGAGTCAACAAAAGACAAACTGACAGTAGTATGCATTCTTGCTGTCTGTTTTGATTTTTCACCAGTTAAAATGTTCAGCTTTTTTCCCATTCTTTGGTGTCCTCTTTTTTCTTTAACAGCAATTTTAGAGGCAGTATGATCTTATGGTAAGTGGAGGTTCGTGCACTGTGCGTTCACTTGCTTGGATTTCCTGTCTGTCTAGCATTGTGGAATTACGAATGCATCTTACTGATTTTTACTGGTGGAAGTTTCGAACTTAAATCTCGCAATCCTGCCTTCACCGGTAATCAACTTTGTGTTTCGCACATGTTAGTTTCTTTCATTAGAGTTCTTGTTTGTAGTAAAGTTTAGTTGGGGCGCATATTTGTTTTTACAAAGAGATGGATCATTTCATAAAATAAAATCTATGTATGATATGCAATACTAGTTATTAGTAAGAAGGCTATTTATTATTGACAATGTTGGCAGGTATGTACTGTTTTTTTTGTTTTTTTTGTTTTTTTTTAATATCATGGTCTGAGACATGCTGCCGTGGATTATGCGAAGGAAAAAATTGTTTTTCTCAGAATTTCACAATCTATGGATCATATGTCACTGCGGATTATAAGCGGATTTTTTTTTTTTTTTTTTACAGCCCTCGCAGATCTCATGAAGGAATTTTTTTTTTTTTAATTTCATGATCTACGATTATACAAAGAAAAAAATGCTACTTTGAATTAATATGTACAAAATGTGATATCCACAAATACAATTTTAATTTTTTTGCGATCATCCACTGAAAGAATGGAAAAAGAAAATTATGAAGCAAATTGGAACTTTTTTGTGCAATAAGTGGTTTGGGTAATAAGAAAAAAAAAATTGACAGCAAATAAGGTTTACCACTTTTCGTTCCAGTGTCATAACCAAACATGTTTTTGTTCAAGCATTATTGACTTGATTTCACCTGGTACCTAAATGTTGGAGTTGGCTCCTAGATCTAGAACATATTTGTCGAGCCCTGTTCATTATCTAGCACTCACCTGTTCAACAACTCCAAGAGGAAAATAATCATATTTATTTATCATGGTGATTTTACTACCCTTGGGAGAGGAGGAAAAAAAAAAAAAACACAGAAATAGTCACCAAGCAATTACTGGGCATTATGTGAGATAACCAACACATTATCTAGCATTCCTTCACATACTGACTTGTGTTTCAAGCATAGGAAGGTGACTAACAAAACTAACAAGTATGACACCAAGAATTTCCTGTAAAGCAGAAACAGAGGTTTTATAGTGGTATATAAGCAACTCAGGCTTTGTGTCTTAAAAGTCACATAAACACATTGATGGAGGAATCAGCACACCTGATGGTTCCAGTCTGCTATTGTAGGATTTTAGAAGAAAACCCAATGGGTTGGGAGTCTCTTTCACCAAAGTCACACAAGACTAGCTAGAATCTCAACTTTATGTACACTCAGTTGACAAAACACTGGAGATAGGGGGAACAGGCAGTTGACATGGGCATACCCCGCGCAGAGTGGAACAGACCCCCAAACCGAATGCAGGTGATAAATACGCAGACAGCAGGGCTTCCCAACAGTATGTCATAACCAACAAACAAGGATAAATGTGGTAATCTTAGTGACTTTAATCGTGGATGCTTTGTTGGCACAGGACAAATCAGCCATTCTATCGCCCAAGTGGTACGAACCCTAGAGTTCCTAGGGGCAACTGTATAAAGGGTATACTACAATTATACCATCAACGAATATACCAGCACCCAGAGAGCAAGTGATGGCCGACCACACGCCATTGATGACCGGGGTCATTGTAGACTATCCAGGCTCGTACAGACATACCACTTGGCAACAGCAGCACAGTTCACATTCATGTGCCTCACCTGGAGCCGAGAACATCAAAATTGGATCTCTGCAGGGTGGTGCCACATCATCTGGCCAGGTGAATCCTATTTTCAGCAGTACTGATCTGATGGAAGGGTGCGGGTGTGGCGTCACCATGGCTCTGTTTAAGGCGGTGGTAGCTCTGTGATGATCTGGCAGCCTTTTCATGAAACACATTAGGTCTCTTAGTATGCCTGGAGAGGTCCTTAACTGCTGCACACTACTAGCATGTGCTGGCTGATCACTTACATGCTTTCATGGCCTCCACGCATCCTGCAGCCGATGGTCTGTTCCAGCAGGACAATGCGCTGCCCTATCGGGCCCCAACCACACAGGCATGACTCGAGGAACACTCATCTGAGTTTGAAACCATCCAGTGTCACCCGAATTTAAACCCTGCGGAAGCTTTCTGGGATGTCGTGGAGCGAATCAGATCCATAGATCACAGACCAAAATCTCGGGTGGAGTTGTGGGCAATGCTGCAACAGCCATGGCTGGCATTAGCTCCAGAAACCCGGGGCATCTGGTGGAGTCGATGCCTCAGCATGTATAGGCTGTTACTCACATTAGAGGAGGACCAATACATTATTAGGTAAGTGTCTCCAACATTTTGCCCATTGAGTGTATTCATTATACGAAGAGATGGCAAACAAGAGACAATTTGTTTTCTACCATTTTTCTGCCTCAGAGCTACAATACAGTGCAATCTCTTCACATGAAAAAAAAATACACTGCATTATGTTTTTTATAGTCGTATACCTTAATGTTGAGCACAATATTTATTATATTTTTAAATTATTTATTAATACAAATGCAGTTTCTGTTACTGTTTTATTCTCCATGAGTAACACAGTGAATTAAGATTACATTTGAAAAGTTGTTTAATGAAATAGCTATTTTCATACAACTGTTGAAATCACAAAAGATCGGTAGGATAATACCGTATTGTCAATCTACTGTGTATGTTATCTGAACTTAATACCAGACAGCATTATTTCTGGTTTATGCTTAAACAAATTTAACCAAAACTTTTCAACCTAAAATAATGGTTGGAATGCAAATGAAAATTTATTAGTCACAAGGCTTGCTGCTTATGCAAAGGGTATAGGTTCCAATCCATGGCACCTTTGCTTCAATAAGTCCCAAATCTTTCTTTTTCTCTAACATGTTCTGGTGAGCAGCCACTACTCCTCACATAATTAGATACTTGTACCAGTAAAGCAAAAAATGAAAAAAATATGATTTACATGCTAAAACTTGTCCAAAAGATGTAATTTGGTTCAAATTGCAACATTTACTACAACTTCAAGTACACTCATTGTCTTAAAAATCTGTGCACCAAGGAGGTGTCGGATTGAAATTAGATTTTAGTAGTGAGATGGTACACACCAAGGGCAGAAGTGATTACAATATCACAGCAGCTGGACGATTTTCTGCGGACATACAGCACACATTCTGGTCGGCGTTAGTACCGCGTCAGACAGACTACATGCGGTGATACGGTCCGGCATGGAATCAAAGAGACGCTGTATGTTATCCTGGGACAGATTGGCCCACACTTCTTGAAACTGATGCTCTAAATAACGAACACTGGGACATGGAGAAAGTTGGTGTCCCATCTGGTCCCACACGTGCTCGATGGGCAAGAGATCAGACAATCTGGCAGGCCACAGAAGCATCAAAGCATGACTTAGACAGTCCTGAGAAACCCGAGCTGTGTGCAAATGGGCGTAATCTTGTTGGAGAATGGCTCCGAGCCACACTGCCAGGGAAGGCAGCACATGTAGTCACAGGATCTCCTGTACGTAGTGCTGGGCTGTCAACGTCTCTCGGATCACTGCAAGGGAAATCTGGGTGTAATACGCGATGGCTCCCCCAGACCATCACACCTGCAGTTTGGGATGTGTGCCGCTGTACAGTGAGGTTGGGGTTGTAGCGCTTACTTGCAGTATTTTACACTCTGATACAGTGGTCGCCCGTTCCCATGCAGAAGCTGGATTCATCGCTGAACACTATACGTTGCCAGTCCGTAGCATTCCACATTGCTCACTGCGGACACCACAGCAATCGACGCCGATGATGGTCAGGTGTTAATGGCAGAAAATGTAAGGGCCGTCGAGAGTGCATATTCGCCTCTGCTAGGTGTCTGGAAATGGTTCAGGCGGACAACCACAACCATTTCCAGATGCCTGGCAGAGGCGAATCTTTAATCATTTGCATGTCTGCCCTCCCCATAGTAAAATCAACCTTCTACCACTTTTTAGTAATCAAACATAAAATCAATTAGACATAAAGTAAAAAGGGACATTTGTGCTTAATGCAACACTTGTATATTGTACGCTGCTCAACATATTGTCACACCGAATAGGTGTTTATGTACAGACACACCAAATTAAATGAGGCAATAGGATACCAGATACATGCACATGATCAAAGTATTACGAAAGGAGAAGTAAGAAGAATGTGGTTTAAGTACTGCATCTATAGGTTCACTTCATACAAGGCAAAAATTTAGGGTTGCATGTGCTCAACAAAAATGTTATGAATGTGCTGAGGGTACCAGTGGAAGACCTATGTTCAATTGATTGACAAAGAATGGCAGAGGACTGTCAATTTGTGATAGCTGGGCTCCATCTTAACAGCAATTTCCCCATTGTGTGTGGCACGATATCAGCACACTGGAACACTGTGTATCATGCTATGTCATAAAAAGTGGATCCAGATGCTACACCACAGTATGTGAAGATCTCCTACTCATAACAATGACAGTACTGCAGCATGATTTGCAAGCTGTTACGAGCACAGAGGTGTACACCAAATGATCTGATGACATTTTCAATGACACAGGACTACAGACAAGATGCTCAGGCTGGTACCTCACATGGCTGTTATACCACAAGACCCAGTGTTGAAAATTGTGCAGAAAGAGATGAAACTAGACTGAGGAAAGGAGGAGTGTTATTCACAGATGAGTCCAAGTTCTGTTTCAGTGAGCCAAACTGCCATACATTGTACAGCACCATTGCTATCAAAGACATGCAGAGACATTTACAATCAGTCTCCATACAACACCATGGCATGATATATTGGTGTGGGGTAGATTTTGATATGGCAGCAGGACATCCCATACCCATATTCCTGGCACTGTGATGACAAGATACTACATCAACTTGATCATATGACCTTTCGTGCTATCATGCCAGGAACAATCTTGCAGCAGAACTGCACACTGATCATGTAACAAGGAAGGGTGGTCTCCAAGGCATGGAAATCTTGCCAAGGCCACCAAACTTACATCCATCAAGCACACGTGGGACCTTGGATGTAACCACCTTTGCTAGCTCCCCCAGCAGCAGACCCGTGATAACTGTGTACCCTGTTGGTTGCTACTTGGAATGCCACACCCCATCATACTGCTAATGGTCTCCTTGATAATATACCTTTATAACTGTAGGCTTATAACTTCTGAACTGGAAGAACTCTGTACTGAAGAACCTTGAATAAAAAGAGGTACACTACCTCCTCCCATTTTGATTTTTGATCATTCACATGGTTTTGCCAGCTATTTGTATCCTGCAAATTTCCTTAACTCCTCAGTTGCAGATTTTCATGTTGATCGATGTAACTTGTACGAAAGAAGTTCCACCTGCTTTAGTACAGTAACAGTTTACGAATATAAGAATAAAAGTATTTAATTGGATGTTGAATATATTCTTGAATGACATATTTATTTGTGTCACCTAACACAAAAATTGTGCATATGGAAAAGACCAAAATATGTGAAAATCTTGATCAAGGTTTTACTAGTATTAGAGGTAACAACTTACCTCTAAACCTTAACATATATAGCACGTTATGAGCTCAGCAGACTCGTGCTCCCACCCCGAGAGAGGCCTAACACACGTAGCTATTTGTTATTTAAAATGAAATATTTACCAGCTAAAACACTTACTGCTATTAATTTACAGTACTTAATTAATGATATTTATATACCTTAAATATTTAAACTTCTAAAATTTGATGACATGCAAATTTATCATGCTTATATGATCCACAGCAGGAAGGTGTTTCAATTCATCACCTAGAATACCGAGTGTTACAACAAATTCAAATACCAGGTCTGATGAAATAGTATCTGACGACCCAGACCAGGAAAGAAAAAAAAAAACCTAAGTAGTAACCTATTGTGTTGCATTTCTACTTTCCTTTAAAGTAGGCACCTTTTAACACTATGCGCTTGTTCCGGCAGTCTGTCCATTTAAAGCCACTTTTGGGGATCAGCAATAGGTGCTGCATCACAGTTTTCTTGATCTCTATATCTTCAAACCTTCTTCCATTCAAAGGCCTTGTGAACTTTGGAAACATCCAGAAATCACAAGGAGCCCATGTCTGAAGAGCATGGGACTTGTCTCAATTGTGGGATCCAGTGTTTTGGCCAAAAAGGCCTGAATAAGGTGAGACAAATGGGCGGTGGCATAGTCAGAGTGCAGCTGCCAGTTACTTTGCTGCCACAGAGCAGACACTTTCCAATGCACGACATCTTGCAGGCAACAGAGAACTGCCTAGTAGTACTCCTTGCTTACAGTTTGTCCTTCTGGAAGACATTCATGAGGAACCATGCGTTGATGGTCACAAAATACCACCAGCAAGACTTTGATTTTCATGCAAAACTTCCACACCTTTGGGGGGGGGAGAACCTGGAATCAATCTTCCACTGGGATGATTGGGCTAATCATTTAGATTGTGTTATCTGATGTGTGGCCGACAATGTGGTAAAATTTGATGCAGATTCTCAGCTCAACTTGCTCAGTCATTGAGGCACAAGACAAGAATGCAACTGGTACAGAGTTCATAACACCAAACGTTTACTGCCAGACATCAAATGAGCCACATGAAAGTGTGGCAAAAATCTACACTTTGGTACTAAAGTCCAAGGTCACATGCTGTTGAGCCTGGGCACAATGCTCTGCATAGTTCAGTAGAAAAAAATGTGAATGAATACTTTTTGATCAGATTTTGTATACGTTTATGCTACCTAACAGGGAAATTGTGTAGAAGAAAAGGGAAAAATCTTACACTGGTTTTAATCTATCTAATGCAACAGGAATTATCCTAACATGCCTTATAGATGAAGAGGTAAATCTGCAGATAGATAGAACAGACAAACACACCATTTCTTGAAATATTTAAGTCAGAAGACGGACTAAAAACCGTAACATGTGACAGGAAGAGTTATATTCCTGCTGTAACCTAAACCTTTAGATTCATTTCCCAAATCCTCTTCCTGCAGATGTACCTTAATTGAACAAAGTTGTTGGTTTTTATTATTTTTTTTACTTCGATGCTCTTGCTCACAATGCAAAAAAGTCATACACTGTTTTTTTGTGTATATGCAATGCTATCTATCATTTTTTTCATACTTTATGAAAATTACTGCAATTTTGGCATCAAAATATATGAAATAAAAATTAATATTATTTACTTGTAAATTAACACACACAACCATTTCATCTGTGCATCAAATTTGTGCATAACATTAGACAAAAATTGAATAAATATACACTGCTGCCCATTAAAAGTACACCACCATGAAGATCACATCCCAGGGACTCGAAAGTTGGCAAATAATTAACCAGGCAGCACATGTGGAAATCATGTGGGATGGTAACACCCCTGGAACACCAACAGCTGCAGCATACCCCGTCAAAGACAACGGCAGCTCTACCAGTAGGTTTTCGACTTTGATCCCAAGAGAATTGTGGCATATCCGGATTGCAGATTATCACTCAGAGACATTGGTACTCATGTAAGATGGCATGCGGCCATGGCGGGGAGATATGGCATCAGTGGGTAATGGAGGAACAAATACACTGACGTGCGGGATGCCAATGGCCCCATCACACCACCAAATGAGGACCGACATCTGGTGTGCATGGCTCTGATGGATCGCACAGCCACATTGACCACCGTAGATCAACAATTCGGGTATGTGTCACAACACCCAACCTTTGCACAGATGGTTCAGCATCGTCGCAGCAGCAGGGCAGTTTCGCATGGCACCTATTGCTTTGGCTACCTTTGACTGTACAACACTGGCATCTGAAACTGTAATGGTGCCAAGAACATTGTGCATGGAGGAGTGAATGGTAAGGCATTGTGTTTTTCGATGAATCCCGCTTCAGTTTGCAGCACCATGATGAACGAATCTGTGTGTGGTGGTACTGCAGCAACCTGCTGAGCGAGTACTACATTATGCTGCGTCGTACTGGCCCAGGCACCAAGCATTACGGTATGGGGTGCCATTGGATTCCACTACTGAACGTACCTTGTATGCATTACCGGTACACTGAATAGCCATCATTACATCGCTGAGGTGTGGAACGTGTAGTTGTACCATATCTTCAGGGACTGCTTGGTGCCATTTATCAACAGGATAACGTGCGACTGCATGTTGCACGCAACATCCAAGACTTCCTGGATTGCCACCATGTGCCCCATTTTCCTTGGCTTGCATGGTCCCCAGACACGTCACCTATTAAACATGTGTGGTCCATGATCGCCGGACGACTGGCATGCCAGCGATTACCCCTAGCTACAACGGAGGAACAGTGGCATTGTATCAAAGCTGCGTGGACAGACATTTCCCATACACACTTCCAATGTCTCTTCCTGTCGTCTGACTGTGCTGTATTTGTAATAGATTCACCCTTGTATCATTTGTTTTCTGTACAATAAATATAGGTTTGATATCTCTTGTCTTTTGTGGTGTTGCACTTTTAATGGCCAGCAGTGTATATACATGTATATGTGCACAATAAAATTAGAATTAAAGCTAATTCACTATAAATTTCTTCCATTTTGTTCAATCCATGGCACGACATTCTGTCTCGGAAAAACTATATTTCTACAACCAATGGCTGCTTTTACATTCTACCACATCCTAGGCATTCCAACTTCTTGGAATGCCTAGGATGTGGTAGAATGCAATATTTTTTTTATTTTTTTTGCTATTCCATGCCGTCAAAATCTTTTACTTCCTATACGAAACACATAATAAATCATTTCAGTACATTTTCACCAACTTTACCTTTCACAGAAAGTCCAGTTCAAATTGAACATCTCCCTTGCTGCAACCTTCTTGCCACTGTATCCTTCATTTCTTATTATTCCCCCCATGCAACTTTCATGCAGTCATATCTAATGTTTTAATGTAATATCACAACCAACTTCCACAACTATTGCAAAAGATGATAAATTTAAATACTGAACTGTATATGTGAAGAATTGTTGAACCTCTTGAGAAAAGTCTTGCACAACTGAGAAGGAACTTTTCCTGATTAGCTGATTAAATTTCAATTTATAATCAAGCTTTTCTGCTTCATTAACTATCCCTAAGAATAGTGCAGTTCTAAAAGTAAGGTACATTAGCACAGCCATGGCCCAATGCTCCCATGACAAGGAAAATTTTATTATTCATCTACCTGTCAGCATTGGGATCAGTTTGTTAGTGTGTACTGCTGTTGTGTGCTGAACATGTTGCAAAATGCCTTTAATTAAACTAGTCCAGTGTAGAACTGCATGCAATAATCCACTTTTTGAATACAAAGAAAAAGTTGTCAACTGAAATTCACGAATTAGTGGAAGTGTGTGGCGAACATGTGATGTAATAGAAATAAGCCTCAACATGGTGTAAGAAGTTTCAAGAGGGGTGAACAACACTGCATGATGAAAAATGTGCAAGAAGACCCTGAACTGCATGCACTGCTGACAGCAAAAGAGCTCTGAACAATTCCAGCTCACCAATCACCACCTCAAATTAAAGGAGACTGCATATTTGCTGCAAATGTCAGAGACAACAGTTTATCGAATTGTGCAGGAGACACTGAAATATCACTAAGTTTCAGCCCTCTGGGTGACAAAGTAGCTGTTGGTGCAACACAAATTGAAACGAATGCAGGGGTCATTGAACAACCTCCTCTGTTACCACGAAAATGCTGCTTTTTTGAATGACATCATCACCAGGGATGAGACATGGGTCCACCACATAAACCCAGCAGCAAAAAAGGTTTCCATGAAATGAAAGTACCTGTCATTGCCCAAAGTCAAAAAATTCTGAATGGCAGTATCCATGCACAAGGTGATAGCAACTGCCTTTTGGGACCAGAAGAGACTCCTCCCAACAAAATTCATTCACAAAAATGAGACAGTTAATGCTGACCATTATTACATCAAAAAACTGAAAAACTTAAATGGCATTCATTGAAAACATGTTGGAATACTTTTCCATGCCATCAAACTGCTGCATGATAATGCAACTTCCTGACTGCTAGAAAAACAAGTGCAGCCATCGAGAAGATGGGGTGGGAAAATCTCGAACACCCATCTCACAGCTCTGCTCTAGCGCTCTTGAGCTATTACCTGTTTACAAAGCTGAAAGAGCACCTGCCTGGAAAGTGTTTTGCCTTGGGCAAGGACTTTGAAGATAAAACTGGCTCACCACCTTGGACGAATATTTCGTGAAGAGGGACCATGTTGAAACTGTTGTTGCTCTGGGGTAAAATGCTTAAATCGTTTTAGAGATTATAAAGACAAATAAGTAACCATGTGGTTACATGTTGGTATGTATGATAATTCTGTTAGAACACAATTTTTGTTTTTATGATTAAGTGTACCTTACTTTTGGAACCATCTACATAATTAAAATCTGTTGCCTATTCCAGTTTCTTTCTCTTAAGCATATTGAACCTTAGTATTAAACTCAGAATGAACATTTATTGTTTAATGTATGAGCTTATTCTGCATTCCTTGCTAGTCTACAAAGCTGGTAGAAGACTACTGCAAGTCATCAAATGCCCTCTGATAGTAACATGATATCATCAGCACACTGTTTGTATTATAACATGTACTAAGATGTAACTTTCTTCAAACAATTTATCTATTCATGTAAGTTTGAAACAGTGGAGGCCATCTGTTTCAAACTTTTTTTCTTTCCCGCTTTTACACCTTGTAGTTAATCTCAAAACAAATACCAATATTTCAAGCAATCTTGACTACTTCACAACTTTTTCTATATAGACTTTAAAGAGACTTCAACAACTTTGCCATCAAATCCCTGTTGCTTAACATAAACATATGGAACAACTATTAATGGCTCTTAAAAACCCTGCAAGAGGCCTTTCAAAATCTATAAACACTAGATACATTGTTTTTTCTTTAAATTCTGGGTCACCTTATGGAACTTTACACTTGAGAATGAATATGCTGCTTATATAAAACAATTTGCCCTACCTAGAAGGAGTGGAGCTACATTATGCATATTAGTATGGAAATGCATGTACACTCCCGGACAACGAAATTTGTGCACCTAGAAGAAAGCATGCTACAACTGTGAAACTTTGCAAATAGCTGAAGTGTGTGCTGGTATGCAAATGATCCACGTTTGGTGAAATTGTGCATGACTACACACACTGTGGTTTCGCTACAAGCATGAACCGGCAGCCATATAAAACAGCGTGTAGTCGATGCCCCATGAAAGCAAAAAGCACCGGCCGATGCAAGCAAGAGTACAGAGTGACAAGAATGCCAGGTAGATGCCAGAGATGTCGATTTATGCAACTTACAGACTTTGAGAGGGGCATGACCATCGGGCTGAAAACCGCAGCGTGGTCGGTGTGCTGTGTAGCCCGCCACATGGATCGTTCTGACCATACCGTCCGACTGTGTTGGGAGCGGTGGACGTGTGACGTAACCGCCACACGGCGGAGCGGCTCTGGACGAACCACCAGCAGAGAGGACCAACGGATCGTGCGCCAGGCATGAATGGACCCCACGTGCACCCGGTCCACTATATAGACAGATGTAGCGGTTCCTGTGTGCCCATGAAATGTGGGCCATTCTGCCACAGGACAACATCAGGCATCTGTTCGCCTCCATGCCGGACCATATTGAAGCATGTATCGCCACACTATTGAAGATGACCGGACTGCGTGCCACAGATCCCTCTGTAATTATCCTGCAGCTCTGTTTTTGCCATCATGTGTATAAAGATTAAAATTAGCGGTCGCCACTCACCACGTGGCGACTGGGTAAAATAAAATGTCCAGTAGAAAAAATAACTTTAGTCGCCACGCTCGAAAATTTGCCTTTTTTCATTGTTAAAGAATTTATTTGCATTTTTAAAACGCTCCTGTTACAGGAAATGCATTTTTGAATCATCCAACTCATGCGCGGTGAAGAGCAGCCCTTCGCAAATAAGTGGGTACGATCTATTTATAGATTCACTCCTCAAGAACGGGGGTGGCTCACCGTGGCTGTTTGTTTTTCCATTTCAGTTGGTGCACAAAGTAACCATATCGGGAATGGACGGACACCTGTGGCTTTAGATGGAACTGTGACATCACAATTGTCTTCAGCAGCTCATTTTTTAAAGTTTGGTTTCTCTGAAAATGCACGATTTTCTATTGCTTAGGCACTCCTTGCTTATCATCAAACAAAATGGGCAAGCATTTTCCCTTTTGTTTACAAAAAGAAATCAAAGGTAGAAAATCGAAACTTCACTTTCCGCCACAGCGCGCAGTCTTTAATTCCACGCAGAGTCGTGTTTCTTTTGTACGTGTGAAGTTGGCTTTAAAAAAAAAAAAAAAAACTCTTGTCTGCCCCTTAACACAGCAAAATGTTACTAACGAATGGGTAAACACAAGTTTTTCAGTGAAATTATATATCAAAAATCAGTGCTGTATTGTTCACACTGCTGCGATAGTCATTTTACGGGTCACAGAAAAGGCTGATTCCATCATGGGCGGAATAAGTACCGATTTTGACATATAATTTAGCTTTAAAAAAGCGGAAAAGAAAAAAACACTTTCCGTATTGATTGGTTTTGAAGAACAGACTGTTAGAAATAACAAAAACTGCGCTTCACTAGAAAAAACTTTTAAAATATGAAGTTGTTCTTTTTCACTATTACTGAAGCTATTAAAAACAAGAAAAATAATCAGAAAAAATAGAACATGAGAATATAACCAGAAAGTGAAAAGAAAGGTGCATCTTGGGGTAAGAAAAATTCGAAATTTAGAAAACTACGGAACATTTTCATCCGTGCTAAAACAATCATTTTCAGGCGACGAACGGCATGAATATGCTCAAATTATATCGAACAAATGTTGCGACATTAAAAACATCCAATAAACAGTCCCAAAAATGTTTGATGAATGCTAGAATTTTGAAGACATGGAAATAAACTTTGAACAAACGTTGAATAACATTATTTTATAGAGATTTTTTATTTTCGTAGTATATTTGATGTTTCTTGTATTCCGCAGCGATCGACGATTTCTGTAGTGACTATGGAGAATTCGTAGCATTTGGAAGATCTGAGGTGGGCAAACAAGAAAAAATGACAAATCATTAAAATTCTACCAAAACAACGTTTTCTGAAGGGGAAAAAAACGACAACCAGATTTTTTTATTTCCGTAGTATATTCGATGTTTCCCGTACTCCGCAGCGATCGACGATTTTAGTAGTGGCTATGGAGAATTCGTAGCATTTGGAAGGTCTGAGGTGTGCAAAGAGGGAAAAAATGGCAAATAATTAAAATTCACCAAAACAACGTTTCCTGAAGAGAAAAAAACCCCGACAATCAGATTTTCTATTTCCGTAGTATGTTCGATGTTTCCCGTATCCGATCGACGATTTCCGTAGTGACTATGGAGAATTTGTAGCATTTGGAAGGTCTGAGGTGTGCAAACAGGAAAAGAAAATGACAAATAATTAAAATTCTACCAAAACCACGTTTCTGAAGGAAAAAAAAACAAAACAAAAAAAATAACCCCCAACAGTCAGATTTTTTATTTCTGTAATATATTCGATGTTTCCCATACTCCGCAGCGATCGACGATTTTCGAAGTGACTATGGAGAATTCGTAGTATTTAGAAGGTCTGTGGTGGGTAAACAGGAAAAATGACAAATCATTAAAATTCTACCAAAACTGAACGTTTTTTGAAAAAAAAACAAAAAAAAACCAAAACAACAACAGCAACCTGACACTGGGTTTGAAAACCGGACAGAATCCGATGGAATCAGGATACTCTGCATGTGTTCTTATTTAGTCATCACTATATTTTCAACGCCTGTGAAGGTTTATCAATGTTTTTAATGCAATGTTTATTAGAACAACCCAGGAAATTACTGAATATTTTCTGTTAGTGGTCAGGAATCATTGTGAATCTATAAAATAAAGTGACCAGGTTGGTATCACATTTCTCCCAATCTCCGCTGTACCACAAAATGATTCTGCTATAAGATATCAAATTCATTTTTGAAAGCTATACAGCCAGTTTTCATTTTGACACCAAAAAGAACCTAACCAAAAATAAAAGGAATGAAAAGAAAACATTGGCAGAATGGAAGCAGCTTCAAAACATAATGCCTGAACATTTTTGACCATCAATAATTCACTAAAAACTGCTAGAGGAACAAAAAACAAGCAATTTTTAGTACATGAAGGTCATAGCACAAATTGTTGAAATACCCAATACTGCTGACTGTTATGCCAAACAATGCAGAAGTTAAGAGAATGCAAGCATTGGGGGAAATGTTCTTGATAAGACAATGCTCATGCAAAGAATGACTTTAGAAAATACAGCAAATTAAATAAAGTAAGCAATTAAGAACTGTTTGAAAATTTTGACCCATCCACTGCTATCAATTTATGGTGGAGAGATTTTATTTGTGAACATAGCAAGAGACCAAATCAAAATGATTAAATTATCTTTCCAATAAAAACTGTCTAGAAATTTTGGTTGATGTGGTTGAAGAAAAATGTAATGTTTAAGATTATATTTATTCATTTAATTGCACTGGACAGTGAGCCCTTGTAACTCCTAAGCTTAAATTTAACTATGTCTAAATATGTGAAAGGTATACAGTGCAGTGCTAAAATGTGTATATAACACGAAATAGCCGTAAGGAAAGTGGCCACTAGATTTTGCCCACCCACTGGCCAATGGCCACTTGATAAAATCACCAATTTTAATCTTTACATGTGTATCAATCATCTGTATCATTATGTCCATAAAATTTCAGTTCAATCCCATGCTTTCTTCTTGGTGCGCAAATTTTGTTGGCGTGAGTGTATATGCAAATAATAGGAAAATATCTATTATGGTTACATGTTAAAAAGTAATGGATGGCATGGATTCTGTTAGTTGTAAAGATAGTTGTTGGGAAAACAGAACAGTATAGACTAAAGAAATTGGACCTTACCTGCATCTGGGTATAATCAAAGTGCAATGTCATTTGTGCATCATATAAAAGCATTTAATCCAGTGAGATTAAATGAGGTTGTATCATACATCTACCTCAGTGAACTTAAGTGAGGCTGTATCATATGTTTGTGTAAAGCAGGATGATCTAAGCCAAGAGTTGCAGCATGTTTGGGAAGTTCATCCAAAGCATGACGTCAGTCTGTCTCTGACTGTAATGAACATTGATATACAGCATTATGTGTACAAGATATGAATTCTGTCCATCTCTCAGGCACAGTGAATCCTGAATGCTTCAGACAAGATTTGGGGCACCTGTTATAATTCTAACAAGAATGCTCAATTTCAAAATTCCCATGCAAAGCAAGAAAATAAAAAAAAACTTGGCACTTAATTTGTCTAGCCACCTTTGACTTCAAAATGAGATGCATGATCTATACATTTAGCAAAAAAAAAAATATTTTTTTTTACAAAATGTTTGTCAGAAAACTACAGTATTTTTAACTTTATAGCAAACAAAGTAAAAAAAATTACCATGTGTGTACTACACAAACATGTTTATTCAATAAGCACACCCTCCTCAAATTAGCTGAAAAGATTTTTAGATATGTATGATGAATTACTTAATCTACAAAAGAGAAAAAAGCTTTTCCCTATATGCCTACTATTTGCATGCATGTTTTTTGCTGAACAATATTTAACACAATTTCTTTAAAAGATACCCTTTCCTTAATTAAATTAAAAGCATTTTTGCTATATGAGTCATGGTACAGACTATAATGAAAATACAGCACTAGGCATTTTTGAAATTTTGGAGAAAAAAAAACATTGTCTTTTGTTTATACATTATAAATTTTTCTTGTAGTGTTCTTAAAAAAACAACAAAAAAAACTACCCTTATTTTTGAAAGGTGCCACAACTTCACATGTGCTTTATATTTTTATATAAGTGACTCATTCATCACCTAGTAAAACAAAGATGATTTTGAACTTCTCCTCCAAGATGCAGACCTTTTGGTGCGCAGTGTTGGCTTTACATAACTTTTTTACATTAACACACACACACACACACACACACACACACACACACACACACACACACACACACACACACACACACACTTCACTATTACATAAAGTATATGAATTAATTTGCTGATATTACATTTTCAAATGTATGCAATACTCACAGGGTTCAGTCCCTTGTCTCCTTACAAGATATTTTCTGCCTACAAGACTGAATTTGAGGAGGCAATTGTTGAAGAAAAAAAACACTTCGTACAGTACACACATGGCACTGATTTTTGTTGTTGTAGTTGTTATTGTTTTATGCTCTGACATCAAACCATTGAAGAACAATTTTTTTTTTTTTTTGCTATTTACACAGATGAAGCAGATAATTAAAAAAAGTGTCTAGTTCAATTAGGCATCAAGTTATAATTTTTGTGATTTTTCTTATTTACTTTTTTTTTTTTTTTTTTTTTTTTTGGCTAGAAAGGTATACTGGGACAATGGGTGACCTTGGAAGATGAGACATGTCACCATGTCAGAAGACTAGATGCTTTTATGTGGAATGACTTTTTTTCGTTTAAATCTGTATGAATATTTCCTAAAATATTTCATTAAAAAGTTTTACATTTCTCCTTGAAAAATTTTTTAGTGTTTTTAAATATATGTTATCTTTCTGTTAACATTCAGAAAAAATCATAAGAAATAATTTTTTTAAATTCAGAAAAAATAAACATCCAATACATTTTTTAAAAAAATTTAAAACTCCCTAGCTCTGTATTCTTATTATACACTGCTGGCCACCCAAAATGCAACACCAAGAAGTAAGCATCTGATTGGCCTGAAATTCGCAGCATGCGTCGCCCGTGAGAGGACATGCAAACGATTAGCATTGCAGGGCATATGCAAATCATGTGCGCTCGGCACGCCACGGAGAAGCACTATAAGAAAGGTGCACAGAAGGCGGTGTAAGTAGTGGAAGTGTGTTGTGCTGCCGGACCTGTGCGTGGGAGGCTTCCTGATGCCTCGTCACAGAATATGGCAGTCATTCCAGCATGTTTCGGAGTTCGACAGAGGACGAATAGTGGCTTATCGTGACAGCAGTTTATCGTACCAAGACATCGGCACCAGTGTGGGACGGCACCCAGCCACAGTGAGGCTAGTATGGATTCGGAGGGTGCAGGAGAGACCGACGGACCAATGTGCGTGATTGCCGCAGCTGAAGCACACCACCGAACGAAAGGACCAGCATGTTGTGCGGCGGGCATTGACAGCTTGCACCGCCACTTCACAAAAGTTAGCGCAGGAATTAGGGTGTGTTGCGCAACAACCTGTTTCAGCACGTACCGTTCGACGTCGTCTGCAGGAGCGGACTTTTGCACGGCGCCCATTGCTCCGATTATCATTGACGTTACACCACCAGTGAGTGCGGCGTCAGTGGGCCGGTGAACGCCACACCTGCACTACGGAATGGCATGACATTGTCTTCTTCAACTAATCCCGCTTCTGCCTGCAACACCACGATGGTCGGATCTGCGTGTGGCGGCACCGCGGCGAGAGACTGTATGATGCCTGCATTATGCATCGCCATACCGGTCCATCGCCTGGTGTTATGGTTTGGGGAGGGCAATTGGATATGACACCTGCACCCCTCTGGTATACATCACCGGTACACTCAACAGCCACCGCTACATCTTCGACGTTTTGGAGGACTACAGGCTCCAAAACGTCGACCTGCCAGAGGACTACAGACTCCCTTACCTGTAGGACCTGCCAGCAGCCACGTTTCAACAGGACAATGCGCGCCTGCACGTGGCACGCATCATGCAACAATTCTTCATGGCCCACCAGGTGTCACTGCTGCCGTGGCCCGCCTGTTCTCCCGATATGTTGCCCATCAAACACGTCTGGTCGCTGATCGGCAACCGAGTGACCCGGCAAAGCACCACCCGCGGCTATGTCTGATGAACTATGGCAACGTGTGGAAGCAGCCTGGATCGACATACACCAAGCCTCTTTTGTTCGATGCCGCGGCGTGTAGCGGCCGTTATTGCCAACCATTGGGGCTACACGAACTATTGATGTCTGCGTGTTCCGCAAGTCGCACGGGCCTGTAAGTTCAATTGTTTCATCTTTGTATCTGTTGTTATGTGTCCAGTAAATCTGGCTTTGCTATCTCATGTCCTTCTTGATGTTGCATTTTGGGTGGCCACCAGTGTAGACAGTCTGTACCATGACACATAAAGCAATGATGCTTTTAACGTACAAACAAGAAAAAAATTTATTATTGTGCAGCAAAAAAATACTGATGTAAAAAATAACAACATGTAGAATAGAATTTCTTGTCTCCAAAAATTCATGTTTTTTGTATACAGCATGATTCACAATATGTACCTAAAAAAATTTAGAAATGTTTTTAAACACGTACTTACACAAAATCTAAAAGAAATGTGCAAAACAGAAAACAAATAATAAATAATATAATAAACAAAGTACATGAAAAAAATCATAAGGACTTTACAAATGTTTCACTGGATCCATAGTTCTAAAAAACACCAAGAAAAACTTCACTGCTAATTAAATGGCTATCTTACATACACATGTATTAGTACATGTTACGGCAAAAGCAAAAAATTTAGTAATTATGAATAGTTTTCTGCTATCATACAACATCATCAGTAAAACTTGTAAATGTATGTTATAATAGATTTCAGGTCATTTATTGCTTTTACCAGTTATTTTTGTACATTTTATTTCACATTGGCCACTGGAACAATTAATGACATGATTTAATTCATACTCTCAGTGGTAATATTCTTGTTAGCTTCCTTTGCAGTTATTTCATAATTCCATTTCTTCAACCACATACAATAAATAGCCAAATGAATTTCATGTAATATGCTGAAAAGTTCTACAATGTGGCTGTTATATCTAATATTGGAATAGCAGTAAAAAATATATATATGATAAATTAACTTCTTAGAGCAGCCTGACTTAAGTATCATAGCGATCACGTCACAGATATTTGGTCAATCTTTTTATAGTTTGCTTCATTTTATATTTCATCATTTTAATACCTTGACATATTTTTCTTTTGTCAACGTGAATTTTAAACTTTCTGACAAATTATAATAAGATACTTTTCTGTAAAAATGGTCTTCCATAATATGAACAAAATACAATATATTTATGATATGATGTAGATATATTTTTATTACAGTTTTCATTAGCTTAAAGAGCAACAAACTACATACAACTATGAATGGAATACGGGATTACACCATATAATACAAGTTTTGAAGATGACAATCCGTTTTTGGAGTAAATATGACATTTTCTGACTTAACGTCCATGTCATATTTACACCAAAAAACGGATTGTCATCTTCAAAATTTCTACATACAACTAATTGGTGAAAAACACTGACAAAAACAAATTGTGCTAACAAAGAAACACCATGTGGGCTAGTCAACTAAACACTGAACTATACACATGTACAGGGAAAAAATATACACATGTACAGGGAAAAAAATCCAGCACTTTTCAAAGAATTCATTAAAACAATCCACGAGCTTAAATTTTTTTCTAGAATCATAGTGCACATGGGAATAGCATTAATCTCCTTCAATGGAGGAACCATGTGCTGGAAGGAACGGTCATCTTGCACTCGCTGGATGGTTCCACGCACTGTTGACTAACTGCACACAACTGCTATACCACAAAATACCTTGCACTGTAGCATCACATGAGTTGAAAAGATGACATCACATCCTTACACTCCATGGAAAGAAGTGATGTCATTGCAAGCAGAAGCCGCAGGGAGCTAGAACAAAGGGAGCAATCAATCTAAACATTTTGACTAATTTTTTTTTTTTTTTCATTGCCAGAAAAATTTCAAGACTATTCCAGTGCCTCTTAGAAAAATACAAAAAATTATGGACTTTCCTTTCCAGGCCTGGAAAAATAAAAAATTAAATTCCAAACTATTCCAGGGGCTGTGCAAAACTTGTAAGTGAATGCATAAAACAATCTACCTAGATGGGAAAGAAAGGGTTCAGAATATTTCCCACTACTTAACACAGCTGTTATTTATTGCATTTACTGATGGCTCATGCTCGGGAGCAGAAACAGTGTGATGTGGCGGTGCCCGCCGCAAATTCTACGAAAGGTGTGCAGACTGTTTTTCTATTTTCTTAACATTAACTGTTTTTAACATTCTTAAATTTTAAAACAAAAGAAGGGAAATGTTCACTTGCTTTTAACACTGGCTCCCATTCCAGATGTAAAGCTGTGACTGATGGATCACACAGGCCATTTTATTTTAGCCTTCATTTTTCCCTATTTTTGAAACAGAAAAACTTCAACTTGATGAGATATAGATGCTGTTTTTAAGCTTTGACTCTAGGAAGCAATACTTTTTGTGCACTTTAAACTTCTACGCCCATTCGGCGTGGGATTTTGAAAGCTAATGGTTGCACCCCCCCCCTCCTTTTTTGCATGAAGTCCTAAACTTTCATCTAACTGAAAGTTAGATTAATGCAATTTTTTTCTTTTTCTTTTTTTTTTAACAAGAGCTATATTTTTAAAGCATTTTCTCCCTTTTCGAGACCATCGGCATTCCGTAAGTTAACGTCATAACTTTTTTTTTTTCCTTTTTGCTTCCAGATAGCTTCACTTCAGTTAGATTGATAAGGTGTGTGTTTTTGTTTTTTCGTTTTCTTCTTCCTCTTTTTTCAAAGCCATATTTTTACACATTTATATCGTCCGTCTCCGTTTTCCACGACTGCATTCCAGAAGCTGATGTTCGCAATCCCCCCCCCCAACAAAATCCATATTCGTTAAGCATTTGCAACATTTCCTTTAGTTTCAGCAGCCATGTGACATTTCTAAAGTTCATAGTTGCCTTTTATTTTTTTTTTATATATTTTTTTACTTCCTGATAGCTTTATCTCACATCTTTATTCTTTATTTACTAAACTCATATTTTTATGCATGTTTTTAATGCACCTTGCTTTCCAAGGCCATATTACGCAGAATTCTGGAAGCTGACGGTCGCAATTTTTTTTTTAATTATTATTTTCTTCCAGATAGTTTCATCTCAGACTGATGAGGTAAACAAAATTTTGCTTTACAATAAAGATCCAGACTCATGGTTGCCAGGTCGCCACAGCCGATAAACTTCATCGTCGTGGCGACTAAAAATGTTTGATTAAATTGCCAATTCTGGCGTCCTGTACGGGAAAAACATTTATTTTATTTAACTTATACTGTACGGAATTTTTTTAACTTGTACCGTACAGAAATTTTTTGAACTTGTACGGAACTCGCACAAAATGGCACAAAATTTGAGTTGTACGGAAGTCGCCCATCACCTTTTTCATTCTGCTTGAACAGCAGAAAAGAAAAAAAAAGGTTTATAAAAAAGGCGAGGGTGTTGGTTTTTGATCACAAAGAATGCGCCACGGCTGATGGGTTATCGTGGGAAACGAGGTTTGCAAGGTTGCAGTGGGGATGAAAGCTTCTTCCCGGTGGTGGACAGCTCAACTGTCTGCGTTGGGAAAGTCCTACTGGAAGAAATTTTTATGAAAAAAATTTCTCCAATTTTTTAAATAGCTGAATGCAAATTTTACAGTAACCAAGACACGTCAAAATAAACTCCCATGTGAAATTTCGTCAAAATTCGATGAAAACTTTAGAAGTTAGGCATTTTCGCATTTTCTTTTTATTATTTTTAATGAATGTTCGCAGAAAGCCTGCATAGTCCATGGGAAAATTCTAAAATCTGAAATCAGCAAAGTTCGAATCTCCAGACGATTCCGGATTTTCAAGGTTGTACTGTAATAATATTTCCATACCTACGAACTACTACGGAATGTCCATAGTTTCTACGGATTTAGTTGGCTGACTACGGAATACGGACCTCGCTATCGAAACTATGGATTCTACGAATTTTCATTTTTTTAAATGTTATTGTTTTATATGCATGAGATTCTTAAGCTGATTCGAGGAATTCTGCGGAGTTTTTTTTTTTTTTTCATCATTTAGATCGTTCTCAGGAGCAGTGAAAAACTGAAGACAATTTGCGAGGGGTGGGGGAGTTCCGTCTGGAGACGGTATTTCATGTCTCAAAACTTTCGACAACGGTAATTGAATGGAGTGAAAAAGTTACTGCAATCGTAATTTTTTTCTCTCAATGTTGCTTTAGTGTCCAATTTTATTGTTACATATGATTTTATTGCATAAAAGTATTTCAGCTTGAAACTGTAGGCAACAATTTGCAAAAACGGAGGTTAAAAATTTTCCCGTAATCTTCAGGCATCAGATTCATCCGTGAAATCAAGGAATTCTGCCTTTTTCATTATTACTTTGGTCATTCGCGAGATCAATGAACCAGTTAACACAATGGGGGGGGACAAGGGGTGTTCGTCAAAGGACGGAATTCAGATTTTTTCCGCAACCGTAATTCCTTTTTCCTCGCGATGTTGCCTCTGCCGAGTATTATTGTTAAGTAATATTTAACTGCATAAATATTTGTATTTCAGCTTGAAAATAGCGGGAAAATTTCCAAAACCGGAAGTCTGACGGTGCAAAGATTTCTCCCGTAAGCGCACTCCCCTCCATTGTTTTATTGCTTCAGTTTCAACTTTTAAGCATACTGTAACTGAAATATGCAAAATAAAACATACTGATATTATACTAAGCAATTTTATAAAAGTAATCATCATCATCATTGTCAACCATTATCAATCCACTGCTGGACGAAGGTCTCCCCAAGTTTCCTCCACAACAGTCTGTCTTGTGCCAGTCTCCTCCATGTCACCCCTGCATACTTTCGAATTTCATCCACCCATCTCCCATGTGGTCTTCTTCTGGGTCTTTTCCTGTCCCTTGGAATCCAATCTAAAATTTCGGCTGTCCATCGATGATCTGTCCTTCTGGCAGTATGTCCAGCCCATTGCCATTTCAGGGATTTAACTCTGATCATGATGTCTTCCACTCTTGTCATTTTTCGGATCCACGAGTTCCTCTTCTTATCTCTCCTGGTTACACCAAGTATGCTCCTCTCCATGCTTCTTTGAGTTGTCTGCAGTCTTTGTATATCTCTTTTAGTTAAGGTCCACGTCTCTGCACCATACGTAAGCACTGGAAGGATGCATTGATCAAACACTTTTCTTTTAAGACATAATGGCATATTGCTCTTGAAAATTATGCTGTTTCTTCCAAAAGCTCTCCAGGCAAGTTTTGTACGCCGATTAATTTCTTCATCAATGTGACCCTCACTTGATATCTGCTGTCCAAGATAAACGTATGTGTCTGTTATCTCCAGCTTTTCTCCATCAATCAATAAATCTTCATTTCTTGTAAAAGCATTGAACATCACTTTTGTCTTCTGAAAGTTCATTTTTAATCCCACTTCTTTACTCTTGTCAGCAAGTTCCTGGATCATACTCTGCAGCTCTGATGGGGTAGTTGCAAAAATGACTACATCATCAGCAAAACGAAGGTGGGTTAGATAATCTCCATTAATCTTTATCCCTTTGTTTTCCCAGCTCAGCGACTGAAAAACACCCTCCAATGTGGCATTAAAGAGCTTCGGAGATATGGTGTCACCTTGTCTCACTCCCTTTCCAATTTTTATGTGTGTTGTATTTTCAAACAGCCGAATCTTTGCACTTGCATTTTCATAGATGTTATTAATAATATTAATGTATGCATCTTCAGTACCGCAGGTTTTCAGAGCCATTGTAACTGCTGATGGTTTCACCGAATCAAAGGCTTTTTCATAATCGATAAAAGCCATGCACAATGGAAGTTCATATTCCCTCGCTCTTTCAATTAGTTCTCTCAGTACGTGGATATGATCTATTGTGCTGTAGCCACTCCTGAATCCAGCTTGTTCTCTCGGTTGAGCCATGTCCAGTGTTACCTTCAAGCGGTGTGAAAGAACTTTAGTGAAGATTTTATAAACTACTGATAGGAGGCTGATAGGTCTGTAGTTTCCGAGATCCTCAATGTCACCTTTCTTATGTAGCAGGATCATTGTAGCGGTGTTCCAATCCTCAGGAATCTTTCCTTCATTAAGGCATCGAGTGAAAATTTGGGCGAGAGTACTGTTTCAATTTCTCCACTTGCTTCTTGTATGATGTCTACAGTAATTCCATCTTCTCCTGGAGCTTTTCCCCGCTTCATGTTCTTGATTGCATGTGCAACTTCTGCTGGAAGGACTGGAGGAACTCTGGTACTGGTATCTTTCATGATGTCTGGAGTGCATGTATCATCCCTTTCATATAATTTGGAGTAGAAATCTTTCACTCTTGTCAAAATTTCGCCTCTATTTCTTGTTACAGAACCATCTTCTTTTCTCAGTGCCATAATCTGTTTTCTTCCCTTACTGAGATGTCCCTTTGCTATCTTTAGGCTTTGGTTGTTTTCAATTGCTTTCCTCACTAGTTCACAGTTGAATTTTCTTACGTCTTCAGTGATACTTTTTCTTACTGTCTTGCATAGCTCTATATATTCCACTTTGGAAGTCACATCTTCTTTAGTTGTCCTCATCTCTCTTCTTTTTTGCATCAACATTTTCGTTTTTCCTGATAATTTGTTTACATGCAACTTGTTCTTAGACCCAGCAAATTTTGTTGCTGTTTCCATAAGAGCTTTGGTTACTTTTCTGTTAACTTCAGAAATATCCACTTCTTCCGATGTTAGGCTTTCTAAAGCAGAGAATCTGTTCTTCAGTTCCAATTTGAAGGTATTATGGTGTTTTTTAAGGTTAGTTATGTCAATACATTTTGTTTGTCTTATGAGCTTGCCACGTTCAAGTTTGGTGTTGAAGTGCATCTTACATCTCACCAATCTATGGTCACTACCTGTGTTGAACTTGTTTAGCACACTGCAGTCTTCTATGACGAATTTTTTGTTACACATAATAAAATCAATTTCACTTGTCGTCCCATTTGGATGTCTCCATGTCCATTTCCTGTGTGGCTTTTTCTTGAAGAAGGAGTTCAAGATGAAAAACCCTTCTGCCTCTGCAAACTCAACGAGAGTATTTCCACGCTGGTTTCTGTTGCTGTGACCGAATTTACCTACTGAAGTTTCATTCTGTTGCCGTTGCCCTATTTTTGCATTGAAATCTCCCATAATTATTTTCAAGTGCTGCTTACCTTTATTATTTAGATGACAAATTTCCTCATAAAATTCTTCAATTTCTTCTTCAGGATGACTTGTGGTGGGTGCATAAGTTTGAATAATCTGAGCCTGGTATCTTTTCGAGAGTTGGATAACAAGCCGTGCAGCTCTGTCAGAGGAACTTTCAACTTCTACAACTTTATCCTTCAGTTTCTTGTTTATTATAAATCCAACACCACTAGTTCTGCCAGTATCTGTCCCACGATAGTAGAAGAGATGTCCACTTTTCAGTTCGATGAGATCTTCTCCTTTTCTCCTTACCTCACTTAGCCCCACGATGTCCCACTTGATCCTTTGTAGTTCCTCTTCCAATTCAAGAAGCCTTGAATCAGAAGATAGGGAGCGTCCGTTGTACGTAGCCAAGGTCAGCATCAGATGGCAGCCTAGTCCGGTCCTCCGGGGATTCTTAGCACCCTCTGCCTTCATGTCGCACTGGCCGCTGCCTTGGCCAGGTACATTCCAGCTGCCGGAGACTGAGGGCCAAGATTTAAGTTGTGGAATCATTTTATAGTATGAAATATACAATTTGATTCTTTTTCAAAGTTTGGCCACTGATTTTTTTTTTTTTTTTATGGCCACTAACAATTTTGGTCCTGGTGGCCAATGTCTACTAGCAAAATTTGTAAGTCTGGATCTTTACTTTACAAGAACCATTGCCGTTTCTCTCACTTTAAGTTTATGGGATTTAATTACATCAATGAAAATGCTCCCATAACATTTTTAAACACTCACTAAATTTTTTTTTAAAAACTGTGGTCAATTCACAAATTAGGTTTCAAACAAAAGTCTTGTATGGACCAATGTTTTACAAATCAAGTTAAATGTGGCAAAATTACTGTTTCCAAAGTTGACATGATCCAACCCCCACCCCCCAACCTAACAGCATCTAAAAAAAAACCACTAGACGATGCCCCTAGAATAACATAATTCCTGCAGGAGATAGTAAGAGCAGATTGTGTATCTATCAGATAAAACATCCTTCGAAGGGGGTAGTTAATTGAGTTTAATCAGTTAACTAAATGCAAAATAAAAAAAAATATGGATTTTAAATTATTTTCTATTCCTTATACACTTTCTGACCATTATTTTTAAAAATCCAGAAGAATTTAAAAAATGACATTTAAGTTCTGAATGAAATAAAATAGCTTTAGTTTCTTCTGCATTTCTTGTCAGGGAAAAACTAGTTTGACTATTGCGACTAAATATGCACTAATTTGCACTATTAGCAAAACCTCAAATTGACTCATTTTTTGAACCTTCACTTTGTCGCAGTGCAGAATAATACATTTTATGGCAAAATTAACATTTTGACATCCCTTCACCTTGCAAACAGTTTTTAGGCTTTCCTTTCTGCGTTGCAGACTTCTGAAAAAGATTCTGGGGACTCATGGTAATTATTCATAACTGAAGTTATCAGTGGAAAGCTTCCTTACATTAAACATTTTACGTAATTTAAGCACAATTTAAAGTTTTAGTACTTATTATCTACAATTACATTCTTATGTCCAAATTTTACCATGTCTATCATGATAAAAGTTATCATCATCACAGCATTTATCACATTTCATTGAAGATTACATATACGAAAAACATTTAAAAAGTTCTTGAAATACATTTTTAGATTTGCATTCACTCCTCCGAAGTTAATGAGCTACAACTAGTTTGAAAGCATCCCTAATTTATCATTATATGTTAAAAACAAAAGTTGTACCATTATTTCTCTCTACACTGGCAGCACATAAAGTTCGGTATGTGAAACCTGCATTGTTGCTATGAAGCCTACTAAATTCGGGAAATATTTTTCACTTTCTCAAAGATGCAGCTTGGGGAAGACGTGAAAAAATTCACTCCGATTTACCTCATTTATATGGGGAACATACTTATTTGTATGGCACTGTTATGAGATGGATTCACAAATTCAGAGGAGGGCAGCAGAGCTTCAAAGACTTCCCTCATGCAGGAAGAAAAGGCAATAAATGAGAGAAACTATAGTTCATGTGGACTCATTAAGGGAAACCCACACATCACTACTCAGGTAATAAATTTGTACACTGAAGTAGCAAATTAACAGTGACATCTACCTAATAACATGTTGGACCACCCTCGATCTTCAAAACAGCCTCGATTCAATGTGACATGGATTTAACAAGGTGCTGATATTCTATGAGTATGTTCAGCCAAGTGGATGCCATGGCGTTCAACAATTGCTTAATGTACACTGCTGCAGGAGAATCTCTGTTACAAATGACTCTCTCAATCTCATCCTTCAGGTGTTCAATTGGGTTAGAATCTGGGGGCTATGGGAGCCATGTAAGCACTTTGAAGTCACTGTCATGCTCCTGGAACCACTGTTTGACAAGGATCATTATCCTGCTTGGAAGTAGCTCCCTGCATCAGGAAACACAGTGTGCATTGATGGGTGTGCCTGGTCTGTAATGATGTTAATAAGATACCACGTGGAATCGAAATGCTGTTCCAGAAGTATTCAGAAACCCAATGCCTGTCACGAGAATAGACCCTAGACCATTATACAAATATGAGATTGATAAAAAAAAAAAAAAAGCTGAACTCTTTAGAATACACAGTAAAAAAAGTGAGAATATAATGCAGCCTGAGCAAGATGGAACAGAGATGCCAACCATAACAAAATCTCCATAATTAATATGGATTTCTTCCCAGAATTAGAGTTATGGATAACTAACCAAAAATTATGAATATTCGTATTTTCGCTGTTATTAAGAATGTTTTACTGGTTTTGTAATTAATCAATGCAAAAGCCTCAGAACAAAGTTTGTGACGCATCTTCCGAAAACAGAAGTTAGATGGAGTGAAGATTTTTCCCGTAATCGTAATTCTTTCTCATGATGTTCCCTCTGCCCAGTACTGTTTTTAAATACTAGCATTTCAGCTTAAAAATAGAGGAAAAAGTTTCCAAAAATGGTCAAAGTGAAGATTTCTTCCATAATCATAAGTTTTTTTCTCCACAATGTTCTCCCTATCCTGTGTTGTTGTTAAATATTACGTGTGACTATATTTTGAAGAAATTTCTGCTGAAAAGTGAATTCCTGCTGTACACAGAAGTTGCAGATATAAAAATTAGGAAGAAAGTTTCATTTTCTTCAGTTATGTACTTTGCAAATATTTTTCCAGCTGCTATTGTTAGTGACAGTGATCTGGACAAGTTGGAATTGAAGTTTTCCTTATAAAAAAGCTGATGAATTAGAAGGTGTTTTGAGTAGCCCTAGAATTGATACTGCATGGTCAAACTTTCCAAAATGACTGGTGCAAATGGTGCTAAAAGGTATGAAGTTTTGCCATACCTGATGTTGTGCCACACAGTAATGCTACAGCAGGAAGAATTTTTAACGTTGTCCGCAGGAATCAAACAGAGTTTAGGACACACCTGGCCACCGAAATATTGGAGGTGTTGTTAGCCTTAAAAGCAAAGATGGCTTTATTTTCAGAAGTTTGCCATTCAGATTCAGCCACATTTTCAGAAAAAGAACTGTCTGTGCAAAGCATGCCACAGTGGCAGCACTGAAACAGAGTTGCCAGACAAAGGTTTTTATTTAAAGCCAAACACAATAACAGAAAAAAGCCAAATAAATTTAAACATATTTTTCATACTCACATTACATGAAAAACTCCAGATCAAGTTCATTACTGTCACGCTCACTGGAACAAAAGGTACCTACAGCATAAACCTTGTCAGATGTGAAGTCTTTTAACATTTTCGCAGATGGAGTGAAGTCCTCAAAACATTTGTTTGAAAGCAACAGTTCTGCTCTGATTCTCAGAATAGCATCAAGGAAAACCAGTTGCATTTTGTTTATTAATTTTGTTTTAACTGAGGTTACAAGAGAGAATATCCTCTCAATTATAATACTAACTGGTGTTATTAGACAAGTAAGGGCAAAAGTGGCAAGCTCTTTAAATGCTTGATGTTGAAGCACACCAATCCAAAACTATTCACTGTCTGCAGGGAGTCCATCCTTCTGAAATGGAGCTTCTTCTTTCCAATTGACAGAAAGCATTTCTCTATATTGTTCAATAGTGCTGATGTTGTTTTCAGCAAAGTGTATAAAGGGTAACCCTGAAAACATGGTCCTTGAAACTTGATTTAAAATGAGCGTAGGGCTCAATTTTGATAATTTTGAAATATATCTCTCGCCGAGGGAAGTCTACTTGTAACCTGACTGAGAGCTTCTATACATTGTTCTTTGAGATTTTTATTTCTAGATGAGCCTCAGTACTGTTGTTGTTCTTCTGTAGGAACATATTATGTTCTATTAAAAATTTGATACCAAAATCAACTTGATGAATATTCTTTTTCTGCCCATTGACATCATGCAGTCTGTTCTGAAGACTTTCCTGGTGTAAGAATGATTTTTGGTATAGTTCACAAGGATCAGCTCTGGTTTGCTGAAAAATGGCTGTTTAGTCTTTCAAATTCCTATACAACAGGTGTCACAAACACAAAGAACAAGTAATTTTTGTAGTCTAATGTCATTTCCTTTAAGTCTTAGTTGATACAACGTCATGCAGATTAATTATACAATAATTAAAAACTGCTGCCATCTATGCATGTGATAATCTGAAGCACTAGATAAATATTTCTTCAAACTAAATTTATTAGGTAAATATTTAACTATGTCATAGTTAAATATTTACCTAATAAATAGCCTTTTTTCAGCAAAGGGCCTTTTTAATAAATAGATTCCAGGTCCGCTATACCAGCAGTATAATGCCCACCCACACACGGCTCGGGTTACCCAGGACTGCCTATGTCATGTCCAGACACTTCCATGGCCTGCCTGCTCCCCGGACATGTCCCCTATCGAGCATATGCGGGGCCAGTTGAAATGCCGGCTACCGCCGTGCCACACTATCCGGGATTTGGAGCACACCGCTAAACACATGTGGCCGTGGGCCAGTCTGTCGCAGGACATCATCAGGTGTCTGTTCGCCTCCATACAGGACTGTATCGCAGCATGTATCGCCGCACGAGGCGGTGCGATGCACTATTAAAGGGGACCGGACTGCAGGCCACAGATCTCTCTGTAATTGTCCTGCAGCTCTGTTTTTGCCATCATGTGTATCATTCATCTGTATCATTACATCCATAAAATTTCAGTTCAATCCGATGCTTCCTTCTTGGCGCGTAAATTTCATTGTCCGTGAGGCAATTAACTTCAGTAAATTGTGTTTTAATAAAATCAAAAAATAAAATTTTACATTTTTGAGAGCAGTGACTAAAAGAATGGGGGAAAAAATTATGGACAAATTGGAATTTTATTTAATAGTAAGTGGTTTGGGTAAAAAAAATTGGCAGGAAAAAATGCACTATATTACTTTTTGTTCCAATATCATCAGCACACATTATGTTTAAGCATTATTCTTCGAAATTTGAAACCGTTTCACCTGGCTCCTAGATCTGGAACCTATCTGTCCAGCCCTGGTGAGCATAATGGTATATGTTCTGCAGTTGCATGTCAAGAACTTTTTAAATGCACTAAATAATAGCTCATAATCATTCATAATCACTGATTAACTGCAGTTGCAACAAGGCATACAACTATATTCTGAACATTTTTTTTTTTTTTATGATACAACAAATCTTCTTGAAACAAGTGATTTGAATAAATGAAAGTAGATAACACATTAGATTAGCATACTTCATTAAGAAGGCATTGTACACAGTTGCTATATCTGGAAAGCTTACACATAAGTATCCTACATCTCTCACTACACACATGCACATTTTGATCTGGATAAATATACGGTGTTAATAACAACCTAAGTATCTACATAACTAAAATTAAGGTGAACTTACCTATGACAGATGTTGTCAAGGGTCTGCTTATTAAATGCATTTCTATCCTGAAACAAATTGTTGAGGGCATGAAGAGCACATAGTTCCTTTACCTGTCGTTCATGATAAATGTTGCATCTACTCTGGCCCTCGTGTCTCACTTGCTTTTTATCTCTTCCAAGCCAATTCTCCACAAAATTTAAACAAGAGTTGTACATGGATACTGCAACCACGTCTAAAAGCTAATATAAAAAAAAAAGTTTAAAACTTTATGAAAAAAAAAACAAGCAAAAAAAAAATCCATAAATAATTCACTGAGCAATTACCATAAAAAGTTTGCAGAACTATTTCAAAACCTAAACAAGTTGTTACAAATTACACGAGATTTCACACATTTTATATGTGCTTATTCACTTCACCAAATAAACTGATAAAAATCAAAACTAAAGATTTTTTTTTTTTTTTTTTGAGGTTATAAATGTTCCTTCGTTTATCAAAATTTGAAGAGTAACATAGTTCCTACAAAAATCAAGTTAACACATCTTACTTTCCACATGCATATGAGAACAACATATCTTCATGAAAATTAAACCGAAGAGAGTATGAGGTGTTTTCAAGGTTAAGTTGAAAGAGATATCTAGCTTAAGGTACCAAAGGGAATACTGTTAACAGATCAAGTGAATTTTTTAAAGCTTCAATGGTGAATGGAAACCAACAAACAAGTCAGCAGGTAATGTATGATGCTTTAAATCATAGGTGAACAATCCGTAATGCACATGCCACTAGTGACACGAACAAGATTGCCATTGATTAAAAAAAATATATTTGTTTTTACATTAACAGATAAAGTGTCTAGGCAGCTCAAAGACAGAAAACTGTACATTAAGTTGGCTGGCACTGTGCATTATTCCTATCTCTTGTGTCGTCCTTCTCTCCCTGTTTCACTACAATGCCTGTTTTACTCTATAGCTACCAAATGAAGCAATGTTAGCCAAGGACACATTCCTAAGTTTCATGTCATACTAACTGCTGTTTTTTTTATCCTATCATCACAAAATATCGGTTTGTACGACACTGCACTTGCTGTTAGTGATATTTTGAAATCACCAAAACTAAGCCATCTACCTTCAAAAGGAAGCACTAAGACATTATTACGTTTCTGGAGTTTAATAGCAAATGGGAGAATAGTTCTTATTTACAAAAGAGAAACAATTCTAAATCTGTGTGCCTTATTTGTGGAACATGTGTTGCAGTTCCCTGAAACAATTGAATCTAAAGTGACATTTAAAACAGATGCATCCAATATTAACACAAATATCTGATTGGTTCAGCATTATGAACGGAATTTCTAAAGAAAAATTTGCAATTGGGCAACAAACACTTTTTAAGAAAAAAGTGATCAGCTGATGAAAATGGTAAGAGCATTCTGTGGTATCACCAGGGCTCCACAAATGCGGTCGCCAGGTCGCCAACGGCGACCAAAATATTTTGGCTGGTGACTATGTTTTCAGAAGTTTTAATAAGTAGTTATTATTGGTTTTTTTTATGTAATGAAGCAAATTTTGGAATGGTTGTGTTTTTATCTTTTACGTAAATCAGTAAACCGAGAGGCGTGCGTGCAGCCGCACAAATTGCAGTCTCTCTCTTATCTGCCTATCCCCACCACACATCACGTGACCGGTGGGAAAGGCTTGCTCCTCGTTGTTCTCTGTCGCGATTTCGGAAGTGTAGGGGCCCCAGAATCCTTTGCGCTGAACAAATTTTAAACTGGGAATGCATGCTTGCTGGCTGCTATGCTGCATAAAACAAAAATTTTGTGATAAAGGAACTTCTGTCCCAGTCACAACTTTCTTGACCTACTTAGCAGGTCAAAAACATAATTAAGTTAAGAGAGTTCGATATGGAAATAAACCGTACAGATTCTCTTTTCTTCGTTTACTGTAAAGAAAAAACTGTTTTAGTGAATACGTAATTCTGCATAAAAATGTAATAGCTTTGCTTTATCACTTTAATTTCTGAGTGCATGATATTTTTGTAAACAACTCCATACTTTTTTTTGTGTGTGTGCACTGTTAAAGTAAACCAAAGCTCTCCATCTTCTGAAGTGGGATATCATCGGAACTTGTGTCATTGCTTTGTTTCAAGTTAAGAGTTTCGGCTATAACGACATAGCCTCACTCCGCTACACGTAGCGTAGGTAGTCATCTCGGAACACATTGTTTGTTTTTTACCTTGGTGGGGATGGGGGCATGGAATGGCAAAGTAAAAGGGCTGGGTTTTTTTAATCATAGAGAAGTGTGCGGACTTTATTTGCTTTATGCAACTATACATTTCTTGCATTACCCTTATTACTTCAAAGGGAGGACGAGGTACAAGGTTTTTTTTAAAGTAAATTTATGATGGTAAGATTACGTAAACAATGTGCGTTGATTTCTGGAACTCCTTTTCAAACGTTCGCATCTCAGTATATATTTATACAGCTCTGTATATATCTGCGTGTGTGTTAATTATTTATTTGGAAAAGCTAAAAATGCTTTTCTCTGTAATTTTTAAGTATTTATAATGCACTCATAAACTGGCTTTTGCACCATATGCTGTTCTTGATTTTTGAAATATCTTCAGGATGTTTTTAAGCAGTTTTCTAGGTTTTCGCTAAAATTAGTTGGCAGGTATGCATAGAAAATTCACTTCCTTCATCAACTCTATTATTTTTAAGCACCCAGACTTATGCAGATCTTTGAAGTTGAATGCTTTTTTTTTTTCTTTTTTGCATAAAGCGTCATCTTAACACAGCAGAAGGAACAAGAGATTGAGAGTGTCATCATTCTTTGGTGTCATCTCCCTCTCCATCATAGGTGTGCCATTTTTGTCCCACTGGACTTCGGGTGCCAACACCCATCCATACCTGTGACAGTCACAGGCATGGGTATTGGCTGTTCTGATACTTTGGAAGGATTCCGACTGTGATAATAAAAATTTATAACCAGCTTCATACCACTTAAAAAATATTTGGTTTGCTTCAAATTAAAAGTGCTTGACTTCCTCAGCTCACTCAGGCATTGTTTTTTTCATGCTCAAGTTGTTTTTATGATGGAACAAAAGAGTCTATTTTCATTTTTTCAGAAGTGACCGCCATTTGGAACTCCGCAAAATGATGACAAAGCCAAATTGAACAAGTGCCTCAGAAAAACAAACTTCGATTGTCTCAAAAGACTACAAGTGAAAATAAGAAAGATGGCAAGAGAAATTTTCAGAAAAAATGGTGTGAAGAATTTCCATGGTTAGTGTTTGAAAACGATAAAGCTTCATGCAAAATATCCTAATATTTCAGATTAAAAACTCAAGATTTTTTTTGTGGTTTCCAGTGGCCTTTAAAATTGAGACTTTCAAGATACACCAGCTATCAAAAATGCACAGAAACTGCATTGAACATGATCTTGCTGTAGAAAAACCAGAGTGTACACCATTAGCAGTGTGTCACAAAAAGATGGATGAAAAAATGTTTAACCATCTTGAAAAGCTCTTCAACACTGCATATTATGTAGCAAAATATAATAAGCCATTTACAGATTTTTCAAATCTGATTGTGTTATTAACTAAATTTGATGTAAATGTGAGTCTTGAACAATATCAGAATGATATGAGGTGTAAAGAGTTCATATTGCAGATGAGGTTAAGCAAGCACTAATTGCAGAAGTTAAACAGTGTAACCAAGCAACTATCCTTCTTGATGCATCAACTGATAAGTCCACAGTAGAAGAGTTACTTATTTATATTCGCTATGTCAAAGACAAGAAAGTGAAAGAAGTGTTCCTGTTGGTAGTACCTCTTCAGTCATCTACTGCTGAAGGGTACTACAAGGTCTTGGATGAAGAAATGAGAAATTTGGGAATTAGTTGGTTAGAAGGACAGTGGTTAGTCGGGCTTGGAACAGATGGTGCGGCAAACATGATTGGGAAAGGAAATGGGCTAACTACAAAAATAAAGAGAAGCATCCCAGATGTTGTTTCCCAACACTGTGTTGCTCACAAATCAAATTTGAGTGTTCTGATCTCAATAAATTTTTTTAAATACCTAGATGAATTAGATACTGTTCTCAAAAAGCTGTACAAGTTTTACCGGAACTGGCCTAAACGAATGGGACAGTTAAACAGTATTGCTAAAATTCTGGAGTCAAAGATTCTGAAATTTCAGTATCTACACGAGGTTTTCGGTGGGTTTCAAGCAAAGTAGGTGCTCTTACTAAATTAGTAAAGAATTATAATGTAGTTATAGCTCATTTAGAAGATGTATCAAATGAGAAAGGGGATGGTGCTGCTGTAGCGAGAGGAATTGTAAAAAAAAAAAGTTTCAGATTTGTTGCAATGCTGCACTTTTTACTGGATTTTTGCTAAAATTTAAAGAAGTTTCATTGATTTTTCAAAACAGCAGTTACTTTTACGCTAAGTTGAGCTACACATTAAAAGATCACTGAATGAACTTAAGAGCTTGGAATCTAGGCCTGCCTCATATGAAAGCCAATTCACAAATGTGACAACCATTAGTGGAAACTATTTGGGCATTCAACTTACAAACATTGACAGTAAAAGCTTTGAGTCAGACAAGAACAAAATGATCAGCGATGGGATAAGGTACCTTCAGGAACAATTTTTAGAGTCTGAGACTACTTTACAAAAGCTTCTTCAGTGTTCGACACCTTTGTCTGGCCAGAAGAAAACCTGGAAGATTTTGGGAACAGTGAAATTGAAGTTCTTGCCAAGCACTTTCAAAGACATTTTTCCTTCCATAATTAAACCTCATGGGAAACTAAAATGAAGTCTCTAATGAGTGAGTGGTAGTAATTTAAAGTGTTAGGGCAAGGTTTGCAGATTGCAGATTTACTCCAAAAAAAAAAAAAACATTATCTAACCAAGAGAGATTTCCAGTTCTTGGCCACCTACTAGAAATTGTTGCAGTTCTACCAACAGGTACTGCATCATGTGAACGTGGTTTCAGTCACATGAATTTGATAAAAACAAACAACAGAACATCCATGGAAGCATCAACTTTGAATGATCTCATGATGATTCACTTGAATGGCCCTCCACTTAAAGACTATAAACCATAGAAAGCTATTTATAGGTGGTTCTTTGAATCCAAAAAATCTAGACACACACAAGGACATATGCCAGTAGTTAAGAAGCAAAAATTGGGAAATGCAGAATTTGAAGAACTACATCAGAAATAGAATGTTAAAAGAATTTTTTTTTTTTCCCCCTAGTGGGATGTCCTTTATAAGGCATACTACTACTGCACAAACATTTGAGAATGTGTTAATGCAATTTTTGTTTACAATTTCTTGAACCTTGTGTATGCGACATAAATTCTTATTGACATTTTTTCAAAATCCCTATTAACTGTGAACATTTGAAGTTACCAAATGCAACATCTGAATTCACCATCCATATTACTATATTAGGAATTACTCTTTCTCAGTCAATACAATAAAAACTTATGCTTTTTCGAAAATGCACAGTTAACAAAATGTGCCCCACAAAATTCAAGAGATGGACCAGACCACCACCCGTTTTTCTTGCAGAATTGTATTCAGTCCTGATCAGTATGCAGTACTTTTTTAGTTAATGTGAGAACATGAAAAGTGTAACTTTGGACACAAACATTTGAACTTTATGTATATTGTTGTACAATTTCTTATTAACATTTATTCAGCATGTTGGAAACATTCTATAATCACTTACTGAAACAGTACAGTCTACTTTATATAATTTCTGATTTCCACATAAATAAACGTATGTAATTTATGTAAAAGCATATACAGTAATTTATACTTGTAACTAGGGGTCCACAAATATGTTTGCCACTAGAAACTATGGTTTCAGCAGTTTTATTAGTGTATCTTTCCTGCCATGCAATGAGCTACAGCTAAAAAAAATCTGTGCTATTGATCTACAACGAATCCTCAGTCTGTGAAAAAATAACTTCATGTTTATGCAATTTTTCCTTTCATCAGATTTTTTTCAATAATGCTTTCGGGAATCTAAGGAAAATGATGCAGGTGTTTCATATCTGCACCCGAGACCTGTTCCTTTTGTATTTTACAAAAGGGACTGAAAATAAATAAATTCTGTAGACTGATTTTTGTAAAACTTTTTGGATACGTTTGTAACAGTAAAAAAAAAAAAAGAAGAAGAAAAACAAAAAAAAAAAAAACAGTCCAGTCAATGAAAGTTATGCCTAGTCCCACACTATTTATGCTGGAAGAATCGCATGAACAGCGATTCTCTGGGGGGGGGGGGCGCTCATGAATATGTTCTGTACTTGAAAAAATGGGGCTAGCCACTGAAAACTTTTGCTGGCTACCAGGTTTTTTTCAATTTGTGGAGGCCTGGGTATCACCATCACAGCTAAACAAAAAAAAAAAAAAAATATACTCAGGAGATCAGATAATAAAGCTAGTTACTGTGAACTTTGCGAATACCACTGAAGATCCTAAGGTCATAAAAATAGTAACCATGTTGGTCTTTCAAAAAAGGCAGTCATACAACTGAACAGTGAAAAACCCAATGGCACTGCCAAACTGTTTCTTGTATCAGCACTTGTAAATACCATTTCCTGTTGTAGCATCTTGGATTTCAATGCACAACAGCATGGACTGATACATTGAACTGTTGTTGGAGTGCAGAGAGAGCGACAACCTTGAATTGCAATGAGCCTGCGCAGTGAGAAGTGGAGAGGAAGAGACTAGTGGTGTCTGATCCTTGTTATGTCAGCAGATGTTCTAAAATGAATTGTTATAGTGATTGTAAGAACGAAATGTAAATAAAATTACTCAGCTCTTTACCTGCCATATCTGTGATGTTACACTGTGCACTGGACAAGATCTACAATATAACTGATCAACTCTGTGTTTATGTGCTTTGTATCAAAAAAAGAATTTAATGTTACTGAAGAGCTCTTTCACTTGCACCTATTAGTTTCATATCAGGGGAGAAAATAGTTTGACAGAAATTAAAACCGTAAAGGAAAACAATTCACCATAGGGAAAATTTGTATTTGTGCAGACAGGACCATGTAATGGGGTGGCAAAGTAAAAGGTTTTGTGACTTTTTTGGAAGCATATTTAAAACACTATGTCTTAAAATACCATTATATTATCCACCATGAAGCCCTCTGTGCCAAGGAATGATGTGGAAATTTTAGCACACAAACTTTCTTGGTGAACAATGTAACCGAAGTTAAACACTGAATGACCAATGTGTTCCTAGTGCAGCTTGACAAATCCTTTTGTGTTTTCTAAACATAGCAGGAGCACTTACCTGCAGTACTACAGAATACTTTATTTATATCTATGTTCTGTTCTTCAAATTAGTCTACAAATGCAGACATCCTCTTCCCTGGCTGTTTCAAAAGTGCTTTTACACAACACAATTCTTAATAAATACAATCATTTTCATAGTAACAAGAAACTATTGCAAGGTGAACCATGTCACTCACACAGGGGTGGAAGCGGTATAAAAAAAGTTCAGGACACAATTGTTCTTAAATTTCAGGACATATTTTGGCAGAGCTGGTAGGTAAATTAAATCAAATGTTGGTACAAATTCAAAAATGTTATTCTTTTATTAAAAAGCTATCTAAATTATGGCCCAGTTGTTAGCAGGAATTTTTACACTTTTAAGGCTAACAACACCCCTAAAGTTTCGGTGGCTAGGTCTGACCTAAATTCTGTTTGACTCTTATAGACAATGCTGAAAATTATTTTTGCAGTTGCATTACTGTGTGGCACAACAAGTATAGCATGTATCAGATGTAGTAAAACTTCATATTTTTAAGCATCAATTGCACCAGTCATTTTCAAAATGTCTGACCATGAGGTATCAATTGTAGGACTATTCGAAGCACCTTCTTACAATTCATCAATTTGATATAAGGCAAACTCCAATTCCAACTTGTCCAGATCACTGTCACTAACAACAGCCGCTGGGAAAATATTTTCCAAGTACATTACTGAAGAAGAGGAAGCTTCTTCCATCCTAATTCCTATATCAGCAACTTCTGCATGCAGCAGAAATTTGCTTTTCAGTCAAAATTTCTTCAAAATATAGTCACATGTAACACTTAACAACAACACAGGATAGTCAGAAGATCACGGGAAGAAAAAATTAAGGTTACAGGAAAAATCTTCGCTTTGACAATCTTCTGTTTTGGGAAACTCTTTCCTCCATTTTTAAGCTAAAATGTAAGTATTTATGTAATAAATGGATATTTAAGAAAAATATTGGGCAGAACGAACATTGAGAAAATATTATGATTCACTCCAATTAACTTCCATTTCCGGAAGATGGAATTCCGTCCTCAAACGGAAAACTACCCCCCTCCCCTCCCCTTCAAGATTTCTGCTCAGTTTGTACATCGATCACGAGGAGCCCCAAATGATAACGGCTGACATAATTCCCGAGCCAGGCGCTGTGCATTCTTTCCACTTAGCTTTCAAACAATCAAAACAAATTCCTCCCCCTCAGAAAGAAAAAAAGAAAAAGAAAAAGAAAAAAAAAAAAACGAAACAAAGAGTTGCGTCCCAAACTTTGTTCAGAGGCTTCAGGATGACGTAATACTGGCCCGAAGTCGTGCTTTCTTTACAATTAGTTTTCAGACAAGCAAAACACACTCCTCCTCCTCAGATAAAAAAGAAAAAAACAAAACAAACAAAGAGATGTGTCATGAACTTAGTTCAGATGCATCAGGACGATGCAATCCTGGGCGACAGCAAAGGAAGCATGCCCGGGCCGAAGCAATCCCAGGCCACAGTGAAAGAATCATGTCCGGGCCAACGTAATCCCGGCCCAGCGCTGTGCTTTCTTTCAACATACAAGCAAACCAAATTTCTGCTCGGGGAAAAAAAAAAAAAAAAAAAAAGATAGAAAAGAAACAAAGAGCTGCATCCCGAACTTTATTCAGAGGCTTCGGGCTGACGTAATCCCAGGCCTCGGTGAAAGAAGCACGCTGAACCGATGTAATCTCGAGTCACAGCAAAAGAAGCTCGCTGAACCAATGTAATCTCGAGTCACGGCGAAAGAAGCCCGCCTGGCCTACGTAATCCCAGCTAAACACTGTGCATTTTTTTTTCACACTCTTTCAAACAAGCGAAACAAATTCCTTCTCCTCAGAAAAAAAAAAAAAAAGAAACAAAGAGCTGTGTTATGAACTTTGTTCAGAGACTTTTACACTGATTAATTACAAAACCAGTAAAACTTTCTTAATAACAGTGAAAATCTGAATATCCATAATTTTTCGTTAGTCATCCGTGATTCCATAAACTTGGGGGAAATCCGTAATAATTACGGAGATTCCGTAATAGTTGGTATCTCTGTGCATCCTCCATAGCAAGCGGCTTCATGGCAGTTTCGATTCTCAAACGATCTCACAAAAGCGGGAACGCATTTGTGTACATCGCAAATTAAAGAGAAAGTTCTTGCTGATGACGTCACAATGATAGAGTACTCTCTCTCTCGTTCCATTTTTTTTATTTATGTGGTACTTGTAAGCACTAGATGATGAATCACTACACATAGTTTACCATTTATTCTTAAAATTTCAGGATTACACTCAAATTTTCAGGATATAAAACAAAAATAAGAACATTTCAGGACAAAAACATAAAAATCAGGAACTTCAGGACAACTCCGACCTTGCTCACATAAACAGTTTCATCAAGAATGACACTGAACACAAGAGCTTCATTTAAAGTATTTGTTTGTCTTGTATATTATTAGTGGTTGTACTGTTTGTCTTGTAAATTGTTAGTAATTGTATTGTTTGTCTTGTATATTGTCAGTGATTGCATTACTTGTCTTGTATATGGAGTGATTTTGGTTACATATCTCTCAACTATTCCTGCGGATGCAAGTTATAACTGTCTTTTATCCAAGACAATATTGTATCCTTATTTGGCAAATCACCAAACCAAGCTTCTGGCAGTCTATGATAGCTTTTTTTTTTTTTTTTTTTTTTGCTCCACGCTGAATAACCTTATAACTACATTCAGTAGCTTTATTCTTCATTCTAATCACTTGACTGAGTGGCTTTCTTCTTTGTATCCATAAAAAGGTCTTATAGCTTCAGATTTTTGAACAAGTCCCTACAGGATGATTCATATTTAGTTTCAGAATGTTTTATTGGCATTCAGTAAACAACACTTTCATAGCACAATACATAAACAGCTCAATCTTTTTGCTGTATGACTCTATATTCATCAGTTCACAATGTCTGAAAAGAACAGATATCAAGCTTTTGCATTTTAGCACTAGTTCACGGCAGCAACCCCAAAGGTAAACTGAACTATCTTGATTTGTCCAGGGTGTAACATGTAACATAAGCAAGTCAGTCTTCTGTTCCTTTTCAGCCTCCTTTTGTACCATTATTTGCATTTCACTTTTGTTAGAACTCAGACTTGCAGGTGTGCCAAATGACAGAGCACAGAAAGATGACAGAGAGATGCTGTATGTGTGATGTTTTGAGAAGAGAATTGTGCATGGAATCAAAAAGGCAAAGAATAGAAACATTTTAAGATGTGTGCTACCGTAGTTCACATTCATCGTTGCTACTAGTTTATATGTGGTAGTTTCTTAAGTTGCCCTCATGTTTTATAGTGTGAAAAAGATTCTTACTGGTTTACTTCATTTTCTGTACATATTAAATGGAGCTACCAGTGAGGAGATAGTTCTGGCCAAGCCAGTGGCTGAGTAGTCTGGGGCACTGACTTTTGATGATTCGTGCAAAATTGGGCTGGGTTCAAGTCCAGAATCAGGCATAGGTGATGTGCTTTTCCTATGGAGTTGGCCATGTATTCTCCCTGGAACCAGTGGCCCCAAATTACAGGCAGATAACTACTTACAGCCCTTGGAGTTGGTTGTTGGTTGTCCATGATGGTCTTAGAAAAGAAGAAAAGATAAGCTTTTATTTAACACACCTATATACATACACACAGTTGTAGAAACTGTACTATCAAGTGGAACATATAACTGTATACTTTTACTTCCCCTCACTAGCACTTTGCTGTCCTTCAGATTTTTATAGATTTGACCTGGTTTTTCCAAACATATATTTGTATAACATTGTGACGTTTTCTTTTTAAGTTAAAACTATTTTGAAGTTTTAAAGGCAGTGTTGGAAGTTGTTTTTGTGTGTTTTTGTGGTTTTTTTTAATTAAATATGGTTAATGCATTTATCAACCATAATTTCTATACATACATACTATCAATAATTAAATTTGCAGCAAAATCCATGATTGTGAGGTAACCCTATTGGTGAATTTGGCATAGTTAATCAAACAATTACAGGGTTCGTACTCTTTTTGGGGGAAAAAATTCAAGGACTTTCCAGGCCTTTTCCAGGCCATATACAAAAAATTCCAGGATGATTACTACGCTTTACAGTATCATGCTCAAATTATTTTTTAAAAGCAATTTCAGTTTTAAGTAATAAAAATGATGAAAGATGCAAATGGATGAGTGTGCTTTATTACCCATTACATTTCTTTTTAATGTTTTTAATTGGCGAATTACCCAATAATGCTAAATTGAATCATGATGCAATTACCACAAGGCTATTCAGAAAATCCTTTCCCTCAATCAGAAAATGATTAATTCAATCAGTCATTTTAGCTGCATCACTATTCTGCACTATCTTCCATGTAATCAGACTATTATTGATAACAACTGAAATTATTATAAAATAAAGTGAGGGCAGATTCAGAATTTAAGAATGGGGAGGGCGCACGTCTAACAGAGGACTGGTAAAAAAATCTCTGAGATTTATTTCCTCCAAAAAAACACGGTGGTAAAACATGGAGGACCCATAAGGGGGAGATGGGGTGCTTGCCTGTCAGAGTACATCACAAACAGCAGTTCTGAAGTACTGCTGTGTGGATCACTGAAAAGTTCGAGCCAATGTAAGACAAAACGTGGAGTTGCAAATCCATAAGTGAAAAAGTGTAATGTCTGAAAACAAGAAATGTGAGACAAAGCAAAGCACTTATCTACTTACTCAACCCCCCCCCCCTTTTTTTTTTGAAATGGGGCATGTGCCTGTTATGCCCACAGGTGGATTCTAGCTCTGATAAAAAGTGTTTCCATACATGGGAATTATTTTTTTTCTTTTTAACATTCCCAATGACTGCCACTTGTGGATGCATATTGGGATGTGACTTTTGAAGGCAATGAAAATCTTAATTACTAGACAGAATATGTTCCAGACTTGAGGAAAATTTCATCCAATTGTAGTACAGTTATGTTAAATCAAAAAGCATAAGCCACGGAATCACTATGCACCTCAAGAAATGATTCGGGAGTGGACGATCATAGAAAGGTGAACCAATAGAGTTTAAAACAGAAAGTGTAATTTTAGGAACATGGCAACAAATTTCAAATAAGTTTCATCATAGAAGTCAGAAAGTCCTGGCCCACCACCCAACCCAAAAGAAAGGGTTAGGTGAACCAATAGAGTTTAAAACAGAAAGTGTAATTTTCAGAAAGTCCTGGCCCACCACCCAACCCCCGGTGAAATAGTGGCAAGGGTGTGACGACCAAAGAGGAAGCAGATCTAGCAGCCGCATCAGCACACTCGTTACCAGAGATTCCAACATGCCCAGGAATCAAACAAAACTGAACTTGAAAACCGGCCCCGAGCAAACGACGAAGTAACTGTCTCACATTCACGAGAAAAGGATGGTCACGGCAATCTGCAGATGACAAAGACTGCAAGACACTCAAGGAATCCGTATAGACCATAGCACAATGATGAGAACTCGACTGAACATGGAGAAGAGCGAGATACACAGCATGCATCTCCGCTGAAAACACCGTGGCCTAAGCTGGGATCCGCGCTACTGAAACGTCATCTACACAGACAGCCTCGGATCCAACGACTCCATGCATTTTGGAGCCATCAGTAAAAATAGGAGTGTAATCAAAATTTAGGTCACGGTGCTCAGCGAAGAGCTGCTGGTACACTGACGCAGGGGGTTGAGGATTTATCGAAAGATGTAAAGGTGGTATCAACCATGACACCAAGTGGGTGCCATGGCGGATCCCCAAAGCCCCTGGTCTCTCCAACAAGTGACAAGTCGAGCCCCATATTCGAAACATCTATTATTTTAATGGATAAAAATGCATTTTGCAACTTGACAATTGCTTTCATCTTTTTTAATCCATCCAGCATATTTAGGATTTATTAGCCAAAGATCACTAAAAGTACACTTACCCATATTTAATGGGGGGGGGTGAAAAAATGGGTAAATCAACTGAAACAGTAAATGAAAACCAAAAAAATATCTAAGATCAGGAACCACACAACTAAAAATTGAGAATTTCCCCTGAGTAAGGGGCTACACATGTGACCAATTACTATAGGCCAGATTTTAAGTAATTAAAGAAAAAGGGGTCTTACTGCTATGTTCTTTCCTGCTCCCCCAGCTTTGTCCTTTAGGCAGCCTGGGTTGCAAATGCTTTGGCATTGATTTAGTCTTCATTCAAAACAAGGAAACAACACTTAGTGAAGTTACTGTTTTATGACCTGTATGCCAATCAGTAGACAGAGTGTTGTGCTAAAAGACTGTTACAAAGCATCACCTCTTACAGCTGGGCTCCAAACCAGAGGAAAGGAAATGTTAACAAACACTTAGTGCCTGAGGGAAGCAAAACTTTGTACTGGGTCCCCTCCTCCAAGTCTCAAATCTTTCATACTTACCCAGCTGGAGAGTGGACGTAGGGCTTCAAGCTTGGAGAATGAATACTGCTCTTATATCTATGCCTTTGAATTTAATTTCTACCATTTTCAACAGGGTAGGTTCCTAGGTTGTACCTAACAGCATACTAAAATTTCGCCAAAATCCAACCCCTTTTACGTGAATTATCGTACGGACAAATGGAAAAAACCAAAGCATAAACGTTTCTGCAACCTACAGTTCGAAAGGGTTAGTAATTTCTAAAATAAAAACATAACGAACGGCGTGAAAACTAGCTCATACACAGAATATTTGAAACTACAGTATGCGCTCTCAATTATTAGGGATGATAGGGGGGAAGGGAATAGAACTGTCCATAATTAGCATGTTCTCGTTGCGCTAGGCGCTTAAGCACTGCTGAATTCCGTCAGACCCCCAATGGTCAAATGATTGAAATGTGCTGATGTTCATGGAATGAAATGGTTGATCAGCTATGATAACCGCATAAAAGTTCGAAGGGGGGCGATTTTTTTTTTACTTTATGCAACATTCTACATTACTCCAGTATTTATCTTGTCATCATCAACAATAGCAATGTAACTACCACTTACGATCGCGGATATCGGCCAACTGAAAATCTGCCATACAACTAAGGGATACAGCACACAGGTATCATGTTACAGTGTATTGTAATTGAAAAAAAAAAAAAAAGATTTCAGAAATTAAAATCGAAAAAAAAAAAAACTTTCAGAAATTAATATCATCAAGTCATGGTGTTTCAAAATCCGCTTTCCTTTATAATGTTTAAAAACATGTAATGTTTTTTCTTTTTACCTGTCGTGTATAATAAAATGGGTTGATTTTTTTATGGAATCAGACGTCCATATGTCCGATTGTCTTCGTCTGAGTTCACACGTTAGCTACTGTGTACAAGTAGACATATTTTTTCAGCTCAAAAATATGTAGTTTTGTATGTATTCACAGTATAACTCATTCCGTATTCCCACAGAACAAAATTCAGCAGATACAAATGAAGAACATCAAGACCCACCCAACACCATGTTTCCGATTGTCTGCTGTTTATATTCAAGAAATGCGAATATGGATCAATGGTGAATGCAGCAACTATGGTTTTTATTTATTACCAAGAAAAAAAAAAAAAAGAAGCCTGAAAGCTGTAAAGCTGAAACGGATATTTCTCCCCTCCCGGAAAACATTCCGATTAAGTTCAAACAGCAGGAGCACGCGTCCACGCACACTCAACCTCTGGAATGTCCTGATGGAACGGCTTCTTTTCATTTGGCACATCGCCATAAATCACCACCTGCAGCTCACTGAAGTGTCTTAATCCTTCACCCTAACTATAGGAGAAAACGTAAAAAAAAAAAAAAAAAATGCTGCCCAATTTTCGACAAAATGACCAAATTTACGTCATAACGTTGCAATTTACTAAAATACGTTTATCTGCTGAATTTCGCCTAAATCCATTGAAAACTTTTTTAATTATAGATTTTTTTATTAGACATCTGAATAAAAATGTATGTTTGTAATTAAAATAGAGTCCATATCATCACAGAAACAAAATTTAAGGATCACTCTGTTTAAATAAAACCATGGCATCTAAAAAAAAAATATTTTGCTTGCTTTTCCCGTAATTTATAATTGCCGTTTCTTTTTTTTGAATCCGATTTTGCAACGGAAGATTTTTTTTTTTTTTTTTGCATCTGCTAAAGTTTCAAACGGAATTCGGCGAAATTCGCACTAGAACTTTATTGTGATGTATTTTAACCACTGTAAAAATTTTACTGTGTTATTTTCAAAATTCCGGAAAATGGATTTCTGAAAATATCTCTTAGTCCTTTTGAGCCGTGGAAGTGATAAACAGGTGTTTGCTTTCTTCCCAACCAAGGGCTTCGGATCAGCGCTCCCAGCTGTCAATCAACCGTTGCTATGGTAACACACTTCCTGCTCAAGGCTCACTGTCTAAAGAGGCACACATAATAAAAATTTCCAATGCTAACTTTTTAAGTTTTAAACCGATTCAAATGGAATTTTGGGAGTAAGCTTCTGTAATCCAATTATAGTAAATGTAAAAATTTCAGCCACTTTTGTGAAAAATTCGCAAAGATAGTTTTCTTATTTTTTATCATAAGTAGCCGAAGTCTCTTGAGGGGTGGGCCGGAAGCAAGCGTCTTAATGCAATAAACAAGGAGCAGATGAATGTGTTGTTCAGGCATACTCTTCACTGGTGGATGCCAGCTGACTTGGTAAACACGCGACCCCCTTGCAAATGCTAAATGTCTCTTCTTTCCCTTCTGTTGTTCTCAGTAGTTGTCGGACGGACATCAAGCTCAGGGCTAGAGAATGCATCAAGCTCCCTTCCCTAACAGACCCGCTAGTAATCATCCAATTTTATTGCACTGAAGTAGTGCTTCCCCCCCCCCCCCAGCCAAATTAGGATTTGGGCACATCCGAAACACCACTGTAGCCGGCGGTTTCTTTGAGAACAGAGGAGAGGAACTTAAAAAAATTAAGGGGTAACAGTCAGTAACACGATTTCCTAAAAGGGCATTTTTTTTAAGCACTAATTTCAAATTTCAAGGCTTTTCAAGACAGCATTAAAAAAATACCGTTTTTCCAGGATATTCCAGGCCTTGAAAACGTTATCATGATTTTCCAGGACTTTCCAGGTTTTCAAGCACGCGTGCACACCCTGCAATTAGGTATGGATTTATCTTTTTCAAAATAAATAATTCTGCAACTTAGCTATTTGCATTCCCATTATGCATTACTATTCTTCTTACTACGGTAAACACATTATGTAATCCAACTCCTCCAGGTATACACAATACTAAGCTCTGCTTTTCTCATTTTATTTAAAACATGGCAGAACATACTGTTCTGCTACACGGATATTATTTTGTTTAATAATTATTAAGATTTCAATGTGCCTTTTTTTAAAAACATGCTTAACACATTCACTGCCACATGACACCTTGAAGTCCCAGGTGCTGATGACGCCAAAAGGCATCATGATCATGGCTTAATATTTCCATTTCTAAAACCTTCAATACTTGGTGAAAATTATATATTTCATTATTGGCAATGAGAATGAATCTCCAATTGTCTAAAAATGACTGCGGTTTATGAGCAGATTTTTTCCCTACACAGTTTAGGGAAGGGAAACTAAGTTGATGCCTCATCTAGACAAAACACAGTGTTCACTTTTCACTGCAATTTTATTTTCAATTGAATGTCACTGGTTTTATAGTGAAGGGAGCTATCAATAAATAAATGCCTGAGTGACAATAAAAAGCATTTGCCACTTAGAATTTGTACGTAACAGGGCAGGCTGTTGAGGAGGGTAACGGAATTTCAAGGAACTCCTTATTTGACTTCAGTACTTTGTTTTGTCAAAACAACGGATAAATTTAGAAGCATAATTGCTGTTTCTTCACAAATGAAAACTCCTTGATGGACACAGCTGGTTGTAGAAATAGGTAATCTTGATCAATTTTCATCTAGTACAGAAATTTACTTTATGAGGGTTTTTTGGCATTTGTAAGTATTTTTCTCTTGTAAATGCAACAGTGTTCAAAATACATATCTAGTAAGCATCAATATCATTCAGTAGCGTGGGTTGTCATGTGCAATGCATGCTCTAATTACATGCAAAAATTTACTCTCTGAAAAAAAAAGAAAGAAAGAATTATACGAAGAAAAGCTTTGTGCTGCAGTTTTTTACAGGAAAATTTAAACTAAGTGCCTGGTTTTACAAGAGTTTTATTTAAAACCAAATTTACATATTTGTGTGCATTTTAGCCCGAACTGAAAGCGAGAATACAAACGGGTCATTCCATGTCACATTCCGACTCACATTTGAACAAAACTCAGCTGGTAGGTATACCTAATAAAGTTATGGAAAACTCTCAAGTTTCAGTATATTTTCACCCCATAGTTTTTAATATACAGTGTTCCAAAATTTAGCTCAGCACTTGCTTCGGTAGCAGTGCAGCAACAGGCTACTTTTTACAAAACTTGCTGTAACTGCTATTCTAGCGAATCTAGGAAGACAAAACTTGAGGAGTTCATGGAAAAAGGTTCACAGATCTCAAAACCATTTCAATTTTACTGGAACTGCTAGATAAATCAGCGCCACCTAGTGGTGAGGTGAAAAAGTACCATAAAATTTAGGTATTTTATATATCAAGCGCTGTAGAGTATTGCTCTAGCATGGTGGAACTGATTTTTCTTTTATACTGATCCTTGACACATCTTGTAATTTATTCAGGAAAAAAAAAATGGTGGGTAACAGTACTTTCACAGATAAGTAAAATTATTTTAAATGCATGTCAGGTTTTTTCCAACACTTCAGCTATATATACATATATTTTTTAATTCTTATCCACCCACTTGGATGTCCAGGAAAGTTAGCATGTATGTTTACCTAACAATCCTAAGTCTCAGCTTTTTGCTTCCCATAACCTCCATGATACAGCACTCAAAAGTTAGGCCTAACAACTGTTTCATCATCAAATTCACCCATTCCAGGCTTTCGTGTGTAACAGACTTGACATCAATTGAAAAAATGTGTGGAGTATGTCGACATTTTCTGTTCTGAACAATAAAAACTATCATTTTTTCAAACAATTAAAAAAATAACAGAATTGGAATTTAATATTTATATATACTATATGGTTACCAGCTGTGCTGGTCAAAGCAGCACAGCATGAAAGTGAAGGTATAAGTGAGATAGTAATTTAATACTACTATAAGAATCTGTTTCAAAGTACCAAACACTGGAGGAAATGAATACTGGCATAAGCAGTACTGATTGTTCTCCTAAAGACCACCTGCTGGTGAAGTGGAAAATTGCCACCCTGGTAGCACAGTGGTCTAAGCGATGGCTTCTGATAATTCATACAAGATGGATCCGGGTTCAAATCCCGGTGAGACATGGATGTTGTGTTTGTCTTACGGCGCTAGCTCTCTCCCTTCCCTGGAACCAGTAGACCTAAATTAGGGATGGGCAACTGCTTATAGTCCACTGAGTTGCTTATGGTGGTCGTTAAAATTCCAATCAAGTAAACAAAAAAAAAAAAAAAAGTGGGAAATTACTGTAATATTTTCCTACCCTATACCAACCACTGTAGAGCATTGCTCAATCATAGAGCTAATTTTTTTATGGTGATCCTTGACACATCTGGTAACTTATTCAGAAAAAAGCAGGTGGTTCTCACCTTACTTTCACAGATAGGTAAAGTTACCTGAAATGTATATGAGGTTTCCTATGACATTACAACCATTTTTATTTCATTAGTTCTAATCCACCGGTTTAGATATTCAAAAAGTTGGCACATGCATTTACCTAATAGAATTACAAATACAGTCAGTGGGTATCTAGTGACAGAACTAATAAAACAAAGTTTCAACAATGGATGATTTATACAAATGCTGGTGCTAAAAGTGGAAAAACTTATCCCACATTCATATATTGCAAAGGAACAGTCAAAAAGTTTCTAAAGGAATTAAAAGAGAAGCTTGTCTGACACTGCAATTATTCTCATGGATTTCAGTGAGAATTATTTATTTCTTATACAAGATGAAGAATAGGGATATATCACGCATGCACAGTTCATTCAGTTATTGTCTACACCAGAGCCAAGACACAGTTGCATGAAATCTCCAGTCAATGTTTCTTATCTGACGATCTTGACCATGATGTTTACATGGTATACAGATTCCAACAAGGAACAACACAATATATTAAGAATAAATATCCAGTTGTTGTTAAAGTTCACTATTTTTACAGATGGGTGGTGCTGCTTAATACAAAAATTGCAAGAGCTTTATAAATTTATGTGAGCATAAAAATGATTTTACTACATCTGCATCATGGTCGTTTTTTGCAACTAGCCATGATGGCAAGTCACCTTGTGATGTCATCAGTGGCATAACCAGAAATTCCTTAAGGGGGTAGGGGGGGTGTCAATGAATTTGATTCATTGGTGAAAGCCTTATATATCCATATATATCGCTTTAGATTCATATGCAATTCACCCTCAAGAGGGGGTCCCGCCCCTTCCAGCTACGCCTCTAGAGGCATTGGTGGTACTGTGAAACAAACTGTAAGCAGAGCAAGACTACAATGGCCTTTAGCAGAGCTGATCACAAAAGCAGTAGATGTTTATATTTTTTGTGTACAAAACATAAAAAACAGAGTTTCACTTCATATTGAAATCTGAAGTTGAAATGCTGCGAAATAATCTACAGAAACGTTTTTTGAAAACAAAAGTTGTACCAGGTACCAGAAGCTTCCACACTTTGTCCACTTTCATCAAACACAATAACAATGACTAAACCCACATGCGATTAGAGATGTACACGACCTGCTCAAAAGGCAAAATGACGCCAAAAAAGTGTTCTGTTTTGAGTTACGACAGAAGTGACCGCATTGTGGCTCTAGTTACACGCACAAACCTCACAATTCACGCCCTCACCGTATTGAGGTTTGTTTGGAATTTGCTGTTGAAACTTACCTTTCTGAAGTCGACTTATAATATTTATCAATACAAAAACTTGTGAAACTTACCTTTCTGAGCATAACTTATAATATTTCATCAATACAAATATAACTGTTCTATGTGAATTCAACAAATATGAGGGGCAACAATCTGAAATCTCAAGCCCATTTTGCTTTATTAGATTAGTAAGCTTAAAATGTATCATTCCATCTCCCATAACTTGTAGAAAATGTTTTGAACTTTTGAAGGTTTAGACAATTAATGACATTATGAAACTATTTATAAAATTTAAGACAAACTTTGGTGACCACTTGCGTGTACCCAACATGTTTTTCTCTTTGGGTCGTCAGAAATTCATGGAAGAGACCATCCTGCTCATTTCTCTTTTTATCACGACTGTCTGAAACACAGAATGGTACACTGCATCGCATGATGCAAGTGTAAAAACAAAAATCGCTAATTTAGATTTTTAAGTTACAGAGATATTCACACTTAAAAACACGCAGCAGCAATGCAAAATTCATCTAGGCCGCTGTGAGTTATGCGGGTAATAAGAGACCCCTGGTGAGAAACTTGTGCATAAACACTTGAAATAATGAGACGCTACAGTTTGCCATTTGGCTAGGTCTTTCCTCTGTGGGTCTAGGCGATGAAAAGGATAAAAGCAGATGAAAAATACAGTTTGATATTTGACTTAAGAGGTGACAATGATTCCAAAAATTAGCAAATTTACAAGTGTACACACAGTGTTGTGTAGCATGCACCTATGATAACTGTTTTTTTTTTTTGGTAAGTTTACCAGCACTGAAAATAAAAAATGGGATACAAAAATTAAATTTATGCATCCACATGGTCCTCCTACATCATTTTATTGGCCAATGCATGATGATATTTGCCATATGCTTCTTTAGCATTTACCGTGTCCAGTACAGCCTCTAGTGACAATGAGTATGGGGAGAGCATATTACTTTTCTGAAGTAGATATGAAATTAGTTCGGTCCAAGCAGGGGTGCAGAATATGTCCGAACGCGCTAACCAGGTTCGGGGTAAATTAAGGTAGCTCTGGGGAAATTTTTGCCCGGAGTTGCTCCGGCCACCCCGGAAGTTTTCTGAAAACTCCGGACAAAAGGAACAATCTTGGTGTAGATAGGATAAAATTTTTTGTTTACTGCATTTTATTTCATAATTGTTGCGTATTGTTAAAAAATTCAAGGGTTGGCACAATTATTTTTCTCCTAAACTTAAAATCCGACAAAAAAAAGGGGGGAGGGAAGAAAGAAGGAAATCGCGCTTTACATGCTGGCATTCTACCTGATGTTTTTGTTTAAGTTGCGTCACTCGGTCGGCTTGCAGCTGTTGGAAGCACGTTGCAATGTCCGTAGTAGATGAATGACCCCAAGATAAGTACTGAAGTGAGGGATCCCCACCCAGTGCAGGCAGCATGATGTCTTTTTACATACTGGGAAACAAAATTGCGGATTATCTTTTTCCAGAATTTTCAGTTAAATGTACAGAACTGTTTACAGATGCCATCATTCATTAAAACAAAGTGACCCTGAAAATTTCACTTTGATAACTTAAAAACTTTTTGAGTTAGAAATGCAATTTTTTTTATTAATACCTCTTTCTTTAAGTGTCCCATTTGTGTGTGTGTATATAATTTAAAAAAGTTTTCACCGGATTCAAGCGAAATTTTCAGGGTAACTTTGTTTGACGAAGTTAGAGCATCTATAAAAAAATCAGCTTTTTTAAATGAAAATTCGGAAAATTAATTTTTCACATTTTTATCCTCAGTTAAGCAAAGATGCAATACAACAGCAGGTGGCAAATGTGGCTCAGAGTAAAGGGGGGAGAAATGAATGTTGCAAGCCCGTAGTTCTCGGTTATCTGCGCTTTCCCGTGAAGTTGATCTTTCTTTCCCTGAATGTCTTAATAATATAAAAGAAAAGTGCGTAATTTAAAAAGTTTCCATTGGATTCAACCGAAATTTGCAGGGTAATCATATAAGACGAAGTAATGGCATCTGTCAAAAATTCAGCTCTATTAAATGAAAATTCTGAAATTTTTTAGCATTTTTATCCTTAGTTAGGGAGGAGGAATAACTCAGCAGGTTGTCAACGGGATTGTGAATGAAAGGGGAGACGCGACCCACACCGACATAATAGATTACGTGAGCAACGAATGCCCCCTGTGGGTCTCGGATGCTACTGACGAATGGCGCACGCCTGTTGGTCCTTTTTACGCTGCTCTTCTCTTTAGTGAGAATAAAAAGTTGATGTTATTCGTATGTGTCCGTTCGTTTTTACATTTCCGTATTTTGGTTGCTCCTTATTTTCCTTAAAAAAAAAATTAGTCTGCTGTTTGTTTGATTTTTATCATGTCTCTCTCTAAAGGAAAGAGAAAACATAACCAAGTTTTTAAAGATGCTTATGAGAAAACGTTGCCTGTTTTAAAAATATCGGAAGAATCAGCAAATGATACCTATTGTATCTGTTGTGATATTTCCTTCTCAGTTGCACATGGTGGAAAAGACGACTGTAGACGTCATGTGAAATGTCGCCGTCATATTGAAAATGTAAAAAGAAAAGCATCAAACCAAACATTAACAAAAATGTTTGCACAATCTGATGACCTCTTTATTATTAGAGCAGAAGCATTATTTGCAATTTTTTTAATAGAGCACAACTTCCCAATTGCCGTTTCTGACCATGCAAGTGCATTATTTAAAAAAAATGTTTCCAGATTCAGCAATTGCCGCAAAATATGAGTAACAAGTACGGTTGCGTGAGTAACAAGTACGACGCAACCACTAGTCATGCTAATAAATGTTTCAGAAACTAATGTGCCACCCTGGTGGCACAGTGGTCTAAGCGATGGCTTCTGATCATTCGTCCGAGATGGGTACGGGTTCGAATCCTGGTGAAGCATGGATGTTGTGTTTGTCTCGTGTCGCCCTAAATTAGGAGCATGCGACTGCTTATAGCCCACTGAGTTGATCACGGTGATGGTTAAACCTCCAATAATAATAATAATAAAACTAATGGCAGCGAATGTGTCATAGGCGCCGATTTGAATAATTATTGGGGGTTCCAGACATTTTAAAGCGAATGATGACCCATGCATTTTTCAAAGGATTTTTTTGTTTTTTGTTTTTTTTAGATTTAACGACCACCGTGAGCAACTCAATGGGCTATAAGCAGTCGCCCGTCCCTAATTTAGAGTCACTGGTTCCAGGGAAGGGAGAGAGCCAGTGCCGTAAGACAAACACAACATCCATGCCTCACCGGGATACAAACCCGGACCCCTTCCGACGAATGATCAGAGGCCAACGCCTTAGACCACTGCGCCACCGGGGCAGCAAGTCTAATTTAAATTTCATTCGGTAAAATGATCTACCACAATTAGACTCTAGGAATGCTAGAATGAAATAAATTATAGTTAATTACAGAATGTTTTAGCTGTTTATTTTTCAGCCTCTCTTCCCCACCACTGTTTTCCAGGACAGCATCACTTTTGTTTGGAATAACAGGGATGGAGGATTCACCCAGCCTTCTTTCTTTACCTGCATTGTCCAAGAGGAAGGGGAAGAATGCGAAAGAACAGATTAAAATACCGAACAGACTGTTCGGAACAGTGTCACCATTTGTAGACTGGGGAGGTGGGGGAGCTATAAATCGCTCAGAGCTAAGCGGTTGGAAGGAAGGGGAGGTCAGAAATGTTGTGCCCCACTGTGTTGTTAAAAGGTTGACCCAAAGACCTTGTGAATACGAACAAACTCTGTCCTTTGATCTAAAAGCCAGAACTATGGAATGATGAGATGGAAAGTAGAAACAAATCATCCTCATCCGATTACATCGGAAATCCGAACTACCAGTGATCCCAATTAGTTCTGATTTTGGACGGTCTGCTGTATTCATATTTATAAGTTTAGATGCACAACACCAAGCTTCAACTTCAAGCACATGCACACAGTAAGTGAGTTCTATTGGCAGCCATTTACCCGGGACACACGCTGTTCTTCAGTTGCTGTTTATGTGCTATGCGTATTATTCGTACCTTTGTTTGCGTGCAGTTTATTATAAAGTGTGTGGCGCTCTATATTTCTACAGAATATTTCTCCTTGTTGTGTGTGCTCAAAAATACCGGGGTGATTTGTAATTATGTCAACCTTTAAAAGTAAACAAGAAGTGAACTGCGCTTATTGTGATTGGCATGGCAGGCGTGATAAGCTCATGAGTCATGTTTCGAATAAACATCCGGATGATAAACCCAGAGGATCAGTGTAGTATTTCCGGATTTTTTAAACCTAAAACTCATGATCTTGAAGTTAATGCAATTGAAAATGTTTTGCCTTGCAGTAGTAGTTGTGAACCTCCAAACAAACAAAGGAAACTTTATGAAATCCAACTTGATGGACCGCTTAGTCCAGAATTACAGTCAGTCTCATCAGAATTAGTCAGTGGACAATGTTGGTGTTGATACCAAAAAGTGTCCTGATATCAATGAACAGTTATCAACTATATCTCAAGTGTTGTCTGGTCTTTCCCATAAAGTTGATAAGCTATTGAAACTGAATCAATTTGTAACCAAGTCCAAGGTTCTTCCTTTTAATATAGAACATGTGTTAACTGTACCAGGCCCATCCAGTCCCAGCACTTTAGCACAGGAAGAAGAAGAATTTAAAGTAAAAATTAAGTTAATTAGAATCAGCAAATCGGTTCCAGAAATTTGTCAACTGATGCCATGTTTAGAAGGGGGAATAGAGACAGTGCAATGCTCTCCATGTGTAGAAAACTATAAAAACATTCCTAAGGAGGTGGCCGTTCTTGAAACCAGCACTTTTGGTATTTTTTCTCTTCCAAGTGAACAGCAGTTAGTGCAACCAATTCAAAGTACTGAATTTCGAAATTTTAAAACCCACGTCATTGATCATTTGCAATCAAATGCACATAAATGGTGTATACAGTTTACTGAAGCCATGGAAAAGAAAGAGATCTTGGAAAAGAAATAACATGACAAGGCGGGACTGCGGGTTGCCAGAGCTGCTTACAGTGCAGTTAAAGAAGGTAAGGGGGCAAGTTTTTTTAACGTTTATTAAGTTTAAACGTTTTAAAAGCCGATGTTGGTGAACTTAATCACTCAAGAGAATTTTACACAGAATTTATAAAAAACATATTTTTTACTAGGAACACCAAAATATGTGATTTTTTATGTACAAAAAATCCAGTGACAAACCATCTACCTCTCGTGTCAGTCACAGCTGACAAAATCACAAAATTGCACTGGACATACCAAATAACTTGTCTGATTACGCTCGTAGATGGGGTTCAGACATGTAGTGTGATTGACATTTCACCATGTGGTACCTCACACACTGGTGATGTTCTTGTTCAACAACTGCAATGTGCCCTTGAAAATTTTAAAATTAAGTTAAAGAAACAGCTAAACGGAATGGCTTTTTTGATGGCCAATATTTTGATCTTGGTGTGGATGAAAAATTGGCAAGTCTTTGTGAAAATGTAAATCATGACTTCTTCCTTCCTATGTGGGACTTAGCTCATAGGTTAGAGTGTGTTTTAAATGATGTTCATAAAGTTCAGTCATTATCATGGATTAACAATCAAGCTCAAATTGTAGGCAATCTAATGAAAAATTACAACTGGGGCATTGGCTATGAAGAATTGATTGCATTAGCAGATGAAATGCAAGTGGGTGTTTTGAATCCAAAATCATTCCAACAAACCTGTTTTGTTCACAGTGAACTAAGAGTATACAAAACATTCCAAAAAGATTTTAAGTTGTTTTTTATTGACTTACAAAAGAAGCGCACGAATGCATCTGATGAGGCAACAATACTGATGCTAAAAATTACTCATTGGAACTCGAAAAAATTTCCAAACCTTGTTTTATATATCAACTCCTTGGGATGATTGACATATTAGAGTTGATCACAAAATTCAGCTGTACCTCTCAGAACGTTAATGCTTGTACACTGCTGGACAATTGCTAAGGACGGATCATAAAGGGCTATATAGCGCATAAAAAAGTAAGTGTGGTTGGATGCCAAGTGAAATAAAATAATGTCAGAATGCCAGGACATTACAAGAAAGACAATTTATTGTGCTCTGAAATCCAGAAGGCTTTGGAACGTGTTCAAGGGACAAACAGGCCATTTTGTGCAGAATACGTAAACGTGAAAAATGCAATTACCGTCCGCAGGCGTTCCGGCGTAAGATGTCAATACGGGATATGGCCACCATGGAGGGCGATGCAAGATTCCACACGTCGTGTCATGCTTTGCACAACATTATCAAGCAGCTGTTGGGGTTTTTTATCCCATTCCTCTGTCAGTGCACGGATGAGGGTGTCCTTGTTTATTGGAGGTCATTGGCGACCAGCAAGACTCCTCCTCAAAGCATCCCACACATTTTCAATGGGATTCAGATCTGGAGAACGTGCTGGCCATACAAGGCATTGAATATCCTCGCTCTCAAGACACTCCTGGACAGCGACTGTTCGATGACATGTTGCATTGTCGTCCATGAAAATGAATCTATCACCGACAGCACCACGGAACATGCGAAAATGAGGTAGCAGAACATCATTAATGTATCATTGGCCAGTCATAGTCCCAGTTGGAAGCACATAGAGGGACGTACGGCCATTGATCATGATGCCAGTCCATACCACGACACTACATGTCGGATATTGGTCCCTTTCCTGTATGTTTGCTGGACAATATGCAGTACCACTATCACGCCAGAACAGTTGTCGTCGACAATCAGACGATAGACTGTATCTACTCTCATCTGAGAAGAGGACAGCAGACCAGTCGTTATCAGTCCAATTGCGATGTTGATGGCACCATTGCAAACGGGCGGTACGGTGACCTCTGGACAATGGGATGCACACAACAGGACGGCGGGCGTATAGTCCTCCTTCATGCAAACGTCTGGCGACAGTTTTTTGGGAGATCCGCTTGCCATTAGCAGCCATAAAATGATTTGCTACCTCACTAGCTGTGCTGCGCCGGTGTCTTTTTGTTGATAGCACTATGTACCGATCTTCTGCAGGTGTTGTACTGCGAACAGGAACTCCCCGTGACGTTTCCTGCACTCTCTATTTGTTTGAAATGATTTCCAAAGCCTTGAAACAACACTGTGGCTGACGTCAAACTCCCTGGCAACATCTGTTATTTTTTGCCTTTCTTCAATCTTGCCAATAATATGGCCACGCGTAAAATCATCTAAGGGATGTCGGGAAGACATACTGAAAATTGCAAGTTCGTCAATTGATTCTTTCCCTTTCAACTTTGCGTTTGAACAACAACGGTCAATACACCTCAAATCCCTTATATCTCTTATCCGCGCTATGACGTCACGAACAAGTTCGGCAATCCAAAATTTGCATACGCACAACACGTCTAACTGTATCCCGCACTTATGCTAATTTCCACATTTTCCTGCCTTCCATTTTATGGTTGCTATTGTCATCCGTCCTTAGCAATTGTCTGGCAGTGTATTTGGACAATCTTTGATTATTATGCTTCAGTGAAAAGCACACTTAATAACATGATAATCGAAATGAAAAGTGGAAAATTAACTGAAGAAAACTTTCCACCAGTTTTTAAGGAAATGGAGTCTTTAAGAAATTATGTTTACCAAGACTGTCTATTGGTTGATGAAGACTACCAAAGATCAAGCCGTTCCCAGACTCAGCAGCAGCAGGCTGAGGATGAAGAAACAACCAGTGAAGGTTTCAGAAGTTCAAGAAAAAATTTAGAAAATCTTTGTGTAACATTACTGGAAAAACTAGCACTTAGAATTTCTGAACCTCTACATAGCGAGCCCTCCAGATACAACATATGAGCATACAATTAAGAAATCTTTAGAAACACTTACAACATGGGTCAACAAAACCCGAGGGTGCAAGGTGGATAGTAAAGTTCTTTTTTTCCCAGTTGAAAATTATGAAAAACAACCTTTTAAACACAGCTTTTTTGAAAAAGTACTTGATTCTTCTGAAGAAAAACCAAACTTTATCATACAGGATAATGCAGTAATAAAAGAAACATTTACTAACCCTGAAGTGTATGCCCACATCCCTGAAATAATTTACGTACTCGAAAACTGTTTAAAAATCTGTAGTGAAGCTGTTTGTGAATCAGTTGGTTCTGTAATTGGCAACCACCTACACAATCGGAACATCCACTTCAACACCCTTTTTAATGAAGTCTTCATTTCTTGGAATGGACCTCCTGTTCATAAGGCTTCACAACTTTTAAAAGAATCCTTGGACAGGCATTTCCATGGTGGAAGATACCATTTCACACGGTTTTCTTCAGCATCTCATCTCAAGGTGTATAAGACGTCAAAGGTGATTGACAAGCTTCACAAAGAGAAGGGAAGGCTGCCATTTCTTGGTGACAACTGATGTCACCCATCAATGTAAGATTGTTTTTTATTTAATCATTGGAATACATGTTAGTTTCTTTTTTTAATTTTTAAGTAGCAGGCTTTAAAGATAATTCTTAATCGCCGACATATACTCAAATAATCGCTTTAGACTTGTATGAAAATCCGCTATAGTTTTTGAGGAAATTTCAGACAAAAAACATTGTGTTCTGGGGAAATATTGGGCCCTGAACATTTTCTGCACCCCTGGATCCAAGTAGTTCTTATCATACGGAAATCCACTGTAGACAAACTATTTTGGTCACAAAGCATTTCCCACTAATATTAATGGCAATAGTTACTTTTATGTATATATAAATATTAATTTCTAGTTCTGTTATTTTGTAATAATTTGTAAAATGATTGCTTTTAATATTCAGAACAGAAAATGTCAACATACTCAACACATTTATTCAATTGATGCTAAGTCTCACACACACAGAAGCTTGCAATGGATGAATTTGCTGATAAAACTGTTGTTAGGCCTAACTTTTGAGTATTGTATCTTGGAGGTTATGGGAGAGCAAAAAGCTGAGACTTGGTATTGTTAAGTAAACATATATATGCTAACTTTCCTGAACATCTAAATGGGTGGATCAGAATTTTTTTTAATATTTCACATAATTTTACTAATCTGTGAAAGCACACTGATACCCACCATTTTTTTTCCTGAATAAATTACAAGATGTGTCAAGGATCAGTATAAAAGAAAAATCAGTTCCATCATGCTAGAGCAGGAGCCGCGGATGGCTTAGTGGTTAGTGTTTCAGGCTATCGATGCTGGGTCCCCAGGTTCAAGCCTGGGCTGATCTTTCAGAGATGGCGTGATTTACTAACAATCGCTGAATATCCGCCGTGCATCGGACGAGCACGTAAAGTGACGGCCCCCAGGCTGGACCCACTGGTTAAATGGGTATCCTTTCCTATGTCCTCCCTGAAATTCTCTCACCCATCTATGTGCAATATCGTACTTGTACGGTGGCGCCATCTACTGTACTCTAATCTCACTACAAAACTGTTCTGTCAAAGTCGCTAGACTTGCTCTCATTCCTTCCGTTTCTGTGTCCTGCCCAAAAGGCGATCTCGCTGTAGGTGGCTGGGACCTAAACTCTACTACCTGTGGACGGAAGTCCTACAAGAAAATGACGCTGACCCCCACGGTAGATATGTTGTCATGCTAAAGCAATACTCTACAGAGATTGATATATAAAATACCTAAATTTTATGGTACTTCACTTCACCACTAGGCGGCGCTTATTTATCTAGCATTTCTAGTAAAATTGAAATGGTTTTGAGATCTGTAAACCTTTTTCCATGAACTCAAGTTTTGTCCACCTAAATTCATTAGAATAGCAGTTACAGCAAGTTTTGTAAAAAGAGGCATGTTGTTGCACTGCTACCGAAGTGAGTGCTCAGCTAAATTTTGGAACACTGTACATATTAAAACTTTGGGGTGAAAAAATCTAAAACTTAGGATTTTTCCATAACTTTATTAGGTATATCTATCATTTGAGTTCGTAACTTTCTATGCCCATACTAATGTGAAATTGTGCCACTGGAGTGTACATATTCTTGCCAGATAAGCAAGAATGGTAATGAAGAAATCCATTGTAATCAAAATTTCTATTGCATTCAGGGCTCGGGCAGTCAACCAATCAGAGAACCGGAGTCCGTTTTCTCTGGCCCTACTGTTTATTCTCACATGTATTGGGGCCTTCGTTACCCGTCACTGAAAACTTGTCGAAATGCAAAACGGAGAGTTGTATCAACCAATGGAAGGCTCGTTTTCTTTTGCCAGTGAGTAGCTGCTATCTCATGCATAATTTCAAGGATTTTTTTCTTAATTAGTTGGAAAATTTTATGGCTACATTTTTGTATATTTCTTGCCTTTCTGAAGCACTAAAATGCTTCAAAATAATTTAAGCAAACTGCAAAAGTGGAATAAAGAAACGGATGATGCAGAACGAATGTCTTTTGATTCCTTAAGTTTTACAGAAAAATCCGAATGTGTAAGCAACGAAAGACCAAACTCAAACTTGAGTCGCTTAACATCGTCATTAAGTATGGTTAAACATACAGACTTGTTACATATTTCGACGATTCTATTTATCAAACAGACAAGATTTGTAGTGTTACAAATCTCCAATGCTGTTTTGTTGGCCATATTTATTATCTTGTAATGCAACTGTTAATCCTTTTCTAAACAAAAAAAAAAAAAAAAAATGTAAAACTCAAAAATGGTCAAAATTCAGAATTAAATAAATGAAATTATACCAGTAATCTGATTTTATTGGTGTAAAACAAAAATCAAAGGTTTTAAAAGCTTTCCCACATTGACCAGATGACTTTATCATGGAAGACAGACCCCTAAAAGCAACCTTGTAATTTCTAAATCATGAACATCCCCATAACTATCCTAAAAGGAAACCTTATGGGCTCAAAAAAATTGTGATACAAAATGCACCGAGTCTCTTGAAGAGATCCTCAATTTACTCAAAGAAACATTTCACTGGTTTTGATTACGTTAGGTTAAAATGTTTTACTCTTAAAGTTTTGATTACGTTAGGTTAAAAGTTTTACTCTCCAGGCTGGATTAAGCAGTAACACAATCTACAAATTGTTCAAAACTTTGCAAGAACTTGGTTTGGATAATAGTTGTGGGAACTAATACCTTGTGTCATTAAATTGTGCAAATAAAAACCTATTCATGCAATACACACGCAGAGACAAGACATATCTCAAAATATTTTCAATAACAACTGAAAAAGTTCTACTGAAGATTTTGATGTCGAAGCCAAAGTAACAGAATAAAAAAAGTCGCAGGATAGAATTTCGTTATGCCTACACACAATGTTCACAGCATACCACTGATATCATTATTTCATTACTGGCATAATTATAAATATCATTCATGGATAAATTTTCTGGTATTTTAGAATACCGAAGGCACGTAAAGCTATGATATGCAAACACATGGCTAGGTTCATTCAAATGCATAAAAGCTCATTCGTCATGCCACGTGACATCATGGGGTATTTGCACGGGCTTCTTACTGGCACCTCATACTAGCTGCTAAAATAGCCAATAGCGATCACATTAAATACAGGATCTTACCTCAACACAGATGTTCCCTCTTATCTCTATATTCAAGCACTGGTTTTCACCTACAGAAATCTATGTTTTTGCTACCCCACTGCAGTATAATTTATGCCAAAACTCTCATTTCTTCAAATTTATAAGAAATTTCATTACAGCTCACTCCACCATTCTGAAAGTTCCACAATTTTTGACTGGCTACAATGCTATTACATTACATAAAAATTTGGAAAATAATGGTGAATAAATGAAAAAAACACATCTTTACACAAATGCACACACGAGTCAGGTTAGACAACATAAATTATCTCATCTTAGGATATGCCAAGCTACACTCCCTAGGAATAAACCCCTTCACAATGTGTGGGAAATGCTGTGTTTATTCAATGGCTATGGTTTTCTCTCTAGTGCTCACGGATATCGTGGCCTTAAATTAAAAAAAAAAAAAAAATAGAGTGGTTCTACACGCCCATACAGTTGTTTACTTGATGGGAAACCACGAACGGCAGCCCTAATGAAATCATTAATAACAAACTCAATTAGCTCTTCAGTTTTCTTGTACCAAAACCTATTACTCTAAACAATTCCAAAGGAAAAATAAAAGCTTTGAAATAAATGTGCTCAGTCAACAAAACACAAACATAAATGCCATGTAGAGGATGTTACTTACCACATATACACAGCCATAGAAAAGCTGAACTACAATCCAAGGAAATGAAACTTTCATAAAGTTCAGTTATTTCCAAAAGGGAGCCTTCCTTTTTTAAATTTTACCGTAAAAATGGATCTGTCCTTGATGCCTTATTTGGAATTATTAAGAAACACGCTAATGCGAAAACAACTACAACCCATGAAACCTAAATACAACTTTCGTCACCTCTTCGCCGTTTGCTTACGTTTTACTGTTGCCACTTCGAAGGGTCTAAAACAGACAATTTAACATAAATCAACACGTGACACCCGAAAACGTGTGACTATCTCCATGGCGACTATGGCCAGAAAGCCATGCTATGGCCAATGAAGTACTTTTTTTTTTTTTTGATTGGAAGTTTAACGGCCACTGTGAGAAACTCAGTAATCGCTCGCTCCTAATTTAGCAATCACTCGTTCCTAATTTAGCAATCACTCGTTCCTAATCTAGGGCCACCGGTTCCTGGGAAGGGAGAGAACCAGTGCGGTAAGACAAACACAACATTCATGCCTCACGGGATTCGAACCGGACTCATCTTGGACAAATCATCAGAAGCCATCGCTGAGACCATTACGCCAACGGAACGGCGAGTGTTTATTCTTCCTTTTTATTTTTTTATTTGGGGGGAAGGCTTGACAACCACCGTGAGAAACTATGAAGGCTATAAGCAGTAGTCCGTCACTGATTTGGAGGCCACTGGTTCCAGGCAAAGGAAAGTGTCAGTACACAAACACGTAAGACAAATTAAAACCAAGGAGGTTAGAATAAAGTATCTGGAGATGTCCTTGTTCATGGATCCGTGGTCATGCCCTAATGGGACAGACGACTGCTTATAGCCCATTGAGTTGCTCACTATGGTCGTTAAACCTTCAAACAAGAAAAGAAAAAGTAATAATAATGACATTCTCTCAACCAAAAATATTCCTGACCACACCGCTAAAAGCAGTTGAAGCAAAATGTTACCAGAACGTTGCTCTCGAGTATATTCTTACTCCGATCAAATATATTTCTGCTTCATTTTTACCTCCTTTTTTCGATTTTCCTGCTATACCTAAGCTGACCAGACGTCCCTAATTCTTGAGGACAGTCCTCGAATTTAGTTTATTGTCCCCCAAGACGTCTGAAGCTTTTCGGGACGTAAATTGTCCTCACATTTTAATGTTTGTCCCCAAATGTCCTCGAATTTGTACTTCCTCATGAACCCTTTAGATTTCCAATGAAAAATGTTCTTAAAAGTTGCTTCCGTTGTACTAATTTTCCAACATATGCTTCTTGTGAAAACAAATTTTGACTTTTTTTTCTTCTTTCTGGATTTAACGACCACTACAAGCAACTTTAAGGACTATAAGCAGTCACTTGTCTCTAATTTGTAGACATCCGTTCTAGGGAAGGGAGAGACCACGTGCTGCAAGACAAACACACCACCCGTGTCTCATTCAGGACTCGAATCCGTACCAACTTTTACGAATGGTCAATAGCAACTAGCCAGGCCCAGCACTAGGTCAATACACCATTGGCGCGGTCAAATTTCGACTATACTTGTTCTGAGTTTCTCCAAAAACTTTGGCAAAATGAAAAATTCGCCATGCAATTACAATGGTGTGCAGCCTAATTTTAATTCAGTGGATGTACCTAAGGTAAAGCATTTCACTTTTGCTAATATGTTCTCGCCATCATAGTTCTGCTTTGTCAATACAAATTACCAACATTCTACAAGATATATCCTTTTAAGACACAGATTTGAATATTTAATATCACATTTATTGAAGCACTGCAGTTTTGTGACAAAAAGATTTGCATATTTATTTTCGGTATGTATGTGTCCCCAAATAAACTACAGATTTTGGGACCCCACACCCCTTTGTCCTGAAATCGGCCTTCCGATATCTGGTCACCTTAGCTATACCCTTTCATTTTTACACTTTTTTAATAGAATGCATTTTTTCTTTACATTTTGTTACCGTTTTCGTATTTCAAACAATTTGTTAGGGTGCAATCCTTTCGCCAGAAAGCTGAAAATAATGAATCAATCATGCTACATTGAATAGATCTCACAATTGCAAAAGTTTGAGTTATTCATTAAATCATTTCAATCTTAATAAATCGTGCAATATTTAACTTTTTTAGTGCGATTTGTATGAAATTCCCCCTGACGTGTGCTTGCCTATTTTCCCTAGAATCTTCTTAGAACTGGGAACTGCAAGAATTCATAGATCGTTTTTGAATCAAAAAGATTATATATCTGATGCCAGTAAAGGAATTCAGTTTATCATTCTGTTGTCGTTTCGTTCGTTATCTCTTATCTGTAGGAATTAGTGTAAACCATCACATCCTTCCTTTATGAAGTAAACCGTACCCACTTGACTCACCTGACGAAAAGCTAGTTCTGTTGCTTGTCTGATGTTTGAAGCGGCTACCGTGTCACTGACAGTTTAAAATTTGGTTTCGGTTCAATGTCAGTTGAATGAATCCAATGGCTGCAACAGAGCTTGTGGACGACGAAAATGATTTAGAAACTCTTCTGGGTAAATTTGCTTCAAAACCATAATTTCTGAAACTATATGAGCAATGAATAAAGTGCCCTCAATGTGTTGCGATGGCCATGGCCAGTAGCATTTCATTAACAGTTTCTAAATACGTTTTCAGTAGAAATAGTAAATGTCATTTCAAACATGTTTGATGAATTTACTAAATAGGTGTAAAAGTTGACTAACGGTAGAATTAGTTTTTGCTTCCATGAAGAGTATTTTTAAGTAGTGAAAATCTGGGTTGTGATTCCATGTAACTTCTTAATGAGCGTGATTTTTATTCTGTTTGTTATAATATGGTTCTTTGAAAGAGCTTGTGTACAACGAAAATATGATAAAACGCTAGTTGCAGTCATTCCCCACATTTGGCCTGTTTCAGTATTCATAGCAAGATTGTTATCTATGGGCCTAAGCCAAAGTGCTGCTAGAGGATCATGTGTGTTTAAACTAATCACAAAAAATCAAAAGCAATTTAATATGTTGTTCTGTAATGATATGTTCAATTTGGTTGTATAATCCATAATTCTGTGTGAGAAGTTGCTATTTATTATATATCATGAAACAAAAATTACAAGAAATGTCCTGTGAGGAAGGCTGCTGCATGTATTATGATAATTTCTACCAGGACATATGGTAACTTGTATGTTTTGTTTAGGTGGCTAGAATGTTACTGTGCTAAGGGATGGGATCAAGTAATGGGCAATTTAATGATCAGTATGTGTGCAATGGTGCAGAAATTTCAGCTGCTGCAAAAACACGTGCTGTGGTTTAGAAGTTATATTGAGCTGGTGCTCCTAAGATAGACTGTTATAAACAAAATCCAGCTTCCTTTCCTTTAGCTTCGGCTATACTGTTTAGCTTGCTGTGTAGTATAGTTAGCATTAAGTGTGAGATTAACAACTAACCAAGCAAGTCTTAATGAGATATGACTGTTGTAAACATATAAAACGAGCGAAACACACAGAGTCATGTACGGTAAAAGGTTTGTTTAGCGGTAGCTTTCGGTCGTCCTATGACCTTGCGAACACCCATGATGGCCAGTCAATCGCAAGGTTGTAGGAAGACCGAAAGCTACCGCTAAACAAACCTTTTACCGTACGCAACTGTGTGTTTTGCTAGTTTTATATGTTTACGTGTTATTGTCATGTGAAGCTCGAGTTTTAAACCATGACTGTTGTATTTTTTCTCTTACTGATTTTTTTTTTGCTAGAACCAATAACTTTAGAGATGAATGACTTCTAGTCATTGATATACTAGGTAGAAAGGGTTGACTACCAAAAAAATAATGTAATGGTAATGTCATCAGGAAGTCTTAGTTCATGTTGGGGATCTTTTGTACCAAGCTTTGAATTATATACTGGTAAGTGCAGAATATTCATTTTCAGGATGATGTATTGTCCTGTTTTGTAGGATAATAAGAGTTTATGTACAATGATAAATGAATAAGTTATTAGCTCTATTATCCTGTTCTGCAAATTTTGAAGATGACAATGCCGCCCCTGTGGCGCAGTGGTCTAAGCGATGGCCTCTGATCATTCGTCTGAAAGGGGTCCGGGTTCGAATCCCGGTGAGGCATGGATGTTGTGTTTGTCTTATGGCACTGGCTCTCTCCCTTCCCTGGAACCAGTGACCCAAAATTAGGGACAGGCGACTGCTTATAGCCCATTGAGTGGTTCACAGTAATCGTTAAACCTCCAACCCCAAAAAAAAGATGACAATCTATTTTTTGGTGTAAATATGACAAGGAAGATAAGTCAGATAATATCCGAAAATTTCGTCGTCCTGAAGCGGGAATCGAACCCACGTCTCCCAGATAGGATGACGAAATTTTCAAGTTTTTGGATGTTATTTGACTTATCATCCTTGTCATATTTACACTAAAAAACGAATTGTCATCTTCAAAATTTGTATTGTATGGTATAATCCCGTATTCCATTCATGATGACACTTCGTTTCCTTGAAAAATGAGTGATTATGTATGCGAACTCATCATCATCAACCATTATCAATCCACTGCTGGATGAAGGTCTCCCCAAGTTTCTTCCACAATTATCTTTCTTGAGCCTGTCTCCTCCATGTCACTCCAGCGTACTTTACTTTTGAATTTATGTATGTGAACTACACCAGTTTAAATTGTAATTTTGTTAGTGAAATAGTGAATGTATTGAATTTTGAATCTAAATTTAACTTGTGATCAGAAGCAAAATAAGGAAAAAGATTTTTTTGCAGTAGTGTATATATGATAGCAGTGGCTTCCAGGTTTTATATCTAAAATATTCTTTCAGTGATTGCCAACATAATACAGAAATGTTTTGCTGGATAATGAATCACGACTTATGTTTATCTATAGTGGAAAGACAGCTCTTCCATTTGTACTAACAAAAATGAGTCACATGTGCAATAAGTGCACCATGGCTGGAAGTAACAGGAATTTCTATAAATGAGCAACTGGAAAAAAAAATTAGTCTGAACAACTCACATGAGAAATAAAAAAAACTATCTTTTTTTTATCTATTGTAAATTGGTAAGCAGAGAAGTATGTTCTTAACTTTTCTATTTCACACTTTAGGCATTTAATGCATTGTTGGTTATATCACTATTTTGTTTCAGCGATGCCACTAAGCTATCAACCTTAAAAATATCACTACCCCAAGATTTAGAGCTTTTATAAGGGCATATCTGGATTATCAAAATTTATGGAACCATTTTGCCTCCCCCACTCCTTGTAAATAAGTTTTGGGAAAAAGAATAATTTGTTTTGATTTTATATAATTGATGGACTTTAGAATCTTTATCACTCTGCCTTGTTTACATCAGCCAGCTCACACCAGTAGTAGATCTAGAAGCTCATTTCAAGTGGGGGAAGGGTTGCTCCAGTCTGAAAAAGACTTTGTGGAGGAACATACGCTATAAACTTGCATTGCTGCCCTTTCCTGATATCACAAATGCCTTTTTAAATTTTCTATTAAAAAGAATGCTCTAAATTTTTAAATTGGAAACTGTGAACAAGAACTGAAAAATATAAAATATATGTTCCCAATTAGGTCATTCCATGCCAAATCACCTGATTTTAACATTCAACCATACTCTACGTCTCAGATTTTTTCTTAAATATTTTGTGTAGATACCTATGAGATAACCTCAAATTAATTTTTAAACATTTGTTGGTCCAAAATTGGGCTCAGGAGAAAAAAAAATTAATTTCGATTTTCATGTGATTTAGGCTTTTAACGTCTGAGGCAAAGATTATGTTGTGACCATTTAAAAGACAAAAATAATATTTATTTTAAAAGCCTTAAAACTGTTTCCTTTTCAAGAAAATATTTACAATGGGTTGAACTTATACCAGGTACAAAACTGTGTAATATCTTTTAGAAAATTAGTATTTTCAGTGTTCACCAGACAATGACCAAGAAAGCAATATTTCAGGCAGTGAGTACGAATCAGATGACTCAAATGAACTCATTCAGAAGCTAAATGAAAGCAGTGAATTGGTAGAATGTACCCCTATTAAAGTTACAAAACGAAAGCTTAATAGAATGTGCAGTTTATATGAAAAACGAAGCTTAGCAAGTTGCAAGTAGTTTCCAGTAGATGGCAAACAAGGCTCTAAATGTTGAATCTTCATCAGGAAACAATGAAAGTGATTTATGAAAGAAGCAGAAGTGCAGGGATTTTAGTAGCCTAATGTATAAATTACAGTTAAAATTTAATAGTAAAATAAATGAAAAAGTTCAGTTATTGACTCTTGTTCCTCAGTCATGGAGTATCCCACAAACAATCGTTTTTTGTTTTGTTTTTTAAACACTGATTACTTGGTGAAATGGGTTCGAAAGCTATTGAACAAAGGAGTTGTAGGTAAAGTTGACAAAAGGGAAGGAAATACTATAAATGCTGATGTTGCTCAGAAAGTTAAGATATTTTTATTGTGAAGATGACATCAGTAGAGTTTCAGCTAATAAAAAGACTATGTTTCTTTACCGACAAAAAGTGGTAAAAGAATATAACTATAATAGTGATCCAAAATTTTATGGCGTAGAATAGAAATAAAAATTTCCAAGCTTTCGCACATCAACCAGATGGTTTTCTCAAGGAAGGTAGACTGCTAACTGCAAGCTTGATAATAGAACGGTTCAACAATTTGAACATGGTGACATGACAATAACGAATAGATACGAACATAATCAGATATTTAAAGACACTAGGCGTTATGCTCGTTTTGGTATGCGGAATCCTGGAAGGAAAACCAAGAGGCAGTCACTATTTGAAGAACTGGTTCCAAACTCGTGGCAACTCCAGTGAGACACTATCATTGCACGACTTGCTGTTGGTTATGATCTCCAAAGTTTCGTGAATGGTAGTAGATTTTGGGGTGAAGTAGGAAGCTAATTTCTTTACGTCATCCCACATAGGAGCAGCGGACTTGAGCTTGACTTCTCTGGATAGAGACATGGTTACTTTGCCGTTCTTTATGTCCCTTTTATGTTCGTTAACTCTAATTCTAAATGAACGTTTAGTCACTCCAATGTAGGATCTCGCAGATCCGTCTGGATATAATAGAGGAATGGCATAAACACCTGCTTCATTGGAAGGTGGGGACTTCTCAGTGTTTTCTTTAAGCATGGTATATAAAGATGTCGGAGATCTGATGCCAACACTGAAGTTCATCTTCTTGAGCTGATAGGAAACATTTGGTATATAATGAATTTATCCCAGGTAGCGTATCTGCGCCATTGAAAGATTAGAACGACTGGTTCGGGTTTTCTCGGTGTAGCGATGCACCAGGTTCGGGTGTATCCTGCCTCAGGCTTCAGTGGCCAGCTTGATAACGTTTCTCAATTCGCATTGTCTAGAAGGAGCATCTGAGGAGACTGCAAAGGCTCTTCGGATTCGTGAACGGAATAAAGCTGTCTTGTAGTCAGCGGGGCAGAATGAGTTTCGGAGCATCAGGTTAGCTATCGATGTGGGTTTATAATAGACTTGTTTGCGAAGGCGATTTTCTGATAATTTACTCAGTAAAACATCCAGATAAGGCAAGGTGCCATTGCATTCGAGCTCCATAGTGAAATTAATAGTAGGGTGAATATCATTGATTTTATCTAGAAAAACCGGGACCGTATCCTTTGCGTGAGGCCATATGAAGAATATATCATCCGTATATCTTAGCCAGGTAGTAGGTCTTGGGGTGATGTTCGTGAATATATATTGCTCAATTGGATGAAGTATTGCTTGCGCGAGGACGGCTGAAAGAGATGATCCCACCGGGGTGCTATTTATCTGTTAAATAGAACAGATAAATGGCGCTTTGATGGGATCATCTCTTTCAGCCATCCTCGCGCAAGCAGTACTTCATCCAATTGAGCAATATATATTCACCAACATCACCCCAAGACCTACCACCTGGCTAAGATATGCGGATGATATATTCTTCATATGGCCTCACGGAAAGGATACGGTGGCGCAGTGGTCTAAGGCGCTGGCCTCTGATCATTTGTCCGTAAGGGGTCCGGGTTCGAATCCCGGTCAGGCATGGATGTTGTGTTTGTCTTACGGCACTGGCTCTTTCCCTTCCCTGGAACCAGTGACCCAAAATTAGGGACGGGCGACTGCTTATAGCCCATTTGAGTTGCTCACGGTGGTCTTTAAACCTCCAATCAAAAAAAAAAAAAAAAAAAGGATACGGTCCCGGTTTTTCTAGATAAAATCAATTATATTCACCCTACTATTAATTTCACTATGGAGCTCGAATGCAATGGCACCTTGCCTTATCTGGATGTTTTACTGAGTAAATTATCAGAAAATCGCCTTCGTACACAAGTCTATTATAAACCCACATCTATAGCTAACCTGATGCTCCGAAACTCATTCTGCCCCGCTGACTACAAGACAGCTTTATTCCGTTCACGAATCCGAAGAGCCTTTGCAGTCTCCTCAGATGCTCCTTCTAGACAATGCGAATTGAGAAACGTTATCGAGCTGACCACTGAGGCAGGATACACCCGAACCTGGTACATCGCTACATCGAGAAAACCCGAACTAGTCATTCTAATCTTTCTATGCAGCAGACACGCTACCTAGGATCAATTCCTTATATACCAAATGTTTCCTATTAGCTCAAGAATGCGCTCAAGAAGATGAACCTTAGTGTTGGCATCAGATCTCCGACATCTTTATATACCATGCTTAAAGAAAACACTGAGAAGTCCCTACCTTCCAATGAAGCAGGTGTTTATGCCATTTCCTCTACTATATCCGGAGGGATCCGCGAGATACTACATTGGAGTGACTAAGCGTTCATTTAGAATTAGAGTTAATGAACATAAAAGGGACATAAAGAACGGCAAAGTAACCATGGCACTATCCAGAGAAGTCAAGTTCAAGTCCGCTGCTCCTATGTTGGATGATGTAAAGAAATTAGATTCCTACTCCACCCCAAAATCTACTGCCATTCACGAAACTTTGGAGATCATAACCAACAGCAAGTCGTGCAATGATAGTGTCTCACTGGAGTTGCCTCGAGTTTGGAACCAGTTTTTCAAATAGTGACTGCCTGTTGGTTTTCCTTCCAGGATTCCGAGTGCCAAAACGAGCATAACGCTTTGTGTCTTTGAATATCTGATTACGTTTGCATCTATTCGTTATTGTCATGTCACCATGTTCAAATTGTTGAACCGTTCTATTATCCAGCTTGCAGTTAGCTGTCTACCTTCCTTGAGAAAGCCATCTGGTTGATGTGCGAAAGCTTTGAAACTTATTTCCATTCTACGCCAAAAAATTTTGGATCACTAGTACAGTTATACTATTTAAGTACAAATGGTGTATTGTTCCTTGTAATTAAATAGTGGTAAAAGAGAGTTGAAAACAATGAGACTAATATTACATAATTTAAAAGATGTCTACGTATTATTCAAGGAAAAGAATCCTGAAGAAGGAAATAGTTTTACAAAGTTTTGTGAACTGTAAATGCAAATAGTCGTAGGATTCATTCAGTGGTATATGTACCTACTATCAAAATGTTAAACTCATGATGCAAAGTATACATTTAAGCATTACATATTAAGAACTTCTCCTAAAACTTGTGTGAAACCTGCAGTCAGAAGAATGCATGCTTTATTGTTGTCCTGAAAGCTCTGATCGAGATTTTCGTATGGGGTCGGATTACTTTGAAACTAAAGAAACAGTTGTGTTTAAACAGTGGCTCCACACTGACTTATCATCCCTTGAAACTTTAGTAAAACCAGTTGATGAAGCATTTGTTAATTTACTGGTTGCAAAAATAGTACAGTTAACAAAGCCCCATTTTATGGTCAAGTCAGAGTCAATGCTTAAAGCAAATGAAAGCAGGTTTGGATGATCAATGTTGTTTGATTTTAGCAGACTTTGCAGAAAATAACACCTGCATTGTGCAAGAAGCTATTCAAGGTTTTCACTGGCATAACATTCAGGTTAGATTACACCCATTTTTAATCTACTATTGGGTTGATGCATCAGTTCATGCCGTTTTTTTCACTGCACTACAGGAATGTATTACATCAGAAGGGAAAACTGAATCAATCAACTATGTATCCCCCCTTCCCTCCCATTGTTCACGATGGTGTCCCAACATCTGGATAGGTCTGCTGTGCCATTCTTGAAAAAACATGCAGGTTTTGCTGCAAAGAAATCATCAAGGAAATTCTGCAGATCAACATCATTGTTGAACGTTCTGCCTTGGAGTGTATTCGACAGAGATCGGAACAAATGACAGTCTGAAGAGTAATAGGCTGGATGTGGATCAATGGCCATTTTGGTTATGTTTGCACTGTGAAGGTGTGTGTTATGTTGGATAAGGACACCATGGCACCGATGTGGCCATTTCTACTGAATTACTTCCTCCACACAGTGGAGTTGCTCACAATAGAGTGCAGTGTTGATGGCCCGATTCCTCGGCAACATTTCTCATTGAATAATGTTTTCTATATCCCACCAGACACACAGCATGATCTTCGCAGGATGAAAGTTATGTTTTGGACGTGGTGTGGGCATCTTGTTTGAGCTTAACCATTCCCTCCGATGCCTGAAATTCATGTAGAAGCACCACTTTTCATCTCCAGTAACAATACGTGACAGAAAGGGTTTGTGTTGTTGAGAACATTCATGATAACTGGCGAGCAAGGAACCACATATGGCATCACGCTGATTCTTGTTATCCTTGGTGAGAGTGTAAGGCACCCAAGACCCCAATTTCTGGACCTGTCGCACCACTGTGGCCTGATCACAGTCCATCTCAGTGGCCAATTCACATGTGGTTTGACATGGATCCAAGTGGATGAGATGGTTCAAACGATCCTCATCAAAGTGAGATGGACTACCTGAGCATGGAGAGTCGTTAAGGTCAAAATTGCCACCTTAGAACCGCTCAAACCATTTGCGGGCTATCCTCGGAGCAATAGCATCCTCCCCATACACAGCACAGTTTTGCCAAGTAGCCCCGGTGACTGTGGATCCCTTGTTAAACTCATAGAGGAGCAGATGTCAGAAATGTTCATTTCTCACTATTTGACACTCCATACTTCCGGACCTGAAAACCAAAACACAATTAACCACATTCACACAACACAATATGATTTAGATATACGATATTACTGGCTACATTTTGATATACAACTGGCCATCTGCACTGTAACTGCTGACCTGGGAAATACTCATGAAATAAAACGGCATGAATTTATCCATCAACCCAATACACATGTGAATGCGAACTGAAATCTAAGTCCATATGCTTCATCAGTGACTGCCTTAAACATGACACTACAGCTTTTTTCACATTCCAGAAGTCACGTTTACATGAGCCAAGAATGCCTGCTTTTAACAAATGTAGTTTATTTTAGTGATGATAATTCAGCACAATACAAGAACTACAAAAACTTTATTAATTTGTGTTGTTATGAAGAGAACTATGGCATTTCTTTGCCACTAGCCATGGTAAAAATGCATGTGATGGAGTAGGGAATAATGAAGGGCCTTGTGCCACAAGAGCAGGTTTTCAGAGAACTGTTGAGAAACAAATTTTGAATGTACAAGATTTATTTGAATTTGCTTCCAAAAACATAAAGGGAATTCAAGTGTTTTTCACACCGTCAGCTGAGGTGGGTGCAAGCAAAGAGTTCCTGAAGGGACTGTATGATAATTCATTATCAATAGGAGGCACCAGAGCGAACCACTTCTTCAAACCAGCGGACAAAAGAACCCTTTTGGTGAAGCAGGTTTCAGTTTCTGACAAATCTTTTAAAGCCACTGTTAGTGATAAAATCAAAGAACTTGTCAATATTATTCCAGAAAAGTTTTATGCAGTTATGTATGACAGTAAGTGGTGGATTGGGAAATTACTCGACAGCTGTGTAGAGAAAAGGAATGCTAAAGTTCAGTTTATGCATTTATCTGGTCCTTCACCAACATACATTTGGCCAACTAAAAATGATTGTTGCTGGGTGCCCTATGAAAATATATTCAGAGAAGTTACAGTTCCATCATCATGAACTGTATCAGGAAGGACATGTCAAAGGTATAGGTGCAAATTAGCACTCACCACTCGCCAGATGGCGATTAACTGGCAACTTTGGTGATTACATTTATATTAGTGGTTGCCAGTTTGGCCATTTGTTATTTTTAGGACCAATTTACAGAAGTATAATAATTCAGAAGTAAAGGTTAAAAAAAGTGTAGCCAGTCCTAACTAGGGATGGCAAAAAATCTCAATGTTTTTGAACATTGAAGTTTTGCCACTGATAATCAATGTTTAAACCTTGATGTTGCAGAACCCTTTTAGTGTGACGTGGTCGATTCGGCATGCGCGTGTTGTGCTTTTTTTAAAGCACGGTGGGCTGAATGATCAGCTCTCGATTTTGACCCGAGTAGTTCCCAAATCAGATAGTAGATATTGGCGTGAATGATCATGTCATTTACCATAATTTTCGGACTAAGGGCCGCAGGTGAGAAATTTTGCGATCTTGGAAGCAAAAGTTGCCGTAAGGGCCGCACCTGTGAAGTCATGGTGCTGCTCAGAAAACTAAATTATCTTCCTTATTTTCATGAATTAACTCACACCCAATGTGATTATATGTATACTTCAAAGGCTAATTATTCAACTCAGTGTCGATCTGCTTTATGCACTTATTTTTTCATACTGGCAAAAGCTTTTATTTATACATTTTTTATTAATCATGCTAATGATGTTATTTGTTTGCCTTTATTAAATGCTCAAAACCATTTATGTAATCAATATAAATCACAGTTAATCTTAAGACTCCTGTTAGAATATCGCATTGCTTGTAAAACCGCACAATTGTCTAAATTCCATTCAATGTGGATGTCTGCTACAGGATGGTTCTCTGTTCACCGCAATAGAATCCATCTTAGAAGTAATTAACTTATAAATTATCGCTTGTAATGCTTTCGATTAATGTTTTCTTTAATAATATGTCCCTTCTATGTTTGTTATGCTTTTTTTTTCTCATCTACAGATGTTTTTGTTAGAATGAAGTTGCTTTACGCTTCCTTTTACCAGCTGTCTCGCACGTGTTCACGCAACTCCCCGCCAACACTTCGAAAAACGGTGTCTCCGCTTTCTCACTTTTTTTCTTTCAAGTGGTACCTACTTTCATTTACTGTGCTTTGAGCTCCGCTTTTTATGAATGGAAAAGCTCTCCCTTTTTTTCTTTTGCGTTTGTGAAGATTTTATCTTCAGCCAAGTATTAAATTAATTACCCATTGTTAACATCAGATGATAATGCTACAGCGCTTATTAGTGAGAAAGCATTTCTAGCCGAAGCCTTCAACTTCCACTATCATCAATCAACAAAAAATTAAAAAAAAAAAAAAAAAAAAAAAATTGAAGCAAAACTCGGGAGCACAGAGCCAAGAAACACCTGTATCGCATGCCAGATTAACCAAGAAGAATGAATAGAATTTGTCTTTCCATCCCGCCAGTATTGTTTGGAATAAGTAACTGCTAATGGAATCGTCCTGGGGCAGGCTTTTGCATTGTTCATGTTCTTAAGCTTTTGTTCAGGGAAGTGCCCATCAAACCGGTCTCCCCACCCCAGAGCAAGGCAGGCCCGGTAAATTTTGCACAAGAGTAGAGTAATTATCTCCAGTCCTTGCTGAATCAAGATGGGAACAATTCCATCATAGCCAGGTGATTTAAATGGTTCAAAAGAATTAATGGACCACTTAATCCTAGAATAATTGACCACCTCCCTGGCAACCCTCCAGTCCTCCTTTTTGCACGTCGGTGCTCAAGGCCAGCTGTGCGTACGCCAGTGGGGTCAATTATACTTGAATCTGGTAAGTGTACATCTAGCATTTCTGTTAGTGTTTCTTTACCAGTTTTTGTGAAGCTCCCATCAACCAATTTGATGGTGTTCAGGCAATTTGCATTGTCCTTAGCCATGATTTTCATAAATCTGGCAGTACTGGAAGTATCTGAAATACTTCCACAGAAATCTCTCCAAGAGGCTCTTTTTGCCTCTCTAATTGCTTTGTTGTACTGTATGAGGGTAGTCTTCTATACCGTCCACTCACCAGTACGTTTGGCTTTATTAAAAAGCCTTCTAGTTTTGCCTCTAAGACTGCTAAGCTGTTTATTCCACCAAGGAACTTGCCTTGGTAAGCTAGCAGTCTTGGCCTGACAGTTTTGGTGGTAAGATTCGAGAATAGACCGTAGCAACTAGTCAACGGCTAACTCGAGATCTAACACCGAGCGCATGCTAAATTCCATGCCTCCAATATGTGCCGCCAGATCTTCCCTGAAGCCAATCCAATTGGTCCTTCTGGGATTTCTAACTTGTACCAGCTGTTGTCTTACATAGGCAACTGAAAGGCAAATATATTTATGATCAGACAATGAAGGTTCACTAGATACATGCCATTTAATAATGCGGTCAAACATGTTAGCACTACAGAGGGTGAGGTCAATGACTTCACTTCTATTAGAAACAATAAAAGTGGGCTCATTGCCTCGATTAAGAATATAAAGTTTAGTACTTACCAAATATTCCAAAAGGTTGTCCCCTTCTCTGTTGCAGTCGCTGCTCCTCCACATGATATGGTGAGCATTGGCATCACAGCAGATGATGAGGCGTCTTCCACCTGTCTCACAGAAGTGGACAAAATCTCTTACCTCCTGGGAAGGAGGTGGTTCAGGTTCATCAAATGGTAAGTATGCAGAGACGGCAAACAGCACTTCTCTGCCACCATCAGATGACATAAAAAGTGTAATCACGGTTGTGTCACCTATGGTAAACTCAGGAAGTGGCATAGCATGATGTCTTTTGCTCACCAGTATACAGGTCCTTGGTCTCCTACTTGATGTATTATAGAAGACGGTAAAGCCTGCTCCTTGTAAGCCCAGGATCTTCCCATTATGTATCCATGGCTCTTGAATAAAAGCCAGATCAACATCCTCCGCAGCCAGTCTGCAGCACAAAGCAGCAGATGCAGACCGACTATGGTGAAGATTGATCTGGATACATTTCATACAGTTCTCCATTGTGAGATAGGCATGGAGACTAAGTGGTAGAAGGATCAGCCGGGTCAGAATCCACCCAGTGGGTGCTGAAAACCAGCTCCACACCTTCATGGACACCACCCAGGTCGATCACATCCACCTCCTCAGTCACCTCCCCTCCCCCACCCACAACTAGACCTGAGTCCTTCCCTGCTTCCAGACCATGGCCACGGGAAGACAATGCAGTTGTTTCTGGCTCCACAACTGCAGAATGAGGCTCTTCCATTTCTGTGTCCTCCTTTGAAGTGCTAGGGCCCTGAGGGTCATGTAGTACTTTAAATTGACCCTCATCGACCCCAGTGTAGGCAGTGAACCTGGCTTCAGCAATGGCTTTAGCCGATTCCCTGTCTACCTGGAAAATCCACCTGGCGGCCTTAGGATCTTGTACCTGATCCAACACCTTCCAGTGGTTTGTATGCAAATTGCTGTTGTAGAGGACGTTTGGATCCTTGGTCCAAATATCCCTTGTCCTGAAGGCAACCTTGATTGGTTTTGGAAGATCACTGGCCCTCATCACCTTGAGCCCAGTGCCGTTCAAAACCTTATCATTTTTTTCAAAGGCTGATGTTAGCCATTGCCCTGTTCCCTCGTTCTCACAAAGGTAAACAAGAGCTCCAGAGTTCAGGGAAAAGCTCTTGATGCGCAGTAGAGGCTCTTTTACTTGAGAACCATCCACCCACCTCAAAAGCTCCTCCTGAATTGTCCCAACTTCACTGACATCAAGCCACTCGTTTGGGAAGTTTTCCTTCACGATAGCCATCCTAACAGTGGAGACAGCCTCACCATAAGTGCTGGGACGAGACTCGTCCCTACTCCTTTTGGTCGGCTTCCTCACATCTGGAGAAGGGGTAGAGAGAACAGATCTCTGCCTCTTGCCTTTCTTGTCCACCACCCGTGGAAAAGTATCTACTGATGTAGGTCCCACTGAACTCGACTCCTTGTCAGTTTGACCCTTCATCTGCCTTGCTAGCTTCCTTCTGATGTTGCGCTTAGCAGTCTTGCTAAGTCGCAACCCTTCCTTGCTGTTACCATCCTCACTAGTAACCACAGACTCTTTTAATAACCCTGTATTACCTGCTGCCTCCAGATGTCTTGTTTGCTTTTGCGAAACAACATCCCCAGCCTTAGCCTGAGAGGTGTTCCCAGAGCAACTGGGCCTCACCTCAGGATCAACAGATCCCGGCCTTGGCTGGGAAGATGCTGCTTTTTAGGTTGGGTACTGACTAAGTCAGACCCTAACCCAGGGTTTGTTGTAGCCAAAAAGTTTCCATATTTGGTCCCACGAAACTGGAGGAAAATAAAAGGTCACCACCCGGTAATCCTCCTATCCCTGGTGGAAGGCTAATTACGACAGGGTTTCGCCTGGTGCCCTGAATGGTCGTTAACGATGCTGATATTTTACTACCTCAGTTCCATTCAGCCCTCAGCATGATACCTCACACCTTGGCTTAGGTAGACCAGAGCCTCAGTTAGCCAGCATGTTTCGGACACTCCAAAGAGAAGAGCTACTGTGAATCACAGCACTTAATCCACCTGTTTCCACCACCCCACGACGAGGACGTTGAGGTTGGTTTTCTGGGGGGCTTCTCATAGGTATCTATAAATAAAAATAAAAAATTTGAAAACATCTGAGACATGAGACGCACATGGTACCAGGTGATTTGGCGTGGAATGACCCAATTCAATTACTAATGATGCCAGACAACACAATACCAAAAAAGAAAACAGAACAAAGCTCATCCATTGCTTTTCATGATCAAACAAAATTTCTTTTCACTTCTATTCTCATCTTTCTCTGCTTTGTGAATCTCTAGTTTTTTTGTTTTTTTTTATTTGTGTTTTTGTTGTTTTCTGCTGAAGCTAGAACAGAACATTTTATATCCCAACTAAGTATAACTGACATGGTGAGAATTTTTGTATATCTTATTTTTTCTATGTGTTTCACTTTTCTTCTTTATAACTGCTGTTCTAATAAAAAAATCCTTCATAAAATTTATTGCATTACATTCTTGATGAAATTATCTTTCCATTGATATAAAATTTTATGGTATTACTCCAAGAAAAAGTGGTGTTATGAGCCATCAAACCTCAAAAATACTCTATTTCCTAAAGGTTTCCACAATTTTGGCCACTACTGTAGATGGACATAGCCAAGGATATAACTGACAGAAGGTCACAAAGGTAGATCAGTATCTTACGCAGGAAGTTCACATCTTTATTTTTTAAAGTTCTGGAATGCTTGTATTGTAGAAAACAGAAGTAAATGATAAAATAAAATTATAGCATTAGATCTCAACTGCAAAGTAAATGTCTTCAGTTTGTGTTTTGTTAAACTCTGAATTTCTATTTTGCGCCTTGTGTTTTAAATCTACACCCTTTGCCAAAAAAATCCCTGAAACACCCAGAAGGAATCATCCAGTTGAGATGAAAATTGGTATGTGCAATGTACATGTATAGGAAAGTAGATTATAGCAATACCAGAGCAGTTGGGCCATTTATTCAAATAAAATAGCTACATGAGTGAAACAAGTCAGTTCATCGTAGCGCCACCTCTGGCTTGGATACAAGTGATTACACATTGTGGCTAGACACATACAGCTAACGGATACTGTCCTGAGGTGTAGCATGCTAGATGGTGTCCAAATTACGGGCCAGTTCGCTGACATTCCGTGATGGGTGTAGGTGGTGCCCCGTTGTGTTCTATCAGTGAGAGGTCAGGTGATCAAGCTGGCCATGAAAGAGTGTCGACATTATGGAGTCAAGTCTGGGAGAGCCATGCTGTGTGTGGCGAAGCATTATCCTGTTGAAAAATTTCTCAGTGATGCTATGACAGTAATGGTAACACATCAGGTCATAGAATGACATCGATGTACCATTGAGCCATGAGGGTGGTACAGAGGACTACCAAGGGTGTCCGGTTATCGTAGCATAGGAAATGGCTCCCCAGATGGTCACTCTTGGTGTGAAAGTTGCGTGCTGTTCTACAGTAAAGGCAGGATCCGTGCACTGGCCGTCTCGTCTCAGGACATGTATGCACTGGTCACTGGTGCCAAGTGCAAACTGTGACTCATCACTCAAGACAACACAACAGTAGTGAACACTATCCCATGTTAATTGGGCCCGACGCCACGGGAACTGGAACCGGCGATGCTCGCTGGTCAGTGTTAGGCGGCGGAATGGCCTCCTTGAATGTTGTCCCCAGGCTGCTGGACATCTGGCAAAGGTCCTGATGGCCACTTCCTTACCTGTAGATGACACAACATGCCTTTGGATGGTTAAAAGCTATGAATTCTGTTCTGTTCATATGGCTCTTACAATTGCTGAATGCTCACATTTTGTCACTACCCTCTGCTGTCCACTGCTCATATGCCACTGGGCTGTGTCTCCTTGACACATTGGCACTAACATCATCTGATTACTGCATCGCTCTGATCCAAATGCCTGGCAATACAGCAACTTGTAAATGTTTCACTGCCACAAATGGGTGCCACTTTTGGCACTCCTTCATATGTGCGGTTTTAGTCATGTATGACCATTCCTGAAAAATATGATTTCACTGATAAAGAAAGAGTGCCTAGGAGGAGCAAAGTTAGAGGTGGCTGGAAAACGAGAGGGGAAAATATGAAGGACAGTGACTTCTTTAATGGTGTGGATCTGTCATCTATCATGCAATCACATAGCTTAATTATACTTGATCATGAATGGAATACAGGATTACACCATACAATACAAATTTCAAAGATGACAATCCATTTTTTGGTGTAAATATGACAAGAATGGTAAATCAGATGATATCCGAAAACTTGAAAATTTCATCATCCTGGAGCAGGAATCGAATCCATGTCTCCCAGATAGCGACCGGGTATGCTAACCACTACACCACCCAGAATGACCAAATCTCAAGTTTCTGATTAATTTGAATATAACCACCCCCGTAGCAGAATCGCGGCGATGGGCGACGTACATCGCAGATTTTATTTTTCGCCTACAAACAAAAACGATATCCCCCAAACTCCTGTTAAATCCTCACTTTTTCCGTCTTTCAAAAATTTTTGAAAACGGAAGTTTAGACTGAGTAAGATTTCTCCCGTAATAATTTTTCTTTTTTTTTTTTCTTTTCACGTTTCATCTGTCCGTTATTTTTGCTAAACATCATTTTATTGCATAGCAGCAAAATTTCCGAAAACGGAAATTTGGACGGAGCCATGTAATCTTGCACTCTTTTTCTCACGATGTAGCCTTTGCCCCGCATGATTGTTGAACATCGTTTTATTACACTGTATATAAATGTTTGCATTTAAGATTGGAAATGAAGAAAAATTTCGATAAACGGAAGTGATTGAAAAATCGAGGCAAAAAGTTTCGACAACGGAAGCTAAAGGCAGCAGAGATTTCTCCCATAATCGTCTTTTCTTTCCCGCGGTGTTTTCCCTTCATTGTATTATACAGGGTGATTCATAAAGAAGTATACAGTTTCTAGATGCTGTAAAACAGTAACAGTTGAAGACACGGACCACAACTGTGAACTGTTAGGTAGATGTACTCATAAAGTTTGTGTCCCACTACTGAGGGAAATGACGTAGGCAATAGCGCGCGTGTCACTTGACTAGTCAGTAAAAATAGCAGTGTCTGCAGTAGTGAAGGCATTTTGTGTTCTTGAATTGAAAAAAACGGAATCTGTAACTGTTGTGCGACAACATTTTCAATCACGATTCGGAAAAGAACCTACAACCAGAAAATCTATCTAGGATTGGCATAAAAAATTTGAAACTACGGGCTGTTTCTGCATACTTAAAAGTCCTGGATGACAGTGTGTATCAGAAGAAGTCGTCGATAGTGTTTGCACCACCATTCAACGAAGCTGGGGAAAATCTACGTGGAGGGTGAGTCGTGAAGTGCAGATTTCACAGCCCACTGTCTGGAGAATTTTGAGAAAGAAGCTGAAAATGATTCCATACAAAGTGCAGATGTTGCAAAATCTCACTGCACTTGATTCAGATATCTTACCTCGCGTTTGGGTGGAAATAGATTACCAGCTCAATGTGTGTCGTGTGACTAAGGGTGCACACATAGAGCATCTGTGACTGTCTCTAAAAAAACTTAAAACATTCCCCTACAATTCTGTTACAGGTACCATAAAATATCTTACATTGTTCTTGTTTTATAGTGCGTTGAAACTGTATACTTCTTTATGAATCATCCTGTGTATTATATCATTTAATTACATTAATGTTTGTATTGAAGATCGAAAATGGAGAAAAAAATTCCGAAAACGGAAGCAGAACAGAGCGAAAATTTCTCCCGTAATTTTTTTTTCGCGGTGTTTTCCTTGCACTGTATTATTGTTTAAGTACCATTTAACTGCATGAATGTATGTATTTAAGATCAAAAATGGAGAAAATTTTTCCAGAAGCGGAAGAAGGACGGAGCGAAGATTTCTCCCGTAATCATAATTTTTTATTCTCTAGTGATGTTCCATCTGTCCTGTATTTTTTGTGAAATATAATTTTATCCCATAAATCTTTGTGTTTCAGATGGAATATGGAGGCAAAATTCTAGGCACAGAGGGGAAAATGTTTTGATCTTAGTTATTGCGATTGCTGTAGTACCTAGACTAGATGTTTTGTTATTTCAGGTAGAAGACATATAAGGTGGATACTTTCCTATTTTTTTTTTTTTAAATCTGTACCCGTGAAAATATTTATTATTTTTTCTCATCTAGTAGCTATCTTGCTCAGTGATCACCCGTAGATTTATTGTGGCACAATGATATCTGTCGCAGACTGATGAACTTTCTGCTATAGGGTAACCACCACAGGATTCGCTAGGCGAAGCAACTGGCAATCATGTTTAGTGAATCTGGAGGTTAAGAATCCTATCCCGTGATTGTGCGGAGGAACAGATAAATCATGAATGGGATACGGGATTACACCATACAATGCAAATTTTGAAAATGACCATCCGTTTTTTAGTGTAAATATGACAAGGATGGTAAGTCAGGTAATATCTGAAAACTTGAAATTTTTGTTTTTACATGTCATTTGCTTCAACTAGTGAATCCCGTGATGGTTATATTCAAATTAATCGGAAACTTGAGACTTGGTCATTCTGGGTGGTGTAGTGGTCAGCATACCCGGGCGCTATCTCATCCGGGAGACGTGGGTTCGATTCCCACTCTAGGACGACGAAATTTTCAAGTTTTTGGATATTATCTGACTTGCCAACCATGTCATATTTACACCAAAAAACGAACTGTCATCTTCGAAATTAATTATACTTGTTTTCCATATTTCTGCAATTGATTTTTCAATTAAAAAAATCAAGCAATTATTGCATTATGAATTTTTAATCTGGGTAACATTTTGTAGACACTACACATTTAATGTGTCTGTATGCAACCCCTTTTCCCTTTAAAAGAAGTTATATTTATGTGGGGATACTGAATGTTGTCGGGTTGACAAAGTAATGCATATTTTCTGTCTTAACTTCAGGTATTCCGCAATTATCTATACTAGAGACCCAGTTGCAGAATTTTGCTAAGCTGTCTGCAACACAGATATTAGAAACCCAAAATTAGTCTGCGGACACTCGCCCCTACCCACCCCGCAGGCCCTGAAGTATATATGTCTGTCTTTCATTCCTTGCCACAGTCAGCAAGCTTTGATCAGCTGTTGTTTTACTTTTGAGGGCTTATCTGGCCCAATTTTAGAATTAATATGCGTTAAGATTTTTGCTGCTCAGTGAATCTATGCATCCTTCCAGTGCTTATGTATGGTGCAGAGACGTGGACCTTAACTAAAAGAGACATACAAAGGCTGCAGACAACTCAAAGTAGCATGGAGAGGTGCATGCTTGGTGTAACCAGGAGAGATAAGAAGAGGAACTGGTGGATCCGAAAAATGACAAGAGTGGAAGACATCATGATCAGAGTTAAATCCCTGAAATGGCAATGGGCTGGACATACTGCCAGAAGAACAGACCATCGATGGACAGCCGAAATTTTAGATTGGATTCCAAGGATCAGGAAAAGACCCAGAAGAAGACCACATGGGAGATGGGTGGATGAAATTCGAAAGTATGTGGGAGTGACATGGAGGAGACTGGCACAAGACAGACCGTTGTGGAGGAAACTTGGGGAGACCTTCGTCCAGCAGTGGATTGATAATGGTTGATCAATGATGATGATGATATACATCCACCTCCAACAAAAATTCTTGTTATATAAACTAGTATATTCAGCCCCCACAACAAAAATTCCTGGGTGCACCACTGAGTGATGATGTTGCTCTTTTCATATAATCACTTTCTATCTTACACGCAATGTAAACAAATAAAAAGTAACTAACATTGGAATTTCATTTTTCAAATACCAAATCGAATAAAAATTAAATGCTGTATTTGCTCGGACATCATTAAAAAAGGTAATCGCCAATATTTTTGCCAAAACATTTTATCCATCGCCAAAATGATTTTTTTCACAAATTGCGAAGAATGCAATTGGCAATGCGTCCCCTATATACACTACTGGTCACCCAAAATGCAACACCAAAAAGGGCACGAGATAGCAAAGCCAGATTTACTGGACACATAACAATAGATACAAAGATGAAACGATTGAGCTTACAGGCCCGTGCGACTTGCGGAACACGCAGACATCAATAGTTCGTGTAGCCCTCATGGCTGGCAGTAACGGCCGCTACACGGCGCGGCATCGAACGAAAGAGGCTTTGGATGTGGGCTTGGGGTATGTCGGTCCAGGCTGCTTCCATGTGTTGCCACAGTTCATCAGGCGTAACCGTGGGCGGTGCTTGCCGGGCCACTCGGTTGCCGATCAGTGACCAGACGTGTTCGATGGGCGACATATCGGGAGAACTGACGGGCCACGGCAGCAGTGACACCTGGTGGGCCGTGAAGAATTGTTGCACGATGCGTGCCACGTGCCGGCGCGCATTGTCCTGTTGAAACGTGGCTGCTGGCAGGTCCTGCCGGTAAGGGAGTACTACGGGCTCCAAAACGTCGGAGATGTAGCGGTGGCTGTTGAGTGTGCCAGTGATGCATGGCAGAGGGGTGCAGGTGTCATATCCAATTGCGCCCCAAACCATAACGCCAGGCGACGGACCGGTATGGTGATGCATAATGCAGGCATCGTACAGTCTCTCGCCGCGGTGCCGCCACACGTGGATCCGACCATCATGGTGTTGCAGGCAGAAGCGGGATTCGTCGGAGAAGACAATGTCGTGCCATTCCGTAGTCCAGGTGCGGCATTCAACGACCCACTGCCGCCGCACTCGCCGGTGGTGTAAAGTCAATAGTAGTCGGAGCAATAGGCGGCATGCGATAAGTCCCCACTCCTGCAGACAACATCGAACGGTACGTGCTAACACAGGTTGTTGAGCAACACACCCTAATTCCTGCGCTAACGTTCGTGATGTGTCGGTGCGAGCCGTCAATGCCCGCCGCACTACATGCCGGTTCTCTCGTTGAGTGGTGTGCCACCGCTGCAGCAATCCCTCACGTTGGTCCGTCCGTCCGTCCGTCCGTCCCTCCTGCAACCACGGAATCCATACTCGCCTCACTGTGGCTGGATGTCGTCCCACACAGGCGCCGATGTCTTGGTACGATAAACTGCTGTCGCGATAAGCCACTATTCGTCCTCTGTCGAACTCCGAAACGTGCTGGAATGACTGCCGTATTCTGCGATGAGGCATGAGAAAGCTTCCCACGCACAGGTCCAGTAGCACAAAACACTTCCACTACTTACACCCCGCCTTCTGTGCACCCTTCTTATAGTGCTTCTCGGTGGCATGCCGGGCGCACATGATTTGCAGATGCCCTGCAATGCTAATCGTTTGCATGTCCTCTCGCGGGCGACGCATGCTGCAAATTTCAGGCCAATCGGATGCTTCCTTCTTGGTGTTGCATTTTGGGTGGCCAGCTTTTTGTCATGAGCTCGTATATCACCATCAACAACTACAGTCCACTGCTGGATGAAAGTCTCTACAACTGTCTGTCTTGAGCCAGTCTATTGCATGTCACTCTGGCATTCTTTCAAATTTCATGCACTTACCTCCCATGTGGTCTTCTTGGTCTTTTTCCTGTCCCTGGGTATACAGTCTAATATTTCAGTTCTCTATCAGTTGTCCATTTTTGTAGCAGTATGTCCAGCCATTTCAGGGACTTCAATTTGATCATGATGTCATCCATTCTTGTCATTTTCCTGATCCATGAGTTCTTGAGTTCCTCATCTTATCTTTCCATGTTATACCAAGCATGCATCTCTCCAGGCTTCTTTCAGTTGTCTGCAGTCTCTGTGTGCCTTCTTTTAGTTAAGGTCTGTGTCTCTGCTCCATACTCAAGAACTGGAATGATGCATTGATTAAACACTTTATTTTAAAGACACAACAGTAAATTGCTCTTGAAAATTGTACTGTTCTTCCAAATGCTCTCTTATCAAGTTTTGTACATCAGTTAATTTCTTCATCAGTGAGTTTCTTGCTTGATATCTGTTGCCCAAAGATTAAAAAAATTATATATATAAAAGTGTTTAATTAATGCATCTTTCCAGTTTTTTTACTTGTGGATTAGAGATATAGTCTTTAACTAAAAATCCATACAGAAGCTTAAAACAACATAAAAAAGCATGGAGAGATGCAGGTTTGGTGTAACCAGGAAAGACAGGAAAACCAATTCTTGGATCAGGAAAATGACAGTTGTTGATGGCATCATGATCATAGCAAATACCTTTAAATGGCAATGGACTAGACATATTGCTTAAAGAACTGATAAGTGTTGGGCAACTGGAATTGTTGACTGGGCACGGGCACCATGGGACAGAAAATGACACAGAAGAAGACAACATGAGAGACTACTGGATGAAATTTGAAAGCATGAAGGAGAATGGCTAAGGACAAAGAGACTTGGCAAGGCATTCATCCAGCAGTGGATTGATAATGATATTAACATTATCAATCCACTGCTGGATGAAGATCTCCCCAAGCCTTTTCACAACTTTTTGTCATGAGCTAGTCTCCTCCATGTTACTCCAGCATGCATTCAGATTTCATCCACCAGTAGCCCATGGGCTTCTTCTGGGTCTTTTTCTGTCCCTTGTTATCCAGTCTGCAATTTCAGATGGCCAATTGTGGTCAGTTCTTCTAGCAATATGCTCAGCCCATGTTCATTACTTCAGTGACTTTTAGATGTCATACAGGCTACACTGATGAATATTTCCATTACTTAATGTTTTGATAAAAAGTTTTATCTCTACTGTTTGGAATGCCCTAAAGATGGCACCAATTTTCCTTCCTTTGCTGCTTGCGTAAGTTAGTCTGTCTCACAGTGACCATTCCACAGAAAGATGAATAGCATGTCGCTCTGGAAGTTATGAAATAGCCTTTTATGCTGCCATCCTAGTTTGAGTTCTGTGCCCAAGAAAATTGAAACAAATCAGATTCTCACAACAAAATTTAACCCAATTATATAAACTCATATGCAGGGCTAGGATTTTTATGATTTTGCATTGTTTTTCTTTTCTTGGAAATACTAAAATGCTGTTCAAGTTTATGCAAATGTGTTTCATACAAAACTAAGCTGATTTAAGCACCTTTGTTATACTGTATAAGGCATTTTTCTGCATTTTCCCCTGATTTTTATGCAATATGGCTTTTTTTTCAAGTCATTTTAAGCCATTAAAAATGAGCTGAAAAAAAAAAAAAAGCCATATTATTTTTTGATCATTTTAAGGGCATTAGTCTGCTATTTTTGAGTCATTATTTTGCATATTTCAGTATTTTTAATAAAAAGGACAATTTGGGATGAATTTCCCTGAAACTTCATTTTTTCCTGAAAGCCAGAAGCCAGACTGAAAAAATCAGGGGTAGTGCTCATGGTTAGAACATCTGTACACACATCAGAGCAAACAGTGGCATCATGATGGCTGTAAAAGCACTTCAATCCCTCCCCTGTCCCTTCCTTCAAGCCAGTGATGAGTTGTTCTCCCACTTGGAGTTTGGCCGTTGCTATTGTGTTGAAAGGCGAGGTTTGGTGTGTTGCAGGGTACATTTTTGTCTTTTTCTTTTATAGGTCATATTATTTGTTAACAAAAGAAAGATTCAGTTTGGTGCAAAAAACTAAAACATTAAGTTGTATTTTTCAGAGATTTTTTTTTTTTTTCAAGCAGGGCATGTTTTGGGACAATAAAGTTTTAGTTTGGCACAGAAATTTTAAAACAATGAAGTTCTATTTCTTGTTAATTCTTTGTTTTGTTCTATAGGTCATGTGTTGGTTAGTAAAATAAAGAATTTCAGTTGACACAGAAATAGCCAACAGATTAAATTATATGTTTTAGATTCGTTTTGCGTTGTTTCATGCACCTCTTCTTTTTTTAATTAATTACTTTTGCAAGGAAATAAAAAAAAAATGTGAATTTGTTTGGTAATTTTTTTTGTTTTATATGCAGCTCTTCTATTTTTTGGGTCATAAATGCATTTTTGTAGAGCATTTTCTAGCAGTTTTTAGGTCATAAAAATCCTGACCCTACTCATACGAATCTTCTGCTACTTCAGTAGTAAAAAAAACAAATTTCACTCTTAAGTTATGCAAAAATTAAGAACATAATATGGTGCAGAATTCTACTAATTCTTCACGTTAGAAGGATTCCCAGATACCGTACTGTAATTGTATGCAGAGTCAGCTACTGTGTCTAAATTTGCTTTAGAACATTGTGTGACCTTAGTACATGTAGTATGATAAAATAAATGTGATGTGTTAATCATTTGCAAATAGCTTGTCATGCGAAATTGGGTTGTTTGTGTAGGGTTTAATTCGCAAGAAGCATGCAGGTGCTTCGTTGCATTGATTCAGCTATTTAATTAAGTGTCAGTTATTTCGTGTGAAGGTCTGTGTGAGAAAGGTTAAACAAATTCTTTGTTATAGTGGCCTTATTAAGATTTGTGATACAGTGGTCTTAATAGCATTTAAGTTTCGTTGTATTACTGAACCTTGCACTCACAGATCAAGTCCAAAATATTGCACAAATGTTTAGACAAGATAAAGAAAAAAACTATTATACTAAAATATGGAGTATATAGATTACCAATTAAACAAAGTGAAAAATTTAAACCAGGTATACATCAGAAGCTCTGAAGGAAATATTGAAATCTATCTACTTGCACACTTAAGATTAAAATCTATAATGTGAAAGAACATCTGTAATGCAATTCTGTCTAAAAAGTGGAACAACAATACAATGGGAAGAAATCAAACTCATCTGCTCTCAACAAAAACAAATCTGTGATTATTTCAACGTAAACGCTATCATTACTGTACTTCACATTATGCTTGGTTTGATACATAGTGCATGCTTGCATGACCCTATGTCTAATAAAATTGCATTATAAAAGAACTTATTATTCAACATTTGAACACTAAAATAATATGGTTCATCACAATGTTTCTTACCTATTATATCTATAGGAGTGGTTTCATAGCTCTTATGCCACACCTTGACCCGTCGTCATATGTAATAAAACTCCTACGCGAAAACTTCTTGCGTCGTCAGCAATGTAACACCAGTTTCAATCCTGAGCTGGATTATGTCATACGCACGGAATGTCATGGATGATAAACATACTAATAAAGAAACAACAAACATACATACCAACGAAAACCAAATGTATAGAAATCCCGGACAACAGAAGGTTCAAATCTCAACATGATTAAGACAATAAAAGAATATCGACCAAAGAGGTAAAAGACAAGAACCAGGTCAACAATATTCTTTTATTGTCTTAATCATGTTGTGATTTGAACCTCCTGTTGTTTGGGATTTCTATACGTTTGGTTTTCGTTGGCATGGAGGCCCTATGTTTGTCGTTCATTTACTGGTATGTTTGTCATCCGTGCATATGACTTAATCTAAGCTCAGGATTGAAACTGGTGTTACATTTACGTATGAACATTTTATTGATAAGTTGATGACACAAGAAGTTTTCGCATAGGAGTTTTATTATGTATGACGACAGGTCAAGGTGTGGCATAAGAGCTATGAAACCACTTATATAGGTATAATAGGTGTGAAACATTGTGAATAGCCATATTATTTTATTATTTTAGTGTTCAAATGTTGTATAATAAGTTCTTTTATAATGCAATTTTATTAGACGTAGGGTCACGGCAGTATGAACTATGTATCGAACCAAAACATAATGTGAAGTACAGTAATGATAACGCCTACGTTGAAATAATAATATATTATGCCATGTAATAAGTACATCTAACATAGTGTAATTAATGCACTCATATTTTGATGTTGTAGAATGAAAACAAATCTTATTAGCAAAATCTATGGTCAGTAAATAGACTAAAACTATGAACTTCCATGTTAACTGCTTATGGAACTACCACTATCATGGGAATTTTTTATAAGAAGAAAAGAGTATCAACTACAAACAAGCAATGAAAATAACATAAACAGAAACTTGTAGATGGGGCTGATGATTGCACTTGCAATGCAGATGTTGATTATGGTCACATGGCTAATGCTATATAGCAGGTAAAAATAAAGCATAGCACTTTGAAAATTTCAGGCAGTTGAACCACTGACCACCACTAAAGATGATTATGCAATTATATGGTTCAAGTGCATCAAGCATTGACCAGACAGAACATGGATTTGCAGTTTTAGAGATTTTTTTTTACATTTTTTTTTCTTTCATACCTATGTTACGTAACCCTTTTTTTAATTCCATTATTATGCTTTTAACCTCAACACCTTATTACTTCTGCATGCTTGAGCCTAAACAAAATGTATTCACCTGGTGCAGGGTGAATGTGTACTTATGCCTACATGTTTATGAATATATGCATTATTTTGGGAGAAAGAGTTACTTCTGACCCATACTGTCTAAATAGTCCTCCATTTGATAAATTATTAACTGATTCCTGTGATTTTGTGTAATCTCTGAGTAAGATATACAGGGTTATTTCAAAATGATTCATGCAATTTCAAAAGAGCATAATTCCGTACAACTATCAACCATGTATGACCTTGGCACACACTAAATGAAAGAGGAAATCTTTGAGTTTTATTAAGTTACTGCAGAAGAGCTCCACGGTCACTGTGGCTTCGTGACACTCTGTGAGAAAATGTTGACTGTACAGCAGAAAGTTTTTTGTGTGCTGCCGTTTTCGAGGTGTGAATTGGTAGTCACAGTGCAGAGTGAGTTTCGTAAATGTTATAGAAATGATCCACTGGGTGCTCAAAGTATCCATCGGTGGTATCAGCAGTTTGTGGAAACAGGATGTTTGTGTTAAGGCAAAAGCACAGGATGATCACACACGTCTGAGGATAATGTGCAGAGAATCAGAAAGAGTTTCCTATGTAGCCCGAGGAAGACAACCAACCACTCCAGTTGGGAACCGGGAAATAGACGACTGTTTGGCATGTTACAGGTTGCAACTGTTGCAGGCTTTTTAAGGGTAGGAACAAGTTAAAGTGACAGAACTTTTACTAACTTATGCAGGATGACATGGAGGACGACAATTTTGCTCACCGCCCAGTGTTCAGTGATGAAGCAATTTTTCACTTAAGAAGCAAGGTGAACCACCACAACATTCGCAGATGGCGCATGAAAAACTCTCATGCAACAATCAAGCACGACTCACCTAAAGTTAACGTCTTCTGTGCCATTGCCTGAGCAAAGGCTTATGGCCCTTTCTTTTTCATGGGAAACAGTGACTGGTAACTCCTATTTGGATATGCTGCTGAACTGGTTATTTCCACAATTGAATGATTCCGGCGACTACATTTTACAGCAAGATGGGGCACCATCTCATTGGCATTGCATTGTTCGCTGTTCCCTCAACGAAGTGATCCCTCCTCGTTGGATTGGTCGCCGTGGACTTCATGATTTGGTGCTGGTCGCCTAGGACCTTACGCCATGAAACTTCTTTTGGGTTTATGTTAAGGATACTGTTTACATGCCATCATTGCCTACAACCCTAGATGAGGTCAAAAATTGTATTGCTGCTTCAGTGGAGCCAGTGACAACAGACATGGTGGAGCAAGTATGAGAGGAAATAGATTGTCTCAGCATTGCTCATGTAACTAAGGGGAGTCACATTGAGTATTTGTAAGGTGAGAGACAAAACTTGGACAGTTTTTCTTTTGGTTGATGTATCATTATTCACTCTGTATTTTTAAACTTTGAAAATATAGTCATTTGAAATTTTATGAATCATTTTGGATAACCCTGTACTTGTAAATAATTAAATGTCATGAACAGAATAATCTAGAACTATTGCATGAACTTATTTCATCATTTAAGATTGAAATATGCTTCAGTACCATAAAACATGTGGAAAAATGTGTTACATATTTCACACCACAGGAATCCAAGAAATCAACCCTGAGGAACATTCGTGATAGTGCTGAAATGATAAAAGTTAGTTCTAACTATCCAGTTCAAGTGTTTGTTGAAAATGAAAAACAAGAGCCAAGATAAATGGTGGTGGAGGATCTGTATATTAGGGTGGTCCTTATAAACTAAGATTTAAAATGTTAATGTCTTACCTGTTAATATTGTTCACTGGGTTGAGAAAGTGATGTACCTTGAATTTTCAGCTGATCAGGCAATTTTAAGAGGTGTCACATAGAGTTCGAACTTTATATATTTCTTTACTTAATGAAACAGTGGAACACGAGACGTTACATAAGAATCTGCCTCTTAAATTCTTTTATTGTAGAAGTAAATAAAGGAATGGCATTGTCCATTGTCCGTAAATAAACAAACACTCTTTAATTAATATTCAGTTTGCTGTTTACTGTCAATCATGGTCATTTTTAACGCATTTGGAAATTTCTTTCTGTGTTCCTCCACAATCTGCAGCAGGTACTGTTTCTGGTCTTTGTTATTTGTGAGAATGCTGTTGTAGTCCTGCATCAGCGCCACTCCTCGCTCGGCTGAGTCGTTTACTACCTTCAGGGCTTTAACATTATTCATTGCTGATTGATAATCGGATGATCTGTTCCACTTGCTAGGGTCTACAGACAGAAACTCAGTGTCTATGTCCAGCATTTGGAAAAAACGACGGGCCGAGCTGGTCACAAAGTCGGCCACCATCTTTTCATAAATACATTGGGTCACCATCAGATTGATTCTCTTTGCAGGGTTATCCATGCCATCCTTATTTAACGCATTGATAATGTCCCTCTTCACTGTCAAGGATACGTCAGAGTCAAAGAAAGACAGTGACACCAACAATTCGTCCAGATACCACAGATGTCTGGAAAAGGCTTTAATAGCTGCACTTGACACGACTTTGTCATTATAAGTTGCCAGTTGTTTCAAGAAAGCAAGGTTGTTGGCTGGGACAGCAGCTGTAAGTGGGGCCTCAAACCATGATGTGACGTACAGGCTGACGGCAAAAGCTGCAAATCTCTTTATAGCGGCTTGCTCACGTTTTGTCATTTTAAATTGAGAACAAAAAAGGCGTATTTTTTTGCGTAAATGACATGAGCCATCCATCTAGCCCGGTGGAGGGCTCCGGGCTGCATGAACCGGATTCCTTGGAAAGGACTGGCACCTAGGTAGATTATAGTCAGTTCTTGCAGTTCCCGGTAGATATAGTCAGTTCTTGCATTATAGTCAGTTCTTGCAGTTCCCAGGAAATATTATCAACTTCTGCTGCTTACAAAAGTTGATAATATTTTCCCGTTCCGTGACCTCTTCTTCGATGACTTCAAAATTCTTCTGGTTGATAAATTGCCAATGCTGGTGGAAGCGCTTAAAAAGCAGGATGTCGAGACCAGTAGAGCGGCAAAGACCTTTTGGGCCACTATCTCCATAATGTGGTGGTGACATGTGAGATTCAGTAGGTCTCTTCCGAAATTGAATTCAATAAGTTTGCAAGCCCCTGCCCTGTGACCGGTGTTACTAATCGTTGTGTCGAATGACATTGCTTGGAAGCAATCCTTGATCCCCCATTCTTCAAGGCAATCCACCACAGCTTTGGCAGTTTTCTCGCCTGTTCTAGAATGAAGTTTTGGAACGCCAAGAAGTTTTGACAATCCTGCCCCAGAAACAAGAAATGGCAGTCGGTTCACTTTACCTGTCCCTGTGAGCTCCAGAAGGATTTTTACGTCCCAGTGGACTGAGGGGAATTTGGGCATCGAAGGTTTCTTTCAGCAAGTCTGCGATTTTGTTCCTTGCGTCAAGTCTTGATCTCATATGGTGCTACGGTTGATCGAAAATTCTTCTACATTATGTCCCAGAGTGGCAGCAGTTGCTGAGAGCACATAGACTGCGTTTTGGTCGCTCACCTTAGTGCAATCAAGTGCTTAAGCAAGTGCTGGCAAAACAATGTTCTTCCTCATTCGTTTCATTTTTTTTTTTTTTTTTTTTTTGGAGAACCTGCTGTTGCTGTGGTTGCTTTGCAATCTCCCTCTTCAGCGCTGCTGCTACTCGATGAGGCTAGTTCAACCTTTGCAAATAACTGATCCCTTTCTTCCGCGTGTTTTTGTTTTAGTCGCTTGAAATTGTCTTCCTTTTCTCTCTTTCAAGCTTCCTGCCTTGCTAAGTTTTTGTCTTCCCCACAAATGAATCCTTTCCTTCCCTTCTCTCTTTGGGCCAGTAGAAACTCTTTGTCTTCAAAATTGGTAATCATGTCAAGGACGTTGGCATGGGCGATTTCAAAAAGATTGGCCAATTCCTCGGTGAAGAGTTTTTTCTTATCAATATGCAGTTCAGATCGCCAAGAACTTCCCTTCTAAGGAGCACGCCACTGGTTGTACTCCTGAACCTTCGGGGTGATGTTGTAGTCAGCCATGGGAGGTATTCGGGCTTTCCCCCAGATTGACAGAAGCTCTTGCGTGATAATGCTTGAAGCATTCTTAACTGTATTCTTTTCCATTCTTATAAGGAAGAACAAACGACGCAGAACCTCTCCGCTTCTTATCCGGAATAATATCAATTGGTTGCCAAACTAGCCAGACTTCGGAGTTTTTGCGAGTTCACAACTGAAGCGCATGAAGCTAAAGCCATGTTCATTGTTCACACTTGTTGTTGTTACGTTACACTAACTTACTGGCGACTGTCGACCAGCGCGTTCAATTGCTACAGAGCGTGCAATCACATAAGGGGAATTACCATACTACATTCCAACGGCGCATGCGCGAATCTACAGAGGAGAAAGTCGCACTTGCAAGGTTATAAAGCAGGAAAGATGAATGTTTCCTGTGGACTTCTTTTTCGTCTTCCGTGTGCATTTAAATTTCGTGAGCATTGTCGTATCCTTAAATTCCTTATGTTAACTGCCAATACAACCTACTTACGAAGTTTGGATTCAGTGTTACATGTCATAAAAATCTCTAATCATCCCCAAATTTTTTATGTAACATTTTTTCCACAGACACAACAATATTAGAGGGTAAGATTATGAAAAATTAAAAAAAAAAATTACTTGGAAATAAGGACCACCCTAATATATATATATATATATATATATACACTACACTCACCAACCCGCTTGGCCAGCGTGGTGAGTTATGGCCAAACCCCTCCAAAATGACTCCACAACTTAAATCTTGGCCCTCAGTCTCCGGCAGCTGGAATGTACCTGGCCAAGGCAGCGGCCAGTGCGACATGAAGGCAGAAGGTGCTAAGAATCCCCGGAGGACCGGACTAGGCTGCCATCTGATGCTGACCTTGGCAACGTACAATGGACGCTCCCTATCTTCTGATTCAAGGCTTCTTGAATTGGAAGAGGAACTACAAAGGATCAAGTGGGACATCGTGGGGCTAAGTGAGGTAAGGAGAAAAGGAGAAGATCTCATCGAACTGAAAAGTGGACATCTCTTCTACTATCGTGGGACAGATACTGGCAGAACTAGTGGTGTTGGATTTATAATAAACAAGAGACTGAAGGATAAAGTGGTAGAAGTTGAAAGTTCCTCTGACAGAGCTGCACGGCTTGTTATCCAACTCTCGAAAAGATACCAGGCTCAGATTATTCAAACTTATGCACCCACCACAAGTCATCCTGAAGAAGAAATTGAAGAATTTTATGAGGAAATTTGTCATCTAAATAATAAAGGTAAGCAGCACTTGAAAATAATTATGGGAGATTTCAATGCAAAAATAGGGCAACGGCAACAGAATGAAACTTCAGTAGGTAAATTCGGTCACGGCAACAGAAACCAGCGTGGAAATACTCTCGTTGAGTTTGCAGAGGCAGAAGGGTTTTTCATCTTGAACTCCTTCTTCAAGAAAAAGCCACACAGGAAATGGACATGGAGACATCCAAATGGGACGACAAGTGAAATTGATTTTATTATGTGTAACAAAAAATTCGTCATAGAAGACTGCAGTGTGCTAAACAAGTTCAACACAGGTAGTGACCATAGATTGGTGAGATGTAAGATGCACCTCAACACTAAACTTGAACGTGGCAAGCTCATAAGACAAACAAAATCTATTGACATAACAAACCTTAAAAAACACCATAATACCTTCAAGTTGGAACTGAAGAACAGGTTCTCTGCTTTAGAAGGCCTAACATCGGAAGAAGTGGACATGTCTGAAGTTAACAGAAAAGTAACCAAAGCTCTTATGGAAACAGCAACAAAATTAGCTGGGTCTAAGAACAAGTTGCATGTAAATAAATTATCAGGAAAAACGAAAATGTTGATGCAAAAAAGAAGAGAGATGAGGACAACTAAAGAAGATGTGACTTCCAAAGTGGAATATATAGAGCTATGCAAGACAGTAAGAAAAAGTATCACTGAAGACGTAAGAAAATTCAACTGTGAACTAGTGAGGAAAGCAATTGAAAACAACCAAAGCCTAAAGATAGCAAAGGAGAAAACAGATTATGGCACTGAGAAAAGAAGATGGTTCTGTAACAAGAAATAGAGGCGAAATTTTGACAAGAGTGAAAGATTTCTACTCCAAATTATATGAAAGGGATGATACATGCACTCCAGACATCATGAAAGATACCAGTACCAGAGTTCCTCCAGTCCTTCCAGCAGAAGTTGCACATGCAATCAAGAACATGAAGCGGGGAAAAGCTCCAGGAGAAGATGGAATTACTGTAGACATCATACAAGAAGCAAGTGGAGAAATCGAAACAGTACTCGCCCAAATTTTCACTCGATGCCTTAATGAAGGAAAGATTCCTGAGGATTGGAACACCGCTACAATGATCCTGTTACATAAGAAAGGTGACATTGAGGATCTCGGAAACTACAGTCGTATCAGCCTCCTATCAGTAGTTTATAAAATCTTCACTAAAGTTCTTTCACACCGCTTGAAGGTAACACTGGACATGGCTCAACCGAGAGAACAAGCTGGATTCAGGAGTGGCTACAGCACAATAGATCATATCCATGTGCTGAGAGAACTAATTGAAAGAGCGAGGGAATATGAACTTCCATTGTGCATGGCTTTTATCGATTATGAAAAAGCCTTTGATTCGGTGAAACCATCAGCAGTTACAATGGCTCTGAAAACCTGCGGTATTGAAGATGCATACATTAATATTATTAATAACATCTATGAAAATGCAAGTGCAAAGATTGGGCTGTTTGAAAATACAACACACATAAAAATTGGAAAGGGAGTGAGACAAGGTGACACCATATCTCCGAAGCTCTTTAATGCCACATTGGAGGGTGTTTTTCAGTCACTGAGCTGGGAAAACAAGGGGATAAAGATTAATGGAGATTATCTAACCCACCTTCGTTTTGCTGATGACGTAGTCATTTTTGCAACTAGCCCATCAGAGCTGCAGAGTATGATCCGGGAACTTGCTGACAAGAGTAAAGAAGTGGGATTAAAAATGAACTTTCAGAAGACAAAAGTGATGTTCAATGCTTTTACAAGAAATGAAGATTTATCGATTGATGGAGAAAAGCTGGAGATAACAGACACGTACGTTTATCTTGGACAGCAGATATCAAGTGAGGGTCACATTGATAAAGAAATTAATCGGCGTACAAAACTTGCCTGGAGAGCTTTTGGAAGAAACAGCATAATTTTCAAGAGCAATATGCCATTATGTCTTAAAAGAAAAGTGTTTGATCAATGCATCCTTCCAGTGCTTACGTATGGTGCAGAGATGTGGACCTTAACTAAAAGAGACATACAAAAGGCTGCAGACAACTCAAAGAAGCATGGAGAGGTGCATACTTGGTGTAACCAGGAGAGATAAGAAGAGGAACTCGTGGATCTGAAAAATGACAAGAGTGGAAGACATCATGATCAGAGTTAAATCCCTGAAATGGCAATGGGCTGGACATACTGCCAGAAGGACAGATCATCGATGGACAGCCGAAATTTTAGATTGGATTCCAAGGGACAGGAAAAGACCCAGAAGAAGACCACATGGGAGAGGGGTGGATGAAATTCGAAAGTATGCAGGGGTGACATGGAGGAGACTGGCACAAGACAGACCGTTGTGGAGGAAACTTGGGGAGACCTTCGTCCAGCAAGTGGATTGATAATGGTTGACAATGATGATGATGATGATATATACACTGATGGAAAAAAAATCCCAACAGCACGAAAAAATAGTTGTAGAGGAATGAAATTGCGGCAATACATTTGTATAGGTATCATATTTAATCGATTAAGGTTTCAAGATCACAGCTTAATGTAAGTGCAAGAAGAGCCATTTTAAATGTGAAATGCTGGTACATTAATAACCGGTGTAACCGCCAGAATGTTGATTGCAAGCACGCAAACGTTCATGCATTGTGTCGTACAGGTGCTGGATGTCAGTTTGTGGCATGGAGTTCCATGCCTGTTGCACTTGGTCGGTCAATACAGGGACGGTTAATGCTGGTTGGGGGTGACGCTGGAGTTGTCGTCCAATGATGTCCCATACGTGCTTGATTGGTGAAAGATCTAGTGATCTAGCAGGCCACGGCAACATGTCGACACTCTGTAGAGCATGTTGGGTTACAACAGCAGTATGCGGGCGAGCGTTATCCTGTTGGAAAACACCCCTTGGAATGCTGTTCATGAATGGCAGCATAACAGGTTGAATCACCAGACTGACGTACAACTGTGCCGTCAGGGTGCATGGGATAACCACGAGAGTGCTCCTGCTGTCATAGGAAATTGCTCCCCAGACCATAACTCCAGGTGTAGGTCCAGTGTGTCTCGGCCGCATACAGGTTGGTTGCAGGCGCTCACCAGGCCTCCTTCTAACCAACACACAGCCATCACTGGCACCCAGGCAGAACCGGCTTTCATCAGAAAACACAACAGATCTCCACTCCGTCCTCCAATGAGATCTAGCTTGACACCACTGATGTCGCAAACGGCAGTGGTTTGGAGTAAGTGGAATGAACGCTACAGGGCGTCTGGCTCGGAGCTGTCCTTCAAGTAACCGATTTGTAACAGTTCGTTGTGACACTGTGGTGGCAACTGCAGCTCGAATTGCTGCCACAGACGCGGTACAATGCGCCACAGCCATACGCCGTACACTGCGGTCTTCCCTCTCAGTAGTGCCACGTGACTGGCTGGAACCCGGTCTTCTTGAGGCAGTACCTTCCCTTGACCACCGCTGCCAACAATCGTGCATAGTGGCTACATTCCTGCCAAGTCATTCTGCAATATTGCGGAACGAAAATCCACCTTCTCGTATCCCTATTACACGACCTCGTTCAAACTCCGTGAGCTGTTGATAATGGCTTCTTCGTCTTCTTAAAGGCATTCTTGACTAACATCAACACCCTACGTCGAATCTTAGGGATAACTAACGCTCATGAACGTTACAGCGCGTATTTACAGCAAACCTGCTTTGCATGTTCCGAGGGGCGCTACTAGTGCCACACGTATGCGCCGAGCGCAGAATTTGCATAGACGTCATCTTACAGATGTACTCTCACCGCCTACCAACTGTCGTTTATCTAACACAATTCCTTCTTGGTGTTGGGATTTTTTTCCGTCAGTGTATATATATATATATATATATATATATATACCCAAAAGCAGAGTCAAAGACAATATAATGCAAATGGTGACTGTGAACATGTAGCCTATCATTCAGAAAATTTGCAAGGCATGTTGGAGTCTTAGTAACCTACTTATTGGACTCAAACGAAAATGGATGACTGATAATGTACAATATAGCTATATTTTTGTGAGCCATTCCATGGGATGTTTGAGCCTTATTATAAAACAGAAAACTAGGGTTTTAAGTTGTTCTTTGTTGTTGATAACTGCCCTGGTCACTCACTTATAAGGGTTTCACTGAAAACATTGAAGTTGTCTTTCCCAGACCTTACCACTTTAGCAGTTAGTGGATTTATGTAATTGATAGAAGAAAGTAATAGAGAAAATAAACCAAGAATATGAGCATTATAAAGAATTTTAGTGTCCAGCATATACTTTATATCATTAAAAACAGGGGGGGGGGGTCCCTGATTGATCATCCTAAGATCAAACCCAGCTCTTGTGTCATCACTCATGAAACTCCAAAGACTAATCAAGATCTGCCAAACCATTTGTTCCTCTTATCAGTGAATTTTTGATTCATTTAGCTATATCAAATTTAGTTCTGTTGAATTAAAGCAGTAGAAATTGATTCATATTGCCAATTTTAATGGGGAGGGGGTTTTGTGAATTCTATTAATTCATTCTGCTGCAACAAATTGAATTATTTGAGTTCTATTCTGCCTTGCCATATTAAAGGATCACTCTATAGAAACTAGTTTGTAGGTCTATATTTAGCAAAGATGCTTTCATCAACTGTAATTCATATAAGGAACTCAGAAAACTTAGTCTTGTTCAATATATTTATCAAGTTCAACTCAATTCATGTTTTTGTCAGAGTGCTAGAAATTGTTTCACCCAGGATTCCTGTGTACTAATTATTTAAGTCAGATCCTGTTTTCCTCTTCACTACAATCTATATCAATGCTGATAATAGATAAGCAGGAGCAAATCAACTGTTTACTTGTTATCAGAAAGTCTTTGAGTTGCAGTTAGCAGGGGAATGTTAGCTGTCTGGCCCAGCTGAAGAATAAACTCAACTCATTTGGCATGAGTTAATATAATTTTACTTCTGGTGTTTCTGGCTGTGAGGTGTCTGTGACCCCCATTGTAAATTATACTTCCATTGGCAGCAGGCTTTGGAAGTCACCTAGAAGAGGCCAGATCATCTAGAGGAAACAAAATTTAATCTGATATAAATAGCAGAGAGTCTATATTCTTGAGTTGTCAAACTTTTTTTAACATAATTCTCCTGGAAAAGCCAGAATGAGTTGTTCCTTCAGTAGCACATTTTAGTTGTTGATTTAGTTTTAAATATTACTGTTCTATGGAAAAACATGTGCATAATAAGATGGTGTGTGTACCCTGAAAAAAAGTTATTGGTTTGATTATTAATCTGCTGTCTGTGGATCTCCAGAGTCTCCATCAACTCATAGTACCCATACTGATGGCTAGACATTGACGATTCTAGCATGAATTTGCATCTAAGTAGAGGCATTGGACAATCGAACAGTAGAAGAAAGTCACCTTTTCAGACGAATAACATTTTCTGCTGTATCATGTGGATGATCAATGGAGAGTATGGCAAAGCACTGCTGACAGAAATCATCCTGACACGATGCTTGAGAAGAAACAGAAGGAGGTAGCAGTGTGCTTGTGTGGGGCATGTTTTCCTGGGAATCATTGGGAGCAGTTGTTCCCTCGATCACACGATGAATCTTCAGGCTACCTATCCATTGTGGCAGATCAGGTGATCTCATTCATGATGACTGTCTACCCTGATGGCATGTGTCACTTCCAGCAAGATAATGCCCCTTACTATGTTGCTATGTATGTGCGAGAATGGTTTGAGGAGCATTCCAGTGACTTTAGCATACTATCCTGGCTAGTGGCCACCCTATTTGCCAGACATCAATCCCTTTGAACATCTGTGGGATTATCTTGTCCAACGGGTTCGATGTATGGATCCATAGCCGATGACTATTGATGGTCTGCGAGAAGCTCTGGTGTCTGCATGGTATGGCATCCATACAGAAATGTTTAGAGGCCTCATTTAATCAATGCCATGCCATATATCTATGGTATTGGTGGCATGAGGAAGTCATAACTCATACTAACAGGTGGTCATAATTTTTTGACTGGATTGTGTATACAAAATAACAAAACATTCAAAGACATAATTGGAAAATTGCTAATGTTATAACTAAGTAAGCCAGGATTGTTCCTGTGCTTCATTGAGTAGTTTGCCAATTGATTAGGGAGGTGGTGCATCCCAGTTTCCCTAATTCATTATGTTCATGGCATTCTGTTGCCAAATCTAAAAAAACTGTCTCCAAATCTGGCTACTGACATATTTCAAAGTGTCTATCACCGTTTTCCAATGGCTGCCAGGGAAACACACACACGCTTGAAAATTAAAACAACTTCAGAAATTTAGTTTAATAGTTCATGTATGGTAAAACAAAGGGCAGCACCTATGTTTCATATATACAATGTATATCAACATCATTGTCAACCATTATCAATTCACTGCTGGATGTAGCAATTTATAGCATGTCTTTTGAAAAAGACATAAGAAAAAGTGTATGCCTTTTATCCATCTTGTAGGTTTATCTAGCTGCATCTATAAAACAGATCTGAGAAATTCTTTTAGAGCTAGATACCATTATTAATCAGAGTTATGGTTCATTCCCTTTCATATTTCTGTGATGAACTGCTTTACTATTGGGTGGCATAAATATATTTGCCATGACATTTGCACTTCTATAAAAGTTGCCTTAAAAATTTATTTCTGCATTCAGTTGCTGGAACTATGGATTAAACATTTTCATGGGTTTCCTGGTTTGCATAAATCACAGTTTTCACACAAGAAGTTGTAAATATGTTTCTGTGAAGCGAGGTAAATGTGTATTTACTTTGGGCACAATATCTCTGCTTCTGAAAAGCAAATTTGGAAAATTATTTTTGTGTTCAATAATGGTAGTTATGACAAAAGAGAAAATTTCAGCATTTTCTGATGTAAATAAATTTAATTTTTAGCTCAGTGATAATTACACACACACGCACACACATATATCTAGATTTTATGGACCAGGTTGGAGAAATTATTTTAACACTGGCTTGGTCTGCTCAGGATCAATGCTATTCTGATGCCTACTGAGTTTTCCAGACACATTATTTTCCCACTATGGGGCATAACAAGAATTTATATCTGACATTATAACTGTACTTTGAAAGTTCTTTCATAACATTGCTGTAATCATGGCCTCAATTTAAGGTGTTTTTTCAGCTTTACCAAGGCAATATTTTTCTGCTAAGTAACTAGTAACACAATAGATTTTTTTTTTTTTAATTTTTAGAAAATTACTGATACACATTCTGGTCAATGAATTGGAAAACTTTTATGCACATGTACGTCAACATCACTTAGGCAGTGTGTGTGCAAAATACGTGGTCACATGCATCACCACATGATCTAAACTGCTATTTAGAACTGTTTCTCATCAGTTACCGTCTCTTAGTGCAGATCACAATTGGAAAAACAAAGGATCTTTTGGAATTTAATGAAAGACTTATTGTGGATGCCTGTCTGGCTGGAGTGACGATTTTGAAAACAGCAGAGCTGAATGGCTTCTCGAAGAGTGAGATACCCCAGGTCTTTAATCATTGGAAAAATAACCCACATTGCTTGCCTAAAAGGCATAACTGTGGCGCAATGACAGCCTGTCAGGAATGAGATCGCTGTCATCTGAGAAAGCTTGTCAGGAGAAACAGAACTTCCTGTGTGCAACAATTGACTGAAACATTCGATGAAGGCTGTTCCCAAGCCATATCTCAGTGAACTGCGTGCAGGGAATTGAAGAGGCAATATTGGCAGTCTTATACCTATACAGAAACCAATGATTTCTGCAAAGAACTGGAAAGTTCTTCTAAGATGGTATCAAGAACACTGTGACACTGAAAGATGGGGAAAAAAAGTCGCACTGAAAGACGGGGGAAAAAAGACACTGAAAAACGAGGAAAAAAGTCATGTGGTCTGACGAGTCACGATACACCTTGTTCTGTACTGATGGTAAGCAGAGATTTTGGTGGGAGTCCCATGAAGTAATGGAACCAGCTTGCCTTGTAAACACAATTCAAGATTCTGGATGTGTTGTCATGGTGTGGGCAGTGGCGGATCCAAGGGGGAGCCACGGATGCGTCCCCCCACTCTACCCCCTCTCCAAGCCAATAGCGGCTGCAAGGAGGTGGGCGCCTTGAGTTTACTACAGCTCTCTGGAAATACAGAGTTGTGTTAACACTTGGTTGCGCCGTTGCAACGACCGCAAATGTGCAGCTGTAGGAGAAGCTTTCAGATTTTTTTTTCGGGAGCCATAATTTACTCCTCCTTTCTCGATCCCTCACGTTGCACCAGGCTGGCGGCAGGCCACTGTCCAACGAATGGTAAGGTCATGTGGTCTTATACTGATTTCCCACTTAGGTGTCACTTTCGGGGCTTCGAGAAAAGCAGCATCCGAGAGGTGTTTGAAGAAGATTGGTTTCCAAGAGCACCGCATACACGCTTTGCATTGACGAAGTTGCTCTGGCTTAAGAGTTGCCCACCTTCGTGGCGAGGGAGACTGTTTGTGCCTTGTCATTGTGCGGCGGTCTAATTTGATTCTATAATAATTTGTGAAGATAAATAAAAATAAGACAAAAATAATGGTAAAAGGGAAGGATCCAAAACAGGCTTTCCTTAAAATTGAAGGACAGTGCATCGAACACGTTAAATCATTCTGCTGTTTGGGTCAAATTATTACTGAAGATGCAAGATTTGAAAAGGAAATTAGAATAAGACTGGGGATTGCAAAAATGGCTTTTAGAGAGAATCAAAGACTACTGACATCCAAAAATATAGATCTAAAACTGAGGAAGAGAATTTTAAAGGCATATGTTTGGTCAGTAGCTCTCTACGGTTCTGAGACAAGGACATTGACCAAGAGGGAAGTGAAGAGGCTGGAGGCATTTGAGATGTGGAGCTATAGAAGAATGGAGAGAATAAGCTTGCTCAGTAGAAAGACTAATGAGGAGGTCCTGGAGAGAGTGGGAGAACCCAGGGATCTGATCAACATGTTAAAAAGAAGAATGTTATGGATGGGACACACATTGTGCCATGGAGGCCCAATTCTGAAAGTTTTGGAAGGTAAAATTCAAGGCAAGAGAGGAAGAGGACGACCAAGGAATAGTTTTGTGGCACAATTACTCCAAGACACTAATACTAGGACATACTATGACTTGAAGAGAACGTCAGAGAATAGAGAGGAATGGAGAGACAGAGTACATCTACTGAACAACCAGTCCTTGGACTGAGTAACCAAGAAGAAGAAGAATTTGTTGCTCTGAAGAGACATTTTACAAATAGCAAACGATTTAAGACTTCTACATTAGATTCTTTCTTTCAACCGTTAAACAAGAGCTTGACAACTACTTCAACCATTGAGGAACCATTAACAGTGCAAGATCCGGATTATGAAATTCCTCGGGAAAATGCAGGGTCATCTGGCAGTATAGCAAGTTCAGCTTCATAATTACTTCCAAAGAATGACACTGTTGTGGGTGAATTATCGCATAATGATCCACAGGAATCATTCCATATCAACAACGTAGGAAGATTTATTGGGGAAAATATTAATGATTTCATGAAATTTCAATTAGTGGAAAATCCTTGGCAGCCACCAGATGGCCATGTTTTCCGTTATTCAACGCACAAGTGTGGAAAAAAAGCAAAATGCTGCATTAGTCATAATCACTTAAAACAGTACAACTGGCTCATATTTTCAGATTTTAAACAGGGACTTTTTTGTAAATTTTGTACTTGGTTCGTACCATGTGCCGAGGCTGGATACCAAAGAAACGTTCCACTTCAATAACCAAACCATTGATACATTTTGCTAAACTTACAGGGAAGACTGGTGATTTAGAAGAGGATATGAATTCAAAATACCATAAGGAAGCTGTTCAAGCCAGAAAGAACTTTATGGAAACATGCCGGAATCCTGAAACGGGTGTTTTAAATCAGTTAAATCAACAAAGGCTAAAAGAAATTGAGAAAAACAGAGAAAGGTTGCTACCAATCGCGAAAACAATAATTTTTCATGGTAGACAGAACATACCTCTTTACAAGGCCATAGAGATGATGGAGATTTGTTTTCAAATGCTGAAAGCAAACCACACATTAACGATGGAACTTTTAGAGCTCTTTTACGTTTTCGGATAGATGCTGTAAACCTTGAAAAACATCTTAGAAATTCATCAGCCAGGGCTACTTATATAAGCAAGACTGTTTGAAATGACCTGATAGTCTGCTGCAGAAGCGAAATAACAGATGCTATTGTGAAAAGAGTGCAGAGGCCGGATTGTATTCTGTAATATTTGATGAAACAACAGGTATTTCTCACACATCTCAACTAAGTTTTGTTCTTAGGTATGTATCCAGTGCTCCTGAAGTTCAAATTAGAGAGAACTTTATTTCTTTTATTGATGTATTCAATGATATTGATAGTTTAAATAATCATTCCGATAATGCATATTACAACAGTACGTCATCTAAAGAAGTAGCGATGACAGGGATGCAATTAGGTCAGATTGTTTTACGAAAATTGAAAGATTTAAATTTATCTCTAGATCAGTGCATTGGCATTGGCCCAGATGGATGCTCTGTTATGCTTTCTAGTATTTGTGAGGCTTTTAAGGAAATAAGAAAAGAAGTGATTCATGGACTTGTTTCAGTCATCGTTTGAACAATTCGATTTCAAAGTCTTCAAAGGTCCAAGACATACGCAACGCTATAAGAGCCATGACAGAAACCATTGCATTTTTTAAGGTATCAGCTAAACAGAACAATGTATTTGTGGGAATGCTGCAAAAGCAACTCTCTGGGCTTTGTGAAACAAGGTGGGTAGAGCGACATGATGGCGTGATTCAATTCACAAAGGATCTTCCAAAGATTATTGTAGTGCTAGAAATCATATTGAATTGGCATGGCATAAAAACTGCAGGGAAAGCATCCTCTCTAATTTCAGCATTGCTCCATAGTTCATTTTTGTTTTCACTCTTTTGCCTGGCTGATGTTCTTTCACTCACACTCCCGTTAAGTAGGATTTTACAAAAATCTATCTTGGATCTACAACAAGCTACTGAAATAGTTGGAAACACAATAACCACGATCGATAATTAATCAATGCCATAACGCTACAGAATACTTTTCCAGCATGTTTGAAAAACTTGAAAGTTTTTCAAAAAGTTTAGAGGTTGAGATCAAGATTCCCCGTCTTTGTGGTCGACAAAGTGTTCACGCAAATTATTCTTCAGAGAAACCTGAAGATTACTGTAGGCTTAGCACATTCATTCCACTTTTGGACCATGTGTTAAATAATCTTGAATCAAGATTTTCTGCTGAAACGATTAATGTCTTCAATTTTGCATGTCTTATACCGAAACGGATAGCTCAGATGAGATCATTCCAATTAGAGGAGAACGTTTCAAAAATTTGGAATGATTTCTCATGGTTATTGAAATCAGTTTGCGAAGGAAAATCAGCACGAATTCTCAACGGTGAAGTATATCTGTGGAAGGAAAAATGGACCCAGGCAAAAAAGGACTCCAACGTTACGTTTCCCCAAAACTGCATTAGATGCATTGGATGCTTGCAAATAAGTATATGTATCGAATGATATATAAGCTTCATCTTTTGGCCATACTTCCTGTTAGCAATGCCACTTCCGAAAGAAGTTTTTCAACACTCCGACTCTTGAAGACATTGCTAAGGTCTCAGATATCTGAGTCACATTTAATTGGTCTTGCTCTCTTATATATACATTGCGATGTCTTCGTGGACATAGATAAAGTTATAGAACGATTCTCCAAGTCAAAGAAACGTCACCTGAGTTTCAACATTTAACTGTTTAAATATTGAGAGAGAGAGGATATTTTCCTGTAAGTAATGTGATTTTATTACTAAGCGACATGAAATACAATTTTGAATAATATACATTTTTTGTCGAAAATTTTCACCATATGTATCTTTTCTTCTTCCGACAATGCAACAGAAATTCTTATTAAAATTCATATCTTTCTTTGTACAGATAAAAAAAAATTGTGCAATATTTTTTTCCTTGGCTGTATAGAATTTATTTAAGATTACTGAATACTTCAGAAAATATTAACCCAAAGGTTTAGCACCAGTACCTGTAATATTATGTATATGGGATTATATAAATTATTAAATATTATTATTGTTTGAGATTATATTATTTTTATATGGGATTTTGTTTTATATAAGTTTCAATTCTAAATTTAGTTTAACTCGTAATTAATACTTTTTGTTGTTTTAGTTACAAGTCATTTTAGTTAAGGTATTGCTCATGCCCCCCCCTCTCCCTCCCTAATACTGGATCTGCCCCTGGGTGTGGGCACGTTTTGTTGGTACAGAACGGGTCTCCTGATATTGTTGGAAGGTTGGGTGTCCTCCAATGGTTATCTGAACATCGCTGCCAATTAAGTCCATCCTGCAATATTGACTTTTTAATCCAGCAGGTGGCTGCTGTTTCATGGACGCTAACGCTACTGCTCATCACGCAAGACATGTTCTGCATGCATGGCAGAGACTTCGACCATCTTCTCTGGACCCCATTGAGAATGTATGGGACATGTTAGAAAAAGATCTTGGAACAAAGCCCTCTTCCAACAAATCTTAGGCAGTTAAAGGATTGTCTAGTGAATGCCTGGTATGATGTAGATGCACTCTAACATCTTGTGGAATCTATGCCAAACTGCATATGTATGTGCTGCAATTTTGACTGAAGGGATCCAACCTAGTATCAAATAAAAGTTTCTAATTCAATGGCCAGTATGTGTAGTATACTTTAAATATATACTGGAAGCTGAAAAAAGTGTAGAAATATACCTAAGTCGGCATGGGCCTGGCCTTGTCCCTTAAACCTGTAGTCATACCCAGCCCATGGGCTAGATTGTTATTTTGCTACTGGATTAAAGAAAAGGCATGTCACAACTAGGGGTGATGGGGACTGACTTGTGACAAAATCAGTTGTTTTTTTGTATTAAACTCCTAATGTTACTGATTTTAATTAGCAAATAAAATGGAACCAAATGGCATTTCATAAAAGAAAAAAAGAAAATTTAATTTGTATGTGACAGTTGATTTGAAATTGTAAGAGTGACGTATGGTACTCAGGTTGAAGAGCTGTACATTTTTTAAGAAAACAGTTTGCTACTAATTTTCTGTATTTCTTCATGAAACATGTTGGAAATACAGCCATCGTTTCTTGAACACCTTGTATTTAAGAGTGATTTTATTTTATTGAGATTTTTTAACAGAAATTTTGCAGTCTTAAGTTCTCTTTCTCATCACCACCATGTATACCCATGTTCCCACCCACCTGAATTCTGAGATATTGAAAAGAAATTCTTATTTTTGCTTTGTGATTTATTTATTTATTTATTTTTGTTGTTGGTTTTACAGTAGAGCGTCAAAAATCTGAACTAATTGGGACCACTGGTAGTTCGGATTATGGAACATGTAAAAAAATACAAATATGCTACCATTTCTGCATTATTTTATCCAAATACATGTATCAAAAATTAGGAACTGTATACAAAAAAATTACATAAGACAGATATTTTTTGTTATTATGCAATACAAAACAAGTTTGCCATTTTTACTACTGCTGTGAAATTTTTAAACATAAAGTACAAATTCCAAAACTTATCAATCATTACAAACTGGTTCTGATTGCCAAGGGGTGTACTTTATGCTGAGTGCAGGGAGTATAACTTTCCTCCTAGCTCACCGTGAACAATGGAGCTGAGGTATGAAACAAGGGGTGGTACTGCTGTAGTAATGCGTCATAAAATCTTAGCCTCACAGGGAAAAGTGTCTGGGGAAGTTTTTGCCTTTTGTCTATGAGTATCAGAAATCACCTCCATCTTTGACATGTTGCCCCCAAAATGCTTGCACCCCCAAAATTAGGCGATTCCATTATCATCAAGTGCCAAGTTGAAATGAACGGACTATACTTAAAACTTTCCACCACCACAAAAAGAAAAAAAGAAAAACAAAAGTGGAGGGGGGGGGCTTGTTCAGATTTTTGGCTTTCGGATTTTCGACGCTCTGCTGTAATTATCCTCATGAAGGTGTTATGAAGACTACTGAGTTAAATGAAAGACATTTAAGCACATCATGAATTTAGCACTTCATTAATTATTATTTCTGAAATCAATGAGTTTGGTTATAAGGTGAAAGTCTTAAGGGGACTAGAGAGAGGTTTGGCATTTCAAAAAGTGGCTTGTGTTTAATTGCTTATAACAAGACCATGAATAAATATAAAGCGTTTTGTCTGCGTGGGGTATTTAGTATAAAATGATAAAATAAAAAAAATGTTGCGATATTTATTCCCAGGTGAATAATATTGGTGCTCCAACGTTAATGAGGCAAACTATGTAAAATCCGATTTTACAACGATTACAGTCGAATGGATGAAGGTATCAGGAAATTCCAGGGATATTTCTTCTTCTTAGGCTTCCCTCTATTGATTATACCTGAAAAATTGAAAATGAAAACAAAATACGAAAAATGACGTCCCAATAACAAAAAATGTGGGAAAATGTAAGTTGTTCGTTATATTATAAAATCGTGAAAACATTTTTATTCAATCAGATGTCAGATATAATTAATGCGTCATCATGGTTTACAACTCTCGTATAAATTTTAAGTTGATATCCAGCGGTTTTTGAGTTTCGAGAAAATTGCGCTCAGATATTTGGTACAATATGTATGTTAGAACAGTCGCACTTGTGCGTTAAAAATTTCCTGCACTATTGTAGAATGCAGTTTCCAAAGTGCGCCTCTTCCCTCTCAGTAGTACAAAGCCTGCTTTGTACTGCCGAGTTCCTTTTTATCCGCAGCCACTGAGTGAATACTGTCTTGCTCACTGAACATCTCGAAAGAATGTGGGCCCACTTGTAAATCTAATCCATTCATTATGTCCAGCAGACGAATGTAGCCATCATTGAAGATTACAACTGCAGTATATGTAGCAATCTGTATTATTTCAATGCTGCTGAATGATTATTTTGTGACTATTTTCCACACGACCAAATGGCCAGCTGCACCACATCACATTTTATGATTCACTGACCATAATTTTGTGAATTTTTCAAAAATTCAAACTGGAAGATATTCTTAAAGGATTGCACTATTGAAATATGCAAAAAACCTAAAATTTATTTTTTCAATATTTCAAACCTCCCTAGTCCCCTTAAATATGCCAGGCTGGGCTTATAAGTTGGTTCTTTAACAGACAAGTATGGGCTTGGCCTTGAACTTTATGGTATGTAGAGATCTGCGCATGGGGCCTGTGCAGATCTGCACCTTAAAGTACCTTTATGTACAAGATTTTTAAACTTTTTTTTTTAAAGATGTCATCATCATCATCACTGTCAACCATTATCAATCCACTGCTGGACGAAGGTCTCCCAAGTTTCCTCCACAACGGTCTGTCTTGTGCCAGTCTCCTCCATGTCACCCCTGCATACTTTCGAATTTCATCCACCCATCTCCTATGTGGTCTTCTTCTGGGTCTTTTCCTGTCCCTTGGAATCCAATCTAAAATTTCGGCTGTCCATCGATGATCTGTCCTTCTGGCAGTATGTCCAGCCCATTGCCATTTCAGGGATTTAACTCTGATCATGATGTCTTCCACTCTTGTCATTTTTCGGATCCACGAGTTCCTCTTTTTATCTCTCCTGGTTACACCAAGCATGCACCTCTCCATGCTTCTTTGAGTTGTCTGCAGCCTTTGTATGTCTCTTTTAGTTAAGGTCCACGTCTCTGCACCATACGTAAGCACTGGAAGGATGCATTGATCAAACACTTTTCTTTTAAGACATAATGGCATATTGCTCTTGAAAATTATGCTGTTTCTTCCAAAAGCTCTCCAGGCAAGTTTTGTACGCCGATTAATTTCTTCATCAATGTGACCCTCACTTGATATCTGCTGTCCAAGATAAACGTACGTGTCTGTTATCTCCAGCTTTTCTCCATCAATCGATAAATCTTCATTTCTTGTAAAAGCATTGAACATCACTTTTGTCTTTTGAAAGTTCATTTTTAATCCCACTTCTTTACTCTTGTCAGCAAGTTCCTGGATCATACTCTGCAGCTCTGATGGGGTAGTTGCAAAAATGACTACGTCATCAGCAAAACGAAGATGGGTTAGATAATCTCCATTAATCTTTATCCCCTTGTTTTCCCAGCTCAGTGACTGAAAAACACCCTCCAATGTGGCATTAAAGAGCTTCGGAGATATGGTGTCACCTTGTCTCACTCCCTTTCCAATTTTTACGTGTGTTGTATTTTCAAACAGCCTAATCTTTGCACTTGCATTTTCATAGATGTTATTAATAATATTAATGTATGCATCTTCAATACCGCAGGTTTTCAGAGCCATTGTAACTGCTGATGGTTTCACCGAATCAAAGGCTTTTTCATAATCGATAAAAAGCCATGCACAATGGAAGTTCATATTCCCTCGCTCTTTCAATTAGTTCTCTCAGCACGTGGATATGATCTATTGTGCTGTAGCCACTCCTGAATCCAGCTTGTTCTCTCGGTTGAGCCATGTCTAGTGCTACCTTCAAGCGGTGTGAAAGAACTTTAGTGAAGATTTTATAAACTACTGATAGGAGGCTGATAGGTCTGTAGTTTCCGAGATCCTCAATGTCACCTTTCTTATGTAGCAGGATCATTGTAGCGGTGTTCCAATCCTCAGGAATCTTTCCTTCATTAAGGCATCGAGTGAAAATTTAAGGCGAGTACTGTTTCGATTTCTCCACTTGCTTCTTTTATGATGTCTACAGTAATTCCATCTTCTCCTGGAGCTTTTCCTCGCTTCATGTTCTTGATTGCATGTGCAACTTCTGCTGGAAGGACTGGAGGAACTCTGGTACTGGTATCTTTCATGATGTCTGGAGTGCATATATCATCCCTTTCATATAATTTGGAGTAGAAATCTTTCACTCTTGTCAAAATTTCGCCTCTATTTCTTGTTACAGAACCATCTTCTTTTCTCAGTGCCATAATCTGTTTTCTTCCCTTACTGAGATGTCCCTTTGCTATCTTTAGGCTTTGGTTGTTTTCAATTGCTTTCCTCACTAGTTCACAGTTGAATTTCCTTACGTCTTCAGTGATACTTTTTCTTACTGTCTTGCATAGCTCTATATATTCCACTTTGGAAGTCACATCTTCTTTAGTTGTCCTCATCTCTCTTCTTTTTTGCATCAACATTTTGGTTTTTCCTGATAATTTGTTCACATGCAACTTGTTCTTAGACCCAGCTAATTTTGTTGCTGTTTCCATAAGAGTTTTGGTTACTTTTCTGTTAACTTCAGAGATGTCCACTTCTTCCGATGTTAGGCCTTTTAAAGCAGAGAACCTGTTCTTCAGTTCTAACTTGAAGGTATTATGGTGTTTTTAAGGTTGGTTATGTCAATAGATTTTGTTTGTCTTATGAGCTTGCCACGTTCAAGTTTAGTGTTGAGGTGCATCTTACATCTCACCAATCTATGGTCACTACCTGTGTTGAACTTGTTTAGCACACTGCAGTCTTCTATGACGAATTTTTTGTTACACATAATAAAATCAATTTCACTTGTCGTCCCATTTGGATGTCTCCATGTCCATTTCCTGTGTGGCTTTTTCTTGAAGAAGGAGTTCAAGATGAAAAACCCTTCTGCCTCTGCAAACTCAACGAGAGTATTTCCACGCTGGTTTCTGTTGCCATGACCGAATTTACCTACTGAAGTTTCATTCTGTTGCCGTTGCCCTATTTTTGCATTGAAATCTCCCATAATTATTTTCAAGTGCTGCTTACCTTTATTATTTAGATGACAAATTTCCTCATAAAATTCTTCAATTTCTTCTTCAGGATGACTTGTGGTGGGTGCATAAGTTTGAATAATCTGAGCCTGGTATCTTTTCGAGAGTTGGATAACAAGTCGTGCAGCTCTGTCAGAGGAACTTTCAACTTCTACAACTTTATCCTTCAGTTTCTTGTTTATTATAAATCCAACACCACTAGTTCTGCCAGTATCTGTCCCACGATAGTAGAAGAGATGTCCACTTTTCAGTTCGATGAGATCTTCTCCTTTTCTCCTTACCTCACTTAGCCCCACGATGTCCCACTTGATCCTTTGTAGTTCCTCTTCCAATTCAAGAAGCCTTGAATCAGAAGATAGGGAGCGTCCATTGTAAGTAGCCAAGGTCAGCATCAGATGGCAGCCTAGTCCGGTCCTCCGGGGATTCTTAGCACCCTCTGCCTTCATGTCGCACTGGCCGCTGCCTTGGCCAGGTACATTCCAGCTGCCGGAGACTGAGGGCCAAGATTTAAGTTGTGGAATCATTTTGGAGGGTTTGGCCATAACTCACCACGCTGGCCAAGCGGGTTTGGTGAGTGTGGGATAGAATTTCCTCTGATCCCGATGGTATAGTTATACCGCTATGGGCGGTCGTCAGAGCCCCTTTAGTGAGAACAGGATGCACCACGAGAAGGCGGGGTTGACATTTGTCAAGGAGAGGCTGTGATGTTACGCATCACCTGACCTTGCATCCCTTTAAAGATGTACTCATTGCTTTCTAGAATTTGGTAGTCTCCTTCTTCCAGGATTGCATGTATGCATTCCCATCACATGAATACCACTTCCACATTTCAGAATTATTATGTATGAAAGCTATTTGAATGTTTTTATACTGTGTAATTAATTAAATTTAATTATTGTCATTTCTATATAACAGAGTGGATAACCTACTTTACAGAGATATTTTTGTGTGTTTCAGCCAAAGCCACAAATCCTTTGTATAGGCAGCCAGAGCCTGAATCACTTGCCGCATTTTGTGATTTAGTGGAGAAAGAGCATGATGGACCCCAGACTGCTTTGAGGCTTTTGGCCCACAAGATACAATCTCCACAAGAGAAGGAATCTCTTTTGGCATTGGCAGTAAGTACACACTTATTTTTCAGATGTAGTGTATGCCATTTTTAACATTTCATGCCAATTTTAATGTTTTCATATGCTTAGTGTAAAGACACATTCATGGCTGGTTGATTTTACCCAGATCTCCATTGCCTCTGTCAGGGGTTTCACAGGTCGTGGAAAACGTTGAAAAGTAATGGAAATTGTGAAAATGTAAAGGAAAATATCTAAAAGTCATGGAAAACAATATACTGTAATTTTTTTTTATTTTAATACAGAGCTGAAATGGGCAAAGCTCTTGCTCCTTACAAAAAGTGCTTTCTCCTTTAACAGAGTGGACATCAGTGGCAGATCCAGCATGGGATGATTGGGGCAATTGCCCTGCTTGTTCTTTAAAAATGAAAATATCTGAAATTTGCAAAAATATGAAGCTAATTTTGCCGCCCCGGTGGCGCAGTGGTCTAAGGCGTTGGCCTCTGATCATTCGTCCGTAAGGGGTCCGGGTTCGAATCCCGGTAAGGCATGGATGTTGTGTTTGTCTTACGGCACTGGCTCTCTCCCTTCCCTGGAACCAGTGACCCTAAATTAGGGACGGGCGACTGCTTATAGCCCATTGAGTTGCTCACGGTGGTCGTTAAACCTCCAGTAATAAAAAAATAAAAAAAAATAAAGAAGCTAATTTTTTTTTATTTTCCTGATAAATTCGATTGAAACAAGTTTTTATGAATATAATATTCAAAAAAGCTAACAACACAGTTATGTTCTTTACATACAAAACTAATTGAAATGGTCATGAGCCGTGACTGGTCTTGCAAAGTCATGTATGTGTACATTGGGCATTCAATAATTTCTAAGCCTAACATACAAAGAACATCTTTATTTTTCCACATAGTCTCCCCTGAGTTGGATACACTTGCACTAATCTTAGAGTTGGAGAATCCCCACTGTGAAAAAATGTTTTGATCTTTCTCCTGAAATCAAAGCTTCATCACCTCCTTCAGTTCAGAATCACCCGCAAAATGCCTACCCCGTAGATCTTTTTTACAGATTTTTAAAGAGGAAGAAGTCACTAGGGACGAGGTCAGGTCAGTACGGTTAGTGAGAAAGCAGTTAAAAGTCACATTCTGTGACAAACTTGCATGGAAACGCCAACAGTATAGATTGGAGCGTTGTCCTACAGAAGCAGAACACCCCATCACAATTTTCCTTGCCATTTACACTTGAAGGCTTCATGCAACAGTGGCAATAGCGCAGCACAATAGGCAGCATTCATTCATAGTTTCCTTTATGAGGCAAGAAAATCAATTAACCGCAACCCTTCTGAGTCCCAAAAAAAAATGGCCATAATCTTCCCTGCAGATGGTTGTGTTTTGAACTTTTTTGGTGGCAGTGAATGATGTTTCCACTGCATGCTGTCTTGGTTAGTATCAGGGTCCCAATGGTGAAACCACATCTCATCACCAGTCACAGTGCAGGAAAGGAAGTCATCTGGATCATGATTAATGCAGTCAAGTTGAAACCACCTTGCTTTAACATGATCATTTTTCATTCCAGGTGTCAACATTCGAGGAAACCATCTGATTGATACAGACCTTTGATATCCCTAAATTTGCATGCAAAATGGTCCAAACACTGCCGGTACTTAACTTCAGCTCCTCAGCCATCTGTATGACATGAACTTTCTGGTTTGACATCATGAGGTCCTCCACTTATCCTTTTAAAGAGAGTAGTCCATCGTTTGACTGGGGCATATGAAGGTGCACTGTCAACGTACACACAGACCATCTGTTCATAAATACTGTGTGGCATTTCGCCTTCCTTCGTCAAAAATTCAATCACCACTTGGTTCCACAATTTCATCTGTCGCTCATCCACTATCACCTTATAGACTGTGGCGCCATCTCAAGTGCTGACACAGCAACGTGGCGTGGCTGTTATACAACTGAGGGATGATGCAATACTTGCATCGGCTACCAATAGCTACTTTCAAGATCATGCTTAAAACTTATTGAATGCCCCTCATAGATCTACACACACACATACTATATCTTAAGTTTAGCTTTCGTCTTTTCTTTATGGATCGATGATCCTCACTCCCCGTTCCTTTTTTCTGGATCAAATCATCCTCCCATTTCTTTGTTCTAGATCTGTCATTGGTGGGCATCTATCATGCTTATTTGCCATGTTCAAGCAAAATAAGCATGATAGATGTATTAAATGACTTACTCAAGGTTTTACCCAGATATATTCATTTGGTTCTAGTTCCAGTTGAAGAAATTTTGTTTAATCTTCCTTCCCTCTGGGTTGATTTGGATTTTTACACATGTTTCTGGCCTCTTGATTTTAGTCAAGGCCTGTTCTCAATGTATAGAAGGATTAACAAAAGTTTTGTTTACTACTGAAGAATTTAAATGTTGTTGCCAGGTTCCTCATACTGTTTCTAAGTTCCTCACACTGTTGCCAGTTACCAAACTGAAATGTTTTCATTGTGTATTTTGTAATTCTGTTGTTGTTGTTGTTATTAGTTTGTTTAAAACACCACTTATTAGTTTTGAAGGTTCATTGATGGCTCTGTTTTTTTTTTTTTTGATGTAATGACTTTCCTTAATTAGTCTCTTGTTCTTATGAGATTCATAGTCCAACATTTTGTTTTTTCACATAAAGGCTCACATTTGCAAAACTGCATGTGATTTGCTAATACACTGTTTTTTATCTTTGTTATTAATAGCCATTTGATGCTCCTTAATTCTGATTTCCAATTTTTGAGATGTTTGTCCAATATAATTACTGTTGCAATTAAGTGGAATTTGATATACAACATTTTTTCTTTCCATCTTGTCTATTGTATTTCTGTATGTTTCTTTATTAGCTAACAAAGACAAAGATCGAAACAGTGTATTAGCAAATCATATGCAGTTTTGCAAATGTGAGCCTTTATGGGAAAAAATCAAAATATTGGACTATGAATCTCATAAGAACAAGAGACTAATTAAGGAAAGTTATTACATAAAAAAACAAACGGAGCCATCGATGAGCCTTCAAAACTATTGGGTTGTCGGAAAAGTCATGACGTATTTTGGCACCTGATGGCGGATGGGCGGTTTTGGAAGTACTATAGGCATGCACAACTCTGTTATCGCTAAGGCATTCAACAGGTGCCAGTTCTAGCTGTAGTATAAAAGTAATAGTGAGTGATTTGGTTGATTTGCGAAGATTTGACATCAAGTTGAAGATGGAAGACCAAACTGTGCATTTTCACCATATTTCACTGTTTTACTTCTGTAAACGGAAGAACGCGCATCAAGCTTGTGAAAAGTTGCGTAAAGTGTACGGTGATAATGCTCTACAAGAACGTCAGTGCCAACGGTGGTTCGCGAAATTTCGTGCTAGTGATTTTGATCTCAAAGATGCTCCTCGGTCCGGGAGGCCAACCGAGGTTGATGACAACCAAATCAAGGCATTGATCGAGTCAAAACCCACGTTACACGACACGAGAGATTGCAGACACATTGCACATCCATCATTCAAGCGTTCATGACCACCTGAAGAAGCTGGGATACGTGAGCAAACTTGATGTGTGGGTTCCTTATGAACTCAAAGAAGCTCAATTGACAGCGCATATAAACATCTGCGATATGCTCGTTAAACGTGAGGAAAACGATCCTTTTTTGTAGCGACTGACAACTGGTGACGAAAAGTGGATTGTGTACAACAATGCGCTGCACAAACGGTCTTGGTCCTGACATCCTGCTTCGCCTCAAACGACATACAAAGCAGACATTCATCAGTGGAAGGTTCTGGTCTCAGTGTGGTGGGATTTCAAAGGTGTCTTGTTTTTCGAGCTCCTACCACGGAACCAAAGAATCAATTCGAATGTGTACTGTCGGCAATTGGACAGTTTGAATGAATCCATCATCCAGAAACGTCCAGAGCTCGTTCATCATAAAGGTGTTGTGTTCCATCACGGCAACGCGAGACCACACACAAGTTTGATCACCCGCCAAAAATTATTGGAGCTTGGGCTGGATGTGTTGCCACACCCAGCATACTCACCTCACCTTACGCCGTCTGACTTCGCTCTCTTCAACAGTCCTTGTGTGGTATAACGTTCAATTCAGATGAGGCTGTAAATCAGCACCTTGTACAGTTTTTCACCACGAAAGACAGGTCCTTCTATGAACGAGGCATTCTGCAACTCACTGACAGATGACAAAAGGTCATCGAACAAAACGGGCATTATATCATTGATTGGTCTTTGTTCTTTCTATCAATAAATGACCTTTACAAAACATGGCTAAAATACTTCATGACTTTTTCGACAACCCAATAATAAGTGGTGTTTTAAACAACTTAATTACAACAACAACAGAATTACAAAACACACAATGAAAACATTTCAGTTTGGTAACTGGCAACAGTGTGAAGAACTTGGAAACCGTATGAGGAACCTGGTGACAACATTTAAATTCTTCAGTAGTAAACAAAACTTTTGTTAATCCTTGTATACATTGAGAACAGGCCTTGACTAAAATCAAGAGGCCAGAAACATCTGTAAAAATCCAAAAGAACCCAGAGGGAAGGATGATTAAACAAAATTTCTTCAACTGGAACTAGAACCAAATTAATATATCTAGGTAAAGCCTTTAGTAAGTGATTTAATTCATGTTAAGACTATAATGGCTTCTCTTTGGAAGTAATTCAGAAGACTGAAAAAATGGATGGTTGCTTTACATAGGAGGAAAAATGGAATAAAATTCTTATATACTTGCCAAAATTTGGATCTTATTCGTAAAGCTTTTAGAATAAAAGAACCTATATATTTTATTGCAGAAGCCAGGAACATAATGAAAAATACTTCAAAAAGACTGATGGCAGTACATATAAAGCAACTGAAATATGCCATTCTACAACTGGATGAAAATATAGAAAATGTAGAGCAGAAATGAAAAATATGTTTTCATGTAGTATATATTTAAAAATGTTGGAAAGAATAAATATTGAATTTGACAAAATAAACTGGAATCACAGATACTTCATAAACAAGAAATTAGATTTTCTAATAAATGAATCTGAATTCAAGGAAATATTGAAACATAAAAAAATGGCTCCTAATAAAGTAACTAATATTTCAAATGTTGAAATTTCCGACAAAACTCAAAAAGTTATTAGCCAAAGATCCTAATTACAATATTAGGAGAAGAATTAAAAATGCAGCAAAGCAAACATTCAGAATTTAATGGAAAAGTTGAACCAACATGGGAAAACAGCAGTAGAATGTGAAATAATAAAATGTGGAGTAACTACAATGTCTAGTATAGTAAAAAAAGACGATAGAAATTACAAGGCTGCAAAATGGGAATTAATTAATAAATCTTTATTAGCTATTAAAAGTGATAAATCCAACAAAATGGTTATAATATCCATAGATGCCAACTAGTACAGATTTTTGGTTGCTGTTACGGAAGTACAGAAACACCGCTGAAATTACGGAAAATCACCATTTGATTTAATTTTCTGAGATAGAAAGCAAATTTTCATCAACTTAAAAATTGTTGTTGGTTCTTCAAGTTTTTCTGGGGTGGGGGAAAAATTAAATGCTACATTCTGTGTATTATAGATTTCTGCATCTTAATTGGCAATTCATCTACCGTAGACTGAGCAGCAACCACACTATGCTGACTCAGTGTTTCATTCCATGACACCGCTCCCATTGGTTCTCTCCCTGCCGGACGCAACTACGCAGTTTAGCTCTGTGTGGACGCTGCTTAGGCATCCGTTCCGAACTCCCATGATGCACTCCGTATCTCCTGCGTGCAACCAGGGTAGTTACTTTCGTTCCTTGCAGGCAGCGCTTCTGCTTTATTGTCCTTGATGCTTTTTGGTTTTCTCTGCTGCACGTGCTACCCTACTGTTACATCACGGAAGGGTGAGGTGATTGTGAAGGTTTTTTTGCTGTTTTCTTTCATTTATTTAGAATGAAGCGTTCTTTAGACAAACCTTCGTCGTTGAAGAAAAAATAGTGTTTTCTAGAAACTTACAATAGAGGTTGGCCCTGTTTTGAGAAATCAAAAGTTTCTGTAAACCACATGTTTTGCAGAATTTGTAGATGCGATTTTAGTATTGCGCATGGTGGGCGGGATGATTGCCGAAGACACGCAGAATCGAAAAAGCATAAATCTTTCGGTGAGTTGAAAGTTCAGTCAGTGAGCGATTTGTTTGCATCAAAGGAGAACAGCATAATAAATGTAGAACTTATGTTCACTTCATTTATTGTGGAACACAATTTACCCATAGCAGCTGCTGACCATGCTAAACCGTTATTTCAAGCCATGTTTCCCGATTTAGCGATCGCAAAAAATTATTCGTGTGGAAGAACCAAGGCTACTGCACTAATTCAGCACATGGCCAGTGTTTCTACAAGTAACATCGTATCTGAAGTTTAAAAAATCCTTTTTCTCTATCTACGGACGGAAGTAATGATGCTCACGCAAATAAACTGTATCCCATTACAATAACATATTTTGACGAAAAAATAGGGAAAAATTTAACTGTTTTGTTATCATTGGTTGAATCAAGTAATAATACAGGTGAAGGATCAGCGTTTTGAACAATGAGTTTGTTAAAAAAATATCTCGTGGAGCAACTGTGTGTCATTTTCCTGTGACAATGCTAACACTATGATAGGTCAAGTAAAAGGTGTTGTTTCTCACATAAAGAAGGTTCAGCCTGCAATCATAGTGCAGCGATATTCATGCCATTTAGTAAATTTAGCTGCACAGAAATCTGCTACTCAACTGAAAGGATTTAATGTTGAGCAGTTTCTGATAGAGTTGTTCTTTTTTTTTGGAGAAAAGTTCAAAGAGGAAACACAATCTAAAACTGAGTCAAGCTGTTTGTGGTGGTACTAAACCACACAAAATTCTAAAGCATGTCAATACTCGCTGGTTATCACTTTTGGAATCCATTGACAGAATTTTAGAACAGTGGGAGGCTCTAGAACATTATTTCAGTGACAATGAAGAAGCTAATTCACAGTATAAGAACCTTGCAAGTATGATTGGAAATCCTTCATTTAAACTTTATCGTCTTTTTTTATCTGCTTCTCTTCCTTTATTTACATCTGTTAATGTGTTCTTGCAGCAGGAAGCTCCGCTTGTGCATGTATTAAAAAGAAAACTTCATAGTCTGTTATCTGAATTGCTTGTACGATTTATCAAGTCATCGGCATTTGATGTGACAGCAACATCTCTTGCAAATGGAAATTTTGAAAGGAGGAGAAATCAAAAAGAAAACTGTGATCTCGTAATTGGGTCAAAAGCGAGATCTTATATAGGCACAACTGCAGATCTGAGTGAAGACACAGTGGCTACTTTTTATTCTGAGGTAAGGTAAATCTACAAGGCAGGCTGCAATTACATTTTAAGAAAATTTCCACTTAATGATGAATTTCTGAGTCATGCTGAAATTGCAGATGTAGCATTAAGGCAAAATGTTTCTTTTGCATCAGTCAAATATATGTGTTCCCTGTTTCCAGTTTTGAAACCAGAAGAATCTGACAAGGTGGAATCTGAATTTGCTCGCTACCAGTTTGAAAATTTGAACTGTGCTGTTACTTCTGGGAGAATGGATGAAGTGTGGCACAGAATTTGTTTAATGAAAAATGAAAGTGGCCAGTTGAAGTATGAATCATTAAGCAAAATGATGAAAATGATTTTAATAGTCCCTCATAGCAATGCAAGTACAGAAAGAATTTTCAGTATTGTGAAAAAAACATGAATGAATTCAGACCTAATTTAAGTACTCATGTGCTGTCTTCTTTATTAGTAGAAAAAATAAATAGCATTGCACACAGTGAACTATGCTATCAGAAGAAGTTTTCACAAATTGAATTAAGGAAGGCCAAAATGGCAACTACAGCCAGTTTATCATAATAATTTGGCCAACATTCCAAGGAATAATTTTTCTTCATGTCTGGAGGTAATTTATTATATTTTTCTGGTAAACAGTATTTTAAATTTTCCCACTAGCAAATTATTTTTATTGTATTATTATTATTATAATTATTATTATTATTATTATTTTGTTAATAGTTCTGACAGATTAAAATTTGTTGCAGTGTTAAATACCCAAATTTGCCGCTGTAGACTGGATTACTGAAAATTACTGAAAAAAAAAAATTGTTGCTAAAAATTACTGAAAAATGAACATGTTGGTTACTGAAAACTACTTTTAGAGGTTGGCATCTATGTAATATCCAATAATCAATACAATGAAAAAATGGGAAACATCATTGAACAACTATTTGTGGAAGAAGAGGTGGATAATACAGAAGAAGTAATTGAGAAAATTCAAAGGGCAGCAGAAACTATGAACGTTAGTAACATAGTACAAAAAAAAAAAAAACTGCTAAGTACCTGAATTATTTGTTTTTTTAAAAAAACTCATAAACCTGATATGCCATTAAGACCAGTAGTAACCACAAAAGGTGGACCACTTTATAAATTGGAACAATATTTATCCAACATAATCAGACAAGAAATTAATTAGACAATTCACTTTGAAAAATACTATTAAGAAATATGCATATCAATTTAAACACCAGAATGATAAGTTTAAATGTCAAAAATATGTTTCCTTCAATACCTTTGAGGAAATTGTTTACCAAGATCAACAGTTTCTTTGAACAAAAAACAACAACAACAATTTCTTCATAAAACATGGTATTACAACCAATAATTTCTTATTCCTATTAAATTTATTTTACAGTTCATTAATTACAAAATTCAATGGAAAAATATATCAACAAAAACAAGGTTTATCAATCGGATCAGCAATTTCTCCAATTCTAGCAGAATACTGTTTAAGTTAATTAGAGCAACTGATTTTTGAAGAAAATAAAATTGTCTTGGATCTTTATGTCAGATATGTGGATGATATACTTATATTGTATGATTCAAGCAGCTATTCAGCACAAAACATTCTGGATTTTTTTAATTCTTTGGATTCTAGCATTAGTTTTGAATTAGAAGAAGAAAAGAACAGTGAAATTCAGTATCTAGACATAAAAATCATGAGAGATACAAAAAGTTTGGAATTTATTCATAATTTTAAAAAAAGAAAAATACGACATATTACTGAATTTTTGCTTGTACCACTCAAAAACAGTGAGAATTAACACAGCAAGAAACTTAATAACAAGAGTGAAATTACTTGCCTCAGATAAAAATCAAATAGAAGCAATGACAAAATAGCATTAAAGTTAATAGACAGTGATTTTTCCAAAAAAATATCATTAATATTGTGCAAGATGTCAGACAAAAACAATCTAAAAGGAACAACAAAAAGATTGAAAAAAAATATATAATAATCAAGTATGCCAATGGCCAGTTAGGAAAATTAATAAACATTTAATAAAGAATAGCATAAAGGTAGCCACTACAACAGAAAACAAAGTAGCATATTTAGCTAATGAAGAAACATACAGAAATACAATATACAAGATGGAAAGAAAAAAAATGTATATCAAATTCCACTTAATTTCAACAGTAATTGTTTTGACGAACATCTCGAAAATTGGAAATCAGAATTAACGAACATATTAAACCAGCAGAATAATATGAGAACAATACAAATAGCAGAAGCAGTAATAAAAAATAAGACCAAACCATTTAACTGCAATAATAACAGTCCATACGGCCTTTCGTACGCTTGGAGGAACCTGATCGAAACTGAGAAGAAATGGAATAGGGAGAGGAAGAGAAAAAGGAAGAGTGAGAATGACTTGGATGAAGATAAAGTTGATGTGACCTGACACTAGATGGCATTGGCAATGGGTTAAATGGGGAACATGCGCACTGTGGACACGAGACTTTCAGATAGCAGACTTCGACAGAAGGTGTGAAGTCTCCGTTGAAAACGCCAGGGTAGAGCCTAGGTGAAATGCGCGTCCGGTGATTGAGACTGTGAACGGTATGAGATGGTGTATATAATGATTTTAACTGGAACCTTTTAAAGCTTTTAAGTTTTTTATGAACCTGACCAAACTTTGAAGACTTCCTCAGCATTTCCAAGAGAGTGCAGCATTGACGAGATAGCCCTAAAGGCCAAGTACGACGTGGAACTTCAAGTTGTATGTAAATAGTAACTCTTAACTCAAGAATCTTTAATTATTATCTGGAAACCTTTGCCCATTCAATATGATGTCGACACAGCCAGAATGGAGCTAACCCTAACATCTGGACATATCCGAAGTAGGGTACAACTTATAACGAAATGGCTCTCGAACTAACCCTAACAACTGACCATGTTGAAGCAAGATACAACTTTGGACAAAGAAACTCAATAACTACTGATGTTGAACTGAACACGTACTTCCATAAGTAACATCTTTAGGACTTCTAACTGATTTATATTTTAATTGAATAAGTTAATGCACCACCACAGACTGTATCCACTTTATATAACGTGTAAAACAGAATTTACAGACGTTAAAGCGTCTTCCTGAAGAACCTTGTGGTCACGTAATTGTATGTGAACTTTATGATAGAATCACATGAGATATAATGAAATCATATGCAGTTTTGCAAATGGGAAAAAAATTCCCTTTATGGAAAAAAATCAAAATATTGGACTATGAATCTCATAAGAACAAGAGACTAATTAAAGAAGTTATTATGTTAAAAAAACAGAGCCATCAATAAGCCTTCAAAATTAATAAGTGGTGTTTTAAACAACTTAATTACAACAACAGAATTATAAAATACACAATGAAAACATTTCAGTTTGGTAACTGGCAACAGTGTGAGGAACTTGGAAACCATATGAGGAACCTGGCAACAACATTTAAATTCTTCAGTAGTAAACAAAACTTCTGTTAATCTTTTTATACATTGAAAACAGGCCTTGACTAAAATCAAGAGGCCAGAAATGTCTGTAAAAATACAAAAGAACCCAGAGGGAAGGAAGATTAAACAAAATTTCTTCAACTGGAACTAGAATCACATGATAGATGTAGGTTGAAATACAAATAATAGGACCAGTGCAAATATGTAAATTCAACCCATGTAAATTATAGGTGTAGTAATTTTTGTTCCACCTTTTATTTAATTTGGAGATAATAGGTTCTAATGCAAATATATAAATTCAACCAGCATAAACTATAGCTGTAACAGTTTCTGTTCAGCCTTTATTTAATTTGGAGATTTGGTTTTACTAGTTGTTACTGTGACTTATTGGTCACTTAGGTAAAATTTCATTATACAGGCATGTCATGGAATTTTTGCTCATAGTAACTGAAAAGTTATGGAATTTATTCTTCTTGAAATGTACCTCGATCTGTATTTAATGACAGCAGATTCATATCCTTTTTCTATTTTTCCTTCTTCATTTTATACTTTACTCTATCTTATAAATTAGAGCCAGTGCATCTGGTAGTCTTAGTAAATGAATTTTACAGTATATTTAGGATATCAACAAAGTGCTTTAAAGTAACAGCTAGTAAAGAATTTTTATGATTTTAGAATTCTATTAATCACAATGTATGTATCCTTAGAATGCTAATTGTGAATTTTTTTATATCACATTTGATAATACTCAAATTATTCACTAAATAACTGATGGTAAGCAAATGAGTTATAACCTTTGATAAATATTACAGCAAACAAAGTAAAGTCAAACTTCCATGGAACGAAATCGCAAGATCAGCCAAAAATATTCGCTATATAGAAACTACACTTATCTTTTATTTTGATACTCAGAAAGAAAGCTGAAATTCCATCGCATGTTAATTAAAAAGAAAAACAAATCAATTTTCACTTAGCATAGATATAAAACAAAAAGGTTTTAGTTTGTTTAGGTCGAAAAGTAGTCTGTAATTTTCTGCTGAATATTATTTGGGTTAAGCAAAACAGCACATTCATAAAAAGTCTCGGTCCTTTGCAATGACTGGAACACATCGTCTGGTACATCAGCTTCAAACCGGAACCCACGTCGAATGATTTCAAATGCCTTCATCATTTCATCTTTTGAAGGCTGTACAGGACACTCACTTTCATTTTCCTCATCCTCTTCATCTTCTGTGATTCCGTGACTTCGTCGCACACTTTCGAGAATATTTTCCTCACTTGTTTGGTCAGCTATTGGTGTTTGTTCATCAACTGAAAGATAATCATCAAGAACATGTTCATCTCCAATATTTCCATGCTGTCTTAGTTGTTGCCAGTGTTTCTTTAATTCCTCCAATGGCAAATCATCTTCTCTCAGATCAGCAACCTGATCTGATACGAAAGCAGCGCTACAAAATCCAGCTTTGGAAAAGCAGTTATGGATGGTAGTCTCTGTTACGTCATGCTGCTATGCTTTAGCCAATTTAGAAATGCGTAATCACAGATCCACAACTTTATCAGTTGATTGATTATTTTCAATGGCCACAATAATTTTATTCAGTATTCTTTTCCGGCAATGAAATTTTAGGTTTTTGATGACACCCTGATCCATTGGCTGTAATTTTGAGGTCATATTGAGTGGAAAGAAGAGAAGTTTTATATTTTTCAGCTTTGAAATGACTGCCTGTGGATGGGCAGGACAGTTGTCGATAACCAGAGCTATTTTACAATGTTGCTTAGCCATGCGCCTGTCAAATTTTAGAACCCATTCTTGAAAAAATTGTGCAGTCATCCATGATTTTTTTATTGTGATCATACTGAACTAAAGATTGCATTCCTTTAAAACATCTTGGATTTTTGCTTTTGCCTATTACTAACAGCTCCAGTTTTTCTTCTCCTGTCATGTTTACCATGATTATCACTGTTATTCTTTCTTTACTATGCTTTCCTTCAAACCATTTATCCATTTTGAATGTTAAGGTTTGTTTTGCTTGGAAGGCACTTAAAAAATAAAGCAGTTTCATCCACATTAAAAATGTCCTTAGGATCATAGTCCTCCAGTAGCTGTTTGAGAACTGTTTCCTTCCACTGCGCATAATCTTCATCACCGTTGGCTGCGCTTTCCCCTGATATAACCTTTTAGACAATTCCATGCCTGTTCTTGAATTTATCAAGCCATCTGGTACTTGCCTGAAATTTGTATACCCATGGGATTTCACAAACTCAAGCATTTTTTCTTGAATTAATGGTCCAGAGATGGGCATGCTCTTTCCACGAACCATTTGAACTCATTTATACACAGCTTCATTAGCTTTATCATACTCACACACACACTTTTATCCGTTTTCTGCTGGAGCTAGCAGTATCTTCACTTTGTTTCAAAATTACCTCGCGATTTTTCAATATTGTCGACAAACTGTTCGCAGGGATACCAAATTTTGAAGCAACATCTTTTTTAAAAAAACCTTTGTCAACTTCTTCTAACACTCTTACTTTCTCGCTGATACTCAAGCATTTTCTCTTGGACATTTTTTCCTGAACTGGTCGGCAACAACACAGAATCAAATTTGCCTTTTAGTGCATCAGTTTGACACGGTTGGGTGGTGTACTGGTGATGAGCCTGAGGTTATTCTTGGAAGTTTGATAGAAAATTAATCCAGTAAATCAGAAGGTTAAGTTGCTGATTCCGGCTACAACCCCCAATAAGTAAACTAAGGGAGTGTCCACCATGAGGTCACCTTGCTTCCATGGAATCGGAAGACTTTTAAAAGGGTGGCTGACCCAGTAGGGGGGCACTACTTATTTCCCCTACTGGAACAACTCTCCTTGCTGCCCTTTCCTCTGCTAAGGATTTTTTTAATCCTCCTTCAGCAGGTGTCTCATCATGTATCACCGTTTGAAGATGCTACTGTATATGTGGGGGGGGGATGAGATATGGGTGGTGACTGCAAACCCTTTTTCTGCCATCAGACACCACACCTAGCATGAATTTCACTGGGAATAAATGGTGAAAGTTTGTGAAAACCAAGGAGGGAGGCAGTTGTTTGTGAATCACAGAATAAACCATTTCTGGAAAAAAAAAACTTCACTAAATAGAAATTGGCTTTGTTAAATGGGAGTTATTCTGCATGCGAAATTCCACAAAAATTAAAAGTTTCCAATAAAAGATCGCTAAATGGAGAAATTTGCCATATAGAAGTTCATTATATGGAAGTTTGACTGTACTTACTTTGTATTTACTCAGAGAAATATTTTCACAAACTATGTTCCAAAAGATAATTCAAAGAGAATATGTTTGTGGCTTCATTCACCTGAAAAACTATGCCTTCTCTTCATTCCCAAATCAGTTTGTGAAGTATTGAAGATGCCTTAAGAAACAATGAGGCCAGAATAATCTGTTTTATAGTAAAGCAACTGAGAGTAAAAGAATGTGTTTTCTCCTTTTTTTTTTTTTTTTTGAGCAGATTGTTTGAATACTACCAGGCTGAGTCAAAAGCTCATTTCGTTTGCAGCTAAAAAGTTGAACGATGCAAAAAAAACAACATACACACTCAGCTCATTCTGCACAACCCTTTGCCGACGTTCCATCAGCGACACAATATCATGGCAGTATCACTCAGCAGATTTTGAGGGCAGAAACTCTGATGCCAGATTCCACATCTGGAATCTGGCATCAGTTTCTGCTAAAACGAAGTTCCGTCCTTCTAGCAAATTGGTCGTAGAGCAAAACAGATGGTAGTCAGGTGTGGGCAAGGTCTGCTTTGTATGGAGGATGGGGCAGGTTCTTAACCCTTTCCAATTCCTGTAGTTTTCAGCAGACTACTCTGGAGGTGTGAATTGGGGCTTTATCCACTTGCAGCAATGTCTGCTTCCTACTGATGAGTGCTGAGTAGCATTGGCATAGATTGTCATGAACCTGCTACAGTTGTTCATCATAGAGGTTCCTGTCCACAGCCTGACCATCTGGCACAAGTTGCTGGTGCACAGGACCCTCACAATTCCACCAAATACACAAAATGACTTTCCTCTCAAACTGCCCTTTGCACCACTTGCTGTGCTTCTTATGGCCTCAGCCACTTTTTCCCAGTGGTAGGATAATGTAGGAAAATCCGCTTTTCATCAACTGAGACGATACAGTGCCAAAGCCTATCATCTTGTGGACTTAACAGCAATCCGCTACAGAGAGGGATACATTGTTCCTCCTGTTGGGGCTATTAATTCATGGGGGACCGTTTGATGGCACCTGAAGGAAAAACCAAGCTGGTGCACGTAATGAATGATGGTGGATTGAGAAGACTCAACCTCAGCTGCAATTTGTCATGTACTGAGGTTCACTGTCAACCCTGTAACCAGGGTGCAAGTGGTCACTGGACATTCTGACCTTGGCTTGTCTTTGAGACTGGTGTCCCCAGCATCAAAATGCAGGAACCATTTTTGTGCAGTTTTGAAGTTCACTGTTTCCTCGCCTCTAACTGCACAAATTTTTCTTGCTGCTGCATTTAGCTCTTTTCCCAATAATGGCATAGAGGCACCTTAACAACACATTTGTCAATTTCTATCCTCTGCTCACGTGATAACGCAATGTGGCTCCCTGCCAAATACACGTCAACCCAGTCAGTGCTGGCACACATTTCTCACATGAATGGCGGCCCAACGTTAATTATGTGTAGCTCAAAACGAGATAAACTTTTGATTTAACTCGCCCTGGTATGAGAGAAGAGATTCATTCAAAACCATCACATTCTAAAATACATTTAGTTTTAACTGAATATGAAAAATCACTGAATAATAAATTGACTAGTGAATAAAAATGAGTTGAAAAAGCTTTTAACATTGTTAACCATTATGTAGGAATCACTGAATTTCATCTTGTGGTATTGTTAAATTGTTTTCTTTTGTAGGTTCTAGAGGAAAGTGTTAAGAACTGTGGTTCAAAATTTAGATCTGAAGTTGGAAAATTTCGTTTTCTTAATGAAATGATCAAGGTTGTTTCCCCAAAGGTAAAATGAAAGTAATTTTTCCACTGTTCTGTCTGTAGTTTTTTTTTTTTTTTTTTTTATTGTGAGTAGCATGCTGCATTTATGTTCCTTTTCTTCTGTTTTCCTAGCATTATTAATCATGTTGTCATAGTCATTGGAGACAAAAAAGATGTCAGACATGTAAATTGTCTATATGTATCAGAATCACATAAAAATATCTCTAAGGCTTGCATTAAAAATCATTAATTATTTGTGATACCCACGTACATTAAGAAAAAGAAGACTGAACAATTCAGTTAAGAATTTGCTTCATGTGCCACATTTTTCATAAGGAGTTCAACCTATGCTGCTGAATTGCTAGACAACTTCATGTGAAGAAACTTGTCAAAACAATCTTACTTCTGACCCTTTATATTCTCAAGCATTTACCTCTAGTAACACTTTCATCTTTAAAGACTTTGAAGAAATATCCCTGTGGAATATGTTTCATAGGCAGTGAAAAGTTCCAAGAAGTCACAACAGGACCATGGTTTGGAGATGGTAAAGACTTTTTTAAACACAGGAAAAAGATGATCAAAGTGTATTGGATTTTGCTGGGGGGTTATGTGAGAAGGTATTGACACAGTATTACAATAATATAAAGCACAGGTGCACTGTGTTCAGAAAGGTCCTCCACAGTGCACACACTAGGTTATATACAATAGGAAACACTTGTATTTTCATTTTAATAATTCTTTATATTTTGATTACATTACATTTTATAGCATATTGTTTCTTACCTTTGACCTTACATCAAGTGTTGAAAGTGATTTCTCCCATTTTGAAGGTGTAATGCAACTCTTCTACACTAATTTTTGAAGGTGTCTCTTTAATTTTTCCATGTAACGGAAATAATGTACATGGATATCAGTTTTCAATTGATTTTTGAGCAATCCTTGTACACAATTCTTTTTGCTGCTCCCCAGAAGTAAAAGTTGAATGGTGAAAGGTTGGGTGATTGTGGAGGCTAAAGTCTTCTTGAAATTATCCCATCCCCAAAGACATCTTCAAGTAGTGCCATCAAAGAGCGAGCAGTGTGCACACTGGCTCCATCTTGTTGAAAGTAAGCACTCAATATTTCATTTTAATTGAGCTGTGCAGTGAATGGATACAGAATGTCTAAACAGTATCTCTCTGTGTTTATCGTATATATGAAACAGATAGGACCCACGATTCATTGTGTTGAAATTGCTAGCTAAACATGGATTTTTTGGCTATGCAATGGTTTTTCATAAATTTTGTATTGATCTGCTGAGCTCCATAAAGAGTGTTTTTGGGAGTTGATACAGGGTGTTCCAAAATTATCTTTACAACTTTGACCCTCAATAAAACAGAAATGGAATAAGGGAACAAAAATTGTTTTGTTGCATATTGAACCGCACATTCCAAAGTTTGTTGGGATGCTAGTAGAGCTCCACATACACACCATTGGTTGCACAAATAACGTCTAGGTGGTATTTTACATCCTGCCATGTTCTCCAAAGCATGACCCCAGGAATTGTTGTGATAGCAGCTGCAATCCTGTGCTTCAGCTCACCTACATCTGGAACCTTTGTGCAGTACACAATATCCTTCACATTTCCCCACAGAAAAATGTCTAGAGGGGTAAGATCTGGTAGATGTGGAGGTCAAGGAATTGGGCCATCCTATCCTGTCCAATCCATCGCTTTGGAAAGATTTCATCAAGAAACTCGCAAACACGAAGTGCCCAGTGCAGGGGTACACTGTCCTGTTGGAAGATGATAGCCGGTTGCAGGCCCTCCATTTGTGGGGGGAGTAACAAACTCACTCAGCATGTCCAAATAAACATTGGATATGACTGTGCTTTTGCTGAAAAAGAATGGGTCAATGATACAATTATGCAGAAGACCACACTAGATGTTGACCTTAGGGCTGTCATGTTCAGTCTCACAGATGGCATGTTGGTTTTCATACCCTCAAATTCAGCAGCTATGCCTCTTGATAACACCACAGACATGAAATGTTGCCTCATCGCTGAATGAAACACATTTCAGGAAGCCTTCCTCATTATCAATCCTGTGGAGCATATCAACAGCAAAATCGAAACATTTCACATTATCCCCAACGTGCAGTACCTATGTCAAATGTATTTTGTAGGAAGTCAGGTGCAGTGCATATGTCAAATGCATTTTGTAGGAAGTCAGGTGCAAGTGCTTGTGAAGCACCCTATGTATCATTGTAGGTGGTAACCCCAACTTCCTGGAGGCCGTACAAATAGACTTCTCTGGAATTTGCAAAATTTATTCATGGACTTCGTGGGAAACTGTTGAGCACGTTCCATACCCTCTTCACTTGTGCTTGGCTGGCCAGCACCCTTTTATAAAGCACACTACCAGTCTCCGTGAATTTCTTGTACCACTTGCTTATTGAGGGTCTGGATGGTGGATTACATTGGTATTTGGTACAGAAATTCCTTTGGACTTATGTATCTATATCTCTGAACCATGCCACACACTGGGCCTTTTCCCTGTGGAGTAGCCATCACAAGTTCAGGATCTTACCTGAAAGTTAACAAAAACCTATAGTGTGCCAATAAAACTTTATGTGTTGCTGTTACATGTACAAAAAACAGAACTTTGCTATCTTATTTCATGTAGGTTCTATTGAAGGTCAAAGGTGTAAAGATAAGTTTGGAACACCCTGTATATCTTGATAAGTGGGACCAATCCTCATCTTGGTAGAATGTTTCATCCAGTGCTTTGATTTCCTTATCTTGTACAAAATTTCAAAACCACTCACAGTAATGCTTCCTCTTCTCATAATTCTTGCACAGCTGACACTTTGTGTGGAAATAAGTGGACTTTTCATCTTACAACTGTATGCAGTTCCTAAGCTTGAATTCTGCCTCTCATGCAATTTTTTTTAATGTTGAGCTTGCCATCATCTTTTCAGAAGTATAAACAAGTTTTTCGTCAGAAAAAACATTAGATTGACTACTTCTTGCTGCAACTGCCATTGAACCAGTACTCCAAAATTACTGATTAATTTCCACACAGTATCACAATGTGGAACAACAGATTCTGAAAAATCTGGAGCTCTACTAGAAATATTTATTCCTGGGTGGTTAACATATTCAGAGACCTATTAATGCACCATATTAACTACCAATGCCTGACAAATGCGTGACTATGGAGGGCTCAAAACAACCTGCATAGGAGCTGTTTGTTAGTATACCATCACATGTGCAGGAAGAGTAGTATGGGTGGGGTGTGGAAACCTGTTTCCATAGGGCATCACTCACTGCAGAGGGAATTTTTGAATGCACCGTATATCGAATATTGAAGCTATGGAATGCTCCTTGTTTACTGTCCTTTGGTTTGGAAAAACCAAAGTGTCTCCCACCAGGGCAGGGATACTGCAAGGGCTCTCCCCTGTTTGTTTTTAATGCAGTACATAATGTCATTGGTTGTTTCAAACAATGCAAATTTCTCCCATTTGGGCACATGTAAACAGTACTTTTTGCAGTTACATCGGGCCGTGGTGGCCTAGTGGTCAGCATTCGTGACTGCCATGGAGATAACCTCAAGTTCAATCCTGGGCAGGTACGAACGTTCGAACCACTAAATACCCGCTGTGCGCTGGATGAGCACGTTAACCGTCGGACCTCGGGTGCTGGCCCCCGGTAATAAATGAGGGCGTCTTCCTCCCCCTTTCTACCTCGCTTCCGTGTTACTTTCCTATCGGGCACTCTAGCCCAAATCTCCTAGCTTCCTATTTCTAAGGGTTGTTTAACACCTGGGGTCAAACACTCCCTTCCTAAAATCCTCTACATATGATCTGATCTGATCTTTGCAGTTACATTTCTGAAATCAATTTCCCCCTAAGAAAAAAATAAAAATGGAAGTAATGCCTTTTAATAAGACTGACAACAGTTCTTTATCTCAGTTCCCTGTCTAGAGTGCATAAGTGTGCTGATGTCAGATGCGGAATGTGTAGAATGTCAATGAATTACATTTTTTGGATGTAATGCATGAGAGATATTGAAAGGCATGCCTATATTTCTGATAGCTTCAGTATTCTTGGGTTGAAGAGCAAAATCAAAACTTACCAGATACAGTATAACTCAATTATAATGATCCCATATTTAGCCAGATCCTGGTTTTAATGAAAAAAATTAAATGAAGTCCCATGATTTAACAAGGGAGAAAAAAGCTGCAGTGATCACTTTTAATAAGCAAAGTAACATTTGATGAAATTCTATATTTAACAAGACAGAGAACATCTACTGCACAGTGTTCCTAAAATGGAGGAATAGATATGGTGGCATATAGGAAGAAATTACAATGGCCTAGGGGAGTCATTTTGTGCTAATGGAAGCATTTTGATAGAAAAGCAATAAGTAAGCCGTACATCAAATGCTTATCAAGTGAGTTTTGAAAGAGACTCTTGCCACTCATTCCAAGGGGCTATGCCCAGAGTTAAAAACAGGTGATCTTCTCCAAGGCAAAATAGGTCAGTGAAGAAGAGAACACTCGGCCACAGTCTTATGCGACAGCCACTGATTGTGAGGAAAATCTCCATTTCTTTCATCTTCTGTTTTTTTTTTTTTTTTTTTTTAGCATCAGACTGTGGTGATGACTAGGTATTTAACATATTAAGTGTTATTAGGCTAAAGGAATCAAGCGAACATAAATATAAAGCAAAACAAACAACATTAGTATATTTTTTAAATACTTCCACATGATGTCTGCTGCAGGATTTGCTGCTACTATGCATTCATGCAGCTGCTTAATTTGTACTACTCTAATTAATTAAATCTTTCAAATATATCCAATTGTTATGCAAACAAAACATAAACGTATATGCATATTTTTACACAGTGCATTTTCACCCCAAAATGGATTTTGGGAGGATTTCTGTCGGTCCTGAGCTCCTCATTGTAAGCTGTTTTTACTATATACCTGGATCATCATCATCATCATTGTCAACCATTATCAATCCCCTGCTGGACGAAGGTCTCCCCAAGTTTCCTCCACAACGGTCTGTCTTGTGCCAGTCTCCTCCATGTCACTCCCGCATACTTTCGAATTTCATCCACCCATCTTCCATGTGGTCTTCTTCTGGGTCTTTTCCTGTCCCTTGGAATCCAATCTAAAATTTCGGCTGTCCATCGATGGTCTGTTCTTCTGGCAGTATGTCCAGCCCATTGCCATTTCAGGGATTTAACTCTGATCATGATGTCTTCCACTCTTGTCATTTTTCGGATCCACGTGCTCCTCTTCTTATCTCTCCTGGTTACACCAAGCATGCACCTCTCCATGCTGCTTTGAGTTGTCTGCAGCCTTTGTATGTCTCTTTTAGTTAAGGTCCACGTCTCTGCACCATACGTAAGCACTGGAAGGATGCATTGATCAAACACTTTTCTTTTAAGACATAATGGCATATTGCTCTTGAAAATTATGCTGTTTCTTCCAAAAGCTCTCCAGGCAAGTTTTGTACGCCGATTAATTTCTTCACTAATGTGACCCTCACTTGATATCTGCTGTCCAAGATAAACGTACGTGTCTGTTATCTCCAGCTTTTCTCCATCAATCGATAAATCTTCATTTCTTGTAAAAGCATTGAACATCACTTTTGTCTTCTGAAAGTTCATTTTTAATCCCACTTCTTTACTTTTGTCAGCAAGTTCCTGCATCATACTCTGTAGCTCCGATGGGGTAGTTGCAAAAATGACCATGTCATCAGCAAAACGAAGGTGGGTTAGATAATCTCCATTAATCTTTATCCCTTTGTTTTCCCAGTTCAGTGATTGAAAGACATTTTCCAATGTAGCATTAAAGAGCTTCGGAGATATGGTGTCACCTTGTCTCACTCCTTTTCCAATTTTTATGTGTGTTGTATTACCAAATAGCAGAATCTTTGCACTTGCATTTTCATAGATGTTATTAATAATATTAATGTATGCATCTTCAATACCGCAGGATTTCAGAGCCATTGCAACTGCTGATGGTTTCACCGAATCAAAGGCTTTTTCATAATCGATAAAAGCCATGCACAATGGAAGTTCATATTCCCTCGCTCTTTCAATTAGTTCTCTCAGTACGTGGATATGATCTATTGTGCTGTAGCCACTCCTGAATCCAGCTTGTTCTCTCGGTTGAGCCATGTCCAGTGTTACCTTCAAGCGGTGTGAAAGAACTTTAGTGAAGATTTTATAAACTACTGATAGGAGGCTGATAGGTCTGTAGTTCCTGAGATCCTCAATGTCACCTTTTTTATGTAGCAAGATCATTGTAGCGTTGTTCCAATCCTCAGGAATTTTCCCTTCATTAAGGCATCGAGTGAAAATTTGGGCGAGTACTGTTTCGATTTCTCCACTTGCTTCTTGTATGATGTCTACAGTAATTCCATCTTCTCCTGGAGCTTTTTCCCGCTTCATGTTCTTGATTGCATGTGCAACTTCTGCTGGAAGGACTGGAAGAACTCTGGTACCTTTCATGATGCCTGGAGTACATGTATCATCCCTTTCATATAATTTGGAGTAGAAATCTTTCACTCTTGTCAAAATTTCGCCTCTATTTCTTGTTACAGAACCATCTTCTTTTCTCAGTGCCATAATCTGTTTTCTTCCCTTACTGAGATGTCCCTTTGCTATCTTTAGGCTTTGGTTGTTTTCAATTGCTTTCCTTACTAGTTCACAGTTGAATTTCCTTAGGTCTTCAGTGATACTTTTTCGTACTGTCTTGCATAGCTCTATATATATTCCACTTTGGAAGTCACATCTTCTTTAGTTGCCCTCATCTCTCTTCTTTTTTGCATCCAAATTTTGGTTTTTCCTGATAATTTGTTCGCATGCAATTTGTTCTTAGACCCAGCTAATTTTGTTGCTGTTTCCATAAGAGCTTTGGTTACTTTTGTGTTAACTTCAGAAATATCCACTTCTTCCGATGTAAGGCCTTCTAAAGCAGAGAATCTGTTCTTCAGTTCCAATTTGAAGGTATTATGGTGTTTTTTAAGGTTGGTTATGTCAATACATTTTGTTTGTCTTATGAGCTTGCTACGTTCGAGTTTAGTGTTGAGGTGCATCTTACATCTCACCAATCTATGGTCACTGCCTGTGTTGAACTTGTTTAGCACACTGCAGTCTTCTATGACGAATTTTTTGTTACACATAATAAAATCAATTTCACTTGTCGTCCCATTTGGATGTCTCCATGTCCATTTCCTGTGTGGCTTTTTCTTGAAAAAGGAGTTCAAGATGAAAAACCCTTCTGCCTCTGCAAACTCTACGAGAGTATTTCCACGCTGGTTTCTGTTGCCGTGACCGAATTTACCTACTGAAGTTTCATTCTGTTGCCGTTGCCCTATTTTTGCATTGAAATCTCCCATAATTATCTTCAAGTGCTGCTTACCTTTATTATTTAGATCACGAATTTCCTCATAAAATTCTTCAATTTCTTCTTCAGCATGACTTGTGGTGGGTGCATAAGTTTGAATAATCTGAGCCTGGTATCCTCTTGAGAGTTGGATAACGAGTCTTGCAGCTCTGTCAGAGGAACTTTCAACTTCTACAACTTTATCCTTCAGTTTCTTGTTTATTATAAATCCAACACCACTAGTTCTGCCAGTATCTGTCCCACGATAGTAGAAGAGATGTCCACTTTTCAGTTGAATGAGATCTTCTCCTTTTCTCCTTACCTCACTTAGCCCGACGATGTCCCACTTGATCCTTTGTAGTTCCTCTTCCAATTCAAGAAGCCTTGAATCAGAAGATAGGGAGCGTCCGTTGTACGTAGCCTAGGTCAGATAGGTCTACTTATATCCACGTTGTAAAGAGAGATCCACACTCTAAAGATGCATGGCTATGTTTTAATAACAGAACAACACATTCATAAAAATATACACTACTGTTTCTGAAAATTCCAACACCATGAAAGACTGCTGGTATTAGCTTCAGATGTACAGGATACATACAACAAGTTTGAATGTGCAAATTATATTAAAACATCAGCAAAAATGTGCATGCTGTTTCAGGGCAGTGCCCTCTGAACTGTCCGATCTTGGGTATAAAGAGCTGTCTCAAACAAGATGTTGTAATCAGTGAAGAGCTAACATTGAGTTGAAAGGGTGTTTCTTGTGTCTCACTATGCCTCGTTACTGAAGAAAATTGCATTATGAACAGTTGACAGACTTTGAGCAAGGAAAGGATTGTTAAGATTACAGAAGCTAGATTTTCCTACTGAGAAATTGCCACTCATGTGGGACAAAATGCCAGTGTAGTGATGCAAATGTGGCATCAGTGGACAGATGAAGCTAGGATGCTCAGAAATCTGAGAAATGGACCACAAAATCACATAACTGCACAGGATGACAGACACCTCTACCACATGGCAGTGACCAATTGCACAGCAACATCCATGGTATTAGCACAGCAGTGTAGCACTGTCACAGGTTCTTACTTTGTCCTCCTGTACAGTTCGACATTGTCTGCTTAACAGAGGGCTGGTCATTAGCAGCTCATTGCTGCACATTCCTTAGATCCTCAACCACAGATGCCTCAGGCTGCAGTGGGGTCTTGAATAGAGAAATTGGCACTCTTGAGTGGCAACAGGTCATGTTTTCTGATGAGTCTTGATGCACCATGATGGTCACATATGTGTTCGAAGACGAATGGCACTTTGCAGCATCATACTGGCCGAGTGTCATGGTTTGGGGTGCCATTAGGTTCAATTTGCAATCTTGCCTGGCAAATTGAACCCTCAATAGCCAGCGATACATCAGGGATGTTTTAGTTGCAGAGGTGACATCCTTCCTTCAGAGTTGTCTTGGCACTATATTCCAGCAGGACAATGCTTAACTGTATGTGGCCCGGAATGTCCAAGACCTCTTCCATGCACAGCAGATACCGCTTCTTCCTTGGCCTGTGCATTCACAGCTATTTTCCAAGACAATATCAAAAATCTCTTCCATTCAATGCCACACCATGTAGAGGCTGTTATTATCACTCGAAGTGGCTTCACATAATACTGAGTTTTGAAGTGAAAAAATATTGTATAGCTCTAAAAATGTAATCAGTTATTTCCTGTAACATGAGGAATCTGTGATATAAATTTCATTTGAATAGCAGATTTTTTTCTTGGTGTTGCAATTTTCACAAACAATAGCATATTTTACATTAACAAATACTCAAATTCTCTGAACCTGCTGTGTGATTGCCTTCAATTCCTGTGTCACTGTACATTATTTTGCAGCAGATGTGGTAGTGTAATGTCACTTGATTTCTGGAGTTCATGTTGGTTTTGAAAGGTCACCACAAATAAGGATAATCAAATTTGTGGTTGCAAAGGCATGAATCAGTTTCATGGCTATTGGTTTGTCTTAATTAATTATGCAATGTGTGTATCATTTGTTTTTTTAATTCTAGACAACCTGATGTAATTGATAAAGGATTATATTTAGTTGTTTAGAATTAAGAAAACAAAAATATTTTGAAGAAACTTTCCTACATGTAGACTGAAAACATTTGTTTTTGAAGAGGCATTTGAAGTATCTGTGTGTACTTTGTGTTGATTTTTATAGATATTAATTATTTTATTGTATCTGACAGTAAGATTTGTTTTCAGAAAGTTAGTCATATTTTTGAAATATGTTTATTTATACAAACTAGTGCAAACTATCTTATATGTACAAACACATGTCTATCTCACAGATGGCTTTTGATTCCATGAAACCATCAGCAGTTGCAATGTTTTTGAAATCGTGTGGAATTATAGCTGCTACACACATTAATATTATTAATAACATCAAAGGAAATTCGAAGGTTGAACTCTTTGAGGACACAGCATATGTAAAAATTAGAAAGGGAGTGACACAAGGTAACATCATGTCTCTTAAGCTGTTCACTGCCACATTGAAGAATGTCTTTGTACTGGGAAGGCAAAGGGATAATGATGAATGGAAATAGTTTAACTGACTTTTGTTTTGCTGATAACATAATCATTTTTTCAAGTACTTCCTCAGAACTATGGGGTATGATCCAGGAACTTGCTGGCAAGAGTAAAGACGGATTAAAAAAATAAACATTGCCCCGATGACCAAGTAGTCTGAGGTGCTGGCTTCTGACTATTTGTCCAAGATGGACAGAGGTTTGGGTCCGAGTCAGGTATTTCTGGTATGTTTGTCTGATGGTGATGGCTGTCCTTCCCTGAAATCAGTGACTTCAAATTAGGAACAGGTGACTGCTTATATTGCCTCAGAGTTGCTCAGTGTTGTCATTAAACCCCAAAATAAAGTAGAAACTTTCAGAAAACAAAATTGATGTACAATGTTTTTACAAGAACTGAACCCTTAGAGATTAGTAGGGTAATTGTAGAAACAACTAATGCCTATATCTACCTAGGACAACAAATATCAAGCAAGCAAGGGCTACATCAAATAAGAAATTAATAGGCATATAAAACTTGGTTTGGTGGGCATTTGGGAGGAACAGTACAATTTTCCAGAGCAATTTACCATTATAATTCGTTGTTTGAAAAGTCACAGTGTTACTATAACCATTCAAAAGTGTACGTGCCTACAATTACTTTAATGAGAGTGTCTTAAAAGAAAAGTGTTTGATCAATGCATCCTTCCAGTGCTTACGTATGGTGCAGAGACGTGGACCTTAACTAAAAGAGACATACAAAGGCTGCAGACAACTCAAAGAAGCATGGAGAGGTGCATGCTTGGTATAACCAGGAGAGATAAGAAGAGGAACTCGTGGATCCGAAAAATGACGAGAGTGGAAGACATCATGATCAGAGTTAAATCCCTGAAATGGCAATGGGCTGGACATACTGCCAGAAGGACAGACCATAGATGGACAGCCGAAATTTTAGATTGGATTCCAAGGGACAGGAAAAGGCCCAGAAAAAGACCACATGGGAGATGGGTGGATGAAATTCGTAAATATGCGGGAGTGACATGGAGGAGACTGGCACAAGACAGACCGTTGTGGAGGAAACTTGGGGAGACCTTCGTCCAGCAGTGGATTGATAATGGTTGACAATGATGATGATGATGATGAATAAGAACCTTACCTTTGCTAGAAGGTATGTTCTCATTTGAAAATATACATTTCTCTGCACGTTTTTTCCCCTTTTTGAGTTCTACAGTTGGTTTGGGCTTCTTGTGCGGCGGTTTTATGTTGTCTTCAGCTTCTTCTTTATTTGACAGAATGAGTAATTCTTTTATCCATACTGCAACAATGATATGTGGTCTAAGAACCTCTATTTGACTTAAAAACCTATTATCTCACTGATGTTTATATAACCCTAACCTGTAGTTTAATTGACTTATAAAACTCACTATTCCATAAAACCTCATGCGTGAACATTCACTAACATAAACTAACTTCTTATTTACAAACACCAAAAACATCTAACTATAAAGAATTAAAAACTAATATACAATTATTTACACAAACTCATCTCATTGCCCTCTATACCATTCTTTCATTCCTCAAAACAAATTTCTACCTCATTCATACACCACACCGCTGCCATTCCCAACGTAGATTGCCTCTAGCAGCTTTCTACCCAGCTGGGGTTGTCTTCAGGAGGCTGTTAGGTAGTATCAGCCCTGTTATCATTAGCAGGGCTGATTCCACCTGAGTATTAAGAGTGCATTATTTAAAAAAAAAAAAAAAAAAAGCAACTTACATTTTTTTTTTTAATGTAAGTGGCATTTTTGTTAAAATGCAACTTACATTAGGAAATAATGCTTTAATTTTTTCTTCTATTTTTCATTAACTTTTATTTTGTCTTGATGGATTTTAAAAACTTTCATTTTCATCTCCCCCCTTCCCCAAAAAATTCTTTATATGCCCTTGTGTCAGCATGATATGGAGAGTGGCTGAAGACAAAGTTGTGGAAAAAACTTGAAAAGACCATCCAGCAGTGGACTTATGATATCAGTAGACAAAACAGAGATAGGGGTGATGCGCAGTTGACATAAACATCCCCAGTGAAGAGTGGAATGTACCCAAGCCAAACACAGGTGTGTTGAATGAGCAGACAGCAGAGCAGGACTTCCAAACGGTATATTGCAACTGACGAATGTGGGTAAACATGGTGATCTGAGTGACTTTGACCGTGGACACACTGTCAACTCAAGACAGAGGGGTCATTCTGTTGCCCAAGTGGTAAGAACCCTAGGGTTTCTGAGCACAACCATGTCAAGGGTGTACTGCGAATATACCATAAATAAACATACCAGCGGCTAAAAAACAGGTGGTGGCTGACCACATGCCATTGATGACTGGCATTGGCATAGACTGTACAGGCTCATACAGGCCGACCGCTTAGCAATGATGGCACAAATCACATCCAGGTTAAATGTCAGAGGCCCAAGCAGCATCAGCGATCAAACAGTACAGTGCACGCTGTACACCCTAGTCTATGGGAGCCAACACCCTACTTGTGTGCCACTGTTGGTTGCTCATCATCTGAAATTATGCCTTGCCTGGTGTTGGGAACTTGAAAACTAGACCTCTGGCGAGTAGCACCGCATCGTGTGGTCAGATGAATCCTGTTTTCAGCTGTGCCGAGCTGACAGGAGGGTGCAGACGTGGCATCGACAACATAAGGCCATGGCTCCTTCATGCCAGGTAAGCTCTGTTTAAGCCAATGGTGGTTCTGTGACGGTTTGGGGAGCCTTTCCATGGTACCCATTAGGTAACTTAGTGTATCTGGAGAGGTCCTTAACCACTGCACACTACCAGCATGTGCTGGCTGATCACCTACACACTTTCATGGGCTTTCCACATCCTTCGGTCGATGGTCTGTTTCATCAGGACAGTGTGCCACCTGACCAGACCTCAACCACCCAGGCATGGCTTAAGGAACACTCATCTAAGTTAGGAACCATCCAGTGGCTCCATGGTCATCGGATTTAAACTCTGTGAAAGCTCTCTAGGATGCCATGGAGCTGAACATCAGATCCGTAGATCCTCTACTGACATCTCAGGCAAAATGTTTGACAATGCTGCAATGGGCGTAACCTCTGGAAATCCTGGTGACAGGCAGCTTACATCACAGGCTGTTATTCATGCTAGAGAGGGACCAACATGCAATTAGGTTGGTATCTCTAATGTTTTATCCATTGACTGCATATATATATATACACTGTCTTATCAGAATATAAGACCACCTGCCTAATAATAGGAATAACCACCTGTGGCCTGGATGACTGCAGCAAGACTGCATGGCATGGACGCAATGAGGCCCTGGAAGGTTGCCCGAGGCCCCCATTCAGACTGCAGCAGAACATGGAGGTCCTGCTGATGATGTGGTTGTGGGTTGGCACGTCGAAGCTATTTATCCAAATACTCTCACAAGTGCTCTGTGGGATTGAAGCCAAGGGAGAACAGAGACATCGCTGTTCTGTTCTTGAAACCAGTCATGCACCCTCTTAGCAACATGGCAGGGTGCATTGTTCTGTTGGTAGACACCATCACCACCAGGGTCAATGTCCAACATAAAGAGATGCATGTGGTCAGTGAGGATGTACAGGTAGCTATTGGTGTCCAGAAACCCATCCAGTGGTATCAGCAGTCCCAGGTCATATCAGGAAAACATTTCATAGACATGTATACTGCTACCCCCGACTTATCCTTGACCAGAAAGCTTGTCTGGGTGTTAGTTCTCATGTGTCTGATGCCATATCCACCACCACCCATCACTTCTGTTTAGTAGAAACCTTGATTCGTTGGAGAAGGCAACCTTTTTCTACTCTTCCACTGTCCAATGATGGCAGTCCCATGTGAACTGCAGGCATTGTTGCCGATGGACCTGGGTTAAAAGGGGAGCATTGGTGCAGCGTCGACTCTGGAGACCCATGCATAACAAGGTTCACTCTACTGTTGTCAGGAACACATACCTGGGTGCCCCAGCATTCATTTGCGTGGTCAATTGGATTGCCCTTTACTATTTGACGGAGGGGACATTCTCCTCTGGGGTCAATGGCCTTTTTGGGGCTCCACGGTTATGACTTTGGGAGGTACTCTGTGTGCCAGCAGTCCATTCTTGATACACTCTAACTGCAGCACCTCGCGAACAGTACACGAAGTCTGCTATTTCTGAGTTGCTTCCACCCTTGACGTGGTAGCTGATGATCATTCCTTTTTGAATGCCCCATCAAATCACTACCTCTGCCCATTGTGCTCACGTTACACACTGATGGCTCATCTGTCGTGGTTGACCTTGTCACATGCACTTTGTGACGTGCCTGGGACGGTACACTGTGATTTTGGGGGCGGTCATATTTTTCTGATATGACCATGTACACACACACATACATGCACATAGTAAATGTATGTGTGATTGTCTCATCTGAAAAACTCTGATGCAGCTAACTTTGAAGTAGATTTGTTTGATAAAATACTGATTTGTACTGTGTTGAAAATTCACCAGAATTTTGGAATGCTGTATGGTAGGAAAAAGAAGTTAAGTTTTTGGAACAGAATGACATAGCTCTGTTGGTAATTAGGTATTAGATTTTATTTTATTTTTTGGTGCACTGTTTGGGCCATCTACTTATGTCTCTCTTTTTTTTTTTTTCCATTATGTTTTTCCTCTTTGGTAGTATTTAGGTAATAGAGCATCCTTTCGAGTGAAAAAGAAAATTGTTGAATTGATGTTCTTGTGGAGCATGGAACTAAAGCATGAAACAAAGATCTTTGAAGCTTACCAGATGCTGAAAAGGCAGGGTGTTGTTACAGAGGATCCCGTTCATGTATTACAGGTAATTTGCTATAGTAAGGACTTATTTTTGTGTTCATTTCATTCATTTAATTGCATCTTTTGCTTCTGTAATATATATTTTTGATGCACAACACACATACAGAAGTCTGTTAAAGGATATGAAATAACAGATGTGCCTTAAAAATAATTTGCTGTTGATAATGATTAAGTAATTTATCATAACTTGCTTATTCAGTAGTTCTGTGCAATCCATAAATATCTTGAACTGCATATTATTATATGCATCGTAATTTTTGTTTAATAATAAAATACTGCTTTTTCATTTTATGAATGTGTGAAAGAACATTGTGAAATTTTTTATGCTGTACACAGTTAGCCAGAATGCTGCAAAATATAAATATATTGATTAAAATACTGTTAAAATTTTTCTTGTTTGATGTTTTAAATGAATCCTTATGTAGTTATATGCAGGCCTGCCAACCCTCCGAGTTTAGGCCGGCAATGCTGGATTTCATTACATTTCCCGGAATTCTGGATTATCAATTAATATTGCCGGATTCTATCATGATTTCCATAGCGTAAATTGAAAAGTAACGGGGAGAAAAGTTTGAAGTTCTCCGAGGCGTCGGTTTATTAGCGGAGAAGCGACCTTTCCACTCTGAGTCAGCAGTTCTGCTCTGCTGTTGGCAGCGATGTTTACTCTTCTATCTGCTAATGATCTCTGGCGCTGCAGGAAGGAATAGGCTTGGCGTTGGCGGGAACCGTAGATTTTCTACCGGACCTTACGAGTGCTGTGTCACGCGATGATGTCATCTTTGACTCGCTGGCGTCATGCGGTAGCTCTCTTTCCACGGGTGTGCTCAAATGATGTGCCGAGTCCAGAGTTCACCAAAATGCTTAATTGCGCTTCTAGTACGTATTGAAATTTTACCAAACGCGTAAAAATACACATCGGGAATTTTTCTTGATACGTAAAAATATGCATCGGGAATTTTTCTCCGCGCGCAGAATTGCGTATCAGGAATTTTTCTCCGAGCGTAAAACTATGCGTAGAATAATTTTACCAATTCGTAAAAATACGCATCGGGACGGTACTTCGTCTTTCAGAAACGGAAGTAAACAAAAATAAAGATTTTTTCCGTAATCGTAATTTCTTTTTCCTGTGATGTAGCCACTTGTCCAGTATTGTTATGCATCATTTTATTCCATAAATATTTGTATTTCAGTTTGAAAATGGAGGAAAAATTTCCGAAAACTGAAATTTGACAGCGAAAAAATTTTGCTGTGATCTTTTAGGCATGAGAGTGAGATGGTTTCGAGGAATTTCTCCTTTTCCGTCATAATTTGGGTTATCCTCAAGATCAATGCATAACTGAACAAAAAAAAATTTAATATTTTTTAACATAAATTTTTTACATTTTTTATATGCGTTAATGTAACATTAGTGCTTCAAATTATGTCCATTGATATTTCAAACATACGAAAGTATGCTTGCAGGATTTTCATAGAAAATTGCGGAATTTTTCTTTTCTTAAGGTTGGCAAGTCTGTATGTGCTAATGAGTCAGGCTGTGTCAGTTGTGTGTATTTTTGGTATCGATTGAGTAAGAGCTCCAAAAGCAGTGAAAATTGAATTTTAATTTGAATATTAGAGTTGTGCATGAATCATGACTCTAAAGTGGATTGGATGTCACCTGTGTTAGATGTCGAATTCAGATAGATATTGTGATTTACTTGTACATTTGCTTTCAAAGTGCTGAGAGTTATTTCAGCTTCAGTTGAAATCGTATATTGTGGGCATGGACAGTGCTGTGTGCCATCCTGTGCATATTTTTATTTAATTTGAAATCAAAAGATTGTTGTAAAGCTCTGTTTACCATCTTGCAGGCTTGGTTTTGTCATTCCATGCCAAGAAAACCAGAATTAAAGACTTAATCTGTAATCATCTTCACAGATAATTGTTTAGATGTGGTCATAGTTATCTGTTGTAGTCTATGTGTTCCATTTAAGGCATTTTCCCTTCTTAAATTAAGAGAATTATGAAAAGTTACAAGATAAAAATGTTATGAAGGTAAAAGTTAAGCGTAGGTCTTTCAGGAAATGATAAAGTATTTCATTATATGTTATCAAATATATTCTTTAAGCTAATTTTGTGTTTTTAAACAGCAGAGCAAATGTGTACATGAATGTTATTTATGGTAAAGTTTTCGATTTTGTTCTCGAATATCTCACATTAATTTTCACAAGTTGACAAATGCCTTCAAAAGGATGAAAAGCAAATGAAATTAAAAACAAAATTCTTCCTGGGGGTTTTAATACTTTTTAACTCCTGATAATGCAACCTAAATAATATATACATGTGTGCCGATGATATGTATTTCACACTGCAGCCTAGTGCCAGTGTTTTCTTCTAACCAGGTGATGGTTGCACTGAAGCCACACTTGTGACTGTAATGTAGGCTTTTCTGGTTGATAATTCCGCAGATTTTTAAAATGTCTACGAGTGTCAAATGTACCCTCATCTTTTTTGTCCTTGTTTCCTATAACTACATCCATATTTGAGTTCATGTATATTTCTTATTGTTTCTCAATCTAAATAAATAAATAAATAAATGAATAATAAGGAATATCAGTATTTGTGTATTTGTATCAGCAAGCTGTTCACTGAGATTTAGAGGTTAGCTGATCAAAGAAAGGTCATCTACCAGGTTAATGTTAAAAAAACTGCTGAAACTAGATTTTACTTATGATATGTATCAGTGGTCACAGCACACAACTTGAGCTTCACTGATATCCATCACACATCTCACACAAGACTTTTTGTACTTCACACTCATTATCTTTTCCTTAGCAGACATTCCGGAATGTGTTCCTACCATGATTTTCTCAACCTTTTTCTATCTTTCTTTCCTGCAAACAAGCCGTGTTCTTGCACTAGTTGTTCTGCCCTTCATGATCAACTCCCTATGAGAAAAAGTAGTTCTTATGAAAGTCATTTTTTCACTTCCCTGATCGTAAAGTTTAACAAGAAAGATGACACCGAATTATCGGATGTCATAAGCATGTCTTTTGAATCCGTTCTGATGCAAATTAAAATTTATCAAAGCTATTCAAAGTCAATGGAACCAGTATGGAAAACAATAGTATCTGACGGAAGAAAGAAGTTTTTCAATCGGGTTTTTAATCCCTTAGATATTGCTGTAAAAGGAATCGTGAGCTTACGCCCTCTGGTTGCAGACTTGTGCATTAAGGAAAACATGAATTTATATGAGAAACATTTCGCACCGGAAATGCTTTCCAACACAGAAATAATTTTTCAAATCAGACTCTTAGAAACAGAGGTATCGACAAAAATAAGATGTGACTTTACGTCCCCTGGTGGAAAAACCATGCATTATTTTAGAAAGAAAGTATTCTCAAAAGGTTTTTCCATTAGAGCGGTATCGGTCCAAAAAAAAAAAAAAAAAATGTCTAGTTTTCAGGAACCCAGATTTTGCTACAAATACATCGGAAGCAGAAATTAACACTTATGCCCCCTGGTGGCCAAACCATTCTTTACCATACATTAGAAATTATGTGAAAACTATTTTCCATCAGGTCTTGTATGCAATACAAGAAGGATTTTTCAAATCGGAGTTTTAGGAGCAGAAATAACGCAGAAAAGTTTTCGAATCGGATTCCTGGATGTAGAGATATTGACATAAATAAGATATACATCTATGCCCCCTGGCGTAGAAATGATGCATTATTTCAAGAAGAAAATGTTCTTAAAAGGTTCGTCAACATGAGTAGTATCAGTCAACAAACGACTTTATTTTCAATCGAGATTTTAGAAGCTCATATTTTGCTGCAAATACATCAGAAGTGGAAATTAAGACTTACGCCACCTGGTGGCCAAACCATTTTTTACAAAAATTAGAAATTATGTGCAAATGATTTCCTATCCGGAGCTGTATCCGGTGTAGAAATGTTTTTTCAAATCGGAGATTTAGAAGCAGAGATATGGGGGGAAAGCAATTTACCTTTATGCTCCTAGCAGTAAGTATATGAATTACTTGAAAATTTTGAAATTATATGAAAAACATGTCACACTGAAAACACTATCCAACAAAGAAGGAGGATTTTTTCAAATCGGACTCCTAGAAGTAGAGATATTGACAAGAATAAGATGTACATGTATGCCTCCTGGCGTAGAAACCGTACATTATTTTTAGAAGAAAATGTTTCTAAAAGGTTTGTCGACATGATTAGTATTGGTCTACAAACGACGTTTTTTTCAGTCGAAAATTTAGAAGCTCATTTTTTGCTGCAAATACATCAGAAGCGGAAATTAAGATTTACTGTTGGCCAAAACAATTTTTTTACAAAAATTAAAAATTATGTGCAAACGGTTTCCCATCAGGAGCTGTATCCGGTGCAGAAATAATTTTTCAAATCGGAGATTTAGAAGCAGAGATTTAGAGGGAAACACAAATGACCTCTACGCCCCCTAGCGAAAAGTCTATGAATTACTTGAAAATTTTGAAATTATATGTCACACTGGAAACACTATCCAACAAAGAAGGAATTTTTCAAATCGGACTCCTAGAAGTAGAGATATTGACAAAAATAAGGTATACATCTACTCCCCCTGGCGGAGAAACTGTGGAATATTTTAAGAAGAAAATATTCCAAAAAGGTTAATCAATGTGAGTGGCATCAGTCCACGAAAGAATTTTAATCGATATTTTAGAAGCTCAGATTTTATGGCAAATACATCAGAAGCAAAAATTAACACTTACGCCCCCTGGTGGCCAAAGTATTATTTACCAAAAGTTTGAAATTATATGCAAAATATTTTCCATCAGGAGGTGTATCCGCTGAAGAAAATTTTTTTCAAATTGGAGTTTTAGGAGAAGAGTTATCGAAGAAAGTGTAATTTACTTTTACGCCTCCTAGCGAAAAATCTATGCGTAATTTGAAAAAGTAACTACATCTAAAAATACTCTTCGACTTAAATGGAATCAAAAGATAAAAGAATTTTTTCAATCCGATGTTTAGAAGCAAATATGTGGAATAAAACATATTTTTGAATTCGACATCATCTGCATTTACGCCCTCTAGCGGCGAAATTGTACTTCGTAAAAAAAAAACGAAATGAAGTATCATCATTCGTATATTTCAATCTTCCCAATGCAAAAAGAATTTTTCAAATCGGACTAATAGTTGCAGAGATATCGTGGGTACAGACGGACGGACGGACAAACTGGTAACATAAGCACGATCTTTTTTTACAAAAGACGTGCTAAAAAATGGATCATTTCCCTAAAATATTTGGTTATTGAACCAAAGAATGAACAATTAACATAAATAAAGCTGTGAAACCCTAATTAAGTAAGGTTAAGGTACACAACTATGTGTCAGGACCATGTATCAAAAAAAAAAAAAAAAAGTATGTGACGATGCGCTAGCAGATAAGCAAGGTGCAGGGCATGCATGTACCCATCGTGAAATTTTTTTTTATTATTCATTTAAACATTTTGCAAAATGCTTTGATTTGAGAACTGGCAACATCTCGATTTGTCAGTATTTATTTCCCATTCAAGGGTCGTGCTGCCAATTGCATTATTTGCAAGTTGTGGGGGGGGGATTGTTTAGATGAAAATATTGCGATTACCTTTTCTGATGATGTCTGAGCAAAAATAATTGTTTAAAAAGGTTGTTTTTGCTTGGACGGCATGTGAAAATTTGCTTTGGCAATGCCAAGAGGACATTTTGAAAATTAATATAGAACCTTTAAAATGCAATCATTTTTGTGGATTTCTTATTTTTTGATGTGAACCATCAACCAATATTGCGCGACTTATGTGAAAATAGTTACGGCGGTCATAACAAAAGTTCTGCACACTGTCCATTTTTCAGAAAAGTGTGACGTAACGGAAAAAACTTACCTTATTGCCATTCAATGTACTCCCCTCTGCTGCTAATAACAGCTTGCCAGCTGTGAGGTAGGTCTTAGATGCCCTGTAGTGCACCATCTTTGTTCGGCTGTCGTATTTACTGGGGTCACGTCCAATCCAGGGTTCGTAGCACATGCCACACAGCCAATGTTTTTACTTTGGGAGAAGATCAAAGTCAGGTGGACTGAGATCAGGACTGTATGGTGGGCGGGAAAAAGTTTCCCAGCCATATTTTGACAAAAGTCCTTGTACCGACTCTACACCATGACATGATGTGTTGTCATACAGCAAGATCGCTCCCACTTCCAACAAATTGGGGGCAATTTTGATGAATTTTCGGTCTCATCTATGTCCTCAGAAAGAAATTGTCCTTCGATCAAGAGTTCCTTTCCCACAAACTTCTTGCAAGGCAGTGTGGGTCTGTGTCAGAGTTTTTCCTCGCAAACTTTCTATTTTCACGTACGAGTGCTGGTCTAACACCATGACTCCACCTGAGGTGCTGTACCCTTCCATTTCCAAACCCTCCTATGTCTACACAGCGAATGATACCACATCGTTCTGACACCACTGCGTTCCTGAAAGTCTGACCTTGGCATGACGCAATCATTTTCCTGATAGCATCCTTTGCTTCCATTTTAGATTAACATGCAGAGCTTTTGGTATGACCCTCGTATTAGATGAAAGTTCTATTTAAGTAATAAAGTTTGATTTTCAAAATCTGTATTTTTTTTATTTTACACTGGTCGTTTTAGAACCAAGCCACAGAATAAATGTAATACCAATTTTTTCAGTTAATTTGAAATTCATCCCTGTCAATAATTCTTTGTTTAAACATTTTATAAGTAGTAAATTCAGAATTGAAAATAAGTATATATTTTTTTCTATTAGGATTTGAGATCTATAACATATTTTGTTTCTTAATTGTAAAGAATCTATAACCTATTGTTTTTGCACTGTTATAACACTCTTTTTATAGTTTTTTACATTTCCAATGGAGCATGAAAAAAAACTGGTGCTTAGATTACATTTGGTGAAAAAAAAATTGAATTCGGCAAATGGGTTGGCGGAAACTTTTAAAAAGCCAGAGCAACTGCTGTATGTATGTCATCATCATCATAATTGTCAACCATTATCAATCCACTGCTGGACGAAGGTTTCCCCAAGTTTCTTCCACAACGGTCTGTCTTGCGCCAGTCTCTTCATGTTACTCCCGCATACTTTTTAATTTCATCCACCCATCTCCCATGTGGTCTTCTGTCCCTTGGAATCCAATCTAAAATTTCAGCTGTCCATCGATGGTCTGTCCTTCTGGCAATGTGTCCAGCCCATTGCCATTTCAGGGATTTTACTCTGGTCATGATGTCTTCCACTCTTGTCATTTTTCGGATCCATGAGTTCCTCTTCTTATCTCTCCTGGTTACACCAAGCATGCACCTCAACATGCTTCTTTGAGTAGTCTGCAGCCTTTGTATGTCTCTTTTAGTTAAGGTCCATGTCTCTGCACCATACGTAAGCACTGGAAGGATGCATTGATCAAACACTTTTCTTTTAAGACATAATGGCATATTGCTCTTGAAAATTATGCTGTTTCTTCCAAAAGCTCTCCAGGCAAGTTTTGTACGCCGATTAATTTCTTCATCAATGCGACCCTCACTTGATATCTGCTGTCCAAGATAAACGTACGTGTCTGTTATCTCCAGCTTTTCTCCATCAATCGATAAATCTTCATTTCTTGTAAAAGCATTGTACATCACTTTTGTCTTCTGAAAGTTCATTTTTAATTCCACTTCTTTACTCTTGTCAGCAAGTTCCTGGGTCATACTCTGCATCTCTGAAGGGGTAGTTGCAAAAATGACATCATCAGCAAAACGAAGGTGGGTTAGATAATCTCCATTAATCTTTATCCCTTTGTTTTCCCAGTTCAGTGATTGAAAGACATTTTCCAATGTGGCATTAAAGAGCTTGGGAGATATGGTGTCACCTTGTCTCACTCCCTTTCCAATTTTCATGTGTGTTGTATTTTCAAACATCCGAATCCTTGTACTTGCATTTTCATAGATGTTATTAATAATATTAATGTATGCATCTTCAATACCGCAGGATTTCAAAGCCATTGTAACTGCTGATGGTTTCACCGAATCAAAGGCCTTTTCATAATCGATAAAAGCTGTGCACAATGGAAGTTCATATTCCCTCGCTCTTTCAATTAGTTCTCTCAGTACGTGGATATGATCTATTGTGCTGTAGCCACTCCTGAATCCAGCTTGTTCTCTCGGTTGAGCCATGTCCAGTGTCACCTTCAAGCAGTGTGAAAGAACTTTAGTGAAGATTCTATAAACCATTGATAGGAGGCTGATAGGTCTGTAGTTCTTGCGATCCTGAATGTCACCTTTTTTATGTAGCAGGATCATTGTAGCGTTGTTCCAATCCTCAAAAATCTTCCCTTCATTAACACATCGACTGAAAATTTGGGCGAGTACTGTTTCAATTTCTCCACTTGCTTCTTGTATGATGTCTACAGTAATTCCATCTTCTCCTGGAGCTTTTCCCCGCTTCATGTTCTTGATTGCATGTGCAACTTCTACTGGGAGGACTGGAAAAACTCTGGCGACTTCTGCTGGGAGAACTGGAAAAACTCTTTCGTGATGTCTGAAGTACATGTATCATCCCTTTCATATATTTTGGAGTAGAAATATTTCAATCTAGTCAAAATTTCGGCTCTGTTTCTTGTTACAAAACCATCTTTTTTTCTCAGTGCCATAATCTGTTTTCTTCCCTTACTGAGATGTCCCTTTGCTATCTTTAGGCTTTGGTTGTTTTCAATTGCTTTCCTCACTAGTTCACAGTTCAATTTCCTTACATCTTCAGTGATACTTTTTCGTACTGTCTTGCATAGCTCTATATATTCCACTTTGGAAGTCACATCTTCTTTAGTTGTCCTCATCTCTCTTCTATTTTGCATGAACATTTTGGTTTTTCCTGATAATTTGTTCACATGCAACTTGTTCTTAGACCCAGCTAATTTTGTTGCGTTTTCCTTAAGAGCTTTGGTTACTTTTCTATTAACTTCAGAAATATTCACTTCTTCCGATGTTAGGCCTTCTAAAGCAGAGAATCTGTTCTTCAGTTCCAACTTGAAGGTATTATGGTGTTTTTTAAGGTAGGTTATGTCAATACATTTTGTTTGTCTTATGAGCTTGCCACGTTCAAGTGTAGTGTTGAGGTGCATCTTACATCTCACCAATCTATGGTCACTACCTGTGTTGAACTTGTTTAGCACACTGCAGTCTTCTATGACGAATTTTTTGTTACACATAATAAAATCAATTTCATTTGGATGTGTCCATGTCCATTTCCTGTGTGGTTTTTTTTCTTTTTGAAAAAGGAGTTCATGATGAAAAACCCTTCGGCCTCTGCAAACTGTACAAGAGTATTTCCACGCTGGTTTATGTTGCTGTGACCGAATTTACCTACTGAAGTTTCATTCTGTTGCTGTTGCCCTATTTTTGCATTGAAATCTCCCATAATTATCTTCAAGTGCTGTTTGCCTTTATTATTTAGATGAATTTCCTCATAAAATTCTTCAATTTCTTCTTCAGGATGACTTGTGGTGGGTGCATAAGTTTGAATAATCTGAGCCTGGTGTCTTCTCGAGAGTTGGATAACAAGTCGTGCAGCTCTGTCAGAGGAACTTTCAACTTCTACAACTTTATCCTTCAGTTTCTTGTTTATTATAAATCCAACACCACTAGTTCTGCCAGTATCTGTCCCACGATAGTAGAAGAAATGTCCACTTTTCAGTTCAATGAGATCTTCTCCTTTTCTCCTTATCTCACTTAGCCCGACGCTGTCCCACTTGATCCTTTGTAGTTCCTCTTCCAATTCAAGAAGCCTTGAATCAGAAGATAGGGAGCGTCCATTATACGTAGCCAAGGTCAGCATCAGATGGCAGCCTAGTCCGGTCCTCCGAGAATTCTTAGCACCCTCTGCCTTCATGTCGCACTGGCCTCTGCCTTGGCCAGGTACATTCCAGCTGCCGGAGACTGAGGGCCAAGATTTAAGTTGTGGAGTCATTTTGGAGGGGTTTGGGCCATAACTCACCACGCTGGCCAAGCAGGTTGGTGAGTGTGGGATAGCATTTCCTCTATTCCTGATGGTACAGTTATACCACTATTGGCGGTCGTCAGAGCCCCTTTAGTGGGAACAGGATGCACCACGAGAAGGCGGGGTTGACATTTGTCAAGGAGAGGCTGTGATGTTGCACATCACCTGACCTTACATCCCGTATGTATGTATGTATATATAATTACTTGGCCAAGGCAGTGGCCAGTGCGATATGAAGGCAGAGGGTGCAAAGAATCACCAGAGACTACTTAAATTTTAGACTGGATTCAAAGATATAGGAAAAGACCGAGAAGAAGACCTTGTTGAAGATAGGTGAATGAAATTCGAAAGCATGGAAGAGTGACATCGAGGATACTGGCTCAAGACAGACCATTGTTGAAGAAACTTGGGGTGAACTTCTTCCAGCAGGGGATTGATAATGGTTGACAATGATGATGATATGTATATATATATACACTGAGTGGCCACTTTATTATGACCACCTGACAGTTTTAAGCAAATGAGCTAGGCTGCACGCTGTTGCTGCCAGAGGGCGATTCTAGTTTAAAAAGGGAAAGCTTAGTGCTTACGACAGTAGTAGAAGTGATTTTTGGGTGACGAGATGGATAAAAAAATGCGATTTGATGTACTTTCAATGATTGTAGGAGTTCGGAGCCATGGAGCGAGTATCACTGAAACCGCCGCATTCATGAAATGTTCCAGAACAGCTGTTGTTAAAGTGTTTAACGACTGGACTGTCAGCCAAAAAACTGTGTCTCTACATGCAACGTGTGGTCGTCATCGACTTGTGACTGCTCGGGCAGAACGGAGAGTGTCCAGACAGACAACAGAAAAGCAGCAGTGGAGCAAATTACAGACCATCTTAATCAAAGATCCCCTCAAATGATCTCTGCATGCACTGTTCGCCGTACACTGCATCGAATGGGATATGGCAGCCGAAGGCCTGTTCGAACACCTTATCTGTCTGCAGTTAACAAGAGAAAACGTCTCCAGTTCGTAGAGGAGCACAAAGATTGGATAGTCGATAATTGGAAACAAATTATGTGGTCCGATGAGTCACGTTTTCAGTTGCACCATGCCGATGGCCGAGTGAGAATTTGGCGGAAACAGCACGAAATCATGGACCCCAAATGCATTGCTGCAACCCTTCAAGCTGGTGGAGGCAACGTTATGGTTTGGGGAATGTTTTCCTAGCATTTCGGGCCCTTTAATTCCTGTTGGTCAACGTCTGACTGGCACATCATATCTAAACATCATTGTGGACCAAGTGCATCCTGTCATGTGGATGGTTTATCCCAATGGTGATGGCTACTTTCAACAAGATAATGCATCCTGTCATAGTGCTCGTATTGTACAGGATTGGTTTCAGGAACATGCCGGTGAGTTTACCTTTCTTAGGTGGCCCCCACAATCTCCAGATCTCAACCCCATTGAGAATTTGTGGGATGAAGTTGAACGAGCCATCAGAAAGCTGGATCCACAACCCTGCAATCTCACATTCCTGGAAAGTGCTATATCAAGAATGGTCTCAGATTCCACAAACTACCTATCAACATCTCGTGGAGTCCATGCCATGAAGAATCGACGCGGAATTAAAGGCAAATGGTGTCCCAACGAAGTACTGAGGGGGTGGTCATGTAAATAAAGTGGCCACTCAGTATATATATATATATAACTATACCATCGGGATTAGAGGAAATTCTATCCCACACTCACCAACCCGCTTGGCCAGCGTGGTGAGTTATGGCCAAACCCCTCCAAAATGATTCCACAACTTAAATCTTGGCTCTCAGTCTCCAGCAGCTGGAATGTACCTGGCCAAGGCAGCGGCCAGTGCAACATGAAGGCAGAGGGTGCTAAGAATCCCCGGAGGACCGGACTAGGCTGCCATCTGATGCTGACCTTGGCTACGTACAACGGATGCTCCCTATCTTCTGATTCAAGGCTTCTTGAATTGGAAGAGGAACTACAAAGGATCAAGTGGGACATCGTGGGGCTAAGTGAGGTAAGGAGAAAAGGAGAAGATCTCATCGAACTGAAAAGTGGACATCTCTTCTACTATCGTGGGACAGATACTGGCAGAACTAGTGGTGTTGGATTTATAATAAACAAGAAACTGAAGGATAAAGTTGTAGAAGTTGAAAGTTCCTCTGACAGAGCTGCACGACTTGTTATCCAACTCTCGAAAAGATACCAGGCTCAGATTATTCAAACTTATGCACCCACCACAAGTCATCCTGAAGAAGAAATTGAAGAATTTTATGAGGAAATTTGTCATCTAAATAATAAAGGTAAGCAGCACTTGAAAATAATTATGGGAGATTTCAATGCAAAAATAGGGCAACGGCAACAGAATGAAACTTCAGTAGGTAAATTCGGTCACGGCAACAGAAACCAGCGTGGAAATACTCTCGTTGAGTTTGCAGAGGCAGAAGGGTTTTTCATCTTGAACTCCTTCTTCAAGAAAAAGCCACACAGGAAATGGACATGGAGACATCCAAATGGGACGACAAGTGAAATTGATTTTATTATGTGTAACAAAAAATTAGTCATAGAAGACTGCAGTGTGCTAAACAAGTTCAACACAGGTAGTGACCATAGATTGGTGAGATGTAAGATGCACCTCAACACCAAACTTGAACGTGGCAAACTCATAAGACAAACAAAATCTTATTGACATAACCAACCTTAAAAAACACCATAATACCTTCAAGTTGGAACTGAAGAACAGGTTCTCTGCTTTAGAAGGCCTAACATCGGAAGAAGTGGACATCTCTGAAGTTAACAGAAAAGTAACCAAAGCTCTTATGGAAACAGCAACAAAATTAGCTGGGTCTAAGAACAAGTTGCATGTAAACAAATTATCAGGAAAAACGAAAATGTTAATGCAAAAAAGAAGAGAGATGAGGACAACTAAAGAAGATGTGACTTCCAAAGTGGAATATATAGAGCTATGCAAGACAGTAAGAAAAAGTATCACTGAAGACGTAAGAAAATTCAACTGTGAACTAGTGAGGAAAGCAATTGAAAACAACCAAAGCCTAAAGATAGCAAAGGGACATCTCAGTAAGGGAAGAAAACAGATTATGGCACTGAGAAAAGAAGATGGTTCTGTAACAAGAAATAGAGGCGAAATTTTGATAAGAGTGAAAGATTTCTACTCCAAATTATATGAAAAGGATGATGCATGCACTCCAGACATCATGAAAGATACCAGTACCAGAGTTCCTCCAGTCCTTCCAGCAGAAGTTGCACATGCAATCAAGAACATGAAGCGGGGAAAAGCTCCAGGAGAAGATGGAATTACTGTAGACATCATACAAGAAGCAAGTGGAGAAATTGAAACAGTACTCGCCCAAATTTTCACTCGATGCCTTAATGAAGGAAAGATTCCTGAGGATTGGAACACCGCTACAATGATCCTGCTACATAAGAAAGGTGACATTGAGGATCTCGGAAACTACAGACCTATCAGCCTCCTATCAGTAGTTTATAAAATCTTCACTAAAGTTCTTTCACACCACTTGAAGGTAACACTGGACATGGCTCAACCGAGAGAACAAGCTGGATTCAGGAGTGGCTACAGCACAATAGATCATATCAACGTACTGAGAGAACTAATTGAAAGAGCGAGGGAATATGAACTTCCATTGTGCACAGCTTTTATCGATTATGAAAAAGCCTTTGATTCGGTGAAACCATCAGCAGTTACAATGGCTCTGAAAACCTGCGGTATTGAAGATGCATACATTAATATTATTAATAACATCTATGAAAATGCAAGTGCAAAGATTCGGATGTTTGAAAATACAACACGCATGAAAATTGGAAAGGGAGTGAGACAAGGTGACACCATATCTCCCAAGCTCTTTAATGCCACATTGGAAAATGTCTTTCAATCACTGAACTGGGAAAACAAAGGGATAAAGATTAATGGAGATTATCTAACCCACCTTCGTTTTGCTGATGATGTCATTTTTGCAACTACCCCTTCAGAGATGCAGAGTATGACCCAGGAACTTGCTGACAAGAGTAAAGAAGTGGAATTAAAAATGAACTTTCAGAAGACAAAAGTGATGTACAATGCTTTTACAAGAAATGAAGATTTATCGATTGATGGAGAAAAGCTGGAGATAACAGACACGTACGTTTATCTTGGACAGCAGATATCAAGTGAGGGTCACATTGATGAAGAAATTAATCGGCGTACAAAACTTGCCTGGAGAGCTTTTGGAAGAAACAGCATAATTTTCAAGAGCAATATGCCATTATGTCGTAAAAGAAAAGTGTTTGATCAATGCATCCTTCCAGTGCTTACGTATGGTGCAGAGACGTGGAACCTTAACTAAAAGAGATATACAAAGACTGCAGACAACTCAAAGAAGCATGGAGAGGTGCATGCTTCGTGTAACCAGGAGAGATAAGAAGAGGAACTCGTGGATCCAAAAAATGACAAGAGTGGAAGACATCATGATCAGAGTTAAATCCCTGAAATGGCAATGGGCTGGACATACTGCCAGAAGGACAGATCATCGATGGACAGCCGGAATTTTAGATTGGATTCCAAGGGACAGGAAAAGACCCAGAAGAAGACCACATGGGAGATGGGTGGATGAAATTCGAAAGTATGCAGGGGTGACATGGAGGAGACTGGCACAAGACAGACCGTTGTGGAGGAAACTTGGGGAGACCTTCGTCCAGCAGTGGATTGATAATGGTTGACGATGATGATGATGATGATGATATGAGGTTTCTAAAAATTTATGCATTTATTGAATGTTTTGAACAAAAGTCTTATTTCCTGATATTATTCTTATGCAATGTTCATCTTCTGGAAGTCCTGAAAATGAGGACGATTTATGCATCAAATCATAATGCATTGCATTTCATACTTTTGAGATATTAAGCCACTTGAATCATAGGAAAGATTAAAAGAAGCTTAATTAAATTGGCACTTGGTTTTTAACTTAATTGTGGGCAGGTGTAAAACAAAAGAGATGGCACATGAGCACATATTTTGTATTGATCCTCATATTGTGCTCTATATGATTGCTATTATATTTGGTGTTTCTTTCATTTTCAGAATTATGAACCACCTCCTCCTCCTCCACCTAGAGCAAAGAATGCAATCTTTGAAGATGAAGAAAAAGCCCAAGTATAAAATATATATTTTCTGTGCTACATATCGTAATATTATAAGTAATGCTTTCTATATCCACATTCTCACATACATTTCAGACTGTCCTAGGTAAAAAGTAAGTGTTGTGTTTCTTGTTTTCATATTTTTCTTAAGCACTGTGCACCAGAAAGCAAGAGCAAACAGAGAAGGGGAATTCTGTGAAAAACGTTTATTAGTGCAGTTATATACTTCAGGTGCCAGTTGTTAGACTGTAGTGAGAAATCATAGTTTGTTTCTTTGATGTGGTGATTCAAAATGCCAACCTCTCCAGCATGAAAATAATTATATACACATTACCCAAACACATATATTATTCAGCCAGACACAGTACTTCCACTAGGCAGGGTTTTTATTGATATAACAGTCACTAGTCCACTTTCAGAATATTTGCCTGATTGCTGTATTATTCAGTATTTCAACCCTGGTTCATGTTAATGTTTACTGTGGAATCTTAAATGCTTGATAGATGACTTTAAGAGTAGTGCTAAACAATGATCTAATCACATTTTATATGGACCTGATACTATTATAAGTCATGATTTCTATATCCACATTTCAGAGTTCATGTGGCCCCTGGAAAAGTCCTGGAATTTGGTTTCCTTTTCTTCTCCGGCCCGGAAAGTTCTTAATTTTCCTTATTTTTGTGACAGGTCCTGGAGTAGTCCTGGAATTTTTAATGCACTGAAAAAAAATGGTTGAAGTGCTAGGATTGATTGCATCAGTTTCTTCAAGTTCCCTGTGGCATCTGCTCGCAGTGACATCATTTTCTTCCGTGGAGTGTAGAGATGTGATGTCGTGTAATGTGACACTGCAGTGCAAGATATTTGTGTGCCATATTTCTAATGACCATGGTTTGTGCTATAGCAGTTCCCTGTGCATCTGCTCGCAGTGACATCACTTTCTTCCATGGAGTAAAGAGATGTGATGCCGTGTAATGTGATACTGCAGTGCAAGACATTTGAGTGCCATATTTCTAATGACCATGGTTTGTGCTATAGCAGTTGTGCAGAGTTCAGGGTGCGCACGCGTGCTTGGAAACCTGGAAAGTCCTGGAAAATCAGGATTACGTTTTTAAGGCCTGGAATATCCAGGAAAAACGGTGTTTTTAATGCTGTCTTGAAAAGCCTTGAAATTTGAAATTAGTGCTTAAAAAAATGCCCTTTTAGGAAATCGTGTTACTGTTTAGGAAATCATGTTACTGTCACCCCTTCATTTTTTAAAGTTTCTCTCCTCTGTTCTCAAAGAAACCGCTGGCAACGGTCCAATGCAATAAAATTGGATGATTACTATTAGGTCTGTCAGGAAGCGGAGCTTGATTTATATTCTTTGGCTTGATGTCCGTCGGACAACTCTGAGAACGGAAGGGGAAAGAAGAGGCATTTAGCATTTGCAGGGGGTCGCGTATGTACCAAGTCAGCTGGCATCCACCAGTGAGGAATATGACTGAACAACACATTCATCTTCTTGTTTATGTGCATACCCTCCCTCTCCTCAAGAGACTTCCACTACTTATGATAAAAAATAAGAAAACTATCTTTGCGAATTTTTCACGAAAGTGGCTGAAATTTTTACATTCACTATAATTGGATTACAGAAGCTCACTTCCAAAATTCCTATTGAATCGGTTTAAAACTTAAAAAGTTAGCATTGGTAATTTTTATTATGGACAAGTATGTGTGCCTCTTTGGATAGAGTGAGCCTCCAGCAGAAAGGGTGTTACCATAGCAACGGTTGATTGACAGCTGGGAGCGCTGATCTGAAGCCCTTGGTTGGGAAGAAAGCAAACACCTGTTTATCACTTCCACAGCTCAAAAGGACTTGGAGAAAATTTTCAGAAATCCAGTTTTCTGAATTTTGAAAATAACACAGTAGAATTTTTACAGTGGTTAAGATACATCACAATAAAGTTCTAGTGCGAATTTCGCCAAATTCCATTAGGAACTTTAGCAGATGCAAAATAAAAATAAAATCTGTTGCATAATCGGATTGAAAAAAAGAAACAGTAATTATAAATTACGGGAAAAGCAAGTGAATTGTTTTTTTTAGATGCCATGGTTTATTTAAACAGAGTGAACCTTAAAATTTTTTTCTGTGATGATATGGACTCTATTTGAATTACAAACATACATTTTTATTCAGATGTCTGAGTTACTGTTTTAGTAAAAAAATCATCTATAATTAAAAAGTTTTCAATGGATTTAAGCGATATTCAGCAGATAAACGGTATTTTAGTAAATTGCAACATCATGACGTAAATTTGGTAATTTTGTCGAAAATTGGGGAACATTTTTTTTTTTTTTTTTTACATTTTCTATTATAGTTAGGGTGATGGAGGAAGGGTGCAACTTGACAGTTCAGTGAGCTGCAGGTGGTGATTTATGGCGATGTGCCAAATGAAAAGAAGCCGTTTCATCAGGACATTCCAAAGGTTGTGTGTGGACGCGTCCTCCTGCTGTTTGATCTTAATCGGAATGTTTTTGTGCGTGGGGGGGGGGGGGGGGATATCCGTTTCAGCTTTACAGCTTTCACGGCTCTTTTTTTATTTTTTTAAATCATAGTTGCTGCATTCACCATTGATCCATATTTGCATTTCTTTAATATAAACAGCAGACAATCAGAAACATGGTGTTGGGCGGGTCTTGATGTTCTTCATTTTGCATCTGCTGAATTCAGTTCTGTGGGAATTAGGAATGAATTATACTGTGAATATATACAAAATTACATATTTTTGAGCTGAAAAAAATAGGTCTACTTGTACACAGTAGCTAACGTGTGAACTCAGATGAAGACAATCAGACATGCGGACGTCTGATTCCATAAAAAAATCAAGTTTTTTTATTATACACTACAGGTAAAAAAGCAAAAACATGTTTTTAAACATTATAAAGGAAAATGGATTTTTGAAACGCATGACTTGATGATCTTAATTTCTGAAAGTTTCTTTTTTCCACATCCTTTTTTTTTTCAATTACAATACATTGTAACAGGATACTGTGTGTTGTATCACTTAGTGATATGACAGATTTTCTGTTGCTGATATCCGCCATTGTAAGCTGTAGTTGCATTGCGATTGTTGATGATGACAAGATAAATACTGGAGTGGTGTAAAATGTTGCATAAACTAAAAAAAAATAAAAAAATACCCCCCCCCGAACTTTTGTGCGGTCTTCATAGCTGATCAACCATTTCATTCCATGAACATCAGCACATTTGAACATTGGGGGTATCTGAAGGAATTCAGCCGTGCTTAAGCGCCTAGCGCAACGAAAACATGCTAATTTTGGACAGTTCTATTCCCTTCCCCTCTACCATTCCTAATAATTGAGAGTGCATACTGTAGTTTCAAATATTCTATTTATGAGCTAGTTTTCGTGCTGTACGTTATGTTTTTATTTTCGAAATTACTAACCCTTTCGAACTATGGTTGCAGAAACGTTTATGCTTTGGGTTTGTCTGTACGATAATTCGCATGAAAGCTGTTGGATTTCGGCGAAATTTTAGTATGCTGTTGGGTACAACCTGGAAACCTATCCTATTGAAAAAGTTATTATATTTGCACTTTCAAGGTATTAACCTCTTGCAAAGTGCGCATAGTTTACGTGCAATTCATAAATGAAAAAACCATTAGAAAGTACCACGTACTCACCAAAAAATCATGGTAACCTCCAATGACAACACACTTCCAACACGTCATTCATCGTGATGTAACTGGGCTTCTGAGGTTAACTGTTAACCTCAGAAGCCCAGTTACATCACGATGAATGACGTGTTGGAAGTGTGTTGTCATTGGAGGTTACCATGATTTTTTGGTGAGTACGTGGTACTTTCTAATGGTTTTTTCATCTATTGAAAAAGGTCTAAATTAAATTTAAAGGCCAAGACATAAGAGCAGTATTCGTTCTCCAAGCTTAGGAATGTTAACTCACATAAAATCTGTTTGATTGCAACAAAGTTTTGGTATGTTATCAGGGAGGAGAAACCTACCCTTGTAGAAAATGGTCCAACTTGAATTCAAAAGTCAGGGCATAAGAACAGAATTCGTTCTTTACGATCTAGTGCTTGATAAACTTGATCCATTTGCATAAAGCACATTCATCCATTTGCATCTTTCATCATTTTTATTACTTAAAACTGAAATTACTTTTAAAAAATAATTTGAACATGATACTGTAAAGCGTAATAATCATCCTGGAATTTTTTGTATAATTCCTGAAAAAGGCCTGGAAAGTCCTTGAATTTTTTCCCCCAAAAGTGTACGAACCCTGAGAGTTGGAGTTTCAACAACATGTGGAAATCCTCCCACAAGTCCAAAATGACCCTTCCTTCTAACATGTACGTTTCTGACTGAAGGAGATTGTTATTTGACTTCCATGCTGCCAAAATTTGTGGGAATAGATGAATATGTAATCTTCAGTGCCATGGTAAAATTGTTTCGTATTATCATTGTGCTAAGTTCCAGATTGCTTCATGTAAGTTTATGGAGAGCAATTTTTATAAGGGGAAATTTTGCCACTTCATTGAAGATGTAGAACACACTGAAGAATACTCTGTAACAGTTGAACCTATACAGGGTGTCCACATTCTGGAAAGTCAGGGAAATGCCTGAAATGTTGGTAAAAGTCAGGGAAAATCAGTGATCTTTAAAAAAAAGTCAGGGAAATTTCTATCACAGTTAGTCTACAACCAGTTTTAACCCGGCGTCGGGGAGTGACACCCTCATCGCCCAAAACACTTGCACTTGGTGTTGCAGATAGTCACTAACTCCCCCTTCCTACTAATGTAACCTTGTATTTCCTACCTATTATTGTAAGTTGTGTTACATTGCTTGTTAACATTTCTCTTTTTGTTTTAGGTCAAAGGAGTAGAAGAAAATTTGTGATATAAGTTATATCTTGTTAAGAGGCAATTAAGACTGCAGCAATGTGAAAGCGTTGTGTGTTTAATGAACAATGGTTGGACGAACAATTAAATCCTGAGTTTTCTGGTTGGATAGCTGCTGTGAACAGCAACAATGAATCAGCATTTTGTAAAGTGTGCTCTAAAACTTTCAAGCTTAGCGACATGGGGTGTCGGGCAGTCTCCAGCCACGGAAATGGCCCTAATCATTTGAAAAACATCCGTGCTAAAATGTCTCAGCCCAGTCTTGCTTCTTTCACTTCCTCTGTGAAAAAGAACTCTCTTTGTAATAACGAACTCTTGCCATCAACAAGCTCAGGAAATGTGGAATCAGTACTTCTAGAAAATATTAAGTCTAATGACTCAAATACTTATGTTGTGAAAGATTATGTGAAGCCCAGTGACCTTAATGCTTATTTAGTGAAAGATGATGTGACAAAGTCGGAAATAATATGGGCCATGGAAGTGTTGTCCAAGCGAATGCCTCTGAACTCTTGTACACAGATTAACAAAACATTTCAGTTAATGTTTCCTGACAGTGTGATAGCTTCAAAATTTACTTTAGGCAAAAGCAAAGCATCTTGGTGATAAACCATGGATTGGCACCACATTTCAAAGAGTGTTTAATGGACGATCTGAAGCAGTGCACTTACTTTGTAATTTGTTTTGATGAATCACTAAACAAAATTGCTCAGCATGGGCAAATGGATCAGTTTGTTTGTTATTGGGACGTCAATCTGCAAAAAGTTTCCACTAGATACTTAAGTAATGTGTTTTTAGGACGGGCAACAGCTAATGACCTTTTAGAGAAATTCATTAAAGGTGCACCTCTTCCCTTGGATAACATGCTACAAGTGTCAATGGATGGACCTAACATTAATCTCAGCTTTCTTCAAAAGCTGAAAGATAAACTTAGAACTGAAAATCCAGATGGTAAATTATTATTTGACATTGGATTATGTGGTCTTCACGTGGTCAATGGAGCTATGAAAACTGGACTTGAAGAAATGAAATGGGATATACATCACTTTCTGCATGACTTGTACTACCTTTTAAAAGATAGTCCTACTCGCCGTGCAAATTATACTATGATTACTGGATGTAAAGATTTCCCTTTGAAATTTTGCACTGTAAGGTGGTTGGAAAACATTAATTGTTTGACTATGGCATTGCTTGTCTATGATCATATCAAGAAATATGTTCAAGAATCATCGGTTTCCAGCAAACAGCACATGTTTCTTGCAGAATTCATGGAAAGTCCACTGTTGAAATGCAAATTGGCTGCATTTAGGACTATAGCTTCAGAGTGTGAATCTTTTTTGAGAAGGTTCCAGAGCCCAAAGCCTTTAATTCCTTTCTTACACACTGATTTGCTGGATCTGATGAAAAATTTTATGGCATGAAGCTTGAAGCCTGACAAATTAAGTGAAGCTGATAGTGTCTCAAAACTGTTAACTTTAGATGTATCAAAAATTGAAAATCTTCTTTCAATTGAGAAAGTTGATATTGGATTTAGTACTAAAAAGCTATTAAAAGAAGTAAAGTGCTCAGAAAGGGGGAAATTAGAGTTTAAGCATGAATTTAGGAAACTTGTGACCAGTATGATTGAAAAACTTTGTAAGAAAATCCCACTAAAATTTAAGTTTTTCCGTGGGGTAACTTGTTTGGACCCAAATATTATAGTGAAGCAGCAGAGTCCAGGCAAGAAGAGAGTGGAAATTGTGCTCAAAGTTTTACTTAGTGCAAACAGGATTTCAGATGACTGTGCTGAAAAAGCTAATAAACAGTACACTTCATTGTGTGTAGAAGCTCAATCTGCTTTAAAGTCTCAGTTTGATGAATTTTTAGACAGTCATGACGATTCTGTTGGATTTGACAAATTTTACAGTGCTCTACTTGTCAGCCAAAAACAATTCGGTGAACTTTGGGATGTAATAAAAATTTGTCTCATTAGTAGTCTCATGGAAATGCTTCAGTGGAAGGTGGATTTTCTGTCAATAAGTCTCTTCTTGTGAAAAATCTCCTGGAAGAATCCCTGATTTGTCAGAGAACAGTTTTTGATGCCATTAAAAATGTGGGAGGAGTAGAACACATTGCCATCAATAGAAGGCTTCTTCTTTCTGTAAGAGCCTCCAGACGAAGATATCAGGATTATTTTGAGAAAAAAAGTGTTCTTCAGAACGAAGAAGAAAAAACTGAAGGAAAAAAAGAAAAATTTATCATGAAATAAAGGAATTGAAGGAAAAAAGACAAAGAGTACGGAAGGAACTAAAGTTGGAAGAAGCAGCATTGCAGGCAAAGATTTCATATTGGGAAAAGAAGAAAAGTGGTGTGTAATATAAAAACAGTGACTGTGTTCCTACTGTAATGTTTTATAGTAACTGTTCTGAATATTGTGTATGGGTTTGTTTGAGTGTTTCTTCAATAAATGTAAAACCATGAAAAAAAGAGTAAACTTAAAATTAAAAAGGTGCGAGTTGGACAGCTATGGGAAAGGTGGAAGCCGATAAAATAATAATAATGGCTATGGGAAAGGTGGAAGCAGATAAATTAATATAATAATAATAATAATAAATAAATGAATCAGTTATTTGGGAGACTTTATACGTCAAATGGAAACACTTTTAAATAATATAAGTTTCTCAATTATCCAATTCAATTTTATTTATTATCATGGCACATATATTAAAAAACTCAAATAAACCTATTTGTGTACGGTCAGGGATTTCTTATATATTTGGTCGGGGAAATCGGGTTTGATAATTCTGTGGACACCCTGTGGGTGCAAGTTTTCCTTCTGGGAATGAGATTCTGTATTCCAAAACGACCTGAAGACATTAAACACTTATATAATTGTAATTTTTTTCTTGGCATGTTCCCTCTGTCCATATGGTTTTAAATATCATTTTATTGTGTAAATGTTTGTGTTTCAACTTTAAAATGGGGGCAACAATTTCTCCAAAGACATAAGTTAGATGGCAACCTGTAATGTTAAATTCTTTTTTTCTCTAATCTCCCCTGTGCCCTGTATTGTTCTTAAATATTGTCTTATCCCATAAATATTTGTTCTCAGCTTAAAAATGGAAGGAAATTTTCCGAAAATGCAAGTTGGCCAAAGCAAAGATTCCTGTAATCATTAGTTGTTTTTTCATGATGCTCCTTCTGTCCAGCATTGTTGTTAAATATCATTTTACAGAAACTTTTGTTTTCTAACTTGAAAACGGAGGTAAAAATTTCCAACAATGAAAACTAAAGAGAGCAAAAATTTCTCCTGTAATCATTTTTTTTTTTTTTTGCTGTGCTCCCCCACCTTGTATTGTTGTTAAATATCATTTAATTACATAAATGTTTGTAGTTAAGATCAAAAATGGAAAATTTTCCAAAAACGGAAGTTGAATTCTATGCAAGAACTGCATCAGTGGTTTACAGTGAAAAAATGTAATAAGTCTGTTGGTATGGGTGTCATTTTATGTGTCATGTCCCAGGTAAACCTCAGTTACATTTACTCTAATGGAAATTCTGTCCTTGCTATAAATGAATCCCCTATCCATGGTCTTTTTCAGGTCCCCTTGTCCACATATAATGAGGTCTCCATTGCAACAGAAAAAAAATATAATTGACGTACTTTCCTTTGTAATATAAGTTCCATAAGTTTATAAGAAATGCTAGTCTTCAATAACATGAAGAGAAAATGTATTTGGAAATAATTGCTTAGAAATATCTCAATTAATATGAGCATGAAATGTATTTTGGTTAATTATCATGAAGAAAAACTCTCGGAAGTACCAAATTTTTTTTAGCTGCTTTCACTTGAGGTAGGAATTGAGATAACACACTTAGTGACCCCAGCTTGTGGACATTAGCTTGAACTTAAATTCCACCATGGTAGCAAATTAGTGTGACTTCTGTCATATTGTAAAGTTGTAATGAGCCAATTCATCAAATTTTTTCTTTCTTGTACTGATATAGGTCACTGAAAGTGTTTTTACTTTTCTTGATGGATAGTTGCTGTAGTTTCCTATTGTTATACTTTTTCGCAGTGAGCTTGTTTTTTGTGAAGAACTTTACTTCAGTTGCCTCAAGTGATAACATCTTCATCTGTCAGAAACTATGCTACAAAATTGCAGCTGCAGCATATAAGTTTTGGATTTCGTGAGCAAAAGTGTCCTAGATTTTTCTTTAAATTTTGCTATCTCTAATTCAGATGATGCGATTGAAATATCAGAACATTCAGTTTCTCATCTCACCTATTTGCTGGTGTTGGTTGAATGGTTGGGTGAGTAAATATTTTCAGTGTGTTGCCTGATCCTCTTGTCTGTCTGTTAAGCAACAAACAGTTATTCATCACATTAGTCAAATGTGTGGGATGTGAGGAAGAAATGATGAATAGTGTCCATAGGGGAATCCAGTTCCAGGGCTTCCTCAACTTGATTGGTGCCATTACCATCATGAATGCTGGAAGTGAATAACTGAAGCATTTTAGGTTTTCTTTATTTTTCTTTTAGAAATCTGAGTCTGTATAAATTTAATTAATTACTTCAAAAGTAAATTAATTACTGCATACTCTCTGACTGCTAGTACTGTATAAATTGGTGTGAAAAGAGGAAAGTGTAGTGTGGGAGTAAAATATGGTAGTGGTGCTGCCATGGTGCCTCCACTAACAGAAATGGATATTTCTCATCTTCACTTCCTCCCCCACTCCCATACATTCTCTCTCCACAGAAGTACAATCTCCTGGCCTCAGGTGGTAAAAGCTTGAAAGAAACCTTGTAAGGATATCCACCAATCTCACTCAACAATAAACCCTGTCCATCCTTGCACTTCACACTCAATGAAAATGCTACAAGATAATATTTCAGTCTCCATTTGTGCTGTTTCTTATGCCATTAATTAGAGAAGAGTACCAAGGAAGAGCTGGGACTCAGAAAGATGGTTAATTGCTCTCCACTGTTCTTTTACTCCCTTCCAAGATGCCTGTCATCAATCAGTACCAGGCTTTTTAGACTTAACTTACATTAATGCCTGATTTTTATATGAGATAATTAAAATGCTAGCTCAGCCTGATCTAAAGAAGTTACTTATGTTGCTTGGCCTGAGTTACCCAAGATCAGCCTGATGTCAGGCCCGAGCTAGGCTCAGGCTTATCACGTTTGGCCCAGCAGGTGTAGACCTCTACAACAAATGGTGCACAAACAGCAAAACAAGCAGTCAATGGTGTTTTTGTTGGCAGAAATGAATGATCGATGTTTAATGGCAACAGGGAACTGTGGAGGGTTTGTATAAGGTAACATAGCAGCTCCATTGCATTAAGTAACTGTGCAGTACAACAATTGTATTGAGAGGAGAATTTCGGCATACATAGCCTGCCACACATTGGCATGAATGGACTAAATCAGCAACATCCCCTTTGTGTACCATTCATCTCTACTTAAGGTGGTTCCCCCTAAAATCTCTGCCATATATTTCCAATGGTAAAACTTCTTTACATATTTTCTTCGCAATAAATGTATTCCCAAGGATGAAAATTTGCACGTCGATAAAACTAATTTTAAGTTAATACTTGCTAAAACACAACCATAATTAAGCAATCCAACATTTGTTTGTCTACTGAAGTCATCAATGTACAGGTCACACCATCTATTAACAGGTCTAAACATTACTCAAAGAAAAATGATTGATTTTTAATATAATTATGGTTATGTTTGAGCAAGTATTAAGTATCCCATGCGGTGGCGCAGTGGTCTAAGGTGCTGGCCTCTGATCATTCGTCCGTAAGGGGTCCGGGTTCAAATCCCGGTCAGGCATGGATGTTGTGTTTGTCTTACGGCACTGGCTCTCTCCCTTCCCTGGAACCAGTGACCCTAAATTATGGACGAGCGACTGCTTATAGCCCATTGAGTTGCTCACGGTGGTCGTTAAACCTCCATTAAAAAAATAAAAAATAAAAAAAATAAAAAAGTATCCCATGCTGTAACTTAAAGTTAGTTTTATTGATGCGCAAATTTTCATCCTTGGGAATACATTAATTGCAAAGAAAATATGTAAAGGCGTTTTACCATTGGAAACATAAGGCAGAGATTTTGGATGGAACCACCTTAAAACCAACAAATTCGTGGGCACTGGAGCACCATAACTGGACCCCTGAAGACTGGGAAAAAAAAAGGATGTCTGGTCTGATGAATCTCATTTTCAGTTAATACATGCTAGACAGGTCAGAATATGGCACCAGCAGCCCAAATTGATGGATCCCAGCTGCCTAGAGTTAACTGTTCAAGCTAGTCTAGGCAGTATAATAGAATGGGGTCTCTTTGGCGAATCTTCGTGCTTACTACGCCACAAAAATAAAAGGATTTAATACACTATATGGCATCTCTTGAATGGTATGGGGTCTGTTTTCATTGCAGGCATTGGGTTCTTTAATCCCTCTTAACAGCATTTAGGTGCCACAAGGTATCTTAACATCATTGCAGATCAGGCATGCCCATACACATGCATTGTGTTTCCTGATGGAGATAACTACTACTAGAGCAAGATGATGTGCCAAACCACAATGCTCAGGTCTTCCCAAAGTGATTCCAAGAGCACGACAGTAACTTCAAAGTGCTAAAATGGCCCTCACAGGTCCCAGATATTAAACACAGTTGAATGCCTGTGGGATAAGATTGAGAGAGCTATTCATAACAAAGATCTTCCTCCAGCTAACATTCAGCAATTGATGTATGCCATCACATTTGTTTAAATATTATGCTGTCCCTGTCTTTCCAGAACTCAGAATTTCATAACAATAATGGGAATTAAATTCCTTTTTCATTTTGTTCTTTTTAATTACATTTCACCATAATGAATTGCAATGTATGAGTACCTTTTGTATAAGTAATTTTTAATGTGTGTCATTCAGTTTTTAAAGAAAAGGGGTGGGGAATTGTGTTATTATTGACTGAGTATTTTAATCTTCTGCAGCTATTTTTCATTTGCATTAGTTTTTAAGTGGCCTTAAATAATTGTCTTAAGTGGTTTTAAATTGTGATGATGTTCAATTGTTACTCTTCATATGAAATTTAGAGAATTAGCATTTAGCTTCAATTCTTTTTGCATTTGAAATCCTGAACTGTGAGAACAATGATCCTCATCTTTTTGTGTTTTTCTTTATAGCAACTGCAAAAACTGTTACGCAGTCGTAACCCAGAAGATCTGCAAGCTGCTAATAGGTTAATTAAGAACATGGTTAGGGAGGTAAGTAGTTATATTCTCTCTCTCTCTCTCTCTCTCTCTCTCTCTCTCTCTCTCTCTCTCTCTCTCTCTCTCTCTCACACACACACACACACACACACACACACACACACACACACACACACACACACACACACACACACACACACACACACACAGGGTTCGTATGGTCCTTAAAAGACCTTAAGAACTCCTTAATTTCCATTTGCCTTTTTAAGGGCCCTTAAAAAGTCCTTAAGAACTCTTTAATTTCCATTTGCCTTTTTTAAGGGCCCTTAAGAACTCCTTAATTTCTGTTCTGTTTTTAAGGGCTCTTAAAAAGTCCTTGAAAACACCGTAATTATATTATATTCGGTCTTTAAAAAGGTCGTAATTTTTTTTTTTTAACCAAAGAAATGCGCGTTACGCAGGCCAGCTGGTTTCATTAGCGTACTAATGGTGGTTTTACATCACTGGATCCACTAGATGGCATGTCGCAAAAGTTTACCCATGTTCTATATTGCTTTTGGCAGTTTGCCAACCAGCTACCTTCAAATCCCTTTGGTTTAGATTAGATTTATTGCTGGCTTCTTGTTTTCTTTGCGCGGGGTCAGTGCAGTTCAGATCGTTATCTTCTGTTATTTATTAGAGAATGTGGTGCTAAGTAAAGAGCTTAGAGCTAGAGTCTTTTCAGCTAGACAGAAATATGTTCAATATTTAGATGCCGAAAAAAAAAAAAATGTGCCAAGCAACATCTGGGAGGAAATGTAAGTTGATTGAGGAGGAATTGCAAATGCTTAGTACGAAAAAACTGAAAGTAGAAAAAAATATTGCGGAATTAGAGAAACGTGCGGATGACCTTGCCGCCCAAGGGGAATTGATGAAAGATATGAACTGCTTCCTTCTAGCAAATAGTTTTCGAAAATTAATAAAGGAAAAAAAAATGAAGAATTGGCAGAAATTACCATGTCAATAGTTGCAAAAAAGGAGCTGAAAAATTGATTTCATTGTAGGCCTACGTCCTCTGTTTGACCTCAAAAAAGTGAATATGTACATAATATAATTTCCTTGCAGTCATTGTTAAATTGCATTACTGTTTTTTAAGTTTAAGAGCAAAAAAAGATGTATAATAGAAGTAAAAATTCTGAAGGAAATTTCATAGGTGTCTTGTTGTTACTGCAGTTTGTTTTAGCTTTTACACCTATACACTATTGCAGGGCTGCCAGACCCGCGCCAAAACGTTGTTTTCGCGCCATTCTGCTAAAAAATCGCCATTTCGACGAAATCTGTGCCAATTTTGCGCCAAAACTTAAAATTTACTGGTCATCGATATTTTAGCGTTATCTTACGACATTCGAAATCGATTCAGTGGTTAATTCGTACGTGAGATTCTTCAGATTCGCGGAGTAACCTCCGTTTTTTTTTTTTTTTTTTTTTTGGCCATTTTCAAAATCGATGTAAAAGTGAAGAAATTTTCGGGATATTAGTTGGGGGGGGGGGGTCGTATTCTGTCTGGGGACGTTGTTTTGTCTTTTTAAACGTTCGGAAACGGAAGTTAAATGAGGTGCAGATTTTTCCCGTAATCATATTTTTTCTCTCTCGCGATGTTGCTTCTGTGCAGTATTGTCAAATATAATTTCATTGCATAATTTCAGCTTGAAATTGTAGGCAACGATTTCCGAAAACGGAAGTTAGGCCGCCTGAAAATTTCCCCGTAATCTTCGTCTACGAGATTCTCACGCTGATTCGAGGAATTCCGTCTTTTTTTGTTATCATTTGGACCATGTACAAAATCGATGAATAACTGAACTTAAATTTTGGGAGGATTGGTGGGGGGGGAGTCGTTTGAAGATTTCTTCCGTAATTGTATCGCCCCCCCCCCTTCCCCGCAATGTTTCCACTCCTATGTAGTTGTTAAATGTCATCACCCTCATAAATGTGTGTGCATTTTAGCTTGATAAGGGTGGGGGAAATTTCCAAAAACAGAAGTGAGGAAGCTTGGAAATTTGTAAGAATTGATGCTTGGTGTTAAAAAAAAAAATATTCATTCTCTGAAAATTACACCATTTATCTAAAACAGTTAAAGCTCTGATATCAGAATTCATGGTTCTCAGGCTGAAAGTTCTTTAAGCATGATGGATAAAATTGTCGTCTGAGGGAATAAAAAAAAAACAAAAAAAGAAAGAAAATTAACAAAGAAAAATGGTAAAGGGAAAACTATGAGCAGAAAAAAAAAATAAACAGTGGATGCTGTGAAGTGGCAGAGTCAACAAAAGACAAATATGGCCGTGGAACTTGCTGAGAAGAAAGTAGGGTTTGCTCGCAAGAGGAAACCAGAGCTAATGTTTTAGCAAGTACAAGAACAAAACCAGGAAAAAAAACTGTTTGAAGCTCTCTTTCAAAACCACCCTATTTTGTTTGGAATTCACTAATTTTATAATTGTGAATACAGTAGTGTGATCTAGTTAAATATTTTCATAAATAAATTACAGTAAAAAATTCAGTTTTGTTCATGCTTTGTAATATTCACACTTTCTCACCATGCTGTCTGATTTTTCACCAAATTAAAAAGTACAGCTTTGTTTTTTTTCTTCGTCAGTCTCATGTATGTTAATTAAAATCGCTCATGAGCGCTATGGATAAATGAAAGGATTGTTTATATCACATAACTTGTAATCAATTATCAGGAATACTGATCTTTTGGTTCTTACTTAAAGTCTGAATTTTGCCCTGTACGTTCAGGGATCAGAATTTTTAGGAGGTTTTCTTTTTCTGATTTTGATCTACCTAGGGAAACATCTTCACCCTCACACTTTTCTTTTTCCAGATGGAAGGTGCATTGAACCACTTACTAACTCGCAATCGTCTGCTTAATGTCCATGTCCATACATGCAGGATCCCATGTATGCAGGAACAGTGGCTCTTTCAGACAGCAACAACAAAAAAGTCATACACTGATTCTACTACTGAAGAAGAGGGGGATGGGGATCTCGTGCCAAAACGTCACTGTGCAAGCGTTAAGCGATAGAAGCAGCTTTTATCTAACCAACTTTACTAAATCTCACTATCATCTTATAGTTTTGGTTCCAGTTGTAATTGTTCACAGCAATAACAAAAGTTTGACATTGATAATTACTTGATAAAAAACATTGTATGAAGAGTATCATGGTACAACTGCTTAAAGATGATGCATATAGTTTTCACTGTTATCTTATAGTTTTGGTTCCAATTTGATTATTAAATGTTACATTAGTTTTCCTTTTATATCGAAGGTATTCTTTCCTTCAGAAAACCTTAGGAGTTTGTGATGAACACGCAAACCACGTATGCGTGGCTTGCCAGTTGGTTGGTTTCAGAAATAATGTATTTTAATCTGAATGCCATTAATCTCGAAAAATATGCTGCTAAAAGCCAACCAAACAACAAACAGTAATTACATATTATTTATTCTTCCTAAGTGTATATTCGCAAGCGTTCAGTGTCAATAGCAACAGTTCTTGGACGCGCCACCATCCTATTTGTGTTGCAGCGAAACAAATGCATTCAGAAGAAAATTCCTGATGTTAATGTGTTATGCTTAAAATATTGCAGGTCATGTAGTTTTCAATAAATCATGGGTAGTATAATTGTTTTCCTATTTATCTCACTGTAGGAACGACAGAAATGCTAATTAACAGTCGTAAGAGAAGCAGTAAAATGTCAACAAACCTGAAATATAACATTTTTTCATAGTTCATAAAATAATGGTAATTTAGTATATAAACATAACTTAAAGCACAGCATGGACTTAAAACAATTAAAAATACTATCATTAGCTGCTCCTAAACCTGAGTTCTGCTCCAAAATGCAAATTTTCTGCTCCAAATTGCATATTTCCCTGCTCCAAGAATTGCTCCAAAACATGGTAGGGGCACTAACACCCCTGCTATTGCCAAATGTTGAAAATCAACCTGCATTAAGTGTATGGAAGAAGTTACTACAAGTGCTGCAGCTGTAGAATTTAAAAATAAAATAAAAATAAAAATGCAACAGTTACACAAGCAAAAATGTTTTTCATCCAAATCTACGAAAACCAAATTTTTCTCCAGATTTGGGAATTCGGAAGCTGTGTAGTAAATAAAAAAATAAATACTTAAAAGAAAATGATGCTTCACTGTTCAGTTTTGATTCTTTGAATTCTGCTAATGTAGTTTTGAAATTTATGCAAACATTTTTATTGAACTTAAGGCTTTCAATTCTGATGATGTGATTTAAGTTACAATGGACTTGTGTGTTTCGATTTGATTTAGACTGTGTGTTTACTTTCTTCATTAACCTAAACAGGTCTAACAAGCTGTGCTGCATTTTTATAAAAGTGTTATTTTTCCAGCTGCAGCACTTGTAGTGATGCCACCCACAGAATTAATGCATTTAGTTTCTTAGCCTGTGTCCGCACATATTTTTAAAAGTAATTCTAATGGAAGGAATTAAGTTATTGAATGGAAAGGTAAAGATACCAAAAATTTTAAAGACTGACAATCACAGCCATATAAAATTCTAAGCTGTATTTGTAATACTGTTTTTGTTAAAATGAATTTGTAAATTAATAAAAAAATATAAATTCAGATAAACTTTGAAGGAAAAACAAATGCAAATTTAAAAAGTTTCTGAAACCACAAATATGGGCCTATAATCACAATTAATGGGTAAACATTTGTTGAAAATTGAAATTCCAAAGTAAATAAATTTTATGCTTCACACCACAATATGAAGAAGCAGAGTGTTAGTTCTATAGATGCAAAGATATGCTTCAGGACGAATAATGGATCCAGTATTACCAGTAAATAATGTATATAAGGAACTTTTAAGTTAGTTGGTTTTTCTGTTGGAGTATTTAGGTTTATTTTAGTAGAACTAATTTTAATTCATATATTTGTGCAATGGAATATTCATTAGTTTCAACAAATTGATTTATTGTGTTAAAATGACTTATGTTGTAATAGTTAACTCACATTTTGTATATTGTGTATATTTGCATGCAGCGATCATGAAGTCCTTAAAAAATATTTAAAGGTCCTTAAAAATAGCCTGAAGGTCCTTAAGAACTCCTTATTTTCCATTTTCAAAAAAGAGTATGAACCCTGTTATTATTATTATTATTATTATTATTATTATTATTATTATTATTATTATTACATTGCTGGCAACTCTCCTGACTTTTGCACCTTTTCCTGATTTTTTACCATTTTCTCCTGTTTTTTAATGCCATTTATGATGTACCGAAGGTGCTGGTAAAAGTATCTTTTTTTTAATTTTCATTAAAAGTTTTTTTCATCTGTTTATTATTATTTTTCCTATGCTACAGCAAGGTGTCTACTTGGTCCAGTCATTATACATATAAACACCCAGATCTCTCTCTCTCTCTCTAACACTTGACGTCACAGTAACATCTGCATTGTTGCGCCATCATGTATCGATCAATTCGTCTGTACTCTCAAGATGTCAAAGTGATTGCCTGCTATATAATAACAAGCAATCACTTTTACATGCCGAGGTGATCGCGTTCTGATTTAAAAATATGGGATTATCAATTACTCGTTCTATTTTTCTGATCTACAAAATTTGAATTGGAATCTTAATATCATGGCAAGTTGAGTTTGCACATGATCACATTGAGATGTCAAGGTGATTGCGTGGTAATTTAAAAATGTTGGATTTTCAATGACTAGTTCTATTTATCCGATCTACGAAATTTGAATTGAAATCTTAATATCATGGCAAGTTGCATTTGTATATTAATTTAATTTAGCACAATTCGAATATTAATTTGTATGCTTTAATTATTTTTTACTTTTTTAATTTAACTAACTTTCTGAGTTTAGTGCTGATTATGTTATACATTTTGCAAAACATTGATCTATTTAAACCCTCTAACCTACAATAAAAACTAAAATCTTGAGATGTCAAAGTGATCAAAATTGCATCTAAAAGCAGATGTCTCTCCAATAGCACAATGTCGAGAACTTAGATAGTTCTAGCCGCCTCGGTGGCGCAGTGGTCTAAGGCGCTGGCCTCTGATCATTCGTCCGTAAGGGGTCCGGGTTCGAATCCCGGTCAGGCATGGATGTTGTGTTTGTCTAACGGCACTGGCTCTCTCCCTTCCCTGGAACCAGTGACTCTAAATTAGGGACGGGCGACTGCTTATAGCCCATTGAGTTGCTCACGGTGGTCGTTAAACTTCCAATCAAAAAAAAAATTAGATAGTTCTAATTTGCAATACCAGATGTTGCATTATTTTGTAGAAAAAGCTTCAGTATGAAGTTTCAAACTAACCATCGAACAGGACAGTCTATAAGCCGTGAATGGAATAACAAGTGTGCCGGAGAAAAAGTCATTTAATGTGTCTTTTAAAAAACTGAAATAAATAGCATATAATTTTCAGTTCTAACATGAATGAGTTCTTACTATATAAGTTTTTCCTATATTTCTTTACAGAAATCCGGCATCTATTTGATTTGTTTTCAGTCTGCTTCACTTAAAAATTTCACTCCGTCATAGGACGGACAATATCCCCTATTTACTAATATTTATTTAAAGCTTAAAAGAAACCATCCTAGGATGGGCTATAGGCTGGTAAATGAAGAAAAAGTCACAGTTCCGACAGGGATGAGAATGTTTCATGGTTTTCCACATTTCGAATTCTTGTGACAAATTTCTGCTTTTTGATATTTTGTTTCATGATTATATTCCTAATTTTTATATTTTTATGATTATGTTCCTCATTTTTTTCCCGGTAATAGTGCAAAAGTGAAATTTCATATTTTTTTAAAAATTCTGTTGAAATGCATGTTTTCCTATTTCTAACAGCCTCTTTAAGTTCAATTAATAGAGCAAAAATATTTGCTCACCTCCCGTTTTTATGGGAAATTAAATTTCAAGATCAGTACTTTAATCTGTCCACGATGGAGTTTGCACCATTTCTGTTATACAGAAAATTGTTTTCCCTGCAGAGTGAGCAACAGACCCCATTACATTTATTTATTTATTTTCACTTAAAATGTGCACTTTCCCATTTCTTATTCCTGTTTGATATCAAGAAAAAGAGGAAGCAATTTCTCTTTTGTTTAAAGTGAAATTAAAGTTCAAAAAGTGCAAGTGGTCAGTCCATTTGCAGAGAAAACTACTTTTGGGTAATGAAAGACTGAAAAATGAACTTTAATTTCTTTTGAAACAAATGGAAAAATGCATATCATTCAAAACTCTTCAATAACATTCACTCTTTCACAAAAACTATTTAATTGGTCATAGAAATAGTGCAATTTAAAAGAATAATAGAAATAGAAGTAGTGCATAGAAATAGTGCAATTTAAAAGAATAATGGTAGTGTCACAAGTGAAACTGAATGTTGGTTGGAGGAAAAGGAATAAGAAGAGGCCCAAGACAGAAAGAATAAAGGTTGAAAGGCTCCCTGAAGATCATTAGTGTTATTCTGACATACTCAGAGAACAACTGAAGGAGCTGAAGTCTTGTGAGAGGGATGTAGAAAAGAAGTGGGAATGTTTTAAAAACTGTGTTATCACTGCTGCTGTAGAGGTCTGTGGCACCACAATAGTGGGTAACAATAGAAGTGATGCTTGGGGGAATAGTGAGATTGAAGAGGCAGTAAAGAGAAAGAAGGAAGCCTATTTGGGGATGTTGCAAGGTAGAGTTCTTGAGGATGAATATCGCTGTAAGATGCATGAAGCAGCTAAGCTGTTTTGCCAGAGTAAGGCAAAAGATAGAAAGGAGAAGGTGGAAGCGCATGAACTAGCTTTTTGGAAAGATAGAAAAACTTTCTGGAAGTACATGAGACTCAGGAAAAATTAGGGGAAACAAAGTTGTAAGTTGTGTCAAGCATAGGATTGGGCAAATGATATGGGAGCCCAATGAGTTAAGTGAATGATGGGGTGAATACTTCTGTGAGTTATTAGATCAGGAAAGCAAAGGTGATTCTGAGGCAGATAAAGTCACAGTGAAGGATGGCAACACAGGAAGGATCTCAAGAGAAGAGGTATGTAAAGCTTTAATATCTCTTCAGAATGGTAAAGCTCCGGGAGTTGATGGTATAACTGCCGAGATGTTGAAATATGGTGGTGACTCTCTGTAATTGACTAGTTAACTGAAATTTGCCAGTTGTGCTGGGTGTTAGCATCTTTCCAATCCCAAGAGACCATTCCTATCATTGTTCCCTTGTATAAGGGAAAAGGTGATCAGACTGACTGTAAGAACTATCATGGTATTAGCATGCTGATTGTGTGCCAGGGAAAGTGTTTGGTTTGGTCGTTATTGAAAAAGTACAGGGTCTTACATAAAAGAAAGTGTGGGATGTTCAGAGTGTGGGATGTTCAGAGTGTGGGATATGCCTGGTAAAGGCTGCACTAACCAAATTTTTGCATTACACATGATGATTGAAAAGTATCTGGCTGTTGGTAGGAAAGTTTTTGCTGCCTTCATAGATTTAGAGAAAGCTTACGACCGAGTAAATAGGACACTTTTGTGGAAGGTATTAAATGAATATGGTGTTACTGGGAATCTACTTAGTAGTGTAAAAGCTATGTATGCTGGCAGTAGAGCTTGTGTACGAGTGAATGGTGTTTTATCAAAATGGTTTCTCTCTTGGTGCAGGAGTCAGACAAGGTTGTGTAATGTTACCCTGGCTGTTTAATATATTTATGGATGCATGCATGTGTGATGCCGAAAAAGATAATACTGGTTTATGTCTTGGTGATATCCATGTGTGCAAATTGCTGTATGCTGATAGCACTGTCCTGTTGGCAGAGAGCAAAAGTGAGTTGCAGAGTATGTTGTCCTGGATGTACAAAGTTTGCAAGAAATTCAAACTGAGTATAAATAAGGGGAAAAAAAGTTATGGTTTTTGAGAGAGGAACTGGTAGCACTGAATGTAATGTAAGTCTAAATGGCACAGTGATTGACCAGGTGAGCGAATTTGTGTATTCAGGAAGCATGTTTGACAGAGAGAATAAATTAGATGGTGAAATTAGTAGGCGAGTGAATTCTTCATTGAAAGTCATAGCTGCTCTTGGAGGTTTTCACAGGAATATAATGGGTTCTCTAGAGAGTCCCGCATGGCTGTGTATGAAAGTGTAATTGTTTCTACTCTGATGTATGGCATTGAAACCTGGCTAATACAGAAGAAACATAGTAGAAGTCGTTTGTGTGCTGGAGAAATGCAGTTACTTACGGGGGGTTTGTGGCAAGACACGTTCTGATTGTGTGCGGAATAAAGATGTGTTGCAGTTGTGTGAGGTGAAGCAAAATGTTGTTAGCAAGGTGGAGACTAATATGCTTCGGTGGTTTGGAAAGAATGAGTGATGAGATGCTTACTAAGAAAATCGTTTTAGCCCAAGTGGCAGGAAGGAAAAGCAGAGGAAGGCCAAGGAAGTCATGGGAAGATCATATTCAGGAGTGTCTGCATGAGAAAAAGATTATGAGTATGAAGTATAGAAGATCTTGGGTACGGCGTGTGATGGATGTCAGTGAAGCCCGAGTTGTATGTCAAGATTGCTGTAAATGGAGAAGTTTGATACAGCAACAGTAAGTAAAAATTATCTGGTAGTTTGTATTTCTTTTTGGAGCTAACCTCTGAATCTCAGAGAACAGCTTAGTGATATGTATGTATGTATGTATGTATGTATGTATGTATGTATGTATGTATGTATGTATGTATGTATGTATGTAGTTAGTTAGTTAGTTAGTTAGTTAGTTAGTTAGTTAGTTAGTTAGTTAGTTAGTTAGTTAGTTAGTTAGTTAGTTAGTTAGTTAGTTAGTTAGTTAGTTAGTTACAATTCCATTGTTGATGTATTAAGCACCAATTTTGAAATTTAATGTTGATATAAAATAAAAGCAAATATGCTTACTAGGTATGATAAGCCGCCATTAAAGAGTGCTGCTATTAATTTTGACTCTTCCGCCCTCAAGTTCAGGGTGTGCAAGAGTGTTCAGCCAAATTAAAAAAAAAATGTGAACCCAGTTCAAACAATAAATGACTGATGACTTGCTAAAAACATTTTTGATAAAACATTTGAGTTGTCAGGGCCAGAAGTGCTACGAAATCACTCGCAACCAAAAATGTCTTGCAAGACCGAAATCGTGCAGATCTCTTTTGTTGAAATAGCACCAAGTTTCTTCACAAAGGTTGAATTTATTTTATTGTAACTGTTTTATATAAATTATGTGACATCAAACACTTATACTGTTTCCTGAAATTGTGTGTTAAAAGCATCTCAGTAATTTCTAACTGTATATGTATGAGATGCGTAGAAAATCTCCCTATTTTTGACCTTTCATGGTGAGCAGCTGTGTTTTTATTTAGCAAAACATTAAACTTATCTTTCCTGAAGTTTTGAATGAGCTGACATGCATGATTAAATATTACCATGGTTTTGTCAGCTGGTTAAGTTCAAAATATAGTTCTGTGGCCAATGATGCACAGCATGTTGTATGTGCATTATTCAGCCTAGAACTTTTGGTCAACTGATGTAAGTTAAAAATGAAGTTCCAGATCCAGAATCGTTCAGCTTATGTAAGGTGTCCTGTGTTCATCCCTGGGCCTAGAAATTTTTCTTTGCCTGGTTAAGTTAGAAGAAGGTTCCGCATTCTAGATCCAACAGTGTGCACAGGAATACACATTGTTTGATATAAAAAAAAATAATAATATCAGCTAGTTGAAAGTAAAAGAAAAGCAATCAAATCAAGAATATCACAGAAGACTTTCCATGTGGCTCTTGTACCATGCACCTACTCTTTGAAAACATGATTCCTTAGAATAATATAGTACAATATTATATACACACAGTTACCACTGAATTAGAAACCTTTATGCTGATGTGCGTTAACATCACTTACGCAACTTATATGCAAAATACGTGGTCACGTGATTTAGGCAACTATTTTAGACCGCTGCTTGCCAGTAGTGTTGATCACAATGGGAAGAACAAAGGATCTTTTGGAGTTCAATAAAGGGCTTATTGTGGGTGCCTGTCTGGCTGGAGCAACAGTTTTGAAAACAGCAGAGCTGAATGGTTTCTCAAAAGGTGAGATATCCCAGGTCTTTAATCAGGAAAAAAAAATATCCCACACTGCTTGTCTGAAAGGTGTAACTATGGCGCGATGACAATACTGTCAGAATCGAGATTGCCGTAGTCTGACAAGACTTGTACAGAGAAACAGGACTTCCTATGTGCCGTAATTATCCAAAGCATTCAATGGAAGCTGTTCCCAACCAATATCTCAGCGAACTATGCTCAGAGAATTGAAGAGGATTGGTATTGGCAGTCATATTCCCATACGGAAACCATTGATTTCTGCAAAGAATTAGAAAATTTGTCTACAGCATGGGCAGCTTGCCAGATGAGGCAAGTGAGGTACCGCCTCACCAGAATTTTTCGCCCATGAAGAAAGTTTTTGCATATGTAAGATACAATATGCCTTTAATTGTGCATGCTAAATGAAACTCTGAAATTATCATTGTGATTTGTAATTTAAAAAAAAAAAAAAGGCTTCAACCAGAGAATAAATCCTGAGTTTATGAGCTTTAAATTTATAAAGTTTAAAGTTTAAATACTATTTTTGCAAAGAGGTTGAAACAAGCATATGTTGAGCGCGTAGAGCTGTAATCATCCGAGCCATCTATGTTACAACAGACGGCATGGAGATTGGAAAAAAATGATTCTCTAGACTTCCTCCACAAATTTTGAGGTGAAACTCAAACGCCACTTAAAATCAACTGGCTTCTGTGTTTCTATTCGAGGAAGGCAGGGATTTTATCCAATGGGAGTCGGCAGACAAGAGCTTGGGAAAGCAGTTACTGAGGCGGCAAAACAGTTCACCTCAGTCAGTGAGAGCACATATGTTTTTATAGTGTATTATCCACACAGCTTTTCCTTCAAAGTGTGCACTGTATTCTATATTTAAGTGCTGACTTTTTGGAATGTGTTTCTTCTGTAGTTTCTGGTTAGGTGAGAAATGTGCTGAGTTTTTCGTTCTTAGTATTATTAGTCATAAATTTTGATTTATTAGTAATAATAAAAATAATTATTTTTAGAATTGAACTGATTAATAAAATAAAAAAAAAGTGAATTGAATGCATTCTGTTGGTGGGAAAAACAAATTTTCTAGGTAATCACCTGTTCTGATTTCTGCCATGTTTAAGTTAAATCACTTGTTTTGACAAGATATATAGAAATGTGCTTCCAGCTTGATTTCTCCAAGACACCGTTCCTTCGGGTCAGGGCCTTAAATGTGATCTACATGAACGGTGCACCTTCACAAACAGACATGTTGCTTTTATTCTAGATTTAGAAACATTTTTTGAGAAAAGTAATTCTTCTATTAAAATTATTTCCTTTGAATTTATATAGACAGTGAACGTTCAATTGGTGTTGTGCATGGTGCAATAACCACTCATTAACTATTGCTATAAAGAAATTAAGCACAAAATGTGTGTTTGTGTTCAGGAAGGATGATAAAGTAAAACGGGTTAACCATTCTTCCTCTTTTTTTTTTCTTTTTTTTTCATGAAATATAAATTTTTCCTCCCGAAATTGTTTCCAGTGGTTTAAGTCTACCTCTCTCCCCTCTATTATGCTTGATCTCTCCCTATGATTTTGTTGAACTATCGTCGAATAATATATATAGATATAAAATATACATAAGTATATCATCATCATTGTCAACCATTATCAATCCACTGCTGGATGAAAGTCTCCCCAAGTTTCCTCCACAACGGTCTGTCTTGTGCCAGTCTCCTCCATGTCACTCCCGCATACTTTCGAATTTCATCCACCCATCTTCCATGTGGTCTTCTTCTGGGTCTTTTCTTGTCCCTTGGAATCCAATCTAAAATTTCGGCTGTCCATCGATAGTCTGTCCTTCTGGCAGTATGTCCAGCCCATTGCCATTTCAGGGATTTAACTCTGATCATGATGTCTTCCACTCTTGTCATTTTTCGGATCCACGAGTTCCTTTTCTTATCTCTCCTGGTTACACCAAGCATGCACCTCTCCATGCTGCTTTGAGTTGTCTGCAGCCTTTGTATGTCTCTTTTAGTTAAGGTCCATGTCTCTGCACCATACATAAGCACTGGAAGGATGCATTGATCAAACACTTTTCTTTTAAGACATAATGGCATATTGCTCTTGAAAATTATGCTGTTTCTTCCAAAAGCTCTCCAGGCAAGTTTTGTACGCCGATTAATTTCTTCATCAATGCGACCCTCACTTGATATCTGCTGTCCAAGATAAACGTACGTGTCTGTTATCTCCAGCTTTTCTCCATCAATCGATAAATCTTCATTTCTTGTAAAAGCATTGAACATCACTTTTGTCTTCTGAAAGTTCATTTTTAATCCCACTTCTTTACTCTTGTCAGCAAGTTCCTGGATCATACTCTGCAGCTCTGATGGGGTAGTTGCAAAAATGACTATGTCATCAGCAAAACGAAGGTGGGCTAGATAATCTCCATTAATCTTTATCCCTTTGTTTTCCCAGTTCAGTGATTGAAAGACATTTTCCAATGTGGCATTAAAGAGCTTCGGAGATATGGTGTCACCTTGTCTCACTCCTTTTCCAATTTTTATGTGTGTTGTATTTTTAAACAGCCGAATCTTTGCACTTGCATTTTCATAGGTGTTATTAATAATATTAATGTACGCATTTTCAATACCGTAGGATTTCAGGGCCATTGTAACTACTGATGGTTTCACCGAATCAAAGGCCTTTTCATAATCGATAAAAGCCATGCACAATGGAAGTTCATATTCCCTCGCTCTTTCAATTAGTTCTCGCAGTACGTGGATATGATCTATTGTGCTGTAGCCACTCCTGAATCCAGCTTGTTCTCTCGGTTGAGCCATGTCCAGTGTCACCTTTAAGCGGTGTGAAAGAACTTTAGTGAAGATTTTATAAACCACTGATAGGAGGCTGATAGGTCTGTAGTTCCTAAGATCCTCAATGTCACCTTTTTTATGTAGCAGGATCATTGTAGCGTTGTTCCAATCCTCAGGAATCTTCCCTTCATTAAGGCATCGAGTGAAAATTTGGGCGAGTACTGTTTCGATTTCTCCACTTGCTTCTTGTATGACGCAAGTGGAGAAATCGAAAGTATATATATATATACATAAAATCCTTCTCTACAAAATTTGGTTTTAGTTATTTTTCATGACATATATGTTATGGGCTGGGTCTTTACCTCACCAACATTTTACTCCATGAGCCGCCACTGGTCTACAGTGATGTCAGGAACACTATGACTGGACACTGGAGAGAAGTCATGTAGTCTGACTCATGGTACGCCTTGATCTGTACCAATGATAGGCAGAGATTTAATACATATTAAGTGCATTATATTGTGGCATTGCAATATCTCTGTACACCTTATTTACGCAATATAAAGTAGATTTAAAAAACAGTAAAAATCAACAAACAATTGACTTTTTCATCTCTAATTTTTCTGTTTCCCATGTTTAGCGTTAGATAATGTGGCCATACTACTCTTTTGTAACCCCTGTACTTCAAAATATAAAGTTCTAGCTCAGTCGAAAAAAAGAGTGGGTGGGCGTTCGCACTTACCGTAGTTAGACGGTAGGTTCACACATTTGGGCTGTCCATATGTCATGTAAATATATCAATGAAGAATAGATAGAGGTGCAAAAACTTCATATCGTCGTTTGATAAAACTTGAATCATCAATGGAAATGGGATGAAGAAACATGCCGAAAAGCTTGTCGCGATTCTTCTTACAGATGAACAAAAGTTGAAAAAAGGCCGGTAGAGGATAAAAGCACAAGTAAGTTTAAATATTGTTATGCATATGAGGTATAAAAATCACATTCAGAAGTCGCATTGTCACTGTATCAGCTAGATGCATTTCATTCCCATAAATCTGGGTCATCATTGGTAGCTCTTCACATCAGTTTTCAGGTTTTGCTCAACCGTTGTAGCTGCTCGCACTGCAGCCAGTCTTTTTGGCACTCTGCCACGTTGTCATTCGCATTGCTGCCATTACTTTGAGCCTGGGTAGTTTTGTTTGAGCTGTCTCTGCATGCTCTGTGTTAGATCGTTATTTGGCTCTCTGTTAGATCGTTATCTGGCTCTCTGTTATTTCATCATCTGGGATGTCGTCTTGTCTCTGAATTTGCGCATTTCTCTCCGCGCCTTGGTAATCATCTCTGCTTTGATCTTTCTTTGATTGTCTTCTACGTTTTTGTCTGTAATATTTATTCTGATGAATGAGATGTTTCCATGTGCCTGATAGTTTGTAAGGTGTATTATTATTGCAGTTATAATTTTTAGTTTGTTCAGTGGTTAGTGCCTCTGCAATCAAAATCTGTCTGTGGTTTTGATGGCTACTTATAATCTTGATGTCTTCCCATTTATGTGTGGATTCATGATTGCAGCAATATTGCATGAGTGCTGTCCTCCTACACCCTAGGTTCCAGTCTTTTAAATGTTCGGCCATTCTGGTCTTAATCCTTCGTTTTGTACTGCATATATATGCTTTTGTATGTTGGTTATTTTGTGTTGTGGTAGGCAGCTCGTATACTCCTGCCCTGTCAAGGATTGATGTTTTGTTCCCTTGATTAGTTAAATATCTTGCAGTATCTTGTACTGTATCAGCAATTGCAAGTCCTGCCTGTCTACACTCTCTCTTTAAAATGTTAGATATTGGTGGATGGAAGAAGTTTAACACATTCATCAATTGAACAGTATAGAAAGGAAGAAATTGAATATATTGAAAAAATTGCATATGCTTTTGGATACCCTAAACAGGTATTAAAAAAATGGATTTATGAAGTAACTCAAGGTTACAATAAGGTCAAGACTGATAAAAAACTTGTAAAATATGTGGGAGCAATACCATATATAGAAAATGTTTCAGCAGAAATTAATAAAGTTTGTGGCAAGTATGGCATACAGGTAGAAAATCAGGTACTTACTGTAAAAAATTTAGTGATTAAAAATGAAAAAATTAGCCAATTAGATAGAGCAGGAATTTATGAAATCCCAATAAACCAGCAACCACCTGTGTCATATATAGGCAGCACCAAGAATAAATTAAAGTATAGATTGAACCAGCATATTAATAATTGGAATAAAAAAAGAGGCTAAGACAGCATTAACCCAATACTGTATGGAAAATCAAAAATGTCCAAGATTTGAAGATATTAAAATTATTAAGAGCTGTAAAAACGAAAAGCAGTTAAGAATTGCAGAATCAGTGTTAATTGAAAAAAACAGATCAAGATTATGCAACATTAATGAGCCAAGTAATCTAAACGAACAATGGAAAGCCCTAATAAAAATTGAACAGCAGCGTAAAAAGAAAAGAGGGAAAAAAAGAGCAGTAGGGACAATAGATGGCGCCAGAGACACAACGATTCAGAGATAGCGACTGGAGCCAGGCCTCGATGGCTCTGCTCACTTGAGCTGTGGTGGGCGGGTGAGACACACCTGCCTCCTGAAGATGACAGGGACCTGTCGAAAGTACTAGAGGATTGGATGTGCGGGGCTGAATGGGTGTGACACTTGCAGTGGGAGTAGCAGAGGTTGTGAAACAGAAGGAGGAGTTCCATAATTAGAGTTGACCAAGGTTTAATCACCTGTGAATGTAAGGTTTATGTACATAGTTTTTACTTGAATTGTATGAATGAGTTGTATGTGTGATTTTTATCGAATTGACAAGCATTATAGTAACATCTTATAAGGCAAAGAGAAAAAAAAAAAAACGATGTTTCACACCCAAAAATAAGAAGCGTAAGCAAGAAGTCTGTAAACCCGTGGAAGCCCAGTTACATCACGATGAATGACGTGTTGGAAGTGTGTGGTCATTGGAGGTTACCATGATCTTTATGGTGAGTGAGTGGTTATTCCTCATGGTTTTTTAATCCTATTATAATTTTGACTGTTAGTTAATAATATGTCTAGGAATGGCAGTTGGTTATTTCTTTCTATTTCATGTGTCAATGCAATAGATGGATATAGGTGAGTATATTTTGCAGTGAATTCCGCCATGTCTTCTATGGAGTGCTTCCATATTATGAAGATATCATCTACGTATCTAATATAGACTTCTGCGCCATTATCTTGATTGCTTGCAAAAAGTTGGTTCTCTATATCCTGAGAACCAATTTGTTCTCTATATCCTGAACTAATTTTGTTTTCTATATCCTGAACTAATTTTGTTCTCTTTATATAGAGAGAACGGCATTTTGTTCTCTATATCCTGAGAACCAATTTGTTCTCTATATCCTGAACTAATTTTGTTCTCTATATATAGAGAGGACCAAATTTTTGCAAGCAATCAAGATAATGGCCCAGAAGAAGTCTATATTAGATACATAGATGATATCTTCATAATATGGAACCACTCCATAGAAGACATGACGGAATTCACTGCAAAATATACTCACCTATATCCATCTATTGTGTTGACACATGAAATAGAAAGAAATAACCAACTGCCATTCCTAGACATATTATCGTTAAAAATTATAATAGGATTAGTTATGAAGTATACAGAAAACCAACTTATATACTTAATATAATACCAGCTAATTCAAACCATCCTACGAAATACAAAATAGCTGCATTCAGATCATATATCTACAGAGCAATCACACATTCATCGAGTAAGAGAAAATTTGATAAAGAAATGAAATGGATTGAAACATTGGGAGCCAAAAACGGATATAGCATACAGATAATCAAATTACTTATGCAAGAAATACAACAAAATGTCAATAAGCAACATAAAATTGAGAAACAGTTAAAATATTGTGGAACAATTCCATACCATCCACCAATATCTAACATTTTAAAGAGAGAGTGTAGACAGGCAGGACTTGCAATTGCTGATACAGTACAAGATACTGCAATATATTTAACTAATCAAGGGAACAAAACCTCAATCCTTGACAGGGCAGGAGTATACGAGCTGCCTATCACAACACAAAATAACCAATAAACAAAAGCGTATATATGCAGTACAAAACGAAGGATTAAGACTAGAATGGCTGAACATTTAAAAGACTGGAACCTAGGGTGTAGGAGGACAGCATTCATGCAATATTGCTGCAATCATGAATCCACGCATAAATGGGAAGACATATTAAGATCATAAGTAGTAGCCAACTATTATTATAACTGCAATAATAATACACCTTACAAACTACAGACGCACCAACTCTCCGGTTTTAGGCAAGAGACTCCGGATTTTCAGTCCTTCCTCCCGCCCTCTGGATGAATATCAAATTCTCCTGATTTTCACCAAGAATTAGCCATTAGAATGGTTGAAATTCCATCAACCACCATGATTTCGAACCACCTATGAAACCTTTTTCTTTCTACGTCGATGCAAAGCGACATTACAGTCATCAGTTTCGTACTTTTCCTCTCCTATCTGCAAAAAGAAAGCCGCGCTGGCTTCTGACTAAACGCCCGAGATGGGTTGGAAAAAATAAAATTTGCTTATTCTCTCAGTCTGATTGTCATACGATGTCTTCAGCAAAGAGCTTCTCTTGCAGTTCAGTCTTTCAACCCCTCACCTCAGCAGAACCGTGCTTATTAGAAGTGATGATAAAGAGTTGAGTTGCGGCGAATTCACTGAACGAGAAAAGGGAGTAGTTACAGATGGCCTCGCCTTGTAACAAAAGGGGATGCTAGTGCAATGCTTTTTGTCATCTTTGCCTTCGCGCACAACCTAAAGAAGAAACGAAAAACAGTTGGCCGCTATTTGATTCGTAAAAACAACAACATGAGGGCTATTTTACGTTTTTATTATCTTGCGGAATCGACGTACCTGAAAACGAATTTCAATAGCGAGAGGGGGTGTTGATTTTGGCGCTGTTTTTTTTTTCAGGACTTTTAGTGGACCAGTAATACTACTTCTGGAAAATTATTCTTACGTCTGGAAAATGTCGATATAAAATAGCGCTCATGTGATTTTATGAGCTGTGAAAATGTCCCGATTTTCAGATTTTGAAGGTTGGCATGTCTGAAACTATCATACACATGGAACATCTCATTCATCAGAACAAATATTACAGAAAAAAACGTAGATGAAAATCAAAGAAAGATCAAAGCAGAGACGATTACCGAGGTGCAAGGAGAAATGCGCAAATTCAGAGACAAGACGACATCACTGATGACGAAATAGCAGAGAGCCAGATAACGATCCAACACAGAGCATGCAGAGACAGCTCAAACAAAACTACGCAGGCTCAAAGTAATGGCAGCTATGCAAATGATGCATGGCAGAGTGCCAAAAGACCCGGCTGAAATGCGAGCAGCAACAACGGTTGAGCAAAACCTGAAAACCAATGTGTAGAGCTACTGATGATGACCCAGATTTATGGGAACAAAATGCATCTAGCTGATACAGTGACAATGTGACTTCTGAATGTAATTTTTTTTACCTCATATGTATAGATGCCAACTAGTACGGATTTTTGGTTGCTGTTACGGAAGTACGGAAACATCGCTGAAATTACGGAAAATCACCATTTGATTTAATTTTCTGAGATAGAAAGCAAATTTTTATCAACTTAAAAATTTTTGTTGGTTCTGCAAGTTTTTCTGGGGGGGGAATTAAATGCTACATTCAGGGCTGCCAGACCTGCGCCAATTGCGCCAGCCCGCGCCAAAATTTTGTTCTTGCGCCATTCTGCTAAATAAAAAATCGCCATTTCGACGAAATCTGTGCCAATTTTGCGCCAAAAGTTAAAATTTACCGGTCATCGATATTTTAGCGTTATCTTACGACATTCGAAATCGATTCAGTGGTTAATTCGTACGTAAGATTCTGCCGCGGATTCGCGGAGTTCCCTCCGTTTTTTTTTTTTTTTTTTTTTTTTGTCATTTTCGAGATTGATGCAAAAGTGAAGAAATTTTCGGGACATTAGTTGGGGGGGGGTCGTATTCCGTCTGGGGACGTTGGTTCTTCAAGTTTTTCTGGGGGGAATTAAATGCTACATTCAGGGCTGTCTTTTTAAACGTTCGGAAACGGAAGTTAAACGAAGTGCAGATTTTTCCCATAATCGTATTTTTTTCACTCGCGATGTTGCTTCTGTTCAGTATTGTTAAATATAATTTCATTGCATAATTTCAGCTTGAAATTGTAGGCAACGATTTCCGAAAACGGAAGTTAGGCCGCCCGAAAATTTCCCCGTAATCATCGGCGACCAGATTCTCACGCTGATTCGAGGAATTCCGTCTTTTTTTGTTATAATTTGGACCATGTACGAAATCGATGCATAACTGAACCTTAAATTTTGGGAGGATTGATGGAGGCCGGGGGGGGGAGGGGTCGTTTTCTCTGTCGGAGGACGGAATTTTATCCTTCGAAAACGGAAAGTAGACGGAAGTAAGATTTCTCTGGTAATCGTAATTTTTTTCTCCCGCGATGTTTCCCCTACCCAGTATTGTTAGATATCATTTTATTCCATAAATGTTTGTATTTCAGCTTGAAAATGTTGGATAAATTTCCAAAAACTGAAGGCTTGAAAAATCGTTATTTCAAGCCATGTTTCCCGATTCAGCGATCGCAAAAAAATATTCATGTGGAAGAACCAAGGCTACTGCACTAATTCAGCACATGGCCAGTGTTTCTACAAGTAACATCGTATCTGACGTTTAAAAAAATCCTTTTTCTCCATCTACGGACAGAAGTAATGATGCTCAAGCAAATAAACTGTATCCCATTACAATAACATATTTTGACAAAAAAATAGGGAAAAATTCATCTGTTTTGTTATCATTGGTTGAATCAAGTAATAATACAGGTGAAGGAATATTCAACGTTTTGAACAATGAGTTTGTTAAAAAAAAATATCTCGTGGAGTCATTTTCCTGTGACAATGCTAACACTGATAGGTCAAGTAAAAGGTGTTGTTTCTCACATAAAGAAGGTTCAGCCTGCAATCATAGTGCAGCGATGTTCATGCCATTTAGTAAATTTAGCTGCACAGAAATCTGCTACTCAACTGAAAGGATTTAATGTTGAGCAGTTTCTGATACAGTTGTACTTTTTTTTGGAGAAACGTTCAAAGAGGAAACACAATCTAAAACTGAGTCAAGCTGTTTGTGGTACTAAACCACACAAAATTCTAAAGCTTGTCAATACTCGCTGGCAATGGCGGTTGTTGGGGGGGGGTGGTAATGGGGATAATTACCCACACACACACACTTGTGAAAATGAAGGTAAAAATTTATTTTTGTTGGATAGAAAAAATATATAAACCATGCGGAACGACTCTGACATAAGGGAAAATTTTTGACAGTTTTTTTAATTCAACTTACTGTATATTTTTTAAACCAAAAGATGGCAGCACAATATACTTTTTATCTAGGGGTGAGTTGGGTAACTGTAGCAAAGAATCTATAAGGGGTGAAAAAAAGGTTGATGGTTCAATTGGCATGTTTACTTGATGATTAATGAATATTAATTTAATTAACCATACTTGATGGTCCAATTGGCATGTTTGGAAAGCCTGCATTACAGGATGAAAACAAAAAACCAACGGCATTCCCACCCTTTCCGCGTATTTTAAAAGAGTGCAGATCTCTGCTGTTTATGATATGAGTCTTTAACAGCTTCGCGCTGCTCCCAATGTTTTCTTTGGTTTCAAGTACAGAACTGCATTGAAATTATTGTGCACCCTCCCAGTAAGCACTGCTTCAAGTGAAAGGAGTTTTTCAGCATTAAAAATTGGTTGAAAACGTGGCTAAGAACAACAATGACGCAAGAGAGATTGGTTGGCCTTGCCCTTCTTCATGTTCATCGAGATATCTTCATATCAGTGAACAATGTTATTAACAGATTTGCAAATATGAAGAACCGAAGACTGGAGTTCGTCATTTGATTTTATTTGTGTGAATAAACAGTAATGTTTTTAATAATTAATTGAATTAATGAACATTAATTTAATTAAAATAATTCAATTAGAATATATATTAAACAATTTTAATTTAAATAGCTAAATTTCATAAAATATTAGTTATTATTACATGCTATAGTTAATATTTTACATAAGCTTATCAAATATTATTCCCCCCCCCCATACTGCAACTCTCTCTAGAACCGCTCTTGCTCGCTATTTATCACTTTTGGAATCCATTGACAGAATTTTAGAACAGTGCGAAGCTCTAGAACATTATTTCAGTGACAATGAAAAAGCTAATTCACAGTATAAGAACCTTGCAAGTATGATTGGAAATCCTTCATCTAAACTTTGTCTTTTTTTATCTGCTACTCTTCCTTTGTTTACATCTGTTAAAGTGTTCTTGCAGCAGGAAGCTCCGCTTGTGCATGTATTAAAAAGAAAACTTCATAGTCTGTTATCTGAATTACTTGTACGATTTATCAAGTCATCGGCATTTGATGTGACAGCAACATCTCTTGCAGATGGAAATTTTGAAAGAAAGAGAAATCAAAAAGAAAACTGTGATCTCGTAATTGGGTCAAAAGCGAGATCTTATATAGGCACAACTGCAGATCTGAGTGAAGACACAGTGGCTACTTTTTATTCTGAGGTAAGGGAATTTTACAAGGCAGGCTGTAATTACATTTTAAGAAAATTTCCACTTAATGATCAATTTCTGAATCATGCTGAAATCGCAGATGTAGCATTAAGGCAAAGTGTTTCTTTTGCATCAGTCCAATATATGTGTTCCCTGTTTCCAGTTTTGAAACCAGAAGAATCTGACAAGGTGGAATCTGAATTTGCTCACTACCAGTTTGAAAATTTGAACTGTGCTGTTACTTCTGGGAGAATGGATGAAGTGTGGCACAGAATTTCTTTAATGAAAAATGAAAGTGGCCAGTTGAAGTATGAATCATTAAGCAAAATGTTTTTAAGATTTTAATAATCCCTTATAGCAATGCAAGTACAGAAATAATTTTCAGTATTGTGAAAAAAAAACATGAATGAATTCAGACCTAATTTAAGTACTAATGTGCTGTCTTCTTTATTAGTAGAAAAAATAAACAGCATTGCACACAGTGAACTATGCTATCAGAAGTTTTCGCAAATTGAACTAAGGAAGGCCAAAATGGCAACTACAGCCAGTTTAACATAATAATTTGGCCAACATTCCAAGGAATAATTTTTCTTCATGTCTGGAGGTAATTTATTATATTTTTCTGGTAAACAGTATTTTAAATTTTCCCACTAGCAAATTATTTTTTATTGTATTATTATTATTTTGTTAATAGTTCTGACAGATTAAAATTTGTTGCAGTGTTAAATACCCAAATTTGCCGCTGTAGACTGGATTACTGAAAATTACTGAAAAAAAAAAAAATTTTACCGAAAATTACTGAAAAATGAACATGTTGGTTACTGAAAACTACTTTTAGAGGTTGGCATCTATGCTCATATGCATAAAAATATTTCAACTTGTGCTTTTATCCTCCACCAGACTTTTTTCAACTTTTTGCTCATCTGTAAGATGAATTGCGACAAGCTTTTCGGCATGTTCTTTCATCCCATTTCCATTGCTGATTCAAGTTTTATCAAACGACGATGTGAAGTTTTAGCACTTCTAAGAAGAATCGCGACATGCTTTTCGGAATGTTTTTTTATCCCATTTCCATTGATGATTCAAGTTTTATCAAACGACAATATGAAGTTTTAACACCTCTATCTATTCTTCATTTCTATATTTACATGATATATTGATTGCACAAATGTGTGAACCTACCGTCTAACTACGGTAAGTGCGAACGCCCAGCGTCTCTTTTTTTCGACTCTGCTAGAACTTGATATATCGAGGGTTACAAAAGAGTTGTAGGGCCACGCTAAATGCAGGAAACAGAGAAATTAGATATTAAAAAGCCAATTGTTGATTGATTTTCATTGTTTGTAGATAGGCAGAGAGTTTTGCAGGAGCCCCATGAAGCAATGCACGCAGCTTACTTTGTAAACACAACTTAAGGTTCTGGAGGTGGTGTCATGGTTTGGGACAGGTTGCCTTGGTATGGAACGTGTCCCCTGATGTTGTTGAATGGTCAGGTATCCTCGAAGGATTATTTGAATATTGTTGCTGATCAAGTCCAGTCGTGCAATGTTGACTTTTTATCCAGCAGGGGACTGCTGTTTCATGGAGACAGTGTTACTGTCCATTGTGCAACATGTGTTCAGCAGTGGTTGAGCAGGCATGACAGCAACTTCCACCATCTTCCCAGGTCACCACAAAGCCCGGATCTGAACCCCTTTGAGAAGTATGGGACATGTTAGAAAAACATATCTGGGAGCAAAATCCTCTTCAGCATAATCTGAGCCAGTTAAAGGACTGTCTGGTGAATGCCTGGTATGCTGTAGACATAGGTGCACTCTACACCTTGTGGAATCTATGCCAAGCCACATATGTGCTGTAATTTGGGCTAAAGGTGGTCCAACCCAGTATTGAATAAAAGTTTCCAATTCAGTGGCTGGTATGGGTAAAATGCTTCAATTAAAGTAAGCATGATAAAAAAAAAAAAAAAATGGAGAACCTTTTACCACTGCTAAATTCTTCAGCAGTGCTGAAAATATTAATTATAATGATATTTATACTTCCTCGTTTTTGATTTTTTTTAATAGGCTGACAGACGGATGGAATTATTGGCAAAGCGTTCCACTGAGTTAGAGACCGTCCATAACAATGCCAAAGTTTTAGCTGATATGTTAAGTCATTATAAACCTGGGGATTCATCCCATGAAGAGAAAGACCTAATGAAGGTAAAAACATTCATAATTATTGGCTTTCTTTTTTCTCACTCTCTCATGTATCTCTATTACTTTCCTTTTAAAAATAAATTTGAATGTTTTCAGCTGCAACATTTTTTTTTTTTTTTTTTTGCTGATTCAATTCATATTTGTTTTAAAATCTTAAAAATCTATACAAAACAGCATAAAAACAAATAAGAATTCTTATGTGTGTAAATACTGATTGAGAAAGAGTAAAATTTCTTTAAGAGCAGAAATGCAGAAAGAGAAATGATATACTAAAATAATTTTCAAGAGTAAAAAACATGATGCTGTAATACATACCACACACAGCAGAAAAACGTGGGATTATAGGAAAGCACCTAGTTTAATTGCACTTTGAGTTTATAACTTGTTTGACTGAAATGCTTTCCTTTTCATTCAAATTTATTTCAGACATTTCCTTACATTCAAATTTATAGACTTAATTTTGCGTCAATGTGGAAAATGTGCAAAGGCTTTCCATGTCACAGTGTAGTGCTTACTGAAATGCCATGCTTTCATAATTCATAAATTTAGTGTATGTGATGAATAAAAAGTAATATAGGATATTGGCTATCATTTTGTTTCTACCCAAATCATTTATTACAAAATGAAATTTTGCTCCATAATTTTCTTCCCCCATTTTTCCAGTTGCTGCTCTCAAACAGCTAAAACTTTAGATTTTGATTTAATTAAAATACAATTTGCTGAAGTGAAATTTTGAATTCGCATACCACCATCTCTCCTGACAATTACCACATTGATTTTTTAAAATGCCATAAAAATTATTTTCTTAAGCAATGTATTATTTATTCACAGGACCTAAATTTATAACTTTTTAACCAATAACCTGCAGATTATACCTTCAAATTACAGTATTTACTGCAAATTACAAAATCTGTAATAAAGAAAATTGGGTGCCAGGGAATAATTTGGCATCCAGAATTTGCCCAGCTCCCCCACCTGTTTCCCCTCCCCTCTCTCTTTCTGTACCAATTATGTGAAATTTCATCCCAAAGATCTAATTTGGGATGTTCTTCAAGAATTGTCCAAAATAAAGGGCTACCCAGATTAACCGATCTCTCTCTCTCTTCAAAAAAAACACCCCAAAATCAATGAAAACGATGCAAAAAGCACTTAAAATCTAAACCTGCAAGCAACTGCAGCGAAGAATTTTCAAGAAAATAGCAAAATCACAAAGTGATAGCAAAAAAGTACAATAAAGTTTATTTATTTATTCATTCAGGCATTTATTATAGCATACCTTTTCTTGTAGGAACTCTTCGATAGTTGTGAAAGATTAAGGCCCAAACTTTTTCGCTTAGCTGGAGAAATGGACGAAAAGGACGAAGGTTTAGGTAAGTTCCTTTGGTGTTCATTTCAAAGTTTTTTGTGAAATCAAAATGAAAGCATCTCTGTAATATTTCTTACATGCTCTAAATATGGGCATAGAAGTTTTGAAATTAGTATGTTCCCAAAGTTTACTGTGGAAACACACTGAGGATAAAAATACCAATTTTCCTGCCATTCAAAATAAATAAAAACATCATTTAAACATTTTGAACTGTTCCTCTTTATTGTGGTGTTGGTTCTATTAAATATCGAGATTTCCATCCAGTAATGATGACTTTTGTAGCTGGTTTTGCCCTCATGTGCCTAACTGCTTCAAGTTAGCTACTTCTCATCCTCTGTTTATCACATGTGAATAGTATTGGTCAAGTGAACATTTATTTTAAGTCAGCTCCGAGTTCACATTTATTATTCACTTAATAAAGATACCAATGATGTTAGTAAAGCTCATAATTTCACCACACTTGTTGCACTCTAAAAAGATTAAATTCCCTCCTAACTGTGGTGTTACCATGAAATTTTGCATATTTTTTTGTATTTAAAATTCATATAATTGTGAATTTTCCTATTTATTGCATTAACTAATTAAATCCAATCAGATTCATTCATTTGCAAACTTGATTGGATTATTTATCTACCCCTAGTAGAGAAATTAGAGCTAAACGTAATTTAGGGTTAGTAATTTTTTCTTCTCAGGCCTGCAAAAGCAGAGGAACCACAATGACTTGTGGTAAACATGGTCCCTAATAAAACTAGATAAAAGTGGGTAGTGATACACCAAACAACTGAGTAAATAATAACAATATCCATTTTACTGGCATAAAACAGTAAACAACTGGTTGCAAGTTTTCAGCACCTAAGGGTGCCTTCTTCAGGCTTAGACGTGGTTTAAGCACAACGTTAGGAACCTAAATGAATGAACAGAAAACATTTAAATATGCATGTGAAATGTATATAAACGAGACAGCATGGCTCGTGCTGAAACAGTTGAAAATTTGAAGAATCACATACTCTATCGAGAGGCACATAGGAACATGCGCCATACCAAAGGCAGCTCCAATGACACGTTATTGTTCAGCAGTGACATTTGCAACAATGACGTTTCATTGTTGAAAATAGGTATGGCGCATGTTCCTGCGTTCCTCTCGATAAAGTACATGATTCTTCAAATTTTCGACTGTTTCAGCATGTGCCGGGCTGTCTCATTTATATACATTTCACATCCATATTTAAATTTTTTCTGTTCATTCATTTAGGTTCCTAACATTGTGCTTAAACCACGTCTAAGCCTGAAGAAGGCACCCATAGGTGCTGAAAGCTTGCAACCAGTTGTTTACTGTTTTATGCCAATAAAATGGATATTGTTATTATTTACTCATGGTCTCTAATATTCCAGAAATTATATTCTTTCTCAAAATTTCCAGATTCACAAAGTGTAAACATATTGGCATGCCACAGAAATAGCAAGATATTGTGGCAAAATAATTTAACTTCACTCCTCTGTAATTCCCAAGACAAACACAGAGAAGTTTATACCTTGAAAAGTCATAAATGTCTAAGTTTAGCAAAAAAAAAAAAAAAATTGTTAACAGTTTCAAAACAGCCTCAACACATTCAGAAAATTTCTACCATAAGCACCCAGCCTATGGTCAAAAAGAAAAATCACTACCATCATGTGTAATAAACCATGTGAGCATACCTGAGCTCAACAGGCCTGGACACTGACCCTTTACACTTTATTGGGATTGCACAGCATTTAATGTGCCATGTTTTATGCTAGGATGTGAGAAGCACATTCTATGGTCAAGAGCAAACTAAAGCAGATAATCTTGAGCTCAATGTGTCAGTCATGTGGGGATGTTGATAATAGCCAACAGAATTCCTTGGGATGGTGTGCTCCACTCCATAACAAAGCACCCTGTTGGGTCTAAAGCATAAAAGATGAAATACAAAATAGTTAAGGAGATAGGATAGAAATTAATGCTAAGTTTTGAAATCAGTTAGAAAGTTGATAAAACCAAGGTCAGTCAGAGAGAGTTTACTTAATCCATGGAGCTTAACTCCTCTATTGGACAAATAAGAAATTATGGTAGATGGGAGGGTGAGAGACAAAGGATGCATACACATGAGACTGCTACTGCTGAGGATGGAGGAATGATTAACATATTTTTCTTTGTCGTGTCATGTCTCATAGCTAACATGTGCTCCTGTTCAGAATCTAATTTCTCAATATCTCAGTGATTAAATTTTGTTTCTTAAATACACCACAGTTTCCAAATTATAGTTTGTGTGTTTGTTTTTTCTCAAAACTAACTTGACAGCAGATTAGAAATTCGACCAATATATAGATAAATTGGTCTAAAAGGTAGCCTGTTCACCAGTACTCATTTATCTATCCTTTAGTTCATTAATGAAAATTTAAAAAAAAATTTATTCTTTTTTTTTTTTGTGTAAAATCTAGCAACATCAGTTTGATGCTCTCTCTCTATATATATATATATATGTTTTGATTGAGGATTTAACGACCACCATGAGCAACTCAATGGGCTATACGCAGTCGTCCGTCTGTAATTTAGGGTAACTGGTTCCAGGGAAGGGAGAGAGCCAGTGTCATAAGACAAACACAACATTCATGCCTCACCAGGATTTGAACCCGGACCTATCTTGAACATGAGATCAGAAGCCATCGCTTAGACCACTGCGCCACCGGGGTGGTGGGCTAGATTTTGCTGCATTAAAAAAATCTGGCAGGTGAGCTTTCTCTGAGAAACTAATCTCTAAACTCAGAGAACAGCTTAGTTATTACTATGTATATATGTAGTTGCATCCTGGAATTCCATGTTGTCCTGGAAATGTCTTAAATTTTTTTTACATGTCCTGGAATTTTATCCATTCCTGTCTGTCCCTGTTCGATGTTTTGTAATTGAGGATTTTTCTACTGATATAACTTGTGCCTGACAAATTTCCTTCCCCACCCCTGGCAAAATTATGGAGGGGTTCTTGTCTGTTAGCAGTACTGTACTGAAGCTGCGTTATTAGCATAGCGTGTTTTTTGTAAAAGAAAAAAAAAAAGGATCATGCTTATGTTATCACTCCGTCTATCCAGCCAGGGACACCATATTATCTTCTCTGCAACTACTAGTTCGATTTGTAAAATTATTTTTGCATTGGGAAGCTTGAAATGCGAGAATGATGATCCTTGCATTCTGTTTTTTTCCGATGCACAACTTCACCTCTAAAGGGCATAAATGCAGATGATATTGAATTCAAAATACATTTTATTTCAGATATTTGCTTCTAAATATCTGATTTGAAAGTTATTTTTCCTTTAGATGCCATTTATATTGAAGACTATTTTAGTTACAGTCTCTTTTTCAAGTAATACGTGGATTTTCCGCTTGGAGGCATAAGGGTAAATCGCGTTTTTCCTGATATCTCCGATTCTAAAAGTCCAATTTGAAAAATTCTTCCTGCATTAGATACATCTCCTGATGGGAAATGTTTTGCATATACAATTTTGGTGAAGAATGGTTTGTCCACCAGAGGTTTAAGCATTTATTTCTACTTCTGATGTATTTGCAACAAAATCCGAGTTTCTGAAAACTCGATTGAAAATTTTTTTCGTGAACTGATATTGCTCACCTCAGGAAACCTTTTTAGAATACCTCCTGCTTAAAATGGTGCATAGTTTTTCCACCAGGGGGTGTACACGTATATCTTATTTTTGTCGATATCTGTGTTTCTATTAGTCCATTTTGAAAAATTCTCTCTTTGTTGGAAAGCTTTTTTTTTTGGTGCAAAATGTTTCTCATATAATTTCAAATTTTTCTTAACGCACAAGCATATTAGTCTCCACCTTGCTAACAACATTTTGCTTCACATTACACAACTTCAACACATCTTCATTCCTCACACAATCAGAACATGTCTTGCCACAAACCCCTCGTAAGTAACATATTTCTCCAGCATGCAATTGCATGGGTTTCTTCAACGTCACACCTCTGCACTTTTTTGTATGGGGATATGTGAAAGATATAGTGTATTGGACATCTATGACCTGAAATCGAGGATCAACAATGCCATTTCGACCATTACTGAGGACATGCTTTAGCACACATGGTTCGAACTGGAGTTTCGGCTAGATGCTCTATGCGCAACAAATGGTGCGCATATTGAGCTTGTAATGAGGTAGAAAAAACTTTAGTCTTTGCTCTTATGTGCTCAACCTCATTTATCTATCTCATACAGTGTGTCCGTAATAAACGTGTAAAATTGTAAAGAGACTTTGTGGACACCCTGTATATAAAAGTTTTGTAGAAATTAAACCTGGTTACTTAAATTTTCAGTGACAATTTTGGTTATTTTTTATAATTTTAAACCTGCTTATTGTAGTATTTACCCGTGATTTTAAGTTTCTTATTACTGTAGCTGCAGCAGACATCATCTTTAACATTCTGTATTAAGTTTGCTCAAGCATGTGTAGGGAGTTGTTTGTTCTAGGTTACAGGTTGAACAGACCTATGGTTTCACTATATTTTAAGTAGAAGTGTTTGGATTGTATGTCCTGGAAAAAAATGCGAAGGTCCTGGAAATGTCCTGGAATTCTTTGATTGAAAAAGTGTGTGGACCGTGTGCACGTGCATGCATGCATGTGTGTGCGTGAATAAATGTCTTGTTCTTATTCAACGTGTGTCATTCAGTTAATGCTTGTTGGTATAAGTTTTTATACGTGTGTTTATAGTGTTTGCTTTATAAAACTTCTTTTAGTGTTATATGCATACTTTCTATTGCATTTCTTATGCTGCATATGAAGGATAACTTTTCCATATAAATAACAATATGATGTACCTTCTTAATTCTGAGTTTGGAGAACTTGGAATAGGGAATCTGATATCATTATTGAGATCAATGCACGAATTTGGGCATATTGCCAGTGTTTTTCCTGAGTTATTTACATAATTTCACTCCACCATGCAAAACATAGTAATGATTTGTGGGTATTCTTTCTATCATTTCAGAAATGGCAATGTAATTTTTGAGAAACAGGTAGACAGTGTACATATCAAGCAGCACTAATTTTGTTGATATCAGTGGATTGATAATGGTTGACAATGATGATGATGATGACATGTTAACAAACACTAGTCTCCATTGCCCAAGACTTCAAAATAGCACTTTCAGATATGATGAACCTGCATCAAGCACCCTTTTCTGGTGTGAGTGTAGCAGTTTTGCACACCTATGGAAACATTCCAGGAGAAGATGAGAAACTAAACTAGATGCACATTATTATTATTATTACTTATTTTTTTAGCCATGTGATTTGTGCTTCTGTAGTTTTCATACTTGTGTATGTAATCTAAAATGTTTCCATTATTTGTGTACATTGTCATCATAAATGTGTGATGTAATCAGTATAAAATTTAAGTTAATTGTGGGAGCTAATTTTTTTTTTTTTATTTGATAAGTTTTTTGAGGATGAAGAACTGAAAGATTTTTACTTCAATTTTGCCAGCATAACAATTAAAGAGGACCATGTGTGATAGGAAAAGCTGATTTGAACAAAAATATGTGAAAAAAGCAACAGAAATTTTAAAATTTCATAAATTCAGCTTCATTCAAATGATTATTGGGTAGTTGCTTACTGAGTTTCAGGTAGGCAATAATAGCGTAATAGATATTTACCTGTTAGCATTGACAAGAAGAACTAAAAGTCATCTCCAGAAATACTTTCCCTGAACTTATAATAACTCAGTGAGTTGTGAATTTATGGAGTTATTGAATCCACTGTGAGATTAAGAATGTGATAGCAAATTAGCAGAGAGCACGTTTGATATGCTTACATGTAGCTGCTACTATTTTGAATAAATAAAGGAGTAGTTTCAGTACACATAAATTATGAAACTCAATTTTCCGATATCTAAGTTGCTTTAACGAGTTTTTCCCTAACAAAATTCATTTTAAGCAGTACTGATAAAAATTTAAAAAATGCTCAGAATTTGTTTTCTGTCCAAATAACAAAAAAAAAAAAAAAAACTTGTAATTTCCCCCCAGTCTTTTGCATTTTACATTAGACTTACTCTTCCATTTCTTGACTCTACAAATGTAAACACAACGAAATTTCAGTTGTTTCAAGTACCCATATTTTATTGCATATTTTTTATCTTTGAGAGAATAGGATATATCCCGTTTTAATATACTGTCAGAGTATATATACTCGTGGCTTAATTTACTGTTTCGCACGTTAATATTGGTTTTAATCGTCAAGAATCAAAGTCGTACTTCATTATTTCCAGATATTTTGTGATAAACATAAGTTTGATGTTATTATTAACTGTCCTTTAGCAATAAAGCCTGTTACTAAAGGATAGTAAATAATAATATCAAACTTATGTTTATCACAAAATATCTAGAAATGATTAAGTACAACTTTGATTCTTGACGAATAAAACCAATATTAACGTGCGAAACAGTAAATTAAGCCACGAGTATTTATACTCTGACAGTATATTAAAACGTTATGATAACCACGTAATCCAACAACGGCATTGAGTCGTTAATAATTACGGAGGATTATCCCATTTATTCAAACCTTTTATATAATCAACATATTATGAAGAACATGAACTTCACATTCAAAAACCAAGTTAATAAAAAAATATGGTTGGATTTAGGAAACGTCAGAAAGTATTTCAAAAACTAGCATTTTTGGGAATATTTGCACAGCATTTGGTGACAACAACAGAACAACCAAGAAACAGAAAAATAGATTTAGTTGATCCCTAATGTTGTAAATTTGAGTTGTCAGTATTTTTATTTGTTATAAATATTGTACTTATTAATTACATTATTTTAAGCCAAGTCCTGTGTGGTTTATTTGTCAGAACTCATGTGTAGCTTTTGTTTTCCTTTTATGCCTGTATTCAGTAATGTATTCATGCAACAGTTTTGCAAATTTTATAGGTGACATTTTGAAAGCAAATGATGAACTTACTTCGGTTATCAATAGTTATAAGAAGGTTATGGGTATAGCGACTGAAGCAACCAATGATATCACAGCTGCAGTTTCTGCAAATTGCATTAAAGGTAATATGAACTTACTTGCATGTCATGATTTTTGCATATTCTCACTTTTTACTTTTAAAAAGTACATCAGAAAAAATAAAAGGGTGAGTACACATATAAAAAAAAAATATATCATTGCAAGTTGAAGTGTATTAAATTTGCAGTATTTTAAAAATCAAACTATTGTTACAAAATACTTTTGCTCAACTGGCAAATGTAACAGATGCACAAGTAAGCTTGACCAAAATGCCTTAAACAATTGTCCTCCATGGGAACTTCTGCGACTAACTGTGGAGTTTCATATACTGTGTACAAATGCTTCTTTTTTTTTTTTATCAGAAGATAAAGTATTTGTCACATCTTTGAGAAGATTTTCTAACAACAATTGATAGCTGTTTACTGTTCTTCCAATTTAAATATTTGTGGTTGTTTTTTTCTTTTGTAGGTGAGCCATCATTATTGGACCTTGGTTCCCCTGTTGAGGAGCGGCCTCCTCCGCCATCAGATTCTTCCCTTCTGGATGATCAACTTTTAGCATTAGGTAAGTTTTCAATTTTAATTTTAAAGAGCTGTTTGGGGTGAGCTGTGCTCTTCAATGATTGATTAGGTGACTATTCTTTGTAAACAGTGAACTTCTCATAAAGTAGTAGAAGCATTATTTATGCAAGTTAGTTTATTATGGTTGTCTTTTCATACATAGTTGAGCTCATTTAAAAAAACAAAACCAAGAAATACTTACATTGCCAAGGAATGGTTTTCCTTTGGTGTGAAAAATATTAACAAGAAATACTTACATTGGCAGCCATATAAAAACAAGAAATACTTACATTGCCAAGGAATGGTTCCTCTTTGGTGTGAGAAATATTAACCTTTTTTTGTTAGCTATGAGCATGCCAAAATTTCGTGTATATACAAACAGCTTTTCATATTGAGCAAAATCTGTCTCTGTCAAGATAATAATATACAGGGTGATCCACTCGCTGTGCAACCCTAATTTGATGTAATAAATTCTGACTATATGAAAACATAAAAACAAATAGTGAGTATAAGGACTTACCTCATAACAAGCATGCCACATTTTAGAAATTGTTGAAATTTTCTGTCCCCCGCTGCCAAGCACATTTCTAAACATCGCTCCATGTTGGTGAAAACACGATAAAGCACATCGGGTAAAACTTCTGCAATTTCATGTTTAATGTTTTCCTTAAGCTTTGCAATGGTCCAGGGTTTTGTCACATACTTCTCCTTTCAAATGACCCCCAGAAGAAAAAGGTGGGGTTAGATCGGGAGATCTTGGCAGCTGTAATCCTTTTGAAATGATCCTGTCTGTAAAGAAGCTACAGATTTCTTTCATGCTTTTAGCTGATATGTGACACGTAGCACCATCTTGCAAAAAATATCCATAAGACAGTTTATGGTCATATAAATGATTGACAAAATCATTGAAAATTAACAAATACTGATCTGTATTCATGATCTGTTCAAAGAAAATTAGTCCAATGATTCATTGTGGGATAGTGTACTCCAAACATCAATGTTGGAGGAATGAGTTACATGTTGATGAATAGCATACGAATTGTCTGTAGCTCGTATCAGTATATGCTGAGAATTAATGTATCCACACAAATGGAACCAGGCTTCATCTGTGAACCAAGTGATGTCCAGTAGTAAAGGGTTGACAACCAATAAATGCTGGAGCCACTAGCTATATGTCACACGTTTTTCATAATTGGGTTCCTGCAACTCTTGGACGACTGAGGTGATATGGCTTTAATTACGAATTTTTGGTTGCTCTCTGGCAAGTGCCATAGAATAGCCCTGTTTCTTGTGAAAGCCTACACAAACATTTTGAAGGAGAAGCAAGCAAATGCTGTTTGACTTCTGGATTGATAACTGTAGACATTGGTGGTCGCCCACCACTATGGATATTCACAACACTTCCTGTTTTCTCCAACTTCTTCACTAGGTAAGAAATGGTCTTGTTTGGCAGTTGCTTACTTCTGAATTTCTTTATGAATCGTTTCTCTGTTTCCTTGAAGGAACTGAATACTGTTCCATCCTTTGTCTTAAATGCTCCACCACTAAGTGGCACATGTATGTGAGGTTTATTTTTCATTTTGTGGCTGTCTGCCAACTGCCCACTTCTTTCTTAAGTACCCGCGACTCAGTTCAGCAGTTTCCATTGTAAGTTAAGGACTGACTTCAAACGCACTACCTTTCTCTCAACAGCAAATTGTCGAAAATGTTTTGCCATTGGAGGGTTGTGTAGCTAGTGAATCATCCTGTAGTAATATTTATGTATATGTAAGGGTCATTCAAATGAAAACGTGCCAATGGACATAGCAGACTGCCAAATGGGTTTACCGCGGCAGTGTCAACTGAAAACGTAGGTGGCACCACTGTATTGTTTTGGTGTGGTGAAACGTGGCGCTGTGGCCATTGTACAATGGAAGCAGTTGGCCTTTGTACTGGACCCAGTGCAAGTGTATGGTCCAACTAGTCATAATTGGAGCAATGAATGTTGAACAGAGAGTGGTTATCAAGTTTTTAACTGTGGAAGGTTTCGGGAGTACAGTAATTAATTGCTGCACAAGTAACATGTGTAAAAACTGCATGTCTTTGTTATGCATTAAAGATTGGAGTAAGCTATTCTGAGAGGGGGCAGTCTTCCAGTCTTCATTGACTGATGATTCAAGGCCAGGGCAAGCACACCATGTGATCACCAACGTTTCCGTCACTGAAGTGGATAGTCTCATTCAGGAAGACAGGAGAGTCACTGTGGAAGCACTTGTCAACAAAGTTGGAGTCAGTGTAGGAAGTGTGCATTGTGCACACCATTATCTGGGATAGTTTGCAGTGCTGGAAGATTTGTGCACAGTGGGTGCCACACAACTTGCAATCTGTGCAGAAAGATGCTTGCATGGGTGTGTCCTTGGAATGTTTACTGCAGTATCATGAGGAAGGTCACTGTTTCATTGATAGAAGCATTGCAGGAGATGGAATGTGATGTTTTCATTATCAACCTGAAAGCAAAAGACAAAACAGCCAATGGAAGCACACATCGTCTCCACTGCCAAAGAAGTCAAAGGAAATGCAGACAATAGCACAAAAAGTCATGTTGACTTTTTCAACCACAAGAGCCCCCTGTTCATTGAGTTTCTCACCACCGGAAATATCATAAATGCTGACCAGTATGTGGACACACTCAAATCTCTGCAAGCATCACTCAGGTCCAGGTGGCTCAGACTGCTCACCGCAGGAGTTGTTGTTCTTCATGACAATGCCCTTCCCCCACTGTGAAATTTGCCCAGGATTACCTTTCCAAATTCAGGTGGGAAACACTGCAGCATCTGTCATATAGCCCAGATTTGTCTCCCTGTAACTTTCACATTTTCGGGGACCTGATGAAGCAATGTGTGGGGTCAAAGATTTCTCTTGGAAGAAGAGGTACAGAATGCTGTTCAGGAATGGTTCCACCAGCAACTCATTGCCTTCTATGCACGAGGAATTAAACATCTAGTTTCACAGTGGGATGAAAGTGCCTCAATAGCCACGGAGATTATTTTTAAGGTAAGTCACAATATCTTTTTTCATATCAGTCCACTGCTGAATGGAGGTCTCCCCAAGTTTCTTTCACAATGTTCTATCTCGCACCAGTCTCCTCCATGTCACTCCCACGCGTTTTCAAATTTCATCCACCCACCTCCCGTGTGGACATCTTCTGGGTTGTTTCCAGCCCCTTGGAATCCAGTTTACACCGAGCATGCATTCGAAAGTATGTGGGAGTAACATGGAGGAGACTGGCACAAGACAGACCGTTGTGGAAGAGGCTTGGAGAGACCTTCGTCCAGCAATGGATTGATAATGGTTGACAATGATGATGTTGATATATGTATAATCATTGTCAACCATTATCAATCCACTGCTGGATGAAGGTCTTCCCAAGTTTCTTCCACAACGGTCTGTCTTGTGCCTGTCTCCTCCATGTTAGTCCCGCATACTTTCGAATTTCATCTACCCATCTCCCATATGGTCTTCTTCTGGGTCTTTTCCTGTCCTTTGGAATCCGATCTAAAATTTCGGCTGTCCATCGATGGTCTGTCCTTGTGGACAGACCATCCATGATGTCTTCCACTCTTGTAATTTTTTGGATCCACGAGTTCCTCTTCTTATCTCTCCTGGTTACGCCAAGCATGCACCTCTCCATGCTTCTTTGAGTTGTATGCAGCCTTTGTATGTCTCTTTTAGTTAAGGTCCACATCTCTGCACCATACGTAAGCACTGGAAGGATGCATTGATCAAACACTTTTCTTTTAAGACATAATGGCATATTGCTCTTGAAAATTATGCTGTTTCTTCCAAAAGCTCTCCAGGCAAGTTTTGTACGCCGATTAATTTCTTCATTAATGTGACCCTCACTTGATATCTGCTGTCCAAGATAAACGTAGGTATTGATTATCTCCAACTTTTCTCCTTCAACCGATAAAGCTTCTTTTCTTGTAAAAGCATTGTACATCACTTTTGTCTTCTGAAAGTTAATTTTTAATCCCACTTCTTTACTCTTGTTAGCAAGTTCCTGGATCATACTCTGCAGCTCTGATGGGGTAGTTGCAAAAATGACTACGCCATCAGCAAAACCAAGGTGAGTTAGATAATCTCCATTAATCGTTATCCCTTTGCTTTCCCAGTTCAGTGATTGAAGGACATTTTCTAAAGTGGCATTAAAGAGTTAAGGAGATATGGTGTCACCTTGTCTCACTCCCTTTCCAATTTTATGAGTGCTGTATTCTCAAACAGCCGAATCCTTGCACTTGCATTTTCATAGATGTTATTAATAATATTAATGTATGCATCTTCAATACCGCAGGATTTCAAAGCCATTGTAACAGCTGATGGTTTCACCGAATCAAGGCCTTTTCATAATCGATAAAAGCTATGCACAATGGAAGTTCATATTCCCTCGCTCTTTCAATTAGTTCTCTCAGTACATGGATATGATCTATAGAGCTTTAGCCACTCCTGAATCCAGCTTGTTCTCTCGGTTGAGCCATGTAGTGTTACCTTCAAGTGGTGTGAAAGAACTTTAGTGAAGATTTTATAAACCACTGATAGGAGGCTGATAGGTCTGTAGTTCCTGAGATCCTCAATGTCACCTTTTTTATGTAGCAGGATCATTGTAACATTGTTCCAATCCTCAGGAATCTTCCCTTCATTAAGGCATCGAGTGAAAACTTGAGCGAGTACTGTTTCAATTTCTCCACTTGCTTCTTGTATGATGTCTACAGTAATTCCATTTTCTCTTGGAGCTTTCCCCTGCTTCATGTTCTTGATTGCATGTTTAACTTCTGCCGGGAGGACTGGGAGAACTGAGAGAATTCTGGTACTTGTACTTTTCATGATGTCTGGAGTACATGTATCATCCTTTTCATATAATTTTGAATAGAAATCTTTGACTCTTGTCAAAATTTTGCCTCTATTTATTGTTACAGAACCATCTTCTTTTCTCAGTGCCATAATCTGTTTTCTTCTCTTACTGAGATGTCCCTTTGCTCTCTTTAGGCTTTGGGTTGTTTTCAATTGATTTCCTCACTAGTTCACAGTTGAATTTCCTTACGTCTTCAGTAATGCTTTTTCGCACTGGCATGGATATCTCAATATATTCCACTTTGGAAGTCACATCTTCTTTAGTTGTCCTCATCGCTTCTTTTTGCATCAAACCTTTGGTTTTTGCTGATAGTTTGATCACATGCAACTTGTTCTTAGTACCAGCTAATTTTGTTGCTGTTTCCGTGAGAGCTTTGGTTACTTTTCTGTTAACTTCAATGATGTCCACTTCTTCTGACATTAAACCTTCTAGAGTAGAGAATCTGTTCCTCAGTTCCAATTTGAAAGTATTATGATGCTTTTTAAGGTTGGTCGTGTCAATACACTTTGTTTGTTTTATGAGCTTGCCACGCTCGAGTTTAGCGTTGAGGTGCATCTTACATCGTACCATTCTATGGTCACTACCTGTGTTGAACTTGTTTAGAACAATGCAGTCTTCCATGACAAATTTCTTGTTATGCATAATAAAATCAATTTCACTTGTCAATCCATTGGGATGCCTCCATGTCCATTTCCTTTTCAGCTTTTTCTTGAAAAAGGAGTTCATGATGAAAAACCTTTCTGCCTCTGCAAACTCAAAGAGAGAAGAGAGTATTTCCACGCTAGTTTCTGTTGCTGTGACCGAATTTACCTACTGAAGTTTCATTCTATTGCCATTGCCCTATTTTTGCATTGAAATCTCCCATAATTATCTTCAAGTGCTGCTTACCTTTATTATTTAGATGACAAATTTCCTCATAAAATTCTTCAATTTCTTCTTCAGGATGACTTGTGGTGGGTGCATAAGCTTGAATAATCTTAGCCTGGTATCTTCTCGAGATTTGGATAACGCGTCATGCAGCTCTGTCAGAGGAACTATCAACTTCTACAACTTTATTCTTCAGTTTCTTGTTTATTATAAATCCAACACCACTAGTTTTGCCAGTATCTGTCTCACGATAGTAGAAGAGATGTCCACTTTTCAGTTCTCCTCACTTAGCCTGACGATGTCCCACTTGATTCTTTGTAGTTTCTCTTCCAATACAAGAAGCCTTGAATCAGAAGATACGGAGCGTCCATTGTAAGTGGCCAAGGTCAGCATCAAATGGCAGCCTAGTCCGGTCCTCCTGTGATTCTTCGCACCCTCTGCCTTCATGTCGCACTGGTTGCTGCCTAGGACAGGTACATTCCAGCTCCAGAGACAGGGCCAAGATTTAAGTTGTGGAATCATTTTGGAGTGGTTTGGCCATAACTCACCACATTGGCCAAGCGGGTTGGTGAGTGTGGGATAGCATTTCCTCTAATCCCGATGGTATAGTTATACCGCTATAGGCGGTCATCAGAGCCCCTTTAGTGTAAACAGGATGCACCACGAGAAGGCGGGTTTGACATTTGTGAAGGAGAGGCTGTGGTATGTTGCGCATCACCTGACCTTACATCCTTATATATATACACACATAACAGCCATTCCATAAAAACTGAGAGTAAAATCACAAAAAATGAAGAAATAAAGGTACAGCAAAATATATGTTATTCTTTCTCAAAGTATCTTCTCTCAGATGATATTCAATGGTCCCATCGTTCAGTCCACTTTTCAAAGCATGTGGCGAAAGCATTTTGCGGAAGCTGCTTTAGGAACCCCTGTACAGCTTGAATAACGTCAGCATCTCTGTTGAATGTTGCGCCATGGAACTTCTCCTTCACTGTTGGAAACAACCAGAAATCGCATGGGACGAAGTCAGGGCTGCAGTGAGGCTGTGGCATGATTTCAATATTGCATTTCCTAAGAAACTGTTGGAACACAAGCAGCCACGTGTGGACGGGCATTATCATGGTGTAGGGTCCACTTGCCGGCCAGTTCTGGTCGCTTAATCAATATGTGTCATCGCAGACGCTTCAAGACTGAAATGTAATACTCAGCATTGACAGTAATTTGTGGAGGAATGGAATGCTGGTGGACATCACCTTCCCAGCTGATTTGGTTTGGCGGACTTTTTTTCGGAGGAGGCGAGCCTGTGTGTTTCAAGACACTCGTTGCCCGCTTCATGTGATGTCGAAATAGTGGACCCATGTTTCATCGGCAGTTATTACCATATTTAAAAAGTTTGGATCCTTTGCAATCACTTGTTTCCACTCATGACACACCTGAACTCTGGCTAACCATTGTTCTCTCATCAGGTGATGAGGTACCCCGTCTGGAACACACACGGTGCAGCAGTAATTTGTCACGTAGAATGCGGAATGCTGAAGTTTTTGAAATATTAGCTATGTCTTCACATGTCATTCATCGATTTTCTTGCAGGATTGTCCAACCAGTATTAATAATACGCTCCGTAACAACACTTTCAGGTCGACCAGGCCTAGGAATGAGTTCTGCCAACAAATGCCCCTTTTTGAAATCATAGTGCCACATAAAAATCGTTGACTCCCCTAAACATTTACCTTTGTAAGCTTTTTTCATTAAATAAACTGTTTCTGGAGCTGTTTTACCCAAACGATAGCAAAATGTTATTGCACAGTGCATTTCACTTCTTAACTTTGAATCACTCGCCTCTATAGCTGTATGGCAAAATGCAGGCGTACCTTAAACAACTGCGCAGTAACAAAACCAGAATTGGCTGCCACAGCTTATAACTGTTGCCATAGATACTTCCTTAATTCAGTTAGTCGTCTGCGTGGTTATTTTTCCACTTCGCACTGTTGCCAACTAAAAAAAATAACTTACAGTTTTTATGGAACGGCCTTTATATATACACTATATTGACAAAAGTCATCTAACACCCCTTCAAAAGCAAATCAACAGATCTGCTGCATTGTTAAGATGTGCTGTACAGCTGCAAACAGTATAAAAATAAGCCTGCAGCTGACCGCGATCATATCGCACTGTGAGGTAGAGTGAAAATGTTGCTGCGAGAAAGAACTGACTTTGAGAAAGGAAAGATTGTTGGGTGTTATATTAGTGGGTTGTCCATAAGAGAAACCAAGAGGTATTTAAACATGCCCAAGTCAACTATTTTGGATGTACTGAATAAGTGGAAGACACATGGCGTGCCTGAAGCAGCAAAACATACCAGCAGACCAAAAAAAAAGCAGTGATAGAGGATGTCAAAGCCTCAGGGGAGTTGTTACAGCTAATCGACGGAGTATTGCACAAGACCTCAGTGTACAGGTGAGTAAAAATGCTGGAACTGTGGTATGTACACGTACCATTCACATAGAACTTCATTCCATGGGTTACCGTGGTCATGCAACTGCTCATAAGCCTTTCATCTCTACTTGGAATGCTACTCGTCATTTAGCATGGTGTAAAGAACATTAATTGTGGACCATAGATCAATGGAAACGGGTCCTATGGACTGAGGAATCCAGATACGCGATCCATCAGTATGATGGCCACGTGTGGATATTGCAGCAGCCGGGGGAACGCTATTTACCACAGTGTACTGTTCCTACAGTCAAGTTTGGAGCTGGCAGTGTACTCGTGTGGGGGTGTGTTTTTTTTTTTTTTTTTTTTGTGGTATGGTCCCGGCCCATTGGTTATCATAGACAAACCTGTTAACCAGCACATCTGCCATGATATTCTGGACAATTATGCCCTACCAACTCTGTGGCAATACTATGGAGCCGAGCCTTGTTGGTACCAGCAGGATAATGCACTGAGTCACACAGCAAGGACTGTTACAGGGTGGTTTGACGATAATTCCATATCATGTGTGGACTGGCCAGCACAGAGCCCTGGTCTTAATCCCATAGAGCACCTATGGGATGAGTTAGAGCGCTGCATAAGAAATTTGGAACCAAGGCCTACTACTAAGCAACAGTTAGCGACAGCATTATGTACTGAATGGATCATTCCTGTGTTCCAAAACCTTGTCGAAAGCATGGCTTGAAGGGTCAGTGCATGCATTAAGGCCAAAGGTGGACCGACACCGCACTAATGTATGCCAATAAATGCTATGTTGTGTTTCTCTTCTAGGTGTCCGGTAACTTTTGTCAATATAGTGTATATATATATATATACAGTATGCTTTTGGTTCTTACATGTGGAGCAGAGACATGGGCCTTAACTAAGAAAAACGTACAAAGGCTATAGACAACTGAAAGATACATGAAGAGATGCGTACTTTGTTTAATCAAGAGAGATAAGAAGAGTCCATGGATAAGGAAAATGGCAAGAGTGGAAGCCATCATGATCAGACTGAAATCCCTGAAATAGCAATGGGCTTGACATGTTGCCAGAAGAATGGACTACTGATGGACAACCAAAATTTTAGACTGGATTCCAAGGGACAGAAGCAGACTACAGGAGAGATGGATGGATGAAATTTGAAAACATTCTGAAGTAACATGGAGGAAACAGGCTCAAGACAGACAGTTGTAGAAGAAACTTGGGAAGACCTTCATCTAGCAGTGGATGGGTAATGGTTGACAATGATGATGATATATAATTATTATAATTATCATTCAACAGTGGATAGGTAATGGTTGATAATGAAATACGAGTATATATACAGGAGTTAGAGAAAATAATGTGAACACCATGATTATAGGGGGTTAATGTTACTCATGTGAGCCACACATAAAAAAAAAAAAAAAACATTGTGATAATTATCTTTTCTTCTTATATATTGTCTAGGTTGTGAGCTAGTGTAGTACAAGTTGTGTTCAGCAGTGATTCATACAAGCAGCTGTTGAAATGGGTGACCTGTCAGACTTCCAAAAAGGACAAACTGTAGAAGTTAATTTAGCAGGAGCATCTATAACGATAACAGCCAAATTGTTTGGTGTTTCAAGGGCAACAGTCTCCACAGTTCTGACTGCATGCACAAAGTATGGCAAGACTTCATAGGCAAAATAAAACAGAAATTGAATGAGAGAAATCGTTGAACACTAACAAGGATTGTGTCCAATCAACATGGAACTACTGCAGCGGAAGTGACAGCAAAACATAGCCACCTGGAAGACCCTGCTTCCCCGAAATCAGTCCACTGAGAACTTTGCAAAGCCAACATCCATGGGAGAGCTGCAATTGCTGAACCTTTAGTCACAGAAACCAGTGCTACAATGCAAAATAGAGGGTGTCATGGACATAAAACCTTAACAGCTAATGACTAGAGAGAAATGTGTGGTATGGTTCAATGAGTCTTCATTTACATTATTCCCAACATTAGGTTGGATTTATGTGTGGAGAAACCTCAAAGAAGCATACGATTCGGAACATCTGGTTCCAACTGTCAAACATGGGGGTGCATCTGTGGTGATTTGGGCAGCTATATCTTGGTATTCAACTGGCCCCATCATTACCCTACATAGCCAAGTTAAACATGGGGGTGCATCTGTAGTGATTTGGGCAGCTATATCTTGGTATTCAACTGGCCCCATCATTACCCTACACAGCCAAGTTAAACATGGGGGTGCATCTGTGGTGATTTGGGCAGCTATATCTTGGTATTCAACTGGCCCTATCATTACCCTACATAGCCAAGTTAAACCTGGGGGTGCATCTGTGGTGATTTGGGCAGATATATCTTGGTATTCAACTGGCCTCATCATTTCCCTACATAGCCAAGTTAGCGAGTACTTGGATTTTCTAGGTGATCAAGTGCATCCTATGATCCAAATGTTGTTTCCCAACAATGATGCCATTTTTCATTATGATGATGATGATAATGCACCCATACACAAGCCAGAACAGTTCAGTCTTGATTTAAGGAGCACCAAGATGAACTTCAACATCTGTCCTGGCCAGCTCAATCATCTGGCTTGAATATCATCAAACCACTGTAGGTAGTTTTGGAGAGCAGAGTTGAGAAGCAGATTTCCTCCTTCAAAATCTCTGAAGCAACTGACTGATGTTCTGATCGACAAATGGTACAACATTCTACTGGAGACTATGAAAAAACTGTATGAATCTATTCCAAGAAGATTGGAAGCTGTATTAAAAGCAATGGAGATCCAACACCTTATTAACAAAGACATATCATTCATTTTCCCAGGTGTTCACATGAGTGATCAACCGAATGAGTTGAAGTTATACAAGAAGGATGTGGAGAAGAAGTGGAGCTGTTTTGGGAACTGTGTTGTCACTGTTGATGAAGAGCTCTGAAAAAACTTAACAGGAATTATATAGGATAAATTTATTAAGGTACATTACCTCTCAAATTTTTGATCTGTACACTAGATCATCGTCAGGAGTTCCTGTGTCTTACTACTTCCACAGGTCTGGCGACCAAGCCTGGTTGTTGAAAGGCAAATAAAGACCTGTGAAGTAGTAAGACGCAGGAACTCCTGACGATGATCTAGTGCAGTGTTTCCCAAAGTTTAGACATCTGTGTACCCCTTCTAAAAATTTTCATAATAACGAGTTACCCCCCCCCCCCCCCCCACACACACACACACACACACCACCACCACCATTAGGAAAAATTGCATAGACTTTATTAACAATCAAAAAATAATTTTGGTTCATGCATTTTAATGTTGTCAGAAGGAGTGTAATTAAGGTGAAGGTAAAGCCCATTGGTTACAATGCTAAAATATTTTGTACGTATAATAAAGTAATGATTATTATACAATTTTTTTCAAAATTTCCAGCAACTTAAAAAGAATTTGTGTTATCAAAAATTTTAAAATAATTAAAATGTTAAAGTGAAAAGAAAATATTTAAAAAATAATATAGTTAGATTATTGTTACACATTCTAAAAGTAGATGGCGACACCAAGCATTTAATTCCGAGGTTCATTTTAGTTAATGAGAAGGATGACATTGTTCATGTTGAGATGACAGTTCATAATAATTTGGTTCCCTGATTGTACATTTTAACCTGAGATGCGATTCCACATCCAAAACTGTTCTTTTTTTTCTTTTTTGTTTAATATGTACAAGCGTCGAAAAAGCAACTTCACAGAGATATGAAGTTGGAAAAGGCAAGATGTACTTCTGGACTTTCTCTGTTAAAGCTAGATGCACATTTTGCATTTGCAACTAGAATGATATTAAAGTACACTCCACATATTTATTTTTCAAGAATCCGTCTGAAGCTAATTGTTCTACTTCCACTTGTGATAGACCCTCTAGCATGGATTTTGTATTAATGTTGAGCGGATATCTTATCCATTCAACACCTTTGTCTACTTCAGGAAAATATTTTTGCAGGTCTACTTGTAAGTTCTCTAAATGCTGTGCTATATTTTTCAGAGTATCAGCATGAATTTTACCAGCCGAACTTGTCAATAATTCATGAAGAGAGGGAAACGAATCCACTTCTCCATTACCAATTCTCCTTTGCCACAAATTTAATTTTGCCGTGGTAGCATTCACTTTATCTTGAACGTGAAACAGTGAAATTTCTTTGCCTTGTGAGGATAAGTTGAGATTATTTAAAACAGAAAATATATATGCTAAGTATGCTAATTTACAGAGCCATTCCCAGTCATGTAAACAGTTTTTTAGCTCAAAGCTTTCATTAAGAAAAACTTGTAGTTCTCAAAGTTCAAATAATCGGTTTAGAACTTTCCCTCATGATGGCCAACAAACATCGGTATGGAAAGGAAGTTGAGTATGACTACTTCCCATTTCTTCCCACAATTGTGAAAAAAGCTGGGCATTCAAAGGATGGCCTTTAATGTAATTAATGATTTTGATGCTTTCATTCAAAACTTTCTTTAGATCAGCAGGCATCTTATTTGTTGCCAAAGTTTCTCTGTGTATGCAACAATATGTGGATTTGGCATTTGGTGCAACAGTCTGAATCTTTGCAACAAGTCCTTTTTTAGATCCAACCATGCTTTTTGCTTCATCTGTGCTTATTCCAATACATCAATTCCAATCAAGTTTGTTGTCTTGCATAAATTTATTCGTTACATTAAAGATATCTTCTCCTGTTGTACGTCCTGATAAAGGCTGGCAAAATAAAAAGTCATCATGAATTTCTTGGTCTTTTTCATATCTAACAAATACTATAAGATGTGCAAATTTGCAATATCGGTGGATTCATCTGCTTGTAATGTACAATAACGACTTTGAGATGTACTAAACAGTAATATCTGTTTTACATCATCAGACATATCAGTGTTTCGTCGATGCCATGTATTATTTGAGAGGGGAATGCGGTCAAAAGCTTTTTCTGCCTTATCTCGTATCATTACTTTTGCCATTATCTTAACTGCAGGCTTGACCAAAGTTTCGCCAATCGTCTCCACTGCATCGCAATTAAAAGTGACACTCAACACAAAGCTTCTAATATCTTTTGATTGTCATATCCTGTCAAACCCAGCATTACTTTTTGAGACTGATTTAAACCCTTAAATCTATTGGTTTGTTTTTGTACTAATTGTGTTTTGTCTCAAAATGGCACTTTAAGTTGGATGATTAATACAGACATTGGCATGGACCAGGAACATCAAACAGAGGTCATCGCTCTTTCCATGTTTATAAGCGAGTCACAGACTCACTTATAAACGTGGAAAGAGCGATGACCTCTGTTTAAGTTGGATGGTTTCATGCTTTCATTTGTTAGATTTTCAGAACAAATGACACATAATGGAACATACTGTTCTTCATCTCCAGTTCAGGAAAATCCAAATTTTAAATAGCTTTTGTTGTACTTACGATTTTTTCTTGCTCTTTTCTTAACAAGTTCTTTCAGAATGGAAGATGGCTCCCCTTGTCAATTTTATCATTTCGTGTTTGTTGGTTGCTACTACAAACACTACTTTCCTTCAGTCTAAAAGACCCAGTTTTCAACCAGCAATCCATATTCTTGAACTTTAAGGTCCAAAAAAAATATTAAATATTAATTGTTAAAATCTATGTGGCTTATTTATTAACACAAAATATTAACAGTTAACAGTATAACACTTTAACGGGCATGTATGTTCCTTGCCATAGTCAGCAGTAGACTGCTTGTGTTGCACTAGGTGCCAGCCTTGATATAATGTGTCTGTATGGTGGCCCCGGCTATCGCTGTAAAGTGTGAGTAAATCAACATTTGCTCATCACTCATTCACAGCATACCCTCTACAAACTACCCGTACCCCGAGGGGTACATGTACCACACTTCGAATCTAAAAAAATTTAAAACGTTTCGGGAAATTTTTGAATGCTGTATTTTTAGACACATATTTTACGTTTTCAGAATTTTTGTTTATTTATATTCACTGTTTTAACAAAAACAACAACAAACAAACAAGCAAACAGAATTGCATCCCAAGTCTGTTCACATGCAAACCACAAAACCCAGATCACCTTGACATTGGAATACCTACTGTATTCTAGAAGTGAAATGCTTTAAATCAAGTTTGTGTAAATAAGGTATGTATTGTTCCCTTAATATGGGAGGTTAGCAAGGGTTTTATGTATTCTTTCTGAAGACTGATGCCAGTGTTAAAAATCTTCCTAGCTTCCAGCTGTGAAGGAACTCAGTAAACCATCATGTTTACTTGAAAGGAAGAAAATGAACTTAAAAAGGGAGAATCTCCCTCCCACTTTTAGCCTGTGTGTCTTTTTGCAGTCAGCAGCAAAGACTGGATCCATTTCAGGGAGGGAAAGGGGGACCCCTGCTGTGTTATCTCCCTCTTTTTCTTAAATTCCCTGCCTCTGCTGGGGGAAAGGGGTGCCACACTGCAAAACCTCTTCCTGTTTTCTCCTGTCCAACTTGTTCCTCCTTACACCATTAAGATGCCTCAAATCAAATTACAGTAACATACATACCTAGCTCCCCTCTTCCACAAGCACCCCCAGTGAACTTGGTCCCTGAGCAGGGAAAACAAAAAGTTCTGTTTGTTATCACTTCCAACTTTTCTTTCTTCTGAATGCTGGCAATGGCTGGTTAGCTTCTTAAGGTGGTTAATGTCTTAATGATTGGTTTAACCTTGGTTGTTTATTTAATTATTCACTCACAAAAAGGGCAGCAACTGCAACATATTCATATGTACATACAGTACTTTGATGCATGAGGACCCAAAATCCAGAAATCGTTTGGTCCCAAGCTTTCTGGATTTGGGGTCCTATACTGTATATTGATTTTCTGCACTAAATTTTAGTAAAAAAAATTTTGGAGTGAAGAATTTCCTCCTATAAGAAAAAAGACGGTCATCGCATATAATCTTTCGTTTCACTGCAAATCACCGCAAGTTGTATTGTTACGGAGTGCCAAGGACAGGAGAATATCATTTATTTTATATATACATGTATATATATGCTCTAGGTCCAGAAATTGGGGACTTTCTTAATTTTGCTCAAATGTTAACATTTAGCGATGGAATGGGGGGGGGAAGCGAACGACAATGGAAAAAGCACACAGCCTCTGGCAGTGGCGTACCCAGAAATCAATTTTGGGTGGTACATATCGTCGTCGCAATGTCAAAACCACCAATGCAAAATTTTGTAATTTGAATTATCGCTATTTAAAACTTAAATTTGATCAAAGAATCACTTTTGCAATTACATGATACTGTTCAAGCACTATACATAACATTTACATAAATTTATTATGCATCAGTGAATAAAATTTTTTATGTCAAGTCATAAAATTCTTGGATTTCAGATCAGATCATATATAGAGGATTTTAGGAAGGAAGTGTCTGACCCCAGGTCTTGAACAACCCTTAGAAATAGGAAGCTAGGAGATTTGGGCTAAAGTGCCCGATAGGAAAGTGACACGGAAGCGAGGTAGAAAGGGGGACAAAGACGCCCTTATTTATTACCGGGGGCCCAGTAACCGGGGTCTGAAGGCTTAACATGCCCATTCAACGCACGTCAGGTATTTAGTAGTTCGAACGTTCGTACCTGCCCAAAAACAAACCTGAGTTTATCTCCATGGCAGTCACAAACGCTGACCACTAGGCCACCCGTGGCCCAAATTCTTGGTTTTATCACTGCAGCTACGATATCACTCCTTTCTAAAGTGATGAAAAAAATGTGCATGAGAACAGACATTTTTATTTTTCTCAAATGCTATTAATTACAAAGTAATGTTCATTCTATGTTTTTGTTTTCCTGCTATGGTATGTACTCAAAATAAAAGGCTTACCCCCTCCCTCCCCCAGGCCCCAGCTCCCACCATTCATTAGCCTGACACCCTGACCACTAGAACACCAGTTTGCTCTGTTCTTTCTTTGATGGCATACAAGTGGAAAATGGGCACGGGAATGCATTAACAATAGGCATATGTGACCTCGTCTGACCATTCCAAATAAAGAAGTAACTAAGTGCAATTTAAAGAAGACCAGAATGGTGACACTAGCAAAATAACGTCACCGACAATTTTTATAAATTTTTAAAACTAGACAAAATTATTTTGGGGGTCTCATATGGCCCTTTGCACCCCCTCTGGGTATGCCATTGGTCTCTGGGCAGACAATGAAAAATTGCACAGCCTCTGGTTGGTGAGGTTTGGTCTCTGGTATAATTTGAGCAAGTGAGGCAAGATGCACATTGAACATTTGGAATACAAACCCTTAAAATGGCAATGTGAAAGATGAATGAAAAGTTTATCATATTTTTTAACTTAAACGAAGTGTGGCTTCTATTTAATTTGTTAACTTAAAAGATAAGTTTTCCTGGGCATCCAGATTTTTCTACCTGGGTAGGTAAATGATTTCTGCACATGCTCATTTGGGCATGTAACTTTTCAGACATTTTTCAAGCCCTGGTGAATAATGAAAGGGATTCTACATTGTAACTATAATATTTAATGTAGATTCTACATTATAACTATAATTAGGATTCTTCACTATAAGATTTTCATTATAACGCATTATGCATGCGCAGGAACGGTCACTGGTGGGTCTTTCAGCATAAAATGAAGAAACAAAATAATACACCACGTAACTTTTTACTAAATGAAAAAGCAATTTGATTTTGGTTTATTAATCCTAATTTTATTATGCCTATATGATAGATTTATTGGTATCTGCACCTAAAATATAAAACAAAGTATTTCTGGTTGTAAATGCTGAAAATCTCCCAATCGGACAAGAAATTCTTTATATTCTACACTTTTGAATAGAATATAAAGACAGGTTTCCTGGGTAGGCACATGCCTTCAGATAATTTGTTCAGTTGTAGCTTGTAAATGCTGAAAACATCCCGATTGGACCAGAAATTCTTTATATTTCATATTTTAGGTTTTAAGCCCCCCCCCCCCCCCCCGATAAGTTTCCTGGGTTTGCACATACCCGCAGATAATTTGTTTAGCTGTAGTAGTTTATAAACCTTGAAAAATATTGTAAATAAGAAAATACGAAATTACGGAAATGTTATGTGTGTCGGATAACCAATCTCGGGAGATGTAGCCACGGAGCAGTCCAGAACGTAATTTTTATACGGCCCCGTAAAATTGTTGTGGGCAGTTCTCCAGTGGCTACTTCTCTGGTGGTCAGTTCTTCGGTGGCCAGTTCTCCGCTTTGTCTTTGGCCCGAAAATCATGGAATAAATTTCTTACTGAAAATGAAATATTAAAAAAAAATATTTTATGAACAATAGTTACTCAAGTAGCGGGGAATATAGCCACACAAAATGTGTTTATGCAGAACAATTTAATGGCACTGAAATTCCAATGTGTCCAGTTCTCCGGTGGCCACTTCTCCGTACCCGAAGTTAGCTAGTTAGTGTACACTAGTGTCCATCCTTAAGTTTTGCACACCAGTGTATAATATCTTACTACGTTTGTTGGTTTTGAATCAGAAAAAAAGTCTCAATAAAAGTAGTTTTTAGTTTGTAAAGGTAGAAAAAAATAATGTTGATATATTGAAAAGTTTAACGACTACGCAAGTTTTGAAAAAAAAAAAAAAAGGGTGAGATATGCATACATTTCGTTGATTAATCATGAAGAAATTGAAAGTCATCCTACAGAAAAATAAAATGATCTATGGAAAAAAAGATAATGTATTTCTATTAAATAATGTATTCGCAAAGCATTTAGAAAAAATAGATTAAGATATACATTATAAAAGGTACATTTCGTTGATTAATCATGAAGAAATTAAAAGTCATCCTACAGAAAAATAAAATGATCAGTGGAAAAAATAATGCATTTCTATGAAACAACGTATTCGTAAAGCACTGTCCTTCTCGTTAGTTCCTACAGAACGCTGTAATCGCGAGGTGTCCCATGGTCGAGTGGGATAATGCATCTGCCTAGAAACCCGCTGGACAGGGGTTGGAACCTGGCGTGTCTTCGAAGATTTGTATTTCCTTGGAAAGAAAATGTCCCTAGCATTGTGATGTCACACCGTAAAATTTCCTGGTGGGGAAACAAAAAGGCGTGCAAAAGATATCGGTGAGACCATGTGGGGAGGTAAAAAAAAATTGGCAAGCAAAACGTGTTTGGTAGGACCACGTGGCACACAAAATGTTATGGTTGAACACAAAGAGAAAATGGCGAACAAAAGATGGTCGGGAAGATCACGTGAAAAAACAATGGCTCCGGCTGATGTCATGATTGACCAGGAATCGACTACATGCGTCCTTGAGGCAGCACATGGACGGGTTCCTTTTTACAGAAACCTCATATATCATCATATAACAATAATGTAACGAAGTTACAAATATCTTTCAAATGCGTAACAGTAACATGAAGTTGGTATCTTGAAGTTACAAAGACCTTTCACTATAACATATCGGTTATGTTTCAAAGTTTTGTAACGTTTGCTGTTACAAAACTTTGCTGACATTTTAACGTAACCGTAAGGTTTCTGAAACATTAGTGTTACATTGCGCAACGTACAACGTATCTGAAAAGTCTCAATGTTTCAGTGTTACGTACCTGTAACATATACGAAATATATAAATTCTGGTTAAAAACATTTATAGCGGAGGCCACAGCTGTTCTTAAATTTACGTGCATACTAATATAATATTTACAAGATTGTTTACCTCTTTTAACATTTCACCACACGTTACATTCTTTCTGCCGTCATGCTTGGTTTAGGCTTCCGGTGCGGTGTTCCATTTTTGGTCTTCAGGTTCTTTCAAATGCTTTACCAACACTCAAGTCCATGAAGTGCCTTGTTGTCCAGGTTGCAAAATTGTATCCTCCCCCTTCCCACCCTTCCCACCATCTTGTAAAACCTAACTTTCGTTGCTAAAAACCAATTATTGAACATAAAATCTTTTGATATTATAGACAACTACGAAGCGCCTATTTACAAACATACAAATTCCGAACGAAAAAATTAAAAACGTATATACAAATATTTAAACACAACTCATTCTTTGGACTCCTCAACACCCCACGAACAACCAACCACACCCTAAGCCACTCCCAAGCAGATTGCCTCGAGTACTTTCAACCCCTATTGGGTTATCTTCAGGAGGTGTTTTCTCTTCTGCCACTGCAGCAAGAGTGAGCAATACGCCCAGCTTCTTCGCCCCGCCCCATCGTCATTTATATATATTAAAGAAATGATTTCTTTATATTAAAGAAATCACATACAACTATGGATACCCTCCACAGAAGATAAATAAATGGATTTATGAAGTACAGGTAAAGATGCAGGATACTTATTCACCTAACAGAAAAAAACAATTACGATATGTCGGAGTAACACCTTACCTACCAGGAATCTATGGAAATCAATAAATTATGCAATAAATATGGAATTCAGATGGGAACCAAAGTAATGACTATTGGAGATATGATAATTAATAACACTGGAAAATGCAGTATCTTGGAAAAAGCTGGCGTGTATGAAATACCGATAAATGGGATCCCACCAATGTCATATATTGGAAGTACTAAAAATCAGTTAAAACATCGATTACAACAGCATGTTAAAAATTGGCAAAAAAAAGAAGCAAAAACAGCACTGATACAGTACTGCCTAGATAACCAGACATATCCGAATTTTAAAGAAATTAAAATAATAAAAACATGTCGCAATGAAAGACACCTACGTATTGCAGAATCTGTATTAATTGAAAAAAATAGATACCGAGTATGTAATAGTAACAATCCTAATATACTTAATGAGAAATGGAAGGAATTAATAAAAATTGACCAAAAAAACCAAAAACACAGAAAGAGAAAGAGAAAATGAAGAGTTCACTAAAGTCAATGACAGATGGAGCCACGGTGGAAGCGTTTCGTGGATGACGATGGGGCGGGGCGAAGAAGCTGGGCGTATTGCTCACTCTTGCTGCAGTGGCAGAAGAGAAAACACCTCCTGAAGATAACCCAATAGGGGTTGAAAGTACTCGAGGCAATCTGCTTGGGAGTGGCTTCGGGTGTGGTTGGTTGTTCTTGGGGTGTTGAGGAGTCCAAAGAATGAGTTGTGTTTAAATATTTGTATATACGTTTTTAATTTTTTCGTTCGGAATTTGTATGTTTGTAAATAGGCGCTCCGTAGTTGTCTATAATATCAAAAGATTTTATGTTCAATAATTGGTTTTTAGCAACGAAAGTTAGGTTTTACAAGATGGTGGGAAGGGGGAGGATACAATTTTGCAACCTGGACAACAAGGCACTTCATGGACTTGAGTGTTGGTAAAGCATTTGAAAGAACCTGAAGACCAAAAATGGAACACCGCACCGGAAGCCTAAACCAAGCATGACGGCAGAAAGAATGTAACGTGTGGTGAAATGTTAAAAGAGGTAAGCAACCTTGTAAATATTATATACGAAATATTCTGTGCTGTGTGGGAGATAGCATGCTCGAGCAAAAAATCGATTCCCACTCCAGGGTGATGAAATTTTCGAATTTTCTGATGTGATTGATGTTCACAAGGAACAGTAAATACAGGTAATTCAGAGATGTCTGATTGTTATTTTAATTTTAATGTAATAGAAGGTGTGGAGTCTGAAAAGCAGCCATAACCGTGCATGTTTTTTTTTTTTAACTATCACTAACTTACAACGTAAGTTGGAAATGTGTGCTTGACGTCCCACCAGTGGATCATGCAAAGATATATACAGGGTGATTCCTAAAGTCCTAAGTCACCTCAATAACTTGGGAACAAAGACAGCTAGAGCAATGGAAGTAAGGTATGGTATAGTAAAACAACCGTGTGCTATCGGATGAGAGTGACTGCAGCACCCCTAGTGGCAAAATGTGGAAGTTAGCACTCCTATCTCGGAAACCATGAGAGATACAGGAAAGAGATCAATTAGAAACTTGTAGAGCATCAACGAATTAGTAGGAAATGACATATGGTAGAAACGGCTGGGGTAAGTGAAGGTTAGAAACGCGAACTTGTGCAAAGCCAGTTCGTGTCGTTGTCGCGGTAACAGTCTAGCAGAGAGAAATGTATGACGTTTGCAACCGCACGCTTGTGAGTGTCGTATGCAAATTCTGGTGTGACATAACGCCTGACCTGCCGTATCAGGCGGGGCGTTTTAATGTATAAAGGAACGTCGGTCAGGAGGAGCTATGTCATTCATAACGTGAGTATCGGGTGAAGAACGAGCATGGCAGGCTATTCGAATGAACAGTATTGCGAGATGGTACTGCTATATGGAGAATTCGGATGCAATGCGAGGGAAGCGCCACGCCAGCATGGCTTACGATTTCTGACTCATCCATCACCGACAGCGTGGACCATCAGTCGTGCGGTTCGACGGCTACGATGGACAGGCAGTATTGCAGCGCGTCCCCTTTCGTGCCGACCCACTGGAGTCGATGTTCTGGCATACGTTTTGGCCAACCCACACACCAGTATGAGGGAAGTCAGTATGGCATGTAGCTTATCACAATCCCGTGTGTGGAACATTTTGCATCAGCATGGTGCCCACCCGTACCGTACAGTACCGCTGCACGTACTGATGCCAGGGGATAACCAACGATGTCTAGATTGGTGCAATTTTGTAATGAACACCGTAGAAGAAAATGCGGCCTTTCGATCAAACATCCTTTGGACTGAAGAGGCGCAGTTCACATGCACCGGGCTGCTGAACAAACAAAACACCCATTTCTGGGCAGTTCAGAATCAATTTTTTACACGGGAAATGAGGCATCAGGTGCGCTGGTTGATCAATGTTTGGTGTGGCAGCTGGAAGGACCGACTTGTTGGGCCTGTGTTCTATGAGGGCGCATTAAATGGATGAAGATACCTGCAGCTGTTACAAAGCACATTACCTGAGTGGTTAGATGATCTGTCTCTGCAAGATGTACGCTCATTATGGATTCAGCATGACGGCGCTCTGGCACATCAACCAACAGCGGTACAGCACTTCCTGTCCGACACTTTTGGGGAACAGATCATCGGTTATGGTGGTCCCGTAGCGTGGCCTCCACGATCCCCGGATCTAACTCCCATGGATTTCTTCGTCTGGGGTTACCTAAAGGATCACGTGTACAGGGTGGAACCGACGAGTCTCCACAATATCCGACTGTGCATCGTCGCTGCATGTGAGAGCGTGACACCTGTTATGCTGGCGAACGTACAACGGGAAGTTCTGTCTCTCATTCAAATGTGTATTGTGGCAGATGGTGGCCATATTGAACCCTATCTACGTTAAACGCAACGTTATGTAAGTATTGCTGTTGCATTAAATATGATTAATGTACTCCATTTGCATTCATGCCTGAGTATAATAAACCTTGTGTTTCCCTCACGTTTCCAGCCTTCTACTTACCCCAGCCGTTTCTACCATATGTCATTTCCTACTAATTCGTTGATGCTCTACAAGTTTCTAATTGATCTCTTTCCCGTATCTCTCATGGTTTCCGAGATAGGAGAGCTAACTTCCACATTTTGCCACTAGGGGTGCTGCAGTCAATCTCATCCGATAGTGCATGGTTGTTTTACTATATCATACCTTACTTCCATAGCTCTAACTGTCTTTGTTCCCAAGTTATTGAGGTGACTTAGGACTTTAGGAATCACCCTGTATATATATACAGTGTTCTTAGGAAAGTCCGTTTACTCCCTCTAACTTTTAAACCGCATATCGTACCACCGCGAAAGTAACATGTACCTATAAAAAAGTGACCATGCTCAATCGATTGGATGGACGTGCTTGTAGCGCCCCTAGTGGCGAAATACAGAACTTAGCAAAACTAACTCAGAAACAAAGAGAGATACGCAAAAAAGTCCAATTACAAAATGAAAGAGTGGTATTCAATTAGTACAAAACGACACTTGGTTCAACAGAAACACTTACAGAAAAAACAAGACATGTTAAAGTAGTAAACTTTAAATTACACACAAAACAACACAGATGCAACACTCAGTTCGTGTAGTACAGGTTCAACTAACCTGGCGAGTAGTGTACCGTACACATTGTTCGAAGTGTGCACCATCAGCGACGATGCACATCTGGACTCCGGACAGAAATGCATCTTGAACAGCATGCAGCATCACAGGGGTTACAGAATTACCTGCCCTGACGATGCGGTCCTTTAAATCTGCCACGCTAGAAGGTTTCATAGAGTACACTTGATCTTTCTGGTATCCCCAAAAGAAGTCCATCGGTGTTAGGTCGGGTGACCATGGCGGCCATTCCATAAAACCACCATGCCCAATAATATTGTTGCCGAACGTGCGAGATAAGAATGAGCAAACTGAAAAGGTTTTGTGGGAAGGACAGCCATCATGTTGAAACCATATGCATGGTAACATATTCAAAGGAACATCATCCAACCAATTGCTTTATTGTAAGAGGAAGTTGAAAAAAAAAAAAAAAAAGTCCAGCTGCAAGTAACGCTGACCTGTTAAATTTCCCCCAATGAACACAGGTCCAATGACGGATGTTTGCCACATTCCATACCACACATTAAGTGACCAGGGTACTTGATGGTGTGCTTGTCTTGTCATGTGTGGATTTTTCACATCCCAGTAGTGGGAGTTCTGGTGATTGATGATCCCGCCCTTGGAAATGTTGACTTTTCAGTCCATATGATGTTGTCTACAAACCACGGCTTTTCTTGTAAGGTGTTTAAGACGAAGTTGCAAAAATCATAGAGCCTTTGAAGGTCTCCACGCATCAGGTTTTGCTCGACATCATCACTGTAGGGATGCACACCATGTTCGTTCAAGATTTGCCACACCCGTGATACCGATAATCCACACACTCAGCTCACTGCCGTCGTACTACTTCAAGGATTTGCAAGAACATAACCCAAAACATCCACAGGATGTACGCGTACACCGGCACCAGTGGGACGACTGAAACGATGTTGCTCATTAACGCTTCCTGTTTATCGCAGGCGCCGAACAACTTTGGCAATTGTCTGTGCTGCTGGATGCTGACGACTGTGAAACTGTACTCTATACAACCTCGCAGCCTTTTTTGCATTCTTCTGACATTAGCCGTACAGCAGGACCATATCACAGTACTTGTCATTTGTGAAGATAGCCATCTGCCTGCCGACCTGGCACTCTGATTCACTCTCAATTCCCACCCATCATTTATAGCCCTTCGGCTGTCTGACGTCATTTTACGTCAAACTTGAAATTAGCATAACTACGTGTTATAACATAACCACTTTTCTCTTGCTGTCTCATGCTAGCAGCCAGACATCTTATGCTTTGTTCGCATTTTCTTGTTTTTTTGGTAAGTATTTCTGTGGAACCAAGTGTTGTTTTATACTAATTAAACACTACTCTTTCATTTTGTAATTGGACTTTTTTGTGTATCTGTCTTGGTTTCTGAGTTAATTTTGCTAAGTTCCATGTTTTGCCACTAGGACCGCTACAAGCACGTCCAATTGATTGAGCTTGGTCACTTTCCTATGTGTACACGTTGCTTCCGTGGCGGTACGATACATCGTTTAAAAGTTAGACTGGGGTAAACGGACTTTCCTAAGAACCCTGTATATACACTGAAGAGCAATTGAATTAGAGACAGCTGGCATTATGCAGATGTGACGCTGTGTGCGACCCTGTAAATGGAAACGACATGACGTATGCAGCGATCCACCAATATAAGGAGTGATGCGACGGGAATCAGTAAGAGTCGGATGCAGTATGGGTAAGTCGAAGGATCTAAGCGCATTTGATCGTGGGCAAATTGTCGGGGCCCGACGAATGGGTCACTCTATCTCGGAAGTCGTGCAGGCACTAGGATTTTCACGAGCCACTGTGTCACGGGTGCACCGTGAGTACATCAAATCCGGTAAAACCATCCCTGCAAGGGCCAACTGCCGTGGACCACAGCGTGTGGATGAGCGGGGTCATCGTCGACTAGCTCGCATTGTTACAGCGGATACACGGGCCACAGTGCAAGAAATCACTCGGCAATTTAACGCTGGTGCACAAAACCGTGTAAACAGCCACACCATCCAGAACCATCTCTTCGCTATGGGGTACAGAAGCCATCGTCCCACAAGGGTACCGCTGCTGACCGCAAATCACAGGGTGCAAAGATTAGCAGGGGCGCGGGAACATCGCCACTGGACCCTAAACATGTGGGAAAATGTTGCCTGGACTGATGAGTCGAGATTCACATTGGTACATGCGGATGGCAGGATACGAGTATGGTGCAAACCACATGAAGCGATGGATCCTTCTTGCCAGCAGGGTACTCTTCAAGCTGGTGGGGGTGGCGTTTCAAGCTGGTGGGGGTGGCGTTCTCGTCTGGGGACTGTTTACGTGGACTGAAATGGGGCTCCTGGTACATGTGACATCGTCCCTCACAGGTCAACATCCCACTGGAGACCTCATCCTGCAACAAGACAACGCACCGTGCCATCACTCCCGAATTGTATCCGAATGGTTGGATGAACACTCCACCAACGTGACCTCGCTTCCTTGGCCAGCTAGGTCACCTGACCTCAATCCCATCGAGCACATCTGGGATGCCATCGAGAGAGATGTTCAAGGCTCTGACCCCCTCCATGAAATCTTTAATCTTCGTGAACTGTGGGAGCTTGTTCAGGGGTCGTGGATCCATATGGCTTCCTAACACTTCCGGTGTCTTGTCGAGTCCATGCCGAGACGAATCACAGCCGTCATCAGGGTGAAAGATGGTGCTACACGTTACTAGACAGGTATCTCTAATTCAATTGCTCTTCAGTGTAAAGTGATGGATACTCATTCTATATTTATATATACACAAACCCTCTGAAAAACGTAGATGTTATTGCTTTAGCACAGAAGGACAGTGTGCGTTTCTGGGTGCCACACACAAAACCCACATGTAACGACCCGCGAGTAGGTCGTTACATGTTAAGCAATGCACAATTGAATTATTAGCTGCTGAAGGAGTAGATTTGTATATGAGCTGATTTGTATAATAAACAATAAAATGGATGACATATGACAGCAACTGATGACTTTCACTAGAAAAAAGGTGATGAATTAAGAACAATGAAAGATCACTCTAAGGGATTTTTTGGACAGTTTGGAATTTTACAGGAATGTGTAGGTCACATTATTCATGTTCTTTAATATCCGTTATGCAAGATGTGTTCCTTCCATGCTGATTACAGAGATGAAAGCCTCGAGAGCTGAAATTGATACTTCTGCCATTTTATGAGAACAAAAAAAAGGAGTTTTTTCTCAACATTTGTGACAACCTCGAGACTTGGGTGCATCATTTTGAGCCCGAAACCAAGCACTAGTCCGTCGAATATTTCCCTATGAATTTTTTTTTTTTTCAAAACTCAGGTTTCAGCATGAAAACTCATTGATACGTGGATTTCCTTGAATCTGGGACCATCATCAATTCAAAGCACTACATTTCAGTGTGCAAAGCTTTGAAACCATGATTGAGAATTGTCTGGAAGCTCAAGAAGAACATTTTGTTGCAGTATGGGCAATTCTAGAACTCACAATCTTGCACCATCTGCCATGCAGTCCAGACTTGGTGCAGCGTGACTTGCACCTTTTTCCAAAAGTGAAAGGAAACCTTCTTGGACATCTGGGTGGCTCAGAAGTGTTAGGACCTGGATAAAGAAACAAAGTGTGGAGTTCTTTTGTGATGGCTTTGGAAAACTTGCCATTCAATGACAAAAATGCATGGAGAATGGTGGTGATTATGTGAAAAAGGAAATACACGTAATTAAGAGCTCATTTCAGGAATTACTTTTGGTTTGTTTTATTAAAACAAATGTAATTGATGTGGAGGTCATTCAACCCTTGTAACTCTATCATAGTATTCTGATTTTAATTTTTCATGTAATTTGCAATTTGCTTCTCTTTAGGTGACTGTTCATATTTCAACATTAACTTTTTCCTGCTTCAGGGTTAAATGATCCTCCTGGAGATGGGAAACAGATGACCTCTCAGACAGCAGATTCTAATTCCAAGGAGGTTTCCGGATCACTTGCAGATTTGGACCAATTATTTTCCACAAGCACATCCAAAGTAGTATCTCAGAATTCTCCAGCACTCCCTGTTTTATCAGCAGGGCCAAGTTCTGTTTCATCTAATTCCTTTATTACTGGCACCACTGTGATAGGTACAAGCTTTGCACCTACAACCACATCTAATGTTTCCAGCCTTAATACTCTTCAGCCTGTTCTTGCGAGTAAGTTCTAGCTTTCTTTTCTTTTTGTGTGTGAGTAGTTGAAGATCTAGATTAATTGGAATAGCGTTTGTGCCTGAATTTATATTTTGAAGTTTTCTGTCGGCATCTTTTGAATAAATCAGTGATTGACTACATGAAACCTCTTTTCTGTTAGTGACCCTGCCCCTGTGAATGTTAATAATAGTTTTCCTTTGCAGTTACAAGTCCTTGTCATTTCCTTTTCAAAATATCTTTATATGAATAATTTGTGGTTTGAATGATTAATTGAATAACAATATTTATGTAATTTGTGGTTTGTGGCACAATACCCTCTGATCATGCAAGGAATGAAGATGTGTTGCAGATGTGTAATGTGAGGTAAAATGTTGTTAGTAAGGTGGTGAGTAATATTCTTAGGTGGTTTGGCCATGTTGAAAGAATGAGTGATGAGATGCTTACTAAGAGAACTTTTTCAGCCCAAGTCACAGGAAAGAAAGGTAGAGGAAAGGCCAAGGAAATCATGGGAGGACCAGATTCAGGAATGTCTGCTTGAGAAAAAAATTATGAATACGAAGTTCAAAAGTTTGTGTGTGCGCAACACGTGATGAATGTCAGTGAAGCTCGATCTGTGTGCCGAGATCGCTGTAAATGGATACACCAATAGTAAGTAACATCCAGTTCCATCAGTTGAATGTATATCTGGCAGATTGTTTTTCTTTGAGGAGCTAACTTCTGAATCCCAGAGAATAGCTTAACGATATGTATGTATGTATGTAGGTAGGTACATACATACACTCGTGTCCAAAAAATATGGATCAACAACAGGCTAGATTTCTGACTCACAAGTCGTTGGTTAGTGGTCAAAACATTCTGACATCATCAAAACATGAAAGAGCAATGAGTAAACTGTGGGTTGTCAACACCAAAGTAATGAACAACAAAACTGATATAATCCGTATTTATTGGTGCCTAGTAGGAAAATAAAATCTTCCCCGCAAGCTTTCTGTGTCAACGGATGGCTTCCTCAGGTGGTTACAAAAGAAAGAAGAAACTGCGTGAGGAAGCCACCGTTGACAGAGAAAGCTTGCGGGGAAGATTTTATTTTCCTACCAGGCACCAATAAATATTGATTATATTGTTTTTGTTATGAAAGAGCAAGCTATAATGAATCTCATCGGCAAGGATTTTCAACCTTTGAAGGCCAGCGGATTTGCATGATGATGATGGATGTGCTAGATAGAAGTGTTAAAGGAATAAAGTGACCATGATCTTTTAAGTAAGTGATTAGTTGTTTTGATAATATATCATTAATGAATTGCACATAAATATGCGCACATTGTTGATGTTTTAATACCTTGAAAATGTGCAAATATTACGATAGAGAATTACACGCAAAATTCTGAGCTGAGGGATTTGTGGTGATGGGTTTTCAGTCGCTATTGTAATCTCTGAATATGCGCTATAGAAATCAATTTCACAACTTCGAGATGCGAGATATTACAGCATTTAAGAAAATTAAATTAGTAAAGTCAGAAAATCAAGAAGAATTTTTAGTAACGTGCCGAGACCTTTAAATAACACTGAAATATTTGAAAATACGGAATTGCCCTGTCACTATAAAAGATAATAAAATAATCCAGGAGTGCCAAAAAAGAGATTAAGACCTGAAATTGTCAATAAAAGAAAATTGATTTTTAATTTGAATAAGACATGCTTGCATTTATTGAGTTTGATATATAATAAAGAGTATAGGAATTTTGACGGTACTTGGAAAGATGAGATATTAGATGTAACCTTCAGAGAAATATTTGACATTGCGGAATACGAAAAGAAATGCTCAAAAACAGTCATTGAAAAAAGTTGCATGCGATGATTGACTGCCAAAAAGTACATGAAAAACGGGAGAATATGTATGAAGTATATCAGAATAAATCCAACTTGACCTTGAGCTTCACGCAAAGAGCTGTTTTGCAGATAGGTAAGGAATTTGTGTTTCCACGTGGCTTGCCGAAGACGGAAGAATTAATACCTAACCTAGAAGAAATGACATGTAATGTACCTATTGAAGATCGTGAAAAATTTAGAAGTAAATTGTATAGAATTGTGTTGAAAGAATTTAATGAAAAAAGTAGTAAAAAGAAATATCATTTAGATAAAATTCAATATGAGAAAGAACAAATGATAAAATTAAGAGATGACCCAACAATTAAATTTTGTGAAGCTGATAAAACAGGGCAAATTCTGATTTTAAACACAACTGAATATAATCAAAAAATGAATAGAGCAATAGAGGATCTGAATCGCAGCATTCTGACAAGAGACCCAACCGAATCTCAAGTAAGGTACTTGGCTAGAATTAGAAATCACAGCACCTTGCCTGAAGAAATAAAGAAAGCGTACCCACCAATGGGTACTGGAATACCAAAAATGTTTGCAAAAATAAAAACTCATAAACCTAATACACCTATGAGAGTGATAGTCAGGGTGCGCACGCGTGCTTGAAAACCTGGAAAGTCCTGGAAAATCATGATTACGTTTTCAAGGCCTGGAATATCCTGGAAAAACGGTGTTTTTTTAATGCTGTCTTGAAAAGCCTTGAAATTTGAAATTAGTACTTAAAAAAATGCCCTTTTAGGAAATCGTGTTACTGTTACCTCCTTCATTTTTTAAAGTTCCTTTTCTCTGTTCTCAAAAAAACCACAGGCAGCGGTTTCCGACGTGCACCAAAGCCTAATTTGGCTGGGGGAAAAAAAGGAAAAAAAAAGGCACTACTTCCAGTGCAATAAAATTGGATGATTACTAGTAGGTCGAAGGGGAGCTTGATGTCCGTCCGACAATTGAGAACAGAAGGGGAAAGAAGAGGCATTTAGCATTTGCAGGGGGTCGCGTATGTACCAAGTCAGCTGGCATCCACCAGTGAGGAGTATGCCTGAACAACACATTCATCTTCTTGTTTATGTGCATGCCACCCTCCCTCCCCTCAAGAGACTTCCACTAATGATAAAAAATAAGAAAACTATCTTTGCGAATTTTTCACGAAAGTAGCTGAAATTTTTACATTCACTGTAATTGGATTACAGAAGCTCACTTCCAAAATTCCAATTGAATCGGTTTAAAACTTTAAAAGTTAGCATTGGTAATTTTTATTATGTGTGCCTCTTTGGACAGAGTGAGCCTCCAGCAAAAGGGTGTTACCATAGCAACGGTTGATTGACAGCTGGGAGCGCCGATCTGAAGCCTTGGGTTGGGAAGAAAGCAAACACCTGTTTATCACTTCCACAGCTCAAAAGGACTAGGAGAATATTTTCAGAAATTCATTTTTCCGAATTTTGAAAATAACACAGTAAAATTTTTACAGTAGTTAAGATACATCACAATAAAGTTCTAGTGCAAATTTCGCCAAATTCCGTTAGGAACTTTAGCAGATGCAAAAAAAAAAAAAAAAAAAATCCGTTGCATAATCGGATTGAAAAAAGAAACAGTAATTATAAATTACGGGAAAAGCAAGTGAATTATTTTTTTTAGATGCCATGGTTTATTTAAACAGAGTGATCCTTAAATTTTTTTTCTGTGATGATATGGACTCTATTTGAATTACAAACATACGTTTTTATTCAGACGTCTGAGTTACTGTTTTAATAAAAAAATCGTCTATAATTAAAAAGTTTTCAATGGATTTAAGCAATATTCAGCAGATAAACAAACGTATTTCAGTAAATTGCAACATCATGACGTAAATTTGGTAATTTAATTTTGTCGAAAATTGGGGAACATTTTTTTTTTTACAATTTCTATTATAGTTAAAGTGAAGGAGGAAATGTGCAACTTGACAGTTCAGTGAGCTGCAGGTGGTGATTTATGGCGATGTGCCAAATGAAAAGAAGCCATTCCATCAGGTCATTCCAAAGGTTGTGTGTGTGGACGCGTCCTCCTGCTGTTTGATCTTAATCGGAATGTTTTTGTGCAGGGGGGGGGGTTGAGAGAAATATCCGTTTCAGCTTTTACAGCTTTCACGGCTCTTTTTTTTTTTTTTTTTTTCTTGGTAATAAATAAAAATCATAGTTGCTGCATTCACCATTGATCCGTGTTTGCATTTCTTGAATATAAACAGCAGACAATCTGAAACAGTGTTGGGCGGGTCTTGATGTTCTTCATTTTGCATATGCTGAGTTCAGTTCTGTGGGAATAAGGAATGACTTATACTGTGAATATATACAAAACTACATATTTTTGAGCTGAAAAATAGGTCTACTTGTACACAGTAGCTAACGTGTGAACTCAGATGAAGACAATCAGACATACGGACGTCTGATTCCATAAAAAAAAATCAACATAGTTTTTTTATTTACACTACAGGTAAAAAAAGCAAAAACATGTTTTTAAACGTTATAAAGGAAAACGGATTTTTGAAACGCAGGACTTGATGATCTTAATTTCTGAAAGTTTCTTTTTTTCCACATCCTTTTTTTTTTCAATTGCAATACTGTCATCATCATCATCATCATTGTCAACCATTATCAATCCACTGCTGGACGAAGGTCTCCCCAAGTTTCCTCCACAACGGTCTGTCTTGTGCCAGTCTCCTCCATGTCACCCCTGCATACTTTCGAATTTCATCCACCCATCTCCCATGTGGTCTTCTTCTGGGTCTTTTCCTGTCCCTGGGAATCCAGGATACTATGAGTTATATCACTTAGTGATATGGCAGATTTTTTCGGTTGCTGATATCCGCGATCGTAAGCGGTAGTTGCATTGCGATTGTTGATGATGACAAGATAAATACTGGAGTGATGTAAAATGTTGCATAAACTAAAAAAAAAAAGCCCCCCCCCCCCCGAACTTTTATTTGGTCATCATAGCTGATCAACCATTTCATTCCATGAACATCAGCACAGTTCAGTCATTTGAACATTGGGGGTATCTGAAGGAATTCAGCCGTGCTTAAGCGCCCTAGCGCAACGAAAACATGCTAATTTTGGACAGTTCTATTCCCTTCCTCTCTACCATCCCTAATAATTGAGAGTGCATACTGTATTTTCAAATATTCTATTTATGAGCTAGTTTTCGCGCTGTTCGTTATGCTTTTATTTTCGAAATTCCTAACACTTTTGAACTATGGTTGCAGAAACGTTTATGCTTTGGGTTTGTCTGTAGGATAATTCGCATGAAAGCGGTTGAATTTCGGCGAAATTTTAGTATGCTGTTGGGTACAACCTGGAAACCTACCCTCTTGAAAAAGGTCAAAATTAAATTTAAAGGCCAAGACATAAGAGCAGTATTTGTTCTCCAAGCTTAGGAATGTTAACTCACATAAAATCTGTTTGATTGCGACAAAGTTTTGGTATGTTATCAGGGAGGAGAAACCTACCCCTTGTAGAAAATGATCCAACTTGAATTCAAAGGTCAGGGCATAAGAACAGAATTTATTCTTTATGGTCTTGTGCTTGATAAACTTGATCAATTTGCATAAAGCACATTCATCCATTTGCATCTTTCATCATTTTTATTACTTAAAACTGAAATTACTTTACAGTATCATGTTCAAATAATTTTTTTAAAGCATAATAATCATCCTGGAATTTTTTTGTATATGGCCTGAAAAGTCCTTGAATTTTTTTGTATATGTCCTGGAAAAGGCCTGAAAGTCCTTGAATTTTTTTCCCCCAAAAGTGTACGAACCCTGGATAGTATCAAAAAGGAATTCCCTATTAATAAAGCTGGAAAAAAATATCTACAAATATTTGGCACCGTTGTTCATGAAGACAGCGTTCACTGTGAGGAATACATATGAATTCATTGAGAAAATTAAAGTAATTAAACAAGACTTAAGTGAATATCATATGGCTAGTATGGATGTTCGAGCTCTGTTTCCTAGCACACCAGTACCTCAGGCAATTGACATAATTATTGAAAAATTATATATGTTAAGGGCAATGAATGCAATTCAAATTGAGGAATTAAGAGAAATTTTATTGTACATATATGAAAATAACATTTTTATGTTTAATAACAAAGTGTACAAACAAAATTATGGTGGACATATGGGGTCACCATTGTCAACTTTATTTGCTGAAATTATAATGAGTGACATAGAGGCAAAAATAATAAGTAAATTAGAAGATCCACCACTGATATACTGCAGGTATGTCGATGACATTTTTCTGTTGTCCAGGCTGAATAATGATGAGTTTGAAGACTTGACAAAAAAGTATAATGATATTTATCCATCTATTGAATTGACAGTAGAACAGGAACATAACAATACATTGGCATTTTTGGATATTATGATAATTAAAACAAATGATAATATGCAATACAGAGTGCATAGACAATCATCATAATATTCCTGTATTAATACCTTTTCAGTCATCGCACCCATTAACACATAAAAGAAATAGTGTTAAAACACTAATTAAAAGAAGTTTAACACACTCATCAATGGAACAATATAAAAAAGAAGAAATTGAATACATTGAAAAAATTGCACTTGATTTTGGTTACCCTAAACAGATATTAAAGAAATGGATTTATGAAGTAACTCAAGCAAACAAGGCCATGGTTGATAAAAAACTTTTAAAATATGTAGGGGCAATCCCATATGTTGAAGGAGTATCAGCTGAAATTAATAAAGTTTGTAGCAAATATGACATACAGGTAGGAAATCAGGTACTTACCATAAAAAATTTAGTAATAAAAAATAAAAAAATCAGCCAATTGGATAGAGCAGGAATATACGAAATTCCTATAAACCAGCAACCACCTTTGGCATATATAGGCAGCACCAAGAACAAATTAAAGTATAGATTGAACCAGCATATAAATAATTGGAATAAAAAAGGAGCTAAGACTGCATTAACCCAATACTGTCTGGAAAATCAACAATGTCCAAGGTTTGAAGATATTAAAATTATTAAGAGCTGTAAAAATGAAAGGCAGTTGAGAAGTGCAGAATAAGTGCTTATTGAAAAAAACAGATCAAGATTATGCAACATTAATGACCCTAACAACTTAAACAAACAATGGAAGGCCTTACTAAAAATTGATCAACAGCTAAGAGGGAAAAAAAGAAAAGAGAACAGCAATGACAATAGATGGTGCCAGAGACACAAAGATGCAGAGATTGCGACTGGAGCCTGAACCTCAATAGCTCTGCTCACTTGAGCTAATGTGGGCGGGTGAGACACAGCTGCCTCCTGAAGACGACAGATGCCTGTTGAAAGCGCTAGAGGTTCGTGTATGACGGGCTGAATGAGGTTGACACTTGCAGTAAGGTTACCAAGGAGTTTTGAAATGGATGGAGCAATTTTTTAGTCACTGTTGACAAAGGTTTAACTGCCTGGAAGTGTAAATAGTGTAATTATGTACATAGTGTTTTTAACTGAATGCATGAATGAGTCGTATGGTGTGTATGTTTTGTGAGGTTTTATGGAGATGACGATCTATGGTTGCGCATCATATGGCAGAGCAAAACCTGCGTTTTTGTCCAGTAAATAACAAAAAAAGGAAAATACAATGTTTCGACCCCAATAAGAATGAATCTCATCGGCAAGGATTTTCAACCTTTGAAGGCCAGCGGATTTCCATGATGATGATGGACGTGCTAGAAGTGTTAAAGAATAAAGTAACCATGATCTTTTGAGTAAGTGATTAGTTGTTTTAATAATATATCATTAATGAATTGCATGTAAATATGCACACGTTGTTGTTTTAATACCTTGAAAATGTGCAAATATTACGATATGTGAGAGTGTTTGGTCATATGCGAATTGCCAAAAATCGTGTGATTGCTGTTTAGTGCCGATCAGCGATAAAAGCTGAGGTGTGAGTGAGAGGAAATTGTTTCTTTTGTAGGTGTTGAAGTATGGATCTGCCTTTATTGTTGTTGTGGCAACTTCTAATACATCTCAAAGAACTTATCTGGATGATTTTACTCATGGGTGAATTGTTGGTAAACTGGAAGAAGAGCGAACAATGAGAGGTGTGGCAAAGAAGTTTGTAATTGCCCACAATGTAGTATTATGAATCTGGAAACAATTTTCTGAACATGGAATAGCTACCAGAAGGTTCAGTAGTGATCGTCCATGCAAAACTACTCCATCACATGATCGTTATCCTGTTGTAACAGCTAAAAGATTTCGCCGACTAACTGCTGGCAAGTTAGCAAAACAGCTGGAATCAAACACGACTATCAAAATATTGAATCAAACCATGTGAATAATTTCGGATTGTATGCCCAAAAACTTGTACAGAGTTTTCCATTGACCGCAACATGCAAAACAACTCATTATCAATGGTGGTGTGAACACTCCACATGGAGTTAAAAGCAATGGGACAATGTTCTGTTCACAGATGAATGCCAATTTTGTTTATCATCTGTCTCTAGGTGGCAATACATCTGGTGAGAACTTCACACTGCCTATCCAGTCAGAAATGTTGTTGAAATTGACCATTACAAGGGTGGTGGAGTAATGGTCTGGTCTGGGATTAAAATCAATGGGTATACAGAGCTCCTAGTGTTGGAGAAAGGGTGAATGAATGCTCAGCATTGTTTTGAGGTCATTTTAAAGCATGTAAGGCTATTTTGTGTTGCTGTGGAAAATTCTTTCATTTTTATGGATGATAATGCCCATCCTCGTTGAGCATCATGTGTTGATGAACTGTTAGAGAGCAAGGGGATCGACCAAATGGAGAGGACTGCTTACTTCCTCGACCTGAATGCCATTGAAAATGCTTGGGATGCTCTGGAGAGGCACATTGCTGAACGCGATCCCCCACCTGGCACCAGAAAAGACCTAGTGATGGCACTGAAAGAGAAGAATGGAGAAACTTTCCTCGGGATCTTGTGGATAATTTGGTAAAAAACATAGCCCACCAATGCCAATCATGCATTGCAGTCAGGTGGGAATATACCCTATTAAAATGATCCATGAAAAATTATTAGTTTTTTTTTTTTTTTGTCAATTTTAGTTATTGTGAGCCAGTGTCAGAAAATGGCCTGTTTTGTTCTTTTATCGATTTTTTCCATTAATAAGCACAAATTCATGCTTATTTATGTGTGTACATGTGCCTTTAATCTTTGTTTACTCCTTAGTAAAATATTTTCATCCACATCCTGTCGGAGTAAAAGTATACTACGCAAATATAAGTGATCCTTAATTTTTAGGCATCAGTGTGTGTGCATAATTTAGTTGAATAATGGTTAATTTAGTGAGCTGCTCACTAATGACAGCCATGGGCTTTTATAACTGCAATAAATTCAAATTACGTAATTCGACGTACTAGTTCACAAATTTTTAATAGTGTTAATACAATCAAGTTATTTAATATACCATGCTATTTCCATTGCATTATATTCTAGATGTCAGTGTGAAGCTTTCACCCAGTAAAGGATAAATATTAATTTGTAAATACTAATGGATGCCAGATCACTTTTATCATAATGCTATTAGATGAAACTGTCACATCAGTTTTTCTTCCATTAGTTAAAAGATAATTATTTATATAATTATAATTTCAAATCAGATAACTTTATAATTGTAGGGTAAATAAGTTGTATGTGAAAATATTTTCATAGTTCTGTAGGTTTATTGTAGGCTGCAATATAATTTTATCAAAGAGAAGTTAAACACAAATACTTCTAACTTTTCTTTTATGGTAATACTAGCAGTCATAACCGTTCTCCTCACAGTAAATGTATAAAATCATTTTTGAACATAAAATTAAAGAAAGGGAAAAGTAATTTAAGCCGAAATTCTTGATTAATATTAATCCTTTGTTGGTCTAAATTGTTTGACAAAACATGAAAAGTAAGATAACTACAACATTTTGAAATAGTACTTAATGTTACAATGTGTTAAAAGGCAATTGAATGTTGAAGGTTAATTTATAACTTTCCTATACACAATATTTGATATATTTCCTGATGGTGCAAAAAAAAACCAGATTATTTGGTGAACTGATCCTAGGACATGCAGTGTCCATGAAAAAAGCAAGGTGTTCTAAAGTCAATCCCAGTGTACTTGATGGACTAGTTCTGAGCTTTATTAATGGTCATTACAAACAAAGTTTGACTGGAAAATGCGGCCTCTTGAGCTGGAGAGGGTAGTCACTTGGTATGAGGGGTATCTGTCGGATGTAAACACAATCTCCCCTTTCCCAATGCCTGCAAATATGGCGGCTTCTATCATATTTCTCAGCATTTTGAACGGTAAAGCTAAGCCACCCTTTTGAATTATTTGGTTTTCAGACTTTCGAGGTGTAGAAATGGTAGAAGAATTAAACAGACAATATTCCACAGCTGCCTTTTCTTTTTTTCAGTCTTCCTAGGTATCCAGACCTAAAGACCTATCAGTATGCCAATTTTCAGATCTCTAGGTCATTTAGACGTGGTCAAACAATTTGCAGACGGACAGACAAACATTTTCCCACTTTGCTTTATATTTATGTGTGTGTGTGTGTTTTGATTAATGAAGTCATTAAAATGGTAGTTCATCATTATGGCTCCACTTTTAAATATCAAATGGTAAATGGTGTAATGACATCAAATATGGATTTAAAAACATCTGTGCACATACATAAAAGAATATTAAATATTGGTTTTGCCTGAATTTTCTTCTCAGTTCATTGTTAGATCTCCAGTCTTCATGAGAATGCCACCTCTCACACCAAGAGCTGATTTCATCTAATGATATCACATCTGCATGTCTGTGGCTAAAGTCATCATGTGAATATTATCTGTGTACTCTGTAATTCATGCATGGGGCACCAGTCAAAGCATATTGGTGTACAGTAGTGTAAAAGATAAAAATATATCTTTTGCTCAATGAATGAAATTCAATGGATGAAATGCGGGATTACACCATTGTACAATACAAATTTGGAAGATGTGAATCTGTTTATTGGTGTAAATATGACATCCATGTCATATTTTCTCCAATAAATGGAGTTACGTCTTCCACATTTGTATTATTTCTTATGCTGTTTGATCTCTTCTGCTAACAACAGACATATTTTACTTTGCAAAATTTAATGTCCAGTGTCTTCTTATTAGTTGCTAACTAATGGCATTTGACTCTAGTCATAATTTCCTTCAATTTATTACACAGTTGAAAATTCATTTTTCTTTGTATCTTCATTCCATAGTCTTTTAATTCATTGATTTTGATTAAAGTTATGACCTACTTATTTTATATTAATTCTAAATCACATACATGAAAGAAACCATTGGCATTCAAATTTCAAAGATGTCAGATGATTGTCCTCATTGTTTGTGGACATGAATTATTTTTTGCATTTTCCTTAGATGAAGCATTGACATTGGATAACAGAGGAAAAGTAATGAAAACTTGTTCTTTTATTGAGTAAATCTTAGAATCTAGTTTAGTTTTGTTTGTGTTTCTGAAAAGTGACATCTTTTGGTTTTGGATTGACATGACTAGGAAGTGGTGCTTCAAGTTTATAGTGGTTGGAAAAAGCAAATGTTTAACTACTAGCTGGAAGAAGATAATAATGGGTATAAGTCTGAAAAATTATGTATTGGATAAAGTCCAGGAAAAGTCTTTGATTTCTTCCCTGAGTGAGCTGTATAAACCCTTATCATGGAATGTGACATGTTTTATAGTACTAAGTAGAGCTATGATGGATGTCACAAAGTATGCTATTTTCTCTGAAGTCAAGAAGCCTCCAGGTTTAACTCTCTGAGTGCATAGGATGGAAGGAAAATGGGATTGCATACTTACGTGTTTGTTTGGTTTTTTTTTTTGGGGGGGGGGGGGGTTCACATCTTAGCCCATTGAGCTTACGTTTTACAAAATACAAATCTTTGGATTAAATGCTTTGTTCAAATATCAAGAAATTTATAAATCCAGAACTACTAAAGAAATATGTGTTTTATGCATCTTTGTGCTATTTTTAACAATTATAATCCGGAGTTTGTATTTCAGTGAATTAATAAATTGTGGAATGAAGGACTTTCCTCAAAAGTTAAGGAATTTCTGTGCCTAATTAACACTTGTTGTTGTTACACCTTGGGGTTATTATTACCCTTTTTTCTGTTTTAATGTCCCTGCAGGATTCAGTCTTTCTATTAAATGTAAAACCTTCAAATTGTAGCCTTTTCTTGAAAACCTGAAAGCATTGGGTTAAAACTGGGCACATATACTAAAGCTACTCATGTGATACATGTTACTTTAAGACTATAATTCTCTAGATTTGTATTTCACAAAATAAAAATATATATCAGGAGAAATATTTCTCAGTTGAAAACCAAGGAACTTCTCTATGTAAAACTTAGTATACGTAGTGTGATCAAAACGTTCTGAGACTAGGTACGTAGCGTCAACAGATAGTAGTATGTGGATGCACGAGCAGCGGTAGAGGGCAGTGACCTTCATGAGTCATTGTACCAAGTGGCCTCATTCTGTGAACATCGGGAGCTGTACTACACGATATTTGGTGAACACAGCTACGATTTTGTTATGGACTGCAAACTAGAGCAGCGAGCGAACATCAAATTCTGCATCAAACTCTGCAAATCAGGAATGGAGATGCATGAAATGTTGCAGCAGGCTTATGGCAATGAAGCAATTAGTTGTGCAAGGTGTTTTGAGTGGCACTCCCACATCAAGAGCAGCAGAACGGCACTGGAAGACGATAAGAGGTCATGGTGATCGTCCACGAGCAAGCGGAACAGTGCAAGAAATTCTGGCGCCGGTTTTGAACATGCACCGCATTGCTGCAAAGTTTGTGCCAAAGATTCTGAACCCCGAACAGAAGACGCTCTGTGTCGAACTCTGTCAAGATCTTCATCAGCAGGTAGTGAATGAACCAACGTTTCTAACGCGGGTCATCACTGGGGACAAGACTTGGGTCTACGGTTGCGACCCGGAGACCAAACAACAGTCATCGCAGTGGAAGAGCCCGGCCTTTCCATTACCGAAGAAGGCCCGACAGGTCTGGAGCACAACCAAAAGCATGGTCATCATGTTCTTCGACATTCGTGGGGTTGTGCACCATGAATTTGTCCCCCAGGGCCAGACTGTCACTGCCCTTTTTTACTGCATCTTAGGGGGAAACATTCGCCACAAACGACCTGAAATGTGGTGCAGGGGGGATTTCCTGCTCCATCACGACAATGCAGCAGCTCACAGATAGTTATCAACACTCCAGTTTTGCAGCCGCAACAGCACGACTACCCTTCCTCACCCGCCTTACTCGCCACATTTGGTCCCCTGCGACTTCTTTCTGTTCCCGAAGATGAAGCTTAAGGGTCACCGTTTTGAAACTGTGTACGAGATCCAGCGCGAATCGCAGACAGTGCTTGACACGATTCGCGATCAGGACTTCCGGGGAGCGTTCCAACAGTAGCAAAAATGCTGGTAGCGGCGTATCGCTGCCCAGTGAGACTACTTTGAGGGAGATTATAGCCAGACTTAAGTAACATAAGTACTTTGTTGTATATCTGCATGGTCTCGTAACTTTTTGATCATACCTCATACATAATGAAGTGCACATTGGTATCATTTTTGAAAAATTCAACCTCTTGAACTTGTACAAAAAAAAAATCTTAGAATGCTGAGTATATTTGGAAACAAGGAAATTTCAATGCTTAAATTTCAGTATGCACACTGAAGGAAATTTGACGTTTCTGAACTTTTTTTTTTTTTTTTAATGTCTCTGGACTTGTGTTGTAGAAAGCTCATAATCTGAGAATGACTAACTTGAGCAAGTAATGAGAAGGTACACATATCTGCCATTGGCAATTATTGAGATCTTTGGTGTCATTGGGCTGGGGTCTGTCTATCAGATCAGCAAAATGTGTAAATGCCATTAATTTGATGTTGCACTGAAACATACAGTACTGTCATGTTTGCCATGTGTGTGAAAGACGTGGTTTTCTTTTTTACTTTTAGATTCAATCATATGATTGAATCAATATCTGAGAATGACAAACTTGGTCAGGTATGAGAAGGTACTCATATCAACAGTTGGTAATTATTATATTAGTATTCATAAAATACTTCTGTGCTAGGTACCAATCTTTATTATTCACACAGTAATAGGATACTTCTGTTAAAGGTACTGAATAAATGTAGTATTACTGAGAATCTACTTAATAGCATGAAAGCCACATATGCTGGCAATAGAGCATGTGTACGAGTGAATGGTGTTGTATCATAATGGTTTTCTGTTGGTGCAGGAGTCAGACAAGTTTGTGTAACGTCACCATGGCTGTTTAATATATTTATGGATGCATGCATGCATGATGCCAAAACTGACAATACTGGTTTATGTCTTGGTAATATATGTGTGTGCAAATTGCTGTGTGCTGATAAGAGACAATCCTGTTGTAAGAGAGCAAAAGTGAGTTGCAGAATATGTTGTCCTGGATGTATGAAGTTTGGTTGAAATTCAAACTGAGTATTAATAAGGGGAAAACCAAAGTTATGGTTTTTGAGCGAGGAACTGTTATTACTGAATGCAAGATAAATCTAAATGGCACAGTGATTGACAAAGTGAACGAGTTTGTATATTTAGGAAGCATATTTGACAGACAGAACAATTTGGGTGGCAAAATTAGTGAGTGAATTCTTCATTGAAAGTCATAGCTGCTTTAGGAGAATTTCACAGGAATGATTGTTTCTCAAGAAATTGCTGTATATGAAGTGTAATTGTTCCTATTCTGATTCTGAGGTACGGTGAAACCGGGGTACTACAGAAGAGACATAGGAGTCGTTTATGTGCTTGAGAGATTAATTACTTATGCAGGGTTTGTGGCAAGACATGCTCCGATCATGTGAGGAACGATGATGTGTTGCAGATGCGCAATGTGAAGCAAAGTGTTGTTAGTATGGTGGAGATGAATATTCTATGTGGTTTGGCCGTGTTGAAAAAATGAGTGATTAGATGCTTACTAAGAGAATTTTTGCAGCCCAAGTGGCAGGAAAGAAAAGTAGAGGAAGGCCAAGAAAATCAGATTCAGTAATATCTGCATGAGAAAAAGATTGCATATAAAGTACAAATGCTCTTGTGCTTGTGAATATGAAGATTATAAATATGAAGTACAAAAGCTCTGGGCTGCAATGATACTGTACCATGTCCTTATTGAGTGAAGCAAGGCTGATCGGATCTCTCTTTACGAGACTCGAGACAATTAGTTGTTCGGGCATATGTAGGAGATGACACATCCGATCACCGTGATTTTTGCATGCTATTGGACATCGTCAGGTTTTCAAGCCTTCCGATTCCCAAATTTCCGTGTCATTGAGAAATTTCAATTAAAACTAGATGGCCTTTTACTTGAACCGTTTCACGAAAGTCAGCTCACTAACATTAATTTTAAAAAATCGTTTTAATTGAAAAACGAAGAAATGGAAAGACTCTGTCTGTTAGCTCAACAGTTGCTTAATCTATAATAATAAAAGGAAGTTTGTGTGTGTCTGTCTTTCTGTCTGTCTGTCTTTCACGATACAAAATGAAAAACGTGGTTCCCAATTTGAGTATGTCTTTCCACTTTCTTTACATGCAACCTGATCTCAACCAACGTGAAGGCGTGAAGGAAGGTAGTTCATGATAAATTTTAGGTATTTCTTTTTTAGAATGTTTCGTACTTTTGTTCTGGAAGTCATAAATTTTATGCGTTCGTTTTTTAGAATTTGTTATAATAGACGCCTTAATGAGAGTAGATCTTGCAATAGCTTCCCTCAAAATTTGCCAACTGTACCTGAGTTATTGGTTATCATTGGCAGCTTGTGCTAGTCTGAGATCTTTTGTAACAGCATGTATTAGTTATGTCTACCTCTAAATTTCTGTATTTTGTTGAAGTGCAAAAGGTTAAATGTTTACATACTAGAATAAAGTAATGATTGTTATGTTTTTCAAGGTTCCAGTTCAGTAACCAGTCAGGCTAACTTACAACAAAAGAAGCCCTCTCCATCTCCTGTATCCAAAGCACTAGAAGAATTAGATGCCTTGGGTCAAAGTTTATTAAAGCAAAGTTTGCCTACTGGTAGCATAGGCAAAGTAGAATTTCCAAGGTATGAGTGCTCAGAAATCATTATGATCTTTTTTGTATTTGTTTTTTCAAATTTTTTAGACTGATAAAAAATAATGTTTTTAAATTCTTTAAACTGTTCTAAGAAATTAATCGATTGTTGCTTCAGAGAACACTTCTGTTTTGTCTGTTAAATAAAAAAGATGTGCAATGCTAAATATTATACACAATAGTAAAGCATGATGCTCTCTCTACCTTGTGTATCATATCTTTTTTTTTTTTTTCTTCAAAGAGGATTGAAGAATTTTATTTTTGTCAGGGTTGTGGAATAATACAGTCAAGGCTCACATAGGCTCTGGAAAAGTCCTGAAATTTTATTTCCAGTGTTCCAGACCGGAAAAGTGCTTAATTTTGTATGTGTGTGAAAAGGGGGGATAGGAGGAGAGGGAGAAATACTGAAATAGTTCTGGATCTTTCTGCTTGCATGGAAAAGTGTCACTTCTGTGGACTGAATCAAATCACACACTTCCCATGAAGGTTTCACTGGATATTGCTTGGTCAACAGTAAACAGAAAGATGGGGATTATATCATTTCTTTCCTTTATTGTAGCTGTAGATGAGTTGTTCATGTTCACATCACTTCTGTTTATGTGGAGTGCAGGAATGTAAGTGATGTCATCTCTTAACATTATATGTAGATCTGCTGAGTAAGAAGAAAGATGTTGGGTGAATGACAGTAGACATGTGCAGCATGCAGTTAGAGTCACAACAGCATCTGGCTTTCTCCGAGAAAACCTGCTGTTGCAGTTCCGTCATCTGCACACTCCCCTCCCCAGGCTTGGATTCTTGTGCTTATGTGATCAGTAGATGCCAGCTTTCAGAGCAAAGCTTGTCAAGTGCATCCATATCACTAGCAGTGATTGAATAAATTTATAATAGAGAATGACCAGTACTTCGATATTTGCTGCACTGAAAAAGAAAGAAAAGAAGAAACTAACGTTAATCGATTTGCATGTGTTAGACATGGCTTTGAAACATCAGTCTTTGTAATCTTTGATGCTGTGGCAGGGAATGATGCCCATCTTTTCAGGTGTGTGAATTTATGTAAACTGGTGTGAGAATCAGAGCAATAAAATTTTCTTGGGAAATTTTTGCCATGGGATTTGCTTGTTCGTATGCTGCTGTCACTATAGTCTGCAGCACCCACCCATTGCTAGGCTGCCCAGGAGATGATGCGCTGTCATCTATTCCTCAAGGCATGATTTTCTCTGCTGCATGCATTGCTGGGCAGCACTGAAGGGAATCTAAATGTGATGGAAGGTAAAAGGATGATTATTTTTGTTGTTGTTTCAGTGCTTAACTGCTCCTTTAAGGGTATTAGGAGTAGTCCATCTCTGATTTATAACCACTAATTCTAGGGAAGAACCAGTTTAGTGCAGTTTCAAGTATTTCTAAGCCTAAAATTGAAGTGAAGCAGACAATGGGATGTTGTTTATCAGGCAACATAGTGGTGGCGGCATTTTTGGCAGGTTAGTTTTGTGGTGGAAATTTTTACAGAATGCTTTCTTGCTGTGGTTTTTTCACCTATATGTGTAAGTTTGCATAATTAAGTTCCCTGAAGTGCATCTTTTTTTTTTTTCTGTAAATTCCTGACAATACTTTGTAATTCTATTGTAAAGGATGTGCTGCAATTTTCATCAATGGATTAGTGAAAGCATCTATATTGCAAAAACACCAATTGATTGACAAATAATGTGATTAGTTTTAGCTAGCCATTTGGTTTACATGGCCATTAAATATCTTAATAGTTGTATAACTATTAATTTAACTGTTTCACACCTTATGGCAGTTTCTGTGTTGAGTGCTCCTTTGTCTCGTAATTTCTGCTGTTCTATGAAATTTTCAAGTTCAGTAGATCAACAGTCAATGAAATAAAGTTCAAGATATTGTAATAGGCACTTACCTACCAAGATATACTCTGAAAGAACAATTGTAGTTCCCAATGTTCAGTACATTCCATTTGGTCGTTTAATAGTTGATTGCAGAGCTGTCGTAGTTCGCAGAATTAGCTGTTTTAAATGAACATATGGTATTCAAGTCCAGTTTGAGATGAATATGATATTTGGAGTTCAACAGAGTCAGAATTAAAAACTATCTGCAAAAAAAATTTAAATCCTTATCATAACCATTAAAATCCATATCTTCAGAATTTAAAAGACTATCTATAAAAATTTAAATCCTTATCTATATATGCAGTCGTCAAATTTGTAAAATAGCTCAGCAAACAAACAACAGCAGTCAAAAACAAAGACCTTTATGTTAGCAAATATTTCAGACAAAGAGCAGAGAAAGTTCTTAACAACGAGCACTCACAACACAAATAACATCCAGACTAGTTTCGACCCGTATTTGTCACGGTCATCTTCAGCGGCATAATATATGTTGAACTATGTTGTCATGTCTAGTCGACCCTCGTGTCTCATTTATAACTTGGGTGTTCCACATCGACAAGTCTCGTTGTATTCACGTATACGTGAGCCTACATGTCTATGTAGCAACGTGCCATCTATCGATTTGGTTGTGTTAATTTTGGTGTTGCTATTTATTGCAGGTGATTGTTTTACTTAGTTCTGTTTTGACTTGAAGATCTTTCAATTTACCTTCACATCTTTGAGCTCTTTTGTTTTTTCAGACGTTTCTGGCCTCTAGATGTTTATCAAGGCCTCTTGTCAACGTAGAAAACATGTAGCAAAAATTTTTTTTGCTACATGTTTTCTACGTTGACAAGAGGCCTTGATAAACATCTAGAGGCCAGAAATGTCTGAAAAAAGAGAGTTTAAATTTTGTTGCCAGGTTCCATTTCTAGTTACCAGTTATTAAATTAAAATCTTTTCATTAAATATTTTGGAAGTTATTTTTCAATTGAGTTGTTGAATGTGCTATTTTTATAAGTTTTGTAGGTTCATTGATGGACCTGTTTTTTTTTGTTGTTTTTTTTTTTATAATAACTTTCTTAATTAGTCTCTTGTTTTTATGAGGTTCATAGTCCAATATTTTGATCTCTTTCCATAAAGGTTCACATTTGCATAACTTCATTATTAATTGCTTTTTCATGTTCCTTAATTCTAAGTTCTCATCAAATTAATTTTAGGTGCAACTGGGTTAGTCACAAGAATACCAGTTACAAAAGCCAACAATAATAGCATTAGAAGTCGAAAAAAAATTTGCCTTAAGATCCACATTTTTAATTATAGCACTCTCATTTCAGTATCTAAATTTTGTTTCTTTAGTTAGCAGAAGTGAAAATCATTCTGACAGTTGCAGTGAACATTAGAACAATTCTATATTTACGCGGAAGGCAGTAAGAGAACGCAGCAAATCTTGAAATGCATATCTGAGGCTGCTAAGTTATAAGTTGCTTAGCTCATTCATAAGTATGGTCTTTGGTGTTTAATGACAGTAATACACCAATTGATTTTTGATTAATCCCTAACTTTACAGTACTGGTGTTTTTTACTGTATGTTAACAAGTAATGACTTCAATGTTGAATGTGCTTTTTAAGTGTAGAATGTTACTGACATGGATTTACTTTATTTAGCACTCCACAAAAATTCCTTTGAGTCAACTGAAGCAGCAGATGACAACTTCTAACATGTCTTCTTCTCCACAAGTAGCTGCTGCAATAGGTGAACCAAGTGCCACACTAACATCAAGGACAATAGTCAGCGAAGGGCAGTCTCCATCATTAAGTCCTGCTCATGAAGTACTATCATTAAAAGATTTGTTTGTACCTCTGGAAACTATTCAGCCTGGTATGTCAAAGCAAAGCATATCTCAGTTTTCATTTTGCTTAGCAAAGCATTTGTGATTTTATTTTATATTTTTAATGTATTCTCAGAGTACCTTCATAAAAGTGCCATTGCTCAACATTGATTTCTTCAAGATCAAAAAGACATTGATTCAGCAGTCCAGTGTGTGTGTGTGTGTGTGTGTGTGTGAGTGAGATCTTTTCTGGCAGTGAATAAGTTTATAATATGTGGAATCATCATAGCAGCTGGTTCTTCCATTCTTCCATACTATTTTAATAGGCAATGTGTTAAAAAAAAGCATCTTTAAATCAGGTGCAGCAGTTTTTTGAAAACCCCATTGGTTACTTTTGTACACACAGGCATGATTCAAATCAATGCCGTGTACCACTGCATGCTTCCTATGACAAGTTGATTTCTTGTTTATTGTAACAGTTTCATATTCCAATACAAATTGAAATATTCCAGATACGTATTGCTTACCTATGAGGTCCGCTTCTGAAAAACAAATCACATTTCATACGCGTTGTTTGGTCCTCGTCAATGTTTTGTCCTTCAGTCCATTATAGAGAACGCAAAAACACTCACTACACAAACACACTACAATTCGGTATAAACTGAAGATCTTAAACTTTGGACGTCGAAGCACCAACTAAAATCATTAAATGTGCTCGAAATTTTTCACCCAACTCTTTGGGCTTCCTCGGGAGCTTGGCAATATCCCCACCGATGTTCGTGGGTCACCTATCATCATTGGAGTGCGATACTCTGATACTGCCTTTTGTCGGAGATATGACGCTAAAAAACTTGCTGGCGCCATCTATGTGTTCAACCTTTATTTAATTGTTAAAGATTGCCGATGCGTTCCTTATCTTCATATTTTCTTTTTTCTGTGTTATTACCTCTTCTTTTATGCCGATTTGTCAGGTGTTGTTCTGTTTCCTGCCTAATTAAATCTTTCCAATGACTGGATAACGTATTGGGGTCATTATGATTACATACCCTCTTCTTATTTTTATAGATTAAAATAGACTCCTCCATTCTCATATGTCTCTCTGATCTATTATTCCTTTTTAACATCTTAATCTCTTCGAATTTTGGGTATGTGTGGTTATCCATACAGAATTGAACTAAGGCAGTTTTGGCTTCTTTTTTTTTTTTTTTTTTTTTTTGCCAGTTCGAAATATGTTGTTTAAGTCTTTTTTTTTTTATAATTTCTTCTTAGTACTTCTTATGTAGGAGATTGGTGGTATGTGAGTAATAAGAATTTCATAAGTTCCTGATGCCTCTAAGATCTTGTTTCCTGTCTTGTTGTTAATTGTCGGACTCTTCACCGAGCACCCTAATTGCAAGCCATATTTTGCACATTGTTTATTGATTTTTTTAGGGATACTTTCTACGTATGGGAAAGCTCCTATATATTTAATTTTTTAGTTCTTTTCCTTTGACCTCGATATTTGTTATTCTCATGACCTTTATTTTCCCTAGCCATATAGCTTTTACTCTCGTAAATCCATTTATTTACCAGCTTATCAGGGTAACTGTAATCATGGGCTATTTTTCTTATATATGATAGTTCTTGATTCTTTAATTTGTTATTTGATGTATGATTATATACTCTTCTAATCAAGTTTACTATACTATTTTTTTTTTTTTTCATGTATGATAGGATGGTGTGAAGCATATGGGATCCAGTACTAATCTATATATTTCAGTACTAATCTCCTACATAGAAAGTACTAAGAACAAATTAAAAAAAAAGGCTTAAACAACATATTTTGAACTGGCAAAAAAAAGAAGCCAAAACTGCCTTAGTTCAATTCTGTATGGATAACCACACATACCCAAAATCCAAAGAGATTAAGATGTTAAAAAGGAATAATAGATCAGAGAGACATATGAGAATGGAGCAGTCTATTTTAATCTATAAAAATAAGAAGGGGGTATGTAATCATAATGACCCCAATATGTTATCCAGTCATTGGAAAGATTTAATTAGGCAGGAAACAGAACAACACCTGAAAAATTGGCTTAAAAGAAGAGGTAATGACACAGAAAAACGAAAATATGAAGATAAGGAATGCATCGGCGATCTTTAATCTTTAACAATTAAATAAAAGTTGAACACATAGATGGATGGCTCCAGCAAGGTTTTTTAGCGTCGTAACTCTGACAAAAGGCAGTATCGGAGTATCGCACTCCAATGGTGATAGGTGACCCACGAACATCGGTGGGGACATCGCGAAGCTCCCGAGGAAGCCCAAAGCGTTGGCCGAAAATTTTCGAGCATATTTAATGGTTTTAGTTGGTGCTTTGATGTCCAAAGTTTAAGATCTTCAGTTATACCGAATTGTAGTGTGTTTGTGTAGTGAGTGTTTTTGCGTTCTCTACAACGGACTGAAGGACAAAACATCGACGAGGACCAAACAACGTGTATGAAATGTGCTTTGTTTTCCAGAAGCAGACCTCATAGGTAAGCAATACATATCTGGAATATTCCAATCTGTATTGAAATAATGCATGTAAAACTGAACAGTAGCAATATCTGGCCTATGTTTTAAGTCTATATATGAACTGCAATTGTGAATAGTTTCATATTGCATGTCATTTTAGAGCAGCCATGCATTAACAGTATCCTTCATTCAATAAGTTTTCTGGCAAAAAAGTTTCTTTATTACAGAACACATAAAAATGGAAACATGTTGTGTGTCATTAATAAATATGTTAAAAGTCCCAATTGTGCAGTATATCATTTCTGAAAATTAGAAGTGCGTGCCCTTTTCTTCAAGTACAAAGAGAAAAACAAACTGCATCTTTGAGGAATGCCTAATGACAAATAGAGACATGCTGTCACTCTGGATAATGCATAAATGCTCTCAGCAAGATGTGGCAAGGAACAGGCAATGTTCTACCAAAGGAGATGTTTCTGGGATCACTATACTTATTCCCTAAAGCCCCATAATTGGAAATGCTCTAAAACAGGGGTTCTGAACATATGCCTCCTCAGGGGAGGTATGGACCAACTCCAGGGGAGGTGTGAGTTGCCTCTCAACTGTAAATTGTTTTATCCATATTTTACAAGTACACAAAAAATTACACAAAAAAAATGGCAATTTTATGTCACGATTACTTTGCTACTTGCCCCCTGTTGAGTTCGGTCTCACTGGAGCAATTAGTAACTTCATCCTTAATAGATGACGCTTTTGAACCCCCACTTCCAAAGCGAGAATCGCTTTGCGTGCCTTGTTGGTGACGTATCAAAAGCCACCAGTAGCAGCACAGCTTGGCGACTTGCCCAACCTTACTTCTTTCTACTAACCTTGGGAGCTACAATGTAGCTGATTTGTACAACACATGCATTATCGTAGGTTTCCTGAAGAACAATCAGTCTTTCAAGGTAAGTGACAGCTTTGTTTTAAGTCACTTTGTTTTCCCGGTTTATTGCAAAAAGATTGCAAAATGTCAAAGAAAGGGAAATACAATAAGAATTACTTGAAATTTGGGTTCACATGCTTTCTTGACAAAGATGGAATCAAAAAGCCCTCAATGTTTTTTATGTTCAAAAGTTCTCTGTAATGATAACATGAGGCCTGCCAAACTGCAAAAACATTTTGCGAAAATGCACCCTACGAATTCTGAAGACACGCTGGAAATGGTGTGAAGCAAAAGAAGCTCAATTCCACTCATTAGGTACGCTCATTAAAAGTTCGGTTTTGGAACTACTAAAAATCTCACTCCTTGAGGCTAAAAAGTCTCGTATATGATCGCAAAGAACAAAAAATCACATACAATTGGTGAAACTCTGATCAAGCCTTGTGCCCTTGAAATGACCGAAGTTGTTATCAAGCACAAGCAGAGGGGAAAAATTGCTGAAATACTTCTGTCAAATGACGTCATGAATTCCAGAATTAGGGATATGTCGGCCGATGTTTTGGATCAACTCATGAAGGAACTCAAAAAAGTGACTCTGCCCTTTGGACTTCAATTGGATGAAAGTACCGATGAAGCTCAATGCAGCCAACTCTTGGTCTTTGTAAGATATGCCAGTGATACATGCATTAAAGAAGAATTTCTTTTCTGTGAACTGCTGCTTACTATCACAAAAGTTGCTGATGTGCTCCAACTAATGAACGAATTTTTTCAAAAAATGGACTTGATTGGAAGACAAAATTGGGTTTCATATGCATTGATGGAGCACCTTCCATGCTACGAAGAAAATCTGGCTTTGAAGCTTTGATGAAGGCGGAGGCCCCAAAAGTGGTGATAATACACTGTTTTCTACATCGTCATGCACTGGCATCGAAAACCCTTTCTCCGAGACTGAAATCAGCCATGTCTACTGCTGTGAGTTGTAAACTTCATACGATCTCAGGCTTTGAATCACAGACTGTTTAAAATACTTTGCCAGGAACTTGGAGCCAAACATGAAGTTTTGCTGTATCTCACAGAAATGTGTTGGCTTTCATGTGGATGAGTCTTAACTCATGTTATGGAATTAAGAACTGAGATCGCCACATTTCTTCAAGAAAAGGAAAAGAAATTGTGTGAGGAATTTGAAACCCAAAGATTTGTTGTTTCCTTGGCTTATCTCGCAGATATATTTTCACACTTGAATGGCCTCAGCATTTCAATTCAAGGATCACAAGTCACTGTTTTGGATGCAACTGAGAAGTTTGCTTCATTCAAGCAAAAACTGGAACTTTGGAAGAGACATGTGATGAAACACAACTATGTAAATTTTCCAACTTTGGAAAACTTTTTTTCTGGAGAGCAGTTTACAGAGGATGTCTCGGAGTGGATTCAAGGTGATATTTTGAGTCATCTGGATAATCTCATGGACTCTTTTAATGATTAATTATTTTATTGAAAATGAATTGAATAATGACATGTGGGTTCGAAATCCTTTCACATTTAATTTAGACACTCTATGGGTGATGCTGATATGCAAAAAGATGACCTTATTGAGTTGCAGAGCAAAGCCTTGGTCAAGTAAAATTTGTTGAATTTTGGTGCTCTCAAATGGCTGCATATCCTGTTCTGGCAAAGAAAGAGAAAGGTCTTTCAGCATTAATACCATTTCCAACCATGTACCTGTGTGAATCTGTATTTTCAACTCTTGTCAGCATAAAATCCAAAGCTAGCTAGAAATCGGTTGGATGCCAGACATGATATACGCTGTCCCTCAAATTACTACTCTTGCTGACCACAAACAGCAACAGCCATCAAATTGAAGTGATTTTGCAATTTTCCTTCTTTTATTTTATATGTGTAACTATTAGAAATAATTTCTTTAAATACAGGTTTTATTACCACAAAACTGTTCATTGCTTGTGTTTGTGTTCATTTCATTGAATATGCATTTTTTTTTAATTCCATAGCATAAACTAAATAATGCAAACTCATCCTGTCTATGCCTAAATTTTGGGCCGTAAAAACATGGGAGACATGAGTCATAAGATTTTTCATAAGGGAGGTGTGACAGCAAAAAGGTTAAGAACCGCTGCTCTAAAAGTCCCCGCATTAATTTGTGATAGTATCAGGCTACAGCTTCTATTGCAGTTTCCTATCTGTTGAATTACATACATAACATTAAGCTATTCTCTGAGGTTCAGAGTTTTTGTTCCTGAACCCTTAGGTGGAATGACCAACGGGAACCATCAGCTGTGGGTTGATCCCCTGCACTGGTATCCTTTTTTTTTTTTTTTTTTGGTTACAAAGATTCAAAGAATGTTTGAATTGCTCCTAATAAAATCATAAATGCAGTCTGTTACTAGGCCACACCTTGGAGCCAATGTCTTTCAGTGATATTACATCTCTAAATAGTGTTGATTAATCAGAGGTTGAGACAAAGCTTCAGGCCATATAGGCTCATTCCTCCATTTCCTACATTGAGCATTTAGCTGTTCAGCCTGGTATTAAAGCAAAACCATTTTCACCTTGACCTGTGAAATCCCCTGGTGCATTGCAAATGGATTACTTCTCTGGTTTTTAGGTGCTCCTGTGCACTCAATGATATGTAGAAAGTGTGCTAACAGGAGTGGAGCAGCATAGGCAATGGTGTTTGGAAAGCAGCCAGCTGGTGGGGAATTCACAGTGTCAAACTGTAGTTCATAGACAGGGTTTCCAAATAGAATACCATTGCTTGTGCCTGGAAACATACTTCTTCAGGGTTCCCACGCCACCTGGAAAACCGAGAATTCTCAGGGAATTTGAAAATTGTTCCAAAAATCAGGGAAAACTCAGGGAAAAACGTGTTTTTTCGTAACAATCAGGGAATTTTTTATCAGGGAACTGAAAAGTCAGGGAATTTTTTATTTTGCCAAAAAATATTTTCTTTCAGACTTTTGTAGAATATATTTCTGTATTGCTAAGTTTTAAAATAATTCCGAGTTGTTTTATTCTTCGAGGCAACTCACCCACCGATTAAAGTGCAGCTGTGCTGGGGAGTGCGTCTCTTAGCGGTTTCCCCCATCTCCAGATGCTCTAAACTACAAACGGACACGTCAAAGCGTGAGAGAAAGCCATTAATCACACACCCATTTCGCAGGCTCTTATCTTCTGCATTCACGCAAATGCAGTCACTTGTTGCTGAGTAGGTGCCCTGGTTCTCTGTGTAGACTGGAAAAAAAATTATGAAAAAGCTATTTCCTCAATTTTTTAAATAACCGACTGAAATTTTTACAGTGGACAAGATATATGAAAATAACGTTCCATTTTAAATTTCGCCGAAATTCATCGGAAACTTTAGAAGTTGAGCTTCTTTTTTTTTTTTTTTTTTTTTTTCCCTTTCCTTTTGCATGTTCCACTTGTCTTTTATCAAACCGTACAAAAACATTTTATATTGCCGGATGTTGGTCATCCTAATAAATTCAGTGTGGATGAATGTTGCAAATTGAGGGCACCTAATTTATTTTGAAAAAAGTTCGTATCACTTACGAACTAAAGCTTCGCTTTCGTAATTCTGTAGAGAGTTGGTATAGTTGGAAAAGTATGTACCTTCAAATGTTTGAACAGGGAAAATATTATGAAATAGGAAGATTCTTCAAAGAGGGGGAAAGATTAATTTTTTTCATAGTACTTATGAGTATTTTGACAAAAAATATATGAAAAATACCATGCAATGAAGCCGGGTACTATTGCATACCTACCAAATTTCCCAGATTTCACGGCTGTTTTCTAGATTCGTTGTTCTGTCATATTGCTATTTCATAATGCATGAAGAAATTTATGATTCTGTCATATTTCTATTTCATAATGCATGAAGAAATTTATTTATAGCTATTTTAAGACGATATTCCGATTACTGCAAGAGCTGGCTGGTTGCGAAAAATAGGGTAGTCCGACGCCTGGACCATAAATTTTCACATCTGGGTCATTCTACGCAAAATCGTCAGATATTGAAATAATTTTCCACCAACACATCTCCGATCTTACGATTTTTTTTTTTTTTTTTTACGGGTAGCTGCCTCCAAGTTATAAAAAAAACCCTAAAAGTTTCAACTTTTTATGTTTCCGATAGATTAGAAGATATTATTTTTGAATTTTTGTGCATAGTGGAATCGTTTTCTGTAAAAACGAAAATATCTCCGTTATTTAGAATAAGAAATATAAAATTCATCTTTCTCTCGTAATTTTTCCCAAGGTTTCAGCTTATACATAGGGAAAAGAAATTTGCGAGAACAAAAGTTAGACGGGGTAGAAATTTTCTTGTAATCGTAAATTCTTTTTCTTGCGTTGCTGCACCTCACAAGATTTGCATAAATTATTCATTTCACATCTTTACCCTCACATTGCCGAAAAAAATAAAAAAATCTACCTAGTTACTACTGATTTAAATCTTTGCCGTGCGTGCTCTATTGGTTTTCGGGTTTGTCAGTGCAGGCGCTAAAGCCTCTGTCTCCGTTTTGGATGACGTTATTTGTGTGGAGTTACTGCAAATGACCTGAGTGGCTCCAGACCTTTCTCGCACTTTGCCTGATCAACATCGCACAAATGTATTGCCCTTTGTAAAGATATTGTTAAGTATAAACATGCCACTTGCCACAGGATGGAAAATTATGTTGACAAAAAAGTGTTAGGAGGATTTTATGAGCACACATGCGCACAAAACTTCCTCTAATTGTTTCCCGTACAAGTAATTTGACGTAGCGTGGAAATGAACTGTGACCTGCGAGAAAAGTTCAGTACTAATGTTTGTGTCACAAACGTAGGCAATCAATTTTAAGACTTCCGGATTTTGGAAGTACTTGTATGAATTGTAGCCTCTCAGGCAAAATGGTATTCCGTATTAACTGTTAGTTTTCTCCACTTGTTGCTTCCATTATTTTCTTTATCCCTAGGTTTATTTATTTTTTTGTTGTTGTTGTTGTTGCCGTTATGGCATTAAGATCTCTGTGTGCCAGCTTATTGGTTATGAAATTTAATAGCACAATGTCTAAATATCCTATGCTGTGTTATTTAGAAGCAAACAGCAGAGGTGCCAACTATTACGGATTGTCCGTAATTATTACGGTTTCGGCTGTTAGATTACGAAATTACGAACAGGTTGGAAGAATTATGGATTTCAGTGTGTTTTGGAGAATCTCAATTTTGTATCCTTTCTTGTTAAACCCTTTTAGTGCGACGCTGCCGATTTGTCGGCCTTCGATTTTGATCCGCATATTTTCCGAATCAGACTGCAGATTTCGGTGTCTCAATGATCATATCATTTATCAATCATATTGTTTTGAAATGGAATGTCCATGAATCATATTGTCAAACAGCGATATTATCGGAAGAATGGTACCGTAATTTTCTTCGTATTATCCACGGATTATCTGTTAAAAAAGTTAAAATTATAGGTTTTGCGGATTATACACCGATGCGGCGGTTAATACGCCGATTTAAAAAAAAAAATACAACCTTCCGATTTTTAAAAAATCTGCAGCGTGATTGTGCAGGGAAGGGTGTAATAATTAGAAAAGGAACTCCCTCGGAAGAATTTTCCTCAGTTCAGTAGTTTGTATGAAGCGGGGAGGAGGGGGAGGAATGTCGTAACGAAAAATTGGGAAAGTTGTGGGGAGGGACGACAGGGGTCATTTTGATATCGTTGTGGAGAGCTCTGACTGTCGTGCCGGCTCTGTTTTTGGCAAAAAGCCAAAGAAGTACGCACAACACTTGCTGCACGAACCTATGTGTTTCTCCTTTCGGATTTCATGTGCGCGACCTTGTGTCTAGTTTGCTTTCGTTGTTTTGGCGAACGTCGTTGCTGCTGTTTACCTTCATTGCTAATCATGATGTCTCTGAAAAGGAAACATTTCAGTTACACTGCCAAATTTAAACTTGAAGTGGTGGACAGAATTGAGGATATGATCGTGTCACTGAGCGATAGTTTTGAGGTCGGAACACAATCGTGCAGCAACATACGGAAAGCCTCTGTGTTGCAATCTAAAACGTAAACAAATCCGTCGGTAAATTCCGCGGGAGAATTCACGGGTTTTTTATTGGCCCACATATAAGACGATCTCTCAACTCTGAAAGCAGGAATTCCTCCAAAAACTTTCGACTTATACGCGAGTACATACGGTATTTCTACGACTTGTTCTGTATCAGCCTTTCGTTATTGGCAAGGTGTAATGCAATACTCTGGAGTTGCATCGGCGTGAACTATGGATGCCACACCCTTTATCTGTCCGGAGATAAAAAATATAAAACAGTTACCTTTAAAAATGAATTTCTTCATTTAATAAATTCGTTTTTTTTTTCTCTTACTTCTTCGGACTCATTGTGTTTCTGGAACGTGGAAAGAGCGATGTATTTATTTATTTATGTGACCGACTTTTCTGTCGGAAATTCCACTTCTGGTTCAACATCTATGATGTGCGGCTTATACGGCGATTTTTTTTCCCTGAATGTCACAGTCTGTGGATTATACGAAAGATTTTTTTTTTTTTATGTGAATTTCGTGGTCTGCGGATAATACGACGAAAATTACAGGTAATATGCCGTAAGTGTCATCGTAAAAGAGTTTGCGCTTGCTATCGATTCCCCACGCACTTTTCCGTGTGACAGGAGAAAGGTTACTTTAGCCAAAACTTTTCCTACTGCAGTTGAGGCAGTGCTATTCACTTTGCATTGTTGGTGAATTATAAGACGTTGTACTGTCGGAAATCACTTTTTCGAGCCCCGTTCGAAGTGCAATAACGATCAACTTGTCGCAACGCGTGGTCCCGTGATGACGGATGTTTATATTTCTTGCGGACTTTTGCCGCGCGGGAGAACGAAGTGCGATGTTTTATTACTAGAAGCTCTTCCCAAACATTTTTTTTTCTCAAACAAACAGCCACAATCGCAAAACTCCGTGAATTACGAATCCCCATCTTTTTCCAAACTCATGTTAGCAGAGGATGACTTTATTGACAGCGTGTTCCTCAGACTAATAGACGTGCTTTTTCCTACTGCGTGAAATTGTTTTCTAAGGTTTTTTGAAATGGCTTGTAGTGAGAGTGAAAGTTTGCCAAGTGATGGTGATGATTTTGAATCATCTGAGAGTGATATTGGCCAAGCAACATCAAGCCAAAAACTGGCCACCGTGCCACGCACACTATATCTTCTTCAGAAGGTGAAGATTTTCATAGTGAATCTTCAGATCATGAAAGTTCTGAAAGTGAATGGGAGGATGTTAATAGAGAGAAGTGATGAACAACCTCAGCATCTTTTTGATTATCATGAAATGCAGGGGCCCAAACATGCTCCTGCAACTGATGTGGCACCTATTGCATATTTTTACTTGTTTTTTACCAATTTCATCCTTGGAATTATCGTTTCTGAAACAAATAAATATGCAAAGAGGTTTCTCCAGGAACATCCAAATCTTTCTCCCAAATCTTGAGCAAGGAAATGGAAAATGTTACAAATGCTGAAATAAAGGTTTCCTTGCGTGCCTTCTAATATGAGAGTAATCAGTAGCCCATGTAGGACGAGGTGATTGCCGAAGGCATATCCAGTCAAAACAAACACCTGGATTGTGTAAAATTAAAGACTCGATCAAAGCCTTTGGATAATTTTTTTGCAAAAAAGAATGAAAATAGCGTGATAAACGCTGAATTGCTGTTTACTACAATCGTTGTGGAGCATAACCTACCTTTAGCAAGCTGTGATCATGCTGGTCGCTTCTTTCATGCTATGTTCCCAGACTCTGATATTGATGAAGCTGGATATCCTTGAGCTGATGTGGCATGGAATGAAATATCTAAGATGAAGGATTCATCTGGCCTTCCCAAGTATTCTGCATTGCCTAAACTAATGTTGGCAATATTGACTATCCCTCACAGCAATTCCTCTACATAGAAAATATTTAGTATAGTAAGGAAAAACCTCACATACTTTTGCCCAACAATGAGCACCAAAACATTAAGTGCCCTTCTTGTACAGAAAAGTAAAGCATTTTCCTCAGGTGAGCTGTGTTATAAAAAGTTTTCTGAAAAAGAATATACCACTGCAAAACAAGCAACAAGGGAGTTTTTATGTCAGCAATGACATGAGGTGAGTACAATATTGATAATTTAATTTCATATTTTTTTGTGAGGATAGAGTAAACATACAAAGTTATTACACATTTCACGCATTAATTTCTCATGAAATACCCATTCCACGCGTTAACGATGAGGCTTCGTATGGTGATTACCGATAGGCACCTCATACAAGTATTACAGGTTACACAGTAATACTATAATATTGTCCTTAACTTTAAAAAAAAAATGGTGTGTTACATTACTGAAACATTACTGAAAAATCCCCTTTTGATTACTGATATGTTCTGCTAGAGGTTGGCACCTCTGAAATAGCATAGATTCGATGTTCTCATTGTCAAGTGCAAGAACTAACTTTAGCTAAAATAATTACAATTTTGATTTTTTAATGTCAGCAGTATTTTCCCTGATTGCTAGAAATTGTTGGGATAGTACTGGCACACGTTTTTCCTCAGACGCAGAAATGCTGTCACGATTTCCGTTCTCTCTCTCTCTTCTTTTTTTTTTATTTTTTAATAGCTGTTTTAGTTTGCTTTGTCTTTAAAGATTCTAAGTGAATTCCAATTGAAAATACAAATTGTTAGATCAATTTGATAGAACCGCTCTAACAAAATGTTAAGAGACTGTCAGACACTCTCCATTTTTATCATTCCCATTAGACGTCAACTTCAGCAAAAGTTTCAGTGTTCTTTATTATTTATATAAAATAAGCACTTAAAGGATTTAAAGCTTCAGCATTGTATCATTTCAGGGCAATTTATTCTCTTCAGTCACAATTCTCCCAGCTTGCATTATTAAACCTAACTGGAACTCTAAATGTTGTGAGTCGTTTAAAATGTTATTTATATACTTGTGTGCACTTAAAATACATATAAATCAGTTATATAATTTCACCTAATTGACTGAAATATTTCATTATATGTAGAATTTAAAATAAGTCTTTGTTCAAATATTATTTAAAACATGTAAATACATGGTTTGCCACCTCGGTGGTGCAGTGGTCTAAGCTCTGGCTTGTGACTATTCGTCAAAGTGAACCTAGATTCAAGTCCCAGATGAGGTATGGGTGGTGTGTTTATCTTACGGCACTGGCTGTCCTTCTTCGTGAAGCCAATGGTCCTAAATTAGGGATGGACGGATGACTGCTTATAAGCCCAACAAGTTGCTCATGGTGGTTGTTAAACCTGAAACAAAAAAATGAGACATGATTTTGTTAAATATTATGTAAAATTTATGTTAAATACACTAATTTTTGTAACTATAAAGTAATTAGTGAAAATGAAAGTTATTTATCCTTTATATTCCATATTTTCTGTTTATCTTTATGGACTGTATAATCGGGACGTTCATTATGTGGTGTCTTTTTAATTCTCCCTCATATGTGAGATGACATAACATTATCAGTATTAATTTCAGGTTACAAGCAATTATTTGCAATTACAGCCTGTCTAGAATTTGATAAATCTTGCTTTCAATACATTACATTATTCCTTAGTTCTCTAAAAATTATCAAAACTGAATTTAAAAAATTGCCTGTAGACATTACGGTTTTATTCGATTTCTGCAGATAGTTTGCTTCATATTTTGTAACATGGAACAATTAGGCACAGTGGCCTGGTACACTTTTGCTTGGAGAAACACATCACAAGAGAACCACTTAAACAATGGATCAAAGCCCTTTGTTGGTTGATTCTCTTTCGACATTTCTCTGAGCAGGAGCCCATTTGTTCATTAAGCTTATCTACACTGTGCTATAGAAGAAAGGAAAAGGAAAACAAACTATTCAACATACAGATTTTTTCTTACATATGAACTGTTTCTACAGGAATGTATTAACAAATTCTGCAGTATACCACTTAGGTTCAGAAAAGATCATGGAATTATAATACCAAAAATAATATGCCTCATGCATTTAATTGTTATTAATAAAAAGCAGGTAATTGTATAAAGAACAGTTATTTAAAGAATTAACAAATGTATGCTTTCATAAGGAACGCAAGAATGTAAGGAAATGCAACAATTTTTCGCAATGTTATTTGATTTGCCGCTCTGGAAAAACTCTCAGAATTACCTGGAAAACCTGGAAAAGGCCGGGAATTTTTTTCTACTTTTGAGTGGGAACCCTGTTCTTGTGCCATAATGCCATGAACAGTAGACAGCAAAGCATTTGGGTGTAGAAAAGCAAAGCAACCACTGGGTTGTTACTATGAAACAAATTTGCACTCATATAAGTTGTGTTAACTAACACCTGTGAGATAAGCTCGACTGTCAAAGAAGATATGTGTATTTGTTAAAGCATTCTTATTTGGTGAAGATCTTGCTTTTTCATAGCTGACACCTATGAAAAAAATAATAATTTTTTTCCTGTCATAAGAGCTTGAATGAATATTTGGTATGTTATTAATTTGTAGTTTTTAGTCAAGAGCTCTCCTCAGAACTGTAGTTTTCTGTAAAGGATAAACTGAGGTCCCTGTAGAATATCAAGATTTCAGTGACAGCATACTAGGGTAACTCTGGCTGTATGTGTTGAGAGAGAGAGAGAATATCCTGTTCAAATTCAAATTAATACATTTTAATTGTGAGGCTTATTTAAATAGGTAGGAGAGATTGCCAATAGAGTTGAAATTTCAGTGTCACAGTTTTCACAGTAGATGTGGCTGGCTAGACAGAATTTTATATAATTTATGTGAGTGCATCTTAAAGTTTCATATTTATTGGTGGTAAATTTTATTTATGTTAAATACTCAAGTAAGAATTGAGGGAAATCTGTGAAACTTATATTTCCTTAGGATTGATTACCTTTGAAAGCAACAGATCTTAATAACTTTAACATTCAGAGTCCTCTTGTTTATCTAGCTTGAGTTACTGGATAATGATCACGAGGTAAGGCATAAATTAAATTTGGCACTTTCAGAGTCATCTGGCTTGAGATACTGGATAATGATTACAAGGAAAATTCATACTTTTTACACCACAGCTCAAAGCTATAGAATTATGTTTTACACCACAGACTTACCTCCTCACAATCGCAAAAAATTCATATTTTTTACAGCACAGCTCAAAGCTTTTAAATAGTTCTGAGCTGTACTGAATTTAGTATTTGGTACACAGTTTTAGGAACCTTTGATTTCAAATAAAAATTCAGGTTATTTCAAATGTAGTGGGTAAAGAGCACACCAGTATGGGAGAAGTTCTTCTTTACAGAGCATAGCTTTCTTAATAACACTGGCTATGTATTTGGTTCATGCCTGTCTGTCATATTCAGTTACTAAAATTTAAGCTTTCTTTATAACACTAGCATGCCTGTCTTTTTCATTTCTAGTCACTGAAATTCAAATTTGCTATGTTTCACCAAAACTCATTTGCAGGTGTGATTTGGTAATGAATGAACACTGCAAAAGTAGACTCATCCAAATTGGAAATGTGTGTTATATGCTTCTACAAAACATGTGTTGTTCATTTTAGGTAGTCTTCCTCCATTAACAGTTCATGAAAAAAATGGTTTAACAGTTGTGATCCACTTTGGTAAAAACATTCCACGTCCAGATGTAACTGTGATGGTAGTATCAACAATGAGCAAAAACTCTAGTCCTGTGAAAAATGTCAGTTTCCAAGCAGCAGTTCCAAAGGTAATATTTAGTGTTTTTACATTATGTATGACCAGAACTTTTGCCTGTTATATCTGTTACCTGCTTGTTGTGTTCAGATGATCATACAGTATGCAAAATACAGCTTCTGATATTTACATATTATACAGTTGGTGGTGATACTGTCTGTATTTGTCAGAGCTAAGAAATTAATGCCTGAAATATGGTGTCAGTCATGTAGTCAATAAGCTTCTCTGCCTGTAATATCTAGTCTTTCATGGGTTTTCCACTGACAATTAATTGAATGAAGTCAGTTTCAGTGGTGTTTCATCTATATCATGGAACTTGGTGTGCTGAAATGCAGCCATTACAACTGTAAAAAAAAGGGAGGGGTGAAGCTTATAGGGATAAATGGGAAGTAAATCCCTGAAAGAAATAATTCTTCACGTTTACATGTAAAGCACATTTGCAACATTGCTGGCAATTAAGTACCGTAAGTTTTTACTGTATTCGTGTAGCCTTCCTTCAAAAAATTTCAAGATTGCATTGCCCTGGAACAGGAATCAAACCCATGTCTCCTGATTTTTGTTTGAGCATACTACCATTACACCACCCAGCACAATGACCTTTTCACTTGAATGTAAATAAACCATTGATGCTACAAGGAAGCAGAAATTACTTTGACTACCACACATCCAAAGAGTTGTTCAGATTCCTAAACCACATCAGTTTAGCTTCAGTTGTGTGGAACTTTGTTGTCCTGGGTGGTGTAGCATGCTCAAATGTAAATCAGGAGATGCAGGTTTGATTAGTTTTCCAGGACAATGTAATTTTCAAAGTTTTCTGAAAGAAGGATGCATGAATACAGTAAAAATACATGTACAGTATTTATATCCTAACGATGTTGCTTATATGAAGCTTAGTTGGCATTTCAGAAACTGAACCATAACTGTGTCGTATACAATTGGGAAATGAATTTCTCCAAAGAAATAATTCTTCATAAATACATGGTAAGCATTGTAAAGCTGTTATTGGCATCCGATTTCCAGTCGAGTATGCTAGTCATTACACTACCCAGGACAAGGAAAGTTCAAGCAACTGAACATAGATATCTGAGAACCTTTAGATTTGTGGCTAGTCTAAGCTATTCCTGCCCCATCATTGCATCTCATGACCTTTCCTCGCATCCTACTTTCATCACTGGAATTTGGAACCTACAGTAGTAGCCAAAATTGTGGAAACCTTTTGAAAAAAGTGTATTTTTGAGGTTTGATGGCTCATAATACCACTTTTCTTTTTTTTAGAGTAAGACCGTAAAATTTTATATCAGTGGAAAAATAATTTCATCAAGAATGTAATGCAACAAAGTTTGTTCAATTATCTGTATTCTATGAAAAGTTATAGCAAGATAACAAGAAAAAGGAAGCACAACTTGCTTAGGTTGATATGAAGTAGCTTTCCTTCATTTGAATATAGCCAATAAGCATGAGTGTTTAGAGAACCAATCAAGTGTCATCTTGTTTTGGCAATGAGCCAATCAGGTCACAGTAGGATTTAGCTGTTCACATCATGTTTTGGAGCTGAAAGGAGGGCATTTGTCAGTGTGTTGTATGATTGCTAACAAGTTTTTTTTTTATCTGTGTGTGTGTGTGTGTGTGTGTGTGTGTGTGTGTGTTCTTTCATTTAGTGAGCTTATAAAACGTAATAAAATTAAAGAAATGGCGCAAAGAGTTGACTGATCACCCAGAAAGTGATGTAAAATAGTGCTATTAAGTGAACAAGGCTTCAGTTATGAAGAAATTAGAAGAAAAATTGGTGGAAACTTAACCAAAGGTGGCATTTCTAAATTTTTGAAGAGGTATAAGAAGACTCAGTCACTACAAAACCAGACTGGTAAAGGCAGGAAAAGGTGCACAACGGCAAGTGATGATAGAAGAATTAAGAGACTGTCTAGGTGACAGAAGAAAATCATCTGGGTGTATACTAGGTGAAATGGCACAATGCAATGTGAAGTTGAGTGCAAGGACTGTTCAGCACAGACTGCAGGAATTTGGTCTAAAAGCTAGAATTTCACGAAAAAAGCCATTTTTATCTCTCAAAGGTTGAAAAGATTAAACTGGGCTAAAACCCATGTTAACTGGACAGCGAAACAATGGGACAGTGTTATTTGGAGTGATGAGACCAAAAGCTCCCTGTTTGATAGTGATGGCATAAAATACATAAGGAGAAGAATCAGAGAAGATTTGCATCCTGATTGCATTACATGTACTGTGAAACACCCAGCTAGTGTTATGATCTGGGGCTGTATAACATCGAAAGGTGTGGGCAGAGTTTTCGTGATTAATGGGAATATAAATGGCCAAAAATACATTAATGAAATACTTGAGCCCAAACTGAAGCCTTCCGCACATAATCTTTTCCAAGATAATGAAGCATTTATATTTAAACAGGATTTAGCTCCATGTCATGTTGCTGCTGTGTGCAAAAAGTGGTTTCAAGTTACTTATATTCCACTGCTGGAATGGCCTAGGAATAGCCCAGACCTTAACCCCATCGAAACTCTATGGAGCCTACTAAAGAAACTTGTTAGTCAGAAGCAACCCAGCAATAAAACCCAATTAATAGAAGCAATAATTCAATCTTGATTTCACATTATAACAGCTGCAGAACTAAAAAACTTGGTTCACTCCAGGGTAAGGCATTGTAAGGCCGTAATTAACGCTAAAGGTTACCCAACTAAGTATTAACTGACGTGAGATTTTTGTATATCTCATTTTTTCTATGTGTTTCACTTTTCTTCTTTATAACTGCTGTTCTAATACAAAATCCTTCATAAAAGTTATTGCATTACATTCTTGATGAAATTATCTTTCCATTGATATATAATTTTATGGTATTACTCAAAGAAAGAGTGATGTTATGAGCCATCAAACCTTAAAAATACACTGATTCCAAAAGGTTTCCACAATTTTGGCCACTACTGTACATCCGACCCTGGATGTGAGGAAAGGTCGTGAGATGCAACGATGGAGCAGGAATAGCTTCGACTATTACAAATCTGAAGGTTCTCAGATATCTACGTTCAGTTGCTTGGAATTTCCTTGTTCTGGGTAGTGTAATGACTAGCATGCTCGATCGGAAATTGGGAGGTGAGGGTTCGATGCCCGCTCCAGGACGAAAAATTTTAAGTTTTCTGAAGGAAGTGATTACGTGGAATACAGTGAAAATATGCCAATAATAGGGTTGAACCATAACTGTGCACATGGATGCAGGCATGCATGAACAAAAGCATGATTGTGCATAAAATTTGTTTAGTTCTGGTTCACAAGAAACTTTCTCCATCTCCTTCAGGCCATTGATTGCACAATTTTCTGCCTTTAACATATTGCTGTTTTTTTCACTAATGATTCATTTTTCAACTTGAGCTAACCTTGTTGTAGGTCTATCACTTGGTCTGCAACCTGACACCACAGAGTATATATGTGTAGGAGGGGTGATAAAAAAGAAGCATCTTTTGAAAACTTGTAACTCGCTAGTGAAAAAAAAAATTAATGTTAGGTGATCCTTATAACATGTAAAAAAAACTTGGTCATGTAGGTCAACATCCTGGTGCTGCTCCAGGAGCCTAAGTGACACAACTTCTGTCTGGAGTATGTGAAACCATTCATCCTGTTTAAAGATGATAAAGTGTGAACTTATGGGAAATTATTATTATTATTATTTCTGCCTTTTACAGTTTACAAGTTTTAAGCTCAAACAGGTAGTCTCTAAAACTGTTCACCAGAACAGTACATCACATGCTATAATGGTATTCCTAAATGTTGACTTTCTGTGCTCAGCAGTGAGCTGAGATGGGATGGATTGCAGAGTTGTTTACATTTTGACCAATTTGGGAGAGTGATAGCAAGCTACTGCTCCACTCCCCACCCTCCCATGCATTGCCATGCCCTGCTGACTTGTATCAAACAATGCTGCTATCACCCTGTTGCTATGTCAGCTTCCAGGGCAGCCAGTATCCATGTGAATGGGTCTGAGGATCTGAAGTAGCATCTTATCAAAATGTGGGGTACATTTGTTGTGATCTCTAAGTGATTTTGACTTGCATTTTTGGTGTGTGATGTGTTTCAGAATTATCTGAGAGCAAAACAAGAAGGTCTAGAAGGGGTGTCTCTGTGAGCTGTTATTATGGTGCCAAGCATGAGCTTTGGAAATGGCCACTTTCTGCTTACACGGAAGTGATGAGACATTATCTGTTTGTGCAGCAAGACATAAAATCTAATTACAATAACATCAACTGTGCTGTCAGGAGCATTACTAGTGTTAAAACTGCTCATATTGAGAAAATGTGCAATGTGCAGCATTACTGGTGCTGACACAGAGTGCATTGTGAAGATGATCATAGCATGAAACAACAATTTCTTGTTATGATAAAAGCAATGTGAAAAGGCACTGGTCCAGAGAAATTTCCAGATTACTCAAAAAGCACAATTTTTGACATCTGCAGTTGTAAGTTCAAGACGATGGAGAACTGCAAGTGCAAAGCATCCCAGAAAGCACCTGCAATTGATATGCTCTTCTTACATGATCAACATACAGATTGGAAAATACTGATCAGAGATGTTGATATCCAGACTATGAAAAGGCTACAGAAAAGGAAGGAAAGAAAAGATGCTGAAAGTCAGAGGAAGTCCTAGAGCACTGGAAGAATGAAGACTGTCAGCTAAGCTGAATTATCAAGTTTTTCGCTAGCTAACAGCCGAGATGGAATGATGGACAGCTATTTTAAAGCTGGACAGTGCTTGAAGGGTCCTTCAGCAAAAGGCCCTAAGTTTAGCACTGTCATAAAGGCCTGCATAGGTACTGCTCTGCTGAAACTCTGGTCTTGAGATCTCAACGTTTCAGTTTTGCTCTTCATGTAGTTCTCGTAAAAACAACCTCTCACATCCTGGTTTGAGATGCTCCTGGTCAGTTCCTAACAAAGTGTACTTTGTTTCTGTGGAGATGTAAGGTCGAATTACCATTCTTAATATCAAAGCTGTAATGCAGTTTGTTTTTTAAACTGTCAAAGCAAATGAAAATGCCAAATCTGAAAAATCACGTTCATGGCACATCTCTCATCATTGTTCACTGATTAGATTAATGGATCTAAATTAATGGAATTCAGTGTTTCGCAAGAGTTAATCGAAAAAAACTTTGCCAAAATATTTTTATCTGATGTGTGGCACGAGACTATTAAGGTGAGCAAAAGAAAAAAAAATTCTTCAATGGTTAGCAGTAGAGAAGAGGAGCTAAAACTGATGTTACTGATGAATTAAAATGGTCTATGAAATTCCTTAAGGTTGTATACAAATCACTGTTGCAATTTTTTTTCATAAATTCTAGTCGCTCTGTTCATGAATTAAAGATGAACCAAAGATATTTTTATACACATGATAAGTTTGTTATTGACAGCTCTTTTTCTTTTTGGGGGAGGAGAGTGGGGCAGTGTTGGAGGTTGAGTTACAACACTTTCTTTTTACTTGCTATGAATATTTATTGGTGTTTGAAGTCATGGGGCAATTTTATTATTTGGGAAACATTTGAACCTTGAAGTAGAAGTTCTTTCAATTTCTGTGAGATTTATGTATTGCACCATTAAAGGAACTTTGTTTAGGGTGATTTTTTTTCATCTTAAATGTCCAAATTATAGCATGATGGAAAATAATTACTATTTAGTTTTCAAAACACACAGTAGCCTTAAGAGCTTTAGTTGGGAACATAGATGTGCCATCACCACCTGCCATCCGCACAAAGTAGTCAGAAAATGTGAAAATTCTATTTTACTGGATAGGGAAGCTGAACTTCACTTTCCAAATTTCTTCTAAGTGTGCTAGACATTTTGACCTGCATGCCTGTCACCAAGATGAATGGTAGTAGCTATTATGGTAAGGCAAGTGTCTTTACTAGTACTTTCTAGCTGGTGATACAGCTTCAGATATTCCAGTTGTTTGGCATGCAGTGCTCTGAGTGGTGTAATGTCTTCCATACTCCAGCAGAATTTAGGAGTATAATAGATGCATTCAGTTGCATTATGCTTTTGCATGATGCAACTGAACAACTCCTAGTAGGAATGTGCATGATGCAATTTTCAAGTTTTTTGAGTAGTTCACATGGATGATAATTGATGGTGACATTTCTATGCTGAACACTAACATAGAGATTTTTTTTAGAATTTAATTACAAGAATCAGTAAATTTAATTTTAAAACTAAATGCATGTAATTTATTCACTACATTTTGCATTGATACTTTTTTTATTGTTAACACCCCTACTTTTTTTGTGTGCATTCTTCTCACAGTTACTTGAATGTAATGGAAATGAAACTTCATGGGTTTTGTATGTTGTCAGTGTTTTTATGTTGTATCAAAGTTAAAAAATTCAGCATCATTCCAATGGAGGGATTGCTAGTTCTAGAATAAAACCAGTTAGAACTGGTATTCTTATCAAAACAAGTCCATTGTGTTAATTTTATTTATCACACTCGGAACCATATTTTTACTACAAGTTCTGTTGGGTTTTTTTTTTTTTGGTTTTTTTCCCCTCCTTTAGCAGCATAACGTCTGCTACTCATTGTTTAGGAAGGCTGGGAAAATAGAACGTGATAATATATAATATTTCCTTTGTTACACAATATACTCCAATGAGCATGTGATAATCATTGGTGTATATTGTGGTTAAGAAATATCATGGATTAATGTGATAATCCATGATATTTCCTTTAGCCACAATATACACCAATGAGCCATTACATTATGACCTCCCCATCCTAGAGAAATGAGTGCGCATGGAGACCGAATGGTGTTGCAGGTGATGTTCACACAGCAGTATATGTATAACCTGAGGACCGGCTTTCAGTTAGTAGAGTGTTCAGTCAGAATGGGAAAAGCTGCTGATTTATCAAAGTTTGATAAAGGACAAATTGTGATGCCACGGCACCTTGGAACTAAGATCTCGGAAACGGTGCTACTTTTGGGTTGTTAACATGCTGCTGTAGTGAGTACATGTCAAAAGTGGTGCAAAGATGGCCAAACAGCAAACCGTCGTCTAGCCGTGTGTTGTCTGCAGCTCATCGATGCCAGAGGGGAGCGGAGACTGTAGCACATTGTTCACAGCGACCACAGGGCCACAGTGCAACAAATCACCTGTAGCTACAACAGTGGTGATCAGGGCAATGTGTCACAACACACAGTTCATCGCAGCCTTCTGCACATGGGCCTGTGTTGCCAAAGACATTTTCACTGCACGTTATCACCAACAACGCATGAAATGGGCCCAAGATCGAGATTGGACCATGGATGATTGGAAGAAAGTGGCCTGGTCTGGCGAATCAAGATTCCTGGTGCATCATGTAGACAGCCAAGCGTGGATACGCCGATTAACAACTGAGGAGGCTATGGCACCTGGATGCACTGTTGAGTGGAAACAGGCTGGTGGTAGCGGTGTTATGCTGTGGGCGATGTTTTCTTGGGGCACTTTAGGCCCCATTATCCCAATAGCACAATCCCTGACAGCTGTCAGGTATCTGAACACCATTACAGACCAAGTTCACCCAATCATGGCAACTGTGTTCCCTGCTGTTGATGGACATTAACATCACGATAATGCGCCATGCCACACTGCCTAGAATCATCAAGGAGTAGTTCGAGGAACATGTTGATGACTTTCTGTTAATGCCCGGGCCTCCAAATTCACCTGACATGAATCTAATCAAACATTTGTGGTTCGACTTGGTAAAGCGGGTTTGCACTAAATCACACACCCCCTCCACCCACCCCTCCACCCACCCCCACCCCCAAAATGTACAGGAACTGAAGGATCTGCTATAGACATTATGGTACCAGATACCCCAGGGTACCTATCGCCACCTCATCGAATCGATGCCTCGCCGAGTGGCCACTGTTTTGCGGGCTAAAGGGGATCCTACAGCTTATTAGGTTGGTGGTCATAGTGTAATGTCTCATCGGTGTATACCATTATTTTCTTTAATTACTGGGATGGAATAACATGTCATTAGGGGTTTTTTTGGGGGGGGGTTAATGTAAAAGAACTTAGAGATCATGCATTGTTTCCAAACTGAAACACCCACCAATACTGAATTGTAATGTGCCAGATGTTGTGTTGAGCTGGTTCAGGTTATTAGTCATTTTGACATTTTATGAAAATTTTGGTTTTGAAAAGCAGTACTATTCTATTTATCAAAAATTATAAATATATGTATGTTAGATATTTGCTTTAATCTTTGTTTTTCACATATATGCTAAAGTACTTGAGTACTTTGTGTCTTCCATTATATTTTATAGTCAATGAAAATTAGACTACAACCTCCATCTGCAACAGACTTACCTCCTCACAATCCCATCTTACCTCCAGCTGCAATAACACAAGTCATGCTTCTTGCAAATCCTCTGAAGGTTGGTATAGCTTAAACTAGCATGAAGGTTATATATCTGTTAATTCTGCTGTTTTTGTTTGTTTGTATTTTAAATTTATGAATGCAGTCTGGTTTCTGTGTTCATATAACTGAACAAAATAAAGTAGCTCATCAAAAATAGAAGCGGTAATTTGTTCTTCCTTCATGGTAAAATAAAATTATCAACAGAAAAATTGCAAAAGCGTTTAGCTCCAAAGTGTGAAATAAAAATTTGTTAATCTACATAATATATTCGTTTTCAAAGTTGCGGTAGTTAGTGCAGAAAAGATAACTTATAATAGCAGAAAACTTAGTTTTATTAATTTTGAAGTTTATTTAAGGAAATCTCATGCAGTGAACAAATTTGATACATTATAAACCATATGCACAACACCTACAATCACATTATATCACAATGTACAAAAATAAACAATATGTGTATGTGTTTTAAACATTTTTGATAATCTGGCAGTGCTGTCCACAGTACTTCATTTTGTTATACAAACTGCATCAAGCTGGAAACTACTTGTAGAATCACAGTTATGATAGGCAAGGCTATTGGCCTTTCCTCTATCATAAATGTGACTTGAACTGCATTCATTACATAATAATAGTTTTAATCTAGCCACAGTGTATCAAAATGGGGCATCTAGATCAAACACCAACTGACGCATTAGTCTTTTTAAGCATTACCACCATCAGTTTCAACCCATTGCTACTTTGTGCCTAGCTGCTGAAGTGTATTTTATTGCTGAATCATCAATTAAGGAAGTTGACTGTTTAGGTAATTACATTAGGTGAGCTTATAACTTCTTTTTCTGAACAAGAAACCATATACTCCTCTAACTCAACTTTTCCTTACTTTTCTTTTTATTTTTATTGTCCTATCAGGGCAACCTGTTCCCACTTCTAAATTTTATTTTTACCCCTCACAAGACTCATTGGGCTACAGGAAAGAGGGACTGAACCTTGTCAGGAATCCATGATTTGATTCGAACTAAGGAAGTAGTGAGGCAAAGTTTAAAGTATTACAGCACTTCATTAGCTTTATATTTTACAATGTTAAATACTGACTAGGTATACTCTCATTTAGAAATTCATATTTAGGTCAACCATGTTCACATTAAGTTAAGTTATAATGTAAGTGGTTCATCTCCATCAAGAAAATAGACCTTCCATTTAATCTTCTTGAGTTTGACCAAGAGTTACAAATGTGCCAAAAAAGTTAGGACGGAATGCAGGCTGATTGCCCTTGCTGGTTTATACATTACACCCCTAAATTTCAGCCTGCAGATATTCGATTAATGTGGAAACTAAATCCACTTTACAATGGTACAATTTTTAAATACAGCAGATGGTAAAAATATGTAGCATGTGCTTTAATGTGCATAGAGATTTGAAAATAATGAGTATGTTTCTGTGTGTGTTTTTATAAATGACAATTATGATTGAGTTTTTACATACATAAGAATCTTTCACAGATTTTCAGAATTCCTCCTTTTTTGTCATCATTTTGGTCATTCTCAAAATCAATGCGAAACTGAAGATAATTTTTTTTGGGGGGAACGGGTCGTTTTCTTCTTGAGAATGGTATTTGATGTTCCAAAACTTTTGAAAATGGAAGTTAAATGGAGTGAAAAAAAATTTCCCATTATCGTAATTTTTTCTTGTGATGTTGCAACTGTCCAGTATTGTTAAATGTAATTTTATTGCATAAATGTTTGTTTTTCAGCTTGAAACTGTGGACAATAATTTGCAAAAACGGATATTAGATGGTGCGAAAATTTCCCTGTATTTTACATGCATGAGATTCTACCACAAATTTGTGGAATTTTGCCTTTCCCATTATTTTGGTCATTCATGAGATTGATGCGCAACTGTGAACAGAAATTGGGGAGGGGGAGGGGGTTGGGTAAGGGGTTTCTGTCAGAGGATGGAATTCCATCTTTCAAAACTTTTAAAAACAGGAGGTCGATGGAGTGAAGATTTCTTATGTAATCATACTTTTTTTCCTTGTAATGTTTCTTCTGCTCAGTATGGTTAAATACCATTGTATTCCATAAATATCTGTATTTCAGCTTTAAAATAGAGGGGCAAAATTTCCAAAAATGGAAGTCAAACAGATCAAAGATTTCTCCTGCAATCATACTTTTATCTCCCATCCCGTTGTTCCCACTCTTCTGTGTTGTTGTTAAATGTTATCTCAACCCCCCCCCCCATAAGTGTTTACATTTAAGTTTAATGGGGAGGTGGATTCCGAAAATGGAAGTGTTGAAGAAGTTGGAAAATTTGTTTGAATTGATGCAGGTGTCCAAAAGTTTTCATATTCTGAAAGTTACACCATTTAGTTGCTTTTATACTATGCATTCATCATCCTCAGGCTGAAAGTTCTATCAGCATGTTGGATGAAATTAATGTCATCAGAGGGCATAAAAAAAGGAAGCAACAATGAAGAAATGACAAGAGTAAGTTGTTTCCACGCGCTTGAAAGAAATGGCGTAGACGTCATGTCATTGACAAGTCGTGAAGAATTCCGGTATATGTGGAAGGCTTCTAATACATTAAGCTTGTTAGTCGAATCAGGTTTGTCAATAAGAATAGCGTTTCCAAACAAAAATTTATGGTTATTTTCGTGACAATGTTGGGCTATTGATGACTTCTTCAGTTCATAGTTCCGTACGTAAGTTTTGTGCTCCTTCACACGGAAACTTAAAGCCCTGCGGGTCTGTCCTATATATGAAAGTCCACATTCACAAGGTATCTGATAAATTCCCCAGGAATTTATGTCTTGGACGTAGTCTTTTGATCCGTAAAAATTCATCTTGTTTATGGGTTTGAAAATCACTTTGAAATTAAAATTTTTGAGAATTTTTGAAATTCTGAAGCAAATCTGAGGAGCAAATGGGATAACCGCCCAATTCGTTCGTACTGGGAGGTCTACTGGCGTGAGCGAGCAGACGGGCTTCGGTTTCCTAAATTTTTGGACCACTTTTTCTATCACGGAAGAGCTATATCCTCTGTGTACTGCAGTTCGTTTAAGAAAAGCAAGCTCTTTCTGTAAGGAATCCTCAGTTGAGCATATATGTACTGCACGATATACGTATGTGTAGAAAGCAGACATTTTTTGTTTCCATGGGTGATTTGATTTTGCATGTGGAGGTAAGGAAACAGCAAATGGCTTTCGATAAACTGTTGTACTAAAGGATCCTTCAGAGCGTGACACCAGGACATCTAGGAATGGTAAGCAGCCATTATTTTCAGTCTCACATGTGAACTGTATATGAGGATCAATTGAATTGATAAGTTCAACTAATTTAGGTAGTTCGGAATTCCTGCCTTTCCAGAGGACAAAGGTATCATCTACATGTCGAATCCACAGGTCGAATGTAACGAGCTGAAACAGTTTGTCCTCGAAATGACGCATGTAGATTTCGCATGAAACAGGCGACAGTGGGCTACCCATTGCAAGGCCTTCCGTCTGTTGAAAAAATCTTCCACGAAATAAGAAACTGTTTTGTTTGATACAAATTTCCACTAATCTCAAAATTTCTTCAACTTCCGGTTGGCTGAAATGATGATCAATGAGACTTGCTTTCAAAGATTCGAGGGCTCCATTTAGTGGAATACTTGTGAACATGGATTTCACATCGAAGGATAACATGAACTGATCGTTGTATGGATGCTGTTTAAGCACATTTACAAATTCAGTGGAATTTTTTACAGCAGTTTTGTTTGAAGAAGTCGTCATGGTGGACAGTTTCGAAGATAGAAATTTGGCCAACTTATGAGTAGCAGAGCCGATATTGCTGACGATTGGACGGAAAGGAACGCCAATCTTGTGTATCTTCAGAAGGGCATAGAAACGCGGACAACGGGCATACGAAGGTTTCAGATAATTTTTTGAGCTTTGGTTAAGAGTAACGCAACTTGTTACTACTTTCCGAACTTCTTTTAAATATTTTTCCGATGGATCTTTTTTAATTTCTTTATACGGTCCCTCGGAAATAAGTTTTTCGACCTCTGCCTCATAATGTTTTTTGTCCAGAATAACAACTTGTCCTCCTTTATCGGCTTTAGTAATGATGATATCAGGATTTGACTGTAATTCTTTTAAAGCTTTATATTCTTCCTTATTGAGATTGGGTTTGAATGATGGAAACGAATTCGACGTTATTACAAGGCTGACACAATGTCTAATCGTTTCTTTCTCATCAATGCTTAAATCGCTTTTTGTCAGGGAATCTTCAACTGACGCAACGATATTGGATACTGGTATTTTTTTTTGAAATTGCGAAATTTGATTTGAATGTTTACGCTCCATTCGTCCTGATGATGCCGAGCCAGACGCTCTGCGAAACTATAGTCGATGTTAATAAAACATTTAATTGTGAAAAAACGTTGATAATTTATTCTAAATGAACATCACAAGTGTGTAGTCTTGAATTATATATAAGAGTAAGTTATCAGCAGAAAGAAGAATTAACCAATGGATGCTGTGTAGCAGCAGAGTCAACAAACAGAAGGTAGTCCAAGTTCTTGTCACACATTTTTTACCCAGTTAAAAAGTTCAGCTTTTTTTGTCTTAATCGTTCTCGTATGTTATGCATGTCATTTTTTTATAGAAACAAGTTTTTCCATGTTTTCTTTATGAATGTATGCTCTTCTACATTGTATGACTTATTTCTAACCTCAAACTATTCATATTACATCATTAAATTCTCTCTGTGCCTGGATATGTTCATACTTCACTATTTTGATTTATCAAATGTTTAAAGTGACAGTTTTTGTTTTCTCATAGCTACAATTATTATACGTTTAATAATTTGTATTGCAGTCTTATTGTTATAGTATTCTCTGTTTTATTCCAGGAAAATGTTCGCTTCAAATATAAAGTAAACTACACTATAAATGATGATGACTACACGGACATAGGTGAAGTGGACAGCTTACTAGCGTCACGGTGACCTAGTAAAAACTGATGCATAGTTACACATTGTACTTCAGGATGTATTTATCATGGTTAATTGAAGTTGAATTTTAAATTTTATTTTATGTTGTAAAGTAATTCCTATGGTTTGCATACGTTTGTGTAATGTTTATGAGAAACAATCATGGCATTGTATTAGAGCAACTACATATCCACAAAGAGCTTTTTTCCAAAACTGCTACTCAGATCAGAATATTTCTATACTTTTTATAAGTAAGAATTATTAACAGCTGTCCTGAAAGAAGACCAAACTTACTTAGTTCCCATTTCAGAATGTGTTTTGTTTATTTCTGTAAATTTTCCTGTTTTTAGTTTTAGTTATTCATGAAATGCTTTTTGTTTTTAATAAATATTTGGGAACTGACTTATTTTATATGTTTAAAATGTACAATTTTTATATTCTATTTCTCAAATAATGCCCATATTCATGACTTAGATGTGAGCAATAAAGGTGATAATCTTTCTGTTGTAGATAACATGGAAGGGCAGGTTATAATGTTTCTGCTTATTTGGTGTGATCATATCGTTAGTGATTTTACATCCACCTAATTTTTTTTTAATTTTTACAGTCATTCATGGCCAAACCTTCCAAGTTCTTATTGTTTTGATGAAATTCTTAAGGGAATTAATTGTAACACTTGTAAAATAACTTATGTGCAATCTTGTGGTTCTCCCACCTTTTAGTTTTGCAAATTTTAACCATTTTTCAATTATGTTTTATGTGTTCATTCCAAACTTTATGAACAAAAGTGAAACACTATGCTAAAGATGCTTTTTTGTAAATGAAATATGCTGATAAAAAAAACACTTAAGTCCTTTCTTCAATAGCAGTTGTTCAACTCAGATATTTCTGAAGATCGTTTAACATTTTGTTCTGAATATGCTGCTGCAATATATAAATCCCAAGTTTTGTTTTGTAAATCCTTGTGTTTTTACATCTTAAGTTAGAAATTTGTTTTTGAAGAGTAAATTAAAGGGCAATCCCAAAGGCTTTTGTTCCCTCTGTAGAGTGAGAAAAATAAATTTGTTTGTCTTAGAGGCAAAGAACATTTATTTTTGCTACAATTGCATCATTCTGTGTCAAGTCAGCACAATACCATACCATTTACAGTCTAGTACTGTTGGGTTTTGATGGGAATTAGTAGACATGCCATTAATTTTGAAAATATTTACAAAATCCTGAAAACTTATTTCAATGCTTTATTGAAAGAAGAAGGAATATCTGAAAGGCACTGTGTGGGGTAGACTCTGGAGTGTGTATGAGATAGTATGGGTGACAGAGTGAAGTACATATCTTGATTGGGCTGTAAGCAAAAACCAAATTTCCAAGCTGGAAATTTTTCTATTAAATTAACTCATCTGAATAGTAGGGATCATACTTTATTTTGAAAGATTTTATCCAGTCGTAAGATTTAAAAAGCATCAATTTGATTTCCTCAAAATGCGGGCAATTGAACATCACAAAAATGTGGCTGATTTTTCAATTAATGTTTGTGATTTAAAAATTTAGACCAATTGGGTTAATGAAAAATATTTAAAAAGCCTTGCAAAGACTTAGAGGGGCAGCACTGCACGTTTATAGTTTGTGTCCTCCATGAACACACACACACACACACACACACACACACACACACACTCTCTCTCTCTCTCTCTCTCTCTCTCTCTCTCTCTCTCTCTCTCTCTCTCTCTCTCTCTCTCTCTCTCTCTCTCTCCACATACACACTCTGCAGGATCCCCCTCCCCTCCCAAGTAAGCCTCTGGATCTATCCATGACTTCTACACGTGCACCCTTTGTTACACGGAGGATGTCCAACCTGTATACGACTTTTTGTTATGTCCGTTGTAGTAAATCTCCATATCAACAGCAGCAATGGCATTCATGATCCATCCTCCCCCCGCTTTAGTTCCTTTAAATCACTCACCTTCCTTTGTTCTGTATACTTTGTCTTTGACAAATCCCCATTTAAAAAAATCCAGTTGAGTTATAGAGGTGAATGAGCTGGCCCCAGAATCAAATTACCCCAACCAATCCAGCATCCCTGGAACTTAGTGTCCAAGTAGTCATGACACTTGTTCCCTAGCAGGGAGAAAACTCCATCATGTTGAAAGATGAGAGGCTAAAGATCTTTGACTTGTGGCACAGCAAAATTTTACAGCATATCATGGTAGATATTTGTGTTAAGTTTTTTCATGAAGAAAAAGAAATAAATATTGTGGTTGTGCATAAGCCCACACCAAACATTAACTTTGGGGCTATCACAAACCTGAGTTTATGAGACATGTGGGTTTTCCAAACCCCATGTGTACATGCTATCTCTATTAACTGCTCCTGATAAATGCAATGTCAACTTCTCACCAAAAATTGCACTAACCAGCAAGTTTACCTAGGTGATCCAATGAGTTTCAGGCAAATTCAAAATGGTGGGGCTTATCATTCCTCCAAATGTTGAACAATCTGGACTTTGTATGCATATAACAGAAGTCACATCAGTGTTGTGCATGACAATCCCAGTTGTGCAGCAGCTTTTTGGGTTGACTTTATCTGGCTCTTAGAAAATGCTTTCCGTGCTTGTTCCACGTCGTGTTCTGGAACACTAAGATGTTCATTTCTTGGCTTGTCCAATACACTCCCAGTTTCTAGAATTTATCTTTCGAATGCTTAATTCATTTAGCATCAGGAGGATTCCTGCTGAAATCTGTACAAAATTTCCTTTGCATTTGAATTACTGATTCCATTCCAAAAAAACTACACCATGCAAATTGCTTTTTCCTACACATTCGCCATTGTAGCTATGAACAGGAAGAACAACTAGCACCATCTACACATGATGATAAATGACAAAACTTCAGATGTTTATCTTCCAGTTGCTGCAAATCTTATTTCTGTAAGTATTGTAGTTATTTTTTAATAATTTTCTGAAAAGAGGGCAAGACTTTTGAACCACCCTGTACTTTAATATTTTTTGCAGCAATCTGTCTGTGGTCCATTGCAAGGTTTTCTGCCATTCACTTCTTTCTTCCTTGATCATTACTGGAAAAATTTTGCATCTTTTATTTTTCATACAAATTTTGCTCAGTGAAATTATTTTTATGCAGCTGATAAGAGACTTTTCCAGTTTTTTTGCTGATTCTGTGGTTGTAATTCCCTATCAACCTTACAATATCATTAATAATCACAGCAGAATAATTTAAATTTGTTGTCTTCATGCCCTAAACTACACAGTTTTTGGGATCCAAATCAGAACCAATGGCTTAGATTTATCAAATTTTATTTTAAAGTTTTTCATGAGTCCTATTTAGCTGATGGAGGTTATACTGCACCTGTTTACTTTCTTAGAATTCACAGTAAGTCATCCACATATAGCAAACTGTAGATTTCAGAACCACATATCTCAACATTGAATACTAAATTGCCTTTTTTTACCTAGTTTTTTTTATGGAAATTAAGAAACAAGAATTTAAGAAATAAACACATTGCCGTAATATTGGGTTGATGCATAAGTTCATGGCATTTTATTTCACATGTTTTTCCCTGGTCAATAGTGATGGTGCAGATGGCCAATTGTATGTCAAAATGTAGCCAGTAATATTGTGTATCTAAATCATATTGCATTGTGTGATTGTGGCTAATGGTTTATTGGTTTTCAGGTCTGGAAGTATGGAGTGTCAAGTAGAGAGGAATGAGCATTTCTGACATCTGCTACTCTACGAGTTTAACAAGGGAACCACAGCTGCCAAGGCTACTCAACAAATTTGTGCTGTGTATGGGGAGGATGCTATTGCTCCGAGAACAGCCCACAAATGGTTTGAGCAGTTCCAAGATGGTAATTTCGACCTCAACAACTCTCCATGCTCAGATTGTCCATTTCACTTTGATGAGGATCATTTGAACCATCTCATTTGCTTGGATCCCTGTCAAACCACATGTGAATTGGCATCTGAGATGGACTGTGATCAGGCCACAGTGGTGCAACATCTGGAACGTATGAGAAAGGTCCAGAAATTGGGGTCTTGGGTGCCTCACACTCTCACCAAGGACAAGAATCAACATGTTGCCATATGTGGTTTGTTGCTCACTTGTAATCGTGAATGTTCTCTGCAACACAAACCCTTTCTGTCATGTATTATTACTGAAGATGAAAAGTGGTGCCTCTACGGGAATTTTAGGCATCAGAGGGAATGGTTAAGCCGAAACAAGACTCCCACACCACATCCAAAACATGACCTTCATCCTGTAGAAGTCGTGTTGTCTGGTGGGGCATGGAAAGCATTATTCACTGGAAAATGCTGCCGAGAAATCGGACCGTCAGTGCTGCACTCTATTGTGAGCAACTGCTCCATGTGGAGGGAACAATTCAGCAGAAACGGCCACATTAGTGCCATGGTGTCTTTCTCCAACATAATGCACACCCTCACAGTGCAAACATGACCAAAATGGCCATTCAGGACATGAAATGGGAGATCCTTCCACATCTGGCCTATTCTCTAGATGTCGCCCCTTCAGACTATCTATCACCTGTTCTGATCTCTGTCGAATGCACTCTATGTTATAACGTTCAACAAGGATGTTGATCTCCAGAATTTCCTTGATTTCTTCACAGCAAAATCTGCACGTTTTTTTAAGAATGGCATTGCAGACCTATCCAGATGTTGGGACACCATCATAAACAATAGGGGGGGGGGAGAATACATAGTTGATTGATTCCGTTTTCCCTTCTGATGTAATGCATTTCTGTAGTGCGATGAAAAAAACATCATGAACTTATGCATCAACCCAATACATCTATATGCATACTGAAACAATTCACATCTTTCCATCGGTTTCATGTGATGTCTCAGTGCCCATCAACTGAGAGTGTCATATGACTAGGCTTTGTGTCATTTCTTTCTTTTTGGTTTCTCCCAGTGCATGGTTGTTTATTATATAATCTAGGCTTGGTACTTGAAAGCATACAGAATTTTTTGTAGCCCTCCAAGAAACAATTACAGGAGAGTGTTTCTTGCCAGTGCATCAATTCGTGCACATGATGACACAGTACAGTATGGTATCATTTTGTTTAGATACTTGCATAAGAAATTAATGAAATAATTTGCTTTAATGTATTTGTTTAAACATTAGGCATTTTAACACTATGACCATTATTAAGAAATTATTTGGACCATATGACTGAAATTTGTGGCTGTTAGGCATGAAGTGTGTGTGTAGGAATGCTTATATTAAATTTCATAAAATTTCAATCCTTCTGAAAATAATACATTGCATTATAGGAATTTAAACACACAGCTAGGCAGCCTGCAGGATAGGGTGCCTAACAGTATGTTGTTATCTAGTCAATACCAAATTTCTATGAGCCTTGATTATTCTGATTTTTAATTCATTAAATTTCACATGTGATTAAAAATTATATCCAAGATGTAACATGCAATAACATGGTGATTATTTGGATGCACTAACAATAAGAATTTCAAAATAAAGTACAAATTAGAAAAAAACTCAACTGAAGGTCACAAGAATATTTTTAAGTTGCTAAAAACTACCATTGTTTTTTTTTGTTTTTTGTTTTTTTTGTGTCTGAGAACATAATCTTGGTGAAACATCTAAAAATTACTGGATTTTTCAATTGTGTAAGAGAAATGCAAGCTCTCAAAGCATGTAAAGATTTCGTTGTGATTCATTATGTTATAAGCAACAAGTACTGTAAGAATCATGGTTTAGACAAGTAACATAATTGCAAATTAGATTACTTTGAAGGAGATTTATGCTTTTTGAGCAGCTGTTAACATGTAGGAGTGTCCTGAACTGATACAGAAGTTGTGTAGCTTTGTACTACATCAAAAGCAATTTTAATGAAAAAAACGTTGTTTGGTATACTAAATTATTTTAATTACTACTTAGGACTGTGTGTGTGTGTGTGTGTGTGTGTCTTGGGAATTTATGAGCACATTAGTGGTGGCTCATCACAAATTTTTTGTTTAGTTGTTTACCAGAATTGGCATCTTGCTCTTAAGGAGAGAGCTGATTCAAGAGAGTGAAATATATTAGAGAATTTTTTTGTAGTCAGGTTGTATTAGTTTCTGCTGAGTTTACCTTTGCTATGCAGTTTCAGTAAAGATGAATAATTCTGCTTGGTTGAATAGGTATAGACTTAAACGTCATGGTTGTTGGCTGTAACATTTAACATGGGTGTCTTCATAATTCTACAGAAACTCATTGTATAATTTAGTTCTTTGACTTAATCAGTTTGCTACTTTCAGTTCAGCATGCACTTTCATTACTGATGTAATTCTCATTGCCAACAATCGTGAATTTATTATTTTTTTTATTTATTTATTTATTTATTTTATTTTTTTTAGTGTGCACAGCAGCCTAATGACATCTAAGTGCATATCTGAAAAGTTTGTTCAGTATCTGTGCTGAAAATTTGTACAAAATATTAGTCTGGTGTGTGTGTGTTCATTAGACAAAATAGTGTATATGGTTTTAACTGTGTTACGTATTGCTGCTGCTTTGCAAAAATGATGCACTCAAAATGAAAGAAAATCTTGGTCTTGTTTACCTCTGTCTGAAACAAAATGAATTTCTGCACTCCATCTCCTAGAAACAGGAGTATTACGTAGTCATGCCATCCTTATGGGAAAAATTATGCCAGAGAAAACGCTAGAAAATGTATGAAAAAATTTTAAGCAAGCTTTTATTTATCCCCCAATGCAAAAAATAATGCAAATTACAAAAAGAAACTTTTGGAAACAACAATGTCAGGCACACAAAGTGGTAACTCCTTCATGTGCCATCCAATATTTTTTAATATGATGTCTAGTATGGGTAACATGTACACAAACTAATATGTGGGAATGTTTTCTAACAAACAAAGCAAAATGGAATCTTTGGTTTTATTCAATACCCAAACATAATTTTCCACTCCAAATTTATCAAAAGTGGAAATATGATTTTCACAGATGAGCAAATTATTATTAAAAGTGCATCTTTTGTCAAAGACTTGCTAGGAAGATACCCTCCATTTTTCTTCTAAGCAAAGAAGCATGTTGCTGTTCTGTCCGTTCTCCCTCTAAGTGTAATGATAATCTAGAATGCATTCGAGCATACCACTGAGAAATCGATTGAAACATGTATCACCTTATTTTCTGCTATTGATAATTTTCTTTTTGTTGAGCACTTCATATCAGGTTTTCTGTCAGGTAGCTTCAATAAATGATCACAATTGTAATCATTGATACTTGGTGGATTGGTTCATCAGTTAATACCAAAATAGAGGAGAAAATTATTTCAACCATTACTGTACAGATAAACATCAGCATACTTGTGTCATGCATCACAAATGTTACTTGTTGTTCGATTTTTTTTTTTGATTTTTTTTACTCACAAAGCTTGCACTGCCTTTTATGAACTTTATATCCAGCCAGACAGTTGCACCATCACTTGATCTATCAGAAACACGTAGGCTTTAACAAAACTGAGTTGCCCTGAAACAGGGAAAATTTTCTTCACTAAAGAAAAAAGCTGGAACATGCTGCATCTAAAAAATGTGTGGGTTTTTTTCTCCTGTTACATAGCTCTCCCAAAAGAAGTGTAATCAGTGAAAGAATACAGGATGCTGTGTTTCATGTCCCCATGTACAGAAGGTCACAAAATAGTGGCAAATTATCAACTTCTATCTTGCTGCAGGGTGCACTGAAATAGCTTACTTTAAGTTTGGAGATTAATTATTCTATAATTTTCCCAAGCATAATGTGTAATTCATAAATTATATGCAATGCAGAAATGTGTATTGTTCAATGCCTTAATAAGCTGTGTCATCCACATGAGCATGTCTTCATTCCCATGCTGTTTTCCTTTCTTAGAAATTTACAGTGTCATTCCTATGATGTCATCTCCTACCTGGCGACCTTTCATATATATATTAAGACCTTTACTAGCACATCCTGGTTAATGAGTTCAGTTTCTTGAAAACCCGTAACTGCGGCTGGCATAATGAGAGAATTTTCAGATGGAAATAGATGATGTGAATGGCATAATGTTAGTTTCCTAAGGTGATGTCTGTGTCAACTACAATTTTTAAAATGGTTTTTATTGTATTACATTTGTACTACAAGCAGCAATGTCTGAATTGCCATGTACTTAGGGTATAAATAAATTGATCAGTTTCTACTATCTGTGTATGTATGTTTGAGAGATAAAACCAGTATACTGTTAGGGGAAGGAAAGAAACAACACTAGTTACTTTTCATTCAAATGGAAGCAAATTTCTGTCTTTCATTAAACAAACACATGCAAATGATTTAAGTCTTTGAAAACTGGATTTTTTTTTTATCCTTATCTCTTAAGTTTAGCCATTTTATTTTTTATTTTCATACAATGTGAGTATCAGATTTTTTTCTTCACCTGAAAGGAACTTCTTATCTCATTATTCCAGAAGTATTTAATTGCAGAAGAAATATTTTGTTAATTTCAAAACAGTATTATCCTAATTTAATGAATATGTAATTTGACAAAATATTGGTTCTGCAGAATAAATTTTGGGTTTTCTTCACTTCCCACTCTGAACATTAGAAGTCTGTGAGTTATTACAATCCCCTGTAGGTTTGAACAGTATGTTCAGTCCATGGACCATGTGTACTAGCACCAGTCAAAATGAATTGGGAAATTTTTACATGTAATTTTCTGTGCACTTCAGTCTTCCCTACTTTCCCCATGTACTATACCATAGCCCATTGCAGTTCCTGACATCCTCTCCAAATTAAAAAGGTAATAATAGTACATACAAAGACCCAGATATTGTGCTACCATGATAATAGTGAGCCAGCAAACAGGTTTATGTAGACCACTCTGGTGGTCAAGTGGTCAGAAATGTGGGCTTTTGGCCAGCCACATTCTCAGGTGAAGCATAGGTGGTGTATTTGTCACACAGCACTGGCTGTGTTTGTTCCATGGAGCCATTAACACTAAATTACAGACAGGTGACTTCTTGTACCCTTACATACTCATACACATAAGGCTGCAAGGAGTCATTAAACCCTGAAACTAAAGCTAAACACTATTTGTGCAGATGTGTCGTTTTAGCACTGTGACAAATTTTAATATCAGACCCAACAGAAACAATTACCTTTTTTGACGTTTTACTGTAAAATTAAATCTAGCATAGGAATTTCCTAGGTAAAGAACTGTTGAACAGTCAAAGTATCTGGAATTTCACAACACACTGTATGTTTGGTATCAGACTGCTATTTAGAACTCCCCCACCTCCCTTCCATAGAAGTAGTGAAAAAAATGGTATTTCACCACTGTTGCCTGTATTATTCATGTTTGAATTAGTTGTTGAACATAGGCACTAAAGGATGTGATACATATTCGCTGAATACAATGAAAAAAGATAAAACTTATAAAAGAGCGCAAAATTCTTATAACATACCCATTCTCGAATTGAGCCATGAAGTCAGTCTTGTACTGTCATTGTTTTCATCAGTGTTGCAGTGACTGTCATGTAGACTAGTAGCATTTGAGTGATTATTCTTGGGAGATTAAAAGACAAGAACACATTTTTTTTTCACCAGAAGAGAAGGTACCTGAAAATTGGGTAGTCAGGGTTGGAGTAAAATTCAAAGAAATTACTAAAATTGAGCCAAAAAAAAAATTATGTTCTCATCTATCTCTCAATCAAGAGTAATCACACAAATACTACAAGTAAACATTGAAGTCACTGTAATGTTGATGATAGCAATGACAGTATGGATTTCATGGCTCAATTTAAGATTGTGTATTGAATGAATTTTCCTTTTAAGTTATCTCTTTTTATTGTATTCAGTGAATATAAATATCACATCCTCTAATGGCTGGGTTCAACAATTAATTTAAATGCGGATAACAGCGGCATACTATTTTTTTACTGTTTCTATAGATCAGTACTCTATGTAAAAATGTACATATTTTTGTGACAATTGTTACAACTATTAGTACCATATATGCTGTTTAGAAAGCTGATTTTGCCACCCCAGCGCTCGCGTATTCTGAGCATCTGGCTTCTAGCCAAATGCCAGTGGATTGGCCTAGGTTTGGATTCCTGATGAGGCATGGGTGGTGCATTTGTATGATGGCATTGACCCTGCTCCTTCCTTGGGACCAGTGGCCCCAAATTAGAGATGGGCAGTTGCTTATAACTCTGACAGTTGCTCATTGTGATTGTTAAAACCCAAAACAAAACCAAAACCAAAAAAAAAATAATAATAAATTCAGGATTATTTGCAATGAAAGCAAACAATCACTTCTCTATTGTGAACAAAAGAAAAGGGATGAACTTTGTGATCTCTTACGTAATTAAAACTTAATTTGCTTTATATTGAAGAAATAATATTTTACTGTACTTTTATAATGTATAATGTACTTGCTGCTACCTATGGTAGATGCATTAAACTGATGACAAAAATATACAATGTTTATCAGATAAAAAAATATGAAGACCAAAAGCATGAGGGAAAATAGTGAGAACTAATTAATATATAATTGAAATGATTTTGCACAACTGATTTTTCTCACAGTTCTGGTGTGTGTTGATTCCTTGAGAAATGGACATAGCAAAGAGTGCTTGTGCTATGTCCATTTTCTCAAGGAACCAACCGTTTTATTTAATAGCAATTGTACTGTGTTGTGCTTAACTTAACATAACTGATAAACACTGAAAGTGTCTAGCCAAAACTGCCTGCATCTCAAACACTTATTTACATCCTTCAATTTTTAGATGATTTCCTATTATATTCTGTAACTTTATTACATCCTCTAATTTTTTTATACTTTTTGAAACAGAAGTTCAACTGACACTTTTGTTGTGCTCAGTCAGTGAGGCACATGTAAAGTATGGGTTTCCAATTGTTTTCCAGCTGAAACGTTCACTTCACATAAACTTGCATTGGTATGATTGGTGTCAGTTAGTGGAAGCAGGAAGGAAAGGGGAGGGGGATGATTAGCTGTCATTATGGCTCCATCTGTATTCCCCCACTGTTTCCTTTATTGCCATTTTTATATTTGTAAATAGAAACCAGGGTAAGGTTGGTATATCAACAACAAATTATAACATTTGCAGTAATAATCCCAAATGCTAGTTTAACACTAACTTTCTGCACCGTCTACAGAGGATTACAAAAGCATCTATATGAAAAGTGCTACCTCTGTCACAAATGATTATATGTGCATTCATTATTTTCAGGGTCCGCAGCATGGAAGTTACTGGATTGATATTAAAATTCGAAAAATTCCTACTCTTCATATAACTGCCCCTTTAAGAAAACCACTTCAATATATTTTGAAAACAGTTCAATTTTGTGTGCATTGCTAACCTGTTTCCCTGTGAATGAATCTATATTATTATTATTGCTGTCATGTGTACCAGTTCTAATGTAGGGGAAACCATTGCTTTGCACCTGACTCACTAGTTAAAAGAGAGCAGATATAGGCAATTGCTTTAGTTTAGTTCCTGAAAACTTTGTTCTGTGCTCTAATCTCAGTTTGCAGTGAAAAGCCTTCTGCAGTTTGTTAGAGAACTCTAATTTGCTAATTCTATTATTTCTTATTTTGCCTTCATTTCACAACAATAACAATGGTAAATTATTTAAAATCTGACAATTATACTAGTGTCTTTTTCCCAGACAACTGAATTCCCAGGGTCAAGTTCCATTGAATGTACTGAGAAAAAAAGAGGGGAGGGGGCTTGGATCATACCCATAAAAATTACTAGGTGGCAGCTTAAATTGCATTTAAGCACTTGTGTCATGACAAATCATAGTGCTAGGGTTTCGTTTATGTGAAGTCCAATAGATTGAGTATTCAGTGTGTATAATCTGCCATTTAGTTCCATACTAGCAAATATGAAATAGAATTTTACCATTGAAAAGTCTTTTTTCCTGTTTATGTCCAATTTTCAAGAAAAATGAAAAAGCACCCAGTTACATTTAGTCAGACAAATCAAGCTGATCTTCACTTTATCTGCATTAGATTCAAGAAAAAATAATCCACACTTGCTGCATAAAATGATGTACATCTAAACAGTTTCCTTTGTTGAAAAATATGCTTTCACTTAATATTCTACCAGTTCAGTGGTTGGCTCGCCTTATCATTTTTTGAAATTGGTCTTTAGATATATCAGGTGACCATGATTTAAACAAGTAGTTATTCTTTGATAAGAGCAAAAATGATTTTTACTCTTACTTTAGCAGTTAAAAAGTATTTGTACAATGTAATAACCTGAGTATGAATAAAAAGGAAACAGTCACTATCTGTGTGACAAGCATGAGATGTGCAGTTTTCCAACAAACAATCAAGTGTCCTTGAGGACTGTGTGTGTCAAATCCTCTGTCAGCTTTGTATGAAGAGAACCAATGATTCCAATCCTTTATTAAATGTGTTGCAGTTTGTTGATTTGTTCGAATTTTATGTTGCTTAAAGGGCAATGTAGGATTCAGAACAAACTGTTCAAGAAAAAATTTTCTTCTAAAAGTATCCAGTGTGTTCAGATAAGATATGTTCTTGACATTTTATTGTAATACTATTTTTTCCTTTCTGTAAAGAGGTAGTGTAAAATCTTTTTCTTTTGCCAAATTTTTGATTTATATTGTCTTGTTTGTATAATGTTGGAAACATGTTAACTTTATGAAATAATAAGCAAATGCTTTATCATGAATGTATACTTTCAGTATTTATTTTTTTCATTCTCCCTTTCCAAAGAGTGAAAAAAACGTGTTTCATGCATATGTGCAGAAAATGTACAGTTGAAGACAGATTTTTTTTTCTTTTTTTGTGATACACATGACCTTGTGATTCTGACTACAGTAAATAAAAACCCCTGTTTCTTTTGAAAATTTTAAGGGTCAGCAGTCATTGTATTGTGGTTGTCTGTTTCAAGTAGTGGCTGTATAAGACTGCTTATCATATTTTGTGCTGAGACTAGTAAAATAACTTTTATGACTTACTTGAGAATCATTGCTACCTAAAACACTTAAAAAATGGTGGCTTCATTAAAGCCATTTCATTTACATTGCAACAGCATCTTCCATTTTATAAAAACAGAATGTTACTAAAAAATTGCTTGAAATATTTATATGTCATCATCATCATCATCATTGTCAACCATTATCAATCCACTGCTGGACGAAGGTCTCCCCAAGTTTCCTCCACAACGGTCTGTCTTGTGCCAGTCTCCTCCATGTCACTCCCGCATATTTTCGAATTTCATCCACCCATCTTCCATGTGGTCTTCTTCTGGGTCTTTTCCTGTCCCTTGGAATTCAATCTAAAATTCCGGCTGTCCATCGATGGTCTGTTCTTCTTGCAGTATGTCCAGCCCATTGCCATTTCAGGGATTTAACTCTGATCATGATGTCTTCCACTCTTGTCATTTTTCGGATCCACGAGTTCCTCTTCTTATCTCTCCTGGTTACACCAAGCATGCACCTATCCATACCTCTTTGAGTTGTCTGCAGCCTTTGTATGTCCCTTTTAGTTAAGGTCCACGTCTCTGCACCTTACGTAAGCACTGGAAGGATGCATTGATCAAACACTTTTCTTTTAAGACATAATGGCATATTGCTCTTGAAAATTATGCTGTTTCTTCCAAAAGCTCTCCGGGCAAGTTTTGTACGCCGATTAATTTCTTCACGAATGTGACCCTCACTTGATATCTGCTGTCCAAGATAAACGTACGTGTCTGTTATCTCCAGCTTTTCTCCATCAATCGATAAATCTTCATTTCTTGTAAAAGCATTGAACATCACTTTTGTCTTCTGAAAGTTCAATTTTAATCCCACTTCCTTACTCCTGTCAGCAAGCTCCTGGATCATACTCTGCAGCTCTGATGGGGTAGTTGCAAAAATTACTATGTCATCAGCAAAATGAAGGTGAGTTAGATAATCTCCATTAATCTTTATCCCTTTGTTTTCCCAGTTCAGTGATTGAAAGACATTTTCCAATGTAGCATTAAAGAGCTTCGGAGATATGGTGTCACCTTGTCTCACTCCTTTTCCAATATTTATGTGTGTTGTATTTTCAAACAGCCGAATCTTTGCACTTGTATTTTCATAGATGTTATTAATAATATTAATGTACGCATCTTCAATACCGCAGGATTTCAGAGCCATTGTAACTGCTGATGGTTTCACCGAATCAAAGGCTTTTTCCTAATCGATAAAAGCCATGCTCAATGGAAGTTCATATTCCCTCGCTCTTTCAATTAGTTCTCTCAGTACGTGGATATGATCTATTGTGCTGTAGCCACTCCTGAATCCAGCTTGTTCTTTCGGTTGAGCCATGTCCAGTGTCACCTTCAAGCGGTGTGAAAGAATTTTAGTGAAGATTTTATAAACCGCTGATAGGAGGCTGATAGGTCTGTAGTTCCTGAGATCCTCAATGTCACCTTTTTTATGTAGCAAGATCATTGTAGCGTTGTTCCAATCCTCAGGAATCTTCCCTTCATTAAGGCATCGAGTGAAAATTTGGGCGAGTACTGTTTCGATTTCTCCACTTGCTTGTATGATGTCTACAGTAATTCCATCTTCTCCTGGAGCTTTTCCCTGCTTCATGTTCTTGATTGCATGTGCAACTTCTGCTGGAAGGACTGGAAGAACTCTGGTACTGGTACCTTTCATGATGTCTGGAGTACATGTATCATCCCTTTCATATAATTTGGAGTAGAAATCTTTCACTCTTGTCAAAATTTCACCTCTATTTCTTGTTACAGAACCATCTTCTTTTCTCAGTACCATAATCTGTTTTTTTCCCTTACTGAGATGTCCCTTTGTTATCTTTAGGTTTTGGTTGTTTTCAATTGCTTTCCTTACTAGTTCACAGTTGAATTTCCTTGCGTCTTCAGTGATACTTTTTCGTAGTGTCTTGCATAGCTCTATATATTCCACTTTGGAAGTCACATCTTCTTTAGTTGTCCTCATCTCTCTTCTTTTTTGCATCAACATTTTGGTTTTTCCTGATAATTTGTTCACATGCAACTTGTTCTCAACTTGTACTTATTATATGTACGAGACAGTATTAAAGAAAACAGGATGATCCCAGTGGTGTGCAGAGGTCTTTGTGCTGGCTTCTTATCATTTATCCAAGGTAGGTTCAGGTTCATAGCTTAGCCAGGCATGGATGTTGTGTTTGTCATACGGTACTGGCCCTCTCCCTTCCCTGGAATCAATGGCCCTGAATTAGGAGTGGGTGGCTGCGTATAGCCAATCACTTTGCCCACTATAGTTGTTACCCCCTCCCCCAAAGTGTACATTATCACACAGTAGGAGGCTCTGCCGAATTACTCTCTGTACACTCTTAACACCCTGGTGGAATGTGCGATTTGATTTCATCAGGGATGTTGTTCAGCAAGGAAATGAAACACTGTTAAAATGAGTCGCAGACCTGTAGTTCTAATAAGTGACATGAGAATGCAGAAAATACTAGAGGTGTATGAATTTTCATGAGCCATCCCAGAAGCCAAGGGGTCGAAGATGAGGCATTGGAACCAGTCACCCTAAATTAGGAACAGGTGCCCACTTATAGCTCTAAGGGTTGCTCATGCAACCTTTAGAGCTATAAGTGGTCATTAAGCCCCAGAACTAAAAAGAAAAAAGTTTATGATTCAGAGAGCATAATATGTAGTTACAAAATTCACATGAAGTTTACAGTAGTGGTACTCATTATGATGTTCTTGGCAGTTTCCCAGACCATTAGTGACATGGAATCAACCTCTTAAATCATGACTGGGTAAAAAAAAAAAAAAAAAAAAAATTGCCTAATTCTGCAGTATACAATTCAGTTCTCAGAAATGATTTTTTTCTAACTTTTTTTCTTTGCAAATATGATGGACAGTGGCATAGACAAGCTCCTGCAGCCTTAGCGGTGTGTGTGTGGGGGGGGCGAACAGGGGTCCTGAGCCCTAATTCTTTCATCAGCACTTATGATGAGGAAAAAAAAATACATGTTTACCCAAAGGCTCCAGAACTAATATTTTTTCATATTTCATTGTATAGTACAGGATTTACACTCGCAGACAATGAAATGTGTGCACCAAGAAGGAAGCCTGGGATTGAACTGAAATTTTATGGACGTAATGATACAGATGAATGATACACATGATGGCAAAAACAGAGCTGCAGGACAATTACAGAGGGATCTGTGGCACGCAGTCCAGTCTTCAATAGCGTGTCGCACCGCCTCGTGCGGCGATACATGTTGCAATACGGTCCGGTATGGAGGCAAACAGACGCCTAATGTCTTGCGGCAGACGGGTCCACACGTGTTGGACGGTGTGCTCCAAATCCCGGATAGTGCAGCAGATGGTGTTTCAACTGGTCCCACACGTGCTTGTTAGGGGACATGTCTGAGGAGCGGGCAGGCCGTGGAAGTGTCTGGACATGACTAGGAAGTCCTGGGCAATCCGAGCCGTGTGCGGGCGGGCGGGCATTATCCTGCTAGCATAGCACACCTGGAATTCCGGCCAGGAATGGGAGCACATGAGGCCGTAGGATCTGATCCCCATACCACTGGCCTGTCAATGTTCCACTACTAGAGTTGATAGTCTATCGTAGGCAATGACTCCCCAGACCATAATCTCTGCAGTAGGGGAGGTGTGGCACTCAATAGCGAGGTTGGGATTGTGCCGTTGACCCGGGTACCTCCACACCCAGACACGATCATCTGTCACCAAAACGAAAAGGCACTCATCGCTAAACACCACATGGAGCCGGCGATGTTCCGGGGTTAATGGCAGCACAAGTAAGGAGCGCTGAGATCGCAGATTCGCTTTCGCGAGGCGTCAAAAAATGGTGCGTGGTCACACAGGAGCCGCTACATCGGTCTGTATAGTGGGCCGGGTCCCCGTGGGATACGTTCGTGCCTGACGCACGATCCGTCGATCCTCTCTACTGGTTGTCCGCCTGGAGCAGTGTGGCAGTGCTTTCACGTGTCCACTGCTCCCAACACAGTCTGGTGGCGCAGTGGTCAAAGGATGGCCTCTGATCATTCGTCCGAACGGGGTCCGGGTTCGAATCCCAGTCAGGCATGGATGTTGTGTTTGTCTTACGGCACTGGCTCTCTCCCTTCCCTGGAACCAGTGTCCCTAAATTAGGGACGGGCGACTGCTTATAGCCCATTGAGTTGCTCACGGTGGTCGTTAAACCTCCAATAAAAAAAACAGTCGAACGGTATGATCCACGTGACGGGCTATACGACGCACCGACCGCCCTGCGGTTTTCAGGCCTCTCAAGAGTCCGTAAGTTGCGTTAATCGACGTCTCTGGCGTCTACCTGGCATTCTTGTCACTACTATTGCCTGCGTCGGCCGGTGCTTTTATGGGTCATCTACTACACGCCGGTTTATAAGGCTGCCTGTTCGTGCTTGCAGCGCCACCACAGGGTGTGCGGTCATGCGCACCAAACGTGGATTATTTGCATACCAGCACGCACTCTATCTATTTGCAAAGTTTCGCGGTTGAAGCATGTGTTCTTCTAGGTGCGCAAATTTCATTATCCGTGAGTGCCTTTTTTCCTTATTGAAATCCCAGGAAGAGGTGTCATCGCCATACCCCTGCGCTTTATTGGTTTTTCGACTTTTTCCAGCTGACTGGCTCCCCTCGGGCTTTGAGGGTCAGAGACGCAATCCCACCCCCATGTCGGATTAAGATTGTTTCTGTTCCGGGGTGTGTAGGAGTCATTGGCGAAGCGTCAATGGAAGCAAGGGAAGCATTCCTTCCCTTTGTTCATGCGCTTTCTTTTGCGTGAATTAAAAATATGTAGCATTAAAGTAGAATATAAATACCACATCAACATAAAGCAGCGGGCATTTTTTTTTCAGTATCTTTTATTTTTAAGAAAGCAAATTCATATTTGTATTTTTACGAAAAGTCGCTCGTTGGAAGCAACGCAGATAATGCATCCAGCTGAACCTCAGTAACACGGCATGCCCACCCGCAGAGTGGCCAGCCACAGCCAGTAATGTTATGCTAAGCATAGAGCGTGGGGAAGCATTCTCCCAAACGTTTCCACGGGGCTGAAAGACGAACCACACAGGAGAGTTTCAAGGATAAAGCCACTAACTTGAGCATGTGCTCTTTCCAAACGTTCAGTCAGACTCAGCACTCAGAGGACTCCCGTAACAATTGTTTGAAGTTGCAATTTTGCCGCCCCGGTGGCGCAGTGGTCTAAGGCGTTGGCCTCTGATCATTCGTCCGAAGGGGTCCGGGTTCGAATCCCGGTGAGGCATGGATGTTGTGTTTGTCTTACGGCACTGGCTCTTTCCCTTCCCTGGAACCAGTGACCCTAAATTAGGGACGGGCGACTGCTTATAGCCCATTGAGTTGCTCACGGTGGTCGTTAAACCTCCAATCAAAAAAAAAAAAAAAAAAAAAAAAAAAGAAGTTGCAATTTGTCAAAAGTTTTCTGTGTTAGTGTAATTAGTTGATTCAGTTCCATTATTGGCTTATGGTTTGAACTTTCAGTAGTTTTATGTCGCACGTTCTTTAGCGGTGACATGTCATTATTTCAGGAATATAAAAGTAAGCGTTACTTTTATTAGTGTAGCTATTTGTTTCTGTGACTCTTCTGAGGAATATAAGCACCATGGAAGCAATGGACTCTGGCGCATCTACAGTACTCGGCCGCTTGAACTCCGAAGACTGCTTTCTAGAAAAAACACTTTCTCTGTCTTTTGGATCATTTTCATAATCATATGAAATCACATTTATAAATTTAAAAAATCTCTATAAAAATCATATAAAATCACACTTATATAAATGTAATTTTATATGATAATTCATATGTGATTTTATATATATCTCATAAAATCACATTTATAAATAAAAAAATTGTCTCGCTCTCCCTCTCTCTAAGAGCCCGAGCCCGAACCGCAGTAAGTATTCTACAGCCCGATTTGGGCCCGGGCTCTGCCCGTCTCAGCTCTGATAGAAGCAACCCCCAATTCTTTTCGCTGTGTTTTTAGAAAAGTTTATTTCCCTTTCAACATTTTCACTGAACATTTTGTTTTATAAATCTTTGCATTTGAACTTCTACATAGACATTTCTTTTTGGTGGTACCCGCATGATCGCGTTTGGGGGGTGGTGAGTGGGGGGTCTTACGATGCTTTCTGCCATGCCGTATTGTCAACGTAGCATACAAACTACGGGTCACTTGCTGATTTTAATTATTATAAGTTTTCATTCATATCACTTTTGCCATCTATTTATCGGATATTAACTATATTGCTTCCCTTACTTACAAAGTCACGCTTCGCCACTGGTAGGAGCAAGGGCGGTGCGACCGACCCGGGCGCCATATTAGAGGGGGCGCCTAAATCGACCAAAATTTTAAACATCCGCTCGCAGATTTTGAACAATCTGAGCAACTCATTTGCTCCTGAATGTTTGTTTTCCGGCAGAGCACACTACTCGCTGGGATCTTAGGACCGGTTATACATTATCGCAACGGGAGTTCACCTTCACGCGAAGCTTATATATTCTTTGCCCGAGCACCTCACAAATAAATCCTCGTCACGTGCGCACGCCATCTCTCTGGCTCCAGTGCTCCCAAGTTCAGAGCAAGTAACGTAATCGACAAAGACAGTTCGTCCTGCAGTTATAACCTTGAACCTTGATAGACGTTAGTACTTCACCGGCCGACGCACCCGCGATCGAGTTTTTTTTTTTTTTGATTGGAGGTTTAACGACCACCGTGAGCAACTCAATGGGCTATAAGCAGTCGCCCGTCCCTAATTTAGGGTCACTGGTTCCAGGGAAGGGAGAGAGCCAGTGCCGTAAGACAAAAACAACATCCATGCCTGACCGGGATTCGAACCCGGACCCCTTACGGACGAATGATCAGGGGCCAACGCCTTAGACCACTGCGCCACCGGGGCGGCCGATCGAGTTTGGAAGTGGAACGAGTGGGGATGTACGCGCGAGCTCGTCATACGTTTACTTCCTTTGATTGGAATTCGGAATTCTCGTACCTGTTCGTGTGAGTGTACCGTAGTTATTTACATTATGTGTTTGCTGAATTGTGTGTTAGGTAGATAGTACTTAAACTTCTTTTTTAATCAAAATAGATTTTATGTATTTGCTTGAGTGATACGAAATTAACAAATTAATAAACTTCTTTGCTGCGTTTGCTGCTGCTAACAGTTTGTAGCGATTTCTGTGGTGCTTTTGCGCTATTTAGAAGACTTTCGAAAACTCTGAAATATTCTGGAAAGTCGTAGAATATCATAGAACACAATAGAAAACTCTGGAAGGATATGAACGATATTATTATTTTTAGAATAAAACGTTGAATGTAATTAAGTGATTTTTATCTTCCACAGAAAAATGTCACAACCTCCAAAAAAACTATGAGGCGCTCAAAAATTAAAAAGGAAAACTAAAAAAACAAAGCGAAATTGAAAAAGGCGCTAACTAACTCGCCAAAGATTTTAGGGTTGAAAAATCCTCTGAATCATCATCCGAACTGGTTCAACATTAAACGGAAGAAAAAGACGATAACCAAATTTATAAAAGTTCTTCAGTCGACGTTCGTGAAAAAGGAGAGCACCATAAACAAGAAGAACTAGCTATTCCTGGACCATCATTTCAGGCTCGAAATGCTACTGAAAAGGGCAAATCTACAGAGAAACAAATATCAACGCAAAATGTGTCTTTTTTTCTTTTTTTTCTGATTGGAGGTTTAACGACCACCGTGAGCAACTCAATGGGCTATAAGCAGTCGTCCGTCCCTAATATAGGGTCACTGGTTCCAGGGAAGGGAGGGAGCCAGTGCCATAAGACAAACACAACATCCATGCCTCACCGGGATTCGAACCCGGACCCCTTTCGGACGAATGATCAGAGGCCATCGCTTAGACCACTGCGCCACCGGGGCGGCAATGTGTCATTGCCAGCATCTGTGCAAGATACACAGTATGACGATATTTCTAAATGGCCACTCATAGACTCTGCCACAAATAATGAAATCATCATTCGAGGACCTATGAGTCACAAAATGAGCAACGAAAACTATCCAAGAAATAGTGATGGACGGCACTTTTCCAATATACACTTTCAAAGAGTAATAATGCCAAATGGGGAAATTTTTTGAAAGCTGGCTTGTTTACTCCAAATCTGCGAATAAAGTGTATTGTTGTTGCTGTTATTTGTTCTGCGGGGGCCCCCACTCCAGTTTGGGGAAAAAAGGATTTGACGACTGGAACCACTTATCAGCACGCCTGAAAAGTCGCGAAACATCAGGTCATCGGCTTGCTATTTTTTTTTTTTATTGGAGGTTTAACGACCACCGTGAGCAACTCAATGGGCTATAAGCAGTCGCCCGTCCCTAATTTAAGGTCACTGGTTCCAGGGAAGGGAGAGAGCCAGTGCCGTAAGACAAACACAACATCCATGCCTGACCGGGATTCGAACCCGGACCCCTTACGGACGAATGATCAGAGGCCAGCGCCTTAGACCACTGCGCCACCGGGGCGGCCGGCTTGCTATGAGCAGTTGGATAGAAGCGTCGAAACTACTGAAGCAATTCAGCGGAATAGATAAGTGGTTGCAAAAACAGATTGAAGATGAGAAGTCACGGTGGACCGCTGTACTGGAACGGATGATGTCTATAGTTTTCTCCTTAGCAGGCAATAATCTATCATTCAGAGGAAGTTCTGACTGTGAAACCTTGTATACCCCTAATAATGGCAACTTTCTAGGTTTGGTTCAACTGTTAGGAAAATTTGACCCAGTAATGGTGGAACACCTTCGGCGCATTGTCAATAAGGAGACCAGTGTCCGCTATTTTAGCAATCTCATTCAAAACGAGTTAATCAGCGTACTTGGAGACGAGCTTCGAAATAAAATGTTATCTATGGTAAAGACAGCCAAATACTTCTCTATCATACTGGACTGTACTCCTGCTGTGAGTCACATCGAGCAATTATCATTCACATTGCGTTTTGTTGACACTAAAGAAGATGAAGTCGAAGTGCGAGAGTGTTTTATTGCTTACAAGCCAGTAAGTGACTCCTCGGGCGAAGGACTTAGTGGCCTTTTTCTTGATGAAATTGTGCAACAGTTTGATTTGGACATGAACGATTGTCGAGGCCAAGGCTACAATAATGGCGCAAATATGGTAGGAATAAACAAAGACATGCAAAGTAGAATTCTGGACTAGTATTCTCGAGCATTTTTTAATCCGTGTGATTGTCATAGCTTAAATTTGGTCATAGCAGATGCCGCTAAAACATCAGTAAAATCGGTTTTGTTGTTTGGGGTCCTCCAAAGACTGTTTGTTTTATTCTCTGGATCACCGAAGCAATGGGTCATAATATCCAAGCACGTAGATGGACTGTCACTGAAAAAAGTTTGCAAAACCCGTTGGGAGAATAGCGTTTCTAGCCTTGCGGCAGTTCGGTATCACTACCCTTCTGTTCGTGATGCCCTTCTGGAACTCCACGAAGAAACGAAAGACTCAGTCGCAGCATCAGAATCAGAGGCCTGGTCACTAATTCAGCACATGGAGCAGTTTGAATTCTTACTTACGATGGTGGCTTGGTATGACATATTTGTTTCAAGTTAACATTGTGAGTAAGGCTATGCAGTCTGAAACTATGGATCTACCAAATGCATCACAATTGTTAAAGAATTGCTCGGAATTTGTGAAACAGTTCAGGAGGAGTTACTCACTTGCTTTAATAACAGCTAGGAAATAGCTGCTCAGGCTGCAATACAGCCAGTTTTTAAAGCAGTCCGATCCCGAAGAAAGATGAGGTTATTCGAGTACGAGGCAAGAGATGAGACACCAACAGATCCTGAAGAACTGTTTAAAACGAGCGTCTTTTATCCTATGATCGACATAATGGGAAATGCACTGGTCACTCGATTTGAACAACTTTCAAAATTCAATGACACGTGGTCATTTTTATACAACATCAAAACAATTCCTGAAAAATCCAAATTGGAAAAAGTGTGTGCGGATTTATAAATAAGTTTGACGGATCGTGAAAAATGTGACATTTCTGGTTCTGAATTAGTTGAGGAACTTTTAAGCCTTAACCCATTATTAAAAGAATCCGATTCAGCAGAACCCTTAAAAGTTTTTCAACTTAAACAAAATAGTTGGCAGGATATTTTCCCGAATGTGTGAACTGCTCTCCGGGTCCTGCTAACTATACCTGTCACTGTGGCTAAAGGTGAACGTAGTTTCAGTAAATTGAAACTCATTAAAACTTATCTACGCTCCACTATGTGTCAGGAAAGGCTATCGGATCTAGCAATTTTGTCCATCGGAAATGACATTGCCCAGGTAATAAATTATTTTGATTTAATTAATAAATTTGCCGGTGTTAAGGCGAGAAAGGTGCCCATGTAATAATCGTAAATCTTTTTTTTAATAAAACACTTACCTACCAAAAAGAAACATTTTTCCTAAACAAAATATTAGTCATCCTAATAGTCATTGTGGGGGCCGCAATCCGGAGTCTCGCACCACCTAGAAAAATTGCTAAGGCCACCGCTGGGTAGGAGTGAGGCTCTTTTCTTCTGTAGGTTTCCGAAACCAAGAAGATGGCTAAGCTAAAACTACCTTCAGCAATCTCCCACTTTCCCAGTACCTGAAAGCTGTTTCTTTTGTAATTTATTTGCGGGCGTGACTTTCCCTCACTCCCAGATGTTTGGCGTCCCTTGTCCTGAAGTCTTATCACTTTCTCATTTTCTATCGCCATTGTCTAGACGCAGATCGCAGAAACAGAATGCGCAGTCGTCGGTTTCGAGAAACCAGAAAGGCAATTCTATTTCCTTAATCCTTGCATATTTGAATCATAAGAACATTTAAAACATCTCTTTTGTTATTGTCTCGCTGGGGCTGTCTCAATATGTCGCATTCGTCAAAAAGAACATATTTAAGTGGTAAAAAAAAAAAAAGAAAATTGAAAAAAGAAAAAGATTATGCAGAGAAAAAAACATGAGACTTTCAACACTGTTTAAGATGCCTAAAATTATCAGCAGGAACGGAAAGAAAAGTTGCAGAAAACTCGGGAAAGGAAAATGTCTGCGTATCGAAGAAATCTGGTCCAGAGGACGAAGAGAGTGCTAGTTCTAGTTTACAAAATCAAATTGCTGTGGATTTTCAAAGCACAGGCGGTGGTGTTGCAAGTTATGATGGAAGTTTAGCTCATCCAGCTGATCGTGGACATTATTATCCAATGGATATTTGTGATGTGAATTTGAAAAAAGCTGTGTTAAAGGGTGGACCATGTAAACCTCAGGATCCATTTCCAAGAGAGCTGAAAAAAATATAAAAAAATTATCTTGATGATTATCACAAGGACAGCACAAATGGTCACATAGCAATGCTGGGTCAAAAATGCTTTCCAGACGCAGTAGATGGCGTTGCACGCCCGCGGGATTTCCGAGCGTTCTTGCACAGACTCTTCATTTCACACACTGACGCAGCGGTAGTAGGATAGATGATCATACGAACGCGGAGCTAGCGGATATGCATCTGGCTTACGGGGCTGCGGAGTGCAATGGGCGAGCCGCACAGCACTTGTACGCGTAACGATATCCGATGAGGCGTACTCCCAGCCATAGCTTCTTTGGACGCCTGCACCAGCGGTTATCTGACATGGGTTCTTTACAGAGAGCCGTCATGAGTCGTGAACGAACGGTACGGACTCCGGACATTGAGGAGACTCGTGAGTCGTGAACGAACGGTACAGACTCCGGACACTGAGGAGACTGTGCTAGGTCTGGTACAGAACAGTCCAAGTTCTTTGTACGCCTGCACCAGCGGTTATCTGACAGGGGCTCTTTACAGAGAGCCGTCATGAGTCGTGAACGAACGGTACGGGCTCCGGACATTGACGAGACTCATGAGTCGTGAACGAACGGTACGGACTCCGGACATTGAGGAGACTCATGAGTCGTGAACGAACGGTACGGACTCCGGACATTGAGGAGGCTCATGAGTCGTGAACGAACGGTACGGACTCCGGACATTGAGGACACTCATGAGTCATGAACAAACAGTACGGACTCCGGACATTGAGGAGACTGTGCTAGGTCTGGTACAGGACAGTCCAAGTTCTTTGGACGCCTGCACCAGCGGTTGTCTGACAGGGGATCTTTACAGAGAGTCGTCAACGAACGGTACGGACTCCGGACATTGAGGAGACTCATGAGTCATGAACGAACGGTACGGACTCCGGACATTGAGGAGATCTGTGCTAGGTCTGGTACAGGATAGTCCAAGTTCTTTGGATGCCTGCACCAGCGGTTGTCTGACAGGGGTTCTTTACAGAGAGCCGTCATGAGTCGTCAACAAACGAGACGCACTCCGGACATTGAGGAGACTGTGCTAGGTCTGGAACAGAACAGTCCAAGTTCTTTGGACGTCTACACCAGCGGTTATCTGACAGGGGTTCTTTACACATAGCCGTCGTGAACGAACGGTACGGACATTGAGGAGACTGTGCTAGGTCTGGTACAGGACAGTTCGAGTACGCGAGGTATAGCGCAGCGTGTCGGGATTTCCCGCTGCAGCGTCTGGAGGATTCTCCGTGAAAACGACATGCATCCTTATCACGTACAGGACGTTCAGGCACTTGAAGAAGCTGATTATGCACCTCAGATAGGTTTTGCACAATGGTATCTGCAAAAGCGCGCTACAGTTCCCCTTTTCCCTGCTTCTGTGTTGTTCACAAGGGAGGGGATCTTCAGTCCTCATAACGCCCATGTGTGGTCGGTGGTGAACCCCCATGCGACACGATGTCGTGCAGCACAGAGGCGTTTTATGGTAAATGTTTGGGCCGGCATTGTGGGCGATCACCTCATCGGACCGTAGCTATTGCCATTTCTGACCCAGCATGTCATTTCCGACCCAGCATTGCTATGTGATTCCGAGTCGTCTAGATGTACCCTACCCCTCCTCGAAGTTTGTAAACCTGGTGCTGAGACACCCTGTTATACTATATCAGTTCAATGAGCGGAATTTTTACACCAATGAGGATAAAGTGTTGTGTATTGCAGTTGTTTGCACATAATGCATCCTTCCGAGTATAATGAACTAAAAGGTATTCTTCGCGGGTACAAAAAATTAGAGACCTGTGTTGTTGTTTTATAACAAAGTCAAAAAAATGTTTGTATGTGCAAAACATTGTGGTATTATATTTTACACATAGAAAAAGTTCTTAATCGTTACTTAGTTATTTGCTTACTTATGTTGTGACATTTCGTATAGATTGGAAAAGTCAGTAAACACCGTCACACAGCAGTTGTATGTTTTGTATGTGCAATCATGAGACATTTCAGAAAGCAGCCTTAGTTCTTTGAAATAATAAATTTTGCATGATATCATTAACTTTGACGTAAGTATTTTGTATACTAATTTGTATCAGTAACCAGGGCAATCATTTTAATTATAGCTTGCACACTTGTATTTCACGCAATAAAGTGAAATAATTTTGATTTCACGAAAAATACTCGTAGGCTCCAAAGAATTTGATGTATTAAAACACCCGTAAAGCCTAGTTAACAATACGGAAGTTAAAATTTTGAGTAATTGAAAGTTAACGGATTTTCACAAAAGGGCCTCGAAACATTTTTTGCGGGGGCTCGAGTTTTTCCGGTACGCCACTGACTCTCATAATTTAAATTTAGTACTGAATGATGCAGCAAAAGTACCCCAAGTCAGTGTACATCCACGTACTGAGAGAACTAATTGAAAGAGCAAGAGAATATGAACTTCCATTGTGCATGGCTTTAATCGATTACGAAAAGGCCTTTGATTCGGTGAAACCATCAGCAGTTACAATGGCTCTGAAATCCTGCGGTATTGAAGATGCATACATTAATATTATTAATAACATCTATGAAAATGCAAGTGCAAAGATTCGGCTGTTTGAAAATACAACACACTTAAAAATTGGAAAGGGAGTGAGACAAGGTGACATCTCCGAAGCTCTTTAATGCTACATTGGAAAATGTCTTTCAATCACTGAACTGGGAAAACAAAGGAATAAAGATTAATGGAGATTATCTAACCCACTTTCGTTTTGCTGATGACGTAGTCATTTCTGCAACTACCCCATCAGAGCTGCAGAGTATGATCCAGGAACTTGCTGACAAGAGTAAAGAAGTGGGATTAAAAATGAACTTTCAGAAGACAAAAGTGATGTTCAATGCTTTTACAAGAAATGAAGATTTATCGATTGATGGAGAAAAGCTGGAGATAACAGACACGTACGTTTATCTTGGACAGCAGATATCAAGTGAGGGTCACATTGATGAAGAAATTAATCGGCATACAAAACTTGCCTATAGAGCTTTTGGAAGAAACAGCATAATTTTCAAGAGCAATATGCCATTATGTCTTAAAAGAAAAGCGTTTGATCAATGCATCCTTCCAGTGCTTACGTATAGTGCAGAGACGTGAACCTTAACTAAAAGAGACATACAAAGGCTGCAGACAACTCAAAGAGGTATGGATAGGTGCATGCTTGGTGTAACCAGGAGAGATAAGAAGAGGAACTCGTGGATCCGAAAAATGACAAGAGTGGAAGACATCATGATCAGAGTTAAATCCCTGAAATGGCAATGGGCTGGACATACTGCCAGAAGGACAGACCATCGATGGACAGCCGAAATTTGAGATTGGATTCCAAGGGACAGGAAAAGACCCAGAAGAAGACCACATGGGAGATAGGTGGATGAAATTTGAAAGTATGCGGGAGTAACATGGAGGAGACTGGCACAAGACAGACCGTTGTGGAAGAAACTTGGGGAGACCTTCGTCCAGCAGTGGATTGATATTGGTTGACAATGATGATGATACAAAGAATATGTGTGTTTTTCAGTAATAGCATAAAAAGGTGGGAACTTTTGAAAAAAATAGAAAAGGAAGCATAAAGGCCAGACTCCAACTTTGAAAATTATGTCCAACCAGATGGTCTTCAAGACATGATACTATAGCAGCTGTTTGCTTTCGTTATAGTGATATCATGAGATCTTTAAGTTATCTAATTTTAACATCGAAAAAATCAGACGAGCGAAATGAAGCTTCCATGGGCGTCCGCTGCAACTTTTCCAGAGGGGGGACGGGTATACATCACTATCATAATTATTGCTTAAAAAATTTTATAGTACCCCCTGCGCCATTATATGGCATAGTGGGGTCAGGCGAGTGGTGCATCGAGCCCCTACAACTAGGGAGTGGGTTCGAAGCACAGTTAGCCCTTTCCCCCGACATTTTTTTAAAATTACACTTATTTCAAAAGGAATTTTGAGACGATATCATGTAATGAGAACTTGGACACATCGTTCTTTCTATAGTCAATATTTAGTATTGAAATAACGGACAATAATAATAAATATGTCATTTACTAATTACTGGCCACTAATTAATCAAGACAACTGATTTAGTAGCAAAAAGTCTGCAGTCTCCAAATTTAAATGAATTTGCAGCAACAGAAATGTTGGGTAATGCTATGGAAATATTACAGGAATTCAGAAATCAGTTTGCCAAAGTAAAATACGAGAGCTGCTGTTATATCTAAGCTGACCAGAAGTTCCCAATTGTTGAGGAAAGTCCTCGAATTTAGTTTACTGTCCCCAAAAAACGTCTGATGCCTTTGGGGACGCAAATTGTCCTCAAATGTCCTCGAATTTACACTTCCTCATTAGCTTATTTGATTTCTAATGAAAAATGTTCTAAAATAGGTTTTCGTTGCACTAATTTTCCGACATGCTTCTTGTGAAAACAAATTTTGACTTTTTTTCTTCTTTCCGGGTTTAACGGCCACCGCGAGCAACTCTAAGGACAATAAGCAGGCACCTGTCTCTAATTTGGAGACATTCGTTCTAGGGAAGGGAGAGAGCAAGTGCTGTAAGACAAACACACCATCCATGTCTCAATCGGAACTCGAACCCGTACCCACTTGTACGAATGGTCAGTGGCCAGCACTAGGACACTGAACTACTGGCGCGGTCAAATTTCGACTGTACTTAATCTAAGTTTCTCCAAAAACTTTGCCAAAATGAAAAATATTCGCCATGCAATTAGTTTGGTGTGCAGCTTGATTTTAATTCGGCACTAATACAAGGTAAAGCATTTCACTTTTGCTAATATGTTCTCGCCATCATAATTCTACTTTGTCAATATAAATTACCAACATTCTACAAGACATATCCTTTTAAGACACAAATTTTCATATATAATATCACACTTATTGAAGCAATGCAGTTTTGTGACAAAAAGATTTGCATATTTATTTTGAGTACGTATATGTCCCTAAATGAAATGCCGATTTAGGGACGCCACACCCTTTTGTCCTCAAATCAGTGTTCCAATATCTGGTCACCTTAGTTATGGCAAATACATGGTGTATCGAATCTGAATTTCTAAAAAAACGAAAATCGAGAACCGAAAAAAAATTTGATGAGGTACAGGAAGATGAGCGGCTTACAGATCCTGAAGAATCTTTTAAAGTCAACATTTTTTTTTTTTTTTTTTTCGAATCTCGACATAGTGATAGCACAGATTAAAAAACCTCCCCGGTGGCGCAGTGGTCTAAGCGATGGCTACTGGCCATTCGTCCGCGATGGGTCCGGGTTCAGATCCCGGTGAGGCATGGATGTTGTGTTTGTTTTACGGCACTGGCACTCTCTCTCTTCCCTGGAGCCAGTGGCCCTAAATTAGGGACGGGCGACTGCTTATAGCCTACTGGGTTGCTCACGGTGGTCGTTAAACCCTAAATAAAAAAACAGCTTAAAAACAGGTTTTCAACCATGAATGACGTAGTTCAAAGATTTCAATTTTTGCATCCCGCTAATCTTATAGCCGCCCCGGTGGCGCAGTGGTCTAAGCGATCGCCTCTGATCATTCGTCCGAAAAGGGCCCGGGTTCGAATCACGGTGAGGCATGGATATTGTGTTTGTCTTATACGGCACTGGTTCTCTCTCTTCCCTGGAGCCAGTGACCCTAAATTAGGGACGAACTACTGCTTATAGCCCATTGAGTTGCCCACCGTGGTCGTTAAACCTCCAATAAAAAAATCTTATATAGATGAGTGATGATCAGCTATTCACATCTGCCAACAATTTAGTAGTGAATATATTCTGATGATTTAACTCATGATTTTCCACGACAGTTTCTCTCTTTGAGAACGATTTTAAACGGAAATATGTTTAAAATAAAAAACGGATCGATTAAAGATTTAGCTGAGCTTCTCATAATAAAGAACTTTGTCATACTGCCCAGCGTTCCGGATGTTTCGTTAGCTTTAAAACCCTTTTTAACTCTCCCAGTGACTGCTTCAAGCGCCGAGAGATAATTTTCTAAACTGAAATTAGTTGAAAATTATGCTCGCAATTCGATGATGCAGAATAAACTATCAGCTCTGAGCTTTATTAGTATAGAAGTGGAAAGACCGCGAGCAGCTCAACGGGCTATAAGCACTCGCCCGTCCCTAACTTAGGGTCATTGGTTCCAGAGAAGAGTGAGAGCCAGTGCCGTAAGACAAAGACAACATCCATGCCCCACCGGGATTTGAACCCGGGCTCTTCATCATAAGCCAGAGCTTAGACCATTGCGCCATGGGGGCGGCTCACTGACATTGACAAGAATTTGCCTTGAAGAATGTGAAACGTGCAAAAAAGTTTTTAGTATAAAGTAAATTTCATTTCATAAATTTAGTTATTGAACTTTCTTCATCGCAAAAGTTACACATATTTACAGTGGGTTTTTTTTTTCTTGGGAGTACGCAGGGGTACGTCGTATCTCCACTTTGGGGGAAGGGAGGGGGACGGGCAGTATATCCATCTTAATTCCAGAAAAAAACACTGCTTGTTTAGATACAAAATATTAATGATGCACTTTTTCTGTTCTTAACGACAATGAGGGAGACGGCCAGAGCCGACTGTTACATTTGTGCATTGGGGGGAGGAGTGGATTTCAAAATATCATCTTGATTGGTCAAATAAATCATTATTCACCCAATCAAGACTAAATCTGACATTTCTGAACTTTGTCATAAGACAATATTGACCGTAGATTTTGATTGAAATTGGCCTAACGGAATGGGAGATTCCCGCAGCCATTTTGCCGTTTAAATCAAGTACCTCGAAAACAATTTATTCCATCAAAACTAAATTTAACATTCGCAAGTTTTGTCAAAAGAATTGGTCAAAAACGGTACCACTTCAAGTTGGCTAACTCAACAAGAAGAGTGAAGACACCCCCCTACCCCGATATTATTTTTTTTTATTATTGGAGGTTTAACGACCACCGTGAGCAACTCAATGGGCTATAAGCAGTCGCCCATCCCTAATTTAGGGTCACTGGTTCCAGGGAAGGGAGAGAGCCAGTGCCGTAAGACAAACACAACATCCATGCCTCGCCGGGATTCGAACCCGACCCCTTTCGGACGAATGATCAGAGGCCATCGCTTAGACCACTGCGCCACCGGAGCGGCCGCCCATATTATTGAATTTAGAGTATAAGAGCATGTGTGCCGGTGCGTATGTATGAGATTGGTCAGGGGATGAGGGTCTTCATGTAATACGGACCCATCCGCGAGTTCACCGCGACGAAGGGTGGAAAATGATATTCATGCCAATTTATCTGAACCATCACAAGCAGTTTTTTCGGGAGAATTGGAATTTTTTCTGGATGTAATGATAATACACTAAATACTAACACGAATTGTCTGTAGAAAATAAAGGTTGTCGTGCTTTATTCGAAATCATCGAAAGTGGGTCAAAGTAATCAAAACTAATTTGTGTTAGCAGAGGGGCCCCAAAATCATTTTCGCGGGGGGCGGGGGCGCAGTCTTGCGCTACGTCACTGTGCACTGTAGCTAGACTGAATTCGCTTGGTCCATTCCTGGTTATAAATGCTTTCCATTTTTAGTGTTGATTACAGAAAATTGTAGGTTTTTCCTTTAGTATTCAAATTATTGTAGAATAATTTTCAAAGTGAATACCAGTTCTTCATCAAGTCTTCGATTAGTGATTAACAATCTCTGTTGGCTATGGTTTATAGTTTTTGCTGTCTACTTCTGCATGGTTATGATTGAGAAAGATTTTGCTGTCATTAACGAGGGATATATAGACATGGGCGTCGCTGACAAATAGGAATTGGGGGAGGGGGAGACACAAGCGTGCAGTAATAATAGCTAATTTCTTTGTTGTTGTTTTTTTAGTTTTTACGGAATATACAGGGGACAGCAAATCTTCTAAGTATATTGAATAAATGCATATCTGAATGCATTGCAATAATTTTTAGATACATATCGCAATTATTTTGCAAAATTAAAAAACTGACAACTTTTGTTTACGTTTTTAGGTACAAACTATATAATGTAGGCAGACTTCGTGTATTGTACAGTATTTGTATTTATCAAATCTTTCAAATGGGGACAAAAAGTACTGTACCTTACGCTATAGGCTAAAAATTTGTTTCCTTCTATCATTGGTATGGATACATTTTGATGCAATGAAGTCTATTTCAATTTTTTCCATTTCATCTTGGTGAAATGGCTCACTGCAAGGTGGTTTAACTGCTTCTGAGTCATTGTGCTCCTCAGGTAAGTTTTCAAACGACTTAAGACACTGAAACTGCGTTCTGCCTAACATCACAAGCTTGACAGAACTGTCAGCAAGTGGACTAGGATTTCAATGTTCTAGGTACTCAGAAATATTGGAGGATATGTATCTAACTCCCCCCCTCTCCGCTAGTGGCGCCCATGGATATAGGTCTGCACGGGCATGGCCCAGCAAGCCTGTGGGTAGAGATGGGCCTTTTTATCATCAGCTAAGTAAAAAATTGTCCTGTAATGGAAAGTTTAGCATTTTGCTCCTGGATTTAGAAAAATCTTTTGGGCTCACAAAACAAAGACTTGTTAAATAATCAGAGGGCAAAATTCACTAAGTAAAACGACAGACAGACCCCATCTTCCAGCAGATGCAGTGATTAACTACAACTGAAACCAACAAGCTGTGCTGTAAGATGAGAGCTTGAAATTGGATGGTTTGTCAAACTCCGTTTTCACTTAGCTGGCTTTAGCTACTAAAACACATGGCTTTTTTCTTTCTCAAGAAATGTTTACATAAACAGAGTTTTCAGCTTCATGAAACCAAAATCAGCTCCTAGCGCCATTCATTCCTACAGCAGAGATGGGGAAGTTCAAAGTATTTATTTACATATTTGGGGATTAAGGACTACCTTGTTCATACTGAAGTGTAGAATAGGAAAAGTTCTTACATTTGTAACAAAAGTTTGTGACCAGGTATAAGGCTCACGTGTTAGGGAAATTTCTACAGGAAATGGCATTACTCTCTGCGTGCCATTCCCTTTACTGCTACTAAGCATAGCTCTGCTCCGCATAGGTCATTTATTTCACTGGAGTTGGGGGTTTTGAACATTTTCTGAATCACTGACTGCTTGACAAAAAAGAATAGAACTCGGCCACATAAAACATAAAAGTAAAAATGAATGCGTTTATTGTGAATATCAATTATTTCAGAGATTGTTTTTATCCTAACTGCCACCCAGGTAGCGCAGTGGTCTAAGCGCTGACTTCCGACCATTCATCCGAGATGAGTCTGGGTTCGAATCCTACTGATGCATGGACGTTGTGTTTGTCTTATGGCACTAGCTCTCTCCCTTCCCCGGTATTAGTGGCCCTAATTTATGGATGGGCAACTGCTTATAGCCCACTGGGTTGCTCAAGGTGCTTGTTAAACCTCCAAACAAACAAAAAAGTGATCCAGTTTGCATGGTAAATATTTCTGTTACAAAGAAGTCTAATGCGGGTACATGATGTGCCTAAATTTTTCAGTAGTTTTGTGTACAAAGTACTGAAAAAAACCTTTAAAATATCAATCACATAATTTTCGCAACATAGGTCACAGCAGATTTGGGAATTCAAAGTCCATGTACCCAACGTACTTGAAAATTCATTTCTTCATTTTGAAAATGTGTTTTTCCCCCTTTTGGAATTTTCTTTTTGGAGAATATTTTGCAAGCCATTAAAAAGTCCTCCATGGACCATGGGTTGAAAACTCCTGCTCTGAAAAAGACTTTGCAAAAAGTGGCAAAGAATGCGTGATGAAAGTCTGAAACAGGTTGGGCTGGGCTGTAAACTGGAAATTCTGAGCCAGGCCGGGCTTTCCAGATTAAGGCCCATGCGGACCTTTAATGTGGGAGTGTCCATCCTAGGTGATCATTGATGATAGATACCTTTTTGTTCGTCTCGTGGGCCATTTAAAGCTTGCTTGTTTATTGTTTTGCCAGTCTGGTTTTCAACTGTCTCTGTTAGGTAAAAAACAGTTTGCAGTTGTTGTCTGTGCACGCTGTGAACTACTTCCTGAAACAAAATTTCTTTTTAGATTTGTTTAATGGGTATAAGATATCTTTCTATGCTGTTATTGAGTCCTGGTGCAAGTATTAGCTGATTTATTTATTACTTCTCTTCTGATGAGATTCAAAGGTTTCCTGTGACAGGTAATATATTTGGTGAGTTTTATTTCTTTTTAGGATTCAAAGAACTTGCTCATTAATATCTGATTCTCAGTTATTATGTTCTGCAAAAAAATTATCTACACAACCCTACTTTGTATAATTTTTCAACGCTTCTGTTGAGTCAAGTTATTTTTTTCTCCAAATTGCTTAACTACATTTGGTTCATGTTATCATACATGCCTCAACAAGTGTTGATTCTAGAAATATGATTAATAAATATCGCCCCCCCCCGCCCCTTAAAAAACGTTCTGGGAGGGTAGTGTCCCTTCATTATTTTGAATGAATGGGTTCCTCACTGTTTGGTACCTACACTGCTGGCCATCCAAAATGCAACACCAAGAAGGAAGCATCCGATTTGCCTGAAATTCGCAGCATGCGTCGCCCGCGAGAGGACATGCAAACGATTAGCAGTGCAGGGCATATGCAAATCATATGCGCCCGGCACGCCACCGAGAAGCACTATAAGAAGGATGCACAGCAGGCTGGGTGTAAGTAGTGGAAGTGTGTTGTGCTGCCGGACTTGTGCGTTGGAAGCTTCCTGATGCCTCGTCGAAGAATACGGCAGTCATTCCAGCACGTTTCGGAATTCGACAGAGGACGAATAGTTGCTTATCGCGACAGCGGTTTATCGTACCGAGACATCGGCGCCCGTGTGTGACGACATCCAGCCACAGTGAGGCGAGTATGGATTCGGTGGGTGCAGGAGGGACGGACGGACCGACGTGAGCGATTGCCGCATCCGCGGCACACCACTGAACGAGAGAACCGGCATGTTGTGCGGCGGGCATTGACGGCTCGCACTGCCACATCACGAATGTTAGCGCAGGAATTAGGATGTGTTGCGCAACAACCTGTGTCAGCACGTACCGTTCGACGTCGTCCGCAGGAGCACGGACTTGTCGCACGGCGCCCATTGCTCCGATTACCATTGACGTTACACCACCGGTGAGTGCGGCGGCAGTGGGCCGTTGAACGCCGCATCTGGACTACGGAATAGCACGACATTGTCTTCTCCGACGAATCCCGCTTCTGCCTGCAACACCACGATGATCGGATCCACGTGTGGCGGCACCGCGGCGAGAGACTGTATGATGCCTGCATTATGCATCGCCATACCGGTCCGTCGCCTGTCGTTATGGTTTGGGGCGCAATTGGATATGACACCCGTACCCCTCTGGTACGCATCGCCGGTACACTCAACAGCCACCGCTACGTTTCTGATGTTTTGGAGCGTGTAGTCCTCCCTTACCTGCAGGACCTTCCAGCGGCCACGTTTCAACAGGACAATGCGTGCCCGCACGTGGCACGCATCGTGCAACAATTCTTCATGGCCCACCAGGTGTCACTGCTGCCGTGGCCCGCCTGTTCTCCCGATATGTCGCCCATCGAACACGCCTGGTCGCTGATCGGCAACTGAGTGGCCCGGCAAGCACCATCCGCGGCTACGCCTGATGAACTGTGGCAACGTGTGGAAGCAACCTGGACCGACATACCCCAAGCCCACATCCAAAGCCTCTTTCGTTCTGTGCAGCGGCGTATAGCGGCCATTATTGCCAGCCATGGGGGCCACACGAACTATTGATGTCTGCGTGTTCCGCAAGTCGCACGGGCCTGTAAGCTCAATCGTTTCATCTTTGTATCTGTTGTTATGTGTCCAGTAAATCGGGCTTTGCTATTTCTTGTCCTTCTTGGTGTTGCATTTTGGGTGGCCAGCAGTGTATAATGTTTGCTTATCTACGTACTATCATCAGTCACACATATCTGTCTGGAGCAGCCATTTTGATTTCAGTCACACTAGGCATTAAAAAGCTTGTACACACACAAAATATTCTCCTTAGTGTGTGTGTCAAAAAAATATGATGACTAATGGAAACCAAATACAGTAGGACCGCGATTATCCGAGCTATTGTGGACCGGGCCTAGCTTGGATACCCAAAAACTCGGATAATACGGACCTTATTGCAATTTGAGGTTATAGATAAAAACGCATATGGTACAAGTTACGTTTATTTAAAGGTAACTTGTTACAAACGTTTAAACGTAAGTTTAAGTATATATAATATAAAACAAAGCTTACATAATTTTGAAAGATTTATTTAGAAAAGTAGTCCTTCAAAGCTTTCTGCTTGAAAACGCTCGCCTTCTTCCCTGCCGCCATTTCACGCCAGCGTCGCAATAGCAGAAATTCCGTTGAAGTGGCCTCTGGTTGTTGCTCAATGTACTCCATCGCCTTCTCGATTGCCTATACGAATAAGCTATTTCTTCAGGAACTAAACAGTCATTTTCATCGTCACTGCTGTCGCTCTTGTCTTGATTTATTGCATCCACGATCAATGGCGGATCACCGCACAGGCGCAGGAAGCGCGCGCTTGGGGCCTCAAAAACCAAGTAGAAAATTAAATTTTTATTTTCAAAGTCTTGTTTTTTGAGTATGATTTTGTGATTGGAGGTTTTACATCCACCGTGAGCAACTCAATGGGCTATAAGTAGTCGCCCGTCCCTAATTTAGGGTCACTGGTTCCAGGGAAGGGAGAGAGCCAGTGCCGTAAGACAAACACAACATCCATGCCTCGCGGGTTCGAACCCAGACCCCTTTCGGACGAATGATCAGAGGCCATCGCTTAGACCACTGCGCCACCGGGGCGGCGTTTTGTTTATTGATAAAAATATAAAATAATAACGATACTGAGGGCAAATTCTGTCGTGTTCTTTGATTCTATTTTCATAAACGTTAATAACATTGATGCTACGAACGGAACTGCGTTCAATGTCTTATTACTCCATTAAATACTGCATTAAATACTGGATGTATAAATACTGCATACTGGATGTATAAATACTGCATTAAATACTGGATGCATTGCAGTTATCAATAGAATAGAATATTGAATATACTTGTTATCAGCAAAGTAAGTTTTTTTTTCCTTGAGCGTAATTTTATGTTTAAACAAACTTGATACGAAATTTCCCTATCAATCACAGAGGGCCTTGTAAACGCTTTGTCCTTACATTTTACAGGACCTACGTGGGTCAATTACATCATACCAAGAGCTCAGTGGCGCACCGACGATTTCTTCATGGGGGTGGCTCAAAATATTGAAGATGCAAGTAAAAGTACCCTGGATAAAGTATCTCCCAAAATAATGGGAACCGATAAAAAAAAAAAAAAGATATTTTTATCGGTTCCCATTACTTTGGGAGATATTTTATCCAGGGTACTTTTACTTGCATCTTCAATATTTTGAGCCACCCCCATGAAGAAATTGTCGGTGCGCCACTGAGCTCTTGGTATGATGTAATTGACCCACGTAGGTCCTGTAAAATGTAAGGACAAAGCGTTTACAAGGCCCTCTGTGATTGATAGGGAAATTTCGTATCAAGTTTCTTTAAACATAAAATTACGCTCAAGGAAAAAAAAAACTTACTTTGCTGATAACAAATATATTCAATATTCTATTCTATTGATAACTGCAATACATCCAGTATTTATGCAATATTAAACGAAATATATTATACACACAACCTCTGCGCTCCGTACTGTGGATCAAATTTAGGGCTCTGTTATTGGATTGGGTAGAGCAGACGGGAACATTTCAAGGATTCGTTCTTGGGGTGTTACTGGGAATCTACTTAATAGTGTAAAAGCCATGTATGCTGGTATAGTAGAGTTTGTGTACGAGTGAATGGTGTTTTATCAAAATGGTTTTCCATTGGTGCAGGAGTTAGACAAGGTTGTGTAATGTCACCATGGCTGTTTAATTTATTTATGGACGCATGCATGCGTGAGGCCAAAATAGATAATAGTGGTTTATGTCTTGGTGATATCCTTGTGTGCAGATTGTTGTATGCTGATGACATTGTCCTGTTGGCAGAGAGCAAAAGTGAGTTGCAGAGTATGTTGACTCGGATGCACGAAGTTTGCATGAAATTCAAACTGAGTATAAATAAGGGAAAACCCAAAGTTATGGTGTTTGAGAGAGGAACTGGTAGCAGTGAATGTAATGTAAGTATAAATGGCACTGTGATTGACCAGGTGAGTGAGTTTGTGTATTTAGGAAGCATGTTTGACAGAGGGAACAAGATGGATGGTGAAATCAGTAGGCGAGTGAATTCTTCTTTGAAAGTCATAGCTGCTATGGGTGGTTTTCACAGGAATGATGGGTTCTCTAGAGAGTCCCGCATGGCTGTGTATGAAACAGTAATTGTTCCTACTCTGATGTATGGCAGTGAAACCTGGGTACTGCAGAAGAAACATAGGAGTCGTTTGTGTGCTGGAGAAATGCGTTACTTACGTGGGGTTTGTGGCAAGACACGATCTGATTGTGTGAGGAATGAAGATGTATTGCAGTTGTGTGATGTAAAGCAAAATGTTGTTAGCAAGGTGGAGACCAATACGCTTCGGTGGTTTGACCATGTTGAAAGAATGAGTGATGAAATGCTTACTAAGAAAATCTTTTCAGCCCAAGTGGCAGGAAGACATGGGTGGATCAGATTCAGGAGTGTCTGCATGAGAAAAAGATTATGATTATGAAGTATAAAAGATCTTGTGTAAGGCGTGTAATGGATATCAGTGAAGCACGATTTGTATGTCAAGATCGCTGTAAATGGCGAAGTTTGATACGACAACAATAAGTAAAAATATCTGGAAGTTTGTATTTCTTTTTGGAGCTAGCCTCTGAATCTCAGAGAACAGCTTAGTGATATGTATGTATGTATGTAATAAAAATATCTCCGACGTATTAAAGTGCATTTCGAATTATTGGCAAAATATATAGTTAAAAACTTAATTAAATATATTTGAAAATAAGCAGCCGATAACGGAGGACGAAGTTATACCTAATGACGGAGGGCCCTGGCAGCTGGGCCACTCCCCGGAGTGAGCCACTGCAAAAACTCAGCTTTCGAAATCTTTCCGGATCATGGGAGTTGTGTCGTGACTGCCCCGTAGGACGCACACGACATAAAGGCAGATAGCAGCGATAACGAACGTCTGCATAGCTCAGTTGGTAGAGCGACTTGTTCCGGAATAAGTGGACTCGGGTTCGATCCCCGGCGTCGACCAAAGTGACGGAGAAATTTACTTCGTTATAATGGCGCCCGAACTTCCCGGATGACCCGGCCGTTCAACATCTCGCAATGGTGTGATATTCTTTCCACACCGCGAAGTACGAAAAATAAGAGAATCCCTTCTTCAGCGCTTCAAAAAATAAATGTGTGTTACGTTACATTCCACAAACCAGATTGACCGGGAGTTCTCAACTGCACGTTCTACAGCGGATGGCTGCCTGCAACGATTCATGGTCACGGCTGACCCGTGGGCCATGCCCCCGGCCCTCTTTCGTGGGAGGGGGGATGTGACGTGCCTGCCCCGCAGGATGCACATGACATAAAGTCAGATAGCAGCGAATACGAACGTCTGTGCAGCTCAGTTGTTACCGCGGAATTTTCTATATCCCCATAACATTTAAATTTCATCCATATAATTTTGATCATTTATTTTATTTTTTTTTTTTTACTCTAAGGCGGTAGGAAATAAATATTTAAATTGCCAAAATAGAATATCAATGATTAAAAATTACTTTCTGGTGAAGCTGAGCCAGGCTACCCGAAAGTTTCGGTTGATAATTAGATCAGTCCTAATTGCACTCAAGCCAAATGAAAACGGGAAAATTATTTTTTTTCTCTCACGGAAACTTGATAAAAATCCCAGATGGGAAGGAAGAGAAAGGAAGACATTCACAGTTCTTTTTTTTTCACGAAACTCAATGAAGAGAAGTATAATAGCGGTAGTCTCATAGCCGAAGCTGAAGGAAATAGCAGGAGCGCAATAAATCCTTTTGGGGGTGTCACCCCTTTTCTCAAGCAACGCTTGCGAGCATCTCTGCATTGTCCAGGGTAGCGACAAAATTTGAGATAAGTCACGTCGCCGGAAATACCTACGTGACAATCTTCGCTTCTAAGTAGCTAGGTGAGGTCAATTAACAAAAAGGTGCGAGGACAAGTTGACAGCTGAAAGAAGACATAATTTTTGGGAAAGTGACCCGCACTGAACGGATGGCCAGCGAATCGCATAGCAGGGCTATCTGTGAGGGCCAATGACATAACCCGACGCGATTCGGACGGCCGGGCCGTCACGCCCCAAGATGGACACCGGACACGGGGAAAACAGAATTATTAACTGAATGAAGACTAAGAGGAGAGACGACTACACACAGACTCTAAGATAACGACAGAGGGAACACTGGGGAATTGCAGTCTGAGCAGAAGAGAGGTCTCAGCGGTTTCGGAGGAGAGATGTTTCCAAGATAAAGAAATGAGGTAGTAAATATTTTAGAGTATAGTCCATATACCACCAATTAAGATGGAGATCTGACTCTACCTACGACCAGCCGGCAACCCAGTTTCGCGATCGGGGCTTCTCAAGGAAAAGAGGGTATGATGACATTTATCTTACACATTTCTGATTCGTGCCTCATAGCTTTGCATGTGCTATGCAGGACTAGTTACCCGAAAGTCTCTCACATAGTGCATTAACAATTTTTTCCTCTGGCGCACCGCGCCGAGTTTAAACCAGTAACTAAAGTTCAAAGTCAGTTATATAATATTAAGTGCATTATACCCGTTTGAAATTAAAACTAAATTGTTTAGCTAAAGTAAGCAACCGCACCGGTACATTGTACCTAGCTTTAAGACCATATTCTAAAAGGAAATAAACAGTTAAATTTTAATTCACGTGTCACTCAGATCATTTCTCCAAATCTCATTAGAGTTCAATTTGTGATTTTATTATTGTTATTCATGCAACTTTTTATTTTAACTTCTTTGCGGCATATGAATGAGCATGGAAACCCCATGCTGATTCATATGAAACACAACACGATGCATTTGTCGACCCTGAGCTTGGAGACCCTTAGTTAGGGAATCCAAATTCATTGTTGACACCACTAGGCGAAATTTTGGGGGTGAATTGATTAGTATTGAATTTTGACCTTTTTAACTTTTACCCACTACGGCGAATAAGACGTAGTAGTGGTTCGCTGATACCCGACAGGGAGCGGTAATACAGTTGGTAGAGCGACTTGTTCCGGAATAAGTGGACTCGGGTTCGATCCCCGGCGTGGACCAAAAATGACGGAGAAATTTACTTCGTCATAGAGTTTAATAGTATACTGAATTATGACCACCTCTATCAAAAGTGGATGCGGCCCGTCGACCACGTAATTTCCGAGAGGGTTCGACTAGTCGACCGACGTAGCATATGTAAGGTATGAGTGGAGCAGTAGGCAGTAAAATTCGGAGCGTGATGCGTAAATAGAAGTTATCAGACTTGGAAAAAGGACAGATTGTGGGAGTTTGGAGAGTGGGTGCCTAAATTCCCAAACGGCTGAACTAGTGGGTTTGCTCGTGAGCCGCCATAGTTAAAGCAAAACAGGACTGGCGTGAAAATGGAGAAACAACGACAGGGCAGCGTAAGGCTGATGTGAAAGGTGAGCGTCGGGTCCGACGACTCGCACAGACTGACAGACACAACACTGATCAACAGTTGATTTCCCAGGTCAACTCAGAAAAGTACCTGTTATGACCATGCGTGACACGCTCGCACATACAGGCTATAACAGCATACTCATACTACCCCGACGACATCCTCTCCTAATCACTGTTCATCGGCGCGAAATACTCGTCTAGTGCAAAGATCATACAAGTTGGACGTCGGATGACTGGAAAAAAATGTGCTGGCCTAACGAGGGGAGTTATTTTACTCCACTTCGTGGTTGAGTGATGATCGTGTATGTATTTGGCCTAAGCAACATGAGGCACTCGATTTAACCTGCATTGTCTCATCAGTGCAAGCCAGTGGAGTCTGTTGTATGGTGTGGGGCATGTTTACATGGCAAGAACTTCGATCTCTAATTCCTGTGGAACAACTTATGATTGGTGCCCACTATGGTGAATTGCTTGCTGACTCTGTACGCCCAGCAACGTTGCACTTTTCCCCGAATGGCGACGGTGTCTTCTAAGTTGACTAAAGCGCCGAGCCACCGGTTCACAGTGTTGCGCATGAGTGGTTTGAGGAACACTGTCCAGACTTCCAGCATATAGATTGGCCCTCCGAACTCTACCGATGTCAATCCCATAGAGCACTTGTGGGACACTATGGAATGGCCTATCAGGCGTCTGGATACACCAATCACCTCCATACCTGCACTAAAGACTGCATTACACACAGCTTGGTTGGCCATACCTCCGAACTGCTTCTGGCATCTTATTGAATCGATGCCACATCGGAAGCTGCTGTAGTGATGGTGAAAGGTGGACCTACGAAGTATTAGGTAGGTGGTCATAATTCAGTGATCACTCAGTGCATATCAATTATGTATGGAAGTGTACTGACTAAAATGCACTACATGAAATCTTTATCGTATTTTGTTGAGATGAAAAGAAGAAGATATACCTTGCAATATTTTTAGATTTTAGATAACAAAATAGAATTATACGTGGGTGCGAGCGCGGGACGGAAGGGAGTGGGTCCCACGACGCATCGGGGGCCTAAGAGGTTCTTAAAGCGTTTCTGCAGACACTTCGAAAAGATATGAAGCTGAAGAAGAGCAAAGTAATAAGAAAGAGAAAGACAAAGTGAAGCCAGTCAAAGTTCAACAGATCCTGATTTTCCCAATGATTTTGCACTGTGGCCATTGCATTTATCTGATAAGCATTATATAATAAATAAACCAAGCAACAGAAACCGATCCTACTGGAGAAATCTTTCTGAATCAAACTTTTATTGCGTCATAGCAAATGGTATCGAATAATTTTGCGAATGGTTGCTATTTTCAAAAACAAGCAAAAGTGTGTAATGTTATGTATGTGTCATGGCGAAAATTTTAACCTCTGGTGAATTCAGAGAGACCTGATAAATCTTTCTGTTGGTTTATCAGAGATTAATTAATGCAAAAATTTTCTCCCATGACATACGTTAGAAGAAAATTCCTGGTTGAAAGGCAGGGGAATTCGTGCGCAAAATTCGCTTGTCTTAATCACAACCAGGAAAACAAAATTTCATGTTAATGAAAAAAAAAAAGAAAAGAAAAAGAGAATAATATTTGATTTAACTGACTTTGGGGTTTTGGAAATAATTATTTTATCTATTCTTTTATCGCGATAGGAAAAGGCGAGTAGGTGTGCAGCTCAGAGAGTCAAAATTAATTTTGGTTTAACATCACGGAACGAGAGAAAAAAGAAAATTAAAATTAGTGATTTTCTGCAAGGCAAGAATTCGCCATTTTTGCGTTCCTCATTTCCCAACGTCGTGAAAAAGTCGCCCAAAAGTGCAACATCTTTTCGTCTTTTGGGTAAAGAATTCAGCAACAGAATCTATTTTTAGACCTCAGGGTCGAGAGGCTTGGTCCCTACGTGTTGAAGGTCAAGTTCATCTTCCCCTGGCCGACCAGAGGATGCACGTGCCTAGTAACATTTTTTTTTCGTGGAGAGTGTTGGACGATGCAACGATGCCTGAGTGAAGGTCAGAGGTCACTCGAGGCGTGGGAGAGAAATTCCACTGTTGCCATGCAAAAGGTCAGCCAATCAGGGGTCAGCATTTTTTTCCAACACGCGAGAGTTTCTTTGACACTTTGAGACGCTTGTCTCAGTCACTTTTGTTCTTGTCCTCTTGCTGGCCGGGAGAAAGAGGGGACGGCCGAGTCTCTCCTCGCCTTTTGGTGGGGAGAGCATTTGCTGACCACCATGATTTGACATCGAAAAAAAAAAAAAAGCTTAAAGGAGCCTAGTAGCGACGGTCTTCTAGCGTGGGGACTTGTCAGGCTCATGGTTGGTTACATGAAAAAAAATTAAAAGGAGCTCAGGGCTTGCGATGAATTGCTCACTGATTCCACCAAATGAAAAGAGGTGGAAGAAATTATGAAGAAAGGACAGGACCACCGTAGGACGAGACCTCCTCGGGGCGCAGCGAAAGATGAACACCGATGCACTCCTAAGCATTCTCGTGAGAGCTGATGGATAAAGAAAGGGGAAATTCCGAGCCTTTGCCGTCCACCTTCAAATGCAGCCCACCAAATTCCTACCAGGGGAGAGCCATGGGGATCGAAAAGGACAAGGGAGAATTACTCCCTCTGAGAGGGTCCATCATCACCAGCTTCGGGATGTCTTTTGTTTTCCCTGTGTTCAGGTAAAGTGCTCGGGCACATTGTGTCTAAAAAGAAAGAGAAAGACATTGTTGGAGGCGAAGAGAGGATCAACAGTGACAGTGTGACGAGAAGATTTTTTTTTATTTGAAACAAGATTTGTTCCTGCCCAGCCCAGAAGGTAAATTCTTTCTCGATTTTTTTTTTTTTTTTTGTATAATGTTGTGACCGCTGCGGAATTGTTGAACGAGTGGGTCAGCAGTGTGAAATCAAATTTATAGTTCTGCGAAAAAAAAAAAGAAGAAACTTTCTGTTTTTTTTTTTTTTGAGGTTAGCTGGATGTGGGACAGATGTCCCCATATTGTTGTCGTTCAGTTTTCAAAATTAAGATTTATTAGTTCCTCAGGTATGAGTTCAGAAAAAAAGAGAGGGGAGTTGAAAGTGCTTTCATTGATGTTTTTTTCTTGTGTTGTCATGTCTGGTATTTTAGCAACTTCCCAGGCCAGTAAATTTTAATGTATCGGAAAAATTTGGTTTAATGTTTGAGCACAGTAAATTTTGGTGCATCGATAATAGTTTAGTTGGGCATGTGATAATTGAAAACCAGTGTTATTGTGATGTCGTGGGTGATGAAATAATTGTAAACATTTCTCTCTAGTCTTTTACAGCGTTGAGTTATTTTTTTTTTGAGTGAAGATAAATTATGGGATGATTTATATTGTGATTTTGGGAACATATTATAGTGTGATGAAATTGGAAACCTAAAGTGTTGTTTACATTCTTGGAGTGTTGAGTGTCGAAATTGAGATGGTAGGAGTGTTAATTGAGGACCAGTATTTTACATGCTCCAGATGAGTGTTAATCTCCCATTGGAAAGGGGTGATCTTAGGGCAAACCGGGAACTTGTCCTAGGGCAGAAGGCTCTGAGTAGGGAATTTTCACCAGGATGCGATATGTGCAGAATAGAAGTTAAAGTATTTTTTGTTCTCAAGTTTAGTATTTCACAAAAAGAATGAACATCATGGGTTGAGAAGACACACTTTTGCTCACCAGTTCCAGTATTAATTGTTCTTTTCTTTGGCCTAAATTTTCTTGTTTTTACAAAAAGAGTCTAAATTGTAATTTTAATTTTCAATAAGGTGAAAATATTTAGTGGGTTATGTAAATGGTCAGTGTTATTGTCTGAAGTGGACCTGCGCATTGCCATGGTACAGAAGAATTTCCTTGCTAGTGATTTTTCCTGGGATATTTGTGGATATAGAGATAAGTGAATTTTCCTGGGATATATGTGGATATAGAGATAAGTGAATTTTCCTGGGATATATGTGGAGAGAGATAAATGGCTTTTCCTGAGATATATGTGGATATTGTGATTTTGGATTTCTTGGGATATATAGAGAGAAGTGATTTTTCCTGGGATGTATGTGGATATAGAGAATAGTGATTTTTCCTGGGATATATGTGGACATAGAGATAAGTGAATTTTCCTGGGATATAGTTGTGTTAGTTCCGGGCCGGATGTGCCTGGAGTATTTAGGGTTGAAGTACGACAGGCTCTTGCAGGTGTGGTTGATCAAGGTGGGATCATGCATTGGTTCGAAAAGGGGGAGCCCTGAGGACGTGGTTTTTTGGGGAAAACTTGTCTTCAACCCCCCCCCCCCCCCCCCCAGTAGTTTCGCTGCTCACGGAGATATGTACTGCCAGCGAGGGTCGGTCGGGTGTTGCTTCAATAATTGGCGAGATCATGTTAGAGGAAATTCTGTGCCTGATGATGATGTGTCACACTTGAGGATTTTTTCCTTTCCCTTTGCCTAGGCTGAAATTGGATTCACGACCCAATTTCACGCCTTCAGCCTGACTGGTATTTTCTTCCTGTGTTGGTTCTCAAAAAACCCAGGGTAGTGTCTGAACTGAGAGTATTTGCCTCACCGCTACCTCAGTAATTCACTGCAGGTGTTAAATTTCAGTTTGTTTGGTGATTTAAAGTATCTAAATTTATTTGTTTATGATTTTCTGTACTGCTAGGGATGTAAATTCTAAATTCTGGTTGTTGGTGTTAGTGAACTTGACATTTAGTTTGGAAATTTAGTTAATTGGTATTTTGAGCTTTTGTTTACAGTATAGAGTTATTAAGTATCTTGAGCTATTATGTGAAGTGCAGAGTGAGGTGCTTTTTATGAGCAAGCTAGTGCAAGAAGATTGTTTGAATTTCTGAATTATGGTGATGTTATGAATAGTGATAATTTTTAAGATTAGTTAGTGAGGTTTCTTCATAAGTGAAGTAGGTTCATTCAGGGTAGTTCTATAGGTTATGTAATGTTAATTAATGCTTGTGCTCAGTGTAAATTCTGTTTTGAGGATAATTTACTTGGTTTGTTTACTTGCTGATAGTAGATTTGTTAAAGTATAATTGGTGGCTCTTAAAATAACTGTAAATTTAAATTGAAGTCTTCGAAGCTGGTCTGAGAGATTGCAGAGTTTGCTAAGATTGTTTAGGTGCAGTAAATTTAAATCAATAAGTGTAAAATTGTAAATTTGTCATTGAGCTAACTAGGTGAGAGAGAAGAGAGTACGTTTCAAAAGAACAGAACTTGTCCACCTGGTGGAATTAAAAATAATCCAGTATCTTTTTTTGTGTAAGCTATGTGAATCATGGTGTAATTTTTGATGCATAAAGTCAATGCCTAGTGTTCAAACCAACTGTGTTGAAATATGTAAAGTTGTGCTGTTCATAAGGCCAGTGGCCAAAGAGAAATAGAAAAGAAATTGAGATTCTGTTTTTATACTGCTGTGTTTTAGCAAACAACAAAAAGGAAATGCCATCTGATTGTCCTATTACCGCTCCCTGTCGGGTATCAGCGAACCACTACTACGTCTTATTCGCCGTAGTGGGTAAAAGTTAAAAAGGTCAAAGTTCCATACAAATAAATTCACTTTCTAAATTTCGCCTAGTGGTGTCAACAATGAATTTGGATTCCCTAACTAAGGGTCTCCAAGCTCAGGGTCGACAAATGCATCGCGTTGTGTTTCATATGAATCAGCATGGGGTTTCCATGCTCACTCATATGCCGCAAAGAAGTTAAAATAAAAAGTTGCATGAATAAAAATAATGAAATCACAAATTTAACTCTAATGAGATTTGGAGAAATGACCTGAGTGACACGTGAATAAAAAATTTAACTGTTTATTTCTTTTAAAAATATGGTCTTAAAGCTGGGTACAATGTACCGGTGAGGTTGCTTGCTTTTGCTAAACAATTTAGTTTTAATTTCGAACGGATATAATGCGCTTAATATTACATAACTGACTTTAAATCCTAGTTACTAGTTTAAACTCGGCGCGGTACGCCAGAGGAAAAACATTGTTAATGCACTTTGTGAGAGACTTTTGGGTAACTGGTCCTGCATAGCACATGCAAAGCTATGAGGCATGAATCAGAAATGCGTAAGACAAATGTCATCATACCCTCTTTTCCTTGTGAAGCCCCGATCGCAAATCTGGGTTGCCTGCTGGTCGTAGAGTCCGTTCTCTTCTTAGTTGGAGGTGAACCAACATCGACTATGCTCTAAAATATTTGCTACTTCATTTCTCTATCTTGGAAACATCTCTCCTCCGAAACCGCTGAGACCTCTCTTCAGCTCAGACTGCAATTCTCTAGTGTTCCCTCTATTAAGTTATTTTTGAATCTCTCCGTAGTCGACTCTCCTCTCAGTCTTCATTCCGTTTTTCTTTCTTTTTTTCCCGTGTCCGGTGTCCATCTTGGGGCGTGACGGCCCGGCCGTCCGAATCGCGTCGGGTTATGTCATTGGCCCTCACAGATAGCCCTGCTATGCGATTCGCTGGCTATCCGTTCAGTTCGGGTCACTTTCCCAAAATTATGTCTTCTTTCAGCTGTCAACTTGTCTTCGCACCTTTTTGGTTAATTGACCTCGCCTAGCTACTTAGAAGCGAAGATTGTCACGTAGGTATTTCCGGCTACGTGACTTATCTCAGATTTTGTCGCTACTTTGGACAATGCAGAGACCCTTGCAATAGTAGCTGGAGAAAAGGGGTGACGCCCCCAAGAGGATTTATTGCGCTCCTGCCATTCTCTTCGTTTCTTTGAGTTTCGTGAGAAAAAGAACTGTGAATGTCTTCCTTTCTCTTCCTTCCCATCTGGGATTTTCATCAGGTTTCCGTGAGAAAAAAAAATATAATTTTCCCCTTTTTGTTTGGCTTGAGTGCAATTAGGACAGACCTAATTATCAACCTAAACTTTCGGGTAACCTGGCTCAGCTTCACCGGAAAGTAATTTTTATCATTGATATTCTATTTTGGCAATTTAAATATTTATTTCCTACCGCCTTAGAGTAAAAATGAAAAAAAAATACTAAATGATCAAAATTATACGGATGAAATTTAAATGTTACGGGGATATAGAAAATTCCGCGGTAACATTATCTCCCTCCCTTCAAAAAAAAGTAATAATAATTCGAAGAATATTAAGGGAATACTCGTCCTATAAAAAAGGTTGTGCATTTTCCTCTAACGTCCGCCCTCGGTACGGGCAGTTTTGCCCCTACGAAAACAACAGTATGCAACATACAGAATACATATACACAGCATCTGGCTTATTCATATAATATATATATATCAACCTTCACCGTGTATAAAATCTAGAAATGAGAAATACAGTATATATACACAAAACAGTATAATAAGTACTCAAATATCAATTTTCGGGCGTAGCGCTCAGTCTTGCGCCGTTGGTTGGGTTTCGTTTTTGCAGTTCCTCGGCTCTGCTGGAGACGGGGGTAACCCATTGTGGAGGGAAGAACAGGTTTCTTCACTCCGTGTGCTCTCCTCTCTGTGGTTTGTCTAGCGCTGGCAACAAGTCAGGTGGGTTGAAATCACAAACAATAGGAGGATCAAGGATGACATGTCCGCGGTGAATACCTTGAGTAATCCGGTGGCGGATATTGTCAGTCCGTTCGTCCAGCTACCGAAATTCCATCCGGGTGTGATAGCTGAGTTCTGCCAATTTGCATACGAGTAGTTTGGGTGCACTAGGTTCATGGAGGGTTGGTCTAAGCAGAAGTCCAATTTCTTACAAGCGTTCACAGTGCGTGCCTTTAAACACAAATTATCGCTTATGCAGCGAGTGTCCGATTTAAATTTTATCACCACGGTATTCTTCTCCGTGCGAAGCTTTACGGATCGGGTATGTACGATTAGTGAATCGAAGTGCACATCTACCATTCCCGCTGCACAGGATGAAAATGCTTCAAACTGAATTGCGGCAAGAGGTTCGCACGAAAAGCATCCGGAGGTTTGTATCTCCGCGTCTGTAAATTTCGGGCAAACAGTTCGAGTTTCTATGCTGTACTTGAAATTGTTGAACTCCAGGTTTATTACCAGGGGTGCTGAGTGTAGTAGCTCTGAACTTAGTTTCCCTTCGTTATCCACTTTGAAGTGGTGCCAAGACGAGGTAAAAGGTAGTGCATTTCTTTTTGTTTCTATCATGTTGAGAAGGTAGGACTGCTGCAGTTGGCATCGCATGTTGTCTTCGTAGAACGTGCATGAGAACATATTTTCGTCGAAGATGAAGCCTTTTGACATGGAATCGTTCGCTTGTGTATCACCTATATGACCTCTCTCGGGCCTGGAGGGCAAACTAGCTCTTTCGAGGTAGCTTTCTTGGGGGTTGCCGACTCGTGAGATTAGGTGAGTTTGCAAAATCGGCATGGGCTGGTCTAGCGCTCCTGCTACGCGTACCCTGATGCCTGTAGAGGTGGTAGCTTGGTTTTTCACGGTGATTGCTTCCGTGGTTTCATTTCCCTGCTGCTCTATGAGTAGCTCGTAGCTACATTGCATGGCCACGATACGTTTCACCTCATATGCCCTTAGGAAGTCGGCCTCCAGCCATATTCTGTAATATATGCAGTGTTGGCTGTCTATTATCCAACAGCTGGTGCTTCCGCTGTCAGATGGGTGGCATCCCGTTATTCCGGGCCAGTCTAAGGATTGCTTGGTTAGAGCCTCGAAGCTCGTTCCCCGCACACATCCTTTTCCCCAATTACAGGTTGGGTTATTTGCGCACATGATCTGGCTGAGATAACGCATGCTTGTGACATGGGTAAAATATTCCCTGACGGTCTGCCACTCGCACTTCACCTGTTGAAAAGTGATTCTTAAAGAAAACAGATTATTTTGGTTGCTTTCATCAGTGAACCAAAGACACTGTTGGTGCTCTAGATTCAGGAGTGTAATCTGGGCACTGGTGGAGAGACGGCACGTTGCGTCTACGTCGGAGTCCGAGCATGACTTCACTTTGGAGGCAATTATGGAGTGTGCATTACACTCCGCAGATGCTCCGTCCATAACTAGCAGAAGCAACGTTAGCAAGGCAAGTCCATGCAGTGGGGCTTGTGCTATGGGGCGCCACGTGTCTCTCGAGGTACTGTTGCATCACTTGGGCTCGGTTTCGCATTGCGTTACCGGCCAATGCACCCGTTTTGACAGCGACCAAAGTAGAACCTCTAAGGAAACGGTATGTCTTCCACATAATGTATGCGATGCTGTAGAGAGTTTTCCAGATGCATAAAATGACCATTTTTGCGTACAAAAAGGTAACAGCCGTAACTAGAATTAGGAGCACGATAACCACGTACGTGACTGCTGCCGGCAGGCACTTTAACTGCCGCAGTAGGTCCCGGCATAAAATGCATTGCAGGGGACTGCAGGTTATCCGTCCAACTATTTGTACTGTTCCTCTCAGCGTCTGTCCGTCGGTCGTCACAAAGATAAGATGCATTTCTGCTGACAACTCTAGCATTTCGGGAGGTATAGGGTCGCTTGAAATGGCGTGTCTTTAAATGTGATCACAGTCTCTATCCCTCTGATCCTGACGACTAACATGCCCGGATGCGAGAGGGTTACTATTGGATCATTGTAGGTGAGTCTCACATCATTGCGCTGGAACACAGCCTCCTCGTCAGTCAGTAGGTGCCTCTGATGTCGGCGGCGATGTGTGGTTGCTCGGTGTCGGCTCGCCACGCAAAGTTGGTATGAGATCAACACTGGATTTTCGATTTTTAGTCCTTCCGCTTCGTGGACCAAAGTAGTAACTGCAGGTACCAGGCGACAGTAACAAGTCGTTTCAGTAATGTTCATACAACCTGCCAGTTTGCAGTAGTTAGCAGTGCCTGAGCAAGGGGAGGCCTCCGAACAGCTGCAGGGTAGACCTGCCCTCTTGCATTCGATGAGGGAGCGGACTCCTCGTGCGTTGACCTTCTGTTGAAAATGAAAGGACCTGGGTTCAATCAGCTGGTTATCGTGTGCAATGAATGTCTTCCACACTTTGATACAACCATCGCAACTGTGAGCATGGCAGAAATTTGGTGACACACCCAAATTCAGCAGTTCCTCTCTAGTTGTGTTTGTGCACTGATATTTGTCCCTACGAAATTCGCATCGCTCGAAATCTGCCGCATGGCCCCAAGCGATGACTGGTGCCAGAAAAATGAAAATAAAGTTTATCATGGTGGGCAGTTGAAAAGTTTCTTTTTTTTTTTTTTTGTAGTTGTGTGCACTGCTATCTATCGTGTGGATGCTAAAGATGCTGAATGCAGAGCAATGTTCTTGATGTATCCTGAAAAGGGGAGTGATGCCAAATCAGACACACATCTTCCTCATACCTCATACACATATAAATTACACTGGACCATTTCCCGAGTCTCTGTTCATAGTGCACACCAATTAAGTTAACATACAATTTTACCTTGTAAATACAAAATTTACCACGCTGCGTTAAACAATTTTTCTTACGAGCTACGTGAGTTACATGTGCATATTCTAATTAAAAGTTATTTACTCTGCTTCCTTCCTCTGGTAAGCATAAAAAAATCCTGTCCTTCTTAGGTACATTCCCCTTCTGAAGAAAAAAACACACAGCAGTCGTCCTTCAAAAATAAAAACAGCTAAGTAAACTATTCCTCCTGCCTGTATACCTCCTTTCAACAAAAAAAAAAAAAATAAATATAAATGCGTTCGTCCCTTTGTCTGTACATCTCCTGTCACCGAATATACTCATACTCGACTCTTTTCCTTTTAAATCTGATTTCACTCAAATATACACATACTTAAAATTATACATTCTTTCGTGTTTTCTTAATTTTTGCTTCATTAATTTGCTCTCATTTGTGAGAGAGAAAATGTTTATCAACGCCTCCTCATGCCTGTAAATTGTGATCATTCCTCCCTTCCACTATATCGTCTTATTTATTCTTCGCCGGCCCTTAAAACCAGCTTTGCTTAAAGCTCTAAAATTCTGCCATTTTAACCTGTACTTGCTCCGTTCTATTTATGCGTGCACCTGGTCCGGCCTGGGGTCTTTTTGATTGTCGTACTCTCTGGAGATTCGCTTAGTCTCTGTTCATCGAAAGGGGGACGGGGTCTCATTGCAGTAGTTTGGTGACCTTTGACTTTTACTGACCAATCAGACGCTTCTTCCTTCTTGTAAACGAAGGTGTACCCTTCGAACTGAAAAATTTGGCTATTATCCGCCATATTGCGCACGGTGGTTCAAATCGGCGGTCGTCAGACTGCTATGGCTCGCGTCGCGGTCGAAATAATAATGTTAATCGCAAAAATGCTGGCTGGGCCTCTATTTTGTCCATTAAGGCTTAGCAAAATACTTAGGATTACACCATTCACATCTTCACAAGGTACGGTTTTTCTAGTTTATTACGGTTAGGCTTTCTAGTCTGTTACGATCCCCATTGTCTCCTGTTAAGGACAAAGCTATATTTTGATCAGGCGTAGGTTACTGATGTTTTTGCTATAATTATTTCCGCGAAATGCTAATTTCATATGTTCGCCTAACTTTATCTGAGCAAAAGTGTGATTTGATCGCTGCAAGGTTAGAATTCGCTGGTTCTTATTTCCGTAAATAATGCTAGCCGTCGTAACGTGTATGATTCCTATTGTTCAGTGCCCTTTCGATGTGATAGCTTACGCCTATTCTACTCATACTGTGAGGTGGCTTACGCACGGTGACTAGTATTTACCCATTCTCCCATTATTATTCCGATCCTTGATTAATTAGTGAAAACCTATGGATCTTTGAAATAATAAAAAAAAATCATGGTTGATCGTTACGGAAAACTGCTTTCCCGCTACCTTTTGGCAGTTCCCCTGTACAGCTTTTCGTATTGCATTGCAGTTCTGTTGGATATTTACGTATCTCTCGCTACGGGTGAATCGCACGCGTCGCTTACCCAGTGAAAGCAGGAAATTGAAATGACTGGCTTTTTCTTAACTGAGGTCTCGCTTATTCCCAACTGCTAGGAATTTTCCCCGGGGCAAATCTAACTTGTTTCCCTTTTTTTTTTCGATGAAATGCTCTAAAAATTTTTCGTTCCGTCGTAGCTCTTATGTTATATTGCTAGCAAAATCTTTCGGGCGGTACCCCCCAAAAAAAAAAAAAATAATTTAATTTTTATTCCACGAATTGGTCATTTAGTTAACATTTATTTTTGATTCTCAGGATACCACTGCGCAAAATTGAACGGTTAATGCCGGAACCAATGTATGAAATTAATCGATTTTGACATAAACCCCTCTCAATTATGCTCAACGAGAAACAAAAATTATTTGCAGGGGTTGCAATCCTAAAAGAAAATATATGCTGTTCCCTCTTGGCAGAGGCTGCTGTTGGGACTGGACTAAAATTATACTTTTATTTATTTACTTATTATTTTTACTGCTTGGCGGTAAAACCGGTGCCAAAATTTTCCTTGCGTTCCTAGTTCCCGGTGCTCATCCTGAGATTTCCGGAACTAACCTCCCATATTCCCGAGAGAAAAGTTTTTTTTTCACTTAGCCCCAAAACTTATTTTAGGAGCGTACTATTTTCCTAATTTTTTATCGATTTGGCATGCAACCCATGAATAATAAAAAAATATATTTTGCATTGAACCTTTTTCTGCGAGCCTTCTATACCCAACTTTCCCGTGGGAGTACTACCGCTTTCCTCCACTGTGGGTAAAAGCTATTTACCGAGGCTTCATTACTGTTGCTGGCTGCCAAATTATCCTGTATACGCTGTGATAAGTAACGATCTGCTAGGTCAAACCATGAAGTACCTTCCGGATTATTCGGCTGACTTAAAGTTTGCAACATTCGGTCGACGAATCCCGAATCCTTAGGCGATTGTTGTTGTACGGCCGGTTCATTTTCCGCTATTATTTTGGGGTGTGTTTGATCCTGTGACTGTTCTGTGTAGCAAGGAATATTTCCCTCTTCGGCGCGCTGAATTGTAGACGTTTCCTGAATATTACTGTATGACCTTAGAACATACGGTGACCTGACAAATTTCACTTTCCCGGTTTCTCAATGCTGGCCTTCCTCTTCGTCCAATATGTCGACGTTCGGTGCGGTTGGTTCCTGCGCTGGGGCTTCTACTGTGGGCCCTGGTGCAGAGACGGTAGGCGCTGCTGCTGGCCTGGGGGTGTCGAAGAACGGTATGAATTCATAATCTTCCGTGTCTTCGCTGTCTCCCTCGGTGTCTACACTCGTTCTGGGAATAATTTCCTCATGCCTTCCTGGTGGGGGTAAATCTGATCTTAATTGCTCCTTACGGGCAATTTGCTTAAAGATTCTGTTACGGTGGACCGTTTGAAACTTTGTAGGACTTCCCACTGATTTCAACTTTACATTAACTGGGGTGGGAAAAGCGACTATTTCCCAATCTCCACGGTTAGTGCGGGCTAATTTTCTGGATAACCCCTTTTTCACATAAGGCGTGTGAAGGAAAACCCTATCGCCAATATGCAAATCCTTTTCTACCGCGTATCTATCGGCATATCGTTCCTGCCTCGCGGCTGCTTCTTGAAGGTTCCCATAAGCAATTTTGTAGGCATCCCTCATTCTCTCTAGAAAAGATTCGACGTAGTCATCGTGGCTGTAATATGTTGTCCTATGGGGCGGAATTAAGATGTCGGAGGGTACGTTGAATTCTCTCCCAAACATTAAATAGTTCGGGCTAAACTTGGTGGACGCATGTGTGCTGTCGTTCATTGCTAGGCTCACTAGTGAGAGGTGTAGGTCCCAGTCTGTCTGTCTGTCATTCACTAGGGAACTCAATGACTTATTGATTAGGAAATGGGACCGTTCGTTTATTCCATTACAGGACGGGTGAAACGAGTCGTGTTTAATCTCCGTACACCCAGCCTATTTAGGAGTTCAGTAAATAATTCTGAAGTGAAATTTTTGCCGTTATCTGTGAGCGTCTGTTCTGGTAGGCCAAACGGAGAGGCCAAACGGTCGATGAAAGCCGTGGTGATCGTTGAGGCACGCTGGTCAGGTATAGGCACTAAAATAGTATACCTGGTAAACACATCTATCATCACCAAAATGTACCTATTCCCCGCTAAGGAGGTGGGGAAGGGACCGGAAATATCCAGCGTTACTCTTTGGAATGGGTATGAGCAGTTTGCTGCCCGCTGTAATTTCTCCCTTGTCCGTAACTTGTGCCCTGCCCGTTCGTTGCATTTCAGGCACGATTCTACAAAGTTCCGAATATCTGTATATACATATTCAGCCAGAAATAACGAGACCTGACGGTAGCCAAAGTTTTTTGAAAAGCAAAGTGAGGCGATGAAGGGATTTCGTGACAGATATGTAAAATTTCAGGCCTCAAGGCGGTTGGCACTACTAATTGTTCCCAAAGATCTTCCCGAGAGCTACTTCGATCAGGATTTTGAAAATGGTAGAGTAGTCCGTTTTCGTTCAAGAAAAAGCTGTCCCTCATTCTGCCTCTTGCTTCTGAGATGCGACGTTTCTCCAGCGCCTCAATAATTGGGACTAATTCCGGGTCTGCCCGTTGCAAAGTTCGGATGCGATTTATCTCTTCCTCGAGCGTAGGCGGGTCTGTGGTGTTAACCCTCGCCGTAGCTCCTACTTCATCGCCGGGCTCAACCGGAGCGTCGTACTGCCGGCTCAACCAATCAGCGATGACGTTCTGCTTCCCGCGTCCATAGAGTATCTTGTAGGTGAACTCGCTTAGTGATATTCTCCAACGATTTAATCGTGAATTTACATCTTTTAAATTATGGAGATAAGTCAGGGGGCGGTGGTCACTAATAATAAAAAATTCTTTTCCCAAAAGATAATGCCTAAAATGTTTCACGGAAGATACGACAGCAAGGAGTTCTTTCTCAATGGTTGGGTACAATTTTTCCGCTGCCGATAGTTTACGAGACATAAACGAGATGGGGTGAAGATTTCCCATTTCATCCATTGTTCTAAGACTGGCCCAATTCCGGTACCGCTAGCATCGCAATGTAAATAAAAGGGCTTCTCGTAGTCAGGATGAACTAAAACAGGCTTATCTAAAAGACATGCCTTAATCCTATGAAATGCCGCCTCTGCCTCTGTGCTCCATTTAAATTTTCCCTTTTTTGTGAGTTCTGTTAACGGGGTCACTATATCGGAAAAAGTCGGGATGAACCTTCTATAGTAGTTGCACAGCCCAAGAAATCCCCGTAGTCCTCTGAGAGTCTTAGGGGTGGCGAAATCGTTTACCTTGCATAAATTTGCAGGATCTGGTCGAATTGTTTCACCGTCTACAATATGGCCCAAATATTTCACAGCTGGCTGCATGAAAGTACACTTCTGGGGGGCTAGTCTCAAGTCGTGTTCCCTTAATCTTTTGAGTACCTCTTCTAATTTTAACAGATGGGTTTCCTCATCTACCGATGCTATGATGATATCATCAATAAAGCACATTATGTTATGCTCCGACAACCCGTGGAGCAACGCGTCACTTAATCTTTGGAAACTACTGGGGGAATTTTTGGACCCAAAGGGTAAACGTTCAAACTGAAACGTTCCCCAAGGAGATGAAAATGCTGTCTTGTATTTATCCCTATCTGCGATCTCCATCTGATGGAACCCACTCTTCAGATCCAAGGTGGTAAAAACTTTGTTGCCCTTCGCCGCTTCCAATAGGTCCTCTATTCTGGGCATTGGGTATGGGTCTGGGATTACCACTTCGTTCAAATTCCTGTAATCAATAACTAAACGAAAAGAAAAGTCCTTTTTTCTCACGAGAAGCAGGGGGGCCGAATAAGGGGAGGCACTTTCCGTAATAATACCTGCCTGCAGTAATTCCTGTAATTGTTGTTGTGCTTCTTTTCGCAAATGATGAGGGACCCTGTAGAATTTCCCTCGGATCGGGACGTCGGTGGTGAGGTTGATCTCGTGGTACAATAAGTTACACTTTCCTAGTTCTGTCAAGGAGCGGGCAAAAACATCCTTATAATTCATAAGGAGCGAGACTAGAGGTTTTCTCCAATTCGGGTTCACGCCCTCCAAATTGAGATCCTTTGGGGTGAGAGGGGGCAACTTTTCCGATTCCTTACTCTGTGCTGCGTTTACCGAAATAATCGGCTGAACTATCACGAGCTTTGCCAACTTATTTATGTGAAAAGGTTGATCTGAAAGGTTTGCTATTAGTACTGGCATGATTCCTGACTCATGCAATGTGTTGACAGATCGGCCTACCCGTAGGTTACCCTGAGCATATTTTTCTAGAGGCTGCACAAGCACTTGGCTAAATTTGTTGTCGGAAAATCCCTTACATCGAATTTGGACAACTTTCTGTGAACACGGAGGAATGATTTCTTTCCTAACCGCTCTACCTACTTTCGTAACGTCGGGGGCATAATCGGTTTCCTTTCTAGGGAATGTGGTGATACGACAGGTACCCGAGCTTCTACATTTCCTACCCGTGCCTTTGACCTGTATTTCCTATTTCCCTTATACTTCCTGGAATTTATCTTCGCGGGCACTGACCGCCCTCTCCGGTATAATATTCCTTTACCTGCGTCAAAAATGTACCCGTGGGTTTTTTAAAAATCCCAGCCCAGGATTAACGAATAGTCGGTATGCAATTTTCCCTGGGTAATGTGATAGGGGTGGGCGATGGTTTCATCACCTATGCGGATGGGTATCTCATAGCACTGAGATGTCGGGAGCAGGTCGCCAGTGATGCCCCTCACTGTTGCAGCTGATCCCCGAAGCTGAATTTTGACTTTCCCTTTAATTTCCCGGATGACGGATGCGCAGCAGAGCGATATACCCGCCCCACTGTCGACCATTGCGACATTCGTGACTCCTCCGATTTTAACCTGCACTAAAGGGAGAGCTCCGTCTTTCTGAACGTAACAATTCGTCAACGTAACCTTATGGACCTTATCGCTAATTCGGCCAAGGGAGGTCCCCTTGCCTTGACCCGATCTCAGTTTAAATTCCGGGCGTTAGGGTTATTTGAGCGGTATGACCTGGGTCCTATTGAATTCTCCTCGAATCGTACTCGCGCCTCCTGCCTATTTCCTGATCCTCTACTGTAATCGGCTGCGCCCTCATCCCGCCGGTAAGCTGCGCTGCGGTTGTTTACATCGGAGCGATAGTAGTTCGGCGTGCGCCAGCTAGGGAAGTTGGATTGGCGTCCTGGTACGAAAGGATTGCGCTGCCTATCCCATGTACTAACGCAGGCGCCCTGATTGTATGCGGTATCCCCTCTGTAAAGTGGACATTGCCTACGAAAATGCCCAAAGGCATTGCACTTAAAACAGGCCCCTGTAATTCTTCCTACGTCCGGCTGACTTCTCCCTGATTGAGGGTTATGCCCCTGAGAGTTCCTAATGCGAGCAACGTGGGCTCGATGCGAATTTTCTGCTTCTATCAACCTTCCCCGCAGTTGTTCCGCTTCTGTTTTTAGCGAATTAACCTGTGCTTCGTGGTCAGCTAGTTGTCGGGCCATCATCGTGCACAGATCTGCTATCGGGTCTGATAGATTCCCCGTTTGCCCCACTGAGGTCCCTGAAATGGAGTTCGATTCCTGTGGGAATTCGAAAGCGTTAACCGCCCTATCCGAAACGTGGTCGTGTGACTCCTCAGCCAAAGCTTTCTCTACTGCTTCCTGGAAGTTGCGAGGAGAAAACGAAAGTACGGTGCCCCTTAATTTTGCATTAAGCCCATTTAAAAATTGGGACATTTTTGTTTTGTCGGCCAGATCTCGTACCTGGTCATTTTCCAAGTCCACGGCCTCAAGATATGAGTGGGCTAATCCCCTGAGACGTGATACGTATTCGACGACTCGTTCGCTTGGCCTTTGTCGGCAGGTGGTGAACTTTTGCATTCGAACGGTCATAGGCTCTTGTGCATCAAACCTTTGAATCACGGCTAGTTTAAACCTTTCGTAATTGGTTTCCCTTCTGACGTCCACTGCGTCGGCCAAGAAATGGTTCGCTGAGTTCTTACATTTTGCCTTTACGGTCAAAATTTTGATTGCATCCGTCCACCCTGCGATTTCAGCTATACTGTCTATGGTTTCGAAAAATTGCCGTCCGGTTAGGGACTCATCTGTGCCTGTAAACGTAGGAACGCAATTAAGCATTCCTGCCATTGCCTGAATGTTTCTTTGCGCTACCGTGGGAATATCGGGATCTAGGTCTTGATTATCTTGATTGGCCATAACCACCTTAACGTTACGCCGCTGTAACCCTTATTTGTAAATTATCAATTACCCAAAGTGCCTTTCCTGAACAATTTGCTATAGCCTGTAGGATGGGAGTGCCAAAAAAAAATTCGCAGAATGAACCACACCAAAATATCTTGGTTAGCTCCTATGAGAAAATTGAAGCCTTCCTACGAGTTCAATTTCACTATCCAAAAAAATTAAATAAAAAAACTACTCGTACAGAATTACACCTTACTGCCCTATTACACTATTAAATCTACCGATAGAACCCATATAATGCACAAATATAAATCCAACACTTTGCACAAACAGAAAAAATTGTTACTCTCAAAAATCACGAGCATATAAACGCCATTACACTTAAACCATAAACACTGAACTGCCTCATAAAATCACACTCCGATAATACACTTGCTATTGACTTTACTAGATCAATCGAGATCATCCAGTCATGAACCCACTACTAGCTCTTAGAACTATTATAATGAAAATCTCCTCAAATCATCAATAAAATTCATCTATCCTTCTCCCTGAATTACATGTTTATGTTAACATATTAGGAAAATCAAATGTCAATGAAACCTATCCTTCTCATTCACACACAGTAAAAATCATTATTCAATAAAACATTTCATTTTAACTTTCAAATAGTAAAAAAATAGCACTTCAATAACACTTTGCTTTTAATTCACTCACTCAAAATTACTCATTTAAACTCTTCTATTAGCTCTATCAGCACTTTTAAACCTGCATCATAACTTTCACAATTTGCTAACCCAAACTGTCTATTCCCCTGAACTGAATTATTAGCTGCAAAATCAGGACAATTAAATGCACAATAAAATCACACATAAACACTTTACTTTGATTTGGAAGCACTTTTCCTTCCGTGGTTTTCAAAGATACGTAAACGTTACTCATATATTACACTTCTGTTAGTTTCCTTTTCATTACCAATAATTTTTGTGAATTTTCTGAAAAATCCGTCCATTCTCTTTCTAAATTAGCAGTATAACTCTTATTTGATTGTCAAGCCAGTTCTTTAGCAATTTAAATTCATTTAACCATATTCCGATTTCTTGCAAATCTTGTTTACTTTTAAACCTGAGGTTAGATTTTGCTTTAAATCCTTCTTAATTTCACCTTAAACCCTATATTGTCACTCAGAGATGAGAAAAAACACATCGCTTTCTGCTTATCTGCACACTCGATTACTTATCTTAAAAATTTTGACCTGGTGCGACCAAAAATTCTGGGCACAAGGTAGTTTTATTATCTTTTTTTTTCCAAAGAACTGAAGAATCCTGGTCACACGGCACCAGTTTTATTACCGCTCCCTGTCGGGTATCAGCGAACCACTACTACGTCTTATTCGCCGTAGTGGGTAAAAGTTAAAAAGGTCAAAGTTCCATACAAATAAATTCACTTTCTAAATTTCGCCTAGTGGTGTCAACAATGAATTTGGATTCCCTAACTAAGGGTCTCCAAGCTCAGGGTCGACAAATGCATCGCGTTGTGTTTCATATGAATCAGCATGGGGTTTCCATGCTCACTCATATGCCGCAAAGAAGTTAAAATAAAAAGTTGCATGAATAAAAATAATGAAATCACAAATTTAACTCTAATGAGATTTGGAGAAATGATCTGAGTGACACGTGAATTAAATAAATTTAACTGTTTATTTCCCTTTTAAAAATATGGTCTTAAAGCTAGGTACAATGTACCGGTGAGGTTGCTTGCTTTAGCTCAACAATTTAGTTTTAATTTCGAACGGATATAATGCACTTAATATTACATAACTGACTTTAAATCCTAGTTACTAGTTTAAACTCGGCGCGGTACGCCAGAGGAAAAACATTGTTAATGCACTTTGTGAGAGACTTTTGGGTAACTGGTCCTGCATAGCACATGCAAAGCTATGAGGCATGAATCAGAAATGCGTAAGACAAATGTCATCATACCCTCTTTTCCTTGTGAAGCCCCGATCGCAAATCTGGGTTGCTGGCTGGTCGTAGAGTCCGTTCTCTTCTTAGTTGGAGGTGAACCAACATCGACTATGCTCTAAAATATTTGCTACTTCATTTCTCTATCTTGGAAACATCTCTCCTCCGAAACCGCTGAGACCTCTCTTCAGCTCAGACTGCAATTCTCTAGTGTTCCCTCTGTTAAGTTATTTTTGAATCTCTCCGTAGTCGACTCTCCTCTCAGTCTTCATTCCGTTTTTCTTTCTTTTTTTCCCGTGTCCGGTGTCCATCTTGGGGCGTGACGGCCCGGCCGTCCGAATCGGGTCGGGTTATGTCATTGGCCCTCACAGATAGCCCTGCTATGCGATTCGCTGGCTATCCGTTCAGTTCGGGTCACTTTCCCAAAAATTATGTCTTCTTTCAGCTGTCAACTTGTCTTCGCACCTTTTTGGTTAATAGACCTCGCCTAGCTACTTAGAAGCGAAGATTGTCACGTAGGTATTTCCGGCTACGTGACTTATCTCAGATTTTGTCGCTACTTTGGACAATGCAGAGACCCTTGCAATAGTAGCTGGAGAAAAGGGGTGACGCCCCCAAGAGGATTTATTGCGCTCCTGCCATTCTCTTCGTTTCTTTGAGTTTCGTGAGAAAAAGAACTGTGAATGTCTTCCTTTCTCTTCCTTCCCATCTGGGATTTTCATCAGGTTTCCGTGAGAAAAAAAAATATAATTTTCCCCTTTTTGTTTGGCTTGAGTGCAATTAGGACAGACCTAATTATCAACCTAAACTTTCGGGTAACCTGGCTCAGCTTCACCGGAAAGTAATTTTTATCATTGATATTCTATTTTGGCAATTTAAATATTTATTTCCTACCGCCTTAGAGTAAAAATGAAAAAAAAATACTAAATGATCAAAATTATACGGATGAAATTTAAATGTTACGGGGATATAGAAAATTCCGCGGTAACAGTCCACTAAATGACCTTATTAAGTTTTTAAAGAAAAATAATAAATACAGGCAGTGGCCTTTCAAAAAAAAAAGTCCAAAATTAGTGCAGTGTGATAAATTTTGTATGCTGTTGTCTTCCATGACTTGGTCCCATGTACCCCACCTTAGCTTGACTAAGGCTATCGATCCGAATCCTGGTATTATAAGGTATTTCATAACTGCAATTTTTGTCCTATCCTTTTAAAATTGACTTTCACCGCCTCCACAAGTTGTTATTGAACGAGTACATTTTATCCTATGACTTATAGTGACACATTTTCATACACACGCAACAATATTCACTTATTTTTGCACTTTCAGGTGACTCAACTCTGCGTGAACACAAACAACGCAAACTTTCTTTCTTTCTTTTTGTTCTTTGATTGGAGGTTTAACGACCACCGTGAGCAACTCAATGGGCTATAAGCAGTCGCCCGTCCCTAATTTAGGGTCACTGGTTCCAGGGAAGGGAGAGAGCCAGTGCCGTAAGACAAACACAACATCCATGCCTGACCGGGATTCGAACCCGGACCCCTTACGGACGAATGCTCAGAGGCCAGCGCCTTAGACCACTGCGCCACCGGGGCGGCCAACGCAAACTTTCCAATAACTTCTTGTGGAATGTAAATTTTCAGATGCATTTTTGTTTAGGATGTTCATGGCCTTCTAATACTTAGAAAATATTTTTGTTTCGAAATGCATCCACCCATCTCCCAAATTTAACTTTTCTATAATTTTCATATCAATTTAAATACCAGCATAATAATAGTAAGCCCCTTTTGATAAATAAACTTTCAACCTTCAAATTTTTTTCACCATAACATATGTAAAGGTTTTCATAAATCACAGACACAATTTGTAACATGATTTAACGCCTGGAAAAATTTAACACAATTTTTAAGAGCATGCATCTTCTCAATATCATTTCAGATCTATGTTAACGCTCAAAATTCGATTGCCAATTACAAAACGTATCGACACACGCTTGGCAAAACGAATCAATTCACAGTAGTATTGGCGAGTATAGTTTTAAACCGGAGCATTGCAATAGTGAATTTATTGAGGAAATTGGGAATGGCATTTCGTCGACGCGGAGAAGGTATGGAGTCAAATCGAAGGGAATTTTTTTAAGGTGCATAGATTATCTTGCAAAATTTGACGATTTCTTAAAAAACGATTTAGAAAGATTCAATAGCCCAGGCAGAGGCAACGTAAATTATTTATCACACACTGAGTGTGACGAATTTATAAGTTTAATGGGAAGCGAAGGGAAGAAATTTTTTTCTGAAGGTCAAGAAGTTTTGTATTATTCAGTAATTGTAGATTCAACTCCGGATATCACGTTAATATTTTCACACATTTATTGAATGTATGAAAGATTAACGGTGAAATATGAAAAAGATGTTGACGTTAAATATTTTAAATAATATTTAATATCAATATATATATAATGAAGTTCATTTCATGAAATATGCCTAAGAAGAAAAAGTCTGGTCCTGTTGGTATATATAAGTTTCAGAGGGTGAGTCGAAAGTTTTGCAATATTTGGATCACTTTATTATGTCCTCATATGCAGCTTTACGAGAAAAGCTGACTAGCATTAAAACTATAGACCATCGTGTTGCACCGTCTTTAGCCATCTGCCTGCCAGTTCTTCGATTCCGCGGCGGTACCGCTTCTTGTCCTTCGAGGCGAAGAACTCCTTCACTCAGGCTGTCATCTCCTCCTGGTTGTTGAAGTGCCGCCCGCGAAGAAAGTAGGCAATGGACCGGAAAAAGTAATAATCGCACGGGGCAAAGTCCGGACTCTATGCTGGATGTGACATCAGTTCGATGCCCTCGAGTTCCTAGAGTTTCGTGTTTTGCCCGTGTCGATCGCGCGGTATGAGGCAGAGCGTTGTCCTGCTGTAGGAGAGGGCGCTTTATGTTCACCAGTGTCAGGTAATTCTTCACCTAAACGGCATACATCCGCTCCAGCTGTTCAGAGTAGAGGTTGGCGTTGATGGTCCAACCGTCCGAAACAAATTCGTAATGAATGATCCCCTCGAAATTCCACCAGACGCAGAGCATCACCTTGTGCTCGAAGCTCTTACGTTTGTCAACAGGTTCAGGAAGTTGGCCCGGGCTCAACCACTGCCGTTGAGTGTTAGGATTACGGAAAAAGACCCACTTTTCATCGCATGTAGCAATTCTCTTGATAAAACGTACATTCCGCTGATTTTCTAGGAGTTTCGTGCACACTTCCACTAGGTGGTTTGCTTCAGCTGGTGTTAGTTCGTTAGGGACAATACGGCAGCCCCTGTAAACCTTGCCGAGGTCCTGAAAGTGACGAACTAAGGTGGTCTGTGATATTCCCAGCTCGCCTGATAATCTTCGAGTGCTGGTTGTCAGATTTGCCTCTACGGCCGGGCGCACGGCCTCAAAAATTCACGGTTCGCGGACTACCTGACCTTGGCTGATCGTCGAGATTTCTGTCACGTGAGCGAAATTTCTTGAACCATCTGGTTGCGGTGCTGTGGTCCATGGAACCTTTCCTTTTCGCATGACAAATGTTTCGTGTTGCTTGAGCAGCGTTATGGCCGAGTTCAAACTCGTAAAGCAAAAGTTATCTAAATAGCCGGTTGTAGCTGTTCATCTTTTAGGCGTCTCAACCACAGACAGAACGACGACATGATATGCTGTTTACAGAAACGACTACCACTTTATATCCCTTTCGACTCACTGCAGTTCGCGACTTGAACTAGTTTAAACACGTTACATACTCGCTGCAGCACATTCGTTTATGCAAATATTGCAAAACTTTCGACTCGCCCTGTGTATTAACTGACCGTCTGCGATCTACATTTCCTAACGTAGAAACCATTTAAAATATTTTTAACAGTAGCTGCTTGTAATGCTAGCAGTGAACGCTCATTTTCCGTACTTAAACGAGTTAAAAATTATTTACGTAACTCACTAAATTAGTTCCATTTAAACCATTCGGCACTTATATTTATTGAAAACAATGTTATTCAATCATTAGATAATGAATCAATCATTGACAAATTCGCTAAACTAAAGGCGAGAAAAGTTCGACTTTAATACGTATGACTTATGAATAAATGTATACAAAATAACTAATATACTGCATTTCATTTATTTTTGCTCAAAACAAAAAATGTGCCTGTTTATACAGTGTTCAAACTCCAAAGCCCTAATTCAGAGCAATAACTGCTGAAGGAAAGGTCCGAGTGGTACACAAGTTAGGTTTATACACAGTAAAAGGATCATGGCCGATCGAATGAAAGTTATTGGAGCGCCCCTACAGCGGCAAAGGTAAGAAATTAGGAAATAACTCTCCAACAACGCGAGATCGGAACGGAAATCCAATTGCAAAGTTGTAGTGCAGCGTCGAATTAATAGGAAACGACATAGGGTACCCACGAATTATATACATGGACGACTCAAAAAGCTGTTAATGTAATTCGAAATCGGTAAAGCGTGTACAAAAAGACAGATAGATAATGACACGAGACAGAAGCTGTGCAGGCTTATTTATAACACTGAAAAATGGTTACAGGAGATATGCTTGGTTAGGGGCGCAATGCGCATTTGCGCAAAGTATATAGAGAGCCGGTTCGAAGTGGCCACCAATTGCTACAATGCACATTCCAAGGCGTGTAAGAATAGCTTCTCGTACACTAACTACAATGACAGTTGTCACTGTGTTTCAGGCTCACACAATGTGGTGTCATACATCTTCCAGACTAGTAGGTTCTGTAGCATACACCTGTTCTTTCGAGTAGCCCCACAGGAAGAAAGTCAAAGGTGTTAAGTACGGTGACGGCGGAGGCCATTCCACCGCACTGCCATCACAATTATCTGATGTCTGAATGTTTCAGCTAGAAATCTCCGTACATTGGTTGCCCTTTAAGGTGGTGAGCCATCATGTTTCTGCCACATGCGCTGCAGATCTCTCAGGGGAAGATCATCCAGAAAGTCAGATACCGGGCCGCGTAAGAGTTGAAAATACAGCTGACCTGTTAATGTCCCATCATAGAAAATGGGTCCAACTTGTGTGTTTCGCCAAATACCACACCAAACGTTAGTTGCCCAACGTACTTGACGTTGAGCAGATCTCCCTATAGATGAGTTGCTCACAGCCCAGTAATGGATGTTATTCCGACTGATTATTCCGTACCGTGCAAAATGGGACTCATCTGTCCACAGAATATCTGCCAAGAAGGTTGGATTAACCTCCAACGAGTTATGTACAAATTTGCAGAAATCGAAACTCCTTCCCTGGTCTCCATCCATCAAATCTTGCACCAGCTGGAAGCGGTACGGGTGAGCTCCAGGCTTGTTCATGATTTGCCAAACACGTTGTTCTATTAATTCGCGTGCATCGGTAACTACTGTGGTATTAATGAGGAGATCAGCGAGGACATATCCCAAGGCAACCTCAGGATGCACTGTAACACCCGAACTGGTAAGTCAGCCCGATCGCAGACGTTCGTGTATGCTTCCGGTCTCTCGGAGGCGGCGGACACAGTCGTTAATAGTCGCTGCAGTTGGATGTTGACCAGTCGGAAAATGCTTCGCATACCACCTTGCAGCTTCGTGGATATTGCGATGACATTCGCCATAAAGTACGTACGACCATTTCACTGTGCTCAGCGTTCGAGTAGCCCACCATCAGTGTTTACAACGTGTACGTCGACTGAAGTTCAATTCCCCAGCCTCGGTATTTTATCTCAACGACATCCTACTACATCACTATCAACATTTACATACGCATTTGATTCTTTCTCCATCGTGAGCCAGTATTTAGCATTGCCTAACAATCCAGCTTTCGCATTCCCTTTATTAGCATTTCGAACCGTCCATATGCGTAATTCGTGCGTACCCTATATCGTCTCCTAATAATTCGACCCTGCGATACCACTTTGTACGTCCAGCGACCGCGTGAACCTTATCAACATCTCGAGCCGTCCATGCGCGCAATTCATGCGTACCCTACGTCGTTTCCTACTAATTCGATGCTGCGATACAACTTTGTAATTGGACTTCCGTTTCGATCACGCGTTGTTGGCGAGTTAGGTTTCCTAACTTCATATCTTTGCCGATAGGCGCGCTCCAATCACTTTCATTTGATCGGCCATCGTCCCTTTTCTATACATAGACCTATCTTAAGTACCACTCGGATTCTTTCTTCCGCAGTTATTGCCCTGAATAAGGACTTTCCTTTGAACACTGTATACAGTACATGCTTATTACTTACTATTTAATAATACTGAATGGCATGCGCAGTCTGCTTTTTTCTATTGCACGAATATGCGATTTTTTATGAATGCATTTTTGTCTAATTGAAAATAATACATTAATGTTGTATTTTTTAATTCATGCATTTTGGTTTAACATCCGTAAAAAAAATTGAGAGTGGAGAGGCCTCAATATCAGGTTGCGCTTGGGGCCTCCAATCCCACACTGTCCACGATCATTTCATCTGTTAATTCTAACTGTTCGTCTCCATTTACCACTCGGCTGTATAGTTTTCATTTAGCATTGGTTCAGCTGTTGGGATACTTTGGACTAGCTCCAAAATATTGTCCTCGACGTTGTCTTCAGGTGTGTTTTGTGGTTGTTCAGGTGTGTCGTACAGTAGTTTTTTCCACGATTTTTCTGGCGTGGTAGGTTGAATTTCCTCCCATGACGCTGCTGCCATATAAACCATATCCTTTATTGTGATTTCTTTTAAGCATTCGACAACTCCTCTTCCTTCTTCAATACGGCAATGAGATTTTTCAACAGCTTACGCTTGTAATCTCTCTTGATGTTTTCTAACACCCCTTGGTCCATCGGCTGAAGAAGTGGTGTTACATTGGGGGGTAAAAACATAGCCTTGATTTCACCAGAAACCATTTCCTCAGCATCAGGATGGGCAGGACAATTATTAAGGAGTAAAATTGCTTTTCGAGGCAAGTTGTTTTCCTCTAGGTATGTGTCTACATACATGGGGCACAAAGTGTTGGAAGAATCAGTCCTTGAAAATCGCCGAATCCATCCAAGCATTTTTCTGATTTCTATAAAGCACTGGCAAGCTTGGAATTGAAATGTGCTTAAACGCTCTTGACTTGGCAGTTTTTCCAATGAGCACTAACTTCAATTTACAGTTTCCAGTAGCATTCGAACAGGCTATGAGGGTGACTCTATCTTTGCTCTTTTTAAAGCCCGGAGCAGACGCCTCTTCCTTAGCAGCAAGTGTCTTAGTCGGAAGCATTCTATAGTTGAGGCCTGTTTCGTCACAGCTGAACACCTGCTCCAAAGACAAATTTTCTTTTTCAATCAGGGATTTCACTTCTTGTTTGAAAGTCACAACAACCTCATGATCAGACGATAATTTTTCGGCGGCAATATTGAGCTGTCTGATACCGTGCCTAGTTTTTCAACGATGAAGCCATCCTTTACTTGCAGTGAATACTAAATCTCCATCTTTAAAAATTTTGTAAAATTCCAGTGCTTTTTCTTGTAACATAATTCCATTTACTGGACTACCCTTGTTCCTTAATTGGGTGAACCACATAACCAACGCACTCGATATTTTTCCAAACTCAGACGTTTTCATAGTTTTCCTTGCCGTTTTTTTTTTAATATTTGTTGGAGGTTTAACGACCACTGTGAGCAACTCAATGGGCTATAAGCAGTCGCCCGTCCCTAATTTAGGGTCACTGGTTCCAGGAAAAGGAGAGAGCGAGTGCCGTAAAACAAACACAACATCCATGCCTCACCGGGATTCGAACCCGGACCTCTTTCGGACGAATGATCAGAGGCCATCGCTTAGACCACTGCGCCACCGGGGCGGCGACATGGGTTCGGTATACTGGTGTTTATTATTAGCATTATTAAAGGTTTAACGACCACCTAGAACAACTCGATGGGCTATAAGCAGTCGCCCGTTCCTGATATTGGGCTACTGGTTCCAGGGAAAGGAGAGCCAGTGCCGTAAAACAAAAAAAACCGATACTTCACCGGGATTCGAACCCGCACCCCATCACGGACGAGTGGTCAGAAGTCCCAGCGCTTAGGCCACTGCACATCTGGAGCATCCTAATGTTTAGAAAAGAAAATAACTAAGATAGTTGCATTCGAAAATCCAGAAACTAATGCCGCATTGCAAATTTATGTGGCTGCTTTGTTGCATTAGATTTCCTGGATTTATGATTGTATTAATTTTACTTATATCTTTTCCTGTGTAGTGAGGCCATATGTAACAATGGGAGATAGCATTTTTAAATAGCCGCCCCGGTGGCGGAGTGGTCTAAGCGATGGCTTCTGATCATTCCTCCGAAAGGGGTCCGGATTCGAATCCCGTGAGGCATGGATGTTGTGTTTGTCTTACGGCACTGGCTCTCTCCCTTCCCTGGAACCAGTGACCCTAAATTAGGGACGGGCGACTGCTTATAGCCCACTGAGTTGCTCACGATGGTCGTTAAACCTCCAATTAAAAAAAATGTAAATTATAACGCAAGGAACTGTACACCAATTATACATAAGATAGTGTAACTATACTAGTGATCCCAATTTATTTACGTAGATAAAAATCAAAGTTTCCAAGCTTTCGCACATCAACCAGATGTATTTTTCAAGGAAGGTAGACAGTTCTGAATGGCCTTGTAAACTTAGCATCTCCCTTATCGACTCCATCAGATTTGGGAAGAGAGGGAGATGTTAAGTTCACAAGGCCAGGATAATATACTGATGTCGCAGATGATATGACTCTGTAGTATTATTTATAAACCGATGTTATGTCACTACGGGCTGAGCCAAAAAACCCTGAAGATTAAGAAAACCTCCAAACTGGTCTGTGAAGTCAGAGCTAGTGGGCCGACCGACTCGTGCCTCGAGCTTTGCGCTGCTGAAAACGCCGACGAAGTACCGCGGTGTTTACGCAGAGAAATATTTTCTCGAGTGCCATACTAGACAAATCGAGCACACAGCAATAAATTGGCCGTTTTTTCTCTGTATTTTTAATCCTTAGATAACATCAAAAGATTACATCCTTAGCTTTCATTTATTTTCCAAAATTTTGCTCTTGTCTAGGAAACGATTTCATGTACGGGTCTTAAAAATAAATATTTCAGGAAATTTTTCCTTTAGTCTTCAATTTGGCTAAAGGAACACAAACATAATAGTTTTTTCACGCATAACATGAAAACCCCAACGTTTTACGTTAAGCATTTTTGCAACTATGATTTTTTTTAAGTGCGTGAATGGCAAATTTGTAGGACTTTATGAACATAATCATTTCACTTAAAACTTTTAGAAATTCCCTTCGCGTTCGATTTATTAAAAACAAAGACCGTTCAATAATTACGTAACGAACGCGAAAGCAAAATTTTTGATTTAGTGGGTATATTTCCTGAAAATACGGTAAGACGTGTACTCAGATCTTGCAACTACTTCTGGAAAGTATAAAAAAAACATTATGAATTAAAATCCTTCAGGAAAAACGTCTTTATTAGATGAATATGGAAGGTATTAATTTGGATAACTTCGAATATATGCACATAACATTGCAAATTTTATGCTGGGAAATCAGAATGTCACATCTTCCCCCTCCCCAACTTTGTAAAAACATATTACACAAAAGGTATTAATTTTCTCCAGCAGTATATTCATTGTAAGGCAAACTTTTTTTTTTTTCATTTTTCAACTGAAACAGATATTGAAAATATCAATTAACACATTAACAGACTCCCTAGAAACGGAAAACACAAGTATCAACAAATGTGTTTCTTCATTATGCATAAGTACTTTCTTTTTTGCACGATGTGCTTCTTCCAGAGAGAAACGTCTCACTGCCAATATTCTTGAAGCTATCCTTATACATGTGAATGATGTGACTATGAATTCAACTAGGAATTAAAGTGCTACTTTGTAGAAGAGTTCAATGTAGACAATTCAAGTTCATGGTTCTTTAATCGGAACCTCAAGTTAAACTTACTTTAACTTAAATTGTACGCAGAACATTCTATCGTGAGAACAATTGGGCTTAACTAACCTTTGAATTCGCCGCCCCGGTGGCGCAGTGGTCTAAGCGATGGCCTCTGATCATTCGTCCGAACGGGGTCCGGGTTCGAATCCCGGTGAGGCATGGATGTTGTGTTTGTCTTACGGCACTGGCTCTCTCCCTTCCCTGGAACCAGTAACCCTAAATTAGGGACGGGCGACTGCTTATAGCCCATTGAGTTGCTCACGGTGGTCGTTAAAAATCCAATAAAAAAAAAAAAAAAAAACTCCAATAAAAAAAAAAAAAAAAAACTTTGAATTCACGGTGGGTTCAGAATCCTTTATTGGTATGGAAGAAATCCATCTTCTTTGAAGGCTTTCATCTTTAGGAAAGCTGAAAATAGTGGCTTTTGGACGTGCTTTGTAATTAGATCTACATAAAGGCACCCGATATTTTCCACGCATGTTGTATAAAAACGCTAATTCACGTGTACGACAATCGAAAGCTCAACGCTGACCAATGCAGCATGAACGCGGAGCTAATATCGGCACTCCCTTCACGTTTGCACTTTGACCCCTCTGGAGAGGGTTGCGATGGCCCTCTGACGGTGACGTCACACCCCTTCGCATTCCGCGCGCTGGGGCTTTCTCTCCAGGGGGTTTTGGCAGAGCAGATCTAAGCATTGTGTTTTTTGAAGCAGGCAGGAAATTCGTTTAACTGATGCCGAAATAAAGCAGATGCAAACATAAAAGACTAGTTTGTGGGGCCGCGGGTGGCCTAGTGGTCAGCGTTCGTGACTGCCATGGAGATAACCTCAGGTTCGATCCTGCGCGGGTACGAACGTTCGAACCACTAAATGCCCGTCGTGCGTCGGATGGGCACGTTAAGCCGTCGGACCCCGCGTACTGCCCCCACTCCCAAATAAATAAGGGCGTTTTCCTCCCCCTTTCTACCTCGCTTCCGTGTCACTTTCCTATCCAGCACTCTAGCCCAAATCTCCTAGCTTCCTATTTCTAAGGGCTGTTTAAGACCTGGGGTCAGACACTCCCTTCCTAAAATCCTCTACATATGATCTATGATCTGAAGACTAGTTTGTATCTTGTTTCTCCATGATCTTCATTTGACTAATGAGGAAATAAAGCAGATGCAACAAATAACTATACTCACTAGTTTGCATCTTGCTCCATTTCTTTATCCCAACGTTCCTATTACACTGCTGGCCACCCAAAATGCAACACCAAGAAGGAAGCATCCGACTGGCCTGAAATTCGCAGCATGCGTCGCCCGCGAGAGGACATGCAAACGATTAGCAGTGCAGGGCATATGCAAATCATATGCGCCCGGCACGCCACCGAGAAGCACTATAAGAAGGGATGCACAGAAGGCTGGGTATAAGTAGTAGAAGTGTGATGTGCTGCCGGACCTGTGCGTTGGAAGCTTCCTGATGCCTCGTCGCGGAATACGGCAGTCTTTCCAGCACGTTTCGGAGTTCGAAATAGCACGAATAGTGGCTTATCGCGACAGCGGTTTATCGTACCGAGACATCAGCGCCCGTGTATGACGACATCCAGCCACAGTGAGTCGAGTATGGATTCGGTGGGTGCAGGAGGGACGGACGGACCGACGTGAGTGATGGCCTCAGCCGCGGCACACCACCGAACGAGAGGACCGGCATGTTGTGCGGCGGGCATTGACGGCTCGCACTGCCACATCACGAATGTTAGCGCAGGAATTAGGATGTGTTGCGCAACAACCTGTGTCAGCACGTACCGTTCGACGTCGTCCGCAGGAGCACGGACTTGTCGCACGGCGCCCATTGCTCCGATTACCATTGACGTTACACCACCGGTGAGTGCGGCGGCAGTGGGCCGTTGAACGCCGCATCTGGACTACGGAATAGCACGACATTGTCTTCTCCGACGAATCCCGCTTCTGCCTGCAACACCACGATGATCGGATCCACGTGTGGCGGCACCGCGGCGAGAGACTGTATGATGCCTGCATTATGCATCGCCATACCGGTCCGTCGCCTGGCGTTATGGTTTGAGGCGCAATTGGAATATGACACCCGCACCCCTCTGGTACGCATCGCCGGTACACTCAACAGCCACCGCTACGTTTCTGATGTTTTGGAGCGTGTAGTCCTCCCTTACCTGCAGGACCTTCCAGCGGCCACGTTTCAACAGGACAATGCGCGCCGGTACGTGGCACGCATCGTGCAACAATTCTTCACGGCCCACCAGGTGTCACTGCTGCCGTGACCCGCCTGTTCTCCCGATATCTCGCCCATCGAACAAGTCTGGTCGCTGATCGGCAACCGAGTGGCCCGGCAAGCACAACACCCGGCTACGCCTGATGAACTGTGGCAACGTGTGGAAGCAGCCTGGACCGACATACCCCAAGCCCACATCCATAGCCTCTTCTCGTTCGATGCCGCGGCGTATAGCGGCCGTTATTGCCAGCCATGGGGGCCACACGAATTATTGATGTCTGCGTGTTCCGCAAGTCGTACGGGCCTGTAAGCTCAATCGTTTCATCTTTGTATCTGTTGTTATGTGTCTAGTAAATCTGGCTTTGCTATTTCGTGTCCTTCTTGGTGTTGCATTTTGGGTGGCCAGCAGTGTATTAGCATTATTTACTGAACAGTCTGCTTTATTTGGGTCATTTGATCACACAAGTAGTTAGTAATTACTAATGTACGGCGCTGGCTCTCTGCCTTCCCTGGAACCAGTGCCCCTAAATTAAGGACGGGCGACTGCTTATAGCCCATTGAGTTGCTCACGGTGGTCATTAAACCTTCAATAAAAAAAATAATAATAATTACCACTGTATGGGTGGTATTTTAACACAGTTCAGAAGTCAATATTCTTCATGTAGGTTTCGAATTTTTTACAAAAAACATTTAAGAAAACAATTCTGGTTACAAACATTTGAAGAAGAGGGGGGAGTGGCAAAAATTAGAATCATGAATAGAATATCCCTTGTACTTTCTATTAGCATGCGCCAGATATAAGGGAGGTCAGTTGATGTACAATGGCTGGTGCAGAGGGCATGACTGAAAAAATATACTTGCCAAACTTTTTTTTACATGTTTTCAAAGCAACATTTTAGCAGGACATTAAATTTCTATTTAAGCTGCTTTTATAATAAGAATCAGGTAGATTACACCAAAATTATCACAAAAATGAATTTTAAATTCTGTTTTAATGGTGTAAAATAACAAAGAAAACAGACAGCAAACTTTCACCACACTCACGGGTGTCTTCATCAGGCATAACTGAGATAAACACCGTAAACAACAAACAAAAAGCAAAGAAATTCTGAGTAATTCAAGCTTAAATTTAAATATATAATCAAAGTTGATTAACGCTTATGTCATGCCTCGTGAAATCATCAAACATGGTAGATATGTCCCATGCAGTACCCATGAGCTAGCATGGGTGATGACGTGTATCTTTTATTAGTATGCGCCAGATATAGGGGAGATCAGTTGATGTTTCTTCATTGCATACATCCGTGCTGGTTATTATTTCTACTGATTCTCGTATTGCTGTGGCCCTGGGAGTTGTGTAAGTAGCTATTTTTCGAATTTCTTTCCAGTAGGGTTTAGCTGCATTGTTTTTGACCTCTCTTGCTAGAGCTAAGGTAAGCTTTCTCAGTTTGACATCACGTTTATGTTCTGAAAGTCTCAATTTAAGGGAGCGCTTAGTCATTCCTATGTACCTTTTCCTGGATCCCTCTAATTATTGCAAGGGGATAGCATAAATTCCTGCATCTGTGAGGTTTGTGCCAGATTGCTTGTTTGTTGTTAGCCAGGAGGAAATCGATTTAGGCGCTTTTATTTCTATGCCAAATCCTAACTTTTTTAAAGGCATTTTTTAAGAAAAGGTGAAACCTGGGACATAAAGAGCATGCACCTCTGAAGTTGAGTTTAGGGGTAATTGTTTGAGCAGTTGCCTTATTAAATGAAACTTCTGCTTGCTTGATCGTACGCTCAATAATATAAGTATCAAATTCTGCTGCAAATGCCAAAGATTTCAAAGATTCAATTTCACAATGTTGCATGTGTTGATCTGAGTTCAGTGCCATGGCTCTTCTTGCTCTATGTCGAAATAAGGCTAATTTATGCGTAGCTGGACTTGCAGAAGAAGGTGGGATGACTTGTGGGATATATGTTGGTTTACAGTACACTTGGGTATGGAGAACTCCAGACTGCGACTTTTTAACAAGAACATCAAGGAAAGGTAGCCTGCCTCCTTTCTCCTTTTTAATGGTAAATTTGATGTCAGGGTGAATTAAATTTATGGTACTAAAAACTTTATTAATTCATCTTAAAAAAAAAAAAGGATGGAAACAATCGGCAGAGTCATCTAGTGCAGTGGGTTAGATTTCTGACCGTCTTTTGCGAGGCGCTTTTCACACTTCTGTGACGTGCCTGCCCCGCACGACGCAAACGACATAAAGCCAGATAGCAGCGAGAACGAACGTCTGCGTAGCTCAGTTGGTAGAGCGACTTGTTCCAGAATAAGTGGACTCGGGTTCGATCCCCGGCGTGGACCAAAAATGACGGAGAAATATACTTCGTTATAATGGCGCCCGAACTTCCCAGATGACCCGGTAGTTAAATATCTCGCAATGGTGTGATGTTCTTTCCACACCGCGAGACAAGAAAAATAAGAGAATTCCTTCTCCAGCACTTCAAAAAATAAATGTGCCTGACGTTGCATTCCACACACCAGATTGACTGGGAGTTCTTAAGTGCACGTTCTACAGTGGATGGCTGCCTGCAACGATTCATGGTCACGGTTGACCCGTGGGCCATGCCCCCGGCCCTCTTTCGGGGGGGGGAGATGTGACGTGCCTGCCCCACAGGACGCACACGACATAAAAGCAGATAGCAGCGATAACGAACGTTTGCCTAGCTCAGTTGGTAGAGCGACTTGTTCCGGAATAAGTGGACTCGGGTTCTATCCCAGGCGTAGACCAAAAATGACGGAGAAATTTACTTCGTTATACTTCCCTTTATAGCCCTTATGAGGATGTGGCAGACACGTGACTTTCAGCATGGCAATGAGCCTTAGTAACGTAAGTAAGAACAACCAGCCCCGTTGAAATGATGGCGTCTTACTACTTGGAAAGTTTGACTTCCGAGTACAAAATGCGGTATTTGGAAAAAATTAAAGAGATTGAAGGAAAAGATCATTATGTGCTGAGTGCAAGTATCTTCGAAGGTGAAGCGAAAAGTTTTCCGAAAGTGCAAATAGTAAATATTCTCAATTACTTCGTCTTTGGTTGAAGTGCCTTTATCGCAGAACAGTTCAAAACATATAAAAGTCTGGAAGAATATAACAGTTTCTCATCGTCGATATTCTTTTACATGGTAATTTAGTGAGATCACTAATGCTTGAGTAATCGGTAATTTAATGAGAAAATAGGTACGCTTCCTTTATAAGTAGGATTCTCTGCCTTCTCAAATGCGGAGCCCTGGGTAAAAAACATAGGTTTTCTGCCTTTCCAGGAATCGCTGCTTTCTGAATAAAACTAAACCTTCAATGGTTCTCTGTATTTTCAAGAGGTTAAGATGGTTCCACCCACAGAATCTTCTCTGTGGTTTTTTGCCTTATGTTTCCAATGGTAAAACTCCTTTGCATATTTTCTTCGCAATTAATGTATTCCCAAGGATGAAAATTTGCACATCGATAAAACTAACTTTAAGTTATAGCATGGGATACTTAATACTTGCTAAAACATAACCATCAGTATGCAGTCCAACAATTTGTTTGTCTACTGACGTCATCAATGTACAGGTCGTGCCATCTGTTAACAGCTCTGAATATTACTAAACCAAAAATAATTAATTTTTAATATAAAAAACGCTTAGACCCCGGTGGCGCAGTGGTCTAAGCGATGGCTTCTGATCATTCGTCTGAAAGGGGTCCGGGTTCGAATCCCGGTGCGGCATGGATGTTGTGTTTGTCTTACAGCACTGGCTCTCTCCTTTCCCTGGAACCAGTGGCCTTAAATTAGGGACGGGCGACTGCTTATATCCCATTGAGTTGCTCACGGTGGTCGTTAAACCTCCAAGAAAAAAATTTCATCCTTGGGAATACATTAATTCCTAAGAAAATATGTAAAGAAGTTTTACCATTGGAAACATAAGGCAGAGATTTTAGGTGGAACCACCTTAACTCTTCAATAAAAAGTCTTTTTCTAAGCTCTGGGAAGAGCAAAATCTAGTTTTCCACGCGGAATTGTGATGAAAAAACAGTATTCTTGGTGGGATTTGCGTCCTAATTTATTTATTTGTAAATAAATTTAGCTGCACTATCCTGGTCTGTAAACAGACGTAGACACTAATAAGAATTTTATTTGGACAATAATTTTAGCGATTATTTGTATTTTTCCGCAAAAGTGTGCTTCAGCTCCAGATAAAAATCCAGGTGTACTACAAAAAAATCAACGGTGGTTTGATGAGGAAATATCATATAGAACAAGTGGACTCGGGTTCAAAATAATTAATTTTTAATATAAACCTAGTAAAGTAAAAACCCCAATACCGACAGCCAAATAACCTTAAAATTGAAAATACTAAGGGAAAAGCCGAAAACTGGCAAAAAAAAAGTGATTCCAGAAGAGCCAGAGATTTGATTCTGACTAAAAGTCAGTTTGGCTAACAAATTAACTTTTAGCTCTATAAAAAGTTTCAATATCCCCCTAGATCAACGAGGAACCTTCTGAAAAAAAAAATCCTTGGAGGTGAAAACTCACGTGCACAGAAGTGCCAATTGGGTACCGAAGCGTTGATTTAAGAAAATTTTTGACTAAGAGAAAACCCCTAAAAGGTGTTCTATAAGAAAATAATCAGTATCAATAAAACCTAAGAAAAAACAAACAAACAGCCAACACCTTTTAAATTCAACCTGAAAACTTTGAATCAATGAGTGAAACGCCTGGCCCAATAAGTATAAGCAATGCACGTCAACAGCGTTTGAACAAGTAAAAGATAGATTATCTGCTTTACCAGAAATCACTGATTTCTGGACAAAACTAACATTTAAAAGGTTGTCTACCTTTGAAGAGCCTAACTCTTCAATAAAAAGTGTTTTCTGAGCTCTGGGAAGCGATCGCCCTTCGTTTGGCATGTAAGCAAAGTTTTTCGGTACTGCCTTTAGAGACAGGAACTAGCAGCCTGAAAAAGAACTTTCGGTCTCGATTTCCTCTATTACTGCAGTTGATAATACCACAAAATCTAGCTAGGCATTTTGGCTTCGAATTTTTATAAACACGACCACTAATAATCGTACTTTACACGCTAACTGCAGGACATCCAGCTGTGCTTGTCCTTCAGGAACTTGCAGGGACTGTTGCCACTTTACTAAAACTTCTCCATTGACTTTCAGAATGGCAACGAATCTTAGCAACGTAAGTGAAGGACAACCAATCTCCTTTGAAATGATGACGTCTTGCTTTAAAAGTTTAACTTCCGAGTTCAAAATGCGATGCTTGGGAAAAACTAAAGAGACCGAAGGAAAAGATCCCTATGTACTGAATGCAAGTATCCCCGCACGTGGATAACTGGTTTTCCAGTTATTTGTGGAGTAGCTCCCCCACGGCCCGAACTGATCTTGTGTTTTCGTATTCGTACGATACCATCACCGCAGGGACAGCTGTTCATCCAGCTGATGGGGAGTGGCGACCCCACGGCCCGAGCCGACGCTAATGTTCGAAGTTTTTTTCCATGTTTGCTTTTTATTGTTACCTTGCCACGCACCCGCCTCAATTGTTGTACGTTGCTGAGGTTGTGACTATGCGCCAGCTCCGGAGTCTAGTTTTCCTTTCTCTTCCCTCTTTCCTCTTCTCTTTCCCTTTCCCTTTCGTCTTCCCTCTTCCCTTTCCTATCTCCTTTCTTCTACATTTTATTTTTCCCTTCTGTTTTTCCCGGCTGGTTAGCTAGACCTACCTGCACGTTTGCCGTGTGCGGTGACCCGTAAGGTGAAAAAGGTGATGCTGGAGGCTGAGGTTTCTGGGGGCTGGGTTGTAGTTGTCGCCAGCGACCATCACTCCTCTTTTCCCCCTGCTTCACCCTAAACGAGCGGCTAGGAACTAACCCACTCCTAGTCAATGAAGTTTGTGGCCGAGTGGAGTCCATATTTCTAAAGGCTTGTCGTTGCGTACGATATGGTTAGGGTGAGTCTGAGGATAGTGTGGACATGCCAAAGGGATGTTACCAAGACGCTGGAAAGTCGCGGTACTCGCCAAGCGTATGTCTGCCCTATCAACTTGCTCTATTGCCGCCCCGGTGGCGCAGTGGTCTAAGCGATGGCCTCTGATCATTCGTCCGAAACGGGTCCGGATTCGAATCCCGGTGAGGCATGGATGTTGTGTTTGTCTTACGGCACTGGGTCTCTCTCTCTCTTCCCTGGAACCAGTGACCCTAAATTACTGACGAGCGACTACTTATAGCCCATTGAGTTGCTCACGGTGGTCGTTAAACCTTCAATAAAAAAGAACTTGCTCTATCCGCCGCTGAACCCTAGAGCCGTGTCCTGCGTCCGTTTGGGATTGCGGACCTCCGGTTCTGTCTTGTTGGGCTCGGTTGTGGGCGGGGACGCTGGCGGATGAATTCCTTCGTTTTTGTTATGGATGCCATTAATGTTTCCCAGGATGCTAATTGTGAACGACGTATGGAAGAAGGTTCAGCCCCTTCCTCAAAGAAACAAGTACCTGACTCTCCTAATGCTCGGTTTTTCTTTGTGCACGTATTGGACTCTTGAAAGCCTTTGAGTGCTAAAAGTCCATTTTGAATAAACAAAGCCATACAATCCATTGCCAGCTCTCCTAAGAGTGTGAAAAAACTCTAATCTGGAGACCTTCTTATTGAGATGTCAACTACTGCCTACAGTGCCACACTTCTCAACACTACATCACTGCTTCAGACTCCTGTTAAAGTCACACCCCATGGCCACCTTAACTCATCTCTCTTCTCGTGACCTCATCGAGTATAGCGAGAGTGAACTTCTTGAAGAACTAAACAGCCAACACGTTACGGGTGTACAGCGTATTCTCTTCAGGCGAAATGGGCAGTCAGTCCCATCTCGCAACATCATTCTGACATTTGACACTTGTCACCCCGTCCATGCCTACGTACATCAAGGCAGGGTATCTTCACTTTGAGGTACGCCCGTATATTCCGAGCCCTCTGAGATGTTTTAAGTTCCAAACCTATGGTCACTATCAACAGTCCTGTAGGAGCGCTGCTCGGTGTAGGCGCTGTGGGACACCAGACCACACTTTGCAAGCTTGTAATGCCGCCGCCCAGTGATGTGCCAATTGCAAAGGACCACATGCAATATTTGCCAAGGATTGTCCGCAATGGTCACAAGAGAAAGAAATACAATGGCTGAAGACCATTTAGTGCATCTCCTATGCCGAAGCCAGAAGAAGGGTCGTTCCGTCACAGTCCAACCGGCCCTCATATGCAGCAGTGGTGGTCGCAAAATCTACTGTCGCTGTTCAAATGAAAAGTCAGATCCCCCCCCCCTAAATGTCCCTACCAGTTGAACGAGATCAAAGCTGCTGGGCTGGAAGCCCTCCAGTCTCGAGATAGGGGTTTGAAAGTGACATCCACCACTTCGACGAAGGCTGCTAACAACACTACCAGCACCGGAACTCAGGCCACTTCTTCTGGCAAGAAAGACAAAGAGAGAGATGTCTTCTTCAGAATCTCAGAAGAGTACTCAAGGTCGGACAAATCCCATGAAGACCCATGGTACAAAGCATACTCCCATTTTGGTCCCTGGTAAAACACCCCCACATCTGGGGGAGCAGTCATCAGAGCAGATGGACACTGAAGCCGTTTGAGCGTTCAGTTTAATTGATTTTCGTTTCTTTCTCTCTCACCACACTTCAAACCATCGGTTTAATCGTTCAGTGGAACTGTCGAGGTTTTCGGACAAGACATGATGACGTGAAACATTTGCTTTCGTCATACTCTCCGGTGTGCCTTTGCCTACAGGAGACAAAACTTAAACCATCAGACCTGCTTTCAATTCGAGGCTACAGTGCATTCCGAAAAGATAATGTATCAAGAGATATAGCCTGTGGGTGAGTCGGTGTTCTTGTCACTCACAGTGTTCCGATTTCTCCCGTTGCGGTCTCAACAACTTTACAAGCCGTGACGGTGCGTATCTCCATGCCTGTGCTTCCAACTGTTTGCAGCGTCTATCTGCCGCCGGATGAGGACGTGAGCGTCTCCGTTCTAGAGAGCTTAGTTGATCAGCTGCCGTCACCCGCTCTTCTTCTGGGTGACTTCAGTGCCCATAATCAATTGTGGGGTAGAGTCAGTATCAACACACGAGGCCGTAGGATCGAATCACTTCTGTCCTCGATCTCTTTGTGCCTTTTTAACACCGATGCTGACACTTATTTCCACGAGCCTACACGAAGGTTCAGTACAATCGATTTATCTTTGGATTCACCATCGGTTGTTGCCAACTGGTCGTGGACGGTGTGTAACGACCTCCATGGGAGCGACCACTTCTCAATGGAGGATGGATCGTGCCAGGTGGAAGGGTTTTCGCATCGTGCCAGGTGGGAAGTTTTCGCATCGTCCGCAGTGATATTACCTGCCATGGTAACCCAGGAGTCAATCGACGGAGCAGTTACTGATGTTACAACGTGTATCATTCAGGCAGCGGATTTCTCTATCCCAAAGACATCAACGACCAAGAAGTCCGAAGCCTTGGTGGAACCCTGAACGCTCAGCGGCTAGGAGAGCCCAACATAAGGCCTGGTATACGTTTTGGCGTTATCTAAATAATGCTAATTTTGTTGAATTTAAAAGAGCGAAATCTTACGCTCAGTTGCTGCGTCGACGAAGCAAGAGGGAGTCTCGTATTAAGTACGTTTCATCGATCAACTCACGTGCCAGTTCCAAAACTGTTTGGGAGAAGATAAATCCGGGGTAACTATAGTCCCCAACAGATTTCAATTCTTGAAAGTAACGGCTGCACGTACGCAGATGTCGGGGAGATTACGAATTGCTTGGGTGAAGCGCTTGCCTTTGTTTCCAGTTCTCAGGCATATCCCCCTCCTTTTAGAGACGTAAGTCAGCTGTGGAACGTCTGAGAATCTCGTTTGCGCCGTTTCACAACAGCGACTATAACTCCCCCTTCAGCATGGTTGAACTCAGGGTGGCTCTGCAGCGGTCCGGCGCGACATCTGTCGATGCCGATAGCATCCACTATGACATGATCCGTCATCTCTCGCAGTTGTCGCACGAGAATCGTTTAGTGCTTTTCAACCGCATTTGATTGGAGCACAGTTTCCCGGACTCTTGGCGAAAAGCTTTTGTTCTACCTTTTCCCAAACCTAGCAAAGATCCCAAGTCTCCCTCTAGATATAGTCCAATTGCCCTCACTAGTTGTCTGTGTAAAGTCCTTGAACGGATGGTTAATTTCCGGTTAATTAATTTTTTAGAAGAACATGAAATTCTGTCACCATCAAAAAGCGGCTTCCGCCGACATCGTTCAGCTCCTGATCATCTCCTGAGCATTGAGACGTCTATTTGTGAGGCGTAAGTACGTAAGCAGCATTTGTGTCTGTATTTTTTGACATCGAGAAAGCTTACAATAGAGTGTGGCCTCACGGTATTCTCCGTGACCTCCACGAGAGTGGGTCGCGAAGAAACCTCCCAACCTTCATTGCCAATTTTCTTTGTAATCATGTGTTCCAGGTGCGCCTGGGTACGACGCTCTCCGCATTTTTCCATCAAGAACAAGGTGTTTCTCAAGGCTGCATTCTATCGGTGACATTGTTCATCCTTCGCATTAACTGTCTTTTCAAAAATCTTCTTTCTGCGGTTTCGGCTACCGTTTATGTTGACGACTTACATATCTTCTGCTCGTCATCCAGCATGCATTTCATTGAAAGGCAGCTGCAGTCTGCGATCAACCAGATTGTTAAAGCGGCTAACAACAATGGTTTCGTTTTTTCTCCCGACAAGACAGCGTGTGTCTATTTCTGCCGGAGACGTGGCCTCCATCGTGACCCGGAACTCTATTTGGACCGTGAAGCCATATTAGTTCTGCCGGAGACCAAGCTCTTCTGTCTGACCGTCGACTGTGTGCTCACCTTCCGCTCGTATGTTAGACGGCTAAGGACTTCCTGTCTGAAAGCTTTGCCAATCATTAAGATCCTTGCTTCAGACTCCTGGGGTGCAGACAGGACTTCTTTATTCCGTATTTACCATTCTTTCATTCGGTCTGAACTAGACTATGGGTGTATAGTGTATGGCTCTGCGCGTCCTTCCGTCCTCCGGCCTTTGGATGCCATCCACCATCAAGCTCTGCGTCTTTGTACGGAAGCATTTCGTATGTCACCCATTTCTAGCCTTTATGCCGACGCGAACGAACCATCGCTACATTTACTCCGTCTGCAGCTGCCTCTTCAATTTTACTTCAAACTCCGATCTCTCCCAGAATATCCTTTATACGATATAGTCCCCCCCCCCCCAGCATGCTCGTTTATTTGTGAATCGGCCCTCGTGCATTCCCATCTTCGGTCTTCGTATGGAGGCCGTAGCTCGTGATGCAGGGCTCGACTTGTCAGTCGTTGGAGAAACCAGGGGCTTTGAGCTGTGGCGCCCATATGAGTACTCTTAGGGAGGGGGCTAAGAAAAATCCTTACCTCCTTCAAGGCTGTCAAACATTTTAGTAAATGAACAAGATACTAAAATACAACAAAAATAATTGATACAATCAATCATTAATATCTTATTATTTTTAAAAATGCTTTAAAAAAAGGTTTATTGTGTTTTAGTGTTTTACATTTATCAAAAATTTGGCTATACTAACGGCTACCCCCTCCCCTTATGTTATGGGCGCCCTTGGCTTTGAGGATTCTTCATGGCACCCTCTTGGTGTCATGGTTGATACCAGCTTTACATCTTTTGATAAGTCCTCAACCCTTGCGTCAGTGTACCAGCAGCTCTTCGCTGAGTACAGCTACGTCAATGTAGACGTTATTCCTGTTTTCACCGATGGATCTAAGACGGCTGGTATTGTGGTATTGTGGGATTCGCCGCCATCTGCATTGACGAAGTTTCTGTTGCCCGCACTCTTACCGAGGCCACAGTGTTTTCGGCGGAGGTGCATGCTGTGTATCTTGCTCTTGTTCACGTGCAGACGAGCTCTCATCAGCGTGCTATTGTGTACACGGATTCGTTGACCGTTGTGCCATCTATGTCATCTTTAGATTTCACCGGCCACCAAGTTCTTTTTAGCCTACAAAGACTACTTCGTTCTTTGCTCGAGGCTGGTGTCCAGATACGATTCTGCTGGGTTCCTGAGCCTGTTGGAATCCCAGGGAACGAGCATGCTGATGCTGCTGCTAAATCTGCTTCCTCTTTGGTCATCACACCCTTGTCACTGTTTCACCGGGACTTTCGCTTTCTTGTATATGATCATATCAGGCGAACGTGGCAAGGTCGGTGGGACCAACAGGTGAAGAATAAACTGCACCGTATTAAGCCTATCCTTGGAGTCTAGAAATCATCGTGTCGCCGAAAGCGAAGGAAGGAAGTTGTTCTTGCACGTCTCCGCATTGGGCATTGTCGCTTAACTCATCGTTATTTGCTGTGTGGCGACACTGCCCCGATGTGTGAGACGTGCGACTGCCTACTCACAGTCTCTCATGTTTTATGTAGTTGTGTTGGTTTTCGTAATAATCGGTTTCACTATTTCCAGTCTCATTTGCTGGACGACGGCGCAGCTACGCTTCAATAGCTGTTAGGTGACCCCTCCGACGCTTCCGCAGTTTTTTCTTTTTTTTTTTAAACAAATTAACTTTTTTAAACTTATCTAGCTTTAAGAAAAAAATAATAGAATCTACTTACTAATTAACTAGCTTTTACACTTTTTCATCATTTTCTTTTCTAACTTTTACCAAATCAAACTGCTTTTAATCATCACACCGCTCTTTTAAAAATCTTTTTCGGATGATTCTGTGTCTGGTGCTCGTTGGCTAATCCTGGCCCTTGCGCCATTAAAGCCAACTAACTAACTAATGCAAGTATCTTCGAAAGTAACGCGAAAAGTTTTCCGAAAGTACAAATAGGAAATATTTTCTGTTACTTCGTCTTTGGTCGAAGTGCCTTTACCGCAAAACAGTTACATGCATACAAAAGTCTCGAAGCAGGGCCGGATGGAGCTCTTGCGGGGCTTTGTGCGAAATTTCATTGCGGGGCCCAGAGCAAAATTTCATTGTGGGCATTAAAAAATAAATCTCATATTTTAATAAAGTCGTTTCTGAAAATTATCGTTCGTGAGCAAAAACACCAGAATACTACAGTAAAGACAAAATGATTATCTCAAAGAAGTATTTGCTTTAAGCTTAAGAAAAAGACCATAATACGGACTGAAAGTTCAGACAGAGAGAGGAAGAGAAAGAGAAAAAGAGAGAGAAAAGAAAGAAAGAGAGAGAGAGAGGGAAGAGAGATAGAGAAAGAAAGAGAGAAAAAGAGAGAGAGAGAGAGTAAAAAGTGTTAAAATCTACAATTTTCTTTCCCGGGAGAAAAGGTTTAAGTTGCATTGTGACTCTTATAACAGCTTATTCACAAAATGATAAAAAGATACCTGCTTAGCGAATATTTTTGTATAGGAAATATAATAAGGTTCCCTCTAAAATAAACTGGTATAAACAGTTTTTCCCCCTGATACATGTTTAGTGATGGATTTTTAATACGCAGTGGAGTAACTGACAAATTAGTGACGTTCTAAACTTCTATACGCGTTCATATATGAAAGTTGCCTTTTTTTTTTTTTTTTTTTTAATTTCTTGTTATGTTGGAAAAGTGACCTCCATATGTAGTCCGAAAGTAACTTGGATATTGTTCTTTTTATTTCCTTAAATTTAAGTATCAGGTGTTCACACAAATTGTTGGATATATAAAAGGAGGGGACCACAAAATGATGAAATTTAATTTTCTATTTCATGAATGCGGAAAAGACTTAGGTGGCTACAAAAATCATTTCGAATCTGCAAATCTCAGTGTACGTACGACGAACAAGGCGGGGGGGGGGGATAACGTATTCAAAAATGGAGAGATTGGAAACAAACAAAAAACTTCAAAAATGTATTTTTAAGGGCCCCAAAAGTAAAAAAAAAAATGTAGTTGCGCCCCAAAAGTAAAAAAAAATGTTGTTTTTTTGGGGGGGGGGGTTTACCGAAAATTATTTTGTTTTCTAAACTGCGGGGCCTCCTAAAAGCGCGGGGCAACCGGGGCGAACACCCCGGTTGCCCCTATGGTCCAGCCGGCCCTGCCTACTTCGTCGGATTTTTTCATTGGCGCATTCGGTAGGGGTGGCCCAATGAAAATTGGCTGTTACAGGGAAACCTCCATTAACGGACTCCTCCGAACAACGGTAAGCTTCAAGCAATGGCAAGTTTTGACTGGTACAGAAAAATTGCCGTAGAATTAACTTTAATGATGACCTCCAAAAAGTGAAACTTCTTTAACGGCAAGTTTTGACTGGTACAGAAGAATTGCCGTAGAATTAACTTTAATGATGACCTCCAAAAAGTGAAACCTCTTTAACGGCAAGTTTTGACTGGTACAGAAGAATTGCCGTAGAATTAACTTTAATGATGACCTCCAAAAAGTGAAACCTCTTTAACGGCAAGTGTTGACTGGTACAGAAGAATTGCCGTAGAATTAACTTTAATGATGATCTCCAAAAAGTGAAACCTCTTTACAGCGGTCAACGGACACCCCAGTTAATCCCGAAAGATATCTAACCCACACCTTGTCCTTTAGGACTTTACTTCGGCGAAAGCTATAAGATAGGAGTAAAGAATGCTACCGTTCCTCGAGCACGATGGGTTGGATTACGGCGAGTACAAAGGGTGGGCTTAAGTGAAAAGAAAGGAGTTCAAGTTTAGTTCTACGTGAGACGAACTGCAGATCTTGTATATGTTTCAGTCGCAACCTGGAAGGGGTTGGGGGTGCTGATGGGAGCAATATTTTCCGTTGGCGGCGATATATCTTTGATTGGTCCCTGTGGGTTCTGTTCCTGTTTTTCGGCATGCGGTTAGCTCACTGTTCAGTTCCATTTCACGGGCTAGCATTTATCTTTCTCTTAGCGTACCCTAAACTTAACCTCCTAGCTTGATATTTCTAAAGGAGAGTTTGAGACACCGGTTCAAACACAACTTTCCTAAAATACTCCGTAGCATGATTTTATTTTAAATTGTTATATTGAGTTTCATTCAGCATTCTGCCTTTGAAGAAAGCTCTAAAACCATTTTCTTTGTGCGTAAGCTTTGTACAATTATTCCCCTTTTGCACCAAAGCAACGGACTGTCATGTTAATCCAGGCCTAACCTCCGAAAAATGGCACCTCCAGTTATTCGGAGGTTTCGCTATATTTATTTCATAATATTGGCTGTTTATTTTTAAGTGTTTTAGTATATTTTTTTAATCATGTATTTTACGAATAATTTGAGACGCGCTTTAATATTGCGGAGATGTTCTTATCGATACAACTTTTACTATATTTGGAACTTTTCTGATGGCAACGTGTTTTGTGATGCTAATGCATTTCGGTTCTTCACGATGTATATACATACCGTAGTTTCGTTCCTTACGATGTTAGGCCTGATAATGGGGTCACGGTGACACCGAAAGAAAGAACTTTAAGAAATTGAACTAATTTTCAGATTGTCATAGTTTGTTTTGTTATCAAAAATAAATAAATGGCTCTTTCAAATATTCCTTCCTGAAATGTGGCTTCCAAAGGTAGTGTGGCTGGCCACCCCTGGTGTAATATGTTCATCATCGTACAAGACGAAACGTTTTTTTACCGGTAAAGCGGACTTTTGTGTAAATTGACAGAGAAAAAATGACTTAGCGTCATCTGATTTTACAGATTTCTTTTCCCTTCAGTTTTACATAAAATAATTGTGTTTTATGAAAACTCTTAATTTATAGGAAATAGAAAATGATGTTGCTAAAGGTATTTATTTCATGTAGAAATGTATAAAAGTTGAAAAATATTCACGTACAAGGGGCGGCAAATCTGGGCTTGCACCCGGGCGAAATATGTCCTTGGCGCGCCCCTGGATCTCGCCTTTAGATTCTTTTAACCAGTGTTTTTAGCTGTAAATAAGCTTCATTTTTTAAATGTGGTTTGGCTAATTGTGCATTGATTGAATCGTGCTTTGACAGTTTTTTTTTATCTTGCCTACTGTTCTTATCGGTTCTCAGTATTTTGGGAAATGGTTTCTCGACAGTATTTCTATTTTCTTCTTCAATACTTTTACCCACCCCATAAAGAAGTCCTGGCTGCTCCACTGTTTCTTTTTTTTTTTTTTTTTTCTTTTCCCTTTTTGCACATTTCGATTCTAGTTGCGCTTTTTTAGCTGTTTCCCAAGTCCATATTGTTCCAACCAGAGGCATGTTTGTTATCAAAGAGGCACAAATTGAGATTCTTCAGTTAAACGTGTTATGAGTGCAGCAAACAATTGTCTTTTCACCAGAGGATCAGGTATGGGTTTGCCCAGGAATTTCAGATTGGTGAGGGAGTGCTGTTGAAAAACATTTCGGGGGTGGGAGTGTTGGATGAAAGAAATTTTCGAAGGCTGATTTTTTTTTTATTTAGTTATTATTTATTTTGTCAACTATTTAGGCTGTAAAATCTATGATTAAATATGGGGAAAACTTCAAAAAAATGGAGAATTGGTGAAATTTTTATAGTTAAGAACTGTTGAAACCAAGAATTTGGTCTCTAAAACTACACATGTTTTTTTTTCTTATTTTTGCGCTTTGTTTTTAAATCTGTCATGTCCAGATGGTTTCCTAAAGAAGGCAAAAGCAACTAAGTCTTAACATAGATTGTTGAAACAGTAGATGCTGTTGCTTTCAAAAATGTACTGCATGCTGAAAGTATTTAAAAGTTTATCAACAAAATTTAAAGTAGACTAAAATTAAGGTATAGAAACATACATTTTGTTGTTATAATGATTGACTTTAAACATGTGCTTTGAAAAATTAAAATTAAAAACGAAACACTAGAATGCTATACACAGGCGTAACTAGGATTTTCTGCGCCCAGGGCAAACCACAAAAAATTACGCCCCCTGCCCCCACCGAAGTCGTTAAGACAAAAAGGCTTTACCGTCTGAAATATTATAATCCTGATTGTAGCATGATCTTTTAGGATATCCGCAGTATGCATATATATATATATATACACTGTATATATTACGAAAATGCTAAAACACCAAGAGAAGTTTATAATACATACATCAAAATTAAAAAAAAAAATATTTTTTTTTCATGATATCATGATGATAGAACAGCTGGGGAGCTTAAGATACTGTATTTTCTCGAATATTTTACAAGCTTTCTTTTTTACGCTGTACATACAGCAGTAAAAATTCCACGGAAGTAAGAAAACGTGGACGAAAGAAAGAAAAAAAGAAAAATATACATATACATATATTGGGCCCACAAACACACTGCGAGGGATATCGTATCCGCAATACGATGTGAAACAATGGTAACGTAGGACTACGCATCACTCTTTGAAAATGATCAAAATGTTAGACAACCTTGCATCACCCAAAGCACTCAGCTTTGCCTGACTTGTTATTTTCGCTGCGTTAATTATTACGCCCCCACCTAGAAGAAGCAACTAGGTGAGAAGGCGGGGTCCGACAGGGGTTCGAACCAACGCGTTACAGATCAACACGGTTGGTTCGTGGGTGCCGCGTTTAACAACTACGCCACGCACCGCACCCGATTCCTTTGGAAATCAAGCATTTTGAAATGCTCACCATCAGCGCATCATTTTATGTTGTTCTGCTTACTGGGTTTATCATAGTGTATAACCGCAAATTTTATTAGAGAAAATTTATTTCTTCAAACTGATATAGCTGAAAGAGATGGTAGAAACAAAAGCTGCCTCGGGATCAATGGACTACACGATAGTGGCAACCAGAAAACCACGAGGCGTTTTTGCCAAAATTCATTAGCTTTCAATTACTCAAAATTTTAACTTCCATATTCTTGACTAAGCTTTACGGGTGTTTTAATAAATCAGATTCTTTGGAACCTACGAGTATTTTCGTAAAATAAAGTTGTTGTTTTTTTACTCCATTGCGTGAAACACAAATGTGTACATCATAATTAAAATTATTGCCCTGGTTACCGATACAAATTATTACACAAAATACTTACGTCAAATTTAATCATATCACGCAAAATTTATTATTTTAAAGAACTAAGGCCTGCTTTTTGAAATGCTTTACAATTGCACACACAAAACATGCTGCTGCCGTGTGACAGTGGGAGTGTCTAATGACTTTTCTGATTTATACGAAATGTCACAACATACAGTAAGTAAGCAAATAACTAAGTAACGATTAAGAACTGTAGCACAAAAAACGTAAAACTGCTTAAATTATTACTCTGGAATATAAAAAAACACACTTTACGTAATGCCACAATGTTTTGCACATAGTAAAAAAATCTTTTGACTCTAAAAAAATGATACATGTCACTGATTTTTCACTCCCCCGAAAAACACAATTAATCTTTTTTTATTCGAAAGGATGCCTAGTTATATGCAAACAACTATAATATATAACACCTTATCCTCATTGGTATCGAAATTCCGCTTAGTGGACCGATGTTTTTTTTCACATTCTCATGTTAACATACCTGCATAGAAACTATTGCAAGGGCTGTGAACTTGAGTCACCTTGAAACAGCAAGGGCTATTACAAGGAGCCTCAAGTTCTTTTGAATAGCTGTTTTCCTGTCATCCAGTTTTTATGAACTAAAGCAATGCAAATGATTTCTAAAGATTTTACGTATTTACTGAGAAAAAATGCTTTTCTTCTTAATACTTCATTCAAAGTTGTCTTAATTCTTGGCTATTTCTTTAACCAGTTGCATACAAAGTTTTGTAAAATCATTTTGCTCAGCGTAGAGGCTTTTTTAACTATGAGCACCTCCCCCCCCCCCCCCCGCACTGCGGAGGTGTTGCGGTGGCTATCAGTACGCCCCTGGTGGCAACAGCCTAGATAATCCGAAGTTAAAAGAACTTTCAAGTTAAAGCAACCTAATGTGGCACTATTTGCCAGGTCATAGCCCTTGCTCCACAAAAATTCTATAACTAATCACTCTTCGAAGTCAATGCCGCACACATGATTTTTTATTTTTTTCATTTATGGGTGAAGTAGAAAACAATATTGAAGATATAAATGAAAATATTCCGGAAGAAACATCTCCCAAAATGTTTGGAAGCGATAAAAATATCTCCCCCGTAGTAAAGTGCTTTTCCAATGATTCGTCAAATGTATATTTAAAAATATATATTTTTAAAAATATGCTGCCAATAACAAAGAACGAAGAACCAAGTGATACCTCATGGAAAGGACCAGAGCCGGCCTTAGCAGCCGGGGGTCAGGTGAGTAGTATAAAAGGCAGTGGCGGCTTTTCAGGTGAAGTGGTGAAGTGCCTCTTCACCTATTTTATTTGAAATAAGATTTTATTTAATAGTTTCGTATAATATATTATTTTTTTGCCTTTATTGAGTGCCAAAATACCAAAAATTTTGATTAGATATCACTTCACAATGCGCGTTCAATACGGAAAACAAGTCCTTATACGCAAAACAGTTCAAGTGAAGAGCTGAAATGAGAATGCTTGGAAGTCTGCACTTTTCGTCCGAGTTGCCATGGTAACTATGACGTCACCCTCCCCTATCTGCCGGGACAAGTGAAGTGTTTTATCATGAGACGTCAAGGTTTTAGACGCTATATCAAGGTTCTGCACCTGGAGTCGTGACCTTACGAAGAGATCGCAGTGGAACGGGACACGGGTTGCCAAGGGTTCTTTGCAATCCCCTAGGGATTTTTTCTTGTGGTGTTTTGGTACATACTTTCTGAAAGAGATATGTTTTTTCGTGTTTTGTGATTGTTTGTTAAAAACTTCATTAGTTACTTTAGTTTCGTGTACAGTTTAACTGATAGTGATAGTTTTAGTTTTCAGTATGTATCCTGTGAGCAACATTGTCTGTAATTTATTGCAAACTCCGTTTAATCGGTGGAATGTTGAAAATAAAAGAGACATTTTACTTTAAGGACGACTGACAGATTCACTGACAATTGTCGCCAAAAAAGAAATCAAGAAGAGCGGTAAATCTTACAATATTAATTTTAAAATTTGTTGGTTTACTGAATATAAATGGCTTTGTAGCCCTTCTGTGTTACAAAAATTATTTTGTTGGCCCTGCTTATATTTTAGTAATAAAATTCGGCGTGGAATAAAAACAATTTTCAGATTTCTTAAATATAAAACAGTCACTTTACAAACGTGGTGATTCTAGCGAACACCTGAAATGCGAATTAATGCTAAATAATTTTGAAAAGAATCAGAACACCATTGCCGATGCCCTGAGGGAGAATGCTAGGCTTTTGAAAATGCATTTCAACGAAAGCGTTCGTTTAAATAGACTTTTCCTGCAGACAATGATTGATGCAGTACTGTATTTGAGTAAACAAGAACTAGCATTCCGTGATCATGACGAAAGCATTGACTCGACAAATCGTAGAAATTCAAGGAATTGCTTTCACTGTCGATATCAAGATGTCCTGTAAAATTCAAAATCAATACGAAACGATAAAAAATGTCTTCACAGGTGACTCAAAAACTATTCAAAACGAATTAATTGAATGTATTTCTGAATATATAAACGATCACGTCAAAAATGAAATAAATGAAGTTCAATGCTTTTAGATTCAAGTAGATGGGAAGACATAACCAGACTTCCGAGTGCTCTTTAATAACAAGATCTGTTGATTCGGAAGGTGTATTCGTTGAGCGATTTTTGTTTTCCATGGTGTGAGTGAAGATAGAACGTCAGAAGCTTTATACAAAATGCTGGACAAAATTTTGGAACAGTTTGATTATCAACACAAGTCAATAGGGCAATGTTACGATGGGGCAAGCGTAATGTCTGGACACTTGACTGGGCTCCAGAAAAAATCAAGCATAAAGTTTCTCAATCTGTTTTTGTTATTGCTTAGTACATCGTTTGAACCTTGTATTACAGCAGTTTTTCTAAAATTTCTAAGTGTCGAATATTTTTTGCAAGCCTCAGTGTAATTCCTTTGTTTTTCACCACTCAGCGAAGCGATCGCTTCCCTGAGTGGTGAAAAAACAATAATACACTCACATCAACAACCGCAAGAGGCATGCCAACCATAACAGAAACTCGATGGTCCTCCACTTCGAAGTTAGTTAGTGTAATAGTTGAAGATAGGGATAAATTGAAGGAAGTATTCGAATTTCTCACAAATAGTGACCAATCAGACAAAACCTCAATTCAACTTGCCCAAGGGTTTTTAAATGATATGAACACTTTTGAATTTACATTTTTGGGAATAGTATTTAATGAAATATTTGGTTCACTGATCTATTATTCGAAATTTTTCAGAAAAAATCACTGGACATATACTGTGTTACTCAAATTAAAAAAACTTATGAAATTTTGAGCCATAAAAGGAACGATGAGGTATTTGAAACACTGTTTGGAAAAGCTAGCAAAATCACAGAAATAAGCAGATCTAAACGGGAATATGCTGCTCTTACACAAGAAACAATTTTTAAAAATTATAAACGATTGTATTTTAAAATTTTGTACCACATTCTTATGGAAATGGATATAATATTTCAAGACAGTGAGAAACTTAAACTTCAATTTCCCTGTCTTGCTGACACAACCAAATTTGACCAATTTAATTCATGCTTTCCCTCTCACGCTTTTGAAAATCTACAACATTTTTACGGAAAAATATTTACTAAACACCAGAGCCTTAAAAATGAACTGAGTCTTGTATATGCTGATGAAAAATTACGGAATATATCGACTCATAAACTTTTTGGAGAGCTTCATGGAGATAAAGGCATTTTTACAGAAGCTCTAAATTGGTTTCCCGGATTTTAACAATTGCATCTGCAAGTGTTTCAGTGGAAAAAGAAGTTTTTCTTGCCTTAAAATAATACAAACTTACCCAAGAAACACTATTTCTCCAGATAAACTTGCTTCTTTGGCAAATATTTCTATTCAGAAAGACATTTTCTTGATGTCACGAAGAAACAGCCATTTTATGACGACATAATCGACAAATTTCCAGCTTTAAAGGGAAGAAGAATTGATCTAATATATAAAAAAATAGGTAAGTTCTCATTAACTGATTTTCATTAAAGACAGTAGATATCTTTTCATATTGCTCTTGTAGCTCTTCACCTATTTTTCCTACCATGAACCGCCACTGATAAAAGAACCGATCCGGCCGGAGGATGCATCCTTCTAGGAGAAGGAGGGGGCGTGGCTTGAGGCAGAAGGAGCAAGGGTCGTGGCTTGTGAAAGATGGGTGTGGGGGCGTGGCAGGTGGCGCTAGTGTGTTGGGTCGATGCTGATGTGCTGCCCCAAAGCGGTGCTTCTTGGAACTTTATTATTACATTAGACCTTTGTTTTTGAGGGATAGAAACGACCGAGTGGGGGAAAGGGCGTGACAGATGGTGCTAGTGTGTAGGGTTGATGATGATGTGCTGCCCTCTAGTGGTGCTTTTTGGAACTTTAGGTTTTTCTCGGGAGATTTATTGGACTTTGACAAATTTTGGAGGAAATGAAGCAGAAATGTGAATTCTGTGTTTTTCTCACTTACAATTTTTTTACGCTGATGCTACTGCCCCCTAGCGGTGCTTTTTGGAACTTTATTATTTTCTCGGGAGATTTATTGGACTTTGTCAAATTTTTGAAGGAAGTTTTTCTTGTCGTTTCCAATATTTTTTGTTTCCTCGAATTTTTTTATTAAACTTATATTTTTAGAACTCCGTGAGGTGTTAGGAAATTTTATAGACGTTGCATTATATTTTTAATTCTTATATTTGTCCTCTCTCCAATTTTAATTTAGACGAGGAAAGGCTTTGTTTGAAAAGATTTCGATCCTGTTGATTCATGTTCGGCTATCTATTGTCCGCCATTTTAGTTTCACCACGTTGTCATTTTGTGAGCCATGTGTTTTGGGATGAGTCACCATTTTCTCTTTGTCTCAGACCATACCACTTTCTTTGCCACGTGTTTTGGGATGGATGACGCTGCCGTGATAGCAGACAAAACCATGACATCAGCCAACGCCATTTTGTCCTCCGCGGGGTCGGCGGTTGACGTCATTTGAGATTCTGTTAGACACATTAAGCTCCAAGACTGATTTTTTTTTCAATAACTTGATAATTTTGCAACGGATTTATTCCTTATTTTTCCCCATAATTTCCCATTTTATGTCCAAAATTTTTCAACGTAGTGATTTTTTTATTTTCTTTGAGGAGACTTCACGCATTTTCAACGGACATACCAACATAAAGACGTTTTCCAAAGTTTTGTGCTGCAGACATAATCTTAAAACACGATTGTTTATTAATGTATTTACGTGTTCAAGGCATTTTCTGTTACATTTTTTAACGTTGTACCTTTTTCCACCGTACAAAGACACAATTTTTTATGCATAGTTAAAATGTTTTCTTTTTATTTCTTCATGATTATTCAGTGAAATGCACCTTTTAATGCATTTTCTTAATCGTTTTTTTTTTCTAAATGCTTACGTACTCGTTAAACTTCTCGATGTACCAACATTATTTTATTTTCTAACTTTTCAAACTATCAACTACTTTTTCGAGACTTTATTTTTTCTGATTCAAACAAGCAAACGTTTCTTCATTATTATTTCTGTTTCCTATGCAAACAACTTTCCTAACTTGCTTTTAATGTATGACTTAATCTGGTTATCTATATAGCTGTTTCATGTTTGTGCAAGAAATATACAGATCTATAGCAGTTAGCTAGCTATACACAACATTCGTTCGTAACAGTATCTTTTTTTCTTTCCAAATTTAAACCAACATACGCTTCTTAACGACTTGATATCTGTTTCTGGGGAACATTTCGTTTTCCTTTATTCAATTTTATTCCAGATCATGAGATGAGGAAATGCTTCTTTAGAAACTATTTCGTTCCTGTTCGCAGTAATTATTGGACTTCGTCAATTTTTTTGTGAAATGACTTCATGCTAATTCTGAGTCTTTCGCCTTTCGCAATATTATTTTCTCGTAATTTTTTCGTGTGTTCAAGAACTCTACAGGACTTTCACAGTTAAAATTCTGATGAAACAATATTTTCTTACTTTATTTCGCATATCATTATAGCCTCCCAATTTCGCTATTTTACTTCATCTTTTTTTTTAATTTCGTAAAACTTTTCAATATGTCAGTAATTTATTTCTTACTTGGCCAAACTTATGACTCCTTTTATTTAGACTATTTTTTTTTCATTTCATTTTAGCAAAACGATTATTTTAGATGTAGCAAAATGTTTTTGTTTCCTTATATATCATATTTTCCAACTTGCTTTAAAGTATTCCTCAAAGCTTGCATGTATGTCAAATATGCATTTTTGTATTCTTTCCTAGTTTGCTATACTTTTTCGTGGACTGTCCCCACAGAAAAGCATTCATTGTCAAGACATGCAATCTAAAACCTTTTTTCTTACGATAAAATTTGTATTCTTTGGAACATATTTTCTGTATATTTTTCTGTCTCGTCCGAAAAAAACATTCATTCTGGAGGCAAAGCGAGTAATTCCGTTGTTCCACTAAACATTATTTTTAACGTTTTACTAACTCACCACCCCAATAGCGAAAATAAAGACATACTTACTTCTTTTCCCTACATATCGACTCAATCTATTTCTTTTCGAAATGCTGATCATGACATTTCAACTAAAATTTCATACCTGTGAAAGACCTGTAGAGTTCTTGAACACACGAAAAAATTACGAGAAAATAATATTGCAAAGGCGAAAGACTCAGAATTAGCATGAAGTCATTTCACAAAAAAATTGACAAAGTCCAATAATTACTGCAAACAGGAACGAAATCGTTTCTAAAGAAGTATTTCTTCGTCTCATGATCTGGAATAAAATTGAATAAAGGAAAAAGAAAAGTTCCCCAGAAACAGACATCAAGTCCTTAAAAAGCGTATGTTGGTTTAAATCTGGAAAGAAAAAAAAAGATACTGTTACGAACGAATGTTGTGTATAGCTAGCTAACTGCTATAGATCTGTATATTTCTTGCACAAACATGAAACAGCTATATAGAAAACCAGATTAAGTCATACATTAAAAGCAAGTTAGGAAAGTTGTTTGCGTAGGAAACAGAAATAATAATGAAGAAACGTTTGCTTGTTTGAATCAGAAAAAATAAAGCCTCGAAAAAGTAGTTGATAGTTTGAAAAGTTAGGAAATAAAATAATGTTGGTGCATCGAGAAGTTTAACGAGTACGTAAGCATTTAGAAAAAAAAGATTAAGAAAATGCATTAAAAGGTGCATTTCACTGAATAATCATGAAGAAATAGAAAAAACATTTTAACTATGCATAAATAATTGTGTCTTTGTACGGTGGAAAAAGGTACAACGTTAAAAAATGTAACAGAAAATGTCATGAACACGTAAATACATTAATAAACAATCGTGTTTTAAGATTATGTCTGCAGCACAAAACTTTGGAAAACGTCTTTATGTTGGTATGTCCGTTGAAAATGCGTGAAGTCTCCTCAAAGAAAATAAAAAATCGCTACGTTGAAAAATTATGGACATAAAATGGGAAATTATAGGGAAAAAAAAGGTATAAATTCGTTGCAAAATTATCAAGTTATTGAAAAAATCAGTCTTGGAGCTTAATGTGTCTAACAGAATCTCAAATGACGTCAATCGCCGACCCCGCGGAGTATAAAATGGCGTTGGCTGATGTCATGGTTTTGTCTGCTATCACGGCAGCGTCACCCATCATAGTGACTCATCCCAAAACGCGTGGCAAAGAAAATGGTATGGTCTGAGACAAAGAGAAAATGGTGACTCATCCCAAACCACGTGGCTCACAAAATGGCAACGTGGTGAAACTCAAATGGCGGAACATGAATCAACAGGATCGAAATCTTTTCAAACAAAGCCTTTCCTCGTCTAAATTAAAATTGGAGGAAGGACAAATATATGAATTAAAAAAATAATGCAACGTCTATAAAAATTCCTAACACCTCACCTCACGGAGTTCTAAAAACATAAGTATAATAAAAACAAATTCGAGGAAACAAAAAATATTGGAAACGACAAAAAAAACTTCCTTCAAAAATTTGACAAAGTCCAATAAATCTCCCGAGAAAATAATAAAGTTCCAAAAAGCACCGCTAGGGGCAGTAGCATCAGCGTAAAAAAATTGTGAGGGAGAAAATCACAGAATTCACATTTCTGCTTCATTTCCTCCAAAATTTGTCAAAGTCCAATAAATCTTCCGAGAAAATAAATAAATAAACAACGTCTATAAAAATTTCTAACACCTCACGGAAATTCTAAAAATATAAGTTTAATAAAGCAAATTCGAGGAAATGCTTCGATTGAAAAAATTTCCTTCAAAAATTAGTCAAAGTCCAATAAATCTCCCGAGAAAATAAAAAATAAATAAATAATGCAACGTCTATAAAAATTCCTAACACCTGACGGAAGTTCTAAAAAATATAAGTTTAATTAAACAAATTCGAGGAAACAAAACATATTGGAAAGACTTACCAAAAATTTGTCAAAGTCCAATAAATCTCCCAAGAAAAAAATAAAGTTCTAAAAAGCACCGCTAGGGGGCAGCACATCATCGTCGACCCTACACACTAGCGCCATCTGTCACGCCCTTTCCCCCACTCGGTCGTTGCCATCCCTCAAAAAGAAAGGTCGAATGTAATAATAAAGTTCCAAGACGCACCGCCAGGGGCAGCACATCAACATCGACCCAACACACTAGAGCCACCTGCCACGCCCCCATATACTCCTGTCACAAACCACGCCCCCATCCTTCACCTAGAAAGGTTGAATCCTCCGGCCGGATCGGTCCTTTTATACTACTCAGGTGCTAACCTAGCCGCGGGACCCCCTGTTTACCCCCCCCCACACACACACACACACATACACACCCCTAATCTAGACATAAAATATACACTAAACTTAAAAGATAGTTTGTTACAGTTTTCTGTACAGTTTAATGAAACGTCAAGACGTTTGAAAATTAACCAATACCGAAAGACAGCATTTAACATTTTTTGAACACTACTGTTATTTTGTAAATGTCTTTTAAATGATGAAGATAAAACAAGCACACCAGCATACCGTACGTCCTTTCTTCATGTCTCTACCTATTATGGGACATACAGTAGAGCTGAGACCGAAAGCCCGAAGCAGAGCCCGGGCCCGAATCGGGCTGTAGAATATTTACTGTGGTTCGGGCTCGGGCGGGCTTGGGCTCTTAGAGAAAAGGAGTGCGAGAGAAATTTTTTATATATAAATATGATTTTGCACATGAGGCACTTTATAATCGGTAAATGGAATTCTTCGGCAACTGGTTCTGGCTAGGAAGCGGGCATTCGAGATGGCTATTTATTCCGGGCTTGGGTGTAAAAATGCCATAGGCCGCACATTAGTGTGATTCTGCAGAAAAGAAAAAGCTTTTTCAAGAACTATAGATATTGGACAGTTGATAGCATGCCGACGATAATTTACCCTGCTGATTCTATTCAGCAACGTACATATTGTAGCGCATTGTGGCGCGACAATATTAACATTATTGAGTAACATACAATTGCAGCACCTCCCGGTCATTTTGGATGCCCGGCCGCCCGAAGCACTTCTGGTGGAAACGAACGGTCAAAGAAAATCGTCCAGTTACACTGTAAAAATAGATAGAGGTCCTTTCCAACCATTCCCTATTTGAGAAATACATTGGTTAATTGCAAGAGGAGGAGAGAGTGGAAGTGTGGAAAAGGAGATGTTTTTTTATTAATGATTGAACAGGTTAGCCAGTTTTCGGGCCCGGGCTCTATCTTGCAATATAAAATTCGGGCTCGGATGGGCTCCGGCTGATATACCACGGGCTCGGGCTCTGAAAATTGAGCCCGAACTCAGCTCTAACAGACAGTACTTACATTACAAAACTCACCTTGTAAAAACTGGACTTTTCTTGCTTTTATCCCAGCAAAGTCAGCAATTAAATCATCAAAATTTATTTTGCTTGCCGTATCCTGTTCAATTGACAAAGTTGCCAAATACATCAATCTTTCTTGAGACATGACAGATCTTAAATAAAATTTAATCAGCTTCAAGCGTGAAAAGCTTCTTTCTACGCTTGCTACCATTACTGGGACAGTAAGTAATATCCTGTAAGCGATGAAGGCATTAGGGAAAGGATTCTGAATTTTATTTAGGTATCTTAAAGCACCGGCTGCAGTTTTGACATCAGATGGAAGTAACTCACGTAGCATAACTTTTTCGGTAACTATCAGTGCACGGTGCACGTTGAAATATATGGCTTCAATTCTAATGTTTCGCTAGACATAGTATTGTATTTGCTGCCCATATTTGGGTAAATATAAATTCAGCAATCCATAATAAAAAAAATTAAACGAGACAGAGTTTAAAATTAAAATTAGAATAATTGAAAATAAGAAATTCACTTCCTTTCTCTCTCTCTCTCTCTCATTTTTTTTGTCTTAGGGTGTGAGCGCGAGGCCCTGTGCGATCGCACCTGTCGCACACCCCTAAGGGCGGCTCTGGGGAGGACCCCTAGAACCTGGGGCACCTCCACTGAGTGGACCACTGTTCCAAGTCAAGCAGCTGTGGATACTTACTGGCGATATTTAAAATACAAAATACCAAGAAAAGTGAATGTATTTTTCATTTAAGTAAGAAAATGAGGGGGGGAGTTATGTCAAAGATATTTGTGGAAGTTTGTTTAAACCCGTGGCACATCCAGCATTTCTTTATGGGGTGGTCCAAAATATTGAAGATACAAATGGAAATATACGTAGAGAAAACATCTCCCAAATTATTAGGAAGCGATAAAAATATACGTACATTTATCCGTCATTTTAACAGAAGCATAACTGGGACGGGGAAAGCGGGGCGGCTGTACCGGGCTCAGCTCAATAGAGGGCGCAAAAATCGGATTAACATTGGAATTTAAACTTTTACACCAGTTTCTGGTATAGTTTTTCGTTCGCTGCATACTTTGTCATTTGTCCATTAACAAAAATAGCATACAGTGTGCTGCGCCAATTTCGGTAACTTTGGCAAATTAAAATTAGCACATATTTCTCAAAGTGTTCGGGAGATATTAGTTGCTCACTTTCAAATATGGAGACGAGGTTGCACCTACGTTACAAGAGAAGAATTTCATTCGCATTGTTCAAGATTTTCTGGGGACTATTTGATCATTACTGCGACTGCCCGCCACGACATATACAGAGGCATTAAGTCCGTTTGATGTACACCCACTGTCTGAAGTCCGAAAAAGCTGGAAAAATCCTTACGAAAGTCAATCTAAAGAACATTCAAAGTAAACAGAATTTAAATTCTGAATTTGCTTGTACCACTTACTGGTCATCCATGTAACTCTCTCAGAAAACTTGAAAATTCCGTCGCTCTGGAGTGGAAGACGAACTCGCATCTCCCGATTTCTGTTCGAATATGCTAACCGTTACACAACCCAGGACAGTGAAGTTCCAAGCAACTGAGACTAAGCAAACTTGTTTTAGGAATCTGAGGATGTTCAGATTTTCGCTATTCGAAGCAACACTGCTTCCTCGTAGTGTTTTGGCTCATTTCTCATCCAGAGACAGATATAATATAGAATTCATCAGTGCCAGCGATAAATCGGTGAAGAAAGAAATATTCCTCGTAATACATGGGAAATCGATAGAGAGTTAAATGGATGAGCAGTCATGTGGTATACAAGCATATTCAGAATGTATATTCTGTTTGCTTTGTATATTCTATCGATTTCCCATGTATTATGAGAAATATTTCTTCCTTCATTGAAAGTCAATCTAATTGTGCTTCTCCATAGAGATAGCATTGGAGTGTGACATTAATTTTGTCTTGTTGAGTAACGTATACTTTTGAATTTACAGTAACATGCACTCCGTGCTCGAAATCATGGACGTCTTAAGTGGTGAGCCACCACCAGAACATGGGGCCCCCAACGCCCCAAGAGTCTCATGGGTTTACAAAAAGTCAAACTCTTTGACCAGTGATGTATTCAGGCATCTTCTCGTGGGTGCTTAGCCCCCCCCTCGAAAATCCATGACACCCTCACACCCGTAGGTTTTTAGGCGACCGTTTAGTCTAATTGTGTTAGTTTATAGCTGAATATTTGGAGAAATTAATTTTAAAACCTTAAGAAAATGAAGGAAAATATCATAAGAAAAAGAAAACATTCGCGTGGACTTCAAAATCTGATATTTTTATCATCCTTCAATAAAACATTAAACAGTTTTGCTGAAGGAACAATTTTTCAAGCAGTGACAACTCGAACTACTTCCGCAATAAAAACCTAATTCCGCAGAGCAGAGATGTTTACAATGTAATACATCATCATATTTTGGAAGTCGGTATTCAGTTTTATTGCAGTGTTCTGGATGCTGAATTTCCTTGTATACGGTTAAGCTTGAGGGTAGCTAACGCGACGTTAGTGCTTCCAATACAACAAAATATTTGCTACCTTATTTTTTACAATACCAAATAAATTATTAGAAATAGTTATAAATTATTAGAAATAGTTCCCATGAAGAGTTATTTTTTTCTGGCGGTGGGTGGTCTACACTCTGACAAAAAAAAAAAAAAAAAAAAGTCGAAGCACCTCAAACTGGCATCCAAACGGTTAGTTTTTTTTTTTTTTTTTTTTTTTTTACTACTATGTGCTAATCTAAAGGGGCTGAAACCAAATGGCCCGGGAATAGCTTACACCATACCTTTTCAGGTAACACTGTAATCATTCCTTAATAACCAGAAACACGCTTGCAGTAAGGCTAAGGCGAGGACATTTTTACTATTCCTAATGTTTTGGAGGGTATTTTCTCCTGTATAGCCTTATCTTACTAGCATCCTCAATATCTTACAACACCTCATGGTGAAATCCGTAGTGTATTACTGAATTAAAGCAAAGGTGTAACATTTTTACATTTTTAATCACTTGTATGTGTAGATTTCCTGGAATTCGCATTTGCGATATACGAATATACATATATAATATCGATATATATATATCCCACACTCACCAACCAGCTTGGCCAGCGTGGTGAGTTATGGCCAAACCCTCCAAAATGACTCCACAACTTAAATCTTGGCCCTCAGTCTCCGGCAGCTGGAATGTACCTGGCCAAGGCAGCAGCCAGTGCGGCATGAAGGCAGAGGGTGCTAAGAATCCCCGGAGGACCGGACTAGGCTGCCATCTGATGCTGACCTTGGCAACGTACAATGGACGCTCCCTATCTTCTGATTCAAGGCTTCTTGAATTGGAAGAGGAACTACAAAGGATCAAGTGGGACATCGTGGGGCTAAGTGAGGTAAGGAGAAAAGGAGAAGATCTCATCGAACTGAAAAGTGGACATCTCTTCTACTATCGTGGGACAGATACTGGCAGAACTAGTGGTGTTGGATTTATAATAAACAAGAAACTGAAGGATAAAGTTGTAGAAGTTGAAAGTTCCTCTAACAGAGCTACACGGCTTGTTATCCAACTCTCGAAAAGATACCAGGCTCAGATTATTCAAACTTATGCACCCACCACAAGTCATCCTGAAGAAGAAATTGAAGAACTTTATGAGGAAATATGTCATCTAAATAATAAAGGTAAGCAGCACTTGAAAATAATTATGGGAGATTTCAATGCAAAAATAGGGCAACGGCAACAGAATGAAACTTCAGTAGGTAAATTCGGTCACGGCAACAGAAACCAGCGTGGAAATACTCTCGTTGAGTTTGCAGAGGCAGAAGGGTTTTTCATCTTGAACTCCTTCTTCAAGAAAAAGCCACACAGGAAATGGACATGGAGACATCCAAATGGGACGACAAGTGAAATTGATTTTATTATGAGTAACAAAAAATTCGTCATAGAAGACTGCAGTGTGCTAAACAAGTTCAACACAGGTAATGACCATAGATTGGTGAGATGTAAGATGCAACTCAACACTAAACTTGAACGTGGCAAGCTCATAAGACAAACAAAATCTATTGACATAACCAACCTTAAAAAACACCATAATACCTTCAAGTTGGAACTGAAGAACAGGTTCTCTGCTTTAGAAGGCCTAACATCGGAAGAAGTGGACATCTCTGAAGTTAACAGAAAAGTAACCAAAGCTCTTATGGAAACAGCAACAAAATTAGCTGGGTCTAAGAACAAGTTGCATGTAAATAAATTATCAGGAAAAACGAAAATGTTGATGCAAAAAGAAGAGAGATGAGGACAACTAAAGAAGATGTGACTTCCAAAGTGGAATATATAGAGCTATGCAAGACAGTACGAAAAAGTATCACTGAAGACGTAAGAAAATTCAACTGTGAACTAGTGAGGAAAGCAATTGAAAACAACCAAAGCCTAAAGATAGCAAAGGGACATCTCAGTAAGGGAAGAAAACAGATTATGGCACTGAGAAAAGAAGATGGTTCTGTAACAAGAAATAGAGGCGAAATTTTGACAAGAGTGAAAGATTTCTACTCCAAATTATATGAAAGGGATGATACATGCACTCCAGACATCATGAAAGATACCAGTACCAGAGTTCCTCCAGTCCTTCCAGCAGAAGTTGCACATGCAATCAAGAACATGAAGCGGGGAAAAGCTACAGGAGAAGATGGAATTACTGTAGACATCATACAAGAAGCAAGTGGAGAAATCGAAACAGTACTCGCCCAAATTTTCACTCGATGCCTTAATGAAGGAAAGATTCCTGAGGATTGGAACAACGCTACAATGATCCTGCTACATAAGAAAGGTGACATTGAGGATCTCGGAAACTACAGACCTATCAGCCTCCTATCAGTAGTTTATAAAATCTTCACTAAAGTTCTTTCACACCGCTTGAAGGTACCACTGGACATGGCTCAACCGAGAGAACAAGCTGGATTCAGGAGTGGCTACAGCACAATAGATCATATCCATGTGCTGAGAGAACTAATTGAAAGAGCGAGGGAATATGAACTTCCATTATGCATAGCTTTTATCGATTATGAAAAAGCCTTTGATTCGGTGAAACCATCAGCAGTTACAATGGCTCTGAAAACCTGCGGTATTGAAGATGCATACATTAATATTATTAATAACATCTATGAAAATGCAAGTGCAAAGATTAGGCTGTTTGAAAATACAACACACATAAAAATTGGAAAGGGAGTGAGACAAGGTGACACCATATCTCCGAAGCTCTTTAATGCCACATTGGAGGGTGTTTTTCAATCACTGAGCTGGGAAAACAAGGGGATAAAGATTAATGGAGATTATCTAACCCACCTTCGTTTTGCTGATGACGTAGTCATTTTTTCAACTAGCCCATCAGAGCTGCAGAGTATGATCCAGGAACTTGCTGACAAGAGTAAAGAAGTGGGATTAAAAATGAACTTTCAGAAGACAAAAGTGATGTTCAATGCTTTTACAAGAAATGAACATTTATCGATTGATGGAGAAATGCTGGAGAAAACAGACACGTACGTTTATCTTGGACAGCAGATATCAAGTGAGGGTCACATTGATGAAGGAATTAATCGGCGTACAAAACTTGCCTGGAGAGCTTTTGGAAGAAACAGCATAATTTTCAAGAGCAATATGCCATTATGTCTTAAAAGAAAAGTGTTTGATCAATGCATCCTTCCAGTGCTTACGTATGGTGCAGAGACGTGGACCTTAACTAAAAGAGACATACAAACGCTGCAGACAACTCAAAGCAGCATGGAGAGGTGCATACTTGGTGTAACTAGGAGAGATAAGAAGAGGAACTCGTGGATCCGAAAAATGACAAGAGTGGAAGACATCATGATCAGAGTTAAATCCCTGAAATGGCAATGGGCTGGACATACTGCCAGAAGGACAGATCATCGATGGACAGCCGAAATTTTAGATTGGATTCCAAGGGACAGGAAAAGACCCAGAAGAAGACCACATGGGAGATGGGTGGATGAAATTCGAAAGTATGCAGGGGTGACATGGAGGAGACTGGCACAAGACAGACCGTTGTGGAGGAAACTTGGGGAGACCTTCGTCCAGCAGTGGATTGATAATGGTTGACAATGATGATGATGATGATGATTTATATATAATACCTATATACATATATAATATCTATATACGAATTAGCATTTGCGATATAAAAGCATAAGAACATTTTTATAATCTATTAAAAAATTTTATATACGTTAATGTATATATAAATAACAAAATTTTGATTATATGTAAGTAATCAATCAATACGTTTCAGACCCCTCATAATTTTTAATTCCCCCCCCCCCCCCCGGAAAAAGGTCTCTGAATGCAACGCTGTCTTTGACCACTCACCAGTAGGTTTGTTTTTCTTTTATTTAAAGAAAAGAAGAGACACCAATACAGAAAGTTGGAAGTTCTTTTGCCTTGTTCGTAGCTTCGATTTCCCGAGGAGGCAGAGGGAAAGTTAGATGTTAGGGTGGATCTTTTGTGACAATATAAGAAACAAAGAAATCCGACTTCCCACCCGATCCCGAGTGTGGCTGAGGCTTGAGCAGGGCCGGATGGAGCTTTTGCGGGGCCCGGGGCAAAATTTCATTGCAGTGCCGCCTAGCAAAATTTCATTGCTGGCACTAGGAAATAAATTTCATATTTTAATACGAGTAAAGTCGTTACGTAAAAAATGTCTGTAATAAACACACATGGTGTGAAATCCACAGATTTGCCGGTATGACGACGATTCCGCATCCCTCCACTCCCAATTAAGCTACACCGACGCAATTTATCGCTGTAACTCTTTCGTCCTGACATGTGCTTCACCTCTATATATAATACGTCATAATCTAAACTATCATAAAGACAAAATTATTATCTCAAAGAAGTATTTGCTTTAAACTTAAGAAAAAGGCAATAATTGGACTGAAAGTTCAAAAAGAGAGAGAGAGAGAGTAAAAAGTGTTAAAGTCTACGATTTTCTTTCCGAGGAGAGGAGGATTGAGGTTGTATTGTGATTCTTATAAAAACTTCCTCACAAAATGATAAAAACATATGTGCGTACTGAATATTTTTGCATTGCGTATATTTTTTGTAGGAAATAATAAGGTTCCCTGTGAAATAAATTCGTATAAACAGTTTTTTCGCCTGATACATGTTTGGCAATTAATTTTTAATGAAAAGTGGAGTAACTGACAAATTAGTGACTTCTTAAACTTTTATACGCGCTCATATATGATTTTTTTTAATTTCTAGTAATGTTTTTGAATAAATGAATAAATGGCCTCCATGTGTAGTCTGAAACTAACTTTGATATTGTTCTTTTAGTTTCTTTAAATTTCAGTATCTGGTTTTCACGCAAAATGTTAAATATATAAAAGAAAGGGCCGCAAAATGATGAAATTTAATTTGCTATTTCATGAATGCGGGAAATATTAAGGTAGTTACAATAATCACTTGAAATCTGCAAATCTCGGTATTTGTACGGCGAAAGGCGATAACCTATTAGAAAATGGGGGAATTGGAAACAGGAAAAAAAAAAACATCTTTTAACCCTTTCACCGGCTGGAACGAATTAACTAGGGTTTAGCAAAATGAGCTGAAATCAGCCCAAACGAAAATATTCGCTGGGTAAGAAATAAGTAAAACGCTGCTGAAACGAGCAAACCTGTGCATCAGAAAGCATTATTCTCCCCTTAGCTTTGTTATTCAAACTGGTCATTTAAGGGGATGATTGACTCTAATACTTTTTTTTTTGTTCTTTTTCACTGTATTTTTTTTTATAGCTCTACTTGCCATTTCTGTTTTTTGGAAGCTGTTTCCTGAGTCATGATTTTTTTGCAATTTTATTTTCTGTCACTGTATTTTTTTATATATTTTTTTTCTTTTTATGTAGCTACTCTACCATTTTTTTTTTTTTCCTTTTTGCACATTTCGATTCTAGTTGCGCTTTTTTAGCTGTTTCCCAAGTCCATATTGTTCCAACCAGAGGCATGTTTGTTATCAAAGAGGCACAAATTGAGATTCTTCAGTTAAACGTGTTATGAGTGCAGCAAACAATTGTCTTTTCACCAGAGGATCAGGTATGGGTTTGCCCAGGAATTTCAGATTGGTGAGGGAGTGCTGTTGAAAAACATTTCGGGGGTGGGAGTGTTGGATGAAAGAAATATTCGAAGGCTGATTTTTTTTTTATTTAGTTATTATTTATTTTGTCAACTATTTAGGCTGTAAAATCTATGATTAAATATGGGGAAAACTTCAAAAAATGGAGAATTGGTGAAATTTTTATAGTTCAGAACTGTTGAAACCAAGAATTTGGTCTCTAAAACTACACATGTTTTTTTTTCTTATTTTTGCGCTTTGTTTTTAAATCTGTCATGTCCAGATGGTTTCCTAAAGAAGGCAAAAGCAACTAAGTCTTAACATAGATTGTTGAAACAGTAGATGCTGTTGCTTTCAAAAATGTACTGCATGCTGAAAGTATTTAAAAGTTTATCAACAAAATTTAAAGTAGACTAAAATTAAGGTATAGAAACATACATTTTGTTGTTATAATGATTGACTTTAAACATGTGCTTTGAAAAATTAAAATTAAAAACGAAACACTAGAATGCTATACACAGGCGTAACTAGGATTTTCTGCGCCCAGGGCAAACCACAAAAAATTACGCCCCCTGCCCCCACCGAAGTCGTTAAGACAAAAAGGCTTTACCGTCTGAAATATTATAATCCTGATTGTAGCATGATCTTTTAGGATATCCGCAGTATGCATATATATATATATATACACTGTATATATTACGAAAATGCTAAAACACCAAGAGAAGTTTATAATACATACATCAAAATTAAAAAAATATATATATTTTTTTTTCATGATATCATGATGATAGAACAGCTGGGGAGCTTAAGATACTGTATTTTCTCGAATATTTTACAAGCTTTCTTTTTTACGCTGTACATACAGCAGTAAAAATTCCACGGAAGTAAGAAAACGTGGACGAAATAAAGAAAAAAAAGAAAAATAGACATATATATTGGGCCCACAAACACACTGCGAGGGATATCGTATCCGCAGTACGATGTGAAACAATGGTAACGTAGGACTACGCATCACTTTTTGAAAATGATCAAAATGTTTGAGAACCTTGCATCACACAAAGCACTCAGCTTTGCCTGACTTGTTATTTTCTCAAGTTATTTTCCCTGCGTTACTTATTATGTCCCCACCTAGCAGAAGCAACTAGGTGAGAAGGCGGTGTTCCGACAGGAATTTCGAACCAACGCGTTACAGATCAACACGGTTGGTTGGTGCCGCGTTTAACAACTACGCTACGCACCACACCAGATTCCCCTGGAAATCAAGCATTTTGAAATGCTCACCATCAGCGCATCATTTTGTGTTGTTCTGCTTACTGGGTTTATCACAGTGTATAACCGCAAATTTTATCAGAGAAAATTTATTTCTTCAAACTGATATAGCTGAAAGAGATCGTAGAAACAAAAGCTGCCTCGGGATCAATGGACTACACGATAATGGCAACCAGAAAACCACGAGGCCTTTTTGCGAACATTCATTAGCTTTCAATTACTCAAAATTGTAACTTCCATATTATTGACTAAGCTTTACGGGTGTTTTAATGAATCGGATTCTTTGGAACCTACGAGTATTTTCGTAAAATAAAGTTGTTTTTTTACTTTATTGCGTGAAACACAAATGTGTACATCACAATTAAAATTATTGCCCTGGTTACCGATACAAATTATTACACAAAATACTTACGTCAAATTTAATCATACTACGCAAAATTTATTATTTTAAAGAACTAAGGCCTGCTTTTTGAAATGCTTTATGATTGCACACACAAAACATGCAGCTGCCGTGTGACCAGGGCCGGATGGAGCTCTTGCGGGGACCTGGGCGAAATTTCATTGCGGGGCCCAGAGCAAAATTTCATTGTAGGCACTAAAAAATAAATCTCATATTTTAATAAAGTCGTTTCTGAAAATTATCGTTCGTGAGGAAGACACACGAACACTACCGTAAAGACAAAACGATTATCTCAAAGAAGTATTTGCTTTAAGCTTAAGAAAAAGACCATAATGCGGACTGAAAGTTTAGAGAGAGAGAGAGAGAGAGAGAAAGAGAAAAAGAGAGCGAGGAAGAGAGATAGAGGAAGAGAGAGAGAGAGGAAGAGAGAAAATGAGAGGGAGAGAGAGGGAGAGAGATAGAGAAAGAGAGAAAAAGATAGAGAGAGAAAGTAAAAGTGTTAAAATCTACGATTTTCTTTCCCGGGAGAAGAGGTTTAGGTTGCATTGTGACTCTTATGATAGCTTATTTACAAAATGATAAAAAGATACCTGCTTAACGAATATTTTTGTATAGGAAATATAATAAGGATCTCTTTAAAATAAATTGGTATAAACAGTTTTTCCCCTGATATATGTTTAGTGATTGATTTTTAATGCACAGTGAGTGAAGTAACTGACAAATTACAGTGACATTCTAAACTTTTATACGCGTTCATATATGAAAGTTGCCTTTTTTTTTTTTTTTCAATTTCTTGTAATGTTGGAAAAGTGGCCTCCATATGTAGTCCGAAAGTAACTTGGATATTGTTCTTTTTATTTCCTTAAATTTAAGTATCAGGTTTTCACACAAATTGTTGGATATATAAAAGTAGGGTACCACAAAATGATGAAATTTAATTTTCTATTTCATGAATACGGAAAAGATTAAGGTAGTTACAAAAATCATTTCGAATCTGCAAATCTCAGTGTCCGTACGACGAACAGGGGGATAATGTATTCAAAAATGGGGAGATTGGAAACAAAAAACTTAAAAAATATATTATTAAGGGCCTTGCTCCCCAAAAGTCACAAAAAAATGTAGTTAAATTTTTTTTCCGAAAATTATTTTTTTTTCCTAAACTGCGGGGCCCCCTAAAGGCGCGGGGCCCGGGGTGACCGCCCTGGTTGCCCCTATGGTCCAGCCGGCCCTGTCTCGAAGCATATATGAATTTCTCATTGTGGGTATTCTCTTACATGATAATTTAGCGAGATCACTAATTAATGAGTAATTAATTGGCCGCCACGGTGGCTAAGTGATCTAAGCGATGGCCTCTGATCATTCGTCCGAAAAGGGGCCCGGGTTCGAACCCCGGTGAGGCATGGATGTTGTGTTTGTCTTACGGCACTGGCTCTCTCCCTTCCCAGGAACCAGTGACCCCAAATTAGGGACGGGCGACTGCTTATAGCCCTTTGAGTTGCTCACGGTGGTCGTTAAACCTCCAATCAAAGAAATAAATAAAAAATAAATGAGTAATTAGTAATTTAGTGAGAAAATAGGTACGCTGCCTTCAAAGTTTGTTTCACTGCCCTCCCAGGTACGGAGCCCTGGGTAGAATAGATAGGTTCTCTGCCTTTCCAGGAATCACTGATTTCTGGGTAAAACTAACCTTTGAAAAGTTCTATGCCGTTTTGGAAAGTTTAACTCTTTCAGTAATAAGTGTTTTCTAAGCTCTGGGACGCGATTTCCAAGACTTAAAAAATTTTTAGAAAAAAATCTGGTTCTTCACGCAAAATTGTCGTGGCCGCCACGGTGGCGCAGTGGTTTAAGCGATGGCCTCTGATCATTCGTCCGAAAGAGGTCCGGGTTCGAATCCCGGTGAGGCATGGATGTTGTGTTTGTCTTACGGCACTGGCTCTCTCCCTTCCCTGGAACCAGTGACCCTAAATTAGGGACGGGCGACTGCTTATACCCCATTGAGTTGCTCACGATGGTCGTTAAACCTCCAATCAAAAAAAAAAAAATTGTCGTGAAAAACCAAAGAGGTTAGAATAAGAGATGCCCTTGTTAATGAGGCAGTACAACTTTGCGTGAAGCCTATAACCGCGAGCGACGGCCGTCGAAGTGTGGCAAAGTTGATGGTTTTCAAGACTATTGCAATGCATTTTGTGTAAGCCGAATTGCATTCTTTCGTCGCAAATGTTTCCAATTTCGCATCTCAATTTGGTGCCCAATGTGTGAGAAAATGCTGAATTTTTAAAATACTTAATTATTTTGAGTCTCCTTCCCATTTTTATTTTAAATTGAAATACACAAACATTAGTGCGAATTCTAAACAAAACATAACGTTAAAATTGTAAATTTCACTCGTGTAAGAAGTATAATTCACTTCGGTTTGATATTAACACGGTTTCTGCAGTCCAAAACCACGCAATTCCAGAATACAAACAGTTGAAATTACATACGTATCCTGGTCTTTTAACCGTGTAGCCACACATTGTGGCTACACGATTAAGAGACCAGGCATCTCCAAAAGTATTATTCTGACCTTCTTGCGAAAAACAGTAAATTTGCTGGGATTTCTTTTTTTTTTTTTTGATGAGGTTTAACGACCACCGTGAGCAACTCAATGGGCTATAAGCAGTCGCCCGTCCCTAATTTAGGGTCACTGGTTCCAGGGAAGGGAGAGAGCCAGTGCCGTAAGACAAACACAACATCCATGCCTGACGGGATTCGAACCTGGACCCCTTACGGAAGAATGATCAGAGGCTTGCGCCTTAGACCACTGCGCCACCGGGGCGGCTTGCTGGGATTTGCGCCCTAATTTATTTATCCGTAAATAAATTTAGCAGCATGATCTCGGTCCGTAAACAGACCTAGACACTAAAAAAGAATTTTATTTGGACAATAATTTTACCCATTATTTACATGTTTCCGCAAAAGTGTGCTTCAGCTCGGGGTAAAAATCCAGGTGTACTAAATACAAAATCAACGGTGGTTCGGTCGCCCCGGTAGCGCAGTGGTCTAAGCGCTGGCTTCTAATCATTCGTCCGAGATGGGTCCGGGTTCGAATTCCGATGAGGCATGGATGTTGTGTTTGTCTTACGGCATTAGCTCTCTCCCTTCCCTGGAGTCGACGGGTGACTGCTTAAGCCCATTGAGTTGCTCACGGTGGTCGTTGAAACCCAATAAAAAACAACAACGGTGGTTTGGGTCGGAAATATCGTATAGAACACACTATTAAAGTAATAACACCAATACCGATAACCAAATAACCATAAAGGCGAAAACATTAAGTGAAAAGGCCGAAAACTCGCAAAAAAAACGTGCGTCAGGGGGACGGTGTGCTAGGGCTCTCCTAAAACATTCAGAAGAGCGAAAGAACTTTGATTCAGACTGATAGTCAATTTGGATAACAAATTAACTTTTAACCCAATAAAAGTTTCAACCCCTCCCCACCCCACCCCTAAGTCAACCAGGAACCTTCTGAACAGAAGTCCCTGGAGGTGAAAAATCCGCGTGCACGGAAGTGACGAATGGGTACCGAAGCGTAGATTTAAGAAAAATGTTGACTAAGGGACAAACTCTAAAAGGTGTTTTTTCTTTTTTTAGAGGTTTAACGACCACCGTGAGCAACTCAATGGGCTATAAGCAGTCGCCCGTCCATAATTTAGGGTCACTGGTTCCAGGGAAGGGAGAGAGCCAGTGCCGTAAGACAAACACAACATTCATGCCAGACCGGGATTCGAACCCGGACCCCTTACGGACGAATGAACAGAGGCCAACGCCTTAGACCACTGCGCCACCGGGGCGGCTAAAAAGGTGTTCTATAAGAAAATAGTCAATAACAATAAAACTTACGCAAAACAGCCAACAGATTTTAAACTCAACTTGAAAATTTGGAATCAACGAGTGAAATGCCTGGTGCGTCCCCGGTGGCGCAGTGGTCTAAGCGCTGGCTTATAACTATTCTTCCGAGATGGGTCCGAGTTCGAATCCCGATGGGACGGGCATGTTGTGTTTGTCTTAAGGCACTAGTTCTCTAAAAAACAACAAAAAAACGAAACGCCTGGCTCAGTAAGTGCAAGCACTGCACGCCAACAGCATTTGAACAAGTAAAATATAGATTATCTGCCTTATTTCTGGATAAGACTGACCTTTAAAAGATTCTCTGCCTTTGAAGAGTCTAAGTCTTCAATAAAAAGTGTTTTATAAGCTCTGGGAAGCGATTGCCCTACGTTTGGCATATAAACGAATTTTTTCGGTATTGCCTTTAGAGACAACAGCTGACAGCCTAAAAAAGGACTTTCGGTCTCGATTTCCTCTATTACCGCAATTAATAACGCCACAAAATTTAGGCATTTTGGCTTCAATTTTTTATAAATACCGACCACTAATGAGCGGCATTTACACACTTAGCCAGCTATGCTTGTCCTTGAGAGATGCTAAGTCCAGAAGGCCAGGATACCATGATGACGTCACAGATAATATGCCGCTACGATCGATAAACCGATGTTATATCACTATGGGCAAAGCAGATATGAACATCGTCTTTTTTCAGGCAGTCAGAAAATTCGTGTAACTGATGAGCAAAATAAAGCAGATAATAACTATTCGCGAGTTTGCATCTTGATCTATTTCTTCATCCCAACGTTCCTATTATTAGCATTACTCACTAAACACTCTGTTCAATTTAGGTCCCTTGATAATACAAGTAGTTAGTAATTACCAACGTATGGATGGTACTTTAACACAGTTCAGAAGTCAATATTCTTCATGTATGTTTATAGAAGTTTACATGCATGTTTTATTTTTTCTGCTAACATATTAAGCACTAAGCATTTTACAGGAATCCTAAAACCATTTGAAAACATGCTCAGCCTTCCCTGAAAATATACTTTCAAAATTGATATGTTATTTTATGTTTTTCGTTCTGTGTTAACATTAATCAGATATCTTAAAGAATTCATAATGTTCCTTCAGATATCAGACTGGACACTTAACGTTTCTCATTGTGTATGCCGACAAAACAGTTTAAGTTGCTGAACTTAACATAATAAGTTTTTCAGCATGGAATCAGTGCTGAAACATTCTTGAGGAAAAGTAATTCAGAATTGATTACCAAGAAAATGGAAAAAAGAAGGTGACATGAAATACAGTGTCCCAGATGCAGTTGAAGAACTTTGGGAATGTGAAATGTTTCCTAAAATCACAAAAGCATCTTGTTTTACAAGACATAAACAACTTCACATAAGTGAAAAATCTTTCCACTATGGTGTATGTTCCAAACAATTGGCCCAGAAAGGGAGCTTTTCACGACACATGCTCCTTCACCCCGGTGAAAAATCTTACCAATGTGATTTATGGTCCAAACAATTTGCCGCCAGGGTGGCGCAGTGGTTTAAGCGATGGCCTCTGATCATTCGTCCGAAAGGGGTCCGGGTTCGAATCCCGTGAGGCATGGATGTTGTGTTTGCCTTACGGCACTGGCTCTCTCCATTTCCTGGAACCAGTGACCCTAAATTACGGATGGGCGACTGCTTATAGCCCATTGAGTTGCTCACGGTGGTCGTTAAACCTCCAATAAAAAAAATGATCCAAACAATTTGATCATAAAGGTAATCTTTCAAAGCACATGCTCCTCCACACAGGTGAAAAACCCCACCAATGTGGTGTATGCTCCAAATAATTTGCCCATAAAGGCGCATACATCACATTTTTAAATTTGCCATATTTTAAAATACATTCTCCTGCACACAGGTAAAAAATCTCACCAGGGTGATGTATGCTCCAAACAATTTGCCCATAAAGTAAGGTGACCAGACGTCCTCATTTTCTGGGGACAGTCTTCAATTTCGTAAAAACTTATAGACCGTATGCATTGACGTCACGAAACCGCGGTTCGCGTCACTTTTTCGTCTGCTGCTTTCTTGCAGAACAACTGGTGTACAAGTGAGATCAAAGATGCATTGCATGGGCTACGTAAGACGTAAGTGGGTTATCTGGTGATCAAAAACAGCTTTATTCTGATACATTAAAGTTATTGGGCAATTGTGGTGACCCATATATAATTCCATACTCATTTTTCTTGAACAATATTGAGGTCTTGCCACGAATAGAACACTGCGATATTGTTAATTATTTTGGTTTTTGCACGAACGGCTTCACTCCCGAGCAAATGAAATCGTGCAAGTCATCCATAAAGAAAGGTTAATTCCAGTTTAAAGATCTTCGTAGAGTTTTTGTAGATAACGCATCAGTAAATTTATGAACATACCTGTTACAAAATGTAAACTACACACTCTAATGTTCCTTCGTTTCCGGTCATTAATGTCAACTCTGCTGATACGTGATAACCACAAATTTTGGCGCTTCTGAATAATTTTTTTTATATTTCTGATCCCACTTCGTTCACTCAGATGGTAATCTATAATAGGACACATCATTATCTCTCCCACTTCGGTTACCGCAGCCGAAAATAGCACATAACACCATCTTCCTTAACGCTCCACAATCCAAATTCAAGCACTGTTTGTACACCAGTTGATCACCAGGGCGCCTGCTAAGATGGTTTACCTTGCTATGACGTTCTCGCATACGGTCGATTAAGGACGTCAAATGTCCTCAATTTCTTAGTTTTTGTCGACAATTTTAGAAATTTCCCCCCAAAAACTGAAATTTGTAAAAATGTGTTAAACAAAAGGCATAGAATTCAATTGAATTTACCAGATGCAACCAAATTTAGCATCAATTTCTTATTTAATTGTAAGGAAATGGATTCATAAAGGAAAGGTATGGAACTATTTTCCGAAGCGGATGAATTTTTCATTTGAATTAGATTAGAAATCATGCAGGGAGACAACCCGAAGCATTAGAGAAAGTCATCTCGATAAATGTGGTGTTGCGATTTCCTTTGTGTTTTAAGAACTTCTTTTCTATTTTAACTGGATTTAACTAAAATATTTTTAGGATGGGAAATGAATCTCATCTTTCTCAGCATCCACTTCATTGCAACTAAATAACTAATTGGTGTAATTGATTTGGTTACATTTAATAGATTCCATTAAGAGTTCCACAACTTTTATTCAGTACATTTTTCATTAAACTGTTTCTTCAAGCAAGGTTGTTACACTTGAAATATTCCTTCTCATAGAGATAACATACAGCTGTTCCATGATTTATGTTCGGTCAGCTCATAGTAATTTTCTGGCTTCAGATATCTATTCTTGTACAGAATCATAATGAAATTTCAGTACAAATTCAAAATGTAATTTGGTTTGCAAGTGCTTCCCCCTACAAGTAATATTTAAACTGTATCTGCATGATAGTATTTTATTGCTATTTTATACTTATTTCACATGAAACTCATTCTTCCGATTCATCGTACGTTTTCCAATGAAACTGGACAATTATGGGACATTTCACGACATTCTTTGCTATTCTCTGGTTTCACCTTAATGTGTCAGATGCTGTCCTCAATTATGTCCTCATTTTGAAACGAAATTGTCCTCAATTTTGCATTGAAATAGAGGACAAATGTCATTTTGTCCTCAATTGCATTCTCAAAAATCTGGTCACCTTACAATAAAGGTAATCTTTCAAAGCACATGCTCCTTCACACAGGTGAAAAACCTCACAATGTAATGTATGCTCCAAACAATTTAGTCGGTAAGATAACCTATCACAGCAAATGCTCCTTCACACTGGTGAAAATCTTCACCAATGTGATGCAGGCTCCAAACAATTTGCCAAGGTAATCTCTCAAAGCACATGCTCCTACACACAGGTGAAAAACCTCACCAATGTGATGTATGCTTGAAACAATTTGCTTAGAAAGCTGGTCTTTCACTGCACATGCTCCTTCTCACAGGTGAAAAGCCTCACCAACGGGATGTATGCTCCAAACAATTTACGGGAAAGATAATCTTTCAAAGCATACGCTCCTTCACACAGGTGTAAAACCTCACCTGTGTTATGTATGCTTCAAACAGTTTGCTCAGCAAGGTGATCTTTCAAATCATATGGTCCTTCACACAGGTGGAAAACTTCGCTAATGTGCTGTATGTTCCAAACAATTTACCCAGAAAAGTAATTTTCTGAGAAACGTCATTTAATGAAACCTCCATGATCTTCAGAGAAACTTCGAAATCGCTAATGAGAGTCTCGTTCCACCCACGTTGAGTCATCTGATGCGAACCTTATCGATTGCTTGAATATCGTGTTTCGATATCTTTTATCGCACAGGCGCAATTGACGATTTCTGTGACGTCAGCATGGTATCCTGGCCTTGTGAACCTAGCATCTCCCGTTTGTCCTTCAGGAACTTGCAGCAGAGACTTGACTTTCAGGGACTGTTGCTGTCACATAGTTCAATAAGTTCACTGTGATAACCGTGACTGACAGTTGTTGATCTTTGTTTAGGAGCTCGGTCTAGCGGAACGCGTTCGCAGTTCGAGTCAGTTGTTGTTGTGTTGTGGAACCATATAGAACAAGGTGTTTAAGATCCTGTATATACGATGCTATATTAATATAAAAAATATATAAAATCCTTATCTAAGGTGTCTTATCACTTGACTACTGGTGCTGATAAACATCGGACCATAAAGTGTGATATGGTGTGCAGCGGTGGGTAGCGCTAGATCGACTCACCATTCTTCAACTTACTATTTGCCGTCTCCTTCGAAAGAAGAACCTTAAGCCGAACCGTTCTAAAATAGTAAGTACTCTATTTTGATTAATTCAGAATGGAATTAAAACCGCCTTCACATATGAGACTCGATGGTAATTTGGCTGATAACTGAACGAAGTTTAAACAACGATTTTTCTTGTATTTTGAAGCAACAGAAAAAATGGCAAAACCAGATATGCTTAAAAGTCGCACTCTTATTAGGTACTATTTGTGAGGACTGTACAGATATATTAAATAGTTTTAAGTTGAGCGCTGAAGATGCAGATAAATTCCATACTGTGCTATAATATTTCGATATTTACTTTGAGCCTAAGAAGAATACTGTTATTGCAAGATCTAAATTTTTCAATTGCCTACAGCAGGAAAACGAAACTATTGACTCATTTCTTACTAACTTAAAAAATTTGGCTAAAGATTGTGCTTTTGAGACCCAGAAAGATATCTTAATTCGAGACCTCTTAATTATTGGAATTCGCGATAAAGCTGTCAAAGAAAAATTGTTCATAAATAGTGATTTGAGCTTGGACGAAGCTGTGGAATACTGTAGAGCAACAAGAATCAAGTGCACTGCAAGCTAAACTTCTAACAAAAACCAATGAAGCCAAAACTGAAGTAGTGAGATGTGAGAAACTTAATAGAATACCAAACAAAGTTCACAAGAGAAGGAATACGTATGAAGGTTCTAATAACGACACTAAAAGCTATCCCAAGGTCAATATCAATAAAAGCAAACCATGTCCTAAATGTAATACTAATCATGGACATGATCGATGTCCAGCATGGGGTAAAAAACTCCATAAATGTAGGAAACTAAATCATTTTGCTATAGCCTGCAGGAATAAAATAATGCATGAAGCAGGAAATAGTGATGAGGAGTCAGCCTTAGGAGATGATTTGTTAAAATTAGAATCTGTTTGTCAGATACAGCCTCGGTCAAGTCAGACAACTCGGTCAAGTCAGAATGGAAAGAAACGATTCGGCCATGACAACTCGGTCAAGTCAGAATGGAAAGAAACGATTCGGCCATGACAACTCGGTCAAGTCAGAATGGAAAGAAACGATTCTAGTAACAGGGACGTGCGAACAGGGAGGTTCATTTAATTTAACACAGAAAAAAGCGTTCAAATTGTTTAAAAAACAAACGAAATGCTGGTGATTTTTATAGCTTTTTAACAGTTTTTAATTAGCATTTTTACCTTTATGGTAAGTGAAACAAAAAGAAAACAAAATAGTACTGGGAAAAGAACCTCCCCTGTGCTCCTGATTTTTTCTGCTCTGTTCTACGACTGGTTAATGGGTGGGGGTGGGAAGAGTGAGGGAGAATGATCCTACACAAATACAACAACAAATAATTGTGTGAATGTGTGTAGAGGGGGCAGGGACAATACACTCCCTTTTTCCTTTTGCATTCAAGTGATTTTGAAATCCGTTCTATGCGTATATTCCCAATTGGGTAGGGGAAGGTTGGGTTCGTGTTTATCTAGTTCTTTTTTTTTTTTATTTGAGTTTTAACGACCACCGTGAGCAACTCAATGGGCTATAAGCAGTCGCCCGTCCCTAATTTAGGGTCACTGGTTCCAGGGAAGGGAGAGAGCCAGTGCCATAAGACAAACACAACATCCATGCCTCACCTGGATTCGAACCCGGACCCCTTACGGACGAATGATCAGAGGACAGCGCCTTAGACCACTGCGCCACCGGGGCGGCGTTTATCTAGTTCTTGAACAATTAGTGTTGCATTATCGCCTATCAAACATCCCGCTTTTCTTAGCTCAATCCATCAATCGGCAAGACCAGATGGCAAGTGAGTTTCTACCGAAAGCAATAGTCTGAAGTGTGGCATCACTGGAGACACTTTCTGGGACTCTGGGTGGGGCCTTGATCTGTTTTTTCCCAGTGTAAAGACCTTTCATCACTGCCGCGCACTCTTCCTACTCCATCTGGGTTTCCTATCCTCTGGGCTGGGAATCATGAAGGAAACAATCTTCATTTTAGTTTGTGGGTGGCCGGGGGGGGGATGCTTTACCCCAATCTTCACTTCCATGTCCAATTGTCCATCGTCGTATTCGTACTGTTATGTGTCGCCGTTCAAATCAATCTGGAATGCACAGTATTGAAGAAAAAATACTTCTTACCTGCCATTCAATTTTTGGACGACGGCTCTTGAATCCCGGGTGTTGTGGTCGTTAATCAGTTGACAATAGCACATTAATCCAAAGGAACTAAATTAGTCCGCAGCAGTTGATACAATGAATTAACTCGAGACACAAAATAAACATCTAACATATAATTAGCACAAACACATGACCGACCGCACACAGACTAAAAGATACGTAACATAAAACACCGGCGTTATTTTTCATCTTGAGTTCCATCTTGTTCAAAACACACGACTTCTCCTTTTCTGAGTTCAAATCACACGATTTTTTCTCCTCTCGCTTCCCACGGAGGGACAGCGCCCTCTATCAAAATCGTCTCCACTGCTGCTCGGATTTTATTTATTTTTTCTCTTCGGAAGTTGTTGTTCTTCCGACATCCTCCCACCTTTGAGCTTCGGGATGAAGTCACGAAACTGAAACACATAAAACGTCATAAGTCCATTCGCCGCATTGGCTTTAAGATTCATCCATAACGGGATTGCACGTCTCCACCACCCGTTGCTTCTTCTTGCCTTTCTGAAACATTCTTTTATAACTTGCCGTATCGTCTTTCTACACTTTATTATCCAATAACGTTCACGCAGAGTCAAGATTAGGACCTGTAGACCATCATGGCCTAGTTCAACGTGTTTTTCCCAAATTAATTTTTTCACTAAGTGATGTTTAGAAGGCAGTAGTACTGGATGACGAAATGCCTCCGAGTCCTTTCTCAAGGTGATTCTCGTATTGACTCGAAGCAGCCCTTCTACGTCGATAAAGGTTTTCAGAGAAGTTTCTCTATTTTCTCCAAAACTCTGTCTTTGGACTTCTTTCAACATTACCATTTCGGCCTTTTCGACTTGCTCTACACTTAACTCACCGAAACATCTTTCAGTTCGTTTGGCCTTTGCATTTCTGTAAAAACGAAAAATCCACGCCATGACTCTAATTATTCTGCTATTCGAGGAGATCTTTGTAGAATATTCGAAAACCTTCTCAATTTCTGTGTTAGTAGCAGACACAATAGTTTTTCGCCTTTCTGAATTCACAACCTCCAAATTTGGAAGCTCTTCTGAGGCTGGCCATTCATCACATGGTAATCTTAGCCACTCCGGATGTTCCCACCAACGAGAATTTTTCAACTCTTTCACTGTACATCCTCTCGAAGGAAGATCCGCAGGATTCATAGACCCGGCAATGTGCCTCCAGTCTTCTGGGCAGTAGTACTGGATGACGAAATGCCTCCGAGTCCTTTCTCAATGTGATTGTCAGCCGCCGAATTTCCTGAACACGATTGTAAACGAAGGTTGCCCAGTTTTCATTTCGTTTTATCCAGTATAACACATTTACAGAATCAGACCAATAGTACGTAGGCTCGTTCCCTAGTCCCAAGTCTGATTTCGTTGTTTCTGCTAACCTAGCTCCAATAGTACAGGCTAAGAGTTCCATCCTGGGTATGGAAGGTAATTTCAAAGGGGCGACTCTACAAAGTGCTTGTATTAGCTGACACGTCGTGAACCGGTCATTTTGACATCGGGCAAAAACACAAGTAGCAAATGCTATATTGCTTGCATCACAGAACACATGAAGAGATACCTCCGAATTGGCTGAAGCATCCTTTAGTATGCATCGTGGAATCAACACACCACTCTAGCCTTCCAATTTCGCCTTCCAACGTTTAAATTTCCGAGATATAGTCGGAGGCAGCTTAGAGTCCCAAGTGATCCCGTTCTTCCAACATTCTTACAGCAAAACCTTTGGCCTCAGTGTGACCGGGCACGTGAATCCAATGGGGTCGAATACTCGATGGACGACTGAGAGGATTTCTCGTTTTGTCAATGGGGACTTTTCACCGCTAGAGAGCCCCTTCACGTCAATAGACAGCTCATCTGAACTCAGTGTCCAACTTAATCCCAGCACTGGGACCTTCCTTGCATCTCCATCTTCATCCTCCACTTCTGACGACGCAGGAGCATGCTCCCACCCTCGCAAATCGAACATGGCTGCACTGAGGATACTTCGTGATTCAAAAATGAACTTTTCAAGCTCCTCTCGGCTATTCACACTAGAAACACAATTGTCAACATAAAACGCCCTCAGGAGCGTTTTCACCGTTTCCTGCAGATGATCCGGCGCGTTCTTCAGGTGAAATTCCATTGTTGCTCCCAGCAGGAAAGGGCTCGAAGATATTCCGAAAACAACTCTTCGGTGCTGGAAGGTTTTAATATTTTCTTCCTTACCGTTCTCCCTCCACAGGAACCTCAGAAATGGTATATCATGCTCCTGAAGTCCAATCTGTAAGAAAGCTTTCCTTATGTCGGCAGTTACCCCAATTTTTCCCATCCGAAATCTGTTTATAATCGAGGGTATACGTTCTACAACATTATGTACCTTTTCCAGACAATCGTTAATGGAAGGAGAACTCTTCCCTCTCGCCGAGACATCAAAGACGGGTCTCACTTTGGTTGTTGAGTTCTCGTTGAAAACAGGATGATGAGGTAAAAAATGCTCAGTTTTCACATTCTGCTCAGGAGATTTAACTTCTTCTATAATGCCCTCCATCTGCCACTCCCGGAAAACATCTTCATAAGCATCTGACTTCTCAGTCCGTTCTAAGGATTTAACACAGCCCTTCAATCTTTTAACTGCTATCTCCCTGCAGTCCGACAGAGGAGGAGGATCTTGAATCCATGGCAAACAAACCATATATCTTCCTTACTCGTCTCTTGAAACATTACGAATAAAATGATCTTTTGCAGCGTCTTCGAGCTCTTTTCTCGCGATCTTTTCACCTGGATCGTGAATCCGCAAAATATCAAGTCTCCACAAATCAGAAAGGTTTAATTCGCCAACGTGGAGAAAGATAAGGACATTAGGTTTACTGGCTTCCTTTTCTTCTGTTTTTCCCATAAACGTCCATCCCAGACGCGTGTTTACTGCCACCAATCCATTGAAAAGGTGTTCAATTTCACCTGTAAGTAACTTCCCTGCGAAGTCAGCTACTATCAGAATATGAATTTCCTTCGTATCTTTCTCATACAGACAGTCATGTTCATTTATGGAAATATCGCTAATGAAAACACCATGATTTGTCAGTTTTTTATGCATTTAGAGTCCTCTAACTTCGGAATGAAAGCACAGATTATTTTTTGATCCATCACCTCTAATTCACAAATATAATCGCCGTCAATATTTCTTAATTTAATTGAATATCTTTTGTGCTTTTCACTTTTTTCTATTCCTCCAAAAAGTCCATGAACGACTTTTTCTTCCCCTTTGCATTTCAACTTCAGTGCTTCAGCGACAAATTCACTTACATATGATCTCGAGCTACCAGTATCAATAATCCCTCGTACATAACGACTGATATCATTCTCCTTAATACAAACAATTAAAGTCTGTAAATACACCTTCTTGGAACAGGAATTGCTAGTCAAAACACTGGCTTCCAGAGCTTTATCATTTTCTTTATTAATTTCTGGTTTATTATCTTTCTCTTTGTGTTTATGAAAACACATAATAGATAGATGTCTATTACCACAGTGTGAGCTGGTAATTTTTACCTTACAAGAACGTGAAACGTGTCCTGGTTTAAGACACCTAAAACAGCACCCCCTTTTTAAAAGAATAGATTTTCTTTCCTCCAGAGACAGATTTCGAGCTTCTTCGCACTCAGAGTTTGCGTGCGGCTTGTCACAAAAAACACAAACGAGTCTTTTTCTTTTTTCAGTTCAGTGCTGAATAGCTCAGCTGCTGTCGGTGTCTTTCCTTTTTGTCTCGAGTCACATGAGAGCTTCCGGCCACAGTCACCTGACCGAGGAGCAAAGGTGGCTGGAAGACTGTGGTGCCAGTCTCTCGTGACCGAAACACTAGAGATCAGTTCCTTCCTCAAAAATTCAATCAACTCTTTGATGTCATAACTGGCATTGGTACTTTGTTTGTTGAATTCTAAGATCAGATCAGCGGGGAGCACTTTCGGACACATAAGATTTCCATACGTGTCTGACAAAACTCCCAGCGACTCTAAATTTCTTGTTTGCGTTTGAACATTATCAAACAACTTTCGAAATGTTCCGATATCACTGGAATTCCTGAGAGGGGAAAGGTCAAGCAAGTTACTCATATGTGCATTTATTAACAAATTCTTTCTCCCAAATTGCTCTTCTAACATGTTTACAACAATGTCGTAATTTTCCAGCGTGATCGAAAATCTTTGTACAGCGTTTATAACCGTTCCTCCTAAGTGAGCTTTAAGATAATTAAATTTATCTACTTTGTTCAAAGAATCGTTCTTATGAATCGCCGATTCAAAAGAATTCCAAAATGTAAGCCATTGACTCACATCCCCGTAAAACTTGGAAATAGATAGCTTCGACAATTTTATAGTCAGAGTCCTTCACTCGTTGTTCCATTTTCGACTCATGTAGCTCGGAGCTCTCACTAAGAGACACGCCGTTATTCATAACATTTTGACTTAATATATGAACTCGTTTGGACGCTCTATATCTCAATGTAGTTATTTTTTCACGATATTCTTCAGCACTTTCTAACTCAGACTCCAATTCCCCTGGGTCTAAAACCTTTTCCAGCTCGGAATTAATTAATTTTAGCTGTGTTAATTTTTCATTAAGGTGTTCTAAAAGTTCTTCAAGATTATCTATATCCACATCAGTTAGTTTAAGTTCCGCTTCCAATCGCCTAACAATTTTGGTAACGGAAGTTCTCATCACGCCGCGTTTCTGTCTCAATCTAGCTCTAATTTCTTTGGCCATCTTTTCGTTCGAAACAACATATCAGAATGTCAACAAACGGAAGAATTCTTTTGGTTGCGGTTGCGAATTCTGTTGCTATATGTTCAAAATACCTCAACTCAAAGTCCCGGCAGGGATGTCATATGCAATGTGTTGCCGTTCAAATCAATCTGGAATGCACAGTATTGAAGAAAAAAGACTTCTTACTTGCCATTCAATTTTTGGACGACGGCTCTTGAATCCCGGGTGTTGTGGTAGTTAATCAGTTGACAATAGCACATTAATCCAAAGGAACTAAATTAGTCCGCAGCAGTTGATACAATGAATTAACTCGAGACACAAAATAAACATCTAACATATAATTAGCACAAACACATGACCGACCGCACACAGACTAAAAGATAAGTAACATATATGAACTCGCTAAAAGATAAGTAACATATATGAACTCGTCACCGGCGTTATTTTTAATCTTGAGTTCCATCTTGTTCAAAACACACGACTTCTCCTTTTCTGAGTTCAAATCACACGATTTTTTTCTCCTCTCGCTTCCCACGGAGGGACAGCGCCCTCTATCAAAATCGTCTCCACTGCTGCTCGGATTTTATTTATTTTTTCTCTTCGGGAGTTGTTGTTCTTCCGACACGTACTGTGACTGTATAGCCGGTGTTCAGATACTTCAGCAGTTTTACTTCCGTGCTTTATGCGTGCTTACAAAAGTGCAAGTTTTTTGGAGTGTTTTCGAGATCGTTTTCGTGATCGGAGAAGAATTTTGATCTTTGAAGACTGAATGGAGAAACTTACAAGCAAAAGGAAACGTGAGACGGGTGCAGAATCAATAAATGTAAGTCCATTTTAAAAATCCTTCTGAACAGATATTTTATATTTTGTGGGGAATGCGCCATTGGCTTGTTTCACATAAAAATATTTTGAATTCAGTTGTAAGATCATGGTGAATTGGTGATATTGATTGAGGGTTATGAGAGGAATTCGCACTGGTATGGTGAAAATTCCAACAGGCGCTTGGCGCTTAGTCAGACTTTTTTAAGGGCTGGTCTGTGTGACAATATTTTGCCTCTGTTGAAAATCCGAGAGCAAGTTTAAAACTTTAGGTGAAAAGTCTAATAAAGACTTTTCACCAAGAGTTTTTACCTACGCCTAATTTATAATTAGGAGTCAGTTAAAATACTACTAGTTATAAATTTATTAGGAGTACGGCAATTATTCCTAATAAATTTATAAAACTTAAACTTTATTTTCTTTTTATCTCGAATCTCGAGTAGGCAATTTGTTTTGGTTCACTGTAAACCGCCACACAGGAAAACTACACAAGAAAACTGCCACACCGGAAGATTGCCACACAGGAAAACTGCCACACAGGAAAACTGCCACACGCTTTTCATTAAAGGGCAGAGCACAAATTGCTATTCCTCCGAGGAACACTTTTTAATGTGTGGCAGTTTTCTGGTGTGACAGTTTTCCAAGTTTCCGAATTATGTGTGGCAATTTCCTAAAGTGCCTAACGATGGGAAGGAGCTCTTTTGTTTGTCTAAATTTTCATGTCGGTTCATACTTAGGGCAACTGGCCACAGAAGTTCGAGGGGAGGGGGGGTATAAAGATTGCCGTTTCCTGGCCTATATTGAGAATTGAATTGGGAACTCCAAACAAATTTCGAGAAAACGTTCTATGTAAGCCAAGCGAAATCTACTGTGTTCAGGAAAGGACAATTAGGTGGTATTTTTTAATAACGCTGCACTTTTTTTTTACATTGGCACTAAATATTTACATAACATGTCAAATTTGTAATATTTTTCTTTTACTTAATTAATTCATAGGCCCTATACCTCGGCCTTTTTAACAGCTTTTAATCCGCCGACTTCATATTCATAACGCTTACGTATCAAATCAAGTCAATAGCATTGCGCTTTTACTTAGGCACTAAATATTAAAGTCATAGGCCACAGACATAGGTCTTTTTAACAGTTTTTATTCTACCAGTGTCATATTCACAACGTTTACACATCAAATCAAGTTAATAATATTGCGCTTTTATTTAGGCACGAAATATTTATTCACAGGCCCTATCTAGGCTTAGGCCCCTTTTCCAGTTTTTATTCTACCAATGCCATATTCATAACGTTTACACAGAAAATCAAGTTAATAATATTTGGTGTTTACTTAGGCACGAAATATCAATTCATAGGCCCTGGGCTTAGGACTTTTTAATAGTTTTTACTTTATCACTGCCATATTCACAACGCTTACACAACAAATAAATGTAATAATATTGCGCTTTCTCTTAGGCACGAAATATCAATTCATTGGCCTTAGGCCTAGACCTTGTTAATAGTTTTTACTCTATCAATGCCATATTCACAACATTTACACAAAAAATAAATAAATGTAATAATATTGCTCTTTTACTTAGGCACGAAATATTCGTTCATAGGCCCTAGGTCTGGGCCTATGAATTAATATTTCGTGCCCAAGTAAAAGCGTAATATTATTAACTTGATTTGATGTGTAAACGTTGTGAATATAGAAGTGATAGAGTCAAAATTATTAAAAAGGCTTAGGGCCTATGAATTAATGTTTCGTGCCTAAGTAAACGCCCAATATCATTAACATGATTCGCTGTGTAAACGTTGTGAATATGACATTGGTAGAATAAAAACTGGTAAAAGGGCCTAAGCCTAGGGCCTGTGAATAAATATTTCGTGCCTAAATAAAAGCACAATATTATTAACTTAATTTGATGTCTGAACGTTGTGAATATGGCATTGGTAGAATAAAAACTGCCAAAAAGGCCTAGCCCTAGGGCCTATGAATTAATATTTCCTGCCTAAGTAAAAGCGCAGTAAAAGCGCAATATTATTACATTTATTTGTTGTGTAAACGTTGTGAATATGGCAGTGATAAAGTAAAAACTATTAAAAAGGCCTAGGCCTAGGGCTTATGAATTAACATTTCGTGCCTAAGTAAACACCCAATAATTTTAACTTGATTTTCTGTGCAAACGTTGTGAATATCGCATTGGTAGAATAAAAACTGGTAAAAGGGCCTAAGCCTAGGCCTGTGAATAAATATTTCGTGCCTAAATAAAAACGCAATATTATTAACTTGATTTGATGTGTAAACGTTCTGAATAAGACACTGGTATGGCGGCTAGTGGTTGGAAAAATAGGTGAAGAGGTACAAGAGCAGTATGAAAAGGTATCTACTGTCTACAATGAAAATCCCTTAATGAGGACTTATCTATTTTTTGTATATTAAATCAATATTTCTTTCCTTTTAAAGCTGCAAATTTTTCGATTATGTCGTCATAAGATGGTTGTTTCTCCGTGAGCATCAACAAAATGTCTTCCTGAATAGAAATGTTTGCCAAAGAAGCAAGTTTATCTTGGGAACTAGTGTTTCTTGAGCAAGTTTGTATTCTTTTAAGAAAACTTCTTTACACTGGCACGTTTGTAGATGGAATTGTTAAAATGAGAAAAACCAATTTATAATCTTCTGTAAAAATGTCTTTGTCACCGTGAAACACTCGAAGGAGTTCTTGAGTCAATATATTCCTTAATTTTTTATCGGCATATGCAAGACTCAGTTCATTTTTAAGGCGCTGGTGTTTAGTAAATACGTTTCCGTAAAAACGTAGATTTTCAAAAGCGCGAGAGGGAAAGCATGCATTAAATTATTCGAATTTGGTTGTGTCAGCAAGTCAGACAAAGTGAAGTTTCTTACAGTCTTGAAATCTTCTCCATATGTGGTCCAAAATTTCAAAATACAATTGTTTATAGTTTTGAAAAATTGTTTCCTGTGTAAAAGCAGCATATTCCCGTGCTTAATTCTGTGATTTTGCTAGCTCTTCCAAACTGTGTTTCAAATACCTCATCGTTCCTTTTATGGCTCAAAATTTCACAAGGTCTTTTTTTTTTAATTTGAGTTACACAGTAGTTTATGCTTATTTATTTTTTCTTCAAAAGTTCGAATAATAGATCGTTGGAGCCAAAAATGTAAATTCGAAAGTGTTCATATAATTCAGAAACCCCTTGGCAAGATGAATTGATTTTTTGTCTGATTGTTTGCTATTCGTCAGAAATCCGAACACTTCCTACACTTACTAATTTCGAGGTGGATAACCACGTGTTTCTGTTATGGTTGGTCTGCGTTTTGCGGTTGTTGATATAAGTGTATAAGACAGCTTCGCAGAATGGTGAACAAACGAAGCAATTCCACTGAGGCTTGCAAACAGTATTCGGCACTTAGAAATTTTAGAAAAACTCTGGTGTAATACAAGATTCAAACGATCAACTAAGCAATGAACAAAAACAGCGTGAGAAGCTTTATCCTTAACTCTTTTTTTCTGCAGCCCATTTAAGTGTCCAGACATTGTACTTGCTCCATCGCAACATTGTCCTATTTATTTGTGTTGGTAATCAGACTGTGCTAAAATTTTGTCTAGCATTTTGAATAAAGCTCCTGACGTTCTATCTTCACTCACATCATGGAAACCCAAAAATCCCTCAACCAATACACCTTCCGAATTAACAATAAAAAATTATTTAATTTTTGACGTGATCGTTTATATATTCAGAAATACATTCAATTAATTCATTTTGAATAGTTTTTTATCCTTTCGTATTGATTTTCAATTTCTAAGTACTTCTTCATATCAACAATGAAAGTAATGCAATGAAATTTCCACGATTTATCGAGCCCATGCTTTCGTCATGGCCATGACGAAAGCATGGGCTCGATAAATCTTGTTTGCTCAAATACAATATAGACTAATACTGCATCAATCACTGTCTGCAGGAAAAGTCTTTTAAAGGAACATTTTCGTTAAAATGCGTTTTCAAAAGCCTAGCATTCTTCCTCAGGGCACCGGTAATGGTGTTTTGAATTTTTTCAAAATTCCTTGACATTAATCCGCGTCTCAGGTGTCCGCTAGAATCACGATGTTTATGAAGTGACTGTGTTACGCTTAATAAATCTGAGAATCCGTCTTTATTCAACGCCGAATGTTTATTACAAAAAAGTAAGCAGTGCCAAAAAAAAAAAAAAAAATTAACACAGAACTGCTGCAAATCCGTTTATATTGAGTAAACCAACAATTTTAAAAATTAATATTGTTAGATTGACCGCTCTTCTTGATTTCTTTCTTGGCAACAATTGTCAGTGAAACCGTCGGTCGTCCTTGAAGCAAAATGTCTCTTTTATCTTCATCTTTCCACCGATTAAATGGAGCTTGCAATAAATTACAAACAATGTCGTCCACAGGATGCATGCTAAAAACTTTCACTGTCAGTTAAATTGTACACAAACTTAAAATATCAGCTAAAGCTTTCAACAAATAATCACAAAGCCTGAAAGAACATTATTTTCCTTTCGGAAAATAATGTACCACAGCACCACAAGGAAAAGGCCCTAGTAGATTGCAAGGTATCGTGGTAGTCTTCATCTCTCACGACTTTACGCTCAAAAACTGAGAGATGCAGAGGTAAGGCGCCTTAAGCTGAAACTTTTCACTTGAGTGAGCAAATTGGGGAGGGTGACGTCACAGTTACCATGACAACTCGGCCTAAAACTGCAGACTTCCAAGCATTCTCATTTCAGCTCTTCACTTGCACTGTTTTGCGTATAAGGATTTGTTTTCCGTATTGAGCGCCATGTGAATTAATATCTATTCAGAATTTTGAGTATTTTGGTACTGAATAAAGGCAAAAACGAATATATTAAAAAAATACTGAATAAAACTTTATTTTGAGTAAAATAGGTGAACAGGCACTTCACCTACTTCACCTGAAAAGCCGGCACTGGACACTGGTAGAATAAAAACTGTTAAAAAGGCCTATGGTTGTGGCCTATGACTTTATTATTTAGTGCCTGAGTAAAAGCGCAATGCTATTGACTTGATTTGATACGTAAGCGTTTTGAATATATTGTCGGTGGAGTAAAAGCTGTTATAAAAGGTCGAGGTGTAGGGCCTTTGAATTAATTAAGTGAAAGAAAATTATTACAAATTTGATATGTTATGTAAATATTTAGCACCTAAGTAAAATTTAGTGCAGCGTTATTAAAAAATCCTACCTTATTGTCCTTTCCTGAACACAGCAAGTTTCGCTTGGTTTACATAGAACGTTTTCTCGAAATTTGTTTGGAGTTCCCAATTCAATTCTCAATATAGGCCAGGAAACGGCAATCTTTAACCCCACCCCCACCCCCCTCACGAACTCCTGTGGCCAGTTGCCCTAAGTATGAACCGACATGAAAATTCAGACAAACAAAATAGCTCCTTCCCATCGTTAGGCACCTTGGGAAACTGCCACACATAATTCGGAAACTTGGAAAACTGCCACACATTCAAAGTGTTCCTCGGAGGAATAGCAATTTGTGCTCGGCCCTTTAATGAAAAGCGTATGGCAGTTTTCCTGTGTGGCGGTTTTCCGATGCGTGGCAGTTTTCCTGTGTGGCGATTTTCCGATGCGTGGCAGTTTTCTAAGTTGCTGAAAGATGCGTGGCAGTTTTCCGGTGTGGCAGTCTTTCTGTGTGGCGGTCTTCCGCCAACCATTTGTTTTGCCTATTGCATCTTATAGTTTTATGTCTATTATATGCAAATTTGGGTCTGCTAGTTTCAAGGATTTAGCTAGAAATTAAAAACTGTTTTTAATCCACTACTACATTAAAACAAATTTTTTTCCCACACAATATTTAAGTATTCCAAAAAAAAAAAAAAAAAAATTAACTGAAACATAACACATCATTATCCTCCCAGATTACTGATTAGTTCCGAACCATTAAATTAGGAAAACTATGAAAAAATTGCTAATATTAACTCTTTGTCTTCTTTCATCTGGAAAACTATGAAAACAATTGATAATATTAACACTTTGTCGTCCTACCTCATAATTTGATTTTAAAGACATTTGATAATCTGCTTTTTCTAAGGAAATGATTTCCGCAGTGTAGTTTTTGTGCTTATTTTTAGTCCATAGAAACCTACATACTGACGGGATGTATGTAAAAATAACCCCGGGAAAAAATACCCTTGGAGAAATTACCCCCGAAAACTGAAATGCGGTAAAAATACCCCCAGAACAAACGGTTCACTGTAAACTGCCACACAGGAACATTGATGTGTGGCAGTGTTCCGCTGTGACAATTTACCGGCAACCCTGCCACACATCTTTCAGCAACTTGGCCACAAAAGTTCAAGGGGGGGGAGGCTATAAAGATTGCCGTTCCTGGGCCTATATGGAGAACTGAATTGGGAACTCCAAACGAATTTCGAGAAAACGTTCCATGTAAGCCAAGCGATATAATTGTACTTTAATTTGAAGAAATAAATTGCCGAGGATCCGAGGTACACTTGGTTGGGGGTGGGGGCTCTACCTCCAACTTCCGTAATATTATATTCTGGGCCACTGGAGTCTGTCAGTTTATCAATTATGTTCCCCTTGAAGCGTCCGTGAAGTCCGTGAGCTTTGGGGGGGGGGCTTCCCCAAAATGTTAAAATGGACAAAGAGTTCGACCCCATAGAAAATACATTAGGTAAGTGGTCAGAATAATGTGACTCGACAGTGTATATATACATATATATGCGCGAGCGCAACGTTCTGATATAGTTTTATAGCTTTATTTAGAAAATAGGAAAATACTTTGCCCCCCCCCCTTCACCATTTCTGAAACGATGGCACGTCACTGTCTAGTAAATAAAACTGAACTTACATTTAAAATAGATACAGGTGCGGAGGAAAATATTCTTCCTATAAGGAAACTTCAAGCACTTGGTTGTAATCTAAATCTCAAAGAAAACTAACAAATGCTTGAAATCTTACACTGGACACAGTTTCAATGTTTTGGGAACATGCAGACTGTCTTGCACAGTTGGAAATAAATCTGAATTTCTCAAATTTGATGTTGTGAATCAAGAATCAAATGCTTTGTTGGGATTGCAAGCATGTGAGCGTTTGGTTTCGTTACTCGAGTAAATGTTGTTATTGCTGATAAATTAATAAAAGAATATATTGATATTTTTACTGGAAAATTGGGTAAACTACCATATGTCATCATCACCATCATTGTCAGCCATTATCAATCCACTGTTGGACGAAGGTCTCCCCAAGTTTCTTCCACAACGGTCTGTCTTGTGCCAGTCTCCTCCATGTCACTCCCGCATACTTTCGAATTTCATCCATCCATCTCCCATGTGGTCTTCTTCTGGGTCTTTTCCTGTCCCTTGGAATCCAGTCTAAAACTTCAGCTGTCCACCAATGGTCTGTCCTTCTGGCAATATGTCCAGCCCATTGCCATTTCAGGGATTTAACTCTGATCATGATGTCTTCCACTCTTGTCATTTTTCTGATCCACGAGTTCCTCTTCTTATCTCTCCTGGTTACACCAAGCATACACCTCTCCATGCATCTTTCAGTTGTCTGCAGTTTTTGTATGTCTCTTTTACTTAAGGTCCACGTCTCTGCACCATATGTAAGCACTGGAAGGATGCATTGATCAAACACTTTTCTTTTAAGACATAATGGTATATTGCTCTTGAAAATTATGCTGTTTCTCCCAAAAGCTCTCCAAGCAAGTTTTATACGCCGATTAATTTCTTCATCAATGTAGCCTTCACTTGAAATCTGCTGTCCAAGATAAACGTACGCATCTATTATCTCCAGCTTTTTTCCATCAATCGATAAATCTTCATTTTTTGTAAAAGCATTGTACATCACTTTTGTCTTCTGAAAGTTCATTTTTAATCCCACATCTTTACTCTTGTCAGCAAGTTGCTGGATCAAACTCTGCAGCTCTGATGGGGTAGTTGCAAAAATGACTACGCCATCACCAAAACGAAGGTGAGTTAGATAATCTCAATTAATCTTTATCCTTTTGTTTTCCCAGTTCAGTGGTTGAAAGACATTTTCCAATGTGGCATTAAAGAGTTTGGGAGATATAGTGTCACCTTTTCTCACTCCCTTTCCAATTTTTATATGTGTTGTATTCTCAAATAGCCGAATCTTTTCACTTGCATTTTCATAGATGTTATTAATAATATTAATGTATGTATCTTCAATACCGCAGGATTTCAAAGCCATTGTAACTGCTGATGGTTTCACCGAATCAAAGGCCTTTTCATAATCGATAAAAGCTATGCATAATGGAAGTTCATATTCCCTCGCTCTTTCAATTAGTTCTTTCAGAACGTTGATATGATCCATAGGGCTGTAGTAATTGCTGAATCGAGCTTGTTCTCTCGGTTGAGTCATGTCCAGTGTCACCTTCAAGCGGTGTGAAAGAACTTTAGTGAAGATTTTATATGCCACTGATAGGAAGCTGATGGGTTCTGTAGTTCCTGAGATCCTCAATCTCACCAGTTTTATGTAGCAGGATCATTGTAGCATTGTTCCAATCCTCAGGAATTTTCTCTTCATCCCTTCATTAAGGTATCCAGTGAAAACTTGGGCGAGTACTGTTTCAATTTCTCCACTTGCTTCTTGTATGATGTCTACGGTAATTCCATCTTCTCCTGGAGCTTTTCTCCGTTTCATGTTCTTGATTGCATGTGCAACTTCTGCTGGGATGACTGGAAGAACTCTGGTACCTTTCATAATGTCTGGAGTACATGTATCATCCCTTTCATATAGTTTTGAGTAGAAATCTTTCACTCTTGTCAAAACTTCACCTCTATTTCTTGTTACAGAACCATCTTCTTTTCTCAGAGCCATAATCTGTTTTCTTCCCTTACTCAGATGTCCCTTTGCTCTCTTCAGGCTTTGGTTGTTTTCAATTGCTTTCCTTACTAGTTCACAGTTGAATTTCCTTACATCTTCAGTGATACTTTTTCGTACCTCTTCCACTTTGGAAGTCACATCTCTTTTAGTTGTCCTCATCTCTTCTTTTTTGCATCAGAATTTTGGTTTTTCCTGATAATTTGTTCGTATGCGTCTTGTTCTGAGTACCAGCCAAAGACCTTTAAGATACATAGACTGAAAGTTCTTGTGCAAATGAGTGGCAGCAGCTGGCGACATTTTGATCACAGAGCTTGTACGGATAAAACGGCGAGTGTCCTATGTAAGCAACGTTAACTAAGCTCTTTTACCTGCGCGAAAGAAGAAATTTTACGTTGTTTTAATACTGCGTATTGATTTTTTTTTTCAATGGGGTATAAATTAGACATTGCGCCTTTTAACTTAAGATTAAAGAAAACATCATTATCGTAATGTTGGGGGATATGAAATAACCGAAGGGAAACTTCGCTTGTCCTACGTGTAAAATATATTTCGGCTTCAGTTGCTTGCAAACTGCGTGATCTGGTTGCATGAAATTCGTATTTCCCACTCTAAGTAATGTCAAAAAACATTTTAATGTGGCCATTTGTTTATTCTTAAGAAAAGTTGCCGAGAACAAAATTTTTAATTTTGGAAGTTTCCCGCAGTATTATGAGTTCGTAATAGCTACTAAACGGGAGAAAAAAATAAGTAAAATAAAATATGATAGGAAAAAATTACCTCTTCATATAAATTAGAGTTTAGATAATTACAAATCTCGAGGATGAAAAGCCTCGGAAAAGAAACACGAGTTGGCGGCAAACCATCTGTAGGTTTAACCAGAAACCTCTACTTTAGAGCCATACATACTGTGGTAAATGACACAAGCATCTAGTAAAAACTAAGTCCCTCAATTTAATATTTAGATAACAAATAAGTGAACTAGGTTATTAGCTAACTAATAACTATGAAAGAAATACGGGATTACGCCATATAATACAAATTTTGAAGATGACAATCCGATTTTTGGCGTAAATGTGACAAGGATGGTAAGTCAGATAATATTTGAAAACTTGAAAATTTTCATCGTCCTGGAGCGGGACTCGAATCCGCGTCTCCCAGAAAACGCCTAGGTATGCTAACCAAATTGATCGGAAACTTGAAACTTGGTCGTTCTGGGTGGTGTAGTGGTTAGCATACCTAGGCGTTTTCTGGGAGACGCGGGTTCGAGTCCCGCTCCAGGACGATGAAAATTTTCAAGTTTTCAAATATTATCTGACTTACCATCCTTGTCACATTTACGCCAAAAATCGGATTGTCATCTTCAAAATTTGTAACTAATAACTATCTTGCATTTAAAATACTAAAACAACTCTATTATTTCCAGGGAAAGATTAGAAAAGGAGGTGAGAAGCCTAGATTGAAACTGCAAGTCCGGTAAATCTGACAAGTTTCTAGTAAGAACTGAGTCCCTCAACTTAATATTTAAAGATAAAGTAAATGCAAAAGGTTACTAGTTAATTATCCTGCACTTAAAATACTAAAACAACTCTATTATTTCAAGGGAAAGATTAGAAAAGGAGGTGAGAAGCCTAGATTGAGACTGCAAGTCACGGTAAATGTGACAAGGTTCTAGGAAAAACTGAGTACCTTAACTTAATGTTTAGAGATAAAGTAAGTGCAAAAGGTTACTAGCTAACTATCCTGCACTTAAAATACTAAAACACCTCTATTATTTCAAGGGAAACATTAAAAAAGGTGGTCAGAAGCCTAGAGGAGATGTGACAGCTTCTTGACGTACAACACTGAACTTCAAATGTCGCCCGGTTAACTTACGGTTTTCCAATCTACACTGACGGAAATAAAAATCCCAACACCAAGAAGGGGTTGTGTTAGATAAACGACAGTTGGTAGGCGGTGAGAGTACATCTGTAAGATGACGTCTATGCAAATTTCGCGCTCGGCGCATACGTGGTGCGCTAGTAGCGCCCCTCGGAACATGCAAAGCAGGTTTGCTGTAAATACGCGCTGTAACGTTCGTGAGCGTTAGTTATCGTTGAGATTCGACGTAGTGTGTTGATGTTAGTCAAGAATGTCTTTAAGAAGACGAAGGAGCCATTATCAACAGCTCACGGTGTTTGAACGAGGTCGTGTAATAGGGCTACGAGAAGGTGGATTTTCGTTCCGCAATATTGCAGAACGACTTGGCAGGAATGTAGCCACTGTGCATGATTGTTGGCAGCGGTGGTCAAGGGAAGGTACTGCCTCAAGAAGACCGGGTTCCGGGCCCGCCACGTGGCACTACTGAGAGGGAAGACCGCCGTGTACAGCGTATGGCCGTGGCGCATCGTACCGCGTCTGCGGCAGCAATTCGAGCTGCAGTTGCCACCACAGTGACACAACGAACTGTTACAAATCGGTTACTTAAAGGACAGCTCCGAGCCAGACGCGCTATAGCATGCATTCCACTTACTCCAAACGACTGCCGTTTGCGACGTCAGTGGTGTCAAGCTAGAGCACGTTGGAGGACGGAGTGGATATCTGTTGTGTTTTCTGATGAAAGCCGGTTCTGCCTGGGTGCCAGTGATGGCCGTGTGTTGGTTAGAAGGAGGCCAGGTGAGCGCCTGCAACCAACCTGTCTGCGGCCGAGACACACTGGACCTACACCTGGAGTTATGGTCTGGGGAGCAATTTCCTATGACAGCAGGAGCACTCTCGTGGTTATCCCACGCACCCTGACGGCCCTGTTGTACGTCGGTCTGGTGTTTCAACCTGTTGTGCTGCCATTCATGAACAGCATTCCAGGGTGTGTTTTCCAACAGGATAACGCTAGCCCGCATACCGCTGTTGTAACCCAACATGCTCTACAGAGTGTCGACATGTTGCCGTGGCAGGCTAGATCACCAGACCTTTCACCGATCGAGCACGTACGGGACATCATTGGACGTCAACTCCAGCGTCACCCCAACCAGCTTTAACCGTCCCTGTATTGACCGACCAAGTGAAACAGGCATGGAACTCCATCCCACAAACTGACATCCAGCACCTGTGCGACACAATGCATGAACGTTTGCGTGCTTGCATTCAACATTCTGGCGGTTACACCGGTTATTAATGTACCAGCATTTCACATTTAAAATGGCTCTTCTCGCGCTTACATTAAGCTGTGATCTTGAAACCTTAATCGATTAAATATGTTACCTATACAAATGTATTGCCGCCATTTCATTCCTCTACAACTATTTTTTCGTGGTGTTGGGATTTTTTCCGTCAGTGTGTGTATCTTAAAGATCTTTGGTACCAACTATTTTGTTGCTGTTTCCATAACAGCCTTGGTTAGTTTTCTGTTAACTTCAGAGATGTCCACTTCTTCCGACGTTAGACCCTCTAGAGCAGAGAATCTGTTCCTCAGTTCCAATTTGAAGGTATTACGATGTTTTTTAAGGTTGGTCATGTCAATACACTTTGTTTGTTTTATGAGCTTGCCACGCTCGAGTTTAGCATTGAGGGTCCACCTTACATCTTACCATTCTATGGTCACTACCTGTGTTAAACTTGTTTAGCACACTGCAGTCTTTCATGACAAATTTCTTGTTACACATAATGAAATCAATTTCACTTGTCAATCCATTGGGATGCCTCCACGTCCATTTCCTTTGCGGCTTTTTCTTGAAAAAGGAGTTCATGATGAAAAACCCTTCTGCCTCTGCAAATTCTACGAGAGTATTTCCACGCTGGTTTCTGTTGCTGTGACCAAATTTACCTACTGAAGTTTCATTCTGTTGCTGTTGCCCTATTTTCGCATTGAAATCTCCCATAATGATCTTCAAGTGCTGCTTGCCTTTATTATTTAGATGACAAATTTCCTCGTAAAATTTTTCAATCTCTTCTTCAGGATGACTTGTGGTGGGTGCATAAGCTTGAATAATTTGAGCCTGGTATCTTCTCGAGAGTTGGATAACAAGTCGTGCAGCTCTGTCAGAGGAACTTTCAATATTTACAACTATCTTTCAGTTTCTTGTTTATTATAAATCCAACACCACTAGTTCTGCCAGTATATGTCCCACGATAGTAGAAGAGATGTCCACTTTTCAGTTCAATGTGATCTTCTCCTTACCTAACTTAGCCCAACGATGTCCCACTTGATCCTTTGTAGTTCTTCTTCCAATTCAATGAGCCGTGAATCAGAAGATAGGGAGCGTCCGCTATACGTGACCAATGTCAGCATCAGATGGCAGCCTATTCCGGTCCTCCAGTGATTCTTAGCACCCTCTGCCTTCATGTCGCACTGGCCGCTGCCTTGGCCAGGTACATTCCAGCTACCGGAGACTGAGGGCCAAGATTTAAGTTGTGGAGTCATTTTGGAGGGATTTGGCAATAACTCACCACGCTAGCCAAGCGGGTTGGTGAGTGTGGGATAGCATTTCCTATAATCCCGACTACCATATGTATATGACATTAAATTAAAATAAAGAGCAGAACCTAAAATTGTTCCGCAACGAGTCACTCCTTTCTCTTTAAGCGACAAAGTTAAAGTAGAATTGAACAAAATGGTGCAGGAAGGTGTTTTGAAAAAAATAACTGAACCTACAGATTGGGCTCATCCCATAGTGGTAGTAGAAAAACCTAATAAGCAGGTTAGAATTTGTATGGATCCTAGACCTTTGAATAGATATCTCAAAAGAGAACACTATCCAATTCCTACTCAAAAGAATTTATTTGCTCAGTTAGAAAGTGCCAAATATTTGTCAGTTCTTGATGCTTTCTCTGAATTTCTACAAATTCCTTTGGGAGAGGAAAGCTCTAAGTTATGTACCATAGCGACACCATTTGGATGATATAAATTTTGTAGATTACCTTATGGCCTTGCTATCTCTCTAGAAGAATACCAGAAAACAATAGATAATATTTTCATGGATTATGAAGGTATTCTTGTTTACATTGATGATATTCTTGTCTTTCGCCGTACGGAGGAAGAGCATGAAAAAAGATTAAAAGTAGTGTTAGACATAGCTAGAAAATATGGTTTGAAACTTTCTAAAGAAAAGAGTCAAATAAAAAGATGTTCTGTTAAATATCTAGGGCATATTTTGTCCAAGGAAGGTTTGTCTATGAATCAAGACAAGATATAAGCAGTGACTCAGTATAAGTTTCGAAAAAACAAAATGGAACTACAGAGATTTATAGGTATGATTATATTTGTAGGTAAATTTATTCCCAATTTATCGAGTAAGACAGGAATTCTTCGCAAGCTTCTTAGTAATAAATGCGAGCTTGTGTGGACAGCAAATGAACAAAAGGCTTTTGACGAACTCGAAGACTGTGTAGCGAATACACCAGTACTATCATATTTGAACCCAAACAAGAAATCAGATATTTCTGTTGATGCAAGCCAATATGACTTATTGGCAGTCTTACTGCAAGAAGATCATCCTGTACCATACGCTTCAGTTTCTCTAACAGAAACTCAGCAGAGATACAGCCAAATCGAAAAAGAATTGTTAGCAGTCCTAAATGGATGCAAGAACTTTCAGTACTATGTGTATGGAACAAGATTCACAGTTGAAACTGACCACAAGCCTTTAATTGGCCTATTACAAAAGCCAATTGAGAAGTTGTCTCCCAGACTGCAAAGAATGGCACTAAAACTTTTCAGATATGATTTTAACATTATACATGTGCCAGGCAAAAAATTATATTTTGCTGATGCTCTATCAAGGTGTCTAATCAACAGTGAAATTAATACAAGCTTCTTAGAAGCAGGAGCAGCCACCATACACACTGTTTTAACAGCTAGTGAGGACAAGACTACAGAACTCAGAGAAGCTTCAGGAAAAGACACTGAACTTCGACAACTTAAGGAGCATATACAACATGGATGGTCGTCAAACATTACCCAATTACCACCAGGTCCAAGACAATACTGGGATAAAAAGTCAGAGTTACATTGTTTTAATGACTTGGTATTCCTAGGAAACAGGTTAATAATTCCTTTGATAAAAAGGAAGGAGGTGTTGTCAAGATTGCACTTGGCACATTAAGGGGTGACCTCTTGTCAAAGAAAAGCTAAACATACCGTGTATTGGCGAATTTGATGAATGATATCCAGCCTTTTGTAAACAACTGTGAAATATACCAAAAATACCAAAGGACGTATTCAAAACAAATAGTGATACCATATGATATACTGAAATTGCCTTGGTAAGATGTTGGACTGGACTTCATGTATTTACAGGGCGAGAACTTTCTGGTGATCATTGATTATCCTTCAAAATTTATTGAGGTCAAAAAGCTAACGCAAAAAGCAGCAGATGCTATGATAAGTGTCCTCAAAGAAGTTTTTCGTACACACGGCATCCCAAGAACGCTTCATTCAGACAATGGACCACCATTCGATAGCAGGACTTTTCAGATCTTTGTGAACCAATACAACATGAAACATGTGTCGTCATCACCAAGGTATCTAAAATCCAACAGAATGGTGGAAAGGGCTATAGGAACCATGAAGTCAATATTGACCAAGGTTAAAGAAGCTCAGGGCGATCCAAATTTGGCATTAATGGAGCATAACAACACGCCAAAATTTAATTTTCTATCACCCGCACAAATGTTAATGGGTATCTTTTTGAGATCTTTAATTCCAACTAGATCAATTTTTTTTAAAACCAAGGTTCTCCATGACCCAAACTTATCAGAAGTTAAAAGATAATCAAAGAAATCAGCAAAAGTATTACAATAAATCAACGGTTCACTTACAACCTCTAAAACCTAAACAACCTGTGTACATTCAAACGGAACACCGAAAGTGGACCCCAGGCACTATCATTAAAAAACATGAAACTCTACGTTCTTGCATTTTGAAGACTACGTCAGGAACTGAATTGCGAAGAAACAGAATTCACTTGAGACTGGATAAAAGTGAGGCAAAGACTTCCGAGAAGGTTGGATATAGCATGGGAACAAGTTCTGAAATGCTGAGTGATAAAGACCAAGTGTCTCCTCCAAATGAACCTTTTCCATTGCCGAAAGATCTGTCTGAAGGTGAGTTGGAAACTATCCCTAGTCCCGGACGGAATGAACTGACTGAAGGTGAGATGGAAATCATTCCCAATCCAGGGCGAAATGAAGTGTCAACTCCAAAACGGGAGCGACCTAAGAGACCAATTAAACGACCATTACGTTTACAGGACTATTGTTGTTAAGAGATTATTTTAATTGCCCTGTATAGAAGCAGACTAACACACCAAAAATATTTTCACATTCGGACGGTAATTTACGCTATTTATTTTTTTGCATTTTATTGCAAATGGATACTTCAGCAGCAGATAAAAATCTAGGTGTTGAAGAAGCCAAATATTTGTTATTTTGGGAGAATTAAATCATATTACATAAGCCTATAAAATAAAAACACCGAACATCAATAATAAAATTGCCTTAAAATTTGAAAAAGCGACTGAAACTTCAAATTTCTGAAAAAAGGCGATGAGACGTGGTGGTGTGTCTGGCTTCTTCTAAAAAACTAGTGACGCTACCAGAACTTTTATTTGGCCAAAAAAACAAAATATGTAATTACTTATATACTGCACCAGAAAAAGTCCCAACACCGTCGCAGGTACAACCAGAAACCTTCACTATAGAGCCATATATAGTCTGGTGAATGACACAAGACTCTAGTAAAAACTAAGCCCCTCAATTTCATATTTACTAAGCCCCTCAATTTTATATTTAGAGACAAAATAAGAGTAAAATGTTACTAGATAACAATCCTGCATTTAAAATACTGAAAAACCTCTATTATTTCCAGGAAAGTGTTAAAAAAAGAGGTGAGAAGCTAGATTGAAACTACAAGTCACGGCAACACTGCTGTGACTAGCGCCTAAATCCGGACGGAAATATGAATATGTTTCAATTTACTTTCTCGTGTTGTTTTTTCTTTGGGATAACTTGGTTCTTGCACTTCTCTTTCAGTGGCGGCTCGTGGTTGGATAAATAGGTGAAGAGGTACAAGAGCAGTATGAAAAGATATGTACTGTCTACCGTGAAAATCCCTTAATGAGGACTTACTTATTTTTTGCATATTAAATCAATTTAAATAAATTTTTCTTCCTTTTAAAGCTGCAAATGTGTCGTTTATGTCATCATAAGATGGTTAGATGGTTGTTTCTTCGTGAGCATCAATAAAATGTCTTCCTGAATAGAAATATTTGCCAAAGAAGCAAGTCTATCTTGGAAACTAGTGTTTCTTGAGCAAGTTTGTATTCTTTTAAGAAAACTTCTTTCCACTGGCACGCTTGTAGATGGAATTGTTAAACTGGAGAAAACCAATTTATAATCTTCTGTAAAAATGTCTTTGTCTCCGTGAAACACTCGAGCCGCCCCGGTGGCGCAGTGGTTTAAGGCGTTGGCCTCTGATCATTCGTCCGTAAGGGGTCCGGGTTCGAATCCCGGTGAGGCATGGATGTTGTGTTTGTCTTACGGCACTGGCTCTCTCCCTTCCCTGGAGCCAGTGACCCTAAATTAGGGACGGGCGACTGCTTATAGCCCATTGAGTTGCTCACGGTGGTCGTTAAACCTCCAATAAAAAAAAAAAAAAAAAAAAAAACACTCGAAGGAGTTCTTGAGTCAATATATTCCTTAATTTTTCATCGGCATATACAAGACTCAGTTCATTTTTAAGGCGCTGGAGTTTAGTAAATATGTTTCCGTAAAAATGTAGATTTTCAAGAGCGCGAGTGGGAAAGCATGCATTAAATTATTCGAATTTGGTTGTGTCAGCAAGTCAGACAAATTGAAGTTTCTTAGTTTTGAAATCTTCTATCCATTTCCATAAGAATGTGGTCCAAAATTTCAAAAATCAAAATACACTTGTTTATAAATTTGAAAACTTGTTTATAAATTTGAAAACTTGTTTCCTGTGTAAGCGCAGCATATTCCCGTGCTTAATTCTGTGATTTTGCTAGCTGTTCCAAACTGTGTTTCAAATACCTCATCGTTCCTTTTATGGCTAAAAATTTCACAAGGTCTTTTTTTTTTAATTTGAGTTACACAGTAGTTTATGTTTAGTTATTTTTTCTTCAAAAGTTCGAATAATAGATCGGTGCAGCCAAAAATGTAAATTCGAAAGTGTTCATATCATTCAAAAATCCCTTGGCAAGATGAATTGATTTTTTGTCTGATTATTCGCTATTCGTCAGAAATCCAAACACTTCCTTCAATTTATCCCAATCTTTAACAACTACACTTACTAATTTCGAAGTGGAGAACCATCTAGTTTCTGTTATGGTTGGTCTGCATCTTGCGGTTGCTGATTAAAGTGTATAAGACCGCTTCGCAGAATGGTGAACAAACGAAGCAATTCCACTGAGGCTTGCAAAAAGTATTTGACACTTAGAAATTTTATAAAAACTCTGGTGTAATACAAGATTCAAACGATGAACTAAGCATTGAACAAAAACAGCTTGAGAAGCTTTATCTTTGACTTTTTTTGTAGCCCATTTAAGCGTCCAGACATTATACTTGCCCCATCGCAACATTGTCCTATTTATTTGTGTTGGTAATCAGACTGTTCCAAAATTTTGTCTAGCATTTTGTATAAAGCTCCTAACGTTCTGTCTTCATTCACATAATGGAAACCCAAAAATCCCTCAACCAATACACCTTCCGAATCAACAATAAAAATTTATTTAATTTTTGACGTGATCGTTTATATATTCAGAAATACATTCAATTAATTCATTTTGAATAGTTTTTTATCCTTTCGTATTGATTTTCAATTTCTAAAGAACTTCTTCATATCAACAAAGAAAGTAATTCAATGAAATTTCCACGATTTATCGAGCCCATGCTTTCGTCATGGCCATGGAATGCTAGTTCTTGTTTGCTCAAATAAAATATAGACTAATACTACATCAATCACTGTCCGCAGGAAAAGTCTTATTTAAACGAACGTTTTCGTTAAAATGCGTTTTCAAAGCCTAACATTCTTCTTCAGGGCATCGGCAATGGTGTTTTGAATTTTTTCAAAATTCCTTAACATTAATCCGCATTTCAGGTGTTCGCTAGAATCCCGATGTTTATGAAGTGACCGTGTTACGCTTAATAAATCTGAGAATTTATTCCACGCCGAATGTTTATTACTAAAAAGTAAGCAGGGCCCAACAAAAAAAAAAAAATAACACAGAAGTGCTGCAAATCCATTTATATTCAGCAAACCAACAATTTTAAAATTAATATTGTTAGATTGACCGCTCTTCTTGATTTCGTTCTTGGCAACAATTGCTCACGGTGGTCGTTAAACTTCCAATCAAAAAAAAAAAAAAAAAAAAACAATCCTTTGGTTGTCCTTGAAGCAAAATGTCTTTTTTATCTTCATCTTTCCACAGAGTAAATGGAGTTTGCAATAAATTACAAGCAATGTCGTCCACAGGTTACATACTAAAAACTATCACTATCAGTTAAATTGTACACAAACTTAAAATATCAGCTAAAGCTTTCAACAAATAATCACAAAGCACGAAAGAACAAATTCTTTTTTTTCGCCGCCCCGGTGGCGCAGTGGTCTAAGCGATGGCCTCTGATCATTCGTCCAAAAGGGGTCCGGGTTCGAATCCCGGTGAGGCATGGATGTTGTGTTTGTCTTACGGCACTGGCTCTCTCCCTTCCCTGGAACCAGTGACCCTAAATTAGGGACGGGCGACTGCTTATATCCCATTGAGTTGCTCACGGTGGTCGTTAAACCTCCAACTAAAAAAAAAAAAAAAAAAATTCTTTTCGGAAAATAATGTACGTGCCACAGTACCACAAGAAAAAAACCAGAGCAGATTGCATGGTACCCTGGTAGTCCGCCCACTCCACCGTGATCTCTCACGACTTTACGCTCAAAAACTGAAAGATGCAGAGGTAAGGCCTGTGAAGCTGAAACACTTCACTTGAGCGAGCAGATTGGGGAGGGTGACGTCACGGTTACCATGGCAACTCGGCGGGAAACTGCATACTTCCAAGCATTCTCATTTCGGCTCTTCCCTTGCACTGTTTTCCGTATAAGGATTTGTTTTCCGTATTGAGCACGCCATGTGAATTAATATCTATTCAAAATTTTGAGTATTTTAGAACTGAATAAAGGCAAAAAATAATATATTATAAAAAAATACTGAATAAAACTTTATTTTGAGTAAAATAGGTGAAGAGGCACTTCACCTGAAAAGCCGCCACTGTTCTCTTTTCTATTTCCAGACAGGGTATATAGTGAGACCGTAAAGGTGTGTGATACCGGGGCCGTCGAGATCCTTTTTTTTTTTTTTGGAGGTTTAACGACTACCGTGAGCAACTCAATGGGCTATAAGCAGTCGCTCGTCCCTAATTTAGGGTCACTGGTTCCAGGGAAGGGAGAGAGCCAGTGCCGTAAGACAAACACAACATCCATGCCTCACCGGGAATCGAACCCGGACTCCTTTCGGACGAATGATCAGAGGCCATCGCTTAGACCACTGCGCCACCGGGGCGGCCCGTCGAGATCACGTCAGTCACTTCGTTCCTCACCGGGCCCTAGTACAGACAGAAATTCTGGGTTGTGACGTCACACAAAGGATTTTACATTCAGCGTCTGTTGGTGAAAGCTTGAAGGAGTGTGATTGTTTGTGTCTGTCGATTTCTGCTTCTAGTTTTATATTACGGAATTTTTACTTTCTCTTTTTTTTTTTTCTATTGGAGTTTTAGCGACCACCGTGAGCAACTCAATGGGCTATAAGCAGTCGCCCGTCCCTAATTTAGGGTCACTGGTTCCAGGGAAGGGAGAGAACCAGTGCCGTAAGACAAACACAACATCCATGCCTCACCGGGATTCGAACCCGGACCCCGTTCGGACGAATGATCAGAAGCCATAGCTTAGACCACTGCGCCACCGGGGCTGCGAATTTTTACTTCATCACGGTAAGTAGTAATACGTATGACACTATTATCCTTATGGTTTGTAGTCAAGTATAACTTTAAAATTTCGAATTGAAATTGTATCGCGATTTCAAAACACCATGTGAGCCCACTGATTTCCAAGGCTTGCAAATGTTTGTCGTTCTAAAATTTCCTGGCCGCCCCGGTGGCGCAGTGGTCTAAGCGATGGCCTCTGATCATTCGTCCGAACGGGGTCCGGGTTCGAATCCCGGTGAGGCATGGATGTTGTGTTTGTCTTACGGCACTGGTTCTCTCCCTTCCCTGGAACCAGTGAACCTAAATTAGGGACGGGCGACTGCTTATAGCCCGTTCAGTTGCTCACGGTGGTCGTTAAACCTCCAATCAAAAAAATTTTCCTGTTTTCATACGGTTTTTTTTTTATTTGAGGTTTTTTTTTTTTTTTTTTTTGATTGGAGGTTTAACGACCACCGTGAGCAACTCAATGGGCTATAAGCAGTCGCCCGTCCCTAATTTAGGGTCACTGGTTCCAGGGAAGGGAAAGAGCCAGTGCCATAAGACAAACACAACATCCATGCCTCACCGGGATTCGAACCCGGACCCCTTTCAGACGAATGATCAGAGGCCATCGCTTAGAGCACTGCGCCACCGGGTCGGCACAGTTTTTCAAAGTAGCGAACATTTTAAGGTCATCAATTATTTCGCCATGACATGATTAAGTTTTTTTTTTTTTTGATTGGAGGTTTAACGACCACCGTGAGCAACTCAATGGGCTATAAGCAGTCGCCCGTCCCTAATGTAGGGTCACTGGTTCCAGGGAAGGGAGAGAGCCAGTGCCGTAAGACAAACACAACATCCATGCCTCACCGGGATTCGAATCCGGACCCATTCGGACGAATGATCATAGGCCATCGCCTTAGACCACTGCGCCACCGGGGCGGCATGATTAAGTTGTCAGTCATAAATTTTATTTACGGAACCAAATTTTTTTCACCTGATGTTCATTCCATTTCTGTAAAGCATAGGTATGTTCTATGATTAAGCATTTTTCCATGCATAACTGTCTGAATAATCTGTTGTGTTTTTTATATTATGCATTGTTAAGTACTTGTTTCTTCTTGCTTTTAGAGGGGACAGAAGAGTTGTGTACCAATGTGTAAATTTAAGTATTAGTACAGATAAAACTTGCACACCAGTATTCCCCCCCCCCCAAGAATGAACATGGATGCAGATTTTAGCCCCAGTGCTACTGCTATAATATATTATATGTAAATCACTTAAGTGAGCATTTTGTCATAAGAAAAGACAGTAACTCAAAGTCAAACTGATGGTTCTTTACTTGTGGTTCCTAGGAAGAAACCTGGACTTACCACACATGCTTCTCCAACAATTTTTCTCTACCAAAAATTAAAACTGTCTATGCTGAGGCAGAAAAATAAACTTAAAGCTAACATTTTTAACAGAATAAGTTAAATTGACCACCTCAACATGTTACGTACACTACATATCTTGTAGTGTGGGCTTCTACCTTTTATTTTTGCCATACACACTGATAAAAAACAGTGATGTACTTACACTACTACATCCTATGTACTTGGAAAACCAGGCAGAGCCGTAAACCATAAAGGCTCGAGTAACATTAATAGCTTATTTGAAAAAGAAAGTAGATCTTGAAAAGCATGATAAGATTGTTAGTCTGCTAATGAACAAAATATACATTACACCAGAACTCAAAAATGTCATTGCTTAACACACCTAAGGCATGTGTTTTTTCCATACATGCCTGATCAACATGTAAAAGACCTACCTGTGTACATGTTAGAAAGAAATGTTTTATTTTTATTTTCCAGTCAATTTTGCACTACTCAGATGCTTTCTCTATCTGCTTTGTTTAACAAATTTAATGTGGTGTGTTTTGAGAGATTAAAGTCAAAATGGCCTATTTTGAAAACTAAATTTTCCATAATGTGATTGTGTGATATCTCAAAAGAAAAAGCTTTAAACGACTTTGAGAACTAAATTTTCCATAATGTGTTTTGTGTGATATCTCATGTAATAAGCTTTCAGATTGCCCCAATATAAGCTCAGTTGACTAATTAGGTTGACATTTATTTTCATTTGTGATGATAGGCTCATAAATACAAAAATGCCTTTGTAAACCTCAGGCATATGATAGGCATCATAGACACACAATTACCTTTTTTGGTGAACCTACAGAAGGAAAATGTTGCATTAAAAACATTTAAATGTAACAATTTTAAAAAATGTTACACTTAGGACTGATTTGACTTGGAGTGATCCATAGGCGATCACATATTTCACTGCTGGGTGCAATTATTGAAATATGGTGACATATAGGTGAGTTCAAATTTCATTGCTGGGGGACAATTTATGATGTACAATAAAAGTTTTTTGTTTCTTACTTTTTTCCTGAAATGACTAGAAAAAATAGTACAGCATATGGGGGGGGGGGGGGCGGTGTTACATATGTATGTGTGTGTGCTGCATGTATTTTTCTGGACAAAACATGCTCAATTTTGAAAAATTTCTAGCCCTACACTACACCTCAGTTTCCAAGAAAGCCAGTTAGTCTGTAGATTAAAAGACAAAAGCTGTGTCACAATTCAGACTTTCATAATTATATGTGTATTAATTTAGACGGCAACAAAATCAATTGCAGTATGTTTGAAATTATGTGTGGTGACCAAATGAAACCATACATAAACACCCTCGTTGAGCTGAGATTTTTTTCTGACACTCTTCATTTAGTAAAAGCTATAACAAATATTGGTTGAACCAAACATCCACAAATCATACCTTATGTTACTCATGTTCTATTGACCAGTGGCGGCTCGTGGTGTAAAATGCTGGTGAGGCGAACGGTCTTGATGTAAATGTAAAACAGTAACACATATGTTATTGAAAAATATATAAATTCGTATAACGTTATAGGAACATATATATATATCAGTGGCGTAGCCGGGGGTCGTGGTTTGCACCCCCTAAGTAGGCGAGACAGTTAGCTTTTTCTAAGCACGTTTTATAGATAATTTCCCTATTTAAATTCATTGATTTTTACATAACTTACAATGTAATACAAATAAATTACATTGATACATAATATCAATGCAATTTCTTGATAATAGAACAGAAAGTAAAGCAAAGCAGCCAAAGAAGTTGCTTTATTAACTTTTTATTAAAACAACTATAATTTATTGCATTTTCTTCATTTTATTAAATTAGCTTCGTTTTGTATTAATGTCCAAGATGTGCGTACGTACCAATAGAAAAATATTTGTCGAAGCGCCCCCCCCCGAAATTGTTACATGTACTTATACACAGTTATACAGCATAAACGCAGAAACCCCTCCCCCCACCCTCAAAAAGTTTCATGTCAAAGGCAGTATCACCCATCGGATATCTTTGAAGTCCTGGGTTCGAGTCGGCTGAATCATTAAAATCCACTGAGATTCGGAAGTCTCGTTAAGCCATTGGTCTCGGTTAGGCGCCTTGTTATAAACAGCTGTAAACCCCATCACTTAGGGCTCCATCCCATGCCATTTTAGCCCTTATACACAAATATTATTCAACAGTAATGGAATAAAATTATAGAAATATATGAAACACGGCGTGGGGAGTCTTTCTTCACGAAAAAATCCAAAAATTTTAGAGGAAAAATGTGCATATACCACTATATATATATGTGTGTGTGTGTGTGTGTGTGTAATATACGCTACTTTTGCAACAATATTTTTATGAAAACAATTATTCAATAATTTTACAACAAAGAAAGAAATATTTCACCTGTATTCTTTTATGTAATACACTTGAGCGAAAATACGCAATTTGTGCGGTTTCTTTAGCTAGTCAATGCGTCACTCACATCCCAACGCCAGTCGGAGATCCACTTCTTAAAAAATTCAAAGTAAATCATTTGAATAGAAATTGTTTTCTTACGAAATGTTTCTTGAGCTTGAATAAAAGTCACAGTTCGATTGGCATATTAGTGAAGGTGCATTTAGCACGGGTCATAAACTGAAGTCCAGGCTCGTGATAATTATTAGCTTCGTTTTGTATTAATGTCCAGGAGAAGTCAAGGAAGCACATTTCTATATAAAAAAAAGTATTAGGTAATTTAAACCTGGAATTAAAAACAGAGGAATGCGATATTAATTTGCTTTGGTCTCGAACAGAATGCTTTCAGTTTATGTTTTATAAATAAGTTCAATTCTGCGATCCTTTTTGGCTGCAAATTTGTCTATGATCAGATCATAAAATGGTTGAGTGGACATTAGATGGTTCAGCAATTCTTTCTCGATTGAAATTTTAGCGAGTGAAGACAAACGATCTTGTGCCGTTGTATTACGGAGGTAAGTCTTAATTCTCTTCAAACAAGAAAAACTCCTTTCAGCAGAAGAACTTGTTGATGCCAGTGTCAATACAAGAGAAAATAATTTGTAGGCTTCTGGTAACACATCTTTCAGCTCGTTTTCTTTCATTGTTTTCAAGGTTTTCTGAACACCGAGTTCCCTGAAGTTGTGATCATTATATAAAAAATCTAATTCGTTTTTTAGTCGTTGTGTGTCTGTAAAAATGTTTGGATAAATTTTTTGAGAGTGTTAAGGGCACTGGATGGAAATGACTCTGAATAACTATGGTATTTTGAGCTGTCAACTAGCTGCAGAAACTCGAGCTTTCCCATATCTTCAAATCTGGTATTTATTTGGATTATTATGCTGTCAACGATTTCGTAAAACAAAATTTTGTAATAGTTTTCCACTTCTTCTTCAGTCAAATGTTTCTTTTGGCGACATTTAGGACCTCCACTCAAACTAATTGCTTCACTGAAATGTTTCAAGTAAGTGGTTACATTCCTTTTCTTATTTATTCGTTCGCAACATTGTTTAATTTGTCTTTGGCAATAACTGATATCTAAAGTCTTTTTTTGTAAAACATCAAATAATACATCCGTAATTCCAAAAATGTCATCAAAAATCAGTGATAAAAAAGCAAATTCAAAATTAGTGAAATTTTTCAAATATCCTATGGCTCCGTTGATTGATTCTGCCGTTGATTCCGGGTCATTCATTATGTTTTCAAACACATTCTTTAGTTTGCCCCATTCGCTTACAATTAAACGCAAAATGTGTGAAAGTGATGCCCAACGTGTTTCCGCTATTTGAGGAATCCGTTTCCCAACAACTGAATCTGCTACGTGGGTTCTCTTGGCAGATTTATGAAAAAATGAGGGCATGCTGGATACAGTTGCGAAATATATGCGACAATTTACAATACTTTTGCACCCCTGTTGTAGGACAAGGTTAAGGCGGTGGGCGAAACAGTGGGTAAACAAAGCTTGCGGGGCTTCTACCTTGACTCTTTTCTGCAGACCGCTCAACTCTCCAGCCATAACGCTTGCACCATCATAACACTGGCCTACTAACTTTGATTTAAAATCAAACTCCTCCAAAACCGATGCTAGCAGATCATACAGTGCCACAGCAGTCCTGTCAGTGCTGATATCATAAAAACCAAGGAAGCGCTCAACTACTTCACAATTTGAGTCCAATATGTATCTGACAATTATTGAACACTGTGATTTTTGAGTAATATCAGTTGTATCATCAACTTGCACTGAAAAAAATTTTGACTCATTAATTTCGCTTTTAACACATTCGTTTATATATTCATGAATACACTCCAGTAAATCATTATGTATCGTTTTAGATTGTCCAGAAAATAAGCTTCGTATTTCTTCAAAATGTGCTTTTAATTCTGGGGTGCTCCTACGAAGTAACAAATGGAACATCTCCTTGAAATTACCTTTATTTAATGAGGAAATAGATTCATCATGTCCTCGAAAAGGCAGTTCTTGCTTGCTTAGAACGACAACTAAATCGATTATATGTTCCATAAAAAGCCTATTTAGTCTGACCTTTTCATTAAACTTAGCTTTATGAAGCATATCAGAAATAGTGTTTATATTTTTTTCCATCCGTTTCAGACCTACGTGATTAGTTATATGCTCTTTAGAGCTTTCGTGCAATTTTGCACTACGAGAAAAGTTTTTCAGATCAAAATAACCCGTTGTATTCCACACATTTTTCTTATTGCTCAAAAGTAAACATGGCCAGCAAAAGAGAGTTTGCTTGTAATAGCTACCAGAAAGCCAGGGGAAAATCTCGTACCATGATTTATTGAAAGACCTAAGAAACGATTTGCCGCACTTATCTTTAGATATTGAACTTATTACAGGTGTCGGTCTTCCAGATATGAGAACATCCCTTTTATTATAATCTTTCCAATGTTTAAAAGGAATTTCTTCCAGAACACAAATCACGTCGTTTATTGGGCCATTCATATTTTCCAACCCAAATCAAAATATGCTGTTTAGTAACAATAACAAAATAAAAAAGAAGAAAAACTCAACATTACTATGAACTAGCCAACACCCGCAAAAGAGAGGATTGAAAACACACTACAAAAAGTTAGACTCAAATATACTCTGACGAATAGTTAAAGCTACGTAGAAATCATCCTACTTCAAAGCATATAGAGGCGAACGGCGTCATCGCCTGTAAAACCACTTTTTACCAAGGTCATCTGCTCATTTTCCCGCGCCCATTGGATACACAATCCTTGGGTTCTCCAATAACAGCAGAGATGCGATTCCAGTTTAAGCGAAATGGAGGGTCGCCTCAGAAATTTCCTTTCTCTTACTGGAAGTCCGGCACCTAATTAGGTAGACCTCGGACCGTGGGGGTGGGGGGTTCACTCTGTAGGGCTCTTCTCTGATCCCCAGTTCCCAAAACCGGCTTCTCATCGAGACGATTCAGCCGGTCGCCTCTAAGCGCTTAAAACATGCAGCTGCTTTGCAAAAATAATGATTCATTCCTCTTCTTGAAAGCCTTTTTTAACCTAATTCATGAATCACAATGTAAATTTCAGTGTTTCATTTATCCTGCAAAGTTCTTATATCTTCGTTACTGACCGAAGTTTTTTTTTTCACTTCTCATTCTGCGGAATTTCAGGTGAGGCGGCGCCTCACTTGCCTCATCTGACGGGCCGCCACTGCTATTGACCCTGGAGAATTGTGTTGTTCAAGCTCACAACCTTTAAAGCAAATTTGTGAGAGTGAAAGGAATCGTGGTGAAACAAGTCTCATGACGCTTTAACAAAACGTTTTGTACCCAACATCAACTGAACAACAAAATGTTGCACCTGCATTAAACCTTTTTCATGAAAGTTATGTAGCTTTTGAGGTAAATAGTAAAAAGCTAAAAAGTGAAGGCACAGGCCTGAATGAAATTATTTCTTCTGTCGGATAGATTGAGAAACGATTTTCCTGAAGAAATATTATACATGGTAGGGATTAAAATCTTTCATAATTTCACTGTACACCACGTAACCTCTCCGTTCAGAAAACTTGAGTTTCCTGAACGGAGAGGTTACGTGGTGTACAGTGAAAATATAAAAGATTTATGAATAAACGTATTTTATTCTAAAATGCTGTGGATAATAAATGTTAAGCATTCACATCAAAGCATGCATAGTCTGAATAAATTTTGCGAACCTATTTAAAATTCATCAGATTACAAAGTGGTATTTTTGTGTTTTTTCAGCACCTGGCTCAGTGCATCTGTTCATTTAAGTGACTTAAATGCCTTGCAGAAGTATGCTTTAAATCTTGTAACCAAAGAGAGACATGTTGTCTAAAGAGACTAACTTCACTCTTAAATTCACTGACAGTACAAAACATTTTAAAATACCTACACTGTTCTGTGAAGCTTTCAATACATGTGGTAAAGTAACAAAGGCTGCATTTTCTACTTTAAATCTGTATTGCTGGTTATGTAGCCCATAAGGTAAGCCAACACATAAAATGTTCTCAGTGCAAACTAATGTTAGCATGTGATAGAAATTTTTAACTTGAAAGCTCAAATCAGGAGGTTTGTCAGTACATACAGCTTACTGAAAGTTTACTAAAATGTCTCCAATAATTCAAAGTGAATATTGTAACACATTCCATTTAGAATTTTTCAGCAATTAATTAAAAAAATTAAACAAATGTAAGTCTGCTTCATAGATAAATTAAATTTAAGTCTGCTTCAAAGTTTTTGCTTATAAGCAAAACCTTTGAAGAAGACTTTGAAGCAAGGAAGTTTAAAGCAATTAATTGCTCAGTTGGCCTTCAAAAAATTAAATTTTGTTGATGTACTTCCAAGGGGAAAATGTAGTTGTGGAGCTGACTGTGCAGTGTTCATAAAAGCAAATGCCTTTTTGTTGTAACTACCTCATGCTTTTATGAATAACTGCGGTAAGATATGGAATGACAGGCAGAACCCAACGCCCAACGAGAAGCAAAAGTAAACTATCAACCTTGAATTCTTTGTAGATAATAGCTAATCCTGTGCCGGGTGCATTCTGATGTGTTTGTTTCAGTTGTCTGAAAATTAATTTTACAGTGTGATACTAAATTTACACCTGCTTGGGTGTAAATGTGTATGTCCGCAAATAAACATTTGATCTGTAGTATAGAAATTTCAATGAAAGCATTGTCATTCTGCAGTATTTTTGGCAAATTTATAAGCTAAAATTATTGCAGCATGAAAGTGCTTCAGTAAAAAAAAAAATGTAAGGTTTGCAAAGAAGCTGCCTAAAATTGGTACAGTGGGAATTTTTATTTAATATGTTCTCTTTTTATATATACATATTAACTTTGTGTGCAGTTTGTGAACAGTATGTGTTCGGTTTGAGGTAATTTAAAAGTAACTGAAATTGGCAATCTCAGCGGTCCGCTCTCCCTCTAGCGGCAAAAGGACGAATTACTGTAGTACGGGTAACGTTTTTGGCTCAATGCTTGGCTGTTGGTAGATCGCTCATTACGTTCAGTTGTCATAGTTTGGTGTATTTTTGCATTCATTCTGGAATTAGAGAGTTGTATAATGGAGAATTCCGTGAAGAAGAACAAATCACATTGTTGTGTCCCGCAATGTCGTTCCCAAGGTTTCGGCTATGTTTTTCACAAATTAGTACAAAACGTTTGTGCCTTGCGTTTGAAATCCTTCCAGTGAAATGCTACTAACCTAGTAACGTCTTTGAATGAATAATCAACAATGCAGCATGTTTTTACTGCATAGTATTAATTAAAAAATCCGCATTTCTACATAATCTTGAAAACAAATAATTGCTGTTATCCATATAAATTTAAACTTCATTATGGAACAAGATTTGCAATGTTCTGTCAACAGTCATCGGTTCAAAAACGCCGAATCCAATGATGATCAACAATTACCAATTCACAAACACTTTTAGGAACAGAATGTTCAAAAATTACAAATGTTATTGTTGACAGTATTGAAATGGGTCCTGGGAAACGTCAAGTGAAACGAAATGTCAGCTTTTAATAGTAATCCGGATTAGAACACCCCTGTCGGTATTACTATATCACTTGCCTGAAAATGTAAAAATAAAAATTACCTGTTACAGTAAAGCATTACTGCTACACAGTGCTTACAGGTTTCACTTCTGCCCGCTTTACAAGAGCACTCAAATGACTTTATAGAAATTTCACTGTTACTTGTATCTAAAACACCGTTGATGGAGTGAGGCGACGACGTTATTGTCGTGGACTGAATGCAGTACGAAACTATGAGAATTTTTCTTCCATCTTCCTTCTTAATTCCACAAGAAATTATATGGCCTACATTAACAATCACTTCCCCTTCTTTAATGCATCTTGAATTTTTGGGAGCGTCCACAAATTTTATTATTTCAAGGATTGAAAGCGACAAACCAGCCATTCTAACATTCGACTTTATGAAAACACATGCGACGTTACCCGTACTAGAGAAGTTTGTTTACGTTTGCGCAGCGCCCATTATAGTTCGCTGAGGTTCCCAATTGTGAGCTTAGTGATGTGTGCAAAATATGTAGGTAAAACAAGAAAACTTTTTGGTTGCCATATTCTGTGTATGTATATAAAACTCTTGCAGTGGGTGTGATTCCAAATACTATGTTTTTATCTTCAATGTGATTTATTCTTTTCAAGAGCTGCTAAAAACTGTACTTACAATCTGTGAAAAAAAACAGTGCTCAACAAGTATCATAAATGCTAATTTTTTGGCATGCACAAACATTTTTAAACTACAAACGCCAAGAGTGGTTGTTTAAAAGATAATAGCAGAGCAAGAAAACTTAGACCATTTTATTTAAACAAAACGAGGAATTTGAAGGCATTAGAATTTCTTTTGTGCCCAGATTATGTGTTATAGCATACTTTGTAATGCATATTATATTTCTGTGGAAATTTTTTAGAGAATGAAGGAGATAATTAGGAAAGTTAGGTATTTAGAAGGTTGTTATATACATAGCTTCTCCAGTTTTGCTTACTGTATATCAATTTATGCTACCATGTGGTATAAATCTTGCAACATTAAAACCTTTTTTTCCTTAAGTGCAGTTCACCTGTAATGGTTCAAAAATTGCTTACACATGTGCATGTTCCAATGTATAATAATACCTGCACAGTTATACCAACATATTATAAATGGCTTACAGGCATTTCCATACAAAAGCCACATGCAGTTTGTAATCAAGCAATTTTGTAATCTAACATTGCTTGTATGTACCAAGCATTATTTTTGACAATATTGCCATATCTCAGCACATTAGTGTAGCTTTGTTCAATTAATATTGTGAGGCAAAAGTAATCATCCCACTTAAAATGAGATTTTTTTATCATAAATAAAGTAGAAGCTCATTGAATTCATTGCAGGCTGCTATATGTCACAGGCTTGTGCAGCAGTTGTTGAAATTTGTTTATATCAAAAACCATTCCTCAATTGCACAGGGACAAAGAAATGAGATCTCTTCATTTATCAGCAACAGAACTAGGGGAGAGGCGTGTAGGTGTCTTAGAAAATGCAATTGGAAGTGCAAGAATTTGTGAATACAACTGTTGGATGTCATTTATACATAACAATCAAATTTTCATGAATAAATTAAATACCATTTTTGTTTCTACTGTTTTTTGTTTATTACTTTTGCTCTGCCTTGTATAATGATGGTCATGCATTTCAACAACAGAAACAAAAAAAGTCCTGATATTTGGTTGTGATGTTGATATTATTGTGATGATACCAAATTTATTTAAAGCGTCTTTGTAATTTCTTCGCGACTGAGGTTTTTCTCTAACCAGTAAGCCAAAGTGTTTCCTGTATTTACTTTCATTTAATTGCTCACAGTTGATGTTCTAATTATCTCATTTATTCAAGTCTTGTGTAACTAGAGATATGATTGAATCCTGATTAGGACACAATAGCTCTTTGGATGCATTATTCTATAGCTTACAATGTGTTTGAATAGCTTGTAGCGTGTGCTGTTTTGTACTTTAGCAAAAATCCCTTGCGCCTAATACTTTGGGAATGATTTTTTTGCATGTCTGATCCCTATGGTATTCTTGTTGTGTATCCACGTACCCTTCCCCCTCCTCTTTTTTTTGTCATCTCATTAGAAATTTGGAGGACAAGCTTTCAAGAGGATAGACACATATACTTACTGTGGAGCACATTGCAGCCAATGAAGAATGTCACCTGGAGAGTGAACTATTGACTATTTGAATTAAATGTTTTGTAGTGGATTTCTATAAGAAAATATCCATTACGAATATTTGTTTTAATGGTCTGAATTGCACCAATAAGCAAATCTGAAGTTCAAGCAACAAATACTTTGTGGGTAAGCTTATTTTTCTTTTATTTTTTAATTACATTTTCAAAGAAATTCTTCACGTTCTAATTTGCTCATTTATTCACTTTTGTCTTGTATAACTAGAGATGCAACTGAACCCCCGATTAGAATGTAAAAATTCAGATATATTTTTCCACAATTTGCGATATAATTAGTATGAAAGGCAACTTGCTTCTAGGCATTTTGGCGACAAAAATGGGGTAAAAAACTTTATTGCAGCTGAGATGAAAATATAACAGCATAAAATTTATGAGTATACATGTTGTGCCAATTACTTTAGTGAAAACTTTATTACTTAACTAAGAAGATGAAACAGGCTATTAGAAGCAACAGCCAGCACAAGTTAAAATTTGGACAATCAGATTTTGGTACTGAAGATGTTACATGTAGAACAATAAACCAAAGCAGATTTAGTACCATAATCTGAAGAAAATATGAACTATTTTCCCCATGCACCCGAGACTAATTTCTGTGACCATAAAAAATAGGTTACATGTGAATTAGCCTATGGGCTGCTATTAGCAATGTTCTCCATCCTTAACCAAAAATTAATCTCTCTGATATGTTGAATAACCATAACTTGTTTGATCAGATTTCCCAGTAATGAGTTATTTTTGCAAATTCCCTGTTCTTGAGCACATGCTTCGTTAGCAACTAACTCCATAATTTGTCCTTGACGAATTTTTTGTTTAGTAATAAATAAATGTAATGTAAAATATAAATTTGTCTTAAATTGCATACATATATGTATTTGGCTGCAGTATGCACGTTTCAGAAGTCAAGTTAAATTTTTTTATCATTTATGCATTACTGTTTCATTTACTACTTAAAACCCATTAACTTATTACATATGTATGTGTTTTTATGACAGTGATATGTACTAGAAGTACGTAATATTTTTGAATGCAGATGTAGATTTATTTTTAAAAAGGTGTTTAAGTAGGCATATTTTAGCTGTTCTCGTAAAGCTGGGTTTACCAGGGCATTTTATCAACTCAGATTTTCCACTCTATCGCCACAAACTTGTGAATCCTATTTCCCCAATCTAATAAAAGTGTATATTTTCTTCCTATATTTGTTTTTACAATGGTTCTCTTGAGTTTCGCAAAAGCTGCAGCCAAGATCTGTTACCGATCGTTTTGTCAACAAAGCGCGATATAAACAAACGCAATGATCCTCGCGTAGTGTTGTCTTATCAAATTGAATGAGTGCTTACTAGCGAATATTGCAGAAGAAACAACATTAAAAAAATGCAATATTGTTCGCAAAATTCAGATGACAATTAAACATGAAAGACCAGCATGAAACTTCTCTTCCGTAGAGAAGCAATGGCTGCGACAACGCTGGACTGAAAGGATCCTTTTCGTGACGTTACGAAACCTATACTTGGGCGCGGTGAGGAACGAAGTGACTGACGTGATCTAGACGGCCCCGGTGATACCCCTTACTAAATTTGTAATCGTGAGATTTTGGTTTGGCTTCTTTTCAGTTAGCGTGTCTTACACAAGGAGGTTAGAATAAAACTTCTGGAGATGCCCTGGTCTCTTAACCGTGAAGCCGCAATGTGTGGAAATTTCCCATTGTTTACGTGATGCCTATGTAATTTCATCTGTTTGTATTTCATAATTGCGTGGTTTTGTGTTGCAAACACCGTGTTAATATCAAACCGGAATGAATTATACTTCTTACACGAGTGAAATTTACAATTTTAACGTTATGTTCGTTTAGAATTCGCACCAATGTTTGTGTATTTCAATTTGAAATAAAAATGAGAAGGAGCCTCAAAATAATTAAAGACTTTTATAAATTCAGCATTTCCTTACACATTGGCAACAAGTTACGATGCGAAATTGGAATTATTTGCGACGAAAGAAGGTGATTCGACCAACACAAAATGCATTGCAACGGCCTGGAAAACCATCAGCTTTCCAACATTTTGCCGGCCGTCGCTCGTGGTTATAGGCTTCACGCAAAGTGGAACTGCTTCATTAACAAGGGCATCTCCAGATATCTTATTCTAACCTCCTCGGTCTTATACAGCATTTACGCACTTTCCCAGAGTATCACAATTATTATGAGGAAACTTATGAAATGAAAGTGTCTGCGGTCCAGTTGTTTGTCCATTTACAAAATTTGTTTAGCTCATTAAATCTGACTTTATTATTTGCTGAAATACTTTACAATACATACATACTATTTATAAAAACAAAAATAATAAATCTCACTGGTTATATATATATATAAAAAAAGGATGTAATTGATATAAACACGCAAACGTCCTTAGTAAACAAGGAGATGTAACAGAGTTTTGCCGTACAACACTGAACTTCAAATGTCGTACGGTTAACTTACAGTTTTCTAGTCTTCACTGGTGGGGATAGTTAGATTCACAGCCTGTTGCCAGATGCTTGTTGTAAACATGAGAATAAAGCCAATAAAAACCACGTACAGAATAAAATACCATGTTATTTAATGACAATAATAAATTCAAAGCACAACAGAATTTTCTGCCCAGCTAGACATCAATCATGAGGATGTAGCAGACATGTGACTCTCAGCATGACAACGAGCCTTAGTAACGTAAGTGAAGGACATCCAGCCCCGTTGATATGATGGCGTGTTACTTTGAAACTTTGACTTTCGAGTACAAAATGCGGTATTTGGAAGAAAAAAATAAAGAGATTGAAGGAGAAGATCCTAATGGGCTGAATGCAAGTATCTTCAAAGGTGATGACAAAAGTTTTCCAAAAGCGCAAATAGTAAATATTTTCGATTACTTCGTCTTTGGTCGAAGTGCCATTACCGCAGAACAGTTCGAGGCATATAAAAGTTTCGAAGCATATAACAATTTCTCGTCATCGGTATTCTTTTACAGGATAATTTAGTACGATCACAAATTCGTGAGTAATCAGTAATTTCTACACAAAATAGGTGCTGCCTCAATAAGTAAGGTTTCTTCCCTCTCAGGTGCGGAGACCTGAGTAAAAAAGATAGGTTTTCTTTCTTTCCAGGAATCGCTGATTTTGGATAAAACTCCCCCTTGAAAGGTTCTATGCCTTTTTGAGAGTTTAATTCTTCAACAAAAAGGGTCTTTCTAAGCTCTAGGAAGCGATTTCCAAACCTTAGAAAAATGAGCAAAATCAATTTTTTTCGTAAAATTGTAGGGAAAAAACGAAATAATTTTGCTAGGGTTTGTACCCTATAATCTATTTATCCGTAAATAAATTTAGCAGCATAACACCGGCTTATAAACAGACCTAGACACCAAAAATGCTTTTATTTGGACAATAATTTTAGCCATTATTTGCCTTTTTCCGCAAAAGTGTGCTTCAGCTCCAGGTAAAAATCCAGGTGTGCTAAAAATAAAATCAACGGTAGTTTGGGAGGAAATATTATATAGAACAAAGTAGTAAACTAAAACACCCCAACACTGATAGCCAAATAACCTTAAAAGTGAAAAGCCGAAAACTCGCAAAAGAAAGTGAGTCAGGGGAACGGTGTGCTCGAGATCTAAAAAATACAGAAGAGCCAGAGATTTGATTCTGACTAAAAGTCAGGTTTGGTAACAAATTAATTTTTAGCCCTATAAATAGTTTCAACACCCCCTAAATCAACCAGGAACCTTCTGAAAAGGAGTCCCTGAAAAAAAAAGTGAACAGAAGTGCCGATTGGGGACCGAAGCGTATATTTAAGAAATATTTTGACTACGAGAAAACTCTAAAAGGTGTTCTATAAGAAAATATCCAGTAGCAAAAAAACCTACGCAAAATACAGCCAACAGCTTTTAAATTCGTCTTGTAAACTTTGAATCAACGAATGGCATATGGGCGAATTTCTTTGGTACCGTCTTTAGATAAAGACTTACGGTCTTGTTTCCTTCTGGTACCGCAATTCATAATGCTACAAAATCTAAGCATTTTGGCTTCAAATTTTGTAAACACCGACCGCTAATGATTGTACTTTACACACTAAGTGCAGAACAGCCAGCTATGTTTGTACTTCAGGAACTTGCAGGGACTGTTGCCACTTCACTGAAACTTCTCGATCACGTCACGTGCTACATCCGCATTTAATCCTTTCCTGAAGGAGACCACACCCTTTACATCATTCGGACCAATCGCAAGAGAGTGAATCTAATCTGTGTACTATAATGATGCATATCGTGAATTTTGCCTAAATGTAGTAGATATCAGTATTCTAAGTATTTTTTCCGAAGTTGTAGGTAACTTTCCATCATTTTTAGGAACTTCGTCATATTCTGTTGCACCGCGTAGCAAGAAATGAATGGACATCTAACTGGAAGTAACTAAAGACATAATTGAATGCACAATTGTCAACAGCCGAACCGAATGGCAACGTAAAATTCTCGGCTGGTTTAGATCGTTTTTTGTGTAATTTGTGGCGTGAATGTTATCCTTTGTGACACCAGTTAAATCGTGGATCGGAGGTTTATAATAATCCAGTTTTATTAAAGTAGAAATCATTGCGCTATGTTATAGCAGAAGTGATTTATTTTGATTTTCAAGACAAGCATTTTGTTTGTTTGCTTCTTTTATATCCTCAGCAATGGGTGAAGATAGGGACGACAGAGGTACGTTGACCGTTGTTTAAAACGTCGATGCATTTAAAGAATATCTCTTACTTTTTCTTTTAACAAACTGCCATAGTATGTGAACTTCAATTGTGTTTTTAATGCATGTAATTTATGTGGCCGTCTATTATCAAATATTGCTCCTTGAATACTAGGCGCTTCCTCATGGTCAGGCTTGAGTGTTTCTGATCATCATAGCTGACGCAGTGGTTGTGGCCGGCTGTGGGAACTGGACATGACATTGGTAATTGATGTGTTTTGAAACGCGAAAATGCCGCCCCGGTGGCGCTGGCCTCTGATCATTCGTCCGTAAGGGTCCGGGTTCGAATCCCGTCAGGCATGGATGTTGTGTTTGTCTTACGGCACTGGCTCTCTCCCTTCCCTGGAGCCAGTGACCCTAAATTAGGGACAGGCGACTGCTTATAGCCCATCTAGTTGCTCACGGTGGTCGTTAAACCTCCAATCAAAAAAAAAAAAAAAAAAAAAAAAAATGAAACGCGAAATTAAGAATAAGTGTTAAGTAATAACTCAGTTGAACGTAGTAAAAGAGTAGGTATACAGGAACTTGTAGTCATTTGCTGTGAAGAGAGCAACATTTGTATAGTTAACTAATATCTTATTTTGTGGTGGGGCTTCAGTGTGGAGTTGCAATACAACTTTTCCCCCAAGTTTTGATCGGCCTGCTTTTTAACATGCAACCCAAGCATGGAAAGTTTCCTATGTAGAGGATGTTCTAATTTAACTTGCCCAGCAAGGGCGCAGTATGATTTAAAGAGAATCTTGCTGTAGTCAAGTGTAGAAATGTAATATATCTAATTTGGCAATTTTTAATTTGAATTACGCATTCTGTGCAAAATGCTGCAAGAAAAAGAAGTGTTTAGTGTTAAAGCAGTTTCTTCCTGAACATAAACTTGGACTAACTTCTGATGTACTACGCTTTCAAGTAGTCCAAGCATCGCCGTCACGGTGGTGCAATGGTCTAAGCGATGGCATCTAATTATTTGTCCAAGTGGGTACGGGTTCGACTCCCGGTGAGGCATGGATGTTGTGTTTGTCCTATGGTGCTGGCTCTCTCCCTTTTCTAGAACCAGTGACCCTAAATTAGGGATGACTGCTTATAGCCCTCTGAGTTGCTCATGGTGGTCATTAAGCTTCCATTTAAAAAAGTCCCAATTTTGCATGTATAAATCTGTCTTGTTAATACTTAAATACAGATTGCTTACACCCGTCATTAAGGAGCAAAAAGGCAAGCTTTGAATGAATTTCATTTGGGTGCAGATTTTTTTATATGCAGAAATGGCCAACCAGCTCTTGCGATTTTTTTTTTTTTTCATATGTGCCAAATACAGTGTTTGGAACTAGGAATTGAAGTAATTCATTCAGTAGCAGTAGTGTTGGGTCATTATGTACATCCGGGGCTAAGCCACACATGAAAAAAAAAAAAAATTTTCTTTTAAATGATGAAATTCCAAAAGAAAATCAGTATTAGTAACCAGAAGTTCCTAGATTTCTGAATGCAAATGTGAGTCACTACAATAGTTGAGTAACTGGGTAAAATGCATTACTGTCTTCCATATTCATAAGAGCAATGAATACTGCTTGGTAGTAGAGGCAACACCTGCCACTTGCCTTGATGAAGTTTCAGAGAACAGTAATAAATAAGCAGATGTGTGCTGAACTGTGCAAGCGTAAAACTACCTTTTATGGCTGGTTGCCTTTCTATTTTAAGTAGCAATATTGCTTCTGTGCTGTTGGACACTGAGCGACTGCTTTTCGTTTGTGAAGTTAAGCAAGCTAAGCTGTAAAGTTCACTCGTGTAAGTTTAATAGAATGAACAAAGAGACTTTGTTGGAACACCCTTTTAGTTTATTAACAGATGAAGAAAAACCCCTTTAACGACTTAAGCCCACATCAACCAAATTTTTGCTTGGTGCAAAAACAAGGATCGGTCTAGAACTTTTAATGTAGAGTTATAACAAAATATCGCGATTAACTGGAAGCAAAAACAAACTTTTTAATTTTTTTTACAACATTGCATGTAAATAAATAAAATTTTTACTTCATTCTTGGTTAAGTATGATTTAAACAGGTGGCATTTGGAAACCTCATAATCCACTGAAGTTATATTTCACAGTACGGAAGAAGGTTGAGACCAGTTTTAAAAATACTTAGCCCTGGATAAATTTTAGGTCACCCTATACCACTGGTCAACAGAATGGAAGAAATAGTGGCTAGCATTCTGATTATCAGCTCATCAAGTAATTCTGCTAACAGAGTTTAGTAACCAGAAATTAATAACGTGTTATTTATTCAACTTCTCATTTTTAGAAAACAAATATTTAAATAATTTTATTTATTAGCAATCTAGTTCAAACAAAAATTTGCATGAAATGTATGGAAATTATCAGCATAAACAAGAAGTTCTGTTAACAGGGCAAACTAAAAATAAATGTTATTTTTTACTGAACATTTCACTTCTACGAAAACAAATTTTACCACTACATAATTGTACATATTGTCAATCCAATTCAAAAATATATTTGCACGAAATCTACTGAATTACTATATACACTGACATTGGGAAGGCTAGCCGAAATAATTCAGGCACAAAATAAAAAAAATAGCTAATAAGGAACAAATAATGGTAAATGTGTAGTTTAGCGTCCCGAATTATTTCGCTGCAAATGTTGTATTTTGAAAAAGTGATACAGATTTTAAAGTATGCAATTTCATGGCAAATGGTGAAAAAATTTCATGTGTTAAATGCATTTTAAAGATTTTTACTGTAATATTAATATTTACCTGCAAGTACGACGCTGTGAACAGAAGATGTGCCGCCCCGGTGGCGCAGTGGTCTAAGCGGTGGCCTCTGATCGTTCGTCCGAAGGGGTCCGGGTTTGAATCCCGGTGAAGAATGGATGTTGTGTTTGTCTTTCGGCACTGGCTCTGTCCCTTCCCTGGAACCAGTGACCTTAAATTAGGGACGGGCAACTGCTTATAGCCCATTGAGTTGCTCACGGTGGTCGTTAAACCTCAAAGAAAGAAAAAAAACAGAAGATGCGCCGCAGGCCCAACATGACGCTGCAGTCACGTGTCAAGCCTTGCTCCAATTGAAATGAATGTTCGCTCCAGCGGCCAGTTCACGGGGGAAGACTACAACAGTAACCTGGTACATTCTTGTCAGGAAAGAGTTGCATATTGTAATGCTGCACTACAGAATATAGTTTAATTTTTTCTCACTGTTTTTAAAACACATTCTGACAATTTCTTTATTGTTTTGCATATGATTTCACACTAAGTTTAGAGATGCCTTTATTGCTTGTACAGAAGAGTTAAAAGTAGATCTCCAGTTTTCACCAATGGAAGTTAGATGGGAACTCGGAAGTTTTAGTACTGGTTTTAACGGCTTGGATTCGCACCTTATTTGGTATCCCAGTGCACTTTTGGTTAACACCCCCCCCCTTTTTCTTGGGGAGTTTCAGTGTTTTGGGGGCTCTGGAAGTGTTGGTTTTTGTTTTAAGGTGAGTTATTATTATATTTCTTATTTTTTATTCTATTTTTTAATTTAAGTGTTCTTTCGGTTAGCATTTTGCTGTTTTGTAGCAGACTGGATAATGCAGAAATCCACACTATTTTGGTCTTTATAGAGATATGAGAGGTGTTATCTGTGCCACCCTTGATGAAGCCATATATAACAGCTTGCCATAGTTCTATATTCCTTTCTTTTCTCCCTGTGGTTGTCAGATCTCTTCTTTTGATTGCTCCGAATCAGTTTCTCCTGCTTTCAATATTAAAAGGTGATTTCTGTGATATATATATATATATCATCATCATTGTCAACCATTATCAATCCACTGCTGGACGAAGGTCTCCCCAAGTTTCCTCCACAACAGTCTGTCTTGTGCCAGTCTCCTCCATGTCACTCCCGCATACTTTCGAATTTCATCCACCCATCTTCCATGTGGTCTTCTTCTGGGTCTTTTCCTGTCCCTTGGAATCTAATCTAAAATTTCGGCTGTCCATCGATGGTCTGTTCTTCTGGCTGTATGTCCAGCCCATTGCCATTTCAGGGATTTAACTCTGATCATGATGTCTTCCACTCTTGTCATTTTTCGGATCCACGTGTTCCTCTTCTTATCTCTCCTGGTTACACCAAGCATGCACCTCTCCATGCATCTTTGCGTTGTCTGCAGCCTTGGTATGTCTCTTTTAGCTAAGGTCCACGTCTCTGCACCATACGTAAGCACTGGAAGGATGCATTGATCAAACACTTCTTTTAAGACATAATGGCATATTGCTCTTGAAAATTATACTGTTTCTTCCAAAAGCTCTCCAGGCAAGTTTTGTACGCCGATTAATTTCTTCACCAATGTGACCCTCACTTGATATCTGCTGTCCAAGATAAACGTACGTGTCTGTTATCTCCAGCTTTTCTCCATCAATCGATAAATCTTCATTTCTTGTAAAAGCATTGAACATCACTTTTGTCTTCTGAAAGTTCATTTTTAATCCCACTTTACTCTTGTCAGCAAGTTCCTGCATCATACTCTGTAGCTCTGATGGGGTAGTTGCAAAAATGACTATGTCATCAGCAAAACGAAGGTGGGTTAGATAATCTCCATTAATCTTTTATGCCTTTGTTTTCCCAGTTCAGTGATTGAAAGACATTTTCCAATGTGGCATTAAAGAGCTTCGGAGATATGGTGTCACCTTGTCTCACTCCTTTTCCAATTTTTATGTGTGTTGTATTTTCAAATAGCAGAATCTTTGCACTTGCATTTTCATAGATGTTATTAATAATATTAATGTATGCATCTTCAATACCGCACGATTTCAGAGCCATTGCAACTGCTGATGGTTTCACCGAATCAAAGGCTTTTTCATAATCGATAAAAGCCATGCACAATGGAAGTTCATATTCCCTCGCTCTTTCAATTAGTTCTCTCAGTACGTGGATATGATCTATTGTGCTGTAGCCACTCCTGAATCCAGCTTGTTCTCTCGGTTGAGCCATGTCCAGTGTTACCTTCAAGCGGTGTGAAAGAACTTTAGTGAAGATTTTATAAACCACTGATAGGAGGCTGATAGGTCTGTAGTTCCTGAGATCCTCAATGTCACCTTTTTATGTAGCCAGATCATTGTAGCGTTGTTCCAATCCTCAGGAATTTTCCCTTCATTAAGGCATCGAGTGAAAATTTGGGCGAGTACTGTTTCGATTTCTCCACTTGCTTCTTGTATGATGTCTACAGTAATTCCATCTTCTCCTGGAGCTTTTCTCTGCTTCATGTTCTTGATTGCATGTTCTTGATTGCAACTTCTGCTGGAAGGACTGGAAGAACTCTGGTATCTTTCATGATGCCTGGAGTACATGCATCATCCCTTTCATATAATTTGGAGTAGAAATCTTTCACTCTTGTCAAAATTTCGCCTCTATTTCTTGTTACAGAACCATCTTCTTTTCTCAGTGCCATAATCTGTTTTTTTCCCTTGCTGAGATGTCCCTTTGCTATCTTTAGGCTTTGGTTGTTTTCAATTGCTTTCCTTACTAGTTCACAGTTGAATTTCCTTACGTCTTCAGTGATAATTTTTCGTACTGTCTTGCATAGCTCTATATATTCCACTTTGGAAGTCACATCTTCTTTAGTCGTCCTCATCTCTCTTCTTTTTTGCATCAACATTTTGGTTTTTCCTGATAATTTGTTCACATGCAACTTGTTCTTAGACCCAGCTAATTTTGTTGCTGTTTCCATAAGAGCTTTGGTTACTTTTCTGTTAACTTCAGAGATGTCCACTTCTTCCGATGTTAGGCCTTCTAAAGCAGAGAACCTGTTCTTCAGTTCTAACTTCAAGGTATTATGGTGTTTTTTAAGGTTGGTTATGTCAATAGATTTTGTTTGTCTTATGAGCTTGCCGCGTTCAAGTTTAGTGTTGAGGTGCATCTTACATCTCACCAATCTATGGTCACTGCCTGTGTTGAATTTGTTTAGCACACTGCAGTCTTCTATGACGAATTTTTTGTTACACATAATAAAATCAATTTCACTTGTCGTCCCATTTGTATGTCTCCATGTCCATTTCCTGTGTGGCTTTTTCTTGAAAAAGGAGTTCAAGATGAAAAACCCTTCTGCCTCTGCAAACTCAACGAGAGTATTTCCACGCTGGTTTCTGTTGCCGTGACCGAATTTACCTACTGAAGTTTCATTCTGTTGCCGTTGCCCTATTTTTGCATTGAAATCTCCCATAATTATCTTCAAGTGCTGCTTACCTTTATTATTTAGATCACGAATTTCCTCATAAAATTCTTCAATTTCTTCTTCAGCATGACTTGTGGTGGGTGCATAAGTTTGAATAATCTGAGCCTGGTATCTTCTCGATAGTTGGATAACGAGTCGTGCAGCTCTGTCAGAGGAACTTTCAACTTCTACAACTTTATCCTTCAGTTTCTTGTTTATTATAAATCCAACACCACTAGTTCTGCCAGTATCTGTCCCACGATAGTAGAAGAGATGTCCACTTTTCATTTCAATGAGATCTTCTCCTTTTCTCCTTACCTCACTTAGCCCGACGATGTCCCACTTGATCCTTCGTAGTTCCTCTTCCAATTCAAGAAGCCTTGAATCAGAAGATAGGGAGCGTCCGTTATACGTAGCCAAGGTCAGCATCAGATGGCAGCCTAGTCCGGTCCTCCGGGGATTCTTAGCACCCTCTGCCTTCATGTCGCACTGGCCGCTGCCTTGGCCAGGTACATTCCAGCTGCCGGAGACTGAGGGCCAAGATTTAAGTTGTGGAGTCATTTTGGAGGGGTTTGGCCATAACTCACCACGCTGGCCAAGCGGGTTGGTGAGTATGGGATAGCATTTCCTCTAATCCCGATGGTATAGTTATACCGCTATTGGCGGTCGTCAGAGCCCCTTTAGTGGGAACAGGATGTACCACGAGAAGAGGCTGTGATGTTACGCATCACCTGACCTTACATCCCATATATATATATATCATCATCATCATCATCGTCAACCATTATCAATCCACTGCTGGACGAAGGTCTCCCCAAGTTTCCTCCACAACGGTCTGTCTTGTGCCAGTCTCCTCCATGTCACCCCTGCATCCTTTCGAATTTCATCCACCCATTTCCCATGTGGTCTTCTTCTGGGTCTTTTCCTGTCCCTTGGAATCCAATCTAAAATTTCGGCTGTCCATCGATGATCTGTCCTTCTGGCAGTATGTCCAGCCCATTGCCATTTCAGGGATTTAACTCTGATCATGATGTCTTCCACTCTTGTCATCTTTCGGATCCATGAGTTCCTCTTCTTATCTCTCCTGGTTACACCAAGCATGCACCTCTCCATGCTTCTTTGCGTTGTCTGCAGCCTTTGTATGTCTCTTTTAGTTAAGGTCCACGTCTCTGCACCATACGTAAGCACTGGAAGGATGCATTGATCAAACACTTTTCTTTTAAGACATAATGGCATATTGCTCTTGAAAATTATGCTGTTTCTTCCAAAAGCTCTCCAGGCAAGTTTTGTACGCCGATTAATTTCTTCATCAATGTGACCCTCACTTGATATCTGCTGTCCAAGATAAACATACGTGTCTGTTATCTCCAGCTTTTCTCCATCAATCGATAAATCTTCATTTCTTGTAAAAGCATTGAACATCACTTTTGTCTTCTGAAAGTTCATTTTTAATCCCACTTCTTTACTCTTGTCAGCAAGTTCCTGGATCATACTCTGCAGCTCTGATGGGGTAGTTGCAAAAATGACTACGTCATCAGCAAAACGAAGGTGGGTTAGATAATCTCCAATAATCTTTATCCCCTTGTTTTCCCAGCTCAGCGTCTGAAAAACACCCTCCAATGTGGCATTAAAGAGCTTCGGAGATATGGTGTCACCTTGTCTCACTCCCTTTCCAATTTTTACGTGTGTTGTATTTTCAAACAGCCTAATCTTTGCCCTTGCATTTTCATAGATGTTATTAATAATATTAATGTATGCATCTTCAATACCGCAGGTTTTCAGAGCCATTGTAACTGCTGATGGTTTCACCGAATCAAAGGCTTTTTCATAATCGATTAAAGCCATGCACAATGGAAGTTCATATTCCCTCGCTCTTTCAATTAGTTCTCTCAGCACGTGGATATGATCTATTGTGCTGTAGCCACTCCTGAATCCAGCTTGTTCTCTCGGTTGAGCCATGTCCAGTGTTACCTTAAAGCAGTGTGAAAGAACTTTAGTGAAGATTTTATAAACTACTGATAGGAGGCTGATAGGTCTGTAGTTTCAGAGATCCTCAATGTCACCTTTCTTATGTAGCAGGATCATTGTAGCGGTGTTCTAATCCCCAGGAATCTTTCCTTCATTAAAGCATTGAGTGAAAATTTGGGCGAGTACTGTTTCGATTTCTCCACTTGCTTCTTGTATGATGTCTACAGTAATTCCATCTTCTCCTGGAGCTTTTCCTCGTTTCATGTTCTTGATTGCATGTGCAACTTCTGCTGGAAGGACTGGAGGAACTCTGGTACTGGTATCTTTCATGATGTCTGGAGTGCATATATCATCCCTTTCATATAATTTGGAGTAGAAATCTTTCACTCTTGTCAAAATTTCGCCTCTATTTCTTGTTACAGAACCATCTTCTTTTCTCAGTGCCATAATCTGTTTTCTTCCCTTACTGAGATGTCCCTTTGCTATCTTTAGGCTTTGGTTGTTTTCAATTGCTTTCCTCACTAGTTCACAGTTGAATTTTCTTACGTCTTCAGTGATACTTTTTCTTACTGTCTTGCATAGCTCTATGTATCCCACTTTGGAAGTCACATCTTCTTTAGTTTTCCTCATCACTCTTCTTTTTTGCATCAACATTTTGGTTTTTCCTGATAATTTGTTCACATGCAACTTGTTCTTAGACCCAGCTAATTTTGTTGCTGTTTCCATAAGAGCTTTGGTTACTTTTCTGTTAACTTCAGAGATGTCCACTTCTTCCGATGTTAGGCCTTCTAAAGCAGAGAACCTGTTCTTCAGTTCTAACTTCAAGGTATTATGGTGTTTTTTAAGGTTGGTTATGTCAATAGATTTTGTTTGTCTTATGAGCTTGCCACGTTCAAGTTTAGTGTTGAGGTGCATCTTACATCTCACCAATCTATGGTCACTACCTGTGTTGAACTTGTTCAGCACACTGCAGTCTTCTATGACGAATTTTTTGTTACACATAATAAAATCAATTTCACTTGTCGTCCCATTTGGATGTCTACATGTCCATTTCCTGTGTGGCTTTTTCTTGAAGAAGGAGTTCAAGATGAAAAACCCTTCTGCCTCTGCAAACTCAACGAGAGTATTTCCACGCTGGTTTCTGTTGCCGTGACCGAATTATATATATATATATATACACACACACTAAGGTCAGGTGATGCGTAACATCATAGCCTCTCCTTGACAAATGTCAACCCCACCTTCTCGTGGTGCATCCTGTTCCCACTAAAGGTGCTCTGACGACCGCCAATAGCGGTATAACTATACCATCGGGATTAGAGGAAATTCTATCCCACACTCACCAACCCGCTTGACCAGCGTGGTGAGTTATGGCCAAACCCCTCCCAAAATGATTCCACAACTTAAATCTTGGCCCTCAGTCTCCGGCAGCTGGAATGTACCTGGCCAAGGCAGCGGCCAGTGCGACATGAAGGTAGAGGGTGCTAAGAATCCCTGGAGGACCGGACTAGGCTGCCATCTGATGCTGACCTTGGCTACGTATAAGGGACGCTCCCTATCTTCTGATTCAAGGCTTCTTGAATTGGAAGAGGAACTACAAAGGATCAAGTGGGACATCGTGGAGCTAAGTGAGGTAAGGAGAAAAGGAGAAGATCTCATCGAACTGAAAAGTGGACATCTCTTCTACTATCGTGGGACAGATACTGGCAGAACTAGTGGTGTTGGATTTATAATAAACAAGAAACTGAAGGATAAAGTTGTAGAAGTTGAAAGTTCCTCTGACAGAGCTGCACGACTTGTTATCCAACTCTCGAAAAGATACCAGGCTCAGATTATTCAAACTTATGCACCCACCACAAGTCATCCTGAAGAAGAAATTGAAGAATTTTATGAGGAAATTTGTCATCTAAATAATAAAGGTAAATAGCACTTGAAAATAATTATGGGAGATTTCAATGCAAAAATAGGGCAACGGCAACAGAATGAAACTTCAGTAGGTAAATTCGGTTACGGCAACAGAAACCAGTGTGGAAATACTCTCGTTGAGTTTGCAGAGGCAGAAGGGTTTTTCATCTTGAACTCCTTCTTCAAGAAGAAGCTACACAGGAAATGGACATGGAGACATCCAAATGGGACAACAAGTGAAATTGATTTTATTATGTGTAACAAAAAATTCGTCATAGAAAACTGCAGTGTGCTAAACAAGTTCAACACAGGCAGTGACCATAGATTGGTGAGATGTAAGATGCACCTCAACACTAAACTTGAACGTGGCAAGCTCATAAGACAAACAAAATCTATTGACATAACCAACCTTAAAAAACACCATAATACCTTGAAGTTGGAACTGAAGAACAGGTTCTCTGCTTTAGAAGGCCTAACATCGGAAGAAGTGGGCATCTCTGAAGTTAACAGAAAAGTAACCAAAGCTCTTATGGAAACAGCAACAAAATTAGCTGGGTCTAAGAACAAGTTGTATGTAAACAAATTATCAGGAAAAACCAAAATGTTGATGTAAAAAAGAAGAGAGATGAAGACAACTAAAGAAGATGTGACTTCCAAAGTGGGATATATAGAGCTATGCAAGACAGTAGGAAAAAAGTATCACTGAAGACGTAAGAAAATTCAACTGTGAACTAGTGAGGAAAGCAATTGAAAACAAACAAAGCCTAAAGATAGCAAAGGGACATCTCAGTAAGGGAAGAAAACAGATTATGGCACTGAGAAAAGAAGATGGTTCTGTAACAAGAAATAGAGGCGAAATTTTGACAAGAATGAAAGATTTCTACTCCAAATTATATGAAAGGGATGATACATGCACTCCAGACATCATGAAAGATACCAGTACCAGAGTTTCTCCGGTCCTTCCAGCAGAAGTTGCACATGCAATCAAGAACATGAAGCGGGGAAAAGCTCCAGGAGAAGATGGAATTACTGTAGACATCATACAAGAAGCAAGTGGAGAAATCGAAACAGTACTCGCCCAAATTTTCAGTCGATGCCTTAATGAAGGAAAGATTCCTGAGGATTGGAACATCGCTACAATGATCCTGCTACATAAGAAAGGTGACATTGAGGATCTCGGAAACTACAGACCTATCAGCCTCCTATCAGTAGTTTATAAAATCTTCACTAAAGTTCTTTCACACCGCTTGAAGGTAACACTGGACATGGCTCAACTGAGAGAACAAGCTGGATTCAGGAGTGGCTACAGCACAATAGATCATATCCACGTACTGAGAGAACTAATTGAAAGAGCGAGGGAATATGAACTTCCATTGTGCATGGCTTTTATTGATTTATGAAAAAGCCTTTGATTCGGTGAAACCATCAGCAGTTACAATGGCTCTGAAAACCTGCGGTATTGAAGATGCATACATTAATATTATTAATAACATCTATGAAAATGCAAGTGCAAAGATTCAGCTGTTTGAAAATACAACACACGTAAAAATTGGAAAGGGAGTGAGACAAGGTGACACCATATCTCCGAAGCTCTTTAATGCCACATTGGAGGGTGTTTTTCAGACGCTGAGCTGGGAAAACAAGGGGATAAAGATTAATGGAGATTATCTAACCCACCTTCGTTTTGCTGATGACATAGTCATTTTTGCAACTACCCCATCAGAGCTGCAGAGTATGATCCAGGAACTGGCTGACAAGAGTAAAGAAGTGGGATTAAAAATGAACTTTCAGAAGACAAAAGTGGTGTTCAGTGCTTTTACGATTGATGGAGAAAAGCTGGAGATAACAGACACGTACGTTTATCTTGGACAGCAGATATCAAGTGAGGGTCACATTGATGAAGAAATTAATCGGCGTACAAAACTTGCCTGGAGAGCTTTTGGAAGAAACAGCATAATTTTCAAGAGCAATATGCCATTATGTCTTAAAAGAAAAGTGTTTGATCAATGCATCCTTCCAGTGCTTACGTATGGTGCAGAGATGTGGACCTTAACTAAAAGAGACATACAAAGGCTGCAGACAACGCAAAGAAGCATGGAGAGGTGCATGCTTGGTGTAACCAGGAGAGATAAGAAGAGGAACTCATGGATCCGAAAGATGACAAGAGTGGAAGACATCATGATCAGAGTTAAATCCCTGAAATGGCAATGGGCTGGACATACTGCCAGAAGGACAGATCATCGATGGACAGCCGAAATTTTAGATTGGATTCCAAGGGACAGGAAAAGACCCAGAAGAAGACCACATGGGAAATGGGTGGATGAAATTCGAAAGGATGCAGGGGTGACATGGAGGAGACTGGCACAAGACAGACCGTTGTGGAGGAAACTTGGGGAGACCTTCGTCCAGCAGTGGATTGATAATGGTTGACAATGATGATGATGATGATATTCACTAATATGGTGATATATGGGGCATTCCATGTCAAATCGAGTAATGAATTTATCTGACCATCACCAAATTTGGTGAACTTGTTAGGTCTGCTGTGAAAATGAGCTGATGTGAAATTTAGATTTCTAGGACAAAAATTTTCTGAGATATTGGAATCTGAAATTTCCAAAAAACGTAAATTTGCACTTGTTGGTCAATAATAAAATTGCCATAATTCCTGTTCTATAGAAATTAGAAAGTTAATTGAAAAACATATTTTTTCAAGGTCAAATACAAAATTTTGACCTTGAATTCCCCCAAAAAACCAACCCTTTTTTTTTTCAAGATTTTTTTGTTTTTGGAATATCCTCAGTCATTGCTTAGTTCATATACTGAATTTTAAAATGGGGTTATAAATAGCATAGGAGGTATAAATTTTGGTATGTGTGTATATTTGTCCTAGTTCTAGTTCATATTTGAATGGTATCAATATCAAGGAAACATGCATTTTATATTATTTTGAAACTTTACAATTAGATCAACATAGTTTTATAAATGCACAAGTTTCATGCAAGAAATTATTCTTGCATGAAACTTGTGCATTTATAAAACTATGTTGATCTAATTGTAAAGTTTCAAAATATTTTTTGTGATACGAGTAGCACAACTTTGTATAAAAAAAGATTCAGTCTAGCTGCTCGGTCTGTTCATATATTAAATTGACCTGTTGCTAGTCAATAAAATGTTAAAGGGGGATGTTATGTTTTTATTGACATTTAATATCTAACTTAACATTTTATTAACTAGCAAAAGGTTATTTCATAAACAAATTCCTTAAGCTATGGTAAATCTCTGTTCTGCATGTTATTTAAAACTTTATTAAAATTTACTTACCCGACTCCTAAAAGACTGTCAATTGTTGCAGTTCAATTTTATTAAAACACGTGACACCTTTGATATTGTTTAGAAGCTCTTTGATATTACTCTTGATTATATATAGGTTATGGAGAGAGAAAAAATGTTCCCTTTGTTTCTTAATAAAATTTTGTTTTTCATTTGTCCCTGGACAATTGTAACAGTTTCCCAAAAAACATTGAGGCTGAGCAGGATTACATACCATTGCTGCAAGGCAATCTTTGTATGTTTTCAAAGGAGTTTCATTAAATTTAGTCAGTTCACTAACATTTCCTCCTATCAGCATTAACTTCATTCTGATGAATGGAGCACACGCATACAGAGTTTAAGCTGGCTCAAAAAATGCTGTAGCTAAAATGAAGGAAAAAGTTATGGCAAAATGCTAAAGAAATTTAGCCTTGCGCTACAAATTGTAGTAGACGAACTGACGTGACACCGTCAGACCGAGCAATGGATGACGGAATTCTTTTACCCACAAATTAGCGGCAGAATTTTATTTTTCCCCTGGATTACGGGAGTTTAAATTTTTGGAATTTTCAGAACACAATCACCTGTGATATTTAAATATCTGTCGCCATTTTGCGACAGGATGCTCATTTTCTTGCGCGTGTTAGATCATTGCATTTTGCGAAAATAGCGATCGTGGCTTAACCTCTAGAGTGAGTACCATTTCTGCCAGTCAAAACACAGTTTCTTAGGCGGAGATCAGCAAATTTAGAAAAACCAATATTTTTCGTTGGATACTTCTGCATGTTTGTCAAAAAAATATCTTCGTAGTTCTAATTCTGATATCATCAGAAAACTACTGTCCTTTAAACGTGCATACGTTCACCATATTAGATATTTCAGCTAGATAATGCTTACCTTTGCATTTCTATCTTGCTTGACTTTACATTTCCTGCACGTGGTCCGGTTGTCGCTGATGTTATCGTTTCAATCGTCCGTTTCAGGTATAGCTGTTCTTGGCGCTATTCTCGTTTAATGCAGGTTTGCTTCACTAAACTTCAATTAGGTTCCGTGAACACCAACTTTTATCGTTTTCTTTGCTCGAAAATTTTCGCCCAAAACTTTGGGCATCATCACGAGCGTGGCGTGAAAAACTGTACTTACATAATCACATAGTGTGAAACTAGTAGCATTCAGCAACAAGTTTCACACTATGTGATTATGTAAGTACGGTTTTTCAATATCATCTTACAAATTAAATCAGGTTCAAATTGAAATTGTCTTTGTATTAAAACTCAACTGCTTACCTATTCTGTTAATGTCATATTTATGGTATTTTGAAAAAAGTTTCATGACGAAAAGTAATGTAAAAAAAACAACATGCAAACAAGACAGGGTGGCACACTAGGCTTTTAAAAGCTGTAAAGCAAACTCTAAGTGGCGTACTAGCTGGAAAAGGTTTGCCATCCCTGGTATAAACAATCCAGTAATCTTTTAGAACACTGATGAACTCGTTTTTACAAGCAACCAAGTGTTTGATTTTTTGGGTTAGATTTCCAGTTATCAGCGCATCAAGTAAGTTCGTGTATTTGATGAAACTTTGTTTTTATTGAGCCGCTAATCAGTATTAATTTTGTAAAGAAAAGTAAGATTTGTTTCATAGCTAAGTGAAATGTTAAACAATAAATAATTTAATTACCTACTGCTAGTTGCTTTGCCCCATTAATAGGACTAGATACGCTGGTAATTTTCTTCATTTTGTGTGAATTTGTGTTGGAATTGGAATACTTTGTAGCAGTTTTGTAAAGAAAAATATGATTTGTGTTATAGAAATTATGAATGATATGTAATTTAGAGCTAGGAAAATGTTCCAGATACTATCTAAAACCAGGTTAAATGAATTCTAATTTCAAAGAATAGCATAAAATGCTGGAACAAAAGGTAATATAGAGCATATTTGTAGCCATTTTTTTTTCACCCAAACCACTTACTGCTAAATTCTAATTTTGTCTGGCCATTTTTTTTCCCTGTTACTGCTCTCAAAAAATTTTTGATTTTGTTAAAGTACAATTTGTTGAAGTTAAAATTTGCACATATACGACTCAAAGTACATTATTTTCTCCAAATAAACCACTTATGTATGTGTCTTCCGTTTTAATGGTGTAATAAACTTTACAAATGCCAAGCTTTCGCTCTCCAAACAGGAGGCTTTCTCAAGGCAAAACTGAATATGTTAGAATACAAGAAAAACAAGAATAATATAAAAGCAGGTAAATTTTTTCAAAGATGTGGAGCGTGTGTTCGTGGGAGATGTCATGTGCAGTTAATTAATGTCTCATGTTTTTTCATCTTCAGGTTGTGGCGCTTGAAAGAAAAAAATTACATAATTTTGTGAAACATTACAATATTGGAGTTGCAATAAAATCACCCAAAACCAATTTTTCTCAAAATGAGTTCAGCATAATGCGCATAAAAGTTTTGTAGAAATTGAACCTGGTTACATTTTCAGTGACAGCTTTGGTATTTCACTATTTATCTGTGATTCTAAGTTTTTTATTAGCTGTGGCAGACATTGTTTTCAGCATTCAGCATTAAGTTCACTCAAGCCTTTAGGGAATTGCTTGTTGTGTAGGTTACAGGTTGAACAGACCTATATATAGTTTCACTATATTTTAAGTAGGAGTGTTTGGATCATATGCCCTGGAAATGTCCTGGAATTCTGTGATTGGAAAAGTGTATGAAATATGTTTATTCCATCACAAAATATTTTTCAAGTTACTTCGCAAGGTGTCTTTCAGTGATTGTTTTTCAAGGTGTGTTTTATAACAGGCTAAGTTAAGTACCCAACAATTTAAACACTGAAAACAATACCTGCAGAACTGGGTTAACAAAAGAAAAAATATAACAGTACAAAAATAGAAGGCAACAAAGAGATGAAAAATATATTTCTTTTCTTGTACTTTCTAGCATTTTACTGTAAATATGATGTAATGAAGGTGGTACTATTTATGTTCACAGGGCATTCCACTGTGTATATAGTCTTTGTTGTCAATGGCAAAATCACTTTGTGAATTGCATTAAACTTTTGGTTCACTCTTCAGGTTGTAAGAAACATTTCCAGAAACACCAAATGATGCCTACAAGTTTTCCCTAGTTTCTACGCATTTTCAAGTCTTAACTAATGAACAAAAGTAATGCTGGAAAAAAAACAACAAAAAAAACTAGAGATTTTTGTTCTTTACTCACTTGAACATAACACAAAATTATTTAAAAAATGACAGGTATTATTTTTCTAGATTAGATCATTTTCTTCTTACTTTGGACTTTTGGGTCTTCCTTTAAATCGTGACTTAGTTTGGTCTCAACCTGACAGGTGAAAATTATACTAAGAAAAATATAGTACTTTTGAGTTTATAAGCATAGAATATAACTTCAACAAATTGTATTTCTTTAACCAGGATTGATTCAGATATGCTGTCTTTAATACTTTTTTTTTCTTATGCTTTTAAAGTGCAAGTTAGGGATTTCCTTCATCAGGAAGAACTCATAATTTGTTTGTATAGCTGGTAGTTCCCAAAATTTTGATTGAATTCAGTCACTTGCATCTGTATCATCATTGACATTTAAGTGTTCTCACGGTCCTTATAAATCTTTAATTTCTCTCAGGGTGCATAAAAGTCCTAAATGTTTGACAAAAATTCCTAAAGGTACTTAAAAATCTAATTTTTCATAACTGAGTGCATGAAATCTAGAAATTACGATATATTGCCTAGAACTTCTGCTTCTGATTAGCTGTGTTGATATCAACTGAAAGTCTGTGGAAAAGCACAGGATAGTATGAGATAAGTAATTTATTTAAAAAACTGAAGTACCATTGGCTCTGTAAATAACACATATCCAGCAGGTTCTGGATATTTTTTGCTCAAGTCTCATCACCATCTCTTGGAACTGACAATTTGCTTTTGTCTTTCCCCTTTTTGTAGGTATATGCAATAAACAATCATTCAGTTATACCGAGAGAAAATTAAGTGCAAAATTGAGATCTCCACCATATAAATTTGATTGGTTTTGCAATTTAAACTATGAGATGATTAAGTTCAAAATTCAAATCTTGAACTCATAGCTTTAACCAGTTTTATGATTTACACATCCTTTATTGCATATCTGTGATCAGGGCTCGATTTCAACCGGTAGTTATTAGCAAATTGCTAACGAGCAAATCCATTTTGCTAGTGATAAAAAGTGGTTCTAGCAAAAGTTGCTAGTGGAAAAATTTTGAATGTTTTAGTGTGAACTGTAAAGCGTCGCTGCATTGCGCCTGTGGAATATTTTAGACACATACAAAAAGGAACTACCGCCTTCTGGAAAGGAATGTTTCTTGAAAAGTTCAAACATTATAAAAATATTTTGGCACTAGTAGAAATATCTAGTGTATTTCCCTTATCTACTTCTGCTTGTGAGGTTAGGTTCAGTTTCATGAAGAGAATCCAGAGCAATTGGAGGGGCAGGTTTAGACTTACAATGATTGAATGCTCTCATGAGTATTGAGGTTGAAGGTACAGTGTTCTTGAATTTTGTGAATAAAGTTAAATAAAAAAATGTTTTTTAAATATTTGCATTCAAATTAAATTGTTAGAATTAATCTGTCAGGTCATGAAAAGGTGAATTATATCAAAATATTTGTAATCTTTTCAGCATTACAATGTGACAGTTACAGGGGTGAAATCAAAATTTGTCATGATTGACTAACTGAAGGGGACATGTTAAAATTTCTTTTGTATAATGTTAATAAACTTTCACTAATAGATAATGCAATTTGCTAGAAACAAATAAGGCCACTAGCAAGTGTTGCTACTGCTAAAAAAATAAAAAAAAAAAATAGGAAAACTGATTTGACCAGCAGAATTCTCTTTTGAATTTCATAAGTTGAACTTTATTACATCCTCTAACTTAAAATTATATAGAAAAATATTGCAAACCCAATTGGCATACTTCAGTTTGCATAGTTAAGTCGTGTGTAAAAGTATTTAGGCATTTGTCTTTGTTGTGTTTGCAATTGGTAAGGTCTTTAAAAAAAATTGACATGAAGTGCTTAAAATGTCCTTATTTTTGGGGGAGAAAGAGCGAGAACCCTGTTTAAGATAGGAAAATATGATGGGGGGGGGGTCTGCATCCATAATCTTTACCACAAAATTAAGTGTAATTAATCTCCCCTCAGTAGAATATAATATATAAACCATAAAGTAATGATGATTTAAAGAAACTTCAGTCCTTCTGTTCTCATTAATCAAAGCAATGAGTAATACCAGACTTTTAGTGGTATCTTGTTTGAACTGCAAAAGTTAGCATGCCCCCCCCCCCACCTTTAATCATTATGAACCTGATTTTAAAATTTGTCTTAAGTAACCAATTTCTAACTCTGTCTTCAGTTTGTTCTATTTTTTCGTTAGGTCACTTGTTGTTCTGTCTCTTTAGACAAGGAAAGAGAAAGGAGACGTGGGGGAGAAAGGAAAAATCTCGCAGCCGATCCAGAAGTCGAGAAAGAAGACGACGATCTCGCTCAAGAGAAAGAAGGCAGCACAGGTAATAAATACTCTACTTTGGATGCTTAGTTGTTTTTTTATTGTCATAACCAGTTTTTAGAGCAAAGTTGTCTGTGTTGCTCAATGCTCACAGGTTGACAAACAAATCTAGACTAATCAAAGTTGCTGACACAGCTAGATAATTTTTGTATAAATTTATTCTTAAAGAAATTCAGGTACCTGAAATGATGTTACTCATGGCAATTAAGATATAAAGCAGCCTAAAAAAATGTTAGCCAGTAAAGGATGATTAAAATAATGTGTACATTTCTTGAAGAAAATTCCTCAACTTAAATTCATGTCTGCACACCTTTCTGAGAATCTGCGACTGGCCTCGCCACGTTGCGCTTCTCCTGTTCCCGGGCAATACAGTGTGCTGTTAGTTTAAAAATGGCTGAAAAATGGGTGTGTAGTGTTGAGACTTCCTCAGAAACTAGAAATTGTCAAACGCTTGTGTAAAGAAGAAAGTGCAACTAGTATTGCGGCGAAGTACGGTGCAGGCAGACTACAGTTAATAACATTAAGTGAGATGCATGTAAGATTAAAAGTCATGTTTCAAAAGTGCGAACTACCGATGGCAGTGTGAAAGTTAGAAGAACTGTGAAACCAGCAAAACTTCAGCAACTGGATACAGTAATTTATCAGTAGTTTGTTCAAGCCTGCAGTCAGGAGATTCCACTTTTAGGACCTATAATAATAACTAAAGCTATCAACATGAATAAGAAGCTTGATGGTGATCTGTCTTTCAAAGTGAGCATAGGCTGGCTGGGTAAATTTAAGTGTCTTCGCAGTATTCAACACTTAGACATATCAGGTAAAAAACTTCCTTGATTGCAGAGTACCACGAAAAACTTATGAAATAAATAAATAAATAAATGAATAACATTGAGTCAAAGGGCAGGTTTACAACTGCGACAAAACTGGCCTAAATTAGAAGGCACTTCCTGAAAAATCTCAGAGTTTTAAAATGCAATAAGACCGCATCACTGGAGTGGTATGTGTGAATGCAAGTGGAGTCAAAAAGCACCTGGATGAGCCAAGATATACACTGAAGAGCAATTGAATTAGAGATACCTGTCTAGTAACGTGTAGCACTCATTTTTCGCCCTGTGGCAGTGGCGATTTGTCTCGGCATGGACTCGACAAGACACCGGAAGCGTTGGGAAGCCGTACGGATCCACGACCCCTGAACAAGCTCTCACAGTTCACGAAGATTTGATAGAGGTGGGGGGGTCAGAGCCTAGAACATCTCTCTCGATGGCATCCCAGATGTGCTTGATGGGATTTAGGTCACCTGACCTAGCTGGCCAAGGAAGCGAGGTCACGTCGGTGGAGTGTTCATCCAACCATTTGGATACAATTCGGGAGCAATGGCACGGTGCATTGTCTTGTTGCAGGATGAGGTTCCCAGTAGGATGTTAAAAGTGCACAAACGGGAGCAAACGGTCGTCCAAGATATCCCGGTAATGTTGACCTGTGAGGGACGATGACACACATACCTGGGGTTCCATTTCAGTCCACGTAAACAGTCCCCAGACGAGAATGCCACCCCCACCAGCTTGAAGAGTACCCTGCTGGCAAGGAGGATCCATCGCTTCATGTGGTTTGCGCCATACTCTTATCCTGCCATCCGCATGTACCTACGTGAATCTGGACTCGTCAGTCCAGGCAACATTTTCCCAGATGTCTAGGGTCCAGTGGCGATGTTCCCGCGCCCATGCTATTCTTTGCACCCTGTGATGTGCGGTCAGCAGAGGTACCCTCGTGGGACGGTGGCTTCTGTACCCCATAGCGATGAGACGGTTCTGGATGGTGTGGCCGCTTACACATTTTTGTGCACCAGCGTTAAATTGCTGAGTGATTTCTTGCACTGTGGCCCATCTATCCGCTGTTACAATGCGAGCTAGCCGACGATGACCCCTCTCATCCACATGCTGTTGTCCATGGCAGTTGGCCCTGGCAGGGATGGTTTTACCGGATTTGATGTACTCATGGTGCACCCGTGACACAGTGGCTCGTGAAAATCCCAGTGCCTGCACGACTTCCAAGATGGAGTGACCCATTCATCGGGCCCGACAATTTGCCCACGATCAAATGCTCTTAGATCCTTCGTCTTACCCATACTGCGTCCGATTCTTACTGATTCCCGTCTCATCACTCCTTATATTGTCGGATCACTGCATACGTCATGTTGTTTCCGTTTACAGGGCCGCCCACAGCGCCACATTTGCACAACGCCAGCTGTCTCTGATTCAATTGCTCTTAGGTGTATTTCAAGACTGGTTTCATAAAGTGTTTGTTCGAAAAGTAAAGTTATATTTAGCATCAATGGGATTGCCCCAAAAAACAATGTTATTCATGGACAATTTGCCCACTCATCCTTTTTATGAGTTGAAGAGTGATGATGGAAAAATAATGTGCCATTTTTTGTCAGCAAACATGACCCCACTGATTCAGCCTATGGACCAGGGAATTATTGAAAGCATGAAGCATCATTATCGAAAAGACTTTATTTCAGAAGCTTGTTTCTGCTGAGGATGGATTAAGTGTAAAGGAGTTCTGGAAGTCATACACTATTAAGGACACAATTTTTAATGTTGCTGAAGCTTGGTATGATATTCTGGAAGAGACTTTGAAAAAAAGGATGGAATAAACTGTGGCCTGAGGCAGAAAACGGAGAGGCTGACACTGCACATGAATGGGAAGACTGTCAAAGATGACGCTGAAATTTTATAACTGTGTGAAAGTACCCCAGGCAATGAAAAAATTTCAGTGGAAGTAGTCAATGAATGGCGGGGAATGGTCAGAGTTGACGGAGGCTTTGAGCTATTAAATGACGATGAACTCCTACAAAGCGTGGTGACCATGGACAATTGCATATATGAAAATGTTGGGGGAGGCTGCCATCGAGGAATCATAAAAAATAATTAGACACAGTAAAGCTGAAACTGCTTTCTAAGCGCATTGAATGGTTCGAGCAGCAAGAGGAGGCAGACACTACATAGCTATTGCTTCTATGTAAGATCCGTGATACAGTGGCAAAAAAGGCCCATGGAGTAAAATTAAAAAAGAGAGAGAGAGATACTTTTTTAAAATCATAAGTACAATACTGTATTGCATAAATAATTTTGTCACCTTTTATTTATTTTTTTTTTTTGCAGTCTATTGTGAAAAGCTTGAAAATTAAAACACTAGGAAAACAAAATATATTGTATATTTATCGTGTTGTGGCTAGATGGTTTTTTATTTAGTACAGTAGGCTATTTTAAATACTATAATGCAAATCTTTTACAGTACATAATAGTGAGCAAGCTAAGGAGATATAATGTGATCAATTTCCAATTCTAATCTTGATTTTTATCTGTACTATACAATGTAATGTGCTAAAAATGGATCTTTGTTATCGATTCCCAGTATCTGGTGGTGGGAAGTTTCTATTATATATCTATTCTCTCATCCGTCACTGTGACGGTCCCGAGAATGATGAATCATCGAGATTCCACTGTACTTGGAAGTTATACATACGGAGCTTCATCTGAACTGATGTTAAAGTTGTAAAATATGTTACCAAGAAATAATTGTATTGCTGTAAATTAAGTGAAACGGGTGAACAGCATAGAATGAATTTAAAGAAAATGTTTGCAAGATATTGATATACCAGGTACTTATTACACGCAAATGAAAACTGGTTATGTTGTATACTATGGCTGAAAAAGGAACAGTAGAGAGAAGTTACATTCAAAGTTTTATGGAAACCTTTAGGACAATGGTAAGTATACATTGGATGTTTGTAGTTCCAATTATTGAATTCAACCCTTCATTGAATATAAGGTGTATATCTATGCAATTTAAATGACTAAAGAAGGTTTTTTATGTAAGGCTCTTCATTATTACATCTTGGTTAACTTGCAAGTAATCACATATTGCTTTTTGAGTCCCAAATGCATTGTAAAACCAGTTTTTTAGGAGCAGTGTAGGTGTATGGTGTCATTAAAACTGATTTATAAGCTCCGGAAATTTATTACCTAGTAGAAAAGTTAATATTCATGATAGGTTCAACAAAATCTCAGAGTTGTCTCCCAACTGTGAGAATGAATAATTGCATGGGGGAGGGAGGGGGGTCTTATGGTCTCAGAGGTTAGCAGCACCCATGACATTGTCTGGTAGCTAGTTGGGTCATCCCATTTCCTGTCTGTGTAGAGTGCCAGTAGTTAGTTACTGTGCATTTACTAACGTTGCATTTGAAAATGTCAGCAACCAAGCAACGCACAAATATAAAATTTTGTGGGTTTTTTTGTTTTGTTTTGGTTTTTCAAAAATCGTCAGCAGAGACATTAACCAAGCATGGGTGAAATCGCAATAAAGAAATCACAAGTTTATGCATAGGATAAGTGTTTCCTTGATGGTCATGTTAGTGTTGCGATGTTGATCCACTTAGTGGGTGCCCATACACCTCTTCAACTGCCAAAAGACAGTACTGTACATATGCAGCTCTGTGCAACGTGACCAAAGAAAAACTGTAAAGGGAATAGCAGTTGGAAGTGTTCACAGCAATATGTGCAATGATTTCAACATGCATTACATTTGTTGACACTCAGTTTTAGAAATGCTGAATCGTGAAAAACAATACAAATTCCCCTTGCCGAAGACCTAGTAACTATGGCTGGTCAAAACAATTTTCTAAGCAACATAATCACTGGAGATGTTAAACGTTGTTTTTGTTTTTTTCACAATCTACAGACAAAACCTGAATCTTGTGAATATAGTCAAAATACCACCTTAAAAACAGAAACCCAGTTTGGACAAGAGTTTAAAAGAAAAGTAATGCTGGAAGTTTTCTTTGACTCTCAGGGCCTTGCCTGCTATGAATTTATTCCAGAAGGGAAGACTGTGAACAGCCCTTGCGAAACTGCTGAAATTTCTGCTAGCCAATGTGGCTAGTGGAATAAAAATTATACTAGCCAAATGGCAAAATCTACTGGCCATACGAAATTAAAAAAATAATAATTAAGTAACTTCTCTACTTATGTTTCTATGAAATTAAATGGGTGCATGTTTTTTTTTTCTTCCTAATGAGACACACCTCCCCCATTAACTTCATAGAAACAGATGCAGAGCAGTTACTGCATAGGATCATTAGATTGACTGCAAATATTGCATATGCTTTTGTTCCAAAATGATTGATTTTTTGATAATTTATTTTCAGTGCTGTAATATCATTACTCTTACTATCTTAATTTACACATACATAATTTATTTTTGAGAAGCCATTGAATTTAAATGTCTGATTTCTTTTAATAATACAGTGGATCCTGCTTAAGAAGTTTTCGTCGGGACGACGACGAAAACTTCTTAAACGGGAAGTGTCTGATTGGGTTTTGTAAGACTTTAGCGATTAAAAATGTTGCATAGATTAAATTCGGAAATTACATTTTAGTTAATTTTAAAGTAACATAAAAAATTTCACAACTTACCCATTTAAACTTGAATATGAGGATTGAAAGCTACATTTATTATGATACAGGATTACAAAAATACTTATCTAAAACTGTTTGTTTCTTCCTTTTTTCCACTAGATTCACAAAGTACGTATCCATTTCCCTCAAATTTCTCATTATGTCCGCTGGAACATGTTTGTGGCTTTCAATAAAGTGGCGAAAGGTTTCTAATGCTTTACCAGCTTCAGCTGAAGTTAGAATTGGCCTGCACTCATCTTCTTGCGCTTCTGGTTCATCGTCCTCTTGCGTTTTGATGTCGCAAATATCGTCGTTATTTTGCATTTCAAAAGTGGGAACATCTTTGTAAACATTTACGAACTCTTCAAAGGAAGATTTGAAGTTTAGTTGTTGTTTTTTTTGTGATCTTTTCGAAGCTTTATTGTTTTCATGACTGTTTTCTTCATCAGAAAAACTAAGCTCATCAGCGTTGAAACCAGCTTTCCTGAAGCAATTTGTGATCGTTGAAGATGATACCTTTTCCAATGAAGAAACAATAAAATGCATAGCATCTAATAAATTCAATATCAGTGTACATCTGGTGTAACTTGAGTCTGATTCAAGCTTCTGCAGTAGCCAATAAACTAAACGTCTCCTGTAGAATTGTTTCATGGCTTTAATTATTCTTTGGTCCATTGGTTGTAACACTGAAGTCGAATTAGGTGGCAGGAAAACTACTTTTACATTTTCCAGATGATCCATGTTCTTTGGATGGGCTGTGCAATTATCCAAAAATAACAAAACTTTTCTATTTTTTTTTTTAACCATTTTCTTCTGAAACTCCATTAAAAAGTCTTCAAAAATCTGAACTATCATCCATGCGTTTTTGCTATTTCTGCAATTGCATGGAAAAGTTTTCACATTTTTGAAGCACCTCGGATTCTTCGATTTTTCCAATGACCAATAAAGGCAACTTGTCTGTTCCATCCACTTAGCTCCTATCAAAACTGTCAATCTTTCTTTATTTACTTTGACTTCGTGGCTGCTATCTCCTGTGAAAGAGTAGGTCTTGTCAGGAATACGGTTATAAAACAAAGCACACTCGTCAGCGTTGAAAACATCTTCTGCTTCGTATGCTGATAACAGTTCTGGTAAAACATTAGATTTCCAATCGTCCACTTCATTGACGTTAACACTTTTAGATTCTCCACAAACAGTTTTATAAGTCAGTCCTGCTCTTTTCCTAAAACGGTCGATCCGTCCATTGGAGGGATTAAATTCAACATTTAATTTCTTGGAAATATCTTCTGCTTTCTCATGAAGAATTGTCCCATTGATCGGAGTGTCAGCGTTTCTTGCTTGTTTAAACCACACAAGAAGATTTTCTTTGACATCTTCGTATTTACCCATCTTAATCTTTTTAATTTTTAATGAATGGGAAGCATTTGCAAGCACAGTGTCCCGTTTTGCCACTATACCGTTGAGGGTTGTAACTGGTAAATTTAGTTCTTTTGCTATCTGCACCCTAAAAATGCGGGTTTTCATCAACTTGCGTAATGTTTCGTTTCTCAACCACAGATAAAGCTTTTCTTTTGATGCCTTTTTAGACTCCATATTTCTAGCTACGCATTTCAACAATAAAACTAAACGTTTAACTCCATGTATGTAAGGTGCAACATCTGAGCCTATCTCTGACAGAATGACTAACTTTCAGCAAGTGTTTCCTTTCCCAGCCCCAAAGATATGGCGATTGTGATACACAAAGGGCAGACGCAGAAGAAGTGGGGGAAGTAAACGTGACCCCCTGCGTTGACTGTGGGAAGCCGGCAGGGGCTTTGCTTACTACATGTACAGGGAGAACAAAGAAACGTTTCCTCCCAACTTCTTTGACATGTACTTATCTACTGGACGAGTTCCAAAATCGTATGTTTTTACTTAGAAACTTGTGGCACTTACAACTTCTTATGCGGGAAAACTTAAAACATCGTTACTTCTTAAGTGGGAAAAATTAACATTAGCACTATGGGAAAAAAATCGGGACTCTAAAAATGAAACTTCTTAAGTGGGATCCACTGTATTTAAAACAAAGGGACAAAAGCTAGGATATATATAAAGTGGCACTTATAATGTTGATACAGTTCACCACTGATACATACTGTGTCTGATCTTCCCACAATTAAATAGCATTTTGAGGACCAAAATCTTCAACTGAAGTGCCATTGCATCTAATCATCAATGAGTCGTTTAAAGTGTCCCTATTCAGACATGCCCAATTACTGGTTTTTATGAGGTTCATTGCTGATGCTCCACTTCAGTGGGCCAGTGCGTCACTGCCGCCAAAGTGCTCACGCGCTGCGTCGCAGCAAATTTCTTTCTCTCCCGATACTTTCTCATGCCTTCTGCTGCAGGCATTATGGTGTTTATCAAAAGCTGATGAGTTGCTCTTCTGCGTAGACCACGTTCAATGTATTTCTGCTCGGCTTTTCGATGAGTATATGCCGACATTGTAAACTTTTAAATTTTTTTAACTGCGATCAAAAGTTTCGCAACCAATACTGTATTTGATTTCACTTCTAGTGTTTTAAATCGACAGTAGCTTTCATTTGAGACCAATTTCGACATCATAGCGCTTTGCAGTGCCGAGCTATACTAAACAGAAGTTTGCTCAGTGTAGCGCACTTACCACTGTGCGGTAACTCAAGGTTACTAACAAGTCTTTGTTCTTTTGGCTATTGAATGACACTAAGTTGGTTTGGTTCGCCTTGATATTATAGAAATTATTAGATCAAACTCGATGCCCATTTTTTCTTAACACTCAACTTTCTGTACTGGCCACCTAGTACTGGTCTGATTTTAAAGGCGTATTCACGTCCAAAAAACCCTGCCACAACTTCCTTTGTTCCTACGCTGTGGTGAATTTCCGAGATCCAACGCGTGGGACACGCGGTCTCTTAATAGCATCGTTGACGCACAGAGGCCCGACAAGAAACCTGCTTAAACATTGTGATGATACCCCTACAATGTCAACCATTACTCTCCTGGCAGGCGAATTTCTGATGAGCAATCCCCCGATGTAGCGTCTGGAATGAGACACCGCAAGAAACTACATTGGAGACGTGCGTGCCTGAGGATTAGCCGATATTCACGTGTGTCTGACTGGGAATACCGGGTTTGAAGAACATTGCTTGGTGATGCGCGATAGCGATTACATTGCAAGCATTTGCATCATGGTGGTGATGAATCATAGTTTCGTCACTCGAAACACAGTAACATCAATGTTAAATTCACACAGGTTTTTCGCGATGTATCATTACATTGCCGTGTCCTGGGGGGGGGTATCTACTCGCCATCATTGGCTACTATACTTTAAAATTTACTAGCCGTTACGAAATATCTGGTCGCCTTTTGGCCACTGATGACCGACATTCGCGAGGCCTGACGGTGAATAAAGAAATGTACATTGACATCCTCCATCACTTCAGGGTTTCAATCTGAAGGAAACCTCTAGAAAAATGGAATACAAAAACGTGATATCTTCTGCACGACAATGCACCTGCACATTGATCCCTAATGGTCGAACAGTATCTCATAAAGCATTGTGTGATCAGGACGATGATTCATGTGCGTTGAGTACATTGTTAAAAATGCAACAAAGGCACTGAAAGAGGTTTCAAATAATGTGTTCCAGGAATGCTTCACAAACAGCTTAGTGAATGTTGGCCATGCGGTGTAAATAGCGGTAATGTTATTGCTTTCTGTGTAAAATGGAATTTCTTGGAACATTTTAAACTTACCTTGTTATATCTGGGCCTTTTACAAATCTCTTAAGAGAACACGGAGTAAAGAACCAAAAACTTGGCTAAAATGTATGTTATATAATTTGCATTCATAATTTTGTATATAGTGCTAGAGGATTCATGATTAGGAACCAAATCAGAAGAAAATATTAAGTTATTATAAAAAAAAATTACAGTATCACCTTTAGATATAAAGTTCCAAAGGAATTACGTGTTCATAATAGGGAGTGGACAGGAATTTTAACTATAACGCTTTGTTTTTCAGTACCAACTGCATTTGGCTGGCAAACCATAACTCTTCTGATGAGCTATATTTAGCCGCCAAAGTTTTGTTTTTTTTTAAAGTGAAAAACAGCTATTTGTGATGAAAAGGGAAAAGATTCTGAACTGTTGAAGCAAAAAGGATTTGAATATAACTCTTAGCATTTTCAACGATTTAAAAATGTTATTGTAATTGCAGCCCATGGACCGTAGCAAAAAGAAAGTAGTGGTTTATACAAGACTTAAAACAAAAATCACATTCTTCTTTTGCTTTTTCCATCTGACATTTACAATTCCTCCCCCCCTTATTTACTGGGAATCTACTGAATAGTGTACAAGCCATGTATGCTGGCAGTAGAGCATGTGTACGAGTAAATGGTGGTGTATTGAAACGGTTTTCTATTGATGCAGGAGTCAGACTAGGTTATGTAATGTCACTGTGGGGTCATTGCACACAAAAGTCAGATTTTGAATTAATTTTCCACCAACACATCTCCGATTCTTACGATTTTTTTTAATGGGTAGCTACTCCCAACTTATAAAAACCCTGAAAGTTTCAATTTTTTATTTCCGATAGATTAGAAGATATAATTTTTTGAATTTTGGTGCATGGCGGACATATTTTGCGTAAAAACGCAAATATCTCTGTTACTTAGAATGATAATTTATGTATTTCTTTTTATTCTTTCTTAATCTTTACCAAGGAATCTATTGGTGCAATGCATTCGTTTCTACCTGCTTTAGGTTTTGAGTTATGAGCAATGAGAGAGCCTTTCTTCAATGCTTAAAAAGGCAATGTAGTACAACACTTAGAAAGCTGCAGTTATTATTCTTTGCGAAGAAAGGTTTAATCTATCAAGTGAAGAAAAAACAAACAAAAAAAAAAAACCTTGGGCTTTTGCCTGAGCGCCTAGAAATTTTTTTTAAACATGGTGATAGCCAGTGCATTGCCCCGGTGAAAGCGCAATCAACGAAGCACGCTGTGTCGTGGCCACGGCTGTGCGGAGACGTGGTACCGGAAGAAGAACTGTATTCCTTCCGCACGCAAGAAGCGATCCCACCCATCACCCTTGCCGCGAGTATGCGTGTATTGTTGAACTCATGTTTTGTATTGTTGAACTCATGTTTTGAAGGAAAGGAATTCTTTATTTTAAAAAAGCATGATTAGTTCATGAACAATGTTTATATTTTGATGTCTCACAACACTGTGATCAACTTCCATGTCTGATTTTGATTATATTTAATCAAATCGGACAACAGGAGGTTGAGCTTCCATGAAACAAAATTTTTTTTTTCTACAATAACGAATTTGGTGATTAGGTGATTATCATAAAATTTAACTTCTAAAGGTTTTATGGTGTCTGCAATATTTTCCTGCGCTTTGTGTCATCATCTGAATCGTTTCTTAAAATCTATGCAAAACCAAAGTTATTTGGGTAAGGGGTGGGGGGGGGGGGGTTGCTGCCAATGTGTTCGCTCTAGATGAGAGACCAACGATTTTAAGGCATTTCTTCTGTTCTTTTCAGCGGAGAAATTTCTTTTTCTAATTTTGGGGATCATCTTGTATTTTTTTAATCAGCTTTTTTTTTTTTATTCTGGTGAGTACATATGTATGTATCATCATCATCATCATTGTCAACCATTATCAATCCACTGCTAGACGAAGGTCTCCCCAAGTTTCCTCCACAACGGTCTGTCTTGTGCCAGTCTCCTCCATGTCACCCCTGCATACTTTCGAATTTCATCCACCCATCTCCCATGTGGTCTTCTTCTGGGTCTTTTCCTGTCCCTTGGAATCCAATCTAAAATTTCGGCTGTCCATCGATGATCTGTCCTTCTGGCAGTATGTCCAGCCCATTGCCATTTCAGGGATTTAACTCTGATCATGATGTCTTCCACTCTTGTCATTTTTCGGATCCACGAGTTCCTCTTCTTATCTCTCCTGGTTACACCAAGCATGCACCTCTCCATGCTTGTTTTGAGTTGTCTGCAGCCTTTGTATGTCTCTTTTAGTTAAGGTCCACGTCTCTGCACCATACGTAAGCACTGGAAGGATGCATTGATCAAACACTTTTCTTTTAAGACATAATGGCATATTGCTCTTGAAAATTATGCTGTTTCTTCCAAAAGCTCTCCAGGCAAGTTTTGTACGCCGATTAATTTCTTCATCAATGTGACCCTCACTTGATATCTGCTGTCCAAGATAAACGTACGTATCTGTTATCTCCAGCTTTTCTCCATCAATCGATAAATCTTCATTTCTTGTAAAAGCATTGAACATCACTTTTGTCTTCTGAAAGTTCATTTTTAATCCCACTTCTTTACTCTTGTCAGCAAGTTCCTGGATCATACTCTGCAGCTCTGATGGGCTAGTTGCAAAAATGACTACGTCATCACCAAAATGAAGGTGGGTTAGATAATCTCCATTAATCTTTATCCCCTTGTTTTCCCAGCTCAGCGACTGAAAAACACCCTCCAATGTGGCATTAAAGAGCTGAGATATGGTGTCACCTTGTCTCACTCCCTTTCCAATTTTTATGTGTGTTGTATTTTGAAATAGCAGAATCTTTGCACTTGCATTTTCATAGATGTTATTAATAATATTAATGTATGCATCTTCAATACCGCAGGTTTTCAGAGCCATTGTAACTGCTGATGGTTTCACCGAATCAAAGGCTTTTTCATAATCGATAAAAGCCATGCACAATGGAAGTTCATATTCCCTCGCTCTTTCAATTAGTTCTCTCAGCACATGGATATGATCTATTGTGCTGTAGCCACTCCTGAATCCAGCTTGTTCTCTCGGTTGAGCCATGTCCAGTGTTACCTTCAAGTGGTGTGAAAGAACTTTAGTGAAGATTTTATAAACTACTGATAGGAGGCTGATAGGTCTGTAGTTTCCGAGATCCTCAGTGTCACCTTTCTTATGTAGCAGGATCATTGTAGCGGTGTTCCAATCCTCAGGAATCTTTCCTTCATTAAGGCATCGAGTGAAAATTTGGGCGAGTACTGTTTCGATTTCTCCACTTGCTTCTTGTATGATGTCTACAGTAATTCCATCTTCTCCTGGAGCTTTCCCCGGCTTCATGTTCTTGATTGCATGTGCAACTTCTGCTGGAAGGACTGGAGGAACTCTGGTACTGGTATCTTTCATGATGTCTGGAGTGCATGTATCATCCCTTTCATATAATTTGGAGTAGAAATCTTTCACTCTTGTCAAAATTTCGCCTCTATTTCTTGTTACAGAACCATCTTCTTTTCTCAGTGCCATCTGTTTTCTTCCCTTACTGAGATGTCCCTTTGCTATCTTTTAGGCTTTGGTTGTTTTCAATTGCTTTCCTCACTAGTTCACAGTTGAATTTTCTTACGTCTTCAGTGATACTTTTTCGTACTGTCTTGCATAGCTCTATATATTCCACTTTGGAAGTCACATCTTCTTTAGTTGTCCTCATCTCTCTTCTTTTTGCATCAACATTTTCGTTTTTCCTGATAATTTATTTACATGCAACTTGTTCTTAGACCCAGCTAATTTTGTTGCTGTTTCCATAAGAGCTTTGGTTACTTTTCTGTTAACTTCAGAGATGTCCACTTCTTCCGATGTTTGGCCTTCTAAAGCAGAGAACCTGTTCTTCAGTTCCAACTTGAAGGTATTATGGTGTTTTTAAGGTTGGTTATGTCAATAGATTTTGTTTGTCTTATGAGCTTGCCACGTTCAAGTTTAGTGTTGAGGTGCATCTTACATCTCACCAATCTATGGTCACTACCTGTGTTGAACTTGTTTAGCACACTGCAGTCTTCTATGACGAATTTTTTGTTACACATAATAAAATCAATTTCACTTGTCGTCCCATTTGGATGTCTCCATGTCCATTTCCTGTGTGGCTTTTTCTTGAAGAAGGAGTTCAAGATGAAAAACCCTTCTGCCTCTGCAAACTCAACGAGAGTATTTCCACGCTGGTTTCTGTTGCCGTGACCGAATTTACCTACTGAAGTTTCATTCTGTTGCCGTTGCCCTATTTTTGCATTGAAATCTCCCATAATTATTTTCAAGTGCTGCTTACCTTTGTTATTTAGATGACAAATTTCCTCATAAAATTCTTCAATTTCTTCTTCAGGATGACTTGTGGTGGGTGCATAAGTTTGAATAATCTGAGCCTTGTATCTTCTCGATAGTTGGATAACGAGTCGTGCAGCTCTGTCAGAGGAACTTTCAACTTCTACCACTTTATCCTTCAGTTTCTTGTTTATTATAAATCCAACACCACTAGTTCTGCCAGTATCTGTCCCACGATAGTAGAAGAGATGTCCACTTTTCAGTTCGATGAGATCTTCTCCTTTTCTCCTTACCTCACTTAGCCCCACGATGTCCCACTTGATCCTTTGTAGTTCCTCTTCCAATTCAAGAAGCCTTGAATCAGAAGATAGGGAGCGTCCATTGTACGTTGCCAAGGTCAGCATCAGATGGCAGCCTAGTCCGGTCCTCCGGGGATTCTTAGCACCCTCTGCCTTCATGTCGCACTGGCCGCTGCCTTGGCCAGGTACATTCCAGCTGCCGGAGACTGAGGGCCAAGATTTAAGTTGTGGAGTCATTTTGGAGGGGTTTGGCCATAACTCACCACGCTGGCCAAGCGGGTTGGTGAGTGTGGGATAGAATTTCCTCTGATCCCGATGGTATAGTTATACCGCTATTGGCGGTCGTCAGATCCCCTTTAGTGGGAACAGGATGCACCACGAGAAGGCGGGGTTGACATTTGTCAAGGAGAGGCTGTGATGTTACGCATCACCTGACCTTACATCCCATGTATACATGGATAAAAAGTTCCGTCATGCTTTGTTTTCAGATTTATCATGCCGGCGATGAAATGAAGCCTCTCTTTTTTTTAGATGTTTGTAGAGGGTTACTGCAAATGACCTAACGCTCCAGACCTTTTGCGCGCTTTGTCTGATCAACATCCTGTATTTATTGCTCGTCGTAAAGATATCGTTAAGTATAAACTTGCCGCTCTGGTGGTATTTGGTGTGATGCTTGAAGGATCATAAGCGATGGCTTATGATCATTCGTCTAAGATGGGCTCGGATTCTAATCCTGGTGAGGCATGGATGTTGTGTTTGTCTTACGGCGCTGGCTCTCTCTCTTCCCTGGAACCAGTAGCCCAAAATTAGAGATGGGTGACTGCTTTTAGCCCATTGAGTTGTTTACGGTGGTCGTTAAACCTCCAATCAAAAAAAAAAAAAAAGTATAAAACTCGCCATTCACCGCAGGATGAAAAATTATGTTGACAAAAAAGTGTTAGGAGAATTTTATATGTGCACGCAAAATCTCCGATTATTTTGTGTGAAAATAGTCGCTAAATAGTAACACGAGTTCCATACTTGTTTTACATATATTGGTAATCAATAATTGCAATACATTGGGTATTACATTAATGAAAACATACTTGTGCGTTCGAGGTCTGTTAATGTTTCTCATTATTTCTAAATTTATTGGCATGATTAATAAAAAATAACGGAAATGCATTCAATTGCTACCACTCTGACACCGGCATGTGATTAGGAGGCATAACATTTTTCGTTCAGTGTAACCGTGAAACTGTGTTTTCCTATTTTTGGGCGACACCACGAGCAGTTAAACTGTGTTACGGTGCTGTGGTGCGTTTTGTTTCATACGAGCTCTGGAGAGTTTCATGAGCTCCCACCTGACGCGCAATATTTAAATAAGCAACTGAAATAAAAAAATAAAAAAATAAACAAACAGGCAAGATGACAGCTACGAGATATACTCGTTCATTTAAATACCAGATATACCAGAAAATAATCTATAACATTTTTTCTAACCCAACGCTGAGCCTTGCTAACATCATCTGTGATCGTCAGGTATCTGACGTTAAATAAAACACTGTATATATCTCTACCTCGCAATAATAGGCACCGAGATATATATCCCCGATTACTTTATTTCTCAAGCTGTCATTCCTTGGTAATTTTCTCTTATGGCAGGCGTGGACAACTAGACAATTTATTAATTCCTGAAATAGAACTATTTCATGTCTAAAAATTCTGTCGGATATTGCGTGAGCTGTAGATATCATTAATCAATATTCCAAAAACGGTATTCAACATCAATTGCATAATTTATAAGCGTTTAGTATTGTATATTGGTAAGCTATACGAGGAGAAAAAGTTTATATTAGTTCTTCTCATCATTGAATGGCTAAGAATACCAATATATTTTCGACGTCTGTTGCATAATTTATATGCGTTATTTATGTGTAACCTTTTTCACGGTATAGCTCATATTGGTAAGCTGTACGGAGAAAATGGTTTATATTAATTTTCCTCGTCGTCGAATGGCTAAGAATGTGGTGGATAGCATCTGACTATTTGGAGTGAAATGAACCTTTAGTAATATTTTACAGTTATATTATTTGAAATGCCTTTAAACATAACATTAATTCACTATCCTTCCTCCTTCAAGCATCACATCAAATGATCGTGCGATCTGACCAACGCCTGCAATGGTATCTTGATCTGCTGCCCGTCCGAAGGCCAACATCAACTTCCGCTGCCGTTTTGACGCTATTCGCCGTGGCAAAATACGAGCCATGCACCATATTAAAAATTATTTTCTCAGCGCGCACGCGAAAGCCCAAGATTTATTTTTCTTCATTTGTTAGATTAAACTTTTCTTTAAAAACGAAAAACAATTGCGACCTTCTGAGTGCTGCACTACATTGCTTTTTTACATTTTGAAAAAAAGGCTCTGCCGTTGCACTTAACTCAAAAACTAAAGAAGATAGAAATTTGTGCATTGCACCAATCGATTCCTTGGGGGAAATTACGAAGGAGTGGTGATTTTGGTACTTCTTTTGATCCAAACTACGGAAATATTTGTATTTTTACGCGATTAAGGCCCGCCATGCGCCAGAATTCGAAAATTAATATCTTCTAATCTATGGAAAATAAAAAAAATGAAACTTTCGGGATTTTCATACCTTGGGGTGATCTATTCATGAAAAAGAAAAATCGTAAGAATCGGAGATGGTGTGGTGGAAAGCATCTGACGATTTGGCGTGGAATGACCCTGTGGCTGTTTATTATATTTATGGATGGATGCATGTGTGATGCTAATGGACAATATATACTGGTTTATATGTCACCAGCATATGTACAAATTGCTATATGCTGGTGACAGTCCTTGTGGCAGAGAGCAAAAGTTATCATTTGCTGGAATGCCGTCGTTGCACGATATAAGATGAAATTCAAATTTAACGATGAAAATTGACTTTTATTTACACTGAATCAAAAGCTGAAAGTCAAAATCACATCACTAGATCTTTCATGCTGGCTCCCAGCACATCCTCAGGTGAATTCTAAAACAGGTATCGTAAAAATTTGAAAAAGAGTCCACCGTGGAACGTTGGTTTTTTATATACATCGCGTTCAGCTCCCGAATAACTTTAAAAAACGTCACCATACTCTGACTTATGATTGTTGTGTCTTAATTGTTATTGGGTGAGTTCCGAAATAAAGTTCGAGTTATTGGTTTATTTGCTGCTTCTTGTTTGAAATTAACTGCATCCAAGCTGGAGGTATGAATCTGGGTACTTCATCGTTACAACATTTATCAGCGTTATTGACGATGTGTAAACTCTCCGCTAGCAAAGTCGCATTTTTGTTTTTGTAAGAAGAAATAACTCTTCCCTCATTCCACAGAGGGATATGAGCTCCCTGGTTAACTAATCTTGCAAGTGCTGTAGAGTTTGAATGTGTTTTGACACTGTACTTGTGTTCCGCAATACGAAAGTTCAAATTCCTCATGGTGGATCCAATATAAATTCGATCTATGTCAACAGTATCCAGGCCGTGTAAAGGTATTTTGTTATAGAGGTTTAATAGATTATCTTTCACGGAAAGCTTGTGTGGCTTACTCCCATTTTTGTAAGACCACCCATCCGATCTTTTTAGACTGGCTACTAATATCTTACTTAGCCACTTTCAACACAGAGGCAAAACATTATGAGAGTTGTCAAATTCATAAACTTCAAAATCTAGTCCCTGACGAAATACAATCTAGGCATTCCATGTATCAACCAGTTAACCGGTCAGTCCATTCAACCTACGTAAACCTTAGTTCCTTGCAACTTAATGACTTACAAGCTTCAGCATTACAAAGGGGCCCAAAATTCGCTTTTCCCAAGATGCATATTAATTTGTTTAAAACTATTCCTCAAGTTGAAAATATCATCAGTACATTACCTTCTTCTGATCAGGACTCAGTCAGAATCAAGATAGCAAAAGCTATCGCAAACCTAAAACAAAGAAGTACAACAAGGAACAATTTCAACTCAAGAACTTGAAAAATCAACCTGACATAGCAATAGTACCTGCCGACAAAACAAATAAAATCGTTATTATGGATAGAAAGGATTAACATACTAAGGTCTTAGAAGCCATAAACAAAATTCCTCATAGTGTCATAAAATCAGATCCTACAGCAGCAACTGTGAATGCTTTAAGCAGATTGAGAAATCATAGTAATTTACCTTCATCGTTCACCCGAACTTTATACCCAACAATTGGACCTAGAATCCCAGAACTTTTCGGAAAAATAAAAATCCATAAAGTTGGCTACCCGATTCGTCCACTTGTCTCAGGTGTCACTAACCCTCTGAGACCGCTTGAAAAAGCTCTAGTACAATTGCTATCACCTTTAACTTCTAATTGAACCTATTTAGTACCCAGTTCTGTTGCAGCTTTAAAGAAAATTAAAGACTTTGTACCAGGGAGCTCTCCATTTTGGTTTGCGTCACTGGACGTTGTGTCATTGTTCCCAAGTGTTCCGATAACATATGCACATGAGTTAATAGAAGAAAAACTACAATCCTTGGGAACCATGAATGATCTGGAAATTCAAGCTTTCATGGAAGCCTTGAAATTGGTTTTCAAAAGAACTAATTTCAAGATGTCATTTACCAACAAAAGGAAGGAGCACCTATGGGCTCCCCACTCTCACCTTTCCTGGCAGAGATTGTATTACAAGATTGAAAAAGTTTTACAACTTACTCCTGTAGCTACATGCCTATATCTACGATACATAGTAGATGATATTCTTGTCTTTTGGAACCATGACATAGATTCCTTATATGAATTTGCTGAACTGGTGTCTTCGCAGATTACCTCAATTAATTTTACAGTTGAACTGGAAAATAATTGTACTATCCCTTTTTTAGACTTTCTGTTAAAGAGAAACCCTATATCACAAAGTATTTCTTTCTTAGTATACCGCAAGCCCAGTGCAACATCAGCAATTATACCATATTATTCAGCACATCCTAATACATAAACTATCTGCATTCCAGTTTCTCATCTGTAGAGCATACACACATTGCTCAAGCGTTACTGCTAGGAGACGAGAATTAAATGAAATAAATGCCATAGCAGACGAATATGGGTACCCCAGAAATAATGTAAACCAGATCCATCGAAAAATAAGAAGCACAAACTTTTCTACATTAAGTAGAGAATCCAGTCAACACAAATATGTTGGGTCAGTGGATTATATTCCGAAAGTTATGAATATACTTAAATCTTCCTGTAAAAAAATACAACTTGGATTTTGGAATTAAAACAAACAACCTAATGTCAACTATTAAAAAAGACCCAATTCTGAGTAATAGCAGATTCTGAGTTTACAAAATACTTTTACAGGCCCTGGATACTGTTGACATAGATTGAATTTATATTGGATCCACCATGAGAAATTTGAACTTTCGTATTGCGAAACACAAGTACAATGTCAGAACACATTCAAACTCTACAGCACTTGCAAGATTAGTTAACCAGGGAGCTCACATCCCTCTGTGGAATGAGGCAAGAGTTATTTCTTTTCACAAAAACAAAAAATGCGACTTTGCTAGCGGAGAGTTTACACATCGTCAATAACGCTGATAAATGTTGTAACGATGAAGTACCCAGATTGATACCTCCAACTTGGGTGCAGTTAATTTCGAACAAGAAGAAGCAAATAAACCAATAACTCGAACTTTATTTTGGAACTCACCCAATAACAATTAAGACACAACAATCATAAGTCAGAGTATGGTGACGTTTTTTGAAGTTATTCGGGAGCTGAACGTGATGTATATAAACAAAAGTGACGTTCCACGATGGACTCCTTTTCAAATTTTTACGATACCTGTTTTAGAATTCACCTGAGGATGTGCTGGGAGCCAGCATGAAAGATCTAGTGATGTGATTTTGACTTTCAGCTTTTGATTCAGTGTAAATAAAAGTCAATTTTCATCGTTAAATTTGAATTTCATCTTATATCGTGCAACGACAGCATTCTAGCAAATGATGTTATTGGCACGAATTTCGTCAACGGCTTGAGCAAAAGTTAGTTGGAGAGTTTGTTATCTCGGGTGTACAAAGTTTGTACGTATGATTCAAACTGAGTATAGATAAGGGAAAAATCAAAGTTATGGTTTTTGAGCGAGGAACTGTTAGTACTGAATGCAGCATAAGTCTAATTGGCACAGTTATTGACCAGGTGAACAAGTTTGTATGTTTCGGAAATGTGCAACAGAGAGAACAATTAGCAAAATTAGTAGGTGAATGAATTTTTCATTGAAAGTAATAGCAGCTTTAGGATGATTTCACAGGAATGATGTGTTCTCAAGAAAATCCCGAATGGCTGTATACGAAAGTGTAATTGTTCCTACTCTGATATGTCAGTGAAATCTTGGTACTACATAGGAACTGTTTGTGTTCTGGAAAGATGCATTACTTACGGACGGCTTTTGGCAAGACTCGCTCTGTTCATGTTAGGAATGAAGATGTGTTGCAGTTGTGTAATATGAGGCAAAATTTTGTTAGTAAGGTGGAGACTAATATTCTTAGGTGGTTTGGCCATGTTGAAAGAATGAGTGATGAGATGCTTACTTAGAGAATTTTTGAGGTCTTCAACTTAATTCAAAATGTGTAATTATGCTTCTAGTATGCAACAAAAATTGTGTTCAGGCATAAAAATTTTACCAATGTGTAAAGATACACGTTGAAAATTTTTAGCTGAAAAATGTTTTTTATTTTCTTCTCTTTATTCAACATTTTTATTTCAAACATGTGATCAGCGGTATAGTTTGTTAGCTCACGGCCAGACTTGATCTTACATTGTACACGATCAAGCCTGGCCATGGTTGTTTGCTTGGCATGGCGGTACCTGACTGCGAATGTCATCAGACTCTTAATCCCACCGTCATTGCTGCTACTACCAATAGTGATCAGCTGAGAGAGTAGGCTTTTGTATTCACAATACCAGCGCCTTGTGTTTGTGGAGTCATGATTTGTACTTTGTAGTATTGAATTATGTCGAAACAATGCTCTTTTACATCCCCCTCCTGCGTCAAGACTCGGTTCAGGGATGGAGAAAAGAAACAAAAGACAGAGGGAAGAAAACAGTAAAAACTGGTGGTGGACATACGAAAGCAGCCAAAGATGGATACTGCATTAAAAAATAAAAGACCACATTTCCTGTGTTGCATGGACGACTGATTCCCACTTTTTACAACAATGTTACTAAGAATTTCTGTGGATTACTTTGGATGAAAAGATTAGGAAGGTATTCTGCAAAAATTTGCTGAGGAAACAAATTGATGGACGTAATGGCAACTAAAGGATCGTCAAATCTGCAGTGCTCCACTTTTTTGTGCCACAAGTTTTCCGTTGACCATAAGGCAGCTGTTCTGTGGCAAGCAACAAATTTGGAAATAACTCTGGAAAAAGCAAGTGATAAAGTCAGCGGAATGGATTTTTTTTTCAGGCTGTGCACGTACATGATAAGCAAAGAACTTGCTCAATGAAAATTTAAAGTATTTTGATGTTGTAGAAAGCAATGGTGTGAAATGCATCACTTCAGGTCACATTTAAACATTTGTCATTGAAAAATAACTGAGATTGAAGCAGCTTTATGAGATACTCTTCTTGGGCAACTGATGTGTGATACTCAAAAAATCCCCTTCGTATCATTACTGATTGATGAAAGAACAGATGTGGCTTTAACTAAAAAGTTAATTGAGTGTGTAAAGATTTTGAAAAATTGCAAACCAGATATCCTTTTTTTAGCCAGTCTTTCATTGGAGGGCATGCAGTGCACCTTAGACAATATTGCACAAATTGTAGGAATTTTTTTAGAAGAAAGGAGCATTCATTCCTCTGACTGAAGTCATGGGATTTGGCACAGACGAAGCATCTGCTATGATGGGCATAGTGAATGGTGTGGGCACTTAGATGAAGAAAAAGAAACATCTTATTATACACATACATTGTGTTGCACAGAATTTAGCTCTTTCTATCGTTCAGGCAGCTGAGTGTGTTTCAAAAGTTGACAAAGTTCAAGACACTATAAACAGCCTTTTAATTCAGCATCCTTACAGCGTAGCAAACTTACGGAGTTTCAATCTACTTTGGAACAACAACTGATAACTTTTAAGCTTTGGTTATCTTTTGGTTGAGCAATTGTAGTGCTACACAAAAAGCTATGATTCTATATTTTTAGTTTTAACTGAAGAGGTTAAAACAAAAAAATATTGATGAAAAATCAGCTTGTGACAAAACTGGTGGTATATTGAAGGCAGCATCTACATGCAATTTTATGTTCTTTATTTATTTATTGAGGGATGCCCTAGCTGTAATTGATAAGTTGTCGGCCTGTCGCTATCTTTTCAGTGCAACAACTTAAGTTTCAGCACTTTAGTGGATAGATTAGAACTAACCGAAACAATTTCAAGAATGGAAAATGACCCAGGTTCTCATTTAAAGTCTCTCCTACAAGACTTTGAAGGGGAAAAAAGGGGCTATTACAAAGTCATTAATGTGTCATCAAGTTCACAATCTGAACTAAATATAAGAAGTAGCAAAAACAGATTTATTTCTGCTCTCACAGAAAACCAAGAATTTTTTTTTAACTGGATCAAAAGCAGAAAATATTCACATTATCATTACTTTATTACCCTCTTCAAACTTAGTATCTTGTACCCTTCCATTTCATTAGTGTTAATTTCACTATCTATTATTACTGTAATAATAATTATTATCCCTATTGTAATAAAACGAAATACAGTAGACTGGTTAATTAGGGCAGCCGCTTATTTGGGACATTTTTTGGAGAATATCCGAAATTAGGTATCTTGGACAAAGGTTCACATAATTGGGCCAGCTATCGGGCCAAAGTGCTCTAGCCCCAATGTGTCCCAATTCATCAGATTTCACTGTACTATTCAAAATGTAGGTCTCATTTGAGGAGTATTTACTTCTCCAATCTTACAACTGGTGTAATTTAATCTTCCTTTTCCATAATTAATTTAAGAGTGGTTTTTGCTACATTTTTCAAAATATGGTTGCATTGTGGCTTAGGGACATGTTTTGGGCCATTTTATGAATTTGATTTTGGCCCATAAATTAAACAATCTTCTCATCTGAGGAGAGCCGAGCATCTTCTTTACTAGAGATACATTATGATTTATTTATTTTTATGCTGCTTTTGGTTGCTTTTTTAAATGAAGGTGGAAATGTTGTGACTAACAGCTTTCACACCTCTGTACAGTGAGGTGAAAAGTTGAAAGCAATAGGAATAAACTATTTTATTAGTGGAGAAACTAATTACTGCTACACTGAATATTTTTTTTTTCAAAGTGTGGGTAGTAACTTTTACTAAGGCAAGGCAAATTAAAGCCTACTGAGTATTGCTTTATCCAACTGTGGAAGTTGGAAACAATTTCATGACTTCTTGACACTATCATAATGTTTTATAACTGTCTAAAATACAGAGATGATGCAGATCAGAAGGCTGCGAAGAACTTTAGTAAATGCCATTATAAATGGTTTACAGTGTACAATCCATTGTTTATAAATGTTTGGTAGTTGTTCAGGTAGTTGATAAAATAAGTCAGAGGAAAAACTTTATTCAAAAGTTTCCAAAAGAATGAATGGAATTAATTATAGGCATTTGTCTTTTAATTCTTATGCTAATAATCTTAACACTCGCTTATTAATGCTTACTTTACAAAACGTACGTAATGTTACTAATTTTTTTTTAAATGTGTCTTGTGATCAGTATTTCTGTTGGAAGTTCCTTATTTCTTAAAAGTGGTCAAACTGATCATAGCCACTATTCTAGGTTTGTAAAAATATCCTTTAGTTCTGTTGATGTGCTTTTGTCATTGTAATCCTGTTTTTAAGATAAAGAACTAATTATGTTGATCCAGAAGTTTGTGCGAATGAAAACGCAAAGTGAAAAATGGTAATTAACATTCAAAAATCATTGATTTTCACTGGTGCATACTAGATAATCTCTCTAAAATGCTGTTAAGATAAATTTCCTTATCGTGTTCTCATGATCCCATAAATAGTTACCTGGGATATTTGTGTAATTTTTTGTGACATGTTTGTATTCCATGACATTTGACTTACTGAGTTATTAATGGGCATTTCAAATGTGCTAATGAATGTTTCTTTAGCCCCAGAGACAGATCACGAGTTGAAAAGAGGACTAGGAGAAGAAAGCCATCTATGTACTGGGATGTGCCTGCTCCGGGTTTCGAACACATTTCCCCTCTGCAGTATAAGGCCATGCAAGGTAAGTCAGTCTTTCAGTTTGGAGAAATATATACACTGAAGAGCAATTAAATTAGAGACAGCTGGTGTTATGCAAATGTGGCGCTGTGGGCGGCCCTGTAAACGGAAACAACATGACGTATGCAGCGATCCGACAATATAAGGAGTGATGCGACGGGAATCAGTAAGAGTAGGACGCAGTATGGGTAAGACGAAGGATCTAAGCGCATTTGATCGTGGGTAAATTGTCGGAGCCCGACGAACGGGTCACTCCATCTCGGAAATCGTGCAGGCACTGGGATTTTCATGAGCCACTGTGTCACAGGTGCTCTGTGAGTACATCGAATCCGATAAAACCATCCCTGCAAGGGCCAACTGCCGTGGATGAGCGGGGTCATCGTCGGCTAGCTTGCATTGTAACAGCGGATAGACGGGCCACTGCAGGAAATCACTCGGCAATTTAACGCTGGTGCACAAAAACGTGTAAGCAGCCACACCATCCAGAACCATCTCCTCGCTATGGGGTACAGAAGCCATCATCCCATGAGGGTACCGCTGCTGACCGCACATCACAGGGTGCAAAGATTAGCATGGGTGCGGGAACATTGCCACTGGACTCTAGACATGTGTGAAAATGTTGCCTGGACTGAAGAGTTGAGATTTACGTTGTTACATGCGGATGGCAGGATCAGAGTCTGGCGCAAACCACATGAAGTGATGTATCCTTCTTGCCAGCAGGCTACTCTTCAAGCTGGTGGGGGTGTCATTCTCGTCTGGGGACTGAAATAAGACTCTTGGTACGTGTGACTTCGTCTCTCGCAGGTCAACGTTACCGGGATATCCTGGACAACCATTTGCTCCCGTTTGTGCGTCTTCAACATTCCACTGGGGACCTCATCCTGCAACAAGGCAATGCACTGTGCCATCGCTCCCAAATTATATCCAAATGGTTGGATGAACACTCCATCGATGTGACCTCGCTTCCTTGGCCAGCTAGGTCAGGTGACCTAAATCTTATCGAGCACATCTCGGATGCCATCGAGAGAGATGTTCGAGGCTCTGATCCCCCTGCATCAAATCTTCGTGAACTGTGGGAGCTTGTTCAGGAGTAGTGGATCCGTATGGCTTCCCAACGCTTCCGGTGTCTTGTCGAGTCCATGCCGAGATGAATCGCCGCCGTTATCAGGGCGAAAGGTGGTGCTACACGTTACTAGACAGATGTGTCTAATTCAATTGCTCTTCAGTGTACATGAAGGAAATAAATGCTGAAAAAAGTATGGTTCCCCCTTATAATTTGTATCCCTAGACAGAATCAGTGCTAGTTGTTTAGCTGGTACATACATACATATATCACTAAGCTGTTCTGAAATTCAGATGTCCACTATATCGATTCAGTTGGCCACGCCAATTGCTAAGTGGTCAGCAGCACTGGTTTCTAGCCAATCATTCAAGCTATGGCCTTGTTGATTCCTGAATAAGACATGGATTGTGTGTTTGACCTATGATCTGGCTTTCTCCCTTCCCTGGAACCTGCTGCCCTAAATTAGGGAAAGGTGACTGCTCACGCACGTAGCCATAAAAGTTGCTCATGGTGGTTATTAAACCACATACAAAGCTATAGCTGACTATCAGCTTGAGCTGCCTTGTGTTCACTGTATTACCAGATCTGGTGCCTCTACTTCAAAATGTATAATTCAGTCGCTAATTTATAAACTGATGTAAGGGTGTCAGCAGAAATTTTCTGAAGCTCATGTGTTGAGATCGTTCATTATCCACATACATAAATACTGTGGTAGGTAATGAAATTTTACCAAAATGAAAGTGGAATAAATAACAAATTATAACACCCATCTTTTAGCTATAATTTAAACCTTTTTTTTTCTTTTAATTGCATACGTGCCAACGTTGGCAAGAGCCTTGTCAGTAGTAACTAATATTATTGTGCTTCTTATATAGACACAGGAGAGTGGGAACATCGTGGTAGGGGAGGGAGGCATTACGAGAGAAGTCCTTGCTTCGTCCAGCTTCTGGTTTTGGAATTTTCCCTTTATTTTCAAGCTTAAATACTTATGCAGTAAAATGTTAAACAATAATACTGGACGGAAGTAACATCATGAACAAAAAGAAATTATGATTACGGAAAAATCTGAACTTTGTCGACCTTCCGTTTTCGAAAGTTTCATAAAAATGGAATTCCGTCCTCCGAATCCCCCCCCTGTCACCCTCACCATTTCTGGTTCACTTGAGCGTCGATCGCTTGAATGACCAAAATAATAACAAAAAAGGCGGAATTCCTTGAATTCGCGGAAGAATCAATGCCTGAAGATTACGGGGAAATTTTCGCGACGTCTAACTTCCGTTTTCATAAATTGTTTCCTACAGTTTCAAGCTGAAATACAAACATTACAATAAAATGACATTTAACAAAAATCTTTTTTACAAATTGTTACCTAGTTTCAAGCTGAAATACAAGCATTACAATAAAATGACATTTAACAAAAATATTGGACACAATGGCAACATCTGGAGAAAAAAAAAAAATTATAATTACGTCAGAAATTTTTACTTCTATTTTGAAACACGAAATACCGTCTGTCCTCAGGTGAAATCCCCCCCCCCATTATCTTCAGTTTTGCTTAACTTTAGAATGATCGAAATGATGACAAAAAGCGGAATTCCGCGAAATACGCTTACAAATCTCATGTGTATCATAAAATAATAGCAAAATAAAATAAAATTAAAATTCATAGAATCCATAGTTTCGACAGTGAGTTCCGTAGTCAGACAACTAAATCCGTATAAACTACGGACATTCCGTAGTAGTTGGCAGGTATGTAACTGTAAGACTGACTTTTAACTTTATCAATAATGAAATATTCATCGCATCAGAAAATCCTGGGTTGGGAAATGTTCAAGGTTTGGCATACATATAGGATATCTGAAAGGCAGGACTAATTTGCCATTCCATGGGTTATTGCAGTAGCTGTCAGAAAGTGTAAATGTAGCCCAGTAAATTTTAAAATAGCTGTTTTTATTTAATTATTTATTTACAAGTTGCATGCACTTGTTATGGGAATTTTTTTTTTTTTTTTTGCATGAGAATGCCTTATTGTGGCAGCAGTAGGTACATTTTCATTTCATATGGAAATATTTAACTTTTTACCCAATTTGTTTCTTCAATTTCATCATACGTACACATAGATGCCAACTAGTACGGATTTTCCGTAATTTTACGGATTTTTGGTTGCTGTTACGGAAGTACGGAAACACAGCTGAAATTACGGAAAATCGCCATTTGATTTAATTTTCTGAGATAAAAAGCAAATTTTCATCAACTTAAAAATTTTTGTTTGTTCTTCAAGTTTTTTCTGGGGGAAAAAATTAAATGCCACATTCAGGGACACCAGACCTGCGCCAATAGCGGCACCCCGCGCCAAAACGTTGTTCGTGCGCCATTCTGCTAAAAAATCGCCATTTCGACGAAATCTGCGTCAATTTTGGGCCAAAAGTTAAAATTTACAGGTCATCGATATTTTGGCGTTATCTTATGGCATTCGAAATCGATTTAGCGGTTAATTCGTACGTGAGATTCTTCATTCGCGGAGTCCCCTCCGGGTTTTTTTTTTTTTTTTTTTTGTCATTTTCGACATTGATGCAAAAGTGAAGAAATTTTCAAAATATTAGTTCGGGATAAAGTGAAGAAATTTTCGGGATATAATTTTTGGGATATCGTATTCCGACTGGGGACGTTGTTTTGTCTTTTTAAGCGTTTGGAAATGGAAGTTAAACGAAGTGCAGATCCCCCCCCCCCCCCCAATCGTATTTTTTTTTCTCGCGCGATGTTGCTTCTGTTCAGTATTGTTAAATGAAATTTCATTGCATAATTTCAGCTTGAAATTGTAGGCAACGATTTCCGAAAACGGAAGTTAGGCCGCCCGAAAATTTCCCCGTAATCTTCGGCGACGAGATTCTCACGCTGATTCGAGGAATTCCACCTTTTTTTTGTTATCATTTGGACCATGTACGAAATCGATGCATAACTGAACTAAAATTTTGGGAGGATTGGTGGCGACCGGGGCGGGGGTCGTTTTCTACGTCGGAGGACGGAATTTCATCCTTCGAAAGCGGAAAGTAGACGGAGGTAAGATTTCTCTGGTAATCGTAATTTTTTTTTTCTCGCGATGTTTCCCCTACCCAGTATTGTTAGATATCATTTTATTCCATAAATATTTGTATTTCAGCTTGAAAATGTTGGATAAATTTCCGAAAACTGAAGGCTTGAAAAACCGTTATTTCAAGCCATGTTTCCCAATTCAGCGATCGCAAAAAAATATTCGTGTGGAAGAACCAAGGCTACTGCACTAATTCAGCACAAGGCCAGTGTTTCTACAAGTAACACCATATCTGAAGTTTAAAAAAATCCTTTTACTCTATCTATGGACGGAAGTAATGATGCTCAAGCAAATAAACTGTATCCCATTACAATAACATATTTTGACGAAAAAATAGGGAAAAGTTCAACTGTTTTGTTATCATTGGTTGGATCAAGTAATAATACAGGTGAAGGAATATTCAACGTTTTGAACAACGAGTTTGTTAAAAAAAATATCTCGTGGAGCCACTGTGTGTCATTTTCCTGTGACAATGCTAACACTATGATAGGTCAAGTAAAAGGTGTTGTTTCTCACATAAAGAAAGTTCAGCCTGCAATCATAGTGCAGCGATGTTCATGCCATTTAGTAAATTTGGCTGCGCAGAAATCTGCTACTCAACTGAAAGGATTTATTGTTGAGCAGTTTCTGATACAGTTGTACTTTTTTTTTTTTGAGAAAAGTTCAAAGAGGAAACACAATCTAAACCTGAGTCAAGCTGTTTGTGGTACTAAACCACACAAAATTCCAAAGCATGTCAATACTCGCTGGTTATCACTTTTGGAATCCATTGACAGAATTTTAGAACAGTGGGAGGCTCTAGAACATTATTTCAGTGACAATGAAGAAGCTAATTCACAGTATAAGAACCTTGCAAGTATGATTGGAAATCCTTCATCTAAACTTTATTGTCTTTTTTTATCTGCTACTCTTCCTTTCTTTACATATGTTACATGTGTCCTTGTAGCAGGAAGCTCCGCTTGTGCATGTATTAAAAAGAAAACTTCATAGTCTGTTATCTGAATTGCTTGTACGATTTATCAAGCCATTGGCATTTAATGTGACAGCAACATCTCTTGCAGATGGAAATTTTGAAAGGAGGAGAAATCAAAAAGAAAACTGTGATCTCGTAATTGGGTCAAAAGCGAGATCTTATATAGGCACAACTGCAGATCTGAGTGAAGACACAGTGGCTACTTTTTATTCTGAAGTAAGGGAATTTTACAAGGCAGGCTGCAATTACATTTTAAGAAAATTTCCACTTAATGATGAATTTCTGAGTCATGCTGAAATTGCAGATGTAGCACTAAGGCAAAGTGTTTCTTTTGCATCAGTCCAATATATGTGTTCCCTGTTTCCAGTTTTGAAACCAGAAGAATCTGACAAGGTGGAATCTGAATTTGCTCACTACCAGTTTGAAAATTTTAACTGTGCTGTTACTTCTGGGAGAATGGATGAAGTGTGGCACAGAATTTCTTTAATGAAAAATGAAAGTGGCCAGTTGAAGTATGAATCATTAAGCAAAATGATGAAAATGATTTTAATAGTCCCTCATAGCAATGCAAGTACAGAAAAAATTTTCTGTATTGTGAAATAAAAAACATGAATGAATTCAGACCTAATTTAAGTACTCATGTGCTGTCTTCTTTATTAGTAGAAAAAATAAACAGCATTGCACACAGTGAACTATGCTATCAGAAGTTTTCGCAAATTGAACTAAGGAAGGCCAAAATGGCAATTACAGCCAGTTTATCATAATAATTTGGCCAACATTCCAAGGAATAATTTTTCTTCATGTCTGGAGGTAATTTATTATATTTTTCTGGTAGACAGTATTTTAAATTTTCCCACTAGCAAATTATTTTTTATTTTATTATTATTATTATTATTATTATTATTATTTTGTTAATAGTTCTGACAGATTAAAATTTGTTGCAGTGTTAAATACCCAAATTTGCCGCTGTAGACTGGATTACTGAAAATTGCTGAAAAATGAACATGTTGGTTACAGAAAACTACTTTTAGAGGTTGGCATCTATGCATACAGGATTTGTATGGCTCCTGGAGTCCTGGAAAAGTCATCAGATCTGATATTTCTTTTTTCCAGGCTTGGAAAGTCTTTTTGAGTTTTTCCTATTTTTGTAAAAGGTCCTGGAATAGTCCAGGAATGTTTTTCTTCCAATGAAAAAAAAAAAAAAAATTATTGAAATGTTTGGATTGATTGCATCACTTTGTTCTAGCTCCCCTGCGGCATTTGCTTGTGATGACATCACTTCCTTCTATGGAGTGTGAAGATGCGATGACTTGTCTCTGATCTCGTGATGCTGGCGTGCAAGATATTTGAGTTCCATATTTCCAGCCACTTTGGTTTGTGGCATAGCAGTTGTAGTCACAACAGCATGTGAAACCTTCTCACGAGTCCAACATGGTGGCTTACTTCCTTACTTCCTGCAAAAATAATGTTATACCGAAATTTCTGCAAATCAAGATTAAAACAATTATGTAACATGAAAGATGAAAACATAATACAAATATGTGATGTTGAAAGACTAAGGACACGTATACGAGATTCATTCGCGGAATTCCGCTTTTTTCGCCATAATTTCGGTCATTTTTGAGATCGATGCAGAACTGAAAATAACTTTTTTGGGAGTAGGGAGGGGTCGTTTCTCGTCTGGGGATTGTATTTCGTTTTTTCAAAACTTGAGAAAACGGAACTTGAACGCAGTGAAAACTTTTCCCCGTAATCGTAATTTCTTTTTATTTACAATGCTGCCTGTGTCCAGTATTGTTAAATATCAGTTTAGTGCATAAATGTTTGTATTTCATCAGGAAATTATGGGCAACGATTTCCGAAAATGGAAGTTAAGGACGGCTCGAAGATTTCCCTATAGTGTTTTCAGGGACAAGTTTCTATTTTGGATTCGAAGCATTCCGCCATTACCATTATCATTTTGGGTATTTTCATGATCAGTGCAGAACTGAACAACAAGGAGGTTTATTTATTTATTTATTTATTTATTTTTTCTTGGGTTAGGGGATTCATTTTCTGTTTGAGAACGGCATGCCGCTCATCAAAACTTTTGAAAACGTAAGTTAGGAGGAGCTAAGATTCCTCCCGTAATTTTTTTGTTTTTATTATTATGTTCCTTCTGCCTAGTATTTTCCTTACATTTGGTTTTATTCCAAAAATACTGCATTAAAACTTAAAAATGGAGGGAACAGTATCCATAAACGGAAGTCGGTCGAAGTGAAGATTTCTCCCCGTAATAATTTTTTTTTCTTCCCACTATGTTCTCAATATCCAGTGTTGTTTCTAAATGTTAATTTCCTACATGAATGTTTGTACTTAAGCTTGATAAAGGAGGGAAAATTTCTCAAAAACGGACGTGACGAAGTTTGACAATTTGTTAGAATCGATGCATGGTGTTTGAAAGTATTCATATTTTGTAAGTTACACCATTTATTTAAAGTAGTGAAAGCTTTGATATCGTGCATTCATGGTCCTCAGGCTGAAAGTTCTTTCAGCATGATGGATAAATTATTGTCATCTGAGGGAATAAAAGGAAAAAGAATAATAATAAGAAGAAAAGAGATGGGAAGGGAAGGATATCAGCAGAAAGGTAAATTAAGCAAAGATTACAGTGCAGCTGCAGAGTCAACAAAAGACAAATATGTCCATGAAACTTGCTAAGAAAGCAATGCAAGAGGAAAATCAAGATGATGTTCTAGCAAGTAGCAGAAAAAAACCAAAAAAAAAAAAAAAAAACCCCCAGTGGTGTGCTCTAAATATCTACATAAATAAATTAGAGTGAACAACTCCCATCTTGCTATGCTGTGTGATGTACACACTTTCCTGTCGCATGCTCTGATTTCTCACCCGGTTAAAAGTTCAGCTTTTCTGTTCCTTGGTCAGTCTCATGTACTGTATGCGGACAGTTATTTGAGAAAAACGTAAGAATGTCGATAGATTGAGTTGTAAGGATCCAGACTTACAAATTTTGCTAGTAGACATTGATTGGCCACCAAGACCAAAATTATTAGTGGCCATAAAAAAAAAAAAAAAAACTCAGTGGCCAAACTTTGAAAAAAAATCAAATTGTATATTTCATACTAAATTATTTTTATAAAATTGCTTAGTATAATATCAGTATGTTTTATTTTAAATATTTCAGTTATAGTATTCTTAAAAGTTGGGTCTGAAGTAATAAAATAATGCAGGAGAGTGGGAACATCGTGCGGGGAGGGGAGTGCGCTTACCGGAGAATTCTATGCACCGTCTGACTTCCGGTTTTGGAAATTTTCCCGCTATTTTCAAGCTGAAGTACAAATATTTATGCAGTTAAATATTACTTAACAATAATACTGGGCAGAGGCAACATCGCGAGAAAAAGGAATTACGATTGCGGAAAAAATCTAAACTCCGTCGATCTTCCGTTTTCGAAATTTTTGTAAAGATGGAATTCCGTCCTTCGGCGAACATCCCCCACCCCCCAATTATGTTCACTGGTTCATTGATCTCGCGAATGACCAAAATAATAACGAAAAAGCGGAGTTCCTCGATTTCGCGGAAGAATCTGATGTCTGAGATTACGGTGAAATTTTTGCGGCGTGTAACCTCCGTTTTTGCACATTTGTTGCCTACAGTTTCAAGCTGAAATACTTTTATGCAATAAAATCATATTTAACTATAAAACTTTACACTAAGGCAACATCGGGAGAGAAAAAATTACGATTACTGTAACTCCATTCAACTACCGTTTTCAAAAGTTTTGAGACACGAAATACCGTCTCCAGACGGAACTCCACCCACCCAACCCGCAAATTGTCTTCAGTTTTACGCTGATCCTGAGAACGATCTAAATTATGACAAAAAAAATGCGGGATTCCACGAGTCCGCTTAAGAATCTCGTGTATATCATAAAACAATAAAATTTAAAAAAAAATTAAAATGCGTAGAATCCGTAGTTTCGACAGCAAGGTCCGTAGTCAGCCAACTAAATCCGTAGAAACAACGGACATTCGGTAGTAGTTCGCAGGTATGGAAATATTATTAAAGTACAACCTCGAAAATCCGGAATCATCCGGACTATGGCAATTCCGAATTTTAGAATTTTCCTAGGGAATATGCAGGCTCTTAGCGAACATTCATTAAAAATAATAAAAAGAAAATGCCTAACTTCTAAAGTTTTCATCGTTATTTGGCGAAATTTCACATGGGAGTTTATTTTGACGTGTCTTGGTTACTGTTAAATTTGGTTCAGTTCCTTAAAAAATTGGAGAAATGTTTTTAAGATAAAAATTTCTCCCAGTTGAACTTTTCCGACGCAGACAGTTGAGCTGTCCACCACCGGCTTTCATCCCCACCGCCAGGGTGGGAAATTAGAAAAATATCATAGGAGCAAAATGGCTCCCATAGCTGAAATTCTAGGAGCCGTTCCTTGCTGGGCTTCCCCAGTTAGCCCCATCAAGGAACCGGCTCCGGCGGTAGCACATTCCCCACCTTGTTCAACTATGGAACTAGATAAAAAAAAATCGGAAAGCTATCTTCACGAATTCTTAATAAAACTGGCTGAAATTTTTATACACGGGATAAGTAGATAATAGAAGCTCACCCTGAAAATTTCATGTGAATCGGTAAAATACTTTTAATTACCCACAAAAATTTTTATTAAGTACCGTATTTTTCAGCATATAATCCGCAGACGGCAAAATTCAGCGTGATAGAAAAAACGTCGGTGTATAATCCGCAGACAAAATTCATAGTAAAAGTTAAAAAAAAAAAAGTTTTACAATATATAGTACAAAAAAGTAATCGCCAATATTTTCACCAACACTTTTTTTCCCCATCGCCAAAACGATTTCTTTTTTTGCAAATTGCAAAGAATGCGATCGGCAGCGCGACCCCTCCATATTTATAAGGCGTAGGAGCGCAAATTTTTTTTTTTTTTTTAATTGAAGGTTTAACGACTACCGTGAGCAACTCAATGGGCTATAAGCACTCGCCCGTCCCTAATTTAGCTCCACTGGTTCCAGGGAAGGAAGAGAGCCAGTGCCAAAAGACAAAACACAAAATTTTGTTAGTGACCTGTTGTGTGTAAGTACGTGCTTTACGTAGCTCCCGTTATGCAATTTTTGGATGGCTTCAGAAATACGGAATTTTCATAAATCTGGCACTCGTCCGGTCCCGTCGATGCCGGATTTTCGAGATTTTACTGTATAAATATACTTTCTTTCCATTTTAAAAACTTATAAAATCGTGAAATTTTTTGAAAATTTAAAAAGGTTACCCCGCAACTTTCAAACGGTTGTGATATGTATTTTTAATTTCTGTGGCAATCGCGCTGTAACTCTATAGTAATGTTTAAAATTACATCAACCACTGAAACCCTGGTTTTCAGATCGTAAATAATTTATAATGGTGTTGAAGTTCTCCAGTCTTGGAGATGAAGTGCCAGAAGCATTCTCTTCGAAGTAAAGGAAAATAAACAAGTGGGAGTGGGGTTGGAAATTCGGTAAGTGTGTGTGTGGGGGTTGGGTGACATCACGGGTCAGAGCGGCACGTCTCAATGTTTTATGGAATGGAAACCGCACTCCGCTATTCAAGGTCAACGCGCTTTGCTGAAGGCAATGTTTCCCCTCTTAACTTTTACAAAGCAGCAATCCCTTCCCAGAGAGGAAATGTCTACAGACATACACACAGACATTTTTGCCAAAGCCAAGGGGGAAGCAGAGATATGTTGATGGAGTGACACTGCATATTATCGTCGAACACGTGGCATTCTTAAAGCTTCATTTTGAAGTTTACGGGGGGGGGAAGAAAGCTCTGTATTATCCGCACCGTCGTATAATCGGCAGTGTCTAGAATTTAAACTTTTAGGAACAGATAATCCGCGAATTATGTGCGGGAAAATACGGCACTTTTATGCACAACAAATTCTTAATAAAAATTTCCATGCCTTATTTAAAAAGTATTTAACCAATTTAGGAGCAGTTTGGAGGGCCTTTCATATCAATGATTTATGGTGTTTGTAAAAATTCTACCAGTTACGTGGAAATTTCACATAGATATATATATATATATATATATATTTTTTTTTTGACAGGCTGTTTAGTTAGAATGGCAGGAAATGCCAAACACCCCATCTCCCCTGCTGATACTCCCCCTTAACAGCTGCTCTTCTTGTCCCCCATCTCCTCCCCCACATTCTACCTCTGAAGCTGATCCTCCCCCCCCCCCCCCCATCCCTTTCTTAAGGCCCCTTTTATGCAAGCGTTTCTTGCCGCGCGTTTCGGCGACGGCTTCATACTCATAATCTTTTTCTCATGCAGACACTCCTGAATCTGATCCTCTCATGACTTCCTTGGCCTTCCTCTGCCTTTCTTTCCTGCCACTTGGGCTAAAAAGATTTTCTTAGTAAGCATCTCATCACTCATTGTTTCAACATGGCCAAACCACCGAAACATATTAGTCTCCACCTTGCTAACAACATTTTGCTTCACATCACAGAACTGCAACACTTCTTCATTCCTCACACAATCAGAATGTGTCTTGCCACCCAAGTAAGTAACACATTTCTCTAGCACAAACAACTTCTATGTTTTTTCTGCAGTACCCAGGTTTCACTGCCATACATCAGAGTAGGAACAATTACACTTTCATACACAGCCATGCAAGACTCTAGAGAACCAATCATTCCTGTGAAAACCTCCCAGAGCAGCCATGACTTTCAATGAAGAATTCACTTGCCTACTAATTTCACCATCAAATTTGATCTCTGTCAAACGTGCTTCCTAAATACACAAACTCACTCACCTGGTCAATCACTGTGCCATTTAGACTTACATTACATTCAGTGCTACCAGTTCCTCTCTCAGAAACCATAATTTTGTTTTTTTCCTTATTTATACTCAGTTTGAATTTCATGCAAACTTCGTACATCCGGGACAACATGCTCTGCAACTATCTTTTGCTCTCTGCCAACAGGACAATGTCATCAGCATACAGCAATCTGCACACATGGATATCACCAAGATATAAACCAGTGTTATCTATTTTGGCATCACGCATGCACGCACCCACAAATATATTAAACGGCCATGGTGACATTACACAACCTTGCCTGACTCCTGCACCAATAGAAATCCATTTTGATACACCACCATTCACTCGTACACAGGCTGTACTGCCAGCATACATGGCTTTTACACTACTAAGCAGATTCCCAGTAACACCATATTCATTGAATATCTTCCACAAAAGGGTCCTATTTACTCTAGGTCATAAGCTTTCTCTAAATCTATGAAGGCAGCAAGAACTGTCGTTACCAACAGCCAGATACTTTTCAATCATCATGCGTAATGGAAAAATTTGGTTAGTGCAACCTTTACCAGGCATAAAACCATTCTGAACATCCCACACTTTCTCTGATGTAAGACCTCGTACTTTTTCAATAATGATCTTACTAAACACTTTCCCTGGCACCCTTAATAGGTTAATACCACAATAGTTCTTGCAGTCAGTTTGATCACCTTTTCCCGTATACAAAAGGAACAATGATAGCATCCTTCCAATCCCATGGGACCATTCCTAACTCCCAGCACAACTGGCAAATTTCAGTTAACCAATCAATTACAGAGTCACCACCATATTTCAACATCTTGGCAGTTATGCCATCAACTCCCGGAGAGATTTTAGAGCTTTACATCCCTCTTGTGCAGGGGTAGAAAATTTTTCTAAAATCTGGTGGCTAGCTAAATTTTTTAGTGACCAGACATTGGACCAGCAGGGGGGGGGTATATGATATCAAAGTCATGTACACTTCTCATACATAAGACTGATGAAGAAAAAAAAAACCTTTTTAATTGGGTAAAAAATCTGAATGCAAGACGATATAGTGTGAATAAAACACAGCATAAGCAAGACAAAATTGTTCACGTTAATTTATTTATGTAAATATTAAACTGGACCACATTACTCTATTCAGAATATGAAATTAACATTTAACAACACAAGATAGAGGAAACATTGTGCGATGGCAGGGGTAACAATTGCGGGTGAAATCTTCAAGCCGTCTGACTTAAGTTTTTCAAAAAAAATTCGTACATTTTCAGGCTGAAATACACATCTATTCAATAAAATGATATTTAACAAACAATACTGTAAAAATCTACATTGCAAGAAAAAAAAATGATTATGGGAGAAACCTTCACTCAATTCTAACTTCCGATTTTGAAAGTCATACTTCCGTCCACCGATGGAAAACGTCCTTCCCCCAAATTCTGTTCAATTATGTATCGATCTCTAGAACCACACAAATGATGAAAACGCCGAAAAATCTCATGCTTAAAGATTAGAGGAAATTTCTGCACCGTCTAACTTCCGTTTTCAGAAAATATTCCCCCATTTCCAAGCTGAAATACAAAAATGTATGGAATACAGGGATCGCGTTCCTCCTAAAATTCCTAATATTTTGTGACCCTCCTTAAATTCCTAAAATTATACCTAAAATTTGCTATTCATCCTAAAATTTTCGTAAGCTTATTTATTAAAAACACAACCGTTATTAACGCCAATAAATTTACCATTACGCAGGGTGCGCACGCGTGCTTGAAAACCTGGAAAGTCCTGGAAAATCATGATTACGTTTTCAAGGCCTGGAATATCCTGGAAAAACGGTGTTTTTTTTAATGCCGTCTTGAAAAGCCTTGAAATTTGAAATTAGTGCTTAAAAAATGCCCTTTTAGGAAATCGTGTTACTGTTACCCCTTCATTTTTTAAAGTTCCTTTTCTCTGTTCTCAAAGAAACCACCGGCAGCGGTTTCCGATGTGCACCAAATCCTAATTTGGCTGGGGGGAAAAAAAGAAAAAAAAAAAAAAGGCACTACTTCCAGTGCAATAAAATTGGATGATTACTAGTAGGTCGAAGGGGAGCTTGATGTCCGTCCGACAATTGAGAACAGAAGGGGAAAGAAGAGGCATTTAGCATTTGCAGGGGGTCGCGTATGTACCAAGTCAGCTGGCATCCACCAGTGAGGAGTATGCCTGAACAACACATTCATCTTCTTCTTGTTTATGTGCATGCCACCCTCCCTCCCCTCAAGAGACTTTCACTACTTATGATAAAAAATAAGAAAACTATCTTTGCGAATTTTTCACGAAAGTGGCTGAAATTTTTACATTCACTGTAATTGGATTACAGAAGCTCACTTCCAAAATTCCAGTTGAATCGGTTTAAAACTTTAAAAGTTAGCATTGGTAATTTTTATTATGGACAAGTATGTGTGCCTCTTTGGACAGAGTGAGCCTCCAGCAGAAAGGGTGTTACCATAGCAACGGTTGATTGACAGCTGGGAGCGCTGATCTGAAGCCCTTGGTTGGGAAGAAAGCAAACACCTGTTCATCACTTCCACAGCACAAAAGGACTAGGAGAATATTTTCAGAAATCCATTTTTCTGAATTTTGAAAATAACACAGTAAAATTTTTACAGTAGTTAAGATACATCACAATAAAGTTCTAGTGCAAATTTCGCCAAATTCCGTTAGGAACTTTAGCAGATGCAAAAAAAAAAAAAAAACGTTGCATGTGGTGGAAGCAGAAAAAGATAGGCTAATCAGGAAAAGGTTAAAACAATAATATGAAAAAAGTAATTCAGTGAACAATTGTATATAGTTCTTGGTTTTCAGTTACCTTTTTAGGATATTATAGTTTAATGTGAAACCTGAAAACTTTACTGTGAAAATCGTGAATTGCTTCTGGTTCAACAGCATATTAATGTTCAAAGTGAAACTTGAATGTGGTAAATATACTTGAATATGATAATAACACGTGAAAAGATAAGAACTGAACATTAGAAGTAAATCATACTTAAACTTTAGACATTAGACGTTATGCAAAAAATTTGGGTGTGAACTTCCACCATATATACTAATGGACTGCGCATTGGCAATAGCTGCATCAAAGCCGCCATGGCTCAAACATTGGGCACGTCATCATCAGACTCCAAATTTCGTGTACAAATGCTGTTATGATTACTAATTTACGCTGCAGAACTTCAGTGTTTTCGGTGTATTATGTGAATGCACCTCATATATAATGAAAACTCTTCAGGTAAGTTTACTTATGAGCTATATACATGCATGATCGTGTTGTTTACATTTTGTGATTTATAATGTGATGAACATTTGCGAAGAATTTGGAACATGCATTCCATTTTTTTCTTAAGTTACTATATTTTTATATCAATAGCTGCAAGTTTCTGGTTAAGTAATTGAACTTTATTGACTTAGGTATTTAATTCGTTTCTTACCCATGAAAAATCATAGAACTTTCTTTACTATATCGGTCAGAGCAACCATAAGCACAGCAGGTGTAACCCATCTTTTTGACTGTTGTCATGTGATTTTATGTTGGAGCCAGAAATTTTGATGTCATGCGCAGTCTATCAGTATATATGGTTGAAGGGTGTAAAGCAAACTCTTTACAATGTATACAAAGTTGTTTTACTAGATGTATACAAATATACATCTAGTTTTTATTGAAATACACTCCTAAAATTTTCCTAAAATTTTTCTAAAAATTCCTAAAATTCCTAAAATTCTTACCTAAAATTTTCCAGAAGTATGCTATGATCCCTGGGAATAAAATTATATTTAACAACAATACTGAGCAAAAGAAACATCACAAGAAAGGGCATTACTATAACAGGGAAAGTCTTTTCTCTGTTTCAGAAAGTTTTAAAAGAATAAAAATCATTTCTTGATGGGAAACAAATCCCTCCCTGAACTAATACCCCCAACATTTCTCTTCGGTTTTGCATCGATCTCGAGTGTGACCCAAATCATGGCGAAAAGAGCGGAATTCCGCGAATCCGCAGGGGAATCTCATGTATGACTTCTGTCCAAAAAAAAAAAAAAAAAAAAAGTTGGTTCTTTTTTGAGTGGGTGGGGGTTTGCAAATTCTTGAATTACTGTATTTTTCGTCGTATTATCTGCAGATCCTGGAATTCACAATTTTTTTTTCTTTTCTTTTTCCTACTTTCATAAAATCAGTACTGGCGTGTAATCCACAGACCGTGACATCAAGAAAAATAAAAAAAAAAAACATATAACCCACACATCACAAATGTTGATCCGGAAGCGGAATTTCAGACAGAAAAGTCGGTCACATACTGACCCAGGAGTCCAAAGAAGTAAACGAAAAAAACGATCACATGAAATAAAGAAATTCATTTTTTAAGGTTGCTTTTTTTTATATTTTTATCTCCGGACACAAACAAAGCTTAGTGGCGTGGCATCCATACTGCACAAAATTTAATCAGGCCGATCCAGCTCCAGAGTATTGCATTACGCCTTGCCAATGACGAAACACTGATAAAGGACAGGACATAAAAATGCCGTGTGTACTCGTGTGTAAGTCGACAGTTCTTGAAAGTAATCGTGCTTACAAAGTAGGGTAGTCAGCTTACACACGGGTCAATAAAAAAAGAGGGCTAAACTTCTGTGAATTCTCCCGTGGAGTTTACCAATGGGTTTGTTTATGTTCCAGATCACAGCTTTCCGCGTGCCCCTGAACACTAGTTTTCTGACCTTTTGAAAACTACCACATAGTAACACGATCATATTCTCCACTGCCCCCCCCTATTAAGTTTAAATTCGGCAGAGTAACTGAAACGCTTCCTCTTTGAAAACATCGTAAATATCAATGAAGGAAAACATCAGGAGCAAAGATATGTTGGTCAGAATGGTGAACTAAACGCAAGGCACAGAGCACACGAGTAAAGAACAAGGAACTTTGAAAGGAGGCATGCATATGTACGTTCATGCATCAAATGCTGTGTGTACATTTTAATTGGCTGGTTGACAAAGAGAGGAGGGCACAAGCAGTCTGCGTTCTGTGTTTTTCAATAATACAAAGACAAAATGACTCGCCACCCCACCCTACAACTTCCCCGATCTTTCATTGTGGCCAGGACACCATTTCTCCCTCCTCTCCGCTCCGTACAAACTCCTGAACTGAGAAAAAAATTTTCCAAGGGAGTTTCCTTTCGAATTATACCCCTTATCCTGCGCAATTACCCTGCAGATTTTTTTTAATAAAAAGGACTGCAAAGACTTTTTTAATCGTTCTGCTTATCCGCATCTGCATGCAATCCACAGATCCTAATTTTTTAACTTTTGTAACAGCTAATCCCCGGATTATACGATGAAATGACAGTCGTGTTTTTCAGTTATGTTTTCCGTGGTGGCCCAGACAATTTTTTTGTTGCCCTGGGTGACCAGGTGACCGCATTTTTCGACCCCTGCTCTTGTGCTTTCATCCTTCACTGTGGCTTCATCTGCATCTGTCTCAGAATCATCTTTGCTTTCCTGATCTAATAACTCACAGAAGTATTCACCCCATCTTTCACTTAACTCATTGGGCTCCCAAATAATTTCCCCAACCCTATTCTTCACACAACTTAACATTTTGTTTCCCCTATTTTTCTTGAGTCTTGTGTACTTCCAGAAAGACTTCCTATCTTTCCAAAAAGCCAAATCATGCTTTTCCACTTTCTCCTTCCTATCTTTTGCCTTACTCTGGCGAACCAGCGTAGCGGCTTCACGCTTCTTACAGCGATATTCATCCACAGAAACTCTACCTTGCAACATCCCCAAATAGGCTTCCTTCTTTCTCTTTATTGCCTCTTCAATCTCACTATTCCACCAAGCATCACCTCTGTTGTTACCCACTATTGTGGTGCCACATACCTCTTCAGCAGCAGTGACCAGACAGTTCTTAAGACATTCACACTTCTTTTCAGCATCTTTCTCACAAGACTTCAGCTCTTTCAGTTGTTCTCTGAGTACGTCAGAATAACGCTAATGATTTTCCGGGAGCCTTTCAACCTGGGCCTCTTCCAATTCCTTTTCCTTCAACCAACATTCAGTTTCACTCGTGACACTACCAAGTAATGATCAGAACCAACATCCGCACCTCTAATCACACGAATGTCAAAAATTAAGTGTTTCAGACGCTGATCGTAGACAACAAAATCTATCACACTCTTTTTACCAAGAGTGTGATTTCTATCACACACTTTTAACCAAGATTGTAATTTCTATCACACACTTTTAACCAAGAGTGTGATTTCTATCACACACTTTTAACCAAAAGTGTGATTTCTATCACACACTTTTAACCAAGAGTGTGATAGATTTTGTTGTCTACAATCAGCGTCTTAAACACTTTAGTTTTTGACCCTCGTGTGATGAAAGGTGCAGATGTTGGTTCTGATCATTACTGAAGTTAATCACTAACAACAATTTGGAGCTCCAGTGGATCACCAATATCTGATTTCATGAAAGAAATCATCTTCAAAATTTGTAATATCTGATTTGTTATCTGAGGTTATTTTGCAAAATACAGAAAATAGCTTTTTGACTCAAGACTTGCACACCATTATTCTTTGTCAGATATTTTGATATTCTGATGCTGTGAAACAGATCTGAGGATGAATTGTGTAATTTTATTGACAAATAATAACTTTTCCGTCAGTTAAAATAACAATTCAAAAAGAATGTTACAGGAGATTGGAACTATCTTGATATACCTTTATATATCAAAGAAGGAAAAATTGAAACATCCGTATATTGCAAACCTACCTTTATCCCAGCAATAATCCCAAACGAATCGTCTCGTCCATGGAAGTATAAAACATCGTCCTTTTTGTCCTATATAAAAAGAGCTTATAACACATTTATCAACAATAAAAAAAAAGCAGAGGTGGTAGATCAACTAGATTAAGAACATTGTGGAAGAATTTGGATACAGCGGGTTAATTACCTCATTATACAAGAATATCAAAAACAAGATCCAGAATTCCAGACCTAAAGATATAAACGAAGTGCAACCTTACGGAAATTTTCCATACCTACCTCCACTAAGTAATGTACTTAAAAACAAATGTTCCAATCATAATATTAACATCGCAGAAACCGTAATTGATAATTAAAAACTTTTGACCAATGATAACACCAAATCACTCCTAAAAAAAAAAAGCTAGCGTCTATGCCATTCCGACTATCAGTTGCAACAAGCTTAGGAATAGAATCTACATTGGTAGTACCAAGAGAAGTTTAAAACTAGATTATAGAACATCTCAATAACTGGAATTGAACAGAAACTAAGACATCTCTTATTAACTATTTCATTGACAATGAATTCGCACCTGACTGGACAAATTCACAATTATTACATCGAAGGCAGTAATGATTGACAAGTTAAAATACACTGAAGTGCCAGGAAAACTGGTACACCAGTCTAATACTTGGTAGGTCCTCCATGGGAGCGCAGGACTGCAGAAATATGACGGGAAATGGACTCCACTAGCTTCTAGAAATATGCTGTTGGCAATGCACACCATACTTCCTGCAGAGCGTTGCACAATTCAGGTGTTATTCCGAGGTCTCTGATTGCTGTGTTCGATAGCGCATTGCATGGCATCCCAAATGTGTTCTATCACGTTCAGATCTGGGGACTTAGGTGGGAATGGCAACACCCCAAACTCAGATGAATGCTCCTCTAACCATGATGTGGCTTCCTGACACTTGGGTGGAGGTGCATTGTGCTGTTGGAACAGGCCCAACCCATCGGCATGAATGGGTGCACCTCGTCAGAAAGGAAGCGCACATAGCATTGGCCGGTCACAGACGTTTGTAGACGTACCAGGGGTCACAGTGAAGTCCGGCTAAACACACCCCATACCATTACGGAACCCTCACCAGCCGGTACAGTTCCTTGTTGACAGGCGAGATCCATGGCTTCATAGTGTTTGCACCACACACAAATCCTTCCATCTGCCCGATACAGTTGGAAACGCAACTCGTCAGGCCAGGCTACTTGTTTCCAGTCATCAAGTGTCCAGTGGCTGTGTTGCCGTGCCCAAGCGAGGCGCATAGCTCTGTGTCGTGCACCCATCAAGGGGACTCTAGTTGGGCGTCGGCTTCCAAAGCCCATATCGTGCAGGATACGTTGCCCAGTCCAGACGCTGATGCTTGTTGAGGCTCCAGCATTGAATTCTGATGATATCAGCGAGAGTGTTGCATGCTTTTGGCGTGAAATGATTCTTGACAGCTGACGATGGTCACGTTTACCCAATGTCTTTTTATGGCCACACTGGAATTGTAGGTTGGAGGTTTTGCCGGAATTCTTGTAGTCACGGTACACATTTGCAATGGTCGTCCGTGAAAATCCGAACTTCATTTCTACTTCCGAAATACTATGGCCCATCTCACCAACTATGACACTTCGCTGAAAATCGCTTAAATCGTTATTACTTGTCATTCTCATGCGAAAAACAGGTCTGACAGCTGGCAAGGATGTCTATCGCTTTATATACGCACTGGCGGATGCTACCGAGTACGCGCATAGGTGATGTTGCTATGTATTTTGCATAAGCTCTTCTGTACCAGATTTTCTGGCACTTCAGTGTATAATAATTGTAATAACAACACACCTATTGAACTTCCATTTGCGTGGAAGCATTTAATAGAAAACAAACACAGGAAGAAACTTAGGGATAAAAAAAGTTTTGAAAATCAAAATCAGCATAAATTACTTAAGTGTACTGCAACTAACAATAATTATGGCAGATGGTGCCAGATGAATGGCATGTATGAACACCCAGAGGGCGTCGCTTATGGCCTGATGAGCGTTGCATGTCGGGACGGTAGAACGTTCAAGGTGCGTGTGGCTAGAACACAATTGCGGCAAGGGCCAGCAGAACAGTTTATCTGTTTTCACTGAAGAAGGCTGACAGATAATGCTGAAACTAGAAGAGAGTTGGAGTACACAGTAGTGGCCAAAATTGTGGAAACCTTTTGGGGAAAGTGTATTTTTGAGGTTTGATGGCTCATAACACTTTTTTTTTTTTTTTTTAGTAATACCATTAAATTATACGCTGAGTGAATAACTTTGATAAATTTTATTAGCATCGGAAAGGGTTCAAACGATGTGCTCATTACAATAAAAAATCCAGTGTCATCTTTCTTGTTTTTTTTTTTTTTGTTTTTTTCATGTATTCGCTATTTGGAAATGAAATCGTACAGAATTTTTTAACAGTTTTTTATATGAAATTAGAATAAAAGATAATGCAAGAGCTAAAATACACATGGGCTAAAGGTAGCAAAAAAAGTACTTGTTTTTATGTGTGTATGTCTGACATTATAAATTAGCATAATGTGAAGTTGAATTTTTTTTTCCTTTCGTAAGCATTCAGAAATTTACAGTAGTTTTTAACATTCTTAAATTTCATTTGCATGTTTTTTACATTTTTTAAGATCATCCCCCCAAAAAGCGTATTACAAAGTTCTGCTGTATATGTATTGTTAAGTTGGATATATTTATGCATGCACTTTATTGACAGTAACCTCACAAACGGCAGATTCTCTAAAAAAAAAAAAAAAAAAAAAGGTATGCGAAACAAATAAAAACAGAGCATTTAGTCTGTAGTCATTATTAAGGTGTGAGGTTTATTAACCTCAAAGTATCTCTGTCACATTGTGCTGTATGTGCTGCAGTTGTTAACACACTGTAATAAATTTTAGGTCAGAACAAATGCATATGAATTGTTGTTGTTCATTTTTAATTTGCATCAGTAGCAGGATGTAATAATGTTTTATGCAAATTATTTGTCATGATTTTTAGTTCAGCCTCCAAACTTATGCCTTTTTTCTCCCCTCCCTCTCATTTCCCTCCAGCTGCTGGCCAGATTCCTGCAACTTTAGTAGCTCCTCCAGGTATTTCTCCTGTACCGATGGTTGGTAGTACAATAACAAGACAAGCTAGACGACTTTACATAGGAAACATTCCATTTGGCTGTAGTGAGGTATGTGGAATAAGATTGATTAATTTTCCAGAATTTTCTGTGAATCATACGGTTTTAATTGATTTGTAAACTACCCAGTGTAGTGATGGAATCAGAGTTGAACTTGTTGTCCATCCAAACTTGGCAGTAGGTGGAATTGAGCTTTCACAATAAGATGTGATGACATGCATGAATATACTGTCTTTTCGTGGAACTCCCTTGCATGAAGTTGTGATGCAAGATACTAAATTGCTTTAGGGTTCTGTTCTCTGAAGATTACTGCATTGGTTGTGGTGTGGGAATGAAGGACAAAATAATTCTTCCTGTGTGTCATTAAAGAAACTTGCCTTGTGATTCTTCGAGGAGTTGCTGGTCATGCTTAATGCTAATATTAAATATTCTGTTAAGATTATTAAAAATGTCTTTGATATTTGACCAAAATTGTATTAACGTAAGATACTTTTCAAATTATTGTGATGTTCTTCGTAGGTATTTCCAGCAAAATCTGAGCTTTCTAAAAGCTAGATTGAAAAAATCTTTCGTGGACCGATACCGCTCATGTCGATAAACATTTGGGAATATTTTCTTTCTTAAAATAATGCACGGTTTCTTTGCCAGGGGACGTAGATGTATATCCTTTTTCTGTCATCTCTGCTCCTAAGAGTTTGATTTGAAAAATTCCTTCTTTTTTAGATAGCGTTTCCGGTGTAAAATGTTCTCATATAATTTCAAATTTTTCAAGTAATACATAGACTTTCCGCTAGGGGCGTTATGGTAAATTGCGTTTTCTCCAATATCTCTGCTTCTAAAATTCTGATTAGAATATTTTTTTTTCTGCGCCGAATACAGCTGCTGATAGAAATAATTTAAAATGTTTGATAAAGAATGTTTTCGCCAAAGGGGACATAAGTGTTAATTTCTGCATCTCATGAATTTGTAGCAAAATCTGAGCTCCTGAAAACTCGACGGAAAAAATTATTTTATTGATCGATACTGCTCACATCAAAAAACCCTTTGAAAATATTTTCTTAAAATAATGCAGGCTTTTTATGCCAGAGGGCGTAAAGGCATATCTTATTTTTGTCGATATCTCTGCTTCTAAGAGTCCGATTTGAAAAATCATTTCTTTGTTGGAGAGCTTTTCCATGGAGAAATGTTTCTCATATAATTTCAGATTTTTCGTAGTGCTCAAGTCTGCCACCAGAGGGCGTAAGTTCGTTTCCTTTTACAGCAATATCTGGGGGACTAAAAACCCGATTGAAAAACTTTTTTCTTTGGTCAGATACTATTAACTATGCAAACTGTGTATATATTTTCTTTCCAAAATAGTGCACAATTTTGCTGCTAGGGGTGAATATGCTTCTGTTTTTCTCAATATCACTGCTTTTAGATGAGCAATTTAAAAATACTTTCAACACCGGATGCCATTAACCTTGTAGGCTAATATATGAAGAATTTTGTAGTTTACAGTTTTCTCGGTAGGTGGTGGTGTTTCAGCTGTATCGCTGCTTCTAAAAACACTATTGAGAAATTTCTTCTTCAATTTGCTACGACAGAGATGTGGAGCAGTATCCTGTTTAAGTAATGCAAAGATTTCCCACCAGCTGCGTAAAGGTCGAATGCATTTTAAGGTCCATGCTTTTTCCACCAATTTTCAACTTTTCCATTATGCAAATGTTTTTCCCTAGCAGATGTGACTTATATCATGTCTCCTTCTATATTTCTTCTTTTAACTGTTTGATATGAAAATCTCTTTGTCTCTGGTACCTTCCTTGTAGTAGGAGAAACTTTGTTTGCCATTTGTTAATTTTCGTAACATGCTTTTTTAGCCTCTGGTGGAGCTAAGTTGATGTTTCTATTTCTGGATGTTTTATCGATTGCAGGAACCAGTTGATTATTTTCCAAAGTGGTTCCATTGTTTTTGAATAGCTTTGATAAATTTAATTCGCGTCAGAATGGATTCAAAAGGCGTGTTTATTACATCCGAAATTTCGGTGTTATCTTTCTTGTTTTTTCATGTTTTTAATTTATTTTTTTCAAGCATTTTTCATGGTTTCTTATTCCTTTTTTTTTTTTTTCGTCCATCATCCCTTTAATGCAAAGCGTTGGTCCATAATATTCTGTTTTTTAACTGCTTTTGATTTATGTTTTCTATTAATTTCAAGGTTTTTAATCAAATTTGAATGCTACACATTTTTTGTTGGTCTGATTAACATGTAAATTCTAATACCTAAATGCTGACAGTTTGGTGTCCTTTATTTGACATATAGGTCTTCTGGGATGTCTGATAATGTATCATTACATTTTGTTTTTTGTTACTGTTGTTTAAGGGATGAAAGAAGGCCATCTCAGTGACACAGGGGTCTAAGAGATGGCTTCTAATCATTCGTCTGAGATGGGTCTAGGTTCAAATCTCTGTGAGGCGTGAATGTTGTGTTTGTCTTATGGAACCAGTGGTCCTAAATTAGGGGCGGGCGACTGTTTATAGCTCGCTGAGTTGCTCAGGGTAGTCTTTAAACCACCAATCCATAAAAGAGAGAGAGAGAGAAATGAAAGAAAGTATGATCCTTGGTTATGTAACTCTCATAAGAAATAATAAACCAAATATACTGTAAGTTCTGGGCTATTTCTTTATATATACACAGACGTTTCGAGCCCCTGGATGACTATTGGGGTTCATTGTCAACGTCGACCTGACATGTACACAAGGCTTTTAAACTGAGTTCATTTGTTGTTGCCAGATTCCTATGCAACTAACTTTTGCCATTCTCATGATCCAAATATGATAAAGTTCTTGAAATCTTGTTGTCATTGGGAATTGGCTCATATGTGAAAAATGTGGTTTATTATTTTTGATGGTTGGTTTATACACTGCCAGACAATTGCTAAGGATGGATGACAATAGCAACGATAGCAACCATAAAATGGAAAGCAGGAAAACGTGGAAATTAGCATAAGTGCGGGATACAGTAAGACGTGTTGTGCGTATGCAAATTTTGGATTGCCGAACTTGTTCGTGACATCATAGCGCTGATAAGAGATATAAAGGATTTGACACGTATTGACCGTTGTTGTTCAAACGCAAAGTTGAAAGGGAAAGAATCAATTGACGAACTTGCAATTTTCAGTATGTCTTCCCGACATCACCTATATGATTTTACGCGTGGCCGTATTATTGGCAAGATTGAAGAAGGGCGAAAAATAACAGATGTTGCCAGGGAGTTCGACGTCAGCCACAGTGTTGTTTCAAGGCTTTGGAAATCATTTCAAACAAATGGAGAGTGTAGCAAACGTCACGGGGAGGTCGTCTTCGCAGTACGACACCTGCAGAAGATCGGTACATAGTGCTATCAACAAAAAGACACCGGCACAGCACAGCTAGTGAGGTAGCAAATCAGTTTATGGCTGCTACTTGCAAGCGGATCTCCCGAAAAACTGTCGCCAGACGTTTGCATGAAAGAAGACTATACGCCCACCGTCCTGTTGTGTGCATCCCATTGTCTCTCGACGCTGAAGACCGTTTGCGTGCATTTTTGCCGCAAACGGGGTCTTCACCCAGACCCCATCCTCCGTCTGGGGTGTTCTACCATCACCGTGGTGTCGGAAGCCAAGTTCCTTGGGCTAACTTTTGGACCGAGCGCTCACCTTCCGACCTCACATTCAGTCTTTGAAGGTGAAGTGCACGAAGTCATTGAGTATCCTGAAGGTCCTCTCCCGAACATCTTGGGGGGCTGACAGGTGCTCAATGCTTCGCATTTACCACTCTCTCATTCGGTCAAAGTTAGACTTCGGATGCATTACGTACGGTTCAGCGCGTCCATCGGTTTTAAAACCTTTGGACCCCGTCCATCACCAGGCATTGCGGCTATGTACTGGTGCTTTCCGCACCTCTCCCGTGCATAGCCTGTATGCGGAGGCTCATGAGCCGCCGTTATTCATCCGTCGTAAGCAGCTGTCTCTTCAATTTTATACAAAACTGAAATCTCTTCCTGATCATCCACTGTATGATTCAATTTTCCAACCGGACTGTGTCCGCTTGTTTTCCAAATGCCCCTCCTGTGTTCCGACGTTTGGGATTCGGATGTCTGCCATAGTGCGCGATGCTGGTCTCAACTTGTCTGGGATTGGTTTTACCACCTTTTTTAACCAACCCCCTTGGCAGCCCGTTCAAGCAACGGCTGACCTTTCTCTTTGTGTGTGGCCAAAGTCGTCCACTCCTGCTCTGGTGTACCAGCAGCTCTTTGCCGAATTAGTCTGTCTACCCGGATTTCGTGCCTGTGTTCACCGATGGCTCGAAGTCCGGGGATGTCGTTGGATCCGCTTTTGTGTGTGGCGATGCCTCACATGCTGAGAGGCTTCCGCCGGAATCCACCGTCTTTTCGGCAGAGATGCGTGCGGTACACCTCGCTTTGTGCCACATACAGTCTCGATCACATCGTTGCGCTATGATTTGCTCTGATTCACAGTCCGTCATCCAGGTTTTATCTTCTCCGGAGGACACGGACTCACCTGTCATCCGTGATGTCTGTCGTCTTCTTGGAACTTTGGAGCGTGATGGCTTCCTGGTCCGATTCTGTTAGGTTTCTGGCCATGTTGGGATCCGGGGTAACGAGCTGGCAGATCTCTCTGCCAGGTCTGTTTCCTCCATGTCGCCAGCTCGGCTGCCACTGTCTTTCCGAGATTTTCGCCCTTTGATCCGGAAAATTGTTTTGGATGAGTGGCAGTCCCTGTGGTCTCAGCAGGGCAGCAATAAACTCTATGCCATCAAACCACAGATCGGACTCTGGAAGTCTAGTTTGCGGAAGAACCGTCATGAGGAAGTTGTTCTTGCGCGTCTCTGCATTGGGCACTGTCGTTTTACTCACCGCTTTTTGCTGTGTGGTGACAGTGCCCCGATGTGTGAGGCGTGCCATTGTCGTCTCACCGTCCTTCATGTTTTGTGTAACTGTGTTCGTTTTTGTGATCATCGTTTTCGTTATTTTCATTCTCATTTGTTGGACGAAGGAGCAGCTACGCTGCAAACTATTATTGGCGAAGCCTGTGACATGAAAGCAGTGTTTTATCTAGATTTTAACTTGTTCACTATCATATTTCATTTTTACCACATCAGCCTGTTTTTAACCTTGTGTACGTTTTTTATTGATTATGTTTTGTTTTGATGTCTTTTGTTTGTGCGTTCTTTGGCCAACCATGGCCCTTGCGCCATTAACATCAATTAACCAACCAACCATCCCATTGTCCAGACGTCACCGTACCGCCCGTTTGCAATGGTGCCATCAACATCGCAATTGGACTGATAACGACTGGTCTGCTGTCCTCTTCTCAGATGAGAGTAGGTACAGTCTATTGTCTGATTGTCGACGACAACTGATCTGCGTGTAATAGTGGTACTGCATATTGTCCAGCAAACATACAGGAAAGGGACCTATATCCGACATGTAGTGTCATGGTATGGGCTGGCATCATGATCAATGGCCGTACGTCCCTCTATGTGCTTCCAACTGGGACTATGACTGGCCAACGATACATTAATGATGTTCTGCTACCTCGTGTTCGCATGTTCCGTGGTGCTGTCAGTGATAGATTCATTTTCATGGACGACAACGCATCATGTCATCGAACAGTCGCTGTCCAGGAGTGTCTTGAGAGCGAGGATATTCAACGCCTCATATGGCCAGCACGTTCTCCAGATCTGAATCCCATTGAAAATGTGTGGGATGCTTTGGGGAGGAGTCTTGCTGGTCGCCAGTGCCCTCCAATAAACAAGGACACCCTCATCCGTGCACTGACAGAGGAATGGGATAAATTACCCCAACAGCTGCTTGATAATGTTGTGCAAATCATGACACGACGTGTGGAATCTTGCATCGCCCTCCAGGGTGGCCATATCCCGTATTGACATCTTACGCTGGAACGCCTGTGGACGGTAATTGCATTTTTTTCACGTTTACGTATTCTGCACAAAATGGCCTGTTTGTCCCTTGAACACGTTCCAAAGCCTTCTGGATTTCAGAGCACAATAAATTGTCTTTCTTGTAATGTCCTGGCATTGTGACATTATTTTATTTCACTTGGCATCCAACCACACTTACTTTTTTATGCGCTATATAGCCGTTTATGATCCGTCCTTAGCAATTGTCCAGCAGTGTAGCTTTTGTTTTCATAATCCAGTTATGTTAGTGCAATTCAGAGTTGGACTGTGAAAGAAACTAAGTAGTAAGACACATTAAAAAAAAAAAAAGCATATACATTATGAAAATGAAGGTTATAAACCAACCATCAAAAACCATAAGCCACATTTTCAGCGTATGGACCAACTTCCAATAATGACAAGATTTCAAGAATTTTACATTTATATATTGAATCATGATAATAGTAAGTCAGTTTCAGAGGAACTGGCAACTACAAATGAACACAATGCAAAACCTTTCTGTAACAAGTTATCAGATCAATGTTGACAATCAACCCTGACATTCATCCAGGGACTTGAAACATTTGTACATAAAAAAAAAATTGCTTAGAATTTACAGAGTATTTGGTTTATTATTTCTTATGAAGAATTACTTCAGAGATAAAAGTATGATAATCTGTAGTTCTGTTCTATTTTTGGTGTTGTGAACCATAGGCGTAGCTGGGGGTCTTTCAGGTCCGGACACCCCTTGAGGGTGGGTTGAGTAAAAATTTAAAGTGATATATATGCACTTATGAGGCTAGAAGTCAAGGTCAGTGAGATTTTGCAACATCTGCCCTTTGTATGGAATCATTTTCAGCTTCTTCCTCAAAATTCTCCAGACAGTGGGCTGTGAAATCTGCACTTCACGACTCAGCCTCCGTGTTGATTTTCCCTGGCTACCGTTGAATGGCGGTGCAAACACTATCGACGACTTCTTCCGATATGTGCAGTCATCCAGGACTTGTAAGTTTGCACAAACAGCCCGTAGCTTAAAAAAAAATTTTTAATGTCAATCATAGATAGATTTTCTGGTTGAAGGTTCTTTTCCGAATCGTGGTTGTAAATGTCGTTGCACAACAGTTACAGATTCTGTTTTGCTCAATTCAAGAACAGAAAACGCTTTCTCCACTGCAGACGCTGCCATTTTGACTGACTAGTCACGTGACACACGTTATCGTCTACGTCACTTCCCTCAGTAGCGGGACACAAACTTTATGAGTACATCTACCTAACGGTTCGCAGGTATGGTCTGTGTTTTCAACTGTTACTGTTTTACAGCATCTGGAAACTGTATACTTCTTTATGAATCAGGGTATATTATGTCCGTGCATGTATTGTGTTTGGTTGTTGAGAAATTGCTGTTTCTAAATTTAATACATCAGCTGTCTTGAGCATTGGTTTTGGTTCTCTACAGTGTTTTCGTTTCCCCAAAACTTTGGAATGGTTGATCGAACAAGTTGGTAAACTACTGCTTTGCGCATGTGCAATGGTGTGCCCCAGAGAGAGAGGTTTCTCTCTTGCTTGTTCTTTGTCAATAGAATGTTAGTGTATATTTTGTATTATTTATGCAGATCTCTGCTTCAATATGTTCTTACAACTGTTGTTTGCTTTTGTACAATTTACAAAACTGCATATATCTATTGAGTCAAAATTTTGATCTTTGATATGATTTATCATCTTGCAGGAAGAAATGATGGATTTTTTCAATGCTCAGATGCATGCATGTGGATTTTCACAAGCTCCTGGAAATCCAGTCCTAGCTTGTCAAATAAATCTTGACAAAAATTTTGCATTTCTTGAGGTAAGTGTAAATTTGTTGGCTTGTACAGTTTAAAGCTGTAATTAGAGAATCATTAAAAATAAGTTTTTATGAGTAAATTTGAACAGTATTTTCCTGTATATGCTGTTGAAGTACAGTAAATAAAAGTAAATGCTTTTTTATTGTTATTTTTATTTTATGAACCCTGTAACTAGTTTTTTGTGGCATGGAAACACATTTGTCCATTCAGGATTAATCTGTTGAAACAAGTACTGACACCCCCCCCCCCCCACACACACACACACGTGTTTCTCTGACCTTTTTCTGATGGTTATTTTTTATATTGTTGATTGGGATGCAAGGTAAGTAGAGTAGAGAAGGTACACCAATGGTTGTAAACAAACCAGCTGCTGTGCACCCCTCTCCACCGAAACAGTGACGTTCCTTGGTTCAATTTAACTGAGCGGTGAAGCAGGAAAACCTTTACTTTATTTTGGCTAGCCAGGCCTATGACTTACGGCTCACTAAATAAAACATTCTGACTTTGTATTTTAAATTGCAACAAATTAATTTATGCAGTTCTTATTCAAGAAATAAAAATAACATGAAGTGTACCTATTTAATTATGCCTTCATTTGAAAACAGATTTATTTGAAATTTATTTAAAAGTGATTTATTGTGAATGCGATATTTCGTGGGATGAAATTGCCGTACAAAATAAAACATATACGTAGAATACACATCTAAGTTTCAAAATTACTGAAGTTTTATTCCTCGATATTCTGCATTAGTTTTAAAGGAATAACAAGTAACCTGATTATGAAGATTTCTTAGGCTTTAACAAGAGTTTTGTTGTTTCTGCTGTTTTTTTTTTTTTTTTTTCTAGTCATAACAGAATTAGTTTCTCATGGCAGATCAGTCCTTTGTTTAAACATTTATTTTCTTTATTGAGATCACAGTTTTGGATCTTCAAATTTTCAATTGCTGGGTTGCTTTCCAACAATTAGTTCTTCAGAATTTTAATTTCTTTCAATAAAGATTTTTTTTTAAAACACCTTTTATGCTGCTTAACAGAAACAGTATGAGCATTTGTTGTAGAATTTAATTCATTGTGTAAGCTTGATTTTCATTTGGATTCATTGCTTTCACCCACATTCACAGCTTGGCAATTAGGTGAATATTTTTCTGCTAATAATTCTTCCCACATATTTTCTGTTCATTCTTTTTTTCCTGCTTTTCTGATTTTTTTTAAATCCCAACTGGCTGTATCACAACTATTTGGTGCAAATAACTTTGGAACATCACTTTTTTGTCATCTGATAAAAGGAATTCCTAACTGCTTTGCTTTTTATGCATTGTATGTATGAATCATTATCAAAATTACACAGAACATATTCTTGCTTGCTTTGGATTAAAATAATCAGCTCTGCGACATTTTATAATCCACTGCTGACATGTTTTGTAGTCATTAAAAAATCTATGGAACATCACTTCTTTCATATTGTAGTGTCTATTTCAACAAGTAGCTATGGAACAGTTTACCACCATTGCCACTTTTCACATAAAGATAACTGCTATCTATTGCAAGAATATAAAAAAAATTCTGCACGAAATGCAAAATTAAAAACACAAATTCTGCTAAAATTAGTTGTCAGATAAACGAAATAGCAGACTAAACTCATCACAGAGAGGAACACGCAGTGACAGCTTGACCTCTAATCACTGGGGAACTGAACAACCTTTGAACCAAATTACATTACAGCTGCTGCACCCTCACCATTGCTTCAGGCCAGGCTTAAGAGCATTGGGTTACCTTCTCTATCCACTTACTTTGATAGAGATGTATGTAGTATTGCTGGGAAAAAAGGACCATGTTGAGTTGGTTTTGCCACTTGATCTTTTGTGGAAAAAATTTTGCAAGTTTTTTTTTTTTTTTTAAATGCTTTTGATAACTTTTTATTTTACTTGAAGTGATAATTGTGATGTGTTTCCCCTGTAAGTAAAAAATCCTGATCATTTTGTACAAGTAACTTAAGTGTACATAGATATTTCTAAATTGTATTTGTTAAATTAAAAAAACTAATACCTTAAAAATTGAGGCATTAGTCTGATTTTTCAGTGATTTAAATTAAACCATCCAGAAGTTTGGTTTGGACCAGAGCATGTTCATAATAAGAAAGTGATGGGAATTTTGGTTTGGTCTGCTGATAATTTACTGACACTGTTTGTTGAAGAAAAATGGAAACAAATTATTTTTCAGTTAGTGTGCATTTGAATTTGTTAGTGTATACTGTCAGTTTAATACAGCAAAACATCTGTTAACAGACATCTTCCAGCAATGGCAAGTTCTGGTAGGTACAAAACAGCTGCAGTGAGATTAACATTAGTGATAACTTCCAAAAAACAAGACTTTTGAAAAGTGGCCAATAGACACCCTGGTCAGTCCCAAATGAAGCCTAAGGATGATCTTATACATGGGCTTATATGATTTTACTTAGTTCATCTCGTTAAGTAATGAAACCACTTATCTGTATGCAGTACTTTGGCTTGAGGGGAAAGTCAGAGGCAAAAACTTTTGCAAAAGAAATGCCACTTCTGGCAGGTTGTGTTACAGTATGAGCAGAATACACTAATATGTTTAGGTAATAGAAAAGTTGTTAGATCTCAGCTGGAAGTCACCCAACTGTTGGTATGGTGATAACAAGAAAGATTCGTGCATTTTAAACTTCCAAAACTGTGCTTATTCATTTTTATTAACTCAAAAATTCAGCAGCAAAAACTTAATTCCTGCCTCTGATTCTTCGTATGAACTTTCAGGGTTTGCTCAACTCCTCTTGTTTCTTCCAGTTGAATTGTTTGGTGTACTACAGAAATCACTATTTTTACATTTGCTGTGTCCCTCTTTTCTTCCATTTGTTGTAAGCACAATGCATACTCATGGAAGCAGAAAAATCTTTGGAACTTCTGGTATGATTTTTCAACAATTGCAAGAATCACATTTCAGGGCTGCTAAACCTGTGCCAATTGCGCCAGCCCGTGCCAATACATTGTTCTTGCGTCATTCTGCTTAAGGGGGGGGAATCGAGATTTTTACGAATTTTGCGCCAAAAGTTAAAATTTACCGGTCATATATATTTTTAGGTCCAAAAACAGAAGTGATGAAGTTTGGAAATTTGTAAGAATTGATGCATGGTGTTAAAAAAAAAAAAAGTTTTCATTCTCTGAAAATTACACCATTTATCTAAAATAGTGAAAGCTCTGTTATCAGAATTTATAGTTCTCAGGCTGAAAGTTCTTTCAAGAATGATGGATAAAATTGTCATCTGAGATAATTAAAAAAAAACGAAAAAAGAAAGAAAAGTAACAAAGAAAAATGGTAAGGGAAAACTATCAAAAAAAGTAAACAGTGGATTCTGTGCAGTGGCAGAGTCAACAAAAGACAAATATGGCTTGTGAAACTTGCTGAGAAGAAAGTAGGGTTTGCTTGCAAGAGGAAACCAGAGCTAATGTTCTAACAAGAACAAAACCAAGGAAAATAACTGTTTGAAGCTTTGTCTTTCAAAACCACCGTATTTGTTTGGAATTCAGTAATTTTATAATTGTGAATACAGTAGTGTGATCTAGTTAAATATTTTCATAAATAAACAGTGAACGATTCGGTTTTGTTCATGCGTAATATTCACATTTTCTCAATGTGCAGTCTGATTTTTCACCAAATTTAAAAGTACAGCTTTGTTTTTTTCTTCGTCAGTCTCATGTGCGTTAATTAAAATCTCTCGCAAGCGCTATGGATAAATAAAAGGATTGTTTATATCGCATAACTTGTAATCAATTATCAGGAATACTGATCTTTTGGTTCTTAAAGCCTGAATTTTGCCCCGTACGTTCAGTGAGCAGAATTTTTAGATTTTCTTTTTCTCATTTTGACCTACCTTGGGGAGCATCTTCACCCTTTCACTTTTCTTTTTTTCAGATGGAAGGTGCATTGAACCACTTATACTAACTCGCAATCCTCTGCTTAATGTCCGTGTCCATACATACAGTATCCCACGTATGCAAGAGCAGTGGCTCTTTCAGACAGCAACAACAAAAAAGTCACAAACTGATTCTACTACTATTGAAGAAGGGGGAGGGGGGATCCTTCACCAAAATGTCACTGTGCAAGCATTAAGCAATGGAAGCAGCTTTTATCTAACCAACTTTACTAAATCTCACTGTTATCTTATAGTTTCAGTTCTAGTTGTAATTGTTCACAGCAATAACGAAAGTTTGGCATTGATAAATACTGGATGAAAAACATTGTATGAAGAGTATCATGGCGCAACTGCTGAAAGGTGATTTTACAAATTGATTATTAAATGTTACATTAGTTTTCTTTTTATATCCAAGGTACGCTTTCCTTCAGAAAACCTTAGGAGTTTGCGATGCACATGCAAACCACGTATGTGTGGCTTGCCAGTTGGTTTCAGAAATAATGTATTTTCATCTGAATGTCACGAATCTCGAAAAATATGCCGCTAAAAGCCAAACAACAAACAGTAATTACATATTATTTATTCTTCCTAAGTGTATATCCGCAAGCGTTCAGAAACAATAGCAACAGTTCTTGGACGCGGCAGGTTCCTATTCGTGTTACAGCGAAACAAATGCATTCAGAAGAAAATCCCTGATATTAATGTGTTATGCTTAGAATATTGCAGGTTATGTAGTTTTCAATAAATCGTTTGTAGTATAATTGTTTTCACATTTATCTCATTGTAGAAATGACAGAAATGCTAATTAACAGTCAATAAGAGAAGCAGTAATAAAATGTCAACAAACCTGAAATATAACATTTTTTCATAGTTTATAAAATAATGGTAATTCAGTATATAAACATAACTTAAAGCACAACATGGACTTAAACCAATTAAAAATACTATCATTAGTTGCTCCAAAATCTGAGTTCTGCTCCAAAATGCAAATTTTCTCGCTCCAAAACCCAACGTTTCTGCTCCAAATTGCATATTTTCCCGCTCCAAGAATTGCTCCGAAACATGGTAGGGGCACTAACACCCCTGCATTTCCTTTGTAGTTTGAATTTGTGTCATTGTTGCACTGCAAATATGAGCGAGTAACATTGTTCACGAATATGAAAATTGGGATATTTTAAATGGTAATTAATTCTGGGGCATTTTTTTACACCATGCCTGATAAAACATCATTAAAAACTGTGCCAATAAAAGAGGCAGACATTCTAAAGAAAGATTACCTGTGTTTTTGGTGCTGCATGAATTTACTTTCTACATTACAATGTGCGTGAATTACAGTAATTCGTAACACCTAGATGTCCATTATTCCAACTGAATTTTATTCAACATTTAGAGAACGCACTGCAGCAGCTTGCTGTGTGGGTAAATTTCATACACCCATTTTGCTTTCACGTAAACAAAACTCAAAAATGATTAATTTAGGCCTAACCTCCAAATGACTGTCTGTTTGGGAGTCCCATTGATAACTTATTGGCAGGTCTCCCCACATGGCAAATTATGTAATAAAAGAAATTATATATGTGTGCTATTGATAATCTTGGCTCCGTCAGGTGTATTTGTAAATTACTTGTTGAATTGTAATTTAACATGAGTTAAACTGTTCACTCAAGTTGAACCAATTCATAATGCACAGGTACCAAGCTGTGTTTTACCTGGGAAACCCCTGATTTTCTGATTTCTTCCTTTCATCACCCTGTTTTTCAGAAATTCTTGTTAAGATTCTGAAAAAAGTTTTTGTGCATGATTTTGTAACATATATAGCTTGTAAAAAAAATATATAAAGCAGGAGAAAACAAGATTCGCTCCCAATCCCCCATTTTTATCACCATTTCCTGTTGCCTGTTTTATCAGAAAGTTCTAGATCACTCGTCAGCAGCTTACAGCACACATGTGCCATGTGTGCGGTGGTTGCGGTAAGTTTTTGGACAGAGTAAAAATACAGGATGTCCCAAAAAGGTGTAACCAATTTCAAATGATAACTTTTGATACAAAACTAATATCAGCATTCTGTTTGTTGCAGGTGGTAAGGAATATCCTCAAGTTTTCTAGAAGTGTGCCCAATGGATTCTGCGACGAAAGCACAGGTTGTGGAGTGGTTTATTGAAACCCGATTCAAAACACCGGTTCAGCGGGATTTTAGAACAAAATATGGGATCAAACTGCCCACATGTAACAGCATCAGAAAGTGATACAAGTCATTCAAGGAAATTGGTAGAATTTTTACAAAGTTTAAGCCCTGGATGACCATCACCAGTTTTAGAAAGGGAGGAGGTTGTGTGGTAAACATTCACTTGTAGCCCTCGAAATTCAATTGGACAAGCAGCATGAGAGCTGGCCATCCCCAAGTCATCAGTGCACAGAGTGTTGCTCAGATATTGGAAATGCACCTGTATAAACTTCAGAAAACTCATCACATAACCCCAGATGATCGTGTGAAACGTAAACAGTTTGCTGAAGAGATGTTGGAGAACATTGCAAGTGCTGAATCTTTCCTGAGACAAATCTGTTTCTCGGATGAGTGCACTTTCCATGTTTCTGGAAAGGTTAATATACATAATGTGAGAATTCAGGGAGCTGAAACCCTGCATTGCACAATGGAACATGAACATGCTAGCCCAGAAGTGAATGTTTTGTGTGGCATACTGGTAGACTGTGTTATTGGACCCTTTTTCTTTCGCGAGAGCTGCTAATTACCTGGTCATGATTGAGCAGTTTGTGTATCCCTGGTCATTTTCCAACAAGATGGGGCACCTCCTCATTGGTCTTTGATTGTGAGGAGGTCTTTGGATACCAAATTTCCCAATTGATGGATTAGGCGTGGTGGTCCTGTTGTGTGGCTCCCACATTCGCTGGATTTCACACCCCGTGTCTGTTTTTTTTTTTTTTTTTTTTTATATATGGGGATTCATCAAGGGTGAGGTTTACAGCACCTCTTTTTCCAGATATTGCTGACCTAAAGAGGATTACTCACACTCACACTGCAGAAAGTTATACAGACATTCTCAAACGAACATGGTTGGAACTGGAATACTGTTTAGGCATTATCCGGGTGACAAATGGTGCCCATGCCAAATATCTACAGAGTAGGATCCAAAAGTTCGGGGACAGCACCTACCCGTGATAATGCAAGCATGTAGGTTAAAGTGATTGCTAGTTAGTGTGATTACCCTGAAAGGTTTTTAAATAGCTGGGTTCATAAATAATTAATGCATTTACTTTTGTAAAATTTTAGTAATAAATGCAGATTTTTTTGTAGAAGTTTTTGTAATGATTAAAATTTTCTGTGAATTTAGGGATTAAATGTTTTGTTTTTGGTTCAAAGAGAGGGAGAGCAGGAAGAAACAAAAAAGTACAGTTTCAGAAAGAGAAGCTGAGAGTGAAAGGGAAAAATTTATTTGGCTGATTATGAAAAGCAATGAGTGCTTTGTTTAAAGTAATATTTCCACAAGTGTCTGAGAGAAAATTGCCAATAAGACTTTGAATGGCGCAGGAATGACTTGATGAAGTGAAGTAAATGGGTCATTCCACGCGAAATCTTCAGATTTTGAATTAATTTTCCAACACATCTCCGATTCTTACGATTTTTTTTTTAATGGGTAGCTACTACCAACTTATAAAAACCCTGAAAGTTTCAATTTTTTTATTTCCGATAGGTTAGAACAGGGGTGCACAACCTTTTTATAAGTGGGGGCCAAGTTTATTTTTACATAATAAGTGGCGGGCCGCAAGTTACCTTTTCACATAGGCACTTGCCAAACCCTACCGCTAAAGCTAATTTTACTATTATCCGAATAACCTATTTTCCAGCAGACAAAAAATGTGTTTCAATACCATTTTTGTGTCCTCTAAAATGGTTTAAATCCATTTTTGAAGTTTTTTGGCAAATTGCGTTATTAAGTTATCAAATTACTGATTTACAATCAACTTACTCCTAACTGGAAAAGGTTTAGGGGTATATTAAATAAAATAATACTATCACAAGGTTGTAAAATTTTTATTTTTACGAAAAACAGAATTCTTAATTAACATCAAAGTATATAAAAAATTAAAATCAATATATCGTCAAACTGACCATCAAATCAAGTAGTAGCCTAATGCTCCTAATGAGATGCTTGGCATTGTTTATTTTTCAATAGTCTGTCAATATCAGGTTCAATGTTAGAGATGGTAATGCGCAAGTTTCCCTCCAATAGTGTATCACTTAAACGGGAACGACACTTTGACTTTATTTGTTTCATCAAAGAAAACGATTGCTCGCATAAGTAGGTACTTCCAAACAACGTTGCCGTTTTTAAAGCATGATCTTTGAGCAATTTCATTTCTTTCGGTAAGTAATTTTTGTAAAATTCTAGGAGAGAAACTTCAGAGTATTTTGTTTTTAACTCATTGTTACACTGAAGATCAATTAATTCCATCTGGAAATCTAGTGGCACTGACGCAACGTCAGTAGTGAATGGTAGAGAAAACATATCAAACAAAACCTCAAATTTTCTTATATCTTCAAATCGTCTTTTAAACTCATTGTGAAGGTCCACTACAAGAGATGCATATTTAGCCACATTTACATGGAATTCAGAACTTTCAACAAAGCTTTTCATTGTTGGAAAATTTGCTAGTAGTCCATTGCTTAGTTGTGACTGCCATAAACTGAGTTTAACCTCAAATGATTTTAATATGTAACACATGTTGTTGATCATGTTGTTTTTACCTTGAAGCTTAATGTTTAATTCATTGAGATGTTGGGTCATATCAACTAAAAAACATAAATCACTCACCCATTTGCTGTTCTCAAAATGTGCTGCTAGTTGAGACTCATTACGACTGTGTAAAAACATTATGATTTCTTGATGCAAGTCATACACTCGTTTCAGCATTTTCCCAGCACTAAGCCAACGAACTTGTGTAAAATAAATAACATCATCATATTGGGATTCCATGTCTGATAAGAATTCTCTGAACTGGCGGTGATTAAGAGCTCCGGCACGAAGGAAATTGACCACTTTAATCACAACCTTCATCACATGCTCCATACGTATGCTTTTAGCACACAGATTCTCTTGGTGTAAAATACAGTGAATAGTAACTAGATCACTGCACTCTTTAGCAAAATAGCTGACAGCCCCTTGTTTACTTCCAATCATGGCAGGTGCACCATCAGTTGATATGCCATGTAGTTTTTCCATATTTAAATTAAACTTCTAAAATATTTTTCACTTCACGATAAATATCACATCCTTTAGTTGTGTCTTTCATAGGAACCAATGCCAGTAATTCTTCTGAAATATGAAAATTCTCGTCAACACCACGCACAAAAATACAAAGCTGGGCAGTATCAGTCACATCTGTGCTTTCATCGATTGCCAGTGAGAAGTACTTGAAATCCAATATTTTTTCTTGTAGTGTGCTCAATGTCCACTGCCATTTCTTCTGCCCTCCTGGAAACTGTCATTCGATTAAGGCTAATTTTTGATATAATACTTTTTTTCTCTGGGAATGCCACATTTGCCACTTCTTCCAAGCATTCCTTAACTAGCTCGCCATCTTGAAACGGCTTCATTCTTTTTACTAAAATCTTTGACACAATAAAACTTGCTTTTACCGCAATTTGCGATTCATCGTTAACCTTACGAAAAAGATTTTGTTGAAATTTTAATTTTCTTTGCAGTTCTTTTACTTTCTCTTTCGCATATTACCAGAAAATTCGTTGTATTTTGAAGCATGTTTTGTCTCATAATGCCTTCTTACATTGTACTCTTTCATAACACCAACTGTTTCTTTGCAAATTAAACACGTTGCTTTGCTGTTGTATTCAATAAAAAATATATCTCACTCCAGGTCTCTTGAAACACTCGTCCGTCACTTTACGCTTTTTTACAGACATGATACTGATATTATAATAATAATGTAGAAACTCTGTAAACTGCACACAAGCTGTAACAACTCACAAACGTGAACTCTGCCATGACAACAATGATACTCCCAGTGCACGACGTGGCGTCCAGTCAGAAATAACAAACCTATAAATAGCCTCGCGCTACACCACTTCAAGGTCACACAGCACCCTCATCCTCCCCTGCCGCACAACGATGAGACGGTGTGTCAGTCACATGCTCACATCCACTTGTATTGCAAGAGTGACTCCACAGTTAGTCTGAACCTTGCAGCAGTCTGGTTATGCAAAACTTAAAATCTGTCCAATAATTGTTTACTTTTTAATTTATTTTTTAACAAACATTTTTATAATTTTCTTTATTTCAACTAGGGCCTACAATAATGGGAAAAAATCTTGTCATTCACAATATATATATTCACGTTTTCAATAGTATAAAATATTTATCCGCGGGCCGCATAAACTGACTTTGAGGGCCGCAAGCGGCCCGCGGGTTGTGCACCCCTGGGTTAGAAGATATACCTTTTTGAATTTTGGTGCATGACCGACATATTTTGCGTAAAAACGCAAATATCTCCGTTATTTATTGTAAAAAGAAATACATAAATCACCATTCTTAATTTTTACCAAGGAATCCATTGGTGCAATGCACGCGTTTCTATCTGCTTTAGTTTTTGAGGTATGAGCAATGAGAGAGCATTTCTTCAATGCTTAAAAAGGCAATGTAGTACAGCACTTAGAAAGCTGCAGTTATTATTCTTTGCAAAGAAAGGTTTAATCTATCAAATGAAGAAAAAGCCTTGGGCTTTTGTTGTGCGCCGAGAAAATGAATTTTTAAACATGGTGCATGGTCAGTGCATTGCCACGGTGACAGCGCAATCTGTGAAGCACGCTGCGTCATGGCCACGGCTGTGCGGAGACTTGGTACAGGAAGAAGAATGGCATTACTCCAGCACGCAAGAAGCCATCCCACCCATCACCCCGATCATGCCGGCACATGTATGGAACTCATGTTTTGAAGGAAAGGAATTCTTTACTTTAAAAAAGCATGATTAGTTCATGAACGGTGTTTATATTTCGATGTCTCACAACGCTGTGATAAACTTCCATGTCAGTTTTTGATTATATTTAATCAAATCAGACAAGAGGAAGTTGAGCTTCCGTGTAACGCCTTGTGAATTTGGCGATTATCATAAAATTTAACATCTACAGGTTTTGCAGTGTTCGCGAGATTTTCCTTCGTTTTGTGTCATCATCATCTGAATCATTTCTTGAAATCGATGCAAAACCAAAATTATTTGGGGGGGGGTGATTGCGGCCAGTGCTTTCGCTCTAGACGAGAGGTCTTGTATTTTTTTAATCAGCTTTTTTTTTTTTTTTTTATTCTGACGAGTATGTATGTATGTTGGATACATGGATAAAAAGTTCCGTTGTGCTTAGTTTTCAAATTTATCATGCCGGCGATGAAAAGAAGCCTCTCTCCTTTTTAGATGTTGTTTGTAGAGAGGGTTACTGCAAATGACCTGATGCTCCTGACCTTTTGCGCACTTTGTCTGATCAACATCCCGCAAATTTATTGCTCCTCGTAAAGATATCCTTAAGTATAAACTTGCCACCTCGGTGGCGCAATGGTCAAAGTGATGACTTATGAATGTGATTATTCATTCAAATTGGGTCCGAATTCGAATCTCGGTGAGGCATGGATGTTGTGTTTGCCTTACGGCGCTGGCTCTCTCCCTTCCCTGGAACCAGTGGCCCCAAATTAGGGATGGGCGACTGCTTATAGCCCACTGAGTTGCTCGCGGTGGTTGTTAAACCTCCAATTAAAAAAAAGTATAAACTTGCCATTTGCCGCAGGATGAAAAATGATGTTGACAAAAAAGTGTTAGGAAGATTTTATATGTGCACGCAAAATCTCCGATTATTTTCTGTGAAGGTAATAAATATGCATTTTCTGTAGCATTGAAACTAAATATATGGCCCGCAAGAAAATTTAATGTCCGTGTCACCGATGTAAACCAATCAGTTCTAAACTTTTGGCTTTTGGAAGTTTATGAATTGTAGCCTCTTAAATAAAAAATCAAAATGGCATTCCACATGGCTGTTAGTTTTTGTACTTATGGGAGGGAAATGGATGGGGGGGGAGTCCTGAACGAATTTCTAAGAGAGCAGCAGAAACACGCGTTTTGGAATTATAGTTGAAAACGATCAGAGAGATTTCTTGTCAGGTTACAAACTGTACTTCATAAATAGCCTTATCAGAGAGAGAGAGAGAGAGAGAGAGAGACCTAAGTAAGCTAAAATTACGAAGAAATAGTAACTTGCCATAGAGACTCGCATCCACGGTTACCATACTACATATGTTGAATAAATACTACGTACAGTATTCATTTGAAAAACTTTTTTTAACTAGGGATAACATTACCAGCGTCAAGTAAAGTGCACATGAACGGAATTTTTTCCAAAATTTCTGCCAAACACTTCAAAGTGTGTGCATCCTCTCCCATCACGTTTAGCCCCCTCCCCCTTCCTTAATGGCCCTCACAGTTCTGGACAGCTAGCGTCGCCACTGCCCTGCATTTGTTAACTTATTTGCCATTGTGGTATGACGTTTTCTGTTCGCCACAGATGTAAAACTTTTTATTTTTCTTAGTCAATTTTATTCTTTTTATCCGTGCTATGGCCGACACGCTTGCTTCTAGTTTTTTTTTTTTTTTTTTTCCTCTTTTAGATACAGGATAGTCCCAGACCTCGAATCCTTCAGATCCCAATTTACGACCTCTGGCAAACAGAGAACGAGTTTCTAAGAGAGAGCACCGCAAGTGGAAAAGCTCCGTAGTGTATTTTCTCATCTCTTTATTATCAGCGTTTTTGTGCATTGTTATTGTGGCGTAATGCGTTAAACAAAAAAAACAAAAAAAAAACTAATTCTTAATTCAAGCGACAGTTAAAGTAACTTGTCAATATAATGACGATTGACTGTGTTGCTACTGATAAAGAGAAATAGAAGCTCATAAAACAGAGCGGACAAATTACAATCGCTAAATAGTAACACGAGTGCCATACTATTTTTTCCTAAATTCGTAATCAATAATTGTGATACATTGGGTATTACATTAACGAAAACATACTAATACGTTCGAGGTCTGTTAATGTTTCTCATTATTTCTAAATTTATTGGCATGATTAATAAAAGATAATAATAACTGAAATAAATCCAATTGCTACCACTCTGACACCGGGATGTGATTATAGGAGGCATACAATTTTTCGTTCAGTGTAACCATCAAACTGTATTTTCCTATTTTTGGGCCACACCATGAACAGTTAAACTGTGTTTTTCTTATTTTAGGGTGATGTGGTGCATTTTGTTTCATATGAGCTTTTGAGAGTTTCGTGAGCTTCCACCTGACGCGTAATCTTTAAATACGCAACTGAAATAAAAAATAAATAAATAAAAAACAGGCAAGATGACAACTGCGAGATTACTCGTTCATTTAAATACCAGATCTACCAGAAAATAATCGATAACATTTTTTCTAACCCGACGCTGAGCCTTGCTAACGACATCATCTGTGATCGTCAAGTATCTGACATTAACTAAAACGCAGTATATATCTCCTCTACCTCGCAAGAATAGGCACTGATATATATATATATATCCCCGATTACTTTATTTCTTAAGCTGTCATTCCTTGATCATTTTCTCTTACGGCAGGCGTGGACAACTAGACAATTTAATTCTGTTGGATATTGCGTGACCTGTAGAAATCATTAATCAATATTCCAAAAACTGTTTTCAATGTCAATTGCATAATTTATAAGCGTCAGTACTGTATATTGTTAAGCTGTACAGGGAGAAAAAAGTTTATATTAGTTCTTCTCGTCTTTGATTGGTAAGAATACCAATATATTTCTGCCGTCTGTCGCATAATTTTTATGCGTTATTTGTTTGTAACCTTTTTCACGGTATGCTCATATTGGTAAGCTGTACGGAGAAAATGGTTTATATTAGTTTTCCTCATCGTCGAATGGCTAAGAATGTGGTGGATAGCATCTGACGATTTGGCGTGAAATGACCTTTTAGTAATATTTTACAGTTATATTATTTGAAATGTCTTTAAACATAACATTAATTAACTATCCTTCCTGCTTCAAGCATCACATCAAATTATCGTGCGATCTGATCAACGTGTGAAATGGTATCTTGATCTGCAGCCTGTCCAAGGCAAACATCCACTCCTGCTGCAGTTTGGCTGGCTGCCAACGCTATTCGCCGCGTGCGGTTTCACAGTGGCAAAATACGAGCCGTGCAGCATTTTTAAAAACTTCTTTCTCAGCGCGCACGCGAAAACCCAAGGTTTTTTTTTTTTCTTCATTTGTTAGACTAAACTTTTCTTTAAAAACAAAAAACAATTGCAATCTTCTAAGTGCTGTACTACATTGCTTTTTTATGTTTTGAAAAAAGGCTCTCTCGTTGCACGTAACTCAAAAACTAAAGAAGATAGAAATTCATGCAATGTACCAATCGATTCCTTGGAGGAAATTACGAAGGAGTGGTGATTTTGGTACTCTTTTTTTATCCAAACAATGGAGATATTTGAGTTTTTACATGATTAAGGCCCGCCATGCACCAGAATTCGAAAATTAATATCTTCTAATCTACAGGAAATAAAAAAATGAAACTTTCAGGATTTTCATACCTTGGGTGATCTATTCATGAAAAAAAATAAAATAAAAAAAATCATAAGAATCGGCGATGGTGTGGTAGATAGCATCTGAAGATTTGGTGTGGAATGACCCAAATGGAAGTTCCTAGCCAAAGAATAAATGAATGTTTTTGAAAAGAATTACTGGTCATATTATCTGGAATGATTCAATAATTCAAGGTGGAAATTATGACATTAAGTTGCCAGAATAGAAGGGCTCAAATTTATTTTGAAAGATTCTGTAAGACTTTATATTTAAAAAGCACTGCTCGTTTCCGCGCAAAGCAGGCAACTGAGCGCTAAAAACATAATGCTGATTTTTCAGTTGTTTCCCCTTCCCTTTTGTGATTTAAAAAGTTTGCTTTTTTTTTAGTGGAGAATTGTTAAAAAAGTTGTTTAATGCCAGGGAGGGACAGCTTTGGTAGTGTGCGTATGTGAGAGAAAGAGAGAGACATCCCCAAAGTCTATCCATCTTTTTTTTTTTTTTTTTTTTTTTGAAGACCAGAGCATCTTATTCCCTTCTCAAACTAAGTTTCTGGATCTGCTCTTGTGCGGTGTTCTGAGTGTATTGGCACATGATCTTGATGCGAATCTGTTTTAAATATCTGAGTGCCTAAATGAAGTTTTATTACCCTGAATCACTTGGAATGGCTTGTATTTCAAGCACAAAATGCACCTTTCAGTGCCAGAACAGTTTCAATCTTAATCATGTATGAATACCTTGAAATCAGTTTATTTTGACTAGAAAGTTTAATTTATGGAGTCAAGATTAGAGATTCACTCAAAAAGCGAAATTAAATTTACTAGAAAGCTCTATTTCTGATAAGATTATTGCTGCGCTTAATGTGTTTAAGTGACACTCAAGTTGTGTGCTGAGATTGCTGTAAATCAATACGTTTGATACACATAAACAGTAAATAAAATCTAGCTCCATCAGTTTCGAACTTTAGTCTGGCATCAGAAAAGTAGGTGTTTTTTTTTGTGTGTAATAAATGATGTTGAATTTGCTTAAACTTGGAAGTATCAATCACTTCGTACTGACGAAAGTCCCCCTTTACCATATCTTCATTTTACCCTCCCTGCTCCTTTCTAGTATGTTTTTTAATTGTGTGTACATCCTGATATTTATTCAGCTGAAACATCTACTTTTCTGAACTTATAGTTTAGGTCTATTGATGAAACCACACAAGCGATGGCATTTGATGGTATTAACTTCAAAGGACAAAGTTTGAAGATTCGAAGGCCTCATGATTACCAGCCAATGCCAGGAATGCCAGAAAATCCGTCTGTTGCAGTCCCAGGTTGTTGTTTTTCTTTCATTTTTAAAAAATACATTTTCTGCCTTTAGTAAGAGAGGCAGATTTTTTTTATTATTAAGTTCTCTCTCTGTAGAATTTGCTGAAAAAGTTGTTCTCATTGTACACTATCTACCAACAAGTAATTGGACACCTGTGATAGCAAAGAAAAACGATGTTTATTCACCTTCAATAGTTGGAGCCTCCACGAGCGGTGATTACAGCTGCGACCCTCCGGGGCATACTCTCAACCAGGCGTTGTACGACGGCTAGCGGTATTTTCTTCCACTCTGCTTGGAGAAGACAGGTCAGTTCCTTCACCGATTTCGGACGGTGGGGGCACCCCTTAAGTCAACGCTCCAACTCGTCCCAGAGGTGCTCGATAGGGTTAAGGTCTGGGCTCTGTGCAGGCCAGTCCATTCGATTAACCCCATTGTTACCATACCAAGCCATGGTGGACCTTGCAACATGACAGGTGGCATTGTCATCCTGAAAGTAACATGGGTCCACCCCGTAAAACTGCCACAACGTAGGAAGCGCATCATGGTCATCCAAAATGGTGCAGTAGGTCTCGGCATTGAGTCTACCAGGAATTGCGACCAAGGGTCCCGTGGCATACCAGGAGAAACACCCCCATAGCATAATTCCACCGCCGCCGAACTTCACAGTTGGCACAATACATTCCGGCAGGAGGCGTTCTCCAGGCAGACGCCAAACACAGACCTTGCCATCCGAACGATAGAGGGTGAGCCTTGATTCTTTGCTCCAGAGAACCTGTTTCCACTGTTCAACGGTCCACTGTCGATGTTCTTTGCACCACGTTAGCCGAGCAGCGCTATTGGACTTGGTGATCAAAGGCTTGTGGGCGGCAGCACGTCCATGATAACCGAGCGGATGGGCTTTCTTACGGATGGTATTCATTGAAAGAACACTCCCGGATGCCTGTTGAAACTCCTCATGGATGTGGCCCATCGATTTGGTGCTGTTCTTCCGAATTTCTCTGGCCAACACCCGTCGGTATCTTAACTCCCAGTTTTGTGGGTCTGCAGGGTCGGGGCACATTCCGACAGTCACCTCTCATCTTCCACTTGCCAATCACGTAGGCCACTGTCGATTATGGGTACTTCAACTCGCTGGATATGTCACGTATGGATTGGCCATTTCTGTGATACCCGACTTACTATTACACCTTTCTCGAAATCAGAGAGCTCCGAACTGCGTGGCATCTTGCATGCGACTGGTTGCGTTGTTGTTTCCCCACACAATATTTAACGACGGCGGGCCGTGACATGTATCAGGACCGCAGATATCGTCGATTGCAGGGGTGTCCAATTACTTGTTGGTAGATAGTGTAGTTCTGATCCAGGTTTTTGTACTTTTTTTGAAAATCTGTTATGCTGTCGTTCTTCAGTTATGACATTTCTAAGATAAATAAAAGGATTGAGTAATGCCAGAGGAAGACAAGTCTTAATTGGTTAGTTTGTTCATATAAAATCTCCTGCAGGAATAGTGCAAGTTGTCAAAAATAAAGTGCCATGTGTCATAATTAGATTTTCTAGGATGATGCATAACATGCTGAACTCCTTGATATTTTAGTGTCAGGCTTAAACATCTGTTTAATGTGTATTTTCATTGTGTTGCCTTATATTTACATGCAGCATTGTGGTTACTTTTTTCCCTCTCGAGGTGGAACAATTTCACACACAGCACTTAAACACATCAGCATTACTTCTAAATGTTCTTTTGATGTATTTCTCAATATGGTGCTGGTCCAAGTATCAGCCTGTTCTACCAGTATATGAGGTTATCTTTTGTAAGACAGTGTCAGTTTGCATGTTTTGTAGCATATTTGCAGTTTGGGCTCAGATGCGTTATATTTGCAACTTACTGCTTGATAATGATTCAGGCGATGATCCTGTTCACTGGCCATGTTAAAGTTAAACTTCACTGTACACATTTAGTAATCTTTAACATCACAGGCTTACCCAGGATTTTTACATACATGACATTCTGTCACGGAATTCGCTTGTGTGTGTGTGTGTGTGTGTGTGTGTGTGTGTGTATGTGTGTGTGTGTGTGTGTGGTCATTTAGGACATAAAGACCAATGCAAAAATGTAGAGAAGGTTGGGGGGGGTAATGGTGGGAGGGAGGTGTCGATTTCCATCTGGGAATGGTATTCTGTCTTCTAAAACTTTTGTAAACTGGAGTAAAGATTTTTCCTCATAATCATATTTTCTGTTTTCTCACTATGTTGGCTTTTATTGGTATTGTTCTTAAATGTCCTTTTATTGCATAAATGTTTGCATTTCAGCATGATACTGTTGGAGACATACATACATACATACATACATACATACATATCAGTACACTGTTCTCTGGGATTCAGAGTTTAGCTCCACAAAGAAATAAACTACCAGATAATTTTTACTTACTGTTGCCCTATCAAACTTCTCCATTTACATTTTTTCTTCAGTGTTTTAGGAAGAATAGTCAGCTGTGGTGTAACCTTGAATCCTTATTGCATGGGAAGGAAATTGATGTGTCATTGTGTGATAGTTTTAGTGTTTTTTAAGATAGTAATTAGCCTAGGAAAGTAGGAGGTTGAGGCGGGGGGATTAGGGAACATCACCTTCGCACATACATAATAGGACGGTTAGTTCAGTGGCCAGCTAAAATTGCCCTTGGACACATCAGAGAAGACTATCTCAATTCTCAAAAGAACCATCCACAATAAAAAAGATTTTGTGGGAGAAAGGAAAAGCCACTAGTGTCATAAATTTGCCATTGAAACCGTAATGCACAGGAGAGGAAAAAATCTGTTATAAATTATGGTGTAGAGGGTGGATGAAGATATGCATTTTGATTATGTTGTGAAGAATAGCTCTGGGGTGTGATGAGAATTGAAGTGTGAATCAAAGTGAATTCCCCAGAGGAAATAGTCCTTGAAAAACAGCAGTAGGACTGCCTGAAAATTTATTGCTTTAACGGATTTGTTCTGCCTATGTAAAAATGACCTTAGAATCTCAGCTCTGAGGACAGAAGCTCACCCACAGTATTTCAGGCCTTGTTAAACCAAACATCATGTAGAAGATGGCAAGGAAACAACAAATTAAACAAAGCTTTTCTAATAGCTGTTACTGTCGTCTCCACTCAATGTTCATCCTGTAAGTTGAATTACTCTTTTTATCCATTTGCACAGTACAATATGAATTATCCTTATTCTGAAGTTATACGAAAGAAGTTAAAATACTGGTTATTGTAAAACAGTTGAAACTGAAGTGGGAAAATCTACCATATGGAAACATTTTTCCAAATCATTGATTGTACAGCCAATGCAAAATTGGATTATGTTCAGTGCAAGAAATGTGAATGCATTTTGAAATATAGATGTTCTTCAGGATCTAGCAGACTTTTCCATCATGTCAAAACATGCATGAAGTCCATCTCCTCTCCATGCACAAAAAAGGTAGACAGTTTCTTTATCTTAGATAAGAAAAAAATATCAGCTACTGCAAAATTTTCTGTGAAACTGTGAAATATAAATTTTCTTTCGAGGCTATTTCCTTCCTAAAGAGACGCATAAATGCTGAGCATAATATTCTATGCTCCTTCGTGTTTCATGTAAAAATCGGATAAAAGGGAGAAAAGGATCAGCACTTGGAAAAGTCTGGTTTAGACAGATTCGGGCTTCGAAAACCAAGCCGGAACTCTTCTCTAGCAGAGGCGGATCGTTTTCCATTTGAGGCCGGAATTCTGTCTTTCAAAACTTTCGAAAACAAAAGTTAGGCAATGACAATTTCACCTGTAATCATAGTGGGTTTTTGTTTTTTTCCTCACAATGTTCCTTCTGCCCAGTATTTTAATTTATTTTTTTTTTTTTTTTTTTTTTAAATACGTAGATTTTAGCTTAAAAATGAAGGAAAAAGTTTCTCCAAAAACAGAAGTTTGTGCGAAACTTTCCCCCGTAATTGTAATTTTTCCTTCCCGCGATATTTTCACTATCCTGTGTTGTTGTTAAATGTTGCTTTATTTAAGCTTGATAAGGAAAGGGAAGTTTTCTGAAAATGGAAGTGAAGTTGGAAGATTAGTAAGAATTGATGCATGGTGTTCAAAGAATTCATGTTCTTTGAAGTTATCTAAAATAATAAAGGCTTTGATAACAGGCGTTTATGGTCCTCTGGCTGAAAGTTGTTTCAGCATGATGGATGAAATTGTCATCTGAGGTAATAAAAGAAACTGACAATGAAGAAATGGGGAGGGAATACCAACAGAAAGAAAAATTAAGCAATGAATGCTGTGCAGTTGGAGAGCCAACAAAAGACAAATCTGGCTGTGGAACTTGCTGAAAAGAAAGCAACACAAGAAAAAAAATTGAGCTCGTGGTCTAGCAAGTACAACCCCCCCCCCCCCCAAAAAAACTTTCATAATGTGTTTTAAAATTCATAATGTGTTTTAAAAACATTTTACTTTGTTTTGGATTTAGTATTTCATATTGTGAGCATGATGTAAGGTCAGGTGATGCGTAACATCACAGCCTCTCCTTGACAAATGTCAACCCCGCCTTCTCGTGGTGCATCCTGTTCCCACTAAAGGGGCTCTGACGACCGCAAATAGCGGTATAACTATACCATCGGGATCAGAGGAAATGCTATCCCACACTCACCAACCCGCTTGGCCAGCGTGGTGAGTTATGGCCAAACACCTCCAAAATGACTCTACAACTTAAATCTTGGCCCTCAGTCTCCGGCAGCTGGAATGTACCTGGCCAAGGCAGCGGCCAGTGCGACATGAAGGCAGAGGGTGCTAAGAATCCCCGGAGGACCGGACTAGGCTGCCATTTGATGCTGACCTTGGCTACCTACAACGGACGCTCCCTATCTTCTGATTCAAGGCTTCTTGAATTGGAAGAGGAACTACAAAGGATCAAGTGGGACATCGTCGGGCTGAGTGAGGTAAGGAGAAAGGGAGAAGATCTCATTGAACTGAAAAGTGGACATCTCTTCTATTATCGTGGGACAGATACTGGCAGAACTAGTGGTGTTGGATTTATAATAAACAAGAAACTAAAGGATAAAGTGGTAGAAGTTGAAAGTTCCTCGGACAGAGCTGCACGACTCGTTATCCAACTATCGAGAAGATACCAGGCTCAGATTATTCAAACTTATGCACCCACCACAAGTCATCCTGAAGAAGAAATTGAAGAATTTTAGGAGGAAATTCGTCATCTAAATAATAAAGGTAAGCAGCACTTGAAGATAATTATGGGAGATTTCAATGCAAAAATAGGGCACCGGCAACAGAATGAAACTTCAGTAGGTAAATTCGGTCACGGCAACAGAAACCAGCGTGGAAATACTCTCGTTGAGTTTGCAGAGGCAGAAGGATTTTTCATCTTGAATTCCTTTTTCAAGAAAAAGCCACACAGGAAATGGACATGGAGACATCCAATTGGGACGACAAGTGAAATTGATTTTATTATGTGTAACAAAAAATTCGTCATCGAAGACTGCAGTGTGCTAAACAAGTTCAACACAGGTAGTGACCATAGATTGGTGAGATGTAAGATGCACCTCAACACTAAACTGGAACGTGGCCAGCTCATAAGACAAACAAAATGTATTGACATAACCAACCTTAAAAAACACCATAATACTTTCAAGTTGGAACTGAAGAACAGATTCTCTGCATTAGAAGGCCTAACATCGGAAGAAGTGGATATTTCGGAAGTTAACAGAAAAGTAACCAAAGCTCTTATGGAAACAGCAACAAAATTAGCTGGGTCTAAGAACAAGTTGCATGTAAACAAATTATCAGGAAAAACCAAAATGTTGATGCAAAAAAGAAGAGAGATGAGGACAACTAAAGAAGATGTGACTTCCAAAGTGGAATATATAGAGCTATGCAAGACAGCACGAAAAAGTATCACTGAAGACGTAAGGAAATTAAACTGTGAGCTAGTGAGGAAAGCAATTGAAAACAACCAAAGCCTAAAGATAGCAAAGGGACATCTCAGTAAGGGAAGAAAACAGATTATGGCTCTGAGAAAAGAAGATGGTTCTATAACAAGAAATAGAGGCGAAATTTTGACAAAAGTGAAAGATTTCTACTCCAAATTATATGAAAGGGATGATACATGTACTCCAGACATCATGAAAGGTACCAGAGTTCTTCCAGTCCTCCCAGCAGAAGTTGCACATGCAATCAAGAACATGAAGCGGGGGAAAGCTCCAGGAGAAGATGGAATTACTATAGACATCATACAAGAAGCAAGTGGAGAAATTGAAACAGTACTCGCCCAAATTTTCACTCGATGCCTTAATGAAGGGAAGATTCCTGAGGATTGGAACAATGCTACAATGATCCTGCTACATAAAAAAGGTGACATTGAGGATCTCAGGAACTACAGACCTATCAGCCTCCTATCAGTGGTTTATAAAATCTTCACTAAAGTTCTTTCACACCGCTTGAAGGTAACACTGGACATGGCTCAACCGAGAGAACAAGCTGGATTCAGGAGTGGCTACAGCACAATAGATCATATCCACGTACTGAGAGAACTAATTGAAAGAGCGAGGGAATATGAACTTCCATTGTGCATGGCTTTTATCGATTATGAAAAAGCCTTTGATTCGGTGAAACCGTCAGCAGTTACCACGGCTCTGAAATCCTGCGGTATTGAAGATGCATACATTAATATTATTAATAACATCTATGAAAATGCAAGTGCAAAGATTCGGCTGTTTGAAAGTACAACACACATAAAAATTGGAAAGGGGAGTGAGACAAGGTGACACCATATCTCCGAAGCTCTTTAATGCCACATTGGAGGGTGTTTTTCAGTCGCTGAGCTGGGAAAACAAGGGGATAAAGATTAATGGAGATTATCTAACCCACCTTCGTTTTGCTGATGACGTAGTCATTTTTGCAACTACCCCATCAGAGCTGCAGAGTATGATCCAGGAACTTGCTGACAAGAGTAAAGAAGTGGGATTAAAAATGAACTTTCAGAAGACAAAAGTGATGTTCAATGCTTTTACAAGAAATGAAGATTTATCGATTGATGGAGAAAAACTGGAGATAACAGATACGTATGTTTATCTTGGACAGCAGATATCAAGTGAGGGTCACATTGATGAAGAAATTAATCGGCGTACAAAACTTGCCTGGAGAGCTTTTGGAAGAAACAGCATAATTTTCAAGAGCAATATGCCGTTATGTCTTAAAAGAAAAGTGTTTGATCAATGCATCCTTCCAGTGCTTACGTATGGTGCAGAGACGTGGACCTTAACTAAAAGAGACTTACAAAGGCTGCAGACAACTCAAAGAAGCATGGAGAGGTGCATGCTTGGTATAACCAGGAGAGATAAGAAGAGGAACTCGTGGATCCGAAAAATGACGAGAGTGGAAGACATCATGATCAGAGTTAAATCCCTGAAATGGCAATGGGCTGGACATACTGCCAGAAGGACAGACCATAGATGGACAGCCGAAATTTTAGATTGGATTCAAGGGACAGGAAAAGACCCAGAAAAAGACCACATGGGAGATGGGTGGATGAAATTCGTAAATATGCGGGAGTGACATGGAGGAGACTGGCACAAGACAGACCGTTGTGGAGGAAACTTGGGGAGACCTTCGTCCAGCAGTGGATTGATAATGGTTGACAATGATGATGATGATGATGATTGTGAATATAGTGATGTGCTGCAGTTTAATATTTACATAAATTACATTGGAAAATTCCACCTTGTGCTGCATTACATTCACATTTTCTCATCATGAATATGGACTTTTCACACGATTTAAAAGTTCAGGGTTTTTTGCTAATTCGTCAGTCTCGTGTATGATTTTATGAGTAGGTGGTGGTGATTCTCCAGGCAATGTTGAGCTGCACATTAGTGGATGTGCTTAGCTTTGTCCATTCTAGAAAATTAAAGAAAACACTTTTGATGTGTGTGAAGAAAAGTGTTCAAAATAAATTATACTTATCTATGGTTGGTTTTCGTTAAGTGGTGTTTGCATTCCAGGTCTAACCCGGACTTCCATTTTTTGGGGCTCAATTTAATCCGGAATTCCGGGTTTGTAAGTTGTGCGGACACCAGTAAACAATGTAATATATTGTTTTACATTGTTATTCAGAGACTCCCAAGCACTTCAGATTCTCCGTTGTCACTGCGGAAATCACTGGTCCGCTACAGAGTACGGGAAACATTGAATTTACTACAGAAATCAAAAATCTCAGTGAAATAACTGTTAACATCTGGGTTAAGTTTATTTTCATGTTTTCAAAATTCTAACGTCAATTAAACATCTTTGGGAGTGTTTCTTCGATGTCTTCAATATCGTGATTTTTCTTTGAAGTTCTTTCGATGCCTTAAGCATCTGGTCACCTGACAGATCGCTCGACCCTTAAAAAAATCATGAAATTTTATTTCCTTTTTTCCATACCTTGGAAAGTACTTGATTTTGTTGTATTTTTGTAAAAATTTCTGTAGTAGTGGTGAAATTATTTCCTGCAATGAAAATTTTTTAAAAAAAAGGTCGGAAAAATTAAGGTGCAGCAGCTAGCAATTGGGATAACCAGAAAAAGTCTACAAATATTCGGAAATGGCCAAATTGACTGCTCTAGTAGCGCTGAAAATGTTCTGCCATTTTCTGTTTCTGCAATTTGTTTTTCTGAACAATTTCCATTGTTTTATTTCTCCCTGATTATTGTTATTTTTCAAATATTTTTCAGATCACATTCCTCATTTATAATATTTTCAGTTATAGTAAAAAAGAATGACTATTTTTTAAGAATTTTTTTGCAATGAAATGCATGTTTTCTTTCTAATGTTATACCTTCTTCCAAAGTAATCAGCAGATATAAGTATCCCTCCCTCTCCCTTTCTCCTTCCTTTAAGCAAAATTAAATTTCAAAATCGGTACTTTATCACTCTTAATCTGCTCCTGGTGAAATCTATGCCATTTCTGTGGCCCATTATATTGTTCCATGTGAGAGTGAGCAAGTACCAATTTTTCACATTTCATTTTGCTTAAAACACATGTTTTCCTATTTCTTAATCACATGCTGCATCAAGGAACAGAAGAAGCATTTTTTTCTTTTGTTTAAATCAAAGTTGAAGTTCAAAAATGCTATTCTTGCTCAATATCTAGAAAAAAAGACTAGAGAGAACAAAAGGCTGTGACGGAGAGCTGAAGTTCCGATTTTAAATTTTAATTTCTTTAAAAAAAATTATTCTTGATATGACAAGAAATGATGTAGAACCATACATTTTCTGCGAAATTGCAGTTTAAAAAGTGATAATGTCGTTCCTCATTCTACCTTCAAAAACTACTGCACTAGTCATGGAGAAATAATTCAATTTCCAGCAGTACAGGTAAATGAAAAATGATGCCTTCATTGATTATTATATGAAATGAAACTACTGTAAGGAATAAGGAAAGATACATTTCATTAGGAAACCTTTCCAAAATAAATCATCATCATCATCATTGTCAACCATTATCAATCCACTGCTGGACGAAGGTCTCTCCAAGCCTCTTCCACAACGGTCTGTCTTGTGCCAGTCTCCTCCATGTTACTCCCGCATACTTTTGAATTTCATCCACCCATCTCCCATGTGATCTGGGTCTTTTCCTGTACCTTGGAATCCAATCTAAAATTCTGACTGTCTATCGATGGTCTGTCCTTCTGGCAGTATGTCCAGCCCATTGCCATTTCAGGGATTTTACTCTGATTATGATGTCTTCCACTCTTGTCACTTTTCTGATCCAAGAGTTCCTCTTCTTATCTCTCCTGGTTACACCATGCATTAAGAACTGGAAGGATGCATTGATCAAACACTTTTCTTTTAAGACATAATGGCATATTGCTCTTGAAAATTATGCTGTTTCTTCCAAAAGCTCCCCAGGCAAGTTTTATACGGCGATTAATTTCTTCATCAATGTGACCCTCACTTGATATCTGCTGTCCAAGATAAACATACGTATCTGTTATCTCCAGCTTTTCTCCGTCAATCGATAAATCTTCATTTCTTGTAAAAGCATTGTACTTCACTTTTGTCTGAAAGTTCATTTTTAATCCCACTTTTTTACTCTTGTCAGCAAGTTCCTGGATCATACTCTGCAGCTCTGATGGGGTAGTTGCAAAAATGACTGTCATCAGCAAAACGACGGTGAGATCTCCATTAATCTTTATCCCTTTGTTTTCCCAGTTCAGTGATTGAAAGACATTTTTCAATGTGGCATTAAAGAACTTGGGAGATAAGGTGTCACCTTGTCTCACTCCCTTTCCAATTTTTACGTGTGCTGTATTCTAAACAGCCGAATCTTTGCATTTTCATAGATGTTATTAATAATATTAATGTTTGCATCTTCAATACTGCAGGATTTCAAAGCCATTGTAACTGCTGATGGTTTCACTGAATCAAAGGCCTTTTCATAATCGATAAAAGCCATGCACAATGGAAGTTCATATTCCCTCGCTGTTTCAATTAGTTCTCCAAGTTCGTGGATATGATCTATAGTGCTTGTAGCCACTCCTGAATCCAGCTTGTTAACTCTTCTGTTGAGCCATGTCCGTCCAGTGTTACCTTCAAGCAGTGTGAAAGAACTTTAGTGAAGATTTTATAAACCACTGATAGGAGGCTGATAGGTCTGTAGTTCCTGAGATCCTCAATGTCACTTGTTTTAGGTAACAGGATTATTGTTGCGTTGTTCCAATCCTCAGGAATCTTCCCTTCATTAAGGCACCGAGTGAAAACTTGGGCGAGTACTGTTTCAATTTCTCCACTTGCTTCTTGTATGATGTCTACAGTAATTCCATCTTCTCCTAGAGCTCTCTCCCGCTTCATGTTCTTGATTGCATGTGCAACTTCTGCTGGGAGGACTGGAAGAACTCTGGAAGAACTCTGGTACCTTTCATGATGTCTGGAGTACATGTATCATCCCTTTCATATTATTTGGAGTAGAAATCTTTCACTCTGGTCAAAATTTCACCTATTTCTTGTTACAGAACCATCTTCTTTTCTCAGTGCCATAATCTGTTTTCTTCCCATACTGAGATGTCCCTTTGCTATCTTTAGGCTTTGGTTGTTTTTAATTGCTTTCCTCACTAGTTCACAGTTGAATTTCCCTACGTCTTCAGTGATACTTTTTCGTACTGTCTTGCATAGCTCTATATATTCCACTTTGGAAATCCCATATTCTTTAGCTGTCCTCATCTCTCTTCTTTTTTCCATCAGAATTTTGGTTTTTCCTGATAATTTGTTCGTATATGCAACTTGTTCTTAGATCCAGCTAATTTTGTTGCTGTTTCCATAAAGCTTTGGTTACTTTTCTGTTAATTTTAGGGATGTCCACTTCTTCTGATGTTAGACCTTCTATAATAGAGAATCTGTTCCTCAGTTCTAATTTGAAGGTGTTATGATGCTTTTTAAGGTTGGTCATGTCAATATGTGAAATAATTGATTTTAGTTAGTAAAAATAACCAAAAGTAGAAATACCTGGTATTATATAATAGAATAATAGCTATATACTATATGCACTACTGTTTCACACGTTATATACGTTACATGCGTTGTGTGCATATTTGCAGCAAAATCATCTTGGCATTTATATATCATATATGACTAGGAATATTACTACAAGTTTCAATTATTATATCATCAAGGACTCACCTTGTATCAGTATTCCAAATTAGTAAGCTTCATCCTGTATCTTGAAATAAAATGTGTATCTAGCGTGTCACCACGTAGAATCATCATATTGCAAATAGGCCCAATTGAAATTTGCGACCAGGGTTTAAACTCAAATAAAACACGACTATGGATATCATACAAAGATTCTTTCACACTCTCTTTGTATGATATCCATAGTCGTGTTTTATTTGAGTTTAAACCCTGGTCGCAAATTTCAATTGGGCCTATTTGCAATATGATGATTCTACGTGGTGACACGCTAGATACACATTTTATTTCAAGATACAGGATGAAGCTTACTAATTTGGAATACCGATACAAGGTGAGTCCTTGATGATATAATAATTGAAACTTGTAGTAATATTCTTAGTCATATATGATATATAAATGCCAAGATGATTTTGCTACAAATATGCACACAACGCATGGAACGTATATAACGTGTGAAACAGTAGTGCGTATAGTATATAGCTATTATTCTATTATGTCAATACGCTTTGTTTGTTTTATGAGCTTGCCACGCTCGTGTTTAGCATTGAGGTGCATCTTACATCCCAGCACCCCATGGTCACCACCTGTGCTGAACGGGTTCAGCACACTGCAGTCCCCCATGACAAATCTTTTGTTACACATAATAAAATCAACCTCACCCATCCATCAACCGGGATGCCCCCATGTCCATTTCCTTTGCGGCTTTTTCTTGAAAAAGGAGTTCATGATGTAAAACCCTTCTGCCTCTGCAAACTCTACGAGAGTATTTCCATGCTGGTTTCTGTTGCAGTGATCGAATTTATCTACTGAAGTTTCATTCTGTTGCCCTACTTTTGCATTGAAATCACCCATAATTAACTTCAAGTGCTGCTTGCCTTTTTTATTTAGATGACGAATTTCCTCATAAAATTCTTCAATTTCTTCTTCAGGATGACTTGTGGTGGGTGCATAAGTTTGAATAATCTGAGCCTTGTATCTTCTCGAGAGTTGGATAAGGAGTCTTGCAGCTCTGTCAGAGGAACTTTCAACTTCTACAACTTTATCTTTCAGTTTCTTTTAGTAGGGGGTTTTAGACTCAAGTTTTCTTTCAAAAATCTGTTCGTTATAAATTAACATTTCCTTTTTTTTTTTTTTTTTTTTTTTAATTGCAATGTAAAATTTGGATTTCTTTTGCATTGTTTTTCAGGTTTAAATTCTCTCTCAAACGAACTTGGAATTTCGTTATAGCTGAAAATCATTTCCATTTATTATGTCACTCTCACAGCTTGAGTTCTGCCAGTAATCTTCTTCTCTCTGTTTAATAGTAACAGATGAAGAGCATGGGTCGGGCCATGAAGGTTAATGGATGCAAGCGAAATTGTTAACTAGTGCTAGGTCATGCTACTCTACGGAGGACATGACTTATATATATATATTTTTTAACTATTTTAGGTGGGAATGTTACTTGCATCTATGGCCTTGCAGAAACCCATTTCCAACTAGGTCTTTGTGGAAGTGAGAAAATGCAGAGTTTTTGCTGGTCCTTGATAAAGCCAAGGCTCAGTATTCTCGACACCTTCTACATTCAGTTGTTTTATTTTATTTTTTTATCTTTTCTCCTTTTACTCACACAGGTAGATACATAACCTTTTCTATGTTGTATTAGGTGTGAGTCAAAATTATATATGTATTTTTTTGCTTAGGTATCTTCTTTATAGAATGTGTATTCTGAATTTTCAAAACTGCTGCGTTGCGCGTTTTGATTTTCAGGTTATTTTGCACCCTTCGTTTTAAATTCTAAAATTTTTTCCTTAGTCTTCAGTTTTGCTCTTAAGTATATATATATATATATATATATATATATATAGTGTAAACAAAGCAAAATTTTGAACTGAAAGAACAAAAAAAGATCAGCAATCACCAAGTCCATGACTTGAACCAGGCTAGTGTTTTTTTATCATCGCTTGAAGCTAGCCTGGTTCGGGTGATTGCTGATCTTTTTTTTTTTTTTTTTTTTTTTTTTTAGTTCAAAATTTTGCTTTGTTTTACACTATTGTTATTTGATCTTTTTCTTATGCAGCCTCTGGCACTATGGAATTTCAAATTTGTTCAAAGGTTTTTGTTTATTCACATAATTTGCTTTTGCTGTGATATATATATATATATATATATATATATATATATATATATATATAGAGAGAGAGAGAGAGAGAGAGAGAGAGAGAGAGAGAGAGAGAGAAATCACACACACACAAAAAAAAAATGAAGAAATACAGGCACAGCAAAATATGTTCTTTCTCAAGGTATTTTTCCTCGGATGATGTGAATGGTACCATCGTTCAGTCCACTTTTCAAACCTGTGCCGAAGGCATTTTGTGGAAGCTGCTTTAGCAACTCCTGTACAGCTTGAATAACGTCAGCATCTGTGTTGAATGTTGCGCTACGAAACTTCTTTCATTGTGGGAAACAACCAGAAATCACACGTGGTGTGGTCAGGACTGTAGGCAGGCTGTGGCATGATTTTAATACTGAATTTCATAAGAAACTGTTGGAACACAAGCAGCCACATGTGGGCAGGCATTATCATGATGTAAGGTCATCTTACCCACCAGTTCTGGTAGCTTAATCGACATGTGTCATCGCAGACGCTTCATGACTGAAATGTAATACTCGGCACTGATAGTAATTTGTTAAGGTTCTGCATGCTGGTAGACTACACCTTTATGATCAAAGAAAATTATCATCACCACCTTCCCAGCTGATTTGGTTTGACAGACTTTTATCAGAGGAGGTGAGCCAGTGTGTTTCCAGACACTCATTGCACACTTCGTGAGGAGGTCGAAATAGTGGACCATGTTCCATCGCCAGTTATCATTGTGTTTAGAAAGTTTGGATCCTTTGCAGTCACTTCTTTCCACTCGTGACACACCTGTACTCTGGGTAACTGTTGTTCTCTTGTCAGGTGATGAGGTACCCACTTGGAACACAAGCGATGCAGCAGTAATTTGTCTCGTGGAATGTCGACGTTTTTTAAATATCGGTTGACACTATGTCTTCACACATCATTCATTGATCTTCTTGCAGGATTGCCCAAACAGTGTTAACAATACACTCCATAACACTTTCAGGTCGACTAGGCCTAGGCGTGAGTTCTGCCGACAAATGCCATTTTTTGAAATCATGGTGTCATCTAAAAATCATTGACTCACCCAAACATTTATCTTTGTAAGCTTTTTATCATTAAATCAACTGTTTCTGGAGCCGTTTTACCCAAACGATATCAAATTTTTTAGCACAACGTATTTCACTTCTTAACTCTGAACCACTCACCTTCATAGCTGTATGGCGAAATGCAGACATATCTTAAGCAACAGCCTAACCATCCAGATGTGCATTTTTTAGCTGGTTTTATTTTCATGGTTAAGTGAAATTAATTTTTAAAATGGAAAGAGAGGGTAGATTAACTTGTGCCTAGTATCTGATTGTTTTGATATGAAAACCCACCCTGGCTTTCTTTTTCTTTTTTTCATTGCATTTCTTCATAATTCTGAACTTGTACTGCATTCAGTTTCCAGTTGTTAGGTTGTTGTTGTTTTTTAAGTATTTTTCATGGTGTGAACACATTTCAATCATAAGGTGCTGCTAGCTCTTTTGTTTGAAATTTGTTTTCCTTGGTTCAAATTCTGTTATCAACAAGTTATGTCACAATTACACAGATAAACATATAAAACGAGCGAAACACAGTCACATATAGTAAAAGGTTCGTTTAGCAGTAGCTTTCGGTCATCCTACAACCTCGATCAACTGGATGGGCTGGTTACCAGAACTACAATTTGAAATTGGGGCGTTGGAAATGTTGCCAGATTTTAGAAGAGAGATCCAAATAAATGGGATTTGGTGTGGGGTCCCTGAATTGCAGTTTTTGGTGAACATAATTTGAATGCTCTCTTGGAAACGCAGAGATGCCTTGTTGATGAATGGGGCAACTTTTTTGGTTTCTTTCCAAATGGGAACTGCAGGTGTCTTCAAGGGTTAGTGCAGATAAAGCTGTCTTTGGAAGACCATTGGAAACATCTTTTTTTTTTTTTCCAATGGTCTTCCAAAGACAACTTTATCTGCACTAACCCTTGAAGACACCTCTGCAGTTCCCATTTGGAAAGAAACCAAAAAAGTTGCCCCATTCATCAACAAGGCATCTCTGCGTTTCCAAGAGAGCATTGAAATTTTGTTCCCCAAAAACTGCAATTCAGAGACCCCTCACCAAATCCCATTTATTTGGATCTCTCTTCTAAAATCTGGCAACCAGCCCATCCAGTTGATCGCGGGTGATCGAGGTCGTAGGATGACCAAAAGCTACCGCTAAACGAACCTTTTACTATACATGACTGTGTGTTTCGCTCGTTTTATATGTTTATGTGTTACTGTCGCGTGAAACCTGAGTTTTAAACCACAGTTACACAGTCATATCAAAATAATATGACCACTCTTGGAGTCACAGTGTACCCGCCCAGGCAGGTGACAAAGTGCATGTGACAAGGTTTACCACACGGAGATATAAACAGGCGGCCAGGACAGATGAGCCATAGTGCATAATGTGAGAACAATGGGCAAGGGTAGTAATTTGACAGACATGCAAAAAGGAATGATCATTAGCTACATTGGCAAGGGTAGAAGCATATCAGAAACAGCAGACTTTGTGGGCTGTTCGCGAGATGCTGTACTTAAGGCTATGTCAAGAATGGACCGCTGTACTATTCTTGATACAGCCTCTTTACTTCAAAACTGTGGAGCCACAAAGGCCATAGACATAGACTCCAGAGGAGAACGCCGACTGGCAATAGGCAATCAACGCGCAACTGTGCAGCAATTGACCACGCAAATGACTGCTGGAGCACCCCCGGGCACGTGTCCCCAAGAGCAGTAGAGCGAACGTCGTTATGCATGGATCTCTACAGTCGACACTGCGTCAAGGTGCCCATGTTAACCCAGGTGCATCGGCACCAATGCCTGCAGTTCACATGGGACAGTACAAAAAGGTTGCTTTCTCCAACAAATCGAGGTTTCTACTCCACAGAAGTTACAGGAAAGGGGGAGATACAGCGTCAGATACAAGAGAACCAACACCCGAAGACACGCTTGTCGGTCAAGTACAGGCTGGCGGTGGTAGTATGCATGTCTAGGGGATGTTTTCCTGATATGATCTGGAACTGCTGGTACCACTGGATGAGTCCCTGAATGCCAGTGGCTGCCTGTCCATGTTCGCTGACCACATGCATCCATTCATGTTGGACATTTACCCTGGTGGTGATAGTGCCAAGCTTTTTCAAGGCAGTTGTCATACATAATTTCTCTCAGTGAAGAGCAAGAAGTCACCAAGCTTTCGCTGTTCACTGGAAGGCACTTTCAGAATACTGGTCAGGCATAAAGCCTCCCATTGGAAAGCAAAAGCTTGGCGACTTATATATGTTGTATTATGCCACTGAGTAAATGAATTTAAGATGTGCTAAAACAAGTGTTTGGAACTTGCGTAGTTAGCATAATTTTATTTTTTAAAATTGCTTTTTATATGGTGAAAGTAGATTTTGCAGAAAATTTTATTCAAACTTCTTGGTATTGTTCTTCAGAATTCTGATGTCAGTCTTTTGTGACTTAGGGTAGTAGTATTTGTTGCACTATATGTTAAAGAAGTCTAGAACTGAAGTTCATGGTGTTCATATGATTGTTAAAAGTATTTTAACTATCACAGAAGTCCGGAACTCAGGTTCATGGTGTATTTTGTTTCCATAACAGTCAGAAGTATTTTAACTGTAAAAGAACTAAAGTTTATCACGGAAATATAATACACCATGAAGCTGAGTTCTTGATTTCTGTTATATGCAGTGCTGCTTAAAGGAATTGACATGAGAATCCAAAGAACCAAAGAAGTTTGAATGAAATTTTCTGCAAAATCTATTTACACCATCTACATAAATATAAAGAGCAGCATGTAAAAATAGAAATATATCTACCAATTTAAAGTATTCTTACCATCTATGAGGAAGTACAAAATGGCCATGCAAGAAAAACAGAACTAGAGGCATGGTTAAAAGATCTTTGTTATTAATTTATTTTACAAATGTTTGCTTTCAGTAAAATCCATCTGAAAGAACATGTTAGATGGGCCCTTTATACTAATGTGTGAAGGTTTCAGAGATGTATAATATTTATTAAAATGGTATACATTTCTGTTTGGAAATGCATAAGTTGCATTTTTCAAGAGAACTTTCTAAATGTTTGGATTTAAACTTGAAAAACAAAACATAGTGCTGCCCGCAGCCTTTTCGTTAGTGGCTATTATGAAAAGTTGCTTTCAACTGTTTTGTTTGACACGTCTGGCATTATTTATTTTTTTAACCACCTTTTGATTTGGTTATTTTTGTATATTTCTTAAAAGTAACAAATCCAGAGTGCATGAACATGTGCATGGCCCCTGGAATTTCTTCCAATGAAGTAAAAAGAAATTTTTAATTGGGCAAAAGCTTTGAATTGTGTGCATCACTTTGTTCTATCTCAGTGCGATGTTTGGCTTACAATGACATCCCTTCCTTCCATGGAGTGTGGATATGTGATGTCATCTCTTTCATATCATGTGGCTTTCTATGATGGCAGTTCCTTCTGGCACACTCTACCTTCACTGAATGAGATTGACATCTGGCCTCACCGCAGCCAGTGCTCACATGAACAGTTGATCCCATTATATTAGGTGAATCCCTCTGGCAGTGTTGTAATTTTGTAGGGTTATTTTTTTTATTATTAGTAGATTCTGCAGACAGACAGTTCTTTGTTTGTAGATCTACAAAATAAAAGTTTATGATTTTTCTTCCTTTGTGTGTGTTAAACAAAATTTCCTTATTTCTTGAAATTTTCAGGGTGTCTACCAGTTGTGAAAATGTCACAAAATGAGGAAAAGGTCTTGAAGTTAAAGTTGTAGACCACGTGTTCTAGCTGGAATGTGAATGTTCCATGATTTTTCACATTTTGAATTTTTCTGACGAAGTTCTTTTTAACAACAACTTTCTTTTTTTTTTTTACAAATGTACAACACACATAACAAATAACAGAAGGTAGATGTATGTATAGTCATGCTTATTGCTTTAAGAAAAAATTGAAAAGCACAGACTTTCGACACTGTTGTTGGGTCTTGATCACTTGTAAACATTCAGAGCAAAGTTGGTTGCTAGTTATCTGTTTTCAAGTTCTTCGTGATGGAGGTTGTTTCCAAGTTATGGGGGAGATTTCCAAATGATAAATAAAATCCTTGTTTTTTTGTTTTGTTTGTTTCCTGATTTACAATATTTTTCTGATCATGGCCCTTTTTATTTTTCCAGTGATAGTGCAAAAGAGGTACTTCGTATTTAAAAAAAAAAAATCCTAATGAAATGCATGTTTTGCTATTACTGTCTTGTCAGAATCAATCAACAGATCAAGCATTTCTGCCCTTTGCCCTTTTTTAAGTGAAATAACATTTCAAGAACAATATTTGATCTCTCGTTGATTGAATCAGCGCCATTTCCAAGGCCAGAAAAAACTTTCACTGCACAGTGAGCAGCAACAGTACCTATTTTTTAAACTTAGTTTTGCATAAATGCATGTTTTCTCATTTCTTAGTCTCTTCTTGCTATGTCAAGGAACAGAGCAAGCAGTTTTTATTTTTTTATTTTGTTCAAGGGGAAGTTAAAGTTTAGAAAACTGTACTTTCCACACTAATTTGCTGAGAAAACGACTTTACGGGTAACAAAAGTTGGCGACAGAGTTCCAATTTTGAACTTCTTTTCAGACATAAGTTTCAAGTCTTGTTCTTTTTGTTTCTCCATATAATAAGTATTGACTAATGGAAAAGTATGCATTTTAAGTGAAATTAAAGTTTGTCTAACTGCCTCATTTTGTAATAGAAGACAAAATATGAATCTGGTTATTTCATTTTATAATATTTTTTAATTAACTTATTCCCTTGTTTATTGTTATTCTCACTTCCCAGGTTTACAGCAGGTTTTCTGTTTCAATCATAGATTTTATATTTTTCTTTCTTTTTTATATATATAAAAGATGTAACATAAATTGAAGAATACTCTGTAACAGTGCAACTGCGGGACCCATAGCACTTCATCAGAATTCTGAGTGCATAGTACATTTCACCTCAATTTACAAAATATTGAGCAAAGCGCTATATGATTCTAGCAAAAATTGAAGCTCCTGGACTTTTTTGATGAACTCCTGGAAAAGTCCTGGAATTATTTTCCATGTTTTTGAACTCTGTAATGTGCTAAAATGTCCTCATTGTGCATTATTATTATTTGCACGTTTTAATTTTATCATGCTTTTACAGCCATTGCATTTACTTGTTTTTAAAAGTAGTTGAAATAGTGTACTTAATTTTTTGCAAAAATTTTGTGCTTAATGAAATTCAATTGTGTTGCTTGTATGACAAACTTTTTTTTCCAATTTCAGCTGGTGTAATTTCTACAGTCGTACAGGATTCGCCTCACAAGGTTTTCGTTGGCGGATTACCAAGTTATCTCAATGAAGATCAGGTACTTATTGAAGAATTGGAAGATGTTTACAGTGTTTCAACTCCACTGTTGTTTTTTTCCATTGGTATTTTTTGCTATTAATTGCTGGAATGTGGCATTTATTTCTTGTTTAAACAAAGATGTTTAAGTATCCATATTTTATGCCATGTTGTAGATTGCAGTGTATTTATTTTATTATTCATTATGTAAATACATTTAAAGCAAGATAATGGGTATTAGTTACAGCACTTCAGCTTGCATAATTTTTATTATTTGGTTGATATTTTTTTTCAGCCACTTAAATGTTGAACTCTTGTTGGTTTATAGAAAGTAATTAAAAATTATCTTGAGCTTCAAATTTTTAAAATTTGACAATAGTTTGCTGTTGTTTTTCAATTGAGTGTGAGCTGTAGATTCCAATTGGCAATTATTTTTAAGTTAATGAATAATATTTTTTTTTTCAGTTGGATTGCATATATTTTGTGGTAATGATTAAATCTGTGAAGAAAATCAGCTGTTGTTGAATGTATTTGTTACAATCGAATTACATTTTCAGAAAAGATAAAAGGTATTACTGAAAAAAAAATATATATATATATTGCTTTGATATCATAGGAATATTTCATGCAAATTTAGGACAAGCACGCTCATTTCAGAATAAATCAACATAGGAATTGTTAAAAGTTAGCATTTTGCCAAAAGGGTAGAAAGTCGTTTTTATTATTAATTTCACATTCAGGTATTTTTAAAACATTCTACAAGCTGTCAGAATATATGATTTAATGTTAATTACATTTTGGCATGGAAGTCATAAGAGATTTTAATAGAAGTAAAAAATTCAGGCACAAAAATAATTTTTACTGCATGACAATCAGTTGATCATGGTGTCACAAATGTAATATATTTCATGAAAGATGTGGATGCATGTATTGTTTTACAAATGAAAAGATATGCAGAAATTCAGCTGCTAAATTAATAAAGTTAAACAAATAATGCTTTTATAGAATTATTTTATTTTGACAAAAGATATAAATAAATAATTTAGTTTGTCTTTCAGTCTACTGGTACAGATGGTATGAATGTGCATGTGATGTAACTTCTATGGTTAGAGTTTACCCCTATTTTATCTTTTTTAGTGATTTTTGTAGTAGAGTTGAGCTGTAGGAGCACATAGTGTCTGTGAGGAATATATACAGCTATATTTCTTATTTATAAGTTCTCACATATGAAAAAACATAGCACAGTAAATTTTGCATGTAAAAATCTCACAAGCTGGTTTCTTTTAGTGAAAAAAAAATGGGCTGTTAACATTTTTAATAATTTTGGCATTTTAAATAAAGAAAATGTACAGCGTGTTTTTAAAGCTTAATGATCAGCACTATAAATCAGCTGCTAAAATTAATAAAATTATTTTATGAACATTTTCTTTGAATTCAGACAGTGAAATTTAATGTATATATATGTTTATTGTTGCTATTCGTTCACCATATAGATACAAATGAAACCACATCACTTTGTTTATTAAATAGTTGATCTTTCAGAAGTAGAAATATGGTTAGAAACCATTCCTTTGTTTAGTTTTGGTAGTTGTGTGTGTGTGTGTGTGTGTGTGTGTGTGTGTGTGTGTGTGTGTGTGTGTGTGTGTGTGTGTGCGTGCGTGCGTGCGCACAAATTAATCCATTAAACAAAGCAGTGAATAGTAAGGCCTATCATCATTTGTGGTCAATCTCTATCTGTTATGCAAAGTTACAGTAATTTTCTGGGTATAGTTTTGCCAGTTTTTTTAGACCAAATATTTAGTGATCTGAATGAAGGCCATTTATGAAACCTAAGTTGATTCCTGGGTTTGGATTTCTTAAGTTGAATCTTCAATTACAGAGCATGTAGAAATAGTATAAGCAGGTACCAAAAATGTTGCAAGTTCTGACTTTTGTAGGGCATACTTAAAGTTAGCAAACTCAAGTATCGGGGTTAATCATAGTAAAAATCCTCCAAATATGTGGCATCAGTGAATAAACAAAACATCTCTCTTTCCACCATTTAGCAAGCTTCAAAGGTTCAATGCTCTTTACAACTTGTGTTGATTGGTTATAGCTAACTACAGTGTTCTGCATCTATCCTGAATATTCTGGCAGTGTTTCTAAAAGGTATTTCTTTGATCCTTTGTAGTAAAATTTTGCTGTGGTATTGCCTTGTAAGCAGTTTGTTTCCATTCAGAGGAACTGTGAAAGTTAAAATTGAACAGCTGTATGTTAGCTTTTATAGCATCAAAAAAATCAGTCCAGTTGTGGATGTTATGCAGCATCAGTCCAGAGTGCCAAGAGGGAGAGGATATGAATATTATTTTGTCAATCTGAGATTGAGTTATCCAGTTTTATAGATGATTCAAAAAATGCATACAATGAATTTGGTGAAAGTGAATGGTATCAGATGGCATTTAATGTAAGATCTAGGATTACAGTGTCTCAAAGAAAGTCCCTCGCATACTTAAAATAGCCACACAGTTATGCATTTAGTGTAGAAATTTTTTATGAGTCGAAAAAAATGTGATACATTGTTTAACTGTATTGATCCCTGGAAAGATGAAATAGATAAGTAAAATGCCACCACTTCAAAAACCACAATTTTGTAAGAATTTTAAAGTATGTATATAGTGGTAATGTTTAAAGTCAAGTAGATATAATTTCATAATAAGATGAAAGAATTCAGCTTCAAGCCACTTATATATCTTGGAGCAATGATTGTGAGGTACAAGTATCCTTCGCTTTTTTTTTTTTTTTTTTTCTTTCAAATAAAGCTTGTAAGCATGCTAATAAGCAAATGTTTATTTTAAAATTTTGCTCTCAAACTGAAGTGGACTCGAGGTGAAAGTAAGTAAAAGCTATATGTCTGTGAAATTTTATTTCCGATCTCCAAAATTAACTAGTTTTAAGCTATCAGACTTAGTAAAAAAAAGAAGGGGGGGGGGGGATAGGAAGGAATATTTGGTGTCCTTTAAAAATTATGTGTGATATTTTTATTCTGTAAGGTTTAGTAAAAAGAAGGGGGAAGGGGTTAGGAAGGAATATTTGGTGTCCTTTAAAAATCATGTGTGATATTTTTATTCTGTAAGGTTTACAATCTTGGCTACTTATGGTCAGATCTGCAGACATCAAATTAAGAAACCTAAAAATCCATTTGTTGTGTGATGTGAAAAGTGAGCAGTTAGTTTTGTATGTATGAAAAAATGTCCTGCTTGGGAAATTATTTAGTAGGTGTTTAGAGCAACTATTATGTAGATATTTTTAAATTGTATCTTGGCTACCATTTTCAGTTTAAATTTCTTGGGTAGTTCTATGTTTTATTATCAGTAATTCAAATAGAGTGTGATGCAAATGTTGCCAATTTAGTTTGGACATAGTTTCTAGCATTGTTAATTTTTTCTACTTTAATGTTATGGAATACTATAAGTAGTAAAAAACCTAAAGCTCAAGCTTAACTTTGTTAATGGCTGTTTTAATTCTGAAGTGTTTACCCTGTCTGTTTTTACAAATTTAATTTTACTAGAAAATGCTGCATTTTATTTTGAATTTCAGTTTTAATGTTTTTGTCATGTCTTTGTGTGAACTGTTTAATTTATATGCTTTTTATTGGACAAATATTTTTAGTATCAAAATAAAAACATTATCTTTCTACTACTTATTTCCTTCTTTTCCCCCGTTTTTAATTCTTAGCAAGGTTTCGAGGGTGGTAACCCCAATCTAGTTGATAAACCAAACATCACAACTTCGACTTTTTGCCCATACTCAGGCAAGTTGCATCAGTTTGCTTATTTTAAAACGGTCAATCTTGCAGAAAACTTCAGTTTTCGTAAATTGTTTACTGTATCGTCTACATGTTTTGTTTTCCTTCCAGGTTTGCCTTTACAGGTTTGCTGATCAGCATTTAAAGAAGCAGAGTCATTATTCACTGATGTTTGCATTCACCATGATGTGCAATTTTGTTGGTAGCATTGAATTAGATAAAATGTGCTACTTTTTTTTTTATAACTAGCCCAAGATTGAAAGAGATGTGTTTTCATGCTTTTTTAACACACAAGAATTTTTTTTTTTTTTGAAAAATAAAACTTAATGATTAAAACAACCATAGTGTAGAAATTTTCAGAACCACTTTTGCCTTTTGCAGATTTTTTTTTTTAATGTTATTTTTAAATCCTCCTTTGAACTAAATGTCTGGAGAAAAGATTGCAGGAATGTGTTGGCAGCTCATTGAAATGTTGAATGTAAAATATATTTCAGAAGTCTTCTTGATGTAGTAATTTGTGGGTTGTGGGCATTTTTCTTGTTATCATTTTAGAGAACACCTATTTGCTGCTTTTTATGGAAGTATAAAAAGTGCTTTAATTGATCAATGTTTGGTGCTCTTTAACATATGGGGAAGGGAATTTATCAGTTTACTGCATAAAGTTTCTCAGTTTTTCACTGCAATTCATAAGGTATCTTTGTATGTTTACTAAATTTCATAAATTTACTATGAAATTTATACAAAATTAAATTTTTTTGGCCATCAGTTAAAAAAGAATCTGGGTTTTGCAAATTCTCCTTTTACAGATGGGGAGGGAACTTCGTTGTTTTTTGCTGTTAGTCTGATGGATTCACTGCTAAATTTATGCATTCCAGATGATGCCTTTAAAAAATTTTCAAAGCGAATTTTTTTGGCACATTTGCCTTTCCCCAATTAGTTCTGCTTTAACATTTTTAAGATTGCATGCTCTAAAAACTACAGCAATCCAAAATGCGTGTGTGATACATCATACTTTTGCACTCCACAGACTTGGATACTTTCAGTGAAACTTTTTCAGATATGTAGCATGAAAGCACAAAACAAAATAAGGCACAAGTTCAAAGCACAGTCCTTTTCTTTTCAGGTTGTAGCATGAGATAATGTGAAATAACCTCTAGTAGGTTTGTGCTGACATGACTGAAATTATGTTGTTCAAAGCCCAGAAACAGAAAGTATCTGGTATTTTAAGAGTGGTAATATAATCTAAACTAAGTGTTTTTTGTATTTCACATTTAGCAAGATGGTTGTGCTGAATTTATTTATTTATTAAATCAGTTACCTGTGTTTTTTGGTTATTGTACTGTAATATTGAAATTAGGTGGTTTCATGCCCTGGTTCTTGGGTCTTCTTTCCTCATCAAGAAGATTTTTAATCGATGTCTGCCACTCTTTTGACAGAATACTCTGTTGCTCTTGGATGCACCAACATTAAATATATATACATATAAATATTTAGAAAAGCATCTGTATCTTAAAAGTTTTTCCTTAAAGTAAAATTATCACTAGTCAACCAATTAAAATTTTGTTTAAAAACAATTAATACATCTTTTCGGAAGTTCAAAGGTAATCTTCATTGGTTAAAGCTTTTTTCCTACACAGTGAATGCTGAAACTAATTAGATTATTTAAGTATAATTTCACTTTCTAAGTTCACCTGCAGCTGTTTTATTTTCATTTTATCTTCTGATATGCATTTTGTTCAGTATGATTTTGAAATTTTGTGTTGAAATTGTAATTCACGTGATTCTTGTTTCTTTCCCCTTTCCCCTTTTTTCTTTTTATCCAGGTGAAAGAACTGTTGATATCATTTGGACAACTCAGGGCCTTTAACTTAGTTAAAGACAGTGCTACTGGTTTATCAAAAGGTTATGCATTTTGTGAATATGTCGATCCATACATAACTGATCAGGTAATTTGTTTGGCATTTATGGTGAAATTCTTTGTTTATCTTGTATATCTGTGCCTACCAACCAGGCCTTGATTTTGTTTTTGTTTTTTTAGCAGTAGCAGCACTTGCTAGTGGCCTTATTTTTTACTAGCAAATTGCATTATCTACTAGTGAAAGTTTATTAACATTATACAAAAGAAACATTAACATGTCCCCCTCCATTAGTCAATCATGGCAACTGTTGATTTCACCCCTGTAACTGTCATATTGTAATGCTGAAAAGATTATAAATATTTAGATATAATTCATCTTTTCATGACCTGACAGTTTAATTACTAACAATTTAATTTGAATCCAAATATTAAAAAAAAACTTTTTTCTTTATTTAACTTTATTCACAAAATTAAGGGACACTATTCAAAATCTTAAGTTATTTTCCATATGGTTTATGATCTGGGTTTTGGGTCTTTCCATCTTACCACTTTAAAACAGCAGGCCTGGGGTCAAATTTGTCTTCAGCTGGACCTTCAACCTCAATACTCATGGGAGCATTCAATGCTTGTAAGTTTAAAATGCTCCTCCAATCACCCTAGATTCCCTTCATGAAACTGAACCCAACCTCACATGCAGAAGTAGGTAAAGGAAATATACTGGATATTTCTACTAGTGCCAAAATGTTTTTATGTTTGTACTTTTCAAGAAAAATTTGTTTCCAGAAAGCAGTTGTTTCTTTTTGTGAATGTCTAAAATATTCCACACGTGCAATGTAGTAGCACTTTACAGTTCACACTAAATCATTCAAAAATTTTCCACTAGCAACTATTTTTAGAACCACTTTTTATCACTAGCAAAATGCATTTGCTTGCAAGCAATTTGCTACTAACTACCGGTCAAAATTTAGCCCTGCTACCAACCTCTATTTTCTGTGTCTCTTAGTATGTAGTATTATCACTTTGAACAGCATGTTGTACTTTGTTGCTTACAGCAGAGACTCCAACTACTTATGGATTCTCTGTAGTCACTACAAAAAATCGTTGGTCTTCTACGGAATACAGAAAGCATTGGATATACTACGGAAATAAAAAAATCTCAGTAAAATGGCCTTTTTAATGACGTGCGTAAAGTTTATTTTCGTGTTTTCAAGATTGTAGCATTCTTTAAACATTTTGGAGAGTTTCTTGAATGTTTTCAATATCGTTGCATTTGTTCCACAATCTTTCAATACGTTTTGGATGCCTAAGCATCTCTGGTCACGTGCAGAGTTATCACAGCCCGTGGAACAATGGAAACGTCCTGAAATTGTAGTTCCCTTTTCAGATCTTTGAGTCTTTAATTTTTCATATTTTTGTGTGAAGTCCTGGAGTAGAGTGCTAAAATTATATTAATTCAACATTTGTCGAAAACATTACGTGGTTTCAGAAATTATTAACTATATGTCAACAAAATAGTTTCCATATCATCTACTGTTTTCGCACGTTACTAGAAATTCGAGCACGGGAAAAACGTCCATATAATAAGAAAATTTTTATTTCAACTTGTCACTAATATTCCTTTTTTTCTTTTTGATGTTCTTTATAATAGTTTAGAATTTTATTATGAAGATTACAAATTTATATGAAAAAATGTTTTAATATGTGCAGTCAAATGCATCATAAGTTGTCAAAGTCCTCCAATACGTAGAGATACTCTACGTATTGGAGGACTTTGACAACTTATGATGCATTTGACTGCACATATTAAAACATTTTTTCATATAAATTTGTAATCTTCATAATAAAATTCTAAACTATTATAAAGAACATCAAAAAGAAAAAAAAGGAATATTAGTGACAAGTTGAAATAAAAATTTTCTTATTATATGGACGTTTTTCCCGTGTAATTTCTAGTAACGTGCGAAACAGTAGATGATATGGAAACTATTTTGTTGACATATAGTTAATAAGTGCTAAAATTCTTTCCTGCAATCAACAATTTTTTTTTTTTTTTTTCGTTTTGGGGTTTGAAGACGACCATGAACAACTTCCAATCTGTGTAAGCACTTATTTGTGTTTACTGTAAGGTTCCCATTAGAACATACTGTGTGTGTGTGTGTGTGTGTGTGTGTGTGTGTGTGTGTGTGTGTGTGTGTGTGTGTGTGTAATTTTTGAGGTAAATTAGAAAAAGAAAAAAATTGGAACCTTTTAATATTTTTTACAAAATGTCTTTAATTTATGGGCATTTTTTAAAGCAAAAATTTGCTTTTTTATGAATTTTGTCGTTTTGATGCCCTGACAATTTGTTTTTTTACAGTGTGTGCAATACAGTTTTATTCATTACTACTGAAAAAAGCTAAAAACTAGATTTTTTAGTGTTTACTACTGAAAATTTCCAATCAGGGTTGGAGTCTGTTACAACCACTAAGTACCAAAATGTATCAAAGACAAAATTCTGAGGAGAAACTGAGTATGATGCCCTAAATGCTTATATCTATGTGTTTTATTTTCTGCAGACACTGGGCATCTTCATATGCATAGATGTGGGCAGGTGCTGCACACACATTGTAACCACTGTAACTAAATTCAAAAGGAGTGGGGAAGCAAAACTTTCCACCAGTCAAAATGTGTGCTGCAGATTGATTAACATTGCAAGATTCAGGGGGGATTTAAGAGTTAAATCATGCCTGCTAATTACTAGTAGCAGAGTCCCGTTTTAGTAAAACATTTTTATGTAACAAATGCATAAACTTGAGAAATTTCTGTCTTTAAAGTTTATATACTAGTTATTTATGAATTAGTAAGTACTTACGTATCTGGAAATCATTTTTTTATTTCAATGTGGTTTTCAGATTTTTATTTCTGCCACTGATTAAAAACAATATGCAGTGTAACTTGTCTAATTCAAATGTTTTTACTTCAATTCTTGGTTAATTCAAATTTTCCGTTTGGTCCCTTGAATTTTCTATATAAATAATGTTAGAAAAACACCTTTAATTCAAAGAAACCCCCATTTTCGTAATTTCATATTTTCAACAATTACCTTTTAAAATGAGTACGTACTGTTCAGGATGAAGTTTCGAGTGTTGTTACGAGGTCGAGGTCACAAGCGCCAGTTCTGCCACTCTAGGTTTACCTGAAAGCTGTTGTCATGCAGCTGGTGGGAAGGGGTCAAGGTCACGACACTTCTGCTGTAGGCTGTAACCGTAGATGTTAAGCATGTTTGCATTTACGCGAAGTGAACAATGTAACTGCCTGCTCCGGTTGTTTTAATGTCTGTTTGTGTTTATGATTAGTGCTGTAACCTGCTGTACCTAAGTTTTTCATCATGTGTTTGTGTAGACCAGCTCGTGGCGAGTACAAAACATTGACTTTAGCTCAAAAGGTTGGAAGTTATTCATGAAGTGGAAAGGGATTTAAAAAAAAAAGCTCAGATTGCAAAGGACTCTGGCATTCCTCTCAATATGTTATCCAAAGAAAAATAAGGATAAAATTTTGAATATTCTTGGGACTCGGTGTAGTGGTGAAGAAAGGAAAAGGGTAAGAGGACTGGACAATCCTGATGTTGAGGAGAGCGTGTTAAAGTGGTTTAAGCAGGCACGTGGCAAAAGCATTCCACTAAGTGGCACCCCGATTAGAATTAGAGCTAGAGCTAACGCTGAAGAATTTGCCACTAAATTGGGGGAAAATGATTTTAAGGCCAGTACTGGCTGGCTTGATAGATTTAAAGAAAGAAATGGCATTTCTTTTAAATCTATTTTTGGGGAAAGTGCAGATGTTAACCTAGAAGCAACTAATGAGTGGAAGGGAGAACTGTTAGAAATGATTGGGAATACGGCCCCTAAAGTTTTCAATGTCGACGAAACAGGTTTATTTTTCAAATGTACCCCAGACAAAACATTAGCCTTCAAAGGGGAACGCTGCAGTGGTGGAAAACATAACAAGGAATGGGTAACGTTTTTAGTCGGAGCTACTATGGATGGATCGTAGAAACTTCCTTTATTAATGATTGGCAAATCAGCTAACCCATGCTGCTTCAATATTGTAAAAACTAAGCCAGTTGAATATGAAGCAAATAAAAAAGCGTGGATGACGAATGACATTTTTGAAAATGGCTTCTAAAAATAGATAAAAATTTTCAGAAAGAAAACAGGAACGATCTTGTTGTTGTTCATTGACAACTGTACAGCACATAACACCATACCTCTGCTGGAAAATGTAAAGGTCTTGTTCTTTTGCCGAATATGACTTCAGTAGTTCAACCCATAGATCAGGGTGTGGTTAACAACTTTAAGCGCTTCTACCGATGCCATGTAGTCCAAACAATTCTATCTGGTATCAATACACAAGATCACTTCAAAATCGACCTTCTACGAGCTGGTCGTATGACTCGCAGTGCATGGCAACAAGTTAAATCTGAAACCATAGCCAACTGTTTCTGAAAAGCAGGCTTCCAGCACCCCGATGTTGAGTCTCAACTATTAGGTGTGCAACTTAATTCTTGACCACAGGCACGACACGTTGACAGCAAATTATAGTGAATTGAATACGTACCTAATCAGGGAAATAATCCCTGTCGTGTTGGATACATTTGAGCCATCGGTCAGGGAGCTGCCAAATGCTACTGCAGAAAAAAGAGGGCTGTTTCGAGTTGATAACGTTATCAATACTTGTGTGGACCTCCTCGACAGAAGTGAAGTGCGTATCACTCAGGTAATGTTGCAGGTAGCGAAAGAGGTGATAATCCGACGGGACGAAGTCTGGAGAATACACCGGGTGGGACAGAATCTTCCATCCCAGGTCGGTGATCGTGTTTAAAGTCATTTTCGCGGTGTGGGGACACACGTTAATCCTGAAGCAACAGGACTGACCTTCTGCCCTTGTCGATGTATGGCCTTTTCGCCTCCATTGCGTCACTCACACGAATGAGTTGTTGACAATAACGCTCAGCATTGACCGTTTCACCAGGTTTGAGCAACTTGTGTACGACACCGCGCTGATCCCACCATATGCACAGCAACAACTTCCTGGCATGGATATTCGGTTTGGCGGTAGGCTGACCTGGATAAACCCACGATTTGTGCAGCTAAGGATTATCGTAAAGGTTCCACTTCTCATCACAGGTCAAAATCTTGTGGAGGAAATCCGTCTTCTTGAATCTGGAGAGCAAGAGCACAGCAACACCGTAGCGCCTAGACTTGTTCGCAGCTGTGAGTTGGGGGGGCACCCAACGGCCCTCCTTGTGAATCCGTCCAAGCTTGTGCAGGCACTTTGCAATGACTTGCCGTGTTACTCCGAGTTCCTGGGCGAGCTCTGACTGTGTGCGACAGGGATCCACATCCAACAGTTGTTCCAGTTCCTCATCGTCAACTTTCTGTGGCTGTCCCGTAAGTGTTCTGCATCACGTAGATCGAAATTTTCCTGCTTAAACTGCTGGAACCACTTCTTACACATACTGTAGGACACAGCAGCCTCACCCAAAGCAGCACAGATCATATGCTGGGCTTCCGTGACACTTTTTATTGGCTGAAACGCGAGCAGGAGACAGTGCCTCAAATGTTCCTTATTGAATGACATTGCTTTCACCATCAACTTTCGTCCCTTCTGTCACTGCAGCTGTGAGCGGTTACGGTTGCCTGTGGAAACTGTTGGATTGTGCTGCAATCATCCATTATCGCACACAGCTATTTGCCTTTGCCGACGTTCTATGATCGTTTGCGGTTAGGGGCCGAGAATTAAGTTGCACCCCTAATACATTAAGATAATGGTGGTGAGGAGATCATACCCACTGTGGAGTACTGCGAAGACGTATGCCGCGATGTACCGTATGAGGCTTTTGTGAGCGTTGATGACAATTTAGCTGTGTGTGGTGAGCTCACAGATGATATCTTGGCTGATGTTTAGAATAAGACCTACTGTGTTTCTTCAGATGAAGAACTGGATCGACCAGAAGTTCCTGAAGAGCGCCATCCAAATTCAGTAAAGGCCTTGGTTCACTTCCAACAGTTAAGGAAGTTTGTTGAGGAACAGCAGAATGTAAGTGACTCTCTATTTCATTCACTCGATAAACTTGAGGAATTTATACTTACTCATAACGTAAATTCTAAGAAGCAGGCCCCGCACGGGGATAACTGGTTTTCCAGTTATTTGGGGAGCGAGCGCCCCCACGGCCCGAGCTGACCTTGTGACTGGACAACATCTGATGTCATGCCACCGCTTGATTTTTATTTTGGTGCTGTTGGTGTTTGCAGGGACGGCTGTTCATCCAGCTGTTGGGGAGTCGCGGCCCCACGATCCCGAGCTGGTCTTGTGTCTCGCTTTTTTGTTTTTGTTTATTTTCTCCACTGGCTAGTTGCCCGTGTTGTATCCTCTACCTAATCGCTACCACGTTATGTACTAACACCCCGGTCTTGTGGTTTTGTTACCCTCCACCACTAACTGTTTTATATTAACCGCTCAGTTCGTAGGTTGCTGAGATTCCGTTTAGGTTCCCTTCCAGGATTTGTCTTCTTTAGATTTCTTTTTTCCTTTTAGCTGGTTTGGGTGCTAGACCTACCTGCATGTTTGCCGCGTGCGGAGACCCGTGAGGCGGAAATGGGGTGTCTGGCGGCTGAGGTCGCAGGAGACCGGATAAGTGCCTCCTGTGTACCAACACTCCTCTTCGACCTCGGCTTCGCTGTAAACGGGAGGCTAAAGACTAACCCACCTCTAGTCAGAAGTCTTGTACCAAGTTGTGTGCAGGGCTTTAGCGGCTTTTTTGTCGTATAGCACGGCCGGGTGAGCCCGGGGGCTGTGGGATCATGCCAAAGGCGTTGGCATGACGGTACCCGGAGGCCGAAGTGTCCGCCGAGTGCGTGTGATCACAGCCAACGGACTATATCTGCGACGTATAAGCTCCAGAACTGTGTCCAGCGTCATTTTCTTGGCTTGCAGACCTCCAGTTCTCCCTTGTAGGGCTCAGTGGTGGGTGGAGTAGTCTGCAGACGAATCTTCCTCCTTTTTTTCCATGGGTAAACACAAAAAACAAAACTCCAAATTTCAGTCACCTGAGAAAATGATAGTTGACAACGACTCTCCTTCGTCTTCTCAACCTACCAAGTCTCATACCCTTAAACGGTCTTTAGACCTTGACCTGGACCAATAATGTGGAACCTCTTCTTCGGCGGCTGTACCAGTGCTCCGAAGCGTCGTCTCCCTCGATTGCTGTGACTACGCATGCTACTCACTTAGTTGTAGAATCCATCGATCCGCATGAGAGACTGTCCACCAGATCTCCGTTTTTCATTTCTAAAGCTTTGGCCGCTGCGGTTGGCCCCTTGAAGTCTGTGAGGAAGCTTCGCTCTGGGGACCTGCTTGTCCAAACTTGCAGTGTTTCTCAGAGTAACACTTTTCTGCACCTCACTAGTCTTCAAGGCATTCCTGTAAAAGTGACACCTCACCCGTTTCTTAACACCTCTCGGGGTGTTATTTCGGAGTTTGATCTCTTGCCATGCAGTGAGGACGAATTGGTGACTGAACTTGCAGATCAAGGTGTTATTGCTGCACGTCGTATGATGTTCCGGCGCGATGGTTCTTTGATTAAGTCAAAAAATGTCATCTTGACTTTTAACTCCCCCGAAAGTTCCGACCGAAATCAAGGCTGGCTACTTGGTCTGTGGAGTTCGCCCGTACATTCCCAGTCCTCTGCGCTGTTTCAGGTGCCAGAGGTACGGGCATTCCCAACGTTTCTGTAAGAGTTCCGCTCGTTGTGCAAATTGTGGCTCCAGTGAACATGACGGGGATGGTTGCACTTCTGCGGCCTGCTGTGTTAACTGTGGTGAGGCCCATGCAGCTTACTCCCGCAACTGTATGAAATGGAAGGACGAGATGGCGATCCAGCGCCTCAAGACCCTGGAAGGCCTCTCGTACCCTGCTGCCAAGGCCAAGTTGGGTATACCCACCACCCGACAGCGTACTTTTGCCGCAGTAGTTCAGTCTCTGCCACAACCCGTGCAGCCCTTTGTTCCGCGCCCTGTAGCTCTCGCCGCCCTTGCCAAGCGATCTACAGCTGACCAAGCGACACAGGTGTTTTTCCCCGAGCTCGAGATTTTCGAATACCTGATTCTGGGCCTTCTCTTTTGCAGCCGACCGTCTCTTCCAGTTTCCAGCCGAAAGCCTGCACGTGCGGAAGACCCGGCCCTCAATCCGCAAAGGTGTGCAGTGTCCATCCAACTGTCTCGGCCTCAGCGAGGTCCCCACCCTCAACCAACATTATAGAGGAACATAGGGGGGAGGAGAGTGACAGTTCGTCCCCAGCCTCAAACAACATTGCAGAGGAACATGGGGGGGAGGAGAGTGACAGTTCGTCCCCGCCCTCTGCCAGCATTGCAAAGGAGTGTGGGGGGAGGAGAGTGACTCATCCTTTGTGTAGTTGTGTTTAAAAAAAAAATTATAATTATAATAGTAAATTAATAAATTTTTATATAAACCTAATTAACTACCTTGTCTTCACAGCTTTCATCATACTCTTTTTTTCAACTTTTACCAAGCCTGTCTGCTCTTAATCATTTTCCACGCTTTTAAAAATTTGTGGCTGATAGTTCTTTGTCTGGCGCTCTTTGGCCAAACCTGGCCCTTGCGCCACTAAAATCCACTGACCAACCAATCTAAGAAGCAGGCCAAAATTTCACGTTTTTGTTTTTTTACAAAAAATATGTAAATTTACTGTACTGTATTTTTTTGTATGTTACGAATAAATATGTGGTTTTTACAGTACTTGAAGTGATGGTTGAATGTGCCCATATTGAAACTTGCTCAATTCGAATTTGTCAATAATTCAAATTATTTTTGTGGTCCCTTCAGCTTTGAATTATCCAAGTTACACTGTATCATAGTTATCCAGTGTTTCGACTTAATTGTATGATGTCTGATTTTAGAACCTAGTGTTCATAAAATCGTGTGTGTGTGTGTTTTTTTTTTTTTTTTTTTTTTAATATCTTGTTTTTTTGGAATAAATGATTTGTAATATTTTAGTTCTCTTTTTACTGTAAAATGTTTATGGGAATTGAAAATCTTGGTGGGAAAATTTTATTCAATATTTTCAATATTTGTGCAAAGTTGATAAAAAAAATTGGATTGTTTATGGGAAGTTTTCAATATCATGAGACATTTCTTCAGCGTTTTTTCTTTTTTTAGTCTTTATGCCATCTGCTGGCAGAAAATATGCTCTGACTTCCGTGATTTCGGAATTCTAACTTTTTCTGACAAAGCTGAATTTTGTATCCCCATCATTCTTCTTCCTGATTATATTTTTATTTTATATATTTCTTGGATTGTGTTCCTCATTTTTAACATCTTCAGTAATGAAGCAGCTAAATGGGCTGGGAGTGACCCAATAAGGTGCTGGAAGGTGTTCACAGGTATGTAGAGCCATGCTAACTGCAGTGCATCTGACAGCTGCTAAAGAGTGCTTGGTGGGGAGGATCCATAGAGAGAACAACATGATCAAGGTGATCCCACAGATGCTTAATTGGGTTTAAGTCTGGGAAATTAGGGGGCCAGGAAAGTTCTTGAAGTCTTCAGCATGCTCTTCCAACCACTCTCAGACATTTCTAGCTGTGACACATCGCATTGTTGTGCTGGAAGATCCTATCCGCCCCAGGGAAAACAATCGGCATGTATGGGTGTACGTGGTCTGCAAGGATGGATTAATAACGAATTCGGACTGTAGTGCCTTCCACAGGTATGAGTGGACCCAGAGAATGCCATGAAAACATTCCCCAGACCATAATGCTGTCCCCACCACCTTGTGTTCTTCCAGCAATGGTTGAAGAGTGTTTGTTCCCCGATGTTTCTCGCCTAATACACTAACTTGCATCCGTTCGATGAAGCAGAAAATGTGACTCATCAGAGAAGGCAATCCTTTGCCAATCAGCGAAGGTCCAATTCCGATACTGCCGTGCAAATATAAGCCTTTTCTACCAATGCGCCTTCATTAGCATAGGTGCAGTGACTCTCCGTCTGCATCGGAGCACACCATACGCAACTGGGTTCGCTGAACTGTCATTTTAGACACACTTCCGACAGCTCCCTGGTTCATTCGGCCAGTGAGTTGCTCTACTGTAGCATGTCAATCAGCCCTCGTGCACCTTTGAAGCCGATGTTCACCTTTCACATCAATGGCCTGTGGCATACTTTCCAACTTTTACGGATTTCTGCTTAATTTTACTGATTTACGGATTTTTTTAATATTTCGATTGCTCAATCGAAATATTTCAATCTCCTGCAACCACCCACTTAGATTTCTTACCGGACCTTACGAGCGCTGTGTTACGCCATGATGTCATCTTTGACTTGCCAGCTTCGTGAGGAGCCATTAAGTATTATACAGGGTGTTCGGAAAGTAACTGTGCACCTAGACTACCGTTTTGTTTTCACAGTTATCAAGTGCAGTATGTGCCACCGGAACGTAATAAAGTGGATTCTCCCAGTCGCAGCCGATCGCGGGAACCCATGGGGCTCACTGCGCATGCGCAGCAAGCTGCTCGAAGCGTCGGTTGCGGCAGTTGAGTTCTAGAGGTCAACAGAGACAAGTCGTTACTCTAAGTATCGAAGTTATCGTGTGTGCTGTTGTTGTTCAGTTTTTCGCACTATGGTTCTTTCAATTGCGGAACGTGTGTTTCTGGTTGAACACGTCTTTCGAAAAGGCAATGAATAGACCGATTTCGTGCGGCAGCTATTTGCTGCCAAATTCCCAGACACACCTGTGCCTCATCGTAATGCAGTTCGTCGACTTATTGAGAGATTTCGTGCGACAGGCTCAGTGTTCGACGCCGAACGAAACGGGAAACCAACTGAACTTACCGATGGGAAGTTGATGGACATCTCTGACTCCCTGCTGCGGAGTCCATCAAAATCATTGCGCAAGTTGGCGCAAGAGGAAAATATCGGGCTTACGACAGCGCGTAAAGCGGTGAGATAATCATTGCACCTCTACCCATACAAAGTAAGAGCGGTACAACAATTGCGACTGGCGGATCACGTAAAACGACTCCGGTACTGTGAATGGTTTAACAATTTTATTCAAACGAAAACTGTTGCTGTTCTTGATGTCACCTTCTTTACAGATGAGGCGTGGTTCCACCTCTCTGGGTATGTTAACGCACAAAACACATGATTGTGGTCCACAGAGACTCCTCATGCTGTGTCGGAACGACCCTTGCATGACCAGAAAAATGGAGTGTGGGTTGCGCTATCCCGACGGCGCATTGTCGGGCTGTTATTCTTTCAGGACACCGTGAATAGTGCACGTTACTGTTCCATACTCCACGACTTCATTGGCCGCCTTGAAGAAGACGAAATCACCTACAGCTGGTTTCAACAAGTTGGCGCTACTGCGCACACAGACAGCTCACACCTCTTTGAAACTTCTGAAGGAGGTTTTCGGCGAACGTGTCATCTCAAAAAACCTATGGCCCCCTCGCTCCCCAAACCTTACTCCACCAGACTCTTTTCTGTATCGTGATCGCCCACGCACACTTGATCAATTACAAACTGCAATAACTATGTTCATCAGAAACATCTCACAAGCAGAGCTGCAGCAAGTGTTTGCAAATAAACTGAAACAGGTTCAGCGCTGTATCGACGCTCGTGGAGATCACTTCGAACATTTTTTTAAGTGCATAGCTTAGGTGCACAGTGACTTTCCGAACACCCTGTATAACGATAGCTCCCCTTCATGATGTTCTGCTGTAGCTCTTTTTCCATGGGAGTGCTCAAGTGACGTGTCGACCAGAGTTCTCCAAAATGCGTAATTACGCATCTAGTACGCATCGAAATTTTACCAATGCGTAAAAATACGCATCTCGAATTTTTCTCGGTGTGTAAAACTATGCATCAAAGAATTTTTAATAAAAATATGCATCAGGACGATATTTCATCTTTCAGAGACGGAAGTAAACAAAAAGATTTTTTCCGTAATCGTAATTTCTTTTTCCTGTGATGTAGCCGCTGTCAAGTATTGTTGTTATAATACACTGCTGGACAATTGCTAAGGATGGATCATAAACGGCTATATAGCGCATAAAAAAGTAAGTGTGGTTGGATGCCAAGTGAAATAAAATAATGTCAGAATGCCAGGACATTACAAGAAAGACAATTTAATGTGCTCTGACATCCAGAAGGCTTTGGAACGTGTTCAAGGGACAAACAGGCCATTTTGTGCAGAATACGTAAACGTGAAAAAAATGCAATTACCGTCCACAGGCGTTCCGGCGTAAGATGTCAATACGGGATATGGCCACCATGGAGGGCGATGCAAGATTCCACACGTCGTGTCATGCTTTGCACAACATTATCAAGCAGCTGTTGGGGTAATTTATCCCATTCCTCTTGTCAGTGAACGGATGAGGGTGTCCTTGTTTATTGGAGGGCATTAGCGACCAGCAAGACTCCTCCCCAAAGCATCCCACACATTTTCAATGGGATTCAGATCTGGAGAACGTGCTGGCCATACGAGGCGTTGAATATCCTCGCTCTCAAGACACTCCTGGACAGCGACTGTTCGATGACATGTTGTGTTGTCGTCCGTGAAAATGAATCTATCACCGACAGCACCATGGAACATGCGAACATGAGGTAGCAGAACATCATTAATGTATCGTTGGCCAGTCATAGTCCCAGTCCCCGCACGGAGATAACTGGTTTACCAGTTATTTGGGGAGCGGCGCCCCCACAGCCCGAGCTCACCTTGTGACGGAGTACTTGTCGTTTACTCTTGAATGATAACATCACCGAAGGGACAGCTGTTCATCCAGCTGATGGGGGATGGCGTCCCCACGGCCCGAGCCGATTTTCTCTTATTGTTTTGCTTTTTTCGTCTTCAGTTCATATATTGACATGTACCCGCCTCAGTTGTAGGCTGCTGAGGTTGTGATGAGGCGCCAGCTCCGGGTTTTGTTCCTCGTTCTCTTCCCTGTCTTTTCTCTTTTATGTTACCTTTTCTGTTTTTCCGGAGCTGGTTAGCTTAGACCTACCTGCATGTTTGCCGTGTGCGGTGACCCGTACAGGTGGAAATGAGGATGCTGGAGGCTGAGGTATTTGGGGGCCGGGTTGTAGTGTCTCCAGTTGCCAACACTCCTCTTTGCCCTCTGCTTCACCCTAAACGGGAGGCTGGGAGCTAACCCACTCCTGGTCAGGAAGTCTGTGGCCGAGTTGCGTCCAGACTTCTAGCGGCTTGTCGTTCTGTTCGGCTGGGTGAGTTGGGGGGTAGGGTGGGCATGCCAAAGGGGTGTGCTCTGGGCACGGGAAAGTCTGGGTGCACGCTGAGCGTGTGTCTGCCCTACCATCTTGCTATATCCGCTGACTATCCCTAGAGCCGTGTCCTGCGTCCTCTTGGGCTTGCGGACCTCCGGCTCTCCCTTGTTGGGCTCGGTAGTGGGTGGGGAGGTTGGCGAACGAATCTATTTTTTCTTCTCATGGCAAATCAAAGTGTTTCCCATGCTGTTACTTTGAAGCGCCGTGTGGAGGATGGGTCGCCCTCCTCCACTAAGAAACTACTCAGTTCCAACTGTAATACTCTGTTTCTTCTAATCCATTCTGTTGATCCTGCACAATCCCTAAGTTCGAAGAGTCCTTTTTGGATTAATAAGGCTCTTCAGGCCGTTGCGGGCTCACCAAAGAGTGTTAAGAAGCTCCCGTCAGGGGATCTTCTTGTGGAGACATCTAATCCACGCCACAGTGCCTCCTTGCTGGAGACGACCGTTCTGCTGGACATTCCTGTGCAGATCTCGCCCCATGGTTTCCTCAATTCCTCTCGCGGGGTCATCAACTCCCGCGACCTGCTGGAATGCAGCAATGAGGAATTGCTGGAAGAACTTGGGGAACAACATGTCACTGGGGTTCGCCGTATTCTTTTCCGGCGGGATGGGAAGTCTATTCCCTCCCGGAACATCGTGCTGACATTTGACTCACCTACCCTGCCCACTTCCATCAAGGCGGGGTACTTGCGGCTCGATGTTCGACCATATATCCCGAACCCCTTGAGATGTTTCAAGTGCCAGCATTACGGTCACTCCCAGCAGTTTTGCCGTAATGTAGCAAAGTGTGGGCGCTGTGGGTCGCCTGAACACTCTTTGGCGGACTGCTCCGCTGACTCGGATCACTGTGTCAACTGCGAGGGATCTCACCCGGCTTCTTCTAAGCAGTGCCCAAAGTGGATCGAGGAGCAGGCTATCCAACGCCTGAAGACGACCGAACATCTGTCTTATCCGGAAGCCAGACGGCGGATAGCTCCTCTACCAACAGGCCGGCGCTCCTATGCATCGGTTGTGGTCCAGAAGGCTACTGTTGCGGTGCAGACTGACGTGACCATCCCAACGCGGTGTCCTTATGATTTTGAGGACATCGTTGCTGCCGGATTGGAGGCACTGAAGTCTCGCCGCATTGAATCCAAGGCGCCATTAACATCGACGCTTAATACATCCTCTGTGCAGAAAACATCCTCTGCCAGCACTGGGACCCAGTCCCAAGGCGCACCTAAGAAGGGGCCGCAAAAGGTGAAATCAGGTTCCTCCCCCTCGAAACAGAGCAAGAAACCACCAAAACCTCCGGTTACGCAGCCCTGTGTGGGTAAGCACAGCCCTGTGTTGCCTCCGGACATTGCAGATGGTCAGGAGCTGATGGACGACTCGGAGACATTCTAGTCGTCTGTCATTTTCGTTTTTCATCCTTTTCTTTTTCATTCTGGCTACACTCATTCAGTGGAATTGCCGAGGTCTGCGTTCACGCATTGACGATTTAAAAGGCTTACTGTCTTCGCACACACCCGTGTGCGTGTGTCTCCAGGAGACAAAGCTTCGCACGACGGACACTCCTTCGCTGCGGAGACATTCTTTTTTCTGCAAGGATCATGAGGACGGCGTAATTGCCTGCGGAGGAGTGGCCGTTGTTGTTCTTCATGGTGTCCCTGTCACTGCGGTTGCCCTTTAGACAACTTTGCAGGCAGTGGCAGTGCGACTATCTGTGAACACTCTGCTCACAGTGTGTTCCATCTACATACCACCAACTGAAGCTGTAAGCCTTTCGGATCTGGAAGATTTAGTTGACCAGCTGCCGCCTCCTTTCTTCATCTTAGGAGATTTCAATGCACACAATCCGTTGTGGGGTTCTGCCACTCGTGACTCCAGGGGCCGTGTTGTTGAGTCCCCTCTCTCCAACACGTCCCTCTGTCTCCACAACACCGGGGCAGTCACTTACTTTCATGAACCCACCCGCTCGTACTCAGCCATTGATCTGTCCTTGAGTTCGCCATCGTTATATCCTGACTGGTCCTGGAGCGTGTCTGATGATCCCCTTGGCAGTGATCATTTTCCCATCTTTCTCCGTCTAGCAGGTGACGGGTACCGTCATCCTACTCTCCCTGCTAGATGGGCTGTCGATCGAGCCAAGTGGGACTCATTCACGGCTTCAGCGATCATTACTCCGGCAATGGTGACCTCGGGTACGATCGATGCAGCTGTTGCGGCGGTAACGGATTGTCTTGTGCACGCGGCAGACTTTACCATCCCTAAGTCTTCGACTAACCTTCCACGTTGTCCGAGACCTTGGTGGAATTCCACTTGCAAGACAGCTCGTCAGGCCCAACATCGGGCTTGAGGTAGGTTTCGTCGGTACCCCAACGACGCGAACCTACTTGCTTTCAAGAGAGCCAAATCTTACGCGCGTTTGGTACGTCGTCGTAGCCAACGGGAATCTTGGATACGATACGTATCTGGGATTAACACCACTACCAGCTCTAAGATCGTTTGGGACAGGATCCGCAAGATTCGGGGTAAGTACCCTTCTGGGGAAATCTCCATTCTTGAGAGTGGTGGAGGAACGGTTGCTGACGCTCAGGGTATTGCTGACTGTCTGGGCGCCGCATTTTCTTCGGTGTCCAGCAGCCGCAATTACGCTGCTTCGTTCCGGCAGGTACAGCCGCGGCTTGAACTGTCCAAGGTATCCTTTTGACCGTTTTCCGCTGCCGATTATAACAGCCCGCTGACTGCCGTCGAACTGAAGATTGCCCTGAATCGGTCCGGCCGAACATCTGTCGGACCGGATAACATCCATTATGAAATGCTGAAGCACCTTTCTCCGTCCTCTCTTGAATGTCTGCTGGTTCTGTTTAACAGGATCTGGCACGAGCGTGCCTTTCCCGAATCTTGGCGCACTGCCATTGTCGTTCCTGTTCTCAAACCTGGTAAAGATCCCGCTAACCCGTTGAACTACCGACCAATTGCTATGACGAGCTGCCTTTGCAAAGCACTAGAGCGCATCATCAATTTTCGTTTGGTTTTTTATTTGGAATCACGTCACCTTCTTTCACCTCATCAGAGTGGATTTCGGAAATTCCGTTCCACCTCTTATCATCATCTACGCCTTGAGACATCTGTCAATGAGGCGTTTGTCCGGCGTCAGCACATGGTCTCCGTGTTCTTCGACATGGAAAAAGCTTACGATCGAACCTGGAGATACGGCATTCTCCGTGATCTGCGTGACTGCGGATTGCGGGGAAATTTGCCAACCTTCATTGCCGGATTTCTCCAGGACCGGAGTTTCCGTGTGCGCTTCGGGTGGACCCTCTCTGCGGTGTACCCGCAAGAACAGGGTGTACCTCAAGGCTCCATTCTTTCCGTTACGTTGTTCATCCTTCGTGTCAACCATATTTTCCAACTACTTCCTCCGACGGTTCGTGGAACCATGTACGTGGATGATCTGCAGATCTCTTGCGCCTCCGTAAACATGCGCACCATCGAGAGACAGCTCCAGTCTGCCATTACCAAGATCTCTCACTGGGCTTCCCAAAATAGATTTAGCTTCTCGACGCATAAGACCGTTTGCGTGCATTTCTGCCGCAAACGGGGTCTTCACCCAGACCCCAGCCTCCGTTTGGGGTGTTCTACCATCCCTGTGGTGTCAGAAGCCAGGTTCCTTGGGCTAACTTTTGACCGAGCGCTCACCTTCCGGCCTCACATTCAGTCTTTGAAGGTGAAGTGCATGAAGTCATTGAGTATCCTGAAGGTCCTCTCCCGAACATCTTGGGGAGCTGACAGGTGCTCAATGCTTCGCATTTACCACTCTCTCATTCGGTCTAAGTTAGACTTCGGATGCATTACGTACGGTTCAGCGCGTCCATCGGTTTTAAAGCCTTTGGACCCCGTCCATCACCAGGCATTGCGGCTATGTACTGGTGCTTTCCGCACCTCTCCCGTGCATAGCCTGTATGCGGAGGCTCATGAGCCGCCGTTATGCATCCGTTGTAAGCAGCTGTCTCTTCAGTTTTATACAAAACTGAAATCTTTTCCTGATCATCCACTGTATGGTTCCATCTTCCAACCGGACTGTGTCCGCTTATTTTCCAACCGCCCCTCCTGTGTTCCGACGTTCGGGATTCGGATGTCTGCCATAGTGCGCGATGCTGGTCTAGACTTGTCAAGGATTGGTTTGACCCGGTTCTACAATGAACCGCCTTGGCAGCCGGTTCAAGTAACGGCTGACCTTTCCCTTTGTGTGTGGCCAAAGTCTTCCACTCCTGCTATGGTGTACCAGCAGCTCTTTGCCGAGAAACAGTCTCTCTTCCCGGATTTTGTGCCTGTATTTACTGACGGGTCGAAATCCGGCGAGGTTGTTGGAGCCGCTTTCGTGTGTGGCGATGCCTCCCATGCTGAGAGGCTTCCGCCTGAATCTACCGTCTTTTCGGCAGAGATGCGTGCGGTACACCTCGCTTTGTGCCACATACAGTCTCGGTCACATCGTCGCGCTATGGTTTGCTCTGATTCCCAGTCCGTCATCCATGTTTTATCTTCTCCAGAGGACACGGACTCACCTGTCATCCGTGATGTCCGTCGTCTTCTTGGAACTTTGGAGGGTGATGGCTTCCTGGTCCTATTCTGTTGGGATCCGGGTAACGAGCTGGCAGATCTCTCTGCCAGGTCTGTTTCCTCCATGTCGCCAGCTCGGCTGCCACTATCTTTCCGAGATTATCGGCCATTGATCCGGACATTTGTTATGGATGAGTGGCAGTCCCTGTGGTCTCAGCAGGGCAGCAATAAACTCTATGCCATCAAACCACGGATCGAACTATGGAAGTCTAGTTTGCGGAAGAACCGTCGTGAGGAAGTTGTTCTTGCACGTCTCCGCATTGGGCACTGTCGTTTTACTCACCGCTTTTTGCTGTGTGGCGACAGTGCCCCGATGTGTGCGGCGTGCCAATGTCGTCTCACCGTCCTTCATGTTTTGTGTACTTGTGTTCGTTTTTGTGATCATCGTTTTCGTCATTTTCACTCTCATCTGTTGGACGAAGGAGCAGCTACGCTGCAAACTATTATCGGTGAAGCCTGCGATACGAGAGCAGTGTTTTCATTTTTACGGGAAATTGACTTTTATAAACTCGTCTAGATTTTAACTTCTTCATTCTCATGTTTCATTTTTACCGCATCAGCCTGTTTTTAACCTTGTGTACGTTTTTTATTAATTTTGTTTCGTTTTGATGTCTTTTGTTTGGCGCTCTTTGGCCAACTATGGCCCTTGCGCCATTAAAATCTACCAACCATCCAACCAACCAACCATAGTCCCAGTTGGAAGCACATAGAGGGACGTATGGCCATTGATCATGATGCCAGCCCATACCATGACACTACATGTCTGATATCGGTCCCTTTCTTGTATGTTTGCTGGACAATATGCAGTACTACTATCACGCCAGATCAGTTGTCGTCGACAATCAGATGATAGACTGTATCTACTCTCATCTAAGAAGAGGACAGCAGACCAGTCGTTATCAGTCCAATTGCGATGTTGATGGCACCATTGCAAACGGGCGGTACGGTGACGTCTGGACAATGGGATGCACACAACAGGACGGCGGGCGTATAATCCTCCTTCATGCAAATGTCTGGCGACAGTTTTTCGGGAGATCCGTTTGCCAGTAGCAGCCATAAACTGATTTGCTACCTCACTAGCTGTGCTGCGCCAGTGTCTTTTTGTTGATAGCACTCTGTACCGATCTTCTGCAAGTGTCGTACTGCAAACACGACCTCCCCCGTGACGTTTGCTACACTCTCCATTTGTTTGAAATGATTTCCAAAGCCTTGAAACAACACTGTGCCTGGCGTTGAACTCCCTGGCAACATCTGTTATTTTTCGCCCTTCTTCAATCTTGCCAATAATACGGCCACGCGTAAAATCATCTAGGTGATGTCGGGAAGACATCGAAAATTGCAAGTTCGTCAATTGATTCTTTCCCTTTCAACTTTGTGTTTGAACAACAACGGTCAATACGCGTCAGGTCCTTTATATCTCTTATCAGCGCTATGACGTCACGAACAAGTTCGGCAATCCAAAATTTGCATACGCACAACACGTCTTACTGTATCCCGCACTTATGCTAATTTCCACATTTTCCTGCCTTCCATTTTATGGTTGCTATCGTTGCTATTGTCATCCGTCCTTAGCAATTGTCCGGCAGGGTATCATCTTATTCCATAAATATTTGTATTTCACTTTGAAAATGGAGGGAAAATTTTCGAAAACGGAAATTCGGCTGTGAAAAAATTTCGCTGTAATCTTTAGGCACGAGAGTGTGACGGCTTCGAGGAATTTCTCCTTTTCCGTCATAATTTGGGTTATCCTCGAGATTGACGCATAACTGAACAGAAATTTTGAGGCAATTAGTAGTGGTGGGGGGTGTTTTCTGCCTAAAGCTTTCGAAAGAGGAATTAGACGCAGTGAAGATTTTTCGCATGATGTTTCCTCTGCCTAATATTGTTGTTAAATATCATTTTATTTCATAAATATTTGTATTTCAACTTGAAAATGGAAGGAAAAAAATGTCCGCAAACGGAAATCGGACGTAGCAAAGATTTTCCCCGTAACTGTAAAAATTTTTTTCCTAACGATGATCAGAACACATATCCTGTATTCTTAAATACACCCCCCCCCCCCAAGTTTTGCATTTCAGTTTGATAAACAGTGGGGGGGACAAAGCTGAATTTTTATATTTTCAAAGTTACCCTGTTCATCTTTTGTCTAAAATAGTGAAAGCTGTCATGCATTCATGATGGATAAAATTGCCATCCAAGGCATTAAAAAAAGAAAAAACGATAATAAAGAAAGATGGAGGGAAACAAAGATATCAGCAAATGAAAATTTTAGTTTAGTATTAAAACACCACAGGTTTGCAAGGCTAACATTGAACAAAATTAAGATTTTACTTTATGGTTTTTTAAATTATTATTTTAAACACAGATAATACTAGTTTAGTTATTGTGTCATGCAGAGATTTTTACTGCATATTTATTAGTATAATTGTGTTTTGTTTTGTGGTAAATGGTGTTCGTGCAAAAGTTTTACTGATGCACATTTTCCAAAGTTGTCAAGTATGCCGTGGTGCCATTTCTCTAATCATGATACACTTTAACCACAGCAGCACGTGAACAGTTCGCAAATTGCACTGTTTCAGAAATACTGCCACCCTTGTCCCAAAAGCCGATAATCATCCCTTTTTGCAATTCTGATAAATCTCTCCTTTTATCCATGATAGCAATAAGTGATATGTTTTCAGAATGCTTACAGCACACCTTATATACCATCCAAGCCAGCTCACGACACGTGCCTTCTTTCATCGGCTACGTGCTGTTGACGTCGAAAGTAGAAGGTGGTTACAATAATGTGGCTTGACTGTGAATTTGTGCATTCAGAAGTCTATGTAGTATGCGAATCCGTGACTCGAAAATCCCGCAAAGCTATTTTATAGCACGTAACCATTCTGCGAATTGCATTTCTTAGGTTGGTGCACTAAATCTATTAAGGTTTTTTTTTTTTTTTTTTTTTTTTTTCTTCCGTTATTCAGTTGAAACATATTCAGAAAAGAGATAATGCAATGTGTCCGCAATTTCAACAGATTTTTTAGTCTAATTAATGAACTACGATAATTAATGAACTACGATAACTACGATAACAACTAACGATTTTAGTTCTTTATTTACTTAAAAGTAACACAAAGGTACTTCAAAATGAGTTAGTTACTTTTCCAATAAGACGATCATTTCTTTTTTACAGCTTTAAGTTTCTGAGTCGATCCTGTGAATTGCAGTTTTGTCAGAAATTACAATTCACAATTAAACATGATAGGTGCGAATTATGCAACTTTCCTACATGCCAATTACTACGGAATATAGTTTCTACAGATTTAGTTGTCTGACTACAGAACTCACCCTTGAAACTACGGATTCTACGAATTCTCATCTTGTTTTTAAAAAAAATTATTTTGCTATTATTTTATGATATACATGATATTCTTAAGCATTTTGCTTCGCGGACCCCCCCTCTTTCTTTTTTTGTTGTGTTTAGATCGTTCTCAAGATTGCGGAACTGAAGAGAATTTGGTGGGTGAGTAAAATTTAAGCAAGTGAACACGCAGGTGTGCACACTGCGTGTTCACTTCCTTAGATTTCCTGTTTGTCGAGCATTGTGGAAATCTAAACGCGTCTTACTGATTTTTACTGAAGAAAGTTTCGAACTGGAATTTTGCAATCATGCCCTCGCCAGGGAATTAACTTTGTGTTTCGCAAGTGTTAAGCTTGTTTCATTAAAGCCCGTAATGTTTTGTGGGGCGCATATTTATTTTTTACGGAGAGATGGATCATTTCATAAAAAAGCGTCTATGTATGCCATGCAATAATACTAGTTACTACTAACAAGGTTGTTGGCAGGCATAGACTGTTTTTTTTTTTTTTTTTTTTTCTTTTCTTCAAATATCATGGTCTGAGGCATGCTGCCATGGATTTGCAGGAAGGAAAAAATTGTTTTTCTCAGAATTTCACAATCTACGGATCATATACCATCGCAGATGATTATACGTGAGATTTGTTTCCACAGCCTTTAGAAAAATCTTTCATGAGATCATGCTGTTGCAGATCTCACGAAAGATTTTTTTCTGAATTTTTTGTCTATAGATTATACGAAGAAAGAAAAAACGGTACTTTGAATTGATATGTACAAAATATGGCATTCGCAAATAGTGCATTTTAATAAAACCGAAATCTGAAATTTTAATTTTTTGAGATCATCCACTGAAAGAATCAAAAAAGAAAATTATGAAGCAAATTGCAACTTTATTTTGCAATAAGTGGTTTGAGTAAAAAGAAAAAAAAAATTGACAATAAATATGGTTTACCATTTTTCGTCCCAGCGTTGTAACAAAACATGTTTTTTGTTCATGCATTATTGATTTTGTTTCGCCTGACGCCTAAATTTTGGGAGATGTGACCTAGATCTAGAACATTTTTGTCAGGCCCTGACTCTTATACTGAATTTTTACAGTGCAGTATAACATATAACTTTTTTTTTCTTCCTTATTTTATTAATTTGAAATTCATTTCTACATACATATAAAAGCAGTGACCATGGGGGGGGGGGTGAGATTTTGTTGGTTGGATGTGTTTCTAACTGAAAAATGTTTTATTTTTTGTTTCTTTAGGCAATTGCTGGATTGAATGGCATGCAGCTTGGTGACAAAAAACTTATAGTACAAAGAGCAAGTGTTGGAGCAAAGAATGCCCAAGTAAATGTATGTATTTTTTGTGAAATGATCAGTGAAAGAAAACAAATTTTCATTTATGTAATTGTTTTTTAACTAGTTATTTTGTACAATATTTTTGATTGAACGGGTGTTTTTAACTATCGTATTTTTCAAAATGTAAGATACTTATAAAAGAAAAATAATAAATGGTGTCACTATCACTTTAACTGAAGGTCATTATTGCCATGAATGTATTCTGCGATGAAGACTGCTAAATGAGTTTAAAATTTTATTGAATTATCTTGGATACAGTAATTGATGTTCTTCTGCACTTTTTATATAAAATTTATTATATTGTGAATGCTTGTATACATGGTTCATACACTTTTACAATAACAAAATTGCAAGACTTTTTAATTTTTTTCCAGGACATACAATCCAAACGTTCTTACTTAAAATATAGTGAAACCATAGGTCTGTTCAACCTGTAGCCTACAACAAACAACTTCCTACATGCTTGGGCAAACTTAATGCAGAATGTTAAAAATGATGTGCACTGCAGATAATCAGAAACTTGGGTGTTTAGTCCCGCAGATATGGCTGTAAACAGAAAAGTGAACTTACACCTTTTAGTGGAGCACTTGTACGTTAAGAAATATTTGAAATTATATGAGAAACATTTTGCACCGAAAATGTTCTCCAACAAAGAAAGATAAACAGAGATATGAACAAAAAATAAAATATACGTGTACACCCCTGGTGGAAAAATTATACACTATTTTAAGCAGGGGGTATTCTATAAAAAGGTTTCCAAGGTGAGCGGTATCGGTTAACAAAGAAATTCTCTCAATTGAGTTTCCAGCTCAGACTGTGTTGCAAATATATCAGCAACAATATATGTCCCTGGTGGCCAAACCATTCTTTACCAAAAATGAGAAATTATATGCAACACCCCCACCACCCACCAACCCCCGAGCTGTATCCGACGCAGGAAGAAGCGCTGCCCTAGCGGAAAATTTATGTATTATTTGAAAAAGAGACTGGGACTAAAATAGTCTTCAATATGAATGTCATCAAAAGGAGAGAAAAATTCAATTGGATATTTAGAAACAAATAAATGAAATAAAATGCATTTTAAATTCGATACAATCTCCATTTGCGCTAGCGGCGAAGTTGTGCATCGGGGGAAAACCGTAATGCAGGGATCATCATTTTCATATTTTAAGCTTCCCAATGCAAAAGGGATTTTTCAAACGAACTAATAATTGCAAAAGATGCTAATAATGTAGCTTCAGTCCTAACAGATAAAAAAACCAACACCCCCACCCCGCCATATTTTGCAGGGGGTGGGGAGGGGAATTTGTCACACAAGTTATGTCGGTAGGAAAATCCTCAACTACAAAACATCACGCAGGGACAAAAGGGCAGGAATGGATAAAATTCCAGGACGTGTAACAGAATTTTAAGACATTTCCAAGACTTTTCTAGGACGAAATGGAATTCCAGGATGCGTACGAACCATGTTGTATATATTATACTTTTATGTTTATTCATTGTTAATTATGAGCGTGTGGTTTTTATGATCCGGGCCTTCTGCAATGCTAGGAGTGTGTGTTTGTGTCCGTGTGCCTAGTGACCTGAAACGGACATAAAAGGACATCCACAATTCTTTTTAAAAAGAGAAGTCTAGAAAAAGAAGGGGAAAGAACTGCATCTCAGGATAAAGTCCACCAGCAAACTAAAGGAGCAACAGCATTAGTGCCAGTTACATTATTTGCTTTCTGCTAATTCTTCAGTTTATACAGAACTTTCACAGACAAAACACAAAAATCTTATTCATTGACAGTAACAAATACCATGGAATCATAATTTTGAAATAATTCTTGGAAAAAGAAAAATCCATTCGTGACATGCAAATTTTGCTTGAACTCTAACTTGAGGGGGGGGGTACTTTTATTTGCTGTTTGCTATGGAAGATTCCATCACATCTGAGTCTTGCTTCGTTGACGATATTTTTCATTTCAAATGTTTCTTGACAAACTTAAGGTTTAAAAAAAAAAAAATTCCCAGAAAATTCCCAGGAGGTAGTTTGTATGTCAGATAATGCTGATAGACTTCGACCAAGGCTACCTTGCAGCTATGCAGCAAAGATGACCATCTGAAAGCCATTGACTCACATTTTTTAATTTTTCTCAAAAAATAAGGAATTTTTTATTTAAATCTTTCAGATTGTACATTTTCAGTGCCATCTGATTTGATTGAATACAGATGCTTTTACAAAACTGAGTGTATTTGTGTGATCATAGTCTTGCAGCATAAAACATCGGGCTCTACAGAATGTTTAATGTCATTCAAAATGTGCAAGGAGACCATCCTGCTGAACTGTGAGAAAGCTGAGTGCACTGGGTTGAAATCTGTGTTTATGCTGGACAGCTGGTGTAAAACATGCTTTGGCCAAATCAGTTACATACACACCACCACACCCGAGCTGAAGTATAGTACATAATACTCTTGGAAGGGTGCACATCCTGCCAAAAAAACTGACTAGCATTGGAGCTAAACAGTGTTTAAAGAAATGCTTTGGCAAATCCTTTATAATTAGTGTTTCATCCATTTAAAGGATTAACGGATAATGACATTTTCTTTCCTCATGAACATGCACTGTCTGTGAATAAAAAATAAATTCCAAAAAATTATCCATTTACAAGAAAAGTCCTCACAAAACTACCAGGTAAGTGTGAAAATATCAGGCTCAAGTGTATCTATGGGAAATAAATATGAAAGAAGTAGAATTAGGCAAAGAATAGTTCAGAAAAGGTGGATTCTGTTTTTGAGGATGTATGTGTATTTGCAAAAATAAATCTTGAGAATTTGAGTGACAGTGTTTGAAATTATAGCAGAATAATCAAATTGATTCCATTCTGTTGGCAGATATTGTAAAAAAAAAAGCTAATTATAGGCTACTTATATTTAAAAATTAATGAAAGTCAGGCAAAGAGAGGTCATATTATTTTTGGTAGCCTGTGCAAACTTGTACTTAGTCTTCAGAAACAGTAGTTAAGTAGATATGTGCATATGGATGTAATGCTGCCCTACATTTAACATTCCTGATTGTTTTTCCTGCTAAGGAATATTTAATCTGTATTTTGCCGTTTATTCCTGCTGAAATTTAACAGGGAAATTGCCCACCCCTGCTAAAAGAATTTTCCAATCTGAATTCTGAATGCAGAAGTGTCCACCAATAGATAAAATGGGTGATGTGGTGATAGATACAAACATACACTATATTGACAAAAGTCACTGGACACCTAGAAGAGAAACACAACATAGCATTTATTGACATACATTAGTACAGTGTCGGTCCACCTTTGGCTTTAATGCATGCATTGACCCTTCGAGACATGCTTTTGACAAGGTTTTGGAACACAGCGGTAGGTATGCGCTTCCATTCAGTACATAATGCTGTCACTAAGGTGCTTTATGTGATAAATATCAGGGCTTTGTGCTGGCCAGTCCACACGCTATACAGAATTATCGTCAAACCAATCCGTTACAGTCCGTGCTTTATGGCTCAGTGCATTATCCTGCTGGTACCGACAAGACTTCGTTCCATAGTATTGCCACAGTTGGTAGGGCATAATTGTCCAGAAATATTGAGGTAGATGTGCTGGTTATCAGGTTTGTCCACGATAACCAGTGGGAATAGACCATACCACGAAAAAACACCCCCACACGAGTACACTGCCAGCTTCAAACTTGACCATACAAAAACAGTACATTATGGTAAATAGTGCCCCCCCCTTCAGCTGCCGCCATACCCACACGCGCCCATCAGACTGAGGGATCATGTATCTGGATTCATCAGTCCATAGGACCCGTTTCCATTGATCTACGGCCCACGATACATGTTCTTTACACCCTGTTAAACGACAAATAGGGGTCTGAGTGGAGATGAAAGGCTTATGAGCAGTCGCACGATCACTGTAACCCATGGAATAAAGTTCCCTATGAATGGTACGTAGTACATACCGAGGTTCCAGCGTTTTAACTCACCTGAACACTGAGGTGTCTTGTGCAGTACTCCGTCGATTAGCTGTAAAGACTCTCCTGAGGCTTCAACGTCCTCTATCACTGATTTTCTTTGGTCTGCCGGTACGTTTTGCTGCTTCAGGCATGCCATGTGTCTTCCACTTATTCAGTACATTCAAAACAGTCAACTTGGGTATGTTTAAACGCCTTTCGGTTTCTCTTGTGGGCAACCCACTAATATAACACCAAACAATCTTTCTTGACCCCGACCAATACCAAAAACTGTGTACGGTCTAAGTTAGAGTACCATGAGATAGTATACCAAATTTGGCGGTTCTAAATTAAAAACTGTAGATTTTAGGAAAATTTTGAGGAATCAACTGTTTGCATATATAGTGTCGACGAAATGAACGATACCGCAACACATCTTGAATTTGTTTTCCATAAGTTGTTAGCCTATTTAACTATTGACCAATTGTTAAGACCAGTTGCTTACACAAAGTTCTAGAAGGTATCAGCAATTTTCGTTTAATATTTTATCTGAAAATCCATCACTTTTTGTCTCCTCACCAGAGCAGATACCTTCGTTTCCTCTCTACAACTGATTATCATCTTTGCCTTGAGACGTCTGTCAGGGAGGTGTTTGTGAGACTTCAGCACCTGGTCTTCATGTTCTTTGGTATGGAAAAGGCATATGATTGCATATGGAGATACGGCATTCTCCCTGATCTTTTAAGACTCTGGATTTCGGGAAATTTACGAACTTTTATTGCCAGTTTTCTTCAGAACTGGGTGTTCCGGGTGCGCATTGGTTCAACCTTCTGCAGTGTACTCACAAAAGCAAGGTGTCTTTCAGGGCTCCATTTTGTCAATCACTCTTTTCATCCTTTGTGTAAATCACATTTTCACCTTACTTTCTCTGATGCTTTGTGGCACCGTGTATGTGGATGATCTTCAAATTACCTGTGCTTCCGTCAACATGAGCGTGATTGAGAAGTAGTTGCAGTCAACCATTACTTTGATCTCTTCCTGAGCCTCTCATAATAGTTTTGGCTTCTCATTACAGAAAACTGTTTGCATGTTTTTTTTGTTTTTTTTTTGTTACAAATGAGGTCTTCACCTGGACCCTAATCTCTGTTTGAGGAGCACTTTCATTCCTGTGGTATTAAGGATCAAGAAGCTTTAATACCAATTCCTGTGGCACAGGATTTGGTATTAAAGCTTCTTGATCCTTATCGTCACCAGGCTTTGTGCCTCTGCATCGGAGTTTTCCGTACATTTTCCGTCTGTAACCTATATGCGGAGTCTCATGAACTGCCATAAGCAATTGTCTCTCCAGTTCTATAATACTAAGCTTAAATCTTTGCCTGATCATCCACTGCATGGTCCAGTCTTTCTACCACAGAGTGTCGGAAGTCTTGACCATTCGCTTGTTTTCTAACCACCCTTCACGTGTTTCCACTTCTGGGATTTGTGTGTTGAAACATAGTGCAAGATACTGCCATTGACTTCTCAATGATTGGCATCACCAGGGATTTTGATGATCCCACTTGGTAGCCGGCTCAGTCAGTTGCTGATCTATATCTTCCTGTGTGGCCTGAGTCTTTAACACCTGTGATGGTGTACTGGAAGCTTTTTGGTGAGCACGTTTCACTCCATCCTGATTTTGTTCCCGTCTTCACTGGTGGCTCAAAATCTGGTGATGTGGGATTCACATTTGTGTGTGTTGATGATACCTATGCTAAGAGGATTCCGCCAGGAACGACAGTATTTTGGGCTGAGATACAGGTGGTTCACATCACTTTCCACCGCATTCAGTCCAGACCTCATCGGCCCACTATGATTTACATTGATTCACAATTGGTTATCCCAGTTTTATCGTCCCTAAAGGGTGGTGATTCACCAGTCACCAGAGATGTTCATAGCCTCCTGTGAACTTTGACAGGCACTTGATTCCTGGCCATGTTTGGGATTAGGGGTAACCTCTGCCGGATTCGTTTCCTCCATGACTATCACTGGTCCGCCACTGCTTTTTTTTTTTTTTTTTTATATATAATTTAGACTTTAGTTTTTTCTATCCGCAAGTTCATCATGGATGAGTGGCAGTCCATGTGGAATTAACAGGGTGGGAACAAGCTTCTCTTTATCAAACCATAAATCGGACTATGGACATCTAGTTTGCGAAAAAATCATTGTGAGGAAGTTGTACTTGCACATCTCCGCATTGGGCATCGCTGTTTCACTCACGGCTATTTTCTGTGTGGTAACACTGGCCTTATGTGTGGGACTTGTAATGCACCTCTGACTGTTGTACATGTTTTATGTTTGTGTCATTTTGTTTGTGAACGCGCTTGTCTCTTTCTTTTACCCACTTTAATAGACGACTCGGAAATCATGAGTCACTTTTTAAATTATCATTATGGGTTTTTTTTTTCTTTGCTATATCAGTGTTTTTTGTTTTGTGTGGTCCGTTATGTGATTGTTGGCCATTTACAATGTTTCTTGTCATGTTTGTGTTTTGTGCTTTCCCTTTTGTTATAGTTTTGATATCTTTGTTCCTCACATAAACTACATACAGACGTGCCAACTGTCTGGATTTAGGCGGGAGACTCCGGATTTTCAGCCATTCCTCCTGCCATCTGGATAAATGTCAAATTCTCCTGATTTTCGCCGATAATTAGCTGTTACGATGGTCAAAGTTACGTCAACCACCACCTTGGATCGATGCAGAAGAAAAAGATTTCGAACCGCTTGTGAAATCTTTTTCTTTCTGCGTTGATGCAAGACTGCATTTACAGTAATCAGCATCATGCTTTTCCTCTCCTCATAGCTGCAAAAAGAAAGCCACCCCACCCCGGTGGCGCAGTGGTGTTTTATGTTGGTTACAAACACACTCGCGCACCAGCTGTGACCTACTTATCTTTTCACGTCTCCCCGCTCTTAGCTGCAAGCTGTGTTTATGTTGTTGTTGTTTTTTTTTTCAGAGTTTTGCGGAGTGCTTTTCAGTTTTGCTTTACTGTGGAGATTTTTATTTCTTGTTTTGCACCATGTTTGTCTCTTTTCCCTTCTTCATCGCATTTTGTAGAAGATTAATGTGCTCCTTTGTTAATCTCTAATTGTGAATGTTATTGTCAGCTTTAATTGTTTTATCTTTTGTAGCATTTTCTTTTGTAGCATTTTGTGTACACTTAGTTTGTGATTTGTTTATTTTTTTGCGGAAGATTTTTCCTTTTTGCATTATACCACTCGCGGTTTTTAATGTTTTATTTTATGCCATATCTTTGGCAATTTATTTCTTCTTTACATATTAGCTGGTACTGTCTTTGCTACATAATAAAGTTGTGAAACTGAGTGCCGGCTTCTGACAAATTGTCCGATATGGGTCCGGGTTTGAATCGCCGTGGGGCATGGATGTTGCATACTTGCTAACTTTTACGGATTTCTGCTTAATTTTACTAATTTACAGATAGAAGTCTTTTTTTATGGATTTTTTAATATTTCGATTGCTCAATCAAAATATTTCAATCCCCTGCAACCATCCACTTAGATTTTCTAACGGACCTTACGAGTGCCGTATTACGCGATGTCATCTTTGACTCGCAGTCTTCATGCGGAGCCATCAAATATAACGATGGCTCTGCTTTGTGGGGTCATGGGGTAGCTCTCTCTCCATGGGAGTGCTCAAATGACGTACCGACCAGAGTTCTCCAAAATGCGTAATCTAATTACGCGCTTAGTGCGCATCAAAATTTTACCAAAGCGTAAAAATACGCATCTTGAATTTTTCGCGCCGCGTAAGAACACGCGTTGGGACTTTTTCTCGGAGCATAAAAATACACATCGGTGCGGTATTTCGTCTTTCAGAGACGGAAGTAAAAGAAATAAAGATTTTTTCCGTAATCGTAATTTCTTTTTCCTGTGATGTTACCTCTGTCCAGTATTGTTGTTATATATCATTTTATTCCGTAAATATTTGTATTTCAGTTTGAAAATGGAGGGGAAATTTTCGGAAACGGAAATTCGAGGGCGAAAATATTTTGTTGTAATCTTTAAGCATGAGAGTGCGACGGCTTTGAGGAATTTCTCCTTTTCCGTCATAATTTGGGTTATCCACGAGATCGATGCATAACTGAATAGAAATTTTGGGGCAATTAGTAGTGGTGGAGGATGTTTTCCGCCTTAAACTTTTGAAAGAGGAAGTTTCGTCTTTCAAAACTTTCGGAAACGGAAGTTAGACGCAGTGAAGATTTCTCCCGTAATCGTAATTTTATTTTTCACGTGATGTTTCCTCTGCGTAGTATTGTTGTTAAACATCATTTTATTTCATAAATATTTGTATTTCAACTTGTAAATGGAGGAAAAAATGTCCAAAAACAGAAATCGGACGTAGCAAAGATTTCTCCCGTAACTTTTCCCCTCCAATAATGTTCCAAACATGTATTCTTAAATATCCCCCCACTCCAGTTTTGCTTTTCAGTTTGATAAACGGTGGGGGGGGGTCCGAAAACGAAAGTGACTAAGCCGAAAAATTTGTAAAACTTTGATGCATGGTGTTCAAAAGTATTTATATTTTCAAAGTTACACTGTTCATCTTTTGTCGAAAATAGTGAAAGCTGTCATGCATTCATGATGGATAAAATTGTCCTCCAAGGGCATTAAAGAAAACAATAATAAAGAAATGGGAAGGGAAACAGAGATATCAGCAAATGAAAATTTTAGTTTAGTATTGAAACACCACAGGTTTTCAAGGCTAACATTGAACAAAATTAAGATTTTATTTTATGGTTTTTTAAATTATTATTTTAAACACAGATAATACTAGTTTAGTTATTGTGGCATCTGCAGATATTTTTACTGCATATTTATTAATATAATTATGTTTTGTTTTGTGGTAAATGGCGTTCGCGCAAAAGTTTTACTGATGCACATTTTCCAAAATTGGCAAGTATGATGTTGTATTTGTCTTACGGCACTGGCTCTCTCTCTTCCCTGGAACCAGCGGCTCTAAATTTGGGATGGGCGACTGCTTATAGCCCACTGAGGTGCTCACTGTGGTCGATAAACCTCCAACCAAGAAGAAAGCTTGACACTTCCACATTTGTTTTGACAGATACACCTCTCTCTCTCTCTCTCTCTCTCTCTCTCTCTCTCTCTCTCTCTCTCTCTCTCTCTCTCTCTCTCTCTCTCTCTCTCCAACACTGGAAAAACTGCTGACAGTTAAGTCCAGAATGAAAGAAAAATGCTTTGAACGAAACTTTTGTAGATCTTTGTGAAAGAGAGCTAAATTGGCTACTGTACATTCACTAAATAAGGATAAAGATTAATTATTAATGCTATTAATTGTATCTGGTTGACAACTATTTTCACTCTGCTTTTTATTTTGCATATAAACATAGTCTGCATTTAGAATAACTTTTTAAACATTAAAAATGCTATGTACCAATAATACTACTTCGAGAAAATTGCTCCTGCATCTGAAAAATGTCTATAAAAAATAGCACTTGTGATTTTATGAGCTGTAAAAAAATTCCTGATTTTTAGATTTTGAAGGTTGGCACGTCTGCACATTGGCAGTTTGAGGACCCTTTGCCAATAAATCCCAACCAACTAACCCTAAGTTGTTTAAAGTTAGTACAGATATAAGATCTTCTGCTATATTGTTTTCATGGCTGAAATTTTGGTAATCATATTGCATATTCTTCTGAAGTATTACAGTATGTACCTTAATGTTGGTATTTTATATTTGTTTTTCCATGTAGGCTCCAGTTCAGGTCCAGGTTCCAGGTCTTACCCTTGCCTCAGGTGCTGGGCCACCTACTGAAGTACTGTGTCTGTTGAACATGGTGTCACCTGATGAGTTGAAAGATGAAGAAGAATATGAAGGTTAGATGCTTTACTTTTGAATAATAATGTATTACAATGGGTTTGATCCATTCTTTCGTCTTGATTACTGGGGCTTCAACATATTTAAAATCTAATCCGCATTTATTTAACCTATTATTTTTGATTCTGTGTTATAACCCCGTGAGGTAAAAAAAATTTGGTGAATGTGGGGGTCTGCCACAAATATGTATTGCACGGTAGTTCCATTTCAAAATCTCGTTTCCTCACTGACACTATAATTGTTATTTTGCACCAAAATCACAAATATTATACCGGGTAACTTTTTAATATATAGTACTATTATTAATATATCATGCTTAATTGCCTGTTCTTCAGCGTGAGTAATAAATTCATGGCCTCTGTATTGTTTCTTTTTTTGGTTTTTACCACAAGAGTTGCACCCATTTGTTGTTTTACTCTAAAATGAAGTTGTTCCTTAGTAATTGTCAACCAGTGTTTGCGTCTCACACACACGAGCCAAAACATTGAAACCACCTACCTAGTTTGATGTAAGTCCTCCTCTCTGGCACCTGAAGAGGCATAGATTCAATGAGATGTTGGCAGGTTTCACTTGATATTTGGTACCATGACTGCCACAGAAGATCCATCAGTTCCTGTAAATTAAATTACGTGGTTGGTGTGATGCTGCTTGCACATACCCGTTTCTCTAGCTCAAACCACAAATGCTCAATAGGATTTATGTCTGGCAAATTTGTGGGCCATGGCAATAAATTGAATTCCTTATCATGTTCTTGAAACCATTCCTGAACGTCCTTCGCAGTGTGGCATGGAGTATTGCCTTAATGAGAGACGCTTTCTCCACCAGGAAATACAGTCACCATAAAGGGGCATACCGGGTCAGCCATGTTGTTCAGGTATGCGACAGCTATCAGAGTTCACTCTACAGGGATAATAGGTCCAAATGTTCCCCAAGAAAATATTGCCCAGACCATTGCATGCCCTCCAGCCACCTAGTTCTGTCCCATTGTGCATCCAAGTGAGAAGGCTTCTTTTGATAAACATTGCACACAAGCTTGTCTGTCGACATGGTGTAACAGAAATCGGGATTCATCTGGCCACGAGACCCTCTTCCAGTCTTCCATGGTCCACTGTCAATGATTATGTGCCCACTCAATCATTGGCAACAGTGAATGGCTGTGTAAGCATAGGCACACGCAGAGATCATGCTAGGATTTTTTCAAAAGAGTAAAAATAATCCTTCACATTTTTTGAAGGAGTATTTTTCTTTCCAAGGGAGTAATTTTAGAGAACAAACAATTATTGCATTAAATTTTTAGCTAAATAATGTTTAATATAAAAACAACTAATTATATCTATATATAAATGTCAGGGATGTAAGGTCTGGTGATGCGTAACATCACAGCCTCTCCTTGACAAATGTCAACCCCGCCTTCTCGTGGTGCATCCTGTTCCCACTAAAGGGGCTCTGACGACCGCCAATAGCGGTATAACTATACCATCGGGATTAGAGGAAATGCTATCCCGCACTCACCAACCCGCTTGGCCAGCGTGGTGAGTTATGGCCAAACCCCTCCAAAATGACTTCACAACTTAAATCTTGGCCCTCAGTCTCCGGCAGCTGGAATGTACCTGGCCAAGGCAGCGGCCAGTGCGACATGAAGGCAGAGGGTGCTAAGAATCCCCGGAGGATCGGACTAGGCTGCCATCTAATGCTGACCTTGGCTACTTATAATGGACGCTCCCTATCTTCTGATTCAAGGCTTCTTGAATTGGAAGAGGAACTACAAAGGCCCGCCCCGGTGGCGCAATGGTCTAAGGCGCTGGCCTCTGATCATTCGTCCGTAAGGGGTCCGGGTTCGAATCCCGGTCAGGCATGGATGTTGTGTTTGTCTTACGGCACTGGCTCTCTCCCTTCCCTGGATCCAGTGACCCCAAATTAGGGACGGGCGACTGCTTATAGCCCATTGAGTTGCTCACGATGGTCGTTAAACCTCCAATCAAAAAAAAAAGAACTACAAAGGATCAAGTGGACATCGTCGGGCTAAGTGAGGTAAGGAGAAAAGGAGAAGATCTCATTGAACTGAAAAGTGGACATCTCTTCTACTATCGTGGGACAGATACTGGCAGAACTAGTGGTGTTGGATTTATAATAAACAAGAAACTGAAGGATAAAGTTGTAGAAGTTGAAAGTTCCTCTGACAGAGCTGCACGACTCGTTATCCAACTCTCGAGAAGATACCAGGCTCAGATTATTCAAACTTATGCGCCAACCACAAGTCATCCTGAAGAAGAAATTGAAGAATTTTATGAGGAAATTCGTCATCTAAATAATAAAGGTAAGCAACACTTGAAGATAATTATAAGAGATTTCAATGCAAAAATAGGGCAACAGCAACAGAATGAAACTTCAGTAGGTAAATTCGGTCACAGCAACAGAAACCAGCGTGGAAATACTCTCGTTGAGTTTGCAGAGGCAGAAGGATTTTTCATCTTGAACTCCTTTTTCAAGAAAAACCACACAGGAAATGGACATGGAGACATCCAAATGGGACGACAAGTGAAATTGATTTTATTATGTGTAACAAAAAATTCGTCATAGTAGACTGCAGTGTGCTAAACAAGTTCAACACAGGTAGTGACCATAGATTAGTGAGATATAAGATGCACCTCAACACTAAACTCGAACGTGGCAAGCTCATAAGACAAACAAAATGTATTGACATAACCAACCTTAAAAAACATCATAATACCTTCAAGTTAGAACTGAAGAACAGATTCTCTGGTTTACATTGGAAGAAGTGGATATTTCTGAAGTTAACAGAAAAGTAACCAAAACTCTTATGGAAACAGCAACAAAATTAGCTGGGTCGAAGAACAAGTTGCGTGTGAACAAATTATAAGAAAAAAACAAAATGTTGATGCAAAAAAGGAGAGATGAGGACAACTAAAGAAGATGTGACTTCCAAAGTGGAATATATAGAGCTGTGGAAGATGGTACAAAAAAGTATCACTGAAGATGTAAGGAATTTCAACTGTGAACTAGTGAGGAAAGCAATTGAAAACAACCAAAGCCTAAAGATAGCAAAGGGACATCTCAGTAAGGGAAGAAAACAGATTATGGCACTGAGAAAAGAAGATGGTTCTGTAACACGAAATAGAGGCGAAATTTTGACAAGAGTGAAAGATTTCTACTCCAAATTATGTGAAAGGGATGATACATGTACTCCAGACGTCATGAAAGGTACCAGAGTTCTTCCAGTCCTCCCAGCAGAAGTTGCACATGCAATCAAGAACATGAAATGGGGAAAAGCTCCAGGAGAAGATGGGATTACTGTAGACATCATACAAGAAGCAAGTGGAGAAATCGAAACAGTACTCGCCCAAATTTTCACTCGATGCCTTAATGAAGGGAAGATTCCTGAGGATTGGAACAATGCTACAATGATCCTGCTACATAAAAAAGGTGACATTGAGGATCTCGGGAACTACAGGCCTATCAGCCTCCTGTCAGTGGTTTATAAAATCTTCACTAAAGTTCTTTCACACCGCTTGAAGGTAACACTGGACATGGCTCAACCGAGAGAACAAGCTGGATTCAGGAGTGGCTACAGCACAATACATCATATCCACGTACTGAGAGAACTAATTGAAAGAGCGTGGGAATATGAACTTCCATTGTGCATGGCCTTTATCGATTATGAAAAAGCCCTTGATTCGGTGAAATCATCAGCAGTTACAATGGCTCTGAAATCCTGCGGTATTGAAAATGCATACATTAATATTATTAATAACATCTATGAAAATACAAGTGCAAAGATTAGGCTGTTTGAAAATACAACACACATAAAAATTGGAAAGGGAGTGAGACAAGGTGACACCATATCTCCGAAGCTCTTTAATGCGACATTGGAAAATGTCTTTCAATCACTGAACTGGGAAAACAAAGGGATAAAGATTAATGGAGATTATCTAACTCACCTTCGTTTTACTGATGACGTAGTCATTTTTGCAACTACCCCATCAGAGCTGCAGAGTATGATCCAGGAACTTGCTGACAAGAGTAAAGAAGTGGGATTAAAAATGAACTTTCAGAAGACAAAAGTGATGTTCAATGCTTTTACAAGAAATGAAGATTTATCGATTGATGGAGAAAAGCTGGAGATAACAGACACGTACGTTTATCTTGGACAGCAAATATCAAGTGAGGGTCACATTAATGAAGAAATTAATCGGCGTACAAAACTTGCCTGGAGAGCTTTTGGGAGAAACAGCATAATTTTCAAGAGCAATATGCCATTATGTCTTAAAAGAAAAGTGTTTGATCAATGCATCCTTCCAGTGCTTACATATGGCGCAGAGACGTGTACCTTAAGTAAAAAAGACATACAAAGGCTGTAGACAACTCAAACAAGCATGGAGAGATGCATGCTTTGTGTAACCAGGAGAGATAAGAAGAGGGACTCGTGGATCCGAAAAATGACAAGAGTGGAAGACATCATGGTCAGAGGTAAATCCCTGAAATGGCAATGGGCTGGACATACTGCCAGAAGGACAGACCATCGATGGACAGCCGAAATTTTAGATTGGATTCCAAGGGACAGGAAAAGACCCAGAAGAAGACCACATGGGTGATGGGTGGATGAAATTCGAAAGTATGCGGGGAGTGACATGGAGGAGACTGGCACAAGTCAGACCGTTGTGGAGGAAACTTGGGGAGACCTTCGTCCAGCAGTGGATCGATAATGGTTGACAATGATGATGATGATAAATGTCAACATGAATTAGCATGTAATTGAATTTCTTTTATAAATAATAAGTTAATCGTAATTTATCAAAATCCTACATACCTGTCTTGCTTTATGCATGAGGCTGCAAAAAATTTTGTTTTGCTTTTGAAAGACAGTACCAAAACTTGTGTGTGTGTTGCTTCACAGATTCAGTTTCTACACACTCAAACTTCAAAAAGAGTTCTATTGTGGAGGAAGGAAATCTACAGTCTATCTCAATCACAAGAGATGAAATAAACCTTCATTGTACATTGTGATGTGCAAGTTTAGTATTACAAAGGTCAACTAATTTATTATTTTTGAACATGTTTTTCTTCAGCTCTGAAAAAGAAAAATCTTCTTCAATACTATGTATGAGATGTTTACAGTTCACATAATTGAGACTTGGTTGATTCAACCATTCTTCTGATATGAGGAATGTCCAGTTTCTTCCTTTGCAACTATTTATAGAGGGAAAAGAACATTTAACAATAATTTAGGACAGTGGAAACATCACGAAAAAAAAAAAAAAATTACTATTACGAAAAAAATCTTAGCTCCGTCCAACTTTTGTTTTCGGAAATTTTCCTTCCGTTTTCAAGCTAAAACACAATCAGTTATCAAACAAAATTATATTTTACAATTAAAATGATCAGAGGAGATATTGCGAGGGGGGGGATTATGATTACAGATTAAATCTGCAGTTCGTCTAACTTTCGTTTTCGAAAGTTTTGAAAGAAGAAATTCCGTCCCCAGCTGGAAAATGCGCCCACCCCCACCCCAAAAAAATTATGTTCAGTTTTGATGACAACAAAGTCACAGTTACTCTTCGAATCCGCGAAAGAAACTCGTGCCCAAAGTTTACAAGAAAATTTTTGCTGCGTCAAACTTCCGTTATCAGAAACTATTGTCTACACTTTCAAGCTGAAATGCAAACATTTATGCAGTAAATTGATATTTAATAACAATACTGGACAGCAGAAAAGTTCTGAAGAATGCAAACTGCTCCCCAGGCGGAAAACGACCCCCCCCCCCACTGATCCTCAGAAAAAAAAAACATTATCTTCAGTTGGTTTTTTTCATCGCACTCAAGTATAATCGAAATGTGGAATTCCGCGAATCCGAAGAACAATTTCATGCCTGATTTGTAAAAATCTGCGATATTCAAAATGAACTGCTCATACGGCTACGCGTGGAAGCCAATTCACTGGTCCATAAACTAATTATGTTCCCGATGTACGATGTATTAGATTGCAATTTTCGGAACTCTGAGGATGGTCCGTTTCTAAATCACGTATTTTTACAAAGGATACATTTTTAACGCATGAATTTTGCAAGCGATCCAAAAACGGACCCAAGATTTATATATATATATATATATATACTTAAGAGCAAAACTGAAGACTACGGAAAAAATTTTAGAATTTAAAACGAAGGGTGCAAAATAACCTGAAAATCAAAACGTGCAACGCAGCAGTTTTGAAAATTCAGAATTCACATTCTATAAAGAAGATACCTAAGCAAAAAAAATACATATATAATTTTGACTCACACCTAGTACAACATAGAAAAGGTTATGTATCTACCTGTGTGAGTAAAAGGAGAAAAGATAAAAAAATAAAATAAAACAACTGAATGTAGAAGGTGTCGAGAATACTGAGCCTTGGCTTTATCAAGGACCAGCAAAAACTCTGCATTTTCTCACTTCCACAAAGACCTAGTTGGAAATGGGTTTCTGCAAGGCCATAGATGCAAGTAACATTCCCACCTAAAATAGTTTAAAAAAAATATATATAAGTCATGTCCTCCGTAGAGTAGCATGACCTAGCACTAGTTAACAATTTCGCTTGCATCCATTAACCTTCATGGCCCGACCCATGCTCTTCATCTGTTACTATTAAACAGAGAGAAGATTAAAGAGAACTCAAGCTGTGAGAGTGACATAATAAATAGAAATGATTTTCAGCTATAACGAAATTCCAAGTTCGTTTGAGAGAGAATTTAAACCTGAAAAACAATGCAAAAGAAATCCAAATTTTACATTGCAATTAAAAAAGGAAATGTTAATTTATAACGAACAGATTTTTGAAAGAAAACTTGAGTCTAAAACCCCCTACTCTACAACTTATGACAGCACGAAAACGAGAATAAGTTAAAGATAATAATTAACTAAAGAAAACTTTGTGAAAGTTATATACCTTAAACAGTTAGTTGCAATATGTACAAAGTATTTCAGCAGTGCTTTAAGTGCATAATTAATTAGTTATTAAGAACTTAACTACTTTGAAAAAACAGCGCATAGACAGCGCATAGAAAAGGAACAAGCTTAGCCTTCTTCTGTTCCTAGGTACCCCAAAAGACGCTCAAAGTTACAAAGAAAAGTAAGAGTTAAAACCCGCATAAATGTTAACAGACAAACCAATGCTTAAAAGCTGAAAAGCTAAAAAACGACAGAGAAAAGGTACATAAAGTACAAACATTGAACTTATAAAACCTAGAACCCAAAAACAAGGAAGAGAGCTTACCTCTTGTGTGACAAAAACTTTTCTCCTCACAAGAGAAGAACATGGCTGACCTCTTCCGCCACTCCCTAGACGCTGGGGGGCAGTGAGGGTAGGGCTGATGGCCTCCTCATACAGCAAGAAACCAACGCGCGGAGATTTTAACCAGAGAAAAAAAATATATATATAAACTTAAGACTGTGGATCTGTATGATCAGAAAGAGCAGAATTAACTCTCCAGAATACATGAGAAATATTATAAAATACACGAGCAGTGTATTTAATAATCTTTGCATGTATTAAATCACCTTAGTGAGCTTCTATAGATTAATCAGAATCTTATTAATTTTAATGTTGGTTTTACTATTTTTAGTATAGCTATCCTAGTGTTGAATAACTAGTTTTCTTTTTTATTTGTTTTTATTTTCTTTTATAAACAGATTTTTAAGCTTTTTGTGATTTTGTTTATATTATTTAATTTTTTGTTTTAATGGGACCGTCATATCCATAGCACTAAGGTTCCTTTAGGTAGTTAATAGGCATCCTCTAGCCAACTTCCTTACGGCTTTGATTGGTCAGAATCATATTATTAACTGTGTAGAAAATTAAAGCAGATCTGCCAACCTTACTCTATTATTCAGAATAATTTTTCTTAAAGTTCTTTTGATGAAAGAAGAAGGAATTTCATTCTCTAGAAAACTTTCTAATAGTATATTAATGTGGTAATTGAAGTCCAAATTGTTGCTGCAAATTCTTGAAATTCTTAGGACCTGAGAAATTAGTACATTCTCAATTACTTTGGTTGAAATGTTATTATTCCAGTGTAGATATTTAATTACTTTGAAAGGAAAATTAACTCTTTTATCAAAGAGGCTAATAGATGGGTTACCTCTGTTGAGCTTAATGCTTAAGTCTAGGAACTCAAGTTCCTGATTACTGTGGTTGGTTTTACATAAGTTAAGAGAGCTAGGATAGATATTATCAAAATCACTCTCTATAACTTCTGAATTATTGATACACAGCAGATCATCAATATATCTAAAAGTGTAAAGGTAGTTAACTGAGCAGGTGGGGTGATTTTTAATGAATTTATATTCCTTAAAGAACAGGAATAGATTAGCGATATTTGTGGACGTTGATGTTCCCATTGGAATACCGTTCACTTGCTTATAGAGAGTATTATTATATAAGATATGGTTATTTTTTATGCAGCAATTGAGATAAGAGTTCCAAGTTCCTACATCAACAAATTGGTTAAGTTTAAATTCTGCATACAGCTCTTTAAAGGTAGTGATTATATCTGATAGAGGCAGATTAGTATATAGGTTTTCAAAATCATAACTATTAATATCTAGGGGACAAACTTTGAGTATAGTAGAAATTACTTCTGCATTATTATTAATTATCCAAAAATCTCTGTACATCAAGTTAGAACAGTTTCTAATGTGTTTCAAAACCTTCTTTAAGACATCTTCAAAAGCAAGATCTATTTTCTTTTTATGACTCCTTACTCCACTAGCTATGAACCTCAAGCGAAATTGTTAACTAGTGCTAGGTCATGCTACTCTACGGAGGACATGACTTATATATATATTTTTTAAACTATTTTAGGTGGGAATGTTAGTTGCATCTATGGCCTTGCAGAAACCCATTTCCAACTAGGTCTTTGTGGAAGTGAGAAAATGCAGAGTTTTTGCTGGTCCTTGATAAAGCCAAGGCTCAGTATTCTCGACACCTTCTACATTCAGTTGTTTTATTTTATTTTTTTATCTTTTCTCCTTTTACTCACACAGGTAGATACATAACCTTTTCTATGTTGTACTAGGTGTGAGTCAAAATTATATATGTATTTTTTTGCTTAGGTATCTTCTTTATAGAATATATATATATATATATATATATATATATATATATATTCTATAAAGAAGATACCTAAGCAAAAAAAATATTTTGCAACCTTCGTTTTAAATTCTAAAGTTTTTCCTTAGTCTTCAGTTTTGCTCTTGAGTATATATATATAATATATATATATATATATATACTCAAGAGCAAAACTGAAGACTAAGGAAATATATATATATATATATATATATATATATATATATATATATATATATATTCTTAAAATTTCGTAAGGATAGAGACCCCCGTTTAACAGCTTTGTTTTGGCGGGAAACCCGCCATCCAGCCCTGAAAATAGCGATTAAACGAACTTCAAAACACGTCGCTTTTCACTTTCTCCACGGCGAGGCTTAACTACAGCTCACTGCACCGATACACTAGCGTCTCAATCCGGACGCGATTAAGACGCTAGTATATCGGTATATATATAAGGTTCTTCCGAACGATTGCCGCAAGCCGATCCCTAGCTGACTAGCTCGGCAATGGGAACCAAATCAGGATTTTTCATAAACTGTGACATAAAAGTTAACATATCATGGTTAAATGCAGCGTCCGGGTAATCCTGGAAATGTCCTAACTAAAATTCTGCTGCATGTCCTGGAATTTTATCCATTACGGTCTTTTTGTCCCTGCGCGATGTTTGTAGTTGAGGATTTTTCTACTGAAATAACTTATGTCTGACAAATTCCTTCCCACCCTCTGCAAAATGCGGGGGGGGGGGGCTGTTTGGGTTTTTTTGTCTGTTAGGAAGACTGAAGCTGCGTTATTAGCATCTTTCGGTGTCATGTTTTTGTTATCACTTTGTCTGTCTACCCGGAAAAACCCTATCTCTGCAATTATTAGTTTGATTTGTGAAATTCTTTTGTATTGGGGAGCTTAAAACGTGAGAATAATCCATTTGTTCCGTTTTTTTTTTTTTTTTTTTTTTTTTCACTCGCCGCTAGAGAGCGCATAAAGATCGTATCGAATTTTAAATTAATTTTATTTCGTACATTTGCTTCTAAATATCCAATTGAAAAAATTCTTCCTTTCGACAACATTTATATCGAAGACAATTTTAATTACAGTTCCTTTTTCAAATAATGCATAAATTTTCTGCTAAGGGGCGTAACGGTAAATCGCGATTTTCCCAGTATCTCTGTTCCAAAAGTCTGATTTGAAAAATTATTCCTGCGTTGGATTGAAGGGAAATGTTTTGTATATAATTTCTCATTTTTGGTAAAGAATAGTTTGGCGCCGGGGGCGTAATGTTTATTTTTGCTTCTGATGTATTTGCAATAAAATCTGAGCTCGAAACTCGATTAAAAAAATTCCTCAGTGGACAGATACCATTCACATCCAAAAACATTTTGAGAATACCTCCTGTGTAAAATAGTGCATAATTTTTCCACCAGGGGGCATAAACATATATCTTATTTTTGTCCATATCTCTGTTTCTGGGAGTCCGATTTGAAAAATTCTTTCTTCGTTCGAGAACATTTTCGGTGCGAAATGTTTCTCATATAATTTTAAATATTTCTCAATGCACAAGTGTGCGACTAGAGGGCGTAAGTTCACGTTTCCATTTACAGCAATATCTGCAAGGCTAAAAGCCCGATTGAAAAATATTCGCTTTCAATCAGATATTACTAACTATGAAAACTCCTTGTGTGTATTTTCTTCCCAAAATAATGCACAATTTTGCTGCTAGGAGGCACAAATATTTAATCTATTTTTTCTCAATATCTGCACTTTTAAATGTCCGATTTAAAAGAACATTTTAACAACAGATACCATTTACCTTATGGGTCGCCCCGGTGGGGCAGTGGTCTAAGCGATGGCCTCTGATCATTCGTCCGAAAGGGGTCCAGGTTCGAATCCCGGGAGGCATGGATGTTGTGTTTGTCTTACGGCACTGGCTCTCCCCTTCCCTGGAACCAGTGACCCTAAATTAGGGACGGGCGACTGCTTATAGCCCATTGAGTTGCTCACGGTGGTCATTAAACCTCCAATCAAAAAAAAAAAAAAATTTACCTTATGGAACACTTTAGGTTTGTATTTGAGGTGGTTTGTGGTGTTGTGCACTTCCGTTTGCAGCCTATCTCTGTCTCTAAAAACTCCATTAAGAAATTTCTTTTTTTACTGTATGCCATTCTCTATAAAAAGATTTTCAACTTTTCCATTGTGAAAAATTCTTCTGCTAAAAGGCATACAGTTTTATCATGTTTCCTTCTCTATCTCTTCTTTTAATTGGATTTAAAAATCTTTTTGTCTCTAATACCTTCCTTCTGCTTAGCGAAACTTTTTTTGCACCTTTTTTTTATTTTCGTAACATACTTTTTAACCACTGGTAGAAATAGCTGGGGTTTTTTTTTTGTTTTGTTTTTTGTGGTTAATTTTGACCTTTACTAAAATTTGCTAATGAATGCTGTATATAAAAATTTGCCATAAAATTAGATTGCTTTGTAACATCAGAAACTTAAATCTAGTTGTTTTTTAGTATTTTCTGAGCAAACTAATCACTTTGCATCTTCTAAATGTTGAAAATTCCTTCCCTAAATAAAATGTAACCCAAATACTTGCTCCCATGATTATGTGTTTAAGAAATAACAATCCCTTTGGTCCTTTGAAAAAGTTCCAAATATTTCACCTTTCCTTACCCTTAAATTTCCAATGTAAGCATTATTTCAAAATAATTAAATATAAATAGTTTTTTATGTATTGATTGTGTGGTATATGAAAGCATTTTAAGAGTAATGCCTACCTATGTATTTTTGAGTTTTATGTTGTTGTTTTTATTCTGTAATTTGCTTCAATAATTGAACTAAAGCCAAAAGTAAAAAAATAAGTTTCTCAAAATCAGTGTAGTATAGTATACAAAAGTTTAGTAGATATTAAATCTGGTCACATTTTCAGTGACAGTTTTGGTATTTCGGTATTTATCTGTGATTCTAAGTTTCTGATTAGCTGCAGTGGACAACATTAAACATTCTGCATTAAGTTTGCCCAAGCATGTAAGAAGTTGTTTGTTGTAGGTTACAGGTTGAAACGACCTGTGGTTTCATTATATTTTAAGTAAGAGCGTTTGGATCGTATGTCCTGGGAAAGTCCTGGAATTTTGTGATTGAAAAAGTGTATGAATCATGACATAATTTCTTTATAAAAAGGGGGGTAATTTTTATGACAAAATCCCGGTGTAATCACCCATTACAAAAGGAAATAACATATAGAAAAACAAAGCGTAAAAATACGCATTTCTAAATTTTAAAGCGTACTCGGCATTTTTAAGGCGTAAAATACACTTGTAGAGGCGTTATCACGATCTCTAGCCACACGAATGGGTCTGTGGCTACAGAGACCTATATCCTAAAGCATAGGATAAACTGTGTGTTCTGACACATTGGGCCCTTCACCGCAATTGAAATTATGGATAATATCAGCCACAGTAGCCCTCTTGTTGCTGCAGTCAAGTTGAGATGGCCTGCGCTGGCCTCTGGCATCCATGAGGCTTTGCCTGCCCATGTTTTGTCAACGGCTCAAAGTGCCTCCTGTTTCGGACCATCATTGATAAGTACTAACTACTGCATAACGTGAACAGGCTAGCGGCATCGTTGTTTTGGAAACGTTCTTACCAAGGCGTTTTGTCATAAAGATCTGGCCTTTGTTGAAATCAGATTAATGCTTTGCTTTTCCCATGGTGAAACAAACCGAAATACAAACTGAGAGTGCATTCCAGGTATTATATATATCGTTCTCAACCTTGGCATGTGATGCTTATTCGCTGCACACATGCTTATTTGCATTATGTACAGGTGGGTTTAATGTTTTGGCTGATTAGTATATATTATATCAAATTTGTTTTGATTATCAGGTTTTTGTTGTTTTCATCTAAAGCAAAAATGCAAAGTGTTATATAATTGACTTGAAATACGTTTGAATCTGCTATTCCGTTCCATAAGTTTGTGAAATTAGGTTCTGTTAATCATGTATTCAGCTGCCTCGTACATTTACCATTGTAGTTTATTTTAGATTTTGATTGATGTTGCTATTATAGTAAACTTCACTGTTCCATATTTTTCTATTGAAATAGTATTTTAAAATTTGCTGATACTTCTGGTTGTTTGCCTGATAACATTATGAGAGCAGCATTGAGTTGTTTTTGTATTAATAAGCATGCTTATACTTTTAAACAAAACATAAATCACAAATTTTTTCGTTGTAGATATTTTGGAAGATATCCGTGAGGAATGCAACAAATATGGTGTTGTTAAGAGCGTGGAAATTCCTCGACCAATCGAAGGTGTTGATGTTCCAGGTTGTGGGAAAGTAAGTTGTTCCTTTCTTTTCTTCAAATTTAATTAAAGTTTCATTATCTGGCCACAAAATAACATTATTCTGGTAGTAATTACATCTCCCATAAACTGGTCTTTGATTATTCAAATCACCTTGCAGGTGACATTCTGATGGTAGGAATTGGATCTGCCACAAACTGGTCTCTGTGTGCTAAAGTCACCACTTTGTGAATAATGTGGTGTGTTTAATGTTCACTGGTGTGATAGTATTGTAGCATTGCTACTCTGTTCCCAAACAGCTGAAGATATTAGTGCATATTAAAGTGTAACTGAAAATAAGTGCTTTTCGTATAGAGTTTGTGGAATGTTACGGCATTATAAGAACTCATTTCTTTTGGGATTAGTACATCTAATAAAAATGATAAGAAAGTTTGTGTGTGTGTGTGTGTGTGTGTATGTGTGTGTGTGTGTGTGTGTGTGTGTGTGTGTGTGTGTGTGTGTGTGTGTGTGTGTGTGAGAGAGAGAGAGAGAGAGAGAGTTGTATTTGGATGTGACTATTGGGATTGGTGTGTCAGAAGGAAAGAAAAATATGCTACTTTGTGCTGCAGAATAGTTATGGTGCTGTTTTGGTAACATTCTTTCATATACTAAAAAAAAATGTGGTTTCCTCACACCAGAAAAGCCTGCATTGCATTAGCATTTTTATTTGTTTTCTGTTCTGAAATTGGTCCTGTGTCCTGAACATGTTATGTTGCTTTGTTTTTAAGTGCAGTAACGAACAAGAAAATTTTCACAAGTTGTAGAATAAATCATTATGGTTAAAACATAAGATTAAAATAAACAACATTCTTTCACCATTATTTTGTTTTTCTTGTCAATTAAGGTTTTGCTGTGCTTTGGCTCGGTTTCTGCAGAACAAATGGCACATAAATATTCAAATCATGTGTGGACATCATCAGGGTGTTGCATGTGACGTCATCAACGTTGTTTATGGTCAAAGGTTTTTGTAAGTTGTTTTCATACACTTGATAAGAAATGGTGTGGGCACCATGTCATTCACAATTTGCAAAGAATTTTTATATACATGGAAAGCTTCCAAAATATCAAGTTTGGTGGTTGAAGCTGGTTTGTCGAAAAGGTGCACATCTTCAATGAGAATTGTTCTGTTTTCCTGTGACTATTCCTTCAAAATTTTAAAAATTCTCAAAATATTTAATTTTAAAGTTGTCCTTAAACCAATAAGCAAGATGAACTTATTTGGATCAAAGGACCATGTTAAAGATAAAAATTTGTGGGGAATTTATCAAATCCCATGTAAATGTGGAATTTCATATTTAGGACAGGCCTGTAGAGCTTTTATGGTTGACAATGATCAATTGAAATTTTATGTTGACAACTGTCAATTGAAATCAAAATCTCTTGCAAATCACTGAAAATCGCACAACCATTCTCTGACTCTGGCTGGTCATCAGTGGGGTAAAACTAACCTGTCTCGCATTAGTCTAAACCCAGCTCACATTCCCTATTAGTAGGTAAACACTGTCATGAAAATGATAATAGATTTACCTTTGAAGAAGTGGAACATGTTGACAAGTCGAATTCAACCATCAAACTTGACATTTTGGAGGCTTTCTGAAAATATACGCTGCTGTTTCTTGAAAGAAGTAACATCAGGAAATACATATGCGATTGGACTGAAACTTGTAGGATGGATAAGTCACATGAGGAGGTGCAAATGATTTGTGTAAGTCACTCTCCATATCTGTCCTGCAGGAGATATAAAAGGCACAGGGCAAGTTGCCATTGTCAATTCTTGAGCATTGTAGCAGTAAGGTAGTGGTAGTAACTGAGTATGCCACGCTGCAGCAGGTGAGACCCGTACGTACAGCTGATGACCTTTGAGCAAGGCCAATGTTTTAGACTGGGGAAGGTGGGCTTTCCTTTCCTGACATCACCGCTCATGTTGGATGAAACACGAACACAGTGTTGTAAATATGGAGTCATGCAAAAGTCTGATGCGCCAGTGTTAAGGGGTCTGGAGCCCAATGACAGATGAATACATGGGAAGACTGTCATCTCCACCATAAGGCATTGGCAGATGTAATAGCTATTTCCTGGGAGTTAGCACAAAAGTAGAGGTCCGTAGCACATCATGGGTTTTCTGAAGCTGTATCTGACACTGGTTGCTTTAGAGAGGCCTTGGCGCTTGCCATCCATTTGTTCGACTTCCCTTGAACTTAAACCACAGGCGTACGTCAGTACCAGCAATGGGGCCAAGAACACAGACACTGGCATGATGAATGGCAGCGCATTGTTTTCCAACAAGTCATGGTTCTGCCTAATGAAGTGATTCATAACGGACATATCTTTGTACAGTGACAATGTGGCGAACAGGCTGCTGCAGGCATGCATTATACAGCTTCATATAGGCCCAACACCGGGAATTCTGGTGTGAGCTACTGTTGGGTTCCTTTCACGTTCCCGCCTACTACACATTGCAGGAACCATGAACAGCCAGCGAGCAGTACATCACAGAAGTTGTGGATGCTGAAGTGCTGCCATATTTGCAAATGGTCCCCGATGCCATGTTTCAATTGGACAGTGCCCGGCCACATGTGGTGCAGAATGCCTTGCATCTCTTGGATGACTGATATGTGCCACATCTTTCTTGCCCAGTGTGTTTGCCTGATTTGTCGCCAATTGGACAACTGTGGGATATAGTAACTCGACACCTGGCCTGTCAGGCTGTGCCACCAGTTACTCAAGCTGAGCTTTGAGTATGAATGAAGATAACATGGAATTGCTTTCCACAGTGCAACATCTAGAACCTCTTCCAGCTGATGCCATGCTGTGTATGAACCATTATAGGTCTGCTTCTGATACCATAAGTTATGATACTTATGTCTTGTACCATAAGTTTTTTTAAGTACCTATGAATCTCAATTCAATGTCTCAGGTTTTTCTTGGTGTTTCATTTTCAACAGACGGCAGTAGAGGTCTGCACGGGCCCAGGCCGACCTGTTAGCGGGCGTTTGCTCATTTCTAAGTTGGGAAAAGATGGTGTTTGCTCTGGGTGCTCTGCACTTGAACCACTCGTGCTGAGTGGTAGGACCGGCCCGATGACAACGGGGCAGAGCTTGGATCGGGCGGAGCAAGTAGCTCTGAAAAGAGCTCTCGTTTTCAAACGAGCTTTGTGGGCGCAGGCGCGCTTTGCACGCGAACCTTCTCGTGCCTCTTACGCTAGCTTCTTTCAGCGCTTTAAAACCACTATCGATTATCGCCTGCTTGCTCCCCGGGGATTCTCCGATCCGCCGGTCAACATTTAATGTAAAACAGACACGAACTGAGCAGGATTTTTTTTTTTTTATAAGCAAAACAATTGCTGTACGATGCCTTTCTTGTTTGGAAAACTCGCAACATACAGCAGCAGCCGGATAAGATTGAATAATTTCCGCTGATGGAAAAAATAAAAGTTTTACGACATCCTCCCCTCCTACAAAACATTTGGAGTGGGTCATCTCTCTTTCTCTATCTCTCTCCTTAACTTCTACCCTCCTCTCCTGCTTCAGGGCAGGCTATTAACTGCATCATTTCTAAACCGAGCCACCAGCTCGCATAATAGGGTTGTCGCGGACGATCTTTTTTATTGTTCTGGTCAGCGGCACTTTATTCTCTAGATGTGTGAAAAGCTTGTAAGTTGTCTTAAATGGCACAGGAGAAACTTACTTCTGTGTATAAATCTGTGCTGTATTTTCCCCATTTGTACTATATCAGGCAGCCGTTTTCAAAACTTCTGTGACACTGATTAGCTGGGCCGTCTGTCATTGTTTTTCCTTTAGCATATGCTCAGTTCAGTGTTGCTGATAAATACTCTTCCATACTTATTATGGAGTTTAAGAAAGCGAAAGATTCTCATGAAAAAATCACTTCCGGAGAATATGTGCTTGTAGACAATGTAAAGGGGGAAAGCGATATTTGGAAATATTTTAAATTACTGTCCCGTTCTGAAACTAGTCAGCCGGTAAACCTTGTGCAGTGCACTAAATGCAAAAACTTTATGGGTTACGAAAGCACAAAGTCTGGAACATCGCATCTTAAACAGCACAAATGTGCTCCACACACACACACACACACACACAAAAGACATATTGGGTTCCAGCGATATGATATGCCAGTAGAGATAGGTGCAGTTTATAAAGCCATAAAATCTTCTCCGAGTAAAACGATCGGACTTATAATTCTGGATATTTCATACTTTTCAAATTAACCCCTTATCCCCAAGGATATTTCCTGGTCCGGCGGTAGGGAATGATAATTTGAAAGGCGTGAAAATTGTCCTTTTCATGAAATATTTTTGAGTATACAAGCCCCCCCTCCCAACCGGACGTCATGTGACTTATACAGAGTCTCAGAAATATTCTGAATTAACGTTTATTGTAATAGAATACGTGTAGCAATTAAGAAAATGAAAACTTTTCAGAAGTCGAATGACCGAGTGCACCAGGTGTTAAATTTGCATTTTGGTAATTGTTGAAATTTTACGGTCCAGCCCGGGCCTTGAAAACAGGAGAAATATACGGGACGGGCTTTAATTTCAAATTATGAATTGGGCCGGGCCGGGCTGGGCTTTTCAAATTAAGGCCCGTGCAGACCTCTAGACAGCAGTGCATGTAAAAATGTTTCGCAACTGATGAAACTGAGCAGAACCTTGGTTGACACAGAAAATAAAATAATTGTGAAAGAACGTTTATCTTATTTTTATAAGGGCAATTTTATTTTTCCTCCCATTTCTTGACGTGCTCCCTAAATATGTATGTAAGATCTTCTTTTCTCATTTATAATTGGTACCTCATCAAGTCCTGCATTAGTTTAACATTCCACTTTTGTCCTTTTGAGACCATTAGTTTAATATTTGTGATGTTTTTTCCAAAGTGAGATTTTTTTATTTTTTTTTTTTGCAGATTTTTGTAAAAGTTTTTGGCATTTTTTTATTGTGTGAGATTCAACCATAGAAGTTTGGTTTTTCTTCTGGTTCATGGCACATTTCATCTCATTGTTAACCCATTTTTCACGAGAGAAATGGCAGTGTGTTACGTTTAAGAGTTATTTTTGTGTCTTAATGGGTAGTGCTAATGATAGTCCTTTTGGCAGATAGCAAAAGTGAGTTGCAAAGTATGATGTCCCAGATGTATAAAGTTTAATGTGAAATTCGTGAAGCATGTTTGACAGAGAAAAAAACATGAGATGGTAAAATCAGTAGGTGAGTGAATCCAGCTTTGAAAGTCAAAGTTGCTTTAGGTGGATTTCACAGGACTGATGAGTTCTTAAAAAAGTTCCCAACTGGCTGCATTTGAAAGTGTTATTGTTCCTACTCTGATTCATGGCTTTGTGAAACCAGGGTACTGCAGAAGGGAGACATGAATCATTTGTGTGCTGGAGAGATGTGTTACTTATGGTGAATTTTTAGTAAGATATGTTGCAGAGATGTGCAGTATACAGCAAATTGTTATTAAGGTGGAAACATATTTTGATTTCATTCGGCCATGTTGAAAGAACAGCTGATGAGGTGCTAACTAAGAGAATTTTTAACCCCAAGTGGCAGGAAAGAAAAGTAGAGGAAGGCTAAGGAAACCATGCAATGACTAGATTATGGAATGCCTGCAAGAGAAAATGTAGTGTGCATTAAGTACAAGAAGTCTTGTGTGAGACGTGTGATGGTTACCAGTGAAGCTCAAGTTATGCACCAAGATTGTCGTAAATGGAGATATTTGATACATTAAGTAGAACTTAACACCATCAATAACTATGTCATGATTTGGCAGTTGATCTATTAGTCAGGGAAAATAGCAAAAAAGGGAGGCTAACCTGAAAGAGATTGCAACAAAAGAAATACCTTCACAATTATTGTTAGAAATATCTTTCAAACACTACATCCAAAATTCACCTACAGGAAAGTTGTGAAAAAACACGAATTTTCAAAATGGCTGCCAATAACAGGCCAGTGTGCATTTTGCTCTTCCTTTGTAAATATAAGTGTGGCATACACTGAAGAGCAATTGAATTAGAGATACCTGTCTAGTAACGTGTAGCACCACCTTTCGCCCTGATGATGGCGGCGATTCGTCTCGGCATGGACTCGACAAGACACCGGAAGCGTTGGGAAACCATACGGATCCACGACCCCTAAACAAGCTCCCACAGTTCACGAAGATTTGATGGAGGGAGGTCAGAGCCATGAACATCTATCTCGATGGCATCCCAAATGTGCTCGATGGGATTGAGGTCAGGTGACCCAGCTGGCCAAGGAAGCGAGGTCACGTCGGTGGTGTGTTCATCCAACCATTCGGATACAATTCGGGAGCGGTGGCACGGTGCATTGTCTTGTTGCAGAATGAGGTCCCCAGTGGAATGTTGAAGATGCACAAACGGGAGCAAATGGTCGTCCAGGATATCCCGGTAACGTTTACCTGTGAGGGACTATGTCACGCGTACCAGGGGTCCCATTTCAGTCCACGTAAACAGTCCCCAGGCGAGAATGCCACCCCCACCAGCTTGAGAGTACTCTGCTGGCAAGAAGGATCCATGGCTTCATGTGGTTTGTGCCGTGCTCGTATACTGCCATCCACATGTACCAATGTGAATCTCGACTCATCAGTCCAGGCAACATTTTTTCACATGTGTAGGGTCCAGTGGCGATGTTCCCACACTCATGCTAATCTTTGCACCCTGTGATGTGCAGTCAGCGGCGGTACCCTTGTGGGACAATGGCTTCTGTACCCCATAGTGAGATGGTTCTGGATGGTGTGTCTGCTTGCACGTTTTTGTGCACCAGCGTTAAATTGCCGAGTGATAACTTGCACTGTGGCCCGTCTATCCGCTGTTACAATGCAAGCTAGCCGACGATGACCCCGCCCGTCCACACGCTGTTGTCCACGGTACACCCGTGAAAATCCTAGTGCCTGCACGACTTCAGAGATGGAGTGACTCGTTTGTCTGGCCCTGACAATTTGCCCACGATGAAATGCGCTTAGATCCTTCGTCTCACCCGACAATTCCGACTCTTACTGATTCCCGTCGCATCACTCCTTATGTTGTCAAATCACTGCATACATCATGTCGTTTCCGTTTACAGGGCCGCCCACAGTGCCACATTTGCATAACACCAGCTGTTTCTAATTCAATTGCTCTTCAGTGTATGTTTCTAGACTAGTTCTTTAAGGTAATTAACATTTCGTTATCATGTTTGATATTTTCTTACCCATTCCACAACATTTTGTGTGGTTTTAGTTAAAGGAACAGTAAGAAAATTGAGTAGAAGAATCTGGGTAAAAATGTTTTTGTCACTAATTGCAAATGTCAGTGGATCAAACTAGTTATTTTTGATAATGTAGAGAAACAGAAATAGGACAGGTAAAGGTAAAATATAATGAAATTTTTACAAGGACAAAGAAAAAAATGTATAGTCATGAACATTCTCATTCAATGTCAGTCTTCTGAATTGCTCATGTAGCAGTCTTGGAAAATGTTCTCACAACTGGACTCTTGGCACTATCTACAAGCATGAGTACATTGCAAGGCCAATTTTCTGCAGCTTCAGCACATGTTTTCACATCCCTTTTTACACTTATATTGAATAAGTGATAGCAATGAGCTTAGAGCTAAGAATGAATCATTAAGTTTTGGGAAATGCTCATGATTTCTTACCGGCCATCCACATAAGCATTTGTTCTGTGTTATTCTTCAGAGGCCACTGGAGAATGTGGTAGTACTGTAGTATCAAAATTCATATGACACCTTACAACTGAATCTGTGAGTGGTGTAGCCTCTTTAGTTTAACAAAGGTCTTAGAAGGGGCATCTTTTTTTCTCAAAGATTCAATTGTGGATCATTTGCATCATTTCTGCATCCCTTGAAGAATACAACAAACACACACACACACACACACACCCTCCCCGTGTCTACAATTTCAGTTTTGGTTTTGTTTTCAAAGCAAAAACTCCCAGTTACATATTCTGTATTTCACCATAGTGCATAAGCTTATTGAATTATGTGCTCTTGTCTATTCCATCCATCCATGCATGTGTGAAGTGCCGTCACAAATGCCTGTGACAGCTTATAGAAAAAGTAAGTGCCTGAACATTTTTGGACCTAAAACTTTTCGAATCAAATAAATATCATAGGTTTGAAAGGGCGACTTTTGGTGCTGAATATTGCTTTGAAACTGTAACAAGAAATGAGAACTGGAAGAAGAATAGTTTAACAGCAGGATCAACAAATCTGAGTCTTCTCCTCCCCCCCCCCCACTACTGTATTAATCACTTTCAAGGACATGACACTTTCTTGTACTATGTCAACATCAGCATCACCTTTTGTACAAAGAACTTTACAGCCGTTTCTGATTAGATGATCACCTATGAGATGAAGCATTTTAAATATATTATTCAATGCATTCAGAAGAATTTTTTTGTTTTTGTTTTTTCAACAAAAGTGATTTCTGGTAAGCAGTTCACTATTGGTACGAGTTTTGAGTTCATACCCCTTCTCTGGTGTGCACACTTTTTTTTATTGATGGGATACTCATAGCCATACCATAAAACATAATTTTGCTTTGCAGTATTTTAAGACTGGGAAGTCTGCATAAGACTTAGCTATGGAGTCATCTTTTTGGCTGGGGGGGGGGTTAATGACAACCCTGAGCAACTCAGTGGGCTACAAGCAGTTACCTGTCCCTAATTTACCATGAGTTCTGGGGAAGGAGAGAGAGCCTGTGCTGTTAGACAAGGACACCATCCATACCTCATCAGGGATTCAAACCCAAACCCATCTCAGATTCATCTGAGATTCAAGGTTTGAATTTGAAGCAAACGCCTTGTGCCATTGTTTTCTCTTGTTTTCCAAGCTAGTTGATGAAAAATTGATCCACCATCATATACCATTTCTTTGGTTTATCTGGTTCTGTTTGAATATCTACCACTTATTCGCTTGGTGGCTCTTTTTGGTTTGTAACTTGGCTAGCAATTCTAACATGTTCAGTGAGACTTTTGAGCTTTCTAAAGAATGGTTGAGGACTCAAAAGAAATGGTTGATATGTATCTCTTGGGGTTCACTTTACCATTGCTTGCTTGCTGCAATAATTAGACCCTGAAACAAAAGTCCAGGATAAATACAGAGATCGTCTTTGTCATCAATTTTCACACTTTCCACTGATGCTAGTGTTCAGACACAATCACTTTTCTTGCATAAAAATGTGAACGCAATGTTCTCTGCCAGCTTTATTAACCACTTGATTGCCATTAGTGCATAAGTCATGAACATTCATTTTCTTCTCATCAAACATGACTCGAGTTACGAATTTGAAGTGAAAGGAGAGGTTCATTAAGAAACTCAAATAATTGGGCTCAGTCTCTTCTAACTTGTAAGAGTCTTGACTTGTGCATCTTTCTGTGTTGCATGCTAATCAAATGGGTTCCACTAGTTAACCTTTGCATAGCAATACTGAACTCACAACATGCAGACATTGAAAGAAGCCAGATGGCTCGCTGTACCTCAGTAAGCCTGCTTCTTCGTGTCAAACTATCAGTAATCTCGAGGGCTCACATTCACACCTGCTCAATCACCAGGTCAGATTCCAGACCTGACCAGGCAGTATCTTTCCTCATGTGTACTAGATGAAGACTTTTGTGAAATGCAGCATGCACAAGTGGTTTCCCTTCTGGAAGTTGCAGCCTGTTTTGAAGGTAAAAGTGCACTGTTTTCAGGTAATTGATGTGATCAGCTGCTGCAAGTACCACTAAAGATTCATGAACTACCTCTTAATGCAGCTTCCATGAACTGGCTTTGTGTGCATGCACCAGTTTACACAATAATGCAACCATTGGCTGATACTCTGTTCGCAGCTTACTTGACAATGCAGTTTTACATGAAACAAAGGTCCAGACTTTGAATGTGTGATGATATCTTCTTACAACTCTGGAATACTATTCCCTAGACCTGTGTAATCATCACTTCTTTCAATGAACAATTAACAACATGAGTGCTGAGTCAACCAACACAGTGTAGCTACGAAAGGTTCTCGAAACCATCAAACAGAAGTCATTGCTCTTTCCACGTTTATAAGTGAGTCACATAAAAAATTTCATCGGCCACCACCTGGAATCAAACCCAGGGTCTTCCAGTTATGCGCCGGACATACTACCACTGAACCACAGCGGCCTCGAATTACCCCACACCCACATACCGGGAATTCATGGTGCAGTGGTAGCATGTCCGACGCATAACTGGAAGACCCTGGGTTCGATTCCCGGTGGCGGCCAATGAGAATTTTTCTGTGACTCACTTATAAATGTGGAAAGAGTGATGACTTCTGTTTGATATTCCTAATCTGCGTCGCTTGTCTGTATTAATTAGTTCTCGAGACCGTTTTTCACTTAGCATTTGATTAACAGCATTTTCTCCATAAGTTACTTGCAAGATATCTCGAAGATCTTAACCTACGGTTAAAGTTCCTATTGCACAAAGTAGGTTGATTAGTACACTGCCGGACAATTGCTAAGGACGGATGACAATAGCAACGATAGCAACCATAAAATAGAAAGCAGGAAAATGTGGAAATTAGCATAAGTGCGGGATACAGTAAGACGTTGTGCGTATGCAAATTTTAGATTGCCGAACTTGTTCGTGACGTCATAGCGCTGATAAGAGATATAAAGGATTTGACGTGTATTGACCGTTGTTATTCAAACGCAAAGTTGAAAGGGAAAGAACCAATTGACGAACTTGCAATTTTCAGTATGTCTTCCCGACATCACGTAGATGATTTTACGCGTAGCCGTATTATTGGTAAGATTGAAGAAGGGCGAAAAATAACAGATGTTGCCAGGGAGTTCAACGTCAGCCACAGTGTTGTTTCAATGCTTTGGAAATCATTTTAAACAAATGGAGAGTGTAGCAAACGTCACGGGGAAGGTCGTGTTCGCACTACGACACCTGCAGAAGATCGGTACATAGTGCTATCAACAAAAAGACACCGGCGCAGCACAGCTAGTGAGGTAGCAAATCAGTTTATGGCTGCTACTGGCAAGCGGATCTCCCGAAAAACTGTCGCCAGACGTTTGCATGAAGGAGGACTATACGCCCACCGTCCTGTTGTGTGCATCCCATTGTCCAGACATCACTGTGCCGCCCGTTTGCAATGGTGCCATCAGCATCGCAATTGGACTGATAACGACTGGTCTGCTGTCCTCTTCTCAGATGAGAGTAGATACAGTCTATCGTCTGATTGTCGACGACAACTGATCTGGTGTGATAGTGGTACTGCATATTGTCCAGCAAACATACAGGAAAGAGACCGATATCTGACGTGTAGTGTCATGGTATGGGCTGGCATCGTGATCAATGGCCGTACGTCCCTCTATGTGCTTCCAACTGGGACTATGACTGGCCAACGATACATCAATGATGTTCTGCTACCTCATGTTCACATGTTCCGTGGTGTTGTCAGTGACAGATTCATTTTCATGGACGACAACGCAACATGTCATCGAACAGTCGCTGTCCAGGAGTGTCTTGAGAGCGAGGATATTTAACGCCTCGTATGGCCAGCACGTTCTCCAGATCTGAATCCCATTGAAAATGTGTGGGATGCTTTGGGGAGGAGTCTTGCTGGTCGCCAATGCCCTCCAATAAACAAGGACACTCTCATCTGTGCACTGACAGAGGAATGGGATAAATTACCCCAACAGCTGCTTGATAATGTTGTGCAAAGCATGACACGACGTGTGGAATCTTGCATCACCCTCCATGGTGGCCATATCCCGTATTGACATCTTACGCCGGAACGCCTGCGGACGTTAATTGCATTTTTTTCATGTTTATGTATTCTGCACAAAATGGCCTGTTTGTCCCTTGAACACGTTCCAAAGCCTTCTGGATTTTAGAGCACAATAAATTGTCTTTCTTGTAATGTCCTGGCATTCTGACATTATTTTATTTCACTTGGCATCCAACCACACTTACTTTTTTATGCGCTATAGAGCCGTTTATGATCCGTCCTTAGCAATTGTCCAGCAGTGTATATGAAACTAATAATAAAAGAATCAAGTCTTCCAATTCGTATTATTGCATATCTACTGTTGATATTTACAAAAAAAAAAAAAAAAAAAAATCTGGCTTTGTAGGGACCAAAATAGGATCTGCTACTTCTTTTTAAGGTTAATCAGGTCTGTTTGTCATCCGGGTGTAGCCCCGGAATTCCGGATTTTTTTGTAAGAATTTGAGAATCCTCAATCGTGTGTTTTCTAAAAATGTCATTAAGTGAAAATTAATTAAAATGCCTTTCCAGATTCAAATCTGTAGTGTATGCTGAAAGGAAGGCTACTTTTACCATTTTGGCAGCTTTATTTATGTCAGCTAATTTCGTTACATAAAATTCAATGAACCCAATGAGCTGATTGTTATGGAGATTTAATACAAAAAATTTTAGACAAAAATATTAAATCTCATTCCCAACATTTATTCAGCTTTGGTGTTCTATTTCCTTTGTTTTTCCACAATGCGTGAGAAACGTTTAGCTTCATCACCGCAGTCAAGAAATATCAGGAAATACTGTGTAGGCTTTGTATCTCGTAGCAGCATTTGGTATTGTCAGTTGCAATTTGCACCCTTTCGGCTCTAGGCTCAAAGGTACCAAAGGGTAATGCGGGATTGACAATCCAGAGCTTTGATACTTTTGTCTTGGAATGCAGCTCCTTTTATCCGCGGGGGAGAGAAGTATTCGCTGTGTGTGTTAGAGGGGGTTTGTCATCTTTTTGCTTGACGGCTAGGGAAAAAGGCAGTCAACTTGGAGAGATAGAAGATGTGAGTTGTGCGGAGAAGTCAGAGGGCTTTGTTTCGAGGAGAGAAGCTTTTGAGCAGTGTGGAAGAGAGGAAGAAAAGGCGTAGAACGTGATCGGTAACAGATATCCATAGGGGAGTGAAAATGTTTTATAGTGCTCGCAACAAGCAGGATAACACAATCATTAGGACAACCTTCACAGAAGTAAGAAGAATAAATCATTTTTATAAGATACAGGAGTGTTTCATAAAATAGTGTAGCGTCCTCCTTACAATATTTAGTTTTTATATTGTTTCCATCACATTGGTGTTTGCATGTTGAACTCTTAACTACGAACCCTGAGGTAAAAGAGTCTATCATCAGTTATGTAGTACTGATTGTTGTTATTCACCAACAAGATAATAAACCTCCTATTTATTATTCTTAATTTACTACGTTAACGTGGAAGAACAAACCGAGTTAACATAATTGCAGAATTGACAAAAATCACTATATGATGTTATGGCAGCAGACTTAAGCATACAGAGCTGAACTGATTTCCATAGTTTGCATAAATGTTTGGAAGTTCAAAATTTGACTTCTTTTTGAAGTCAAATTTCACAATTTTTGAGAGATCTCTAACATCGCAAACAAAGTTCGAAAATGCATTTTTTAAAAGATTTGTAACATACTGGAAAAAATATTGGTGCAAAAAAGGTGCAAAGTTGCACTGTGCACAGACACTGATGGTCAATTGTTGTGTAGCTAGTTAATGTAATGTGTACGTAATACATAAACAATGTGTACCTCTATTGTGCATTACATATATCATCATCATCATCATCATTGTCAACCACTATCAATCCACTGCTGGACGAAGGTTTCCCCAAGTTTCCTCCACAACGGTCTGTCTTGTGCCAGTCTCCTCCATGTCACCCCTGCATACTTTCGAATTTCATCCACCCATCTCCCATGTGGTCTTCTTCTGGGTCTTTTCCTGTCCCTTGGGAATCCAATCTAAAATTTCGGCTGTCCATCGATGATCTGTCCTTCTGGCAGTATGTCCAGCCCATTGCCATTTCAGGGATTTAACTCTCTGATCATGATATCTTCCACTCTTGTCATTTTTCGGATCCACGAGTTCCTCTTCTTATCTCTCCTGGTTACACCAAGTATGCATCTCTCCATGCTACTTTGAGTTGTCTGCAGCCTTTGTATGTCTCTTTTAGTTAAGGTCCACGTCTCTGCACCATACGTAAGCACTGGAAGGATGCATTGATCAAACACTTTTCTTTTAAGACATAATGGCATATTGCTCTTGAAAATTATGCTGTTTCTTCCAAAAGCTCTCCAGGCAAGTTTTGTACGCCGATTAATTTCTTCATCAATGTGACCCTCACTTGATATCTGCTGTCCAAGATAAACGTACATGTCTGTTATCTCCAGCTTTTCTCCATCAATCGATAAATCTTCATTTCTTGTAAAAGCATTGAACATCACTTTTGTCTTCTGAAAGTTCATTTTTAATCCCACTTCTTTACTCTTGTCAGCAAGTTCCTGGATCATACTCTGCAGCTCTGATGGGCTAGTTGCAAAAATGACTATGTCATCAGCAAAACGAAGGTGGGTTAGATAATCTCCATTAATCTTTATCCCCTTGTTTTCCCAGCTCAGTGACTGAAAAACACCCTCCAATGTGGCATTAAAGAGCTTCGGAGATATGGTGTCACCTTGTCTCACTCCCTTTCCAATTTTTATGTGTGTTGTATTTTCAAACAGCCTAATCTTTGCACTTGCATTTTCATAGATGTTATTAATAATATTAATGTATGCATCTTCAATACCGCAGGTTTTCAGAGCCATTGTAACTGCTGATAGTTTCACCGAATCAAAGGCTTTTTCATAATCGATAAAAGCCATGCACAATGGAAGTTCATATTCCTCGCTCTTTCAATTAGTTCTCTCAGTACGTTGATATGATCTATTGTGCTGTAGCCACTCCTGAATCCAGCTTGTTCTCTCGGTTGAGCCATGTCCAGTGTTACCTTCAAGCGGTGTGAAAGAACTTTAGTGAAGATTTTATAAACTACTGATAGGAGGCTGATAGGTCTGTAGTTTCCGAGATCGTCAATGTCACCTTTCTTATGTAGCAGGATCATTGTAGCGGTGTTCCAATCCTCAGGAATCTTTCCTTCATTAAGGCATCGAGTGAAAATTTGGGCGAGTACTGTTTCGATTTCTCCACTTGCTTCTTGTAAGATGTCTACAGTAATTCCATCTTCTCCTGGAGCTTTTCCCCGCTTCATGTTCTTGATTGCATGTGCAACTTCTGCTGGAAGGACTGGAGGAACTCTGGTACTGGTATCTTTCATGATGTCTGGAGTGCATGTATCATCCCTTTCATATAATTTGGAGTAGAAATCTTTCACTCTTGTCAAAATTTCGCCTCTATTTCTTGTTACAGAACCATCTTCTTTTCTCAGTGCCATAATCTGTTTTTTCCCCTTACTGAGATGTCCCTTTGCTATCTTTAGGCTTTGATTGTTTTCAATTGCTTTCCTCACTAGTTCACAGTTGAATTTTCTTACGTCTTCAGTGATGCTTTTTCGTACTGTCTTGCATAGCTCTATATATTCCACTTTGGAAGTCTCATCTTCTTTAGTTGTCCTCATCTCTCTTCTTTTTTGCATCAACATTTTCGTTTTTCCTGATAATTTATTTACATGCAACTTGTTCTTTGACCCAGCTAATTTTGTTGCTGTTTCCATAAGAGCTTTGGTTACTTTTCTGTTAACTTCAGAGATGTCCACTTCTTCCGATGTTAGGCCTTCTAAAGCAGAGAACCTGTTCTTCAGTTCCAACTTGAAGGTATTATGGTGTTTTTTAAGGTTGGTTATGTCAATAGATTTTGTTTGTCTTATGAGCTTGCCACGTTCAAGTTTAGTGTTGAGGTGCATCTTACATCTCACCAATCTATGGTCACTACCTGTGTTGAACTTGTTTAGCACACTGCAGTCTTCTATGACGAATTTTTGTTACACATAATAAAATCAATTTCACTTGTCGTCCCATTTGGATGTCTCCATGTCCATTTCCTGTGTGGCTTTTTCTTGAAGAAGGAGTTCAAGATGAAAAACCCTTCTGCCTCTGCAAACTCAAGGAGAGTATTTCCACGCTGGTTTCTGTTGCCGTGACCGAATTTTACCTACTGAAGTTTCATTCTGTTGCTGTTGCCCTATTTTTGCATTGAAATCTCCCATAATTATTTTCAAGTGCTGCTTACCTTTATTATTTAGATGACAAATTTCCTCATAAAATTCTTCAATTTCTTCTTCAGGATGACTTGTGGTGGGTGCATAAGTTTGAATAATCTGAGCCTGGTATCTTTTCGAGAGTTGGATAACAAGCCGTGCAGCTCTGTCAGAGGAACTTTCAACTTCTACAACTTTATCCTTCAGTTTCTTGTTTATTATAAATCCAACACCACTAGTTCTGCCAGTATCTGTCCCACGATAGTAGAAGAGATGTCCACTTTTCAGTTCGATGAGATCTTCTCCTTTTCTCCTTACCTCACTTAGCCCCACGATGTCCCACTTGATCCTTTGTAGTTCCTCTTCCAATTCAAGAAGCCTTGAATCAGAAGATAGGGAGCGTCCATTGTACGTTGCCAAGGTCAGCATCAGATGGCAGCCTATTCCGGTCCTCCGGGGATTCTTAGCACCCTCTGCCTTCATGTCGCACTGGCCGCTGCCTTGGCCAGGTACATTCCAGCTGCCGGAGACTGAGGGCCAAGATTTAAGTTGTGGAGTCATTTTGGAGGGGTTTGGCCATAACTCACCACGCTGGCCAAGCGGGTTGGTGAGTGTGGGATAGAATTTCCTCTAATCCCGATGGTATAGTTATACCGCTATTGGCGGTCGTCAGAGCCCCTTTAGTGGGAACAGGATGCACCACGAGAAGGCGGGGTTGACATTTGTCAAGGAGAGGCTGTGATGTTACGCATCACCTGACCTTACATCCCTTACATATATACAGTATAATATATAAATAATGTGCATTATTTATACACTGACGGAAAAAAAAAATCCCAACACCAAGAAGGAGTTGTGTTAAATAAACGACAGTTGGTAGGCGGTGAGAGTACATCTGTAAGATGACGTCTGTGCAAATTTCGCGCTCGGCGCATACGTGTGGCGCTAGTAGTGCCCCTCGGAACATGCAAAGCAGGTTTGCTGTAAATATGCGCTGTAACGTTTGTGAGCGTTAGTTATCGTTGAGATTCGACGTAGAGTGTTCGTGTTAGTCAAGCATGCCTTTAAGAAGACGAAGAAGCCATTATCAACAGCTCACAGAGTTTGAACGAGGTCGTGTAATAGGGCTACGAGAAGGTGGATTTTCTTTCCGCAATATTGCAGAACGACTTGGCAGCAATGTAGCCACTATTCATGATTGTTGGCAGCGGTAGTCAAGGGAAGGTACTGCCTCAAGAAGATCGTGTTCTGGCCGGCCACGTGGCACTACTGAGAGGGAAGACCGCCGTGTACGGCGTATGGCCGTGGCGCATCGTACCGCGTCTGCGGCAGCAATTCGAGCTGCAGTTGCCACCACAGTGACACAACGAACGGTTACAAATCGGTTACCTGAAGGACAGCTCCGAGCCAGACGCCCTGTAGCGTGCATTCCGCTTACTCCAAACCACTGCCGTTTACGACGTCAGTGGTGTCAAGCTAGAGCACATTGGAGGACGGAGTGGAGATCTGTTGTGTTTTCTGATGAAAGCCGGTTCTGCCTGAGTGCCAGTGATAGCCGTGTGTTGGTTAGAAGGAGGCCAGGTGAGCGCCTGCAACCAACCTGTCTGCGGCCGAGACACACTGGACCTACACCTGGAGTTATGGTCTGGGGAGCAATTTCCTATGACAGCAAGAGCACTCTCGTGGTTATCCCACGCACCCTGACGGCACCGTTGTACTTCGGTCTGGTGATTCAACCTTGTTGTGCTGCCATTCATGAACAGCATTCCAGGGGGTGTTTTCCAACAGGATAACGCTCGCCCGCATACCGCTGTTGTAACCCAACATGCTCTACAGAGCGTCGACATGTTGCCGTGGCCTGCTTGATCACCAGATCTTTCACCAATCGAGCACGTATGGGACATCATTGGACGACAACTCCAGCGTCACCCCCAACCAGCATTAACCGTCCCTGTATTGACCGACCAAGTGCAACAGGCATAGAACTCTATCCCACAAACTGACATCCAGCACCTGTACGACACAATGCATGAACGTTTGCGTGTTTGCATTCAACATTCTGGCGGTTACACCGGTTATTAATGTACCAGCATTTCACATTTAAAACGGCTCTTCTCACGCTTACAATTAGCTGTGATCTTGAAACCTTAATCGATTAAATAGGTTACCTATACAAATGTATTGCCGCCATTTCATTCCTCTACAACTATTTTTTCGTGGTGTTGGGATTTTTTTTTCCGTCAGTGTATATGTAGCATTGAGGGTAGGGTTCTGGGCTCTTGTTTCATCCCACAATCACCCCTGGTTAATGCAAGAAGAGTGCCCCACAATCATTAATATTGGCACGTTGTAGATTGCTAGTAGTGTTTATTCCACTTGCACCTCTTGCTGCTGAACAACCAAATCCCAAGCACCGCTGTTCTTGCAAATTAAGCAGATTTTTTTTTTTACCAACTTCCATAATTCATTTATTATTCAGCCCCATCAGTATTTTTTAAGAAGCTTTTCCTCCCATTCTTGATGCTTGATTTTCTAATTAAACTTGAAGAAAACAAGAATTGTGCTTTCTTTTTAGGGTGTTTAATGATCAGCATAGGCAACTCAATGGGCTATCTGAAAACATGTCGCATGCCAGGATTACATTTTAAAAAATGCTGATGATGCTCTAACACTAATCAACCATTTTGAAAAATTGCGAAAAGTGGCAACTTTTTTTGTGGACACATTTTGGATATGTTACTAATCATGGTGTTCTGAGTTTGGTACCACTGGAATTGCCTTTGTTGCAATTTCTTCCTGGTTTGTCCCTATTTTGCTCTGACCATTTATTTGAGGAACTAACCTCTGATTTCAGGAAAAAGCTTAGTGATTTATGTGTTCATACCTAGAAGTTTTAAAATTATTTTAGCTATGTGATTTTTATCCAACTTTTGTACATTGAATTCATTGATAGTTCCTTGGATTTTTCTACATACTCTGTTTCATTTGAGAAAATTCTTTTAAAATTGTTGCAATAATAGTACAAGTGCATAATATAAATTCATAGAAAATGAATTAACAAGTCATTTTGGTGGGTGATTCAAATGTGCATAGCTGCTCTCAGCAAAAGCACAATTCTTTTCTTTAGTCTTAATTCAGTTTTAAGGATCCAGTGCAATACACAATGAAACATAAAATTTCATCTTAAAATTCTTGGGGGCCTATAAATAAATTGAACTGAATTTTTAAATTCAGTGAGACTTCTGGGTTCAAAAAAAAAAAAAATCAAATTAGGATTTCTACAGCTATTCAGAAAAATGATCTGCAGTTTTAGGAATTTTTTCTCAGTAAGATTGAATTTCTCCAAAAACATTCTTCAGTCGCACAGAAAAGAAACACTGAATGGAACTTATCTCAACTTGCAATCTAACTGTTATAAGTTCCAGTATCTTCAAGACAGTTGAGAAGAGTATTTTCAAACATAATTTGTACATAGAGACAAAGAAATAAACTTGAACCTAATCAAAGAAACAGTTGAATGTACAGGGTGATTCATAAATTAGTGTCATGGTTTCAGTTGCATATAATCGGAAAATAGGAAACGACAAACTAAAAGTTTTATTACCTGTAGAATTGTTACATCATATTGCTAAACCACTTCGACATGCGCGCCTTTCGTGGCACGTAAAATATCCCAAGTGATGGTCAATTTCCCGCCAAGCTTTCACCAGCATTTGCTGTGTTATTGTTGCTATCACAGCACCAATTCTGGTCTTCAGGTCATCGAGGTCATTTGATGCTACACACTACCAGTCTTTTGAAACTGCTCTAATTAACGTCAAATAGCATTATAAGAAGGTGGAGCTCTGCCTTACTGTGTTCTGAAACAATGTTGTGTTGTGATAACTGACTTTGTTTCGAAGAACCAGAGCACGCACATTGCTTTTTCTTGAACAGTCTCCTTTTTGAAGTATGACGTCAATTCAGCAGGTACCATATTGCCACATAAAACTTTCTGTGGTGAACTTGTTTACGCTGTAGACAGTTTTATTTGGTCGGTTACCGTTTGACCTTGCCGGGCCACAGAAACCCCCAACACTATTATGAATCATGTTGTATATTATATGCAAAAAGGCTAAATTTAAACAAATGTGATAAATTTAAAGGGGGGGGATACAAATGGCATAATAAAACTAACCAGTTTCATCTCTTTTTACCTTAATGAAGATCTAGTGTATTAACTTTAATAGTAAACTGAAGTATTTAGTTAGATGTTTCTGATTATATGAAATGTTATGTAATTTAGAGCAGTTTTGTTACTAATCACAATATAAATTCCCACAAAAGCTTATTTACTGATACTGCATGGCATTGTAATAAACCTAGTTTTATTTAAACTGTATTTTTATTTTATATTCATGTTAAACAGTTTTACACAGTTATGAAACATGAGACATAGATGTGTTATGCATGCTCAGCCCTGGTTATATTGTCTGGGTATTGAAATACATACCTTATTATAAACTTGTAGTAGCATATTTCTTCAGCACACACAAAATACTCTTGGGTATGATCCCAATGGGGTTCTTGATCTTGAACATTTGTGAAGATTAATTAGTTAATTTCTTTATTGATATGAGTGAGGCTGTGAAGACTGAACAAAAACTCAATGGAAAACTTTGCAAATATTAAATAGTTGTATAAATTATACTATCTGTGCAATTTTAATCTTTCATACATTTGCCTTTTTTTGAAGAATTTTGAATATATCAGGCTTTGGGCTGTACATAAAATGACTCATGATTTGAATTTGTATTGCCATCTTGAAAGCCTAAATACACTGCTGGCCACCCAAAATGCAACACCAAGAAGGACACAAGATAGCAAAGCCAGATTTACTGGACACATAACAGATACAAAGATGAAACGATTGAGATTACAGGCCCGTGCGACTTGCGGAAAACGCAGTCATCAATAGTTCGTGTGGCCCCCATGGCTGGCAATAACGGCTGCTCCACGCCGCGGCATTGAACAAAAGAGGCTTTGAATGTGGGCTTGGGGTATGTCGGTCCAGGCTGCTTCCACATGTTGCCACATTTCATCGGGCGTAGCCGCGGGTGGTGCTTGCCGGGCCACTCTGTTGCCGAACAGTGACCAGACAAAGGAAACACTGAATGAAACTTTGATAGCGACATATCGGGAGAACAGGCGTGCCACGGCAGCATTGACACCTGGTGGGCCGTGAATAATTGTTGCACTATGCGTGCCACGTGCGGTTGTGCATTGTCCTGTTGAAACGTGGCCGCTGGCAGGTCCTGCTGGTAAGGGAGGACTACAGACTCCAAAACGTCGGAGATGTAGCGGTGGCTGTTGAATGTACTGGCGATGCATACCAGAGGGGTGCGGGTGTCATATCCAATTGCCCCCAAACCATAACGCCAGGCAACGGGCCGGTATGGCGATGCATAATGCAGGCGTCGTACAGTCTCTCGCCGCGACGTAGCGGTGGCTGTTGAGTGTACCGGCGATGCATACCAGAGGGTTGTGGGTGTCATATCCAATTGCCCCTCAAACCATAACGCCAGGCGACGAGCCGGTATGGCGTTGCATAATGCAGGCGTCATACAGTCTCTCGCCGCGGTGCCGCCACACGCGGATCTGACCGTTGTGGTGTTGCGGGCGGAAGCGGGATTCGTCAGAGGAGACAAGGTCTTGCCATTCCGTAGTCCAAGTGCGGCGTTCACTGGCCCACTGCCGCCACACTCGCCGGTGGTGTAACGTCAATGGTAATCAGAGCAATGGGCGCGGTGCGAGCCGTCAGTGCCGGTCCTCTTGTTCGGTGGTGTGCCGCTGCTGCAGCTATCACTCACGTCGGTCCGTCCGTTTCTCCTGCACCCACCGAATCCATACTCGCCTCACTGTAGCTGGATGTCGTCCCAACACGGGTGGCAGTGTCTCTGTATGATAAACTGCTGTCGCGATAAGCCACTATTCGTCCTTTGTCGAACTCCGAAACGTGCTAGAATGACCGCCGTATTCTGCGACAAGGCATCAGGAAGCTTTCCACGCGTAGGTCTGGCAGCAGAACACACTTCCACTACTTACACCCCATTTCTGTGCACCCTTCTTATAGTGCTTCTCGGTGGCATGCCGGACGCACATGATTTGCATGTGCCCTGCAATGCTAATCGTTTGCATGTCCTCTCGTGGGCGACGCATGCTGCGAATTTCAGGCCAATCGGATGCTTCCTTCTTGGTGTTGCATTTTGGGTGGCCAGCAGTGTATATATAATTGACAAAGTCTTGAAAAAAAAAAAAAAGAAATTAGAGGTGTGTGAAAAGTCCTTAATTTTTGTGGGGAATAAGCTGTATGAACCTTTCAACAGTGATGAGAAATAATTGTGCAAAATCGCACCATTGAAGTGCAGTGTATTGTATCTAGTACATTTTTAATGCAAAGCAAGCAGCAGCAACAAGTTTTTTTTTTTTTCTTTTAGAAATAAGTAAAATACTGTGCCTAAGTTTTAACAATTTTCACTGAAATATAGTAATTCTCTTCCTGTTACTAACAATTAGAATTGTTTGTAGTACTAATGTAGTGCTAACAATTCTGAATCATAGTTTGAGAATTTATGTTTTCCCCTGTAAATTTTAGAGTGGGAGGAGTGGGCTATATTTATTATGCTAGTACATTATTTCAATTTTCTTTTTTAGGTTTTTGTGGAGTTCAACTCTGTTATTGATTGTCAGAAAGCCCAGCAGCATCTCACTGGAAGGAAATTTGCAAACAGAGTTGTAGTGACATCGTATTTTGACCCTGATAAATATCATCGTCGTGAATTTTGAAAGTACATTCGCAAAGGCCCACATTTCATCAGAATTATGTTTCTCAATTCAAAACATAATTTCTTGACTCTGTTATACACTACAATGAATGAATATAAGTTCAGATCTTTGGTGTCATTAATCATTGAACAATTTTAGATTGTGCGTACATGTATTCCAATAAAAAAAAATTGCAGTTACAAAACTTGTGTTGGTTATTTGAGCATAGTAGATAATTATTGTGCTCTGAAATTTGCAAAAGGTTTCATATTTTGCTGATATACCTTGACCTTTTAGCTGCAGCCCTGTGATGGTTTTTGTAATTCTTATAAGATTTGTTTCTGTTTTAGCACGAGGGCTATCTGCTTCTGACATCAAATTATGATATAGAAATTGCAATGAGTTTATTATGTTTGAATTAATATGATTTTTACCAAAGTAATTTAAACTAGGAGAAGTAAGGTTGCATATAAGTTTGCCTGCAGTAAAAGAACTGTGAGCAAAGCTCTTGTTTTAAATTTTACATTTAATTGAGCCTAAAAAGATAAAAATCATGCCAAATCTTAATGCAAGCTTAGAGGTACCAATACTTCTTTCAACATAAAAAAATGCAGTTAATTACCGTATTTTAACTCAAAAATCAGATGGTCATACCTAATACAGGAATGTCTCCATGCTCTGTGAGAGAGTAAAGTCTACCGTTCCCTAGTGCACAGTAAGTTGTCATTGTGTTGTTGTCAGAAGTTCAGGAAACTGATAATGTATGGGCATATGGATGCACGCGAATTAAGATAAGGGTACACTGGTAAGTACAGGCATGTAGCTGAGCATTTTACTTTAAGTTCTAGGCTCACAGCAGAGTATGTCTACATTAAAAAAAAACTATATTTTGGTAGCATCAGGAGAATATCTATACAGCATGTTGATGTTCCATTTCGTGCTATGAGAAAGAATTATTGATAAGTGTTAAATCAATTATTCGTCTTTGTAAATTGTTGCTATCAAAAAGGAATTTGGTGTGCTGACCATACGATCTCCATAATTATTCCTATTCCAAAGAAACCTAAGGCAACAGAGTGTGAACAGTACAGAACCATATATTTAATTTCACGTGCATTGAAGATTCTGTTGAGGATTATTAAAGAGAGATTGGATTTTAAAGTGGAAGAGGCATTGGGAGAGTACCAGTTTGGATTTAGAAGAGGAAAGGATACTAGGGATGCATTTGGCACCCCTGAGATTCTTGGCTGAAAGAATGATCGACAGGGGGCGCTCCCTTTACATATGTTTCATTGATTATGAGAAGGCCTTTGACAGAGTGACTTGGACAAAACTTTTTCCGATCCTAGAGAGACTACATGGATGATAACAGTATCCAGCATATTTAAATTCTCTATGTAAATCAGGAAACATTGATTTCAATTCAAGAGAAAATGACTGATACAGTCCCAATGAATAAAGGTGTAAGACAGGTATGCTTGCTGTCACCTGGCCGTTTTGGTATTTATGCCGAAGTTATGATGGATCAGGCCTTCGGGAGTGTCAGTGAAGTAGTTTGGGTTAATGGAGAGAAAATTAAGTTTGCTGATGACCAGGCAATTGTTTCAGGATCAGCCAAATCATTACAGCGCATGATGTCAAAAATACACAAAAATGTGGATATCTGTGGAATGGTTTTGTGGCACAAGTACTCCAAGATACCAATACTAGGACATACTATGACTTGAAGAGAACGTCACAGAATAGAGAGGAATGGAGAGACAGAGTACATCTACTGAACAACCAGTCCTTGGACTGAGTAACCAAGAAGATACGTGTTCGCTAGTACGAAGTGATTTTCTTTGATGCCCTAGAGGATTGAACATCCACACATTGTGTTACTGTTGTGAAAATTTGTATGGAGCACTTTTCCTTCACTTCCTACAGCAAAAAAAGTTTGTAAGAAATTTATATAATCTTGTTCAGCTTAATGCCCTTTAATCTGTATTTCGCCATCCAGAAAAAGAACATACTATTTACTTGTATTTGTAAAAAAATTTAATCGTTGAATGCAGAACTCTTTGTTCAAATGTGCTATAATGTCAGAAACGTCAAAACAAATATTTGAAAACTACGCTTGGTGATCTCATAATGAAATTATGTGTATATTTTCAACTAGAGTTTCCTAGTGGGAGTCATTTGCTGAAAATTGATATCTGCACAACATCAGGGTGAGATGCTATCAGCATTTGCTCTTCTGTTATTAAATCCATTTCTCTTTATCAAGCTTGTGAAATGTGCAAGGAATTGAACTTTTTAACAAGGAAGAAAAATTCCATTGTCACATAGGGACATTTGTACACACTCTGGGGGACTTCTGGTAACTTTCGTGCAGCATTGGATTGATAATAGCTGCTGCTGATGATGACACGAACGTGTTTATATACCTTTCCGTTATCTCTCTCGCTCCTCATTTTATTTTATTTATTTTTTTTTTTTTTTGTTGTTTTAGCTCTCGGAGAAGTTGGGCCCTGAATCCTCCCTAAAAGTATTAAGTTCCTCCGCTCGTTTCTGTGCTTTACCGGGATTCAAGCCCAGACCCATCTTGAACGAATGGTCATAAGCCAGCGATTAAACCACTGCGCCACCAGGTTGGCAACTAAAGGTGAACCTACCAGTGGAGGACTGGTGATCCATAAACGGTCCTGGAAACTACATATTTTGTGCGGCACACTTTTGGAACAATTGTTGAGGTGTCCCCAAAGAGGTTAGAATAATACTTCTGGAGATGCCCAGAGTCTAACTGTGAAGACACAAGGTGTGGGAATTTGAGGTTTGTTTACATGATACCTATGTAATTTCAACTGTGTGTATTATGGAATTGCGTGGGGTTTTTTTTGCTGCAGAAACAGTGTAGATATCAAACAGGACTGAATTATATACTTCTTACACTAGTGAAGTTTTCCATTTTAACGTTATGTTTTGTTTAAAATTTGCTCTAACATTCGTGTATTTCAATTTAAAATAAAAATGGGAAGGAACCTCAAAATAATTAAGAATTTTATAAATCCAGCATTTTCCAGAGGTGCCAACCATTACGGATTGTCCGTAATTATTACGGTTTCGATTGTCAGATTACGGAATTGCGGACAGGTTGGAAGAATTACAAATTTCAGTGGTTTTTTTTTTTTTTTTTTTTTTTTTCAGAATCTCAATTTTATATCCTTTTTTGTTAACCCTCTGAGTGCGACGCGGCCGATTCGTCGACCTTCGATTTTGATCTGCGTATTTCCCGAATCGCCGCCCTGGTGGCGCAGTGGTCTCTGAGTGCGAAGCGGCCGATTCGTCGACCTTCGATTTTGATCTGCGTATTTCCCGAATCGCCGCCCCGGTGGCGCAGTGGTCTAAGGCGCTGGCCTCTGATCATTCGTCCGTAAGGGGTCAGGGTTCGAATCCCAGTCAGGCATGGATGTTGTGTTTGTCTTACGGCACTGGCTCTCTCCCTTCCCTGGAACCAGTGACCCTAAATTAGGGACGGGCGACTGCTTATAGCCCATTGAGTTGCTCACGGTGGTCGTTAAACCTCCAATAAAAAAAAATAAAAATTTCCCGAATCAGACTGCAGATATCGCTATCGATGATCATATCATTTTGAAATGGAATCTCCATGAATCACATCGTCAAACCGCGATATTATCGAAAGAATGGTAATGTGTCGTATCGTGAAAGAGTTTGCGCTTGCTATCAGCTTCCCGCGCACAAAATAGCAGCAACAAAATTTTGCCGTAGGTGAACCTTAATGTATCAATGACACAGTGAATTTAGAGTTTACCCCAGCTATTGGTAGCATATTTGATTAGATTGCATTTATTATTAAACAGCAGCTGCAATTGGCAAATGCGGACTCTGATATCTGTCCAAATGGATGAGGCTTAAATGTAGAAATCGAGAAAGGGTAACATAATGTATTAAAAACAGTGCTTTAATGAACAGAACTTTTGCTGTATATGTGCCCCCCCCCCAAGCTGTCAAAATGAAAAACAAACTTTGCTGTTTTAGCATAACTTGGTTTTCTTCTGCAGAAATAGTGTAGTACAAGTGCATATACATTTTTTATTCTTGAGTTAGCATAAGGTCTATCGGCCCAGTCCGCGCCTGAAACCAACCACAACTGAGCCGGTAGTCGACCTTGACTGTAGTCCACCATAGTGTTGAGCTTAAGGTGGTTCCACCTAAAATCTCTTCCTTATGTTTCCAATGGTAAAACTTCTATACATATTTTCTTCGCAATTAATGAATGTATTCTCAGAGATGAAAATTTGCACATCGATAAAACGAACTTCAAGTTACAGCATGGGATACCATGGAGGTAGAAATAAGAGGAGACTCTGTCTCCAACTCTTCCCATGCTAGCAAAGTGAAGCTGAGTTTATACGCTTCCTCGCGGAAAGTAGTACTGCCAGCTTTGGCGTGATTACCCTCAAGATGTAAAAGCAGACGATTTTCCGTAGGAAAGCATTAATGGGACCCTGTTCATTTTCTAAAGATTTTACATTGCCCTAAAGTATAAGCGAAATGGAATAGCAGTGGAATAGGTTTAATAAACTCTTGGGCTTATACAAAGGAAATTTTAGTACAAAAACTTAGATTTTCATGGAGGAAAAGAGATCTAAAAAAGCGTCTTCGTAACGACTGAGATGTATATGAACTGACGATTTAAAATGTGTTTAAATTAAACATAATTTTATAAAGCGTTTAAAATCTTTCTCTGTCTTAGGGGATTATCGTTAAAGTATTGTTATTAATAGAAATAGTAACGGTCAAACTTCAGATAATTTGTATTATGAGTGAATTTTTCAAAAGATCGCGCTTTAAAGGGAGGGAACACTTTTGCCCTGTTGTCAGGAAGAAAATTAAAGTAAACAACGACATTCCAGGTATGTTTTACTTGAAGAGCAATTGCAAGTGTTTTTAAGCAAATAAACATTAGGGGTTGATATTCTCATCGAACATTATTATTAAAAAAAAAGTTCATGAAATTTCTAGATTTTATTTACAAGCCTTTATAGAAAAAATGGGGAATCTGCGAGCTTGTTGAAAGAAATTTTAAAAAATCAGACTCAAAATATGACGTTATTGTACTTTCATTTTATTTTTTATAATTGCTTTTATAAGCACTTGACCGATTTTAGTTTCTTCTCATGGAGGTAGAAAATTCCTGCTGGTTTGGTTAGAACTGTGGTGGGCTTCAAAAGATATAAATATAAATAATTTTAAAACTACAAGGAATGCAATAGCCTTAACAGGAAGGGAACTTTTTTCAGGAAAGTGGTATCTTTTTAAAAGGGTGCAGTTTCAAAATGCAATTTATTAGTTTGTGGTTTTAGGATTTACTAGTCCTGCTTATTCTAAAGGAAATCTGAGTTGATAAAATGTCTTGGTAAAAACAGGTTTACAAAAGCAGCAGAAATAATTCCTACTGTAGAGATGATCTCTTTAAAAATAAATCCAACTGCATTCAAAATATTATACTTCTAATACGCATCACTATTAACAGAGGCACATTCATAATGTAATAAGTTAATAGCTTTTAAATAGTAAATGAAACAGACGTGTATATAATAAGGTTTTTTAATTTGGTTTTTGAAATATACGTTTACCATTTATGAGCATGGTTATATTTATTAAAGAATTCATTGAGGATAAATCCTGCAGTTTGTTGCTAGCACAACATATGTTCAAGAATAGAAAATTCTGATCACATAAGGTGTGGTTAATCAACACAACAAGGTGATTAATTTTAGCTCTAACAGCAGCCCATATGCTTAATGCACATTTAACCTACATTTTCTGGCCACAAAAATTAATGGATAACTAATCAGAAGTGCATGGGAAATATAGAAGTGCAAATTCTCTGCCATGAGATGCTAAATCATCTTTAGTTTATTGTTATCCATGTAACATCTCCAGTACCAAAATCTGATTTCCAAAAATTATGCTGACCTTTTAAGCTAGAACTTCTTACGACCACTATTTCATCTGATTAGTTTAGCAATAAAGTTTTCACTCAAGTAATTTATTTGTTTATCATAACTATACATTTTCATATATTGCAATTAATATCTTTATAATTTTATGCTGTTATATTTTTACTTCAGCTGAATTCAAGATTTTCCCCCATTTCTGTCATTAAAAAGCCTAGCTGTGAGCTGCATATCACACTCTTACGCACATTGCAAGCTGTAGAAAATATATCAGTTCTATCGTTTCCTAATGGGGATTCAATATACCTCTAGTTACACAAGTCAAAAGAGAATGTGCTAGTTAGAACATGAAGAAATATGAGTTGATGCCCACATACACATTAAACTTCTTGAATTCCTTTTTATATATGCAAGTAAAGAAAAGCTTACCCAATGGTATTTGTAGCTGGAACTTAGCTTACTGCTGCAATTCAAACCATTAAAGGCAAATGTTTGTATGGAAATTTATATGCACATCCAATACAAAACACTTATCTCAAATAGTTTAATCTCATCTTCAGTAACCTTCACTAGCAGCAGCAAAATGCTTTGCTTCACATACAATGGACGCCACACCAGGTATGAGTGTCTTTTCTCTTAAAAGGCTTAGTCCTTTAAGCGTCCTTTATTTTTTGTTTTCTTAGTTCTTTATTTTTTGTTTTCCCTTTAGGACTTCAGTCCCATTAGGACTGAAGTCCTAATGGGAAAACAAAAAATAAAGGTGGGGGATGCATGGATACACAACAAGAATACCAAAGAATATATATACAATACAGGAAGTCTGTAACAACTATCAAAATATTGGGTACAAGAGATTTACATTGATGTGCGAAACAGTACAGGCTAATTACACTGAGCTAATCAGAACATGAACTGTGAGCAAATAAACCATAAATATTAGAATGTTTCAGCTACCACAAATACCTCAGCTTTGAAGAAATTACAATATGCTGATAAAAATAGGGACAGATCATAAGCTCGATAGACAAAACACACATGCCACAACCACTGTGCAAGGAATGACCTTTTAGCTACATCTCACAGATTTTACCAAAAAAAAAAAAAAGTAAGATATGTTGTAAAGGAAGAAAATGTAACAAGAAGGACTTTAAATATCAACGGAGAACCAAAAGGGGAAAGTTTAATTAGAGCATTAATGCTATAATTAATATTAAAAAGAAAAAGCAGATTATTCATGAGACAGTTAAAATGCATGAAAACAATGTTTAATCTCAGAACATATACATGCATTACAGAATAGCAACTAAATCAGGTAAAGAAAACATTTGGTACCAGAAGTGAATGCAATATATGACTGATAGCTTATTTATGAATATCAAAGTAACTGATGATCCTAAAATGTTTATTGCTCTGTAAAATGAATAAGAGAACATGAAGTTTTAGAATACTAAAAATGTGCAGTGACAAGAAATGGGGTGGCCAAAGAGAATCAAATCTATTTTTGGAATGAACAGGAAATACAGGCAATTTAAAGATGTATGATTGCTGTGTTAATAAATATGTATTTCCATGTATTATGAGAATATTTCTTTAAAAATCAAAATGTGCATACATATGTTTATAGGGTCATAGCTTGAGAAGAGCCAGAAGTGCAAATCTTCACTGTAAGGTACTCATGTTCAGTCACTTTCAAATGTTTCCTTGTTCATTCGTCACTTCTATTCTTTTTTTCTTTTTTTTTTTAATCATTTAAATATCTATGCACCCTTTGTGTTTCAACTTTCACTTTCCTCATCTACTATGTTTAGTATCACCATCATTCTATGTTTCACATACAAAGTGGTTTTGTTGTGAATCAGGAGATATTAACAGTGATGTTTTGCATTGTCATATAATTCCAAGAAATGGTTAGTGCAGTGTCTCACATGCAAAAGTTACTGTTTTAATGTGCTCTGCTAATCCAGAGAATCTGTATTTGTACTGTGAAGTTCAGTTTTAAATAAAGGAGCTCCAGTTCTGTTAACTGATCTTGTAGCACACTATTAAAAACATCTTTTCTATTAGTTTAAAATGAGTATTTACTAGCAGTGGTCAAATCTGCAATTTGGTATACTGGTCAAGCCCTAAAACAGGAAAAAAGAAATAGATGAACTTTTGGTAAATGCAGCTAATTCCTAACCCCTATCGTTGTTGTTTATAGTGCAAAGTTTTTGGATATGAACACTGTCAGCCGCCTCGGGGCGCAGTGGTCTAAGCGATGGCCTCTGATCATTCGTCCGAAAGGGGTCCGGGTTCGAATCCCGGTGAGGCATGGATGTTGTGTTTGTCCTACGCCCTGGTTCTCTCCTTCCCTGGAACCAGTGACCCTAAATTAGGGACGGGCGACTGCTTATAGCCCATTGAGTTTCTCACGGTGGTCGTTAAACCTCCAATAAAAAAAATACAGTCATAATTATAGATGGGTTATTAATAATTCAAAGACGATTATCTTAATGTAGTTATATTGAACATCCTTTTAAACGTGGTTCAGTTATGAATACCCCTCTGATTACATAACCTACACTATTCCAGAAAAATTTGCTACAACTTTCGTAAACAGATCTGTATAACCCAACGAGATAGAAATACGTAGAGCGCTTACGTCGGGGAACGGGTGAAGCCACCGGAAACAAGTGGCAGCCATGTTTGATGAGGTACAGAACGATTTCCGTTCAGTGTTAAGCAAGGGAGTTTTCGTAATATATGGTTTGATGTTAAATAAGGATATAACTCAGAAATGTTGTTATAAACACCTAGGGGGTGAGACTAAAACTTTAACGTATCAAATAACGATTTTCATTGTTAGTTGATGGCAATAGTGTTTTTAAAAAAAAATGATATTTTAATGGATGCAGCTTGCTGTCGTTGAATAAAATCTCATGCCGTAATTTTTTGACATTTAACAAATTTTTTGGAGCAAATTTTCAGAGAAATATAAGTCAGCGGTAATAGAGTAAATGAAAAAAAAAAAAAAAGAAATACAAAAATAAAAAATACAGTTGCAGTCAATCCGCAATTTCGGTAAAAATTTTAGATATTCGTGGGTCATCACCATGAGAATGCTCAATCATCCCACAGCTTATCACTCCAAATACATAGACGCCAAATATTTTATGAGAGTTTTAAATGAAAAAAAAAGTTCGAAGAAAAACGGAAAACAAACAATGAGTTTACACAGCCAAGAGGTACCAATATTAAAATACTTTTACCAACTGCCCCTATCTTATGTAATCAGAAGAAAACTACTACTTACCTGGTTTTTATTTAATAAAAATTAAAAGTCCTTAGCACTGGGCATGTTTCTAATCTGTTTGTTAGTCTTGACATTCAACAACACAAATCTGTAAGCCTTATTCGTGGGTACGCAAGGCAATTGTGGTAACTTGACCATAATAAAAGTATCTCCCAGCACATACACTAAATACTTAACACAATATAATTCTCACTCTCTCTCTCTCTCTCTCTCTCTCTATGTATATATAAGACCCAGAAGAATACCCCATGGGAGATGAATGGATGAAATTCGAAATCATGCAGGAGTGACACGAAGGAGACAGGCTCAAGACAGACAGCTGTGGAAGAAACTTGGGGAAGCCTTCATCCAGCAGTGGGTTGATAATGGTTGATGTTATACATTTATCAGTAAAAAGAAGTAAAAAAGCACACTCATGTAGTAATTAGACTACGTCAACACTGCACCTTGCTGCAGGAATCAGACGTAGTAGAAATAAACATAGAATTAACCAGAAGTAACCCACTTTCATGGTTCTAAACAAAAATGACATGGAATAAAACAACTCAGGAACCCCAAACCACTCCTCAGGGAAAGACATCTGGAGCCCCGAAGTTAAATCATAGCTTAGGTGTTACCGAAAAAACCCCAGAAGATCCCATGGGAGATGGGTGGATGAAATTCGAAAGCATGTCGGAGTAACATGGAGGAGATGGGCTCAAGACATACGATTGCGGAAGAAACTTGGGGAGACCTTCATCCAGTACTGGATTGATAATGGTTGACAATGATGATAATGATATATATTTTGATTATATACAGTATACATATATTGTAATGATAATAGTTGTCAATGATGATGATATATACACCATTATCAATCCACTGCTGAATGAAGGTCTCCCCAAGTTTCTCTCCAAATGGTATTTACAGTTAGCAACACCAGTACCGAGTAGCTAAAAATAGTTTTATGTACTTTTCAACCTAAAAAGACATAATTTTTGGTATAAAAAAAAATCTTTCTACACATCCTACTTTTAATATCTGGGCAGGTAAATTTTCTGTGGGCATGTATTATTTTAGATATTATTCAAGCTCTGGGCTGAGTGACCAAAAAATTCAGATTATGGACTTTAATTTTTTTATGGGACAAATAATTGTATTTTTTTTTCGTTTCAGTATTAAATATTTAATATTTTTTATTTGCACTTTCATATTTTACTTTTTTTTTTTTTGAGAAGCCTAGCTTTTTGTTGTCCCAAAGCTGAAATTTTGTAGTTTTCACCTGATATTTGGACACATTTTGGCAGTTGTTAAGATGTACTGCACATAGTTTTTTTTTTGTTTCAATTTTAAGGGCACAACCTCTTATTAATATGAAGTGAGAAATTAACAACTACTGATTTGCATTCATGATGTGCAAAAAGTTTGGCGAGCAAATGTTTATGTTTTGTGTTGTTATTTTGTGGGTTCCTTCAGCAGTCTTGCTGGAAATACAAGTGCGTCTGATTTGTATTTTAGAGAAATACAGGCACAACTTGTTCAATTCAAAGAAAGATTGATTTACGTGAGTGATATTTGTTCAATACTAACCTCTCATATATATGGTTGATGCAAAAGGAATAACTGGCAATTTATACATGGACATACTGACTGTACATTCATCATGAATCAGAGGTCACATTCTTCAAAAAAAAAAAAAAAAAAAAACACCACCTATCACGCAAAAATCAAATGCAAGTAGTTATTACAAAATGTTGCTAGTCCCTTTCTTTTGTATAATTCCATAATTTTTTTCAATTGTCATTTCATAATCGTGTGTGCCAGTTTTCATAAATATTTTATGTTGTTTGCATTTTTGAGGTACCATTGTACTCCCTGTTTCCTATTTTCAGTTTTAAATCAATATTGCCTGTATTTTTGCTACCCAAAAACCACACACATTGACTAACACATTAACAAATAAAGAGTATTCTGTCAAGAAATTTTCAAGCTCCCCACTCTCACTCTGTTGAAGTAATCAGAGACAAATGCCTAGAACACAAGCTGGGTGACCCTGTGCTTTCAGATAAAATACTAGATTGTTTCCTGACAGGTGTCAGCAAGCAATAAATTTATATTACCAATCACAATTATTACTTCTGCAATTTAAGTAACCATAAATTGATTGCTTTACCAGTATTTGCTATCTAATGGGCATTAGCCATGGGTACATGATCTTTAACACATAAAAAGAAATTGCTGCTTCCTAAGATTCTGAAATATTTGTTGTCTTGTCAGACAAGTTGCATGTACACTGTACAGATTCTAGAATATATATGCAAATGCCATTTGCAAGACATCCTCAGTATATTGAAAAAAACAAAACATTTACATAGGTAGATTTTGTACCCCAAAAGCCTCAAAGTTGGTAACCCACAGTTAACCTCAGCTTCCCAGAGTAAACATCATTCAGTTTTCACATTGAGTACGACTGTTTACAAAATATAAGAAATAAAAAGTCTTAAGATAACACAGATATTGAAATGGCTTATCTGCTGGTTTAATCACCAGCTACACGGATTAGATGTTTTATTTTTTGTGTTTGATTAACTGAGCATTTACAGCTCAACCTTATTTTAAAATGCTTACTTGTGAAATGTAGTTTCACAATCCTTGTTCCTTTTATTCTTACAATCAAAAGCTGCGCAGTAATATGGCATTTTAAATATCAACAATGTGCTGATAATTGTGATTATTCACGAAACTGTAGCACTAAATTTGTAATGAAGCATAACACGATCGCCGAACAGCTGAAAGAACCGAGGTGACTCCTTGACACACGCAGAATTTGTACCTCATCAAAGATGGCGGGCTCTCCCCGCGTTGGCTTCTGCTGCCACGGCAGAGAACCAATCGCAGAAGCACTCTATGTATTTCTATCTCGTTGGTATAACCTACGTAAACCTAGCGACTTCTTTAATTTTGCTACAAATTTAGAACATTACATAATATGCTAAAAGCAAGTAAATCACAGCAAAATATATAGTTGTCATTCACAGTAAATTGCAATCGACGATTTAATCCCAAAGAACTTAATTAAACCTAGTAAGGCGCAGTGGTCTAAGCGATGGCCTCTGATCGTTCGTCCGAACGGGGTCCGGGTTCGAATCCCGGTGAGGCATGGATGTTGTGTTTGTCTTACGGCACTGGCTCTCTCCCTTCCCTGGAACCAGTGACCCTAAATTAGGGACGGGCGACTGCTTATAGCCCATTGAGTTGCTCACGGTGGTCGTTAAACCTCCAATCAAAAAAAAAAAAACCTAGTGAACGGAAAATAAAGTGATACTAACCAATGGAATGACATACCTGGTATTTTCTTTTTAAATTTATTTGCACAGCTGAATGCCACGCAGGATCCCACCATGGAAACTAAATATGAACAAGCTAAAGTATGTTAAACACAGAAAAAATCTACGCTGACAAACCAGTTTAACGAAAAATATGAGCTTCTAAAAATCACAAATTTTCAATGCTTTCCAATGGCAGACACGACCAAGAGGGTAACCAAGCGCGCGGAGGGGTATCATAGCAGTTAACAGATCGGCTTCAGAAATCTGCGGTAACAGCGTCTCCTATATTTCTTACCTCCATGAGAGAGATATGAAAAATCCAGTTTTCATTCGAAAGAATCATTGGAATGATTTCTAATTTTAGAATATACCGATAGATGGCGCGATATTCTCAGAGTCGGCGCCTACTTTTGACGAAATGAGATATTCATTCGACTTAATCTTACAATTTTCCAGATTTCTTCTTCTGGCCCGAAGTAAGCAATTCAAGCTGTAAATGAAAGATAAGCACGCCAGAAATGTTTCGATTATTTAAACCAAGGTAGAAGTAATCCCACGGGAGTAGATCCTCCAGCGAAAGATTATTCGAGTGAAAAAGCGGTAGGTTATGCGATCACACAAGTGATAGATCATTCGATAACACAAGCGATAGATCATTAGATCACAGGAAAAGTATTTCGAGAATATCTCTAATTTCTCTTGAGAAAAGCTATAGAATTCGATGTTTGATTTGTATTTTCTCGCTTTCGAACGCACTGGTCGGATCGAGACATGGTAGGAGCAATCGAGAGTTGTTGTTTTTTAATTCAAATTATTTTGCCGTAATCGTATGTTTGGAGAGATTACCGTAACCGAACAAATCTATTATGACCAACGAGATAGAAATACATAGAGTGCTTCTGTGATTGGTTCTCTGCTGTGGCAGCTGAAGCCAACGAGGGGAGAGCCCGCCATCTTTGATGAGGTACAAATTCTGCGTGTGTCAAGGAGTCACCTCGGTTCTTTCAGCTACTCGGCGATCGTGTTATGATTTGTGAATATTCACAATTATCAGCACATTTTGGATAATTATTTCAACAATAAAATGCCATTTACTCCGCTTTTGGAAGGTTAGCCTTACATTTCTCAAGTAAGCATTTTTATATAAGGTTGAGCTGTAAATGCTCAGTTAATCAAACGCAGAAAATAGGACATCTAATCCGTGTAGCTGGTGATTAAACCAGCAGATGAACCATTTCAATATCTGCGTTATCTTAAGACTTTTATTCTTTATATTTTGCAAACAGTCGTACTCAATGTGAACACTGAATCATGTTTATGGGAAGATGAGGTTAATTGTGAGTTACTTACTTTGAGGCTTTTTGGGAACAATTTTTACTTATGCTAGTGTTTTTTTTTTTTGTTTTTTTTTTACATATACTTGAGGATGTTTTGCAAATGGCATTTGTATATATATTCTAGAATCTGTACAGTGTACTTGCAACTTGTCTGCCAACACAACAAGTATTTCAAAATCTTAGGAACCAGCAATTTCTTTTTATGTGATAAAGATCATGTACCCATGGCTAATGCCCATTAGATAGCAAATACTGGTAAAGCAATCAATTTATGGTTACTTAAATTGCAGAAGTAATAATTCTGATTGGTAATATAAATTTATTGCTTGCTGACACCTGTCAAGAAACAATCTAGTATTTTATTCGAAAGCACAGGGTCACCCAGCTTGTGTTCTAGGCATTTGTCTCTGATTAGTGATTAATCTGTAGTATTACTGCAACAAAGTGAGAGCGGGCAGCTTGAAAATTTCTTGACAGAATACTCTTTATTTGTGAATGTGTTAGTACAATGTGTGTGGTTTTTGGGTAGCAAAAATACAGGCAATATTGATTTAAAACTGAAAATAGGAAACAGGGAGTACAATGGTACCTCAAAAATGCAAATAACATAAAATATTTATGAAAACTGGCACAAACGATTATGAAACGACAATTGAAAAGAAATTATGGAATAATACAAAAGAAAGGGACTAGCAACATTTTGTAATAACTACTTGCATTTGATTTTTGCGTGATAGGTGGTGTTTTTTTTTTTTTTTTTTTGAAGAATGTGACCTCTGATTCATGATGAATGTACAGTCAGTATTTCCATTTATAAATTGCCAGTTATTCCTTTTGCATCAACCATATATATGAAAGGTTAGTATTGAACAAATATCACTCACGTAAATCAATCTTTCTTTGAATTGAACAAGTTGTGCCTGTATTTCTCTAAAATACAAATCAGACGCACTTGTATTTCCAGCAAGACTGTTGAAGGAACCCACAAAATAACAACACAAAACATAAACATTTGCTCGCCAAACTTTTTGCACATCATGAATGCAAATCAGTGGTTGTTAATTTCTCACTTCATATTAATAAGAGGTTGTGCCCTTAAAATTGAAACAAAAAAAAAAAAAAAGAACTATGTGCAGTACATCTTAACAATTGCCAAAATGTGTACAAATATCAGGTGAAAACTATGAAATTTCAGCTTTGGGACAACAAAAAACTAGGCTTCTTAAAAAAAAAAAAGTAAGATATGAAAGTGCAAATAAAAAATATTAAATAATTAATACTGAAACAAAAAAAAATACAACAATTAAAGTCCATAATCTGAATTTTTGGTCACTCAGCCCAGAGCTTGAAAAATATCTAAAATAATACATGCCCAGAGAAAATTTACCTGCCCAGATATTAAAAGCAGGATGTGTAGAAAGATTTTTCTTTTGATACCAAAAATTATAAGTCTTTTTAGGTTGAAAAATTACATAAAACTATTTTTAGCTACTCGGTACTGGTGTTGCTAACTGTAAATAGCATTTGGAGCATCATATTGCCCCAATGTCTGTCTATAACTAGGTCACAGGGGAGTTACAGAAGTGATATATATATATCTGTAACTACAACATATATTAGGTCACCAAGTTTATTTAAACTGCACTTAAGAATAATAAATTTCAATTCTTTTTCTTACGGATAAACCTTGGAAGATAGTTAAATAATACATAGCAAATAAACATATGTAGATACATAAATAAAATAATTTTCATCAAAAAAAGGGTTAGCCTATTAATGCTGTTAAAATACATCAAAAAGTAAACTGATAGAATAAAAAATACAGGAAAAAGGTAAGTAATGTTTATACGTAATGTTTTATATATATATAGAGAGAGAGAAAGAGAGGGTGGGCGACATCATAACCAGGTGTATATATATATATATCATCATCATCATCATTGTCAACCATTATCAATCCACTGCTGGACGAAGGTCTCCCCAAGTTTCCTCCACAACGGTCTGTCTTGTGCCAGTCTCCTCCATGTCACCCCTGCATACTTTCGAATTTCATCCACCCATCTCCCATGTGGCCTTCTTTCTGGGTCTTTTCCTGTCCCTTGGAATCCAATCTAAAATTTCGGCTGTCCATCGATGATCTGTCCTTCTGGCAGTATGTCCAGCCCATTGCCATTTCAGGGATTTAACTCTGATCATGATGTCTTCCACTCTTGTCATTTTTCGGATCCACGAGTTCCTCTTCTTATCTCTCCTGGTTACACCAAGCATGCACCTCTCCATGCTGCTTTGAGTTGTCTGCAGCCTTTGTATGTCTCTTTTAGTTAAGGTCCACGTCTCTGCACCATACGTAAGCACTGGAAGGATGCATTGATCAAACACTTTTCTTTTAAGACATAATGGCATATTGCTCTTGAAAATTATGCTGTTTCTTCCAAAAGCTCTCCAGGCAAGTTTTGTACGCCGATTAATTTCTTCATCAATGTGACCCTCACTTGATATCTGCTGTCCAAGATAAACGTACGTGTCGTTGTTATCTCCAGCTTTTCTCCATCAATCGATAAATCTTCATTTCTTGTAAAAGCATTGAACATCACTTTTGTCTTCTGAAAGTTCATTTTTAATCCCACTTCTTTACTCTTGTCAGCAAGTTCCTGGATCATACTCTGCAGCTCTGATGGGGTAGTTGCAAAAATGACTACGTCATCAGCAAAACGAAGGTGGGTTAGATAATCTCCATTAATCTTTATCCCCTTGTTTTCCCAGCTCAGCGACTGAAAAACACCCTCCAATGTGGCATTAAAGAGCTTCGGAGATATGGTGTCACCTTGTCTCACTCCCTTTCCAATTTTTACATGTGTTGTATTTTCAAACAGCCTAATCTTTGCACTTGCATTTTCATAGATGTTATTAATAATATTAATGTATGCATCTTCAATACCGCAGGTTTTCAGAGCCATTGTAACTGCTGATGGTTTCACCGAATCAAAGGCTTTTTCATAATCGATAAAAGCCATGCACAATGGAAGTTCATATTCCCTCGCTCTTTCAATTAGTTCTCTCAGCACGTGGATATGATCTATTGTGCTGTAGCCACTCCTGAATCCAGCTTGTTCTCTCGGTTGAGCCATGTCCAGTGTTACCTTCAAGCGGTAAGAAAGAACTTTAGTGAAGATTTTATAAACTACTGATAGGAGGCTGATAGGTCTGTAGTTTCCGAGATCCTCAATGTCACCTTTCTTATGTAGCAGGATCATTGTTGCGGTGTTCCAATCCTCAGGAATCTTTCCTTCATTAAGGCATCGAGTGAAAATTTGGGCGAGTACTGTTTCGATTTCTCCACTTGCTTCTTGTATGATGTCTACAGTAATTCCATCTTCTCCTGGAACTTTTCCTCGCTTCATGTTCTTGATTGCATGTGCAACTTCTGCTGGAAGGACTGGAGGAACTCTGGTACTGGTATCTTTCATGATGTCTGGAGTGCATATATCATCCCTTTCATATAATTTGGAGTAGAAATCTTTCACTCTTGTCAAAATTTCGCCTCTATTTCTTGTTACAGAACCATCTTCTTTTCTCAGTGCCATAATCTGTTTTCTTCCCTTACTGAGATGTCCCTTTGCTATCTTTAGGCTTTGGTTGTTTTCAATTGCTTTCCTTACTAGTTCACAGTTGAATTTCCTTACGTCTTCAGTGATACTTTTTCTTACTGTCTTGCATAGCTCTATATATTCCACTTTGGAAGTCACATCTTCTTTAGTTGTCCTCATCTCTCTTCTTTTTTGCATCAACATTTTGGTTTTTCCTGATAATTTGTTCACATGCAACTTGTTCTTAGACCCAGCTAATTTTACTGCTGTTTCCATAAGAGCTTTGGTTACTTTTCTGTTAACTTCAGAGATGTCCACTTCTTCTGATGTTAGGCCTTCTAAAGCAGAGAACCTGTTCTTCAGTTCTAACTTGAAGGTGTTATGGTGTTTTTTAAGGTTGGTTATGTCAATAGATTTTGTTTGTCTTATGAGCTTGCCACGTTCAAGTTTAGTGTCGAGTGCATCTTACATCTCACCAATCTATGGTCACTACCTGTGTTGAACTTGTTCAGCACACTGCAGTCTTCTATGACAAATTTTTTGTTACACATAATAAAATCAATTTCACTTGTCGTCCCATTTGGATGTCTCCATGTCCATTTCCTGTGTGGCTTTTTCTTGAAGAAGGAGTTCAAGATGAAAAACCCTTCTGCCTCTGCAAACTCAGCGAGAGTATTTCCACGCTGGTTTCTGTTGCCATGACCGAATTTACCTACTGAAGTTTCATTCTGTTGCCGTTGCCCTATTTTTGCATTGAAATCTCCCATAATTATTTTCAAGTGCTGCTTACCTTTATTATTTAGATGACAAATTTCCTCATAAAATTCTTCAATTTCTTCTTCAGGATGACTTGTGGTGGGTGCATAAGTTTGAATAATCTGAGCCTGGTATCTTTTCGAGAGTTGGATAACAAGTCGTGCAGCTCTGTCGGAGGAACTTTCAACTTCTACAACTTTATCCTTCAGTTTCTTGTTTATTATAAATCCAACACCACTAGTTCTGCCAGTATCTGTCCCACGATAGTAGAAGAGATGTCCACTTTTCAGTTCGATGAGATCTCCTTTTCTCCTTACCTCACTTAGCCCCACGATGTCCCACTTGATCCTTTGTAGTTCCTCTTCCAATTCAAGAAGCCTTGAATCAGAAGATAGGGAGCGTCCATTGTAAGTAGCCAAGGTTAGCATCAGATGGCAGCCTAGTCCGGTCCTCTCCGGGGATTCTTAGCACCCTCTGCCTTCATGTCGCACTGGCCGCTGCCTTGGCCAGGTACATTCCAGCCGCCGGAGACTGAGGGCCAAGATTTAAGTTGTGGAATCATTTTGGAGGGGTTTGGCCATAACTCACCACGCTGGCCAAGCGGGTTGGCGAGTGTGGGATAGAATTTCCTCTAATCCCGATGGTATAGTTATACCGCTATGGGCGGTCGTCAGAGCCCCTTTAGTGGGAACAGGATGCACCAAAAAAAAGAAAAGTAGGATGTGTAGAAAGATTTTTCTTTTGATACCAAAAAAAGACATGCAAAGAATGCAGACAACTCAAAGAATATATATATACAGAGAGAGAGAGAGAGAGAGAGAGAGAGAGAGAGAGTGAAACCACTGAAATGGCAATGGGCTGGACATGTTGCCAGAAAAACAGACCACCGATGGACGACTGGAATTTTGAACTGGATTTCGAGGGACAGAAGACTCATAGGAGATGGAATTCGAAACCATGCCGGAGTAATATGGATGAGACAGGCTCAAGACACACAATTGTGGAAGAAACTTGGGGAGACCTTCATTCAGCAGTGGATTGATAATGGTATATATATCATCATCATTGACAACTATTATCCTTACAATATATGTATACTGTATATAATCAATATATATATATATATATCATTATCATCATTGTCAACCATTATCAATCCACTACTGGATGAGGGTCTCCACAAGTTTCTTCCGCAACTGTATGTCTTGAGCCTATCTCCTCCATGTTACTCCGACATGCTTTCGAATTTCAGCCACCCATCTCCCATGGGGTCTTCTGGGGTTTTTTTGTAACACTTAAGCTATGATTTAACTTTGGGGCTCCAGATGTCTTTCCCTAAAGAGTGGTTTGGGGTTCCTGAGTTGTTTTATTCTATGTCATTTTTGTCTAGAACCATGAAAGTGGGTTACTTCTGGTTAATTCTATGTTTATTTCTACTACGTCTAATTCCTGCAGCAAGGTGCAGCGTTGATGTGGTCTAATTACTACATGAGTGTGCTTTACTTCTTTTTACTGATATATGTATAACATCAACCATTATCAATCCACTGCTGGATGAAGGCCTCCCCAAGTTTCGTCCACAGTTGTCTGTCTTGAGCCTATCTCCTCCGTGTCACTCCTGCATGATTTCGAATTTCATCCATTCATCTCCCATGGGGTCATCTTCTGGGTCTTATATATACATAGAGAGAGAGAGAGAGAATTATATTGTGTGAAGTATTTAGTGTATGTGCTGGAAGATACCTTTATTATGGTCAAGTTACCACAATTGCCTTGCCTACCCACGAATAAGGCTTACAGATCTGTGTTGTCGAATGTTAAGGCTAACAAACAGATTAGAAACATGCCCAGTGCTAAGGACTTTTAATTTTTATTAAATAAAAACCAGGTAAGTAGTAGTTTTCTTCTGATTATATAAGATAGGGGCAGTTGGTAAAAGTATTTTAATATTGGTACCTCTTGGCTGTGTAAACTCATTATTTGTTTTCCGTTTTTCTTCGAACTTTTTTTTTCATTTAAAACTCTCATAAAATATTTGGCGTCTATGTATTTGGAGTGATAAGCTGTGGGATGATTCAGCATTCTCATGGTGATGACCCACGAATATCTAAGATTTTTACCGAAATTGCGGATTGACTGCAACTGTATTTTTTTATTTATTTATTTTTTCATTTACTCTATTACCGCTGACTTATATTTCACTGAAAATTGGTTCCAAAAAATTTGTGAAATGTCAAAAAATTACGGCATGAGATTTTATTTAACGAGAGCATGCTGCATCCATTAAAATATCATTTTCTTTTTAAAACACTATTGCCGCCAACTAACAATGAAAAACGTTATTTGATACGTTAAAGTTTTAGTCTCATCCCCTAGATGTTTATAACAACATTTCTGAGTTATATCCTTATTTAACATCAGACCATATATTACGAAAACTCCCTTTCTTAACACTGAACGGAAATCGTTCTGTACCTCATCAAACATGGCTGCCACTTGTTTCCGGTGGCTTCACCCGTTCCCCGACGTAAGCACTCTACGTACTTCTATCTCGTTGATTATGACCATCACAAGTCCGCAGTTCAGAAATATTTCGCAGCGGAAGGAATGTAGGAACCAAAGAGATAGAAGTATGTAGATCAAGGAGGTTATATTACTGGGGACACCACTAGCTTTGCCACCATACGTCACAGCTAATCTGTGGTGTGACGTCACAAGCAGGCAAAAACGCACTAAATTATTCCTTTGATAAAACAGTAAGCTTGTGTATCATTGGTAAAAAAGATTATTGAATTACTAATTTTATCTGTTTATGCGCTTAGAAGCTTAGGTTCCATTGGTTTCAAAGCAGCTTCTTTTCTGCGGCTGCGTCGTGCCTGTTCATGACGTCATTTGCAGTACGGACGGTGACTTATGGCGGCCAATGAGGTTGTAGCAGACACGTGACTTTAGCATGGCAACGAGCCTTAGTAACGTAAGTGTAGGACAACCAGTCCCTGTTGAAATGATGGCGTCCTACTTTGAAAGTTTAACTTCCGAGTACAAAATGCGGTATTTCGAAAAAAATTAAGAGATTGAAGGAAAATATCTGCATGTGACGTATCTTTGAAGGTGACACGAACAGTTTTCCGCCGCCCCGGTGGCGCAGTGGTCTAAGGCGCTGGCCTCTGATCATTCGTCCGTCTGGGGTCCGGGTTCGAATCCCGGTGAGGCATGGATGTTGTGTTTGTCTTATGGCACTGGCTCTCTCCCTTCCCTGGAACCAGTGACCCTAAATTAAGGACGGGCGACTGCTTATAGCCCATTGAGTTGCTCACGGTGGTCGTTAAACCTCCAATCAAAAAAAAAAAAAAAAAAAGTTTTCCAAAAGTACAAATAGTAAATATTTTCTATTACTTTGTTTTGGTCGAACCGCCTTTACCATAAACAGCTCGAGGCATATAAAATTCTTGAAGCAAATAACATTTTACTATCGTGGATATTCTTTTACATGGTAATTTAGTGCGATCACTAATTAGTGAGTAATTAGGAACTCTTCAATAAAAAGTGTTTCTCTTAGTTCTGGGAAACGTTTTCCAAGACTTAGAAAAATTTATAGCAAGATCTGTTTTTCCACGTAAAATTGTGGTGAAAAAAAAAACAATAATTTTGATTTGCGCCCTACGTTATTTATCCGCAAATAAATTTAGCAGCATAATCTCAGTCTGTAAACAGACCTAGACACAAAAAAAAATTCATTTGGAAATAATTTTATCCATTATTTGCATTTTTCCACAGAAATGTACTTCAGCTCCAGTTAACAATTCAAGTTACTAAAAATAAAATCAACGGTGGTTTGGGGAGGATATATATAGAACGAAATATTAAAGTAGAAAACAAAATTCTCCCAACACTGAGAGCCAAATAATCTTAAAAGTGAAAATACTAAGTGAAAAGCCGAAAATTCTCAAAAAAGTGGGTCACGCTCTCCTAAAAAATCCAGAACAGCCGAAGAAATTTGATTCTGACTAACAGTCAGATTGGCTAACAAATTAACTTTCAGCTCTATAAAAAGTTTCAACACCTCCTTGATCATCCAGGAACCTTCTGAATAGAAATCCCTGAAGGTGAAAAACCCAAACGCACAGAAGTGCAGATTGGATACCGAAACGTTGATTTAGGAATTTTTTTTGACTAAGAGACAAACTCTGAGGGGTGTTCTATCACAAAGTAGTCAGTAGCAATAAAACTTACGCAAAACAAAAGCCAACACCTTCAAATTCAACTTGAAAACTTCGAATCAACAAGTGAAACGACTGGCCCAATAAGTACAAGCACTGCACGCCGACAGCATTTGAACAAGTAAAAGATAGGTTCCCAGCAAGGAGGTTATATTACTGGAGACACCACTGGCTCTGCCGCCATAGGTCACAGCTAATCTGTGATGTGACGTCACAAGCAGGCAAAAACGAACTAAATTATACCGTTGATGAAACAGCAAGCTTGTGTATCATTGATAAAGATTATTGAATTACTCATTTTATCTGTTTATACGCTTAGAAGCTTTTGTTCCATTGGTTACCAAGCAGCTTCTCTTCTGCGGCTGCGTCGTGCCTGCTCATAATGTCATTTGCAGCACAGACAGTGACTTATGGCGGCCAATATACTGCGTGGATAGGAGTGGTGTCTCCAGTAATATAACCTCCTTGGTTCCCAGACTTACCAGAAATCAGACTTATAAATAAAACTAACCTTTAAAAGATTTTTTACCTTTGAAGAGTCTAACTCTTCAATATTTTTATTAACATTGATCACTAATGATCGCATTTTACACAATAACTGCAGGACAGCCAGCTGTGTTTGTCCTTCAGGAACTTGCAAGGAGTGTTGCTATTTAACTGAAACTTCTCGATGACGTCACGTGATACATCCTCATACTGCGTGGATAGACTAGCGTCTCGCGACAGCGATATCCACATGTATCGAGTTATCTCATTGGCAGCTATAAAACCGGCACCCACCAATTGGCGACCGGCACTGAAACAGCACTGTACTTCGTATACGTCGTCGAAGTCGTGACACAGGTTGTTTACATCTTAGTTAACATTAGTTTCTTCATTGGCGGCTGTCGGCACAAATCGAACAATTTAACCTGTTTGCAGTATACATCCAAATATAAAAACGGCTATTCTTCCACAAACGGGAGCATTCCTCATTTCGCCGCCCCGGTGGCGCAGTGGTCTAAGGCGCTGGCCTATGATCATTCGTCCGTAAGGGGTCCGGGTTCGAATCCCGGTGAGGCATGGATGTTGTGTTTGTCTTACGGCACTGGCTCTCTCCCTTCCCTAGAACCAGTGATCCTAAATTAGGGACGGGCGACTGCCCATTGAGTTGCTCACGGTGGTCGTTAAACCTCCAATCAAAAAAAAAAAAAAAAAAAAAATTCCTCATTTCTCACAGCTAAGACAGCGGAACGCTAGAACAGCTCCGCGAGCAATCTACTGTTTTCGATCTGGCAATGCAACTGTTGTTGTTTACATTCGAATGCAAACATTATGGGTGCATTCTGTTCTTATTTTTTATTCATCATGATGACTAACGTTGGTTTCATCAAAAAAAAAAAAAAAAATTCGTGTACTAAATGAAAACTATCACTGAGATGTTGAAAAAGAACTAAAAAAAAAAAAAGAAAGATCTTACCGCTATATACGTTGGGAGTCTGATAAGAAATTATACTTTCGTATTTTTTTTTATTAGAGGTTTAACGACCACCGTGAGCAACTCAATGGGCTATAAGCAGTCGCCCGTCCCTAATGTAGGGTCACTGGTTCCAGGGAAGGGAGAGAGCCAGTGCCGTAAGGCAAACACAACATCCATGCCTCACCGGGATTCGAACCCGGACCCCGTTCGGACGAATGATCAGAGGCCATCGCTTAGACCACTGCGCCACCGGGGCGGCACTTTAGTATTTACAGTAAGTATTTTAATTCGTACTGAGAAATATATAGCAAAAGACAATTAAAGAAGAAAAGCATCGATATTTATTGCCATTCGTGATTCCTTATTATTTCAAGGGTGGGTAGCGAACCTTTCACACCATGATATGCATGTTTTTCTATCTCGTACGACATCGTTAACGAGACTATACAAATTCCATTGAGGCATTATAAAATACAACAGACCAATTCAACGACAACTTCATGGAATTTTAATACTATCGAAGAGTAATATGGACGGACAATTTAATATTTACTGAACGTTGCCAGATCGAAAAGAGTAGATTGCTCGCGGAGCTGTTCTAGCGTTCCACTCTAAACAACAAGTGCCGTTTCAGTGCTGGTCGCCAATTGGTGGGTGCCGGTTTTATTGCTGCCAATGAGATAACTCGATACATGTGGATATCGCTGTCGCGAGACGCTAGTATGTTTGATGAGGTACAATTTCAGTGTGTCAAGGAGTCACCTCAGTTCTTTCAGCTGTTCGGCGATCGTGTTATGTTTCATTACAGATTTAAAGCTACAGTTTTGTAAATATTCTCATGTATCAGACTGTTTTGGATAAGTTAATCAAACACAAGAAATAAAATATCTAATCTGTTTAGTTGGTGATAAAAGCAGGAGATAAACCTTTTAATATCTGTGTTATTTCAACACTTTTTATTCCTTATATTTTGTAAACAGAGTCGTACTCAGCTCGGACACTGAATTATGATTACTACTTACTATGGGGAGCTGAGGTTAACTGCATGGATTATCAACTTGGAGATTTTTTCGGGAACAATTTTTACTTATGTAAGTGTTTTTTTTAACATATGCTGAGCATCAGTGGCGTGCGGTGGTATTTCACCATAGGCAAGCAATGTGATTTAATAATAATGTAATATTATATGTATGCTCAATTTGTTACTGTTCTTTTTATCTATGTGTGGGTGTGAGGGAACGGGGGGGTGCCCGGATATCCTGTTCAACCGGTTGTAAAAGCATTTAAAATTATTTTAATGTGTGTGACAAAGAAATTATTACTAAACTTTTCTAGGAAGAAAAAATATTTACCCATCCATTGCCCACCCTGTTTTCGAAGTCTAAGGCCGTCCCTGGTTTATCCCCTACCACTGAATATGTTCAGTTTTTATCGAAAAAATAAAAATATTTAGTTAGGAGTACCTGATTAAAGTTTCCTGGCTTAAGAGGTTTCTAAGTAGAAAATGACGATTAAAAAATCACAAATCGCGTACAACAAAACAAGCTTGGAGTGCGAATTTCTTACTGTTGAACCAGGTACCTTTTAATCAACAATTTTCAATGTTGCTACGAAAACTGAACATATCAACAAAAATGAAAAAAAAAATTAGAATTATCGTCAACAAAAACTATATTTATTTAGAAGACGAAATGAAAATTGAAGGTGTCCTATGGTTCTGGTGAAAGTATACATTGACAACGAAGTAGATTAGGGCTAATCTTAACTATTAGCAAACATTTCAAAAAACACAAATATCTTTCTAAGAGCACGATTACTGAAAAATATAATTCACCTCTTTTAGAGAAAATTACACAATTCTTTTATATGTTACATTTTGCTAAATGTCTTGTGAGATGAAATCATTCAATCGCATATTCATTACAAGTAGTTCCCATTTTTATTACATTTCCTTTGTAGTATACAAAAACGCTGGAAATACATTTTCTATATTTTTGTTCAATAGATAGCTGGCAAAATGCATACACGTATAAAAACATATTCACAGGGGGGAAAATGTAGCAAAAGTTCTTATGTCAAGTTTTATAATTTTCTTACTTGTATATGAGTTCCAATCTTTTTCCTTTTAGGGCAAATGAGTTAATAATGTGATCATAGAAATAACATTCCTTTTTAAGTTTAACTAGAAGATGCTTTTTGATAGATGACAAGGATAAATTTGACATTCTGTCCTGTCCTTGAGCGTTTCTGAGATACGTTTTTATGCTCTTTAGGAATGAACAAAATATTTTCGGCAGAAGAACTTCTTGCTGGAATGATAATTATGAGCTTGCAAAATTTGGTTAGTTCCGACATAGCTTTGTCTACCTCATTTGATTTTTAAAAAATCAAAATTTCAGTGACGTATTTACCACTGAAGTCATCTGTTGAATGTAACACTTTTAGTTCGGATCGCAGATGAGCAAAATCGAAGTACTTGGTGTAATTTTTCTTTAAATTTTCAAAGAAACTCTCTGGAAAGCAATTTTTAAATTCCACTCGTTCATCAGGAGCAATTCTAGAAATTTCATGTTCTGCAAGTCTAAAAGTTTTGAAGTCATTTGGCTCATTATATAGTCCAATATTTCGCAATAGAGCCGTTGGTAATTTGTTTAGGGAACTCCGTAAGCATCTGCGCACATCTCGAACTCGTTTCTTTTCTCTGATACTGCTTTCTGAAACTCGGCTACTGTTTTCATACAATACGTGATATCCAAGTTCTTTTGTCTGTAATTAGCAATCTCAGCGGTCCGCTCTCCCTCTAGCGGCAAAAGGAAGAATTACTGTAGTACGGGTAACGTTTTTGGCTCAATGCTTGGCGGTTGGTAGATCACTCATTACGTTCAGTTGTCGTAGTTTGGTGTATTTTTGCATTCATTCTGGAATTAGAGAATTGTATAATGGAGAATTCCGTGAAGAAGAACAAATCATATTGTTGTGTCCCGCAATGTCGTTCCCAAGGTTTCGGCTATGTTTTTCACAAGTTAGTATAGACGTTTGTGCCTTGCGTTTGAAATCCTTCCAGTGAAATGCTACTAACCAAGTAACGTCTTTGAATGAATAATAAACAAGGCAGCATGTTTTATTGCAAAGTAGTAATTAAAAAATCCGCATTTCTACATAATCTTGAAAACAAATAATTGCTGTTATCCATATAAATTTAAACTTCATTATGGAACAAGATTTGCAATATTCTGTCAACAGTCATCTGTTCAAAAACGCAGAATCCAATGATGATCAACAATTACCAATTCACAAACACTTTTAGGAATAGAATGTTCAAAAATTACAAATGTTATTGTTGACAGTATTGAAAATGGGTCCTGGGAAACGTCAAGTGAAACGAAATGTCAGCTTTTATTAGTAATCCGGATTAGAACACCCCTGTCGGTATTACTATATCACTTGCCTGAAAATGTAAAAATAAAAATTACCTGTGACAGTAAAGCATTACTGCTACACAGTGCTTACACGTTCCACTTCTGCCCGCTTTACAAGAGCACTCAAATGACTTTATAGAAATTTCACTGTTACTTGTATCTAAAACACCGTTGATGGAGTGAGGCGACGACGTTATTGTCGTGGACTGAATGCAGTGCGAAACTATTAGAATTTCTCTTCCATCTTCCTTCTTAATTCCACAAGAAATTATATGGCCTACATTAACAATCACTTCCTCTTCCTTAATGCATCTTGAATTTTTGGAAGCGTCCACAAATTTCATTATTTCAAGGATTGAAAGCGACAAACCAGCCATTCTAACATTCGACTTTATGGAAACACGTGCGACGTTACCCGTACTAGAGAAGTTTGTTTACGTTTGCGCAGCGCCCCCTATAGTTCGTTGAGGTTCCCAATATTTCAAATAACGTATGGCTCAAAGGAAAGATATCAGAGAAGAGACACAGCAGGAAGCGGAAATCGAATTCACCCAAACACTGAAAACCCATTGGCTGTAACAATAGTATCAGAATCCCAGTGTTCAGAATTTTCAAGAATATTTGTGAACAATACTCTTGTACTTTTTAGATGCTCATACACAGTTCCTACCAAGCGATTTTTTTTTTATTGGAGGTTTAACGACCACCGTGAGCAACTCAATGGGCTATAAGCAGTCGCCCGTCCCTAATTTAGGGTCACTGGTTCCAGGGAAGGGAGAGAGCCAGTGCCGTAAGACAAACACAACATCCATGCCTGACCGGGATTCGAACCCGGACCCCTTACGGACGAATGATCAGAGGCCAGCGCCTTAGACCACTGTGCCACCGGGGCGGCCCAAGCGATTTTGAAAATTTCATCGAGTAGGAGTTGCATTGGGTAATCTTCTTTTCACTTCCGCATCCAATGTATGAAATCTTTTCGTCGACTTTGAAAAGAAAGAAGCCCGTCCACTCAGTGTTGCGAAGAAAATTATGGATTCTTTTATACTGTTAAGTGCTTGTGAGAGGACCAGATTTAATCTGTGAGCATAGCAATGCACAAAAATAGCTTCATGGCGGTTTTCTTTTACACGAGCTTGAAGTCCTGAATGTTCTCCAGCCATCACGATAGCTCCATCGTATGTCTGAGCTATTAATTTTTGGAGCACTCAAACCTTTATAAAAAGCTTTGGACGTGCTCTGCCAGAGAATTAGCTGAACGATCATCACTCACATCAATAGGACCAATGAATGTCTCTTCGGGAGTCCCGTCATTAGTCACATAGCGAAACACTGTAGACAGCTGAGACCTGCAACTCACATCAGTTCTTTCATTCAAAATAAAACGAAAGGAGCTTCTTCAATTTCTTTATTTATTTCTGCAATCATTACTTCTCCTATTGATTCAATCAAATCATTTTGTGCATGATTTGACATCCCTGAAAAGACGGACAAACTGTCTAAATGATTTTTAAGCTTTTCGTCATAAGAAACCAATTAAATTTGTCAATTCAACATAATTCCCAGGATTAACAGACTCCATGGATTCATCATGCCCCCTAAAGGCCAATTCCTGCTTGCCAAGGAAACACGTAACGTCAATTAAGCGCCTTAAAACATCTCTAATTTTTTAACGAGTTCATTATGTCGAGAAACGTCCGTTTTTATTTGCTCGTCTATTTGAAACTTAAAATCCTTGTTTTTCCAAAAAGTTTTTAATTTTATCCCTGACGAAATGTGTATCGCCGAACACTCGTACCGTTTGGATGAATTGTGAAAGTTATTGAAGTCTCCAAAACTACCGTTTTTCCATACACTTTTTCTGTCTACTGGAAATAATGTGCCGCCCCGGTGGCGCAGTGGTCTAAGCGATGGCCTCTGATCATTCGTCCGAAAGGGGTTCGAATCCCGGTGAGACATGGATGTTGTGTTTGTCTTACGGCACTGGCTCTCTCATTCCCTGGAACCAGTGACCCTAAATTAGGGACGGGCGACTGCTTATAGCCCATTGAGTTGCTCACGGTGGTCGTTAAACCTCCAATAAAAAAATATAATAATAATGTGTACGGCCAACAATATAATTTTTGGTCACTTTTGCAAGCTGTTAACCACTTTGTTTTTTCGTATTCTTCCCGATGGAAGTGGCGAAAACATATTTTAGCCTTCGTTTGGAGAGTTTCTAAAGAAGGTTTTGGTCTCTCAGCATTTATATTATCCTTTTTCTCTTGAAAACACCTTTGGCTGAGAGGCTTATCTCTTAAAAAATAAAAAACAACACAACCTGAAACACACTTTTATGCCGCCCCGGTGGTGCAGTGGTCTAAGCGATGGCCTCTGATCATTCGCCCGGAAGGGGTCCGGGTTCGAATCCCGGTGAGGCATGGATGTTGTGTTTGTCTTACGGCACTGGCTCTCTCCCTTCCCTGGAGCCAGTGACCCTAAATTAGGGACGGGCGACTGCTTATAGCCCATTGAGTTGCTCACGGTGGTCGTTAAGCCTCCAATCCAATCCAATCCACACTTTTATATTTGTTGTCATCGTGTTGGTCCATAGATGACAGCGCAGACGCACACATGAAAGCAATATGAAAATGCTTCTCTCAGGGAAGAGAAATGCTTACATCTTCAAAATTAAGTCAAACAGCGTTGAAAGGTGTTCTCTTACAATAATTGTAATTACACCTTGCACGGAAACATACAGAAAATCATTGCACATTGTACAGTGTTTGAAGAACATATATTTTACTGCTTGGTTCTATAGCGAAAGAACTACAAATAATCACTTCAGATCACACTTAACTTAGAACTACAAATAATCACTTCAGATCACACTTAACTTAGAACTACAAATAATCACTTCAGATCACACTTAACTTAGAACTACAAATAATCACTTCAGATCACACTTAACTTCGACTCACGGAACGAATGGGCAAACCCTAAGCAACTCCTGTGTTGCTTGCATAGTCCTCATGCAGGCAGCGATGAGCTTAGTCACGTGGTCGTTCGGAGCGGCGGCTGTGAAGCTTGAAACGAATGGAGGAATCCGAAGCAACTTCTGGATTGCTTGCACAGCCCTCATAGCAGAAGCGGTGAGCTTAGTCATGTGGCCATTCGGCGCGCAGGAAGCGCGTGATCTTTACACGACGATGCACTAAATTCCAATAAAGCTACGGAGGAAATTATTTAATAGTTATTTAAGAGGTGCATTTTCGGAAGCAATCACGCCATGGGTCTAAATTTCAATAACCATTCCAGATAAAAAATAATTAATCTAATTTTTGTAAAACTTTCAATTATTCATTTCTAGTAAGGCAAGCATTGCTTACATTGCTTTTATGGACTGCACGCCCCTGCTGAGCATGTCTTGCAACGGATATTTGCATACATATTCTAGAATCTGTAGAGTGTACATGTAACTTGTCTTCCAGAGCAACAAAATTTCAAAATCTTAGTAACCTGCAATTCCTTTTTTTGCGACAAAAATCATGTACCCATGGCCAATAAACATTAGATAACAAATATTGGACTTGCCTACCCACGAACAAGGCCTACAGATCTGTGTTGTCGAATGTTAAAGCGGCAACAAATAAATTAGAAACATGCCCAGTTAAGGATTTTTAAATTTTATTAAATAAAAACCAGTTAAGTAGTAGTTTTTCTTCTGATTATATAAGAGAGGGGCAGTTGGTAAAAGTATTTTAATATTGGTGCCATTTGGTTGTGTCAACTCATTGATTGTTTTCCGTTTTTCTTCGAACTTTTTTTCTCAATTAAAACTCTCACAAATGATAATATGTAGAGGATTTTAGGAAAGAAGTGTTTGACCCCAGGTCTTAAACAACCCTTAGAAATAGGAAACTAGGAGATTTGGGCTAGAGCGCCCGATAGGAAAGTGACACTGAAGCGAAGTAGAAAGGGGAAGGAACACGCCCTTATTTATTACCAGGGGGCCAGTACCCAGGGTCCGACGGCTTAATGTGCTCATCTGACGCACGGCGGATATTTAGTGGATCGAGCATTCTTACCTTACCGGGATCGAACCTGAGGTCCTTTCCGTGGCAGTCCCGAACGTTGCCCACTAGGCCACCCGCGGCCCCTAAAACTCTCACAAAATATTTGGTGTCTGTGTATTTGGAGTGATCAGCTGTGGGGTGATTCAGCATTCTGATGGTGATGACCGACGAGTATCTAAGAATTTTACGGAAATTGTGGATTGATTGCCCCTGTAGTTTTTCTCTCTTTCTTTTCTTTTCTTGTTTTTTTTTTCATTTACTCTATTACCGGTGACTTATATTTCACTGAAAATTTGTTCCAAAAAATTTCTGTGAAATGTCAAAAAATTATGGCTTCAGACTTTATTCAGCGAGAGCAAGCTGCATCCATTAAAATATCATTTTCTGTTGAAAACACTATTGCCGCCCACTAATGATAAAAAGCGTTATTTGACACGTTAAAGTTTTAGCCTCACCCCCTAGGTGTTTATAACAAGATTTCTGGGTTATATCAAGGCCATCTTTATACCCAAAGAGGTTATTTTTTTGATTGGAGGTTTAACGACCACCGTGAGCAACTCAATGGGCTATAAGCAGTCGCCCGTCCCTAATTTAGGGTCACTGGTTCCAGGGAAGGGAGAGAGCCAGTGCCGTAAGACAAACACAACATCCATGCCTGACCGGGATTCGAATCCGGACCCCTTACGGACGAATGATCAGAGGCCAGCGCCTTATACCACTGCGCCACCGGGGCGGCCCAAAGAGGTTAGAATAATACTTTTGGAGATGCCCTAAGTCTCTTAACCGTGAAACCGCAAACTGTGGGAAATTGACGTTGTTTACATGATACCTATGTAATTTGGACTGTATTTATTTTGGAATTGTGTGGATTTTGGTTGCAGAAACCGTGTTAATATCAAACCCGAATGATTTGTACTTCTTATACCAGTGAAATTTTCATTTTTAGCATTGTATTTTGAATTGAAATACACGCACTAATGTTCGTGTATTTCAATTTAAAGTAAAAATGGGAAGGAGCTTGAAAATAATTAAGAATTTTATAAATTCAGCATTTTCTCACAAATCGGCAGCGAGTTACAGTGCGAAATTGGAAACATTTGCGACGAAAGAAGGCAATTCGGCCAACATAAAATGCACTGCAATAGCCTTGAAAACCATCAAATTTTCCCACACTTTGATGGCGGTCTCCCCCTGCTATAGGCTTCACGCACAGTGGTACTGCTTCATTAATTAGGGCATCTCCAGATATCTTATTCTAACCTCCTTGTTTATACCGCACCAGGCCTGCCACAAGGATTTGTGACGTCACAATCGTGGTGCTATTAATTTTCTTTGCTCTCCGTGGTAACAAAAAATTTTCGTATATTTTCTGTTACCATGTATTTTCATATTATCGTTTCGTATTTCAAGGTATATGTTATGGATCTCGGGTACTTCTGGGAACTATTTTGGAATGAAATTTTTTCAGCAAGGTAAATAGCACACTTAATACTTTTGTGTGTATAGTATTTGTTCAAGATTTCGAAATCAGAACTTTTTTTATGATTGTCAGTGTCAGCCTATCATGGCACGTAAAGTCCTTTTCTCTACATAAAGAGGAAAGAGTGGCATTTTTTGAACAGTAATTTTGTTAAGGAAATGAGAAAATGCCTGCTGTGTTACTTCATATAGAAAAGGGTGCATATGGAGTGGCAAAACATGCATTTTAAGTGAAAATATTAAAATTTGATACAGTCTTAGCTCGCTCTTCCGTAAAAACAATTTGACGAATCGCGAAAATGTGGCTCGCTCTGCCGTGAAGAGGATTTTAGGGGTCACGATTTTATCATAGACAGATCACATAGTTTGAAATTCAATTTCACTAGCACAAGTTGAAGGTGGAAGGAGGGAAGAATGCGAATTCCAATGATTGATTTTGAAGGAAAGTTTACTGAACTAGGAAAAAACACGTTTCTTTGATCAACAGAACTTTGTCAGACATATTTTAAATGTGGAAAACCCCGGAATATTTCCATAGCGCTAGAACGGGCATTACCACCGATTCCATAAGAAAGTCTGATGAACTACCAGAAATGTGACAAATTTCGGTAAAAAACTTTTTCTTTCCGCAGACAATACGGTCCACAATATTTGGCAGGTATGCAATTAGGGCGAATTTCTTAAATTTTTTGAACACTTTTTAAAACATTTAGTGCAACTTCACGAATTTCAGTGATCATATAAATACGCTTTCTCAGTTCTCGGAGGGAAAAGAAATATAAATGAGGAGGGAATGAGTTTTTGAATAACTTGACAATCATAACAACTCTCCAAGATTTTCCAAAGACCAAAATCCATCCACAATAAGCCCCAGAACGCAAGAATGAAAACTATGTGTGTAGGGTTAAATACAAAATTACTGGTGACATACAATAGAATATACGTTTTGAAATTCCAAGTCATCAGTTTTAAATTCATTGAACAACCACTAAGACATGCTACTTAAAACGAAAATTTCGTAATTTCATGTATTTCTACCGTTATTCATAACGAACTTTTACAGAATAAAGAAATAATTTTGCATGACTTCAGAATCATGCACCCATTTCTGAGATCACTTCAACAACGAATTACTGTAACCTGTACCATTTCCAGCATGCACATAATACATGCAACAAAATGTTTAAAATTGCATCCCTAAAATGTATAAATTACAGCGCAGCAACAAGAACGTTTATGAAACGTAAAACCCGCACTTCGTGAAGAATTAATTGACGTTCAGTCAACAGCTCGAATTTATAAATTTTTATTGCTGAATACTAATAAAAGAAAAAAAAACATACCTTACCAATGAAAATATCTTCTTTTGTAGTCGAGTAGGATGTTCACATTAAGCTTAGAACGCGCTGTAAATATTCAAACAACATTCACTGGAACAGCACAACTAGCCAAAAAGGAATGAATATAATATCAACAAACTACGAAATGAGTCATATCCGTAGGTCTACTAAAAAAGAGTAGCCCTACTATTGTGACGTCACGGGCAAGTCATGTGACCTTGTTGCAGGCCTGGTGAGGTATAAACAACAAAGACCTTTAAGATGCATAGACTGGAAAACCGTAAGTTAACCAGGCGACATTTGAAGTTTACAGTTGTACGGAAAGAATCTGTCACATCTCGCTCTTTACTATAGACGTTCGTGTGTTTATATCAATTACATCCATTTTTTTAATGTATTACCAGCAGGATTAAATTTTTTGTTTTTATAAATAGTGTTTATGTATTGAAAAGTATTTAATAAAATAATATAGACAAATTTAATGAGCTAAACAGATTTTTAAAACGGTTATATTTTGCGTAGCTTACGGATGTACCAATAAACAAACAACTGGCCAGCAGACACTTTCATTTCGTGATTTTCATCATAATAATTGTGATACTTTGGGGAAGTTGGTAAATGCTCTAAACGAAGACCTTTAAGATACATAAACGGAAAAACCGAAAGTTAACCGGGCGACATTTGAAGTTCAGTGTGGTACGTCAAGAATCTGTCACTTTTCGTCTAGGCTTCTCACCACCGTTCCTAATGTTTCCCTTGAAATAATAGAGGTGTTTTAAGAGCAAGATAGTTAGCTAGTAACCTTTTGCACTTACTTTATCTCTAAACATTAAGTTAAGGTACTCAGTTTTTCCTAGAAACTTGTCACATTTACAGTGACTTGCAGTTTCAATCTAGGCTTCTCACCTCCTTTTTAATCTTTCCCTGAAAATAATAGTGTTGTTTTAGTATTTTAAGTGCAAGATCGTTAGATGGTAACATTTTTCACTTATTTGATATCTAAATATTAAATTGAGGGACTTAGTTTTCACTTGATTATTGTGTCATTCACCAGAGTATGTATGGCTCTAAAGTGTAGGGTTGTGGTTAAACCTACAGATGGTTTGCTAACTCGTGTTTCCTTTCCGAGACTTTTCATCCTCGAGATTTGTAATTGTCTAAACTCTTAATTATATGAAGAGGGAATTTCTTTCTATCATATTTAATTTTACTTATTTTTTCTCCCGTTTAGTAGCTATTACGAACTCATAATACTACGGGAAAAACTTCCAAAATTAAATGTTTTGTTCTCGGCAACTTCTCTTAAGAAAAACAAATGGTCACATTAAAATGTTTTTTGACATTACTTAGAGTACAGTGCCTAGAAGAATTAGTGTGACCTGCTCCATAAGAGGTCCCTCACGGTTTTGTGACCAATCGTCATGAAATGACAGAGGGCGCTGGCATCGGAAGTTACGTTAGGATGCTTCATGCTTCATCGGCTTCATGCTATTCAATGGTGGGAAGTTTGTTTGCCAAGGATTTGCTGCCTTACGAAACTTCAAATTTTCACAAAACAAAGGTTAGTGGAGGGAATTCTTTTTGACAGTATTTTTGCTAATTCGTTGTAGCTCGATCATAACAGTAATGCACTAGGTAATTCAACAGTTGATCACTGAAACGCAATAGGCTTATTCCGGTGTTAGTTTTATTCAACTGTGAACTGTGGATTGTTTATAACGAAATTTATTTCCGAAATTAGTAACTTTTTATTCGTGAAGATGTAGAAGTTGATCAAGTATTGGCTGTCACGCGTTAAACCTACTGTGTGGTTAAACTTAAGTGCAGTACTGAAATCGACTGCAACAGTTATAAGATCATAAGGAAATAATGTCAGCTGTGAAAGGACTGGTAAATTCTGCATTAGCAAATAATAAAAAACACAGAAAACGGAAAACGCAAAGCAGCTGTTTTGTGCCAGGATGTAATACTGGCTATAAATCCTGCAAAAATAAAATATCACTCTTTGCTGTCCCCGAAATACCAGATATGTTGAGCAAATGGGATAAGGCAATCCCAGAGCTGATAAGAAACTTGATGAAAGTTGTGTTGTATGTGCCTTGCACTTTGAATCTAAATTCATGGAGATGCATTATCGTTCCACTATTCAAGGTAAGGAAGTTCTAACATGCCGAGACAAACCATTACTCAAGCCTGACGTCATACCTACTATTTTCCCAAATTTACCGAAATATTTAAGTAAACCTTTACCAAACAAACGTTCTACAAGGATTACATCTTCTGTACCAGAAAAAAAGAGAAAATTGGAGGACAATCCTCGTTTAATAGATACCAACACAAAAATGAATGAAGACCTTATTTCATTTGAAGAAATATGCAACGTTACTTTGCCCACAAAATTTTGGGTAACTGTTACATATGAAGAATCTCCAAATGTTGTGTGCTTTATGAAATGGAAAACATACTCGAAAGAACATACCAGTCCTGATACAAAAATTGTTGTTGAAAAATGTTCAGAATCTGAAATTTCATGTATTGTGTACCATAAAGGTATAGAAATTGTTAAAGAGAAAGTAAATTCATGTAAAAGTTTGGAAACCATACTGGAAAAGGCGAATTCCTATCACAGCTGTCGTGGTGTTGGAACTCTTGAAGAATTTCCAGAAATACCTAAGCACAAAACAGGTGAGCAACTCCTTACTCGAAATCGGAAGTTTTGTCAAAACAGGAAATGTGTTGGTCATGTTAGTGAAAATGGAGCAATATGTTCAGCATGTCAGTACCAGCGCAAGCTTTTATTAAATCACAGAACTGTGTTAAAAAGACGAAGAAATGGTAGACCTGTTCTGACATGTGGAATAAAGTTAAAAATGGCACATCAAACTTCAAAGCGATTAAAACAACATACAGTCTTTTTGAGAAATAAAATTAAAAACTTAAAAGTTAGAAACAAAAAATATACATCTAATAACTTGACTAACAAGTTGAAATTTTTATCTCATAAGCAACAATTAGCCATAGGTGAATGCATTAAAGCTTCAGAGCGGAAGAGTGTAAAAGGTATGAGGTATGACAACAGTTAGTTGTTAGAATGCATTATAATGAGAATGAAAAGTCCCCGGCTCTATGAGCACATGAATTTAAACAAATTACTTATTTTGCCTAGTCGAACCTGTTTGAAAAAATATGTAAAATCATATCAAGCTGGTTATGGATTTAATAAGAAAATGTTTGAAACTTTGAAAGGTAGAACTGCTGAATTAAATTCTTTCGAAAGGCATGGTTGCATAGTTTTTGATGAGATGAAACTTTCTGATCACCTGCAACTAAAGTCAAGTGGGACTATTCAGGGATATGTTGATTATGTATTGTTTACACCTGCGGAGAAAAAACATGAGTTATGTGACCATGGTTTGATATTTCTATTTCAGCCGTTTACTGGGGATTGGACCCAAATTTTAGCAGTATTTGCCACAAAAAGTAATATGAAAGGGGATATGCTCAGTAAATTTTTAACTGAAGCAATAATATTATCCGAAAAAGCTGGATTATTTGTGGATGGCATAGTAGGTGATGGAGCATCATGGAACAGATCCATGTGGCGTAAATTTGGCATTGGCGTGACTAGCGCAGGAGACATTAAATGCAAGGTGCCTCATCCTGTTGATGGACACAGATATCTGCACTTCTTTTCAGATTTTCCCCATTTAATCAAATGTGTACGTAATGCATTTTTAAAAAATGGATTCAGTCTTTTAGAAGGTCGAGTACATTCAGAATTTGTAAAAGCTGCATGGAAGTTGGATCGAAACACTCTTAGTTTAAGAGCAATGCCAAAAATAACTCAAGCTCATCTTACTCCAAACAATTTTGAAAAATGAAAGTTAACTTGGCATTTCAGATATTCAGTTTAGAAGTTCTTAAAGGCCTGTTTATTTATAAAGACCAAATAAGTTTTCAATACGGGGATCCAGAGCCAACTATTATGTTCATAACAAAAATGAATGCACTCATTGACATAATGACATCAAGAACTCCTTATAATTCTTTATACCTGAATAGCTCAAAATATGAGCGTCTTAAAGAGTTCTTGCAGTTCTTAGATATTTGGGAGATGCATGCCGAAGGTAATGGTTTCATCTCTGAAAGTACTGCTACAGGTTTAAAGGTATCGATTAGCAGCGCTTTATCCCTTGTTGAATACTTGACGCATAGTGCTCATTATTCTTACCTTTTAACATCTAGACTAAGTCAGGATAAAATTGAAAACCTTTTCAGCATTATTCGCCAATGCAAAGGATGTAATGATCACCCCAATAGCACTGAATTTCTGACAATTGTAGAAATGCTAAGTTTTTATAACCTTGCTAAACCTCCAAGAGGTGGTACTGCTCCACCTTGTGTAGTAAATTCACTAATCAGTGTCCCACCAAAGGAACCAGAAGAATCAGCTCTTTCGGTTATTGATTCATTTTTTGAAACTGGAAGTCCTAATGAAAATTCTTCTGACCTTACGCGCAAAGAAAGCAGTTTGGAGCATAATATTCTGGTCCAGCAAAAGAGTGATGTTCGTCTCATATATTATATTTCAGGATTTGTGGCTCGTGTTTTAAATAGAAAAATTGTGTGTGAAACTTGTAAAAGCCTTCTTCAACAGGATAAGGTGTCTATCAATAATGTTAATGCAAAATACACAAAACATTTTGATCAGGGAGGGCAGATATATTCGTCAAACAAACTTTTTGCCTTGATCTATGAAATTGAAGAAAAATTTACTAAGTGCTTCAGTTTTCTTGAATTGCACCGAGATAGCATTTTGGACATCATACAGGCTTTACGTGGTTCCACCTTGAAAACAGTTGGTTGCAAAAATCATGAAATAGAGACCACTAGTAAAGTTATTCAGTATTACTTTATGACAAGACTTAATTTCTACTTAAAACAACAAAATAAGAATCGTTCATCCAAAAGGGAACGGCAAAAACACTTAAAAATGCGAGGTGCAATTGATCCTGCAATTAACAGTTTACTAAATTCAGTTTCATATGCAAATTGTCAAAAAAACTTTTTGAGTCAGTCCATTAAATTTATACTGGAAATAGTAACAGAGAGAAGGCATTCAAATACAGTAATAATATAATTGTGATACTTCGGTTGTAATTGTGATTATACATATGGATTCCAAATACTGCATGATTAGTTTTATATCCCACCAACTTTTATATCTGTGCTGATATACACAGTCATAGGTATTCTGTATATAATACTAAACTTGCAACATGTTTCTAATTTCTGAAAGAAACCGAACAAAATTATTGTGTTAACATGTACTGCATATCGGATACTCCTGAAGAAATGAAGCCTGTGCTGATACACATAACTAGGCATTCTTCGAACCAAGTTTGAAACAAACTGTTCAAGTGTAATTTTTTTATTTATTCATAACAAACTAATAGATTTAGATCTTGCATAATCTTACAGCTTTGTTTATTTAATTGCAACAGATTATGGTAAGCTTAACTATCCTAAAGATTCAGTAGTGTTAACTACCATTGCCTGCTATTGTATTTTCTTGTGGTTGTTAAAGGAAGAACATGAGCACAAATTTATTTCTCTCACATCAAAAGGAGATTATCAGTTAACTCTGCATCAGCCACAAGACTGTGTGAAAGTGCAATCAAAAGCAGGACCACAATTCATTATTACTTATTGCAGGGCTGGGAGTGAAATATGTGATCGAAAAGCAGAACATCTATTCAATGTTACATATTGAAAGGGGGAAATGTGCAGGTTGAATGGAAACAATCTTAGCTATGTACATTTTTTCTGGTCGTGTAGAAAATAGATCTGTGAAGACAGTACAAGAAGAGGTAAGCATGAAACAAATTCATAATAATATTTTTTATCACAAATGTTTAAAACCAGCATTCTGTGTCCCACTACTACATGGAAGTTGGCCATGTATTCTAATAAAATATCACTGCCTTGAACTTTAGCATTGAGTCACCCTGAAATTTCTGTGCTTAATCTTTTCAGTAACAATTCATTAAGAATTTTTTTCTCCTGACATGTATGCACATAGGCGTAGTGTGACCAATTTTTTTTCGGGGGGGGGGGGGGGCACGGATAAGTGTAAACTGGTGTTTTCTTGGGTTGGGAGAGCATTTTTGAAAATAATTTTCCTGAAAAGGCACCTGTTCAGTTGCCATTGGTACCAAACCTGTAAGGTGTGCCAGGATTTGTTGATTCACCTTAATGAATACAAAAAAGCAACTCCTTTCGAAGCACCTCATGCATGGCCATTTTAGGGGGTGGGCCAACGGGGCTGGTGCCCAGGGCCCCTAACGTCCCAAGAGTCTTATGGGTTTACAAAAAGTTAAAATCTTTTACCACTCACCAGCAGGTTTTTTATTTAAAGAAAAGAAGAAACACCAATGCAGAAAGTTGGAAGTTTTTTTGCCTTTTTTTTTTAAACCTTGCTCATAGCTTCGATTTCCCGAGGAGGCAAGAAGAAAGTTCGGGTGGATCTTTTGTGACAAAATAAAAAACAAAGCCGGCATCCCTCCCGATCTTAAATGCAGGTGAGGCCTGAGGGCCACGCACAAATTGCATTTTTTTCGGAATCATTTTTTAACTTTTAAACCGTCATTTGCGTGTTATATATGTGAAAAAGCGCACGTATGTTTATCACTAGGGTTTGCCCACCTGGGCTACTTTTATATTTTTTTACATCGTCGCTGTTTACACAAATAACTGATGGGGGCTGCATATCCGCATTTTCGTCCGGTGCGTCATGTCTGAAAAGGGCGCTGGTTGGTATCTTTCTTCGGTTTCAATTTAATTTTCGTTTAATAATTTGTAAGATAGGGAAGAAATATTATATCTTCCAGCACCCATTTTCTTGTAATTTGCTGAACAACAAAATGTGAATGCAATTTGGTACACTTCATGAAGTTCTACAATTTTTGTCATGTACCATTTTTCCAGTGATCGAAGTGGCACAGAGCTACAATCCACATATGGTCAACACCAAGATTTTAAATCGAAAGCCATTCTGCTTCAGTATGTTAAGTGCTCTGCTGCTACACTAAAACTGTAGTGTAACAGCAGAGCACTTAACGTCTTTTCAGTCCCGGCTGCTAATCATTTTTCAATTTTGCCATTGAAAATATCATTTGCTGATTTTTGCGTTAAAATTTGTGCTTTCAACCTAATTTCTTTACGTAGTTTGTGACGGGTTTATAATTTATTACATACCAGGATGGGTAAACAATGTTTTTTTAACTGCCGGTATGCTCACTTCCATTTTTGTTAACTACCAGTATGCCATACCTGCCCACTTCGAACACGGCATTTTTCGTTCAAGTGGTATTTAAAAAGTTACTGGATATTGAATATTGCTTCTCATAGGGGGGGGGAGGGGGTAACATGGTAATGGTGGTGTATATAATAATTCTGATACATTGTATATATATATCCATATGTTGTATATGTTCTGTATATACATAATCGGGGGCCTCGAAAAATATGACGGCCCAGGACCCGCAAAAGCGTTAAGACGGCACTGACCTCATGCTGTCATCTGATGATGAAACCCATCGTAAGATGACTGCATGCTATTGCGCATGAATTTCTGCTGGAAAGCAGTCATAACAATGATGGCTATTACGTAATGTTCCCTTCGCTGTATATCACACTTTATGGCATTTAAAAGGAGAACGACTAATTAGTTTTTCCAATTTTTAAGTGGGGAGAGGGGGCACATGCCCTACTGTGCCTTCCCCATGCTACGCCTGTGTGTATGCTACATTAATAATTTCCTTTTTTTAAGGGTAAAAATAGTTTACAAGGACTGCATAGAATTATCCCATTTAGACAGACTCCATGAACACCCACTTCTTAATTTTTACCTTATTAAACTTTTTACTTAAGGTGCAAAACAATTTTCGTCTCTTCACTGCAAACCCATTTGAATAGCAAATTTAATCACATAATTATTATAAGGTGAAGAAAAGTAAAGAAAAATGTTATAATTATTTTTCTTTAAAAGAATGTCATCATATACATTCAGGTTTTGTATATTTACTTCTGTTCAGTATGATTCATTTTGTTTATCGTATCACAGGCAAAGTTTTTTTTAGGAATGATTTTTATAAATGGATTACAGTTGGTATATTATTAGAAAATAGACCAATTTTAAAAATAGTAATCGCATTTGTTGTATTCTATTTTTAACTCATTGAAAGGCTTCTTTTCAAAGCCACACTCTGCAACTAAATGGAAAGCATTAAATTTCAACATTTATTTTGATCCCATGTTCTTACCAAGAAATTTAGTCACTCATTGCTCAAAAATGAAGTACATTATTAAATAATTTTAAGTTTTTAGGTTACTGAATTTCAAGACCCATTTGGATTATTGGAATGCAAATTATAAAGCCCATGTCTCATTGAGAAAATATTTCCCCCTTTTTTTCTGGTAAGGTTTTGAGGGGCAAAATATTTTCTTTTTTTTTAATTTTTACTTTATACTGTAAGTTGATGTTTCAGTGATTGTAAACTGCATATTGGTCTCCAGTGTTTTTTCATAATGTAACCCATGTATGACTCTAAAACTTCCGAAATATCTAACATTAATGTTGACGTTAGCACAATGCAAAGCTTAACTTAAACTACGATACCCTTATTAATGAATCTTGAGCACCCCGTTCGTTCTTTTTTTTTTTTTTTTTGGGGTGAGGGGGTGGATGAAAGTGGTGTGTCGATTATTTCGTAAATACTTAAGTTATCTGCTTATAAAATATCGTTCAAGGAGTACACATAATGCTGACGAGTTGGGTGTGTGTCATAGAAAGATGTGCATTTTCGTCGTCCTTCCTCCCGAAAAGCGACGTGACATCCGATCGCAGCGCCATCTACTGTTTTCATGATTGCGGGCAGCAAGATTTTCTGCGAGCACGACACACTAATTCTTCTAGGCACTGTAGTTCCGGTGGCTTCATTTTGATCACTCGAGGGGAACGGTGGACCCTTGCTGTGCCCTTACTCCATCTACTCTAACCTGCTCCTTGGGTATAAAACAAGGAGGTTAGAATAAGATATCTGGAGGTGACCTTGTTAATGGAGCAGTAGCACTTTGCGTGAAGCCTGTAACCGCGAGCGACAGCCGTCAAAGTGCGGGAAAGCTGATGATTGCCAATGCTATTGCAATGCATTGTGTGTTGGCCGAATCGTCTTCTTCCGTCTCAAATGTTTCAAATTTCGCATCACAACTTGCTTTCGATGTGTTAGAAAATGCTAAATTTATAAAATTCTTAATTATTTTGAAGCCCCTTCCCATTTTTACTTTAAATTGAAATACACGAACAATAGTGCGATATCAAAACAAAATATAACGTTAAAGTTGGAAACTTTACTCGTCTATGAAGCATAATTCATTCCGGTTGGATATTAACACGATTTCTGTAACCGAAAGCCACGCAATTCCAAAATACACACGTTGAAATAACATGGGTATCATGTAAACAACATCAAATTCCCACACCTGGCGGCTTCACGGTTAAGAGATTCAGGGTATCTCCATAAATATTATTCTAATCTCCTTGGTATAAAGACGGTCTTGGTTATATCCTCATTTAACATCAAACCATATATTGCGAAAAGTACCTTTCGTAACACGGAACGGAAGTTCATTCTCTACCTCATCAAACATGGCTGCCACTTGTTTCCGGTGGCTTCACCCATTAGCAGACTCAAGAACTCTATGTACTCCTTTCTCATTGGTAGGAACACAGCGGGGAATTAACTTTTTATTTCAGTTGAGGTCAAGTCAAGTAAAACTTGTAACATCTGTACTCTGTAGATTTGTATCTGTCATCCAGTTAATCAGAGTAGGAATAGGAATTTAAAAAATATATATTTGTTTTAGATCATGTAGCATCAATTTTTATTTTATTAGCCCTCACGTCCTTGACATTCATGTATTACCATGCTGTGTATTTTTTGAATTAATGAAGTGGAGCGCTACCGCATGTTGTAAGATCCTCATCCTAATGTTAAATTTGTTTATTAGTACTTTTTTAAACGTATAACTTACTTTTAAATGTTGATTTCGAAATTTAATGACGCTGCCGTTATGGGAAGGATGACTTTGATTAAGAACAAAGTATTGTTTGATGTGGAGTTTTGAAAATCTAAATTTGTTCTACTTGTTGCAGTGGAAAAACTTCCTCTATCAGAATTCAGGTTCCTGAAATATTCTACCATATGAGTCACATATTTTCATTCTCGTGTTCTTATGGGACTAAATTGTGGACTTCCTTGTTTTTTATAGATTTTTGTGGATTTTTAAGAATTAAAATTCTACGATTGTGTTATTGTGTTTTATCTTTTTTTTTTTTTTTCGGTAGGTGCGATAACAGGACTCCTGTTACTGATGTTTTTTATTTTTGCACTCCAATAGAAGTTCTACACTCGTATTTTTATTTTTTTGTACTGTGGTAGAATCTGCCACTTTAAAATGATAGTTTGGTATATGCAATGGTAAATTAGTACAGCACACAATATTGGGGCATAAATCTACTAAAGTGGATGTAAAACTAATATCTGAGTTTGAATTCTGTGTAAATGATTTACACATTTGAGAGAGATTTTTTTAAAGCATTCATCAGTGTGATGAACAGTCTTTACTGTTGCTTGGAAATGTTGCTCCTTTCATTTGATCATGTTCACTCATTTATTCATCATATTTGTAACAGTAATGTTTGTATAACTCTCACTTTTTCTTCCTATTTTCAAGATTGACATCCTTAAAAGGTCCAGTACCTAATTATGATGTTCACTGAAGTATACCATTGTCTTTGTTTGCTATAACTAGTGATGGTTTTAAAAATGAAAAACAACAGCTACAAGTAGTTTGGTATATCTATAAGAGATTTAATGTGCCATGAATTTCTTGTGTTGGTGACTGTGGGAATCCATATTTTTGTTGTCATAGGAGAAGGATTTTATTTTCTAGTGACACTTATTCCCAATATCATTCAGAATGATTCATCTTTTCCCATTGAGCTACACCATGATGCAGTGTTGTCCAGTATACACTGGACTCTGTTCCATCATTGTTGTGACTTGAGTTATTGATGATGGTTGTTAAATTATGAAAAAAAAAAAAAATGCTTCAGACATGTTTATTTGTATCTGTAATTTAAGCAGGTATACATTTAAAAGGAGATCTTGCCCCAGTAAGGGTTTCATTTTTTGTCAAAATGCAACTTACATTTAAAAAAAATGAATAAAAATGCATCAATTTACCTTTAGGAAAAAAAATGCTGTAATTCTTTCTTCTATTTTCCACTTATTTATTTTGTTCTGATAGATTTCAAAAGATGTGTTTGGCTTTGCAGTTTTTGTAATTAAGTTGAAGTAATCAATTCTCAGTTCGTGCCTGTAACAAATGTTCACTTCAAATCATTCCTTTTGTTTAGACATCTGAAATACTTCCAGAAATCAGGTGCTTTACTTAAGATCAGCTTTATGATCTTACTACCATGCTGGGAATAAATGTAAGCATCTATTAAAAATAAATACATCATCACTAAGCTATTCTCTTAGATTCAGAGGTTAGCTCCAAAAAGAAATACGAACTACCAGATAATTTTTACTTACTGTTGCCGTATAAAACTTCTCCATTTACAGCGATCTTGACACACAACTCGGGCTTCACTGACATCCATCACACGTTGTACACAAGATCTTCTATACTCCATACTCATAATCCTTTTCTCATGAAGACACTCCTGAATCTGATCGCCGCCCCGGTGGCGCAGTGGTCTAAGGCATTGGCCTCTGATCATTCGTCCGACGGGGTCCGGGTTCGAATCCCGGTGAGGCATGGATGTTGTGTTTGTCTTACGGCACTGGCTCTCTCCCTTCCCTGGAACCAGTGACCCTAAATTAGGGACGGGCGACTGCTTATAGCCCATTGAGTTGCTCACGGTGGTCGTTAAATCTCCAATCAAAAAAAAAAAAAAAAAAAATCTGATTCTCCCATGACTTCCTTGGCCTTCTCTGATTTCCTTCTTGCCACTTGACCTAAAAATATTTTCTTAGTAAGCATCTCATCACTCATTCTTTCAACATGGCTAAACAACCAAAGCATATTATTCTCCACCTTGCTAACAACATTTTACGTCACAGTACACAACTGCAGTACATCTTCGTTCCTCACACGATCAGAACGTATCTTGCCACAAACTCCCCGTAAGTAACGCATTTTCTCCATCACACAAATTACTTCTATGTTTCTTCTGTAGTACCCAGGTTTCACTGTCATACATCAGAGTAGGAACGATTAGATTTTCATACACAGCCATGCGGAAATGTAAAAAAAAAAAAAATAATAGCTCAATATTTTTCTTAGTTTTTTTTTTTTTTAAACTGTAAAAATAAATATCAAGCTATTAAATTTGTCATAGCATAGATAACCAGTTTGAAAGTATGTAGGTTATTCTGTCAACCTGTAGTTTATTCCTTGCAATGACATAACTGTATAATTTATATAATTAAACACTATTTCAAAGAGAAGGGCTGCTATTCAGGAATGTATATAAATGAATGCAAAGTAGCTAGGATGCAAATCACTTATGCAGATATTAGAAAAGCACTATGTGAAGGAAATGCTTTTGCGCACTAGATATTTTAGGATGGACTTCTGATTGTGGTATCTTTTATGTAGTTCACATACCTTGCGATGCCATGTTTATATATATCTGGCTCATATCCACCATGAAGAGGCAAACGCACCGCTGTGCATAAATTTTATGCAGATTATTTTTACAAAAAAGAAAAATAGCCGCCTCCGGTGGCACAGTGATCTAAGCGATGGCTTCTGATCATTTGTCCGAAAGGGGTCTGGGTTCGAATCCCGGTGAGGTATGGATGTTGTGTTTGTCTTACGGCTTTGGCTCTCTCCCTTCCCTGGAACCAGTGGCCCTAAATTTGGGACAGGTGACTGCTTATAGCCTACTGAGTTGCTCATGGTGGTCGTTAAACCTCCAATAAAATAATAATAATAATATAAATGAACTTAAAATAATACAAAAATTTTATGCACAAAAAATATGGCAAATTTTACACTAAAAGAATACAAATTATTAATAAAGTGGGCAATTTTTTCCTGGTAAATTTTACCCTTCGGTCCATTCACTGTGATCATCTGCTAGTTTCTAATTACCTTCAGTGATCTGCAGATGCCAACTCATGTGTTAAAAAGAACTGTGCAGAACATTAATTTCATAAAAAGCAGAACAACTTCTGCCACAATATGACAAGCATGTTTTTAAATAGCCATAATTGAAATATTTGCTTTGACTAATTTCTTTCCAATGCTAATTATACATGCCAGTTATGTGTAGTTTTGCTTCTCCCTCCTAATGGAGAGGAAGGGGGGCATCATAACCTGGGATATAATGAATAGAAGATCTCAAAACTATAACAGCTGCTAAAACTAATATGAACTTAGCTCCACCACTGAAAAAAGACATTGAAAGTGTATAAAAAAATGTCAATCATTTTTTTTTCCACACACAATATTCATTTCTTTTTCCACACACAATATGTTTAAGAACAAAACAATAAACATCCAGGAAATTCTAAAATTAACAAACAAAATTAATCTATTCCATATTTAATGAACAATGTATTCCTAAGTTAATTATGATTAAGGCCCTATAAATTATGAAGCAATATTTTCAAAACTATGTGGCAACTTATAGAAATTTTGTGGATTAGGAAAAGTACTGTACTAGCATACATGCATACTAAAAAAATCATCTTTGAATGGAATATCCATTTAACAAACTCTTTATTTGCTACCTTGTTATGGTTGCAAAAACAAATAGGCAATTTTAATAATGTAATATTTCGTAATCATTATCACAGCGATTATTACACTTTATTAAAATAAAGAAATGTTAGTCCAGCAACCAAAAATTCTTCTAAACTGTGTCTTTGTTTTGTAAATATTTGGACATAACATGACATCACTCTTTCACACTCTACAGAAGTAGGTAACACTGAGAGTATTTGGCTTGCTTTTCGTGCCATTCCTGGAAATCTCTCTGAAACTGCCTCTGAATTCTAGAATTTTATTACGTCAGGAACCATACATTCCTTTACATATTCCTTGTATGCAACAGACTCAAATCTTACTGAGTCATCAGTTCCTGGAATACTTTTGAGCACTACTTTGTCATCAATATCCAAGTGAGCCATTTGATCTGGGTCAAACACTCGAGAAGCCTTCATGAAGTTCAAACCAGGTTGGCAAAACGGAAGTGAGTGAATTCATCGAAAATGAATCTGTCAAATGTGAATTCGTTGAAAACAAATTTATCAAATGAGCAGGCAATTTACCAAAAGAAGACTGTTTTGAAAAAAAAAAAGAAACAAATTAATTGAAATGGGGTTTAAGGCAAATCACCACTGGACACGTGGCCACTAAACAGCTGACCAAATGAACAAGTGCAGACACCCACCTTAGGAGCCATTTCAAAATTGCAGTTTTTCAGTTTCCGGCATGCACAAAGGCCTAGGGATTAATATTTAACACCTAAGTAAAAGGGGCAATAATACTAGTCTTGGTGTCTAAACCTTATGAATATGAGCACGGCGGAATATATTCATAACGTTTACATAATAAGTCAAGCTAATAATGTTGCACTTTTACCTAAGCATCAAATATTAATAAACAGGCCCACAGCCTAGGCCTTTTTAACAGCTTTTATTCTGTCATGTTCATGTTCATAAAGTTTAGCCACCAAGTCAAGTTAGTACGTATTATTGAACTTTTACTTAGGCATTAAATATTAATACATAGGCCTAAGTCTTAGCCTTTTTAACAATTTTTACTTCACATGCTCATATGCATAAGGTTTAAACACCAGGTCAAGTTAGCATTAAATATTAAAGAAAAGGGCCTAGGCCCTTTTAACAGTTTTTATTCCGTTGTGCTTATATTCATAAGGTTTGGACACCAAGTCAAGTTAGTAATATTATGCTATTTCTTAATCGTCAAATATTAAAAAGTAGGCCCTCGGCCTAGGACTGCTTATCAGTTTTATTCCATCATGGTCATATTCATAAGGTTTACATCAAGTCAAGTTAATAATATTACACTTTTACTTATAAGAATAAATAGTTCATACACTTGAACAAAATCTGTCAGAAAGGCCTGGACCCAAGGCCTTTTTATTAATATTTAATGCCTAAGTAAAAGTGCAATAGTACTAATTGGACTTCACGTCCAAACCTTATGAAAATGAGCACGATGGAATAAAATGTGTAAACGGCCTAGGCCTAAGGCCTATTTATTAATATTAAATGCCTAAGTGCAATGATACTAACTTGACTTGGTGTCTAACCCTTACAAATATAAACATGATGGAATAAAAACTGTTAAAAAGGCCTAGGGCCTATTTAATAATATCTGATACCTATGAAAAAGGGCAATAATACTAACTTGATTTGGTGTCTAAATCTTATGAATATGAGCACGATGGAATAAAAACTGTTATAAAGGCCTAGGGCCTATTAAAATCTAATGTCTAAGTAAAAACGCAATAATGCTAACTTCACTTGGCGTCTAAACCTTATGTATATGAGCATGATGAAATAAAAACTGTTAAAAAGGCTTAGGCCTAGGCATATTAATCTATTTTTAGTGCCAAAGAAAAAGCGTAGTATTACTAACCTGTTTGGGTGTCCAAACCTTATGAATAAAATAACGACGGAATAAAAACTGTTATAAAGGCCTAGATCATAGGCCTATTTTTAAATATTTGATGATTAATTAAAAGCAAAACTTTATTGACTTGGCGTCCAAACCTTATAAATATGATCACAGTGGAATAAAAATTGTCGAAAAGGTCACTGCCCAGGCTGTATGTTTAGAGGCAATCTACGGGTAAATGTAGACATGGTAAAAGCAAAAGTCTAATTCTTGTAAGACTCCCTAACAGTTTTGTGGTCATCCTACATGAAAGGGCTTATGAAGAAATAAAAAATGCAATTTTTATACATTTCCCAAACATTTTTGTAGCCACTTAGCCATATTTCACTTATAATCAAAGTTTTTGAAAAAAGCTTACCCTACAATATTGCATGTTTTGGCGATTTCACTTTCAATGAATTCAACTGAAGCTCTAATTTTTGAAGAATTTGCTTTTCGATGAATTCTCCGTTTGATGAATCCATTTTCTATGAATTTGCTTTCAACAAATTCGCTTTCGACGAATTTGCTTTCGACAAATTTGTTTTCAATAAATTCACTTGGAGCTGGCAAAACTTGGGTCCTTACTTTTTGGAGATGGTCACTTCCAGGCAGTAGTAAATTTCCGACTTTGCTACGGTCCTGTGAAACACTGCAGAAACAAATTACTTGCAGCTTTACAAAAATAGGTTGCCTCTGATTTTAGCTGTAATTTAGATTGCAGATTGAGTACCTTGTTGTATGCATTGTGAATACAACCCCACATGTTTCAAAGAGCTGAGCAGGGTGTCTATCAAGATCTGGCTGTGTTCTACAATGAACTGAAAGTCTACAGAAGTGTTTACTTTCCATCAGGAACTTGCACACATTGAGACTGGCAGTGCCGGGAGTAAGTTTCATTTCACTGTCGAAGAAGTCTATATAAAACATTGCAGTATGTAGCATGGTACTGCACTGTTTTGAACCAGGAATTCCAGTGTGTTATCAGGGGGTACTAAGCATAGTATACCTTGTTGGTTTTTTTGTTGTTAAAAACTGTAGATAACACCACTCTGTAAATTTGCTTACTTTAGCAAAATACGCATGGCTTTGGTCATAGGCTAGGTTTACAGTATGAGCATTGCAATTCATGTGCACTGAATTGGGCAGTTGAGTACATAGTACTTCCTTGTAAGCTCAAGTCATGTAGGTCACATTCAGTGGCATATCTTGGGTCTGAGACTTGGGCTATCCCCCCCCCCCTGTACTGTTTTTTTTAAATTGCGAAGTTTAATTTTTAATTGCTAAGTAATAGAAGTAACCTATTTTTAGGTACATGCTATTGCTTAACATGATACCAAATAATTATGAGGATTAGGATTTGAACACTTATTTGTACATGCACTCTTCTTCTTGAATACTTTATTTGTACATGAACTCTATTCTTCTGGAATACTTTATTTGTACATGAACTCCATTCTTCTTTTTTTTGTGTGTGAACTTGAGGGTTACATTTTCATAAAAAGTTTCTTTTGAGTAGTTTTTCGTATTTAAAAAGAGTGTTTTTCTCTATTGAAAATCAGCCAAGTTGCTCGAATGTACATGTCCTTATGTGGCTCTAAGATGTATCTTGATTCTTTTTAATGCAGAAAAACTTCTTTTGGCAGTTGCAATTGTTGATGGAAACTTTAATATTAGGTCTGCTAATTTGTACACCTCAGTAAACACTATGTCAAATTTAAGTTATGTAATAAGTAATGTCTCTTACTGATTTATTTTTGTATTCATCAAGGGAATAAAACACCTTCAGTTCATTTTTCAGTCTAGCTGTATCAAAATTTGAAGCATGGAGTTCTTTAAGTTCTGACAGAAGATGTTCAGGGAAGCTTTCACAAAATTTATCAAAACAGTTTAAATACAACAAAGCAACGAATTTAAGATATAATATCACCGATTTTAATTCATTGATATTTCACACAAACTGAAACAGCTCTCGCGAAACTCTTGCTGTTACAGGTGGAAGCATGCGAGTGACTGAGATAGTTGAAGTCTTCTGTTTTTTGAGCGAACTGTTGCCCAAAGCAATGGTCCATTTCCCTCCACCTGCGCATTCATTTTGTCATGGAAACGCTAGTAGGTTATCGTATGAAAGGTCTTCAAGTCGGAACAGCGAAGACTCTGGAAGAGCTGCTTGCATTATGCCGTTGGTCTTCGCTCACCAGACTGAGTCAAAGAAGCGAATCTGCAAGTGTGTTTTTTTGCAGCGAAAGCATTGACATACCTTTATGCCATTGATAATTGACTTTTATTTGTGTATATTTAATCGACTTTTGTTTGTGCATTCTTTGGGCTTCGCAGCTAGCCTTAAATATACATCACTGGTCACGTTATTGGTTAAGATTGCTGATACTTTGTTGAATTTGTAAGACATTGCACGATGGCCTGAGAAATTGTTGTTGATTGGACAGTTTCAAGATAAACGCTGTTCAGTAGGCAAGGGCACATCAGCTGACATGAATAATCATTCGATTACTGAAGCAGTCATTTAGTTTGTAGGGTTACTAAACTACTAAATAATTCGCGCTGACATCTTGACCTAAAATGAGCAACTAATTCAGTAAATAGTTGATACAAACTATCGACCAATCAGTCAATAATTGTTTTTAGCAATTTCACCCATGACTACCTAAAAGTAACTCCTCAGATTGAAGCCAAAGGGAACATGTGGAGAAAAAACGGAGGAAAAAAATTATGCAGCAGTTGTAAAATTATGCGGAATTTCGCATTTTTGCATAATTTATGTGGCCTTAATTATGATATTTCAAAATAATTTTGTACAACGAATAACTGTAATACCTCAAAGGGATCTAATCACTATTTTTTGCACATACAGCAAAGCAGACACTCCATGCGTCTGTCTGCCAAATGTTCCGATTTTGAAGTATGTGTTCTAAACTTTAGATTCAGAGCTGTCCAGGTGGACTCAATGTTTTGAGTATGTGCTGTAGTAGCAAGATGTACGAAATTTTTGAGTGGTTCATTGTGATTTGAATAAAACCACAAGATTACAAATGTTCATAGCAGAGTTTGCCAAAAAAAATAAAATAATTAAAGAGTGTTTTTATTACTTTGAAAAATTTAGGAGTAATTTTTAAAAGTGGGGAGTATTTTAGAAAAATAAACAGATGAAATAAAAAAACTTACAAAAATGCTAGGCGGTTATGAAAAATTAATCCAAATTATTTTCATGTTTAAACATGTTTCACTACCACTCAATGCACTCTAATTTAGAATTTGGATCCATTTTGCATCTTGTTTTAGTAATAAATATAATAATCATATTTTAAAACAATAACATAAAATGGATCATGTTTTGTAATAACCACATGCAACAGCAATGTATTCAAGAAGTAAATACATCACACTTTTGAGATTATTATAGACATGTAAAATATCTAATAAACTTCTCAACAAGTTCCACAGCCACATTTGTCTTTTGTTGAATCTGCAGTGCAGCATCCAGTGCTTAAATTTTCATTTTGCAGATATATTTGTTTCCCTTTCCATTTCTTTATTGCCACTTTTTTTAATTTTTAATTTTTTTTTATGTCTTTGGATGAAACTTTATCCATCATGCTGAAAGAACTTACAGTTTTAGGACCATGAATGCATGATAGCTTTCACTATTTTAGGTAAATAGGGTAACTTTGAGAATATGAATACTTTTGAACACCACACATAATTCTTACAAATTTTTCAGCTTTGTCAATTTTGCCCCCCCCTTTATCAAGCTGAAATGCAAACCTTTTTTGGGGGAATATTTAAGAACACAAGACACATGTTCGGAACATTGTTCAAAGTGAAAAATTAGTTACAGGAGAAATCTTAACTACGTCCGATTTCTGTGTTCGAACATTTTCCCTCCATTTTCAAAGTGAAATACAAATACTTATGAAATAAAATGACATTAAACAACAATACTAGGCAGGGAAAACATCACGTGAAAAATAAAATTACTATTACGGAGTGTTTTTCACTGCGTCTAACTTCCGATTTTGAAAGTTCGAAAGATTAAATTTCCGTTTTTGAAAGTTTCAGGTGGAAAGCATCATTCACCACTAGCAATTGCCCCAAAATTTCTGTTCAGTTTTGCATCGATCTCGAGGATAACCCAAATTATCACGGAAAAGGAGAAATTGGGCACCCTAATGCCTGAAGATTACAGGGGGATTTTTGCGCCGTTGAATTTACATTTTTCTGAAATTTTCCCTCCATTTTTAAACTGAAATACAAATATTTATGGAATAAAATGATATATAACAACAATACTGGACATAGGCAACATCGCAGGGAAACAAAATTAAGATTACGAAAAAAATCTTTTTGTTTTCTTCCATTTTTGATAGACGAAATATCGTTCAGATGGGTATTTTTAAGCATTCGTAAAATTCTTCGATGCATAGTTTTATGCATTGATACGTATTTTACACATTTCTTGAGGCTAATTTTCGATGCGTAGTTTTACGCATTTCTCGATGCGAATTTTTACGTATTGATGTGCATTTTACGCATTTTTCAATGTGTATTTTTATGTGTCGAGAAAAATTCCTGATGCATATTTTTGCGTGTTGGTAAAATTTCGATGCCTAAACGCACTTTTCAATGTGTACTAGACACGTAATTATGCATTTTGACGAACTCTGGTTCATAGCCTTTCCATTGGTCAGACAAAATAGTAGATCTTGTTTCAACATGTCTTTATCAGAGGAAGCAAAGCTTCATAAGACCTTTTATTGTCAGGACAGATTTACTAATGGAATCTTTTGATGAGATCCAAAATCAAAGTGTCTTCTGCAATTTTTCTCACTCCATACTTCTGCCTTCCAATTTTAGTCTCATCAATTTCGAAAACTTTGCCAGGACCTCCAGTTTTGCCTTCTTGTTCATTGATTTCATCAAGCAGCATGTATGATGTAATTTTGTTACAGCAGGAATACCAATCACTCACATTTTCCAAAGATGTACTCCCATAGATCGATGCTTCATGGATAGTGCTGCAATAATTATACTAACGTGCAAAACAATATGTATTTACTACAACTTTCTCAGGAGGGATTCTTGCTTCCTGAAACCATGCGCCTGTAGCATGTGAAACATTTTCTCTTCAGTTATCACTGGAATGCTTTTTAAAACACTGAAACTGCCCACACTTTCTTGTAGGACAAGTCTTGAACAACTTCATGTCCTGTCCCTTGGAACAGTTTTTTACGCTTGGATGACAGCCATTCTTTTGTGCCCACTTTATGCATGTCTTTGAATCTGCCATAACCTCATGTGTCAAACACAGCAAATTCCACACTCACTCATAATTTCCACAACCAACTGATGCACAAACATATTAGCCAATCCCAAGTGATTTAAAATTTATGCAAAAAAAAAAAAGAAAAAAAAAGAGATTAATGTAGCTTCACTTAAAAAGAAAAATAAGCTCTGCAAAAAAAAAAAAAAAAAAAAAAAAACGAAAAGCAAAGAAAAGAAAAGACTTTTACTATTATTTGACATTTCCTACATAAAATACATTCCCAATTTTTTTCCCTTTTCATTATTTTAACCAAATAATATGTGTATTATTCCAACCTATTATTATTGTAAGAAAAACTGTGCATGAAATATATTGTGAACTAGTTCCTCTAAATACTTGAAATCAGAAATCGGCCACAGTTAGAAATTCACCCACCACTTTATACAACATTATTAAACATCCATGTACACTGAAGAGCCAAAGCTTATGATCACCTGTCTAATATGATGTTGGTATGTCTGGGAAATTTGGAGGTCAGGGCAATACCCGGTAGTTTTCTTCATGCTCTGCAAACCATTCTCCAACAATTTGAGCAGTGTGGCATGGCACATTATACTGCTGAAAGAAGGTGCTATTAGAGGGGAATATCGTTGCCATGAAAGGATGTACCTGGTCTGCAATGATGTTTATAGGTAGGTGTCATAGTTTCCTGCACATGAATAACTAGATCCAGAGTAGCAGAGCAGAATCTTTCCCAAATAATTTCACTTCCTCCACCAGCTTGTTTTCATCCCACGGTGCATTCTGGTACCAACGCTTCTCCAGGTTAACAACGCACACGCAGAGTTGTATAAAAGTAAAATGTATCTGCGTACATATCCATTGAAACAGAAAAGTTGCTGCAAACCCCCAAAGTATGAGCCACGATAACAATAGAATAAGACAATTTTTAGAAAAATTAATAAAACAATAAGTATAAACATATAAAACGAGCTAAACGCACAGTCAAGTACGGTACCGTACGTGACTCTGTGTGTTTTGCTCGTTTTATATGTTTACGTGTTATTGTCGCATGATGCCTGAGTTTTAAACAATAAGGAAAATATTAAGTAATTATTAGAACATTACAGATTCCGTATGCAGTAATGTGTGTAAAATGGATCAAGGCCTGTTCTCAATGTATAGGGACAGTATCAAAAATTCTGCTTACACAGAAATTTTTTTAATTTTAATAAATTTTATTATGGCAGTATATGAAAATATTGGATTATGAACTTCATAAAAACAAGAGATTAATTAAAGAAAGTATTTATGTCCAGAAACAAAGTTACATTAATGAACCTAGCATTTTCAACAACTTAATTCAAAAATAATAGACTTACAAAATACATAAGGAAATGATTTTAATAACTAACAAGTATAAAAGGAACCGCCGCCCCGGTGGCGCAGTGGTCTAAGGCGCTGGCCTCTTATCATTCGTCCGTACGGGGTCCGGGTTCGAATCCCGGTCAGGCATGGATGTTGTGTTTGTCTTACGGCACTGGCTCTCTCCCTTCCCTGGAGCCAGTGACCCTAAATTAGGGACGGGTGACTGCTTATAGCCCTTTGAGTTGCTCACGGTGGTCGTTAAACCTCCAATAAAAAAAAAATAAATAAATAAAAGGAACCTGGTAATAAAATTTAGATTTTTGTTTAAACAAAACTTTTGGTACAGTCCCTATACATTGAGAACAGGCCTTGATAAAATCTAGAATAACTGAAAGTTCTTCAAGTTAAAATAGAATTAAATACATTAATCTGAGTATAGCCTTAAATAAGTGTTATATTTGCTGCAAATAACATTTTTATTGTTTTTAATTTACAAGAAAAAGCTATCTGCAAAATCTGCTAATAATTTGGAAACTATCCGCGTACGTGTGTACGTCTATGTTCTGCTACTCTGCGCACACGTACCTGGTCATTCACATGATGCAACAGGAAACGATTCATTAGATCAGATGACCTTCTAATCATGTATGGTCTAGTTATGGTGCTCTCATGCTCATTGTAGGCACTTTTGATGATAAACAGAGGTTAGCATGTGCACTCAGAGTGGTGGGCACTTTTGATGATGAACAGAGGTTAGCATGTGCACTCAGAGTGGCCCCATTTTCAGCAGTGTTTGGTATACTGTGTGTTGTGACACATTACTCCTGTCAACAGCATTCAAATTGCCAATGAGTTGCACCACAGTATCACTTCTGTTGGTGTGTACCATACGAGATAGCCTTCGCTCACCTCTAGCATCGATTAGTAGTGTTTGGCCCACACCTTGCCAATGGTTCATGGTTTTCCTCTCCTTGGACCACTTTTTGAAGGTACTAACCATGGCTGACTGTGAGCAGCACCCCACAACCCTGCTATCTTGGAAATACTCTGACCAAGTCATCTGGCCATTACTATTTGGCCTTTTTCAAACTTGCTTAAGTCAACAGCCTTTCCCATCTGAAGAACAAGAATAACACTGATAACCTGTGCTTAGTATCGGGTATTATTTATACCATTTCATGACCTTCACATGTGCCGTCATTTACCTGCAGTTGCTTCAATTTGCACGAAGATTCAGTGGTCATAAAGTTTTGGTTCATCAGTTCACATAAGATAGAAATTATATGTCCTGGAAGATTGGGTGATTCATAAAGAAGCATACAGTTTCTAGATGTTGTAAAACAGTAACAGTTGAAGACACAGACCACAACTGCGAACCGTTTGGTAGATGCACTTATAAAGTTTCTGTCCCGCTACTGAGGGAAGTGACGTAGGTGATAGTGCGCATGTCACATGACTAGTTAGTCAAAATGGCAGTGTCTGCAGTGGGAAAGGCATTTTGTGTTCTTGAATTGAGCAAAACGGAATCTGTAACTGTTGTGCAATGGCATTTTCGATCCCAATTCGGAAAATAACCTCCAACCAGAAAATCTATCTGCGATTGTCATAAAAAATTTGAAACTACAGGCTGTTTGTGCAAACTTAAAAGTCCTGGACGACCGCATGTATCGGAGAAGTTGTCGATAGTGTTTGCACCGCCATTCAACGAAGCCTGGGAAAATCAACGCCAAGGATGAGTCTTGAAGTGCAGATTTCACAGCCCACTGTGTAGAATTTTGAGAAAGCTGAAAATGATTCCATACAAAGTGCAGATGTTGCAAAATCTCACTGCACTTGATTCAGATATCTTACCTCGCGTTTGGGCGGAAATGGATTACTGGCTTGATGTGTGTTGTGTGACTAAGGGTGCACACATAGAACATCTGTGACTGTCTCTAAAAAAACTTGAAACATTCCCCTACAATTCTGTTACAGGTAACATAAAACATCTTGCATTGTTCTTGTTTTATAGTGCGTTGAAACTATACTTCTTTATGAATCACCCTGTATAATTAGAGAGTATCAGAAATTAAAGAATGAAGTTAGTGCCATGTGCACCCATTAAAAATTAGACTGCTATACTTTAGGTAGTGTGTGGAGATTGCCATTGTAAAGATACTAAGGGAATTGCTTCATTTATCATTTGATTTCCGTCTTGTTACTGTAAAAGCTTGAGAGTTTTCCTTCTACACCAAAATCGCAAACAGATGAGAGTATTTATGTAACTCAGTATGTATGAGTGCTCCTGTGTGATAATAGTTTTTTTTTTTTTTTAAGAAATACCATGTGCAGTGTAAATTTTTCAGTGCCATACCCACTAATTCAAACATGCAGTGAACCATTTCTGGTATCTTTTGTAGGGTTTTTGCAGTAGCTGTCTACCTTCTGCTTTTGTCCTAAGTTTTTCATATCGCTTGTGTATACCTCTTATTATTATCATTCACTGCTTCAGCTGCGTACATGTGCACACAAAATTTGGTTGCTCATCTCTGTCTTTAAAACATGTGAAATGTTGTTCCACTACTGCAAAATAGATGCCATTGGAAGAGTTTGTATGAACAAGTGTACTGTAGAAGTAAACCTTATAAACCCAAAGTAAAATTTTATGCCATCTTGACTAAGTGATAAAAACTTCAGGTATTGATATTACCTAAATGCTGTTTATGCAGACGGATTGAGACTGAATTTGGTGCAAGTAATTGTGCTGCAGGAAAAACTAAGCCATATAAAGGATAAAGAAATTTTGTTGACTCCACAATTGTTTTTCATTATGTTTCAATGAAAGCAATTATGGAATTAAAATTCAGGTTCATAAAAGACTGATTCTGGACAATTTGTGAGAAATTTATTAACTTTTCAAATCAAGTATTGCTCTCAACAGAAAACATTGTCAGATTGGATAATGATTCCTAGATAATTATTTTATTGGAGGAAGGAGAACCTCCCTGCCATTACCTTTTCCTGTGTTTCTAATGATGAGTATTTTGAGGAGAAACTTTTATCAGACAGATTCAACGAAGCAAGAGCTATTCCACGAATGCAAAAGTTTCACGCTTTCCTCCCAGTAGTGACAGAAAACATAAAAACAAAAGTTGTTTTAGCTTCTGAAAAAACTGTTGTATACTGTGCAAAGTACAGCAGTGAGGAATACATTAGATTTGTCACGTGTATGTACGATGATTTGTTGTAGGTGGGATGTATGCTCTCAGCAAACAACTTGGAAAGTGAAGATTTCATTTTCACAAATGGCTAAACGAGCGTTTTCATTCTCATACCCACATAAACCCGAAATTCTTAGAAGTACCAGCAAACATCATTCTTTGCAAAGTGGATCTAGTAACAGCTATAGGTTGTACATCTCAATTAATTGAGTGGGAAACGGAAAAAGCCTCCCAGATCTTAGTTAAGAAAACAGGCTCTTTAACTGTTGTATGTATTTTGTAATGTAACTAACTGTATTAAGGACAATTTTAGCTCATACAGCTCATCAAATAATGATTTTACATGATGCTATGGAGATACCACATTGGAATTTGGACTATATATTCTGTTAGACTATACCAACAATTGTGGGATTTTTTTTAATTTAATATTCAAATTTGAAAAAATCATTTTTCTTTTTCATTCCAAACACTAGCTACACATCTCATAAAAGCTAATTTCATAAGTTTTAAAATGACACCACCCAAGTTTGTAGCTTTCATTGGTCCCTAGGCATTTAAGGCTAACATGGTCAGTAATTTTTCAGCTAAAACATTTCCTTAATACAGTTAGTTACATTACAAGCACTTGTCATTTTTGAAAATTCCAATACTTAAAAATGTCAGTCAAAAACCTTCAAAAAGTATAATTTTGTTATATCTCAGGGTATACAACTATGTCAAAAGTAAATTAAGTTCATGACATCAGAGTTCTATGCATTGTTTGATTTGACATGGAATGAAATGACCCAATAGTTTTAAACTCATTGGTGTGAAGTTATTATTTTTATGTAGAAAAAGAAAAAAAAAGGGGGTGTCATAGGTAATTTTTTCGGGTGCCACCCACACAACCCCTGATTGGCAATAAAAAAAAAAAAGTTTTGTGATTACCTTTTTGTACTGTTATAACATCCTCTGATGAAAACCAGAGCAACCCCTAATTGTGTACATAAAAAAAATTGAATTTGGAGAATAAGTTTTCACCAAACTCAATTTTTTTTTCATCATCAAAATGAAATGCGATTGGCATTGTGACCCCTTCACAATATGACAAAAATGAAGGAAAACATCTTGGTGGAATATAAGGACAAACCCTCGAAAACATTAAAAATCAAAATGTAGCCCATAAAAGTCACCTTGAGAACTCAAAGGCATGTTGCTGCAGTGGCCAGTTTGGCACTGTTTGGCCCATTGAGCCCCTTGTGCCAGTAAACACATATTAACCAGTGACCAGCAGACCTTAACCTATCGCCTCGCCCACCAAATGGTTGATGCAAGCTGTTTCCTCCAATCATTGGACTTTTCCATGGTCATTTTCTCCTTGCACATTCTGTATCATGCTGCATCACTCAGTATCATGGATTTATAGATTGTTATCCACACTGTTTCAGTAGAGGAAGTGATAGTCTTAATTGAAGCATTGGTGTTTCAGTTAGTCAAAATGGAAACAATAAAAGCATCATGTGAAGTCTTAAAAAATAAACCCATGCAAGTGTTGGCAGATAATTGCCTTCCTATTATAACAGATGTTTCAAAATTGACATCTGTTAGAAATGAACTCGAAAATGAAATATGCTGGTTGAGCTCAAATGCTCAACCAGACATTTCATTAAATATGTGCAGCTCAAAATCAATATAATACTAATGATAAGCTTACCTTTAGCCAACTTAAAGTTGCTGAAGCTTATTTTATCACATTTCCAGCACATGTAGGCAATTTTACAAACTTCCCGGTTGTGAGATGTGTTCAGTAATTTTAAGTAATAATTGCATTATTTTCCTGTTTTCATTAACTCAGCTTAAGATAATATTTAACGTATATAATAATTAGTTCAAAGCTGTAACCCAATTATTTGCTAAAGCTATAAACTTTAACCCTAACTTCCACTTTGTTAGTTATCTCTAAAACATTAATTTGCAATTCTGGAATGTTAAAAAGATTAAATGAAGATAATTAAAAAACTTATTTACACCTTAAAAACTGAAATTAAAAAAACTGACACATCAAAACCATATAGGAGCTTTCAAATTTTTTCACCCAGCTGCCACAGGCATCTTCGGGAAAGAGTTGTAAACACTTAGGGGTGACAGCAGCTGAGTGTCTGCACGCTGTCAGGTAAGTTGGAGATCTGTGCACTGCATGTTGCAGAGATCTCTAACTTACCGTTGACAGCATGAAGACACAACCGAGTGTCTTCACGCTGTCAGGTAAGTCAGAGATCTATGAAGAAAGAGATCTATACACTGCATGTTGCATAGATCTCCGACTTTACCTGACAGCGTGAAGACATTTAGTTGCTGGTAGTCGAAGTGCTTACAACTCTTTTCTGAAAATGCCCATGACAGCTAGGTGAAAGTATTTGAAAGCTCCTGTATTGTTTTGATGTCAGTTTCTTAATTTCAGTTTTTAAGGTGTAAATAACAGACTTGTTTGAAATCTGGGTGTAGCCCAGAATTCCAGGTTTATGTCACATTCCAAACCCAGAAATCTGGAGTTTTAAGGATTAGAAGAATTTGAGATTCCTCAGTCATTTCATTTCTAAAAATGCTATGAAATTAAAACTAATAGTTCCTTTCGAGTTCCATTTTCTTTGGGAATGAATGAAAATATCGCATTTCCATGCGGATGGTGAATGTAGATGATTTGCGATAGCGTGAGGGTTTCTTTTGTTATCAAACAAGCTCTCAAGATAACAGCCTACTGAAAGGAAGGCTTTTATCATCCTTTTGTAGGTTGCATCTATATCAGATATTTGGTTATATTAGATTGAGTTAATCCAGTGAGCTGCATTTAGAAATTGAATGGAAACCACTATAGGCTTCCAGTAGAACTGATCTCCGTAGATTGCTCAATTAATGCATCATATGAAGTGCGAAATTTGACTTCAAAAATGCAATGTCTGAAGGATTTCTAGCACATTGAAAGAAAATTTAGTACAAGGAAAGGTATTAAATTAAACTGCATAGATACTAAATGCCTATTTGTGTGTAGCTGGTTTAATATATACTTGTGTAATATGCAATATATACATATATATGAGTTTCAGGGTTTCTTATGTCACCTCACAATCACCCCTGAAGTAAGTTTTTTAATTATCTTCATTTTAATCTTTTTAAAAAACATTCCAGAATTGTAAATTACTATTTAGAGATAACTAACAAAGTGGAAGTTAGGGTTAAAGTTTTTAGCTTTAGCAAATAATTGGGTTACAGCTTTGAACTATTTGTTTATATGGATTAAACATTCTCTTAAAGTAAGTTAATGATCACAGGATAAGAATAGAATTATTGAGCGGAGCTCTCTTTACGAGACTCGATACAATTAGTTGTTCGGGCATAGGTAAAAGATGGCACATCCGATCATCGTGATTTTTTGCATGCGATTAGACATGTCCATGGTCAGGTTTTGACGCCTTCCGATTCCCCAAATTCTGTGTCATTGAAGGATAATCGCCCCAAAACTTGCATTTTTAGGGGTTTTTCTGGGTTTTGAGAAGGGGTTGTTTGTTACCTATTTCCTCCAAAGATCTTCAGCTAATCACGGTGACACTTGCCACAGAGAAAGGGAAAGACATGGTGAGTGACATAGGGTTAGTATCGTGGTGATTGGTCGTGTCGTATAAAGATAATGACCATTTAAAAAACTGACCAATTTTAATAATAATAATTGAAAAAATCCACTCTCTATACGAGACTCGGGACAATTAGTTGTTCAGGCATAGCTATGGACATAACGCATCCGATCACCGTGATTTTTGGCATGCAATCGGACATTGTCCATGGTCAGGTTTTGACACCTTCTAATTTTCGAAATTCCGTGTCATTGAGGAATTTCAATTAAAACTAGATGGCTTTTTACTTGAACTGTTTCACAAAAGTCTGCTCCCTGACATTAATTTAAAAAAATTGTTTGAATTGAAAAACGAAGAAATGGAAAAACTCCGTCTGTTAACTCGACACTTGCTTAATCTATAATAATAAAGGAAGTTTGTGTGTGTTTGTCGTTTGTGATACAAAATGAAAAACATGGTTCCGATCTGAGTGTGTCTTTCCGCTTTGTTTACATGCAACCTGATCACACCCAACGTGAAGGCATGAAGGAAAGTAGTTCATGATAAGTTTTAAGCATTTCTTTTTTAGAATGTTTCTTATTTTTGTTCTGGACGTCAAATTTTATGCGTTCATTTTTTAGAATTTGTTATAATAGACGCCTTAATGAGCTTAGATTTTGCAATAGCTTCGCTCAAAATTTGCCAACTGTACCTGAGTTATTGGTTACCATTGGCGGAAGACCCATTTCCATCTCAATTCAGTCAGGCATGACCAACATGTGTCAGTTGACCACTTCCAATTTTTTTGAAAAAATTATGGTAGTTATTCCTATTAAAGGTATAAAGCACTGCAAAAGGATTTTTCATAAAAAAATTTTTTGGTCGAGCTACAGCATTTTGAAAATAAACAAAAAATACACCCGTGACGAAAATCATGTGAAACACCAAATATTTAAGTGCACACTGCTCCTGAACTATAACAGGTAGAGACTCGATTTTTTTTATAATTTTGAAGCTATTGAATTGGCCTTTCTTCAAATTCATAGAAATTGGTCAAACAAATATTACCAGATGGCAAAAAAAAAAAAAAAAAAAAAAAATATATATATATATATATTGCAAAAAGTTTTAATTTTCCACAAATTATTATTTTTTTTTTTAAGAAAAAGACTTATCAGGTGGGTAAGTGTGCCAACCTGCACCCCTACTAGGGTTGTTTTAACAGTAATTTTATTTTTATCCTGTGATGCTTGTAACTCATTTAATTAATTTTTAAAATATACAAAATTTCAAAAAATCAACATTTTTGAATTGCAATATCTCAAAAACTCCAGTTTTAAAAACTGAAATTTTGTCCAAATAATATCCTAATGGTAGGTAGTTTACTGGGGGAGTCAGGTTATTGGATTTTTGCCTTGAAATTTTCTTACATATTTTTGAAAATGACACTTTTTTTTTCACTTTCTTTTTTTTTTTTTTCAATTTTTGAAAAATGGCACTTTTTTTTTTAATTTTTGAATTCAGTGAAAAAATGAGAACTGTAAACATTATTTTGTAAATTTTTAATAGCAGGAGAATACAATTCCCGGCAGAGCTCGCACTAAGCATTCACCAAGTCGCCAAATGCCACTAAATCCGAAAATGGCGAGAAAATGGTGGTGAATGATTTTATGAAACTTAGGCAATTTTTGACTCATGGGTAAACTGCAATTTGCGGTAATTTTTGGGCTAAACTGCAATTTGCGGTAATTTTTGGGCTAAACTGCAGCTGATATGATTTCAGAGTTTGATTTTCCAAAGCTGTGGCACTGAAAATGGTGCAGCTCTGTGTAATTTTTATGGAGTTCTGTGAAACACCTATTAAGAGTAAAAAAAGAGCTACTGAAGGTGGGGAATGAAGTCAATGAAAATAAGAGCTACTGAAGGTGGGGGATATTGAAAGGGAAGAAACTCTTCCGTAATTTATAATGAGCAGATCCAGAGAAATGGGATAGAAGAGGTTAAACAGTCTGCAGCACATAATCCAGTGTTGGTGTTACACTTTGACTTTGCTCAGAACTGATCTGTAATTCTACCTGATGAAGTGCAAAGTTACTACTGGCAAACAATGTCCAGATCTCACTCTTTACATGCATTTCGTACTTTCCAAATGAGACTTTCTTTTGTGGTAGCATGCAATTATATAAGCCAAGACACAGCACAATGCTCTGTGTGCCATTCTGCTCATAAAAAGTGAAATTGCTAAGACTTGTCCTTGGGAACAATTTAAAACAATTGTTTACATCTCAGATGGAGCAGCCGGGCACTTCAAAAACAAATATCAGTTTTATGAACTTATGAAGGTGACCCAAATGTAACAAGGAAGTGAATCTTCTAAGCCACAAGCCGATACAAGAGTACATGTGATGGTGTGGGTGGCCTGTACAAACATTTTGCTACTAAGTTCAACTTACAGAAAGAAGCTTCACAAGCTATAAGAGATGCACCTTCATTTGTTGAAACTGTTTCCCCCTTGATCCCAAAGACTAAACTTCTACTCCTCACAACTTATGAAGTTCAATCCTATCGAACCAGCAAAGTAAAAGAGTAGGATACCGTAAAATCTGTTGTTGGAGTACAGTCACAGCATTCCTAGTTAGTACAAGGAAATAAACCATCAATGTCCAGAACAGTCCAGCACCCACATAAAGCAGTGCAATTTTCAAGCCAAGAAAAAAAGAACCCATTTTCTGTGAATGATTTTCAAATAGGAGAGTTTATAGGATGCATTTATGACAATATCTGGTGGATGGATGGGACAGATTACAAACATATTTAAAGAATTTGAGGCATGCACCCTCGTGGACCAGCCAGAGGTTTTTTGGTGGCCAGAAGAATGTGGCAAGAAAACAAACAAGTGTCCAGTGCCCTTAAAAAATGTGCTTCTAAAGGTGAATGTCCCAACTCCTGTTGGACATTCTGCACGACTTCATACCTTTGATGAGAAGGAAATCAATAAAATCCAGCAGCTTTTCTCAGTTTGAATAATTTGTAGTTATGATGGTACACTCATAATTTTTTTTTGAGGCCTTTTTTCTTATATAAATAGAAATTGAATCTTAACTGCAACTGAGATAATGTATTGTAGACTATGGATTTAAAAAAAATTAAACATGTACATAGGTGACAATTATTAAAAATCATAAAAATGACTTTAAAATATAGATTGTCACTGCAATTTAGAATATACACTCAGGTAAACTTTTCAGAAACATCAAAGTTTTTTTGTTTTTTTTAATAATAACCCAACCGTGAGGTTCGAGCAGGAGAGAAGTGCATTTTCAAAAATTTGTAGGAGAATTTCAAGGCAAAAATCCAGTAACCTGATTCCCCCAGTTAACTACCTACCATTAGGAAATTATTTGGACAAAATTTCAGAATTTTTAAAAATGGGGTTTTTGAGATATTGCAATTCAAAACTGTTGATTTTTTGAAATTTTGTATATTTTAAAAATTAATTTAACGAGTTGCATGCATCACAGGATAAAAATAAAATTACCGCTAAGACAACCCTAGTAGAGGTGCAGGTTGGCACACTTACCCACCTGATAAGTCTTTTTCTTAAAAAAACCCCCTAAATTTATGGAAAATTAAAATTTTTTGTAATATATCATCATCATCATCATCATTGTCAACCATTATCAATCCACTGCTGGACGAAGGTCTCCCCAAGTTTCCTCCACAACGGTCTGTCTTGTGCCAGTCTCCTCCATGTCACCCCTGCATACTTTCGAATTTCATCCACCCATCTCCCATGTGGTCTTCTTCTGGGTCTTTTCCTGTCCCTTGGAATCCAATCTAAAATTTCGGCTGTCCATCGATGATCTGTCCTTCTGGCAGTATGTCCAGCCCATTGCCATTTCAGGGATTTGACTCTGATCATGATGTCTTCCACTCTTGTCATTTTTCGGATCCACGAGTTCCTCTTCTTATCTCTCCTGGTTATACCAAGCATGCACCTCTCCATGCTTCTTTGAGTTGTCTGCAGCCTTTGTATGTCTCTTTTAGTTAAGGTCCACGTCTCTGCACCATACGTAAGCACTGGAAGGATGCATTGATCAAACACTTTTCTTTTAAGACATAATGGCATATTGCTCTTGAAAATTATGCTGTTTCTTCCAAAAGCTCTCCAGGCAAGTTTTGTGCGCCGATTAATTTCTTCATCAATGTGACCCTCACTTGATATCTGCTGTCCAAGATAAACGTACGTGTCTGTTATCTCCAGCTTTTCTCCATCAATCGATAAATCTTCATTTCTTGTAAAAGCATTGAACATCACTTTTGTCTTCTGAAAGTTCATTTTTAATCCCACTTCTTTACTCTTGTCAGCAAGTTCCTGGATCATACTCTGCAGCTCTGATGGGCTAGTTGCAAAAATGACTACGTCATCAGCAAAACGAAGGTGGGTTAGATAATCTCCATTAATCTTTATCCCCTTGTTTACCCAGCTCAGTGAGTGAAAAACACCCTCCAATGTGGCATTAAAGAGCTTCGGAGATATGGTGTCACCTTGTCTCACTCCCTTTCCAATTTTTATGTGTGTTGTATTTTCAAACAGCCTAATCTTTGCACTTGCATTTTTCATAGATGTTATTAATAATATTAATGTATGCATCTTCAATACCGCAGGTTTTCAGAGCCATTGTAACTGCTGATGGTTTCACCGAATAAAAGGCTTTTTCATAATCGATAAAAGCCATGCACAATGGAAGTTCATATTCCCTCGCTCTTTCAATTAGTTCTCTCAGCACATGGATATGATCTATTGTGCTGTAGCCACTCCTGAATCCAGCTTGTTCTCTCGGTTGAGCCATGTCCAGTGTCACCTTCAAGCGGTGTGAAAGAACTTTAGTGAAGATTTTATAAACCACTGATAGGAGGCTGATAGGTCTGTAGTTCCTGAGATCCTCAATGTCACCTTTTTTATGTAGCAAGATCATTGTAGCGGTGTTCCAATCCTCAGGAATCTTTCCTTCATTAAGGCATCGAGTGAAAATTTGGGCGAGTACTGTTTCGATTTCTCCACTTGCTTCTTGTATGATGTCTACAGTAATTCCATCTTCTCCTGGAGCTTTTCCCCGCTTCATGTTCTTGATTGCATGTGCAACTTCTGCTGGAAGGACTGGAGGAACTCTGGTACTGGTATCTTTCATGATGTCTGGAGTGCATGTATCATCCCTTTCATATAATTTGGAGTAGAAATCTTTCACTCTTGTCAAAATTTCACCTCTATTTCTTGTTACAGAACCATCTTCTTTTCTCAGTGCCATAATCTGTTTTCTTCCCTTACTGAGATGTCCCTTTGCTATCTTTAGGCTTTGGTTGTTTTCAATTGCTTTCCTCACTAGTTCACAGTTGAATTTTCTTACGTCTTCAGTGATACTTTTTCGTACTGTCTTGCATAGCTCTATATATTCCACTTTGGAAGTCACATCTTCTTTAGTTGTCCTCATCTCTCTCCTTTTTTGCATCAACATTTTCGTTTTTCCTGATAATTTATTTACATGCAACTTGTTCTTAGACCCAGCTAATTTTGTTGCTGTTTCCATAAGAGCTTTGGTTACTTTTCTGTTAACTTCAGAGATGTCCACTTCTTCCGATGTTAGGCCTTCTAAAGCAGAGAACCTGTTCTTCAGTTCCAACTTGAAGGTATTATGGTGTTTTTTAAGGTTGGTTATGTCAATAGATTTTGTTTGTCTTATGAGCTTGCCACGTTCAAGTTTAGTGTTGAGGTGCATCTTACATCTCACCAATCTATGGTCACTACCTGTGTTGAACTTGTTTAGCACACTGCAGTCTTCTATGACGAATTTTTTGTTACACATAATAAAATCAATTTCACTTGTCGTCCCATTTGGATGTCTCCATGTCCATTTCCTGTGTGGCTTTTTCTTGAAGAAGGAGTTCAAGATGAAAAACCCTTCTGCCTCTGCAAACTCAACGAGAGTATTTCCACGCTGGTTTCTGTTGCCGTGACCGAATTTACCTACTGAAGTTTCATTCTGTTGCCGTTGCCCTATTTTTGCATTGAAATCTCCCATAATTATTTTCAAGTGCTGCTTACCTTTATTATTTAGATGACAAATTTCCTCATAAAATTCTTCAATTTCTTCTTCAGGATGACTTGTGGTGGGTGCATAAGTTTGAATAATCTGAGCCTGGTATCTTCTCGATAGTTGGATAACGAGTCGTGCAGCTCTGTCAGAGGAACTTTCAACTTCTACAACTTTATCCTTCAGTTTCTTGTTTATTATAAATCCAACACCACTAGTTCTGCCAGTATCTGTCCCACGATAGTAGAAGAGATGTCCACTTTTCAGTTCGATGAGATCTTCTCCTTTTCTCCTTACCTCACTTAGCCCCACGATGTCCCACTTGATCCTTTGTAGTTCCTCTTCCAATTCAAGAAGCCTTGAATCAGAAGATAGGAGCGTCCATTGTACGTTGCCAAGGTCAGCATCAGATGGCAGCCTAGTCCGGTCCTCCGGGGATTCTTAGCACCCTCTGCCTTCATGTCGCACTGGCCGCTGCCTTGGCCAGGTACATTCCAGCTGCCGGAGACTGAGGGCCAAGATTTAAGTTGTGGAGTCATTTTGGAGGGGTTTGGCCATAACTCACCACGCTGGCCAAGCGGGTTGGTGAGTGTGGGATAGAATTTCCTCTAATCCCGATGGTATAGTTATACCGCTATGGGCGGTCGTCAGAGCCCCTTTAGTGGGAACAGGATGCACCACGAGAAGGCGGGGTTGACATTAGTCAAGGAGAGGCTGTGATGTTACGCATCACCTGACCTTACATCCCTGTAATATATATATATATATATATTTGCCATCTAGCAACCTTCCTTTGATCAATTTCTGTGAACATAAAGAAAGGCCAATTCAATAGCTTCAAAATAAAAAAAAATTCAAGTCTCTACCTGTTATAGTACAGGAGCAGTGTACATTTAAAAATTTGGTGTTTCACATTATTTTCATCACAGGTGTATTTTTTGCCTATTTTCAAAATGCTGTAGCTCGACCAAAAATTTTTTTTATGAAAAATCCTTTTGCAGTACTTTATACCTCTATTAGAAGTACCTACCATAATTAAAAAAAAAAAAAAAAAAATGGAGGTGGTCAACTGACACCCTGTGCCTGAATTGAGATGGAAAGGGTCTTATATACTTACTGAACACTCACACCACCGGGAAGTTTGTAATTGCCTGCACAAAATGTGATAAAATGAGTTTCATTAACTTTGTTTGCTAAACATAAGTTTATCATTATTATTAATTTGTTAGAAATTATGTAAAAAATGAACAACATAAAAACCCAGCTTTTCCATAAATTTCAAGAATTGTTGTAAGAGAAATAGAAAAGATCTGGGCATTAATATTAATTGTCAGTAAAAACAGAACCATACAAATGTGGGAATTTTATCACAGAGAAAATAAAAATCTTCTGAAATCCACCAATGGTTTAAAATGATCAAGTTTTCATGTAGAGCTTCCTTACTTACACAAAAAATATGAAGCATTATTTGATGTAGTGGCATGCAGGTGCATAGACTTCAGCAAATGTGCATGTGCAATGGACAGAAAAGTAGTGTACCCATAATAGAGCTTACATTTTTTGTACTTGACCAGAGAACATTTTGTAACATGTATGTCGGAGGAGTCAACATCCAAACCATTAGGAAATTATAAAAGACTAAGAGAGATAAAGAAAATGAAATGTCACCTTCCCAAATTTCAATGGAAGCAATTGCTGTCATCACTTTAGAATATTCCTCTTCAGAATCATTTGAGACTGAGAATAATGATGTGGAGTTCTCATGCCCTTCCATTTTGTCAACTCTTTCTTGACTCTGAATCACTTACCTTACTTTCTTAAGTCTGCCCCAAAAGTATGTTAGCAGGGTGTCCTCAGAGGAGTTTTGCAGAATGGGTGAGATAACAGCCACTGCTACTTCCACTTTCCTGAAAAAAGAATGATGCCATTACCAATGTGTGGTCAGCTGTCAAAAATCGAGGGTAGACGTTTCTGTGATTTATTTTATCTGACAGAAGTGAGATGACTGGTATGTGTGTCCAGTTAAATATTAGTTTACTAAATGGAGAGGTAGGGTCCAATTGCCCTGCTCATATGGTTTCCTTTAAAATGATTTAACCAAATGACAGCAGCTTAACTGCTGTCATTTTATATTTCCAGAGTCCATACTCCCTTTGAAAATTATTCCAAATGTACCTGAGGTGATGTGTCATAACAGTCACCTCAGGATGGGACTCAGATGCTGTGTTCTGTTGTAGCAGTGAGCCAACTGATTCTTTCAACTCACTAAAACAATTCATTTGAACTGATTTGTTCATTGACATTTCCGGTGAACAGTTTCTGCACAGAGTTACTGTTGCAAATCGGTTCAGAATTGAATCTGCTTGTGCCATTTGTTTACTCTTTTGATTTAGTGAAAAAAAAAATATTTTTAAATTGTACAGACATTTTTTCTCTCTCAATTTTTAGATAAGTTGATTCTATAGCTTTCTTGAAATTTATGGCATTTTTTTACACTTCTGAATTAGGATGCATTTTCTAATTGAAACATGAACTTCACCGAGACACGTCGGTGAACAATTTATGTCTATCAAACAGAAGTCATCGCTCTTTCTTTGTTTATTAATTTTATGTCTAGTGAAAAGTAACCCTGATTGATTATTTGAGGGAACTGGCTATTTGGTAGAGCTGATTGTTTGTTTTTATTAAAGAATCATTCGCAAAGTACTCGATTTGATGGTCCGTTCTTGAGCAAATCATTTGTGAATGACTTTTATGTCTTAAAATATAAAAGGATTTAGTGCTTAGACCGGCCCTTATTCCCAAGCTATCTAATTATATAGGTATACTGTTTACAAATACTCAAAAAAAAAAAAAAAAAAAATAATAATAATAATCTGTGACGTTTCCATCCCCGAACAATTTTTGGATAAGGGATGCTCAAGCTGCACTAAGTTACTACTATTATTCCCTTTTGGTGTTACTAGAAAAATTGAAAAGATGTATCTGTCTGCAAGGAATGTTAAGTGTATGTTGTCATGGCTCAGCACATGTTTGTTATCCAGTATCCTGGAACATTCTGTGTGGAAATAACATATACATTTTACAAGTTTGCTGTTTAAAAGATTAATGCAGGCAATACTGAATACTACTGACATTTTTCTTTTTCTTTTACAGTGGAAGTATGGGAGAATTTCAAACCAGGAAAAGATCATAGGATTTCTTGAGATTGTGAATAAAAGCTATGCTTCCATTACAGTACCTTGCATCAACAAAAATGTATCATAACATTTAAAGTGAAGACTTTTTTTAGCAAGAAATGTCATTGATTTACCAGAGTGGGGATCAATCACATGAGAATTTACTTGATGGGGAACAAACAAGGCTCGATCCAACAAAAGTTGAAATTCTCCTTCCAGACTCTAGTGGCTCAGAGGAGTGCTCCAGTTTTAAGGACACATCAGTCACAGATGAACTCTTGACAAATGAGAATGGTATTAAAGAGCAGGAAGTGCCAGACAGTGTCCTGGGAAGGGTATCAAGCGATTCTATAGCCAGTACTCCATCGCCTACCCCTCAGTATCATAGGAGCACCAGCAGCACATTTTTCCGCAGCAGAGAAAATCCAGAGATTTCTCCTTTTAAAGAAGCAAAAGACTTTGTTTTAAGTAAACTAAGTAAGAAACTTGGTCCTGCAGAAGGGTCTCATATTCCTACTGATTGTGATAAACGTACCTTATTGTCCGGCTTGAAGGAAATAATTGCCAAAAAAATAGAAGACAAAATTGGTAAAGACTCATCTCACACACATAGTGTAGTGCCTGTTGCCACAAAAGGCGATAAAACTGCAAATCTTTCCATAAACTATACAGTAGATAACAATTCTAAAGTTATAATTAAAGAACTGGATAGTGTATATAAGGGACCGTGTGAATTAAAATCTGTTGTTGCCAATGATTTAGAATCATCTGTTATTGAAGAGGCTCATGAGTGTGTCGAAGAGCTGAATGGGTCATTTAGCGAACCAGAAGATTTAGAAAGTGAGTTCTTAAATATGACTGACCCTTGCCCACCACCTACACCCCCACCACGAAGTAAAACCATTTCCAATATAGCTGCAGCCGCTCATTCAGTACTTTCACCAAAGAAAAATAAAGGAAAGGAGTTGCCCATGTCTTACAGCTTTCTAAAAAAGACTAATGACCTTGACGTTGATCGGCTGGAAGAAGGAGATGAAGAGGTAGAGGAGTCAGCTGAATTGAAGGAAGAACTTTCTGAAATTGATGGAGTAGATGTCAAAAGTTGTGACAATGAAGTTCTGCCCTCCTTGAAAGAATGCTCTTCCCCTCAAGTCGAAGAACAGCAAACAAAAAATGTTCAAGGGTTTTTACATAGGTTTTATCCCAAACAAATATGTAATTTATTTAATCATTCTTCATTTCAAGTGCATATCTTTGTGGCTCTGGTTTCTGCCTTTGTAAGTTATTATTGGTCTCTGTCATCATACTCTGCTGGTTTTCTAAATGGAGTGTTAACTTCATCAGTTGTGGCACGCTTGTTTATTGTGCTCACCAGGAAGAGCCAACCAAAGGATCCATTGCACTTCCCCAACTATAAAACTCTGCCACCTCTGAAACTTGCTATGACAGTTGCAGCTGAAGCAAGTTCATATAAGGTAAAGAAAAACACTGTGCTTACAAAATTTAGTTTTGCCATTCACTTTGTGATTTCTAATTTACTATGCTTAAAAACCTATTTTAATTAATGTACAGTAGCCATTATCTGTTCTAACTCTTAAGTATAAACATTTAACCCCCCTCCCCCTTGGTGGTTGTGGCCCTGTTGAGACCAAAGCCAAGGGAGTTAACTACCAATTACTGTATTTTCTAAGAATAATGACACACCAAGTATAACACTACAGTTCAGGTTTCATCTTGGTTTGTTTTCAGGAATAACGCTACACCAAGTTTAGAACCACGGGTAAACGCAACAAAAATGAATTTTGCCACCTAGGTGGCGCAGTGGTCTAAGCTCTGACTTCTGATCATTCGTCCAACGAGGGTCTGGGTTCGAATCCCAGTAATGCATCAATGTTGTAATTGTCTTATGGCATTGGCTCTCTCCCTTCCCTGGAATCAGTGGCCTCAAATTAGGAGCAGCAACTGCTTATAACCCATCGAGTTGCTCACGGTAATAGCTAAACACCAACTAAAAAAATAGGAGGTTTTTTTGTTTTGTTTGAGGGCCATTTCAACCCCAGCTGATACTCTTACATAAACTCAGCTATTATTATAATGAGCTTCAGGAGACCATGATATCCTGTAGGTTGAGATGAAATCATGATTCCTAACAATGGTAAAAAAGTACATTGTATGACTTTCATTGAAAGTAAATGACTCAGTAAAAAGAAGTGACAGGAAAACCTTTTATTGATTTTTAATAATTTGAATTGCCAGCACAACTCACATCTAATAACATCGGTGATAAAATCACTGTCAAGGTGCAGAAAACTATGCATTAAATGGCAGTTGCCATCACTGGTTTCTCACTGTACTTGCGTAGCTGTTCCTTCTAATGGGAAAAAGACCTTCACACCCCATTTACGGGAGAGGGAGGAAACGTGAAAGACCATAATGTTTCATGGTAGGGCATTTGTTACCAATTTCCTGATGTACTGGGTAGCTGATTGAGTACTGGTAGGTGAATGTTATTTAGCCTGTGGTTGAAACCTATGTTGGTTTATGTGTTTGGAAAGAGGAAAACATCTCTCTAGAATTTCACATGTGAGGAAGTGTGTGAAAGTGGAAGCAAATACGATTTTACCTGCTGTGAGCTAACCAAATGTACTTTACCTTTCCTAGCATATAAAAGAAAAAATGTACTTTACCTTTTCTAGCATATAAAAGAAAAAAAGTTACTGAAAAGCATAATTCATTAGTCTTAAAGATTTTCAAACAGTAAATTGCAAACAGCTTGCCGGCAAAACAAAAGTTCAGATTGAATTCTTGCTGTACTGCAAATTACTAATTCACATATAAACATGCAGGTTTTGATGCTTCATTGCAGGGCGCGCAAAACCGCCCGTCCGCGGCGGTCAAGAATTCATTGCGGACGATTAATTTCCCGACCACGACGTCTGCGCGGACGGCCCTTTTTTCCGCAAGCTTGCAGTACGATTGTGATTAGAACATTTTTATTTTGCATCCTTTTTTTTTTTTTTTCCAATTTAAAATTTGCGCATGTCAAGTGCCACAGCTTTACGAAATTACGCATTCTCTTAAGCGATAAGCCATTCTTTGTTTTGGCGAAATAGTTCCGCTGTGACACCCTCCCTTCCAAAATTTTAATGTACTAAACCAATGTGCTGCTTTCTCATTCCCTCTCAAAGTTTTCCCGTGTGAATTTTACGCCTGAAGCGGGAGGTGTAACTGTAAGGATAGCGACTTCGCAGTTGTTCTTTTTCTTCTTTCTTTCTCTCCCGTCTATCTCCGTCCCCCCAGTCATCCCTTGTTTAGTTTCATTTGTTAATACTGGGGTGACACCTTGACATCTTGCACGTGTGATTCCCGCTGTAATATTGGCTTCATGTGCATTACCGTTTTGCCGCATGTTTCCTGGCGTCCTTGACGACGATCGTACCTAATGCCGCACATTCTATCTCTCATCTTTTGCCATTTTGCAGTTGAAAATTCTAGATTCCGTGTAACAAGCTTTTTGCTATGAAAGCAGCAATTTATTTATTTTCTGTATGTACGTAAAAAAAAAAAAAAATTCAGTAAAGTGACGATATTTAATATGCACGTATTTCTAGACGTATTGAGATTAAAAAACATGTTTTATATACGTTATTCTTTTTCAGTTAAATCCATTCAATAGTGGTTTAACTGTCTGAACTTTTACATGTTGCAGTTTTTTGTGTGAAATGCAATTTCCAGTTGGAAATTATTAGTATTTAACTGCGAACAAATACCTCGGTAATGAAATGTAATTCAAGGAAAAACTTTTCACGTACCTCTCAGTTGTAAGTGGTCGATGTTTGAATCTTTGTGTGGCTGTTCTCATCAGGCTCTTGAGTCTTGAGCTTAGACTTTTAAGAATTTAGTCGGCACATTTTCTTCACGGATCACGAAATCGGATAGACAAATTCATCGAATAAATTAATTTGTCTTTCCAATTTTGTGACCCGTGAAGAAAATGTGCCCATTAAATTCTTAAAAGTCTAAACTCAAGAGCCTGATGAGAACAGCCATACAAAGATTCGAACATCGACCACTTACAACTGAGAGGTACGTGAAAAGTTTTCCCTTGAATTACATTTGATTACCGAGGTATTTGTTCGCATTAAATACCAATATTTTCCAACTGAGAAATTGCATTTCACAAAGGAACTATAACATGTAAAAAGAATGATGATATTTAAATTCTACGTAGTTATGGTATTTATACGAGTCTGACGTGTTACTTTCAAAGGAGGTCGGGTACATTTTTTGACAAACCGTCCTCGAGGACGGGTAAAATTTCCGAGATTTTTCGTGTCCTGCTTCATTGGTAAATAACCACTCCTGTGCTAATATACAATTAAGACTCGTAATTTCAAACTCTATAGCTCAATGTCTACCATAAATGATTCACAAAGCAATCAGAAAATACAGTATAATGTTCTCTAATCAAGTTCCATTTCCAATACACAAATTTTTCAATTTCTTTGCATGTATATATGTGTTTTCCATTATTTCCTGAGACCATTCTGTTATTTATAACTAATAAATCATAGCATAGTTTTTCAGGAGCTTTCAAAACTTATTGTATATATTTTTTAATAGTATTCATTTTTAGTATTTTAAGGAAAACTTCCTGCCATTCTTATTGTAACTGAATTTAAAGCAACTGAATACACAGCATTTCAGTCTTCTTGGTCACTGCTTGTGCTGTTGTGATTTTTGGTGTTTGAAGGGCTTTTTATAAGATAATTCTTAAATTTGTGTCACCTGTACTTTTGTCTTGGAATTTTTAATAGTTTGATAATTTTGATGATCTTGAATTTCCTGTTCTAGAATACCCCCCCCCCCTCCACTCTTTACATTTCTGAACAAGAATCATGTAACTAACACCAGACCTGTTTGTAATCCGGGTGTAGCCCGGAATTCCGGGTTTTTAAGTTTTAGAAGAATTTGAGATGCTTCGGACATTTCATTTCTAAAAATGCTACAAAATGGTAACAAAACTTCAGGTTCCATTTTCTTTGGGAATTACAGTGTTTGATTAAAAACACTGCATGTCCGTGTGAATGGTGAATGTAGATGATTTGTGACACCTTGTGCGTTTCTTTTGTTATCAAACAAGCTCTCAAGATGAAAGGAAAGCTTCTTTTCATTATTTTGAAAGTTCAAATAATTTGATTATTTTAGATTCGGTGTATAACTACTTTTAGAAATTGGATGGAATCTACTGTAGGCTTCAAGTTCAAGTAAAACTGATCTACATAGACTGCTCAATTAACATATAATATGAAGTGCAAAATTTGATTTTAAACATGCAATGCCTGAAGGATTTTGCACAGTGAAAGAAAATTGGGTACAAGAAAAGTTGCGAAGTTTAACTGCACAAACACTAGGGCCTATTTGTTGTATAGCTAGTTTATATGTGCGTATTATACATTATATGTATATTGGCACTGAGCTGAGAGTTTCAGGGTTTCTTGTATCACCTCACAATCACCCTTGTAACACTGTATTATGCTTATGTACTTATGTAGAAGAATTTGGTTTTGCATTCAGACCATCAGTAACCAAAAATTCCTGTCTGGTGGGTTTCAGGAATTAAAATAATACAGTTTTAATGGTTAGTACTCCCCTTATGGAAATTAAATTTGAATTTCCACTGTTATGCAAAACAACAAAAAAAAAATAAGTAATGATACTAGAATAAACATTAACTACTAAGTTGGAAAGCAGTTTCTTTTTAGTCCGGGTATAATACTAGCTGTTTTGTCACAGAAATGTCCTCTGGAAATTTTATAATTTATCAGTTCTGCTCAAACAAAACATATTGGGTATGAAATGTACTTTGTATTAACTTTAATAAAAAGTTCAAGTAGTTTATATTGTCTTTAGACAATATACATTAGTTACAAAAAATAACAGAAAATGCTGTAATTAAAATGCAGTTGAACCCATACAGTGATGTAAAATACCTGGGTATTTATTTTTGCAGGTAAATACCCTATTTTAGTGGGTATTTATATTCATAGTTTTTCTTCAGGTTTAATTGCTTATTTACCCATTAACAGTTCATTTGTGACATATTACAACTGAATTAAAATAGTATGAAAAAGCAAGAAATTAGCTTAAAAAGTCAGTATTTCAAGATAACACAGAATAGTTTCTCAATCTAAACCCATTCAATATGATTAAAAAAAATACTGGTACTGCAATACAAGTAAAAAAAAACACAATAATTACTTTTTATCTAGCATGATAGTATTTCCCACCTGTGTACAATTTTCTTATGAGGAAGGAAAACAATTATTGAAAAATCACTTATATTTTAAACCAAAATAGTGTTCTTTGTAAATGGACGATGTATTCGCTCTTTCCATGTTATTTTTAAACAACGCATAGCGACTGAAAAATTGTATTCCGGCACCGCTGGGATCGAACCCCAGCGTTGCCGGAATACATCGTCCATTTACATTGTCTCCACGTATTTGATATATATTAACCATAGTGTTCTTTACTTATTAATTTACAATATTAAGGATATATCACAGCTCCTCAGTAATTTATCACATTAATGTTCTATTAATCTGAATTGGAAAGTGATTCAGACTCTTCATAGCCTGAATCACTTGAACTTGATTCAAATTCTTTTGTTTCTGAATCTACTTTTCTATTTTGCTGTTTTTATTTCCTTTTTCTGACTTTTCTTGTCTTCTAACATGCTAAATGTCGTAGACATGGTACTTTCATTGGGCTCATGTCAAGTTTCATTCTAGGATTAAACAAGAAAGATGACACCGAATTTTCGGGTGTCATAAGCATGTCTTTTGAATCCGTTCTGACGCAAATTAAATTTATCAAAGCTATTCAAAGTCAATGGAACCGGTATGGAAAACAATAGTATCTGACGGAAGAAAGTTGTTCAATCGGGTCTTTAATCCCTCAGATATTGCTGTAAATGGAATCGTGAGCTTACGAACTCTTAGAAACAGAGTTATCGACAAAAATAAGATGTGACTTTACATTCCTTGGTGGGAAAACCATGCATTATTTTGGGAAGAAAGTATTCACAGAAGGTTTATCCATATGAGCGGTATCAGTCCAAGAAAAAAAATTTTAGTCGAGTTTACAATAGCCCAGATTTTGCTACAAATACATCAGAAGCAGAAATTAACACTTATGACCCCTGGAGGCCAAACCATTCTTTACCAAACATTAGAAATTACGTGAAAAATATTTTCCGTCAGGTTTTGTATGCGATACAGGAAGAATTTTTCGAATCGGAGTTTTAGGAGCAGAAAACGCAATTTACCATTGTGCACCCTAGCGGAAAGTCTATGATTTATTTGAAAATTTTGAATTTATAGGAAAAACATTTTGCATCGGAAACACTATCCAACAAAGAAGGAATTTTTCAAATCGGACTTTTAGAAGTAGAGATATTGACAAAAATAAGATATACATCTACGCTTCCTGGCGTAGAAACCATGCATTATTTCAAGAAGAAAATGTTCCTAAAATGTTTGTCGACATGAGTAGTATCGGTCCACAAAAGACTTTTCTTCAATAGAGATTTTAGAAGCTCATATTTTGCTGCAAATATTTCAGAAGCGGAAATTAAGACTTACGCCACCTGGTGGCCGAAATTTTTTTTACAAAAATTTGAAATTACATGCAAACGTTTTCCCATTAGGAGCTGTATCAGGTGCAGAAAGAATTTTTCAGATCGGATATTTAGAAGCAGAGTTTTAGGGGAAAACGCAATTTCCCTTTACGCCCCTTAGTGGAAAGTCTATGAATTACTTGAAAATTTTGAATTTACAGGAAAAACATGTCACACTAGAAACACTATCCAACAAAGATGGAATTTTTTAAATCGGACTCTTAGAAGTCGAAATATTGACAAAAATAAGATATACATCTACGCCCCCTGGCGTAGAAATGCTCACTATTTTAAGAAGAAAATGTTTCTAAAAGGTTTGTTGACATGAGTAGTATCGGTCTACAAACGATGTTATTTTCAATCGAGAATTTAGAAGCTCATATTTTGCTGCAAGTACATCAGAAGCGGAAATTAAGGTTTACGCCCCCTGGTGGCCAAACCATTTTTTTACAAAAATTAGAAATTATGTGCAAATGATTTCCCATCAGGAGCTGTATCCGGTGCAGAAAGAATTTTTCAGATCGGAGATTTAGAAGCAGAGATATAGTGGAAAACACAATTTACCTTTACGTCCCCTAGTGGAAAGTCTATGAATTACTTGAAAATTTTGTAATTATATGGAAAACATGTCACACGGAAAACACTATCCAACAAAAAAGGAATTTTTCAAATCGGACTCCTAAAAGTCGAGATATTGACAAAAATAAGATATACATCTATGCCCCCTGGCGTAGAAACTGTGGAATATTTTAGGAAGAAAATATTCCGAAAAGGTTTATCGATATGAGTGGCATCAGTCCACGAAAGAATTTTTTCAAGCAATATTTTAGAAGCTCAGATTTTATGGCAAATACATCAGAAGCGAAAATTAACACTTACACCCCCTGGTGTCCAAAGTATTCTTTACCAAAAATTCGAAATTATATGCAAAAGATTGTGCATCAGGAGATGTATCCGCTGGAAAAAAAATATTTCAAATCGGAGTTTTAGAAGAAGAGTTATCGGAAAAAATGCAATTTACTTTTACGCCCCCTAGCGAGAAATCTGTGCGTTATTTGAAAAAGAAACTATATCCAAAATACTCTTCGACATAAATGGAATCGAAAGATAAAAGATTTTTTTTTCAATCGGATGTTTAGAAGCAAATATGTGGAATAAAACATATATTTGAATTCAACATCATCTGCATTTACGCCCTCTAGCGGCGAAATTGTACATAATAAAAAAAAAACGAAATGAAGGATCATCATTCGCATATTTCAAGCTTTCGAATGCAAAAAGAATTTTTCAAACCGGACTAATAGTTGCAGAGCTACCGTGGGGACGGACGGACAACCCGATAACATAAGCTCAATCTTTTTTTACAAAAGATGCGCTAAAAAGGGCAGGGTGCAGACTTTGAAAAAGGGCACTTTTGACTGAAAAGGGCTTAATTCTTTATTTTGATTTATTTAGTTATCTAAACAGAATAAAGTTGCGCATAGTAATAGGCAAAGGTTGAATTTTTTGAAAAAGGACACATGCTTTTACTAGAGTAGAACTTTGAGAGAAGTGTAAATGTTAGTGTTTAGCATATCAGTAATAATTCCAGAGTACATACCATTCAGGTAGTTTATTTTCTTCAATATTGTGTTAGAAACACATACAAGGATGTTTTCAGACAGTCTGAAGATCATATACAGTGGTGTCCAAAAGTTAAGGATAAATCACATTTTTATCTAGAAATGGAAAAATTATGTCAGTAGCTAAATTTGGCAGTAAATTTATTGCCAGCCCTGAAGCAGAATCTTTTTCAGGAGTCTGCAATGTAGAAAGGAAAAGCTAAAAACTGTCTGCAAGATAAGGGAAGCCTAAATATTTTTTTCTATAAAATTTATAGTCGAACTAGCTTTTCCCTGATAAAAAAAAAAAAAAAAAAAGATTTTATTTTATTCAGTATTTAAACATCTCTTACGTGCTTTTGAATTTTTCAAAATAATATGGAAGTATCAATAGTAAATCATTTGAAATTCGTAAAATGGATTGTGTGTGTGTGTGTGTTAATTGATTAAACTTTCAACTCTCCTTTAAAAGATGTTCTACCTGATACACATTGTGCTTTTATTATTTCCTGCAGCAATTATTTTGTATTGGGGGCCTCATCAGCTGATGATTTTGACATATATATATATATATCATCATCATCATCATTGTCAACCATTATCAATCCACTGCTGGACGAAGGTCTCCCCAAGTTTCCTCCACAACAGTCTGTCTTGTGCCAGTCTCCTCCATGTCACTCCCGCATATTTACGAATTTCATCCACCCATCTCCCATGTGGTCTTTTTCTGGGTCTTTTCCTGTCCCTTGGAATCCAATCTAAAATTTCGGCTGTCCATCTATGGTCTGTCCTTCTGGCAGTATGTCCAGCCCATTGCCATTTCAGGGATTTAACTCTGATCATGATGTCTTCCACTCTCTTCATTTTTCGGATCCACGAGTTCCTCTTCTTATCTCTCCTGGTTATACCAAGCATGCACCTCTCCATGCTGCTTTGAGTTGTCTGCAGCCTTTGTATGTCTCTTTTAGTTAAGGTCCACGTCTCTGCACCATACGTAAGCACTGGAAGGATGCATTGATCAAACACTTTTCTTTTAAGACATAATGGCATATTGCTCTTGAAAATTATGCTGTTTCTTCCAAAAGCTCTCCAGGCAAGTTTTGTACGCCGATTAATTTCTTCATCAATGTGACCCTCACTTGATATCTGCTGTCCAAGATAAACATACGTATCTGTTATCTCCAGTTTTTCTCCATCAATCGATAAATCTTCATTTCTTGTAAAAGCCTCATCAGCTGATGATTTTGACATATATATATATATATATATATATATATATATCACATTTCATTTGTTTGTAAACTGGTGTCCATATAGGATTTTTGTTTGAAATCCCTTTTATGAATTGACTGCAGGTTTTGAGAAAAATTTATTGAATTTGTAAAAATGTGGTGGGAGCATTTTCATTGATACGATCCCCCAAAATTGTAAAATTAAAGTGAGAAACAAGAAAAAACTTCTTGTAAAAAAAAAAAAAAAAAATCCTCTCATCAATCCGAAGTGGAATTATTTGAAAGTAAATAAAAAAAGAAAAAAATGTTACAGTTAGCTACTAGAATGCTGCATAATACGGCCGTTTAACTAAGATGAAGTCATCTGGAAGAAAAAAAAAAAAAAAACTGCAACTGTCAACTTCCGAAATGCCATGAAAACGGAGAACGAAACATTGCGAATGCTAAAAAATATGGCTCTTGAAAAAAAGGCACACACACCTTTTTAATCTAACTGAAACAAAAGCTATCTGGAAGCCAAAAAAGGAAAAATTTTGACTATCAGCGCCCAAAATGCCGAATAATATGCCCATAAAAACAGAGTAGTGACAATAAAAAATGCGTAAAAATGATTTTTTAAAAAAGAAAAAAGAGAAAAACTTAATAAATCTTACTGAGGAGGCAAAGCCATCTGGAAGCAAAAAAAAAAAAATTGGATGTTGGATGTCAAGTTCTGAAATGCCAACAGCGACAAAAACGAAGAAAACGTTGAAACAGCTTTAAAAATATTGCTCTTGTAGAAAAAAAATTAATCACATAAATCTAACTGTCACGATGTTATAGAATACGGATTCTAAAAAAAGAAAAATTGCGGATCAGAGGAAGAAGGGAGAGGTGGGCTGAGAGTGCTTAGCAGTGGAAGCAGAGACAGAGTGAGTAGGAGGGGGAGAGTAGAGGGAGCAAATACTGGTCACCTCTTTGTCAGTAATTTGTACAAACTCGTTCCGTCCCCAGTAGTTCAGTGGGCAGGTCCTTTTGCTTAAATCTCAATCTTCCTTCCGCCCCTGCGGACATAAAAAAACAGTCAGTGATTGTACCTTATTGGTTCCCATCTTCCAGGAATCTCAACCAACGAGGATGGTTACGACTTTCTAGATGTAGACAAGAGGTTAATATGGAATTGGTGCGCTGTTTTGGTTTCACAGTAGTGTAGGATTGATTACAGCAGTGTAGATTGTCTGCATGCACAGTTTTCAGTTTCATTTTAGGGCTGCCAGGGCGGGATTTCTTAAAATTAAATGGCAGTAGGGTGCATAATTTCAGTGTGATGGCGAGCAGGGTGTGCCGCCCCGCGAAAAAAGCCTAGAATGAACCCTGGATCTAAGTCTGGTTTGGCAATATGTTTTTCATTTAACGATTTCCAGTTGTATGCCAAATAGGTCAATTTTGCAGCCTTTTCTGATGTCAAGCTATTTCTCTTTTTATTGTGAATCCAGCTGAATGTGCTGAATGATTTTTCAGTGGCCGCTGATGTTATTAGTGCACTTACGATCCCAATGGCAACTTCCACCAGTTCATTTGCCCCTCTTAAACCTGTCCATCGTAGTATGGGGCTCATGATGCCAACTCCTTTCCATAAAAACTTCCATGCCCAGAGTCTATCTTTATCTCTGTAGTTTACCAAATCTGTTTTTAATTGTATTTTATTCAGTCCCATGTGTTGTCCCGCATCACAAATGAATCTTATTGCATCAATCAATTGGATAGGACCCAATTAACAATCTTGTGAAGCTGGATTCAGAAGATCTGCTGCTAAATGAATATGTTCTAGGACAAACTCTTCTCTTTCTGTAAATTTCTTTAGTATAAATTGTTCTTCAGCTTTTTGCAGAGTGGATACAGGCAGTTGTTTATTTAAAGTAGCCTGAAGGTTTTCAAATTCAGAAAACACAGAATGTATCTGCTGTTCATTTGACTGAACTTTGTTAAGTAAATCCACTATCGGTTTCAGAATGTTGTGTTGACCATTTTTTCGATACAAGCCCAAACCACACCGTCGTCAAGAAGTTTCTTCTTTAGCTCTGTGAACAAGTTTGCTTCTTCACTCACAGCCAGGGTTTAAAGTACAGCTTTGTTTATGGTCAAACTTCGAAAAAAGGACAAATGGCTATCCCATCGTGTTTTTCCCAGCGGTTTCAAAGATATGGTAACTTGTTTCTCTTCCCCAATTTTATTGAATAATGCTTGCAGGAGATGGCTTTGCTTAACTGTTTTCAAAACATCTATTACACTTGTCAGGAATAATTTGATAGATTGGCATGCTAAGATATCAGAACACAGCAAATGCAGATGAGCGAGACAACCTAAGGGCACAATGTGTGAGGAAATTTGTCTTTCAGACCTGAAAGCTGCTCTCATGTTTGCAGCATTGTCTCCAATAACCACAAGGAACTTCTGAGAATTGATTGTATTTTTCCTTAACAATTGATATTTGTTGAGATAAATAGGTGTAATTGTGTTTATTTTGTTTTGCCATGGCAAAATCAACAAAGAGGGCTTCTGGTGTTGAGATTATGAAATTATTATTGACTCTTTTTTGTAAGTTGGTCTAGCCATTACATTGTAGGTGCAAATGTTTTCAATTCTGCAACTTACTGCTAACTTCTGCTTGCATTTTTGTATACTGACTGTCCAAGTAGGTTGAGCCCAAACGAAACCTGGATGGCAGTATGTAAGTGGGTTGAATTTGCTTGAAGAACTCAATTCACAGTAATTGACCCACTAGTGATAGTGAAGATCCACTGGTGAAAATAGTTTTGGCCGGAAATTGATTTAACATTTCCTGCAAAACATAACAGAAAAAAACGTATTACACGCAATATTATACCATCAAATATTCGGTTATTTTATATTACATTTGAAAAAGACTATCAATTTAAGGGATGAGTTATCATAAGAGTATCCTTGTTTCCTTGGCTTACAAAACATACATATTTTATATAAAGAATGTATTCTTTATTGACTGAAAAAAAAGCATAGGCCCTATATAAAGGTTTAAAGATTTTGGGGGAGAAGAATTGAAAGAGTCCATTCTCAAGTCAAAATGCAATAATGTGACCACAGTGTGACCAATAATATGACCAATAATGTGACCACATATACTTGTATATATATATACAGGAGGAAATATATATATATTTATGAGGAAATTTGTCATCTAAATAATAAAGGTAAGCAGCACTTGAAAATAATTATGGGAGATTTCAATGCAAAAATAGGGCAACGGCAACAGAATGAAACTTCGGTAGGTAAATTCGGTCATGGCAACAGAAACCAGCGTGGAAATACTCTCGTTGAGTTTGCAGAGGCAGAAGGGTTTTTCATCTTGAACTCCTTCTTCAAGAAAAAGCCACACAGGAAATGGACATGGAGACATCCAAATGGGACGACAAGTGAAATTGATTTTATTATGTGTAACAAAAAATTCGTCATAGAAGACTGCAGTGTGCTAAACAAGTTCAACACAGGTAGTGACCATAGATTGGTGAGATGTAAGATGCACCTCAACACTAAACTTGAACGTGGCAAGCTCATAGGACAAACAAAATCTATTGACATAACCAACCTTAAAAAACACCATAATACCTTCAAGTTAGAACTGAAGAACAGGTTCTCTGCTTTAAAAGGCCTAACATCGGAAGAAGTGGACATCTCTGAAGTTAACAGAAAAGTAACCAAAGCTCTTATGGAAACAGCAACAAAATTAGCTGGGTCTAAGAACAAATTGCATGTGAACAAATTATCAGGAAAAACCAAAATGTTGATGCAAAAAAGAAGAGAGATGAGGACAACTAAAGAAGATGTGACTTCCAAAGTGGAATATATAGAGCTATGCAAGACAGTAAGAAAAAGTATCACTGAAGACGTAAGGAAATTCAACTGTGAACTAGTGAGGAAAGCAATTGAAAACAACCAAAGCCTAAAGATAGCAAAGGGACATCTCAGTAAGGGAAGAAAACAGATTATGGCACTGAGAAAAGAAGATGGTTCTGTAACAAGAAATAGAGGCGAAATTTTGACAAGAGTGAAAGATTTCTACTCCAAATTATATGAAAGGGATGATATATGCACTCCAGACATCATGAAAGATACCAGTACCAGAGTTCCTCCAGTCCTTCCAGCAGAAGTTGCACATGCAATCAAGAACATGAAGCGAGGAAAAGCTCCAGGAGAAGATGGAATTACTGTAGACATCATACAAGAAGCAAGTGGAGAAATCGAAACAGTACTCGCCCAAATTTTCACTCGATGCCTTAATGAAGGAAAGATTCCTGAGGATTGGAACACCGCTACAATGATCCTGCTACATAAGAAAGGTGACATTGAGGATCTCGGAAACTACAGACCTATCAGCCTCCTATCAGTAGTTTATAAAATCTTCACTAAAGTTCTTTCACACCGCTTGAAGGTAACACTGGACATGGCTCAACCGAGAGAACAAGCTGGATTCAGGAGTGGCTACAGCACAATAGATCATATCCACGTGCTGAGAGAATTAATTGAAAGAGCGAGGGAATATGAACTTCCATTGTGCATGGCTTTTATCGATTATGAAAAAGCCTTTGATTCGGTGAAACCATCAGCAGTTACAATGGCTCTGAAAACCTGCGGTATTGAAGATGCATACATTAATATTATTAATAACATCTATGAAAATGCAAGTGCAAAGATTAGGCTGTTTGAAAATACAACACACATAAAAATTGGAAAGGGAGTGAGACAAGGTGACACCATATCTCCGAAGCTCTTTAATGCCACATTGGAGGGTGTTTTTCAGTCACTGAGCTGGGAAAACAAGGGGATAAAGATTAATGGAGATTATCTAACCCACCTTCGTTTTGCTGATGACGTAGTCATTTTTGCAACTACCCCATCAGAGCTGCAGAGTATGATCCAGGAACTTGCTGACAAGAGTAAAGAAGTGGGATTAAAAATGAACTTTCAGAAGACAAAAGTGATGTTCAATGCTTTTACAAGAAATGAAGATTTATCGATTGATGGAGAAAAGCTGGAGATAACAGACTCGTACGTTTATCTTGGACAGCAGATATCAAGTGAGGGTCACATTGATGAAGAAATTAATCGGCGTACAAAACTTGCCTGGAGAGCTTTTGGAAGAAACAGCATAATTTTCAAGAGCAATATGCCATTATGTCTTAAAAGAAAAGTGTTTGATCAATGCATCCTTCCAGTGCTTACGTATGGTGCGGAGACATGGACCTTAACTAAAAGAGACATACAAAGGCTGCAGACAACTCAAAGAAGCATGGAGAGGTGCATGCTTGGTGTAACCAGGAGAGATAAGAAGAGGAACTCATGGATCCGAAAAATGACAAGAGTGGAAGACATCATGATCAGAGTTAAATCCCTGAAATGGCAATGGGCTGGACATACTGCCAGAAGGACAGATCATCGATGGACAGCTGAAATTTTAGATTGGATTCCAAGGGACAGGAAAAGACCCAGAAGAAGACCACATGGGAGATGGGTGGATGAAATTCGAAAGTATGTAGGGGTGACATGGAGGAGACTGGCACAAGACAGACCGTTGTGGAGGAAACTTGGGGAGACCTTCGTCCAGCAGTGGATTGATAATGGTTGACAATGATGATGATGATATATACACACCACTCACCAACCCACTTGATCAGCATGGTGAGTCATGGCCAGACCCCTCCAAAATTACTGCATAACTTAAATCTTGGCCCTCAGTCTCTGGCAGCTGGAATGTACCTGTCAAAGGCAGCTAGCTGCCTTTGTGACATGAAGGCAGAGAGTGCTAAGAATCATGAGAGGACCGGACTAGGCTGCCATCTGATGCTGACCTTGGCTACTTTCAATGGACGCTCTCTATCTTCTGATTCAAGGCTCCTTAAATTGGAAGAGGAACTACAAAAGATCAAGTGGGACATCATCGGGCTAAGTGAGGTAAGTAGAAAAGCAGAAGATCTCATTGAGCTAAAAGTGGACATCTCTTCTACTATTGTGGGACAGGCTGGCAGAACTAGTGGTGTTGGATTTATAATAAACAAGAAACTGAAGGATAAAGTTGTAGAAGTTGAAAGTTCCTCTGACAGAGATGCATGACTTGTTATCCAACTCTCAAGAAGATACTAGGCTCAGATTATTCAAGCTTATGCACCCACCACGAGTCATCCTTCGTGCAGGAGTGCCAAATGATTATTGAGGAGGTTGCTAATGTGATCAGGTGTCTGTTGATGACATGTGAGAAACCGGTTGGGATACCGAAAAGTTGCTGCAAAGTGGATTCTTCACTTGCTCACGGATTAACACAAGGCAAATCGTGTTATCACTTGTTGCCAATGGAAATACTTTCTACTACATGAGCCACACTTTTTGGATCGAGTCATCACATGTGATGAAACATTTTTTCACCATTTTGATTTAGAAACAAAACAATAGAGCACACTTGATGGGAACACCCACAGAGTCCCTGATCCAAGAAAGCAACGGTTCAAGCATGTGCAGGGAAGGTCATGCACCTCATTTTCTTTGATAAAAAGAGAATTGTGTATGACCCTGTTGTTCCACTAGGGAAAACTGTTACTGGTGCATATTATTCTGTAGTTCTCAAAGGTCCTCTAAAGAAAAAAACTTCCCCCAAATGCCAGACTGGTTGGAATTTGCATCAAGATAATGCCCCTGCACATCGCGCTTTGCATACCCAACAGGTTAGCCAAGATCTAGGCATTGAAATTATGGAGTCTCCGTATTCACTGGACTCTGGCACCGTGTGACTTCCACTTATTCTCTGAAGTCAAAAAACAACTTTGTGAGCGTCGGTTTGCATCAAATACGAAACTGAACAATACTGTGATGAGTATCCTGAACCATATGTCAAGGAAGGGCTTCAAACGTACCTTCCAGAAGTGGATGGAAGGGTAGGATTGGTGCATTCAGGTAGAGGGAGAATACTTTGAAAGTATGTAAGTGTAAGTATATTTACTGCATTACACTTCAGCATTCAAATTACCTAGTAGTCCGCTGGCCATTGGCCAGTAAAACTTCTGTCGCACCACTGAACTATTGATTTTACTGGCCCTGATGGCCAGTAAATTTTTTTTTTCCTAATTTGTCAGAAGTTAAAAAATAAATTTGTTTCTTTTACCTTGCTGTATGGGTTTTTTTAGGCTGCAAACTAATGATAGGTTTAAAAACAAACATTGGAGATAATTCCATTGAAATGATACATGTATGTCATTTTCTACATATATTGTAAATGTCTTTAACACCGTAAATTCTTAACAGGAATTATAGAGGATAAATTTATTAAGATACATTACCTCTCAAATTTTCGATCTATACCCTAGATCATTGTCAGTTCTTGTGTCTTCCACTTCTATTCCCTGAAGTAAAAAAAACAACTTTTTACCATAAAACATTTTTTCACCATTTCGATTTAGAAACTAAACAACAGAGCAGTAAGATGCAAGAACTCCTGACAATGATCTAGTGCATAGATCAAAAAATTTGAGAGGTAATGTACCTTAATAAACTTATCCTCTATAATTCCCGTTAAGATTTAATGATTTCATGGCTTCCTCTAATTACTGAAAGTAATTAGAGGAAGCCATGAAGTCATTAATTATTAGAATGTCTTTGAATTTTATTTTATTTTTAATGGACCAGTGGTTAGCAAATTCTAGTGGTCCGCTGGGCCAGTAGAAGATTTATTCCTAATTCTAACACTGCACTTCTTCCTAACGTAAAATCAGTCTCGTTACTTTTGAAGGACCCTTTTAATAGCCAAATGGTACTGACTTTCCTGCTCCACTATGGATTCAATGAATACTCCAACCTCTCTACAGGCACCATTGCTAACATCAGTTCGCTGTTCTATTGTCATGGCTCACAAGTAACTGCACCTGAGTGACCATTCCATCTCTCAAACAGGTGGATTTTAATCATCCCCCTATTGAAGTTGCTGATGTTGGTGTTGAATGTGATGTCTTGACATTCACAGTGATCTCCTTGCACTCTGAATTCAGGCCCTGCAAGACAGACTAATTCACACACACACGCATTACTTTGAACTTCATTCACAATATCTGCATTTATATTAATTGGATGTTTTGCTGAGTTGTTTCTGTCTTTTAATCATTTGCATATCTCACCATAAATTCTTAACAAGAATTATAGAGAATAAATTGCTTTCAATTACCCATTCAATTGCTGATTTGCTTGCATGTTTAATCACTCTACTAGGTGCTACAGCTTCAGCGTCACAGGGTGTATGAAGTAACATTACTAGCTGAAAGTAGTATGTGTTTGATAATCTTGTCTCAGCAAATACAGACCTGTTTGTCCTCCTGGTATAGTCCAGAATTTCAGGTTTTTATTGTATTCTAAACCTGGAAATCTGAGACTTCAAATTTTGCAAGAATGTGGGAATTCTCAATCATGTCATTTTTGAAAATTCAAAATAGTTATTAAGGTATCCCACTACGTTGGGGGCACTTTTTGAAAAAATGCAAGAATGGGTAATTTTTTTTTAGGAAGGTTAACATGTAAAAACACATAAACATTAAAAAAAAAGTTGTCAATATAAATTTTCAAGAAATTGGGAAATTTGTGAAAGAATTTAAGGAAATATGTTGTTTACGGTAAACGCTCTACATAAAAACGTTACAGATATATGATTGCATTTTTTGCATCAGTATATGTGAGTGACTATTATCTATGCAGTGAAGTAAAAGGTAAGTGATGTTCCTAAACACTGCTAAGATACACTCATTCCTACGTGCATTAGTGTGAATTTTTGACAAATTTCTTCATTATGTTGAATGTAAATAGCTATAACCTAATTTTGAACTGACAAACAGCAAAACTTTTAATTTGTTGCTTGCACAACATTGTAAGAAAGATGTATATCAAGTTTCATCAATTTATGTACATGCCTTTTGCAGTTATCAGATTTTCCGTAAAGAGTTCGGGGACGAAAATCTCATTCTGCAAAAAATGCGTTTCAAGTGTCACTTCCTGTTCGTTTGACACATGGGTTTAGATATTCCGATTGCTATAACTCTGTATCAGTATATGTTCCTTTTTTACAAAATGTGAAATTTGGCCCAAAACGACCTTTTCAACATAGTGGGATACTTTAAAAGTGCCTTTTCAGTTTCACAACAGTAGTGCATACTGAAGGCAAGGTTATGCCATCATTTTTGCAGCTGTATCTATATCTAATAATTTAATTATATAAGGTAATGCATTGAATCCAATGAGCTAATTTTAGAAATGAATGGAAATCACTGTACGATGTTGTGGTAGCAGGACTTCAACATCCAGAGCTAAACTGATCTCTGTAGTCTGCTTAAATTATATAAAGTGTGAAATTTGATTTCAAAACTGCTATTTTTCAAGTATTTCTAACTTTCTAGAGAAAAAAAAAAAGAAAGGTGCAATGTTAAACTGCACTTAATGCACAGGTGCCATTGGATAATTATTCTGCAGCTAGTTAAATGTATGTGCAGACTGCAGAATATATAAGTAATGTCTCTGATGCATACGTATCATTAAGCTGTTTTCTGAGATTCAGAGGTTAATTCTTCAAAGAAAGATCAGCTACTGAAATCAAAGTTACTAAACATGTTAGAATCTACTTAGTATTGATGTATCAATTATGTGTCTCCATTTATAGTGATAATAGCACCCACTGAAGTTTCATTGATGTTCATCTCACATAAGACCTTTTGTACTTCACACTCATTATCGTTTCTCTTATAGGCATTCCTGAATCTTATCCTTCTATGATTTCCTTGTCCTTCCTCTATCTTTCTTTCCTGCCCCTTTAGATGAATAAATTCTTTATTAGTACCTTAACTCTCATTTTCTCAAAATGGCCAAACCACCTCAAACTACATGTCTTCACTCTACTAACAACATTTTGCTTCACATTGCGCATCTGCAGTACATCGTTGTTCCTCACATGATCGGAATGAATCTTCTCTTCCTTAAGTAATGCATCTCTGCAGCACTTGAAGGACTCTTATGTTTCTTTTGCAGGATTCAGGTTTAACTACCCTACATCAGAGTAAGAACAATTATATACTTTCATACACAGCCATTCAGGACTTTTTGAGAACCCATCAGTCCTGTGAAATCCTTGTAAGCAGCTATGACTTTCAAAAATGAATTCACTCTCCTACTGATATAATCAGTTTTTCCAATTAAACATGCTTCCTAAATATAAACTCATTCACTTGGTCTAACTTTGTACCATTTAGACTGGTCTTTCATTCAGTACTAACAGCTCCTCATTAAAAAACCATAGCTCTATTTTTTTCCTTATTTATATTTAGTTCAGATTTCATACAAACTTTGTTCATCAAGAGCAACATACTGTGCAACTCACTTTTGCTCTCCTCCAATGGGACTGTGTCATCAGCGCATAGCAACCTACACACACAGGAATTACCAAGACAACACTGAATTTTTGCATCGGGCATGCACATCCATAATTATATTGAATAACCATGGTGACATTGCACAACCTTGTCTGACTCTTGCGACAATAGAAAGCCATTTCAATAAAAAACACCATTTATATAGACATGCTCTCTACTTTAAGATAATTCTCGAAATTGTCATCACACGTGTAGGTTACGTTGAAAATTATAAGCGGGACATTTGGGTAGAGACTTCTACCTTCATCAGCCATGGAATGAGACACGTGGTAAAAGCGTCAGTTGTTGTCAGATTTCAAAATCACTTTCCAAATAATAGGGATGTTGAAAGATTCATCAGTATTGCAGGTGTTAGGGGTAAGGTAGATTTCAATGCTTTCGCTGTACCTGAGGGCATGCTGATTGCTGAACTAGGCGATCTGCTTAACATTGTGCCAATCGGGAACCGTGGACATATTGCTGATGGTTAAAATTGAAAGGGAGGTGGAAGGGCTGCCTTTCTTAACATCAGCAATATGCTCCATCAATTGCCAGTTTATGCTGTGGTAAGTACTACCAATATAGTGGGTAACGCCTGTGGAAGTGTTGATAGGGATAAAGTAGACATCTTGTAACTAGGGGTTTATTGAGATCTCTGTCATTAAGGATGAGGCTGAGAAGATGTGGAGGTGATTTGACTGCAATCCTGTAGCCAAAAGACTTGAAAATAGAGCAAACTTTGTGAGTGAAGGACAGGCTAAAGGGCAAAGTGCCAACAAACTGATGGGTGGTGGAAGGTTCAGGTAGTAAACTAGATCTATTCTGTGATTCAAACCTCTTGATTAGTCTATGTACTAAGAGGGGTGGAAAGTCATGCAATTTTCTAATGTTGATGATGTTCTGATATTCTTGTTGAAGAGCAGAATGGCTGTTGCAAATAAGGTTGGCGCGGTGAATGTATGACTTTAGAATAGACAGTTTGTATTTTCCAAAGGCGCGAGAATGGTAAGGGATGATATTACGGGTGGCAGAAGGTTTCCTGTAAACAGAGAGGCCAAGTGAGAAGTCTGGGTTGATGTTAACATCCATAAAACTAATATTATTGTCAATCTGTTCTTGAGAGGAAAATTTTATATGCGGGAATTTTGAAGTTATGGAGGACATGAGTTCAAACAGAGTGTGTTTCTGGTGTGGCCAAATAATGAAGATGTCTTCCACATACCTTAACCAAATGGTGGGTTTTAAGAGGGATGGGGCAACAATTAATGTTTCAATATTCTGCAAATAAATTTCAGCAAGTAAGGGGGAAAGAGGAGAGCCCAAAGGTACACCTTGTTTTTGTTGGTAATAGATACCATTGTATACAAAACAGGAATACTTTTTCAATTAATCAAAACAATAATAAAGATTTTTGATCAGTTCTCCACGAAGTTCTTGGTGCTCCATTAGTTTTTTGACCATGAGCATGTAGGCGTCACAGAAAGGAACAGAAGAAAGCAATGAATCCACGTCAAAGGTGTATAGAAAATCTTCAGGATTGATGGGAAAAGGGAGTTTCTGGATAAAGTCCTTGATCAATACAACAGAATAAGGATGATTTCTTGTCAGAACATTGCAACATTTGACCAGTTGCCTTTCAAGATTGAAGATTGACTGCAGGAGAAAAGGTGTTTTCAATTAATGGCCTAATGGGATGTCCAACTTTATGTAGCTTGATCTGTAAGAACAACCTGGGAGTACGGAAATAAACGGGGGGGGGGGGGGTCTCCTAAGAAAGATTTCAGAGAAGATTTTTTAGAAAGCTTACTAACAGCTTTACAAAGTTTGTCAGTGTTGTCAGTCTTGAATCTTATGCAATTGGTTTTTTCCAGGAAATCAGCCACTTTGTTTTCCAAAGAATTCTTATGGATGAAGACAGGACATCCTGCTTTGTCTGCTTTGCAAACTGCAAGATTATTACACTGGGTGAAATTTCTAAATTTCTTCAAAAAGGAGGAGGAGTATTTAAGCCTTAAGAGTTTGAACCTCGGAAATTGCAATAGCTGATTTTGCACGAATGATTGGTTGATGTGCGGGATCCGTGTTTTGGATCGCTGCTTCCAGTAATGAAATAATTTTTTCTTTGATGCCTACATGCTCATGGTCAAAAAACTAATGGAGCACCAAGAACTTCCTGGATAACTGATTAAAGATCTTTATGATTGTTTTGATTCATTGGAAAAGTATTCCTGTTTTGTATACAATGGTATCTATTACCAACAAAAACAAGGTGCACCTATGTGGGCTCTCCTCTTTCCCCCTCACTTGCTGAAATTTATTTGCAGAATATTGAAACATTAATTGTTGCCCCATCCCTCTTAAAACCCACCATTTGGTTAAGGTATGTGGAAGACATCTTCATTATTTGGCCACACCAGAAACACTTTGTTTGAACTCATGTCCTCCATAACTTCAAAATTCCCGCATATGAAATTTTCTTCTCAAGAACAGATTGACAATAATATTAGTTTTCTGGATGTTAACATCAACATCAACCCAGATTTCTCACTTGGCCTCTCTGTTTACAGAAAACCTTCTGCCACCTATAGTATAATCCCTTACCATTCTCGCGCCTTTGGAAAATACAAACTGTCTGTTCTAAAGTCATACATTCACCGTGCCAACCTTATTTGCAACAGCCGTTCTGCCTTCAACAAAAATATCAGAACATCATCAACATTGGCAAATTGCATGGCTTTCTACCCCTCTTAGTACATAGACTAATCAAGAGGTTTGAATCACAGAATAGATCTAGTTTACTGCCTGAACCTTCCACCACCCATCAGTTTGTTGGCACTTTGCCCTTTAGCCTTTCCTTCACTCACAAAGTTTGCTCTATTGTCAAGTCTTTTGGCTATGGGATTGCAGTCAAACCACCTCCACATCTTCTCAACCTCAACCTTTATGGCAGAGATCTCAATAAACCCCTAGAGTTGCAAGGTGTCTACTCTATCCATATCAACACTTCCACAAGCGTTACCCACTATGTTGGTAGTACTTACCGCAGCATAAACCAGCGATTGATGGAGCGTAATGCTGATGTTAAGAAAGGCAGCCCTTCCACCTCCCTTTCAATTTTAACCATCAGCAATATGTCCACAGTTTCTGATTGGCATAATGTTAAGCGGATCGCCCCGTTCAGCAATCGGCATGCCCTCGTGTACTGTGAAAGCATTGAAATCTGCTTTACCCCTAACACCTGCAATACTGATGCACCTTTTAACATCCCTATTATTTGGAAAGCGAATTTGAAATCTGGCAACAACTGACGCTTTTACCACGTGTCTCATTCAATGGCTGATGAAGGTAGAAGTCGCTACCGAAACGTCCCGCTTATAATTTTCAACGTAACTTACGCGTGTGATGACGATTTCAAGAATTATTTTAATGTTTTGTGTGTTACGTGTTTTCCTGCCAATTCTTCTCACTATGCTCCTACTGCCAGTATGCATAGCTTTCACACATTCAAGCATCCTTGTTATACCATAATTATTCAAGACTGTCCACAGAAGCACCTTGTTTACCAGGGTATACGTTTTCTCCAAATCTACAAAGCAGCAAAAACTTACTATCAACGGGCAGATACTTTTCTGTCATCATAAATAATGCAAAAATTTGGTTTGTGTAGCCTTTACTATGCATAAAATCACTCTGCATCTTCTGTGTTGTAAGGCCTCATACTTTATCGATAATGACGTTTCCAAACACTTTTTCTGGCACAATCAGGAAACTGGTCCCGTTGATAACTCTCTCATTCAGTGTGATCACCTTTTCCCTAATGCTAAGGGATAATGATAGTATTCCTCCTATCCTAAGGGACAACTCATAACTCCCAATATGACTGACAAGTTTCAGTTAAACAGTCAATGACAAGGTTTTAATATCCAGCTGTTATGCATTATCTACTTCCAGGGCCCTACCATTTTGAAGACAATTTATAGCTTTGTAAACCTCATCTGAAGGTCCATCTGTCTGTGTGGCATCATCTGCTTCTACACCCAAATCATCTTTGCTTTCATGTTCTTATAACTCACAACTAAGTATTCACCCTATCTTTAGTCTATCATATTGTTTCTGCGATCCTGTTCTTCACAGAACTTAGAACTTCATTTCCATTCTTTTTATGTCTTGTGCACTTCCAGGGCGATTTTCATATCTTTCCAAAAAAAGCTGATTCATACCTGCCCACCTTATATTTCTTACATTTTGCCTTATTTTGACAAACAAGCTTTGCTACATCAAGCTTTTTACAGCAGTATCTGTCTTCAGTAACTCTTCCTTGCAACCTCCCCAGATATGCATCCTTGTTCTTCTTTACCACTTCTTTAATCTCACTGTTCCTCCAAGCCTCACATTTAATGATACTCACTTTTGCATACCATAAACCTTTTTAGTGACATTGGCAACACAGTTCCACTTCCTTTCCACAGCCCTTTCAGATACCTTTAGCTGACTCAATCATTTTCTGAGCATCTTAAAGTGACACAAATGCTCTTCAGGAAGCATTTCCATGTTTATTCCTTTCATTATAGGAATCTTATTCTTCCTCCAATCAATATTCAGCTTCACTCGTTATGGTAGCTTGTAATGATCATACCCAACATTTGCACCTCTCATCACAGGAATGTTAACAACTAAATGTTTCAGGTTTTTTTTTCTACAATTAAATGATTTCTTTTTTCTTCTGGCATCTGGAAACCAAAAAATAAGTTTTTGTATGTATTGTGTGAATTGGAGATTATATTCCTTTATGATTTTCTAGGAGGTTTAGTATTTTTATAGAAGTGCCCATTCCGTTGTCTATTTGATACCACGTAAATTCAGAAGTTTCTATAAGGTGTATATTTTGTGTTATTAATGTAAAACAAAGTATTTAGTTTGTTTCAAAAGTTCAAATCAGTTGCTGTAATTTTTTTTTCTTTTTCTTTTATTTGTTAGGGCTGGATGAATGAACTTCAAGGTCGATATAATCCAGAAACCTTTAGGATTAGTAGCTTAAATTCTGTTTATGTGTACTTGGAAGGGTCTTACCTAGTGTTGTCATATCCAAAGAAAAATGTGCCAAGGCGTGCAATGTGGAATGAAAGGGAACATAATCCTACCTTTGTGCGACATAGTCACCATTTCTTAGCCGGAGCAAAAGTTAGCATTGTACCTGAAGGTTTGGCAAAAGTCAGGTAAATCCTTTGTAATTTTACATGGCTAAATGCTTGTTAACTATATTTTATGTATGTGTATGTTTCTCTCTGAAAGGTACATTTTCTATTCTGTCACATACCCAGATGTGCCAACTCTCCGGATTTAGGCGGGGGACTCCGGATTTTTAGTTCTTCCTCCCGCTCTCCAGATGAATGTCAAATCTCTTGATTTTCACCGAGAATTAGCAGTTAGAATGGTCAAAATTCCATCACCACCACCGTGATTTCGAAACACCTGTGAAATCTTTTTCTTTCTGCGTCGATGCAAGGCATCATTACAGTCATCAGTTTCTTATTTTTCCTCTCCTCCAATATGCGAAAAGAAAGTTTGCCCAGTGGTGCAGTGGTCTAAGTGCTAGCTTATGAATAATCGTCCAAGGTGGGTCAGAAAAAATTTGCTTCAAAAAATTTCACCCAATTCGATTATCATGTCACCTTCAGAAAAGAGCTAGAAATGCCAGGGAGGGTCAGTAATTGATTGACAGATGCTAGCTGCCCTGCCTTCTCCTTGCAACTCAGTTCTTCAACCCCTTGCCTCAACAGAGCCGCTCACATTCTAAGTGGTGATAAACAGTTGAGTTATGGCAAATTCAGTTGAAGACAAAAGGAAGTAGGTACAGATGGTCTTGCCTTGCAATGAAAGGCGATGTTAGTACGATGCGTTTTGTCGTCTTCGCCTTCATGCACAACTTAAAGAAGAAACTAAAAACAGTTGGCTTCTATTTTATTCGTAAAAAACATTAACATGCGTGCCATTCTAAGCAACGATAAACAGTACCTGAAAACAAATTTCAGTAGGGGGAAGGGTGTGTGTGTTGATTTTTGTGCTGTTTTTTTTCTTTCTCCAGAACTTTTAGTGGTCCGATAATTCTACGTATGGCAAATGTTAGTAGAAAATAGGTGTCATGTGATTTTATGAGCTGTGAAAATTTCTCTATTTTCAGATTTTGAAGGTTGGCATGTCTGCATACCCCTATGAAGAGTTGTTATAGCCATGACTCCTGGAGCAGTTTTGAACCCTGTGTGAGGCATGATTGAAATCCTTACAATCAGGTGGTAATGAGTCCCACATATCTTTCTGATTGCTGGCCTGCCTTGATCTCCAGCTGCCCCTAATTTTTGTTTGATAAAGGGCTTATTGTGGGTGCCCGTCTAGCTGGAGTGACAATTTTGAAAACAGCAGAGCTGACTGGTTTCTCAAAAGGTGATGTACCCTGGGCCTTTAATCAGTGGAAAAATATCCCACATTGCTTGTCTAAGAGGCTACAACAATCAGTCAGGAATGAGATTACCATTGTCTGAGAAGGCTTGTGTGGAGAAATAGAACCTCCTGTTTCTCTGTACAAGGACTTCCAGATACAATTGAGTGAAGGCTGTTCCCAACCCATATCTCAGCAAACTATGCACTAGGAATTGAAGAGGATTGGTATTGGCAGTTGCATGCCTATACAGATACCACTGATTTCTGCAAACCGGAAAGTTTGTCTATAGTGGTGTCAGGAACACCGTGATTGGACACTGGAAGATTGAGAAAATTTCATGTGGTCTGTCGAGTTAGCATACACCTTGTTCAGTACCATTGGTAGGAGCCACATGAAGCAATAGACCCAACTTGCCTTGTAAACACAACTCAAGGTTCTGGAGGCTGTGTCATGATGTGGGACACATTCTTTTGGTGCAAAATGGTTCCCCTGATGTTGCTGGTAGGTCTGGTGTTCTCCAAGGATTATCTGAACATTGTTGATTATCAAGTCCATTCTGCAGTGTTGACTTTCAGGGATGACAGTGCTACTGTCTATCACGCAAGATGTGTTCTTCAGTGGTTCAGTGAGCATGACAGCAATTTCCACCATCTTCCCTTGCCACCACAAAGCCTGGATATGAACCCCATTGAGAATGTATGGGACATGTTTCTTCAAATCTGAGCCAGTTAAAGGACTATGATGATATAGAGCACCTGATGATATGCTGTAAACATAGATGTACTCCAACCCCTTGTAAAATCTATACCAAACCACATACATGCTATAATTCACCTTAAAGGAGGTCCAACCCGGTATTGAATAAAAGTTTCTAATTCAGTGACTGGTATGTGTATATGAGGGGGTACTGATAAGTCTTTGGTTTTTCATAGAAACAATGGAGAATAGTTTTAATACTATAAGATTTGTTAGCCCCCGGGTCACAAAAATAATTGTAAATATGTATGTATTCATTCCCCATGTGGAATTTTTTTGTTTGCATCATTTTAGGGCAAAGCAGATGAAATCAGCATGCTTAAGGCAATTGCTGTCAGATACACATGATTAGCCACATTACAATTGGCTTAGTACATAAGTAGTTGAAGTGTATTGTACTTGTCCTGTGGGGTGATGGGATTATTTCAAGGGTGCATTAATGAGAGAAAGATTCATCTGTTTCTTATAGTATGGGAATTTCTTTATAGTGAGGATTAAATACAATTAAGTGGGGAGTGGAGCTTTTCTGAAGTTGTAAGAGAGATAGGCCTTAGGTTTACAAAGAGAAGTTGGGTCTTGGAATTGAATTGACGGAGACAATTTGTTTCTGGAGAAGGACTGATATTGCAGCAATTTACGGTAAACACAATTCGGGTCTGGTCTCGATAGCACAGATGGAGACCCAGTCCATCTAGCATTCCATTAACCTACCCTTCTCAGAAGTCCCAAGCCACATAGTTTTAATGAAATAAACTGTTTGACTTTGTTATTGTTAAAAAAAGGCCTATTTTCTAATTTTGTTTGAATGTGTGATTCTATGGAACGAACCAAAACAAAATTATGTGACGGCTCTCACTGGATTGCGACTGTGTTGAGAAAGAGCTGGGAAGGAGCGAGAGTTGTTACAGATACCTTATTCTACATATTTGGCTTGAGGTCAACACATGCCTGACACCAATGCTCCAGCTTCTTTAAGCCTTCTAAATAAAAAATCTGATGTTTTTGTCTGAAATCGTGTGCCAGCATCTGGTGTAGTATTGGAAATGGACTGGAATTTTTATTTCCTTCAAACGTTACATCACTTTGGGAAACAAATGATGAGACTGTGAAATCCATTGAGTAAGCAAGATTCTTCAACAGTTCAAAGTGAATTTCACAAAACTTGATGCCAGCCACATGGCTGAAGCGTTGTCCTTCAAAAGTAGAATCCTCTTTTGACAATTTTACCCTACACTGATCTCAGTTCCTGCTTCAGTGTGTCTAAAAGGAGTGTATAACATGTTGCTACTCAGTCTTTATCTCAGAATGCAGATGCCATCATCACCTTTGCTACAGACTTCTGTACTGATAACTAACTATTTTTGGCAACAGAAACCTCTGTCTTCATTCTTTGGATTGTGAAGTTTTAACCATATTTCATCCATGATTACCAACTGAGCCAAGAAACACTTTGCGTCTGCTGAATGTACAGCAATGATACCGTAACACATGAGAAATTGTGTTTTTCTAAGAAAAAACCCCATTGAAGAACTTAGGTGAATGACCTATTTGATTTTTAAGCAATTTTTGATGAGATTTCATTATTTGTAATGTGGCTGACATAAATTATGTGAAAATGTAGGGTTTATATGGATGTAGATAAGTTCATGTAGATAAGTAAGTAGAGGAGCAAATTCAGATGTAAACATTGCTGCAGAATGTCATGAAAAAATGGATAAAAAAGTGCAATTCTTATGAGTAAAAATTATTGAATAAATAAGTAAAATAATCGTATCCACACTTTGTAGATAAAATTTTTTGTAGGTTATTGATTGATTCTAATGCTATCTTGTGGAGAAATGAAAAAAAACCCAACTGAAAACTGTGTATTGGATGTCATTTTTGATATTTTTAGTGTTGAGAGAATTTGATTTTTTTTTTTTTTTTAGTTTTACTTTATTTTTGTGTTCTCTATAACTTGTCTTTCTGTTTTTTATCCACAAATCTTTTTTGTTGTTGTTCTTGACTTTGGAAACTATTTTTATCTCAAAGAAAACAATAATGTTCCAGTCACAAGGTTCTTTGCCATTAATTTAAGCACAGGCATAGGTATTACATGAATTTCACTTAGTCATATTTTTGTGGGTTTTCCTACTTTCAAACAGCAGTAAGGAATATTTAATAAAGTTAGAGCACAATATAACCAATAACTTAAACTGTTTCCATACCTCATGCTCATCACTCTGTTGACCACAAAACACATTCTCTAGTTAGTGTGACTTTTATAGAAGGAATGTTTAACTCCCAGTAGCAGAAACTTTTGTAGCAATCTGCAACACCTACGGTATAAATTGAAAACTAATCTGCAACCCAAACAATACAGTTCCAAGTCTACAACCATGGTACCATAAATTAATGTGAAAGCTGAATAAATGTGCGAAAGTTTTGAATTAATATTAACAAATAATAAACAAACAAAAGACAGCTTGAATTGTAGGAGCATTATGAAATCTTTATCTTTCACATACACCATTTTACATTACTTCAAGCATGGCGAGCAACTTCCTGAATCTTCTAACACTTTGTTTACAACCTTAGAAACGACAGAGTGCTTAAATTTGTTATCAGAGGAAATATGTCGGAAATGTTTGTAGTAAGACATACCAAATTTTTCAATTAAAGCAATTTTTAGAAATTTACGTATGTTTTAATAACCATTTCCAGGGCCATTTAACATAATAAACACTCTCATGTCGAAAGTACCTACTTCTTCAAAACTTCCATCATCTCTCCTTGACCTTTCTAGCATTACATTACTGATTATTGAGCCCCAACTCTCACAAATAGCTTCGGACCCAGGAATAGAGATCGCAAATGTAAGGAACTTTATAATGGTTGGAAATCTGTTTTTTAGTTCATGTACAGCTAGCTTGAGAAGAACTTTTATATCACAGGGTGAACCCTCCTCCCTGCTTTCAACAATTTTGTTCATCAACCACAAACTCAGTTGCTTATATTAAAAAAAAAAAGGGTATCTTTATCAGCATTGTGAAATAGAAAATCTTTAACATAGTCAAAGAATGTTTCAGAAGTGAACTCTGAAACATGTTTGACAGAAACATTTGTCCTGGGAAATATTAGATAATCAAAATTAAAAAGACTTCCAACTTTTTTTAGGAGACTATCTATATCAAGATGTTCATTCCTAGTAAATATGCGGAATTGCTCTATAAGAAATGAGACAAATTTCCCAAAAGCTTTTACATCATTCTTGTAGTTTGCACTCAGCTGGCTGTTCATATTCAGGATGGTAGAATTTGCTGAACACAAATGTGTGGTGCTTACAGGTAAGTCTGGCAGAGGAACACCCTGGTGTGTGCAAGACTGAAACATTTGTGAGGCTGTTTTAGTATGTTTAAACATTGAGGATGGTAGATTCATAAAAAAATCACACAAATCTTCAGTTGTGTCAAGATGCATCACAGCATCAGTGTATCTCAAGTAAACTTCTAAATTTGAACCAAGATTATCCATTAGTTGTAAATACTCCCATGGCAGATTGTCGTTCAACTGTACAAGTTTAGAATAACTAGACAATATATTATACATGTCTGCTAGTAGTAGAATGTGGAAAATTGCAGACTTTACTAATTTAACTTATCACAAAGGGAAAACATATCTTTATTCTGCTCACAAGCTGCTACCAAAAATTTATGATCCTTAATAAAAGTTGTAAACACTGCAATTGAATGTGATGCAAATTTCATGGTCTTAAAGATTTTTGGTTTGTAAAAGAATTTCGCCAAATTCTTAAGAACATTTAAGCAACTTCTCATATTTCAAACCACGCATAAACTCTTTCATACATTCATGTATAAGACTATGGGCCTTGGTAACTATATCCGGCATCTCTGAGTGCATTTGCATAAGCTCAATCCAATGCATCATATCCCAAGATGCCAAAACATTATTCAAGCATAACTCCTCTTTTATGTGGTTAGCAACACCTAATTTAATGTACTGGCCATCTACGGCCAAGCCAGCCAGATTTTTTCGCAAAACCTGTGCATGAAATCCAAATTTCTCAAGGGTCTTCAGAATACTAATTGACAAGCCTTTTCCTGAAAAATCGCTAACGAAGTTGTGTTCCAAATAAAGTGACTGAAACAAGGTTTTTTCATTTATATCAAAAATTGGGACTCTTAATCCAACAATGTGTCTACTTCGATGATTCATAGTCACCTTATCTGCTACAATTCCTACAGGAAGATCCATACCTGTGATAAAGGTGATGGGTTCCATTTCAACTCAGGCAGGGTCGTACCATCATGGTCTCAGATTTATCTAAAAAAATTAAGGGGTGTTCCTTAACTAAAGTAAGGAGACCTATATTTTTTTTATTGGCAAGAAAATTTTTCTCTTCGAGATAGAGGGTTTCAAATCTTGCACCGTCAAACAAGCTCTCAAGAAAACGGTTATTTTTCCTAACTTCAGCGAGTCATTGCAGCGGAGTTAAAAAAGATATTGTGTTCTTGTATCGTTTTTTACATTGTGTGTATAACATATAATAATATACGGTGCTAATATTTGCTATACATCATATAATTAAAATTAAAAAAAATCGTAAACTTTGTGATTTAAAAAAAATTGAATTTTTTAAGGGTTTTTTTAAACAGGTCCGGATGGAGTTTTTTTCTGTATTCATTTTTTTCGTTAAAGACATACAAATGTGCACTTTATTTGGAATTTTTTGTGTGCCTGTGAAACTGCTAGTTTCCGCGTTTCGGCAGCGTTAAGAACAGCTGGTTTTGAAAAATCTCTAATTTTGCCAATGATTTTCTCAAAAAGGCCATTTTTTAAAATTCTGAAAATTAAATCACTGTTTTATTATCAACAGGAGAATATCTGTGTAAATTTTCACGGACCTAAAAGCGTCCGTTTCCGAGTTAGACGCGTTTGAATTTGGTTTGAAAGCCTACAATTTCCTGTGTCCTAAAGGCGCCATTTTGGAAAAATCTCAGGCGCAAAGTACGTATTATCTTACCCGAATGATGGAATGAGAGCATTGGATCAGCTGACCCTGGTTGGATACGTCCACCTCACCTTTTCCTGAGTGATGACATGCCTAAAAAACTGGGGGGGGGGGGGACAAACAAATAAAAAAAATTCTTACTGCTCCACTAACAAAGTTGAGTTGCAAAAGACAGCAGTTGTTTGTTTACTTATATACGTAAACATCGCTTAAGAAAAAACTATGAAAGAGTAGAAAACAGTTGTGAAATAATTTTGTGAAATAATTTTAAGAAAAAAAGAGTGCAGGCACACATACTGTAAGTTTATTTTCGATGGCTAAACACCCTCAAGTTTTTCTGGGAGTTGCTAATTGTAGGCTACTGTCAGAAGCGCAGTTGCTGTTTTGTTATAGTTGCTAAAATTAACTTCTCAGTTTTTCGTAATAGTAAAATATTCGCTCAGGAGAGTTTTGTCCTCTGCAAACGGGGGGAGAAGGTGCTATGCTCTTGACCTCGCTGCTGGGTTGATAGCGCTGGTCGCTACCCAAATTCTGCATACCTCCTCTCCAAAACGTAATGGCAATTAACACATACGCGTGCATGCTTATTCATAAAATGTGAGTTGAGTATATTTCCTGTTCAATCAGCTGATTTTACAAGTAGAATACATATACAACTTGCATGCATATAATGGTGTAAAGATTTTTATCTATTTAAAACATATTCAAAGATTCCAATTTTTTAGAGGGGGGCAGGAATTGTGTTCGTAGTGATTTCCACCTGGGCCACGATAAACCATGCACTGCCCATTTCTTCTGTTTCCTTAGAAGATAATGCTTTCAAAAATGTTTCAACTTAGTTGGCTGGTAACAAGAGAGGGATTCCATTTCAACTCTGGCAGGGTCGTACCATCATGGTCTCAGATTTCTCTAAAAAAAAAATTTAGGTGTTCCTTGATTAAAATAAGGAGACATATATTTTTTTTTCGGCAAAAAAAAAAAATTTCTCTTCGAGACAGAGGGATTTCAAGTTTTCCACCGTCAAAACAAACTCTCTAAAAAATGGTTATTTTTCCTAACTTCAGCGAGTCATTGCAGCAGAATTAAAAAAGATATTTTGTTCTGGTATTTTTTATTACATTGTGTGTATAACGTATAATAATATTTGATGCTAATATTTTTTACACATCGTATGATTAAAATTTTAAAATATCGTAAACATTGTGATTAAAAAAATTTAAATTTTTAAGATTTTTTTTAACTGGTTCAAATGGAGTTTTTTTTTCTATACTCGTTTTTTTGTTAAAGACATACAAATGTGCACTTTATTCGCAATTTTTTAGGTGTCTGTGAAATTGCTATTTTCCGCAGTGTTAAAAACGGCCGATTTTGAAAAATCTCCAACTTTGCCAATGATTTTTTCAAAAAAGCCCTTTTTAAAATTCTGAAAATTAAATCCCTGTTTTATTATCAACAGGAGAATATCTGTGTAAATTTTCACGGACCTAAAAACGCCCGTTTCCGAGTTAGACGTGTTTGAATTTGGTTTGAAAGCCTACGATTTCTCTGTGTTCTAAAGGCGCCATTTTGGAAAAATCTCAGGCGCAAAGTACGTATTCTCTTACCCGAATGAGAGCGTTGGATCTGTCCACCTCACCCTACCCTGAGCGATAACATGCCTAAAAAACGGTCTTGGAAAAAAATAACAAATCTATCTATATATATATATATAGAATTGAATGTTTGTTTGTATTTCTGCTAAACAAATTTACAGTTTTCAATTTAGAACCACCAAACTTGGTATACTATCTCATGGTACCCTAACTTAGACCGCAGATGGTTTTTGGAAGGGGTCGGAGCCCGGGGTCAAGGGGCCCCACACAAAACTTCCATAAAATCTACAGTTTTCAATTTAAAACCACCAAATTTGGAATACTTGCAAGCTAGAGTTCAGCATCATAAGCAAAGCAATCCACTACGCCCCATCGTCACGAGGAGGTCTGCCCCGTCGATAAATATTGAACGCAGTTTAGCTGGTTTCGTTGCTCCGTTCTTACCGTCATCCTCCGCGGTGCTTCGGTCATCAGTGGATTTTATCAACAGAGTTAAAGACTTCATAGTGGCTCCACATCACATCATTGGTACGTTTGATGTTGTTTCACTTTTTCTGTCAGTACCTGTAGAGGAAGCATCTTGCACCATAAAACAAGTGTTACTGGAATCGACTTTGTTCTCCCAAGAGTCGTTGGCAGCCATCTCTTATGCAATCAACGTTGTAATAGACTCTAATTATTTCGGTTTTAACAACCAAGTATTTATACAGTCGAGAGGGGTGACTACGGGCTCCCGGATGTCCCCTGTGCTTGCTGGGGCTGTGTTAAGGCCGCTAGAATCACATATCCTAAATAGAACCGGATTGGTACCTGCATTATGGCTATGTTATGTAGACGATATATTTTTTGTTTGGCCTCACGGGTTGGAAGAATTGAACGATTTCTTCTCCTTCATCAATTCCCTCCATAATGACATCAAGTTTACTATGGTTTGCGCCAATGATGATTCCCTTCCTTATCCGGACGTCCTCGTCACTAAACTGCTTTATGGAACTTTTTCGACTGAGGTTTATTATAAGCCCACTTATACCCCAAATTTAATTTTACCCTCATCTTTTGGGCTGGCTACCCACAAATTGGCATTTTTCAGACATCGTGCTAAGCGAGCATTTTCCCACTCTTCAAATGACGCATCCAGGATTGCGGAGATCAACAATATTAAATCGTTGGCCTCAGCTGCAGGCTATAAAGAGTATGAAATTGATGACATCTTTAGGAGTGCCGAACTTGAGTTTGTTAATCAACGCCGTCGTATCAAGGAACCCAGTCTGAGGTTCATCGGCTCCTTTCCGTACGTACCGGGACTTTCCTATTTCATCCGGAATGCATTTAGGAAGTTAGGGCTTGGAGTTGGAATTTGCCACCCTAGGTCAATATCACAATTCCTACTTTCATCCAGAAGTCGCAGCACTTTACTTGCTAACGCAGGGGTATATTCCATACCCCTTCAATACCAGGATGGAAATACCAAATTTTATATTGGCATGACAAAGAGGTCCTTTGCGACTCGTTTGTCCAAACACAAAAGAGACGTCTTGAAGAATAAATCGTCCGCTGCCCTATCTAGGGAGGCCATGACATCTTCTGCCGCTCCACAATGGGCCGATTTGCAACAGGTTGCTCCATACACTACCGCCAGAGGTACAGCCATCAGGGAGTCTTTGGAGATCTTGTTTAGCAATGATGTCTGCAACGATGACGTGTCAATGGAGCTGCCTTTGATATGGCACATGTTCCTGCGTGCCTCTCGTGAAGGGACCTGAGTCCTCTGTTTCCGCACGTGCCATGCTGTCACGTTTATATACATTTTTTATATTTCACATGCATATTTAAATTTTCTGTACATTTATTTAGATTACTAACGTTGTTCCAAAACCACATCTAAGCCTGAAGAAGGCACCCGTAGGTGCTGAAAGCTTGCAACCTTTTGTTTGCTGTCTTATGCCAATAAACCGATTTTATCGTTCTTTACTTATATCAAGTAATCTAGCTATTGCACCCAAACCAATTAAAAATGGAACCAGATCATTTTTTTATTAAAAATAAATTGCCATAACCTTTTAATTGAACATTTTTCGGTTCTGTGTTCTAGTTGGTTTGGGTACAGTAGTTGGATTACTTGGTATATAACCAGTTGAACATCTGTTCCTTGAGAATCACACTAATCAGGAAATGTGTTTTGTGGTTGACAGAGTGATCTGCATGAGGTATATAAATAGTTTAAGGTACTGGTTATAGTGTGTTCTAAATTTATCATATATTTCTTAAGGACGTAGCATGTTATATCATTGTATTTAAAGACTTAATATAGTGAAATTTAATAATAAACAGTAGTAGTTGGAATTGTGAGGCAAGGGGGGGGGGTTACCACAAACATGAACTTCAAGATGCAAAAAGTATTTCATGTACTTCTAAAAAATTAATGAAATGTCTGACAAAAAAAGAAAAGCTGAAAATTATATATATTTTTTTTTAATTTAGTGCTTGGAAATGATTTACCCTAGACAGAAATGTTTACATGTTAGTTCTTCTCCTAATATTGCCCCATTTTCCTTTATTTCATACTTAACCTTGTGGAGGTTTCTCGATTTACACGATTTGATGAAATGGCAAAAGTGATGAAGAAAAGTTATGCATTCTCTAGTTCATTACTTGCATAAGTTGGTTGACAAGAACTTGTGAGATCTTGTTTTCAGTTCATGGTTTTGTGTTGCTTTGCGAATATATCCATCTGTTAGTTTTTTCTGTCTATCAGTCTTTTCACCTCATGGCTAAGTTCAGTTCGTTTTTTAGTGATATGCCATGTGAACATGTGTTAAATCTTTTCAAAGTGTATTCCATATATATTGCAGATGGAAAAAGATGGTAAGCTTAATGCTTGACTTAAAAAAAAAATGAGTGACTCAAAATAATGACTCAAAAACATTGTGATACGAGATTGGCCATGTAAGTTTTTGGATAAGCAAGGTAGTTTTGGGGTGGGGATGGTTAGCTCTGAAAAAGTGAAGTAGAAGTTGGTTTCTGAAGGTAAATACTTTTGTAAGTATCAGTGGGTATCCTGTAGTGTTGTTTTAATAGGATTAATGAAGCATTAAACCATTCTTTATTCCATTGAATATCATGCTGCAAAAGTCCCCAAATATGTTGCTTAAGCATAAGAAAATTTGTTATAGATTCTCTTTTAATTTTTGATGTAGTCAAAAATTAAAAGAGAATCTTTTAAAAAAAACCCGACCAGTATCACAACATGCATTTCTATCATATTTACTCAAATTCTAGATTTGTAATTTAGATGATAAATCTGTCACTTTTTATGTTATATTTTATGAGAAAATATTCTTCTCTATTATATTGCTTTACTTGACAGTGGTTTCCTGTGATGCAAAGTGTTTTTAAATGAAGCTTATGATAGACTGCTACATTTTCTACCAGGGGGAGCAGATTTTCATTGAGATATGCCCACTCAAAATGGGAACTGAATTAGAGTTGACAGAAGTTTCAAAATTGTATTTTGAATGAAATATATTTAAATTAATATTGTTAAAAGTTTTTTTATTGAAACAAACATTAAAGGAGCATTCTTCCAATTTTCTAATATGTGTTTTAATTTTTTTGTATAGGATTTGGAATAAAAAATATCCATTGTGTTTGACATTCCCTGACCAGATTAAGGGAACAAGGTCTGCATCTTTAGAAAGACGAGTCAGAAGAGCCTCTTGTGAACTTGATGAGAAGAAGAGTATGGAAACACACTCATTGCCCAATTCTTTATCTGGGTCTCCTGCGCATCAAGCATCTGCCTCTGAAAAGTCAGTGGTATACCTTTTTGCTCGGGCAGATAGAGAAAAGGAAGAGTGGTTCTGGAGGTTTTCAAAAGCCTGTCAAGGACAGCATGAAAATTCTGGTGCCTCAAAGCCATCTAATGGAAACCAGACAGGGTCTTCTTCATCCACAGATCTTACCCAGAATTCCACTACCCCAGCAGTACGTTGTTTACTTTTATTTGCTTACCTGAATTTAATACTGTTGAGAGGACAGTGTGGTGAATAAAGTTAGGAATAAGTGCTGGAACAAGAGAAAATCCCATTTTGTTGAGGAATCTGTTGAGTTAGAAAATTAATGATGGGTCTTTTCATGGCAATTATTTATTACATATAATTAAAAAAATTAAGTTATCTCACTGTACCTGCTGTACCATCTTTAAAATTCACTGGTTCCACTCCTTACCATAATCCATCACTTACCTATAAATGTGCCAAAATATTTCAAAATTATGGGGTACAAATGATCAGGTAAACCTCCTCCAACCACTTTACAATCAGTAACTAAAGACAAAGATTTAAATACTGGACCCCTTAGATTGCCCTGGTATGTGTTGTATCTCAGTTTCTGCAAAGGAAAAAAAAAAAATGTTACATTGGCAGCACATTTTGGTAATCCACTGCAGAATTCTGGATGTCACGAAAGCTGTTATCTGTGGAATTTTTAACCCCAGATCGATACCCAACTTGACGAAATTAAGCAAAAGCTGCCAGTTTTGTGAAATTAAAAATGCATTGGGGCATGGGTTCGTAACTTCTCTGGCAATAAATTTGACCTAACAAAAGAATGCTACTATAAGAGGAAGTTAAAAAAAAAAAAAAAAGTCCAAACATTTTTTTTAATATTTACTCAACTTTAAAAGGGACTATTTGAAAAATTCCTTGGCTCTCTTGTTTATGTCTGTCTGTGTGTGTTCATGCATGTTCATCACCAAGATGCATTTCACTTTGGAATAACTGATGCGTAAAACCAAGGAAGAATACTAATCAGTCATGTTTTTTCTGAATTTCATTGTATAGAAGAAAAACAAGTTTTATCAGGAATATTATGTGCAACTTTTTCATATTAGGCTATGGGAAAAGTTTAACTATACTCTTTCATTGGAAATTCAGTGCTAAAATTTTCATGAAGTTGTTACAAAAATGGTGAAATGAAGTCTAGCTCTTTTGGATTGTGTAAACATTGTTTTAAATTTTGCATGCAATTTTCCTTTTCTCCATGTGAGTTTGATACTGTGTGAAACACAATTTAAGATCATAACTTTGGCAAGTGAGAGTGCAAACTAAAGCCAGCTGAAATTATTTTAAATTATATTAAATGAAAAATGAATTTAAGTCACTAACTGAACAGGACTTGAACTGTTCTGAGCAAAGAAACAATTAATTGAAATTTCTTAATAGTGATTATGTCCACAGATATGAAGAAATGGCATTGCAAATCATTCTGATGCTAATTTCCCCTGTTACAATATGTTGCAGTAATATATTTTTGTGTAAAATCATTAAATGACTGCATATACTTGCAAATGAGCAGGAAAAGTTTGAAAGCTTTTGAAGAGGGAGATACACACACATCTTGTACATAAGTCAGATGAAAAAAATGAAACATCTCCCTCCTCATCATACTTTTCCAAGAAATTAACAAACCTCTTCACAGTCTCATAAGAAAGAACAGTGATTTTGAAATGTTTCCTTTAATTCTTCCAATTCTTATTATCATCACCTCACTTGTCCTGTGGAAATGAGTTTTGCTAATTTGATAATAATGTAAACTTACTTGGGTATGGTAATTCAGCAGGACTTAAAATGCAATAAACATATTGAAAACCTATCTAACAAGATATTCAGAAATATTGGGGTTGTCAGTAATATTCTGGTTAGCTTATCTCCAAAAATAATGATACTTCTATAATTTACACTAATTCAAACACATATCAACTATTGCATCTTAACATGGGGCAAAATGACGCAATACAATATTAACAAACTTCAAGTGCTGCAGAACAAATATATTATATTAATATTTAAAATTTCATAACTAATTAACTCTACATGTTTCAACGGACTAAAACACTAAAGTAAACCCCGAATGATTACAATATTCTTACTGTAAAACAGCTATATGATTATAATCTGGGTAAAATTATGTTTAAAAGAATAAAAAATAATCTCTATCATTATTTAATATCATTAAATATCTGTACATACCAACATGAAACTAGAAACAGAACAAAACTTGTTCCAATGTTTCCCTAGGTGGAATTGGCTAAGATGAGTATAAACTATTCTGGTCCCAAACTATGGAACTCATTGCCTGTTGACCTAAAATCTATAAATAATATTGACCTATTCAAGATAAAACAAACTATATCTTATGGGAAAAATCTAAACTAGCAATAATTTTGGAGGAAAACACAGAAAATGTCAAACAACAACATTATGATACTGTATACTAATAATCTATGATCTCTGGTTGTGTTGTCCGGATCTGGGAGGGTATGATTCTGAATCGAAACTAACTCACAGATCAAATTGGTGTCATACTGGAAATAGATAAAGATCTTGTGAATGTTGCTTCACTTTTCCACTTTTCATAATATAACACCGTAAACTGCCGCCAATTGGGCTGTTCTGGCATGGAGAAAAATGGGGGGGGGGGGGGATTGTGGGGAGGCAGACTACAGAGGGGTGGGAGATAGGGGAGGAGTAACTAACATTAATTCTTTCTATATATTTAAATGTCGTCGCATGTTGGTTTGTCTTCTTGTAAATGTTTTTTGTAGCTTTCTCTTCAGGGAGAAGAGGGCTATGTCAGGCCTAATGGCCTTTTCCCTCTTTTTTCCAAGTTGTTTCAACAATCATTAATTGTCACGAAAATATAACTATGCTATGTATTTGGATGCGAGAACTAAATAAAATAAATTAAAAAAAAAGTAAAACTTAATCTCGTATCAACGGAAATTGAGAAAATTATTTGGGCTGCCAAAGTGACTGCATTTCAACCTTCAGTGGTTGAATTCTTTCAGTGAACATAAATAGAATTGCCATCAGCTTGGGGTCTTTTAATTATCAGTGAAAATCTCTCTCAGTTAAAAAGAGTTTCAAACATGTGTAGCAAATTACATATGCCCTCTAACATACAGATGAGAAAAAGCTGTTAAATTCGAAAATGTGACAAACTTCTATCCTTCCATGTGGAAACGAGTGGTGCCTGCAATCAAAAACACATGTGGGAAGCTCTGTTTCCATTGTTTTTTGTTTGTATGGTATTTTTAAGTCCTTCAAAGAACTGCCTACAGCAAAAGAAAATTAGTTTATCCACAGAAATTTCCATTGTAAAATCAGTGTTTGTTTGCAAAAAAGGGTTCTTACAATGAACAAGAGCTTCCTTTTTAAAAAAAATTGTCATCACAATTATTGGAAACTTCCTGCAAAAGTGAATAGCAATTTTTTAGGCACTGAATATTAAAAATAAGTTTTTAATTTTTCACATCCTTCTAAAAATAATTTTTTGAGTGTAGTTTAGCTTATAGTAATGTGCAATATGTCTCGCAATACCTGTTCATCATGTAAATCAATTGCTCAATGTATCAACATTTTTTGTCCACTGTTAATATGGATGAGATGAATTTAATTAGTTATTTAAACTTTCCAAATATGTTACAAAAGTTGGTTTACGTGTTTCTTCATTGCACCTTTCTTAGGTTGTTCTCCGATGGAATTAGTCTTCTGTAATCTCTTGTGATTGTTGAAATTCAACAAATCAATATCCCAGCCAGGACATTAATGTCCATGATGTCATAAAACAATCAATGTCCATGTTTTGTTGAATTTCAGCTATCACAAGAGATTACAGAAGACTGGTTCCACTGGAGAATGTGCAATGAAGAAGCAGGTAAACAAACTTTTATAACACATTTGGAAAGTTTAATAACTAATTAAATTCATCCTGTCCATATTAGCAGGTGGACAAAAATGTTGATACACTGGACAATAGAGTTATGTAATGAACAGGTATTTGAGACATAGTATATTACTATATGCTAAACTATATTACAAGTAATCAACATGTTTACCAATGATTTTATTCCTTGTACAAATTGATTTTATGAGGAATCATAAATCACATGAATTTATACAATTTTTTTTAGGCTTTGCCGCACCACAACATAAGGGACTTAAAATGTGTTGAATGTTAACTGAATAAAAGAAAAAAAAATCCTCTTACAGAACACATATGAAACTTTGTGTTGCATGAGCATTAGTTTTTTGCTGTACTAATATGTGGTAAGCTAAATAGTTTAAATGCATTCAATGCTCTTTATGATTATATTGTACTTTGTTTCTAGGAGAATGTGATTTCTGATCAAGAACAATTAGTGGAGCCCTCCCTAGAAGAAGAGGAGTCAGACTCAAGGCTTCCAGATAAAAGTGAAGTGGTAAAAGTTCCTGAGAAAAATGCAGGAGCTACATCATCTGAAAAAAGTGAAGGAAGTAAACCGTCAGAAAAAGCTGAAGCTGCAAGACCTGTCAGGAAAAAACCAGTCTTAGACTTTTACCAGTATATGCAAGTGTTACAGGAGAGAGGGGCATACGTTGAAGACACAACTCCGTCATCCAGTAAGGACTTTCCATCTGTCAGTTGCATAAGCCGAAGCCCTGTGCACTGGCTGAATGTTTTTCTTGGAAGGCTGTTTTATGATTTTCTTACCCAGGAACACTGGGCCAACAGAGTTAAGAACAGAATCCAGAAGAAACTGACCAGAGTAAAAGTTAGTTCTTTCATTATTATTACTATTTTTTTTTTATTTTGCTTTTTTTTTTTTCATTTCTTTTAAATGTTGAATTCACTTTAGAATGGCAAAACTTCTTTTGTTTTGAGTTCATGTGCATTCATTTTGTTTCTTTGGTTTGGCTTATGCAAATGTAAAAGCCCCATCTGACCAATGGCCTGCAGTAGAGTTGTCATGCAGTTATCTACAGAGCTACAAGCAGTGGTTCTGTCAGTTGCTCACTAGTATTAGGACAAGAAGTCAAAACGATGGTGTCGACAGAAGTGAAAGTTCATTGTAATTGGCTTCATGAACTTTCAAATTGGGGCAAAAAGTATCAGAAGTGGCACAAAACATACAGCATGCCTTTAGGGAAGATTCCCTTTCCAGTTGTAAAGTGCAATTATGGTTTTCATACTTTCAAAGAGGAGATGAAATGCTGGAAGATGCCTCCCATGCCTAACGGCTAACCCTGAACCATGATTTAGATGGATACTCTTCGAACCTGCTCCTACATGCTGAACATTCTTGGGACCTCAGAGTCTACAGTGCGGCTTCCCTTTCACAAGCTAGGAAAAAAGAGAAAACTCAATAAGTGGGTTCCCCACCAGCTGTCAGCTGTGAACAATCAATCTTGTCTCAACATTTGTGCCTCTCTGTTTCTGCAGGAAAAAGAATGAGCTTTTACTGGATAGTGAATTATCACTTGTGATGAAAAATTGTACCGTTTGATTACATTAGACTTTTGTATCTATGGCTTACAGCCAACCAGCCACCATGGTAATGTGATCTCTATCAGCTGTTGCAGGATGGTAAAATCATCACAAAAGAAGTTTATTGTGGCATGCTGCAACAGGTGCATGATCAGCTGCACAAATTGCAACCTGTTCTGATTACTTGTGAGGAGCCGTTGTTGCTTGGGGGCTGTCCATAAAGTGCGTCTGAGATTACAAGAGGAGAGGGATTCCTGACAACCAGACCAAATGTGGCATGGAGGGAGGGGGGAGGTTTAGTAATTCGGACGTCTAGCGGCAAAAATATAGTGGATGGTATTTCTTCGTTTTGTTTTGTCTTTTTTAGCACATCTTTTGTAAGAAAAAGATTGTGCATATGTTATTGGTTTGTCTGTCCTTCTGTAGACACGATATCTCTGCAACTAACAGTCGGATTTGAAAAAAAAATTTGCGTTACGAAGCTTGAAATGTGCAAATGATACTTTATTTCATTTTTTTTAACAATGCAAAATTTTGCCGCTAGAGGCCGTAAAAGCAGATGATATCGATTTCAAAACACATTCTGTTCCATATATTTTGTTCTAAACATCCAATTAAAAAAATTCTTTTACTTTTTGATTCCATTCGTGTCAAAGATTATTTTAAGCCTAGTCATTTTTCCAAGTTACGCGTAGATTCTCTGCTAGGGGGCATAAAAGTAAATTACTTTTCCCCTGATATCTGCTTCTAAAACTCCGACTTGAAATTTTTTTCCTTCAGCGGATGCATCTCGGTATGGGAAATATTTTGCATATAGTTTCTAATTTTTGGTTTAAAATGGTTTGACCACGAGGAGGCATAAGATTTGATTTCTGCTTCCAATGTATTTGCAGCAAAATTTGAGCTTCTAAAATCTTGATTGAAGAAATTCTTTCGTGGACCGATTCTACTCACATAGACAAACCTTTTCAGAATGTTTTCTTCTTAAAATAGTGTATGGTTTTTCTGCCATGGGGAGTAGATATATATCCTGTTTTTGTAAATATCTCTGCTTCTAATGGTCCGGTTTGAAAAAATTCTTCTTTGTTGGATAGTTTCCGGTGCGACACGTTTCTAATATAATTTCAAGTAATTCATTGACTCTTTTCTATTTTCAAGTAATTCATTGACTCTTTTCTATTTTCAAGTAATTCAGTGACTTTTTCTGCTTGGGAAAGTAAAGGTAAATTGCGCTTTCTCCGATATCTCTGCTTCTAAAACTCCGATTTGAAAAATTCTTCCAGCACCGGATACAGTTGCTGACAGAAAATTTTTTGTTGTAATTTTTAATTTTTTATAAAATATGGTTTGTCCACCAGGAGGCATAAGGGTTGAATTTTTGCTTCGTAGGTATTTGCATCAAAATCTCAGATTCTAAAACCCTGATTAAAAAATTATTTTGTGGACCGATACCGCTCATATCGATAAACATATGAGAATATTTTCTTCATAAAATAAGGCATGGTTTCTCCATCAGAGGATGTAGATGTCTATCTCATTTCTGTCAATATCTCTGCCTGTAAAAGTCAGATTTGAAAAATTCCTTCTTTGTTAGACAGTGTTTCCGGTGTGAAATGTTTCTCATATAATTTCTAAATTTTCATGTAATGCATAGACTTTCCGCTAGGTTGCGTAAAGTTAAATTGCATTTTCCTCAATATCTCCGCATCTAAAACTCCTAGTTGAAAAATTCTTTCTGCACTGGATACAGCTCCTGATGGGAAATGTTTTGCATATAATTTGTAATATTTGATAAAGAAAGGTTTGGCCACCAGGGGACATAAGAGTTAATTTCTGCATCTGATGTCATCATCATCATCATCATTGTCAACCATTATCAATCCACTGCTGGACGAAGGTCTCCCCAAGTTTCCTCCACAACGGTCTGTCTTGTGCCAGTCTCCTCCATGTCACTCCCGCATATTTACGAATTTCATCCACCCATCTCCCATGTGGTCTTTTTCTGGGTCTTTTCCTGTCCCTTGGAATCCAATCTAAAATTTCGGCTGTCCATCTATGGTCTGTCCTTCTGGCAGTATGTCCAGCCCATTGCCATTTCAGGGATTTAACTCTGATCATGATGTCTTCCACTCTCGTCATTTTTCGGATCCACGAGTTCCTCTTCTTATCTCTCCTGGTTATACCAAGCATGCACCTCTCCATGCTTCTTTGAGTTGTCTGCAGCCTTTGTATGTCTCTTTTAGTTAAGGTCCACGTCTCTGCACCATACGTAAGCACTGGAAGGATGCATTGATCAAACACTTTTCTTTTAAGACATAATGGCATATTGCTCTTGAAAATTATGCTGTTTCTTCCAAAAGCTCTCCAGGCAAGTTTTGTACGCCGATTAATTTCTTCATCAATGTGACCCTCACTTGATATCTGCTGTCCAAGATAAACATACGTATCTGTTATCTCCAGTTTTTCTCCATCAATCGATAAATCTTCATTTCTTGTAAAAGCATTGAACATCACTTTTGTCTTCTGAAAGTTCATTTTTAATCCCACTTCTTTACTCTTGTCAGCAAGTTCCTGGATCATACTCTGCAGCTCTGATGGGGTAGTTGCAAAAATGACTACGTCATCAGCAAAACGAAGGTGGGTTAGATAATCTCCATTAATCTTTATCCCTTTGTTTTCCCAGTTCAGTGATTGAAAGACATTTTCCAATGTGGCATTAAAGAGCTTCGGAGATATGGTGTCGCCTTGTCTCACTCCCTTTCCAATTTTTATGTGTGTTGTATTTTCAAACAGCCGAATCTTTGCACTTGCATTTTCATAGATGTTATTAATAATATTAATGTATGCATCTTCAATACCGCAGGATTTCAGAGCCGTGGTAACTGCTGATGGTTTCACCGAATCAAAGGCTTTTTCATAATCGATAAAAGCCATGCACAATGGAAGTTCATATTCCCTCGCTCTTTCAATTAGTTCTCTCAGTACATGGATATGATCTATTGTGCTGTAGCCACTCCTGAATCCAGCTTGTTCTCTCGGTTGAGCCATGTCCAGTGTTACCTTCAAGCGGTGTGAAAGAACTTTAGTGAAGATTTTATAAACCACTGATAGGAGGCTGATAGGTCTGTAGTTCCTGAGATCCTCAATGTCACCTTTTTTATGTAGCAGGATCATTGTAGCATTGTTCCAATCCTCAGGGATCTTCCCTTCATTAAGGCATCGAGTGAAAATTTGGGCGAGTACTGTTTCAATTTCTCCACTTGCTTCTTGTATGATGTCTATAGTAATTCCATCTTCTCCTGGAGCTTTCCCCGCTTCATGTTCTTGATTGCATGAGCAACTTCTGCTGGGAGGACTGGAAGAACTCTGGTACCTTTCATGATGTCTGGAGTACATGTATCATCCCTTTCATATAATTTGGAGTAGAAATCTTTCACTCTTGTCAAAATTTCGCCTCTATTTCTTGTTATAGAACCATCTTCTTTTCTCAGAGCCATAATCTGTTTTCTTCCTTTACTGAGATGTCCCTTTGCTATCTTTAGGCTTTGGTTGTTTTCAATTGCTTTCCTCACTAGCTCACAGTTGAATTTTCTGACGTCTTCAGTGATACTTTTTCGTGCTGTCTTGCATAGCTCTATATATTCCACTTTGGAAGTCACATCTTCTTTAGTTGTCCTCATCTCTCTTCTTTTTTGCATCAACATTTTGGTTTTTCCTGATAATTTGTTTACATGCAACTTGTTCTTAGACCCAGCTAATTTTGTTGCTGTTTCCATAAGAGCTTTGGTTACTTTTCTGTTAACTTCCGAAATATCCACTTCTTCCGATGTTAGGCCTAAAATCTCAGCTCCTGAAAACCCAATTGAAAAAATCCTTTCGTGGACCGGTTATGTGAGCGGTATCTGCTCACATCGTAAAACCTGTAGAAAATACTTTCTTCTTAAAACAATGCATAGTTTTCCCACCAGGGGGCGTAGACGCATATTTTATATTTGCTGATATCTCTGCTTCTAAGAGCCCGATTTGAAAAATTCTTTCTTTGTTGGACAGCGTTTCCGCTCCGAAATGTTTTGTATACAATTTCAATATTTTCTTAACGCACAAGTCTGCCACCAGAAGGAGTCAGCTGACGTTTCCGTTTACAACAATATCTGCGAGATAAAACCCAGACTGGAAAACTTCTTTCTTCGGTCAGATGCTACTGTTTTCCATACCAGTTCCATTAATTTTGAATGTCTTTGGTAAATTTAATTCTCATCAGAATGGATTCAAAAGACTTGCTCATTACACCCGAAAATTTGGTGTCATCTTTCTTGTTTCTTCTTCTGATAGTTAAAAAAAGGTATGAAATATTTAAAATTTTTATGATATTTAGCTAAATCAAAATATTAAATTCTTGTATTTGTACTTCCAAATCTATCGTGTTTTGTAGATGGTATGATCGGGAGTGTTGCAACCTTGAATGCACGCATTCATTTGTAGATCTTTATTTCAGAATGATAAAGTTCGGGTAGGATTTGGGAATAAAATATTTTCTGAAGAAAAAGTAAATATATGGAAGATTTCTTTAAATTATTACATGTTTTCTTTCTGTTTCTCAACGGACTTCTAAAAGCAGTCGTCAAAAAAAAAAAAGGGGGGGGTTGCGGGAATCAGGACGTACTTTTTAGGGGGAGAGGTGTCAACAATCAGACAAAATGTGACATGGGGGAGGGGGAGTCTGAAAATAGTAAAAAATCATGGACATACTTTATGGACGGCTCCTTGCAAGCAACATCAGACTATTCACAGTGAGACAGATGTATGACACAATTGCAGCATTAGGATGGGGAGCTTTGCCTGTCCCTCCACATTCCCTGAACGTTTCTCTTACCGACTATCACATTTTCCTTGACTTGAACAAGTTTCCCACAAATGAGCTTTACAGAAAGAAGTGAACTGTTTCCTTGCCTCTAAACCATCAAAACTTTACCAAGAAGGCATCTATGGCCAGTTTTTCATTGGTAAAAGTTGGTTGATTATGATTGACACTATTTTTACGGATAAACAGTTTGAAATGGATAATGTGTTATTATTCGTAACCTCTAGAAAAGTAACAGGATATTTTGTGGTATCTCTTATGTTATTTAGGAGTACCAAGTCTGAATGCATGGTGATACTTGCTTAAAGTTGTGATCATGGCACTTTCAAGTTTCCCAAGTCAGTTTTTTTTTTACCTCCTGTAGCAGATTCCTAAACTAATTAATTAGCTTCAGTTGCTTGAAACTTTATTGTCCTGGGTGGTGTAATGGATAGTGTGCTGAAACAGAAATCGGGAGATGTGGGTTCCATTCCTGCTCCAGGGTGATGTAATTTTCATGTTTTCTGAGGAGATGTGACATGGTGACCAGTAAACTACAGGCAGTTCAGTTCACAATTCTGATTGCTGTTAATAATCTAGTGAATTTTCCATGTATGTTTATGGAGAATATTTCTTTCTTAATTTATGTACTGAACTTAAAAGGTAATTGTCATGTAGAGCTGAACATAAAAACATGTTTCTTGATTTTTGCACAAGTGTACCGATTTCACCATCCAGGGTGATACATAGGAGTCGTTTGTGTGCTGGAAAAATGCGTTACTTACGGGGGGTTTGTGGCAAGACACGTTCTGATCGTGTGAGGAATGAAAATGTGTTGCAGTTGTGTAATGTGAAGTAAAATGTTGTTAGCAAGGTGGAGACTAATATGCTTCGGTGGTTTGGCCATGTTGAAAGAATGAGTGATGAGATGCTTACAAAAAAATTTTTTTTAGCCCAAGTGGCAAGAAGGAAAGGCAGAGGAAAGCCAAGGAAGTCATGGGAGCATCAGATTCAGGAGTGTGCATGAGAAAAAGATTATGAGTATGAAGTATAGAAGATCTTATGTGCATCGTGTAATGAATGTCAGTGAATCCCGAGTTGTATGACAAGATCGCTGTGTATGATACGGCAACAGTAAGTAAGTAATTTATTAAAAATTATCTGGTAGTTTGTTTTTTCTTTGTGGAGCTAACCTCTGAATCCCAGAGAACAGCTTAGTGATATGTATATATGTAGGGTGATACATTTGCAAGCACTTAATTACTTGTGCTGATCAACAGCCATGTCCTGAAATTCATAACTTCAGATCGGGATAACATTATAAGAGGAGAGCATAGTTCAGAGACCCATCAATGATGCAAAGTGATAGCTGTGAGCATTGACATTATTCCAAGTAATTCAGTTTCTTGGAATAATGCCATCAGTGTGGTTGAATATTGTACTGTATGGAAATCAGGAAGTGCTGATTTACGTTCGCCGCCCCGGTGGCGCAGTGGTCTAAGCGGTGGCCTCTGATCATTCGTCCGAACGGGGTCCGGGTTCGAATCCCGGTGAGGCATGGATGTTGTGTTTGTCTAACGGCACTGGTTCTCTCCCTTCCCTGGAACCAGTGACCCTAAATTAGGGACGGGCGACTGCTTATAGCCCATTGAGTTGCTCACGGTGGTCGTTAAACCTCCAATCAAAAAAAAAAAAAAAAAAAAAAAAGATTTACGTTCTTTTCAAGTCAACTTTTTTAGTTGACTAAAAAATCAACATTCAGTAGAAACATTGACAATATTTTATATTAGAAACTGGATCTAAGCGAACAGATCCAATATTCATTTAAGGATATATGCTTTTGCACCCAAGCAGAACAGTTTCTTAGTTCTACCATAGTAAGAATTCTGTAAGACGATAATATATATATTGGAAAAGTCAAACCTGTCTGTCAGACATGCTTGTTTAAATGAATGAAAATCTCATCCCAAATGGTCATAGTAACAGTATAAGAGTTTTTCAACATAACCTAATGATACATTCCATGCAATACATAGTAGTATACTATGGTGATGTGAGGAGCATCTTTGTACTCAAAACAACTTCTTGATCATTTAAAGTTCACAGCACCTGCATAAGGTTTTTGGAGGTGCAGCGATTTTTTTTTCTGTGGTCAATTTGCATACTGAATGAGCTGGAGATACTGTGTTTGACCACAAATACTTTGAACAACAACAAAACTTTAGGAGTGGGGTTGGGGCAGACCATATCTGATCAAAAGGGCTGTAGGTGAATTCATTGAAAACAAAGTCATTGAATGCAAAAACACTGAATGCAAAATCAATGAATGGACAATTTATTGCAGGGCAAGTTTTTCAAAAATTAGGGTTTCAAACTCAAACTCTCTAAAAGATGAATTCATCGTAGGGCATATTTTTCGAAAATTACAAGTAAATGGAATCCACTCTGAGGAATACTTAGCTGCAAGGTGGGGCTAACAGGGAATGTAAATATATGTAAATAAATTTAGCAAATAATATGGAACTAATTATGCAAATAACTCGTGAGTAATTGGGCTCATTTGTATAAATTTGACGTGGGGATCTAATTATTGGGAACGGGAGATTATTAAAAGACATTGGCAAAAGGGAGATAAGTGTTTTAATGGAATTTATCCCCTGCCTGGGGCATAATCTCATCACTAACGCTACATCACTGGACTATTTGTCTAAACTGAGCAAAAAAATATCGGCACTGTACCTTTGAAAATTGGAGATGGGTCTTCTGGTCCGATGAGTCCCATTTCAAGTTATTTCACACAGACAGGAGGGTGCAGATGTGACAAAACTGCACAATGGACCTAACATGTTCACAAGGAACTGTTCAAGCTGGTGGAGGCTCAGCTACCACATGTTGGGACTGCTGGTGCATCTTGATACATCTCTGAATGGTCCACACTACATGTCCATCTGCATCCATTCATGATCATCATGCACCCACAGGGCAACGGAGTCTTCCACCAGGACAATGTGCCTCCCCACAGAAATGTGGTGACTAGAATGTGGTGAAAACAGTATTCCACAGAAGTTCTTTTCCAGAATGGCCTCCCCATTTACTGGACATAAACCCTGTGGAAAATCTTTTGGGTGCTGTGAAAAAGTCTAAGAGATAAATGTCTTTGTGCTGAGAATAACTAAAGGTCGAGTGTAATTTGCTGTCTTAAGCATGATAGTTAAAACCTTTAATCAATAAAATATTTACAAGTTGAAAAATACAAACACAAGATCTTTCACAAGGGCAACCCTTGCATCATCAGGTGAAGACTACATTTGAACATACTTAGTGCAAAGTTATAAAGTGTCAGTGTCTTGACGTCATGATGTACAATGATGTTCATTAGTTGATGACGATTGGTCCGTCCTGTCTAACTTCTGATCATACGTAGTTCCGTCTTTGAAAGGTGGTATTAGATTAAGTTAACTGATTGTGTAGTGGGGGTTTTAAATCTTGAATTATTTCTTTAATATAAACTGTATTAAACAGTTGTTTCCAAACATATGGCAAAGTAGTGGGAATGTCATCGTTACAGCACTGTCCACGATAGTGATGAATGAACAATGCTTCTGCAAACAATGTAGATCTTTTTTCTTTGGTGCATGGAAGAATGCATGCATTATTCCATGAGGGGTTGTGGGTTCCCTCCTGGACTGTGCGGGCCAAAGCAATGTTAGAGGCATCTGTTCGGGTTGAATATCGGTGTTCGGCTGTATGAATACCTAGGCTCCGAAGGGTCGAGCCTATATACCAGCTATCGCCCTTGTGAAAGATCTCGTGTTTGTATTTTTTAACTTGTAAATATTTTATTGATTAAAGATTTTAACTATCGTGCTTAAAACAGCAAATTACACTCGACCTTTAGTTATTCTCAGCATGAAGACATTTATCTCTTATGTGGCTACTGCCATTAAAGGCTACTACTTGAGGGTGCCCACATGGAACTCTTGCTAAATTGCCGGGACTTAGGAGTCACCCTCGTCACTTATCACAGCAAAGCTTCACCATTTCAATGCAGGATTCACTAGTTCTTCGTCATTCTGAACATAGACGTCTGACTACAGAAATCTGCCAGAAGCGTGGTCTACTAAACATTTTGAATCGCCGAACTTACATAGTGTATGGTCACATGTCTCATTACTTGCACCCTTATGCACTGGATCGACTATTCATCGTTCGGGTTGCCTCTTTGGACACTGAACTACGAAATGTCCGTCAGGAGCACATTCATAAACTGTGTATACTCATGGCAAAAACACATGATGGTAATGCCTCTCAACAACAGCAGACCCCTAGTGTGGATTTACCTGTTCAGCCATCTTTCCTGAACTTAAGCAATTTTCAACTTAATCAAACCCAAATTCAAGCCTTGGAACAAGGACACAAATTTAATTACCCATCTGCATTTTCAACTTAATCAAACCCAAATCCAAGCCTTGGAACAAGGACACAAATTTAATTACCCATCTGCATTTTCAACTTAATCAAACCCAAATCCAAGCCTTGGAACAAGGACACAAATTTAATTACCCATCAAGTCGTACTAACATCTTTAAAACTGTTACTGAGACCGAGAACATTATTTGAAACCTCCCAGAAAATGATCAAGAAATAGCCCGTCATAAAGTGGCTACTGCCATTAAAAGGATACACACCAAACAGCCCTTACCTACATACTCTGCATACCATGATGAAAGGCTACAACTCCAAGCAATCCGTAATAACCCAGACCTTACGATAACCTCTGCTGGTAAGGCTAAACAGATTGTAATATTAAATCATTCGGATTACGTAGAAAAAATGTTACATCAGATTTCGACTATCCCATATACTATTGTGAATTCTGACCCCACCTCAGCCACCATTAGGGCACTTCGAAAATTGAAAAATAATAACTTCTTGCCTCCTTCCATTTCTACTAATATGGCACCTCCAAGTGGGGCAAGTGTTCCTGCTCTATTCGGTAAAGTGAAAACCCACAAACAGAATTACCCACTTCACCTTTTGGTGTCTGGTCAATCGAACCCAACACGGCCCTTAGAAAAGGCTTTATCATTGTTGTTGGCACCACTTATCTCAAACTCTGAATTTTCTATCCTAAATTCGCTTGAAGCAGTTCGACGGCTAAAGCACTGTGGACAACCTACAGTGCCCATGATCCTTGCATCTCTCAACGTTACCTCCCTTTACCATAGCGTGCCAGTGAAAGAAGCACATAACCTTTATTCCCACCTACTGATCACCCAGAGTCACCTATCTCAGGTTGAGGTACAGAGCGTTCTAGATGCCTTGGTGCTAGTTGCTAAACGTTCTTTCTTTCGTTTTGAAGACACTATTTATAGACAAGACGGTGGCACAACTATGGGATCACCACTATCTGCTTTGATGGCTGAAATTGTTATGCAATCAATAGAAAATAATGTCTTAACCAATTGTACCCACGCCCCATTACTATATATGAGGTATATCGACGATATATTAGTACTTTGGCCACATTCCCTTGACAATCTTGAAGAATTCAGATTAAGTTTGTCGTCGGTATACCCCACCATACAATTTACCATCGAATTGGAGAATGAAGGATTTCTCCCCTATCTTGACTTGACTTGAGCATCAGACGGAACATGATCACTAACTCAATTCAGCTTTCTGTGTATCGTAAGCCAACCAGCTCTACTGTGATCATCCCATATAACTCTTATCATCCACACAAATATAAAGCTGCAACTTTTAGATCTCTTTTAAGCCAGCATTTTCACACGTGTCGAATGCCAGATTGCGGAGAACCAAACTAAAAAAAATAACGCAAATCGCGACCCAGAATGGGTACAATAGGAACTTTGTGAATACTCTGATTACTCAACACAAGAAAAAGGTCTGCACAACCTTAACCAGCAATCATAAGACTCTTAAGTATGTTGGTATTATTGAATACCAGCCACAAATCTCGCACATTTTGCACAACACCTGCAAGAAACACGGCATTTCATTTGGCGAGTCCTCCAGTAATCTTTTCCAGCTAATGCACAGAGATCGGGACGTCAAGCCTGAGAATGAAAATTATGGTGTGTATTGCATACCATTAAAGAGTCTGAGCTCAGAGTTCAACGATAGCTGGTATATAGGCTCGACCCTTCGGAGCCTAGGTATTCGTACAGCCGAACACCGATATTCAACCCGAACAGGTGCCTCTAACACTGCTTTGGCCCACACAGTCGAGGAGGGAGCCCACACCCCCTCATGGAATGATGCATATATTCTTCCATGCACCAAAGAAAAGAGATCTACATTGTTTGCAGAAGCATTGTTCATTCATCACTATCGTGGACAGTGCTGTAACGATGACATTCCCACTACTTTGCCATATTTTTGGAAACAACTGTTTAATACAGTTAATATTAAAGAAAAAATTCAAGATATAAAACCCCCACTACACAATCAGTTAACTTAATCTAATACACCTTTCAAAGACGGAACTACGTATAATCAGAAGTTAGATAGGAGAAACCAATCGTCCTGAACTAATGAACATCATTGTACATCATGACGTCAAGACACTGACACTTTATAACTTTGCGCTAAGTATGTTCAATTGTAGTCTTCACCTGATGATGCAAGGGTCACCCTTGTGAAAGATCTTGTGTTTGTATTTTTCAACTTGTAAATATTTTATTGATTAAAGATTTTAACTATCGTGCTTAAGACAGCAAATTTCACTCGACTTTTAGTGAAAAGGTCTGTTGGAGCTTTGTCTGTTGTAGCTTTGCATTCTCCACCCAGGAGTGCAACAATATTGTGGACAGCAGTGCAGCAAGCATTGATGGATATACTTGTGGAATGCTTTTGTGACCTAGTGGACTCATAAATGCCCTTTTTACAAACATGCCAGTTTCAGTAAAAATTGTTAAGAAAATACTTTAAATTTCAACTGGGGGGGGGGTGTCATGTCTTTTACCAGGTTTACTGTACATGCCACTTGCAAATTGCATCCACGCAAGGTACTTGAGCTAAGTGCTTGTTTTTTTCTGTCCTTTTTCATGCTTTTACTGGTGTGAGATTGTTTTCAGCACTGTATGGCCCTATCATCATCATCATCATCATCATCATCAACCATTATCAATCCACTGCTGGACGAAGGTCTCCCCAAGTTTCTTCCACAACAGTCTGTCTTGTGCCAGTCTCCTCCATGTCACTCCCACATACTTTTGAATTTCATCCACCCATCTCCCATTTGGTCTTCTTCTGGGTCTTTTCCTATCCCTTGGAATCCAATCTAAAATTCCGGCTGTCCATCGATGGTCTGTCCTCCTGGCAGTATGTCTAGCCCATTGCCATTTCAGGGATTTAACTCTGATCATGATGTCTTCCACTCTTGTCATTTTTCGGATCCATGAGTTCCTCTTCTTATCTCTCCTGGTTACACCAAGCATGCACCTCTCCATGCTACTTTGAGTTGTCTGCAACCTTTGTATATCTCTTTTAATTAAGGTCCACGTCTCTGCACCGCACATAAGCACTGGAAGGATGCATTGATCAAACACTTTTCTTTTAAGACATAATGGCATATTGCTCTTGAAAATTATGCTGTTTCTTCCAAAAGCTCTCCAGGCAAGTTTTGTACGCCGATTAATTTCTTCATCAATGTGACCCTCACTTGATATCTGCTGTCCAAGATAAATGTATGTGTCTGTTACCTCCAGCTTTTCTCCATCAATCGATAAATCTTCATTTCTTGTAAAAGCATTGTACATCACTTTTGTCTTCTGAAAGTTCATTTTTAATCCCACTTCTGTACTCTTGTCAGCAAGTTCCTGGATCATACTCTGCAGCTCTGATGGGGTAGTTCCAAAATATGACTATGTCATCAGCAAAACGAAGGTGGGTTAGATAATCTCCATTAATCTTTATCCCTTTGTTTTCCCAGTTCAGTGATTGAAAAACATTTTCCAATGTGGCATTAAAGAGCTCCGGAGATATGGTGTCACCTTGTCTCACTCCCTTTCCAATTTTTATGTGTGTTGTATTTTCAAACAGCCGAGTCTTTGTACTTGCATTTTCATAGATGTTATTAATAATATTAATGTATGCATCTTCAATACTGCAGGATTTCAGAGCCATTGTAACTGCTAAGGGTTTCACCGAATCAAAGGCTTTTTCATAATCGATAAAAGCCATGCACAATGGAAGTTCATATTCCCTCGCTCTTTCAATTAGTTCTCTCAGTACGTGGATATGATCTATAGTGCTGTAGCCACTCCTGAGTCCAGCTTGTTCTCTCGGTTTAGTCATGTCCAGTGTTACCTTCAAGCAGTGTGAAAGAACTTGAGTGAAGATTTTATAAACCACTGATAGGAGGCTGATAGGTCTGTAGTTCCTGAGATCCTCAATGTCACCTTTTTTATGTAGCAGGATCATTGTAGCGTTGTTCCAATCCTCAGGAATCTTCCCTTCATTAAGACATCGAGTGAAAATTTGGGTGAGTACTGTTTCGATTTCTTCACTTGCTTCTTGTATGATCTCTACAGTAATTCCATCTTCTCCTGGAGCTTTTGCCCACTTCATGTTCTTGATTGCATGTGCAACTTCTGCTGGGAGGACTGGAAGAACTCTGGTACTGGTACCTTTCATGATGTCTGGAGTACATGTATCATCCCTTTCATATAATTTGGAGTAGAAATATTTCACTCTTGTCAAAATTTCGCCTCTATTTCTTGTTACAGAACCATCTTCTTTTCTCAGTGCCATAATCTGCTTTCTTCCCTTACTGAGATGTCCCTTTGCTGTCTTTAGGCTTTGGTTGTTTTCAATTGCTTTCCTCACTAGTTCACAGTTGAATTTTCTTACGTCTTCAGGGATACTTTTTCGTACTGTTTTGCATAGCTCTATATATTCCACTTTGGAAGTCACATCTTCTTTAGTTGTCCTCATCTCTCTTCTTTTTCGCATCAACATTTTGGTTTTTCTTGATAATTTGTTCACATGCAACTTGTTCTTGGACCCAGATAATTTTGTTGCTGTTTCCATAAGAGCTTTGGTTACTTTTCTGTTAACTTCAGAAAGATCCACTTCTTCTGATGTTAGGCCTTCTAAAGCAGAGAATCTGTTCTTCAGTTCCAACTTGAAGGTGTTATGGTGTTTTTTGAGGTTGGTTATGTCAATACATTTTGTTTGTCTTATGAGCTTGCCACGTTCGAGTTTAGTGTTGAGGTGCATCTTACATCTCACCAATCTATATTCACTACCTGTGTTGAACTTGTTTAGCACACTGTAGTCTTCTATGATGAATGTTTTGTTACACATAATAAAATCAGTTTCACTTGTCGTCCCATTTGGATGTCTCCATGTCCATTTCCTGTGTGGCTTTTTCTTGAAAAAGGAGTTCAAGATGAAAAACCCTTCTGCCTCTGCAAACTCAATGAGAGTATTTCCACACTGGTTTCTGTTGCCGTGACCGAATTTACCTACTGAAGTTTCATTCTGTTGCCGTTGCTCTATTTTTGCATTGAAATCTCCCATAATTATCTTCAAGTGCTGCTTACCTTTATTATTTAGAGGACGAATTTCCTCATAAAATTCTTCAATTTCTTCTTCAGGATGACTTGTGGTGGGTGCATAAGTTTGAATAATCTGAGCCTTGTATCTTCTCGAGAGTTGGATAACGAGTAGTGCAGCTCTGTCAGAGGAACTTTCAAATTCTACAACTTTATCCTTCAGTTTCTTGTATATTATAAATCCAACACCACTAGTTCTGCCAATAGTAGAAGAGATGTCCACTTTTCAGTTCAATGAGATATTATAAATCCAACACCACTAGTTCTGCCAATAGTAGAAGAGATGTCCACTTTTCAGTTCAATGAGATCTTCTCCTTTTCTCCTTACCTCACTTAGCCCGATGCTGTCCCACTTGATCTTTTGTAGTTCCTCTTCCAATTCAAGAAACCTTGAATCAGAAGAAAGGGAATGTCCATTATACATAGCCAAGATCAGCATCAGATGGCAGCCTAGTCCGGTCCTCCGGGGATTCTTAGCACTCTCTGCCTTCATGTCGCACTGGCCGCTGCCTTGGCCAGGTACATTCCAGCTGCTGGAGACTGAGGGCCAAGATTTAAGTTGTGGAGTCATTTTGGAGGGGTTCGGCCATAACTCACCACGCTGGCCAAGCGGGTTGGTGAATGTGGGATAGCATTTCGTCTAATCCCGATGGTATAGTTATACCGCTATAGGCGGTTGTCAGAGCCCTTTTAGTGGGAACAGGATGCACCATGAGAAAGCGGTGTTGACATTTGTCAAGGAGAGGCTGTGATGTTACGCATCACCTGACCTTACATCCCATGGCCCTATACACACACACACACACAAACATATATATATATATATATATACTAGTAGTCATGCCCTTCCTCTGATCAGTGAATCTATAAAATCATTTTTTGAACATAACATTGAAGAAAGAAAAAAGTAATTTAAGATCCATAACTATTTTATGATTCAGAACAGGGTTGTGACGTCAATGCACAAGGTTTGACGTGAAACGGTAGCAGGCTTTAGCACTCCTTAATTTTAAATCAAAATTTCATGGAATTTTTACATCATTTTAACATTACTGGCATAATTATTTTTAAACCTATCAACATTTTGAACAGTAAAATGAAGCCACCCTTTTGAATTTTTCAAACTTTTCTAGGTAACTGGATTATAAGACGTATCAGCATGCCAATTTTTAGATCTATAGGACATTTATTTAGAAGTGGTTGAACAATTCGCAAAAAATTCAAGCAGACAATGTTTCAAAGCCACCATCTGGATTTTTTTTTACATACTTTTTTTTAGGTATTTGGACCTCAAGACCTATCAGCATGCCAATTTTGAAATCTCTAGGTCATTTAGAAGAGGTTGAACAATTGCAAAAAAAAATTCAAGCATACAGTGTTCCAAAGCTGCCATTTTTTGGGGGGAGTGGGGTCGGACTTTTCTAGGTATACGGGCATTAAGAGCTATCAACATACCTATTTTCAGACCTCTAGGTCATTTAGAAGTAGGCGAAGCTGAAGGAAGCACTTGCATTTTCTCATTTCCCACTTTGCTTTATATATATACAGTAAAGCACCATGTATACGTCTTTCAAGGGACCATTCATAAAAGACGTATAACTGAAACGAGGCAAATTTCTTTGGTACACACGTATAATTTGTACAGTATAACTGTAGTACCTGTTGCACATAGTGAAAATATATTTTGTTATGTATAAATATTTACACTTATTATGTTATTTATACAGTATTTTGAAGAAATTTTTTAAAGTTTAATTTTAAAAATCAAATTGTACTCAAATTACATACTTGTACATATAACTGCAACTAAGAAAAATTCATACCTTTATTTCAGTATTACATCTTGATTAACTTTCTTTCTAACAAGAAAACATGCTGGATTGCATCGACCATTAATAAGCACTTTTAAGTTCATTTGAAAAAGTCTTTTAGTGACATTTGCATGGTTGTTTGATTTTGCGTTCTAAGGAGAGAACTATGGATCAAATTAAGTTCTCCAAACGTTTTCTCATTGGTGTTGGCATGAAAAACAAAGACATTTCTTAGTGTATCAATACTATGCATTACATCTTGAAAAGATGGTCGAACTGGTTCTTCACTTTCATCACTGCTGCTGGAATGTCCATTCTCCAAATTAGCATCTATTAATTCTTCTACTGTTCATAATTTTGAAGTGATCATATCACCATCATAATTTACATATTCCTTGAAGGTTATGTCTACTCCCACGAGTTTCCAATCCTTATCATCCATAATCACAGTTTCTTCATCGCTTTCGTAACCATCGGCACTTTCGTTTGCTTCTGAGACTGGAAAACCTCCTTTGACAAAACAACGAAACAATCCGATCGCCCTCATTCAGGGTCTTCTGACAGAAAAGGGGAGCCTTTGTATCTTCGTAGCCCCCACTGGTCAGTGGACGGTTCTTCTGTCTCTGCTGAAGAAACAGGCCTTGTGCCTGCATTCGAGAAAAGGGTGTCAAAGAATGACTCAGGTAAGAAATATTTGACCTCAGTGGTGAACTCCGACTAACAATGACATATAATTGAAGTTACGCATCATATAAATGAAATGTTTTACTATTAAAATGAATAGGAATTAATCGGGATAGACCTGAAACGACGTATAAATGTAAAAGACTTATAACTGAGAAACGTATAAACGGTGCTTTACTGCATATAGATAATAATAGTGTGGTTTTATGTTGCACCATAAAACCACAATATAGTATTTACTTGCTCTCACTTGTACTCATCCTGCATAATGTCTTGTGTTATGCAATTCGTATATATGTTTGTGAGTGAATGAAAAAGTAATTACATGTATTTACATAAGATTTTACAAAATTTGGTAAATGTTTCAAGCAAGAACCTAGATGTTCTTGAAAGTGATTATTGAGTAAGACATTTCAATCTTGAATTTTTTTTTTCACTGGTAATGCAGTGATGAAGCATCCTGTGGAACTAATAATACCTATACCTAAACGGTTGACTATTGTAAAATGCAAGGACAAATCATTCAGGAAGATATACCATGCTGTCATATAATGTTCTGAAAGCTGACAGAGTGTATGTGTTTTTCACCTGATTGGTCAAAGTAAAGCATTTTGAGAAATTTGTCTCTGTACCAAAGTTTCCAACTGTCTTAAAATTCCTAAACATCATTTTATGTTCTCTTTATAAGCTTACTATATGTTATAGCTTCTTGTCTGGGGGTGTGCTATGGGAGAATGATAAAGACACGTTCATGAGAGTTTGCTGGCACTAATTCTGCCCATGAGTTTGTTAGCACTAATTCTACCCATGAGTTTGTTAGCACTAACTACTAATAAAAATGTTTTTTTTTTGTTTTTTTTTTCTCCTCTCTTCCCTTTTGCAGTTTTTGATTTCTTGTTTTTTGCTACAATTTCTAAATATATGCATCCTTGTAAATCTGCAGGGGAGGGAGTTATAGGTGAAGAAGCTGTTTCCTTAGTGATGTTTTTGGTAAACTATGCACCCATTTCATTTCATTTCTTCCATGTTTTTATAGGTACCACTCATGGATGAATTTCAAGTGACTGATATATATTTAGGAACATCACTCCCACAAATTGAGAGAGCTTCTGAGCCTATAATGGATAGTCGTGGTGTGTGGATTGATTTAGACATTGGGTATAATGGGTCTGTTCAGATGACTCTTGAGACAAAGTTGAACTTAACTGGTGTTGCACGATGTCAAGTTGTCCCTAATGTTGTTGATACTGAAACTGATATAGTAGCAGTTCAAGTAAAAAGGTAATTAGCTAAATTTACTATGCATTAATGCACCATAAAATTTTTGCCTAATAGTTTGTGTTTGCTTTATCTAGTATGTGTGCAAAAACCATTAACTGGTAATTAGTAATTGTGTTATTTTCCTTCAGATTATTCTAGACTGTTTCCTTCTTATATTTATGTGTTTAATTAATGTGTTTGTTTGTACATTTCATGGTTTTATATGTAGATTTATTTTTTTCTTTGGTAGGCCAAAGTATACAAGAGTTAGCTTTCTGTTTAAATATTTCGCAGTAGAATTACGATCCTGAAAACAAAAAGTTCATGCTTAACTCCTTTGTTTGATGGGAAAGTGAGGAGAACATGATTTCATAGTAAAAAATAATAATAAAATGAAATGGGATTTATAGAGAATTAAAAGATTATTTTTGATTTTAGAACCGACTTCTTATTCAGAAACTGCCATTTCATACTTTTCCTTGGCTATGACGTATTCTTTGCAACTTTTCATCCCTATTTTATGTATTATTCATAGCAGATCCCATGTTGGGAACCCCCCCCAGCCCAAAATTAAAACATCCGAAAAATAATGCAGTACTTTGTCAGCCATGTTTCTTAAACTAGAAATAGAGGCTGGAAGCTGTTAAAACAGAGAGAATTGCAATCAGTGACAATAAAGGATGAATAATCTTTGAATGAAGATTAGTCAAGCTGTGTAAAATTAAAAAAAAAAAGTGTTTGTTTGTACATTTATCAACCCAGCTTCTCATGATGTGCACTGATTCAGTGAAGGAGCTCTGTTGACCAACAAATAGTGGTATAGCTATAACACTGGAATTAGGGAAAACATTGTCCCATGCTCACCAACCTACTTGGCCAGCATGGTGAGTTATGGCCAACCCCTCACCCCATGATTTCTCAACTCAGAAATTGGCTCTCAGTCTCTGGCAGTTAGAATGTGCCTGGCCAAGGCAGTGGCCACTGCAACATGACAATTTGAAAGCAGAGGGTGCTAATAATTACCTAAAGAACAGACTAGGCTGCCATCTGATGCTGACCTAAGTACAATGGCCAAACTCTTATCTTCTGATTCAAGGCTCTTTGAATTGGAGGAGGAACTCCAGCGAACGAAGTGGAATATAATCAAGCTTAGCGAACTTCAAAGAGAAGAAGATCTCATAGAACTAAAAAGTGGACATCTCTTCTACTACCATGGAAGTTACAGTGTCAGAACTAGTGGTGTTGGGTGTATAATTAACAAAAAAATGAGGGATAGTGCTCTAGAAGTTGAAAGTTCCTCAAATAGAGCTGCTTGCCTTGTTACCCAACTCTCAAAAAGATACCAAATTGAGATCATTCAAGCCTATGCACTCACTGCCAGTCATCCTGAAGAAGGAATCTCGTAGAGTTTTATAAGAAAATTTGGCTTCTAAATAACAAGGATAAGCAGCACTTAAAGATCATTATGTGTGGTTTCAATGGGAAAATAGGACCACAGCAACAGAAGAACTTCGGTAGGTAAATTTGGTCTTGACAATTGAAACCAACATAGAAATGCTCTCGTCAAGTTTGCAGAGACAAAAAGGTTTTTCATCATGAATTCCTTTTTGAGAAAAAGCCAAAGGACAAGTGAAATTGATTTCACTATGTGTAACAAGAAATTTGCCTTCAAAGACTTCAGTGTGGTTAACAGGTTCAACACACAGGAGGTGACTACAGAATGGTGAGATGTAAGCTGAACACAAATCTTGAACCACTGAAGCTCTTAAACCAAATGAAAATTATTGACATGACAAATCTGAGGAAATGTAATGAAACTTTCAAATTGGAACTGAGAAACCAATTCTCTGTACTATAGAAGGCTTAACAATAAAAGAGGTAGACATCTCTGAAGTTAACATAAAAATGACCAAAGCCCTTATTGAAACAGCAACAAAAATTGGTGGTACTAAGAACAACAGCCACATGAACATATCAGGAAAAACAGAAAGGTTTACAAATTTGCAGCCTTTAAAACTTATGTCAATCGTGCCAGGATTGTCTGCAACACTGAATCTTCCTTCAATGAAGAAATTGACATTATAAAGAAAATTGCCAAAACCCCATCAGTTCTGACCTTTTACAATTCAAAAATTCCTCCAAAATTCCCACTTGAAAAATCTGCCTGCTCTCTCACCAATAATAATGGAAAAACCACCATTCATTGGTTCCATCCATTTCCATGGATCCTTCTCTTATAAGATGTGTAAACTTTTCAAAACTATGGGCTACACTCTCACAGTGAAACCAAACCCTTCTGCAATAATGTGCCTGCTTAAAGACAGGGATCCTGTCTCACCCTTGGACACCCCTGGAGTTTATGCTATTCCCATTTCAACTTCCTCTGGTCTTTCAGTGTATATTGGAAGCACATACCGAAGCATCAAAACAAGACTTGGTGAACACAAAAAAGATGTTTCCAATTGTCTTCCAATAACAGCTTTATCTGCACTAACCCTTGAAGACACCTCTGCAGTTCCCATTTGGAAAGAAACCAAACAAGTTGCCCCATTCATCAATAAGGCATCTCTGCATTTCCAAGAGAGCATTGAAATTTTATTCACCAAAAACTGCAATTCAGAGACCCCTCACCAAATCTCATTTATTTGGATCTCTCTTCTGAAATCTGGCAACATTTCCAACACCCCAACTTCAAATTGTAGTTCTGGCAACCAGCCCATCCAGTCGATCGCGGGTGATCAAGGTTGTAGGATGACCGAAAGCTACCACTAAACGAACCTTTTATCGTATGTGACTCTGTGTGTTTCGCTCGTTTTATATGTTTACAGAAAGGTTGATGCAAAAAAGGAAAAGAGATGAAGGTAAACAAAGAAAATGTTATTTCGAAAGTGAAATATATAGAACTGTGCATGGCAGTATGAAAACACATCACTGAAGACATAAGGAAATTAACTAGTGAAAAAAGTAACTGAGAATAACTAAAGCCTGAAGAAAACAATGGGTCATCTTACTAAAGAAATAAGATTATGGCACCAAAAATCAAAGATGGTACCATAACAAGAAATTTAGGCAAACATTTCTTAGAATTTTGCCTCAATTTCTGAATACATCTATTACAAGTGTAAAATTTGCTTGGAGTTAAAGAGTTCTACACAAAACTATATGAAAGGGATGACACATCTACACTGGCGTGCAAAAATTAAGGACGAGACGGTTTTTCGAATGTAACGTCGTGCAGCAGTGCTCCACATCGACTCAAATCATACCATAAGATCCCCAAGATGTAAGAATATGGGACAAGTGAGCAAAATCGTCCAAACAACAGTGGCGGCTTGTGGTTGGAAAAATAGGTGAAGAGGTACAAGAGCAGCATGAAAATATATCTACTGTCTACAATGAAAATCCCTTAATGAGGACTTACTTATTTTTTTTATAATAAATCAATTTTTCTTCCTTTTAAAGCTGCAGATTTGTCGATTATGTCGTCATAAGATGGTTATTTCTTCGTTAGCATCAATAAAATGTCTTCCTGAATAGAAATATTTGCCAGAGAAGCAAGTCTATCTTGGGAACTAGTGTTTCTTGAGCAAGTTTGTATTCTTTTAAGAAAACTTCTTTCCACTGGCACACTTGTAGATGGAATTGTTAAACTGAGGAAAGTCAATTTATAATCATCTGTAAAAATGTCTTTGTCTCCGTGAAACACTTGAAGGAGTTCTTGAGTCAATATATTCCTTAATTTTTCATCGGCATATACAAGACTCAGTTCATTTTTAAGGCGCTGGTGTTTAGTAAATATGTTTCCGTAAAAATGTAGATTTTCAAGAGCGCAAGGGGGAAAGCATGCATTAAATTATTCGAATTTGGTTGTGTCAGCAAGTCAGACAAATTGAAGTTTCTTACAGTCTTGAAATCTTATATACATGTCCATAAGAATGTGGTCCAAAATTTTAAAATACAATTGTTTATAATTTTGAAAAATTGTTTCCTGTGTAAGAGCAGCATATTCCTGTGCTTATTTCTGTGATTTTGCTTGCTTTTCCAAACTGTGCTTCAAATAACTCATCGTTCTTTTTATGGCTCAAAATTTCAAGAGTTTTTTTTTTTTTTTTTTTAATTTGAGTTACACAGTAGTTTGTTTAATTATTTTTTCTTCAAAAGTTTGAATAATGGATCGGTGGAGCCAAAAATGTAAATTCGAAAGTGTTAATATCATTCAAAAACCCCTTGGCAAGATGAATTGATTTTTTGTCTGATTATTCGCTATTCGTCGGAAATCCGACCACTTCCTTCAATTTATTCCAATCTTCAGCAACTACACTTACTAATTTCGAAGTGGAGGACCATCGAGTTTCTGCTATGGTTGGTCTGCATCTTGCGGTTTTGCCGCCCCGGTGGCGCAGTGGTCTAAGCGATGGCCTCTGATCATTCGTCCGAACGGGGTCCGGGTTCGAATCCCGGTGAGGCATGGATGTTGTGTTTGTCTTATGACACTGGCTCTCTCCCTTCCCTGGAACCAGTGACCCTAAATTAAGGACGGGCGACTGCTTATAGCCCATTGAGTTTCTCACGGTGGTCGTTAAACCTCCAATCAATCAATCATCTTGCGGTTGTTGATATAAGTGTATAAGACCGCTTCGCAGAATGGTGAACAAACGAAGCAATTCCACTGAGGCTTGCAAAAAGTATTCGACACTTAGAAATTTTAGAAACACTCTGGTGTAATACAAGATTCAAACGATGAACTAAGCAATGAACAAAAACAGCTTGAGAAGCTTTATCCTTGACTTTTTTTTCTGTAGCCCATTTAAGTGTCCAGACATTATACTTGCCCCATTGTAACATTGTCCTATTTATTTGTGTTGGTAATCAGACTGTTCCAAAATTTTGTCTAGCATTTTGTATAAAGCTCCTAACGTTCTGTCTTCATTCACATCATGGAAACCCAAAAATTCCTCAACCAATACACCTTTCGAATCAACAATAAAAAATTATTTAATTTTTGACGTGATCGTTTATATATTCAGAAATACATTCAATTAATTCATTTTGAGTAGTTTTTTATCCTTTCGTATTGATTTTCAATTTCTAAAGAACTTCTTCATATCAGCAATGAAAGTAATTCAATGAAATTTCCACGATTTATCGAGCCCATACTTTCGTCATGGCCATGGAATGCTAGTTCTTGTTTGCTCAAATACAATACAGACTAATACTGCATCAATCACTGTATGCAGGAAAAGTCTATTTAAACGAACGGTTTCGTTAAAATGCCTTTTCAAAAGCCTAGCATTTTCCCTCAGGGCATCGGCAATGGTGTTTTGAATTTTTTCAAAATTCCTTAACATTAATCCGCATTTCAGGTGTTCGCTAGAATCCCGATGTTTATGAAGTGACCGTGTTACGCTTAATAAATCTGAGAATCCGTCTTTATTCCACGCCGAATGTTTATTACTAAAAAGTAAGCAGGGCCAAAAAAAAAAAAAAAAAAAAAAAAATTAACATCCGCTCCACCGTGATCTCACACGACTTTACGCTCAAAATCTGAAAGATGCAGAGGTAAGGCGCGTGCAGCTGAAACACTTCACTTGAGGGAGCAGATTGGGGAGGGTGACGTCATGGTTACCATGACAACTCGGCCGAAAAATGCAGACTTCCAAGCATTCTCATTTCGGCTCTTCACTTGTGCTGTTTTGCGTGTAAGGATTTGTTTTCCGTATTGAGCGCGCCATGTGAATTAATATCTATTCAAAATTTTGAGTATTTTGGAACTGAATAAAGGCAAAAAAAAATATATTATAAAAAAATACTGAATAAAACTTTATTTTGAGTAAAATAGGTGAAGAGGCACTTCACCTACTTCACCTGAGAAGCCGCCACTGCCAAACAAGGAATCTAAAGGATACAAAGGCACTTTATTGAAAAGGTAGCTTCGAGCACAACTGGACAGAAGACAGAAACGTCCATGTGACAGGCGGCTGACAAGAAAAATCCAGTCTTTAGTAGGGGATATGATCATCCCTGACTGCGTTGCAGGATTTACAACGTCTGTCCATGCTGAGGATGAGGTTGTCAAGGAGCTGTTGAGGCATCGCGGCCCATTCCTCTTGTAGCGCCAATCGCAGCTGCGGAATCGTTGCTGGCGGATGGTGATGTGCTGCCAAGCGTCTCCCGAGAAGGTCTTACACGTGTTCGATTGGATTTAGGTCTGGGGACCTTGCGGGCCAATCGATGCATTGAATATCTTCACTCTCCAACAGCTCTGCAACAGCCACTGTATGATAAGGTGCAACGTTGTCGTCCATGAAGAGAAACTCAGGACCCACAGCACCTCTAAACAGATGCACGTGAGGCAGGAGAACCTCCGTACAATAGCGAACACCAGTGACTGAACCTCCTTGGAAGATGTGGAGGTCAGTACGGCTACCAAACATGATACCGCCCCAAACGAGAACTCCTCCACCTCCAAACCGGTCCCTTTCGATGATGTTAGAGGTGTGATTGCGTGTTCCCTGCTCTCTCCAGATGTGTATACGTCCAGAATCGCTCGCCAGACTAAATCGGCTCTCATCCATAAAGAGAACTAAACCCCGTTGCTAATGTGTCCAGTTCTTTTGTTCCTGACACCACAGAAACCGCCGTCTTCGATGAGCAGGCGTTAATGGCACACACCGTACTGGTCATCGTGCAAATAGACCACCTTTGTGCAGCCTCCTGGCCACGGTAAAATGCGATAACGGACGTCCAGTTGTCTGTTGCATGTGCCTTGCGATTTCTCCCGCTGTCTGCCGGCTGTCTGTTCTCGCCTATAGAACAATATACCGGTCGTCTGCCACCGTGGTTACTCGTGGACGACCACTGCTAAACTCTCAGACAGCTGTTCCTGTCGTTTGAAATGCTCTCCAAGCTCGTGAAACGATGCTGTGAGCGATCCCGATCTCCTCGGCCACACTAGTCACACTTTGACCTTCTTCCAACTTCGAGGGATCAGTGATGGAGAAAGTTTGCGCCAATTGCGCCGAACTGCGCCAATTTCATTATCTTGGGCTAAAATGCTACAAATAACGAAAAAATGTAATATATGCGCCCAACTGCGCCGAAACGGCAATCCCAGGAAAAATTGCCGAGCGAAAAATGTTTTCACGGCAAAAAATGCCGTTTTAAAAGTCGAATCGAATGACGCTTTTTTAAGGTCTACGCGTAATTTGGTGAAAACGATGCTAAATCAACGCGTGTACCTCCAATCCCAAAATTTCGGAATGTTTTTCACCTACCTTCTAATTCATTGTTTTTTTCGGCAAAGGTGACGGAAAAACAACGATTTTCACGATGTAGAAAATTTATTTGTTTTTGCTTATGGAGGAGGAGTTTTGTTGTAATCACGTGGTATGTAGGAGAAACGATGTTGTACGCTATGAAATCCTGATGAAGATTGTTTACTGATAGTTTGGTGGTCTTTCGGAGTGCTGTGCAATTGAGATTGTTTATATGTCGTTCCCTGCTCTTTGGGACAACGCAGTTATTTCATTCTGGGCGAGGTGCGCGATTACGTAAATACAGCATAAGGTCAGTCATTAGCTATTTCGTCGACGTGGAGGACGACTGAAAATGGCTTTCCCGTGGCAGGATACAATGGTTCTGTTTCTAAAGGATTCATAGGTATTCAGGGATGCCAACTTTTTCGGATTTTCACTCCATCTTACGGTTTTACGGAAGTCACTCGAAAAAAACTACCGAAAAGCCCTCGCAAGATCCCTGCACGCAATTTCTATTTTTTTTTTTTTTACCGTCTTTTAGTCGAAAAAATGCATTTTACAGTTAGTCCCTTATGCACCTTCGATGTTCTGATTTCCCCCGCCAACGGAGGCGCAGTTTGTCACGTGATTCCCGTACAGCCATTTGAGAGTACCGTGCGCAAAAGTCAAGAGGGAACTGAGCTCAGAGCCTTTTGCCAACTCTTTACATTGATTGCATGTGACTTTGTGCTTGTGAAAATTTCGGTGCAAACGTTTTAACCCTTTCCACTCGACTGCTGGGTGACACCCGACATTATGAAATCCGAATAGCTCACCCGCCACTCTTATGACGCCTCTGTAGCTCGCATGTCGGTGGTTGCAACACATTTCTTTTTCATCGAATAGGTCGGGTGTCACTCGCCACGCAGATGATGCCCCTATAGCTCGCATGTCGGGGCTCGCTAGACGTTTTCTTTTTCACCGGATAAAGAAAAAGAAATGGCATCTGTGTGTCGGGTGTCACTCGCCGCGCCGATGACGCCTCTATGGCTCGCATGTCGGCGCTCGCGAGGAATTTCATTTTCACCGAATAGCTCGCGTGTTGGGTGTTATCCACGACGCCTATGACGCCTCTATAGCCCAGATGTCGGCACTCGCGAGGAATTTCTTTTTGCCGAATATATGTCGGGGTGTCATCCGCTGCGCTCATTACGCCTCTATAGCTTGTGGGTCGGGGCTTGCAAGACATTTCTTTTTCGCCGAATATGTCGGGTGTCATCCGCTGCGCTCACATTACGCCTCTATAGCTCGTGGGTCGGGGCTTGCAAGACATCTCTTTTTCGCCGAATATGTCGGGTGTCACCCTCCATGTCAATGATGCCTCTATAGCTCGCAAGTTGGCGCTCGCGAGACATTTCTTTCGCCGAATATCTTGCATGTCGGGTGTCATACTCTCAGCTCATTACGCCTCTATAGCTCGTGGGTCGGGGCTTGCGAGACATTTCTTTTTCGCCGAATATTGCACGTGTCGGGTGGCACCCTCCATGCCGATGACGCCTCTATAGCTCGCATGTCGATGCTCGCGAGACATTTCTTTTTTTTTTGCCAAATAGGTCGGGTGTCACGTCACGCTGATGATGCCCCTATAGTTCGCATGTCGGGGCTCGCGAAATTTTTCTTTTTCACCGGATAAAGAAAAAGAAACGTCATCTGGAGTGTCAGGTGTCACCTGCCATGCCGATGACACCTCTATGACTCGCATGTCGGCGTTCACGAGGAATTTCTTTTCGCCGAATAGGTCGGGTGTCATCCGTCATGTCTATAACGCCTGTATAGCTCGTATGGCGGGCGCTTGTGAGACATTTCTTTTTCGCCGAATATCGCACGTGTTGGGCGGGCATCTCCATGTCGCTGACGCTTCCATAGCTCGCGAGCACTGACATGCAGGCGGGGTGTCACTCGCCACGCCGATGACGCCCCTATAGCTCGCATGTCGGGGCTCGCGAGACGTTTCTTTTTCACCGGATAAAGAAAAGGAAACGTCATCTGCGTGTCGGGTGACACCCGACACGCAGATGACGCCTCTGTGGCTCGCATGATGGCGCTCGCGAGTAATTTCGTTTTCATCGAATAGCTCCAGTGTCACCCGCCATGCAGATAACGCCTCTGTGGCTCGAGGAATTTCGTTTTCACCGGATAACTCACGTGTCGGGTGTTATCTGACACGCCTATGGCGCTTCTATAGCTCGGATGTCGGCGCTCGCCAGAAATTTCTTTTTCGCCGAAAATAGCCTTGTGTGTTGGATGTCATACTTTGTGCTCATTATGCCTCTATAGCTCGTGGGTCGGGGCTTGCGAGACATTTCTTTTTCACCAAATATCGCACGTGTCGGGTGGCACCCTCCATGCCAATGACGCCTCTATAGCTCGCATGTCGACCCTCGCAAGACATTTCTTTGTTGCTGAATTGGTAAGGTGTCAGCCACCATGCTGATGATGCCTCTATAGCTCGTATGTTGGGGCTGGCGAGCTAAAGCTGATCTTTGACTGCTAAGATGTGGCCTTTAAACTGCAGAAAAAAAAAAAAAATGCGAGTTCTGTGTGAGTATGGGTGAAAAGTTATTTGAGTGGAAAGGGTTAATTTAGATTAAAACGAAACGAAACGTAGCAGTGAAACAGCTATGACAACAAAAAGAACGAAGTCAGATAAAACTGATCGTCAAGTGTATCGCGGTATGTGTAGTAAAGAATGGCCTTTTTATGAAGCATCTAAAGTTTTGCTGAATCACGTTTTATAAGCCATGTGGCTGTGATTTTAGCCTGTCGCAAGGCTGCCGCGATAATTGTAGTGTCATGCAGAGAGCAAGAAGCAAAAAAATCATGTTAAAAGATTAAATGGAGATGTGAGTAAAATTAATGTAACCAAAAACTTCTGAAAGCTTATAAAGAATCCTGGAAAAAATATCAAGAGCAGATTAGTGCTGGAAAAATGCAGCAAAACAAGCAAAAAAGAGAAGAAACTGAATGTTCACAAGGTGATTTGAAATGGGAAGAAGCTGAACATTTGCAGCAGTTGGATTCCCTCATAAAATGTTAAACAATGCTGAGATGAACATTGAATGTGGCATAAAAAAAAGACATGAGTGCAATAGAAAGTGGACAGATACTATTAAAAGAAGCAAAACAAAACATTGCTAACTATCTTAAAAAATTAGAAAAGAATAGAAGTGAGCAATTAAATATTGAGAAAAGCAGTGAAAACTAAAACATTTTTTGTAAAATAAATGATTAATAATAGAATCCTGTTATGGTTACAATTTTTTTATCTATTTGAAAACTAAAATGTTTGCATATGTGTGTGTGTGTGTGTGTATTTCAATGCAAGAGGTTTTAAATTTGAGTAGGGTGCATCTATTTCCAAAACATTTTTTGCTTAAGAGTTTGATCTATCTACTAATATTTTACCTGCTCTAAAAAAATGTTTTCTTACACCAAAAATGTATTTTATCTGTTCCAAAAATGCATTTTGCTGCTTCAAAAATGTGTTTCACCTGCTCCAAAAACACATTTTGCTGCTCCAAAAATGTATTTACCTGCTCTAAAAATATATCTTACCTGCTCCAAAAATGCATTTTGTTGCTCTGAAAATGTATTTCACCTGCTCCAAAAATGTATTTTACTTGCTCCAAAAATGCATTTTGCTGCTCCAAAAAATGGTTTTGCAACTTTCCATCACTGAGGGATGGAAAATGGTCAGTAAAATCAGTAAAAGTCAGTATTTTTCAGATTGGTCAGTTTTAGTCTGTATTTTTCAATTTTGGTCTGTAAAGTTAGTTTTATACCATGGCTTTTTTAAAAAAGATTTACGTGATATGAAAAAAAGTTTGTGGTCGGTAAAGTAATGTTTTATGTGGCAGATGGATTGAAAAATTAGAAAATGCTGTTGAGAAGGCTCTGAGTTATAACTTTGTTAACAACCTTGTGCACTAGAGAGTGGTTTTTGATCTCTATATTGGGAATGTTATCTAAGTGCAAAAAAGTAAATTTCGGTTAACTTTCCTCGCCAGATGTATTATTTTGGTTTGGGGAAGAGTTGTGTGCGCATATACGCAAACAATGCTCCTACCCATCTTATATTTCCTATATTTTGAGCCTTTGTACTGTATTTCCTGTAATTTTTCTTATTACTTTCTCATACATGAGTATGAGGAAGTATTATAATCGTGCAAAAATTTGAATTCGAGATTTCAACAGAAATACATATTTTAGGGTCCCCCGAATGCAATTTCACTATTTTCGAAGTGGTTTCTGTGTGTCAGTCTGTCTGTAGTTTGTGTCCACCATAATTACATAATTATCTGGTTAATTGTGAAGTTTTTTTAACTAATCAGTGCTTTTTTTTTTTTTATTTCTCTGAAAATAATAATACAGAGGCGAAATTTGGACATGGTAGTGTCCTGGTAGTTCACCAGTGTGTAGGGGCGGGGTGGGGCCTTACACCGGCACGAAAATCTTAACCTGGGAATACTCAGCAAATTTTACTGTAGGAATTTAATAGGCACCCTGCTTAAAAATTCTCTCTCTCTCTCTCTCTCTCTCTCTCTCTCTCTCTCTCTCTCTCTCTCTCTCTATATATATATATATATATATATATATATATATATATATATATATATATACTTAAGAGCAAAACTGAAGACTAAGGAAAAATTTTAGAATTTAAAACGAAGGGTGCAAAATAACCTGAAAATCAAAACGCGCATACGCAGCAGTTTTGAAAATTCAGAATTCACATACTATAAAGATACCTAAGCAAAAAAATACATATATAATTTTGACTCACACCTAGTACAACATAGAAAAGGTTACGTATCTACCTGTGTGAGTAAAAGGAGAAAAGAAAAAAAATAAAATAAAACAACTGAATGTAGAAGGTGTCGAGAATACTGAGCCTTGGCTTTATCAAGGACCAGCAAAAACTCTGCATTTTCTCACTTCCACAAAGACCTAGTTGGAAATGGGTTTCTGCAAGGCCATAGATGCAAGTAACATTCCCACCTAAAATAGTTTAAAAAATATATATATAAGTCATGTCCTCCGTAGAGTAGCATGACCTAGCACTAGTTAACAATTTCGCTTGCATCCATTAACCTTCATGGCCCGACCCATGCTCTTCATCTGTTACTATTAAACAGAGAGAAGAAGATTAAAGAGAACTCAAGCTGTGAGAGTGACATAATAAATAGAAATGATTTTCAGCTATAACGAAATTCCAAGTTCGTTTGAGAGAGAATTTAAACCTGAAAAACAAATTTTACATTGCAATTAAAAAAGGAAATGTTAATTTATAACGAACAGATTTTTGAAAGAAAACTTGAGTCTAAAACCCCCTACTCTACAACTTATGACAGCACGAAAACGAGAATAAGTTAAAGATAATAATTAACTAAAGAAAACTTTGTGAAAGTTATATACCTTAAACAGTTAGTTGCAATATGTACAAAGTATTTCAGCAGTGCTTTAAGTGCATAATTAATTAGTTATTAAGAACTTAACTACTTTGAAAAAACAGCGCATAGACAGCGCATAGAAAAGGAACAAGCTTAGCCATCTTCTGTTCCTAGGTACCACAAAAGACGCTCAAAGTTACAAAGAAAAGTAAGAGTTAAAACCCGCATAAATGTTAACAGACAAACCAATGCTTAAAAGCTGAAAAGCTAAAAAACGACAGAGAAAAGGTACATGAAGTACAAACATTGAACTTATAAAACCTAGAACCCAAAAACAAGGAAGAGAGCTTACCTCTTGTGTTACAAAAACTTTTCTCCTCACAAGAGGAGAACATGGCTGACCTCTTCCGCCACTCCCTAGATGCTGGGGGGCAGTGAGGGTGGGGCTGATGGCCTCCTCATACAGCAAGAAACCAACGCGCGGAGATTTTAACCAGAGAAAAAAATATATAAACTTAAGACTGTGGATCTGTATGATCAGAATGAGCAGAATTAACTCTCCAGAATACATGAGAAATATTATAAAATACACGAGCAGTTTATTTAATAATCTTTGCATGTATTAAATCACCTTAGTGAGCTTCTATAGATTAATCAGAATCTTATTAATTTTAATGTTGGTTTTACTATTTTTAGTATAGCTATCCTAGTGATGAATAACTAGTTTTCTTTTTTATTTGTTTTTATTTTCTTTTATAAACAGATTTTTAAGCTTTTTTTGTGATTTTGTTTATATTATTTAATTTTTTGTTTTAATAGGACCGTCATATCCATAGCACTAAGGTTCCTTTAGGTAGTTAATAGGCATCCTCTAGCCAACTTCCTTACGGCTTTGATTGGTCAGAATCATATTATTAACTGTGTAGAAAATTAAAGCAGATCTGCCAACCTTACTCTATTATTCAGCAAGTGAACGGTATTCCAATGGGAACATCAACGTCCACGAATATCGCTAATCTATTCCTGTTCTTTAAGGAATATAAATTCATTAAAAATCACCCCACCTGCTCAGATAACTACCTTTACACTTTTAGATATATTGATGATCTGCTGTGTATCAATAATTCCGAAGTTATAGAGAGTGATTTTGATAATATCTATCCTAGCTCTCTTAACTTATGTAAAACCAACCACAGTAATCAGGAACTTGAGTTCCTAGACTTAAGCATTAAGCTCAACAGAGGTAACCCATCTATTAGCCTCTTTGATAAAAGAGTTAATTTTCCTTTCAAAGTAATTAAATATCTACACTGGAATAATAACATTTCAACCAAAGTAATTGAGAATGTACTAATTTCTCAGGTCCTAAGAATTTCAAGAATTTGCAGCAACAATTTGGACTTCAATTACCACATTAATATACTATTAGAAAGTTTTCTAGAGAACGAAATTCCTTCTTCTTTCATCAAAAGAACTTTAAGAAAAATTATTCTGAATAATAGAGTAAGGTTGGCAGATCTGCTTTAATTTTCTACACAGTTAATAATATGATTCTGACCAATCAAAGCCGTAAGGAAGTTGGCTAGAGGATGCCTATTAACTACCTAAAGGAACCTTAGTGCTATGGATATGACGGTCCTATTAAAAAAAAAAAAAAAAAAAAAATTAAATAATATAAACAAAATCACAAAAAAGCTTAAAAATCTGTTTATAAAAGAAAATAAAAACAAATAAAAAAGAAAACTAGTTATTCATCACTAGGATAGCTATACTAAAAATAGTGAAACCAACATTAAAATTAATAAGATTCTGATTAATCTATAGAAGCTCACTAAGGTGATTTAATACATGCAAAGATTATTAAATAAACTGCTCGTGTATTTTATAATATTTCTCATGTATTCTGGAGAGTTAATTCTGCTCATTCTGATCATACAGATCCACAGTCTTAAGTTTATATATTTTTTTCTCTGGTTAAAATCTCCGCGCGTTGGTTTCTTGCTGTATGAGGAGGCCATCAGCCCCACCCTCACTGCCCCCCAGCATCTAGGGAGTGGCGGAAGAGGTCAGCCATGTTCTCCTCTTGTGAGGAGAAAAGTTTTTGTAACACAAGAGGTAAGCTCTCTTCCTTGTTTTTGGGTTCTAGGTTTTATAAGTTCAATGTTTGTACTTCATGTACCTTTTCTCTGTCGTTTTTTAGCTTTTCAGCTTTTAAGCATTGGTTTGTCTGTTAACATTTATGCGGGTTTTAACTCTTACTTTTCTTTGTAACTTTGAGCGTCTTTTGGGGTACCTAGGAACAGAAGATGGCTAAGCTTGTTCCTTTTCTATGCGCTGTCTATGCGCTGTTTTTTCAAAGTAGTTAAGTTCTTAATAACTAATTAATTATGCACTTAAAGCACTGCTGAAATACTTTGTACATATTGCAACTAACTGTTTAAGGTATATAACTTTCACAAAGTTTTCTTTAGTTAATTATTATCTTTAACTTATTCTCGTTTTCGTGCTGTCATAAGTTGTAGAGTAGGGGTTTTAGACTCAAGTTTTCTTTCAAAAATCTGTTCGTTATAAATTAACATTTCCTTTTTAATTGCAATGTAAAATTTGTTTTTCAGGTTTAAATTCTCTCTCAAACGAACTTGGAATTTCGTTATAGATGAAAATCATTTCTATTTATTATGTCACTCTCACAGCTTGAGTTCTCTTTAATCTTCTTCTCTCTGTTTAATAGTAACAGATGAAGAGCATGGGTCGGGCCATGAAGGTTAATGGATGCAAGCGAAATTGTTAACTAGTGCTAGGTCATGCTACTCTACGGAGGACATGACTTATATATATATTTTTAAACTATTTTAGGTGGGAATGTTACTTGCATCTATGGCCTTGCAGAAACCCATTTCCAACTAGGTCTTTGTGGAAGTGAGAAAATGCAGAGTTTTTGCTGGTCCTTGATAAAGCCAAGGCTCAGTATTCTCGACACCTTCTACATTCAGTTGTTTTATTTTCTTTTTTTCTTTTTTCCTTTTACTCACACAGGTAGATACATAACCTTTTCTATGTTGTACTAGGTGTGAGTCAAAATTATATATGTATTTTTTTGCTTAGGTATCTTCTTTATAGAATATATATATATATATATATTCTATTAAGGATATATATATATACTGGGATGTAAGGTCAGGTGATGCGTAACATCACAGCCTCTCCTTGACAAATGTCAACCCCGCCTTCTCGTGGTGCATCCTGTTCCCACTAAAGGGGCTCTGACGACCGCCAATAGCGGTATAACTATACCATCGGGATTAGAGGAAATTCTATCCCACACTCACCAACCCGCTTGGCCAGCGTGGTGAGTTATGGCCAAACCCCTCCAAAATGATTCCACAACTTAAATCTTGGCCCTCAGTCTCCGGCAGCTGGAATGTACCTGGCCAAGGCAGCGGCCAGTGCGACATGAAGGCAGAGGGTGCTAAGAATCCCCGGAGGACCGGACTAGGCTGCCATCTGATGCTGACCTTGGCTACGTACAATGGACGCTCCCTATCTTCTGATTCAAGGCTTCTTGAATTGGAAGAGGAACTACAAAGGATCAAGTGGGACATCGTGGGGCTAAATGAGGTAAGGAGAAAAGGAGAAGATCTCATCGAACTGAAAAGTGGACATCTCTTCTACTATCGTGGGACAGATACTGGCAGAACTAGTGGTGTTGGATTTATAATAAACAAGAAACTGAAGGATAAAGTTGTAGAAGTTGAAAGTTCCTCTGACAGAGTTGCACGACTTGTTATCCAACTCTCGAAAAGATACCAGGCTCAGATTATTCAAACTTATGCACCCACCACAAGTCATCCTGAAGAAGAAATTGAAGAATTTTATGAGGAAATTTGTCATCTAAATAATAAAGGTAAGCAGCATTTGAAAATAATTATGGGAGATTTCAATGCAAAAATAGGGCAACAACAACAGAATGAAACTTCAGTAGGTAAATTCGGTCACGGCAACAGAAACCAGCGTGGAAATACTCTCGTAGAGTTTGCAGAGGCAGAAGGGTTTTACATCTTGAACTCCTTCTTCAAGAAAAAGCCACACAGGAAATGGACTTGGAGACATCCAAATGGGACGACAAGTGAAATTGATTTTATTATGTGTAACAAAAAATTCGTCATAGAAGACTGCAGTGTGCTAAACAAGTTCAACACAGGTAGTGACCATAGATTGGTGAGATGTAAGATGCACCTCAACACTAAACTTGAACGTGGCAAGCTCATAAGACAAACAAAATCTATTGACATAACCAACCTTAAAAAACACCATAATACCTTCAAGTTGGAACTGAAGAACAGGTTCTCTGCTTTAGAAGGCCTAACATCAGAAGAAGTGGACATCTCTGAAGTTAACAGAAAAGTAACCAAAGCTCTTATGGAAACAGCAACAAAATTAGCTGGGTCTAAGAACAAGTTGCATGTAAATAAATTATCAGGAAAAACGAAAATGTTGATGCAAAAAAGAAGAGAGATGAGGACAACTAAAGAAGATGTGACTTCCAAAGTGGAATATATAGAGCTATGCAAGACAGTAAGAAAAAGTATCACTGAAGACGTAAGAAAATTTAACTGTGAACTAGTGAGGAAAGCAATTGAAAACAACCAAAGCCTAAAGATAGCAAAGGGACATCTCAGTAAGGGAAGAAAACAGATTATGGCACTGAGAAAAGAAGATGGTTCTGTAACAAGAAATAGAGGCGAAATTTTGACAAGAGTGAAAGATTTCTACTCCAAATTATATGAAAGGGATGATACATGCACTCCAGATATCATGAAAGATACCTGTACCAGAGTTCCTCCAGTCCTTCCAGCAGAAGTTGCACATGCAATCAAGAACATGAAGCGGGGAAAAGCTCCAGGAGAAGATGGAATTACTGTAGACATCATACAAGAAGCAAGTGGAGAAATCGAAACAGTACTAGCCCAAATTTTCACTCGATGCCTTAATGAAGGAAAGATTCCTGAGGATTGGAACACCGCTACAATGATCCTGCTACATAAGAAAGGTGACATTGAGGATCTCGGAAACTACAGACCTATCAGCCTCCTATCAGTAGTTTATAAAATCTTCACTAAAGTTCTTTCACACCGCTTGAAGGTAACACTGGACATGGCTCAACCGAGAGAACAAGCTGGATTCAGGAGTGGCTACAGCACAATAGATCATATCCACGTACTGAGAGAACTAATTGAAAGAGCGAGGGAATATGAACTTCCATTGTGCATGGCTTTTATCGATTATGAAAAAGCCTTTGATTCGGTGAAACCATCAGCAGTTACAATGGCTCTGAAAACCTGCGGTATTGAAGATGCATACATTAATATTATTAATAACATCTATGAAAATGCAAGTGCAAAGATTAGGCTGTTTTTAAATACAACACACGTAAAAATTGGAAAGGGAGTGAGACAAGGTGACACCATATCTCCGAAGCTCTTTAATTCCACATTGGAGGGTGTTTTTCAGTCGCTGAGCTGGGAAAACAAGGGGACAAAGATTAATGGAGATTATCTAACCCACCTTCGTTTTGCTGATGACGTAGTCATTTTTGCAACAACCCCATCAGAGCTGCAGAGTATGATCCAGGAACTTGCTGATAAGAGTAAAGAAGTGGGATTAAAAATGAACTTTCAGAAGACAAAAGTGATGTTCAATGCTTTTACAAAAAATGAAGATTTATCGATTGATGGAGAAAAGCTGGAGATAACAGACACGTACGTTTATCTTGGACAGCAGATATCAAGTGAGGGCCACATTGATGAAGAAATTAATCGGCGTACAAAACTTGCCTGGAGAGCTTTTGGAAGAAACAGTATAATTTTCAAGAGCAATATGCCATTATGTCTTAAAAGAAAAGTGTTTGATCAATGCATCCTTCCAGTGCTTACGTATGGTGCAGAGACTTGGACCTTAACTAAAAGAGACATACAAAGGCTGCAGACAACTCAAAGAAGCATGGAGAGGTGCATACTTGGTGTAACCAGGAGAGATAAGAAGAGGAACTCGTGGATCCGAAAAATGACAAGAGTGGAAGACATCATGATCAGAGTTAAATCCCTGAGATGGCAATGGGCTGGACATACTGCCAGAAGGACAGATCATCGATGGACAGCCGAAATTTTAGATTGGATTCCAAGGGACAGGAAAAGACCCAGAAGAAGACCACATGGGAGATGGGTGGATGAAATTCGAAAGTATGCAGGGATGACATTTAGGAGACTGGCACAAGACAGACCGTTGTGGAGGAAACTTGGGGAGACCTTCGTCCAGCAGTGGATTGATAATGGTTGACAATGATGATGATGATGATGATATATATACTAAAGAGTAAAGCCAAAAACATAAGAAAAACTAAAAACTTTAGAATTTAAAACGAAAGTTGCAAAAAAACTGAAGATCAAAACGCGCAAAGCAGCAGTTATGAAAATTCAGAATTCATATTCTATTAAGAAGAGACTGAAGCAAAAAAAATTTTTTGACTCATACCAAATACAACATAGAAAAGGTTATGTATTGACCGGTGTGAGTAAAAAGAGAGAGAAAAAAAAAGAGAGAACAACTGAATGTAGAAAGTGTCGAGAATACTGAGTCTTGGCTTTATCAAGGACCAGCAAAAACTCTGCATTTTCTCACTTCCACAAAGACCTATTTGGAAATGGGTTTCTGCAAAGTCATAGATGCAAGTAATAAGCTTACCAAAATTTTTTTTTTAAAAATATATATATATGTCATGACCTCCGCAGAGTTGTATGACCTAGCTTTAGTTAACAATTTAGCTTGCATCCATAACCTTCATGGCCCAACCCATGCTCTTCATCTGTTACTATTAAACTAAAACAGAAAGAAGATGATTATAGAAAACTCAAATTGTAAGAGTGACTTAATGAATCAGAAATAATGTTCAGTAATAACAAATTGCCAAGTTCGCCTGAGAGAGAATTTAAACCTGAATTGCAATACAAAAGTATTACAAATTCTTAACATTGCAATAAAAAAGGAAGTATTAATTTTTTTTTTTTAAGCACAGATTTTTGAAAGAAAACTGGATTATAAAAACCCCCTACTCCACTACTTCTAACAACACAAAAACGAGAATAAAATAAAGACAATAATAAACTAAAGAAATGCTTTGTGAAGGTTATGTGACATAAACAATTAGTTGCAATATGTACAAAGTATTTCAGAAGTGCTTTAAGTGCATAATTAAGTAGTTATTAAGACCTTAACTACATTGAAAACACAGCGCAGACTACAAGAACAATGAAACGACCGGCTGCTTGGCCTTAGTTCCCTAAAAAGCGCGCAAAAATACCAAGAAAAGAAAGAGCTAAAATCCGCAAAAAAGTTAATAGACTTGCTAGTGCCTAAATGCTTAAAGCAAAAAAGAAAAAATGTTCAAGAAGTTCAAATATTGAACCTGGAAAACCTAAAACCCAAAGACAATGAAGAGAGCTTACCTCTTGAGCAACTTAACTTCTTCCACACTTGAGGAAACATGGCCGACCTTTCAACCCACTTCTAAACACCCCTGCCACTCCCTAGTCGCTGGGGGGCAGTGTGGGTGGGGCTAAAGGCCTCCACACACTGAAAAAATCCTACTCTCGGAGATTTTAACTAGAGAAAAAAAATATATAAAATTAAGATTTTTAGGCCTGTATGATCAGAAAGAGCAAAATAAACTCTCCAGAATACATGAGAATTATTATGAAATACACAAGTAGTGTATTTAATAATCTTTGCATGTATTTAATCACCTTAGTGAGCTTCTGTAGACAATTCAGAATCCTATTAATTTTAATGTTAGTTTTACTATTTTTAGTATAGCTATTCTAGTGAGTGAATAACTAGTTTTCTTTTATATTTATTTTTATTTTATTTTATAAACAGATTTTTAAGTTTTTTTGTGATTTTATCTATATTATTTAATTTTTAATTTTTAATAGGACCTTCTTATCCATAGCACTAAGGTTCCTTTTTGTAGTTAATATCATCCTCTAGCCAACTTCCAAAAGACTTTTATTGGTCAGAATCATATTATTAACTGTGTAGAACATTAAAGCAGATCTGCCAACCTTACTCTATTACTCAGAATAATTTTTCTTAAAGTTCTTTTAATGAAAGAAGTAGGAATTTTGTTCTCTAGAAAACTGTCTAATAGTATATTAATGTGGTAATTGAAGTCCAAATTGTTGTTGCAAATTCTTGAAATTCTAAGCACCTGAGAAATTAGTACATTCTCAATTACTTTGGTGGATATGTTATTATTCCAGTGGAGATATTTAATTACTTTGAAAGGAAAATTAACTCTTTTATCAAAGAGGCTAATAGATGGGTTACCTCTGTTAAGTTTAATGCTTAAGTCTAGGAACTCAAGTTCCTGATTACTGTGGTTGGTTTTACATAAGTTAAGAGAGCTAGGATAGATATTATCAAAATCACTCTCTATAACTCCTAATTTTTTTATATGTTGTTTCAGGTAATGCAGCTGTCTTTATAAAATCATACGTATTTTGATTAACTGGATTACTTAGACAAAAGTCTGGGAAAATGTACTGTAAAATCAGAATGGTTCCAAAAAAAGGACAGCAGTGGTTTCATGGTTTCTGAATGGGGACAGAAAAAAAGTGACAGTGAAGTTTTTTGTATGTTGTGCGCACGAACATTTTCAGTTTCTTGGGGTTTTAGTGCTATAGAGCAGCATGCTTCTACTCGGAAGCACAGAGAACAATGTAAAGTGAAACTGAGTGCTTCACAACTACATTTGTCTTCAGCCCATCCTGGATGTAGCAGTGATGGTGTAATTTCATCTCCTGGAGCTACATCATCAATTCAGCTTTATTCTGCTAGACAAGCTGCTTCAAGGGCAGAGTTAATCTGGTGTTTGAAAATGATTGGAGGGAACTTTGCTGTTCAGCCAGCTTGTGAAAATGTCAAAGAAACCTTTGAGGCAATGTTTCCTGGAATTGTTCCCTTCTGAGTTCACCCTTTCAAGGACAAAGGCAAGATATTTAGTATGTGATGCTTTAACTCCATATTTTAAAAAGCAGTTGGTGGATGATATTGAAGGAGCACATTTTTCTCTTTGTTTTGATGAAACTGTGAATGCAGCTTCAAAGAAAGATCTTCAAACTGTAGTTAAATACTGGTCTGATTCCAAACAAATGATTATGACACGACATCTACAGACTTTCTTCATTGGTAAAGCCACTGCTAGTGATATTTACTCCAAGTTAAATGAAGCCTTGGATAATGCCCAGCTTTCTCGTTCAAATCTATTGATGCTAGGTTGTGATGAGACTATTCAATTTTAACAAAACTGTGAATCGTCTTATGAATGATTCTCTGATCCTGTTAGGAAGAAAACAGTTGATTGATGTTGGCACATGTAACATACACATCATCCATAATGCATTCCAAAAAGGATTACAAGACTGGTGAAAGTGCTTCGGACATGATCTTGTTTCTCTATAATTTTTTTGATGGCCAAACATCTCGTTGGGAAGATTTTGAAAAAATACAATCAGATATGAAACTTCCAGGTCATTGGTTTATGAAACATGTTTCCTCTAGATGGCTGACATTAGAACCAGCTGGAGAGAGACTTTTAGAACAATGGTCAGCTGTTGAAAAATACTTTCTTCAGTTCATACCCCAGCACAAAAGCAAGTTGATGAGTTCTTTGAAATACAAGCATATTTTTAAACTATTAAAAGGCAAAACTACCAAAGCAGAAATTATGTTTGCTTGTGCAAGTGCTCATACATGTTCAAGATTAACTGGTTTCCTTCAGAAGAGAGATCCTTTAATGCATCTAATCTATAATGAGCTCACAAACCTCGTCAGAACACTCATGAATCGATTTTGTGTTAGTGCTGCTCCATTGAGTCTGGAAGCATTTTGTGATAAGTATTACTTGCCATTGAAAAACATAGTGTTCGACACTAGAGAAAGTGAATATCTCAAGAAGCTAAGCGCACAAGAAAGATGCTATATTTCCATGAAAGCTAGAAAGCACTATGTGTCTGCTTGTACACATATTTTGGAAAAGTCTTCTTTGGATAAACCTGTGTTGTGGTATCTTCGATGTTTGCATCCTGCAAAGAGGGTGAAAGAAGGATCATACAAAAACATAGTGAAATTAGCTGCAGTTCTTCCAATTGAGTACAGTGAACATGCACTAGTTGATGAATGGAAACTATTGACGTTAGAAGAAGAAAAAGCAGGTAGTGACAAGAGCCCAGTGAACGTTTACTGGAGTCAGTTTTTTGAGAAGACATATATATATACCTGTGGAGAAAAGAAACACCATACTGTTACGAAAATTGTGGTCTGCACTTGCACTTTCGCATGGCAATGTGGATGTAGAAAGGGGATTCTCATTGTTGGGGAACATCTTGAATGAAGACACCGCAGATATGTGTGAGAGAACATTGGATGCTTATTTGACTGTAAGAGATGCTGTGGTAAATGTGTTTGAGGGGAAGGCTCACTTTGTAATTATCACTCAGGAACTTCTTCAATTGGCACGCACAGCTCATGTCAGATACAAGCAGTATTGTGAAGATGAGAAGAGAGTGGCTGAGGAAAAACTGAGGAAACAAGAAGAACAGGAAAAAGAAAAATTGTTGCAAGCAAGTATGAAGAGTAAGTTTGAAAAGGAAAAAGGAAATATTGAACATGGTGAACAGGCACTGAAGAAAATGAAAGAGGAAGAAAAGGAGAAAAGATTGACTGTTGACAGATTACTAGATGATGCAAACAAGTGCTTAAAAGAAGCAATAAATAAAAAGGACTTGGTGGGAATTAGTGTAGCCCAGGCAATGTAGGAGAGTGCTACGAAAGTTAGGGAACAAGAAGTGAAGAAAATTAAAGACATAGAAAATTTACAGAAAGCAGTTGATAAGCAAAAAAACAGTTATAACAAAAAAAATTTTCAAAGAAGCAAAAACAAAGTGAGACTTAATGACCTAATTTTGTAAAGAAAGCTAGATGATTTTCCACATTACATTTAAAAATTCAAAGTTATAAATATTTTGTTTGTATTATTCTGAAAATGGTACTGTACAGCTGCACTTTAAAGCTTTTTCTAGTTTTAGGTATATTTGTGCTGAATAGGAGCATGTCAGTATTATTATAATAAAGTGCAATGATTTTCCTGATTATTTTTTATAATTATTATTATATGTAATTTTGTAATAGTTTTATATGTTGATTACAATTTAAACAATAAATAGGTGTGAGTTGGCTGGCTATGGGGATGGTGGAGGCCAGATTAAAAAAAATGCTTTTGACCCTTCTTTCCTAATGAGAAATTTGAGTCAGTATTTAGTCTGTTTTTTTTTTTTTTTTATGTCCAAATCAGTAAAGTCAGTTTTTGTAATCAAAATGGTCAGTAAGTCAGTAATTTTAGTCTTAGGTTTGGTTTCCATTGCTAAACTTCCCAATGACGCGACTTCGGGTAAAGTCATCCAGATGTCGTCTACTGGATTGCCTGTTGGCCATATCGCATGGTGGCATCAACTTGACGTCGTTCAAACCGATGTACACCGTGCAATAGCTTTCACTGAATTGCTGAGCGTACACTGCTCGTGTGCTTTATACCCTTCCGACCCCCCGACCCGACCCCCCCAGTCATGCTGCATATATGCGCATGCCCTACCGTACCGGACCCTAGTCTTATCTCCTGAGTGGTATTTCGGTCCGTTCTGCCTGCTCGTTCTGCTGTTATGCTCATTTCTCCTCTTCGTCCTTAATTTTTGCACACCAGTGTATTACAAGTGTAAAGAAATATACCAGACCAAAGTTCTTCTAGTCATCCTCGCAGAAGTTGCACATGCAATTAAGAACATAAAATGGGGGAAAACTCCAGGGGAAAGTGGAATTACAATGGACATTACACAAGAAGCAATGGAGAAATAGAAATTAAACTTGCCCAAATTTTCACTTGATATTAATATCTAAATGAAGGGAAGATTATTGATGATTGGAGCAATGTTACTATGATCCTACTACATAATAAGGGAGGCATTGAAGACTCCCTTATTATGTAGTAGGATCATAGTAACATTGAACTAAAGACCCGTCAGCCTCCTATCATTTTTTAAACAAAATTTTCACTAAGATACTGTCTCATCACTTGAAGGAAACTCTGGATCTGAGTCAACCAAGAGAAATTAAATTGGATTGAGGAGTAGCTACAGTACTATAGATCATATCCATGCACTGAAAGAATGAATGAACTAATGAATATGAACTCCCATTATGCATGGCTTTTACTGCATATAAAAAAAGCTTTTTATTCCATGAAATCATCAGCAGTTTTAATGTCTTTGCAATGCTGCTGTATTGAGACACATACATCAGCATTATTAATAATATCTATGAAAATGCAAGCACAAAGATTTGGCTGTTCAAGGACACTGCACTTTATAAAAATTGAAAAGGGAGTGAGACAAGGTAACACCATATTTCCAAAACTCTTCAGTGCCACATTGCAGAATGACTTTCGACCACTGAACTGGGAAGACAAAGGGATAAAGGTTAATGGAGATTGTTTAACCCGCTTTCATTTCACTGATGGCATTGTCATTTTTGCAAGTACACCCTCAGAGATACAGTGTAGGTTCTAGGTATTTGTTGACAAGTACAAAGAAATGGGTTTAAAAATGAACTTCCCGAAAACAAAATTGATGAACAATGTTTTTTACAAAACTGAAGATTTGGAAGTAGATGGGGTAAAGCTAGATAGAAGTAACCAATGCCTGCATTTGCCATGGACAACAGATATAAAGCAAGAGCCACATAGAAGAAGTAGAGTAAGTAGGCGTATAAAATTTGGTATAAAATTTGGTTGGACAGCTTTTGGAAGAAACAGTATGATTTTCAAGAGCCAATTTATCCTTATGTCAAAAGAAGAGTGTTTAATGAATACATCCTTCCAGTTCTTACTTATGGATTAGAGACATGGTTTTTAGCTGAGAAAGATATTCAGAGGCTGCAAACAACTCAACCATGGACAGATGTGTGCTTGGTATAATCAAGAAAGATAGGAAAAGGAATATGTGGATTTGGGAAATAACAAGAGTTGATGACATCATGATCAGAGTGAAAGACCCTCAAGTGGAAATGGTCTGGACAAATTGTTAGAAGAACTCCCCACTGTTGGACAACTGAAATGCTAGATTGGATACCAAGGGATAGGGAAAGACCTAGAAGGAGAAGACAACATGGGAGATGGGTGGATTAAATTTGAAAGCATGCTGGAGTGATTTGGAAGAGAAAGTTGTGGAAACAACCTGGGAAGACCTTCTTCCAGCAGTAGATTGATAAAGGTTGTTGATGGTAACATAAACAGTGACAGAAGGGCAAACATAAACCATGGTTTGGAAATGCATACATGACATCCATGTCTTGCCCTAGGATTCAAAACCCAGCCCTGCTATATATTGGGTTGATTCATAAGTTCCATGCCGTTTTTTACACCGCACTACAGGAATTTATTACATCAGAAGGGAAAACAGAATCAATCAACTATGTACCCCCCCCATTGTTTATGATGGTGTCCTTCTGTCTGGATAGGTCTGCAATGCCATTCTTGCAAAAGCGTTCAGGTTTTGCTGTCAAGAAATCATCAAGGAAATTCTGGAGATCAACATCATTGTTGAACGTTCTGCCATGGAGAGTATTCGATAGAGATCGGAACAGGTGGTAGGTAGTCTGAAGGGGCAACATTTGAGGAATAGGCTGGATGTGGAAGGATCTTCCATTTCATGTCCTGAATGGCCATTTTGGTCACATTTTCACTGTGAGGGCATGTGTTATCATGTTGGAGAAGGACACCATAGCGCCGATGTAGCCGTTTCTGCTGAATTGCTCCCTCCACATGGCAGTGTTGCTCACAAAAGAGTGCAGTGTTGATGGTCCGATTTCCTTGGCAGCATTTTCCAGTGAATAATGCCTTCCATGTCCCACCAGACTCAACAATCTTCGCAGAATGAAGTTCATGTTTTGGATGTGGTGTGGATGTCTTGTTTGGGCTTAAACATTCCCTCTGATGCCTGAAATTCCCGAACAGGCACCACTTTTAATTTCCAGTAATAATACGTGACAGAAAGGGTTTGTGTTGCTGAGAATGTTCGTGATAATGGGCGAGCAAGGAACCACTTATGGCAACATGCTGATTCTTGTTGTCCTCGGTGAGAGTGTGAGGCACCAAGATACCAATTTCTGGACTTTCCCCATGCATTTCAGGTGTTGCACCATGGTGGCCTGATCACACTCCATCTCAGTCGCTAATTTGCGTGTGATTTGACTTGGATCCAAGTGGATGAGATGGTTCAAACGATCCTCATCAAAGTGAGATAGACAACCTTAGTGTGGAGAGATCAAAATTGAAACCTCTGAACCGCTCAAACCATTTGTGGGCTGTCCTCGGAGCAATAGCATCCTCCCCATACACAGCACAAATTTGTCGAATAGCCTAGGCGGCTGTGGATCCCTTGTTAAACTTGTAGGGGAGCAGATGTCGGAAATGTTCATTCCTCTCTACTTGATACTCCATACTTCCAGACCTGAAAATCAAAACACCATTAGCCACAATCACACAACGCAATATGATTTAGATACACGTTATTACTGGCTACATTTTGATATACAACTGACCATCTGCACCATCACTACTCACCTGGGAAACGCTCGTGAAATAAAATGGCATGAACTTATGCATCAACCCAATAAAAAGTTACTGGCTACATTTGATATACTTACGAGTATTTCGCGTCACTACTGACCTGGGAAATGCTCGTGAAATAAAATGGCATGAACTTATGCATCAACCCAATAAAAAGTTACTGGCTACATTTGATATACATACGAGTGTTTTCCCGTCACAACTGACCTGGGAAACACTCGTGAAATAAAATGGCATAAACTTATGTATCAACCCAATAAAAAGTTTGAAGACTGCATCTTATAATGTTTAGCTAACAAAAGATGTTATGTATAAGACTGCCATTTACTTTTATAACTTACATTTAAAGTAAATGAAGAGGATTCAGTTCTTTTATGTTCTAAAATTTATTTTAAATTCACTTGCAGTGGTGGTGGAGTAGATGCAGATATTCATTTGAAAAGTAGATAATTTAATATTAAAATTTTGCTTGAGTTGTTTGAACATTCACCACTTCAATAAATCCATAAGTTTTGACCTTTTTGTAGATTTGGTGAACCAAATTGAGATTTATTATTTTAATTGTTAAATTCTGTCATGCTAATGAAAAACATGTAATTTTCTCTGATACTCCTGTCCTCTCTTTTCAGACCTAATGTGTGTGTGTGAGCCTTTACTTCACATTCAGCATTTAACTATTGTGGAAGAGTGTAGATCTAATACTGTATTGTTCATTGCAAGCTTTGTTTTCAGTCCAGTCACTTTCTTAATGAGAGCAGTTTTGTGTAATTCAGCTGAAAAAGGATTTTTTTCCACTTTTGGTAATTCTCATACTGAATTCCTTATCAGACTTTATCTCATTAATAATTTACCCTTAACAGATTAAAATCCAGTACCTGTTCTAGCCATATTTTTTTTTCTGAACCACATTCTAAATATTATCTGGCATTCAACTCAGAACTCATGGTTTAGATTTCTCAGCATGTGCAGATTAACAAGGTTTGGGTTCATGTGAATTTGCTTTGACATGGATTTGCAAGTCATAGTGAATTTTGTTCAACTTCCTTACTCTAACATAACTTTTAAGTAATATTGTTCTCTAAACAAAGAAAACAGGTGAGAATCATTGCATGAATATCACATGTGCTGGCTAGTCATCCTAATCATGCTTGCATGATACAGTAAGGCTCTTTCTTCCTCCAAGTTTTAATTGCCTTGTGTATTAACATACATTTCCTAACTAATAGTTATTTGTTTGACACATTTTTGTTTTCATGCTTTGTTGTGTAATCATGATTATGAATTTTAAGTGGATATGTGGAAAAATAACTCCAGAATGAAAGCTTGCTGTGAAAAAGTTTTATAAAAAATAGTGAATATGTGTGATATTTCACATGCCATAATCCTTCATTACTTAAACTCAGCACATCATTTGTGTAAATGCTGAGAAATTTGTGTTGTCCAAGAGGTCGTCTGTACTAGATGTAATGCTATGTGAAGCATGGAACTAAGCTTGTGGCTTGGATTGTCAGGGTAAGTGCAGAAAAAATAATCAATGCTACTGTTTGGCTTGTAAGTTTAGCATCTCAGATATGATACATCTAGATAAACCTTCATCTGAATTTACTGTATTTGGATTTATTTCATAGATTTTGAAAAATGCATCAACTTCTTATTGATGATTTTACTGGGAAAGCTGTAGGTTTATATATCATTTTTTTAAAAGGAATATTTCAAAATTCAGAAGGAAATCATTTCAAAATGGCATACGGTAGTGAGCAAAATTTCAGTTTGGATGAGACATCTTTTAAGTGAGGATGCCAACAAAGGCATACATTTTGGAAAAGAAGTTAGTTCAGAATTTCAAGTAGTCAATGACCAAGGCAGGTATTTTTGGGAAGAAATGCTGATAGTGAGTACAAACTAAATCTTATTCTGATCTGCCTATCAGTGTGCTTCTAGGTACTGAAGAGCTTTATTAAGTCATGCCTCCTATTTGCTGGTGACTGACGAAGAACTTGTGGAATCACCTTTCATGTTTACTGGTGATTGAGTAAAAGTAGATAAAGTTAGTATATTACTTCTATCTACATTTTAGTAGGCATTGCATTGTGACAGTTACCCTGTGTGACCAGGCACCTTAAAAAATTTTGGGCACATGGGGGGGGGTAATGAAATTTGACTTTCTTACTCTCTTAGAGAGAAAACTGCACACTTAAAAAAGGAAGATCAAACAAAGATCTTCGCTTTTTCCACGTTTATAAGTGATTATTTATTCGCCTTCTAATTATTTCTTCAGTTGCTGCTCACCATCTTTGGTGAATTCCCAGCATAGTGCGGGGCTCCAAGAAGCCCCGCACTATGCTGGGAATTCACCAAAGATAGAGGAAGGAATTTGAGGCCGCTGTGGTGTAGTGAAAGCATGTCCGGCGCGTAACTGGAAGATCCTGGATTCGACTCCCGGTGGCGGCCAATGAGAATTTTTCCGTGACTCACTTATAAATGTGGAAAAAGCGAAGATCTTTGTTTGATGTTCCTGGTCCATGTTAAATGTCTGTATTAAAGAAGGAAGTGCTGAAGTAAGTGAGCTAAATTCCTCCTTTCATGATCATACAGGAATTTTCTGTTGTCAATTTGATTTCCTGCATTTTTCTGAATCACTGATCATAAACAAATTAATTAGAAAAATAATCCATAGAAGAAGATTTTTATTTCTGAAAGTATTATGTAGAAGGCACTTAACAGCTCAATTTGTTTTCTGAGTTCCAGCTTCATATTATTTTAATTAGAAAAGCCTTCTCAGCACGATAAAGCATTTATTAATACTGCCTGTACTTAAAATAAACATTTTTAAGGTACATCAACTTACAAGATCTTTCAAAGCAGCAGGTGCTCCATCACCAGGTATTTCAATAAACATAAACAAAACAACGGATAAAAGCAAGAAGCATTTTCAAATTACGCGAGCATGTGATAACAATAACGAGGTTTACAATAAATATAGTGGAAGCTTGGAATGGTCATGCGCTAAAAAGGATTCAACAAATAATAATACACTGCTGGACAATTGCTAAGGACGGATCATAAACGGCTATATAGCGCATAAAAAAGTAAGTGTGGTTGGATGCCAAGTGAAATAAAATAACATCAGAATGCCAGGACATTACAAGAAAGACAATTTATTGTGCTCTGAAATCCAGAAGGCTTTGGAACGTGTTCAAGGGACAAACAGGCCATTTTGTGCAGAATACGTAAACATGAAAAAAATGCAATTACCGTCTGCAGGCGTTCCGGCGTAAGATCTCAATACGGGATATGGCCACCATGGAGGGCGATGCAAGATTCCACACGTCGTGTCATGCTTTGCACAAGATTATCAAGCAGCTGTTGGGGTAATTTATCCCATTCCTCTGTCAGTGCATGGATGAGGGTGTCCTTGTTTATTGGAGGGCATTGGCGACCAGCAAGACTCCTCCCCAAAGCATCCCACACATTTTCAATGGGATTCAGATCTGGAGAACATGCTGGCCATACGAGGCGTTAAATATCCTCGCTCTCAAGACACTCCTGGACAGCGACTGTTCGATGACGTGTTGCGTTGTCGTGCATGAAAATGAATCTATCACGGACAGCACCACGGAACATGCGAACATGAGGTAGCAGAACATCATTAATGTATCGTTGGCCAGTCATAGTCCCAGTTAGAAGCACATAGAGGTACCTACGGCCATTGATCGTGATGCCATCCCATACCATGACACTACATGTCGGATATCGGTCCCTTTCCTGTATGTTTGCTGGACAATATGCAGTACCACTATCATGACAGATCAGTTGTTGTCGACAATCAGACGATAGACTGTATCTACTCTCATCTGAGAAGAGGACAGCAGACCAGTAGTTATCAGTCCAATTGCAATGTTGATGGCACCATTGCAAACAGGCGGTACGGTGACGTCTGGACAATGGGATGCACACAACAGTACGGCAGGCGTATAATCCTCCTTCATGCAAATGTCTGGCGACAGTTTTTCGGGAGATCCACTTGCCAGTAGCAGCCATAAACTGATTTGCTACCTCACTAGCTGTGCTGCGCCGGTGTCTTTTTGTTGATAGCACTATGTACCGATCTTCTGCAGGTGTCGTACTGCGAACACGACCTCCCCCGTGACGTTTGCTACACTCTCCATTTGTTTGAAATGATTTGCAAAGCCTTGAAACAACACTGTGGCTGACGTCGAACTCCCTGGCAACTTCTGTTATTTTTTGCCCTTCTTCAATCTTGCCAATAATACGGCCACGCGTAAAATCATCTAGGTGATGTCGGGAAGACATACTGAAAATTGCAAGTTTGTCAATTGATTCTTTCCCTTTCAACTTTGTGTTTGAACAACAACGGTCAATATGCGTCAAATCCTTTATATCTCGTATCAGCGCTATGACATCACAAACAAGTTCGGCAATCCAAAATTTGCATACGCACAACACGTCTTACTGTATCCCGCACTTATGCTAATTTCCGCATTTTCCTGCCTTCCATTTTATGGTTGCTATTGTCATCCGTCCTTAGCAATTGTCCGGCAGTGTACTATGAATCGCTATTACATATACGAAAAAATATATACACAGATGATAATTAATAAGTTAACATTAATCGTCAAACTGTAAGTGGATTATTAGGAGTTAAGTGTTGTTGGAGAGGAATATGGTTATCTGGCTGCATTAACATGGCCGAAGGCACTGGAGCAAAACGTGGAGTTTCTTCATTACAACAGTCAGAGCTGTGCGATAAAATACATAAACTTTCAGCCAATCGGAGGGATCGCCTTGTACGATATGAGCTCAGCACACTGGCATCGGTCCAGTCTGGTCGATAGGTACCTCTATTAACTAATCGTGCAAGAGAGATGGCATCAGAGTTATTAGTAATTGCTCATATAATCTTGTGCACAATGGGCGTGCAGTGGATCCTATATATGCTAATGCTGGATCTTCTGGGTCAACAGGATTTAAGGGTATTTTGTAAACTCCATGTCTGTTGAGTGTGGAAACTTGGTCACGGTCGTTTTGCACGATGGCTCCAATACTTTTCGTACTTTCTCCAAAGGTAATGTGATACATGTGTTCTTTAATATTGCAGTGACTTCAGGTATATAGTCCATCATGTAATAATACATCCATTAAATTTACTTATGTTTAATTTTATAAACATGGCTTTTCTAGAAAATTGCTGATGCAAACATAGCATTGTGAGCAGTTCCGTGCCCCTTGTGATGTAACAGTATTTTGGTAACCCCCGCCCCCTCCCCATATTCAGGATGACAGATTGTACAGATTGATTGAGGAAATGATATGCAGAAGACGAGAACGGTTCATATCATAAATCACATTATCAAATCATGTGATGAATAAGATTTTATTGCATGATAATTTATAGTTAAATGAACATGTTAGCAGTCATATGTTAAACAACTAAAGATATTGCAGCTCTTCTACATTGATCCATCATCTGTTTATCATGCTGAATTAATTATGGCAATCTTGCTTCAAAAACTCTTATGAGGTGATGAAAAAGTAATAATAGTAATTTCCTGCATTTTCAAAAGGAGCTCAGGTGTACAACAATCAGTATGCTAATATCAAAAGGGCTCATCAGAAATAATAATACGCATGGTTCTGGCAGTTGTCAGGCTCTTCTCCAGTATTAGTTCTTGATCGAGGAGCATGTGTACCAAGTTGAGTGCTGGAGAAAACTTTTAGTGTAGATTTATTGTAATTGACTCATAGACAACAAGAGAAAACACAGTGATCCTGTAGGTAATTGAGCACTGAGTTCTGAAACATTGAAGATTGAGTTTGTAATTTAAAACTGATGATTACACAGTTGGGTTTGTTATTTGATACTGATGATTATGTAATTGGAGGTTTGAGTTCTTGCCAAGTAAAAACGAGTGTGTTAATAAAAATTTAGGATTAATGACTAAGAGCAAAAGTGACTACCACACAACTGCAAGTGGAGTTCTCAGTAACTGAAGACATAATTCATTATTTTAAAATCTCAATGTTCCAGAAATCAGTGCTCGATTATTTAGTGCATTTCACTGTGTTTTCCTGTTGTTTATGAGTAAGTTACACTCAATTTATACCAGAAAGTTTTCTCTGTCACTCAACTTGGTATATGTGCTCCTGAATCAAGAACTAATACCAGAAGAGATCCCGATGATTGCCCGAACCATGTGCATTATTATTTTTGATGAGCTCTTTTAATATTGTCATATTGACTGTTATACTATACTTCTGAATTTCTTTTTAAAATGCAGGAAAACGCTAGTATTACTTTTCGTTTGTTTGCTTCAGAGCATAAGATATGCTTCAAATAGTCAAAAGACAGGCTAATTGCATTTATGACATTAGTAGCTTTTATTTTGTTCAATCAATGTTGATGCTGCATAAATCTGTAAGGTATTTTTTCTTTTAGGGAATGATGACCTGGTGCATGAAAAGCAAGTGCAGAGAATTTATAAACCCAAACAATTGGAACTGCTATTTTAAAGTCTTAATTTGTTAGACCTTTTTAAGTTCTAATGAATTCTTTATTAAAATGCTATAAAATCTTATTTCATTAAGGAATGGTCTCATACTTTGCTGAAAGTGATGTCATTTGACCTGTGTATGCTATACATTTTAAATGTTTGATAAATTGATTTTTTCTTGTATTATCTCACATGCTTTTTTTTTTGTTCTTAGTATTAAATATGAAGGAAGTGACGATGATTCGCCAGAATCTAGTGATGAAGAAGATCTTCCTGAAACAACAGATGGACAGTCTGCAGGGTAAATTGCCTCATTTTTTTCTCATTTTCTGATATTCGTGTAGTGTGGTATATTTTTGTGCTTATCTTTAAGACTGATAACGATGTTTTTGCTAGTAAAATAACTTTGTTTTATAAAACAAATGTGTAAATGCTATTATAATATTGATGTAATAAAGCTTTGACCATGAGAGGATCGCAAAGATCTTAGTGGAGTGTCATTCGTAATGATACCATTGGTTTTTTTTATTTGTGGTGATATCATTTCTCATGAAAATAATGAATGACCTTATTGTCATTGATACAACTGTAAATATTCCATAGTTTTTGCAATTTAATAGACCAGTGGTGTCTTGTTTTGATGCTTTCATTGGTGTTCAGCTGGCCTTTCTTGTACTCTTTGTGAATCTGCAATTTCAAATGTTGCATTGTGAATCTAAATGCTCTTTCTATGCATGAGGTGCGGAGATACTAAGAAAGTGGCCGAGCAGTGTGTCTTAAGGTGGAGAAATATGACGCATCACTCGTGGATCCTGCATTTATTTATGTGGGGTGGGGGGCACAGCAAATTGAAAGTTCCATGCATAACTTAAGCTACTGCAGAATAAAGTTATCTCATATGAAAATAAGGTAAGATAATAATGTGTACATATACCTTAGAATTGTGAAATGAAATGTTTTCTCTTGAAGCTCATGCATAAAAAATTTTTGTTGTACAAGTAAATTTTAAGAACAGGAAATATTGACTTCTGTTTCAGATGTTGCCAATTTTCAACTCAAATGTTTAAATAGATTTAAAAAAATTAGTGCACACTCCTCCCCTGTATCTCCCAGTGACATACATGTGTGCTGACACATGAGCATTCTTTGGTATTAGAGTAAATATACACACTGAGGTTGCAAAACAGACATTTGACTTCATGCGTTATTCATTTAAAAAAAATTGTTTCCTCCAGGTGTATTAATAGTTGAGAATACATGTTTGGTGCCCACATACTGTTCATTATTCTCAAGGAAGGAGAATGGTACATCATATGTAAATTTATTAAGAAAAGACAAAAGAAAATGACAGAAAAATACTATTGCTTAAGGAGATAGATAAATCATTAGGATGAAAACTTCTGTCTTATTGATAATGACCTTTCCCAATACTTTCTCTGGAACACTTAGCATGCTGATACCTCATTTAGAGTTCTTGCATTCTGTCTGATCACCTTTTTCCTAATACAAGGGAACAATGATAGCATCCCTCCAATCATGAGGAACCATTCCTAACTCTCAGTACAACTGACAAATTTTAGTTAACCAGTCAATTATGGAGACACTGCCCTGTTTTAACATCCCGACAGTTATGCCATCTACTCCTGAGATTATTGAGGCAGTACTGAGACAAGATCAGCTGTACTGAGCTGACACTGTATACTGTGAATACAGAGTTGCTAAAATATACATATTGTGATGGTATTTGGTGATTTGTGCCATGCGGTGTATGAAAGGCTTCCTCAACAGATGTTACATTTTATGTTAGCTGGTTATGTACCAACTGGAAGGTGGAAGACCTTGACCATAGTGAATTGTTTGTATCAGATCAGTTGTCGGTTATATATTACTAAGCAGTTCTCTGAAAGTGAGAAATTATCTGCTGATGTCAAATTTCACTTACTCTTGATGGCTTAAGCATCTCCGTTTACAACAGTGTTGGTAAAGAAGAAGAAAGAAGAGTTTCATGGGCAGAAAATAGTAGGAATTTATTAAGTCACTGTTAGGTTGCATTTATTGTTATGATAAAAGAAGATAAATCCAAAATTATTTTGCAAAGTTTACAAAAGGAAGCCCAAGTTGTGTGTGTGTGTGTGTTAGCTAAATCAATAAACCTGTATATATATCCAAACAGAAAAATTTGTTTTAAAATGACAAACAGATGCATCTCGTGTAATGATATATAAATGTTTCTCTTATGCTATATGGTTTTCTGCATGAACTTAGTTTAATCACTTTTGCAGTTGATGTATTGTTCGACAATTGTAGTGGGATGTGTTCTTTTTCATAGGTCATGACTTATCTAGAAATTATGTATTGGGTTGTCGGAAAAGCAATGATGTATTTTGGCACCCGATGGCGGTTTTGGAAGTACTAGAGGCATGTGCAGCTCTGTTATCGCTGTGGCATTCGACAGGTGCCAGTTCTAGCTGCAGTCTAAAAAGGAATAGTGAGCGTTTTGGTTGATTTGCGGAGATTTGACATCAAGTTGAAGATGGAAGATCAAAAAGTGCATTTTTTTTTTTTTTTTTCCATATTTTACTGTTTTACTTTTGTAACGCGCGTGAAGCTTGTGAAAAGTTACGTAAAGTGTACGGAGATAATGCTCTACAAGAACGTCAGTGCCAGTGGTGGTTTGCAAAATTCCGTGCTGGTGATTTTGACCTCAACGATGCTCCTCGGTCCGGGAGACCCACCGAGGATGATGACGACCAAATCAAGGCATTGATCGAGTCAAACCCATGTTACACAACACGAGAGATTGCAGACACATTGCGCATCCATCATTCAAGCGTTCACGACCACCTGAAGAAGCTGGGATACGTAAGCAAGCTCAATGTGTGGGTTCCTCATGAACTCAAAAAGCTCAATTGACGACGCATATAAACATCTGCGATATGCTAATTAAACATGAGAAAAGCGATCCATTTTTGAAGCGACTAATAACTAGTGACGAAAAGTGGATTGGGTACAACAATGGGCTGTGCAAACGGTCTTGGTCCCGAAGTGTTGCTTCACCTCAAACGGCATCCAAAGCAGACATTCATCAGCGGGAGGTTCTGGTCTCAGTGTGGTGGGATTTTAAAGGTATTGTGTTTTTCGAGCTCCTACCACGGAACCAAACAATCAACTCGAATGTGTACTGTTGACAATTGGACAGTTCGAACGAATCCATCATCCAGAAACGTCCAGAGCTCGTTCATCATAAAGGTGGTGTGTTCCATCATGACAACGCGAGATCACACACAAGTTTGATCACCCGCCAAAAAATTATTGGAGCTTGGGTGGGATGTGTTGCCACACCCAACATGCTCTCCTGACCTTGCGTTGTCAGACTTTCACTTGTTTCGCTCTCTTTAACAGTCCTTGCGTGGTATAACGTTCAATTCAGATGAGGCTGTAAATCAGCACCTTGTACAGTTTTTAGCCACGAAAGACAGGTCCTTCTATGAACGAGGCATTCTGCAGCTCACTGAAAGATGGCAAAAGGTTATTGAACAAAACGGGCATTATATCATTGATTGGTCTTTGTTCTTTCTATTAATAAATGATCTTTGCAAAACATGGCTAAAACATATCATGACTTTTCCGACAGCCCAACATATTGCTCATAAATGTTTCTAGTAAAATTAAATGTTTTCTTATAAGATTGTTAAGTATGATATTAAGTATATGTGCAGTTTTTTTTTTTTTGTTAATGTGTGTATGTGTAAATGTGTGTTATTTACTCTACCAGTTTTTTGCAGGTATGTATATCAACCAGAAGCAAGTGGCACAGGACAAAAAATTATTGGCTTTGTTGAAAAAATATTGCAGTCAAAGCATTTTCAAAATATGGCTGAGAATAAATTCATCAAAAGGGCTGTGAATGAGGTTTCAAACATTCCACTTGTTTTAACAGTTGAGCTTCATGGGCTGTTTGGAACTTTAGCTCTCAACATTCCGCCACTGCCCACTGATCGCTTGTGGTATGTAAATAAATGTGATGTTTTAATATTTTTATGTTACCTTTGAAAGTTATGAAGTTATGAGATATTGATATTCATTTTAGAGTTTTGTTATGTACAGTAACAGACCCCACACCTGATATCCAAAATCTGAGAAGACCTGACATCAATTTGTGTTTGTAAACTGCCAGATTTTTCCAGAATTATAAGCTTGAAATTGTTTTTTTTGTTCATGAACCACCATCACCTAATCATGCTGTAAGTTCTCTCCCAGTGATAAAAGTGGGTGGCTGATAAACAGTAAAACATTGGGTCTCACATCTTATATAATTTATTTGGATATTTTATGAAATACACTTGGAGCACAAAATTATTCAAAGTGGTCTCTCTTAGCCTTCACACAGGCCTTCAAATGACACATCCAGCCAATCATCAGTAGCTGCATGCATTATATTTGAGACTAAATTTACAAATGCTCCCCTCAGACCTCACTTTAGGCTGTTAGTATTGTCATATTTGAAAGAGCAAACTTTGCGCCATAAAATGTCCTACCATTTGTAGTCAAGCAGGTTGAGGTCTGTACTTAGAGGGTGAGTATTCACGTCATGGGGAGATCAATGCAGGTAGTTTTCCTGAAGCCACAGTTGGGTGGCTCTGTCCTTGTGGGTGGGTGCTCCATCCTATTGGAAAACTCAGGGTTGATTGTTGAATATTTTTGGTTGATGACCTTCACAAGTTACTCTGAAAGTGTTTCTTTATAGACTCTATGTGCTGGTCTTTGTAACCTTTTCTCAGAAATATTTCTCCACTGAATCATGATATGACACATTCAACCAAACCATCACCAATGTCGGGTGATGACCACACTGGGCACTGGAAACAGTGTGGTGGGCTTCCTCTCTGCTGTGGGTATACATCCTATTGAACTTCTCAGTGATAAACATTTTCCCATTGATAAAAAGCATGGCACAATACTCATTGTTATTATAAAAGGAGGATTTTTGCTCTGTCCAGCCTGATTTTTAGCAGATGAGCTGTAGTCTGCCTGTAATCTCTTTGTCTTAGGCCTTTCAGTCCCCTTGCCTTGCTTATTTTTGAGATTTCAGCTGCTGAGTCATTACCTTTTATTTACAAGTGGGATTTTTGTAAATCCCTGCCTGATCTTGTTTATGCCTAAAGGGATTTGAACGGAATGAAGTCAACCCGATCTCCTCTTTGTGTCATCTACTGTTCCAATTTCCTTGTATCTCTCAGTAGTTTGTTAAGTGAATCTGAAGCTGATGCCAATTGGTTTGAGTAACTTCAGTATTATACTTGCTTGGATGCCTTTCCTTGTGTGACACAATAACTGCAATACAGTTTCCCTTTGTGAATCATTATTTATCTTATTTCACACTCTGTCCACGGATAATGTATAATGTCACACAAATAAAACTACACTCAGGACTGTGTATCACACACCACCTGCAGTGTTGCCACTGTGTAAAATCAGCTGGTGCAATTGTGACAGAACTTATATATGGGGCAGCACTAAGGTGTATGTATTAGCCGTTGTAGCAAAAAAAAAAAAAAAAAAATATCACAGTGCCAGAAACAATTTTACTTGAAAGTATTTGTTTACATCAGTGTGATCTGATTTATTTTTAACTCATTCCTTCAGTTTTTTAGGAAAATTACGACTGTCAATGGAAAAAAGTGATTGTTTTTTTCCGTACAGAAAACAAGATTAATTGCATGAAACATTGAAAGGGTTTGCTAATATATACTTGAAAGTATAAATTGTGTGTGTGTGTGTGTGTGTGTGTGTGTGTGTGTGTGTGTGTGTGTGTGTGTGTGTGTGTGTGTGTGTGTTATTTTCCCTTATCATTGTGGCATGTAAGTTGTAGTCAGTACATTCGGAAATAATGAAAATTTTCAGATTTGACAACTAATAATTATGGCTTTGCAGTAAAATCAGAGTGCATGATTGTAAATTTGCAAGAATTATCAAAATCATATGGCAATATGACATGACTGAATAGACAATCAAACGTTGCTTTTCCAGAGCAGAATGTAGAGGTGCTTCTGAAAAAAGTGATTGTTTTTTTCCGTACAGAAAACAAGATTAATTGCATGAAACATTGAAAGGGTTTGCTAATATATACTTGAAAGTATAAATTGTGTGTGTGTGTGTGTGTGTGTGTGTGTGTGTGTGTGTGTGTGTGTGTGTGTGTGTGTTATTTTCCCTTATCATTGTGGCATGTAAGTTGTAGCCAGTACATTCGGAAATAATGAAAATTTTCAGATTTGACAACTAATAATTATGGCTTTGCAGTAAAATCAGAGTGCATGATTGTAAATTTGCAAGAATTATCAAAATCATGGCAATATGACATGACTGAATAGACAATCAAACGTTGCTTTTCCAGAGCAGAATGTAGAGGTGCTTCTGAGTCATCAAACTGGAATAAAGCAGAGAGTTGCTGTGTGTCCAGAAGATCTGCACCGACGTACCACCTAGAGAAAGCATTAACCAAATTCCTAACTAATCATCTATCGGAGTCGGACTTTATAATAACTTCCACTCTAGATTTTACCATGAAAATCAAGCAGCTCACTGTTCAACAACGTGACATTATCGGCAGTTTTGACGTAGTTTCTCTTTATCCATCGATCCCCATACCAGAAGCCATCAGAACATTGAAAGAGGCTATATCTAATTCATTGTTTTTTTCTTAGGAGTCTTGCCTCAGCATCTTCAAATTAATGGACTTGGTTTCAAATTCCAGCTACTTCAGTTTCCGAGGGCAAATTTGTAAACAAGTAAATGGCTCTCAGATGGGATCTTCGCTTTCAGCCGTCCTCGCCAAAGCAATACTTCGCCCCATTAAGCAACATATATTCACCAACATCACCCCAAGACCTACCACCTGGCTACGATATGTAGATGACGTATTTTTCATAAGGCCGCACGGAAAGGAGACTCTCCCGTTTTCCTCGATAAAATAAATTATATACACCCTACGATCAATTTCACCATAGAGCTTGAACACAATGGTACCTTGCCTTATCTTGACGTCTCAGTGAACAAATCTCATGACAACTGCCTTTATACGGAAGTCTATTATAAACCCACCTCCGTTCCCAACCTGATGCTCCGAAGTTCATTCTGCCCTGATGATTACAAGACCGCCTTATTCCGTTCTCGAATTAGATTAGCCTTCGCTGTCTCATCCGATGTCCATTCTAGACAATCCGAACTAAGAAACATCGTCGAATTGGCCACTGAGGCATGATATACTTTGAACAAGATGCATAACTTTATTGAGAAAGCCAGAACCAGCCGTGCTAATATTTCTATGCCGCAACTTTGCTACCTGGGCTCTACTCCCTACATACCAAATGTTTCCTATCAACTCAAAAACGCACTCAGGAGGATGAACTTCGGTGTTGGCATAAGGTCTCCGGCATCTTTATATACGATGCTTAAGAAAAATATTGACAAGCCCCCTTCTTCTCAATGAGGCAGACATGCCATCCCACTAAAAATATCCTGACGGCTCCAGGCGATACTACATCGGAATGACCAAACGTTCGTTTGGAATTAGAATCAGCGAACATAAAAGGGATACAAGAGACGGAAAAATAACCACTGCCCTATCAAGAGAAGTCAAGTTCAAGTATGCCGATCCTCTATGGAGTGATGTAAAGAAATTAGCTTCATACTCCACACCCAAATCTACCGCCATTCGCAAAACCTTGGAAATCTTGACCAGCTGCGAGGCTTGCAATGATAGCGTCTCTCTGGAGTTGCCATGTTTTTGGAATCAATTCTTCAAATAATGCTGAGTTTTCTACCATAGTACTGCGTGCCCAACCAACATGACCTCGTTTCTTTGAAATATCATGTTTGCTCCTATTCGTTTATTGTCTAGTCAAGTCACTTCGTTCAAAGTTTTGAAACGTTCTATTATCCAGTTTACAGTTAGCTGTTTACCTTCCTTGAGAAAGCCATCTGGTTGATGTGCAAAAGCATATAAAGTTTTATTTGTATTCTATGCCAAGAAATTTCGGATTTTTAGTATAGTTATACTATTTTGAGTATAATTTGGTGTACAGTTCCTACTTATTAAAGTTAAAGGTTGTTGCAAAAAAAAAAAAAAAAAATATGTAGATATGTAAAAAAATCTTACATTATGTGAGGTTAGACATTAGTGTATTTTTAAAAAAATTCCCTAAAACATACTTATATTGCATATGTATTCAAATGCAATATTTGTGATACTGTCAAACTAAACAAAACAAATTACATGAAAGAGAAGTGAACAACAGTTTCATAGGTGGCTGTTTACTTTTTTTCTTTCTTTAAGTAAATGTTTAAAACTTATATAACTCTGAAAGTATTAAACCCTGTAATTTATTCTTTTAACTACGTAGAAAAATTTAATTAAATCTTAAGAACTATGGTTTGAGTCAGAAAAATTGCTGGGTAAATTTAATGCCAGAATGACTCTCAATCAGAACTAATGTTACTCTGCACAAAATGCTAAATTTCTACTCTTGTGAAGAATAACTTAGAACTTTGCAGTTAGGTCAGCATAGCTGGTTCATGACAAGCTCCTACCAACAGACGTAAGTGAAAGTGCATGCTTTCTTCAGATACAAAATTTTGAACTATGACGAGCAGACATGCATACAATTTTTTTTAAATTCCTCTACAGTTAAGAATCCCACTATGAATGTTAGTACATGTATTATGCAGTGTTTGAGAGGGCTGCCAAGAAGAGAGGTTCAAGATTAAAAATTTTGAATATATGACCCCCCCCCCCTCCCCCAGAAAACAGCTATGTTGTACATGAAATGAAAGGCGATTTAGAAAACTTCCAAATGCCGTTAAACTTTACTTTCTAAGTTCTGTAGAACTGAAATAACATCAGTTTTAATGTTGTCCAACAAGAAAAAATGTGTGTGCTTTTGTAAACTATTAATCCTCTTATTTAAAAAAAAAATTGTATTATGCAGTGTTTAAGAAAATGTTTTTTTTTTTTTTTGGTGGTGGTGGGGGGGGGGGGGGCTGCCATGCCATTGGATCTCTGAAGTTTAATTTTTGGAGCAGCATATTTTCCCAGCAGATCCAACAAATTTGCAAAGTATTACCAAAATCAGTGATGGTCAAGTAAATTAATTGATTGATTTGACTTGGAATGATCCTGTAGTGTGTGTGTGTGTGTGTGTGTGTGTGTGTGTGTGTGTGTGTGTGTGTGTTTGTTTGTTTGTTTGTTTGTTTGTTTGTTTTAACGATTTCTTTCTTTTTATTTATTTTTTTTTATTTTTGCTTTCCAGGATGGGCTTTAGGACCAACCCGGAACTTTCCTTATCAGCATATCCAAAATTTGGAGATCGAGAGATCAATTATTCTCATGTAACTGAGACAATAGAAAAGAAGCTGAGAGCAGAATTCCAAGTGAGAATTTTTAAGAATTTAAATTTTGCTGTATTTGTGTGTACTGCCATAATATGTGTGTACCCATTTTTATTCATGATATTAGTATTTTGAATAAGCTGATGTATCTCTAAATGAGGTATTGTTAGAGTTTGCATTATTTTAAGGAGTTACGTGTATGTATTTATCCTGTGTTGTTTAAAAGGTGAAATAGGAATGTTTTGTGCTAAAAATAAATTTTGATGATATTGTATAATAGAAATTTAGCATTTTGAGGAAAGAAAATCTAGAATCAGAGTAGTGCATCAGAGTAGGAAATTATTATTATTATTATTATTATTATTATTATTATTATTTTGAAATACTTTTATGCTAAGAGTAATGCCATCAAGGACTTGTAATGAGTAAAGCTTTTGATAATAGATACTCATAAAATCCATCATAGCCCATTTAGTTATGTGAAATAAATTTTTGAGTTGATGAATTAGGAGCCAGTAATAATATGAAAACACCATGTGACACTTTCTGTGATTGATATGTGTAGCAAAGGCTTATGTGTTCCTCAGTTGTCAATCATGCAAGAAGATAAAAAAATTCCGCATTGATAACCAAGCGAAAGTGTAACCATTACCTATATGAACAATAATGCAACAAGCTCAGTTGAACATGAGAGTTGACGTCTATGATAGAATTTTTTTTCATTCATCTTCTTTGCTAGAGCAAAAAAAAAAAAAGATCCACCAACAGCAGCAGCAGCTTGATTCATATAAAAAATAGGAATGGTGAGAATATTTGAAAGTATTGGTGTTAATCAATCTTGTTAAGGAGCAAGCCACACATAATAACTTCCCTAAGTAGCCTAACCTACTGCACTGATATAGCTTTTGTTTAGGGACCGCATCTGTGAAATCATTAAAGCAGCAGTTTGAGGTCAGTAGCGATACTGTGTCTCCATCATATCAACAAATTCATGGCATCTCTTCTGGATTAACAGGTTTTGTGATGCAATAAACACTGTTTGTAAACAGATACAACAGTTACACTGCACATTCAAACAGAGTCAAGAAGTTACTGTGTAGCCTGATTATATCTATAGTATATTATGATACGACGTGTTAGACAATCTTCATTTGTAAGTATGTGAATAGTGTCTGTTGATCAGTCTGCATTACTGATGTAGCTGCCTGTTGATGAATTTCTGTTTGGATATAAGGGATGAAAAGGGTTTTGCCTAATAGTAATATATTTTTAATACAGTGTTTATTGGAAATTGGGCATGCTACTTTAAGAAAAACTGTTAGCTTTGTGTGTTGGATGTGGTCTGAATTTAAACTTCTTTTATTTATTCTTATGTGTTCAGCGCTTGAAAAATGCCTTTCTTGAGATGCCCAGGGCATGTATATAATTGGCCTGAACAGGCAGAAAGAAACTAATTTTCTGACTGGGTAACTAGATTTGAAGTAAATCAAAGGTCAGAACAGAGAAGTTGCTACCATAAGGGAAAAGGCTGTCTTTGCCTCCAGATTTTTGTTTCACCACAAATCACAAGTGTTGTATTATTATTGTGGAGTGCCATGGTCAGGAGAATGTCACTTCTTTAATTAATTAGTTGATGCAGATGAAATGTCCACAATGAGAGTACCACTGGCAAACCCTCATAAAATAGGAATCACCTAATCAAAATAGTTTCCTTCTGCATTGACACTTTTCTGCCAATGGTTTACAAGGCTGTGGATCACATGACAATAAAACTCTAGAGTCTGTGAGGTAAAAAAGGTGGCAACTGTCAGGCACACATCTTGGTCGATTGGGAATGTCTTCTATGCCAGGAAATTGTCCAGATGCCTGAAGAGGTGATAATCCATGGGAGCAAGTCAGGGAAATTTGCAGTGTGTATTAGAGTTTCATATTCCATCTCGTGGATTTGTTGGACAGTCCTTTGAAAAACATCTGGACAGTGGCGGAGCGTGACTTTTCTGGAAGGGGAAGCGGTCAGAACAGCCCATCTTTAGTCACATTATTAATACATTACAATGCAGGGTTCTCACCAGGGTTCCAGAATCAGGGGTGAAAATGTCCCCCAGGCTTTTTTCTGGGGGTGATTTTTGAAAAATCAGGGGTGAATTTTAAACAATCGTAAACTTAGAGAAAAATACTACATTTATGGGGGAAAAAACAAACACAAAAATAATATAAATATTTTATACATATCTTCTAATTTTGTTATTAAATATTTCAGCAGCTTTGTGAAATGGAAAGCTTTCTAGTGTTACATTTGCTGCTGATATTCGAATCAAATTTTTTAAAGTTTATTCTTTCAGTCTGTTGTGAAATTTATCTTTTATTCGATTTTGTGTGTTAAAAGAACGCTCTACTGATGCAGAACTTATTGGCAAAACCAAAGCAATTTCATACAACAACACTGTGCTTGGATACACATCTTTATACCTGCTGGATACACATCTTTATACCTGCAGATGAAAAGTTCTGCAACATCTGCAAATTTAAAACTAGCATAGCTATTTTTTAGCAGAATAAATATATATGGATATTCTCTCAACAGGCATTTCAAATCTTCAAAATCTTTGAAGTGGTCTAACAACTTCAAAACGAATTTGCATGACACCGATGAGGATATTTACTTCCCATCCCAAAAGCGTTTGAGCGAATTGGCTCCTTTCACAACAATGAATAATAAAATAAAAATAGGGACCTTTACAATGTCGAAAACAAAAAATCACTTTAACACTGCATGAGCCGCTGCTTTTAGCCCAAAAATTAGGACAGGATAAAAAAATAAAATTATCAGTATCAATACAAGCATGAGCCAAATTTTAGAAAAGAGTTCTTCAGATGAGAAAAAACAGACCATTTATATATTGATAAATTAATGAATGGCATTAACTTACCTTTCGCAAATAACGCTGGTTTTGATGACGCCTTGCAAAATGAACAAAACATCAAAATTGTTTTATTTTCGTCGGTTTCAACTTCAAGCCAGTCGTACATTTTGCACCATTTCTCTTGAAAGTTAAGATTTTTGTTACGCTTTCCAACCATAGGTTGAAGAAGCGTATATTCTCCAACTTTGTCCATCCGTCCGTCTGTCTGTTGGCACGATAACTCTCGTAAAAGAGTTTGATTTCGATGAAATTTTAATATAAGGTAGGGGACCGCCTGGGGACGAACGCTATTGAAAATCGACGAAATGGGGTCAAAGGTCACAGCATGAGAGCGGGATCCATTCCGTTGCCTTTATGCGTCAGAACTTGTGTAAATATGGTTTGATGTCGATGAAATTTTAGTATACTGCATGGGACTACCTGGGAACGAACCCTATTGAAAATGGGTGAAGTGGGGTCAGAGGTCAAGACATAGGAGTGGAATGCATTCCATTGCTTTTATGCATCATAACGTGTGTACAAATGGTTCGATTTTGATGAAATTTTAATATGTGGTAGAGGACCACCTTGGAACGATCTTATGATGTCACAATCTCGCACTTGAGATGCTGGCGCGCGGTCACACCATCTGTCTCATTACGTCACGCATTGTGTGTGGATCCTATTAAAGTTTTATGATGTCACACTCTTGCGAGCAGATGGTCGCGATTCCCATCTGCCTCATTAGGTCACGCGTTGTGTGCGTATGTCCGTCTGCACGATAACTCGTGTAAAAATCGTTCGATTGCGATTAACTTTTAATATGTGGAAGGGGATCACCTGGGAGGAACCCTATTGAAAGTGAACGAAATGGGGCCAAAGGTTAGGACATAAGAGCGGGATCCATTCCACTGCTCTTATGCGTCATAACTAACGTAAAAAGCTTCGATTTCGATTAAATTATAGTATGTGGTAAGGGACCACCTGGGGACAAGCCCTATTGAAAATGGGCAAAATGGGGTCAAAGGTCAGGACATAGGAGCGGAATCACTTTCATCGCCATTATGCGTCATAACTTACGTAAAAATTCTTCGAGTTGGATGAAATGTTAGCATGTTGTAGGGGCCTGCCTGGGGACGAATCCTATTGAAAACGGGCGAAATGGGGTCAAAGGTTAGGACACAGGAGCGGAATCTATTGCATAGCCCTTATGCATCATAACTTACGTAAAAATGCTTCCATTTTGACAAAACGTTATCATGTTATTTCGGAGGTATACTGAACCGGTTATGTTAAATATAATTGAAATCAGATCAAACGTCAGGGCACAGGACCGATATTTATTCCACAGACATTATCCTCATAACTTGGGTAATGATTTCTGGTATGTTGGAAAGTGTATTATAATCAATGCATTGCATGATTTTTCTAACTTGTTTAATTTAGTTGGAGGTAGAGCAGGAACAGCCTCACTACATTTCTCAGACAATATTTCACTGTTTAAAATTGTAGCACTCGATGCCAAACTTGCAGAATCGTCAGTAGAACGCTTCCTCTTTCTAATGAGGAACTTTTCCATTGTGTTATAGTAAGAACAAATATCAGAGCTGCCAACTTTTCAAAATCAAAATATTTCACTGTTTAAAATCGTAGCACTCCATGCCGAACTTGCAGAATCGTCAGTAGAACGCTTCCTCTTTCTAATGAGGAACTTTTCCATTGTGTTATAGTAAGAACAAATATCAGAGCTGCCAACTTTTCAAAATAAAAATATTTCACTGTTTAAAATCGTAGCATTCAATGCCGAACTTGCAGAATCGTCAGTAGAACGCTTCCTCTTTCTAATGAGGAACTTTTCCATTGTGTTAGAACAAATATCAACAAATATCAGAGCTGCCAACTTTTCAGAATCAAAATATTTCACTGTTTAAAATCGTAGCATTCAATGCCGAACTTGCAGAATCGTCAGTAGAACGCTTCCTCTTTCTAATGAGGAACTTTTCCATTGTGTTATAGTAAGAACAAATATCAGAGCTGCCAACTTTTCAAAATAAAAATATTTCACTGTTTAAAATCGTAGCATTCAATGCCGAACTTGCAGAATCGTCAGTAGAACGCTTCCTCTTTCTAATGAGGAACTTTTCCATTGTGTTATAGTAAGAACAAATATCAGAGCTGCCAACTTTTCAAAATAAAAATATTTCACTGTTTAAAATCGTAGCACTCGATGCCGAACTTGCAGAATCGTCAGTAGAACGCTTCCTCTTTCTAATGAGGAACTTTTCCATTGTGTTATAGTAAGAACAAATATCAGAGCTGCCAACTTTTCAGAATCAAAATATTTCACTGTTTAAAATCGTAGCATTCAATCCCGAACTTGCAGAATCGTCAGTAGAACGCTTCCTCTTTCTAATGAGGAACTTTTCCATTGTGTTATAGTAAGAACAAATATCAGAGCTGCCAACTTTTCAAAATAAAAATATTTCACTGTTTAAAATCGTAGCACTCCATGCCGAACTTGCAGAATCGTCAGTAGAACGCTTCCTCTTTCTAATGAGGAACTTTTCCATTGTGTTATAGTAAGAACAAATATCAGAGCTGCCAACTTTTCAGAATCAAAATATTTCACTGTTTAAAATCGTAGCATTCAATGCCGAACTTGCAGAATCGTCAGTAGAACGCTTCCTCTTTCTAATGAGGAACTTTTCCATTGTGTTATAGTAAGAACAAATATCAGAGCTGCCAACTTTTCAAAATCAAAATATTTCACTGTTTAAAATCGTAGCACTCCATGCCGAACTTGCAGAATCGTCAGTAGAACGCTTCCTCTTTCTAATGAGGAACTTTTCCATTGTGTTATAGTAAGAACAAATATCAGAGCTGCCAACTTTTCAAAATAAAAATATTTCACTGTTTAAAGTCGTAGCACTCCATGCCGAACTTGCAGAATCGTCAGTAGAACGCTTCCTCTTTCTAATGAGGAACTTTTCCATTGTGTTATAGTAAGAACAAATATCAGAGCTGCCAACTTTTCAAAATAAAAATATTTCACTGTTTAAAATCGTAGCACTCGATGCCGAACTTGCAGAATCGTCAGTAGAACGCTTCCTCTTTCTAATGAGGAACTTTTCCATTGTGTTATAGTAAGAACAAATATCAGAGCTGCCAACTTTTCAGAATCAAAATATTTCACTGTTTAAAATCGTAGCATTCAATCCCGAACTTGCAGAATCGTCAGTAGAACGCTTCCTCTTTCTAATGAGGAACTTTTCCATTGTGTTATAGTAAGAACAAATATCAGAGCTGCCAACTTTTCAAAATAAAAATATTTCACTGTTTAAAATCGTAGCATTCAATGCCGAACTTGCAGAATCGTCAGTAGAACGCTTCCTCTTTCTAATGAGGAACTTTTCCATTGTGTTATAGTAAGAACAAATATCAGAGCTGCCAACTTTTCAGAATCAAAATATTTCACTGTTTAAAGTCGTAGCACTCCATGCCGAACTTGCAGAATCGTCAGTAGAACGCTTCCTCTTTCTAATGAGGAACTTTTCCATTGTGTTATAGTAAGAACAAATATCAGAGCTGCCAACTTTTCAAAATAAAAATATTTCACTGTTTAAAATCGTAGCACTCGATGCCGAACTTGCAGAATCGTCAGTAGAACGCTTCCTCTTTCTAATGAGGAACTTTTCCATTGTGTTATAGTAAGAACAAATATCAGAGCTGCCAACTTTTCAAAATAAAAATATTTCACTGTTTAAAATCGTAGCACTCGATGCCGAACTTGCAGAATCGTCAGTAGAACGCTTCCTCTTTCTAATGAGGAACTTTTCCATTGTGTTATAGTAAGAACAAATATCAGAGCTGCCAACTTTTCAAAATAAAAATATTTCACTGTTTAAAATCGTAGCATTCAATGCCGAACTTGCAGAATCGTCAGTAGAACGCTTCCTCTTTCTAATGAGGAACTTTTCCATTGTGTTATAGTAAGAACAAATATCAGAGCTGCCAACTTTTCAGAATCAAAATATTTCACTGTTTAAAGTCGTAGCACTCCATGCCGAACTTGCAGAATCGTCAGTAGAACGCTTCCTCTTTCTAATGAGGAACTTTTCCATTGTGTTATAGTAAGAACAAATATCAGAGCTGCCAACTTTTCAAAATAAAAATATTTCACTGTTTAAATTCGTAGCACTCGATGCCGAACTTGCAGAATCGTCAGTAGAACGCTTCCTCTTTCTAATGAGGAACTTTTCCATTGTGTTATAGTAAGAACAAATATCAGAGCTGCCAACTTTTCAAAATAAAAATATTTCACTGTTTAAAATCGTAGCACTCGATGCCGAACTTGCAGAATCGTCAGTAGAACGCTTCCTCTTTCTAATGAGGAACTTTTCCATTGTGTTATAGTAAGAACAAATATCAGAGCTGCCAACTTTTCAGAATCAAAATATTTCACTGTTTAAAATCGTAGCATTCAATCCCGAACTTGCAGAATCGTCAGTAGAACGCTTCCTCTTTCTAATGAGGAACTTTTCCATTGTGTTATAGTAAGAACAAATATCAGAGCTGCCAACTTTTCAAAATAAAAATATTTCACTGTTTAAAATCGTAGCACTCCATGCCGAACTTGCAGAATCGTCAGTAGAACGCTTCCTCTTTCTAATGAGGAACTTTTCCATTGTGTTATAGTAAGAACAAATATCAGAGCTGCCAACTTTTCAGAATCAAAATATTTCACTGTTTAAAATCGTAGCATTCAATGCCGAACTTGCAGAATCGTCAGTAGAACGCTTCCTCTTTCTAATGAGGAACTTTTCCATTGTGTTATAGTAAGAACAAATATCAGAGCTGCCAACTTTTCAAAATCAAAATATTTCACTGTTTAAAATCGTAGCACTCCATGCCGAACTTGCAGAATCGTCAGTAGAACGCTTCCTCTTTCTAATGAGGAACTTTTCCATTGTGTTATAGTAAGAACAAATATCAGAGCTGCCAACTTTTCAAAATAAAAATATTTCACTGTTTAAAGTCGTAGCACTCCATGCCGAACTTGCAGAATCGTCAGTAGAACGCTTCCTCTTTCTAATGAGGAACTTTTCCATTGTGTTATAGTAAGAACAAATATCAGAGCTGCCAACTTTTCAAAATAAAAATATTTCACTGTTTAAAATCGTAGCACTCGATGCCGAACTTGCAGAATCGTCAGTAGAACGCTTCCTCTTTCTAATGAGGAACTTTTCCATTGTGTTATAGTAAGAACAAATATCAGAGCTGCCAACTTTTCAGAATCAAAATATTTCACTGTTTAAAATCGTAGCATTCAATCCCGAACTTGCAGAATCGTCAGTAGAACGCTTCCTCTTTCTAATGAGGAACTTTTCCATTGTGTTATAGTAAGAACAAATATCAGAGCTGCCAACTTTTCAAAATAAAAATATTTCACTGTTTAAAATCGTAGCATTCAATGCCGAACTTGCAGAATCGTCAGTAGAACGCTTCCTCTTTCTAATGAGGAACTTTTCCATTGTGTTATAGTAAGAACAAATATCAGAGCTGCCAACTTTTCAGAATCAAAATATTTCACTGTTTAAAGTCGTAGCACTCCATGCCGAACTTGCAGAATCGTCAGTAGAACGCTTCCTCTTTCTGATGAGGAACTTTTCCATTGTGTTATAGTAAGAACAAATATCAGAGCTGCCAACTTTTCAAAATAAAAATATTTCACTGTTTAAAATCGTAGCACTCGATGCCGAACTTGCAGAATCGTCAGTAGAACGCTTCCTCTTTCTAATGAGGAACTTTTCCATTGTGTTATAGTAAGAACAAATATCAGAGCTGCCAACTTTTCAAAATAAAAATATTTCACTGTTTAAAATCGTAGCACTCGATGCCGAACTTGCAGAATCGTCAGTAGAACGCTTCCTCTTTCTAATGAGGAACTTTTCCATTGTGTTATAGTAAGAACAAATATCAGAGCTGCCAACTTTTCAAAATAAAAATATTTCACTGTTTAAAATCGTAGCATTCAATGCCGAACTTGCAGAATCGTCAGTAGAACGCTTCCTCTTTCTAATGAGGAACTTTTCCATTGTGTTATAGTAAGAACAAATATCAGAGCTGCCAACTTTTCAGAATCAAAATATTTCACTGTTTAAAGTCGTAGCACTCCATGCCGAACTTGCAGAATCGTCAGTAGAACGCTTCCTCTTTCTAATGAGGAACTTTTCCATTGTGTTATAGTAAGAACAAATATCAGAGCTGCCAACTTTTCAAAATAAAAATATTTCACTGTTTAAATTCGTAGCACTCGATGCCGAACTTGCAGAATCGTCAGTAGAACGCTTCCTCTTTCTAATGAGGAACTTTTCCATTGTGTTATAGTAAGAACAAATATCAGAGCTGCCAACTTTTCAAAATAAAAATATTTCACTGTTTAAAATCGTAGCACTCGATGCCGAACTTGCAGAATCGTCAGTAGAACGCTTCCTCTTTCTAATGAGGAACTTTTCCATTGTGTTATAGTAAGAACAAATATCAGAGCTGCCAACTTTTCAGAATCAAAATATTTCACTGTTTAAAATCGTAGCATTCAATCCCGAACTTGCAGAATCGTCAGTAGAACGCTTCCTCTTTCTAATGAGGAACTTTTCCATTGTGTTATAGTAAGAACAAATATCAGAGCTGCCAACTTTTCAAAATAAAAATATTTCACTGTTTAAAATCGTAGCATTCAATGCCGAACTTGCAGAATCGTCAGTAGAACGCTTCCTCTTTCTAATGAGGAACTTTTCCATTGTGTTATAGTAAGAACAAATATCAGAGCTGCCAACTTTTCAGAATCAAAATATTTCACTGTTTAAAGTCGTAGCACTCCATGCCGAACTTGCAGAATCGTCAGTAGAACGCTTCCTCTTTCTAATGAGGAACTTTTCCATTGTGTTATAGTAAGAACAAATATCAGAGCTGCCAACTTTTCAAAATAAAAATATTTCACTGTTTAAAATCGTAGCACTCGATGCCGAACTTGCAGAATCGTCAGTAGAACGCTTCCTCTTTCTAATGAGGAACTTTTCCATTGTGTTATAGTAAGAACAAATATCAGAGCTGCCAACTTTTCAAAATAAAAATATTTCACTGTTTAAAATCGTAGCACTCGATGCCGAACTTGCAGAATCGTCAGTAGAACGCTTCCTCTTTCTAATGAGGAACTTTTCCATTGTGTTATAGTAAGAACAAATATCAGAGCTGCCAACTTTTCAGAATCAAAATATTTCACTGTTTAAAATCGTAGCATTCAATCCCGAACTTGCAGAATCGTCAGTAGAACGCTTCCTCTTTCTAATGAGGAACTTTTCCATTGTGTTATAGTAAGAACAAATATCAGAGCTGCCAACTTTTCAAAATAAAAATATTTCACTGTTTAAAATCGTAGCATTCAATGCCGAACTTGCAGAATCGTCAGTAGAACGCTTCCTCTTTCTAATGAGGAACTTTTCCATTGTGTTATAGTAAGAACAAATATCAGAGCTGCCAACTTTTCAGAATCAAAATATTTCACTGTTTAAAGTCGTAGCACTCCATGCCGAACTTGCAGAATCGTCAGTAGAACGCTTTCTCTTTCTAATGAGGAACTTTTCCATTGTGTTATAGTAAGAACAAATATCAGAGCTGCCAACTTTTCAAAATAAAAATATTTCACTGTTTAAAATCGTAGCACTCGATGCCGAACTTGCAGAATCGTCAGTAGAACGCTTCCTCTTTCTAATGAGGAACTTTTCCATTGTGTTATAGTAAGAACAAATATCAGAGCTGCCAACTTTTCAAAATAAAAATATTTCACTGTTTAAAATCGTAGCACTCGATGCCGAACTTGCAGAATCGTCAGTAGAACGCTTCCTCTTTCTAATGAGGAACTTTTCCATTGTGTTATAGTAAGAACAAATATCAGAGCTGCCAACTTTTCAAAATAAAAATATTTCACTGTTTAAAATCGTAGCATTCAATCCCGAACTTGCAGAATCGTCAGTAGAACGCTTCCTCTTTCTAATGAGGAACTTTTCCATTGTGTTATAGTAAGAACAAATATCAGAGCTGCCAACTTTTCAGAATCAAAATATTTCACTGTTTAAAGTCGTAGCACTCCATGCCGAACTTGCAGAATCGTCAGTAGAACGCTTCCTCTTTCTAATGAGGAACTTTTCCATTGTGTTATAGTAAGAACAAATATCAGAGCTGCCAACTTTTCAAAATAAAAATATTTCACTGTTTAAAATCGTAGCACTCGATGCCGAACTTGCAGAATCGTCAGTAGAACGCTTCCTCTTTCTAATGAGGAACTTTTCCATTGTGTTATAGTAAGAACAAATATCAGAGCTGCCAACTTTTCAGAATCAAAATATTTCACTGTTTAAAATCGTAGCATTCAATCCCGAACTTGCAGAATCGTCAGTAGAACGCTTCCTCTTTCTAATGAGGAACTTTTCCATTGTGTTATAGTAAGAACAAATATCAGAGCTGCCAACTTTTCAGAATCAAAATATTTCACTGTTTAAAATCGTAGCATTCAATCCCGAACTTGCAGAATCGTCAGTAGAACGCTTCCTCTTTCTAATGAGGAACTTTTCCATTGTGTTATAGTAAGAACAAATATCAGAGCTGCCAACTTTTCAAAATAAAAATATTTCACTGTTTAAAATCGTAGCATTCAATGCCGAACTTGCAGAATCGTCAGTAGAACGCTTCCTCTTTCTAATGAGGAACTTTTCCATTGTGTTATAGTAAGAACAAATATCAGAGCTGCCAACTTTTCAGAATCAAAATATTTCACTGTTTAAAGTCGTAGCACTCCATGCCGAACTTGCAGAATCGTCAGTAGAACGCTTCCTCTTTCTAATGAGGAACTTTTCCATTGTGTTATAGTAAGAACAAATATCAGAGCTGCCAACTTTTCAAAATAAAAATATTTCACTGTTTAAAATCGTAGCACTCGATGCCGAACTTGCAGAATCGTCAGTAGAACGCTTCCTCTTTCTAATGAGGAACTTTTCCATTGTGTTATAGTAAGAACAAATATCAGAGCTGCCAACTTTTCAAAATAAAAATATTTCACTGTTTAAAATCGTAGCACTCGATGCCGAACTTGCAGAATCGTCAGTAGAACGCTTCCTCTTTCTAATGAGGAACTTTTCCATTGTGTTATAGTAAGAACAAATATCAGAGCTGCCAACTTTTCAGAATCAAAATATTTCACTGTTTAAAATCGTAGCATTCAATCCCGAACTTGCAGAATCGTCAGTAGAACGCTTCCTCTTTCTAATGAGGAACTTTTCCATTGTGTTATAGTAAGAACAAATATCAGAGCTGCCAACTTTTCAAAATAAAAATATTTCACTGTTTAAAATCGTAGCATTCAATGCCGAACTTGCAGAATCGTCAGTAGAACGCTTCCTCTTTCTAATGAGGAACTTTTCCATTGTGTTATAGTAAGAACAAATATCAGAGCTGCCAACTTTTCAGAATCAAAATATTTCACTGTTTAAAGTCGTAGCACTCCGATGCCGAACTTGCAGAATCGTCAGTAGAACGCTTTCTCTTTCTAATGAGGAACTTTTCCATTGTGTTATAGTAAGAACAAATATCAGAGCTGCCAACTTTTCAAAATAAAAATATTTCACTGTTTAAAATCGTAGCACTCGATGCCGAACTTGCAGAATCGTCAGTAGAACGCTTCCTCTTTCTAATGAGGAACTTTTCCATTGTGTTATAGTAAGAACAAATATCAGAGCTGCCAACTTTTCAAAATAAAAATATTTCACTGTTTAAAATCGTAGCATTCAATCCCGAACTTGCAGAATCGTCAGTAGAACGCTTCCTCTTTCTAATGAGGAACTTTTCCATTGTGTTATAGTAAGAACAAATATCAGAGCTGCCAACTTTTCAGAATCAAAATATTTCACTGTTTAAAGTCGTAGCACTCCATGCCGAACTTGCAGAATCGTCAGTAGAACGCTTCCTCTTTCTAATGAGGAACTTTTCCATTGTGTTATAGTAAGAACAAATATCAGAGCTGCCAACTTTTCAAAATAAAAATATTTCACTGTTTAAAATCGTAGCACTCGATGCCGAACTTGCAGAATCGTCAGTAGAACGCTTCCTCTTTCTAATGAGGAACTTTTCCATTGTGTTATAGTAAGAACAAATATCAGAGCTGCCAACTTTTCAGAATCAAAATATTTCACTGTTTAAAATCGTAGCATTCAATCCCGAACTTGCAGAATCGTCAGTAGAACGCTTCCTCTTTCTAATGAGGAACTTTTCCATTGTGTTATAGTAAGAACAAATATCAGAGCTGCCAACTTTTCAAAATAAAAATATTTCACTGTTTAAAATCGTAGCATTCAATGCCGAACTTGCAGAATCGTCAGTAGAACGCTTCCTCTTTCTAATGAGGAACTTTTCCATTGTGTTATAGTAAGAACAAATATCAGAGCTGCCAACTTTTCAGAATCAAAATATTTCACTGTTTAAAGTCGTAGCACTCCATGCCGAACTTGCAGAATCGTCAGTAGAACGCTTCCTCTTTCTAATGAGGAACTTTTCCATTGTGTTATAGTAAGAACAAATATCAGAGCTGCCAACTTTTCAAAATAAAAATATTTCACTGTTTAAAATCGTAGCACTCGATGCCGAACTTGCAGAATCGTCAGTAGAACGCTTCCTCTTTCTAATGAGGAACTTTTCCATTGTGTTATAGTAAGAACAAATATCAGAGCTGCCAACTTTTCAGAATCAAAATATTTCACTGTTTAAAATCGTAGCATTCAATCCCGAACTTGCAGAATCGTCAGTAGAACGCTTCCTCTTTCTAATGAGGAACTTTTCCATTGTGTTATAGTAAGAACAAATATCAGAGCTGCCAACTTTTCAAAATCAAAATATTTCACTGTTTAAAATCGTAGCACTCCATGCCGAACTTGCAGAATCGTCAGTAGAACGCTTCCTCTTTCTAATGAGGAACTTTTCCATTGTGTTATAGTAAGAACAAATATCAGAGCTGCTAACTTTTCAAAATAAAAATATTTCACTGTTTAAAGTCGTAGCACTCCATGCCGAACTTGCAGAATCGTCAGTAGAACGCTTCCTCTTTCTAATGAGGAACTTTTCCATTGTGTTATAGTAAGAACAAATATCAGAGCTGCCAACTTTTCAAAATAAAAATATTTCACTGTTTAAAATCGTAGCACTCGATGCCGAACTTGCAGAATCGTCAGTAGAACGCTTCCTCTTTCTAATGAGGAACTTTTCCATTGTGTTATAGTAAGAACAAATATCAGAGCTGCCAACTTTTCAGAATCAAAATATTTCACTGTTTAAAATCGTAGCATTCAATCCCGAACTTGCAGAATCGTCAGTAGAACGCTTCCTCTTTCTAATGAGGAACTTTTCCATTGTGTTATAGTAAGAACAAATATCAGAGCTGCCAACTTTTCAAAATAAAAATATTTCACTGTTTAAAATCGTAGCATTCAATGCCGAACTTGCAGAATCGTCAGTAGAACGCTTCCTCTTTCTAATGAGGAACTTTTCCATTGTGTTATAGTAAGAACAAATATCAGAGCTGCCAACTTTTCAGAATCAAAATATTTCACTGTTTAAAATCGTAGCATTCAATGCCGAACTTGCAGAATCGTCAGTAGAACGCTTCCTCTTTCTAATGAGGAACTTTTCCATTGTGTTATAGTAAGAACAAATATCAGAGCTGCCAACTTTTCAGAATCAAAATATTTCACTGTTTAAAATCGTAGCATTCAATGCCGAACTTGCAGAATCGTCAGTAGAACGCTTCCTCTTTCTAATGAGGAACTTTTCCATTGTGTTATAGTAAGAACAAATATCAGAGCTGCCAACTTTTCAAAATCAAAATATTTCACTGTTTAAAATCGTAGCACTCCATGCCGAACTTGCAGAATCGTCAGTAGAACGCTTCCTCTTTCTAATGAGGAACTTTTCCATTGTGTTATAGTAAGAACAAATATCAGAGCTGCTAACTTTTCAAAATAAAAATATTTCACTGTTTAAAGTCGTAGCACTCCATGCCGAACTTGCAGAATCGTCAGTAGAACGCTTCCTCTTTCTAATGAGGAACTTTTCCATTGTGTTATAGTAAGAACAAATATCAGAGCTGCCAACTTTTCAAAATAAAAATATTTCACTGTTTAAAATCGTAGCACTCGATGCCGAACTTGCAGAATCGTCAGTAGAACGCTTCCTCTTTCTAATGAGGAACTTTTCCATTGTGTTATAGTAAGAACAAATATCAGAGCTGCCAACTTTTCAAAATAAAAATATTTCACTGTTTAAAATCGTAGCACTCGATGCCGAACTTGCAGAATCGTCAGTAGAACGCTTCCTCTTTCTAATGAGGAACTTTTCCATTGTGTTATAGTAAGAACAAATATCAGAGCTGCCAACTTTTCAGAATCAAAATATTTCACTGTTTAAAGTCGTAGCACTCCATGCCGAACTTGCAGAATCGTCAGTAGAACGCTTCCTCTTTCTAATGAGGAACTTTTCCATTGTGTTATAGTAAGAACAAATATCAGAGCTGCCAACTTTTCAAAATAAAAATATTTCACTGTTTAAAATCGTAGCACTCGATGCCGAACTTGCAGAATCGTCAGTAGAACGCTTCCTCTTTCTAATGAGGAACTTTTCCATTGTGTTATAGTAAGAACAAATATCAGAGCTGCCAACTTTTCAGAATCAAAATATTTCACTGTTTAAAATCGTAGCATTCAATGCCGAACTTGCAGAATCGTCAGTAGAACGCTTCCTCTTTCTAATGAGGAACTTTTCCATTGTGTTATAGTAAGAACAAATATCAGAGCTGCCAACTTTTCAAAATCAAAATATTTCACTGTTTAAAATCGTAGCACTCCATGCCGAACTTGCAGAATCGTCAGTAGAACGCTTCCTCTTTCTAATGAGGAACTTTTCCATTGTGTTATAGTAAGAACAAATATCAGAGCTGCTAACTTTTCAAAATAAAAATATTTCACTGTTTAAAGTCGTAGCACTCCATGCCGAACTTGCAGAATCGTCAGTAGAACGCTTCCTCTTTCTAATGAGGAACTTTTCCATTGTGTTATAGTAAGAACAAATATCAGAGCTGCCAACTTTTCAAAATAAAAATATTTCACTGTTTAAAATCGTAGCACTCGATGCCGAACTTGCAGAATCGTCAGTAGAACGCTTCCTCTTTCTAATGAGGAACTTTTCCATTGTGTTATAGTAAGAACAAATATCAGAGCTGCCAACTTTTCAAAATAAAAATATTTCACTGTTTAAAATCGTAGCACTCGATGCCGAACTTGCAGAATCGTCAGTAGAACGCTTCCTCTTTCTAATGAGGAACTTTTCCATTGTGTTATAGTAAGAACAAATATCAGAGCTGCCAACTTTTCAGAATCAAAATATTTCACTGTTTAAAGTCGTAGCACTCCATGCCGAACTTGCAGAATCGTCAGTAGAACGCTTCCTCTTTCTAATGAGGAACTTTTCCATTGTGTTATAGTAAGAACAAATATCAGAGCTGCCAACTTTTCAAAATAAAAATATTTCACTGTTTAAAATCGTAGCACTCGATGCCGAACTTGCAGAATCGTCAGTAGAACGCTTCCTCTTTCTAATGAGGAACTTTTCCATTGTGTTATAGTAAGAACAAATATCAGAGCTGCCAACTTTTCAGAATCAAAATATTTCACTGTTTAAAATCGTAGCATTCAATCCCGAACTTGCAGAATCGTCAGTAGAATGCTTCCTCTTTCTAATGAGGAACTTTTCCATTGTGTTATAGTAAGAACAAATATCAGAGCTGCCAACTTTTCAAAATAAAAATATTTCACTGTTTAAAATCGTAGCATTCAATGCCGAACTTGCAGAATCGTCAGTAGAACGCTTCCTCTTTCTAATGAGGAACTTTTCCATTGTGTTATAGTAAGAACAAATATCAGAGCTGCCAACTTTTCAGAATCAAAATATTTCACTGTTTAAAGTCGTAGCACTCCATGCCGAACTTGCAGAATCGTCAGTAGAACGCTTCCTCTTTCTAATGAGGAACTTTTCCATTGTGTTATAGTAAGAACAAATATCAGAGCTGCCAACTTTTCAAAATAAAAATATTTCACTGTTTAAAATCGTAGCACTCGATGCCGAACTTGCAGAATCGTCAGTAGAACGCTTCCTCTTTCTAATGAGGAACTTTTCCATTGTGTTATAGTAAGAACAAATATCAGAGCTGCCAACTTTTCAGAATCAAAATATTTCACTGTTTAAAATCGTAGCATTCAATCCCGAACTTGCAGAATCGTCAGTAGAACGCTTCCTCTTTCTAATGAGGAACTTTTCCATTGTGTTATAGTAAGAACAAATATCAGAGCTGCCAACTTTTCAAAATCAAAATATTTCACTGTTTAAAATCGTAGCACTCCATGCCGAACTTGCAGAATCGTCAGTAGAACGCTTCCTCTTTCTAATGAGGAACTTTTCCATTGTGTTATAGTAAGAACAAATATCAGAGCTGCTAACTTTTCAAAATAAAAATATTTCACTGTTTAAAGTCGTAGCACTCCATGCCGAACTTGCAGAATCGTCAGTAGAACGCTTCCTTTTTCTAATGAGGAACTTTTCCATTGTGTTATAGTAAGAACAAATATCAGAGCTGCCAACTTTTCAAAATAAAAATATTTCACTGTTTAAAATCGTAGCACTCGATGCCGAACTTGCAGAATCGTCAGTAGAACGCTTCCTCTTTCTAATGAGGAACTTTTCCATTGTGTTATAGTAAGAACAAATATCAGAGCTGCCAACTTTTCAGAATCAAAATATTTCACTGTTTAAAATCGTAGCATTCAATCCCGAACTTGCAGAATCGTCAGTAGAACGCTTCCTCTTTCTAATGAGGAACTTTTCCATTGTGTTATAGTAAGAACAAATATCAGAGCTGCCAACTTTTCAAAATAAAAATATTTCACTGTTTAAAATCGTAGCATTCAATGCCGAACTTGCAGAATCGTCAGTAGAACGCTTCCTCTTTCTAATGAGGAACTTTTCCATTGTGTTATAGTAAGAACAAATATCAGAGCTGCCAACTTTTCAGAATCAAAATATTTCACTGTTTAAAATCGTAGCATTCAATGCCGAACTTGCAGAATCGTCAGTAGAACGCTTCCTCTTTCTAATGAGGAACTTTTCCATTGTGTTATAGTAAGAACAAATATCAGAGCTGCCAACTTTTCAGAATCAAAATATTTCACTGTTTAAAATCGTAGCATTCAATGCCGAACTTGCAGAATCGTCAGTAGAACGCTTCCTCTTTCTAATGAGGAACTTTTCCATTGTGTTATAGTAAGAACAAATATCAGAGCTGCCAACTTTTCAAAATCAAAATATTTCACTGTTTAAAATCGTAGCACTCCATGCCGAACTTGCAGAATCGTCAGTAGAACGCTTCCTCTTTCTAATGAGGAACTTTTCCATTGTGTTATAGTAAGAACAAATATCAGAGCTGCTAACTTTTCAAAATAAAAATATTTCACTGTTTAAAGTCGTAGCACTCCATGCCGAACTTGCAGAATCGTCAGTAGAACGCTTCCTCTTTCTAATGAGGAACTTTTCCATTGTGTTATAGTAAGAACAAATATCAGAGCTGCCAACTTTTCAAAATAAAAATATTTCACTGTTTAAAATCGTAGCACTCGATGCCGAACTTGCAGAATCGTCAGTAGAACGCTTCCTCTTTCTAATGAGGAACTTTTCCATTGTGTTATAGTAAGAACAAATATCAGAGCTGCCAACTTTTCAAAATAAAAATATTTCACTGTTTAAAATCGTAGCACTCGATGCCGAACTTGCAGAATCGTCAGTAGAACGCTTCCTCTTTCTAATGAGGAACTTTTCCATTGTGTTATAGTAAGAACAAATATCAGAGCTGCCAACTTTTCAAAATAAAAATATTTCACTGTTTAAAATCGTAGCACTCGATGCCGAACTTGCAGAATCGTCAGTAGAACGCTTCCTCTTTCTAATGAGGAACTTTTCCATTGTGTTATAGTAAGAACAAATATCAGAGCTGCCAACTTTTCAGAATCAAAATATTTCACTGTTTAAAATCGTAGCATTCAATCCCGAACTTGCAGAATCGTCAGTAGAACGCTTCCTCTTTCTAATGAGGAACTTTTCCATTGTGTTATAGTAAGAACAAATATCAGAGCTGCCAACTTTTCAAAATAAAAATATTTCACTGTTTAAAATCGTAGCATTCAATGCCGAACTTGCAGAATCGTCAGTAGAACGCTTCCTCTTTCTAATGAGGAACTTTTCCATTGTGTTATAGTAAGAACAAATATCAGAGCTGCCAACTTTTCAGAATCAAAATATTTCACTGTTTAAAGTCGTAGCACTCCATGCCGAACTTGCAGAATCGTCAGTAGAACGCTTCCTCTTTCTAATGAGGAACTTTTCCATTGTGTTATAGTAAGAACAAATATCAGAGCTGCCAACTTTTCAAAATAAAAATATTTCACTGTTTAAAATCGTAGCACTCGATGCCGAACTTGCAGAATCGTCAGTAGAACGCTTCCTCTTTCTAATGAGGAACTTTTCCATTGTGTTATAGTAAGAACAAATATCAGAGCTGCCAACTTTTCAGAATCAAAATATTTCACTGTTTAAAGTCGTAGCACTCCATGCCGAACTTGCAGAATCGTCAGTAGAACGCTTCCTCTTTCTAATGAGGAACTTTTCCATTGTGTTATAGTAAGAACAAATATCAGAGCTGCCAACTTTTCAAAATAAAAATATTTCACTGTTTAAAATCGTAGCACTCGATGCCGAACTTGCAGAATCGTCAGTAGAACGCTTCCTCTTTCTAATGAGGAACTTTTCCATTGTGTTATAGTAAGAACAAATATCAGAGCTGCTAACTTTTCAAAATAAAAATATTTCACTGTTTAAAGTCGTAGCACTCCATGCCGAACTTGCAGAATCGTCAGTAGAACGCTTCCTCTTTCTAATGAGGAACTTTTCCATTGTGTTATAGTAAGAACAAATATCAGAGCTGCCAACTTTTCAAAATAAAAATATTTCACTGTTTAAAATCGTAGCACTCGATGCCGAACTTGCAGAATCGTCAGTAGAACGCTTCCTCTTTCTAATGAGGAACTTTTCCATTGTGTTATAGTAAGAACAAATATCAGAGCTGCCAACTTTTCAAAATAAAAATATTTCACTGTTTAAAATCGTAGCACTCGATGCCGAACTTGCAGAATCGTCAGTAGAACGCTTCCTCTTTCTAATGAGGAACTTTTCCATTGTGTTATAGTAAGAACAAATATCAGAGCTGCCAACTTTTCAAAATAAAAATATTTCACTGTTTAAAATCGTAGCACTCGATGCCGAACTTGCAGAATCGTCAGTAGAACGCTTCCTCTTTCTAATGAGGAACTTTTCCATTGTGTTATAGTAAGAACAAATATCAGAGCTGCCAACTTTTCAGAATCAAAATATTTCACTGTTTAAAATCGTAGCATTCAATCCCGAACTTGCAGAATCGTCAGTAGAACGCTTCCTCTTTCTAATGAGGAACTTTTCCATTGTGTTATAGTAAGAACAAATATCAGAGCTGCCAACTTTTCAAAATAAAAATATTTCACTGTTTAAAATCGTAGCATTCAATGCCGAACTTGCAGAATCGTCAGTAGAACGCTTCCTCTTTCTAATGAGGAACTTTTCCATTGTGTTATAGTAAGAACAAATATCAGAGCTGCCAACTTTTCAGAATCAAAATATTTCACTGTTTAAAGTCGTAGCACTCCATGCCGAACTTGCAGAATCGTCAGTAGAACGCTTCCTCTTTCTAATGAGGAACTTTTCCATTGTGTTATAGTAAGAACAAATATCAGAGCTGCCAACTTTTCAAAATAAAAATATTTCACTGTTTAAAATCGTAGCACTCGATGCCGAACTTGCAGAATCGTCAGTAGAACGCTTCCTCTTTCTAATGAGGAACTTTTCCATTGTGTTATAGTAAGAACAAATATCAGAGCTGCCAACTTTTCAGAATCAAAATATTTCACTGTTTAAAATCGTAGCATTCAATCCCGAACTTGCAGAATCGTCAGTAGAACGCTTCCTCTTTCTAATGAGGAACTTTTCCATTGTGTTATAGTAAGAACAAATATCAGAGCTGCCAACTTTTCAAAATCAAAATATTTCACTGTTTAAAATCGTAGCACTCCATGCCGAACTTGCAGAATCGTCAGTAGAACGCTTCCTCTTTCTAATGAGGAACTTTTCCATTGTGTTATAGTAAGAACAAATATCAGAGCTGCTAACTTTTCAAAATAAAAATATTTCACTGTTTAAAGTCGTAGCACTCCATGCCGAACTTGCAGAATCGTCAGTAGAACGCTTCCTCTTTCTAATGAGGAACTTTTCCATTGTGTTATAGTAAGAACAAATATCAGAGCTGCCAACTTTTCAAAATAAAAATATTTCACTGTTTAAAATCGTAGCACTCGATGCCGAACTTGCAGAATCGTCAGTAGAACGCTTCCTCTTTCTAATGAGGAACTTTTCCATTGTGTTATAGTAAGAACAAATATCAGAGCTGCCAACTTTTCAGAATCAAAATATTTCACTGTTTAAAATCGTAGCATTCAATCCCGAACTTGCAGAATCGTCAGTAGAACGCTTCCTCTTTCTAATGAGGAACTTTTCCATTGTGTTATAGTAAGAACAAATATCAGAGCTGCCAACTTTTCAAAATAAAAATATTTCACTGTTTAAAATCGTAGCATTCAATGCCGAACTTGCAGAATCGTCAGTAGAACGCTTCCTCTTTCTAATGAGGAACTTTTCCATTGTGTTATAGTAAGAACAAATATCAGAGCTGCCAACTTTTCAGAATCAAAATATTTCACTGTTTAAAGTCGTAGCACTCCATGCCGAACTTGCAGAATCGTCAGTAGAACGCTTCCTCTTTCTAATGAGGAACTTTTCCATTGTGTTATAGTAAGAACAAATATCAGAGCTGCCAACTTTTCAAAATAAAAATATTTCACTGTTTAAAATCGTAGCACTCGATGCCGAACTTGCAGAATCGTCAGTAGAACGCTTCCTCTTTCTAATGAGGAACTTTTCCATTGTGTTATAGTAAGAACAAATATCAGAGCTGCCAACTTTTCAGAATCAAAATATTTCACTGTTTAAAATCGTAGCATTCAATCCCGAACTTGCAGAATCGTCAGTAGAACGCTTCCTCTTTCTAATGAGGAACTTTTCCATTGTGTTATAGTAAGAACAAATATCAGAGCTGCCAACTTTTCAAAATCAAAATATTTCACTGTTTAAAATCGTAGCATTCAATGCCGAACTTGCAGAATCGTCAGTAGAACGCTTCCTCTTTCTAATGAGGAACTTTTCCATTGTGTTATAGTAAGAACAAATATCAGAGCTGCCAACTTTTCAGAATCAAAATATTTCACTGTTTAAAGTCGTAGCACTCCATGCCGAACTTGCAGAATCGTCAGTAGAACGCTTCCTCTTTCTAATGAGGAACTTTTCCATTGTGTTATAGTAAGAACAAATATCAGAGCTGCCAACTTTTCAAAATAAAAATATTTCACTGTTTAAAATCGTAGCACTCGATGCCGAACTTGCAGAATCGTCAGTAGAACGCTTCCTCTTTCTAATGAGGAACTTTTCCATTGTGTTATAGTAAGAACAAATATCAGAGCTGCCAACTTTTCAGAATCAAAATATTTCACTGTTTAAAGTCGTAGCACTCCATGCCGAACTTGCAGAATCGTCAGTAGAACGCTTCCTCTTTCTAATGAGGAACTTTTCCATTGTGTTATAGTAAGAACAAATATCAGAGCTGCCAACTTTTCAAAATAAAAATATTTCACTGTTTAAAATCGTAGCACTCGATGCCGAACTTGCAGAATCGTCAGTAGAACGCTTCCTCTTTCTAATGAGGAACTTTTCCATTGTGTTATAGTAAGAACAAATATCAGAGCTGCTAACTTTTCAAAATAAAAATATTTCACTGTTTAAAGTCGTAGCACTCCATGCCGAACTTGCAGAATCGTCAGTAGAACGCTTCCTCTTTCTAATGAGGAACTTTTCCATTGTGTTATAGTAAGAACAAATATCAGAGCTGCCAACTTTTCAAAATAAAAATATTTCACTGTTTAAAATCGTAGCACTCGATGCCGAACTTGCAGAATCGTCAGTAGAACGCTTCCTCTTTCTAATGAGGAACTTTTCCATTGTGTTATAGTAAGAACAAATATCAGAGCTGCCAACTTTTCAAAATAAAAATATTTCACTGTTTAAAATCGTAGCACTCGATGCCGAACTTGCAGAATCGTCAGTAGAACGCTTCCTCTTTCTAATGAGGAACTTTTCCATTGTGTTATAGTAAGAACAAATATCAGAGCTGCCAACTTTTCAAAATAAAAATATTTCACTGTTTAAAATCGTAGCACTCGATGCCGAACTTGCAGAATCGTCAGTAGAACGCTTCCTCTTTCTAATGAGGAACTTTTCCATTGTGTTATAGTAAGAACAAATATCAGAGCTGCCAACTTTTCAGAATCAAAATATTTCACTGTTTAAAATCGTAGCATTCAATCCCGAACTTGCAGAATCGTCAGTAGAACGCTTCCTCTTTCTAATGAGGAACTTTTCCATTGTGTTATAGTAAGAACAAATATCAGAGCTGCCAACTTTTCAAAATAAAAATATTTCACTGTTTAAAATCGTAGCATTCAATGCCGAACTTGCAGAATCGTCAGTAGAACGCTTCCTCTTTCTAATGAGGAACTTTTCCATTGTGTTATAGTAAGAACAAATATCAGAGCTGCCAACTTTTCAGAATCAAAATATTTCACTGTTTAAAGTCGTAGCACTCCATGCCGAACTTGCAGAATCGTCAGTAGAACGCTTCCTCTTTCTAATGAGGAACTTTTCCATTGTGTTATAGTAAGAACAAATATCAGAGCTGCCAACTTTTCAAAATAAAAATATTTCACTGTTTAAAATCGTAGCACTCGATGCCGAACTTGCAGAATCGTCAGTAGAACGCTTCCTCTTTCTAATGAGGAACTTTTCCATTGTGTTATAGTAAGAACAAATATCAGAGCTGCCAACTTTTCAGAATCAAAATATTTCACTGTTTAAAATCGTAGCATTCAATCCCGAACTTGCAGAATCGTCAGTAGAACGCTTCCTCTTTCTAATGAGGAACTTTTCCATTGTGTTATAGTAAGAACAAATATCAGAGCTGCCAACTTTTCAAAATCAAAATATTTCACTGTTTAAAATCGTAGCACTCCATGCCGAACTTGCAGAATCGTCAGTAGAACGCTTCCTCTTTCTAATGAGGAACTTTTCCATTGTGTTATAGTAAGAACAAATATCAGAGCTGCTAACTTTTCAAAATAAAAATATTTCACTGTTTAAAGTCGTAGCACTCCATGCCGAACTTGCAGAATCGTCAGTAGAACGCTTCCTCTTTCTAATGAGGAACTTTTCCATTGTGTTATAGTAAGAACAAATATCAGAGCTGCCAACTTTTCAAAATAAAAATATTTCACTGTTTAAAATCGTAGCACTCGATGCCGAACTTGCAGAATCGTCAGTAGAACGCTTCCTCTTTCTAATGAGGAACTTTTCCATTGTGTTATAGTAAGAACAAATATCAGAGCTGCCAACTTTTCAGAATCAAAATATTTCACTGTTTAAAATCGTAGCATTCAATCCCGAACTTGCAGAATCGTCAGTAGAACGCTTCCTCTTTCTAATGAGGAACTTTTCCATTGTGTTATAGTAAGAACAAATATCAGAGCTGCCAACTTTTCAAAATAAAAATATTTCACTGTTTAAAATCGTAGCATTCAATGCCGAACTTGCAGAATCGTCAGTAGAACGCTTCCTCTTTCTAATGAGGAACTTTTCCATTGTGTTATAGTAAGAACAAATATCAGAGCTGCCAACTTTTCAGAATCAAAATATTTCACTGTTTAAAGTCGTAGCACTCCATGCCGAACTTGCAGAATCGTCAGTAGAACGCTTCCTCTTTCTAATGAGGAACTTTTCCATTGTGTTATAGTAAGAACAAATATCAGAGCTGCCAACTTTTCAAAATAAAAATATTTCACTGTTTAAAATCGTAGCACTCGATGCCGAACTTGCAGAATCGTCAGTAGAACGCTTCCTCTTTCTAATGAGGAACTTTTCCATTGTGTTATAGTAAGAACAAATATCAGAGCTGCCAACTTTTCAGAATCAAAATATTTCACTGTTTAAAATCGTAGCATTCAATCCCGAACTTGCAGAATCGTCAGTAGAACGCTTCCTCTTTCTAATGAGGAACTTTTCCATTGTGTTATAGTAAGAACAAATATCAGAGCTGCCAACTTTTCAAAATCAAAATATTTCACTGTTTAAAATCGTAGCACTCCATGCCGAACTTGCAGAATCGTCAGTAGAACGCTTCCTCTTTCTAATGAGGAACTTTTCCATTGTGTTATAGTAAGAACAAATATCAGAGCTGCTAACTTTTCAAAATAAAAATATTTCACTGTTTAAAGTCGTAGCACTCCATGCCGAACTTGCAGAATCGTCAGTAGAACGCTTCCTCTTTCTAATGAGGAACTTTTCCATTGTGTTATAGTAAGAACAAATATCAGAGCTGCCAACTTTTCAAAATAAAAATATTTCACTGTTTAAAATCGTAGCACTCGATGCCGAACTTGCAGAATCGTCAGTAGAACGCTTCCTCTTTCTAATGAGGAACTTTTCCATTGTGTTATAGTAAGAACAAATATCAGAGCTGCCAACTTTTCAGAATCAAAATATTTCACTGTTTAAAATCGTAGCATTCAATCCCGAACTTGCAGAATCGTCAGTAGAACGCTTCCTCTTTCTAATGAGGAACTTTTCCATTGTGTTATAGTAAGAACAAATATCAGAGCTGCCAACTTTTCAAAATAAAAATATTTCACTGTTTAAAATCGTAGCATTCAATGCCGAACTTGCAGAATCGTCAGTAGAACGCTTCCTCTTTCTAATGAGGAACTTTTCCATTGTGTTATAGTAAGAACAAATATCAGAGCTGCCAACTTTTCAGAATCAAAATATTTCACTGTTTAAAATCGTAGCATTCAATGCCGAACTTGCAGAATCGTCAGTAGAACGCTTCCTCTTTCTAATGAGGAACTTTTCCATTGTGTTATAGTAAGAACAAATATCAGAGCTGCCAACTTTTCAGAATCAAAATATTTCACTGTTTAAAATCGTAGCATTCAATGCCGAACTTGCAGAATCGTCAGTAGAACGCTTCCTCTTTCTAATGAGGAACTTTTCCATTGTGTTATAGTAAGAACAAATATCAGAGCTGCCAACTTTTCAAAATCAAAATATTTCACTGTTTAAAATCGTAGCACTCCATGCCGAACTTGCAGAATCGTCAGTAGAACGCTTCCTCTTTCTAATGAGGAACTTTTCCATTGTGTTATAGTAAGAACAAATATCAGAGCTGCTAACTTTTCAAAATAAAAATATTTCACTGTTTAAAGTCGTAGCACTCCATGCCGAACTTGCAGAATCGTCAGTAGAACGCTTCCTCTTTCTAATGAGGAACTTTTCCATTGTGTTATAGTAAGAACAAATATCAGAGCTGCCAACTTTTCAAAATAAAAATATTTCACTGTTTAAAATCATAGCACTCGATGCCGAACTTGCAGAATCGTCAGTAGAACGCTTCCTCTTTCTAATGAGGAACTTTTCCATTGTGTTATAGTAAGAACAAATATCAGAGCTGCCAACTTTTCAAAATAAAAATATTTCACTGTTTAAAATCGTAGCACTCGATGCCGAACTTGCAGAATCGTCAGTAGAACGCTTCCTCTTTCTAATGAGGAACTTTTCCATTGTGTTATAGTAAGAACAAATATCAGAGCTGCCAACTTTTCAGAATCAAAATATTTCACTGTTTAAAGTCGTAGCACTCCATGCCGAACTTGCAGAATCGTCAGTAGAACGCTTCCTCTTTCTAATGAGGAACTTTTCCATTGTGTTATAGTAAGAACAAATATCAGAGCTGCCAACTTTTCAAAATAAAAATATTTCACTGTTTAAAATCGTAGCACTCGATGCCGAACTTGCAGAATCGTCAGTAGAACGCTTCCTCTTTCTAATGAGGAACTTTTCCATTGTGTTATAGTAAGAACAAATATCAGAGCTGCCAACTTTTCAGAATCAAAATATTTCACTGTTTAAAATCGTAGCATTCAATGCCGAACTTGCAGAATCGTCAGTAGAACGCTTCCTCTTTCTAATGAGGAACTTTTCCATTGTGTTATAGTAAGAACAAATATCAGAGCTGCCAACTTTTCAAAATCAAAATATTTCACTGTTTAAAATCGTAGCACTCCATGCCGAACTTGCAGAATCGTCAGTAGAACGCTTCCTCTTTCTAATGAGGAACTTTTCCATTGTGTTATAGTAAGAACAAATATCAGAGCTGCTAACTTTTCAAAATAAAAATATTTCACTGTTTAAAGTCGTAGCACTCCATGCCGAACTTGCAGAATCGTCAGTAGAACGCTTCCTCTTTCTAATGAGGAACTTTTCCATTGTGTTATAGTAAGAACAAATATCAGAGCTGCCAACTTTTCAAAATAAAAATATTTCACTGTTTAAAATCGTAGCACTCGATGCCGAACTTGCAGAATCGTCAGTAGAACGCTTCCTCTTTCTAATGAGGAACTTTTCCATTGTGTTATAGTAAGAACAAATATCAGAGCTGCCAACTTTTCAGAATCAAAATATTTCACTGTTTAAAATCGTAGCATTCAATCCCGAACTTGCAGAATCGTCAGTAGAACGCTTCCTCTTTCTAATGAGGAACTTTTCCATTGTGTTATAGTAAGAACAAATATCAGAGCTGCCAACTTTTCAAAATAAAAATATTTCACTGTTTAAAATCGTAGCATTCAATGCCGAACTTGCAGAATCGTCAGTAGAACGCTTCCTCTTTCTAATGAGGAACTTTTCCATTGTGTTATAGTAAGAACAAATATCAGAGCTGCCAACTTTTCAGAATCAAAATATTTCACTGTTTAAAGTCGTAGCACTCCATGCCGAACTTGCAGAATCGTCAGTAGAACGCTTCCTCTTTCTAATGAGGAACTTTTCCATTGTGTTATAGTAAGAACAAATATCAGAGCTGCCAACTTTTCAAAATAAAAATATTTCACTGTTTAAAATCGTAGCACTCGATGCCGAACTTGCAGAATCGTCAGTAGAACGCTTCCTCTTTCTAATGAGGAACTTTTCCATTGTGTTATAGTAAGAACAAATATCAGAGCTGCCAACTTTTCAGAATCAAAATATTTCACTGTTTAAAATCGTAGCATTCAATCCCGAACTTGCAGAATCGTCAGTAGAACGCTTCCTCTTTCTAATGAGGAACTTTTCCATTGTGTTATAGTAAGAACAAATATCAGAGCTGCCAACTTTTCAAAAACAAAATATTTCACTGTTTAAAATCGTAGCACTCATGCCGAACTTGCAGAATCGTCGGTAGAACGCTTCCTCTTTCTAATGAGGAACTTTTCCATTGTGTTATAGTAAGAACAAATATCAGAGCTGCTAACTTTTCAAAATAAAAATATTTCACTGTTTAAAGTCGTAGCACTCCATGCCGAACTTGCAGAATCGTCAGTAGAACGCTTCCTCTTTCTAATGAGGAACTTTTCCATTGTGTTATAGTAAGAACAAATATCAGAGCTGCCAACTTTTCAAAATAAAAATATTTCACTGTTTAAAGTCGTAGCACTCCATGCCGAACTTGCAGAATCGTCAGTAGAACGCTTCCTCTTTCTAATGAGGAACTTTTCCATTGTGTTATAGTAAGAACAAATATCAGAGCTGCCAACTTTTCAGAATCAAAATATTTCACTGTTTAAAATCGTAGCATTCAATCCCGAACTTGCAGAATCGTCAGTAGAACGCTTCCTCTTTCTAATGAGGAACTTTTCCATTGTGTTATAGTAAGAACAAATATCAGAGCTGCCAACTTTTCAAAATAAAAATATTTCACAGTTTAAAATCGTAGCATTCAATGCCGAACTTGCAGAATCGTCAGTAGAACGCTTCCTCTTTCTAATGAGGAACTTTTCCATTGTGTTATAGTAAGAACAAATATCAGAGCTGCCAACTTTTCAGAATCAAAATATTTCACTGTTTAAAATCGTAGCATTCAATGCCGAACTTGCAGAATCGTCAGTAGAACGCTTCCTCTTTCTAATGAGGAACTTTTCCATTGTGTTATAGTAAGAACAAATATCAGAGCTGCCAACTTTTCAGAATCAAAATATTTCACTGTTTAAAATCGTAGCATTCAATGCCGAACTTGCAGAATCGTCAGTAGAACGCTTCCTCTTTCTAATGAGGAACTTTTCCATTGTGTTATAGTAAGAACAAATATCAGAGCTGCCAACTTTTCAAAATCAAAATATTTCACTGTTTAAAATCGTAGCACTCCATGCCGAACTTGCAGAATCGTCAGTAGAACGCTTCCTCTTTCTAATGAGGAACTTTTCCATTGTGTTATAGTAAGAACAAATATCAGAGCTGCTAACTTTTCAAAATAAAAATATTTCACTGTTTAAAGTCGTAGCACTCCATGCCGAACTTGCAGAATCGTCAGTAGAACGCTTCCTCTTTCTAATGAGGAACTTTTCCATTGTGTTATAGTAAGAACAAATATCAGAGCTGCCAACTTTTCAAAATAAAAATATTTCACTGTTTAAAATCGTAGCACTCGATGCCGAACTTGCAGAATCGTCAGTAGAACGCTTCCTCTTTCTAATGAGGAACTTTTCCATTGTGTTATAGTAAGAACAAATATCAGAGCTGCCAACTTTTCAAAATAAAAATATTTCACTGTTTAAAATCGTAGCACTCGATGCCGAACTTGCAGAATCGTCAGTAGAACGCTTCCTCTTTCTAATGAGGAACTTTTCCATTGTGTTATAGTAAGAACAAATATCAGAGCTGCCAACTTTTCAAAATAAAAATATTTCACTGTTTAAAATCGTAGCACTCGATGCCGAACTTGCAGAATCGTCAGTAGAACGCTTCCTCTTTCTAATGAGGAACTTTTCCATTGTGTTATAGTAAGAACAAATATCAGAGCTGCCAACTTTTCAAAATAAAAATATTTCACTGTTTAAAATCGTAGCATTCAATGCCGAACTTGCAGAATCGTCAGTAGAACGCTTCCTCTTTCTAATGAGGAACTTTTCCATTGTGTTATAGTAAGAACAAATATCAGAGCTGCCAACTTTTCAGAATCAAAATATTTCACTGTTTAAAATCGTAGCATTCAATGCCGAACTTGCAGAATCGTCAGTAGAACGCTTCCTCTTTCTAATGAGGAACTTTTCCATTGTGTTATAGTAAGAACAAATATCAGAGCTGCCAACTTTTCAGAATCAAAATATTTCACTGTTTAAAATCGTAGCATTCAATGCCGAACTTGCAGAATCGTCAGTAGAACGCTTCCTCTTTCTAATGAGGAACTTTTCCATTGTGTTATAGTAAGAACAAATATCAGAGCTGCCAACTTTTCAAAATCAAAATATTTCACTGTTTAAAATCGTAGCACTCCATGCCGAACTTGCAGAATCGTCAGTAGAACGCTTCCTCTTTCTAATGAGGAACTTTTCCATTGTGTTATAGTAAGAACAAATATCAGAGCTGCTAACTTTTCAAAATAAAAATATTTCACTGTTTAAAGTCGTAGCACTCCATGCCGAACTTGCAGAATCGTCAGTAGAACGCTTCCTCTTTCTAATGAGGAACTTTTCCATTGTGTTATAGTAAGAACAAATATCAGAGCTGCCAACTTTTCAAAATAAAAATATTTCACTGTTTAAAATCGTAGCACTCGATGCCGAACTTGCAGAATCGTCAGTAGAACGCTTCCTCTTTCTAATGAGGAACTTTTCCATTGTGTTATAGTAAGAACAAATATCAGAGCTGCCAACTTTTCAAAATAAAAATATTTCACTGTTTAAAATCGTAGCACTCGATGCCGAACTTGCAGAATCGTCAGTAGAACGCTTCCTCTTTCTAATGAGGAACTTTTCCATTGTGTTATAGTAAGAACAAATATCAGAGCTGCCAACTTTTCAAAATAAAAATATTTCACTGTTTAAAATCGTAGCACTCGATGCCGAACTTGCAGAATCGTCAGTAGAACGCTTCCTCTTTCTAATGAGGAACTTTTCCATTGTGTTATAGTAAGAACAAATATCAGAGCTGCCAACTTTTCAGAATCAAAATATTTCACTGTTTAAAATCGTAGCATTCAATCCCGAACTTGCAGAATCGTCAGTAGAACGCTTCCTCTTTCTAATGAGGAACTTTTCCATTGTGTTATAGTAAGAACAAATATCAGAGCTGCCAACTTTTCAAAATAAAAATATTTCACTGTTTAAAATCGTAGCATTCAATGCCGAACTTGCAGAATCGTCAGTAGAACGCTTCCTCTTTCTAATGAGGAACTTTTCCATTGTGTTATAGTAAGAACAAATATCAGAGCTGCCAACTTTTCAGAATCAAAATATTTCACTGTTTAAAGTCGTAGCACTCCATGCCGAACTTGCAGAATCGTCAGTAGAACGCTTCCTCTTTCTAATGAGGAACTTTTCCATTGTGTTATAGTAAGAACAAATATCAGAGCTGCCAACTTTTCAAAATAAAAATATTTCACTGTTTAAAATCGTAGCACTCGATGCCGAACTTGCAGAATCGTCAGTAGAACGCTTCCTCTTTCTAATGAGGAACTTTTCCATTGTGTTATAGTAAGAACAAATATCAGAGCTGCCAACTTTTCAGAATCAAAATATTTCACTGTTTAAAGTCGTAGCACTCCATGCCGAACTTGCAGAATCGTCAGTAGAACGCTTCCTCTTTCTAATGAGGAACTTTTCCATTGTGTTATAGTAAGAACAAATATCAGAGCTGCCAACTTTTCAAAATAAAAATATTTCACTGTTTAAAATCGTAGCACTCGATGCCGAACTTGCAGAATCGTCAGTAGAACGCTTCCTCTTTCTAATGAGGAACTTTTCCATTGTGTTATAGTAAGAACAAATATCAGAGCTGCTAACTTTTCAAAATAAAAATATTTCACTGTTTAAAGTCGTAGCACTCCATGCCGAACTTGCAGAATCGTCAGTAGAACGCTTCCTCTTTCTAATGAGGAACTTTTCCATTGTGTTATAGTAAGAACAAATATCAGAGCTGCCAACTTTTCAAAATAAAAATATTTCACTGTTTAAAATCGTAGCACTCGATGCCGAACTTGCAGAATCGTCAGTAGAACGATTCCTCTTTCTAATGAGGAACTTTTCCATTGTGTTATAGTAAGAACAAATATCAGAGCTGCCAACTTTTCAAAATAAAAATATTTCACTGTTTAAAATCGTAGCACTCGATGCCGAACTTGCAGAATCGTCAGTAGAACGCTTCCTCTTTCTAATGAGGAACTTTTCCATTGTGTTATAGTAAGAACAAATATCAGAGCTGCCAACTTTTCAAAATAAAAATATTTCACTGTTTGAAATCGTAGCACTCGATGCCGAACTTGCAGAATCGTCAGTAGAACGCTTCCTCTTTCTAATGAGGAACTTTTCCATTGTGTTATAGTAAGAACAAATATCAGAGCTGCCAACTTTTCAGAATCAAAATATTTCACTGTTTAAAATCGTAGCATTCAATCCCGAACTTGCAGAATCGTCAGTAGAACGCTTCCTCTTTCTAATGAGGAACTTTTCCATTGTGTTATAGTAAGAACAAATATCAGAGCTGCCAACTTTTCAAAATAAAAATATTTCACTGTTTAAAATCGTAGCATTCAATGCCGAACTTGCAGAATCGTCAGTAGAACGCTTCCTCTTTCTAATGAGGAACTTTTCCATTGTGTTATAGTAAGAACAAATATCAGAGCTGCCAACTTTTCAGAATCAAAATATTTCACTGTTTAAAGTCGTAGCACTCCATGCCGAACTTGCAGAATCGTCAGTAGAACGCTTCCTCTTTCTAATGAGGAACTTTTCCATTGTGTTATAGTAAGAACAAATATCAGAGCTGCCAACTTTTCAAAATAAAAATATTTCACTGTTTAAAATCGTAGCACTCGATGCCGAACTTGCAGAATCGTCAGTAGAACGCTTCCTCTTTCTAATGAGGAACTTTTCCATTGTGTTATAGTAAGAACAAATATCAGAGCTGCCAACTTTTCAGAATCAAAATATTTCACTGTTTAAAATCGTAGCATTCAATCCCGAACTTGCAGAATCGTCAGTAGAACGCTTCCTCTTTCTAATGAGGAACTTTTCCATTGTGTTATAGTAAGAACAAATATCAGAGCTGCCAACTTTTCAAAATCAAAATATTTCACTGTTTAAAATCGTAGCACTCCATGCCGAACTTGCAGAATCGTCAGTAGAACGCTTCCTCTTTCTAATGAGGAACTTTTCCATTGTGTTATAGTAAGAACAAATATCAGAGCTGCTAACTTTTCAAAATAAAAATATTTCACTGTTTAAAGTCGTAACACTCCATGCCGAACTTGCAGAATCGTCAGTAGAACGCTTCCTCTTTCTAATGAGGAACTTTTCCATTGTGTTATAGTAAGAACAAATATCAGAGCTGCCAACTTTTCAAAATAAAAATATTTCACTGTTTAAAATCGTAGCACTCGATGCCGAACTTGCAGAATCGTCAGTAGAACGCTTCCTCTTTCTAACGAGGAACTTTTCCATTGTGTTATAGTAAGAACAAATATCAGAGCTGCCAACTTTTCAGAATCAAAATATTTCACTGTTTAAAATCGTAGCATTCAATCCCGAACTTGCAGAATCGTCAGTAGAACGCTTCCTCTTTCTAATGAGGAACTTTTCCATTGTGTTATAGTAAGAACAAATATCAGAGCTGCCAACTTTTCAAAATAAAAATATTTCACTGTTTAAAATCGTAGCATTCAATGCCGAACTTGCAGAATCGTCAGTAGAACGCTTCCTCTTTCTAATGAGGAACTTTTCCATTGTGTTATAGTAAGAACAAATATCAGAGCTGCCAACTTTTCAGAATCAAAATATTTCACTGTTTAAAATCGTAGCATTCAATGCCGAACTTGCAGAATCGTCAGTAGAACGCTTCCTCTTTCTAATGAGGAACTTTTCCATTGTGTTATAGTAAGAACAAATATCAGAGCTGCCAACTTTTCAGAATCAAAATATTTCACTGTTTAAAATCGTAGCATTCAATGCCGAACTTGCAGAATCGTCAGTAGAACGCTTCCTCTTTCTAATGAGGAACTTTTCCATTGTGTTATAGTAAGAACAAATATCAGAGCTGCCAACTTTTCAAAATCAAAATATTTCACTGTTTAAAATCGTAGCACTCCATGCCGAACTTGCAGAATCGTCAGTAGAACGCTTCCTCTTTCTAATGAGGAACTTTTCCATTGTGTTATAGTAAGAACAAATATCAGAGCTGCTAACTTTTCAAAATAAAAATATTTCACTGTTTAAAGTCGTAGCACTCCATGCCGAACTTGCAGAATCGTCAGTAGAACGCTTCCTCTTTCTAATGAGGAACTTTTCCATTGTGTTATAGTAAGAACAAATATCAGAGCTGCCAACTTTTCAAAATAAAAATATTTCACTGTTTAAAATCGTAGCACTCGATGCCGAACTTGCAGAATCGTCAGTAGAACGCTTCCTCTTTCTAATGAGGAACTTTTCCATTGTGTTATAGTAAGAACAAATATCAGAGCTGCCAACTTTTCAAAATAAAAATATTTCACTGTTTAAAATCGTAGCACTCGATGCCGAACTTGCAGAATCGTCAGTAGAACGCTTCCTCTTTCTAATGAGGAACTTTTCCATTGTGTTATAGTAAGAACAAATATCAGAGCTGCCAACTTTTCAAAATAAAAATATTTCACTGTTTAAAATCGTAGCACTCGATGCCGAACTTGCAGAATCGTCAGTAGAACGCTTCCTCTTTCTAATGAGGAACTTTTCCATTGTGTTATAGTAAGAACAAATATCAGAGCTGCCAACTTTTCAAAATAAAAATATTTCACTGTTTAAAATCGTAGCACTCGATGCCGAACTTGCAGAATCGTCAGTAGAACGCTTCCTCTTTCTAATGAGGAACTTTTCCATTGTGTTATAGTAAGAACAAATATCAGAGCTGCCAACTTTTCAGAATCAAAATATTTCACTGTTTAAAATCGTAGCATTCAATGCCGAACTTGCAGAATCGTCAGTAGAACGCTTCCTCTTTCTAATGAGGAACTTTTCCATTGTGTTATAGTAAGAACAAATATCAGAGCTGCCAACTTTTCAAAATAAAAATATTTCACTGTTTAAAATCGTAGCACTCGATGCCGAACTTGCAGAATCGTCAGTAGAACGCTTCCTCTTTCTAATGAGGAACTTTTCCATTGTGTTATAGTAAGAACAAATATCAGAGCTGCCAACTTTTCAAAATAAAAATATTTCACTGTTTAAAATCGTAGCACTCGATGCCGAACTTGCAGAATCGTCAGTAGAACGCTTCCTCTTTCTAATGAGGAACTTTTCCATTGTGTTATAGTAAGAACAAATATCAGAGCTGCCAACTTTTCAAAATAAAAATATTTCACTGTTTAAAATCGTAGCACTCGATGCCGAACTTGCAGAATCGTCAGTAGAACGCTTCCTCTTTCTAATGAGGAACTTTTCCATTGTGTTATAGTAAGAACAAATATCAGAGCTGCCAACTTTTCAAAATAAAAATATTTCACTGTTTAAAATCGTAGCACTCGATGCCGAACTTGCAGAATCGTCAGTAGAACGCTTCCTCTTTCTAATGAGGAACTTTTCCATTGTGTTATAGTAAGAACAAATATCAGAGCTGCCAACTTTTCAAAATAAAAATATTTCACTGTTTAAAATCGTAGCACTCGATGCCGAACTTGCAGAATCGTCAGTAGAACGCTTCCTCTTTCTAATGAGGAACTTTTCCATTGTGTTATAGTAAGAACAAATATCAGAGCTGCCAACTTTTCAAAATAAAAATATTTCACTGTTTAAAATCGTAGCACTCGATGCCGAACTTGCAGAATCGTCAGTAGAACGCTTCCTCTTTCTAATGAGGAACTTTTCCATTGTGTTATAGTAAGAACAAATATCAGAGCTGCCAACTTTTCAAAATAAAAATATTTCACTGTTTAAAATCGTAGCATTCAATGCCGAACTTGCAGAATCCTCAGTAGAACGCTTCCTCTTTCTAATGAGGAACTTTTCCATTGTGTTATAGTAAGAACAAATATCAGAGCTGCCAACTTTTCAAAATCAAAATATTTCACTGTTTAAAATCGTAGCATTCAATGCCGAACTTGCAGAATCGTCAGTAGAACGCTTCCTCTTTCTAATGAGGAACTTTTCCATTGTGTTATAGTAAGAACAAATATCAGAGCTGCCAACTTTTCAAAATCAAAAACCGGGACATCAACACTCGTTCAGTGGCGCGTATTTACACTTTATAAATAATAAAATTATATATTATAGATTTCTCTATTTTTTTTATTACAGTTAATTATTTAATACAAATAAAGTAATATTTGCAAAAAAAAAAATTAGTATTTATGTATGAAATAAGATTAACAAACCTTGTTAATGAGTTTCATTTTTAGAGAGTGAGACCCTATTTTTTTCAGAGAGTCACCAATTTTTCTCCCCACAATAACAGGAGTCTTATCACATAAGGCAACACAGTTCATCCACGGAATACCAAGATACTGAAATTCTTCAGACACAAGTTTGGCAATATTTTCACCTGTTGAACTGGTTTCTAGGCATGGCAAAGAGAGCAGCATGCATCTCACTCGCTTGCAATGATTATCAAAGTATGTTACCACAATTGCCCCCCCCCCCAATATTTTTTTTTCCTAAATCAAGAAGATTGCTTGCAAAAATCAAGAATATTTGAGACAGTACCAGAACTGTTAATTTATGATTATCTATTATTAGGAGAGAGCGGTAATGTATAGGATGTGCTAGCAGTATGTTTGATGATACTTGTATTCAATTATTTTTCTGTATCAGTCACTCATAGATGAAGTTCAGAAATTGTGATGATTTAAGGTTTTGAATTTTCTTTTTAAATTGAATGATGCAATTTTAGAAATAACTTGATTTCATTTAAGCAATGACAAGACAGACTTTTTTTTTAATGCCCTTGGATGACAATTTTATCCATCATGAATGTACGATAGCGCTATTTTAGATAAAGGATGAATAGTGTAACTTTGAGAATATGAATACTTTTGAACACCATGCATAAATTCTTACAAATTTTCAGCTTCATCACTTTCATTTTCAGGAAAAAGAATTACGATTATGGGAAAAATCTTTGTCCCCCCCTCTTTGCCAAGCTGAAATGCAAACCTTATTTTGGGGGGTGGGGGAATATTTAAGAATACAGGATACACGTTCAGAACATCGTTGGGGGGATACAATTACGGGAGAAATATTTGCTACATCCAATTTTCTTTTCGTTTTCGGACAGTTTCCCTCCATTTTCAAGTTGAAATACAAATATTTATAAAATAAAAATGATATTTTAACAATACTGGGCAGAGGAAACATCGCATGAAAAATAAAATTACGATTATGAGAGAAATCTTCACTTCGTCTAACTTCTGTTTTCGAAAGTTTCCAGTGAAAAACATTCTCCTCCGCTACCAATTGCCCCGAAATTTCTGTTTAGTTATGCATCGATATCGAGGAAAACTCTAATTATGACGGAAAAGGAGAAATTTCTCGAAGCTGCTGCACGCTCATGCCTGGAGATTACAAGGAAATTTTTTGCGCCGTCGAATTTCCGTTTTTGGAAATTTTCCCTCCATTTTCCAACTGAAATACAAATATTTTTGGAATAAAGTGATGTATAACAACAATACTGGACAGAGGCAACATCGCAGGGAAAAGAAATTACGATTATGGAAATCTTTATTTTGTTTACTTCCGTTTTTGAAAGACGAAATACCGTTCCGATACGTATTTGTACGCGTTGGTAAAATTTCGATGTGTAAACACACTTTTTGATGCGTACTAGACGCGTAATTACGCATTTTGGTAAACTCTGCATGGCGCAGAATTAAAAAAAATTTGCACTTTGGCGCAATTAGTGCAGCTATTCCAACACTGAGGGAGAGCAAGTTTGGAAGGACTGGCGGGAGGGGGTGTGTGCGATCGCTTCCAGCTAGAAACATGAGATAACATAAGGTTCAATCGCTATGAGATCATAATAAAACAAAAGCAGGAGTTTACACTAAGCGACAATAACAACAATGTCAATTTCCATCAGTAAAAAAACATTCACGAGCCATCATTTTGGCGAAAATCCGGAAGAAACTATATTCCGACCATAAAACTACCCAAAACTCCATAAAACTTTCAAGAAATCCGGAATACTTGGCAGGTATGCGGACGTCATTGCACCGATATCGGCTTTTCCGACATATTATGTAATATCACCTTGCCATTCTTCGCCTGATATCGGCTTTGCCAATGCATCCAATATCCTCTGGCCGTTCTTCACCCCATATCCGTCCGATATTGGCTTTGCCGATGTATCCAATATCTGAATTTCAAAGGTGCTTACTTAGAAACGGGACCAATTAATAGTTTTCGCATTTGTGCAAAAAAACTATAAATATATTCGCAAAATGCAATCGCAGTTTAAACCGTGATTTTTAACAAAAAAGGACAGAAAATTCAGAACTTTTACGAAATACATTGAAATCCGCAATTCTTCCAACCTGTCCGTAATTCGGTAATCATGTGGTCGAAACCGTAATGGTTGGCACCCTTAGCAGCGCGTGGGCTTTCGTCTCGTTGCACTCTACGCGGATCATATCATATCATATGTATAGAGGATTTTAGGAAGGGAGTGTCTGATCCCAGGTCTTAAGCAACCCTTAGAAATAGGAAGCTAGGAGATTTGGGCTAGAGTGCCCAATAGGAGAGTGACACGGAAGCGAGGTAGAAAGGGGAGGAAGACGCCCTTATTTATTACCGGGGTCTGACGGCTTAACGGGCCCATCTGACAGATGGCGGATATTTAGTGGATCGAGCGTTCATACCTGCCTGAGATTGAACCTGAAGTCTTCTCCATGGCAGTCACGAACGTTGCCCACTAAGCAACCCGCAGTTCACTCTACGCGGATTATCCCGTAATCCGTTTATATATGACCGGAAGGGAAATCTGTGATGTCATGAAATCGGCACATGTGACTGAACAATAGCATTATACTGTGACATCGTGAAATCGGCACACGTGATCTGAAATGGCATTGCCTTCATAGATTTTCCATGCTAATAGCTCACGATTGAAATCTTTCTGCGCGCGCGCCCATTTCGTGCGTCACTTTATTTTTCTTGCGCAAATTCAAACTTCTTTGTGCGAAACGCGCGTCTGCGCACCCTATCGGGAACCCTGCAATGCATATGTAATAAAAAATTATATGCTTATACATGCATGCAAATATTAAATAAATGTACGCATATATATTTAAAGATTATGCACTTATAGACATTTAAAGATTATATATACTAAGACATATAATAAAAAAATAGTAGTGCAAAATTCTGTTGGTTACAAGATTTTAATTTATGTGGTAAACACATATTAAAACAATTTAGGAAAAGTATTCAGGGCTTCTTTACTTTACCTTATTTGTAGCAAAAAGGAATTCTGTTTTTTTTTTTTTTTTTTTTCAGCAGAAATATTAGTAACGTTATCATGGAATGAAGGTTCCTTGCTTAGGGGATCTAAAAATGCCATTTCAATACCTAAAAGTGCCAGGGAAGTCAATCTGTCTTGACTTTGTGTACTTCTTAAAAACATTTTGATTCATTTGGGTGCAGATATGGTCATTTTAGCAGATGCATTTGTAGAAGGAATAGCTAATATAGCTGACTAAGTCTGAATACCTCAAGGAATGACCACATCTTCAGCAATCAGATACTGGTACAATTCACTGACACTTTCTTTCCCTATAAAACCGCCTGTGAATAAATTGCGCTTAGTTCATTTTTCAGACAAATGAAATAGAAAAATGAAGGAAAAGTTTCTTTCAAACAATAAAAAAAGCGATCTCTGGAAATTTCATGATTGTGTTTTGTCAAGTAGACATAGAAACATTAACTTTGGCACTTCACTGAATCTTATGGAAATATTTAAACTAACAATGTTGATGATTTCTAAAAATAATCGACTGTATGAGGATTCCTGTCTTTGCCAGAAATTGAATCAATTTGATTTCTTTTTTGACGGGGGGTGGGGGGGGGCTGTCTGCAAGTGCGTTCGCTTTGTTCCGAACAGATTCAAAATCATTTTCAAATTTCTGTAAAGAAATAAAAAGATTTCAAAATCCTCAATTTTTATCATGCAAAAGTTAGCATCAGACTGCTTTGCTTGTAAGATTTGAAACAACTTGTCAGTGTGAGAAAGAACCATAGAAAAAAGTGTGAGAAAGAAATAGTCAAAGTCGCCTAACTGTGCTAGCAAACCTCTTGCAAAGCAGATGGAGCATTCTTATCTGTGATTGATACAAACAGGTTCACAATTTCTTGATAATGTTCAGCTAATTGACTGTTATAGTTTCATCTACTTGGAATGACACCTGGAAACGTTTTCCTAACTTCCGCATCTAGAGCTTGTGCTCTCGTGGATGACTTCGTGAAAAACCTGGAAAACTTTGAGAGTGTACTAGAGGAAACTTTGCATTCTTTCAGAAAACTGACAGACTGCGATAACACTAGGTTTAATTTATGCGCATAACAATGCACGAACAACGCTGCTTACAACTGTCTTTGATTTTTGCTTGTAATCCATTGTGTTCGCTTGCCATTACTGCCGCACCATCATACATTTAAGCTACTAATTTTGACTCACATTTGAAATCCTTCAATATCTTCACAGCATGCTGGAAAGGGTATCTGCCACTCGGTTGTTGCTGACATCTGTGAAATTGAAAATTCTTTCTTCGACTGACCCTACCTTAGTAACATATCGAAAACTGACGTAAGCTGAGATTTTACGCTGACATCAGATGTTTTGTCCGTAATTAGAGAAACGAAAGTTGACTGAGGTATTCCTTCTTTTATTCTTCTGATCATTAATTCAGCGACTGAAGGAATAATGATGAGCTTTCTAGGAGAGTTTTAAGTTCTAGGTCATACTTTGGTATCAAACTGACAAGTTCAATATAATTTTCATGATTCAGCAATGTTTCTACTTCATTGTGGCCACAGAAAGCCTGTCTTTCCAGAAAACAAGCTACATCTATAAGGTGACTAATTATCCGCCTGTTTTTCTTCACAGTTTCATTGTGCCTTTGAATGTCCAGTCTAAACTATTCACTAATGCCAGACTCAATTCTACTTTTTACAAATTGTGCCAAATCTTTGGCAGCTACTATGTGGCTAACACTGCTTTTGTGAATGTTTTTTAAGTCATCAAATCCTTTCGCATTCTATAAAGTTTTTTTTCTTTACTGAAAAGGAGACATGGCCAACAAAACAATTTATGTAATTGACTGCAACGGCACATCCACGAAAATGAATCATAAAGGCAGGTGTGGAAATGGTGAACAAAAGATTTAGTGCCTTTTACTTGAGAACACAAAGTGGGTAGTGATTTTGGTCTGCCAGTGTTTATAACTTTTAATTTATCACTAAAAGTTGGCGAATTAAACGGTTTCTTCATTAACTGCTCAATAACACAGTCACACGATTCTGTGTTATTCCCGTTAGATAGAAAATCACCTATTCAGCAAATGTTTATCGCTGTGAAAATGGCACCACAAGCGCATCACGTGCAGTCAAAGCACAAGGCTCTAGTTGGAAGCGATCTAAATGCAGAGTCTGAAAAGCCACGCACATGCGCCGTGGCTTTTCAGACTCTGCGTTTAAACCGGTTGGGAGCCAAGGCGGCGCATGCGCGTGACGCTCCTTTGGACAAGCATGGCCATGCTACGGTGGCAAGTTGAAAAGCCCTTGCAGGGCTGAGAGTCACTGCTGGAAGTGCAGTAGAAATCACTTCCAAGAAGAATGTAGCATGGCCATGCTTGTCCAAAAGGGACGTCACGCGCATGCGCCGCCTTGGATCCCTTGCTGGGCTGGGAGGCTAGAAGTGCAGTTGATATCGCTTCCATGGAGAATGTAGCATGGCCATGTTGTGTCAAAAATGAGAAGACTCAAGTATTTCCCTGGTTCACAATAGTCGGCATTAACGTAACCGGCGGCAAGTTGAAAATTCACTTAGTCGTGTAATCATGAAATTTGTTTCTATTGGGAAAAAACTGAAAATGAATGAATAAATGAATTTGAATTTTTAAGCATTTATTGTATTTTTTCACGATTTTGTGCAACATTTTGCCTCTATGATTTCAAAGGGAAGTGGCGCTTCCATCGCGTCTATGGACGCTTCGCCACTGCATGTGGACAAACGTTGTCATGCAGCAGGACTCCATACCTGTTGACCAAAACTGGCTGCTAGGTATGAAACTTTTTATGCATCTGCTGCATTTCAGTGCAATAGTAATCTGAATTGATGGTCTCACTCAGTTGAAGAAAACAGTGATGATCAAGCTGGCAGCGGACCGCCATACAAGAACCAGCACTTTATGTTCATGTTAGGGGTGGCTTTGGTGGCAATGAATGATCGATCTAGTATTTTGCTATGCAGTGGTTTTGTGTTATCCAACCAAATTGCCACCAAGATAGGTGGTTTTGTGTTATCCAACCACATTTCTGATCATTCTATTTCCACTTAAAGAACTTTCATTTAATCTTCCTTTCTTCTGAGTTCTTTTGGGGTTTTTTTCTCCACATTGAGAAACATGCCTTGACTAAAATCCAGAGGCCAGAAACATCTGTAAAGAACCAAAAGAACTCATAAGAAAGGAAGGTTAAATGAAAGTTCTTCAAGTGGGAATAGGAGGAAATAAATATATCTGGGTAAAGCCTTGAGTGTTTTAATTTCTGATCACTTGCAATTGTTATAGAGGACCCATTTTTCATCACAGATTACGTTCCGATGCACAAATCCCTCCCATCTGAGCCTGGCAAGGCTGGAAATGCACACTTCCAGACGATATGTTCTACTGGCTGCTATCAATTCATGTGGCACCCAGACTTCCAGTTTTGTCACCTTTCCCAGCGCTTCAAGGCACTGGACAGCCATTGAGTGATGCACATGGACTTTTGATGTGATCTCACAGATACTTTCTGTGGGTCAACTTGTACAATGTTCTTCAGCTCCTCATCTGTTACAGCTACTGGTGGACGACCACAAGGCACATTTTCAAGGGACGTGTTTCCTGCTGCCTCGTGTTTCTTTGAACTCCTGGAGTAAAATTATTGCCTGTCTCCATGATCCACTTTGACTGAAACCTGTACACTCACAATTGAACCTTGTCAAACCCCTCATTAATGTTTTGGGCCACCATATCGACAGAATATCAGAGTTTGAACTCATTTAGTAAAATTATTGCCTGTCTCCATGTTCCACTTTGACTGAATCCTGTACACTCACGATTGAACCTTGTCATGAAATGAGGCACACAACGCATACATTAGATTTATACCTACCTTGTGATGTATGCCATGTGACATTGCTGGAGCACACCATTCCATTGGAGTGAGCAAACATGTCCACTCACTGCAAGTGGACATTTCATCTGCACCAACCCAATACATTGTCAGGGTTCCCTTGCAATCTGGAAAACAGGAAAAACCTGGAATTCTCAGGGAATTCAAAAATTGTTCCAAAAATCAAGGAAAACTGCCTTTAAAAAAATCAGGGTTATTTTTTATCAGGGGATTTTTTATTTTGTCAGAAGACTTTGTTTTTCAGATTTCAGACTTTTGCTTGCAATTACTGCCTGCCAGGCGTGGATTGCGCCACCAGGATACCAGAAGAATTCCTGGTGGGCCACCGTATTCTGTGCAGGTAGGCCTTATGCTAACTCAGGATAAAAAAGAAATATATATATACAGTGGAACATCGGTTGTTGAATGACTCTCATCTCAAACAAGTCCGTTCCCAAACACATTTTCTGAACAAAAAATACACCAGTTTCTGAACAGAATCTCTGCTCCCGAACAGGCAAACTGGCAACCATGTGTGCTCCGTGGGCTAAGATGTACAGCAGGAGAGCATCAGTTACACTGCAGCGTCCGCTCAGTGTAGACTCCTGCTCAAATTCGCAGTGCCTTTTCTTGAATTTAAAAAAAAGAAAAAAATATTAAGTAAGCCACCATGGGGCCGAAGAAGAATGGTGATAGCAGCAAAAAGAAAAGAAAAGTTGTTAGAACCACGATAGAGGTGGGGGAAAAAAATATCCAAACATGAAAATGGTGTTCGTGTCTCGGATCTTGCTATGCAGTTCTGTATGGCAAAATCAACAATTTGTACTATACTCAAAAACAAAGAGGCGATCAAGGGAGCTGATGTTGCTTTTAAAAGGAGGGTCATTGCAAGTCAAATAACCCAGCATTTTCACGAGATGTCACCCACCCATCTCAGATTTTTGTGAAAATTAGCAACAAAGTATTGTACTGGTGAGATATGAAACCTGTTAAAATTTTAGGTCATTTGGTCCAGTAGATCTTGAGTAATGCCACTTTAAAAATTGTGTAGCTCTGCCTTTAAAGTTTTCGCTCTGAGTTTCGACAACTACACTGTAGGACAAAAATATTCATAACTTCACAACTAACTGTTGAATCCACATAATTTTTTTCTTAAATGATTTACATGTTCCATACATTTTACAACAACTTGTTTCTGCACATTTTTAGAATTAAAAGAACACTTTTTTTTTATTTAATGACAAAAGGATAATAGAAAAATGACGCCACATTTTTATTAAACAAAACATTTTTTTTTTTTCAAAATGAGCCCCCACATCAAACCTGCTAAAAATATTTTCATGTGTGTATTATAACGTAACCTTTCAGCAGGAGAAAAAAAAATACTTTGGGCAATTCACAATTTCGGCGAGGAAAAATAAAAATCCGAAATGCCGTGTTTTATGTACGGAACATTCTGACATGATATTACCCAAATTTTTAATTAAGTGGTTGCTTGACCATTTAATACTTTTATACACCTCCCCCCCCCCTAGTTAACCGTATTGGTGAGTAGCTCAAAGCAATTTTTATTTTATTTTTATGTGCCACCATCTTGGATATAGATTCATTTTTCTTTTTCTGCAGCAGGCCAAAATAGGGCCTCACAATGGTTTTGAAAAAAGGCAGTTGTTTCCCTCTTATTGTAGATTGAAAGTTTTGGTTTTCACTACCTAAAAGAGGACATTTTTCAGCTTACAGAAAATGTATAGAAATGATAGAAACTATTTTTTTAACCTTGCTTAAAATGGTGTTGAAATTTGCAATACTCACAAGCATAACCACGATTTTTGATGGACTGTTAAGGTGCCTGGGAGTTGAAACTCAGGTTGGGAATTTTTGTGCATTAACTATGGCTAGTAGTTTTCAGCTATGAAGAACTTAAGTCTGGGAGAGCACACACACACGCATGCATGCATGCACGACGTACATTCATTTCAGATCATTAGCAAATCAAATGATTTATTTTGGGTCTTCAGATTTTTTTCATAAGTACATAGTATATAAACTCAACAAGGAGAAATATTCTACTTTCATATTAAATGAGCAATGAGATAAAAGTAATTTAACCTGTTGAATGTAAAGTTGTAATAAGGTACAGGAATTTTCTTTAGTTAGTTTTTCATCCAGTTCACGTAAATACTTAAAAAAAAAAAGAAAAGAAACAACAACAACTTCCAACCTGAATTTTTTTGTATCAATAATGAAATGTTTGCGATAGTTACTAATGAATGCTGAGTCCCCCCCCCCCCAAATTCCTCTTTACAGGACTTCAAAATAAAGTTCTATCCTCACTTGCTATCTCTGTTTTTGCCTCCTACTAAAATTTCTAGTCATTGTGGATGTTTCTACTTCCTTCAGTTTAGAAAACAGGTTGTGCATTACAGGGTGCGCACGCGTGCTTGAAAACCTGGAAAGTCCTGGAAAATCATGATTACGTTTTCAAGGCCTGGAATATCCTGGAAAAACGGTATTTTTTTAATGCTGTCTTGAAAAGCCTTGAAATTTGAAATTAGTGCTTAAAAAAAATGCCCTTTTTAGGAAATCGTGTTACTGACTGTTACCCCTTAATTTTTTTTAAGTTCCTCTCCTCTGTTCTCAAAGAAACCGCCGGCTACAGTGGTGTTTTCGGATGTGCCCAAATCTTAATTTGGCTGGGGGGAGGGGGGAAGCACTACTTCCAGTGCAATAAAATTGGACGATTACTAGCAGGTCTGTTAGGGAAGGGGAGCTTGATGCATTCTCTAGCTCTGAGCTTGATGTCCGTCCGACAACTACTGAGAACAACAGAAGGGGAAAGAAGAGACATTTAGCATTTGCAAGGGGGTCGCGTGTTTACCAAGTCAGCTGGCATCCACCAGTGAAGAGTATGCCTGAACAACACATTCATCTGCTCCTTGTTTATTGCATTAAGACGCTTGCTTCCGGCCCACCCCTCAAGAGACTTCGGCTACTTATGATAAAAAATAAGAAAACTATCTTTGCGAATTTTTCACAAAAGTGGCTGAAATTTTTACATTTACTATAATTGGATTACAGAAGCTCACTCCCAAAATTCCATTTGAATCGGTTTAAAACTTAAAAAGTTAGCATTGGAAATTTTTATTATGTGTGCCTCTTTAGACAGTGAGCCTTGAGCAGAAAGTGTGTTACCATAGCAACGGTTGATTGACAGCTGGGAGCGCTGATCCGAAGCCCTTGGTTGGGAAGAAAGCAAACACCTGTTCATCACTTCCACGGCTCAAAAGGACTAAGAGATATTTTCAGAAATCCATTTACCTGGAATTTTGAAAATAACACAGTAAAATTTTTACAGTGGTTAAAATACATCACAATAAAGTTCTAGTGCAAATTTCGCCGAATTCCGTTTGAAACTTTAGCAGATGCAAAAAAAAAAAAAATCTTCCGTTGCAAAATCGGATTCAAAAAAGAAACGGCAATTATAAATTACGGGAAAAGCAAGCAAATTATTTTTTTTAGATGCCATGGTTTATTTAAACAGAGTGATCCTTAAATTTTGTTTCTGTGATGATATGGACTCTATTTTAATTACAAACATACATTTTTATTCAGATGTCTGAGTTACTGTTTTAATAAAAAAATCTATAATTAAAAAGTTTTCAATGGATTTAGGCGAAATTCAGCAGATTAACGTATTTTAGTAAATTGCAACGTTATAACGTAAATTTGGTCATTTTGTCGAAAATTGGGCAGCATTATTTTTTTTTTTACGTTTTCTCCTATAGTTAGGGTACAGTGCCTAGAAGAATAGGCACTGTAGTTAGGGTGAAGGAGGAAGGCACTTCAGTGAGCTGCAGGTGGTGATTTATGGCGATGTGCTAAATGAAAAGAAGCCGTTCCATCAGTACATTCCAGAGGCTGAGTGTGCGTGGACGCGTGCTCCTGCTGTTTGAACTTAATCGGAATGTTTTCGGGAGGTTGAGAAATATCCGTTTCAGCTTTACAGCTTTCAGGCTCCTTTTTTTTTTTTTTCTTGGTAATAAATAAAAACCATAGTTGCTGCATTCACCATTGATCCATATTCGCATTTCTTGAATATAAACAGCAGACAATCGGAAACATGGTGTTGGGTGGGTCTTGATGTTCTTCATTTGTATCTGCTGAATTTTGTTCTGTGGGAATACGGAATGAGTTATACTGTGAATACATACAAAACTACATATTTTTGAGCTGAAAAAATATGTCTACTTGTACACAGTAGCTAACGTGTGAACTCAGACGAAGACAATCGGACATATGGACGTCTGATTCCATAAAAAAATCAACCCATTTTATTATACACGACAGGTAAAAAAGAAAAAACATTACATGTTTTTAAACATTATAAAGGAAAGCGGATTTTTGAAACACCATGACTTGAAGATATTAATTTCTGAAAGTTTTTTTTTTTTTCGATTTTAATTTCTGAAATCTTTTTTTTTTTTTTTTTTTTTTTTTCCAATTACAATACACTGTAACATGATACCTGTGTGTTGTATCCCTTAGTTGTATGGCAGATTTTCAGTTGGCCGATATCCGCGATCGTAAGTGGTAGTTACATTGCTATTGTTGATGATGACAAGATAAATACTGGAGTAATGTAGAATGTTGCATAAAGTAAAAAAAATCGCCCCCTTCGAACTTTTATGCGGTTATCATAGCTGATCAACCATTTCATTCCATGAACATCAGCACATTTCAATCATTTGACCATTGGGGGTCTGACGGAATTCAGCAGTGCTTAAGCGCCTAGCGCAACGAGAACATGCTAATTACGGACAGTTCTATTCCCTTCCCCCTATCATCCCTAATAATTGAGAGCGCATACTGTAGTTTCAAATATTCTGTGTATGAGCTAGTTTTCACGCTGTTCGTTATGTTTTTATTTTAGAAATTACTAACCCTTTCGAACTGTAGGTTGCAGAAACGTTTATGCTTTGGTTTTTTCCATTTGTCCGTACGATAATTCACGTAAAAGGGGTTGGATTTTGGCAGAATTTTAGTATGCTGTTAGGTACAACCTAGGAACCTACCCTGTTGAAAATGGTCGAAATTAAATTCAAAGGCATAGATATAAGAGCAGTATTCATTCTCCAAGCTTGAAGCCCTACGTCCACTCTCCAGCTGGGTAAGTATGAAAGATTTGAGACTTGGAGGAGGGGACCCAGTACAAAGTTTTGCTTCCCTCAGGCACTAAGTGTTTGTTAACATTTCCTTTCCTCTGGTTTGGAGCCCAGCTGTAAGAGGTGATGCTTTGTAACAGTCTTTTAGCACAACACTCTGTCTACTGATTGGCGTACAGGTCATAAAACAGTAACTTCACTAAGTGTTGTTTCCTTGTTTTGAATGAAGACTAAATCAATGCCAAAGCATTTGCAACCCAGGCTGCCTAAAGGACAAAGCTGGGGGAGCAGGAAAGAACATAGCAGTAAGACCCCTTTTTCTTTAATTACTTAAAATCTGGCCTATAGTAATTGGTCACATGTGTAGCCCCTTACTCAGGGGAAATTCTCAATTTTTAGTTGTGTGGTTCCTGATCTTAGATATTTTTTTGGTTTTCATTTACTGTTTCAGTTGATTTACCCATTTTTTCACCCCCCCCCCATTAAATATGGGTAAGTGTACTTTTAGTGATCTTTGGCTAATAAATCCTAAATATGCTGGATGGATTAAAAAAGATGAAAGCAATTGCCATGTTGCAAAATGCATTTTTATCCATTAAAATAATAGATGTTTCGAATATGGGGGAATTCGCTTTAAGAAGCCACATGAAAGGAAAAAAACATAGTATGTTGACAGAAAGCTGTAAAAATGTTCCACTAACTGTTGATAAATTGCTATGTGTATCAAGTGATAAACAAGTACAGCCTATTGCATCCACATCTAATCCTCTGCATATTCCTCTTGAAAAAAATGCAACCATTAAAGCAGAAGCATTGTGGTGTTTAAAAGTGGTTAAATCCCATTACTCTTACAGGTCTTGTGCAGGTAATGATGTTTTATTCCGCCTAATGTTTTCTGACAGCAGAATTGCTGGAAACTTCAGGCTGTGGCGAAAAAAAATGTTCCTACATTTGTTGCTTTGGTTTGGCACCTCACTTTAAATCAGTGTTGGTTCAGGAAGTCAAAACTGAAAATGAAAATTTTGTGATTTTGTTTGACGAAAGTTTAAACAAGTTTAGTCAGTCAAAACAAATGGATATACATGTCCGTTTATGGGAAAAAGGAACAGTTTCAACCAGATATTTGTCATCAGTTTTTTTGGGTCATGCTAGTGCAGACATAATGATGGAAAAATTTCTTGAATGCATGGCGTGCCTCCCACTGTGTAACATTGTGCAGTTATCAATGGATGGACCCAATGTTAATTGGAAGTTTTTTGATATGCTGCAATCAACACTTAGTGCTGACTCAAATGTCCAACTCCTAAACACAGGGAGCTGTGGACTTCACATTGCAAACAATGCCTTTCGACATGGAGCCTCAGCAACAGGGTGGGAAATTCAAAAGTTGCTTTCATCATTATTTAGGCTTTTTAAAGATTCACCTGCAAGGAGGGAAGATTTTTCTAAAATAATTTTAGCCAGTAAGATGCCATTAAAATTCTGCCCACACAGGTGGCTAGAAAATACTCCTGCCTGCGAGCGAGCATTAGAAATTTGGGCAGACATTGAAAATTATGTTAACCAAGTTGAAAAGAAGTGCATCAAGAATCCCCACACTGTATCATTTGATGCTATCAAAACTTTCACTAAAGATCCTTTGTTTTGGCTAAACTGCATTTCTTCAATTCAGTTTCAAAACAGCTGGTACCATTTCTCAAGGCATATCAGTCAGATAAGCCAATGATGCCTTTTATGGCCACAGATCTTGAAAAGATGCTAAGAAATATGATGAATCGCTTTGTTAAAAGAACCGTAATGGCAGAAGCTAACTCTGCCTTAAAGCTGTTACAAGTAGACTTTACAGATGCATCTCAGTGTTGTCACTATAAAGAAATTGATGTTGGGTTTCAAACAGAGAAGGTATTGAAAGAATTAAGTGCTAAGAACATTAGTGAACGCAAACTTATGGAGTTTAGAATGGAATGCCGAATATTTTTGCAAAAGCTAGTTGTGAAGCTATTGGAAAAAAATCCACTTAAGTACTCCCTTGTTCGCCACATGAAGTGTTTAGATCCTCGGTTGATGTCAAAAAATAGTGAGACTTGTATTAAGAATCTAACATCCATTCTCACACTTCTTGTTGATGCTCATAGAATACAACCAGAATTATGTGATGGTGTAATATGGCAGTTTAAGGAATTTGTGACCAGTGTTGCAGCAGTAAAATCTTCATTCATAAACTTTGATCCAGAAGATAAACAACAAAGAGTAGACACATTATTGTATGAGTACATGTCTTCTACTAAAGCTTTTAGTGAACTGTGGAAAGTTGTGAAACTTCTTTTATTGTTGTCACATGGGCAAGCTTCTGTTGAGAGGGGTTTTTCAGTCAATAAGGAGCTCATTGTAGAAAACATGAGAGAGGAGTCAATTGTAGCACAGAGAATTATTTATGATCATATATCCTATGTAGGTGGTATTGATAAGGTAAATATCTCAAAATCCCTTCTGTTATCAGTTGGAGCTGCAAGGCAAAAATACATACATTATTTGGATGATAAGTCCAAAGAAAAGGAAAAAGCAGCCATATGTGGAAAAAGGAAAGCTATTTTAGATGAAATTGATAGCATAGAAAAGAAAAGGAAACTCATTGAAGGAAAAGTCAAAGAATTACTTAACTCTGCTGATGATTTAGCTTTAAAAGCTGAAAACATTACATACATTGTAAAAATCTAATAACTTTAGAAAACCTGCTCATGAGAAAAGAGCAGTACTTAAAAAAATGGATATGGAACTTGAAACCAAAGTCAGCAATCTTAAATCTGTATAACCATCCATTGATACTCCATATTTGTGGTATCTTCCAAGCATATAGAGAATTAATACTAAAACATAAAATTTTTATATTTGTACAATTTACAATAGAAATGAACTTTTTTTTTCTTTGAAGCATGTTGAACTTCAAACCAGTTTTGATCTTATATCTTCATAATTATTTAGTGTTTTTCATATACTTTCTGCAACTAACTTCCACAATTGGGCTTCTTATTGGACTAAAACTTTGGTAAGTAATATAAAACCTTATATATACTTGTACAGTAAATACTCATGGGCTCCTAAAACATATTTTTGCTGTACATTTTACTATGAATTTGTGGCCAAAACAATTCAATCAATTGTCCTTAATGCATTGATCAGATTTTGGTTTATATAACTGACAAACTTCAATTTTTTTAAAAAAAGCTTTTAAAAACTTAATTCATATAATTGTCTTATGTTTTGGGAGTTGAACCAAAAGTGGTTATTCTGATTCTGGTTATGATTGAAGCTTAACTGGAGGTAGAGATTCCTTATGCTCATCATTTATGTAAAATACTTAAGAATATCCTAATTTATACCAATAAAAAACTGAAATTGTTTTATGTTTAAGGTTTTTATAAATAGTTTAGCTAGTTCCACACTTTGGGGTAGCACTTCATAAATTTAGTTTAGCAGTGATTTTGATTTAAAAAAATAAAAGTAAATTGAGGCAATCTTGTTTGATATGAAAAATAATTTTTGGAAAGTAATATGAGGCAAGTGTACTGGTAGACATAAAGGTGGTTAGATTCTTTTGGGTTGGGTGGTGGGCCAGGACTTTCTGACTTCTATGATGAAACTTATTTGAAATTTGTTGCCATGTTCCTAAAATTACACTTTCTGTTTTAAACTCTATTGGTTCACCTTTCTATGATCGTCCACTCCCGAATCATTTCTTGAGGTGCATAGTGATTCCGTGGCTTATGCTTTTGATTTAACATAACTGTACTACAATTGGATGAAATTTTCCTCAAGTCTGGAACATATTCTGTCTAGTAATTAAGATTTTCATTGCCTTCAAAAGTCACATCCCAATATGCATCCACCAGTGGCAGTCATTGGGAATGTTAAAAAGAAAAAAAAAATCATTCCCATGTATGGAAACACTTTTTATCAGAGCTAGAATCCACCTGTGAGCATAACAGGCACATGCCCCATTTAAAAAAAGGGGGGGGGGTGAGTAAGTAGATAAGTGCTTTGCTTTGTCTCACGTTTCTTGTTTTCAGACATTACACTTTTTTACTTATGGATTTGCAACTCCACGTTTTGTCTTACATTGGCCCGAACTTTTCAGTGATCCACACAGCAGTACTTCAGAACTGCTGTTTGTGATGTACTCTGACAGGCAAGCACCCCATCTCCCCTTATGGGTCCTCCATGTTTTACCACCGTGTTTTTTTTGGAGGAAATAAATCTCAGAGATTTTTTTACCAGTCCTCTGTTAGACGTGCGCCCTCCCCAATCTTAAATTCTGAATCTGCCCTCACTTTATTTTATAATAATTTCAGTTGTTATCAATAATAGTCTGATTACATGGAAGATAGTGCAGAATAGTGATGCAGCTAAAATGACTGATTGAATTAATCATTTTCTGATTGAGGGAAAGGATTTTCTGAATAGCCTTGTAGTAATTGCATCATGATTCAATTTAGCATTATTGGGTAATTCGCCAATTAAAAACATTAAAAAAGAAATGTAATGGGTAAAAAAAGCACACTCATCCATTTGCATCTTTCATCATTTTTATTACTTAAAACTGAAATTGCTTTTAAAAACTAATTTGAGCATGATACTGTAAAGCGTAGTAATCATTCTGGAATTTTTTGTATATGGCCTGGAAAAGGCCTGGAAAGTCCTTGAATTTTTTCCCCCAAAAAGAGTACGAACCCTGGCATTACCACAGACTGTGAGAAATATTGAGTATTTCACTGTTTGTTCTGCACAATGTAAAAACTGCAAGAATTTTCTGAACTTGCGCTATCATGAACAGGATTTTTTAGATTGGTAGGGAAGTGGCTATTTTTTGTAACAAGCCATGGCAAGTCACTATGTGGATGGTATTGGTGCAGTTGTAAAAAGGCTAACAACAAAATCCAGTTTACAGCTACCTTTAGCTCAACAAATAACAACTACTGCAACAATGTATAACTTCTGCAAAGATAATATAAAAGAAATTCCATTTTTCTTTGTTTGTGCAGAAGAGATGAACAGAGTGCATAATCAGCTTAGTCCCCATTTTGAGAAAGCAAAAGCTCTTCCTGGTACATGCACAATGCATCACTTTACACCATTTTCCAATTTCAGAATTGGTGCTAAGAGATTAAGTTCTGATAAATATTACCGCATTATTTCCAAAATCAGTGTAATGACCTAGTGTTGCTCCAGTACTCTCAAGTTCTACTACATTCTGAAAACTCCCAGAAATCATCAGTGTAACCAATTTTCAAGATGAGTTACAGTTACATGCTAACTGTTACATAGCATGTGTATATGATTCCTGTTGGTATGTGGGATTTGTTGAAAAGATTAACTATGATGAAGGTGATGTGACTGTTCGATTCACGTACCACATGGGCCTTCTCCCTCTTTTTATTGGCCTAATAATGATTGTGAAGTACCTCTGACACACATATTATGTTTGGTTTAAGACCTGGTTCTGTCAAAGTTTTTTTTTTTTTTTTTTTTGTAGGAAATCGGTAATTGTGTTTAGTTTTAATTCAAACTGACAGAGAAAAGAATTCATTTATCTCTTATGTAACCGAGGAAAAGTTCATTCTTAAATCGTATATAAACATATCATTCAATGTCAAAATAATTCATGAAATGGTTTGTTCCATTAGTTTATATATTTATTAAAATTAGTAGGAAATTTAGAGACACCTAATCTTTGCAGTTGCTTGTATTCTTAAAAGAAACAGCTTGGGATAGCATAGCTGGCCCTGTTGGTCGCATTTTTCACAATTGGCAATTATTTTTAAGCACGGCAACTATAAAAAAACTTTGGCGATTTGACTGGTGATTGTGAGCACAGCTTCGCAGGCTAGCATTTAGATCAGTTACAAATTGAAATTGGTAAAAATATTGAATTCAACAGTAACAAATATAGTGAGTTGCAAGTGCACTCATAGAAATAAGGCTATACATCTAGACAAGTGTTGCTGCTAAAGTTTGTAAATCACAAACTGTACAATATGCTCAGATAAGTTTTTTTTTTTAGTTTTTTTTATTTACCGTATGTATAAATTGTACATATAGTATTTGGTAGTTAAAGGTGTTTCAAATATAATTCCATAATACTTAACAAATATTTTGAAAACAGAAATAAGCATAAATAATCATCAGTTTCTGTGCATTTCAGTGTGCTGAAATGTTACCATTTATTCACAAATATTTCAGAGCCTGTAACTTCTAAACAAGTTTGAACCACAAAATGAAACTCACAGGCTTTGTTGAGTACTAGTAGGGGTACCCTTGGTGAGGGGGAAAAATTATATCGTCCCGCTTTTGAGATGTGCATCCTTGAAATCTGCAAAAGTTTGAATAGTTTTCACCTTTGAGGGGGGGGGGAAGTGGGAAGGGGACCAAACCTAGGCTTAAGTTCTCTATAGGTGAAAACTCTACTAGCCATAGTTATTACACAAAAATTCCCAACTTGAGGTTCCAACTCCCAATCACCTTAACAGTCCATCAAAAATGGTGATTATGCTTGCGAGTACAGCAGATTTCAACACCATTTTAAGCAAGGTTAAAAATATATTTTCTATCATTTCTATACATTTTCTGTAAGCCGAAAATGTCCTGTTTTATAGGGAGTGAAAACCAAAACTTTTGATCTACAATAAGATGAATGCAATTGCATTTTTTCAAAACCATTGTGAGGCCCTATTTTGGCCTGAGGCAGAGAAGAAAAATGAACCTATATCCAAGATGGTGGCACATAAAAATAAAATATTGTTTTGAGCTACTCACCAATAGGGTTAAACTGTGTGTGTGTGTGTGTAAAATGGTCAAGCAACCACTTAATTAAAAAATTGGGTAATATCATGTCGGAATGTTCCGTACATAAAACACACCATTTTGAATTTTCTTTTTCCTCGCCAAAATTGCAAATTGCCATAAGTATTTTTTCTCCTGCTGAAAGGTTACGTTATAACACACACATGAAAATATTTTTAGCAGATTTGAAGTGGGGGTCCATTTTGAAAAAAATTGTTTTGTTTAATAAAAATGTGGCCTGATATTTTTTGTCTTTTGTCATTAAATTTAAAAAAAAGTATTCTTTTAATTCTAGAAATGTGCAGAAACAAATTGTTTCAAAATGTATGGATCATGCAGATCATTTAAGAAAAAAATTATGTGGCTGCAATAGTTGTGAAGTTATGAATTTTTTTTGTCCTACAGTGTAGTTGTGAAAACTCGGAGCGAAAACTTTAAAGGCAGAGCTACCCAATTTTTAAAGTGGCATTACTCAAGATCTACTGAAACAAATGACCTAAAATTTAAACAGGTTTCATATCTCACCAGTATAATATTTTGTGCCAATTTTCACAGAAATCTGAGATGGGTGGGTGACATGCCCTGGGTGATGTGACATGGAATGACCCAGGAGTGAAGGTTCTTACTAAATAAAGATCACAGAACAGACGATTGAAGAAGTGGTAAAGTCGTTGCTGATTTGGATAAATGAGAAACAGTTAGCTGGTGATATTTTTCCTGAGGCTATAATTTGTAGAAAAGTGAGGCTATTACATGATGACCTGTTAAAGAAAAACCCTGGTATGAGTGCTGATACTGATGTGTTCAAAGCTAGTAGAGGGTGGTTCAAGAAATTTAAGAGGATAAGTGGCATTCATAGTGTGGTTAGGCATTGGGAGGCTGCGAGTTCGTACCAAGAAGCTGCTGAGGAATATGTGCAGAAATTTAATGACTATGTAAAGGCTGAGGGCTTTCTTCCCCAACAAGTGTTCAGCAGTGATGAAACCAGCTTATTTTGGGAAAAAAAATGCCAAGGAGGACCTACATCATGCAGGAGGGAAAAGCATTGCCATGACACAAGCCAATGGAGGACAGGCTGACTCTTTTGCTATGTGGAAATGCAAGTGGGGACTTTAAGGTCAAGCTATTGCTTGTGTACCACTCTGAGATCCTATGTTTAAGAAAAATAACGTGATGAAAAGTAAATTGTTTGTTATGTGCAGGGCTAATAGTAAGGATTGGGTAACCAGGCAGTTTTTTTATTGAGTGGATCCATGAAGTCTTGGTCCCAAGTGTGAGAAAATCATTTCAAGAAAAAAATTTGCCAATAACATGTCTTCTTGTGGCGGACAATGCTCCTGCTCACCCTCAAGGCTTGGAGAACGAGTTGGTGGAGGAGTTTAATTTTATCACAGTGGAGTTCCTGCTACTTAACACAACTCCTCTAATCAAGTCCATGGACCAGCAGGTCATTTCGAACTTTAAGAAACTCTACACCAAAGCACTGTTTCAAAGTTGTTTTGAAGTGACCTCTGACACAGAATTAACACTCAGAGAATTCTGGAAAAATAACTTCAACATCCTCCATTGCTTAAGTATCATTGACAAAGCCTGGGGGCAAGTGACTTAAAGGACCATGAACTCTGCATGGAGGAAACTGTGGCCAGACTGTGAAACAGACAGAGACATTGAAGGTTTTGAGGCTAAGTCTGTTGCTGTTGATATTTTGTATCTCTGGGCAAAAGCATGGGCTTGGAAGTTGACAATGCTGATGTAGAGGAGTTAGTGGGGGACCACAGGAATGAGCTCACCGCGGAAGAACTGGAACACCTTCAGAAGGAGCAGCAAACGATGGTGGTGGAGGAAATGTCTTCAGAGACAGAGGAAGGAAGGAAGGAAGGATGTTCCTAGATTTTTGATCAACAAAACGTGCACAAAATGGGGTGAAGTGCACCAAAGTTTTGTGGAAAGATATCACCCTGACAAAGCTATAGCAATCCACATCTTAAACCTTTTCAATGACAATGCCATGTCTCACTTCAGAAACATTTTAAAATGCAGGAAAAACGAATTTCATTGGACAGGTTTTTAGTGAGACGGAGGCCCAGTGAGTCTCAAGCAGAGTCGAGTGGTGCCAATAGACAGAAAAGAGAAAGAGGAAAAACCCCAGAAGGACAGTAACCTGATGTTTTTATGAAAGGGGACTCCCCTTATAAACATGGTGTTCTGCAACTGAAACAATATTTTCTGCTAAGTGTATATTGTGTTCAGAAATTTTCAATATTTCTAATAGTGGCTTTTCACAAGTAAAAGCACATCATAAAGAAAAAAAGTTCCCATAACAAGAAATTCCCATAACAATAAATTTGTTAAATAGTGTTCGTGATTCACATAAATTTTATAAAAAGTACTGTTGATAAGCTGAAAGAAGAACAATCAAAAAAGGTAAAAGAAAGGAAGCAGAAAGAGAGGGAAAATAAGGAAAAGCAGCTAGAGAAAAAAAGAAAAGCTGAGTTTGATGACAAAATAAAAGAAAATGATGCAGAAATAAATAGGCTTAAAAAAGATAAAGAAGCCTCCCTAGCAGTAATTCAAGAGGGAACAGAAAGAATGCGAAAAGCTGTAGAAAAACAAAATACTGTTGAAATAGCAGTTGCCTCTAACTTGATCATACAAGGTTCAGCTGAAATAAAGAAAACAAAGTAAATTAGTTGTGGTGGAAGCAGAAAAAGATAGGCGTATCAGGAAAAGGTTAAAACAATAATATGAAAAAAGTAATTCAGTGAACAATTGTACATAGTTCTTGGTTTTCAATTACCTTTTTAGGATATTATAATTTAATGTGAAACCTGAAAACTTTCTGTGAAAATCGTGAATTGCTTCTGGTTAAACAGCATATTAATGTTCAAAGTGAAACTTGAATGTGGTAAATATACTTGAATATGATAATAACACTTGAAAAGATAAGAACTGAACATTAGAAGTAAATCGTACTTAAACTTTAGACATTAGACGTTATGCAAAAAATTTGGGTGTGAACTTCGACCATATATACTAATGGACTGCGCATTGGCAATAGCTGCATCAAAGCCGCCATGGCTCAAACATTGGGCACGTCATAAGCACAGCAGGTGTAACCCATCTTTTTGACTGTTGTCATGTGATTTTATGTTGGAGCCAGAAATTTTGATGTCATGCGCAGTCTATCAGTATATATGGTTGAAGGGTGTGAAGCAAACTCTTTACAATGTATACAAAGTTGTTTTACTAGATGTATACAAATATACATCTAGTTTTTATTGAAATACACTCCTAAAATTTTCCTAAAATTTTTCTAAAAATTCCTAAAATTCCTAAAATTCCAACCTAAAATTTTCCAGAAGTATGCTATGATCCCTGTAATAATAAATAACAAAACCTGAATGCAGAAAGTGTCAAAAATGCCAAGCCTTGGCTTTATCAAGGACCAGCAAAACTCTGCATTTTCTCACTACCACAAAGACCTAGTTGAAAATGGGTTTCTGCAAAGCCCTATAGATGCAAGAATAAGTTCCCCAAATTTTTTTTAAGTTGCATAACCCCCCTCAAAGGTGCGGGAATTAAATAATTAAGCAAAAGTTTTTGCATACATCTATCACTTTCCTGCCCCAACCCATACTCATCATCTCCCACAAAAACCAGAAAAACATTTTCAAAGAACTCACAAAAATTGTGAGAAATCTTAGAACTTTAGACCCAGAAAAATGGGCAAAACCTACAATAAAGAAAAAAATATATCAACTGAGCAACACCCAGAAAACGACAGGTTTGACACGTGGTAAGCACCCTTACCGTCCAAGTGAAGTTCCAAACGGGAACAAAAATGAAAAAGCATTTAAAAAGTGTCATTCTCTAGGGAAAAGAACTTCCAAAAATTAAAGTAAAATAAAAAATAAAAAACAGAGACCACAGGAGCAAATAGGAACTTTTTACTGACAGTTCCCACGAAAAACGGAATGCCACAAGACAAAAACACGTAATATAATGCATTGGAAAAGGTACTTGTAGTTAAAAATACCTGTCGTTTTCTGGGTGTTGCTCAGTTGATATATTTTTCTTTATTCTAGGTTTTGCCCATTTTCTGGGTCTAAAGTTCTAAGCCTTCTCACAATTTTTATGAGCTCTTTGCCAATGCTTTTCTGGTTTTTGTGGGAGATGATGAGTATGGGTTGGGCCAGGAAAGTGTTAGATGTATGCAAAAACTTTTGCTTAATTATTTAATTTCCGCACCTTTGAGGGCGGTTATGTAACTTAAAAATTTTTTGGGGGACTTATTCTTGCATCTATGGCTTTGCAGAAACCCATTTTCAACTAGGTCTTTGTGGTAGTGTATATATATATATATATATATATATATATATATATATATATATATATATACTTAAGAGCAAAACTGAAGACTAAGGAAAAACTTTAGAATTTAAAACGAAAGTTGCAAAATAACCTGAAGATCAAAACGCGCAACGCAGCAGTTTTGAAAATTCAGAATTCACATTCTATTAAGAAGATATCTAAACAAAAAAATACATATATAATTTTGACTCACACCTAGTACAACATAGAAAAGGTTATGTATCTACCTGTGTGAGTAAAATGAGAAAAGATAAAAAAATAAAATAAAACAATTGAATGTAGAAGGTGTCGAGAATACTGAGCCTTGGCTTTATCAAGGACCAGCAAAAACTCTGCATTTTCTCACTTCCACAAAGACCTAGTTGGAAATGGGTTTCTGCAAGGCCATAGATGCAAGTAACATTCCCACCTAAAATAGTTTAAAAAATATATATATGTCATGTCCTCCGTAGAGTTGCATGACCTAGCACTAGTTAACAATTTCGCTTGCATCCATTAACCTTCCTGGCCCGACCCATGCTCTTCATCTGTTACTATTAAACAGAGAGAAGAAGATTAAAGAGAACTCAAGCTGTGAGAGTGACATAATAATTAGAAATGATTTTCAGCCATAACGAATTGCCAAGTTCGTTTGAGAGAGAATTTAAACCTGAAAATCAATGCAAAAGAAATCCAAATTTTTACATTGCAATTAAAAAAGGAAATATTAATTTTTAACAAACAGAATTTTGAAAGAAAACTTGAGTCTAAAACCCCCTACTCTACAACTTATGACAGCACGAAAACGAGAATAAGTTAAAGACAATAATTAACTAAAGAAAACTTTGTGAAAGTTATATACCTTAAACAGTTAGTTGCAATATGTACAAAGTATTTCAGCAGTGCTTTAAGTGCATAATTAATTAGTTATTAAGAACTTAACTACTTTGAAAATACAGCGCATAGAAAAGGAACAAGCTTAGCCATCTTCTGTTCCTAGGTACCCCAAAAGACGCGCAAAGTTACAAAGAAAAGAAAGAGTTAAAACCCGCAAAAATGTTAACAGACAAGCCAGTGCCTAAAAGCTGAAAAGCTAATAAACAACAGAGAAAAAGTACATGAAGTACAAACATTGAACTTATAACACCTAGAACCCAAAAACAAGGAAGAGAGCTTACCTCTTGTGTGACAAAACCTTTCTCTTCACAAGAGGAGAACATGGCTGACCTCTTCCGCCACTCCCTAGTCGCTGGGGGGCAGTGAGGGTGGGGCTGATGGCCTCCTCATACAGCAAGAAACCAACACGCGGAGATTTTAACCAGAGAAAAAAATATATAAACTTAAGACTGTGGATCTGTATGATCAGAAAGAGCAGAATTAACTCTCCAGAATACATGAGAAATATTATAAAATACACGAGTAGTGTATTTAATAATCTTTGCATGTATTAAATCACCTTAGTGAGCTTCTATAGATTAATCAGAATCTTATTAATTTTAATGTTGGTTTTACTATTTTTAGTATAGCTATCCTAGTGATGAATAACTAGTTTTCTTTTTTATTTGTTTTTATTTTCTTTTATAAACAGATTTTTAAGCTTTTTTTGTGATTTTGTTTATATTATTTAATTTTTTGTTTTAATAGGACCGTCATATCCATAGCACTAAGGTTCCTTTAGGTAGTTAATAGACATCCTCTAGCCAACTTCCTTACGGCTTTGATTGGTCAGAATCATATTATTAACTGTGTAGAAAATTAAAGCAGATCTGCCAACCTTACTCTATTATTCAGAATAATTTTTCTTAAAGTTCTTTTGATGAAAGAAGAAGGAATTTCGTTCTCTAGAAAACTTTCTAATAGTATATTAATGTGGTAATTGAAGTCCAAATTGTTGCTGCAAATTCTTGAAATTCTTAGGACCTGAGAAATTAGTACATTCTCAATTACTTTGGTTGAAATGTTATTATTCCAGTGTAGATATTTAATTACTTTGAAAGGAAAATTAACTCTTTTATCAAAGAGGCTAATAGATGGGTTACCTCTGTTGAGCTTAATGCTTAAGTCTAGGAACTCAAGTTCCTGATTACTGTGGTTGGTTTTACATAAGTTAAGAGAGCTAGGATAGATATTATCAAAATCACTCTCTATAACTTCTGAATTATTGATACACAGCAGATCATCAATATATCTAAAAGTGTAAAGGTAGTTATCTGAGCAGGTGGGGTGATTTTTAATGAATCTCTATAAGCAAGTGAACGGTATTCCCATGGGAACATCAACGTCCATGAATATCGCTAATCTATTCCTGTTCTTTAAGGAATATAAATTCGTTAAAAATCATGCTTGGAGTAACACATCACAAGATATCAAAGCACTTTGTTGGTTGGCTGTCTTACAACATGTTTGTCTGATGAGAAGCCTATTCAGTTACTAAGCTTAGTTGCATTGTGTTAAAGAGAAGAAAAAAATGGAAACTGGAACTATCAACTGACTGCTTTTTTCTTGCATGTAAACAGCTTCTGTATGAATGTATTAACAAATTCTACATGGGCAGAATATCACTCATCATTGTGGTACCAAAAATGTGATACCAAAAATAATGTGCCTCAAGCATTTATTTGTTACTAATGAAAAGCAGGCAATTGTATAAAAATCAGTTATTTAAAGAATTTGCAGATGCATGCTTTGGTGAGAAAATGGAAGGAAATGTAACAATTTCTCCAGTGTGATGTGAGTCACTACTCTGAAAAAACTTTCCAAACCTTCTGGGAAACCTGGAAAAATTTGGATTTTTTTTTTTTTAATTTCCAGATGGGAGTCCTTATTATGCTTTAGGGCCAGACATTGAACCAATATGTTGCCTTTCCCCAAATATTGTTGACAGCTCACAACTGGAGTACTTCATCTCTCTCTCTCTCTCATAATTTCCGCAGGAAATTATTGTGCTGAGGGGTGCTGCACAAGGGAGGATGCATTCCTAAAGCCCTATAGTTTTAACTTCTTAAGTAATAGATTTGACAATACATGTAATTGCTTTGTCCAAAGCTAAAGTAAACCACTTGAAGAAATCACCCTCTTACACATGGCAGATCTGCAGCTACTGTGAATAAATGTTGACGCCTGTCGTGCACATAATCTTTGGTAACTGACTGTTTTCTTACATCCTCCACAGAGAATCCCACGCTTTCCCTCAGCAGCGCAGAGAGAGAGAGGGCGATTGGAGAGTGATCGTATTACAACCCGAAGTCAAAGAGCCGAACACTTTCAATCTGTAGGACATTCAGTGTTTTAAAAGTGAAACTAGGCATTTATTTAGGCAAAGCTAAATTTATCTTAAAGCAAAATATGAATCTTTGGGTTAATTATTGTATGTGTTCAAATTTTTCATAAAACCATAACTGGCAGCTGCAGTAAGCCCCTTCATTACCTGTGCCCCCTTGCAGCTGCGGGGGTGGTAGTTACGCCCTTGCTGTTGAGGTGAGGTGTGGCTAGATCTCTTGGGCACACAACTTTGAGAGAGGGTGGAAGCAGTGGTAGTGAAACAATGGCAATCCACGTGCTCATCGTCTTATGTTTCCTGGTTATGCCAACCCTGTACCTCTCCATGTCTCTAATCCGTAAGGAAGAACTGGAAAAATACATTGATTGAACACTTTTCTTTTAAGGTGTAATGGTAATTTGCTCTTTAAAATTGTACTGTTTCTTCCAAATGCTGTTTAACCAAGTTTTATATGCCGATTAATTTCTTCTTCAGTGTGGTCTTCACTTGATATCTGTTGCCCAAGGTAAATGCACATATCAATTTCCTCTAGATTTTCCCTATCAATTTCCAAATCTTCAGTTCTCGTAAAAGCATTGTGTTATCATGTGACGGGAAGCAGTGTGGTTGAGGCAGAAAATTGTACAACAGAAAAAGATGGGGTTTATTGCAAGCAAAACTTTTATTATTTTTGTCAGAAACATGCCTGAGATACTGGTGCACAAATTTGTTATGATTGATGGTGAAAAACAAAATGGAAAAAAACCCAGTAATGCTGTAAAATTGAATGTTGAAATGAAATATATAAAATCTTTGCTAGCTAATAAAGAAGCTATCATATCTACAAACTTGTTTATTAGTTTAGTTTTATATATTTATATGTCTCATTCAGAATAAGAAACAACAGTTATCATTTTTTATTTGCATTTTCATGTTTTTTTCCACCCTTTTCAGAAAATTTTGGTCATGCCAAACATGGAAGATATACTGATTCCTACAATGCATTCCACCCTGTATGATCAACAGTAATTAGAATAGTGTAGAAGAGCTAATTACTTGTGAAGTGGTGCCTACCGTTGTGCCTTTGGGAAACTTCCATCGTCTTTCACCTCTCTTTCTCTGTTTCAAATGCAACGATATGATTCTTAATAAGCATTTTTTTACATTTTTTGTCTTCCACTTTAGTAAAGTGCAAGATGTTTTTGTTTCTTTAAATGTTATAGTTTCATAAGATATGCTTACAGTCTCTTAATATCTTTCAGAGGACTTTTTTTCAGAAGCAATATTTTCTAGGGCACTGCTCACTTGAACATTTTAGTACCTCAGCTTTTGTAATTTCTTTTGAATATGTTATTGTAAATTATTTATGTAGTTCCTAAGGCAAAAAAAAAAAAAAAGTTTTTTTTTCTGTCACAAAGATGTAAATTTTTTTCCCTGCCATTAATACTTTTAATCATTCAAACATCTGCTTTTTTGGTCACTTAGTGTTCGTAAATGGTACTTTGTAAATTTTGTTGACATTATGGTTTTGTGAACGATGCCATGTTTACAGATTTCACTGGTTTTTAAAAGCTAAAAAATTAAATGTTTGAATGTACTAAACTGTTGAATGCTTGTGACTTCAAAGTGACTGTCATGCAGATTATTCAGGATATTGGTAAAAACATTTAAATATTACTAGGTGTTTTTCTGCAGTTTGCAGGACACAATGTATTTATCTAATAAAATTCGTAAATTTTAAACAAAATGTTTTGTATATATTGTAATCAGTTATTTTCAGATAATATATGCATCTTTTATAGTATGCTTTATATGTACAGGGAAAATGTCTTTCTCTAGTCTTTCACAAAAATTTGAATTATTGAAAAAAAAAATATTGTATTTCATTTCCTAAATAGAAGATACAGTAAACTGACCTCAATTTTAAAACAGTAATTGATATTCTGTTAAAACCAGCTTGCATGCATTTTCTTGTTTGTTTACAGTTTTAGTTAAAGAAAGAGGAACTAGAGTTTTCTTGAGTTCAGCAGTTCTGCTTAGGCTTGTTTTTTATGATATAAAATTTAAAGCTATTTAAACTACTTAATAGCTCTTTGCTGCAACTTTATGGTTTACTATGTTTTCATTAACGTTTACTATTTTAGCCACGATCATTAAATGCCAAGTTAAAAAAAAATATTGATTTATTGGAAATGAATTTCCTTTTAACCATAAGTAAATTATTTATTTATCCCTGTCTTTTTTTTTCTGTTAAGTAATAAAATGTGGGTTGTTTTTTATTGCAGTTAAATAAACATTTGGAGCATGTGAAGATATGACAAAATGGCTTACGAAATGAATCTTCTTTTTTTCAGTGATTTACATATTTAAATTACAGTTATTCCATGCAAGCATTTGGGGGGGGGACTTTTCATGTGTGTGTGAATTTTATAATTTTTGTCTTTCCCCTTCTGTTTTTTTCCCACAAAAGGAGGAGATGGGATTAAACTATTTTCAGTTATTTAGGCTGATGAATCCATTCATGCATGACATGTCTTCACTTTTATGTGGGCCACTTTCTGCATGCTTTTTAACTGCATCAAGATTTGTAGTGTCAAGAATGGATCTGGCGTTTTCATCCATTGAATCTAACAGAAACCATGTTGTGTTTTTTGTAGCTGCATGAAAAAGGTTTTGCTGCTCATTTTTATGCCAAAAACAGAGCTGGAGATTTTTTGAATAGGTAAATGGGAGTGACCATGTATTTTGTTTTCAAGAAACCACTTTGCTTCATGTGCATGCTCATAGCAAACATCAGCATGGCTTAAGTTTGTTTCATAGTGACTCCACTGATGTGTATTATTGAGAGTGATAACATTATTTTCATAAGTGTAATCCTTATAAATTTGTTTAGAAATTATTTGATAAACACGAATGATGTGCAAATTTTGTCATTGATGGAGCACTGTGTTTCGAAATAAAATAAAAATATCACATGGTGTCACAACACAATAATCAGTAGTCTGTTCTCTTAACTATTGGTGTCTGTCCTTAAGTCCTGTGATAAAGTAGAAATCCATTAACATTCACAATGCTTTAATTTTGAAGTTGTTTTGGAAGTGTGTTTTTACAGGCACTTGCTTAATGCAGTGTGCATTTAGGTTGAATTTGCCGTAAGAACCATGAATTGTACTTGTGGGTGTTTTGCATAAATTAGGATTAACATCTGGATCTGAAATTTCAGTGGGAACTAATTAATTCAGTGAGGTTTGTGCTCTCAAATATGTTTTTGGCATGAAAATGATCTAACTGTGCATGTGAAAAAGCCTTTATTTCTGAAATTTGATGGTGTATTTATATAAATATGTTGTACAATTCCATTTTTAACTCTTGCATTTGTTATATTCTTTGCATTTAATGATCAAATCCTGTCTAGAGCTAATCTTTGTCATCTCTTGTTACCCATCATCATTGCTGTGTTGGAGATTCTTCATTATTTTGCATTTTAACAGTAAAAGAAAGTAATGGGAAAAAATTGTATTGACTTTTTGTGGAGTTAATAAATCATATAATCAGCTTTGTGTGTGAAGAAATGTTCTGTTTCAGAGCATACTTTAATAAAACAACTTGAAATCTTTTTTAAAAGTAACAAACTTTTCTTTTCTGTATTGCTATACCATGTAATCACACACACACACACACACACACAAAATGCTATTTTCGTTCAAATAATAAACACTAAGTGCAACTCTCCAATATTGTGAAATTACATCAGCACCACTTCACAGTATCTGAATGAGATAATGTAGGAAAAAAATCAATTATGATCACAATGATGTTCAATATGTTTAATATTAAGCCTAAGGTTGGCTAATGGCGAAAAGTTGTGGTATTTTTCATTGAAGGTCGTACGTAGTATGCATTTCATTCAATCTTATTCTTTCTTCTCGTTTTATTTTGTTTGGGGAAAAAAAAAATATTTTCTGAATGCAATGCTTTTTTTTTTTTATATTGAAAGAATTCTATTTATAATATTGCAAAGCAGTTAAAAATTTTAGATTAAGCATATGTAGTTTCTTGAACTCATGTTGATTTTCCTTCTTCGTGTCTTTTGTATATTATGCTAAATACTTGAAACTATGGTCTATAGAATAAAGTTTATACCATCTAGGCACGTTAGAAATATTTTATTTTTCGCCATAACACAATAGCGCTTTCGAAACTATTTTATCGTTTCATCATCAGGTGTACAAAATAAGATGTAGATCCTTTCAAAAACGCACTATTCAAAATACTCCTTGAATTCATAACAGTAAGTAATATATTTACGTGATAGTTATGATCAGGATCACTGAGGCGTGTGTTTGATTTAAATATCAAATTGTTGTGGAAGTTAGCTATAAAAGAGCAGTTGCGATTTTTGATTAAGATGAGATATTTAACATAGCAACATGTTATAGTTTTTTGTTAAGATTTCTTCGTCAGTTCACGAAAAATAGTCTCTTCATTAATAAGGTGTCTCCAAGGATGGGGTAGAATAATAGGGGATTCTTCATTACAGCAAGTGTTTGTAAATAAATGTATTACAACTGTTTCGCCATATCAAAGAGACCAAACATTAGTGTATCCAGTTATAAGGGATATGTCATCCCATAATGGAAAGAATTGTTCATCTGTGCAGGCTCTATAGCTAATGCTGTTGAGCGACAATTGTTAGTAATTGATTGTTTGTGTTCCATGATTCTAGTACGTAAATGTCTCTTTGTACTTCCAATGTGCATGGTTCTTATGACTTCTGAGCTGGAATGTACATTTTTAGTCAATGGTACCAAGTAGATACCTGCAGATGTAAGAATACTTGGGGGAGGGGGTCTGTCTCTTCTGATGTACGAAAAGATGTTCCTTGTGTTTAAACAGAGACTCAGTGAATGTCTTTGACAAGTATATTGCAATAAATTGATGACTGCTGGTATATATCGTATTTGAAAGGATCTATATCTTATTTTGTACACCTGATGATGAAACGATAAAATAGTTTCGAAAGTGCTAGTGTGTTATGGCGAAAAATAAAATATTTCTAACGTGCCTAGATGGTATAAACTTTATTCTATAAACATAATCCGGTGTATAATCAATCTTGCCGAGTGTATGACTTCGTAAAAAATCATCACATCTTACAGAGTGCATCACTTGGGGATATTTAATGAAACTATGGTTATTTCTTTCTTTATCACAGCTATTCATATAAGATGAATAAAACGAATTTTCATAGTTTGGGTTTTAAAACGGAAATTGAGTAGAACGATTTGTTCAAAAGTTCGGGTTTAATAAACAATAATCAGAATGTTTTAGAATATATAATGTGATATAACAAAATATAACATGGAAAACAAAATAAGAATCCATGAAATGCATACTACAATCTTTAGTGATCACAGTGAGCCTGATAAAGTTTGTTTTGTTTTGTTTGGAGGTTTAATGACCACCCTGAGCAACTCAATGGGATATAGGCAGTCACCCATCCCTAGTTTAGGGCCACTGGTTCCAGGGAATCCCGAGAGAGCCAGTGCTCTACGACAAACACAATATCCTCCATACCTCACCAGGATTTGAATCCAGACTCATCTTGGATGAATGGGCAGTAGCCAACACTTAGACCACTGCGTCACTGGGGTGGCCAATAAAGTTCAGTTGTTGGAATGTGAATGGAAATGCGACACTGTTTACATTATCAAATGTAACAGTAATATTGCCCATGACAGCAGCATTATTATACATTGGACAGTAGCCTTTTTTTCTTAATTATTTTTCATTTTCATACAATAGTTTCTGAATATCACCATTACTTATGTTTCTGCAGCCTGCTGCCAGTTGCTGAAAAGGCAAAATGTTTTGCATTTTTCTTGCACTATTTCTTCTAAAGTTTGACTTTTATTTTTATTCTGTATTCAATCATGTTGTTAACTTTCTTCATGATTAATCATGTCAGATGAAATGACATGTCATATAATTGGGGTTGTATTGTATACACTAATAAAATGGATCATCACACACACAAAAAAAGGACCTGATTTTAACCAAAGTTTTTGATGTGTAAAAAGTGACTATCAAATAAATAAATAAATAAATAAATAAATATATTTTCAAATGATGACGGTGAATTTAAGGTATCAATGAAAAAAAGTTTACATACTTGAAAATTAAATAGTGAATGTGACCGACCCCCCCCCCACACACACACATGCTTGAATACAGCTACTAACTCTAGTGTGCATTTGGTTGAATAGGTGCCAAAAGGCATTTTGATGTAGGCCATTCGAGGCCTAATCCGTTTGGATTTTGAGTTAAGGGATCTAAAGTTAAGTTGTCGAATTTGATGTTGGGCACCTTGCAGTGTTGTGTTGTGGACATTATCGATTAGGGACAGATTTAATGTTCTGGTATGTCATTCACATCTTGTGCCCAAATGGTAATATTGGCATTTCAAAATGGCATTATTATCCTGTTGAAATATTTCCAAAATTCAGGTGATCCCATGTGCATGACATTTTCACTGTAGTTGTTGGCTTTCGCATTGCCTTCTACAGTTATAATGCACTGTTTCATCACGGTATTTTCTGACCTTCCTTCACATGTCACTCTCACAGAGACAGAAATGGCTCTCATCAGTTAAAGCTGTTGATCAATATTCCATCCATCAGTTGAAATGTGCACTTTTCCACAGAAGATGTCTTTGATGACAATTGAGAGGTAGACAGTTCAGTGGTATCATCCTTGCTTCTAGCAAATGATTGTGAACTGTACTTAAGGTCTCGTGAGACACAATGAAAATCTTACTGTTGACAGAAATGGCTGATATGTCTTCTAAAACCATCTGTTGGATATGCTAGCTGTGTCTTTTGTTGGTGCTAGTGGAAGGTGCTGTGCCTGGTTTCTAGAATCTGCACCTTCCTCTTCCTATTCTGTAACATCATTGAACATTGATGGCTAACTCGTTCAGCAGTATCATCGAACAATACTCCGTCCTCTTGTAGGCTGATTATCCATCCTCTTACACAGTCTTTGAACTGACATACAGGACAGTTTGCCTTCTTTCCATTAATCTATAAATTCAATAAATTTTAACAAAAAAAATGCAGAATTTTGTTGTAGAAAAATAGCAATTTTTCTGTTCTAGGATTTGTTCACAAATGTTATTCCATTTAATTCTAAATTAAGTTCTTTAAAAACTTCAACCATCTCAACTCACATTCCAACTGTTTTTCTGAACATTATCAGTATGCAAATGTTGTTAAAATTGAACCACTATTTATTTAACGGTGGTCTGGTCCATTTCGATAATAAATCTATGTATGTATTTTTTATATATTTTTTGTAAGTACTATTTTTAAAGTATCACGAAATTTGGTTAGTGCAGCCTTTGTTTAGGTAAAAGCTGTGTTAACCAAATTTTTGCATTACGCATGATGATTGAAAAGTATCTGGCTGTTTGTAAGAAAGTTTCTGCTGCCTTCATAGATTTAGAGAAAGCTTATGACCGAGCAAATAGGATACTTTTATGGAAGGTATTGAATAAATATGCTGTTACTGGGAATCTACCTAGTAGTGTAAAAGCCATGTATGCTGGCAGTAGAGCTTGTGTACGAGTGAATGGTGTTTTATCAAAATGGTTTTCCATTGGTGCAGGAGTTAGACAAGGTTGTGTAATGTCACCATGGCTGTTTAATATATTTATGGATGTGTGCATGCGTGATGCCAAGATGGACAGTACTGGTTTATGTCTTGGTAATATCCGTGTGTGCAGATTGCTGTATGCTGATGACACAGTCCTGTTGGCAGAGAGCAAAAGTGAGTTGCAGAGTATGTTTTCTCGGATGTACAAAGCTGCACGAAATTCAAATAGTATAAATAAGGGAAAAACCAAAGTTATGGTTTTTGAGTGAGGAACTGTTAGCACTGAATATAATACAGTATAAGTCTAAATAGCACAATGATTGACCAGATGAATGAATTTGTGTAAATATTGAGAAAGCATGTTTGACAGAGAGAACAAAATTGGGTGGTGAAATTAGTAGGCAAGTGAATTCTTCATTGAAAGTCATAGCTGCTTTGGAAGGTTTTCACAGGAATGACTGGTTCTCCAGAGAGTTATGCGTGGTTGTATATGAAAGTGTAATTGTTCCTACTCTGATTATGGCAATGAAACCTGGGTACTACGTAAGAAACATAGGAGCTGTTTGTGTGCTGGAGAAATGCGATACTTACAGGGGGTTTGTGGCAGGACACTTTCTGATCATGTGAGGAATTAAGATGTGTTCCAGTGTGTAATGTGAAGCAAAATGTTGTTAGCAAGGTGGAGACTAATATTCTTCGGTGGTTTGGCCATGTTGAAAGAATGAGTGTTGAGATGCTTACTAAGAGAATTCTTTCAGCCCAAGTGGCAGGAAAGAAAGGTAGAGGAAAGCCAAGGAAATTATTAGAGGACCAAATTCAGGAATGTCTGCTTGAGAAAAAGATTGAGTATGAAGTACAAAAGGTCTTGTGCGAGACATGTGATGGATGTCAATGAAGCCTGAGTTGTATGTCAAGATCGCTGTAAATGGAGGAGTTTGATACGGCAACCGTAAGTAAATGATCAGTTAAAATTTTTCTGGTAGTTTGTATTTCTTTGTGGAGCTAACCTCTGAATCTCAGAGAACAGCTTAGTGATATGTATGAATGTATGTACATAATTTGGAATGGCTGGGTGAAGCATAACTGCTAATAAATCTGAGTGTTTCAATTTTGAAACTTGAAGCAACATCAATATAGTTAGGTTTGGCTCCATCTGTATTTGCATTAATTCATTTTCTAAAATTCACAGGGGAATAATATTGATAGTAATAGGGTGGGCATGCAATCTATTGATTTTTATTGCTATGCCAACTTAACTGGTGCATTAATTGTCTCTGTACCCATTCAAGGGGGAATGGTGATGTAGTCAGGTTCACATTTTCCCATGAACAATTTTATAGAAAGAAAATTCCTTAGAAAATACAGGTATGGAACCATAAATATTCCCCCTCCATCTTTCCATGCCTATGCGAGTTGCTGGTTTGACTTGTTCCTTTGAACTTGATGGCTTTTATTAGGGTTGCTTTGTCCGTAGGAACTATACAAACCTGACTTGGCTTAAAAAACCAACACAAACAGCTGCAGCATTTTTGGGTTTGGTGTTTTACTGAGCAACATTCTTTTGTTTCTATTTTTTCTGTCATCTTTGAATATACATTTTTGTTGCTTATTAGATTTTTTGGTTGTACTCCAATCCATTACCAAGATATGTTTAATTTAACTTTAATTTTACAATAGGTGTTGCAAAACTCAAGTTGCAACACCTACTGTTTTGAGTCAGTCCTGATGATGGGTTGGAGAACAACCCAAAAAATTTGACAAACAATAATCTCATTTATCCTAGTAATCTCTGTAAAATTAAAGTTAAATTTAAACTGTGTAATACATCACTAGGATTTGCCATGAATTCATTCATGAAAACAGTTATTTGAATTGAATAGATTCTCCTTGTTAGTGTTCCATCATTGTTCTCAAAAAACCTGCCAATGAAAATTTTGTTTCACACTATTTGTGTGAAATACAATAACACAGTCTCACACCATTCGTGTGAAATATAGTAGTAATATACTCTCTTCCTACAGTATGAGTATGTCTTGCCATCTGTCATTCTAAATTCCAAAGCAAATTCTGAATTTATAAGGCCATAGTGAAATTCATGAATCAAAAAGAAATATTTGCGATAGGCCAAGGTGATTGCTTGTCATGATACACATATCCTTCACTATGACTTCATTCAGAGAATTGCAGTTAGACAAAAGATTATGCAATAATTAGTACTCCATGTACATTTAACTTTTCTAGAAAGTAAAATAAGAAAAGCTTGCAAGCTGTATGTTCATAGACTTCAACTATTTGTAGCATCTCTGTTGTCTCAGATTTTTTTTTCTTTTTTTTTCCTTCTGTTAAAGTAAAATTGTGATACTGGAGAGATGTTGCAAACACAAATATGTGAGTGGATGTGGGAGAATGCATTTTAAGTTTCTTTTACCAAAATTGATGGATTTTGAATTAAATTTAATTCTCTAGTGACATATACATAAGTATACTGCTTGCATTTTAATGCACTGTAAATGTTTCTGAAACAGTATTTTGTTTTATTTGGGAAATATTTTACTTCAAATGCATATTACTTTTGTAGTACCTCAGCTATCTAAACTTGAATTCTTTTCTTGATGAGGTCAGCTTAGCAATTCGCTGTTGAATTTATTCTTTAGATGTGTTTTTATATATTGCATTCTCAGTGAATATGTGGGCACCACTGTTAAGTGAATTTCATGTTTCCTTCCAAACTCAAATTGATGGATATTTTTTTCCATGCACTCTGATGACATAACATCTGACTATATGTTGATTAATGGTAATTGTGTGTTGCAAAATATTTCCAGTTTACTGTGTAATAAAGATGTTCACAAAAAAAAAAAAAAAAAAGAAATTTGCACCTCAAAATACTTTTAACTGTTTTTATGAACTTGACACTTGTGTTTTAATCAGTGTTGTTTGTATTTCATGTTAAACTTTATGTACTTATATTGTTACTTCGATCTTTCCAACTATGGAGTATTTCATGTACAGTATGAATTTGCATACAACAATATTTATCTCCCATGCTGACTCATATGTGGTATTGCATAGCAGATATGTGTGTATGTGTGTTGGAACTTGTAAGAGATATTTAATTAAATCCTGTGCAGCTTTTGTAAAAATAAAAAAAAAATGTGTACATTTTAATGTAAATGCATATTTTTTTAACTTAATGTGTATGGTAGTGTTTTTCCATCTTACAACTTCATCAGTAGTACATTTGTACATGCTGACACTCGAAACAATTTTCGGACACCTCATGTCCGTTGCTTTCTTCTTTGAACAAAGTCCAAGTGATATATGCCAGTTCATTCTATGCAGTTTTTATATCTCCTTATGAAAAAAAGAAGTTTTTGAGAGAAAATTAACTTAAATACTGTTCAAGATTACCCTTGCAAAGTTTGACAAAGCTGTTTGGTTATAATTGATGACATGACTATTCCTAGACTTAATGAATTACAAATATATCCAAATTATAGGTGTTTTTTGTAAGGAATAAAAGGAAATATGTCAAATTTTCAGTTAGCACTCCTACCCTTCTTTATGACTACAGTTATAGTAGGTGTTGCCATTCATGAGTTAAATTCCAACCTTTCAAATCATTTAATGTTGCACCTCTTCTTCTCTCTATTTCCAGTCCTTCTGACAATCTTCTTTTGAAAAAATGCTGTTGATGTGTCAGAACTTCTACAGTGTCCCAAAGCACTTTATGTCCTGTATTTTGAACATGTCTGTCCAAACATGTTTTGTTTGTCATATTTTTAATTGCAACTTTAGGTTCTCTCTGCCAATCTGGTTTTCAGCTGTCTGCCTGTTTCTCCCACATAGCTGAGACTACATTCACATTTTATGTTGTAGACCACACCATCCTCTAAAAGGATGTTTTCTTCTTTGCTTTAATTTTGGAAGGTAGTTACTAATTTTGTTTTGTAATCCTGGAGCCAGTCTGACTGGAAACTTTTCACTAATCCTCTGAAGTTTTTCAAACAGTCCTTTATTGTAAGTAATTTTTTTAGAAAGAAAAACCCCATAATTTGGAGATATTTGTAAGAGCCGTTTCTTTAGTAAAGTTAGCAATTTAAAATTTGTGGAATGTGGAACTGTTACTTTTGGCTCTATGAATTCATTGTTAACCAGTCACTGGTACTTGACTTTTTCATATGCATTTGCAGATAAAAATTCTGCATCAATACAAAGCGGAAAAATTGTGTATTCAGTTGGCTTTTGTTTTCTTTATTGTATTAGAATGTTAGACATTGAAAGCAAAAGTGTTCTATTTCCATACATTTTCCACTCGATCATTATTTAGAAAGAAAGTACGTGGTTGGTACTTTTGAACAGTTGGGGTCAAGTTTTTCATGTTGGTGATTTACAAAAGAAGGAACATCTGCAATTGTTTCCATTATACATAATTAAATGTGTTCTATCTGTGAGCAAAATTTAGGTACCCATCTTATGCCTAACATTTGAATTGGAAGGAGGGAGAGAGGCAATGAGAGAGAGAGAGACTTGCTTATGGTTACATGTATATCCAAACTTCATCTTTCACATTTGTTAATACATCCGTGCTTTAAATGGTCATTCATATATAATCAGAATTGTTAATAAACCGAAGTACCAGTATTGATTTCTTTGATACAATGTATGCATGTTCCTTCTTGTGAAAACATGAACAGTTTTCTGTCCATAGCATGTTTAATAAAATTTAGTTAGGATGATAATGCTTCATGAAAAGCATATAGAATAATGTATTTCTTGAATGTTTTTATGAACTTCAAATCTTAAGATGCACTTTTAGCATTGTTTTTTCAGTTAAGTAGGATGTAGTATGTTACTTAAGAGTAATTGTTTTAAATATACATGTTTGTAGTTTCATGTTCATGCACTTGAAAAAAAATGAGTTTCTGGTAATTACTCTCATATGCAAGCATGCAGGTGGTAAAAATGTAATAATTATAAATCAGAAAAAAGCGTTTATGTAGGTGCTGTAACAGTATTAAAAAATCCATGCTGTGATCTAAAAAGGTTAAAGCAAATTTGTTTTGAATTTCTGAGTGGGTTAAACTGTTTGTATGCCCTTTCTACCTTTTATTCCGTTTTGGAAAACTTCTTGCCATGCATTTGTAGTTGAAGTTACAAGAAGACAAAGGCAGTATGTGTGCAGAGCTGGAGGAAATTAAGTGAATATGTGCATAACTTCATGAATTACAAAAAAAAAAAAAGGGAAGACTGCTCATATTTGTCTTTATTTTCCTGGATCCATTCCATTTTCTGAAATAAATGTTTGTTAAAATAAAAGACTGAAACATTGACACTGAAGAGGGTACACAATTTTAATGAAACAGATATTTTGCTTCCAAATATGAAACTAGGAAATAGTTTTAACACAACTGCAGTGACATATTGCACAATCAAAATTTTTACTAAGAGGCTGATTTCTGAATTGACTCTCATGCTTTGAAACTTATTGTGCACACCTGTAACATTGAAAGAAACTTAGTTTCATGAAAAACCATTGTATTTGAATTAGATTTTATATGCAAAAATAGAAAGGGATGAATATGTTTTGGTATACAGCTGGAAGGGAATGATAGCAAATTTTGGTAGCTCTAGGGTAAGATTTCACCAGAAATGCAGCAGACAAGTTGAAATCAGAAAGAAAATGAAGATATATGGTTGTGTCATACAGTTAGCTGAGACTAATTACTGCAATTTAGGCATCTGAATTCTGTGGAAAATTATAAATAGTATAATTGTTATATCATCATCATCATTGTCAACCATTATCAATCCACTGCTGGACGAAGGTCTCCCCAAGTTTCCTCCACAACGGTCTGTCTTGTGCCAGTCTCCTCCATGTCACCCCTGCATACTTTCGAATTTCATCCACCCATCTCCCATGTGGTCGTCTTCTGGGTCTTTTCCTGTCCCTTGGAATCCAATCTAAAATTTCGGCTGTCCATCGATGATCTGTCCTTCTGGCAGTATGTCCAGCCCATTGCCATTTCAGGGATTTAACTCTGATCATGATGTCTTCCACTCTTGTCATTTTTCGGATCCACGAGTTCCTCTTCTTATCTCTCCTGGTTACACCAAGCATGCACCTCTCCATGCTTGTTTGAGTTGTCTGCAGCCTTTGTATGTCTCTTTTAGTTAAGGTCCACGTCTCTGCACCATATGTAAGCACTGGAAGGATGCATTGATCAAACACTTTTCTTTTAAGACATAATGGCATATTGCTCTTGAAAATTATGCTGTTTCTTCCAAAAGCTCTCCAGGCAAGTTTTGTACGCATATATATATATATATATATATTTCTTTTGTGCCTAAGCCTGAAGATGTCTACACTTTATCTGAGGCATGGTAATTGTGTTTTCCCCAAATACCAAAGAGCCAGCAGCTTCTGCTCACAGACATGCAATGACCAGGAGAAAGCATAATTGCAGCTAGTTTGTGAATTATTTTGCAGTGAAATTGTAATGAATTAAAAGTACACCACCAAAGTGTAAGTATCTCATAAATTCATCTTTAGAGAGAGAGAGAGAGAGAGAGAGAGAGAGTTTAAGTGTGCTGTTTCTTTGTAGCAGGAAACTTTTTGGTCATGCTTACCATTACTGACACAAAAGGAATTTATTCCAGTTAGTCTTCTAGGAACATACTACCATGTCAAATACAAGTAAATATAGGTGGTGTTACTATAAAATTGTAGTTTCAAGAAAATATGTGAAAAACTTTTGCTGAAGCTATTTGTTATTATCCATTTCAAAAACAATTATTCCATTTCATTTTTCCAAAACTAGGATGAGATATCCAAATAGAAATCTACATTTAACAAAAAAAAAAAAAAAAAAAACCTTTCCCCCTCCCCCTTCCAAAAAATGAAAATTTGAAGAATTTGACTAGGCTTATTTTTGTTATAACCAAATGTAATTTTTCTGATCTATCTCATAGAAAACAAGCACATTTTGCAATGCATTTCCATCACTTCATGGGAAAACTGTGCATCATGAAAAGTAGAGAACATATGGTATTAATATTGGTCATGTTTGCTCCTGCATAGTGCAAAATAAATTTTCCTCATTGCAACTTCTAAAAGTGAAAATATTATGTCAGATTATCGAACAAATTGTTAGCATAAAACCATAGTTTTTTTGGGGGGTGCATATATATATATATATATTCTGCACATGCCTGTCAAGAAATGTGCTGAAAATTGAAAATATGGTGGTTCGTTGTAAATTGACAACCCAGGAATCAAAGAGTTGGATCTGCTGTTGTTGTTGGACATGTAATGTGCTTTGTATGAAAATACTCCTGAAAATGTTGCTTTTTGAATTGCAATAAAAAAAGTGCACTGGTAATTACTGTTACATGTGTACAAATTTAAAGCCTGAATTTTAGGGGTTTTTTTCTTCTTTCTTCTTTATATTTGGTATCACATTTGAGTGCCTATGTTGTTTGCTTTTTCTTATCTTTTTGATGGCTATTGTTTGTTTTCATTTGTGTATGCTGACTCAGAAAAAATGTGGTCTGGTTTTTCAAATTATTTATTTTGCAATAAAGGCAAGATATAAGCTGCACCTTAAATATAGGTGTAACAAGAATAAAAGTTGTATCTGTCTCATGGCTGGAGTGAGTTTTGGGGAAATTATATAAACACTGCTGGAAGTGTTTTTTGTAGAAATTGTTTCAGCACTGCTATCACAATGCCACTGAATCACCGAATGTCTCAAACTAATTCTAAGAGTCATCTTTTCAAGATAATTTTTTTAATGTGGAAAATATAAAGTCAGATGTGAGGCTGAGTTGCAGCACTAACATTTGCTTGACCTTTTACTGTGATAAAAAAATATTTACAGAAAAATGCATTTGTTATGAATTTTTGTCACCAATCTTGGCATACTCAGAATCCTTTGAAGCCATCATGGTATAGAAATGCAGTACTTTTTGTTGTAAATTCTGAGCTGTCAGTTGATGGCGATCATTTTCAGGCCATAGGAGTTACTTTTATACACGTTATTCAATAAATAGTCAGAAGCTTTTTGTCCACTGAAAAAAAATTCTGGGTACGGAAATCAGATCAAAAGAAAAAAGTGAATTTCAAAATTCATTGTCCAGAAGAAATACAAGTATGTATGAAATTCAAACTCAGTATAAATAAGAGAAACCCAAAGTCCGGGTTTTAGAGGAAGTGAACTTAGCACTGAATACAAGACCAGTTTATGGTAGAGAGTTAGAGGTTCCAAAATACATGCATTAATTAACAGGAGAAATTAGTGTGGAACTTGGGTTACTGTAGAATTGACAGAAGAGTCATTTGTTTGCTGAAGAAATGCATTACTTTGGGGTATTTAGTGGAAAGACTTGTTCAGATCAAGTATGAAATGAAGATGTGTTGCATATGTGTAGTAAAAAAAAAATGTCAGAAAGGTAGAAACAAATATTATGAGGTGGTGTTTGGCTGTGTTAAAAGATCAAGTGATGAAGTGATAACTCTATTTACCCCAAGTAGCAAGAAAGAAAGTTAGGATAGCTGAGGAAGTTGTAGGAATACCTGAAAGTGTAAAAAATATTTAGTAGGAAATATGAAAGGTCATATGTGAGACAAGTGATGGATATGTGCAAAGTTCAAGTTGTGTGTGCAAAGTTTGTTTTGTAAATGGAGACAGTTAATCAACAGAAAGTAAAATTTAACATTACCAGATTTTTAATCGTGTGGGATTTTTTAAGAGCTAACCTCTCTCTGAATCTTAGGATAGATTTTTTTAACATAGGGGTCTCAATTTAAACAACATTTCTTGAAGTGTTTTCACAAAGTTTTGCTATTGATTTAATACTGATCTTCTATACTAACAATTTTTAATTTCTTTATAACAATGTAAAAACTTTTTCTCAGTAAAACACCTTTTATTTCCACAAAGTGAAATGATTCCAAATGGCAGGAATGCTGTTAACAATGTCACACCAATAAATAAATAAATAAAAAATCATCGGGATACTTTGCTAGGCCTGCAGTAAGATATGCAGTCGAACCCATATACACTGGTGTGCAAAAATTAAGGACGAAGTGGAGAAATTAGCATAACAGTGGAACGAGCAGGCAGAACGGACTGAAAGACTGCTTAGGAGATAGACTAGGGTCCTGTACGGAAGGGCATGCACATATATACAGCATGACGGGGGGGGGGTCGGAAGGGTATAAAGCACACGGGCGATGTACGCTCAGAAATTCGGTGAAAGCTATTGTACGGTGTACATCGGTTTGAACAACGTCGAGTTGCTGCCACCGTGGGATATGGCCTACAGGCAATCCTGTAGGCGTCATCTGGATGACTTTACCCGAGGTCGCATCATTGGGTAGTTGGGAGAAGGTTCAAGTGTGAATAGTGTGGCCGAGGAGTTCGGGATCACTCATAGCATCGTTTCACGAGCTTGGAGAGCATTTCAAACGACAGGAACTTCTGTCCGAGAGTTTAGCAGTGGTAGTCCACGAGCAACCACGGCGGCATACGACCGATATATTGTCCTACAGGCCAGAACAGACAGACGGCAGACAGCGGGAGAAATCGCAAGGCAGTTGCAACAGACAACTGGACGTCCGTTATCACATTTTATCGTGGCCAGGAGGCTGCACAAAAATGGTCTATTTGCACGACGACCAGTACGGTGTGTGCCATTAACACCTGCTCATCAGAGACAGCGGTTTCTGTGGTGCCAGGAACACAAGAACTGGACACATTAGCAATGGGGTCGAGTTCTCTTTACAGATGAGAGCCGATTTAGTCTGACGAGCGATTCTGGATGTATACACATATGGAGAGAGCAGGGAACATGCAATCACACCTTCAACATCATCGAAAGGGGGCGGTTTGGAGGTGGCGGAGTTCTCGTTTGGGGCGGTATCATGCTTGGTAGCCGTACTGACCTCCACATCTTCCAAGGAGGTTCAGTCACTGGTGTCCGCTATTGTACCGAGGTTCTCCTGCCTCACGTGCATCTGTTTAGAGGTGCTGTGGGTCCTGAGTTCCTCTTCATGGACGACAATGCTGCACCTTATCATACAGTGGCTGTGGCAGAGTTGTTGGAGAGTGAAGATATTCAACGCATGGATTGGCCCGCAAGGTCCCCGGACCTAAATCCAATTGAACACGTGTGGGACCTTCTCGGGAGACGCTTGGCAGCACGTCGCCAGCCGCCAGCAACAATTCCGCAGCTGCGATTGGCGCTACAAGAGGAATGGGCCACGATGCCTCAACAGCTCCTTGACAACCTCGTCCTTAGGATGGACAGACGTTGTAAATCCTGCAACGCAGTCAGGGGTGATCATATCCCTTACTAAAGACTGGATTTTTCTTGGCAGCCGCCTATCACATGGACGTTTCTGTCTTCTACCCAGTTGTGCTCGAAGCTACCTTTTCAATAAAGTGCCTTTGTATCCTTTGGATTCCTTGTTTGGACGGCTTTGCTCACTTGTCCCATATTCTTACATCTTTGGGATCTTATGGTGTGATTTGAGTCAACGTGGAGCACTTCTGCACGATGTTACATTCGAAAACCGTCTCGTCCTTAATTTTTGCATTCCAGTGTATAATGGAGAAGGGAGAGTTAAAAGCTTTTGATTTATGCAGACTTTGTTAAAACTGGACAGATCCAAAAATGGCTGTTTTGGCATATTACATTATGTCAGGTTAAAACTACTTATTTGAAAACTGTTTATCAATTAATCAAAGATAGACAGACAATACTTATAATTAAAAACTGTAGCTAGAAAATAATATGGGTGAGATCTGTAATAAGTAAGACATTTAACTTATGTCTAAATTAACTCCCAAAGATTTGAAATTTCACCTGTTACTTTTGATTTGCTGTTGGCACATGGCACCAAAAATATGAGTCAATTGTTGCTTGTTTTTGTGCTTGTCATGATAGCTGTTTTAAATTATTTCCAACTTCTGACACTGTGCAAGATGTTTCTAGATGCAAAATAAATTAAGATTTTCTAAACAGAGATTAAGTGACTGAAAGGTGATGAGGGAAGGGAATAAAAGACAGCATTTGCTCAAGATATGTATGTATGAGGGGGAGGGGGGCTAGTGGGAGGTATTGAAAAGTAACTGAAACATTCTTGTCTTCATACAAACTGACCTGTCTATAAATAGAACCACAAATCCAGATAATTCCTTTTTTAAAAGCCAGGTAATTCTTTGTTTTCCAGTGAAATAGGAAGGTTTAAAAACTAAGTAAATGACACTTACTTTGTTTGCTAATAACTATGCTGAGCTTTCATTTATGCAGTTTCTTAAAAAAATATTCTTTGTAATTTGCAGTTAAAATAACAAGGGAGAGTATTACTAAGTTCAATGGATCTATGAAAACTTTGGTTTGTATGGAACTTTGTATTACATGAGCTTGTTATATGTGGGTTTGACTGTATATAGGTTCACTTATCCTATAGCCATAATCCTAAAAGCAATTTTTTCCCCTTTTACATATCAAATATGTTATGATTAAATTTTCTTATCCAAACTAAAATTTAATGTTTGGTAATAAGTATGTATGCACCTACCTGCTTGCATTGTTGTAACATTACCATTGCCAGATGGACACTACAGCGAATTTTATTCAAATAGCTTCAGCTGTGCTGCTTGAAGTGGATATTCTCTTAAACACACAACGAACATTTTATAGTTATTAATGTTTCACTTATATTAGAATTAACTGTTTAACTTAATACTTAGAAACCTTCCAAACAGTTGATTCATTCATTGGGATGCTCATTATTTTCTTATTGTGTAAGAATTGAAATGGAATGTTAATTTGTTCATTGATACACATGAATTTTTAAAGTAGTTCTTTACGTAGATCCATTTTGTGATCAATAAATATTTGGGTTTAAAAATCATAACTGTTTAGAAAGCAAAAATTCTTGAGACTGTCTTATTCACATGCACCATTCTTTTCCCAGTACAAGATCAGTTTTTCAGCTAAGTTAGTAAGTGCATAACCATATGATTTTCTTTTAAGGAAGTTCATTTGAAATATATAACTCCAACTCACATTAAAATGCATTGCTCATAGCCATAAAGTAAAAAAGTCAGTTTGATTGAAGAACCATTTTATACATCAAAGGGTCATTGCATTAAGATTTTTGTTTAATGAAATTGTTTGGATGCTGTTTGTTTAAAACAAAATTTTAATTCACAACTGACCGTTTTGATTAATGTTAAGCTCCCCTCCTACAGTTGCTATCTTTATCAACTCTTTACAACTCACAGAATTCATAGAAAGTATGCATTTAGTGCCAACAATTTTTTAACTTCACCAACTGACTTATTTTCAGGTTAATGGAATGCATACTTTTGTTTAATTTATATTATCAGATCCCACAAATGGTGGAACTCTGTAAAGATGTAACTCTTCATTTTATGTGTTCACATCTTGTTGAAATGAAAAGTGTATTGTTATTGTAGTGTGAAGTACATTTATGAGAAAGACAGTTTTTTCAGTAGATGTAATAATAATAAAAAACAACTACTGTGTTTGTGAAAGTCAGAAACAGCTACTTAAGCACATGTCCCATGATATGACGTTATTTAAGAAATAATTATTATTCCCCCTCTTTGCCACCTGTTTTGTTGCACTCATAAAGGATTACAATTGTTACATTATTGACATTGATTCAGATACATTTCAGTTGCACATTGTAGTTTAGGTATAACCGTTTATTGTTGAATGAATGTGAAAATTACCCAAAATCTTTTTGGACAGTTTCAATTACTTTGGAAGTGGCTGCTGGCAGGGAGTGCTGAGTTTCATGTTATACTTGGTGGCATTGAATTGTGCCGCCAAGAAGTGTATGGAATCAAATGAAAACCGCAGGCAAGACAAGTTGGTAGATGAGTAAAGCATGATTGCATGATTGCAGTTGCCAATCACCCTTACCCCACCCACCCATAGATGCAAATTAATTTTATATACAAATAGTGTGATAATCATCAATATGTTACTCGTATAAATTACCCATGTTTCAGTGTGCATAAAGTTACACAAGCGTCAAATAGCATACTGTGGCACAGCACACTGCACTTGTTATATATGAGTCTGTAGGTAAACCTCACTAAGTTCTAATGTATAATAGGTAACAAATCAGAAATTTTGCTGACTGTAGAATAATGTTGACAAGTTGTATAGATTCATGGGTGATGTTAGTGTTATGTTCTTTGGTGTTATCTTACTCAGGGCTTGAAAAATACCATGCCCAAGACGCCCAAGGCATGTAAATTATTGGCCTGGGCAGGTAAATAAAAACTCTAGTTGCCCGACCTGGGCAACTAAATTAATTTTTTTTTTTTTACTTTTGTTTGGTTGAGGGTTCAACAATTACCATGAGGAACTCAGTGACTATAAGCATTTGCTTATCCCTAATTTAGGGTCACTGGTTCCAGGGAAGGGAGAGAGCCAGAACCATAAGACAAACACAACATCCATGCCACACCAGGGTTCAAACCCGGAGTCAGCAACGGGATGTATGCCTCTGATGGAACTGGCCTCCGGTGTTTAGTGACACAGGTCTCAAAAACTTTAACAAAAGGAACATGGCAGAACCACTAAATTTCTTAAATACCAATTTCAGCATCATCGTCTTAAAACTTGAGATTCACACTTTTGTGCATTGAACATTTTGAATACAGACCCTTGAAACGGAAATGCAAACATGTAAAAAAAGTTCATATTTTTTAACTTAACAAAAAAAAGTAAGAGTTCTGATTTGTTATCTTAAAAGATAAATTTTCCTGGGCATCCAACTTTTACTACCTGGGTAGGTAAATAATTTCTGCACATGTATGGTTGGGCATGTAACTTTTCAGATATTTTTCAAGCCCTAAACATGGCATTTGGCAACTCTATACCACAGGGGAGCTTCATGAGATGAGGATATCATTGGTATAGTGCCATGCGGTGTCATAGTGCCTGGGATGTATGTAAGAGGCAAGCTGCTATCCATGTTTTTACTCCATGCCGTAATGTCTGTTGCCAAAGCATAGTCTCATCTGTTGCTGGCAGTTTCATCAGAGGATTGATGACATCGCATCTGTTGTTATTTGCAGATATCATCTGCTTGTAAACGAAACTGGGATTTGTTTCTACCAATAACATCACGCTGCTGAGGGAGGACACCGCTCTGAACATTGTTAATGATGTGTGGTGGTCAGTGGAAGGTGATCAGCAGGAAATTGTTTCAGTGTGTTACAAAATTTTGCTCTGTTATGACAATGAGTGGTAGCTTTTGTCACTGGTGCTGTGTGTGTAGCTTCTCACAGTTTGTCTGACTAACATTTAATTACTGTTGTGTGGTTATGGTCAACACATTTTACTTTTCATTGGAATGGCCATACTTCCTTATGGGGTCTGTCTTGATCCATTGTGCCGTGAATGCTGTAAGCAGGCAATATGGCTGATGCACATGTTGCCTTGGCATTCCAAATATTATGCCTGTTACTTTTGTTCTGTTGGATTTTTCTTAATACAGACATTTAACATGGACCAGGGACATCAAACAAAGATATTCGCTCTTTCCACGTTTATAAGTAAGTCACGGAAAAATTCTCATTGGCCGCCACCGGGAGTCGAACCCAAGGTCTTCCAGTTACGCGCCGAATGTAGCGGAAGCATATCCGGCGCGTAACTGGAAGACCCTGGGTTTGACTCCCGGTGGCGGCCAATGAGAGTTTTTCCATGACTCACTTATAAACGTGGAAAGAGCGAAGATCTTTGTTTGATGTTCCTGGTCCACGATAAATGTCTGTATTAATTATTCATTCGCCTTCTAATTATTTCTTCATTTGTTGCTTACCATCTATGGTGAATCCCCAGCATTGTGCGGGGCTCCAAGAAGCAACCTGCCAAATTGGCATGGCAGTTAGCGTGTGTGAGTCCGGAGGAATTCGAGGCCGCTGTGGTGTAGCGGAAGCATATCCGGCGCGTAACTGGAAGACCCTGGGTTCGACTCCCAGTGGCGGCCAATGAGAATTTTTCCGTGACTCACTTATAAACGTGGAAAGAGCGAAGATCTTTGTTTGGATTTCTCTTATTTCTGTTGGACACAAACTCCTGGAGTCCTGCATCAAAGCTCTGCAAGATGTAGTGCCCAATGATGTGTGTAGCAAGGATTTTATTTCATGGGTAAGAGAGGAGGGAGGATATACTGCATATACAATGGCCATTCCATAAAAACTGAGAGTAAAATCACACAAAAGAAGAAATATTGGTACAGCAAAATATATGTTATTCTTTCTCAAAGTATTTTCCCTCGAATTATATGCAGCGGTCCCATCATTCAGTACACTTTTCAAGGCATGTGGTAAAGGCATTTTGTGGAAGCTGCTTCAGCGACCCCTGTACAGCTTGAATAATGTCAGCATCTGTGTTAAATGTTGCGCCACGGAACTTCTCTTTCATTGTTGGAAACAACCAAAAATGGCAAGGGGCAAGGTCAGGACTGTAGGCAGGCTGTGGCATGATTTCAATACTGCATTTTGTAAGAAACTGTTGAACAGAAGCAGCCACACATGGATGGGTGTTATCATGGTGTAGGGTCCACTTGCCCACGAGATCCGATCACTTAATCGATATGTATTTGCAGATGCTTCAAGAGTGAAATGTAATACTCAGCATTGATAGTAATTTGTGGAGGAATGGCATGCTAGTAGACTACACCTTTATGATCAAAGAAAATGATCATAATCACCTTCCCAGCTGACTTGGTTTGGCGGACTTTTTTGGTGGAGGCGAGCGTGTGTGTTTCCAGACATTCATTGCGTGCTTTGTGAGAGGGTTGAAATAGTGGACTCGTGTTTTATCAGCAGTTATTAGTGTTTAGAAAGTTTCGATCCTTTGCAATAATTTGTTTCCACTCGTGACACACCTAAACTCTGGCTAACAATTGTTCTCTCGTCAGGTGATGAGGTACACACACTCGATGCAGCAGTAATTTGTCACATAGAATGCGAAATGCCGACATTTTTGAAATATTAGTTGACGCCGCTATTTCTTCACACGTCATTCGTCGATCTTTTTGTAGGATTGCCCTAACAGTGTTAACAAGACATTCTGTAACAACACTTTAAGGTCAACCAGGCCTAGGAGTGAGTTCTGCCATACACGCCCTTTTTTGAAATCATGGTGCCATCTAAAAATCATTGACTCACCCAAACATTTATCTTTGTAAGCTTTTTTCATTAAATCAACTGCTTCTTAAGCCGTTTTATCCAAATGATAGCAAAATTTTATCGTCCAATGCATTTCACTTCTTAACTCTGAATCACTCACCTCCATATCTCTATGGCAAAATGTAGGCATACCTTAAACAACTGCGCAACAACAAAACAAGAATCATCTGCCTTGGCTAATAACTGTTGCCATAGATACTTCCTTAATTCAGTTAGTCATCTGCATGGTTATTTTTCCCCTTCACACTGTTGCCAACTAAAACAAAAATTACTATCAGTTTTTATGGAACTGCCTTTGTATATTAACTGAACTTACCAGAAGTAACTGTGAAGTTCTATAGGTTTATTCTATATCCCATAACATATCCACATTTCATGTTTTATTCTGTAATTTGGAAACTTTTCATCGCTATAAAGTATTTTATTGGAGAGCAAAAGAGACACACACACCTTGGGAAGAAGGACACTGTATCTAAGACTTCGTGTATACTAAGAGGAACATTTTAATGCACTGAAAGTCATCAAACTAAACTATTAAGTTCTTGCTGTTCAGTTGTGATCTTTTAAGTGGTTTTAACCTTCTTCATTGTTGAAAAGAATCCTTGACTTGCTGTTGAAACTGGGAGCTAACCCAGAACTATTATTAACCTCCAAATACTTGAGTAGAATTCCTGTTCAGAGGCAACAAGAGCTGTAGTAACGTCAGACAGGCATTAAGTTTTCTGATGTCAGTTTCTGTTTCCATTTTATACTCTACACAAGTTATGACTTGACTGTTGTACAAATAACAAATTTCCAAAATAAGGCTCTATAATTGATTCAGTAAATTAACTTTGTCTGGCAATACTTTACAGTCCCTGCAGCACAAAGTCCATTGTGTTCTTGCATGAGTAGAGAGAGATGATTAAGTCAGCACATAAAAAGTGTAATGATCAGCAAAATGGATGTGTAACAAAATGTATATTTAAATTCAATTATAAAAACTACAGCTGAATTGATTAATCTTACAAACTTGATAAGAAAAACACTTCTCACAACCTATGTAATTATCTTGTAGAAAGTACATGTTCTGAAATGTTTGAAAACAATAAAAAAAAATCATACCCTTGGGACTCTCACCTTAGCTACATGCCTGATATTGATGTATTGCATCCACCTTCTCCATGTGATTTATCTGCAAAAAAAAAAATTGTATATTCCATTTTGCTGTTTTTACATACAGTTTTATATAAAAATTTTACCACTTCTGTGTGATGCAATTTCAATGTCACTCTATATATTTATTAAAATGTGCCAAGAAATTTACTTATTTTGATTATCCAATTTAAAAATTAAATGAGTAAACAGGTTGAAGCTGGTCATCATTTGAGTTGTGTCATAGAGTATCTCTGTGGCATTGACTGCATGTGGCACTTATGAAATCATATTTCAGTGTCAATTTTCAGATGTAACAAGGTGAATATTATATATATAAGAAATAAAAAATAATTTTTTGACTTTTCATCTTAGCAAACTTTTTCAAAATAACAATTCTGTCGGTAAACTTTTTTCTGTTGTGTAATTAATTGAAACCTATGTTTGAAAAAATTATTTTTGCTAAATTATAAACCAGGTGGCTTTGATTTAATGATTTTTTTGCAGAAACAACAAAGCAAGTAAAGATTAATCTTTAAAAGAAATATTTAGCGAAATGCTGTTTGGTCCAGTGTATGCTTGTTTCTAAATTGCGGTTATGTTCAGTAAATGTGTTTAAGTGTTGTCTTTTAAAACAATTTTCTAACAATGTAATTCAGCAATTAATCAAGCATTCTAATCAAAATTGTCTTTTTTCAATTGAATATTTAATTAAAATTGCCTGCTCCCTTTAATTTGCATATTCAAGTAAATAAATAAACCTTTTAATCAAAAGTAACTTTTTATAAATATAAAAAAATAGATTTTAAACTGGAAAAAAAAAAAACATTTGATGTAATGAACCCTTTGGTGAGGTAATCTTTCTGGTAACAATTATTTAAACAGAGTGGCCCTTTTATTTGGTGGCTTATTTTCGTAATCATTGATTTAGTATTTTTTGGGAAGTGTTTTCATCTAATACAATTTAAAAAGACATCTTCATCTGCGATCCATTTCATAATTACAGCTTTTTCATACAAGAAATTTCTAAGCAGTGCAATCTGTTGATTATGTGAGCATGTTGAACATTTTAATAATCTAAACTGAATCAACAGTAATTTTTAAGCAGTTGGTTATTTAAAATCTCCTTAATGTTGATATTTTATTCCCTCTATTAATTTCATACACACTACATTAAATTCTGTTAGTTACCACCAAATTTTAAAGAATTCTACTTAGCAAACTGATTTTTCTGTGTTATAAAAATGTTCTTATCAATGTCTGTATAGTTAAAATGCCTAGGAAAACAAATATGATATTGAATTAAACAGCTAATAGCTGTGTAAATATTCTTTTATTAATTAGTATTTTTATAGTAAATATTTTGCCATTTGTGTGTACTTAGGTGGCACAATTATCTCCAGATTGAAGACAGATTCTGCTAACAAACTTACAATACTTGTATTAAAAAAAATGTTATTAAGTATTAATGGAGTCTTGTATGCAATCAATTGCAGTACAATAATTTAACAAAGAATAAGTAAACCAAAGTATGGGAAATGGTGCATCACTTTTTTTCCCCCTCACTAAAATGACCACATACAAACACACATATACAGTTGAACCCAATTATGAACTCCCACAATGTGGAGTTAGGCATACATAGAAACTTTTGTGGGGCCCATGAGGTTTTCCTTCCTTCTCCTCATTTTTAATATAGAAATAAATTTGGTTGTAATGAAGCTCACACATATTGAACTTTTATTGTGCTGCCCTGAACTTTGTTATATGTGGTTTCAACTGTATATAAATGCATTGTGCAAATTATTCTTTATGGAAATTTTATTTATATAAAATCAGTTATATATACATACATATACATGATTTTATGGTAATACAAGAGAAAAACTAAAGGAAAGAAAAGAACTTTTTAGCAGTTAAAACCAAAACTTACCTCTCATGAATGGTTTGAAAGTGTGATAATGAGCATCCCTAACATCGAATAGATATTCGTGTTTTAACTGAAATTTTGTCACCTATTTTTGCTACACAAATAATGACCTCAATTTTGTGCCTTTTTAACTTCAATTTTGGAAATTCAGTGTACATTGTATGAAACTGAGTTTGTATTAGTATCTCGTGTGAACTACATAACTTAAATATATAGTATCCATATCATTTGTGCAAAGTCTGTCTCCATTTGTATGTTGAATTTCTAATGAAAAAGTCCTGAAGTAACTTTCTTGCATAAAGACTTGTTTGGTTGGTACCAAATTACTTTCAAAGATATTTGAAAAGAAGTCTTTGTAAAATTATAAAGCTTTACTCATGGCAAGAGTCCTTAATGCTAAAAATTGCTGGTGAAATTTTGGCTAAAAGTAGCCTGTTTTTCAAGTGTCAAAAATTCACCAAAGTCAAATGCCATGTAATCATATTTTATCCCTTTTTAAAGTTGCAATTTTATGGTTATTACATAATATCATGGTGTAAAATGTTCTTCCTGTAAAACTTTTAAATTGCTGTGTAATATATCATACAAGTTACACAAATGTGGTGCAGCAATGATTTGTATATGGCCAAAAGAGTGTAGTACATCACATTTCTGTATTTTTTGAAAATCTGTTCAATAAATAGTCAAAGATTTGGAAAGTAATTAGATCATGTTCTCCTCATTTGTAACAGCCTTTTAGGGGAAAGAAAAATACACATGGATCATTTTTCATTGCACATATGTATATGCATATGAAATACTAGGTGTAAAGAAATTGTGTAAGTGCAAAATTTTATGAGTATTCAAGACCATGAAAGGTCAAACAGTATTATGGTTTATGAGCAACATTTTATGGCTCTTATCTTCAGAACAGTTGCCAGTTATATGTTTGAAGTGTCAGTATTTCAATAAACTAGCTATATGTAAAAGGGTGCAAAAATTTATTTAGGGGCCTTTGATTTTCATAGTAGAAAAGTATGATAGTGTTAACTCTTTCTTAGCCATTTTCCCATTGACTTGCATACTATTTATTGCATTAGACATGCAAAAACTGAATGGCATTGGTTAATGCCAAACACATATTACTTTGGAGATCCCATGGTCCAGGAACAAATTCTGTATTTATGAAACTCACTGACCTTGAGAGCTTCTGTGGTTTTGTTGGTTGATAAGTACCTACTTTTGCACTGAACTTGTGTGTTTCATAAAATATCTGAAAGGGGCATGAAAGAAATGTGTGGAACAGTGCTGAGACGGGCCAAGCCCGAAACCAAGCCCAGGCCCGAACTGGGCTGGGAGTGAGAAGTCGGGAGAGGTATTTGTTCCGGGCTTGGGCAGCAAACATCATAGACCACCTATTTGTGGATTTCTGCTGAAAAGGAAAAACTTCTTAAAGAACTATAGATAATAGATAGCATGCCGAGGAAATTTTGCCACCTATCTTCACTCAGCGGGTTATTCTATTGATTATTCCTGCTTATTCTGTTGAGCAAAGTATGTAGACTGCAGCACCTCTTGATCTTTTCGGCCACCCAAAACATTTAAGGAAGAAATTAATGGTAAAAAAAAAAAGATGCAACTGTACTATAGAAACAGATAAAGATCCCTTCTCCACTCCCCAGTTGAGAAAGGCACCAGCTAATTGCAAGGGGTGGAGTGAGTGGAAGTCTGGAAGAAGAGATTCTTTTAATTGATGCCTTAACAGGCTAGTCATAGTTTTTGGGCTTGGGCTATATCTTGCAATATAGAACTCAGGATCAGGCTCTAAAAATTTAGCCCAAACTCAACACTGGTGTGGAACAAAAAATATTAACTGGTGAGAGCATATGTGTTAATATTATATTGTACAAGATATTAACCATAATAAGAAAGGGCAAAGAGATGATAAATAAACATTTGCTTATTAAAGAGGTTCAAGATATGGACCTAATCCCATATGAAGTGGTGTTTTAAAATTCATATCATATATTATTTTTAATTCTCAAATGAAAGTATCATTTGTATAAATATGTGCTTTCTATTTAATATAAGCACTATTTGGCAGTGTGTAGAACTGTAAATGTTTGCAGTTCCTTATTAAAATTTCATGCTAGCTGAAATGAATCTAAATGGCATCTTTTCATTCAGTTTTCAGCTATTAATTTCCAATGAGACAGTGTTTTGTGTATTTGAGAAATCCTAACTCAAAAACCATGGTTATTATAAAACATTATTTTCGAGAACTTGTCAAATCATCAGTGGTTTAAAGGTAAGCCTTTCATTAGTGTATATTTCTCAATTCAAAAATAACTTCTGCATAAAGAATTTTTCTGGTTTTTAAAAAAGAAAATCTACTTGCCTTTTTAGGTGTGCGGGAGTTTTTTTTTTATGTACTGGCCCGATGTTATCTTTTGTGTAATATGAAGTAGCTCTTGAGTACAATCCTTCATATTGAACATGAGTGATTTCACATTGTATGTTTTTTTATGGCCTAAAATGTTGCTGTTGCTTGTGGATGGTATTAAAGAACATTTTGTGAAGTTTATTTTTCCTTTTTGCACATGAGTGGAAACAATTTTAATATAGATTTAAGTGTGTAACAGGCAGGAGAAATAAATTTTCTGTTACGATAGTTATATATATTGCACGTGACCCTCCAGTTTCATGAGGCATTTTACTACACATTATTCTAGAGTTGAGGATTTGTAATCTCCTTTTATCACTACACAAGTCCTCATATTGTGTACAGTTCTGTTTAAATACAGTAGGGGGAAAATTAACAGCAACTCTGGACATTTTTGAAGTTTTTGAGGTTTGAGTGTTGCTACAAAAGTAAATATGCAGAGAATACGGACAATATGTACATCATTGGAAAGCAAATTTTATGCAGAATCCAAATCAGGTTACAGAATGGGAATCGCTTAAATAGAACTCAAGTTATGCGCAGAAATGTGCTGCGAAGGAAGCACACATTGTGATGTGAAATGTCATCGTTGTTGTACAAGGCGACGGAGCTTTCTCCGACGTCCGGGTACATGCGATATAAAGGGCAGCCGAGGTGCCTGGGGTTATTTCCGAAGTTTTCGGCGTGTTCGTAGGTAGTCGGTTGCATTGCTGTGTGTGTAGGCGTGAGTGCTCTGGACTGCAGTGCAAATCTGAAGTTTGTCGTTTCAGATTACAAACTGTGTTTGCAGCTATGGGAAGATTAGGTGATGTTTCACCACGAAAGGCTTCCACAATGGTGACATTAAGCGACAGTGGCAAAAGCGATGCCAAAATTGCCCGCATGACTGGGGTGCACAAGAGCACTATTGGGCGGCACCTGGCGAAGATCCGTGATATGGGTGGTATCAACAATTGCAGGCTGGGTAAATGTGGCCAAAAAAGGAAAACAACGGCGAGAACTGACAGGGCCTTGCAGCGGTTATGTCTGCGAAACAGGTTCCAATCGTCAACAGTTCTTTCCAAAGAATTGTGGAAGAGCTGTGGTGTTGCTGTTTGTCCTCGAACAGTGAGGAACAGGTTACGTGATGTGGGTTCGACGTCTCATAGGGCGGTTAAGAAGCCCTTGCTAACCCATGTGCAACGTAAGAAATGTATAGAATGAGCTAAGGAACATAAGGACTGGAGCACTGATCGGTGGCGTCAAGTATTATTCAGCGATGAGACCAAATTGAACATTGAATGTAACGACGCGGGGTGCGGAGTTTTTCGCCGACGAAACAAGGCGTTGAATCCCTCTTGCACACTGAAGTCCACAAAGTACCCAGCCAGTGTTATGATTTGGGGATGTTTCGCTGCTGCTGGAGTGGGCAGAATCCATGTGTGTGACAGCACTGTTAATGCCCAGGTGTACAAGAGTATCCTCCAGGACAAGATGGTTCCTTCGGGATGTGATTTGTTCCCGGGTCAACCATACATCTTCCAGGACGATTCGGCCCCATGCCACCGTGCAAAAAGCATTAAAGCTTATGTGACTTCTTTAGGAAATGTTGTGCCTCTACCTTGGCCTGGTAATTCCCCAGATTTGAACCCAATAGAGAATTTGTGGCGCATTCTCAAAAGAAAGGTGCACGACAGGCACCCCGCAAGTAAAGTGGAACTGATTAACGCCATTATTCACGTTTGGAACAACTGCATGTCATCCGAGATGTTGGGTAACTTGGTTGACTCCATGCCCAAGAGATGTGCAGCGGTTGTTAAATCCAAACGTCACCCAACAAAATATTAGGGACGTTATTTATTTTCATGTCATCCCGTTACTTTGCCATGATTTCTGTTTCGCAGCACATTTCTGCGCATAACTTGAGTTCTATTTAAGCTATTCCCACTCTGTAACCTGATTTTGATTCTGCATAAAGTATGCTTTCCAATGATATACATATTATCCGTATTCTCTGCATATTTACTTTTGTAGCAACACTCAAACCACAGAAACCTCCTAAATTTCCGGAGTTGCTATTAATTTTTCCCATACTGTATATGATATCCAAAGTCATTTGTAAGTGAAAAAAAAAAAGTATGGCTTTAAATTGAATATGTTGCAATTTTCATTTTCAAGTAATGAATGCGTGAGCAGTTGTTACTTATCTTTTAAAAATTAAAATGTAAGTTAATGTAATGTTTAAAAATATGCAAAATATCTTAATTTATGGGTATCTTAATTCCTAACTGCAGTGTGATAACAATGGTAAATTCTTTACATAAGCAATGAAAAAGGAACTGAAGGTACTAGGGAAATACTGTACAGTGTAATGAATAAAATGTGCAAGTGCATCTGCTTATTACTTTTGGCATAAAAAGGCCATCATTAACTACTATTTATATACCTGAATCATCAGAAACTTGGAAATCTTATCGCTGTATAGCAAGAATTAGACCAATATCTTCAGATCAAATGAATGTTTATTCACAGTATATTTTATTTTAAGGTCTACTGCAGTTTTGCTTAGCATTTGACTCGGCTTCATCAGAACAAGTGAAACATAAATATTTAAATTATTGTGACATCATCGGTGTTCTGACTGTCATACATTTTGGTGAGTTATTTCCTCATGCTTGAAAGAAATGGATTCGATGCCAAGTCGTGAAGAGTTGCAATGTATGGAAAATATCTGGGAAAATTTAACTATCAAGCATGATACTTTGGAGGCTTTTCACATATATTGCAACTCTTTGTGACATGTTGACAACATGGCATGGACTCCATTTCGTTCAAATACGTGGAAACAACTCGCCAAAATCCATATCTGTCAGAAGAACACTGATGATGTAATAGTGATTAAAATATCTATGCTCCATTTGTCAAAACCAAGCCAAACACTTAGTAACTACAGTAGACCTTTAAATACAGGGTGTTTAAAAAAGAATGACCTGATTTCAAATTAGTATATTTAATAAGGCAAATGTGGGATGGTTACAAAACAAAGAGCCAAGTATGCAGGAAGATCTAAAGTTTCACTCACCACAATTACAAATGCTCAGTGTGCCCTCCACCTGCTGCACGGACAACATCAAGCTGATAGCTGAATTAATCCCAAACGTGTTGGAGAGTCTTCAGTCTCAGAATTTACCGCGGCCGTGATTCTCGTTCCGAGCTCATCCAAGTCAGCGGGTAAAGGAAGAACATAAACACGGTCTTTTACGTATCCCCCCCCCAAAAAATCACATGATGTGATGTCTGGAGATCTCGGAGGCCAAGCGTGTAGTGCCAAGTCATGGGGTCCCCTGCGTTCAATCCAACGCTGAGGCAATGTGTCGTTTAGAAACCGACGAACTTGCAGTTTCCAATGTGGCGGTGCGCTATCCTGCTGCAAAATGTAATCTTCAGAGTTGTCCTGCAGCTGTGGAAGTAGCCAGTCCTTTAGCATTGCAAGATAGGAGTTGCCCGTAACCATGTTGTCTGCAAAAAGAAAGGGCCGTAAACCTTTCTAACAGAAACCGCACAAGAAACATTCAGTTTTGGTGAATCACGTTCATGTTGGAGAGTTTCATGTGGATTCTCCAGTCCCCATATGCGAACATTGTGGCGCGGAACTTTCCCACTTACATGAAAGGTTGCTTCATCACTAAAAATCAACCTTTGTATGACGGTGTCATGCTCCATGTCCTCTAACAGAGTTGCACAAAAATCTTTTCATTGTGTTTTGTCACCTCCACAAAGAGCTTGCACCAGTTGCAATCTGTACGGCTTCAACAGCAAACATCATCGTTAAACACGCCAAACAGTCCCATGAGAAATGGCAAGTTCGCGGCTCGCACGACGAGTAGACTTCTGTGGGCTTCGCTGAAACGCCTCGTGAATTCATAGCACATTCGTCGCTGAGGTGGTTGGTCGTCCAGGACTCTTCCTTAAATAAACACCTGTTTCTTCAAATTGTCGATACCAACGACAAATATTTTTGCCCACTGGTGGAGCACTGCCATAACACCTTTTAAACGCACGCTGCACCGTAATCACGGACTTGGTCTTGCTAAATTCGAGCACACAAAACGCCTTCTGTTACCTCAATGCCATCTTCTCACTCACTAAGCTTAGCAGCTGTGTGGACGCTCGTGCTGCCATCTAGTGGTAGTCATAACAAACTCTGGGCCACGTCCTTAGACACGATACAAGTCGCATTCATCGGTGGTTCGTGGTTGCCGAGATATCCACTTTTCAAATCGGGACATTCTTTATGAAACACCCTGTATACTGTGAATAAATGTTGTTCATTCAATCTATCTCAACATCACAAGGATTTTAATCGGGTAATTTTCAACATCCAATTCTTTGTTGTGTGTATGTGATGACATACCTGGATGTCTGTTATCAAGATGGAAGGTTTGATGCTTTATGGAGGGAAGAGAAGCCTTCACAAGTGTGCTGTGGACAGTTTTTTCAGATTCTTGTGCTGTAGTTGCTTGGAAATGCATTGTCTGGGATAGTGTAAAAGTAGCACATTGAAGCAATGCATAGAAGAGGTGAATTTGATTTTCATAGCACGTTGAGGCACATAATGATTACATAGGCATATAAGTCCGTGTGATAATGGAGTCGGTTCCTTTTCACTCATTGTTTCAGGTCTAGACTTTCTCTTACTATATAAAACACAGAAGTGTCACTACTGTGTGGCTCAGAGAAATGCATATGTGAGTAATTGTGATCACCTCTATTAATATCAACGGTTCATTAGTCTCTGAAGTTTTTGTCGTGTCGAAAGCATTTGATGAAAGAATGTCCATTCATCAGTTAATGGTAATAATAGTAGTAAAAGTAAAAAAGAGGGGGGGTGTCATCCCTTAGTGCATGAAAGAATGAAATGAATCAAAGATGAATCTGTGACATTATGCATGCTTGTATCTCTTCTTCCCAAAGTTGGCAGCATTGCACTGCCTATTATAGCATTTTGAACATGGAGTTTTTAATGTGACATACCAAATGGCATTTATTGTTAGTTAGCCCCTGGACGCATTTTCTCTTTCAGTTATAAATTACGTGCAAAAAGCACTATGTTTTTGTTCATGAGCAGTTTGTCATGTGCAGGCTTTGGATTTTATGTAGAATGTCTTAGGCTTTGAAAACTGAAGAGACTATGCAATTTTATTTAAATCCACATGAAAAAAAAATGGTTTTTTCAGTCAGAGACTTTTAGTAGCCTGAACATTTTTGTAATCCAAAAAGAAGTTTATTTTTTTAAGTTATGATGTTGTTAGATGCTGATAATCAATGAAAAAGGTTTCTGAAGAAAAGTAATCAGTTATAAAATGTATATGGAAATGTCAATGAAAAATGGTCTGTTACTGTGTGGAGCTCCTAAAACATTTTTTCATTAGACCTGCTGTATAGCTAATTATTTCACTTAATATAGTGACAATAAAACCTTGTTTTTTGGGGGTTTTTTTAATGTTATTTTATTTGAACTTCTAAATCAAGAAAGTTTGAGCTTAAACATCTATAGTTCTTATACATTAAAAAAAAAAAAAAAGAAGAAGAAAAGAAATTGTAATTTTAGCATTTATGATTCATTGCGATTTTCCTATATCACAAATTATATGTAAAGTTATAAGCTTGTGCATTTTTTATTATTGTATTTGTAAAGTTCTGCATTTTTTTTAAAAGGGTATTAGGAAAGTATATTTATATGAGGTAATGTAGCACAGATCTTGATATTTTTATGTTTGCCATTAAACATGTGGCTATTAGACTTTTGTTTCCTTTTTTAGATCATTGTGGAGTGAAGTTTAAACAAAACAATAGCATTTATCATGTGTGATTCAAGCAGTTAGCTTTTTGTTTTATTAAATGCTATGCAATAAATATTCTTTAATTTTATTCACGTCTATGTTGCTTCAAAACTGAAGTTTTTTAACGGGTTTGGAAGTGCTTTTTCTTCATTTATTAGCATTTTGTTATATCTTTTGATAGTTTTTGCTTTGTATTTTTGCATTTTTTAAATCTTTTAATTCATTTACAGCATATGTTTTTTGTTGTCAAAATAAATGTGGTATCATTTGTTGTGATATTCCTTGTGCCACAGTATTTTGTAATTTTATATGACATTCACGTTTGTCTATGTGTATATCAGAACAGAAAGAAAAACTGTGAAAGTGTTGTTCTAAATGTTGTCAGGTCCACCAGTTTGAAATCTTCACCATCATTTAAAGCCATATATGCCTATCAGTTCTCTTCCTTTCATCTTGAACAAGTTCATAAAGCTTTCCATGATTTAGAAATTACCTGGGTGTGTAGTACATCTGCTCTATCTCAAAACGAATGTATGAGAAGCAAGAATATACGTGGTTCTATACTCAATATTTCAGTACTCACGTTTGTACTTACACTTTCTGTTCATCATGTTATTATTACTCGCATTTTGGAGATACACCGCGTAGTCCAAGTTTTAGGTTTAAGTGACAGCATACCATAAGTATCAAGAATAAAAACACTGATAAGGCTCACCCTGTTGCTGCACTGCCATGAAGTTCCTCCGTCATATGTGTCGCTATTCTTTCAATCCAATTCCACTTTTTGGTATAAATGTGCTGAAAGGTTGACTTTGTGTGTTCAATTTGATATGTATGCCTGTTAGTACATAAAATTCTAAAAAATAATTGCATAAGTCTAAAATCATCTATTTACAAGCTTTTAGCAAAAGGACAAGTTTTGTTTTTATTCTTGATACTTATGGTATGCTGTCACAATTGAGATTAAACCTAAAACTTGGACCACCCGACATATCTCTGAAATGTGAGTAATAATAAGATGATGAACAGAAAGTGTAAGTACCAACGTGAGTACTGCAATATTGATTACCTGGGTGTATTTAGCATTTATTGTGAGTACCATGATGTTTGTTTTATGCAATCTTTAAATTTTGGATCTTTCTGAACTCTTTATTCCCTTTTCCATCAAATCTCATAAAATACTCAAGGCTGCCAAGAAAAAAATGTTTCAAAATTTTTCCTGATAATGCTCATGAAAGTAATAATTGTTTTTCATTCTCATCCTCAAAAAATGTTTAGTTTTCATATTTTTGCAATCAAACTGCTTCAAAAATGAATTTTTAAGTTTATTAATTTCTTAAATTAGGGTTTCTGTGGTAGTTGTAAGGCCCTCCTGGTATACTAGAGTTAATGTTGTTAATGAGTGATTAGAACTGAAATATCTAAATATAATATCTTTATCTTCTACCTGTGTTGCAGCCTTTGTTTCCAATATAAATAGTAGATTTTATAGGTATAGATATGTAAAACACAAACTGTGGTATATTCATAGTAAATTATAATTTATTATTCCATTAAGATATAATGCATTAGATTTTTTTACTGCAGATTCTTTTTATTAATTTTGTTATTTGGATGTGTGTTTTCCATTGAAATACAGTTGAACCTCTTTAAACTGTCACCCTTACTTTTTACGTACTACAACCACGGAATAGATCTTCCTGAATACCTGATGAGTGAAAACTCCCTCGATAAACTTCAACCATCCTGCCTGCCAACCACCCATACACTAGGAGCACCGATGCTTTTCAAAGTGCATTAAACATCCTTTTTAAACCACCATATGCACAGAAAAGAATTGAAGCTTATCACCTGTACCTTTTGTTTGCCATTCAAAGAATTCTCATTTCTACTTCACAGAATTTTCTACGAAACTCCGCCTCAGATGTTTTGTCATATCTGCCCCCACCAGACCAATATTGATTCATTTCCCACTTTGCTTGCAAGAATGGATTACCGTGTTTCGAAGCACGTGGCTTATTTGAAGCTGCACATATATAGGCTGAATGCAATACACATAACTGATAAATGTAAGTTTTGGGAAGAGCATTTTAGTTACCTTAAGAAATTTTAGAAACACAGAAGCATTTTTGATGCAGCTTAGATCTTGATCACCTGTAAACAATTGGAGTGAGACTGGTTGCTAGATTTAGATTTCCAAGATCTTCATTATAGTTGCTGCCAAACGATAGAAGTGATTTCCAGATGATGGGGATGAAGTAAGGAATGTAAAGAAAATAGAGGAACATGCTTTGGTTATGTAAAAGTTATATTTTACATAAATTTCTTCATACACAGAGCCAACATAATTTGCAACGGTCAAGCTTCCCCAGAAAAAAATATTCAAAAATCTTTCATATTGCTGTTTCTCATTGTTTACCTCAATCAAAAATAAACAAGTTAGTAAAATCTTGCAATGCATTGTTAATGATACACTTTCCAACATACCAGAAATCATTACTCAAGTTATGAGAATAATGGCTGTAGAATAAATTTTGCTCCTATGACCTGACCTTTGACCCCGTTTTGATGATATTCAACAGAACCGGTAAAGTATACTTCCGGAACAACATGATAAAGTTTGTCTCAATCGAAGCATTTTTACATAAGCTATAACACATAAGGGCGATGGAAGGGATCCCACTCCTATGTCCTGACCTTTGACCCCATTTCACCCATTTTCAATAGGGTTCGTCCCCAGGTGGTCCCCTACCACATACTGAAGTTTAATCGAAATTGAACCGTTTTTACGCAAGTTATGACGCATAAGGGCAATGGATCCCACTCTATGTCCTAACCTTTGACCCCATTTTGGCCGTTTTCCATAAGGTTCGTCCCCAGTGGTCCCTTACCACATAGTAAAATTTCATTGAAATCAAACCATTTTTACGTAAGTTATGATGCATATGGGCAATGCAATGCATCCCACTCTGATATTATGACCTTTGACCCCACTTCACCCATTTTCAATAAGGTTCGTCCCCAGGTGGTCCCCTACCACATACTAAAATTTGATCGAAATCGAACCATATTTATGCAAGTTATGACGCATAAGGGCATGGAATGCATCCTGCTCTTTTGTCCTGACCTTTGACCTCATTTCGCCCATTTTCAATAGGGTTCGTCCCCAGGTGGTCCCTACCACATACTAAAATTTCATCGAAATCGAACCATTTTTACGTGAGTTATCGTACGAACGGATGAAGCTGGAGCATATACGCTTCTTCAACCTACGGTTGGAAAGCGTAAAATAGACCCTAGTCTCCCAGTTTGAACTGAAATCAAAAATAAAAGCTCACCAAACATGCAGAGAAAATCCACAGCTCAAGGGCTCCAATTCTTTCCATCTGAATTTCTCTTACAAGTTCAAAAAGTTTTTGAAAAGCTTGGTTACCATCTTGCAATCAATCCAACCCCCACAATTCTAAAATTTTTACTTAATAACAGAGATATATTAATAGACCTACTCAGTCTTCCAGGAGTCAGTTAATTCTATTCCAATTAAAATTTCATCTGGACAAACTTTCTACTTCAGAAGCACTTATCAAAGCATCAAAAATAGATTAAAAGAACAAAAAGATGTACAAATGGGGAACTCTAATACTGCCATAGCTTCCTTCATTTCGGAAAACATCTCAGCCAAACCCTGTTGGAAGGATTCAAAGCAAATTGTGCCATTTTCTGGTTCATTTGCTCTTTGCTACACTGAAAGCTTGGAAATTTATCTTCTAATATCTACAATTTGGAATTTCTGTATATCATCCCCATGATCTGGAAATTCATACTCTCAAAATAAATACAATGTTCGTGGATCTGGCAACCATTTACAAGAACCGAATGATGAAAGTCTGGCAACATGCTAGTCAGTTTCCATCCAAATTCTGGCTGAAGAATAACTAAAGACACAGTTCAAAAGCTTCCATTTAAAATATAACTTTTACGTGACTTAAATTGTGTTCCTCTATTTCTTCACATTTTTTATGTCGGTTACATGTTGCTACCCAATTCTCTCAATAAATAAGGACTATTGCAATGCCATCTGTCCTTGTTTTATCCTCATCGTTTGAAAATCATTCCTGTCATTTGGCAACAACTGTAATAAAGAACTTGTAAATCCAAATCTGGCAGCTTGTCTTGCTCCAATCGTTTACAGGTGATCAAGACCTAAGCTGGGTCAAAAGTGTTTCTAGAGTTTCTTAATGTAACTATCTTCCTACAACATGCATGACTGTTAGCATGTATGCATGTGTAAAGAATTTTAGTGAATTACAAATATCTCAAAATTATGGGGTTTTTACTAAGGAATAAAAGGATATTTACATGACAAATTTTCTTGTAGTACCCCTACCCTTCCTCAGGACTACAGCTGGAGTAAGTGTTGCCATTCAAGAGGTAAATTCTGGCCTTTCAAATAATTTAATGTTGTACCTCTTCTCTCTATTACCAGTCCTGCCAGTTTTCTTTTGAAAAAGTGCTGTTGATGTGTTAGAACTTCTACAGTGTCTCCAAACACTTTATGTCCTGTATTTTCCACATATCACATTCAAACCTGTTTTATTTGTCATATTTTTAATTGCAGCTTTATGTTTGGCTAATTTGGTCTTAAACTGTTTGTCTCTCCCACAGCTTAAACCAGATTGGCATAACATAAAGCTGCAATAAAAATATGACAAACAAAACAAGTTTGGACATACATGTGCAAAATACAGGACAATGAAGTGCTTTGGGACACTGTAGAAATTCTGACACAACAACAGCACTTTTTCAAAAGAAAACTGGCAGGATTGGAAATAGAGAGAAGAAGAGGTACAACATTAAATGATTTTAAAGGTTGGAATTTACCTCTTGAATGGCAACACGTACTATAGCTGTAGTCCTGAGGAAGAGTTAGGGCTACTACTCAAATTTGACACATAAATATCCTTTTATTTCTTGGGGAAAAAACTCATAATTTTGAGATATTTGTAGTTCATTAAGTCTAGGAATATCCATGTCATCAATTATTATCAATTTTAAGCTATAATGTAGCTAAAATTATCTAAGAATGTGCAAACCTACAATGATTTACTCTAAATAAAATCAGAGCCTACTTATGTAAGCCACATTCTATCCTGAAAACATGTATCATTCACCTTCCTTGTTCCGCCCCTGACTTACTACCAGAACAATGTACGAAATGAATGTTAGTGGTTTAAAGAGGTTCTACTGTAGCTCTGCCATAAATTTTTTGTGTGAATTAATAGCAGGTGTTTCAAGTTTCTCATTCCCCTAGAGCATCTGAGATTTTTTAGGTGTTGCCACATCATAAATTCTTAATTTCTATTCCTGCAGTATTTTTAGTCCCATAATTAAATGTGCTTGTTTTTGCATATCTTCTCTTTCTGCCCAGTTCTATCCAGCTACATCATTGTTTAAATTCCTTTTCTGTATGGCAGTGTTCAATGGTCCCTCCACCTAACATTTCTTCCAGAATTTTTTCTTCAGCAGTGCTGATGAAAATTTAAAAGGGGTAAAATGCAGACTTTAATGATGGCTAACTTTTGTTACCTGTGCTACCACAACTTTCTGTGGAGAAGGGACTGCAAGACCCCCCCCCGTATGCATGAAAGAACTTTGCATTCATTATTCTGCATCCCATGTACTCTTCATTACTTCTAAATATATGCTCATGCAAGTCTATTTTCATGTTTCTTGATTTTCTTTTCTGCCATGTTTTCACTAGAATTGCTCTCCTGAAATAAATATCAAAATGTAAGTAATAAATTTGATGAGATGGGTTGGGCAACCATCTGTAAACACATTCTGACATTGGTTTCAGAAAATTGATTTATTTATTTTACATAACTTTATTATTCTTTAATATCTGATTCATTTATAATTCCATGTTTTCATCAGGCATTTTATTGATCTTTCATTTTCCGTAAAAGCCAAAAAATAAAAAAAATAAAGAAATTATAAAATTGGATTTGTTTCAAAAAATTATCAACAGGGTATACATTATCTGCAATATTGACAGTAGCAAGTTAGTTTTAATCCATGTTAGGTGCTATGTACACTTTATCCTCCATGAATTTAATGATGATTTTCATTTTTGAATGACAAATATCTCTCTCCATTGAACAGGGACACTTGTGCATTTCATAGAGAAAACAGATGTTATCTTTTATGTTCAATTGAAGCTTAGTACATACTTTAAGGACTGAAATTAATTTTCTGGTTTGAAAGTATGAATGTCTGCATCACCTGATTGAAATGTTGATGTTTTAGTAGAATGTGCCTTCAGACTTTGTTCGTCCATTCACCAGCGAGTTGTTTGTTCTCTAAATCCAAAGTCCTTCCATACTGTAACAGAATACGCACCAATGAGCATACTCATTACTGGAAACCTTCTGTTTTGTTGCATCATGCAAGTAGTTCAGAAAACGTTTGGGTCTGTTGAGATTGTTTTCCTCTTGAGTATTAATCGCTGGATATAAGCTTCCTTTCTTTGTTTTAAATTGTCAGTTGACTTTTTCACCTAACACGGTTTAGTGACTTTGTATACTATGACTGAGATTGTGCAGTCTTCTAGTTTTCCTTTCATCACACAATGGAGTTAAATATCTCCCTATCCCACGTTGATAATTATTTTTGAATATTTGAAACGAAAATTTTTAAATTTTTAAAAATTAAAATCTTGTTTTTATCGTGACCCCCCCCCTTCAGTTTTTCAATGGATTTAAGTTTTCTTTAAATGTTTAATTATTCTGCATTATCTTTGCCAATTACCATAACTGTTTTGATTTCCACCTCCTATTCTTGTTGGTGTAGTTTGTCCTCCTCACATTATTTTTATTTGAATAATTTGTCCTCTTAACATTATTCAGAGTGTTACTGTATAGTATGATTAGCTCTCACCAAAAAATGCACCAGGTGTAAAGTGAAATAACTAATGCATATTTATTTCATCTACTGTAGTTTCATTCAGTGTCTTTGGTCTAGTTTCTCCACAGAACATGACATTTTGTATTCTTCTCCTGTATCACATCTTGAATGATGTTGGCAGTTATAGCATTCTGTTAGTTGTTTCATGCACTCAAGAAATATGTACTAGAGGTTATATTATTTTACTAGTCATTTTTGATATACATGAACTTCTAGTGCATGTAGTTTCACTGTCGAGATAGGTTTGTTCATTTTTGCTTCTTCAAAAATTGAAATTTATGGTTGTTTCTCTGCAGAAAGGGCATTTTATGTAATATAATGCATAGAATAATGAAGGAAAATTTCACGCCTATGAGGGATGTCAGGAAAAACTTCCGTACTTCTGTTCTTTCTCTTCTCACAATTGAAGATGCCTCTGCCTCTCCAAACAGGGCTAGCACAAAAAAGATTGCTCCTTTCTCTAACAAATTTTCCTTATGCTACAGGGGAAATATTGAAATTCTATTAACAAAAACTCTTGTAATTCGGATGCACCTTTCAACATTCTGATTATTTGGAAATCTCTACTGGTAACAGTTACAGAAGTGATGCCCATCACGTGGATACCTGCTACAAGTGTAAACAAGGCTCTGTTCAGCCACAAGATGTAATGAAATTTTAATGTAAATTATGTAGTAAATCGTAAGCGTGAAATTTCTCTTCATTATTGCATGGTTGTTTCTACAACAGTGTTGGACAACAAAGAATTTGTGTGTGTGTGTGTGTGTGTGTGAGTGAGTGAGTGAGAGAGAGAGAGAGAGAGAGAGAGAGAGAGATTTCACCATTGTTTCATGAAATGGTACCCATGGGCCTAATTGGTCTGACTTAATGGCTTATATTCATGGTAATTTTAACAACAGTTTTCCAGGAGTTTTGTTAATACCAGTTTTTCACATTATGTGCTGAATGATACATAGACATAAAAAGAGTTACATTGGATCTCCTGTTTCCTCCTCGTATATTCAAATGTTCAAAGATTAATCCCCCCCCCCCCCCACACACACACACACTTTTTTTTTTTTTTTACTTGTTTCACTTTCTACTGTTGTAACATTAGTTTTAATTGGTATACCATTATTCATGGCAGAGAATGAAACATTGTTGCTTTTATATTTTTTCTGTTTATTTAAGTATGAGTAACATTTCAGAATTCTAATTTTTTATTTACTTTATTTAACTGCTAGTTATTTTTTTGTAAAACAAATCTGTCATGTAATTTTTTAATGAAATGTAAAAAAAAAAATATTTCAGAAAACTCGTGTATAACACTCCTACTTCTGACTAGATTTTCATTACTCAGAAGTATGGAGTAATATTCATATATAGGTGTATCACATGGCCTGTCATCATCCTACATGAATGTAGTTCTTCAAATGTTAAAAGAACTAATGATTTTTTTTTTCCTTCTGTGAATTGGGTTTCTACATGGTTTATTCTTCTCTCTCTTTTCTTTCTGCATGATACTTAGTGGAATTATGAAACTACCATTTTCAGTGGAAAGGGATTTGGGGGGGGAGGATTTTCGTATCGGTATTGTCCACTATTTTATATTGTTTATCTTCTGTCAAGTTGTATAAAATGCAATTTTTCAGAACAAAGAATTGCTGACGGTACTCCGTGTAATTCAATTTCAAATTAATTAAGTAAAGAGAAAATAACATTCATCTGTCTGAATGATATCCGTTCCTTTCTGGCTTCAATGCCATTCATGGATATTTTAACTCATAAAGGATATATGTACATATTATTTATATACACCGATTAGCCATTATGTTATGACCACCTACCTAATGAGCTGTAGGAGTAGGACCCCTTTTAACTCTCAAAACAGCGGCCACTCGGCGAGGCATCGATTCGATGAGGTGGCGATCGGTATCTTGTTATCTGGTACCATAATGTCAACAGCAGGTCCACCAGTTCCTGTACATTTCTGGGTGGTGGTGATTTAGTGTGAACCCACTTTTCCAAGTTCAATTGGTTTCATGCCAGGTGAATCTGGAGGCCAGGGCATTAACAGAAAGTCACCAGCATGTTCCTCAAACCACTCCTTGACAATTCTGGCAGTGTGGCATGGTGCATTATCTTGTTGGTAATGGCCATCACCAGCAGGGAACACAGTTGCCATGAATGGGTGAACTTGATCCGCAACGATGTTCAGATACCTGACAGCTGTCGGGGATTGGGTTAATGGGGCCTAAAGTGTCCCAAGAAAACATCGCTCACAGCATAACACCGCTGCCGGCCTGTTTCCGCTCAACAGTGCATTCAGTTGCCATAGCCTTTGTTGGTAATCAGCGTATCCGCGCTAGTCTGTCTACGCGATGCACCAGGAATCTTGATTCAACAGACCAGGCCACTTTCTTCCAATCATCCACGGTTTAACCTCGATGATCTTCCCATTTCATGCGTTGTTGGTGATGACATGCAGTGAGCATGGGGACCTGGCTGGGTCTTCGGCTATACAGGCCCATGCGCAGAAGGCTGCGATGACGCTATGTCCTGTAACCAATTGCCCTGATCACCACTGTTGTAGCTGCGGGTGATTTGTCGCACTGTGTCCCTGCAGTCGCTGTAAACAATGTGCGACAGTCTCCGCTCCCCTCTGGCATCAATGAACTGCAGGTGACACACGGCTGAACAACGGTTCGTCGTTTGGCCATCTATGCACCACTTTTGAATCATACTCACTACAGTGATACGTAAACAACCCACAAGCCACGCTGTTTCCGGGATCGTAGTTCCGAAGCACTGTGCCATCACAATTTGTCTTTTATCAAACTCCAATAAATCGGCAGATTTTCCCATTCTGACTCCGAACACTCCTCTAACCAAAAGCTGGTGCTCAGGTTGTACATATACTGCTCTGTGAACTTTACCTGCGCCACCGTTCGGTTTCCAGCCGCGCTCATATTGCTAGCCTAGGGGTTGTCGTAATGTAATGGCTCACTGGTGTTATATTCTATTGTTTCTGTTAAAATATAAGTATAAGAATTTAAATACATGCTATGCTTATAATGAAAAAATCAGAAGTACAAATAGTATGTGCGAAATTCACAACAATACCATGGGCAGGAATTTTATGTAGGAAGGTCAAGAATTTATACTGTTACATATTAAAGTATTGTACATTTATTAGTAACTAAAGCAATTGCATTCAGAAGTAAAGGAACCTGAAGCAGAGATTTATCAGCTTGTCATGTTATGCATAAATAACAACGTTTTCCTCCATTGTGAAAGTTATGGTATGCACATTGTTTTCACCACTGACAACATATTCTGGTTAAGGCACTTCTGAATTGAATGAAAATTGGGTAATGAGAGAAATAAAAGCAAGAATTAAATGCACCAATGTATTATGTATTGATAAACTTCAACCATTACTCATGTATTGATCAAACTGTTTATTCACACATTGTCAGTTTGCACTTCAATTGCCCATGGAACCAGATAACCATACCCCATATGCTTAATCAGGCAGATGTTTCACGTTTGTTGGAATATTTTTGCATGTATCTTTAGTATTGGAAATGTCACAGGGGGAGAAAGTCAAGAAATGCTGCAATATCAAAGAAGTAGGATTAAGCTTCTCTGGAATAAAATTTATCACTGGAAATTTCCGGGGGTTTTTTGTTTTTTTTTTCGTTCCAGCTTTAAATTTAACACCAAAAGCATGTTTGTTTGTTCTTTCAGCATAATATTAAATGCAGTTTTCAAGGAGAAGGGGCTTTTAAAGAAATAAATCATCAATGACCTCACAGTAGATTGTTCTACATGACTGCCTCATTGTAACGTTATCCATGGTGTAGATTGTAGAATGTTCTAAGACTTTGCTACTTAGAAGCACTGAACTGTGTGCCAAAATATTTTGTATTCTGTATTGCACCTTATTTTCAGCTGTCTATGGGTTACCATAATATGAAACCTTTTATAGTTGCTTTGTGTGAGAGTTCTGCACAGTATATTAGTATGTGGAAAGTTTATGTTGTTGATTGCAGACAAATGTGTTTGGTCTTGCAGAAGAATTGTGAGATATTAAAAAACAGTTGTTAAGTAATTAATGTTCATGAAGAAACTCATTATATCAGTTGAAAATTTCATCTGAAACAGATGTCTTAGCAGCATTTTTAAGTCTCAAACTGTGTAACACACTCAACTACAATAGTTTTAATAATTGTTTTTTCAGTTTTCACCTAGCTAAGCAATTATGAACACATAACATTTTGCATTTTGGCTTTAATATGTGCTTGCTGCAATTGTGATATAAACTGTTGCACTTCAGTACTACTGTTTGCCCAAAAGTACTGTTGTATAATAATTAGTTCATAACAAGTTTTCAAACTATTGTTTCATGTGAACCACATCAGCCATGGTGAGTGACTGTGTTTCTGCTTGGCGCTTTTATACTCATGAATAATTGTTAGCTATTCTATTTTGCTGTAATTAATTTGTTTCCTCAGAATTTGGTTTTTTGACAGCACTGATGCATGTAAATATCATTCAGGCCCAAGATCTATAATACAAAAACTAATTTTGTCATTTTTGAATGACAGCTTTCCCTTTTTTTGCATTTATTTCAGTGTAAAATGCTTCTGTTTATGATTTGAGAACCTTTGTTTTCTTTCTTGATGGTGAATTTGTTGTATAGAAACACTAAGTTTGAATTTTGTAGTTTTATGTTGTGCATTAATTATCATTGTATATTTTGCTCATATTTTGGTTATTGTAGGTTTATGGTTGTAAATCTTAATATCGCCTTATGATTATGATACGTGCGGTTATCACAAAATTCAAAAAAAAAAAAAAACTCATAGCAAAACCTGAAGGTTTTGTTTTGCAAAATACAAGAGAAATTCTAGTGAATATAAATTATTTAGAATGAATAGCATTCCTATTTGTAAAGTTTTTATTTTGAAGTTTTATACTTATTTATGAAAGAAATGGTATATTTTTTGTGTTGTTGGTGGAAGTATGTATGATTTTTTTCCCAATAAAGTCATTTTTCACTCTATATAAAGTTAATATTATTTCTCTTTTGCTTTGTCACTCAGTCTGTCTACATGGTATCAGTACACTCATAGTCAGTGGGCAAAACATTAGAGATACCTACCTAGTAACGTGTTGGTCTTCCTCTAGCGCGAATAACAAGCTGTACACGCCGAGGCATCGACTCCATCCGTTACGTCGGTCCAGGATCCGTGGATCTAATGCTTCGCCGCTCGACATCCCTGAGAACTTCTACAGGGTTTAAATCCGGAGATCTTGGGGTAACCACTGGATGGTTCCAAACTCGGATGGCCGCCCCGGTGGCGCAGTGGTCTAAGGCACTGGCCTTTGATCATTCGTCCGTAAGGGGTCTGGGTTCGAATCCCGGTCAGGCATGGATGTTGTGTTTGTCTTACGGCACTGGCTCTCTCCCTTCCCTGGAACCAGTGACCCTAAATTAGGGACGGGCGACTGCTTTATAGCCCATTGAGTTGCTCACGGTGGTCGTTAAACCTCCAATAAAAAAAAAAAAACTGATGAGTGTTCATCGAGTCATGCCTGAGTGGTTGCGGCCCGGTGGGGTGGCTCATTGTCCTGCTGAAACAGACCATTCGCCGCTGGAAGTCCATGAAAGCGTGTAGGTGATCAGCCAGCACATGCTGGTCATGTGCAGCAGTTCAGGACCTCTTCATACACACTAAGAGACCTAATGTGTCCCATTGGAAGGCTCCCCAAGCCATCACAGAGCCAACCTGGCTCGACGGGGCCATGGCCTCTTGCTGTTGACGGCAGACGCGCACCTCCCGTTCCCCTTTGGTGCAGTGGTCTAAGCGATGGCTTCTGGTCATTCGTCCTAAAGGGGTCCGGGTTCGAATCCCGGTGAGGCATGGATGTTTTGTTTGTCTTACAGCACTGGCTCTCTCCCTTCCCTGGAACCAGTGACTAAATTAGGAACGAGCGGCTGCTTATACCCATTGAGTTGCTCACCGTGGTCGTTAAACCTCCATTCAAACCAGGCTAGGCACTGACACCCCGGTAATAAATAAGGGCGTCTTCCTCCCCCTTTCTACTTCGCTTCCGTGTCACATTTCCTATCGGGCGCTCTAGCCCAAATCTCCTAGTTTCCTATTTCTAAGGGTTGTTTAAGACCTGGGGTCAGACACTCCCTAAAATCCTCTACATATGATCACGTTGTTCGTTCGCAGATACTACTAGGGGATGCGACATTTAACGCGGATGTGATTTACGCCGTCGTTGCCAAGAGGTCGGTCTGTACGACCCTGGATAGACTAAGTCGACCCCGGTCATCAATGGCGTGTGGTCGGCCACCGTTTGCTCTATGGGTACATGGTACGTCCATCGATGGTATACTCGCGGTACACTCTTGATACGGGTGGCCTCGGAAATCCTAGGGTTCTTACCACTTGGGCGATAGACTGACTTCTATCTTGCGTCTACGATCAAAGTCGCTCAGATCACCACGTTTACCAATGTTCGGCGATTGAGATACACTGGAAGCCCTACTGTCCGTCTATCGCCTGCGTTCCGTTTGGGTCTGTTCCACTCTGCACGGAATATACTCATGTGTCAATTGCCCATCACCCATATCTAATGTTTTGTCTATTAAATGTATTTGTAGTGAAGAACTTCCACTTCAAAGAAAGTATGCAGTTTGTAAAAGTGTAATGCTTAAGTACAAAGTGCCGCAGATGTCAAAGTGCTTGCTTCCAACCATTCTTTGCCGCCCCGGTGGCGCAGTGGTCTAAGGCGCTGGCCTCTGATCGTTCGTCTGTAAGGGGTCCGGGTTCGAATCCCGGTGAGGCATGGATGTTGTGTTTGTCTTACGGCACTGGCTCTCTCCCTTCCCTGGAACCAGTGACCCTAAATTAGGGACGGGCGACTGCTTATAGCCCATCGAGTTGCTCACGGTGGTCGTTAAACCTCCAATCAAAAAAAAAAAAAAAAAAAAAAAAAAAACCATTCTTCCGAGTTGGGTCAGGGTTCGATTCCTGGTGAGGCATGGATGTTGTGTTTGCCTTACAGCCCCTGGTTATTTCCCTTACTTGGAGCCAGTGTTCCTAAATTAGGGATGGGCGACTGCTTATAGCCCATTGAGTTGCTCACGATAGTAGCTAAACCTCCAAACAAAACTCAAAGCAGTTTTTTTTTTTTTTTTTTGCAAGGAATACATTTTCAAACACCCCCTCATAATTCAAAAGTCACACATTATAAGACTAACTTTCCTATAGGAATGAACATTAAGGCGGAGTGCATTCTTAGAGTTTGTAGATCTACAGCCAGTGTAGCATAATTTTGCTTTTAAACATACTTTTTAAGCATGATATTGATGCTTTAATCTCAATAAATAAACAAAAGAAAATTTCATGATAATTTTGTTAATTACACTTCCTGAAAAACCAAATTAGCAAAATTACAGATCACTTTGCAATCATAATCACCTTCCCACATCTCTTACCAAGAATGAAACTTGAAACTGAATCATCGTGTGTGTGTTTGGGGAGGCGGTCATAAATCCTGACGACACTAAAGAAACAGGAGATGCACTAGGCATCAGATTAGTATATTTTATCTCCTATTGGATGTTGAAACATGGTCTGTTCACTCTCATATATAGTGTTTCCCCGAGAAAGATACTAATATGGTTAGAGTATTTTTAGTTACACTGTTCAACCCACATTTGTTTCCTGTACGGAAGTCAGTGTTTTTTTATAGAGTTTTGCCCGCTGAATCTAAATCTGCGATCCGTTTCATTCTTATCACGTAACATTTCTGATAAAATGATTAGTATTTCCGGTATTGCGCAATCGTCGGCGGATGCTCTCAAAACAGGAGTTTCAGTGCTGTTATCGCAGCATACGATGCGTCATCGTGCTGTAAGACCAGCATGCACCATTAACACATCCAGAGCCTGATTTCTGCACGTGCACAGGGCCTCAGAATTTGGAAGGGCCACCAAACTACCTTAATAATAATGCAAATATTCAGAACTAAAATACATTTTCCGTTATAGCACGAAATTCTTATACGGTTCGGTTTCAAAATTTAGGATGAGATTTTAGAAACCAAATTATTATTTCGTATAATTAAAGCTTGCGCTGAGCTGTGATTAGCCAGTGTAACATCTTAATCTTACCCTTATTTGTAACAATTAAAATGCAAAGGGAACAACCTATATTCGGAGCAATACAGTAAATTATACATGAAAAGCTTTTCAGCAAGCGTGTAGAATTTACTAAAAAATATTTTTCTTATTAATATTAGCCTTGTGAGAACAAAAATTGGGAATATTCATGTAGAGTTCATTTTTACATAAATAAAAATACAAAAAAGTTCAATTGACACTACTTTATTTAAAGACTGTTGTAATAATTTACATGGAGTGTTGCAATAATTTATCCCACAATGTGTGTGGTCAGCTGCAAGACTTTGTAGGGATTACATCTTACAAATTAAACTACCATTGGTTCATCATTTCCATTAAATTTATGGTAAACTAGGTGTTTAAAATTATATCTCTGGGAGGATAGTTGTTTGTTTCCGTAAATGATACTATAAAATAAAAAAAGAATTCCAGAGTAATTAATGTTACAGCTGTAAGCTCTGCGGGCACGCTGAAGTACAAGTGGTGTGAATGCTCGTCTATTACATGGCATATTACAATACAGATGACTAGCATGTGGGATGTGTTTTTATGTTAGAAAAACTGTTTGCAAAAAAATATTTACCAGTAAATATTCTTTTTGACTGTTTGACTGAAAATTTTAATCGAGGGGGCTCCAGACTAGAGATGAGTTCGGGCTCAATTTTAGAGCCCGGGTCCAAAGGTCGAGAGCCCGGGCCCGGCCCGCTTTCTTTGATTACATGTGTTTGCTGAACTCCGCCTGGGCCCGGATTCTTGGAAAATTTTGCTTATCAAGGCTTGCATTTATGCATTATACACTGGCCAAAGATATGGCCCAAGCAAGGATTAGTTTAAAAATCATTAGTTTAAAAAGTTTATTTCAGTTAATCCACTTCACAATATTAATATGTTTTTAGAAATACTACGCATAAAGCCAAATGTTCTAAAATGTGAATTTGAAAATAAATAAATAATCAACGTGCCCTTCGACCGTATAAGGGGAATCAGTAATTTTGGTAAAAGCTGAAGAAAAGAAAATTGTTTAGAAACAAAAAATCCCATTCGTTATTTCTTTTTGATTTCTAAATTTACTTTTATTTTGAATAAATTGCATTATAAAACGTACAACGCCGTACAGACAGTTGCAAGTGTTTGAAATTTTGACTCTTAGAATACTAACTAATCTTTGCAATATAATTTACATATATGCTAATTGGTAAAGGTAGTTTAGAGTGATGTAGTGGAATATAAAAAAAAGCATGTAGGGAAATTTCCAAAATTAAAAAAAAAAACGTAAATTCATTCCAGACCAGATTATTCTGCATTTTGTAACATTAACAAAGCTTTGCGCTTAATAGTATAATAATCACAATATTATCATATGTATGCCGTTTCCAGATCAAGTTCATCATGAAAACAGAGAGAGAGAGAATTGCATCTAATGCCTCAGCGCTACAACTTGATCTTCCTTTCTCTAAAATTCGACCTGCTGCACTAAAAACCAACGTCACCCCAAAAATCGCGGGAGTGAGGAATTTTTAAAAAATAAATAACAATACTTCTAACAGCACAATTTTGGAAATTAATACATCATTTTAAAGATAAGATTCTTGATTTTTAATAAAATACAAAAAATGGGAATGTGATTTCTTCCCAGTTTTTCGATACCAGACCTCCTTAAACTAATCCTTGCTTGGGCCATAGCTTTGGACAATGCATAATGCAAGTCTTGTTAAGCAAAATTTGTCTCGCAATGGCCTTAGGAAATTGAAAATCCTTCCATCATGGTAACAAATCCCCAATGAAATTCAATACGTGTAATTCAACCTGGCTCGGAATTACACGTGTTGAATTAATTACAGTAATGAAATTCAAGACGTGTAATTCCGAGCCCGGACCCACCCCGGTCCGGGTTTTTCGGTAGTTAACGAATTCTGAGCACGTCCGACCTCGGGCCCGAGCTTATTTCTACCCCAGACATTGGATGTGCACAGGGCCTCGACTGACCTAAGTCGGGCCCTGCACACATCCCTTCAGTCAGTCGTTTGTAAGTGAAACGTGTCCTCGGTGGCGCAGTGGTCTAAGCGATGGCCTCTGATCATTCGTCCGAAAGGGGTCCGGGTTCGAATCGGCCCGGTGAGGCATGGATGTTGCTTTTGTCTTGCGGCACTGACTCTCTCCCTTCCCTGGAACCAGTGACCCTAAATTAGTGACGGGCGACTGCTTATACCCCATTAAGTTGCTCACGGTGGTGGTGGTTGTTAAACCTCCAAGGCCACTCCGGAGGCGCAGTGGTCTAAGCGATGGCCTCTGATCATTCGTCCGGAAGGTGTCCGGGTTCGAATCCCGTTGAGGCATGGATGTTGTGTTTGTCTTACGGCACTGGCTATTTCCCTTCCCTGGAACCAGTGACCCTAAATAAGGGACGGGCGACTGCTTATAGCCCATTGAGTTGCTCACGGTGGTCGTTAAACCTCCAATCAAAAAAAAAAAAAGCCGCCCCGGTGGCGCAGTGGTCTAAGGCGCTGGCCTCTGATCATTCGTCCGTAAGGGGTCCGGGTTCGAATCCCGGTCAGGCATGGATGTTGTGTTTGTCTTACGGCACTGGCTCTTTCCCTTCCCTGGAGCCAGTGACCCAAAATTAGGGACGGGCGACTGCTTATAGCCCATTTGAGTTGCTCACGGTGGTCGTTAAACCTCCAATCAAAAAAAAAAAAAAAAAAAAACGAAACTGGCCGAATTTTCTTCAAAAAATAAACGTTCTATTGCTTACCTTAATGTTTCTTCAGTCATAAGACTGGTGCTGCGCTCAGAGGAACTGCTAGCACAACCTCCGGATAAACCGTTGCTGTTAGATATCATTTTAAACAATCACAGGATGCCGTCTTCTCTGGAAGTCAGTGCGGCCTTGTTCAGCTGCTATGAAATGGATTGGCCGCCCCGGTGGCGCAGTGATCTAAGGCGTTGGCCTCTGATCATTCGTCCGAAAGGGGTCCGGGTTCGAATCCCGGTGAGGCATGGATGTTGTGTTTGTCTTACGGCACTGGCTCTCTCCCTTCCCTGGAACCAGTGACCCTAAATTAGGGACGGGCGACTGCTTATAGCCCATTGAGTTGCTCACGGTGGTCGTTAAACCTCCAAAAAAAAAAAAAAAAAAAAAAAAATGGATTGTCACTATGAATAAATTTTATTTCGGAATTCTAAAGCTAGCCTTCAGCACTGTTACTAACTACACTGCCGGACAATTGCTAAGGACGGATGACAATAGCAACGATAGAAACCATAAAATGGAAGGCAGGAAAATGTGGAAATTAGCATAAGTGCAGGATACAGTAAGACGTGTTGTGCGTATGCAAATTTTGGATTGCCGAACTTGTTCGTGACGTCATAGCGCTGATAAGAGAAATAAAGGATTTGACGCGTATTGACCGTTGTTGTTCAAACTCAAAGTTTTTTTTTTTTTGATTGGAGGTTTAACGACCACCGTGAGCAACTCAATGGGCTATAAGCAGTCGCCCGTCCCTAATTTAGGGTCACTGGTTCCAGGGAAGGGAGAGAGCCAGTGCCGTAAGACAAACACAACATCCATGCCTGACCAGGATTCGAACCCGGACCCCTTACGGACGAATGATCAGAGGCCAGCGCCTTAGACCACTGCGCCACAGGGGCGGCAAACGCAAAGTTGAAAGGGAAAGAATCAATTGACGAACTTGCAATTTTCAGTATGTCTTCCCGACATCACCTAGATGATTTTACGCGTGGCCGTATTATTGGCAAGATTGAAGAAGGGCGAAAAATAACAGATGTTGCCAGGGAGTTCGACGTCAGCCACAGTGTTGTTTCAAGGCTTTGGAAATCATTTCAAACAAATGGAGAATGTAGCAAATGTCGCGGGGGAGGTCGTGTTCGCAGTACGACACCTGCAGAGGATCGGTACATAGTGCTATCAACAAAAAGACACCGGCGCAGCACAGCTAGTCAGGTAGCAAATCAGTTTATGGCTGCTACTGGCAAGCAGATCTCCCTAAAAACTGTCACCAGACGTTTGCATGAAGGAGGACTATACGCCCGCCGTCCTGCTGTGTGCATCCCATTGTCCAGACGTCACCGTACCGCCCGTTTGCAATGGTGCCATCAACATCGCAATTGGACTGATAACGACTGGTCTGCTGTCCTCTTCTCAGATGAGAGTAGATACAGTCTATCGTCTGATTGTCGACGACAACTGATCTGGCGTGATAGTGGTACTGCATATTGCCCAGCAAACATACAGGAAAGGGACCGATATCCGACATGTAGTGTCATGGTATGGGCTGGCATCATGATCAATGGCCGTACGTCCCTCTATGTGCTTTCAACTGGGACTATGACCGGCTAACGATACATTAATGATGTTCTGCTACCTTATGTTCGCATGTTCCGTGGTGCTGTCGGTGATAGATTCATTTTCATGGACGACAACGCAACATGTCATCGAACAGTTGCTGTCCAGGAGTGTCTTGAGAGCGAGGATATTCAACGCCTCGTATGACCAGCACGTTCTCCAGATCTGAATCCCATTGAAAATGTGTGGGATGCTTTGGGAAGGAGTCTTGCTGGTCGCCAATGCCCTCCAATAAACAAGGACACCCTCATCCGTGCACTGACAGAGGAATGGGATAAATTACCCCAACAGCTGCTTGATAATCTTGTGCAAAGCATGACACGACGTGTGGAATCTTGCATCGCCCTCCATGGTGGCCATATCCCGTATTGAGATCTTACGCCGGAACGCCTGCGGACGGTAATTGCACTTTTTTCACGTTTACGTATTCTGCACAAAATGGCCTGTTTGTCCCTTGAACACGTTCCAAAGCCTTCTGGATTTCAGAGCACAATAAATTGTCTTTCTTGTAATGTCCTGGCATTCTGACATTATTTTATTTTACTTGGCATCCAACCACATTTACTTTTTTATGCGCTGTATAGCCGTTTATGATCCGTCCTTAGCAATTGTTCAGCAGTGTAGTTTAAGAAAGTGATACAAAATCAAAACAGTCGAATGCGAGCATCGTTTACGCTGAGAGTCCGAGGACAAAATTTATTGTATCGTCTCAAAAGCCAGAAAACTGCAAAATCTGAGAGAGAAATTTTCAAACATAAAAATATTGTGTAAATTACGAATAGAGTTCATAGAAATAAATAAACAGCGAGCACGAATTTCCTTTGCATAGATTTTTTGTAACTTTTTTATTTCAAATTTCTTTGTACTTTTGTTCACAATTGTTTTATTTAGGGGAATCCTGTTCCCTTCTTAAGGGAACGCCGTTGGTCCGATGGCGCTAACTCTATCTCTTCCGTGGAACCAGTGGTTCTTAATTAAGGACGAGATGACTCCTTATAGCCATCAGAGTTGCTCATGGTAGTCCCTAAACCCAGAAATGCCGCCCCGGTAGCAGTGTAGTCTGGGGCGCTAGTCTCTGACTATTCTCTCCAGATGGGCTCGGATTCGAGTCCTGATGAGGTACAGATAGTGTGATTTTCTGATGGCGCTGGCTCTGTCCGTTCCATGGAACCAGTGCCTCTAAATCAGGGTAGTCTGAGGCGTCCTAAAGCCACTGATTCCTTGGAACCAGTGGCTTTAAATTAGGGTAATCAGAAGCTAGCGCCCTATTCTCTCCAGATGGGCTCGGATTCGAGTCCTGATGAGGTATAGATAGTGCGACTGGGCATGGGCCTTCTGCACTGACCCCAATCAGTGATCCTTATCAGCTGCACTGAAGAAGGGAGAGGTGGAAACAGACCCTTTTGCCCTCCCCCTCAAGGGAAAGGGAAGAACAGGGATCTTTCGACATAAGATGCTCCCTGCTGGACAATGCGTCCCCGACTCTTTAAAAAACAGTGGTGTGGCTGCATTGTACCATTCTTCAGACAGCGATTACAGAGGTAACATGGAGCTTTTGTACAGCCAAAGAGGTAAAAAACTATTGGTACATTCAGGCGCAAATGCTTGGCAAAAGTGTACCTGGACACTAGTGCCTCGGTTATTTTACAACCCGATTTGTATCACAGCCATGACTCACCAAAACTGCTCTCCCAGAAATCATATCAAATAGTGTTAAGCGAAAAGTATAAGAGGATATTTCGGAACGGCCATTAAAACTGATCATACCACGTACTGCGGGAAATGACTGTTTACTAATTGAAAAAATAAATAGCAACAACGGAATATTAGTGCTAAGAATAGGAAACGAATTAGAAAAAAAATTAAAAAGTGCTAAAAAAAGAATAAAAAAATTAAAATGAGAGAAAAAATGAAAAAGTAAAAAAAATAAAAAAATTAAAATGAGAGAAAAAAATGAAAAAGTTAAAAAAAGAAAAAAATGAAAACTAAGAAACGAAAAAGCTAAGAAAAGGAAAAAAATAATTAAAATGAGAGAAAAAACAACTTTTGGGGGGATGTAGAGTCAACCTCCACGTAGTATCTATCCCCTGGGTAACGCTAATAGACTCCGTCGAGGTTCATTGTTCCAGCAAATGTTTCCTCAAATTCCACAACTAGTAAAAACATCAATGTATAGTGCGTTCACTATAACTTGACAGTTGGGAAGGATTCACTTTACCAGTTTTAGGGGAGCTTCGCATCGTAAGCAGCGTGCTTAAAACTAATCGCCTCCAACCCTCTTGGAGCAGGGCAATAAACAATGAAGATACGGGGTGGATGGGGAGTGTTGGCAGTCCCTCCTAATGCTGATTCCTTCAATGGTCTTTGTGGGAGGGAAAAGAATAAGGCATTCTTGAACATCACCAAACGACCCTTTCCGACTTCTGTTACTGATTTCTCAAGCTAGCTTTGTAGCAAGCAAGAGATCTTTACTCACGGTTTTTTTCTTTTGCTGTTTATTTAATCTTTTTTTTTTGTGTGACACTGTTAATATTATTGCTCGCAACTATGGCACTCAGCACACTGAAAGCTGGAAAAGTACTGAAAAGCCAAACTAGGGAAATTATTGGGAATGTAATAATGTTCATGGACGAAGAAAAACGAAATGGAGTTCCGAAAGTGGATGTGAAAAAATCCAATGAACGCGTTTCGGAGGCTACAGGAGTTTCACTGCGAACTGTTTACAGAATTCGGAAACAGACTGCTACAAGCGAGGTTTTGTCAACTCCTGGTAAAAGACGAAACAAGAAAGCGCCGAAGCGCGAAATAGATGATTTTGACAAACGCGTTGTGCGCAGAACGGTACATGACATGTATGAAAAAAAGGAAATCCCTACTCTTCAGTCTTTATTAATCAAATTACGCGACAGTATTGATTTTGACGGAGGTAAGACTACATGGAGTAAAATACTAGATGATTTGGGTTTCAAATATAAGCGATGGAATGGTCGAAAGTTTTTAATAGAGAAACCCTGACATTGTAGCGAAACGTAGGCATTTCTTAAAGGAGTTAAAGCGTAATGAAAATCTACCCGTTCCAAAAGCCGTTGTTTATCAAGATGAGACATATCTTCTAACGTCTCATGTTTGTCCTAAAGGATGGCAAGACACAAGCTGTGAAAAGCCAACTGGACTCCAAGTTCCTTCATCGAAAGGAAGCAGATTTATAATTTGCCATGCCGGAACAAAGGATGGTTTTATACCAGGGGCTTCACTTTTATTTCGTTCGAAGACAAAAAGTGGTGATTACCATGATGAAATGAATTCCGGAAAACTTTAGAAAATGGTTTGAAAGCCAGCTGCTTCCGAATTTACCACCAAATTCAATAATCGTCATGGACAATGCACCATATCACTGCATGCTTGCTGAAAAAATACCCACGACGAACTGGAAGAAGGCTGAAATACAAGCATGGCTTCAGCGACATAACATTGAATTCGCATTTGATATGCTTAAAGCGGAATTACTACAGATTGTCCGTCGCACCAGACCACAGAAAAAATTTATCATTGATGAAATAGCAGCAGATCATGGACATCAAGTATGAAGGCTCCCACCTTATCACTGTGACTTGAACCCCATTGAGTTGATTTGGGCTGATGCCAAAAACTATGTGGGTCGGCATAATGCCTCTTTCACGAAAGAAAGCATAGAAACTTTATGGAGTAAAGCATTGCAAACCGTTACTCCGGAAAAATGGGAGGCCTGTGTGAATCATGTCCAAACTTTGGCACAAAAATACTGGATTTCTGATGGCATCATAGATGAAATAGAGGAAACTGAGATTGAAAAATTTGTAATAAATATAGGAGAGGATACTGACTGCAGTGATGAAACTGAAGACATATCATCAGCCGATGAAGATTTTGATATTGAGGGAATACTGCCTTTACCTGATTGAAATTGATTCTGCTTTGCTGTTGCTTCAAGGTAAGAGATACACAGTCCTGTTTCAATAAAAGGAATGTCCCTAACACACACACACACACACACACATATATATATATATATATGAAAAGGCTTTGATTCCGTGAAACGTTACCAGTTACGATGGACTGCCTCACTCATTTTCAGGCCGATGAGGACGGCAGAGTGGTTACTGTCTCGATGAATAGTGGAGTTACGTCGATTAAGATTTTCTGTGTGTATGTTTCGTTGTTGTGCTCCTTTCGGAACTGCTTCTACGATCAGTTCCTTTACTTCCTCAGAGGCGGCTAGATTTTTCTGGTCAGAAGAATGTTAACTCATTTGTCGATAACAATAACGACCTGCTGGGCACTCGTGGCCACAAGGATCCTGATAGCACAGTCTCTACGGACTTGATCAGGAATCAGCAGTTGTAGGACGTGTGGCGCTCGTATTCTGCAGGTGCCGGGTTTTACCTGCGTAGGAATAACGAAGCTTCTAGGATTGACATATGTTTCTTGTCTTCGACGCTTGAGTAGGTAACTGGGGCTGAGGTCTTCTAACAGAATTCGCAGCAGCTGCATGTATCTGATCACAGTGTTCTCGTGATGGACATCTGTAGCACCGAAGGAAAGAGATGTGACACTCTGGCGCCTAAACACTTCCGTGTTGGAGGATGTCGAAGCACTGTCGAAAATCCAATCGATCCAGAAAGAGGATGCACAGGCGAGATCCGTGGATGGGGACGAGCGAAGAAAGAGGTTCAGCGGGTTTTGAGTATTCGGGGGAAGCAGTTAGCGAAGAAGAAAAGAAAACTCAGATGTCTCTCGCGAATTTTATGAATGCTTTTCTTCAAGGTAAAGAGAATGTGTATAACCTCCGCATCATTACTGAAATTAAGCAGGAGACTGCCCATTTTAATAAGACCGTTCTGAAGTCCAACTTCAGGCGGCGATCAGGAACATCGAGGATTAGTGGGATGTAAATTACATCTACCGTAAGCTGGAGGTTAAAAGAAAGAGAAACAAGTTTTCTGCATGAAGTTAGGGAATATAGGGAGATTCTGCAGGAGTCTGCAAAGTTCTACGGCGAGTTTTTTTCCAGCGAGAAAATTGAGTCAACCACGATGGGCAGTGGCTCGAGGGAATTTTCGGTGGATCTCCGAAGAGGAAAAAGAGGAAACGGAACTCAAGCTCTTCGAAGGGGATTTTGTGGTTACAGAAGAAAGGTCGGCGATCCAGGCCCTTCATCAGGGACTTGAGAGTCTTTAGCAGAAGGTTTTTCGCTCAGAGAGGCGTGAATGAGCATTCACTCGCATCGGGTGGACTGTAAGCGTATGGATTTTAATGGTGGAAGCTTGCTCATTTTTCGTAAAGTTGTCTTCCAATGAGGCACCGTGCTAACGCCCAACCTCCCTCTCAGTTTAGTCTTGACATGTTTCTAAATGTTTGTTTTCGTAGTCTGTGATGTGTTTCTAATTGTTTGTTTTCGTAGTCTGTGATATGTTTCTAAATGATGTTTGTTTTTGTTGATGGCTTAATTGTGCCTCTCGGTGAGACGTAAGGAGGTTTTCCTCTTAACTCTCACTCGTGGGGCCCTTTGTTTTTGATTACAGGTGTCTCCTGTTGCCGGAGGTGGGTGTCGTACCGTTGGTGCCGAGAAACCGTCACTAACGTAACGTGCGGGGTGTGTGATTCGGGGTGGTGCTTGTTTTGCTGCATGCATTTATGATATATTGTGGTTATGTGTTTGGGTTTCTCTTGGGGAGGGAGGCTGCGTGAGTTTGGTGTGTGCCTGTTCTGTGAGGATGAGTTGCAGGGTGGAGGCGTACCTGTCGGAGTAAAGTGTTCATCTCCGACGCCTCCGCTGGTGGGGTCACTTCACTGGTGACAACGCCACTGAGTCTCCTCTGAAGGAGGGTTCTCCTCCTACTTGTACGTACCGAGAACGTCAGCCTGACTTTCTCGCCGTACTTAGTGACTCCGCCGTCGGTTCGAGAGGGGTCCGTTAGAGTTCCTCTGCGTGACCAGTATGTTTCGGGGGTTCAATTGTTGGTGCCTGTGGAACCGTGGTGTGTGTAACGGGGCATGAGTGAAACACCAGTGGAACCAAACCCATGTCTTATACATGTGGCGAGGGAAAGCAAGTGTGTTGGTGTTGCTGGGCAACAAAACTTCGTTGTGGGAGAGAGGTCGCCGTGCGTGAGCACACTATGACGTCCCTCTCTTCCAGTTTCCGAAGACAAGAATTTTAGTGTTATCAATAAAATAATTTAAAATGCAAAGGTATAGGCTATTTGAGGATACAGCACCGATAAAAAATGGAAAGGGAGTGTGACAAAGTGATATCGTACTTACCAAACTTTTTAATGCCACATTGTAAAATGTCTTTCGATTACTTAACTGGAAAAACAAAGGGATAAAGATTAATGGAGATGATTTAATTCATCTCCGCTTTGCTGATTACATAGTCACTTTTATAACTACCCCTTCAGAGCATGATCCAGGAACTTGCTGATAAGAATCAAAAAGTGCACTTGAAAGTGAACTGTCGGAAAACAAAGTTGATGTGTTATGCTTTTACAAGAAATTAGGATTTATACATTGACGCAGGAAATTTGGATATAACCGATACCTACATTTACCTTGGGCAACATATATCAAAGAAGGATCACTTTGATGAAGAAATTAATCGGCGCATGAAACTTGGTTGGAGAGCTTTTTGAAAGAAACAGCACAATTTTCAAGATCAATAAAAGGTTATACCGATCAGCCATTACATTATGACCATGCACCCCCAGTCTAGAGCAATGAGCGCGCCTGAAGACGGAACGGTAGCGCATTTGAAGTTCAGTGAGAAGAATGTATACAACTCGAGGACAGATTTTCAGTTAGTAGAGTGTTCGGAGTCAGAAGGATCGTCGGTTTATCGGAGTTTGATGAAGGACAAATTGTGATGCCGCGGCGCCTCGGGATGATGCGATCTCAGAAACGGCGCGGCTTGTGTTTTGTTCCCGTGCCACTGTAGTGAGTATGTATCAAAAGTGGTGCACAGATGACCAAACGACGAACCGTCGTCCAGTCGTGTGTCATCCGCATCTCACTGATGCCAGAGAGGGGAGCGGAGACTGTCGCGCATTTTTCACAGGAACCGCAGGGCCAGAATGCAACAAATCATCCGCAGCTAGAACAGTGGTCATCAGACCAGTTCTGCGCTTTGTCTTTTTCCCCGAAAATCATGGAAATGTTTAAATTTCTTACTGAAAATGAAATATTTAAAAAAAATTTGGACAGTAGTTGCTTAAGTAGTGGGGAATATAGCGACACGAAATTTGTTTATGCAGAACAATTTTATGGCACTGAAATTCCAATGTATCCAGTTCTCCGGTGTGGCCAGTTCTCCGTACCCGTTATGATATGAGATACACACTTCAATGTGGAGGGGATATTTATATGGCTTCCTTATCAATATCATGCTTTTTGGGAAATTTTTCTCCTTGGTATTTCTATTCGGTCACCCGTAGTGAGATCCTAGATGTGCACTAATACTGAGGTACAAAAATAATGGCCCAGCCCTGGACCCAATGTCTGCTTAAAGAAATGTGCTCAGCGATAGTGTATATATACGATATATAACTACCGAAGACTTTTCGTTTAAATTGTATCACAGAGAACAAAAAAAAAAAAAAATAATAATAATAATAATAATTCCCCGTGTTATCTGTAAATGCAATGACAGTATTCGACATTTGCTACCGAATATTAACAGCATGCATTTTCTTATTAAAACCTAGCCGTGATTGTTTCCTTATTTGACCGCATTTGGTTGAAACTTTTAATGTCAACCCCCGGGCCCATCATGGAAATCCGATACCATCTCACAAAACCGTAGAGGATACCCAGCATGCAAAGTCTGCGGTATCCTTCATGCAAAGTCTATTTAACGAGAAGCTTGAAGCGCCACAGGGAGTCCCTCCCCCTCCACCTCCCGTCGTCATTGTTCAAAGGCTCTTTGGTCTGCTGGAAGCGATTAGTTCCTAAAAGGCACGCTGCTTACTCCCCTCAAACTGGTAAAATGAATCCTTCTCAACTGCCAACTTAGAGTGAACGCACTATACTTTATTGTAACAGATTTATCAATAGTTCAAGACATGTCCGAGCTTTAATAATGTAAAACATGCAGTAATAAATAATGAAAGTACCGGAATTTTGCTAAGCAGAAAAAAGGCAATCCGCGTATTTTTCTGTGAACCGTATGCAAAGTTTTGACAAACAATGAACCTCTTATATCAAGTTTACCTTCCGGGAACTGCTCTCAAATCACAATGTTCGTCTTATTCCCGAAGAAGAACGCAGACTCCCAAGAAAAGGTTATTGAAACACCCCTTCAATTCGGTGGTCTCTGAGTGCAGTAATCTCCTGGGATGGGGGTGTGGTTGGAGTGGTGTAGGCAAAGACTCGGAGTGGTGTAGCAAAGGTCTTTGGGTGTAGGGTGTCTGTGTCCAGGGCAGTTAGCCCATTAACCGGAAGGGCAGCTGACAACTTTTCGTAATGGGGTCACTGCAGCTAACCAACACCCGTGTGATTTTTTGATGGCGCTGGCTCTGTCCGTTCCCTGGAACCAGTTGCTCTACTAAATTAGGGGTGGGCGACTGCTAACTAATAGGCCTAACAGTTACATATGGTGGTTGTTAAACTCCGAAAAAGAAACCTGGGGGCGATTAAAAAACCCGACCCGCTTTAGAAATGATGCGTAGTGATGGTGAGTTCTGGATTTCCTTTGTGTTGATTTTATTAAATACACTGCAGATGCTTCATATTTTACTTTCGTTATACTTCAGTCGAGATCGTCGTTTCTTTGTTGCCCGAAACGAAGCTTATGCAACTGGGCAATTAATTATGTGGTTGCAGTTGTAAAAATCTTATGTCTGAAATAAAGAACTATCGGTAGTAAAAACTGTTCGCTGAATGAAAACGTCTGCTTGCCTGACTTGGGAAAGTCAAAGTGCTTGACTTTTCCTTGTCCTGTCAATAGCTGCGCGAAAAAGACAGTTACGAGCGGTGGAAAAAAGGTTTACAATAAGAGGCTTTTTTCTAGAAGATGGCTATTATACATTATGCTAATGCTGTGATCTGACATGATTTCAGCAGACAGAAAGAAAGAAAGAAGCTTGCTCGCAATGATTGGTGCTGTCCCACTTCCCGTGTTCCGAGCACAATGGAGGTCACAGATCAGCACAAGCCAACAATGGCTACTGTGAAAATAACTACTGCCATTTCTTCCGTTAACGACCTTCACAAGATCGTCATCAGCAGATTTTATTCTGGGCAATAAAGAAATTCCACGTACGTGCGCCTTCTGCTCTTCTTCAACACCGAGTCCTCCCTCGTAACACTCTGTCGGTCTTCCATGACCTACGCGAGGTCAGGTTTCTTGTGTGTCCGTGCTGACTTCACCCACTGCCTCTGAAAAGTAGAACCAAACCAAGGAAAGTTGATTATGCTCATAAAATGTTGCTTGGAGCAGCACACACATACATAACGAATTTATTTTCCCTTTGTGAAAATCTATTTCATAGGTGCTGTTACTAAGCTGATAATTTAATTATCAACTAGGCAGGGGAGTCACTAGACTACGAATATTGTTGGGTTGGAGGAGCTGTACAGGGCTTAATTTTTTTAATATCTTAATATCAGGGGTTGGGCTAAACTGGGCTTATTTTTTTTCGCTAACTTGTACCCCCCCCCCCACACACACACACCCATTCCCCTCTGTTCCGTAATGTAAAAAATAAAACTTCAGAATTTTAAAATTCGTAGTTGTCTCTTTTAATTTACTTGCGTTTTAAATTTAAAATAATTAAGTTATTTAAATTAATTTCACTTACAACCAACATAACCCCGAGACCAGTTTTAGGTTTAATTTTAGCGCAGCATTAATATAAGTTAAATGTTGATCTTTTCCACACCTCTGGTGTTTTTTTGTTTGTTTGTTTTTTCCTGAAAATAACGAGATGGTCCCCAGTTGCTTTGCTGCGGCGAGGAGTAATGCGTTAGAGTTTAGGGCAATTAAGAGCAATTAAGAGCAATAAAGAGGGAGAGAGAGTTTCAGAACAGGGTGAGAAAACTGGATGTAGGTAAAAATACCACCGGGAAAAAATATCCCCTGAGAAAATACCCCTGAAAACTGAAAAGCGGAAAAAATACCCCGAGAACGAACGGTTCACTGTAAACTGCCACACAGGAACACTGATGTGTGGCAGTGTTCCGGTGTGACAATTTACCGGCAACCCTGCCACACATCTTTCAGCAACTTGGTCACAAAAGTTCAAAGCGGGGGGGGGGTGCTATAAAGATTGCCGTTTCTGGGCCTATATTGAGAACTGAATTGGGAAATCCAAACGAATTTCGCGAAAACGTTCCATGCAAGCCAAGCGAGAATTGTACTTTAATTTGAAGAAATAAATTGCCGAGGATACGACGTACACTTGGTGTGTGTGTGTGGGAGGGGGCTCAACCCCCAACTTCCGTATTATTAGATTATGGGCCACTGGAGTCTGTCAGTGTATCCAGGCTGTTCCCCTTGAAGCTCCCGCGAGGTCCGTGAGCTGGGGGAGGAGATTCCCCCAAAATGTTAAAATGGGCGTAGAGCTGTAAACATTAGTACCATGCTTTATATAATGAGTCTGTACGCGACCACGAATTTTCAGGAGGGCGCGGTAACCCCTCTCTCCCCGTTTCTAAGAGCTATTCAGGGGTAACATCGAGGATACACTGAACGACTCTAGAGGTCCAGAATATAAAATTACGGAAGTTGGGGGTAGAGCCCTCCAAACCAAGCACCTCGTATCCCTTTCACAAGCTTCACCAAATATCTGGGGGAGGGGGAAGGGCATACACAGTTTGCCATTAAACACAACATGAAGCATAGAAATTACGAGCAAATCCCTTACCTTGAACACTTGTCTGCGCTCTTAGAAACTTGGTGGAGGGTGAATTCACCTTCTGAAAACTCGTGGTCGTGTACAGAATCATTATGTAAAGCATGGTTCTAATGTTTACAGCTCTACGTCCATTTTAACATTTTGGGGAATCCCCCCCCCCCGCTCACGGACCTCGCGGGCGCTTCAAGGGGAACAGCCTGGATACACTGACAAACTCCAGCGGCCCAGAATTTAATATTACGGAAGTTGGGGGTCGAGCCCCACACCAAGTGTACCTCGTATCCTCGGCAATTTATTTCTTCAAATTAAAGTACAATTCTCGCTTGGCTTACATGGAACGTTTTCTCGAAATTCGTTTGGAGTTCCCAATTCAGTTCTCAATATAGGCCCAGAAACGGCAATCTTTATAGCACCCCCCCCCCCCCCCCTGCTTTTAACTTTTGTGGCCAAGTTGCTGAAAGATGTGTGGTAGGGTTGCCGGTAAATTGCCACACTGGAACACTGCCACACATCAGTGTTCCTGTGTGGCAGTTTACAGTGAACCGTTTGTTCTGGGGGTATTTTTCCCGGGGACATTTTTTCCACTTTTCAGTTTTCAGGGGTATTTTCTCATGGGGTATTTTTCCCCGGGGGTATTTTTACCATTTACCGAGAAAACTAACCCTATAACACCAGATTCAACGGACGAGACACAAATCTATGAGCGTCCGATTGATCTCCACGTCCACCAGGTACACACCAGAGATGAGTTCGGGCTCAATTTTAGAAGCCCGGGCCCGCCTGGGCCCGGCCCGCTTTCTTTGATTACATGTGTTTGCTGAGCCCGGGCCCAGATTCTTGGAAAATTTTGCTTATCAAGGCTTGCATTTATGCATTATACACTGGCCAAAGGTTTGGCCCAAACAAGGATTAGTTTAAAAATCATTAGTTTAAAAAGTTTATTTCAGTTAATCCACTTTACAATATTAATATGTTTTTAGAAATACTACGCATAAAGCCAAATGTTCTAAACTGTGGATTTAAAAATAAATAAATAATCAACGTGCCCTTCGACCGTATCAGGGGAATCAGTAATTATGGTAAAAGCTGAAGAAAAGAAAATCGTTTAAAAACAAAAATTCCATTCGTTATTTCTCTTTGATTTCTATATTTACTTTTATTTTGAATAAATTGCATTATAAAATGTACAAAGCCCTACAGACAGTTGCAAGTGTTTGAAATTTTGACTCTAGAAAACTAATCTTTGCAATATAATTTACATATATGCTATAATTGGTAAAGGTAGTTTTTAGAGTGATGCGGTAGAATATAAAAAAAGCATGTAAGGAAATTTCCAAAATTAAAAAAAAGAACGTAAAAGCATTCCAGACCAGATTATTCTCCATTTTGTAACATTAACAAGTCGCGGGAGTGAGGAAATTTTAAAAAATAAATAACAATACTTCTAACTGCACAATTTTGGAAATTAATACAACATTTTAAAGATAAGATTCTTGATTTTTAATAAAATACAAAAAATGGGAATGTGATTTTTTCCCAGTTTTTCGATACCAGAATTCCTTAAACTAATCCTTGCTTGGGCCATAGCTTTGGACAATGCATAATGCAAGTCTTGCTAAGCAAAATTTGTCTTGCAAATGGCCTTGGGAAATTGAATATCCTTCCACCATGGTAACAAGTCCCCAATGAAATTCAACACGTGTAATTCAACCGGGCTCGGAATTACACGTGTTGAATTAATTACAGTAATGAAATTCAAGACGTGTGATTCCGAGCCCTGGCCAGGGTTTTTCGGTAGTTGAGCCTGTCCGAGCCCGGGCCGGAGCTCATCTCTAGTACCCACTACACACCCAACGATCAGCGGGGCTTTTCCTTAAAGCGAGAGGCGGTTCCTTACTCGTCCTTCGGTAGCATATAATGATGAAATCTAAATTTGGAATTACCTTTTTTGTCTTCTTTGTTTTTTGACGATTGACCATTGATTTAAATAAAAAATATAACGAACTTAATAAAAGTGCAGCAATCTATTTTTTTAACATAAACGAAAAACGTATTAGGAGATTACTGTAAGATTAATGGGGGCTTCAGCTCTGCTTTGAACTGGTCGAGCGACTCCCTTAAAACGGGGGAAAGACAGAATAATAAATAAACAATGCACCAGTGATATAAAGCGACTGTTTATTGGGTTACATGGGGTATCACGTGGGCATTATTATTCAAACCCCAATTTTTTTTTTTTATTTCACATGACAGGTATGTTTTTCACTCAATAGACAAAACATTAGAGATACCTACCTAATAACGTGTTGGTCTTTCTCTAGCGCTAATAACAGTCTGTGCACGCTAAAGCATGGATTCCACCAAATGCCGAAGGTTTTCCGGAGGTAATGCCAGGCATGCCTGTTCCAGCATTTTCCACAACTCCGCCCGAGACGTCGGTTCAAGACCCGTGGATCTGATATTCCCGCCGCTCCACGGCATCCAAGAGAGATTCTACAGGGTTTTTAAATCTGGGGACCTTGGGGGGGGGGGCACTGGATGATTCAAAACTCAGATGAGTGTTCTGTCACCCTTCTGTGCTAACTCGTTCTTTAATCACCGAAGTATGTTATAATCAGAAGATTGCAAGGTTTCTTGAACACTGTAAACATCAATAGAGAAGTACTAAGTAATTCAACAGAAGCGATTTGGTGTCTGATAAAATCCTTTATTTTTCGTGATTTTGTTTAATTAATGATTACCCCGGATCACTGAGCGATTACATCCAATCCATGTCCTAACCGATCGCTACATTCATTCTTTTTCGCTCGGGCGCGGATACCACACACCCCTTCTCAAATTCTACTTCTTCCTCGAAAACACGTCATCATCCTTCCTTCCGAAGATCCGTTCTCCTCATTGTTTTTTTGCCATTACTTCTCAAAACACGCGCCTCTAGCATTCCGTCCGAAAACCCTCTTCCCATAAGTCTCATTCTCCTCTGCCTAATGCCATCACCCTCAAGGGCGGAAGTCCTGCCTAATGAGTCGCTTTAAAACTCTAAAAAAAAAGCCTTCTTCTATTGTAGCTATCTACATACGAATGTCCTAAGTGTTGTCCATCTCCAGGAAGTCAGCCGATAAACTAATCGTTTCCGGTGAGTTACTGACTCTACCAAATCGAACTCAAAAAATATATGCTTAAGAAGTTTCCCACGATTACTTTTCATACATTCTAAAACTGCAGGGATTCTTAATTATTTAAATATGATTAAAATTCAACAATTAGAAGATATTTACATGACATTACATTTCATAAATAAGCATTCCAGTTCCATTACGCTATTGTTAAAGGTTATTTACAATTACCGTTCCTTGAACTATGCCTGGGTAGTTGTGGACCGTGGGGTGGTGCATTGTCCTTCTGGAACAGACCATCGGCCGCAAAATGTGCGAAGGCTATAAAAACTTGAAGATGATCGGCCAGCACATATACTCGTAGCTGTTAAGGACCTCTCCAGACTTTTTGGGAAGCCTTATCATGGGACACATTAGATCACTATTTGATCTAATGTGTCCCATGATAAGGCTTCCCAAACCGTCACAGAGCCACCACCGTCTTGAACAGAGAAGACATGGCACAACGGAGCCATGGCCACATGCCTCGACGCCACACCCGCGCCCTCCCATCAGCTCGGTACAGCTGAACACTGGATTCACGTGACCACACGAGACGGCGCCACTCTACAGAGGTCCGTGTTTGATGTTTCCGGCACCAAGCGAATCGTAATATCCGATGACGAGCAGTGAACATTGGGCGTCGACTGCTGTAGCCCAGTGTATGTAGCATGCGCCATACCGTTCGCTCGCTGGTGCTACTTGGGCCCCCGACATTTAACCTGGATGTGATTTACGCCGCCGTTGCCAAGCTGGCGGTCTGTACGAGTCTGGGTAATTTACGTCGACCGCGGTCATCAATGGCATGTGGACGTCCACCACTTGCGCTGGTACGTCCGTTAATGGTATACTCGCGGTACACCCTTGATACGGTTGCCCTCATGAACCCTAGGGTTCTTACCACTCGGGCGATAGAATGACCCACCTATCTTGCCCCGACAATGCGTTCACGATCAAAGTTGCTCAGATCACTACGTGCACCCATGTTCATCGATTGTGATACACTGCTGGGAAGCCGTGTTGTCCACCTATTTATCGCCTGGCTTCGGTTTGGGTCTGTTTCACTCTGCGTTGGGGATGCCCATATCAACTGCCCATCATCCTTATCTCTAATGTTTTGTCTACAGAATGTACTTTGACCAAGTAGAGTACTGAAAGCGGATTTGTAGAGATACATATCTATCGTGGCGAAAGAAAGCTTAGAAACGGAAAAAAAAAAAAAAAATTAGGGTCTATACAGTGGAACCTCGATTATACGTTTTTCGCTTTTATACGTAATTCCGCGCTAGTGTAGTTTCTACCGCACTGTAGTTTCTATCACTTTTTCAATTAGAATATACGTAATTCATTTATACTCCTTTTGCGATTACACGTTAAACTTTGAATTCCACATTATCAAAAATACTGTGTAACCCGATATGTTACAACTTTGAGAGAATTGAGAGAGCTTTTATGTTTGTTTGTTTTTCCAGGCATGAAATAGATGATACAAATAAAGATTTACTAAATGACGTTCACTGCTCTCTTTTTCCCCAGAATTCAAGAAATTCTAAAGAAGAAAGGTTATAGTGTGCGTTTTACTAAACTCTAACGGTAAATCAACTAGTGGGCAAACTTCTTTGAAAGGAGCGATGCCTATAAGTAAAGGATGTGTAACACACTATTTTCCATAAATTAAGCAACAAACCGAAAAATCGCAATAATTGGGCGAAATATAGTTCAAATTCCACGAAATTTGCATATGCTACGAGCGATGTACGAAAGGCAAATGAGTGGCGCTAGTGCTTTATGCAAATGCTAAAGAGCTTAAAACCAGCTGTTTCGGAGGGAGTCGCCAGTTCATGTGCGGCGGTGAATGACAAGATTTCGAGATAGCAATTTTGTTAACATGGCTTCCAGACGTCATTTACCAACGGAGTTAGTTTACGCTACAGAGCGATAGGCCGACTCAAAGCAGGGCAACGGCCGGCGGACGTCGCAAGATGGCTCAACGTCGATCGTTCTGTGTTCAGCAGGATGTGGCATAAGTTCCAAGCCACTGGTGCAATACCGCGGATAACAGGTATTTGCGGCTTTCGGCACGGCTACACCGACTCATCTCAAATCTGTGCTTGCAGCAGGTACCGGACGGACGCTATCAGCTTCGACGGTACGCAGAAGGTTACATGCAGCAGAACTGTGTGCTCTGCGACCGGTATTATGCGTGCCCCTCACCCCCGCTACAGAAGTGAACGTTTCAATTGGACAAGAATGCATGTGAACTGGACTCAAAATCATTGGAGGTTAGTTCTATTCACCGATGAGTCGCGATACTGTTTACAGAGTGATTCTCGCCGAGTTTACGTCTGGAGAGAGGCCCGTACTCGCTATCTTCCCTCTAATATCCAGGAAAGGGACACCTATGGTGGTGGTAGTGTTCTGGTATGGGCAGGCATATCGTTAGGCTGCCGTACCGACCTCTATGTGTTGCCACATGAAAATCTCAATACTCAGAGGTATAAAGACGATATCCTGAACCCTATTGTTCGTCCGTATGCGGCCACAATTTGCGATACATTTGTACTACAGGCGGAAAACGCCCGCCCTCACACAGCTTGCCTCGTGCACCAGTACCTGGAACAGGAGACTATAGTCAGTATCGAGTGGCCAGCATGCTCTCCCGATCTGAATCCCATTGAGCATGTCTCGGATGCTCTCGGGAGGCGTGTTACTGGCATCCAGCCCCCTTCCCGAACCCTGCAGGCGCTCCGCACTGCTTTGCTCGAGCAATGGACGCGCTACCCACGGAACTGCTCGACACCATAGTTAACAGCCTGCATGGAACATCGCCGTCGGGCCTGACCTGTATTGCTGTTCGGGGTAACCACACTCCGTATTGAAGTACCTTTTCCTATTTCATCTTGATACCTATATTTTTGTATTTTCATATTTGCATCACTCATACAAAATGTAAATGCTTTGTATCACATGTTCTTATGTTATTTTGTTGCATTTGGTCTAATAAAGCTTACCACTAAATTTCATCCGCATCGGTTGCATACTTTTTGAGTTATCACGATTTTTCCATTTGTTGCTTAATTTATGGAAATCATTGTAGTTCGGATTTACCAAGTAAAAGAGTTTTTTTCATATACTGAAAAAGTGAAATCGTACAGAACTTCTTAACCTAGTTTTTATAATGAAATTAAAATATAAACAATTAATCTGTAAGTCAAAAAAGACATAGGTTTAAGGTGGATGGCAAGTAATTTTGCTTCCTATACTTCCAATGGAAAAACTTCTGTACACATTTTCTTCACAATTAATGCGTTCCCAAGGATGAAAATTTGAACATCGATTAAAATAGCTTCATTTTATAACTTGGAATACTTAATATTTTCTAAAACATAACCATAATTATGCAATTCAACATTTGTTTGTCTTCTGATGTCATCAAAGTACAGGTCGCGCCATCTTTTTTCTGGTTTCAACTCCACCGAAGGAAAAGTTATTGATTTTTAATACACTGGCGGAAAGTGAAAAAAGAACACCAAGAAGGAATTGGCGGACGATCACGATATTTACATATGTTAATGGGGTCGAGTTTACGTAGGTGTGATGTTAATTTCTGGACCAACCGGTGAGCGCTTACGACACAGCATGGCTTAATATGCAAATTATCGTCGGTGGTATTTAAGGAGTACGGCGAAGTGAATGTAATCAGTCGTCGACGTACGGACACGTGCGAAAACCCTGAAGAAGCTGCAATGCCTGGACATGGAAGACGTGTACGATTTCAGAAGTTATTGGACTTTGAGCGAGGTCGTCTAGTTGGACTCCGCGAGGCCGGGTGGTCGTATCGTCGTATTGCGGAGCGAATTGGACGGGAAGTATCGGTGGTGGTACGATGGTGGCGTAGATGGTCCGAGGAACATTCCCACACGAGAAGACGTGGAACCGGGAGTCACAGACGGACTGATGAGCGGACCGATCGACGCATAAGAAGAGCGGCGTTGTCAAGCAGAACATCCACTGCGACGCAAATCCGAGCTGCCGTTGCACCTGAAGTGACTGTGAGAACAATCCGCAACCGTCTACTGGATGCAGGACTACGTGCACGTGTGCCTCTGGCATGTGTACCTCTGACTCCAGCCCACCGTCAGGAACGGCTGCAGTGGTGTAGCCAACGTCTGCACTGGAGAACGCAATGGCTATCTGTCGTGTTCAGCGATGAAGGCAGATTCTGCTTGGGAGCCTCCGATGGCCTTATGCGTGTTCGCAGACGCACAGGGGAGCGTCTCCACCCTTCTTGCATCCGCCAGTGACACACAGGGTCTACACCTGGTCTCCTGGTGTGGGGAGCGATCAGCTATTACTCCCGTACACAACTAGTGTTTGTACCGGGTACGTTAAACAGCACCTCCTACATCAACAACATCATTCAGCCCGTTGTTGTGCCATTTGTAAGGCCGGTCCATCGTGGTGTTTTCCAGCAAGATAACGCACGCCCACACACGGCACATGCAACGCAACATGCACTTCAGGGTGTGAGACAACTTCCATGGCCTGCACGTTCACCGGATTTGTCCCCCATTGAGCACGTGTGGGATTTTATGGGACAACGACTTATCCGGTCTCCACGGCCAGCCACGACCATCCCCAATTTACGCGTCCAGGTTGAGGATGCTTGGAACTCAATACTCCAAACTTACATCCAACATCTGTACGACAGACTCCATGCCAGAATTGCACAGTGTGACGCAGTTCATGGTGGTTCAACCTCGTACTAACCATGTTACATGGAAATGTTATTTTTCAGTTTACCAGCAAATACAGCTGTATTTTGCCATAATTTTCTGATCACGTTATCCTCTGTATTCCGTTATTATTCTGTATAAATTTCGTTGGTATCAGACGTCTCCTTCTTGGTGTTCTTTTTTCACTTTCTGCCAGTGTATAATTATGGTTATGTTTTAGAAAATATTAAGTATCCCAAGTTATAATATGAAGTTATTTTAATCGATGTTGAAATTTTGATCCTTGGGAACACACCAATTGTGAAGGAAATATGTACAAAAAATTTTCCATTGGAAGTATAGGAGGCAAAATTACTTGACGTCCACCTTAATGTAGCAAACAATGTATTCCTGTATGTACGTTTGTCTTACATTATAAATTAGCATACACTAAAATTACGAGTCCCCCTCTTTTTATAGCACGTCTTTTGTAAAAAAAGATCGTGCTTATACACTATCTACCAACAAGTAATTGGACACCCCTGCAATCAACGATATCTGCGGTTCTGATACACGTCACGGCCGCCGCCATTAAATATCGTGTGGGAAACAACAACGCAACCAGTCGCTTGCAAGATGCCACGCAGTTCGGAGCTCTCTGATTTCGAGAAAGGTGCAATCGTTGGGTATCACAGAAATGGCCGATCCATACGTGACATATCCAGCGAGTTGAAGTATCCAAAATTCACTGTGGCCTACGTGACTGGCAAGTGGAAGATGAGAAGTGATTGTCGGAATGTGCCCCGACCCGGCAGACCCACAAAACTGGGAGTTAGAGACTGACGCGACGGGTGCTGGCCAGAAAAATTCGGAAGAACCGCACCAAATCGATGGGCCACATCCGCGAGGAGTTGCAACAGGCATCTAGGAGTGTTCTTTCGATGAATACCATCCGTAAGGAAGCCCATTTGATCAGTTATCATGGACGTGCTGCCGCCCACAAGCCTTTGATCACCAAGTCCAATAGCGCTGCTCGGCTAACGTGGTGCAAAGAAAGTCGACAGTGGACCGTTGAACAGTGGAAACAGGTTCTCTGGAGCGAAGAATTAAGGTTCATCCTCTACCGTTAGGATGGCAGGGTCTGGGTTTGGCGTCTGCCTGGAGAATGCCTCCTGCTGGAATGTATTAATGTATTGTGCCAACTGTGAAGTTCAGTGGCGGTGGAAAGAATGTATTGTGCCAACTGCTGAAGTTCGGCGGCGGTGGAAAGAATGTATTGTGCCAACTGTGAAGTTCGGCGGCGGTGGAATTATGCTATGGGGGTGTTTCTCCTAGTATGGCACGGGACACTTGGTCGCAATTCCTTGTAGACTCAACGCCGAGACCTACTGCACCATTTTGGATGACCATGCGCTTCCTACGTTGTGGTAGTTTTACGGGGTGGACCCATGTTACTTTCAGGATGACAATGCCACCTGTCATGTTGCGAGGTCCACCATGGCTTGGTATGGTGACAATGGGGTTAATCGAATGGACTGGCCTGCGTAGAGCCCGGACCTTAATTCTATCGAGCACCTCTGGGACGAGTTGGAGCGTCGACTTAAGGGGTGCCCCTACCGTCCGAAATCGGTGAAGGAACTGACCTGTCTTCTCCAAGCCGAGTGGAAGAAAATACCGCCAGCCGTCGTACAACGCCTGGTTGAGAGTAAGCCCCGGAGGGTCGCAGCTGTAATCGCCGCTCGTGGAGGCTCCACCAACTATTGAAGGTGAATAAACTTCGTTTTCCTTTGCTATCACAGGTGCCCAATTACTTGTTGGTATAGATAGTGTATTACCCATTCGTGCGTCCGTCTGTGGACACCATATCTCTTCAGCTATTAGTCCGATTTGAAAAATTATTTTTTGTGTCGGGAAGCTTGAAATATGCGAATGATGATCCTTTATTTCGTTTTTTTTTATGATGCACAGTTTCGCCGCTAGAGGGCGTAAATGCGGATGATATCGAATTCAAAATACGTTTTATATCGTATATTTGCTTCTAAACATCCGATTGAAAAAATCATTTTACCTGTCGATTCCATTTACGTTGAAGGCTATTTTACGTATCGCCACTTTTTGAAGTTATGCACAGATTTTCCGCTAGGGAACGTAAAAGTAAACTGCGTTTCCCCCGATATCTCTGCTTCTAATACTCCGATTTGAAAAATTCTTTCTGTAAATGATACAGTTCCTGATGGGGAATCGTTTGCATATAATTCCTAATTTTTGGGCAAAAATGGTTTGGCCACCAGGGGGCGTAAGTATTAATTTCTGCTTCTGATGTATTTGCAGCAAAATCTGAGCTTCTAAAGTCTCGACGAAAAAAATTTGTTCGTGGACCGATACCACTCATGGCAATAAACCTTTTTCGGAATATTTTCTTCTTAAAGTAATGTACGGTTTCTGCGCCAGGGCGTAGATGTATATCTTATTTTTGTCGATATCTCTGCTTCTAAGAATCCCATTTGAAAAATTCCTTCTTTTTTGGATAGTTTCTGGTACAAAATGCTTTTCATATAATTTCAAAATCATTTCAAGTAATTCATAGACTTTCCACTAGATGGCGCTAAGATAAATTGCGTTTTCCTCGATATCTCTTTTTCTAAAACTCCGATTTGAAAAATTCTTCCTGTATCGCATACAGCTCCTGATGTGAAATGTTGCATATAATTTCTGATATTTGTTGAAGAATGATTTGGCTACCAGGGGACGGAAGTGTTAATTTCTGCTTCTCATATATTTGCAGCAAAATCTGAGCTCCTGAAAACTCGATTAGAAAAATTCTTCCGTGGACCGATACCGCTCACATTGATAAACCTTTTGAGAATACTTTCTTCCTAAAATAATGCATAGTTTTTTCCGTCAGGGAACGTGGGGATGTGTATCCTATATTTGTCGACATCTTGTATATCATTATCATATGTTTGTCGATATGTATATCATATATTTCTCAATATCTTTGTTTCTAAGAGTCCGATTTGAAAAATTCCTTCTTTGTTGGTGAGCGCTTCCGCTGCGAAATGTTTCTCGTACGTTTTCAAATATTTCTTAAAGCACAAGTCTGCCACTAGACGGTGTAAGATTTCATTTCCGTTTACAGCAGCATCTGCGGGACTAAAATCCCGATTGAAAAAATTATTTCTTAGGTCAGATACTACTTACTATGCAAACTCTGTGTATGTGTATTTTCTTCCCAAAATAATGTACAGTTTCGCCACTAGGCAGCGCCAATTTTTTCTCTGTTTTTCTCAATATCTCTGCTTTTACATGTGTGATTTAAAAAATTCTTTCAACACCGGAATCCTTTTACTTTGTAGAACTCTTTAAGCTAGTGTATGAGGAATTTCGCAGTTCACAGTTCTGTCAGTAGGAGGTGTTTGTGTTACTTCAGTTTGCAGCTGTATCGCCGCTCCTAAAAACCCTATTGAGAAATTTCTTCTTTACTGTATAGCATTCGCTGAAACAGAGATGTGGAGCATTATCCTCTTTAAATAATGCAAAGAGTTACCGCTAGGGGCGTAAAGGTCAAAGCCCCTCCCCCCCCCTTTTTTTTTTCGCTATCTCTTGCTTCCGGGTGAAGTATTTGAAAAGTTCTTTTTCCTTAGCAAGCTTTTTCCATGAAGAATATTTTTCGCCGGTTGTCAACTTTTCCATTAGGCAAAATTCTTCCGCTAACAGGCGTAGACTTACATCATGTTTTCTTCTACGTTTCATCTTTTTGCTTTTCGATTTGAAAATCTCTTTGGTTCTCTTTGGTTTATCTTCGAGCAGTTGAAATTTTTTCTGCGCCAATTGCTAATTTTCCGTAACATGCTTTTTATCCGCTGGTGGAATTAAGTAGCTGTCTCTATTTCTGGATATTTTATCGATTGTAGAAACCGGCTGATTGTTTACCTAACCGGTTCCATTGACTTTGATTAGCTTTGACAAATTCAATTGGTATTAGAACGGATTCAAAAGACGTGCTCATTCCAACCGAAAATTCGGTGTCATCTTTCTTGTTCTTTTTCGAAGCATTCAAAATTTTACAATAGTAGTTAACATTTTGAAAAATCTTTTATACGTTTTTTAAGGCCATCTCCGCCGCCCCGGAGGTGCAGTGGTCAGCGATGGCCTCTGAGCATTCATCCGGGTTCGAATCCCGATGAGGCATGGATATTGTGTTTGTCTTAAGGCATCTGGCTCTCTCCCTTCCCTGGAACCAGTGACCCTAAATTAGGGACCGGCGACAGGTTATAGTCATTGAGTTGCTAACCGTGGTCGTCAAACCTACAATAAAAAAAAAAAAAAAAAAGGCCATCTCCTAGAAGAACGTATAAATTTCTTTTATACGTTTTAAGGCCATCTCCTAGAAGAACGTATAAATTTCTTTTATACGTTTTTAAGGCCATCTCCTAGAAGAACGTATAAATTTCTTTTATAGGTTTTGAAAGGCCATCTCCTAGAAAAACGTGTAACCAAGACTCTATTGTTTGTATACAGGGTGTTTCACGAAGAGTATCCGAAAGGAATAGGAAAGTAACGGTTGGTCGTAGCAGTAAAATGAAAAATGCAAAAAATGCTGCAAGCAGACGACAATTCAGCTATGGTAGTTGCACCTCCGGGAATATATAATTTCCGAAAAATTAAACATTCATACGGCTCCCCACGGAAACCAAGTCAATTAGTGAAAAACGCTGCCTCACCGAATTAGGGGGAAAGAAATTTGCCCGGACGCTTTAGAGGAATATTTCTCTGGGACATACAATTAGTGTGATTCGGTATTTGTCGTTCGATTGTACGGGACCAGCAATATGATTAAAACGTACGGGGTAGCAAATGGGGAAACCCATGCACTCCGTGTATGTAAATTCAGTGTGAACGCATTCAATGTGTTATGCAAATTTGGAAGGCTGGTAAATTTGTGATGTTCCCATTGTACAAATGCTGTGTCCTGTTTGTGATAAAGTAAATGTAATGCATAACATGTGCACTGTCTGTCGCATCGAACGTCTCTAATGTCTGAACAGACAACGTGTCGGTTGTCCTTTTTTAAATGGATTTGCAGATGTCGCCCATATGTATCATACTATTCGCGGACGTTAACGCTGCACATGTTAATTGTAGGTAAACTGGCATACGTCCAGAATCTCAGCTATCGATATATCTCGGCGAAATATTCCTCAAAAGCGTACAGGTAAATTTCTTTCCCCTAATTCGGCGAGGCAGCGTTTTTTACTAAATGACTTGGTTTCCATTGGGGCTGTATGAATATAATTTTCGTATTTTTCGAAATTACCCATTGGGGAGGGGGGGGATTGCAACTATCACAGCTGAATTGTCCTCTGTTTGGGGCGTATTATGCATTTTTCACTTTATTGCTACGACGACCAGCTGTTACTTTCCTATTCCTTTCGAACATTCTTCGTGAAACACCTTGTATATACATAGGGTGTCCGAGAATTATTGGACACATTACAAAATTATTTAAAACAAAACATTAAACAGATAGAAAGAAACTGACTGTACTAACTTACAATGTAACTATACACAAGTTAATAAATTTCGATGTGAGATCCCTTGGTTGCTCGTAGTACGTCCAAGCGATACTCGATTTCATGCCATGTATTGGCAAGCATCTGAGGAGTTATGGAATTAATAGCAGCTGTGATACGCTGCTTCAGTTCATGAAAATCAGTACAAGGCGTCTGATGGACACGATCCTTCACGTAACCCCACATTAAATAATCCAATGGAGTTAGGTCTGGAGAGCGAGGCCACGGAATGGGACCACCACGCCCAATCCATCTGTTGGAGAAATGCTCATTTAGACACTTACGTACACACGTTGACCAATGCGGAGGCGCGCCGTCTTGTTGGAAAACGACGTTGTAATATCTTTTGATCTGGGGTATAGCGAAATTTTCTAGCATATCCAAGTAAATGTCACCATTTATGTTTTTTTCGCCGAAGAAGAAAGGGCCAATCACTTCTCTTTTTGATAGGGCGCACCATACATTAACTTTTGGAAAATCACGTTCCAGTTCAATAGCAGGCAGCATGAGGCGGTTCACTGCCCCATATCCTACAGTTGTGACGATTCACAATACCTGATACATGAAATGTGGATTCATCACTAAAAATTGCAATACTGAGAAAGTTTTCGTCGTTTTCCACTCGATTCAGCATATCCACAGCGAAATCGTATCGCAGAGTGTGATGCATCTTTGCACTATTTGAATTTTATGAGCATGAAATTGGCAAAAGTAAGGAACTTTTGTCAACGATAGACGAAATTTTGTTATTAACTATCATAAGAAAACTTCTCGTTTGTAGTTTCACCACATTTAAGCCTTAAATTATTATTTTTATTTGTACTTTATTTTGAGTAGGCTACATTCCCCCTAACATTTCGTTTTGCTCCTGCATCGGACCACAAGAAGTTGCATGAAATTGTAGCCATCAAATTCTTTATTTTAAAGGGTAGGGGTGGCAAATTTGTTAAGGCCTAGGGGCGGCAAAGTCCTAAATCCGTGTCTGCATGATAGCTGGGACCAGGTGTGCTGGTTCGAGCATCTCCCAAAATGCCGCTCTCCGGTTTCCCATCACTTTGTCCGTGTTCGTTTCGTGTTAATAATTCAAGCCTTAAACAGCTCTTCAAAGCGCAATGCCTCGTTTTATTTTGAATGGCTTTTAAAATCATTATATTTTAATCGAAAAACTTAAACAGCAAAAAATCGCATGTTAGCTATGTCCCCTGACCTTTTTTTCATCAAAACAGAAAATTTCCATTATATTCCATCCATTCTGAAGACGAAATGAATGTGGACAAGGTGAACGGTAGATGAAATGAACAGTAGACAAAGTGAACCGTGGAACGAAATGAACTGAACCAAGCGCACGTGGACGAAATGAACACGGACAAAGTGATCCGTCACCCCGCTTTCCTGAGCATTTCACGCTTAACTGTATCAAGGGTTAACGGTGAATGGTGGGAAAAGTAAAAAACTCCCAGCAATCCGCACTCCTATGGCCGAAAACAGCTGGTGGATGAGAGGAGTCAAAGGAGACTGTCGAGGAAAGTGCAAATGAACAGATGGGCCACAACCAGACAATTCACTGCAGAATTCAACATTAATGTGACGAGAGTCACCACCAAACGTATACCCTGTATCGGGCCATGTCGGAACTAAGCTACAACAGCCGATATGTACCCGTTTTGTCGGCGAGAACACGAAAGGCCGTCCCCGTGGCGCAGTGGTCTAAGCGATGGCTTCTGATCATTCGCCCAGGAAGGGGTCTAGGTTCGAATCCCGAGTAAAGCGTGGATGTTTGTGTTTGTCTTTCGGCACTGGCTCTCAGTGTGTGTTACATGATCAGCACTGGCTCTCTCTGTGTTACTTGATCATTTGGCATAAGTCTACGTCTGCCTGTCAATACTGTACAACTATGTCTGTTTATCCTGTCACTGTATCTGTACCACCAGGTCAAATAAATAAGTTTTAAACCTCCAATTAAAAAAAAAACAAAAGCAAAAAAACACGAAAGAGCGCCTCTAATGGGCTCTGAAGAATCGACACTGCACCTATAATGAATAAGGCTTTTACTACTAAGCTAAGTATAATGCTTTATAATGCTTCTGCTACTGAATTATAATGAATAACTGCTTCTTCTAAATTGCTAAGCTAATGCTTCTTCTAATGGTTGTTGTTTGTTAATTAAATCATGAATAAACTTTCCTGCTAGTAGTGTAGTAATAATAATGAACAAGCTTATAACTGGTAGTAATGTTGTAGTAGTATTAAGATGAATAAAGTCTTATGCTGGTTGTTACTAATAACACTAAATGAACTAAACCTAACAGCCAGACAGAGATCTGACAAAAACTATGAACTGAGAAAAACGTACTTACAACAAATTCTTTTATTAGATAACTCTTGAATCATCCAACGCACACACACTAATCGTATCACAATAATGAAGAATCAACCTAATCACATAGAACGAAGCTCTCCCTATCCAACAACAAACGCTCTGGCTATACAACAACAAACGCTCTATCTATACAACAACAAACGCTCTGGCTATACAACAACAAACGCTCTCCTTACGTATCATTGAACGCGCCTATTTATACTGGCTACCACCACGTCATGACTTACACTCATTGCCAGATCTCATTCAGCGGGTGAAATAACATCTCGTTCAGTAAGAAGATAATTTACATAGTAAAATAAAATAACCAGAGATAGTAAAAATCAAAAGGAAAGTGAATATAGAGCATACGTTACACACCGCTGAGGACTGGAAAAAGGTCACCTATATGGACGAATCAATGTTCCTTCTACATCATGCTAATGGCAGGATCCAAATTTGGCGCAAGCAACACGAGGCCATCTGGAGCCAAACTGTCAGGTGTCAAAAGTGCATGCTGGTGGCTGCGATGTGCTAATCTGAGAAATGTTGTTATTATTATTTGATGCGGACTTTAACGACCACCATGTGTAATTCTGAGGTCTAGAAACAATCGCCCTTCCCTAATTTGGGGCCACTGAATGCAGGGAGAGGACAGAGACACCAACGCCATCAAACAAACTCACCACCCATCCTCACCCGAGATTCGAACCCGGGCCCATGTCAGACGGATTTTCAATAACTATTTCTTCAGATCACTTGGCACCAGATCGGCATGGGGAAGTTTTCCTGACACCGTGACATCGATAGAAGAACATCTGAACATCTTTGTCGATCAGAATCATCCCTTCATGGCCTTCGTGGCTATGGTTTATTTTCAAGCAGATGGACATACAGCAGGATGACGTATCCGCTCAAAATGTTTGCACGTATCATCACCGAATGGTTTCAGGAATATGTCGACGAGTTTTTCTTGCTTCAATGGCGTGTATAGTCTTATGATTTGAACCCTATCGAGGATCTCTGTGATGGCATGGAACGAGCTGTTCGCTGCGATTGTGTGCAGCTGTCGAATTTGAAGCAACTGCACGTCTCAGTCATTTCCGCAAGGTAAAATACGATATTTATATTGTACGATATTTCCAACATCTGGAATGTTTTATGTTCCCTGCGCCATCCCGGTGCCGCAGTGGTCTAAGTGCTGGCTTCTGACCATTCGTCCAAGATGAGTCCGGATTCGAATCCCCATAAGGCGTGGATGTTGTGTTTGCCTTACGGCACTGGTTCTCTCCCTTCCCTGGAACCAGTGGCCGTGAATTAGGGACGAGCGACTACTTTTAACCCATTGAGTTGCTCAGGGTGGTCGTTAAACTTTTACACACACGCACACACACACACACACACACACACACACGCACGCACACACACACACACGCACACAAAAGAAAAGACAGGCCGCCCAAAAAAAAGTAATCAAACACAAATACAAGGATTATCATTGACCAAAGTAGTTTTCTGTGTTTCTGACAATAAGAGCATTGCAAAGTTTTTGAATTTTTTGATTTTTTTTTTGATTGGAGGTTTAACGACCACCGTGAGCAACTCAATGGGCTATAAGCAGTCAGTCGCCCGTCCCTAATTTAGGGTCACTGGTTCCAGGGAAGTGGGAGAGCCAGTGCCGTAAGACAAACACAACATCCATGCCTCACCGGGATTCGAACCCGGACCCCGTTCGGACGAATGATCAGAGGCCATCGCTTAGACCACTGCGCCACCGGGGCGGCATTTTTTGAAATTTCACATTGCGGTTACCCATTGCTCCAAGTAAATCACTCTTCCCCGTAATTTGGGATGTAGGAGACTGCCAGGGTATATATATATATTCGATTTCAAGGTTTGTCTTTCCCTCGGGCAGCGGATGGCCTAGTGGTAAACGTTCGTGACTGCCACGGAGAAACCTCAGGTTCGATCACAGCCAGGTGCGAACGCTCGAACAACTAAATATCCGCCGTGGGTCGGCTGGGCACGTTAAGCCGTCGGACCCCGGTTACTGGCCTACCGGTTATAAATAAGGGTCGTCTTCTCCGGTGGCACAGTGGTCTAAGCGATGGCCTCTGATCATTCGTCCGGAAGGGGTCCGGGTTCGAATCCCGGTGAGGCATAGATGTTGTGTTTGTCTTACGGCACTGGCTCTCTCCCTTCCCTGGAACCAGTGACCCTAAATTAGGGACGGGCGACTGCTTATAGGCCATTGAGTTGCTCACGGTGGTCGTTAAACCTCCAACCAACCTCCTTCCTAACTCGCTTCCGTGTCACTTTCCCATCGGGCACTCTAGCCCAAATCTCCTAGCTTCCTATTTCTAAGGGTTGTTTAAGACCTGGGTCAGACATTCCCTTCCTAAAATCCTCTTCATATGATCTGATCTTATCCCTCCCCCACAATTGCTGGAATCGATTACGCCAGTCGCCAGGGCCGGTGTTCGGAGTGCCAGGCCGCTTTTATTTTCAGCACTGCACCACTGCTTGACTTTGATATACACCACGTGATACCTACTTTCTACTCTTTCAAGTTTTATTGAATGTTTAACGACCACCATGAGCAACTCGATGGCCCATAACCAGTCGCCTGTCTCTAATTTAGGACCACTGGTTCCAGGGAAGAGAGAGAACAAGGGACGTAAGACAAACACAAAATTCATGCCTCCCCGAGATTCGAACCCGGACCCATCTCGGACGAATGGTCATAAGCCAGCGCTTAGACCACTGCGCCACCGCGGCGACTTCAAAGTTTTGGACTAATGTTGCGTTATTCTTTATAATTTCTTTCCTTGCGTCATTTGTATGATAGACTTTTTATACACGAGTATACGTCAATTGCATTTGAAAATATATCATCATCATCATCATCATTGTCAACCATTATTAATCCACTGCTGGACGAAGGTCTCCCAAAGTTTCCTCTACAACGGTCTGTCTTGTGCCAGTCTCCTCCATGTCACTCCCGCATACTTTCGAATTTCATCCACCCATCTCTCATGTGGTCTTCTTCTGGGTCTTTTCCTATTATATTACCTAAAAAACACCTAAAGAAATTTTTATTGTATCTTCTCGGGATGAAAAGGAAAAAGATATACCGAGTAATAATTTTACATTTTAAATGATAAGATAAATTCAGATGCAACTGCGCACATCGGGGTGGGCCTCTTGACACGACGCGCCGGGCGTCTCAGTGATTCGTGAAAAGTTCCTGAGAATGGCGAATTTTTTCCCTCATTCTATAATTTTTTTTTTTTTTTTTTTTTTTTTGAGAAAAAAAAATGTGAACAAAATATCATTGTTGGGGCCCTCCATCATAGGCGTAGCCCTCCTCCTCCCCGAGGAGTATTGAGTACGAATTTAAAGCAACATATATGTATATACACTGACGGAAAAAAAAATCCCAACACCAAGAAGGGGTTGTGTTAGATAAATGACAGTTGGTAGGCGGTGAGAGTACATCTGTAAGATGACGTCTGTGCAAATTTCGCGCTCGGCGCATACGTGTGGCGCTAGTAGCGCCCCTCGGAACATGCAAAGCAGGTTTGCTGTAAATACGCGCTGTAACGTTCGTGAGTGTTAGTTATCGTTGAGATTCGACGTAGTGTGTTGATGTTAGTCAAGAATGCCTATAAGAAGACAAAGAAGCCATTATCAACAGCTCACGGAGTTTGAACGAGGTCGTGTAATAGGGCTACGAGAAGGTGGATGTTCTTTCCGCAATATTGTAGAACGACTTGGTAGGAATGTAGCCACTGTGCATGATTGTTGGCAGCGGTGGTCAAGGGAAGGTACTGCCTCAAGAAGACCGGGTTCCGGCCGGCCACGTGGCACTACTGAGAGGGAAGACCGCCGTGTACAGCGTATGGCCGTGGCGCTTCGTACCGCGTCTGCGGCAGCAATTCGAGCTGCAGTTGCCACCACAGTGACGCAACGAACTGTTACAAATCGGTTACTTGAAGTACAGCTCCGAGCCAGACGCCCTGTAGCGTGTATTCCACTTACTCCAGACCACTGCCGTTTGCGACGTCAGTGGTGTCAAGCTGGAGCTCATTGGAGGACGGAGTGGAGATCTATTGTGTTTTCTGATAAAAGCCGGTTCTGCCTGGGTGCCAGTGATGGCCGTGTGTTTGGTTAGAAGGAAGCCAGGTGAGCGCCTGCAACCAACCTGTCTGCGGCCGAGACACACTAGACCTACACCTGGAGTTATGGTCTGGGGAACAATTTCCTATGACAGCAGGAGCACTCTTGTGGTTATCCCACGCACCCTGACGGCACAGTTGTACGTCGGTCTGGTGATTCAACCTGTTGTGCTGCCATTCATGAACAGCTTTCCAGGGGGTGTTTTCCAACAGGATAACGCTCACCCGCATACCGCTGTTGTAACCCAACATGCTCTACAGAGTGTCGACATGTTGCCGTGGCCTGCTAAATCACCAGATCTTTCACCAATCGAGCACGCATGGGACATCATTGGACGACAACTCCAGCGTCACCCCTAACCAGCATTAACCGTCCCTGTATTGACCGACCAAGTGCAACAGGCATGGAACTCCATCCCACAAACTGACATCCAGCACCTGTACGACACAATGCATGAACGTTTGCGTGCTTGCATTCAACATTCTGGCGATTGCACTGGCTATGAATGTACCAGCATTTCACATTTAAAATGGCTCTTCTAGCGCTTACAATAAGCTATGATCTTGAAAACCTTAATCGATTAAATATGTTACCTATACGAAAGTGTTACCGCCATTTTATTCCTCTACAACTATTTTTTCGTGGTGTTGGGATTTTTTTCCGTCAGTGTATAATAGGTATATTAAAAAAAAAATTCTCAGAAATAGTTTTTTCATTTCCTAACTTTTAAAGATTTTAGGCTTATTCCCACTTGTAGTTTTTTTTTACGGGAGGCTTCCACCGATGCGCCAAAAAAGTTTTTTCTCAGAAATGTTTTTTTCATTTCCTAACTTTTAAAGCTTTTGGGCTTATTCCCACTTGTAGTATTTTTTTTTATAGGAGGCTTTCACCGATGCGCCAAATCCATGGGCCGCCCCGGTGGCGCAGTGGTCTAAGCGATGGCCTCTGATCATTAGTCCGAACAGGGTCCGTGTTCGAATCCCGGTGAGGCATGGATGTTTTGTTTGTCTTACGGCACTGGCTCTCGTCCTTCCCTGGAACCAGTGACCCTAAATTAGGGACGGGCGACTGCTTATAGCTCATTGAGTTGCTCACGGTGGTCGTTAAACCTCCAATCAAAAAAAAAAAAAAAAATCCATGGACCCCCCTAAGAAATTTTTGGCTACGCCACTGCCGCGCATAGGCTTCGTGAGCAGTATTGCATTCAGAGATTATATACATATAATCAGTTTTTTTATTTATGTAAATATTAACACATATAAAAATTTTAGAGTACAAACATTTTGTTATGCTCTTATATCGCAAATGCAGATTTCAAGAAATCTACACATACAAGTGATTAATAAAAAAATGTAAAAATGTTATACCTTTACTTTAATTCAGTAATGAACTATACGGATTTCACCATGGGGTGGTGTAAAATATTGAGGACGCTAGTAAAGGTAAGTCTGTGCTGGAGAAAATCTTCCCAAGATATTAGGAGTGGTAAAAATGCCCTCGCCTTACAACAAGCGTGTTTCTGATTAATGAGGAATCATTACAGTGTTACCTGAAAACGTATGGTGTAAGCCAGGGGTGGCCAAACCGTGGCGCATTGGATGATTATAAGTGGCGCATTGCATCCTTGCGCCTACTTATTCTTTTGAAGTAGGCGCCATAACTGAACTTATCCATCTTCATATTTTCAACACCTGAGTGCTCTCAGTTCAATTCATACAGCCTTCTTACTCATCAGTTCAGCCGATTTTTTTTGACAGTTTACAATTGAAGGATGTGAACAGTGTGTGTGTGTGTGTATAAGAGAGAGAGAGAGAGAAACTGCGTGAGTGAGATGTGGTACGATTGAAAACGGTGCGATTCACCCAATAAAACGCTCTCGCAAAAACTCTGCTTCAAACTCCACGCCGTGCCGTGGGTGGCTGACCTTGGCAGGTCGCCAGTAAACATCGCTAAGAAACATTACTTCAGAGCGCTTTTTCCCACGAGTGCTGCGCCATCTGGCAGAAGAAACTGGGTGAGCCATCGTGGCATGGAGTTTGAAGCAAGGTTTTTGCGAGAGCGTTTTATTGAGTGTACTAGCGTGGTTTTTGTATTGAGAGTGATTGAAAGACAGATTCAAGAATAAATATATATGATGTTTGTCGAAGAAGAGCGCTACTACTGTTTCTTAACGCGAACATAGAATTCAAATCCCACATGATTGATAATCTGTGACTGTGTGATACGACGTACGTACTTGTGATCTATTTGTTCTTTTTCAACATTTAGATGTTTAGAGTTTTGTACTTTTCTATTTTTTTTTTAAATTCCTTTTATCCATCACCGAGCAAAAGAAAATGAACAAAAGAAGAGCAGAAAGTGATAGTAAGCGTGAATTTAACGAACAGTGGGAAAATGAGTTGTTATTATATAGCAAGTCCATTAGGAAAACCGTTTTTCATTGTTTGTGAAAGTACTCTTTCACATAATAGAAGACATGATCTTAATAGACACTATAAAACACAGCATCAGACTAACATAGAAGGAAAAATGAAGCTTGTTTTTGGGTCTGAGTTACGAAACGAATATGTGACTAAGAAAAAGGAAGAAATCCGAAGAAGACAAAATATATTTGCTAAAGTAAGTTGTGAAGACTTGGCGATGACAGAAGCGTCATATGAAATTGCTTTAGCATTGACGGAAAAAAAGAAGCCTTTTTCTGACGGGGAAGAAATTGTGAAGCCTTGTCTCCAAATATTTGCACGCCATCTTGGTAATAAAGGTATTGAAAGGAAAGCAGACGAAATTGCTATATTAAGGCAGACAGTTACGAGACGTATCGAGGAACTCTTTCAGGATGTATCTCAGCAACTGGAAGACCTTGTCCATTCTTGTACTTTCTGTTCTCTAGCTTTGGATGAATCAACGGACACATGTGATGTTGCCCAGTTAACCATTTTTATAAGAGGAATTGATGATAATTTTCATGTATTTGAACAAATTTTCAGTCTGGAGTCATTGCATGGTAAAACGAGAGGATCAGACATATTTGAAAAAGTAAAATCATGATCAAAATTAGATTATAGAAAACTCATCAGTGTGTGTACGGACGGAGCGCCGTCAATGATAGGTAAAGTCAATGGCACTACAAATTTGTTTGAAAATTTTTTAAACCGTCCTGTATTTAAATATCACTGCATTATACACCAAGAGCAACTGTGTGGGAAAACTTTAAATATGCAGCATGTTATGCTACCGGTTGTGGAATGTGTGAATAAAATTAGAGCAAGAGCATTACACAGATGAGAATTCAGAGAATACTGTCAAATTGTCCTTCATTGTGAGGTACGCTGGCTTTCTAAAGGACAGGTTCTGAGTAGATTTTGGAAATTGAAAAATGCTGTTTCTAATTTTTTAGTACAGGAAAATGAACTACCTGATGAAAGAACCATATTATTGGACAACAACTGGCTTTTTGATTTGGCATTTTTAATTGACGTTACTAGCCATCTCAATGATCTAAATTTAAAACTACAAGGCAAGAATAAATTATTTCCTAGTTTAGTCAACAGCATCAGTTCATTTAAAATGAAATTAAAACTGTTCATCTCTCAGTTAGAAAATGTGGATTTGACTCAATTTCCACACTTGAAAGAGCAGAGTGAATGTGCTGCGGATAATAGCAATTTGACCAAATACATTGAAAAAATCAAGATATTGCAAGGGTCATTTGAAAGTCGTTTTCATGATTTTGCTTAAGAAGAAAACTGCATGCTCGCATTTATAAACCCATTTTCACTTAGTGAACAAAACGTAATGCAGATGCCTAGTAACATACAAATGGAAGTGATTGATTTAAAAACAAATTCATTATTTAAAATGAAATTTGATGAGCTTTTTCCAGATCAAAATGATTCTGACATAATTAATTTCTGGCGTTCATTACTCTGTAAACATTTCCCAGAGCTAAGAAAATTTGCAAAAAGTTATATACGTCGCTTTGGAACGACATACAGATGTGAACAAGCAATTTCGTCCATGAACTTGATTAAAAGCAAAACAAGGTCGCGAATAACTGATTCAAATTTGAAGAATTCTCTGCTGCTCTCAGTAACAAATTTAACACCAAACATTGAAAGACTAGCGAAATCCAAACACGCTCAAAAGTTCCATTAATGGTAAGTAATGACAGCTGTAATAGATATTGTTTTACATACAATAATTAAATCATTTAAAAATGTCGATTATGTCTGTAAACAAAAGAGATAATTTCTGACTATTGTAGATTGGTGCTCCCATAAACGTGTCTTTTGAACTGGTGTAAATTAATTAATTAATTTAATTGCGTGATTGAGTTATTCCTTTTCCTCCCCTAAGCGAAGAATGTCCTACCCCTATCCCTATTTTTCAACCCCAAACTTGAGTTGTATGGCGCATCTGAACTCATACGTGAAAAAATTGGCGCATGGTATGTAAAAGGTTGGCCACCACTGGTGTAAGCCATTTCTCTGCCACTTGGTTTCAACATCTTTAGATTATTTAGATTAGCAAATAGTAGTAAAAAAACAAAAACTAACCATTTCGATGCCAGTTGGAGGTGTCTCGATTTTTTTTATTTTTTTTTGTCAGAGTGTAAACCGCCAGAAAAAAAAGCAACCCTATTATGGGAACAATTTCAGATAATTTGCAATTGGTGAAAATTAGATAGCAAATATTTTGTTGTATTGGAAGCACTAACGTCACGTTAGCTACACTGAGGCTTAACCGTATACATAGAAATTCGGCGTCCACAAGACTGAAAAAAAAAAAAAAAAAAACTGAATGCCAGCTTCCAAAATATGATGATGTGCTGCATCTCTACTGTGTGAACTTAGGTTTTTATTGCGGAAGTAGTCCGAGTTGTCAGTGCTTGGAAAATTACCCCTTCAGCTAGTTCTGTTTCATGTTTTGTTGAAGGATGATAGAAATTTCAGATTGAAGTTTATGTGGATGTTTTTTTTTTTTTTAAGTATTATATTTTCCCACATTTTCTTAATTTTTTAAATTAATTTAAATATTCAGTTACAAACGAACACAATTAGACAAAATGTAAGGGGAGATCGCCCAAAAACTACGGGGAAGGGGAGAGGGCTAAGCAACCCCGAGAAGATGCCTAAATACATCACTGTTCGTGAGCTTCCCTGTAATTCTAACTCTGAGGTTCTGTGGTAAAATGGAATCGATTTCCGCGAAGATACCCAGGAAAACATCTATCACGAAAATCCAGGAAACTTTATGATAGTACTTTAACAGCCAGCGCACTTCTACTACGCATTTCTGCCGCTCGTGCTACCTATACAAATGAGTTAAGATTTCGTACTCGTGAGCAGTGTTGCATTCAGAGTTTTTTCCCGGATGGGGGGGGGGTTACAAATTTTCGGGGGGACTAAAACTTGTTGACTGATTATATTCACATAATCACAATGTTGTTATTTATATTAATATATATAGAAATTTCCCGAAAGCTGAAGAGGTAACCAATACCTACATTTATCTTGGACAGCAGATATCAAGTGAAAGTCACATTGATGAAGAAGTTAATCGGCGTATAAAACTTGCCTGGAGAGCTTTTGGAACAAACAGTATAATTTTCAAGAGCAATGTGCCATTATGTCTTAAAAGAAAAGTTTTTGATCAATACATCCTACCAGTGCTTACGTATGGTGCGGTGACGTGGGCCTTAACTAAAAGAGACATACAAAGACTGCAGACAACTAAAAGAAGCATGGAGATATGCATGCTTGGTTTAACTAGGAGAGGTAAGAACAGGAACTCGTGGATCAGAAAAATGGCAAAAATGGCAAGAGTGGAAGACATTATTATCAGAGTAAAATCGCTGAAATGGCAATAGGTTGGACATATTGCCAGAAGGACAGACCATCAATGGACAGCTGAAATTTTAGACTGGATTCCAAGGGACAGGAAAAGACCCAGAAGAAGACCACATGGGAGATGGGTGGATAAAATTCGAAAGTATGCGAGAGTAACATGGAGGAGACTTGCACAAGACAGACCGTTGTGGAAGAAACTTGGGGAGACCTTCGTCCAGCAGTGGATTGATAATATAATGGTTGACAATGAGGATGATGATGATGATATAATTTTTTTAAATATAGTACACAAATTTTCTTATGCTCTTATACCGCAAATGCAAATTCAAAGAAATCTACACATACAAGTGATTAAAAATGTAAAAATGTTTTACCTTTGCGTTAATTCAGCAATGGACCACGGATTTCACCATGGGGTGGTGTAAAATATTGAGGATGCTAGTAAGGTAAGGCTGTGCTGGAGAAAATCCCCCTCCCCCAAGACATTAGGAGTGGTAAAAATGTCCTCACCTTACTAGAAGCGATTTCTGATTATTAAGGAATCATTAGAGTGTTCCTGAAAACGTAGGGTGTTAGCCATTCCCCTGCCATTTGGTTTCAGCCCCTGTAGATTATTTAGATTAGCACATAGTAGTAAAAAATAAAAACTAACTAACTGTTTGGATGCCAGTTTGAGGTATCTCGATATTTTTTTTGTCAGAGAGTGTAAACCACCACCGCCAGAAAAACACACACCTTATTATGGGAACAATTTCTAATACTGTAATTTGCTATTGTTAAAAATGAGGTAGCAAATATTTTGTTGTATTGGAAGCACTAACGTCACGTTAACTACACTGAGGCTTAACCGTATACATGGAAAGTCAGCATCCAGAAGACTGAAATAAAACTGAATGCCAGCTTCCAAAATATGATGACATTTCTACTGTGTGGAATTAGGTTTTTATTGCGGAAGTAGTTCGAGCTGTCATTGCTTGAAAAATTGACCTTCAGCGAGGACTGTTTAATGTTTTGTTCAAGGATGCCAGAAATTTCAGATTGAAGTCCACATGTGGATTTTTTTATTTTATTATTATAATATGTTTCCTCATTTTCTTAACATTTTTAAATTAATTTCTTCAAATATTCAGCTACACTGTATAAACGAACACAATTAAATATAAGGGTAGATCGCCCTAAAACCTACGGGGGGGGGGTTCAGGGATTTCCGGGGGGGGGATAAGCACCCCCGAGAAGATGCCTGAATACATCACTGCTCGTGAGTACTGGCTTGAGGCTTTCTGAGGAAGCGTTTTGCAAACTTGCTGTTTTCTGTTGAGTGTATGATGATACAATGGTATGATGTTACTCTGTTAGTATAAGTGATAGCAGATGGCGCTACGTGCGCATGTAACGTTTCCGAAAAGGAAAACGTTTTAAGACGATTTTACTTTAGTAGCGTTCAACCGCAAGTTCAGAAGGAAGGATCCAAAATTAGATTACACAGGCTGCATTCTACCATGTAATTAAACCTTTACTTTGCGGCAGTTCACGCCTTCTTGTGTTTTCTAGAGGTCCGACTGATCACGTAAAGCCAGTGGATCGAGATTGTACCAATTGGTTTGTTACTTCAGAGGTCGATACGATTAATTTCCTTTTTCATTCTCATCTGTAATTAAATTTTCATTTACGAAAGATCTTAAAGTTGCAGGAATTTCATCTGAGTTATTCAAATGCTGGATACGATGAAAAGAAGTTTTATTCTCAATTTCATCTTTCTGATCGGTAATTAAGTGTTCATTGGCTATAGAATTTGGTTCATGCTCATCAGGAGTCTGCTCGCTTTCATTGTTTCCAGTTTTAAAAGTTGAAGCACACCTACTCTTTGCAGATCTTCTATTTCCTTTTTTTCTTCTTCTTAGTTTTCTTTCTTTTCCGAGCACCACTTTCGTATTTTCTATTTGTGTACAATGTAGTATTGATACTGTCTTTACATTTCACAGTGCCCTGCCTTTTGAAACATCTGATACAATTACTCTATCTCTCTAGAAATTAAAATAATGAAATCAAGTGGAGTCTGCGTTTCAGTTGTTGATACACTCCTATAACAATACAGTATTTTCATATTAAAAATTTCGCTACATCTTATTTTTTTAAAGTGTTAATTAAACAGTTTGAACATACACCAGCACGAAAACTACGTACCGGAATCCCGAACTATCCCGTCTAATCCGAACAATTTGTTTGGTGTTTACCGACCACCGTGAGTAACTAACTCGATCGGCTAAAGCAGGCGCCCGTACATAATTTAGGGTTACTGGTTCCAGGGAAGGGAAAGAGGCAGTGCCGTAAGACAAACACAACATCCATGCCTCACCGGAATTTGAACCCGGACCCATCACGGACGAATAGTCAGAAGCCAGCGCTTAAACCACTGCGCCACGCAGGGTGGCTCGGACAATTTGCTGGCTTTATTTAGATGTATTCAGACGTTCCCATATAAATAAGGTAACATTCCCCTGATTGTACAGGTCATTAATAATTGTTTTGTTTTGTTCAGCATATTGCATTTTTAATCTTAATAATTTTGTGCCTATGGAAATAAGAGGGTTTCTCAAAAGTGCCGGGCACGGGGCCCAGCCTGAGGGTGGCCCTAGAGGAACAAAAACATTTTATCAACGATATTATGTTAATATATATGACTGCCCGCACAACTACTTTCTCTCTCTCCCTCTCTCTTTGTCTCTCTCTCTCTATCTCTCTCTTTGTCTCTCTCTCTTTGTCTCTCTCTCTTTGTCTCTCTCTCTCTTTCTCCCCCTCTCTCTCTGCCTCCAAACCCCGTCTCTGCGGGCGTATAGCCTCACTTCCCCTAATTCCCGTTTGCCCTAATCACGTTTACCAAAATGGCGTTTCCCCGAAATCGCTTTTACCCGAAATTCCCATTTCCCCTAATTCCGTTTGCCCTAATCTCGTTTCCCTTAAACCTCGTTTCCCATAATTCCTGTTTGCCCTAAACGTGTTTATCCCAATGGCGTTTCCCCGAAATCGCTTTTACCCGAATTCTCATTTCCCCAAATTTCATTTCCCCTAATTCCCGTTTGCCCTAAACGCGTTTACCCCAATGGCGTTTCCCGAAGTCGCTTTTAACCGAATTCTCATTTCCCCTAATTTCGTTTCCCCTAATTCCCGTTTGCCCTAAACGTGCTTACCCCAATGGCGTTTCCCCGAAGTCGCTTTTACCCGAATTCTCATTTCCCCTATTTTCGTTTCCCCTAATTCCCGTTTGCCCTAAACGCGTTCATCCCAATGGCGTTTCCCCGAAGTCGCTTTTAACCGAATTCTCATTTCCCCTAATTTCGTTTCCCCTAATTCCCGTTTGCCCTAAACGTGTTTACCCCAATGGCGTTTCCCCGAAATCGCTTTTACCCGAATCCGCATTTCCCCTAATTTCGTTTCCCCTAATTCCCGTTTGCCCTAAACGCGTTTACCCCAATGGCGTTTCCCCGAAGTCGCTTTTAACCGAATTCTCATTCCCCCTAATTTCGTTTCCCTAATCTCGTTTCCCCTAAATCTCGTTTCGCCTAATTCACGTTTGCCCTAATCACGTTTACCCTAATGGCGTTTCCCCGAAATCGCTTTTACCCGAATCCCCATTTCCCCTAATTTCGTTTGCCCTAATCTCGTTTCCCCTAAACCTCGTTTCCCTTAATTCCCGTTTGCCCTAAACGTGTTTACCCCAATGGCGTTTCCCCGAAATCGCTTTTACCCGAATTCTAATTTCCCCTAATTTCGTTTCCCCTAATCTCGTTTCCCCTAAATCTCATTTCCCCTAATTCACATTTGCCCTAAACACGTTTACCCCACTGGCGTTTCCCCGAAGTCGCTTTTACCCGAATTCTCATTTCCCCAAATTTCGTTTCCCCTAATTCCCGTTTGCTCTAAACGCGTTTACCCCAATGGCGTTTCCCCGAAGTCGCTTTTACCCGAATTCTCATTTCCCCTAATTTTGTTTCCCCTAATTCCCGTTTGCCCTAAACGCGTTCATCCCAATGGCGTTTCCCCGAAGTCGCTTTTAACCGAATTCTCATTTCCCCTAATTTCGTTTCCCCTAATTCCCGTTTGCCCTAAACGTGTTTACCCCAATGGCGTTTCCCCGAAATCGCTTTTACCCGAATCCGCATTTCCCCTAATTTCGTTTCCCCTAATTCCCGTTTGCCCTAAACGCGTTTACCCCAATGGCGTTTCCCCGAAGTCGCTTTTAACCGAATTCTCATTCCCCCTAATTTCGTTTGCCCTAATCTCGTTTCTCCTAAACCTCGTTTCCCTTAATTCCCGTTTGCCCTAAACGTGTTTACCCCAATGGCGTTTCCCCGAAATCGCTTTTACCCGAATTCTAATTTCCCTAATTTCGTTTCCCCTAATCTCGTTTCCCCTAAATCTCGTTTCCCCTAATTCACATTTGCCCTAAACACGTTTACCCCACTGGCGTTTCCCCGAAGTCGCTTTTACCCGAATTCTCATTTCCCCAAATTTCGTTTCCCCTAATTCCCGTTTGCCCTAAACGCGTTTACCCCAATGGCGTTTCCCCGAAGTCGCTTTTACCCGAATTCTCATTTCCCCTAATTTCGTTTCCCCTAATTCCCGTTTGCCCTAAACGCGTTCATCCCAATGGCGTTTCCCCGAAGTCGCTTTTAACCGAATTCTCATTTCCCCTAATTTCGTTTCCCCTAATTCCCGTTTGCCCTAAACGTGTTTACCCCAATGGCGTTTCCCCGAAATCGCTTTTACCCGAATCCGCATTTCCCCTAATTTCGTTTCCCCTAATTCCCGTTTGCCCTAAACGCGTTTACCCCAATGGCGTTTCCCCGAAGTCGCTTTTAACCGAATTCTCATTCCCCCTAATTTCGTTTCCCGTAATCTCGTTTCCCTAAATCTCGTTTCGCCTAATTCACGTTTGCCCTAATCACGTTTACCCCAATGGCGTTTCCCCGAAATCGCTTTTACCCGAATCCCCATTTCCCTAATTTCGTTTGCCCTAATCTCGTTTCCCCTAAACCTCGTTTCCCTTAATTCCCGTTTGCCCTAAACGTGTTTACCCCAATGGCGTTTCCCCGAAATCGCTTTTACCCGAATTCTAATTTCCCTAATTTCGTTTCCCCTAATCTCGTTTCCCCTAAATCTCATTTCCCCTAATTCACATTTGCCCTAAACACGTTTACCCCACTGGCGTTTCCCCGAAGTCGCTTTTAACCGAATTCTCATTTCCCCTAATTTCGTTTCCCCTAATTCCCGTTTGCCCTAAACACGTTCATCCCAATGGCGTTTCCCCGAAGTCGCTTTTAACCGAATTCTCATTTCCCCTAATTTCGTTTCCCCTAATTCCCGTTTGCCCTAAACGCGTTTACCCCAATGGCGTTTCCCCGAAGTCGCTTTTAACCGAATTCTCATTCCCCCTAATTTCGTTTACCCTAATCTCGTTTCCCCTAAATCTCGTTTCGCCTAATTCACGTTTGCCCTAATCACGTTTACCCCAATGGCGTTTCCCCGAAATCGCTTTTACCCGAATCCCCATTTCCCCTAATTTTTTTGCCCTAATCTCGTTTCCCCTAAACCTCGTTTCCCTTAATTCCCGTTTGCCCTAAACGTGTTTACCCCAATGGCGTTTCCCCGAAATCGCTTTTACCCGAATTCTAATTTCCCCTAATTTCGTTTCCCCTAAATCTCATTTCCCCTAATTCACATTTGCCCTAAACACGTTTACCCCAATGGCGTTTCCCCGAAATCGCTTTTACCCGAATTCCCATTTCCCCTAATTTCGTTTGCCCTAATCTCGTTTCCCCTATTTCACGTTTGTCTGTATCAAGTTTTTCCTAATTCGCGTTTTCCTTATTTCGCGTTTGCCCTAATTCATGTTTGTCCTAATTTTTATTAACCGAAATAAAACGGTGGGTCTTGATATCTCAAGAGAATTATTCTTTCCTTTCTTGTTGATGATGTCGATAGCCATGCCAACAAAAGTGTAAAGAAGTGCACGTGGTGAGGACCATTATACGGTTAGTCCTTAACGCAGCCATTGTATCCGTAATGCCCCCCCCCCCCCCTCCGCTGCCTTTCCTCTCAGACAAAGTATTACATCGCATTAAACTTTTATAAAAGCAAGAGATAGTATTGAAAAGCATTCGCTAGAATTATGAACGCACCACTTTTAAGAGTTCTTAGCGTACTAGACCCCTCCCTTCTCCCCACCGTACGAGACTCTAAGCATGAGCCGTGGAAATGCCTTTTGCTAATTGAGTTCCCCCTTAACAGTAGACATCAGTTTGTCCAGTTTGAATGTTTTCTCAGTTAGCACCATCACTGATTGGGTGTAGGAGAACTGGCCATCGGTGAACTGGCCACAAAAATGTTAACAGGCCGTATAACAATTGCGTTTTCGACTGCTTCGTAACCACGTTCTTGGAAGTTGGTTATCTGAATCACATAAAGTTTCCGCAATTTAGTCTTTTCTTAATTGCGATTATTAATGTAATTCTTTAAAAAAATGTTTATGATCTACAACTGAACAAAAGATTTCAGGATTTACAAACTGCAAGTCTGCAATTAATTATCTGAGGGCCTCACGAAACCTTTCGGAGGAGGGGGAAGGGGTAACACCAAAAGTATAAAATATAAAGAATTTCTGGTCTGATCGGGAGATTTTCAGCATTTACAACACACAAGTCAACAATTTATCTGAGGGCATGTGCTGCTTCAAGAAAACTGTCGGGGGGACGGGGAGGCACACGTGTACAATGTTAAGTTAAACGAAATTTGTTTTAGATTTTATGGATTTTTACACTGCCTGAAAATAAACATCTTTTCTTTTCTTTGTGTTGAACTTGAAATCCAAAAAGGATAAAGGAAAATTTTTGTAATTTAAAAAAAAAATTACAGTGCCCCCCTTTTTCATTCCTGAGAATTGATAGCGGCAATAAGGTGCACAAAATCCTCTTTTCAAAGTTTTACTGTCTGTAGCAGTGGCTTACGCCGATAGATCGTTTTCCAAACTTAAAAATATCAAAAGTTACTTCTGATTAAACGTGAAACAGCAACGACTTTTTTTTTTTCGTTAGTAATTAAAACAAAATTGCTACAGACTTTGTAACGTACCAGGAGATGTGACGTACCTGCCAGCAGGACGCACATGACATAAAGGCAGATAGGAATCAGAATATTTTTGTCCGCGTAGCTCAATTGGTAGAGCAACTTATTCCGGAATGAGTGGACCCGGGTTCGAATCCTGGCGCGGACAAAAATGACGGAGAAATTCACTTCGTTATAATGGAGACCGAACTACCCGGATGACACGACCGTTCAAAATCTCGCATTGGTGTGATGTTATTTCCACACCGCGAGATAGGAAAAATAAGAGAATCCTTTCTCCAGCACTTCGAAAAAAAAAAAAAAAAAATAAGGGGGAGATGATGTAACGTACCAGGAGATGTGACGTCCCTGCCAGCAGGACGCACATGACATAAAGGCAGATAGGAATCAGAATACATGTCCGCGTAGCTCAATTGGTAGAGCAACTTATTCCGGAATGAGTGGACCCGGGTTCGAATCCTGGCGCGGATAGAAATGACGGAGAAATTCACTTCGTTATAACTTAGACAATTTGGGCATTGTTATAAAGTTTGTAACAAAAAGAAAAACAAAAGCTACAAAAGTTAATTTTACCTGAAACTACGTTTGTTTGTGTGCTTTCTTAAAACTTTAGTTTTTAATTTATAGGAAAAAGAATTTCATTTATAACATTATTTAATATGAAAACCAATTATTTCGAATTCTACTTTTGGTTTTATAGAATTTATTTGAATATGTACCAATAGAAGATATTTTTTGGTTAGAATAGTTCAAAAGACGCCCGTCATGTTCAATGTTATATATATATACAAACTTAATTTCTGGATATTCATCACTGCTGCGTTGCGCGTCATGATCTTCAGAATGTATGTTAACAAATTTGTTTTTTAAAATTCGGTTTTAAAATTCTGTCCTTAACTCTGCTTTTGGGTATATAAGGGATAAAAATTAATGGAGATTATCTAACTCACCTTCGTTTTGCTGATGACGTAGTCATTTTTGCAACTACCCCATCAGAGATGCAGAGTATGACCCAGGGACTTGCTGACAAGAGTAAATAAGTGAGATTAAAAATGAACTTTCAGAAGGCAAAAGTGATGTACAATGCTTTTACAAAAAATGAAAATTTATCGGTTGATGGGGAAAAGCTGGAGATTACCAATACCTACATTTATCTTGGGCTGCAGATATCAAGTGAGGGCCACATTGATGAAGAAATTAATCGGCGTATAAAACTTGCCTGGAGAGCTTTTGGAAGAAATAGTATAATTTTCAAGAGCAATATGCCATTATGTCTTAAAAGAAAAGTGTTTGATCAATGCATCCTTCCAGTGCTTACGTATGGTGCAGAGACGTGGACCTTAACCACAAGAGACATACAAAGACTACAGACAACTCAAAGCAGCATGGAGAGGTGCATGCTTGGTGTAACGAGGAGAGATAAGAAGAGGAACTCGTGGATCAGAAAAATTACAAGAGTGGAAAACATCATGATCAGAGTAAAATCCCTGAAATGGCAATCTGCTGGGCATGTTGCCAGAAGAACGCACCATCGATGGACAGCCGAAATTTTAGATTGGACTCCAAGGGACAGGAAAAGACCCAGAAGAAGACCACATTGGAGATGGGTGGATGAAATTCGAACGCATGTGGGAGTGAGATGGTGGAGACTGGGGCAAAACAGACCGTAGTGGAAGAAACTTGGTGAGATCTTTATTCATCTAGCAGTAGATTGAAAATGGTTGAGGATGATGATTAAATATACACATATTTTCCTGAATTTGACGATAAAAAATTACATACAATGATTTTTTTCCTGAATTTGACGATAAATCCGATTTTTTCCCCTGAATTTTGGCGATAAAAGAAACGTTTTATTTCACTCAACGAAAATCAGGACAAACATGAATTGGAAAAAACGCGAATCAAGGCAAAGGAGAATTAGAACAAACTTGATACAGTAAACGTTTTTAAGGAAAACTTTGATACGGACAAATGTGTTTAGGCAACACGTTTGTCCGTATCAAAGTTACGGACAAACGTGTTGCCCTAAGCATTGTAATTTTTTTTTTAAATTACAAAAAATTTTCTTTATTCTTTTTGGATTTCAAGTTCAACAGAAAGAAAAGGAAAGATGTTTATTTTCAGGCAGTGTAAAAAATCCATAAAATCCAAAACAAATTTCGTTTAACTTAATATTGTACACGTGTGCCTCCCCCCGTACCCCGACAGTTTTCTTGAAGCAGCACATGCCCTCAGATAAATTGTTGACTTGTATGTTGTAAATGCTGAAAATCTCCCGATCAGACCAGAAATTCTTTATATTTCATACTTTTGGTGTTACCCCCCTCCTCCGAAAGGTTTCATGAGGCCCTCAGATAATTAATTGCAGACTTGCAGTTTGTAAATCCTGAAATCTTTTGTTCAGTTGTAGATCATAAATATTTTTTTTAAAGAATTACATTAATAATCGCAATTAAGAAAAGACTAAATTACGGAAACTTTATGTGATTCAGATAACCAACTTCCAAGAACGTGGCCACGAAGCGGTCGAAAACGCAATTGTTATACGGCCTGTTAACATTTTTGTGGCCAGTTCTCCTACACCCAATCAGTGATGGTGCTAACTGAGAAAACATTCAAACTGGACAAACTGATGTCTACTGTTAAGGGGGAACTCAATTAGCAAAAGGCATTTCCACGGCTCATACTTAGAGTCTCGTACGGTGGGGAGAAGGGAGGGGTCTAGTACGCTAAGAACTCTTAAAAGTGGTGCGTTCATAATTCTAGCGAATGCTTTTCAATACTATCTCTTGCTTTTATAAAAGTTTAATGCGATGTAATACTTTGTCTGAGAGGAAAGGCAGCGGAGGGGGGGGGGCATTACGGATACAATGGCTGCGTTAAGGACTAACCGTATAATGGTCCTCACCACGTGCACTTCTTTACACTTTTGTTGGCATGGCTATCGACATCATCAACAAGAAAGGAAAGAATAATTCTCTTGAGATATCAAGACCCACCGTTTTATTTCGGTTAATAAAAATTAGGACAAACATGAATTAGGGCAAACGCGAAATAAGGAAAACGCGAATTAGGAAAAACTTGATACAGACAAACGTGAAATAGGGGAAACGAGATTAGGGCAAACGAAATTAGGGGAAATGGGAATTCGGGTAAAAGCGATTTCGGGGAAATGCCATTGGGGTAAACGTGTTTAGAGCAAATGTGAATTAGGGGAAATGAGATTTAGGGGAAACGAGATTAGGGCAAACGAAATTAGGGGAAATGGGAATTCGGGTAAAAGCGATTTCAGGGAAACGCCATTAGGGTAAACGTGTTTAGGGCAAACGTGAATTAGGGGAAACGAGATTTAGGGAAAACGAGATTAGGGGAAACGAAATTAGGGGAAATGAGAATTCGGGTAAAAGCGATTTCGGGGAAACGCCATTGGGGTAAACGCGTTTAGGGCAAACAGGAATTAGGGGAAATGAGAATTCGGGTAAAAGCGATTTCGGGGAAACGCCATTGGGTAAACACGTTTAGGTCAAACGGGAATTAGGGAAAACGAGGTTTAGGGAAACGAGATTAGGGCAAACGAAATTAGGGGAACAGGGGATTCGGGTGAAAGAGATTTCGGGGAAACGCCATTGGGGTAAACGTGATTAGGGCAAACGGGAATTAGGGGAAATGGATTAGAGGAAGTGAGGCTACGCGCGCTGGTGCAGTGGTCTAAGCGATGGCCTGTGATCATTCGTCCGAAAGGGGTCAGGGTTCGAATCCCGTGAGGCATGGATGTTGTGTTTGTCTTACGGCACTTGCTCTCTCCTTCCCTGGAGCCAGAGGCCCTAAATTCGGTACGGGTGACTGCTTATAGCCCATTGAGTTGCTCACGGTGGTCGTTAAACCTCCAATCACAAAAAAAAAAAAAAAAAAAAAGCTGTAAGATGAAGAAAGTTTTGTGGACATGAATGGGGATCCCATTTCTTAAAAATCGAAACCGGTGTCATTTAACAGAAGCTAAGATGTGAAGGATAGAAGAAAAAACATTTAACCCGCCGCTCGTTTGGGAGAAAGGGGGGAAGGGGGAGTTAATTCAGTAATATTAATCTCACGAGATAACTCAGGTAACAATATCATTACATACAGATGCAAATAAAAAAGAAGAAGAATTCTACTACACAAACGCACGCTACGCTCACTTGCTGATTTTTCTCCACATATCCGTTTCTCGGATTTTTCATTCCCGATCCGGAGTTTGCAATTTAATCTGCACTTCTTTCTTTCCATCGCGCGCTGCTTTCATGTCAGTGCTGCTTGATGGTCTTTTCCTTTCTTTCACCTCTGCTGACTTTGGTATGAGATTTAAATTTATTGAAGAATATATACAAAAAAAGCTTCCTGTGTCTTTGGATAAAAGCTTTCTGTCCTTGGATATGATGTCGAAGAACTATAAAATAAATACGATATTCCCTCGAAATGAAGTTTAACAAGCAGGATTGATTGCACACTGGCATGCAATTATTAAGGACGAGACGATTTTTCGAGTGTAACGTACTCCACATCGACTCCAATCATACCATGAGATCCCCAAGGTGTAAGAATATGGGACAAGTGAGGTAAATCGCCCAAACAAGGAATCCAAAGGATACAAAGGCACTTTATTGAAAAGGTAGCTTCGAGCACAACTGGACAGAAGACAGAAACGTCCATGTGACAGGCGGCTGCCAAAAAAAATTCAGTCTTTAGTAAAGGATATGATGACCTCTGACTGCGTTGCAGGATTTACAAAGTCTGTCCATGCTGAGGACGAGGTTGTCAAGGAGCTGTTGAGGCATCTTGGGCCATTCCTCTTGTAGCGCCAATCGCAGCTGCGGAATCGTTGCTGGCGGCTGGTGACGTGCTGCCAAGCGTCTCCCGAGAAGGTCCCACACGTGTTCGATTGGATTTAAGTCCGGGGACCTTGTGGGCCAATCCATGCGTTGAAAATCTTCACTCTCCAACAGCTCTGCGACAGCGGCAGTACGGTGAGGTGTAGCGTTGTCGTCCATGAAGAGGAACTCAGGACTCACAGCACCTCTAAACGGACGCACGTGAGGCAGGAGAACCTCAGTACAATAGCGGACACCAGTGACTGAACCTCCTTGGAAAATGTGGAGGTCAGTACGGCTACCAAGCATGATACCGCCCCAAACGAGAACACCGCCACCTCCAAACCGGTCCCTTTCGATGATGTTGGAGGTGTGATTGCGTGTTCCCTGCTCTCTCCAGATGTGCATACTTCCAGAATCGCTCGTCATACTATATCGGCTCCCATCCGTAAAGAGAACTCGACCCCATTACTGATGTGTCCAGTTCTTGTGTTCCTGGCACCACAGAAACCGCGGTCTCCGATGAGCAGGCGTTAATGGCACACACCGTACTGATCGTCGTGCAAATAGACCACCTATGTGCAGCCTCCTGGCCACGGTAAAACGCGATAACGGACGTCCAGTTGTCTGTTGCATGTGCCTTGCGATTTCTCCCGCTGTCTGCCGTCTGTCTCTTCTCGCCTGTAGGACAATATAGCGGTCGTCCGCCGTCGTGGTTGCTCGTGGAAGACCACTGCTAAACTCTCGGACAGTTGTTCCTGTCGTTTGAAATGCTCTCCAAGCTCGTGAAACGTATGCTGTGAGCGATTCCGAACTCCTCGGCCACACTAGTCACACTTCGAACTTCTTCCAACTTCCCAATAACGCGACCTCGAGTAAAGTCATCCAGACGTCGTCTACTGGATTGCCTGTTGGCCATATCACACGGTGGCAGCAACTCGATGTCGTTCAAACCGATGTACACCGTGCAATAGCTTTCACCGAATTGCTGAGCGTACACCACCCGTATGCTCTATACCCTTCCGACACCCCCTCCTACGTCATGCTGCATATATGCGCATGCCCTACCGTACCGGTCCCTAGTTTATCTCCTGAGTGGTCTTTCGGTCCATTCTGCCTGCTCGTTCCGCTGTTATCCTAATTTCTCCTCTTCGTCCTTAATTTTTGCACACCAGTGTACTATGTCTAATGAAAGGGAGTATCTCTTATCGGTCCGCAAACGGATTTATTAGAGAGAAAACACGTTCTGCTGGAGCATCTGATCCTCGCTTGGTAAGATAAAGCGAAATTTATCAGAAATGTGTTTTCATCGCTTCTAAAAAACCAAGAAACTTGCCTTCGTTGACCGAATTTGTTGGGATTCACCTTAGAAAAGAAGTCCCGCAGACCTTTGAAGGATGCCGACTTCTTAGAGCTACGACAAATTGTTTCATAAGATCCAATTTGATGTGCAGTTCTAGGTCAGTGGCGAAGAGAGAGGGGGTTAGCACATGGACCTTAGCTTGAGGGAGAGGTAGGTTCGTTTAAACGGGTCTGGTTCACTTCGTCGACAACTCATTTCGTCGACAGGTACATTTCGTCGACACTCAATTCGTCGACACTCAATTCGTCGACACTCAATTCGTCGACAACTTATTTCGTCGACACTATATATTCAAACAGTCGATTCCTAAAAAACCGAAAAAAAAGTTCAGAACCACCAAATTTGGTATACTATCTCATGGCACTCTCTTAGACCGTACACGGTTTTTGGAAGGGGTCGGGGCCCTGGGTCAAGTGGGCTTAATACAACATTTTCGTAAAATCTACAGTTTTCAATTTAGAACCACCAGATTTGGTGCGCTATCTCACTGTACTCTTACACCAACTTACACCATAGATGGAAGGGGTCGGGACCCGGGGTTAAGGGAGCCCCATACAAAATTTTCGTTAAATCTACAGTTTTCAATTCAGAACCACCAAAATTGGTATACTATCACATGGTACTCTTACTTATACCGCAGATAGGGTATTGGATTGCAGAATTGTGTTGCAGTTCTTAAGTAAAAAATGGAAATTTTGAGAAAATTTTGTACGGGGCTCCCTTTACCCCGGGCCCCGAACATTTCGGAAAACCGTGTACGGTCTAAGTTAGATTACAAACATACAACATTTTTGTAAAATCTACAGTTTTCAATTTAGAACCACAAAATTTAGTATACCATGAGATAATATACCAAATTTGGTGGTTCTAAATTGAAAACTCTATATCTTACGAAAATGTTGTATGGGGCCCTTGACCTATGGCCCCGACCCCTTCCAAAAACCGTGTACGGTCTAAGTTGGAGTACCATGACATAGTATACCAAATTTGGTGGTTCTAAATTGATAACTGTAGATTTTTCGAAAATGTTGTATGGGGGCCCCTTGACCCCGGGCCCCGACCCCTTCCATCTATGGTGTAAGCTGGTGTAAGAGTACAATGAAATAGTATACCAAATTTGGTGGTTCTAAATTGAAAACTGTAGATTTTACGAAAATTTTGCATGGGGCTCCCTTTACCCCGGGCCCCGACCCCTTCGAAAAATCGTGTACGGTCTAAGTTAGATTACAAACGTACAACATTTTCGTAAAATCTACAGTTTTCAATCAATTTAGAACCACCAAATTCGGTATACCATGAGATAGTATACCAAATTTGGTGGTTCTAAATTGAAAACTGTATATTTTACGAAAATGTTGTATGGGGCCCCCTTGACCCCGGGCCCCGACTCCTTCCGTCTATGGTGTAAGTTGGTGTAAGAGTACAATGAGATAGTACACATGTGTATACCAAATTTGGTGGTTCTAAATTGAAAACTGTAGATTTTACGAAAATGTTGTATGCGCCCCCCCCCCCCTTGACCCTGAGCCCCGACCCCTCCCAAAAACCGTGTACGGTCTAAGATAGTATACCAAATTTGGTGGTTCTGAATTTTTTTTTCGGTGTTTTAGGAATCGACTGTTTGCATATACAGTGTCGACGAAATGAACGAGACCGCGTAGAAACCGCATCGTCCTCGCGCTTGTCTTGGCGGCAATGTGACGTCACGGCAGCCATAAGCTAGACTGGGCCAAAAACGCGAGGAGCCATAACCCTTCGCAAGTTCTGAGCATTTTCAATGAAGTAAACAGCACCAGTTTTGAGTGAATAATTTTTAAAGAAAAATTGTACAGACCCTCAGATATTTTATAAAGCACAGGAAAAAACATTACTGGGCAAAAACTGCAATATGGCATGAACACTGTTCGATGCTTACTTACTATGCGAATTTTTTTTTAATTTTTTGTTGGTAATTATTATTGAAATATTATTATTGGTAATTATTATTGAAAGAATATATTTCTATCACTAAGAATGAAATTTCCATCTTACATGGATACCTACAATAACAACAGATTAGAAATTTTCTTTGTCTAATGGCAAACCTCTAAGAGGCTATGGACACCATGCACCCAATCTGAAATGGAAGTTCATTTCTTCCAATAACATGCAATGATGAAAGCGTTGGATACATTTTGCTTAATATCTATTCACCCCACCCCACTTTTGGAATTGAATAATCTTTTGAATTAGACAATATTCTTTTTTTTTTTTTTTTTTTTTTTTCGCGGTTAAACGACCACCGTGAGCAACTCAATGGGCTATAAGCAGTCATCCTTTCCTAATTTAGGGGCACCAACTTCAGGGAAAGACAGTTTTCATTAGAAATCTAAAAACAACATTCATGTCTCACGGGATTCGAACCCGGACCCATCTCGGATGAATGGTCATAAGCCAGCGCTTAGACCACTGCGCCACCGGCGGCGGCAGTTATATAGTCTTGGGGCTCTTTGGAATTGGATAATCTGCGGTTCATAGCAACGAAACAGTCATTCACCAATTTTATGCAGTTAGAATTCTTTTTCAGAAAAAAATAAAATAAAAAATACTGCTTTGCTTACGCTGTTAGACAGCATCTGGACTGCTAAGTTCACATTCTGTCTCATGTTGCCTCATACATTTGTGTGGATTCATTTTATTTTATGAAGCACCTTGCATTCTGAGCTATTACGTTTCAGCAAAGGGTTTCTGAAGAAACGCACTTTTTTTGTGTGTTGGAATTCGAGCACACGTCTTTCTACTCTAGAGCGATATATTCTCCCGACTGCAAGGCTTAGGTATGACGTACCAATGAAGTGGCAAGCATTTGACTCATGCTTGCCACTTCAATGGTACGTCATACCCCTTGAGAAAGGAGGGGACATGAAATCTCAGAGTTTAGGTCGGCCGACAAATCACACTTGAAGCAGCTCACTGTAGAAGGACTTTTTTTATTAATTCAAGGCGATGTGTGAAGAATCATTACAATTTTTTTTTCAAGCTTATCGGCCAGTGATTCATTTTACGTTCGGGCGCTAATATGAAGAAAATGCCTTTTTCCGCCAAAATGTAAAACCAGGTGAAAAATAACGTGTCAAAATGAAATACCCAAAGTACGTCAATAGGGAGTGTAATCACTCCTCACAGCAATGCAGGCCTCAGAGCGATGTTTCATACTGTTAATGATGGTGCTAGCAGCTCAGGCCGCTTCAGTTGCGTAGTATCTGAGAGCTGGCCTCTGACCATCCTTCCAGGTTCGGATCCCGGTGAGGCATAGATGTAAGTTGACCAGAAATCGGAACACTGATTTGAGGACAAAAGGGCGTGGCGACCCCAAATCGGCAGTTCATTTGGGGACATATACGTACTCAAAATAAATATGCAAATCTTTTTGTCACAAAACTGCATTGCTTCAATAAGTGTGATATTACACATGCAAATTTGTGTCTTAAAAGGACATATCTTGTAGAATATTGTTAATTTGTATTAACAAAGTAGAATTATGATGGCCAGAACATATTAGCAAAAGCGAAATACTTTACCTTGTATATGTGCCGAATTAAAATCAAGCTGCACACCAAAGGAATCGCATGGCGAATTTTTCATTTTGCCAAAGTTTTTGGAGAAACTTAGATCAAGTATAGTTCATATTTGCTCGCGCCAGTAGTTCAGTGACCTAGTGCTGGCCACTGACCATTCGTACAAGTGGGTACGGGTTCGAATCCCGTCTGAGACATGGAATGGTGTGTTTGTCTTACAGAACTTGCTCTCTCTCTCTTCCCTAGAACGAATGTCTGCATTTTAGAGACAGGTGACTGCTTATAGTCCTCAGAGTTGCTCGCAGTGGTCGTTAAACTCGGAAAGAAGAAAAAAAAGTCAACATTTGTTTTCACAAGAAGCATGTCGGAAAATTAGTACAACGAAAACTACTTTTAAGAACATTTTTCATTAGAAATCTAACAGGCTAATGAGGAAGTGTAAATTCGAGGACATTTGAGGACAAATATCAAAATTTGAGGATAATTTGCGTCCCCGAAGTCATCAGACGTTTTTGAGGACAGTAAACTAAATTCGAGGACTGTCCTCAAGAATTGAATTGAGGACTTCTGGTCAGCTTACATTGATGTTGTGTTTGTCTTCCAGCACTATCTCTCTTCCTTCCCTGGAGTCACGTGTACCAAAATTAGGGACGGGCGACTGCTTATAGCCCACCCAGTTGCTCACGGTGGTTGTTAACCCCCTCCCCCCAAGTCCCCAGCTCAGTAGGTAACAAATAACATTATTCATGCAAAGCTTGTCTAAACTCCGCCAGGTCTTGGCTAGGTGGTTTGAGGACAGCAAAACGTTATCCTAGAGCATCCCAGACATCCGAAGAGGGAAATGTTCTACCTGCCTCGCTCGGTGAGCACGAGCGTTATCGTCTTGTAGAAGAAATGTATCTCCTATGGCACCTGCATAAGGGCGAATATAGGGGTCCAGGACATCGTTCCTATAGCGTCGAGCATTCATGGCACCTTTTGGAAGCACACAGAGGTCTGTGCGTTCCCGTAACGCGATGCCACCAAAAACCAAGGAGCTCCCGCCACCACCACCATAAGTGTCCCTTTCTCATCCCCGGTGGCGTGGTGGTCTGGCTTCTGACCTTTCACCCTAGTTGGATCCGGGTTACGTATTTCACAAGTGAATGTATGGAATTGCGATTAAGGCCATTACCGCCACGCGATTGGTTCAGAGCTACTTTGGAGATTGCTAATACACTGTCTTTTGTCGGGGGAAGTTCTGCTTGCTAAGAAATTCCTTGTGAGGTTACTTAATATATGTGACAAATGATCATATTGAATTATATTGTGGAAAGTTTTATCGTGAGAAGTTCTGCTTCCTCAGAAATTCACTGTGTGGTTACTTAACATATGTGACAAATGATCATATTGAATAATACGGTAAAGTAATTTTGTGCACGATATCATAAGGAATATCTGCACGTTTCTCAGATGAATACAAGTCGAAATCTATCTTAATATTAAAATTGAGGACGACTTCAATAAATAGGTAATTGAATCGGCCAATAGATGGCAGCACGTCAACCTAGCACCCATCACGATTCATGCTGTTGTGAAAATGCGTATATAAGGATACTAAAAAATACCCTTTTAAAGGTCATTTCTATTACCCTTAAAAGGATCTTTAACAATGAAAAGTATGTCTCCACACCGAAATATTTATTCTGACGATCATGTTTTTCTCCTCATGAAATAAGACCCTTTCGTTGGAATAAATACTCCTAAATGTTGTTTGCCATATATTGTGTCTGATAAAATAGTAAGTGATCTGTCATATACAGATTTTCTAATACGCGTATTTAGGAAATTCCTCATATTCTTGTCCCTCCAAACTTTATCAAAAATGACTTCAAAAATTAAAACAACAAACAAAAAAAAACGTTAAATAACTCATGGGTTCTCCATACAAAACACATCCGTACTAACCCTGAGCTAAAGGAGGAGTGAGCGATAACGTGCTGTCATCTCTCGGCTCTGTGAGAACTCTATAGAGCGAAGGTACTTCGGAAGATAAGTCACAAGTCCATGAAGTCATGTTGATATACAACTCAATCACGTCCGGTTGGCTCCGCAATTTTTGGGTTTGTTTAGTGAGTTCTTGAGTGTTTTTCGATAAACGTTATTGCTTACCTTGAGTTTAAAGGTACGAGCTTCTTATTGGTGTTACTCCCAAGTGGGTGAGTTGATTATTTTGGCCATTATCCGTTTTGTTTACTTTCTGACCGAGCTGGTCGACATTTTGTTTTTTGACGTCATTGTTGATGGCGTCATCCGGTGTGACGGGCGAGAGCCCTGCCTTCACTTCCGGTGGCCTTCCTACTTCTTCTTCTGTTCGGGACGCTGCCTCTACGTCTTCCCATGCTGGCGGTGGTTCGATGACTCTTCCTTCTAGCTCATCCAGCTGCCCTCCAGGTGGTAAAGTGTTGCCTTTCCCAATTTCTACGATATCTATAAATGAAGATGAGGCCATGGATGTTTCTGTTTGTGACGATCCTCTTCTACCCTCTGACCTAAATTCTTCATCCACTTCTTACTCTGCAGCAGCATCCTCAGCTCCTCGTCTTACTCCTGAAGAGCGGTGTGCAGATGGAGCAGCCCTGAAACCACATCTGAAGCGTGAAGGTAACACTTTCACGCTCAATATTCCAGAGAAATCTCCTGCCGGTATCACCTTTGAATCTATCCTAGCAAAAGGAGTGTGCTTTCAAGCTCTCCCAAATACTCAGTTGAAGATCTATACCTCAGCACTGAAGGGTAAGTTTCCTGCTGAAGTGATTTCTCACATGTTTCGTCGTGCTGGTACCATTGTTGTGTATTTTAGCGATGCTAAGTATGCCCAATCAGTTCTCCACTCAGGCCTCACAGTTCGTGGCCAACATTTTACACCAGATCCTGTGGCTCAAAGCCCGATTCGTGTCTCCTTTTACCCGGTGCCCCCGGAGGTGACAGATACCATGTTGTACGTGGTTCTGGCGTCCATAGGCCGAGTTGTCGGAGAGATCCAGACATATTCGGCGGCACCAAAAGATCCAGCAGACAGTTCAATTCGAGGTGCTCGCCGGGTGGGACGAGTAATCTTCACGTCCACGGACCAGATGAGCCAAATGCCTACAGAGCTCACAATTCGTTGTGGTGAACAGAGTCGTAAGATGAATCTGCTCACTGAGCACCACTGTAGCAAATGTAAAGCCCTGGGACATTTTTACAAAATGTGTCCCAATGGTCCTTCTGAGCCAGCGCAATCAGCAGAAAGTGCGGCTCCACAGCAGACCTTCGGGTCGGTACCACTTTTTAATCTTTCGACTGAACCTCTTCAAGGCCAGCTTTCAGCTCCCCATAGTACGCTTCCACTATCTCTTACAGATACCCATTACCCGTTGCTGTCTACACACTCATCACTTCGAGCTCCTGCTGATCCCGAAGCTTCGGGTGATGGCGGTGCAATTTCTGACACAGAGATCTCAAATGCCGAGACCGTTGGTGCGTACCAAAGTGCAGCCGATCAAGCTCTCAGCGGTGGATCTGTCGATGATCCACGTGCACGTGATGATAAGAGGCAAGCGCCACTGGCCCCACGTGCTACAAGCAAGCGAGGTCGGGCCCCTAGCCGTACTTCTTCACGGCCTCGTTTCCCGCCTCCTAATCTGCAAGAATATGATACGACTTCAAGTACCTCTACCATTCAGTTAAGTTTCGAAGAGTTCTCGGCTAACCTTTCAAGTATCGAGTTTTCTGCGAGTCCTGTGTCTTATGAGCAACTGTGCGACTTCTTGCTTGGCCCAACGAAAACCCGTCCCTACCAGACTTTTGTTCAGAATCACGGTCCTTCTTTTCTGGCAGCTCTACAGCAGCTGCAGGATTTGGCAGAGATTTTTGAAGATATTTCCTTACCGACTGATAAGACGAGCAGCATTAGTTCGCTTATTACCCAGAAGATTGGGAAGCTCCGTACGGCAGCGTCTAAAAGTTGTCTCACAAAAACTGACTTGGCACCTTCAAGTTAGCCGCTTTCATTTGTAGGGGTTTTGGCACCCCCCCCCCCTTGTGAACTCTCGTGCGTACGAGGATCTCGCGGCTACGTCCGCTGATATTCTCCTGTTGCAAGAGACGAACTACTCTACCAATACACCATTCCACCGGTGACGTAATTGACCGTTTTTCTTCCATCACGCTTTTCGTTTCTCGGTGCCCGGTGGCATTGCCGTCGGAGTGCATCGCCGCTTCCTCATTCGATTGTCATATTTCAATGTAGTAAACCTTCATCGAGATTTACTTCAACGTCTTACATTTTGCACTGATTCAGTCACTTATCATGTATTCAATAAGTATGTGCCTGTAGATGATATGCTCTTTGGTCCCCTTTTTCTTTGTCTCCGTGCTGCGTTAACGGCTATGCCCTCCACGGACTTTTATGTCCTTGCAGGTGACTTCAACTGCACCCTGCAGCCTTTACTGGATCGCCGTTCTACACGTGGCGAGTAACGTCAACAACTTGTCACTCAACTGGCACAGCTCATCCAAGATCATCAGCTGGTGGACTCATTTCGTCAGATATATCCCACCACTGTTTCTTTTACCTGGCACAGCCCACCTGCGATGAGTGCTGCAGCGGCGCGTCTTGACCGCATCTATGTCTCTCGTCCATTACTTCCTACCATAACGGAGGCTCAACATCTTCCGACTGTCTATTCGGATGATTGTGTGGTCCTTCTTACTATCAGTGTCTCTCCCGAGCCACCCTGCTTCCGGAGAACTTGGACGTTCGATTACTCCATTCTGTCAGATCAAGCCTTCTGTACTGCAGTAGAGCAATTTCTGGCAGAGAGGCGCCATCTCATTGCTACTGCGCCTAGCCCTCTTCCCTTGTGGCTTACCATCAAGAATGACCTCCAGCTTTTGGTCCGGCAGTTATCTTTTGTAGCCTCCAATGACCGCGCGATGGCTATCGCTAATCTTCGTCAAATCCTCGCTTCTTTACCACTGACGGATCCGATATATTTTGTTTATCAAACAGAGCTGGATGCATACCTTCAGCCGCTCGCCCAGCAAGCTGTTTGTCGCACACGTATGCTCCATATTTCCCCGTCGGCAAAGTCCTATGAAGCGTTGTCGCGTCTGGAATCTACTCGCCGAGTGTCAACTTCAATCCGACATCTTCGCCTAGCTGATGGTTCAGTCACTTCAAACCAATCTTTGATTTGCTCACACTTTCGTAGATTCTTCACAGAGAAATTTCGTGCGGTTGCGCAGAACGCTATCCCCTCTTATACTGCTTTACTTTCTTCTCTCCCTCAGGTCCCAACTCATCTTTGTGTTTCTCTTCTAGCTGATCTCACTCTTCGTGAATTTAAGGAGGCGTTCGCCTGCCTCAATCCTCATGCCTCTCCAGGACCCGATGGTTTACCCTTTTCCTTCTATCGTGCTTTTCTTCCTTCGCTCCTACCATTTCTGTCTGTCTGTTTTTCCTGTGCCCTTTCCTCTTCTGCGCTTCCGCCTGAATTCACCACAGCTCAAATGTCATCCTCCTGCCGAAAAAGGGAGACTTCCTGGACTTGACAAATTGGCGCTCCATCTCAATTCTTAACCTAGATTATAAATTCTTTACCAAAATTCTCTCTCGCCGCTTGAACTGTGTTCTTTCTTTCGTCATCTCACCCGACCAGTCATACACTGTGCCTGGTCGGTCTATCTCTACTAATATTTCCGTTCTCTCGAATCTTACCTTTCTTGCTCGCAAATTTTCTGAACCTCTTGCTCTCCTTAACCTAAACCAAAAATCAGCTTTTGATAACATTTCTCATGACTATCTCGCCGCGGTTCTCCTTCGTTTTGGCTTTCCCTCCCCTTTCGTCACTCTCCTTCTTGGCCTATATTGGGACGCCCATTGTCATGTCCGGACGGTCTCCTTTTTAACGGCACCCATTTCCTTTTGAACGTGGGATTCGGCAGGGTTGTCCCCTTTCGGGACAACTCTTTGCCCTTGCTTTTGAGACTTTCCTGCTAGCTGCTCGTCAGTCTCTCCTTGCATCATTGCCTCCACAGGTAGCAAGTGCACGTCATCACCAACTAGTTTATTCAGCTTATGCAGACGATGCCACGTTTTGCCTCCGGAGAAATGATTAGTTTAGAATTCTGTTGACTGTATTATACCACAGTTATGCTGCTCTTTCAGGCGCATCGCTCAATGTGACCAAAAGCACTGGATTATGGTGTGGGTCATGGGTAGGCCGAACTGATACTCCGTGGGGGGGTGCAGTTTGGTCTTCCTCGACCCAGAAGATTCTGGGGGCCCACACCGGTCAGCCGTTTACTGTCAGTTCCGCCGCATGGAATCAGCTCCTTCCTCGACTACAGCGTACTGCAGCCTTCTGGCGTTCAACCCATACCTTCACGTCTTATCATCAACGAGCGGACATCACTCAACGTTATCTGCTATCTCAATGCCTGTTTCCTTGGATTTCTGCAGTCTTTTCTTCTGCCCGTCTCAACAACATCAACAGCATATTCACCTCCATTATATGGCCTTCCAAACATTGGATAGCGGCCACAACTCTTCATCTCCCAGCTGCTTTTGGTGGCATTCGGCTCCCTGATGTCCACCTTTATTATCGAGCTCACCGTATTACTTCCTTTCTCCGTCTACTAATTAGCCCTTCTCCTTCGCTTTGTGCCACTCTCGGAGTCATTCTCTCAGCTCACGATCCATCCTTTTCCTTTCTCCTTTTCCTTCGGATGGATTCCTTCTCTCTTCCTTCAGCTAACTTTCCTCCTCTCATTTCCGAAGCTCTAGCGTTCTTCCGCCCTATCCCCTCTCCCGAGCACCTCCTTCCAACACTCAAGATCTCCTTGATGAACCACTCTTCCTTTCGTCACTTATTCATCCCCCTCACCTGCCTTATTTTTTTCTCCTTCACTGGTTCCGTTCAGGTTTCTTAACTGTCCGTTCTATTGTAACTCCAGACCTTTCCTGGAAATCCCTCTCCTTCATCTTTTCTGATCCTAACCCCTCTATCGTGGATGAATATGCCCTTCTCCGTTCCTCACTCCAGTCCCTTTATCCCTCCTTTGTCTCCGCGGATGATCTTCTTGCTGTTTCTGGTCCCAGCCTTTCTTTGCCCTTTTTCCTTCCCTCTTCGGGGCTCTTTAGCCCCAATTCTTTCAGTCTCCCTCGCCTCTCTTTACTTTTCTCTCCGTGAACCTTTTGCCTTTCCCCATCCTATACCAGACGTTCCTTCCTCTCTTTCCATGGCCATCTGGTCAGCGTCTCTTTCTCCTCTATCTTCACCGCTAGAGCGTAATATCCACTGGCGCTTCCTTCACCGCCGGCTTCCTGTCCATTTCACTCTTTCCCGAATGAATTTAATCTCTTCACTTCTTTGCACTTTTTGTGACTGTTGGTGATGCAGCCCACATGTACTGCCATTGTCCCATTTTGCTCCCGATACTACATTCTGCTTTCCATCTCGCTGATATCATCTCCTCCCGCAATTTGCCCTTTATAGCGTACTCATGGCTCCTTCTGACAAAACATCCACCGTCTCGAGTACCTGATGTCTGTGCCTTTTTGTTCGTTCTTGTTAAGCACGTGATATACCTCTATCATTTTTACCACCGTACCACTGCTAATAGATCAAGCATCTTGGTCGCCGGAGAAACGACGATGGGGTTGGTTTTCCGTGCTCGTCTCACGGCTCGTCTCAATCTTGAATATTCTGCAGCAACCACCTCACGCTCTCTTGCATCTTTCCGGTCAACCTGGGATCAGGATGCCGGGTGGTTTCGTGTCTCTGATTCCAAAATCTATCTCGTGTGAATTGCCGGGTCGTTTCCTTTGGTGGATTTCACTCGACAATGTCTTTAGTGACATTGTGAGTTCTCCTGGTGTTCATCCCCAAATGTTTTGCTATAATGTCATGTGTTGTCTTCCCTACCGAGGTAGGGCCCTTGCCCTTTAAATTGAGTATTTAATTTTATTTTTTTATTTTTTAACTTGCAATTGTTCTGCATTTTTGTTTGTGCATTTACCGTCTCTTTTTATTGGCATCTCTCTGTTTTTCGCCTTTACTGTGCAGTGTGGAAGTATGCTACTAGAATTTTATCCTTAAATTTCCAGTACTACCATTACCATTTATAATGAATACAGCTTCTACTAATAAGCTTCTTCTACTAAGTTGTGTTAATTATATCATGAATAAACTTTCCTGCTAGTAGTGTAGTAAAAATAATAATGAACAAGCTTTTAACTGCTAGTAATGTTGTAGTAGTAATTAAGATGAATAAAGTCTTATGCTGGTTGTTAATAATAACAACTAATGAAATAAACCTAACAGCCAGACAGAGGTCTGACAAAACTATGAACTGAGAAAGACGTACTTACTAAGACAATCTTTTATTAGGTAAACTTCTGTTATTTATCCACACTCACTTCATCGGTCACACAACTACTCGATATCTGGCTCTCACATATAACGAAGTTCCTCTCACATAAACGAAGATCTCTTTACACACGAAACAAAGCTCTCACCATACAACAACAGCTATCTTCGGTATCGTTGAACGCGCCTATTTATACTGGCTACTACCACGTCATGACTTACACTCATTGCCAGATCTCATTCAGCGGGTGAAATAACATATCGTTCAGTAAGAAGATAATTTACATAGTAAAATAAAATAACCAGAGATAGTAAAAATCAAAAGGAAAGTGAATCTAGAGTATACGTTACACATTCTTTTTTCGTGTGTTCTAGGAAGCACCGCCCCTGTATGTGTACGTATATTGCATGATTTCATATTATTTTATTGTTTCGCATAGTAGGTGGAGAGCACCTGTTGTTCTCCCTTAAGTTTTGTGATCTGCCATGCCGCAGATGGTAAATCTTTCATTAATGTGTACCGTGACTTTGTTTCGCATTGTATTTAAGTTTTCTTTGCACTGTGCTTTGCTATCAAATTCCTTTTAGTATACACAGTGTGAATTTCTACATCATGTACGTACTTTATAGGTCATGGTCATCTGTTAACCTAAGCGTGTCCAGTGTCCAGTGATCTGTGCGAAATCTCTTTTTCGTAGTGTTCCCAGACTGTATTTTTATTTATAACTTGTGTAAAATGTGCAACATGCCCTATCCACTGTTTTCTTATTTGTGCACAGGGACCATGTTCTTTGCATTGTGTTTATAATTTTAGAATGTTCTGCATATTGTTTGCATTCTTTGTTTTTCTGCATTAGTTCGGCTGTTTACTGCACACGAATCACTGATCCTTGACCTTTGTCTATTTATGCGAACCTTGTGAACTATACTTAAATTTGTACTGTGGTTTTAACATTAATGTTTATAATTTCTTGGCTGGCGAGGCCCCATTCATTTGTAAATAGTGTCGCATGTCTCATCCCACGTTTTTCCTTGTTATTTTATCATCATCGTCAGTGTATATACAGGCGGACCTGTATATACACTGACGGAAAAAAAAATCCCAACAACACGAAAAAATAGTTGTAGAGGAATGAAATGGCGGCAATACATTTGTATAGGTAACATATTTAATCGTTTAAGGTTTCAAGATCACAGCTTAATGTAAGCGCGAGAAGAGCCATTTTAAATGTGAAATGCTGGTACATTAATAACCGGTGTAGCCGCCAGAATGTTGAATGCAAGCACACAAACTTTCATGCATTGTGTCGTACAGGTGCTGGATGTCAGTTTGTGGGATGGAGTTCCATGCCTGTTGCACTTGGTCGGTCAATACAGGGACGGTTAATGCTGGTTGGGGGTGACGCTGGAGTTGTCGTCCAATGATGTCCCATACGTGCTCGATTGGTGAAAGATCTGGTGATCTAGCAGGCCACGGCAACATGTCGACACTCTGTAGAGCATGTGGGGTTACAACAGCGGTATGCGGGCGAGCGTTATCCTGTTGGAAAACACCCCTGGAATGCTGTTCATGAATTGCAGCACAACAGGTTGAATCACCAGACCGACGTACAACTGTGCCGCCAGGGTGCGTGGGATAAACACGAGAGTGCTCCTGCTGTCATAGGAAATTGCTCCCAGACCATAACTCCAGGTGTAGGTCCAGTGTGTCTCGGCCGCAGACAGGTTGCTTGCAGGCGCTCACCTGGCCTTCTTCTAACCAACACACGGCCATCACTGGCACCCAGGCAGAACCGGCTTTCATCAGAAAACACAACAGATCTCCACTCCGTCCTCCAATGAGCTCTAGCTTGACACCACTGACGTCGCAAACGGCAGTGGTTTGGAGTAAGTGGAATGCACGCTACAGGGCGTCTGGCTCGGAGCTGTACTTCAAGTAACCGATTTGTAACAGTTCGTTGTGTCGCTGTGGTGGCAACTGCAGCTCGAATTGCTACCGCAGACGTGGTACGATGCGCCACGGCCATACGCCGTAAACGGCGGTCTTCCCTCTCAGTAGTGCCACGTGGCTGGCCGGAACCCGGTCTTCTTGAGGCAGTACCTTCCCTTGACCACCGCTGCCAACAATCATACACAGTGGCTACATTCCTGCCAAGTCGTTCTGCAATATTGCGGAAAGAAAATCCACGTTCTCGTAGCCCTATTACAAGACCTCGTTCAAACTCCGTGAGCTGTTGATAATGGCTTCTTCGTCTTCTTAAAGGCATTCTTGACTAACATCAACACACTACGTCGAATCTCAACGATAACTAACGCTCACGAACGTTACAGCGCGTATTTACAGCAAAACTGCTTTGCATGTTCCGAAGGGCGCTACTAGCGCCACACGTATGCGCCGAGCGCGAAATTTGCATAGACGTCATCTTACAGATGTACTCTCACCGCCTACCAACTGTCGTTTATCTAACACAACCCCTTCTTGGTGTTAGGATTTTTTTCCGTCAGTGTATAATACAGTGATAGTGAGATAGATGAGCGATGATACAACATAAGTGCAACAGTGCAGGGTGTGATAATGGAAAATATATAGGTGAGACTGAATAAACGTACACTTTAGGCGAAGCATATACAGATGTGCGGAAAGCCATATAAGAACAGGGAACGAACTATGTGCAGCAAGTGAGATATACATACAATACAATGAAAATATAAATACAAATGACGCAGAACATAATGATGCAATTGAAAATGTGTACTATATACAAGATGTGTACAAAAAGTGCGTGACTGAGATACACATGATGCAGACAGTAAAGAATGAATTGTAGGATGGCTCCGAAAAGGAGCGTGCACAGTACCAAGGAATGTGTATATGTACATCATGAACAGCGAAATATATACAGGATGTGTATGTACACTTTATATGAGCAATATGACAAACGAATGAGCAGAAGTTATATGACGAAATAAAAACATTGAATATACAGGTACAATGTGAGGCACACAGAAGAAATTACTAAAAAGAACACTTATTCAAAAAGAGGGCACCACAAAGTACACGTGAATACATTACAAACACTGACAGTAAAAAGATAAACTGGAGATGGGAATATTAAGAATGCACAGAAGATCTAAGTCTGACAAACTTATGGATATACTCTCCGGATCCGGTGAGCCAGTCCAGGGTTCATCACAAAGATCAAAGCGGGGAAGGTACCGACGTACAGGGTGGAAGTCAAAGCAGAAGATGTAGGTCTGCAGAAGGCCCGGAAAACCAGCGGTATAGTGGTAACCATACACTCAGGAACTGCTGGCTCTGGTCAGTGGCCCGGACAACGCTAAACGCGAATCGGAGCCGTGAGGTCAGCCAGTTGCGGAATTGCGCACAGAGGGTATCTCCTGCTTGAAGGAGCGTAGGCGCATTAGAGGTATGACGGAGTTGAAGATAGAAGCAGTAAATCACATGCTTTGCGAGTACAAAGATGTATGCGCATGGCTCAGATAAAGGCACCTGTGGAGAATAAAAAACCAGCAACGTACTGTACGAAGAAAAAGGCAGCTCTTTGGCACAGAGACACTTGGCAACGGTAAAGGCTAGGTGTAGTAAAGGAAGGATCGGCGGGCAGTACTGGTAGATGTGTAGAACATCAGCATGCTCAGAACAGAAGATGCAGGTGGGTGTGGCTGCCAGCGTCATCCGAAATAACGTGGCCGGCACTGGCAGGCGGCAGTGAAGGAAGAGCCAGTGAATATTCCTTTCATCTGGTGTCGAGATGGGTGAAGCTGTTGCCGACCACACACTCGGAAGAGCGGCGGGCGGCACTCCTGAAATGAGCTGGGGTGCGGGTGGCAATGGATCCTGAAGGAGAAAGCGATAGAGGGTACGGACAGTAAAACTAGAGATCGGAAGAAATGAGCCACGAACAGGAAGAAAAAAGGAAGGGGAAGAGAAGCAGATGAAACGGGAAAGAGTCCAGCCGGAGAAGCGAGAGCAGGAAAAAGATTAACGATCGAGGAGAGGAGAGAATCGTAGAGTGCAAGAGAGGCAGAGGTGCGTGGAAGGAAAGGAGAGAGATCGGAAAAGGGTTTCCATGTTAGGTCGAAGGAAAGTAAGTCTCAGACGTATACGATCCCAGCGGGGAGCCAGGAAAGGTCAGTGAAATACGGTGCGTTAGGAGGATGGAGGAGTAGAAGAGGGGTTCAGCTAGAAGTTCTGAGGTGGAAGCGGGTAGGGCACGGAGTAGTGGCAGAGAGCGAAGAAAGGAAAGTGCCTCCGCATAAACGGGGGAAAGACGAGAGCGGAGGAGAGAAAGCGATCCATCAGCAGAAAAGTTGTGAATTTGAAGCGGGGTTCCGGGCAGAATTCATCACGTCTCGCAGAAGAGAAGCTGCGGATTTTGGTTCACAGAGTAGACGCAGAAGGGATACTATCCGGTGTGCTTTGTAGAACTGGCGAACATCTAGGAGCGCAATACCACCGGTGGAGATCGGACGACTTAGAGTTGAGACTTGTATCCAATGATGAGCTAACCAGATCATAGTAGGATGATCCGTGTCACTTCAGCAAGATAGTAAGCTGGCATGCGAGTAGCTGCCCACACATGAAGACAAGGAGACAGAAGATATGTACGAGCAAGGCGTGCCCTGGTTACGTAAGAGGCGCTGAACTGATCTTTCTGCCAGAAGGCAGCCGATCGAGCAAGGCGATTACGAAGAGCAGCCCACGTGTTGTTTCGGGCAGCTATGGGAGCTCCCAGGTGTACAAAAAGAAATTTCTGAGAAGAGGCAGTCCAGGAGGCGCCCCATGGGGAGTCCGTCCTGGACTCTCAGGCACGGCGCCACAGGCCGGCACTTTTGGTAGTGTTGAGCATCGCTGAGGAGCAAGAAGTGTAGAGTGCATATACATGAGCGAGGGTATCAAATTGCGACTCCATCCGAACCCAGAGTCGCGTCGTCGGCGCAGACGGAGTAGGTTTTAGAGAAGTGCCTGGTGCTTGCCGTGGGAGGAGGAAGAGCCGCAAGAAATTCACGATGTACTGTGCGTAGGAAAGGCTCGAACGCCAGGGCGAATAATTGCCCAGAAAGTGGACACCCCTGTCGTACTCTACGACGGAAAGAAATGGGTGCTGTCAGAAAGGCGGCTGTCTTGACCTGAAAGACGGCGTCGTGATAGAGAGCAAGAATAGTGGTAACGAAGACAGAAGGAAAGCCAAAAGCGTGTAAAGTAGTTGAGAGAAATGAATGGGAGATATTATCAAAAGCTGCACGTTGGTCTAAATTTAGTAGGGCAAGAGATTCAGAATTAGTCCGGGCAAGATACAGAAGATCACGAAGGAGGTGAAGGTTAGTAGCGTTAGAACAGCCTGGTATCGTGTAGGACTGGTCGGAAGAGAGAAGATACGGAAGAACTTGATTTAGGCGACGAGAGAGAATTGTAGTGAACAGTTTGTAATCAAGATTAATTAGTGAAATCGGACGCCAGTTCCCCAGGTCAGTGAGGTCGCCCTTCTTAGGGAAAAGCACCATGTGAGCATCAGTGAAGCCCCTCGGAAGGGAGATAGATGCAAAGGCAGAAGAGTAAGCAGCGAGAAGGAAAGGAAGGAGAGAAGGTAAAAAGATAAGATAAAATGATAGAGAGAGGCCGTCAGGACCAGGGACGGCTCGGGGATTGAGAGAGGAAAGTGCAGTCCTGAGTTCAGATGGAGAGATATATCTATAGAAGAGAAGTGGAAAGGTGAGAGGGGACTTGAGGGAGAGAAGAAAATAAAGTATTAGACGCCGAAGCAGAAGGTGGAGGAGTATCACTGTGTTTGTCGGAGAAGTATTGACGAACATGGGAGCAAACCACATCTGGGTCCGAAGCCACATGACCGTCAGGCAGACGCAGCACCCGGAGTCGATGAGAAGAACGGCGCTGATCCTCTAACGAAGACAAGAACTCAAAAGAGCAGTCTTCGGGGGACAAAGGCTGGAGACGAAGTCGTAAAATGGCCTGCCGGGCTCGAGGTTCCAGAAGAGCACGGAGGTCTGCCAAATATGCTGGATAGAGGAGCAACTCCATCCGACAAGTTCTCGCCAGCTCTAAGCTGGGCGAGAAACTTGTCGGAGATTGCGTTCTTCCATGGTGCACAGATTAGCGACTGTGAACGAGTGGTTCTTGAGAAAGTGGAGCAGATGTGACTTGACATCCAGCCAGTAACTTAGCGCACAGGATGCAATGGACAGCCCAGGGTGATAAAAATGAAGGAGATTCCGGACGTTAGAACACAAGGCCTGGTCTTTCAGGAGAGAGGAATATAATGTCCAAGAGTGAAACTCGGAGCGTTGACGGAAAGAAGAGGTGAAGGTGGCCACAACTGCGCAATGGTCAGAAGAGGCGGTGGGTAGATGCTGACAGTCCGTGAGCACGGGCAGAAGGGGAGCAGTTGCGCAGAAACGGTCAAGTCTAGCGGAAGATGACGAGGTGACAGATGAGAACCTCCACGTATGGGAGACTGTTGTAGGATAAATTTAACGAAAGACGTCCCGAAGATAAAACTCCGTGATGAGGGAGTGTAATTGCTCCACAAGACGCAAGCGAGTTTCCTTATGAATTGAAGCACGATCAAGATCAGGGTCAAGCGTGCAATTAAAATAGCCGCCGATCAGCACGTGATCCGATGGCAACGTTGACTGAAGAGCCGAACGGAGTGCCATGAAAAGTAGGGTGTGATGTTGAGGTGTACACGGGACGTAGATGTTGAAAACGACATAACGACGCTCGTCCAGAACAAAGGTGAGGCATTGTAGCAAGTCACGACAGAGATGCTGCAGCGACATTGAAGATAGAACTTGACAGAACTAAGTGCGGATGCCTATGGCCAGACAGCCGATTGTAGAGTGTCAGAAAGCGTGGTGGAACTGATAGTTCCACGTACGCCAGTGATTGAAGGGCGTTGTAGACAGGCAATTCGTCTCTTGGAGCAGAAGAATATCAGCTGTGAGGTGATGGAGATCCTCACGAACAAGCGAGTTCGCCAGAGGGGACCCAAACCCCCTACAATTCAGTGTCGTTATCTTGAACGGAAATATCCGACGGCGGTTCAAGGATCTTGTCAGCGGCTCGTTGGAGCCGAGAGAGACGATCGCAGAATTTCTTGAGACATCCGCTTTCACCGAAAGATGTGGATGGTAAGGCTTGGAGGTGAGATCAAACAACCGCCATTTGCGTCATAGTTGATGCAAGCTCCATGAGATAGGATTGAAGAAAATCATGAGACATGGTTTTACTACGAGGACCGATGAGATAGGAGTATAACTCCGCACCAGAAATTGGTGCCTGTGGTAGTGAGGAATCTTCCAGTTGCAGTATGAAATCCTCTAGAGTAAGTGGGACCCAGTGTGCTGTTGTCAGAGTCGGAGATGGAGATGCTAGAAGCGTTAGATGGGAGTGAACGACTTTCCGAGCGATCACAACCTCCTTGAAAGGTGGGAGATGTGCGTGTCTTCTTATTGCGACGTCGAGTAGTCCGACGACGCTTCGAGCGTACCCTCTGTTGCTCGGAACCAAAGGCTGGAGGGTCTAGCTCTGTGAAGGCATCAGGCGCAGCGACCCCATTATCGGGCTCTGAAGGGTGCTGTGGAGTAATTGCAGAAAGTAGAAGAGAGTTCAGCTGATCTCCGGTCAAAAAATTCTCCTGCTGTGGGCATGTCTGGAGTGTAGGAGCTGAGTTGGAAGTGGAAGTTTGCGACGAGGTCACGCGTTGACCAACGGCTTTATGGATACTTTCGAAATAACTCGACTGCCGCTGGTGAAAGGCGCCAGATGAAGATGCCGAGGGTCCAGTTGACCGTTGAGTAGGCTGTACTGAAAATTTGGAGGCAGTAGCTGCACGATGAGGGTATAGCGCACTAGGGTGACCAGTGCTCTTACATACCGAACAAAGGGTGCCCACCGTGATGTCAATGCGCCTAATATGAGTGTCACAGCGTACATTGAGTACCGATGGAACACGTAACATGGCTTCCTCCGAGGGAAAGATCACATGTACGTTACGGTGAAATCCTAAAAGATAACGGTCCTCAAGGACTCCCGGAAAGGAGGAGTACGTGATGACCGATCAGACAGTACGTCCGTAATTCTGAGCGACGGAGTGCAATAAGTCGTCAGATACTTCCGGAGGAACAGGGGCGTAACTGACTGTAGTAGGTGCTTGTGGGAGTGGGATCGCAAGGAGATGGCGATCGCCGATGGAAATGCCTTCGGTCAGAACTCGAGGGGCGACGGCAGGAGTCACAAGATAAGTTATGACTTGGCTGGTTCTTCTACCCACGTGAGTAATAGCCTCTTTTGGAACAAATTGTCGAAGGGCAGCGCTGTACGCCGTCAGCTTCGTATTGGGGAGGCTGCGGAAAAATACACCCAGTCCGATTTTGTCAAGCAAAAGCTGACTTTGAGGGCAAGTAGTCGGAACATCCACGTAGATCTGGTCTGTACCATACGTCATCTGATAAGGGCACTTTGAAGAAGGGGGCTGATGAGAAGAAGAAGAAGTTGACGCACCTGAGGTGACGGCAGCATACGACACACCTGGCGCGCGTTGTGATGACGCGAAAGTGGCTGGTGGAAGTGTGACGTCCATGGCGTCATCAGAAGGTACAGGGAAAGGCAACGGTTCACCACTCTTCGTCAGATGGGAAGGAGATGGCTCCATGGGCAAGGCAACTTTGTCACGCTGCGGAGAGGAGAGGCTTATGAAAGGAAGTCCTCCATTGGCGGATTGCTGCTGAGCAGCTGATATGGATAAAGAGTCACTTCCGGCAGGGAGGATAGAAGCTCCGCTACCCGCAGAAGCCGCCATTTGCAACGGTGATAAGATTACGAGCTTTGGCCAACTCGACCAAAGCAGGAAAATGAGGAATATAACACAGAAAGGACACTTACCGACCTGTAAATGGGTTAGAAGTAGGACGGCATTTTCACACACGCCGCACACACAAAATTAGGAGCTGTAGACTCGGAAATTATCACAAACGGAACAAAATACGAGCACGAAGTAAACAACGACTGTCGTCCAGCACACAAACGACTCCCATGTTTCTTCTGCAGTACCCAGGTTTCACTACCATACATCAGAGTAGGAAAAATTACAGTTTCATACACAGCCATGCGGGACTCCATTGAGAACCCATCATTCCTGTGAAAACCTCTCAAGGCAGCTATGACTTTCAATGAATTCACTCTCCTACTAATTTCACGATCCAATTTGTTGTGTCTGTCAAACATGCTTCCTAAATACACAAACTCATTCACCTGGTCAATCACGGTGCCATTTAGACTTATGCTACATTCAGTACTACCAGTTCCCCGCTCAATAACCATAACTTTGGGTTTTCCCTTATTTATACTCGGTTTGAATTTCATACAAACTTCGTACATCCGGGACAACATATTCTACAACTCACTTTTGCTCTCTGCCAACAGGACAGTGTCATCACTAATCAGCATACAGCAATCTGTACACACGCATATCACCAAGACACAAACCAGTATTATCTAAGCATCAATCATTTCACTGCTGTCTATACACGGCATTAAAAACGCAAATAGTTGCAAACTAAAAGATGAACTTTATTTACAGCTAAAACCAAGTGTGACGTACCTGCCAGCAGGACGCACACGACATAAAGGCACATAGCAATCAGAACAAATGTCTGCGTAGCTCAGTTGGTAGAGCGACTTGTTCCGGAATAAGCGGCCTCGGGTTCGAATCCCGGCGTAGACCAAAAATGACGGAGAAATTTACTTCGTTATAATGGCGCCCAAACTATCCGGATGACCCGGCCGTTCAAAATCTCGCATTGGTGTGATGTTATTTCCACACCGCGAGACAGGAAAAATCAGAGAATTCCTTCTCCAGCGCTTCGCAAAATAAAAATCTGTGATGTTGCATTCCACACAGCAGATTGACTGGGAGTTCTCAAGTGCACGTTCTACAGTGGATGGCTGCTTGCAACGATTCATGGTCACGGCTGACCCGTGGGCCATGCCCCCGGCCCTCTTTCGGGGGATGTGACGTACCTGCCAGCAGGACGCACACGACATAAAGGCACATAGCAATCAGAACAAATGTCTGCGTAGCTCAGTTGGTAGAGCGACTTGTTCCGGAATAAGCGGGTTCGAATCCCGGCGTAGACCAAAAATGACTGAGAAATTTACTTCGTTATACAAGTTAAAAAACATGCGAGATCTTTCGAACCCACTATGGATCCATCATCGGGTGCCGCATGGCTGGGATTCCTATCTTTTAAACTCGGAGATCCATCATACCACAATGCATCAGCATGAAGGCGCTGCTCCCAAATTCACGCATGCGCACTCGACATAATACTCATGACATGCAAATAATATAAAATTACAAAGAAAGACAGTTATGGATTACAATGGTAAATACAATGATTTGAAATATAGTGTTTCCAAGATGAAGGCAGTGTACATGGTGTGTCGTCATTACAACATTGATTAGAAAGCATAGTAATGTATATGCTTTCTGTGAATAACAAACTTGGTTTTATTGTGGTCGTTGCTAAGCAAAGTACTCAGGCAGTGCCCGCATAAACCATTATTATTTTTAAGGTATGTCGATGACACTTTAGTCTTTTGGCCCCATTATGTTAATACACTCCATGAGTTTGCTAATTTACTATCCACTCCATTTCTATCCATCAAATTCACTATTAAAATTGAAACCCAGGGATCACTTCCTTTTCTTGATTTTTACTTAACCCGTAACCCTTGTAACCGTTCTTTTTCATTTAGAGTTTATCGAAAACCAACTGCTTATCCCACATTAATTCCATTCACCTCCTCCAGCCCAATTCAACATAAGACTGCTGCTTTATCTTTCCTATTTCGTAGAGCACACTCACATTCCTTGCCGGCTAAATTTCGTAACAATGAGATAATACAAATTTTGAAGATGACAATCCGATTTTTGGCGTAAATGTGACAAGGATGGTGAGTCAGATAATATTTGAAAACTTGAAAATTTTCATCGTCCTGGAGCGGGACTCGAACCCGCGTCTCCCAGAAAACGCCTAGGTATGCTAACCACTACACCACCCAGAACGACCAAGTTTCAAGTTTCTGATCAATTTGAATTTAACCATCACAGGATTCGCTAGTCGAAGCAACCGGCATTCATGTTTAGCGAATGCCGGTTGACTAGCGAATCCTGTGATGGTTAAATTCAAATTGATCAGAAACTTGAAACTTGGTCGTTCTGGGTGGTGTAGTGGTTAGCATACCTAGGCGTTTTCTGGGAGACGCGGGTTCGAGTCCCGCTCCAGGACGATGAAAATTTTCAAGTTTTCAAATATTATCTGACTCACCATCCTTGTCACATTTACGCCAAAAATCGGATTGTCATCTTCAAAATTTGTATTATATGGCGTAATCCCGTATATCTTTAATGAGATAATATTTATAACAAGGAACAGTACACCAATTAAGTAGTAAATAGTAACACTGTACTAGTGATCCGATTTAATGGCGTAGGAAATAAACACATAAGCGTTTCCAAGCTTTCGCACATCAACCAGATGGCTTTTTCAAGGAAGTTAGACAGAAACTGTTGATGTGCGAAAGCTTGGAAACGCTTATGTGTTTATTTCCTACGCCAATAAATCGGATCACTAGTACAGTGTTACTACTTGCTAGATAATATTTATTTTTGACTTGGCTTTCAGGTTTGAATATCCACGTGAATTTGTGGTAAGACAACTTCACAAATGCCAACGCTCTATGCTTACCTCTTTACGAGTAAATAAGGATGAGGTCTTACACGTTGGTTCCATAGATTTTGTCCCTGAGGTTATACATATTTTTTAAAGAGCATGTTATAAACAAAACATGGATTTTGGCATACAAACACATAAGTTATTTTCCTTTATCAAAAAGGATCGCGACACAGTTGCCCCACTACAAAAACATGGGGTTTACTCTATCCCATTAAAAGCGATTGACCCCAATTTTAAGGACTCTAGATACATAGGATCTACGCTTCGGACAATTGCGACCCGAGTGTCTGAACACAAGTATAACGTCCGGACGGGATCGAAGGCCACCGCTTTGTCCAGACTAATAAATCAAGGAATAACATCACTTGCTTAGCAACGACCCCAACAAAACCAAGTTTGTTATTCACAGAAAGCATATACATTACTATGCTTTCTAATCAGTGTTGTAATGACGACACACCATGTACACTGCCTTCATCTTGGAAACACTATATTTTAAATCATTGTATTTACCATTGTAATCCATAACCGTCTTTATTTGTAGTTTCATATTATTTGCATGTCATGCGCATTATGTCGAGTGCGCATGCGTGAATTTGGAAGCAGCGCCTTCATGCTGATGCATTGTGGTATGGAACTCCGTGTTTAAAAGATCGGAATCCTACCCATGCGGTGCCCGATGATGGATCCATAGTGGGTTCGAAAGATCTCGCATGGTTTTTAACTTGGTTTTAGCTGTAAATAAAGTTCATCTTTTAGTTTGCAACTATCTGCGTTTTTAATATCGTGTATAGACAGCAGTGAAATGATTGATGCTTATGAGTTGGCACGAATACCACGGACGTTTTGGACAGTATTGTCTATTTTGGCATCACGCATGCATGCATCCATAAATATATTAAACAGCCATGGTGACATTACACAACCTTGTCTGATTCCGGCACCAATAGAAAACCATTTTGATAAAACACCATTCACTCGTGCACAAGCTCTACTGCCAGCATACATGGCTTTTACACTATTAAGTAGACTCCCAGTAACACCATATTCATTCAATACCTTCCACAGAAGTGTCCTATTTACTCGGTCGTAAGCTTTCTCTAAATCTATGAAGGCAGTAAAAACTTTCTTACCAACAGCCAGGTACTTTTCAATCATCATGCGCAATGCAAAAATTTGGTTAGTGCAGCCTTTACCAGGCATGAAACCACTCTGAGCATCCCAGACTTTCACTGATGTAAGACTTCGTACTTTTTCAATAAAAACCTTACCAAACACTTTCCCTGGCACAATCAGTAGGCTAATACGTACCACGATAGTTCTTGCATTCAGTCTGATCACCTTTTCCCTTATACAAGGGAACAATGATAGCATCCTTCCAATCCCAAGGAACCATTCCTAGCTCCGAGCACAACTGGCAAATTTCAGTTAACCAGTCAATTACAGAGTCACCACCACATTTCAACATCTCAGCAGTTATGCCATCAACTCCAGGAGCCTAACCATTCTGAAGAGATTTTAGAGCTTTACACACCTCTTCTCTTGAGATCCCTCCTGTGCTTCCTTCCTTCACTGGGACATCATCTGCTTCTGCCTCAGAATCCCCTTTGCTTTCTTGATCTAATAACTCACAGGAGTATTCACCCCATCTTTCACCTAACTCACTGGGCTCCCATATCATTTCCCCAACCCTATTCTTCACACAACTTACAACTTTGCTTCCCCTATTTTTCCTGAGTCTCACGAACTAATGACCGAAAATTCCCATTTTCCATATTTTAGCTAGCAGAACTTGAAATTTAAGTCTCCAGAAAACTTCATACTATCAGTTTTCATCGTATCTAGGAAATAATGCATAGTTGTTACCAGTGGCGTAACCAGAAATTTCTGAGGGGAAGCGGGGGTGGTTCCATGGATTTGGTTCATTGATGAAAGCCTCATATATACATATACACTATATTGACAAAAGTCACCGGACACCTAGAAGAGAAACACAACATAGCATTTATTGACATACATTAGTACGGTGTCGGTTCACCTTTGGCCTTAAAGCATACGCTGACCCTTCGAGACATGCTTTCGACAAGGTTTTGGAACAGAGCGATAGGTATGAGCTCCCATTCAGTACATAATGCTGCCGCTAACTGTTGCTTAGTAGTAGGCCTTGGTTCGAAACTTCTTATGTGGCGCTCTAATTTATCCCATAGGTACTCTATGGGATTAAGATCAGGGCTCTGTGCTGACCAGTCCACACACGATACGGAATTATCATCAAACCACATAGTAACAGTCCTTGCTTTATGGCTCGGTGCATTATCCTGCTGGTACCAAAAAGACTCGGTTTCATAGTATTGCCACAGAGTTGGTAGAACATAATTGTCCAGAATATCGAGGTCGATGTGCTGGTTAACAGGTTTGTGCACGATACCCAATGGGCCGGGACCATACCACGAAAAACACCCCCACACGAGTACACTGTCAGCTTTAAACTTGACCGTGTAGGAACAGTACACTGTGATAAATAGCGTTCCACCGGCTGCCGCCATACCCACACACGCCCATCAGACTTATGGGTCGTGTATCTGGATTCATCAGTCCATAGGACCCGTTTCCATTGATCTACGGTCCACGATAAATGTTCTTTACACCATGCTAAACAACGAGTAGCATTCCGAGTGGAGATGAAAGGCTTATGAGCAGCCGCACGGCCACGGTAACCCATGTAATGAAGTTCCCTGTGAAGGTACGTGTACATACCGAGGTTCCAGCATTTTTACTCACCTGTGCCCTGAGGTCTTGTACAGTATTCTGTCTATTAGCTGTAACGACTCTCATGAGGCTTCGACGTCCTCTATCACTGATTTTCTTTGGTCTGTCGGTACGTTTTGCTGCTTCGAGCACGCTATGTGTCTTCCACTTATTCAGTACATCCAAAATAGTTGACTTGGGTATGTTTAAACGCCTCTCGGTTTCTTTTATGGAAAACCCACTAATATAACATCGAACAATCTTTCCTTTCTCAAAGTCAGTTTTCTCCCGCCGCGACATTTTCACTCAACCTCACTGTGCGATATGATCGCGGTCAGCTGCAGGCTTGTTTTTATACCGTTTGCAGCTGTAACCGCGCATCTTAACAACTCAGCGGATCCGTTTATTTGCTTTTGAAGGGGTGTCTGATGACATTTGTCAATATAGTGTATATTGGTTTAAATTCGTATTCAATCCACCCTCAAGGGGACCCTTCCTTGGCTACGCCTCTGGTTGTTACTTAAAACACTCACACACGTTTTTGAGTTACGAAATGCACGCGAAACACGCAATAAACAATAATTAAGAATTTTTGGTAAAGAACAAAAGAGAGGCTATATCCTAATCATTCAGTTGTGCGTTCCCTATTGCGTTAGGTAATTTGGTTAGAAGTGCTAAATAAAATTAATTAAACAAGTGAAAGGGAAAATCAACTTGAGCACGGGCCTGTACAGGCTCGGGTTGTAGTCAAAGATCTGATGTAAGAGCCCGCCCGGTCCCGTGCTAATCTCTAATCCATGGATGTTATAGCACTAGGCCTTTATTCCCTGTACCTTCGGGAAGCTGATTACCTATTTTGAAATTGGTTCTGCAGTCTGTGGACTACAGAAGGATTCACCAGCAGCCATCTTTCAACTTCCACCTGACTTTGGCCTGCCTCTAGTCTTCCGATCGCTCTCTGCCTCAGTTCATCTGTTAAATGATGTCTCGCAGCCATTACAACAGATCTGCTATCTTAAAATCCTGTCTGTAAACACTGCAAACGATATGACGCACACCTCTGCAACAAGGGGCGCTCCAAGGGCATTTGCCGCCCGGATGCACGCCCAGATTTGTCGCCCCTTGCACGAGAGTATTTTTTTTAATTTTAATTCATTTTTACATAAAATTAATACCTTTCTCAACATCATTTTCTATTTCCCGTAAATTAAGAGTTTTCATTAAAAAAGAAAAAAAAACTGTCTTATATAAAACTGAAGGGGAAAAAAATCTGTAAAACTCTAGTTTAGATGACGCTGCGAATAATCCAAGAAGTCAGTTTCCTCTCTGTTAATTTACACAAAAGTCTACTTTACGGGTAAAAAAGTTTCGTCATGTACGATGATAGACATATTATAGCTTCCCCCATGGAGGGAAGGAAAGTGTGATGTATATACGGGTCTGGTTCATTTGCCCGACGTTTACTTCACCGAAGGGTCACTTGACCGAAAATCACTTCACCGAAAAAATTGTTTCACCGAAAGATCACTTGATCGAAGCGTTCATTTCACCGAAGGGTCACTTGATCGAAAGGTACATTTCACCGAAGGGTCACTTGATCGAAAAGTTCATTTCACCGAAAGGTCTCTTTACCTAAAAGTTCATTTCATCGAAAGGTCATTTCACCGAAGGGTCAGTTTATCGAAAACGCTAGATTTCATTACAGGATCTGTTGAAGCATGGTGCAAGTTTGACAGACAGACCACCGAAACGTTAGGGGATCATACTCAAATTGCACTTTTGATTTCTCCGTGTCACAGAGAACGCAAAGATTTAGTTTTAAGGCAAAAATAATTAATTTTAAGTCCCTATGCCTCGGCCTAGGCCTTTAGCAAGTTTTATCATGTTCATACGTTTTTCATAAAAATCATGTTCAGTGCTCATGTTCATAAATAGTTTACATGAAAAGTCAAGTTAATAACGTTGCACATTTATTCAGGCAAAAAGAATCAATATTAGGGCCGTAGGCCTCGCTTAGGCCTTTTTAGCAAATTTTAACCGTGCGTGCTCATGTTCATAAGGTTTACATAACAACTCAAGTTAATGATGTTGTACACTTATTTAGGCCAAAAGAATCAGTCATAAAGCCCTCGGCTTAGGCCCTTTTAGAAAATTTTAATCCTGATGCTCATATTTATAAGGTTTACATAAAATGTCAAGTTAATAATGTCGCACATTTATTCAGGCAAAAAGAATCAATATTAGTACCGTAGGCCTCGCTTGGGCCTTTTTTAGCAAATTTTAACGGTGCGTGCTCATGTTCATAAGGTTTACATAAAAAATCAAGTTAATGATGTTACACATTTTTTCAGGCAAAACGACGTAGGCCTCGCTTAGGCCTTTTTTAGCAAATTTTAACCGTGCGTGCTCATGTTCATAAGGTTTACATAAAAAATCAAGTTAATGATGTTACACATTTTTTCAGGCAAAAATAATCAATTTTAGGGCCCTAGGCCTCCGCTTAGGCCTTTTTAGCAAATTTTAATCGTGCGTGCTCATATTTATAAGGTTTACGCAAAAAGTCAAGTTAATAATGTTGCACATTTATTCAGGCAAAAAAGAATCAGTCTTAAAGCCCTAGGCCTCCGCTTAGGCCTTTTTAGCAAATTTTAATCGTGCGTGCTCATATTTATAAGGTTTACGCAAAAAGTCAAGTTAATGATGTTGCACATTTATTCAGGCAAAAAAGAATCAGTCTTAAAGCCCTAGGCCTCCGCTTAGGCCTTTTAGCAAATTTTAATCGTGCGTGCTCATATTTATAAGGTTTACGCAAAAAGTTAAGTTAATAATGTTGCACATTTATTCAGGCAAAAAAGAATCAATATTAGGGCCGTAGGCCCGCTTAGGCCTTTTTAGCAAATTTTAACCGTGCGTGCTCATGTTCATAACGTTTACATAACAACTCAAGTTAATGATGTTGTACACTTATTCAGGCCAAAAGAATCAGTCTTTAAAGCCCTAGGGCCTCGGCTTAGGCCTTTTTAGAAAATTTTAATCCTGCTTGCTCATATTTATAAGGTTTACATAAAATGTCAACTTAATAATGTCTCACATTTATTCAGGCAAAAAGAATAAATTTTAGGGCCCTAGGCCCCCGCATAGGCCTTTAGCAAATTTTAATCGTGCGTGCTCATATTTATAAGGTTTACGCAAAAAGTCAAGTTAATAATGTTGCACATTTATTGAGACAAAAAGATTCAATTTTAGGGCCCTAAGCCTCGGCTTAGGCCTTTTTAGGAACTCTAAACGAATTTCGCGAAAACGTTCCATGTAAGCCAAGCGAGAATTGTGCTTTAATTTGAAGAAATTAATTGCCGATGATCCGAGGTACACTTGGTTTGAGGGAACTGTACCCCGAACTTCCGTAGTATTATATTCTGTGCCGCTGAAGTCTGTCAGTGTATCCAGGATGTTCCCCTTGAAGTGTCTGCGAAGTCCGTGAGCTTTGGGAGGGGGCTTTCCCCCAAAATGTTAAAATGGACGTAGAGCTGTAAACATTAGAACCTTGCTTTATATAATGATTCTGTACACGATCACGAATTTTCAGGAGGGTGGGACGAATTCACCCTCCCCAAGTTTTTAAGAGCGCAGACAGGTGTTCAAGGTAAGGGATTTGCTCGCAATTTCTATGCTTCATGTTGTGTTTAGTGCCAAACTATGTATGCCCTTCCCCCTCCCCCAGAAATTTGGTGAAGTCTGTAAAAGGGATACGAGGTGCTTGGTTTTGAGGGCTCTACCCCCAACTTCCGTAATTTTATATTCTGGACCTCTGGAGTCGGTCATCAGTGTATCCTCGATGTTACCCCTGAAGAGCTCTTGGAAACGGGGGTGGGGGGTTCAGTTTCACTCCACATTCCTGAAAATTCGTGGTCGTGTACAGAATCATTATATAAAGCATGGGTCTAATGTTTACAGCTCTACGTCCATTTTAACATTTTGGGGGAAAGCCAACCCCCCCCCCAAGATGACGGACCTCGCGGACACTTCAAGGGGAACATCCTGGATACACTGACAGACTCCAGCGGCCCCGAACATAATATTACGGAAGTTGGGGGTACACCCTCCCAAAACTAGGTGTACCTCGGATCCTCGGCAATTTTTTTCTTCAAATTAAAGAGCAATTCTCGCCTCGCTTGGCTTACATGGACCGTTTTCGCGAAATGCGTTTGGAGTTCCCAATTCAGTTCTCAATATATGCCCAGAAACGGCAATCTGTAACCCCCCTCCTCTTGATTTTTTTAACTTGACATTTTATGTAAACTTATGAACAAGCAAGATTAGAATTTTCTAAAAACGCCTAAGCTAAAAAAAAAAAAAAAAAAGCCCTAAGGGCAATAAAATTTATTCTTTTTTGCCTTAATAAATGTGCAACATTATTAACTTATTAACTTGACATTTTATGTAAACTTATAAACCAGCAAGATTAGAATTTTCTAAAAACGCCTAAGCTAAAAAAAAAAAAAGGCCTAAGGGCAATAAAATTGATTCTTTTTTGCCTGAATACATGTGCAACATTATTAACTTGACTTTTTACGTAAACCTTATGAATATGAGCACGCACGATTAAAATTTGCGATAAAGGCCTAAGCCGAGGTCTAGGGCCCTAATATTGATTCTTTTTTGCCTGAATAAATGGGCGACATTGTTAACTTGACATTTTATGTAAACCTTATAAATATGAGCACGCACGATTACAATTTTCTAAAAAGGCCTAAGCCGAGACCTAGGGCTTTAAGACTGATTCTTTTGGCCTGAATAAGTGTACAACATCATTAACTTGAGTTGTTATGTAAACCTTATGAATATGAGCACGCACGATTAAAAATCTGCTAAAAAGGCCTAAGCCGAGGCCTAGAGCCCTAAACTTGATTCTTTTAGCCTGAAAAGTGTGCAACATCATTAACTTGAGTTTTTAGGTTAACCTATGAACATGAGCACGAACCGTTATTATTTTCTAAAAAGGCTCTAAGCTGAGGCCTAGGACCTTAAAATTGATTCTTTTTGCCTGAAAAAATTGCAACATTATTAACTTTACTATTTATGTAAAGCTTATGAACATGAGCAAGCACAATTAAAATTTTCTAAAAGGCCTAAGCTGAGACCTAGGGCCCTAAAATTGATTCTTTTTTGCCTGAAAAAATGTGTAACATTATTAACTTTACTATTTATGTAAAGCTTATGAACATGAGCAAGCACGATTAAAATTTGCTAAAAAGGCCTAAGCGAGGCCTATGGCCCTAATATTGATTCTTCTTTGCCTCAATAAATGTGCGACATTATTAACTTCACATTTTATGTAAACCTTATAAATATGAGCACGCAGGATTAAAATTTTCTAAAAAGGCCTAAAACGAGGCCAAGGGCTTTAAGACTGATTCTTTTGGCCTGAATAAGAGTACAACATCATTAACTTTAGTTTTTATGTAAACCTTATAAACATGAGCACGCACGGTTAATATTTTCTAAAAAGGCCTAAGCCGAGGCTTAGGGCCCAAAAATTGATTCTTTTTTGCCTGAATAAATGTGCAACATTATTAGCTGGACATTTTACGTAAACCTTATGAATATGAGCACGCACGATTAAAATGTTCTAAAAAGGCCTAAACCGAGGCCAAGGGCCCTAAAACTGATTTTTTTTTTTTTTTTTTTTGTCTGAATAAGTGTGTTTACATAACAACTCATTAACTTGAGTTGTTATGTAAACTTCATGAATATGAGCTCGGGGGATTAAAATTTGGCAAAAAGGCACAGGTCTATCTATGACTTATAATTAATGTTATATTTCGAAAAACCTACTTATGGGGAGGTGTTTAAAAGAAATTAAAAGTGTATTTTTTATACAATCCAATAATGTTTAGGTGACCAGTTTTTTAAAAACCAGCACCATACTCCAACAGATCTATAACAACAAAATTCTAAGTTTTCGATAAACTGACCATTCGGTGAAATGATCTTTCGATATAATGAACTTTAGGTAAAGTAATCTTTCGGTGAAATGAACTTTTCGATCAAGTGTCCTTTCGATGAAATGAACTTTTAGGTGAAGTGATCTTTCGGTGAAATGAACTTTTCGGTCAAGTGACCCTTCGGTGAAGTGTACCTTTCGATCAAGTGATTTTCGGCGAAGTGATTTTCGGTCAAGTGACCTTTCGGTCAAGTGAACGATACCCTGTATATACATATATATAATATTTTTTAACCATTATCAATCCACTGCTGAATGAAGGTCTAATCAAGCCTCTTCCACAACGGTCTGGTTTGAGCCAGTCTCCTCCATGTCACTTCCGCATGCTTTCGAATTTCATCCATTCATCTCCCACGTGGTCTACTTTTGGGTCTTTACGTATCCCTTGGAATCCTGTCTAAAATTCCGGTTGTCCATCGGTGATCCGCTCTTCTAGAAATGTGACATCTCTTTGGGTGGGTTGGCCATAACTCACCACGCTGGCCAAGCGGGTTGGTGAGTGTGGGATAACATTTCTTTCCTATGGTACATATACAAATAAGTTGTATAAAACTAAAAACAGAATTCGAAATAACTGGTTTTCATGTGAAATAGAAATATTTTTTCATGTAAACTAAAAATTGAAGCTTTAAGAAATCACACAAACATGCGTAGTTTCGGGTAAAATTAATTTTTGTAGCTTTTTTTTTTTTGTTACAAACTTTTTAAAATGTTCGAATTATCTGTCTGTAGCAATTTTGTTTTCAGTACTAACAATACTTATATTTGAAAGTTGTTCCTGTTTCATATTTAATCAAAAGTAACTTTTCATGATTTTATACTTATATTTGAAAGTTGTTCCTGTTTCATATTTAATTAAAAGTAACTTTTCATGATTTTAAATTTGGAAAACGGGCTTTCCCCTTAAGCCACTTGTTACAGTCAGTAAAATTTTGAAAAGAGTGTTTAGTGCACCTTATTACTGCTATCAATTCAACAGAATGGAAAAGGGGCATAGTAATTTTAAAGACCTTTTTGGATTTCAAGCTTAACAGTAAGTGAAAGAAAGGTGTTTATTTTTAGGTAGTGTAAAAATCCACAAAATCAAAAAACATTTTTTTTTTGTTTAACTTAACATGGGCAAGTGCCATCTCCCCTCCAACCGTATTTTGCTACGGGCATCATAAAAAATATTCTTAAAGCTACTGAAATCTTTGGAAAACTTATTAATAAGTCATTTGAAAAAGTGTGTTCTAAAGGACTTTTTGGGTTCATTTGATGCTTAACATAAGTTCAAAGAATTTTAATTTAGTCACACAAATCTGAAGCAATTATATCATGATTTTTTTGTGCAATACCTGACAATTTTATTTGTAAATTCACACAGTATTTAATTTTTGCATCTCTGCTTAGTGTCAATAAAGAATAAAGGCCATTTAAAAATTGAAAAGCTTCGTTATGCGTGTTCAGAAGTTCCAACCATTTTTATCGTTGTATCAAAAAATAGGAAAGATTTATTTTTTTATTTATTTTTGGCAGATCAATATTTCATTCGTATTTTGGTATATATAATAATAATAATACAATAGGAAAGATTTATTTTTTTATTTATTTTTGGCAGATCAATATTTCGTTCGTATTTTGGTAACAAAAATGCATTTTTTTTTTCTTTCTTCCTTTTTTTTTTTAATTTTTTTCACTGTTTTTTTCTTACGTAGGCTAACCAATTCAACAGTTGGAAATCCTGTTTCGCAATCTATTTCCTCGGCAATTGTTTTATCTTCACTTATAAAGATCTTTAGCTGAAGATAAAACAATTGCCGAGGAAATATACCCTTAAAACTTCCATTTGTTCTACATTCTTTTAAACAGCCATTTACTTGTCTTGACATTTCTATTATTTGATGTAACTACAAAAGATTTTGGCATTAGTTTGCTACTAACATTAATTTTTGTTGAAAGAGTGTACCAAATCTTTCTGGAACAAATAAACTTCAATGTTTTTTTTTTTGTTGTTTTTTATTCTTTTTTTTTTCCAAGAAAGATTGGTGAAATTTCGTGTATCACTGTCTCTAAAATATTCGTTAAAGCGCTAATATACAGTACTGTATCGTGGATTACATCCAAATTGTACCCCAGTCCTCGTTACCCTTATTGCATCGATCCTATTTTCTCACATTGTTTCGGAGCACGGTTGGTCAACGCTGGAAGCTCTTTGTTTAAAATGTGCTAACGTTAAGTTGATGCAGAAAACAAAGCACATATTTCTTGAACAATGCTGAAAAATGTTCACAATTTCTAGATAATTTTTTCCGTCATTATTTACGACAAGATTTAAAATATGAACCGCTCAAGGCACATAAAATGCATAAGGGTTTTGAGTCAAAAAATTATATTTTTTGAAGTCCATTGTGTTTTTCTTTCATATTGGCCCCTTTGTCATAGCGACGAAATGCCGAAATATTCAAGATTTAAAAAAAAATAAAATTACGAAACAAATTGTTAGTCTTGTTACTGAACAAAACGATAAATAATAAAAAAAAATCTGCTTTCAAGTCGTTTTCTATTGAATTATTTAATGAATTATTTTTACTAAAAAGATAAACGTGCTACGTAGCATTACGATTTCGCACAGTAAAACGCTTTCTTAACTTTTCCCACGTCACTGATATTAATTTATCGACAGTAAAATTTGATTGAGGCGTAAATTTCAGAACCTTAGCAGTTTTACTCCGAAAGTAGAGAAAGTCATTACTTAGTAGTTCTAAAGCGGTGAAATAATACTTTGAAGCGTTCAGAACATTTGTTTATAAAAGGTCCTTGAGTTTTCTCAGTGTTTGAAATTCTAACGAAAACTTGAAATCTAAAGAGACTGTAGAAATTTGCTCGAAGTGATATTAAAAATTTTGCTTTTAATCAATCAGTTATGATTTATTTCTAATTTCAATGAATTTTTCACTCAGTTGAAAAAATTTTAACACTGAAATTGAGATTTTTAAGCAGGAGTTTGTGAGTTGTTGAAAATATTCAGAGAATTAAGAATAAATGCTTTTCTTAGTTTAAAAAACTCTTTATCTCTTAATCTGAAAATTAATAGGTAACAGATGTTTCTAATTCTATTGATTTTTAAGACATGTTTCAAGTTTTGTGAGATGAAAGAAAAAAATCTAGTTTCTCTAATACAAATCCATGTAGCTGCTGCAAAACTGAAGATGCAAAATTTAATTGATTTCAAGACCTGTCAATAAAAAAAAAATGACTCTTTTAATAATCTTGTACCAGAATGGACATTTTTTTTTTTTTTCCCGTTCTCAGCCTTACTGTTTCAAAAACTACGGCTAAGAGTGATGAAATTTCAGCCAAAGAAGTCACGTAGACACTCAGTGAAAGAACGTGGACAGAAAACTGAAGAAATCTCTTAAGCGAGAAACATTTGTATGCATGGACGAACAATAAAAAATAAAAAAAGTGCAAAAAAAGTTTTGAAAAAACAGGTAAGGCTTATTAAAGAAAAAGAACAACATTTAGTTTCCAAAAACGTGTTTAAAAAATGGGTATGGGTATGGGTACGTGTTTAAAATGGGTAAACAAAATAGCGGAAGAAAATAAAGTGACCTGTTTGAGAATGCGGAAATATTCTTGAAGTCGAAAACCGGCACAATATGGCGATTATGAAGAAATACAATCAAAATAGACTTTATTTACTGAGATATGATACAGTGAAGTTTTACACCAAAAAAAAAAAAAAAAAACATCTGAACCGAGCCAGCCAGGATTCGAACCTGGAATCTTCTGATCCGTAGTCAGACGCGTTATCCGTTGCGCCACTGGCCCACGTCGCAATTGGGTTGAGATACAAGATATTTTTAATTGCATAATATATTTATACAGCAACATAGGTATCAAAGAAATTATGATGAAATTGCTACATTATCAAAGACCATTCTTCGATTCGCTGTCCAAATCCATTAAACCATAAGCATTTTGATAGTAAGCACGAACAATTATCGTTCGTTCAAAGACGGCCTCGCAGGCATTGCTAAAATAGATACCGATGACAGCAAGCTGATTTTCGCCCTCTTGTGAAGAAGAGATAAACCTAAAAGTACGTTCATACCAACAGTGGAATTCTAAAAAAAGCAAAAATTATTTTTCTGTTACAGGTACGATGAACAACTATTAGGGATATCAGCAGTTGCTCGTTCCTAGTTTGGGAACACTGGCTGTGTCCGGAAAGAGAATACTTTCATCGGATGTAGGTAAAAATATCCCCGGAGAAAATACCCCTAAAAACTGAAAAGCGGTAAAAATACCACCGAAAAAAATACCCGCATAAACTGAATGCGGTGAAACAAAATGAAAGGAAGTCATTCTTGCAGTAATACTAAAGCGATTTACTTGTGCAATCAACTAAAATCCATTGGACGGGGGCATTTCTTCCGCTTTGGAAAAAATACCCCCGAGGAAATACCTCCAGAACAAACGGTTCATTGTAAACTGCAACACAGACACAGGAACACTGATGTGTGGCAGTGTTCCGGTGTGACAATTTACCGGCAACCCTGGCACACATCTTTCAGCAACTTGGAAAACTGCCGGATGTTTTTCATTAAGGGGCCGGGCACAAATTGCTGTTCCTCTGAAGGGGGCAGTTTTCCAAATTTCCGAATCATGTGTGGCAGTTTTCCAAGGTGCCTAACGAGGGGAAGGAACTCGTTTGTTTGTTTGAATTTTTATGCCGGTTCATACGAATTTAGGGCAACTGGCCACAAAAGTTCAGGGTGTGGGGAGGGAGGGGGAGGGGGCTATAAAGATTGCCGTTTTTGGGCCTGTATTGGGGACTCCAAACGAATTTCGAGAAAACGTTCCATGTAAACCAAACTGGAATTGTACTTTAATTTGAAGAAATAAATTGCCGAGGATCCGAGATACACTACCCCCAACTTCCACAATATTATTTTCTGGACCGCTGCGGAGTGTGTCGATGTATCCAGGATGTTCTGGAAGTTCCCCTTGAAGCGTCCGCGAGGTCCGTGAGTTTTGTGGGGAGGGGCTTTCCCTCAAACTATTAAAATAGACGTAGAGCTGTAAAGATTGAAACCATGCTTTATATAATGATTCTGTACACGACCACGAACTTTCAGGAGGGTGGGGTGAATTCACCCTCCCCAAGTTTCTAAGAGCGCAGACAAGTGTTCAAGGTAAGTGATTTGCTCGCAGTTTCTATGCTTCATGTTGTGTTTAGTGACAGACTAGGTATGCCCCCCCTCCCCAGAAATTTGGTGAAGTCTGTAAAAAGGGATACGAGGTGCTTGGTTTTGAGGGCTCTACCCCCAACTTCCGTAATTTTATATTCTGGACCTTTAGAGTCGGTCAGGGTATCCGCTCTTAGAAAATGGGGGAGGGGTTCATCCCGCCCTCCTGAAAATTCGTGGTCGTGCACAGAATCATTATTCAAAGCATGGTTCTAATGTTTACAGCCCTACGTCCATTTTAACATTTTGGGGGAAAGCCCCTTCCAAAACTCACGGACCTTGTGGACGCTTCAAGGGGAACATCCTGGATACACTGACAGACTCCAGAGGCCCAGAATATAATATTATGGAAGCTGGAGGTAGAGCCCCCATTTCCCAAACCAAGTGTACCTCGGCAATTTATTTCTTCAAATTAAAGTACAATTCGCGCTTGGCTTACATCGGAACGTTTTCTCGAAATTCGTTTGAAGTTCCCAATATAGGCCCAGAAACGGCAATCTTTATAGTCCCCCCCCCCCTTGAACTTTTGTGGCCAGTTGCCCTAAACTCGTATGAACCGGCATGAAAATTCCGACAAACAAAGGAGTTATTTCCCCTCGTTAGGCACCTTGGAAAACTGCCACACATAATTCGGAAAGTTGGAAAACTGCCCCACTGGAAAAATTGTCACACATTCAAAGTGTTCTTCGGAGGAACAGCAATTTGTGCCCGGCCCAAATTAATGAAAAACATGTGGCAATTTTCCAAGTTGCTGAAAGATGTGTGGCAGGGTTACCGGTAAATTGCCACACCGGAACACTGCCACACATCAGTGTTCCTGTGTGGCAGTTTACAGTGAACCGTTTGTTCTGGGGGTATTTCCTCCGGGGTAATTTTTACCGCTTTTCAGTTTTCAGGTGTATTTTCTCCGGGGGTATTTTTACCGTTTACCACATTCACGCAGTGGGGCAGGTTGGCATCTACTCGGCCACCGGAGCAAAAAAATCGAAGTTCGCGATGCCTTTCTGTTCACTAGTATTAAAACTATTGTTTACCTCACAGAAGTAAAATTGATTCTGTGGCAATGAAAAGTAAAATTGATTCTGTGGCAATGAAAAGTAAAATTGATTCTGTGGCAAAAATGCAGAAGTAAGTTTCTTTTTACTTCTGCATTTTTAATAAAATGGAGGTGCTGCGAAGGAATGAGAGAAAAGAAACTTCGCTTCTCGTGAATGATATGTTCACATGCACGTCAAACTACGAAGTCATAGGAGCAACCGGGCGGTCGCCCCTATCTCGCGCCTTCAAGGGGCCCTGCAGACTGGAAAAAAATATTTTTGGTAGAATTTTTTACAATTATTATTTTTTGTGTGTAAATATTTTTTTTAAGTTTATTTATTTATTTATTTTGTTTTGTTTCCAATCCCCCATTTTTGAATAGGTTATCGCTCTTCGCTGTACAAAATTACTGAGGTTTGCAGATTTCAAATGATTATTGTTAATATTTTCTGCATTCATTCTCCTTAATATTTTCTGCAAATTAAATTCCATCATTTTGTAGCTCTTACTGCAATGTATTTAAAACTTTGCGTGCGAACCGGATACTTTATTTTAAAGAAATAAAAATAACAATGTCAAAGTTGGTGCCGGGTTACATATATAGAAGCCATTTATTCAGTGACTTTAAAAACATTACTAGAAAAAAGGTTCCGTGGTGTTAGCGGACGGGTATGAAATCGTGGCATTAGCGGACGGAAATGCAATGAGTAAGAAACACCCGGGTTTTCCCTTCTCACCACCGTTCACATCTGTACAGATTCCCCACTTGACCAATAGGAAATGAGAAAATTCCAATCACGTGGTTCCTTCGTTTGACAAGCCTACGTTCTTCTCACCGTTCTTCAAAAAAAAAAAAAAAAAAATATATGAAGAAAATACAAAAAAAAAATATATGAAAAAAATACGAAAAAAAAATATAAAAAAAAATGCAAGAAGTGCAAAAAAAAAAAAAAAAAAATTAACCGCCAATGTCATCGCAATCAAGTTCTGAAAGTCTTAATTAGGGTAGGAAACTGTGGCATTAGCGGACGGTTTAAAAGTTTTTTTTGTGGTTTTTTTTTCATTTCTTGCATGTTGTTCATGTTGTTTCCTATTTTTTTATTATTTTTTTCACCTTTTTTTTTGTACATTTCTTCATATTTTTTAGTTCTTTTGTATTTTTTCATATTCATTTTTTAATTTTTCATATTTTTAATTTGTTATTGTATTTTTCTTTGTATTTTTTCATTTTAAAATTTTTTATACGCATATGCAACTAATTTGCAGATTAAAAATAAATAAGGAAATATCATACTTCTAATGCATTTCGGTAACGTAGCTTAAGGCTCTCATGCATTTTTCCAGGTCATTTGAGCGCTCAAATTCCGTAATAATATTTTCGATTCTTCTGTCCAGCTTATTCCCCCAAAATTACCCCCCCCCCCCTTTTTTTTTCTCCTACTTGTCCCAAATCTATAACTTTCAAACTCTGTGAAACATTCGCTGCTTCTTACTTTAAAATGTACACTAGCAACTGCACACTTGGTTGGTTTTGGTTTACAATCATAATTAATTTTCAAATCCAACCCTCTACGCCGTTATTCGTCCTGTGTCTGGGAAGGGGTGGATATTTCTTACTCATCGCATTTTCGTCCGCTAATGCCACGTCCGCTAACGCCACGACACCAAAAAAAGAAAAAAAAAAAAAAATAAGCAATTTTCATGCATGAAACGTATAAAAAAGTTTAAAAAGTCACTAATTTGTCAATTATTCTACTTTGCATTAAAAATCAACCACTAAAACATGTATGGGGGGGGGGATATTAATACAAATTTATTTTAGAGGGATCCTTATTATTTTCAAGACAAAACTATTCGCAATCCAAAAATTTTCGCTACGCAGGTGTCTTTTTATCATTTTGTGAGGAAGTTTTTATAACAGTCATATAATACAACCTCGACCCCATCTCCCCGGAAAGAAAATCGCAGATTTTAAGAGCTTTCTCTTTCTCTCTCTCTCTCTCCTCTCTCTCTCCCTCTCTCTTAACTTTCAATCATATCATGTTCTTATTGTTGAGCTTGAAGCAAACACTTCTTTGGGATAATCATTTTGTCTTTATGACAGTTTCTGTTATGACGTACTACAGAGGTAAATAACATATCAAGACGGAAAAGTTACAGTAATAAATTCCGTCGGTGTAGATCAATTGGTAAAGCACCGGCAAATTTGTGAATTTCGGCAATTTGTGAAAAATATTCTTCGTCACCGGCAAATTTGTGAATTTCACATCGTGTGTGTCTTTACGTACATTTTCCACGTAATGATGTTTTTAAAATATGAGATTTATTTTTTGGTTCCAGCAATGAAATTTGGCTCCTGGACCCCGCAATGAAATTTCGTCCCGGGCCCCGCAAAAGCACGATCCCACCCTGCACGAAGCAGCTGTACGGTGACCTTGTGGATGGAATATCGATGATGTTGCTGGTTTGGAACACTATAAGGTTATTTTGATTAAAACAAGTTAGTAATATCATGCAATGCATTGATGATGTTACGCTTTCCAACACACCAGAAATCATTACTCAAGTTATTACCCAAGTTATGAGGATAATGGCTGTGGAATAAATCTCGCTCCTGTGCCCTGACCTCTGACCCCATTTCGATGATATTCAACTGCACCGGTTCAGTATACCTCCGGAACAACATGATAAAGTTTTGTCACAACAGAAGCATTTTTACGTAAGTTATGGCGCATAGGGAGGTGGAATGGATCACGCTCCTTTGACCCCATTTCACCCATTTTCAATGGGATTCGTCCCCAGGTTGTCCCCTACGACATACTAAAATTTCATCGGAATGGGACCATTTTTAGGCGAGTTATCGTACGGACAGACAGACAGACAGACGGGCAAAGCTGAAGCATATGCGTTTCTTCAACCTATACCTGAAAAGCGTAAAAAAGTGTGTGTGTGTGTGGGGGGGGCTTGTCGTTACAACGTTCAGTCACATGATAGAGTGTGGGAAATTACCCAAAACAGACGAAATATTGTTTCAAACATATGGAGCGATTTTTTATTTTTTTCCTAACTGTACAAATTTTGCTATCGTCTTACAAGAAAATTTCGTACAAAGACAAGCTGGGAAGTCTTGCACATCTGTATAAGATTCCTGAAACACTTTCTCGGTCCATTTTCTAGAAATATGTATTGTGGCAGATGCAAAAAACACATATTTCTTCCAAAGAGAATTTCTTTCTGCGTTTACTAGGAAAACTTGAAAATATATGAGAGATCTTGAAAAATCTGGGAATCGTTTATATTGGGTTGTCGGAAAAGTCATGACGTATTTTAGCCATGTTTTGCAAAGGTCATTTATTGATAGAAAGAACAAAGATCAATCAATGATATAATGCCCGTTTTGTTCGATAGCCTTTTGCCATCTTTCAGTGAGCTGCAGAATGCCTCGTTCATAGAAGGACCTGTCTTTCGTGGCGAAAAACTATACAAAGTGCTGATTTACAGCCTCATCTGAATTGAACGTTATACCTCGCAAGGACTGTTGAAGGGAGCGAAACAAGTGGAAGTCTGACGGCGCAAGGCCAGGCGAGTATGCTGGGTGTAGCAACACATCCCACCCAAGCTTCAATAATTTTTGGCGGGTGATCAAACTTGTGTGTGGTCTCGCGTTGTCGTGATGAAACACAGCACCTTTACGATGAACGAGCTATGGACGTTTTTAGATGATGGATTCGTTCGAACTGTCCAATTGCCGACAGTACACATTCGAGTTGATTGTTTGGTTCCGTGGTAGGAGCTCGAAAAACACGACACCTTTAAAATCCCACCACGCTGAGACCAGAACCTTCCGCTGATGAATGTCTGCTTTGGATGCCGTTTGAGGTGAAGCAGCACGTCGGGACCAAGACCGTTTGCGCAGCACATTGTTGTACACAATCCACTTTTCGTCACCAGTTATCAGTCGCTTCAAAAAAGGATCGTTTTCCTCACGTTTAATGAGCATATCGCAGATGTTTATACGCGCCGTCAATTGAGATTATTTGAGTTCATGAGGAACCCACACATCGAGCTTGCTTACGTGTCCCAGCTTCTTCAGGTGGTCGTGAACGCTTGAATGATGGATGTGCATTGTGTCTGCAATCTCTCGTGTCGTGTAACGTGAGTTTGACTCGATCAATGCTTCGATTTGGTCGTCATCAACCTCGGTGGGCCTCCCCGACCGAGGAGCATCGTTGAGGTCAAAATCACCAGCACGGAATTTTGCGAACCACCGCTGGCACTGACGTTCTTGTAGAGCATTATCACCGTACACTTTACGCAGCTTTTCACAAGCTTGACGCACGTTCTTCCCTTTTCGGAAGTAAAACAGTAAAATATGGCGAAAATGTACAGTTTGGTCTTCCATCTTCAACTTGATGTCAAATCTCCGTAGATCAACCAAATCGCTCATTATTCCTTTTACTGCAGCCAGAACTGGCACCTGTCGAATGCCATAGCGACAACAGAGCTGTGCATGCCTCTACTCTAGTACTTCCAAAACCGCCCAACCGCCTTCGGGTGCCAAAATACGTCATGACTTTTCCGACAACCCAATAGATCATGGTAATGCTGGGAAGCGGGGATTAATACATCAAACGACTTAATTAATAACACTCTAACCGACCGGAAAATATTTTTTCAATCCGTTTTCTTCATACAGAGATGTTGAGCCATATGCACGGGGAGGATTTACAGAGGGAAGTCCACATTTTCGTACAGGAAAATCTCGCCCACCCCCCCAAAAAAATTCATCGAGGCCCTTTTGCGAAAATCCATCCGCCTCAATTACTTAAATTTTTAATTCCATATTATTTATTAGGCTTTATAGGCGTTTTAATAATTAAAATTCTTTGGAACCTATGCAGGTATTTTGCGCAAAACCAAATTTGTAACGCAAATGTGCACGTTGAAATTGAAATAGTTGCCCTACTTCCATACTAATAGAAAGTACTACAAAACAGTTACGCCAAAGTTGAATATATCACATAAAAATTTTTGTTCTTTTAGACAACTAAGGCCAGCCTCTTTGAAATGCTTCATGATCAGATGTACAAAACACATAACTGTCAAAAATACAAAAATACAGAACATGAGTAAGCAAATAAATAAGTAACAGTTAAGAATCGCACAAAAAAAGTAAAGCTACTTAAATTATTTACTCTACTGAATATAAAAAAACACACTTAACATAATGCTACAAGATTTTGCACATAGTAAACATTTTTCTCTTGACTCTGTTAAAAATGCCACTGGTCTCTGCTTCTCCTCGCAAACATTTTTTAGTTCATATATTCTGAAGTATGCGTAGTTACATGAGAACAATTGTGCTATGTATTACACCTTATCCTCATTTGTAAAAAAAAAAAAATCATTCATTCAACTGATATTTCTTTCACATTCTCTTGTTCATATGCATGTTTATAGGAATTATTGCTATGACTGTGAAAAAGGGCCTCAGGTCTTCTGAAATAACTGCTTTCCCATCATGCAGTTTTTATAAATTTTAACGACGAAAAAACAACCAAAAATTACGTTTCTTTTTAATGCAAATCTGCCGTAAAAAAATAGCTGGTTATTTCTTCATTCATATGAAGTTTCCACAAAAGATTCTAAAAAACGTTTTTCCTGAGGCTACATGCCCTCTTGGCCGTGACCCCCCCCCATGCGGGGGTTGCAGGGGTTATTAGTACGCGCCTGGAAGTCCAGGAGGGAGGGGGGGCGAGATGTAGCAGGGCTCCTTAAATATCAGGTTATTAATTTTTCATTTTTCTTCTAATAATTAAAAAAAAAAAAAGGGTATAAATTCACTGTTCTGGGGTTTGGGAGCTCGATTCCGCCCGGACTCGAAATATGTCATTTACAAGTATTAGTTTACTATCTTAAATGCAGGCTAACTAAAAATAATTTTGAGAATAGTATTACTTTATACTACCCTGCAAATAAGCTCAGAGATTTGGCTGTAATTTCTGGCTGATTTGCTCATAATAAAATGAACATTTTGTTTCTTAATTCTGTATTTAATACAACCGCCCATTTTTTTCCATAAATTTTTTTAACCTCATTCAGTCCAGTTTAACAGACAATTATAAGACTGTACGATACGAGTAAAATGTCACTGGCTTTACGAGACATATTAACTCATTTCATCCATATCCGGGCTCTTTAGGGGAACTATCAGTGGGGTGGAATATGATGATATATACACTGAAGAGCAATTGAATCAGAGATACCTGTCTAGTAACGTGTAGCACCACCTTTCGCCCTGATGACGGCGGCGATTCGGTTCGGCATGGACTCGACAAGACACCGGAAGCGTTGGGAAGACATACGGATCCTCGACCCCTGAACAAGCTCCCACAGTTCACGAAGACTTGATGGAGGGGGGTCAGAGACTCGAACATCTCTCTCGATGGCATCCCAGATGTGCTCGATGGGATTGAGGTCAGGTGACCTAGCTGGCCAAGGAAGCGAGGTCACGTCGGTGGAGTGTTCATCCAACCATTCGGATACAATTCGGGAGCGATGGCACGGTGCATTGTCTTGTTGCAGGATGAGGTCCCCAGTGGGATGTTGAAGTCGCACAAATGGGAGCAAATGGTCGTCCAGGACATCCCGGTAACGTTGACTGTGATAGACGATGTCACACGTACCAGGGGTCCCATTTCAGTCCACGTAAACAGTCCCCAGACGAGAATGTCACCCCCACCAGCTTGAAGAGTACCCTGCTGGCAAGAAGGATCCATCGCTTCATGTGGTTTGTGCCGTACTCGTATCCTGCCATCCGTATGAACAACGTGAATCTCGACTCAACAGTCCAGTCAACATTTTTCCACGTGTCTATAGGGTCCAGTGGCGATGTTCCCGCGCCCATGCTAATCTTTGCACCCTGTGTTGTGCGGTCAGCAGCGGTACCCCCGTGGGACGATGGCTTCTGTACCACATAGCGAGGAGATGGTTCTGGATGGTATGGCTGCTTACACGTTTTTGTGCACCAGCGTTAAATTGCCGAGTGATTTCTTGCACTGGGGCCCGTCTATCCGCTGTTACAATGCGAGCTGGCCGACGATGACCCCGCTCATCCACACGCTGTTGTCCACGGCAGTTGGCCTTTGCAGGGATGGTTTTACCGGATTCGATGTACTCACGGTGCATCCGTGACACAGTGGCTCGTGAAAATCCCAGTACCTGCACGACTTCCGAGATGGATTGACCCATTCGTCGGGCCCCGACAATTTGCCCACGATCAAATGCGCTTAGATCCTTCGTCTTGCCCATACTGCGTCCGACTCTAACTAATTCCCGTCGCATCACTCCTTATATTGTCTGATCGCTGCATACGTCATGTCGTTTCCATTTAGAGGGCCGCCCGCAGCGCCACATTTGCATAACGCCAGTTGTCTCTAATTCAATTGCTCTTCAGTGTATATCCAGTGGTGTAGTGGGCCCAGAACGGTATTCCGTGCTTTTTTTTTTTTTTTTTTTCCCTAGCCGGCACGTGCTCCGGTAAACCCTATACAACACAAATTTCTTTTCTTTTTTAAAAAAACGAACGTCATATAATTCTTTTCCAATTAAAAAAATGTAGCAGAAGTACTGCACAGTTAGTAAAATTAATGTCCCACATTTGTTTGAGGGTAGAGTTATAGTCTCTAAATTCATTCTCACTTGGCAGTCCCTTGAAACACCTTTTTCTACTGTTCTTAAGAACGCTGAGTTGGGGATATTTCAGTGGGGAAATTATTGGAATTGGGAATCTAATTAATTTAGTCATTATTAAGGAGTCTAGTTGTGAAGTCTCAGAGAATTTAGTCCGGTAACGAGTGCCCCTTAATTACGCTGGAAGCAGAGGAGATTATTTTTCTCTCTGGAGCTTTAGGCCCGTTTCACACAGGCAATAAAAAACCATCGAAGTAATAAATCTTCCGGATGTTCTACCTTTCGTTTTCAGGCGGACTATAGCATTGTCCGTGCTGTATCCAAACTACTCCGATCCAAATATCTCGAGAATTAGGACTCTCGGTAAAAAATGGCGTTCCGGTAAACCCACCATTGCACTCTAAATTAGATTCCGCTTCCAACGATATCTTACTCAATAATATGCTGCTGATTTTAGTTTTTGCAACCCAAAACGGCACAAATTTGAGGCCCAAAGGTTCAGTGTTTTCTTACTAAAATGGAGAAATCTTGCTCCTTGAGTGCCAAAACAGGTATTGAAGACGTAAAGGCACCGCGCGTTCCTGCACTTTTTCAATTAGCACTACACCGCTGAGGAGATCCCACGCCGCATGTAGTATTAAAGTAGTGTCGCAAACTAACAGTATGCAACATGTTAAACTGTGCCTCAGAAAAGCAAAAAGATTTTTTCAAATCGGACTGTGTTTCGTTGACCATCTTTGTGAAAGTTATGACCAGAGACGTAACTATCTGCGCCCGGGACAAGCAGAAATTATTGCGCCCTCCATCTTTTTTTTTTTTTTTTTTTTCCCTGTGTTTTACGACCACTGTGAATTATTATAAGGGCTACAAGCAGTCCCCGTCCCTGATTCGGGGCCACTAATACCGGGAATTGGGCAGAGCCGTTGGGGTGAAAGTAGGCACGTCACCTGTACCACATCCCGAGCTAACTCGAACCAACTGTCAGAGGCCAGCGTTTGGATACGCCACCTGGCCATCTCTGTATCTATCCAGTCGCACGCCCTAATGTAGGGCTACTGGTTCCAAGGAAGGAAGAGAACCAGTGCTTAGGCCACTGAGCCACGAGGGCACTACACGCACGCGCACACACACACACACACACACACTGCTCGTCAAAACAGAATTAATGTCACATCCCAGTTTCATCGCTATATGAGAGACACAATCAAACGGTTACTGCTTTGCCCCAACTGCTTCGGAGTTCGAACCTACGGCACCACAGCAGACAGGTTGAATTCAGCTGGCAGTTGCAGTAATGATCGAATAGCCTCCAGAGAATCTTCAATAATGTGAACGATATTTTTGTTTTTCAACGTAAACACAACCGCGCCTTCATTTCTGATGTGAGCAACTAATATCTAGTGAACATTTTGAGGAAGAAATGCAAATTTGCCAAAGCTATACCTAAACTGTTGAAACGCATACATAGTATGCAACTTCTGTAAATGGAGAAATGTTAAAGTATGGCTCAAAAAAAAAAAAAAAAAAAAAAACTGCAGCAGAAACTCGTGCAAAATTTATATATTTAGTTTTAATTAGCTTGTAAGCAGTGATTTTTGCGTCCTCTCTTGAGCTGCGGCCTGCTTGCCCTAGTTACGCCTCTGGTCATGACTTTTCTTCTTTAACAAAGGTATTCCCCACATGTAATTTCCGCTATTTCTTTCCCATCAGGGTATCGCAAGCACCTAAATGTTAAATTTCGTCTTCATAGCGGTAATACACTGTTGGCCACCCAAAATGCAACACCAAGAAGGAAGCATCCGTTTGGTTTGTGGATCCAGAGGGCATGCAGCATGACGCAGCATGCGTCGCCCATGAGAGGACATGCAAACGATTAGCATTGCAGTGCATATGCAAATCATGTGCGCCCGGCACACCACCGAGAAGAACTATAAGAAGGGTGCACAGAAGGCGGGGTGTAAGTAGTGGAAGTGTGTTGTGCTGCTGGACCTGTGCGTGGGAAGCTTTCTGATGCCTCGTCGCAGAATACGGCAGTCATTCCAGCACGTTTCGGAGTTCGACAGAGGACGAATTGTGGCTTATCGCGACAGCGATTTATCGTACCGAGACATCGGCGCCCGTGTGGGACGACATCCAGCCACAGTGAGGCGGGTATGGATTCGGTGGGTGCAGGAGGGACGGACGGAACGACGTGAGTGATTGCCGCAGCCGCGGCACACCACCGAACGAGAGGACCGGCATGTTGTGCGGCGGGCATTGACGGCTCGCACCGCCACATCACGAACGTTAGCGCAGGAATTAGGATGTGTTGCACAACAACCTGTGTCAGCACGTACCGTTTGACGTCGTCTGCAGGAGCGGGACTTGTCCCATGGTGCCCATTGCTCCGATTACCATTGACGTTACACCACCGGCGAGTGCGGCGTCAGTGGGCCGTTGAACGCCGCACCTGGACTACGGAATGGCACGACATTGTCTTCTCCGACGAATCCCGCTTCTGCCTGCAACACCACGATGGTCGGATCCGTGTGAGGCGGCACCGCTGCGACAGACTGTATGACGCCTGCATTATGCATCGCCATACCGGTCCGTTGCCTAGCGTTATGGTTTGGGGCGCAATTGGATATGACACCCGCGCCCCTGTGGTACACATCGCCGGTACACTCAACAGCCACCGCTACATCTCCGACGTTTTGGAGCCTGTAGTCCTCCCTTACCTGCAGGACCTGCAAGCGACCACGTTTCAACAGGACAATGCGCGCCCGCACGTGGCATTCATCGGGCAACAATTCTTCACTGCCCACCAGGTGTCACTGCTGCCGTGGCCCGCCTGTTCTCCCGATATGTTGCCCATCGAACACGTCTGGTCGTTGATCGGTAACCGAGTGGCCCGGCAAGCACCATCCGCGGCTACGCCTGATGAACTGTGGCAACGTGTGGAAGCAGCCTGGACCGACATACCCTAAGCCCACATCCAAAGCCTCTTTCGTTCGATGCCGCGGCCGTTTTTGCCAGCCATTGGGGCCACACGAACTGTTGGTGTCTGCGTGTTCCGCAAGTCGCACGGGCCTGTAAGCTCAATCGTTTCATCTTTGTATCTGTTGTTATGTGTCCGGTAAATCTGGCTTTGCTATCTCGTGTCCTTCTTGGTGTTGCATTTTGGGTGGCCAGCAGTGTAGTTTTTGAGTTACGGCGGCAGCAAACCACACGAACACAACATACAACATACACGCGAACGCGAATTCTCTGTCTGTCTGAATATATATATATATATCTTTTTCTCTCTCTCTCAGTCATGCACTCAATCACTCATCCCGCACCGTGAATATTCAAATCATGTTGGGGAACCGAAAAAGTGTATTTGTGTTGAAATCTCGAAGTCGAAAAGTTTTTGCAATTACAATATGACAAAGCAAAAATGGGGCTACGAAAAGCGTTATTTTTCAAGGATAGGGGGACAAATTGAGGAGTGCCCCAAACCCGAGGCTGTGCTCAGGGCCCGGCTAACTCTAAATCCGCAACTGGCCCTATGCAGATACTATGCACATACGCCCTGTAACAGAAAAATTGGGCATTAACCTCCCTTGCAAAATAATCATTTATCCTACGCAGAAATATTTTTTCGATCTGACTTCCGAAATGGAGATATGATTAACCTCCCTTACAAAATAATCATTTATCCTACGCAGAAATAATTTTTTCTGTTCTTGGCATCTACAAGAACAGACGGACACGAAAAGCGGTAACATATATAAACAAGTCTATTTTCGTATTGAAAATAGCTTTGAGGGATAAAGTGGAATGTAATCCCATGATGTTAACGCTGTGTTCTGCGAGATATTGATCTTTTAAGGTAAACGAGCTCTAATGATTCATTTGTCCTGAAAAGAGTACTTCGGAGATAAGTGTTTGTACTTCTTGGTTGTATGTTCAGCAAAATACATAATTAGAACAAAGTTCATTTATAAAATTGGAATGGTTTTGATGGCTTCGCGTTTATTATCTATATCAACAAATTATACATCGTCTCGTATTCCACATTAGGTGGCAGAAATAGCCTCGTTATGTGATACCACATTTGTGCTGTATTTTAATAACACGTGACGATACTTAGCTGTAAATTTGCATTTCGGTTGACCTCCGGACACAGACTACGAAATATTTGTTTTTTAGCAGGTCCTTTGTAAAGAGAAAAAAAAATCGTGCTTATGTTAGCACTTTGTCCGTCCGTCCGTCTGTGTGGACGCCACATCTCTGCAACTATTAGTTCGATTTGAAAAATTATTTCTGCATTGGGAAGCTTGAAATGTGTGGTGAATGATGATCCTTGAATTCCAATTTTTTTTTTCCGATGCACAACTTCGCCGCTATAGGGCAAAATGCAGATAAATCGAATTCAAAATATATTTTATTCCATATATTTGCTTCTAAATATCCGATTGAAAAATTCTTCCTTCCTTTCGATGCCATTTATAACGATGACTGTTTTAGGTACAGTTTCTTTTTCAAGTAATGCATAGGTTTTCTTTTAGAGGGGTTAAGGTAAATCGCGTTTTTCCCGACATCTCTGCTTCAAAAAGTCTGATTTGAAAATTCTTCCTTCATCTAATATAGCTCCTCATGAGAAATGTTTTGCATATAATTTTTATTTTTTGATAAAGAATGGTTTGGCTGTCAGGGGGCGTTGCAGCAAAAACTAAGCTTCTGAAAACTCGATTGAAAAAATTATTTCGTGGACCCATACCGCTCGCCTAGGAAAACCTTTTCAGAATACTTTCTTCTTAAAATAATGCATAGTTTTCCCGCCAGGGGAGTAGAAGTAAATCTTATTTTTGTCGATATCACTGCTTACAAGAGCCCGATTTGAAAAATTATTTTTTTGTTGGAGAGAGTTTCTGGTGTGAAATGTTTCTCATATAATTTTAAGTTTTTCTTAATGTGCAAGTCTGCCACTAGAGAGCGTACGTTCACGTTTCCGTTTACGGCAATATCTGTGGGACAAAAAACCCGATTGAAAAAATTCTTTTTCAGTCAGATACTAATAAGCATCAGAACTCTTTGTGTGCATTTTCTTCCCTAAAATAATGCAATTTCGCCGCTAGGGGCGCAAATCTTAAATATATTTTTCTCAATATCTCTGCTTCTAAATGTGCGATTTAAAAAAATTATTTTAACGCTAGCTGGTGTTTGTGCACTTCTGCTTGCAGCTGTATCTCCGCTTCTAAAATTTCACTCGCTATAACAGAGATGTGGAAGATTATCCTTTTTAAATAATGGACAGATTTCACGCTAGGCGGCGTAAAAATCAAAACCTATTTTTCGCTATCTCTGCATTTTTTTTTTTATTGTGGGTTTAATGACTACCGTGAGCAACTCGATGGGCTATAAGCAGTCGCCCATCCCTAATTTAGGGCCACTGGTTCCATGGAAGGGAGAGAGCCAGTGCCGTATGACAAACACAACATCCATGCCTCACCGGGATTAGAACCCGGTCCTAACTCGGACGAATGCTCATAAGCCAGCGCTTTGACCTGCGCCACCGCAGCTATGTCTGCTTCAAGGAGACGTGTTTGAAAAGTTCTTTTTCTTTAGCATAGCATTTTCCATGAAAAATATTTTTCGCCTGTTTTCAATTTTTCCACTATGCAACATTCTTCCTCTAGAAGGCGTACAATTATATCATGTTCCCTTCTATATTTTTTCTGTTAACTGTTCGATTTGAAAACCTCTTTGACTCTGATACCTTCCTTCTGCTACGAGAAACTTTTTGTGCACCATTAGTTAATTTTCGAAACATACTTTTTAGCCTTTGATGGAAGTAAGTAGCTGTTTCTATTTCTGGTTGTTTTATTGATTGTAGAAATCTGGTTGATTTTTATTTCTAACCGATTCCATTGACTTTGAATAACTTTAACAAACCTAATTCGCGTCAGAAAGGATTCGAAAGACGTGCTCGTTACAACCGAAAATTCGGTGTAATTTTTGTTGTTGTTGTTGTTGTTGTTGAATCTTGTCCGGAGATGGTTAGCAACCAGGAACATGTTATGTATATGTTTCAGAATAACATATTCTTCCATTTGAAACTGAATGGAGTTACTTCTGCTTTTATGTTGTTGTTGTTTTGTTGTTGTTGTTTTGTTGTTTTTTTCTATTCGAAGTTCTAATCCTGTTCAACAAAGGAGATGCCCAACATAAGAGTATGAGCGACTGTCATACCAAGGGGAGGACTGGGACGACCAAACCAGGTCGGGAATTTTAGTCTTGGAAAAACATTTTGTTAGATCCTATATGAAAGAGAGCCAGTGCTCGAAATGGGCCGGTATATGCCAGTATGGTATACCGGCACTTTTTTTACCCGGAATTTACGTACCGGCACTTTTTTTACTAAAATTAGTGCCGGTATTTACATACCGGCACTAATTTTAGTAGTGGAAACTGCAGAATTTTAAACATAGAAACCAAGGGCGGTTGCAGAGGAGGGCCTAGGAGCATGTGCCCCCCCCCCTCCTAAAAAGGGACAAAATCTTTAATTTTCTGTATTTTTACACGTTGCTAAAATAACACACATCTGTCTATTTTTTGTACTGTTAAAGCTTGTAAAATAATCCAGGTAGTTCTTAAAACTCTTGATGTCGCCTTTTTCAGAAAGGAATCAATCAATCAAGCGTCAAAGCAGGAAGAAAAGTAGATTCCTTTCCAGAACCTGCCATAGAATGCATTACAGCAATTCAGACCAATGAAGATCTAATTAGCTTGAACAACATCAAATGTCTGCTAACAGCATTAGCTGTTATTTCCGTTACAACAGCGATGCCAGAGAGATCCTTCTCAGCTATAAAAAGGCTGAAAACATATCTAAGAGCCACATAAACCAGCAGTGTGTGACGTGCCTGCCCAGCAGGACGCACACGATATAAAGGCAGATAGCAGCGACAACGAACGTCTGCGTAGCTCAGTTGGTAGAGTGACTTATTCCGGAATAAGTGGACTCGGGTTCGATCCCCGGCGTGGACCAAAAATGACGGAGAAATTTACTTCGTTATAAGTGTTTTACAGGACTAGATTTAATGCATATTGACCAAAACATTGCCCTAGAAATATTGATGAGATTTCGGAGAGATTTGTCTGAATGCACCCAAGGAGACTCACTTTTGTGTAACACACATTCCATTCTTTATTTAAAAGCGTTATTCAATAAATTCGTGCACTTAAAATGACTCTTCAATAAACCCGATCAAAATACTCATATATCATCATGCGTCTCATTCACCGAAAAAAAAATATATATGTAAAATCCATAATACATGTATTGAACATTTGCCCCCCCCCCCCCCATCCTCCTATGACATTATATTCTGACCTTCGATCAAATTGACAGTGGTATTAATGTGCCCCCCCCCTTTTAAATTTCTGCAACCGCCACTGATAGAAACCTTATGTGCCTTGTGCCCTTGAGAAATAGTTGTGTGGGAACCGTAAAGGGTGGATGGGAGTGGTGTACACATGAGCTATAAGTTCAGTCCTTCAAAAGATGGAAATGAAGCTACCTATAGCACATGAGCACATCTTCCCCAAGCCCCAGATCATCCCACTGAAGATGTCTGTAATTTTTATTATATCATTAATTTAATATATTCAATTTGCAGAGCTTCTTCGTCAAATGGGAGTAATAGATTAAACACAAAGTTTAGTTTTTCAGAAGACTCTAATTGCCCGACTTTCTACCTCATTCTCTCTTCTTGACTCGGGATCTTAAAATTTTGGGTTCAAGTCCAGCTGAATCAATAATTATTAGCCGAGGTTCGGAAGTCTCGTTAAACCGTTGGTCTCGGGATATAGACTCCTCGTTCTAAACAAGTTTAACCCCATTCCTCGGTGTAGCATAAGTAGTGCCCTCTGGATCCACAAACCAACCGACCGAAATCGACCGCCGTCATTTCTGACTTAGGGTGCAATAATATTCCTCAGAAGGGTCAATTATGTTTTCAAACGAAGGAGTTTTTATTCGAGGGATTGTTTTTACTTTTTCAGTTTTGGAGATTTTCAGGCGAAGGTATTTTTCCCGGATGATTTTTAGCTAAATACATATGAGCATACCGGCACTTCAAAATTTCCATTTCGAGGACTGAAGAAAACTGATGAAATATGCATTGTGAAAGACGAATTCAGTCGTAAGTAAAAATTCCGTTCACACGATTGAATGTAACATCCAACCAGAAAATTATTTTCCTTTGATAAGTTTGGTTTTGACAAAATCACGAGTTTCTTGAAGACCCAATCTCCAACTAAATAATCATGGGAATAATTTTGAAAGTTAAAATGTGCACATGCCACTTAAGAAAAAAAAAAAGGGGGGGGGGGGTGTTAACGACCACCCTGAGTAACTCGATGGGCTATACTGTAAACAGTCGCCCGTCCCTAATTTAGAGCCACTGGCTCCAGGAAAGGAAGAGAGACAGTGTCGTAAAACAAACACAATACCATGCCTCACCGGAATTCGAATCAGGACCCATCTCCGACGAATGATTAGAAGCCAGCGCTTGGACAACTTGCGCCACACACACACACACACACACACACACACACACACACACACACACACATATTTTGCCACTGATCACCTCTTGCAGATTGGTTGGTATTGAGAAAACTGAATGAAATTACTCGCGACAGTCCCGGTGGCGCAGTGGTCGAAAAGCTGGCTTCTGACCATTCGTCCGAGATGGGTCCGGGTTCGAATCCCGATGAGGGATAGTGTTGTGTTTGTCTTACGGCATTGGCACTCTCCCTTACCTGGAACCAGTAGCCTTAAAATCAGGGACGGGCGACTGCTTATAGCCCATTGAGTTGCTCACGGTGGTCCATGAACCTCCAAAAAAAAAAAAAAAGAAAAAAGAAAGTTACTCGTTCTTGAGTTGACGCCTTTTTTAAGTCTTTCCATTACTTTGACCCATGACGCACCATTTTTACTGATGAGCCGCCATTTTGTCCCATGAACCAGTACTGGTTAATCGTTGTTCCTTTTAAGATAAATGTGAGTGGGAACATGGATTTCGGTATAACTTTGCCGAAGAATCGCTTTGTGCTCTATGTCAATCTGCGAATAAGAGAGTTGTGATTATTGGCAAATGGCAATCACATTGGGTACTAGTGTCTTCAAGATTTAAAAAAGGAGGGTAGGGCCTACCAATGACTCTGGGCTCCAAGTCCAACGGCCTATGTTTAACTGTAGTTAGCTTTTAGCTTAATTCATTTATATCAGCGTGCTTGGTCCAGCGGCATTTTCCCACATAAGTACAGAGAATTTTACTGTGTCATTTCACTGCAAGTGCATGGGCGCCTGCAGATAATTTTTCAAGGTGGGTCAAGTGTAATTAATTAGGGTTTGGCTAATATGTATAAAACAGTAATTCGTGAAAATGAAAGATTAATACTATTACTACTATTTACTTACTAACTAGAACACTACTACTACTATTATTATTATTAATTGATGCTGCTCATGAAGAAAGTGTATGTTAGTAATGTCATGTATTATCATCCGCATTGGTAACTGTTTTCAAAATAATGAACGTGTCGAGCAGGGTCCACGCCAAGCCTATTAAGTTCAGCACACACCACCCTGAGCGGAACTTGTTTGGGCGTACTACCTTACGGTTTGCTAGGTTTTCCGCTTTCACGTTATCGTTTTCCAATTCCAAATTTCCAATAAAATTGGGATATTAAGTTAAACGCCCCAAACACCATCTTTCCTTGTTGTCCAGTCCTGTGAGTGTAAAAAAAAAAAAGTAATACATAAAATAAAATAAAATAAAATAAAGGCGAAAATAATTTTACGGGGGGGGGGGGGGGGCAAGTGCGCAACCAGATAGAAGGAAAGGATTTCTTTTTCTAAGGAAATAACTTTTCACACAGATATACAGCTCAAACGAAGTTGACGATTACAATTCGTAAGTACCAAAATAATAATTCGTTCGTTCCAAAAAATCCAGACAAAAAGAATTAGACAAAGTGGGTCATTTCTCGAGTGGACCAATTCACTTATGCCTTCCATTGCTCTCAAAAAATCAGTGGTGTGTGTAGACATATTGGTACTTCCGCAAACTGAAGGCACATCACGAACTGAAATAAAAGCCAGTGGTTTTCGAATCTCACAAGAGCAAACATGGCAAATTCACTGCTTGCCAAGGTCCTTGAAATTATCACTGATGCAAGATTTTTCATTTCTTTTACTTCCTTGTTCGAATGCTCTCTCCGGGTTTCAACTTTCTGCCATCTGTATAACAATGTGAACTTCGAGAAAAAATTGTATCCGATGTTTACGAAAATGTTAATTTTCCTCTCCATCGGACAGGCAGGACAAAAATCTAGCGCGCAAATATTTTTCAGCTTCTGTTGGCACTGTACAGGAAATTTCGGCAACATACGCATTACACAGAAATAATAATGTAAAGTCCGCGTGTGAATCAGGCTTGTATTCTGGCGGAGTCGCCTCGTGTCAGCCAGCGTTCGTTCATGGTCGCCACGGTCTGCTGACAATTCCTCCCTTTGTGTTGTGCATCTGGCAACAACAGGGAGAAACTATTTAATCCCCGATTTAGCACGCAATGGGTTTTTGTTTTCTCAGAGCGGGTGGCAGACGCTGGTCGTTGCCAGTGCCATTTCTCTGATGGCGTGGCGTGGAAAATCGCCTGCCCTTTCTGCCACTGTAATAATGACGGCATCCGGTATATTTGGAGAGAAAATATTTCAAAGGTTTCCTGGATGTCGTCTCCCCTCTGCCCTTTCAGCTCGACCTTATTGTCTGCAGCGATTTGGAGGCTGGAATGAACAGTACTGCTTCCCGCTCACTTTCTCTGACGGGGGTTAAACACACCGCCCCTTTTCCCTTTCCGATCGCGCTTTTCGATTAATTCAAAGCTTACAAAAGCGTATTTTCATGAGTGCCCACGGGAAAATGGGGAGAGGCAATAGGAAGTTATTTTCCTAACCCTTAAAATATGAATGTGCTATTCGAATTTTTTTGGAAATGTTTAATAGCAGTGCTTCGAATAAAAGTCACGTAGTATTCATACATCTTCACTGCGGAAAAGAAGTAGTTTCTTCAAAAATCGCAATCGTCTGCTCCCGCTTTAGAAACTTGAACGTCTTTCTAACAAACATTCAAGGAACTTACGGTGAAAAGTTGGTTATATTTGTTCCTATAGAGTTACTATTTTTTTTTGTTTAAAAAATTGGTTGGACACACACGCACACACACAAAATGTTATAAACGTAACAGGAAATGTTCAGGACCCCCAGAAATCTGCGTCTGCTTGCTTATAACACACTTTACTTTATTCGGAAGGCAAATTTCTAATCAAAATAAAAATGAAAGAAAAAACAAAACAAAAAACCCCAGAGGAATCAAAGTGGCTCATACTTGGGTTGGCTCGTTCTACGAGATCAGAGACCTAATTTTTTCATCACGGCTTGTTTTTTTGTTTTTTTGTTTTTTTTGTTGTTGTTTTTAATCATGCACTTTGAGATTTTATCGAAAGTCTATTTAGGTGTCCGAAAATATCAGCTAAGATATTTTCAGGGATATGCAAAACCATCGGAACAATGTGAAAGCTGAAAATTTGACAGACATACGTACAAAAATCCTCACTTCACCTCGCGACTTGAAAAAGTCAATGATAATTTTTCTTCTGGTGACAAAACTTTTAAATTGATAGCAGCTACTGTAACAGATCGTCAAGCGCCAGTCCAGTCATTAGTAATATCAACGCATTTTGATCAGCCAGTATTTCTCACTTTGATGAAGCCATTTAGAATTCCAAAAATGGCACCGAAATTTCCTTGTTTGCAATGATAGGAAAAGTAGGAGAACCACATGCATACTTCCATTGCTTTCGAATACAAAAAATGCTAGGATATTAGATCGAAGATGAAAAGCATAGAAGAGATTATCGTTTTTTTTTGGTTTTTTTACCAACTGTTATTTAACATTTTCTGCTGCATCTCCCCAGTTTTGCGTTGAACGTTATTCACGTGTGAAACAGTAATTACAGTCAATTCGGCGATGTCCGATTGCTATGTTAATTATCATGACGTATTTACCACGTATTATGAAAAGAATATTTCTTCAACTTTGAATAGCATTTCATTGTTTGCAAGCTTTCTGCCCCAGCACGGTGCTTAACATTTTCGTTGCGGATAATATTAACTATTCTCCGGGTATGAAGCTTTTTTAATTTTGGTGACAGAAACTCTAGGTGGTAAAAAGTGGCCACTCCTTTGATTTATCATTACATGTATTTGTACGCTGCAATACTTTGCTATAAACCTTGGAGTTTGCTTTGAAAATATTACACCGACTTTCATGCAGGGAACCATCTCGTTTCCAAATACGTGTTTCCAAAATTTAGTGGAGTTTGAAACACGTTACTTTATTCCTGCAGTTTCTGTTTATTTTGTTTATACTTCAGAGTTACTTTCACTTTGTTTATTCCTTTTGAGTGTGTCTGTATACCGAAAATCCTAAATTAAACTAATGGAAATAAAACATAGCAAACGACAGAAAGTTTCTTTTTTCTTAATAGAATGTGTTTAATTAGGTATAAGTTGAGTACATTCACAGCAAAACGTTAGCCTGAACAGAATGTTCGCGCATTTTTAGGACGTTTTTGGTAAGAAATTACAGCAAATAGAAGAACAAAGAATTGAAACTGACAACATCGTGTTAGAAACATCTGCTGCAGTTAAATATCGTCTGCTAAGAAAATGACGCGCGTAAACAAACTGTGGATAGAAGGTTATGTTTTCGCTCTTTACGAAGAGAAATATTCGCATTCTATAATTAAACAAGAAAGATGACACCGAATTTTCGGGTGTAATAAGCACGTCTTTTGAATCCGTTCCGACGCAAATTAAATATATCAAAGCTATTCAAAGGCAATGGTGCCAGCATGGAAAACAATAAGATCTGACGGAAGAAAGAAGTTTTTCAATCGGGTCTCTAATCCCTCAGATTGGTGTAAACGGAATCTTGAGCTTACGAACTCTTAGAAACAGTGTTATCGACAAAAATAAGATGTGACTTTACGTCCCTTAGTGGGAAAACCATGCATTATTTCAGGAAGAAAGTATTCTCAAAAGGTTTATCTATATGAGCGGTATCAGTCCAAGAAAAAAAAATTTAGTCAAGTTTTCAGGAGCCCAGATTTTGCAACAAACACATCAGAATCAGAAATTAACACTTATGACCCCTGGTGGCCAAACCATTCTTTACAAAACATTAGAAATTATGTGAAAAATATTTTCCATCAGGTCTTGTATGCTATACAGGAAGAATTTTTCAAATCGAAGTTTTAGGAGCAGAAAACGCAATTTACCTTTATGCACCCTAGCGGAAAGTTTCAAAGGATTTACGTGAAAATTTTGAATTTATAGGAAAAACATTTTGCATCGGAAACACTATCCAACAACGAAGGAATTTTTCAAATTGAACTTTTAGAAGTAGAGATATTGACAAAAATAAGATATACATCTACGCCCCTGGCGTAGAAACCATGCATTATTTCAAGAAGAAAGTGTTCCTAAAAGGTTTGTCGACATGAGTAGCATCGGTCAACAAAAGACTTTTTTCAATCGAGATTTTAGAAGCTCATATTTTGCTGCAAATACACCAGAAGTGGAAATTAAGACTTACGCCACCTGGTGGCCATACCATTTTTATACAAAAATTAGAAATTATGAGCACAGGATTTCCCATCAGGAGCTGTATCCGGTGCAGAAGGAATTTTTCGAATCGGAGGTTTAGAAGCAGAAAAATAGTGGGAAACGCAATTTACCTTTACGCTCCCTAGCGGAAAGTCTATGAATTACTTGAAAATTTTGAATTTTTAGGAAAAACATGTCACACTAGAAACACTATCCAACAAAGAAGGATTTTTTTAAATCGGACTCCATGAAGTCGAGATATTGACAACAACAAGATATACGCCTACGCCCCCTGGCGCAGAAACCATGGACTATTTTAAGAAGAAAATGTTTCTAAAAGGTTTGTCGACATGAGTAGCATCGGTCAACAAAAGACTTTTTTTTCAATCGAGATTTTAGAAGCTCATATTTTGCTGCAAATACATCAGAAGCGGAAATTAAGGTTTACGCCCCCTGGTGGCCAAACCATTTTTTTTTTTTTTTTACAAAAATTAGAAATTATGTGCAAACGATTTCCCATCAGGAGCTGTGGAGAAAGAATTTTTCACATCCGAGATTTAGAAGCAGAGATATGGGGAGAAATGCAATTTAGCTTTACGCCCCCTAGCGGAAAGTCTATGAATTACTTGAAAATTTTGAAATTATAAGAAACACATGGCATACTGGAAACACTATCCAACAAAAAAGGAATTTTTCAAATCGAACCCCTAAAAGTAGAGATATTGACAAAAATAAGATATACATCTACGCCCCCTGGCGTAGAAACCATGCTATATTTTAAGAACAAAATGTTCCTAAAAGGTTTGTCGACATGAGTAGTATCGGTCTACAAACGACGTTTTTTTTTAATCGAAAATTTAGAAGCTCATATTTTGCTGCAGATACATCAAAAGCGGAAATTAAGATTTACGCCGCCTGGTGGCCAAACAATTTTTTTACAAAAAGTAGTAATTATTTTTCAAACGATTTCCCATCAGGAGCTGTATCCGGTGCAGAAAGAATTTTTCAAATCGGATATTTAGAAGCAGAGATATAGGGAGAAACGCAATTTACCATTACGCCCTCTAGCGGAAAGTCTATGAATTACTTGAAAATTTTGAAATTTTATGAAAAACATGTCACAACGAAAACACTATCCAACAAAGAAGGAATTTTTCAAATCGGACTCCTAGAAGTAGAGATATTGACAAAAATAAGATATACATCTACGCCCCCTGGCGGAGAAACTGTGGGATGTTTTAAGAAGAAAATATTCCGCAAAGGTTTATCGATGTGAGTTACATCAGTCTACAAAAGAATTTTTTCAATCGATATTTCAGAAGCTCAGATTTTATGGCAAATACACGAGAAGCAAAAAATAACACTTACGCCCCCTGGCGGCCAAAGTGTTCTTTACCAAAAATTCGAAATTATATGCAAAAGATTTTCCATTAGAAGATGTATCCGCTGAAAAAAAGATTTTTGAAATCGGAGTTTTAGGAGAAGAGTTATCGGAAAAAATGTAATTTACTTTTACGCCCCCTAGCGGAAAATCTATGCGTAATTTGAAAATGGAACTATACCTAAAACACTCCTCGACATAAATGAAATCGAAAGATAAAAGAATTTTTTCAATCGGATGTTTAGAAGCAAATATGTGGATTAAAACGTATTTTTGAATTCGACATCATCTGCATTTAAGCCCCCTAGCGGCAAAATTGTACATCGTAAAAAAAAAAAACAAAAAAAAAAGGATCATCATTCGCATATTTCATGCTTCCGAATGCAAAAAGAATTTTTCAAATCGGACCAATAGTTGCAGAGATACCGTGGGTACAGACGGACGGGCGGACGGACGGACAAACCGATAACAGAAGCACGATCTTTTTTTAAAAGACGTGCTAAATACGCTGTGAAAATCGTGGAATTAGCATATCTAAACGTAAAATAAGCAATATTATTAATAAAAGAGGCGCAAATCGCCAAGCATTGCTTTTAACAGGAAAAAGAGCACCAAACGAATATCAAAAAAAATTAGTAAAATCATGCAATGCATTGATTACGATACGCTTTCCAACATACTAGAAATCATTACTCAAGTTATGAGGAAAATGGCTGTGGAATAAATCTCCCTCCTGTGCCCTGACCTTTGATCCCATTTCGATGATATTCAACAGAACTGGTTCAGCATACCTCCGAAATAACATGATAAAGTTTTGTTGCAATCGAAGCAATTTTACGTAAGTTATGATGCATAAGGGCTATCGAATAGATCCCGCTTCTGTGCCCTAACCATTGGCCCCATTTCGCCCATTTACAATAGGATTCGCCCCCAGGCAGGTCCCTACAACATACTAACATTTCATCCAAATCGAAACATTTGTACGTAAGTTATGACGCATAATGGCGATGGAAGTGATTCCGCTCCTATGTCCTGACCTTTGACCCACATTTCGCCAATTTTTAATAGGGTTTGTCCCCAGGTGGTCCCCTACCACATACTAAAATTTAATCGAAATCGAATCTTTTTTTTTTTTTTTTTTTTTTGCCGCCGCCCCGGTGGCGCAGTGGTCTAAGGCGTTGGCCTCTGATCATTCACCCGAAAGGGGTCCGGGTTCGAATCCCGGTGAGGCATGGATGTTGTGTTTGTCTTACGGCACTGGCTCTCTCCCTTCCCTGGAACCAGTGACCCTAAATTAGGGACGGGCGACTGCTTATAGCCCATTGAGTTGCTCACGGTGGTCGTTAAACCTCCAATCAAAAAAAAAAAAAAAGAATTTTTTTTACGTTAGTTATGACGCATAAGAGCAGTGGAATGGATCCCGCTCCTATGTCCTAACCTTTGACCCCATTTCGTTCACTTTCAACATTCCTTCCCAGGTGTACCCCTACCACATACTAAAATTTTATCGAAATCGAACAATTTTTACGCGAGTTATCGTGCGGACGAACATACACACACAACGCGTGACGTAATGAGACAGATGGCGTGACCGCGCGCCAACATCTAATTGGATGACGCCATGACACTACACTAAAAACGTGGTAATTCGGGGTGGTTATTTAACCCACTGAACGAATTTTCCTAAAGTCGAGATCAAGCTAAATCGATTTCTAGTACCAGAAAACGGTACGTTAACGACTTTCATCAAAATCCTTAGAGCCGTTTTCAAAATAAAATTTACATACATACAAGAATTGCTTCTTTAAGGTGAACGTCAAGTAATTTTGCTTCCTGTACTTCGAATGGAAAATTTTTTGTACACATTTTCTTCCCAATTAATGCGTTCCCAAGGATAAAAATTTGAACTTCGATTAAAATATCTTCATTTCTTAACTTGCAATACTTAATATTTTCTAAAACATAACCATAATTATGCAATTCAACATTTGTTTGTCTACTGACGTCATGAAAATACAGGTCGTGCCATCTTTTTTCTGGACAATTAATGCGTTCACAAGCATGAAAATTTGAACATCGATTAATATAGCTTCATTTTATAACTTGGAATACCTAATATTTTCTAAAACATAACCATAATTATGCAATCCAACATTTGTTTGTCTGCGGACGTCATCAAAGTACAGGTCGCGCCATCTTTTTCTGGTTTCAACACCACCTAAGGAAAAGTTATTGATTTTTAATATAATTATGGTTATGCTTTAGAAAATATTAAGTATTCCAAGTTATAATATGAAATTATTTTAATCGATGTTCAAATTTTCATCCTTGGGAACACATTAATTGTGAAGGAAATGTGTACAAAAGTTTTTCCATTGGAAGTATAGGAAGCAAAATTACTTGACGTCCACCTTAATAATATGGGATAAGGGCGATGGAATGGATCGCAATCCTATGTCCTGACATTTGATCCCATTTCGTCCATTTTCAATAGGGTTCGTCTCCAGGTGGTCCCCTACCACATACTGAAATTTTATCGAAATCGAACCATTTTTACGCACGTTATGACGCATAAGGGCAATGGAATGCATCACGCTCTTATGTCCTGACCTTTGACCCCAATTCACCCATTTTGAATAGGGTTTGTCCCCAGGTGGTGTCCTACCATATAGTAAAATTTCACTGAAATCGAACCATATTTACGCAAGTTATGACGCATAAGTGCAATGGAATGAATCCCGCTCCTACGTCGTGACCTTTGACTCCATTTATCCCATTTTCAATAGGGTTCGTCCCCAGGTGGTCCCCTACCACATACCAAAATTTCATCGAAATCGAACCATTTTTACGCCAGTTATCGTGCGGACAGATGGACGGACGGACGAACAAGGCTGGAGCATATACGCTTCTTCAACCTACGGTTGGAAAGCGTAAAAAAGGTACGTACTTTTACGACTATTTCAAAAGTAAGGTCTCTGGTCTTAAAAGAAAATCCACCGACTCAAAAAGTAATCGCTAAGTCGTTAAAAATTTCTGTATCAACTGTAAACAAGCTAATAAATAAAGATTTGAATCTGAAAAAAGTATATATATATCGTTCACTTTTTTTGCCTATAGGCAGGTGGCTAAGCGCAGATCCCGGTGAACACTTCTTTATGAAAATCACTTAGTCGGAGACAGATGAAAATTTATTGTGACTATTGATGAAGCATATATCTACCTAAACGACTGTAACAGAAAAAAGTCGGTTTACTATCACATAAGAGCAGAAAAAGACTTTCAAACTTGGTTCCAAGGATCCAAAGAAAGTTTAAGTGAAAGATTCGTGATTATGGCTGGTTTCTCGTACAACGGGAAATTAAACCTAAGGAAAGTTGAAAAGGATGTTAAAATAAATTCTACATTCTATTATATTACCATATAACGAAGTAAATTTCTCCGTCATTTTTATCCGTGCAGGATTCGAACCCGGATGCCCTTATTCCGGAATAAGTCACTCTACCAATTGAGCTACGCGGACGTTTTATTCTGATTCCTATCTGCCTTTATGTCGTGTGCGTCCTTCTGGCAGGTACGTCACATCTCCTGGTACGTTACAACCAAAATAATGTTTTAACTACTATATTTAAAGAGGAAATATTATTCCTTTATCCACAGAGCCTTCAAAGAGTAGAACTCCATCAGGATAAGGCTGCCAATCATACATCGAAATCTACAACTCTATTTCTTGAAAAAATGAAAAAAGAGACGGGTAGTGTCACCAATGGACTATTGTTCCTTAGGATTGCTAAAAGGAGCGCTTTCTAAACGCAGACCTAAAGCAATGATTGGACTGTGTAAAGCATTAGAAGATGAGCGGAATAAAATACCACTACCAATTTTAAGAAATGCCCTGTTTTCTTGGAAATCTAGATGTAGGTTCATTCCAGAGAAGGACTATCAGGTAGAACATTTGAGAGATAAATAATTTTATTTTAAACATTAATTATATTGCTGGGAAATCTTTTTAAAAATGTGTGAACATCCTCTGTATATGTAACGGTAAAGTGCCTTATTTTGTTGAAAATTACTGAAAAATTAATTAAAAGCATTTTTGTAATTGAACCAAAGCATTTTTACTTCATATGCCAAAGCAACGACGTAGAGGGTAGTAGTGTCTCTCCCCTCCCCCGAGTGTTAGATATTTTAAAATTCGCCTTTCCCGAAAATTGAAATTATTTTTGGGTGATATCAGATAAATAAACATCTGCATTTAAACGAAGTACAATTGCAATAATTTATAGGTCAGGCAAGTAAAACGTAGGCCTATGCATGAGAAAAACAAAAACACGTTTATCTTTCCTTTGAAATAAATATTGCGCATGAAAATCAGGAACGCAGCAAACAATCGTTCGAGCACAATGAAAACAGATCATTTACCTTTATTCAAATAGGGAAAGAGTTGTAGGTCACAAAGTTAATAAACAACTGATCTCCGCTTACATCAGGTGCATTTACAACACCATCAGAAGACTAGAGGCTGATGCCTTAAGTCTTACAGCAAGAACTTGCAAAACAAGTACGACAATCAAACGATTTACGTATTTTAAAACTATTTAAAAACTAAAATGATTTTAATATTCTTTCCTATTAATGCAAATATTATGCTAATAAATGATAACGGCGAACCCGACATAGATAAATAAGTTAATGTTTTCTCATGGTCAATTGTGTGACTCGTGTCACTTAGTATGAAAAGCGGAATCACACATAAGAAAAAATAATGTAAATGACCATTAAGTAAGCACATTTATTCGAAGAACTGAAGAATGAACAAACCTGTTTGTAAATTTCCAAAGTATAACTTTGGAAATCTCTGCAGGGACGGAATGGAAACAGATGTAGAAGCACACCGAAGAGCTGAAACATCATGAACACCTGCCAAATATGATGTTGGTCCTCTAGTCCCGCCATTACAGCTCTTACCTGACCATCATGGGCGCTGTAAGGTTTATAAAGGTGTCTTGTGGTATCTGGTACCAATCAGGGCCGGATTAAGGCCTTAATGGGCCCCTAGGGTAAGACATCTGAGTGGGCCCCTCAAAGAACTTATGATGGAGAAACATTATGAAGTCCAAGACGAAAAATGACGAAACTGTAGCAATATTATTATAACAATTAATACTTAGTGCATTCTTCAAACAAATAAACTACTTGCAGAGTCTTCATGAAAAGTCACTGTATTTTCCACTGTTCTTACAAGAACACGAGTTAAAAGTTTAAGATTCCTAGATTTTGTCATGGAATTTTTAATACTTTAGCATTGCATACTCTTCTTGGTGCATCTTTTCTGTTATTCAATGTGAAGTCACAGTGGACTTCGCCCATTAACGGTTCCGAGTGCAAGCACAGAGATATATGGATGGTAGTGAAAATGCTGAAACTATCTCACCGACCCGCCGTACAGAGCGACATGAAACCTTTACCGTCAGTGAATCACTGCGCCTTGAAAGCTGTTCGTTTTCTAGATTCTGTTTGTGACCGAGCGGAAAACATATGATACAAAAGTAAAACTATTTCATAAACTTCTCCTCTATATAAATAAATATATAAGCTGTGCAATATTTGTGACGTGGGGGCATACCTCCTGTGCCGTTGGTGATGGTTGGCCGCTAGGCTATAGCCCTGGTAGATCCCCCTTAATCCGGTTCTGTTACCAACACATTACAAGTAGGTCCTTTAACTCTTGTAAGTTGCGTGGTTGAGCCGCCGCAGATAGAATTTGCTGCCCCAATGCAAACCACAGATGCTCGATTGGATTGATGTTTGGGAAATTTGGAGGCCTGGGCAATGCATAGAAGTCTTCCTCATGTTCCTCGAACTATTCAGGTAGTGTAGCATGGCGCGTTGTCCTTTTGAAAGGAGACACTACTACAGGAAATTACCGTTGCCATGAAAGGATGTACCCGGCTTGCAATGATGTGTAGGTAGGTGGTAGACGTCATAATTTGCTGCACATGAATGACTGGAGGGGATTACCAACAGAACATTTCTCAAAGCATGACACTTCCCCAGGTAAACGGCATACACTGGAACCGTCCACATACTGCAACAGGAAAATGCATTCATCGATCCAGACGACATTTCTTTCAATTATTCAAGACCCAGTTTAGATGCTCGCGTGCCCATCGCGGGAGCTTTTGACGGCGAACCGAGGTTAGCATGGGCATTCGGAGTGGCCTGTGGATACGCAGCCTCATTTTTAGTAGGGTTCGATGTACTGTGTGTTGTGATACATTACTCCCGCCACCAGCATTCAAATTACCGGTTGTTGCCGCGGAACTATACTTCATAGTTCGGGTCACATTGTTTGCGGCCTAATTAAATTTAAAGACCAGTAGTAATTCACCTAAATTATTATTTTTTTTACTTAATTTAAATTATTTTTCATTTGCTCCCTTCCTGCCTCATAAACCCCCTTTTCTCCACTGGAGCAGAAAACCCAGGTGGTCAAAACGGTTTGTCAGACACCCGTGGAGAATGCCCAAGGAATTCACCTTCTTTTCACTCTTGTGAGTAGAAGCACGGCATTCACAAAATTAAGAAATGGCCCCAGTGCTAGCGTTGCTGATGGGACAATACATTCCGGTATTTCAGAAGGCACAGGCAAGAGTCCGAAAGGCGAATTGCGGTTTACGACCATCTCCTTTATGAAGGAGGCACCAGCGAAAGTCGTAAAGTACATGGCGGTGGCACAGGAAAGTCGTAACTCTGGCAGAGGAAAGCCCCTTTAAATTATTCGCTATTCATCTGAGCGTTAAAATAGGCCCTATTGAATTCGCAAAAGTATCACCTGCACAACAGGCCAGCTGTCGCGGAAAGGTGGCCAACTGGACCAAAGACCCAACCAATAGCCACTAAGCCCGAGTACTGGTCAGCTCAGCTGACCAATCCGGACCGCAAGCGAAGAGTTCGTAGAAGGTTGTAGGCACGCCCCTATCACGTGAAAAATTAAAGGGACGTAAATATATACACAGACAGAGGTAGAGAAAAAAAAAAGGATATAGTCACAGGAGATGAGAACATGAGATAAGAAGAGAGAATAATTTCGTATCGGAGATTCATATAGTCGGAGGACAAGTTTTAGAAGATAGTCGAGAATGAGAGGATAGAGAGAAAGATTGGTCGAGAGGGAGAGATAGATCCAGAGTCAACATCCACGCAAGTTTTCATCTACCAGCATGGGATTTCAGCGAGCGACCACGTAATCTTAAAGGAAGGTAAGATGACGTTATTTTCCCCGATTCCAGTTCCCATGTTAACTAGTTATATACATATGCATGGTCGCTATGTCTCCTCGAAATAGATTGAGGGAGTTAATTTAAAGTTTAGCTCAAGGGTGTGACAGGCGTACGCAGCAGTTGACCAGTACACATGGCTAATTCTAATGGTTTTTTTTAATTTAACGTAACTTTTATTTGGCCTCCACCGAAAGGATGTAATTGCTTATATATATATTTTTTCTATTAATAAACATTGTTAATTACTTAACCTGGTGTAGATAACTTCTCTAGGGTGTATATTTCTCTAAATTCACAATTTGCGGCATATGGGTTTTTTACGAATACCTCGTAACGAGCCCATATGAAACACAACGCGACGTCCGTAAACTTTGAGATTGGGTTCCTTACAGTTATGGGAACGCAACCTCACTGTTTATCCAATTAGACGAGTAATAAGTATTCCGCGACCACCGTACTACCGGGGACGTGGTAATACGGTGAATTGCGCCACAGTATCCCTTCTGTTGGCTCGTACCATAGGGAATATAATTTGCTCACCTCTAGCATGGATGAGCCGTGGTCGGCCCACACCTTGCCGGCTGTTAGTAGTTTTGCCTCCTCGAACCACTTTTTGAAGGTACTAACTATGGCTGCCCGTGAGCACCCCACAAGCGTTGCCGTCTCGGAAATGTTCTGACACAGTTGTACAGTTTGGCCTTTGTCAAACTCGCTTAAGTCAGCTGCCTTTCTCATCTAAAGAACAAGAACAACACTGATTAAAAGAGCCAGTGACCCAAGTGACTCAGCTAGGCATTTTCATGTAGGACTTCCGTCCACAGAGAAGGTTTAGGCCCAAATCACCTACAGCGGACCCGCCTTTTCGGCAGGGCACAGAAGCGGAAGGAGTGAGAGCAAGTCTAGCGACTTTGACAGAACAATTTGTAAGTGAGAAAGAGCACAGTAGATAGCGCCACCGTACAAGTACGATGTTGCTCATAGGTGGGTTAGAGATGGACACCCATTCCAACGTAACCGTCATTTAACGTACTCGTCCGACGCACGGCGGTTAGCGATTGTTAGCAAATCACACCACTTCGGGAAGATCAGCCCAGGTCAGCCCAGGCTTGAACCTGGGGACCCTGCATCAGTAGTCTGACTCGCTAACCACTAAGCCATCCGCGACTCGATCAAAAGAGTCCAGTATCAGGTGTTTTTATACGGTTTCATGAATTTCACACGTGTCATCGTTTACCTGCAGTCGCTTCGCTTTACATACAGACGCGCTGGACATAATATTTTAGTTCTTCGGTGTATATAGCATTTTGATAGAGTAGAATTCTATGTCAAAAACTGCGAAAAACTCTTGGTGTTACTGCGGTCTTTAAATGTTCACATATCTGTCCCTAAACAAAAAGACTATATGTTGAAACCAATCTTACCTAGGTAAGTTAGGGGAAATGACAACAGGCTGAGTTGGTACGGGAACTACCCCCCCCCCCTTTCCTGAATTTCACGGTCCCCTCACTGGAGTAGGGTCTTCCTACGAAACATCTTAACATTTTCTCGTTCGCATATGGTATAACTTTTTTTCAATGGAAAATTTCCTGGAGACCGTCACCACGTTTCGCAGTTTTCTGGAAAACGCTTCAAGTACAACTTGCAAAATTGATTTTGCACAAATAAGTTGAAAAGTGCTGTGTTTTTTCACTTTAAAGAAAATCGTTAAAGAATTTTGAAATTACAATGGCCTGAATATATTGCTATATGAACTGACTGACCACCGTTGAAACAACTGAGATATTAGATTGGATTTGATCAAGGGGCAGGAGAAGGCTTCGAAGCAGACGACCTGGGAGATGGGTGGATGAAATTCGAAAGTATGCTGGTGTAACTTGGCAGAGATAAGCTCAAGACAAAAAGTTATGAAACAGACCTGCATCCAGCAGTGGACTGATAATAGTTGACGATGATTCGTTAGAGTACTTGTATATATAACCTACGGTTTCTCTCTCTCTCTCTCTTTTTTTTTTGTTTTATCTCTCGGAGAAGTTGGTCTCCCCCCCCTCCCCGCTGAAATAATCGGGTTCCGTCGCCTATGTTTGCAAGCATACTTTCAGACATCAACATTTACTGAAGGGATCATATGTTCTGGAGGGAGAGAAAAAAAGTTCACTGTGAAAATGTTTACATGTAACTTTTTGCTTCTCACATGAGAAAATGTATTTAGAAACTGTTAGCCTTTTGCTCTCCTGAAGCCGGAGTTTGTCTCTTTCGCTTCGTGTTCATTTTGGCAGAATACCAAAAACTTCTTTCTCTTTTTTGCGCTAGGCATAAAAGAACGAATTTATGTACACTGAGTATTCAGTGTTTCAACAGAACATCATCTAGTGAAAGACGGAGGAAATTAACTCCTGCTGAGATCCCCAAGTTCGAAGGTGTCTGGCCCTGCGCTGTAGGAAAATCCAGTGCTGGCGAAGCAACACTTGGTGAGGAACAATACGAGTCCGCGGTGCCTCTTCACCAATGTTACCTCTAAGCTGCGCGCGCGGCCGTGCTGCGACTTAACTCCCTACGCGCAGGTGAAATATCTTCCGCGCTGTAAGCATTTGAGATTAAAATTCTCAAATCCCTAAGTAATTTTCATAAATCGAATATCAATGACCTGCAAAAATAAAAAATAAATAAAACTCGGGCTCTCAAAAGTCAAACAACACTTTTCTTACATGCCGTTCACCTTCTCAGTTGGTCTCATTGTCGTCTTCGTTCTCAAAGGCTTCTTGCAAAGTAGCCTTGTGCGAGCAGATAGTGAACGCGAGAATGCGGATTAGAGGCAGATATTGAGTCTATTACCAAGAAAGAGGCAGATATTGAGTCTTTTCTCAAAACAACCCATCAGCGCCAGCCAGTCACAGCAAACCGTAACCAAGTTAATTGTACTAAATAATGCACCCATGCTAATTGGCAGGGGAAAAGGCATTTCTGTCAGTTAAATTGCGAGCCACTGGCAAATGGGTTTTGCTCAAAACTTTGTCAGATAACTAGGCAGATTTCTTCCAACAACAAAGACGCTTTTTTTTTTTTTTAATCAGTTGCGGAAAGAGCGGTGATAAAAATGGGGGAATTAGAAAAATCAGGGTTCCAATCCAAGTATCAACTTCTACTGCATTTGTAAGAAATTTTTTGCCCAAGTGGTTTTGATGCCTGCCCAGCTCATTGGGTTACGCATTGCCCATTGCCGCTTAGACGGAATATTGCTCTTAACTGGTGATCCAGCGGGGAGAGGGAGGAGGGGAAGACTGGGGCGATCGCCCTCTCCAAAACAGATTTTTGTTCTCATTAAATGGCCGTTCGCAAATAATTAATGTACTTAATTTTTAAAATATAGTTAAAAATGCACAAATTTTCTTGCAAGTTTTTGTAACAAATGACAAGTACTGTGAATTTGAAGGTAAAATGTTCTGCTTTGATTTCATCAGTTAGAAAAACAATAACAACAACAAAAACTACTTGTTTGAAAACAGGGAAAGCTCATAGCGGAAGTGAAAAGAGATTTTGTCTGATCATGAAAATCAATGCATGTGCTTTTTTCTGTTCTTTAATATTATCTGGTAGCATTAGTAATTGGGAACAGGGAAAATCACCGTGTGGGGTGGACTTTGCAGTGTGCGTGAAATAACGTAAGGTATAAATGAAAAAACCGAACTACGTTTCTCGACTGGGCCACAAACGAAAACCGGTAAGCCGGCCCCGGTGGCGCAGTGGTCCAAGCAATGGCCTCTGATCATTCGTCCGAACGGGGTCCGGGTTCGAATCCCGGTGAGGCATGGATGTTGTGTTTGCCTTACGGCACGGGCTCTCTCCCTTCCCTGGAGCCAGTGACCCTAAATTAGGGACGGGCGACTGCTTATAGCCCATTGAGTAGCTCACGGTGGTCGTTAAACCTCCAATAAAAAAACAACAAAAATAAAAAACCCGGTAAAAATGTTCCCAACTGCACTTTTTCCCGTCTTGTTTCGAGGCTTTTGTTGTTGTTTTTTCATCCCTTCCCGTTTTCCCACGTGTAAGTCATACAATATGAAATACGGATGTGAGCCTTGTCGGTCTTGTCGGCTTCTTTGCGTCGGTACGCTCGTGCTTTGAGAAAAGGCGCGAACACAAAATTTTCATTCCGAGAGGTAGACATGCATCCTGAAAACAGAAAATTTTAGACCACATTTCCGATTGGCAAGAAAATATTGCGGCGAAATCTAATCCTGGAGGCTGGAGTCCTTGAGAAGAAATGTACAGTTGCTCCCATCTCTGATATCTTTGTGATTTGAAAAATTTGAAATTTTTTTTTTATGGACGAGGTGTGTAAAAAGCCGCGTGATACCGGGGAGGGGCAGCGCTACCAATTTATGTAGAAATAATGTGTGTGTGTGTGTGTGTGTGTGTGTGTGTGTGTGTGTGTGATATTTCCACAAAGTCTTTCTCTCCATCTTTTTTTTAGACCAGAGCAACCCCCCCCTCAGATATGCCCGATCTGTTTCATTCATTTTTTGCTGACCTCCCAGACCTTTCAGCACCTGTTTTGAAAAGTAAAATAAAAAAATGTATTTTTTTTTATCATTTGTCAGTCCATCAGTTTGTAGGCACGATTTCCCCGCATCTATATTCGATGATTTTTCCGTACGTGAGATTCTTTCGCGGATTCGCGGAATTCGGCTTATTTATTTATTTATTATTATGTTTTTTTCGTCATTTGGGTTATTCTCGAGATCGATGCAAAAACGCAAAAAAAAAAAAAAAAAAATTTGAGGGGATTAATGGGAGGAGGAAGGTTCGTTTCCCATCTAGAAACGGTATCACTTTTTCCGAAACTTTCGAAAACGGAAGTTAAACTGAATGAAGATTTTTCCCGTAATCGTAATTTCTTTTTCCTAGCGATGTTGCCTCTGTCTAATATTGTTGTTAAATATAATTTGATTTCATAAATGTTTGCATTTCAGCATGAAACTCTGAGCAACGATTTCCGAAAACGGAAGTTAAGACAACGTGAAGGTTTCCTTGTAGTCTCCAGGCATGAGATTCTTCCGTGTATTCTTGGAATTCCGCCATTTCAGTTACCATTTGGAGCATTCCAGAGATCAATGCACAACTGAACAGAATTTTTGGGGGGAATTGGTGGTAGTGGGGAGGGGATTGTTTTCCATTGGAAGACGGAATTCCGTCTTTCAAAACTTTAAAAAACGGAAGTTAGACGGAGTGAAGATTTCTCCCATAATCGTAGTTTTTCCCTCGCGACGTATCTTCTGCCCAGTGTTGTCGTTAAATATCCTTTTATTCCGCAAACACTTGCATCTCGGCTTAAAAAATGGGGCAAAAATTTCCGAAAACGTACTTTGAATGAAGTTACGATTTCTTCCGTAATCGTAAACCCCCTATAGCCCAGAGCGATGTTCTCACTATATCCTGTGTTGTTGTTAAATGTTACTTCTCCCCATAAATATTTGCGTTTAAGCTTAATAAGGGAGGGAAGATTTGTAAGAATTGATGCATGGTGTTCAAATTACTCATATTCTCAAAGTTATCTGAAATATTGAAAGCCTGAGAGAATAAAAGAGAGAGAGAGAGAGAGAGAGAGAGAGAGAGAGAGAGAGAGAGAGAGAGAGAAAGGGAAAGCGATAATGAAGAAATGGGAAGGGAATGATATTAACAGAAAATAAAATTAAGCAATGGATGCTGTGCAGTTGCAGAGTAAACAACAGACAAATATGGCCGTGGAACTTGAAAAGAAAGCAATACAAGAGGAAATTTGAGCTGACGTACATCAAGAAAATAAAATACTGTGCTTGAAGCAATGTCTTTTAAAACCATATTATGTTGCTTTGAATTCAGTAATTTTATATTGTGAATATAGCGATGTGCTGCAGTTTAATATTTACATAAATAAATTACAGCGAACAATTCCATCTTGCGCTGCGTTCTATTTACAATTTTCTCGTTGCGCGTTTTGATTTTTCATCCTGTTAGAAAGTTCAGCTTTTTGTTTCTTGGTTGGTCTCATGTATGTTTTTCATTTCCTTTTCTTTTTTTATTACTCTTTTAAACTGGATAATTCTATCCATGAGAAATACACATAGTTCTCCCACTAGGTGTCATAAGTATATTTTTTATGTTTAATACGACATCTGCACTTTCGAAAGTCAGGCTGGAAAAATTGTTTTTGCACCCCATAATTGAACTATGTACAAAACTTTTCATGCACTTTTTGTCTTTTATACGATTTCCGGTTTTACCACTGGTGCCGTAAATTAGCATGTATTTCTGCGAGGTGACGAAATAGTGTATATTGGCATCTAGGTCGACGTCTGTGCTCCTAAATAACTGATTTGAAAAATTCTTTTTGCGTCCGATAGTTGTAATTACAATTAAAATGTTCATACATTTTGTAGCTTTTCGTAAAAAGCGATTTCTTTCCCCCGAGAAACGTACGGAATGCCTATTTAATAAAAAAAATGAGAAAAGTCTTGAACTTCTTAGCGTGCTAGGTTTGAGGGTTTTGTTAAAAGGCATGCTCGTTGAACCATGGAATTTTGTTACATCCTTCTGAAAAAGTACCACCCTCCCGTAATTTCTTCTCACTCCTTCAACGAGAGCTGATTTTGGAAGATTCAGTGAGTAACAGTAGTGAGCGTGGAAACAAGTTATTCGTATAGTACCCACACAACTGAGCAATTAGCGTTGAAATGAATGCTTTTGACAGATTTGTTTAATTCAATTTTCGTTGAGCGAAGGATTTTTTAAATTATTATTTAAAAGAGAAAAAATGTCTAAACCTTTCTTTAACGTAAAGTGATGGCGTAAGCATGACGTATAGTGTTACTATTTGGTCCTCTTAGCTGATCATACTAGCATTACAGTTTCATTTTAATGAACGCCAACAGAGTTCAATGTGTTTCTTAGGTCGATGTTTTACGCATCACATATATATTCTGTTGTTTCGTGATAGTATCCCCCCCCCTCTTTTTTTTTTCCAGCGATCTATTTATAAAAATTTCGTTTCCTAAAGAAATGTGTAAAAACGATCAGTCATTTCCTGACTCTACAAGCGAGCTTTTCTTTTTTAAGAGTTGTATTTCCAGGTCGTGCACAGAGCGAATAATGTACGTATAACATGTTACGTTTGAAACGTTTTTGGAGCTCAGTCACAGATAAATAAAAACTTGTTTCGTGTTTCGGCTACTGCATCATCTCAAATTACGTCCACGACGAATTAGGCTGAAATAGTTTCACTTTTTTCGGAGCCGTTCGGAACTGGTTGTTTAGTTTTACTCTTTCATGGCGACTCGACCATCTGCGTCACAGAGCCGACCTGAAATGGCGCACGATGGCTGGCGTTACAAATCGTTCCTTAGCGGTGAACCGCGTGGCAGGAAACAGGTTGGCTTGAACGGTGAGGTCACAGCACTCTTAGGAGGAGTTAGAATTTTTTCTGATTCAGGTTTGTTTGGAAGAATAACTGAACACTGCGTGGGCCGATACCTTTTTGAATATGCCACTTTCGGCTGCTAATTTAAATTGCTTGTTTTCATTGACTGGAGCCGGTTCAGAAGGAGCACGAAGTGTAAGATTTTCGAAAACCACAAGACCACGTCTAGTGGTCTGAAAGATTGCACACAGCTTCTTGGAAATAACTGTTTCTGCTTTGCCCTTGCACTGTTTTTTAACTCGACATGTGCATTCTTCCAGGCTGACGCTACAGAGTTTACTGTCCGCTTTATTGCCTCCAAATTGGGAGATCAAAATAATCTGAAGTTGCCAGACTGCCCTGCGGCATTACATCGGTTCAGGCGCGCTACCTAATTTAAGGGACAACACACTTCTGTTTTTACATAGTTCCACAAATAGTTACTGTCAGTGACATATCAGAAAGAAAGTCATCCCCTTCCCCCACCAAGAAATTATTCAAGGCCAGAGTTTATTCCAGAACATTTTAATTTTTGTTTATTTGTTTTTTGTTTTGTTTTTAAAGGCCCCACGAGCAACTCTTAACGCTATAAGCAGTCACCGCTCCCTAATTTAGAGCCACTGGTTCTAGGGAGGAGATAGTGCCAGTCAACTGCCTGAGAGACACGCACTAGAGATGAGTTCGGGCTCTATTTCAGGAGCCCGGGCCCGGCCCGCTTTCTTTGATTACACACGTTTGCTGAGCCCGGCCCCGGATTCTTGGAAACTTTTGCTTATCAAGACTTGCATGTATGCATTATACACTCGCCAAAGATATGGCCCAAGCACGGATTAGTTTAAAAATCATTAGTTTAAAAAGTTTAGTTCAGTTAATCCACTTCACAATATTAATATGTTTTTAGAAATACTACGCATAAAGCCAAATGTTCTAAAATGTGGATTTGAAAATAAATAAATAATCAACGTGCCCTTCGACCGTATCAGGGGAATCAGTAATTTTGGTAAAAGCTGGAAAGAAAACCGTTTAGAAACAAAAAGTTCCATTCGTTATTTCTTTTTGATTTCGAAATTTACTTTTATTTTGAATAAATTGCATTATAAAACGTACAACACCGTACAGACAGTTAGTTGCAAGTGTTTGAAATTTTGACTCTAGAAAACTAATCTTTGCAATATAATTTACATATATGCTAAGTGGTAAAGGTAGTTTTTAGAGTGATGTGGTAGAATATAAAAAAAGCATGTAGGGAAATTTCCAAAATTAAAAAAAAAAAAAGTACGTTAAAAGCATTCCAGACCAGATTATTCTGCATTTTGCATCATTAATAAAACTTTGCGCTTAATAGTATAATAATCACAATATTATCATATGTGTGTGCAGTTTCCAGATCAAGTTCATTATGAAAAAAGAGAGAGAGAGAATTGCATCTAATGCTTCAGCGCTTCAACTTGATCTTCTTTTCTCTAAAACTCGACCTGCTGCACTAAAAACCAACGTCACCCCAAAAATCGCGGGAGTGAGGAAATTTTAAAAAATAAATAACAATACTTCTAACTGCACAATTTTGGAAATTAATACATCATTTTAAAGATAAGATTCTTGATTTTTAATAAAACACAAAAAAATGGGAATGTGATTTTTTCCCAGTTTTTCGATACCAGACCTCCTTAAACTAATCCTTGCTTGGGCCATAGTTTTGGACAATGCATAATGCAAGTCTTGCTAAGCAAAATTTGTCTTGCATTGGCAGCTAGCTTAGGAAATTGAAAATCCTTCCACCATGGTAACAAATCCGCAATGAGATTGAACACGTGTAATTCAACCGGGCTCGGAATTACACGTATTGAATTAATTACAGCAATGAAATTCAAGACGTATAATTCCGAGCCCGGGCGTACCGTGTTTTTCGGTAGTTAATGAATTCTGAGCCCGTCCAAGCCCGGGCAAGGCCTGAGCTCATCTCTAACACGCACTACGCATGCCTCATCCGAGAATCGAGGCGGGCCCCGCTCAGGAGACCAGCAAGAAGAAGCCAGTGCCTTTAACCACTCGGTGAGTGGCCGATTAGCGGCCCAGAATATTTTTACCCGGGTGCTGAGTACAATCTGGAGGTGGAAAAATACCTTCTTTCATCACGGCTAACTGTTGCTGTCCATATTACGCCGGATTTATCCGTAGACTTTCCGGGAAAGAACTTTGCTGCCTCCAGTGGCATATATTCGAGGCTAGCCAGGCTAGTTGCGAAGCCCAGAGAATGTACAAATAAAAGTTAATTAAATATACACAAATAAAAGTCAATTATCAACGGTATTAAGATATGCCAATGCTTTCGGTGCAAAAAAACACGAGCGGATTCGCTTTTTTCGATTATGAGAATCAGTCTGGCAAGCAATGATCAACGACATCAACGTAACGCAAGTAGGTCTTCGGGAGACTTCGCTGTTCTGATGCGAAGAGCTTCAATACTATCTCCTGCTAGCGTTTCCATGACAACATGAATGAGCCGAAGACTTCGGACTACCTCAGTCCCTCCATGCTTCCAGCGCGTGTTTCGCGAGAGCTGTTTCAGTTTGTGTGAAGTGTCAATGAATTGAAATCAGTGATATTATATCTTAAATTCGTGGCTTTGTTGGATTCAAATAGTTAGATAAATTTTGTGAAAGCTTCTCTGAACATCTACTATCAGAGCTTAAAGAACTCTATGCTTCAAATTTTGATACAGCTCGATTAAAAAATGAACTGAAGGTGTTTAATTTCCTTGACGAATGTAAAACAAATCAGTAAGAGACATTACTTGTTACATAAAGTTGAATAATTGGACATAGTGTTTATTGAGGTGTACAAATTAGCAGATCAATATTAAACTGTTCATTAACAACTGCAACAGCCGAAAGAAGTTTTTCCGTATTAAAAAGAATCAAGATATATCTTAGAGCCACACAAGGACATGCACATTCGAGCAACTTGGCTGGTTTGTTAATAGAGAAAAACATTCTTTTTAAATATGTAAAAGTACTCGGAAGAAACATTTCTGTGAAAACGTAACACTTAAGTTCACACAAAAGGAAAGAAGAATGGAGTTCGTGTACAAATAAGTGTTCAAATCCTAATCCTCATAATCATTTGGTATCATGTTAGCAATAGTACGAACCTAAAGTTTAGAGAAACATTTTTTGTTTCTATTACTTAACAATTAAGAAATAAACTTCGCAATTTTTAAAAAACAGTACTGTGGGGGAAGGGGAGGGGAGGGCGTGTGAGATAGCCCAGGTCTCGGACCCAAGATACGCCACTGGCTGCCTCTCTGGTGTTCGCGTGAAAGAAGCATTCCTTGTGAAAATTTATAAACTTTCAAACATTTAAATTTTGTAACTGTATTTCATATTAAAAATTGATTTAATATTTTCGGAGAGTTTAAATAAATTAAATTTTGTAAAAGAAGATGGCTTACAAATCTATTATCACTTCCTCAATGGCGATTCAGTGAACCACTGTGTAGTACAAAACCGTCATATGTTAATAAGATTCCCAGAAAGTCTATAGACATTGAAAAGATTGTAACATTTTTACACCCATATTGAATTAGCCGTAAAAATATTTTCCAGAAGTTTATCCTATTGAGTAAAGTTTATTTCTTACAGAAAATTAAGAAAACCATTTTGAAAGGCCTGATCACGAGGCAGCACCGGATCCAAGGCCGTGCAGAACGTGCGGCGCACGGAGACCCAGGGCTCTTATGGGGGCCCACTTTCTCACTCTTTCCCCTGTAAAGCATCTTTTTTTTTTACATTGAAATTAAGAAAATTTTAAAATTACAGTTTTATGGCGCAAATTTATTTCTAAATCATGTAGACCTAAGCAGTGGCATAGGCCCGTGAATCTTGCGCCCTCCCCCCCCCCCCCCCTTAATATCTTCTAGGCTCCTATGTGAATTTTTTTTTTTTTTTTTTGAGTCCTGTCGTGAAGAAACTGAAATGTCTGCTTGCTTGAATAGCTCAAGGGCCTCTAAAATTGAACGTTCTTCACATTCAAAACGCAATTTTTTAATGTGAGTAACGAAATGTCCTTGTCCTCAGAAAGATACTTTCGTGTTAATTTCACTCACTGTTGAATGGATAGTTGCTTAGAAAAACTGAAGCACAGATTCCAGCAAATCATGGAAGTCAACAAAAATAATTTTTTGCTTTCGATTGGGACTCAGTCTCAAGTTTTACTGATGCGGAAATCTTAAGCAAATGTTTGGCTTTGGAAAACCACTTGAAGGGACAAGAGCTCAGTGAGGAAACAACATAAGTGAACAAAAACTCAGTGAGGAAACAACATCGATGAACAAGAACTCAGTGAGAAAACTACATAAATGTACAAGAACTCAGTTAGGTAACAACATCAATGAACAAGAACGCAGTGAGGAAACAACATCAATGAACAAGAACTTAATGAGGTAACAACATCAATGAATAAAAACTCAGTGAGGAAACAACATAAAAAAACAAGAACTTATATGTATTGAATAGCCGTAAAAATAGTGAGGAAACAACATCAATGAACAAGAACGCAGTGAGGAAACTACATCAATGAACAAGAACTTAATGAGGTATCAACATCATTGAATACGAACTCAGTAAGGAAACAACATCAAAAAACAAGAACTTATATGTATTGAATAGCCGTAAAAATAGTGAGGAAACAACATCAATGAATAAGAACTCAGTATGAATAACAACTCATTGAGGAAACATCAATGAACAAGAACTCAGTGAGGAAACAACATCTTCGGTGATTTTTCTCAGTGAGGAAACATCATCTTCGGTGATTTTTCTCAGTAAGTAAACAACATCAATGAACAAAAACTCAGTGAGGAAACAACATCAGCAAACAAGAACTCAGTATGAACAAGAAATCAACATCGAAGCACGTTTCCCTTTCAGAAATGAAAAATAAAGCCGTAGTTATATTGGAAATATTGCATGCTGAATGTCTAAATGATATTTATCCAAATTCCTTCATAGTTTTAAGAATTGCATTGACTCTGCCAGTAACAGTTTCTTCATCCGAGAGAAGCTTTTAAATCTGATACGGTTGAAAAACAAGTATCTTTGATCTATGATGAATGAAGAGAGACTTCGGGACTAGCTGTTTTGTCCATCGAATATCATATTGCCAGTTCTTTGGATATTAATGAAATTTCTAGACTTTCAGCAAAAAAAAAAAAAAAAAAACGAAGGCGAGTGCTGTGTCGAATTTTTCTGACTTTACAGTTAACTATAAAAGTTTTTCAAGATTTCTTTTATTGCTACGTTTTTGAGATTTCATTTTCCACCTATTCGTAGTAAGATATAATTTTGGTACTATGTCCATACCTGAAGCCGTGAAGCGCTCTCAGAAATCCCGTATGTTCTTCAAGTCTGCATAAAATAAAGAATAATGAAGAATAAAGTTAAGAATAATTCTTGACTCATAAAATTTAAAGTATTTATTTCTTCTCTTTTTTGTAAATTATTGGGTGTTAACTACTTACATATTACTTTGAGATAAAAAAGAGTTCGTTTTGTGATGATACATTAAATGCCACAATATTCAGGCAACATCAAAGAGTTAGTATTAAAAAGTCCAAGTTTAAAAAGTAAAAGCACAACATGTATTAATTAAAACGTCAACAATTCAGCTGATGTCACTTACAGTGCAGGAAACTAAACAGCCTTTCGCATCACGATGTGAATTTTGTCAAGTTTTCTTTTAGGGTAGCAGTCGTGAGCATTCAACTTTTATCGGGAGTGTTGTTTTTTCTCAGCATTTAATTTTCTGTGCGGATTTGGAGTCATCGACGGATTTAACGAAGCTTGTTGCATTCACTTTACTGTTACATTATATCAGTGGTTCTCAAACTTTCCTTTTCCACGGACCACTAGGTGTAGACTGTCAACCTAACACGGACCACCTACCTCGGCACTTCTTCCATTCAAGTACCAAAACGTAGGAATAATGATTTAACAACTCGCTAAAACGCATTAACATCATAAAAATTTGATATTAAAGCTATTTCATTGTAGAAAAGTTAAAAATAAATTAATAAAAATGTAGGTTTTTTTATTATATTTTAAAACAAAAAAGAACATGACAAATCACTGAACACAATATTAAACAGAAAAGATCAAACAGAATTATCAAGATTTAGAACTAGACATCTCAAACTAATGAAAATACTTAATGGCACAAATGTCTGTACAAAATGTAATGCAATAGAATCAACACCAAACCACATCTTTCAATATATAGGTGTCAATAAGAAAATAATTTAAGATACAAAAATTAATATGTGAATTAAAAAAATATAACCTCATGGAACTGCTTAGAACCAAGGGATAAGAAACAATTATAGCATAATTATTTTTAGAATTAAAATAGTATTAGCACATTTCAAGAAAGTAAATAAACGAACGCATTTTTTATTCTCCATTTCAATGTGAAAAATAGTGTTACTTGCAATCTTTGACTAGTTTAGTTACTCCAGGTGCAATGGAAGATAGTTTCAGTCTTAATTCAGGCTCAACCTTTTCACACTTTTTAGTCTAACCAGGGCAGAAAATCCTATTTCACAATTGTACGTTATGGGAAACGGTAGCAGGTGCGTGATGGCACTGTTGACGAGTTCAGCGTACTGTGATTTCACATGGATCCATAGTTTGTGAGGGATTTCTCACTAAACGGAATTTTTAGTGCTACATCAGACGCAAATTCAATAAGCTGATCACACATACGAGCTTAAAATCTGAAGGACTCAACCATAGATGTAGCACTGAAAGTATTCCTAATCTATTGCTTACTTACATCAGGCTCTGGAAAATGCTTTTCTTTTTTTTTTTTTTTTGCTATCTTGCAGAATTGTTATATAGTTCTGAAATAATTAACTAATTCATCATTGATTAGTTCTCCTGAAGACTGCAAAAAATCAAAAGTACAGAAAATGAATCATACTCCCCACGACCAGACCAAGCTGTTTACTCCAAAGTTCACATTTCTGTAGAAATGCTTTTATTTTATCTTGCACTTTAAAAATGGTTACATCACGCCCCTGAAGTGACAGATTTAAGCTGTTCAGGATGCTGAAAATATCCCTGAGATATACATTTGTCCTTGATGGCCTGAGCCGTATGGCGCTGGAGCAAGGTAAGTACCTTGGCGCCGGCAGTGCTCGGAAGTAGCGCGCTACAAGTAGCGAAACTACTGTAGTCGCTACTTTTCCGCGTAGTTTGTAGTGTAACGCGCTACTTTAACGGAAAAGTAGTGTAGCGAGTAGCGCGATGCAAACCTCTATAGTTTGTAGCGAGTTTCGACACTACTTTTAACGTTACTTCAGTAAACAAACAAGGTGCCCTCCTACATATCACTTGGTCGTCACGTGTGTTTTCGACACAACGCTAATACTTCTCGTTTGAACTGCATAGCACCAGCGCTAAGTATCGCCATCTAGCGAGCATTTCTATAATGATATCGGCTATGAAGCGGATTGAAATGGACAGGTTATGACAAACGAGGGTCTCGGAATAAGAACGTTTGGTGTTTCAAAGCACAGAGTTTTCTAGCATAGGTTGGCAACACCAACACTTGTCTCGTTGTCGTTTTCGTCTTGTGTGAATACGAATGTGTTTGCTTTCCTTGCTTCAAAGACTTATTTAGCTTATGTTTCCAGGTGATTATAAATTTTTCTGTTTTCGTGAAATATGGCAGCTACTGTCCAGCTTGATGGAGAAAGAATTGAACTGCCTTGTTCGGCGTAAAACAATTATTTCCCAGTGCTCGAGAAACAAGTAAAGGGGAATTTTACAGTCACGTGCAAACTTTTTCCGTTAAATAAGAAGCTGTCCGTTTCAAAGTCATCCGCCTCTAATTTTAAATTACTCATAGAGGTAAGTCAAAATTATCAGTACTAATAGTAATGAAATAAATAATTAGTTATGTGTATTTTTCGCTGTTTTTAAAACCACTCATTTAAAAATCCCGGACTTTTTCAATCCCGGCCACAGCCCCGGACGTCATTACAAATCCAGGACTGTCCGGGCCAATCCCGGATGACTGGTAACCCTAATTATATGTCATAACCCAGTTTTTATATGATATGCTATATGCTACATTGTAAAGTCTGGTGCATATACACTATCTACCAACAAGTAATTGGACACCCCTGCAATCGACGATATCTGCGGTCCTGATGCACGTCACGGCCGCCGCCGTTAAATATCGTGTGGGAAACAACAACGCAACCAGTTGCATGCAAGATGCCACGCAGTTCGGAGATCTCTGATTTCGAGAGAGGTGTAATCGTCGGGTATCACAGAAATGGCCGATCCATACGTGACATATGCAGGGAGTTGAAGTACCCAAAATCGACAGTGGCCTACGTGATTGGCAAGTGGAAGATGAGAGGTGACTGTCGGAATGGGCCCCGACCCAGCAGACCCACAAAACTGGGAGTTAGAGACCGACGGGTGCTGGTCAGAGAAATTCGGAAGAACCGCACCAAATCGATGGGCCACATCTGCGAGGAGTTTCAACAGGCATCCGAGAGTGTTCTTTTGATGAATACCATCCGTAAGGAAGCCCATGTACTCTGTTATCATGGACGTGCTGCCGCCCACAAGCCTTTGTTCACCAAGTCCAATAGCGCTGCTCGGCTAATGTGGTGCAAAGAACGTCGACAGTGGACCGTTGATCAGTGGAAACAGGTTCTCTGGAACGACGAGTCAAGGTTCACCCTCTACCGTTCGGATGGCAGGGTCTGGGTTTGGCGTCTGCCTGGAGAACGCCTCCTGCCGGAATGTATTGTGCCAACTGTGAAGTTCGGCGGCGGTGAAATTATGCTATGGGGGTGTTTCTCCTGGTATGGCACGGGACTCTTGGTCGCAATTCCTGGTAGACTTAACTCCGAGACCTACTGCACCATTTTGGATGGCCATGATGCGCTTCCTACGTTGTGGCAGTTTTACGGGGTGGACCCATGTTACTTTCAGGATGACAATGCCACCTGTCATGTTGCGAGGTCCACCATGGCTTGGTATGGTGACAATGGGGTTAATCGAATGGACTGACCTGCGCAGAGCCCGGACCTTAACCCTATCGAGCACCTCTGGGACGAGTTGGAGCTTCGACTTAAGGGGTGCCCCCACCGTCCGAAATCGGTGAAGGAACTGACTTGTCTTCTCCAAGCCGAGTGGAAGAAAATACCGCTAGCCATCGTACAACGCCTGGTTGAGAGTATGCCCCGGAGGGTCGCAGCTGTAATCGCCGCTCGTGCAGGCTCCACCAACTATTGAAGGTGGATGAACTTCGTTTTCCTTTGCTATCACAGGTGTCCAATTACATGTTGGTAGATAGTGTATGTGATATACAATATTTTGTAGTAATATAACATCCTTAACTTTGAGTGTGTATTGAATAATCTCGCAAAATTCGGGTCCTGAAAGTAGTGAAGTAGTGACTACATTTTCAAAGTAGTTTGTAGTCACTACTTTGTTAAAAATGTAGTTAACTGCATTTATCATAAAGTAGTTGTAGTTGTAGTTTGCTACAAATAAAAAGTAGTTTTCCCAACCACTGGGCGCCGGAGTAGGTACACTCCAATCTTATTGCGTTTGACCACTGCACACGCCGCTTATCTTAAAATTGCATTACTTCCGTGTTACAAATACAGATTTTCCATAGAAAATTTCGCGGACCACCTTGGAAATAGCCACGGACCACAGTTTGAGAACCACTGCATTATATGATAGAGGCCAAAATCCAGGTAAAGTTGTAACGTACCAGGAGTGTGACGTACCTGCCAGAAGGACGCACACGACATAAAGGCAGATAGGAATCAGAATAAAAAAAATGTCCGCGTAGCTCAATTGGTAGAGTGACTTATTCCGGAATGAGGGGACTCGGGTTCGAATCCCGGCGTAGACCAGAAATGACGGAGAAATTTACTTCGTTATAATGGCGCCCGAACTATCCGGATGACCCGACCGTTCAAAATCTCGCATTGGTGTGATGTTATTTCCACACCGCGAGATAGGAAAAATAAGAAAATCCCTTCTCCAGCACTTCAAAAAAAAAAAAAAAAAAAAAAAATAATAGAAAAAAATAAAGGGGGAGATGATGTAACGTACCAGGAGATGTGACGTACCTGCCAGAAGGACGCACACGACATAAAGGCAGATAGGAATCAGAATAAAAAAAACGTCCGCATAGCTCAATTGGTAGAGTGACTTATTCCGGAATGAGGGGACTCGGGTTCAAATCCCGGCGTAGACCAGAAATGACGGAGAAATTTACTTCGTTATAAAGTAAAAATGAATACCAGCTTCTCGCATTTGTGAGTAATGTAACGTTGCAATGTATGTAGCCAACACACCGTTCACCATTACGATCCGAAGTAAATTGACAGCAGCTTTTCCCCCCAAATAACGCCCTGTATTCCATCGTGGGGGAATAGTACTAAACCAGAAAGATGACACCGAATTTTCGACTGTAATAAGCACGTCTTTTGAATCCGTTCTGACGCACATAAAATTTATCAAGGCTATTCAAAGTCAATGGAACCTCTATGGAAAACAATAGTATCTGACGGAAGAAAGAAGTTTTTCAATCGGGTTTTTAATCCCTCAGATATTGCTGTAAACGGAATCGTGAGCTTACGCCCTCTGGTTGCAGACTTGTGCGTTAAGAAAAACACGAATTTATATGAGAAACATTTCGCACCGGAAACGCTCTCCAACACAGAAATAATTTTTGAAATCGGACTTTTAGAAACAGAGATATCGACAAACATAAGATGTGACTTTAAGTCCCCTGGTAGTAAAACCATGCATTTTTTTAGGAAGAAAGTATTCTCAAAAGGTTTTTCCGTATGAGCGGTATCGGTCCAAGAAAAAAATAATTTAGTCGAGTTTTCAGGAGCCCAGATTTTGCTACAAATACATCAGAAGCAGAAATTAACACTTATGCCCCCTGGTGGCCAAACCATTCTTTACCAAACATTAGAAATTATGTGACAAATATTTTCCATCAGGTCTTGTATGCGATACAGGAAGAATTTTTCAAATCGGAGTTTTAGGAGCAGAAATAACGCAGAAAACGCAATTTACCTTTGTGGCCCCTAGCGGAAAGTGTATGATTTACTTGAAAATTTTGAATTTGTAGGAAAAACATTTCGCATCGGAAACAGTATGCAACAAAGAAGGAATTTTTCAAATCAGACTCCTAGAAGCAGAGATATTGACAAAAATAAGATATAAATCTACGCCCCCTGGCGTAGAAACCATGCAGTATTTGAAGAAGAAAATGTTCCTAAAAGGCTTGTCGACATGAGTAGTATCGGTGTACAAACGACGTTTTTTTCAATCGATAATTTAGAAGCTCATATTTGGCTGCAAATACATCTGAAGCAGAAATTAAGATTTACGTCTCCTGGTGGCCAAACCATTTTTTTACAAAAATTAGAAATTATGGCCAAACGATTTTCCACCAGGAGCTGTATTGGGTGCAGAAAGAATTTTTCAAATCGGAGATTTAGAAACAGAGATATAGGGAGAAACGCAATTTACCTCTACGCCCCCTAGCGGAAAGTCTATGAATTACTTGAAAATTTTTAAATCATATGAAAAACATGTCACACTGGAAACACTATGCGACAAAGAAGGAATTTTTCAAATCGGACTCTTAGACGTAGATATATTGACAAAAATAAGATATACATCTACGCTCCCTGGCGGAGGAACTGTGGAATATTTTAAGAAGAAAATATTCCGAAAAGGTTTATCGACGTGAGTGGCATCGGTCCACATTTTTTTTTTCAATCGAGATTTTAGAAGCTCAGATTTTATGGCAAATACATTGAAGCAAAAATTAACACTTACGCCCCCTGGTGGCCAAAGTATTCTTTACCAAAAATTTGAAATTATATGCAAAAGATTTTCCATCAGAAGGTGTATCCGCTGAAGAAAAATGTTTTCAAATCGGAGTTTTAGAAGAAGAGTTATCGGAAAAAATGTAATTTACTTTTACGCCCCCTAGCGGAAAATCTATGCGTAATTTGAAAAAGTAACTATATCTAAAATACTCTTCGACATAAATGAAATCGAAAGATAAAAGATTTTTTCAATATGATGTTTAGAAGCAAATATGTGAAATAAAACGTGGTTTTGAATTCGACATCATCTGCATTTACGCCCTCTAGCGGCAAAATTGTACATCGTAAAAAAAAACGAAATAAAGGATCGTCATTCATATATTTCAGGCTTCCCAATGCGGAAAGAATTTTTCAAATCGGACTAATATTTGCAGAGATATCGTGGGTATAGACGGACGGACAAACCGGTAACATAAGCACGATCTTTTTTTACAAAAGACGTGCTAAAAATGAAACTGAAGTAAATAGAAAAAAAAAATTTGGATATGTTGTAATGTTTAATATTTACATTGGAAATCAACTAAAACTATTTGCCGCCCCCGTGGCGCAGTGGCCCAAGCGATGGCTTCTGATCATTCGTCCGAGATGGGTCCGGGTTTGAATCTCGGTGAAGCATGGATTTTGTGTTTGTCTACGGCACTGGCTTTCTCGCTTCCATGAAACCAATGGTCCTAAATTAAGGACGGGCGACTGCTTATAGCCCAATGAGTTGTTCACAGTGGTCGTTAAACCTCCAATAACAAAAATAATAAAACTCTTTCCGCGATCAACGTTATGGGAAACTTTGTATATTGCGATTGGAGAACGACTTGCTCACCTTCTTTTTCCATTCTTTTTTTGATTGAGGGTTTAACGACCACCGTGAGCAACTCAATGGGCTATAAGCAGTCACCCGTCCCTAATTTAGGGTTACTGGTTCCAGGGAAGGGAGAGAGCCAGTGCCATAAGACAAACACAGAATCCATGCCTCATCGGTATTCGAACCCGGACCCATCTCGTACGAACGATCAGAAGCCATCGCTTATAGTACTGCGCCAACGGGGAGGCTCACTTTCACAAGGTGGAGTTTACAAACTTCTGTGGAATGTTTACAGGCTTCCTCATCATCCCCAAAGGGGGACGTTTACATACTGTCTCACGTGCAGGAGTGTTTAAAAACTCATTCGGGTGATCACATTGTGAAGCCTCAGTTGACTGAATCCAAACGGCACTTTACCTGGAGACACTGAACAATGAGGTATGTGGTATGTAGGTGGAAGGGCGGCACTGTCACAAGGCATCACCCAACTGTAAACTATTGCGATCTACTCCTATATCCTTGATGAAGAAACGTTTAGTGATTCCAGATCTCCTGCCTAAATAATTACACGATAAAAAACTTGCTCTTCTCATTTACATTCCTAAAAACTAATCACTTAACTGACGACAAGGACATAATGATTACAATGGAGATTGCTTAACCCACCTTCGTTTTGATGACGACATCATCATTTTTCAAGTACCCTGTAGCGATCCTCACACCTTTCCGCCCTTTTATGACTATACTTACGATCCCGCGAAAGTCCTCACATTTTATTTTTAGTTTGTTTCGATCAAACTCCGACAAGATGCTGTCAGTTCGTCTTTATTTTGTTAACGCCTCGGAGGAAACTGACTCGTTTCGACACGCAGAATCATATGTGTAAACTAAGAGCCGAAACCTTTTCATAAAACATTAAAAAACAAAGACTTGAATGTAATTTGCTCTGGCTTGAAGAATTATCATTCTGGCCGTGAATGGAAGATTTTGCAGATTTCCGTCTCCGTCCGTCTTATGGACCCAGAGTCTGTTGGAAATAAAATTATTTAAAATAAATTTAGTCCAACATGCACGTGCATAGATGGCCCCAGGGGATAGCGGAAGGCAATCCCAAGCCTTGTGACGATACTTAGGCCCCAGGGGATATCGGGGGATAGCAAGGGTCGATGCGGTCAGTTCCCAAGAAGGGAGCGACGTGACATTCACCTTGGGGATTAGATGAACCCCTCAGAAGGTCAAGTGACCTTGGAATCAGCGGGCAAGGTGTGAGCAGTTGAGTTCGAGTAGCAGCAACAGACAGACGTGGATAGTGGATCGTAGAGCGATGTGACGAGGGATAGATGAAGTACTGCCAGCGCTGACAATTGGATAACGATTAGGATTGGAAACCTGAGAGACATATGGAGATACCAGATAAGCTATTTTTCTTTTCCCTGTTATTGCATGTACTTGCTTAAATTTATTCATAACCCTATTTAGAGCACGTGGCGTGTGTAATGGTCATGATCAAACAATGAAAACCCAGTTAGCTAGTTAAAATCTTTAAGTAAAGCATAGGAGAAAATGAACTAAAAGTAAAATAAATCACTCAGCATTGCACTTATATATATATATATATATATATGTATGCAGAAATGATCGGAGACGTTATAGAGCAAAATCGTAATAATAATAAATGTTATGTGTAAGGTATTGTTAACGGCTGCACCCTCACGTGGTAACTGAATGTTCCTAATTCTCACGTATTAAACCATTTTGATTACTTCCACATAAGATTCCTGTTTGTTTTCCTTATAACCACGCAAGACATAAGTTAAGGTATGTGTAAACTAAGATATGTGTTTATGTTTCTAATTTCTTTCACGAGCGGCACCTTTACTCCCCCACCATTCCAGTGACGGGATAAAGGTGAATCACAACGCCGTGCTTTATTATATGCCAGTACATATAAGGGGCACGTTTTTGTCCATATATAATCACTGCAGAACAAAAGTCCCATAGTTATAAAAAGGCACGATAAAGGAAATTTAATCGGTAAATGATCTGTAATTGATGCACCTATAATTTGTTCATAATAATAAATATAACAATACAATTAACACCTTGTATTTAACATTGATGACAGTAACACGTGTTCCAGTGAATAGCATCAACACGTGTTCCAGTGAATAGCATCAACACGTGTTCCAGTGATTAGCATCAACACGTGTTCCATTGTTCCATAAAGTATATAACATTGGTACGAGTTAATATTTGTTTATAACATATGATTATTCCTATGATAATAACGTTCAAAGAATTGTTTATAACAACTCCTTAGCGTGTATTTAGCTCGTCATCTACCGTAGTTCCTGTAATAAGCCTTACGGCTCCATCAGTGCAAAAACACGAGGCTTTCAAAAACGCCTCTCGCTCCCTTTTGACGCTCAAGACCGTCTGCCATCCAAAAAACCACGGTCCTTCCCAACCAATAGAATTTCTACACTCCTCTCGTCCCAGGAACATTTTAATTTTCTCTTTACCACATGTCTTAAGAACTTAATAATTACCTGCCTGGATACTTGTAAATTGCCTTTAAGTCGCTTCTCCCATTCACACACCTTAAAAGCGACAATCCCTTGGCAACAACATCAGTACAATAAATTTCAAAACACATTAGCAGACTTACTGTATATTGTCAGCCGGATCTAATGCGGATATCATGTTATGAAATACCAACAGGATCAAAACATGCTTATTTCGACAGCTCTGCTCAAGGATGGCGCGAACAAAGTAATTCCACGAGTGCACGAGCACATTAATCTATACACAGTAAAGAATAAATACTGTGAATTCACGGAAAATATATAACGTGCAGCAAAGTTGCCAGTGGGTATCCATGTTTTTCAGAAATTCCCGTTTATTTTAACTTCCGTAATTTCACGGATGTTCCGTAGTGAGATATTCCTCCCGGTCCAGTCAGGATTGAACCCGCGGCGATTGGGCTGATGCCTTTAACCACTGAGCCACAGACACTCGGAACCTCGAGTCACGTGCATCGTAAAACAGTACATGAAATGTGGATTCATCACAAAAAATTACAGTACTGAGAAAGTTTACGTCGTTTTCCACTCGATTCAGCATATCCACAGCGAAATCGCATCACAGAGTGTGATCATTTACATGCATCTTTTGCACTGTTTGAATTTTATAAGCATGAAACTTTAATTTCTTGTGCAAGATATCGTGAACTGTCGATTTCGGAATGCACAGTTCTCTGCTTGCTTTACGAACAGATTTCCTGGGGCTTCGTCGGAAACTTTCATTAACTTGGCCAACCGTCTCACCGCTGACGGTAGGCCTACCTGCTCCTCCACGATGTTCAACATTGCCAGTTTCTTTAAACTGTTTCATCCACCGCTAAATTGAATTCGTTGACGGTGGATTACAACCATACTCTAAACGGTACCGTCTTTTAACTTTAATGACAGGCTTTAATTCCGCAAGCCATAACACACACATCGTCTTCTGCTTACGGATGACATGACTACTAATTGCGCATTCCTCATACATTCCTCATCAGGGCACACCAAGTGCCATCTATCGGATTCTGGGAATAACAATTCTGTAAAACAAAAATATAGAAACCGTGTTAGCAATATGGGACATAGAAAAACAGACAGTGCTCATAGATTATTTTTTTTTGTACATAACTTTGTAATGTGTCCAATAATTCTCGGACACACTGCATTATTTCACACAGACACACACACACACACACACACACACACACACACACACACACACACACACACAAACTACTAAATACAAAATTTACTCTTGATAGCTATAATAGCTTTTGTCTTAAGTTGTCCGAAGACTGATACACAGACATCGTATAGTCATCTGTACAATAAGTTAAGTAACTGGTTTCTTACAGTAGCACAATAGATATATTAAATAGCTGGTGCACAAAATAGGGGAGAGGAGAAGAAATATCTTGTGCCACAATAAACAAAATCCATGAGATATACTGTCCACAATATCCGATCTCGCTACAGAACTTCAAAATTCGACAGATGATTGAAATTTAAAAGTTAATCAAACCTCAAGTATTCTCACCAATCACTCATATTACCGGTAATTTCTCGTCACACGAATACGGAAAAAAAAGTGAGAACGGAGTTTTTCGTTAATATACGAAAGGAATTGCGGAAAGGTTCCTGAAAATTCAGAATTTTCTGCTAACACATCTCAAAACAGTAATTTTTCGTCAATATAAGAAAGAAACTGCGGAAAAGTTTCTGAAAATTTTGAATTTTCCCGTGCTACGAAAAATCTGTGAAAATCAGGCTTTTCCCCGTCATTTCACGGAAAAATGTTGTATCAGAAATATGCTTCGTTAATTCACGAAAGAAATGACTGAAAGTGGCGAGTGAATTTCAGAATTTTTTTACAGTGTATTTACTGGGAAAACAAAGGGATAAAGATTAATGGAGATTATCTAACCCACCTTCGTTTTGCTGATGACGTAAACATTTTTGCAACTACCCCATCAGAGCTGCAGAGTATGATCCAGGAATTTGCTGACAAGAGTAAAGAAGTGGGATTAAAAATGAACTTTCAGAAGACAAAAGTGATGTCTTCTGAAAGTTCTTTTACAATAAATGAAGATTTGTCGATTGATGGAGAAAAGCTGGAGATAACAGACACGTACGTTTATCTTGGACAGCAGATATCAAGTGAGGGTCACTTTGATGAAGAAATTAATCGGAGTACAAAACTTGCCTGTAGAGCTTTTGGAAGAAACAGCATAATTTTCAAGAGCAATATGCCATTATGTCTTAAAATAAAAGTGTTTGATCAATGCATCCTTCCAGTGCTTACGTATGGTGCAGAGACATGGACCTTAACTAAAAGAGACATACAAAGGCTGCAGACAACTCAAACAGCATGGAGAGGTGCATGCTTGGTGTAACCAGGAGAGATAAGAAGAGGAAATCGTGGATCCGAAAAATGACAAGAGTGGAAGACATCATGATCAGAGTTAAATCCCTGAAATGGCAATGGGCTGGACATACTGCCAGAAGGGCAGACCATCGATGGACAGCCGAAATTTTAGATTGGATTCCAAGGGACAGGAAAAGACCCAGAAGAAGACCACATGGGAGATGGGTGGATGAAATTCGAAAGTATGCGGGAGTGACATGGAGGAGACTGGCACAAGACAGACCGTTGTGGAGGAAACTTGGGGAGATCTTCGTCCAGCAGTGGATTGATAATGGTTGACAATGATGATGATTTACAATAATCCAGAAGCGTGACTAAGGATTCCCGCTCCCGGGGCACACCATAAAGTCTTGTCCCCCCCCCTCTTCACTTGGAAGTCATTTAGTTAAAAAAATTAGCGCCCGCTGCTTGAAATATTATAATCATGCATGTTGCAAGAGTTTTAAGGATAGGAAAAGTAGTCTTGTGTGTTGATTCGGCACAAATTTGCGTTATTATTACCCACAGGCATATGCAATTACAGTTTTTCAAAACAATTAGTACTAGCCGCTGGGAGTTGCTACTGACATTTTGCTTCATACTGAATTTTATATTTTCTTTTTTATCATATTCTCTTGTAGTTAACTGATAACTACAACATATGTCCGAAAAAGTTCCAGGACTGACGCAATAAAGAATATAAAAAAGTATCATACTCACAATTAATGCTGGTTACCTTCAAAATACCGCCCTTCTGAATCAACACACAGTTTCCAGTGTTTTTGAAGATCCTGAAAAACAGTTCTGGAAGACACTTTTCGGGATGCCCGCAAGCATTGGTACACCCACGGAGGGAGCTTTGGGGTCTTAAGCCCCCTCCAAGGAGATTAAGAGTGACGTACGTCACAAATTAAACAATCAAAAATATTATTTTACATGTTCAAAAAAATTCCACAGTGTCTTTTATTACACTGGCGTGCAAAAATTAATGAACGACACGACACGGTTTTTCGAATGTTACGTCGTGCAGAAGTGCTCCACATCAACTCAAATCATTCCATAAGATCCCCAAGATGTAAAAATATGGGACAAGTGAGCAAAACCGTCCAAACACGGAATCCAAAGGATACAAAGGCACTTTATTGAAAAGGTAGCTTCGAGCACAACTGGACAGAAAACAGAAACGCCCATGGGACAGGCGGCTGCCAAGAAACATCCAGTCCTTAGTAGGGGATATGATCACCCGTGACTGCGTTGCAGGATTTACAATGTCTATCCATGCTGAGAACGAGGTTGTCAAGGAGCTGTTGAGACATCGCCGCCCATTCCTCTTGTAGCGCCAATCGCAGCTGCGAAATCGTTGTTGGCGGCTGGTGACGTGCTGCCAAGCGTCTCCCGAGAAGGTCCCACACGTGTTCGATTGGATTTAGGTCCGGGGACTTTGCGGGCCAGTCCATGTGTTGAATATCTTCACTCTCCGACAGCCACTGTACGACGAGGAGTAGCGCTGTCGTCCATGAAGGGGAACTCAGGACCCACAGCACATCTAAACAGACGCACGTGAGGCAGGAGAACCTCCGTACAATAGCGGACACCAGTGACTGAACCTCCTTGGAAGATGTGGAGGTCAGTACGGCTATCAAGCATTATACCGCCCCAAACAAGAACACCGCCACCTCCAAACCGGTCCCTTTCGATGATGTTGGAGGTGTGATTGCGTGTTCCCTGCTCTCTCCAGATGTGTATACGTCCAGAATCGCTCGTCAGACTAAATCGGCTCTCATCCGTAAAGAGAACTCGACCCCATTGCTGATGTGTCCAGTTCTTGTGTTCCTGGCACCACAGAAACCGACGTTTCCTATGAGCAGGCGTTAATAGCACACACCGTACTGGTCGTCGTGAAAATAGACCACTTTTGTGCAGCCTCCTGGCCACGGTAAAACGCGATAACAGACGTCCAGTTGTCTGTTGCGTGTGCCTTGCGATTTCTCTCGCTGTCGGCCGTCAGTTTCTTCTCGCCTGTAGGACAATATACCGGTCGTTCGCCGCCGTGGTTGCTCGTGGACGGCCACTGCTAAACTCTCAGACCGCTGTTCCTGTCGTTTGAAATGCTGTCCAAGCTCGTGAAACGATGCTGTGAGCGATCCCAAACTCCTCGGCCTTACTAACCACACTTCGACCTTCTTCCAACTTCCCAATGACGCGACCTCGGGTAAAGTCATCCAGATGTCGTCTACTGGATTGCCTGCTGGCCATATCACACGGTGACAGCAACTCGACGTCGTTCAAACCGATGTACACCGTGCAATAGCTTTCACCGAATTGCTGAGCGTACACCACCCGTGTGCTCTATACCCTTCCGACACCCCCTCCTCCTACGTCATGCTGCATATATGAGCATGCCCTACCGTACCGGTCCCTAGTTTATCTCCTGAGTGGTCTTTCGGTCCGTTCTGCCTTCTTGTTCCACTGTTATGCTAATTTCTCCTCTTCGTCCTTAATTTTTGCACACCAGTGTACATGGTGTCTTCTTCACAAAGCCCTATTTATATACACTGCTCGCCACCCAAAATGCAACACCAAGAAGGAAGCATCCGATTGGCCTGAAATTCGCAGCATGCGTCGCCCGCGAGAGGATATGCAAACGATTAGCATTGCAGGGCACATGCAAATCATGTGCGCCCGGCACATCACTGAGAAGCACTATAAGAAGGGTGCACAGAAAGCGGGGTGCAAGCAGTGGAAGTGTGTTGTGCTGCCGGACCTGTGCGTGGGAAGCTTCCTGATGCCTCGTCGCAGAATACGGCAGTCATTCCAGCACGTTTCGGAGTTCGACAGAGGACGAATAGTGACTTATCGCGACAGCGGTTTATCGTACCGAGACATCGGCGCCCGTGTGGGATGATATCCAGCCACAGTGAGTCGAGTATGGATTCGGTGGGTGCAGGAGGGACGGACGGACCGACGTGAGCGATTGCCGCAGCCCCGGCACACCACCGAACGAGAGGACAGGCATGCTGTGCGGCGAGCATTGACGGATCGCATCGCCACATCACGAACGTTAGCGCAAGAATTAGGGTGTGTTGTGCAACAACCTGTGTCAGCACGTACCGTTCGACGTCGTCTGCAGGAGCGGAGACTTGTTGCACGGCACCCATTGCTCCGATTACCATTGACGTTACACCACCGGCGAGTGCGAAGGCAGTGAGACGTTGAACGCCGCACCTGGACTACGGAATGGCACGACATTGTCTTCTCCGACGAATCCAGCTTCTGCCTGCAACACAACGATGGTCGAATCCGCGTGAGGCGGCACCGCTGCGAGAGACTGTATGACGCCTGCATTGTGCACTGCCATACCGGTCCGTTGCCTGGCGTTATGGTTTGGGGCGCAATTGGATATGACACCCGCACCCATCTGGTACGCATCGCTGGTACACTCAACAGCCACTGCTACATCTCCGACGTTTTGGAGTCTTTTGTCCTCTCTTACCTGAAGGACCTGCCAGCGGCCACGTTTCAACAGGACAATGCACGCCCGCACGTGGTACGCATAGTGCAACAATTTTTTACGGCCCACCAGGTGTCACTGCTGACGAGGTCCGCCTGTTTTCCCGATATGTCGCCCATCGAATACGTCTGGTCGCTGATCGGCAACCGAATGGCCCGGCAAGCACCACCCGCGGCTACGCTTGATTAACTGTGGAAACGTGTGGAAGCAGCCTGGACCGACATACCCCAAGCCCACATACAAATCCTCTTTCGTTCGATGCCACGGCGTGTAGCGACCGTTATTGCCAGCCATGGGGGCCACACGAACTATTGATGTCTGCGTGTTCCGCAAGTCGCACGGGCCTGTAAGCTCAATCGTTTCATCTTTGTATATGTTGTTATGTGTCCAGTAAATCTGGCTTTGCTATCTCGTGTCCTTCTTGGTGTTGCATTTAGTGTGGCCAGCAGTGAATATACATATATACACTGAAGTACCAGAAAAACTGGTACAGACGAGCTTATGCAAAATACATATCAATGTCACCTATGCGCGTACTCGGTTGCGTCTTCCAGTGCGTATATAGAGCGATAGACATCCTTGCCAGCTGTCAGAGCTGTTTTCGGCATGAGAATGACAAGTAATAACGATTTAAGTTGGCGCTCTTGAGATGGGCCATAGTATTTCGGAGGTAGAAACGAAGTTCGAATTTTTACGGACGACCATTGCAAGGGTGTACCGTGACTACAAGAATTCCGGCAAAACCTCCAACCGACGATAGAGTGGCCGTAAAAAGACATTGGGTGAACGTGACCATCGTCGTCTGTCAAGAATCGTTTCACGCGATAGGCGTGCAACACTCTCGCAGGTATCATCGGAATTCAATGCTGGTGTATCAACAAGCATCAGCGTCCGGACTGTGCAATGTACCCTGCACGACATGGGCTTTGGGAGCCCACGCCCAACTCGAGTTCCCTTGATGGGTGCGCGACACAAAGCTGTGCACCGTGCTTGGGCACGGAAACACCGCCACTGGACACTGGATGACTGGAAACAAGTAGCCTGGTCTGACGAATCGCGTTTCCAACTGTATCGGGCAGATGAAAGGATTCGTGTGTTGCGCAAACTCCATGAAATCCCGCCTGTCAACAGGGAACTGTACTGGCTGGTGAGGGGTACTTAATGGTATGGGGTGTGTTTAGCTGGACTTCACTGGGACACCTGGTACGTCTACAAACGTCTGTGACCTGGCCAACGCTATGTGCGCATCCTTTCTGACGAGGTACATCCGTTCATGCCCTGCATTGATGCTGATGGGTTGGGCCTATTTCAACAGACAATGCACCTCCACACAAGTGTCGGGACGCCACATTATGGTTAGAGGAGCATTCATCTGAGTTTGGGGTGTTGCCATGCCCACCCAAGTCCCCAGATCTGAACGTGATAGAACACATTTAGGATGCCATGCAACGCGCTATCGAACACAGGACTCAGAGATCCCGGAATACACTCGACTTGTGGAACGTTCTGCAGGATGTAATGAGTGCATTGCCCACAGCATATTTCCAGAAGCTAGTGGAGTCCATGCCCCGTGGTATTTCTGCAGTCCTGCGCTCCCGTGGGGGACCTACCAAGTATTAGACTGGTGTATTCGTTTTTCTGGCACTTCAGTGTATATATATATACACACACATTGTGTACGTATACTATATATATATACATAAAGCCCCCTCCAACAGGAATTTCTGGGTGCGCCACTGCACGCAAGCTGTCTTGTCACGGCTGTTTGGATAGATGATCCTGTTTTTGCAGTGCCCGTTTGTTTTATCCTGGGAGAACAGTTCCCAGGTTTGTGGATCATATTGCAGGCACCATGTTTCATCTCCTGCAATAATTCTGGAGCAAAAATCAGGGTCCTCATCTGCAGTGCTCAGCAGACCGGACCAGATCGATGAACGAACCTCCTCCTTTTGCTCATCATTCAGAATGTGAGGTACCAATCTGGCATTAAGTTTTCGTTTTCCCAAATCCTCGCGTAGAATCTCATGAGAGATAGACTTACTGATGCCCACCGACTCAGCCAAAAGTCTCACTGTAGTTCGGCGATCTTTCTTTAACTGATTCCGCACCTCTTTGATTTTTTCTACTGTCCGCACACTGGAGGTGCACCCAGATCTCGGATCGTCATCAAAGGATTCCCACCCGTCGTAAAACCGTGCACACCACTCAAAAACTCTACTGCGGGATAATGCTGTGTCTCGATACTCTTCTTTTAACATTTGTAACGTACCAGGAGATGTGACGTACCTGCCCGAAGGACGCACACGACATAAAGGCAGATAGGAATCAGAATAAAACGTCCGCGTAGCTCAATTGGTAGAGTGACTTATTCCGGAATGAGGGGATCCGGGTTCGAATCCCGGCGCGGATAGAAATGACGGAGAAATTTACTTCGTTATAATGGCGCCCGAACTATCCGGATGACCCGACCGTTCAAATTCTCGCATTGGTGTGATGTTATTTCCACACCGCGAGATAGGAAAAATAAGGGAATCCTTTCTCCAGCACTTCGAAAAAAAAAATAATAAGGGGGAGATGATGTAACGTACCAGGAGATGTGACGTACCTGCCCGAAGGACGCACACGACATAAAGGCAGATAGGAATCAGAATAAAACGTCAGCGTAGCTCAATTGGTAGAGTGACTTATTCCGGAATGAGGGGATCCGGGTTCGAATCCCAGCGCGGATAGAAATGACGGAGAAATTTACTTCGTTATATATTCTGTAAGTTTCAGTAGCTGATTTTCCAAGTTTACAACAAAAACGGATGTTTACTCTCTGCTCTTCCATGGCAAGAATGAAATGGGACGAGAACGTTTGCTATGACTCTCTTAATGCCCGTCTGCCAGTACCGGTACAAACTGGTTTCCAGTTATTCGCTGATTGCCTAAGGACTGTTGTCTACTGGCATACACGTGTTATATATACACTCAGTGGCGTAGGAACGGGGGTGGGGGGTACAGGGGTACAATGTACCCCCCTAAATTTTGGAGAGGAGTACATTAATATCTACTGTACCCCCCCCCCCCCCAGATATGAGCAAACACAAACCAATCATTCATAAAGAGGGAACTGTAAAATTTATATGCTACTTTTTTTTTTTTTTTTTTTTTTCAAAGAAATATCACGGATCATCTGTTTTTTTTTTATATCTGAAGCTTGTAGTAGGAGGCTTTTCATCCACCAAAAACTGGCCTACCATCTGGGAAACTTCAGCAAATCAGTTCTGCAGGGAAACGACGAGTGCGAGGTTTTTGTTAATAACTTCAAACAGCATATGGTAGGGCTAGGGCTTGATAACATACTTGTGATCAGTGTTTCTTTTCTCTTAAAATTCCATGCATCTTGATCAGGTCGTCCTTTCTGCACTTTTAAAAAAATTAATGCACAAGTGGACATTTCAGCGCCCGCAGCCCCGGCACTAAAATTGTTTTCTGTCTTAAGATCTGTAGCAATACAACAAGTGCATTACGGATTTCACATACCACTCATAGAACTCCAATTCCTCGATATCTCCACCATCATTTAGCTTTGCGCCAGACCAATGTGCTTTTTACAGCAATTGTCAGCTTATGTATCGTTCAAAGTTTTTAATATATACTTCATAATGCTTCAATGGTACTATCTTCGCTGGTAGAGCAGTTTTTATCTTACTGCGGTTTTGCTTTATTAACGTAAACAAAAATGATAAGAAATTTAATTCGTTCTTGTAAAGAGTTATATAACATTTCCTGAGAAATCCCTCTTTTCCAAACCCTGCTGACAGAAATTCATCCTAATGTTGACTTGTCCCTGTTCAATATTTTAATGGAAAAATAAAAGTACAAAAATTAACAAGATAGAACACACACAAAAAAAAAAAAAACTTCTCCATTCATTTTCTGGTAAGAAATTAATAATGTGAACTTTTTGTCAGGAATAAAAATAATAATGGTAATAATTAATAATAATATGATAACAATGTTCATTCGGATGAATTCCTGATCAGTATACGTATTTTATAAAAACTCTAATATACTAAACCCCCCCCCCAAAAAAGAATTCGGAGTGGGTCATCCATAGATGGCTTAATCCTTGAGATGTAAGGTTCATGAGCTTGTACCCCCCTAAATCAAAAGCGTTCCCACGCCACTGTATACACTGGCATACACGTGATATATCCCACTACTGTTCTTTTTCTGTCCGTTGGTATCCAATCTAAAATTTCGATTGTACATCGGTGGTCGGTTTTTCTCGAAACATGTCCAGCCCATTGCCCTTTTTTCAGGGATTTTACTCTCATCGTGATGTCTTCCACTCTTGTCATTTTCCTTATCCACGAGTTCCTCCTCTTATCTTTCCTGGTTACACCAAGCATGCATCTCTCCAAAATTCTTTCAGTTCTCTGCAGTCTTTGTATGTCTTTTTTAGTTAAGGTCCATGTCTCTGCTCCATATGTAAGAACTAGAAGGATGACTTGATTAAACACTTTTCTTTTAAGACATAATGGCATATTGCTCTTAAAAATTTTACTGTTTCTTCCAAATGCTCTCCATCCAAGTTTTATACGCCGATTAATTTCTTCATCAATGTGACCCTCACTTGATATCTCTTGCCCAAGATAAATGTAAGCATCGGTTGTCTCAAGTTTTCCTCCTTCAATCGATAAATTTTCGTTTCTTTTAAAAGCATTGTACATCAGTTTTGTCTTCTGAAAGTTCATTTTTAGTCCCACTTCTTTACTCTTATCAGCGAGTTCCTGGATGATATTCTGTAGCTCTGAAGGGGTAGTTGCAAAAATGACTACGTCATCAGCAAAACGAAGGTGAGTTAAATAATCTCCATTAATTTGTATCCCTCTGTTTACCCAGTTTAATGATTGAAAGACATTTTGCAATGTGGCATTAAAAAGTTTGGAAGATATGGTGCCATCTTGTCTCACTCCCTATCCAATTTTTATTGATGCTGTAAGCTCAAATATCCGAACTTTTGCACTTGCATTTTCATAGTTCCAATGTAAGCATATTCAGTACCGCAGGACTTCAGGGCCATTGTAACTGCTGATGGTTTCGTAGAATCAAAGTCATTTTCATAATCAATAAAGGCCACGAATAATGGGCGTTCATACTCCCTCGTTCTTTCAATTAGTTCTTTCAATACATGGATATGATCTATGGAGCTGTAACCACTCCTGAATCCAGTTTGTTCTCTTAGTTGAGATATGTTCAATGTTACCTTCAGGCGATGTGAAAGAACCTTTGGAAAGATTTTATAAACTACTGAAAGGAGGCTGATGGGACTGTAGTTCTTGAGATCCTGAATCCTTATGTCTTTAGTGATACTTTTTTATATAGCAGAATCATTGTAGCATTGTTCCAATCCTCAGGAATCTTTCCTTCATTAAGACATCTAGTGAAAACTTGGGCGAGTGTAGTTTCTATTTCTCCACTTGCTTCTTGTATATTGTCCACGGTAATTCCATCTCCTCCTGGAGCTCTTCCCCGTTTCATGTTCTTAATTTTATGAGCAACTTCTGCCCGAATGACTGGAGGAACTTTGGTACTGCCTGCTACCTTTCTTAATGACTGAAATAGGTGTATCATCTCTTTCATACAGCTTTGTGCAGAAATCTTTCACTCTTGTTAAAATTTCACCTGTATTTCTTGTTGCAGAGCCATCTTGTTTTCCCTGTGCAGTAATCTGTTTTCTTCCCTTACTGAGATGTCCATTTGCTTTCTTTATGCTTTGGTTATTTTCAATAGCTTTTCTTACCAGTTCACAACTGAATTTCCTTATGTCTTCAGTGATATTTTTCCGAACTGTCTTGTTGAGCTCTCTATATATCCCACTTTGGAAGTTAATTTTTTTCTATTTGTCCTCATCTCTCTTCTCTTTTGCATCAGAATTTTTGTTTTTCCTGATATTTTCTTCATATGCAACTTGCTTTTAGTACCACCTATTTTTTTAGCTGTTTCCATAAGAGCCTTGGTTAGTTTTCTGTTAGCTTCAGAGATGTCTGTCCACTTCTTCCGATATTCGACCTACTAGAAGAATTGGTACCTCAGTCCCAATTTTAAGGTATTATGAGGATTTTTAAGTTTGGTCATATCAATACATTTTGTCTGAGTTATGAGATTGGCCCATTCCAGTTTGGTGTTGAGTTGTATCTTATATCTCACCGTTCTATGGTCACTACCTGTGTTGAACCTGTTTAGCACACTGCAGTCTTCAATAACGAATTTCTTGTTACACAAAATAAAATCAATTTCACTTGTCGTCCCATTGGGATGTCTGCATGTCCATTTCCTCAGTGTCTTTTTCTTGAAAAAGGAGTTTATGATGAAAAACCTTTCTGCCTCTTCAAACTGTACGAGAGTATTTCCACGCTGGTTTCTGCTGCCGTGACCGAATTTACCTACCGAAGTTTTGCTCTGATGCTGTTGCCCAATTTTCGCACAGAAATCACCCATAATGACCTCCAAGTGTTGCTTGCTCTTGCTATTTAGATGTCGAATTTTCTCGTAAAATTCGTCAATTTCTTTCTCAGGTTGACTTGTGGTGGGTGCGTGAGCTTGAATAATCTGAGTCTGGTATTTTTTTCAGAGTTGATTAACGAGTCACGCAGCTCTGTCTGAGGAACTTTCAACTTCTAGAACTTTATCCTATAGTTTCTTGTTTATTATAAATCCAACACCACTAGTTCTGCCAGCATCTGTCCCATGATAGTACATAGAAGAGATGTCCACTTTTCGGTTTAATGATATCTTCTCCTTTTCTTCTTACCTCACTTAACTCGACGATGACCTACTTGATTTTTTGTAGTTCTTCCTCTAATTCAAGGAGCCTTGAATCAGATGATAAGGATCGACAATTGAACGTAGCCAAAGCCATCATCAGATGGCAGCCTAGCCCAGTCCTCCGGTGATACATGCACAGTACGAATTGTTCTTGCCTCATTGAAAAACCCTTCATTAACGTTCGCCGTCTTTTTTCGAATGGATGGTTTCCCAGCTTTGCGACAAAGCCTCCCGGCCGTTTACTGGGAGGCCATAGAAATCCTGAGGTCTCTCCCATTACAGAGAGCACCCCCTCCTGCACTACGGATACTCTAAATGAGCCACTCTTCTACTCATCAGCTCTTCATCCCTCTGACCGGCCATTCCTTGCCTCTCCAGAATGGATTCGTGCAGGCATTATTACTGTATGAGATCTTGTGAACCTCAACCTTACATGGAAATACTTCTCTCGCCTATCTACTCATCTTCGTGATTCCGTCTCCTCCCGGACACTCTACACGTCGATAAAATCGTCGATCATCCGTTTATACCCATATTTGGCTTCTCCTGAAGGAATTCTACAGGTTGCAGCAGCACCGCGACTCTTCCCGTTTTTTGTGCAACTCCGTATGAAATCTTTTACGCTTGAGGCATGCTCACAGAAGACTTTGAGTGAAATTATTCGCACTTGTGCACCCCAGCAACCAATGCCTATCCCTACTGTTCCGTCTGCCTCCTTGACAGCTGTTTGGTCTGCGGCACATCCTCTCCTTGCTGCACCTCATGAGAACAATGTTCATTGGTTGTTTCTTCATCGCCGCCTCCCCGTTCCTTAATTACTACACCGAATGACTGTTCTTGTCTCTCCACAATGTGCCTACTGTGATGTCCCGGCTGACATTGAACATGTCTATTGGTTTTGTCCAGTCTTGCTACCTATGTTAAATCTCGTGTTCCGTATTGCACACCATCTTTGTCCAGGAAATCTGAGTGCTGCCTCATATTTTACCCTACTTCAAGATATTCTTCTTGCTTCTCCTCTTCCATCAGTGTGTGTTTATATTTTCACGCTTCTAAAAATAGTAATCTACTCCCATCAACTGACGCATCAGGAAAACTCCACTGTACCTACTCTCACAGCGGCAAGCGAAAAGCTTGTCCATCACTTTACAGCTCGACTAAAGTTCCGTCTACAGTTAGTGCATGAACACGCTGCCAATACAGATACTCTTCACAACTTTTACAAACTCTGGAGACCATACCTCAGTTGGTTCTAGATTGATGGCCTGAGAGCTTCCTTTACAGTTTGAACTATTATGAATACTCTATCCTTTGTTGACAATTACATCGTTAATTAACCTGTTTAATTTCCCCCTCTATCTTACCCTCAGGAAGTGTATATAGTATTATTTCTTTGCCTACTTGTTCTGGCGCTCATTTGTACATAATCATTTCATGACTAACATTCTCATTCTGTACTCCGAGTGCTCAATAAATGCATATTTAAACCTTAGCACCCTCTGCCTTCATGTCGCACTGGCCGCTGCCTTGGCCAGGTGCATTCCAGCTGCCTGGGACTGAGGGCCAAGTTCTCGGTTTAAAGTCATCTTGGGGGAGGGGAGGGGTTAGCCATAACTCACCATATTGGCCAAGCGAGTTGGTGAGCGTGGGATAGCATTTCCTCTAATCCCGGTGGTATAGTTATACCGCTATGTGGCGGTCGGCAAAGCCCCTTTAGTGAAAACAGGATGCACCACGAGAAGGCTGGCTTGATATTTGTCAAGGAGAGTCTATGATATGTTTGCGCATCACCTGACCTCACATCTATATCTATCTATGGCTTTTCGCAAAAGCTTGGAGCTCGGACCTTCGGTACGACATCAAATTGACTGAATTTAGCTGGTATTAGTGGATCGCAGCAACAGAAATGATCGAACAGCCCCCAAAGAATCTTCAACAATGTGAACAACATCCTTATCTTCAAACGTACGTGTACTCCATAGTCCATCCAACTAAAGAAAAAACACGGGCTACCTTGTCGACGATAGCCGTATTTTTTAATTCGACGGACCGTATAACTTCTCCTTCATTTTGAATGTGAACAACTGGAATCCATTTTTAGGACAGAATTCGAAATTTAAGTGTACAAGAAACTGGTGTAAAAGTTACGATTCTAATTTTAATCAGATTGTAAGCAGTGGTTTTTGCGCCTTCTCTAGTTACGCTTCAGGCCTCAAGCGAGGGGTAAGAACCACAGCCTGAAAGAAAAACACAGGCTTTTTGTCTTTCTCACGATTCGAACCAGATCCAGCACTGCGGGTTGTTTTCTTTCACTTCACTAGTTCTTTTTTGTTTCTTCATCCTTTCTTTTTAATTGTTAATCCCGATGTGTTCGGGAAAGGTCTTCATGATACTATTTTTACTTCTTTCACTTTATAAAAATTTCTTTTTCCCTTATTATTTACTTATAATACATCTTTTGCGTATTTAAAGTTCTTTTTTAGTTCTTTATTTATTTACTTTATTTTAAGGCCTGCTGTGCTCCCGAAGATTCTTGTCGGTGCACTGTAAAAAAATTTCTGAAATTCACGAGCTACTTTCTGTCATTTCTGTAGTGTATTAATGAAGCATATTTCTGATACAATCTTTTCCGTGAAATGACGGAAAGAAACCTGAATTTCACGGAATTTTCGTACCACCGGAAAATTCTGAATTTTCAGAAACCTTTCCACAATTCCTTTCGTATATTAATGGGAAAACTCCGTTCTCACTTTTTCCGTATCCGTATGACGAGAAATTACCGATATAGGAGCGACTGGTGAAGAATACTTGAGGTTTGATTAACTTTTAAATTTCAATCATCTGTCGAATTTCGAAGTTCCGTAGCGAGATCGGATATTGTGGATAGCATATCGCATAAATTTTGTTTATTGTGGCACAGGATATTTCCTCTCCTCTCCCGTATTTTGTGCACCAGTTATTTAATATATGTATATATTGTGTTACTGTAAGAAACCAGGGTACTTAACATGTTGTACAGATGATTATACAATGTCTATGTATCAGTCTTGAGACAACTTAAGACAAAAGCTGTTAGAGCTATCAAGAGTAAATTTTGCATTTAGGTGTGTGTGTGTGTGTGTGTGTGTGTGTGTGTGTGTGTGTGTGAAATAATACCATAAAAAAAGTATATTTCACCTTTTTCAAAGAAAACTGAAAGCCATTGTCAGTTAAAAAAGATAAGTTGCAAAGCATTTTGTTTTATTACGATGAAAAATACTTAATTTCTGAAAAGTCCTCCTACAGAAAAATATTTATTACAAACCTATTCAGAAAAAAAAAAAAAGCTACAGCAGAAAATAAAAGGACTAAATCATTTGTATTAATGACAAAGAAAAAAAAATCATTTTGGCGCAATTTGCTTTACGATGTACGTGACTCGCAGTTCCGAGTGTCTGTAGCTCAGTGGTTAAAGGCGTGAGTTCAATCCTGACTGGAGAGGAAGGGTTATCCGGGGAAAGGGCTGAAAAATGCGGGGTCTTCGGTTTTGCGGAATTTCAGTTTATATTCGGTAAAACCTGAAATGTATTTAAAACGGAATTTCTGACTACGGAAAATCTGTGAAAATACGGGTTAAAATAAACTGGCATATTTTTAAAAACGGAAATTTCTGAAAAACACAGATACCTACCGGCAACTTCGCTGCCCGTTATTTTCAGAAATTTTCCGTGAATTCACACCACTTATTTTTTACAGTGTGAAGCATTTCACATCCTTCACCAAGATTTCAGGTCTAATACTAAAATAAAAATTCCACTCTCCCGTTTTTTTGAGTTTCCTTTCATTCATTTCTTTTTCTTTTTCTCAAAAAATTCTTGGCGAAAGTTTTTTGTACCTACTTTTCGCGGTTATGCTATAAATGCAGTAGTATTTCATGCTATCTTTGGGTTACGTGACATTTTGTTTATTCACTCTTGTTCTGACCGTTTAACCATTCTGGACAGACAAAGTTTGATGAGATAATTGGGTGCGGCTGATGAGTATCCCCAGAGTCGTTTTATCGCATGCGTACCCTGCGTTCTCTGGGCCTTCCGTCAAACACCGTTTCAACTGAGTCGCTCAAGATATCTGTTTCACGTCATTTCCCCTCTCCGACTCACATTGTAGAGACACGTTTTCTATTTCGCTTTTAAGATTTGCCGAATCTAAAACAGGGGGAGAGAAAGGAAATACGGAAAGGAAAAAAAAAAAAAAAAAAAAAAAAACACTTGTATTCTAAAGCAAATTTTAACACAGTGCTCGAAATGGATATTTTGAAGTGCCGGTATGCTCATATTTAGCTAAAAATTATCCGGAAAAAATACCTTCGCCAGAAAATCTCCGAAACTGAAAAAGTAAAAAATCCCTGGAAAAAATACTCCTTTGTTTGAAAACGTAATTGACAATTCCGTGGAATACTATATTGCACCATAAATCAGAAACGATGGCAGTCGATTTCATTTGGTTTGTTTGAGGATTCAGCGGGCACTACTTATGCTACACCAAGGAATGGGGTTAGACTTGTTTAGAACAAAAATTCTCTACCCCAGCCAGGACCAACGGATTAATGAGACTTCTGACTTCGGCTAATCATTAGTAATTCAGCTGGACTTGAACTCGGAACTTTAAGGTCCCGAGCCGAGATGGCAACTCTCTTCCAATACGGATTTCCATGCAGTAGAAAGTCGTGCAGTTAGAATCTCCGCAATCAAACTGAATATTCAGTCTTAGATTAATAGCAATCTCACGGCCTTCAATAAATATATAAATAAATAAAGTCCGAAGTGGAAAAAGTTTAGACTCATTGCTGCAAAACCAAAATTTGTGTTTAAACTATTACCCCCAATTCTTCATTCTATGAAAAAAATCTTCAAATTTAATATATTAAATTAATGATATAACACAAATTACAGACATCTTTAGTGAGATGATCTAGGACTTGGGGAAGATGCGATCATGTGCTATGGGTAACTTCGTTTCCATCCTTTGAAGGATCTCATGTGCACACCACTCCTCTATCCTTTACGTTTCTCACTCAGCTATTTCTCAAGGGCACATAAGGTTTCTACGTTTAAGAATGCGAGCTCGTAAGTCAGGAACTAAAAAAAGAAAAAAAGAATTTCTTTAGTTCCCACTACTAAAGTTAGTGCCGGTATGTACACTGAAGAGCAATTGAATTAGAGACAGCTGGCGTTACACAAATGTGGCGCTGTGGGCGGCCCTGTAAACGGAAACGACATGACGTATGCAGCGATCTGACAATATAAGGAGTGATGCCACGGGAATCAGTTAGAGTCGAACGCAGTATGGGTAAGACGAAGGATCTAAGCGCATTTGATCGTGGGCAAATTGTCGGGGTTCGACGAATGGGTCACTCCATCTCGGAAGTCGTGCAGACACTGGGATTTTCACGAGCCAATGTGTCACGGGTGCACCGTGAGTACATCGAATCCGTTAAAACCATCCCTGCAAGGGCCAACTGCCGTGGACAACGGCGTGTGGATGAGCGGGGTCATCGTCGGTTAGCTCGCATTGTAACAGCGGATAGACGGGTCACAGTGCAAGAAATCACTCGGCAATTTAACGCTGGTGCACAAAAACGTGTAAGCGGCCACACCATCCAGAACCATCTCCTCGCTATTGGGTACAGAAGCCATCGTCCCACGAGGATACCGCTGCTGACCGCACATCACAGCGTGCAAAGATTAGCATGGGCGCGGGAACATCACCACTGGACCCTAGACATGTGGGAAAATGTTGCCTGGACTGATGAGTCGAGATTCACGCTGGTACATGCGGATGGCAGGATACGAGTACGGCACAAACCACATGAAGCGATGGATCCTTCTTGCCAGCAGGGTACTCTATAAGCTGGTGGAGGGTGGCATTTTCGTCTGGGGACTGTTTACGTTATGGTACGTGTGACATCGTCCCTCACAGGTCAACGTTACCGGGATATCCTGGACGACCATTTGCTCTCATTTGTGCGTCTTCAACATCCCACTGGGGACCTCATCCTGCAACAAGACAATACACCGTGCCATCGCTCCCGAATTGTATCCGAGTGGTTGGATGAACACTCCACCGACGTGACCTCGCTTCCTTGGCCAGCTAGGTCACCTGACCTCAATCCCATGGAGCACATCTGGGATGCCATCGAGGGAGTAGTTCGAGGCTCTGACCCCCTCCATCAAGTCTTCGTGAACTGTGGGAGCTTGTTCAGGGGTCGTGGATCCGTATCGTATGGCTTCCCAACGCTTCCGGTGTCTTGTCGAGTCCATGCCGAGACGAATCGCCGCCGTCATCAGGGCGAAAGGTGGTGCTACACGTTACTAGACAGGTATCTCTAATTCAATTGCTCTTCAGTGTAAATTCCGTATAAAAAAAGTGCCGGTATGAAATACTATAGGAAAAAAGAAGTGCCAGTATGAAATATTAGGAAAAAGGAAGTGCCGTATGCCGCATACTGGCGTATACCGACCTATTTCGAGCACTGCTGCCACGGAGAAACCTCAGGTTCGATCCCAGGCAGGTACGAACGCTCGAACCACTAAATATCCGCTGTACGTCGGATGGGTACGTTAAACAGTCGAGCCCCCCGGTAATAAATAAGGGCGTCTTCCTCCACCTTTCTAACTCGCTTCCGTGTCACTTTCCTATCGGGCACTCTAGGCCAAATCTCCTAGCTTCCTATTTCTAAGGGTTGTTTAAGACCTGGGGTTCTTCCCAAAATCCTCTACATATGGTCTGATCGGATGATCTTTTTGTAGGCCAACTGGGGCTCTTATTCCCGTAAAAAAGATGCAACGCCACCAAGCTTATTGTCCCATGGGCGGTTGTGGAAAATGAGTAAACCTGCATATAGGATCAACTGGAGCTCCAGATGATTGAGGGATGGCGTCCCCACGGCCCTAGCTGATAATGTAACTGTTTTTTGACTATAATGGACTCTCTTCGGCCAACCCTGGCTCTTGCGCTATTTACCCCAATAAAACAAACAAAAATGATCAAAAACGGTAAGTTTAAAGCCATTCTTGAACCTATTCTCCTCCCTCAAAATCTTGTGGTTGTAGTCTGGGTCCCTAAATTAAATATACCACCGATGTACCGCATATTTGAAAACTTTCAGATGCTTTTGTTGAGAACAGTTTTTTTCAATTTATTTTTTAAATACATTTCTTTCTTTATTTATTTGGTTTATTTACAGTAAGTACTTATATTGATTATTTTATTGTGGATCTACACAAAATCAGAAAAAAATGCACCAATACCTTGAATTTCACTTGACTTTGATGAAAGCTATGCGTACTCCTATACTTAACCTCCACTGTTCCAAGGTCCGGGATTAATGTCACATAATAATTCTATTTTTTAGTTTTATTTATATGACGGACTTTTTACGTAAACGTAATAATATATATCAATCAGACATGGAAATGCACTGCGAGAATTTTTTTTTTTTTTTTTTTGTAATGGATGAAAAGGAAAAGATATATACCTAGCAATATTTTAGGTTTTAGATGATAAAATGGAATTATATGTGAGTGAGCTCGCGCGGAACGGAAAAGCGAGGGGAGGGCGGTGTGCTCGTGCTATGATGCGCAGTGGGCTCAGAGGTTCTTAAAGCGTCTCTGCGTGTCCTTGTCATCATACCAAGTTGGGGTGAAGAATAAAATCACCTGAGTTTTCCCATCGTTTCCCTTTCATTACTCATCATCATCAGATTTCCCACCGTCTTTCATTTGTTACCTACCTGTCTCACTTACCGTTCCCTCGTTGGGGATTCATGCAAATACGAATTTATGAACCTGAGTCATTTCGTTTCTCCTGCGTGGTTCGCGTGTTTTTCGATTTGGCCACGATTCAGTAACTGCTTAGTCCCTTTACTTCTAACGGTGTGAATTTGCATCTGTCTCTTTTCTGATGGGAAACAACACTTTTCCCGTGACACCTGACAATTTTATAATTGATAGCAATGCCGGAGTTTTGGTGGGAGACTATCTTTGTGTATTTTAAACCTGGTCTCTCAGTGGTGGTACGAACGCTGTCTAAAGCCGAGTGATTTTTTTGGAAGGTATTACTACACATACACGCGCGGACCCGTGCGTTTATATAAAACAGCGTTGGAAGTAGAGGCACAGGAAGGCGTATAGAAAAAAAAATTGGAGGGGGGGGATTAAAGTTTTTGAAGTCCACCAGAACAAAATAAATGTTTATGAAAAATTAGAAGAAAAAATTAAAGCACTGTTTTCTAAAGTAAGTTGACGCATTTTTATTAAATTAAAGCCTTTTTTAATGCTAAAAAGTATTTTACCAACAACAGAAAAAAATAAAACACTGGGGGAGGGGGGGGGTTACAAGGTCCACAGCAAAAACACAAGTGCTGGTAAACTGCTGGCCACCAGCTGGCAGTGATGTGTGACTGCTGGATGAACTCGGCCGCTGGCCCGGTAGCGGTCCGTTGGTGGCAGCGCTACCAGTTGACGAGCCATTCATGGCCCTGCAGCATCGCCGTGAATTGTGGGTCTCCAAGCAAGTGCCACTAGTGGCCCGTTGCTGGCAACCAATGCAACCCCAACAGCAGGTGGAAGCAACGAGACTGTGCATGCGCAGGAGCAACACTTGCTGTGTTTCTCATGGTACCAATTACTTTAAGACGACGCTATCGCCATCGTGTTATTTTAGTGGATGTTAAGAAAAACAAGAAAGATGACACCGAATTTTCGGGTGTAATAAGCACGTCTTTTGAATCCGTTCTGACGCAAATTAAATTTATCAAAGCTATTCAAAGTCAATGGAACCGGTATGGAAAACAATAGTATCTGACGGAAGAAAGAAGTTTTTCAATCGGGTCTTTAATCCCTCATATAATGCTGTAAACGGAATCTTGAGCTTACGAACACTTAGAAACAGAGTTATCGACAAAAATAAGATGTGACTTTATGTCCCTTAGTGGGAAAACCATGCATTATTTTAGGAAGAAAGTATTCACAAAAGGTTTATCTATATGAGCGGTATCGGTCCAAGAAAAAAATTTTTAGTAGGGTTTTCAGGAGCCCAGAAGTAGAGGTAAATGACCGGTCCGAGCTTAATAGCAGCCCATAGACTTAGCATTAGGCTGCTACTTTTTTCAGCAGCCTCTAGTAGCAGCCAGCAGCAGCTGGGCGGACGGAGGGGGCGTGGTCAGTAGCAGCCTCGAATTCCCCGCTGCAATTCCCCCCCCCCCCCCCCCCCCCGACCGAAGTGTGTGCTTATCTCCGAAGATAGTAGTATTTATTGGACTTTGTCGAATTTTGGAGGAAATCAATGAAGGTTTATTCCTTTTTTTTTTTTTAAATTTAATGAAGGTTTATTCATTATTTATTTTCCCCTCTCTCGACCCATCCCCTTAGGTTATTGTTATGTAAAACGTTTTTTCCCTCGTAATTTGTTGATGTATTTTTTTTTCAATTAATTTTCATGAATTCCTCATGTGTCTTCCCTAATGAAAATTATGTAGGGTAAGTATTAATTATTCATTTCTCTTTTTTTTTCTCGAATAATACGGTCGTGTCCTCATCTCAAGAAATGTTATTATGATATCTTATTTTTGTTCATAAATGTTTGATTTTGAGGGATGGCAACGCCCAAGTGGGAAAGGGGTTGGATATAGGGGGATGGCAACTCGATGTGTTGTCCCTAGCGGTGCTTCTTGGAACTTTCGATTGATCTTTGATTTTGAGGGATGGCAACGGCCGATAGGAAAGGTGTTGGATATAGGGGGATGCCAACTCGATGTACTACCCTCTAGCGGTGCTTCTTGGAACTTTCGATGGATCTTTGATTTTGGGGGATGGCAACGACCGAGTGGGGAAAGGGCACTGCGTAGGTGTTAGATATGATGGTGCTTCTTGGAACTTTATTATTTCGATGGATCTTTGATTTTGAGGGATGGCAACGACTGAGTGGGGTCCGTTGGGAGTTTTTGCATTTATTCCTGTGGTTTGCAAGCAGGATTTTTCCCCCTCTTCAATACTATTTTTCCCCCGGAGGAAATGTTTACGTAACGATGCTGGGGAATTTTCTTTCCAAGGGAATAAAAATGCTCTGGTGGTCTTAGCGAGGTTCTATCTCACGATGATTTGGTTTCCAAAAATAGTCAGGGGTCAAATGGTTTTCGTGTACTACGTATTCACTATATGTATTTTTTAATTACTTTTACGTTATTTCTTCATGTGTTTTTATATATTTTTTGTATGTTTTGAGGGAGTTTTTTCGTGTAGATGTAATGAATTTTCTGGGGAACTTTTCTTTTTCCTCCATTCAATTTTATTTCAGACCATGAGACGAGGAAATGCTTCTTTAGAAATGATTTCGTTCTTGTTCGCAGTAATTACTGGACATAGACTTCATGTTAATTCTGAGTCTTTCACCCCTGCAATAATATTTTCTCGTAATTTTTTTCGTATGTTCAAGAACTCTACAGATCTTTCCCAGTTAAAATTCTGCTGAAACAATGGTTTCGGTCTTTATTTCATTATAGCTTCCCAATTTTCGATATTTTTCTTCTTCTATCTTTGAAATTTCATTAAACTTCTCAATAGGACAGGATTCTTTTTTTACTTGGACAAACTTATGAGTCCTTTTATTCAGACTGTTTTTTTTTTCCATTTCATTTCAGCAAACGATTATTTTAGATGCAACAAATCGTCAGATTTTGGTTTCCTTATATAGCATATTTTCCAACTTGCTTAAAAATATTCCTCAAAGCTTGCATGTATGTCAAATATGCATTTTTTTTATTCTTTCGTAGTTAGCTATACTTTTCGTGGACTGCCCCGACAGGAAAGCATTCAATGTCAAGACATACAATCTCAAACCTTTTTCTTTCGATAAAATTTGTATTCTTTGGGCTGAATATTTTTCTGTCTCGTCCGAAAAAACATTCATTCTAGAGGCAAAGCGACTAATTCCGTTCTTCCCATAAACATTATTTTTTTATTTATTTGATATTCAGAGTTGTATACATTTACTATCCAAAAAAGAGATATATTTAATGTAAAGGTATATTCTTCCAAGCTGGGGAAATATATGTATATATTAGTTCATATCCAGTTAAAGGAAATGCATCTTTATATTTCAATATGAAAAAAGAAGCCCTATAAGTGAAAGCTCAACCTAAAGACGGATAGATTGTTCACGCTCTCTCTACTCTATGACATTTCTTTACTGAATGAACCATAGAATTTTTTTTTCATGAACTGCTTTAAAATCTTCGTTCTCACTTTACTATTGTTAGATTCCATGTCCCTCCAGTTCTTTACTGAGAAACAGAAGCATTTATTCAATTTTAATTTATTAAGAGAGTAGAGCTCTTTTAGGCTTTCGAAGTACTTTCAAGTCTTTCATTACGAAAATTTTCATTGTCATGAAAGAAGCCATAATCGAGATGATTTACTATCGTTTCAATGAAAGTGTTTACGCATTCATTGCTATGATGTCAAATTTCATTTTCTTATACTTCGAACAGAAATGAGTTTGAATCATTCGTCGAGAAAACATTTCTTTCATATAAATATATATATATTTATTTTTTTTGCCTCCGAATCAAACGAACTCAAAAAATAAGAGACGCACTTTAATATTTTTTTCCTCTTGTGAGAGGAATACGGGAATATGATACCAAAATTAAAGAATAAAGAATATCGACTTTCCTCTCAACACCTTACATCTACGTTTTTTTTTTTTTTTTTTTTATTTTCAATGAACTGTTTCTATATTTTTACAACTGAATAGAATTATTTATTGAAAAATTCTAAGTAAGACGAAAAATGGTTTTGTTGATTTCCTAAGAGGATGATTTTGGAAATTTTCGTTTTCTGGTAATTGTAAAAATCTCATAGAATAACATGGGAAAACTAGCATGCATAAAAGACTGTTTTGGATCGAGTAAATTGAAAGAATTTTACAAAGTCCATTTCAGAAAAGTACATTCCTTCTTAGTGTCAAAACGAATCACTTCGTTTTTTCTAAGATACACTTTGGAATCTTATAAAAGTGCATAGGATCAAAAACGATTTTGATGATTTTACTAAGATGACAGATTTCGGATTTCTTATGATAGAAAATACAGTGAATTTCCCATTGAATAACATGGGAAACTGCGAAATTTAAGAAGCACGTTTTCATTCAAGTAAAATATTTTAAAAGGTCTTTTTTCGAATCAGTTGAAAACAGACAGGGTGTGTTTCTGAACAGCTCATTATTTCCCAAGATCAAAACGAATCACTTCGTTTTTTTTTTCCTAACGTGCGTTTCTGAAAGAAGTAAAAATAGTTTAGGTAGAAAATTGGAAAGATATTTTTATGAATCCTAGACTGTTTATTTTCATATAGCTAGAGAGGTCTTCAGTGAGAGCACTTATTCTCTTTTCAAACTAAGAGAATGAAGTGTAGTCAGTTTGAAAAAAAATTTCAAACTCCCCTAAATTTAGCCTTTTGTCCTGGTTTCGACTCAATACTGTAAAGCATTGCTCTCAGACCAGTTGAATTCCTGGCCCTTAATGAAATACATTAAGCCTTTCCCTTAAAAATAAACAATCTCTTCTTCAATACCAGATCCCCAATAAATTTCTTTAAGAGTTATTCATTCACACTTTTACTTTTAAAAACTTGAAATTCATTATTATTTAACTCCTTACAAAAAATGAAACTCATTCATACAGAAAAAATATAAATGAATAAAAATAAATAAAGTAGTCCTAAAAAGGACTGTTTTTCTGGGTCCCCTTCATACAGCTGCTCCATGGTCGGTGTAAGGAATTTTTTTTTATCTGCTGATATCTCAGCACATTGACTTCACAGTCTCTAGCAAGTTCTTTACAATTATGCTTTCCAAGAACGCTTTGGACGGTACATGGTCTCCAGTGACTGCAACAAAAGATTCTGCTAGAATCTTGGGGTTAAGCAATGCAACGGCATCATCGAAATACTTTTGCTACTTGGATTCGGGGTGGCATATGCACAGCTGTGGGTCGTGATGTTTGCGAATATGCGATTTGGGGGTTGGTGGCACTCCATACAATAATATAAGTTATTGACATGTTCCTGAAGGCGATCCCTAACCATGTCAGCAGGCATGATGAAAAACTCTTCATCTGAGATGGAAGTAACAGGGGAAGAAGTCCTTGGATGGAGCAAAACAGCCTTTCTAAAGACAGGTCCAAATAGTAGTTTGTTACGGCTTTTTACTCTTAATTTGTTCGTGTATTATTTCATCTCTATTTTTACTAAATTACACGAAGAATTAGTGTAAATGATGTAGAAAACAAATTATGAGTAAAAAAACCGTATTTCATAAGGGAAAACAATATATATATTCTAAGTTGAGGAGTCGGAAAAAGTTATAATGAATAAATGAGGAAACTTCGGCTTGTACTTCAGCCCATGTCTCATTTAGTCATGTTGCTTTTTGGGTATTAACATTTTTGCATTACTTTCTTATCTTTTAGACACGATACTTTGAATTTCAAAGAAAAGGATATGAGTTTCCCCTCGAAACCTGACATTTAGCACCCTCCCTCCAATGTAATGCTGATTCGAAGTACATTTAATGGGGAGTTATTTTTTTTTCCTAACATATTTCTTTTTCTGACATTTCTTTCACTGACCTACGTTACGCTTTAATCTAGCATATTTTTATTTTTCTCTGCTTTGAGATTCATTTCTGAAGTACTTCTCAGGGGATTTTTTTGTATTTCCTTTTTGTCTATTGTACAGACTCTTTTCAATCAGTTTTGATTTGCTTCAGAAAGGAATCTGATTTCCAGCATTCAATATCATAGTTTCCTCTTTCACAGGAAATTTGTAATCTAACTTTTGGTAAACAACTGCGATTGTGTTGCTTTTAACACGTGAACCCCCAATCCAATGTAATGCTGATTCGAATTTAACTTGAGAAAGGAAATGTTTTGTATCTTTTCTAAACAAACATACACTTTCAACGAAGGAATACAGATAAGATTACTTGATTTTCCCTCCATGCGTTTGACTTAGGGAACAAAGGATTTTGAGATGTATGCAGACGTCATTTCCTTCAGGGAGGAAGAGTGCTATCGATTCCATTTACGCTTGGTTTTAAGTTAACAACCACCTGCGTTCCATGTTTAATGATACAGAACATTGATTAGATACGCGTTAGAATATTTTTACCTCCTTAGAAGGTCCCATGAACTATGGTGTTTGAGAAAGATGTTATTTCCTGTACAATGGAAAGTTTATAAAATAGAGCGATCTGTCGATTTAAGTTGACCTCAAAGACCAATCTATTACGTGTATGTTATCACATGATCCCTCCTTATCAATCCTTCTGCGAGTACAATAGCAGCATGAGAGATCTCAGAATCCCACAGCTTCTCGAAGTTTTCTTCTTTTCTTTGAAGTTACGCATACTATTAGAATCAAAGATGTCGACAGGAAATAATTCCCCTACATCTCACCTGGACTTCGACTCGGTAAGAATATTTTTACTTTTTCTTTTTGCTTTATCTAGGATGTATGGTTTTATTTTTATTTTTTTTTATTATATATATATATTTTTTATAATTTTTTTCTCTCCTCCAGGAATCTAGAGATGATTTCTACGTTAATCAGTGGATTAGGTCGCTTCCTCCCCCCTCACAGTGGGAAAACTTCTGGGTTGTGGAAGACTCTACCCAAGAACCAGAGGTTATTGACTTAACTTCTGAAGATTCGGAAATTATTGATCTTACTTGGGATTCAGATTCCGAAGTTGAAGTGATTGATTTAATTTCACAGCCTGAGGTGGTCAACCTCGAGTCAGACAGCTTGCATGGAGGAGCTAGTGAGAATAGCACACATCCTTCAACAGTTTTAGTCCAATTGAATGATAGATGGAGGTTTTCCCCACCCATCTTGACACCTCCATGCAGCTCAAACAGTACTATTTAATTTTGTTTTCTGTATGCATGAGTGTGAATGAGAAAGTGAACCTATGTTCTGTATCATCTATTTTTCTATAATTTTAAAAGTAAAAAAGTGAATGGGTTTCATTTTTGTATGAAGTTATTTCAAGTTTTTTAAAGTAAAAGTGTGAATGTGTTTCATTTTTATAAGGAGTTAAATAATGATGAATTTCAAGTTTTAAAAGTAAAAGTGTGAATGAATAACCCTTAAAGAAATTTATTGGGGATCTGGTATTGAAGAAGAGATTGCTTATTTTTAAGGGAAAGGCTTAATGTATTTCATTAAGGGCCAGGAATTCAACTGGTCTGAGAGCAATGCTTTACAGTATTGAGTCGAAACCAGGACAAAAGGCTAAATTTAGGGGAGTTTGAAATTTTTTTCAAACTGACTACACTTCATTCTTTTAGTTTGAAAAGAGAATAAGTGCTCTCACTGAAGACCCCTCTAGTTATAAAAAAAATAAACAGTCTAGGATTCATAAAAAATTCTTTCCAATTTTCTAGCTAAACTATTTTTACTTCTTTCAGAAACGTACGTTAGGAAAAAACGAAGTGACTCGTTTTGATTTTAGGAAATAATGATCTGTTCAGAAACACACCCTGTCTGTTTTCAACTGATTACCTTTTAAAATATTTTACTTGAACGAAAACGTGCTTCTTAAATTTCGCAGTTTCCCATGTTATTCAATGGGAAATTCACTGTATTTTCTATCATAAGAAATCCGAAATCTGTCATCTTAGTAAAATCATCAAAATCGTTTTTTGACCCCATGCACTTTTATAAGAAATGGGAATAACCGAATCGGTGATCACCGTGATGACGAAGCTGAATTAGAACCTTTGTCTTGTATTACATCAGTATCTCTCGGACAGGAAAGAGACTTTTGTTTTCAAGCGAAACGGGTTTAAACCAGTTTCCTTATCTTTGAGATCTGGAACTTTACTACAGATCCTGGCACCAACTAATTCGTATTAGAGTCATGGTCTGCCTCGACAAAAGAATGCTCCAAACATTAGATTGAATTTGACCTTTAGAAAGAAGATAACCGAGTGTTCTTTGCCCCATGACTCTGCTCTTTCCCTCTCAAGCAGTAAACAAGTGACGAACTCCAACCTCTTCTCAGTTTTGACTTAGAATATGAGCTGTTCCTTCAGTTTGTCTCTAGTCTTCAAACGAGTCACTTCATTTTTGTCTGTTGCTTTGAGTGCTACCGATTCCATTTCCACGATGAAGCGAAGTGCTGAAATTTCTGCTACTCCCGCTAAGAAGGTATGTGAGTCCGTTCGTTTAAAGCCCAAATCGTGTGGAGAAGTTATCCTCCTAAGAATTTCTTTGAAAAATCTTGCACCTCATCATTTTCATTTAGGTGAAAACATGTTTGCAAAAGTATGCGATTTTAACAACACGATCCGAGTTCATATTCGAAGTTATAGGAAAGACGGGGAATCTTTCTACCCTTCTAAGAATGGAATAACAATGTCAGCTTCAACGTTCCGAAAATTCATGGGAAAATCACACTGGATTCAAGGCATGAATTGTGACATCTTGATTAATCGTGAACTTATCGTTTCCTGCTGTCCTTCCCTCTTAGATGCTTCTTGCAATTACACGTTAGAAATGCTTTCCCCCAGAATTCATGGTTTTCGTCGATTGAATCCTGTTTCGATAAAACTGACTTGTCAACAATTTGGAACTCTTATTGATCAATGCGGAAAAATATGGGACAGCATTACTCAACTACTATTTGGACCTGTCTTTAGAAAATCTGTTTTGCTCCATCCAAGGACTTCTTCCCCTGTGGCTTCCATCTCAGATGAAGAGTTTTTCATCATGCTTGCTGACATGGTTAGGGATCGCCTTCAGGAACATGTCAATAACTTATATTATTGTATGGAGTGCCACTAACCCCCAAATCGCATATTCGCAAACATCACGACCCACAGCTGTGCATATGCCACCCCCGAATCCAAGTAGCAAAAGTATTTCGATGATGCCGTTGCATTGCTTAACCCCAAGATTCTAGCAGAATCTTTTGTTGCAGTCACTGGAGACCATGTACCGTCCAAAGCGTTCTTGGAAAGCATAATTGTAAAGAACTTGCTAGAGACTGTGAAGTCAATGTGCTGAGATATCAGCAGATAAAAAAATTCCTTACACCGACCATGGAGCAGCTGTATGAAGGGGACCCAGAAAAACAGTCCTTTTTAGGACTACTTTATTTATTTTTATTCATTTATATTTTTTCTGTATGAATGAGTTTCATTTTTTGTAAGGAGTTAAATAATAATGAATTTCAAGTTTTTAAAAGTAAAAGTGTGAATGAATAACTCTTAAAGAAATTTATTGGGGATCTGGTATTGAAGAAGAGATTGTTTATTTTTAAGGGAAAGGCTTAATGTATTTCATTAAGGGCCAGGAATTCAACTGGTCTGAGAGCAATGCTTTACAGTATTGAGTCAAAACCAGGACAAAAGGCTAAATTTAGGGGAGTTTGAAATTTTTTTCAAACTGACTACACTTCATTCTCTTAGTTTGAAAAGAGAATAAGTGCTCTCACTGAAGACCCCTCTAGCTATATGAAAATAAACAGTCTAGGATTCATAAAAATATCTTTCCAATTTTCTACCTAAACTATTTTTACTTCTTTCAGAAACGCACGTTAGGAAAAAAAACGAAGTGATTCGTTTTGATCTTGGGAAATAATGAGCTGTTCAGAAACACACCCTGTCTGTTTTCAACTGATTCGAAAAAAGACCTTTTAAAATATTTTACTTGAATGAAAACGTGTTTCTTAAATTTCGCAGTTTCCCATGTTATTCAATGGGAAATTCACTGTATTTTCTATCATAAGAAATCCGAAATCTGTCATCTTAGTAAAATCATCAAAATCGTTTTTGATCCTATGCACTTTTATAAGATTCCAAAGTGTATCTTAGAAAAAACGAAGTGATTCGTTTTGACACTAAGAAGGAATGTACTTTTCTGAAATGGACTTTGTAAAATTCTTTCAATTTACTCGATCCAAAACAGTCTTTTATGCATGCTAGTTTTCCCATGTTATTCTATGAGATTTTTACAATTACCAGAAAACGAAAATTTCCAAAATCCTCCTCTTAGGAAATCAACAAAACCATTTTTCGTCTTAGTTAGAATTTTTCAATAAATAATTCTATTCAGTTGTAAAAATATAGAAACAGTTCATTGAAAATAAAAAAAATAAAAAAAAAACGTAGATGTAAGGTGTTGAGAGGAAAATCGATATTCTTTATTCTTTAATTTTGGTATCATATTCCCGTATTCCTCTCATAAGAGGAAAAAAAAAATATTAAAGTGCGTCTCTTATTTTTGAGTTCGTTTGATTCGGAGGCAAAAAAAAATATATATATATGAAAGAAATGTTTTCTCGACGAATGATTCAAACTCATTTCTGTTCGAAGTATAAGAAAATGAAATCTGACATCATAGAAATGAATGCGTAAACACTTTCATTGAAACGATAGTAAAGCATCTCGATTATGGCTTCTTTCATGACAATGAAAATTTTCGTAATGAAAGACTTGAAAGTACTTCGAAAGCCTAAAAGAGCTCTACTCTCTTAATAAATTAAAATTGAATAAATGCTTCTGTTTCTCAGTAAAGAACTGGAGGGACATGGAATCTGACAATAGTAAAGTGAGAACGAAGATTTTAAAGCAGTTCATGAAAAAAAAGGCCATGGTTCATTCAGTAAAGAAATGTCATAGAGTAGAGAGAGCGTGAACAATCTATCCGTCTTTAGGTTGAGCTTTCACTTATAGGGCTTCTTTTTTCATATTGAAATATAAAGATGCATTTCCTTTAACTGGATATGAACTAATATATACATATATTTCCCCAGCTTGGAAGAATATACCTTTACATTAAATATATCTCTTTTTTGGATAGTAAATGTATACAACTCTGAATATCAAATAAATAAAAAAATAATGTTTATGGGAAGAACGGAATTAGTCGCTTTGCCTCTAGAATGAATGTTTTTTCGGACGAGACAGAAAAATATTCAGCCCAAAGAATACAAATTTTATCGAAAGAAAAAGGTTTGAGATTGTATGTCTTGACATTGAATGCTTTCCTGTCGGGGCAGTCCACGAAAAGTATAGCTAACTACGAAAGAATAAAAAAAATGCATATTTGACATACATGCAAGCTGTGAGGAATATTTTTAAGCAAGTTGGAAAATATGCTATATAAGGAAACCAAAATCTGACGATTTGTTGCATCTAAAATAATCGTTTGCTGAAATGAAATGAAAAAAAAAATAGTCCGAATAAAAGGACTCATAAGTTTGTCCAAGTAAAAAAAGAATCCTGACCTATTGAGAAGTTTAATGAAATTTCAAAGATAGAAGAAGAAAAATATCGAAAATTGGGAAGCTATAATGAAATAAAGACCGAAAATAGTGTTTCAGTAGAATTTTAACTGGAAAAGATCTGTATAGTTCTTGAACATACGAAAAAAATTACGAGAAAATATTATTGCAGGGGTGAAAGACTCAGAATTAACATGAAGTCTATATCCAGTAATTACTGCGAACAAGAACGAAATCATTTCTAAAGAAGCATTTCCTCGTCTCATGGTCTGAAATAAAATTGAATGGAGGAAAAAGAAAAGTTCCCCAGAAAATTCATTACATCTACACGAAAAAACTCCCTCAAAACATACAAAAAATATATAAAAACACATGAAGAAATAAAGTAAAAGTAATTAAAAAATATATATAGTGAATACGTAGTACACGAAAACCATTTGACCCCCTGACTATTTTTGGAAACCAAATCATCGTGAGTTAGAACCTCGCTAAGACCACCAGAGCATTTTTATTCCCTTGGAAAGAAAATTTCCCAGCATCGTTACGTAAAAATTTTCTCCGGGGGAAAAATAGTATTGAAGAGGGGGAAAAAATCCTGCTTGCAAACCACAGGAATAAATGCAAAAACTCCCAACGGACCCCACTCAGTCGTTGCCATCCCTCAAAATCAAAGATCCATCGAAATAATAAAGTTCCAAGAAGCACCATCATATCTAACACCTACGCAGTGCCCTTTCCCCACTCAGTCGTTGCCATCCCCCAAAATCAAAGATCCATCGAAAGTTCCAAGAAGCACCGCTTGGGGGTAGTACATCGAGTTGGCATCCCCCTATATCCAACACCTTTCCTATCGGCCGTTGCCATCCCTCAAAATCAAAGAGCAATCGAAAGTTCCAAGAAGCACCGCTAGGGGACAACACATCGAGTTGCCATCCCCCTATATCCAACCCCTTTCCCACTCGGGCGTTGCCATCCCTCAAAATCAAACATTTATGAACAAAAATAAGATATCATAATAACATTTCTTGAGATGAGGACACGACCGTATTATTCGAGAAAAAAAAAGAGAAATGAATAATTAATACTTACCCTACATAATTTTCATTAGGGAAGACACATGAGGAATTCATGAAAATTAATTGAAAAAAAAAATACATCAACGAATTACGAGGGAAAAAACGTTTTACATAACAATAACCTAAGGGGATGGGTCGAGAGAGGGAAAATAAATAATGAATAAACCTTCATTAAATTTAAAAAAAAAAAAAAGGAATAAACCTTCATTGATTTCCTCCAAAATTCGACAAAGTCCAATAAATACTACTATCTTCGGAGGTAAGCTCACACTTCGGTCGGGGGGGGATTGCAGCGGGGAATTGGAGGCTGCTGCTGACCACGCCCCCTCCGTCCGCCCAGCTGCTGCTGGCTGCTACTAGAGGCTGCTGAAAAAAGTAGCAGCCTAATGCTAAGTCTATGGGCTGCTATTTAAGCTCGGACCGGTCATTTACCTCTACTCCCAGATTTTGCTACAAATACATCAGAAGTAGAAAATAACACTTATGCCCCCTGGTGGCCAAACCATTCTTTACCAAACATTAGAAATTACGTTAAAAAATATTTTCCGTCAGGTCTTGTATGCGATACAGGAAGAATTTTTCAAATCGGAGTTTTAGGAGCAGAAAACACAATTTACCATTGTGCGCCCTAGCGGAAAGTCTATGATTTATTTGAAAATTTTGAATTTATAGGAAAAACATTTCGCATCGGAAACACCATCCAACAAAGAAGGAATTTTTTAAATCGGACTTTTAGAAGTACAGATATTGACAAAAATAAGATATACATCTACGCCGCTGGCGTAGAAACCATGCGTTATTTCAAGAAGAAAATGTTCCTAAAATGTTTGTCGACATGAGTAGTATCGGTCCACAAAAGACTTTTTTCAATCGAGATTTTAGAAGCTCATATTTTGCTGCAAATACATCAGAAGCGGAAATTAAAACTTACGCCCCCTGGTGGCCAAACAATTTTTTTACAAAAATTAGAAATTATGTGCAAACGATTTCCCATCAGGAGCTGTATCCGGTGCAGAAAGAATTGTTTAGATCGGAGATTTAGAAGCAGAGATATAGGGGAAAACGCAATTTACCTTTACGCCCCTAGCGGAAAGTCCATGAATTACTTGAAAATTTTGAAATTATATGAAAAACATGTCACACGGAAAACACTATCCAACAAAGAAGGAATTTTTCAAATCGGACTCCTAGAAATCGAGATATTGACAAAAATAAGATATACATCAACGCCCCCTGGCGTAAAAACCGTGCACTATTATAAGAAGAAAATGTTTCTAAAAATTTTGTAGGCATGAGTAGTATCGGTCTACAAACGACGTTATTTTCAATCGAGAATTTAGAAGCTCATATTTTGCTGCAAATACATCAGAAGCGGAAATTACGGTTTACGCCCCCTGGTGGCCAAACCATTTTTTACAAAAATTGGAAATTATGTGCAAACGATTTCCCATCAGGAGCTGTATCCGGTGCAGAAAGAATTTTTCAGATCGGAGATTTAGAAGCAGAGATATAGGGGAAAACGCAATTTACCTTTACGCCCCTAGCGGAAAGTCTATGAATTACTTGAAAATTTTGAAATTATATGAAAAACATGTCACACGGAAAACACCATCCAACAAAGAAGGAATTTTTGAAATCGGACTCCTAGACGTAGAGATATTGACAAAAAAAAAAAAGATATACATCAACGCCCCCTTACGGAGAAACTGTGGAATATTTTAGGAAGAAAATATTCCGAAAAGGTTTATCGATGTGAGTGGCATCAATCAGTCCACGAAAGAATTTTTTCAATCGATATTTCAGAAGCTCAGATTTTATGGCAAATACATCAGAAGCGAAAATTAAGATTTACGCCCCCTGGTGGCCAAAATATTCTTTACGAAAAATTCGAAATTATATGCAAAAGATTGTGTATCAAGAGATGTATCCGCTGAAAAAAATTTCAAATCGGAGTTTTAGAAGAATAGTTATCGGAAAAAATGCAATTTACTTTTACGCCCCTAGCGGAAAATCTATGCGTAAATCGAAAAACAAACTATATCCAAAATACTCTTCGACATAAATGGAATCGAAAGATTAAAGAATTTTTTCAATCGGATGTTTAGAAGCAAATATGTGGAATAAAACGTATTTTTGATTTCGACATCATCTGCATTTACGCCCTCTAGCGGCGAAATTGTACATCATAAAAAAAAAAAAACGAAATAAAGGATCATCATTCGCATATTTCAAGCTTTCGAACGCAAAAATAATTTTTCAAATCGGACTAATAGTTGCAGAGATACCGTGGGTACAAACGGACGGACGGACAAACCGATAACATAAGCACGATCTTTTTTTACAAAAGACGTGCTAAAAATCCATATGTAGAGAGGCGAATTAATTTCCTAGTAAAATTCCACGTCGACGAAGATATCAGATTAAGCCATGATATATTAGATTACAGCCATGAAATACACCCACTCAATTAATACATCCACTCCGTGAAAATCAATTCATGGAATGGAGTGGGTGAATAACAAGAAAAAATTCGAAACCGCTTGAAACAAGCGGTTTCGAATTTTTTCTTGTTATTCACCATTAAAAAAACGTTTGTTGGAAAAAAAGAAAAGGGGGGGGGGGGGTTTATACGCGTGCAAAATGTATTAATTTTTTGAAGGAAAAAAAAAAGCAACGCTATCTGGATATAATGTACTCATCCATGGGTTGAATACACAAGACTGGGAGGAATTCGCTTCTAAAAATAACGAGAAGTAAAATAAAATATCTTTCCTCTATAAAACAAATGTAGCTTCGGACAACGGAAAGGAAAGATACAACGTTAAAAATGTAACAGAATGTGACATAAACCCGGGTAAGTATATATTAATTCAACAATCTCCTTTCAAGACGACAAGGACAGTACAAAACTTTGGAAAGCGACTCTAAGTATGTAGACTCGTTGAAAATGAGTGAAGTTCCCTTAAGGTAAAAAAAAAAAAAAACTATCGTTACGTTGAAAAAATAAATTTATGAATTATATGAAACTGACTTTTATGAAAAATACCTCGCAAAATTGCAAAATGAAAAAAGGAACAATTCGATTACAGATTCCACACGAAACAGACAGCTTCAAGCACACGCGCGTGGCAAATTAGGTCGGTCGGTAGAGAGCTCAGCTCCCACGCCGACGGCCCTGGTTCGTATCTACCCAGATCCAAACGGGCATTTTTCTGGTCTGTTGAGGGCCGCGGGTGGCCTAGTGGGCAACGTTCGTGAATACCTCAGGTTCGATCCCAGGCAGGTACGAACGCTCGATCTACTAAATATCCGCCGTGCGTCGGATGGGTACGTTAAGCTGTCGGAACCGGGTACTGGCCCCTCGGTAATAAATAAGGACGTCTTCCTCCCGCTTTCTACTTCGCTTCCGTGTCACTTTCCTATCGGGCACTCTAGCCCAAATCTCCTAGCTTCCTATTTCTAAGGGTTGTTTAAGACTTGGGGTTCAGACACTCCCTTCCTAAAATCCTGTACATTTGATCATTTCCCCAGCGCAGTGCTATAATTCACAAGTTTCGTCAGGGTAGAAAAAAAAAAAGTTGTAGCTTTGAGGAACTGCGGTTATCCTTGATTTTTTTTATGGCTACTACTGGGAAATTGGCGGACAAGATTCGGCAAGCCACCAGTTACGTCACGTGGTTGCCGGCTGCCACTACCGGCAAACTAGCGGACCACATTAGTCTAGCCATCATTTCTGGCACGTGCTTGCAGGACCGCTGAGGGCCACTTGTGGCAGCTACTGCCTGTGATGGACAACTGATGGCCCTGTTGTGGCATATGACAACTGATGGGGTGCGAACTGTTGGTCACCCGGACATTTTATTGACGGTTCGGCAGCGGCAACATAGTACTGGGCCATTGCTGGCAGTGCTGGTTGCCAGCACCGACCCACTGCTGGGCCACCTCTAAATACGCCCCTGAGTAGGGATAAGGAGGCAGTCAAGGAATAAAAATGATATAACTACAGATTCTCGGCCATTAAGGTAGTTCCACCTAAAATATCTGCCTTTTATTTCCAATGGTAAAACTTCTTTGCAAACTTTCTTCGCAATTAATGTATTCCCAAGGATGAAAATTTGCGCATTGATAAGACAAACTTTAAGTTATAGAATGGGATGCTTAATACTTGCTAAAACATAACCATAATTAAGCAATCCGACATTACTTTGTCTACTGACGTCATCAATGTACAGGTCGCGCCATCTATCAACAGTTCTGAAAATTACTAAAAAAATGGTTCATTTTTGATATAATTATGGTTATGTTCTAGCAAATATCAAGTATCCCATGCTGTAACTTAAAGTCAGTTTTATCGATGTGCAAATTTTCATCCTTGAGAATATGTTAATTGCGAAGAAAATATGTAAAGAAGTTTTACTATTGGAAACATAAGGCAGAGATTTTAGGTGAAACCACCTTAAGCAAAATTATAAAAAAGCCCTCCCCTCCCGCCGCTTCTGCTCCGTTTGCAAAACTAATAAATAAAATGGAAATAAAAATACATATAAACAGTAAAACCTCCTTAACCGACACTTCAAACAGCGGACACCTCCATTTAGCGGATAGTTTTGTGATCCTCAGTCCCGAAGTATGTACAGTTCTGTATATTTACCTTCGAACAGCAGACAGTGATCTTGGTCACAAGATGCGAAAAATCGTGACCAAGATCTAAGGGAAAACTCGGCGATCTTTCGCCGCGAATTTTTTTACTTTCTGTGAACGGCAGCAGGGTGACCTTTTTGTCCTCCAGATTCCCATTACAATGCAACTGGGCTGTGGTTTCAATAGGACCCACCTTTTCTTAATTTTAGACAAAACAGCTCCCTATTGATTCTCACGTTAACTGAAGCGTTTCTGAAAGTGAATCAGTTCACTACCTCGTTTCGTTCGGAAATGTCACTGTTCTTTCAGTTTCACTGTGATTTTGTGCTTGCGTAGCTTCGAGCGAATGTACGAAACTTTTGCCCGGACACCGTGTTTTTTTTGTTTTTTTTTCATTTAAGGTTTAACGACAACCGTGAGCAGCTCAATGGGCTATAAGCAGTCACCCGTCCCTAATTTAGGGCCACTGGTTCCAGGAAAGGGAGAGAGCTAGTGCCATAAGACAAACACAAACATCCATGCCTCACCGGGATTCGAACCCAGACCCTCCACGGAAGAAAGGTCGTAAGCCAGGGCTTAGACCACTGCGCCATCGGGGCGGCTGGGTTGTTTTCGAAACTGGCGACAACGCAAAAAGCGATCGACGTTGGGGAAAAAAAAAAAAAATGTCGAAGTTTTAAATTTGGCTGAAAAGGAAAATTTGAGTGTGCGGGTTCTTACCGAACGCTTTAAAGCAAGCAAAACGCACAAATTAGTGAACTTTTGAGAAAGAAAGAGAAAATCAGCAAACTGTGGATCACCAAAGACAACGAACATCAAGGATGTTACAGTTCGCAAAACTGAGACCGATTTTTTCTGGTTTCCAATTTGTTTAATTCAGTTCGGTCAAGGAACATTCCTGTTAGGGGCCCCCTGAGAAGGCGTTAGAAGTCAATAAAGAACTAGAAATGGAAGTTTAAAGCTTCAAACGGATGGCACAAAAACTTTAGATCCCGTCACAATATTTGTTTTAAATCGGTTTCGGTGAAGCAAAATCAGTGGATGCGAAAAAAGTGACTGCACCGTAAAAAATAGGTGGTGTGATTTTTTTTTTATTGGGGTTTAACGATCACCGTGAGCAACTCAACGTGCTATAAGCAGTCGTTTGTCCCTAATTTAGGGCCACTTGGTTTCAGGGAAGGGAGAGAGCCAGTGCCGTAAGACAAACACAACATCCATGCCTCACGGGATTCGAACCCGGACCCGTCATCATAAGCCAGCGCTCAGACCACTGCACCACCAGGGTGGCGGTGTGAAGTCACGGGAAATTCCTGAAAATTACGTGCAGCAAAGTTTCTGGTAGACGTCCGTCTTTTGACGAAATTTCCGTTTTTAACTTCCCATTTCTTTTAACCTCCGTATTTTGACAGATTTGTTGTAGTCAGTAATTCCGTAAAATCGAAAACCGCTGAAATTTTCTGCGCTTGCACCAGAGATTCCTTTCCGCGGCTGGATTCGATCCGAAGTTGTTTGGGTTGTCTCAGTAGAAGACGCACGTCTTACCGCTGAACCAGAGAATCCCAGGAAGCTCAGTAACGTTCAAGGTAAAACTCTAATTGCGTGATGATGAAATGTTTTTGTCATTAATGCTGGTGAATTTTGTAATTTTATTTTCTGTTGGAGCTTATTATTTTTTTTGAATAGGTTTGTAATAATTTTATTTTTTCTGTAGGATGACTTATTACAAATTAAGTATATTTTTTTCATCGTGATTTTTCGAAACAACAGAATTCTTTGGAACTTGAGATCTTTTTAAACTGATAATGTCTTTCAATTATTTTTAAGAAAAGGTGAAATGTACAGACTGCTTTACAGAATTATTTCGCAAAACTCTTAAATATAAACTTTTTTCTTGATAGCTATTATACCTTTTGTCTTAAGGGGACCAAAAATTGATGCATAAACATCATACAGTCACCTGAACAATAATTTAAGTACATGGTGTCTTATCTTATGTTAGTAACATAATATGCAATAGCTGGTGGGAAAAAGGGGGAAGAGGGAAAGTAATGTCCGGTGCCACAATAACCAAAATTTCGTGTGATATGCTATCCACAATATCCGATCTCGCTAAAGAACTTCAGAATCAGATCCTCCGACAGACGATTGAAATTTAACAATTAATCAAACTTCAAGTATTCCCGTAAATCGCTCTTATTACCGGAAATTTTCCGTCACGTGGATACGGAAAAAATTAAAACAATTTTTCTGTTAATATACGAAAAAAAATTGCTAAAAGGTTTCTGAAAATTCAGAATTTTCCGTTAACGCATCTTGAAGACGGCAATTTACCGTCAATACAAGAAAAGAATTACGTAAAGGTTCCTGAAAATTCAGAATTTTCTGTTAACACATCTTAAAGGCGGCAATTTACCGTCAATATAATAAAGGAATTGCTAAAAGGTTTCTGAAAATTCAGAATTTTCCGTTAACGCATCTTGAAGACGGCAATTTACCGTCAATACAAGAAAGGAATTACGTAAAGGTTCCTGAAAATTCGGAATTTTCTGTTAACACATCTTCAATGCGGCAAGTTACCGTCAATATAAGAAAGGAATTGCTAAAATGTTTCTGAAAATACAGAACTTTACGTTAAATCATCTTGAAGACGGCAATTTACCGTCAATACAAGAAAGGAATTACGTAAAGGTTCCTGAAAATTCAGAATATTTTGGCGTACTTAAAATCCGTGAAATTCAGGTTTGTTTCTGTCGTTTCACGGAAAATGTTGTATCAGAAATATGCTCCGTTAATTCACGAAAAAGATCACGGAAAGTAGCTCATGAATCTCAGAATTTTTTTTTACCGTGTGTTGGGAATGATTAAAAAAAAAATGTGAATTTTGTGAAGGCCGGAACATTCTCAGTGCGGACGAAACGAGACTGTTCTTCAGAATTGCCTGAAGAAAGATGAATGCAGCTATGGGAAAATGACAAAGAAAAGACTTACCCTACAGTTGTTATGCTACAATAACAACAGTGTAAGCCTTTTCTTAAGGAAATAACAGTACGTAATTTTAGAAAAAGATTACCGGGTTTTAACCATTCTTAACTGTAAAAAAATAAACATTTCACTAATTTTTAAAGGTTTTCTCATGTTTAAATCCTGGGTGTAGAAAGCCCAAATATTTTATTAGAAAAATTTTCCAGGCTTAAAAGAATCCCCCCCCTGCGCCAAAAGAAATATTTATATTTCAGCACCTTCCTCCCCAATTCCTGGATAAACGCCTGGGCACGCAAATTACGTTGAAAATGCCTACATTTTAAATTTTTTTTATTGCATTTTGGAAGATACTGCAATTAAATGCTTAGGTAAAATATAGCGTACTGATAATAACATGAAAATCCAGACAACGATGACCCATCAGCCGAATTATGCATTTTTAGCTAAATCTGGGCAGCTCAAGGGAACTACGCTTCACAAGATCATTGCAGTTCGCTACACACAAAGCCGATTTAAGCAACGGGCCCAATGGGCCTGAGCCCAGGTCTACAGATTTAGAGGCGCCCCAAGCTCGAAGAGCTTTTTCATTAATATTTTAGCACCACCACCAAAAAAAAAAAAAATTTAAATAATTTTGCAAAATTTATTAATTTTTAAAACCTATATTATTGTAGTCGTCACTCCATATGCGTGGACGGAGAGCATTAACTGATCAGGAGTAAACAAGTTTTTTAAGGTTATGGATTCTTTAATCAGTAATTTAGCAAACAGGAGGAAATCATACGAAGTTGTTCTGGAAAGGTTTGAACTTTGCAGGGATTTGAAAGAGACCCAGTCCTCATGACATAGCGGCTAGATCAAATAAACTTGTTCATATGTACCAAGGAGACATAGAAAACTTTCTCAGCAACGATTTTCTACATTTCCAGTCATATATGAATGACTAGGACTTGAACACACCGCGGGATATGTAAACTTTTGTCACTGATAACAATCTTCAGTGTACATTTCCAAACTTTGGAATAGCTTTGAGAATATTTTTAACCTTACCAGTCACGAATTGTTTTGCCAAAAGATCATTTCCATCAGTCTCAAGAGCAAAAAAATGAAAAAATGATTTTATTGGAAGAAAAAAAAGTTTAACTCACTCGTGATAACGTATGTAGAAAAGAACATAATCCCGGGTATAGATTACTCTTCAGTAATTGACAATTTTGTCCATGCAAAGGCCCGTAAAAAACCGATGATCATGCCATATTTACGGTGCAGTAAAAAGTTTAACATACTCGTGATAACGTATGTATAGAAAAGGACATAATCCCGGGTATAGACTACTCTTCAGTAATTGACAATTTTGTCCATGCAAAGGCCCGTAAAAAAACGATGATCATGCCATATTTACGGTGCAGGCAGACATAGAGTGGAAAAGTGGGAAATTACGTAAGTGTTAAACAAATTTTCATTTGCATCGTAAGAGTTTGTAACGTATACTCTATATTCACTTTCCTTTTGATTTTACTATCTCTGGTTATTTTATTGACTACTCTTCAGTAATTGACAATTTTGTCCATGCAAAGGCCCGTAAAAAATCGATGATCATGCCACATTTTCGGTGCAGTAAAAAATAGTTTAACATACTCGTGATAACGTATGTATAGAAAAGGACATAATCCCGGGTATAGACTACTCTTCAGTAATTGACAATTTTGTCCATGCAAAGGCCCGTAAAAAAACGATGATCATGCCATATTTACGGTGCAGTAAAAAAAAGTTTAACATACTCGTGATAACGTATGTATAGAAAAGGACATAATCCCGGGTATAGACTACTCTTCAGTAATTGACAATTTTGTCCATGCAAAGACCCGTAAAAAATCGATGATCATGCCACATTTTCGGTGCAGGCAGACATTGAGTGGAAAAGTGGAAAATTACGTAAGTGGGAAAGCTTCATTATTATCATTAGCTAGCTGGTAGAAAGAGCTTATTCATTATAATTAGCTTAGCGGAAAGCAAAATAAAGCTAATTCATTATAAGTTCATTAAGATTGTTTTCAATATTTGCTTCTTTTCCCACATTGTTGTGTCTTTTCTGGTTGGTGCATTATATTGCTTTATAATAATAAATGTTATCATCATAGTGTATTTATTTTTCACAAAATCCTGAAGGTCAGTAATTTGAAACGTACACTGGTACACTATGAAATAGACCTGCTATATTTTCCATTAATAATAAATACCATTGCAAAATTACTCAACATAAGACATGCTCCAGACAAACAGACACATACACACACGTCATGAGCTCGCAGCGTTTAGCAAAGGAACAAATTTAATGAGGTGGGGTGCCATCTTGTCTTGTGCGCATGTTGTCAAAAACACTTAATTCGTCTCTGGCTACACATACAATAAATGGCGCGTACATTCTATATTTTCACTTTTGTGAGGCAAGTTTCCGAGTCATTTTGCTAAACAGTCACAGTAATGTTTCTACAACAGTCCTGACTAATTTGGGAATAGCCATGATAATTATCGTTATCTGTTTCAGAAAAAGAACAGAAAGTAGTTTTTGTAAGTGATATTAAGGTTCATCTAAAAGTAATGCTCATTTCAAAGTGAAACCGAAAAACGCAATTGAACTGTAAGAAAATAAAAACAAAAATAAAATAAAAAGTAGATAATAGGAGAAGGAGGATTTGTATTTTGAGTCTTGATTTTGAGCAGAGCTCAGCCTGGGTAACTGATTTATACTTGAAAAAAACTAGTAGTTTCTACGTTTTGAGCTTTTTTGGTTTCTTGAAGTTGTCGTTAAGTTTCCTAACATTCGTTTGTAGTTTGATGTAATTCTAGTCGGCTCTTTGAATGCCTATGCGCTACCGAAAAAGAAATAGAGCCTAAATTTCCGTTACGCATGCTCAGGATGTTGCGTGAGTGCCTTAGAAGAAGAGTCTCCTGTTACTCTCAGATAGCAAGTAGTTTTCGATGCACCGATTTACGGAACTGAAATCTTGTCATTTCATTTCCGCGCCTGCTCAATTTGCTGAAGAGCACAGACACGTTTGCGATGAATGAAAAGTCTTACACGCTGCTTGTTGTCATGAATTCGCTAGTAAGTGATTGCTGTATACAATCTGTAGTTTCATTCGTTGTTCATATATATTGTTTTGTACATGCCTCTTTAACTAGTTTCTCTCTTCTCAGTGTTTCTGTTACCACATCAAATTGGGTCATGGATGCTCTTGAGATGTGTAAATCAATAAATAAGTGAATATATTATCTTTCAACCAAATTTAGTAATCTCCTGCATGTTCTTATGAGTTATGGTTTCGATTTTGAAAAATGTTTTTTACATCTTTTTTGACTTCCTAACGTATGTTTGGAACAATCAGGTTTTAACAAAGTCTGACTCAAATGGAAAATTATTAAACATGTTATTACCAAACAGTATGATAATTGTGTAATTGCTGACGCGGAGGAGGAAGGGGGAGGGGGGTTGGAATTTGCATATGCACTCGTCATTTCAGAAGTTTATCTCATTTGAATGATGTTCTGCAGCTAGGCATTTTGTAAAGTCGTACGTCTTGTCGGGGACACCTTCAACGGCATGCGCCTTTCCTACTGGCGTTAGAACCCGAGACGTCACACAGGCATTTTCATTGGTTCCACAACTGTTTTAGTGATTGATTTTTGATGCAAGGTGAAGTAACTGACAAATAAATGACCATTTTAACTTTTATGACAGCATATATGACAATTGCCTTTTTTAAATTTCTAGTATGGTTTTAAAAGTCACTTAAAAATTGGCCTCCATAATGTCCAACATAAGTTTGATATTCTTGTTTTTATTATTGTTACTTTTTTATTTAAGTATCTGGTTTAAGCACGAATTGTTCAATATATAGAAGTAGGGAACCACAAAATGATGAAATTTAATTTGTTATTTTACGAATACGATAAAGTTTTAGGTGGTTTTAATATTCATTTGAAATCTGCCAATCTCGACGTCTGTAGGAACGGGGGAGAAGAAGAAGAAGAAAGGCGGTAACCTTTTTGAAAGAGGGGATTGGGAACTCAAAAATAAATTATAAAAAATCTTTTCAAGAGCTTTGCGTCCTGAAACATAAAAAAAAATAAGTAAATATTAATAGTAAATATAAAAAAACTGTGCCGAAAATGTTTTTATTTTGTAAACTGTAGGACCCTGTAAAGGCGCGGTGCCCAGAGCGTTACAGGTTCTGGTGACGCCCCGGGCCGCGCGTTGGATCAGGCAGAAGAAAAAGATTTTTTTCGGAAGTCAGAGAACTTGGTGAAGAAAGGATAAATGATGAAGATAAGGATGAATGTTGTATGATAAAGAAGTAAAAAAGAGGCAACTTAAGAAAAAAAAATCTGTAAATCAAATAGTAAGTGAAGAAAATTAAGAAAAATCTGTCCGTCGAGCCGGAATCGAACCAGCGACCTAAGGATATCTGCACTTCATCTACAGTCCTCCGCTCTGCCAACTGAGCTATCGACGGTGCGGGAAAAGAGAGCGAAATAATTATAATTAAAACATTAGTTAAAGTTCATTGCATTTTAAAATTTTCTCATTGATGATTTTATGATTTTTTTTTTCATATTCAGTTGTGTTTGTGACCTAAAGTTACCACTTTATTGGACTAAGCAAATGATTGTCCATTTTATAAATATCAAGATATCAAGTATACAATGTGAGTAATCTTGAAAAGTATCTTGGCGTTCCGAAGACCGGTTCAGGCCGGGGCGTATTGATAGCCCCCGCAACCACGCTTTGCGGGGGGAGGGGGTTCTATCGGCTAAGAGAGCCTCCTGTCTCCAGTCTCAACAAAAAGTTTTCACAATATCTTTTGTCGAAACTTTATATGAAGCTGGTTTTAAAAAAATAGGAATTTTTGACTGCAGCTTTGAATCAATTATTAAAAAGAAAAACGGTTTTTTGTTGTTGTTGTTTTTTTCTCTCGCGGTTTTAGTTTATAAAAACTGTATGGCGCAGAAAAGTATCAGCTCTTTCAGACAACTTGAGGCTCCTTTTCACAGTCAAAAGAACAGTTGCTATACATGCTTATAAACAAGAGAATGTCAAAGAAATATCATTTTGAAATTTATATGCCAATGAGGATACGGCGTATTACGGTTGTTTGCACATAACTATGCATCCATAGGAAAATAATGAACTAAAAGTTATTCTTCGCGAGTACGAAGAAACAGATATGTCATTTATTTTATAACAGTGTCAAGAGAATTTTTTTAACTATGTAAGTAGAGGAAAAGGGCGGGTTTTGGCACAGGGGCAGCCCTCCCATAGACTTAACATTAGCTGTCCACGAGGCTGTCCACGAGGCTGTCCACGAGGCTGCCCACGAGGCTGCCCCTGGCTGCCCACGAGACTGTCCCAGCTGTCCCCGAGTCAGAATTTTTGTCACGTGGTCGTCCCCATGATGTACTGCCCCCTAGCGGTGCTTCTTGGAACTTTCAATGGAACTTTGTTTTTGAGGGATGGCAACGACCGAGAGGGAATGGGGGTGGATATAGGGGGATGTCAACTCGATGTGCTGCCCCTGGCGGTGCTTCTTGGAACTTTATGTTTTTCTCGGGAGATTTATTGGACTTTTGTCAAATTTTTGGAGGAAGTTTTTTTTTTTTTTTTTTTTGTCCATTCCAATATTTTTTGTTTCCTCGAATTTGCTTTATTAAACTTATATTTTTAGAGCTTTCGTGGGGTGTTAGGCTTTTTTTTTTTTTATAAACGTTGCAATTTTTTTAATTTTTTTTATTTCAGAGTACATAAAAATGCTCTAATGGTCTCGGTTAGATTCGAACTCACATTAATTCATTCAGAAAGCGTACATTCTTCCCCTAGACCATCAGACCATTGGGAAAATATGTTTGAGATAGGAAGATGTTTGTTCACGGTGTTAAAATGTTTTTGGGGACTTTTCTTGGAATTTCATTTAAAAATGGAGTGTGAGGGGGAGTGGACGTTATTTGAGTTGTGAATGAGTTGGTGTGAACATGAATTTTTCTGTTAGGGTTGAACATCTCTCGTTGAATTGTTGTAATGGAGGATGTAATGAAACAGACTTATCTTACAGCCGTAAAAGAAGGAAGCTTCGGTGGTGTGAATGCTTTATTCCGTGCTGTCAAGAAAGAAGGAATCAAGAAAAAGACGTCGAAAAATGGCTGAAGGGGGAGAAAACGTACACCCTCCACAAACCGACGAGACATAATTTTCCGAGAAACAGAGTGTTGGTGAATAAAATAGATCAACAGTTTCAAGCAGACTTGGTTGACCTTCCCAGTTTGAGTCAACATAATGATGGATTTCGTTACTTGTTGACGTGTATTGATATATTTTCCAAATATGCGTGGGTAATTCCCTTAAAACAAAAGTCGGGGTCACATATCGTTCAAGCGTTTTCCAAGATTTTCGAACAGAGAAAACCATTAAAACTGCAAACTGATAAAGGAACTGAATTTAAGAACAAAGAATTGCAAAAGTTTTTAAAACAGCACGAGGTGCATTTCTTTACGACGAACAACGAGACGAAAGCAAGTGTTGTTGAAAGATTCAATCGCACGCTGAAAACTAGAATGTGGCGATTCTTTTCAAGTCAAAATACGTTCAGATTCATCCACGTACTCAACGATTTAGTCCACAGTTACAATAATTCTACCCATCGAAGTATAAAAATGAAGCCTGTAGAAGTGAACGAAAACAATGAAAAGGAAGTGTTTGACAATCTGTATGGTGACCTCAAGAGGGAAAAACCAACCTATAAATTTCAAGTCGGTAATCATGTGAGGATTTCTAAAACCAAATTAAAGTTTGAAAAGGGATACGAATCAAATTGGACGGAAGAAGTGTTTGTGGTGAGTGACCTTGTTCCAAGATCCCCTCCCGTGTACAAAGTAAAAGACTTATTGAATGAAGAGCTGGAGGGAACCTTTTACGCTGAAGAGCTTCAAAAAGTGACTCTCTCAGAGTCCTTTCCTGTGGAACGTGTTCTGAAGAAACGCAAAAGAAAAGGAAAAATGGAATACTTTGTTAAATTTAAAGGGTATCTTGATAAATTTAATGCTTGGATCCCCGCGGAAGACTTGACCTCTCTATAAAACCGACCTTGTTTTTAGAAGAAACATCATTCGTCAACATGAGTTTCTATCTGACGTTACCTAGCAACAGCTCTCTCCGCTACTTTGCAGACAATAAAATTTCTCATTTCATCACGCGTCTTCCCTCACCGATCGAACTCAATGGTGACTGGGAAGTGGGACTCGTCGAACTCATCTACCCTCATTCCTGGTTTAATGTGAATGTAAATTCAAATTCCTTTGCTTACGGTGTCGGCCCAAATCAACTGAAAGCAGCAAAAATCCCTGCTGGATATTATGATTCTGTGGGAGATGTGGTAAAAGCCATGTCCCAGCACTGGTCGAAAAAAATTACGATGTTTTTTAATAAAAACACGAGACGTGTCAAAGCAGCTTTAACTCATGGTTCTCAACTGCAGTTATTTCCTGGAATAGCTGAAATTCTAGGTTTTCAATCTGGAGTGTATTCAGCATCAGAAGGGAGTGATGTCACAATTCATGGAAATTTCGTAGCCGATCTGAACACGTCGCTTTCCCTATTGTACGTGTACAGCGATATTGTGGATCCTCAGCCTGTGGGAGACATGGTTGCTCCGCTCCTTCGCATCGTGAAAGTGTGCGGAGAAGACGGAGATGTGGTGAGCGCCTTATACGACCGCCCTCATTATTTGCCTATCGCAAGAAAACATTTCCAAACCGTAGAAATCGTTATAAGGAATCACTCGGGACAATTAGTACCATTTGAACGTGGGAGAGCGATCGTGAAACTTCATTTTCGTCTCAAGGCTCTGTAGTTATGTATGAACCATACCGCTGTTGTACAAAATCCTTCGAGGAATATTACGTCAATCAAACTGGAAAAGGTTTAGTCTACTATCAAGGAGCACCCCTTCAAAAAGGGTATGGACTTGGGGGACTTTTTCGCTCGTTATTTAGAGCGGCGGTACCATTATTCAAACAAGGTGCAAAAACGCTTGGAAAACAAGTCTTGCGAACGGGGGTCGACCTTGCAAATGATTTAATGCAAGGAAAGGATGCAAAAACAGCAGCCAAACAACGAGCTAAAGAAGCAGGACAAATTCTCACTGACAAAGCAGCTAATAAAGTGAAGAAAATGTTGGGAGGAAGTGTTAAAAGGAAGAGAAATACGAAGAAACGCATCATTCGTTCAAAGAAAGTCAAGAGGAGAGCACACGATATTTTTGATCCATAAACCATGGCTTTGATTCACAGTCATTCTTCCGTATGTCTCAAGTCAGAGCTTGATTTATTTGCTTTACCGCCCACCCAAACGAGCATAGAAAAAGGACAATGGATCGAATATCACCCCTTGGCCAACATTCGAGATGGAGGACCTCTGGAATTTAATATTTCTGGGAGTGGGGAAGAATACATGGATTTGTCTTCCAGTCAACTCTACGTAAAAATTAAAATTGTGAAAGCTGACAATTCTGTCATAGCTGACAAAGAGCCCGTGGGACCCATTAACTGTTTTCTTCATTCTCTGTTTTCCCAAGTTGATGTTAGTTTAAACGAAAGAGTGATTTCGTCCTCAAGCAACACGTATCCTCACAGAGCATATGTTGAAACTCTATTAAATTATGGAGAAGACGCAAAGAAATCCTATTTAGCATGTGAAGGATTTTACAAGGATACAGCCGGACATCTGAACGAAATTAATCCCACGAATGCAGCAACAAACAAAGGATTGCATCAACGCTATGAGCTCGTGAAAGACAGCAAAACGTTGGACATGATTGGAACCTTGCACTGTGATTTATTTTTTCAAAACAGACTGCTTCTCAATTTAGTGGATGTGAAAATTAAACTGGTTCGAAGTAAATCTGATTTCTGCCTCGTTTCCTCCTCAGAGGCCCCCAATTGCAGAGTTCTCATCGAACATGCATCAATTTTTGTGAGAAAAGTGAAAGTCAACCCGGAGTTGCCATCGGCCATGCAAAAGCTTTAGAAAAATCTCCAGCCAAGTATCCTATTGACCGTGTTTTATGCAAAGTGTATTCCGTCTCTCAAGGAAGTATGTCATTCGTGCAAGACAACGTATTCCTAGGACAAATGCCCAAAAGACTGATTATCGGATGTGTCGATAACGATGCTTTTAATGGTACATATAAATCCAACCCCTTTGAATTTAAGCATTATGATGTCAACTTTATAGCCGTGTACGTTGACGGACAGCCAGTTCCTCATAAACCTCTAGAACCCAATTTTGAAAAGGGAAACACAATTCGTTCTTTCCATAGTCTATTTCAAGGAACCGAGAAACTTGGCCAAGATTGTGGAATATATATCGATCGAGAGGAATTTTCCAAAGGATACACTCTTTATGCATTCAATCTCAGTCCCGACCTGTGTGATGGAGGGCATATGAACCTGATCCAACAAGGAAATTTAAGAGTGGAAATCAAATTTGGAAAAGCTTTAGCAAAAACCATTTCTGTGCTAATCTATGCAGAGTTCCAAAACATAATTGAAATTTCAAAGTCCAGAAACATTCTTTGTGATTTCTCCAATTGAAGAAATGAACAGTGTTCAAATTGCAAAGACCCTAAAGCAAGATCACGTAACAAGACGATCATTTCTAGGAGTGTTTGCCTGTGACAGACTTCCCAAGAGAATTACCAAGTTCCCAGCATGCCTTGTTGTGAATACGGACCGACATGGAAATCCTGGAAAACACTGGTTGGCTATGTATATGTCAAACCCCAAAACAATGGAATTCTTTGATTCTTTCGGACATTCTCCAGAATATTTTCAAGGCCCTATTGCTCAATTTGTCGCCAAGTTTGATACTGTAAATTTTAATGATGTACCTCTTCAAAGTTCGTTTACAGCCGTATGTGGACAATATTGTATTTTCTTCTTGTATTCTAGATGTCGCGGAAAAAGCTTGTACTCCATTGTAAGAAATTTTCGATGGAAATCTGAAACAAACGACGTGCTTGCCTATCATTTCGTTCGAAATAAATTTCGAATTGTATCAAAATTTAGAATTTAAAATAAAAATTGATTGAAATCTATTTTATGTGTCTTTAAATTATTTTGTATCTTTTTTAATGACTTCAGTTGACAACATGGAAGTGCCCAGACTACAACATCCTTTCACTGCTCTGATAGCGGGTCCTACTGGCTGTGGGAAGACTCAGTTTGTAAAACGCTTACTTCAACATCAAGGGGAAGTCATATCTCCCTCTCCCGAACATGTGGTTTGGTTCTACGGGGTTCACCAAACATTGTACGATGAAATAGAAAATGTGACATTTGCGGAAGGCCTTCCCTCTAATTTCCGTGACTATGTGAAAGGAAGAATGCTGTTTGTTATTGACGATCTCATGACTGAATGCGGAAGCGATAAAAAATTAACTCACTTGTTCACTAGAGGGAGTCATCATTTCAATGTATCTGTGATATCCATTACTCAAAATATTTTTCATAAAGGCAAAGAAATGCGAGAAATTTCCCTGAATGCGCATTACTTGTTTCTGTTTAAATCACGAAGAGATGTGAATCAAATCACTCATTTAGGGAGGCAGTTGTACCCTAGCAAACTTAAATTTTTTCAAGAAGTGTATTTGGATGCCACAAAATCCCCTTACAGCTATTTATTGATTGATCTAAAACCAGAGACCAAGGAAGAATTAAGATTACGCTCTCAGATTCTTCCAGGAGACATTCAAGTAATATATCAACCTCGGTGAAATGAAATAAGTCTCAGTTTTCATCATGACGTTGTCTAAGCAGCAGGTCCAACTTTTATGCATAATTCAACACTGTCCAAGAAAAGTATTAAAAGACCTAACTAATATTGAATTGTAGAAAAAATGGAATTAAAGCACTATGCGAAGTTTGTATGAATACGCTAAAAGGAAATGTTCCGCTTACACCAGCCCAGAAACATTCACTGCAACGGCATAAGCACACCTTGCGAGCACTCTCTCGAAAAAGACGCCTCTATATAAAAAGAGGAAACTCCTTATTCAAAAAGGCGGATTTTTAGGTGTGTTGATTCCTGCTGCTCTCAGTGTATTAACGACTCTGCTTACGAAATAATGGAATTTGCCAAGAAAATGGTACTGATTCCCGAAGAACGGATTTCACGTCATATACCAACAGAGGAAACGTTAACGGACTTAGACAAAGAAATGAAAAAAATCCTACTAAGCAAAGTGTCTGACGAAGTGAAAGTGAAATTATATAATCAAGTCTTGAATAAACGTATTCATGTACCGAGTTTTAATCCCCAGTTTCATCTCAGGAAACACCATCGAGAACTGAAGAACCATTGAAAGAAGAACATGTCAAAGACGAGAAAGTAAAAGATGCTGTGGAAGACCTTATCATTCAGACCGTTCCTACTAACTTGAAGCGAAATGCAAGAAATGTGTTGGACGTCTTTAAAACGAACTCTGATATTATTGGCTGGAGCCCTAAGGCCGAATTGCAGGTCCGAGGACGTATTGTGAAAAACACGAATATTATTGACCTCATAGACTCTATGTTTCGAAGCAAAGGATCTAAGCTGCACATACCTCCTGAATTTGTTAAAGCATTAAAAGACATTAATTTACCCAAAAAGTTCATTAAAAATAAACGAATGTTGCAAGTTCCTGTACAAGAAGGAAATTCGGTTGTAACTTCAAAACGGAAAAAGACAAATTTATGTAAAAATGTTCGTTGGATTCCTTATTAAAAATTTAGTTGAAAAAAAACTGTCATTCTTTTTTTAGTTTTAGTTTTTTTTAAATGCATTCATAAGTTCATTTTGAGAAGGGTTTAAATTTGGATTGAAAGATCGTTTTAGAAAAAGTTGAAAACTGATAAGGTTCGTTTCGGGAAAGTTGAAAACAGATAATGTTCGTTTCGCAAAAGTACATTCTCATATAGGGTTAAAAAATGGAACACTTCATATTTTCTTAGGGGCGGTTTTGATGAAACACGTTTCAGTAAAAACAGTGAAATTCCCATTGAATAACATGGGGAACTATGAAATTTAAGAAGCACGTTTTCGTTCAAGGAAAATATTTTAAAAGGTCTATTTTCGATTCAGTTGAAAACGATTCAGGTAGAAAACAGAATGCAGAAAAAACAGTCCCAGCAAGTTCCTGAAAGTTGAAAATAGATGAGGTTGAAATTTGGAAAAATGTCTAAGGAAAGAAATTGTTATAAAACACAGACTGTTTTAGTTTTCCCAGGCTAGCGGGGTCTTCAGTGAGAGCACTTCTTCTTTTTCAACCCAAAGAATGAAGCGAGTCAGTTTGAAACATTTCAAACTCCCCGAAAATAAGCCGTGTACTCTGGTTTCGACTCAATACTGTAAAGCATTGCTCTCAGACCAGTCGGAAATCCCCCCCCGATTGGCCGCCTAATGGAAAACATCAGGCCCAGTTCCCTTAATAAATACCCAAATATCCATAAGAAAAGTCTTCCAAAAAAAAGCACTAGTTCACCATTAAAACAATTGCATTCATTCTGTTACTGTTTTAAACATTTCTAAAAAGAAATTTTACTTTTAAAATTCTTGAAAGCTTAAATTTTGACCCATTTCAAAAAAAAAAAATTCACTTAATTTATGTCACTATAAAAAATAATTTCACAAAAATTTATGTTTAAAATTAAAAAATAAAAATTACACTTTAAATTTAGGGTCTAGTATTAGAAATGGCTAAAAAAATGCATTTATTAAAAACTTAATTCCTCCCTTTTTTTTTTTTTTTTTTTTTTAGTAATTTACCTACCTCCCTCCCCCTTCCCTTACCCAAATTTTTAAGAGTCCTAAAAAGGACTTTTTTTTTTAAACTAGCAGGAGTTGCTGTTACGAAGACTCTTCACCGTCTCTAACAAAGAAGCTGCATCAATATTGTTCACAAATGCTTCTGTGATGAGCAAGCTACCAACTTCTTTCAAAAAGATTCCGCAACAGTTTGGGGTTCTAGTAAAGAAAGTGCTTTATTAAAACCCATATTCCATTTTTCATCGTTGGTAAACTGAGCACACTCATGTCCTAACTGGTTGTTGGGTTGTTCTTCAAGAGGCAAACGACACGTAGCACAATCAAACACAGTCCATGTATTTTGCTCAATGGCGGACTTGAGTACATTAGCCAGAATGAAATGCAGTTCCTCATCGCTCGCTGGGGAATTTTCAGCACTTTGGTTTATTAAGATAAAGTTCTTAAAAACAGTTCCAAATAAAACTTGGCAAACACTCTCCCAGATTTTAGGACATTCTTCAACGAGCTCACTGAATTGGGACCTAGTGAGAGATATTGCAGTAGGCGATAGTTGAAGGGCGCCATTGGCCGCGGTATTTAGTGATTGAAACTGGTAAACGGTTCCCGAACTTGAAGGAGTTGCACAAAGAAGCAGTTTCTTTCCCACTACTTTAATATCGTTCATGTTCCAATACATGAATCTAGACTCCTTGAAAACGCAGAATGTGTATGCCGACATCGTAACACCGAATTTAGTGGGGTGTAAGAGCTCGCCATCGAACTCATAGCTCCTGACATGAACTCTTACAGTTCCTGTAAAATCAGTCACTTTCGCGATCTTGTTTCCCCCGAGAGAGAAGTGGTGGGGTGGTAAATTTTCTAGTGAAATTCCCGACGAAGCAGACTTGTTTGCAGCAGGCATTGTTGATGTAGACCCAGTACTAGCATGCACAGTTGAGACAGGTGTGTCGGAACGCAACAAGTCGTCACCACGATGAAATTTCTTTACAGCATCCGATTTGGTTTGGTTGGCAGTACGCTTCATGCTAATGGCCGGTAAAGGGTTTGTAAGGGCAGACAACTGAACGTGTTCAGAGTTCGAAGGTAGAGAACCGAATGAGTGAGTTGCTGTGCGTTCAAACAAAACTGATAACAGATTATGGCTGAGGCAAGTATCCTGTTTACTGCTTGAAAGCGTGAATGAGTCACGAGACAATGGCGTCTGTGTTATCATCTTTCTAAAGGTCAAATTTATTCGAACATCTGGGGCATTTCCGCAACGTGGTAGACCATGTGCCCATGAATCATTTGTTGGGGGTAGCATCTGGAGAAGCGAACCACTTTCTAATCTTAAGACAACTGGTTGAAAACATTCTCTTTTAAAAACAAAGTCCCTTGTTTGACCTAGAGAAACTGAAGCAATGCAAGAATTTTTCACGATTTCCTTTTCATCGTCCATGTGGAATCCGATGCATTGATTTCCATTTTGATACCTATTAATCAATACAAAATTAAAGGTGTCACAACACACGTTCTCTACCTCACGCTTGATTTCTCGAAGTACAGGAATCCACGGTTTTGCTTTTATGGTCAATCCACTGAAAGAGTAATGGAGGTCAGCATCACCGTAGGCAACATGCTGTCGAGGAATGGAATACGATTTCCCATATACTTTAATCTTTGAGAATTCACCGCTAAGATATTTCACTTCTGTCTCCAAACACCGAAGAAAATAATCAGCCTCTGATTTAGAAAACAACTTGGAATACGAAAAATGGAGACCGTCCTTGTGATATGATGAATGCATTTCTTCAGACGAGTAGGCGCAATTGAAGTAGGCTCCCAACGATCAACGAAGTAAGAATGAGGAAGACAAAGGATAGATTAGCTACGAGATAAAACAGATGACGTCAGCAGATGAATAATCGATTTTTTTTTTCCGGTTTAGTCCTGAAGACTGTTTTTTTCTTCTATTTTCATTCTTTTAGGAGAAGGTTCTAATGAATTGAATGAGTAATGCCCATAGGGAAGGGTATGAATAAAATCTTCCATAATGATGCGTTTATTGTCATGAGGGCTTAGAGATTTCTTATTTGTTTTAATGCTGAAGACTGCATGTTTCATACTACGAAACGAGTGACAAACATTTCTCATCTCCTGTTTATTGAATAATGAATATCGGTAATTTTGAAGTTGGAGTTGATTTTGAACAACTGGCTTACTCACTCCTTTAGCTTTTTTTATTTCTACATCATCGGAAGAAAAAGCATACATTTTTGCCCTCAGCCCAACGAATTCTCTTATTATTTTCCCATTCATTTCATCTTTAAATTTTCCGATAACTTTTTTATTAGCTGAACTGTAGAGAGGATGGTGTATTGAATAGTCGCTCGTATCTAGTAAAGGCAGGATTTTCACCATGTCATTATAAAGATCTTCTGTCTTCGTTTCATAAAAGAAACTGTCTGTGTCCATGTACAGAACCTTCACTCTTTCTTCATACATGGGTTTTATAACGTCGTAATGGAAAGAGTACATTAAGGTTTTAGACATATCCAGAACGGCGATTCCTATATATATGGGTTTATTGAAAACTAGTTTGGTGACATCTAGATGGCATAAAATCATAAACTTCAGAATTTTTCTTCAGAATTTGAATCATTCTTCAGAATTTTTCGGTCTTTGAAGTTGTGTTTAGCCAACACTTTTTCCAAACGTTTCTCATCATGAACCAGTTCTATGGATGTTCTTTTCCTGATGTCTTCCATAGTCTTCCCAAAGACGCTGTTATTCATGAGCTTGTAGAAATTTTTTTCGAATTCATTTTTTGCCAATTTTCGTTTCTCAGTATTTAGATTTATGTATACCTGCAACCACTTAGATTGGGAAAATGATATGCCTCGATGAATTTTTTTAATTACAAGCCCAGCTGCAACTGCTTGTTTAAGTAAGCGGTAGTGTGCTATATATCTGTTCTTGGGGTTTAGTGTTGTCAGAAGTTTGGTTTGTCGGGTACCAGGAACAACCCCAACCTCAGGACAGAAGGGAAGATCGGCGTGAAAATCATGCAATGAGTCCGGGTACTCGATGTCGACTTCCAAAAAGCATCCAAAGGGACCATCATCAGGAATAGAGCCAATATTCAGCTGCTTCAACTCATCAGAATGCATCCAATTAAAGTGAGCATATGGAATCGAATCGCTTAAAGAAAATCCATACATATTATTGCAGTCGAGATAAGAAATATAGTTGCTTTCTTTTGCTGGATTAAAATTTTTCATGTACTTGTTGTTCGCCAGGGCATGCCGCTGGATGCATTGGCATAGTCCCCCTCGTTTTGCCGCCTCGACAAATAATAGCATTTCATAATCTGTAAGTAATTCTAAAGACATTTTCGTACTCTTAAGCATGGCAGCGAATGCTAATGATGGTGCACTGAAGAACCACACAGGATCCAGTGAATATGTTTCCTGACAGATATTGCGAAAATTTTCAAAGATATCGGCCAGGATGAGAACATCAGTCTTTAAATACAGATCTGAGTATTCTCCTAAATCTCTTATATTCATTTTTTCCCATACTTGTTGAGCATGATTATAATCTTCGTTACTTATGTGGGACTCGGAAATGCTACTATAAATACTTGATTTTGGTGGGAGGCGTGAATCTTCTAATTTGTTGTATGATGTTACATATTCATACGGAAAAACACCCTTCTTTTTCAACAAACGAAACTCATCATCTTGGGGGTAGTGCTTTCGGGTGATCTTAAATTGGTTTGCTGGAAGATTATTTGCAAGGCTCGACAACCCAGTAGGCATGAATCTTAAGCTGTCTAAAAATCGAATTTCCATCCCACCAATAAATTTTGAGAAGGAAATGAATTTTTCGGTGGATTCTGGAATGACTTTAATGTTTCCTTCTGAAAAACCAAGCTCTTGAATGATAAAGTGGGAATCATAACCAGATAAGTTGTGGAAGAAGACTGGCACAAATTTTGGGTTTCGGAAATTGATATTACATGACGCATGTGCTGGACCCCGGAATGCGCCAGTTCGGTGGTCATGGTCAGCGACTTTGAGTTTGCCTTTTGATTTGGCGAATGCTTTTTCACAGAGATAACAGATTGATGCAGATTGAAAAGATGCTTTTTCTTCAGCACTTAATGGACACATGGGGACATTTTTTTGATACTCCTCCTGGATTTTCAATACATCTTCTTTCAAGGAGTGAAGGAAATGACGAATGACGCCGTCTTCAGATCTATGACTCCGAAATACGGAAAATTCATCTAATTCATCTTTTATGAAGTACGCATACGACATGAGCTCGTGAGTTTGGGTTGTCATGGTGTATGAAATTTCGGGATTTTGAGGGGGCCCTTGAATGGGTTTGAGAACGCACTCAAAGTCAGCGTAGATGACAAAGGGAACCCGTAAAGCATGCTGAAAATCTTTGAATTGAAGGATATTATTCTCTGGCATCTGAATGGCAACTGGTTTGTTTTTCATGCAGAGGAGTTTGTGATTTTTTAATTTGTTTTCTCCATCATAACGGGCATCGTAGGTTGTAAAACATTTTTTGCATATTATGACTTTTACACGACGCTTGGTGATTTGTTTGGAAATCAACCGCTCGAAGTTAGTGATGAATGCGTAGTGGGAGCGACATCCATCTTCTAAATAGAGGAGATCTCGATGGTCTTGTAATTCCTCATCGCATACCTTAATGGGAAATATTTTTTCTCTCTCATCGATGCCGAAGACATTGATGGACATGTTATTTGCCTTCTCGAACTTTTTGATATCGGAAATTTTTACCGGGTACTCAATACAGTCCCATATATATCCTGTGAGGAATTGTGGGTCCTTGAGGAAATTGTTGACTCTATCCCTATTGTAACATTGAAGACGTGGGGTCCAGACTGCATATTTAAAGCAGTAGATGTCATTATTCATAACATTCACTACTGCCTTCTTCCTTTGAATATTGGTTGGAAGGGCGATAAATGACTTACCCCTCAAGGGTCTGAAACGGTTGATTCTAAGTTCGAACCAGGAGACATGGGAAAATACCCAACCGGACCCTTTCAATTCTGCCTCCGACTTTTCGTTCTCGATTTTAGCAGCCATTGAATCATAAAATTCACTAACATCACTAGCTCTGAAGAGAGGTTTGTTAGGGGTTTTCAGGTTGTGGTCACAAAACTCGTACTCGTCTGGAACATCTTTTTTCTGTTTTTTAAAAACTGCCTCCATGAAAACGCTGACTTTGATCGATTGGTGAGTAGCTAATGAATGTTGCAGGATTCTTAGACATGGAGCTTTACTGGATTCTAAAAAGGAGCGGAGACATGATGCTGACCCCTCATTGGGTACGGTCTTATAGGTGGTGAGTCGCTGTCTCGCGGCAGACTCGACTTCAATGAATCCTCCAATATTTTCAAGGGGGGCCTGTATGGGCACAGCTATCGGTGCATTCATAGCGACCGGAGCTTGATTTGGTGCAGCTATCGGAACATCAAAGTTTGGGGAGCATGACTTGGCCCTGCAACTGCGGGATCCGAACCACCGCCTTGTCGATGAACTCGTTGTTCGTGACGCTTAAGATGAGGTTTACGGCTGAATTTTGCTGGGCATTGTGTACACGCGAATGGTTTTTCACCTGTATGGCTCCTCATATGATTTTTCAGGTTGAATTTTTTGGCAAAGGTCTTGGAGCAGACCGAGCATGTGTTGGAAGGAATATTGACTGGGATGTCGGGTGTAAAATCAGAGGTTAGGTCTTGATTCATGGGAATTTCCTCCAAGGCATCGAACACATCGGAATTCTGCAAAAATAATTGTTCATCCACTAACCACCACTGTGTCTGTGAAAGAATTAAAAAAAAAAAAATTAACCCCTTTCCTCTAACACATTTTTATGAAATAAACATTGAAAATAAACTTCTTAAATTTTTATTGGAAAGTGGAGCTATCGTAAAAGTATGAAAAATAAAATGTTTTAAAAGAATAAACGAGGCCATTAACATGAATTTTTCTTCTTTAAAATCTAACTTTAATCGTATGCAAAAGAACTCAAATGCTTTTCCTAACACGCAAACATGTTTTAAACCCCTATCAACGCATTTTCATGGAATAAACATTAAAATGAGAAATTCCTGCGTCGAGAATAAACTTCTTAAATTTTTATTCGAAAGGGGAGCTATCGTAAAGGAATGAATTCCTAAAAGCTTTCTAAAAAAGAATCATGTTTTTCCGTCAAGAGAATAAACGATTCCACTAACATGAAATTCTAACAACATCCTAATTCAAACAACTTGGTGCACCTAACAATAAATAATTGCATGCGAGGAAATGCGAACTTACCTCTTCCATTGTAGAACCTTGGGAAAATCCGATAGACATTTTCCAAAATAATAATCCAGAGAGCAAGAGAGGTACAACAGCACACGTGTCGACAACTGAACCAGAAAAAACAAGTGATGCAGTAGAAATGGCAAACGTTTTAAAGGAAGCTGAATGCACTTTGACCCCAAGCATTTTCGGAAACGTCACGAGGGCATTTCAAGCGGACATCTCAACTAATAAAATTCAGGAATTCACACATGACAAATGTGGGCGAATCGATCTGTTATCGCAAGGGGGAGGAAATTGAACTACATTCCTATGCGTTTTCTAAGCATTTCGAGGGTTCTAAGTTTAATCAGTTTCCGAAATTCTGCTGTTCACAAAGAAACAACACACGATCCTTATCACCACAACCTGTCTCATGGAGACTACTTCCTTATCTGGTCATCTAGCAACGGACACGATGCTGATGAATCATCATGTGTCAGTTCTTGTGACGTTTCAAAACACTGGGGACTGTTTCCTTATCTGTTCATCTCTCAACGAACATGCTATCGATTCTAATCAAAGCTTATTTTCAGGAAAATTCTTAGAGAAAAACGAAAGAACTTCATTATAATTAATTTTCATATCCTGAGAGAATAAAACTAAAATGTATTCGGTAAGAAATTCTTCATGGCTGAATTTTCCACAAAAGGAATACGGAAAGCGAAAGAATTTAATCAGACACCTTGAAAGAATTCATCTCAGAATTAAAACCGCTTTTGAAAAAAAAAAAAAAAAACCGAGTGAACTATGAAATACTTTGTTCTTCACATAAAGAAAACACAGCGTACGATTTCAATAATTCCTTTTTGAAAAAACTGGGTGGTCCTGAAAAGGACCGTTAAGATTTTTTTTTTTTTTTACCAATAATAATATTCGTCTAAATCTCGTAAAATTTCCCCCACGTAATGACTTAGGTCAACTGAGTCCAGAAATGCTTCGTCTACTTTAGTATTTCGCTTCCGCTGGAGTTCTTTCAGATACTGTTCAGCTATTTTCTCAAAATCCAGTTGTAAAATAATTTTGGTCATGTTTATTTGATTGTCGTTGTCGTAGGAGATTTCCATTCCATTCATATCCGCTGTGTCATACATTGTGTCCACGAGAGTTTCTTCAAGCAGAAAAGAACCATCTTCATAATGTCGAAATCCTTCTTTTGTGGACTGTAATGCTTCCAAAGTCAAATTATTTTTTTCCAATGCTTTCTTAATTAAAGCTGAAAACGAAATGGAACGAAGAAACGTCTGTTGTATGACTCTTAACATAGTAGATTTCTTATCAGTCACTTTAGTCCAATGTTCTCCGCACAGAGAAATTTCAGTTTTCAAAATTTCACCATCCTGACCCACTTTTTCCTGAGTGAAATCCAATACATGGTGAAAATCTCGACTTGTGCATTCCACCGAGTGGGGATTCATTCTCATAAAAGGAGTCAACGGTTCTAAACGATGAGCCACTGTAATATTTCCACTGAAAACGTAATCATATTTCGCAGGCTTGCGACTTTTAACAACATCACGCAGAAAGACAAAGCTGTCTAGAAGTTCAAACCATCCAACACCCTTCAAAGCGATTCCCATAGCTGTAGGAACGTATAAGTCACCGATGCAAATATATTTTCGGACATGAATCTGTAATTCTCCATCAAAACAAAATATCCGAATGAATCGATCGTCTCCTAAAGGAAAGCAATTTTCAGGCATTTCATTCTTCCTAAAGATGATGCGATTTTCATCGAGTAATGCTATGGACGATTCCATTATAAAATTTTCAAGAAACCCAAAAGACGACCACTCTCCTCGACCGATCGAGTTCAACTGATAGAAACTTAAACCCCTACGTCAATCATCCACCTTGTTAGGAATGGACCATAACGATCATGTGACCTGGGAATAGAACCAATCCTTTGACGAGAACCATTCCTGATGCGGAACATGAATCAATAGGAACGAAATCTCATCCATCGAGGCATTTCGTCGTCTAATTTAAAAAAAAAATAATAATATTGCAACGTTTAGAAAAAACCTAACACCCCACGAAAGCTCTAAAAATATAAGTTTAATAAAACAAATTCGAGGAAACAAAAAATATTGGAATGGACAAAAAAAAAAAAAACTTCCTCCAAAAATTTGACAAAAGTCCAATAAATCTCCCGAGAAAAACATAAAGTTCCAAGAAGCACCGCCAGGGGCAGCACATCGAGTTGACATCCCCCTATATCCACCCCCATTCCCTCTCGGTCGTTGCCATCCCTCAAAAACAAAGTTCCATTGAAAGTTCCAAGAAGCACCGCTAGGGGGCAGTACATCATGGGGACGACCACGTGACAAAAATTCTGATTCGGGGACAGCTGGGACAGTCTCGTGGGCAGCCAGGGGCAGCCTCGTGGACAGCCTCGTGGACAGCTAATGTTAAGTCTATGGGAGGGCTGCCCCTGTGCCAGAACCCGCCCTTTTCCTCTACTTATGTACAAGTCAATAAAAATTATAGCAATACGTTTAGTTTTTTTTCTTTTTTTTTATGTTCAAGAGTAAATAATTTGAGTAGCTTTACTTTTTTGTGTCACAATTCTTAATTGTTATTTATTTGCTTATTTACGTTCTGCATTTTCGTATAAACCGGAAAAGGTGATTAGACACTGTCACACGGCAGTTATGGGTTTTGGTTGTGATTGTGGCTGGCCTTAGTTCACTGAAAGAATAAGATTTGAATGATATCATTAACTTTGGCGTAACCGTTTTGTAGTCTGTTTTTTTTTTTCTTATGTGTTAAGAAATTTGAGCCGTTATTTTAATTACCACGTGAGCACTTTTTTTACACGCAATAAAGCGCAGTAATTTTTGTTTTATGAAAAACACCTGCAGGTTCCCAAAAAATTGAATTATTAAAACTCCCAGAACACATAGTTCGATAGCATAAAATTAAAAAAATTCAGTAATCGAAAATTAATAGATTTTTTCAAAAGCGCCTCGAGGATATTTTTTTACGGGGGTGAGGGGCTCCTGGAGTTCTTCCGGTAAGCCACTGGCCCAGGCGTTATCGACTCCAGCAGGTATGGAGTTGAGGGGACAAACCTTTGAAAACGAATATATATATATATGCAGGTATGGAGCGACAAACCTTTGAAATCTAATACATATACCCATGGGCGGCGGAACCTAATATTTTCAGGTGGGGTCCAACTGCTCCGAGAGCGAAAACAATTTTAAAATAGTAAGGAGAGAGAGAAAGAGAAATAAAACAACGTAGGGTAGATGAGTATATATACTCGTACATATCATCAACAATTACTGTCAATCCACTCCTGGATGAAGGTCTCCACAAGTACCTTCCACAACTTTCAGCCTTGAACCTGTCTCTTCCAAGTCACTCCAGCACGTTTTCGTATTTCATCCACCCATCTTTCACGTGGTCTTGTTCTGCGTATTTTCGTGCCCCTTGGTATTATATCTAATATTTCAGTTGCTCAAGCACGGCCAGTATTTCAGCAATACGCCCAGGCAATTGTCACTTGAGCGTCTTCACTTTGATCATGACGTCATCAACATTTTTCCTTTCTCTAATCCATGTATTTCTCTTCCTATCATTCTTCATTACATCAAGCATGCACCTTTGCACGTTTTGCTGAGTTGTCTTCATCCTGTGTATGTCTTTTCCAGTTAAGTTTAATGTCTGCGCTCCATATGTAAGAAATGGAAGGATGCATTGATTAACACTTTTCCTTTAAGGCATAACAGCCGAATCATGCATTTGTAGTTAAACCTGGGCAGCTCAAGGGCACTACGCTTCATAAGATTATTGCAGTTCGCTACATGCAAAGCCGATTTAAGCAACGGGCCCAATGGGCCTGAGCCCAGGTCTACAGATTTAGAGGGGCCCCAAGCTCGAAGAGTTTTGTCATTAATATTTTAACACCACCACCAAAAAAAAAAAAAAAATTTAAATAATTTTGCAGAATTTATTAATTTTTAAAACCTATATTATTGTAGTCGTCACTCCTTATGCGTGGCGGAGAGCATTAACTGATCAGGAGTAAACACGTTTTTTTAAGATTATGGATTCTTTAATCATTAATTTAGCAAACAGGAGGAATCATACGAAGTTGTTCTGGAAAGGTTTGAACTTTGCAGGGATTTGAAAGAGATCCAGTCCTCACGACATAGCGGCTAGATCAAGTAAACTTGTTCATATGTACGAAGGAGACATAGAAAATTTTCTCAGCAACGATTTTCTACATTTCCAGTCATATATGAATGGCTAGAACTTGAACACACCACGGGATATGTACACTTTTATCACTGGTAACAATCTTCAGTGTACATTTCCAAACATTGGAATAGCTTTGAGAAAGTTTTTAACCTTACCAGTCAGGAATTGTTCTGCCGAAAGATCATTTTCAGCAGTCTCAAGAGCAAAAAAATGAAAAAATGATTTTATTGGAAGAAAAAAGTTTAACTCACTCGTGATAACGTATGTGGAAAAGAACATAATCCCGGGTGTAGGGGCGATAAATTACGCCCCTATATAAATTGTGTGATGGACTTTTAAATCCCATCGATCATTCTGGATATTAACATTTCAGAATAAATATTTCCATGTGTATTATTTGGAAACGAGTGTAACACGTGGTAATGCACCAGACTAGGTGACATTTCGATATGTCTGTTTGACAGGTCTATTGTATCCACAGAAGGCACAGCTATTGTTCCTGGGCAGAGGGAAATTTAAGCTGCAGGGCACCGTAAGGTGGAGATCAACGAAGGGATTAGGTGAAGGTCACCGGCAGAAGACACGTGTCAGGAGAGAAAGGTAGTGGGGGGGCACCGAGAAGAGCGAGGGGGGCGCCTGCTCTTGGAGGGCTCCGACTAGGGAGAGAGAGGGAGCCTCGGGCGAGTGAGGTAGGAGCCAATCAGAAGGCTAATGAAGTTAGGGGGAAAACTTCAGGGTAGGACTGGAAGAAAAAAGGAGGCAGTCGACGGGAAGCGAGCGTGAGAGACAGTCAACGGGGAGCGAGCGTAGAGAACGGTTGACGACAGCGTGTGCTGTGGACGGATGTATAGTGCTGGGAGTTAGCACTGGGTAAAGAAAAGTTCGTGATAGAACGTGCCAGTTAGAGCACGGGGAAAGCCAGCGTAGTTGGAATCAGACACGTGTGTCTGGAACGACGTACGGAGAAAGCGTTTGGAGAGAACACGTATTCGGGACAGAACACGAAGCATAGCTTCCGGAACGAAGGAAAAGAGACAAACGGAAGGTTACGACGATTGAAACCTTTCACGTCGGTGATAGAAAAAGAACGGGCAAAGAGTATTGGCAGGAAAGGGTATTCTGGAATAATTAGATACCCGGATCATTTTCACGTGGAAATGCAGTTACAGGAACTCGAGGTCAAGGAACAATAGCTGCCGGAACAATTTACTGTTGATTAAATGTTTTGTTAAGTTTGCAACAAGCCTGAGAGTTAATTCATGCTTGGAATTGTTTTGCCATTATTTTTACTTCCCCTCTCCTGAATAGCCGATTTATAGTAAAGCTGGGAGAGAAAGAACGCCGGGCTGTCTTCAACAACCGTTGATAGACAGTCTCTAGACAACGAACCTTATAAATGGTTTTCCTTCCTGCTATGGGGAAATTTTGATCAGCGCTGGAAGCCAGTGGGTATTTGGCCGAGGACCCATTAATTAACATAATGAGCTTCCACCCATACACCGGGTATAGATTACTCTTCAGTAATTGACAGTTTTGTCCATGCAAAGGCCCGTAAAAAACCGATGATCATGCCATATTTACGGTGCAGTCAAAATTTCTTTAACATACTCGGGATAACGTATGTATAGAAAAGGACATAGTCCCTTGTATAGACTACTCTTCAGTAATTGACAATTTTGTCCATGCAAAGACCCGTAAAAAATCGATGATAATGCCATATTTGCGGTGCAGGCAGACATTGAGTGGAAAAGTGGAAAATTACGTAAGTGTTAAACAAATTTTCATTTGCATCGTAAGAGTTCATTAAGATTGTTTTCAATATTTGCTTCTTTTCCCACATTGTTGTGTCTTTTCTGGTTGGTGCATTATATTGTTTTATAATAATAAATGTTATCATCATAATGTATTTTTTTTCCACCACATCCTGAAGATCAGTAATTTGAAACGTACACTGGTACACTATGAAATAGACATACTATATTTTCCATTAATAATAAATACCATTGCAAAATTATTTAACATAAGACACACTCCAGACAAACAGACACATACACACACGTCATGAGCTCGCACCGTTTAGCAAAGGAACACATTTGGTGAGGGGGTGCCATCTTGTCTTGTGCGCATGTTGTCAAAAACACTTACTTCGTCCCTGGCTACACCTGCAATAAATGGCGCGTACATGCTATATTTTCACTTTTGTGAGGCAAGTTTCCGAGTCATTTTGCTGAACAGTCACTGTAATTTTTCTACAACAGTTCTGACTAATTTGGAAATAGCCATGATAATTATGGTTATCTCTTTCAGAAAAAGAACAGGAAGTAGTTTTTGTAAGTGATATTAAGGTTCATCTAAAAGTAATGCTCATTTCATAGTGAAACCGAAGAACGCAACTGATCTGTAAGAAAAAAATAGAAAATAAAAAGTAGATAATAGGTGAAGGAGGATTTGTATTTTGAGTCTTGATTTTGAGCAGAGCTCAGCCTGGGTAACTGATTTATACTTGAAAATGACTAGTAGTTTCATTGTTTTGAGCTTTTTTGGTTTCTTGAAGTTGTCGTTAAGTTTCCTAAGATTCGTTTGTAGTTTGATATAATTCTAGTCGGCTCTTTGAATGTCTATGCGCTACCGAAAAAGAAATGGAGCCTAAATTTCCGTTACGCATGCTCAGGATGTTGCGTGAGTGCCTTAGAAGAAGAGTCTCCTGTTACTCTCAGATAGCAAGTAGTTTTCGATGCACCGATTTACGGAACTGAAATCTTGTCATTTCATTTCCGCGCCTGCTCAATTTGCTGAAGAGCACAGACACGTTTGCGATGAATGAAAAGTCTTACAAGCTGCTTGTTGTCATGAATTCGCTAGTAAGTTATTGCTGTATACAATCTGTAGTTTCATTCGTTGTTCATATATTTTGTTTTGCACATGCCTTTTTAACTAGTTTCTCTCTTCTCAGTGTTTCTGTTATCACATCGTAATTGGGTCATGGATGCTCTTGAGATGTGTAAATCAATAAATAAGTGAAAATATGATCTTTCAACCAAATTTAGTAATCTCCTGCATGTTCTTATGAGTTATGGTTTCGATTTTGAAAAATGTTTTTTACATCTTTTTTGACTTCCTAACGTATGTTTGGAACAATCAGGTTTTAACAAAGTCTGACTCAAATGGAAAATTATTAAACATGTTATTACCAACCAGTATGATAATTGTGTAATTGCTGACGCGGAGGAGGAAGGGGGGAGGGGGTGGAATTTGCATATGCACTCGTCATTTCAGAAGTTTATCTCATTTGAATGATGTTCTGCAGCTAGGCATTTTGTAAAGTCGTACGTCTTGTCGGGGACACCTTCAACGGCATGCGCCTTTCCTACTGGCGTTAGAACCCGAAACGTCACACAGGCATTTTCATTGGTTCCACAACTGTTTTAGTGATTGATTTTTGATGCAAGGTGAAGTAACTGACAAATAAATGACCATTTTAACTTTTATGACCGCATATATGACAATTGCCCTTTTTTAAATTTCTAGTATGGTTTTAAAAGTCACTTAAAAATTGGCCTCCATAATGTCCAACATAAGTTTGATATTCTTGTTTTTATTATTGTTACTTTTTTATTTAAGTATCTGGTTTAAGCACGAATTGTTCAATATATAGAAGTAGGGAACCACAAAATGATGAAATTTAATTTGCTATTTTACGAATACGATAAAGTTTTAGATTGTTATAATATTCATTTGAAATCTGCAAATCTCGACGTCTGTAGGAACGGAGGGAGAAGAAGAAGAAGAAAGGCGGTAACCTTTTTGAAAGAGGGGATTGGAAACTCAAAAATAAATTATAAAGAATCTTTTCAAGAGCTTTGCGCCCTAAAACTAAAAAAAAAAAAAAAAATATTAATAGTAAATATAAAAAACTCTACCGAAAATGTTTTATTTTGTAAACTGCGGGACCCTGTAAAGGCGCGGTGCCCAGAGCGTTACAGGTTCTGGTGACGCCCCGGGCCGCGCGTTGGAGCAGGCAGAAGAGAAAAGATTTTATTCGGAAGTGAGAGAACTTGGTGAAGAAAGGATAAATGATGAAGATAAGGATGAATGTTGTATGAGAAAGAAGTAAAAAAGAGGCAACTTAAGAAAAAAAAATATGTAAATAAAATAGTAAGTGAAGAAAATATCTGTCCGTCGAGCCGGAATCGAACCAGCGACCTAAGGATATCTGCACTTCATCTACAGTCCTCCGCTCTGCCAACTGAGCTATCGACGGTGCGGGAAACGAGAGCGAAATAATTGTAATTAAAACATTAGTTAAAGTTCATTGCATTTTAAAATTTTCTCATTGATGATTTTATGATTTTTTTTTCATATTCAGTTGTGTTTGTGCCCTAAAGTTACCACTTTATTGGACTAAGCAAATGATTGTCCATTATATAAATATCAAGATATCAAGTATACAATGTGAGTAATCTTGAAAAGTATCTTGGCGTTCCGAAGACCGGTTCAGGCCGGGGCGTATTGATAGCCCCCGCCACCACGCATTGCGGGGGAGGGGGATTCTATCGGCTAAGAGAGCCTCCTGTCTCCAGTCTCAACAAAAAGTTTTCACAATATCTTTTGTCGAAACTTTATAGGAAGCTGGTTTTAAAAAAATAGGAATTTTTGACTGCAGCTTTGAATCAATTATTAAAAAGAAAAACGGTTTTCTGTTGTTGTTGTTTTTTTCTCTCGCGGTTTTAGTTTATAAAAACTTTATGGCGCAGAAAAGTAACAGCTCTTTCAGACAACTTGAGGCTCCTTTTCACAGTCAAAAGAACAGTTGCTATACATGCTTATAAACAAGAGAATGTCAAAGAAATATCATTTTGAAATTTATATGCCAATGAGGATACGGCGTATTACGGTTGTTTGCACATAACTATGCATTCATAGGAAAATAATGAACTAAAAGTTATTCTTCGCGAGTACGAAGAAACAGATATGTCATTTATTTTATAACAGTGTCGAGAATTTTTTTAACTATGTACAAGTCAATAAAAATTATAGCAATACGTTTAGTTTTTTTTCTTTTTTTTTTATGTTCAAGAGTAAATAATTTGAGTAGCTTTACTTTTTTGTGTCACAATTCTTAATTGTTATTTATTTGCTTATTTACGTTCTGCATTTTCGTATAAACCGGAAAAGGTGATTAGACACTGTCACACGGCAGTTATGGGTTTTGGTTGTGATTGTGGCTGGCCTTAGTTCACTGAAAGAATAAGATTTGAATGATATCATTAACTTTGGCGTAACCGTTTTGTAGTCTGTTTTTTTTTTTTTTTTTTTTCTTATGTGTTAAGAAATTTGAGCCGTTATTTTAATTACCACGTGAGCACTTTTTTTACACGCAATAAAGTGCAGTAATTTTTGTTTTATGAAAAACACCTGCAGGTTCCCAAAAAATTGAATTATTAAAACTCCCAGAACACATAGTTCAATAGCATAAAATTAAAAAATTCAGTAATCGAAAATTAATAGATTTTTTCAAAAGCGCCTCGAGGATATTTTTTACAGGGGGTGAGGGGCTCCTGGAGTTCTTCCGGTAAGCCACTGGCCCAGGCGTTATCGACTCCAGCAGGTATGGAGTTGAGGGGACAAACCTTTGAAAACGAATATATATATATATATGCAGGTATGGAGCGACAAACCTTTGAAATCTAATACATATACCCATGGGCGGCGGAACCTAATATTTTCAGGTGGGGTCCAACTGCTCCGAGAGCGAAAACAATTTTAAAATAGTAAGGAGAGAGAGAAAGAGAAATAAAACAACGTAGGGTAGATGAGTATATATACTCGTACATATCATCAACAATTACTGTCAATCCACTCCTGGATGAAGGTCTCCACAAGTACCTTCCACAACTTTCAGCCTTGAACCTGTCTCTTCCAAGTCACTCCAGCACGTTTTCGTATTTCATCCACCCATCTTTCACGTGGTCTTGTTCTGCGTATTTTCGTGCCCCTTGGTATTATATCTAATATTTCAGTTGCTCAAGCACGGCCAGTATTTCAGCAATACGCCCAGGCAATTGTCACTTGAGCGTCTTCACTTTGATCATGACGTCATCAACATTTTTCCTTTCTCTAATCCATGTATTTCTCTTCCTATCATTCTTCATTACATCAAGCATGCACCTTTGCACGTTTTGCTGAGTTGTCTTCATCCTGTGTATGTCTTTTCCAGTTAAGTTTAATGTCTGCGCTCCATATGTAAGAAATGGAAGGATGCATTGATTAACACTTTTCCTTTAAGGCATAACAGCCGAATCATGCATTTGTAGTTAAACCTGGGCAGCTCAAGGGCACTACGCTTCATAAGATTATTGCAGTTCGCTACACGCAAAGCCGATTTAAGCAACGGGCCCAATGGGCCTGAGCCCAGGTCTACAGATTTAGAGGGGCCCCAAGCTCGAAGAGTTTTGTCATTAATATTTTAACACCACCACCAAAAAAAAAAAAATTTAAATAATTTTGCAGAATTTATTAATTTTTAAAACCTATATTATTGTAGTCGTCACTCCTTATGCGTGGCGGAGAGCATTAACTGATCAGGAGTAAACACGTTTTTTTAAGATTATGGATTCTTTAATCATTAATTTAGCAAACAGGAGGAATCATACGAAGTTGTTCTGGAAAGGTTTGAACTTTGCAGGGATTTGAAAGAGATCCAGTCCTCATGACATAGCGGCTAGATCAAGTAAACTTGTTCATATGTACGAAGGAGACATAGAAAATTTTCTCAGCAACGATTTTCTACATTTCCAGTCATATATGAATGGCTAGAACTTGAACACACCACGGGATATGTACACTTTTATCACTGGTAACAATCTTCAGTGTACATTTCCAAACATTGGAATAGCTTTGAGAAAGTTTTTAACCTTACCAGTCAGGAATTGTTCTGCCGAAAGATCATTTTCAGCAGTCTCAAGAGCAAAAAAATGAAAAAATGATTTTATTGGAAGAAAAAAGTTTAACTCACTCGTGATAACGTATGTGGAAAAGAACATAATCCCGGGTGTAGGGGCGATAAATTACGCCCCTATATAAATTGTGTGATGGACTTTTAAATCCCATCGATCATTCTGGATATTAACATTTCAGAATAAATATTTCCATGTGTATTATTTGGAAACGAGTGTAACACGTGGTAATGCACCAGACCAGGTGACATTTCGATATGTCTGTTTGACAGGTCTATTGTATCCACAGAAGGCACAGCTATTGTTCCTGGGCAGAGGGAAATTTAAGCTGCAGGGCACCGTAAGGTGGAGGTCAACGAAGGGATTAGGTGAAGGTCACCGGCAGAAGACACGTGTCAGGAGAGAAAGGTAGTGTGGGGGGGGGGGGCACCGAGAAGAGCGAGGGGGTGCCTGCTCTTGGAGGGCTCCGACTAGGGAGAGAGAGGGAGCCTCGGGCGAGTGAGGTAGGAGCCAATCAGAAGGCTAATGAAGTTAGGGGGAAAACTTCAGGGTAGGACTGGAAGAAAAAAGGAGGCAGTCGACGGGAAGCGAGCGTGAGAGACAGTCTACGGGGAGCGAGCGTAGAGAACGGTTGACGACAGCGTGTGCTGTGGACGGATGTATAGTGCTGGGAGTTAGCACTGGGTAAAGAAAAGTTCGTGATAGAACGTGCCAGTTAGAGCACGGGGAAAGCCAGCGTAGTTGGAATCAGACACGTGTGTCTGGAACGACGTACGGAGAAAGCGTTTGGAGAGAACACGTGTTCGGGACGGAACACGAAGCATAGCTTCCGGAACGAAGGAAAAGAGACAAACGGAAGGTTACGACGATTGAAACCTTTCACGTTGGTGATAGAAAAAGAACGGGCAAAGAGTATTGGCAGGAAAGGGTATTCTGGAATAATTAGATACCCGGATCATTTTCACGTGGAAATGCAGTTACAGGAACTCGAGGTCAAGGAACAATAGCTGCCGGAACAATTTACTGTTGATTAAATGTTTTGTTAAGTTTGCAACAAGCCTGAGAGTTAATTCATGCTTGGAATTGTTTTGCCATTATTTTTACTTCCCCTCTCCTGAATAGCCGATTTATAGTAAAGCTGGGAGAGAAAGAACGCCGGGCTGTCTTCAACTACCGTTGATAGACAGTCTCTAGACAACGAACCTTATAAATGGTTTTCCTTCCTGCTATGGGGAAATTTTGATCAGCGCTGGAAGCCAGTGGGTATTTGGCCGAGGACCCATTAATTAACATAATGAGCTTCCACCCATACACCGGGTATAGATTACTCTTCAGTAATTGAAAGTTTTGTCCATGCAAAGGCCCGTAAAAAACCGATGATCATGCCATATTTACGGTGCAGTCAAAATTTCTTTAACATACTCGGGATAACGTATGTATAGAAAAGGACATAGTCCCTTGTATAGACTACTCTTCAGTAATTGACAATTTTGTCCATGCAAAGACCCGTAAAAAATCGATGATAATGCCATATTTGCGGTGCAGGCAGACATTGAGTGGAAAAGTGGAAAATTACGTAAGTGTTAAACAAATTTTCATTTGCATCGTAAGAGTTCATTAAGATTGTTTTCAATATTTGCTTCTTTTCCCACATTGTTGTGTCTTTTCTGGTTGGTGCATTATATTGTTTTATAATAATAAATGTTATCATCATAATGTATTTTTTTCCACCACATCCTGAAGATCAGTAATTTGAAACGTACACTGGTACACTATGAAATAGACATACTATATTTTCCATTAATAATAAATACCATTGCAAAATTATTTAACATAAGACACACTCCAGACAAACAGACACATACACACACGTCATGAGCTCGCACCGTTTAGCAAAGGAACACATTTGGTGAGGGGGGTGCCATCTTGTCTTGTGCGCATGTTGTCAAAAACACTTACTTCGTCCCTGGCTACACCTGCAATAAATGGCGCGTACATGCTATATTTTCACTTTTGTGAGGCAAGTTTCCGAGTCATTTTGCTGAACAGTCACTGTAATTTTTCTACAACAGTTCTGACTAATTTGGAAATAGCCATGATAATTATGGTTATCTCTTTCAGAAAAAGAACAGGAAGTAGTTTTTGTAAGTGATATTAAGGTTCATCTAAAAGTAATGCTCATTTCATAGTGAAACCGAAGAACGCAACTGATCTGTAAGAAAAAAATAGAAAATAAAAAGTAGATAATAGGTGAAGGAGGATTTGTATTTTGAGTCTTGATTTTGAGCAGAGCTCAGCCTGGGTAACTGATTTATAATTGAAAATGACTAGTAGTTTCATTGTTTTGAGCTTTTTTGGTTTCTTGAAGTTGTCGTTAAGTTTCCTAAGATTCGTTTGTAGTTTGATATAATTCTAGTCGGCTCTTTGAATGTCTATGCGCTACCGAAAAAGAAATGGAGCCTAAATTTCCGTTACGCATGCTCAGGATGTTGCGTGAGTGCCTTAGAAGAAGAGTCTCCTGTTACTCTCAGATAGCAAGTAGTTTTCGATGCACCGATTTACGGAACTGAAATCTTGTCATTTCATTTCCGCGCCTGCTCAATTTGCTGAAGAGCACAGACACGTTTGCGATGAATGAAAAGTCTTACAAGCTGCTTGTTGTCATGAATTCGCTAGTAAGTTATTGCTGTATACAATCTGTAGTTTCATTCGTTGTTCATATATTTTGTTTTGCACATGCCTTTTTAACTAGTTTCTCTCTTCTCAGTGTTTCTGTTATCACATCGTAATTGGGTCATGGATGCTCTTGAGATGTGTAAATCAATAAATAAGTGAAAATATGATCTTTCAACCAAATTTAGTAATCTCCTGCATGTTCTTATGAGTTATGGTTTCGATTTTGAAAAATGTTTTTTACATCTTTTTTGACTTCCTAACGTATGTTTGGAACAATCAGGTTTTAACAAAGTCTGACTCAAATGGAAAATTATTAAACATGTTATTACCAACCAGTATGATAATTGTGTAATTGCTGACGCGGAGGAGGAAGGGGGAGGGGGGTGGAATTTGCATATGCACTCGTCATTTCAGAAGTTTATCTCATTTGAATGATGTTCTGCAGCTAGGCATTTTGTAAAGTCGTACGTCTTGTCGGGGACACCTTCAACGGCATGCGCCTTTCCTACTGGCGTTAGAACCCGAAACGTCACACAGGCATTTTCATTGGTTCCACAACTGTTTTAGTGATTGATTTTTGATGCAAGGTGAAGTAACTGACAAATAAATGACCATTTTAACTTTTATGACCGCATATATGACAATTGCCCTTTTTTAAATTTCTAGTATGGTTTTAAAAGTCACTTAAAAATTGGCCTCCATAATGTCCAACATAAGTTTGATATTCTTGTTTTTATTATTGTTACTTTTTTATTTAAGTATCTGGTTTAAGCACGAATTGTTCAATATATAGAAGTAGGGAACCACAAAATGATGAAATTTAATTTGCTATTTTACGAATACGATAAAGTTTTAGATTGTTATAATATTCATTTGAAATCTGCAAATCTCGACGTCTGTAGGAACGGAGGGAGAAGAAGAAGAAGAAAGGCGGTAACCTTTTTGAAAGAGGGGATTGGAAACTCAAAAATAAATTATAAAGAATCTTTTCAAGAGCTTTGCGCCCTAAAACTAAAAAAAAAAAAAAAAAATATTAATAGTAAATATAAAAAACTCTACCAAAAATGTTTTATTTTGTAAACTGCGGGACCCTGTAAAGGCGCGGTGCCCAGAGCGTTACAGGTTCTGGTGACGCCCCGGGCCGCGCGTTGGAGCAGGCAGAAGAGAAAAGATTTTATTCGGAAGTGAGAGAACTTGGTGAAGAAAGGATAAATGATGAAGATAAGGATGAATGTTGTATGAGAAAGAAGTAAAAAAGAGGCAACTTAAGAAAAAAAAATATGTAAATAAAATAGTAAGTGAAGAAAATATCTGTCCGTCGAGCCGGAATCGAACCAGCGACCTAAGGATATCTGCACTTCATCTACAGTCCTCCGCTCTGCCAACTGAGCTATCGACGGTGCGGGAAACGAGAGCGAAATAATTGTAATTAAAACATTAGTTAAAGTTCATTGCATTTTAAAATTTTCTCATTGATGATTTTATGATTTTTTTTTCATATTCAGTTGTGTTTGTGCCCTAAAGTTACCACTTTATTGGACTAAGCAAATGATTGTCCATTATATAAATATCAAGATATCAAGTATACAATGTGAGTAATCTTGAAAAGTATCTTGGCGTTCCGAAGACCGGTTCAGGCCGGGGCGTATTGATAGCCCCCGCCACCACGCATTGCGGGGGGAGGGGGATTCTATCGGCTAAGAGAGCCTCCTGTCTCCAGTCTCAACAAAAAGTTTTCACAATATCTTTTGTCGAAACTTTATAGGAAGCTGGTTTTAAAAAAATAGGAATTTTTGACTGCAGCTTTGAATCAATTATTAAAAAGAAAAACGGTTTTCTGTTGTTGTTGTTTTTTTCTCTCGCGGTTTTAGTTTATAAAAACTTTATGGCGCAGAAAAGTAACAGCTCTTTCAGACAACTTGAGGCTCCTTTTCACAGTCAAAAGAACAGTTGCTATACATGCTTATAAACAAGAGAATGTCAAAGAAATATCATTTTGAAATTTATATGCCAATGAGGATACGGCGTATTACGGTTGTTTGCACATAACTATGCATTCATAGGAAAATAATGAACTAAAAGTTATTCTTCGCGAGTACGAAGAAACAGATATGTCATTTATTTTATAACAGTGTCAAGAGAATTTTTTTAACTATGTACAAGTCAATAAAAATTATAGCAATACGTTTAGTTTTTTTCTTTTTTTTTTATGTTCAAGAGTAAATAATTTGAGTAGCTTTACTTTTTTGTGTCACAATTCTTAATTGTTATTTATTTGCTTATTTACGTTCTGCATTTTCGTATAAACCGGAAAAGGTGATTAGACACTGTCACACGGCAGTTATGGGTTTTGGTTGTGATTGTGGCTGGCCTTAGTTCACTGAAAGAATAAGATTTGAATGATATCATTAACTTTGGCGTAACCGTTTTGTAGTCTGTTTTTTTTTTTTTTTCTTATGTGTTAAGAAATTTGAGCCGTTATTTTAATTACCACGTGAGCACTTTTTTTACACGCAATAAAGTGCAGTAATTTTTGTTTTATGAAAAACACCTGCAGGTTCCCAAAAAATTGAATTATTAAAACTCCCAGAACACATAGTTCAATAGCATAAAATTAAAAAAATTCAGTAATCGAAAATTAATAGATTTTTTCAAAAGCGCCTCGAGGATATTTTTTACAGGGGGTGAGGGGCTCCTGGAGTTCTTCCGGTAAGCCACTGGCCCAGGCGTTATCGACTCCAGCAGGTATGGAGTTGAGGGGACAAACCTTTGAAAACGAATATATATATATATATGCAGGTATGGAGCGACAAACCTTTGAAATCTAATACATATACCCATGGGCGGCGGAACCTAATATTTTCAGGTGGGGTCCAACTGCTCCGAGAGCGAAAACAATTTTAAAATAGTAAGGAGAGAGAGAAAGAGAAATAAAACAACGTAGGGTAGATGAGTATATATACTCGTACATATCATCAACAATTACTGTCAATCCACTCCTGGATGAAGGTCTCCACAAGTACCTTCCACAACTTTCAGCCTTGAACCTGTCTCTTCCAAGTCACTCCAGCACGTTTTCGTATTTCATCCACCCATCTTTCACGTGGTCTTGTTCTGCGTATTTTCGTGCCCCTTGGTATTATATCTAATATTTCAGTTGCTCAAGCACGGCCAGTATTTCAGCAATACGCCCAGGCAATTGTCACTTGAGCGTCTTCACTTTGATCATGACGTCATCAACATTTTTCCTTTCTCTAATCCATGTATTTCTCTTCCTATCATTCTTCATTACATCAAGCATGCACCTTTGCACGTTTTGCTGAGTTGTCTTCATCCTGTGTATGTCTTTTCCAGTTAAGTTTAATGTCTGCGCTCCATATGTAAGAAATGGAAGGATGCATTGATTAACACTTTTCCTTTAAGGCATAACAGCCGAATCATGCATTTGTAGTTAAACCTGGGCAGCTCAAGGGCACTACGCTTCATAAGATTATTGCAGTTCGCTACACGCAAAGCCGATTTAAGCAACGGGCCCAATGGGCCTGAGCCCAGGTCTACAGATTTAGAGGGGCCCCAAGCTCGAAGAGTTTTGTCATTAATATTTTAACACCACCACCAAAAAAAAAAAAAAAATTTAAATAATTTTGCAGAATTTATTAATTTTTAAAACCTATATTATTGTAGTCGTCACTCCTTATGCGTGGCGGAGAGCATTAACTGATCAGGAGTAAACACGTTTTTTTAAGATTATGGATTCTTTAATCATTAATTTAGCAAACAGGAGGAATCATACGAAGTTGTTCTGGAAAGGTTTGAACTTTGCAGGGATTTGAAAGAGATCCAGTCCTCATGACATAGCGGCTAGATCAAGTAAACTTGTTCATATGTACGAAGGAGACATAGAAAATTTTCTCAGCAACGATTTTCTACATTTCCAGTCATATATGAATGGCTAGAACTTGAACACACCACGGGATATGTACACTTTTATCACTGGTAACAATCTTCAGTGTACATTTCCAAACATTGGAATAGCTTTGAGAAAGTTTTTAACCTTACCAGTCAGGAATTGTTCTGCCGAAAGATCATTTTCAGCAGTCTCAAGAGCAAAAAAATGAAAAAATGATTTTATTGGAAGAAAAAAAAGTTTAACTCACTCGTGATAACGTATGTGGAAAAGAACATAATCCCGGGTGTAGGGGCGATAAATTACGCCCCTATATAAATTGTGTGATGGACTTTTAAATCCCATCGATCATTCTGGATATTAACATTTCAGAATAAATATTTCCATGTGTATTATTTGGAAACGAGTGTAACACGTGGTAATGCACCAGACCAGGTGACATTTCGATATGTCTGTTTGACAGGTCTATTGTATCCACAGAAGGCACAGCTATTGTTCCTGGGCAGAGGGAAATTTAAGCTGCAGGGCACCGTAAGGTGGAGGTCAACGAAGGGATTAGGTGAAGGTCACCGGCAGAAGACACGTGTCAGGAGAGAAAGGTAGTGGGGGGCACCGAGAAGAGCGAGGGGGTGCCTGCTCTTGGAGGGCTCCGACTAGGGAGAGAGAGGGAGCCTCGGGCGAGTGAGGTAGGAGCCAATCAGAAGGCTAATGAAGTTAGGGGGAAAACTTCAGGGTAGGACTGGAAGAAAAAAGGAGGCAGTCGACGGGAAGCGAGCGTGAGAGACAGTCTACGGGGAGCGAGCGTAGAGAACGGTTGACGACAGCGTGTGCTGTGGACGGATGTATAGTGCTGGGAGTTAGCACTGGGTAAAGAAAAGTTCGTGATAGAACGTGCCAGTTAGAGCACGGGGAAAGCCAGCGTAGTTGGAATCAGACACGTGTGTCTGGAACGACGTACGGAGAAAGCGTTTGGAGAGAACACGTGTTCGGGACGGAACACGAAGCATAGCTTCCGGAACGAAGGAAAAGAGACAAACGGAAGGTTACGACGATTGAAACCTTTCACGTTGGTGATAGAAAAAGAACGGGCAAAGAGTATTGGCAGGAAAGGGTATTCTGGAATAATTAGATACCCGGATCATTTTCACGTGGAAATGCAGTTACAGGAACTCGAGGTCAAGGAACAATAGCTGCCGGAACAATTTACTGTTGATTAAATGTTTTGTTAAGTTTGCAACAAGCCTGAGAGTTAATTCATGCTTGGAATTGTTTTGCCATTATTTTTACTTCCCCTCTCCTGAATAGCCGATTTATAGTAAAGCTGGGAGAGAAAGAACGCCGGGCTGTCTTCAACTACCGTTGATAGACAGTCTCTAGACAACGAACCTTATAAATGGTTTTCCTTCCTGCTATGGGGAAATTTTGATCAGCGCTGGAAGCCAGTGGGTATTTGGCCGAGGACCCATTAATTAACATAATGAGCTTCCACCCATACACCGGGTATAGATTACTCTTCAGTAATTGAAAGTTTTGTCCATGCAAAGGCCCGTAAAAAACCGATGATCATGCCATATTTACGGTGCAGTCAAAATTTCTTTAACATACTCGGGATAACGTATGTATAGAAAAGGACATAGTCCCTTGTATAGACTACTCTTCAGTAATTGACAATTTTGTCCATGCAAAGACCCGTAAAAAATCGATGATAATGCCATATTTGCGGTGCAGGCAGACATTGAGTGGAAAAGTGGAAAATTACGTAAGTGTTAAACAAATTTTCATTTGCATCGTAAGAGTTCATTAAGATTGTTTTCAATATTTGCTTCTTTTCCCACATTGTTGTGTCTTTTCTGGTTGGTGCATTATATTGTTTTATAATAATAAATGTTATCATCATAATGTATTTTTTTTCCACCACATCCTGAAGATCAGTAATTTGAAACGTACACTGGTACACTATGAAATAGACATACTATATTTTCCATTAATAATAAATACCATTGCAAAATTATTTAACATAAGACACACTCCAGACAAACAGACACATACACACACGTCATGAGCTCGCACCGTTTAGCAAAGGAACACATTTGGTGAGGGGGGTGCCATCTTGTCTTGTGCGCATGTTGTCAAAAACACTTACTTCGTCCCTGGCTACACCTGCAATAAATGGCGCGTACATGCTATATTTTCACTTTTGTGAGGCAAGTTTCCGAGTCATTTTGCTGAACAGTCACTGTAATTTTTCTACAACAGTTCTGACTAATTTGGAAATAGCCATGATAATTATGGTTATCTCTTTCAGAAAAAGAACAGGAAGTAGTTTTTGTAAGTGATATTAAGGTTCATCTAAAAGTAATGCTCATTTCATAGTGAAACCGAAGAACGCAACTGATCTGTAAGAAAAAAATAGAAAATAAAAAGTAGATAATAGGTGAAGGAGGATTTGTATTTTGAGTCTTGATTTTGAGCAGAGCTCAGCCTGGGTAACTGATTTATACTTGAAAATGACTAGTAGTTTCATTGTTTTGAGCTTTTTTGGTTTCTTGAAGTTGTCGTTAAGTTTCCTAAGATTCGTTTGTAGTTTGATGTAATTCTAGTCGGCTCTTTGAATGTCTATGCGCTACCGAAAAAGAAATGGAGCCTAAATTTCCGTTACGCATGCTCAGGATGTTGCGTGAGTGCCTTAGAAGAAGAGTCTCCTGTTACTCTCAGATAGCAAGTAGTTTTCGATGCACCGATTTACGGAACTGAAATCTTGTCATTTCATTTCCGCGCCTGCTCAATTTGCTGAAGAGCACAGACACGTTTGCGATGAATGAAAAGTCTTACAAGCTGCTTGTTGTCATGAATTCGCTAGTAAGTTATTGCTGTATACAATCTGTAGTTTCATTCGTTGTTCCTATATTTTGTTTTGCACATGCCTTTTTAACTAGTTTCTCTCTTCTCAGTGTTTCTGTTATCACATCGTAATTGGGTCATGGATGCTCTTGAGATGTGTAAATCAATAAATAAGTGAAAATATGATCTTTCAACCAAATTTAGTAATCTCCTGCATGTTCTTATGAGTTATGGTTTCGATTTTGAAAAATGTTTTTTACATCTTTTTTGACTTCCTAACGTATGTTTGGAACAATCAGGTTTTAACAAAGTCTGACTCAAATGGAAAATTATTAAACATGTTATTACCAACCAGTATGATAATTGTGTAATTGCTGACGCGGAGGAGGAAGGGGGAGGGGGGGTGGAATTTGCATATGCACTCGTCATTTCAGAAGTTTATCTCATTTGAATGATGTTCTGCAGCTAGGCATTTTGTAAAGTCGTACGTCTTGTCGGGGACACCTTCAACGGCATGCGCCTTTCCTACTGGCGTTAGAACCCGAAACGTCACACAGGCATTTTCATTGGTTCCACAACTGTTTTAGTGATTGATTTTTGATGCAAGGTGAAGTGACTGACAAATAAATGACCATTTTAACTTTTATGACCGCATATATGACAATTGCCCTTTTTTAAATTTCTAGTATGGTTTTAAAAGTCACTTAAAAATTGGCCTCCATAATGTCCAACATAAGTTTGATATTCTTGTTTTTATTATTGTTACTTTTTTATTTAAGTATCTGGTTTAAGCACGAATTGTTCAATATATAGAAGTAGGGAACCACAAAATGATGAAATTTAATTTGCTATTTTACGAATACGATAAAGTTTTAGATTGTTATAATATTCATTTGAAATCTGCAAATCTCGACGTCTGTAGGAACGGAGGGAGAAGAAGAAGAAGAAAGGCGGTAACCTTTTTGAAAGAGGGGATTGGAAACTCAAAAATAAATTATAAAGAATCTTTTCAAGAGCTTTGCGCCCTAAAACTAAAAAAAAAAAAAATATTAATAGTAAATATAAAAAACTCTACCGAAAATGTTTTATTTTGTAAACTGCGGGACCCTGTAAAGGCGCGGTGCCCAGAGCGTTACAGGTTCTGGTGACGCCCCGGGCCGCGCGTTGGAGCAGGCAGAAGAGAAAAGATTTTATTCGGAAGTGAGAGAACTTGGTGAAGAAAGGATAAATGATGAAGATAAGGATGAATGTTGTATGAGAAAGAAGTAAAAAAGAGGCAACTTAAGAAAAAAATATGTAAATAAAATAGTAAGTGAAGAAAATATCTGTCCGTCGAGCCGGAATCGAAAACTTTCAAAACAAACTTTATTTACAATTTAAAGATGAATTACATTTGTGGCTGACAAGGCGAGAGAGCTTTCACTCCTCAGGAAATTGATGATGGTAAGAGTAAGGTGAATATTTACAAATGTGGTGAGTTTTTACAGTTGTTTTGCTCATTTGAGCAGCATGTGTGTACGTTGGCTGAGCTATAACATGAGAATAGGTGTGTTGAGGTGCAGTTTGACAGATGAACATACAAAATTTACAGAGGATGATTTAGTTGTTGTTAGAGTTGGGAGTGGTGCGTTGGTTGGTGAGTCCAGAGTCTTTTTGGGTGAGATCTGAAAAAGACGGTGCAAATTGTTGACAGAAGGAAAGATGCTTTTTACAGTCGGTGTCATAGTTCCAATCCTGGTTTGCAGGGTTGCTTCCAGTTGTTTGGTGCAGGTGCTGGCAGGTGGCTCTTTGGAGTGGTGCACAGCGTGGGGTTTTGCTGTAGTTTCTTGAGCTGCTTTTAGTTGAGACGGACCTGGTCGTCGCTGGTGATGGTGAACCAGCTGATGTGTGGGTTCCACCGCTTCCAGAACTCGCTGAGGGTCGCCGTCCTGTGTGCTTCTGTGTAGTCTGCCTGGAGGCGGGCGACGACCCTGTTCCTGAAGTGGTGGAGCAGGCTGGTGCTTGCTGGTGGGTCTGTGAGTGGTGTGTTGTTGGTGTGTTGTAAGTAAAGTTGGTAAATGACATACTTCGCCAGGACGAAGAAGTATGCGCATGTGCTTGAAATGTGTGGTGTGGTGGGTGTAGTGTTGAGGAATTGGTAGTGTTCCATCTTGTGTGTGATAGGGCAGACTTTGGAGGCAAGGGAGAACATCAGATGGAACATCGGGAGAAGGGCTGGGCAGTGGATGTATGTGTGTTGTATGGAGCCAGGCTCTGCGCAGAGGGGGCAGAGGGGGAAGATAGAATCTTCATCTGGTGTAGGGTGTTTGGAACTGGCAGACGTGAGTGGAGGAATTGCCACTGAATGTTGATTTCGTGTGGGTGGTTGGTGAGTGTGGTGAGTGTGGACCAGGCTGTGGTGGATTGGGAGGGAGTGAGTGAATGAGTAGGGTAAGGAGTGAGGGTAGAGTTCTTGAGGAAGTAGTATAGTTGTTTTACACTGATAGAGTGTATGTGAAGAGCAGCAGAGGGAGTATTGAGAATGAAGGGGAGGGGGATTGGCGCTGCCTGGACAGAGCGGATCCCATTGGGGGAGGTGAGGGAGGGGAAGAGGAGGCGAAGAGCTTCTTTAATGAGGGTGAACTTATGATTGTTTGAGGTGGATCCAGGGAGGGTGGGAGAGAGCTCGGAGACATGTTTCCAGGCGAGGTTGGTGTGTACGAGCTGGCGTACCGTGACCACCCCGCTCGGAGCCATGTGGGAAAGTGAAAGAATGGAAGGTGAGGGGGGTGAAGGGTGCAGGAGAAGAAAAGAGGTTCAGAGAGAAGTTCGAGGGTGGAGGTTGGAGAGATCCGGGTGGTGGGAAGAGAGCGAAAGAGGGTGATAGCCTCATGGTAGGTGGGAGAGAGGCGAGTAGGAACTCGGGGGTATTGGTCCATGAGGAGGAAAGTGTGGAGAGTGAGAGAGGGGTTCCGCGGAGAAGAGATTACGTTAAGAAGGGTGGAGACAGCAGGGTTGGAAGAGGTCAGGGCAGAGAAGAATGAGACGAGTCTAAATGCCTTGTACCTAATGGGGACGTCGAAGAGAGCGAGTCCTCCATGGGAGATGGGCCTAGTGAGGGTTTCAGCAGTGGTCCAATGGTGTTTGGACCAAATGAAGTTGGTGAGGACTCTGGAGACGTCGAGATGGATGTGGGAGGGGACGGGAGTGTTTGTCCAGGAGTAGTACACCTGGGACATGAATAGGCTGTTAGCGATGGCAGCGCGACTGTGGAAGGAGGTGCAGAATTTGGCTTGAGCCCACCAGCCTGCCGTCTGCTTGAGTTTTCGAATAAGAGGGAGCCAGGTGGCAGCATCAGTGACGAGTCGCTTTCCGATGTGGACACCAAGGAGGTGCTGACTGTCGGAGGACCACTGGGCGGCGCAGGGGGTGTCTGTCCGGGAAGCCCAGGATCCGCACCACAATCCGGTGCTTTTGTTGAGGTTGAGGGAAGCACCGGAGAGGTTGGCGTACTCGTCAAAAAGGGAGAGGAGGAGGGGGAATTGATTGTTTTGCCTGATGATGAAGGTTGCATCATCGGCGTAAGCAGAGACATAGATGGCATGGTGCCGATGGCTGGCGAGCTCGGTGGGGTGGGAGAAGGCAAAGGCGGTGCGAACAGAGCGGAGAGAAGGTTCAAAGCAGAGAGCGAAGAGTTGGCCAGAGAGGGGGCATCCTTGGCGGATACCATTTTGGAAGGGGATGGGGGCAGTGAGGAAGGCTCGCGTCCTGACGTGAACGACTGCGTTGCTGTAAAGGGTGAGGATGATGGAGGAGAAGGGGGCAGGGAAACCGAAGTTGTGGAGGACTTCGGCGAGGTAGCGATGGGACACATTGTCAAATGCTTTCCTCTGGTCAAGATTTAGAAGGGCGAGGGGTTCATCATTGGTATGGGCAAGGTGGGTGATATCCCGGAGAATGTGGATATTCTCATGGATGGACCTGGACGGGATGGTGTAGGACTGGTCGGGGTGTACCAAGGCTGGTAGTACTAGGTTAAGCCTCGTGGAGAGGGTTTTGGTGAGAATTTTGTAGTCCAGGTTCAGAAGGCTGATAGGGCGCCAGTTGTTCAGGTCAAGAAGCGAGCCTTTCTTGGGGAGTAGAATGATGTGGGCGGTGGTGAATTCCGCCGGGATGGAGGTGGAGGAGAAGATAGAGTTGAAGCACGCCAGGAGGAGAGGTAGAATGAGGGAGGAAAATTTCCTGTAGAAGATTGCGGTTAGACCATCAGGCCCTGGGGAACCTGACTGGTTAAGGTTGAAAAGTGAAGAGAGAATCTCCTGGTGGTTGAAAGAGGTTGAAAGTGAAGGGTGAAGGTGGTGAGGGACTTGAGGTAAGGAATGAAGGATGTTGTCAAGAGCGTAAGGGGGAGCAGAGTAAGTAGTGAAAAGGTCGGTGAAGTGTTGGTGAACGTGGGTGCAGATGTCTTGGGGATCATCAGTGGTGTTGCCGTTGGGGAGAGTGATGGAGTGGAGAGAGGAGGAGGTACGGTGTGTTTTTTCAATGTTAAGGAAGTGTTCTTGCGGATGTTCGACTGTGCTGAGGTGGAGGAGTTTCATCCGCAGGATAGCTTGGTGGGCGAGGGGTTCAAGTGCTTTCTGAAGGGCAAGTTGGTGTGTGAGGTAGGATGGGGAGGTGATGTCGGTGATGTTCAGAAGGGCTCTGAGGTTGTCTGTGTGCATGCGGAGGAGGGTTCTGTTAGTGAAGGAAGTTTGTTTGGAGAGGAGGCGAATGTTGGCTTTCGTGTCGAGCCAGTGTTGTATGGGGCAGTCTGTTGAGGGAAGGGCGGCGATGGCATCTTGGAGAATGTTGGTGACTGTAGTGCAGTATGTTGTGTCGTTGAGGAGTTCTGGATCATAGGTCCAGTGTCTGATGCTGCGGGTTGGGGTGGAAGAAAGGCAGAGGGTGATGAGGACAGAGCAGTGGTCCGAAGAGGCAGTGGGGGTGTGTTCTACTGCAGCGAGGGTGGGGAGGAGGTCTCCAGAGATATAAAATCTGTCGAGTCGAGCGGCGGAGGAGCGACCTAAGGATATCTGCACTTCATCTACAGTCCTCCGCTCTGCCAACTGAGCTATCGATGGTGCGGGAAACGAGAGCGAAATAATTGTAATTAAAACATTAGTTAAAGTTCATTGCATTTTAAAATTTTCTCATTGATGATTTTATGATTTTTTTTTTCATATTCAGTTGTGTTTGTGCCCTAAAGTTACCACTTTATTGGACTAAGCAAATGATTGTCCATTATATAAATATCAAGATATCAAGTATACAATGTGAGTAATCTTGAAAAGTATCTTGGCGTTCCGAAGACCGGTTCAGGCCGGGGCGTATTGATAGCCCCCGCAACCACGCATTGCGGGGGAGGGGGATTCTATCGGCTAAGAGAGCCTCCTGTCTCCAGTCTCAACAAAAAGTTTTCACAATATCTTTTGTCGAAACTTTATAGGAAGCTGGTTTTAAAAAAATAGGAATTTTTGACTGCAGCTTTGAATCAATTATTAAAAAGAAAAACGGTTTTCTGTTGTTGTTGTTTTTTTCTCTCGCGGTTTTAGTTTATAAAAACTTTATGGCGCAGAAAAGTAACAGCTCTTTCAGACAACTTGAGGCTCCTTTTCACAGTCAAAAGAACAGTTGCTATACATGCTTATAAACAAGAGAATGTCAAAGAAATATCATTTTGAAATTTATATGCCAATGAGGATACGGCGTATTACGGTTGTTTGCACATAACTATGCATTCATAGGAAAATAATGAACTAAAAGTTATTCTTCGCGAGTACGAAGAAACAGATATGTCATTTATTTTATAACAGTGTCAAGAGAATTTTTTAACTATGTACAAGTCAATAAAAATTATAGCAATACGTTTAGTTTTTTTTTCTTTTTTTTTTATGTTCAAGAGTAAATAATTTGAGTAGCTTTACTTTTTTGTGTCACAATTCTTAATTGTTATTTATTTGCTTATTTACGTTCTGCATTTTCGTATAAACCGGAAAAGGTGATTAGACACTGTCACACGGCAGTTATGGGTTTTGGTTGTGATTGTGGCTGGCCTTAGTTCACTGAAAGAATAAGATTTGAATGATATCATTAACTTTGGCGTAACCGTTTTGTAGTCTGTTTTTTTTTTTTTTTTTTCTTATGTGTTAAGAAATTTGAGCCGTTATTTTAATTACCACGTGAGCACTTTTTTACACGCAATAAAGTGCAGTAATTTTTGTTTTATGAAAAACACCTGCAGGTTCCCAAAAAATTGAATTATTAAAACTCCCAGAACACATAGTTCAATAGCATAAAATTAAAAAAATTCAGTAATCGAAAATTAATAGATTTTTTCAAAAGCGCCTCGAGGATATTTTTTACAGGGGGTGAGGGGCTCCTGGAGTTCTTCCGGTAAGCCACTGGCCCAGGCGTTATCGACTCCAGCAGGTATGGAGTTGAGGGGACAAACCTTTGAAAACGAATATATATATATATATATATATGCAGGTATGGAGCGACAAACCTTTGAAATCTAATACATATACCCATGGGCGGCGGAACCTAATATTTTCAGGTGGGGTCCAACTGCTCCGAGAGCGAAAACAATTTTAAAATAGTAAGGAGAGAGAGAAAGAGAAATAAAACAACGTAGGGTAGATGAGTATATATACTCGTACATATCATCAACAATTACTGTCAATCCACTCCTGGATGAAGGTCTCCACAAGTACCTTCCACAACTTTCAGCCTTGAACCTGTCTCTTCCAAGTCACTCCAGCACGTTTTCGTATTTCATCCACCCATCTTTCACGTGGTCTTGTTCTGCGTATTTTCGTGCCCCTTGGTATTATATCTAATATTTCAGTTGCTCAAGCACGGCCAGTATTTCAGCAATACGCCCAGGCAATTGTCACTTGAGCGTCTTCACTTTGATCATGACGTCATCAACATTTTTCCTTTCTCTAATCCATGTATTTCTCTTCCTATCATTCTTCATTACATCAAGCATGCACCTTTGCACGTTTTGCTGAGTTGTCTTCATCCTGTGTATGTCTTTTCCAGTTAAGTTTAATGTCTGCGCTCCATATGTAAGAAATGGAAGGATGCATTGATTAACACTTTTCCTTTAAGGCATAACAGCCGAATCATGCATTTGTAGTTAAACCTGGGCAGCTCAAGGGCACTACGCTTCATAAGATTATTGCAGTTCGCTACACGCAAAGCCGATTTAAGCAACGGGCCCAATGGGCCTGAGCCCAGGTCTACAGATTTAGAGGGGCCCCAAGCTCGAAGAGTTTTGTCATTAATATTTTAACACCACCACCAAAAAAAAAAAAAAAAATTTAAATAATTTTGCAGAATTTATTAATTTTTAAAACCTATATTATTGTAGTCGTCACTCCTTATGCGTGGCGGAGAGCATTAACTGATCAGGAGTAAACACGTTTTTTTAAGATTATGGATTCTTTAATCATTAATTTAGCAAACAGGAGGAATCATACGAAGTTGTTCTGGAAAGGTTTGAACTTTGCAGGGATTTGAAAGAGATCCAGTCCTCATGACATAGCGGCTAGATCAAGTAAACTTGTTCATATGTACGAAGGAGACATAGAAAATTTTCTCAGCAACGATTTTCTACATTTCCAGTCATATATGAATGGCTAGAACTTGAACACACCACGGGATATGTACACTTTTATCACTGGTAACAATCTTCAGTGTACATTTCCAAACATTGGAATAGCTTTGAGAAAGTTTTTAACCTTACCAGTCAGGAATTGTTCTGCCGAAAGATCATTTTCAGCAGTCTCAAGAGCAAAAAAATGAAAAAATGATTTTATTGGAAGAAAAAAAGTTTAACTCACTCGTGATAACGTATGTGGAAAAGAACATAATCCCGGGTGTAGGGGCGATAAATTACGCCCCTATATAAATTGTGTGATGGACTTTTAAATCCCATCGATCATTCTGGATATTAACATTTCAGAATAAATATTTCCATGTGTATTATTTGGAAACGAGTGTAACACGTGGTAATGCACCAGACCAGGTGACATTTCGATATGTCTGTTTGACAGGTCTATTGTATCCACAGAAGGCACAGCTATTGTTCCTGGGCAGAGGGAAATTTAAGCTGCAGGGCACCGTAAGGTGGAGGTCAACGAAGGGATTAGGTGAAGGTCACCGGCAGAAGACACGTGTCAGGAGAGAAAGGTAGTGGGGGGGCGGCACCGAGAAGAGCGAGGGGGTGCCTGCTCTTGGAGGGCTCCGACTAGGGAGAGAGAGGGAGCCTCGGGCGAGTGAGGTAGGAGCCAATCAGAAGGCTAATGAAGTTAGGGGGGAAAACTTCAGGGTAGGACTGGAAGAAAAAGGAGGCAGTCGACGGGAAGCGAGCGTGAGAGACAGTCTACGGGGAGCGAGCGTAGAGAACGGTTGACGACAGCGTGTGCTGTGGACGGATGTATAGTGCTGGGAGTTAGCACTGGGTAAAGAAAAGTTCGTGATAGAACGTGCCAGTTAGAGCACGGGGAAAGCCAGCGTAGTTGGAATCAGACACGTGTGTCTGGAACGACGTACGGAGAAAGCGTTTGGAGAGAACACGTGTTCGGGACGGAACACGAAGCATAGCTTCCGGAACGAAGGAAAAGAGACAAACGGAAGGTTACGACGATTGAAACCTTTCACGTCGGTGATAGAAAAAGAACGGGCAAAGAGTATTGGCAGGAAAGGGTATTCTGGAATAATTAGATACCCGGATCATTTTCACGTGGAAATGCAGTTACAGGAACTCGAGGTCAAGGAACAATAGCTGCCGGAACAATTTACTGTTGATTAAATGTTTTGTTAAGTTTGCAACAAGCCTGAGAGTTAATTCATGCTTGGAATTGTTTTGCCATTATTTTTACTTCCCCTCTCCTGAATAGCCGATTTATAGTAAAGCTGGGAGAGAAAGAACGCCGGGCTGTCTTCAACTACCGTTGATAGACAGTCTCTAGACAACGAACCTTATAAATGGTTTTCCTTCCTGCTATGGGGAAATTTTGATCAGCGCTGGAAGCCAGTGGGTATTTGGCCGAGGACCCATTAATTAACATAATGAGCTTCCACCCATACACCGGGTATAGATTACTCTTCAGTAATTGACAGTTTTGTCCATGCAAAGGCCCGTAAAAAACCGATGATCATGCCATATTTACGGTGCAGTCAAAATTTCTTTAACATACTCGGGATAACGTATGTATAGAAAAGGACATAGTCCCTTGTATAGACTACTCTTCAGTAATTGACAATTTTGTCCATGCAAAGACCCGTAAAAAATCGATGATAATGCCATATTTGCGGTGCAGACAGACATTGAGTGGAAAAGTGGAAAATTACGTAAGTGTTAAACAAATTTTCATTTGCATCGTAAGAGTTCATTAAGATTGTTTTCAATATTTGCTTCTTTTCCCACATTGTTGTGACTTTTCTGGTTGGTGCATTATATTGTTTTATAATAATAAATGTTATCATCATAATGTATTTTTTTCCACCACATCCTGAAGATCAGTAATTTGAAACGTACACTGGTACACTATGAAATAGACATACTATATTTTCCATTAATAATAAATACCATTGCAAAATTATTTAACATAAGACACACTCCAGACAAACAGACACATACACACACGTCATGAGCTCGCACCGTTTAGCAAAGGAACACATTTGGTGAGGGGGTGCCATCTTGTCTTGTGCGCATGTTGTCAAAAACACTTACTTCGTCCCTGGCTACACCTGCAATAAATGGCGCGTACATGCTATATTTTCACTTTTGTGAGGCAAGTTTCCGAGTCATTTTGCTGAACAGTCACTGTAATTTTTCTACAACAGTTCTGACTAATTTGGAAATAGCCATGATAATTATGGTTATCTCTTTCAGAAAAAGAACAGGAAGTAGTTTTTGTAAGTGATATTAAGGTTCATCTAAAAGTAATGCTCATTTCATAGTGAAACCGAAGAACGCAACTGATCTGTAAGAAAAAAATAGAAAATAAAAAGTAGATAATAGGTGAAGGAGGATTTGTATTTTGAGTCTTGATTTTGAGCAGAGCTCAGCCTGGGTAACTGATTTATACTTGAAAATGACTAGTAGTTTCATTGTTTTGAGCTTTTTTGGTTTCTTGAAGTTGTCGTTAAGTTTCCTAAGATTCGTTTGTAGTTTGATGTAATTCTAGTCGGCTCTTTGAATGTCTATGCGCTACCGAAAAAGAAATGGAGCCTAAATTTCCGTTACGCATGCTCAGGATGTTGCGTGAGTGCCTTAGAAGAAGAGTCTCCTGTTACTCTCAGATAGCAAGTAGTTTTCGATGCACCGATTTACGGAACTGAAATCTTGTCATTTCATTTCCGCGCCTGCTCAATTTGCTGAAGAGCACAGACACGTTTGCGATGAATGAAAAGTCTTACAAGCTGCTTGTTGTCATGAATTCGCTAGTAAGTTATTGCTGTATACAATCTGTAGTTTCATTCGTTGTTCATATATTTTGTTTTGCACATGCCTTTTTAACTAGTTTCTCTCTTCTCAGTGTTTCTGTTATCACATCGTAATTGGGTCATGGATGCTCTTGAGATGTGTAAATCAATAAATAAGTGAAGATATGATCTTTCAACCAAATTTAGTAATCTCCTGCATGTTCTTATGAGTTATGGTTTCGATTTTGAAAAATGTTTTTTACATCTTTTTTGACTTCCTAACGTATGTTTGGAACAATCAGGTTTTAACAAAGTCTGACTCAAATGGAAAATTATTAAACATGTTATTACCAACCAGTATGATAATTGTGTAATTGCTGACGCGGAGGAGGAAGGGGGAGGGGGGGGGTGGAATTTGCATATGCACTCGTCATTTCAGAAGTTTATCTCATTTGAATGATGTTCTGCAGCTAGGCATTTTGTAAAGTCGTACGTCTTGTCGGGGACACCTTCAACGGCATGCGCCTTTCCTACTGGCGTTAGAACCCGAAACGTCACACAGGCATTTTCATTGGTTCCACAACTGTTTTAGTGATTGATTTTTGATGCAAGGTGAAGTAACTGACAAATAAATGACCATTTTAACTTTTATGACCGCATATATGACAATTGCCCTTTTTTAAATTTCTAGTATGGTTTTAAAAGTCACTTAAAAATTGGCCTCCATAATGTCCAACATAAGTTTGATATTCTTGTTTTTATTATTGTTACTTTTTTATTTAAGTATCTGGTTTAAGCACGAATTGTTCAATATATAGAAGTAGGGAACCACAAAATGATGAAATTTAATTTGCTATTTTACGAATACGATAAAGTTTTAGATTGTTATAATATTCATTTGAAATCTGCAAATCTCGACGTCTGTAGGAACGGAGGGAGAAGAAGAAGAAGAAAGGCGGTAACCTTTTTGAAAGAGGGGATTGGAAACTCAAAAATAAATTATAAAGAATCTTTTCAAGAGCTTTGCGCCCTAAAACTAAAAAAAAAAAAAAAAAAAATATTAATAGTAAATATAAAAAACTCTACCGAAAATGTTTTATTTTGTAAACTGCGGGACCCTGTAAAGGCGCGGTGCCCAGAGCGTTACAGGTTCTGGTGACGCCCCGGGCCGCGCGTTGGAGCAGGCAGAAGAGAAAAGATTTTATTCGGAAGTGAGAGAACTTGGTGAAGAAAGGATAAATGATGAAGATAAGGATGAATGTTGTATGAGAAAGAAGTAAAAAAGAGGCAACTTAAGAAAAAAATATGTAAATAAAATAGTAAGTGAAGAAAATATCTGTCCGTCGAGCCGGAATCGAACCAGCGACCTAAGGATATCTGCACTTCATCTACAGTCCTCCGCTCTGCCAACTGAGCTATCGACGGTGCGGGAAACGAGAGCGAAATAATTGTAATTAAAACATTAGTTAAAGTTCATTGCATTTTAAAATTTTCTCATTGATGATTTTATGATTTTTTTTTCATATTCAGTTGTGTTTGTGCCCTAAAGTTACCACTTTATTGGACTAAGCAAATGATTGTCCATTATATAAATATCAAGATATCAAGTATACAATGTGAGTAATCTTGAAAAGTATCTTGGCGTTCCGAAGACCGGTTCAGGCCGGGGCGTATTGATAGCCCCCGCAACCACGCATTGCGGGGGAGGGGGATTCTATCGGCTAAGAGAGCCTCCTGTCTCCAGTCTCAACAAAAAGTTTTCACAATATCTTTTGTCGAAACTTTATAGGAAGCTGGTTTTAAAAAAATAGGAATTTTTGACTGCAGCTTTGAATCAATTATTAAAAAGAAAAACGGTTTTCTGTTGTTGTTGTTTTTTCTCTCGCGGTTTTAGTTTATAAAAACTTTATGGCGCAGAAAAGTAACAGCTCTTTCAGACAACTTGAGGCTCCTTTTCACAGTCAAAAGAACAGTTGCTATACATGCTTATAAACAAGAGAATGTCAAAGAAATATCATTTTGAAATTTATATGCCAATGAGGATACGGCGTATTACGGTTGTTTGCACATAACTATGCATTCATAGGAAAATAATGAACTAAAAGTTATTCTTCGCGAGTACGAAGAAACAGATATGTCATTTATTTTATAACAGTGTCAAGAGAATTTTTTTAACTATGTACAAGTCAATAAAAATTATAGCAATACGTTTAGTTTTTTTTTCTTTTTTTTTTTATGTTCAAGAGTAAATAATTTGAGTAGCTTTACTTTTTTGTGTCACAATTCTTAATTGTTATTTATTTGCTTATTTACGTTCTGCATTTTCGTATAAACCGGAAAAGGTGATTAGACACTGTCACACGGCAGTTATGGGTTTTGGTTGTGATTGTGGCTGGCCTTAGTTCACTGAAAGAATAAGATTTGAATGATATCATTAACTTTGGCGTAACCGTTTTGTAGTCTGTTTTTTTTTTTTTTTTTCTTATGTGTTAAGAAATTTGAGCCGTTATTTTAATTACCACGTGAGCACTTTTTTTACACGCAATAAAGTGCAGTAATTTTTGTTTTATGAAAAACACCTGCAGGTTCCCAAAAAATTGAATTATTAAAACTCCCAGAACACATAGTTCAATAGCATAAAATTAAAAAAATTCAGTAATCGAAAATTAATAGATTTTTTCAAAAGCGCCTCGAGGATATTTTTTACAGGGGTGAGGGGCTCCTGGAGTTCTTCCGGTAAGCCACTGGCCCAGGCGTTATCGACTCCAGCAGGTATGGAGTTGAGGGGACAAACCTTTGAAAACGAATATATATATATATATATGCAGGTATGGAGCGACAAACCTTTGAAATCTAATACATATACCCATGGGCGGCGGAACCTAATATTTTCAGGTGGGGTCCAACTGCTCCGAGAGCGAAAACAATTTTAAAATAGTAAGGAGAGAGAGAAAGAGAAATAAAACAACGTAGGGTAGATGAGTATATATACTCGTACATATCATCAACAATTACTGTCAATCCACTCCTGGATGAAGGTCTCCACAAGTACCTTCCACAACTTTCAGCCTTGAACCTGTCTCTTCCAAGTCACTCCAGCACGTTTTCGTATTTCATCCACCCATCTTTCACGTGGTCTTGTTCTGCGTATTTTCGTGCCCCTTGGTATTATATCTAATATTTCAGTTGCTCAAGCACGGCCAGTATTTCAGCAATACGCCCAGGCAATTGTCACTTGAGCGTCTTCACTTTGATCATGACGTCATCAACATTTTTCCTTTCTCTAATCCATGTATTTCTCTTCCTATCATTCTTCATTACATCAAGCATGCACCTTTGCACGTTTTGCTGAGTTGTCTTCATCCTGTGTATGTCTTTTCCAGTTAAGTTTAATGTCTGCGCTCCATATGTAAGAAATGGAAGGATGCATTGATTAACACTTTTCCTTTAAGGCATAACAGCCGAATCATGCATTTGTAGTTAAACCTGGGCAGCTCAAGGGCACTACGCTTCATAAGATTATTGCAGTTCGCTACACGCAAAGCCGATTTAAGCAACGGGCCCAATGGGCCTGAGCCCAGGTCTACAGATTTAGAGGGGCCCCAAGCTCGAAGAGTTTTGTCATTAATATTTTAACACCACCACCAAAAAAAAAAAAAAATTTAAATAATTTTGCAGAATTTATTAATTTTTAAAACCTATATTATTGTAGTCGTCACTCCTTATGCGTGGCGGAGAGCATTAACTGATCAGGAGTAAACACGTTTTTTAAGATTATGGATTCTTTAATCATTAATTTAGCAAACAGGAGGAATCATACGAAGTTGTTCTGGAAAGGTTTGAACTTTGCAGGGATTTGAAAGAGATCCAGTCCTCATGACATAGCGGCTAGATCAAGTAAACTTGTTCATATGTACGAAGGAGACATAGAAAATTTTCTCAGCAACGATTTTCTACATTTCCAGTCATATATGAATGGCTAGAACTTGAACACACCACGGGATATGTACACTTTTATCACTGGTAACAATCTTCAGTGTACATTTCCAAACATTGGAATAGCTTTGAGAAAGTTTTTAACCTTACCAGTCAGGAATTGTTCTGCCGAAAGATCATTTTCAGCAGTCTCAAGAGCAAAAAAATGAAAAAATGATTTTATTGGAAGAAAAAAAGTTTAACTCACTCGTGATAACGTATGTGGAAAAGAACATAATCCCGGGTGTAGGGGCGATAAATTACGCCCCTATATAAATTGTGTGATGGACTTTTAAATCCCATCGATCATTCTGGATATTAACATTTCAGAATAAATATTTCCATGTGTATTATTTGGAAACGAGTGTAACACGTGGTAATGCACCAGACTAGGTGACATTTCGATATGTCTGTTTGACAGGTCTATTGTATCCACAGAAGGCACAGCTATTGTTCCTGGGCAGAGGGAAATTTAAGCTGCAGGGCACCGTAAGGTGGAGGTCAACGAAGGGATTAGGTGAAGGTCACCGGCAGAAGACACGTGTCAGGAGAGAAAGGTAGTGTGGGGGGGCACCGAGAAGAGCGAGGGGGCGCCTGCTCTTGGAGGGCTCCGACTAGGGAGAGAGAGGGAGCCTCGGGCGAGTGAGGTAGGAGCCAATCAGAAGGCTAATGAAGTTAGGGGGAAAACTTCAGGGTAGGACTGGAAGAAAAAGGAGGCAGTCGACGGGAAGCGAGCGTGAGAGACAGTCTACGGGGAGCGAGCGTAGAGAACGGTTGACGACAGCGTGTGCTGTGGACGGATGTATAGTGCTGGGAGTTAGCACTGGGTAAAGAAAAGTTCGTGATAGAACGTGCCAGTTAGAGCACGGGGAAAGCCAGCGTAGTTGGAATCAGACACGTGTGTCTGGAACGACGTACGGAGAAAGCGTTTGGAGAGAACACGTGTTCGGGACGGAACACGAAGCATAGCTTCCGGAACGAAGGAAAAGAGACAAACGGAAGGTTACGACGATTGAAACCTTTCACGTCGGTGATAGAAAAAGAACGGGCAAAGAGTATTGGCAGGAAAGGGTATTCTGGAATAATTAGATACCCGGATCATTTTCACGTGGAAATGCAGTTACAGGAACTCGAGGTCAAGGAACAATAGCTGCCGGAACAATTTACTGTTGATTAAATGTTTTGTTAAGTTTGCAACAAGCCTGAGAGTTAATTCATGCTTGGAATTGTTTTGCCATTATTTTTACTTCCCCTCTCCTGAATAGCCGATTTATAGTAAAGCTGGGAGAGAAAGAACGCCGGGCTGTCTTCAACTACCGTTGATAGACAGTCTCTAGACAACGAACCTTATAAATGGTTTTCCTTCCTGCTATGGGGAAATTTTGATCAGCGCTGGAAGCCAGTGGGTATTTGGCCGAGGACCCATTAATTAACATAATGAGCTTCCACCCATACACCGGGTATAGATTACTCTTCAGTAATTGACAGTTTTGTCCATGCAAAGGCCCGTAAAAAACCGATGATCATGCCATATTTACGGTGCAGTCAAAATTTCTTTAACATACTCGGGATAACGTATGTATAGAAAAGGACATAGTCCCTTGTATAGACTACTCTTCAGTAATTGACAATTTTGTCCATGCAAAGACCCGTAAAAAATCGATGATAATGCCATATTTGCGGTGCAGGCAGACATTGAGTGGAAAAGTGGAAAATTACGTAAGTGTTAAACAAATTTTCATTTGCATCGTAAGAGTTCATTAAGATTGTTTTCAATATTTGCTTCTTTTCCCACATTGTTGTGTCTTTTCTGGTTGGTGCATTATATTGTTTTATAATAATAAATGTTATCATCATAATGTATTTTTTTCCACCACATCCTGAAGATCAGTAATTTGAAACGTACACTGGTACACTATGAAATAGACATACTATATTTTCCATTAATAATAAATACCATTGCAAAATTATTTAACATAAGACACACTCCAGACAAACAGACACATACACACACGTCATGAGCTCGCACCGTTTAGCAAAGGAACACATTTGGTGAGGGGGTGCCATCTTGTCTTGTGCGCATGTTGTCAAAAACACTTACTTCGTCCCTGGCTACACCTGCAATAAATGGCGCGTACATGCTATATTTTCACTTTTGTGAGGCAAGTTTCCGAGTCATTTTGCTGAACAGTCACTGTAATTTTTCTACAACAGTTCTGACTAATTTGGAAATAGCCATGATAATTATGGTTATCTCTTTCAGAAAAAGAACAGGAAGTAGTTTTTGTAAGTGATATTAAGGTTCATCTAAAAGTAATGCTCATTTCATAGTGAAACCGAAGAACGCAACTGATCTGTAAGAAAAAAATAGAAAATAAAAAGTAGATAATAGGTGAAGGAGGATTTGTATTTTGAGTCTTGATTTTGAGCAGAGCTCAGCCTGGGTAACTGATTTATACTTGAAAATGACTAGTAGTTTCATTGTTTTGAGCTTTTTTGGTTTCTTGAAGTTGTCGTTAAGTTTCCTAAGATTCGTTTGTAGTTTGATGTAATTCTAGTCGGCTCTTTGAATGTCTATGCGCTACCGAAAAAGAAATGGAGCCTAAATTTCCGTTACGCATGCTCAGGATGTTGCGTGAGTGCCTTAGAAGAAGAGTCTCCTGTTACTCTCAGATAGCAAGTAGTTTTCGATGCACCGATTTACGGAACTGAAATCTTGTCATTTCATTTCCGCGCCTGCTCAATTTGCTGAAGAGCACAGACACGTTTGCGATGAATGAAAAGTCTTACAAGCTGCTTGTTGTCATGAATTCGCTAGTAAGTTATTGCTGTATACAATCTGTAGTTTCATTCGTTGTTCATATATTTTGTTTTGCACATGCCTTCTTAACTAGTTTCTCTCTTCTCAGTGTTTCTGTTATCACATCGTAATTGGGTCATGGATGCTCTTGAGATGTGTAAATCAATAAATAAGTGAAAATATGATCTTTCAACCAAATTTAGTAATCTCCTGCATGTTCTTATGAGTTATGGTTTCGATTTTGAAAAATGTTTTTTACATCTTTTTTGACTTCCTAACGTATGTTTGGAACAATCAGGTTTTAACAAAGTCTGACTCAAATGGAAAATTATTAAACATGTTATTACCAACCAGTATGATAATTGTGTAATTGCTGACGCGGAGGAGGAAGGGGGAGGGGGGTGGAATTTGCATATGCACTCGTCATTTCAGAAGTTTATCTCATTTGAATGATGTTCTGCAGCTAGGCATTTTGTAAAGTCGTACGTCTTGTCGGGGACACCTTCAACGGCATGCGCCTTTCCTACTGGCGTTAGAACCCGAAACGTCACACAGGCATTTTCATTGGTTCCACAACTGTTTTAGTGATTGATTTTTGATGCAAGGTGAAGTAACTGACAAATAAATGACCATTTTAACTTTTATGACCGCATATATGACAATTGCCCTTTTTTAAATTTCTAGTATGGTTTTAAAAGTCACTTAAAAATTGGCCTCCATAATGTCCAACATAAGTTTGATATTCTTGTTTTTATTATTGTTACTTTTTTATTTAAGTATCTGGTTTAAGCACGAATTGTTCAATATATAGAAGTAGGGAACCACAAAATGATGAAATTTAATTTGCTATTTTACGAATACGATAAAGTTTTAGATTGTTATAATATTCATTTGAAATCTGCAAATCTCGACGTCTGTAGGAACGGAGGGAGAAGAAGAAGAAGAAAGGCGGTAACCTTTTTGAAAGAGGGGATTGGAAACTCAAAAATAAATTATAAAGAATCTTTTCAAGAGCTTTGCGCCCTAAAACTAAAAAAAAAAAAAAATATTAATAGTAAATATAAAAAACTCTACCGAAAATGTTTTATTTTGTAAACTGCGGGACCCTGTAAAGGCGCGGTGCCCAGAGCGTTACAGGTTCTGGTGACGCCCCGGGCCGCGCGTTGGAGCAGGCAGAAGAGAAAAGATTTTATTCGGAAGTGAAGAAAGGAGAACTTGGTGAAGAAAGGATAAATGATGAAGATAAGGATGAATGTTGTATGAGAAAGAAGTAAAAAAGAGGCAACTTAAGAAAAAAAAATATGTAAATAAAATAGTAAGTGAAGAAAATATCTGTCCGTCGAGCCGGAATCGAACCAGCGACCTAAGGATATCTGCACTTCATCTACAGTCCTCCGCTCTGCCAACTGAGCTATCGACGGTGCGGGAAACGAGAGCGAAATAATTGTAATTAAAACATTAGTTAAAGTTCATTGCATTTTAAAATTTTCTCATTGATGATTTTATGATTTTTTTCATATTCAGTTGTGTTTGTGCCCTAAAGTTACCACTTTATTGGACTAAGCAAATGATTGTCCATTATATAAATATCAAGATATCAAGTATACAATGTGAGTAATCTTGAAAAGTATCTTGGCGTTCCGAAGACCGGTTCAGGCCGGGGCGTATTGATAGCCCCGCAACCACGCATTGCGGAGGGAGGGGGATTCTATCGGCTAAGAGAGCCTCCTGTCTCCAGTCTCAACAAAAAGTTTTCACAATATCTTTTGTCGAAACTTTATAGGAAGCTGGTTTTAAAAAAATAGGAATTTTTGACTGCAGCTTTGAATCAATTATTAAAAAGAAAAACGGTTTTCTGTTGTTGTTGTTTTTTTCTCTCGCGGTTTTAGTTTATAAAAACTTTATGGCGCAGAAAAGTAACAGCTCTTTCAGACAACTTGAGGCTCCTTTTCACAGTCAAAAGAACAGTTGCTATACATGCTTATAAACAAGAGAATGTCAAAGAAATATCATTTTGAAATTTATATGCCAATGAGGATACGGCGTATTACGGTTGTTTGCACATAACTATGCATTCATAGGAAAATAATGAACTAAAAGTTATTCTTCGCGAGTACGAAGAAACAGATATGTCATTTATTTTATAACAGTGTCAAGAGAATTTTTTTAACTATGTACAAGTCAATAAAAATTATAGCAATACGTTTGGTTTTTTTTCTTTTTTTTTATGTTCAAGAGTAAATAATTTGAGTAGCTTTACTTTTTTGTGTCACAATTCTTAATTGTTATTTATTTGCTTATTTACGTTCTGCATTTTCGTATAAACCGGAAAAGGTGATTAGACACTGTCACACGGCAGTTATGGGTTTTGGTTGTGATTGTGGCTGGCCTTAGTTCACTGAAAGAATAAGATTTGAATGATATCATTAACTTTGGCGTAACCGTTTTGTAGTCTGTTTTTTTTTTTTTTTTTTTCTTATGTGTTAAGAAATTTGAGCCGTTATTTTAATTACCACGTGAGCACTTTTTTTACACGCAATAAAGTGCAGTAATTTTTGTTTTATGAAAAACACCTGCAGGTTCCCAAAAAATTGAATTATTAAAACTCCCAGAACACATAGTTCAATAGCATAAAATTAAAAAAATTCAGTAATCGAAAATTAATAGATTTTTTCAAAAGCGCCTCGAGGATATTTTTTACAGGGGGTGAGGGGCTCCTGGAGTTCTTCCGGTAAGCCACTGGCCCAGGCGTTATCGACTCCAGCAGGTATGGAGTTGAGGGGACAAACCTTTGAAAACGAATATATATATATATATATGCAGGTATGGAGCGACAAACCTTTGAAATCTAATACATATACCCATGGGCGGCGGAACCTAATATTTTCAGGTGGGGTCCAACTGCTCCGAGAGCGAAAACAATTTTAAAATAGTAAGGAGAGAGAGAAAGAGAAATAAAACAACGTAGGGTAGATGAGTATATATACTCGTACATATCATCAACAATTACTGTCAATCCACTCCTGGATGAAGGTCTCCACAAGTACCTTCCACAACTTTCAGCCTTGAACCTGTCTCTTCCAAGTCACTCCAGCACGTTTTCGTATTTCATCCACCCATCTTTCACGTGGTCTTGTTCTGCGTATTTTCGTGCCCCTTGGTATTATATCTAATATTTCAGTTGCTCAAGCACGGCCAGTATTTCAGCAATACGCCCAGGCAATTGTCACTTGAGCGTCTTCACTTTGATCATGACGTCATCAACATTTTTCCTTTCTCTAATCCATGTATTTCTCTTCCTATCATTCTTCATTACATCAAGCATGCACCTTTGCACGTTTTGCTGAGTTGTCTTCATCCTGTGTATGTCTTTTCCAGTTAAGTTTAATGTCTGCGCTCCATATGTAAGAAATGGAAGGATGCATTGATTAACACTTTTCCTTTAAGGCATAACAGCCGAATCATGCATTTGTAGTTAAACCTGGGCAGCTCAAGGGCACTACGCTTCATAAGATTATTGCAGTTCGCTACACGCAAAGCCGATTTAAGCAACGGGCCCAATGGGCCTGAGCCCAGGTCTACAGATTTAGAGGGGCCCCAAGCTCGAAGAGTTTTGTCATTAATATTTTAACACCACCACCAAAAAAAAAAAAATTTAAATAATTTTGCAGAATTTATTAATTTTTAAAACCTATATTATTGTAGTCGTCACTCCTTATGCGTGGCGGAGAGCATTAACTGATCAGGAGTAAACACGTTTTTTAAGATTATGGATTCTTTAATCATTAATTTAGCAAACAGGAGGAATCATACGAAGTTGTTCTGGAAAGGTTTGAACTTTGCAGGGATTTGAAAGAGATCCAGTCCTCATGACATAGCGGCTAGATCAAGTAAACTTGTTCATATGTACGAAGGAGACATAGAAAATTTTCTCAGCAACGATTTTCTACATTTCCAGTCATATATGAATGGCTAGAACTTGAACACACCACGGGATATGTACACTTTTATCACTGGTAACAATCTTCAGTGTACATTTCCAAACATTGGAATAGCTTTGAGAAAGTTTTTAACCTTACCAGTCAGGAATTGTTCTGCCGAAAGATCATTTTCAGCAGTCTCAAGAGCAAAAAAATGAAAAAATGATTTTATTGGAAGAAAAAAAAGTTTAACTCACTCGTGATAACGTATGTGGAAAAGAACATAATCCCGGGTGTAGGGGCGATAAATTACGCCCCTATATAAATTGTGTGATGGACTTTTAAATCCCATCGATCATTCTGGATATTAACATTTCAGAATAAATATTTCCATGTGTATTATTTGGAAACGAGTGTAACACGTGGTAATGCACCAGACTAGGTGACATTTCGATATGTCTGTTTGACAGGTCTATTGTATCCACAGAAGGCACAGCTATTGTTCCTGGGCAGAGGGAAATTTAAGCTGCAGGGCACCGTAAGGTGGAGGTCAACGAAGGGATTAGGTGAAGGTCACCGGCAGAAGACACGTGTCAGGAGAGAAAGGTAGTGGGGGGCACCGAGAAGAGCGAGGGGGCGCCTGCTCTTGGAGGGCTCCGACTAGGGAGAGAGAGGGAGCCTCGGGCGAGTGAGGTAGGAGCCAATCAGAAGGCTAATGAAGTTAGGGGGGAAAACTTCAGGGTAGGACTGGAAGAAAAAAGGAGGCAGTCGACGGGAAGCGAGCGTGAGAGACAGTCTACGGGGAGCGAGCGTAGAGAACGGTTGACGACAGCGTGTGCTGTGGACGGATGTATAGTGCTGGGAGTTAGCACTGGGTAAAGAAAAGTTCGTGATAGAACGTGCCAGTTAGAGCACGGGGAAAGCCAGCGTAGTTGGAATCAGACACGTGTGTCTGGAACGACGTACGGAGAAAGCGTTTGGAGAGAACACGTGTTCGGGACGGAACACGAAGCATAGCTTCCGGAACGAAGGAAAAGAGACAAACGGAAGGTTACGACGATTGAAACCTTTCACGTCGGTGATAGAAAAAGAACGGGCAAAGAGTATTGGCAGGAAAGGGTATTCTGGAATAATTAGATACCCGGATCATTTTCACGTGGAAATGCAGTTACAGGAACTCGAGGTCAAGGAACAATAGCTGCCGGAACAATTTACTGTTGATTAAATGTTTTGTTAAGTTTGCAACAAGCCTGAGAGTTAATTCATGCTTGGAATTGTTTTGCCATTATTTTTACTTCCCCTCTCCTGAATAGCCGATTTATAGTAAAGCTGGGAGAGAAAGAACGCCTGGCTGTCTTCAACTACCGTTGATAGACAGTCTCTAGACAACGAACCTTATAAATGGTTTTCCTTCCTGCTATGGGGAAATTTTGATCAGCGCTGGAAGCCAGTGGGTATTTGGCCGAGGACCCATTAATTAACATAATGAGCTTCCACCCATACACCGGGTATAGATTACTCTTCAGTAATTGACAGTTTTGTCCATGCAAAGGCCCGTAAAAAACCGATGATCATGCCATATTTACGGTGCAGTCAAAATTTCTTTAACATACTCGGGATAACGTATGTATAGAAAAGGACATAGTCCCTTGTATAGACTACTCTTCAGTAATTGACAATTTTGTCCATGCAAAGACCCGTAAAAAATCGATGATAATGCCATATTTGCGGTGCAGGCAGACATTGAGTGGAAAAGTGGAAAATTACGTAAGTGTTAAACAAATTTTCATTTGCATCGTAAGAGTTCATTAAGATTGTTTTCAATATTTGCTTCTTTTCCCACATTGTTGTGTCTTTTCTGGTTGGTGCATTATATTGTTTTATAATAATAAATGTTATCATCATAATGTATTTTTTTCCACCACATCCTGAAGATCAGTAATTTGAAACGTACACTGGTACACTATGAAATAGACATACTATATTTTCCATTAATAATAAATACCATTGCAAAATTATTTAACATAAGACACACTCCAGACAAACAGACACATACACACACGTCATGAGCTCGCACCGTTTAGCAAAGGAACACATTTGGTGAGGGGGTGCCATCTTGTCTTGTGCGCATGTTGTCAAAAACACTTACTTCGTCCCTGGCTACACCTGCAATAAATGGCGCGTACATGCTATATTTTCACTTTTGTGAGGCAAGTTTCCGAGTCATTTTGCTGAACAGTCACTGTAATTTTTCTACAACAGTTCTGACTAATTTGGAAATAGCCATGATAATTATGGTTATCTCTTTCAGAAAAAGAACAGGAAGTAGTTTTTGTAAGTGATATTAAGGTTCATCTAAAAGTAATGCTCATTTCATAGTGAAACCGAAGAACGCAACTGATCTGTAAGAAAAAAATAGAAAATAAAAAGTAGATAATAGGTGAAGGAGGATTTGTATTTTGAGTCTTGATTTTGAGCAGAGCTCAGCCTGGGTAACTGATTTATACTTGAAAATGACTAGTAGTTTCATTGTTTTGAGCTTTTTTGGTTTCTTGAAGTTGTCGTTAAGTTTCCTAAGATTCGTTTGTAGTTTGATGTAATTCTAGTCGGCTCTTTGAATGTCTATGCGCTACCGAAAAAGAAATGGAGCCTAAATTTCCGTTACGCATGCTCAGGATGTTGCGTGAGTGCCTTAGAAGAAGAGTCTCCTGTTACTCTCAGATAGCAAGTAGTTTTCGATGCACCGATTTACGGAACTGAAATCTTGTCATTTCATTTCCGCGCCTGCTCAATTTGCTGAAGAGCACAGACACGTTTGCGATGAATGAAAAGTCTTACAAGCTGCTTGTTGTCATGAATTCGCTAGTAAGTTATTGCTGTATACAATCTGTAGTTTCATTCGTTGTTCATATATTTTGTTTTGCACATGCCTTCTTAACTGGTTTCTCTCTTCTCAGTGTTTCTGTTATCACATCGTAATTGGGTCATGGATGCTCTTGAGATGTGTAAATCAATAAATAAGTGAAAATATGATCTTTCAACCAAATTTAGTAATCTCCTGCATGTTCTTATGAGTTATGGTTTCGATTTTGAAAAATGTTTTTTACATCTTTTTTGACTTCCTAACGTATGTTTGGAACAATCAGGTTTTAACAAAGTCTGACTCAAATGGAAAATTATTAAACATGTTATTACCAACCAGTATGATAATTGTGTAATTGCTGACGCGGAGGAGGAAGGGGGAGGGGGGGGGGGGTGGAATTTGCATATGCACTCGTCATTTCAGAAGTTTATCTCATTTGAATGATGTTCTGCAGCTAGGCATTTTGTAAAGTCGTACGTCTTGTCGGGGACACCTTCAACGGCATGCGCCTTTCCTACTGGCGTTAGAACCCGAAACGTCACACAGGCATTTTCATTGGTTCCACAACTGTTTTAGTGATTGATTTTTGATGCAAGGTGAAGTAACTGACAAATAAATGACCATTTTAACTTTTATGACCGCATATATGACAATTGCCCTTTTTTAAATTTCTAGTATGGTTTTAAAAGTCACTTAAAAATTGGCCTCCATAATGTCCAACATAAGTTTGATATTCTTGTTTTTATTATTGTTACTTTTTTATTTAAGTATCTGGTTTAAGCACGAATTGTTCAATATATAGAAGTAGGGAACCACAAAATGATGAAATTTAATTTGCTATTTTACGAATACGATAAAGTTTTAGATTGTTATAATATTCATTTGAAATCTGCAAATCTCGACGTCTGTAGGAACGGAGGGAGAAGAAGAAGAAGAAAGGCGGTAACCTTTTTGAAAGAGGGGATTGGAAACTCAAAAATAAATTATAAAGAATCTTTTCAAGAGCTTTGCGCCCTAAAACTAAAAAAAAAAAAAAAAAATATTAATAGTAAATATAAAAAACTCTACCGAAAATGTTTTATTTTGTAAACTGCGGGACCCTGTAAAGGCGCGGTGCCCAGAGCGTTACAGGTTCTGGTGACGCCCCGGGCCGCGCGTTGGAGCAGGCAGAAGAGAAAAGATTTTATTCGGAAGTGAGAGAACTTGGTGAAGAAAGGATAAATGATGAAGATAAGGATGAATGTTGTATGAGAAAGAAGTAAAAAAGAGGCAACTTAAGAAAAAAAAATATGTAAATAAAATAGTAAGTGAAGAAAATATCTGTCCGTCGAGCCGGAATCGAACCAGCGACCTAAGGATATCTGCACTTCATCTACAGTCCTCCGCTCTGCCAACTGAGCTATCGACGGTGCGGGAAACGAGAGCGAAATAATTGTAATTAAAACATTAGTTAAAGTTCATTGCATTTTAAAATTTTCTCATTGATGATTTTATGATTTTTTTTCATATTCAGTTGTGTTTGTGCCCTAAAGTTACCACTTTATTGGACTAAGCAAATGATTGTCCATTATATAAATATCAAGATATCAAGTATACAATGTGAGTAATCTTGAAAAGTATCTTGGCGTTCCGAAGACCGGTTCAGGCCGGGGCGTATTGATAGCCCCCGCAACCACGCATTGCGGGGGAGGGGGATTCTATCGGCTAAGAGAGCCTCCTGTCTCCAGTCTCAACAAAAAGTTTTCACAATATCTTTTGTCGAAACTTTATAGGAAGCTGGTTTTAAAAAAATAGGAATTTTTGACTGCAGCTTTGAATCAATTATTAAAAAGAAAAACGGTTTTCTGTTGTTGTTGTTTTTTTCTCTCGCGGTTTTAGTTTATAAAAACTTTATGGCGCAGAAAAGTAACAGCTCTTTCAGACAACTTGAGGCTCCTTTTCACAGTCAAAAGAACAGTTGCTATACATGCTTATAAACAAGAGAATGTCAAAGAAATATCATTTTGAAATTTATATGCCAATGAGGATACGGCGTATTACGGTTGTTTGCACATAACTATGCATTCATAGGAAAATAATGAACTAAAAGTTATTCTTCGCGAGTACGAAGAAACAGATATGTCATTTATTTTATAACAGTGTCAAGAGAATTTTTTTAACTATGTACAAGTCAATAAAAATTATAGCAATACGTTTAGTTTTTTTTTTTTTTTTTATGTTCAAGAGTAAATAATTTGAGTAGCTTTACTTTTTTGTGTCACAATTCTTAATTGTTATTTATTTCCTTATTTACGTTCTGTATTTTCGTATAAACCGGAAAAGGTGATTAGACACTGTCACACGGCAGTTATGGGTTTTGGTTGTGATTGTGGCTGGCCTTAGTTCACTGAAAGAATAAGATTTGAATGATATCATTAACTTTGGCGTAACCGTTTTGTAGTCATATATTTTTTTTTTTTTATGGTATGAAATTTGAGCCGCCGTTTTAATTACCACGTGGGCACTTGTTTTGCACGCAATAAAGCGCAGTAATTTTTGTTTCATGAATAACACCTGCAGGTTCCAATAAAATTGAATTATTAAAACTTCCGTAACACATAGTTTAATAGCATAAAATATAAAAATTTCAGTAATCGAAAATTATTGGATTTTTGCAAAAGCGCCTCGAGGATATTTTTCCGGGGGGGGGGGGGGGCTCCTCGAGTTCTTCCGGTAAGCTACTGACCCAGGCGCAGGTATTGGGTTGAGGGGACAAACCTTTGAAAACGAATATATATATATATATCATCATCATTGTCAACCATTATCGAACCAATGCTGGACGAAAGTCTCCCCAAGTTTCCTCCACAACGGTCTGTCTTGTGCCAGTCCCCTCCATGTCACTCCCGCATATTTTCGAATTTCATCCACCCATCTCCCATGTGGTCTTCTTCTGGGTCTTTTCCTGTCTCTTGGAATCCAATCTAAAATTTCGGCTGTCCATCGATGGTCTGCCCTTCTGGCAGTATGTCCAGCCCATTGCCATTTCAGGGATTTAACTCTGATCATGATGTCTTCCACTCTCGTCATTTTTCGGATCCATGAGTTCCTCTTCATATCTCTCCTGGTTATCCAAGCATGCATCTCTCCATGCTACTTTGAGTAGCCGGCAGCCTTTATATGTCTCTTTTACTTAAGGTCCACGTCTCTGCGCCATACGTAAGCACTGGAAGGATGCATTGATCAAACACTTTTCTTTTAAGACATAATGGCATATTGCTCTTGAAAATTATGCTTTTTCTTCCAAGAACTCTACAGGCAAGTTTTGTACGCCGATTAATTTCTTCATCAATGTGACCCTCACTTGATATCTGCTGTCCAAGATAAACGTACGTGTCTGTTATCTCCAGTTTTTCTCCATCAATTGATAAATCTTCATTTCCTGTAAAAGCATTGAACATCACTTTTGTCTTCTGAAAGTTCACTTTTAATCCCACTTCTTTACTCTTGTCAGCAAGTTCCTGCATCATACTCTGCAGCTCTGGTGGGGTAGTTGCAAAAATGACTACGTCATCAGCAAAACGAAGGTGGGTTAGATAATCTCCATTAACCTTTATCCCTTTGTTTTCCCAGTTCAGTGATTGAAAGACATTTTCCAATGTGACATTAAAGAGCTTCGGAGATATGGTGTCACCTTGTCTCACTCCCTTTCCAATTTGTATGTGTGTTGTATTTTCAAACTGCCGAATCTTTGCACTTGCATTTTCATAGATGTTATTAATGTATGCATCTTCAATACCGCAGGATTTCAGAGCCATTGTAACTGCTGATGGTTTCACCGAATCAAAGGCTTTTTCATAATCGATAAAAGCCATGCACAATGGAATTTCTTATTCCCTCGCTCTTTCAATTAGTTCTCTGAGTACGTGGATATGATTTATTGTGCTGTAGCCACTCCTGAATCCAGCTTGTTCTCTCGGTTGAGCCATGTCCATTGTTACCTTCAAGCGGTGTGAAAGAACTTTAGTGAAGATTTTATAAACCACTGATAGGAGGCTGATAGGTCTGTAGTTCCTGAGATCCTCAATGTCACCCTTTTTATGTAGCAGGATCATTGTAGCGTTGTTCCAATCCTCAGGAATCTTCCCTTCATTAAGGCATCGAGTGAAAATTTGGGCGAGTACTGTTTCGATTTCTCCACTTGCTTCTTGTATGATGTCTACAGTAATACCATCTTCTCCTGGAATACCATCTTATCCGCTTCATGTTCTTGACTGCATGGCAACTTCTGCTGGGAGGACTGGAAGAACTCTGGTACTGGTAACTTTCATGATGTCTGGAGTACATATATCATCCCTTTCATATAATTTGGAGTAGAAATCTTTCACTCTTGTCAAAATTTCGCCTCTATTTCTTGTTACAGAACCCTCTTCTTTTCTCAGTGCCATAATCTGTTTTCTTCCTTTACTGAGATAGCAAAGCTATTTTTAGGCTTTGGTTGTTTTCAATTGCTTTCCTCACTAGTTCACAGTTGAATTTCCTTACATCTTCAGTGATACTTTTTTGTACCATCTTGCATAGCTCTATATATTCCACTTTGGAAGAGACATCTTCTTTAGTTGTCCTCATCTCTCTTTTTTTTGCATCAACATTTTGGTTTTTCCTGATAATTTGTTCACATGCAACTTGTTCTTAGACCCAGCTAATTTTGTTGCTGTTTCCATAAGAGCTTTGGTTACTTTTCTGTTAACTTCAGAAATATCCACTTCTTCCGATGTTAGGCCTTCTAAAGCAGAGAATCTGTTCTTCAGTTCCAACTTGAAAGTATTATGGTGTTTTTTAAGGTTGGTTACGTCAATACATTTTGTTTGTCTTATGAGCTTGCCACGTTCGCGTTTAGTGTTGAGGTGCATCTTACATCTCACCAATCTATGGTCACTACCTGTGTTGAACTTGTTCAGCACCCTGCAGTCTTGGATGACGAATTTTTTGTTACACATAATAAAATCAATTTCACTTGTCGTCCCAATTGGATGTCTCCATGTCCATTTCCTGTGTGGCTTTTTCTTGAAAAGGAGTTCAAGATGAAAAATCCTTCTGCCTCTGCAAACTCAACGAGAGTATTTCCACGCTGGTTTGTTTTGCCGTGACCGAATTTACCTACTGAAGTTTCATTCTCTTGCCGTTGCCCTATTTTTGCATTGAAATCTCCCATAATTATCTTCAAGTGCTGCTTACCTTTATTATTTAGATGACGAATTTCCTCATAAAATTCTTCAATTTCTTCTTCAGGAGGACTTGTGGTGGGTACATAAGTTTGAATAATCTGAGCCTGGTATCTTCTCGAGAGTTGGATAACGAGTCGTGCAGCTCTGTCAGAGGAACTTTCAACTTCTACAACTTTATCCTTCAGTTTCTTGTTTATTATAAATCCAACACCACTAGTTCTGCCAGTATCTGTCCCACGATAGTAGAAGAGATGTCCACTTTTCAGTTCGATGAGATCTCCTCCTTTTCTACTTACCTCACTTATCCCGATGATGTCCCACTTGATCCTTTGTAGTTCCTCTTCCAATTCAAGAAGCCTTGAATCAGAAGATAGGGAGCGTCCGTTGTACGTAGCCAAGGTCAGCATCAGATGGCAGCCTAGTCCGGTCCTCCGGGGATTCTTAGCACCCTCTGCCTTCATGTCGCACTGGCCGCTGCCTCGGCCAGGTACATTCCAGCTGCCGGAGACTGAGGGCCAAGATTTAAATTGTAGAGTCATTTTGGAGGGGTTTGGCCATAACTCACCACGCTGGCCAAGCGGGTTGGTGAGTGTGGAATAGCATTTCCTCTGATCCCGATGGTATAGTTATACCGCTATTGGCAGTCGTCAGAGCCCCTTTAGTGGGAACAGGATGCACCACGAGAAGGCGGCGTTGACATTTGTCAAGGAGAGGCTGTGATGTTACGCATCACCTGGCCTTACATCCATATACATATATATATATATATATATAATCATGTATGGAGGGACAAACCTTTAAAATCTAATACATATACGGACCTGTACATACAGTGACGTAGCCAGAAATTTGTTAAGGGTAGTGGGGTCAATGGATTTAGTTCATCGGTGAAAGGTTCCCGGAAAAAATACCCTAAGTGGGAAGTGGGAATAAGCATAAAATGTTAAAAGTCAAAAAATGAAAATAACATTACTGAGAAAAAACTTTTTTCATATACTGTATCATCATCATCATCATTGTCAACCATTATCAATCCACTGCTGAACGAAGGTACGGGAGTGACATGGAGGAGACTGGCACATGTCTTGTGCCAGTCTCTTCCATGTCACTCCAACATACTTTCGAATTTTATCCACCCATCTCCCATGTGGTCTTCATCTGGGTCTTTTCCGGTCCCTTGGAATCCAATCTAAAATTTCGGCTGTCCATCGATAGTCTGTCCTTGTGGCAGTATGTCCAGCCCATTGCCATTTCAGGGATTTAACTCTGATCATGATGTCTTCCTTTCTTGTCATTTTTCGGATCCACGAGTTCCTCTTCTTATCTCTCCTGGTTACACCAAGCATGCACCTCTCCATGCTACTTTGAGTTGTCTGCAGCCTTTGTATGTCTCTTTTAGTTCATGTCCACGTCTCTGCACCATACGTAAGCACTGGAAGGATGCATTGATCAAACACTTTTCTTTTAAGACATAATGGCATATTGCTCTTGAAAATATATACTGTATATATACACATATATCACTTTAAATTCGTTCTCAGTCTCCCTTAAGGGGAGGGGGTACGGATCTGATGATCCCCCCCTTGCTACGCATATATATATTGCCTGGTACCCACTTTACTGGCTATTTCTGAAGTGGTTTCGGAAACAAAAGATCTACGGATTTTTGCATAGGTACCATGAAAATAAAAAAAAGAAAAAAAGAAGAAAATGAAGAAGGAAGAAAGAAAGAAAGAGAAGAAGGAGAAAGAGAAAAAATCCTCGTTTATATATAAGATCTCGATGGGCGACGATTGAATAAATAATTTTTCACGCCGCCAGACATTGAAAAAAGGAATGTTCTTGGGGCGCCAGGCCCCACCAGGCCTCGACTGCACCCCTGTAATGGAGGTAGTTTACCTGGTGTTAAGACGATTTTAAATAATTTGAAGAGCATGTCTGCATTATATGTATGAAGAATTTTACTATGCCTGAATATTATAACGTGGATATAAAAAAACATTTGCATAAAAGAGGGGATAGTTTCCTTTTCGCTCAGTGCTACGTGCCTTGCCAATGATGTTGTACAAGTCACAAACAAAAGCTACAGTAAAACACAAATTTCACGTGCTACGCTATTAATTTTTCATGCACAACGTCAACTATCGCTGCGGCTCCAAATCGGGGACGGATGACTACTTATACACTGACGGAAAAAAAAAATCCCAACACCACGAAAAAATAGTTGTAGAGGAATGAAATGGCGGCAATACATTTGTATAGGTAACATATTTAATCGATTAAGGTTTCAAGATCACAGCTTAATGTAAGCGCGAGAAGAGCCATTTTAAATGTGAAATGCTGGTACATTAATAACCGGTGTAACCGCCAGAATGTTTAATGCAGGCACGCAAACGTTCATGCATTGTGTCGTACAGGTGCTGGATGACAGTTTGTGGGATGGAGTTCCATGCCTGTTGCACTTGGTTGGTCAATACAGGGACGGTTAATGCTGGTTGGGGGTGACGCTGGAGTTGTCGTCCAATGATGTCCCATACGTGCTCGATTGGAGAAATATCTGGTGATCTAGCAGGCCACGGCAACATGTCGACACTCTGTAGAGCATGTTGGGTTACAACAGCGGTATGCGGGCGAGCGTTATCCTGTTGGAAAAAAACCCCTGGAATGCTGTTCATGAATGGCAGCACAACAGGTTGAATCACCAGACCGACGTACAACTGTGCCGTCAGGGTGCGTGGAATAACCACGAGAGTGAGTGCTCCTGCTGTCATTAGGAAATTGCTCCCCAGACCATAACTCCAGGTGTAGGTCCAGTGTGTCTCGGCCGCAGACAGGTTGTTTGCAGGCGCTCACCTGGCCTCCTTCTAACCAACACACGGCCATCACTGGCACCCAGGCAGGACCGGCTTTCATCAAAAACCACTCCGTCCTCCCAATGAGCTCTAGCTTGAAACCACTGACGTCGCAAACGGCAGTGGTTTGGAGTAAGTGGAATGCACGCTACAGGGCGTCTGGCTCGGAGCTGTCCTTCAAGTAACCGATTTGTAACAGTTTGTTGTGTCACTTTGGTGGCAACTGCAACTCAAATTGCTGCCGCAGACGCGGTACGATGCGCCACGGCCATACGCCGTACACGGCGGTCTTCCCACTCAGTAGTGCCACGTGGCCGGCCGGAACCCGGTCTTCTTGAGGCAGTACCTTCCCTTGACCACCGCTGCCAACAATCATGCACAGTGGCTACATTCCTGCCAAGTCGTTCTGCAATATTGCGGAAAGAAAATCCACCTTCTCGTAGCCCTATTACACGACCTCGTTCAAACCCCGTGAGCTGTTGATAATGGCTTCTTCGTCTTCTTAAAGGCATTCTTGACTAACATCAACATACTACGTCGAATCTCAACGATAACTAACGCTCACGAACGTTACAGCGCGTATTTACAGCAAATCTGCTTTGCATGTTCCGAGGGGCGCTACTAGCGCCACACGTATGCGCCGAGCGCGAAATTTGCATAGACGTCATCTTACAGATGTACTCTCACCGCCTACCAACTGCCGTTTATCTAACACAACCCCTTCTTGGTGTTGGGATTTTTTCCCGTCAGTGTAGAAATCAGAGTTGCTCACAGTGTGGTCATTAATCCTCTAACCCCCCCTAAAAATTAGGAAATTTTCAAGGAAAAGAAAAAGGGAAGAAGCAAGTATATCAACATTTCAGGGTAGAACAAAACAAGTAGTAATGCAGTCAACCCTCGATGTACTACCCCTCGATTTACCGCCACCCCTAGGATCTGAATAGACGTGCTCTATATAATAAAGAATCCCTTAGCCCCTTGATATACCATTACACCCTTGGCATCCGCCAACCGCCAATCCATCACTGCTTCAACCTGCCTTTCCCAACACCATTGGCGTATCTAGCATAAACAGCACCTAGGGCAAGCGCGGGATTTGCGCCATCTCTACATGCATATAATTTCTGCCCTTTAGCTCCACTTTCTTTCTTAGGTTTCATTGTTTTTCACACAAGTTTCTAAATTTAAAATGGAATCCTATATAATTTAACAAACTTCACTTCACTTTCAAAAACTTCACAACGTTTGCTTAACGCTAAACGATCGCTAAATACAAAACAATAGAAATAGCACACCTCCTTCGTTGTCTGTTTTAAATCGTTAACTGACGTGATCGAACTTGGTAAAAATATTTTTATATTACAATGGAAGCTCCTAGAACATTCTCACACATAAAAAAAACTGCAACCAAAGAAAAAAATATCAGTGTCTTCTTGAAACTATTTGAAAACAAAAGTGCCGAGCCGACGGCCAGCCGACAAAGACACTTGCCGCCGCGTGTCGCCTGTCGCTCGTAGAGTTGAGTACACAGAGACGCCGCGCTAGTCGGTCGGTCTAGGGTGACGTCTCTGTGTACACCATGCACGCCAGTGCATTCACCAAGCTGCTGACGACAGGCATTCAGAATGAACGTTTCTTTTCTTTTTTATGACGACTTTGGGTTTCTCAAATTCATTTCTTATCAAGTTTTCTCAAAATTAATTTTCTTCAACAAACAAACAGCAAACACACACACTTCCTTTCTGCTTTTTTGCGCCCCCTAACCAGGGCTCGTGCCCTACTTGCCCCACCCTAGATACGCCACTGCCCAACACAAAACATACTTGATGTACCGACCGCCACTTGCAAGCTGTGTGAGACTTCTCTTTTCGTTTTTGCGGACCGTAATTTAGTTGTGGTGAATCAATTACTTTTAACCTTAAAAAGATTCTTTGAAGCAAACTCTCAGGATGGCGATATTTCAAACGCACTTGTTAAATCAGATTGTGTTCTGGAAATAATTACATTGAAATCTAAAACACAAATGAAAATCGAGGAGGTTTTGGAAATAAACTAAGGTATGTAAAACGAGTTTGTGCTGTTCAATTAATTTTCGCTTGATAAGATTTTGGTAACGTAAACATAATTTTTCATTCATTTTTTCATAATTAAAATGTTAACTTTGTTTTCTTACTACGTAAAGTAAATTTCCGCATTTAATGCATGCCAGAAGCTTCCGAGATGGAAACGGACATTTCAAACTACACCGCTTACTGTAAATGCACTTTTCTAAGTAACATATTTTTAATTTAATGCAAATTATGATTTTCGAGGGACAATAATTAACACAATTTCGGTTACTTAAGATAATTGTCAAACATGATATAACTACACAATGTATACAGTAATGAAGCAAACGGTTCCGTCCCGGTGGCGAAGTGGCCAAAAACCCTGGCTTATGATCATTCGTCCGTGTGGGTACGGGTCCGGTGTGGCATGGAGGTTGTGTTTGTCTTAAGGCGCTGGCTCTCTCCCTTCCCTGGAACAAGTGGCCCTAAATTAGGGACGGGCGACTGCTTATAGCCCACTGAGTTGCTCGCGGTAGTCGTTAAACTTCCAAATAAATAAAAAAATGGGGGTGTGTGCCAAGGGTTGATTGTACATGTGAGAAAGTGCATTCACTCAACGATAAAAACGTAGGCGCGAGATTACAGCGCCATCCATTTGAAACGGTTGCCTTCCTGAATTTTAATTTGCATAAGTCAATTTCACAGTAAAAATCAGTGTATTTAAACGGGACAGCTATAATTCCTGAAAATTAAACGTAAAGTACGGGAAAAAATCTTGACGCTAATTTCACGAATCCAAAAAGAGAGATTTAAAAAAATGACTTATAATGCATATCAGAATTAGAACGAATTTTTTGAACAATAATTCTTTTTTTGATTGGAGGTTTAACGACCACCGTGAGCAACTCAATGGGCTATAAGCAGTCGCCCGTCCCTAATTTAGGGTCACTGGTTCTAGGGAAGGGAGAGAGCCAGTGCCGTAAGACAAACACAACATCCATGTCTGACCGGGATTCGAACCCGGACCCCTTACGGACGAATGATCAGAGGCCAGCGCCTTAGACCACTGCGCCACCGGTGCGGCGAACAATAATTCAGACTGAAAGAAAAGTATTTTTGGCTCAAATGTGGGAGAACATGACCAAGAATATCAGCACATTACCTATAAAATTCAAGTTTTAGATCATTGCTAATAATTTCGCACTTTCAAATGCTTTTAAACAGGGCCGGATTAAATTTAGTGGGCCCCTAGGCTAAGACATTTGAGTGGGCCCCAAGACTAAGACATTTGAGTGGGCCCCAAGACTAAGACATTTGAGTGGGCCCCAAGACTAAGACATCTGAGTTGGCCCCCAAAGAACTTATGGCGGAGAATTATTATGAAGTCCGTTAAAACACGAAACTACTACTAAATTTTCTGCAGAGTTTTCATAATAAGTCACTGCATTTTTCACTGTTCTTACAAGAACATGAGTTAAAAGCTTAAGATTCCTAGATTTTGTCTTGGATTTTCTAATGATTTAGCATTGTATACTTTTCTTAGGGCATCATTTTTGTTATTCAATGTGAAGCTAACAGGGAACTTCGTCCATTAACGTTTGCACTTGAGCCATTAACGGCTCCAAGTGCAAACTGGAAGGTGTCAGGTGTGTGTGGATGGCAGTGAAAAAGCTGAAACTGTCTCGCCTGAACCCGCTGTATTAATACAGCAATATGAAACCTTTATCCTTGGCGAGTCACTCTTTTGAAATCTGTTCGTCTTCGAGATTCTGTTTCTGACAGAGTGGAAATCATACGAGACAAAAGTAAAACTATTTCACAAACCTCTCTCTCTCTCTCTCTACCTATCTATCTATCTATCTATCTATCTATTTGCTCAGACATGCCTCCTGGGTCCTTGGTCATGGTGTGCCCCAAGGCTATAGGCCCTATGGACCTCCCCCCCCTAAACCGGCCCTGCTTTTAATTATTCTTAGCGTGCTAATTACAGAGAGTTTTGCAAAAAAGACCTGGCGAATATAACGAGAATGTGATAGAATCTTTATTGCTATGTGACAGTGATTCTCTTCTTTCCCAGCATTGAGCAGCCCTAATTAAGGGATGTGCAACTTTCTTTTCTTTCAAATCTCAAATAGATAATTCACCTGCAAAAAAAAAAAAAAAAAAAAGAAGAAAACAACTCCTCAACCAGTGAGTGAGTACTTCTTGATGTTTTTCCAAAAGAGGAAATCATCTGTAGGTAAGGTGCACGTGCGGATATTTCTGGCGACAACTGCAGATTTGTTAGATGTCGTATGCCTTGGGAAGGAGCTAGCTGTCTACCGTTGCTTCCTTTGGCCCTTGGAAACAACAGCCACTTCAGAGAATATGAGATGGATGAATCGTATGGTTCATTACAAGGGAGTTTCATGGAGTTCTTTGTTTGAATGATAGTTATATTTTGCATTGGGACACCTAAAAGGCCGAGATCAAGAGCTATAAAACGGTTTCTCATGCGGAACCGAAATTTAAAAAAAAAAGAACAGGATGAGTACTTCCGTTGTCATGGTTACAGATGAGCTCACTGAAGCGTAGAAGGAACACAGACCGCCTAGACCGCGTTCATGCTTCGTCGCCAAGCCTTCTGAGCTCAGCTAGTGAGACAACCAGAAACATAATATAGGGACAGAAATTCTACTTTTTTTGCTGATGGCCTTTTTCATCTGCGACAAGCTCTGTGCGACTTTTTTCTATTTTCTTTCTTTTCACTCAGGAATAGCTTTTATTTTCATGTTTTCACTTGTATTTTCTTTTTTCAGAGTGAATTGTAATTTCAGGGCCAATGCACGAAAAACTCGGTCGCCATGTGAGGAACTTTTAGGGCGATGACAGCAAGGAAAAGACAGATCAAGGAGCTCATTTTACTTTTGTGAAAATCTTTTTTTTTTTTCTGGCTTTCAAAAGCACTTTCTTAATGGTTCTTGTCAAACTAAGTCCTGTCCTAAAGGAGGGACGGAAGGGAGCGGTGTAATTTGCTGTGATTAATGTATGCTTTTAAAGCACAATCATACCAAAAACAAAAAAAAAAAAAAACCCTCTAAACGGTTTCTGAAGAAAGGTTGAGGAGGACTGGGGGAGACGTTATACGACTGTAATGAGCACTGGAATAACACACTTTAGGATCTGTAGCGGCTATAATTCCCAATTTTTTCAGATAAAAACACGCAATTTACATTTTTTTCACACTGATGGCTTGCAGAAGTAATTAAGTTTACATGATGTCAATAAAAAATATTTCTAGCTTCGCCTAACTACAGGAACCATCTTCTCAAAACCAACCCATAGGATGGTGACCTTTAGTCTTTTTTGGACGCAATGCTTTTCCAGATCGTGTGGTCCCCTCTCACCCTTTCTTCTCAGAATACATACACTACAAAGCATATTCCCGATTCAATCTTTGAACAGACGGAAAAAGCCTTATTTCACGGATTTTTTATACTTGAATAGGCAGAAACATTCCTGTTCATCTTTCTGCTGTTAATAATATGATGTCTGAGATTTCATTAACTATTAAATTTCAATCGTCTGTCGGAGGATACCTGATTTTGAAGTTATGTAGCGAGACGGATATTGTGGATAGCATATCGCGTGACATTGCGGTTTTTGTGGCAACGCATATCCCCCACTCCAGAGTTGGACACGAGTCAAAAATTTCGGACCCGACCCGATCCGGAGCCGTAACTGACCCGGACATATCTGCTTTGAACTATAAATTCAAAACTCAATTTATATGTATATACACATAAACGTAATATATATAATCCTGTTTTAATAATAACATTTGGTTACTTGCTAAATTTTAGTGCCATTTTTAGTACCACTATTTTGCGTAATCCAGAAGTAATGGCTGCCTATGACCGTGACCGTGAGTATATTACAAATGGAAATCATTACGATTACACAAATGTATTTTTTTAAATGTATTTAGATTGCTCACTCTTTCCACACTTTGATGGAGGTGCGCATACTTTCATATGGTCAGTTAGATTTTTGGTTCCATAATCTCTTATTACACCGTCGACATCTTTCTTTGTAATTATACACTTGTAAAAGGTCAGGTGATGCGTAACATCACAGCCTCTCCTTGACAAATGTCAACCCCGCCTTCTCGTGGTGCATCCTGTTCCCACTAAAAGGCTCTGACGACCGCCAATAGCGGTATAACTATACCATCGGGATCAGAGGAAATACTATCAAACACTCACCAACCCGCTTGGCCAGCGTGGTGAGTTATGGCCAAACCCCTCCAAAATGACTCTACAATTTAAATCTTGGCCCTCAGTCTCCGGCAGCTGGAATGTACCTGGCCAAGGCAGCGGCCAGTGCGACATGAAGGCAGAGGGTGCTAAGAATCCACGGAGGACCGGACTAGGCTGCCATTTGATGCTGACCTTGGCTACCTATAACGGACGCTCCCTATCTTCTGATTCAAGGCTTCTTGAATTGGAAGAGGAACTACAAAGGATCAAGTGGGACATCGTCGGGCTAAGTGAGGTAAGGAGAAAAGGAGAAGATCTCATTGCACTGAAAAGTGGACATCTCTTCTATTATCGTGGGACAGATACTGGCAGAACTAGTGTTGTTGGATTTATAATAAACAAGAAACTGAAGGATAAAGTGGTAGAAGTTGAAAGTTCCTCTGACAGAGCTGCACGACTCGTTATCCAACTATCGAGAAGATACCAGGCTCAGATTATTCAAACTTATGCACCCACCACAAGTCATCCTGAAGAAGAAATTGAAGAATTTTATGAGGAAATTCGTCATCTAAATAATAAAGGTAAGCAGCACTTGAAGATAATTATGGGAGATTTCAATGCAAAAATAGGGCACCGGCAACAGAATGAAACTTCAGTAGGTAAATTCGGTCACGGCAACAGAAACCAGCGTGGAAATACTCTCGTTGAGTTTGCAGAGGCAGAAGGATTTTTCATCTTGAACTCCTTTTTCAAGAAAAAGCCACACAGGAAATGGACATGGAGACATCCAATTGGGACGACAAGTGAAATTGATTTTATTATGTGTAACAAAAAATTCGTCATCGAAGACTGCAGTGTGCTGAACAAGTTCAACACAGGTAGTGACCATAGATTGGTGAGATGTAAGATGCACCTCAACACTAAACTGGAACGTGGCAAGCTCATAAGACAAACAAAATGTATTGACATAACCAACCTTAAAAAACACCATAATACTTTCAAGTTGGAACTGAAGAACAGATTCTCTGCTTTAGAAGGCCTAACATCGGAAGAAGTGGATATTTCTGAAGTTAACAGAAAAGTAACCAAAGCTCTTATGGAAACAGCAACAAAATTAGCTGGGTCTAAGAACAAGTTGCATGTGAACAAATTATCAGGAAAAACCAAAATGTTGATGCAAAAAAGAAGAGAGATGAGGACAACTAAAGAAGATGTGACTTCCAAAGTGGAATATATAGAGCTATGCAAGACAGCACGAAAAAGTATCACTGAAGACGTAAGGAAATTCAACTGTGAGCTAGTGAGGAAAGCAATTGAAAACAAGCAAAGCCTTAAGATAGCAAAGGGACATCTCAGTAAGGGAAGAAAACAGATTATGGCTCTGAGAAAAGAAGATGGTTCTATAACAAGAAATAGAGGCGAAATTTTGACAAGAGTGAAAGATTTCTACTCCAAATTATATGAAAGGGGTGATACATGTACTCCAGACATCATGAAAGGTACCAGAGTTCTTCCAGTCCTCCCAGCAGAAGTTGCTCATGCAATCAAGAACATGAAGCGGGGAAAGCTCCAGGAGAAGATGGAATTACTATAGACATCATACAAGAAGCAAGTGGAGAAATTGAAACAGTACTCGCCCAAATTTTCACTCGATGCCTTAATGAAGGGAAGATTCCTGAGGATTGGAACAATGCTACAATGATCCTGCTACATAAAAAAGGTGACATTGAGGATCTCAGGAACTACAGACCTATCAGCCTCCTATCAGTGGTTTATAAAATCTTCACTAAAGTTCTTTCACACCGCTTGAAGGTAACACTGGACATGGCTCAACCGAGAGAACAAGCTGGATTCAGGAGTGGCTACAGCACAATAGATCGTATCCACGTATTGAGAGAACTAATTGAAAGAGCGAGGGAATATGAACTTCCATTGTGCATGGCTTTTATCGATTATGAAAAAGCCTTTGATTCGGTGAAACCATCAGCAGTTACCACGGCTCTGAAATCCTGCGGTATTGAAGATGCATACATTAATATTATTAATAACATTTATGAAAATGCAAGTGCAAAGATTCGGCTGTTTGAAAATACAACACACATAAAAATTGGAAAGGGAGTGAGACAAGGTGACACCATATCTCCGAAGCTCTTTAATGCCACATTGGAAAATGTCTTTCAATCACTGAACTGGGAAAACAAAGGGATAAAGATTAATGGAGATTATCTAACCCACCTTCGTTTTGCTGATGACGTAGTCATTTTTGCAACTACCCCATCAGAGCTGCAGAGTATGATCCAGGAACTTGCTGACAAGAGTAAAGAAGTGGGATTAAAAATGAACTTTCAGAAGACAAAAGTGATGTTCAATGCTTTTACAAGAAATGAAGATTTATCGATTGATGGAGGAAAACTGGAGATAACAGATACGTATGTTTATCTTGGACAGCAGATATCAAGTGAGGGTCACATTGATGAAGAAATTAATCGGCGTACAAAACTTGCCTGGAGAGCTTTTGGAAGAAATAGCATAATTTTCAAGAGCAATATGCCATTATGTCTTAAAAGAAAAGTGTTTGATCAATGCATCCTTCCAGTGCTTACGTATGGTGCAGAGACATGGACCTTAACTAAAAGAGACATACAAAGGCTGCAGACAACTCAAAGCAACATGGAGAGGTGCATGCTTGGTGTAACCAGAAGAGATAAGAAGAGGAACACGTGGATGCGAAAAATGAAAAGAGTGGAAGACATCATGATCAGAGTTAAATCCCTGAAATGGTAATGGGCTGGACATACTGCCAGAAGGACAGATCATCGATGGACAGCCGAAATTGTAGATTGGATTCCAAGGGACAGGAAATGACCCAGAAGAAGACCACATGGAAGATGGGTGGATGAAATTAGAAAGTATGCGGGAGTGACATGGAGGAGACTGGCACAAGACAGACCGTTGTGGAGGAAACTTGGGGAGACCTTCGTCCAGCAGTGGATTGATAATGGTTGACAATGATGATGATGATGATGAACGTACCAGGAGATGTGACGTACCTGCCCGAAGGACGCTCACGACATAAAGGCAGATAGGAATCAGAATAAAACGTCCGCGTAACTCAATTGGTAGAGTGACTTATTCCGGAATGAGGGGACCCGGGTTCGAATCCTGGCGCGGATAAAAATGACGGAGAAATTTACTTCGTTATACACTTTCCACATTTTGAACAGCAAGAGCAAACAACACCGAATTATTCACAGGTTCCTTAATGAGACGAAACAATTACCAGCATTCACTCTTCCCCTTGTGGTTTTGAACAAGCACGTATTTGTCGGCCTCGACGCCTTTCTCAATCTCCTTAATATGAAATCCATCCATATTAACAAATAAGGAGTTAATTTCGACATGACATGTCATGGGAACGCGATGTTAGCACATCAGTCGAAAACCTCTGAATGCTCAATGTAAAAGATGTGATGTGAAAAGTAACTGTTAGTCATACAGCGAACTTCGCACGAAGAGAGCGAATCAGCTGAGAAGCAGGCAAATGGCGTTTGCCTGTACCTTGCGCTGGACAATCTCACTGTAAAAGAACGTAAAGGAAGTATCTTTTTACGATATGGTGCGGCGTGTTTGACGTCGGTCGGTGGAAATCTTCGTTGCTTTAAGAAAGAGACGACACTATTTTTGCATGGAAAATCATTATTCACTCCGTGGGCACCAGTATCGAAAACAGAATTCCACAATGCGCATTTTTCTTTGGAATATATTTTTCTCTTTTCAAAAATAAAACAGGAATAAAACCGGGTCAAATTCGGGTCAGGAACACCTTGACCCGTTGACCCGTTGACCCGTGACCCGTTTCCATCTCTGCCCCACTCCCTAGATGGTGCGTCAGTTATTGAATACTGTGTTACCATAAGAAACGAGATACTTAAAGTATCGTAAGGGTGGGGAAATTGTATGTCTGTGTATCAGTCTGTAGACCCCCCTTAACACAAAAGGTACTATAGCTATCAAGAGTAAATTTTACATTTAGAGATTTTGTGAAGTAACTTTATGAAGCAGTACATTTCACATCTTCTTAAAAATAATTGAAACTCATTTCGGTTAAAAAAAAAAAAAAATCTCGAGTTCCAAACTAATCTGTTGCTTCGAAAAATAACGATGAAAAAATATTTTTTTATTTGTGATAAATCCTTCTACAGAAAAAATAATACTAATGTAAACCTATTTAGAAAAATAAAAAGCTCCTACAGAAAATAAAATGAATAATAAACCCACATTGATAGCGAAAAACATTTCATCATCGCGCAATTAGAGTCCTCTTTATATCTACCTTAAACGTAATCAAGTGGTAAGTGTCTTTCTATTGGTAGGTTAATCGGAAACGAGCTACGTTGGCGTCTAAACCGTACCGTACTCGATCCCTACCAGGGACGAAGGAGAAGCATTCTTTCACTTCGTAAGTCATGAAATAAGTACTGGAAAAAGTTGAAATACAAGTTTTGAGAATTTTTGTCTAAAACGGAAAACCCCGAAACAGAATTTTCTGGAAAAACAAAACAAAAAGTAAAAACGGAATTGGTGACAACTGACAACAGAAAATCTATTAAAATACTAAGGTTTCTGTAATTAGCTTTTCAAAACGGAAGTTTCGTTAAAAGTCGGAGATCTACCGGCATCTTTGCTGTATGAAATTTTCAGCAATTTTCCTTGAATTCCCGCCTTTCATTTTTTTTTACAGTATTTTAATTTATTTTAAAATACTGTAAAAAATTAATATTTTACATGGAGTGAGGACGAAGTAATGAATAACATGTGTGCACACACACAACACACAGACTGGCTACTTTGTTAGACACGAAACAGTGCTCGAGGAATGTTGAACCAAGCAAATTCTACACTCAGATTTATGGTCACTTATTTTATTTGAAGGGTATAAAAACTTAAATGCTAGTCGAACAGTCAGAAGCGCGAGCTTCTGGCAATTCGCTCGCGTTGGGCGAGGGTTCGGATCTCGGATGGAACAAGGACGCTGTGTTTGTCCTGCGGCGCTCTTTCTGTCTATTCCTCGAAACCAGCTGTCTTTGATTAGGGACTGGCGACCCCCTCCCCTGTTACCGCGCCAAGCCCCGTTGGGGAACTTGAGGGCATAAATTTGGTTAATGATGTTCGATCGACTAGATGGCAACAATGACATTGGGTTTCCTAGTATGGTCGACCCAGCCTCATCGTTGTGACTTGAAAGCGTTGTGTTTCATATGAGCTGGTACGAGGTTGTCGCAAGAACTCATATGCCGCAAAGAAATTAAATTTATAAGCTAACATTTCAGTTTTATGCTTGAATGGGGGTATCTGTGAAGAAAGAAAACTATTACTTTAAATTAAACCAGAACACCGACCTCGTACTCATTTGCAGAGCAGCGAGAAGAAAAACACGTTGTTTAAAGAAACAAATATGAAATTTATTTTGTGTATAATTCTTAATTTAGGTACAATTTAATGGTGGGACCAGATTAAATTATAATAAGACATCTCTACAAGAAGAACTTATGATTTAGCCTGAGAATTATAGAACTACAAACGTCCCTATCAATCCAACTAGTACGAGGTGAGCAATAATACTTCATTTCTAAACTGTCAATGAGTACTCAGCATGCAAGGGATTGAAATAATTGGATGATGTCTTACCCTAAAAAAAAACTTCTGTTGTGCTGTACCGATCCGGCGAGATTAGTGCTTGTCTTCTTCTTCTGGCCGTAGTCTTTGTCTGGTATCCTCCGTGGATAAAACACAGCCGGTGGCTCTCTAAGATTCTTCCTCTAATTTTCTGGGGTATCTAACTTCTTGACTCAGTGACGACCGACTTCTTGACCCACGTACAGCTAGGCATTTCTTGCCAACCGCTGCCGTCGAGCTGCGACTTCCTACAAATAACAACAACAACCCAACTGCCACCACAATACTGCGACCGACCTCGATTTCTCCAAGTTTTTCATTTTATTTTAGTTTCGCTTTCGCTTACAGCCCTGCTGCGAGTCGTGCCCTTACCTCGCGAAGACGTCCCATGCCCCTTCATTGGTTTCTGGATTCCCCCCCCCTTGTTCGCAAGTGGACTGCCGTCCAGTTGCTGCCCGCCAGTGGCTACTTCGAGCAGATGTTCTCAGGGCCAGCTGACCATCTGCTGAGCTAAGCCCTTTAAAAAATTATTTGGCCGTAACTGTCTCCCCGTTATTGAGTTCTATTATCGGAGCATCCGAAAAAACCCTTTTTGAAACTTTAAGCATGCTCGAAGGTACGTATGCCCTACTGAAATATGTTCTCCGACACCGAGCTTGGGTGACATTTATTGTCTAGCCTTACCTTCTTACCGGATTTAAGATTCTTTCTTAGACTTCCGCCGTATAGTCGCCACTGCGCCATTGTTAGTTAAGAAAGCATTGTGTAATTCGCAGTGCTGTTGCTTCTCAAATGCCGGGAAATGGAAAAAATACCTTTCGCTTCGTTTGTGAAATTTTGCACCTGGCCTAGCGTTTGCGTTTTGTATCTCCTTCCCACGCGAAGGGAAATCAAAGAAAAAAAAAACAAAAAAAAACGAACCCAGCGAATCCCTATTCGGCCTGGGTTGGGATAATCTTTCTTGCACCTAATTACGAATTACTCCAATTAAGAAATTACATAATTAATTATGTTAATTAATTAACATAATTAAAACAATAAATTGGGTATTTGAATCCCGAATTTGAGTATTTCTTTACTAAAAGCAATGTGCCAGAAATTAGAAGAATTTCCGCGGCAACACCCCAATAGCTTCAGATAGTCACAACGGTCGTTAAACTCGAAACGAAGGGATGGAAAAATACACTGGATTAATTGTTCATACAGATCCGGTTCCTAAACTTGAATAAAAGAAGAAAATATACCGTAGTTATTGGCTGCATGAATTTAATATGCAAGCATAAGTGGAATTTTTCTTTTTTTACCCTAAAGCCGAAAAGAAATCCCTGTGATGGAGGAAAGGTATCTCAGACGTGCCAACTCCCACATTCTTGCTTTAAGTAAAATACCTATATTTCGGTGCTTTAGACAGTGTCAATTTCATCTTGTCTTCAGCGCATGGGTGCCCATATGGGTGGGTGCAAGACTTGCTCTCCCCCTGAAAATTTCTATTTTCTTATGTAAGCTTAGTTACTTCTGAGTTCAACATTTTCTAACTGAACGGCACATTACTTCCCCGTGCAGCTTTGGCATTTTGGAAACACTGAGAGGTAGTCAGAACAAGATAAAAATAACAACTTTGAATGCGCAGACTCTGGAGTAGTAGAGATGTAGGGGTGTCATATTCTTAGCGATATATATAAAAGTAATGAAAATATTCAAATATATGAAACATTTGTACTCCCTCTGTTTACAGTTACAGTTACTAATTAGTATTTATTTAAGTATATTAAACGCCGTACGGCGCCTTCGTTTAAGTATCGCTTCACACTGGTCATACCCTATAGTTACGGCCCTATTTGAACGTTTTTTGTTGTTTTTTTAGTTTTCAGATACTTTTATAAGAAAATAAAAGCAAAACCGCAATTATGTGTACCTCCAGTTTCGCTTCTGTTTGCAGAGTTCTGAAATCAAATGCAGGCTGAGCATCCCTTACTCGAAAATCCCGAAACCGAAAAGCGTTTGTAATCAGAAACTTTTTCAAGAGCTGACATGACGTCACAAATGGAAAATTCCAGAAGGCTCTGGGAAGATTCCCGGGCTTTGCGCAGGTCTCTGCACACCCTAGTGGTTACGACACGTGATCTCAGATACTTTGGGTGGTGCTCTGCGCTCTCTCCTGTTGTAGGCCGCGGGTGGCCGAGTGGGCAACGTTCGTGACTGCCACGGGAAGGGCCTCAGGTTCGATCCCAGGCAGGTAGGAACGCTAGATCCACTAAATACCCGCCGTGCGTCGGATGGGCACGCTAAGCCGTCGGACCCCTGGGTACTGGCCTCCCGGTAATAAATAAGGGCGTCTTCCTCCCCCTTTCTACTTCGCTTCCGTGTCACTTTAATATCGAGCGCTCTAGCCCAAATCTCCTATTTCTAAGGGTTGTTTAAGACCGAGGGTCAGACACTCCCTTCCTAAAACCCTCTAAATATGATCATCTCTCCTGTTGTCGCGATCGGAAAACCGGTTCTTTCGATTCAACTCACTGAAACAATTATTTCGCAATGATTCGTTCGTTGCCACTTCTGGTGAACGATTTCTGCTGGGAATAACTCTTTGCAAATCCATCGGATCCATCTCTGTTATTCGTTGGCTCTTCCGGTGAGCGGTTTCTTTAGGGAATGATTCTTGCGAATCGATTTTAAGTCGGATCCGTTCGTTTCGCTCGTTGACTTCGGTGAACGTTTTCCGCAGGTACTTACTGTCGCGAATCAGTTCAGAGTCGGACCCATTTGTGTCGCTCGTTGACACTTCCGGTTTAGTGACCAATTTTTAATTTCAATTTATTTTTAAATGTTAAGGGAATTTTCTTTTTTTAGTTTTTAGATAAGTTGATTTAAAAACGTTCGTAAAATTTATTGCATTTTTTGCACTTTTGAATGCTGCCACTGTGATCCAAGTTTCTGACCATTCGTCCGAGATGGGTTTAAATCCCAATGAGATGTTTTGCTTGTCTTACGACACTGGCTGTCTCCCTTCCCTGAAACCAGTGGCCCTAAATTAGAGGCAGGCGACTGCTTATAGCACATCAAGTGGCTCACGGTGGTCGTTAAACTTAAAAAAAATAAAAATAAACACTTCTGAATAAGGTTACGTTTTCTGACAGAAACATGAACCTCACCGATGCAGCCTGGTGAACATTTAATGTTTAGTGAAATGAACTTCTGACCGATTACACTGGTAACATATGTTTTGTCCCACACATAATTTTTTTATTTTTTAGTATTTTCATACGAGGAATCCAGATTTGCTATCAGATTTTGCTATCACGTATAGTTTTAGAGATATAAGAATATGTTTTTTTCAATTTTTTGCGTTGAAAATAGTTTATTTTTTTTTATTTTTTGCGAGAAATAATTCCAGTGTTGACTTGGAGCACATAGCATCGTTTATTCACTGTAAAAAATTGCAGGGTCATATTACGGTAGATACACCGGCAAAGGAGTGGGCAGTCAGTAAACCGTAATTTTACAGTACCATACCGTAATATTTATTAACAAGTCTAATGACGGGGAAATGAAAACGTCTAATGACCATAATGTTCGTTAACATGTCTAATGACCGGGAATAACTAATATGTCTACTGACCGAGAAATAAAAACGTGTTGCCAATCGAGGTGTTGCCAGTCGACTGATTGTACCTGAAAAAATGGGTATATAAACATTTCAAGAAGAACGTTGCCAGATTGTCAACGTTAAAATATACACTGAAGAGCAATTGAATTAGAGATACCTGTCTAGTAACGTGTAGCACCACCTCTCGGCCTGATGACGGCGGAGATTCGTGTCGGCATGGACTCGACCAGACACCGGAAGCGTTGGGAAGCCATACGGATCCACGACCTCTCAACAAGCTCTCACAGTTCACGCAGATTTGATGGAGGGGTCGGAGCCTCGAACATCTCTCTGGATGGCATCCCAGATGTGCTCGATGGAATTAAGGCCAGGTGACCTAGCTGGCCATGGAAGCGAGGTCCAATTCGGGAGCGATGGCACGGTGCATTGTCTTGTTACAGGATGAGGTTCCCAGTGGGATGTTGAAGATGTACAAACGGGAGCAAATGGTCGTCCAGGATATCCCGGTAACGTTGACCTGTGATGGACGATGTCACACGTACCAGAGGTCCCATTTCAGTCCACGTAAACAGTCCCCAGACGAGAATGCCACCCCCACCAGCTTGAAGAGTACCCTGCTGGCAAGAAGGATCCATCTCTTCATGTGGTTTGCGCCGTACTCGTATCCTGCCATCCGCATGTACCAACGTGAATCTTGACTCATCAGTCCAAGCAACATTTTTCCACGTGTCTAGGGTCCAGTGGCGATGTTCCCGCGCCCATGCTAATATTTGCACCCTGTGATGTGCGGTCAGCAGCGGTACCCTCGTGGGACGATGGCTTCTGTACCCCATAACGAGGAGATGGTTCTGGATGGTGTGGCTGCTTACACGTTTTTGTGCACCAGCGTTAAATTGCCGAGTGATTTCTTGCACTGTAGTCCGTCTATCCGCTGTTACAATGCGAGCTAGCCGACGATGAACCCGCTCATCCACACGCTGTTGTCCACGGCAGTTGGCTCTTGCAGAGATGGTTTTACCGGATTCGATGTACTCACAGTGCACCCGTGACACAATGGCTCGTGAAAATCACAGTGCCTGCACGACTTCCGAGATGGAGTGACCCATTCGTCGGGCCCCGACAATTTGCCCACAATCAAATTCGCTTAGATCCTTCGTCTTGCCCATACTGCGTCCGACTCTTACTGATTCCCGTGGCATCACTCCTTATATTGTTGGATCGCTGCATACGTCATGTCGTTTTTGTTTACGGGGCCGCCCACAGCGCCACATTTGCATAACGCCAGCTGTCTCTAATTCAATTGCTCTTCAGTGTGGTAACAGTTCAAACAGTTTAAACACCGTAAACATGTAGTTTATCAACCGAAAATTTATGGTTGACCGCCAGTTGGCGTGCTTATGATCTGTAAACCATCTTAATCCGGGTGAAACACTGACTATTCACGGCAATTTTTTACAGTGTTCATATGAAGGAAGAAGCTGCAGGTGACATACAGATTCTGTTGCGTTCGTGTTTTATCAAAGGCGGGGCGGGGAGTGGTCCTGTCCTCACGTGCTAATGAGTCATAGACATGGCACCACCTGCACCCTTCCCGGCTGCTCACTCGACTGCTCGACTACGTCTTATGTCTCAGTTCTCTGTAGACAGCCGAAGTGAACGCTGTGCTATTGCTCTTTATTAGTAGCTTTTGTTTGTGTGTGAAAACTGAAAAATGCCACGCAAGTGCCTCAACAATCCGGATACATTTTGTTATATGTGCGGTGAATTGACATTCAAACCTCAAAGGCGGAACTTTACCCCATTAATACGAAAGTGTTATCAGCTTTACTTTGGGTGCAAAGAAGGAAATCAGAACAAGAGTTGGGCCCCACATATTTGTTGTGTCACATGTTCAAGACTTTTAACGGGGTATGAGAACGGTTCTCGCCATATGCCATTTGCAGTTCCCATGGTGTGGAGAGAGCCGAAAGATCATTCTTCGGACTGTTATTTTTGTATAACAAACACAAAGGGAATCACAAGTAAGTCAAAACACAGTTTAAAATATCCCAACTTATCTTCAGCGATGCGACCTATTCCCCACAGTGATGATACGCCAATACCACCTCACCCGGTATCAACCGATATAAATGAAAATTCAAGCTCTGAAGAGGATCAGAATGAAGATCCCGCTGATCGACATGATGCATGTTTTGACATTTCTAATGAGCCCCGTTTATTGACACAAGGAGACCTAAATGATTTAGTGCGTGATTTAAATTTATCTAAAAAACAGGCATAACTTTTGTGATCACGACTAAATGGGTGGAACCTTCTTGATCGCGGAACTAGGGTATGCTACTTTCCAAATCGTCAAGAAGATTTCAAGGAGTTTTTCTTGCTAGAAGGAGATATAGTGTACTGTAATGATATTTCATCAGTGATGGACACTATAGGACATGCTCATAACGCACAGGAATGGCGTTTGTTTATAGATTCGTCAAAAGTTAGCCTAAAAGCTGACGTTTTGCACAATGGAAACAAATTCCCATTAGTTCCACTAGCACATGCTATTAATATGAAAGAAACCTATGAAAATATGAAGATTATTCTAAACAAGATACAGTATGAAAAATTCATTTGAAACATATGTGGAGACCTCAAGTTGATCGTTATGCTGCTCGGGTTACAGTCTGGATACACAAAAATTTGCTGTTTTTTGTGCGAGTGGGACAGCCGGGATCGTAAAAGCCATTTCAAAAGGAAGACATGGTCTTCACGTAAATCTCTTACACCTGGTGAAAAAAATGTAATGAATGCTCCTTTAGTTGATCCCAAAAAACAACTATCTCCCACCTCTTCATATCAAATTAGGTTTGATGAAAATTTTTGTGAATGCCATGGACAGAAATGGAAGTGGTTTTTTGTACTTAAAGGAGAAGTTCCCCAAAATTAGCGATGCAAAAATTAAAGAAGGAATTTTCGTAGGACCACAAATTAGAGAACTAATGAAAGATGAAACTTTTGAAGAAAGTTTGAATTACTTTGAAAAACGCGCATGGGTTTCTTTCAAGAATTTAGTGAAAAACCTTTTAGGCAACAAAAAGTCTGACAACTATACGGATGTAGTACATGAGATCCTGAAATCATATGAAAATTTAGGCTGCAATATAATACGTCTCTGAAGATCCACTTCCTTCACTCTCAATTAGATTTCTTTCCCGAAAACCTGGGCGCCGTAAGTGATAAACACGGTGAACGCTTTCATCAGGACATTTCAAGCATCGAAAAAAGATATAAAGGAAAGTGGAGTTCAAGTATGTTAGCAGATTACTGCTGGACTCTCAAAAGGGACCTTCCCGAGGCAAAGTATTCCAGGAAATCTTCAACTAAAATCACTACGGAGTTTCTTCGAGTGAGTTACGTGTGTGAAGGTTTCTTGTACATAGTTTTTACTTTTAGGTACGTTGAACATTAATTGATTAGTGTATATGTTATTAATGTAAAATATTTATGTAAATGTCACACGTTATGAAACAAAACCTTATGTTATAGAGAAAAATGGTTTTCATTATTGAATTCAGCGCGACAAATACTATAAAGATTGGCCAATAACATCTTTGGGATAGAAAAAAAGTTATTGTTTTTTGTAGGCCAGTGTTATTTGAGAGAATCGGCTCTTTTGCAGAACCGATTTTTTTATTCGTTAAACGATCGTTCGCAAACGGCTCAGTTTGATGATTCGCTCTTCGCTGACGACGTTAATTTCTTGAAATATAAACGGACATATAAGATTTAGACTGGGTTTCATCCTCAAGCTATCTCATTAAATGGTTATATACCGTATGCGAATACTGTAAAAACCAAAAAAATCCAAAATTCGAGACATTTCCAGCCTCAAGCATTTTGGATGAGTGATGCTTAGCCGCTATCAGTTATTTCGAAAATATATGCTAAAACGCTTTCAGGTATTTTTAACTTCCAGAAGGCAGTTTGAGCAATCGAATATGAATATTAGAATTCCCAAACAATTTTCTAAACTTATAGGTTTTTCGTTTTCAGGCAGAACACTGTGGTTTCCGATAACAAAATGCTCGTCATTTTGGCTCCGTTCCCGATAACTATCACGTCTTTCGGACCGTGTTATTGAGATATTTGAGAAAGAGAAAAACTGCTATTTGAATTTTGCAGGTTTTCTAATGTAGTTTTCAGCTACTCGGAGGATTTTAATGAATTGGAATCTAATGTTTGTTAAAAGGTTAAAGGTAACATCAGTTAGATACAAAATATGTTTACCAATAGGTTTTTGACATTTTTGTTTATAATATATACGGATGAATATACTCCAGTCAGTAACAAATTATTCAGACATGGAGTCTCTTCTGTCTATCTCCACGCCACAGAAACAGCGAAGATATTTAGTATTTTTGTAGTTTCCACGTATAAGACAAATCTGGAATAAAAAGATTGAAAAATGCCTGGAAACTTTTGGCAGCAACTCCTATTAAACGGGAAAAAAAAATCTTCGAATTTTTTAAAGTGCTGATTTCTTGCCTAACAAAAATGTACACAATATGATAAAAGTATCAGGACACCACTTTGAGTAGTGGGTTTGCCCATATACATAACAGCTATGGCTCACACAGGAATAAAAAGATACATATATAATGGTAAGCATCATAAATGAGCACGAACAGTAAAATGGACCGTACGGCAGAGATCAGTGACTTTCAACGTGGCACAGTCATAGCCATAGCTTGCCATCTTAGCAACAAATCAGTTCATAGACAAGCATGAACAGTAGAATGGGCCGTACGGCAGAGCTCAGTGACTTTCAACGTGACACGGTCATAAGTTGCCATCTTAGCAACATATCAGTTCGGGATATCTCTGTCCTGCTGCAGCTGCCCCGATCAACTGTAAGTGATGTCATTCTGAAGTGGAAACACCTAGGAACAGCGCCATCGATACCTGGTAGGCCAAGTAAAATAACACAACGAGACCTCCAAGTGCTGAAGCGAGCAAAAAAATCTCCTGTCCTCGGTTGCTACACGCACCACCGAGTTCTGTTATGATGCAGATGTTGCTTTCATGCTTCTGGAAGCAGCACCATAACGTCTCGTCGAGATCTGAAGGGAATGGGTTTACACGGCCGAGCAGCCGCGCACAAGCCTGACATCAGCAAGACCAACTCCAAACGTCAGTTGGATTGCTGCAAAGCTCAGCACCAGTGGACTCTAGAGCCGTGAAAAAGCGTTCGCTGGAGTGATGAATCACGCTTCCCCATCTGGCAGTCTGACGGACGAGTCTGGGTGTGGAAGATGCCAGATGATTGCTACCTGCCAGACTGTATTGTACCAACTGTGAAGTTTAGTGGCAGAGCCATCATACTCTGCGACTGTTTTTCAAGGTTTGATCAGGGAACCTAGTTCTAGTGGCCCATGAATCTTAACGCTGTGGTCAACGTCTGTACCTCCAACACTGTGGAAACAGTTCGGTGAAGGTTCTTTCCTTTGCCAACAGTACAATGCCAAGTCCACAAAGCGAAGTCCGTGAAGGAATGGTTTGATGAGATGGATGTGCAAAAACTTGACTGGCCTGCACAGAACTTCGATCTCAACCTCATGGAACAACTTTGGAATAAATTAGAACGCCGACTGCGAGCCTATCAAAACCACCCGACATCGGTAACTTACCCGACTAATGCTCTTGTGGCAGCATGAAAGGCAAATTCCGTACGTATCAAAATTAAGTGAAAGCCTTCCCAGTAGAGTGGAGGCTGTGATAGAAGCAAAGTGTGGTGTTACAGGGCTTGATACTGAGTTATATTTCAGTGCCCTGTGAGAAGGGTTTGTTGGTGCGTCCAGGGCCGGATTAAGGAGGGCGGGGAGGGGGTCTACAGGGACTATAGCCTTGGGGCCCACCATGAGAAAGGGCCAGGAGACATGCCTGGGCGAATAATAGACACAGAGAGTTTGTAAAATAGTTTTACTTTTGTCTCGTATGATTTCCATTTTGCCATAAATAGAGGCTGGAAGACGAACAGATTTCAAGGCAGTGGCTCACCAAGGATAAAGGTTTCATGTCGCTGTGAACTGCAGAGCCGGCGAGATTGTTTCAGCTTTTTTACTACCATCCACTCACACCTCTCAATTTGCACTTGGAACCATTAATGCTCGAAGTCCCCTGAGGCATCAAATTGCACAGCAAAAAACATTTACCAAGAAAAGTTACACAGTGGTGAACCATTAAAAAAATTCAAGACAAACTTTAGGAATCTTAAGCTTTTAACTGATGTTCTTGTGAGAACAATAGAAAATACAATGGCTTATTATGAAAAGTCTTCAGATAATTTATTAGTTTGAAAAATGCACTACACATTTTCACAAGCATAGTGCTACACTTTCGTGTTTTAACGGACTTCATAATGATTTCCCGTCAGAATTCTTTGAGGGCCCACTCAGATGCCTTAGCCTTGGGGCCCACTCAAGTGTCTTAGCCTAGGGGCCCACTCAAGTGTCTTAGCCTAGTGTCCCACCAAGACCTTAATCCGGCCCTGGATGCGTCTCTTTTAGAGAGTTTTCTTTCGGGGGTTTAACCATGGGCGGCTCGCCAGATGAGGAAAGTGAGGTGCCGCCTCACCAGAAATCCCCCCTCCCCATGAAGAAAGTTTTTACATACGTAAGATACAATAAGTCTTTAATTGTGCATGCGAAATGAAACTCTGAAATTCTCATTGTGATTCGTAAATTTTGTTAAAATAGGCTTCAACCAGAGAATGAATCCTGAATTTTAAAATTATAAAGTTTAAATACTGTTTTTGCAAAGAGATTGAAACGACCATATGTTGAACGCCTAGAGAGACGAACATCTGAGTCGTCTCTGTTACAACAGACAGCTGAGGAGACGTCGCGGAGATGAAAAAACCCGGTTCTCCAGACTTCCTTAGCTGATTTTAAGTTGAAACTCGAACGCCGCTTAAAATCGACTGACGTCTGTGTTTCTATTGGAGGAAGGCAGGGATTTTGTCCAATGGCAGCGGGCAGATAAGAGTTTGGCAAAGCAGTTACTGAGGCGGCAAAATAGTTCGCCTCAGTCAGTGAGAGCACGCGTGGTTTTATAGATTTCAGATTTCTGCCATGTTTAAGTTACATCACCTGCTTTGACAAGATAGATAAAAATGTGTTTCCAGCTTGATTTCTCCTAGACACCGTTTCCTCGGGTCAGGGCCTTTATTTGTGGCACGTGGGCCTTAAATGTGATCTAAATGAAAGGTGCACCATCGCTAACAAACATGTTGCTTTTCTTTCTGGACTCAGAAACATTTTTTGTGAACAGTAGTTCTTCTGTTAAAATTATTTTCTTTGAATTTTTAGAGGAGTGAACGTTTAATTGGTGTTGTGCGTGGTGCAATAATCATTCATTAACTATCGCTAGATAAAGAAATTAAGCGCAAAATGTGCGTTTGTGCTCAGGAAGGATGATAAAGTAAAACGAATTAAGCATTCTTCCTCTTTTTCTTTAATATACATTTTCCCCTCCGAAATTGTTTCCAATGTTTTAAGTCTACCTCTCTCTCCTCCGCCGTGCTCGACCTCTTTCTATGATTTTCTTAAACTATTGTCGAATAATATATATAGATACAAAATATACATAAGTATATATCTACTGCTGGCCACCCAAAATGCAACACCAAGAAGGACACGAGATAGCAAAGCCAGATTTACTGGACATATAACAACAGATACAAAGATGAAACGATTGAGCTTACAGGCCCGTGCGACTAGCAGAACACGCAGACATCAATAGTTTGTGTGGCCCCCATGGCTGGCAATAACGGCCGCTACACGCCGCGGCATCGAACGAAAGAGGCTTTGGATGTGGGCTTGGGGTATGTCGGTCCAGGCTGCTTCCACACGTTGCCACAGTTCATCAGGCGTAGCCGCGGGTGGTGCTTGTCGGGCCACTCGGATGCCGATCAGCAACCAGACGTGTTCGACGGGGTACATATCGGGAGAACAGGCGGGCCACTGCAGCAGTGACACCTGGTGGGACGTGAGGAATTGTTGCACGATGCGTGCCACGTGCGGGCGCGCATTGTCCTGTTGAAACGGGGCCGCTGGTTGGTCCTGCAGGTAAGGGAGGACTACAGGCCCCAAAATGTCGGAGATGGTGCGGTGACTGTTGAGTGTACCGGCGATGCGTAAAGAGAGGGTGCAGTTGTCATATTCAACTGCGCCCCAAACCACAACGCCAGGTGACAGACCGGTATGGCGATGCATAATGCAGGCGCCATACAGTCTCTCGCCGCGGTGCCGCCACACGCCAATCGGACCATCGTGGTGTTGCAGACAGAAGCGGGATTCGTCGGATAAGACAATGTCCCGCCGTTACGTAGTCCAGGTGCGGCGTTCAACGGCCCACTGCCAGCACACTCGCCGGTGGTGTAACGTCAATGACAATCGGAGCAATGGGTGCCGTGCGACAAGTCCCCGCTCCTGCAGACGACGTCGAAAGGTACGTGCTGACACAGGTTGTTGCGCAACCCACCCTAATTCCTGCGCTAACGTTCGTGATGTGGCGGTGCAAGCCGTTAATGCCCGCCGCACAACATGCAGGTTCTCTCGTTCAGTGGTATGCCGCGGCTGCGGCAATCGCTCACGTCGGTCCGTCCGTCCGTCCCTCCTGCATCCACCGAATCCATACTCGCCTCACTGTGGCTGGATGTCGTCCCACACGGGCGCCGATGTCTCGGTACGATAAACCGCTGTCGCGATAAGCCACTATTTGTCCTCTGTCGAACTCCGAAACGTGCTGGAATGACTGCCGTATTCTGCGACGAGGCATCAGGAAGCTTCCCACGCACAGGTCCGGCAGCACAACACACTTCCACTACTTACACCCTGTCTTCTGTGCACCCTTCTTATAGTGCGTCTCGGTGGCGTGCCGGGCGCACATGATTTGCATATGCCCTACAATGCTAATCGTTTGCATGTCCTCTCGCGGGCGACGCATGCTGCGAATTTCAGGCCAATCGGATGCTTCCTTCTTGGTGTTGCATTTTGGGTGGTCAGCAGTGTACATCAAATCTTTCTCTACAAAATTTGGTTTTAGTTATTTTTCATAACATATATGATGTGGGCTTCGGCTCACCAACATTTTACTCCACGAACCTCCACTGGGTTTAACCCGTATTTTACCCGACTGGAGCAGATAAATAAAATATCGTCTAAAGTTACCACTCGCTCTTGCAGTGAGGAAAGTGTTTATTCAGTTGATATGGGGAAGGTCTCAAGCATTGTCCGTGATTTCCATTCATTCTCTATATTATTATTTACACGTTGATCTCCTTCTCTCGCGGCCAGTATTCCCTTTTCTAATCATCAACGTTCATTCCTTTTCCCCCTTATCTCTTTTTCGCACTCTCGAGTGAGATTCTCCCACCTCGCTCTCTCGCTACCACCAACAGACAACAGACTCCCCTTTTCACTTGTGCCCACTCCCTAGAAGACGCAGATGTTCTTTCATTGTCATTGGATTCTCTGACCCCTCAGAGATCATTATCCAGTTCCTCCCTCACACAACAACGAAACCCATAAGTTTCCCTTTCCCTCGGATGGGACGCTGAGAAAGTGAGGGCCAGCCCACTGACCGGCTGCATCGAAATGACGAAAAAGCAATAAAGAAAGGGAAGATTTTACAATTTTACTAAACTCAAGATTGTTACCTAAATTCACTCCTGACAAACATTTATACCCAGGTTATAGCGAACCAACTCGAAATTAATTCTTTTCCTGTTACATAAAGTTTCTGGGTAGGCAAGTGTCCGGATACTTTCGATTAAATAAAGTATTTTTATAATTTAAATCATCCTGCAGAAATTTACGTTTAGGCCACCAAGACAGAAAAACTTTGTATCGGACAAAGGAAGAAATGCATGGGATTGTTTTGCGTATATTTACAGTTATGGGATGTAGTAAAAAAAAAAAAGAAAAGATTTCGTTTCCGACTTTTAGAAGTGTAGCTGTCAAGAAAACAGAACAAAACAAAAAAATATGTTCACACCACCAAGCAAACTGTCCATTAGAGCTGAAATCCGAATGCACATGAATTATGATCCACATAGTTAGGGTTAACAGGCAAAAAAATAATTTTTCCAATTCGACGTAGAGAGAGAAAACATAAACATCGTGTACAGACGGTTGGACAAAGCGTTACTAAAAGCTCGTTCTTCTATTCTTAAAACGCACTAAATGTTTGTTGGCGTAGATAATTTAAAATATTTTTAATGTTTTGTTTTAGTTCTTTATTATGAGCCTTTTAAGCTCAAGACCCTGGTTTATTTGCATTTTAAGTCGCCACTGATCATTTGCAAACAACTAATCAACCAACCTTGAAGATGTTTCCAGAATAAAGTGATGAACTCAGCAGTGCACGTTGCGTGTTAGGACTTCAAGAAAATCTCCCTTAAACTGCGTCACTCGATCTCTCAGAAAGTTGATAATATCATTTCACTCATATTAACCAGATTATTATCCATAACCGCTGTGTGAAAACAATAGGGCCATCGTGATCGTGCAACAGGGCAATCTGAATAAAAATGAAGAAAGTAAAATAGTAATTAATGAAAGAGAGCACAAAGGAAGATGGCAGTAATTGCTTATCGTGTGCACACTAACGCCCGCGGCGAAATATTAAGAGGCGGTTTAAAGCAGCTGGTTTCAGCTGATTGTCTGACTTTATACTTTCTTTTGGATTCCTCATGTTCGCGTGCGTCTCGGAGGGAGAGAAAGGCCTTTGCGTGCCAAGGAACACGAAGCTGCTTCAACGTCTCCCGGCACGTGTTTGTCACGTGGCCTTAAACCATTTTCAGAAAGGGGCTGAGGAAGGACCGGGTACGACAACAGCAAGAACACAGTGCCTTTGTGCTTAAGACGGGAATAAGATAAAGAAAGCGGGCATTCATTTTGAAAGTTGATGATGGCAGACGACGAAGAAGATGAGATCTTTTTAGTGCTACCAACTTTTAACGACTACAACTTTGAAACCCACCTTTAATTTAATCTACACAAACGCAGCTACATTACTGGTCCAGTCGGCCGTGGAGGGAAGGGGGTTATCTATGTTCCCTCCATGATGTTTTGCTTGGATTATAAGTCATGGTCTGCTAAACAGAAAAAACAAATGAGGTTCATTTTTTATCATATTTTTTTAATCACCAGAAAAAGGAGTTCAACCAGAAACGTCGCCAAGGGGTTGCGAGGTTGGGCTTGAGCCCACCCTGAAAACTGTCTTGCCCACCCTGCCTCCCACCCAGTTTAAAATGTGCCACTTTTCTCTTTTTTAACTTTAAAATATAATCTGGCCTTTGCCAAGTTTGTAATAACGAGTTTCGTCTTTTTCGTCGTGTAGTATTATTTCCCACTAGGAAGCGCTTCGTAAACTTCTCCGTAGAAAGGTTATCAAAATAGCATCCGGACGGCCATGAATATTTAGTTGTTCTCCACTCTTCCAATTCCTTAGTTTAAGCCTCTCTTTCACGTTTGTATGGCCAAGGAGCTAATGAGGAGGGTGAATAGGAATTCACTGAAGAGGTCACTATTAATTGCTGTGTTTGTCTTCTTTACAAAATAGGGGATTCCAACACGGAAAGTGGAGTCTAAAGCTACACTGACGCTCATAAGACTGCTCCGGAACAATGAAAGTGCAGAAAGTGGCGGACGACTGCTTTGCAGGAGAGGAGTGTAAGGCAAAGTCGCTGGCTTGAAGAAAGGAAGCTAAAGAGCGGGAAGGTATTATATCTGCGTGGCAAGGCGTTAAAATTTGATTTAGATAAACAAAACCGACCTTTTCTTTTAAATAAATTGTTCCAGTACGAGTACTATTTTCGTAAGCAAAAATGAAAAATTTCTAAAAGCAATTTAAGACAATGCATTCAGAGCAAGCAAAAAGTTGAAGGCGACAATGCTTCTATTCTTACACCAGTGGCGTAGCTCAGGGTTTTACAGAGGAAAGGGCTAGTCCGTCCCTTTGAGGAACATAATTCCCACCCGTGTCTGAAAGGGTGGGTGGAGAACGGGTTGGCCATTTGTTAATACGTCATCGCGCTGGCCTGCTCCACGAGCTTCAGTTGTCAACTTCCCCAGAAACCCGGTTTTCCTTTTTTATGGTTTTGCACACCTGCTCCTTTTCTTGGTTTATACCATTTGTTTCACGTTGTGTTTTATTTAAATTGTACACTGAGTGTAGCTTTTTATTTCCGTTTTTTTTTGTTGTTTTTTTTTGAAGAAATGTCACGTGCCGATGCGACGTGCCGAAATACGCATATAAACACGAAAGGACGGGACATTGTTTTCCACGTCCTTTCGGGTTTATAAGAAGGTTCTTTATCGCGTTGCGATAAAGATCCTTTTTAGGAACTAGTTTTAAAAACTGTCCCGAAACTAATTCTGTTCAAGATAAATGGGTAAGACTGGGATCTGTTGGCTGATTGACAGTACCATCATGTTCTTTGGATGATATTGTAAAACGGTTTGAACAGATATTTTGCGCAGTTCACGGCAGGACATTTAGAAAAGGGAAATGTATTATTCGGGAACTCATAAATGAGCTAGAAAAAGTTTTCCATCTGGCAACAAAGATGCTGTTCGTCTGTTTTGCAGAATCCGAAAATTTATTCGAAATCGTTTTCTGAACAGAAACTCACTATTGATGCCACGCAGAAAAGCTCTGCAGAAAATGAAAAATGGATTGATTCAAACGCAGTGAGAAAAACAAGTTGTTTTTGTTGTTGTTGTTTTATTCATTTGGACAATGAAGTGAACAATTCGACATTTTGTGCAATGCAGAAAACATGTTTCAGTCTGTGCAATAAGGAACGTATCTTCATTTCATGATGTACATTTTGTTCACCACTTTTTAAACGCCGTGAACTTCAGAAATCGTGATAGATGTAGTAAAATGAAAGTAAATAATTTTTATTTTATACATTAATAGTGTGTTTGAACTACTTTTGCTAAGTTAGAAGAACTCAGTAACTTTCCGTGTCTTAAAAGTTTTAAATAACTAATGTTTGTGACAGAGAAAAAAAGGTTTTAAACACTAATATTTTCTAGGGAAAAAAAAAAAAAAGGAAAGATACGCTGGGTTTTTTGAGTTTTTGACATCAGAAAAAATACAGTTAGTATATTAAGCAAAATACTTTTTAAAGACAAAGAAGCATGCATGATAGAAATTGTTCATTTAAAATTATCGCATTTCTACTGTTTCATTAATGCTTTCTGATTTTAGGACCGAAAATCCTTAACTTTTGTTTTCGGAAAAGACAATTTCTAATATCTGAGTGAGCATTGCAGTAGATGACACACTATAATCTCTTAAATACGTAATAATATTGACTGAAAATGCCTTTCCTATGGTGCTCGGTTAGAATATAGCTCCCCGTGGATCTTGGCTTCAGAAGGGCCAGTGCAGCTACGTCATCAACCTTGGCTGCGTGTCTCAGGGGGTGAAGCGCTAAGGTCTAGCCCTTTCTTCCCAAGCCCTGGGCGTGACTAGTTAGATCCATGTATGTAATATGTATGTGTTTCCAGGTGGAGGGGGTGGGGGATGCACGAATCCCTTTGGAGCCGGTAATGAAAAGCATGAAAGCCGCTTTTCATTACCGGCTCCAAAGGAATTTAAACGTTTACACCACCCGGTGGCACAGTGCTGTAAACGCTGGCTTATGACCATTCATCGGAGAAGGGTCCGGGTTCGAATTCCGGTGAGACATGGATGTTGTGTTGTGTGTTTGCCTTACGGCACGGGCTCCCTCCCTTCCCTGGAACCAGTGGTCCTAAAATAGGGACAGGCCACTACTTATAGCCCATTGAGTTGCTCACGGTGGTCTATAAAGCTTCAATGAAAAAAAAAGCATCAAAAATGCGTTCTTTCATTGTTTCATTAAAAAAAAAAAAAAAAAAAAAAGTCGCTATCAAGCTTGTCCCACCAAAAATAATGCTCGCTCACCCATCCCCCATTATGATTTCGAAGTCTATAGCGACGTCCCTGAGTTCAGCTGAGATTCTGTTTCTAAAAAGAAACAACTTTCCGTGGCTGATTGACAGTATACCATCATGTTCTTTGGATGATATTGTAAACGGTTTGAACAGATTTTTTTTATGCTTTGTTGTGGGGGTTTAACGAACACCGTGAGCAAAGCAATGAGATATGCAGTCGCTTGTCTCTAACTTGCGTCCATTGGTTCCACGAGAAAGAGATAGGCAGACAAAGCAACATCCATGCCTCACCTGAATTCAAACTCGGACCCATGTCTTGGTCATAAACCAGCGGTTAGGCCATTGCGCCACCGGGACAGCATATTCTGTTGTATAGAGGACTACATTATTGATACATTCAATGCTAGCTAGCTACACTGAAAAAAATAAGTGGTGTGTATTCACGAAAAATATCTGAAAATAACGTGCACCAAAGTTTCCGGTACGTATCCATATTTTTTGAGAATTTTCCGTTTTTGAACGTGCCCATTTATTTTAACTTCCGTATTTTCAGATTTTCCGTAGATAGAATTTCCGTTTATTTCAGAAAAGTCCATTTCAGGTTTTTTCCGTATTTAAACTGAAATTCCGCAAAATTGACAACCCTGCACTTTTCATCCGTTAGCCCAGATAATTCTTCCGTGGAGGTCAGGATCGAACCCCCAACGTTCGAGCTGGCTTAACTCGCGCCTCCAACCACTGAGCTACAAACGCTCGGAGCTCCGCTTCACTCACATGGTAAAATGAAATCTGCGACGATGAAATTTTGTTTTTTGTCATTAATGAGAGTAATTTATTCATTTTATTTTCTGTTGGAGCTTATTATTTTTCTGAATAGGTTTGTAATTTTTTTTTCTGTAGGAGGACTTTTCACAAATTAAGCATTTTTTACCCTGATTTTTCGAAGCATCAAAATGCTTTGCAACTGGATTTCTTTAAACTGACAATTACTTTCAGTTAAATGCAGAAAAAACATTCGTGCACATGAACCATGAGGATGAATACCGTCTTCACACGATTTTAATGATCTTAAAATACTAAATATATGTACAATTAAAATACTCTAAAACACACTAGCACTTTCAGAGCGACAGTTGCCCCATCATCAGGTGTGATCGGATCTCCCAAACCATTCAGTATAAATAACTGTAGTGCGCCATAACTGCAATCGACATAACAGAATCTTGCGACGTACGCCGCGCCATCTGTCTCTGCGGTTAAACCACATTCAGACTTTTTTTTTTTTTTTTTTTTTTTTTTGATTGGAGGTTTAACGACCACCGTGAGCAACTCAATGGGCTATAAGCAGTCGCCCGTCCTTAATTTAGGATCACTGGTTCCAGGGAAGGGAGAGAGCCAGTGCCGTAAGACAAACACAACATCCATGCCTCACCGGGATTCGAACCCGGACCCCGTTCGGACGAATGATCAGAGGCCATCGCTTAGACCACTGCGCCACCGGGGCGGCACGTTCAGAGTGACACCACATCACAAATCGAAAACATGATTATAACTGCAACATTAAGTATTAAAGTCTAAAACAGGAAGATAGTTCTGTGGATTGTCCAACACTTGTAGACAAAAAACGTCTCCAAATATCAGGTAGATCCCAAGGGCAATTATCATTACAGCAACTTCGTTTGAACGCGGAAATGAACAAACTCTCAGTCACCAGTAGCATGTGTTTAGAGGCTGGGGTTATCAAAATTCTGGCATTGTCCCAACCAATCAGGGATTAAATCTTCTGAATCAATGCACTTGGTAAGAGCTTTTTGTTTCCTTTTTTTTTTTTTTTTTTTTTTTTTTTTGATTGGAGGTTTAACGACCACCGTGAGCAACTCAATGGGCTATAAGCAGTCGCCCGTCCCTAATTTAGGGTAACTGGTTCCAGGGAAGGGAGAGAGCCAGTGCCGTAAGACAAACACAACATCCATGCCTCACCGGGTTTCGAACCCGGACCCCTTTCGGACGAATGATCAGAGGCCATCGCCTTAGACCAGTGCGCCACCGAGGCGGCTTCGTAAGAGCTGTACAGATATGGCTTGCTTTTAAACTATATTTATGTTCCTGCAGCCTGAGGCACAGTTTCCGACGAGTGGAGCCTGTGTAATAGTTAATACTCTCATGCGAGTCATTGTCCAATAGTGGGATGCAATATCAATATGAGTATCTTTAAAAAAGATGAAATGTACTTTTTTTATAGTATTATTTCACACACACACACAGAAAAAAAAAAAAAAAACTAAATATAAAATTTACACTTGATAGCTATAATAGCTTTTATCTTAAGTTGCCCAAAGACTGATACACAGACATCGTATAATCATCTGTACAATAAGTACCCGGCTGGTGCACCAAATAGGTGAAAGGAGAAGAAACATCCTGGTCCACAATAAACAAATTCATGCGATATGCTAACCATAATATCTGATCTCGCTACGGAATTCAAAATTCGACAGACGATTGAAATTTAAAAGTTAATCAAACCTCAAGTGTTCGCACCAATCGCTCCAATTACCAGTAGTTTCTCGTCATACGGATACCGAAAAAGTGAGAACGGAGATTTTCCGTCAATATACGAAAGGAATTGATGAAAGGTTTCTGAAAATTCAGAATTTTCCGTTAACACGTCTCTAAAACGGTAATTTACCGTCAACATAAGAAAGAAACTGCGGAAAGTTTTCTGAAAATTCATAATTTTCCCGTAGTACGAAATTTCCGTGAAATTCAGGTTTCTTTCCGTCATTTCACGGAAAAAGTTGTATCAGAAATATGCTTCGTTAATTCACGAAAGAAATGACGGAAAGTTGGCCGTGAATTTCAGAATTTTTTTTACAGTGTAGGCTAGCTGCGAAGCCCAGACAATGCACAAATAAAAGTCAATTAAATGTACACAAATAAAAGTCAATTATCAACTGCATTAAGATATGTCGATGCTTTCGGTGCGAAAAAAACACGAGCGGATTTGCTTCTTAAGAGAATCAGTCTGGTGGGCGACGACCAACGGCATAACGCAAGCAGGTCTTAAAGAGTCTTCGCTGTTTTGATTCGAAGAACTTCGATACAATCGCCTGCTAGCGTTTCCATGACAACATGAGTGAGCATATGGAGGGGAATGGACCATTGCTTTTCGCAACGGTTCGCTCAGAAAAGAGAAGACTTCGACTACCTCAGTCACTCGCATGCTTTCGCCTGCAACAGAGCGTGTTTCGCGAGAGTTGTTTCAGTTTGTGTGAGGAATCAATGAATTAAAATCAGTAATGTTATGTCTTAAATTCGTGGCGTCGTTGGATTCGAACTGTTTTGATAAATTTTGTGAAAGCTTCCCTGAACATCTTCAGTCAGAACATAGAGTACTCTATGCTTCAAATTTTGATACAGCTCGACTAAAAAATGACTAAAGGTGTTTTATTCCCTTGATGAATACCAAAAAAATCAATAAGATACATTACTTGTTACATAAAGTTGAATAAATTGGGCATAGTGTTTAGTGAGGTGTACAAATTAGCACACCTAATATTAAACTTTCCACCAACAACTGCAACTGGTATTTGGGGATTTTCACATTATTTTTAAATATGGAAAAGTATTTCGGAAGAAACATTTTTTGTGAAAACGTAACACTCAAGTTCACACAAAAGGAAAGAAGAATAGAGTTCGTGTACAAATAAAGTATTCAGAAGAAGAATGGCATTCATGCACAAATAAGTGTTCAAATCCTAATCCTCATAATTATTTGGTATCATGTTAACAATAGCATGTACCTAAAATTTAGAAAAAAAAGTTGCTTCTATTACTTAACAATTAAAAATCAAACTCGCAATTTTTTTAAAATAACAGTAGGGGGGGGGGGGGGTTAATTTAGGTCTCGAACCCAAGATACGCCACTGAATACATTAGACATTAAGGAATTGCGTTATATTTGTAGTGACAAACGTTAACATTTTTTCTAAAAATTGTGGGTGGAGTGTGTATGTGTGTTCACGTTTGCAAAGCATGATAATTTAATTTACCATCAACAGAGAGCTATTAACAAATAAGTGCCTATGAATGATCAGCTATAGTGCCTCGATTAGGGTGCTCCATTCCAGTACATACACTGCCCAAAAGACCCGGCATTTCATCATACTCGTAGGAGTATGATGAAACAACAGCACGTCTGCGAATGCAAGATGCCTCGATCGACAGAGTTAACTGATTTCCAGCGAGGATTGATTATAGGGTGTCACATTAGCAATAGCTCCGTACATGACATTACAGTGGCATTGAAGATCCCTAGGTCGACAGTTGGTGACGTGATATGCAAATAGAAGCGGACTAGAGCTGAATCTGATATAAGTAAACCTCCGATCCGAAGCTAATAGAACGTGACAGAGGAACGCTGTGGTGGACAGTCCGCCTTGAACGAAAATCAACATTATCTCAAATCACGCAAACCTTATGTGAGGCTATAGGAACTACTGATGTCAGTTCAACGTTTATATTACAAAAAAAAAAAAAAAAAAAGAGCTTTGATATAAAAGAAATGAAATTTAAGTTTCAAGAAAGTTTTATTGTTTGGTGGAAATGTGAAATTCACAAGAACTTTCACGAACGCAACTCAATTTAAACTAAAGTGAAAATATATATATATATATAAAAAAACAGTTGGACTTATTTAAATCGGTGGAGTACCGAGACAGTGGAAGATCCACCACGAGAAGTACGTATTCCACGTCGAACTGGAAGGCAAATCCATCGTTGTAATATCATGAAGGACACTTCGGAGGAATATTACCGCATCTCAATCTTCATTTCTTTTCATGATTTTGTCACAAACCAAATTCACGGCCGACTACTCAAGCACAAAACGGTTTTGCAAAGTTTTATGTGCCTTTTGTCAAATAAGACAGGTTTTACCCAGGTTAGAATAAGATATCTAGAGATGCCCTCGTCAATACAGCAGTACCACTTTGCGTGATGTCTATAACCGCAAGCGACGGCCGTCAGAGTGTGGGAAAGCTGATGGTTTTAGGCTATTGCAATGCATTTTGTGTAGGCCGAATCGCTTTCTTTCGTCGCGAATGTTTCCAATTTTTCATCGTAATTTACCGCCGATGTGTGAGAAAAATGCCGGATTTATAAAATTCTTAGTTATTTTGAGGCTACTTCCCATTTTTATTTTAAATTGAAATACATGTGTGTTAGTGTGAATTCAAAACAAAACATAACGTTAAAATTGAAAACTTCACTAGTGTAGGAAGTATAATTCATTCCGGTTTGATATTAACAAGATTTTTGAAACAAAAAACAAAAAACACGCAATTCCAAAATAGACACAGCTGAAACTACATCATGTAAACAATCTCAAATTCCCACACCTTGAGGCTTCACGGTTAAGAAATTCAGGGCGTCTCCAGAAGTATTATTCTAACCTCCAAGGTTTTACGATAAAGCAACAAACAGATCCAAAAAACCTATTATCGCCGCCCAGATGATGCAGTAGTCCAAGCTCTGGTTCTGACCATTCGTCCGAGATGGGTTCGTGTTCGAATCCCAGTCAGGCGCTAATGTTGTGTCTATCTTACGTTACTGGCTGACCGACCGGTGGATTGGTTATCCACGGGTAGCGAGCAGGCGAAAATTTAGCAACTGGTGTGTGATTCAAAGAAAAAGGTGGCACGTAAGGTTCGCGTGTGAAGCGCGCCTGCAACCAGACTAGTTCGTTTAACGAACGAAAAAGCCCTTGGGAGTGTTGTTGCTCTAACCATTTCTAGTTCCCGCGGCGGCGTCGTTGCGCTGTCCCTCCTCTTCCCCCACTCAGTATGACTGGGCCAAGTGCGGGAAAATACAGGCAAATTCCGTCTTGCCCGGGTCCCCAGAAGCTGGAAACGGGGGATGGGGACACAGTCAGAAGTGAGTGTAAGCTCGGAAGGGTTTCTCGGGTTGTTCAGGGAAATGAACGAGTTACTGGACAACCCGAATACCAGAGTGTCTCATAACATAAAGGGGCATATGCGACCGACCCTTGGTTGAATGCAGGCTGCCCTCGTCAACCAGGAAATGGAAATTGAACGATTGAAAGGAAGACTACTCGAGAGAAGGGAGTCCACTCAGCCAGGACAGCGGACGTATGCTGAAGCGGCCACGGCAAAGCCGAAGACGGAGGGGTTGTGCAAGCTCCGCTCGCAGCACTCCGTATTACTCTACCCGAGAGGAACAGAGCGTTCGGTAAATGGCTTCAAAGAGGAAGTGGAGCTTGACTTCGACCCAGGGAAACCTAGCATCGGAGTCAAGGGATTGAAGAGGGTGAGCAAGGGTGGTGTGCTCATCGAATGCCAGAAGGCGGAAGGGATAGAAAAGATTGTTGATACCTTCAACCAGCACAGTTACATTCAGGACTTCAACCATCTAAAGCGACCTGCTGAAAAGCTCCCACGACTGTATGGGGATTCGAGAGACGACTCGGAGGTTGTTGAGCGCGACTTCCGTAGTCAGAACAAACTGACGGACCCTTAGAGGTGCAGGGTCCTCTTCCCCATCAAACCTCGAGTGAAGAAAGGCACAATCCACTGGGTGCTCGAGATGGCCCCGTAGGACTTCAGAATGTGCTTTATAAAAGCCAAGGCCTCGCTTGGCTGGAGAATTCTCTGGTGCCGAGAATTTCTTAGAGAGACCCGTTGCTTCTGCTGCAACGGGCTCGGGCACCACAAAGTCAAGTGCCCAGTTGAGTTCGAGTCATGTGCCCGTTGCGGCCACGCGGGTCACCTACACAGAGAATGCCCCAACGAAGCTCGCTGCCCCAACTGCCAGAAGGCAAATGAGAGCTACCACCTGAGGCTCGAGCGGCAAAGTCAGGAGTTAGCCTGCCGATCTCGAAAACTATATAAGATACGGGAAAATAGTCAACTACAAAGTTGTAGAGCAGCATCGATTTAGTACGGAAAGACACCTTGCGCACATGAATGCTAAGAATAGAACGCGTACAACGCTCGTTTGCTTGTTCGCGATGTCGAACACTGTTACGCCACGAAACGCGTCAGAAGGAGCAATTAGTTGTCATTAGGCACATTTACCGTCGGTGCTCAATGTGCTCTCCGTCAGCCACAATACACATTTGGACCCTAGATTGAATCTCACGCTGCACATTTTGCAGGACGTCAGGTGACACGCTGGAACAGGCATCAGTTATACGGCATCGAAGGTCCTGCAACATTGTCGGAGGGGTCTGATACACCTGCTCTTTGAGGTAGCCACACAGGAAGAAGCCCAATGGGGTGAGGTCCAGTGAGCGTACAGGCCACTCTACGCAACCACCATAGCCGATGATTTGTTGCTCTAATGTCTCGGCCAGGTACCTTCTTACGTTTCCTCGCTGGTGCGAAGGGGCGCCGAATACCAGAGTGTCTCATAACATAAGGGGGCATATACAAATAAAAACGACACATATCTAATACGTGTCGCAGTTATTTTTCCGAAAAATTTGTTAGAATTATTTTAAAATAAAATTTATCTGACTCGAAAGCATTCCAATTTGGCGCTAGATGGCGCCAGAAGTTAGTTTGGCAGTGTTTCTATGTGGAAGAAACGAAATCTCTCATTTCTGTCTGATTTTCTTAATTATCTAGGCCAATAGAAATCAAAGAATAGGCACTGAAGTGAGATTGGAATCTTGTCTTCTATAGATCATCTTAAATTCTACTGTACGTTCATTATTTGAAGAGAAAATGTGCACAGTACCAGAAAACACTTGAATTTGAGACTGAAACTACGCGTACCCACTAAGCTCCACCCCCAAACAATGTAATTGGTTAAAACGTAACAGCGCGTATTTTGTCTTTTCATTGTGGAGCCAACGAGAGACCGTTTCCATTCTGAATATGGTAAGGTCTTCAGTCATTCGCTGACGCCAACTTCTGGGGCAATCCTTCAAGACGTAAAAGCCACGCCCAAGGAATGATATTTTGCGCCATCTATCGCAGAAGATGAAGCCTAACACTCATTGAAATACAGCCTTAATTTAAAAGCTTACCTTTCAATAATTTAGATATTCCCCAACCTGAAACTTGAGCTAAGGTAATCCTCTGCTTTACACAAATAAGGCTATATATACGGATACAATAATAATAATTGTGGCGAGTAGCACTAAGTTTCTTTACCTTATATATAATAATAATAAACTAGTGAATGTTATCATGAGATCATTTTTTCCAAAATCGGCCTGGGAACCCAGCATTTGAAGGTTCAATAAGATATTCGCTCCCCTATAGCAGTGGAAACATTCACGATAAAGAACAGTATAATCTTGCTCATAAGAAAGGTTAATTCTAGTTTAAAGATCTTGATAGAGTTTTTGTAGATAAATTTATGAACATACCTGTTACAAAATGTAAACTACACGCCGATGTTCCGCCGTTTTCGGTCATCAATGTTAACTCTGCCGATACGTGATAACCATAAATTTGGCGCTTCTGAATTAAATTTTTATAATTCTGATCCCACTTCGTTCGTTCAGATGGTAATCTATAATAGGACACGCAATTATCTCTCCCACTTTTGTTACTGCAGGCGAAAATAGCACATAACATCGTCTACCTTAACGCTCCACAATGCAAATCCAAGCAGTGCTTGTACACTAGTTGATCACCAGGACGTCTGCTAGGATGGTTTACCTTGCTGTGACGTCATATGCATACGGTCTATACTCTAATTCTTCCGTACATTGTTTTGAACACTTTCCTATCAGGGTGCCGTTATCCAGGATCTCAATATTTTCAACACAAAAAATCCTAATACGAGAGGAAGGAGGTTGTAGTAAACCTACGCAGGAATTAATCCCACTGGATGCTATAAAAGTAAGTTTTATTAAATAATCTTCTAGTGAACTGAAACTTCCAGCTGTACTGAGTGAAGACTGGGGTTTATCATCGTGTCACCTTTAATCGCTAAATTGTTTAGTATTTATTCACTTACTCTATAAAAAAAATAGCCTTCCTTAAGTGTGGTAGCAATTTCTAAGGCTCCTTCTTCGGAATCGAACTCTGTGTGAAAACACAAATTTGTCCGTGCGTGGATTCGAAGTCGCGCGCCCTCACTCTCGAGTAAGTTGCTCTCCCAACTAAGCTACACGGACAGAATGTATCGCTGCAGATTTGTCGACTTGATACGTGCTTTACCTCTGCTGTAGTACGCCACATCATCTCCTTCTTAATCTTTTTTTTTTTTTCCCTATTTGAAGCGAAGAACGAATTTTTCATTAATTCCAGACGATGTGTGGAACAAACACCTCACATTTTCAGAAGAACCCAACGGCCAGAGATCCATTCTTACGTTCGGGCGCCAATGAGAAAACACAAATTTGTCCGTGACGTGGGATTAAAGCCCCCATCACTCCGGAGTAAGTTTCTCTCCCAACTAAGCTACGCGGACGGAATGTATCGCTGCAGATTTGTCATCTTGACACGTGCTTTACCTCTGTAGTATGTCCCACCTGATCTAAAGAGGAGATACAAACGAAATGTCTTAAAAGACGACCGCAGTTTTTAACTGTGGTTGAGCTGTTATTGTTTTTAGAGGGGAGAATTGTCAATGATCACAATGAGCAACTCTTAAGCAATCGCCAGTTTCTAGTTTGAGGCTACTGGCCCATGGCCAATCTCAAACGAATCATACCACCCATTCCTCATCCGAAACTCTTTTGTTCAGGCCCATCTCGAACGATTAGTCAGAACCCAGCCCTTCAGACCACTCGGCAGCCAGAGAAACTTAGATATCTTATTAAAACTTCAACATTACTTTTTGATAGATGTGTGTAACGTTCTTCGCTACATCTACGTCTCTTTATGCACTGTTAAAAAAATCTACTTTAAAATGAGAACCTGAACCTACTCAATTTTTTATTTTTTTAAGTACAATCGTATCGTAAACGAGTACATGACATGCTCAAATATAAGTAACCATACATACCTACAAATAACAGCGTCAATAAATGTAAATATAATCTCGCATTACTAAATTTTAGATATTATAGATTTCAAGAAAAATTGTTTAATAAATGTGTAAAGTGACACACATAAATAATTAGTACAACAGAGTCACTGATCACAAGTAATTTAATTATGCATAAAATATCTTTGTATACGTTTTTACATTAACTATATTTGTGCCAATTGCATAAATAATATATTGTCGCTTCATCACTGTATTTGTCACAAAATTGTGCGGTCCATTTGCCCAGCATGTGACGAGGAGTATATCTATTATCCCAGATGTGCCATCGAATAATATACTTCCAGTTGATTCTATGAATAAATGAGTATGTATGGAGTACACGTTTTCAAAATTTGAAAACGAGCCGCGGATGGCTTATTGGTTAGAGATTCAGACTATTTATGGTGGGACCCTAGGTTCAAACCTAACCTGATAGGCTTTGGTGGCACCGTGGTGGTGTGAATTTCTAATAATCGCTGAATATCCGCCGTTCATCGGAGGAGCAAGTTAAGTGACGGCCCCCGGGTGCGAATTCCCCAGTTGCATATAAAAGTGTTTATTCCTAAGCTCCCCCCCCTAATTTTTCTCTGCCTTCTATGCGCAAAATTTTACGCTTGTACGGTGGCGCCATCTGGTGTGCTCTCTCTCTCTCTCTCTCGCACTTACAAACTATCCTGTTAGTATCGCTAAATTCGCTCTTACTTCCTTCAGTTTCTGGGCACGGAAACCGAATGAAGTTGGAGCACATATACACTGACGGAAAAAAATCCCAACACCAAGAAGGGGTTGTGTTAGATAAACGACAGTTGGTAGGCGGTGAGAGTACATCTGTAAGATGACGTCTATGCAACTTTCGCGCTCGGCGCATACGTGTGGCGCTAGTAGCGCACCTCGGAACATGCAAAGCAGGTTTGCTGTAAATACGCGCTGTAACGTTCGTGAGCGTTAGTTATCGTTGAGATTCGACGTAGGGTGTTGATGTTAGTCAAGAATGCCTTTAAGAAGACGACGAAGCCATTATCAACAGCTCACGGAGTTTGAACGAGGTCGTGTAATAGGGCTACGAGAAGGGGGATTTTCTTTCCGCAATATTGCAGAACGACTTGGAAGGAATGTAGCCACTGTGCATGATTGTTGGCAGCGGTGGTCAAGGGAAGGTACTGCCTCAAGAAGACCGGGTTCCGGCCGGCCACGTGGCACTACTGAGAGGGAAGACCGCCGTGTATGGCGTATGGCCGTGGCGCATCGTACTGCGTCTGCGGCAGCAATTCGAGCTGCAGTTGCCACCACAGTGACACAACGAACTGTTACAAATCGGTTACTTAAAGGACAGCTCCGAGCCAGACGCCCTGTAGCGTGCATTCCACTTACTCCAAACCACTGCCGTTTGCGACGTCAGTGGTGTCAAGCTAGAGCTCATTGGAGGACGGAGTGCAGATCTGTTGTGTTTTCTGATGAAAGCGGGTTCTGCCTGGGTGCCAGTGATGGCCGTGTGTTGGTTAGAAGGAGGCCAGGTGAGCGCCTGCAACCAACCTGTCTGCGGCCGAGACACACTGGACCTACACCTGGAGTTATGGTCTGTGGAGCAATTTCCTATGATAGCAGGAGCACTCTCGTGGTTATCCCACGCACCCTGACGGCACAGTTGTACGTCTGTCTGGTGATTCAACCTGTTGTGCTGCCATTGATGAACAGCATTCCAGGGGGTGTTTTCCAACAGGATAACGCTCGCCCGCATACCGCTGTTGTAACCCAACAGTCTCTACAGAGTGTCGACATGTTGCCGTGGCCTGCTAGATCACCAGATCTTTCTCCAATCGAGCACGTATGGGACATCATTGGACGACAACTCCAGCGTCACCCCCAACCAGCATTAACCGTCCCTGTATTGACCGACCGAGTGCAGCAGGCATGGAACTACATCCCACAAACTGACATCCAGCACCTGTACGACACAATGCATAAACGTTTGCATGCTTGCATTCAACATTCTGGCGGTTACACCGGTTATTAAAGTACCAGCATTTCACATTTAAAATGGCTCTTCTCGCGCTTACATTAAGCTGTGATCTTGAAACCTTAATCGATTAAATATGTTACCTATACAAATGTATTGCTGCCCTTTCATTCCTCTACAACTATTTTTTCGTGGTGTTGGGATTTTTTTTTTCCGTCAGTGTATTTGAAATATATGGATTTTTTTGGTACATATATTTCAAATTAGAAATACCAGATGTACTCACAATTGATTCCCTGTATGCACTCAAAAATGAGTATGTGTCTTTTCCAAAAATGAGACACAAGTACTCGGAGCTATTATATGCCCGGAATGCACTCAAAAACAAGTACATTTTGCTTATTTCTAAGTACCAATTTTTAACAGTGCGAATATATTAGATAACCACAAAAGTATTTGCAGTTTTTGGAGACAAAGTATAGCACATACGTAGTAGAAAAGCAATTTATTCATCAAAATAATTGCCATGGACATCAACAACATTCTGCCAACGTGTTAACAACTTAATATATGTATATATATCATACTACATAGGTAAAGCACGTGTCAAGACAACAAATCTGCAGCGATGCATCCCGTCGGCGTACCTTAGTCTGTTAGAGCAACTCCCTCCGGAGCGAGGAGACGAGGCTTCCATCGACAAATTCCTGTTTTCACATACCCCTGCGATAAAAGCCGGGTCATGGGAAGAGAAAGGGTTTTGGAGAGCAGTGTGTAACTCAGCAAAGTTGGAGAAGTCGTGTCTACGCAAATGATTGTCGAGTAAAAGAAACAAGTGATAGTCTGAAGGAGAGATATCTGGTGAGTAAGATGGATGACATAAAAGCTCCCACCCGAGTTCTTTGACAGTGTTTCTGGTCAATGAAGCGGAGTGGGCACGAGCGTTATCTTGAAGGAGCAGAACTCCCTGTCTGTTGACCAGCGCTGCTTCCTTCTTTTTTAGGTTCTCATGCACACGTTTCAATTGTTCACATTACACTGCAGCTGTGATCGTTTGACTGCGTTGCAAGAGTTCATAATGAACACCACCACGTGCTTTCCAGCATACACATGGCATAACTTTACGTGGATGTAGTGATGGCTTCGATGTGTGAGGAATTGAGTCACTGGTGGACAATAAATGCCTGGAACGTTTCGGGGTGCTGTACTGGACCCACTTCTCAGGACATGTGAGAACCCTATCCAAAAATAGTTCCTTATCATAGCGAGACAGAAATGCAAGACAAGCTGAGACACGTTGCTGTTTGTAAACTGTAGACAATTCGACATCTCTGCGCTAGTTTCTGACATGTTTGGCTACTGTCCTGCTCAATAGAAACTTTCAGGGCTTCTGTGTCAAGGCTGACAAAGCGACCACACAGAGACTTATCTTAAAGGGATTCATCTCCGTCTCTGAACTTCCGAAACCAAATTCGAGTTGTGCGTTCCTTCACAGCATCTGCCCCGAATGCTAAGCAAATATGATGAGCTGCTTCTGCAGCAGATGAACCGAGTTCAAATTCGTATAACAGGCACCCACGAATAATCTCCACTGATACTGCCATTGTAATCCCACATCTTCCCATTACCAAACTGCGTACTCATCTGATTCACATGCGGAAGGCATCTTGGGATTTCAGCTGACGATATACCGCTGGCGGAACGCCATCTCTCCGCAAATTCAATCATTACAAAGTGTTTCTTTTGCTCTCTTAAAAAACGGCAAATATGGTTACCTGATAGTTGCGATCCAGTGAGAGTCATCGTATATTTATGTGATTTGGTCCAATCAATCTCAGACAAGCTGCTGTCAGCTCTCACTTATTTTGTTACGGCTATGAGGAAACTGACCTGGTTCGTCACATTCATTCCCATGCGGAAAGAGGAGTCTAGACTTTCTTTAAAACAGCAATAAATGAAGAGTTTAATGTAATTTACTCTGAGTGGGGAGGTATCTAGCAGTAAGTGAGTGAGAGACTCGTACATTATAGTATTTGTCCGTCTTTCCGACGTGGACTCCTAATCTTCCCAAAGACCCGAGGCCATCCAGAAACGCCAGTTCGCTTTAGACCGCAAAAAATGGACGTCTCTCCTTTCTCCAGACCAAAGACTGTCTGCCTAAAAAAAAAAAAAATAAAAAAAAAACGTGTTTCTCCTCACCATTGGAATTTTTCTACTTCCCTACTAATTGTGCATGAAAATTCAGTTGTTCTCCACTCTTCCAAATCCTCAATTTAAGCCTTTTTTTTTCAAGTTAGTATGACCGGGGCCGAATGAAGAAGGTGATAAGGAATTCACTGAGTCACTAGTAACTGCTCTGCTGTTCGTTTGTGTTACTAAGCAGGGGATTTCAAGAAAGTGGAAACTAAAGCTATACCAGCGCTCTTAAGGCTGCCCTAGGGCAATGAGGAAGTAGGATGAGGCTGACGACTGCTTTGGAAAAGATGAGTGCAAGACAAGGTTGCTAGCTTGAAGGAAAGGAGTTAAGGAGGGGAAGGTATTGTCTGTGTGTTGGAATCATACTAACTTGAACTGCTGAGGGGAAATGTGCAAGTTAATCATATTATCTTCAACATTTGCCTTCAACCCTAATCCACGAAAACATTTGCTTTAAGATTATTCTCCTAGGCCAGAAATGACCTTTTAATCAGAGCGTTTTACTGGTGCTGGTGGCAGTGTGTCACGTTTAATATATGGGTATATAACACTTTAAGTTTTACTATTTTTATTAAAAATGCATGGACGGAACATTAGCAAAAAATGACTCCAAACTTTAGATTCTTTTTCATTCCAAAAAGTGCAAAAACTTCAAGACAGTTCCAAAATTAATGGGTATGTATCCAGGACGGGCAGAGGATATTGCACAAATACCTTTGCAGCTTGTAGAAACAGCAAAACAAAGTATTTCTTTCAGTGTTTTGTAAATAAAGTTGCTATCAGACTTGTCCCAGCAAAAATAATACTAGCCCATCTTAGTTTCGAAGTTTAGCGACGTCCTTGTGCCTTTATGCCGTGTCTGTCAGTCATACACACCCTAAAACGATGTCCAACAGCTTCAGTACCACACATTTCAACTACTTATCTTGACAACTCCGCCAAAATGGCGCGAACCAACAAACTCTACGTGGGTATAAGCATACTAAACCATACCTACAAGAATAATTCATTCTGAAAAGAGAATCTTACAGACGTGAATACTTCTTTCGTAACACATAATGATAACCGAGGCACTGTCAGGAATCACGCGAAGTAATGATAAAAGCGAAGTGAAGTAACGATGTTTTATTTCTCGCCGGACATCGCAAATCACAGAACTCTAAGAATAGAACGCAAATAACTCCAATCACAGAACAGCTTAAAAGGAAAATCTGGTACAGAGATGTGTGTGTTTGTGTGTGTGGTGCCACAGAACGCAAATATATTTCATTCTCTTGATGAAGAAGCAGCTCATTCGTAATAGTTTAATATGAGTTTGTTTCTATATCTGGCCTCATAAGGTGAATCAAATCCTCCTTCCCCTTTTCTGCCATGGTTTATTGAGCATTCATTACTGCACTTTTTCGACATCATATTTGGACAGCCATTGAGAAAGGTAGGCAACATTTTAACCTATGAAATTACATAATTAACTCAGTCCCATATTCACAGCCCAAATTCCATAATTATATCCGAACTATGCAGAGAGATCGTGTGTTAATTTGAGATCCGGCATGTCAGGCGAAAAAAGGCCATTTCACAATCTCTATAGCCTGGAGGTCGTTGAATAGACATACCTTTTCTTCGAGGACATTCTCCTGAGTGGGGAAGCAAAATTTATATGTGGTGTAGAACAGCACAATTCGTTCTAATAGCAAACAGTATAGGAAACAAATTAAAACTCAAAAAACATGCAGCTGCCCAGGGCTGGATTAAGTACTTAGTGGGCCCCTAGGCTAAGACATCTCAGTGGGCTATCAAGGCTAAGACATCTCACTGCGCCTTCAAATAACTTATGACAGGCAATCTTTATTAAAGTCCGTTAAAACACGAAACTGTTGCAATATGTTTGTGATAATTAATACGTAGTGCATTCTTCAAACTAATAAATTACCTGAAGAGTTTTCATAACAAATCACATATTGTCCACTGTTCTGATAAGAACATGAGAAGAGCTTAAGATTTCTAAATTTTGTCATGGAATTTTTCATAATTTAGCATTGTGTACTTTTTTTGGTTGGTCTTTTTTGTTATGCAATGTGAAGTCATAGTGGATTTCGCCCATGAACTCTATATATAAATATTTTATAAGCTGTGTATTATTTGTGGTGTAGCGGCATGCCTCCTGGGCCCTTCATAATTGTGGGCCCCTAGGCTATAGTCTTCCTAACCCCCCCCCCTTCTAATCTATCCCTGCAGCTGCCCTCCAAAAACTGGTGCACAGCCCTTTTTTTTTTTTTTTTTTTTTTTTAAAGGTTTAACGACAACCGTGAGCAACTCAATGGGCTATAAGCATTCACCCGTCCCTAACTCAGGATCACTGGCTCCAGGGAAAGGAGAGAGCCAGTGCCGTAAGACAAACACAACATCCATGCCTCTCGGGATTCGAACTCGGAACCTTCACGGTCCAGTGTTCATATAAGTCAGCGCTTGGACCACTGCGCCACCGGGGCGGCGATGGCGCAGTGGTCTAAGCAATGTCTCCTTCCATTTTTCTTGTTTGCCAACCGAAGAACTATCGGCACCTCTACAAATTATACAAGGTAAGAACAGTCTGTAGACTGCCTGATCGTTTACAGTTGGCTTCGCGACAGGTATTTGACATGGTCGTTGTGTTTGTTCTTTAGATCTTATTCTTTCACTTTATTACATCAAGCAATCCTAAATTATTAATGAAGAATTTCCAGAGGGGTCCTTTCTCACACGAATCGTTGACCAACGACAAAAAAGAAAAAAAAAAAGTTGACTTGTCATTCCACCATTTTTTTTTTCTCTCATCCTTTCTTCCTTTTAATTTTTTGATAAATGCAAAGCGGAATTTTTCAAACAGATTTGTGTCTTTATATTAGGTAATGGTTAATGATCCACTTCGTGGGAAATGAATTTCCGACCGCAATACCTTGTGAAAAATCGGCCGACACTATTTATTCGCTAGAAATTTCGGAAACGGGTTTTCCATCGCCGGTCGTTAAGCTCTGAAAAAATGTTTGTGGCGTAAGTCGAGCGAATAACGCTCACCTCCCATTTCCTTTCTAAAGAAGGAGGAAAAGCACAAGAAAGTAGAAAAACAAAACATATCACACCCACAGCTACGGGTGGAGGAAAATATGATGGAGTCTACACGAGCAGGAAATGCCTGTGTCAGCCCTCAGTACAGAGGCATTCTCTTCAAGTTTACTTCAACAAGAAAAGGAACCGCCTTTCATGAGGCACCTGAACGTTTTATGAATGCTGTAACCGCAAACGATTTTGGTTTGCCGGTATGAACTAATTTCCCCGAGAAAATCTGAATGTTGCGAATAGTTCTGTTATACGTCTTCTGTTGTGTACTAATTCCAAGGAGCCGGTGAAACTTTTCCTGCTACATCCGTTTTGTAAGTGAACCAAGTGGTGCCCAAATCAGCCGTAGATAGCGGTAACATTTGGGCAAAATGAACTGCGCCCCCAAAATAGAAATGGTGACATAGCGATCAGGATTTACAAAAGCTGTTTGTTTTCACGGCAAAACAATTCCTTTCTCTCACAGCAATACCGACCATAAATTGTAACTGGTGATATGCGTTCCTTTAAAGTTCTTTATTCTCTGCTCCCTGACCCAAGGCATGATGGGGAAGGGCCAGTCCCCCTGACACACATAGCATTCAAACGTCTTCTATCTTTTTAGGTTCGTCCCCACTGTTATATATAGCCCATTAACAGTTAATCGGTCAGAAAGGATTAATATTAGTAATTAAAAAATCCGTCTTGTTGCACGATGATATTTATTCAGCTAAAAAACGAAATCTATGTACAGGTTAAACAAGAAAGATGACACCGAATTTTCGGGTGTAATAAGCACGTCTTTTGAATCCGTTCTGACGTAAATTAAATTTATCAAAGCTATCCAAAGTCAATGGAACTGGTATGGAAAACAATAGATCTGACAAAAGAAAGAAGATTTTCAATCCCTCAGATATTGCTGTAAACGGAATCGTGAGCTTACGAACTCTTAGAAACAGAGATATCGACAAAAATAAGATGTGACTTTACGTCCCCTGGTGGGAAAGCCATGCATTATTTTAGGAAGAAAGTATTCTCAAAAGGTGTATCCATATAAGCGGTATCGGTCGAAGAAAAAAAAATTAGTCGAGTTTTCAGGAGCCCAGATTTTGCAACAAATACTTCAGAAGCAGAAATTAACACTTATGACCCCTGGTGGCTAAACCATTTTTTACCAAACATTAGAAATTATGTGAAAAATATTTTCCATCAGGTCTTGTATGCAATACAGGAAAAAAATTTCAAATCAGATCTTTAGGAGCAGAAATAACGCAGAAAACGCAATTTACCTTTGTGCCCCCTAGCGGAAAGTCTATGATTTACTTGGTAATTTTGAATTTATAGGAACGCATCGGAAACACTATACAAAAAAGAAAGAATTTTTTAAATCGTACTCTTAGAAGCAGAGATATTGACAAAAATAAGATATACATCTACTCCCCTGGCGTAGAAACCATGCATTTTTCAAGAAGAAAATTTTCCTAAGAGGTTTGTCGACATGAGGAGTAGTATCGGTCAACAAATGACTTTTTTTTCAATCGAGATTTTAGAAGCTCATATTTTGTTGCAAATACATCAGAAGCGGAAATTAAGACTTACGCCACCTGGTGACCAAACCATTTCTTACAAAAATTAGAAAATATGTGCAAACGATTTCCCATCAGGAGCTGTATGCGGTGCAGAAAGAATTTTTCAAACAGGAGATTTAGAAACAGAGATATATTGGGAAACGCAATTTACATTTACGCCCCCTAGCGGAAAGTCTATGAATTACTTGAAAATTTTAAAATTATATGAACCACATGTCACACTAGAAACACTATCCAACAAAGAAGGAATTTTTCAAATCGGACTCCTAGAAGTAGAGATATTGACAAAAATAAGATATACATCTACGCTCCCTGGCGGATAAACTGTGTAATATTTTAAGAAGAAAATGTTTCTAAAAGGTTTGTCGACATGAGTAGTATCGGTCAACAAACGACGTTTTTTTCAATCGAGAATTTAGAACATCGTATTCTGCTGCAAATACAACAGAAGCGGAAATTAAGATTTACGCCCCCTGGTGGCCAAACCATTTCTTACAAAAATAGAATTATGTGCAAACGATTTCCCATCAGGAGCTGTATCCGGTGCAGAAAGAATTTTTTCTAATCGGAAATTTAGAAGCAGAGATATAGGGTGAAACGCAATTTACCGCTACGCCCCCTAGCGGAAAGTCTATGAACTACTTGAAAATTTTGAAATTACATGAAAAACATGTCACACGGAAAACACTATCCAACAAAGAAGGAATTTTTCAAATCGGACTCCTAGAAGTAGAGATATTGACAAAAATAAGATGTACATCTACGCCCACTGGCGGAGAAACTGTGTAATATTTTAAGAAGAAAATATTCCGAAAAGGTTAATCGATGTGAGTGGCATCAGTCCACGAAAGAATTTTTTCAATCGATATTTTAGAAGCTCTGATTTTATGGCAAATACATCAGAAGCAAAAATTAACACTTACGCCCCCTGGCGGCCAAAGTATTCTTTACCAAAAATTTGAAATTATATGCAAAAGATTTTCCACCAGGAGTGTATCCGCTGAAGAAAAAAATTTTCAAATCGGGGCTTTAGAAGAAGAGTTATCGAAGAAAAGGTAATTTAATTTTACGCCCCCTAGCGGAAAATGTATGCTTGATTTGAAAAAGTAACTATATCTCAGTTCAGGTATGAGTCATTTTCTTGTAGGACTTCCGTCCACAGTGAGTAGATTTTAGGTCCCAGCCATCTACAGCGAGTTCGTCTTTTGGGCAAGTAACTATATCTAAAATACTCTTCGACATAAATGGAATCGAAAGATATATTTTTTTTCAATCGGATGTTTAGAAGCAAATATGTGGAATAAAACGTATTTTTGAATTCGACATCATCTGCATTTACGCCTTCTACCAGCAAAATTGTACATCGTAAAAAAAAAAAAAAACGAAATGGAGGATCATCATTTGCATATTTCAAGCTTCCCAATGCAAAAAGAATTTTTCAAATCGGACTAATAGTTGCAGAGATATCGTGGGTACAGACGGACGGACAAACCTATGTTTTCACATTGGCGCCTGAACTTCAAGGATGACCTGGCCGTTAAGTTTCTCGCAATGGTGTGATGCTCTTTCCACACCGCGAGACAGGAAAAATGAAAATCTCTTCTTCGTACTTCGAAAAAATGGATCAGTGGGATGTTTACGTTCCACACACCAAATTGTCTGGAAATTCTCAAATGCACGTTCTTCATCGGATGACTGCCTACAGCAACACACGGTCCTGCTGACCCGTCGGCCATGCCCCCGGCCCTCTTTCGGGCGGTGCGGGAGATGTGACATGCCTGTCCCGCAGGACGCACATGAGATAAAGGCACATGCAATGAGAGCACATGTCCGCGTAGCTCAGTTGGGAGAGCGACTTACTCCGGAGTGAGGGGACCCGGACGATGTCTGGAGTGGACAAACCTGTGTTTTTACAGCCTGTACACGCATTTACATACATACATATGTCCTGCATATTGCTAAATTTCCTAGGAAGCCAATAGTATAGAGCTGCTCTGACAGAACAGTTTTATATTGAATCACTGCTGCTGGCGAGAGAAATATCGGTACACGGTTATTTCACGACAGTACACGTATCATCAATAAAAGCTACGTCAATTAAAGCTACGACTACAAGTAATTTCCTCTCGATCTGCAGCGGTGTCAACTGTCAGCAAACCACAATTTTCCTCCGTACTTCATTTAGAGCAAGCATATTCATCATGTGATTCGTGATGCTTGATGTTATTACTTTGTCGCCGTACTGCATTTTCAGATACCACGTTTTTGTGCATCAGTTTGCCTCAGGACTCCAGTCCTAGAGAGCAATTTCTTCTCTTACTTCAATTTGGCTCCGTATTTCGTTCTTAGTCAGCCGATTGTCCTGCATCAGTTTTTTGATGGAATCCTTTCCTAGTCAACAAATTCATCTCTTGCTTCAATTTGTCGGGTATTCCATTCCTACTTAGTAAATTCTCCTGCATCAGTTTGCAGCCGTATTGCATTCTTAAAGATCAGATTCATCTGTATCAGTTTGTCCCGTGTATAGAACTCCTTGTGATTAAATTAAAAAAAAATGTATTTAATGTTGTGAATCCTTTTTATGGAATCCAATCCAATTTAAGCATGGTAGAATAACACTAATATAACTCTAGTTCAAATAGGAGGGGAAAACACATTTTATTTTACGGTATATTTTTCTGAATGGTGTAATTGTATCATTCTCTGTCATAAATAGGAAATACGGGTTCGATTCCCTCTCCGAAGAAATGGATGTGAGTCTGTTCCGGGGTCGCTATGTCATAAAATATCGAGAAATAAATATAGTTCTTAAGTTTTCAAATAAATGAAAAAGAAAAGTTTTTTTTTATAGCTTGTACCATAATTTATTATGCTTGAATCTGCAGTAAATGGAGAATCTAGAGATATTACTATGATAGCTAGCATAAAGTTCCGTAAATTCACCTTGGTTGAGTTTTGCAGTTTGAAAGATCTGATTTTTTCAAACATCAGTTTCAAAAGGAATAGTGCTTTCCCAAAGTCTCGGCACATTTAAAAAAAAATTTTGCATGCATTTAATTTTTTTAATGTTATCTTTATTATCCTAACCTCTGTGCTTGACTAAAAAAAATTACATCTAAACATTTTAATGTGAATCTTTCAGTTGCCCAAACTTACAGTCTTACAGAGGTAAACCTTTTGTAGGGTCACAGATACAAAAATAATGTTTTGGCTTACAAGAAATGATATCGTGTGACAGATGACATCATTCAAGAGCGAAAAACAGTTATCTAGAAAGACAAATGGAATACAAACCAGAAATATTTCAGTGGGATTTCTTAGTATAAGGAAAGGCGGTTCTATATCAACCGGAAGTTACGCCATAGGAGTATGTCCAAATTCCGGAAGTCGTAATGGTCGAGTGTCTGGTGAGCGTATAACCGGTGTTAGAGTATCATTTTCATTATGGAAACTGTATGTATGGAGAAGGTATCCGCCATTTTAATTTTTTGAGTTATTGAAGGAATGCTTTCTTTCAGTGACAACGACATTTCGACCATCATTCTTTTTCGAAACTTCCCGAAGAATTTTTTTGCGTGGTAAATTTAATTTTGGAGGATGGATTACGCTACGATTTTCATTCGAAAAAATCCGTTTTGATTAGAAACCAGAATCTATTTCAAGTTTCAAGGGGGGGGGGGGATTCGTTTCACCCCTAAGTATGTCTCTACACTACGGATATAGACGGAACTTCACCTATTTCAGATAATAATTCGTAACTTCGATGTAATGAATCTATAATTTTCCGAAATGCAAGTGTTTATCATTTCTCTGCTTTAATAATTTCAAGTTCGTTTGCTGTTAACCCTAGGAGCCGCTGTTTTGCAAAGTAACGGTAAAAGTCGGAATTCGAAACTTTTTAAAGTGATATTGTGAAGAGAGTATTTTATTTAGAGAGAGGGAGAGAGAGAAAAAATTGCCTGATGGGTTTAATTTAGCACATTTTAGCTGCTATTTACTTCCCAAATTTCCCGTTAGGAGCGCTTAATGCATTATTTTCGCTGCTCGTTTAAAGACCATTTCAGTTACAGTGAAAACTAGTTTTGCATTTAACTGTACTTGAAAAAGAATAAAAAACTTGATACTTTTGAAAACACAAAACTTTTGTTTATATTGGGCATTTCCCGTTGTGGGAGCTGCAGTACTAAAATTGTAATACGTTATGCTGACGTTGCTGACTGTCTTTTTTCAAATAGCTCAACAATTCTTCTGGTACTTGACTGAACCTATAATACTAAAATATCCTTGTATTTTCCATTTAAAAATTTCACTTCAGAAGTGAAAGCCACGGGGTTATTGAACCTTTGAAGGAAAAAAGAGCTTAATGGTTGACAGGTCAAGTTGCTCTCGTTTAAACTGCAATCGATATAACAGAGTATGTACCAATCCTTTTTGTTTCTTGCATCTTCTTGAAAACATATGCATCCCATCCTACTGGTCCAGTTAAATTGCGTTGATATTTTTCGTTTACATTTTTAAAAATCTAGAAAACGATAGTCCCCCTCCCCCTAGAATTATTTTTTTTACAATGTGCTTTTATTTTCTATTTTCAGATTGTCAAAAATTTATTTCCCTCTCTGAAATTTTCGGCTAAAAGCATGTGCTTAATGTTCCTATAAACAAATCCCCCCCCTCCCCATTCAATACAGAGTAGTTATGGCTGTAAACTACAGGACGAATTTAAATGGTTTTAATCACCTACTTCAAAGCTTCGAAGTGTACACACCAGGCCACTGAATTAGAAACCTTGTGACGTATATCCTAAATTAACTTTCCTTTTTAGTTTCTTTCCCTATGTAAATCTTGAGTTTGTTCTCAGGTATACTTCACACTTAACGTGATATTTTCTCTCTCAAACGAATACTGTTGGCAACACAATTGAGGTAGAACGAATGTGACGTATGCCTGTTATGAGATAGGAACCAGATAAATAAATTACGAAACAACAGTTGCTCGCGTGGAATGTGGAGTGTGGGTGTTGAATGTGGTAGATACTGATTTGTTATGTAAAATGTGAAGTGGTGTGATGTATTGGTGAAACCATCTGGAATAAAGCCAATTTCCGTAAGTTTGACTTCTGTTTAAATGTTTCGGCTGGCCGTTAAGGTTTAATTTAGGAACTCTTTCATCGTATGGTGATGTTTTTAAAATAACGTAGAAGTACGAAAAGGCATTACGTTATAACCTTTATGCAGTTTTACGTAGACATCACTTATCCCCAGCGTATATGGAAAATATGTAGTCACGTGCACCACCATGTGATCTAGGCAACGATTTAAAACCGCTCCTCGTCAGTAATTGTCAGTAGTGTTGATCACAATGGGAAAGCAAAGGATATTTCGGAGTTCGGTAAAGGACTTATTGTGGGTGCCCATCTATCTAGAGCGACAATTTTGAAAACAGCAGAGGTTTCTGAAAAGGTGAGATATCCCGGATCCTTAATCAGTGGAAATACACATCTACTCGTGGCAAAGCTAACTTGATTACACTGCTACTGTTGTGAAACCGATTCGCCGACAATATATCTCTTGTGCGTCAGTATTTCTTCGCACACTACGAGAAATAGGGTGGCATGTGTCACGGACTCTTCTCCCTAAAGGCAAGATAAAATGAAACTTCCAGTGTTCCATCACGACGTCACTCCTCAACCCCCACACCTTCTCAACCTTGCTGACCACCAGACAAACGATTTCTGAATGAGTATTTTAAAACAGTAACCACCAAGAAAGGAGCAAGTTTAATTGTCAAACCATAATCTCCCCACTTACACTCAGGCTCCTCTCCTGCTCGCAGTAAATATCCCCCGTGTATACTGTATTGCCTCTCTGCAGCAAAACAGAAGTGAAAATGACGCCGCCAAAATGCGAATATTTGTATTTTTTAGAAACGCGATCGAAACTGGGACCTTAATCTTTATAATGCACGTACGTTAAGGTGACCAGATATTGGAACATTGATTTGAGGACAAAGGGAGTGGTGTCCCAAAATTTGCGATTCATTTGGGGACACATACGTACTCAAAATACATATGCAAATCTTTTTGTCAGAGAACTACATTGCTTCAATGAGTGTGATATTACATATGAAAATTTGTTTCTTAAAAGGATATATCTTGTAAAATGTTGGTAATTTGTACTGACAAAGTAGAGCCATGATGGTGAGAACATATTAGCAAAAGTGAAATTAATTGCATGGCGAATTTTTCATTTTGCCAAATTTTTTCGAGGAACTCAGAACAAGTAAAGTTGAAATTCGACCTCCGCCCCTGTGGCGCAGTGGTCTAAGCGATGGCTTCAGATCATTCGTTTGAGATGTGTCCGGGTTCAAATCCTGATGAGGCATGGATGTTATGTTTGTCTTACGGCTCTGGCTCTCTCCCTTCCTTGGAGTCTGTGGCCCTAAATTAAGGACGGGCGACTGCTTCTAAAGCAGCAAACTTTAGGGAGCTTGTAAGAGATCTCGTAAATTCTTATAAAGAAATGGGGTGCAACATGTCCTTAACAATGCACTTCTTGCATTCACACGTCGATTTCTTCCCATCAAACTGTGGCGCAGTTAATGATGAGCATGGTGAGCGCTTCCATTGCGACATCTCGGCGATGAAACAGAGATATAATTGAAAATGGAGTTTCGCCATGTTAGCTGATTATTGTTGCATGTTAAAAAGAGAATCCTCAGAAACTGAATACAAGCGAAAGTCAGAAAGAAGCTTAAGACAGGTAAGTTTGTATATACACTGGCGTGCAAAAATCAAGGACCAGACGGTTTTTCGAATGTAACGTCATGCAGAAGTGCTCCACATCAACTCAGATCATACCATAAGATCCCCAAGATGTAAGAATATGGAACAAGTGAGCAAAACCGTCCAAACAAGGAATCCAAAGGATGCAAATGCACTATATTGAAAAAGGTAGCTTCGAGCACAACTGGACAGAAGACAGAAACGTCCATGTGACAGGCGGCTGCCCAGAAAAATCCAGTCTTTAGTAGGGGGTATGATCACCCCTGACTGCGTTGCAGGATTTACAACGTCTGTCCATGCTCCTGGCGAGGTTGTCGGGGAGCTGTTGAGGCATCGCGGCCCATTCCTCTTGTAGCGCCAATCGCAGCTGCGGAATCGTTGCTAGCGGCTGGTGACGTGCTGCCAAGCGTCTCCCGAGAAGGTCCACCACGTGTTCGATTGGATTTAGGTCCAGGAACCTTGCGGGCTAATCCATGCGTTGAATATCTTCACTCTCCAACAGGTCTGTGACAGCCACTGTACGATGAGGTGTAGCGTTGTCGTCCACGAAGAGGAACTCAAGACCCACAGCACATATAAACAGACGCACGTGAGGCAGGAGAACCTCGATACAATAGCGGACACCAGTGACTGAACCTCCTCAGAAAATGTGGAGGTCAGTACGGCTACCAAGCATGATACCGCCCCACACGAGAACTCCGCCACCTCCAAACCGGTCCCTTTTTATGATTTTGGAGGTGTGATTGCGAGTTCCCTGCTCTCTCCAGATGTGTATACTTCCAGAATAGCTCGTCAGACTAAATCGGCTCTCATCCGTAAAGAGAACTCGACCCCATTGCTGATGTGTCTAGTTCTTATGTTCCTGGCATCACAGAAACCGCCATTTCCGATGAGCAGGCGCTAATAGCACACAGCGTACTGGTCGTCGTGCAAATAGACCACCTTTGTGCAGCCACCTGGTCACGGTAAAACGCGATAACGGACGTCCAGTTGTCTGTTGCATGTGCCTTGAGATTTCTCCCGCTGTCTGCCGTCTGTCTCTTCTCGCCTGTAGGACAATATACCGGTCGTCCGCCGCCGTGGTTGCTCGTAGACGACCACTGCTAAACTCTCGGACATCTGTTCCTGTCGTTTGAAATGCTCTTCAAGCTCGTGAAACGATGCTGTGAGCGATACCGAACTCCTCGGCTACACTAGTCACACCTCAAATTTCTTCCAACTTCCCAATGACGCGACCTCGGGTAAAGTCATTCAGATGTCGTCTACTGGATTGCCTGTTGTCCATATTATACGGTGGGAGCAACTCGACATCGTTCAAAACGATGTACACCGTGCAATAGCTTTCACCGAATTTCTGAGCGTACACCGCCCGTGTGCTTAATACCCTTCCGACACTCCTCCTTCCCCCTACGTCATACTGCACGTGTGTGCATGCCCTACCGTACCAGACCCTAGACTATCTCCTGAGTGGTCTTTCGGTCCGTTCTGCCTTCTCGTTCCGCTGTTATGTTAATTTCTCCTCTTCGTCCTTAATTTTTGCACACCAGTGTATGTACATCTTAACATCATATACTAACAAATAACTTATTGAATATAGGAAAGTGCATTTTTCAAAAATAAGGGCCAGTATGTCAATTTAATCATCATTTTCATAATCAGCATCCCAAAATATATAAAGCAATAATAATTTGATAACCATGAGAAGAAACAAAACAAAATTTGTTGGCCAGTGTTTTCTGCGGAAAATCGGAAAATTCGTCTGCAGTGGTGTCAGGAACACAATGACTGGACACAAAAAGACTGGGAAAAGGTCATGTGGTCCAACGGGTCGAAATGCGCCTTATTCTGTACCCACGGTAGTAAGCAGAGAGTTTGGAGGGAGCCCTATGAAGCAAAGGATCTAGCTTGCCTTGTAAACACAACTCAGGGTTCTGAAGGTGGTGTGGGGCACGTTCGGTTTGTACGAAACGAGTGCCCTAATATTGCTGGGAGGTCCGGTGTCCTCCAAGGATTATTTGGACATTGTTGCCATACAAGTCCATCCTGCAATGCTGACTTTTTATCGAGTAGGGGACGGCTGTTTCATGGGTGACAATGCTACTGTCCATCGTGTAAGATATTTTCAACAGTCGCTCAGCGAGCATGCCTGCGTCTTCCACCATTTTCCCTGGTCACCGAAAATTCCAGGTATTGAGAATGTATAAGACATGTTAGAAAAATAGATCCGGGAGCAAAGTCCTCTTCCGTCAATTTTGAGCCAGTTAAAGGACTATGTAATGAGCGCACAGTATGCTGTAGACATAGATGCACTCCAACACCTTGTGGAATCTTCGCAAACGGCATACATGCTGTAATTTGGGCTAAAGGAAGTCTAACCCGGTATTGAATAAAAGATTTTAATTAAGTTGCCGGTATGTGTATTACCTTATTATGTAATTACGATTTGTTTTTGTTTTTGCTTGTTTACTAACATGATTAGTCCATTACAATAGACGTGGAAATTGACCTCCAGGAACATCGAAACAAGCCTGTATAAGTAGCATGTAAAACTTTCGGTCTAACAAGATCAGGAAGGCAGGAGAACGACAGAATGTAGGGAAGACTCAAGGGCAAACAGTAGGGTGGCGGAAGGGAAGAGTGAGAAGAGTGAGAAGAGTAGAGATTTCAGAGAAGACTAAAAGTCAACCAGTAGTGAGTGTGTGTGTGTGTGCGTAGTTCAGTTGTTCGAGTGGTTGTTGCGTGCGTTAACCATGGTTTTTATCATTGGAGGCGTCTTTTTGGTTGAGCATGTTTTACGCAAGCGCAGCGAGTACAATCAAAGCTTGAGAGAAAAAGTTTTGAATTAATTTTTAAATACGCCAGTACCATAACTCCGTTCAGTGCGAGCATTAAAAGACAAATTTCGCGGGACGGTTTCAGTACATGGTACCGAGCGTAGCGGAAGGCCACCCAGACTGGCTGACAAGAAACTCCTCGATGTTTCTAAATCGACGTTGCAAAGTCTTTCAAACTCAATACTAAAATTGTCAGGACAGCAAAACATCAGTCTTGTCACTGCACATTTAGCTGTTAGGAAGAATATCTGTCCTTTCCCATACAAAGAGAAAAAGACAGAGAATTCCGAGAATTTAACACAACAGATCATCAAAAGCGAGTATATTAATGTCCGTGATTTCAACAGTTTATCATTGAAAATACTGTGATATTCTACTGATTAGGATGGTTTCATTTATCAGGGTAAGTGAATGATTAAAATACCCGGTGAGGAACATCAGAAAATCTACACAGGCTACGTAAAAAGCCTCTCCATTACTGTGCTTGGTGTTTCGGTTGCAATCTCCAGAAAAAGAATCATTGACCCGATCTTCTTCAACGAAACAATAGACTCTGAACTTTACTGTTTGAATATTCTTTACCAATTTATCTGCAGACTTGATGAGGATGAAATAAATAATAAGCGGTTTCATCAATGGGCCGCGGTCCACATTGCTACACGATAAACGACACTTCTACCCGAAATTTTCGAAGATCGGATAATCTCAAAAAACCTGGGGCTCCCTCCTAATTTTTATGTTTGGGAAGCAGAAAATAATTAAAGTTTACGGCGAACATCAATAACACTTGAGGAACTCGAAGCCTTTAAGCAGGGTGGAAGAATATTATTTTTGTTGGGACAAGTTTGACAGCAACTTTATTTACGAACACTGAAAGAAATAACTTTTTAATGCGTTTTACTACCGGCTACAAAGGAATCCGTGAAATTACCCCGCGATACATACGGTAATTTTGGAACTGTCTTGAAGTTTCTGAATTCTTTGAAAGAAAAAGGAATTCAGAGGTTTTTGGTCCTTTTTGTTAATGTTCCGACCATTCATTTTTAATAAAATTAGTAAAACCTGAAGAGTTACTTACCCTTATAACCAAGGCCGTAGCCAAGGAGGGGTTTTTGGGGTTTAAACCCTCCCCGAAATGCCGTACTTAAATAAAGAGAGGGTAGAAATATCCATATACTTGTGTCAATATTTAAAAAATAGGAAGCATTAAATAGAAGAATTTCATACGCAAGTAAAATGTGACAGAGAAAAAACTTTAACATATGTATATAACGTACTGTGAAAATCAATTTTCAAATTCAGAAACCCTACCCGAAAATTCTTTCTGGCTACGGCTCTGCTTGTAACATACACGACACACTGCCACCAGCTCCAGAACACACCCGATTAAAATATTTTTTTATGCCTAGGAGAAGGGTCTGAAAGCAAATATTTTTTCATGAATTAGGGTTGAGAGGAAATAAGGACACTGAAACACAATAGCTCCTCCCTCTTCAACTCCCATTCTTCAAGCCAGCAACCTTGTCTTGTGCTTGTCTCTTCTAAAGCAGTCATCCTCCATGTCCTGCTGCCTCACTGCTCCACAGAAGGCTTGGTATAGGGACTCAACTTTCCGTGTTCGAATTCTTTACTCAGCAGCACAAACAAACAGCAGAGCAATTAGTAATTACCTCCCTGGGTGAATTCCTATCCAGCCTCCTCATTCGTCCTTGACCATATTAACATGAAAAAAAATCGCCCACTACGGATTTGAAAGAGTCTAGAACAATTGAATTTTCACGGCCATGTGTTATGATAACCTTTCTACGGAGAAGTAAACAAGTACTTCCTTGGTGAATACGTAGAGCTACACGACGAAAACCAAAAGACTCGTTATTACTTGGCAAAGTCCCGATTATACAGGGTGATTCATAAAGAAGTATGCAGTTTCAACGCACTATAAAACAAGAACAATGTAAGATATTTTATGTTACCTGTAACAGAATTGCAGGGGAATGTTTCAAGTTTTTTTAGAGACAGTCACAGATGTTCTATGTGTGCACCCTTAGTCATACGACACACATCGAGCCGGTAATCAATTTGCGCCCAAACGCGAGGTAAGATATTTGAATCAAGTGCAGTGATAGTGGCTGTGATCATTTTCAGTGATCATCTTGTATGGAATCATGTTCAGCTTCTTTCTCAAAATTTTCCACACAGTGGGCTCTGAAATCTGCACTTCACGACTCATCCTCCGCGTTTATTTTCCCGGGCTTCGTTGAATGGCGGTGCAAGCACTATCGACGACTTCTTCCGATATACGCGGTCGTCCAGGACTTTTAAGTTTGCACAAACAGCCCGTAGTTTCAAATTTTTTATGCCAATCGTAGATAGATTCTCTGGTTGGAGGTTCTTTTCCGAATCGTGATCGAAAATGCCGTTGCACAACAGTTACAGATTCCGTTTTGCTCAATTGAAGAACACAAAACGCCTTCTCCACTGCCATTTTGACTGACTAGTCACGTGACACACGCACTGTCGCCTACGTCACTTCCCTCAGTAGCGGGACACAAACTTTATGAGTACATCTACCTAACGGTTCGCAGTTGTGGTCCATGTTTTCAACTGTTACTGTTTTACAGCATCTGGGAACTGTATACTTCTTTATGAATCACCTTGTATATGAAAGTTCAAAAATTGAAAAATGGCACATCTTGAACTGGATGGACAAATAAAATTTCAGGGTGGGTAGGAGCCGCATCCTTTTGGCGACGTCCCTGTCTGAAAGAAACTGTTACATTAGAATCACAGACATACCACAAGAGGAGCTGATGAAGGTTTTTTCAAAACAAAATGAAACAAGCTCGTGTTTGCTTGAATTATCGTGAAGGTCACTTTCATCACCTATTGTAATGGACTAAACATGTAAGTAAAAACGGCCAATAACAAAAGAATTCCAGTTCAAAGATTATGCATTTGTTTGCTTTGAAATAGGTGTATAGTTACTTTTCTAACACCCTGTATATTAAGGATTCAGCTAAAATATTCATAGAAATGTAATAAGTTAAAAAAATAAGTGTTGATAGTTTTTTATTTGACATATAAGGGGAGGAGGGCGCGTTTTCCACGTATTCAGAAGAAATGAGCTTTTTCTGAAAATAGCACAAAATCGTGTACTGGAGGTGAAAAGCCCAACATTGAATTCCTTGCGCAAGAGAGGTATGTCTGCTGAGCTTTGATAATGACCTGATTCAAAAAACACGCCTCTGTCTAACAGATTGTCGACTTGAACAATAGCCTTTAAATAACACGGCTGCGCCTCTGTATTTCAAAGGTATTAAACCCCAGATAATGATAATCCGGGTAGGAAGCGCGCGACCGCTTTTTAAGCTGGTCTTTCTTTCTGAGAATGCGCATACGAAATGTGATATGACCCCTTTCTCAGTCAACGGAGGCCACCTTGCTCAGAAACAGCACAATAAAGAACAGTTAATGAAGCATTCAGAAGTCGACCGAAGTAGAGTTTTGGACTTACATCGGTTCTGTGAACTCGGATGCAGTAATAATTGCGATGATACCTAAAAGTAATAATAATAATAATAAAACGCTTTCGCAAATTAAAATGACCTTATACGCACAGTTTGTACGTAATGCGGACAAATTTCGACATCGAATGCTATTGGGTGATTTCTTATTAACCGTAATATCGATTGCTTAGAAGGTTCACTTGCAGTCATTTTCGAAATAAAACTTCCATGAAAGAACTGCTGGAGAAAAATTAAACTTGACAAAACCTACGTAAAGTGTCTTGATAGGTTCTGCCGATTTTATTGTTATTAATCTTGAAGTCGCGTGCTATGAAAGACATTAGCAACAGAAATGGAAAACGAAAACAGCCATTATCATTGTTATTAGGAATACCACCAACCTCCCGCGTTGATGATCTCAGCGATTGGTTAGAATAATAATGGTTATAATAAGTGACAGGATTTTAGATGAGTTAGTTTTGCTTCCAGTTCAGGTGTGTTTTGTCCCAGTCGTCACCTCAGTCTAGGTGAAGTTAGTGATGCGCAATATAGGCCTTTCGGCTCTTAATTCTTCTTTCTGAGATTCATCCGCGCGTAGTGACGAACCACACCCTTCCAAGATGACCCTGTCTCACTAACCCCGACAAAAACTAGAGTAGTAAACCTCGAGAAAGAAAAACAAAGTAGTCTTGTTGTGTTTGTATTCCAAAATGCTTTCGTAAATGATGGAGTAACAGAATATGATTTGGATCCTGACACACACCTTGCTGCGTTGTTTATCAGGCAAACTCTTTAAACAATATGTGAGTACTACCATGGGTGGCAGAACCCAATGATTACAGGCGGGTCCGTAGGATACATGTACACTATATTGACAAAAGTCACTGGACACCCTTCAAAAGCAAATGAACGGATCCGCTGCATTGTTAAGATGCGCGGTGCAGCTGCAAACGGTAGGAAAACAAGCCTGCAGCTGACCACGATCATATCGCTTTGTGAGGTCGAGTGAAAATGTCTCTGCGGGAGGGAAAGGACTTTGAGGAAGGAAAGATTGTTGGGTATTATATTACTGGGTTGTGTATAAGAGAAACCGAGAGGCGTCTAATCATATCCAAGTCAACTGTTTTGGATGTACTGAATAAGTGGAAGACACATGGCGTTCCTCAAGCAGCAAAATGTATCGGCAGAACAAAGAAAATCAGTGATAGAGGACGTCGAAGCCTCAGGAGAGTTGTTACAGCTAATCGACGGAGTACTGCACAAGACTTCAGTGTATACATGTGAGTAAATATGCTGGGACCTCGGTATGTACACATACCATTCACAGAGAACTTCATTCCATGGGTTACGTGGTCGTGCGGCTGCTCATAAGCCTTTCATCTCCACTCAGAATGCTACTCTTCGTTTAGCATGGTGTAAAGAACATTTATCGTGGACCGTAGATCAATGGAAACGGGTTCTATGGACTGATGAATCCAGATACTCAATAAATCAGTCTGATGGGCGTGTGTTGGTATGGCGGCAGCCGGGGGAACGCTATTTATCACAGTCTACTGTTCCTACGGTCAAGTTTGGAGCTGGCAGTGTACTCGTGTGGGGGTGTTTTTCGTGGTATGGTCCCGGCCCATTGGGTATCGTGCACAAACCTGTTAACCAGCACGTCTACCTCGATATTCTGGACAATTATGCCCTACCAACTCTGTGGCAATGCTATGAAACCGAACCTTGTTGGTAGCAGCAAGATAATGCATCGAGCTATAAATCAAGGACTGTTACAGCGTGGTTTGGCGATAATTCCGTATCGTGTGTGGACTGGGCAGCACAGAGCCCTGATCTGAATCCCATAGAGCACCTATGGGACGAATTAGAGCGCCGTATAAGAAGTTTGGAACCAAGGCCTACTACTAAGCAACAGTTAGAGGAATCATTATGTACTGAATGGAAGCGCTGTGTTTCAAAAACTTGTCGAAAGCATGTCTCGAAGGGTCAGTGCATTCATTAAGGCCAAAGGTGGACCGACACCGTACTAATGTATGTCAATAAATGCTATGTTGTGTTTCTCTTCTAGGTGTCCGGTGACTTTTGTCATGTGTATATGTATATACTCGTACATATCATCATCAACCGTTATGAATCCACTGCTGGATGGAGGCCTTCCCAAGTCTCTTCCATAACTTTCTGTTCTGAGCATATCTCTTCCAAGCCACTAGAATATTCTTTCGAATTTCATTCGCCCACTTCCATGTGGTACTCTTCTGCCCCTTAGTATTCACTCCAATATTTCAGTTGTTCAGCGGTGGTTAGTTCTCCTAGCAATACATATATCCAGCCCATTTCCACTTGAGAATTCTTTAACGATCTTTTTTAAAGTGAAAAATACAACGTTGAGTAAAACAAAACTTTTCAACTTATTTGGGCAAAATCAATTTTAAAACTGTGCTTGAAACTTTTTCCAGAAAACTGCGAAACGTAGTGACGGTCTCTAAAAAATCTTCATAAAAATAAAGCGAGAAAAAAAACAAAAAAACACGTTAAATCGTATGTGACCAAAGTCGTTTCGTAGGAAGATCTCCGTGGAGGAGGAGCATGAAATTCCAGGCGGTTCCTGAACCCCGTGTCTTTTGGCCGCCCGTGAATACTACACTGGTGTTCAAAAATTATGGACGAAGAGGAGAAATTAGCATAACAGCGGAACGAGCAGGCAGAACGGACCGAAAAGACCACTCAGGAGATAGACTAGGGTCCGGTACGGTAGGGCATGCGCGTATATGCAGCATGACGTGGGGAGGGGGGTATCGTAAGGGTATAAAGCACACAAGCGGTGTACGCTCAGCAATTCGGTGAAAGCTATTGCATCAGAATTCGGTGAAAGTTATTGCACTGTGTACATCGGTTTTAACGACGTCGAGTTGTTGCCACCGTGTGATATGGCCAACAAGCAGGCAATCCAGTAGACGACATCAGGATGACTTTACCCGAGGTCGCGTCATTGGGAAGTTGGAAGAAATTCAAGTGTGACTAGTGTGGCCGAGGAGTTCAGGAGCGCTCACAGCATCTTTTCACGAGCTTGGAGAGCATTTCAAACGACAGGAACAGCTGTCCGACAGTTTAGCAGTGGTCGTCCACGAGCAACCACCGCGGCGGAAGACCGGTATATTTTCCTACAGGCCAGAAGAGACAGACGGCAGACAGCGGGAGAAATTGCAAGACACATGCAACAGACAACTGTACGTCCGTTATCGCGTTTTACCGTGGCCGGGAGGCTGCACAAAGGCGGTCTATTTGAACGACGACCAGTACGGTGTATGATATTAGCGCCTGCTCATCGGAGACGGAGGTTTATGTGGTGCCAGGAACACAAGAACTGGACACATCAGCAATGGAGTCGAGGGCTCTTTACGGATGAGAGCCGATTTAGTCTGACGAGCGATTCTGGACGTATACACATCTGGAGAGAGCAGGGAACACTCAATCATACCTCCAACATTATCGAAAGGGACCGGTTTGGAGGTGGCGGAGTTCTCGTTTGGGGCGGTATCATGCTTGGGAGCCGTACTGACCTCCACATCTCCCAAGGAGGTTCAGTCACTGGTGTCCGGTAGTGTACCGAGGTTCTCCTGCCTCACGATCGTCTGTTTAGAGGTGCTGTGGGTCCTGAGTTCCTCTTCATGGACGACAACGCTACACCTCATCGTACAGTGGCTGTTGGAGAGTGAAGATATTCAACGCATGGATTGGCCCAGCAAGGTCCCCGGACCTAAATCCAATCGAACACGTGTGGGACCTTTTCGGGAGACGCTTAGTAGCACGTCACCAGCCGCCAGCAGCGATTCCGCAGCTGCGATTGGCGCTACAAGAGGAATGGGCCGCGATGCCTCAACAGCTCTTTGACAACCTCGTCCTCAGCATGGACAGACGTTGTAAATCCTACAATGCAGTCAGGGGTAATCAAATCCCCTACTAAAAACTGGATTTCTCTTGGCAGCCGCCTGTCACATGGAGGTTTTTGTCTTCTGTCCAGTTGTGCTCGAAGCTACATTTTCAATATAGTGCCTTTGTATCCTTTGGATTCCTTGTTTGGACGGTTTTGCTCTGTTGTCCCATATTCTTAAATCTTGGGGATCTTGTGTTACGATTTGAGTCGATGTGGAGCACTTCTGCACGACGTTACATTCGAAAACCCGTCTAGTCCTTGATTTTTGTACGCTAGTGTACTATACTCAAATCGTTTACCGATATAGTTTTCATCTTACTTTTGGCAAAACTGGATTATCTTATAAGAGACTTTAATACTTCCAAGAAAGACGCGTAGTATATTTACATCACTTTTGGTAGACCTGATTCGATGGTCGAATTGGTACAAAACAGCAGCTGGGATGATATATTGATATTAGCCGAGTGTCGAATCAAAATATGTCACATAAGAAACATGGGCGCTTAGTTTTCAGGAGAGGACAAACAGAAATTGTAATTACGAACAAAATACTATACAGGGTGATTGTAAACTACTTCAACAAAACAAGATGAGTGATAGTACACAACAATATTTGCAATGGAACCTAAGGCCGCATTCCACTCCTAATGCCGAAAAGAGCACGTTCGAAAAACGTCCAGCAGGCACACGGAGTTCCAACCAGTGCATGAGAAGCACAAGATGCAAATCAGGTTCGCTGAACACGTGCGTAGACGATGTGGAGCAAACATTTAAAAACGTAGCAGAACCCGTTCAGCGATATATATGAGAATTGACGTACACGTCTGACCGGTGCAGCGTACCTCATGTTCCTGGAGCAAGTACTTCCCGGTCTGTCACAGGATGTTCCGCTCACCACACGGAGGGACATGTAGTTTATGCATGATGGGGCTCCAGCACACTTTGTCACCGAGGTCCTTCCTAAATGCGACATATCCCGGGCGGTGGATTGGACGCGCTGGACCTGTGGCTTGGCCTCCACGCTCCTCGGACCTTAATCCACTAAACTTCTTCTTCTGGGGACACATGAAAACATTGTTGTACGAGACACCAATGGACTCCCTGGAAGATCTCGTCGCGTGAATCGCTGTTGCTGCAACAACACCATACCGGGAGTCTACGAGAGGGTGCGACAGCCCTTCATTCGCCGATGTGGGCTGTGCAACGACGGTCTTGGACGCCAGTTTGAGCAGCTCCTTTGAGCCTTTCTCTGATGCGATTGGAATTGTGCAACTCATAAATTAGGTATGTCTCTTTGTTTTCACTGTTAAAGGCTAAACGTGGATATGTAACTTTACTCTCTTCTGGCTCTAGGAGTGGAATGCGACTCATCCTGTATAAACACCATAAGCAAATGTCCACTGTGTCTGTGCCTTCGTGCTATTTAACCATTTTTTCCACATGCTCAACACATACATTTAATCGGAAACTAGAAGACCCAAAAAACTACGTAAAAAAGATGGACAATTAATAGCGTGTTAAGAGAATAAAGAAATTCCTTTGTCATTGTTTTGATCCTTTTGACCACTTGTAACACATGCGCCAGGAAACTCGAGAAATTACTCAATTAGCCATCGAGAATGAAAAATAAATAGATTTGTAGACAAATTTCTGAGAAAAACTTCGCGAGATCTCTTTCCAGCGGTGAATAACTGCTGCAGGGGATGATATAGTCTTCATTTCTTCGCCTTTCATATGTCTGCATACTGTACGTATGTAAGCTATTCTTCAATACGCAATGGGAAATTTCATTATTACTTTCTACTGCAAAAATTTCAACTTATTCTGTTGGAAATTCTCAATGTTTGTTTCCTATTTTCACTGCATACCCACGCATCCAAAAGTTCTAGAGAAAAATAGCAATGAGAATTAGTATTATCACGAAAATCTCTGAGGTACCTTTCAAGAATAGGAAGGGCATGCCTCGATTTCCAAGGGAGAACAAATGCCCCCTTTTGCCCACGTATATGGACACCCATGTTAAGAAACGAAGCATTCAGAATAACACCCCTCTGCACACACATTCTACGGCCAAAGCATTTTATCGTCAGCTTATGTTTTGTTAATAATAAATATCATATTTACTCGCATGATTTGTGCCCTGAAAGTCTCCAATGGGTGAATAAAATATATAGAGAATGTTTAAAAAAATTAAAATATCAATAAAACTATATGAATGTCTCGTCGTTTTATTTTTTTGTACTAACAAAGAAAGTATTGATCAGGAAATGCATACATTTCTTTTCACCTTTATCCCTGATTTTTTATACAGTTCTAGTTTTCTTTTCCTTTAAAATGCATTCTGATCACTCCTGCAGTTCTAGTAATTGTTTTCATTAAAAGTTACTGGCCCAGATTTTGTTCGAAGCAAACTTTTAACATTGAGGGAGCGACGCTTCTCTTCTCTGAGGTATGAGGCACTACAGCAGTACTTATGTGCCTGCATGGATGTAGAATAATGTTTTACCACCCTTTTTTGCTCTACGATTAGATTAAAAGTCTAATTTCATAAATTTGACATTATTTCTTTTTTTTTTTTAATTTCTCTACTTCTGTAGAAATGAAACTAATTTCTTGCTCCTCCCCCTTCCCTTTTTCTTTAAATCTTGTTCTAATATTTATTTTACTATCCCCTTTCAGAAGTAACAGAATAAGCTACATAAACCGCACTTCATATTTTTCCATTCTAAACTATATTTTTATTTTATTTCCTACATTAGACAATTGGACTACCGGGATGCTTGCTTCTACTTTTTGAACTGCCGGGATACTTTTATCCAATATTTCAACAAACGGGATGGCATCCCGTCCCATTTCGAACACTGATCTGATTAACAGCTTTAAAGGAACTCCTGAAAAACGCGCTGTTCAAATGCTTACTGAGTAAAACGTAAGTACACGGTCTTCAATTTTCACTTCATGCTCAAACCTCAACTTCACCCTACTTCGTTGGAATAATTAAAATTGACTCATTTCAGTAGCACATTTAGCATTTTGTTCCAGGTGCATCACACGACGAACTTTTACACTGAAAACTCAGTCTTCTGATCCTTATGTCTGAAAAGCTGGGTGTTGTTAACCTCTGGGTACCCCCTTAAAACCCGGCCCTCCTCTCCACACCGCAGACTACGGTCAAAGCGCACGTAAAAGTATTAAGAACAGATTCAGTAGTTTTAGCGCATGCGCATAACGTACACACATAGCTACTGAAGTCACACTGCTATGAAACAGTCTTACACTCTTAGAAATTATTCAACAGTACTTTCAGCGTAAGAGCTAGGCGCATGAGCACATAGGAATTCATGCATTTTGTTTCAGGCATGGACATTAAGGAAATTGCTATGGCCATATACTATAGTATCTACTTCCGTATACTCAACACAAAAGCGCGGTGCCTAAGATGTAAATGAAGTGAGCCGATCCTCTAACGAATAAATTAAGAGCATTCAGAGCGAATTCAAACGCCAAAGATTAAAACCACGACAATTTAGAATAAATTGAATCCAGGTCAGGTACGGAAATGAACATCTGGTGTATGAGCGAAAGTATAATGTACGAAAATTTAGTGCATGTGCAGGTGTCAGCAGTCCAGAAAAGCTTCACGTGGTTTATAGGTCGTGCAGTTGGGGGAGGCAGAAACTAATTAGCTGTGCAAAGGCATTCATTCACTTCTTATGGTCAAGAACATTTCTGAAATAGCATTCTGCTACAGAAAAAGTACCCACAGAACTGTGAACTAACAATTGTAAGCAGTGCTTTTTTCTGAAAAAAAAAGGTGCCGGTACTCACCGTAAAGATGTTATTACAGCAACTTCCAAATCTTTAACATATCCTCCGATATACCATCGTCGTTTCTAGATCGCTTCTTGCTTTTGGTATCAACTGCAGAAAGACGACCTCGGAGCAGCCGTGAGTCCACATATTTGCCAGGATTGAACTGAGTGAGAGAAGGTCCTACTACCCTGATGAACAATAGTGCAGAAGTTGTCCGTACAAACAGAGATGACCTAGATGAAGTTACTATAAGATTCATCTGAGAGGAATCCCTTTCACATTCACTGGAAGATATTACAATTGTGCTCAAAGTGTGCTTCAGATGAAATAGTATGCCCGGGACTTTATTTACTTGAAGATACTCATGGAAACCACGAACTGCTTCTCTTTCATTTAAGCGGAATTTGAGTGCTAACTCTGTAATTTCAGCTTCACCAAATGTCAGATGCTTCCCAGTATTTTCTGGCCAATACTTGGAATCTAAAATCTTGGCACATTCAGGCAAACCAGCACCATCTTCTTCAAGCGAACGCTTTCCAACAGCCTCTCTCAGACTTTTATAAAAAGCAGATGAACTTATTGCAGGACTGTCTTTCATTTGTGTAGAGCTCAATCCCTTGATGAACTTATTGCAGGACTGTGTCTTTCATTTGTGTGGAGCTCAATCCCTTGATGAACTCATTGCAGGACTGTGTCTTTCATTTGTGTGGAGCTCAATCCCTTTGAACTTCATGTTCTTCTGACTTTGAAGAAACATACGGACCAGGATTTTCAATTCTTTCCTCAAAAAGTTGAACTGTATTCTTTATCTTCCTGTCTGCTTTGCAGAAGTCAATATTTATCTCTTGTAAATCTATACTTAGTTTCACACATAAGGCCCATAAAAACAGCGATCTGTGTTGCTTCTTCTGCTGTCTTCTTTTGCCTCCTGAAAGTGATGGACGAGATCTTCAAAGTCTTGCCACACTGCAGAAACAGTGCGAAAGCTAGATGCAGCCCAGCGAGTGCTTAAAATTCTGTCAAATTTAAGAAGTTGAAGTTCTAGAGTCGCTGCACATTCCTGTAGTTCCCTGGCATTCTTAGGTGAAGCAAGATAAGTCACATAAAGTTTCTCCATGAAACTCTTAAAAGGATTCACTCCTGCCACATTGCTCACTGCTGTGTCACTAACAAACAATTCAAAGCGATGGCTAGCACAATGTCAGAAAATAACACTAGGAAACTAGTCTTACATTAACCTCAATTCGTGACCACTTTTTCTTGCATTAGCCTCGATTTGTGACCACTTTGTCTTGCATTAACCTCAATTCGTGACGACTTTGTCTTGCATTAGAATCAATTCGTGAACACAGTACCATCTGCCGGAATATTTATAATACATTTTACTGTCAATAAATCGCAATTTTTTAACACCTTAAGAAAAAAGGTGCCGGTGCTGCGTACTGTAGCGTACCGCCAGAAAAAAGCACTGATTGTAAGTATTAAGAAATTATAACGAAGTAAATTTCTCCGTCATTTTCGTCCACGCCGGGGCTCGGACCCGGGTCCCCTCATTCCGGAATAAGTCACTCTACCAATTGAGCTACGCGGACGTTCGTTCTGACTGTTATCTGCCTTTATGTCCTGTGCGTCCTGCTGGGCAGGTACGTCACAAAATGTATGGGAAATAAGTAGGGAGAAGGTAAATAGAATTATCCAAGGTATTATAAACCTAAGCCAGCTATGCAAAAGCAAGACCAAGAGCATATATAAGCAGAAATATGTTTTTGTGCAAGTCACTCACTAGTCAAACACTGCTTCAGAATACGTGCGGTCCTCTACTTCCATGCACTTAATTTTCGTACAACACCAAGAAGGACACGAGATAGCAAAGCCAGATTTACTGGACACATACAACAGATACAAAGATGAAACGATTGAGCTTACAGGCCCGTGCGACTTGCGGAACACGCAGACATCAATAGTTCGTTTGGACCGCATGGCTGGCAATAACGGCCGCTACACGCCGCGGCATCGAACGAAAGAGGCTTTGGATGTGGGCTTGGGGTGTATCGGTCCAGGCTGCTTCCACACGTTGCTACAGTTCATCAGGCTTAGCCGCGGATGGTGCTTGCCGGGCCACTCGGTTGCCGATCAGCGACCAGACGTGTTCGATGGGCGACATATCGGGAGAACAGGCGAGTCACGGCAGCAGTGACACCTGGTGGGCCATGAAAAATTGTTGCATGATGCGTGCCACGTGCGGGCGCGCATTGTCCTGTTGAAACGTGGCCGCTGGCAGGTCCTACAGGTAAGGGAGGACTACAGGCTCCAAAACGACAGAGACGTAGCGGTGGCTGCTGAGTGTACCGGCGATGCGTACCAGAGGGTTGCGGGTGTCATATCCAATTGCGCCCCAAACCATAACGCCAGGCGACGGTATGGCGACGCACAATGCAGGCTTCATACAATCACTCGCCGTGGTGCCGCCACACGCGGATCCGACCATCGTGGTTTTTGCAGGCAGAAGCGAGATTCGTCGGAGAAGACAATGTCGTGCCATTCCGTAGTCCAGGTGCGGCGTTCAATGGCCCACTGCCACCGCACTCGCTTGTGGTGTAACGTCAATGGTAATCGGAACAATGGGCACCGTGCGACAAGTCCCCGCTCCTACAGACTACGTCGAACGGTACGTGCTAACACAGGTTGTTGCACAACCCACCCTAATTCCTGTGCGAACGTTCGTGGTGTGGCGGTGCGAGCCGTCAATGCCCACCGCACAACAAGCCGTTCCTCTCGTTCGGTGGCCTGCCGCGGCTGCGGCAATCGCTCACGTCGGCCCGTCCGTCCCTCCTGCACCCACCGAATCCATACTCGCCTCACTGTGCCTGGATGTCATCCCACACGGGCGCCGATGTCTCGGTACGATAAACCGCTATCTCGATAAGCCACTATTCGTCCTCTGTCGAACTCCGAAACGTGCTGGAATGACTTCCGTATTCTGCGACGAGGCATCAGGAAGCTTCCCACGCACAGGTCCGGCAGCACAACACAGTTCCACTACTTACACCTCGCCTTCTGCGCACCCTGCTTATAGTGCTTCTCGGTGGCGTGCCGGGCGCACGTGATTTGCATATGCCCTGTGTAATGCTAATCGTTTGCATGTCCTCTCGCGGGCGACGCATGCTGCGAATTTCCGACCGATCAGATGCTTCCTTCTTGGTGTTGCGTTTTGGGTGGCCAGCAGTGTACTTTCGTACTCATACACCAGATATTCATTTTCGTACATCAAGTGGCTAACGAATATTTCGAACTATTTGCAAAACAGGAAAAATGAAAATGTGTGTAATAAATATTTGAAGTGTAAGGAATTCTCTTGAAAATCCTCACCAAAAGGTGTATGTGTCTCAAGCACACTTAGAACGCAAGAAAATATTTGAATATGATTTGGATGTATCTTCAAGGAAAGTTATTTAGCTTATGAATGAACTGGGTTTCATTGTCAACATTGAAGATGTGAATGAATCGACTGAATCCTGTGTCCAGTGAAGCTTCGATTACCATACAATCAGTGGCGTATCTACATGGGGTTAGTTGAGGTCAGCCCCCCCTTTCCACACACACACACCCTTTTTGGTCTATGATTCAGCGTTTTTATTTTTTAAAAGTTTTAGTACAAAAAAATGAAATTTAAATTTCAAAAAAGTTTTACTGTTTGGTAGAAATGGGAAGTTCACACAAACTTCCCCGAACGCAACTCAATTTTGAACCAAAGTGAAAAATGTAAAGAAAGAATTCAGTTTGATTTTTTTAAATTGGTGGAGTACCGGGACAGTGGGAAATCAAATACGAGATAGCGTGGAGGGCGACACCGCATCACACAGTCAACGGCACCACGTAGATGCTGTCACAAACGAAATTCACGGCCGACTACTCAAGCACGAAACGATTTTGCAAAGTTTTATTTGTCTTTTGCCAATTAAGACAGGTTTTACCATGAAGAAAGAAAACAGCGCCAAAAAGTTATAGAAAAATACGGGCGTATTCTTGGTTGTAGTATAGAGACGTATTCTGGGTTGCAGAGGCGACTTTAGATCTTTTGGGGCCCTAGGCGCTAAAACATTTAGGCGCCCCCCCCCCCTCTCCCCTTCTTATCGCCTCAGAAATTTTCATCCGTCAGATTAATAAAAAGAAAAGTAAAGCCTATAAAAATGTTTTTTTTTAAATGCCATTCTATATTACAGTGCTAGTGTAATCACTTTGCCCTTGCATATCGAACTTTTTGTTTTTAGAGATATTTCAAAAATTATTTTTGCCGCTAATAGGAAATCAAAGTACATTAAGTTTGGCACTTTAAATATCTCATATACTTCATGAATTTACCGATAAGGGCTATTAAAATCGAAACTTCAAAAAATTAAACTTCTATTGTGAAAAAACTGTTCAACCTACAGAGGAAAAGGTTATTTCTGTGCATCTCAGATTAAGCTTAACTGTTCCTTCTCAAATATTTAAATTTTTCAGTTAGTTCGTTAATTTCCTGCTAGAGGCGCTAAGTCCAAACAATTTGGTTTTCACAAATTTTTGAAACATTATTTTTGCGAATGGTAGGACATTAACATTTATTAAATTTTGCCCATTTTAAATTTCACTACTAGTTCACAAATTTTCTGCCAGGATTTCTCAAAGTGGAAATTTAGTAAATTTTCGCTTTACTACGAAGTGACCATTTACAGCACAAGTTATTTCTGAATTAGTTACAGCACAAGTTCTTTCTGAATTTGATACGTTAGGCAAAACTGCTTGCTTTAGCACCTTTTTATTTGCAAGTTACCGGCCAAATTTAACGCTAAGGGCGCTGAAGATGGAAGTTTTCTAAATTTATCAGTACGTTGCGTATAAATGAATTCTCATAAAATTAGAATGTATTTCAATTACAAAACGTGCTTTTTCTATGGCTTCAGCTTTGGAAAAGCATCTTGTTTTTACATTATGAGCAAATTAGTGGGCAACGTGCCTTGTATCAAGCAAATATAAAATATCTGAAGACAATGGCTACCGAAAAAGTCCTCCACATTAGAAAATTCGTGTGAAATGCAATTGTGCGCAATATTTCACTTGACAAAGGTGGATGACTTTTCATGAAAGGGTTTTCCTGCTTGGCGAACAATTACCTAAATTGAAGATTTTCATGGCTCGTGTCCATGCGGCATATACGCAAGCCATGGACCAAAAAAGTTGGACAGTAAGAATTTTATCAGTTAGTGCAGGAAAGCAAGAATGTGAAGAGTTTCTTGAAAGCCTTTTTTTCTTATTATTTTCATCGGAAAAGTGAGGTCTGCATTGCTTTTTTTATTCTGACAAAATGATGCTTGAGATATTTTTTATATCTGCACTACATTTATCAGAAACAGAAGCGTAGGAATTAAATGCAAAAGATCCGTTTCCAAAATGGAAAAGTAGAAACTACAGCTTTTCGAGTGAGAATATCATTGAAACTTTATTTCTTTTTCAAAAGTTAGTTTTATGTCGATTTGAGGAATAGAAAAGGGGAGAATACTTGATAATTATCAGTATTTTAAACTAGGGGAAGAAAACGTAATACGAAAATGTTTTTGCAATACAATATAAATTTCTTTTAACATTATTAAATAAGAAAAAGACAGATAGTGTGATATTCTCGAATTTCTTTATTTTTTCAGCCTAAATATTGACTCTTTTGGTTTAATCATCGAATACTATTACACCCTTTATAAGCTAAAACACTTCCTATTAATAGCGTAAAACACATACACAATTTAAGCCGAGCTTTCGCGCTCCACCGGGAGGCTTCGTCTGGGCTAAGCTTTCAAAGCCTTCTTAGAGACAGCAACTTACAATGTTGTTACAATTCAAAAATTTGATATTATAGAACCAAACTATTTCAATTCATGTTGAGGTCCATGTTTAGACATACTCACGTGTGGAGTCTGTGTTTTAAAACGTGATCAAGCGGCATGGAGAAGAATTACCTGTTGTTTCCTTGATGCTTGTTCAGGAGATTCCTCCAGGCATCTGATATCTCAGAAGACAAGTTTTCGTCGCATGGGTGTGGGTGGGTCATGATGTCGAGACTTTCACGCGTGGCTGTGCTAACATACACTATCTACCAACAAGTAATTGGACACCTGTGATAGCAAAGAAAAACGAAGTTTATTCACCTTCAATAGTTGGTGGAGCCTCCACGAGCGGCGATTACAGCTGCGACCCTCCGGGACATACTCTCAACCAGGCGTTGTACGACGGCTAGCGGTATTTTCTTCCACTCGGCTTGGAGAAGACAAGTCAGTTCCTTCACCGATTTCGGACGGTGGGGGCACCCCTTAAGTCAACGCTCCAACTCGTCCCAGAGGTGCTCGATAAGGTTAAGGTCCGGACTCTGCGCAGGCCAGTCCATTCGATTAACCCCATTGTCACCATACCAAGCCATGGTGGACCTCGCAACATGACAGGTGGCTTTGTCATCCTGAAAGTAACATGGGTCCACCCCGTAAAACTGCCACAACGTAGGAAGCGCATGGTCATCCAAAATGGTGCAGTAGGTCTCGGCGTTGAGTCTGCCAGGAATTGCGACAAAGGGTCCCGTGCCATACCAGGAGAAACACAACCATAGCATAATTCCACCGCCTCCGAACTTCACAGTTGGCACAATACATTTCGGCAGGAGGCGTTCTCCAGGCAGACGTCAAACCCAGACCTTGCCATCCGAACGGTAGAGGGTGAACCTTGATTCGTCGCTCCAGAGAACCTGTTTCCACTGTTCAACGGTCCACTGTCGACATTCGGTGCACCACGTTAGCCGAGCAGCGCTATTGAAATTGGTGATCAAAGGCTTGTGGGCGGCAGCACGTCCGTGATAACCGAGCATTTACGGATGGTATTCATCGAAAGAACACTCCCGGATGCCTGTTGAAACTCCTCGCGGATATGGCCCATCGATTTGGTGCGGTTCTTCCGAATTTCTCTGGCCAGCACGCGTCGGTCTCTAACTCCCAGTTTTGTGGGTCAGCCGGGTCGGGACACATTCCGACAGTCACCTCTCATCTTCCACTTGCCAATCACGTAGGCCACTGTCGATTTTGGGTACCTCAACTCGCTGGATATGTCACGTATGGATCGGCCATTTCTGTGATACCCGACGATTACACCTTTCTCGAAATCAGAGAGCACCGAACTGCGTGGCATCTTGCATGCGACTGGTTGTGTTGTTGTTTCCCACACGATATTTAAAGGCGGTGGCCGTGACGTGTATCAGGACCGCAGATATCGTCGATTGCAGGGGTGTCCAATTATTTGTTGGTAGATAGTGTAGCTTGTATAGAGTGCTATCCCTTTCATCATGTTCCAAAGTGGGGTTGCTCTTTTTGGGATGACTTCCTTACACAAAACGGTTGTAGTTTTCCCGTCCTTAACGTCTCTTTTATGCTCCTTAGCCCTTATGCGAACTGACCTTTTAGTTAACCCAACGTATGACTTTGTGCTGCCATCTGAATAGGTTAGGGTATGTCATAAACTCCCGCTGTGTTTTCTTTATTTATAGGCGGTTTACTTGTAGATACGGTGTCGTGTGTAGACGCAGGAGATTTGATAGCCACATTTACTCTATACTTTTTAAAGATGTTTTTGAACTTGAAACGTTATGGACCCACAATATCTAAAGATGTTGTTGCTTGTGGTATTAGGAGTCCTGGGTTTAGACATTTGGACCCGCCGTAATATTGAATCTAGTGTTTAGCTAGAAAACCCAGCTGAAACCTCTTATTGACGATGTTTTTTTTTTCTTTTTTTTTTCTCTGGCTTCTATGGTGGTTATTTCTTTTTCTAATTTGTTAATTCTTCTTCTATGGTCGAAGAATTAACAAATGCTCTTCTGAACCATGATCTAAAAATAGGTGTTGTATACGAAATTGGGCAAGAGGAGCTTGGGAGGATGACGTTAGGAACCGCTGACGGTTTGTAGAATACTTCCGTGTGTAGTTGGCCATCTTCTTTCCTGGTAAGAAGAACTTCTAAGAAGTGCAAGGTTCCGTTGCTTTCCTTCTCATTTGTAAAATCGATGGAATGGTGGAAGGAGTTCATTTCTTCGTGAACGATTTTACATATGAGAAGGAAAGCAACGGAACCGTGCACTTCTTAGAAGTTCTTCTTACCAGGAAAGGAGATGGCCAACTACACACGGAAGTATTTCACAAACCGTCAGCGGTTCCTAACGTCATCCTTCCCAGCTCCTTCTGCCCGATTTCATTTAAAACACCTATTTTTAGATCATGGTTCAGAAGAGCATTTGCTAATTCTTCGACCATAGAAGCCAGAGAAAAAGAAATAACAAACATCGCCAACAAGGGGCTTTCAGCTGGGTTTTCTAGCCAAACACTAGATTCAACATTACGGCGGGTCCAAATGTCTAAACCCAAGACTCCTAATACCACAAGCAACAACAATTTAAGATATTGTGGGTCCGTAACGTATTATCCTAAAGTTCTCTTTCAAGTTCAAAAACATCGTTAAACAGGATGGAGTAAATGTGGCTATCAAATCTCTTGCGTCTATACACGACACGGTATCTACAAGCACACCGCCTATAAATAAAGAAAACCCAGCGGGAGTTTATGACATACCCCTAATCTATCCAGACGGCAGCACAAAGTCATACGTTGGGTTAACTAGAAAGTAACTCCAGATGAAGACCAAGAAACATAAAAGAGACTTTAAGGACGGGAAAACTACAACCGATTGGTGCAAGGAAGTCATCCAAAAAGGAGCAACCCCACTTTGGAGCATGATGAAAAGAATAGCACCCTATACAAGCTATGTTGGCACAGTCACGCGTGAAAGTCTCGACATCATGACCCATCCACACCCATGCAACGAAAACTTGCCTTCTGAGATATTAGATGCCTGGAGGAATCTTCTGAACAAGCATCAAGGAAACAACAGATAATTCTTCTCCATGCCGCATGATCACGTTTTAAAACACAGACTCCACACGTGAGTATGACTAAACACGGACCTCAACATGAAATGGGACAGTTTGGTTCTATAATAACATAACATTTTTTTGAATTGCAACAACATTGTAAGTTGTTATCTCTAAGAAGGCTTTGAAAGCTTAGCCCAGACGAAGCCTCCCGGTGGAGTGCGAAAGCTCGGATTAAATTGTGTATGTGTCTAACGCCATTAAAAGGAAGTGTTTTAGTCTTTTTGTTTAGGCTGATTTAGGGGATTAGGGCTGAGAAATAATTTGATTACCCTACCACCAAAGAAAAAACAAAACAAAAAACAATTAACAGCAAACACCCCTGATCATTAGGAAAGTTTCTACAAGCACTCCTCATCGCAACTCAGTAGCATGAAAGCAATTTATAGCACAGCAGGCCAGTTAAAGTTTCGCCTTAAACAAAGAAAAGTGTGGGAAGAGTGAATTCTTCCTTCACCTACCACTAAAAGGAAGGATAAATTATTTTAACCGTTCCTTTCAAAATAAGTACATTGATAGGAACTCGAAAATTCGGAGTATCAGTAACAGCAAGAAAAACTATGTTACTAACATGAGAAAGTAAAATAACAATTGACAATATAAACAAAGTGGTTGTTTTAACTATTGATTTGTTTCGATGCGTGAAAACCAAATGTCAGGGACCATAGGACATTCCGTATGCAACTTCGTGAAGAAAGCAAGGGACGTATTTTTTCTTATTTCTATATATGAGGGGATACCGAAATGCCTCGGTACCACTTCCAAAATGGCGTCGTTTCAAAATGGCAGCCATTTGTATCCCGTAACATCGGTTAATTATCATCCGATTTCAAAAACTTTTTTCTAAATGAAAGCTTATTTTAAGTTATTTATTTTATGTTATTACCAATTTTCATGTATACCTAACTGTTTTCCAGTAAAATAAAAAAAAAAACATTTTAGTGAATTTTTGACCCCAATTTTGTGTGTGTGTGTGTGTGTTATTGTGTTATTCATATGAAGTTTTACACAGGATGGCCAGTAATGGTGGTGTGTATATTCTCTCAAATATCACACTAGTTCGCTTTATGCTTTGTGCAGCAGACAATATTGACTTCCAGGAGGACACGCGAGATGGCAGAACACTGCATGGAACCGTCACGGCAGTTTACCAAGAAAAGAGAGATGATGACACAAGTGCACCCCTAGTACTAAGTGAACCGACACACGGAACTTCTCAGAGGAATCTTGTTTATAAATCACAACAGTTTCAGCCATTTAAGATTCCAAATGACTTAAAGCCCAAGACTGGAATTTGAAACGACGTCTGAGACATGTCATCACAGTCTCACATTAGCCAAATTGCAGTCACATGAGAGCAGCCACTGTGATAACATGGAAGCAGCCATGTTAGACATGTATGCATGGTTGTTACTCCAGTTATCCCAATCTGCTCCTGAAGAGGACACAATTGTGACGAATAACGAAACGGACGACAATATCTTATAATACATGATACACCCTAAATTCATATACGCTTGGTAAGCGTACAATTCCTTCCTTAATCAGATGTACACAGCAAAGAACTCAAGTTTCTGTATTACCCCTCATTGCTGCTTCTCCAACAAACATAGAAGCACAAATGACCTTTATGAAGACGTTATAGAATGTGAACTGTGTAGTGCAAGGTGGTCAAAAGAAAGTAGTTGTCACACTGTATTTAGACCTTTATAAGCCACTGAAGCAACTAGAATTTGCAGAAAAATACAATCTGAAAAATGGATTCTTCGTCCAGGTGAACTTCATATTATTATGGCACAGCTTTGAGCCATTGGCACGTACATTGAAGGAACAGGTATCCCAGAATTGTGGATTGAGAGTGATTTGTACAGCTCAGCTACCGTCAAGAAAATCTTGGGAAGAAAATACGTGCGTACAGTATTAGAAGTACACAAAATCCCACTTTTAGCACTTTTTATTCTGTACATGGATGCATTTTATGACGAATACCCTGCTATGAAATCACTTGTAAATTTAAAGTTAACAGGTCTTACTAGTGCCTTCAGTGATGATGGTGATATTAAAACAGCATACAATGAACTAATTACTAATTTGGCAAGTGAGAAACTCACAAAGAAATTTGAAGAATTTGACTCTTTTAATGAACTTACTAGTCCTAATTTTAAAGTCATAAGGCAGTATATGAAAATGATAGAATCCATGCTAACATTTGTTCGCTCTATGCGTTCAGGCAACTGAAAACTGCATCTGTATTCATTGTACGACTTCACAAAATACTTCTTTACCCTGGACCTATTGAACTACTCAAGCATACATTGTAATAGCTTGGTATTTGGCTGAGATGGGGAAAACTAAGGATTACAGATCCAAAGACGTGGGAACAATTTGAAAAGCGCAACTGGGTTGTTAATAAGTAACAGGTCCCTTTTTGTAGTTTGGGTGCAGATGAAGCTTTAGAGCTTCAAAATAGAGTTGAAAGTAATGGGAGATCTTGTTGGTACTGTATAACACTGAATGAAAATGCAAGAGAGCGTTTTTCCTGTGCTCTTCTGAGCTTACAAGACTTGTTGAAGAATTCAAAAAATGAATGGTTTTATACCAAGTATATGAAAGACACACCATGAGCTGACAAAGACGGCATCAGCAAGGCAAAGCAAAAATGCATGTGCGCTTGTTACATCACCTCGTACAGCTAGTAACCCATTCACATATGGTACTCTGTACAAGTGAGCTGGTAAACATTAATACAAAGTGCTTAATGCAAGAAAAGGTAAAGGAAAATATGAGCAACATGGCATCAACGTGACAAAGGCAGTTTACTAAGTTTACAACGTGTTATTGTGTTATTCATATGAAGTTTTACACAGGATGGCCACTGGTTAAGTCAAACTGTGGGACCCACAGTGAAGAAACTTAATCTGCAGAACTGTAAAGAATCCCATACTGATGAGTTGCACAAGCTATATCTTACGAGTAAAAGCCGTCCTTGTGCGGATAATTGAAAGTAAAATAAAACTCGGCTTAGTTTAAATGAGATTAACTCATATTATGAGACATCAATTTAATAAAACCTTATGATATTTTAAAAACAGATTAAAAGACACGAATACTTTCGGGCTATCGCATGGCCCATCTTCAGATGGAACAGCCAAATTGACAAGATCCGCATAATATATACACACACAGGAACTCAGTCAAAGTCGGTTGTTGTACATATATGCAAAGAAGGAAGACATTACTCCCGGCACATTATCCCACGGTTACGGGTAATTCAAAGCCCCTAGGATTAGAGTTAATTAATACCTTATAGGCATTGGGGAGCTCATAAGGCATATAGTCATTACAACAAATATTTTGTGAGTGAAAAATGATCATGCTCTCGGTAAGAAGCAGCGTATTACGATTTTTAGGGGTAACCAGAGTTTAAAAATTTTCCCAGTCCGGATATAGAATCCCTTCTGTTACTTTCTTAGCAAGTGCTGTGTGGGTACCTCCTGTCTGGATATTATATTTATGTTCGTTTACCCTGCAAGCCAAATTCCGTCCGGTCGATCCTATATAGACAGATTGAGTAGTTCCGAAAACATCTTTTAGTGGAACACAATAGACACCCCATCTTTGTAAAATATCCGTCGGGGTCCTGTCCTTTCTAACAAGTGGTAGGACATTAAAGGAGCGAGTCCCCGAAATCCAATCCAAATTTCCGGCAAATGTTACGAAGAGGTTGAGTAATTGAAGGACTTCTTATCCCCACCAACCTCTGTTATTTCTCAGGTATGTAGATGATATCTTATTACTCTGGCCCCACTCCTTACCTGAATTACAAGCATTCACGAATTCTTTCTCTTCCCAATTTCCGTCAATACAATTTACTCTAGAAATCGAACATGACCTAAAACTCCCGTTTCGAAATATTATGATCACCCGTCATCCAAACCAGGTTTTACCATTGTACTTTGCTGTTTATAGAAAACCGTCTTGTACCCCAACTATGATTCCATACTCCTCTAATCATCCGCAAAACCAAAAGTTAACGTCTCTTCACTTTTTCATTCGTAGAGCCTACACCCATTCCTCAACCCGCACTGCACGCGTTGCAGAGCTACAATGGGTCTCGTCGTTTGTCTCCCAATTTGGATATCCTGATTACGTTTTTAACCGGATCCATTCCCGAGCTAAAAGTAAACTTGCTACTACATTACAACCATTTTTGCCCTCACCATTTCGTTTCATTGCTTCCATCGATTACATCCCTTCAATTACTCAACCTCTTCGTAACATTTGCCGGAAATTTGGATTGGATTTCGGGGACTCGCTCCTTTAATATCCTACCACTTGTTAGAAAGGACAGGACCCCGACGGATATTTTACAAAGATGGGGTGTCTATTGTGTTCCACTAAAAGATGTTTTCGGAACTACTCAATCTGTCTATATAGGATCGACCGGACGGAATTTGGCTTGCAGGGTAAACGAGCATAAATATAATATCCAGACAGGAGGTACCCACACAGCACTTGCTAAGAAAGTAACATAAGAGATTCTATATCCGGACTGGGAAAATTTTAAAACTCTGGTTACCCCTAAAAATCGTAATACGCTGCTTCTTACCGAGAGCATGTTCATTTTTCACTCACAAAATATTTGTTGTAATGACTATATGCCTTATGAGCTCCCCAATGCCTATAAGGTATTAATTAACTCTAATCCTAGGGGCTTTGAATTACCCGTAACCGTGGGATAATGTGCCGGGAGTAATGTCTTCCTTCTTTGCATATATGTACAACAACCGACTTTGACTGAGTTCCTGTGTGTGTATATATTATGCGGATCTTGTCAATTTGGCTGTTCCATCTGAAGATGCGCTATGCGATAGCCCGAAAGTATTCGTGCCTTTTAATCTGTTTTTAAAATATCATAAGGTTTTATTAAATTGATGTCTCATAATATGAGTTAATTTCATTTAAGCTAAGCCGAGTTTTATTTTACTTTCAATTATCCGCACAAAGACGGCTTTTACTCGTGAGACTGTAAAGAATCATTGAAGAAAACTCTTGTAAAAGTCCAAGACACCATAGCAGAACTAAAACAGGATAAATCACTTTTTTCCACATGCTTGTCGCCAAATCACGCCCCTAGGTTGATGTACAAGACATCATAAGCAATTACGAATTTTCAATTACACCACGACCAATTTCTGCGCCAGATTGTACAATGTTACACTGCTCTGCCAAGAGCAAACTTGTGGAACTCCCAGAGTCTCTACTTGAGAAAACTCAGGACCAAAATATATCTGCAGATGTGGGTGAAATCACGGAAACTGAGTGTCCGATAATAGTGTTGCTGCTGTAGATAGTATGACAGAAGTACAGTCTCTTGATAAGCCACCAACAATCAATTCTTGCGCAGATCTTGCTAACCACTTTATTGACCGGATCAACAAGAAGCATGAAATGAACAGTTGCCTTCATTTGATTTTTGACTCATACTTTGAAGATTCGCTTAAGGAGTTCACTAGGGAACGACGTCAAGGCCACACTCAACCGACACACTACCGAATAGAACCTGAAACTGTTATTCACTCTTGAACCAGGCAGAAGCTTCTTTCTCATGAAAAACCCAAGGATGAGTTGTCCAATTTTCTAGCTGAAAGGTTCCTGGAAAATGCAAAAGTAATAAACTGCAACACACTTGTTGTTTGGCGCCAAGTTGCTGAAGGATCACATGAGGGTATGACATCACTGAGTAGCTCACATGAAGAAGCTGACAGTAAAATAATACCACATGCAATAGAAGCTACAAAAAGAGGAGCAACTCGGTTGGACATACACTCCCCTCACACAAATGTATTAGTCCTAGCGTTAAGCAAATGTCTTTATCTGCCACAAGATACCAACTTCATCACTGGAAGTGGAAGGAGGAAGTGAAGTGTTCTCCTTACAACCATATAAGCAAGTTAGGAATACACAAAGCAAAAGGTCTTATTGGCTTACATGCAATATCTGGGACAGACGTAACCGGATCATTCATTAAGAAAGGGAAGTTAAGTTTTGGGAATCCCTTCATTGCCGCTGATGACGACATTCTGCAAGTTTTGGCAAACCTTGGAAAAACAACTGAAATATCGGAGGACACGATGCTTTCTATCGAAACATTTATTTGCAAGGTGCACTTGCCGAACACTAAGATTACTACTATTGAAGAACTTAGATGGTGGCTTTTCACACAAAAGCAGGTAGTAGGAGAAGATCTTCCTCCCACACGGCCTTCGCAAAGACTAGCTATACAAAGAGCACACCTTCAAGCCATGAAACGGTACAAATGCGACAAAACACAGCCCAACCTACCAGATTCAACTTGTTTTCGGTGGAAACATGAAAACAACCGTCTAGTACCTGTTGCTTGCTCTACTCCTCCAGTACCCCAGGTTGTACTGGAACTCATTAAGTGCAACTGTGCCAAAACAAAATGTAGTAGTAAGCGTTGTAAGTGTAGCACTAATTCATTTTCGTGTACAGAAATGTGCAGTAGTTTTGGTGCTGAAGACTTATGTGAATATACTGAGGAAACTTGTGAACAAGTTTTTAACACTGATGGTGAAAGTGAGGTCAGTGAAATAGACCAAAATGTTCCCCTTGTTTAAATATGATACTTTTTTTCTCAAATGAAATATGTATATATTTTTCTTTAAATATTGTTCTTACTGTATGTATAGTTTTTGTATAGAATATATAATCCTTATTTTCCTCATACAATACAGGCCTTTAACTTATATGGTGAACACACATTTCCTAAAAACTGGATTAAAATGAACCGAGATGTAATGGGGTCAAAAATTCACTAAAATGTTTTTTTTTTTTTTTAGATTTTACGGGAAAACAGTTTGGTATACATGAAAATTGGTAATAACACAAAATAAAGAACATAAAGCAAGCGTCCATTTAAAAAAAATTGAAATGGAATGATAATTAACCGAGTTAAGAGTAAATGTATGTTACGAGATACAAATGGCCGCCATTTTGAAAGTGGCACCAAGGCAGGAAAAAACAGATCCCTTGCTTTCTTCACGAATGAGCACACGGGACCTAATTTTTGACCCTATGGCCCCGGACTAAAAACAAAACTGGCAATCCTATCCTGCGTTTTCGGGGCCCCTCAAGCCCTGGGGCCCTGGTGCGCCTAGTCGGAAATCCACCCCACCTGGGTATAATAGTCTATTAGAGAACTAAAGCTGTGGTGGCGGCATATTCTCAATATTGAAAATATTTCGAGAAATGGTCACGACGCATTTCTCATATGCGATGAAAATGTATTTCCGACAGCATAAGAAAACTTCTACAAATACTTGCAACATTGTCACTAATTACCGCAGTAAGTGAACGATCATTCTGAACGCCACGACGACTCAGAATGTAGCTTCGAAACACAATAAGTGAAAATCGATTAAATGGATTAGCAGTATTAAATATACATAGAGATATCACGATTACAACTGATGCAGTACTTGATGAACTATCTAAAACAGGTCGAGTTGAGTTACGTTGAACAGCAGGCCGAGTTGAGTTACGTTTGGAGTAAGTCAAGAAATTAATATTTCTTACTGTAATAGGAGTATTGTTTATTTTTACCATTCAAGATTGCGTATACCGTGCATTGGTGCCGCGTGAATCGACTAAACATTTTAATTGATTAATCAAAATTCTTTAGCCGATTAATCAATCGCCCCTTTAAAAATAATCGCCTGCGACACTATTTTTCAGAAAACATTTTTCTTTTCGCTAAACCCTACCCATACCAGCATCCTGTACATGCAACTGCATACAATACATTTAACATTGAAAAAAATAAATGAACTTTCACTTACTTTGAACAACCCAGTCATCACGAAATAATATATTCTAACTGCAGAGAGAAGTTCACAACTAAATCAGGAATATAATTTAATTGCAGAAAGAACTTTGACAGAGCTACAGCTTTATCAAGAGAAAGATAAGGCTATACGTGATCAACTTTCCCTTGACAAAATTTTCAAGAACGTTAATAAGATATCTGACAAGTACTTCTTCCCAACTTTAAAATCAGTTTTTCGTGTATATTATTATATTTAAAAACCGTCGCTTGTCTTGCTTCCGTTCTAAAGAAGATTGAACTGATTTTTGTGTGATTAGCGATTCAGAGAATCGTCATCCCCTATCAGATACAAAGTTTAACTTAATTCGCACAGATTCTCGAATATTTAATTATAAGTTCGAATTAATAACTTGACTGACAAACAAAGACTAATCTTTTGTCGAGGGTTTACTTTTAGCACGCCTTTTGAATAAAAGTGCTTATTATCCACCCTTCCTGTATGTCTGCGGGCACGATATCAAATTTCTAAAGGACAGTTTGAAAAAGATCCTTTTCCTTTTGGATCACTGCCAAGGTTTTCCACGTGTTTCCAGCTTTTCATAGTTAATAGTTTCTTCCGCCCGGCAGAACAAAAGCATGCTTGTAATATTTGCCATACCATATTTATTTCTGAATGACGTATTAGAAACATGGCCGCCTAAATAGGGGAGGGGGATAGTACCCCTCCTGGAAATCAGACCATGCCCTTTCTGTTCTTGGAGGATTTCACTACAGAGATTTTCACGATTAAACTAATTCTGATTGCTGATTTTTCTGCAGAACTTCTGGATGCGTGTGTATGCTGTAAAAATGGGAAAAACGATGGGAATTTCCTGTAGGAAAAGCAGAAATTTACAGTAGAAAGTAGATCCGAATCCTAAAAGGTTCTCGAACACCTCGAATCTCGAATCTCTCGAATCCTTCATATAAGAATAATTATAAGAAAAAAGAAAAAAAAAAGGGAAAGAAAAGACATCTACTCAAAATTAAAAGTTTTTAATTGAAGCAAAATTTGAAATCTGCGTTTAATGAAAAACAAATGAAAGAATACAGTTTTCAAAAAACTTACCCATACTTATTAAGAAGATACCAATGAAATTTATGATTTACATTTACTATATGAAGTACATAACTCTTGAGTCTTGAGGTTCATTTCCATTTTCTGAACATAATTTGACAAAAAAATATTTGAGTAACAATTCACATTTCTGAAATTTTTTATTTACAGGCACAAAATAAATCGCTCCTAAGTATGCGTAAATACTATGGTTAGCGATAGAAACTACGTAGGAATAAAAACAATAAAGCGTGAGAAACGCTGAGATTGAGACAAAAAATACAGCCCGGATAGCGCCGAGCGTGTACTGATAGCGTGCACAAGTGAAACGCTGCACAGAGTTGAATAGAGCTAGAAACGCTGAGCTGTATACAGAATAACTTGAGTCATGTGCGCGACGCAGCTCAGGGTCACACTCCTCCTCCGTTCTCACACTCGTTACCACGGTAACGGCTGCTGGGAAAGAGATAAAATATGGCTAAGTCACTTTCCCCACTACACTTGAGGTATGGTGGCAAAGGAACTGTCCAATGGGAGACGCCAGTCGCTTCGGCGGTTGCTCTCTGTGTTTGGCCGAACAGTTCCTTCCCTGTTTGTTGCACCCGGTTTGCAAGTAACGATCTATTTCAAATAGCTGTGTACACACTGTAGATGATCTTCGATTGTTTACTAATATCAGAACTCGTCATGCTGACAACAGTTCGAACAATCGCCCTAGAATAAGCCCCGAACGCCAAGTTTTTTAGGTTAAAATTCGAAAGATTCGAATGACGAAAAAAGTGCGAAGATTCGAGTTTTCGAATCTCGAATTTTTTCAAGATTCGCGGGATTCGAGGATTCCAATGTCCCATCCGTAGTAGAAAGTAAGAATGAACTTTTTCATTGCATGTTGGAGTGCAGCGTACACAAAGGTATGAAAGGAGAAGAAATGAAAAATATGCCGTCCTCTGAATCCAGAGGATCATCACCGCCCCACCTTTTCACAGTTCGACAAAAGATCTCTGGAAGTTTATACCAGAAATTGGTCTTGAGGGTATGTTTTCATTCTGTATGACCAATTGCGTGGCATCTGGGGTTTGGTGACACATGTAATGCAAGTTTGCTAAAATGGTCGAAAGAACGACGAAGAAATTTTCTTGTTTTCCTAACAGGCTGTCAAATTTCATTTATCCATTTTTTTTTAATGTAGCATTAGAGTAACAGTTTCCAATTAAATTTATGTTTTGTGTGCGTAGTAAGAACGGTTAAATAAGAAGAAGGCAAAGTGCAAATTTGCATATGGTGTTTGCATATGTTGTTCGTAGCTACAATTTCTGAAAACTAAGCTATGGGCTTTCATGATTGGAAAATATCCTTTTCCAACCAGAAAAAGGTAAGCTGTAACAGCATTCAGCTTTTACTGTTGCAAAATTTGACCTCAGTGTCGAAAATACAGATTTCTTCCGATGCCTCTGGAAGATGAACTGTAAAATTCCTTGTTGGAACGGTAAGTATGACAAAGATTTTGCAGGTACTTCGCTAATTTTCCTAGCATATTTAAATTTATCTCCATATCATGATTCCCAGAAGACGAATACACACATTCTTTCTGGATAAGATAAAAACAAGCACAGCCAAAATTTTTCTGTATTTCTAATACATGGTTTTTTAGCATGTCTTTGTAAAAAAAAAAAAAAAAAAAAAGAATACGTTCTTATAGTATCACTTTGTCCGTCAGTCCATGTCTGTGGACACCATACCGCTGAAATTATTATTCCGATTTGAAACGAAAAAATTGCATTGGAAAGCTTGAAATGTGAGAATGATGATCATAGCTTTCCTGTTTTTATACGATGCATAACTTCGCCGCTAGAGTGTGTAAATGCGCATGCTATCGAATACAAATTTGTTCCATATCATTACTTCGAAACATCCGACTGAAAAAATCTTTCTTACTTTCGATGTCATTTACAAAATAACGACGACTATTTTGGTTACAGTTTCTTTTTCAAGTAATGCATATATTTTCCACTAGGGGACATAAAGGTAAATTGCTATTTCCCCAATTTCTCTGCTTCTAAAAAATTCCATTTGAAAAATTCCTTCTGCATCTGATATAGCTTCTCATGAGAAATGTTTTGCATATATTTTCAAATTTTTGGTAAAGAATGGTTTGGCCACTAGGGGAGGCGTAAGCGTATATTTCTGTTTCTGATGTATTTGCAGCAAAATCTGCACTTCTGAAAACTCGATTTAAAAGATTCTCCGGTGGACAGGTACAGCTAACAACGAAAAGCCTTTTGAGAATATCTTTTACTTAAAATAGTGTATAGTTTTTCCACCAGAGGGCGTAAAACTATACACTATGTCTTATTTTGTAAATATCATATTTTTGTCAATATCTCTGCTTCTATGTCTTATTTTTGTCAATATCTCTGCTCCTATATAAGTCCGATTTGAAAAATTCTTTCTTTATCGGAGAGATTTTTTGATGCGAAATGTTTTGCATATAACTTCAAATTTTTCTTAACGTACAAGTAAGTTTCCGTTTACGGCATGTCAACAACAATATCTGCGGGACTAAAAATCCGATTGAAAAATTCTTCTTCGGTCAGATACTACAACTACCAAAAGATTTTGTGTACATTTCGTTTCCCAAAATAATACACAAATTCTCCGCTAAGGGGCGCAAATATTTGATCAGTTTTCCTCGATATCTCTGCTTCTAAATGACTGATTTTTTTTTTTTTACACACCGGACACCATTTACTTTGAGGAACACTTTGTTCGTACTTGTGGAGTTTTTACAGAATTCCTATTTCTGTCGCTGGGTTGTGTTTGTGTACTTCTGTTTTCAGCCGTATCTCGGATTCTAAAAATCCTACTGCAAAACTTCTTGCTTTTCTGTGTGTCATTTGCTACAGTAAAGATGGGGAACATTGCCGTCCTCAAATAGGGATGTAAATGTGAAGACTTTTTCTCTCTATTACTACTTCCATTTTAAAAATTCTTTTTCCTTAGCATAGCTTTTGCTATGAAGAATAGTTTTCGGATATTTTCTATTTTTCCATTATTCAAAATTGTTCCGCTAGGAAGCGTAAAGTTATACAATGTTTTCCTCTATATCTCTTCTAACTGTTCAATTCCTTTGCCTTTGATATCTTCGTTCAACGATGAGAAATTTTTTGTGCACAATTTGTTAATTTTCGTAACATACTTTTCTGCCGCTAGTGGAAGAAAGTACGCAGTTACTTGTATTTCTAGATGTTTTATCGATTACAGAAATCCGATTGACTATTTTTTTTTTTTTTTTGTAACGGATTCCATTAGTAAGAATAACTAAAATATTTAATTCGTAATGGAAAGGATTCAAAAGATGTGCTCACTACAACGGAAATTTTGGTGTCATCTTTCTTGTTTTTTGGTTTTTTCCCCGCATCTAGGTGATAGTAACATTAAGGACGGTTGGAACACTTACGCACAGTGGATATTTTCTGTTCATATATATATACATGGTACAATCTGTTCATGTGTGTGTGAACGCAGAGCAGCCCTTAGCAGCCGCGGGGCCCCCTGCTTTAACACCCACCCCCTACACTAGACTTAAAACATAGTTTATTACAGTTATCTTTGCAGTTAACGAAACGCCAAGACGTTTGAAAATTAACCAATAACGAAAGACAGCATTTTAAATTTTTTGAACACTACTGATATTTTGTAAATGTCTTAATGATGTAGATAAAACAAGCACACCAGCATACGTCCTTCCCTCACAATGGCTCCTATTATGGGACAGTACTTACATTACTGAACTCACCTTATAATAACTGGACTTTTCTTGCTTTTATCCCAGCAAAGTCAACTATTAAATCATCAAAATTTATTTTCTTGCTTTATCAAAGTTGCCAAAGACATCAATCTTTCTTGAGACATGACAGATCTGAAATAAGATTTAATCAGCTTCACGCGTGAAAAGCTTCTTTCTGCGTTTGCCATCGTTACCAGGACAGTAAGTAATATCCTGTGGGCGATGAAAGCATTAGGGAAATGATTCTGAATTTTATTCATGTATCTTAAAGCACCGGCTGCAGTTTTGACATCAGATGGAAGTAACTCACGTAGCACAACTTTTTCGATAACTATCAGTGCACGGTGTACGTTGAAAGATATGACTTCAATACTAATGTTTCACTAGACATAAAATTGCAGTTTGCTGCCGATATTTGAGTAAATATAAATTCAGCAATCGATATTAAAAAAAAGAATAATTAAACGAGACGGAGTTTAAAAGATAAAATTAGAATAATTGAAAATAAATTCGCTCCCCCGGTCTCTCTTCTCTCTCTCTCTCTCTCTCTCTCTCTCTCTCATTTTCTTTCTTTTCCATAGGGTGTGAACGCCCCCCCCTCCTCCCAAGCGCGGGGCCCTGTGCGGGAACCCCTCCCCTAAGGGCAGCTTGGTGTGAATGATATTTTTGTTTCCTAATGTTGCCAGCTTTTTCTCAAATCAATTTTGCATGCAAATTGTCATTGCATTTTCCATAGACAAATATCAGCTAAAAAGAAAATCCACAAAATCTTTATTTCGCTGTTAGTTAACGCAGTGCAAATTGCCATTTTTTTTTTTTAACGCACGTGTTTTAAGCTACGGGGTTTTAAACTGGTTTGCAGTGAGGAGGAAAATAAGTGTTAAATTTAATTTTCCATGCTGAATCTCGCTATTTGTTTCACGGTTAGTTATTGATGCCAACATTTCTAACGAGCAAGTTTAAGCTTCAATTCATTTATTTTTTTAAGCAGAAAAAGAAGCATCATTATAGCTAAACATTTTTCAGAAATCATTCTCACCAGAGGTGGTCTTTCCAGTTCACTGTAAACCGCCACAGAGGAAAACTGCCACACCGGAAGATTGCCACACAGGAAAACCGCCACATCGGAAGATTGCCACACAGGAAAACTGCCACATGCTTTTCATCAAGGGACCGGCCACAAATTACTGTTCTTCCGAGGAACACTGAATGTGTGGCAGTTTTCCAAGTTTCCGAATTATGTGTGGCAGTTTTCCAAGTTTCCGAATTATGTGTGGCAGTTTTCCAAGTTTCCGAATTATGTGTGGCAGTTTTCCAAGTTTCCGAATTATGTGTGGCAGTTTTCCAAGTTTCCGAATTATGTGTGGCAGTTTTCCAAGTTTCCGAATTATGTGTGGCAGTTTCCAAGTTTCCGAATTATGTGTGGCAGTTTTCCAAGGTGTCTAACGACGGGACGGAGCTCTTTTGTTTGTCTGGATTTTCGTGTCGGTTCATGCGAGTTTAGGGCAACTGGCCACAAAAGTTCAATGGTGTGTGCGGGGTGTGGGGTGTGGGGTGTGTGTGTGTGGGGGGGTGTATAAATATTACCGTTTCTTGGCCTATATTGAGAATTGAATTGGGAACTCCAAACAACAAATTTCGAAAAAAACGTTCTATGTAAGCGAAGTGAGAATTACAGCATAATTCATGCTATGTTTAGAAAAAAACCCTAAGGTGGTAATTTTTAATAACGCTGCACTTTTACTTAGGCACTAAATATTTACATAGCACGTCAAGTTTGTAATATTTTTCTTTTATTTAATTAATTCACAGGCCTTACACCTTCGCCTTTTTAACAGCTTTTATATATGCTGGGATTGTTTAATAACGCTGCACTTTTACTTAGGCACTAAATATTTACATGAATGTTTGTAATATTTTCTTTTACTTAATTAATTCACAGGCCGTACACCTTCGCCTTTTAACAGCTTTTAATCCGCCGACTTCATGTTTATAATGTTTACGTGTCAAATCAATTCAATAGCATTGCGCTTTTACTTAGTCACTAAATATTAAAATCTTAGGCTCCAGGCCGAGGCCTTTTTAACAGTTTTTCATTATATCAATGCCATATTCACAACGTTTACACATAAAATAAAGTTCATAATATTGCGCTTTTACTTAGGCACAAAATATTAATTTATAGGCCCTAGGTCTAGGCCTTTTTGACGGTTTTTAATCCGTCGACTTCATATTCATAACGCTTATGCATCAACTCAAGTTATTATCATTACGCTTTTACTTATTTAGTAAATATTAAGTCATATGCCCTAGGCTTTGACCTTTTTAACAGTTTTTATTCTAACGATGTTATATTCATAACGTTTATGCATGAACTGAAGTTATTCCTATTGTGCTTTTAATCAGACACTAATTATTAATTCATTGGCCCTAGGCCTAAAGTCTAGTAATTAATATTGAATGCCTAAGTAAAAGCTCAAAGCTGTTTACTTGTCTTTTTTGTAAACTTTACGATTATCACATAAGCGAAGAAATAAGTGTTGAAAAGGCTTAGGTCTACTGCCTATTAATTAATGTATGGTGCATAAATAGAAGCGCAATATTATTGACAATACTTGTTATGTAAATTTTATGAATATGGGAATAACGGAATGAAAACTTTTAGAAGGGCCTAAACGTTAGTCCTAATATTATTTTCTGCCTGAGTAATACTGCAATATTAATAATTTGATGTGATACGTAAACGTTATGAATATGAAGTCGACGGATTAAAAATCGTCGAAAAGGCCTAGGGCCTATGAATTATTATTTCGTGCCTAAGTAAAAGCGCAATATTATTTACTTTATTTGATGTGTAAATGTTGTGAATATGACATCAGTGAAGTAAAAACTATTAAAAAGGGCATAGGCCTAGGGCCTAGAAATTAATATTTCATGCCTAAGTAAACGCCCAATATTATTAATTTGATTTGCTCTGTAAACGTTGTGAATATGACATGGATAGAATAAAAACTGGTAAAAGGGCCTAAACCTAGAGTTTGTGATTTAATATTTCGTGCCTAAGTAAAAGGGCAATATTATTAACTTGATTTTATGTGTAAACGTTGTGAATATGGCATTGATAGAATAAAAACTGTTAAAAAGGCCTCGGCCTGGAGCCTAAGATTTTAATATTTAGTGACTAAGTAAAAGCGCAATGCTATTGAATTGATTTGATACGTAAACATTATAAACATGAAGTCGGCGGATTAAAAGCTGTTAAAAGGCGAAGGTGTACGGCCTGTGAATTAATTAAGTAAAAGAAAATATTACAAACATTCATGTAAATATTTAGTGCCTAAGTAAAAGTGCAGCGTTATTAAACAATCCCAGCATATCGCCCTTTCTGAACACAACAATTCTCGCTTGGCTTGCATAGAACGTTTTCCCAAAATTTGTTTGGAGTTCCCAATTCAATTCTCAATATAGGCCAAGAAACAGCAATCTTCATCCCCCATTGAACTTCTATGGCCTGTTGCCCTAACTATGAACCGGCATAAAAATTCAGATAAACAAAAGAGCTCCTTCCCGTCGTTAGGCACCTTGGAAAACAGCCACACATAATTCGGAAACTTGGAAAACTGTTACACATTCAAAGTGTTCCTCGAAGAAACAGCAGTTCACGCCCAGCCTCTTAATGAAAAACATGTGGCAGTTTTCCTGTGTGGCGGTCTTCCGCCAACCGGTCTTTCCCGCTAACATTTTTAAAATTGAATGAGATCGACCTGCCAATTCTGATCTATAGTGTATACGGATGTAGGTAAAAATACCCCCGGGAAAAAATACCCCCGGAGAAAATACCCCCGAAAACTGAAAAGCGGCGGAAGAAATACCCCCAGAACAAACGTTTCACTGTAAACTGCCGCACAGGAACACAGATGTGTGGCAGTGTTCCAATGTGGCAATTTACCGGCAACCCTGCCCCACATCTTCAGCAACTTGGCTACAAAAGTTCAAGGGGGGGGGTATAAAGATAGCCGTTTCTGGGCCTATATTGAGAACTGAATTGGGAACTCCAAACGAATTTCGAGAAAACGTTCCATTTAAGCCCAGCGAGAATTGTACTTTAATTTGAAGAAATAATATGCCGATGATCCGAGGTACTTTTGGTTGGGGGGGCTCAACCCCAACTTCCGTAATATTATAATCTGGGCCGCTGGAGTCTGTCAGTGTATCCAGGAAGTTCCCCTTGAAGTGTCCGCGAGGTCCATGAGCTTGGGGGGAGGGGGGTTTTACCGTAAAATGTTAAAATGGACGTAGAGCTGTAAACATTAGTACCATGCTTTATATAATGATTCTGTACACGACCACGAATTTTCAGGAGGGTGGGGTAACCCTCCCCTAGTTTCTAAGAGCTATTCAGGGGTAACATCGAGGATACACTGACCGACTCTAGAGGTCCAGAATATAAAATTACGGAAGTTGGGGGTAGAGCCCTCCAAACCAAGCACCTCGTATCCCTTTCACAGGCTTCACCAAATTTTCTGGGGGAGGGGGAAGGGCATACATAGCTTACCATTAAACACAAAATGAAGCATAGAATTGCGAGCAAATCCTTTACCTTGAACACTTGTCTGCGCTCTTAGAAACTTGGGGGAGGGTGAATTCACCCCACATTCCTGAAAATTCGTGGTCGTGTACAGAATCATTATGTAAAGCATGGTTCTAATGTTTACAGCTCTACATCCATTTTAACATTTTGGGGAAACCCCCGCCCCCAGCTCATGGACCTCGCGGGCGCTTCAAGGGGAACAGCCTGGATACACTGACAGGCTTCAGCGGCCCAGAATCTAATATTACGGAAGTTGGGGGTTGCCCCTTCCCCGCTCAAAGTGTATCTCGGATCCTCGGCAATTTATTTCTTCAAATTAAAGTACAATTCTCGCTTGGCTTACATGGAACGTTTTCGCGAAATTCGTTTGGAGTTCCCAATTCAGTTCTCAATATAGGCCCAGAAACGGCAATCTTTGTTACCCCGCCCCTCCTCTTTGAACTTTTGTGGCCAAGTTGCTGAAAGATATGTGGCAGGTTTGCCGGTAAATTACCACACCGGAACACTGCCACGCATCAGTGTTCCTGTTACAGTGAACCGCTTGTTCTGGGGGTATTTCTTCCGGGGGCATTTTTTCCGCTTTTCAGTTTTCGGGGTATTTTCTCCGGGGGTATTTTTACCGTTTACCAGTGTATACATTTGTTGAAAACCCGTCCTTACAGTTATAGGAGCAAAATGATCACTAGAAACTGAAATCCAACATGTGAAATCGCTTGTTTCGATACCCCAATGAATACCAAGTAAATGGCTATTGAAGTACGAAGGACGTTCAGACATAAATGAGAATTTAGTCGTTGTTCCCAACAGAAATAAACGTCAGTTAGCAGGCATGAATTGACAAGTAACGGCATGTTTAAACCAGGGCTGTCGCTAAGTCCCTCAAAGAACTGGGGGATGGGGACGGGAATCATCTGGGTGTGTTCAATAACAAACAGCATTTTCCCACGACTAGAGATACAAATTTTGCTTTGTTTTTAATCGCCTTTTCTTAATTTACTTCACCACCAAAAAATTTCTCTACGCCAGAAAACAAAAACAATTAGATATAACACAAAATGTGAAATAAAAAGGGGGAGAAAGAAAACAGAACTCTTTAAAAAAACAAAAACAAATAATATTCTTTGAATTTGCTTGATGGTAGTTGAGTTACACCTTCCTTATCGCTTGAGGCAGAATAACTCCCAACTAGCGTGAAAATATATATAACTGTGAGTCGACTGTGTGTGTCTGTGTGTATATATATATATATATATATATACTTAAGAGCATAACCGAAAAACATAAGAAAAACTTAAGAATTTAAAACGAAAGTTGCAAAATAACCTGAAGATCAAAACGCGCAACGCAGCAGTTATGAAAATTCAGAATTCACATTCTATTAAGAAGAGAATGAAGCAAAAAAATTTTTTGACTCATACCAAGTACAACATAGAAAAGGTTATGTATTGACCGGTGTGAGTAAAAAGAGAGAGAGAAAAAAAAGAGAACAACTGAATGTAGAAAGTGTCGAGAATACTGAGCCTTGGCTTTATCAAGGACCAGCAAAAACTCTGCATTTTCTCACTTCCACAAAGACCTATTTGGAAATGGGTTTCTGCAAAATCATAGATGCAAGTAATAAGCCCACCAAAAAGAAAAATATATACATATATATATATATGTCTTAACCTCCACAGAGTTGTATGACCAAGCTATAGTTAACAATTTAGCTTGCATCCATAACTTTCCTGGCCCGACCCATGCTCTTCATCTGTTACTAATAAACAGAAAGAAAATGATTATAGAAAACTCAAGTTGTAAGAGTGACATAATGAATCAGAAAAAATGTTCAGCAATAACAAATTGCCAAGTTACCTAGTCGCCTGAGAGAGAATTTAAACCTGAATAGCAATGCTAAAGTACTACAAATTTTTAAACATTGCAATAAAAAAGGAAATATTAATTTTTTTCTAAAGCACAGATTCTTGAAAGAAAACTGGATTATAAAAACTCCCTACTCCACAACTTCTGACGACACAAAAACGAGAATAAAATAAAGACAATAATAAACTAAAGAAATGCTTTGTGAAGGTTATATAACATAAACAATTAGTTGCAATATGTACATAATATTTCAGAAGTGCTTTAAGTGCATAATTAAGTAGTTACTAAGACCTTAACTACATTGAAAACACATCGCAGACTACAAGAACAATGGAACGGCCGGCTGCTTAGCCTTAGTTCTCTAAAAAACGTGCAAAGTTACCAAGAAAAGAAAGAGTTAAAATCCGCAAAAAAGTTAATAGACTAGCTAGTGCCTAAATGCTTAAAGCAAAAAAAAAAAAAAAAAGAAAAATGTTCAAGAAGTTCAAACATTGAACTTGGAAAACCTAAAACCCAAAGACAATGAAGAGAGCTTACCTCTCTGTAACGTACCAGGAGATGTGACGTACCTGCCAGAAGGACGCACACGACATAAAGGCAGATAGGAATCAGAACAAACGTCCGCGTAGCTTAATTGGTAGAGCAACTTATTCCGGAATGAGGGGACCCGCGTTCGAATCCTGGCGCGGATAAAATTGACGGAGAAATTCACTTCGTTATAATGGCGCCCGAACTATCCGGATGACCCGACCGTTCAAAATCTCGCATTGGTGTGATGTTATTTCCACACCGCGAGATAGGAAAAATATGAGCAGCACTTCGAAAGAAAAAGAAAAATAAGGAGGAGATGATGTAACGTACCAGGAGATGTGACGTACCTGCCAGAAGGACGCACACGACATAAAGGCAGATAGGAATCAGAACAAATGTCCGCGTAGCTTAATTGGTAGAGCAACTTATTCCGGAATGAGTGGACCCGGGTTCGAATCCCGGCGTAGACCAAAAATGACGGAGAAATTTACTTCGTTATATCTCATGCAACTTAACTTCTTCCACTCTTGAGGAAACATGGCCGACCTTTTATCCCAAACTTCAAAACACCCCTGCCACTCCCTAGTCTCTGGAGGGCAGTGTGGGTGTGGCTGAAAGCCTCCACACACTGAAAAAAAACCTACTCGCGGAGATTTTAACTACAGAAAAATATAATTAAGATTGTGGACCTGTTTGATCAGAAAGAGCAGAATTAACTCTCCAGAATACATGAGAAATACTATGAAATACACAAGTAGTGTATTTAATAATCTTTGCATGTATTTAAACACCTTAGTGAGCTTCTGTAGACTATTCAGAATCCTATTAATTTTAAAGTTAGGTTTCCTATTTTTAGTTTCAAATTGCACATTGACATGCTTTATTAACCTAGGACCTAACAATTTTAAGTATATAGGTAACATAAAGTGCTATTTGGTGGGTCCCTAATAGCTGAAGATCCTATCTACACACACAGTTTTGCATCTTGTCAATTCACACATTTTTTGGCTTACCAGGTAATTGATTAACCGTGACCACCTTTTATATTAGTGTATATATTTGGGTTCTTGTGGGTGCTTTGTTCAGTTTTCTTTGATGTCGTGTCATGGTGGTTTTGTTCTGCCGGTAAACTTTTAATTATTTTTTTAGTTGTATAAATTTAATTCTTGGAATTCTTGTGCATATTAGAATTTGGTTTTGTGGCCTAGGGAGCATGACCAACCGACAATTTTGGTCTGCCTTGTCGTTTTGTTGGTACTAGAAAGGCCACTCCCACAGGTTGGTGCTGTCCTGATGACAGCAACCTGTTTTTAGTTTTCACTTGTTCTGAAGTTCCTTTTTTAAAAAAAAAATTGTATTTTTGTTTTGTAACGTTTTCATTCTATATATGCTACTACATGAGGTTTAGCTGCCTTCGGCGCTTATCATGATATTAGCCTTTTTTTTTTGGTCTAATTTCTTTTGTGTTATAATAATTCTTTTATAAAGCATTTTTTTGTTTGATTTATATACTATTTATTATATATGTATATATATATATATATATATATACACTGTATATATATATATTTTTTTAATTTACTGTTCTGGTCTCTTTTCTCTCCGTGGATCTACACAATAGCATCCAGGATTTTTTGATGTAATGTATTTCAACTCTTTCTACTCTTCTTCTTCGGTTCCACTGTTTTCTCCATCTTTAATCGCATATTTTCTTTCGCTGATGCTCGGCTATAGTCATTTCTTACCGTGGTCAATAAGAGCCAAACCTCTTTCCTTCTCAAAAACCAACATTTCTGATTTCCAAAAAAAAACAAAAAAAAACTTTTCTTCAACACAAGCATCGTAAAACTATTCCTACTGGACGAAAAACAATGAACGGGAAAATATTAAAACTCTTTCTCTCTCGTGTTCGCATAACGATTTCGCTTTAGCACCATTTTCCAACGTAAAGGGATTCATTTAGCTAAAATGTCCCCACGACAGCACTTTTTTGCAGGAAACTGACTATACTTGGAAGTTTTTGAACAGCAGCTAAGCATCTCATAGTCACTTACGAAATGATGAACAGTGCACAACTACTCCTCAACCTCAGCGACTCCTTCCTTCTTTTTTGGTTAGTTTCTTTAAAATTTTACGTTTCTCCGAAAAAGAAAAGGAAAAAACAATCCCAAAACGGAATTTTTCTCTTTTCTGGCCCCATAGCATCAACACCAACAAGCCTATACCATATGGCAGAGATTCTTTGGCGCATCTGTTCTTACTGATTCACCACGAAATGTAATTTCCTTTTTAGTCATTCATCGTTTGTGTTTCAATCCCCCCCTCCCTTTTGTTTATAAAGATTTACGCACGACAGAAATATGAGGTAAAGTATTTATGCCAAAATACACTGCCTGACAGAGAAAATGCCACAGCATGAAGGAATGCTCGAAAACAGACCAAACTGCACACACAGATAGCCAAGTAGGTACTGAACAAATGATATAATTGTCATATATATACAGACTAGGCTCCAGTGGCCGAATATGCAGGATGATCAATAAGGAATGTGGCCCCAATTTTGGGAGATACACCGTTGAATCCAACGTGGCATCGAGGCAATGAGAGTCCGAATAGAGTATTGTGGACCATGTGGTGTTGATCCGAGTCCGCAGTTCATCTTCATTTTGCGGGGATGGGAGGGTACTCAACCGACGTCCAATCGTGTCCCACAGATGCTCGATGGGCGAGAGGTTGGGGGATCGTGCTGGCCACGGAAGCATCCGCACAGTGTGTAAAGCATTCAGGCTGATTCCAGCGGTATGCGGCAGGGCGTTATTCTGTTGAAAAACGGCGTTTGGGATGCCCCGCAAATACGGTAGTGCTACAGACTCCAGTACCTCGTCAACATAGCGGCGCGCCGTCAATGTGCCCGTAATGCATACCAGCGGTGAGCTGCTTTTGGCGCTGATAGCACCCCACACCATGATTCAACGTTGTCGGGCCGTGTGGCGTTTCACAATGGCGGAGGATTCCACCCGTTGGCCACGTCTCCTCCAGACACTCACACGGCGATGATCCATGGAGAGACAGAACTGCGATTCGTCGTTGAACTCTACACTTTTGCATTCGGCACCCCACGCAGCTCTGGAGCGACACCACGCCATAGCTGTGACGACGATGGCTCGCTATTAAGGGTAGCCTTCGCAACTGACGGAAGGACAGCAAACCAGACGCAGCCAATCGGTGTGACACTGTGCGCGTCGATACAGGAGCATCTGAGCTTCCCCGTACACTCCGCAAGATGTCACCTGTAGTGGCCTGTGGGTCCGCTACGTCATGACGTTGGATGCGACGATCGGTGCGCTTGGACGTCCGTCTCCGTGCTCCGGTCCCTCTACGATGTTGCTCAGATCCTTCCTGGGACCACTATTTCCAAATGTGACCCACGGTTATGGCATTACGTTCGAAATCGCGTACGACGGCGTCTTAACGCCATTGGCATCCCTTGTACGCTTTCCGGACACGGTTACAGCAGAACTACACACTTCTCGCGGCCGTGACGACGTCTCATCTGATGGCCTCACGAGCTGGTTGCCCGCTTATATCCCGCCCGCCGTTCGTGAGATTGGCCTGCAAATGCAGTCATTTGCATAACTTGTAACGTGGGCACCCAGGCTGAAATTTGCATGATGCTGCGTTCACGTCTCCGTGGTGTGACATTTTCTCTGTCAGGCAGTGTAAGATAAAGAATTTATGCTTATAACGTAAGACAAAAGTCATTTTCATAAACCACCGAAAATAAAAGTTCAAAGAATTTACAACAACTTACATTTTCCAGCAGGATGGGTGGGAGCTTGCTTGCCTTTCAAGGAGGCAGAGCCCCATCTTCCCCCTACTAGCAACTGCCCTGGTTTAAATTTGCAAACAGAAACTGCACTAGTCGTGGCCCACCATCCACATGATGAGTCATTTGCAATAAAGATATCTGACAAAGAAGTATCCAGCAGTGTTGGGCATTTCATATAACTTTCAAATTTCTCATGAACAAACGTGTTCCTAAATATTTACCACGCTCTAAGTCCAGTCTGAGGAAGATTGTTTGTCATAAACATGGGTGTGCAGTTGGGTCAGTTCATTCAAAGAAGAAAGAGATAGTGTCGAAAATGAACCTCATGCTCAGAGACGAAGAACTTAGATCACTACCGACGATGTTATCAGAACTGAAGTACTTATCCTAGACAAATGTCAGATAACAGTTTGTGAACTCTCACAGGAGACTAAGATTATTAAGTTGCAGATAAATTGTCGAATTTTGCAGACTCGTGCAGATGTATTAGTTTCCAAATTGGGAAATTAATATATCGTAGGATGCGATTTGGGATATGCAAATTTAAAGCACATACACCGATGAGTCATTATACAAGGTGTCCCACTCTTTACCGAAACCGGCATTTCTTTAATTAACACAAATGAAGATATTGCAGCGAAATTTGAAGTGGACTTACCTCATTTCGTGCGAAATGGGATGACGTCACAACATGTGCTGGAAGTGGCCACCATTTGCGTCCAGACAGCATTGAACCCGGCGTACCCTATTGTAGTTAGTCCTTACCAGTACGTCCGCCGTCACTGCCTGAATTTCTTCGGTGGTGTTTGCTTTCAAGGCATCTCTGTGGTTCACGGTTTCTTTTGGAAAACTCTCCCTTTTAGATGTCCCCATAAAAAGTAATCACGAGGCGGCGATCGGGCGAGCGTGGTTGCCATTGAACTTTCGAAATGATGCGGATGCCGAAAAAGGACTGAATTTCGTCCATACCGGTGTGTGATGTGTGCGATGTCGCTCCATCATGCTGGTATAATACCCAATGGAGAGTTCTTCGTCTTCCAATTGATTTACACAGGTGTTGAAGATTTCCATATATGCAGCTGTTGTGAGCTGTTGTATCGAAGAAGATAGAACCAATTATGCGGCGCCGGGTCATTCCACACCAAACACCAATTTCCTGTGAATGAAGGGGTACTTCGTGTATCGCGTTGGGATTTTCACTGGCCCAAATTCGAGAATTTTGAGAATTGACGTATCCGGACAGGTGAAACCACATTGCGTCCGAGAACCATGTGTAGTCCAGAATGCCCGGATTTTCCTGAAAAAATGTCTGAAACTATCGACGGTATGTCACTCGTTTCACGTGGTCAGGCTCTTTCAGTTCGTGGACCCCGGAGATGCGGTACGCATGAAGCTTCGCTTTTTTCACAGCACGTTGACAAGTGCTTTTGGACAACCCTGTTTCCTGTGACAGTCGGCGAAGTGACTTCCTATGAGACTCAAGTAGTCGGCCCTTTACATTTTGGATAGTTTCCTCGGACATTTGTGCACGACCCCCTGCATGGTCACCTAATAGTCTCCTTGGTTTCCAGTTTCTTCGACAATGCCCAAATTACCCAAATGGTGGATTTGCTCGGCTGATGTCTGCCTGCAAACCTCTCCAGGAATTTCTGTTGACAAGACTTTATCGATTTTGTTTTCCAATAAGTGCGAACAATAAACACTCGCTCCTCCAGAGCATACCAATACATTTTCACACGTACGCGAATAGCCAGCCGCGAGCACGAGCACTCACTAACAACAACCGTATTGTGTAGACACGCTCAGCGAAATGGCATAACAAAGCAGCAGAGGGCGCGTTCGACTGGCTGGCGGACTGCTCCTCTGTGGCACCACACTGGCTGGCGGACAGCATCGGGTTCAATGCTATCTGGACACAAATGGTAGCCGCTTCGAACACATGTTGTGATGTCATCACATTTCGCACGAAATGAGGTAAGTCCACTTCAAATTTCGTTGCAATATTTTCATTGGTGTTAATATTATTAAAGAAATGCAGGGTTCGGCAGCGAGTGAGACACCGTGTATTATGGCCACCCCCAGCCGAGAGAAATGAGAGCGCCTGGAGACCGAACGGTAGCTCAGGTGAAGTTCACATAGCAGTATATGTACGACCAGAGGACCAGCTTTTGGTTAGTAGACTGTTCGGAGTCAAAATTGGAAAAGGTGCCGATTTATCGGAGTTTGATAAAGGACAAATTGTGATGGCTTGGCGCCTCGGAACTACGATCTCGGAACCGGCGCGGCTTGTGGGTTGTTCACGTGCCGCTGTAGTGAGTAAATATCAAAAGTATAGTACACAGATGGCCAATCGACGAACAGTCGTCCACCGCTCATTGATGCCAGAAGGGAGCGGAGACTGTCGCGCATTGTTCACAGCGACCGCAGGGCCACAGTGCGACAAATCACCCGCAGCTACAACAGTGGTGATTAGGGTAATGTTTCACAGCACACAGTTCATCGCAGGCTTCTGCGCATGGGCCTGAGTAGCCGAATACCCAGCCGGGACCCCATGCTCACTGCACGTCATCGCCAACAATGCATGAAATGGGCTCAAAATAATTGATATTGAACCGTGGGTGATTGGAAGAAAATGGCCTGGTCTGACGAATCAAGACACCTGGTGCATCACGTTGACAGCCGAGAGCGCATACGCCGATTACCAACCGAGGCTATGGCACCTGGATGCACTGTTGGGCGGAAACAGGCCTGAGGCGGCCGTGTTATGCTGTGGATGATGTTTTGTTGGGACACTTCATTCAGACCCCATTATCCCAATAAGCACAACCCTGACAGCTGTCAGGTATCTGAACATCGTTCCGGACCAAGTTCACCCGTTCATGGCAACTGTGTTCCCTGCTGGTGATGGCCATTACCAACAGGTTAATGCGTCATGCCACACCGCCAGAATCGTCAAGGAGTGGTTCGAAGACCATGCTGGTGACTTTCTATTCATGCCATGGTCTCTAAATTCACCTGACATGAACCCAATTGAACATTTGTCGTTCGACTTGAAAAAGCGGGTTCGCGCTAAATCAACACCACGCCGAAATGCACGGGAACTGAAGGACTTGCTGTTGACATTATGGTACCAGATACCCCATGATACCTATCGCCACCTCATCGAATCAATGCGACGCCGCGTGGCCGCTGTTTTGCTGGCTAAAAGGGGGTCCTACAGCTTATTAGGTAGGTGGTCATGATGTAATGGCTCATCCGTATATAAGGCATCTGCCATTTCTTCAGTTGCATCAGTTCCAAATGAATTGGGCTATAGTGAAGAGGACGATAGATCAGAGCCAAATTCTGTTTTGTTGCTATTGTTTAGGGGGTTCAACACCCACCGTGAGCAATTCGATGGTCTATAAGCAGTCACCCGTTCCTAATTTGGGGCCACTGGCTTTAGGGTAGGGAGAGAACCAGAGCCCTAAGACAAACACAGTATCTATGTCTCACGGGATACGAACCCGGGTCGATCTCATACGAATGGTCAGAAGCCAGCGCTTAGACCATCACTGTGCCACCGGCTCGGCTAAGCAGTGGTTCATCTCCCCGGTGGTCGAGTAATCAACGGCTCGAGATTCTAGTCAATCGTAGAAGTTCCGGATGAGCCGTTCTGTATCTTCTGAGGAACTAGTGACCCAAAATTAATTGATGTGTCTGCTTCATCTTTAGATGCTCAGAAAAGTGTTTAAAGTCCTCCATGAAAAGAAGAGGGGGGGGGTCAGTGTGTGAGTACATTCGAAAAGATAGTGTCGTCACATAACTAGTGAAATGCATATTTTTTTTTTTTTTTTTCATTATGATCTGATGGCACCGAAACAGTTTGTCGAAGAAGTAAATGGAGAAATTGGTTGAAATCTGTGGCAGATCTCACATACCGCAACTGTAGCCCATTGCGTAAAATTCAAAGCATTTGCATTCATCAAAACAATAGCTATTTCACACAAGGTAAAAAAAAAAAAAAAAAAAAAAATCCTGCAATCGTTATTGAATAAAATAATGGTAATTTCAATCGTTGTTTATATTTATATTTAGTTTATTTATTTTCAAGTAGTGTTTTGGTTTTAATACACTGGCGTGCAAAAATTAAGGACGAGACGGTTTTTCGAATGTAACGTCGTGCAGAAGTGCTCCACATCGACTCAAATCATAACACAAGATCCCCAAGATGGACAAGTGAGCAAAACCGTCTAAACAAGGAATCCAAAGGATACAAAGGCACTTTATTGAAAAGGTAGCTTCAAGCACAACTGGACAGAAGACAGAAACATCCATGTGACAGGCGGCTGCCAAGAAAAACCCAGTCTTTAGTAGGGGATATGATCACCAATGACCGCGTTGCAGGATTTACAACGACTTTCCATGCTGAGGACGACGTTGTCAAGGAGCTGTTGAGACATCGCAGTCCATTCCTCTTGTAGCGCCAATCGCAGCTGCGGAATCGTTGTTGGCGGATGGTGACGTGCTGCCAAGCGTCTCCCGAGAAGGTCCCACACGTGTTCGATTGGATTTAGATCCGGGGACCTTGCGGGCCAATCCATGCGTTGATTATATTTACTCTCCAACAGCTCTGCGACAGCCACTGTACGATGAGGTATAGCGTTGTCGTCCGTGAAGAGGAACTAAGGACCCACAGCACCTCTAAACAGACGCACGTGAGTCAGGAGAACCGCGGTACAATAGCGGACACCAGTGACTCAACCTCCTTGGAAGATGTGGAGGTCAGTACGGCTACTAAGCATGATACCGCACCAAACGAGAACTCTTCCACCTCCAAACCGGTCCCTTTCGATGATGTTGGTGGTATGATTGCGTGTTCCCTGCTCTCTCCAGATGTGTATACGTCCAGAATCGCTCGTCAGACTAAATCGGCTCTCATCCGTAAAGGGAACTCGACCCCATTGCTAATGTGTTCAGTTCTTGTGTTGCCACCACAGAAACCGCCGTCTCCGATGAGCAGGCGTTAATGGCACACACCGTACTGGTCGTCGTGCAAATCGACCACCTTTGTGCAGCCTCCTGGCCACGGTAAAACGCGATAGAGGACGTCCAGTTGTCTGTTGTATGTGCCTTGCAATTTCTCCGGCTGTCTGCCGTCTGTCTCTTCTCGCCTGTAGGACAATATACCGGTCGTCCGCCGCCGTGGTTGCTCGTGGACGACCACTGCTAAACTCTCGGACAGCTGTTCCTGTCGTTTGAAATGCTCTCCAAGCTCGTGAAACGATGCTGTGAGCGATCCCGGACTCCTCGTCCACACTAGTCACACTTCGACCTTCTTCCAACTTCCCAATGACGCGACCTCGGGTAAAGTCATCCAGATCTCGTACTGGATTGCCTGCTTGTTGGCCACATCACACGGTGGCAGCAACTCGACGTCGTTCAAACCGATGTGCACCGTGCAATAGCTTTCACCGAATTTCTGAGCGCACACCGCCCGTGTGCTTTATACCCTTCCGACCCCCCCCCACGTCATGCTGCATATATGCGCATGCCCTACCGTACCGGACCCTAGTCTATCTCCTGAGTGGTCTTTCGGTCCGTTCTGGCTGCTCGTTACGCTGTTATGCTAATTTCTTCTCTTCGTCCTTAATTTTTGCACACCAGTGTATTATCATTTTAAAAAAAGCGAGAGAGAGGGAAAAATAAAATAAAAGAAAGATGGACTTCATCAGCAGTTCGTAAATTTGAAAAAAAAAAAGAAAAATGGTTGGGCAGATGAAGTTCGAAAAAAAAAATTGCGGAGCATTGCGTTTGTTTTTACTAAATCAGTATAAACCGAAGATAGAGGAAAAGAAGAAAAAGATCGCCTATGTTGTGAATAACTGTGATGATGTGATATAGCAGCATTTTTAGTTCAACTGGTCTCTTTTTAAAACGGCTGCTGAAAAATACCGCGTTTTGTCTCCAATGATGCAAAAATAGAACAATTGAAAGTTTCAAGTCCTGAGTCAGGCGCAGATACGCAGATATGTATACACATCTGAAAGAAAGGTCAACAGCATTATTATCTTTACAATCAAACACCTGTAGTTCGAAGGGCAGGGCTGATCGATTAAATTGCGTTCTGTCTGCTGAGAATCGAGAGCTGTTTGCAGTACAGGCACGGTCATTCGATATTTCCATAACGACAGCTGCTACTCAAAACAGTGAGTGGTGAGCCCGTCGACCTTGCCGTGTTGACTGCCGCGCAGGCGAGTGGGAGCGAGGTCTAATTTAAACGTGATGTATCGGACCTTCTCTCCCTCTTTCCCTCTCTATTAATCTCGTTTTCTCTGTTGTTTTCCACCCACTTGACATTGCAGAGGACCAGTTCGCCTAAGTATCTTGTTCTCGCAACCGGCAAGACGATCAGCCAGACTGTCCCGAGCCTACGATGTTCACAGCCTCATAAAACTCTTGTAACGCAGAAACAAACCATGAATTGGGTAGAAAACGAAATTTTGTTACATTCAAGCACTGAATATAACAAAACATGAATGAAAGCGATAGAAATTTCGTCGAAAATTTGTTTTTTATACAAACTTATTCACTATTTGTTTCTAAAAGTCCATGAGATGTGACATACATTATACATATATGTTTTACAATTACATGTTATTACCTTCTTTTTTTTTTTTTTTTTTGGCCCTTAAAAGGTTGTTTATAAAATTTAGTTTTGAGAAAAGTAATATCAACTGTAAAATCGGCGTGGTCTACAAAAATTACGCGTATTCGTTCAAGTCTGCTTGAAATTTGTAATCATTGAATTCGGCATGTGTTCTGAATACTTGAACTCTTCAGGGAGAGGGGGGGGGAGAGGATAAGAGAAAAGTTGGAGGTAGAGCCCATCTATCCCCCTTCCCCTGTGGCGTCGCGCCTGATCCTATGTGACATTGAGGTTAAGGTGTACTATTACTACTTATAATTCTCAAATGTAAAGGTGAAATTCACTTAGAAGAAGCAGTAAGTTTTTCCTTTCTTTCCGTTTAAGTACAACGGAGAAATATTTCATTTTTGTCTAGATTTCAGCAACATATGGTGCCTATACATGGCTATATAACGCAACTATGTGTACATATCGTAATTACCAAAAAAACCCCAACAATATTGCATTCATATTAAATATTCATAAGCGAGCATATCATCATCATCATCATCATCATTGTCAACCATTATCAATCCACTGCTGGACGAAGGTCTCCCCAAGTTTCCTCCACAACGGTCTGTCTTGTGCCACTCTCCTCCATGTCACTCCCGCATATTTACGAATTTCATCCACCCATCTCCCATGTGGTCTTTTCCTGGGTCTTTTCCTGTCCCTTGGAATCCAATCTAAAATTTCGGCTGTCCATCTATGGTCTGTCCTTCTGGCAGTATGTCCAGCCCATTGCCATTTCAGGGATTTAACTCTGATCATGATGTCTTCCACTCTCGTCATTTTTCGGATCCACGAGTTCCTCTTCTTATCTCTCCTGGTTATACCAAGCATGCACCTCTCCATGCTTCTTTGAGTTGTCTGCAGCCTTTGTATGTCTCTTTTAGTTAAGGTCCACGTCTCTGCACCATACGTAAGCACTGGAAGGATGCATTGATCAAACACTTTTCTTTTAAGACATAATGGCATATTGCTCTTGAAAATTATGCTGTTTCTTCCAAAAGCTCTCCAGGCAAGTTTTGTACGCCGATTAATTTCTTCATCAATGTGACCCTCACTTGATATCTGCTGTCCAAGATAAACATACGTATCTGTTATCTCCAGTTTTTCTCCATCAATCGATAAGTCTTCATTTCTTGTAAAAGCATTGAACATCACTTTTGTCTTCTGAAAGTTCATTTTTAATCCCACTTCTTTACTCTTGTCAGCAAGTTCCTGGATCATACTCTGCAGCTCTGATGGGGTAGTTGCAAAAATGACTACGTCATCAGCAAAACGAAGGTGGGTTAGAAAATCTCCATTAATCTTTATCCCTTTGTTTTCCAGTTCAGTGATTGAAAGACATTTTCCAATGTCGCATTAAAGAGCTTCGGAGATATGGTGTCACCTTGTCTCACTCCCTTTCCAATTTTTATGTGTGTTGTATTTTTCAAACAGCCGAATCTTTGCACTTGCATTTTCATAGATGTTATTAATAATATTAATGTATGCATCTTCAATACCGCAGGATTTCAGAGCCGTGGTAACTGCTGATGGTTTCACCGAATCAAAGGCTTTTTCATAATCGATAAAAGCCATGCACAATGGAAGTTCATATTCCCTCGCTCTTTCAATTAGTTCTCTCAGTACGTGGATATGATCTATTGTGCTGTAGCCACTCCTGAATCCAGCTTGTTCTCTCGGTTGAGCCATGACCAGTGTTACCTTCAAACGGTGTGAAAGAACTTTAGTGAAGATTTTATAAACCACTGATAGGAGGCTGATAGGTCTGTAGTTCCTGAGATCCTCAATGTCACCTTTTTTATGTAGCAGGATCATTGTAGCATTGTTCCAATCCTCAGGAATCTTCCCTTCATTAAGGCATCGAGTGAAAATTTGGGCGAGTACTGTTTCAATTTCTCCACTTGCTTCTTGTATGATGTCTATAGTAATTCCATCTTCTCCTGGAGCTTTCCCCCGCTTCATGTTCTTGATTGCATGAGCAACTTCTGCTGGGAGGACTGGAAGAACTCTGGTACCTTTCATGATGTCTGGAGTACATGTATCATCCCTTTCATATAATTTGGAGTAGAAATCTTTCACTCTTGTCAAAATTTCGCCTCTATTTCTTGTTATAGAACCATCTTCTTTTCTCAGAGCCATAATCTGTTTTCTTCCCTTACTGAGATGTCCCTTTGCTATCTTTAGGCTTTGGTTGTTTTCAATTGCTTTCCTCACTAGCTCACAGTTGAATTTCCTTACGTCTTCAGTGATACTTTTTCGTGCTGTCTTGCATAGCTCTATATATTCCACTTTGGAAGTCACATCTTCTTTAGTTGTCCTCATCTCTCTTCTTTTTTGCATCAACATTTTGGTTTTTCCTGATAATTTGTTTACATGCAACTTGTTCTTAGACCCAGCTAATTTTGTTGCTGTTTCCATAAGAGCTTTGGTTACTTTTCTGTTAACTTCCGAAATATCCACTTCTTCCGATGTTAGGCCTTCTAAAGCAGTGAATCTGTTCTTCAGTTCCAACTTGAAAGTATTATGGTGTTTTTTAAGGTTGGTTATGTCAATACATTTTGTTTGTCTTATGAGCTTGCCACGTTCCAGTTTAGTGTTGAGGTGCATCTTACATCTCACCAATCTATGGTCACTACCTGTGTTGAACTTGTTCAGTACACTGCAGTCTTCGATGACGAATTTTTTGTTACACATAATAAAATCAATTTCACTTGTCGTCCCAATTGGATGTCTCCATGTCCATTTCCTGTGTGGCTTTTTCTTGAAAAAGGAATTCAAGATGAAAAATCCTTCTGCCTCTGCAAACTCAACGAGAGTATTTCCACGCTGGTTTCTGTTGCCGTGACCGAATTTACCTACTGAAGTTTCATTCTGTTGCCGGTGCCCTATTTTTGCATTGAAATCTCCCATAATTATCTTCAAGTGCTGCTTACCTTTATTATTTAGATGACGAATTTCCTCATAAAATTCTTCAATTTCTTCTTCAGGATGACTTGTGGTGGGTGCATAAGTTTGAATAATCTGAGCCTGGTATCTTCTCGATAGTTGGATAACGAGTCGTGCAGCTCTGTCAGAGGAACTTTCAACTTCTACCACTTTATCCTTCAGTTTCTTGTTTATTATAAATCCAACACCACTAGTTCTGCCAGTATCTGTCCCACGATAATAGAAGAGATGTCCACTTACGAGCATATAATAGTAGTTTATATATTTCTGTTTCGTATTGGTTTTGAAGTACTCGTAGCAATGCCCTTCTCACGCCCATGAAGTTCTTGATGTACACATAGCGATTGCCTTCTAGGCTGCGGATAATAATTCGTGATTTCCGGCACGAGCCTCAAAATGTCCTCGAATAAGATTAAACGGTTATTAAGATCGGTTACGGATGAAATGGAAGTAGCATCAAAATCAGTCTCCGCTTTTAATATCGGGATCTCATTTTCTTTCACAAGCTGCGGTTTACACATTTTCCTGGAGAGAACGAATCAATGACAACTCTTCATCAAATTCGGTGAAACAGAAAATTTCTTGTGCAGTTAATGACAGGCAATAACATAGTGTTTTTCGAAGTTATAAATCCGAAGCGTTTTTGTCTTCACCCGTAAATTTTCTTGATACGAAAAACTATCATTTTGGAAGCAATTCCTAATCACTTGACAATCGTGCAGTGTTGAGGACCAGGGGCATCGTTAGACTACTTCGGAGGGGGCTGGGTGGGGGTGCAGTCCTCCAATAATCTTACAATAATTTCGAAATAAGTTTTTCGTTTACGTTAAAATGTTGATTTCTAAACCTTTGTTAACTTCGGAATGCTATTACTATTATTATTATTTCACTAGCGTGCAAAAATTAAGGACGAAGAGAAGAAATTAGCATAACAGCGGAACGAGCAGGTAGAAAGGACCGAAAGACCACTCAGGAGATAGACTAGGGTCTGGTGCGGTAGGGTATGCGCATATATGCAGCATGACGGGGGGGGGGGGGTCGGAAGGGTATAAAGAACACGGGGGGGTTTACGCTCAGCAATTAGCCGCGGGTGGCCTAGTGGGCAACGATCGTGACTGCCACGGAAAGGACCTCAGGTTCGATCCCAGGCAGATACGAACGCTCGATCCACTAAATATCCGCCGTGCGTCGGATGGGCACGTTAAGCCGTCGGACCCCGGGTACTGCCCCCCCCCGGTAAAAATAAGGGCGTCTTCCTCCCCTTTCTACTTCGCTTCCGTGTCACTTTCCTATCGGGCACTCTAGCCCAAATCTCCTAGCTTCCTATTTCTAAGGGTTGTTTAAGACCTGGGGTCAGACACTCTCTTCCTAAAATTCTCTACATATGATCTATATGATCTATGCTCAGCAATTCGGTGAAAGCTATTGCACGGTGTACATCGGCTTGCACGACGTCGAGTTGCTGCCACCGTGTGATATGGCCAACAGGCAATCCAGTAGACGACATCTGAATGACTTTACCCGAGGTCGCGTCATTGGGAAGTGGGAAGAAAGTCGAAGTGTGACTAGTGTGGCCGAGGAGTTCGGGATCGCTCACAGCATCGTTCCACGAGCTTGGAGAGCATTTCAAACGACAGGAACAGCTGTCCGAGGGTTTAGCAGTGGTCGTCCACGAGCAACCACAGTGGCGGACGACCGGTATATTGTCCTACAGGCGAGAAGAGACAGACGGCAGACAGCGGGAGAAATCGCAAGGCACATGCAACAGACAACTGGACGTCCGTTATCGCGTTTTACCGTGGCCAGGAGGCTGCACAAAGGTGTTCTATTTGCACGACGACCAGTACGGTGTGTGCCATTAACGCCTGCTCATCTGAGACGGCGATTTCTGTGGTGGCAGGAACACAAGAACTGAACACATCAGCAATGGGGTCGAGTTCTCTTTACGGATGAGAGCCGATTTAGTCTGACGAGCGATTCTGGACGTATACACATCTGGAGAGAGCAGGGAACACGCAAACACGCCTCCAACATCATCGAAAGGGACCGGTTTGGAGGTGGCGGAGTTCTCGTTTGGGGCGGTATCATGCTTGGTAGCCGTACTGACCTCCACATCTTCCAAGGAGGTTCAGTCACTGGTGTACGCAATTGTACCGAGGTTCTCGTGCTTTACGTGCGTCTGTTTAGAGGCGCTGTGGGTCCTGAGTTCCTCTTCATGGACGACAACGCTACACCTCATCGTACAGTGGCTATCGCAGAGCTGTTGGAGAGTGGAGATATTCAACGCATGGATTGGCCCGCAAGATCCTCGGACCTAAATCCAATCGAAAACGTGTGGGACCTTCTCGGGAGACGCTTGGCAGCACGTCACCATCCGCCAGCAACGATTCCGCAGCTGCGATTGGCGCTACAAGAGGAATGGGCCGCGATGCCTCAACAGCTCCTTGACAACCTCGTCCTCAGCATGGACAGATGTTTTAAATCCTGTAACGCAGTCAGGGGTGATCATATCCCCTACTAAAGACTAGATTATTCTTGACAGCCGCCTGTCACATGGACGTTGCTGTCCCGTTGTGCTCGAAGCTACCTTTTCAATAAAGAGCCTTTGTATCCTTTGGATTCCTTGTTTGGACGGTTTTGCTCACTTGTTCCATATTCTTATTACATCATGGGGATCTTACGGTATGATTTGAGTTGATGTGGAGCACTTCTGCACGACGTTACATTCGAAAAACCGTCTCGTCCTTAATTTTTGCACGCCAGTGTATTATTATTATTAGAGTAGAGAAGTGTTGCCGCGGAACTACTTCGTATTTCGGGTCACATTGTTTAGCGGTTTAATTAATTACAAAGAACAGGTGTAATTTACTTTTAATTTTTTTTTATTTAATTTAAATTACTTTTCCTTTGCTCCCTTTCTGCCTCATTACCCTCTTTTTCCCATTGGCGCATAAAGCCCAGGCGATCAAGGCGGTTTATTGCGGTTGCCTCGGACACCCGTGGGAATGACCAAGGAATTTCTCTTCTTTTCAGTCTTGTGAGAAGAAGCGCGGCATCCACGAATTTTATGAAATGGCCCCAGTGCTAGCGTTGCTGGTATGACAAAACATCCCGGTATTTCAGAAACGCACATGTCCGAACCTCAGTCAGATGAATAGGCAAGTTTACGTTTTACGACCATCGCCTCTAGAAGTAGGCACCAGCAAATGTCTTAAAATACACAACGGTGTCACGAGAAAGTCGTAACTCTGTCAGAGTGAAGCCCCGGAATCTTTCGCTATTCACCAGGCCCCAGAAAGTATGCCCCATTTAAAGTGCGGAAACCTCACCTGCCCAATACTCCAGCTGTCACTAAAGGGTAGCTGAGTGGCTCAGGGGTCAACCAATAACCACTAATGTCAAGAACTGGTCAACTCCGCTGACCAATCCAGGCCCCAGGCGGAAAACTCCCAGAGAGCTGACGACACGCCCCTACCACGTGGGAAATTAAAGGGACGCAAATATATACACGGAAAAGCGTAAGCAGGGATATACGGGTGGCCTGGTGGGCAACGTTCGTGACTGCCACGGAAAAGACCTCAGGTTCGATCCCAGGCAGGTACGAACGCTCGATCCACTAAATACCCGCCGTGCGTCGGATGGGCGCGTTAAGCCGTCGGACCCTGGTTACTGCCAACCCCCCGGTAATAAATAAGGACGTCTTCCCCCCCCTTTCTACTTCACTTTCGTGTCACTTTCCTATCGGGCACTCTAGCCCAAATCTCCTAGCTTCCTATTTCTAAGGGTTGTTTAAGACCTGGGGCCAGACACTCCCTTCCTAAAATCCTCTACAATCAATCAATCAAGCAAGGATATACTGAGAGGGATTAAGATACCGACACGGAGACTGAGAGATACTGACATAGAGATAGATATGTAGAGATATATAGACGGACAGGAAGAGAGATATAGAGAGTCAGATATAAAAGTATAGGAGGTAACTTTATAAGAAATCAGGAGCATAGATACATGGGGAGACGAGACTCAGTAGGAGTTCAAGAATGAAGCAAAGTTCTTAGCCAGCATACCCGAAGAATCTTATTCTGTCACGTGAGGGATTGAGACGAGTACCAGCCCAACAGAAGTACGGTAAGATGATGTTGTTTTCCCCAATTCCAGTTCCAATGTTATCTGTATATATACATATATGCATGGTCACTATGCCTTCTCGTAGATAGATTGAAGGATTTATTTTAAATTTAAGCTCATGGGTGTAAAAGGCTTACGCAGCAGTGGACCAACCAGTCAACATGGCAAATTTTATCCTTTTAATTTAACGTAACTTTTATTTGACCTCCACTTGAAGGATGTAATTGCTTAATTCAACATACTTTTCTTATAATAAACATGTTAATTACTTAACTTGGTGTAGCGAACTTTTCTAGGCTGTGAATATTTTTCTAATTCATAATTTGGGGCATATGGGTTTTTTACGAATACCTGGTAACGAACCCATATGAAACACAACGCGACGTCCGTAAACTTTGAGATTGGGTTCCTTAAATTTAGGGGAGACGCAACCTCACTGTTTATCCAATTAGACGAGTAATAAGTATTCCGCGACCACCGGACTACCGAGGGCGTGGTAATAGAAGATGCTCAAGATTCCATCTCTTCCTGAGGTTTTTCTTCTCTTCCTTACGAGACGGGTACGACGTACCAAGTCTGGGAAGTGGTATTTCTTTCTCTCAGTTGTCCAGGAGCTTCCTTACTATCGTACAAGTGTTCAGGATAGCTGCCTTCTGTAGTTTCATGTAGGTGTTAGGTTGAAGGTCTAGTGTCTGTATAGAGCTGTGAATGGTCTTAGGCACAACTCCTGTGGCTGATATTACTATGGGAACGGTGGTGACGTTCTCCATATGCCACATTTCCTTGACTTCGTATCGTAGGTCGTTATACTTTGACAGCTTCTCTCCATACGTCTTCTGGATGTTGCACGTGTTGGGCACAGCCATGTCAATGAGGTATTTGACTTTTTCTCCTTGCCGACCAGGACGATATCGGGCGAATTGTGGAGGATGGTTTTATCTGCTCTGGCCGATCTGCTCCAGTACATCTTGTGCGTGTATTTCTCTAGAAGCGTTGTTGGCTCATACTTGTAGTAGGGGACAGGCTCAGCTGTAATGAGGTGGTGCTTTCTTGCCGATTTCTGATGGACAATCTTGGCAACTTGATTGTGCCTGTTTGTGTACTCTGTTTGTGTGAGGACCCTGCACCCTGCTGTGATATGTTGGATGGTCTCTGGCGCTTGATGGCATTGCCGACATGTGTCACTTTCCACTGGCGTGTCTTTCAGGATATGCTTCCGTTAGTTTCTGGTGTTTACAACTTGATCTTGTATAGCCATCAGGAACCCTTCGGTCTCGGGGAAGAGTGATCCGTTTGTTAGCCATGCATTGGAGGCAGTCTTATCCACATGGTCCTATTGCAGGTCGTTGTAGTGCCTTCCGTGTAGGGCTTTCTTGCCCCAAGCTTCTTCTTTTGGCTCCCTCGTTTCAATCTCGATGTTCTGAGTAGAGAGGTCTAGGGCTGTGTACTTCTTGTCACTCTGGTTTATTGCTTGGTGAAGGGGTCCCTTGCTTTGATGGAAGTATTTTCTGAGGCTGCTGATCTCTTTGTCTCAGTGTTCCAGGAGATCAATCATTCCCCGTCCTCCTTCTGCCCGTCCAATGGTCAGCCTTTCTATTGCTGACTTCAGGTGGTGCTGGATATGTTTAGTGAGGGTTGATCTGGTATTGCGCATTTTCCCCTCAAGTTCTGTTGGGGTCCACTTAAGGATTCCGAAGGAATACTTGAGGACTGGAACTGCGCATGTATTGATAGCTCGAGTGATATTGCGAGCTTTGAGCTTGGTCTTTATTAGTCTCCTCAGCCTTTGGTTGTATTTGGCAGCTAGATTGTTTCTGATTTCTTTGTGTTCTAGGCGTTGTGCTTGAAGCATACCAAGGTACTTATAGACTTCTCCTTCCTCCATAGCTGCGATCTGTTCTCCGGTCTTCTATTGGTAGCTACGTGCATCATGCTTTCTTAGTTCATACCCTGTGTCTTGCATTTATGTAGGCCTAATTTTCTCCCGATGTCATTGCTGAAGCCCTCAGTGATCCGTATTAGTTGCTGGAGTTGGTTCTGCGACGATGCGTACAGCTTGATGTCATCCGTTTATATGAGGTGGGAGAGTTTGTACTTGTTGGTTTTGTTGCACTTGATGGTAAACCCATACTTGCTTTCGTTTAGCATGGTTGACAGCGGGTTGAGTGCTAGACAGAATCATAGTGGACTAAATGAATCTCCCTGGAAGATGCCTCTCCTTATGTGGATGGGCTTGGTCATTATGTTCTCGACTTTGATTGTTGTCTTCCATCCTGTCATGGCAGCTTTAAGGAAGTTGATGATTACAGGACTTACTCTGCAGATCTCAAGGACCTCTATCAGCCAGCTGTGGGGTACGGAATCGTAAGCTTTGCGGTAATCGATGTATGCTGAGTACATGTCGCGATGCATCTTGAAAGCTTGCTCCATTACAACAGCGTCGATGGTAAGCTGTTCCTTGCTCCCTCTACAGTCCAGTTGGTATCCCTTTTGCTGTTCTGCCATAAGTGCTTCTTCTTCTATGTGCCTCATCTGGTTAGCGATGCACGCTGTAAGGATCTTATAAAGCGTAGGTAGACACGCTATTGGTCGATAGTTGGCTGGATTTCTTGTGTCTTCATCTTTAGCCTTTAGTATCGTTACTCCCTGTGTGAGGAAACCCGGGATTAGCGCTGGATTTTGGATTATGTTGGCCAGTTGATCTGCCAGATATTTGTATGTACAGGTGAACCTCTTGTACCAGTAGTTGTGGATGTTATCAACACCTGGGCTTGCCGCAGGTCCTCTGCTGTGATCTTCCAGTCGGCCATTTCCTGATATTTGCTCCCTGTCCTTTTTTCTCGCTGTAGCCACGCGGCTTTGCTGTTGTGATTCGTATTCCTTGCCCAGAGGTTACTCCAGAATTTTTCTACCGCTTCACATTCTGGTGGTCCTTCGCCTTTGATGTCTATATTATTATTATTATTGTTTTCTTTTTTGACATTGTTCCAAGTGCCCCGATGACAATGGGGACTACCGTTGTGTGTTTAGTCCATAACCGGGCAACTTCTATGGCCAGGTCTCTATATTTAGTCATTTTTTTCAATTCTTTTTCATTGACTCTGGCACCCCCAGGGATCGCTATATCAATTAGCTTGACTTTCCGATTTTCTATGACTGTTATGTCTGGTGTATTATGTTCTATGTGCCGATCGGTTTGAATTCTAAAATCCCACATGATCTTGACTTCATTACTTTCTATGACTTTCTCAGCCTTGCGTTCCCATGAGTTTTTCGATGTTGGCAGATTGTGCTTTCTGCATAATGACCAATGAATCAATTTTGCAACCCTGTCATGTCTAACTTTGTAATCTGTCTGTGCAATTTTGCTACATTCACATATTTGATGCGACACAGTTTTATCTTTTTCTTGACAAAGTCGACACTTTGGATTATCACTGACTTTCTGGATTTTAGCCTTCATAACATTTGTTTGCAATGCCTGTTCTTGTGCTTCAAAAATCAGAACTTCTGTTTCTTTCTTGATGGAACCCGATTTCAGCCATGTCCAAGTCAAGTTGTTGTCACTTTTTCCATCAATATTCTTTAGAAATTGTCCATGCAGTGGCTTGTTCTTCCAGCCGTCTATCTGCTTTCAAACTGTTTCCTCTTCTATTCAGCCTTGTTTTCAAGATATTTTCATTATTCACTGCGTGAAGTAGCTTTTCTCTGCTTCTGTTGACGTAATCATTCAGGCTTTTGTTTTCTTCCTCTACTGCCTGTTGTACTTGTAGTAGCCCTCTGCCATCTTCCGAGTTAAGTACAATCTGTCAACATCTCTTTTTGGATGGAGTACATGATGCATGTTCAATAACTTTCGAGTTTTCCGATCCAGCATTTCTAATTCACTTTGGGTCCAATCTATTATTCCAGCTGGGTATCTAATTACTGGAATGGCCCATGTATTTATGGCTTTGATTGTATTTCCACCATTTAGTTTTGATTTCAATATTTTTCTTACTCTTTTGATATACTCACTCTGAGTCAGACCTTTGACTTTTGTATGTAAGATGTTATCTGATTCCAGAATTCCAAGGTATTTATAATTTTCATTATCTGACAATGATTTCATTATATTACCATTTTCTAGTTTTATTCCATCTATATTCTGGACTTTTCCCCGGCGCATGGATAGTACTGCAAATGTTTCCAGTCCAAATTCCATCTGTATACCATCACTAAATATTTGCACTGTATGCAGCAATGTTTCAAGTTCAGCGGAACTTTTTGCATACAATTTAAGGTCATCCATGTACAGCAGATGGTTTATTTTTCCATGATGGTCCGAAATGTGGTAGCCCATTTTTGTTTTGTTCAAAATCATTGACAATGGAATTAAAGAGATATTAAACAATAAAGGCGACAAAGAATCCCCTTGAAATATGCCTTTCTTGATGTTAACGTCTCCGAGTTCTTCACCATATGCTATAACGAAGTAAATTTCTCCGTCATTTCTGTCCACGCCAGGATTCGAACCCGGATCCCCTCATTCCGGAATAAGTTGCTCTACCAATTGAGCTACGCGGACGTTTTATTCTGATTCCTATCTGCCTTTATGTCGTGTGCGTCCTTCTGGCAGGTACGTCACATCTCCTGGTACGTTACATCATCTCCCCCCCCCTTTTTTTTTTTTCGAAGTGCTGGAGAAGGGATTCTCTTATTTTTCCTATCTCGCGGTGTGGAAATAACATCACACCATTACGAGATTTTGAACGGTCGGGTCATCCGGATAGTTAGGGCGCCATTATAACGAAGTAAATTTCTCCGTCATTTCTGTCCACGCCAGGATTCGAACCCGGATCCCCTCATTCCGGAATAAGTTGCTCTACCAATTGAGCTACGCGGACGTTTTATTCTGATTCCTATCTGCCTTTATGTCGTGTGCGTCCTTCTGGCAGGTACGTCACATCTCCTGGTACGTTACAATGCATGTAACACTGTTTTCCAGTTTTTCATATTTTCTTTGAGGAATCGGCAGATGTTCTTGCCAACTCCAAATAGTTCCAAACAAGTGTTAATCCAGCTGTGGGGCAATGAGTCAAAGGTCTTTATATATCCATGCCTTATTCAAATTCGTTTTTCTTCTTTTGGAGTTTGTTAGTACCATTTTGTCAATTAGCAGCTGGTCTTTTGTGCCTCTTGACCTTTTGAAGTTCCCCTTCTGTTCTATTGGGTACAAATTGTTTCCCCATAAGTAGTCATATATTGATCTTGCTAGTACTCTTGTGAAAAGTTTGAATGTTATTGGGAGGCATGTAATTGGACGATAGTTAGTAGGTTCATTGCCTTTTTCTTGACCTTTCATTATAAGGAATGTGCGCCCTGTTGTCATCCAATCTTCTGTGGCAGAATTCTGTAGCATTATATTGAACTGCATTGCTATTCGTTGATGAAGACTTGTAAAAACTTCAAACAAAATCGTGCATTTCATCTGGCCCAGGTGCGCTCCAGGCTTTCACATTCTTTACTTGCTGTGTAATCATATCAGTTGTTATCATCAGATTATCCATGTGTATTCCTTTCAAATCTTTACAAACATCGTTGATCCACAAGGCATTTTTATTATGTTCAACTGGGCTTTCCCAAATTTCTTTCCAAAATTTCAAGGCATCTTTCTTGCATGGGCTGATGTTTATTTGGATTGCCTTTTGTTTCAACGATTTATAAAATACTTGTTGCTGATTCCGAAATTGCGCATTTTCTTTGTATTGTTTAATGCGTCCGTCATATCTTTCAATTTTCTTTGCAGTAGCTGTTACTCGTTGTTTTAATTCTTCCATAATTTCAACAATTCTTTTTCTTTCCAGGTCGTATTTTTTGCAGAGTAAATCCTTTAGTTTTCTTCTTTTAAGCTTCCCATCTTTCAGGCATTTTTAGTTACTAATGTCCCTACGGAGTTTGTTTATTTTATTTTCTAGCCAAATTTTCCACTTAGGAGTGCCAGGCATTTTCTTCTTTGGCATCTTGTAACCAAGTTCCATGGTTACTATGGCAGCTGTACTGTACATGAGCTGGTTTGTTTCCTTTAAAGTATGAGTTGGAATTTTGTCCACAACATCATTTGCAGGTTTTAACAAATGTTTCACTTGTTTGCTTCGTATTTGGCGAATTACAGGAAGTCTTTGTTGTTCCTCACCTTGTATCGTATGATTTAAAATTTTCTCTTTCAGAAGATTTTGCTGCTGTGTCAGTTCATGGTTGTCACGTTGTTTCACAGATTGTTCTTCGGGTAAAATATTTTTTGCTACTTGATCTTCAAGCTTTACCAGCACAAAGTTTTCCACGACGTGGTCCTTATTTTGTGTTGGTCTTCTTTTGCCAATTTATTCTTCTTCTTCTTATTATTTTATTTTTTTTAAATCAATCATGAAACAATAAATAATTAAAGACAAAAAAAAAGTGAATGGAATCTCCTCTTTTTACACGTCCCGTAGGTCGTCGGGTGTGTTAGATTTTCTTTTACTGTTTTTTCAAAGAATTCTTCAGGAGTTGGCAACATTCTATGTATTTGATGGACGTGGAGATCAACTGGACGCTCAGAGACTTTGGGTCTCGTACGCTGAATTTGGTGTTGCAGGCCTAGTTTTCTTGCCTTGTGGTAGCTCTCTCTCTCTCTCTCTCTCTTTCTCTCTCTCTCTCTCTCTCTCTCCCTCCCTCCCTCCCTCTCGCTCTCTCTCTTCTCTCCCTCCCCCTCTCTCCCCCTCCCCCTCTCTCTTTTCTCCCCCTCTCTCTCTCTCTCTCTCTCTCTCTCTCTCTCTCTCTCTCTCTCTCTCTCTCTTTATAACACTAAAATGTCCTTAACTCCGCTGCAGTACTGCTGAATATTCTCTTCTCTACAGCAAAACAACTTGGGGCCATTTCAACATTCTAAAAAACCCATCGAAGACAGGCCAAACATCAACACGTACCTAATATTAATCCTGCGCTAAAAAACTGAAAATCTCGGATTTATACTGATTATAAATGAAGTGAAATTAATCAGTTCAACTATTTTAAATTTTAAAAGCAATTAAATTAAAACAACTATCAATTGTAAATTTCTGCATTTTTATTTATTTTTTCGTTACGAAAGAGGGGAATCGAGTGAATACAAGGCAGTGAAAAAAATGAACCTTGTTCAACAGCGGAGTGTTAAAAAAATCGAGCGAGTACCGTGGTACTCTTTGTAGATAATTTATGCTATGTATCTTTCGCATGCCAAGGTCTTTCTAGGTGTGAAATAAAACGAGTGATACGAGACAATAGATTTATTTACCTACAACACATTGCATTTATCCGCGTTACTCATACGATCACACAAAGCCACAATCCGGTATGTACTAAGTGGAATTAAGTCACAACAACAAACAATAAGGTTTACAAATTCCTAACATTGAGCGGTACTTAGGTAGGTGGATTAATGAATGTTATCGTAGTAAAGCGAATGACAGTAGATATGTAAGTCATAAAAATACATATTTACTAAAAATGACGGCGGCAATTGTAAGTATTTCGACTGCTCAGTTTTCCAAAGATTTAGACGAACGTAAGAAACGACCCTGACACCTATGAAATGTGATGCAGCTATGAAAGTTCATCTGCGCATGCGCAAACTAAAATCTGACCTCACGATAGAAAGAAAAGCTAAATCGCAAGTGTGCTAGTGAGGGACATTGGTAACTTTTGGCCTAGGATATCCACCTCACCGTGTTTTACATCATCTTGAAGCTCTCGTCAATAGCAGGCAATCCCCAGAAAGGAAACCAAATTTCGCTACAATGTCATTGGTAACTTTTGGTCTAGGATATCCAACCCACCATGTTTTACATCATCTTGAAGCTCTCGTCAATAGCAGGCAATCCCCAGAAAGGAAACCAAATTTCGCTACAATGTCATTGGTAACTTTTGGTCTAGGATATCCAACCCACCATGTTTTACATCATCTTGAAGCTCTCGTCAATAGCAGGCAATCCCCAGAAAGGAAACCAAATTTCGCTACAATGTCACTGGTAACTTTTGGTCTAGGATATCCACCCCACCGTGTTTTACATCATCTTGAAGCTCTCGTCAACAGCAGGCAATCCCCAGAAAGGAAACCAAATTTCGCTACAATGACATTGGTAACTTTTGGTCTATCTAGGATATCCACCCACCGTGTTTTACATCATCTTGAAGCTCTCGTCAATAGAAGGTAATCCGCAGAAAGGAAACCAAATTTCGCTACAATGACATTGGTAACTTTTGGTCTAGGATATCCACCCCACCGTGTTTTACATCATCTTGAAGCTCTCGTCAATAGCAGGTAATCCCCGGAAAGGAAACCAAATTTCGCTACAAAGCACCGTTTTCGAGGTATTTGAGAAAATGAATCTAGGTGTCTCACCGACTATTTCCGTTACCCACTTTCGTTACATCGAAATTTTTTACTTGGGATGCTTTACTACTGTTGGGAAAGATGCATATGCATCAAAAATTAAGCCCTGTTCAGATCCACCCCCCCCCCCCTCCAATGTTCTTAGTCTAGCGAAGCCCCTGTTGAGGGTGGGAACCGATTCTTTCTTTTGCTCCTTCCTCAGGAAAAGCTACTCTATTTAATTGCTAGCCTGGAATATATTCAAAGGTCGGCCAATAAGTAACGCACAATCGCCTGTAACTCCCCCGTTATCTAAGGTTGAATCATGAAAGTTGGTGGGTAGGGCCTTCATTCTATTAGCTTCCAGATAATCATTAACAGTTGTTTCTTCTCTTTGCAGGTGAAGTGTAATGGATGGTGAAATGGACACCCTACTACGTCGACGGTCGGTAATAGAGTTTCTCTACAAATCTGGTGATAGCTCAGCCCCATCAATCCACAGATAACTGTTGCCAGTGTATGGTGAGAAAACAATGGATCGCACTAATGTGCAGCGGTGGATGCAGAGGTTCCATAGAGGTGATTTTAGCATTCAGGATAAACCACGATGCAGCAGACCGACCACTTGTCACAACCACTGCAACTGAGGAAGCCATTGAGAAGATGATCCAGAATAACGGATGCATCACCACTTTTCATCTTATGGACCGCCTTGGCATGTCAAAGGGAAGTGTTTTAGCAGTGGTAGAACGCTTAGGAAAATCTGTGTTCGTTGGGTACCACGGCTCCTCACAAAAGAGAAGAAGATAATTCGGAAAGAGGTGTGTGACGATCTGCTTGAACATTTCGCTGGTGACTTTCCACAATGTTTTCATGGAGTGATAACAGGTGATGAAACATGGCTGCTTCATTATGACCCACAGAGCAAACGTCAGTCAATGGAATGGAAACATGTGGGATCACCGCGGAAGAAGAAGCCACTACTTTCAAGATCATCAAACAAATTGATGGTCACATTTTTTTGGGATCGTCAGGGCGTCATCTACATCGACTTCTTGGGAAGTGGGACCACCATTACCAAAGAGCGTTACTGTTCATCCTTGGAGAAGCTCAGGCGTGCCATCAGAACTAAGAGACCACATTTGCAAGCCGAGGACATCAAACTGCATCACGACAACGCAAGACCGCACACTGCACAGATGACAGTGCAGAAAGTGACTCGAATGGGCTGAACGCTGGTGTCACAACCACCGTACAACCCAGATTTGGCACCAACATATTTTTATCTGTTTGGTCGTCCGAAGGCACATCTACGTGGGAAAGCAATTCAGAATGACGCAGAACTCATTGCGTGGTGTCAGGAAGTGGTGTGATGACCAACCTCTGGAGTTTCACCAACGTGCGTTCTTGTCATGGAAACAACGTTGGCTGCAATGTAGTGAAGCTAATGGATCTCACATTGAGTGACTTATTCCTAAAGCCAAAGGTCCAAGGTTGCTACCCACTAACTTTCATGATTCAACCTTTGAAAACTGGGGTGTTACAGGCGATTGTGCGTTACTTATTGATCGACCTTTGTATATAGAATTTGGGGGGGCAAAAATAGAAATGTTTTGCTTTTGAAATTCATCAGGACAAAATAAAAAGTTAATGAAAAATGGAAGAAAAACTTAAAGCATTACTTTCTAATGCAAGTCAATGCATTTTTATTAAATTAAAGCATTTTTCTAATGTAAGTCACATTTTAACAAATAAAATGGAACAACACTTTCGGGATGGAGGCGGCCATCTCTGCATACGCCCCTGCTGCTAGCTATTCCTTTGCCTTTAAAAAAATGGTGTAGGAGGTAAGCAAATGAGTACAGAATACAGCGAGATAAAAATGACCTGTTTTACACAAACATAATTTATGTGATTATGCAAGTCTGTTCAGTTAAGTGGGAACTTTTAACATGAACCTTATCAAGACTGTTTTTATTCTTCATATTTTTATATATAAAAATGAGTATGAGATTATACATTCTCGATTAAGCGGGAAGACTCTATATTTTATAATGTGCAAATGGGATGAGTATTGAGAATTTCTGATTCTGACGGAAGTCAAAATCTCGAGACAGCCTACCTACAGACAAACAGAAGATCTTCATTCTCTCGCTCGGGTGTACAGACTGCGCTTCGGACGCATTTCCCTTAAATAACAGTTTATATTTTCCTATTTCCTTCCTGTGCAATAGTCGGCTGGGCACGTCCTGTCATTTGCATTTATTTATCTTTGTTCTTGTCACGCTACTTTACCACAAAGCACTAAATTTCTCCTAACGAAAAAAAATAAAATAAATAAAAAATAAGTGAAAATAAAACGTCCGAAAGGTGGCGGAGGATAAGAAGAGCATTCTGTTTTTTATCGCTGTTTCTTCTGAGCAAACCGACCCGAGCATTGACCTTCCTGGGTTGCAACATCCACACTCAGACGACCTTTAAGCAGAGACGTGGTCACGCTTAACTTACCCCGAGCAAAAATAATCGTGGCTGGCTTTCGAATCCGCTGTACCCCTTGGCGGACTGACTTTTAAGAGCTGTCCTCTAAATCGCCCTGATTATCCGAATGTCATGGTTCATATTCTCAACTCTTCGCCCGCAAAGAAAATTGCAGTCCGCTTCATTTAATGGCAGAAGGAGTTCTATTTGCTTTCACCCAGGCGGGATCGTGGACAAGTACAAGGAGAGAAAACCATGCGCACCATGGATGTTTGATTTCCCTCAAAACCAACCCCCTGTAGTGTCTTGTATGTGCTTTTGTGCGCCTTATAATTCAGTAACGAGGAGACTGTAAGGCATAATTGCACTTTAGCACACAAACTCTTTTTCCTTTACTTTCTCAACCTTAGAGGAAACAATTCAATCGAACAAGTGACAGATTACATAAAAGAAGTTATTTCGCAATTAAAGCCACGTAGCGTACGGTGTTGGGGTTCCGTTTGGAAGCAACGGCTCTATACTAAAGCCTGGTTCAATTCAAACTGCACTGTAGTGTTTCCCACGAAGATTTCAATGCCATGATTTAATGTTGTACTAGACCTCTTGAATGGAAGAAAAGGGGAATGTGATGCAGCCCATTCAGCAGTGTATTCGGCACTAGTAGCTGACTAGTGACAGCTAGTGGTTATTCTATAAGAAAAAAAACAAACAAAAACAGGTAGGCTCAGTTCTAATTGAGCCGTCAGTTTGGAACGTAGGACTACGACTTGCATATCGGAGAGTTGAAATGAGCTAGTCGAGTATGGTTTCAAAGCGTTTATTTATTTTGTTATAGCCAACACAGGTCTATCATATGAAAAGTAGCTTCCATAATTTTTACAAATAATGCTGCATACATTGCGAACACAAAGCAGATCGACACACGAATTACCCAACGTGGTGCTCTGTCTTCTTGGGTTTCTTACATTCATCACTTGCTTTTGCCTCTCGTTTTGATTTTCTCCACTTGTGCTTGCGTTCATTCTGCAAATTCCGCGGCATTGTCGAAAATGTTAACTCGTTCACAGGAAAACAATTTAATTTTTTTTTAGTTTAAACCACTGCGATATGCTCTTTATATATTTGAAAAGATCTCGCCGAGAGCTTTAAAACGATACCACGCCCAGTCGCTTTGCACTCACGGTTGTCCCGATAAACCGCGTTATTGTCAAAGGTGTTCAACGGTTCACAAGAAAACAATTCTTTAAATGTTCAGTTTAAACCGCTGCTAAATGTTTTTCGTATATTTGAATACATCTCGTCGAGAGCTTTAAAATGATACCACGCACAGTCGTGTTGCGTTCACGGTTGCCGAGAGAGTCAAACGCTGCGGCACACCCAGAAATATTGCATCCTCTCACCCGCGTACAGGGAGTGAGAGGAGTGTCGTGCGTGCGTTGTATTGCGCAGTACGCGAATCGGGCTCCATACTGTTTACGAATATGCTAACACGATTAGTGTGCGGCACGTATTCCTAACGCTATAATGATTTCAATCGGGACCTATTTTTGTCACTGGCGGTCGGCCGTAAGTCGCTCCATGTTATCCACGGAGGTAGACGTAGTCCTACGTCAAAATAGAGCTAACCTGACTATTGTTGGCTAATGGTGGCTATTGATCAATCTATACCTAACCTTACTATGGAGTGTAACCTGTAACAGCCTTTTCACCGAAAATATATCTCATGGTTTTTTAGCATTTCCAGGCACTTACGTATGGCAATTTGTCGAAGAGACCACCCCCCCCCCCAAAAAAAAAAAAAAGAAACATCCCCTGAGAGATCAGCGATTTTTCACTCTGGTAGAAAAGAGTAACGCTGAGTGCCCCCAAAACCACTTGACTGTCTCCTTACCCTCCCACCCGCAGTAAATACCCTCGGGTATAGCAGCTCTAACGCACATGGCCGCCGTACAGGAGTGTCAATGGCGTGAATATACACTAGGGTGGAGCAAAAAAAAACTAAAACTGCATAAGCAGAAACGGGTACCTATATAGTTGTGTATTGACCCACTGACATTTCTGTGAATTTTTTTTTTTTTTTTTGGAAGTCGTCTTCAGTCTGCGCATTAGGCCTAAAGTTTGAAATTTTTGCTTAAATTTAAGATTTTTCAACATTTTTTCCAACAAGTTAAATTTGATAAACAGTTTTTGGGTAGTGATAAAATGCTAGAGAAAGAAGACCTTGAAAACAACATAAATTTTTCCCTACCGTTAGTTTTTACATCTTCAGTTTGCGCATTTGGGTCAAAATATCAGATTTTTCGCATATTTTCGTAATTTTTGGCGGGATTGTGTACTTTTCAAATTTATAATACTACCGTAACTTAAAGCGTCGAAATAGGATTGAATTATTATTAAAACTTCAAAACAAACTGTTTATCAAATTTAACTCGTAGGAAAAAAAATTGAAAAATCACAAATTTAAGCAAAAATTTCAAACTTTAGGCCTGATGCGCAGACTGAAGACGACTTCCAAAAAAAAAAAAAAAAAAAAAAATCACAGAAATGTTAGTGGGCCTTATACACAACTATTGATGTGTACCCGTTTCCGCTTATGCAATTTTAGTTTTTTTCACTCCACCCTAATATACACTACTGTTTGTAAAAGGTGTAAAACCATGAAGGACTGTTGGTATTAGCTTGAAACTTACAGGATATGTACAACAGATTGGGACATGCAAATTAGTAAAATGTTAGTGAAAATGCGCATAAGGTTTTGAAGCAGCGCCCTTTGAACTGTCCTGTATAGGGTATAAAGAGCTGGGCTCAAACGAGATGTTGCAATCAGTGAACAGCCAACATTGAATCAAAAGGGTGTTTCACGTGTGTCTCAGCATGCCCCGTCACAAGAGGGTGTCGCATTATGAACACCTGTCGGACTTCGGGGGAGGAAGGATTGTTGATTTGAGAGAAGCTGGATTTTACTATCGCGGAATTGTCACTCCTACGAGACGAAACGCCGTTGCAGTAATATCAACGTGGAGTCAGTGAACAGATGAGGCTCGGCCGCATAAAAATCCGAGAAATGACCTTAAAATCGCACGACTGCGAGGGATGACAGACACCTGTACCGCATGGATTGACTGATCTCACAGCGACATCCACGGTGTTGGAGCACAGTCACCGGTCAGACATTTTTCTCGAGCACAGTTCGACGTCGTCTGCTTAACAGAGAACTGGCCGCTAGCAGCCCGTTGCTGCGCGTTCCTTTGACATTCAACCACAGACGCCTCAGGCTGCAATGAAATCTTGAACGCAGACACTGGCGCGCTGATCAGCAACAGGTCGTGTTTTCTGACGAGTCACGATTCAGCTTGATGCCCCATGATGGTTGCATACGTGTTCGAAGACATCGTGGTAAACGGCACCTTCCACATGCAGTTTGCAGCGTCATACCTGCCCACCGCCAAGAGTCATAGTTTGGGGTGCCATTAGGTTGAATTCGCGATCCAGCAATCAGTGACGTATCTTGAGTCCGAGACTTGAACTATCTCACCCCCCCCGCCCATGCCACCAGTATTGTTTGTTTTTTAGATTGCTAGTTGATTTTCCAGTTATTAAGTAATCGAAGTAATTTTTCTATATATAAGGTATACATGCTATTCCAAATAATTATGAGGATTAGAATTTTAACACTTTACCTTTTGAATACGGTACTGCATTTACACATGAATTTCATATTTAAAAATAATGTTTTTTCTCTTTTGACAAAAAAGCCAAGTTTCGCAAGTTTACATATCCTTGTGTGGCTCTAACATATGTCTTGGGTTTTTTTTTTAATGCAGAAAAACTTCTTTGGGGAGTTGCAATTGTTGATGGAAACTATATATATATATATATATATATATGTCTTCTTTACTCTTGTCAGCAAGTTCCTGGATCATACTCTGTAGCTCTGATGGGGTAGTTGCAAAAATGACTATGTCATCAGCAAAACGAAGGTGGCTTAGATAATCTCCATTAATCTTTATCCCTTTGTTTTCATAGTTCAGTGATTGAAAGACATTTTCCAATGTGGCATTAAAGAGCTTCGGAGATATGGTGTCACCTTGTCTCACTCCTTTTCCAATTTTTATGTGTGTTGTATTTTCAAACAGCCGAATCTTTGCATTTGCATTTTCATAGATGTTATTAATAATATTAATGTATGCATCTTCAATACCGCAGGATTTCAGAGCCATTGCAACTGCTGATGGTTTCACCGAATCAAAGGCTTTTTCATAATCGATAAAAGCCATGCACAATGGAAGTTCATATTCCCTCGCTCTTTCAATTAGTTCTCTCAGTACGTGGATATGATCTATTGTGCTGTAGCCACTCCTGAATCCAGCTTGTTCTCTCGGTTGAGCCATGTCCAGTGTCACCTTCAAGCGGTGTGAAAGAACTTTAGTGAAGATTTTATAAACCACTGATAGGAGGCTGATAGGTCTGTAGTTCCTGAGATCCTCAATGTCACCTTTTTTATGTAGCAAGATCATTGTAGCGTTGTTCCAATCCTCAGGAATTTTCCCTTCATTAAGGCATCGTGTGAAAATTTGGGCGAGTACTGTTTCGATTTCTCCACTTGCTTCTTGTATGATGTCTACAGTAATTCCATCTTCTCCTGGAGCTTTTCCCCGCTTCATGTTCTTGATTGCATGTGCAACTTCTGCTGGAAGGACTGGAAGAACTCTGGTACTGGTACCTTTCATGATGTCTGGAGTACATGTATCATCCCTTTCATATAATTTGGAGTAGAAATCTTTCACTCTTGTCAAAATTTCGCCTCTATTTCTTGTTACAGAACCATCTTCTTTTCTCAGTGCCATAATCTGTTTTTTCCCCTTACTGAGATGTCCCTTTGCTATCTTTAGGCTTTGGTTGTTTTCAATTGCTTTCCTTACTAGTTCACAGTTGAATTTCCTTACGTCTTCAGTGATACTTTTTCGTACTGTCTTGCATAGCTCTATATATTCCACTTTGGAAGTCACATCTTCTTTAGTTGTCCTCATCACTCTTCTTTTTTGCATCAACATTTTGGTTTTCCCTGATAATTTGTTCACATGCAATTTGTTCTTAGACCCAGCTAATTTTGTTGCTGTTTCCATAAGAGCTTTGGTTACTTTTCTGTTAACTTCAGAAATATCCACTTCTTCCGATGTTAGGCCTTCTAAAGCAGAGAATCTGTTCTTCAGTTCCAATTTGAAGGTATTATGGTGTTTTTTAAGGTTGGTTATGTCAATACATTTTGTTTGTCTTATGAGCTTGCTACGTTCGAGTTTAGTGTTGAGGTGCATCTTACATCTCACCAATCTATGGTCACTACCTGTGTTGAACTTGTTTAGCACACTGCAGTCTTCTATGACGAATTTTTTGTTACACATAATAAAATCAATTTCACTTGTCGTCCCATTTGGATGTCTCCACGTTCATTTCCTGTGTGGCTTTTTCTTGAAAAAGGAGTTCAAGATGAAAAACCCTTCTGCCTCTGCAAACTCTACGAGAGTATTTCCACGCTGGTTTCTGTTGCCGTGACAGAATTTACCTACTGAAGTTTCATTCTGTTGCCGTTGCCCTATTTTTGCATTGAAATCTCCCATAATTATCTTCAAGTGCTGCTTACCTTTATTATTTAGATCACGAATTTCCTCATAAAATTCTTCAAGTGATGTTCAATGCTTTTACAAGAAATGAAGATTTATCGATTGATGGAGAAAAGCTGGAGATAACAGACACGTACGTTTATCTTGGACAGCAGATATCAAGTGAGGGTCACATTGGTGAAGAAATTAATCGGCGTACAAAACTTGCCTGGAGAGCTTTTGGAAGAAACAGCATAATTTTCAAGAGCAATATGCCATTATGTCTTAAAAGAAAAGTGTTTGATCAATGCATCCTTCCAGTGCTTACGTATGGTGCAGAGACGTGGACCTTAACTAAAAGAGACATACAAAGGCTGCAGACAACTCAAAGCAGCATGGAGAGGTGCATGCTTGGTGTAACCAGGAGAGATAAGAAGAGGAACACGTGGATCCGAAAAATGACAAGAGTGGAAGACATCATGATCAGAGTTAAATCCCTGAAATGGCAATGGGCTGGACATACTGCCAGAAGAACAGACCATCGATGGACAGCCGAAATTTTAGATTGGATTCCAAGGGACAGGAAAAGACCCAGAAGAAGACCACGTGGAAGATGGGTGGATGAAATTCGTAAATATGCGGGAGTGACATGGAGGAGGCTGGCACAAGACAGACCGTTGTGGAGGAAACTTGCGGAGACCTTCGTCCAGCAGTGGATTGATAATGGTTGACAATGATGATGATGATGATGATATATGTCTGCTAATTTGTACACCACACTAAACACGATGCCCAATTTATTCAACTTCGTGTAACGAGTAATGTCTCTTACTGATTTCTTTTTGTATTCATCAAGGGAATAAAACCCCTTCAGTTCATTTTAGAGTCAAATTGTATCAAGATTTGAAGCATACGGTTCTTTAAGTTCTTACAGTAGATGTTCAGGAAAGCTTCCTCAAAATTTATCAAAACAGTTCGAATTCAACAAAACGACGAATTTAAGATATACACTGCTGACCACCCAAAATGCAACACTAAGAAGGACACGAGATAGCAAAGCCAGATTTACTAGACACATAACAATAGATACAAAGATGAAACGATTGAGCTTACAGGTTCGTGCTACTTGCGTAACACGCGGACATCAATAGTTCGTGCGGCCCCCATGGCTGGCGATAATGGCCGCTACACGCCGCGGCATCAAACGAAAGAGGCTTTGGATGTGGCTTGGGGTATGTCGGTCCAGGCTGCTTCCACACGTTGCTACAGTTCATCAGGCGTAGCCGCGGGTGGTGCTTGCCGGGCCACTCGGTTGCCGCTCCGCGACCAGACGTGTTCGATGGGCGACATATCGAGAGAACAGGCGGGCCACGGCAGCAGTGACACCTGGTGGGCCGTGAAGAATTGTTGCACGGTGCGTACCACGTGCGGGCGCACATTGTCCTGTTGAAACGTGGCCGCTGGCAGGCCCTGCAATTAAGAGAGGACTACAGGCTCCAAAAAGTCGGAGATGTAGCGGTGGCTGTTGAGTGTACCGGCGATGCGTACCAGAGGGGTGCGGGTGTCATATCCAGTTGCTCCCGAAACCATAACGCCAGGCGACGGACCAGTATGGTGATGCAGGCGTTATACAGTCTCTCGCCGCGGTGCCGCCACACTCAGATCCGACCATCGTGGTGTTGCAAGCAGAAGCGGGATTCGTCGGAGATGACAATGTCGTGCCATTCCGTAGTCCAGGTGCGGCGTTCAACGGCCCAATGCCGCCGCACTTGCCGGTGGTGTAACGTCAGTGGTAATCGGAGCAATGGGCGCCGTGCGACAAGTCCCTGCTCCTGCAGACGACGTTGAACGGTACGTGCTGACACAGGTTGTTGCGCAAAATACCCAATTTCCTGCGCTAACGTTCGTGATGTGGCGGTGCGAGCCGTCAATGCCCGCCGCACAACATGCCGGTCCTCTCGTCCGGTGGCGCGCCGCGGCTTCGGCAATCGCTCACGTCGGTCCGTCCGTCCCTCCTGCACCCACAGAATCCATACTCGCCTCATCTGTGGCTGGATGTCGTCCCACACGGGCGCCGATGTCTCGGTACGAGAAACTGCTGTCGCGATAAGCCACTATTCGTCCTCTGTCGAACTCCGAAACGTGCTGAATGACTGCCGTATTCTGCGACGAGGCATCAGGAAGCTTCCCACGCACAGGTCCGGCAGCACAACACACTTCCACTACTTATACCCCGCCTTCTGTGCGCCCTTCTTATAGTGCTTCTCGGTGGCGTGCCGGGCGCACATGATTTGTATATGCCCTGCAATGCTAATCGTTTGCATGTCCTCTCACGGGCGAGGCATACTGCAAATTTCAGGAAAATCGGATGCTTCCTTCTTGGTGTTGCATTTTGGGTAGCCAGCAGTGTACATCGACCAGCTGAAGAAATTTTAATTCCTCAATGTCAGAAAACCGGCATTTTAACTGAGTTGAAAGACTGTCTATTACCTCATAATACAGTCTTCTGTATTGCACGGTGGGTGAAATATCATTGCTTCCTTTAAATCTTTTTTGGAGAACCAATTTCACTGCACACGTCACACACATTACGATAGAGATCATCAAACTGTCTGAGGCGGCAGAACGTTTTATGTTTTATAAATGTATTGCAAAATAATTTTCTGTCAGACTTTCTTTACCACCGTACGAAGGTCCCTTTGCAGTACAGAAGTTGAGACACCTAAGATTAAACTACTAAGATATACTAAACCATCGCAGATATTGAGTCCACCACCAGTCGATATCGCGTGCTTCTTCCAGCAATACTCTAAAACACTGCAACGTAAGAGGAGAATAGCATGCTGAATAGAGAGAGAGAGAGAGAGAGCGAGAGAGAGGAAGAAAATATTAGGAAACTTTGACAAGGATTATCTTTATGTGATTAAAAAAGAATATTTGCAATACGTTAAAAAAAAACACGAACATCGTAAAAAAATGCATAAATTTAAGGCACCGAACAGAAACACTGCATGAATAAAGCAATTCATTTTATCCGGTACAAAAAAAAAAAAAAAAAATCCAGCCTATTTGTTTTTAGTGCAGATGACGTGATCAATTCTAATGCACGTTTAGGTTAATTGTATGCTGACAAGCAGAATTAAAATACATGAAAAAGTCTTGAAAGATGATATTGTTCCTCAACAAAGAAAAGTCTTGCCTTGTTCAAAGAAACTGGAACACCGATTCCCATTAGCAGAACCTAAGAAACTATGTCAGTCGTGGAAGATATGCTTCAAAGCCTTCATTAAATTCGGTGAAATCTGATCTGCTGAACATCAACAGACTCACAGAGCTTAAAATTTGTGCATACATAGTGCAGCAATTAAGTAATGAGACTTAATTTAAGAAACAAATGGAAAAGCAGGAAAACTTACGAATATATGTTATTCGTAGTACATTCCTTATGTGTGAATACAAGAAGTGGCACGATCAGTCAATGAAAAGAATTACCTGCATAGGTAATTTTGGTAAGGAGCATAAAGCTGGCGTCACAATTCTTTGTATGTCTTCAATGTCTCGAAAAACTCTTTCTTTTAAAGGCAGCTTTAATTTACGGAATCGAAAGTAGTCACACGGTGACAAATCTGAAGAACAGGGGGAGGGCTGAATACACGCACTTCGAGCAACTGTCCGTCATTTCTTTCGTGAATTAACGAAACACCTTTCTGATTCAACTTTTTCCGTGAAATGACGGGAAAACTCTGAATTTCACGGATTTACCTTTCGTGAATTAAACTAAATGTTCCCGAACATCTTTCTCCGTTTATTCACGGAAAACTGCCGTTTTCAAAGGTGTTTTCTGAAAGATTCAGAAATTTCAGAGTATCTTTCCGTGATTCTGTTCGTATATTGACATAGAAATTCCGTTCTCACTCTTTCCGTACCATATTACGGAAACTTTCCGGTGTTAGAAGCAGTTCGCGGGAAATATAAAATTTAATGTTTCTTTGTTTGTTTGTGTGTCCGCTATACAAATCTACAATTTTCAGTTTAAAACCACCAAATTTAGTACGTATACTACCTCATAGTACTCTAAATTATATCGTAGGCGGTTTTTGAAAGGGGTCGGGGCCCGGGATCAAGGGTCCCATACAAAATTTTCGTAAAATCTACAGTTTTCAATTTAGAACCACTAAATTTGGTATACTATCTCATGGTACCCTACCTTAGACTTTTTTTGTGAAGGGATCGGAGCCTGGGGTCAAGGGGTCCCCATACAAAATTTTCATAAAATCTACAGTTTTCATTTTAGAACCATCAAATTTGGTATACTATCTCATGGTACTCAAAGTTACACAGTAGACGGTTTTTGGAAGGGGTCGGGGCCCGGGGTCAAGGGGTCAAAGGGGCCCCATACAAAATTTTCACAAAATCTACAGTTTTCATTTTAGAACCATCAAATTTGGTATACTATCTCATGGTACTCAAATTTACATAGTAGACGGTTTTTGGAAGGGGTCGGGGCCCGGGGTCAAGGGGTCAAAGGGGCCCCATACAAAATTTTCATAAAATCTACAGTTTTCATTTTAGAACCATCAAATTTGGTATACTATCTCATGGTACTCAAAGTTAGACAGTAGACGGTTTTTGGAAGGGGTCGGGGCCCGGGGTCAAGGGGTCAAAGGGGCCCCATACAAAATTTTCATAAAATCTACAGTTTTCATTTTAGAACCATCAAATTTGGTATACTATCTCATGGTACTCAAAGTTAGACAGTAGACGGTTTTTGGAAGGGGTCGGGGCCCGGAGTCAAGGGGTCAAGGGGGCCCCATACAAAATTTTTGTACAATCTACAGTTTTCAATTTAGAACCATTATATTTGGTATACTATCTCATGGTACCCTAAATTAGACTTTTTTGGGGGAAGGGATCGGAGCCTGGGGTCAAGAGATCATCATTCAAAATTTTCATAAAATCGACAGTTTTCATTTTAGAACCATCAAATTTGGTACACTATCTCATGGTACTCAAAGTTAGACCGTACACGGTTTTTGGAAGGGGTCGTGGCCTGGGGTTACGGGGTCCCCATACAAAATTTTCGTAAAATCTACAGTTTTCAATTTAGAACTACCAAATTTGGTATAATATCACAAATTTGGTGGTTCAAATTGAAAACTGTGGTTCTAAATTGAACTCTGTGTGCTGGTGGCTTATCGTGAAGAAGGAACCAGTGCCTGTTTTTGTATTCAAGCCTGACACGAACAATCCTCTCCCAGAATCGTTCCAAAATGGATGTGTAAGCATTGCCAGTGACAGTTGAACCTCCAGGAAAGAACTCATGACGCAAAATTCCCTTGTTATCGTAAAAACACACAAGCATTGCCTTGATTTTGGACTTCTGACCTTTTCTTTGGGTGACTGTGGCGATTTCCACTGAACACTCGGACGCTTCGTTTCAGGATGATAATGAAAACCCCATTTCTCTTCACCTGCCACAATGCGTTGGAGAAAATTTTGCATTGTTTCTGTAGTCTTCAGGATGTCTTTTGCGTACTCAACTCGTGCATGTTTCTGGTCTTCTAACAAAGCATGCGAAACAAACCGAATACTACCCCCCTCCCACCAGATCTTCCACTAAAATTTCACGAATCGTCTTCTTATTAACACCGAGCTCACATTCCAGCATCCACAAGGTCACACAACGATCCCTTTTTTTTATCCTTTCGCGAACTTTCTCAATGAGTTTAGACGTGCGCACTGAAATAGGGCGTCCGGGACTTTCGTCATTTTCCGAATCTTCCCGCCCATCCTTGAAACGTGTATATCATTGAAACATTTGTGCGCGAGATAGGCAATTAGCCCCATACGCATCACGCAACAATTCAACTGTCTCATACTGTTATTAGCATATAGGAACTCGTGGATCAGGAAAATGACACGTGTGGAAGACATCGTGATCAGATTAATATCCCTGAAATGACAATGGGCTGGACATATTGCCAGAAGAAAGGACCGTCCATGGATAACTGAAACTTTAGATTGGATATAAGGGATAGCTAAAATCGTAGAAGAAAACCACGTGAGAGACGGGTGGATGAAATTCGAAAGTATTGCGGAGTGGCATGGAGGAGACTGGCGCAAGACAGACCGTTGTGGAAGAAACTTGGGGAGACCTTGACCCAGCAGTAGATTGATAATGATTGACAATAATGATGATGAGATAGATACATAGATAGATAAAAAGAGGCGCAATATTTTGTGGTTTTCCCATGGTGTAGAAATGCCTAGTTACGCCTCTGTATAATAATGATAATAAAAATAAAAACAAATATGGTTTTTGAAAAACTGAACAGTCGAAATATTGCTACCGCTATAGTTTAGTAAATACACAGTCGAGTCACATTATTGTGACCCCCTCCTACTTATGACGTCAACAACGCGTAGTCAATGAAAGAAAGCAAATGTCGTGCGAGCTGGCTTAGAGGGTATACACTGAAGAGGAATTGAATTAGAGATACCTGTCTAGTAACGTGTAGCACCACCTTTCTTTCGACCTGATGACGGCGGCGATACGTCTCGGCATGGACTCGACAAGGCACCGGAAGCGTTGGGAAGCCATACGGATCCACGACTCCTGAACAAGCTCCCGCAGTTCACGAAGATTTGGTGGAGGTGGTCAGAGCCTCGAACATCTCTCTCAATGGCATCCCAGATGTGCTCGATGGGATTGAGGTCAGGTGACCTAGTTGGCCAAGGAAGCGAGGTCACGTTGGTGGAGTGTTCATCCAACCATTCGGATACAATTCGGGAGCGATGGCACGGTACATTTTCCTGTTGCAGGATGAGGTCCCCAGTGGAATGTTGAAGACGCACAAACGGGAGCAAATGGTCCTCCAGGATCCCGGTAACGTTGACCGGTGAAGGACGATGTCAAACGTACCAGGGGTCCCATTTCAGTCCACGTAAACAGTCCCTAGACGAGAATGCCACCCCCCACCAGCTTGAAGAGTGCCCCGCTGGCAAGAAGGAGCCATCGCTTCATGTGATTTGCGCCGTACTCGTATCCCGCCATCCGCATGTACCAACGTGAATCTCGACTTATCTATCCAGGCAACATTTTCCCACATGTCTAGGGTCCAGTGGCGATGTTCCAGCGTCCATGCTAATCTTTGCACCCTGTGTTGTGCGGTCAGCAGCGGTACCCTCGTGGGACGATGGCTTCCGTACCACATAGCGAGATGTTTCTGCATGGTGTGGCTGCTTACACGTTTTTGTGCACCCGCGTTAAATTGCCGAGTGATTTCTTGCACTGTGGCCCGTCTATCCGCTGTTACAATGCGAGCTAGCCGACGATGACCCAGCTCATCCACACGCTGTTGTCCACGGCAGTTGGCCCTTGCAGGGATGGTTTTACTGGATTCGATGCACTCACGGTGCACCCGTGGCACAGTGGCTCGTGAAAATCACAGTGCCTGCACGACTTCCGAGATGGAGTGACCCATTCGTCGGTCCCCGACAATTTGCCCACGATCAAATACGCTTAGATCCTTCGTATCACGCATTCTGCGTCCGACTCTTACTGATTCCCGTCGCATCACTCCTTATATTGTCGGATCTCTGCATACGTCATGTCGTTTCCGTTTACAGGGCCGCACACAACCCCACATTTGGATAACGCCAGCTGTCTCTAATTCAATTGCTCTTCAGTGTATAAGGTGTGCGGTAGGCATTCTAAAAACATATCACTCGTTGATAAAAGGAGCGATTTATCATATTTTCAAAAAGGGGTGATTATCGGCTTTCGGGCCAAGGGTGGTAGCATTTCTGAAACAGCGCAGTTTGTGAACTGTACGCGTGCTGCTGTGGTTAAAGTGTATCGTGATCGAAGAAATGGCACCATTACGAATAAACGACATGGAAACTGCGTAGCACCACGTGCCATTGATGTAAGAGATGAACGTCGGCTGCGAAGGCTACAGTGGAGCAACTCACTGGTCGAATGAACCAGGGGGCTACCGGAAGTGTGTCTAAAACAACAGTTCAGGGAACCCTGTTGCGTATGGGGCTCCGATGAAGACGGATGGTAACCGCACCTATGCTAACGAAGGTACATCGGCGGAAAAGGCTTACATTTGCACGGGAGTATCGATATTGGACCTCCGCTGACTGGCAAAGGATTGCTTTCTCCGATGAATCATGTTTTCTGCTTCATCGAACGGATGGAAGTTGGCGTATATAACGCAAGAAACATCGGAGAACAAACACTCTTCAACCATTGCTAGAAGAACACAAGCTGGTGAGGCCAGCTTTATGGTCTGGGGAATGTTTTCGTGGGATTCTCTGGATCCACTCATACCCGTTAAAGGCACTATGGACCGAATTCGTTACGAATCCATCCTTGCAGACCACGTACACTCATACATTCTGATTGTCTCCCTTGGAACGGATGGGATCTTCCAGAACGACAATGCGACGTGCCACACAGCTAGAAATGTCCGAGAGTGATTGGATGATCACGATGAAGACTTCAAAGTACTTCCCTGACCCCCTAATTCCCCAGACCCAAACCCAATTGAGCATCTGTGGAACCACCTCGATCGTGTTGTTCGCTCTATGGATCCTCCACCACGCACCCTCCAGCAGCTGTAAGATGCACTGAAGTCAGCATGGCTCCAGATACCTGTGAACACCTTCCAGCACCTTATTGCGTCACTCCCAGCCCGTCTAGCTGCTGTCCGCTCTACACACGGCGGTTACTCTGGATATTAGCTGGTCGTCGCAATAATGTGACATGACCGTGCATTTACTTTTATGACTCATATATCTTCGTTCATTGGTTTCGCAACAATAACATTAATTTATCCACCTATCTAAGTACCTCTCAATGTCAGAAACTAGTAAACAAACATTATTGTTTGTTGTTATGAATTAATTCCACTTAGTATGTTTGACGATTCTGGCTGTGTGACATGGCGCATTATCCCGTTGGTAATGGCCATCACCAGCAGGGAACACAGTTGCCATGAATGTGTGAACTTGGTCCGCAACGATGTTCAGATACCTGACAGCTGTCAGGGACTGTGCTTTCGGGATAATGGGGCTTATAAAGTGTTCCAAGAAAACACCGCCCGCAGCATAACACCGTCGGCCTGTTTCCGTCCAACAGTGCATCCAGGTGCCATTGGTGATCAGCGTATCCGCGCTCGGCCGTCTACGTGATGCACCAGGAATCTTGATTTGTCAGACCAGGCCACTTTCTTGCAATAATCCACGGTCCAATCTCGATTATCTTGGGCCTATTTATGCGTTGTTGGCGATGACGTGCAGTGAGCATGGAGACCCGGACGGGTCTTCGGCTACGCAGGCCCATGCGCAGAAGGCTTCTATGAACTGCGTGCTGTGACACGTTGCCCTAATCACCACTGTTGTAGCCGCGGGTGATTTGTCGCACTGTGGCCCTGCGGTAACTGTGAACAATGCGCGACACTCGCCGCTCCCCTCTGGCATCAGTGAGCTGCGGACGACACAGGACGGTTGGACGACGGTTCGTCGTTTGGCCATCTGTGCACCACTTTTGATACATACTCACTATATCGGCACGTGAACAACACATAAGCCGCTCCGTTTCCGAGATCGTAGATTTGAGGCGCTGTGACATCACAATTTGTCTTTTATCAAACTCCTATAAATCGGCAGCTTTTCCGTTTCTGACTCTAAACACTGTACTAAGTGAAAGACGATCCCCGGGTTGTATATAAATATATATATATATACTTCTCTGTGAACTTCACCTGCGGCACCGTTCGGTCTCCAGACGCGCTCATTTCTGGGGGTGGTGATAATTTAATGGCTCATCAGTGTACGTACGTAAATGTATACTCTAGAATCACTGGCTTTATTTACACTCAACAGTATCTTGGTGCCTCAGTGGTCGAAGAGCTGGCCTCGGATCGTTCGTCCGCGATGGATGGGTCCCGGTTCGAATCACGGTGCGGCATGGATGTTGTGTTTGTCTTACTGTACTGACTCCAGTGGCGAATCCAGCGGAGGGTAGCTGGGGCGATCGTCCTATTCTAAACTCTAACGAAGTTTTTGCGTTTAAAGTAGAGAAAAGAGAGGGTAAGAGTGAGAGAAAAAAGTACTCTTTCTCTCTCTCTTTGATAAAGTAGCGAAGAGAGAAAGAGTGAGAGTACTGAGAGAGAGAGAGAGCGCAAAAGATAAAAGAAAGATAGGGACATCGGGGGGGGGGAGAAGCATGGGGGTATTCTTTGCTAGCTTTTTGCTACTATCATATCGTCCAGAGTCTGTAACGTCTCGAAACAAGGCAAGGCTCTCATTCAGGTATAGAGCGATTTAACATTCCTAAACAGCGTGAAAGTGTTTTAAAGACCTTGCAAAGGAACGCTAGGTAGGAGCGGCACCACCAATATGTATGATATTTATCTAAAAAAACATTCCATAAAGTTTTCTCCCCCGTTTTTATACACGAAAAACTGCCCCCTCCCCTAGAGTAAACTTCTGGATCCGCCCCTGACTGACTCTCTCCCTTCCCTGGGGCCGCCCCGGTGGCGCAGTGGTCTAAGCGATGGCTTCTGATCATTCGTCCGAGCGGGGTCCGGGTTCGAATCCCGGTGAGGCATGGATGTTGTGTTTGTCATACGGCACTGGTTCTCTCCCTTCCCTGGAACCAGTGACCCTAAATTAGGGACGGGCGACTGCTTATAGCCCATTGAGTTGCTCACGGTGGTCGTTAAACATCCAATCCAATCAATCAAACTCTTCCCTGGAACCAGTGGCCCTAAATTAGGGACGGACAACTGCTTATAGTCCATCTAGTTGCTCACGGTGATCATTAAAATTCCGAACAAAATAAAACAAAACACCAACAAAAAAGATCTTGGCGTGCGAAAGACGCATGGCATAAATTATCCGCAAAGAGCACCAGCTTACTTTCTCAATTTATTTTCCTATAAAAAAAGTCATTTTCTGCTGCTGCTGTTATTCTTAAACAGCATTGTTAAATAATGCCCAACAGAAAAAGAAGTAAGCAAAAAACTGTTTATCTTTCCCCCCCCCAAACAGGTAGTGTATAATAAGCTGCGGATGAATAGTTTTTGTGCTTTGTGCTCAGGAAAAGCAAGCTGTGCCTCACGGCAACCCCCCCCCCCCCCCACACACACACATCATCCCCATCTCCGTACCGCACCACCCTTGCTGAGTAAGCTAATGGCCAAGAAGTTTTATGCTCAGTTTTGTCATCGTATTGTCGGGGAGTAGGGGTGGTACATATATTAAGTAAAGATTCAATCATTTCAAAAATCTCCAAAGCATGAATACCCCGCATTTAGAACATGAATTGCCTGTTCAAGCCTAATGAATGAATATTCTCATTGTACACAATATCAAAGCCGTGGGAAAATTTTTCGACAATACAGTCAGCTATCTAAGTGGCTTTTGAAAGAAACACCACCAGAATTCCCTCAGTGACAAGAAACTAAGCTCCTACGCTAGACCACAGGGGCCAGGGAGACGGGATTGACTCCCGAAACGTCCTATGATAAATACCTATCATGCAAGGCTCAGTGAATCTTTTTTTTTTTTTTTTTTAAACCGTGGCGAGGTCCCCAAGAGATATGCAGGAACTCACAATGACCCAGACCCAGTCAGCAATGACGTTGCCACCCGCAACAAGGAAGTGGAACAATTTGTATTTGTCATACTGTGAAAGGGGGAGACAGGGTGGACCACGTGACTAAGACCATAATGCCCTGGGCGAATATGCCGTCGTCCCAAAGAGCCACGTCAGACGTCACTTAACGCCAGATGGTATCGAACGCATGCAGCCTAAGCTGCACAAGAGCAACAGTGGTGAGTGGGGAAAAAAGGACCAAATTTACTACTGTACGTTGAATAAATCGTGTTTCTGTGACTGACACAAAATCTGCACTTCTGAAAGTCGAAATGGAAAAAAATTTTCTTAGATGAAGTTACACACATAACTTTTCAAGCATTTCTCGCTTTGCATGATCTCTAAGTTTCACTGATAAATGGCACAAAAGAATACTTGTGCGATATTCAAAATATATGTCTTTTCTTCTAAAACCCCTTTCTCAAAAATTATTTTTACAACCCGTTAACTACAATTTCAAATAAAATTTTTCATACATTTTGAAATTTTTTATGCAAAATATCCTCGCTAGGTAACGTCATGGGCGTAGACTTGTTCCAAAAGTTTGGGGGCGGGAGGGGGGCGGAGCAGAGACGGTTGTAATGATTACGCGAAATATGTCAAATAATCAGTAATGTGTGTGTGTGTGTGTGTGTGTGTGTGTGTGTGTAAGAAATTACTGTAATTGAAACAATTTTAAAAAAGAATTCAGAGGGCAAAACTTTATTATAACTCCCGACTTTGGGAAATAGTAATTATGTGGGTAATTATGCGTATGCAGTTCTAGCGAAACACTTTCACTCATTGGTCTGAATTTTGCGGTGTTATTTGAGGGGACCACTCAAGTTGTTGACTTCGATGGTAACAATGTGTGTTTAAAAAGAAAGACAGATATACACTGCTGCCCACCCAAAATGCAACACCAAGAAGGAAGCATCCGATTGCCCTGAAATTCGCAACATGCGCCGCCCGCGAGAGGACATGCAAACTATTAGCATTGCAGAACATATGCAAATCATGTGCGCCCGGCACGTCACCGAGAAGCACTATAAGAAGGGTGCACAGAAGGCGAGGTGTAAGTAGTGGAAGTGTGTTGTGCTGCCGGACCTGTGCGTGGGAAGTTTCCTGATGCCTCGTTGCAGAATACGGCAGTCATTCCAGCAAGTTTTGGAATTCGACAGAGGACGAATTGTGGCTTATCGCGACAGCAGTTTAACGTACCGAGACATCGGCGCCCGTGTGGGACGACATCCAGCCACAGTGAGGCGAGTATGGAATCGGTGGGTGCAGGAGGGATGCACGGACTGACGTGAGTGATTGCCGCAGCCGCGGCACACCACCGAACGAGAGGGCCGGCATGTTGTGCGGCGGGCTTTGACATCTCACACCGCCACATCACGAACGTTAGCGCAGGGATTAGGGTGTGTTGCGCAATAACCTATGTCAGCACGTACCGTTCAATGTCGTACGCAGGAGCGTGGAGTTGTCGTACGGCACCCATTGCTCCGATTACCATTGACGTTACACCACCGGCGAATGCGGCGGCATTGGGCCGTTGAACGCCGCACCTGGACTACGGAATGACACGGCATTGTCTTCTCCGACGAATCCCGCTTCTCCCTGCAACACCACGATGGTCGGATCCGCGCGTGGCGGCACCGCGGCGGGAAACTTTATGACGCCTGCATTATGCATCGCCATACCAGTTCATCGCCTGGCGTTATGGTTTGGGTCGTAATTGGATATGACACCCGCTCCTCTCTGGTACGCATCGCCGGTACACTCAACAGCCACCGCACCATCTCCGGCGTTTTGGAGCCTGTAGTCCTTTCTTACATGCAGGATCTGCCAGCGGCCACGTTTCAACAGGACAATGCGCGCCCGCACGTGGCACGCATTGTGCAACAATTCTTCGCGGGCCACTAGGTGTCACTGCTGCCGTGACCCGCCTGTTCTCTCGATATGTCGCCCATCGAACACGTCTGGTTGCTGATCGGCAACCGAGTGGCCCGGCAAGCACCACCCGTGGCTACGCCTGATGAACTGTGGCAACGTGTGGAAGCAGCCTGGACCGACATTTCCCAAGCCCACATCCAAAGCCTCTTTCGTTTGATGCCGCGGCGTGTAGCGGCCGTTATTGCCAGCCATGGGGGCCACACGAACTATTGATGTCTGCGTGTTCCGCAAGTCGCACGGTCCTGTCAGCTCAATCGTTTCATCTTTGTATCTGTTGTTATGTGTCCAGTAAATCTGGCTTTGCTATCTCGTGTCCTTCTTGGTGTTGCATTTTGGGTGGCCAGCAGTGTATTTTCTCGGCATATGGAAAACAATGAGAAAAATATTATTTCAAAGTCATTTTAAACGTCATTTAACCTAAAAGTCCAGCAAATTACGTTTGTGAAAATGAGCCTCTACAGCTGAACTTCTTAGTGCAACGGACTTCCGTCCCTCTCAGTTTTGTGTAAATTCTTCAGGAACGCCTCCGCCCGTGCCTGCTGCTCCATGTGTTGTGTCTGCATCTTCGGGTGCTACTGTGTCATTATTTGGTGTGACAAAGCCTGCTTCTCTCCACTCTACATCTTCGAGTGTTACTGTTTTATGAGATGACATCTTCACAGGATAGTGAATCTTCTTCTAGTGTCATCGGGACAATTTCTGCTGCGAAAACATATGCAAGTCGAGGACCATAGGTACTTTCTCCATCGACTAACGTGATTATTTCTGCCGCATCAGACTACCTTGCTTCCAAGCAACCCCCATATTCAGTCTGCCAGACGACGTCTACCTACGCCTGTGCACCCCATCCTGGGGTTTCGATCCTGGAACCTAAGGTTCGGACGCTCGGAGCCTGTGATCTACTTGCCTTCCACGAAAACAGAAAGTGTTTCCGCACTGCGTCCTCCAGCTTGCATCATCCATCTTAGCTACAGCCGGTGACGCCGACCGGATACGTATTCTACACCATCATCTCCACAGCAACACTCTCCGCGTCTCCGGAGTCAGTACCCTATCGACAAGCCTTAACAGAACGACTCACGAGAGGAGCTCCTAAAACAGTGTCCTATCCGTGCCAACCATCGAAACCAGATTACCCTGCAAGGATTTTTTTCAGGTCACCTTCTAGGTGGATCAATCATTCCCCCTCCTCCGATCGCAAAGAACTGTGAACCTGTTAATTTTTTTCGTTTTGCTACATAAGATTTTTTTTTTTATCTTCACAGGGTTCTCAGTAAGGTTTAACGGTTATTTTTGGAGTTTTGCTTTACCACTGATTCTTGATTGTTCAGACTTTTCTCTCTCTCTCTCTCTGGATTCTCCAACATATGGACTTTTATAGATTTACACAATGATTGTGTTGCTTATTATAACTTGCAATGTTTCTAAATTTGTTCGTTTGTTGCTATTAAACTTCTTTTAAAACCAGTCACTTGATTTCTAAACCTGAAAGGAGTTTTCACTTGAATTTTAAACCTGAAAGGAGTCGTCACTTGAATTCTAAACCTAAAAGGAGTTGTCACTTGAATTCTAAACCTGAAAGGAGTTGCCACTTGAATTCTAAACCTGAAAGGATACACTCATGTTCATAAGAAACAGAACACCTGAAAGGAGTCGAGCTACGACTTTGATATTTACAGGATATGTTCATTAGGAAATACCGAACAAATGATTAGAATCTCGGTGTCATACGTATCGATGTAGCTGCTGTATGCGTTGAGGCATCGAATCAAATAATGTGTGAATGGTGTCCTGTGGAATAGCAAACCAGGCTGTATTGATCCGCATCCAAAGTTTACCAAAAGTTGCTGGCGGACGGGTGTTCCGCTGCACCTGTCATTTGATCATGTTTCAGAGACTTTCTATGAGTGGCAATTTAGCCTTTCTATAATAATCCATCAATTTAGCCGGCTACGACAGAAGCGGGACGTTGCTATCCATGAAGAATGCACGTGTTGTCGATGCAGTGGCATTGTTCTGCTGAAATATGGCTCCGGAGACGTTTTGCTGGTACGGAAGGCCGACCTTGTGTCGCAGCAGACATGGGAGAATCTGTCACAGTTCTCCACTGCTGCGCCAACGCCATTGATGATGTAGAACGGTCACTCAAAGTTACCCTTATGAGGTAAAGGTTATCCCTCGGCGTTTTCTGTGTACAACATCCAAAACCCTCTCTTCATGTCCTACGCTCTTCTTCGTACCAATCCCTGCACATTCTTGCTACAATGGACACACTGCACCCCACACGACCGACACGACCTGCAATCGCCCGGAGGGTGGCATTGCAGTCTCTCATGCCGATAATGCGTCTCTGTCGAACCAGGGTTATAGAAGAGAAGGGCTGGTCCTTAGAGCTAGCTCCCCTGAAGCCGGAAGTTGGAGGTGATGACGTAGCCATTCTGCAGCAGTAGCATGGTGGGGGTTCTCCGAAGCCACTGCCGCACGGAAACTGCAAAATAATCAGTGGAAAAGGTAAGAAAAATTATTTCCTGAAGCTCTGGAATAAAGGGAACGAGAACGAACTAAACTCTCTGTCATCATCGTTATTTAAGAGAAACAAAATATTATTTACACATGTTTTCAACATTACAGTATTGGGCATATCGAACTGAGTTGTAGTGAAAACGCAGTTGGCACATTTCTTCAAAGTTTTTAATTTGCCTTTTCTAAAGCACTTGTATTTGAATCCTGCTTTTTGACTGCTGAATTTCAGAAATTAGAGATCTCCTGAAGGTGGCCCATCTTTTCGATCGTTGAACAGAAACTTTGCGATATCTTTTTTTTTTTTTTTTTTTGCATTTTGATTTGGAGATCTTTCTCAAGTGTTGTATTACGCCACCCCATTAAATTATCATTACAGATTTATAAAAAAATTGCAGCTACGGCATTCTGTCATCTATACATTGCCACTGATTCCGCATTTCGTACTCCAGCGTTCGTTTCACTTTTAGTTAATTTTCTTAACTAAAGGTGAAAAAAAACGCTGAAAAATTTACCAGATTAATTTTCTTCGGGCTGAATTCACTTAATTGTTCCAAAGCACTTCGAAAATATATTTTTTTCCTTGTGTCTTTGGGTCTTCTGCGTTTTTTTTTTTTTCAGAATTTAAAGATGGTACGTTTGCGCTGGACACAGCGTCAGATTTCAGTACCTTTCGCAAAGGCAATCCAAGTAATCAATTGTTCATATTATCTTCGTAATCACAACGATGAAATGTTCGCTACAAATACTGGCGTACTTAACATTAACATAGTCCAAAATAAAATTGAAGCCGCGGATGGCTTAGTGGTTAGTGTTTCAGGCTATCGATGCTGGGTCCCCAGGTTCAAGCCTGGGCTGATCTTTCAGAGATGGCGTGATTTACTAACAATCGCTGAATATCCGCCGAATATCACGTATTTATCCGCCGAATATCACGTGATTTACTAACAATCGCTGAATATCACGTAAAGTGACGGCCCCCAGGCTGGACCCACTGGTTAAATGGGTATCCTTTCCTATGTCCTCCCTGAAATTCTCTCACCCATCTATGTGCAATATCGTACTTGTACGGTGGCGCCATCTACTGTACTCTAATCTCACTACAAACTGTTCTGTCAAAAGTCGCTAGACTTGCTCTCATTCCTTCCGTTTCTGTGTCCTGCCCAAAAGGCGATCTCGTTGTAGGTGGCTGGGACCTAAACTCTACTACCTGTGGACGGAAGTCCTACAAGAAAATGACGCTGACCCTACACCTCCACGAAATAAATAAAAATTAACATAGTCCTGTCTTCGAGACTTGTTTATTTATTATTTTACCAGCACTAGTTTATTTTGGGAAAAAGCAAGCAATACAATATTTTGTCCTTTTCGGTACCTGTGTTTATTAAGACACGTTTCAGCGGAACACGAAAACATTTGTTAAAAAAACAAAAAGGCGCACGATTTACGCAGCTAAACTATTTATATAGATGCTTACAGTAGATGAACTATTAAATATTCACACAATTAATTTTTTTACATGCACACTAATAAATACTGTATAACGATAAAATGATCTAGTTTATTTTATATAATAAAATAATAAATACTGTATAACGATAAAATAATCTAGTTTATTTTATATAATAAAATAATAAATACTGTATAACGATAAAATAATCTAGTTTGATGAAGAAAATAATCTAGTTTGATGTCTAACGATAAAATAATCTAGTTTGATGGAATAAATCGCAAGCCACAAAACTCTTCTCGCAATGACATCCCAGCAGCACTAGAGATGACCAAGCAGCACTGGAGATGACAAAGCAGCACATTGACGTCATAACTGGCCCCAAAGCTCTCTCATGAGGACCGTGTCGGCATTCGGTTTCACAAAGCGACGGACCAGCCCTTCTTTTATAGCCCTGTGTCGAAACCACTGATGTTACTTTATGACTGTCCTACACGACGCCGAGACATCCTTACCCATTGCTGACCAAGCACTTATATGCCATCCGAGCCACTGCTGACCAAGCACTGATATGCCACCCGAGCCACGTGTGTGTAACGCTGCGTGGTCTGATTTGTGTAGACGCGGTACACATGCACCTACGACGCTGAAATGTGAATCATTTCGGCGATATTGCCTGATTAGCACATCCTGCAAAATCGTAGCTCGACTCCTTTCAGGTGTTCTGTTTTCTATGAACATGAGTGTATTAAGACTATCAATACATTAACTGTCGAGGTTTTTTCGACTGAGAAACAAACTACTTACTGAAAACTTCATAGCTCTTCTTCATTGTTCTTTAGTTTTTGATATACAATACAGCTCGACGTATAACAACTTCTTGAACACAACCCACTTGAAAACTCCCGTCGTAATACACAATAACGCATCTACAAGGTGTCACGCATTATGTCATAGTAATTAAACTTCGTTAGATGCACACCACGTCGTCTAATCGTCGATTCTCTTTTTTGCACTGAGAACGTATTCTTCTTTTGTGTACCTTCTGACTAGCTGTCAGTTATTGCAAAAAACTAACGTAGAAACTTTGAGGTATGGACGCCCCCGTTCAATGAAAGAGTAACATAATTTATGTAGGAAAGAGAAACTATAAAAAAAGGATGGCAAAATAGAGATGCATGTCACAAACCTTAGTACCATTTACCTTCTTTAGGTAGATAGTTTCTAAAAGTGGCTTCCACAACTTCACACTATTTATCAAATCTACTGCTTTTCTTTCTTTGGACTTTTATTGATGCGCACAAAGACCAATGTATCGTATATTTTACGATCACATTTACCTCTTTAGGTGGACAGTTTCTAAAAGTGACCGTGTTTCTTCAACTTCACACCATTTATTAAATCTAGGTACTTTGCATTAGAAGTATAAATTCCAATGAGCGTTTTTAAAAATATTTCCCTGACGTTGTAACTAGATGACGTAGATATAGTTACGCTTCAGGTTTGTTGGACTGACTGCAAGCCCGTGAACTTTTTGCTAGGAAAAAAATGAAAAAAATACTGGCAGGGTGGGATTTATTATGTAACGTATGGTGCTGTTTTATCTTCCGTTTTTGTTGAATTTTCGCTGTTGGAAATTTTGATTGATTCTCTTTATGTTTTCCATACTGACTGTTACATCTGAACTGCCATGAGTTTTTCTCCTTTTGGGATATGACTGGCAGTCAGTCGAGTCATGAATATTTATATAAGTACAGGGACTGTGACTTTAGAAAGTGCTGCCCCAGTGGCTGGGTGTTTTGAAGCGAAGGCTTCTCACCATTCGTCCCAGATGAGTTCGTATCCCAGATGAGGCATGGATGCTGAGTTTGACCAATGGCTTTGTCTTTTTCCTGTTCGCCGACAATCGTCGATTGAGAGTCTGAAGACTCCTGTTCATTGGGCTGATCTTGCTGTCATCCTTGAGCTTCATATGATCCTCAGTTTGATGCCACGGTTTGAGGATTTATCAGTTTCAATAGCTGTTCATCGCTTGCACGCATAATGGGTACAATAATAGCACGATGATGCGTCGATGAGGTGCTGCGGCCTATTTGGTTGCAATATCTCAGCGGTATTCCTTATGTCCAGTTTCAACAAGCTGACTCAGCCCGCAGACTGCCAACGTCAGTAGACGTGTTCAGGTGCTGCCCTTTTCAGGCAATTTCCAGATCTCTAACCAGTCGAGATCGTGTGAGCCGCCATTGACAGACGACAACGCCTCTGCACGACGATTACATGACAAGCGAACGTCAAAAGGGCGAACAGGAAAAGGGCGATACGACAAAAGGTCGACGTGACGAAAGAGCGCACGACAAAAAGGCGCACGACAAAAAGGCGCACGACAAAAAGGCGCACGACAAAAAGGCGCACGACAAAAAGGCGCACGACAAAAGAGCGATCTGACAAAAGGGCGCACTTCAAAAGAGCGATGTGACAAAAGGGCCGTACGACAAAAGAGCGCTGCGACAGAAGGGCGCTCGGCTACCACACTAAGGATTAACTAAACTAGGAGAACTATTTAACCAATTTGCAAGAAACGTTAAGAAGAAATAAATTTTCGAACTGCTTATTTCATTGTACATTCAAATCCCAACTGAAAACAAATGTTAATTCTTCTGTATTTCGATAACCTACAGGGAGTGCTTTGAAAAAGATATTATTTCCAAACTGGCCCGTGAAGACTTCAAGCAAATTGCTTATTTCTTTGTGTATTCAAATCCCAATTAAGCACAGCATAATTCTGGGGCTCCTTGAAAGTGCGAGGCCTGGGGCTGCTGCCTCTCCTAAAATGGGCTCTGAGCCCCACATAGCGAAGAAAAACTTTCATTAAACAAACAAAATATGAGACATTTCTTTCACATTTTTTTTATAACGAATAGAGCATTTTATTTTACATTATAGAATCTATAAAGTATACAGTTGTTTACATCACCTTGTGGATACTGATTCCTACTTTTTGTTTTCGAATAGGCTACGTCTGATTTCGGTTGGGATTATTTGAATACACAAAAAAATACTGAATTTACTGAAAAGGCCCCGGGGCCTTTTTCGGATAAAACATCGTTTAAAAAGCCTTCTATATAGATTTCACTTAGCGTACAAAATATGACACGTCTGATTTCTGTTGGGATTATTTGAATGCACAAAGAAATACTGAATTTACTGAAAAGACCCCGGGGCTTATTTGGAAATAGCATCGTTCAGAAAGCCTTCTATATAGGATGAGACGTCTTATTTCACTTGGGATTTGAATACACAAAGAAATATGTAGTTTGCTCAAAGGGACTCTGGTGCCGTTTTCGAAAATAATATCTTTTAGAAATCTTGCAGTTGAAGTAAAAAAATATCAAGCCCGTGGATTCGTCCTTTTGCCGTGGCGCCTTTTTTTCGCTTCGCCCTTTTGTCGTGGCGCCTTTTTTCGCTTCGCCCTTTTGTCGTGGCGCCTTTTTTCGCTTCGCCCTTTTGTCGTGGCGCCTTTTTTCGCTTCGCCCTTATGTCATGGCGCCTTTTTTCGCTTCGCCCTTTTGTCGTGATACGCTGCACGACCCCCTCGCAGTACCGATGAATTGTGGACGCAGGTCAACGACGCATGGTCAGCGATGCCTCAAGACACCATCCGGGGATTTTCCCTCGAGATGCCATGCCGTGTTGCCGAAAGTAGAGCCCAACAGCCGAAAGTAGAGCCCAACATACCTTCTGACTCAGACCACGTTATACTGTCATCTCACCCATCGCATTCATGTAATCATTCAGAAATTAAATCACTTCTTTCCCATCTGCTGATCTACATGTGTGGTAAGTTTCGTCTCATTTCGTGCATTCCTTCATGGTGTGACATATTCTACGTAGAGCAGTGTAGAACATGTAGGCCTACTCCAAGAACTGTCAATATTTAGCCACCTGTTGAGCAAAACAAAGGCGTCTAATTTCTCCAGATTTCGAAACTGTAGAAACTCTAAACATTAAAATAATTTAGCATTTCCATTTCTGTGGCGTTTACTTGATTCTCATAATTAGTTAATTCTTCGGCATGCATTTTTTTTAAAAGCTGAATTTTTCTTCGCCATGAGTTTGTTTACGATCACATTGGGTAAGAAAGCCATTAATCAACGTTCGCTTCTCTTTTGCGTGAAATAAATCATGACATCCTTCCTGCTTCGAGTAATGAAGGGTGGTAGCTTGTTATCTGTATTGTGTTAATAACTAACTCTTGCGATCGCGTGACTCTTCATGAAGTGCCAGAGGAGGGTAAAGATGACAAGTTGATTCCTGTTTCACTCTCTGAACACATTCCGTATCTGATATTGGGGATATTATATTCACTATGCAAAATGAACTGCGAATGAGTTTCAAATGATGTTAGTGTGACCTTGGTTTAGGATTTCTTTTCTTCCCAAGCGGGTCGGGAAGGGCATTAAGCAGTTTCTCTGGGTTACTTTTAGTTTACTTTTATTTTAATGTACACCCCTGGGTAACCTGGGCTATGAGGGGTCGTGAGTCTCCTGGTTGAGACCACTGGGCCCGATAGGAGTCAACGCTCGGAGTAAGAGGAAAGCACAGCGCGCGTGTTTCATCAGGACTCGGGTTCAGGCCGTGGCCTTTGAGATGAAAAAGGTCGTTGAATGGCACTTCATTTCATTTATGACGACACACGCTTTCCGTAAGATTCAGTAATATACACTAAAGTGCCTGAAAAAACTGGTACAGACGAGCTTATGCAAAATACATATAGCAACGTCACCTATGCGCGTACTCGGTTGCATCTGCCAGTGCGTATATAAAGCGATAGACATCCTTGCCAGCTGTAAGAGCTGTTTTTTGCATGAGAATAACAAGTAATAACGATTTAAGCGATTTTCAACGCGGTGTCATAGTTGACGCTCGTGAGATGGGCCATAGTATTTCGGAGGTAGAAACGAAGTTCGGATTTCCACGGACAACCATCACAGGGGTGCACCGTGACTACAAGAATTCCGGCAAAACCTTCAACATACGATACCAGTGTGGCCGTAAAAAGACATTGGGTGAACGTGACCATCGTCGTCTGTCAAGAATCGTTTCACGCAATAGGCGTGCAACACTCTCGTAGGTATCGGAATTCAATGCTGGAGCCTCAAGAAGCATCAGCGTCCGTACTGTGCAACGTACCCTACACGATATGGGCTTTGGGAGCCGACGCCCAACTCGAGTCCCCTTGATGGGTGCACGACACAGAGCTATGCGCCTCGCTTGGGCACCGCAACACTGCCACCGGACTCTTGATGACTGGAAACAAGTAGCCTGGTCTGACGAGTCGCGTTTCCAACTGTATCGGGCAGATGAAAGGATTCGTGCGTGGCGCAAACCCTATGAAGACATGGATCCCGCCTGTTAGCAGGGAACTGTACCGTCTGGGGGGGGGGTCCGCAATGGTATGGGATGCGTTTAGCTGGACTTCACTGGGACCCCTGGTATGTCTGCGAACGTCTGTGACCGGCCAACGCTATCTGCGCATCCTTTCTGACGAGGTACACCCGTTCATGTCCTGCATTCATACTGATGGGTTCGGCCTGTTCCAACAGAACAATGCACCTCCACACAAGTGTCGGGACGCCACATTATGGTTAGAGGAGCATTCATCTGAGTTTGGGGTGTTACCATTCCCACCCAAGTACCCAGGTCTGAACGCGATAGAACACATTTGAGATGCCATGCAACGCGCTATCGAACACAGCAATCCGAGACCTCGGAATACACCTGAATTGTGGAACGCTCTGCAGGAAGTATGGTGGGCATTGCCTACAGCATATTTCCAGAAGCTAGTGGAGTTCACGCCCCGTCGTATTTCTGCAGTCCTGCGCTCCCATGGGGGCCTACCAAGTATTAGACTGGTGTATTAGTTTTACTGGCACTTCAATGTATATTTCAACTTTATTTTTCAAAATAAATAAGGGCAACTACAAAAAATCTGTATCTAGCATGATTATCATTTATTTCGAAGAAAAAGACATTAGAAAGATAAAATTATCATGATCTTTTGGTTCTAATATCTTTTAATTGAAAATAATTAATGATCCAGTATAATTATAACCAGCAGTAATCTAAGAGTAAAGCACTGAGTATAGTAACCTCTATTTACTTTGAAAGAAAAAAATTGAAATACATATTGACAGAAATTGATAGAAAGCGTGGGCCGCGGATGCTGTAGTGGTCAACGTTCGTGACTGCCACTGAGAAATCTCAGGTTCGATGCATTAAATATCCGCCGTGCATCGGATGGGCACGATAAGCCGTCGGATCCCGGGTACTGCCCCCTTTATAAATTAGGGCGTCTTCCTCCCCCTTTTCTAACTTGCTTCCGTGTGACTTTCCTATCGGGTACTCTAGCCCAAAACTCCTGGCTTCCTATTTCTAAGGGTTGTTAAAGACTTGGGGTGAGACACTCTCTTCCTAAATGATCTGATCTGACAGAGGGCGTGACGTCATAAGTAAAGCGTCATAGCCTTCTCCATCTCGAAGGCCACGTTGAGACTCCTTTTTTTTTTTTTTTTGATTGGAGATTTAACGACCACGCTGAGAGCAACTCAACGGGCTATAAACAGTCGCCCGACCCTAATTTAGGGTCACTGGTTCCAGGGAAGGGAGAGAGCCGGTGCAGTAAGACAAGCACAACATCCATGCCTCACCGGGATTCGAAGCCGGACCCACCTCAGACGAATGGTCATAAGCCCGCGCTTAGACCACTGCGCCGGCGGGGCGGCACATCTTATCTCTGCTCTGACGTTTAGACAGACGTCCATGCCTCTAATGACCCTGAACCCTGACACAGGAATGGTTTTGCGCATCTTTATTATGAATGCTGCCTTAGAAATCGTTAAACCTCATGGTCTTCCAACGCGTGGCCAACAAATCCCCTTGAAATATGCGCAAAAATGTTTTACATCTAAAACACCAAGTTAAAAAAATACATAACTCAACCTCGCAAAAGTCGTTGAATGAAATCATCGTACGGGAAATTTATTTATGTGTAGAAACTTATAGAAAACACAACAATATGTCTCGGAATAAGTTGACGTTTTGAATATCTAATTTGAAGAAACAAAAGAAATTTTGTTAATAGGCTTATGCAAATTTAAGACTGGCAACTTTTTTTTTATCGTATTTTGTTATTTGGTTAAAGTTGGCAAGTTAATAAATACATACACTGAAGAGCCAAAACATGATCACCTGCCTAATACACTGGCACGCAAAAATTAAGGAAGAGACGGTGTTTCGAATGTAACGTCGTGCAGAAGTGCTCCACATCGACTCAAATCATACCATAAGATCCCCAGATGTAAGAATATGGGACAAGTGAGCAAAACCGTCCAAACAAGGAATCCAAAGGATACAAAGGCACTTTATTGAAAAGGTAGCTTCGAGCACAACTGGACAGAAGACAGAAACGTCCATATGACAGGCGGCTGCCAAGAGAAATCCAGTCCTTAGTAGGGGATATGATCACCCCTGACTGCGTTGCAGGATTTACAACGTCTGTCCATGCTGAAGACGAGGTTGTCAAGGAACTATTGTGGCATCGCGGCCCATTCCTCTTGTAGCGCCAATCGCAGCAGCGGAATCGTTGCTGGCGGCTGGTGACGTGCTGTCAAGCGTCTCCCGAGAAGGTCCCACACGTGATCGATTGGATTTAGGTCCGGGAACCTTGCGGGCCAAACCATGCGTTGAATATCTTCGCTCTCCAATAGCTCTGCGACAGCCACTGTACGATGAGGTGTAGCGTTGTCGTCCATTAAGAGGAACTCAGGACCCACAACACCTCTAAACAGACGCATGTGAGGCAGGAGAACCTCGGTACAATTGCGGACATGCACAAGTGACTGAACCTCCTTGGAAGATGTAGAGGTCAGTACGGCTACCAAGCATGACACCGCCCCAAACGAGAACTCCTCCACCTCCAAACCGGTCCCTTTCGATGTTGTTGGAGGTGTGATTGCGTGTTCCCTGCTCTCTCCAGATGTGTATACGTCCAGAATAGCTCGTCAGACTAAATCGGCTCTCATCCGTAAAGAGAACTCGACCCCAATGCTGATGTGTCCAGTCCTTGTGTTCCTGGCACCACAGACACCAATATCTTCGATGAGCATGCGACAATGGCACACACCGTACTGGTCGTCGTGCAAATAGACCACCTTTGTGCAGCCTCCTGGCCACGGTAAAACGCGATAACTGACGTCCAGTTGTCTGTTGCATGTGCCTTGCGATTTCTCCCGCTGTCTGCCGTCTGTCTCTTCTCGTCTGTAGGACAATATACCGGTCGTCCGCCGCCGTGGTTGCTCGTGGACGACCACTGCTAAACTCTCGGACAGCTGTTCCTGTCGTTTGAAATGCTCTCCAAGCTCGTGAAACGATGCTGTGAGCGATCCTGAACTCCTCGGCCACACTAGTCACACTTCGACCTTCTTCCATTTTCTCAATGATGCGATCTCGGGTAAAGTCATCCAGATGTCGTCTACTGGGTTGCCTGTTGGCCATATCACACGGTGACAGCAACTCGACGTCGTTCAAACCTATGTACACCGTGCAATAGCTTTCACCGAATTGCTGAGCGTACACCACCCGTGTGCTTTATACTCTTCCGACACTCCCCCCACGTCATGCTGCATATATGCGCATACATTACCGTACCAGACCCTAGTCTATCTCCTGAGTGGTCTTTCGGTCCGTTCTGCCTGCTCGTTCCGCTGTTATGTTTATTTCTCCTCTTCGTCCTTAATTTTTGCACACCAGTGTATGATGTCGGTCCTCCACATGCCGCGAAAACACCTATTACCCGGCGATGTATCGATGCTACAAGATTTCTAAAGGTGTCTTTTGGTACATGGTACCAAGACGTTACCAGTAGATCCTTTAATTATTGAAAGTCGTCTTTCGGTACCTGGTACTAACACGTTACCAGCAGATCCTTTAATTCTTGAAAGTTGTCTTTTGGTACCTGATACCAACACGTTACCATCAGATCCTTTAATTCTTGAAAGTTGTCTTTTGGTACCTGGTACCAACACGTTACCAGCAAATCCTTTAATTCTTGAAAGTTGTTTTTTTGGTACCTGGTACCAACACGTTACCAGCAGATCCTTTAATTCTTGAAAGTTGTCTTTTGGTACCTGGTACCAACACGTTACCAGCAGATCCTTTAATTCTTGAAAGTTGTTTTTCGTTACCTGGTACCAACACGTTACCAGCAGATCCTTAAATTCTTGAAAGTTGCAGTAAGTGGTAGTTGTCTTTTGGTACCTGGTACCAACACGTTACCAACAGATCCTTTAATTCTTGAAAGTTGTCTTTTGGTACCTGGTACCAACACGTTACCACCAGATCCTTTAATTCTTGAAAGTTGTCTTTTGGTACCTGGTACCAACACGTTACCAGCAGATCCTTTAATTCTTTAAAGTTGTCTTTTGGTACCTGGTACCAACACGTTACCAGCAGATGCTTTAATTCTTGAAAGTTACTTGGTTGAACTGTTACAGATCGAGTTTGCTGTTCCAACAGAAATCACAGATACTCGATTGGATTGATGACTGGGAAATTTGGAGGCCAGGGCAATATCTGGAAGTATTCCACATGTTCCGCGAACCATTTTTGAAGAATCTGGGAAGTGTGGTATCTTGCTTAAGGAAGGCACTATTAGAGGAGAATACCATTGCCATAAAAGGGTTTACGTGGGCTGCAATGATGCTTAAGTAAGTGGTAGACGCCATGGTTTCCTGCACGTGAATGACTAGATCTAGGGTTTCCCAGAAGAACATTGTCCAAAGCATTACACTTCCTTCACCGGCTTTCTTCCGTTCCACGGTACATCCTGGTGCCAACAGTTCCCCTGGTAAATGACTTATACGTCCACATGACGCAGCAGGAAATGAGATTCACCGGATCTGATGACCTCCTTTCGATTGTTCAAGGTCCAGTTTTGATGCTCACATGTCCGCTGTAGGTACTTTCGACAGAGAACCGAGGTTAGCATGGTGTCTCGAAGGATCCTGCGGATACACAGCCCCATTTTCATCTGTGTTCGATGTACTGTTTGTTGTTACATATTACTCCCGTCACCAGCAGTCAAATTACCGGCGAGTTGCGCGGCAGTATCCCTTCTGTTGTCTCCACCCATACGAGATAGCCTTCGTTCATCTCTATATCAATGAGCCGCGGTTGGTCCCCACCTTGCCGGCGGTTCGTGGGGTTTTCCTCCTCGGACCTCTCTTTGAAGGCACTAACTACGGTTGACCGTAAGCACCCCACAAGCCTTCGTGTCACAGAAATTCTCTGACCCAGTCATCTGGCCATTGCAATTTGGCCTTTGTCAAACTCGCTTAAGGTGGTTCCACCTAAAATCTCTGCCGAAGAAAGCGTCTTTACATATTTTCTTCTCAATTAATGTGTTCCCAAGGATGAAAATTTGCACATGGATAAAACTTACTTTAAGTTATAGCATGGTATACTTAATACTTGCTAAAACATAACCATAATTAAGCAATCCAACATTTGTTTGTCTACTGACGTAATCAATGTGCAGGTCGCGCCATCTATTAACAAATCTGAACATTACTCAAAGAGAAATTATTGATTTTTAATATAATTATGGTTATGTTTTACCAATTATTAAGTACCCCAGACTATAACTTAAAGTTAGTTTTATCGATGGGCAAATTTTTATCCTTGAGAATACATTAATTGTGAAGAAAATATGTGAAGAAATTTTACCATTGGAAACATGAGGCAGTGATTTTAAGTGGAACACCTTAAGCCCGCGGCCTTTCCCATCTGAAGAACAAGAATAACGCTGATTAACAGAAGTCGGTATCAAATGTTATTTATATCGTTTCATGACCGACACATGATCCGCCATTTCCCTGCTGTTGCTTCGATTTCCATGAAGAGGCGGTGGCTATAATGTTTTGGATCTACTGTGTACTTTTGTTGTTGTAGTTTATTTCCTTAACGGAAAGCACCTGTGTTTTTGCCAAATGTGTACAGTGGTTATGGGTAAGTATAAAAATTCCTCAAGCTGTCTGCAGTAAATATAAGAGTACTTGAAGTTGTATGAGGTAAATATGTATATCAGCACTTTAGGTGGGGATTTTCGGTATGTAAAAAAGCTCTTCGAGAGCACTGCGGAAGTATAAAATCACATCAAGTAGTTTTTGGTAATAAGTACTTCAGGCGCACTGAGGAAGCATAAATAGTACATCAAGTACACTGGAGCAAGTATAAGAAAATTGAGATGGTCACGGGTAAGTATAAGAGTTCTGCAAGCTGTCTGCAATAAATGTAAGAAAACTTGAAGTTGTACAATTTAAATGTATGAACACATCCTGTGGTAATCTTCGTTATGTAAAAGTGCACTTCAAGTGCACTGCAGAAGTATAAAATGGCATATAGAGCCCTTAAAATGATATACACTGCAGGCCACCCAAAATGCAACACCAAGAAGGAAGCATCCGATTGGCCTGAAATTCGCAGCATGCGTCGACCGCGAGAGGATATGCAAACGATTATCATTGCAGGGCATATGCAAATCATGTGCGCCCAGCACGCCACCGAGAATCACTATAAAAAGGGTGCACAGAAGGCGGGGTGTAAGTAGTGGAAGTGTGTTGTGTTGCCGGACCTGTGCTTGGGAAGCTTTCTGATGCCTCGTCGCAGAATACAGCAGTCATTCCAGCACGTTTCGGGGTTCGACAGAGGACGAATAGTGGCTTATCGCGACAGCGGTTTATCGTACCGAGACATCGGCGCCCGTGTGGGACTTCATCCAGCCACAATGAGGCGAGTATGGATTCGGTGGGTGCAGGATGGACGGACAAACCGACGTGAGCGATTGCCGCAGCCGCGGCACACCACCGAACGAGAGGACCGGCATGTTGTGCGGCGGGCATTGACGGCTCGCACCGCCACATCACGAACGTTAGTGCAGGAATCAGGGTGTGTTGCGCAACAACCTGTGTCAGCACATACCGTTCGACGTCGTCTGCAGTAGCGCGGACTTGTCACACGGCGCCCATTGCTCCGATTACCATTGACGTTACACCACCGGCGAGTGCGGCGGTAGTGGGCAGTTGAACACCACACCTGGACTACGGAATGGCACGACATTGTCTTCTCCGACGAATCCCGCTTCTGCCTGCAACACCACGATGGTCGGATCCGCGTGTGGCGGTACCGCGGCGAGAGACTGTATGACGACTGCATTATGCATCGCCATACTGGTCCGTCGCCTGGCGTTATGGTTTGGGGCGCAATTGGATATGATACCCGCACCCCTCTGGTACGCATCGCCGGTACACTCAACAGCCACCGCTACATCTCCGACGTTTTAGAGCCTGTAGTCCTCCCTTACCTGCAGGACCTGCCAGCGGCCACGTTTCAACAGGACAATGCGCGCCCGCACGTAGCACGCAATGTACAATAATTCTTTCCGGCCCACCAGGTGTCACTGCAGCCGTGGCCCGCCTGTTCTACCGATATGTCGCCCATCGAACACGTCTGGTCACTGATCGGCAAACGAGTGGCCCGGCAAGCACCACCCGCGGCCACGCATGATGAACCGTGTCAACGTGTGGAAGAAGCCTGGACCGACATGCCCCAAGCCCACCTCCAAAGCCTCTTTCGTTCTATGCTGCGGCGTGTAGCGGCCGTTATTGCCAGCTATGGGGGCCACACGAACTATTGATGTCGCGTGTTCCGCAAGTCGCATTGAGCTTACAGGCCTATAAGCTCAATCGTTTCATCTTTGTATCTGTTGTTATGTGTCCAGTAAATCTGGCTTTGCTATCTGGTGTCCTTTTTGGTGTTGCATTTTGGGTGGCCAGCAGTGTATATGATAAGATAAAGAGCCCTTCAAATGCAGAAGTATAAAATGCACCAAATGGACTGAGGTATAGTTTTTCTAGTTCAAGTGGTTCACGGTGTTGTATGAATATATATATCAAGTGGTATGTGATAAGCGTACACCAGTTCTGTCCGGTTCGCCAGTTTGGTCCGGTTCGCCTGAACAGTTTGTTTAAATCCGGATGGTTCGCCGCACTGTTTGTTAAAATAAACGTTCAGATAGGAAGTATGAAGGAAAATATTTCTCAGTTCGTTACTAAACTCTTTATCTTTTCCTCTTTTTTTAAGTTATTTTAATTTTTCTCCCACGTTAGATAAGTTAATTGTATATGCGCCGCATCAAGAACACACACACACACACACACACACACACACACACACACACACACACACCTCACGAAAAGAGGAAGGCTGATTCGTACCTTTGTGCTCTCGTCACTGCCTGCATCCCCTGGAGGAACTAGCAGAGTGCTATTTCGGAATTCACAGCCAAAGATGGAAACGAGTCATCAGTCAACGGGTCGACAACTTCTCCGGGTCAAACGGGTCCGGTCTATTTATTCCTGACCCCATTTCGACCCGGTTTTATTTCCGTTTTATTTTCGAAAAGAAAATTTTTTTTTAAAGAAAATGCGTACTGTGGAATTTTGTGTTCCATTCTGATGCCAGCGGAGTGAAAAATGATTTGTCATACAAAAATACTGCCGTCTCTTTTTTAAAGCAAAGAAGATTTCCACTGACTGACGATACCATATCGTAAAACGATATTTCCTTTACATTTGTTTTCAGTGCGATTGCCCGGACAAGATACATGGAAATGCTTGTCGCCTGCTTCTCTGGTGATTCACTCTATCACATACCCCGCGTGTCACATTGTAATGCGGAGCGTTACTTTTCACATCGCATCTTTTGCACTGAGTATTCAGAGGTTTTCGTTTGACGTGCAAACATCCGGTTCCATTGTATGTCGTGTCGGAATTAATGCCTTATTTGTTAATATGGATGTATTTAATATTAAGGAGATTGAAAAAGGCGTTAAAGCCAACAAATAACGTTCTAGTTGAAAACAAAAAGGGAATGATTGAATGCTGGAAGTTGTTTCGTCTCATTAAGAAACCAGGATATATTTTACAGCAACACCAATTTTCACAAGCTTGTGATGAGTTGAAAGTCTCCAAAATGTGAATGTTGATTTCATAGTATTCCTTCCTTCTGAGAGGCGATGATGAAATCAAGATCCACATTTTGGAAACTTTCAACTCAACAGAAGCTGGTGAAAATTGGTGTTTCTGTGAATAATATTCTATATGTTATCAAGAAAACAGGAAAAACTGAAATTAAACATACAACAAGTAACTTAATTAAAAAAATTTGACTGTAGCACCATCAAAATTAAGTGGAACAGCCTTAACATCACAGCCGAGGGACTTTTTGACTCTCGCAGATGTGTTTGAAAACATACGTGAAACAGTTAGGTTATATGAAGAACGACAGTTTCAAAAGTTTCTGTAAGTAAGTGAGTAAATCATACGTTTCCGTAATACATTTAAATGATTCGTATATAACTTGTGGTGTTAAGATAGAATAATAATTACAACGTTTCGCACAATAAAATGTTTATTATACAACGACTATAGTTTCGCAGAGCGTTTGGCTCGGCTTCCTCAGGACGAATGGAGCGTAAACATTCAAATCATTGTGACATCATCAGAATTCTGACGGTCACGGGTTTTGGCGAGTTGTTTCCACGCGCTTGAAAGAAATGGCGTCTACGTCATGTCGTTGACAAGCCGTGACGAGTTCTGGTATATGTGGAAAGCTTCTAATATATTAAGCTTGAAAGTCGAGTCCGGTTTATCAATAAGCGTAGCGTTTCCAAACAAAAAGTTATGGTTATTTTCGTGGCAATGTTGAGCTATAGACGACTTCTTCAGTTCATAGTTCCGTACATATGTCTTGTGTTCCTTCACACGGAAACTTAAAGCCCTGCGGGTCTGTCCTATTTATGAAAAAAGTCCACATTCACAAGGTATCTGATGAATTCCCCAGGAGTTTAAGTCTTCGACGTAGTCTTTTGATCCGTAAAAAATCATCTTGTTTATGGGTTTTAAAATAACTTTGAAATTAAGACTTTTAAGGATTTTTGAAATGGCGAAGCAAATCTGAGGAGCAAATGGGATAACTGCCCAATTCTTTTGTATTGGGAGGTCTATAGGCATGAGCGTGCAGACAGGCTTTGGTTTCCTAAATTTTCGGATAGCTTTGTCGATAACGGGAACGGCTGTATCTTCTGTGTGCTGCAATTCGTTTAAGAAAATCAAGCTCTATCTGTAAAGAATCCTCCGTTGAGCAGATATGTATTGCACGATATACGTATGTGAAGAAGGCCGATATCTTTTGTTTCCATGGATGATTTGATTTTGCATGAGGGGTAAGAAAACAGCAAATGGTTTTCGATAAACTGTTGTACTAAAGGATCCTTGAGAGCGTGACACAAGGACGTCGAGGAATGGTAAGCAGACATTATTCTCAGTCTCATATGTGAACTATATATGAGGATCGATTGAATAGATAAGTTCAACTAATTTAGGTATTTCCGAGTTCATGCCATTCCAGAGAACAAAAGTATCATCTACATATCGAATCCACAGGTCAAATGTAACAAGCTGAAATAGTTGGTCTTCAAAGTGGCGCATGTACACTTCGCATAAAATAGGTGACAGTGGGCTACCCATTACAAGGACTTCTGTCTGTTGGAAAAATCTTCCACGAAAAAGGAAAATGTTTTGTCTTATACAAATTTCCACTAGCCTCAAAAACTCTTCTATTTCCGGTTGGCTGAAATGATGTTCTTTGAGACTTGCTTTTAATGCTTGGAGAGCTCCATTCACTGGGATACTTGTGAACATGGATTTCACATCGAAGAGTAACATGAACTGATCGTTGAATGGATGTCGTTTTAGCCGACTGACAAAATCAATGGAATTTTTTACAAATGTTGTGTTCGAAGAAGTCGTTAAAGTCGATAGTTTCGAAGATAGAAATTTGGCCAACTTATGTGTAGCTGATCCTATATTGCTGACTGTGGGACAAAAGAGGACACCAATCTTGTGTATCTTCGGAAGTGCATAGAATCGCGGACAACGGGAATATGAGGGCTTCAGAAGATTTTTGAGCTTTGGTCAAGGGTAACACAACTTGTTACCACTTTCCGAACTTCATTTAATTGTTTCTCCGATGGGTCATTTTTTATTTCCTTATAGGGTCCCTCGGTAATAAGTTTTTCGACCTCTGCCTCGTAATGTTTCTTGTCCAAAATAACAACTCGTCCTCCTTCATCAGCTTTAGTGATGATAATATCGCGATTTGACTGCAATTCTTTTAGAGCATAGTATTCTTCCTTGCTGAGATTCGGTTTAAATGGTGGAATCAGCTTTGCCGTTATTGTCTGGCTAACGCAATGTCTAATCGTTTCTTTTTTATCTGAATTTAGATCGCTTTTTATCACGGACTCCTCAACCGACGCAATGGTATTGGATATTGGTACCTTTTTCGAAATCGCAAAATTCGAATTGTAACGTAAAATCTGTTTTTGAATTTCGTTCTGGTTAAAACTAGAAAGGTTAGATATAACTTCATTATCCGGAAAGATATCTTCAATTTGGGAAGTAGAATTTTCTTTATGGTTGCTGTGATTTGATATTTTTTTTAAATTTTCGTTCTAATGTCATTTTATGAGTAAATGACATATTGGAACTCCTAGACCAAGTTTTGCAGTCCAGGTCACAAAAATCTGGTAATGTTTTAGCCAGTAAAAGGTGCAGGTTGTACAGTTCGACCTCAACGTTTGCAATATTCTTTCTTGTATCTTTAATGATAACTCTTAATAGTGCAAAGGAAGCATTAGAAATGGCTTTGTTGATGTTATGGGAAGGTCCCAGGTTGCATTTCAGGCAGATAAAATTTGGTAGTATCTTGCATCTCTTGCATCGAAGCAAGAAGTTTAGGTGGTTCAGCAATCTGAACTTTTTTATCCTCAGTCAGGAAAAACGGTTGATTGTCGCAGACAGTGAGTTCGTCATGATCGATATTAGGAACAGGGATTCAAGTTCCTATAGAAAGTCAATATCAGTATAGGTAAGTCCATGAAAACGGAAGCGAAGCCAGATGTTATATGCGAAGACTTCTGATATATAAATGAAAAGCTTCCAAAATATCAAGTTTGGTGGTTGAATCTGGCTTGTCAATTAATTTTGCTTCTTCAAAGAGAAACGTATGGTCCTTTTCGTAACAGTGTTTAGCCATCGATGACTTCTTTAGCTCACAGTTCCGAATGTAGGTTTTGTGCTCCTTCAATCGAAAACGCAAGGCTCTACGGGTCTGTCCTATATACGAAACCCCACATTCACATGGAATTTGATAAATTCCCTACGAGTTTTTGCCTTCAACATAAATATTTGTGACAAACCACGTTGTATTTATTCTCTTAATATATACATATGGAGAGTGCGTTTACAGATGAGAAAGGATTGTGGAGACCACTACAGATTTTTCTGGAACCACATGGAAACAGTATATTTGTGTTTGATATAATGCATTTTAAAGAAATTTTGGGTCACCCAAAAAATGGGGCCCTGGGGCTTTGGGACCAGTGATGTAGTTTTAAATGAAAAAAGTGCCTCAGCGCTGAACGTATTAAGAAACCTCAACCCTGGAAGAATACCCTCAAAAAATTTTCAAAACCCTCTGAAATCTGACTGAATTTAATACTTTTTATTAAATTTTCATTACTAATTGCTTTTATCAATTTATATTAAAATTGCACAAATTGATCAATTTTAAATATGCAAATGAAAGAATGTTACGTGGTAGTCATATTCTAAGAAGACCAAATTTTTATTTAAATACCGCTCTGTCGTTCTACACGATTCTAAATATTCATGTGAATAATAGGTATTAGTCATATTGAAGAAATGCAACTGAAATGCAACTAACAGAGTTATATCAACTCACTGTGACTAACTAATGCACAGTTTTTTCTAAGATTATAAGGTGGTTGCACGATATGTCTTTTGTATTTCCCCGTAAGGAAGCAGAGAGTGAGAGATCAGCGGGTAATTTTTATTAGAGCCGATATCGAGCTGTTTAGTAGAAATGCTCTTCACTACCGTTGTTTTCTGTCAAGGCAGGGCAATCTTAACTCCACGGAGTGTCCACCATCTTTAACTTTATTTTAATTGTCGTCAAAAAAAAAAAAAAAAAAAAAGAAAAAATGAGTTCACATTGAATTTGTACTCGCGAACCCTTATGATCCGTGAAGCCCCTACTGCATGATCAGACTGTATCATTTCATTCATACAGTGTTTTTTGTTTTTGTTTTGTTTTCTTTACCACCATGAGCAACTCGTAGGGTTGTACGCAGTCGCCCGTCCCTAATTTCGCGCAACTGTGGTTTCGGCTAAGTGAAAGATCTAGTGCCATTGGCCAAGCGCATCACCCATGCCTCTTTCTCGACTTGAGCCAGGGTACGGATAGAACCAATAATCAGACGTCAGTGCCTCAGACCACTCGACCGCCGGGGCAGGCATCTCTGTAGTGTAAACATTTGGTTAAGATATCAGTATGCTTGTACACAGAACACAGATTTTCCTATTTTTGTGTACACGATCATCTACAAAATCCCTTAGCTCTCTTACCATCTAACTCCGAAAAGTGGCTTAGCCCCGCTAAGCTTAAAAAATAGTGCCTTAGCGCCACTAAGGCGCGCTAAGCTATCACCTCCTAATAGCTTAACAGGCCCGCGCACCGATTTGTGACGTCACTAGAGTAGTCCGTAGTCGCGGAGAGAAGCATTACGGCGATGTGCGAACGAACGCGTCTTTACGTACACCAACTAACCATGTCGTGCGTTCTTTTAGAGTTTCACTGCATTTAAATAAGAACTTGTGTGTTAGTTTTTAAATAACTGCAGAGTTAACAAGTTTGTTTAATAATCTTTTAAAATACAGAAGAAAAAGAAATTACAGCATAAAATTTACCGTAGCAATAATTTCGACTTGAAAGGGTAAGCAAGACAGATTCGTCAACTTAATGAAAGCATCACTGTCATTTCACTGGACGTGTATTAAGTATATTAGTAGCATTAAGCAAAAAATAATCGAAATTATAAACTGTTGTCGTAGTTTCACTTGAAGTTATAGTGTCTTTATAGTTAACCGAATGATTCCTGTACTTGTGAACAAATCGTTTTGTACTTGAAAGATTAGTTTGAGGGTCCATTACGAATTATCGCCGTCGTTTCAAAAGATGTCGATTGACTAATTTAAGAAATCAGATATTTCATTCATTGCAAACTCATTATTATGAAAATTTTAGTAATGAAATAATTCCTTTAGTGAAAATGTATTTTCACATCAGACAGTAACTAGCAATTTATATGCAATCCGTGATCACTAATATATAAAAAAAAGGTCAAGAAAAACTGAATTTTTTTCTGTGTTTTTTAATTATTACCAAAGGCTCAATAAAACACGTTTTAACATACATACAGTAAATTGCTGCTTGATCCACTGATTGCTTCAAATAAATTAAGATTTCAAGAAAATTATGCAATTGCTACATTATTAAACGTACAATAATGACATAACAAGTTTTCCTAATTTTAGTACCATCTAGTTCGTGTTTGGACAACTTCATTTTGAAAAGCAAATATAAAGTTTATAATTTTTGTCTTCAAGAGCACTATTTCAAAAAAGTTACCTTGACAAAGTTCAACACATCTGTATTAAGTATATTAGTAGCATTAAGCAAAACTATTTGGATCCACAATATAAGCATTTCTTTTTATCTGGAAAAATACAAGTAACTTATTGGCAGAAATTTCCTGAAATTTGATTTTCAAGAAGTATTCAGGAAAACTGCCAATGTACAAATAATTATGGTTGTGTAGTTCTTTGTGTATCACAAACACAATTTGATTATGTGTCCGTTAGCTGTTTCTTGAAGAATTTCAAAGACACATTTCTAAGAAAATCAGAAATTTGTTCCAATAATTTCTTAAAGTATTTTTTCAGATAATTATTATATTTTTTGAGAACCTGACAAATGCACATGCAGTCATGTACTGAATAAATCTAAGCGATTGTTTTGGTACTATAGGATGTATTTTAAAAGATGTACATGTTTCATTATAAATTGACTAACTTGATGTACCATTTTCTCAGAAACTATAAAAAAGCAATGGTATAAAATTTTGCACAAATGTTTTGTCATTACTAAAGCTATTGAAAAAAATTGTTTTTTCCTTTTTTTATGATTTTGGTTTCAAAATAAATTCTATGAAGGATTGAAGAAGTTTTTCCCCATACAAAAATTGACACCCACCCCCATGTTTGGAAGCACACTTTCCAGTAGTTATCGGATAATATGAGATATATTAGTTCCAGTTATTATAGCTGTAGCTTGTGAAGACACAGTGCAGGAAGTCTGGAAACAGATAAGTCTAGATAAATTAATAAAAAGTTGATCTCTCATTTTAAGCAAATGTTTTCAAAAAAAAAAAAAAAAAAAAGCGAATATATATTTCTACTTGTATTTTTAAAATCTTGTTTGTTTAGAACATAGAGTTTCCACAATATGTGGATTCATGTCGATCCAGGTACTTTTTTTCTCTTAAAAATGCAATCCGTGATCACTAATATATAAAATGCAATCCGTGATCACTAATATATAAAAAAAATCACTAATATATAAAAAAAAAAAACAATATCCAAGGCTTAAAAATACCATGCCCGAGATGCCCAGAGCATGTAAATCATTCGTCTGGGCAGGTAAATAAAACATCTAATTGCCTGTGCATGGTAACTAAATTTTAAAATAAAAAAGTTTGTAATAAAATTTCCTACTACACAAGAAAAAAAAGACAGTCATCACATGTCGTGTTTCATGTCATTGTTAATTAATGGGAGTTGTATTATTGTTACGAAGTACCAAGGAAAGAGCAATATCACATCTTTAATTATGTTATGCTCTACGCCCAGAAATCGGAAACCTAGTTTTGCTCCAAATTTTGTTTATAATCAACAACAGGATGCATGCCTCTGATGTAACTGGCCTCTCATGTTTAGTGACAAAGGGAGAAAACTTTAACAAAAGGAACATGGCAGAATCACTAAATTTCCGAAACACCAATTTCATCATCGTACCATTTCATACCAATTTTAGCATCAGCATCTTAAAAATTGATATACACACGTTTGTGCATTGAACATTTGTAATACAGACCCTTAAAATGGAAGTGCAAACATGTTAAAACAGTTCATATTTTTAACTTAAAAAAAATTAGGGTTCCGGTTTGTTATCTTAAAAGATAAATTTTCCTCCGTATCCAGCTTTTACTACCTGGGCAAGTAAATAATTTCTTGCGCAGGTAGTACTGATATATTTCACCTAATTTTTAAGAAATTGAATGGTTCTGATAAATTCCCACCCTACCACAGATAGAGCATACACACTGCTCACACGAGAGTTCTTCAATGTGTTGGTTTGTAGAAAAATGCTTCAAAATCTTTAAACAGACATTTTAAAGGCAAACTTACTCCTGAACTATGTGTGAACTTCTGATTTTGTGCATTCATATCTAATTTTTGCTGTCTATACTTGATTCAGTGTTTGTGTTCCTTTAGTAATAAATATTAAACATGATAATTCAATGCAACTCTCCATGTCTGCAAACACAAAAGATGTATTTCACATGGCAACAAGGCCTTAGCATTTATATAAAGGACATAGGCATGTTAGATGTGTACATGACATACATATATTTCGTATAGGATATAGGTATTTTACAAGCACTTGTGCCCAGAAATAGGGACCCCAAAAAAGTTAATCTGGCACTGCCTAAACACTTAATGTATCAACATATTACTCTTGGGATCAAAAACATGCAACCCTTATTATTCTGTGTCCATAATAAAGTTTAAAATCCCTTCCTAAATATACATATTTTACTTTGAATTTATTTGATACATTGGCAAAAACATGTTATGGGTTACTATAACAACACAAGTAATTTATTCTTTCCATTACAAACATAAATTTCATTTTTCAAAAATCTTTTCAGTGCTTTGACTTCCCGCTGTGAGATGCATTAAATTATAAAATTAGCCAAATTTAAATTTTCTAGTTCAAAATTTTTATTTTACGAGTAGTTTAAATAAGGTTAACAAAAGGTTTCCACTTACCTTAGAGTTCTTGGTCACTTGAAAATTTTCACGCTTTATTGCTGTAATCCATTTTCTGAGAACCTCCCCATTAGTAGCGAATTTGAAGACACTTAATATCCCTTTATGAAAATAAACTTAGTTGACAATTTGAAAACAACAACCACGCACATCGACAGTCACGCTTACACAGAGTGAGCAGCACATGCATGCTCGACCAACCACCACGGACATCAGCCTACTCTCCCATACGCCACGCAGCTTCCGGTGTTCGGGGCGCAGGCCTGTAAAGTTATTAGGGAGTGATGGCTAAGCCCCTTCTACATTAGTATTCGGGACCTGTCCGTGCATAAATCAAGCACTGTCTAGAGCTGAAACTAACCGTTAAAAAGATTCATTTTATGACAAAACGTGTAATCCCGTTGGAACCGTAATTAATTTTTATAGGTAAATGTTGCCTATTTTGTTACACTTATCTTCCACTAACATCATTCATGCTGCTCTTATGCGAATCAGTTGTTATCAGTTTGGCATATCAGCCCTGGATGTTTGATTTTATTATACGAAAATTATTGACCCCATCGTTCGAATTATGTCTAGACCATTAAGTGTCGAGATAAACACTTCGTTAAATAATGTGCTGCTATGTTTTAAAGCTTAAAACTCCGAGTCATGTGAATTTTTTTTGTGAATCGTTGCACAGTTTTCGAGTAATAATATGAAAGAAAAATAAATAAAACATTCTGATCAGTTCTACTTTTGAAAAAGAAAAAGTCTTAGTACATGTTGAAATTATTCACGAAAATGTTTTTTGATTTTGAAAATAACGGGAAATACAAGATTCAGCTGCAAACGTTTTTTTTTTTTTTTTTTTATTGAGTGCCTGTTGAAATTATTCACGGAAAGGTTTTTTAATTTTGAAAATAAATGTAATTTTATTAAAATGTATGGATCGTGATGGGAAAAAAGAGCATTACAGAAGAAAATGATGATATATGAGCTGATTAAAAAAAATATGTTGCTGTTGGCTGTTGAGTAACAGATGAATTCATGGCAGCCTCTCGTAAATGCAAACGATGAGTGCTATGAGCTGATTGATGACTACGGGCTATTAGTTAATTGATGTTTCTATGTTATCAGTTAAGTGATGAACTACCGCTATTAATTGGTTGTTGAAAACATTGACAGCTGACACTTTCATCACAGTCTTTTTGTTTTCTTTTGTTTTTAATTCGGGGTTTAATCACCATCGTGAGCAACTGTATGGATTATAAACAGTTGTAACGTATACTCTCGATTCACTTTCCTTTTGATTTTTACTATCTCTGGTTATTTTATTTTCCTATGTAAATTATCTTCTTACTGAACGAGATGTTATTTCACCAGCTGAATGAGATCTGGCAATGAGTGTAAGTCATGACGTGGTGGTAGCCAGTATAAATAGGCGCGTTCAACGATACGTAGGGAGAGCGTTTGTTTATATGGAGAGAGCTTTTTGTTGATGTGCGTAGGGAGAGCTTCGTTCTATGTGATTAGGTTTTTCTTCATTATTGTGATACGATTAGTGTGTGTGTGTTGGATGATTCAAGAGTTTATTTAATAAAAGAGTTTTAAGTAAGTACGTCTTTCTCAGTTCATAGTACTGTCAGACCTCTGTCTGGCTGTTAGGTTTATTTCATTTAGGGTTATTAGTAACAACCAGCATAAGACTTTATTCATCTTAATTACTACTACAACATTACTACCAGTTATAAGCTTGTTTATTATTATTACTACACTACTAGCAGGAAAGTTTATTCATGATATAATTAACAAACAACAAGCATTAGAAGAAGCATTAGCTTACAAGAAGCTGAATTCATTATAATTAGCGTAGTAAAAGTTATATTCATTATACAGTCACACGTCCCTAATTTGTGGGCACTGATTTAAGAAAGAGAGAGAGAGCCAGTGCCGAAAGACTAACACATCACCCATGCCTCACTTGGGCCTACTCGAGCGAATGTTCAGAATCCTGAGGCCGCCCCTGTGGCGCAGTGGTCTGAGCGATGGCTTATGACCATTCGTCCGAGTTGGGTTCGGGTTCGAATCCCGCTGAGGCATGGATGTTGTGTTTCTCTTACGGCACTGGTTCTCTCCCTTCCCTGGAACCAGTGGACCTAAATTAGGGACGGGCGACTGCTCATAGCCCATTGAGTTGTTCACAGTGGTCGTTAAACCTCCAATAAAAAAAATAAATAAATAAAAGGAAGAAGAAGCCAGAGCTTAGACCACGGAGCTACAGGACCGGTCATTATAATCTTCATCTGAACTTCCAAGATAAACAACAACAAAAAGAAACAAACAAGTGAGTAAAATCATGCAATGCATTGATCATGATACGCTTTCCGACATAACAGAAATCATTACTCAAGTTATGAGGATAATGGCTGTAGAAGAATTCTCGCTCCTATGACCTGACCTTTGACTCCATTTCGGCGATATTCAACAGAACCGGTAAAGTATACTTCCGGAACAACATGATAAAGTTTTGTCTCAGTCGAAGCTTTTGTACGTAAGTTATAACGCACAAGGGCGATGGAATGAATCCCGATCCATCGCCCTTAGACCTTTGACCCCACTTCACCCATTTTCAATAGAATTCGTCTCCAGTGGTCCCCTACGACATATTAAAATTTCATCGAAATTGAACCATTTTTACGTAAGTCAGGACGCATAAGGGCAATGGGATGGATCCCGCTCCTATGTCCTGACCTTTGACACCATTTCGTCCATTTTCAATAGGGTTAGTCCGCAGGTGGTCCCCTATCACATACTAAAATTTCATCGAAATCGATCCATTTTTACGCGAGTTATTGTGCGGATGGACAAAGCTGGAGCATATACGCTTCTTCAACCTACGGTTGGAAAGCGTAAAAAACAAAAAATGCAAGACCGAGGGGATGAAGAAACGAAAAAAAAAAAAAAAAAAAAAAATACCGCATCGTAGTCTCATGCGGAAATATTTGGCTGAAAATTGGCACGGTGATATTATATAATGATTAATATTGACTGGCAAACGGTTATTACTTTACAGCGGAAAAGGCACCCAAAAATCAAAGATGACTACAAGTCACGTAAAACGACACACCTTGTAGCCCACTGAATTGCTCATGGTGGTCGTTAAACCTCCAATCAAAATGAATAATGAAGGCTTGCCTTCATCTACTATTTCTATTGGGTTGTCGAAAAGTCATGACGTATTTTAGCCATGTTTTGAAAAGGTCATTTATTGATAGAAAGAACAAAGATCAATCAATGATATAACGCCCGTTTTGTTCGATAACCTTTTGCCATCTTTCAGTGAGCTGCAGAATGCCTCGTTCATAGAAGGACCTGTCTTTCGTGGCGAAAAACTGTACAAGGTGCTGATTTACAGCCTCATCTGAATTGAACGTTATACCACGCAAGGACTGTTGAAGAGAGCGAAATCTGACGGCGCAAGGCCAGGCGAGTATGCTGGGTGTGGCAACATATCCCACCCAAGCTTCACTAATTTTTGGCGGGTGATCAAACTTGTGTGTGATCTCGCGTTGTCGTGATGGAACACAACACCTTTACGATGAACGAGCTGTGGACGTTTCTGGATGATGGATTCGTTCAAACTGTCCAATTGCTGACATTACACATTCGAATTGATTGTTTGGTTTCGTAGCAGGAGCTCGAAAAACACGACACCTTTAAAATCCCACCACACTGAGACCAGAACCTTCCACTGATGAATGTCTGCTTTAGATGTCGTTTGAGGCGAAGCAGCACGTCGGGATAAAGACCGTTTGAGCAGCACATTGTTGTACATAATCCACTTTTCGTCACCAGTTATCAGTCGCTTCAAAAAAGGATCGTTTCCCTCACGTTTAATGAGCATATCGCAGATGTTAATACGCGCCGTCAACTCAGCTTCTTTGAGTCCATGAGGAACCCCCACATCGAGCTTGCTTACGTATCCCAGCTTCTTCAGGTGGTCGTGAACGCTTGAATGATAGATTTGCAATGTGTCTGCAATCTCTCGTGTCGTGTAACATGGGTTTGACTCGATCAATGCCTTGATTTGGTTGTCATCAACCTCGGTTAGCCACCCGGACCGAGGAGCATCGTTGAGGTCAAAATCACCAGCACGGAATTTTGCGAACCACCGCTGGCATTGACGTTCTTGTAGAGCATTATCACTGTACACTTTACGCAACTTTTCATAAGCTTGATGCGCGTTCTTCCCTTTACGGAAGTAAAACAGTAAAATATGGCGAAAATGCGCAGTTTGGTCTTCCATCTTCAACTTGATGACAAATCTCCACAAATCAACCAAATGCTCACTATTCCTTTTAGACTGCAGCTAGAACTGGCACCTGTCGAATGCCATAGCTATAACAGAGCTGCGCATGCCTCTGGTACTTCCAAAACCGCCCAACCGCCATCGGGTGCCAAAATACGTCATGACTTTTCCGACAACCCAATATGTTATCAATAATTATCAATTTATTTTTCTAAGAAAGGGACGAAAAAACAACAATCAATAAGCGATGTGATCACCCCTGATTGCAATACATGATTCAGAGAGGTTATGCGTGCTGTTTATCAGGCTGTTCAAAAGTTCCTATGACAATAATGGGCGTTTGTTGGTTTGCAAAAGCATCTGCCAGCTCATGAAGATATTGTGATTAGGGTTGGAGGGCAGCAACATATTTCATTAGAACTTCCCAAGCATTTTCGATCGGACTGAAATCAGAAAAGTGTGCTGCCTATTTCATGCGGTGAGTTGTGTTCACTTCCAAACATTCGTCAACCAATTTTGCACGGTGTGATCGAGTATTATCATATTTTAAAACCAATTTTTCCCTTATTGCACTGGCATAAGGTCACATTGGAGGCGGAAGGGTCTAGAAACCTCATCTCAATACTGCTGAGAAGTTACACTACCTCCTGGTAGCACCTGGATGTCGGTTAGTCCACCCAGTGAGATGCCGGCCCAAATCATGATACTTCACCCTACCTAGGTGTTTCTTTAAATGATAATAGAGCAGCGGCTGTCGAAGTGTGCTGCGTTTTTCTGTGAAAAATCCCTCGGGACGCCGTCATGTTCGACGACCAAAATACACTGTAAAAGTCCACATACTTCCTCAATTTCCTTATGCAATTAATTTACATAATGCTTTCTTTAAAGCATGTACCAGCGGTATATAGCGGCCGATACTGGAAGTCGCGCGTAGTTGTCCTTTATCCGTGGCAGAACAAAGAAAAAGCTGTCGTCGTCGCTGTTGAAAGTGTGAGAATCCCGTGCGGCGCCCTTTCTATCTTTCTCTCACGGCTGCATGCTGTCAGGCCGGATGATCGAAATGGCTGTATTACTGCAAAGTTGCGACAGGACGTGTCTCGAACGGGTAAGTTCTCAGAAGAACGATACTGCTCCTGAAACAGTGAACCGGCGCGACGTGACTGGTTCACTGTTTCATGAGCGATTTGTAATAGCATTTTCTTTCTTCTTTGATCTCTGTTGGTTTTTTTACTAGAATATCAGAAATACTAAAAGTGTTAGATATGCTGTTAGCTAAATAAAACTAATGCTTCCCAGAAACGAAACCAGATATCTCAGAAATGAAATTATTAAATCCTCATTGCTTGTAAATTCAATGAATATAAACACAGAGACAAACGTTGGGGCTCCTCCGCGACGTCGTCTTTGGGTGAAAAAGGGCTCCGTGGCATCAGAAGTTTGAGAACCGCTGTATTAGAGGGACGATGACTTGCTCCAGAATCTCTCCAGAATGGTGTACGCCAATTGTCACTCCGTAGAGGGAATCGAGACTCGTCAGTGGACAATGCACACCTCCACTGGTCTTCAGTATAGGTCAAGTGTTCTCTACACCAATTCAACCGCGCTCTTCTGTGACGTGGGGTCAGTGGAACTCACATCATTGGACGTCAGGCATAAAGGCTACCTTCATGCTACCTCCTGGTTTGTGGAAACGAAGTTCCCGGGGCTGCGATCAGGTTACAACGAGTCGAGACGATTTTGTTAATCTGTAGTGTCGCAGTGACGTATCTAGGATTTCATTTCGAGGGCGGGGGATTCCTCTGGATCCTGTCTCACATTCTGTGCATGAATGTGTGCGTGTATATCATACATATTATATACACGCATTTTAATTTACGGTCAATAAAAAATTACATGCAATTTAACTTACCAGAAGAAACTGAAATTCTGTTGGTTTATTCTACATCCCACAACATGTATGTATTTCATGTTTTATTATGTGATTATCATTTGGAAAATTTTCATCATTATAAAAGTATTTTATTGGAGAGCAAAAAGGATACACACCATGTGCTGAGAGACATTATATTATACATCTGAGACTTCGTCTGCACTAAGAAAACATCTGAATGCACTGAAAAAACGAGTCAAACTATTCAGTCATTGCTGTCCAATTTTTTCACCCTTGAAACAAATTTAACCCTTTCCGTCATCGAAAAGGATCCTTTATTTGCCATTGAAACCGTAAGCTAACCCAAAACTTTTACTTGCCTTTGAATACTTGAGTAGAATTCCTGCTCACGGGCAACGACAGCGGTAATAACTTCGGAGGGTATTAATTTTCTTGGTGTCAATTTCCGTTTCCTTTTCTCACACCACATAGGATAGATTTCCAAAATAACGCTCTAAGTGTTACAGTAAATAAACATTGTCTGGCAATAATTGACAGTACTTACTGCACAGATAAAGCTGTGTTCTTGCACGGGTAAAGGGAAAGAGAGAACGGCAGAGCACAACTCACGTAAAAAGTGTAGCGATCAGTGAAAGTTTTCTGGATATGCATGGGCGCCCATAGCTTATTTTTCAGGAACGGGGGAGGGATGGGGGCAAACAGAAATTGTAACTATACAAGTAACATGTACAAATACGAGTTGCCATAAACACATTTCCACTGTATCTTCCAATTATTTAACCTTTTTTACCACACTCTCATCTCAGCACATAAATGTAATTGGAAGCCAGAAGACTGACTCCGTAAGAATGATGCATCAATGAAATTCGACAGCATGTTAAGACAATAGGGAAGTTTCTTTCTCTTCCTTTTGATCCTTTCGGGCACTTGGAGCGCATGCACCACGAAACCCGAGAGATCACTCAATTGGTCGTCAAGAATAAAAAAATACCCTCAAGACAAAAATTTCTGGGGAGAATTTCGAAAGGGTTTTGTCAAGCGGTGAATAAGCTGCAGAAGAGGATAACATATCTTTCATTTCTTCGTCTTTCATACATTACATATGTGTGCTGTTCTCGAACATGGAAAATTTCATTATTACTTAACTTTGCTATAAATTTCCGCATTTTCTACTTGGAAATTTCCAAAGTTTTTCCTATTTTTACAGCATACACACGCACCCAAAACTTCTACAAAAGAATTATGAATCAGAATCACCGCGAAAGTCTCTGACGCACCTTCCCGGAACAGAAAGGGCATGATCTTATTCCCAGAGCAGAGGAAATTCCACTTCTTGCCCCCCCTTATGGGCGCCTATGTGGTTATGTAATGTAGTGTACATTTAAATCCAGTTGTAATAACTGCAGCTCACCTGACACATCTTACAAACATGGGAGCCAAACAATGTACAAAATGTATATTATGTTGGAAAAGGTAATGTATTTTGAAATCGCTGTATGAAATGATAAAGAAACATACTACAAGTGAAATTTTTCGGCGCGGGAAAGGGGGGAGGGGCTGCGAGGGAGTCGGACTACTAGGATCCTTCCCTTGGCTATAAGTTGAATATTCTTGAATTCACGTGATGAAGTAGTTCAAGGTCTAGCAACGGTAACTGCTTCATGAAAGTGTCTCCAAAATCAGTGTGCAACAGAGCGATCAACACTGATCCATCTGAAAACAGCTGCTGGAGATTATCCGTCGCCAAGCTATATTCAACAGCTTTCCATAGTAAAAATGCAGGCGAATAATTCCTATGAGACGTGTTTACCATCAACACGATGTTACTGCAAGCGGTAGCCAGGTTGCAACACAAATAAGCTGATCTTTTTGGACAGTGTTTGTTCGTAGAGCTGAAAATTCTCTCAGTCTCAGTGGGAATCTCCAAATCTACTTCTACCTCCTTCGAGCGCCAGATCAAAACTTTATTTTGTTGGAAAGGAGGAAGAGTACATTTGCCTGATCCCCGCTCTCGGACCATCTGAACAGTTCATGAATGCTTAAGTCCGCTGTCATCTCTTCACTAGCAACTTACTTTGCACGTGTGCATTTCGATCATTGCACCCTCTTCTTACGCGTGAAAATTGTTTCTTCTACATCCTTGTGAAAATTAGGATGAATACTGAGAACTCCAAACGGGCCAAGTGTTCGCATCTCTTCCCACGCGGATACTGATGTCATAAAACCACTACTCGAGCAATAAAATCATTTCCAAACTGAACTACATGAACAGCCTGGTCTCAGAAAATAGGGTTGGTCATCTTACCTCATTAACCGCTAAAGGAAAATGATTAAATGGGGACATCTCCTTTTCCCCAAAAATTAATGAAAACGGTAAATGACTTATTAGATGATTTTAAATGAAGATTATTAATGCTAACTTTCGCAAAAATTAATGGGCCCACGATAACAAAAGAGAGTATTCGGTTCCATGAGGTAAAAAAAATAAATATTATTTGTCATATTGTATTTCCATCTAAGTTTTTCTTGAAAAGAAACGAAAGAGAAACGAAACTAATAGGCATGAAACGGTAGTAGCAAAGATAAAAAATGATGACGTTTATATTTTGGTATGCTGTGCTGTGCGAATTAATAATATTTCATGAGGTCAGCCCCTTGAGTGTGCGTTGCTAGCGGAAATTTAGAAATTAAGGGGAAAAAAAAAAGAATCGTGGAATTTTGTTGGAAAGGAGGAAGTGTACATACGTACACTACCCGTACAGGTATTCCGGACAGCAAGCGTTTTTCCATGCGACGTTTTTTCTAGGTAAATAGCAAAAACATTGTACCCTAACTAATGGAATGTGATGTTTCACGACACAGATACGCATGCTGAATAAGTAATCTTCCTAGAAACTGTAAGCCACATGCACGGAAAAAAAAAAAAAACTCGACATTTGTCCTCGTTAAACGATGGAAAGGAATGCAAAAAAGATAAGAAACGCCTTTCTACGGGCTTTAGAACATGCACACACACACGCACACACAGCGCAATGCATTCAGCAAGCGCTTACCAGAATAAAAATAGAATACAATTGAAAGAAATAGAAAAAAAGAAAGATTTGTCAAAGTTATCTGAACCAGGAGTGGCGCAGTTGAACTCTATAACAAGCAAGCTTCTTCAAAGAAAATACATAGCGTCAGTGGTACTCACATATTTTTTGCGCGTCTTAACGAAAAATGGTGCTATAATAACACTTTATCCTTTCCTATGACCATCTGTAAGCCCAATAACTCGCCAACTCTAAATCCGAATTAAAAATATTTTTTGCATGAGAGGATGCTTCAAGCAGTTTCGAATTTCTATGATGTTTTGCATGACATTTACATTGCTAAAAGTCGTAAAGGTTTTTGAATTTAATGGTTAGACCTATGCGCAAAGTCTTCCTTGCATCCATCTCCCTTGCGTCTCACGATGCATAGTCTTGCCATTAGGCGGCGTAGTAGCATATTAAATGTAGTTTTGCATTTTTGTCTCCCATTTTAAATGTCATTCGTGAAAAATTATTTTTCATCCAATAGCTGTGATTGATATTTCGTGCAGTTCCAGACCTCTTTTTGATGTAAAATGTTTCCGATAGCTGGGGTAACTTTCGATCTCGTGTTAAATAACATCTCCATTTCTAATTGGCCGACTGGAAAATTTTTCTTAGTACAGGATAGTTTTTATTGCAGTGAATATTTTCAGTGTACCTTCTTATTTTCCACTTAGGCTGTTTTTCCACCAGAGGGCGTGACGAGCGCATGGGTCCAGATTCTGCGCCATCCTTCTCCATCTTGTTGGAACTTCGTCGTCTCCGGAAACATGGAAAACGTTTCAGGGCCGACGAAGAGTTTCGGGAAGCCACAGAAGCGTGATTTGCAAGGCATGATAAGAACTTTTATTACCAAGAACTAACAGGTGGAACCAAGAAGTGTTAAATGCAGTGAAGTTACCATTCCCCCCCCCCGCTCCTTTCCCCGAAAGGTAATGTTGCCTAAATACAAAGCGCTGTTATTTTGGGTTTAAAACTTATTGTGAGACGTCGATCATATTTTTCAATTCCCACGTCTTTTGTTCTTCATTAGATTAAACAGTAGCGTAGCGTGGGCCCTGCAACACCAGAAAGGTAGACAGGCAAGGGTCTCAAGATCCCTGTAAATAATACCTTTCTTACCATTGTAAGTAATACACACAATGGATAAAACATTAGAGATACCTAACTAATATCATGCTGGTCTTCCTCTAGCGCGAATAACAGTCTGTTATACACTCTTAGACATCGCCTCCTTCAAATGCCGGAGAGTCTTCCACAGGGTTTAAATCTGGGGACCATGGGGGCCACTTGATGCTTCCAAACTCAGATTAGTGTTCCTCGAGCCATGTTTGGATGGTTGCGGCTCGTTGGATCGGCGCATTGTCCTTACTGAAACGCAGGATGCACGAAGGCCATGAAAGCGTGTAGGTGATTAACCAGCACACACTGGTTGCTCTCAGCGGTTAAGGACCTTTCTAGACACACAGGTGTCGTCGCTTTTGCGGACGTCGCGTTTGCGGCCGGTCCGAAAAACGTAGCTTTTGCGGCCGTTCGTATTTTGATTCCCCCTTTTCAGATAAAACAAGGCTGCCCCTTTGTGACTTTCAGACTTCCTAGGAGTGTCCGCGTTCCTTTTGTGTTGTTCCCCCACAACTGATTGCCCGAGGGAGGTTAGATGTCACATGGTTTAAAAATCGCCAAACCTCATGGGACACGTGGACTGCCATTTCATTATAATTCGTTTCGAGTATGCATCGTTTCGGATCTTTAACAATGGAATCTTTTGAAGTCATTGAGACAACAAAAAACAAACCGTGTGCTTTACATGATGGCTATCGATATCGAATGAAAAGGAGAAATCAGAATGGTTCGATAATGTGGATTTGCTCGAAAGAAAAGAGTGAAAAGTATGAGGGGCGAATGTCTTCAAAGGAAAGTTTTGTTTTACAAGTAACAGATCATACTTGTAAACCAAATTTAGCAGAGATTGATGTTAAAAAGAAATTACATAATGCCAAAAAGCGGGCTCGCGAAGAAGATCAACCACAGCCAACAATTTCCCGTGAAGAAATGACAGAACTTATGGACCGTAGATATGACTTTGTGACGGAAGTGCCGTTATATTCTACCGTGAAGCACAGTCTGAATCGGATTCGGACCAAAGCGCGTGGGACTTCAAACGACCCCAAAAGTATAGAAGAAATTATACTGACTGACGATGTTTTATTGCTCAATGAAGAAAAGGAGAGTTTTCTTCTATTTGATGATGGAAAGAAAGAAAGAATAATCGCATTTGCCACAAAAAGGGGAAAAGAAGCTTTAACTAAATGTGAAGCCTTCTTTGTAGATGGAATATTCAAGAGCTGCAGTAAGCAATTCTTGCAGATTTATACAATTCATGTAGATATTGGTAGCTCCTTACAAGAAACGAATGTAATTCCTGCCGTGTATGCCTTAATGCCAAATAAGAAGAAACAAACATACGAACGGTTCTTCTCCCTTGTGAAGCAGCACGTAAATGAAAGGAATCCGGAGACGGTGAACATGGATTTTGAGATGGCTGCAATCGATTCATTGAGGAAACTATTTCCATCTATGAAAATTAATGGATGCAATTATCATTTTAACCAATGTCTCTGGCGCAACGTTCAGAACTTGGGATTGGTCAGCGAATATACCGACAACGAAGAAATGAGACTGCGCATACGCATGTGCTCTGCCTTGGCTTACCTTCCTGTCGATGATGTCGATGACGGCTGCTTAGCCGAACAAGAAGACTCTCCCAACAATGAGAAGCTACAGCTTTTTTATAACTATTTTACAGAACAGTGGTTGGATAATAATAATATTAAGCTTGATTTTTGGAACTGTCCTGGTAGACGCCACCGTACGAATAATGCTGTGGAGGGATGGAATTTCCGATTGAACTCATTAATTAAGAAACCACATCCCAATTTTTATATGTTGATAAAAAGTCTAAAAAGTGAAGCCAAGCACAATGATCTTATTTACGATAGGAATACCCTCAATATGAAAGGAAATAAAAGAAAAAAAGTGTATATCCAATTAGATGAAAATATTCGCAAAACTCTGGAAGACTATGCCAAAACCCATGACATTAAATTATGTCTTAGAAAGCTGGCGCATATACAGAAGTTTCAGTAAGGATATAAATGGGACGCGGATGTCCTAGTGGTCAACGTTAGTGACTGCCACGGAGAAGATCTCAGGTTCGATCCCAGGCAGCTACGGACGCTCGAATCACCAAATATCAGCCGTGCGTCGGATGGGCACGTTAAGCCGTCGGGCCCCGGGTACTGGCCCCCGGTTATAAATAAGGGCGTCTTCCTTCCGCTTTCTACCTCGCTTCCGTGTGACTTTCCTATCGGGCACTCTAGCCCAACTCTCCTAGCTTCATATTTCTAAGGGCTGTTTAAGACCTGCGGTCAGACACTCTCTTCCTAAAATTCTCTACATTTTAAAACAAAAAATGTAACTTTTAAATACGCCAGCGTTTTCTTATTTGTGTAAACGCTGCCAGTCCTAAGCCTGGGCAAAGTGTGAAGGAAAGTTCACAATTTTGAAGCTTCTCCTTTCTAGTTAAAAACAAAATGCTTGTCTATCCACAATACATGGCTTTACGCTTGTCTGCCCCTACTATATGTCTATCTGCTTGTCTGTTCCCACTATACGGCTATATGCTTGTCTATCCCTTCTACAAAATGCTTGTCTATTCCCCTGTTCTCAGATTGCGATAAAAGTGTAATTCGCCAGTTGTACTTTTCGATTTTTTTCTTTCGAAAAATTCCATATTATCGAGCCACACTGATTCTTCCTTTTTATTCTATATCGATAACCATCATATAAAGAATACGTTTAATTGTAGCATGTCTTTTGTAAAAAAAGCACGTGCTTATCGTATCACTTTGTCCGTCTATGGACACCATATCTCTGAAACTGTTATAGTCCGATTTGAAAATTTCTGTCTTTGTCGGCGAGCGCTTCTAGTGCGAAATGTTTTACTTACAATTTAACATTTTTCTTAAGGTACAAGTTTGCAACCAGAGGGCATATGTTCATGTTTCTGTTCACAGCATATTTATAGCACTATCTGCGCGTCTAAAAAGCCGATTGAAAAAATCATTTTTCAGTCAGATGCTACTAATTACGAAAAATAATTGTGGGCATTTCCTCCCTGAAATAATGCACAGTTTGGTTGCCGGGAAACCGCCACACAGGAAAATTGTCACATGTCTTTCACCAGCTTGGAAAACTGCCACACAGGAAAATTGCCCCATTGTAAAACCGCCACACATTCAAAGTGTTACTCGGAGGAACAGCAATTTGTGCCCGGTCCCTTAATGAAAAACATGTGGCAGTTTTCCTGTGTAGTAGTTTTCCGATGTGTGGCAGTTCTCCTGTGTAGTAGTTTTCCGATGTGTGGCAGTTTTCCAAGTTGATGAAAGATGTGTGGCAGTTTTCCTGTGTGGCGGTTTATAGGGAACCGCACAGTTTTCCCGCTAGGAACGTAAATGTTAGTCTTCTTCTTGCTATCTCTGCTTCCAGGAGACGTATTTAAAAAAATCTTTCCTCAGCACACCTCTTCTTCTAACTGTTCGACATGAAAAACCATTTGTCTCCGATATCTTCCTTCATCTACGAAAAATCTTATGTGCACAGTTTATGAATGATTTAAAATATTTTATTCGTGTCGGAAGAATTCAAAAGACGTGTTCATTACAACCGAAAATTCTGTTTCATCTTACTTGTTTGTTGTCTCAATGACTTCAAAAGATTCCATTGCTAAAGATCCGAAACGATGCACACTCTAAAAGAAATTGTATATAATGGCGGGCAATCAGTGGTGGGAGAACAAACAGCACAAAAGGAACGCGGACACTCCTAGGAAGTCTGAAAGTCACAAAAGGCAGCAGCCATGTTTAATCTCAAAAGGGGAGAGTCAAAGAACGAACGGCCGCAAAAGCTACGTTTTTCGCACGGCCGCATAGGCGACCACTTCAGACATACACACTATGTATAAGGTACCTAATGTGTTCCATGAGAAGGAACCCCAAACCATCACAGAGTCCCCAAAACGAAGCATCTGTCCCCAAAACGAAGCATCTGTTCCCAAAATGAAGCATCTGTCCCTTTTTTCTATGATTAGGCATGTAGAGACACAATACCAACTATATCCCATTTTGGTGTTTACAGTATCCCACTGTTGGACATTAATGGACAAACTGCAAATCTCTGCTATGTGGGTTCGACCTACAGAAGCCTGGGAATCCGATGGGCTGAACATAAATATGTAATTCGTAAAGGAGCAGTTCCTTCGTTTTTGTCAAGAACTGTCATTGCAGGAGACCTAAAACCAGATTGGGACAATGCAAACTTGCTATCAACAGCCTCGACAAAAAGTTCTATGTTGTTTACTGAGAGTCTTCACATTATAAAACTGGAACCTAAGTGCTGCAATGAGGATATACCTGCTTATGTTCCTAGTGCCTGGAGAGATGGAATATCCAAGCGAGGAACCCTGAAAATAATTTAGGTAATTTTGTAAATAGTTTGTAGTGATTGACATTTAATATCTTTTACTCATCTCATTTGCATATTTGTAATCTTGTGCTCATCTGTGTTGCTATATAAGTCATGTACCGCTTCATATTGATTTCACTCTTTAACCTGATGATGCGACCATAGTGGTTCGTGAAAGTGCTCGCTGGAGCTTTTAAACTCACCCTTTTAATTGTAAATAAAGACGTTTTTTAACCTGCGTTTTTAGATAGTGATTGGGAGGTGTGGTGTTTGTGCTCTATATTAAGACGAATCTGATCGTGCATTGACAGCCTTAATTACCCTTTGACTTGTTGCACGAAAGTACAACCTCTGGTTTTTAAATCTGTCCCCAAAACGAAGCGGCACTCATTGCTAAACACCACACGTCGCCAGTCTGTGGCGTTTCACGTCGCTCTGCCCCTCACCACTGCACACTGAGCTGGCGATGTTCTGTTGTTAATGGCATCACACGTAAGGTGCGCTGGGATCGCAGATTCGCTTCCGCGAGGCGTCGGGAAACGGTTCGTGGGCACACAGGAGCCGCTAGATCTGCATGAATAGTGGACCGGGTCCCCGTGATTGTGCCTGGCGCACGATCCATCGATCCTCTCTATAGGTGGTCCTCTTGGTCCGTCCGGAGCCGCTCCGCCGTGTGGCAGTGCCGTCACGTATCCACTGCTCCCAACACAGTCGGACGGTCAGAACGATCCACGTGGCGGGCCATACGGCGCGCCGACCACCCTGCGGTTTTCAGCCCGATGATCAGGCCTCGCTCAAAGTCCGTAAGTTGCGTAAATCGACGTCTCTTGCGGCTGCCCGGCATTCTTATCACTCTGTACTCTTGCTTGCGTCGGCCGGTGCTTTTCGCTTTCATGGGGCATCGACTACACGCCGGTTTATAAGGCTGCCGGTTTGTGCTTGCAGCGCCACCACAAGGTGTGCGGTAATGCGCACTCGCACCAAACGTGGATCATTTGCATACCAGCACGCACTCTACCTATTTGCAAAGTTTCCCCGCTGTAGCACGTTTTCTTCTAGGCGCGCAAATTTCATTGTCAGTGAGTGTATTATTTATATTTAGTACACTAAAACGATTTACCTATGTGGGTTTGAAAGTAGTTACAACCTATTTGAAGTCATCGAGTGTGTTCAAAACTAATTTTTGTTTGGGAGGAGGGCCCCTAAATAATACATATTTCGCGGAAGCCCTGTAGTTTTTCGCGAAGCCATATGGGCAGAAATAATTGTACGCATTCGTAGATGAGTATGTGTGCGCATTTTATCGCTTGTAAACTTTGAAATCAGTGCTGCTGCAGGAAGTTAGACCCGCGTGTCGAATGTGCGACCCTGCTGAAGAACAATGTTACTGATTTTGAGAATGACAAAGAGATATTTCAGATCAGCCTTATGACCGTAGAAGTGCGCAAAGTTATTTTAACGGCGGGGTCGAATGAGCAGTCACGTTCTATGCTGTCAAGACTGATAGTCGCGACAACGCGGTATAAATATTTAGCAGTCCCCTTGAGTGACCCTTATGACTCCGGCACCGAGCATTGTTTGCTCAAAAATCAGGGAGGATGTCGACGCAGGTGAAATACCGGAGTTCACTCCCAAGGTCGTGATGTTTATCACATACTCTAAAACCACACGTTCCCAGAAAACAGTCAGGCTTCTAAAATGCAGGAAATTCTGACTTGCAACTGTGCTGCAAACTGATCTAATTCCGATGGTAAAAAAAAAATTCTTTCAATGGATGACTTTATACCTTCAGGATAACCGACACGTTTCGCACGCTTTAGAAAAGAGACGTGCGGAGTAATTTTATAAGCGTATGGAAGGTTTTCTGAAAATAGGAGGAAGTGTTCATAACCGTTCTGTGTATAATGCCATTCGCCATCTCAGGCACAAAACGCATTTTTTTATTATACTCAGTGGCAGGGCCGGATTAAAGTGGGGTCTATAATAGTTTATAGCCTTGAGGCCCACCATGAACAGGGGCCTAGGAGGCATGCCTGGGCAAGTACTACATAGATAGGTAGAGGGACAGAGAGAGAGAGAGAGAGAGAGAGAGAGAGAGGTTTATAAAATATTTTCACTTTTGTCTCTTATGATTTCTACTTGGTCAGAAACAGAGGCTGGAAGACGAGCAGATTTCAAGGCAGTGACTAAACAAGGGTAAAGCTTTTTCACTACTATCCACCGAGACAGGTTCAGCTTTTTCACTACTATCCACAGAGACAGGCTCAGCTGTTTCACTACTATCCACCCACACCTCCCAATTTGTACTTGGGACAGTTAATGGTCGAAATCCCCTGTATCTTCACACTGCATAACAAAAAAGATGCACTAAGAAAAGCATACGATGCTAAATCACTAGAAAATCCAAGACAAAATCTAGGAATCTTAAGCTTTTAACTCATGTTCTTGTGAGAACAATGAAATATACAGTGACTTATTATGAAAACTTTGCAGATAACTTAGTATGTACAGATTCGTAATTTAACGGACTTCATAATTTCTCGTCATATTTTTTGGGGGAGGGGAGCCTACTCAGATGCCTATGCCTTGAGGCCCACTCAAATGTCTTAGCCTAGGGGGCCACTAAGGTCATAATCCGACCCTGCACAGTGGCGATCACAAACAGGCGCAAGAAGCGCACGTTCAGGGTCTCAAAAAAAAAAAACCTAACAGAAAACGAGATTTTTTATTTTATTTGAAGCGCTTTGTTAATTGATAAAAAATGTAAAATAATAGTCATAGATAAAGATACTGCTATGTAAACAAAAAAAGTAGTGTGAATTCACGGAAAATTCCCGAAAATAACGTGCAGCAAAGTTTCTGGTAGGTGTACTTCTTTTAACGAAATTTCCGTTTCTACTAACCAGTATTTTGGCAGATTTTTCGTTGTCAGTAATTCCGATTATTTCAGAAAAGTCCACTATCGGTATTTATACAGAAGTTTCGCAAAATCTTCGACTTTTTCAGCTCCTTTACCAGAGATTCTTCTTTCCTGACGTACGAAATTAACGAAACCTTTGGCCCTCGTGGGTTTCAAACTGGGTTCGTCTTCAACGACAACCACGCGTACAACCGTTGAGCCAGAAAATACGTAAAACACAGTCACGTATAAGGTAGAACTCTAATTGCGCGATGATGACCCTTTTTTTTTCACGTAGGACTGCGTCTAACTCCGCGGATAGTATGGGGCTACTTACGGCCGATCGCCTGTGACAAAAATAGGTCCCAATTGAAATCATTATAGCGTTAAAAATACGTGCCGCACACTAATCGTGTTAGCATATTCGTAAACAGCCTCGAGTCCAATTCGCGTACAGCGCAATACATTGTGCGTGCGACGCTCCCCTCGCTCCCTGTGCACGGGAGAGATGATGCAATATTTCTGGGTGTGCCGCCGCGTTTGACTCAGTCTAACTAGGCAACCGTGAGCGCAACACGACTGTGCGTGGCATCGTTTTAAAGCTCTTGACGAGATCTATTCAAATATATAAAGAACATACCGCAGTGGTTTAAACTAAAATTTTTAAAAATTGGTTTCGTGTGAACGGGTTAGCGTTTTGGACAATGCCGCGGAATTCGCAGAATGAACGCAAGCCAAAGTGGAGAAAATCAAAACGAGAGGCAACAGCAAGTGATGAGAAATGTAAGAAGCCCAGGAGACAAAGCGCCACGTTGGGTAAAGCGTGTATGGATCTGCTTTGAGTTCGCTATGTATGCAGCATTATATGTAAAAATTATGGGAGCTCCTTTTCATATGATAGACCTGTGTTGGCTATAACAAAATAAATAAACACTTTGAAATCATACTCGGGTAGCTCATTTCAAGTCTCCGATCTGCAAGCCGTAGTCCTATGTTCCAAACTGACGGTTCAATCAGAACTGAGCCTGCCTGTAATTCTTTTTTTACTACTAATGCAGATTAATTGGTCATTTTGTTTTCTGTTGGAGCTTATTATTTTTCTGAATAGGTTTTTAATAATTTTATTTTTTCTGTAGGAGGACTTACTACAAATTAGGTATTTTTTTTTTTTTCATTGTGGTTTTTCGAAGCAACAGAATGCTTTGGTACTTGAGAATTTTAAACACTGACAATGACTTTCAATTATCTTTAAGTAAAGGTAAAATGTATTATTTTTTAGTAGTACTTCGCAAAATTTCTAAATATAAAATTTATTCTTGATGCCACAATAGCTTCTGTCTTAAGGGGTCAACACGAGAGACTGGCACATAGACAGCCTACAATCACCTGTACAATAATTTAACAACCAGGTTGCTTACGGTAACTCAATATACAAAGCTGGTGCACAAAATGGGTGTGGTGCACAAAGCTGGTGCACAAAATGGGTGTGCCGTACTACAGAGGTGAAACCATGTGTCAAGACGACAAATCTGCAGAGAGCCATTATGTCCACGTACAGGGCCGGATAGAACTTTCGCGGGGCCCGGGGAGAAATTTCATTGCGGGCCTTAAAAAAGGAATCTCATAGTTTAATAAAGTCCTTAAGAGAAAAATGAAAACTATACCATAAAGGAAAATGGTTATCTCAAATTATTGTGAAATTAAGAAAAAGACCATTAAAATGGATTGAAAGTACAAAGAGAGAGAAAGCGAAAGATAGAAAGAGAGAGGAAAAGAGAGAGAGAGTTAAAGAGGAAGAAAAAAGAGAGAAAGAGGATGAGAGAGGAACAGGGAGAGAGGGAGAAAGAGGGAGAGACACAGGGACAAAGAGAGGAAGAAAGAGGAAAAGAGAGAGAAAGAGGGAGAGAGAGAAAGAGAAGGAGGGAGAGAGGAAGAAAGAGAAACAGAAGAGGAAGAGAGAGAGAGAGAGACAAAGAGAAAAGAACAGAGAGAGAGAGAGAGAGAGAGAGAGAGAGAGGTGCTAAAATCAATCTACGATCTGCTTTCCGGAGGGAAAGGGGTTCATGTTGCATTGTAATTGTTATATGAACTTTTTCAGAAAATAATAAAAATGTAACTTTGACTAATCTGCGTAACGAATATTTTGGCGTAGAGAATGATAACGATCCCTCTTAAATAAATTCGTTTATCTATACTGTTTTCCTGGTACATATTTTTGACTGATTTTTGATGCAAGGTGGAGACAAATTATTGACTCTTTTTACCTTTTATGCGCGTCCATGCATGAAATTTGCTTTTTTAAAATTTCCAGTACTGTTTTTAAAGTCACTGAACTCATGTATCTCCATATGTAGTCCCGAAACAAGTTTGATGTCGTTATTTTTGTTTTTTAAAATTTAAGTATCTGGTTTACACACAAATTGTTGAACATATATATAGCAGGGAGTCACAAAATGATGAAACTTAATTTACTATTTCATTAAAGTGGAAAAGTTTAGGTGGTTATAAAATAACAATAACAGTAACAATGATAATAAAAATAATTTGAAATACGCTAACCTCAGTGTCTTTACGACGAAGGGCGGTAACCTGTTTGAAAGTGAGTGGATAGTAAACTAAAGAAACATTATAAAATTATCTTTTTAATGGCCTCTCGCCGCAATAATTAAAAAAAATAGCAATAAATATAAAGAATTCAAGGGATTTTTTTTTCTAATCTGCGGGGCCCGGGGCATCCGCCCAGGATGCTTCTACGGTCCAGCCGGCCCTGTCCACGTAGCTCAGTTGGGAGAGCGACTTACTCCGGAGTGAGGGGACACGGGTTCGACGCGGACAAACTTGTGTTTTCACATGGGAGAGAGGGGAAGAAATCAAAATTTCATGTGATATGCTATCTACATTATCCGATCTCGGCAGAGAACTTTAAAATCAGGTCCTCCGACAGACGTTTGAAATTCAACAGTCAGTCGATCCCTCCTACTATTGGAACTTTTCCGTATGGATACGGAAAAAGTGAGAACACATTTTTTTTCGTTATTATGCAATAGGAATTGCGGAAAGGTTTCTGAAAAAATTCAGAATTTGCCATTAACACCTCTTCAACACGGCAATTTACCGTTAACATACGAAAGGAATGAGTATTACGGAAAGGAATTTTTAAAGGAATAAACATAGGTAAAGAATAATATTGTGGAAAGATTTCTGAAAATTCAGAATTTTCCTGGCATACGAAAAATCCGCGAAATTCAGGTTTTTCTCTGTCGCTTAGCAGATAAGGTTGTGCCAGGAATACGAGAAGAATCACAAGAAATAGCTCGGGAATTTCAGATTTTTTTTTTTTTTTTTTTTTTTTTTACAGTATAGACGTTGTCTGCGCTCAGCGTCTAATGCGCATTACTTGTATTACTAATGCAGCAGGCACTTAACTTGATCAAAGCTTAACTGGATTTAAGTACCAATATAGAGCTGCACGACTCGTTATCCAACTCTCGAGAAGATACAAGGATCAGATTATTCTAACTTATAAACCCACCACTAGTCATCCTGAAGAAGAAATTGAAGAATTTTATGAGGAAATTCGTCCTCTAAATAATAAAGGTAAGCAGCACTTGAAGATGATTATGGGAGACTTCAATGCAAAAATAGGGCAACAGCAACAGAATGAAACTTCAGTTGGTAAATTCGGTCACGGCAACAGAAACCAGCGTGGAAATACTCTCGTAGAATTTGCAGAGGCAGAAGGGTTTTTCATCTTGAACTCCTCCTTCAAGAAAAAGCCACACAGGAAATAGACATGGAGACATCCAAATGGGACGACAAGTGAAATTGATTTTATTATGTGTAACAAAAAATTCGTCATAGAAGACTGCATTGTGCTAAACAAGTTCAACACAGGTAATGACCATAGATTGGTGAGATGTAAGATGCACCTCAACACTAAACTTGAACGTGGCAAGCTCATAAGACAAACAAAATGTATTGACATAACCAACCTTAAAAAACACCATAACACCTTCAAGTTGGAACTGAAGAACAGATTCTCTGCTTTAGAAGGCATCGGAAGAAGTGGATATTTCTGAAGTTAACAGAAAAGTAACCAAAGCTCTTATGGAAACAGCAACAAAATTAGCTGGGTCTAAGAACAAGTTGCATGTGAACAAATTATCAGGAAAAACCAAAATGTTGATGCAAAAAAGAAGAGAGATGAGGATAACTAAAGAAGATGTGACTTCCAAAGTGGAATATATAGAGCTATGCAAGACAGTAAGAAAAAGTATCACTGAAGACGTAAGGAAATTCAACTGTGAACTAGTGAGGAAAGCAATTGAAAACAACCAAAGCCTAAAGATAGCAAAGGGACATCTCAGTAAGGGAAGAAAACAGATTATGGCACTGAGAAAAGAAGATGGTTCTGTAACAAGAAATAGAGGCGAAATTTTGACAAGAGTGAAAGATTTCTACTCCAAATTATATGAAAGGGATGATGCATGCACTCCAGACATCATGAAAGATACCAGTACCAGAGTTCCTCCAGTCCTTCCAGCAGAAGTTGCACATGCAATCAAGAACATGAAGCGGGGAAAAGCTCCAGGAGAAGATGGAATTACTGTAGACATCATACAAGAAGCAAGTGGAGAAATTGAAACAGTACTCGCCCAAATTTTCACTCGATGCCTTAATGAAGGAAAGATTCCTGAGGATTGGAACAACGCTAAAATGATCCTGCTACATAAGAAAGGTGACATTGAGGATCTCAGGAACTACAGACCTATCAGCCTCCTATCAGTGGTTTATAAAATCTTCACTAAAGTTCTGTCACACCGCTTGAAGGTAACACTGGGCATGGCTCAACCGAAAGAACAAGCTGGATTCAGGAGTGGCTACAGCACAATAGATCATATCCACGTACTGAGAGAACTAATTGAAAGAGCGAGGGAATATGAACTTCCATTGTGCATGGCTTTTATCGATTATGAAAAGGCCTTGATTCGGTGAAACCATCAGCAGTTACCACGGCTCTGAAATCCTGCGGTATTGAAGATGCATACATTAATATTATTAATAACATCTATGAAAATGCAAGTGCAAAGATTAGGCTGTTTGAAAATACAACACACGTAAAAATTGGGAAGGGAGTGAGACAAGGTGACACCATATCTCCGAAGCTCTTTAATGCCACATTGGAGGGTGTTTTTCAGTCACTGAGCTGGGAAAACAAGGGGATAAAGATTAATGGAGATTATCTAACCCACCTTCGTTTTGCTGATGACATAGTCATTTTTGCAACTACCCCATCAGAGCTACAGAGTATGATCCAGGAACTTGCTGACGAGAGTAAAGAAGTGGGATTAAAAATGAACTTTCAGAAGACAAAAGTGATGTTCAATGCTGTTACAAGAAATGAAGATTTATCGATTGATGAAGAAAAGCTGGAGATAACAGACACGTGCGTTTATCTTGGACAGCAGATATCAAGTGAGGGTCACATTGATGAAGAAATTAATCGGCGTACAAAACTTGCCTGGAGAGCTTTTGGAAGAAACAGCATAATTTTCAAGAGCAATATGCCATTATGTCTTAAAAGAAAAGTGTTTGATCAATGCATCCTTCCAGTGCTTACGTATTGTACAGAGACGTGGACCTTAACTAAAAGAAACATACAAAGGCTGCAGACAACTCAAAGCAGCATGGAGAGGTGCATGCTTGGTGTAACCAGGAGAGATAAGAAGAGGAACTCGTGGATCCGAAAAATGACAAGAGTGGAAGACATCATGATCAGAGTTAAATCCCTGAAATGGCAATGGGCTGGACATACTGCCGGAAGAACAGACCATCGATGGACAGCCGAAATTTTAGATTGGATTCCAAGGGACAGGAAAAGACCCAGAAGAAGACTACATGGGAGATGGGTGGATGAAATTCGAAAGTATGCGGGAGTAACATGGAGGAGACTGTCATAAGACAGACCGTTGTGGAAGAAACTTGGGGAGACCTTCGTCCAGCAGTGGATTGATAAAGGTTGACAATGATGATGATTAAACCAAAGCTGGTGAGAACGTAGCACTGAAAGTATTTAGTCTTGAAATCATTTGCCAAATTCTCGAGGGAAAAAAAAAACTATTTTGAAACAGAACTTTATTTTTTTTTATTTATTTATTTATTTATTTATTTATTTTTTTTATAATACCTGTTTTTTTATGCTAGCGGTGAGCGTTCATTTTGGAACTAAATTGCGAACTCATTCTGGAACTCATAACTCATTTTATGCTAGCGATGAGCGCCATTACGAAACTAAATTGAGAGCAATACAGAGATGCCCTTAGGGGTGTGCGACAGGTGCGATCGAACTGGGCCCCGAGCTTAGGGGGGCTCCGCGCTCACACCCTAAGAAGAAAAGAGGAAAATAAAGTTATTGAGGGAGAGAGAGAGGGAGCGAATTTCTTATTTTCAATTATTCTAATTTTATTTTTTAAACCCCGTCTTGTTTAATAATTCTTTTTTTTTAAATATCGATTGCTGAATTTATATTTACCCAAATAAACAGCAAACAAAAATAATATGTCTAGAGAAACATTACTTTTATCTGATGTCAAAACTGCAGCCGGTGCTTTAAGATACATGAATGAACTTTAGGATCCTTTCCCTAATGCTTTCATCGCCTACAGGATATTACTTACTGTCCTAGTAACGGCGGCAAACGCAGAAAGAAACTTTTCACGCTTGAAGCTGATTAAATCTTATTTAAGATCTGTCATGTCTCAAGAAAGACTGATGTCTTTGGCAACTTTGATAAAGCAAGAAAATAAATTTTAATGATTTAATTGCTGAGTTTGCTGGGATAAAAGCAAGAAAAGTCCAGTTCTTATAAGGTAAGTTCTATAATGTAGGGTAAGTACTGTCCCGTAATAGGTAGAGACGTAGCCACTGTGACGGGAGGATATATGCTGGTGTGCTTGTTTTATTTACATCATTTAAAAGACATTTACAAAATATGCAGTAGTGTTAAAAAAAATTTAAATGTTGTCTTTCGTCATTGGTTAATTTTGAAACGTCTTGACGTTTCATTAAACTGTACAGATAAATGTAATAAACTATGTTTTAAGTCTAGTGTATGTTTTATGTCTATTATTTCGTGTATGGGGTTGGGGTGGTTAAAGCAAGGGGCCTAGCGGCTGCTAAGGGCGGCTCTGGAGCAATATTTACGGTTTTTTTTTTCTTTTTTTAAATAATGATATCTTTCCTAAATACGACGAAACTTTTTCCATCTAGTAGATAAAGAAGATATCCCGGGAAAAAGTCCTCATCTTGCTCCTCGAGCTCAGAAACGGCAAATTTTTGTCAGTCGTGGACTGGGCTGCCGTGATGCCGGTAGAGTTCGGGGGGGGGGGCGCATAATCTGTGCCGATATGGCTTATGCTAACTAAAAAAACAAAAAACAAAATAAAACGCATGTATATACTTGTACTTCAGCATTCCTGTAGAAGAAAACCAAACATGCTAAAACGGTAGTTTTTTTCACCACTTTGATGGTTTTAGAAAACAACAAAAAAGAAAAAAAAAACACCCTTCTTATCAACTGTTCTTTTGAGCCAAACTCTGTTTTTGATACACCCCCTTCCTCTTTCTCGACTTTCAAATTTAAACTGGGTTTCTGGTTTTACATGTATATGATCTTCTTTTCATTTTTTTTTTTTTTTTTTAACGACATCTGCGTCTGATTTACTATTTTTTGGATCTTTCACTTACACGTATTCTTGAACTGCAGTTTCGAAGTCTGTTTCATCTACAACAAAAATACTTCTTCCAGTTTAAACGCATTTTATAAATTTGCACTAAAATTCTTGCAATTCTGGACAATTTTCAATTTTTCCAAGCGACTTTTTTGTTATTATTATATTGATGATGGGTAAGTTTTGAAAAAAAAATTAATTTTTTGGCACATTTGGATTTCCGTTCTCACTAAAAGCGAAGAAACATATTCTGAATTCAGCGATCGCAATAAAATTCTCGAGAACACAGCTTCTGCCTGAGAACGTAACTTATCTGTTGCTTCTCGGCAACAGAATTGGTTAAAATGTTGTTAATTATTACCTCAACAACAACAACAACAAAAAAGAACAAAAAAATAAATAAAAAAATATCTGCAATGATTCGCAGACTTGTGTTGAAGAGATGGATTAAACAGTAAACGGTAATGCTGACAAACCGCATTTTTCGGGGTGGGCATCTTGACATTTTTTTCAGTCAGAAAGTAGACTGCCCCAAATCAGCTTTCAGGGCCGTTTATGGATCCCCAGTCCACCACTGATTTCTGTCTACGAGTGCCTGTAGGGGCATCGCTAGACTAAGAACACTGGTGGAGCTGAACGGAGCTTTATTTTTTGACTACCTCGAATTCACCCATTTCTCTCCTTCCGTAATGAAAAAAAGTAAAAACAAAACTACAGATTTTAAAAATTGATAGCTGTCACTTTTAATTTGACTTTTTCTTACATTTAAAATAATTAAATTAATTAAGTTAATTTCATTAAAAACCAATGTAATCCCGAGATCTTAAGTTCCAGTACAATAATTTTAGCGAAATTTTAAATGTTACTTAAATGACCTTCACCCCATCGTTGGTGGATTTTTGAGAATATTTAGATTACCCCCAGTTTCTGCCTTGATGCTGTGAGAAGTATTGAGACATGCTGCAGTGGTCCTGCCTTTTTTTCTATTTAGGAGGATTTTCATTTGTGGCCTTTGTTAGGAAGAGCAACAAATTCTGCATGCAGATACTATGGACGGTTTAGAACCCCCGCATTTAAACAAGGGACAGAGTAAATAGTGGGTCCTACGTGTTCTCTGCGTTCTGTCTGGGTGAACTATTGTGGTGTCGACGCAACAGGGTGCCGGGCGTTTGATACAGACAGAGCGTCCTTAAGGTCAATTAAGGGTAATAAAGTCCCACAGTAGGGCAAGAAAACTAGCCCTGTACTACAAATTCAGCGAAGAAGACCCAAAATCTCTGAGCATTCAATTGATGTCCACGTCCACCAGATGCACACAGTGTTGCCAGCTCTTGAAAAGAACCTATGATTAAAATATTTAAAAAAAATTACAAACCGCATTACACACTCGACGATCTCCGGGGTGTGTCTTTAATCAAGTGACTACCGACCGGGTGAGAGTTACTAGTGTGAGACTTGGCTGAGCAATACTGCATTGAAAAGCAGAACTGAAGAATTAAACCGCGAGACGGGGTTACAACCCGCTCTCGCGAAATTTTTCTTTTTTCAATTGATGAAGTTCACGAGAACCACCAATTAGAGCAGTGACGGGACTTAGTAAAAACGCCCTTGTGAGGGCGAAGTTCCGTTCAGCCCGCATTGAGAACTCTGGTATCAGTTTTGGGTACGTCGTCGTCGTACCGGTCCAGCGGACGAAGGGGCTATTTGATCCCTCGCCCGCCCAAAGCCCAAGAGCCCGGCTTCTAAGGTTTGACTAGAGTGGGAGAACCCCTGGGTGCCCACTCAGTACTTAGAAGAAAATTTTGAGTTTTTCATCTCTCTCACAGAGATGTCAACTACCCAGAAGGGTAGAGTGAAACCAAAGGGGTCCGTCCCCAAATCGTCCGGGACAACCCGGACGCAGAAGGTAGCGGCGAAAGCACTACCAAGCCCTGTCGGCAGTGCTAAGGGTCTTAGCCCTTCTTCCGAGAACAGCCGGAAGGTAGAGCCCAACGCTAGGGGAGCTCGTTAAAGACGATTCCCCCAGCGAGGGGCTCTAAAGCCGCTACACCCACGAAGGGAGCCTCGACTGAGCAGTCTCAGTCAGCTAGCGGTGTAAGCACCCCCTTGCCAGTTCCGCCCATGGCAAGGAAGGGTAAAACACCACCCCAGCCCGAACCCTCTCGGGCCCTTGAGGGGTCGTCTGCGGGGTGCCCAGAGGTACCTTCGGTGGAAGATACGCATCACAGGACACCCCCGGTGCTTACACCCGAGGCGTTTGTGAATCACATCCTCGACCTCACAAAGGAAGTTGAGTCCGTTCTCTCGGACTCGCGGGTCACTTCCTCAGGGAGAGAGAAGGTGAAAGCTGCCCTGAGCAGTGTTAGAGACGCTTGTTACGAGCAAGCAGCACGGGTAGCCTATGTCGAAGGCAGGCTGTCCGTGCGGGATGAGTTGCGCTGCGAAGCCGACGTGAAAGTGGTTTCCTACGCCGAAGTGGCTAGGAAGGGGGCTAACAAGGCGAAAGGGCCTTCGCCCGCCCCGATTGAGATTAAAAAGAAGAAGGGAAAGTCGGTAGACAGGAGACACGTGCTTTTAGTCTACCCGACAGTCGAGAGTGCGTCCTCAGAGGACACGAAAAAGACCCTGAAAACTGCAGTAAACCCAACTAAACTGCAGATAGGGGTCAAGAGCATTAGGAGCATCCGGAAAGGAGGGGTCGCGGTGGAATGTTCTCATCCCGGGGAGCTCGACCGCCTAGCCCAGGAGTTGAGAAGCAATCCTATGACCAAGGATTGCACATCCCCCACGGCCCCACGAAAGAGAAATCCCCGGTTGATTGTGTATGGGGTCGACGGGGATCTCTCAGGGAAAGAGTTCGAGCAGATGGTTTGTGGGCAGAACCCAGAGCTCGAGAACGGGTTCAAAGCCTGTTTTCCCATCAGGGGCAAGGGAGGTAGGGTCCACTGGGTGGCAGACGTGGAACCCAAGGCCTTCAAGCACCTGGTGAGGCGGAAGACCCTGAACTTGGGTTGGTCAGTGCTCCGTCTAAAGGAATTTTTGAGGGAGGTCAGGTGCTTTCGGTGTAATGGCTTCGGCCATTTCCGAGGCAACTGCCCCGAGACCGATGCAAGGTGCGGCAATTGTGGTGAAGTTGGGCACCAGCACCACCAGTGTGCCGCCGCACCGAACTGCAGCAACTGCACCGCTGCTAATGCCAAGTTCCGCCTGAAACTGGACGTCTCACACTCCAGCTTCAGTAAGACATGCCCTAGTCTTATTAGGGAACTTGAGCAAAGGAAGAGTCGGGTCAACTATTGTTGACGGATGGAAGTACCCTTGGAGGTACGCAGCTCTCGATAATGAGTTTTTCGGTCTATTGACCAAGGTGTTTGAGTTGACCCTGGCCCGGGGTCATCACCACAGCACTGGCCCTAGCGCTGTGAACAATGTGAATATTTCAATTCGTGTGATTTTTGTTTTAGTGTCTGAATTTTGTGAGAGGGGTGCATGAGACCCTCATAGTGAATGTGAATATAATTTTGCTGAGTATTGAAATAAAGGACAGTAGTCCCAAAAAACTCGCGTTGGCGGGCGATCTCCGGGCCACGAGATGAGATATTTTGAAAAAGTTGCTTGCCCCAACTGCCCATAGCACGTCGCACACACGGGTTGTGACAGAAGGGTGTAAGGTACCGGTCCCGTGGGGGAGGCAGATCCCCACAGGTCTCTAGACCGAATCTGTCCGAGTAGAAGACTGTGGTTTCCGGTGACTGACAGGCTAGCTGTCGGAACGCCGTCAGGGATCCTATCTATCCCAAAACTATTCGAGAGAGTTCCGCATTTTCCTGCGAAGTCAGCACTTTGACGGTGCAGGTAAAGTCATCAGCTAGTGTTAATCAAGTGACGGTTGCTTACGCAGTAGCTTATTGGTCAAATGTAAATTTTCATTAACTTTATGTCTTTATTTATTTGTTTATTGATGATTGATCATTGATTTAAAATAATGATGATAATACAAACTTAATAAAGGTTTAGAAATTTATTTATTTAACTCCAACGAAAAATATATTTCGAGACTATTGGCGGAGGGGCAGCTTCATGTGCGATCGAAGGGGCTTCAGGCCCCCTGAAATGATTTACCGACGCCACTAGGCGCTTGATAAACAACGCCTCTCTCTCTCTCTCTCTCTCTCTCTCTCTCTCTCTCTCTCTCTCTCTCACACACACACACACAAACACACACACACTCATTGTCATAAAAATCCGCACACCAAGAAAAAACCGTGCAATTAACGTGAAACTCGGCGCGAATAGCTACGGGGAGAGCAGACATGCAAATGATTAAAGTTTCGTGCGATTCTGTATCCCCATGCGTCCAAGACAGGCGCTACAATCGCAATCCTTGGGGCTTATAAGGCGCCGCGCAGGGGACTCCACATTCGTTCCGAAGTGCAGGGTAAGAATCAGGTGATATCCCTGAGCGATAGACATGCCAAGGAGCCGCCGGAGATGTGCGTACGGGCAACTAACGGAGTTTGAACGAGGCCGTATCGTCGGGATGAGAGAGGCAGGGTGGCCGGCGCGCCGATTTGGCCATCATTTGGGCCGGTCGGACAGTACGGTGTGATCGTGTTGGGAGCAATGGACACGGGAAGGCACCCAGGCACGACAGACTGGCTCTGGATGACCCAGACACACCAACAGAGAGGACCGTAGTCTCGTTAGAACGGTACGCACAGATGCAACGACGTCCTTGTCCAATATTCAGAGATATGTGACGGCTATACAAGAGACTCCTGTGTCCACCAGAACCATTTCTAGACCACTGGCAGAGGCGAATCTGCACTCTCGACGGCCCTTACGTTTTCTGCCATTAACTGTTGACCATCGTCGGCGTCGATTGCAGTGGTTTCAGCAGCGAGCAACGTGGAATACTACGGACTGGCGACGTATAGTGTTCAGCGACGAGTCCCGCTTCTGTATGGGAATGGACGATCACCGTGTCAGAGTGTGGAGAACCGCAGGTGAGGGCTCCAATCCCAACCTCACTGTACAGTGGCACATGACCCGAACTGCAGGCGTGATGATCTGGGGAGCCATGGCGTATGGCAGCCGGACTTCCCTCGCATTGATCCGAGGGACGTTGACAGCCCAGCTCTACGTACAGGAGATCCTGCAGCCCAATGTGCTGCCTTTCCTGGAGGGGTTATCCGGAGTCATTTTCCAACAAGATAATGCCCGTCCATACATGGCTCGAGTTTTCCAGGATTGTCTAATGCTTCGATGCTTCCGCGGCCTGCCAGATCACCTGATCTCTCGCCCATCGAGCTCGTGTTGGACCAGATGGGGCGCCAGCTTTCTCATCGCCCCAGTGTTCATGATTTAGAGCGTCAATTGCAAGAAGTGTGTGCCAAGCTGTCCCAGAATAACATACGGCGTCTCTTTGACTCCAAGGCGGACCTTATCGCCGTATGTATCCGAGCACGAGGTGGTCCGGCGCTGTACTAACGCTGACCGGAATGTGTACTGTATGTCCGCGTTAAATAGTCCTGCTGCTGTAATATTGTAATCACTTCTGTCCTGGTTATGTACCGTCTCACTACTAAAATCTCATTTCAATCCAACGCCTCCTTCTTGGTGCGCGGATTTTTATGACAATGAGTATACACTGTATATATATGTATATATATATATACACTGAAGAGCAATTGAATTAGAGACAGCTGGCGTTATGCAAATGTGGCGCTGTGGGCGGCCCTGTAAACAGAAACGACATGACGTATGAGGCGATCCGACAATATAAGGAGTGATGCGACGGGAATCAGTAAGAGTCAGACGCAGTATGGGTAAGACGAAGGACCTAAGCGCATTTGATCGTGGGCAAATTGTCGGGCATGACGAATGGGTCACTCCACCTCGGAAGTCGTGCAGTCACTGGGATTTTCACGAGCCACTGTGTCACGGGTACACCGTGAGTACATCGAATCCGGTAAAACCATCCCTGCAAGGGCCAACTGCCGTGGACAAGAGTGTGTGGATGAGCGGGGTCATCGTCGGCTAGCTCGCATTGTAACAACGGATAGACGGGCTACAGTGCAAGAAATCACTTGGCAATTTAACGCTGGTGCACAAAAACGTGTAAGCAGCCACACCATCCAGAACCATCTCCTCGCTATGGGGTACAGAAGCCATCGTCCCACGAGGGTACCGCTGCTGACCGCACAGCACAGGGTGCAAAGATTAGCATGAGCGCGGGAACATCGCCACTGGACTCTAGACATGTGGAAAAATATTGCCTGGACTGATGAGTCGAGATTCACGTTAGTACATGCGGATGGCAGGATACGAGTTTGGCGCAAACCACATGAAGCGATGGATCCTTCGTGCCAGCAGGGTACTCTTCAAGCTGGTGGGGTTTGCATTCTTGTCTGGGGACTGTTTACGTGGACTGAAATGGAACACCTGGTACGTGTGACGTCGTCCCTCACAGGTCAACGTTACCGGGATATCCTGGACGACCATTTGCTCCCGTTTGTGCGTCTTCAACATCCCACTGGAGACTTCATCCTGCAACAAGACACAGCACTGTGCCTCGCTCCCGAATTGTATCCGAATGGTTGGATGAATACTCCACCGACGTGACTTCGCTTCCTTGGCCAGCTAGGTCACCTGACCTCAATCCCATCGAGCACATCTAGGATGCCATCGAGAGAGACGTTCGAGGCTCTGACCCCCTCCATCAAATCTTCGTGAACTGTGGGAGCTTGTTCAGGGGTCGTGGATCCGTATGGCTTCCCAACGCTTCCGGTGTCTTGTCGAGTATATGCCGAGACGAATCGCCGCCGTCATCAGGGCGAAAATTGGTGCTACACGTTACTAGACAGGTATCTCTAATTCAATTGCTCTTCAGTGTGTATATATATATATATATATATATATATATATATACTATTAAGTAGAGGCAGTAGTTGTTTTTTTTTTTTTTAAGCAAATTTGGTTTTAAATTCTTAGGTGTAAAATTTTGTCTTTGACTCTGCTCCTGGGTATATATACAAGTATATATATATAGTTTAATTTTTAATTGTTAAGTAATAGAAGTAACTTTTTTCTAAATTTTAAGTACATGCCATTGCTAACATGATACCAAATAAATGTGGGGATTAGGATTTGAACACTTATTTGTATATGAACTCCATTCTTCTTCTGAATACTTTATTTGTACATGAACTCCATTCTTCTTTTGTGTGAACTTGAGTGTTACGTTTTCATAAAAAGTTTCTTCCGAGTGCTTTTCCATATTTAAAAAGAATGTTTTTTTCTAAAGACAAAATAGCCAAGTTTTTCGAATGTGCACGTATGAACTTGTGTTGCTCTAAGATATATCTTGATTCTTTTTAATGCCGAAAAACTTCTTTCGGCTAAACACTAGGTCCAATTTATTCAACTTTATGTAATACGTAATGTTCTTACTGATTTGTTTTTGTATTCATGAAGAGAATAAAACACCTTCAGTTCATTTTTTAGTCGAGCTGTATCAAAATTTGAAGCATCTGACAGTAGATGTTCAGGTAAGCTTTCACAAAATTTATCAAAACAGTTCGAATCCAACAAAGCCACGAATTTTAGATATAATATCTCTTATTTTAATTCTTTGACACTTCTCAAAAACTGAAACAACTCTCGCGAAACGCTCTAATGGGCTGGAGTATGCGAGTGACTGAGATAGTCTAAGTCTTCTTTTTTCTGAGAGAACCGTTCCCCAAAGCAATGGCTCATTCCCATCTGCCAGCTGATTCATGTTGTCATGGAAACGCTAGCAGGCGATGTTACGAAAGGTTTTCGCATCATAACTGCGAAGACTCTGGAAGAGCTGCTTGCGTTATGCCGTTGGTTTTCGCTCGCCAAACTGAGTCAAAGAAGCAAATCCGCACGCGTTTTTTTTCGCAGCGAAAGCATCGACATATTTTAATACCGTTGATAATTGACTTTTATTTGTGTATATTTAACTCAGTTTTATTTGCGCATTTTTATATACATAACATAAGGTCAGGTGATGCGTAACATCACAGCCTCTCCTTGACAAATGCCAACCCCGCCTTCTCGTGGTGCATCCTGTTCCCACTAAAGGGGCTCTGACGACCGCCAATAGCGGTATAACTATACCATCGGGATTAGAGGAAATTCTATCCCACACTCACCAACCCGCTTGGCCAGCGTGGTGAGTTATGGCCAAACCCCTCCAAAATGATTCCACAACTTAAATCTTGGCCCTCAGTCTCCGGCAGCTGGAATGTACCTGGCCAAGGCAGCGGCCAGTGCGACATGAAGGCAGAGGGTGCTAAGAATCCCCGGAGGACCGGACTAGGCTGCCATCTGATGCTGACCTTGGCTACGTACAATGGACGCTCCCTATCTTCTGATTCAAGGCTTCTTGAATTGGAAGAGGAACTACAAAGGATCAAGTGGGACATCGTTGGGCTAAGTGAGGTAAGGAGAAAAGGAGAAGATCTCATCGAACTGAAAAGTGGACATCTCTTCTACTATCGTGGGACAGATACTGGCAGAACTAGTGGTGTTGGATTTATAATAAACAAGAAACTGAAGGATAAAGTTGTAGAAGTTGAAAGTTCCTCTGACAGAGCTGCACGACTTGTTATCCAACTCTCGAAAAGATACCAGGCTCAGATTATTCAAACTTATGCACCCACCACAAGTCATCCTGAAGAAGAAATTGAAGAATTTTATGAGGAAATTTGTCATCTAAATAATAAAGGTAAGCAGCGCTTGAAAATAATTATGGGAGATTTCAATGCAAAAATAGGGCAACGGCAACAGAATGAAACTTCAGTAGGTAAATTCGGTCACGGCAACAGAAACCAGCGTGGAAATACTCTCGTTGAGTTTGCAGAGGCAGAAGGGTTTTTCATCTTGAACTCCTTCTTCAAGAAAAAGCCACACAGGAAATGGACATGGAGACATCCAAATGGGAAGAAAAGTGAAATTGATTTTATTATGTGTAACAAAAAATTCGCCATAGAAGACTGCAGTGTGCTAAACAAGTTCAACACAGGTAGTGACCATAGATTGGTGAGATGTAAGATGCACCTCAACACTAAACTGGAACGTGGCAAGCTCATAAGACAAACAAAATCTATCGACATAACCAACCTTAAAAAACACCATAATACCTTCAAGTTGGAACTGAAGAACAGGTTCTCTGCTTTAGAAGACCTAACATCAGAAGAAGTGGACATCTCTGAAGTTAACAGAAAAGTAACCAAAGCTCTTATGGAAACAGCAACAAAATTAGCTGGGTCTAAGAACAAGTTGCATGTAAATAAATTATCAGGAAAAACGAAAATGTTGATGCAAAAAAGAAGAGAGATGAGGACAACTAAAGAAGATGTGACTTCCAAAGTGGAATATATAGAGCTATGCAAGACAGTAAGAAAAAGTATCACTGAAGACGTAAGAAAATTCAACTGTGAACTAGTGAGGAAAGCAATTGAAAACAACCAAAGCCTAAAGATAGCAAAGGAACATCTCAGTAAGGGAAGAAAACAGATTATGGCACTGAGAAAAGAAGATGGTTCTGTAACAAGAAATAGAGGCGAAATTTTGACAAGAGTGAAAGATTTCTACTCCAAATTATATGAAAGGGATGATACATGCACTCCAGACATCATGAAAGATACCAGTACCAGAGTTCCTCCAGTCCTTCCAGCAGAAGTTGCACATGCAATCAAGAACATGAAGCGGGGAAAAGCTCCAGGAGAAGATGGAATTACTGTAGACATCATACAAGAAGCAAGTGGAGAAATCGAAACAGTACTCGCCCAAATTTTCACTCGATGCCTTAATGAAGGAAAGATTCCTGAGGATTGGAACACCGCTACAATGATCCTGCTACATAAGAAAGGTGACATTGAGGATCTCGGAAACTACAGACCTATCAGCCTCCTATCAGTAGTTTATAAAATCTTCACTAAAGTTCTTTCACACCGCTTGAAGGTAACACTGGACATGGCTCAACCGAGAGAACAAGCTGGATTCAGGAGTGGCTACAGCACAATAGATCATATCCACGTGCTGAGAGAACTAATTGAAAGAGCGAGGGAATATGAACTTCCATTGTGCATGGCTTTTATCGATTATGAAAAAGCCTTTGATTCGGTGAAACCATCAGCAGTTACAATGGCTCTGAAAACCTGCGGTATTGAAGATGCATACATTAATATTATTAATAACATCTATGAAAATGCAAGTGCAAAGATTAGGCTGGTTGAAAATACAACACACGTAAAAATTGGAAAGGGAGTGAGACAAGGTGACACCATATCTCCGAAGCTCTTTAATGCCACATTGGAGAGTGTTTTTCAGTCGCTGAGCTGGGAAAACAAGGGGATAAAGATTAATGGAGATTATCTAACCCACCTTCGTTTTGCTGATGACATAGTCATTTTTGCAACTACCCCATCAGAGCTACAGAGTATGATCCAGGAACTTGCTGACAAGAGTAAAGAAGTGGGATTAAAAATGAACTTTCAGAAGACAAAAGTGATGTTCAATGCTTTTACAAGAAATGAAGATTTATCGATTGATGGAGAAAAGCTGGAGATAACAGACACATACATTTATCTTGGACAGCAGATATCAAGTGAGGGTCACATTGGTGAAGAAATTAATCGGCGTACAAAACTTGCCTGGAGAGCTTTTGGAAGAAACAGCATAATTTTCAAGAGCAATATGCCATTATGTCTTAAAAGAAAAGTGTTTGATCAATGCATCCTTCCAGTGCTTACGTATGGTGCAGAGACGTGGACCTTAGCTAAAAGAGACATACAAAGGCTGCAGACAACTCAAAGAAGCATGGAGAGGTGCATGCTTGGTGTAACCAGGAGAGATAAGAAGAGGAACACGTGGATCCGAAAAATGACAAGAGTGGAAGACATCATGATCAGAGTTAAATCCCTGAAATGGCAATGGGCTGGACATACTGCCAGAAGAACAGACCATAGATGGACAGCCGAAATTTTAGATTGGATTCCAAGGGACAGGAAAAGACCCAGAAGAAGACCACATGGGAGATGGGTGGATGAAATTCGAAAGTATGCAGGGGTGACATGGAGGAGACTGGCACAAGACAGACCGCTGTGGAGGAAACTTGGAGAGACCTTCGTCCAGCAGTGGATTGATAATGGTTGACAATGATGATGATGATATATATATATATATACTTAAGAGCAAAACTGAAGACTAAGGAAAAAATTTTAGAATTTAAAACGAAGGGTGCAAAATAACCTGAAAATCAAAACGCGCAACGCAGCAGTTTTGAAAATTCAGAATTCACATTCTATAAAGAAGATACCTAAGCAAAAAAATACATATATAATTTTGACTCACACCTAGTACAACATAGAAAAGGTTATGTATCTACCTGTGTGAGTAAAAGGAGAAAAGATAAAAAAATAAAATAAAACAACTGAATGTAGAAGGTGTCGAGAATACTGAGCCTTGGCTTTATCAAGGACCGTCCTTGATAAAGCCAAGGCTCAGTATTCTCGACACCTTCTACATTCAGTTGTTTTATTTTATTTTTTTATCTTTTCTCCTTTTACTCACACAGGTAGATACATAACCTTTTCTATGTTGTACTAGGTGTGAGTCAAAATTATATATGTATTTTTTTGCTTAGGTATCTTCTTTATAGAATATATATATATATATATATATATATATAAGAAAAGTGTTTGATCAATGCATCCTTCCAGTGCTTACGTATGGTGCGGAGACGTGGACCTTAACTAAAAGAGACATACAAAGGCTGAAGACAACTGAAAGCAGCATGGAGAGGTGCATGCTTGGTGTAACCAGGAGAGATAAGAAGAGGAACTCGTGGATCCGAAAAATGACAAGAGTGGAAGACATCATGATCAGAGTTAAATCCCTGAAATGGCAATGGGCTGGACATACTGCCAGAAGGACAGATCATCGATGGACAGCTGAAATTTTAGACTGGATTCCAAGGGACAGGAAAAGACCCAGAAGAAGACCACATGGGAGATGGGTGGATGAAATTCGAAAGTATGCAGGGGTGACATGGAGGAGACTGGCACAAGACAGACAGTTGTGGAGGAAACTTGGGGAGACCTTCGTCCAGCAGTGGATTGATAATGGTTGACAAAGATGATGATGATGATGATATATGTCAGGTGATGCGTAACATCACAGCCTCTCCTTGACAAATGTCAACCCCGCCTTCTCGTGGTGCATCCTGTTCCCACTAAAGGGGCTCTGACGACCGCCCATAGCGGTATAACTATACCATCGGGATTAGAGGAAATTCTATCCCACACTCACCAACCCGCTTGGCCAGCGTGGTGAGTTATGGCCAAACCCCTCCAAAATGATTCCACAACTTAAATCTTGGCCCTCAGTCTCCGGCAGCTGGAATGTACCTGGCCAAGGCAGCGGCCAGTGCGACATGAAGGCAGAGGGTGCTAAGAATCCCCGGAGGACCGGACTAGGCTGCCATCTGATGCCGACCTTGGCTACTTACAATGGACGCTCCCTATCTTCTGATTCAAGGCTTCTTGAATTGGAAGAGGAACTACAAAGGATCAAGTGGGACATCGTGGGGCTAAGTGAGGTAAGGAGAAAAGGAGAAGATCTCATCGAACTGAAAAGTGGACATCTCTTCTACTATCGTGGGACAGATACTGGCAGAACTAGTGGTGTTGGATTTATAATAAACAAGAAACTGAAGGATAAAGTTGTAGAAGTTGAAAGTTCCTCTGGCAGAGCTGCACGACTTGTTATCCAACTCTCGAAAAGATACCAGGCTCAGATTATTCAAACTTATGCACCCACCACAAGTCATCCTGAAGAAGAAATTGAAGAATTTTATGAGAAAATTTGTCATCTAAATAATAAAGGTAAGCAGCACTTGAAAATAATTATGGGAGATTTCAATGCAAAAATAGGGCAACGGCAACAGAATGAAACTTCAGTAGGTAAATTCGGTCATGGCAACAGAAACCAGCGTGGAAATACTCTCGTTGAGTTTGCAGAGGCAGAAGGGTTTTTCATCTTGAACTCCTTCTTCAAGAAAAAGCCACACAGGAAATGGACATGGAGACATCCAAATGGGACGACAAGTGAAATTGATTTTATTATGTGTAACAAAAAATTCATCATAGAAGACTGCAGTGTGCTAAACAAGTTCAACACAGGTAGTGACCATAGATTGGTGAGATGTAAGATGCACCTCAACACTAAATTTGAACGTGGCAAGCTCATAAGACAAACAAAATCTATTGACATAACCAACCTTAAAAAACACCATAATACCTTTAAGTTAGAACTGAAGAACAGGTTCTCTGCTTTAGAAGGCCTAACATCGGAAGAAGTGGACATCTCTGAAGTTAACAGAAAAGTAACCAAAGCTCTTATGGAAACAGCAACAAAATTAGCTGGGTCTAAGAACAAGTTGCATGTGAACAAACTATCAGGAAAAACCAAAATGTTGATGCAAAAAAGAAGAGAGATGAGGACAACTAAAGAAGATGTGACTTCCAAAGTGGAATATATAGAGCTATGCAAGACAGTAAGAAAAAGTATCACGGAAGACGTAAGGAAATTCAACTGTGAACTAGTGAGGAAAGCAATTGAAAACAACCAAAGCCTAAAGATAGCAAAGGGACATCTCAGTAAGGGAAGAAAACAGATTATGGCACTGAGAAAAGAAGATGGTTCTGTAACAAGAAATAGAGGCGAAATTTTGACAAGAGTGAAAGATTTCTACTCCAAATTATATGAAACGGATGATATATGCACTCCAGATATCATGAAAGATACCAGTACCAGAGTTCCTCCAGTCCTTCCAGCAGAAGTTGCACATGCAATCAAGAACATGAAGCGAGGAAAAGCTCCAGGAGAAGATGGAATTACTGTAGACATCATACAAGAAGCAAGTGGAGAAATCGAAACAGTACTCGCCCAAATTTTCACTCGATGCCTTAATGAAGGAAAGATTCCTGAGGATTGGAACACCGCTACAATGATCCTGCTACATAAGAAAGGTGACATTGAGGATCTCGGAAACTACAGACCTATCAGCCTCCTATCAGTAGTTTATAAAATCTTCACTAAAGTTCTTTCACACCGCTTGAAGGTAACACTGGACATGGCTCAACCGAGAGAACAAGCTGGATTCAGGAGTGGCTACAGCACAATAGATCATATCCACGTGCTGAGAGAACTAATTGAAAGAGCGAGGGAATATGAACTTCCATTGTGCATGGCTTTTATCGATTATGAAAAAGCCTTTGATTCGGTGAAACCATCAGCAGTTACAATGGCTCTGAAAACCTGCGGTATTGAAGATGCATACATTAATATTATTAATAACATCTATTAAAATGCAAGTGCAAAGATTAGGCTGTTTGAAAATACAACACACGTAAAAATTGGAAAGGGAGTGAGACAAGGTGACACCATATCTCCGAAGCTCTTTAATGCCACATTAGAGGGTGTTTTTCAGTCGCTGAGCTGGGAAAACAAGGGGATAAAGATTAATGGAGATTATCTAACCCACCTTCGTTTTGCTGATGACGTAGTCATTTTTGCAACTACCCCATCAGAGCTGCAGAGTATGATCCAGGAACTTGCTGACAAGAGTAAAGAAGTGGGATTAAAAATGAACTTTCAGAAGACAAAAGTGATGTTCAATGCTCTTACAAGAAATGAAGATTTATCGATTGATGGAGAAAAGCTGGAGATAACAGACACGTACGTTTATCTTGGACAGCAGATATCAAGTGAGGGTCACATTGGTGAAGAAATTAATCGGCGTACAAAACTTGCCTGGAGAGCTTTTGGAAGAAACAGCCTAATTTTCAAGAGCAATATGCCATTATGTCTTAAAAGAAAAGTGTTTGATCAATGCATCCTTCCAGTGCTTACGTATGGTGCAGAGACGTGGACCTTAACTAAAAGAGACATACAAAGGCTGCAGACAACTCAAAAAAGCATGGAGAGGTGCATGCTTGGTGTAACCAGGAGAGATAAGAAGAGGAACTCGTGGATCCGAAAAATGACAAGAGTGGAAGACATCATGATCAGAGTTAAATCCCTGAAATGGCAATGGGCTGGACATACTGCCAGAAGGACAGATCATCGATGGACAGCCGAAATTTTAGATTGGATTCCAAGGGACAGGAAAAGACCCAGAAGAAGACCACATGGGAGATGGGTGGATGAAATTCGAAAGTATGCAGGGGTGACATGGAGGAGACTGGCACAAGACAGACTGTTGTGGAGGAAACTTGGGGAGACCTTCGTCCAGCAGTGGATTGATAATGGTTGACAATGATGATGATGATGATGATGGGATGTAAGGTCAGGTGATGCGTAACATCACAGCCTCTCCTTGACAAATGTCAACCCCGCCTTCTCGTGGTGCATCCTGTTCCCACTAAAGGGGCTCTGACGACCGCCCATAGCGGTATAACTATACCATCGGGATTAGAGGAAATTCTATCCCACACTCACCAACCCGCTTGGCCAGCGTGGTGAGTTATGGCCAACCCCTCCAAAATGATTCCACAACTTAAATCTTGGCCCTCAGTCTCCGGCAGCTGGAATGTACCTGGCCAAGGCAGCGGCCAGTGCGACATGAAGGCAGAGGGTGCTAAGAATCCCCGGAGGACCGGACTAGGCTGCCATCTGATGCTGACCTTGGCTACTTACAATGGACGCTCCCTATCTTCTGATTCAAGGCTTCTTGAATTGGAAGAGGAACTACAAAGGATCAAGTGGGACATCGTGGGGCTATGTGAGGTAAGGAGAAAAGGAGAAGATCTCATCGAACTGAAAAGTGGACATCTCTTCTACTATCGTGGGACAGATACTGGCAGAACTAGTGGTGTTAGATTTATAATAAACAAAAAACTGAAGGATAAAGTTGTAGAAGTTGAAAGTTCCTCTGACAGAGCTGCACGACTTGTTATCCAACTCTCGAAAAGATACCAGGCTCAGATTATTCAAACTTATGCACCCACCACAAGTCATGCTGAAGAAGAAATTGAAGAATTTTATGAGGAAATTTGTCATCTAAATAATAAAGGTAAGCAGCACTTGAAAATAATTATGGGAGATTTCAATGCAAAAATAGGGCAACGGGAACAGAATGAAACTTCAGTAGGTAAATTCGGTCATGGCAACAGAAACCAGAGTGGAAATACTCTCGTTGAGTTTGCAGAGGCAGAAGGGTTTTTCATCTTGAACTCCTTCTTCAAGAAAAAGCCACACAGGAAATGGACATGGAGACATCCAAATGGGACGACAAGTGAAATTGATTTTATTATGTGTAACAAAAAATTTGTCATAGAAGACTGCAGTGTGCTAAACAAGTTCAACACAGATAGTGACCATAGATTGGTGAGATGTAAGATGCACCTCAACACTAAACTTGAACGTGGCAAGCTCATAAGACAAACAAAATCTATTGACATAACCAACCTTAAAAAACACCATAATACCTTCAAGTTAGAACTGAAGAACAGGTTCTCTGCTTTAGAAGGCCTAACATCGGAAGAAGTGGACATCTCTGAAGTTAACAGAAAAGTAACCAAAGCTCTTATGGAAACAGCAACAAAATTAGCTGGGTCTAAGAACAAGTTGCATGTGAACAAATTATCAGGAAAAACCAAAATGTTGATGAAAAAAAGAAAAGAGATGAGGACAACTAAAGAAGATGTGACTTCCAAAGTGGAATATATAGAGCTATGCAAGACAGTAAGAAAAAGTATCACTGAAGACGTAAGGAAATTCAACTGTGAACTAGTGAGGAAAGCAATTGAAAACAACCAAAGCCTAAAGATAGCAAAGGGACATCTCAGTAAGGGAAGAAAACAGATTATGGCACTGAGAAAAGAAGATGGTTCTGTAACAAGAAATAGAGGCAAAATTTTGACAAGAGTGAAAGATTTCTACTCCAAATTATATGAAAGGGATGATATATGCACTCCAGACATCATGAAAGATACCAGTACCAGAGTTCCTCCAGTCCTCCCAGCAGAAGTTGCACATGCAATCAAGAACATGAAGCGGGGAAAAGCTCCAGGAGAAGATGGAATTACTGTAGACATCATACAAGAAGCAAGTGGAGAAATCGAAACAGTACTCGCCCAAATTTTCACTCGATGCCTTAATGAAGGAAAGATTCCTGAGGATTGGAACACCGCTACAATGATCCTGCTACATAAGAAAGGTGACATTGAGGATCTCGGAAACTACAGACCTATCAGCCTCCTATCAGTAGTTTATAAAATCTTCACTAAAGTTCTTTCACACCGCTTGAAGGTAACACTGGACATGGCTCAACCGAGAGAACAAGCTGGATTCAGGAGTGGCTACAGCACAATAGATCATATCCACGTGCTGAGAGAACTAATTGAAAGAGCGAGGGAATATGAACTTCCATTGTGCATGGCTTTTATCGATTATGAAAAAGCCTTTGATTCGGTGAAACCATCAGCAGTTACAATGGCTCTGAAAACCTGCGGTATTGAAGATGCATACATTAATATTATTAATAACATCTATGAAAATGCAAGTGCAAAGATTAGGCTGTTTGAAAATACAACACACGTAAAAATTGGAAAGGGAGTGAGACAAGGTGACACCATATCTCCGAAGCTCTTTAATGCCACATTGGAGGGTGTTTTTCAGTCGCTGAGCTGGGAAAACACGGGGATAAAGATTAATGGAGATTATCTAACCCACCTTCGTTTTGCTGATGACGTAGTCATTTTTGCAACTACCCCATCAGAGCTGCAGAGTATGATCCAGGAACTTGCTGACAAGAGTAAAGAAGTGGGATTAAAAATGAACTTTCAGAAGACAAAAGTGATGTTCAATGCTTTTACAAGAAATGAAGATTTATGGATTGATGGAGAAAAGCTGTAGATAACAGACACGTACGTTTATCTTGGACAGCAGATATCAAGTGAGGGTCACATTGATGAAGAAATTAATCGACGTACAAAACTTGCCTGGAGAGCTTTTGGAAGAAACAGCATAATTTTCAAGAGCAATATGCCATTATGTCTTAAAAGAAAAGTGTTTGATCAATGCATCCTTCCAGTGCTTACGTATGGTGCAGAGACGTGGACCTTAACTAAAAGAGACATACAAAGGCTGCAGACAACTCAATGCAGCATGGAGAGGTGCATACTTGGTGTAACCAGGAGAGATAAGAAGAGGAACTCGTGGATCCGAAAAATGACAAGAGTGGAAGACATCATGATCAGAGTTAAATCCCTGAAATGGCAATGGGCTGGACATACTGCCAGAAGGACAGATCATCGATGGACAGCCGAAATTTTAGATTGGATTCCAAGGGACAGGAAAAGACCCAGAAGAAGACCACATGGGAGATGGGTGGATGAAATTCGAAAGTATGCAATGGTGACATGGAGGAGACTGGCACAAGACAGACCGTTGTGGGGGAAACTTGGGGAGACCTTCGTGCAGCAGTGGATTGATAATGGTTGACAATGATGATGATGATGATGATATATATATATATATATATATATATATATATATATTCTACAAAGAAGATACCTAAGCAAAAAAATACAAATATAATTTTGACTCACACCTAGTACAACATAGAAAAGGTTATGTATCTACCTGTGTGAGTAAAAGGAGAAAAAAAAAAAAAAAAAAAACTGAATGTAGAAGGTGTCGAGAATACTGAGCCTTGGCTTTATCAAGGACCAGCAAAAACTCTGCATTTTCTCACTTCCACAAAGACCTAGTTGGAAATGGGTTTCTGCAAGGCCATAGATGCAAGTAACATTCCCACCTAAAATAGTTTAAAAAATATATATATGTCATGTCCTCCGTAGAGTTGCATGACCTAGCACTGGTTAACAATTTCGCTTGCATCCATTAACCTTCCTGGCCCGACCCATGCTCTTCATCTGTTACTATTAAACAGAGAGAAGAAGATTAAAGAGAACTCAAGCTGTGAGAGTGACATAATAATTAGAAATGATTTTCAGCCATAACGAAGTTCCAAGTTCGTTTGAGAGAGAATTTAAACCTGAAAATCAATGCAAAAGAAATCCAAATTTTTACATTGCAATTAAAAAAGGAAATATTAATTTTTAACGAACAGAATTTTGAAAGAAAACTTGAGTCTAAAACCCCCTACTCTACAACTTATGACAGCACGAAAACGAGAAAAAGTTAAAGATAATAATTAACTAAAGAAAACTTTGTGAAAGTTATATTCCTTAAACAGTTAGTTGCAATATGTCCTATTAAAACAAAAAATTAAATAATATAAACAAAATCACAAAAAAAGCTTAAAAATCTGTTTATAAAAGAAAATAAAAACAAATAAAAAAGGAAACTAGTTATTCATCACTAGGATAGCTATACTAAAAATAGTAAAACCAACATTAAAATTAATAAGATTCTGATTAATCTATAGAAGCTCACTAAGGTGATTTAATACATGCAAAGATTATTAAATACACTGCTCGTGTATTTTATAATATTCCTCATGTATTCTGGAGAGTTAATTCTGCTCTTTCTGATCATACAGATCCACAGTCTTAAGTTTATATATTTTTTCTCTGGTTAAAATCTCCGCGCGTTGGTTTCTTGCTGTATGAGGAGGCCATCAGCCCCACCCTCACTGCCCCCCAGCGTCTAGGGAGTGGCGGAAGAGGTCAGCCATGTTCTTCTCTTGTGAGGAGAAAAGTTTTTGTCACACAAGAGGTAAGCTCTCTTCCTGGTTTTTGGGTTCTAGGTTTTATAAGTTCAATGTTTGTACTTCATGTACTTTTTCTCTGTCGTTTTTTAGCTTTTCAGCTTTTAGGCATTGGTTAGTCTGTTAACATTTTTGCGGGTTTTAACTCTTTCTTTTCTTTGTAACTTTGAGCGTCTTTTGGGGTACCTAGGAACAGAAGATGGCTAAGCTTGTTCCTTTTCTATGCGCTGTCTATGCGCTGTTTTTTCAAAGTAGTTAAGTTCTTAATAACTAATTAATTATGCACTTAAAGCACTGCTGAAATACTTTGTACATATTGCAACTAACTGTTTAAGGTATATAACTTTCACAAAGTTTTCTTTAGTTAATTATTATCTTTAACTTATTCTCGTTTTCGTGCTGTCATAAGTTGTAGAGTAGGGGGTTTTAGACTCAAGTTTTCTTTCAAAATTCTGTTCGTTAAAAATTAATATTTCCTTTTTTAATTGCAATGTAAAAATTTGGATTTCTTTTGCATTGATTTTCAGGTTTAAATTCTCCCTCAAACGAACTTGGAATTTCGTTATGGCTGAAAATCATTTCTAATTATTATGTCACTCTCACAGCTTGAGTTTTCTTTAATCTTCTTCTCTCTGTTTAATAGTAACAGATGAAGAGCATGGGTCGGGCCAGGAAGGTTAATGGATGCAAGCGAAATTGTTAACCAGTGCTAGGTCATGCAACTCTACGGAGGACATGACATATATATATTTTTTAAACTATTTTAGGTGGGAATGTTACTTGCATCTATGGCCTTGCAGAAACCCATTTCCAACTAGGTCTTTGTGGAAGTGAGAAAATGCAGAGTTTTTGCTGGTCCTTGATAAAGCCAAGGCTCAGTATTCTCGACACCTTCTACATTCAGTTGGTTTTTTTTTTTTTTTTTATCTTTTCTCCTTTTACTCACACAGGTAGATACATAACCTTTTCTATGTTGTACTAGGTGTGAGTCAAAATTATATTTGTATTTTTTTGCTTAGGTATCTTCTTTGTAGAATGTGAATTCTGAATTTTCAAAACTGCTGCGTTGCGCGTTTTGATTTTCAGGTTATTTTGCAACCTTCGTTTTAAATTCTAAAGTTTTTTCCTTAGTTTTCAGTTTTGCTCTTAAGTATATATATATATTTCATGTTTCCAAACAACAAGAGGTAACGTGGGACCCCAAAGTGGGCCCATGTTTGAACTGTAGGGTGGATGATTTACTCCCTGGAAGCCACATTCTCCATAACAGTGACTACTGTTTACGATTTATGCACAGGGGCATCGTGGAAAAGTAAGATGCTTCTAGTCAGTTTTCTACGTCGTATTGGAGGGCCGCACCTCTCTTTCCCTGGATGCGTATGTGGCCCTGATTCCAGCTAGAGATGCCACCTTCCCCCGGACCGCCAGAAATCCTGGGTGCGCTACTGGTTGAAGGTATTCGTTTAAACCACAAAGCTATTTTGCCGAGACCTCAAAAAATGTGTGTGTTGTTGAAATGTAACATTTGAGCTATGTTGGCTGAAATATTTTTATAGTACCTGTTCATGATGAAATTGCAAGAGATAAATAAATAAATAAATAAATAAAAATCCTTAATCAGAAGTCCTCGCAGTTGTAATGCACCTTCTGTCGAGATTACCAAAATTTATAGCACGACTTGTTGTTCCCTATCTTATTCAGTGTCATAATCGGTTGCGCAAATATTGCGAACAAATGAGCTACGTAAACAACCTCTGGAATGTGGGAAATAATGATGATAGGAAGAAGAAGAAGATGATGATGAATGAACTATTCCAACGCATGCGGTCTTCCTAAGATGGCTTCCGGGTAATTAAAAACAATGCTATTAAAACACAGCCAATTCTACTTGCGAAGTAGAGCATTGTTTTCTTTCCTTCGTTACAGTTTTTTTTTTTTTTTTTACAGACGTAACTCGATTGGTCCCCCAGGCCGAAACGAGAATGGCTTGTCGCTCTTTGATGTCTTCCAGAGGCAGTCATTCGCTCCAATGATCGGTGAAATCTCCTTTGTTTTGATGAAAAATAGGTGCAAAAATAAAATGAAATGAAACGGGGGAGGGACGAAAGCAAGATTAAAAATCGTTCATCCGCATCTTCGATGATCAAAGAGATGATTTTTACAAGGAGAAAGCGAAGTTAAGGATAGCACTTCAAGCAACGTATCGTCATACGGTTCTGTTTTTCTGTTCGATTGTTCAGATGAGGAATCCAAACATTTAAGAACGTGACTTGGATAGAAATTACGCATTCTCTTTTTCAACCTTCAATTTTGCACGAGAAAACCTCCAAACTTTGTTTGCCGATTGGCTCTGAACGAACCTGGAGGGAGAATAATATTCGTTTGCGCATTTTATTCGCAGTGTCCAAAGCAGAAACACGAAAATCGTTTCTCCGCTATGTAAGCGCAAATGAGGAAATGTTACAAGGTTGGCGTTGTCGCGCTTTTATTTCTGCAATAAAAAAGGAAAAGAAACAGCGGACAGAATGGTAACTCAAACAAAGCAAATTGGGGGAAAATGTAGTAAAAAAAAATAAGCAGAAATAAAAGAGGCCTTTTCCTCATCTGTTCACAGGTATTTCGGTCCTTGGCGATGCTCGCAACACAGCCTTGCGTAATAGAAATGCAAATTTGAAAGCAAATACTGAAAAAAGGCTAATCCGCAACACTTCACATCCTATTTACCAATGGAATAAAGTGAACTTTGAAGGCTAAAAAAACAAACAAAAAATGACAATAGGTTGTGATTTCTTTGTAAATAAACTCCATAACAAAATTCTTTGTAAGTTTGATTAATTTCATGGGAAGTTATTTTTTGCTTCGACAATCTTTCATTTCGTAAATTCTTTTTTAGAGATTTCTAAAAGTCGAAAAGTGAATCTAATTCACATCGAGGAATTTCTTCCTAAAGAAAAACTTTTGCACGAGTCACAAGGAATAGGCTATATCGGGAAACTGCTTTTAATCTGATCCAGAGTTGTGAAATAGTTGTTTTAATTCAGACATGATGGACATGCAAGGGTAAGCAAACGAGAACAAAATGTCGCAGAACAGCGATACACGTGGCACTGGAAACGCTGCCAAATTGAAACTGCGTGGCGTCACAGCAGAGGCCACAGAATGCAAAGCTATAGGAGCGCCACACAGTGTTTCTTTCAGGACTTTTTGGCCCGGGGGGGGCAAATGGAGCCTTAGAGGGGGCAAGTTTTCCATTTGCTATATATATATATAGAAGTAATTACTATATATCTAGCACAGGGGCGCATTTAGAGGGGGCCTTGCCCCCCGGAAAATGTTTCATTTCTTTTTTGGTTAAAATGCGACTTACATTAGAAAAAAATGCCTTAATTTTATAAAAATGTATCAACTTACATTAAAAAAATGGTTTAATTTTTCTTCAATTTTTTATTAACTTTAATTTTGCTCCAGATGGTGGAATTCAAAAACTTTTTTTTCGCCCCCCCCCCCCCCAAGAAAAATTCTATATACATTCCTGATATAGTAATTAGAAATTTGTTTCTATTAAAATGCATTCAACGCACTCTTAACCCTGAATCACGATTCCTAGAAAATTAGGTATGATTAGTCTACTTATTATATTTTGAAGAATATTATGCGTCGTAATACACTTTTTAATAAAATAAACTATAACTAGTACCATTTGAACAAATATTAACAAAAATATAATTGGAGAAATATTTGTAGCATAAAAAGAAATGAATTTTTTTTTTTCATCATAGCCTGAATTGAATTTATTAAAATTTGGTTAGGTAACCTAAAATGTCCCCGGGGGGGGGGTCGTTTCCGGGAGGGCTTCGCCCCCTGGATGTATGCCTGAAAGAAACACTGGCGCCACATACGGTCGTATCTCGCAACTCCTGAACTCGGCCGCCGGCCGTAAACGTTATAACGCGTACTTTGACATTTTGAAGACTGAAATTTTAAAGAATTTGAAAATGTAAAATCCATTCTTAGAGTTCGCGGGCCGTACAAAAAGAGGCGGCGGGCCGTAGTTTGCCGACCCCTGCAATAGATGAAAATGCAGTTTTTATAGCTCTAGTCATGGCACCAAACGTTGGTCGATGGCTGTATTTTTTCGAATATTAGATATGAGTAAAGTGAATGCGTATATTCTGTATCAGTCTTCAGTAATCCGGATCCTCTATCACGACTGGATTTTATGAAATCTCTAGCTAATAGATCCATATTTAAAAGAGAGATTAGATAACACGAGACTTTCAAGGGAATTGCGTTTGTCCATGAAGCGCATCCTTGGAATCAGGAAAGGGGAGCAGATTGGGAAGGAGAAAAAAGGATGAAAAGTTAGCAAGAGAAAATAGGAAAACAGGCTTTCCATGTGCAGCGGCAAAGAAGCCCAAAACTGCCTATTTTCGTTCTTCCTGCAATAGACCAACATACCTTGAGTGTTGCCAAAAAATGTGCCTCGAGTGTACAATCTCCGATTCCGAAAGCTGAACGTGCTGTGTTGACAGTTGAACGCTTGCAGTTTTCTAGAAATTCTCGCTGGAGTGACCTAACACTTAGTTTTTATGTAGAATATTTCATGAACAGTACATATGCACAGTCTGAGAAGTGTACATATTTTATTATTTTTTAAGAGAATTTACAACATTATAATATATCATTCACATTAAAATTTTTGTGTTCCAACAAAATTGTGTGATTTTCAGTAACAAAATTGTAAAATGTAATTTTTTTTCACACATTTGGGTCTCAGAGTTTATTTAAAGTGCAAAACAGTAATTAATATTGTTCTTTCTGCAACAGGTCTTTATCTAGGGTGCAGTACAGATAGCGGTCGGTCCCTTGGACCTCGCTACGCTCTGTACGTACTAAATATGCACGACGCCACTTACGGGTTAATAACTTGCAAAATCTCATATTTAAATGCATTGGTTTTGCGATTATTCAAGAGTATTGTAACTATCTATCTATAAGATGCATATTTATATATTTCACGGGGCGGACCTCCAGCCCCTTTCCCTGGATACGTGCTGTCTACAAACGAGCTACATACAGAGAGAGAGAACCAATACCTTCTGATGTCGCCCTAGTCAAGGATAGATGTGTATCTACTACCAAATTAAACAGAATCCTATCAACAGTTATGTGTTTTGCATTACAAGAACAGCAAACATATATTTCTACGAAAACGTTTCAGGAACGTCATGATTTTTTTCAAAAGGTTTTCTAAAAATGGGACTTTTCCGAGGGAAATAAAATGTGCATCTACAACTCACTAATGGGAAATCTGCGAATTATTTAAAGTGGAAAAAGTACAGAAAATATTAGCCATAGTAAAAGGTATCCATGAAAAAAAATTTCCAATAGGATTTTCAGAATGCTGATACGGAATAAAATATAAATCTAAGTAATCATACTCATTTGCTTAACGGTAAAGATTGGTCACGGGAAAGGAACAAAATTCGTTGGCCACTTCAGTCTCCATATCTCAGTTACGTTGTGTTTTTGTACTACGTAGCTGAATGAGGTATTAGACCTCTAGATCCACTGCCATCCAGTCTGCGTGAATTAAAAGACGCTGTTCACTATGTGTGGGCTAATATTTTACAGGAACGTTAGGAAAATAGTCAAACCAGTGCCGAAGCGAATTGTTGCTAAAGGTGGTTCAAAACATTGTTTCGGTAGTGGTCCTGATAAATTTGCCGCATAGTGTATTCTTAGCAATACGGCATCTGTCATTCTGAATTTCTAAAGAATTCGGGCATTTCCTTAACAGAAGGTTGGCGACACTAATAATTTTAAAATGAGCTGTCTTACAAGCTCTACAGATAAATCCGTTAGATTTTCTGAAGAACATAACAAACAATGAAATATTGTACATGCTTTGTGACATAGCTTCGAACTCCACAACCGCATTTACTGGTGTGTGCGTGTGTGTGTGTGTGTGTGTGTGGGCGAGATACGAGGCTTTGTATCAAAACCTTATGCGTTATCTCCTCCACAAAAGTCGACTTATTTACTTTTTTATCTGGTATTGGAGAGAGTTTTCTATTACACACGCGCACACCCATCCCCTCTCATCTGTCATTGGATAACGTCAGTCAGAGAGGCCCCTAACTTCATTTTTGTTTCTCTTTCAGCAAGGAAACGAACAGCCATCTTAGATGAACAAAACATTCTTTAGATCTTTGGTGAAACAGGAGGCACCTTTCTACCCTAGCTAGCGACAACTAACTGAGCCCCCGACGAACAAACTTATTTATAGATATGCATAAGCAGCTGTTTGCTATGTTCGTTGCGAACGTGAGCTCTGTTCTTCAAATATTGCCTCCTGCTTCTTTCATGGCCGTTTGTTTATTCGCTTTGCAAAGCAAGATAATCTGCAGATACCGTTGATGTTGTATAGTAAAGGAAGACATCGTTGATTTACACTTCAATGAGATAATAAAGTTTACACCCTCGTTGCAGCAATTACTTCCTGTGATTTGTAAATCACAGTGAAAGAACAAACCACAGGCTCGACTGAAGCTAAACTCGAAGTTTTTTATACAGCAGAACCCCGATTATACGTATTATCATTTATACGCAAAATGTTGCGGATCCAAAAATTCTGAATTGCCCTTAATGTTAAATTTTTGTTTCGCTTATACGTTTCTTCAGTTATACGTTAATTTTACTAGTTATACATTAAAAACGTAGAAACGGGGTTTTAGCGTATTTCATTTCATTGCATGCTATGAAGTTTTTTTTTTTATACTGTAGAATCCCCAGTTATACTTTAATTTATTCTCTTTATGGAAATTTTTGTATAAAGAGAAATTGAAAATTATTTTAATTTCTCTTTATACAAAAAATGTTGCGGATCCAAAAATTCTGAACTGTCCTTAATGTTAAAATTTTCTGTTTCGTTTATACGTTTTTTCCGTTATACGTTAATTTTACTAGTTGTAAGTTAAAAAAGTAAAAACGGGGTTCCAGTGTATTTCATTTCATTGCATGCTATATTCGATCAAATATTTCTATGGCTGTTTTGCATTGCTTGGCAACAGTATCTTCTTTTTCTTCTTCTTCTTCTTCTTCGCCTGTTGACACCCACTGCAGGATATAGGCCTCCCCAGTCTTTTCCAGCTTCCTTGTTCCTTAGCCTCAGTCCATCATTAAGCACCTCTAAATTTCTGAAGGTCATCTCTCCATCTTATTTCCTCACGCCCTCTTCGTCTCCTTCCATCTCTCGGTTGCCATTCTGTAATTAATCTTGTCCATCTTTCACCCTTCAGTATTCCTGTTCTTTCTCTCGTGATTTCATTTCTAACTCTATCTCTTCTTGTTATTCCTAACATTCTTCTCTCTTAACTTTCTTCCCGATACTTACCCAATAGTATCCATAATACAGGTAGTCCTCGATTTACTTCGGGGATGCGTTCCCGGAGAAACTGTCTGTATCGGAATCGGCGTAAACTGAAACGATTTTAGAATGTTGATAAATCAATGCGAAATCAACGACTTGCGTTCTCAGCACACAAACATTGATGAGTAATATACTAAAAGCATTACATTTAAAGCTCTGAAATAACGCAAATAAAACAACAGCACAAACACGTTAGCTTGCAGTTTTTATCACATTCAATGCGTGAACAAAAAGCGAACTCAGCGTATTTTATCTAGCCTTTACGTCTTATCCTACTTCTACAACTTTCCATGCCAGACACCCAAACGGGAAAACCCACATGAGGAGCGAGTGCAAAGGGAACCAAAATAAACTTTCCTTACTCCTTTTTCAGGCAGAAGGAAAATAACTCACCGTGACGAGTGACTAATGCTCACGTGACTGTAGTGGAATGGTGTCGGTTTTTGAAGAGATTACATCTCACAATCAATGAGTGGATGCGCGATTCGTTTGTCCCAGTGATTAGGTCATCTCCGCTTGCGTTCATGTAAGACACCGACATATAGTAAATTGCGTAATAAAAATAACCCTGGGATCTCCCCAGAGATTAAATTTGTCCTTTGAAAGGTCAAACAAAGCGCCGGGAGCGAAATCGCAGAACAGCAAACTCGTATATGCAAAAGTTAGCATCTTACAAGCAGCTTTTACTGATTCATCGATCTCATTAGAGCAAATTCGCGTTAACGAAATGTACGTAATTGCAAAGATGGCTGTATTTATAATTTTTATTCAAAATCGGCGATGCAAAAATTAGGATTTAGTATAGAAAGCAGTACAGAAAAATCGTAAAACCTTATAAGTAAAAATAAAAAAATATATACATTTTTCACTTGATTTCAAAATCGGCGTTATTCTGAATCGGCGCAAATTGTACCGGGGAAAATCAAGGGCTACCTTTATATGACTTCTGAAAGAAACCGTTATTGCGTGATTTTAAATGATATTTTCGCAAAAGGGAATGTGCAGAGATAGGTTTAACTTGACATAAGCTATCTAAAGCACCTAAATATAACATCCGTTTTTCAGTAAGCTGCGTATGGTGGACGAAACTTTTGAGACCAATTTCTCAAAGACAGAGGTTTTGGCAAAACTTTGATAATAATAATGATAGTAACCATCTCCCACAATCAGCGCGACATCGTCCTGGTCGACAATGAGAAGAAGTCAATATACCTCACTGACATAGCCGTGCCCAACACGTGCAACATCCAGAAGACGCACGGAGAGAAGCTGTCAAAGTACAACGACCTACGATACGAAGTCAAGGAAATGTGGCATGTGGAGAACGTCACCACCGCACCCATAGTAATATCAGCCGCAGGAGTTGTACCTAAGACCATTCACAGCTTTATACAGACACTAGACCTTCAACCTAGCACCTACATGGAACTACAGAAGGCAGCTATCCTGAACACTTTTACGATAGGAAGAAAGTTCCTGGACAACTAAAAGGAAATATCACTTCTCAGACTTGGTACGTCATACCGTCCCGGAAGGAAGAGAAAACCCTCAGGACGAGGTGGAATCATCTTATCTTTATGATAATAAAAATAATACTCATATGGAAGTAGACATTCGTCATACATAACACGATATGCAACTTGCTCATTAACCACCTTTGACGAAATGATGAAGATAACTTCTACATTTAATCAAATTAAAAATTAAAAACGGTATTTACAAGTTAAAACATATGATAGATTAAAACACTAGATCTTTCGATCACACTAGTGATCTTCATCAGGTAACTCACCTAATGACATCAAGGTACGTCGACACGCAGTATATAGGGATTTTTGATGACCCAAACAATGGGTAAAGCGCATGCTCACGAAAGTTGTTGTGAACACAGAGAGAGAGAGACATAGAGAGACAGGTAACAGTACTGCAAACGAAGAAAGTAAAAATGATGCTACACAAGTATTAATAATTCAGCTGTAATGATTATTTCCGCAATGTTCAAGTAGAGCAGTCCATGTTCGTGGGAGGAAAGAAGGTACATCGTCATTACAGCAAATACCTCTATAATGGTGAATATATAAGCTTTCTGCAAAGAGGGTCATGCTTTTCGTGCTGTGTGTAATGAGGATTTTGCATTCATCCCATGATGGTCTATGTGTGCCGCTAGCTACCAATCGGGATAGGGCAGTCGAATGTGAGCATGTTCTATCATCGCGTGAGTGTTCAAGCAAACGGGTTTTTAAATTACGTAGGGTGGAGCCTATGTATACTTGATCTATTTCACTGGGGTTTAACGCTCTCAGGGGAATAAGGTAGACTCCGTACCTGTGTTTGGTTTCAACGGGATCCCTGTCACGTTTAATTAGAGTGTACAAACTGCGTGTTTGTAAACCAAAGTTTATATTAAACTTGGCACATGCATGTTTTAGAACGCTGGTGCAACCTGGAAAATAGCTCATGGAGCCTACGTACCTGGCAAGGGTGCGGGTTTTTTCTAATGCGGTAAACGCAAGTCGTCGATGCCTGCGGAGAATGGTGTGTACCAGGTCTTTCGGGTACCCGAACTCACTAGCAATGACAAAAATTCGTTGAAGTTCAATGCGCCGAAGGCGTACAGATGACGAATGTGTAAATGCCCGTCGTACCAGGTAGCGCAGGGAAGCCAGCTTAACATATAAAGGCTGCGCTGAGTTGTATGGGGCTATAATAGGGTGGGATGTGGGTTTACGGTACACTGAGTATTTTAAAGTGAAATTTTGGGGGTCCCGCTCTATGAGCAAGTCTAAGAACGGGAGTTTTAAGTTATTTTCCAATTCCAAAGTAAGGTTTATGGAGCGATATTTGGAGTTTAACAAACTGAGAAAATGCAGCAGGTCGGAATGCGGATGTGGCCAAAAGACAAGAACGTCATCCACATAACGGGTGTAGAGGAGGGGTTTGAGCGTACATACGCCAAGTACCTCATTCTCCAGGGTTTGCATGACAGCCTCGGCGAGAATCGCTGAGAGGGGTGAGCCCATAGTGACCAAGAGACTAAATACCGAGGTGAGCCCTCAGAGACCAAGAGACTAAATACCGCAATTCGTTTGAAACGAACCCACATAGATTACCTTGCACGTAGGGCTTACTCACTACATGGACAATTCACAAGAACATACCATCCTATTACTGTTGATCACTCGCTGATTATTTTGCATGCTATTATAAAGAGTGAAACTGAATCACAGCACAACCGTCATATGACTAAGCTCCGTGGCTTGGTTGCTTCGGAAATCCAATCTCGACCCATTCGTTTTGAAAGATCGAATCAACCAAACGGACATGAGCCCAGAATGTATGTTAACTTAAGCTCTACCGAACTCTCTGATGTTCAGAAGAACGCTCTGGAGCGGGGGTTTAAATTTTGCTATCCGAATACTAGACCAAATCTAAAATCCGTGAAACAAATAATTGGTTTATCAGGTTTAAGTGATGACAAATTCAGATTCTCGACAAAACACAAAGATCAGTTTCTTTAGAAATGCGATCGAAAATGTACGTACGCGCAAAAATGTAGAACAACTACGTACTTTTTAAGTCCCAGTTCAAGCTCGAATACGAGCTTTTAGACTGGAACGGTATCACTGAGTGGAAGTACATACTCAGTACCTTACACTCCATAGTCAGGTTAGCCTCGCCCCGAGTGTAGTGTAAGGAAGTGAAAAAAAAAAGGGGGGGGGGGGTATGCAGCTAGAAAACACGCGCTATTTCTCAAGAACGTCGGGCAAAATGACAGTGGGCTCCGGTAGCTCTAAATCTGCCACTGAGTACGGAAGTTAACACATAAACTCAAATTTAATATTCACGTCCTTGTGCTAAACAGTTGATTACTTTAATGTTACGTGGGCATGTTGCAAGTACTGTTTGTACCCGATAAATTTAAAAAGATAATTTTTTTTTGTTTTGTTTGATTGGAGGTTTAACGACCACCGTGAGCAACTCAACGGGCTATAAGCAGTCGCCCGTCCCTAATTTAGGGCCACTGGTTCAGGGAAGGGAGAGAGCCAGTGCCGTAAGACAAACACAACATCCATGCCACACCGGGATTCGAACACGGACCCCTTTTGGATGAATGATCAGAGGTCATCGCTTAGACCACTGCGCCACCGGGGCGGCATAAAAAAAAAAAAAAAAAAAAAAAAAAGATCATTAAAAACAGCTCAAAGCAAATATCCTCTCCTACCCCCTCCCCTCCTTGTTTCGGGGTTTAACGAGCACCGTGAGAAATTCTAAGGGCTATAAGCAGTCTAATTTAGGGCCACTGGTTCCTGGGAAGGGAGAGAGCCAGTGCCGCGCAGCATGACAAGCACACCACACACGCCTCACCCGGGACTCAAACCCAAGTCACTAGACGAGCTGTGGTTGGCCAACGCTTAGACCACTGCGCCACCAATCCCTTCAAGGTGAAAATCTTGGTCTTGCACTTATTGCACTAATGCCACCCAGGGCCGGCCCTAAGCCACCTCACTTATTTCTAAGCAGGCTTAGAAACATACAGAAAAACATATTTAAGGTACGAAACAGGAATGGATTTTTTTTTCTTTTGCTCTCACCCGAAGGCCAATAATTTCGTGGCGAGAAATCAAAACAAATACATTAAATTATTATTATTTTTTTAAAAAAGCTATCGAGTTCTCCAATTGCGAAGAGCAAATATTTCATTTAAAAAAGGAAAAAAAAAAAAAAAAAAAAAAAAACGCATTCCATAGGTAAAATACTTAAGATTTTCAAGGATTTATTTTCTTTTTCACATTCGGGTTCTGACAGTACCCAGAAAAAATATAGTCTTATGCCACCCAGTGGAAAATTTCACAACGAAAATGGAGAAATACATGGGCGAGCTTTCAAATTTATGCAAAAAGAATGTTTTCAATCCGATTTTTAGGAACTGATATACTATGTTCAACATAAACATAATAGTACGCCACCTAGCGGAGAAACTGTGCATAGGAGAACTTCGGAAAAGCATGCATCATGATTCCAGGGCTGCAACTATTCGATGAAAAGTCGAATTTTCCTGTTGTGACAGCAGATGTGAAAATACAGTATTTTACGACGAACTAAGTGATACCACTATAACATGCCGAATGTACGAGGGGTATCAAAAGTTATCTTAAAAAAAAAAAAAAAAAAAGTCCAGTAAAAGCAGCCAGAGATAAATGTGCCTGTTTGTGCAGCATGGCAAATAAATGTCTTAGCAACCCTGGTTATATACTCGAAGGACAAAAAGGTTAAGTTATCTGTAGCTTGTTTGGCACGTTCCCTGATCATTCCAGTTTCTAGTGCACTGATATGTCCGCCCGCATCTAGCTTTCTTTTCTCGGCATATATTTTTTAATTTTTGCTTCACTACTCTGAAGAATGAAACGCTTTCACGCCGTGTTGTTGCTAACTGCTAAAAGAAATCTCTTTGTGTTTTGGAATTAAGTATTACCCTTCACTTGACCTGGAAAACCACTCGCCACACCCACTGAGGAGGAGAGATTTCAGGTTATCAAGTTCCCCCTTTCAATATAAGGCTCATCCGAGAACATCTTGTTTTATAGTTATGATGAGCGTTCGCACTTGCTTTCAGATCATAAATAATATTTGTTCTTTCACGAGTCATCATTCTTTTGTTGGATTATTTAAAGAAAAACAAAAATAGCGCGAACCGATAAGAGATGCACGTCCAAATAGCAATATTTCAAATGGAAGTGATAAATCGGAATGCAGTATATATTTCGACTAATAGAAATTCCGACCTTACCTTTAGAGCTAACATGAGTGGGAATGAGGGTTAAAACGTAAAACACAAACTTAAATTCAGTTCCAAAAATTATTCAGCTCAAGGAAGTTTTAATAATTAACAGTGATATAGGAATTTTCTTAATGCTTTTCACTGAATACTTATAACTTGAAAATGCAAATATTGATCAAATATTTAGCTGAACTCATTTAATCAAATATTTAGCTGAACTAAATGGAACGGTATGGCATACCGGCACTTCTTTTTTCCTAGTATTTCATACCGGCCCTTTTTTTACCCGGAATTTATAAACAGGAACTAATTTTTACAGTGGGAACTACAGAAATGACTTTTTTTTCTTTTTTTGCCCCCGACTTATGAGCGCGCGTTCTTAAACATAGAAACCTTATGTGCCTCGTGCCCTTGAGAAATAGCTGTGTGAGAACCATAGAGCAGTGGCTGCCCTAGCGCTTGCGGGGAACCATAAAGCAGTGTCTGCCCTGGCGCTTCCGGGGCGATGGTTCTTCACGGGGCCCTTTGCTAACCTCTTTTATATATACGTAAAAAAGTAAAAAAATTACATGTCGCTTACTCTGACCGTAAATCAGTGACTCGCTTTTTTTCTCTCACACAAACCCTCGCTTGGGGTGAATGCCATGCCAAAGCATTTTTTTTTTTTTTTTAGCAGGAATTCTAGTTTTCATTTATATGAAATAAACACGATGTAATACATTACTTATTAATATAATTAGGAATACGTTTCAAAATGACCTATTACTAAATAAACAAGGATAGCTGTCGGTATAACATAAGATAAGCCTATTATTTAAAGAAGAATTCTACGACTTTTCTTGTGGCTGAAGTCTTCAATCAAATCACTATAGTCCAGAGTAGATGCCACGTCGTCGTTTTCTATGTACAGAAGAGCGAGAGCTGACAGCTGGTCTTGGTCAAGCTGAAGCTCATCAAGACCCTATAGATAGGTCTTGATGAACTTCAGCTTAAAAAAGCTTCTCTCAGCAAACGAAATATTAAAATTGGTCATTTGTTTGTATATGATCGTGCGCGAACTACAACTACAATGTTTTAGGTAACGCCAGGCAAAAACAGCTAATTAATTGGCGGCGGTGCGGGTCCCTTCCAAGAGCGGGGCCCTGGGCGGTTGCCCGGTATGCCCATACCTGGGGCCGCCACTGCCGTAAAGGGTAGGGGAGTGGTGTGCACATGAGCTAGAAGTTTGATCCTTCAAAGTAAGGAAATGAAGCTACCCATAGCGTATGATCACATTTTGTCCAAGCCCCAAATCCTCCCACTAAAGAAAAGTAAGTTTTATTATATCATTAATTTAATATATTCAGTTTGCAGAGCTTCTTTATAAAATGAGAGAAATAGATTAAACACAAAGTTTCGTTTTTCAGCAGACTCTAATTGCCCGACTTTCTACCTCATTCTCTTTTCTCGACTCGGGATCTTAAAATTTTGGGTTCAAGTCCAGCTGAATCATTAATGATTAGCCGAGGTTCGGAAGTCTCGTTAATCCGCTGGTTACAGGGTAGAGACTCCTCGTTATAAACAAGTCTAACCTCAGTCCTCAGTGTAGCATAAATAGTGCCCGCTGGGGCCCACAAACAAACCAACTGAAATCGACCGCCATCGTTTCTGACTTAGGGTGCGGCGGTGGGGGTAATTACATTTTCACACAAAGGAGTTTTTCTTCCAAAGATTTTTTTTACTTTTTCAGTTTTGGAGAGTTTCTGGTGAAGATATTTTTCCGGTTGTTTTTTTGCTATAAATAAGAGCATCCCGGCACTTCAAAATTTCCATTTCGAGCACTGGCTGAACTACTTATGTTCACTATGCAACGAAAAAATGTACAGAGAGAAGATTTCTTGTGGAAAACGTGAAAGACGAAACAAAAGTTTTCTTTTAGGAGATAATGTTGAATTTAACATCGGTTGCGAATAACGTAAGAATAAATTTACGAACACTTTTGGATACCTTGCAAAAGTTTTTATTGAACTTATATATAATAATCTTAAGATATCTATCTAAAACTATATAATTTCCTTTGTCTGAAAGTTTGTTTCACTTTGGTGGCGCAGTGGAAAGAGCGCTTGCCTGTTTTAATTGTCGAATTTCGGCCTCAAGCAGTATCCATACTTTTTTTTATTATAGTAATGTTCATTGTTTTAATGTTCATAATACATACTTTCATATTTGGACAACACCAACAAAAAAAATACCTGGTTATTAAAAAATTACTCCACATATCCTATTTTCTCCCGTCATTATTGACTCGCTTTCACCTAGTATACTTATACTAACCTTCTTAGAGGATTTCTTCATTTGGCATCTGCAGTAAAAAGATCACACACTGTCTTTAACTTTGCTTTTGATTCGAAGCATTATACCAGCATCGATCAGTTTTCTTTCAGCCCCTCGTTTTTCATATTTTGTATTTTATTTTATTGCTTTTACTTTTTGCCGTTGAAAAATTATTCGTTAGTGAAGTAAATTAACAAAGAGAGCGAAGGAAAAAAAATGTGTCTGTATTCGTGGAAAAGGTTGGTTTATAGGGTAACCCCCCCCGAATACCCCTCAGCCTACCCCCTGGGTCTGGATGTCAGTTACGGCCTACGGCCCTGCCCATGTCCAGTGACTCTGAGATATCCATTGCCCTTTATTGTAATCCGATTCTGAAGTTTGGCATATCATGTTGGTGTATCCTTATCCGATCGTTTGGATTCAGTTTCTTCCCTGCTTCATGAGCTTTCTACAGAGTATAACAACAGCAGGGAGTATCGAAGAGCTAAAAAAAAAAAAGGAAAAGTTTCCTAGTTTAGAGTTACTAAATGTAGGGAAGAAACTGAATCCAAACGAAAGTTTCTAATACAACGCTTGTAGTTAGCATTCTAATTACCATGACACTGGGTGACTCTGGGTACAGATAAATTGTTTTCTAATCGCTTTCGACCGTTTCCTGTGCAATGCGTGCAACGGTTACAGTAGGTGCATAGTCATTTTTTTGTAAGTACCCTTCAGAGCTGCGGACTATGGTCTAATAACTTTTTGACAAGGGTAAAGAAGTGGGCTTGAAAATGGACTTACAGAAAACAAAATTGTAGTACAATGCTTTTGCAAGAACTAAAGATTTAGCGATTGATAGAACAATTCTAGAAGTAACCAATGCATACATTTACCTTAGACAATAGATATCAAATAAGGGCCACATCGAAGAAGAAATAGGCGTATAAAACTTGGCTGGAGAGAATTTGGAAGAAACAGTACAATTTTCAAAGAAAAGAAGTTAAAAAGTTACTTCTTGGTGTTCTCCATATGGAGTTGATGTTGTGAAATTCGTGAATTACAGAAAATGTGGTATTAGGCAAGGCTCTGACTTAGTTTTGTAACATTTCGACAGTTTTATCACAGATTGAAGAAAATCTAGAAGTAGCTGATGCCTGTATTTTTCTTTACCTTATACAACAGACATAAAGCGAGGGTCAGACACAAGGGGAAGAAATTATAATAGGTGTATAAGACTTGATTGGTGAGCCGTTGAAAAAACAGCACGATTTTCAAAAAGCAATTTCAGGGCCGATTTAACCAACGGGCCCAAGGCGCCAGATTTAGGAAGGGGGCGCCAAGGTGGAAGAGTTTTTTTTTTATGAACATTTTTGCACCACCACCCAAGAAAATTTTTACCTAAATAATTTTACAAATTTTACTAATTTTTAAAATTTATACTTTTTGTAGTCGTCACTCCATATGCGTGGACGGTGAGCATGAGAGAGAAACAAGAAAAAAGAGAGCATTCGTTTTTTGTTTTTTTTTTTTTGAGAGTAAACATGTTTTTTAAAATTATGGATTCTTTAATCAGTAATTTGGCAAACAGGAAAAAATCATACGAAATTGTTCTAGAAAAGTTTGAACTTTTCAGGGATCTGAAGGAGACCAGTGCTCGTGACATAGAGGCTGCATCAAACAAGCTTGTTCATAGGTACCAAGGAGACATAGAAAACTTTCTCAGCAACGAATTTCTACATTTCCAGTCATATATGAATGCCTAGGACTTGAACACACCACGGGATATGTACACTTTCATCATTGATAACAATCTTCAGAGTACATTTTTAAACTTAGAAATAGCTTTGAGAATGTTTTTAACCTTACCAGTCACGAATTGTTCTGCCGGAAGATCATTTTCATCAGTCTCAAGAATAAAAAATTAAAAAAGGACTTTATTGGGAGAAAAAAAAGTTTAACTCACTCTTGATAATGTTTGTAGAAAAGGACATAACTCTGGGTATAGACGACTCTTCAGTAATTGACAATTTTGCCCATACAAAGGCCCGTAAGAAACCGATGCTTATGCCATATTTATGGTGCAATCAGACACTGGGTGGCAAAGTGGTAAATTACGTAAGTGTTAAACAAATTTTCATTTGCATCGTAAGAGTTCATTAAGATTGATTTTAATATTTGCTTCTTTTCCCACATTGTTATGTCTTTTCTGGTTGGTGCATTATATTGTTTTATAATAATAAATGTTATCATCATAATGTATTTATTTTTCACAAAATCCTGAAGGTCAGTAATTTGAAACGTACACTGGTACACTATGAAATAGACCTGCTATATTTTCCATTAATAATAAATACCGTTGCAAAATTACTTAACATAACGCAATAAGACACACTCCAGACAAACAGACACATACACGCCATGAGCTCGCACCGTTTAGCAGAAGAACAAATTTGGTAGAGGGGGGGGCACCTTATCTTGTGCCCATGTCGTCAGAGACACCTACTTTGTCCCTCAGCAATTTACCATCATGTATAAAAGGAATGCGTCTGATCAATGCATACTTACTTATGGATCAGAGACAGACCTTAACTAAGAGAAGGCATTCAGAGGCTGCAGACAACTGAAAGAAGCATGGAGAGGCGTATGGTTGGCATAAAGAGGAAAAACAGCAAAAGGAAGAACTCATGGATCAGGAAAATGACACCCAGACAGGGGCGCGCCAAGGGCATTTACCGCCCGGGTGCAAGCCCATATTTGTCGCCCTCCTTGTACGAGGGTATTTTTCAATTTTTATTCATTTTTACATGAAATAAATATCTCAGCAACATTATTTCATATATCCCATAAATTAAGAGTTTTCATAAAACACAATTGTCTCGTGTAAAACTGAAGGAGAAAAAAATCTAAAACTCTAGTTCAGATGACGCTACGAATAATCCAAGAAGTCACCTTCCTCTCTCTTTGTCAGTTTACACAAAAGTCAGCTTTACTGGTAGAGAAAAAAAAAAAAAAAAAAAAAAAAAAAAGGTTTCGTCATGTACGATGATAAACATAAAGATAAGAAGAGGAACTCGTGGACAAGGAGAATGACAAGAATGGAAGACATCATGATCACAATAAAATCCCTGAAATGGCAATGGGCTGGACATATTGCCAGGATAACGGAACACCGATGGACAACCGAAATTTTATATATATAGCATTGAACATGACGGGCGTCTCGTTAACTATTCTAACTAAAAAATCTAATAAAAAACAGTATATCGTGGATTACATCGAAATTGTATCCCAGTCCTCGTTACCCTTATTGCATCGATCATATTTTCCCACCTTGTTTCAGACCACGGTTTTACGGCCAACGCTGGAAGCTCTTTCTTTGAAATTTGCCAACGGTAAGGTAATTCAGAAAAGAAAGCATATATTTTTTGAACAATGCGGAAATGTCCACAACCTGTGGGGAAATTTTTTCGTCGTCATTTACGACCATATTTAAAGTATGAGCCACTCAAAGTACATAAAATGCACAAGGATCTTAAGTGGAAAAATTATGTTTTTTGAAGTCCATTTTGTTTTTCCTTCATAATGACCCCATTGTCATAGCACCACACATCATAAATGCAGAAAGCTTAAAGATTTTAAAAAAATAATTAGAAAACGAGTTTTTAATACTTTGCCCGCGGTATCCGTTACTGAACAAAACAGAAAAAAATTATTCTCTGGTTTAAAGACGTTTTCTGTTGAATTATATAATTAATTATTTTTACTAAAAAAATATACGTGCCACATATCATTAAGATTTCTCACAGTAAGACGTTTTCTTAACTTCTCCCACGTCACTGATATTAATTTATCAACCGAAAAATTTGATTGAGGCTTCAAGCCGCCCCCGGAATCTGGACCCAGAAGAAAAGCGTGTGGGTGATGCGTGGATGAAGCTCGAAAGCATGCTGGGGTGACATATAGGAAACTGGCTCAAGACTGAGAGTTGTGGAAGAAACTTGGGGAGGCCTTCATCCAGCAATGGATTGATAATGGAGTGGTAGTGATTATGTATGCACGGATGTAGCATTCAGTACATATGCAGGTATACAAACTTTTTACTGTATTTATGAATGCACCCGAGCTTTGTTTTGCAGGTGCGGACTGGCGATCCATAAGCGATCCTGGAAGTTGATTTTGGGCGGTCTATTTTTGGGAAAAATTATCAAGGTACCCCTCCCCCCCCTTCCTAAAAAAAGAAGTTATGTCAGTATCAGCTTTTACTGTTTAAACATCTTTGGAAGTCTACGAATCATTAAGGTATTTTGCATTGAGGCAATAACATTTAATAACATTTTTACCCATTTTCCCGGATACACCGGAGCTCTCTAGTCCGTTGCTGGGAAGCAACAGACGTTCTCTTAGAGAGACTGTAGAAGTCTTTATATTCCATCCTTATGAATCGCATTGCCATAACTGAATTCAGAATTCGTAATAGTTTCTTCGGTTTCAGTGAGAACCGAAATCCAAATGTACCAAAAATAAATTTCTTTTTCAAGACTTATCGTTATTAATAATTGCGAAAAAATTCAAAATGTCCAGAATTTCAGAGTAAATTTATAAAGTGAGGGAAATTAAAGAATGCTAAAAATTAATTTTTATTTAATTACTTTTAACTGGAAAAATATTTTTGCTGGAGCTGAAACAGACTTCCCAGAACTGCAGTTCAAAAATTCGCGTAACTGGAAGGCCCAAAAAGTAGTAAATCAAATGCAGATGTCGTACAAAAAAGAAAACGAATGTATATGTAAAAAGCAGCAATCCCAAAATTTTACCGTAGGTGAACCTCAGTGTATTAACGTACACAATGAACTTCGAGTTTTTATCCCAAACTATTGATAGAATAAAGGGTTTTGCTTAACAGAACATCTGCTACGTTAGTTTTTTTTAAGCCGTCAAAGTGGCAGGCGAACTTTGACGTTTTAGCATTATTTCCTTTTCCTCTAAGAATATTGAAGTGCAAGTACATATTTACTTCTTTTTTTTTTTTATCTTGAGTTAGCATAAGGCCTACTGGCCCAGAGTATGGAAGCCCGGTTCGCGTCTGCAGGTAAGAAAGAATGAAAAATAAAACAAGTAAATTTGCGAGTCGACTTAAAACATCAAGATTTGCCATTTATCCTTACAGAATGGGTCTGGCAGTTCTCTAAGTACCCACTGAGATTATCACAGAAAGGGTAAAACTAAAGAAAGGATGGAGATATTACTCACTAAAATGCAGTCGTGTCTTGCTGCTAAATTAAATACAGTCATGTATTTTACGCAACGAATAAATATACTTAAGTACCTTAATGGGCACTACTTCGAAAGGTTGTCATTTCCCATTTCTGGGCCATGTGTACGGCTACGGCCAGGGATGACGAGATACTGGCGAATGATCGTTTTGCCTGTTTGTGGGCACGATATCTCCACTCCTACAAAAAGAACTGGAAAGATTCTTTTTCTATCAGCTACCTGTAAGCATTAATCAAATTTTCCATATACTATACCGTGCAAATTAATTGGGACAAGCTATATTTCATTCTTAGAATTGTAATGTGATCGTCAGTTGATGTCAGAAACCCACGTAAACCGGTTTTATCAGCTGTGAGGTGGTGTGACTGTTAGAACTTGATAGTAAGAATGTGGTTTGACCAGTTTTAAACAGGAAATAAGCACTTCAGCTTCAGTTGTGAGTTTTCGTGTGTGACAGGTGGATGTTAGTTTTTGCTCTCTGTGAGTACGTGTTGCTTTCGTGTATTAAAAAATGGATATTTCCACAAGGAAGCATGCAAAAATAATTGCTCTGAAGGATCACACTTCTATGACAGTGACAGGTATCGCTTCTGCAGTTGGTGTAGGCAAATCAAGAGTACCAAGACTTTTTACGCGATACAATGCATCTGGATCATCGTCTCCAAAAAGGAGGGGTAAATGTGGAAGAAAACGAAAAACAACTCCACCAAGCGACAAATATCTAATCAGAAACAGTAAAATGAATAAATAAATAAAAAAAAAACAAGCACTGACCTTCAAAGAGATTTATTGGCTAGTTGTGATGTTAGTGATTCAACTGTATGCCGTAGGATTCTGGAAGTTGGCCGGAAGGCAAGAAGGCCAACGAAAAAACAATATTTGAATGCGCAAATGAAGATAAAACCTTTAGCATGGGCCAAAAAAATATAAATCATGGACTGCTGACGACTGGAAAAAGGTAATTTTCAGTGATGAAACTCATTTCTTTGTGCAGGGTTACCAAGCAAATGTCGTTAGACGAAGCAACTGTGAACCCTTAAGACCTGAGCATGTCAAACAAACTGTAAAACACCCTCTGAAACAGACGTTTTGGGTTTTTTTCACATTAAATGGCGTTGGAAGCTTAGTTCCTGTTCAAGGTATGATGAATTCAGCCAAGTACGTAGAAATATTACAACGTAGGATTGTTCCATTCTTGCAAACTTTTGACGGGACATTTCAACATGACTTGGCCCCATGTCACAATTTGAAATTGGTGAAGAATTTCATGCTGGAAAATCAAATTCATTGGTCTGGTAATTCACCAGACTTAAATCCCATTTGTGGAATATTTTGAAGAGATGTTTAAGTAAAATGGACTGTACAACCAAAGAACGCATGATAACGAATGCTATAAAAGTGTGGTTCCACGATTATGAAGTCAAAAATAGGTGCACTCAATTAGTGGAGTCAATGCCAAAACGAATTCAAGAGGTCAGTTCTGCTAAAGGAGGACATACTTCATACTAATACAGGTATTTATCATTGTATATCAAGGCATAGAATGATATAAAGGCATAGTTTTAGAAAAAGAGTGATTTTTTACTTTGTCCCAATTAATTTGCACAGTATAGTATGTTGAACCTTTCCGGGAATGCAAAATGTATATATGCCATGATGTCTATATGCCATGATGTCTTTGTTTCTTTAGAAAGTGGAATGGACTAGAATTCTACTGCTTAGATAGAATAGAAGTAACGTTATTCACAGTTCCCCACCTTTTCCATTTGCCAAACTTCATCACTACGCCGTATAAAAACACTTGTTTTTTATTTGTCACGATATCTCAGTTCCTAGGTTCCCGGATCTGTCTCCTTCAAACAAAAGGGTCGTGTTCATCAGTGGATCATCCAGGATTTCTTTATGAGGTGGCCAAAATATTGAAGATGGAAATAAAAATACCCCGAAGGGAGGATCTCCCAAGATATTGGAAAGAAATAAAAAAAATATCTCCGCCATATTAAAGTGAATTTCTAATTATTCGTAAAATATATATTTAAAAACATATACAGATGTATTTAAAAATAAGCAACCAATAACAAAGAATGAAGGACGAAGTGATACCTCATGGGGAGGTCCCAGGCCCCTGGGCCACCACACCAGCACTGAGTACGTCACTGATGTTCATGACAAACATTTCCAATTATGCAAAGGTAATTAAATTAAAATAATTTTGAAGCTTTTTTAGCATAGGCGTAGTAGCGTGACCAAAAAATGGGAGGTTGTGTTTAGAGGGGAGCAAGGGGGGTCTTTCTCGTCGAAAGTGTTTCACGGTTTTGGTTAAAATGCATCTTACATTAAAAAAAATGCTTTAATATTAACAAAAATACTTTAATTTTTTTAATTCAAATTTTCATTAACTTTTATTTCGTTCTGATGGATTCCCAAAACTTCCATTTTTCGTCGGGCTCCCCCGAAAAAGATTTCTATATACGCCCCTGGACAGGAATAAGAGTAAAGTGGTATTTTCCTTTGTGGGAGGGGGAGCATGAATAAATGATGTTTTCTTTGGTGGCGGGGCACGAAAAAATGTGAACTGACGAATTTCGTTGGGGGGGGGGGGGGACGCAATTCTTGTAAACAGTTTCTCCGTAAATGTCACAAAATTTGGATCTTTTAAGTGCATAGCAACTTTTTTGTTATGTATAAGTCTTCAACCAGTGAGGTGGGGGGGGGCTTAACCACCCAAAATTTGGAACCTTTCGACATTTCAAGAATATATTGCCAGTAAATTCACTCATAACACAAATATATTTAAATAATAATAAGGACCAACACCAACTATACTCAAAACTCAAAATAGTACATATAACTATACTAGTAGTCCGAATTTCTTGGTGTAGAATAGAAATCAAAGTTTCCAAGCTTTCACAGATGGCTTTTTCAAGGAAAGTAGACAGCTAACTGCAAACCGAATAGTAGAACAATTCACCCACCAATTTGAACGTAGTCGCCGCCCCGGTGGCGCAGTGGTCTAAGCGATGGCCTCTGATCATTCGTCTGTAAGGGGTCCGGGTTCGAATCCCGGTGAGGCATGGATGTTATGTTTGTCGTACGACACTGGCTCTCTCCCTTCCCTGGAACCAGTGACTATTTGTGACGGGAGACTGCTTATAGCCCATCGAGTTGCTCACGGTGGTCGTTAAACCTCCAATCCAAAAAAAAAAAAAAAAAAAAAAAAAAAAGAACGTGGTGACTTGACTGAACAATAAATGAATAGACGCAAATGTGATTATTCATTCGAAATGAAGCAGGAGCTTATGTCGTCCCACTACAATATCAGGACGGCTCCAGGCGATACTACATCGGAATGACCATCAAGCGTTCGTTTACAATTAGAATCAACGAACATAAAACAGATACAAAGGACGGAAAAATAACCACTGCCCTATCCAGAGAAGTCAAGTTCAAGTCCGCTGATCCTATGCGGAATGATATAAAGAAATTGGCTTCATACTCCACACCCAAATCTATTGCAATTCGCGAAACTTAAGATCATAACCAACAGCGATGCTTGCAATGATAGCGTCTCTCTATAATAGCCACGCATTTGGAATCAGTTCTTCAAGTAATGCTGCGTTTTCTGCCACGGTACCATCCAACGTGACTCGTCGTTTCTTCGAATGAATATTCACAGTTTCGTCTATTCATTTGTTGTCCCGTCAAGTCACCACGTTCAAATTGTTGAAGTGTTCTACTATTCAGTTTGCAGTAAGCTGTCTACTTCCTTGGAAAAAGCCATTTGGTTGATGTGCGAAAGCTTGGAAACTTTGATTTCTATTCTACTCCAAGAAATTCGGATTACTAGTATATATAGTCATATTATTTTGAGACAAATATATTTAGTAAATGCACTCATTTCAAAATATATTGCATGTAAATGTACTCATAACACATTTAATTGTATAAAAAATAAATTTCGTAACCCCTCCTCCAGAAAAAAAATTCTGGGCACGCCACTGACTACTGCTGATGATGAACGACGACGTATATTTGACATTACACTAAGTTTTCTGAAAAAAAGTAATCTGTTTTACTACAAATTCTTCTAAATATCACAAACATTTTTGCTGATTTACGAATAATGTACTATAATGAGTTCTCTATATTCATGGTACTTTGCCGTGGTTTCACTTCTTCACAAAAACGAATGGGAGCCAAATCTAAAGGGTGAGTATAGCAGTGTGTGTCTCTGTGTGCGCGCGCGTGTTTATAAAATAAAACTCTTGGTTTTTCCTCTTTGAACTTCGTAGCGACTCCATTGTCTCCACTCATGTGTGCGCGCGCGTGTTTATAAAATAAAACTCTTGGTTTTTCCTCTTTGAACTTCGTAGCGACTCCATTGTCTCCACTCATGTTTGCTGCTTCATCGTAGGCTTACCCTAGCATTTAATGTTTTTTTTGGGGGGGGGGGTGCCACCCGAATCTACGCCTATGTTATAACACGTTTTTTCTAGGTGGCAATAATATAAAGATTGGTTAAGTTAAGATATTGTTGATTTATGGGGGAGGGTGGGGGGTTATGCTGTACAATCTCTTAAAGGCAAGGAAAAGCTAATGGAAAAATTAATAACAATACGAAGTGCTGTTGAAGATATAAATATTGATTGGACTTCGAAAATAAATGTAAACACGTATTTTATATTTACTCACCAAAACACGAGCGTACGTACATGTTATCGTGTGCAAAGAATTTAACTTTCGACAAAGGAACTGAAATGGACTTGAGTACAGTATGAACTATAAATACACTGTTGTTCATTACTGACAGCGTTTTAGCACCTGTTGTTCACTTCCGGAAGAGCTTTTATATGTGAAATAAAATGTTATGTCGTAACTGTTTGTTTTCACCCTAAACAACAAAAAAAAAAAAAATCACGAATTAGACAGCTCAAAGACAAATAATTCAGGAAAAAAAAAAGAGTTCTTGTTGAAAAAAAAAGAAACAACATCGAAAGTTAAAAAAACTTTATGGAGAAACAAACGATTTCACCTGTGTTTCTAGACTATGTGTTTTTTTGTTTTTTTAAATAAGTGTTCGAAAGTGAATTATAATTTCACATGTTGCCTGATCTTTTCTTTCAGTGTGGGAAAAAGGGAAGGGTAATCGAGAAAGACAAAGGAGTCTGATACTGATACACCCTAAAAACGGACATCCAGATTTTACCACAACTGTTATCTTCAGCCGGTGAGAATAGAATACGCGTTTCTATCTACTTTGCACACCCTACAGGCAAAAACGACATCTTTTAATCATGCTAATTTTGGGATCTAGAATTTATCCCTTCCATTGTTTCCGTATGACTGACGTCTTGTGCACATACATGGTAAGAGCACCAAGTGATATTTCAATAAATTTATAGGAATGTTCTCCTTGGTTTAAATTATTAGTGTCTGGCCTGGTAGAACAGAAAATGCTTTGTTATCTGTGCATATTTTATTCGCTCCCCAGTCTGTCTAACCTCTCTGGTTGCTTTCCTGCAACGGCATGAGTTCTTTTCTCTTGTCTTTCAGCAGTAAGGTTCTCTTTCACTCAGCGAGGCCCCACGATTTCTCTCACAATCGAAGTTTCGACCAATGGCATTTCACCGGGTTGTCCACGTGATTGCTTGCCAACGGAGAAGCCTGTTGGGATGGGCGGTGCTCAACTTTGTCGCTTGGCTCGGTTGTCTCCACCGACACCGCTGGCAGCTGACGGTGTTTGTTGTGATTTCACGTAATTTTGTTTGGGTTAATTATTGTGTTATTTGCTTCTGATTTAGTTCCTGTGCTGTTTTGTAGACTGCAATATGGATTACATTTTTATGCTGTGACTTAGTGTGAAGAAACATGTTGCAATATGTGGCTTTTTATTATTATCGCCGAAATCAGTGCAGGTGATGTGGAATGCCCGAGGATAACACAGGTGAGTTTGAGGGTTTTCAACATGGCGACCAACCTGTATCAATTCTACACCGCGTATTGTAAATATTTAATTCTGGTATTCTAACTTTTTCTATGATTTATGAGTGGCAGTCGCTAATCGTTAGTGGAAAAGTGCGAGTTTGGAATTAAAGATGCATTACGCTATTGAGTTAAGCATTTTCCAAAGAACCCGTCTGGTGTAATGCGGTTTGACATTGCAGTTCTCAAAATTTTGGAGATGTTTTATTATGGCTGGGAATGATTTTAAGCTATAGTAAAAAATACGAAAAAAACATTTCACATGAAATCGGCGCAATATTAAAAATTGTAAATTTCATAGAATTTGGAGTTCCAAAAGTTATTGTGAAAGAAAGTAAAAAGTTTGGGATGATTAGGGTCAGTTCATTAAACTCTTCGCATTATGTTAAATACTTCTGCCCTCTTGACTGCATTTCAAAACTAGAAAATAATTTTTGTAAATATGGGTATTTTTTGTAGTGGGTGAAATCAGCCTCATTGTTTAATAGTGCAGTTGTCAATGAGAGTTCATCCACACGATGGGCGGAAAAGTCCCCCCCCCCCAGGAAAAAACCCCACGTTCGGAGAGCCCCCCCCGCCTTTTTCAGTCAGCGACCGTGCACAAATTGCAGTCTACACAAAATGTCGAATGTGGGGAAGATTTCTGGGGTCTCCATTTTCACGCTGTTTAAACAAGATGCAGCCGTACAAGTAGCACAAATATGTGGGGGAAATTTCCGAAGTCAGGATTTCCATTTTTTTTTACCGCTGCTTCAGATGTTTCATAAGTATTTCGACTTTCACAGCAGTTTATAGTAACAGGCAGTTTTACAAGAAGCATGCTGACAAGGTGTGGAAAATTTCCGGGGACGGCATTTTTTATTCCGTCGTGCTAATGTTCAGAATGTTTACATATCACGTCAAATTAGGAATATTGCGATATTACTCGTTCAGAAAATATTATTAGGCCTAACATCTAAGCCCTTCTAAAAGTTTTCATTCCGTCATTCCCATATTCCTAAAATTTTCATAAGTAATGTCAATAATATTGTGCTTCTACCTATGCACCAAGGAGTAATTAATAGGCCGTAGGCCTAGGCTTTTCAACACTTTTCTTCGCCTATGTGATTTTCATTAAAAAAAGTCAAGTTTTAATAGCTTTGCCCTTTTACTTAGGCATTCAATATTAATTACTAGGCCTAGAGCCAATTTATTAATCATTTGTGCCTAAGTAAGAGTGCAGTATGATTAACTTCAGTTCAGAACGTTATGAATATGACATCCATAGAATAAAAACTTAAAAAGACCTAGGGCCTGTGAACTAATATTTAGTGCCTAAGTAAAAGCACAAGATTATTACCTTGACTTGTTATGTAAACATTATTAATATGACATAGGTAGAATAAAAACTGTCAAAAGGGGGCCAAAGGCCTAGTAATTAATATTGAATGCCTTAGTTAAGCTGAAAGCTATTAACTTGGCTTTTTTTGTGAACTTTACAAATTCACATAGGCGAAATAAAAAAGTGTTAAAAAGGCTTGACAGCCTATTAATTAATGTATGGTGCATAAGTAGAAGCACAATGCTATTGACATTACAATGCTATTGACATTGCAATATTCATAATTTGATGTTACCTTAACGTTATGAATATGAATACGATGGAATAAAAAACTGGAGACCCTGCAAACTTCCCCCACATATTTGTGCTACTTTGTATGGCTTCATCTCGTTTTAAACTGCGTAAAAGTCGAAATTCCAACCCCAGAAATTTCCCCCACCCCATCCTGCTATTTGTGAGACTATTATTTTACTGAAAACTGTGAAGAATACGGAAATACTAATCTTGGAAATTTTCCCCATCCAATCCTGCTGCTTGTAAAGACCATTTTTTACAGTAAACTGGTGAAAATTGAAATGCCAATCCCCAAAATTTTGCCCACCCTGCTAATTGTAAAACTGTTTTTCACTAAAAACTATGTTAACAATCAAAATACTAACCTACAAATTTCCCCCACCTCATCCAGCTACTTGTAAGACCGTTTTTTACTATAAACTGCATAAAGGTCGAAATGCCGACCCCGGAAATTTCCCCCATCCTGTCCAGCTAATTGTAAGACTAATTTTTACGATAAACCGCAGTAAAAGTTGAAATGCTGAGCCCGGAAATTCCCCCCACCATATCGGCCTGTTAGTATAAACTACGGTAAAAGTGAAAAACATCTGTAAGTTGCATTAAAAAAGAAATGCCGACCCCGAAAAGTTTCCCCCACATATTTGTGCTTATTGTATGACTGCATCTTGTTTTAAACAGTGTGAAAATAGAAATGGCAACCCCAGAAGTCACCCCCACATTGACATTTTGTGTTACCTGCAATTAGTGCACGGTCCCTTACTGAAAAAGGTGGAGGAGTTTTCCTATGGGAGACTTTTCCAATGTGGGGGCTGTACTGATTACCCATCCACACAGTCTCCTGTGAAATTGGTTTATGTCAGATCTGTCATTAGGTTTAGCTTTCCTGCATAATATGCAAACCTAGGTTTGCCCACAGGGGTATTGAACATAATTTGTGGTGCTGAAATAGTTTTGGCAACCATTATTCATATGGAAAAAATTGAAAGCATCAAAATATTCTGTTCTGGAATGGAATTCAAACCCACAACTGAAATTTTAAGCAGTGGAACTGTTTTATGATGTTTCATGAAGTGCTAGTGAAGTTGTTCACTGTAGCAGCCACTATGAACAGTTAACTAATGTGGATGTATGAACCATGGGCTTTTTGATATCTGTGATAGGTTGGTAAGTTTTTAACTTTTCTGAATTCTCATATCACAGCCGTGTTTGGATTCTATAAATGAAAAGAGTTTTTCATGTGATTGAACTGAGTAATTTCTCTTGATATTAGATGTTTTGGGTAAAATGCTGCTGGTAGAACACATTGTGATGTATCAGATGTAAGAGCCTATATTGTCACATTGTGGCTGTCAGCTTAAAGTACCTGAGTTAGAAGTGCATTGAACGTAAGAGCTTATATACACCGGATAGAGAACAATTTACACTGTATTCTGGCTGTTGGACAGTGCAGTGTGTAAGTAGTTTAAGGAGTATGCCATGTGACAACCAATAAGAGCATTTCTGCTTGAAGATCAATGCTCTATCAACCACAGTGTTCTTCAAAAATCAGTTTTTTTTTTTTTAATTTCCCAAAAGGTAGTAACAGTAGGTAAATATAATTGTATTTTAACTTGACAAGTTTTACATTATTCATCATATCTTTTCTGTTCTTTTGTATTTTCAGACGTTTCTAAAAATATTTTCGTACATATATTTTTTTTAAACAAAGTTTTTGATAGTTTCTAATCATTGAGAACAAACATGTGTTGATAATGATCTACATGCCAGAAACTTGTGAAAATACAAAGGGACTCAGAAGATAGGAATAATAATAATAATAATAATTGAAAGCTCTTCAAAAGTTAAAATAGAATTTAAGTATGTTAATTTGAGTGAAGCCTGCAAGTAAGTGCTTTTAAAAAAATACAATGTTTTTTTGTAATTTGGGAATGTTTTTAAAAGTAAAGATAAAAACTTACCTGCTGCTTTCTATATAGAATTGCTGCTGTGAAATTCCTGAATTTCAGAAAATATGGGATTAGGCAAGGCTCTGATTTAGCATTGTGACATTTTTTAAAGTTTTATCACAAAATTAAGCAAATTTAGAATTAATGGATGGCTACATTTTACCTTGGACAACAGACATAAAGCAAGGAGCACACTAAAGAAATTAATAGGCATATAAAACTGGACAGGAAAAGATGTAAAAAAAAAGTATGTGGGAGATATGTGGATGAAATTTGAAAGCATGCCAGAGTACTCCATTGAAGAAGACATAGCCTAATGTCGAAACATATTTGGATTGTGGTGGTGATGTTGGAGGATGATTTAGTTTTTTTTTAAATTTCTTTTAGGATTCAGGTTTTAATTTGTTTTATTCTTCATTGATTTTTTTATGTATCTTTCATTGTAAATTTCATTCTTTTTAACAAAACTTTTTTGAGTCTTATTAACCTTATATTGCATTTCCAGCAGTCAATACGTTCCAAGCCTAAATGCTTTTAATGTTCATAATTTCATTTACTACAAGATATTTTTAAAAAAGACTTAAATAGTGAAGTCAGAACAACGATTCAAACGCTATTCCTAATCTACCCAAGAAATACCGAGCTTCCAAGGTCGTATAGGGTAAGTCCGAATTTCTTATCAAATACAACAATAGCATATACCTAAACGCGTCCTCGTCCAACAACCACTACGTATGTAATAAAAACGTGCGCAACAGTAATTTCCTGCTAAACATTGTGTGTAGTAAATACAATAAGGCTCAAGACAGAGTTGTGGATGAAACTTTGGGAGACCATCCAGTTGGGAATAGATAATAGTTGATAATATTTGTGGTTAATAACTGCCACCTGTGATTCCCTGTGTGAAACCTAAGGTGCCAAAATGGTCACATAAAGTATCTAAAAATGAATGCGTCTTCTGAATGTTCTTCATGAAGTGTAGTGTCTGCTTTATACATAAATAGGAACACTACGGAGAGAAGGGAAGTGAGTTTTTTTTTACTTATTTTGTCTTTCAATAAAAACATTCTAGAACTATAAAAACTGGTTATATTTAGTTACTGCAAACCTTTTCATATTTGTTAGTATTCTTATTTTACCATTTCTCTATGGTGATCTATGTAACTATAAAAAGTTCAGAATGCTGCTGAGCAAGAGAGAAGTAAGTTTTTTAATTTCTGGTATGTCAAATCAACCAGTGCATATATAAACCCTTGTTGTCATGGATTTGGCTAATTTTTTGGGATATTTGTTTATTATCATCTGAAGTGTAAAAAAAAAAAAGTTTTTTTCCTGTTGCCAATTTTTGAGTTATTTAATTTTTAAAATTGCTGTAATGTCTCAAAAACTGCTCACCGCCAAAACTTTAAATGCAATTTGCAAGAGACCTGTTTCAGATATAGAGTTGTGCATGGTCTCATTTTAAAGCTTATGAAGAGGTTTCATTTGATATATTACATGCACTGTTTTTAAGTAAAAAATTTTTTTTGCCAGTTTTTTAAATTTTTATTTTGCAATTTCCAAGAATAAATTTTTTAAAAATTTCAAAAAAATTACTGATACACATTTACTGAAGGCTCAGTCAAATTTTCAAGGTGGTATCATGAGTTAGACACAGTTAAAGACAGTAAATACACTAGCATTTTCAAGTGTGAGTCATCTCTTTCCTACAATGACATGTTCATCCATGCTCTCCCCCACTTCGTTGCCCTAAGTATTTCAGTTGTGGTGTAGCTCTCAGGGTGGGTACATACATCTCAGTTAATTGATGTGGTGAATTGCTTATCTTTTAAACTTGATTTACTTATTAGTGGTGTCATTTTTTTTAGATCAGACTGGATTTAAGTTTTACTTTCAAATATAGATGGCAAGAAGTGGTCCATTTACTGTTGTAATCCTTTCAAAAAAAAAACAACCCCAAAAAAAAACCCTCTGAATTAGTAAATATTTGTGAATGTGACAACTTGTGTGATCTCTTTAAAATATGAAATTGAAGAAAACATGCAAATTTGCACTTCCTGTAGTTGCAGTTAAGGGAAGGAATAGCAACATGAGGTGAGTGTTCCTGAAAAGAAAATCCTTCAGAGCCAGGTAATAATGCTGGTCATAGTTGTAACCATGATTCAGAATTAATGGATGCAGATACAGGCTTAAGCTACTTGAATGCCTTTGACATCTCTTGGTGAGACTCCAGTTAGTAGAAAGAAAATTAAGAGTTCTAAAAAGTATTGCTGAGAAAAGATAGAGAAAATAAAAAGTTCATATAACAAATCCTTTTTTAATACAGAGGGTTATAAAGATGAAAATGAATGTCAATGTAACAATTCAGAATCAGAAATCCTTGAGAAACTTAAACAAATTTAAAACTGCAAATAAAAGTGAAAGATTAATATGATGTGGAAGAAATATTATTCTCATAATACATGGAAAATACATCATGATAATTAACACAGCAATCAGACATCTCTGAATTGACTATATTTATTGTTTCTCACGTAATGTCAATCACATCAGAAAACTTGAAAATTTCATCTCCGTGGAGTGGGAATCGAACCTGCATCTCCCAATTACAATTTGACCATGCTATTCGCTACACCACCCAGGATGACTTAGGACTTCGTCATCCTGGGTGGTGAGAAAGCTTCTAGATTTCTGGAAAGATTGTTTGCCAAGCTTAAAGGAAGTATATTAATTCTCTAATGGTTTAGCAGTGCAATATAAGAACCACAAGAACTGTGCAAATTTGTGCAGTCACCATGGAAATTTTGATGGCATTAATACTAAGTGGCATTTTTATGTAACAGTGCACGGCAAAGAAGTGTGTAATGGTGTTGGAGGAACAGTAAAGAGGTTGGCAGCCAAAATTTGCTTCCAGAACCCACTTTCAAATCAAATCATGACACCTCTCTAGCTGTTTCAATGGGGAAAGAAGAACATTCCTTCCACAACTTTCTTTTATGTGACAAATGATGAATACTTGGAAGAAGACAGACTTTTAGAGACATGGTTTGATGAAACTGTAACATGTACTCAGAAGTTTCATGCATTCATACCAGTAAACACACAAAAAATGGAGATTAAAGTGTTTTCTGAATCTGAAGAAACTTTGGTACTTTGTGTTAGAGTTAGTCCAGACGTGGTCTTTGAGCACATCACAGGTTTCGTAGCCTGTGCATATGATGTCATTTGGTGGGTAGGATGTGTACTTTCAAAAGATCATGTAGAACGTGGAGATCTCTTTCTTACATCTTTGTAGGCCAGCACCCTCATTTAGTTATCCAAGAAAACCTGATATTCTTACAATGCCAGGAAACTTCATCCTTTGTAAGGTGGATCCAGTAACAGCCACCGGTGGGAACGTATTGGCTAAAGCAAAAGAGACATGACACAAGCATCATATATTTTATCAAAGAAGAAAGAATTTCTGTATTAGTAAGCAGTAACACAAAGGCATGTGTGCATCTGTATTAATAATGCAGCTAGATATGTAAAATATGTTAACTTAAATGGTTGCATGCCTGCAGAAAAATTCATTTTGATGTGATGCCAGAGATACCATCTTGAAATTTTGACTGAGCCTTCAGTAAATGTGTACCAATGTGGTGTGAATTTTTTGAAAATAAAAATAAAAATTCGTTTTTTGGAAATTGTAAAATGAAGATTTTTAAAAACTGGCAAAGTCTTTTTTTAATTCAAAAACAATGCATGTATATATAAAATGAAAGCCCTCTTCATAAGCTTTAAAATGAGACCATGATGCCCAGCTCTGTAGCTCAAACGGGTCTCTTGCAAATTGCATTTAAAGTTCTGGCGGAAAGCAGTTTTTGAGACATTTTGGCAATTTTGAAAATTAAATAACTCAAAATTCTGCAACAGAAAAAATCCAAAAACCAGAAAAATTATTTTACTTTTGAAATGCTAATAGACAAATATCCCCCAAATTAGCCAAATCCATGACATCAAATTCCAAAATTTATTTTTTCTTGGTTGATTTAATATGGAATTACCCTTAAAAAAATCATTCTGGAATAATAAAAATGGATTACTTTTATTTACTTATAATTATCCTAATTTAAACTAGGAAGTTATTGAACAGTAGACTACTTAGTTATTTTTTATTTAAAGTGACCAACCAAAATGTTGAGAATGTCAGTGCATTTGTTTTAAAGGTATATGCAAGAAGTATATATATATATTTTAAGATCATTATGGGGGTTCTACAGTAGTTTCCATGCCCTCATGCTGAAAAAAATGTGCTGCCAACTTGTAGCCTAATATGAAGTTCTGGATGAGATGCCAGCATTGTTTTAATTTTTCAGTGTAAATTCTCTTACACCTGTTCATCTCTCGCTATAGATTTGAGGTAGGAGTTAATTATCTTCCCTAAGCTTTAATAAGCATAGCACTAATTAAACTACTAAAAAAGGGGTTGGGAAAGAGGTTATCTTACACTTACATCATCTGCATTGTCTGAATTTTTAAAATGATCTAAGCCTTTATAATGTGAAAGGAAAGTTACTTTACATTTGCATGGCTGCCATAAAAATATACTTGTTTAGTCTCACTTAAGAGATTACTGCTTTCCATTCTGACTCCATTACTGTTATAATAATTGGCACAACCGTTTTGCTTACAATGCTAGTATAAAATAACATTCGCCATTATTATAGTAATATCCTCATGTAAAACAACAAAAGATGTGTTTGATGTTTCTGTAAATATATTTTTATTTCTGAGTGTGTTTACACCAAAATGAGAACAGGAAGAGAATTCTAGCTGTACATGTATTAGTGATGACATTTATATTTTATAATATCCTGGGGTTTACGTTGGCTATAAAGTTAGAGAAGGGGGGGTGCTTTTAGTTAGATTTCAAATGTTGATTTAAAGCTTTTGCTCAGGATGATGATCTGCTGATTTAAGTAAACTGCATCAAGACAAGCATTGTGGATAATCAAGACCCTATTAAACCTTGAAGCTAAAAATAATATATATATATATATATAAAATTGAGTGACATAATTTTGAACATTTTTATATGGAACATAGATGTACTGTTCACAAAAAATGACCTATTTTTACTATTAGTTGCTCCCTGATATGCTATGATCCAAATTTGCTGAGTATTCTTTATTTTATACTGGACTTGTTCTTTTCTTTTTTTTTTTTTATATCAGAACCTGAATTTGGTAAGGTGCTGAATTAGTAGGTGTTTTATTGTGGGAAAAACAAAAAAGAAAAAAACAGTGTGGAGTGACATTATGTAAATCTTGAAATTTTACAGATGAATTAATAGGATTTTTTTACTTAATATACAGGGTGCCCGAGAATTATTAGACATCTTACAAAATTATATAAAACAAAACATTAAACAGATAGAAAGAAACTGACTGTACTAACTTACAATGTAACTATACAAGTTAATAAATTTAGATTCGAGATCCCTGGTTGCTCGTAGTACGTCCAAGTGATACTCGATTTCATGCCATGTATTGGCAAGCATCTGAGGAGTTATGGAATTATTAGCAGCTGTGATATGCTGCTTCAGTTCCTGCAAATCAGTACAAGGTGTCTGATAGACACTATCTTTCACATAACCCCACATGAAATAATCCAATGGAGTTAGATCTGGAGAGCGAAGAGGCCACGGAATGGGACCACCACGCCCAATCCATCTGTTGGGAAAATGCTCATTTAGGCACTTACGTACACACATTGACCAATGCGGAGGCTCATGGAAAACAGCGTTGTCTTTATCTTTTGATCTGGGGTGTAGCAAAATTTTCTAGCATATCCAAGTAAATGTCGCCATTTATGGTTTTTTCGCAGAAAAAGAAGGGCCAATCACTTCTCTTTTTGATAGGGCACACCACACATTAACTTTTGGAAAATCACGTTCTAGTTCAATAGCAGCATGAGGCGGTTCACTGCCCCATATCCTACAGTTGTGACGATTTATAATACCTGATACATGAAATGTGGATTCATCACTAAAAATTACAGTACTGAGAAAGTTTTCGTCATTTTCCACTCGATTCAGCATATCCACAGCAAAATCGTATCTCAGAGTGTGATCATTTACATGCATCTTTTGCACTATTTGAATTTTATAAGCATGAAACTTTAATTTCTTGTGTAAGATACCATGAACTGTCGATTTTGGAATGCACAGTTCTCTGCTTGCTTTATGAATGGATTTCCTTGGGCTTCGTCGGAAACTTTCATTAACTTGGTCAACCGTCTCACCGCTGACGCTAGGCCTACCATCTCCTCCACGATGTTCCACATTGGCAGTTTCTTTAAACTATTTCATCCACCGCTTAATTGAATTTGTTGACGGAGGATTGCAACCATACTGTAAACGGTACTGTCTTTTAACTTTAATGAGACTTTAATTCCGCAAGCCATAAAACACACATTGCCTTCTGCTGTACGGATGACATGAGTACATGACTACTGATTGTGTATTTCTCATACATTTCTCATCAGGCCACACCTAGCGCCATCTATCAGATTCTGGGAATAACAATTCTGCAAAACAAAAATATAGAAACTGTGTTAGTAATATGTGACATAAAAAAACAGACAATGGTCATATTTTTTGTACATAATTTTGTAATGTGTCAAATAATTCTTGGACACCCTGTATAACGATTAATTTTTAGCAAAACACTTCTGCAGAGGTATTTGTTTATTATGAAAGAGCAGAAAGTTAATGTCATCTATTTTTATAGCTGTGCTAAGATAAGACTTCATCTCTTTATGCTTGAATATGAAAAGCAATTTTTCCCCTTCAAGAAAAATGTGTGATATCAATAATTTGATATACATGTGCTGTAACCCTTTAATGGCCAAAATAGCTGTGTATGCAGACAAATGTGGCCTGCCCAATCACCTGTATAGATTGAGTATAATTTCCTATGCCCACATATTCGTTGAATTTGCATGGGATCTGCAAGATTAGCAGTTAAGTCATTCTGTCTCTATTGTAATTAAACAAAAAGTGAACTAGGAATTAAATTATTCCTAAGGCGGTATCAGTCACTCTCATCTCATCTTCTCTGTGGAAGAATGTAGTGACCCCCCCCCCCCAAAAAAAAAAAAAAAAACCTATTCTAAATTGATAAGGTGTTGCCAGCATTGTGGGAAAAACAAACAAAAAGGAAAAAAACAGTGTGGAAGGACATTATGTAAATCTTGAAATCACATATCAAGCCTATCCATGATGGTGACCCAGCAATAATCCTTCTTTTGTTGATCTGTTAAGTTGGGGGGTGGCAGAAATTCGAAATGTAGCTACAGACAGTTTTGGATATTATTGTTTTGTGGGTAACACATGATGTTACAAGTCCTGGTCATTGAAACTGTTAAATGTGCATTATATTTACTGTTGACTTTAGTAAAAATTGTAAACTTATTGATAATGCTATTGATGGGTGATGAATGATAACACATTTTCTTTCTTTTGTAGGGACCAATTTACACCAATGAACTTTTCTGATAAATTCCATTTTTGATACAATGGAAGAAGCCATTGTGCTTCTTGTGCCTGTCATAGAGGACAGTACACAAAGTGATGGGAATCACAGACTGAGAACAAGGACCATCAAGAACTGTGGTGATTTAAGATGGTTAAGGATTCCCCATTGGATTTATCAAGAATGTATTTATTTTTTCATCATGTGGTTTATTTGTGTTCAGGCTTGCTCAGTTTTAGCCAATAGTATAGTCAAATATGTCAAAGTTCCTTTAGAGACATGGTGGCAGCTGCATTGCTGGAGGTTTTCTTCCATAAGGACTACGTGGCTGCTATTGCTTCAAACATTATGTGATTACGTGTTCTTGTTCAGTGTTAAGAAAGTGCCCTCACTATGGATTACACCTTCATCTAAGTGTTTCAGTACTGTGTGGTTCCTGTTCTTGTCTGTTTCATCTGTTCTTGCAGGTAATCTAATTTTTTTCATTGACTTATGTTTTCCAATCTATAACCTCTTCCCCCCCTCTCCAAAAAATGTTGGAGAATTTAAAACTATATTTTTTGCTTTTTAATTCACATTAGTTTTAATGTACAAATGAACTACAGGTAAGCCAAATCCAGTAGTGCAGTGGTCTAAAAGACAGGGGCCCACTCGGATGAATTTTGACCATTCATCCGAGTGGACCCCATGTTCAAGTCTGGGATGTGGCATGGGTGGCATGTTTGTCTAATGGCCCTGGATCTCTCCAGCTTCCTTAGAACTAGCCCAAAATTAGGGATAGGTAACTGCTTTATAATTATAAGCCCATTGAGTTGCTCACAGTGGTCATTAAACTCACAAACAAAACAATAACAAAAACAAAATGAAATATATACAAAATCTGCTCTCATTTAATTATTTTTTATTTTTGTAGAAAACAATTCAATGCAATTGTCATTTTGTCAAGATTTCTTTGTGTGGAGATGGGCAAACTTAAATAATTTTAAACCATTAACTTAAATGAATGATCATAACTGTTAAACTGTTTTAAAAATATTTCTTGAGGTTCTATAGAATTTTGTGCTTTCTCTGAAAAAAAAATTTCATGTGAAAATAAATTTAATGCAAATTTCTGAATTTTAATTAAATAACTTGTCCTGGCTGAATGTCAGCAAATTTTCCATTTATTAATCAACACATTGTTGCCAGATTTCACCTAGAAATAGTTACCAAGCTGCCAACTCCCCTTGTTTTGTAAGCTGTAGAACAGCATATTGGCTAGGATATATGCAAGTTAGGGACTGAGGTTCTCTGAGGTTTCTGTCTCACTGCTGTTGCCAAACTCTTCCTGTGTATTGGAAGCCAAGTTAAGTTGATGGTGCTTAGGTGTAAGGGCTATACTTCCAATCATGGCCTACTCTGTGTAATATAGTGATTACAGATCAGCCAATAGATGGCAGCATGTCAACACTCACTTAATTGTGTTGGCTCCGATGTATTTGTAGTGTGTGTGTGTGTTTTCTAGTGGGAGCTCTTATGATGTTTTGCCTTTCCAGACCTGCCAACTGTAACGATTTTATCGTATTTAGTGCGATAAATGATGCTGCAGTACGCTAATACGATTTTGCAGCCAAAAATACATTGTTTTTTTTTTCTAAATAGTCATGTTTTCCTTCATTTTTTCTCTTTTCAGACAAAAGCCTTGTAGCAGAATCGCGGCAACACCTGACGTACATCACAGGTTTATTTTGTATTCATCCCCATAGAAGAATCTCGGCGATGGCCGACGTACATCACAGGTTTATTTTGTACTCATCCCCATAGAAGAATCTCGGCGATGGCTGACGTACATCGCAGGTTTATTTTGTACCCACCCCCGTAGAAGAATCGCGGCAACGTACATCGCAGGTTTATTTTGTACTCGTCCCCGTTTAATAATCGCGGCAACGTATATCGCAGGTTTGTTTTGTACTCGTCCCTGTAGCAGAATAGAGGCAACGGCCGTTGTACATGTACATCGCAGATATATTTTGTACTCGTCCCCATTGAAGAATTGAGATGACGGACATCGCAGATTTATTTTGTACTCGTCCCCGTTGAAGAATCGCAGCGACGTACATCACAGATTTATTTTGTACTCGTCCCCGTAGAAGAATCACGGTCACGTACATCGCAGGTTTTTTTGTACTCATCCCCGCAGCAGAATCGCGGCGACAGGCGATGTACACCACAGGTTTATTTTGTACTCATCCCCGTAGCAGAATCACGGCATACACCGCAGGTTTATTTTGTACTCATCCCCGTAGCAGAATAGCGGCGACGGCCGACGTACGTCCAGATCGTGGCGACGGCCGATGCACATCACAGATTTATTTTGGTCCTGCAGACAAAAATGACTTCCCCAGAACCGGATTAAACCATCTTGCAGACTCCCTAAGATGCAAGTTTTCCGCCACTCAAAATTTCCGAAAACGGAAGTTAGGCAGTTTGAGGATTTCTCCCGTAATCGTAATTTTTTTCTAATAATTAACAACATAAAAGTCTTTGTTGATTAGATTTAATTAGTTTCTCAATACAATTTTGATGTAGGGAAAAAATCCCTACATTCTCATCAAGAATTTATATAGCTGAAATAGGCTTAAAAAATGATCAGCATGCGTTGTGTTACGATTTTTCTATCTGAGTGTTACATTTTTTTGGTTCTGAGAGGTTGGCAGGTCTGTCTTTCTTTGCTTAGTTTATAGTTCTTTTGCTGTAAGAATGGGGAAGAGGGTTTTTTGATAAAATTGCTAGAGGCAAGAACACCTGCATATTGTTGTGTGAATGGCAAGAATGGCTTCCAGATCAAGATGTTCTGAAGGTGATCAAATTACTCTGAGTGAATTTGTCATATCATTTTGGACAATTTAGCTATCAGAAGAATGAAGTTTCAAGCTTTTTTCACATACGCGTTCCTGTACACTTGGACGTGGTTACATACGTCTCATATTCCTTTTGATATTGTCATCATATCAGAGCTGTCAACTGTCCCGGTTTACCCAAATTCCGTCCAATTTTGAAAATATTTCCTGGAAATCTGATTTTTCTACAAAAAATCTGGTTTTGTGGTTTTCTTATTTTTTTTTCCTGTATTTATAATGCATGGTATTTTTCTTTCATTAATAATATCAGCCATAATTTTTCCTCCAGCATCAATGCTGGTTGTAGGAGTCGATAACGAATGGAAACAAATGTTCATTTGTTAATCCACAGCACTTCGAGGGCCAAGGTCGTGAGTCTTGAGATGGTAGCAAGACAGTGGCTTGGAAAGTTGAAGTACTGGTTTATGACGTCACATCTATGGCACTTGTGGGAGCCTCTTGGGAGTGGGAGGCTGTTTATTTGTTTGCTAATGCTCAGTTGAACACCGATTCTCGTACTTTGTTCTGTTCGATCTTTCAAACCAAACAAGTTGTTTTGCAAATTATTATTTTAGTTCACAACTCCAGAATGGGGCCTAAACATCGGAACCAAATATTTTTGAAGAAATACTCCGACGAATTTGACTTTGTAAAACCATCACATCAGGTGAGTCATGCATATTGCACTTTGTGTAAAACTGATTTCTTTGTGTCTCACATTGGTTGCAGTGACATCATCGCACATGTTGGAACTAACAAGCATGCAAAAAATCATAGCACAAAAAGTGTGTGCAACTTGGATCATTTTGTTTCAGTATTCATGCAGATGTTCTGTTTACCAGATTTTTGTTGGAGTACAACATACCACTAGCAGCAGCTGATCATGTTTCCCAATTGTTGTCAGCTATGTTTCCTATCTCCCCTGAAGTAAAAAGATATGCATATGGCAAAACAAAAACTTCACATATTGTTCAAGAAATAGCAGAATATCATTCAGAAAATGTCATCTGTGCTATTAAAAGTTGACCATTTTCTGTTGCAACTGATGGCAGTAATGATGCTGACGATGAACTGTATCTAATTGTGGTAACACACTTTGATAATGATTGCAAGCGTGTGATGTACACCTCTCTTTGCCATGCCTGGAAACCATTCAATAGGTGAAAAAATTGCCAAATTGTGTCCGAAGAATTTCAGCATCATGATATTCTGTGGATGATTTGTGTTGCCATATCCTGTGAATAACACTCCTATTATGGTGGGAAATAAAAAAGGTGTAGCAGCATCTCCAAAAGAAGAACAGTCTAATCTTACTGTGTTTAGTTGCGTTTGCCATCTGTTAAATTTGGCTGCTGAAAAAGGGTCTGCAACATTATCTTTTCAAATTGATGAATTTTGATTGACATTTATTTTCTGGAGAAAAGTGGAAAGAGAAAAATGAATTTAAAAAAATGAGAAATTTCAAGCTCTTTGTGATGTGGAATCACAAAAATTTCTTAAACATTGCTGTACTAGATGGTTATCCCTTGTAAAATGCTTGGACTGGGTTTTACAGCAATGGAGATACCTTATGTTATACATGGTGATTCATAAAGAAGTATACAGTTTCAATGCACTATAAAACCAGAACAAAGTAAGGTATTTTATCTTACCTGTAACAGAATTGTAGGGGAATGTTTCAAGTTTTTTTTAGACAGTTACAGATGTTCTATGTGTGCACCCTTAGTCATATGACACACATCGAGCCGGTAATCTATTTCCACCCAAACGCGAGATAAGATATCTGAATCAAGTGCAGTGATAGTGGCTGTGATACGTTGTTTCAGCTCCACTAGATCAACAGGAAGGGGAGGGGCAAATACCTTGTCCTTTACGTACCCCCACAGGAAAAAGTCACAAGGTGTTAAGTCAGGACTTCTGGGTGGCCATTGGGTCAGTTCAAAGTGCTTTGCCTTGTCAAGGTCAGTGAGATTTTGCAACACCTGCACTTTGTATGGAATCATTTTCAGCTTCTTTCTCAAAATTCTCCAGACAGTGAGCTGTGAAATCTGCACTTCACAACTCACCCTCCACTTTGATTTTCCCAGTCTTCGTTGAATGGCAGTGCAAACACTGTCGACAACTTCTTCCAATACACGTGGTTGTCCAGGACTTTTAAGTTTGCACAAACAGCCCGTAGTTTCAAATTTTTTATGCTAATCGTAGATAGATTTTCTGGTTGGAGGTTCTTTTTTGAATCGTGATCGAAAATGCCATTGCACAATAGTTGCAGATTCCATTTTGCTCAATTCAAAAACACAAAACACTTTCACCACTGCAGACGCTGCCATTTTGACTGACTAGTCACGTGACACGCGCATTATCGTCTACGTCACTTCCCTCAGTAGCGGGACACAAAGTTTATTAGTACATCTACGTAATGGTTCACAGTTGTGGTCCGCGTCTTCAACTGTTACTGTTTTACAGCATCTGGAAACTGTATACTTTATGAATCATCCTGTATTTCAAAGCAGGGGCATAGGAGGGGGGGGGTCAACACCCCCCGATAATATTATATATAAGTTTTGTTTTTCAATGTTTAGTTTGGTTGCTTTTACATGTTTTCTCCAGAGTAGAGGAAAACTAAAATTTAAAACCTTTTTTCTTTTGAAAATGAATGTTAATTCTAGAACATAGAGAGGGATGGTGTGTTCTTGTGTGTTAGTGTGTGTGTGTGGGGGGGGGGGCTGAGGGTGGAGCTTCAGCTGTTTCAAGTGTTTGAAATCACAATGTCACATTAAGGTTGAATGCAACTGCAGTGTTCAATTTTCCTTGGATGGCCATGAGCTTGGGTAGGAGTGTGAACTCACAAGTATATGTTAGTTTGCTGACAGGGAACAGTACGAAATAAGCAACCCTTCTATTCCCCACCACTGGCCTGGCCATTGTATGTATTGTCACAGCCTTTGGAATGGAATACAGAAATGCACCCGGGACCCTGGCCCCGAGTGCATCCAGGGGTCAGACTGCTTAAGAGAGGAGATCTGCCTGGGGAGTTGGGGGAGCACACAAATTTTAGAGCAAGGGTGCGTGTGTGTGTGTGTGTGTGTGTGTGTGGGTGGGTGGGTGGGTGAGGGAGGGAGGGGATTCCAAGATTTGAGTTGGGTGATCTGATAAGGGTGAAGCATGCCTGCCATGCAGCATAGCTCTAGACCTGAAGAACACAGCTGTCACTTAACCACAGCAGTGAAGAAACCGGTCCCCGCCAGCTTCCTTTCCCCTCCCAGCATCCCTTGTAATGCTCATAGACATCGATGGACGGGGAAACTATAATGCAAGCTAAGCTCCAAGCTAACATTCATTCTTAGTGCTGTCTGGGTCTGCTGTACATCGCCCAATTTTTTTATTTGTTTGTTCAGAATCATAGAATGTCTTCCAAAAAAACAAGAAATGACTTACTTGCTTTCTTTTCTAAAATCCCTAAGTTAAATGAAAGTTGCGAAGATGTACATAGTAAATCTAAAATATTCCTACTAGAACAAGAATTGCAGTCGGATAATGTTCATCATGATGACAGAAACAGCGCAGCAGCTGCATCATTATCTTCAGCTGATCCAGATAAAGAAATGATAGAAACTGGAGGTGGAGTTTCCAGCAATCTACATCAAAAGAAAGTAAGTGATCTCGATATAGAACAGTACTTTGGTGTTCATCTAAGCGATGAAAAAACGTTAAAGCTTTTAGACAATTGCTGGAAGCCAGATTCATCATATTCTTTTCCTGTTAACGGTAAGGAAAAGAAAAGAAAATTCCAGTACCAATGGTTTGAAAGATTCCCATGGGTATGTTATTCAGAAAAATTTGATGGTGCATAAAAATTGTGTGCTGTTTTCAAAAAAAGAAGCAGGTTGTCAGGGGAACCAAAAATTGAGCAAATTAGTTTTATCTCCATTTAAGCAATGGAAACAATGCCATAATAGCTGCAACACAGTCTTGACACATTTATTTTAAAACATGAGCACTTTCAGGACACTCGATATGGTCCCATCCTCATGTGTACACTAATAAAATACTAAAATAGTAAAAGAAACCACACTTCACATAGTTATAGTTAAAAGTTTCCGGAAGCCTGATGTGTATGACACAGTCGTAAGTCCAGCTTCTAGACTGGCATTCTCGATAAAGTTCCTACAGGCACGGGAGGCTGGGTGTGTCGGGTTGATTAATGATTAGTATCTCAGCCCACGTGGCTGTTGCCATCTCTGTGAAAATTGTTAGTTGGTCCCTCTAGGTAAATGAGTTGTTTCCAAGGTGTTGGGAGTAAGGCTGGTTGCTTCTCGTTGCAGCATGAATCCGTTGATTTTGGATCATGATTGCCTCGCCATATCGTAACATCCATTCGTTTATGAAGGCTGATATCAATTTAATGTGCCGCCCGGTGGCGCAGTGGTCTAAGGCGTTGGCCTCTGATCATTCGTCCGTAAGGGGTCCGGGTTCGAATCCCGGTCAGGCATGGATGTTGTGTTTGTCTTACGGCACTGGTTCTCTCCCTTCCCTGGAACCAGTGACCCTAAATTAGGGACGGGCGACTGCTTATAGCCCATTTGAGTTGCTCACGGTGGTCGTTAAACCTCCAACCAAAAAAAAAAAAAAAAAAAAAAATCAATTTAATGTCATTCCAGTTGGGTTGGAATTTTTCTTTTACACAGGCTCTAGCTAGAGCTGTGGAACAGTTTGCTTTAGAAATGGCTCTTTGGTGATCTAATATTCTATTCTTCAGATGTCTCTTGGTATTTCCCACATAACTGGATTCTACACTTTCCATATTACTGATCTTTTTTGTTAGTGGGATTATATAGATTCCGGCAGATGTCAAGATATTACACTGCTGGCCACCCAAAATGCAACACCAAGAAGGACACGAGATAGCAAAGCCAGATTTACTGGGCACATAACAACAGATACAAAGATGAAACGATTGAGCTTACAGGCCCGTGCGACTTGCGGAACATGCAGACATCAATAGTTCGTGTGTCCCTCATGGCTGGCAATAACGGCCGCTACATGCCGCAGACATCGAACGAAAGAGGCTTTGGATGTGGTCCAGGCTGCTTCCACACGTTGCCACAGTTCATTAGGCGTAGGCGCTGGTGGTGCTTGCCGGGTCACTCGGTTGCCGATCAGCGACCAGACGTGTTCGATGGGCGACATATTGGGATAACAGGTGGGCCACAGCAGTAGTGACACCTGGTGGGCCTTGAAGAATTGTTGCACGATGCGTGAGCCACGTGCGGGCGCGCATTGTCCTGTTAAAACGTGGCCGCTGGCAGGTCCTGCAGGTAAGGGAGGACTACAGGCTCCAAAACGTTGGAGATGTAGCGGTGGCTGTTGAGTGTACCGGCAATGCATACCAGAGGGGTGCGGGTGTCATATCCAATTGTGCCCCAAACCATAATGCCAGGCTATGGACTGGTATGGCGATGCATAATGCAGGCGTCATACAGTCTCTTGCCGCGGTGGCGCCACACGCGGATCCGACCATCGTGGTGTTGCAGGGAGAAGCGGGATTTGGTGGAGAACACAATGTCTTGCCATTCCATTGTCCAGGTGCGGCGTTCAACGGCCCACTGCTGTCGCACTCACCTGTAGGTGTAACGTCAGTGGTAATCGGAGCAATGAGCGCCGTGCAACAAGTCCCTGCTCCTGCAGACAACGTTGAACGGTATGTGCTGATGCAGGTTGTTGCGCAACACACCCTAATTCCTGTGCTAATGTTCGTGATGTGGCAGTGCGAGCCGTCAATTCCCACCACACAACATGCCAGGCTTCTCGTCCGGTGATGTGCCGCGGCTGCGTCAATCGCTCGCGTCATTCCTTCCGTCCCTCTTGCACCCACCGAATCCATACTCGCCTCACTGTGGCTGGATGCCCTCCCACACGGGCACCGGTGTCTCGGTACGATAAACTGCTGTCGCGATAAGCCACTATTCGTCATCTGTCGAACTTCGAAACGTGCTGGAATGACTGCCGTATTCTGCGACGAGGTATCGGGAAGCTTCCCACGCACAGGTCCGTCAGCACAACACACTTCCACTACTTACACCCCATTTCTGTGCCACCCTTCTTATAGTGCTTCTCGGTGGCGTGCCGGGCGCACATGATTTGCATATGCCCTGCAATGCTAATTGTTTGTATGTCCTCTCACGGGCGACGCATGCTGCGAATTTCAGGCCAATCGGATGCTTCCGTCTTGGTGTTGCATTTTGGGTGGCCAGCAGTGTAGTTACGTCTCTGTTCTTCCTAATATAAGTAATGAGGTTTTAGGTTTTTAGACTGAAATTCAATGAATGTTTATGACATGCTTTCTGTAATATATTTGTAATGGATGGGATATAAGGCATAGAGCCAATATATTTATATATTTTCTTAACTGGAAGTAGGTAGGTGAAAAAATTGTTGTTATATTTGGCTATTAAATTATCAACCACTTCCAGAGCATAACGATTAACGAGATCAAGCTTCTTGATTTTGTCCAACTCAGTTTTCTTGAATACATTATTTGATGTACAAGTGTAGGCCCTTTTTATGTACGCATGGAAAGTTGTTAATTTTTGATGACGAGGATGGAAGGATGAACTCGGTATTATGATGGCACATGGATGGATTTCCTTTGAATGGTGCAAGAAATTTTATTTGTAATTTGATCTCAATGTAGTTTCAGATCCAGGAAAGCTAATTCACCACAAGATTCCAGTTCACACGTCAAGTTGATGGTTGGAATGACTTCTGATAGAAGGGAACAAAAATTTTGTAAGTGGTGAGGTTCATGTTCCCAAAAGTTACAGACACCATCCACGTAGCGTATGCAAAGCAATGGTTTAAGCGGGCAAGATTTTAATACCTTTTCCTCAAGATCTTGAATTACCAATTCTGCCAAGAAGGGAGACAGAGGAGATCCCATGGGTGTACCCTGTAACTGTTTATAAAACACACCTTGAAATTTAAAGATGTTGTTTAGGATGAAAATAAGTGCAGATAAGATTGAATCAAGTTGCAGAGAGGAGTATAACGATGAATTTGTAAGTTTAGATTTTATTAAATCATTGGCTGTTTGAACCGGAATGTTAGGGTACATGGAAATAATGTCCAACGACGCCATCCAAAAAGGTTTACCGTTTGAGTAGCATGCGCTCCTGATAATCTTCTGTGTTCATGATAACTATTTGAGCAGACTTATCTGCTGAAAGTATTGAAATGTCCTTATTCTTTCTTAAAGTTTGTAAAGCCAATTGATCTTGAACTAGTTCTCAGCCATTCCATGGTGATGGGTGTGACATTTGGACTATTTCTTAAGTGGAATAATAATTTGTATGATGACAAATTTAACTTTGAAATATATTCCAATTATTTACATATGCTCCTCTACTTTATTACTTTCAATTCAAGTCAAAAACTGATGCTTCATCGCTTTGGGTTTGTGTTAATTAATTTAATTATTATCTGTGACGTGTGTGACTCTTCCGTGGCATAGCTTTCCATAACTGTTCATTTATTTGAAAAAAACTGTGAATTAGGTAATAATACAGCGCCAAAATATTTTTTCCCTGTTTAAGCATAGTTAAGTTAACAAATCTATACTGTTTAGCAAATCAATTCATTATTGCAATACCATAAATTAAAATTATGAAGCTTGTGACATGTGTGACATTGTGCACTTTAATATGCATGAAGCTTTGTAGGTGATAATTACATATATGGAAGAAGTGCAAAAATGCATTTCTATAGTTCTTCTAGCAAAGGGACATTTCAGTAAGGGAAAAAAACAGATTATGGCACTGAGAAAAGATGATGGTTCTGTAACAAGAAATAGAGGCGAAATTTTGACAAGAGTGAAAGATTTCTACTCCAAATTATATGAAAGAGATAATACATGTACTCCAGACATCATGAAAGGTACCAGTACCAGAGTTCTTCCAGTCCTCCCAGCAGAAGTTGCACATGCAATCAAGAACATGAAGCGGGGAAAAGCTCCAGGAGAAGATGAGATTACTGTAGACATCGTACAAGAAGCAAGTGGAGAAATCGAAACAGTACTCGCCCAAATTTTCACTCGATGCCTTAATGAATCGAAGATTCCTGAGGATTGGAACAACGCTACAATGATCCTGCTACACAAAAAAGGTGACATTGAGGATCTCAGGAACTACAGACCTATCAGCCTCCTATCAGTGATTTATAAAATCTTCACTAAAGTTCTTTCACACCGCTTGAAGGTAACACTGGTCATGGCTCAACCGAGAGAACAAGCTGGATTCAGGAGTGGCTACAGCACAATAGATCATATCCACGTACTGAGAGAACTAACTGAAAGAGCGAGGGAATATGAACTTCCATTGTGCATGGCTTTTATCGATTATGAAAAAGCCTTTGATTCGGTGAAACCATCAGCAGTTACAATGGCTCTGAAATTCTGCGGTATTGAAGATGCATACATTAATATTATTAATAACATCTATGAAAATGCAAGTGCAAAGATTCGGCTGTTTGAAAATACAACACACATAAAAATTGGAAAGGGAGTGAGACAAGGTGACACCATATCTCCGAAGCTCTTTAATGCTACATTGGAAAATGTCTTTCAATCACTGAACTGGGAAAACAAAGGGATAAAGATTAATGGAGATTATCTAACCCACCTTCCTTTTGCTGATGACGTAGTCATTTTTGCAACTACTCCATCAGAGCTGTAGAGTATAATCCAGGAACTTGCTGACAAGAGTAAAGAAGTGGGATTAAAAATGAACTTTCAGAAGACAAAAGTGATGTTCAATGCTTTTACAAGAAATGAAGATTTATCGATTGATGGAGAAAAGCTGGAGATACCAGACACGTGCGTTTATCTTGGACAGCAGATATCAAGTGAGGGTCACATTGATGAAGAAATTAATCGGTGTACAAAACTTGCATGGAGAGCTTTTGGAAGAAACAGCATAATTTTCAAGAGCAATATGCCATTATGTCTTAAAAGAAAAGTGTTTGATCAATGCATCCTTCCAGTGCTTACGTATGGTGCAGAGACTTGGACCTTAACTAAAAGAGACATACTAAGGCTGCAGACAGCTCAAAGCAGCATGGAGAGGTGCATGCTTGGTGTAACCAGGAGAGATAAGAAGAAGAACTTGTGGATCCGAAAAATGACAAGAGTGGAAGACATCATGATCAGAGTTAAATCCCTGAAATGGCAATGGGCTGGACATACTGCCAGAAGGACAGACCATCGATGGACAGCCGAAATTTTAGATTGGATTCCAAGGGACAGGAAAAGACTCAGAAAAAGACCAAATGGGAGATGGGTGGATGAAATTCGAAAGTATGCGGGAGTGACATGGAGGAGCCTGCCACAAGACAGACTGTTGTGGAGGAAACTTGGGGTGACCTTCGTCCAGCAGTGGATTGATAATGGTTGACAATGATGATGATGATATATATATATATGTACCAAAATGAATTAGAATGTGTGGATATTCATTTAAAAATAATTTTCTGCTTCCCAAAACTGTAAATTGTCCCCTGTTGTTTGCCAGTGATGGGGATATGACTTTCTTCACAATCACTGAAAAGCTTTCACATAAAACCATTTTTTTCCAGCCAAATTTAATAGGTGCCACTTGGTTGTATGTATTACAAAGTAATCCTTATGATGATCCAGTGGCAATATAGTTGCATAGTACATCTTATTCAACTGCTTTTTACTGTTAGAAGACTCTACAGGCAATGAAACAAATACAAAGTTCCCAACAACAATATCTTCAAGCTTAAAAGAAGAAACATCTTCATGATCAGTATGAGTATCTGCATGTTCTGCAATCACATTATTACACTAATTATCTAAGTTTGATGCTGAAAAGAAAAAAAGATGACTGTCATCAAAGATTTGGAATTGATGATTCGATTGCAACCCGTTGACAGGCAAATAAGCGTTCCCACCTGCTATCGAGTAGCGGTTTTGACTGAGTTATGTCATCAGCACAAATAATCAGACTTTGACTCCTGTAACATGTTTATTTACACATTAAAAAAAATCCTGCAGAATTGACCATAATCACCCTAGATTTCACTAATGTCTCTACTTTGCATTTCAATGTTCCCCCAATCCCATCAACTGCATACTTGCCATGTGAGGTAGCAAAAAAATTCCACTCTCCAGTGACATCAAAGTCCTGTTTCAAATAACAAAGATTTTATGCAGTGAATTGTGAATTGGTTTTTAAATTGAGCTGTACTTCCATCAGAAAAAAATTGCTAACTTTTCTATTTCTGGAAATTCAGCCTTTAATGTATAACAAGTTTTAGGAAGGGCCCATACAGCATTTTTGTCATGGTTCAGCTCATCACTTATTACAGCTACAAGATGCTTAGTATTTCCTGGTAACCATGCACAACTGGTAAATATACAGTAATCTGCTGGTGCCTCCAGTGTCCACTCTGGATTTCATCTTAGAAGATAGTACTGTAATTTTCAGCAGAATCAATTTGGAGCACACCTTTATTTGGCAACTGAACTGTTTTTACAAAAGAATGAATTTTATAATAATGCAATTGATTTTGAAGCACAGTTATGATATCTTCAACAGAATCACCAATCTCAACCACTTTTTGTAAACCATCTATATTTTTCTGTTTCCATGTTACAAATGTCTATATCTATCTCTTCAACACACATGCGAACATCACGTTTACTTAATACAGACATTAATACAGACATTTGACGTGGACCAGGAACATCAAACAAAGGTCTTCGCTCTTTCCACGTTTATAAGTGAGTCACGGAAAAATTCTCATTGACCGCCACCAGGAAAGTTATTTTTCATTTGAAGGAAACTCTGGGGAATTGGAATTTTGCTGACCATGGATTGTATTAAAAAATGTAAATTTGCATGATATTTGCAAGCACATGCATTCTGTGGTGTTTCGGAAATTAACATCATGTATTCAGGATGCAGGTTGTAAAACTTAGTTTTAATTAAAATGTTCTGATTTTCATTTTTGAACTGTGTGAAAGCATCACTTATAGTCATCAGCATGTGTCTTTTTTGTATGAAATTGCACCTCCCTGAGAGTGAGTGAAACTTTATTGATTTCACATCTCTTTCCTGGTGCCTGTCTACTTATATCATTACGGTATAAAAAACTTATTTTTTTCCCCTTGTGCTATATGATATACAGTGTGAAGTCTTTTCTTTAAACAGAGTTGTGGAAATGTTAGGCATTACCTCAGTACCAAAGTGAGACTTTCAATAATGTCACACCCATCACATAAATTATGTCACACCGTCACTAAAATATGTCACACTCGTCACACCTCAGTTGAGGTCCAAGAATTAATTTTTTCTACATGACTTTTTCTGCACTTGTTCAGACTGCTGACAGCCAAACTTCCACAAAGTTTACAATTTTTCCCCAAAGGGGTATGTTTGTATAAACTAACTTTATGATCATTCAGTGACAGGTGTGTGACAATCAGCAGATTAAAAAACAAAAAAAATGTTATTAAATTTCCACTTATTTTTAATTGTAAAAGATGCTGCTACAAAGTGGTTTACACTCTGCTACATCTAACAAATACAACTGCTAGTGAAAAACAGTTGTCAAAACATCTCCACCACAACTGGTATTGACAATGCCTAATTACTAAATGTAAATTCAACCTTTTGTTTTGGATGTTTAAGACTGAAATGCAAGGAGGCAATTATTTATATAGCATTTTTTGTTGTGAATTCAAATTCTATGTACTCATACCTTCAATTTGATGTATCATAAGTGATGATATGATACAATTTAATTTTTTCCCTGTTTGCCCACTTTTTCATGGAATGGCTGTTCATGTTTTTTGTTCTTTATTTTTGATTTAACAGAAAGTCCTTCTTTATAACACCAGCTATTTTTATGTCTGAGTAATTCTTGCTCGCCACTAGGTTAATTCCGGATTTTTAATTCAGTAGATGGGATAATTCGTTCAGTTCTTATTTGTGCTTGGGGAAAGGCATATTTAGTGCCTCTGTTAAGGGCTCGCTGTTGAATGTCAGTGAGAGTCACATGGCTTAGATTCAAATAGGTGACTACAGGAGGAGGTTCGTCGTGAGTAGTAATTAGAGATTCATGTCTATGTTTTGAAATAGTCTTTATGCACGAGCCAACGTAATTTATCTGTATTTCTGGAAGAGATGATGCCTGTGTCCTGTTCCAACTTTCTTTGTACAAACTAAAAAACTGTCATAGAGTATAAGATGTAAACTATTAGAAACCTGTGCATAAGCAGAATGTGTTCGTTTAGTTAAGACATCAATATAATATCTTTTTAGTTTTATGCAAAGCCTGAGTCTTTTAAACTCAGCAATTTGTTATATTTTCCATTCTGCAGGTAAATGGGAAGCCGTAGTGATTCTTAGAGGATGATTCTGTTTGTGCAATTTGAGGTCTGAGAGGATGATTCTGTTTGTGCAATTTGAGGTCTGAGAGGATGATTCTGTTTGTGTCAAGAAACCGAATCATCCTCTCAGACCTCAAATTCTCTGAGAGGATGATTCAGTTTGTGTCGAGAACGAACGCCAGGTCTAAGAGGATGATTCGGTTTGTGTCGAGAACGCCAGTCTACAAGTTGAACTTACGACTGTGTCATACACATCGGCTTCCAGAAACTTTTAACTATGACTATGTGAAGTGTGGTTTCTTTTACTATTTTAGTATTTTACTGTACTAGTGTATACCTGAGGATGGGACCATATCGAGTGTCCTGAAAGTGCTCATGTTTTAAAATAAATGTGTCAACGTGTCCAGACGGTGTTGCAGCTATTACTCTTGGAAGGTTTGTCAATCTTATTTTCTACTTAAATACTAATTTTTTGTAAATATTTCTTTATTTGTATAAGAAATTAACTAATAAAAAAATAAAGAAACCTATAATATATAATTTTATTATTTATAAATTGTAAATATGCACATTGCTGAACACATGTTGATGTCCTGGTTTTTCATTTTTAAAAGTTGGCAGCTCTGTCATGTGGAGATAGCAGTTGGAGTCCTCTTAAACGTAAGCTAACTGAGGGGCATCCAAAAATATTTGGCAGACTGCATTCTGGAATATTTATTTATTCTGATGGAATTGTCAGATTTTGGATAATTCAGGTGTCCAATGAAGCATATTGCACAGAAGGATGATCTGTGTTCTCGTACACTTAAAGTTTCAAAACAAACATTGTTTTGAAACTCATGATCTGTAAATAAAATTCTGTTGTTTGGAATGTATTTTGTAGTTAGTTCATGTCTGTCAGGAAGCAAGTTCTTATCCTCATTTGAATGCAAATCATTGGAATCTGTTAATTTTGTACTCAGTATGATTTCTGTCTCCCTGTAGACAGTAGTAATCAGGCTGTGGTAATAAAATTTATTAAGCAAACATTTGTTGTTACTTTATTATTTATTTGAAATTATTTTATTTTTAAATGTTGATAGTGTACAAGGGCTTTGTGAGTGTGCATGTAGTTAAATATTAAAGTAGCATATATTTAAAAACAGTGTGACATTCATTTGACCATTGGAAGTTAGTAGTATAAAAGAAGGTTAAAATGAACTAATGATTTATAAATGAATTAATAATGATGAATTATACACCACCTATGTAGAAAATAGTAAAACTATACTAGTAATCCAATTTATTGGCGTAAGGATATATAAACAAACGTTTCCAAGCTTTCACACATCAACCAGATGGCTTTTTCAAGGAAGATAGGTAGAAACCTAACTGCAATCTGAATAATAGAACACTTTAACAATTTGAACGCTGTGACTTGACAATAAATAGATATGATGTAATATTCATTTCAGGCCATATTAATGGCCTGAATATCTTCCAGAATATCGCAATTGCGCGGTATTCTGGAAGTGATGGTTGCAGTTTTTTTTTTAAATTATTTTCTTCTAGATAGTTTCATCTTAGATTGATGAGGTGAAAAGTTTTTTGTTTTACAAAGAACCATTACCATTTTTCTCACTTTAATTTTCTGGGGTTTAATCATATTAATGAAACTGCTCCCATCACATTTTCACGAATTCACTAAATTTTTCTCAAAACTGGTCAATTCACAAATTGGGTATCAAACAAAAATCTTATATGGGCCTCTGTTTTACAAATCAAGTTAAATGTAGAAAAATTACTGTTTCCAAAATTGGCATGATCCCTACTTCCCTAACGCAGTCACCTAAATAATCACCTCGTGAGACCCCCAGTACAACATAATAAAAAAAAATATGGATTCCAAATTATTCCTTATACTTTCTGACCATTATTTTTAAAAATCCAAAAACATTTAAAGAATGATGTTTAAGTTTTGAATGAAATAAAATAGTTTGAGTTTCTTCTGCATCTCTTATTAGGGAAAAGCTAGTTTGACTATTGCAACTAAATACGAATTTGCACTGTTATCGAAATCTCAAATTGACTTATTTTTTTAAAACTTCGCTTTGTCATAGTGCAGAACAATAAATTCTATGGAAAAATTAACATTTACCTTGCAGACAGTTTTTAGGTTTTCCTTTCTGCATTGCAGACTTCTGAAAAAGATTCTTCTCCTGGGGCCAAGACCATTTGACATACAATGGCATAACTAGTGTATGGCAGCTGATGCTTGAACACTGAGTACCCTTACTCTCTTTAACAGTATGTTACTGAGCCGTGAAACTGCAGTGGGCAAAGGAGCATCACTGCTGAAAATTTGTAGCTTAGACTGAGACCCTAAGGTGGGGTTCTGACCAGAGGGATGAATGTGTGGTGTAGCCCCCATGAACCCATGGATCCCAACTATGAAGTCAAGTGTTACAGGCTGGTAGAGGCAGTGTGGTGTTTGGGAACGTGTTTACATGGTTCACCTTGGTGTCCCTATAGCATGTCGTGTTATGTTGGCCCTCCCGTCACCTTGGGGTTTACATAGGCATTGTGAGGTGTGAGGGCACCATCACCTCAAAATGCTATGTTTACATACTTGCTGACCTGTGCCCGTTCATAGTTATTCATTTCCCACATAAGCATGCTTTCTTTCAACAAGACAACACTCCATCTCATTGCTTCCATAGAGTGAAGGACTGGTTCGAGAATCATTCCAGTGAGTTTGCAACCCTCAAATGAACGTTTCAGTCTCTACATTTAAATCCAATGGAGCATATGCGAGATGATGTGGAATGATGCATACGGACCCAAAAGCCATAATCAGCAACTCTCAGCTCTTTATCTAATCTGTCCAGGCTGCTATTAGGGTGAAAGGGGGTCCCCACACATTATTAGCTGGCTGAGTACAATAAATTTTCCTTTCAGTTTATAAATAACACGTGTGCACTTGTCTTGAGTTGGAATTTTTAAGTTATTTTCATTTCTGGGATATTAAACTTACTGAAATTTCAAAATGTACCTAATGGTAACTGCAAGCTGACAACTTTAAGTTGCATATTTAGGGAGGAGGAATAAGATAAAAATTTAGATTTTTAACTTTCCCCTGTAGTATAATTAATAGTTGAAAAGCAAAATTTTGATTTGCTAGAGATAAGACACGATTTTTGGTGCAATCACTGAATTTCAGAGATGAAACTTTTGCTGTGTTTTTATCTTTGTTTGAAAAGTGTGTGCTGAACTAAGCAGAATCAATATTATTTCCATACATTATTTCCCATATATTGTTTTCTAGAGTGATAGAGGAAATAATTGTCTTGTTACTGTACCAGAGGAAATTCCAAAGTTATTGCCAACTGTGTTTGTGTGTTGTATTGCACTTTTGCAGAATAATAGTCACAAATGCAAAATGAACCTTTAATGTATAAAAACAAATTTTTTGGTAAGTGGGAATGGAATATTGCATTCTCTGTATTGCCATTCCAAATGCAGCATCTTTTTCTGTGTGCTAAAACTGGTCTGTGCAGCATGCAGTTTTTGTGACCTAACAGATGGGAACCAGAAAAATAGCGTAACATTTTGATTATTTTTTGAAATACAGATTATGTGTGTGTGTGCGCCCATCTATGTGATTTGGAGATTTTATATTCTTGGATTTTTATGAGTTTACTACTCTCGTGACTTAGGCAGGAACTAAAGAGTCATCATGCTTGGAATGATATAGTAGGAAGTGCAGTATTGCCAGCAGCTGGAAATAAAAATGCATTAAGTCTCATCGTTCATTTTTATATGTTGGAATTGTCAGAGCAATGCAATATGTGAAAGAAAGTCTTGGGAAATATTTTTTACTTTCCTTTGTTTTTTATTGCTACATTTTCGTAAGTTTTCTTATTTCTTGTGGTTTGGGGATCATAAGCAACTGAAAACCCTTAAAAAACAATTTGGGATCAGGCTGAATACATGGGGACTTTTGAACCATTAGATCATCACAGTAGAACACAAGTCACACATTTGAGGTTTCTACTGATGAGGTTACATAAAATAAGATCTGGCAACTTAGATTTTGTTCCTTTCTCTTCTTTTTTTTTTTTTTTAACCGTACACAAAATTAGAAGTGTTATATTTCATATTCTAATAAATGGGAGAAAAAAAGTAACTTGTCTTGTGGTGCACCACAAAGCAATGTGTGTGTGTGTGTGTGTGTGTGTAGAACTTCCTCCTGCGTGTTTGCTCTGAATGATATCAAGGGCTAGATTTTATCTTTCAAAATAGATGAATCATTGTGTGGTTGCATGCTATTTTGGCATCTTTAAGCAGTTTTTTTAACCATAGTGAGAGGCATTAACTTGGTTGTGGAGTCGCACATACACACAAATCCCAATTGTGTCAGTTTTTTTAGTATCAGGTTCGATTCATCTACATTGTAAATGCTTTTTCTTGTATTACTTTCTGCCAAGACCCACTGTGTGAATGTGATGTTATTATAATTTGTCTTCCTGAAATAGTTTAGAGAATTTCTAAATCCACTGGTGTTATTTTTAGCATGTCTTTTGTAAAAAAAGGGATCATGCTTATGTTATCACTTTGTCCATCCGTCTGTGAACACCATATCTCTGCAACTATTAATCCAATTTGAAAAATTCTTTTTGCATTGAAAAGCTTGAAATGTGAGAATGATGATCCTTGCATTCCATTTTTCTCCCTAATTTTCTGATGCACAACTTTGCCACTAAATGGCCTAAATGCAGATGATATCAAATTCAAAATGCATTTTATTTCCATATATTTGCTTCTAAATATACGATTGAAAAAAATTCTTTTTTTCTTTCGATGCCGCTTATATCACAGACTATTTTAGTTACAGTCTCTTTTACAAATAATTCATAGATTTTCTGCTAGGGGGCATAAAGGTAAATTATGCTTTCTCTAATATCTTTACTTCTAAAACTCTGATTTAAAAAATTCTTTCTCATCGGGTGCATATAAATATAATTTTTGAGAAAGAATGGTTTGGCCATCAAGAGATGTAACTGTTTCTTTCTGCTTCTGATGCATTTGCAGTAAAATCAAAGCTTCTGAAAACTCAATTGAAAAAATTCTTTCTTGGACTCATGTCGCACACCTTGGAAAACCTTTTCAGAATACTTTCTTCTTAAAATAATGCATAGTTTTTCTGCCAGGGACGTAAATGTATATCTTATTTTTTGTCAATATCTCTGCTTCTAACAGTCATATTTGAAAAATTCTTTTTTTGTTTGAAAGCATTGCCATTGCAAAATATTTCCCATGTAATTTTAAAATTTTCTTAATGCACAAGTCTGCCACTAGAGAGTGTAAGTTCACGTGTCCTTTTATAGCAATATCTATGGAACTAAAAATCCAATTGAAAAAATTCGTTTTCAGTCATACACTACTAACTATAAAAACTCTGTATTTTCTTCCCAAAATAATGCACAATTTCATTGCTAGGCAGCACCAACGTTTAATCTGTTTTTCTCAATGTCTCTGCTTCTATATATGCAATTTACAAAATTCTCTCAATGTGGATGCCATTTACCTTGTGGAACACTTAAGGTTTGTATTTGAGGATTTTTGTAGTTCACAGTTCTGCCACTAGGTGGTGTTTGTGTACTTCTGTTTGCAGCTGTATCTCTGCTTCTAAAAACCCCATTGAGAAATTTCTTTTTTACTATATGCCATTTGCTACAATTGAAATGTGGAGCATTGTCCTTTTTCTCTCTATCTCTGCTTCTGGGAGATGAATTTGAAAAGTTTTTCTTTAGCATAGCTTTTGCAATGAAGAATACTTTTCCTGTATTTTATATTCTTTTCCATTATGCAAAATTCTTCTGCTAGAAGGCATAAAGTTATATCACGTTTGTTTCTATATTTCTCTTTTTAGTTTAGCTGTTTGATTTAAAAATCTCTGTCTACCTTCCTTCTGCTATGAGAAACTTTTTGTGCGCCATTTGTTAATTTTCATTGCATACTTTTTAGCCGCTGGTGAAAGTAAGTAGCTGTTTCTGGATGTTTTATTGATTGTAGAAAGGTTGATTTTTTTCTAACCAATTCCATTGACTTTGAATAACTTTGATAAATTTTATTCATGTCAGAAAGGATTAAAAAGATGAGCATATTACAACCAAAAATTTGGTGTCATCTTTTTTGTTTTCTTTCTCTTTTTGTTTTTGGACATTGTGACATCAGAGTCTAATTATGTAAAATAACATAAGAGTGAATAAGAAAAATTTTTTTGTTGGTAAAGTGGGAATGGAATACTACATTCTCTGTATTGTCATTCTAAACACAGTATCTCTTCTATGAGCTAAAACTGATCATTGAAGCTTGCAGTTTTTGTGACCAAACTTATGGGAACCAGAAAAAAGCATAACATTTTGAGCTGATTATTTTTTGGAATACAGGTGTGTGTGTGTGTGTGTGTGTGTGTGTGTGTGTGTGTGTGCGCACCCGCCCGCCCGTGCCATGTATGTGATGTATTTTCCTTAAATAGTTGGTTCAGAGGATTTTTAAATCTACTTGTGTATTTATTTATTAATTTTTTTTAACGTAGTCTGGTGACATCAAACTATTTGGTACTACTGAAATGTAGAGATGAGTTTTCAGGCAAATTTTAATTTTAGATATGCAAGTTAATTGAAGTGGGTTTCAGATTATTTTAGCTCTACTATTATTGTGCTGGTTTGCGATTTATCAGATTTTCAAACTAGTTCGAGTTATCACTGATATTAAATTTTAATAAGAAAATTAACCACAGACATATTTTGTAAGTTCAAAATTTCATTTATATATCTTTAATATTCTTGTTAATTTAGAATCAGTTTTAAATAGTTAATAATTTTTTTAATTTGTTCTTGAACTTACGTAATATGAAGAAACTGCTGTTTTGAACAATTAATTAATCAAAATGAATGGAAAGTATTTGTAAATTAGAAGTGAGAAGGATTATTTCAAATTGAAGCTGTTTTTTTTGTTTGTGTGACTGGACTAGCAATCATGCCTGTTCTCTGAACAATGAATCTATAAATCATTTAATAATTTTTTGAACATAAAATTCGAGAAAGGGAAAAGTAATTAAGGGAAATAAAAGTAATTTAAAATCTGTAACTATTTTACGATTTAGAAAAGTATGACGTCAATGCATATGGCTTGACGTAAAACAGAGCAGACTTTGGTACCTCTTAATTTTAAATCAAAATTTAAAATTTTCAAAGCATTTCAATGATTCTGACAAAATTATCTTTAAACCTAACAGCATTTTAAAACTGTAAAGCTAAGCCACCCTTTTGAATTTTTTTGGTTTTCAGACTTTTCTAGGTGTAGAAGTGGTTGAAAAATTTAAGCAATGTTCCAAAGCACTGGTTTTTTGTTGTTGTTGTTGTTGCTCTTCATGCATTTGCAGGTATCTGAATTTTAAGACCTACCAGCGTGCCAATTTTTAGATCTCTAAGTTATTTAGAAGTGGTCTAACAATTTGTGAAAAGCTCAAGCAGACAATGTTCCAAAGCCGCCATTTTTTTTTTTTTTTTTTTTTTTTTTTTTGGTTTTCGGATTTTTTCTAGGTATCCGGACGTTAAGACCTATCAGCATGCCAATTTTCAGATCTCTAGGTCATTTAGAAGTGGTCAAACAATTCATGAAAAGTTCAAGCAGACAATGTTCCAAAGCTGCCACTTTTTTTTCTCTCTCTCTAGGTGTACAGACTTTAAGATTTATCAGCATGCCAATTTTCAGATCTCTAAGTTGTTTAGAAGTGGTTGAACAGTTCACGGTTAAACACACTCATATTTTCCCTCTTTGCTTTTTATACACAAGGCGAAAGCCTATATTTACATAGTTATTCACGTATGCTGGCGGAAAGCGCCAAACTTAAAAAGTGTTGCTACGTCATTAAGCATTGCGTCCTTACCAGTTTGATTGTAGCCTGTCCTTACACCCAATGAGAAGAGAGTACTAAAAATAGCTCTCACCATGGCAGCAGGTCACAGCACCAGAACTTCCCTGTGTGGTTAACTCTGAAGGCCGAGTAAACCATTCGTTCCTTTTATTTGAGTCTTTAAAAAATGCTTAAAAATCAGAAAATTACTTTCTTAATTTTTTTTGTAAAAAATGGATATCAGTTATGCGTTTATGCTGTAAAAATTGCAATGTGTTATGATTTATAGTTTGTCATATATCCATTTTTTAAAATGGATACCATCTTAAAATAAAGAATTTTGTGAAATTTAAAAAATTTATTTCTCGTAAACTAAATAAAAAAAAAAAAAAAGCATGATGAAGTGCAAAAATTTGACCATGGTCATACATACCTACAAAGTTTCATGGTTTCGTTGCTGTTAGCGTGTCTGGAACGCGAACTGATAGCACTTTTTTGCTTACCTTAACTTTGAAGTACAATAGCTCTCGAAGTATCGCCAGAATCAAAAAATGGTTTATTTCAGCATGTTCTCTGAACAATTCTCTACAAACGATGTAAATTTCATATTTTTGTGTTCAATACGTTTTGCGCTGCGAGCTAGAAAAGCAAGAGTGTTGCAAAATTTCTAAAACAGGGGCAGAAGCAGCAGCGGCGGCAGCAGTTACTTTTTTTGGAATAGGGAAATAGATGAGGTGAAGTCGTCCACCTTCCTCCTGTTTTGTATTCTAAGTGGTGTGCAGTTAGTTCACACAGATTATTCACGGTCTTATTTTAGACTCTTCATAATGCTGTCATCTAAAGAAATTGTACGTAATCATTTTTGTCTGCAAGTATTTCTCTTATGAAGGTTATATTTATAACTGACAGTCGTGAAACAATTAACTGAATAAATGGTGTCCAAAGCTACATGTGGGTGAAATTTGTCAGATCATTAAGGGTTAATTTTGCCTTCACCTGAGTGAGTACTTAATAGCAGCAAAATACTCTTTTGGGATTTTTCAGTAAAAAACAAATTAACATATCAATGTCAACAATGCAGTGAAGTCCATGATGTGTTGGCTCATGCACTTTTGATTTCTAATGGACTAGGGAATGATGCTTTGTAATGGCTATACCAATGCCAACCATGCATAAAAGCAATGACATGGTGTTTATTCTTATTTTCATTTTCACTAAAAAAATAGGAATGTGACATAAAATAAACCCTTTAATCAACAACCTGTAAAACTTTCAGCTCAAATAATCTTGGAACAATGTTTTTCTCCATTGAAATTTTCTGGGGTTCACAAAAAAAAAAAAAAAAAAGATTATTTTACCATATGTTGATTGATTTTAAGGGAACTTTTGCAGTTGTATGATTTACTTATAATTCAGGTCTTGAAATTTTTAAGAATAAATATTTTAAGTACATAACTTTCCTTAATGCCAAATTTACCTCTTTCATAATTAACTAAACCTTAGTTATCCCTTATTCACTATGGTTGTTTGTGTGGAGCAAGGATGGGCATATAATTAGTACACATCAAATTGAGAATCATTGTTTCATCATATAATATGTGTAACACTTGCTACAAGAACCAACACATTTTGTGCCTGATCACAGCATTGGGCACATCATGTCAAGTGTTGCATTTTTGCATTTATTTGAGTTTTTAAAAGTTTTATGAATATTATTTAGTCATTTACTCTTTAAAATCATAGTTGTTGTGGCCTGCAGTATGCTATATCTTCACTCTAGTTAATAGGAGTTAATAATAGTAATCCTAGGTTTTTTAACAAATCACTTAGCTGCTGAAAATTTTTTGTTTCCCTGTTCTCTGAGATGTATGGGTTTTTACGAGTACAAATAATTTTTGACCTTAAAGTTTTTGGTCTTTATCATATAAACTATTTATTGCTATGCTGTCACTCAGTGTGTTGCAGTTTGTTTATAAACAGGAATATTTTTATGAATATTTATACATGTGAGGTGGGATTATTTTACACAATAATTAAAACATATGTCATGGTCATTGAACACATATTCAATACAAAAGAACTTTACCTTGTATATTGCACTTAAAATTTTTATTCTGTATACACACATTTTGTGTTTTAGATAAATTTCTTCATTGTGGATAGCAGCCTTTTTATGCTCCTCTGCTCCCTATCAACCAGACTGATATTCTTGGAAGAAGAAAGTGTATCATATTTCAAAAGAATAATGCACAAACACAGAAGGAAATCTGTGGTAGTATATGATTTAAAAAAGAAAGATGAAAACTCCTCACTTTGTCCCATAAAAGGTGTTGCCTTATTAAAGTAGAGTTCTTGATCAGGGATGCGCCAAGCGGGGGTTCAATGGGTGTGAAGCACCCGAGCGCCAGGTTTCGGGGGCGGCAGAGACACCTCAATCAAATTTTATGGTTGATAAATTAATATCGGTGATGTGGGAGAAGTTAAACTGTTTTACTGTGAGAAATCGGAATGCTAAGTAGCATGTTTATTTTTTTAGTAAAAATAATTCATTAACGTATAATTCAATAGAAAACTACTTCAAAGAATAATTTTTACTATTTTGTTCAGTAACTGATACCACGGGCAAACGACTAACCATTCTTTTTGTAATTCTTCTTCAAATCTTGAAGATTTCAGCATTCATAATATGCATGGCCAGTGCTATGCCAAAGGGGCCAAAATGAAGGAAAAGTACAATGGACTTCAAAAAAACATAATTTTTTTACCTAAAACCCTTATGCATTTTTTTTATGTCCCATGTTACGTGAAAAAATTTTGGAGGGGATTTTGTGAATTTTTACACTGACAAAAAATGAACCTTTTTTTTCTTACTGTTAAGCTTGAAATCCAAAAAGGTCTTTAAAATTACAATGTCCCCTTTTCCATTCCATAGAATTGTAATAAGGTCCACAAAATCCTCTTCAAATTTTTACTCTCTGTAACTTTTGTCAGTGTAACATTGGTTTTCGGGAAAGAACATTTTCCAAACTTAAAATCATAAAAAGTTACTTTTGGTTAAATATGAAACAGGAACGACTTTCAAATATAAGTATCGTTAGTATATTGAAAACAAAACTGCAACAGATTTTGACATTTCAGTCATTGGTAAAAAGTTTGTATGCACACACACACACACACACACACACACACACACACACAAAAAAAAATGCTACAAATGTTTATTTTAGCTGAAACTGCATGTTTGTGTGCTTTCTTGAAACTTAAGTTTTTACTTAATAAGAAAAACTATTTTTATTTAATATGAAAACCAGTTATTTCAAATTCTGCTTTTAGTTTTATGTAACTTATTTGTATATGTACCTATATGAGAGATTTTTGGTTAGAATAGGTAAAAAGACGCCTGTCATGTTCAATGTTATACATATATTACAGCTGCCCTTCCTCCAAGGGGTAATCTGCAATATATTTATCATTGTACATGACGAAACTTTTACCGGTAAAGCAGACTTTTTTTTGGAAATTGACAGAGAGGAAGCTGACTTTTTGGAATATTCGCAGTATCATCTGAACTAGAGTTTTACAGATTTTTTTCCCTTTGTTTTATATGAGACAATTATGTTTTATGTATACTCTTAATTTACAGGAAATAGAAAATGATGTTAAAGGTATTTATTTCATGTAAAAATGAATAAAAATTAAAAAATATTCAAATTGGGGACAGCCATATTCAATTAGGAATGCTTATAGTGCATTGAGTTGCTCACGGTGGTCGTTAAACCTCCAATCATAACAAAACAAAAACATTCTCATACAAGGGGTGGCAAATGCTCTTGGCACACCCCTGGTCCTGATTATACAGTATATCAGTACAAATTAACATAAACAGAAGAAGAAATATGTAAATTACTGTGTATGAAATATTGTTAACAAAACACTAACAGATAATGATATTTCCCCAAGAGAATAATTGTATGTTTTTGGCAAGAAATAAAGGAAGGCTAATTGGGTCTTTCTATGTTAAATCAACCATCTCAAAAACTCTGACATCACACATTCACTTGAGATTTGGCACTCTTTTAATACTCATAGCAAAATATAAGCACCTGATGGGTTCCATTTCAACTCAGGCAGGGTCGTACCATCATGGTCTCAGATTTCTCTAAAAAATTAAGGGTGTTCTTTGACTAAAATAAGGAGACCCATATTTTTTTCTTTCGGCAAGAAAAAATTTTCCTTCGAGATAGACGGTTTCAAATCTTGCACCGTCAAACAAGCTCTCTAGAAAACGGTTATTTTTCCTAATTTCAGCGAGTCATTGCAGCAGAGTTAAAAAAGATATCGTGTTCTTGTATTTTTTTTACATTGTGTATATAACATATAATAATATATGGTGCTAACATTTGCTACACATCGTATGATTAAAATTTTAAAAAAATCGTAAACTTTGTGATTTTTAAAAAAAATTTAATTTTTTAAGTTTTTTTAAAACAGGTTTGGATGGAGTTTTTTCTATATTTGTTTTTTTCGTTAAAGACATACAAATGTGCACTTTATTTGTAATTTTTTGTGTGTCTGAGAAACTGCTAGTTTCCGCGTTTCGGCAGCGTTAAAAACAGCCGATTTTGAAAAATCTCTAACTTTGCCAACGATTTTCTCAAAAAGGCCATTTTTTAAAATTCTGAAAATTAAATCCCTGTTTCATTATCAACAGGAGAATATTCGTGTAAATTTTCACGGACCTAAAAACGCCCGTTTCCGAGTTAGACGCGTTTGAATTCGGTTTGAAAGCCTACGATTTCCCGTGTTCTAAAGGCGCCATTTTGGAAAAAATCTCAGGCGCAAAGTACGTACGTTATCTCTTACCCGAATCAAAGCGTTAGATATGCCCGAATGATGGAATGAGAGCATTGGGTCAGCTGGCCCTGGTTGGATACATCCACCTCACCCTTCCCCGAGTGATGACATGCCTATAAAACTGTCGGGGGGGGGGGGATAACCAATACATAAAGATCATTCTTGCTGCTCCACTAACAAAGTTGAGTTGCGAAAGACAGCAGCAGTTGTTTGTTTGTTTACGTTATATACTTAAACATCGCATAAGAAAAGACTATGAAAGAGTAGAAAACTGTTGTGAAATAATTTTAAGAAAAAGAGTGCAGGCACGTGTACCGTAAGTTAATTTTCGATGGCTAAACAACCTCGAGTTTTTCTGGGAGTTGCTAATTGTAGGCTACTGTCAGAAGAGAGCAGTTACTGTTTTGTTATAGTTGCTAAAGTTAACCTCAGTTTTTCGTAATAGTAAAATATTCGCGCAGGAGAATTTTGTCCTCTGCGAACGGGGGGACAAGGTGCAGTGCTCTTGACCTCGCTGCTGGGTTGATAGCGCTGGTCGCTACCGAAACTCTGCTTACCTCTCTCCAAAACGTAATGGCAATTGTCTAATCTACTAAATAAATAACAATTAACACATACGCGTGCATGCATTCATAAAATGTAAGTTGAGTATATTTCCTGTTCAATCAACTGATTTTGCAAGTGGAATACATATACAACTTATGCACTTATAATGGTGTAAAGATTTTTATCTATTTAAAACATATTCATAAATTTCAATTTTTTTAAAGAGGGGGGGGGGGGGTGATTGTGTTCTTAGTGATTTCCACCTGGGCCACGATAAACCATGCACTGCCCATGGCTTCTGTTCCCTTAGAAGATAATCCTGGATCCATGGGAGACCAGCGGAGTTTTGACCCCACCCCACCGCACCCCCCCACGTGTTGGTGAGGTGTCTAGGTAGCTTTCAAAAATGTTTCAACTTAGTTGGCTGGTAACAAGAGAGGGATTCCATTTTCAACTCTTGGCAGGGTCGTACCATCACGGTCTCAGAATTCTCTAAAAAAATTAAGGGGTGTTCTTGATTAAAATAAGGAGACCCATATCTTTTCTTTCGCCAAGAAAAATTTTTCCCTTTGAGGCAGAGGTTTTCAAATCTTTACTGTCAAACAAGCTCTCTAAAAAACGGTTATTTTTCCTAACTTCAGCGAGTCATTGCAGCAGAATTAAAGATATTTTGTTCTGGTATTTTTTATTACATTGTGTGTATAACGTATAATAATAAGTGATGCTAATATTTTTTACACATCGTATGATTAAAATTTTAAAAATCGTAAACTTCGATTTAAAAAGAAAATTGAAATTTTTAAGATTTTTTTTAACTGGTTCAAATGGAGTTTTTTTTTCTATACTCGTTTTTTTGTTAAAGACATACAAATGTGCACTTTATTTGCAATATTTTATGTGTCTGTGAAACTGCTAGTTTCCGCAGCGTTAAAAACAGCCGATTTTGAAAAATCTCCAACTTTGCCAACGATTTTCTCAAAAAAGCCCTTTTTTAAAATTCTGAAAATTAAATCCCTGTTTTATTATCAACAGGAGAATATCTGTGTAAATTTTCACGGACCTAAAAACTCCCGTTTTCGAGTTAGACGCGTTTGAATTTGGTTTTAAAACCTACGATTTCTCCGTGTTCTAAAGGCGCCATTTTGGAAAAATCTAAGGCGCAAAGTACGTTTCTCTTACTCGAATGAGAGTGTTGGATCCATCCACCTCAAACTACCCTGAGCGATAACATGCCTAAGAAACGGTCTTGGGGAAAAAAATAACAAATCTATATATAGAGAGAATTGAATGTATGTCAATTTAGAACCATCAAACTTGGTATGCTATCTCATGGTACCCTAACTTAGACCGTAGATGGAAGAGGGGAGCCCGGGTCAAAGGGCCCCACGCAAAATTTCCGTAAAATCTAGTTTTCAATTTAGAACCATCAAATTTGGTATACTTTTTCTTGGCACCCTAACTTTGACTAGACGGTTTTGGGAAGGGGTCGGAGCCCGGGTCAAGACCCCCCCCCCCTACAAAATTTTCGTAAAATATTTTACAAAGTTAGGGTGCCAAGAAAAAGTATACCAAATTTGATGGTTCTAAATTGAAAACTAGATTTTACGGAAATTTTGCGTGGGGCCCTTTGACCACGGGCTCCCACCCACCCAGGGCTCTACCCCCTTCCAAAAACCATCTACGGTCTCAGTTAGGGCACTATAGTTTACAAGTATATTTTACGTAAATTTTGTGTGGGGGCCCTTTTGACCCAGGGCTCCGACCCCTTCCAAAAACAGTCTGCGGTCTAAGTTAGGGTACCATGCTATAGTATTCCAAATTTGGTGGTTCTAAATTGAAAACTAGATTTTATGGAAGTTTTGTGTGGAGCCCCTTGACCCCGGGCTCTGACTCCTTCCAAAACCGTCTACGGTTTAAGTTAGGGTACCATGAGATAGTATACCAAGTTTGGTGGTTTTAAATTGAAAACTGTAAATTTGTTTAGCAGACATACATTCAAATCTATATATATAGATTTGTTATTTTTTTTTCCAAGACCGTTTTTTAGGCGTGTTATCGCCCAGGTTAGGGTCAGGTGGACGGATCCAACGCTCTCATTCGGGTAAGAGAATACATACTTTGCGCCTGAGATTTTTCCAAAATTGCGCCTTTAGAACACGGAGAAATCGTAGGTTTTCAAATGAAATTCAAACGTGTCTAACTCTGAAACGGACGTTTTTAGGTCCGTGAAAATTTACACAGATATTCTCCTGTTGATAATAAAACAAAGATTTAATTTTCAGAATTTTAAAAAAGGGCTTTTTTGAGAAAATCGTTGGCAAAGTTGGAGATTTTTTCAAAATCGGCTGTTTTTAACGCTGCAGAAACTAGCAGTTTCACAGACACATAAAAAAATTGCAAATAAAGTGCACATTTGTATGTCTTTAACAAAAAAACGAGTATAAAAAAAAACTCCATTTGAACCAGTTAAAAAAAATCTTAAAAATTTCAATTTTCTTTTTAAATCGAAGTTTACGATTTTTTAAAATTTTAATCACACGATGTGTAAAAAATATTAGCATCACTTATTATTATACGTTATACACACAATGTAATAAAAAATACCAGAACAAAATATCTTTAATTCTACTGCAATGACTCGCTGAAGTTAGGAAAAATAACCGTTTTTTAGAGAGCTTGTTTGACGGTGGAAGATATGAAAACCTCTGTCTCAAAGGGAAATTTTTTCTTGCCGAAAGAAAAGATATGGGTCTCCTTATTTTAATCAAGGAACACCCCTTAATTTTTTTAGAGAAATCTGAGACCGTGATGGTACGACCCTGCCAGAGTTGAAATGGAATCCCTCTCTTGTTACCAGCCAACTAAGTTGAAACATTTTTGAAAGCTACCTATCTTTGAGACACCTCACCAACACGTGAGGGGTGGGGGTGGTAGATCAAAAACTCCGCTGGTCTCCCATCGATCCAGGATTATCTTCTAAGGGAACAGAAGCCATGGGCAGTGCATGGTTTATCGTGGCCCAAGTGGAAATCACTAAGAACACAATCACCCCCTCTTTAAAAAAATTGAAATTTATGAATATGTTTTAAATAGATAAAAATCTTTACACCATTATAAGTGCATAAGTTGTATATGTATTCTGCTTGCAAAATCAGTTGATTGAACAGGAAATATACTCAACTTACATTTCATGAATAAGCATGCACGCGTATGTGTTAATTGTTATTTATTTAGTAGATTAGACAATTGCCATTACGTTTTGGAGAGGAGGTAAGCAGAGTTTCGGTAGCGACCAGCGCTATCAACCCAGCAGCGAGGTCAAGAGCACTGCACCTTCTCCCCGTTCGCAGAGGACAAAATTCTCCTGAGCGAATATTTTACTATTACGAAAAACTGAGGTTAAGTTTAGCAACTATAACAAAACAGTAACTGCTCTCTTCTGACAGTAGCCTACAATTAGCAACTCCCAGAAAAACTCGAGGTTGTTTAGCCATCGAAAATTAACTTACGGTACACGTGCCTGCACTCTTTTTCTTAAAATTATTTCGCAACAGTTTTCTACTCTTTCATAGTCTTTTCTTATGCGATGTTTAAGTATATAACGTAAACAAACAAACAACTGCTGCTGTCTTTCGCAACTCAACTTTGTTAGTGGAGCAGCAAGAATCTTCTTTATGTATTGGTTACCCCCCACCCACCCCGACAGTTTTATAGGCATGTCATCACTCGAGGAAGTGTAAGGTGGATGTATCCAACCAGGGCCAGCTGACCCAATGCTCTCATTCCATCATTCGGGTAAAGAATATCTAACGCTTTGATTCGTTTAAGAGATAACGTACGTACTTTGCGCCTGAGATTTTTCCAAAATGGCGCCATTAGAACACGGGAAATCGTAGGCTTTCAAACCGAATTCAAACGCGTCTAACTCGGAAACGGGCGTTTTTAGGTCCGTGAAAATTTACACAGATATTCTCCTGTTGATAATGAAACAGGGATTTTATTTTCAGAATTTTAAAAAATGGCGTTTTTGAGAAAATCGTTGGCAAAGTTAGAGATTTTTCAAAATCGGCTGTTTTTAACGCTGCCGAAACGCGGAAACTAGCAGTTTCACAGACACACAAAAAATTACAAAGAAAGTGCACATTTGTATGTCTTTAACGAAAAAACGAATATAGAAAAAACTCCATCCAAACCTGTTTAAAAAAAACTTAAAAATTCAATTTTTTTTTTAAATCACAAAGTTTGCGATTTTTTTTAAATTTTATTCATACGATGTGTAGCAAATATTAGCACCATATATTATTATATGTTATACACACAATGTAAAAAAAATACAAGAACAAGATATCTTTTTTTTAACTCTGCTGCAATGACTCGCTGAAGTTAGGAAAAATAACCGTTTTCTAGAGAGCTTGTTTGACGGTGCAAGATTTGAAAACCGTCTATCTCGAAGGGAAAATTTTTTCTTGCCGAAAGAAAAATATAAGTCTCCTTATTTTAGTCAAGGAACACCCCTTAATTTTTTTAGAGAAATCTGAGACCATGATGGTACGACCCTGCCTGAGTTGAAATGGAACCCATCACCTGAGATTGATATTTTTTCAGATGAGTAGTTTTTGAGCTTATTATAAATTTAGGAAAACTAAATTTTTACTACAGGGGTGCTTTTTTATCCAGAATTTCTTAAATTTCAGATTTTTTTTTTTTTTTTTTTTTAGAAATTTTCTACATTTTTCTCTTGGAAAAAAAAATTAAACCAAAGTAAAAAAAAATTGTTTTTCTAAATTTCCTTGGTGGGTGGCCAAAGCAAAACTCCATTCCACTGGGAGTTGGGAAATCCCACTGCCAATCTACCCCCACAGGAGAGGAGAAGAGACAGATTTGCTCTGTGTCTACCTAATTCCACTGGGAGAGATTCCCTCCCACCTCCCATCCAATGTGTTTCTCTTCTGATAGTGTGTTAACTATTTGCTTTCCTTCATGGTTTGGTGCTGGGTTACCCTGGAGCTACTCCAAACAAAAGAAGTTCCTCACTCCCTTTCTTTTCCTGGCAGCATCCCTCTGCCTCATCCCAGGGCTTAGTGGCCCACCCACTCTGCTGCTTTTGATCTTCAGCACTGCTCATCTGATTATTATGGAGAGATCTAGGGAGGGTCTGGGTGCTGACTATTGTCCTCTTGGTGAAGTGCTATTCTACAGAATAGGCTCTGTTCCTGACATCTAATGTAATTCATTGAAAACATTCAACTGCATTCATTGAAACATTTTATTCAACTGCAACTATTAGTTTATTCCATATTTTTATTAATACTTACACCAAAAACTTCCCTGTGAATTTATAGAGACTATGACTATTACGTGAATATACAAATCATTTAAAGTGAACAAACTTTGTCATATACATTGCATAGTCTTTTCGGAACAACAAATCACACCTTTGACACAGGCTGGCAGGTATCAATTATGTAAGTAGCTTTTTTTATTTTTTTTCTCAGTATTTTACTTTTTATTAGTGTAGCGTTAAAGGGTCAGACACCCAAAATTTTATAAAGGCCACTGTTCTGTTCTTTAAAAAAATATCAGAACTTGGGAATAAATTATGAATGTAACTCATATATTCTGACTTTTTTTTTCTGTAAAAGTATTGATCTACATTAATTTCAGGAAATTTTGGTTTGGTTCTAGGAAATTTGATTCCACAGAATAAGTATCCCTGTAGCTATCTGTCTGTCTGCATCTATCTATCTATCTATCTATCTATCTATGGAATCTAACTGATCAAAACTCTTGTTTCTGCTGGTCAATAGTACTGCGAACTCTCCGATAACTGCCAACTGTAGCATCGCCACGTGTGGTGTCCCCATGAGAACCGGTTTTGAACATTGCTTCTGCTTCACAATGGAAATACATGCTCGCGAAACTGTGGCTGTGCTCCAATGTCCGTAATGACATCAGGTCATCAAAGTCAATGATGCCATCTTTTCATGTACCGCCTTCAATGACACTTTGCGAGGTCGTTGGATATTTCATCGATAACTATGGAAATCTCCCGATGTACTGTCTGAATAACACATCGCGAGAACATCCGACGTTTCACCGATAACCGTGGAAATCTCCCGATGTACTGTCTGAATAACACATCGCGAGAACATCCGACGTTTCACCGATAACCGTGGAAATCTCCCGATGCGCCATCTCAACCACACATTACGAGATCATCTGATCTCGTCAATCAGCATGCGAATAGCCGATAGCCACCAATATGTAGCCAATGATGTAACATCAGGGTTTCTTCGATTTCGGCATCTCATTGGGCCCGCTTGTTGGCTGCGATTGGGCCACGCTGAAGTGGCGGGGACCAATGATGTGACGAATCGGCGTGTACATTTGAAATGCGTGTCGAACATGTGATGATGATCTGTGCTTGGTGGTGGCAGTAAGTGTGTGAATTGCTGATGTGAATTCGATCTTGTGATGAAATCTACATTGGCTTCATGATGCATCGCAGTAATTGCCTTCGCCATGTATCGTAGTTTCGTCTGTAACTATGATGTATCATAGTTTCATCTGTAACTACGATGTATCGTGTATCGTAGTTTGGTCAGTATCGCGATGAATAATGTATCGTAGTTTCGTCAGTAATGCCATGTGTTGTGGTTGTATCAGTTTTTCATTTCCCATTCGCCAAATTCGATTTTTTTTTTGCCAAAGTGTTATAATAAATAGTACAAAAAAATAATCGCCAAACATTTCTTCCATCGCCAAAATGATTTTTTTTTTCGCAATTTGCAAAGAGTGCGATCAGCAGTTACCTCAGAGATCTTGAAGGCCTATCTAGTCGTGACGTCACACCTCCTGGATCTACTGATGAAACAGTCAGTGTCTGCATTACCACGCTACGCCTAACCGTGTGACTTGTGATTTTTTAGTTGTCCATGCTTGCACGAAATTAATAGTGTTCCTTTCCAGTGGTTTGCTTCAACCAACATTTTAATTAGTTTTTATATTCCGGCAATTGAATGAGATAGGTATTTGATTGTGCCACATCTGTGCTCACGGCTGCTGTGGAAATTATAAAACAGGACCCAAAGTTCATGTGTATGAATTTCCAAAAGACTAAGATTTATTGTGGAAATAACTGTTTTACGTGTCTTATAGAGGTTATTATTCCAAAAAAGTTGGTCAAATTTTCGAACTAATGCCTAGTTCATCATCAGGACTACGCCACTGGAGTAGTTGCTGCCACTCAGTTGGAAGTGTCCAACCACAATTATCGTTAATTGTGGTACTTTTCCTTCTTGCTATTTCGATCCCTTTGTCAAGTTTCCTGTTTACTAAGTTTGACTGGTGGGTGATTATTCTTACTGAGTCCCAATTTATGGAGTGTCCACTTGTATGTGTCTGTCTAGCCCTGTTTTGTTACTAATGTTCCTAATAGCTGCTAGGTGTTCTTTCATTCGGACTTTAATACTACTTCCTGTTTCTCCTATATAGCTAAGCCCGCAGTTACAGTCGATGCAATGTATTACTACTCCTTGCAATTCTCATTGCAGTGTAATACCGAATTCTCAATATATTGCATCGACTGTAACTGCAGGCTTAGTTATTAGGATCAACCAATGAAATGGCCATTTTCAACCTGACCCATTTTAATTTCCTTGAAATTTGGTGTTATTGTTAGGCATGTGACTTGTGCAGAAATCCTAAATTTTAGCACTGTCCATCCACAGGGTTTCAAATTACATGACCTTGAAAATTAGAAAATCATGACCTCCGGACAATCTTTGAGTAGTTGTATCTCGTTACCTAACTGGGCTAGAAGGTTGTAATTAGTGTCTTTTTATAGCATTTTATATGAGCTTTTAAATCACGTGCTAAAAAAGAAAAATAATTTGGTTGACCTCTTCAAGGTCACAGAAATAACTTTTGACCTTGAATATTTTAAACTGATATTAAAATTTGGAAACAAATATATGGCATCATTAGACTTTTGTTTTCTGGTACGTATTAGTATGCCAACTTAGTTGGGACTGCAATGGGATCATTATTTATGAAATATTTAACTGAAGTGAATCTCAACCAAAAGTGACAAAATGATATTTTGCAAGTATTTGACAATTAACAAGTTTAGCCTGTTATATTTATAAATGCAAAGTTTGGCCACCATATGATGCAATAAATAAATCTTTAAATACATCTTTCCATTGCAGGTATTGTATGTGTGAGGGGGAGGGGGATGATACTGCTGGGAGTAAAGATGAACGTCATGCTAAGACTAGATCATTAAAATGTGTTTTTGTGGCAAAGTTTTTTTTCTGTTGTTTTGTTTAATAGCATAGGATTACAAGTCCCCCGATTCTTCCAGGTTTGTAGCAAAAACATTCATTTCTCCCCTGAGGTTTCGCTGTTTTTTTTGGCACCAAGTTTTTCCTCGTATATCTCACTGCTTTCACGGGTGGCATACAAACCCTGCTATCCGTTCTAAACTAGAAACACCTTGGGGTATGACCAATAACAAGTTTAATTTTCAGTTTGCTTTTGACTTTCATTACCTAATCACAGCTTTGTTTACTTTCATTAGTCAAATACAACAGTCAGCTGCAGCCATCTCACACTTTTGGTTTCATTCTGTTAGTTGTTACAGAAGTCTTTAATATATTATGCATTTTTCTTTTTGTTTAGTCTTCTGGTCTCAAAATGTATTATTACACCAAAGATATACTGCATGTAAAGAAGTAGTTTCTTTTTTTAAAAATAGTTTTTTTTTTCCTGGGGAAACTATTGCTGAAATTATTCCCCTTCTTTAAGTGTTAAAATGTCACAGATTTAAGACCTTTGTTATAACTCTTTTTAAAAAAGGGACACTATAAATATAATGTGAAAAAGAATGTGACACGTCCTGTTCCTCAGAGTTGGTTAAACTTCTTATTCATAAAAATAAATAAATAAATAAATATCTAAATCTGCAACAAGTTACAAAAAAAATCTTTTAAAGACTAAATATGCCTGTGAATTTTAAACTGATGACAGCCTGAGCCTCATCAGTTCAAATTTCATGTGTGATGAAGCTGATACTTAACCTATCATAAGCCAGAGTAGTAGTAAAGGCAAAATAAGTAAGGAAACATCTGAAAGTGCAATATAAATTTTGAATGTATATCTTTACAGTTAATTGGCTAAACTCCTGAAAAACAAGAGAAGACTGCATGAACAAAAACATCCTTATGAAAATTTGAAAAGCAAAAATTGCGTGGTTTTTACTAAAGAAAGTTATGATCTTTTCCTGATGCTGAACTCCCAACATATCACCTGAAAACAGAAATTATTGCTCAGCTTAAAGAAATGTTAAATGATACAGTGTGAAGAGCTTAAAAGCTGTAAATTGTTACTGTGCTACCAAAAAGTTGGAGTTTTCAAAACTTGCTGGATGAATTCAGTATTTCAAATGACATGGCGAAAAAGGTAAAACCATTTCCAGAGAGCGAGAGTTAAGAGGAATGGGAGACAGCTGACTTGGTGGAAGATTTTTATTGACATGATTCCATTGGCAGGCCAATGCCTGAGAAATAAGATGATTGCAGTAACAACAGTACTAGCTAAAAAAAAAAAAAAAAAAAAAAATAGATTTACTAAAAGGGGAGGGGGATTTCTTGTTAAACAATCTGCAAGGTATTCACAAACAATTTAAGGTTGCAAACCCAGAGTTAAAAATTGGCTTCTCAAAGTTTGCAGAACTGCCTGAGAATGTGTAGAAATTATTTGCCTGCCCAGGTGGTAAAAACTGGATGCCCAGGAAAATTTATGGAAAATTTATATTTTAAGATAACATATAAGAAACCTCTTTTTTTTTTTTTTAAATTATAAAATACAAACTTTTTTTACATGTTTTGCATTTCTATTTTAAGGGTCTGTATTTAAAATGTTCAATGCACAAAAGCGTGTCTCAAGTTTTAAGATGATGATAAAATCTGTATTTGAGAAATCTAGTGATTCTGCCATGTTCCTTTTGTTAAAGTTTTCACCCTTTGTTGTTAAACACTGGAGGCTAGTTCCAGCAGAGGCATGCATCCTGACACTAACTACATACAACATTTGGACCAAAACTATGTATGGTACTTAGCTCAGTGAAATAAAACACAACATGCAACAACTGTCTTTTTTTTCTTCTAGAAAAAAAATTCTATTCCTTTTTTTTTTTTTTTTTTTTCCCCTTTCTTCCTTTTTCAAAATTTAGTACCCTGGTGTAGGCAACTAGTTTTTTTAAATTATCTGCCCAGGACAATAATTTATGTGCCCCGGGCATCTCGTGCACATTATTTTTCAAGCCCTGATGTAGTATACATGTGTGCATCACAATTCATCAGTACTTTAAAGTCATGTTTTGTGTCCTATGGCAAAATTAACTGCTGAATATAAACTCCCCATTAACAGCTATAAAGACTGCATTGATAGAGTAATATGCAATCCTTTACTTCCTGCATGCTACTTCAGTGAATGCCAATTTTGCCCGATGATCAGATTTACTGAAAATGTTTCATTATTGACCTCATGGAAAAGAATAATGTTGATTCTGTGACATTTAAGCAGTGGGTATCTATTAACCAAACATCTTGAGGCTGTGACAAAATCAGCGGAAGAATTTGTTGAATTTTTTAAAAATCTTTTAAGACTAAAAGCATTGCTGTATTATTATTATTATTTTTTATATAATTTTAGTCCAGAAACGTAGTTATTAAAGGTTTACTATTTATCATGTCATGGAGATACCTTCTGACTGAAAGATCCTCCCAATTTAAATCGGCTATTTAACCCTAAAACACTTCCACCTTTCATTATGTGAGGCCATTTTTGGCAAGGGTGTATTTCATTTTAATATTTTATAAATAATGATCCCATTGTGGTCCCAACTTAAAAGTTGGCATACTAGTAAACAAAAGGCTAACAATGCCATATAATTTTTTTCAAAATTTTAAAATGACAGTTTTAAAAAATATTCAAGTGACTTTGAAAAGGTTAACCTAATTTTTTTTTTTTTTTTTTGCAGTATATGATTTTTAAAAGTTCATATAAAATTATAAAATTCAATAAAAAGACACTAATTTCAACCTTCTATCCCAATTAGGTAACAAGATACAGCTACTCACAGATTGTCCGGAGCTCATGATTTTTTAATTTTGAAGGTCATGTAATTTAAAACGCCATGGGTGGACAGGGCTAAAATTTGGGATTTATGCTTAAATCTAAATGCCTAACAATCACACCAAATTTCAAGGAAATTAAAAGGGGTCAGGTTGTGAGCCTTGTTGATTTGACATGGAAACCATACGAACACCTAAGAAAAGAAGGTTTTACATACCTAAAAGGGTGTGGAACCACCTTTGGCATTCAAAAGTGCCTGAATCCTTCTTGTAATGGATGCATACTAATCCTGGATGGAGGTTAGTGAGATGTTACACCATTCTTCATGCAGAAACTGCTCTAGGCCCTTAAGAGATGCAGGAGGAGAATAGCGGGATCTTACACTGTTTTTCAACATAGACTACCGTGGCTCAATGATGTTTAAGTCTGGTGATTGGGGAGGCCAAGGAAAGTGTGAAAGTTGGTCCTCATGTTCCTCAAACCATGATTGGAGTTCTGTGAATTAGGACTTTATTATCTTGATGATGGCATCCCCACAATTCCTGAGCCATTGGATGAACTTGGTTGGCCAAAATGGTTTCATACGACCTGCCAGTCATCTGTCCTTTCAAGGTGATCAGGAGACCTGCTGAAAACATTGATATGACTGCCCAGAACATGACAGAACCACCACCATGCTTTACTGTTAAGAGCAGACAGTCTGAGTTGTATGCTTCTGATGGTATTTTCCACACATGAACATGTCCTACGGTGGGGAATAGTGTGACTATGGATTCATCAGACTACATTACACGCTTCCATGCATCGATGAAGGGCAGTCCACGTTGTATGCTCTTGGCACCACTGCCGTCACCATTGTGCATTCACCCAGGTCACCAGAGGTTTTGCAATAGCAGCTCTGCCATGAATATCTTGTTTATACAGTTCCGTGCGCACTGTTTTAATTGATGCTGGGGTCTGGAAATGCAAATTGAACTCTGCCCAGATTTTCGGCGTGTGTGTGTGTGTGTGTGTGTGTGGGGGGGGGTTGTCTGTCAGGAGGACTGAAGCTGCATTATTAGCATCCTTTATGTTGTGCTTATGTTATCACTTTGTCTGTCTGGCCGGAGACCATATCTCTGCAATTATTAGTTCGATTTGTAAAATTATTTTTGTATTGGGAAGCTTAAAATGTTAGAATGATGACCCATTCAGTTTTTTTCCCCCGATGCACAACTTTGCCACTAGTGGGCACAAATGGAGATCATATCGAATTTAAAATACATTTTATTTCATATATTTGCTTCTAAACATTCAATTGGAATGTTTTTTTCCCTTTCGATGACATTTATGTCAAACTATTTTAGTTACAGTCCCTTTTTCAAATAATGCATTCATTTTATTCTAGAGGGGGTAAAGGTAAATCACGATTTTCCCAATATCTCCGCTTCTAAAAACCTGATTTAAGAAAATCTTCCTGCATCTGATACAGCTTGTGAGGGGAAATGTTTTACACATAAAATCTCATTTTTTGTAAAGAATGGTTTGGCCACCAAGGGGTGTAAATGTTTATTTTTGCATCTGATGTATTTGCAACAAAATCTGAGCTGGAAACTCGATTGAAAAAATTCATCCGTGAACCGATACCGCTCACCTTGGAACTTTTTGAGAATACATCCTGCTTAAAATAGTGCATAATTTTTCCACCAGGGGGTGTTCATGTGTATCTTATTTTTGTCCATATCTCTATTTCTAGGAGTCAATTTGAAAAATTCTTGTTTTGTCGGAGAACATTTTTGGTGTGAAATGTTTCTCATATAATTTCAAATATTTCTTAACACACAAGGGCACACTAGAGAACATAAATTCAAGTTTCCATTTACACCAATATCTGCGGGACTAAAAATCGATTGAAAAATATTATTTTTCGATCAGATACTACTATGAAAATTCCTTATGTGTATTTTCTTCCCAAAATAATGCCGAATTCTGCCGCTAGAGGGTGCAAATATCTAATCTTTTTTTCTCAATATCTGTACTTCTAAATGTCCAATTTAAAAAATTATTTTAGCACCAGATACCATTTACCATATGAAACACTTTATGTTCGTATTTGAGAAGGTTTGTGGTTCACAATTTTGCTGCTAGGTGGTGTTTGTGTACTTCCGTTTGCAGCCTATCCCTGCCTCTAAAATCCCTATTGAGAATTTTTTTTTTTTTTTTTTTATTGTATGCCATTTGCCGTAATAAAGATGGAGAGTGAATAAGATTTTTCTACAATAAGAAGATCCTCTTCAAATAATGTACAACTTTCCCTCTAGGGGTTGTAAAGGACCAAACATAAACATTTTTCTTGCTATCTCTGCTTCTGGGAGACTTATTTGAAAGGTTCTTTTTCCTTAGCATAGCTTTTGCTACAAAGAATGATTTTCATGTGTTTTTAACTTTTCCATTATGCAAAATACTTCCGCTAAAATTCATAGTTATATCATGTTTCCTTCTATATCTCTGCTTTTAACTGTTCGATTTAAAAAGCTTTGTCCCTAATACCTTCCTTCTGCTATGGGAAACGTTTTTTGCACCATTTGTTAATTTTCATAACATTCTTTTTTTTTTTTTTAGCCACAATGGAGTTAAGTAGCTGAAGTTTTTTTTTTTTTTTGTGTGTGGGTTATTTTGACCTTTACTGAAATTTTCTAATGAATACTTTATGTAAAAATTTGCCATAAAATCAGATTGCTTTTTAATATCAGAAACTTAAACCTAGTTGTTTCTTAGTATTTTCTGAGCTAATTAATCACTTTGCATCTTTTATAATTAGTTTTCTAATCATGCCCAGTTAAATTGCCTTGATCACTAATGAATGCAGTTGTACAGTTCTTGGACTAAGGGTTTTCCCGTTGGAAATTTTTGTGCATACTTTGTTAGCTGGAGAGTACAAATTTAAAACATAGCTACAGCACCAATATGTTGAAAATTCCTTCCCTAAATAAAATGTAACCTAAATACTTACTCCCATGATTATGTGTTTAAGAAATAACAATCCCTTTGGTCCTTTGAAAAAGTTCCAAGTATTTCACCTTTCCTTACCTTTTAAATTTCCAATGTAGGCATTATATCAGAATAATTAAATATAAATAGTATCTTATGTATTGATTGTGTTGTATATGAAAGCTTTTCAAGAGTAATGCCACATACCTATGTATTTTTGAATTTTTTTTTATTATTCTGTAATTTGCTTCAATAATTGAACTAAAGCCAAAGTAGGAAAATAGCTGGGAAATTTTCTATTAAATTAAGCCGTTTGAATAGGACTTGAATTTATTTTGAAAGATTCTGTCTAGACTTGGTATCTAAAAACAATGGAGCTTGTTTTCTTGCAAAGCAGGGACTGGGCACCATGAAAATAGCACTGATTTTTCTGTTGTTATGCCCACCTTGTGATTTAAAAACTTAAAACAATTTTTTGATGGAAAAAGTTTTTAAAATGCCATGCAATGCCAGGGAGCAGCAACTCTGTCAGCGTGTGTCCCTTCTGAAAATTGTCACAATCCTGCTTTTTTTTTCTCCCCTTTTAAACCAGAGCACCCCCTCCCCCTTAAGTAAGCTTCTGGATCCACCTCTGAACTTGGGAATAGTATTTTCTTGAGCTTTACTTAGAAATAAATTATTTTTACTAACTGGTCAAAGTTTCGGGCATCCCTACCCTTCTTCAGGACTCAGTAGGTGTTTTCGCTTATGAGGTGAATTCCAACCTTTCAGATCATTCAGTGTTACATTTGTTCTCTCCATTTCCATGTCTATTTTTCTTTTGGAAAAAGCACCGTTGATATGTCAGTCCCAAATCACTTTATGTAATGTATTTTGTGTACATCTGCCCAAACCTGTTTTGCTTTTAATGTTCTTAATTGCGGCTTTATGTTACCAATCTAGTTTTAAGCTGCTTGTCTTTTTGAGATTCTGTAGAAGGACTGACATACCAACAGTATTTTAAAAAAAATAAAATAGTATGACTTGGAAATAGATTGAAGAGGTACACGATTGAGTGATCTGAAAGGTTTGAATTTGTCTTATGAGTGACAACACCTACTGAGTCCTGAAGAAGAGTCAGGATACTCTGCTCCAAAAATTTGACCAGTGAGTAAAAAGGATCAATTCCTAAGTAAATCCCATATTAATTTGAATGGATATAGATTAATGATTTCCAGGAGTAGCTATGTTATCCTGAAGGCCTTACGTGCTGCACCTGTGAAACATCAACATCCCACATACTGTGTTAATACATCAAATTATCAGTGGGAATTTTTTTATTCAATGATTAAAATTGGTATCTTATGTGGTAAATTTGGAGAGGATTGGCCAAAAAAAAAAAAAAATACTGATGCTTTGTTCTCTTAATGAGCAGTCAATACTTAATTGTTGCCTTCCCACATTTCAGTATTAAAATTAATATGAAATTTCTCATCTTGTATTTTACAGATCAGCATTCTGCTCCCCATTTTGTTGTACAGCCATCATTTGCCGGCGGTGTTGTTACTGAAAGGCAGTCCAAGATTCTTCAGTGCCAAGCTGTTGGTTTCCCACCCCCAGAATACAAGTGGCTACATAATGGACAGCCCCTGAGTGATTTTAATCAAGACCCCCACTTGCGGATACCTCACATCACAAAAGAAAATAGTGGTGAATACCAGTGCATTGCTCGCAATGAAGCTGGTACTGTGTTCAGTGAGAAAACAGCACTGACAGTGGCATGTATGTTGCTTTATTTGATGCATGTGTTATGGTTATATGATTTTTAGTGACCTAAAGAATTTGATTTGTGCTAATACATCATACACTACTGTTTCTGAAAATTGCAATACCATGAAGGACTACTGGTATTATAATTAGCTTGAGAATTACAGGATACACTATATTGACAAAAGTCACCAGACACCTAGAAGAGAAACAACATAGCACTTATTGACATGCATTAGTATGGCGTCGTCCACCTTTGGCCTTAATGCATGCACTGACCCTTTGAGACATGCTTTCGATAAGGTTTTAGAACACACAATAGGTATGTGCTTCCATTCAGTACATAATGCTGCCGCTAACTGTTGCTTAGTAGTAGGCCTTGGTTCCAAACCTCTTATGTGGCGCTCTAATACATCACATAGGTGCTCTATGGGATTAAGATCAGGGTTCTGTGCTGGCCAGTCTACACACGATACGGAATTATCGTCAAGCCGCACTGTAACAGTCCTTGCTTTTTATGGCTCGGTGCATTATCCTGCTGGTACCAACAAGGCTCGGTTCCATAGTATTGCCACAGAGTTGGTATGGCATAATTGTCCAGAATATTGAAGTAGGCGTGCTGGTTAACAGGTTTGTCCACGATAACCAATGGGTCGGGACCATACCACGAAAAACACTCCTACACGAGTACACTGCCAGCTTCAAACTTGACCGTAGGAACAGTACACTGTGGTAAATAGTGTTCCTCCAGCTGCCGCCATACCCACACATGGCCATCAGACTGATGGATCGTGTATCTGGATTCATCAGTCCATAGGACCCGTTTCCATTGATCTACAGTCCACAATAAATGTTCTTTACACCATGCTAAACAAAGAGTAGCATTCCAAGTTGAGATGAAAGGCTTAAAATGAACAGCCGCACGACCACGGTAACCCATGAAATGAAGTTCTCTGTGAATGGTAGGTGTACATACCGAGGTTCCAGCGTTTTTACTCATCTGTACAACTAAGGTCTTTTGCAATACTCTGTCGATTAGCTGTAACAACTCTCCTGAGGCTTCGATGTCCTCTATCACTGATTTTCTGTGGTCTGCTGGTACATTTTGTTTCTTCAGGCACGCCATGTGTCTTCTTCTTATTCAGTACATCCAAAACAATTGACTTGGGTATGTTTAAATGCCTCTCAATTTCTCTTATGGACAACCTACTAATATAACACCCAACAATCTTTCCTTTCTCAAAGTCAGCTCTCTCTTGCAGTGACATTTTCACTCAACCTCAGAGTGCGATATGATCGCAGTCAGCTGCAGGTTTGTTTTTATACCATTTGCAGCTGTACCGCACATCTTAACAATGCAGCAGATCCGTTCATTTGCTTTTGAATGGGTGTCCGGTGACTTGTCAATATAATGTATGTACAACAGGTTGGGACATGCAAATGATTAAAATGTCAGTGAAATTGAGCATGCGGTTTGGAGCAGCACTCTCTGAACTGTCCGGTCTTAGGTATAAAGAGTCGACTCAAACAAGATGTTGCAATTAGTGAAGAACCAACATTGAGTCAAATGACCGTTTCTTGTGTCTCAGTATGCCCCGTCACTGAAGAAGGTCGCATTATGAATACCTGGCAGACTTTGAATGAGGATGGATTGTTGGGATTAGAGAAGCTGGATTTCACTACTGCAAAATTGCCACTCATATGGGACAAAACGCCAGTACAGTGATGTGAATGTGGAATCAGTGGACAGATGAGGCTTAGACGCATAGAAATCTGAGAAATGTACTTCAAAATCACACGACTGCACAAGATAAGACACCTGTACCACACGACAGTGATTGATTCCATAGCAACATCCACAGTGTTAGTGTAGCAGTGGAGGGAGGTCAGACTTTGTTTCCCAGCTCAGTTTGACGTCATCTGCTTTACAGAGGACTTGTCGCTAGTAGCCCATTCCTGCTGATTCTTTTGACCCTCAACCACAGTCATCTCAGGCTGCAGCGGGGTCTCGAACACAGACATTGGTGCGTTGATTAGCAGCTGGTCATGTGTTCTGATGAGTCATGATTCAACTTGATGCTCTATGATTGTTGCATATGTGTCCAAAGATATTGTGGTTGAATGGCACCTTGCAGAGTGCATTTTGCAGCCTCATACTGGCCCAATGCCAAGTGTCATGGTTTGGGGTTTCATTGGGTTTGATTCATGATCTCACCTGACAGGAATTGAGAGAACCATCAACAACCAGCGATACCTCAGGGATGTTTTAGAGGCAGAGGTGATACTCTTCCTTCAGAGTTGCCCTGGCGCTATATTCCAGCTGGGCAGTGCTAGGCCACATGTGGCTCAGACTGTCCAATACCTCTTCAGTGCATGGCAGATACTGCTTCTTCCCCCGCCTGCACATTCGCAGGATATGTCCCCGATTGAACATGTCTAGGGCATGGTAGCTAAGCGACTGGCCCGCCAAGCACCTCCACCAGTCACCACAAATTAATTCTGGTCTCCCATAGCGGCAGCCAAGCAGACTATTCCCCAGGAAAATATCAAAAACCTCGTACATTCAATGCCACACCATGTAGAGGCTGTTACTGTTGCTCAAGGTGGCTTCGCGTGATACTGAGTTTTGAAGGGAAAAATCTTGTAACATGAGGAATGCGTGATATAAATATCATTTAAATGCCATGATTCTTTCTTGGTGTTGTAATTTTCACAAACAGTAGTGTACTTTTAAAAAATTCCATGCCATTGTGTTTTTTCACTTTTTGTATGCCAGTTCTCAATTCCTTGTTGTTTTTTTCTGCTTTGATCCTGAATGAAGTTTGTGGAAGAAACAGTTCATCTAGGTGTCTGTGGTTGTGCTCTGATAAGTCCTTCACTTCAAAATACCTTGCAACCTTTGCTGTGTGAAAACAAATAGCATTAAACTTCATCATGTGGTACAGGATTTTATGTTGATTGTGGAAACAATTGAAACAGTTAATACCACTGAGAAATCAGATTTGTGAGTTCATATGTAACTGTGATTTGGTCAGATATCAGAATATTCCAAGTTGAATAAATTTTTGAGGATGTCTTCATGAACGATCTTTCAGAAAAAAGTTTGAGAGTAAGAGAGATAACTGAAATATTGATTGGAAACATTTGTAGATAAAACTGAGAAGAAATAATGTCACAAATTAAAAGTCACTATTGATTTTTTTTAGTAGTCAGTCAAATATTTAAGCAACTGGGCACTTCTTCAATCTTGGCATTGTGAACATTTAATTACTTTCACAAAAAATCACTTAAATGTTACAATCCATGTTTTACATTAAATGTAATAATTTTATGTATTTAATGGATGTCATAGTAAACACAACAGGATAGAGCAGTCAACAGCTGGAAGGTATATATATAAATATTCATGTCTGTGCAGTGCCATGTAAGTTTTGAATTTAAATAGTAGTGCTTCACAGCGGGGGGGGGATCTGTGATAACCACACACCTGATATATTTTCATTTTTGTGCTGATGTGTCACTTATTGCATCAGTATGCCATTGATTCAGATTTTGAAAGTTCACAATATTCTGAAATTACATGTGAAATGTACTGAAAAAATTCAAGGCAACAGCTATTGTATCCACATACAAATAATAGTCTATTTGTGAATATACTTTCATTTTTCATTTACATAGTATTTTAATTTTACATAGAGGAAAAATTCTGAGATTTTTAAGCAGTATATAAGGAACTAATTATGAACTGTAATATGGAAAATAGTCTTCAAGTTATAATTGTTAAACAAGTTGAATCTTGTATGAGAACTAAACAAGTCCTTTGCTTAAATCTGTTGCAAGAACAGTTTGAGTTTTCCATTTCTTGAAAAAGCTGTTGTACGAAGATCTGAAAACTTTGTAACAGTGATGCTTTCACATCCTGTATGCATTCGTGTAGATTGCAGTTTTACTGTGCAGGCCATGTTAGATGTTTGTACATATCAGATAAGATTATCTGTCACACAAGACTTACAGCATGTCATTCGTACTGTGGGTGAAGTAACATGCATATCAAATCTGTTTGTTTGCTTACCAAGTATGCACAATGTTGTTGTGGATGTTTAGGAAATAATTTTGAATAGTGGCACAATGTTCTTAAAAATATCAGTTCATTTTAATGCTCTCAAGTTGTACCAATAACTTGAAACAAAGTATCACATTAGACATAAAGCCTGCAAAATATTCATTTATATATATTGAAAAAATAGTAAAATTTTCAAGAGCATTTTACCAACATGCATTGAAAGAAAAGTGTTTAATTAGTGCATAACTTCCAGTTCCTTTTTTTATGGATCAGAGGCATGCACCGTTACTCAAAAAGACATACAGAAACTACGAACAACTCAAAGAAGAAGCCTGGAGAGATGCATGCTTGGTGTAACCAGGAAAGGTAGGAAGAGGAGCTCATAGATCAGGAAAATAAAAAGAATTGAAATGACATCATGATCTGAGTCAAGACCCTGAAGTGGCAATGGGCTGGACCAGTGGTCGGAAGTAGTGCGCTACAAGTAACGAAACTACTGTAGTCGCTACTTTTCCGCGTAGTTTGTAGTGTAACGCGCTACTTTAACAAAATAGTAGTGTAGCAAGTAGCGCGATGCAAACCTCTGTAGTTTGTAGCGAGTTTCGACACTACTTTTAACGTTACTTCAGTAAACAAACAAGGTGCTTTTCTACATATCACTTGATCGTCACGTGTGTTTGCGACCCAACGCTAATACTCGTTTGAACTGCACAGCACCAGCGCTAAGTATCGTCATCTAGCGAGCATTTCTTTCATGATATCGGCTATGGGGCGGATTAAAACTAACAGGTTATGACGAATGAGGGTCTCGGAATAAGAACGATTGGTGTTTCAAAGCACAGAGTTTTCTAGCATAGGTTGGCAACAACAACACTTGTCTCGTCGGGCGTTTTCGTCTCGGGTGAACACGAACGTGTTTGCTTTCCTTGCTTCGAAGACTTTTTAACTTATGTTTCCCGGTGATTATAAATTTTTCTGTTTTCCTGAAATATGGCACCTACTGTCCAGCTTCATGAAGAAAGAATTGAACTGCCTTGGTCGGCGTATAATAATTATTTCACATTGCTTGAGAAGCAAGTAAACGGGAATTTTTCAGTCACGTGCAAACTTTGCCCGTGACTGAAAAAATTCCCAAATAAGAAGCTGTCGGTTTCAAAGTCATCAGTCTCTAATTTGAAATTGCACATAAAGGTAAGTCAAATTTTTCAGTACTAATAGCAATGAAATAAATAATTAGTTATGTGTATTTTTCGCTGTCTTTATAACCACTCATTTAAAAATCCCGGACACAGCACCGGACGTCATTACAAATCCAGGGCTGTCCGGGCGAATCCCGGACGACTGGTAACCCTAATTATATGTCATAACCAGGTTTTTATATGATATGATATATTCTACACTGCTGGCCACCCAAAATGCTACACCAAGAAGGACACGAGATAGCAAAGCCAAATTTACTGGACACATAACAACAGATACAAAGATGAAACGATTGAGCTTACAAGCCCGTGCGACTTGCGGAACACGCAGACATCAATAGTTCGTGTGGCCCCCATGGCTCGCAATAACGGCCGCTACACGCCGCGGCATGAACCGAAAGAGGCTTTGGATGTGGGCTTTGGGTATGTCGGTCCAGGCTGCTTCCACACGTTGACACAGTTCATCAGGCGTAGCTGCTGGTGGTGCTTGCCGGTCACTCTGTTGTCGATCAGCGACAAGACATGTTGGATGAGCGACATATCGGGAGAACAGGCGGGCCACGGCAGCACGGACACCTGGTGGGCTGTGAAGACTTGTTGAACAATGCGGGAGCGCATTGTCCTGTTGAAACGTGGCCGTTGGCAGGTCCTGCAGATAAAGGACTACTAAAAGCTCCAAAACGTCGGAAATGTAGCGGTGGCTGTTGAGTGTACCGGCGATGCGTACCAGAGGGGTGCGGGTGTCATATCCAATTGCTCCCCAAACCATAACGCCAGGCGACGGACCGGTATGGCGATGCATAACGCAGGCGTCATACAGTCTCTCGCCACGGTGCTGCCACACGCGGCTCCGGCCATCGTGGTGTTGCAGGCAGAAGCAGCATTTGTCGGAGAAGACAATGTTGTGCCATTCCGTAGTCCAGGTGCGGCGTTCAACGGCCCATTGCCACCGCACTCACCGGTGGTGTAACGTCAATGGTAATCGGAGCAATAGGCGCCGTGTGAGAAGTCCCCACTCCTGCAGACGACGTCGAACGGTACGTGCTGACACGTAGGTTGTTGCGCAACACACCCTAATTCCTGCGCTAACGTTCGTGATGTAGCGGTGCGAGCCGTCAGTGCCCGCCGCACAACATGCCGGTCCTCTCGCTAGGCGGTGTGCCGCGTCTGCGGCAATCGCTGACGTCGGTCCGTCCGTCCCTCCTGCACCTACCGAATCCATACTCGCCTCACTGTGGCTGGATGTCGTCCCACACGGGCGACGATGTCTCGGTACGATAAACCGCTGTCGCGATAAGCCATTATTCGTCCTCTGTCGAACTCCGAAACGTGCTGGAATGATTGCCGTTTTGTGTGACGAGGGATCAGGAAGCTTCCCATGCACAGGTCCGGCAGCACAACACACTTCCACTGCTTACACCCCGCCTTCTGTGCACCCTTCTTATAGTGCTTCTCGGTGGCGTGCCGAGCGCGCATGATTTGCATATGCCCTGCAATGCTAATCGTTTGCATGTCCTCTCGTGGGCGACGCTTGTTGCGAATTTCAGGCCAATCGGATGCTTCCTTCTTGGAGTTGCATTTTGGGTGGCCAGCAGTGTATATGCTACATTGTACAGTATTGTGCAGTTAATTTTTTATTATATGCTATATTGTAAAGTCTGGTGTATATGGGATATACAATATTTTGTAGTAATATAACATCCTTAACTTTGAGTGTGTATTGAATAATCACGCAAAATTCGGGTCCTAAAAGTAGTGAAGTAGTGACTACATTTTCAAAGTAGTTTGTAGTCACTACTTTGTTAAAAATGTAGTTGTAGTTAATTGCATTTATCATAAAGTAGTTGTAGTTCGCTGCAAATAAAAAGTAGTTTTTCCAACCACTGGGCTGGACATATTGTCATAACTGACCACCATTGGACAACTGAAATGCTTGACTAGATTCCAAGGGACAGGAGAATACTAAGAAGTAGTTACGCAGGGATCATTTGTAAAGGATTTGTTCACAACGAAAAGACTTCACCATGCATGGTGAGTGGCTCGCTTTCACTGCCTGCATGAGTTTGGAAACAAATTCCCAAGAAAACATGTAATGTCGAAAATTAATCAACCATTATGAGTGATCAATCAGCTAAGAAATAATGGTGAAACTTAAGAATGGGATTAATACATGAATGCCATTCATTTGAATGGTGTGCCCAAATTATTCACTTATGGCAAATAATTTATCATGAATGATTGACCGCCGCCCTGGTGGCGCAGTGGTCTAACTAGTTTTTGACCATTTGTCTGGGATGGTCCCGGGTTTGAACCTGGTGTAGCATGGATGTTGTATTTGTCTTATGGCACTGACTCTACACTCTTCCCTGGAACCAGTGGCCCTCAATTAGGGACAGGCAACCACTTATAGCCCATCAAGTTGCTCATGGTAGTTGTTAAACCCCCAATAAAAGAAATCGTGAATGGTTGAAGAGATTGTACTCTTTTGGGCAGTTTGCCAAAAAAGAACTGTGACTTGAAAGCATAACATGGGATCCATGTAATGAATGGTTTACTCAGTGAGCATTGTGACAACCTAGAAATTGGTCATTCTTTTGAATGATCATTCGTGAATGCTGATGAATTCCACAGAAGGAATGATTTATGCCATCACTATCCAGAAGACCATGTGGGAGATAAATGGATGAAATTTGAAAGCATGTTGGAGTGATTTAGAGAAAACTGGCTTAAGACAGAAAGTTGTAGAGGAAACTTAGAGAGATCTTCCTCCAGCAGTGGATTTATGATGGTTGATGATTTAAAAAACAAACAAAAAAAAACTTATCATTTTTAATATAATGATGCACAAAGCATAACGAACATTAGCACATAAAGTATTCTCAGATATTCATCAAGAAACAAGTCTTTGCTTGTCAGTATAACTGGTAAATATAATTAACTCTTAAGGTGGAAACAGTAGTTGTAAAATAGCAGTTGTGTGTGAGACAGTGTTCTTATGCCTTGTGTGTAGTTTGTGATGCATTGATAAACTGAACATTCTGTTGATAGAGTGTAAGGAGGTATAGAGATTTATGTGTGACTGATAATCGCATTAGAATTTTCTAACTTTTTTTAAGCACTATCAAAATACATGCATGAATAATTGAATATATTATTTTGTGATAAGCAGTAATCAATCCTGTCTGTAGAACATCAATAAAACAAAGATGGTTCAATATAGCATATTGTTCAGCTGTGATCTCTTCTCTCACTGTTAATATTTGTTGTTTTCTAAATAAAAACACCATATCATTTCATGTACAATAATTCTATTTCCTGTTGTTTACAGTTATGAGTGATGAAACAGCAACTGAAAATACTAGTATAACTGTTAATCTGGGTGAAGCTGCTGTGTTTGTTGCCCCACCAATACAGAGTATTCCTCCGCCAACTGTGTCCTGGCAAAAAATCGGCTATGGCAGACTTCACGGAATTAAATATGCCACAACTCTTGATAATGCTTTAGTCATCATGGATGCTGCTCTTAGTGATCGTGGAAAATACCAGGCCATGCTAACTAACTCGCAGGCTGGTAAAGAAGTCTCTGGTGGTATGGTTGATCTAAATGTTACAGGCAAGTGTTAACATTGTTAATCCTTCCTAACTGATAATCTTGCTGATATGTGAATTTAAAATTGTTGCTAATACACTTTATATAACATTCATAGCTGCCAAATCTACTGTTTTCCTTGGGAGACTCCCAGTTTTTAATGCTGTCTCCCGATTTTACGCCATAATCTCCTGGTTTTTCTTGAATTTCCCCTAATTGGTTTTATTTGTATTTATATGTATTTATATTCTGTAATGTTTCCAAAAAAGAAAACAAATCATCCCTCAGTGGAAAGGTATAATTTTGTCATATGGAATTGAGTGCGCCGCAGCCCGGGTTCAGATTCCACCAGAATACGAAATGCATTGGTGTGTGCACTGTGCCTACATGCTGTGTCTGTGGTCAAAAGCCTGGTTCTGTAAAAAGATGTGCAGTGGAAGCTTCTCTCCCTGAAAAGAGTGGAAAGGTTATGAAAGCTGTGGATAGTATACGGAAGACTGAGACAGAACCTTCAGCTATTACTTCACGTGAAGAGATTATTTCTCTTTCTTACAGACGTTATAAATGAAGCTTTTTGTTTATTTCTGTTGACTGTAATTCCAGCCTTCAAAAAAGTAAACATACTGCTATAGTCCCAAGCTCCTCACATACATGCCTTAAGTTCAGTGCTGTGTGATTTGTTTGCAGACATTATTTCAAAATTTATCAAGCCGTCAGTTGCTAAACAGGGTAGTTCTGTATGGTTATTGAGCATAGACTATCACAGTAGATTACACCAAAAAGATGCTGACCTGGTGATTGGGCATTCTTCCACCACCACCATAGTAGATTCTCTGAAATCTGAAGACAAGGTCTTTTTTTTTTTTTAACTCTCATGTCAGAAAATATTTTTCTTCTGTTTGCAATTACATGATACACCAATTTCCATTTAAAGATGAAATTCTGATTAATGCCAAAGTGTGCCAAATATATTCTATCAAAAATGCTTCATTTTCAAGCGTCACCTGTTTTATCAAAAAGTTTCCTGTTTTGCTAGGAGAGGAAAATCACAGTGAAGCAATGGATGAACTATAAACCCAATTTTGCAAACTACAAGTCAGTCAGTTTCCGTCTGGTATCATGCAGGAACACAGAATTGATAGGCAGTGGTTCCAAGAAAGCCAGATTAAAAATAATTTTGGACACAGACCATTTGACAAAATAGCAAAGGTCATGCTCTCCATTTTATATATACCACACAGCAATGATGAATGTGAACGTATATTCAGTCAGGTAAAAAAAAAAAAAAATAAGGAATGAGTTTTGATCTTCAATCTCAGATGAAAATCTGGAAAATTTGCTGATCACCAAATGTAGCCAGAAAGGAAAGTGTTTTGAATAGCAGTATGATGGTGCATTTCTAAAGAAAGCAAAATCAGCATCAACAGGTGCTGTGAATAAGATATAGGTATTTATTATTTTTCAATGTTGTATTATGTATTAATGTTCAATTTGGAATCTAGTGTTAACATCTTGTATTATTTGTTTAAAAGTGCAGTGGTTAGTTAAGTGTTTTCCAACAAGGGCACACACACACCAGTGGTGGCTTTTCAAGTGAAGTAGGTGAAGTGCCTCTTCACCTATTTTACTCAAAATAAAGTTTTATTCTTTATTTTTTTTATAATATATTCTTTATTGCCTTTATTCAGTTCCAAAATACTCAAAATTTTGAATAGATATTAATTCACATGGCGCGTTCAATACGGAAAACAAATCCTTATACGCAAAACAGTGCAAGGGAAGAGCCGAAATGAGAATGCTTAGAAGTCTGCAGTTTTCCGCTGAGTTGCCATGGTAACCGGGACGTCACCCTCCCTAATCTGCTCGCTGAAGTGAAGTGTTTCAGCTTCATGCGCCTTACCTTACAGTTTTTGAGCGTTAAGTCGTGAGAGATCACGGTGGAGTGGGCGGACTACCATTCAATCTGCTAGGGCTTTTTTTCTTTGTAATGCTGTGGTACATTATTTTCCGAAAGGAATTTGTTCTTTTGTGCTTTGTGATTATTTGTTGAAAGCTTTAACTGATATTTTAGGTTTGTGTGCAATTTAACTGATAGTGATAGTTTTTAGTATGCATCCTGTGGACGACATTGTTTGTAATTTATTGCAAACTCCATTTACTCTGTGGAACGATGAAGATGAAAGAGACATTTTGCTTCAAGGACGACCAATGGATTCACTGACAATTGTTGCCAAGAACGAAATCAAGAAGAGCGGTAAATCTAACAATATTAATTTAAAAAATTGTTGGTTTACTGAATATAAATGGATTTGCAGCACTTCTGTGTTAATTTTTTTTTTTTTTTTTTTTTTGGTCCTGCTTACATTTTAATAATAAACATTTGGCATGGAATAAAGACGGATTCTCAGATTTATTAAGCGTAACACGGTCACTTCATAAACATTGTGATTCTAGCAAACACCTGAAATGCGGATTAATGTTTAGGAATTTTGAAAAAATTCAAAACACCATTGCCGATGCCCTGAGGAAGAATGCTAGGCTTTTGAAAACGCATTTTAACGAAAACGTTTGTTTAAATAGACTTTTCCTGCAGACAGTGATTGATGTACTGTATTTGAGCAAACAAGAACTAGCATTCCATGGCCATGACGAAAGCATGGGCTCGATAAATCGTGGAAATTTCATTGAATTACTTTCATTGTTGATATGAAGAAGTTCTTTAGAAATTGAAAATCAATACGAAAGGATAAAAAACTATTCAAAATGAATTAATTGAATGTATTTCTGAATATATAAACGATCACGTCAAAAATTAAATAATTTTTTATTATTGATTCGGAAGGTGTATTGGTTGAGGGATTTTTGGGTTTCCATGATGTGAATGAAGATAGAACGTCAGGAGCTTTATACAAAATGCTAGACAAAATTTTGGAACAGTCTGATTACCAACACAAATAAATAGGACAATGTTACAATGGGGCAAGTATAATGTCTGGACACTTAAATGGGCTACAGAAAAAAAAAAATCAAGGATGAAGCTTCTCAAGCTGTTTTTGTTCAATGCATAGTTCATCGTTTGAATCTTGTATTACACCAGAGTTTTTCTAAAATTTCTAAGTGTCGAATACTTTTTGCAAGCCTCGGTGGAATTGCTTCGTTTGTTCACCATTCTGCGAAGCGGTCTTATACACTTATACCAGCAACCGCAAGATGCAGACCAACCATAACAGAAATTCGATGGTCCTCCACTTCGAAATTAAGTAAGTGTAGTTGTTGAAGATTGGGATAAATTGAAGGAAGTGTTCGGATTTCTGACGAATAGCAAATAATCAGACAAAAAATCAGTTAATCTTTCCAAGGTTGTTTTTGAATGATATGAACACTTTCGAATTTACATTTTTGGCTCCACCGATCTATTATTCGAACTTTTGAAGAAAAAATAACTAAACATAAACTGTGTAACTCAAATTAAAAACAAAAAACAAAAAAAAAACCTCGTGAAATTTTGAGCCATAAAAGGAACGATGAGTTATTTAAAACACAGTTTGGAAAAGCTAGCAAAATCACAGAAATAAGCACGGGAATATACACAGGAACACAGGAAACAATTTTTCAAAATTATAAACAATTGTGTTTTGAAATTTTGGACCACATTCTTATGGAAATGGATATAAGATTTCAAGACTGTAAGAAACTTCAATTTGTCTGACTTGCTGACACAACCAAATTCGAATAATTTAATGCATGCTTTCCCACTCGCGCTCTTGAAAATCTACATTTTTTACGGAAACATATTTATTAAACACCATTGCCTTAAAAATGAACTGAGTCTTGTATATGCCGATGAAAAATTAAGGAATATATTGACTCAAGAACTCCGAGTGTTTCACGGAGACAAAGACATTTTTACAGGAAATTATAAATTGGTTTTCCTCAGTTTAACAATTCCATCTACAAGTGTGCCAGTGGAAAGAAGTTTTCTTAAAAGAATACAAACTTGCTCAAGAAACACTAGTTCCCAAGATAGACTTGCTTCTCTGGCAAATATTTCTATTCAGGAAGACATTTTATTGATGCTCACGAAGAAACAGCCATCTAACCATCTTATGACAACACAATCGACAAATTTGCAGCTTTAAAAGGAAGAAAAATGGATTTAATATACAGAAATAAGTAAGTCCTCATTAAGGGATTTTCATTGTAGACAGTAGATATCTTTTCATACTGCTCTTGTACCTCTTCACCTATTTTTCCAACCACGAGCCACCACTGACACACACATATAAATAAAACATTGTGTGTGTGTGTACAGCATGATATGTATATATACATATAAATACACTTTATTTCAGTATTTCAGTGGTATCCCACACAAATCTCCTGTTTTTTTATTTTGAAATGTTAGCAGCTATGAACATTGTTAATCCTTCCTAACTGATAATCTTGCTGATATGTGAATTTAAAATTGTTGCTAATACACTTTATTTCACTTCATGCTGAGTAGCACCATGGAGGTTTTTTTTCTTCTGTGTTTTAGTAAAAAAAATTTAGTAAGCAGATCTGCTGAAAACAGATATGTTATTTGTGATGAATTCTGTGTATTTTTTTGTTTAAAGAATTTTTTTTTAAATGTTTGGTTGTATATGAAAAACTTTTTTTTCACATTACACCTGTGTATGAGATTATGCTTAGCTTGAAGTGTCACAAAACAGCAGTATTGATTTGTGTGGGTGTGGGGAATGAGAATTAATAAAGATAATTGGACAACACTACACACTTTTCTCATCTTTGCTCCATTTTAAAATGTTCTTCATGTGAGTTATTACCAGGGCTTAAGAGAAAAGGGCTAGTCCTTAGCGCTTCACCCCCTGAGACACGCAGCCGAACTTGATGACGTAGCTGCGCTGGCCCTTCGGAAGTCAAGAGCCACTGCGAGCAGTGCTCTAAAGGACCACCATAGGAAAAGCACATTCAGTCAATGTTATTACCGTATTTAACATGCTACAGTGTGTCATCTATTGCAATGCGCACTCAGATATTAGAAATTGTCTTTTTCAAAAACAAAAGGTAAGGATTTTGGTTCCTAAAATCGGAAAACACTGATTAATAGTATAAATGCAATAATTTTAGATGAACAATTTCTGTCATGAATGCTTTTTCTTTTTTCAAGTATTTTGCTTACTATACTAACTACATTTTTCTGATGTCAAAAACTCAGTGTATCTTTACCTTTTTTTTTTTTTAGTAATTTCCCAGGAAAGGTTAGTGGTTTAAAACATTTTTCTCTCTGTCACAAACATTAGTTGTTTAAAACTTTTAGGACACGGAAAGTTACTGAGTTCTTCAAACTCCAAAACAGTTGTTCAAACACTCTGTTAATGTATAAAATAAAAATTATTTGCTTGCGTTTTGTATCCATCATGATTTCTGAAGGTCACTGAGTTTAAAAGTGGTGAACAAAATTTACTTCATGAAATGAAGGTATGCATGCTCGTTATTGCACAAACTAGAAAATGTTTTTTTCATTGTGCAAATTGTAAAACTATTTTCTTCATCGCCCAAATGAAAAAAAAACAAAACAAAAAAACATATGTTTTTCCTGACTGCGTTTGAGTCAACCCATTTTTTTCTTCATTTTCTGCAGAGCTTTCCTGCGCCGCACTAATAATGAATTTCTTTTCAGAAAACGAATTCGAATAACTGCTCGTATTTTGCAAAACCCACAAACAGCATCTTTGTTGACAAATAGAAAACGTTTTTCTAGATCATTTATGAGTTCCCCAATAACACCTTTTCCTTTTTTAAATGTCCTGTCGTGAACTGCACAGAAAATCTTTTTCAAAGTGTTTAATAATATCTAAGAACATGATGGTACTGTCAAACAGCCAACAGATATTAATTAGTCTTACCCAATTATCTTGAACAGAATTAGTTTTCGGGGCATTTTTTTGAAATAGTTCCTAAAGAAGGATCTTTATCGGGTTCCGATAGAGATCCTTCTTATAAACATGAAAGGATACGGAAAACGATATCCTGTCTTTTCGTGTTTATATGCGTATTTCATCACATCACATCGGCACATGATGACATTTCGTTAAAAAAAAAAAAAAAAAAAAAAAAAAAAAGGAAATAAAAATCAACACTGAGTGTACAACTTAAGTAAAACACAGCGTGAAAAGAGTGCTATATACTGTATAAATAAAACAACAAAAGGCGCGAGCGTGCAAAACCATAACAGACGAAAATTTGGTCTTGTAACGAAGTTCAGGGAGCAGGCCAGCGCGCAATGACGTAGGGCACAAGTGGCCAACCTGTTTTCCACCCACCCTTTCAGACACGGGTCGGCATTCAGTTCCTCAAAGGGACGGACTAGCCCTTCCCTCTGTAAAGCCCTGAGTTATTACTGTTCTTAGTTTTTCATCATCAGTGTATGTGGATCTTTCCCCCTTGATTTGCAGCCTGCCACTGAAGAATGTAACTGTGGTAACAGTTACTTTCTATGGTAGCTTCTACACCGCGCGTGTGCGTGTGTGTGCGCGCGTGTGTGTGCGTGTGCGTGTGCGTGTGCGTGTGTGTGTGACACACTTATTCTTCATACTTCATTGTTTTCATTAATTATGATTTTTATTGATACACAACATAGATCTAATATTTGTGTTACCAAACTCATGCCACTGAATCCACGTACATCTTACCACTTTCATGTCAATCACTTCTTGGCCCATACTTTACTTCTAATAATATTTACTAACCTTCACATACATATATGCATACATACATACATGTTACTAAGCTGTTCTCTGAGATTCAGAGGTTAGCTCCACAGAGAAATACAAACTACCAGATAAATTTTTAACTGATAACTTACTTATCGTTGCCGTATCAAACTTCTCCATTTATAGCGACTCGGGCTTCACTGGCATCCATCACATGATCTACACAAGACCTTTTATACTTCATATTCATAATCTTTTTCTCGTGCAGACACTCCTAAATCTGATCCTCCCATGACTTTCTCTGCCTTCCTCTGCCTTTCCTTCTTGCCACTTTGGCTAAAAAATTTTCTTAGTAAACATCTTGTCACTCATTCTTTCAACATGGCCAAACCACCGAAGCATATTAGTCCGCACCTTGCTAACAACATTTTACTTCCCATTACACAACTGCAAAACATCTTCATTTTTCACACGATCAGAATGGGTCTTGCCCCCCCCCCCCCGTAAGTAACGCATTTCTCCAGCACATAGACAACTCCTATGTTTCTTCTGTAGTATCCATGTTTTACTGCCATACATCAGAGTAAGAACAATTACACTTTCATACACAGCCATGCGGGACTCTCTTGAAAACCATCATTCCTGTGAAAACCTCCCAAAGCAGCTATGACCTTCAATGAAGAATTCACTTGCCTACTAATTTCACCATCCAATTTGTTCTCTCTATCAAACATGCTTCCTAACTACACAAACTCATTCACCTGGTCAATCACTGTGCCATTTAGATTTGTATTACATTCAGTGCTAACAGTTCCTCGCTCAAAAACCATAACTTTGATTTTTCCCTTATTTATACTCAGTTTGAATTTCATGCAAACTTCGTATATCTGGGACAACATACTCTGCAACTCACCTTTGCTCTCTGCCAACAGCATACAGCGATTAATACAGAAATTTAACGTGGACCAGGATCATCAAACAAAGATATTCGCTCTTTCCACGTTTATGAGTGAGTCACGGAAAATATTCTCAAAATTCACATTTCCAAGAAGCAACGTGCCAACTTGGCTTGGCAGTTAGCATGTGTGAGTCTGGAGGAATTCGAGGCCGCTGTGGTGTAGCGGAAGCATATCCGGCGCGTAACTGGAAGACCCTGGGTTCGGCTCCCGGTGGCGGTCAATGAGAATTTTTCCGTGACTCACTCATAAACGTGGAAAGAGCGAATATCTTTGTTTGATGAGCATACAGCAATCTGTGCACATAGATATTACCAAGACATAAACCAGTATTGATCATCTTGGCATCATGCATGCACAAATGTTAAACAGCCATGGTGACATTACACAACCTTGTCTGACTCCTGCACCAATAGAGAACCATTTTGATAAAACACCATTCACTCATACACAAGCTCTACTACCAGCACACAACATGGCTTTTACACTATTAAGTATATTTCCAGTAACACCATATTTATTCAATATCTTCCACAAAAGCATCCTGTTTACTTGGTCATAAATTTTCTCTGAATCTATGAAGGCAGCAAAAACTTATCAATAGCCAGATACTTTTCAGTCATCTTGCATAATGCAAACATTTGGTTAGCGCAGCCTTTACCAGGCATAAAACTGCTCTGAACATCACACACTTTCTCTGATGCAAGGCCTTGTACTTTTTCAATAATGACCATACCAAACACTTTCCCTGGCACATTCAGTAGGCTAATACCACGATAGTTCTTGCAGTCAGTCTGATTACCCTTTTCCCTTATACAAGGGAACAATGATAGCATCCTTCCAATCCTGAGGGACTATTCACAATTCCCAGCACATCTGGCAAATTACAGTTAGCCAGTCAATTTCAACATCTCAGCAGTTATGCCATCAAAACCCAGAGCCTTTCCATTTTGAAGAGATTTTAAAGCTTTACTCACCTTTTCTCTTGAGATCCCTCCTGTGTTTCCATCTTTCATTGTGACATCATCTGCTTCTGTCTCAGAATCACTTTGCTTTCTTGATCTAATAACTCACAGAAGTATTCAGCCCATCTTTCACTTAACTCATTGGGCTCCCATATCATTTCCCTGATCTTACTCTTCACATGACTTACAACTTTGTTTCCCCTAAATTCCTGAGTCTCGTGTACTTCCAGAAAGTTTTTCTATCTTTCCAAAAAGCCAATTCATGCCTTTCCACCTTGTCCTTCCTATCTTTTGCCTTACTCTGGCGAACCAGCTTAGCGGCTTCACGCTTCTTACCGCGATATTCATCCACAGAAACTCTACCTTGCGACATCCCCAAATAGGCCTCCTTCTTTCTCTTTACTGCCTCTTTAATTTCACTATTCTACAAGAATCACCTCCATTGTTACCTGCTATTGTGGTGCCTCAGATGTCTTCAGCAGCAGCGACAACACAGTTCTTTTGTCGTAACCTTCACAACCCAATAAAATCTTACAACCATGAACTTATTTCATATGAAGCTTATCTTGAAGAATACAAACTTATCTGCAAGACTTAAGAAGCAAGTACACTCTAAAGCAATAAACAAATAAACAAAAACAATGTAATGCATCTATCCTCAAGACATTCTGGAACATTATCAACTACTACTGAAAGCATTGTTTTAAATAAAGCCTCTCCCATCCTCATTAGGATGTGGTTAGAACAATATAAAAACATTTTTCACAATGTTCCTGCACTGGTGCTGCCCATGCACTTATTTGACTCTCTTCAATCCTATCCATGACAGCAACTTCATGCTCGAGTAACTCCAGGTTGCTTGAAAAGCTTAAGGTCTGACAAGAACTCCTCTAGTATTGATCTTGTGAGCCAAATTTATCAGAAATGCTCCATCTGAATTCCAGAGTATCATTTTGAACACCTTTAACAATATTTTTTCACAGCTGTAACTTTCCTCCCACATGAATGATTATCTTCCCTGTATAAAAAAAAAAAAAAAAGAGTAACCCCTCCTCTCCATCAAAATACTGTCCCATTGCACTTGTCCCAGTTAGTGGCAAACTCCTGACCACATTACTTAATAGAAGACTTGCTATTGGTTAGTTGATAACAATTGTCTGTCCAAAAATCCAGCCAGTTGCAGATCTGGATATAGCTGTGTCTACTAAATTTTTGTTCTCAATAGTCTAATACAAAACAGATTTTTGAAAAAAAGAGGTACACTGTATGCTGTCTTCATTGATTTCAAAAGTTCATTTGTCAGTGTTAATCATTCAATTCTTTGGAACATCCTGAAAAGAATGGGCCTCTCTCTAAACTTCACCCTCATAAAAGATACGTATGCTAAAGCATGCGCAAAAGTCCGATGTAACAACACTCTGTCTGAGAAAATTCTAATAAACCATGGAGTAATCCAGGGTGAAGTCCTTAGCACTAAGATTCTCTTTCTGTAAATAAATGAGCTTATTGTCCGACTTAACTCCAATCTACCTGGAATCCGCTATTATGATCTACTGACACACACATTTTACTGTACACTGACAATATTGTAATCATAGCCGACTCTTCAATTAAACTACAAAGAAAAATTTGAATTCTAAAAGAATATTGTGGTAACTACTTCATGAAAGTGAATACAGAAAAAAACAGAGGTTATGGTTTTTACAAAAGGCAGCAAACTCTCATAATAAATTATTCTTCCATAGTATTTAGTTACTGAAGACCCAGCTGTCCATTAACTGAAGTCTTGTCAATTTGCCTATCCATTAACTGACATTTTATTATGTCCATGCCATTTAGAAAGCCTGCTATAGGGAGGTAAAAACCTCAGGAGATCAAATGGCACTCAGCAAGGAATGTAAAACTGTCTGCTGTTAAAGAAACATATTTGAAGATAAGTTTTCTGTATAAAGAGTTTATCTGACATATTCTTGCTCATATTTCATACCTTTATAAAAGAAAAAATATCTCTAATTTTTTTTTTTTTTTTAAAGGTGCACAAGGTGATGAAATCATTTCTCCACAAATTGTCATCCCACCTAAAGATTCTGTGTTTATTCAAGGGACATATCCAGCTGTCTTGGAATGCATTGCTAATGCTCGGTAAGTTGGCACTCATTAATTGATAGAAATCATTACAAAACAGATTTTATGTATCTTTTTCTGCAATCAAATGATGTAATTGGAACTATTAACTTCATTCATAACGGTCGATGATTAAAATGAATGTTTGTAAAACTATGGTGACTGTACAGTTAAAATCTATGCCTGTAAAAAAATTTTATTTTTATGTAAGGATTGCATTTAAAATAATTAGGTCATGACAATTTATTTCCATTTTTGTCCAAATGCAGAAGTTTCTTATCTGTTGTGCTGTTTTAATTGCATGATGAGACAATGGAAGCCTACCACAGACAGTGGTGTTGACTTGATGCACCAGTAGATGTCACACTTGTAATGCATAAGAGCTGGCTAATGATCTGGTTGTAGATCATTATTCCTAGTGTAGTGCTGGTTACATGCTGTCTACCATGAATTGGGTGTCAGAAGAAAGGTGTGACTGAGTAATAAAAGATTGTTATTGCATTTGATTGGGTTAAAAGATATTTTGTGAAGGAAGTAGCCAAATTTGTTAGTGTTTTTAAATAAACAGTCCAGTGAGTGTATAAACTGTGGTGCACATGAAGTTTAACCTTTAGTTGTAGACATGGCTGCAGTCCGTGCACTTGCACTTGGGGACCACCTATGACTATCGTGCCTAGTAACTGCAAACCATTGATAAGAATTGCTACAGATATTCAATGAAGGACTGCATCTGCCTATTTCCAAAATAATATTTTATGAGAACTGCATTTTGTAGATATTTGGAGCAGAGTACATAGTAAAATACTGCTGCTAGCAGTTGTGCATAAACCAGCCCAGTTGCAATGCACTAGATGCTGTAATGATGGACCACACACACCACTGGGCAACTGTTATCTAGTCAGATGAGTTGAGTTTTTGTCTATATTACAGTGATGCAAAATATTGAGTGTATCACAGGAGTAGCGAAACCTTGCTTCCAAACTGTGTCAAAAGTGTTATTCAAGTTTGGAGATGAGGTGCTTTTACTACCCTGAATTGAGAACCATTGGGTACCCTGGAAGATGCCTATTAATTGAAGTATCAACCTGTTTAAATCGGGAAGGTCGTGCACCAATTTTAGATGACCTTAGAAGTGTTGCCGTTTGTCCAGGATATGACGGCTGAACACAGCATAGATATTCCAGTGTCCCAGGGTGTCAACTGTGGGATACACATGGCTAAAACTGTTAGTGTCTTGCATGAGGTAATATTAGGATATCTGAACTGTCCTGCAAAGTCACCAGATTCAAATCCCATGGAAAATCTTGGGGATGATCTGGAACAAACGGTAAAACAACAAAATGGGCATCTACACAATCTAGCTGAAGTATGAGTATTATTGTTGGAGGAGTGTGCTAAAACTGATGTATGTTCGATGATTGGTGGTATCCATACATAACAGGATTGCTGCTGTAATTTAAGTGGTGGGAGGCATTACACAGTATTAAGTGAGAAATTATTATAGAGGTGACTTTTTTTTTCCCGTGCTTATGTCTTTGAAGAAATGTATGTATTGATAGATCAGGTAGTGGAAGATTGTATTTAGTATGTGAGTTGCGAGTGTTCTCAGCATTTTAGTTCTGAGGTGCACTTTTAGTAGAAGCAAATTATCCTACATAATTAACATATATGATCGATTGCATTGATAAGCCATGAGAAGTGCTTGATTTTAAGTGAGGCAGTTTTTCTAATATTCATGTGAACATAAGAACTGAAACAAAATTAAAGAAATAACATTTTATATTATGATTAATTTATAAGAGAAATAAATTTTATGCCATTAATACAAATTTACTAATGTGTCTGAAATTCCATTCCACAGTTAAAATTGCTGTAAAAGGATTTTTTGAGTGCTGTTATTGCAGAGCCTGTTTTATTGTTCAATAATACACTGTGAATTACCTTCCGACTTGAAAAAAATTGTAACTTAGAAACGAAGGCAGCAATTAACATAAAACAAATGACATTTTAGAGATACAAACCTGGATTTTGTTTACAAATCATAATTTTGGAAATCTGTGTTCCTGCAACATGTAAGGTGACAAATGTTCTGTTCTATAACAAATTTCATCCCATACCCTGGAAAGCATATATCTTTATTATAAATATTTAATGGGAATTATCCAGGATAAATTTATTAAGGTACATTAGAACTGAAACAAAATGAAGCAAATAACATTTACATACAGTCGAGCCCGCTTTTAACAAGGAGCTCGGGACTGGCGAAAATGCTCGCTAAATCCGTTTCAGTGCGGGAAAAAAAAAAAAAAACCCAATGTGGAAAAATAAGCCTAAATGATAATGACTAGGTTCATAGTACATGTAGTATGTATTTTCTTGCGTACAGTCAGCGGACTATCTGTGTTTTTTTTGTCTGCGAAATTGTTGGGTGCGGACAATCTGGCAATAGTACTGTATTTATTTTTTTAATTGTTGTACTCAAATACAGTAACATACACACTGTATGTATGTACCTCAATTTTCGTGCCTACCGCATCTTAAAAATTAGCATTTTAAAAACAATAGTTTTGCATTTGTAGACGGAAGCGTACCAGGGCGAGCTCAGAAGAAAATTAAAACTTCACTGCCTGCATCTTTTTTCATAGATGTAAAACGGCAGTAGCGAAGTCTGGGAGAGAGGGGAGGGGGAATCCCTCTTCGAAGCAGCTGTCGGTCTTTGGCTGGGCAGTGTTTGATTGGCGGAGGTGTTTCATCTACCCCCTGTTTCATTCCCCCTCCATTCTCCCCCTACTTGTTTATGATCCAGGCTCTGTCTCTTCTGAGTCACTGTTGTTTATTTGAGTTGGGGTAATAAAGAAGTAGGTAGTAATACTGCTGGATTCACACACAAGAAAAAGTATGACACCATTTGTAGAGAAAACAAACAAACGTGCGGCAGTTAGGGAATTTAAAGTGAACGAAAAAACGTTTGGGATCTGCACAGTTAAAAAAGTCATTTCTTTTAGAACTTCCAGAGGCCAATTATTTGTTTAAAGCTTTTTTTCAATATGTTTGCAGGTAGTCTTCCCCTTCTTACCCCCTGTCGAGAATGAGCGCGGTGAAACTTTTATCTCTGGAACGAACGTGACTGACGCTTTAACCTCGTTCTTCTAGGCGATTTACAAACGGGGTCAAGGTTGCATCCGGATCCATAAAAAGGCTTTAAAGACATCAGTGACAAATAAAGGTTTTCTGTTGGTGAAAAAAAGAAAAAAGTCACTGCTTTTGTACAAATGCAATAATTATCCCCCCCCCCCCCGCTTTTTAACGAAGTACTGTTCTTTTTCGGAGGCGCAAATGGTTTTGTTTAAAGTACAGTAGCAACAAAACCTGAAGTGAATGGAACAGTAGCAGCAAATCCACTAATTGGAAACATTTTTGAAGAAACAGTCTATAGTTGTTTGTTTTATTGGTGTACTTCTGTTCCCTTAATTTTCTGCGAATAACACTTAGTGCAGTAAACACCTCGTCATTGCAGTAATCTGTTTCCTCGAAGAAACATTGGAGGTTTTCCGTACAATCAATGGCTGATGCATATGACGGTGGTTGAGTACATTGTTCTTCACTTTCCTGTGCAATTTTTGATGCCTTAATTTCCTCTACAATGTCATCTCCAGAAACGATGCTCGATGTAGCGTCAGTATCATCAGCAGTAACAAAGTCATCAATTTCAGAGACATCATTAAAACGTGTAATGTTCTGTAGTTTTAACCACTCAGAAAGGGGGATATCGTCCATTTCGTCATCACTGCGACTTGTGTTATCCAACCCTGATTTTCTGAAGCAGTTCTGAATACAAAATTCTGATACTCGTCCCCAAGCATCAGCCAGCATTCTAATTGCATCAAGAATGGAAATTTTCACTTCAACCTTTTTTCCCATCCTTTGTAACATCAGTAGGATTAATTCCCGTCTGTAGTGACATTTAAGGCTTCGAATAATTACTTGGTCCATTGGTTTGTAGCAAGGCTGTGGAGTTTGGAGGCAAGAAGATAAGCTGAATGTTAGTCAGGTTTTGAACATGAGGATGTGCTGGACAGTTATCTATAACAATAATAATTTGACGATTTTTTTTTCCGGAGTTCTTTGTCCCACTCCCTAAGATAAGCTGTAAAAATGTCCGATGTCATCCATGCTTTCGTATTGGACCTGTAAGAAAGGAGGAGACATTTCACGTTTTTAAAACTTCTTGGTTTTGCAGGTTTTCCAATCACTAGCAATTTCCTCTTGTCCTTGCCGGACATATTAGCGCACACTAACGCAGTCAGGCAATTCTTTTGATTTTTCCCCCTGTGCACTTCTCACCTTTGAACTTCATTGTTTGATTGGGAGTTAGATTATAAAACATACCTGCTTCATCCACATTATAAATGTCATCATCACTGTAGTTCTTCTGAAGATCCGGCCACACTGTTTTCAACCATGATGAAGTTTCTTTTGTATCCACTGATGATCCTTCCCCGCTAATTTTTCCAGAACAAATGTTGTGTCGTGTTTTGAAGTGGTGAAGCCACCCATTAGAACACGAAAATTTTTCGTAACCAAGTTGAACTGCAAATTTTTCAGCTTGAATTTTCATTATTGGGCCATTTATTGGTAAGCCAGTGTTTCGTTGAACAGTGAACCATTTTAACAAGGCTTCAATTATGTCAGTTTTCTGGAATTTCTTCAGTCTTTTGCTAGACGTAACATTGCATTCAAAAGCCTGCAACAATGTTTCCTTATTTTTAAAAAGGGTTGATACGGTGGAAGATGATAGTCCATATTTTTTGCATTTCACGACATTTTTTTCGCCATTTTCCAACTCCCTAATGATGGAGACTTTATCGTTCATGGTTAAAACTTTTCTCTTAGACATTTTTTTTAACTTTCTATGTGATTTCTGTTTATACAGTACCTAACATTGCACGCAGCACAGAATAAGAATATACAGTACAAGAAACGCCAGATGTGAAAATGTGACATGTGAGAAAACATTCCAGGAAGTTAACTCTTGTTTCTCCTAAGGCGTGACTTTCACATTCCCTCACTCCCCCATACACCTTTGTTCTCTAAGCACAAAAGCTGCTGGATGCGACCTTGTAGCCTTGGATCCTCCCCACCACACCCATCCTCTTTCTACCCCATCCGAGGGGAAGAGGATTTGGTTTTCAGCTTTAACTTTGGGACCCACTATTTTCCCACTCGCTCGCACTGGAGGAGGGGGGGGATTGGGCTAAGTGTTTGTGCATACCCTCCACATTCTTTTTCCGTTACTGAGCTTTCACTAGTAAAAAGAAAAGATATTACTCAGCGCCTTTCCCTTCCCTCTAGAACCCTGAGCATCAGATTTTCTCTTCCTCACGTTAAATGTGATTTCCTTAAATTCTGTTATTTTTTGCTCTTCTCGCTCGTTAAATCCGGGGTTTTCATTAAACTTTGTTCGCTAAAAATGATTACATTTGCCTTGAATTAGCATTGTACCAAACAAAAGTTGTGTTTAGTTCGTTAAATCCAGAATCTCGCTAAATACGGGCTCGCTGTAAGCAGGCTCTACTGTTATATGATTAAAATGTTACAAAAGTTGTTGAATTGATTTCTATCGTTAGAAATCACTGAATTTTTAGAGATATTAAAATCACTTAAATTTATCCTCGATAATTCCCGATAAATATTTATAATACTGAAAGTAATAAGAGGAAGCCATGAAGTCATTAATTATATATATCTTTATTTACAGTAGTAGCAGCTACCACAATCCTTTCTCCTTTCTTTGAGTTAGTTTTAATATTAGTTGGTACACTTGATTCCTAACGTAACCCCATGAGAAAAACTGAAGTTGCATCAAATATGGGGACCTTGGGGCTACCCAATTAGCTGTTCTCAACCCATTTGAGCATTGGGGAACTTTCAAATCCAAATAATCAGTCACTTCTAAAAGGAAGCCACATGAGATCCCTTATCTTGCTGATAAATGATTTCTGAGGCATACAATTTGGCATCCTCCTCTGGCTTAAGCCATAAGGAACTGCTGTAGCTTGTCCAGGTTAATGATGACAGACTTTTTTCTTCTCAAAGGAAAGTGTGCTTTGGGACTGTCTCATTCATGTGTGCTTTGGGACTGTCACATTCATGTTTGCACAAAACAATTTAGGTTGTGGGTTTTCCATTCCCCATATGTATGCATTATATTTGTTTACTTTACTGCTGGTGTGAAATGTAGCTTCATCACTAAATCAACTCCCATGAGAAAAGTCCTGTCAATTCAGCTTGTTGACTCCTTGCTACCGAATTCACGTCGGCACTTCTGATTACTGTCTGATAGTGTATGAAGTAGCCGCAGTTTGTATGGCTTCAAGCTCAGTTGTTTATGCAAGATATGCCATTCAGTTGTTTTGGGCATGTGAAGTTTCATGCTCGATCACCTAGTCAGTTTACATAGACTTCTTAGTTGTGCTTCCTACATACATTTCACTGTAGTTTTGGAAAGAGCTGGCTGTTTTCGACCTGATTTGCAGTGCTTTGTGCATCCTGTTGATATGAAACTTGAATGCCACTTGGTAATGGAAGAATGTGCAGGAGGATTCTTTTGATGTCTTTGCTGAACATTCTGCTGTATATGACAGTTGCAAAATCACTGTCATTATGCCACAAATGACAGTGAAATTTGCCATTTTAGATTTCTGGCTGCACTAGCTCAGTCTGTTTCAGATCTCATGATAACCGAACTGAGCTGTAAAAAAAAAAAAAAAAAAAAAAATTAGGAATTTTGTTTGTTTTTTATGTGTTAATTGCTGCAATTATTCCTAAATTATGATTATTTATTTTTAATCTGTGGCTAATTTGGTCCACTTGTGTATAAGGTGTCAAAGTAGTGGGGGACAACTGTAAGGGAAAAAAATGATTTATTGATGCTAATCTATATATTAATTCTATAAGGTTTTTTTACTGTGAATTCTATTTTGAGAAAACGGCTGAACATAAAGATATGGTTGAGTTATCAAAATAAAGGTCTTACCACATAGATGTGCCAGTCGAAGAGAAAAATGAGATTGGGACAACGGTTCGGGTGTTGTGGAGTGGCAAATTTCCCATGTAAAGTCTATGGGAGAAGCGTGCAATTGACATTCGTTCGTCTGCGGTTCACTCACGCGCTGTTGAAGGTGGAAGCATGGAGAGACTGAGATAATCCAAAGTCTCTTTTCTGAGCTAAATGTTGTGCAAAACAATGCTAGAATGCATTGGTATCAAAGTTCTTCTAATCGGAACAGTGGACACTCTCGAAGACCTGATTGCATTATGCCATTGGACTGTGTAATGTATATATACAATTTAATATTCTTTCGATCCAGTTTATTCATGTAGGTAAGACGTTTTCCATTATGTAAAGATGCAAATAAACATTCCGTTGACCATTCTTAGTGAAAATATTACGGGCGACTGCTTATAGCCCATTGAGTTGCTCACGGTGGTAGTTAAAACTTCAGTCAAAAAAAAAAAATCACGAACCTGTGGACTATTGTCTTTACTGAAGTGGTTGAATGAATTTGTCAATCAAATATTACATTTGTTGTTTCATGAGTTCATTCTTTAAAAAAAAAAAAAACTAACCGTTGATTCCGATGGGTGAACAGTACTCGCAACGCGAATCTCATTCCAACAATATTTACAAACACAGTTGTGACAGAAGATGGGAGTGAAAGAGTTGAATTTTTGCAGACGATCGAGATGAGTGGACTTCCGCCTCACATTTTACGACTGAAAAAGGGTGCAGTCGCGATACTCATCACGAACCTGGCCTTCCCCGGTGGCGCAGTGGTCTTAAGTGTTGGCTTATGATTCATTCGTGAAGGGTCCGGGTTCGAATCCTGGTAAGGCATGGATGTTGTGTTTGTCCTACGGCATTGGCTCTCTCCCTTCCCTGGAACCCGTGACCCTAAATTAAGGACAGGTGACTGCTTATAGCCCATTGAGTTGATGATGGCGATCGTTAAACCTTCAGTCAAAAAAAAAAAAAAAAAAAAAAAAAGTCACGAACCTGGACTACTGTCTTTACTGAAGTGGTTGAATGAATTTGTCAATCTAATGAAGTTTATATTTGTTGTTTCATACGAGTTTATTCTTAAAAAAACAAAAACAAAAAAACTAACTGTCGATTCCGACAGGTTTCGTCTAGTTGTTTATTGATTGTATTGTGTACGGGAAATTTGAAAAATGCTTTGGATTCAGCATATGCACACATACACAGAAAACTATGGGTGAATAAGGTGCACTTATGGCAGTCTAGCAGGTAACAAAAATGGATGAATGACAAGACAAATTATTGATAGCTGGCAAGACAAAAAGGTGTAGAAACTAAATGCAAATGTTATATAGATGTTAAGTGTACCACATTTCTAGCATCCCTCATAGTGATATGACACTTGTCAGCAGCTTAAATTTGCACGTCGTAAGAAGTGCCTAATTGTATGGTGGGCAAGTGTCAAGAATTCAAGAATTGTTTTCCTCTTGATGTTTAGGTATTCTGTATGTTGTGGTTTTAGTTTGCTTTGATCCTAAAAAGCCAGTTACCTAAAATTATGGATGGATTGAACCGGATATGCTTTTGATACTTATAGTAGTCAAAATGTATGCACCAGTGTGTGCATGTCATGACATTTATTGTACTTGAAAACAGAACCTTTTGAACTCCCCTACTATTGGGAAATTATTTGGAAAATATTTTTCCTGTTTTTGTTATGTATGTATGTTTTTCCTCTATCCTTGTCAAATGTAAGTGAAAAAATATATATTTTTATGTTTCAATGTTTTTTAGGCCTCTGGATTCCTTGCAGACATTCTGGAAAAAAGATGGACATGAATTGCATACAACTGGACTGTCATATTTCCTTTCACCATGGAATCGTAGTCTGACTTTAATTAATGTTGGCCCTCCTCATGGAGGCCTGTATGAATGTGAAGTTAGTTTGAGGGATACTGTATCTAAAGTTGTTCAAGCTACTGCAAATGTTTCTGTCTTGGGTAAGTGTATGGTATGGTCTTTATTTTTTAGTATGTTAAGATATTTTAATCATAATTCAAAAGATGTACTTATTACATTCAAGAATTTAGTGTCATCTTTTGTTTTTTCTTTATTTATGGAAATATATTGAGAATCCCTTGTATCCCCTGTGAATGAGCAAGTGCTGACCAACATGTGCAGGTGTGCTTTGTCAGTCAATAAGGTCATTTCAACATGAAGATTGTAACTTATTTTGTAAAGCTCTTGAACAACAGGTACATACTTCACTTTGTAACACACACACACCCTAAGAGAACACAGAATGTGTACTGAAGAAGTGATGATCTTTTGTCTTCTATCAGCATACATGAAGAAAATTGTTGTGATGACTTGAGTTAAGTCAGCATAAGCAACTGAAAGCAAAATAATTGAGCAGAATAATGCTTGTTATAATATAAAATATCAGTGTTAGGTGGGAAGAAATTTTTTCACAATTAAACAAAATATCTACAATAAAATAGTGAGCCAGTTAGATAAAAGCAACCTGAGAAAAAGGCACAAAAATTTTTGAAGACAATTTAAAACTTTTTTTTTTCATTACTAATTTCTTTTAATAAATTTTACCAAAGTTGTTTATTTTGGGCGATTTGAAATAAAGAAAGAATGTTACATGAGAATCAGATGCTAAGAGTACTGAGTTTTTCTCTTAATGTTGCTGCACCATTCTATAAGATTCCAAACATTCATTGTGCATATCACAAATTAGTCACACAAAATACTTATGATTTATATACCAATTTTGCTAAGATTGTGGGGTGAGAGTAAAAGATATGTTTTGGGCATTTTTTTTTTTCTTTGTCATGTCAGGTTTTAACAACCACCATGAGCATTATTTGGGGCTACTGGTTCTGGGGTGGAAGGCACACCACCCATGCCTCATCCAGTGCTTGGGTCTTGGCCCAGTTTGACAGATAAGCCAGTGCCTCTGATGGCTCAGCAACTGGAGGAGCATTCTTTTGTGTTACCCATAAGGAATCAGAGAATGGGCTCTCACAGGATTACCTTTGTCAGAGCCCATGGTGTGTGTTTGGTAGAAATGTTATTCTCAAATGTAAAGGACCTGGCTCTCAGCCTACATGCCTGTTTAATTTTTCTGTGTTGGTTCCCTTTCAGTGGTGCAGTAAAGGAGAAACCACTACCTGTATCTTAATTTTGAGGATTGCCATACAGACAAAGGAGTTTCAATTTTTTTAACACTAGAACTCTTACTATGTGATCTGACTGCTTAGTTTCACATCTGCAATGCCAATGTTTAGTTTAGATAAGAGTACAGTCTTATGTAAAATACAGTATGCTATTATTACATATGTGGTGTCTAAATAAAAGTCCTTTGCCCTGCTTTTCTCTCCCGCTGACCACAAAAAGTACTTCAGTGCTGTTAAGTGTAGAAAACCTCCAGTTGAACACAGTTAAGTCTATGTTGGTTGTTAAAACACATTACAAAGTACTGTATCATTGTGTTTATGATTCTTTTGTCATATCCAAAGATTAAAACCTTTCAGAAAAAAATCCTGTTCTTGAAGTAAATTTAAATGGGATGCTAGAGTTAGCAGTTTTGAAAGAGAAAATACCTTTGAGAGTAAGACAGCCATCAACTACTCATTCACAAGAAGAATTAAAAGAGGGAGATAAAGATGTGGAATTTATTATGTAGTTTCTGAACTGATAATGGGGAACACACATAAAGAAAAATCAGTCAGTCGAGAATCTTTGAGTAATGTTTTTATTTTCTTATGTGAGTAATCTTGTAATATTAATAAATTACTCAGCATTTTGCTTTGATAGAGGCCAAAATTTCTTTTACCTTCTTCCTCACCAAAATTTAAAATGCCCTGGTTTTGGGTTTTAAAAAACAAACCATTTTCTATTTTTTACAAATTTAATTTTTATGAAATTTTGCAAACACATGCATTCCATGACCCTTTTTTTTATTTTTAAGTGGCAGTTTTCATGTATGAGAATTTATTATGCTAGACTAAACTTGGTATTTCTAATGCTGCTGTTTATCTTGACTTCAAATGCATGGATGTCTACTTTTTATCTGTAACAATAATTATAATGTAGAGAATTAATGTGTAAAAATTGTACATCTGATGATATCTGAGATTGTGAGAGCATCTAGCAATTTATGTATGTAAAATATGTGTTGGCTCTAAAACCAAATTTCATAGCTTTTTGAGAGTTGTAGCAGAGCATTCAGTTTTTAATATTATGCATGTTCAGCATTTTTTTTTTCTGGGCAGATTTCAATGCTGAGAGTTTTAATTTTTTTTCTTTTTCCTTTTTAGTTTATCCAGACATAAATAATCCACCAAAGCGTGAAACAGTGTCAGAAATTGGCCGAACAGTGCTGTTGCAGTGTGGTGCTACTGGTATTCCTACACCCATGATCTCATGGTATCGCAATGCTGTGGAAGTTCATGCCCATTTCGGTGAACGTTTTCAGATTTTGCCAAATGGAACACTTGAGATAGCCGATCTTACCCTGAGCGATACTGGGATTTACCAGTGTGTTGCAAAAAATAATGCAGGTGATTCTTCAGCGAGTACATGGTTACATGTAAAAAGTTAGTATTAATTTCATTGACGTTTTGTTATTAGCTTTTATTGTTTGTATACTACTAGATGGTTTTGAGCAATTTCTTATGCTTTTCTATGCATTGGACAGTCATTGTGATGTAGTGAATGATTTTTTTTTCTGGTCTTAAGTTTCTATAAGCAATCTAAAGCTTGAAGGAAGATGGTATTTTAATTTTGAATTACACCATATGTGCTGAGAATGTTTAAGCTACTGCATGGTTCAGAGTGCCTTAAAAGCTGTTCAAAATGTATAACTTCAAAACGATTTTATTTGTAACCTAGTGTAGTTAGAAATGTTAGATATGAATAAAAATGCACTTATGGTAAGAAGAAGCATTTAATTTATAATAAAATTTAATTTACAACCATTATTAATAACTAACATAAAACTAAAGGACATATAAGAAAATTATATTGACTATTCTGTATTACTAGTTTCTGGTGTCATATTTGGTGTTGGATGAACTCCAAGTAAATGCTGAATCTCTTTTGGTAATGGTTTTTACTTCATTTTCATTTGGAGAGATCAGTGTAGAGATAAGACGAGACAATTGGACGTGACCAACAGTATATAATCATATCTTTAAAGTGTCTGTCATGTTTGCTTTTCGGTATGTTGCTCTCGATACTGCTTTTGAGGTGCCTTGCCTCTTGAGCCTCTTTGAACATCTGTCCTATTGGTAGTAATGCAGCTGAGATGATAGAAGAGCCATGTATTAATGCATTATTAACTGAAGCTGGCATGTAAAATCAGGAGTAATGGTTTACATTATAACCTTGCTGTGTCATGCATACTTGTCAAATGCCTCTATATCCACTTCCATTCCACAGGAAATAATTTTTAAGATGACAGCACACCTTTCTATCAGTTCCTGGTTAATTCCAGTGACCTTTTTTTTGTCTTCTCACGATTTAAAAAACAAAAATAAATAATAATACCTGCGAGCTATTTTCCTATCATTACTAGTTCCACTACCAGCAGGTCATGGCTGATTGATAATCAGAGTTCTTTCTTCAACTTTCCATGAATTTCTGCTGGCCACTTTTTTCTTTTCTTCATCCCTCACATGCCATCGGCAGACCCCTAGTCTGTATGAATGACAAAAGATAAATTCTAAAACTCTAATCCAGACATGTAATATTGACAGTTGAATTGAAATGTCCTAGGATCAACCTCCATGTCAGCTTTACAGTTCACATACACTTTATTGCATGTGTGGTTGTTCTCACAGATTGCAGGAACTGTCTTCTAAATTGCACAAATTCTAATTTATTACATCCACAAACTTAAATTATATGGAAAAATTATAGCATACTTCAAGTTGCATAGTTAAAGTCTGTAAAAGTTTATTTCTGCACATGTGATTTTTGCATATGTAATTGATAAGATCATTGAAAAACTTTTGAGGGGTAATTAAAAGAGCTTATTTGTTATGTGGGGAAAAGATTGGGAACCCTGGAAGATGAAAAGGCCTATTAGCTGCATTTTTCCCTTTGTCACTCATCACTTCCCTTGGCAGCATGTCACTTTGCCTGAAATCTTAGTTTAAGGTAGCATTTTTTCATATTCATTTTTAAATTTATATGCCACATTGTGGAACATGTGCTGTAATGCTTATTGCTAGATATAGGTGATAGCACTTGGCTAACGGGGAATACTGACCCACACGCTCCTAACTTATACTCGTGCCTGGTCTGATTCATTCAACCTGTATGCAATTCTGCTTTCAAGTTTTCATAGTTTCAAGGGTGCTTTTTTTTTTTAATGATCACTTGGTTATATGTGAAAATACCGAGACCACATGTGGATCTTAATGCATACCTTTGTAAAAATTCCTAATTGTGCCGGTAGCTCTTCCATGGTCCCGACTTGTTCAGTAGTCGCTAGTCCTGCTAAAATATTAGCATTCCTTAAACAATGAAAACATGAATTCAGTAGATCTGAATTTTGGAAGGTCATTTGAATGAAAAATGTCATGCAATGACTGGAAGAATGTGCAGATGTGTACCAAACAAACTTTTCCAGTGTAGCAACATGTGGGTGGTTATGAAAACATAGTTTTGCTGGCTTGGAGTGTGTTGTGTCCATAACCGGGCAGGCTTATTTTTTCCCTGTATTATTTCCCTTCTAGAACATCAACATATTTGAAGTCCTCGTATCGTGCATCTGTTACAGGGAAATTCCTACATCTTGTGGAATAGAAATAGTAGTATTAGGTCACCTGAACTGTGTCCTTTCTTCTTTTCAAATGTGCCACTTGTGTGTAAGAAAAAGATAGAAGTACTTACCAGGTGTTTTTTTTTTTTCTTTTCATGGGAAATCCCAAATCCTTACTTTCTATAGTGCAGAATGAAAACAACAATGCAAGTTTACCTAATTTCGTGCTTTTCATTCCATCAGAACTCATTCTGTGTTTGATATTCTGTGAGTTTACCTTTGCTTTTGTATCCATATAAACATCTACCATTTAATCCGTCATCACTATGTACCAATGATGAACAGGAATGATTGTCTTTAGTTACTTATCTTGATGATAATGTCCTATGCTACACTGCAGCTGAAGCAGTTTTGCTGCATGTAGAATTAGGAGTCATTTTGTTAACTACTTGTGACCTGTTTTATATAGCACACTTGTGAAAAGGCTTGTTTATTTATAGGAATTTCAGAAAACATTGTGTGTGATGAGGCTTAATTTTTGTGCTATCAGCATACCCCCCCCTCCTGCCAAACCCTCCTGCTTATTAGTGAGAGTCTCCCAATTTTAATTAATTTATTCCCTCTCACCCGACTGTCTCAGTTCTGTGAATTCTTAGTGTAGCATTTATTATGGTGAAATTTCATTGGATAATTGTGAATAGCAGGTGTTTTTTCCATCACAGTTTTATTGGTGAGTGTATGCAAATAGATTGAACACTGTCTTTTAAAAATCTCTGGAAGTTGGATGGAACAAAAATTTCTTTTGTGATCAAGTGTTTCAGTGCCAATATTCCCATATCCTTGATTGTTGTTAGGCGTCATTTTATTCTACAAGTGTTTGTATTTAAGCTTGAAAAAGGAGGCAAGTCTAAAGATTTTACTTCACACTTGGAGCTTTGAAAAACATATCAATGAACTCGTGTTCTTTGCTTGGCTGCAGAATTACTACTGTCCATCATGGTGAAGTATGACAAAAGTTGACTTACCATGACACTGCTAAGAAATAGGCTTGATAGTGTACAACTGGTAAAATGGAACGGTTATTAAATTATTTGAAAATTGTAGTTTTAGTTTCCCTAAGGTTAATGTAATAAAAAGAAGATGCACAAAATTTTTGAATAGTAATTTTTTGCTGTTGTGAAATGTGCATTTATTTTTGTTTCTTGTTTCAGCTTCAGCACCTGTTCTGTTGAAACCACCAGAAAACATCACTGTGCTGGATGGGAAAGATTCACAAATACTGTGTGAAGGTTCAGGAGCTCCAATTCCAAATGTGACGTGGACTTTTAATGGTATGCAGGGATCGCATTCCTCCTAAAATTCCTAATATTTTGTGACCCTCCTTAAATTCCTAAAATTATACCTAAAATTTGCTATTCATCCTAAAATTTTCGTAAGCTTATTTATTAAAACACAACCGTTATTAACGCCAATAAATTTACCATTACGGTAAGGTAAAAAGACCTGTTATTGTAGAAACACAGCCTATATGCTGTGCTGCTGAAGGGAGGGGAAAATGACGCCATCGAGATGCACTTGCTTCGGGGCAGGCGCTCCACTTTTTTGCCTTCGGACAGTTTTTGAGAGTAACAAGATCTACAGGGAAAAGGGAGGGGTCATTTTCACCCCTGGTTTGCGCTTTGCAGACGAACTCCGTGGCACGCAGAAGATCTTACTTTATTTTTGTACATGCCTTGTGGAACCTCCTCTTTCTGCTGATGTTTTGTTATTGTAAACCGCAGGTGGGTGGAAGCAAAAGAGGAAACATGTGGTCTCCTTCCGTAACCTCGAGAGTAACAAGAGATCTAAGGGAAAAGGGGAGGGGTCATTTTCACCCCTGGTTTGCGCTTTGCAGACGAACTCCGTGGCACGCAGAAGATCGTACTTTATTTTTGTACATGCCTTGTGGAACCTCCTCTTTCTGCTGATGTTTTGTTATTGTGTAAACCGCAGGTGGGTGGAAGCAAAGAGGAAACATGTGGCCTCCTTCCGTAACCTCAGGTAATGACGATGGGATGGTAGCTGAGTGTTATCGTGGCAGGCAGTAGAGCACGTGATCATTGACCTTCGATCGTGCGTCGGCGACGGCGACCTTCGATGCGCAATATATCTCGGCTCCGACTCGCTTGACTGAACTTGCGTGAGATGCGCGTATGATAGTTTCTGGTTTTGCGTCTTTTATGGTGTTCTCTGTGCTGTGTGCAGGTTCAGTTCTCTAGTGGTGACCTGCTTTTTTTTTTTTCCATCTTCTGACATCCTCGCAGCCAAATTTTGGGAAGTTGTCTGGTTTTGCAATATTGGAACGTGTTTTTGTACTTCCTTTCATTTTCTGGTTAGTAATACAAGTGTTTAAGATGCCTAAATCCAAAACGAAATTTCAAGATGTGTGGCTCGCCAAAGAATTGGACGGAGTGAAGTTGAAAGAATGGTGTTCTGCAACTGAAACAATATTTTCTGCTAAGTGTATATATTGTGTTCAGAAATTTTCAACATTTCTAATAGTGGCTTTTCACAAGTAAAAGTGCATCATAAAGGAAAAAAAAAACATTTGCAGAAATTTCAAAGTAAATTTCAAAATAAGTCCATCCTGAAAGCCTTTGGAGGATGGGATCTTCAGACCCAAAACAAATATTAGTGAAGTACTGAGTCATGATTTACAGTTGGCTAAAGCTGAAGCATTATGGGCCATGAAAGTTGCTAAGGACAATATGTCTTTTGTTTCATGCACTGAAACAGTTGAACTTTTCAAAGAAATGTTTCCTGATTCTGCTATTGCAGCCAAAATGCAACTTAAAGAAAAAAAAAGTTGCTTATGTGATATCACATGGATTGTCAAAATATTTTGAAGAGGATTTGAAAAAAGACATTGCGTCTAGTAGCCCAGGAAAGGTTACTATAGCATTTGATGAAACTACAAATACACAAGTGAAATGGCAGTTGGATGTGTATCTCAGGTACTGGTATTCAGAAATAAATTCAGTTTCTTGCCGGTACCTAACAAGCGTTTTTCTGGGTCATATAACAGCAGATATTTTGCTAAAAGAAATTCTTGATGTGTTATCATCCTTCAATATTTTGTTGAACAGAATTATTTGTGTATCCATGGACAGCCCAAATGTAAATAAGTGCTTTTTACGCAAATTCAATGAAGTTGTAAAACAAGAAACAGGCCAGAAATCTTTGGAACTAGGTTTTTGCAACCTGCATGTTGTTAGTAATGCATTTAAAATTTTTTTGACGAGCTTAAATATAGATTTTGACGAATTTGCTACTGATATGCATTACTTTTTAAAGAGTAGTGCTGCAAGACCAGAGGATTATAAATCTGTCGAGGATATAACATTGGTCACAGCCAAATTTCTTTTGCGTCATGTCAGCAACAGATGGTTAACCGTTGGTTCTGTAGCCCAGAGGCTCTTGGATCAATAGCTAAATATTACAGAATATTTTTTAAACTTCTTGCCATCTCAAAAAATTTTTGAAAAACAACTACACAATTCGGCAAGGTATAAAAGAATTCACTGTTTCCTGAAAAATGAGCTAACTCCTTGCTATTTAGCATTAATTTCATTTTCACACCAAAATTTTAAAAAGTTTTCATTATGTTATCAGAGTGAAGAACCAAAAATACACCAGTTATATTCTGATTTAAATACTTTAATGAGGAATGTTATGGCTCAGTTTATCCAAGATGATGTTATTGCAGGGAAATTTGGAGAAGACCTAAAGAATGTAGATTTTGAAAACAAAAATTCATGGAAAAAACTAGGGGAGTTAGAAGTTGGTATGAAGACAAAAAATATCCTCAGGAATGTTCAGGAGACCAGGCAGAAATTATTTCTCTTAGATGTAAGATCATCACTAATTGCAACCACAAAATATTTAAAGTCAAATTTGCCATTCTGCAATCAAAAGCTAAGAGACATAGATGTTTTAAAGGTAAAAGAACCAAAGAAAGAGTCAACTCAACTTTCAGTCACTGAAGGACTTTCGGAAATAACCAGAATTTCAAGTGTTTTGCATCTTTCTGAGGAACAAATTGATAGAGTAAGAGAAGAGTGGAAACTTTTAAATTGCGATAAGCCAACTCTAGATGAACTAGTGAAATTTTCAGAGGAAGGGCATATTCCAGTGCGGATTGATCATTACTGGCGCAATATATTTAGTATTAAAGACTGTAGCGGAAAAGAAAAATACTCAAATCTTGCTAAACTCATCAAGTCAATATTAGTTTTACCTCATGGTAATGCTGATGCAGAAAGGGGATTTTCGGTTAACACTACTCTGTTAAGGAAGGACAAGGCTAACTTAAAAGACTCAACTATAACATCATTAAGAATAGTTAAAGGGGCCATTAAACACTATGGATGTGTAAGTAAAGTTCCCATAACAAGAAATTTGTTAAATAGTGTTCGTGATTCACATAAATTTTATAAAGAGTATGTTGATAAGCTGAAGGAAGAAGAATAAAAAAAGGTAAAGAAAGTAAGCAGAAAGAGAGGGAAAATAAGGAAAAGCAGCTAGAGAAAAAAAGAAAAGCTGAGTTTGATGACAAAATAAAAGAAAATGATGCAGAAATAAATAGGCTTAAAAAAGATAAAGAAGCCTCCCTAGCAGTAATTCAAGAGGGAACAGAAAGAATGAGAAAAGCTGTAGAAAAACAAAATACTGTTGAAATAGCAGTTGCCTCTAACTTGATCATACAAGGTTCAGCTGAAATAAAGAAAACTGAAAGTAAATTAGTTGTGGTGGAAGCAGAAAAAGATAGGCTAATCAGGAAAAGTTTAAAACAATAATATGAAAAAAGTAATTCAGTGAACAATTGTACATAGTTCTTGGTTTTCAATTACCTTTTTAGGATATTATAATTTAATGTGAAACCTGGAAACTTTACTGTGAAAATCGTGAATTGCTTCTGGTTCAACAGCATATTAATGTTCAAAGTGAAACTTGAATGTGGTAAATATACTTGAATATGATAATAACGCGTGAAAAGATAAGAACTGAACATTAGAAGTAAATCATACTTAAACTTTAGACATTAGACGTTATGCAAAAAATTTGGGTGTGAACTTCGACCATATATACTAATGGACTGCGCATTGGCAATAGCTGCATCAAAGCCGCCATGGCTCAAACATTGGGCACGTCATCATCAGACTCCAAATTTCGTGTAAAAATGCTGTTATGATTACTAATTTACGCTGCAGAACTTCAGTGTTTTCGGTGTATTATGTGAATGCGGCTCATATATAATGAAAACTCTTCAGGTAAGTTTACTTATGCGCTATATACATGCATGATCGGGTTGTTTACATTTTGTGATTTATAATGTGATGAACATTTGCGAAGAATTTGGAACATGCATTCCATTTTTTTTTCTTAAGTTACTATATTTTTATATCAATAGCTGCAAGTTTCTGGTTAAGTAATTGAACTTTATTGACTTAGGTATTTAATTCGTTTCTTACCCATGAAAAATCATAGAACTTTCTTTACTATACCGCTCAGAGCAACCATAAGCACAGCAGGTGTAACCCATCTTTTTGACTGTTGTCATGTGATTTTATGTTGGAGCCAGAAATTTTGATGTCATGCCCAGTCTATCAGTATATATGGTTGAAGGGTATGAAGCAAACTCTTTACAATGTATACAAAGTTGTTTTACTAGATGTATACAAATATACATCTAGTTTTTATTGAAATACACTCCTAAAATTTTCCTAAAATTTTTCTAAAAAGTCCTAAAATTCCTACCTAAAATTTTCCAGAAGTATGCTATGATCCCTGGGTATGCTTTCAACACTATTTCATCATGTCTTCATGCAGTGTTTACATGGTTCCTGGAAGGTAATGTCCTTGAACTGTGTTCCCCAGTATTCCTGGCTAGGAAATTGCTGTTTTTTTTTTTGTTTTTTGTTTTTTTTGTTTGTTTGTTTTTTAAGTTTTAGGTTTGGGAATTAGTCCTCGATTTATTTTTTTCTCACTCCTGTGCCTTTTGCACAGATTTGCACACTTGAGTGCCCTCAAGTATAACTTTGTTATTTATTCCTGCCCATAATTGATAATTCTATAGTAAAGGATTATGTGTGGGTTCATTGATGTATTGGTGGAACCATCCGTATTTCAGCTGCCCCGATGGCATAGTGGTCTAAGTGGTGGCCTCTGATCATTCGTCCATAAGGGGTTTGGGTTCGAATCCCGGTGAGGCATGGATGTTATGTTTGTCTTACAGCACTGGCTCTCTCCCTTCCCTGGAACCAGTGACCCTAAATTAGGGACGGGCGACTGCTTGTAGCCCGTTGAGTTGCTCACAGTGGTCGTCAAACCTCTAAAAAAAAAAAAAAAAAAAAACCCATATAACAAAGATACTGGCTGACTGTCCTCATTGTTTGTTGTATGAAAATTATTGTTTTACTTTAGCATTAACTCTTATGTCAAGGTTTATTAAGGAAACAGTTCATACTCAGTATTCAACCATTGTGAAACTGACTTATTTTATTAGCAACACTGAGAATTATGCTGAAATTTGGCATGATGATCTAGATTTTCACCAAATCACAGTTTAGAGAAAACTTCTTAAGAGAAAAAGAACAAGTTGTAAAAACTGAGTGCAGTATATGAAATAATTTCCAAATTTTCGATGCACAGTTGAAAATTGTACTTCATTTATGCCACCAACATTGAATATAGTCTGTGGAATATTACATTGCCTGTGATATCAATGACTGTGCATTGAATATCTGGAAAATTAAATCTTCCATTTGTTTCTCTTTTTAGATCAAAATTTCATTGCTCTCAGTTTCTGGTCTTTGTAGATGCATTTTGCATTCAGTTAGTTTACTCATAAAAACAGTTTAATTTAGCAAATGTAGTAGGTTTAGGAATTTGTTTCTTCCTACTGGTAGGATTGAAATGTGTTTCCAATTTGATTACGTAAATTCCAAGTTTCCAATAGATAATTCTGTGTGTTCTCTATACAAAAATATTGTATGACATGGAATAGCAGACGTGCCAACTCTCCGGATTTAGGCGGGAGACTCCTGATATTTAGCACTTCCTCCTGCCCTCCGGATGAATGTCAAATTCTCCCGATTTTCACTGAGAATTAGCCGTTAAGATGGTCGAAATTTCATTAACCACCATGATTTCAAACCTCCTGTGAAATCTTTTTCTTTCTGCGTCGATGCAAGGCAGCATTACAGTAATCAGTTTCGTACTTTTCCTCTCATATCTGCAAATAGAAAGCCACCCAGTGGTGCAGTGGTCTAAGCACTGGCTTCGGACCAATTGTACGACATGGGTCGGAAAAATTTGCTTTAAAAAAATTCTCCTAGTCCGATTGTCATACGGCGCCTTCAGCAAAGAGCTCACCCGCTCTGGCACTAGAATGCCTGGGAAGCTCAGTAATTGATTGACAGATGAGAGCTGTCCTGCCTTCTTGTTGTTCAGTCTTTCAACCGCTCCCCTCAACAGAGCCGCGCATATTCTAAGTGATGATAAAGAGTTGAGTTTGTGGCGAACTCACTTAATGACAAAAGGGGGTAAGTTACAGTTGGCCTTGCCTTGTAACGAAAGGTGATGTTGGTGTGATGCTTTTTGTCGTCTTTGCCTTCGCTCACAACCTAAAGAAGAAACAAAAAACAATTGGCTGCTACTTTATTCGTAAAAAAACGACTACGTGGGTCATTTTAGGTTTTCATTATCTTGCGGAATCGACGTACCTTAAGATGAATTTCAGTAGGGTTGGCGGGGTTGATTTCATGCAGTTTTTTTTTTTTCTCCAGAACTTTTAGTGGACCAATAATACAGCATCTGGAAAATTGTTTCTATGTCTGGAAAATGTCGATAAAAAAGTAGGGCTTGTGTGATTTTATGAGCTGTAAAAATCTCCTGATTTTCAGATTTTGAAGGTTGGCATGTCTGGAATGGCAGTATTCTAATGAGATCATACACTGAGTTAGATTTTCATTAGGAACCCCCAACACCCATTTTACATATTCAGAGCAATAATGAAGTACCATGTGATGCAAGCATCAACTGTGGCTACTATAAATTGTGCACACCTATCCTCTGCTTGGCATCAGTAAACATTTGCCAGTGATGAAGAAACATGGTGACTTGCGCCAATTTGACCATGGCCAAATAGTTGGGGCCCGGAGGGCAGGTGCCAGTATTTTAAAAATCACCACACTTGTTGGCTGTTCCCGTACTATTGTATCAAGGGTGTACCAGGACTGGATTAACCATGCACAGACGTCTAACAGAAGGGCACACATTGGTCAGCCATGCACGGTTGATCCTAGACGTGAGTATCGGGTGTCAAGACTGGCAACTCTGCAGCGACATGCAACAGTCGCCCAACTCACTCTCCAGTACAACAGCAGTGCAGTTTGACCTATTTCTACATGCACCATATCTTTGGTTTGCCTGAGGTTCCTCAGCCAGAGACCAACGAGGGTACCTATGATGATGCCCAGTCATCACAATCGACACCTCGCATATGCCAAGAAACATTGGCAACGCACCCTCGACAGATGGCAGAAGTTCGTCTGGAGTGGTGAATCCCGCTTCCTGCTGCACCATGCTGATGGCCGGGTTCACATGTGGCGTAAACAACATGAAGCCCTATCTCCTGGTTGCACAGTTGGGGTTCAACAGGCTGGTGGAGGTGGCATTTTGGTTTGGGAAGCTTTTTTCTGGCATGCCGTAGGTCCGTTGGTTGTCATCCCACAAACACTGAATGTTGGACAGTACAGCAACCTGTTTGCCGACCATCTCCATCCATATCTGCAGGAGGGTTACCCGGACAACAGTGAATGCACCATGTCATCAGGCTCGTATAACCACTCAGTGGTTGGAGGAGCACAGACAGAAATGAATTTGCCATATTGCCCTGACCCCGTAGCTTCCATGACTTGTAACCCAATTGGATATTTGTGGGATGTGCTGGAACTGGAGGCGAGAATTGCTGATCCTCCTCCACAAAATGAGTATGAACTGGCAGAACTTCTGCAGCGGAAATGGGCCAAATTATGCATGGAGGATGCTCAACGCCTTGTAGAATCTGTTTCTAGGTGCCTGCAAGCCATGATTACACAGAAAGGTGGACCAATGCGGTATTAGGTAGGCGTTCCTGATGCAAAGCCATCTCAGTGTAGTTGATAAGTTGACAGCAAACCAGTTTTGTTTTTCTTTGTGTGTGTGTGTATGTACAACTTGTTCATTTGGTGTGCTGTCTCATGTGTTTTTAACTGTTCGTGAGCACATCCATTTTTAAGAAGGATTTCAGTCACCTTTTCTCCTCCTCCTCCTTCCACCTATTTAATGCAACTTGTATCTGCTACTGACTTTTAATTTTGGTTTCAAATACCAACAATTTTAGTAAGATCTGAAACAGTACAAGATGCATTCTGATGGTAAGTTGTAGTATGCTTACAATGTGTCCATTTTTGACCTGCTACATCTACAAATGTGTTCTATGCAATGTGCTATGCGCATGTTAGAAAAACACATTTGTAGGACATATTTGAAATGATTGATTGAAGAAAATATACTGAATATAAGTCAGAATCATATTTTCTTAGGTACCTGTTGTGACAACATATATTTATCAGAGTACAAAAAGTGCAGCTACTTGACCATAGGATTATGTCTAGTGGTTCTGTGGTTTGGAGGATTGCATCTCATGTTTGATTTTCAAGTGAGGTATTGATGTTTGGTTCATTCATTGGTTTTGATTCTTTGGAGCACCTCACAGTGGAAAAAGTTAGTTCATTTTGTGCAACAAGATTTTTTCTCCTTTTGATTGGGAAAAAAAAAAAAGATTATGATAATAAAGGAGAAGAAATTACCTGTGCTTTGTATATGTGATGAATTTAGACTTGCAAGTTTACGATAAGTACAGTACAAATTCCCCATTCTTGCCAAAATAGCAAAATGTAGGGATACTGTCTAGAATAAACAGATAAAGTGTTTGTATTCTCCCACGATTGTGAAATATAATGAAATATTAGATTTGGTCATATGAGACAGATTTTTCCAAGTTCAGTATTTCCTGAGTACGGATCTTTCATGTTAATGTTTTACATCACTGTCTAGAAGTGTGCTTTTGCATAAACATAACATGAAGTTTATAAACTGTATGATTTGTTGACCTATAAGTTGGTTTTGCATTTGTCTTGTTTTAGCTTTACTAATTTACAAAATCATTGAAATGTTTTTTGTTTGTTTGTTTTTATCTTTTTAGATTCTGTTGAAATTTACAGCTTTGGGCGAAAACAGATTTTGGATACAGGAAGCTTGTTGATAGCAGCAGTTGAACCTAGTGATGTTGGAAAGTATACATGTACAAGAGCAAACAGTGCTGGAGTTGTCAGTGGGTTTGCATACCTCACTGTATTAGGTTAGTAAATATCACCTTTAGATTGCACATTATACCTCAGTTTAAATCATAGTAAGTTTTTTTTTTTTTTAACAAAGTGGTTTATAAACAGTGCATTAGAACAATTCTTGATGTCCACATATCCCGCATAAGTTGCGTTAAAAATTATAAGTGGTGGGACGTTTCAGTAGTCATCAGTCGTGGAATGAAACACGTGGTATAAGCATCAGTTGTTGCCAAATTTCAAAATAGCTTTCCAAATGATAGGTATGTTGAAAGGTGTGTCTGTATTGCAGGTGTTTAGAGTAGGGTAGATTTCAATGCTTTTGCAGTACCTGAGGGCTTTTCCGATTGCTGAACGGAGCGATACATTTAACATTTTGCCGATTGGGAATCGTGGATGTATCGCTGATGGTTAAAATTGAAAGGGAGGTGGTAGGGTTGTCTTTCTTAACATCAGCGATATGTTCCACCAATTACTGGTTGGCCCTTCGGTAAGTACTGCCAATATAGTAGGTAATGCCTGTGGAAGTGTTTACAGGGATAGAGTAGACACCTTGTAAAGCTAGAGGTTTATTGGAATCTCTGTCTTTAAGGATAAGGTTAAGAAGATGTAGAGGTGTTAACAGCAATCGTGTAGCCAAAACATTGAAAATGGAGCAAACTTTGTGAGTGAAGGCCAGGCTAAAGGGCAAAGTGCCAACAAACTGATGAGCGGTGGAAAGTTCAGGCAGTAAACTAGTAGATCTATTCAGTGATTCAAATTTCTTAATTAGCCTATGTACTGAGAGGGGTGGAAAGCCATGCAATTTGCCAATGTTGATGTTCTGATATTCATTTTGAAGAGCAGAAGGGCTGTTGCAAGTAAGGTTAGCTCTGTGGATGTGCACCTTTAAAACAGCCAATTTGTATTTACCAAAGTTGCAGGAATGGTAAGGGATGATATTATGGGTGGCAGAAGGTTTCCTGTAAACAGAGAGACCAAGTGAGAAGTCTGGGTTGATGTTAATATCCAGAAAACTTAAATCATTGTCAACCTGTTCTTGAGATGAGAATCTTATATGAGAGAATTTGGAAGTTACAGAGAGTGTTTCTGGTGTGGCCAAATGATGATGTCATCAGCATATACTGTAACCAAATGAAGGTTTTAAGAGGGGTGGGACAATGATTAAGTCTTCAATATTCTGCAAATAAATTTCAGTAAGTAGAGGTGAAAGATAGAGCCCATTGGTATGCCTTGTTTTGTTGGTAGTAGATACCATTGTATACAAAACAACAAAACAGGAATACTTATCCAACGAGTCAGAACAGTCATAAATATCATTGAGTTCCCCAGGAAGTTCTTGGTGCTCCATTAGTTTTTTTGACCATGAGCATGTAGGCATCAAAGAAAGGAACAGAAGGAAACAATGAATCCACGTTAAAGGTGTACAAGAAATCTTGTGGATTGATGGATGAAGAGAGTTTCTGGATAAAGTCCTTGGTTGATACAACAGAATAAGGATGATTTTTTTGTCAGAACATTGCAACATTTGACCAATTGCCTTTTAAGATTGACTGCTGGAGAAAAGGTGACTAATTAAGAAATTTGAATCACAGAATAGATCTACTAGTTTACTGCTTGAACTTTCCACCACTCATCAGTTTGTTCCCTTTTTGCCCTTTAGCCTGGCCTTCCCTCACAAAGTTTGCTCCATTTTCAAGTCTTTTACTAGGTTGCTGTTAAACCACCACCACATCTTCTTATCCTTAAAGACATAGATCCCAATAAACCCCTAGAATTACAAGGTGTCTACTCTATCCCTGTCAACACTTCCACAGGCGTTACCCACTATATTGGTAGTACTTACCGAAGCATCAACCGGTGATTGGTGGAACATATTGCTGATGTTAAGAAAGGCAATCCTTCCACCTTCCTTTCAGTTTTAACATTCAGCGATGCGTCCACGATTCCCGATTAGCAAAATGTTAACCGTATTGCTCCGTTCAGCAATTGGAAAGCCCTCAGGTACTGCAAAAGCATTGAAATCTACCCTACTCCTAGCAACTGCAATACAGACGCACCTAACTGATACTTATACCACGTGTTTCATTCCGTGGCTGATGAAGGTAGAAGTCACTACCGAAACATCCCACCACTTATAATCTGTAATGTAACTTATGCGTGATATGTGGACATCAAGAATTATTCTAATGTTTTGTGTGTTACGTGTTTCACTGTCAATTATTTTCACAATTATAAACAGTGTCTTTTATAAATGACCATGTTTATTATGAGAAATACAGAAGATTTGTAGCTCAGTACAGACATATCAAAATATGATACTGTTACTGTGTGGCTGACATATTTGTCAGTAGAACTGTGGTTTAATACATCATATAAAACTAGATATGTTAGTCCCTGCCTAAAGCTCATGGTTTCACGGCTATGCTATGATTCATTGGGGGGGGGGGCATCAGTGAGGCTTCCTTTATTTTCTTTGAAAAACAAATGCAAAATCTTGCCATCAAGACCTGTGAAAACCAAAAGTGAAATTGTCCCATGTGCTTTTTTGCTTTCTGAAAAAATATAGAAGCTTAATTAATTATTTTCGCAGAACAAAGAAATTTATGTATTAATGATGATTCAGTGTGCTGACATATTTTTATACTTATTTTTGTGGCAAAAATATTTAAATTAGTTTCAAGTTCAGAAGTAATTTTGCATATGTTTCCTTTTTTTTTTTTTTTTTTTTTTTATGATCCACTGGTTCAAGCAGATACCTGTTCATGCTCCATGTATTAATTTTCTTTTGTATGTGTGTTATACCAATATATATTAAACACTGTCTGAGTGCAGTACTTATGAAAAACTCAAAGTGTTGCTAAATATGTGCCCATGTTCTATGATCATTTCGTGCACTTGACCTGAAGATGGGGCTTTGGAAGCCTTGAAAGATCTTGTCGTAATTTTTAACACTTTAGTGTTTTTAATCTGTATATAAATGTCATCTTTTATTTAGTAACAATTTGAGTTTCCATAAGTATCATGCTCAGACAGCATGTTTAATATACACTATATCGACAAAAGTCGCTGGGCACTCCTTCAAAAGCAAATGAACGAATTCGCTGCATTGTTAAGATGCGCAGTACAGCTGGAAACTGTATAAAAAAAAAACAGGCCTGCAGCTGACCGCAATCTTGTCTCACTGTGAGGTTGAGTGAAAATGTCGCTGCGGGAGAGAATGACTTTGAGAAAGGAAAGATTGTTGGGTGTTATATTAGTGGGTTGTCCATAAGAGAAACCGTGAGGTGTTTAAGCATACCCAAGTCAACTGTTTTGGATGTACTGAATAAGTGGAAGTCACATGGTGTGCCTGAAGCAGCAAAATGTACCGGCAAACCAAAGAAAATCAATGATAGAGGAAGTCGAAGCCTCAGGAGAGTCGTTACAGCTAATCAATGGAGTACTGCAGAAGACTTCAGTGTACATGTGAGTAAAAATGCTGGAACCTGAGTATGTACATGTACCTTTCGCAGAGAACTTCATTCCATGGGTTACCATGGTCGTGTGGCTGCTCATAAGCCTTTCGCAGAGAACTTCATTCCATGGGTTACCATGATCGTGCGGCTGCTCATAAGCCTTTCATTTCCACTTGGAATGCAACTTGTCGTTTAGCATGGTGTAAAGAACATTTTTCGTGGACTGTAGATCAATGGAAACGGGTCCTATGGACTGATGAATCCAGATACACTATCAGTCGATGAATCCAGCCAGGGAAATGCTGTTTACCACAGTGTGCTGTTCCTGCGGTCAAGTTTGGAGCTGGCAGTGTACTTGTGTGGGGGTGTTTTTCATGGTATGGTCCCAGCCCATTGGTTATTGTGGACAAACCTGTTAATTAGCATGTCTACCATGATATTCTGGACAATTATGCTCTACCAACTCTGTGGCAATACTATGGAACTGAGCCTTGTTGGTACCAGCAGGGTAATGCACTGAGCCATAAAGCAAGGACCGTTATGGCGTGGTTTGAAGATAATTCCGTATCGTGTGTGGACTGGCCAGCACAGAGCCCTGATCTTAATCCTGTAGAGCTTATCCGCACCAAAAAGTTTTGTGTCATTTATGTGTTTATAGTTGAGGTTATTTCTTGAGATTTTCATGCCAATATTCTGCAGTGTATTAGTCTCTTTGTCTACTTGGTTTGTTTTTGTGTCATCTAATTTTAAATTATTTTGCCTAATTTTTTAGTCATAGTTAAAACAAAACAAATCTCATCTTTGCATTTTAGGCCTTCATTTGCTTTGCTTTGGTAGTGACTTTTACATGGATAAGTCAACTGTACTGTACATACATTTCCCCCTCTCAGTTAGGGCTAGCTTTAAAGTGTTGCAAGCTGTCCAGTCACATAGGGTGCAAATTTGGGAGAGGGTGAACTTTTTGTTTTTGTGTGAAATGATAGAGTATATATTAAAGTACTTTGCAAGTGTAATTTGAGACGACGAGTGATGATGATATGATGATTGGGCATGATCAAAGGGTCCGCAAAAACAAGCTTTATTATCCTTGGAAGAGCAGTCTTGTTTCTTAGGCTGCCTTCAAAGCCTTTGAAATTAAAACTTGTTCTTATTCTCTAACATTTTTAATTCTATTCTTGTTGGCACCACTGCACATCTATCTCAGCATAATTTGTGCAGTGTTTAACTTATTTTCCATGCACTTTGTCGTGTCCTAGCGTTGCTGATGTTACTATATTTTCCAAAACTTGTCCATCCTCATTGCCAACATTATGCCATACAGTGCATATGGTTTTTTCCATCTTTCATGTACTCATTTGTTTACTTCTTTCAGATCTTCACTTTCAATCCCAGTTGTTTTTTTTTTGTTTTTCTTTTCTTTTTACTCCTTTCTGGATGTGAATGCAGACAATTCCACTCTCCCCTTCATTGCATCATGTGTATTCTGTTTTTGTCGCACTTATCTTCAGCTCTGTGTCTTCTTAACGCCCTTGTCTTTGTCTGTGTGTCTAGTCTTTTTCTTGCAATTTTTAAATAAAAAAAAATTAACTCATAGTACAGAGGTCTGCATTCAACATGGGCCATGGCTCTGCTTCTCCAACTTCTGTTATTATATCTGAAGCAGAGTCAAATAAGAGTGGGATGAATGCTGATCTACTCCAACTTATGTTGAATTTCTTTCTATGTTTGATGCTACTTCTGATTCACTTTCAAAAGTCTCTACATTTACTTCATTAGGTAGATGCATATACTGTGTTCGTTTGGTGCCATTTTATCTCACAGGCCTTTTTATATTTATTATTGGGGTACTCATTATATATCATCTGTAGGTCTATGAACATCATTTGCAAAGATACCTTTTGTCTCTGCTTCTCTTTATTGAGTTGTCTCAAGGTAAATATGTTATCTATTGTTCTTCTGCTTTTGACTCCACTGGCAGTCTTTTGGGTATCTGATAGGCTAATAACATTTTGATCAGTATTTTTTTTTTCATTTTTAAAAGCCCCAGAATTGAGTTGTACAAGTCACGACAGTTGAAAAGTTTTTCTTATGAATTTGACTGATCAATTCAGCAGTGAAGGAAATTGCAAAACTGCAGCTACTATAGATTGATGCAGCAAATAGTTTATTTCAGTAGTAATTGGCATTTTATTACATATCTATTTTTTCTGAATGATTACACTTTTTTGCTTTATTGGTGCAACTTTGGAGAAAATTGTAAGAAAGTGATGTTTGTGCTTGGTGGCATAAAGCTGCATTATGTTTGTTATTGAGCCCATTTCTTTCCAGCATATTTCTTTAGTATATGTCTTGGGATATTAATGTTTTTCACAGTATTACATACCTTCATACTATTATTACTTTTGTCTGCCACTTGTATCTACATTTGTTGATATGATAATTTTTTTTTTTTTTTTTGCTTGATTTAGCTGGGACAATAAAACTCCTTTTATGCATGTGTTTAGTGTTGCACAGCACATGATAGCAGATTGCTACACATTTTGTAGGTTCATTTTATGCATGTGACATTTGTACATTTGTTGTCCGTCAAAAGAAATTATACTAGTGGGGGTGGGGGATGGATAAATCATATCATTGCTGCCAGTGCCTTTTCACATTAGAGAATGGAAGATGGATTTGTTTGCATAAATGGACTCATTAGACGGCATGTACTTTAAAAAGTGGTGCAACTTTTTGCCACTGACGTGTTCTGCAGGACATGATGGCGTATTTATCAGAATGCAACAGCAACTTAAATGGACAACAGAGCATAAAATGACCCTTTTGTTCCTGATGATTTACAGAATAAATAACATTTTACTGTCGTGGGTTGCACAACACTAAACGCTTGCATAAAAGGGATCTAAGAATGGCGCATTGTTCATCTATCCTGAGCTGTAGTTTTTAGGTGGAGACTAATATTCTTCGGTGGTTTGGCCATGTTGGAAGAATGAGTGATGAGATGTGTGAGAGCGAACGTGCTTAGTTCCTATATGGACCCGCCCACAACAATTACACCTCTGTGGCGTCCACGCTTATAGGTGAATCTCGCAGCCAATAAGAATATCTCAAAGGTTCGTTCCTCAGAACTTACCCAAACTCTGATTGGGTGAACAGACGAAACCTCCCCCGCTTTACTATGATTTGATTATCTGCGAATCAGGGAAGTGGTTTGAGACAGCCGAAAATCCAAGCATAAATTACTCTGGTAATAAAATAACCAGGAGGATTCGTTTTCAAACTTAACAGAAGTTTATTATGAAAAAATAACTGAAGTTGGAAGTCCGTCTGTCCCGTAGGAATATCGCTTTCCGGATGTCGATCAGACGTCCCTCAACTAATGCCAATATAGTAAACAGTCAAAGTAAACCTGATGTCTCTATTACAGTAGTACGTTCCTACGCTTGGGAGAGAGTCCTTCTCGTCCGAGAAGCTACCTGTGTCTCCCGATAAGTATTCTTATCTCCGAATCCTATCTATCTCCGCTCTGCACTTGGTCCTCGCAGTTTCAGAAGAATTATCCCTTCTTGGATAATTAAATAAAGCACGTGAGATTCCCTAAGTCAGGGACCTGTATCACGGCTGGTAAACTTATCTTCGCAAAGATACTCCGTTCAGTGCATCAACTGAACCCTCGCACCCCTAACGCTAGGTGTCCGACAACCCGAAAAACCTTCAAGCTCTGTCTCCCGGCGAACTTGCTCCTGCAATTCCCAAAAACAGACTAACTCACTCTGTCCTCTTGTGCGCCTACCTCCCTGACTTTGGTTGGCGCTGCGCATTCGTCCTTTGCACGCTCTGCCCTGAGGCGCCTTACTCCCCCCATGCACTCCTGCCCCCCCCCGTTAACCAGCATCGCCCTTCCTGTTTTACGAATTCCTCGCTCTCTGTAGTAGGTGACCGGTACCTCTGATGCTTCCATTAGCGGTATTCCCTTTGACAGACTTAAGACTTAAATTTCCACAAAGTACAAGAAACCTCGAATACAATGTATACAGGATATATGGGTACAATGGTAACATCTAGGCGTCTGCTCGCTGTTTTTACAATAACAGCGAATGTCGTCTGGTTTAATCGCTGATGCCTATCTGCCTGGGCATGGCATCCACTTCCTCAGAGCGTGAGAACCTCAGAATCTCTTTGTCATGCTCTTACTCTTTGTGAAAATGTTCTGGAACAATCCATTGTTCTGTTTGGCGTCAAACCATTTTGAGTTCCTTAAATAATTGCATATATGTATATGAATACCTCACACATTAACATAAAATAGAATAAGCGTATTATTAATCATATTAGTCTATCAGAGTATGTTTTTTTTTTTTTTAATTAAAGTATAAGCATAATGTCCAGTTCATTATCTTCTTGGGCATAAATAATGTGCCTGCTCTTACAGGCCCCCGCTGGGATAGACGAAACTTGTGGGGTGTCTTATCTTGCATGGAGTCTCTAGAAAAAAGTTTTTCTACTCTTAGCTTGGTACGACACATAAACACTTTGACACACACACACACACATTTTCTTCCTGTGACACTTACACATATATATATACATAGGCAGTACCACCACAGAACCTCACTGGGTTGCTACCTGGCGTGGTTACTACCCCCTTCAGCTATTTAGGGTGCTGCGCCCCCTCACTTGAAAGCTAAATGTGAGGGATCAATTTCCTGGCGATATGTGATATAACCAAGTCAAATTGCATGATGACCAGACTCCATCTTTGTAATTTCAAACTCTGTGAAGCCGCGCTCGTTAAATAAGTTAGAGGATTGTGATCTGACATCACTTCTATCTGAATGCCCGAAGATCCAACCCTCAAACTTTTGCAACACCCACACTATCGCATATGCCTCTTTGTGGCTAGCCACCCAGCACGCTTTAGTATTGCTAAGCTTCTTACTCGCTCAGGCTACTGGTCTAACCTTCCCCTTTTCATCTTGTTGTCCCAAACAACATGCTACTGTGTACGAGCTGGCATCTGTGTGCAAAACAAATGGCTTATTGAAATCTGGGGTAAACAACACTGGTGTCGTGCATAACAATTCCTTTAACGATCCGAATGCCTTACCCAGCTCTGGTGTCCAATCAACCTTATCTGGCGCCTTCTTCCCTGTGAGGTCACTCAGCGGTTTTGCTATTTCTGCAAATCTGGGCACGTAATCTTGGTAATAGCTACAGAGTCCAAGGAAACTCTGTACTTCTTTTTTGGTGGTTCCAAATTTCGCACCGCCTGCAACTTCTCGGGGTCTGGCTGATGGCACACCGATCCCACTATGTGTCCTAAGTAATTGACCCTTTACCAGGTGAAACAACATTTCTTTAAATTACAGGTAAACCCGGCTTTCTCGAGACTCCCAATTACTAATTTCAAATGCTTTAGGCGCTCCTCCCAACTCCTAGAAAATATCGCCACATCGTCGATATATGCTACGGCATATTTCTGGTGCAGGGTAAGAACCCTGTTCATGCTTCTTTGGAAGGTTGCTTCGGCTCCCGACAATCCGAAAGGCATCGCCTTCCACTGAGGTGGTGGCGAACGTTGCGTACCTTTTGCTCTCTGGGTCCATCGGTATTTGATAATACCCTTTGAGCATGTCCAAGGTGGCAATGAAATATATGTCCAAGGTGGCGATGTGTATATATATATATATATATATATATAATATGAGAAAAACATATATATCATCATCATCATCAACCATTATCAATCCACTGCTGGATGAAGGTCTCCCCAAGTTTCCTCCACAACGGTCTGTCTTGTGCCAGTCTCCTCCATGTCACTCCCGCATACTTTCGAATTTCATCCACCCATCTCCCATGTGGTCTTTTTCTGGGTCTTTTCCTATCCCTTGGAATCCAATCTATGATGGTCTGTCCTTCTGGCAGTATGTCCAGCCCATTGCCATTTCAGGGATTTAACTCTGATCATGATGTCTTCCACTCTTGTCATTTTTCAGATCCACGAGTTCCTCTTCTTATCTCTCCTGGTTACACCAAGCATGCACCTCTCCATACTACTTTGAGTTGTTGGCAGCCTTTGTATGTCTCTTTTAGTTAAGGTTCCACGTCTCTGCACCATGCGTAAGCACTGGAAGGATGCATTGATCAAACACTTTTCTTTTAAGACATAATGGCATATTGCTCTTGAAAATTATGCTGTTTCTTCCAAAAGCTCTCCAGGCAAGTTTTGTATGCCGATTAATTTCTTCATCAATGTGACCCTCACTTGATATCTGCTGTCCAAGATAAACGTACGTGTCTGTTATCTCCAGCTTTTCTCCATCAATCGATAAATCTTCATTTCTTGTAAAAGCATTGAACATCACTTTTGTCTTCTGAAAGTTCAATTTTAATCCCACTTCCTTACTCTTGTCAAGCAAGTTCCTGGATCATACTCTGCAGCTCTGATGGGGTAATTTCAAAAATGACTATGTCATCAGCAAAACGAAGGTGGGTTAGATAATCTCCATTAATCTTTATCCCTTTGTTTTCCCAGTTCAGTGATTGAAAGACATTTTCCAATGTGGCATTAAAGAGCTTCGGAGATACGGTGTCACCTTGTCTCACTCCCTTTCCAATTTTTATGTGTGTTGCACTCTCAAACAGCCGAATCTTTGCACTTGCATTTTCATAGATGTTATTAATAAGATATTAATGTATGCATCTTCAATACTGCAGGATTTCAGAGCCATTGTAACTGCTGATGGTTTCACCGAATCAAAGGCTTTTTCATAATCGATAAAAGCCATGCACAATGGAAGTTCATATTCCCTCGCTCTTTCAGTTAGTTCTCTCAATACGTGGATATGATCTATTGTGCTATAGCCACTCCTGAATCCAGCTTGTTCTCTAGGTTGAGCCATGTCCAATGTTACCTTCAAGCGGTGTGAAAGAACTTTAGTGAAGATTTTATAAATCACTGATAAAAGGCTGATAGGTCTGTAGTTCCTGAGATCCTCAATGTCACCTTTCTTATGTAGCAAGATCATTGTAGTGTTGTTCCAATCCTCAGGAATCTTCGATTTATTAAGGCATCGAGTGAAAATTTGGGCGAGTACTGTTTCGATTTCTCCACTTGCTTCTTGTATGATGTCTACAGTAATTCCATCTTCTCCTGGAGCTTTTCCCCGCTTCATGTTCTTGATTGCATGTGCAACTTCTGCTGGGAAGGACTGGAGGAACTCTGGTACTGGTATCTTTCATGATGTCTGGAGTGCATGTATCATCCCTTTCATATAATTTGGAGTAGAAATCTTTCACTCTTGTCAAAATTTCGCCTCTATTTCTTGTTACAGAACCATCTTCTTTTCTCAGTGCCATAAATCTGTTTTCTTCCCTTACTGAGATGTCCCTTTGCTATCTTTAGGCTTTGGTTGTTTTCAATTGCTTTCCTTACTAGTTCACAGTTGAATTTTCTTACGTCTTCAGTGATACTTTTTTGTACTGTCTTGCATAGCTCTATGTATTCCACTTTGGAAGTCACATCTTCTTTAGTTGTCCTCATCTCTCTTCTTTTTTGCATCAACATTTTGGTTTTTCCTGATAATTTGTTTGCATGCAACTTGTTCTTAGACCCAGCTAATTTTGTTGCTGTTTCCATAAGAGCTTTGGTTACTTTTCTGTTAACTTCAGAAATGTCCACTTCTTCCGATGTTAGGCTTTCTAAAGCAGAGAACCTGTTCTTCAGTTCCAACTTGAAGGTATTATGGTGTTTTTTAAGGTTGGTTATGTCAATAGATTTTGTTTGTCTTATGAGCTTGCCACGTTCAAGTTTAGTGTTGAGGTGCATCTTACATCTCACCAATCTATGGTCACTACCTGTGTTGAACTTGTTTAGCACACTGCAGTCTTCTATGATGAATTTTTTGTTACACATAATAAAATAAATTTCACTTGTCTTATTTGGATGTCTCCATGTCCATTTCCTGTGTGCCTTTTTCTTGAAGAAGGAGTTCAAGATGAAAAACCCTTCTGCCTCTGCAAACTCTATGAGAGTATTTCCACGCTGGTTTCTGTTGCCGTGACCGAATTTACCTACTGAAGTTTCATTCTGTTGCCGTTGCCCTATTTTTGCATTGAAATCTCCCATAATTATTTTTAAGTGCTGCTTACCTTTATTATTTAGATGATGAAATTTCTTCATAAAATTCTTCAATTTCTTCTTCAGGATGACTTGTGGTGGGTGCATAAGTTTGAATAATCTGAGCCTGGTATCTTTTCGAGAGTTGGATAACAAGTCGTGCAGCTCTGTCAGAGGAACTTTCAACTTCTACAACTTTATCCTTCAGTTTCTTGTTTATTATAAATCCAACACCACTAGTTCTGCCAGTATCTGTCCCACGATAGTAGAAGAGATGTCCACTTTTCAGTTCAATGAGATCTCCTTTTCTCCTTGCCTCACTTAGCCCAATGATGTCCTTCTTGATCCTTTGTAGTTCCTCTTCCAATTCAAGAAGCCTTGAATCAGAAGATAGGGAGCGTCCATTATACGTAGTCAAGGTCAGCATCAGATGGCAGCCTAGTCCGGTCCTCCGGGGATTCTTAGCACCCTCTGCCTTCATGTCGCACTGGCCGCTGCCTTGGCCAGGTACATTCCAGCTGCCGGAGACTGAGGGCCAAGATTTAAGTTGTGGAATCATTTTAGAGGGGTTTGGCCATAACTCACCACGCTGGCCAAGCGGGTTGGTGAGTGTGGGATAGCATTTCCTATAATCCCGATGGTATAGTTATACCGCTATTGGTGGTCGTCAGAGCCCCTTTAGTGGGAACAGGATGTACCACGAGAAGGCGGGGTTGACATTTGTCAAGGAGAGGCTGTGATGTTACGCATCACCTGACCTTACATCATCATCATCATCATCATTGTCAACCATTATCAACCCACTGCTGGACGAAGGTCTCCCCAAGTTTCCTCCACACATATATATATATATATAGTTTTAGCTCAAGTTTGATTTAAGTTATATATATTCCCTAGAAAAAAATATATATTTCTCATTTCCTAGGGAAAGATGAGAATATATATATATTAATTGCCCCCCTCTCAGATTTTGGAGCGCCTACCCTAGAGCCCCTCCCCCCACCCATTGAAAATTTTCTGGCGCTGTCCCTGCAGTGAAGCCCGAGTTGTATGCCAAGATCGCTGTATATGGAGAAGTTTCATATAGCAACAGTAAGTAAAAATTATCTGGTAGTTTGTATTTCTTTGTGGAGCTAACCTCTGAATTTCAGAGAAACAGCTTAGAGATATGTATGTATATAGTTTTTCTTCGATGTGGTAAAACATATTTATGTTTTTTTGTAATGTAACTTCACTTTTCCAATTGTAAAACTTAATCAACTGGGTCTACAAGTAAAATCTTTGTGTATTTTATTTAGGTTATACATGTTGCATGGTTTTTCCATTTGGTAACATAAACATGTATAGTATCTCCTGCTTGTAAATGCACCTTTTAAAAAATTTGCTTTTCCCAGATAGCTACAAATGATATTTCCACAAATTTCCCAGCTTTTCTTATTTGAAAATATTCCCTTAGGTGGTGTAAATTTAGATTTTTAGATTGATAATACCTTAGAGATATCTTTTACCATCATAATTAAAATAATTTCTTTGGCATTAACTCATATTAATGACAATCAGGATAATCTGAAATGCCTTTTAATTTTCCACACATTTTCCCCACTTGGAGCACAGCTCTATATATGCTTTTGATAATGTATATTAACTTCAAAATGTTTTTCTTTAATTCTCTTTGCAACAGATAACTGATACCAAAATTTTCTGCTGAGTGGTGGTGTACACATAAATTTGCTTTTACCACAGTGTCTCTCTACTGCAGCTTAGATTGTTAGAAATTCTTCATTGCATCAGACATAAAAAAACATACCAAAGTTCATGCATTCATACATATTGCATTGGAAATGTAAGTATTCCGGTAACTGCGAATTGCATACCCACTTTAAGTGTGTTTGTTTTTCAGAAGCATGTTTGTTATACTTGAGAATTTGGTAGTACCTTTGTTGTTCATATAACTTCTGATCTGCTAGTTTGTTATGAGAATATTTTTCCTGTAGTTTTTAATGTAATGTCAGTTTTCCTCACATGTTTTTGACCATTGATGTGTTTTTGTAGATATTTACATTGGCCTATATTTATTCTTGTTTCATTATTTTTATACAGTCCGCACTCAGATCATACAACCCCCTGTTGATACTAGAGTCATTCTAAGTTCCACAGCAGAACTCCAGTGCAAAGTTTCACATGATCCTAGTGTGCCATATAATACTCAGTGGTATTTTGGATCAAAGGAGATAATACCGACACCTAGTGGAAGAATCCAAATATTGCCTGATGGTACTCTGCATATTGGCCAAGCTCGAAACACTGATGTCGGAACGTACACTTGTAAAGTAACATCTGCTGGAGGAAATGAAACAAGAATGGCCAGGCTAGATGTTATTGGTAAGAAACTAAGTTCTATATCTTTTTAAAAAATAAAATTGGTATGACTATCTCTTTAAGTTTCCTTCATTTTGATTCTGTGGCTTCATCAATTAACCCTTATCCACATAACACATTTTTGCAGTGATGCTATTTATTTTTAAGGAATAATTTTCAAAACAAGTACCCCATGTCAGTAGTGATGGTATAGTCTACTTTCCAAGAGTTCATTTCCTATTGTACATTTTTATGGATTTTTTTTTTAAGGAACTGTCCAATAAGATCAATTTTCTTTATTGATGAAAGCATCTCCATTTATGCAACAAAAAAAAAAAAAAAAAAAAACTTATCTCCCATCATCTTCACAATACAATGTTGTATTGATAACTGGCCCTTGAAACAAAGAAAAAGACTTATTACCTTAATTTCTTCCTACTATTATACAACAAATAACACTGCATAAGTCATTTCAAGAAACTTGTCCATTATATCTGAGAATTTGAGAGCATTCCTCTAGTTCACTTGCACCACAGCAGTGCAACTCAGTAAACATGGCAGTACAGTGAAACCCCGATTTTACATCCTCGTTTTACCTTTTTTCCGTTTCTAGTGATGTTTTTCTGAAGTCCTGATAATTCTTCCACATTTCTCCCGTGTTATATGTTTTTCCGATCACACTATTTCCTGAGTCTTTCTTCGACAGTGGCCACAAGAAAACTGCTGTCACCTGACTCGAAAGTTGCTCGTGTGATTACAGTACACTCTAGCAGTCAAAACTATGAACACATTTGTTACTTTTATTCAAAGGGCTGTCCCATAAAAAAAAAAATTCAAGTCTTGTTACATAATGGGCACACTGTGTACAATTAGTCAGAACTTGAGTTTGGCATTTGTGTGAACTGGCATGTGCACATTTTTTTAATAATTTGTTTAATAATTTTATGTATTTCTTATGGAAACATTAGTGGCTGTGTTTTTATAAATTTTTAATAATTTATGTATCTCTTATGGGAACATTAGTGGCTGTGTGTTCTAAGTCAAATGTATGTAATTTTTTTCAAATGCTACTGTAAGTTGAAAAAATTTTGAAAGTCAAAATTTTTTTATTGTTTTGAAACTCTTGGAACTTCTATTATATCAGTGTTCCATTTATTGATTTCAGAGCTTCCCCATCCACCAAACAATGTAAAAGCCACTCTTCATAACACATTTCCAAAGAGTGTGAATGTGAGTTGGTCGAAAGCATTTGATGGCAACAGCCCAATCACTAAGTACATAGTGCAGATGAGAGTTGTCCCATCACCAGGTGAGCAATGAGTAATACTATTTTTTATTATATGATACATACGATGTATCACTGTAATGTAATATTAAAGTTAATCAATATATTAGAAAAAAATATTCTCTGTTCTTTGATGCATCATAAAGCAGAAGCTGCTTAAAGATTTTTTGTGCAATGTATCCAACAGTGAGGATTGCTGTGTGTTGCTGAAGCTGGGGACCTTGGATAAAGAATAGATAATGGTAGATAGCTTGTGTGGGTCATGATCTTATACCAATTTTTGCTTAAATTCTTTTCTTAAAATTTCTACGTGGTTTTATGTTCAGTTTTTAATGTTAACTGTAAAGTGTTGAAGAGGTGTCATGTCTGACTTCAGTGATTACTAAACTGAATTTATGATAGTCATCTAAGTTCAAGTATTGGGTGGCACTTGTTTTCTGGTTCTGGCTCTAAAACTTTGCTGTGAACCTATGAAATAGCAGCTCAGTATTTTCAAATGCCCCCTCCCCCCTTTTTTAATGCCCTGTGCTTAATAAACATAAACAAGATATTTTCAGTAACAGTCCCATCAGTTGCTATGGCATTAAGCAAAGAGGGCAGTTAATTGGCAAAGAAAGGTGACTTGATCACGCTAGTTACGTTAACTAAAACTTTTACAAAAAGTTCGTAAGTTGGAAGCTTTACGACCTTATCTTAGGTCTTCATCACGCCAATGGAGGACTAAGATTGTTGCCAGATTCTACATTTGAATTTTTCCTATTTTTGTTGCCAAAACTTAGAATTGATCTCCAGATTAACGGAATGTAGAGAGGAGATTCGGAGTTGCAAGTCATTGAGTTGAAAATAATTTCTATGCTTTCACGGTAACGGAGGGCAAAACGATTGTCAAACGAAGCAATTCGTTTTGCTTCGTTCCAGTGGGGAACTGCAGATGTGTCTTCCATTGTCAAAATAGACAAGGCAGTGTTGGGATTGCCTTTCGAAACATCTTTTCTATGTTCTAAAATTCTATGGCTTATGCTCCTGTATGTGCTTCCAATGTATAAGTTATCCCCAGTAGAAGAAGAGATAGGAATGCAGTAAACTCCTGGGAGGTTCTCTAAACCAAAAAGTGCTTTCTTTTCTTACATCTGCCAACTGCATCCCTTTACAGTCAGACACCACCAACTCACTCAAAAACTCAGTTGACAGATTAGCTAAGAAAGAAACTCTTCAATCCTTCCTTGGTGATATATCACCCCCTCCTTACTTTAGAACTCCCAGGCTCTTCCTGCAAGTGAAACTGCATGAAGCTGGTAACCCCATCAGACCTTTAGTGGAATATTCTTTTTCTCCAGCAGTAAACCTTGAAAAGAGATTGGTCCTCAAATGCAAATCCCTGGCAGCCAACCATCCTCATACAGTTGTCTCTACTTCAAACTTCATCCACAACCTTCCTAATTCCTTTCCTCCTTGTGATAATCTGTATACTCTTGATGTAGAATCTTTGTTTCCCTCTGTACCATATTTTGATTCCTACATGCTCCTCATGAAGAAATTGATTCTTCATTTTGAACCCCCCGGTCCTCTTATCAAGATCTTTATGATTGTTTCCACACTATTCATCAACATAGTTGTTTTGTTTTCAACAAAATTGTGTATAGGCAACAATCTGGTCTCCCCATGGGCTCACCTCTTTCCCCTCTGCTTGCTGAAATCTACATGCAACATATTGAAGTTTCCATAATTCCTCTACACCCTTTTCAACCTTCCCTATGGTTAAGATATGTAGACGACGTTTTCATTAGCTGGCCACATTCCGAGTCTGAGCTACAGATACTGATCAACTCCATTACAGAAAAATTTCCTTCCATTAAGCTCACTATATCTAAGGAAGTAAATCACAAAATTGATTTCCTGGATGTATCTATCTGCAGAAACGCTGATCTCTCCATTACTCGTTCCGTCTATCGAAAACCTTCTGCAGCCACTAACATCATTCCCTACAAATCTTGCACCCTGCATCTCTACAAGCTTGCAGCATTGAAGTCCTACATCCACAGGGCTCATATCATTTGCAACAGCCAACTCTCTCTTCAAGAAGAACTCTTAAAAATTTCTACAATAGCCCTCTCTCATGGTTTCCCTGCTGTTACAGTCAACTCCCTCATAAAGAAATATGAAAACCATTCGAAAATCGAATGCCTCCTTCCTCACAAGAAAGAAGACCTGAAATTCTGTGGTTCTGTTCCTTACCATCCTTCCTATGCTTATAAGTTACAGATTCTTTTTAGAAGTTTTGGTTACCATCTTGCCATTAAATCTACCCCAAACATCTTGAAACTTCTACAAAGGGATAGGGACAAAGTTGAAAGCCTGAACCTCCCAGGAGTTTACTGCATTCCTATCTCTTCTTCTTCTACTGGGGATAACTTATACATTGGAAGCACATACAGGAGCATAAGCCATAGAATTTTAGAACATAGAAAAGATGTTTCGAAAGGCAATCCCAACACTGCCTTGTCTATTTTGACAATGGAAGACACATCTGCAGTTCCCCACTGGAACGAAGCAAAACGAATTGCTTCGTTTGACAATCGTTTTGCCCTCCGTTACCGTGAAAGCATAGAAATTATTTTCAACTCAATGACTTGCAACTCCGAATCTCCTCTCTACATTCCGTTAATCTGGAGATCAATTCTAAGTTTTGGCAACAAAAATAGGAAAAATTCAAATGTAGAATCTGGCAACAATCTTAGTCCTCCATTGGCGTGATGAAGACCTAAGATAAGGTCGAAAGCTTCAACTTACGAACTTTTTGTAAAAGTTTTAGTTAACGTAACTAGCGTGATCAAGTCACCTTTCTTTGTTAATATTGTTACGTGTTTTGCCCATAATCGTCAAGTTAATTGGCAGTTGTAATTAATCAGTAACTTCCTGCTTATGTGAATCAGTGGAATATTAGTCTAGCTGTGTTATTATATTCATACAGTAGTAAGTAGTCCCTTATCATAATAGAAAAATGACTGCACTTATCAATAAATTAGAACAAGTATTACACCAGTGTGAATTAATTGATATATAAGGATTCCTAAACAACTAGGCTGTGTAACGAATTTAGTTTCTTTGGCATAAATCACTTGAATTATCTATGAGTTACCAAAATAGGAATGGAAAAAATATGGGAAGGAACTGAGGCATATTGCAATGCTATGCTGTGAGCATTGCAGCTCAGCATGGCATTTTGATATGCCTCGGTGACACGTATAGTAATATAAAATATAGAAGATGTTCACACATTTTTAGAACGTTCTTGATGAGAAAATACAGCAAATAAATAAAAGAAGTTCAAAGAATTGAAACTGACAACAATGTGTTAGGTGAACGCGAAAGAAACATTTGCTGCAGTTAAAATATTGTCTGTTAAGAAAATGGCACATGTGAACAAGCTGTAGATAAAAGGTTATGTTTTTGCTCTTTACAAAGAGAAGTATTCCTATTCTGTAGGAAAAATCTTCAAGCATTGCTTTTAACAGGAAAAAGAACACCAAACAAATACTCAAAGAAGATGTTTACTTTTACGACTATTTCAAAAGTAAGGTCTCTGGTCTTAAAAGAAAATCCACCGACCCAAAGTGTAATCATTAAGTCGTTAAAAATATTTGTATCAACTTATAAACAAAGATGTGAATCCAAAAAAAAAAAAAAAAAAAGTATAATGTTCACCACTTTTTACCTAGTCACATGGCTGAGTGCAGAACACTGTAGACTTTCTTATGAGAATCACTTAGCCAGAGTCAGATGAAAATTTATTGTGGCTATTGATCCTCGGTCTACCTAAATGACTGTAACAAAAAAATGGTTGATTTACTATCGCAAAAGAACAGAAAGACTTACAAACTTGGTTCCAGGAATCCAAAGAAAGTTTCAGTAAAGGATTCACGATTATTGCTGTTTCTCATACAATGGGAAATTAAAATTAAGAAAAGTTGAAAAAAATGTTAAAATCAATTCTACATATTATGAAATAATGTTTTAACTCCTATATTTAAAGAGGAAATACCATTCCTTTATCCATAGAGCCTTCAAAGAGTAGAACTCCTTTAGAATAAGACTACCAGTCATACATCTGAATCTACCACTCTATTTCTTGAAAAAATTAAAAGAGAGACTGTATCAAGTCTATACCTTTTGCTTATATTTCTTCAAAGTCTCCTGGTGTGCCGTCAATGGACTGTTGTGCCTTCAGACTGCTAAAAGAGTAGATCACTTTCTAAATGCAGACCTAAAATGATTGGACTACGGAAAGCAGTTGGGAGAGGAGTTGGCTAAAATACCACTACCAATTTTAAGAAATGCCCCGTTGTCTTGGAAATGTAGATGTAGGTTCATTACAAAGAAAGTGCTATCAGATAGAACATTTAAGAAATAAATAATTTTATTTTAAATATTAATTATGTTGCTGGGCAATTGTTCTAAAAATGTGTGAACATCCTCTGTATTAATATAGTTACACATAGTACAGGGTGCGTACAATATTTGAGAACATGTGATTGAGCACCTGCAGTTATGTGTGAAATAATTTCTGGACCTTTATCTTTACAGAGCATCAATGGCAGACTCTCAGCTAACGCAAGAAATGAAGAGACACGCCATAATCGTTGCGCTACACGCACAGCACAGCGATGTTAAGATTTCAAAATTTTTGAAAGTTGCCAGATCGTTTGTGAACAAGGTTCGGAAGGAGTTGGAAGCTTCTGGTGGACATGTGTCGCCTGTAGCAAAGCGCAAAAAGCACTCACAGCGTTCAGACTGTATGAGAACACCACAATTCGTACAACAGGTCCAAAACATTATCGATTCGAATCCTGGTATGTCCATCGGAGCCATTGCCCGAGATCTCCAGGTTTCCGAGGGCACAATCCACACTGTGGTGCATGAGGACATTTGTTATCAGTCGTAGGTGCGGAGGAAAGGGCAGTTCATGTCGGCGAAGACACAAGAACGACTGCTTTGGCTTGCTCTGGTTTTTCTCTGATGAAAAAACTTCGACCAGGACCAAAAGGTGAACCGGAGAAATGACAGATGGTTATGTGCGGATCCTTCCGATGTCCCACGTGTTATGCACACCAAGTTTCCCGCAACTGTGATGGCTTTAGGGGTGGTGAGTAGTGAAGGCCACGTCATGCCACCTCACTTCTTCCCACAGTGCCTTTGAGTGAATGCTGCTGGCTAATTTGAGGTGCTGAAAACAGTTGTGAAGCCCTGGATAGACAGCGTACGCAATGCAAGGCCATATGTCTTTCAGAAGGACTCTGCACCTGCACATGACAGACAACACAAGACTAGATGGCAACCCATCTTCTGCATGATCACATCACACCCAACTTATGGCCACCTAGCTCGCCAGATCTCAATCCCCTGGACTATTACACGTGGGGCGTTGTTGAGCGGGAAGCTAATCGGCATCCCCACACAACCATTGTTTCGCCAATAGCCGAGTAATGTCCGACATCCTGAAGGAAAATGTAATTCGGGCGTGTCAACGCTTTCGGTCTCGCATTGAAGCCGTCATTGCGGCTAACGGCGGTTACATCGAATAAACCTGTTCTCCAATCATTACTGCATCTGTGTACCGCATTTTGTATGAATAAAATACGTTGTTTGTCCTACTATCTGCAAAGTGTCCTCAAATACCGTACGCACCATGTAATATAAGCATAAAAATAAAGGTACTATTGGTATGTGTTTCTATTGTTACTGTTGTCTTCTGTATGAAACAAAGAATAATCATTGTACATCTGTATTTGACACAGTATCAAAATGGAATGCAAGCATTTAGATTTGTTCACAAAGCCTGTATTGTTACAGTGCCTGGAACTTAACAGTGATTGTGATTCTTCACAGTGGTGTGAATAAAACTTCCATTTGAGTCCTCGCCTCATTTTTTTTAGTGTCATTGGATCCCATTTCTTATTATTGCTTTCTTTTTAATGTTCAGAGAAGTATATGCCATTTGTTATCTGAAAAGCTGAATGTTTTATTCATGCTTAAAAACATTTAGTACATTATTAAAAATATCTAAAGTTGAAAGGAACTTGGAAAATAATAAAAGTAGTGGGACAGAGTTCTGTTATTAATACTGTTACTATTATAACAGTGGTAGTATTTTATTGTAACCCTAAGCCATTCATATTTTAACTGTTCATTCTAGTCTAAGACATGAAATTGCAGACTTTTCTGATTGCTAGTGTAAATCAACTTACCGCACAGTGATGAAATGATCATATATCAATTTTAGTATTTAGCTGAGCGTAACAAACTCCAAATCAGAGTACAGTATGTACAATATGTATTGGTATATTTGTATGTAAAGTATACTAATACACATGGTGCACATGTATATTTTTGTATATTAGTGCATTTTGGTTCAGTTTTTAGGCTTATCTAATTTATCTAATGTATGTGCATGCTCATAGGTCTGGTGGGGGGTGATTCCGTAATCATGATTGTCATCCAAATGTCTGTTTCACTTATCCTGTTACACTTTACATGAAATTTTTGCTAGGAAGTTTGATAATTGTTTCATGTATATAATTTCATAAATTGTGTTTCAAGTAGTTTGTTCATTTAGTACTTCCTTCTAAAAGTAACTTTTTCTTCATTTCAGATTCCCAAATGGAGTACCTTTTACCTTGGGTTACAGCAAGGACCAATGTATCAGGGGACCACCGTTTTGCTGTTCTTACCAACTTAAAACCTGCATCTAGTTATGAGTTTCGTGTCATAGCTGTGAACGGTGTGGGTGAGGGTAATCCAAGCATGACAACAGATGTTATAAACCTGCCTCCAGAACGTAAGGATGCTATTTATCATTTATATTTCTGATTGTTAGTTAATGTACTGTTAATGTGAAAGTCAGGATGTCCAGAAATAATGATTTTGAAAAAGAAAGACAGTCAAATAACAGAAGTAAACTTAATTTGGGGGAGGGGTTAAACAATAGAATAGTTGTATTAACCTCTCGTTAAGAAGTTAAGTACTGATATAGTGATGGAACAATACAAATATTATTGCCCATATCTATAACTGGTACAGGAGCTGATATTAACAAAACAGCTAGTGTTATTTATTTTTAGTTAAAGGCAGTTTTTTGTATAAATCCCATTAAGGTTTCAGAGCAATATCTATATTATATACTGAATATGGGAGGAGGAAAGTGAATTCTGTTTACCTTACAATTGAATATTGAAATAACAGGATAAACACTCAGTTTTTTTCTATTTAGGTAGATTGGTACCTTTTACATGTATTGAGCTTTTAGAATTCTCATGTTCACTTTCAGATTTGCATGTTTGCTCTTTAATCTGGGTTATTGATAATGAGTGAGTGACCATTTGGTTATCTGTATATTCCTTTATTTAGCAGATATATCAGCAGCCAGACTTTGTGTTGTGTTATATCACTATTAAGTAATTTCAGATTACTCATTTTAAAATAGTGAAGGGGAAAGGCAAGATGATGGAAATGCCTCATGTTTCATAAGACCCTGAGTAAAGCCTGTATTGATTGCAGTATATGTATCATTGAACCATTTTTTTCTTTTTATAGTGTACTGTCACATATTTAAACATAATCAATAGAGTAAATATTCCTAATGTGTGACAAATTGCACAATCAAGTGTAGGGGCATGTCTCTTTTATGAAGAGTGTGAATTGTTAGTGCCTGTTTAACAAGAGCTTCCATGACCCAAACTGTTAATGTTGAAATGTTAAACTCATTGAAAAAAACCTGTTAATGTTGAACTCTTTAAAAAAAAAAAAAAAAAAAAAAACTGTTAATGTTGAACTCTTTGAAAAAACCTAATTTTTAAGACTAAAGGTCATAAATAAACTTTTCCTGATAATTAATTGCAATTAAGACAAAAGCCTGGAGCTTCCTCTGTCAGAAGACATTTCCATCTTCAAAAATAAATATTGAGATTCACTGGCCTCTAAACAAAATGAGTATCGAGGATCTGTCAGTTTTTTTATATGTTGATTTTTTAACTGTAGAACTCACACAATACAAATTTGATAAAATTTAGTTACTGTAGTATGTTGTTAGGATTAAGGCCAATTCACAGTTATTTAAACTTATTTATGGAGGATCTCCTTTTCGCGTGAGCAGTTTGCTTAGCATTGTATGAGTAATGAAAGTGCATTTTAAAAAAAATACACTAGGCATGCACTCTGTTTAATAACTGAACTCTATGTATTAACACACTAAAAGCAGAGACCATCAGTCTTCTAAGCCCATTGGCCGCTCCGGTGGCACAGTGGTCTAACTAAGCAATGGCTTCTGATCATTCGTCCGAGATGGGTCCGGGTTTGAATCTCGATGAGGCATAGATGTTTTGTTTGTCTTATGGCACTGACTCTTTCCAGGCGACTGTTTGTAGCACACTGAGTTGCTTACGGTGTTCGTTTAAACCTCCAATAAAAAAAAAGCCCATTGGTTGTAATGACTGAAAAAGCTAAAAGCTTGTCATTGCCTCATGATTTCCTTGTGGTTTCCTCATGTTTTATTTTTATGCATGTTTAAGTCAAATAGAAGGTGACAGACTTTCCATGCACTTAATGTGAATAGTGGCTGTTTGCTTCATCTCAATGCGCACAAAATTATGTACTTGTTCAGAAGAACGCCTTTTTTTTTTTTTTTTTTGGAGGTTTAACGACCACCGTGAGCAACTCAATGGGCTATAAGCAGTTGCCCGTCCCTAATTTAGGGTCACTGGTTCCAGGGAAGGGAGAGAGCCAGTGCCGTAAGACAAACACAACATCCATGCCTGACCGGGATTCGAACCCGGACCCCTTACGGTCGAATGATCAGAGGCCAGCGCCTTAGACCACTGCGCCACCGGGGCGGCTCAGAAGAATTACTAAGAGTTACTGTAACAATGGTTGAAATAGAAGGGAGGGGGAGAGAAAAAAGAGGGGGGGGAGACAAAAAGTCCTTGATCCTAGCAAAGAAAAAGAAATTTATGTAGTTCTTTTAGCATTTTTTTTGCTTTGTAGAGAGATTGCATGTGATGTACACCATGAGATGTGGGCCTGGATTACAATTCTCTATAAGTCATGGAAATAGTGCATGTTCTTTCAAAAGTATTTATCATTCTTTTACCTCATAGAATGAAGTGGTAGTTTTGTTTGACTTATATATCAGTTATATCAGTAATAGAGGAAATATACCTTTATTTTTACCCACCCTGTTTAGCTCCAAGCGGTCCACCTCAAGGGGTTGTTGGAGGATCTAGATCATCAACATCAATTATGCTTCAGTGGCAGGTAATTTTTTTAAACTTATACAAAATGCATAAAACCATAAATGTTAACTGCTAGTTATTCATAGAATTAGTTTTTTTTTTATGATTATAAAAGTTACACAGTCATAATATGTTTGTTTGCTTCAGATGTTTATCATAAAGTTAAATTTGTATGTTTGTGATTAAAAAAGAATTAATCTTACTTTTGAAAGTCACCTACTGGGAATCCAAATTATTAGTTTTCTAGATGTGGGTAGTTTATAAAAATAATAATTTCTCGCATACAAAAGCGGGGGCCATATTTTCTTTTTCTGCTAAACAAAATGAGTTGTCAGCTATTTAACTAATACTTTGAAGGTAGTCAGTTAATATAAATTAATTTATGATATGTAGGTTGTATTATATGTTTTTAGTAAAGATTTCATTATATCAATCTTAGCTTTTTTTTTGCTGAATTAATAACAAAAAGTGCTCACTTTTTGTTATTAATTCAGCTCAGTGTGGATTTATATGAATTTGTAGATGTAGAAGCATTACAAATCCATGTGATTTCTAAAATGCTGTCTGTGTATAAAAATTATTCTGAGAGATTTAGCCTTTCTGCCAGAAAAACACACTGGTTTCACTATGAGATTAGCATGTTCTACACAAGTATTGAAATTTCAAAAAACAGTTCTTAAAAGAAAAGAAAAAAAAAGTTGTAGCTGTTGGCTGATCATTTCATTCTTGCAACTTTTAGAAAGGATGGATGATAATAGTTTCCAGATTGTAATGCCATATGCCATAATCATGGTTTTATTTTAAAATTGATTTCCATATTAGTGCAATACAAAATGAAAAATCAGAATTACAGTTTTTAGATGAGAGAAAAAAAATGTAAACTTTTCTGTGATAATAAAATGCACAAAATGGTTGGCAAACAGGGTGATTCATTTTTTGTCATTACAAAGAAGTAAGTGTCCTCCAAAATTAAAGTGACCACAATAAAGTGTCAGAATTTCCTTTTATGGACATCATCTTTGTGTTGTGTTTCCAGAGTAACATGTTTCACCAGAAGATGTTACAATCAGGATGAGGTAAACTCCAGGGAGATTGAGGAAAATTGTTTTAACTCTAACATCCTGTGTGTGTGTGTGTGTGTGTGTGTGTGTGTGTGTGTGTGTGTGTGTGTGTGTGTGTTGGAATTGATGGCTAAATGATATCCAAATTTCTTGAAAATTTGTTTCAGCATGTAGGCTATAGTGAAGAGTGAAAATCTACAATAATCCAGAGAATTGCAGATTTCCAGTGTGGTTTTGTTGGTGGCTTTTGATTTGATTCATAATGAGTGAGATTAAGTTTTTGGTTATTGAAGGAGAGAGAGGGTGGTCCTCCATACTACAAAGTGGCAGTTTCCAAGATTTTTCTACATTCCTGTTTAGAGAGATCAGATTATTGCAGATTTTAGCTGTATAAAAAAGTTTGATACAGCATATTTGCGATTTTTAAAAGTGAATGAGTGAAAAGGAATAATATTGGCGGTTACACACACATATTGCTGATCGTGAGATGGTTGTTTTATTCATTGCTGATAGTAAATTTAATGGTAGAAAATGTTTTGGTTATGGAATCAGTTAAGTGCAGCAACTGCTACCTCATATGTAGCTAAGTCATAGAAACATATCTAAGTAGTTGGTTAGGTATAGTTATTCAGGAAAGTGGCATGTTCAATACTTTGCAAATGTATTTCAGAAAAAAGAGGTGGTGAAGCTGAACCTATTAGGTGACCGCTTTTTTGTTGCTTGTAATATGTCTCGTAAACAAAGCAGTTTTGTTTGTGAAGTGCATTTTTACATCCATTCATCAATCAATCAATCAGTCACTAAGCTGTTCTCTTGAGATCCAGAGGTTAGCTCTTCAAAGGAAGCTCATCTGCCAAATTACAGTTTACAACTGATGGTCCTATTTTATTTACTCTTGATCAAATGGCTCCATTTGCAGCGATCTCTGCACACAACTGGAGCTTCACTGACATCTATTTTGTTCATTATGCATTTCACTCAATGCCTTTTGTACTTCATACTCATTATCTTTTTCTCATGCTAACATTTCAGAATCTGGTTCACCCCTGATTTCCTTGTCTTTCCTCTACCTTTCTTTCCTTCTACTTGGGCTGAATAAATTCACTTAGAAAGCATCTCACCAGTCCTTCGTTCAACATGACCAAACCTCCTGAGAATATTTGTCTCCATCTTACTAACATTTTACTTTACGTTACAAGTCTGCAATACATCTTCCTTCCGTACATGAACAGAACGTGTCTCCACAAAACCCCCATAAGTAACTCATTGCTCCATTGCACAAATGACTCCCATGTCTTTCCTGTAATACCCAGGTTTCAGTGCCATACATTAGAGTAGGAACAATTACACTTTATTATGCAGCCAGGACCTTCTTTTTGAAAACCCATCGGTCCTCTGAATTCCTCCTAAGGCATCTGTGACTTTCAAAGCTAAATTGATTCTCCTACTAATTCCTTTTCTTTCTTTCTTTCTTTTTTTTTTTAATTAGAGGTGTAACGACCACTGTGAGCAACTCAATAGGCTATAAGCAGTCGCCCATCCTTAATTTAGGGCCGCTGACTCCAGGGAAGGGAGAGAGACCCAGTGCTGCAAGACAAACACAACATCCATGCCTCACCAGGATTCGAACCTGGACCTTTCTTGGACAAATGGTCACAAGTCAGCACTGAGACAACTGCACCACCGGGGCGGCTCTAATAATTTCACCATCTAATCTGTTTTCTCTGTCAAACATGCTTCCTAAATAAGCAAATTCATTCTCCTAGTCAATCTTGTACCATTTAGACTGAGCTTCCATTAACTGCTCACAAACAGTTCATTGCTGAAGAACCAAAAACTTTGCCCCCCCCCTTTATTTGTACTCAGTTTGAATTTCATACAAACTTCATACCTTGTAGACAAAATACTCTGCAGGCCACTTTTGCTCTCCACCAACAGGACTGTATCATCAGCATACAGCAATTTTCCCACGTGGGTATTACCAAGACATAAACCAACATTGTCTATTTTGGCATCATGCATGTATGCATCCATCCATCCATAAATATATTTAAAACAGCCATGGAGACATTACACAGCCTTGCCTGACTTCTGCACCAATCAAACACCGTTTCAATAAAACACCATTCACTGATACACATGCTCTACTGCCAGCATACACAGTTTCAAGCAGATTCTTCCATAGTTTCAAGCAGATTCCCAGTTAGACCATAATTATTCAAAACCTTCCATATAAGTAACCCATTTACTTGGTCATAAGTTTTCTCTAAATTTATAAAAGTAGAAAAAACTTTTTTATGCCTTACAGACAGATACTTTTCAATTATCATGCACCATTCTAAAATTTGATTAGTGCAGCCCTCATTAGACATGAAGCCACTCTGTACACCTCACACCTCCAATGTAAGACCTTGTACTTTATTGATAATGAACTTTCAAAACACTTTCCATGACATACTCAATAGGTTGATACCACAATAGTTCTTGCATTCAATGTGATGTTCACTATTTCCCTTATATAAAACAATATTTTTGCTTTCTTAAATTTCTTTTTCTGTTTACATTTAGCCTTTATTGCTCCTAAAGTTATGATGTCAGACTCGTACTATCTTCCTGGTGATGGAAATTGTAAATCAAATGCAGTCTGTGACATTTTTATGACCTATGCTGGAAAATCTGCATTTAATTGCATTTATTTTTTTAATTTACTGACCCATGCCCTCCCTCCCCCCATTGACCCTGATTGAAAGTAAAGGTACTGTATTTTGTTCATGATATTGTGTCTTGTATATCAGCCCTCACCTTTTAGTGAAATAATGTTTTGTGCTGTTGCCATATAAAATTTAAATTTCTAATTATTTGTACATTACAGCTTCCTTTGGAGGAAGACAGAAATGGGGAAATATTAGGCTATGTAATACGTTATAAATTAGCTGGCTATGCTGCTAGCCCTTGGGCATATCACAATGTGACAAATGAAGCTCAGCACAGTTTTCTTCTTCAAGATCTTATTGTGTGGCAGAATTATGAAATTCAAGTGGCAGCTTATAATGAGAAAGGTGTTGGTGTGTACAGTGAAAGCATTTACCACCGCACTAGAGAAGGAAGTAAGCTACTTTTGCTATGTATTACTTTTTGCTGTTTCATTATAATCTGTGTTTAATGCTATCCATCATTTACTTTCTCAAAAGTTGTTGAAATTGCTTCAATTATTGAGATTGTTTTAATGTTAATTCAGTACGAGAGTAAAGCATTTCATGTTTTTTTTTATTAGTAATTTCAAATCTTTCACTAAAAAAACAAAAAAAAAGTGATTTGCAAAGATTCCATGTCAGAGTGGCCTTGAGAAAATTCACCAAAAAATATAGAAAAAAATAATATTAAGAGTCCAAAAATATGTTCTGCATCTTTAACAAAGCTTTGAAATTCTTGCTTCTAAATTTCGGTTGGCCATTAAATATGCTGTCATATCAGTTGCCTAAAAATGCAAAGTGGTTGGTATTCTTTGTGTTGTGTGTTACAGTTCTCAGTATGTAGGTTCACAACTAACAAAATTTTAAAATTTCATTTGTAATATGGATTTTAATATACCAATTGAGAATTAAGAATTTGTCAGTGATTTTTTTGCTGTTACAGCATGATTATTTAGATGAAGTTGCTGTTGTGAATATTTCGTCTCCACTCACAGTTTTGTATTCTGTCACCTTATTCTTTAATGTCTTTTCTATGTCATTGTTTACACAAGCCCTCTATTTAAACCTTTTCCTCTTTTTAAAATAACTCTATACTTATTTGTCCCTTTATGTAAATGTTGTATATCCATACCAGCATCCGATCTTTGCAATATTTAATAGGTTATTCTTCATTCATATTTTCTAAGTTTTGACACTTTACCCCATTGTTGATCTTACTGAAGTATTGAAACTTCACTTTTCAGCATCATTAACCTTTTTCCATTACACAATATAACTTGTATTTTACCCCAGTGATTTCACTCTGCCTCCTGTATTCTGCTACTCACTTCTTTCATCCACTTAACTTTGAGTTGGCAAACCTCTCTCTCTCTCTCTCTCTCTCTCTCTCTCTCTCTCTCTCTCTCTCTCTCTCTCTCTCTCTCTCTCTCTCACACACACACACACACATGCACACTTACTCATAGACTTCACTGAGATTAAAATGTTAACTTGAGTTCTCAAATGCTCTTCATATCTGCTGAATTATTTTGTATTTTGGCACTTTTGGTGACCTCTGTCTTTATTTAGGCATGCTCTCAGATACTTTCTGTGTAAATAAAGCTTTGTATACATTTTTTAGTTGTTAAGAACAGACCTCAATAAAGATCTAGAAACCAGAAACATCTGAGAATATAAAATAACTCAGAAGTTATGAAGAATACTTGAAAACCCTTCCAATTAAAATAGAATATATTTGTGTATACAGATTTCCTTTGATTTATATTGTAGTTTCGTAACCACTGTGTAAGTAATACTTTGAATGATACATTTCATATCTGATACCTACTTGCAGTGCTTAATATGCGCCAGAGCTCACCAGAGCTCAGCTCCGGTACTTCCTCATTTTTGGCGAATATTTCAGTATTAGCTGAAGAGCTCCGGAGCTCCGAAAGAGACTTTTTTTTTTTTTTTCTGTTTTCAGTGTTAATGACACAGGGAAAGTTCTGGTCCCATGACCTGCAGCCATGGTGACACAGCTATTTTTATCACTCTCTTCTCATTGGGTGAAAGGACAGGATACAATCAAACTGTTAATGATGCAATGATTAATGATGTAGCTTAAAAGGGGTCTCTGGTACTTTTTTCTTTAGAAATTAAGCCCTGCCTACTTGTAAAAGCCTTATCTGAACCCTTAACTGGCTAGAGAATGCATATTTCTGAATGTTTAATAGTTGCCTTTCAGTAAGATTTAGCATAGATCACGAGTATAATGATATTTTGGCCAGTGTTTAAGCTGCGGTCGCTATTTTCGCGAAATGCGATGAGTTAATCTAAAATGCGAGAAAAAAATGAGTGCCTGTCGCAAAATTGCGCCCGCCGTTTAAATATCAACCCATCAGCGGATTCTACTCCGGCTATTCTATTTTTGTGGAAACTAAAGTTTCCAAAATTCTGGCAGCGATTTGTACTGTTTTTTTCTTAATCCTTAAGGAATAATAGGTTCCTACTGTGTCCCTACAGCACCTTTTGAATCACTCCCCACCCCCTACATACACTCTAGAGCATCCCATAAAGGGTGGGATAGGCTGGCAGGGTAAGATAGAGGCTAGAGGGATTAGAACACTTCCCCCATTCAAGTCAACTGCGATGCCCTGACGGCGATGTCTACGGCTTCATTCCCACCCCCAAGGCCATAAACAACCTCTGCATTCGTGACCAGAGTGACCTTTCAAACTTCTATAGAGAAGGAACACATATTAGGAAAGATAAGTGCAAGCTAGGGGTTGCTCTCACCACTCAAGGTGCTGTCCATCATGCAACGTGCCTCATTACAATGGATAAATTCATTATTAAGAAACGCAAAGATTGCGAAGATAGTGCCGATAAAACAACTGAAAAAGAATGAGAGTTTAAAATTAAAAAAAAAAGTGAAACTGCTACTCAATCTAATATACCTTCCGAGCAACTTGTGCGAAAATGGTGCTCCCTTTACAAATGGGTGCAAGTTAACTGGAGGGATAAAATACCATATTTAAACTGCGAACTGTGCATTGCAGCAAGAAAAAGCTACGTCCTAGCAAGTGATAAATTAAGTGAAAATTCCCAATTTCCAATTATTTTCATATATTTGTTTTTGCGCATGGCTGCTAACTAATCAAAAAATTTCCTATGCGGAAGGAGTTCGATTGAAGCATCAAACATTTAGGGCGATTAAAACATCAATCAATTTAGGTTGATCGAAACATCAAAACAATAATGTGTGTCAACTTTCCATCGCGCATGACAGAAGACAACGCGTATGCGTAACTACAGAAGAAAAAAAAAGTTTTTAATTTCAGTTGTTGCCGAAACCACGGCTTCCCAGCTGGAGAAAAAACCTCAGGGAATAGTTGCTTGTAAACAACTGCTAAGGGTGCGCTCTTCACTTTAAGATACTGGAAGCGGAAACACACAAGACCGAAATAAGAAAATAAACAAAGAATTCCCGGCGGCCTCGATCCCCAGAAAATGTATACACACTCAACAGTCTGTCAGGCAAGTAAAGTTTCACCACGTGGTTTGTCATCACGTATTTTACAAGCTAGAGGGGATGGATTACGAGGGGAGGACGTACCAGAAACGGTGTTCGAGTGTAATTAACAATCGCAAGGGGTAGGAGGTCATTTTTTTTTTTTTTTCGTTCTCTTTTCCGGCAGTACTGAAAAAGTTAACACTATTTTTTAAAAATATTTATTTTCATGTATTTGTAATTAATCTTGAGTGTTAGCAATTACGAAATTCCCTATTCGAAAAACATTTAACACTGCTATGTTAACGATTCAAAAGAGACAGTTTTGTCTTCTGCAAAAATAGCATGAATTCCATGAAAGCTGAAGGACCGATTGCGAAATAAGTTCTTGCCCACGATCGGCAGAAATGACAGGGGGAGGAAGGTCCCAGAGCAAAACAACGAGGAAGCACATTCAAAATCACACATCCGGTGAAGTAGCCGTTACCCTCCGTACTTTGCCCACCCCCTCTTCTATAAGAAGTGAGGAAGTGTGAACACAGAGGAATGTTTTCACCACAAGCTTTTTTTTTTTTTAACATTTGCAAGTACCTGTAAATTAATGTGAGAAATACACATATACTTACACTACAATAATTGTAGGACTAATATTATTTTCATAGCGCATTTTTTTTTTTTGCCGATTCACGATATGAACCATGTGTACTTTGTCTGTTTGATATTAAAAAATAAATATTTAGAAGGCTGAAATGGTAATATTTTATTGTAATTAAAATAATAGTTGGTTTGAGGAATATGCTGTTACTATTAATAAACATTTAAATTTAACTGGTTTTAGAAATACTTGGATTGAGAAGGGTTATTGATGCTCAAAGACTGTTTTTTTTTAATTTATTTACACTTATATACCTTTTTTATATATATATAATAGTCTTTTTTTAATAAATTTTAACCTAAAATGCGAGTAGATGGGGTACACAGTAAGTTCAATCGCGAAAGCAGCTTATAATGTCGTAACTCGGGTTTTCGGTGCATCTCTTGACACAAATTAAATTTTTATTAATAGTAACAGTATTGGCATTTTACTTATTCAATTCATACTGGTCATTAATCAAATCATTCATGCAAAGACAATGTTAACTCACAAAATCAAATTTCAGATTTGGATTTTATGCTTATTTAATAATGATTTTAGAAAAAAAAAAAATCCTTATCCTGTTAGGAGCTGTATATCAACTTACATTGCCTAATACAGTTTTCTTTTAAATATGTTAGTATCTTCCAAGCTAATTAGTTTTCCATTGCTGTCCAAGGCATTGTTGGAGCGAACAATTAATTTGTTATTACAATTTTTTGAGTGACAAAAGCCGCTAACTTTCTTTAGCATTTTGCTACAACTTTTTTCCCCATTTTAGCATTTTTGCTACAGCATTTTTTGAGCCAGCTTAAACCCTGATTTTGGCTAAAATAACAGATCATAAGTCATTGTGTAATTGCCTTTGTTTCAGTTATGTGCATACTCTTGCCCGTCATGGTTGGGCAAAGTGCATTCAAGGTGACTGAGGTAGATCTATCTTGCATAATTTTTAAGTATGTTACTACAGATTTATGTCATTAATACAGTATTACTGGCAATTTTTTAGAATCTGCAGCAAGTGAATCACCTTGAGTAATAAAAACACTGTTAGTTTACTTTATAATGTTTAGATAAGTGCATAGGTTCTTTCCATTTAGGATTGCCTGGCAAGGAAGCTTTGTATTGAGCTTCCAAAGCATAGCTCAGGTGGCAGTTCCATGCAGTTAGCTGGCTGAAACTTCATTGCAGCAAGAACAACTGCTTTGGTAATTGCAATTCATTTAGTGTGTAGCATTTGAGGTGTTAACATGAGTTTTGATAGTCCACATTCATCACTGTTTGCATTTTGTGTTTGATAAAATAAGTATAGCTGTTGTGCTAGAAATGTAGGGACACATGAGCTATATACAGGATGTATGCTGCAAGTTACCAAACATGCCAAGGTTGATTCACAAGAAGTCTTTCCAATGATACGACACTTAAAGATAAGCCCATTCTTGGATGCCCATCTGAAGCGCACGTTCTAAGATTGACAATAATTGAGTTCTACCATCATGAAACCTATGGAGATATTGCCGATAGATTTTCAGTCCATTTGATAACTGCTTTGGAGAAAATTCAGGCTATTGGAATAGTCCAAAAACTGGAACAATGGGAGCCACACTTATTGTCGAACAAGAAATGAACAGATAAGAGTGGCAATAAGTGTATTTCTGCAAACTAGGTACAAAATCAATCCAGTCTTGAATCAAATAGTGACTGGGGACAAAAAATGAATGCTATACAAGAATAATAAATTTACCAAATCTTTTTACAAAAAAGGGGAAGCTTCAGGAGTAATTCCAAATGATGATCTTCACACAAAGAAGTTCATGTTTTGTGTTTGTTGGGATTGCAAGGCCCATCATGAGCCATTTCCACCTAACTAAATGGTCACTGCAAGTCTTTACTCTCTGCAACTTGACAGAGTATAAGAGGACTTGAAGTGTAAGCATTCAGAGTTGAAGATATATTCTTCTCATAATACATAGTAAATACATCATGATAATTAACACAGCAATCAGACATCGCCGAATTGACTGTAATTACTGTTTCACGCATGAATTAAATCACTTCAGAAAACTTGAAAATTTCATTCTTGCTCCACGGCGATAAAATTTTCAAGTTTTCTGATGTGATTTAATTCATGTGTGAAACAGTAATTACAGTCAATTTGGTGATGTCTGATTGCTGTGTTAATTATCTTTAAGTGTAAGTGTTATAGTTTGGTGAAGTGGAAAAGTCATCTTCCATATGTCATGGTAATATTGGACTGCATGCAGCTATGGTGACACAACAGAAATTGCAGGAACTTGCCAAGAACTTTTGCCTCACCCACCATATTCACCAGATTTATTAATAAGCACCAGCAAAGTTTCCATGTATTTCACTCACTGCAGAATCATATGGCTGAAAAATCCATGAAATATCTTATAGATGTTAAAAACAATGATCATTGTTAAAGTTTATACAATTATGCTGTATTTTCATTTACTGTTTCACATGTTAATTGGTAGTTTTAGCTACTCGGGAGCATTATTATTTGCATTTTGAGAACTGCATGTAATTATTGAAATGTATCTGTAAATTGAATAAAGCTTTTGTTATTCTTACCTTTCTTCTGCCTTGGTCGTAGTTCTTGCTTTCTATTGTTCAGTTAGTGGTTGTGGCCTTCCAGGTTCATTCGAAGTATCACAGTGGAAAATTTCCGTCGTTGTCATGTCAGTTGATTAAAATGTAATAAAATCATTTGAACTAAGACTATGAATGATGAAAAGAACTTTTAAAAGAATTTGGATGATATAGTAAAAGAAAAATTCGAGACATTGAATTAGTCAATGACTCCACTGGATGCCATCGACATTCAGTCTATCAACTAATAAAAGGTTAAAAGAGGGAACATCTTGGTTAAAAACACAGTAAAACAAGTTAGTAAAATCATGCAATGCATTGATTATAATACGCTTTCCAACATACCAGAAATCATTACTCAAGTTATGAGAATAATGGCTGTGGAATAAATCTCGGTCCTGTGCCCTGACCTTTGATCCCATTTCGATGATATTCAACAGACCCGGTTTGGTATACCTCCGAAATAACATGATAAAGTTTTGTCGCAATCAAAGCATTTTTATGTAAGTTATGATGCATAAGGGCTATGGAATAGATCCCGCTCCTGTGTCCTAACCTTTGACCCCATTTCGCCCATTTTCAATAGAATTCTTCCCCAGGCAAGACCCTACAACATACTTACATTTCATCCAAATCAAAGCATTTTTACGTAAGTTATGACGCATAATGGCGATGGAAGTGATTCCGCTTTTATGTCCTGACCTTTGACCCCATTTCGCCCATTTTCAATGAGGTTTGTCGCCAGGTGGTTTTCTTACCACATACTAAAATATCATCGAAATCGAACCTTTTTTACGTTAGTTATGATGCATAACAGCAGTGGAATGGATCCTGCTCCTACGTACTGACCTTTGACCCCATTTCGTTCACTTTAAATAGGGTACCTTCCCAGGTGATCCCCTACCAGATACTAAAATTTCATCGAAATCGAACGATTGTTACGCGAGTTATTGTGCGGACGGACACAATCACACAACGCGTGACGTAATGAGGCAGATGGGAATCGCGACCATCGCTCGCCGCAAGTGTGACGTCATAAAACTTTAATAGGATCCACACACAACGCGTGACGTAATGAGACAGATGGCGTGACCGCGCGCCAACATTCTCAAACGTGGCGAGATTGTGACATCATAAGATTTCTAAGCATTGGTAACATTAATAGAATAATGGAACAACGCCATCACTAAAAACATTATGATTCGGGATTCGGGGTGGTTATTTAACCCACTGAACGAATTCTCCTAAAGTCAAGATCAAGCTAAATCGATTTCTAGTACCAGAAAACGGTAGGTTAACGACTTTCATCAAAATTCTTAGAGCTGTTTTCAAAATAAAATGTACATACAAACATAGAAGAATTGCTACTTTAAGGTGGACGTCAAGTAATTTTGCTTCCTATACTTCCAATGGAAAAACTTCTGTACACATTTTCTTCACAATTAATGCGTTCCCAAGGATGAAAATTTGAACATCGATTAAAATATTTTCATTTTATAACTTGCAATACTTAATATTTTCTAAACCATAACTGTAATTATGCAATCCAACATTTTTTTGCCCACTGACGTCATCAAAGTACTGGTGGCGCCATCTTTTCTCTGGTTTCAACACAACCAAAGGAAAAGTTATTGATTTTTAATATGATTATGGTTCTGTTTTAGAACATATTAAGTTTTCCAAGTTATAATATGAAGTTATTTTAATGGATGTTCAAATGTTCATCCTTGGGAACACATTAATTGTGAAGGAAATGTTTACAAAACTTTTTCCATTGGAAGTGTAGGAAGCAAAATTACTTGACGTCCACCTTAATAATATGGGATAAGGGCAATGGAAAGGATCACAATCCTATGTCCTGACCCTTGACCACATTTCGTCCAATTTCAATAGGGTTCGTCCCCAGGTGGTCCCCTACTACATACTGAAATTTCATCGAAATCGAACCATTTTTATGCAAGTTGTGACGCATAAGGGCAATGGAATGCATCCGGATCTTATGTCCTGGCCTTTGACCCCACTTCACCCATTTTGAATAGGGTTTGTCCCCCAGGCGGTCTCCTACCACATAGTAAACTTTCATTGAAATCGAACCATATTTACGCAAGTTATGATGCATAAGGGCAAGGGAATGATCCCGCTCCTACGTCGTGACCTTTGACCCCATACATCCCATTTTCAATAGGGTTCATCCCTAGGTGGACCCCTACCACATAGTAAAGTTTCATTGAAATCGAACCATATTTACGCAAGTTATGGCGCATAAAGGCAATGGAATGATTCCTCTCCTACCTCGTGACCTTTGACCCCATTTGTCCCATTTTCAATAGGGTTCGTCCCTAGGTGGTCCCCTACCACATACTAAAATTTCATCGAAATCGAACCATTTTTACGCCAGTTATCGTGCGGACGGACGGACAAAGCTGGAGCATATACGCTTCTTCAACCTACGGTTGGAAAGCGTAAAAAAGATCTCAAATGAATAAAAAAACTCCCGTGCAGCCGTACCCAAACTAGTTTTGACTGCTGATTGCAGTCATCTTCCGTGGGACTCGCTACTTCTGTTGTTTGCGACGTCCGATGTTGAACTGTTTATCAGAGATGCACATCCCACTCGTTCTCCCTGCCACGCCACGTCGGTCAGTCTTGCGACGTAGTGCACAATTTTTATTATGCATCCTTGTAGACATCTGGTTGTCTCATGTTTTCACGTGTCATTCCTCTTCACTGTGGAGCTCTGCTGGTTTGTGATGTTCTCTATGTTTTCGTTTTCAATGTTTCTTGATTTGTTTTTTCGTTCCTCATTTCTTTCTTCCTGTTGAATCAGATGTTTCCATGCGAATGGCAGTTCTATAGGGCTGTTAGTGTTACAATTCTAATTCCTTGTTTTCTCGATTATTACGGCTTCAGATGTTAATATCTGCGCATGCGTTTTATGCGATGTTATTAGCTTGGCATTAACCCAGTCAGGGGTGGATTTGCTATCCATACAATGTTTAATTTACAATGTTTTCTCTTCTTTCTTATTCCAATTATTAATATGTTCTTTCAGTCTTGATCGAAATCTTCTCTTGGTGCTACCTATATATATATACTTTTTTGCTCATTATTTCGATCATTTTTGTCATAGCTTATAGGGATATACTCCGGCTTTATTCAGTATGGATGTTTTATCTTTCTTCGTAGTTAGAATTGCACCATTATCAGTAATTTTTTCAGCTAGTTGCATATTGTGTTTATTGCATTCTTTTTTCAGAATTTTGCTTATGGGGGGATGTGTGGAAAGCTTCCACAAAATTCTTTCGTTTTTATATTTGTGCTTTTCACAGATTCTGTGACATTCTTGTGGATGGTCGTGATTAAGTTATTATTATATCCGTATGTCCTGGCGGTTTCTTTGATCCAATTCATTTCTTCTTTTTCCGCTGTTTTATTGGAGGAGTGCATGATGGCCCTTCTGACATAGTACAGGAAGGCTGATATTTTGTTTCTTCATGGGTGATTTGAATTTCTGGGTATAACAGCTGGTACATATGTAGGTCTTCTGTAAACGGAATATTCGATTTTATTGTTATTTTTCTATAAAGAAGCATCCAGCTGATTCAGTTGTCCATCATTTTCTTTGTCTACTGTTACCTGTATTGCTTGGTGGAATGTGTTGAATTTATGTATGAAATCATTCAATTTATTTTCAGAATGCTGCCAGAACATCAAGATATCATCTACATATTTTATATACAGTATGGGTATTTCCTGTTTTGATGCTGTTAACATGTTATTTTCGATTTCTTGAAGTACGACTTCTGCTAGAAGTCCTGACAATGGTAAACCCATTGGTACACCATATTGCTGTTTATATATTTTTGATCATAAGTGAAGTAGTTGCTGTTATTTATAAATTTTAGGGTTTCAACAATACTTTCCCTTTCATTATCTGGCATATTTTCAGATCGTAATTTTCTATTTATGAGTTAACTAGATAATTCTGTAGGGGTGTTTGGGTACAAGGATATGATATCAAGACTTACCATTAAGAAATTGGTATTGCTAATGGTTTTTATTTTATCTACAAGATCTTTTGAATTGTTAATATTGTATTCATGTTTATCATAAAGTTGTCGTAAGAATTGGAAGAGGGCTCTTTCTAGATTGATAGTAAGTGCCATACTCTTGTTTACTATTGGTCTGATAGGATTTTCTTCTTTATGTGTTTTTATTTTTCCAAACACATGTGATTGTAGCTCCTATAGGAGGGTATGCCTTGCGTTTTATTTCATCCGACAGTTTGCTATGGTTCTTTAGAAAAGCTAACTGTCTAATGATACTGTCAGTGTAGGGTCTTTTTGAATGGGTTGTGCTTGCAAATTATCTATAGCTTCTTTCATTTTATGATTATATTCTTCAGCAGTTATTGTCACTATTTGTTTAGATTTATCTGCTTGCAAGCATTTTATATCTGGGTTGTCCTTTAGTTTTAATAATTGTCTTTCATATTTTATCTGTGGTAGTTCTTTTTACATTCTCAAATTATTTATGGTTCTAACCATTTTGAATCTAGTTTGATTTTGTCTATTTTTAGGTAATTTTTTAATGACTTCTTCCATTTGGGGAATCAAGATTTCAGTTTTAGATATTTTTTGTTCGTATGCGAATTTCATACCTCTGTTAAGCACCTTTCGTTGTAAGCTTGATAATTCAACATCTGTATTATTAATATATAGTTGTTTATCTCCATATTAAGGTCCTATGTATCTGTTTTCATTCTTTGATGTCAATCAAACTTTCGATTTTACGAAAATGTCTTTCTTTGTATGTGTGTTGTATTCGCTCTAGAATTGCGAAATTTTTTATGAAGTCTTCTTTGGTTTCTTCAGTATCTCCTTGAATCGTGCATTGACCATATAATTTGTAGCATTTTTTACTAAGTCGATGTCTTTTCTCTTCTCTCTAATATAGGCTGTTAGTCTTTTAGTTTCACAGATATTTATTATTTCCCTGTCCATGTATTTAACTTTAATTTGCAAGAATTTAGGGGTGATATAGTTATTTTTGCATACATACATACATATCACTAAGTTGTTCTCTGAGATTCAGAGGTTAGCTCCAAAAAAAAATACAAACTACCAGACATTTTTACTTATTGTTGTCGTGTCAAACTTCTCCATTTACAGCGATCTTGACATACAACTCTTGCTTCACTAATATCCATTACACGCCGTACACAAGATCTTTTATACTTCATTGAACTCATAATCTTTTTCTCATGCAGACACTCCTGAATCTGATCCACCCATGTCTTCCTTGGCCTTCCTCTGCCTTTCCTTCCTGCCACTTGGGCTGAAAAGATTTTCTTAGTAAGCATTTCATCACTCATTCTTTCAACATGGCCAAACCACCGAAGCATATTGGTCTCCACCTTGCTAACAACATTTTGCTTCACATCACACAACTGCAATACATCTTCATTTCTCACACAATCATATCGTGTCTTGCCACAAACCCCACGTAAGTAACGCATTTCTCCAGCACACAAATGACTCCTACGTTTCTTCTGCAGTACCCAGGTTTCACTACCAAACATCAGAGTAGGAAGTAATTACACTTTCAAACACAGCCATGCGGGACTCTCTAGAGAACCCATCATTCCTGTGAAAACCTCCCAGAGCAGCTATGACTTTCAAAGAAGAATTCACTCGCCTAATGATTTCACCATCCAACTTGTTCTCTCTGTCAAACATGCTTCCTAAATACACAAACTCACTCACCTGGTCAATCACAGTGCCATTTATACTTACATTACATTCAGTGCTACCAGTTCCTCTCTCAAACACCATAACTTTGGTTTTTCCCTTATTTATACTCAGTTTGAATTTCATGCAAACTTCGTGCATCCGAGTCAACATACTCTGCAACTCACTTTTGCTCTCTGCCAACAGGACAGTGTCATCAGCATACAGCAATCTGCACACACGAATATCACCAAGACATAAACCACTATTATCTATTTTGGCATCACGCATGCATGCATCCATAAATATATTAAACAGCCATGGTGACATTACACAACCTTGTCTAACTCCTGCACCAATGGAAAACCATTTTGATAAAACACCATTCACTCGTACACAAGCTCTACTACCAGCATACGTGGCTTTTACACTATTAAGTAGATTTCCAGTAACACCATATTCATTCAATACCTTCCACAAAAGTGTCCTATTCACTCGGTCGTAAGCTTTCTCTAAATCTATGAAGGCAGTAAAAACTTTCTTCCCAACAGCCAGATACTTTTCAATCATCGTGTGTAATGCAAAAATCTGGTTAGTGCAGCCTTTACCAGGCATAAAACCACTCTGAACATCCCACACTTTCAATGATGTAAGACCCCGTACTTTTTCAATAACAACCTTACCAAACACTTTCCCTGGCACACTCAGTAGACTAATACCACGATAGTTCTTGCATTCAGTCTGATCACCTTTTCCCTTGTACAAGGAAACAATGATAGCATCCTTCCAATCCTGAGGGACCATTCCCAACTCCCAGCACAACTGGCAAATTTCAGTTAACCAGTCAATTATAGAGTCACCACCATATTTCAACATCTCTGCAGTTATGCCCTCAACTCCTGGAGCCTTACCATTCTGAAGAGATTTTAGAGCTTTACACACTTCTCTTGAGATCCCTCCTGTGCTTTCATCCCTCATTGTGATATCATCTGCGTCTGTCTCAGAATCTTCTTTGCTTTCCTGATCTAATAACTTACAGAAGTATTCACCCCATCTGTCACTTAACTCATTGGGCTCCCATATCATTTCCCCAATCTCATTCTTCACACAACTTACAACTTTGTTTCCCCTATTTTTCCTGAGTCTCATGTACTTCCAGAAGGACTTTTTATCTTTCCAAAAAGCCAGTTCATGCCTTTCCACTTTCTCCTTCCTATCTTTTGCCTTACTGTGGCGAACCAGTTTAGCAGCTTCACGCTTCTTACAGCGATATTCATCCACAGAGACTACCTTGCAACATCCCCAAATAGGCTTCCTTCTTTCTCTTTACTGCCTCTTCAATCTCACTATTCCACCAAGCATCACCTCTATTGTTACCCACTATTGTGGTGCCACAGACCTCTTTAGCAGCAGTGACAACACAGTTCTTAAAACATTCCCACTTCTTTTCTACATCCCTCTCGCCAGACTTCAGATCCTTCAGTTGTTTTCTGAGTAAGTCAGAATACCGCTGATGATCTTCAAGGAGCCTATCAACCTTTATTCTTTCTATCCTGGGTCTCTTCCTATTTCTTTTCCTCCAACCAACATTAAGTTTCACTCATGACACTACCAAGTAATGATCAGAACCAACATCAGCACCTCTCATCACACGGGTGTCAACAACTTAGTGTTTCAAACGCCGATCGTAGACATCAAAATCTATCACACTCTTTTGACCAAGAGTACGATTTTCCCAAGTATATGTGTGGATATACTTGTGGTTGAAAAATGTATTAGATACACACAAACCATTCTTAATGCAGAGTTCAATTAATCTTTTACCATTATCATTCACACAAGGATCATTAAACTTACCCAGAACATTGTCAGAAATTGCATTCTGCACACCTACTCTAGCATTGAAATCCCCTGCTATTATAACTTTTTCTTTAGGACCAAACTGGCTCAAAACAGCTTTAGCTCATTCCAGAAATCTTCCTTCTTATCAGAAGGTTCCGAGTCACAAGGAGCATACACTACAACAATTACAATTCTCTGAAGTTTCACTTTCAAATGAATCCAGAGAATTCTCTCACTTACGCAACTATAGTGAATCAAGTCGTTCATCTTTTCACTTAAAATCACACCTACACCAGCCTGTCCTCTCATATTATCCAATACTCCGGACCACAGACTCACCGTGCCATTCACTTCTTCTACCCCAATTTCCTTCTTTTTGGTTTCACTTACACACAGCACATCCAGTCTATACTTATTCATCTCCTCAATCACCTCACTCATCTTGCCATTTATACCTCTAGTATTCCATACACCAATCTTATATTCACTCAGCCGAGATCTCTTTCTCATATGCCGTTTAGAAAGTCCAGGTCGATTCCGTGGTGGACCGTCCTTCTCAAGTGTGGTAGGTCCACCATATCCCACACTTGAGTCATTCTTAATATTTCTTTTTGTCTTTTTAATCAGGTAAGTACATCAGTGTGGGGGATTAGCCCACAGCTGAGGGTTCCAGTTGGTCATTCAACCTAAGGATTCTGTAACAAAACCCAGTGAGTTGGGGTCTTTTCGCCAATGTCATGTTAAGAAATTCAAGTGTTCAACTTTGCGACATAATTCTTTTCTTTTTGAAAAGTTTAGTATATAGGCTTCCTTGTTGTGTCATGATTACAGCTGACGTGAGAAGCAATAAAAAAGAAAACAAATAGGGGACTTCCCCTTTTTTGTTTGAATTAATTCAGATATTTTTTGACTCCAAGAATGCTGCTTTCGTTGATAGAGGAATTGAACAGCTAACTGAATGATGGGAACAGATCATCACTGATAATGGAGAAAACTATACAATAAATTGAAATAAAATATTGTGTAAGTAAAAGACAGCTTTGTTTTTCATGTATGCAAATGGTGATAACTTTTGCACTTATCTAATACTTGTATTGTGTTTTGTGATTCAGTCATAATTGGTTTCTCTGAATTTTCAAAATTATGAAAATGTGATTAATAGATGAAATTGTGTTGTAGTTCCTCAGGCTGCTCCAACAGATGTGAGAGTAGAACCTGTGAACTCTACAGCAGTTAGAGCATGGTGGAAACCTCCAGATCCTCAACTTATTAATGGCATTAACCAAGGATACAAGGTGAGCCAAGTGACTCGCAATTATTGAAATTCAAATATTTGTATGCATGCATGTGGATACAATTTGTTAGTTTATTTGTGTTGTGGTATTTGTTTAATTTAGAGTAACATTTTCAAAATTTAGCACCACTATTTTATGGTTCAGTTGTTTTGCAGTGAAGCCCTTGAGATAGTGCAGCAAAACTAATTTTAAAATGTGAAAACTATCCACAACTGGGTTGTCTGTGAATTACTTTGACCAAAGTCAAAAAACTAAAAGTATTATGCAACAGATTACAAAAATTCTCATATAGGTACACTTCAACAAACTGATTATTACTGTACCTTTGTTGTGTTCTTGCACAGGTATTGTTACAATAAACATTGAAACAGTGAACATTGAAAAACACAAGACAGCTCATAAATCAGTAGGTAAGTTTAACTGCACTTAGGAAAAGGTTGTGGAAAAATGAGAATTACATTGCCTGATGTGCAGAGGGCACATTAAAACTTTGTCCAGGCATGCATTATTTTTCCTACATGCCCAATCAGGCATGTAGAAATTCAGCTCTTTACAGAATACATTTTTTTTTTCTATTTCCTACCCAGTCAATTTTCTTACTACTCAGCCCCCCTCTCCCACTGCTTTATTTAATGCCCCCCTCTCCCACTGCTTTATTTAATGAAATTAATGCATTGTATTTTGAGAAATTAAAGGTCAAAATGGATCACCTTGAAAACTAAACTGCCCATAATGTGATTGTGTGGTATCTCAAAAGAAAGCCCATGTAATAAACTTCAAGTGGGTCCAATATGAGCTTTTTTGACCATTTAGGTCTACAGTTATTGTCATTTGTGGTAACCATGGTAGACACAAAAATGTCTTTTTTTGTAAATTTCAAAGTCCTATAACTATAGAAGTATTGTATGCGGGAAGCCAAAAATTTTGCACTGATCAGTTGCTCTCTTAAGTTCGCCAAGTTTGATGATTAGGTCAAAAATGTTATCTTTTGTGTGCTGATTTGATATGAAGTGATCCGTAGATGAGTTCAAATTTCATTGCTGCAGGGCAATTTCTGAAATGCAGTAAAAATTCTTTGTTTCTTGTATTGTTTTTGAAATATTTAGGGAAAATACTACAGTATGGGTATGATGTGTGTGTATGTGTGTGTTCAAGCATGTAAAATTTTGGTTTAGGCACGTATTTGTTTTTTGGACAACATGCCCAACATGTTACAAATTTGGAATTTTTCTGGCCGTGATGGGTAAGTAGATAAAATCAATGGAAAGAAAGACACCATCATTGACATTGAAAATGGCTTTGAGGAATCATGAAATCAGCAGTTCACATACAGTATATGCTGCTGATATACTGTTAATATCGAAAGCATTAATGGTTTGCATTGTTATTTTTGAGTGTGTTAAAAACTCAATTCAAAATGGTGATGAATGCTTAGAGGTCCATGAGCCTGAGTTGAACCTCAAAAAGAATTAATTTTAGTAATTGAAGAATATCTGGCTGTCTCTAGCATTCCAATTCAGTAATGGCTATTTAAAATATGGGTTTTGGAATTGCTGGAGAAATCATGGTTATTATTTGTTGTTTTACTGATGATAATCAAAATGCAACTATTGGATATAAAAGAAAATTTTCAAATCATGTTTTCAGATGCTGTGGTGTGATATGAAAATAGAGCATAAGTTTACACTTTCTGTAGAAAAACTATGCTGTGTGCACAGTGGAAAATACAATGAAGTTTCTTGATTTCAAAGACTACAGTCTTGTGACACTTATATATATATCATCATCACTGCTGGACGAAGGTCTCCCCAAGTTTCCTCCACAACAATCTGTCTTGTGCCAGTCTCCTCCATGTCACTTCCGCATACTTTTGAATTTCATCCTACCATCTCCCATGTGGTCTTCTTCTGGGTCTTTTCCTGTCCCTTGGAATTCATTCTAAAATTTCGGCTGTCCATCGATGGTCTGTCCTTCTGGCAGTACGTCCAGCCCATTGCCATTTCAGGGATTTAACTCTGATCATGATGTCTTCCACTCTTGTCATTTTTCGGATCCATGAGTTCCTCTTCTTATCTCTCCTGGTTACACCAAGCATGCACCTTTCCATGCTTCTTTGAGTTGTCGGTAGCCTTTGTATGTCTCTTTTAGTTAAGGTCCACGTCTCTGCACCATACGTAAGCACTGGAAAGATGCATTGATCAAACACTTTTCTTTTAAGACATAATGGCATATTGCTCTTGAAAATTATGCTGTTTCTTCCAAAAGCTCTCCAGGCAAGTATTGTACGCCGATTAATTTCTTCATCAATGTGACCCTCACTTGATATCTGCTGTCCAAGATAAACATTATCTCCAGCTTTTCTCCATCAATCGATAAATCTTAATTTCTTGTAAAAGCATTGAACATCACTTTTGTCTTCTGAAAGTTCATTTTTAATCCCACTTCTTTACTCTTGTTAGCAAGTTCCTGGATGCAGCTCTGATGGGGTAGTTGCAAAAATGACTGTGTCATCAGCAAAACGAAGGTGGGTTAGATAATCTCCATTAATCTTTATCTCTTTGTTTTCCCAGTTCAGTGATTGAAAGACATTTTCCAATAAAGGGGCTCTGACGACCGCCAATAGCGGTATAACCTATACCATCGGGATTAGAGGAAATTCTATCCCACACTCACCAACCCGCTTGGCCAGCGTGGTGAGTTATGGCCAAACCCCTCCAAAATGATTCCACAACTTAGATCTTGGCCCTCAGTCTCCGGCAGCTGGAATGTACCTGGCCAAGGCAGCGGCCAGTGCGACATGAAGGCAGAGGGTGCTAAGAATCCCCGGAGGACCGGACTAGGCTGCCATCTGATGCTGACCTTGGCTACGTACAATGGACGCTCCCTATCTTCTGATTCAAGGCTTCTTGAATTGGAAGAGGAACTACAAAGGATCAACTGGGACATCGTGGGGCTAAGTGAGGTAAGGAGAAAAGGAGAAGATCTCATCGAACTGAAAAGTGGACATCTGTTCTACTATCGTGGGACAGATACTGGCAGAACTAGTGGTGTTGGATTTATAATAAACAAGAAACTGAAGGATAAAGTTGTAGAAGTTGAAAGTTCCTCTGACAGAGTTGCACGACTTGTTATCCAACTCTCGAAAAGATACCAGGCTCAGATTATTCAAACTTATGCACCCACCACAAGTCATCCTGAAGAAGAAATTGAAGAATTTTATGAGGAAATTTGTCATCTAAATAATAAAGGTAAGCAGCATTTGAAAATAATTATGGGAGATTTCAATGCAAAAATAAGGCAACGGCAACAGAATGAAACTTCAGTAGGTAAATTCGGTCACGGCAACAGAAACCAGCGTGGAAATACTCTCGTAGAGTTTGCAGAGGCAGAAGGGTTTTACATCTTGAACTCCTTCTTCAAGAAAAAGCCACACAGGAAATGGACTTGGAGACATCCAAATGGGACGACAAGTGAAATTGATTTTATTATGTGTAACAAAAAATTCGTCATAGAAGACTGCAGTGTGCTAAACAAGTTCAACACAGGTAGTGACCATAGATTGGTGAGATGTAAGATGCACCTCAACACTAAACTTGAACGTGGCAAGCTCATAAGACAAACAAAATCTATTGACATAACCAACCTTAAAACACCATAATACCTTCAAGTTGGAACTGAAGAACAGGTTCTCTGCTTTAGAAGGCCTAACATCAGAAGAAGTGGACATCTCTGAAGTTAACAGAAAAGTAACCAAAGCTCTTATGGAAACAGCAACAAAATTAGCTGGGTCTAAGAACAAGTTGCATGTAAATAAATTATCAGGAAAAACGAAAATGTTGATGCAAAAAAGAAGAGAGATGAGGACAACTAAAGAAAGATGTGACTTCCAAAGTGGAATATATAGAGCTATGCAAGACAGTAAGAAAAAGTATCACTGAAGACGTAAGAAAATTCAACTGTGAACTAGTGAGGAAAGCAATTGAAAACAACCAAAGCCTAAAGATAGCAAAGGGACATCTCAGTAAGGGAAGAAAACAGATTATGGCACTGAGAAAAGAAGATGGTTCTGTAACAAGAAATAGAGGCGAAATTTTGACAAGAGTGAAAGATTTCTACTCCAAATTATATGAAAGGGATGATACATGCACTCCAGACATCATGAAAGATACCAGTACCAGAGTTCCTCCAGTCCTTCCAGCAGAAGTTGCACATGCAATCAAGAACATGAAGCGGGGAAAAGCTCCAGGAGAAGATGGAATTACTGTAGACATCATACAAGAAGCAAGTGGAGAAATCGAAACAGTACTCGCCCAAATTTTCACTCGATGCCTTAATGAAGGAAAGATTCCTGAGGATTGGAACACCGCTACAATGATCCTGCTACATAAGAAAGGTGACATTGAGGATCTCGGAAACTACAGACCTATCAGCCTCCTATCAGTAGTTTATAAAATCTTCACTAAAGTTCTTTCACACCGCTTGAAGGTAACACTGGACATGGCTCAACCGAGAGAACAAGCTGGATTCAGGAGTGGCTACAGCACAATAGATCATATCCACGTGCTGAGAGAACTAATTGAAAGAGCGAGGGAATATGAACTTCCATTGTGCATGGCTTTTATCGATTATGAAAAAGCCTTTGATTCGGTGAAACCATCAGCAGTTACAATGGCTCTGAAAACCTGCGGTATTGAAGATGCATACATTAATATTATTAATAACATATATGAAAATGCAAGTGCAAAGATTAGGCTGTTTGAAAATACAACACACGTAAAAATTGGAAAGGGAGTGAGACAAGGTGACACCATATCTCCGAAGCTCTTTAATGCCACATTGGAGGGTGTTTTTCAGTTGCTGAGCTGGGAAAACAAGGGGATAAAGATTAATGGAGATTATCTAACCCACCTTCGTTTTGCTGATGGCGTAGTCATTTTTGCAACAACCCCATCAGAGCTGCAGAGTATGATCCAGGAACTTGCTGATAAGAGTAAAGTGGGATTAAAAATGAACTTTCAGAAGACAAAAGTGATGTTCAATGCTTTTACAAGAAATGAAGATTTATCGATTGATGGAGAAAAGCTGGAGATAACAGACACGTACGTTTATCTTGGACAGCAGATATCAAGTGAGGGTCACATTGATGAAGAAATTAATCGGCGTACAAAACTTGGATGGAGAGCTTTTGGAAGAAACAGCATAATTTTCAAGAGCAATATGCCATTATGTCTTAAAAGAAAAGTGTTTGATCAATGCATCCTTCCAGTGCTTACGTATGGTGCAGAGACGTGGACCTTAACTAAAAGAGACATACAAAGGCTGCAGACAACTCAAAGAAGCATGGAGAGGTGCATACTTGGTGTAACCAGGAGAGATAAGAAGAGGAACTCGTGGATCCGAAAAATGACAAGAGTGGAAGACATCATGATCAGAGTTAAATCCCTGAAATGGCAATGGGCTGGACATACTGCCAGAAGGACAGATCATCGATGGACAGCCGAAATTTTAGATTGGATTCCAAGGGACAGGAAAAGACCCAGAAGAAGACCACATGGGAGATGGGTGGATGAAATTCGAAAGTATGCAGGGATGACATGGAGGAGACTGGCACAAGACAGACCGTTGTGGAGGAAACTTGGGGAGACCTTCGTCCAGCAGTGGATTGATAATGGTTGACAATGATGATGATGATGATATATATATTATTAAAGTAATACAGCGTAGTTTGTCACAATTATTTATTTTTTCAAGCCGACCATGGCTTTGCTGGGTGTTGACCTAGCTTCATCATGACGAATGACACGTAAATATTCAAATTATATATGACATCATAAATGGTGTTTACAGTCACTTGTTTTGGTTAGATGCTTCCACGCGCTTGATAGAAATTAACAAGTTGCAAAGACTTATGATATATATGGAAAGCTTTCAGAACATCAAGTTTGGTGGTTGAATCTGGCTTGTCAATTAGTTTTGCTTCTTCAAAGAGAAATTTGTGGCCTTTTCGTAACAGTGTTTAGCCATCGATGACTTTAGGTCACAATTCCGAATATAGGTCTTGTGCTCCTTCAATCGAAAACGAAGGCTCTACGGGTCTGTCCTATATACGAAGCGCCACATTCACATGGAATTTGATAAATTCCCCACGAGTTTTTGTCTTCAACATAGTCCTTTGATCCTAAAAATCTCATTTTGTTTATGGGTTTAAAAATCACCTTAAAATTAAAGGTTTTGAGAATTTTCGTAATTTTGAATGCAATGTCACAGGAAAATGGAATAATGGCAAAATTCTCTCGTAATGGGCGCATCACAGGAGTTAATGTGGACATAGGCTTCAGTTTTCGGAATTTTGTTAGAGCCTTGTTTGTAATGGAAGGGTTGTATCCTCGCTCTACTGCAACACGTTTAAGGAAATAAAGTTTTTTTCCAAACTGTCTTTATCTGAACATATATGTACTGCACGATATACGCAAGTGTAAAAGGCACTGAGTTTTTGTTGATAAGGGTGATTGGACTTGGCATGTGGAGGTGAAAAAATAGCAAAAGGCTTCAGATAAATTGTGGTTGCGAGAGATCCATTTAAGCGAGATACCAGGGCATCAAGGAATGGTAGGCATCCGTTATTTTCAGTTTCGTAGCTGAATTGAATGTGAGGATCAATGGAATTTATAAGTTTGACTAATTCCGGAATTTCAGAATGTTTTCCCTTCCATAGAACGAAAGTATAGTCTACATATTGTATCCATAAGTCAAATTTCACAAGTTTGAAAATTTTTTCTTCAAATCGACGCATGTAGATTTCACATAATATAGGCGATAGTGAGCTGCCCATGGCTAGACCTTCCGTCTGTTCATAAAACGTTCCACGGAAGGTAAAACTGTTCTGTTTTATGCAAATGTCCACTAGTCTTGTTATTTCTTCAACTTCAGGTTGGCTGTAATGATGCTCTACAAGACTTGATTTTAGGGATTCCAGAGCTCCTTTTACTGGAACATTGGTGAACATAGATACCACATCAAAGGTTAGCATTAGTTGATCTACGTAGGGGTGTAGTTTGAGTTGATTGGTAAACTCAATGGAATTTTTCACAGATGTTTCGTTTGGAGTGACCAATGTAGATAATTTTGAAGATAAGAACTTCGATAACTTATATGCTGCTGTGCTGATATTACTTACTATAGGCTGGAAAGGAATTCCAGATTTATGTATTTTAGGGAGAGCATAGAATCTCGCACAACGGGCGTATGAAGGCTTAAGTTTTTTTTTTTTTTTATGTTTTGGTTCAGAGTTTAAGTTTTTGATCAATTTCTGTATTTCTATCAATTGTTTATCTGAAGGATCATTGTTTATTTCTTTGTAAGGTCCATCCAAAATAAGATTTTTGACTTGGTTATCATAATGGTTTTTGTCTAACACAACCACCTGACCTCCTTTGTCAGCTCTAGTGATATTTGAATTTGAGCGCAATTCTTTAAGTGCATTAATTTCTTTGGTGGGTAAATTTGGTCTAGGTAATGTAGCATGATTTGCGGTTATCACTTGGCTGATACAATGTCCAACTATTTCTTTTTCTTCAAAGTTGAGACTGCTTTGTATTAGAGATTCCTCAACTGAAGCAACTGTCTGATACTGGTATCTTTCTTGAGATAGCAAAGTTAGAATTATATCGTAAAGTCCGCTTCTGAATTTCAGTGACACTATGACCGGATTTGAATATTTACGTGCCATTCGTCCCGATGAAGCGAGGTCAACACCCAGCGAAACCATGGTCGGCTTAAATAAATAAATAATAATGAAGTTTCATTTATTGTTTCAGCTATCTAAAGGGGGGGATGAAATTTCCAGTCTCTGACTTTCAGAAATGGTGATACCATGAAAACAAAAAAATTAAAACAGAATTTCTTACATTTTTAAGTAACACTCGATATAGGCATGCATTCATTCATTCACTGCTAAAAGTGCTACTCCACCTAGCAGGAAGAACAGTGAATTGAGCAGCTTGGTTGTTGTGTATTTGGATAGTAACAATCAGAACTGTTTATAGAAGAAAAGAAAAAGTTTAGTGCTCTGAATCCCATGAAAGATGGAAAGATATCATGCACATAGATGGGCAAAGTTACAGTTTCACTGCTGCCATTCCTTTTTTTTTCTTAGTGCATTCATGTTTGATGTAATGCCTGTAATTCATTGTAAAGCTGAAATATGCAGGAGCAGTTTATGGTGAATTTTACAGTTGGTAAAGTTTGGTAGAAGTGCTTTTATCAAGGAGTGTTTTTTACCTCAGGTAGCACCACAACTAGCTGTTGATAAAGTTCCCTTGTGCATATGAATTATGCATCTTAATAAATTATTGTACACCACTTTTCTTGAGTGAATTGTGATTAAAATTACCAGTGCCTTTGAATTGTGATTAAAATTACCAGTGTCTTAACTTCATGCTGAGGTTGCAGTTTCTTTATTCTTTTCTCTGATGTTTCAACTGGAATGGTATGCATTCCCCTCTTCCATCTATTAATGTTAGTCCTCCTCACTTTCTGATTTGATAGTTTAGTATTTTCTTTGTGGCAATTGTGTGGATGTAAACAATATATTTTGCTGATAACATAAGTTCAAATTTAACATCAGTATTTCATATTTTTTTTCAGTTGCAAGCATGGCTTGAAGAACCAGGAACAGTACCACCTTCACGCACAGTATTAGTTGCACCGAGTCCATTGGACCCTCTGGCTGAACAAGATTCTTTGTTAAGCGGACTAGATAAATACACCGTATACCATGTTACAGTCCTTTGCTTTACCAGCCCTGGTGATGGACCCAGAAGTGAACCTGTTATTATCACTACTCAGCAGGATGGTAAATTTCCTTTTGTTTTAGATCTGTATCAGTGTCTGATAGATCTGTATTATTACAGCTAATTAGTTGTGTTTCTTACTTGATTTACTTCATGTATTTTATTGCTGGGTTAATAGTGCTTACTGGTATTGTAATTATTTTTGTAAAAATCTAAGCATATTAAGGTGTTATCTCATAAAGTATATCAAAAAATATTGTATGAATCACTTGATTACATGCATTTAGCACATGGGTACGTAACATACAGTACAGGATAAGATGTATGGCACAGCGATTACATAAACTAACTATCCAATCACCGGAGGAAAACAAAATAAGCACTTTATTCCCACTGGGAAGTTTTGAGCCTTTTACAGTTCTTAGTTTTAACAAGTTTCTAAATGCTTAATATTTCTCCAAAGTATTTTGACAATAAGAAAAAAAAAAAGAAAAAAAAGTTCGTGCTGTGCTAATAGAGCTCATGTAAGAACATGCAGAACTGCCTAGTGTCCTGGTTTACCCAGATTCCATCTAATTTCGAAAATATTTTCCGGAAATCCGATTTTTTTACAAAAAATCTGGTTTTGTGGTTTTGTTACATATTTTTCTTTTATTTATTATGCATGGTATTTTTTTCCTCATTAATGATATCAGCGATCATTTTTCTCCAGCATCAATGTTGGCTGTGGGAATTTGTAACAAATGGAGACAAATGTTTTTTTGTTAATCCCCACCACTTCAAGCGCCAAGGTCGTGAGCCCCGTGGTGGTGGAAAGTTGAAGTGGCTTGAAAAGTTGAAGTACAGGTTTATAACGTCACATCCATGGCGCTTGTATGGTGTCTCGTGCAGGGATGGGAATTCTGTGCCAATGTGTGTCAAAACAAAAATCTTGCGCTATCTTGCTACAAGAGGCAGATTTTGCTCATGGTGTGCCAGAACCGCTGTGCCCTGTTGTAATCGCAGGAACTTTGGCACAATAAATACTCCATGCACACTGTTCTGTATGGCGCTGAGTAAGACCATACGGTGGGAAGAAAGATTAAGAGATTTCAAGCACCACAGATTTTACGTGGGTACTATGGAAATCGTCAGTCTGCTACGGACTACAGAGAACATAGAGCATGCTATAAAAATTGAAAATCCCAGTGAAATAACGTTATTTAACATCTGTGTAAAATTTATTTTCGTATTTTCAAGATGTTTTGATTGAAAAAACTGGAAAAAAGTTGGCGAATCTCGCAAATGTTTGTAATCACACCGAAAATGACTGCTGTAACAGCGAATGAAAAGGTAACAATTTCCGTTTCTGCTTATTAAATTTTTCCAGCTTTCCTTTCTTTTTTCTCTGCCTGATTATATTTTTATTTTTTGATGTTTTCTGTGTTTGTGATCATGTTCTTCAGTTTTAATATCTTCGGTAATAGCGAAAAGGAGCGACTTCGTACTTTTTAAGAATTTTTTAACGAAATGCACGTTTCCCTATTTCTAATACATCTTCAAAACTAATTAATAGGAAACAATCGTTTTCACCCCTTTCCCTTTTATTAAACAAAATTAAATTTCTTGATTGGTATTTAATCTGTCCGTGGTGGAATCCGCGCTGCTTCCGTGCCCCATTAAATTGTTTCACGGCAGAGTGAGCAATGCAGTATCGATTTTTCACATTTAATTTTCCATAAAATTCGTGTTTTACAATTTCTTAGTCACTTCTTACTCTTACATGAGATTCTTCTGTGGATTAGTGGAATTCCACTTTTTCTGTCATCATGTGGGTCATTCTCGAGATCGATGCTAAACTGAAGAGAAACTGTTTTTTTGGGGGGGGGGGGTCTTAATCTATAATATGTAATTTTATTATTTATCAATGCTTTTACAAGAAATGAAGATTTATCGATTGATGGAGAAAAGCTGGAGATAACAGACACGTACGTTTATCTTGGACAGCAGATATCAAGTGAGGGTCACATTGATGAAGAAATTAATCGGCGTACAAAACTTGCCTGGAGAGCTTTTGGAAGAAACGGCATAATTTTCAAGAGCAATATGCCATTATGTCTTAAAAGAAAAGTGTTTGATCAATGCATCCTTCCAGTGCTTACGTATGGTGCAGAGACGTGGACCTTAACTAAAAGAGACATACAAAGGCTGCAGACAACTCAAAAAAGCATGGAGAGGTGCATGCTTGGTGTAACCAGGAGAGATAAGAAGAGGAACTCGTGGATCCGAAAAATGACAAGAGTGGAAGACATCATGATCAGAGTCAAATCCCTGAAATGGCAATGGGCTGGACATACTGCCAGAAGGACAGATCATCGATGGACAGCCGAAATTTTAGATTGGATTCCAAGGGACAGGAAAAGACCCAGAGGAAGACCACATGGGAGATGGGTGGATGAAATTCGAAAGTATGCAGGGATGACGTGGAGGAGACTGGCACAAGACAGACCGTTGTGGAGGAAACTTGGGGAGACCTTCGTCCAGCAGTGGATTGATAATGGTTGACAATGATGATGATGATGATAAATTGCAAATATGTTGACTGATGAACATGTGTTGATGTCCTGGTTTTTGATTTTTAAAATTTGGCAGCTCTGGAACATGTGAAACATCATGATGATGATGCTGGGATAAGATCACAAAACTAAACTGTTTTAAGTATGCTAGTGTACTAAAACAGCACTTTTATAAATTCATATTCCATATGTTAATCCGAAGAAATTTTGTGTTTAATCTGTTCCATGCAAATAAATGATTGATTATCTGTACTCACCATGTACTTATGTTTTTCTCTGCAAGAGACTCCATCTTATAAGAATCTAATCTGGAATCAGTGACATAGGGATGTATGGCAATTAAGCTTTCAAAAATCAATAAGATTCATAGAATTAATACCATATGGAGTTGTGGATATGGGACCCAAAAATCAGGGCTAAATAAATGTGCTTTAATTCATACAAGCCTTTATTGTGACATCTGAATTAACAGGTTTATGACCCTCTTTCCCATTAACTCTTACTATGAATAGTTACATGCTATCCATTTCTTGGGATATTTGACTATATGCTATACACATTTCATTATAGTATGTTGAACTGAGAAACTGATTCTCAGTCTATACTAGGACTAACATCAGAAGTAGACAATCACCAAAGTTGAAAGAAAAAATCACCAAGGCTCTTATGGAAATAGTGGAAAAAATGTAGTACTCTCTAAGAACAAAAAAAAAAAAAGTGTTGGTGCAAAAGGAAAATAAAAAAAAAGTGTTGAAGATAAATAATAAAATGTAACTTCCAAAGTGAAACAGTATCATTAACTTCCAAAGGGAAACAGTATCATGAAAAAGTATCACTGGAGATTAAGGGAATACCATTTTTTAAATTTTTCATGAACTTCTGGAAAAAGCAAGTGAGAACAGCCAGTGCCTGAAGAAAAGAGATCATGGCACTCAGAAAAGAAGATGGTTCTGTAGCAAGAAATAGAGCTGAAATTTTGAGGAGAGTTAAAAAGAATTCTACACAAAACTGTATGAAAGGGATTATACATGTAATACAGACATAAAAAAATGTAGATGCTCTAATATCTTTCCAGTACTCCCTGGAAAATTGCCCACACAATTAAGAACATGCAGTGAGGAAGAGCTTCAGGTACAGACAGAATTACTGTGGGCATTGTACAGGAAGCCAGTGAAGAAATAAAAACCACACCAATCCAAGTTTTCACAATGATTGGAACCATGCTACAGTGATCCTGCAACATAAAAATTGTTACCTTGAGAATTTCAGAAACTACAGACCCATTGGCATGCTGTCAGTGGTTTACGAATTCTTCACTGAGGTACCGTTACATTGCTTGAAGGTAACACCGGACATGGCTGAACCAAGAGAACAAGCTGGATTCAGGAGTGTCTCTATAGCACTATAGATCATATCCATTTACTGAGGTGTAACTGAATATGAACTTCCATTGTGTATGGCTTTTAATTACGACAAACCATCAGCGGTTATAATGTCTCTGAAATCTTGCAGATGGTATTCCCTTAATCTAGCTTGTTCTCCATGTTGAAGAGATGCATACATTAATATTGTTAATAACATGTATGAAAATGTAAGTGCAAAAGTTTGACAGTTCAAGGACATGACACACATAGAAATTGGAAAGGGAGTAAGACATGGTGACACATCTTTCTTCAGGACCACCGTGTAGAATATCTTTCAATTGTTAAACTGAGAAGTCAAGGGGCTAAAGATTAATCACTTTCATTTTGCTGATGACATTTTTGCAAATACCCCTTTGGAGCTGTACAGTATGATCTAAGAGTTTGCTGTTAAGAGCAAAGTGGGATTAAAGATGAAAATACAGAAACAGAATTGATGTGTAATTCCTTTATAAGATCTGAAGAGTTAAAGAGGCAAATTTAGGAGTAATTGATATCTACATCTGCCTTGGATGATAAATATCAAGTGATGGCCACATTGAAGAAAAAATTAAATTTACAAAACTTCGTTGGAGTGCATTTGGAAGAAACAGTGCAATTCTCAAGAGCAATTTATCATTATGTCTTGAAAGAAAAGTGTTTAATCAATGCATCCTTTTAGTTTTTGCTTATGAATCAGAGACATGGACTTACTAAAAAAGACATACAGAGGCTGTAGGCAATTTGAAGCATTGAGAGATTCTTGCTTGGTGTAACCAAAAAAGATGGGGAAATGAATTTGTGGATCAGGAAAATAACAAGAGTTCGATAACATCAGGATCAAAGTAGAGAACTCAAGTGGCAACGGGCTAAACATGCTACTACACTGGCATGCAAAAATTAAGGATGAGACGGTTTTTCTAATGCAACGTCGTGCAAAAGTGCTCCACATCGACTCAAATCATACCATAAGATCCCCAAGATGTAAGAATATGGGACAAGTGAGCAAAACCGTCCAAACAAGGAATCGAAAGGATACAAAGGCACTTTATTGAAAAGGTAGCTTCGAGCACAACTAGACAGAAGACAGAAACGTCCATGTGACAGGCGGCTGCCAAGAAAAATCCAGTCTTTAGTAGAGGATATGATCACCCCTGACTGCTTTGCAGGATTTACAACGTCTGTCCAGGCTGAGGACGAGGTTGTCAAGGAGCTGTTCAGGCATCGCGGCCCATTCCTCTTGTAGCGCCAATCGCAGCTACGGAATCATTGCTGGCGGCTGGCGACATGCTGCCAAGCGTCTCCCAAGAAGGTCCCACACATGTTCGATTGGATTTAGGTCCGGAGACCTTGCGGGCCAATCTGTGCGTTGAATATCTTCACTTTCCAACAGCTCTGCGACAGCCACTGTACGATGAGGTGTAGCGTTGTCGTCCATGAAGAGGAACTCAGGACCCACAGCACCTCTAAACAGACGCACATGAGTCAGGAGAACCTCGGTACAGTAGCGGACACCAGTGTCTGAACCTCGTTGGAAGATGTGGAAGTCAGTACGGCTACCAAGCATGATACCTCCCCAAACGAGAACACTGCCACCTCCAAACCGGTCCTTTTCGATGATGTTGGAGGTGTGAGTGCGTGTTCTCTGCTCTCTTCAGATGTGTATACGTACAGAATCGCTTGTCAGACTAAATCGGTTCTCATCCGTAAAGAGAACTCGACCCCACTGCTTATGTGTCCAGTTTTTGGTGTTTCTGGCACCACAGAAACCGCCGTCTCCGATGAGCAGGTGTTAATGGCACACACTGTACTGGTTGGCGTGCAAATAGACCACCTTTGTGCAGCCTCCTGGCCACGGTAAAACGCGATAACGGACGTCCAGTTGTCTGTTGCACGTGTCTTGCGATTTCTCCCGCTGTTTGCCGTATGTCTCTTCTCACCTGTAGGACAATATACCGGTCGTCCGCCGCCGTGGTCGCTCGTGGACGACCACTGCTAAACTCTCGGACAGCTGTTCCTGTCGTTTGAAATGCTCTTCAAGCTCGTGAAACGATGCTGCGAGCAATCCTGAACTCCTCAGCCACACTAGTCACACTTCGACCTTCTTTCAACTTCCCAATGGTGTGACCTCGGGTAAAGTCATCCAGATGTTGTCTACTGGATTGCCTGTTGGCCATATCACACGGTGGCAGCAACTCGACGTCGTTCAAACCGATGTACACTGTGCAATAGCTTTCACCGAATTGCTGAGTGTACACCACCCGTGTGCTTTTATACCCTTCCGACTCCCCTCCAACCCGTCATGCTGCATATATGCGTCGTGCCCTACCGGACCGGACCCTAGTCTATCTCCTGAGTGGTTTTTCGGTCCGTTCTGCCTGCTCGTTCCGCTGTTATGCTAATTTCTCCTCTTCATCCTTAATTTTTGTACACCAGTGTAGAACTGACCACCATTGGACAACATAAATTTTAGATTGAATACCAAGGGACAAAAAAAGAATCGGAAGAAGACCATTGTGGGAGACGGATAGACAAAATTCAAAAGCATGCCAGTGAGACATGGAAGAGAATTGTTAAAGAGAGAAAGAATGAGAGTTGGAGAAGAGACTTGTGAAGACCATCCAGCAGTGGATGGTGAATGAAGATGATGATTGCATTTGTGTGTCATCATCCATTTTCAATCCACTGCTGAGTGGAAGTCACCAAAAGTCTCCTTCTGTATCTCTGTGTGTTGCACAATTCTCTTCCAAGTCACTGGCATGTGTTCGAATTTCAGCCACCGATTTCCTACGTGATCTTCTGGGGTTTGTTTTCTGTCCCTTGGTATCCAGTCTAAGAGTGAATTGGCTCAAAACTGCTTTCTCAATCATGATCTGATGTGTGATAACTAAAAACCAGCTTGATTCTTTGCCTTTTGAGCTCGGAATGTGCTCATCTTAATTTTTCCTTGCAAACTTGCACCACAAAGTAGAACAAAATATTAAAAAAGAAAGCTTGAAAGCTTTTTGCAAACCAAAATTCATCACTGTAACACACTTCCCTTTTCCAAATTACACTGGCAATAATTTACAACCTGTTTAGTTCTGTGTCTCGTAATCTCTCAGTGAGTCTGTTTATTTTCCCTTGCAAAATCACACTGTGTAGTACATACAAAAATGAAAGAGATGCAGTTTTTTGTTTTTACTTAACATATGTAGTTACTACACATTGATTGAAGCTTATGCAGAAACAGTAACTGTTTACTGCTCAACATGAGCTGAAACAGATCACACCACACAGGTGACCAATCAGGGTATGGAACCCTGGGAGAGTGGGCATGTACACACAGCACCACTTCAGTAGCAGATTTAGAAGCTTGTCTTAGGAGGGGTGGTTGCTCTGGTCTAAAAAAAAAAAAAAAAAAAAAAAAAAAGGAAGACTTTGGAGAGCATGCACACTCTATAAACTTTCAGCACTGCCTCTTCCTGGCATCGCAAGGCTTTAAAAAAATTTCCATTAAACAAACGTTCTAAATTTTTAAATTGCAAACTACAAATGAAAACTGAAAAATTAGCACTATTTTCATGTCGTTCAATTGCCCACTTTTTGAGGAGACCAACTTGATGGTTTATAATTCTCACTCCTGGATAAAATCTTTCACAATAAACTTTGATCCCTTCTATTTAGATGGGTTAATTTAATAGAAAAGTTTCCAACTTGGAAATTATTTTTATTAGTTTATGCTTATGGCCCAATTGAGGTACATATTTTGCACTGTTCCCCATGCTATCTCGCACACACTTTAAAGTATACCCCCACACAGAAACTTTCCCTGCTCCTAATTGCTAATGGTGCCAGACAATATACTAATAAAACAGAACAAAGCTTACCCATATGTTTTCACGATCAGTCAAAATCTCTTTTAATTTCTGCTGTCATCTTTCTCTGTTTTTGAAACCTCTAATATTGTTGTTGTTTTTTTTTATGCTGAAGCTAGAACAGAACATTTTATCTCCAAATTTATTGCAAATTTTAATTATGAAAACTTTTATGAAAACCTGTGGATTTATTGCTATAATTTTACAAAAGTAAATGCTTTAATTATTTAGATATTGGCTGTTTGAAAAGACGAAACCTGCTTTGTGGGAAAACCCCTCCCAGATGAATTACTGCACGGCACTAATGTTAAATTCTTTTGCATTGTACCTAACCAGGAGTGAATTGGCTCCTGGCTTGTAAATAACCACAAAAATAAAAAATTCTGCGGGTTTTTTTTTTTTACCAATAAAACAGTGCAACTTCTCCACAAAATTGACCACAAATTTCAGATTTTGTTCTGAAAAATGGGGTTTGACTTATACTGTACCTGAGCATTGTGTGTGTGTGTGTGTGAGAGAAAGAGAGAGAGAGAGAGAGAGAGAGAGAGAGAGAGAGAGAGAGATAATATATACATTACAGTCTATTCTTTCCTCTACATGTTAACAACATACTGTAAAAAATTATCAGATTTTGAGCATTGTTTTGTGTGTGGATATGGAAAATTATAATCAAATGGGTATTTTGGTTTTATGCCAATTATCTGTCAATGATATATTTATCAATGATATAATTTATCATTTCTTGGGTTCATTTATTGTGATTGCTCTGTGTTACGTGTTTGAATCATACATTGGTGCATTAGTAAGTGTACTGTTAAGTTTTTACAGAACCTCAAGATACCAGAAGTGGATTTTTTTCATTGCATTAATAAATTGTTTTATCTTCCTTTGTAATATTTTTGTGTAGCTGATAATTTATTTTATTATTTTCAGTTCCTGATATGGTCAGAAGCTTGAAATTTGAAAATATCTTAGACACAACTGTCACTGTACTATGGGATCCTCCTGTTAGTATAAATGGCATTTTAAAGGGTAGGTGATTGCCATTTATCTCTTTCCATTTTTCAATCTTCTAAAGCTATAAAGGTGTTTTCAAATGTCCTAATGGCATTGTTATCCAAGAACATAAATTTCATCTCAGGGATGAGGAAGGTCATAATGATATGCCAAATTATGCAACACTTTTGGCTTCAGGTTTTGATGATGCTGTAAATATTTGTTTATTTTTTTAATAGTCTAATATTTAATTTTTTAATAGCATAATGGTTGAGCAACATAAAATAATTTTTCATTTCATGATTTTGCTTTTGGTATAACATGTCTTTATGTGTCTCACAGAATGGTTGGGTAGTAATATTTAGAAAGCTTGTCTTCAAAGTCTGTTTATTCATTTCTAAAACAGTTGCTGTGGGCTAAGTAATTTCTCAATTTTTTTCTTGTTTAAAGAAATAGTAACAAAAACTGTGCTGAGGTTTGGGATGCGACCCCCCCCCCACACACACAGAGTTCAGCTTATTGCACAGTAAGTTAAGGAAATGTCTAAACAGGCAGTGGACAAAATAATGGGAACATCTGCTATAAAGGCACTCCTTTTTTTGTAATGGCTCTTATTTATTTATAAGCATGTAGAGAGGAAATGACTGTGTGTGTGTGTGTGTGTGTGTGTGTTTGTCAAGGACCAAATATAAAATTGGAAGTTTCTTTAAAGAAAATAAAAAAATCATGCATGAGACAAAATCATTGCCCTGTTTGAATTCCAGAGAGGACACATTGTTGGTGCCTATTTTTCCATGACATCAATGACTGAAACTGCAAATTTGCTGTGTATCAAAAGGTATGACTGCATTTACCAAGTCTGGAAAAACATCTGATAGGACGAATTGTGACAGGAAATAGAAGCCTACTAAAATGATCTCTGGTAAGTGAAACAGACTGTAGCCCAAATACATAAAACTACTGCACAAAAATAAGTGTAGAAATTAATGAGTCTCATAAATCCTTTATCAGGGAAAACAGTTTATGGGAAACTTTGTGTAACTCAAATTTATGCCTGAGCCACTGTTGTTAAGCCTCACGTTACTGATGCTACTACAAAAAGGAAGATGCAGGTGCAATGGTGTTAGGAGCAATGAAACCTGAACACTGTGGGGATGGGATTGGTCATATGTAGAGGATTTTAGGAAGGGAGTGTCTGACCCCAGGTATTAAACAACCCTTAGAATTAGGAAGCTGGGAGATTTGGGCTAGAGTGCCCGATAGGAAAGTGACACAGAAGCGAAGTAGAAAGGGGGAGGAAGACGTCCTTATTTATTACCGGGGGGGCCAGTACCCGTGGTCCGACGGCTTAACGTGCCCATCCGATGCACGGCGGATATTTAGTGGATCGAGCGTTCGTACCTGCCTGGGATCGAACCTGAGGTCCTTTCCGCGGCAGTCACGAGCGTTGCCTACTAAGCCACCCGTGGCCCAAGGAGGGTGGGATTGCAATACTGAAGTGCTTTTAATTCATTGTTCTCCATGTAGCATTTCTCAGAAAACTTGAAAATGATTTGAATTAAAAGCAATTCAGTACTGCAATCTGATTGCTGAAAATAATGGACTTGTGATTCTCTCATATATTTGTGAAGAATGTTTCTTCCTTAATTTCTATGATACCTTATTCACTGGTGATTTGTGATGTACATATATACATCCATTCCTGGATTTGAAAGAATCATCTGTCAGATGCTATGAGGAAACCTTGGATTGCTTAGACTAATGCTGATCTGAAGTTGTTCAGATTCCTTAGTTATAATTGCTTAGCTTCAGTTACTTCGAACTTCATTGTCATGGGTGGTGTAATGGTAGCATGCTCAAATGGAAATCAAGAGATGCAGGTTCAATTCTCACTCCAGGGCAGTGTAATTTTCAAATTTTCTGAGGACACATTACATGGAGAACAGTGAAATAAAAGCAATTCAGAATTGCAGTCGACTGCTGAAAATAATTGGTTGTTCCTATTATAATATCCCTTTGTCATGCGTGGCAACTTTTTTCATATTACTGCTTTTCCTGTCATGCATCTACAGATGTTTGTACATCTTGTTCTCAAATTGCAGGTTTTTATTCTTCATGATTTCAAATATTGAAGGATTCGTTCATAGGTTAGGATTTGTTAACCACTTGTTATGTTGTTCCTTTTTCTTATAGTTTTCCATCATTTTCCAAATTATTTGAGGTACTAGGGTTTTTCTTTCTGTAGAATTTATCTCTGAGCCAACACAAGTCATACACAGACACTCTTTCATTCCATGTTTAAAATTAAGTTTATTTGCATCAGTTTAGAGTTTCATCAAAAGCAAAAATTGTGTAAATTGGAAGGGGAGACTGTGCTTAGACTTTTGTATGTTATGCATGGGTGGATGTCTGTCATAAATTGAACAAATGCACCACATATAATTTGTTTAAATGATAAATATTGACGAGTGATAATGTGTGTATCATGCACGAGAAACTTTTTTATAACTGAATTGGAGAATTTCACCTACTGCAAAAAAAGGGGGGGGCATGTCCTGGTTCAAGAACTTACACTCGTACAGCAGTTTTCTAAGGTGAAGAAAAATTTGTTTTAGTAGTTTCTCTCTTCTTAATAGCAAAAGCAGGAAGTTATTCTAAGATTAGCATTTGGGGAGTTATATGGTGAATGAACATAGCATGCATTGTATTGTGAAGCATTGTTGTAAAAGAAATATATGTAAGATTTGAAGGCCGCCCCGGTGGCGCAGTGGTTTAAGGCGCTGGCCTATGATTATTCGTCCGTAAGGGGTCCGGGTTCGAATCCCGGTGAGGCATGGATGTTGTGTTTGTCTTACGGCACTGGCTCTCTCTCCCTTCCCTGGAACCAGTGACCCTAAATTAATGAGGGGCGACTGCTTATAGCCCATTGAGTTGCTCACGGTGGTCGTTAAACCTCCAATCCAAAAAAAAAAAAAAAATAATAATAATAATGAGATTTGAAGAGATCTTATTTGGTTGTTTTGTGTGCAGCTTACCCTGTTACACACACATTTCATACGAAAACAACTCCTCTGTCGGGTATTTCATCATTTAGTTTTTTATGCTTTCCAGCCGTAGGTTGAAGAAGCGTATATACTCCAGCTTTTTCCATCAGTCTGTCCGCACGATAACTTGCGTAAAAATGGTTTGATTTCAATGAAATTTTAGCATGTGGTAGGGGACCACCTGGGGACGAACTCTATTGAAATTGGGTGAAATGGGGTCAATGGTCAGGACATAGAAGCGGGATACATTCCATTGCCCTTATGCATCATAACGTGCGTAAAAATAGTTCGATTTCGATGAAATTTTAGTATCTGGTAGGGAAACACCTGGGGACAAACCCTATTAAAAATGGGCAAAATGGGGGCAAAGGTCAGGACATAGGATTGGGATCCATTCCACCGCCCTTATCCCATACTATTAAGGTGGACGTCAAGTAATTTTGTTTCCTATACTTCCAGTGGAAAAACTTTTGTACACATTTCCTTCACAATTAGTGTGTTCCCAAGGATGGAAATTTGAACATCGATTAAAATAACTTCATACTATAACTTGGAATACTTAACATTTTCTAAAACATAAGCATAATTATATTAAAAAACAATAACATGTTTCCTTTGGTAGTGTTGAAACCAATAAAAAGATGGTGCGACCTGTACTTTGACGTCAGTAGACAAACAAATGTTGGATTGCATAATTATGGTTATGTTTTAGAAAATATTAAGTATTCCAAGTTATAAAATGAAGCTGTTTTAATCGATGTTCAAATTTTCATCCTTGGGAACGCATTAATTTGGAAGAAAATGTGTACAGAAGTTTTTCCATTGGAAGTACAGGAAGCAAAGTTACTTGATGTCCACCTTAAAGGAGCAATTCTTGTATCTATGTAAATTTTATTTTGAAAACGGCTCTAAGGATTTTGATGAAAGTCATTAACCTACCGTTTTCTGGTACTAGAAATCGATTTAGCTTGATCTCGACTTTAGGAAAATTCATTATTGGGTTAGATAACCACCCTGAAATACCATGTTTTTAGTGTCATGGCGTTGTCCCATTAATGTTACCCATGCTTAGAAATCTTGTGATGTCACACTCTGGCGATTGAGATGTTGGTGCACAGTCATGCCATCTGTCTCATTACATCATGCGTTGTGTGTGAATCCTATTAAAGTTTTATGACGTCGCACTCTTTCGAGCAGATGGTCGCGATTCCCATCTGCCTCATTACGTCATGCGTTGTATGCGTATGTCCGTCCGCACGATAACTCGCATAAAAATCATTAGATTTCGATGAAATTTTAGTATGTGGTAGGGGAACACCTGGGAAGGAACCCTATTGAAAGTGAACGAAATGGGGTCAAAGGTCAGGACATAGGAGCAGGATTCATTCCACTGCTCTTGTGCGTCATAACTAACGTAAAAAAGGTTCGGTTTCAATGAAATTTTAGTATGTGGTAGGGGACCACCTGGGGACAAACTTTATCGAAATGGGGTCAAAGGTCAGGACATAAAGCAGAATCACTTTCATCGCCATTATGCGTCATAACTTACGTAAAAATGCTTCGATTTTGATGAAATGTTAGTATGCTGTGGGGGCCTTCCTGGGGACGAATCCTATTGAAAATGTGGTCAAAGGTTAGGAAACAGGAGCGGGATCTATTCCATAGCCCTTATGCATAATAACTTACGTAAAAATGCTTAGATTACGACAAAACTTTGTTATTTCGGAGGTATACTGTTGAATGTCATCGAAATGGGATCAAAGGTCAGGGCACAGGACCGAGATTTATTCCACAGCCATTATCCTCATAACTTGAGTAATGATTTCTGGTATGTTGGAAAGCGTATCATAATCAGTGCATTGCATGATTTTACTAACTTGTTGTTTTTTATATTCAAATGCAAGATCAACAAGATCCTGAAAACGTTCTTTGATTCATTTGGTTTCATCTGTAGTTGTGTACTACAACATCATTGTAGATTTGAATATATATATATATATATATATATATATATATATATATATATATATATATACTAAAGAGCAAAGCCGAAAACATAAGAAAAACTTTAGAATTTAAAACGAAAGATGCAAAATAACCTGAAGATCAAAACGTGCAATGCAGCAGTTATGAAAATTCAGAATTCACATTCTATTAAGAGACTGAAGCAAAAAATTTTTTTGACTCACCAAGTACAACATAGAAAAGGTTATGTATTGACCGGTGTGAGTAAAAAGAGAAAAAATTCTGTTGTTTTATTTTTCTCTTTTTACTCACACCGGTCAATACATAACCTTTTCTATGTTGTACTTGGTGTGAGTCAAAAAATTTTTTGCTTCAGTCTCTTAATAGAATATATATGTATATCACTAAGCTGTTCTCTGAGATTCAGAGGTTAGCTCCAAAAAGAAATACAAACTTCCAGATATTTTTACCTATTGTTGTCGTATCAAACTTCGCCATTTACCGCAATCTTGACATACAACTCGTGCTTCACTGATATCCATTACACGACATACACAAGATCTTTTATACTTCATACTCATAATCTTTTTCTCATGCAGACACTCCTGAATCTGATCCACCCATGTCTTCCTTGGCCTTCCTCTGCCTTTCCTTCCTGCCACTTGGGCTGAAAATATTTTCTTAGTAAGCATTTCATCACTCATTCTTTCAACATGGCCAAACCACCGAAGCATATTGGTCTCCACCTTGCTAACAACATTTTGCTTTACATCACACAACTGCAATACATCTTCATTCCTCACACAATCAGATCGTGTCTTGCCACAAACCCCACGTAAGTAACTCATTTCTCCAGCACACAAATGACTCCTACGTTTCTTCTGCAGTACCCAGGTTTCACCGCCATACACCAGAGTAGGAACAATTACTGTTTCATACACAGCAGTGCAGGACTCTCTAGAGAACCCATCATTCCTGTGAAAACCTCCCAGAGCAGCTATGACTTTCAAAGAAGAATTTGCTCTCCTACTGATTTCACCATCCAACTTGTTCTCTCTGTCAAACATGCTTCTTAAATACACAAACTCACTCACTTGGTCAATCACAGTGCCATTTATACTTACATTACATTCAGTGCTACCCATTCCTCTCTCAAACACCATAACTTTGGTTTTTCCCTTATTTATACTCAGTTTGAATTTCATGCAAACTTCGTGCATCCCAGTCAACATACTCTGCAACTCACTTTTGCTCTCTGCCAACAGGACAGTGTCATCAGCATACAGCAATCTGCACACACGGATATCACCAAGACATAAACCACTATTATCTATTTTGGCATCGTGCATGCATGCGTCCATAAATATATTAAACAGCCATGGTGACATTACACAACCTTGTCTAACTCCTGCCCCAATGGAAAACCATTTTGATAAAACACCATTCACTCGTACACAAGCTCTACTACCAGCATACATGGCTTGTACACTATTAAGTAGATTCCCAGTAACACCATAGTCATTCAATACCTTCCACAAAAGTGTCCTATTGACTCGGTCGTAAGCTTTCTCTAAATCTATTAAGGCAGTAAAAACTTTCTTCCCAACAGCCAGATACTTTTCAATCATCGTGCGTAATGCAAAAATCTGGTTAGTGCAGCCTTTACCAGGCATAAAACCACTCTGAACATCCCACTCTTTCTCTGATGTAAGACCCCGTACTTTTTCAATAACAACCTTACCAAACACTTTCCCTGGCACACTCAGTAGGCTAATACCACGACAGTTCTTGCATTCAGTCTGATCACCTTTTCCCTTATACAATGATAGCATCCTTCCAATCCTGAGGGACCATTCCTAACTCCCAGCACAACTGGCAAATTTCAGTTAACCAGTCAATTATAGAGTCACCACCATACTTCCAACATTTCTGCAGTTATGCCATCAACTCCTGGAGCCTTACCATTCTGAAGAGATTTTAGAGCTTTACACACTTTTTCTCTTGAGATCCCTCCTGTGCTTTCATCCCTCATTGTGACATCATCTGCATCTGTCTCAGAATCATTTTTGCTCTCTTGATCTAATAACTCACAGAAGTATTCGCCCCATCTGTCACTTAACTCATTGGACTCCCATATCATTTCCCCAATCTCATTCTTCACACAACTCACAACTTTGTTTCCCCTATTTTTCCTGAGTCTCACGTACTTCCAGAAGGACTTTTTATCTTTCCAAAAAGCCAGTTCATGCCTTTCCACTTTCTCCTTCCTATCTTTTGCCTTACTGTGGTGAACCAGCTTAGCAGCTTCACGCTTCTTACAGCGATATTCATCCACAAAGACTCTACCTTGCAACATCCCCAAATAGGCTTCCTTCTTTTTCTTTACTGCCTCATCAATCATACCATTCCACCAAGCATCACCTCTATTGTTACCCACTATTGTGGTGCCACAGACCTCTTTAGCAGCAGTAACAACACAGTTCTTAAAACATTCCCACTTCTTTTCTACATCCCTCTCACAAGATTTCAGATCCTTCAGTCGTTCTCTAAGTAAGTCAGAATACCGCTGATGATCTTCAATGAGCCTATCAACCTTTATTCTTTTTATCCTGGGTCTCTTCCTATTCCTTTTCCTCCAACCAACATTAAGTTTCACTCGTGACACTACCAAGTAATGATCAGAACCAACATCCGCACCTCTCATCACACGGGTGTCAACAACTAAGTGTTTCAAACGCTGATCGTAGACAACAAAATCTATCACACTCTTTTGACCAAGAGTACGATTTTCCCAAGTATATGTGTGTATATACTTGTGGTTGAAAAATGTATTAGATACACACAAACCATTCTCAATGCAGAGTTCAATTAATCTTTCACCATTATCATTCACACAAGGATCATTAAACTTACCTAGAACATTGTCAGAAATTGCATTCTGCACACCTACTCTAGCATTGAAATCCCCTGCTATTATAACTTTTTCTTTAGCACCAAACTGGCTCAAAACAGCTTTTAGCTCATTCCAGAAATCTTCTTTCTTATCAGAAGGTTCCGAGTCACAAGGAGCATACACTACAACAATTACAATTCTCTGAAGTTTCACTTTCAAACGAATCCAGAGAATTCTCTCACTTACGCAACTATAGTGAATCAAGTTGTTCTTCATCTTTTCCCTTAAAATCACACCTACACCAGCCTGTCCTTTCATATTATCCAATACTCCAGACCACACACTCACCGTGCTATTCACTTCTTCTACCCAATTTCCTTCTTTTTGGTTTCGCTTACACACAGCACGTCCAGTCTATACTTATTCATCTCCTCAATCACCTCACTCATCTTGCCATTTATACCTCTAGTATTCTATACACCAATCTTACATTCACTCAGCCTAGATCGCTTTCTCATACGCCGTTTAGAAAGTCCAGGTCAATTCCGTGGTGGACCGTCCTTCTAAAGTGTGGTAGGTCCACCATATCTCACACTTGAGTCATTCTTAATATTTCTTTTTGTTTTTTTAATCAGGTAAGTATATCAGTGTGGGGGATTAGCCCACAGCTGAGGGTTCCAGTTGGTCATTCAACCTAAGGATTCTGGAACAAAACCCAGTGAATTGGGGTCTTTTCGCCAATGTCACACAGAACTAGCTTGCACCTCTCCAAGATTCACAGAGGCCCTAGTTGCTGTTGTGTGTGCCATTGTTACCACGGAGCGCCCCGAGGAGGCAAACCCATCGCTCATTTTCATATAACATATTTCTCTTGAGTTTATGATGTTGGTGTATTTATAGTTGCCATGTTTTCCCATGTTAGATGCAGTTTACATTGCACTTTTATCATGCATTACATTATTTGAAAAGCAAGCAATGTGAGACAAGCTCTATTGCAACTACAAATCAACATTAACTGTGATGAAACAAGAACGTGAAGCAGTGGGTGTTTAGTGTGATTTTTTTTTTTTCAGGCTATACCCTTAAATACCACGTGAAAGATATACTGGAAACAATGGTCATTAAGAATGTCTCCGCAGAAACAACCAGTGTACTGGTTACTGACTTAAGACCTGTCACTGCATATACATTTGAGATATTTGCCTGGACTGTTGTTGGTGCTGGTCCATCCAGAACTGCTACAATTCAATCGGGAATTCCTCCAGGTATTGCCCTTATTGCTTTTGTTGTTTATTTTATTTGTATGCCTTTTTAACTGCTTTAACTTTAGTTACTGTTTTGTCTCTCCCTGCAGTGATGTATGAATAATTCAGATATGTTGCATTGAACTCCTAAAATATTTTGTGTTACCTTCATTGATGGAAAATATGTGGAATTTGTGTTTAAAATGGCGATATAAACTTCAGGTATTTCGTGGAAATTCATAAATCCACATTTAGTATTGAAGTCGTAAATTTTTTTCTCGGGAATTGCTTCAGTTTCCTTTAACAGCACTGTGCTTTGTATGCTAATTATAGCTTTCTAATGATAACTTGAAACATATAAATACAGTGTAGAGTTTTTTTTTTTTTTTTTTTTTTTTTATATTAACATAGTCAAGATATGTATGTTTGGCTTGAATAAGAAGATGAAAACAATTTTATGATTGGTAGCTGCCTTGTGGTCATTTGTACAAATACAAAATTCAGATGCAAACCAGAAAAAATTGATTTCCTTTGATCTGAACCATTAATGAGTAAAGACTTATGTTTCCCATTTACATTAGTTATCTAACTGCTGACTTATGTTTCCCATTTACATTAGTTATCTAACTGCTGTAACCTCAAATTTTTAAAAGTAAAATGAGAACACACCTTATTTAAGTCACCCTTTATCTTTTTGGAACATGTCATTAAAATTACTTTTACAACAATGAAATGTTTCAATTTCATTTCATGGTACTATGGCAATTTTTGTAGCATCAGCATTCTGCAGAAACTCTTACCGTATGTGAGACCTCATTTTGAGTACATTTTTCTTATTTGGTTGGAATCTCTGCTGTGCTGTGCATTAAAGAAAATCAAAATTGTTCAGAATAATTGCTTTGGGGGGGGGGGGGGGGTTGTCTGTATTTCAAGGATTATAAATAAGTACATGAGACATTTTGTTCCCCTACTTTTTTACTGGGGGGGGGGGTCAGTAACTTTAAATGAGACAAGATCTTGTTGTATTGACTTTTCCTTTTTCCTTCAAAGTGATCAATAATGATAAGAACGCTACCAATCTTTCTTGCTTGGAAGAGTATTCCATGCCCCTGCCAGGTTGTATGCCATTTTCAATGTTCCAGTACTTGGAAGCGAGATCTTTTCTTTTGTTAGAATTTGCTCTCTTGTTGAGCTCTTTGAAGGGTGATAAAAAAAACAAAAAACATTATAAATTTAGTAGAGTTAACAGCTGACTGGTGCACTTTTCATTTGTTGGTTATGTCTCATTTACTCCATTTGCATAGCCTGTTGAGGAATACAAAGTAGTAGAATATAATTTTAGAGATGTCTGGTACACTGTAAGGGGAATGGCATGTTATTATTCTTGCTCTTGGTCCCATTGCACAGTAGTGTTTTGTAGCAGTTTAGAATGTGAATATCCCAGACATGCTGAGTAGGTGATAAAAATTAAAAGTGAGAGAGATTACAGGTCACTGCATAAGCTAATTGCTTTGCAGATGCAGACTTTTCAAGTGTTCATCTTTAAGCAGACTGGTCTCATTTTCAATGGCTAAATCTGTGCAAGGCTTTAAAACTTTGGTCATTAGAAGTTAATTACATTTTTTATTATCCTTTTTACTTCATTTCCTAAAAGGTGAAGCTTCATATTCTTCAAAGTGCATTAAAGTCAGAGTTTTTCCTTTTTGTTTTTCTTTCCCTTTAACTGCAGTCTTTCATGATGTGTATTTTCGATGAGCATTCAGTTCTGAACTACTGAAGAATGGAATATTTTGTTCTCCTCTGTACCGGCTGTGTGACTCCAAGGTCAAGCTGTTGGCACTACATTTGCACATGTGTTCTAGTTTGTTTATGGGGTGCAATGCAGCAGGTAGCCAAACGGATCTTGGGAGAGTTCAATGCTGATAAAATTACTCTGAAATTGACCTTGATGGGGGAAAATAATTAAAATACAGTATATGTTGTATTTATAAAGTTAACATTCTGGTAACAGACTACTGCGGCATCCTACAATATTTATTTGCTGGAGCTACTGTAGTTGAAAAGAACAAACGGAACTTTTGTAAAGAAAGAAGCAGAATTGGTTTTAAACTTCAAAGCAGTGTTTACAATGTAAAAGCAAATATTAATAAATTATTTTAGGTTATCTTATATGATGTGCATTGCTTGTTTAAAAAAATGTGGGATTTGTCCAATTTTAAAAAATACCCCCTCCTCCCTTCCCCAAGCACATAACACTACTCCTAATAGCCTCTTCTAGAAGTTTACAACTCTGCAGATGCACTTTAGGAATGGAAGCCACATGTAACTGTCATTATCTTAGTGAAGGCACTTGCAGGGAACACTTTTGAAGAATGGGGTAGCGCAACAAGCTATAGGGTAGTGTTGCTGTGTCAGCAGCTGTTGAAACTGCTTGTTGCATGTACAGACGTGCCAACTCCTCCGGATTTAGGTGAGAGTCTAGATTTTCAGCCCTCCCTCTTGCCCTTCGGATGAATGTAAAATTCTCCTGATTTTCACCGAGAATTAGCCGTTAGGATGGTCAAAATTCCATCAACCACCATGATTTCGAACAGCCTGTAAAATTTTTCTCCTTCTGCATCAATGCAAGGTGGCATTACAATCATCAGTTTCATACTTTTCCTCTTCTATCTGTAAAAAAAAAAAAAAAAAAAGCCGGCACAGTTGTCTAAGCGCTGACTTCTGACTAATCGTCCAAGAAGAGTCAGAAAAAATGTGCTTTAAAAGAATTTCTCCCAGTCTGATGTCTTCAGCAAAGATCTCACCTGCTCTGGCACTAGAATGCAGGGGAGGGTCAGTAATTGATTGACGGATGGGAACTGCCCTGCCTTCACCTTGCTGTTCAGTCCTGAAAACCCGTCACCTCAACAGAGCCATGTGCATTCTAAGTGGTGATAAATGGTTGAGTTGCTGCAAATTCACTTAATGACAAAAGGGAGTAGTTACAGTTTGCTTCGCCTTGTAACGAAAGGCGATGTTAGTACGATGCTTTTTGTCATCTTTGCCTTCGCGCACAACCCAAAGAAGAAACTAAAAACAGTTGGCTACTATTTCATTTATAAAAAACAACACATGCACCATTTTAAAATTGTGTGTGTGTGTGTGTGTGTGTGTGTGTGTGTGTGTGTGTGTGTGTGTGTGTGTGTGTGTGTGTGTGTGTGTCATCATTGTCAACCATTATCAATCCACTGCAGGACGAAGGTCTCCACAACGGTCTGTCTTGTGCCAGTCTCCTCCATGTCACTCCTACTTACTTTCGAATTTCATCCACCCATCTCCCATGTGGTCTTCTTCTGGGTCTTTTCCTATCCCTTGGAATCCAATCTAGAATTTCGGCCGTCCATCGATGGTCTGTCCTTCTGGCAGTATGTCCAGCCCATTGCCATTTCAGGGATTTAACTCTGATCATAATGTCTTCCACTCTTGTCATTTTTCGGATCCACGAGTTCCTCTTCTTATCTCTCCTGGTTACACCAAGCATGCACCTCTCCATACTACTTTGAGTTGTCGGCAGCCTTTGTATGTCTCTTTTAGTTAAGGTCCACGTCTCTGCACCATACGTAAGCACTGGAAGGATGCATTGAGCAAACACTTTTCTTTTAAGACATAATGGCATATTGCTCTTGAAAATTATGCTGTTTCTTCCAAAAGCTCTCCAGGCAAGTTTTGTACGCCGATTAGTTTCTTCATCAATGTGACCCTCACTTGATATCTGCTGTCCAAGATAAATGTACTTGTCTGTTATCTCCAGCTTTTCTCCATCAATCGATAAATCTTCATTTCTTGTAAATGCATTGAACATCACTTTTGTCTTCTGAAAGTTCATTTTTAATCCCACTTCTTTACTCTTGTCAGCAAGTTCCTGGATCATACTCTGCAGCTCTGATGGGGTAGTTGCAAAAATGACTACGTCATCAGCAAAACGAAGGTGGGTTAGATAATCTCCATTAATCATTATCCCTTTGTTTTCCCAGTTCAGTGATTGAAAGACATTTTCCAATGTAGCATTAAAGAGCTTCGGAGATATGGTGTCACCTTGTCTCACTCCCTTTCCAATTTTTATGTGTGTTGTATTTTCACTCAGCCGAATCTTTGCACTTGCATTTTCATAGCAGTTATTAATAATATTAATGTATGCATCTTCAATACCGCAGGATTTCAAAGCCATTCTAACTGCTGATGGTTTCATTGAATCAAAGGCTTTTTCATAATCGATAAAAGCCATGCACAATGGAAGTTCATATTCCCTCGCTCTTTCAATTAGTTCTCTCAATACGTGGATATGATCTATTGTGCTGTAGCCTCTCCTGAATCCAGCTAGTTCTCTTGGTTGAGCCATGTCCAGTGTTACCTTCAAACAGTGTGAAAGAACTTAGTGAAGATTTTATAAACCACTGATAGGAGGCTGATAGGTCTGTAGTTCCCGAGATCCTCAATGTCGCCTTTTTTATGTAGCAGGATCATTGTAGCATTGTTCCAATCTTCAGGAATCTTCCCTTCATTAAGGCATCGAGTAAAAATTTGGGCGAGTACTGTTTAGATTTCTTCACTTGCTTCTTGTATGATGTCTACAGTAATTCCATCTTCTCCTGGAGCTTTTCCCAGCTTCATGTTCTTGATTGCATGTGCAACTTCTGCTGGGAGGACTGGAAGAACTCTGGTACTGGTACCTTTCATGATGTCTGGAGTACATGTATCATCCCTTTCATATAATTTGGAGTAGAAATCTTTCACTCCTGTCAAAATTTCACCTCTATTTCTTGTTACAGAACCATCTTCTTTTCTCAGTGCCATAATCTGTTTTCTTCCCTTACTCAGATGTCCGTTTGCTATCTTTAGGCTTTGGTTGTTTTCAATTGCTTTCCTCACTAGTTCACAGTTGAATTTCCTTACGTCTTCAGTGATACTTTTTCGTACTGTCTTGCATAGCTCCATATATTCCACTTTGGAAGTCACATCTTCTTTAGTTGTCCTCATCTCTCTTATTTTTTGCATCAACGTTTTGGTTTTTCCTGATAATTTTTTCACGTGCAACTTGTTCTTAGACCCAGGTAATTTTGTTGCTGTTTCCATAAGAGCTTTGGTTACTTTTCTGTTAACTTAAGAAATATTCACTTCTTCCGATGTTAGGCCTTCTGACGCAGAGAATCTGTTCTTCAGTTCCATCTTGAAGGTTTTATGGTGTTTTTTAAGGTTGGTTATGTCAATACATTTTGTTTGTCTTATGAGCTTGCCACCTTCGAGTTTAGTGTTGAGGTGCATCTTACATCTCACCAATCTATGGTCACTACCTGTGTTGAACTTGTTTAGCACACTGCAGTCTTCTATGACAAATTTGTTACACATAATAAAATCAATTTAACTTGTCGTCCCATTTGGATGTCTCCATGTCCATTTCCTGTGTGGCTTTTTCTTGAAAAAGGAGTTCAAGATGAAAAACCCTTTTGCCTCTGCAAACTCAACGAGAGTATTTCCACACTGGTTTCTGTTGCCGTGACCGAATTTACCTACTGAAGTTTCATTCTGTTGCCGTTCCCCTATTTTTGCATTGAAATCTCCCATAATTATCTTCTAGTGCTGCTTACCTTTATTATTTAGATGACGAATTTCCTCATAAAATTCTTCAATTTCTTCTTCAGGATTACTTGTGGTGGGTGCATAAGTTTCAATAATCTGAGCCTTGTATCTTCTCGAGAGTTGGATAACCAGTCGTGCAGCTCTGTCAGAGGAACTTCCAACTTCTACAACTTTATCCTTCAGTTTCTTGTTTATTATAAATCCAACACCACTAGTTCTGCCAGTATCTGTCCCACGATAGTAGAAAAGATGTCCACTTTTCAGTTCAATGAGATCTTCTCCTTACCTCACTTAGCCCGACGATGTCCCACTTGATCCTTTGTAGTTCCTCTTCCAATTCAAGAAGCCTTGAATCAGAAGATAGGGAGCGTCCATTATACGTAGCCAAGGACAGCAAGCAGCCTAGTCCGGTCCTATAAATATATATAAAATATATACAACATACATGTTCAAATATATATGTATGTATAGATTGAACTTCTACTAAAAAGAGCCATTTTAAGTTTTCATTATCTTGCGGAATTGACGTACTTGAAAACAAATTTCAGTAGGGAGAAGGGGGTGTTGATTTTTTGATATTTGCGCTGTTTTTTTTGTTTTTTTTTTCCTCTAGAACTTTTAGTGGACCAATACTTTTGGAAAATTGTTCCTACATCTGGAAAAGGCCAATAAAAAATAATGCTCATGTAATTTTATGAACTGTAAAAATCTCCTGACTTTCAGATTTTAAAGGTCAGCATGTCTGCATGAAAAAAATAAATAAAAAAATTCAGTTATGACCAGTGGCTTTTTAACATGGAGAAATGTAATGATTAAGTAGTATGGACCTGACAACTACCCATGATGTGTCCATGCTGATGTGGAGAACTTTGGCTTATAGGCAAGACCAGGACTTTTTACTGGTGATGGGTCGCCAATTTGTACTTTTGAGTTTCCTTCCTCTAACATCTGCGTAAAAATACTGGTTGGTGGTGTGCATATTACTGCAGATTTGCCTCCGCATGGGTTCTTGATAACACCATCTAAAAAATGGCTCAACACTTTATGACAATTTCCAGACTGACATGAGTTGATTGGCATCAACAGTGTTCTACCATCTTTGCCCTGAAACTCGCATGTTCATTGATTTGGTGAGAGGACCATTCATTGTCACTTAATGTAGCAATCAGGCGATGTTCATACCAATGGAGCCAATGCTATGGCTCCTGCCACTCAGCTCACATCGTTATAAATGACCTTTTCTTATAAATGACCTGTTCTTTTTTTGCAGTTTGTGTGCAATGCCTGAAACATTGGGTTTGTGTACTCAGTGCTCATCTTTATACGTTCCATTGAACGGCTTGTTTATCCTGGAAATGCAATTATTTCTGTGTGTCATATGCTGAAAATGTATGCTAATACATCTGCTTTTAAGTGGAATATTTCTAGTGTCTTTCAGAACTATGAGTAGTATCACATTATGATCTGATTTTATGCCACCTTATATTATGATCTGGTGCATTTGCAATATGGCAGCAAAATGTCATTAAATGTTGTAGATGATTATTAAGTTTTCTGGGTTTTCAGAATTTATTTAACCGAAAACCCAAATTTCAACTACAGTTTCTCAAAGAACTCCACACCACTCCCTATGCAAAGGGACCTTAATTAAAACATTGGTGTCACATTTGTTTGGGGCTAATATAAATTTGTTTTTCATAGGCAGCAATGTCTTCTGTACTCTCAGAATGATGCCCATGCAGCACTTCTGTCATGTTTCAAATTTGGAAAAAGTTCCAAGGTGCTAGGTCAGTACTAAGCGCCATATGGTGGATAGTCCACCAATCAGACCAAGCTCTTGAAGAAAATCCAATATTTAAATTTTTTTTCCATCACAGTAGGGGTGGAGCCCCCCCCTTTTTTTTTTGATGCAACAAGATTCCACAGAGTTCTTTTTTGGTCTTCTCTTCCCTGTGACTTCAAATACTTTGTTCAAGCTCCTGGTAATCTACCATTCTGCAGTATATACCTAATGATGCTCCTGGATGATCATTGCAACATGCAGACAAATGAGTCCACCATCTTTTGGTCAACACTTCTGGGGCACTTGACTTTCACAGTCAAACACCCAGACTGCCAGCTCGTGCTTTGGCTCGAGTCCATGTTGCAATATCCAGCTTTGTCTCTTGTGATGAGGTCAGCGACATGGCAAGAGTTCCCATCTGCAAAGCTTTGGATAATTTAGCGACACCACTCTAATGTGGCTTCCTTTGGCATCTCTGAGAGAGTTTGTGAGTTGCCCAACAACAGCAAAGTTTTCTTACATGCCAGTACTTACATAAGATTTCCAAAACTAGTGGTGAATGAATGCCCATGCTCTGCTCTATCTGTTTATAAGTTGCATGTAGATTGTTCCTTATGAAAGCTTCCATGCAGGTGATATTTCCTTCTGTAGCTGGGAGACCCTGCTGACATTCTTCATCTTTTTCAGATAACTGTACTCTACTCAATAAAACTCTGCAGGGTGCCTCATAACTGGTTGTGTCACACAGTGAAGTTTTTAGAAAGGCTGTATGCAGTTTTCCCATGAACTGCTCTCTAGCCAATCTGTACTCAGAATGTAAAAAAAAATCAGTGTGAAATGCTCACATGCCATCTCTATTATTTCTTATGTAGTAACATGTAGGTCAACTGAATATGATTGCTGCTTTCCCAGAACTGAACCTGGTGCGCTATCTGTTGGTCATCTCATCAAATAGTTCTTTTGGATGGGTCAAAGAGTGCTGATGGGTTGGTTGCTGATAGTGCCAATAATATCTGTTTTAGGTTCTTTAAATCTGGAAAATTTACCAGTCACCCTCGTATATTCCAAAACATGTTTTTTTGCAATGCCATTGCATTACCCTCATGTCTTCTAATGACTTAGATAACAAACTTATTGCAAAGATGTGTATCATGCAAGATTGGATTGTGTTTAGTGTTTCGAGAAAAAGTAATATTTGAGTATACACTTTTTTTCCTTTCTGGTCGCATGTGCCTTGTTAGTGCTCTGCAATAATAATATTGAAAGTCATATTCATTCTAAGGGCATTTAATTTTTTGCCTATCATTATTTTGTTGTTGTTTTTTACTTCTTATTAATGTAAAAAAAAATTAAGTTATATTATCATCAATTTCAGTTCTTCCTGGTCCGCCTACTAAATTAGCTGTATCCAACATTGGAGCCTTTTCTGTTGTTGTGCAGTTTACTCCAGGATTTGATGGAAACTCTTCAATCATCAAATGGACTGCTGAAGCTCAAACCAGACGTGATGAATCGTGGGTTAAAATATACGAGGTCTCAGATCCTGAAGCTACAAATGTGGCAGTTCACAAATTGGTTCCCTTTACAGAATATAGCCTTTCGCTTAATTGCTACCAATGTTGTTGGTAGCAGTGAACCAAGTGAGCCAACCAAGTTTTTTCAAACAATTCAAGCTCCACCTTCACATGCGCCTTATAATGTTACAGTTCGAGCTGTAAATGCCAAAGCTCTGAGAGTCCGATGGACGGTTAGTATGTTTATATTTATATTGCAAGGTTTTTTTTCTAACTGCAAAATATGAATTTAAAAAAATTATCAAATGTCGTCACCCCTCCCCACCACCGCCAGCACAGGGTCCCACAAGTACAGTAGAATAGCATGATATAGTTTTTGCAAATTGATTATTACATCTGATTGTTTTGTGTTGCACTTTGCTGTAGCATTAATTTGTAAACACACACACACACACATAAATACATATACAGAGCTTTTTATTCCCAGTGGAATGTGCTGGAAATGCGTTCCAGCAAAATTTTTAGTTTCGAGTTTTGGAATCATTACTTAATTTAAATAATGTAATAAGCACAACATAGAAAGGAGAGAGATGGCAGGAGTTAAGTGTAACAGAAAATTTAATGAAACTAGCATTTCAGTGGTATAGTACACAGCAGGAACAAAATGATCTGCTCCCCTGCCCATCTGACTCTCGACTGTTCTTATAGTGGTATTGTACACGTCAAAGTCAAGAAAGGTATTGTATAATATGCAAATCCATTGGCTAGAGTCTTATTTAAATAGATCGTTTTTGCACATACTACTTCACTGTGATTTCTATGTGTAATTATAAATTATTTTTTTTGAAAATAAGAAAATTGAGGTAAAATACTCCAGGTCTATTTTATAGAAAATCACTTAAGGCAGCTGCTATTCTTATATTTGAAGTGCTTCTTTACATAGAAAAAATTGAATAGATTGCTCATCAATCTTCACAAATACATTTTATAAGAGTCTCCATAGGTCTATTGAGAAAAGGCTGTTTTTTTACAGAAGATCTTAATCTGCCGAACTGTCCCAAAGTGTTATATGCAAATAATTGGCCATAAAATGTAAAGGGGAAATGTATTGTAAACCTGTTAGATAAACTCCTCATTTCAAGAAGAAATGAGGAGTTTATCTAACAGGTTTCAACTCAATGAATGAGACATGATTCTTGGTTTTAGAGAATACCTACAACTTCAAGAAAGAGAAATTCTTAAGCAACTTTTACAGCTGAAGAGAACTTCACAAACCATTGTTGTATCTTTGGGCAAATGAGAAAGTGATTTTCCCAGATGAATTTGATAATAACCTAACTAGGTCTGATGGCTGCAAGTTGTTTGATGTCTGGTTATTTTATCTGGATGTTTTCTGGTGTGTGTAGAATTTTATTCTTTCCACTACATGTGCCACCACTCCAGCTAAAATGCCTGAACTGTGTGGATTGTGTTATTTTGTGACATTGCATATCGACTCAGTAGGCACTGTCTACACTCACTTTCATCTCAAATATGAAATGCTTAATGTTGTCATTTTAACATTTGTTTGTTTGGTGCCTATATTGTATTTCTAACAGGGTGTGGTCATATCTTTGGCTGTTGGAGTACTTTCGTGCTACTGAAATGTGTGTGTGTGTCCGGGGTTGGAACAAGGAAAAGATGAAATTTTAGGAACTCTTGAATTACCAATAATGCTCCATAAGTAAAATTTTCTGCATTATCAGATTCCAAATCTATTCAATTTTTGCCTTAGATTATTGGGAGACATTTTATCCAGAAGTGGGACCATTTGGCGAATTATAAATGTGCTAATATATTCTGCTATACTGGGAATGAAATTATTTAATCCAATGAAACAATGCTTGAATATTAATTCTTGTCATCAGAACTGAAAATGAAATATTTGTTGCATGAAAGCATTGAAAAATAGATTTTGAATGATGGCTAAGAGTGTAGAAGCATTTGAGTATCATTATCAGTAAATAACACATTCAGTGGCTTCTTAATATTCAGGAGTTGATTCACTGGAATAAATAATTTTGGGTGTCTCTGAGTAAAGCCAAATGTAAGATTCTGCAATACGAGGAAAGTCCTTTCTCTTATAGGTGATACTAACCCATGGAAGGGCTCCTACTGATGGCCTATATTATTAACTGATTCTGATGTCATCCAGTATTTTGTAAACTCAAACCCTTGTAAATGCTTGCTAATACTGGAAAATCAAGGACTACGTGAAACTTCCCCACCACAAAGAAAATAAAATACACGCTTTTAAGAGTATGTTGTGGAACTGTCAGAAGTTCATCCCCCTCTCCCCCAGTCTACCTTAATTTTGAATTAAATTCAGTGCATATGGCAAACTCCTAGATATTCAATTAAAAAGAAATACACTCTAAAAATGTATTTTAAACTGAAGAGTAGGGGGTCAAGTTTTTTCAACATTAAGAGTAATTCAGAGTCCCTACCCCCATTATGTAATGCATGTATGTTGGTGTCCTGAATCTAAGCTTTTATATTTTTTATGACAAAGTGTGACCTTTTAAAAGATTTCAGTTCTGTCAATAAACCTACATTATGAGTAATCCAGACTCCCCTCTTCCATTATAATGGATATATGTTGATTATGAGGTTTAAAGTTATTGCATAGCACAACTTTCTTTTAAAAAAAAGGTTGTTCTGTCTGTGTATTAAGTGTGTGTTAAAGCACAATAATAAAGTTATCCCTCAGACTTCTGTTGCATGACATTTGAAAAGAATGTATTTAAGCTACTTGTGCTTTATCCTTCCTGACCATCATGCTACAATTATTTGTAATTCGAGCACATTTCTGAGGAGTGAAGTTTCCTAACACACTGATTAGAAGAGAGATTCCCAAAAATACAATTATCTTTAAAAAAAAAAAACATTTTTGTATGTTTTGCTGATTTCAGTTTTAAACTAGGAATTTCCCATTAATAAGGGATACATTTACTTGCATATCCCTTTTGTTGTTGCATCATCTTTTAAAAGCAATATCCCCACATGCAGTTGTTTTATTTATTTATTTATTGTTTGATTCTAGATAATGATAATTTTTAATCATACTTTTGAGTGTTGCATGATATATGATTAACAAATATTAGTAAGGCTTCAATTAGGTATTTTAAGTATAATCACAATACACTTGAAAGAAGAACTTTCAGAATTTAAGTGTCAAGGTAAAAAGATTAGTTTACTTGGGTCTATTGCTGAAAGGAATTCTCAAATATTTCATCATGACTTTGCAAGACATGAAATCTTTTCTGGCAACATACTGAAAAACCAGTCATTGTTACAATAAGATACAGTCTGAGAACTTACTACAAGTGATTTGTAAATTCTAAAAGCTTTTCTAACATTCTAGTGGGATCAAAGCTAAGACCTAACTGTGAAATTTCCTTAACATATAAGGCCTCTTTCACATGGAGTGGGTGCTGCCCATGCCTGTACATAGTAGGTGCAGGCTCCCAGGACTTTTCTTTCACACCAGCGGCCCACAACAAAGTTCTGCCCACATATTAAAACAGTTTTTTGTCAGTCAAGCTTGTGTTGCTATTGAATGAACACCTGCCTCTTTTTGTGTCTGTGTTTTTAAGAGGAAGAATAAAAACGTTTTTTATAGTTGTGTTATTAGTTAACAAGAAAAAAAAAAGTTTATTCATTCAAACTTTACATTTAATGAATGGACAAATTAAATAAAAAAAATGTTGTTTTTAAATTAAGTTCATAAAATTCAATAAACTTTTATTATCTTTAATAAACCCCACTACTTTTTTTAACAGCAAAATTAAAAGAAAATGAGCAGCCACTCTATTCAAACACTTTACAGAGACTGAGAAGTTGTGGGCAGTGGCAGTCTACATCCATGTCATGTGAAGACCTGCATTCTGTTCAATGAACAAAACAAGTTAGTGTGTGTGAGGGCCTGCAGCAAATTTTTTGACATTGACTGGCGTTTTCTGTTCCTGTGCCCATTCACACTTGCACCCACTTCATGTGAAAGCCTGCATTAGAATCATCAGTTAAAAATTCCTGCAGATCTGTGCTTACATGCGGGCACAGGCAGCCCTTGCTCCGTGTACAAGATGCCTAATATTCATCAGTTATGAATCGTATAACACTTCAGATTGAATGAAAAACCGGACTTTGTCTTCTATTATTGTAATGCATAGCTCATTTGGGTCAGATTTATCGCAATTTCTTACTTTTAGGTACATGTGCACATTTTTTTTATGAAATTGATTGAATAAAAAAGGTGCCTGAAAAACGAGATAACAGATGATACTGAAAACTAACCAAGTTATATGGAGTACTGAAAATTAGCATTTAAGAAAGGCCATTGCACTGTGAAAATTCATTATTGTTCTTTGTTTGCCTACATGCATAAAAATCGTATGTTTTGAGACTTAGCTACAAATGTGTAGATTCTCTCAGGAATGATAATCAACTTTTTAGTATTAAACAACTCCCAATATATAAAGTATGCCAGCTGCAGGTGATATATCATTAAAAGTTGATTGTGAATAAGCAAGTATATTTCTTATGTAGAGTATTTCCCATGTAGTACTTCTTGTCTAACTTCAGCTCTTTGAAACATAATATGCCATACATATTGTTTTGTATTAGCACAACAAAGAATTACTGTCTGGATACTCAGCAGTTTAGGACTTTAATACCAAGATGTGTCAAACAGTTAGCCGCTTTGAGGGAAAGATTAGGATTACTGGACATGTATAACAACATTGCTAATATCAGCATTCATAATGTAAGTGCCTGTATATACACCGCCGGACAATTGCTAAGGACGGATGACAATAGCAACGATAGCAACCATAAAATGGAAGGCAGGAAAATGTGGAAATTAGCATAAGTGCGGGATACAGTAAGACGTGTTGTGCGTATGCAAATTTTGGATTGCCGAACTTGTTCGTGACGTCATAGCGCTGATAAGAGATATAAAGGATTTGACGCGTATTGACCGTTGTTCAAACACAAAGTTGAAAGTGAAAGAATCAATTGACGAACTTGCAATTTTCAGTATGTCTTCCCGACATCACCTAGATGATTTTACGCGTGGCCGTATTATTGGCAAGATTGAAGAAGGGCGAAAAATAACAGAAGTTGCCAGGGTGTTCGACGTCAGCCACAGTATTGTTTCAAGGCTTTGGAAATCATTTCAAACAAATGGAGAGTGTAGCAAACGTCACGGGGGAGGTCGTGTTCGCAGTACGACACCTGCAGAAGATCGGTACATAATGCTCTCAACAAAAAGACACCAGCGCAGCACATCTAGTGAGGTAGCAAATCAGTTTATGGCTGATACTGGCAAGCGGATCTCCCGAAAAACTTTGGCCATACGTTTGCATGAAGGAGGACTATACGCCCGCCGTCCTGTTGTGTGCATCCCATTGTCCAGACGTCACCGTACCGCCCATTTGCAATGGTGCCATCAACATCACAATTGGACTGATAACGACTGGTCTGCTGTCCTCTTCTCAGATGAGAGTAGATACAGTCTATCGTCTGATTGTCGACGACAACTGATCTGGCGTGATAGTGGTACTGCATATTGTCCAGCAAACATACAGGAAAGGGACAGATATCCGACATGTAGTGTCATGGTATGGGCTGGCATCATGATCAATGGCCGTACGTCCCTCTATGTGCTTCCAACTGGCACTATGACTGGCCAACGATACATTAATGATGTTCTGCTACCTCATGTTCGCATGTTCCGTGGTGCTGTCGGTGATAGATTCATTTTCGTGGACGACAACGCAACATGTCATCGAACAGTCGCTGTCCAGGAGTGTCTTGAGAGCGAGGATATTTAACGCTTCGTATGTCCAGCACGTTCTCCAGATCTGAATCCCATTGAAAATGTGTGGGATGCTTTGGGGAGGAGTCTTGCTGGTCGCCAATGCCCTCCAATAAACAAGGACACCCTCATCCGTGCACTGACAGAGGAATGGGATAAATTACCCCAACAGCTGCTTGATAATGTTGTGCAGAGCATGACATGACGTGTGGAATCTTGCATCGCCCTCCATGGTGGCCATATCCCGTATTGACATCTTACGCCGGAACACCTGCGGACGGTAATTGCATTTTTTCACGTTTACATATTCTGCACAAAATGGCCTGTTTGTCCCTTGAACACGTTCCAAAGCCTTCTGGATTTCAGAGCACAATAAATTGGCATTCTGACATTATTTTATTTCACTTGGCATACAACCACGCTTACTTTTTTATGAGCTATATAGCCGTTTATGATCCGTCCTTAGCAATTGTCCAGCAGTGTATCATCTGTTACCTTGGTTTTTAGACATTCCACACACTATTAATATTCTGCTTCAAATACACTAATGTTAATAAAAAAAACAACACCTGAAAGGAGTTGAATTACAATTTTGATTTTTTTCAGGGATGTTTGTTAGGCAATACAAAGCAAATGATTAGCATCTTGCTGTCATACCTTCCAGGTGCCTCGATGTAGCTAAAAATCTATGTGGCCAGCTCTGGCTTGTATCACCTGCTGTGCATGTAGAGGCATCAAATCAAATGTGTGAATGGTTTCCTGTGGAATAGCCATCAAGGCTGTATTGACCCACTTTCAGAATTATCAATAGTTGATAGCAGATGGTTGTACTACTGCACTTGTCATTTGAGCATGCCTGAGAGATTTTCTGTGGGTTATAAATCTGGTGATCTAGCTGGCCATGGCATGAGTGGAATGTTGTTATCCCTGAAGAAGGCACATGTTGTCATTGCAACATGCAATGTGGCATTGTCTGCTGACATATGGCCGACATCTTGCAGGTGTAAAAAGGGGGACTGGCGGTAGAAGGCCATTGACGTAATGGGCACTCGTTATGGCAGCACAGATTCTCAGAAGAGGTGATCTGCTTTCATACCCAATAGCACTCCAGGCCAATAATGCCTCATGTTGGTGTGGTATGCCTGGTGTAAAATACTTCCCGATGGCTCTCATCCTGTCGTTGGTAGACACACGCAGCAGTCATTTTTGCCTAAACAGAAATGCATTTCATCTGAAAACATGTTGTGCCACGTCCTTCGTTCAGTGCACCATTGCAGCCCAGCAGTTTGTTGCTGCCACCTGGTGACACAGTAGTCTAAGCGATGGCTTCTGATCATTCGTCCGAGATCCCGGTGAGGCATGTATTTTGTGTTTGTCTTACGGTGCTGGCTCTCTCCCTTCCCTAGAACCATTGGCCCTAAATTAGGGACGGGCGACTGCTTATAGCCGACTGAGTTACTCATGGTGGTCGTTAAACCTCCAATAAGAAAAAAAAAAAGTTTGTTGCTGTGGTGTCAAGGGCAGCCTGAGGAGGGGACAACAAGCATGCAGTTCAAACTGTAATAACCAATGACTTATTGTTACAGCTGACATGGGAGAATGTGTCACAGTTCACCACTGCTGCACCAACACCATTGATTATGCAGAACTATCACTCAAAGACATCCTCGTGAGATGACGGTTGTCCCTCGGCGTTGTCTGTATAAGACATCCAGAACCTTCATTTCACTTCATGTCATACGTCCTTCTTTGTACCATTCCCTGCACACTCTTGCCACGACAGATACACTGTGCTCTATGAGCCGCCAATCTCCTGGAGGGAAGCATTGTCCCTCATGCCGATAAGGCAACCTCTGTCGAACTTGCTGACATGACTGTGTAAGACTGTCTTACATGATGACGAGGCATCCTTACCCACTGCTGACCAAGCACTGATATGCCACCCGAGCCACTGCTGACCAAGCACTGATATGCCACCCGAGCCGCTGCTGACCAAGCACTGATATGCCACCCGAGCCGCTGCTGACCAAGCACTGATATGCCACCCGAGCCGATGCTGACCAAGCACTGATATGCCACCCGAGCCGATGCTGACCAAGCACTGATATGCCACCCGAGCCGCTGCTGACCAAGCACTGATATGCCACCCGAGCCGCTGCTGACCAAGCACTGATATGCCACCCGAGCCGCTGCTGACCAAGCACTGATATGCCACCCGAGCCGCTGCTGACCAAGCACTGATATGCCACCCGAGCCGCTGCTGACCAAGCACTGATATGCGACCCGAGCCGCTGCTGACCAAGCACTGATATGCCACCCGAGCCCCTGCTGACCAAGCACTGATATGTCACCCGAGCCACGCCACTGCTGACCAAGCACTGATATGCCACCCGAGCCACTGCTGACCAAGCACTGATATGCCAACTGAGACACGTGGTGCTTACAGCAGAAAAATGACTGGTTTTTGGTCTGTGGCATTGCGCGATCTGGTTTACGTAGACGTGGTACGCATGCACCTCTGACACCAAAATGCTAATCATTTGTGCAATATTGCCCAATTACCATATCCCGTAAAAATCAAAGTTGTAGCTCGTCTCAAGCTCGAGTGTATATAGCAATGCGATAATTGTTTATGCAAAACATTTATGTGGCACTGAAATTGTAATGTGTACAGTTCTCCAGGTGGCAACTTTTTTGCCCCCAGTTCTCCTGATTCGATAGAAGAGGTGTTCTGTTTTTCATGAATATGAGTGCATGTAAAGCTAGCATGTGTGTGTCGCACCATATCTTGAATACTTAACGTCACAAAACATTTTTTAGCCTTTGCAGCAAGTGGAATGGTATGGAATACCCCGAGGCTACAATATTCTGTACAGAGAAGTACTGCTGGATGAAGAAGAAGAGGTAGACTCAAATCACACCTATGAGTCTGTTGTTCTTGAAGATCACAATGCTAACAGTTACGTCCTCAAAGACTTGGAAGAGTTTGCGGAATATGAAATACTTGTTCAGGCATACAATGATGTTGGTAGCAGTTCTCCCAGTCCACCAGCTGTTGAGCGAACAAGGGAAGCAGGTAAGAAATATTTTAATATAAAAAGTTAATGCTGATTGTATTGTTTTGAATTAACCAATTGTTTATGATACTGTTGTACAGTGTACCATAATTTTCGTCGTATAATCTGCGGATTATCTGCTAAAAAAGTGAAAAATATAGGTTCTGCAGATTCTATGCTGATGCGGATAATACACCGATTTTTAAAAAAAAGTGTTTACGGCCCTTCGATTTAAAAAAAAAATTTGCAGCGTAATTGTGCAGGGAGGGGGTATAATTGGAAAAAGAACTTACTCGGAAAATTTTTCTTCAGTTCCGGAGTTTGTACAGAGCGGAGAAGGGGGGATGTAATGAAAGATCGGGCAAGTTGTGGGGAGAGACGGTGGGGATCATTTTGAATCATTCAGAAGGACAACTCTGGCTGTTCTGCCGTCTCTGTTTTTGTAAATCAGCCAATGAACGCACTGCGCTGGCTGCACGAACTTAAGTGTCGCCTTGTGTTTAGTCACAGCCCGACTCAAACAAGCGAGCGGTAACACTTTGCTTTAGTTAGTCTTTCACCGTTTTGATCGTCGGCCTTTACTTCCTTCATTGCTATTCATAATGTCTTGAAAAGAAAACGTATCAGTTGCACTGCCGAATTTAAACTTAAAGTGGTGGACACAATTGAAGATATGATCGTGTCCTGAGCGTAGTTTTGAGGAGGTCAGAAAACAATAGCGCAGTAACATGCCAAAAGCCGCCGTCTAAATTGTAAACAAATCCGTTGGTAAATTCCGCCGGAGAATTCACGGAAGTTTTTTTATTGGCCATGTATAAGCTGATCCCCCAATTCTGAAAAGCAGGATTCCTCCAAAAACTTTCGACTTATACGCGAGTACATATAATGTATTTCTATTACTTGTTCTGTATCAGCCTTTCATCATTGGCAAGGTGTAATGCAATACTCTAGAGATGCATCAGCATTTTCTATGGATGTCATGCCCTTTATCTGTCCGGAGATAAAAATATGAAAAAGTAACCTTTAAAAATGAATTTCTTCATTTAATGAAATTTTTTTCTCTTATTTCTTTGGACTCCTGGGATATTATGTGACCAACTTTTGTATTGGAAACTCCACTTCCGGTTCAACATCTATGATGTGCGGATTATACAGCGATTTTTTTTCCTGAATGCGACACTCTGCGGATTATACGAAGGAATTTTTTTAATGTGAATTTCGCGGTCTGCGGATTATATGCCGGTGCGGATAATATGACGAAAATTACGGTAATTTATCACTGGAATGAAATACCCTAATCTGGAACTGGTTTTAGACATGTTGATTGTAGGATATGCACTAATCCTTTATATTGCCATAACTTCTTTTTGTGTCAGCCTTATTTCTATATTATACTGCTTCAGAAAGGAAGAGGTAGTCTAATCCTATGAAAAGTGTAAATACTATCCTGCTGGATTTCCAAATTTCCAAAAACACATTTTTGTTAGATCATCATTTGGTAACTGTAGTACATGTGTATAATAATGCTGCTAACATTTTTGGCTGTGCAGAAAGCTTAACATTTAGATTCAGGCAAAGCATTTATTTGTATTTTGCCTGGTATTTATTTCCATAATGTGACTTCTTTGGTTTCATTGAACTGTGTTAACTTCTGATCACACAGAACTTTCTCTTTTCTTTTTAAGAGCAAGATGGAAAGTTGAACTGTTCACTTGCTGAGTCTCCACTAGTTGACATTTCTCATGTGATAAATGAAACAGATAGAACCTGAACTTTGTCTTATTATTTTTTAAATTCTATCTTACAGGTATGTCTAAATATACATACTTCTATGAGTACTGATAAATCACCAGCTGTACAATAACTTTAATGATGAAATTGTTTTTTATTGATTTTCAAAGGAGAATTTTCATTGCTTATACTGTATACAAAGCAATGCCTGTTGCATTAATAATATGGGAATTTGCAGCATAACCACATTACCTGACCCTATTACGAACCACCAAATTAGAACTTTGGCTCTGACACACCTCAGTGTGGGGGGGGGGGGGATGGCTCATTTGTACAACAGTGCATAAAAGCACACTGGCTTAAATTTCTGTAGGAACCATGAGCATGTCTGCCAAGTTTTATGGTTTGCCTGTAAAATTTATGGAAATTGTACTTGTTTTTACTGTTTTTTACATGGTGACATATTTTACAGATTTCCACTTTTTTTTTCTGGTTAGTACAATATAAGGAAAGAATAAGTGACTCCAAGGATCACTGCACTTGTATATTATGATTTGCCTAATAACAATTTTACCCTATTCTACATTCCCAGCATTCTCTATACTCATAGCCTAGTTGGAAAGACTCAGTACAAATGCTGTAAGATTAGGATTGGCAATGACTGCTAAATGGGAGAGAAAGAGAGAGATGAAAAGTATGAGCCTCACATAAGACTCGAAATGGCATTTTTTAAGGTTTTTTAACACGTTGGTACAAAAATTTAAGGGCAAAACCACAATTAAGTTAAAGTAAGAAGTTAATGCAATATATTGCAATAATTTCATGGTTACAAATTAAATTTTCATCTGTGTATGTAGCCAAATAATAGTTTACTATTGATATGATTATGTATGGATTGCATTCGAATTGTTGTAAGCTTGAAATAATGCCAAATAATTTTGCATATGAAATCAATTAAAATGCCAAGCATTTGCATAATAAATCAGCTTTTAATCAATATGTTCTAAACATTTAATTGACTTGTTCAATACATCAGGCAATCGAATGATCAATTAAACATTCCTGAGATTTTTTTACAGATCGCAGTTTTTGAAAGTTGGCAGGTCTGCATGAGTGCAAATACTTATTCCAACTTTAGTGATGTATACAGATTACTATTGCTTCATTCTTTTCAGCTTATACTGAAGTGCCAAAAGTCATGGGATATGTACCCAGTATTGTGTAGGACCACCTCCAGCCTGGCGAAGTGCAACAACTCGACGTGGCATCGGTTCCACAAGTGGCCGGAAGACTTTTGAAGAGATGTTGAGCCATGTCCCTCTGAATAGCCCTGCCCACAGTTCCCTGGTATTTGTAGGTGCAGGATCTTCCATGCGAATAGACCTTTCCATTAGATCCCATAAGTGCTCTATTGGATTCATGTCGGATGAATGTGGTGACCAAACCATCTGTTGGAACTGTCCTGAATGCTCCTCGAACCAATTTTGTACAAATTAGGCCTGGTGGCATGGTACATTGTCCGCCTAAAAATCCCATCGTTGTTGGTGTACAATGAAGTCCATGAAGGGTTGCAAATGGTCACCCAGCAGAGCAACAAAGCGATTACCAGTTAATTATGTGCTTACATGGACCGAAGGACACAAACTGTGCCACGTAAAGACACCCCACACGCGTATGGAACCATCACCAGCTTGCATAGTGCCTTGCTGACAGCTTGTGTCCATGGTCTCATGGGGTCTGTGCCACTCCTGAACCCTACCATCAGCTCGTAACAACTGGTAGCGTCACTCATTGGACCATACCACATGTTGCCAGTCTTCCAGGGTCCAATTACAGTGTTCATGAGCACAGGTGAGGCGCTGTGCCCAATTCATGGTGTTAACAAATTCACTCGGGTGGGTTTTCTGCTCCCATGCCCCATGAAAGCTAAATTGCGCTGCACTGACCTGATGGATATGTCTCTGGTACTTCCTGCATTGAATGTGGATGTTATTTGAACCAGTGATACTTGTATGTTAGCATGAACAATCCTGGTCAGACTCCGCTGGTCATGGCCATTCAGTGCCCACGGTTGGCCACTGCACTGTCCAGAGTGGGTGGTAATGCCTTCCATGAAGTATTCTCGGTACACATATGACATCGTGGATCAAAGAATGTTGAATGTTTGCACAACTTCAGAAATTGCATGTCCCATCCATCTGGCTCCCACTACCTTGCCTCGTTCAAACTCCAATAATTCATGTCGGCTTGCCATAATCCTACTGGCAGTTGTTCAACCTGACTCACGAGATTACACCTCACAACTGATAAAAATCATGGCGTGTGTCGAAGCCTTTACATGACGGCAGCCCCAATTAAAAATATACGCATAGCTGCCAAGTTGTATGAATCATCCGTACAATGTACGAATTTTGACCGTATTGTACGATTGTACGGAATACTTGATAAATGTACGAATTTTCCTGAAAATGTTAAAAAGTAAAAATAACATGTAATTTCTGTGTGTGAAAGTTTTATGCATGAAAAATGTTACTCGTCCAACGTGATCATATCGCTGCATATAAGTACTGCTAAGGGTCTGAACAATGCTGCGCTGAGAAACCAAACGCACCCCATGCAAAAGCGAGTTGATTTGTGTCATGAAATCACATGACCAAGTGGGGAAAACCGCAACCATAGTGATTCATCACCAGTATGTGGTGATTGGCGTCGCAAAGTTCGTTTCATGTTTTTTGGACGAAGCACGTGCAGTGACTTGACATTGATACTGGAATATTGTCGGGTAAAATGTCAAACAAGCAGTATTTACAAATTTTTTAGATTCTTACACGAATAAATTCCCATTCATTGTGAAGTCGTGGAAAGGTGAGAATTTTGCTTTTATTCGGTCTGTAGTTGTGATTTGAACATTTCCCATGGAGGCATTAGTGATGTTAAAGTGCATATTAAATAAAAAAAACATCGTGATTTTGCAGCATGTATCAAAAATAACTAATATTGAAGCATTTTTCAATAGGGCTAATGATAATAGTGAATTTGATGTTATAAATGCTGAATGCCTTTTTACTGCTTTTATCATTGAACATAATTTACCTATTGCAGTTTCTGACCATGCAGGTCCTTTGTTCCGAGCAATGTTCCTGAAATGTGAAGTTGCCAAAGGTATGGAAGTGCAAGAACAAAAACTTCTGCTATTATTGCAGAAATGTCTTCTAAAAATTCAGAATCTCTATTGAGTTTATTGAGAAACACTTCATTTGCAATTGCAATAGATGGAAGTAATGACAGTGATTCGCAACTTTACCCAGTCGTTGTTAGTTTTTATAATGCCAATGCATATAAAGTTTACTACTCTCTGCTTGCTGTGCCAGCTTTGGCAGGTGATTCAACAGGAAAGAACATTGGCAAACTTCTTTTAGACACTTTGGAATCTGGAAATATATCAGTTAAAAATTGCATTGCAATAAGTGCAGATAATGCACCTGTAATGGTTGGCTCAAAAAATGGTGTTGATGCAGTTCTAAAAAATGTGCAAAAGGATCTGGTGGTAATTGGCTGTCCTTGCCACTTAATTGACTTGGCTGGTAAAAAGGGGGCTGCTAGCTTTCCAGTATCTGTTGATGAAATTTTGGTTGACATTTTTTATTACTTGAAGTAAAGTAGTAAAAGAAAAACACAGTTGAAGCAGTTTCAAATGTTGTATGGTGTTGAAGTAAAAAAAGTACTGAAACATGTATGCACAAGATGGCTTTCTCTGGGAAAATGTCTAAAAAGATTATTAAAGCAGTGGGATCCACTGGCTAGCTTTTTTAAAGAGCAAATGAAAGATGCCAGAGCAAAAGAAAAAAACATAAATCCCTAGACAGTCACCACATACCCACTGACATTCTAAAGTCCAAATCCAAAGACTGTGCAAAGACATGAGTCTGAGTGTGCCTATGAATAAAAAATCTATGCCTGCATCAAACATTGAAATCAAGAAAAGGGAAATCTCTACATTATCTGATACTGATGTACCACCAGCAAAGAAAATAAAGAAAAATGCCCAAGGTGTAAAAACCTTTAAGTGTGGCCCTAATAAAGATATTCCAGTGTCACAAGCAGTTGAAGTATCTGGAGGTGTGGGCAAGGCTATGAAGTCTGAAACTATCTTAACTCGAGCAGAAAGGATATTTATGTTCCTTTTATCAGACATTAATAAGGCATATTGTCTTTTTCTGGATTTTGTGATACTCACTTTTGAAAGTACAATTGTAACTTTGCAGTCAACAACTCCTAAAATCCACATCTTAAGATCACTGTTAATGGGCATGTTCAAAAATCTACTTGTTAAATTCATTAAACCACAGATTATTAAAAACTGTTCATTGTTGAAAATCAGATATAGTGACAAATGTAATCAAAAGGATGATTCTGAATTGTTGATAGGTAATGCTGCATCTAAGGTAATTAATGGTTTAAAGGCTTTAGAAAAATCAACATTTTACTCTGCTGTAAGAACATATTTTATCACTTGCTGTGACTACATTCTGCACAAATTCCCCTTCAATGATGAGTTTCTGAAACATGCACATGTTGCTAACATTTCTTCTTTTGAAGACCAGGTGTTCACAGATGTTAAGTATTTTATTAATAAATTTCCCATAATGTTGCCTATTAAGGATGGAGAGAGCCAAGAGGAAGCAATAGACAAGCTCCAGTCTGAATTTTGTGCCCTTCAGATAGATGATTTGCCTGCAAATATTGTTAACAAAGAAAGAATTGATACGGAGTGAGCCCTTTTAAGTGAATTAAAGGCACTGGATGAAGGTTTGAAATATAACAGACTAGCAACAGTTATGCTATCTATCCTAACCATTCCTCATGGAAATGCAGAATGTGAACGGATTTTTAGTCAAGTTAAAAACACAAGGACACAGTTCCGCAGTTCATTGTCAGACTCCAACTTGCAGACTTTATTGATTGTGAAAAGTATGCAAAAAGGAAACTGCTATGAGCAAAAGTATGATAATACATTCCTAAAAAAGGCAAAGTCTGCTGCATCTAACTTCCTGATGCACTAGCAGCCAAGTATAGCCGTAATTCAATAATGAATATGTGCTGCAATGAAAAGTATATAAATTCATTTAAAAATTGTGTGAAAATTTTGATATTCCAGAATTCATTGATTGTATCTCATAACAAAAAAAAGTTACTTGTATATAAAATTGTGCCTTAGGTTCCAAAACACTATGCCATAGATTCCCAGGCTATTTAAATTATTGGCCTGTGTGAAAAGGGAAAAAAAAGGTGCCCAGTCAGGCATCTAAATGAATTATTAAAAAAAGCATTGTGAATTTGTTTTTATTTTTTTATTTTGTAAATATGTTTTCAAGCAGATAAAATGTGTAAAGAGAAATATGAAGTGTTTGAATAGTAATCAAAATAGTTAAAAAACTTCAATACCTTGGAATCTCCACATAAGATGTTTTCATCATATGTTCCAAATGAATAGTAGGAATATTCTGTGTGATGCAAATTCCATTTGAACAAGAGAAAAAAAAAAGGGTAAAGAATATTCTCATTTATGTCTTCCTACTTCAACTAGTGTATGTTTGTGATTATTTAATTTGCCTAGAAAACAGGAAATATTTTGATTTTATGAATGTGCATAGATGCCAAGTAGTACGGATTTTTGGTTGCTGTTATGGAAGTACGGAAACACCGCTGAAATTACGGAAAATCACCATTTGATTTAATTTCCTGAGATAGAAAGCAAATTTTTATCAACTTAAAAATGTTTGTTGGTTCTTCAAGTTTTTCTGGGGGGGGGGGGGGGGGGGGTTAAATGCTACATTCTGTGTATTATAGATTTCTGCATCTTAATTGGCAATTTATCTACCATAGACTGAGCAGCAACCACACTATGCTGGCTCAGTGTTTCATTCCATGACACCGCTCCCATTGGTTCTCTCCCTGCCGGACACAACTACACAGTTTAGCTCTGTGCGGACGCTGCTTAGGCATTCGTTCCGAACTCCCATGATGCACTTCGTGTCTCCTGCGTGCAACCAGGGCAGTTGCTTTCGTTCCTCGTAGGCAGCACTTCTGCTTTATTGTCCTTGATGCTTTTTGGTTCTCTCTGCTGCACGTGCTACCGTACTGTTACATCACGGAAGGGTGAGGCGATTGTGAAGTTTTTTTTGCTGTTTTCTTTCATTTATTTAGAATTCTTTAGACAAACCTTCGTTGTTGAAGAAGAAACAGTGTTTTCTAGAAACTTACAATAGAGATTGGCCCTGTTTTGAGAAATCAAAAGTTTCTGTGAACCACGTGTTTTGCAGAATTTGTAGATGCAATTTTAGTATTGCGCACGGTGGGCGAGATGATTGCCAAAGACACACAGAATAAAAAAATCATAAATCTTTCTGTGAGTTGAAAGTTCAGTCAGTGAGCGATTTGTTTGCACCAAAGGAGAACAGTGTAATAAATGCAGAACTTATGTTCACTTCATTTATTGTGGAACACAATTTACTCATTGAAGCTGCTGACCATGCTAAACCGTTATTTCAAGCCATGTTTCCCGATTCAGCGATCGCAAAGAAATATTCGTGTGGAAGAACCAAGGCTACTGCACTAATTCAGCAAATGGTCAGTGTTTCTACAAGTAACATCATATCTGAAGTTAAAAAAAATCATTTTTCTCTGTCTACGGATGGAAGTAATGATGCTCATGCAAATAAACTGTATCCTATTACAATAACATATTTCGACGAAAAAATAGGAAAAAATTGAACTGTTTTGTTATCATTGGTTGAATCAAGTAATAATACAGGTGAAGGAATATCCAATGTTTTGAACAATGAGTTTGTTAAAAAAAATATCTCATGGAGCAACTGTGTGTCATTTTCTTGTGACAATGCTAACACTATGATATGTCAAGTAAAAGGTGTTGTTTCTCACATAAAGAAGGTTCAGCCTGCAATCATAGTGCAGCGATGTTCATGCCATTTAGTAAATTTAGCTGCACAGAAATCTGCTGCTCAACTGAAAGGATTTAATGTTGAGCAGTTTCTGATACAGTTGTTCTTTTTTTTGGAGAAAAGTTCAAAGAGGAAACACAATCTAAAACTGAGTCAAGCTGTTTGTGGTACTAAACCACACAAAATTCTAAAGCATGTCAATACTCGCTGGTTATCACTTTTGGAATCCATTGACAGAATTTTAGAACAGTGGGAGGCTCTAGAACATTATTTCAGTGACAATGAAGAAGCTAATTCACAGTATAAGAACCTTGCAAGTATGATTGGAAATCCTTCATCTAAACTTTATTGTCTTTTTTTATCTGCTACTCTTCCATTATTTACATCTGTTAATGTGTTCTTGCAGCAGGAAGCTCCGCTTGTGCATGTATTAAAAAGAAAACTTCATAGTCTGTTATCTGAATTGCTTGTACGATTTATCAAGCCATCGGCATTTGATGTGACAGCAACATCTCTTGCAGATGGAAATTTTGAAAGAAGGAGAAATCAAAAAGAAAACTGATCTCGTAATTGGGTCAAAAGCGAGATCTTATATAGGCACAACTGCAGATTTGAGTGAAGACACAGTGGCTACTTTTTATTCTGAGGTAAGGGAATTTTACAAGGCAGGCTACAATTACATTTTAAGAAAATTTCCACTTAATGATGAATTTCTGAGTCATGCTGAAATTGCAGATATAGCATTAAGGCAAAGTGTTTCTTTTGCATCAGTCCAATATATGTGTTCCCTGTTTCCAGTTTTGAAACCAGAAGAATCTGACAAGGTGGAATCTGAATTTGCTCACTACCAGTTTGAAAATTTTAACTGTGCTGTTACTTCTGAGAGAATGGATGAAGTGTGGCACAGAATTTCTTTAATGAAAAATGAAAGTGGCCAGTTGAAGTATGAATCATTAAGCAAAATTATGAAAATGATTTTAATAGTCCCTCATAGCAATGCAAGTACAGAAAGAATTTTCAGTATTGTGAAAAAAAAACCGTGAATAAATTCAGACCTAATTTAAGTACTCATGTGCTGTCTTCTTTATTAGTAGAAAAAATAAATAGCATTGCACACAATGAATTATGCTATCAGAAGAAGTTTTCACAAATTGAATTAAGGAAGGCCGAAATGGCAACTACAGCCAGTTTATCATAATAATTTGGCCAACATTCCAAGGAATAATTTTTCTTCATGTCTGGAGGTAATTTATTATATTTTTCTGGTAGACAGTATTTTAAATTTTCCCACTAGCAAATTATTTTTATTGTATTATTATTATTATTATTATTATTATTATTATTATTATTATTTTGTTAATAGTTTTGGCAGATTAAAATTTGTTGCAGTGTTAAATACCCAAATTTGCCGCTGTAGACTGGATTACTGAAAATTACTGAAAAAAAAAATTTGTTACTGAAAATTACTGAAAAATGAACATGTTGGTTACTGAAAACTACTTTTAGAGGTTGGCATTTATGAATGTGCTAATATCAATGGCATTTATTTCAAATACCATTTCAGCACCATTTATTAAAAAGCTTCTAGATAAGCTACTGTGCATAGAAATAAATTTTTGGTGTAGGTACTTAAAATATTATAGCAGAAAATTCAGAATGCCCTTTTACTGCCTTTAGTTTTGAACATAATTTACCTATTCAGTAGGTAAATACTGTACTAGTTTTAACGTTAAGAATTATACTAATTTGTACTAATTTTAATGAAGAATTGTACTAATTTCAACATTTGTAAGTTGGCAGGTATGTAATACATACTGCTCTCCCATGACTTTTTGCACTTGAGTGTATATTTTCAGCACTCCATGTAGTGGACTGTAAAAGATAAATTGTTGAATTTTTGCAAGGATTTCATGTTGTGGAGGTCAGGCGGCAATACAACATTGAACAACACATGTTGGTGTACATCTCACTTGTATGGTTAGCTGAGCTAGAACATGGTGCCAACAAGGTGTATATTTGTCAGCATCTGTTGTTCATGTTTAATCTCAGGAAAACTGCCACAGAAGCACAAGAGGGAATGTGTTCAGCATATGCAAGAAAGCTATAGGTGCAGGCACGTGTCATGAGTGGTTCGTGAAGTTCTGATTGTTGGGTGGAAGACAAGCAGTGTAGCAGAGAGCCAAGGAGATGCAGAGCCCAGATTTGCATTTCTTTTCATTGGCCATTCAGAGTGCAGACATACTTCAGTGGTGATTACATGTGACCTGGTTTTTTTTAAAATACATTTTATTTGGCCATAAAAGAAAGAAAAGGAACTGGAAACTTATTCATAGACCTAATAGTTTCATAATGTTAATTTTAATTCATTCATACCTTGCTTATGTTGAATGTTCACCGCTGAGTATAGAATATAATATTCTTCTCCAAAAATTTATATTGGCAGGTTTATTGTAGAAACTTATTAAATTTTGTATTTTTAAGTATTCATATGAATAGTCATTTTTACAAATACTCCATCAAAGCTATGTACAATAGAGATGAGCTCAGGCCTGGGTTCGGAATTACACGTCTTGAATTTCATTACTGTAATTAATTCAACAGGTGTAATTCTGAGTAGTATTATGCGTAGTATTTCTAAAAACATATTAATATTGTGAAGTGGATTAACTAAACTAAACTTTTTAAAACTAATCCTTGCTTGGGCCATATCTTTGGCCAGTGTATAATGCATAAATGCAAGCCTTGATAAGCAAAATTTTCCAAGAAAGCGGGCCGGGCCCGGGCTCCTAAAATTGAGCCCGAACTCATCTCTAATGTACAATCCAGAAACTTGCTAACAAGAGCAAAGAAGTGGTTTTAGAAATGAATTTACAGAAAACAAAATCAAAGTACAATGCTTTTTTTTTTTTCAAAAACTGAAGATTTGGAAGTTGATGGGGCAAATCTAGAAGTAACTAATGTTTATATTTAACCTGGACAGCAAATATCAAACTACTATTGCAGTGAAGAAGAAATGAAGGAAATGAATAGACAGGAAAACTTGGATGGAGAGCTTTTGGAATAAACAGTACAATTTTCAAGAGCAATATACCGTCATGTCTTAATAGTTTTTAATCAATGCAACCTTCCAGTTCTTACTTATAAATCAAAGACATGAACCTTAACTAAAAAGAAAAGACACGCAGAGGCCGCAAGCAACTGAAAGAAGCTTGGAGAGATGCATGCTTGGTATAACCTGGAAAGATGGGAAAAGGAACACACAGATTAGGGAAGGGACAAGAGTTGATGATATGATCAAAGTAAAGACCCTTAAAGTGGCAATGGGCTGAACATATTGCTAAAACTGACTAACATTGGCGAACTTTGAAATACTTGATTGGATATCAAGAAACAAAAAAAAAAAGACCGTATGGTAGACGGATGAATGGAATTCGAAAGCACGCTAATTACTAGCTGTGAAGACAAAGTTGTGTAGGAGACTTTAAGAGTTTGGGAGACCATCCAGCAGGGGATTGATAATGGTTGTTGATGATGATGATTAATAGGAAATGGATATCATAAGTAATTTAACTGGTTTTGATACTTTTGCATTTGTAACTAGAAGTAATTTTGTTTTCTACATGCATACCTATCTCTGAGGTTCAGAGGTTAGCTCCTCAAAAAAATACAAACCATCAGAAAAATGTTTAACTGATGGAACTAGAATTTACTTACTGTTGGTGTATCAAACTTCTCCATTTACTGCAATCTTAGAGCACAACTCAAGCTTCACATGCAAGACCTTTTGTACTTCATTAATGTAATTTTGTTTTCTGTTGTGAATAAATATTGTTACACAAAAGTTATGAACAGCATTAATTATGTGAATCTGTTTCGTGCGATGCAATGCTTTCTCTGGTTTTTTAACTGTGCCTTTGTATGTATATGAAAACTTTTAAAGCATTTTATTTTATTAATTTTTTCATTTTAGTTCCATCTGCTGGACCTCAAGATGTGAAAATTAAAGCTACTTCTTCCACTACCATTGTGGTCACCTGGGGTGAAGTTGAAAAACTACATCAAAATGGTATCATTGAAGGATATAAGGTAATTTTTAATTTGCTGCTTCACTGGAAAATACAAGTAATTATTTAGAGAAAATGAGCCTTATTTTGCTGATTTCCTATGGACTTTCATTCTAAATTTGCTTCTTTACTCATAAAATGAATAAATTTGAAGGAGCAGGTTATAAAAAAGTGGGAGAAATGGGAAGAGGTAGAGAAATGAATAACTCTTTTATTGGAGTAAGGTGATGCAAGATGCAGAGCTTAGTTGGCATAAGTGACAAAGTGGAATAAAGAGCACAGCAAGAGAAAGGCTAGTGAGGCAGAGCCATTACAGAGTAACATCTCACTCAGAGCATACTATCTTGCCTCCTGCACAACTCACTATTCCCTTGAATGCAAGATCCAAGCTGCCTTTACTGACATATGTATATTGGAAAACATCACTAAATGAACTTTGTGTCTTGTGCTACTGTGCTCCAGAAAACAGTTCATTTCTTACCTCTTGTTGTCCTCCCTTCTTTCCCCCCATCTTTTCATTCCACAAGATCAAAGTTCTTTGCTTCTTTCAATTTAGTAATTTTATGTATAAAATTAAGCATTTGTGGTAAAAAGTTCCAAAGAAAATTCAAAAAATTAGGTCCATCTCAATGAACAATGATAAAATAACATTTTAAAATCACCATGCATTTTTTTTTAAAAAGAGTGTCATTTTTTGTGTTAGAACTCCATCTAGCTATGCTTTGAGTTCTTTTGACATTTTAAAAAGCATTTAATTGTATATATGTTTTGGGGTTATCACTTGGAAAATACTGAGACAGTCTTGAAATCCATGCAAAAATTCAGGTTCCTTATTTTTCTTCTTTTTTTTTTTCTTTTCTTTAAGGTTTTCAAATTAAAGAGCAAACATAGGCCAACATTGTAGTTGGTTTGTTTTATATTTAACAAATTAAAATTTAGCAACTGACTTTTTGTTGTCCCATTGATTGAAATGAAAAAATTATGTTTTGCACTTCATATAAGTGTGAGACGTTGTTTAGAAGTGCACAAAATTGTGCCTGATTTTAATTTGTAGTAAATAGAGAAGTGACTTTTTTTTTTTGTACTTTCTTTTCTTTGCTAATAAGAAAAGAAAGTAAAAAAAAGTCACTTCTCTATTTACTACAAATTAAAAGCTTTTTTAAAAAAAAATTCTGCAGGAATTGCTGCTCAAAATGTTAAAGCGTTTGGGGAGAATACAACCAACTAACAAATCATTCAGCGATGGTTTTTGAAGTTTCGAAGCAGAGTTATGGGCCTGCAAAATGAAGCACGTGGTCACCGACCTGTTGCTGTTTCTGACGATGTTCTGTTACATATGATTGAAGCAGACCCCTGAAAAATGTGTCGTGAGATAGCTGTTGTGTGCCTGACTGTGCTGGGTAAGGTTAAAAAAGCTGGACATGAGGCTGCCGCATGACTTGACAACTGCCAACAAGACTAGGCATTTGGAAATCTGCACGTCACTGCTTGCCAGGAATAAACATGAACCTCTACTGCATCGAATCATCACCTGCGACGGGAAGTGGGTCCTTTATGATAATCGGAAATTATCTGCAGAATGGTTAAGCAAGGCACAGCCTACTGGACGGCATCCTAAGCCACCCCTACACACCGAAAAGATTATTCTGATGCTCCTTGTCTGGTGGTTCACAGCCGGGATAATTCATCGGAGTTTCTTGGCAAGAGGCCAAACCGTCACTGCAGAACATTATTGTGCTGAAGTACACCAGATGCACCAGAAATTGCTGCAGAAACAACCGGCTTTGGTCAGTGGACATGGTGTTCTTCTGCTCCAGGGCAACGCTTGTCCTCATGTCGCACAACGAACGATGCTGACACTAAGTGTTTTGGGCTATTAAGCACTGCCTTGTCCTGCCTATTCCCCAGACTTGCCTTCAACAGACTATTGTCTGTTTCGTCACCTGGATCACTTCCTATCCAGGAAATAGTTCACGACAGACAACGAGGTTCAACGCGCAGTTGATGACTTCTTCTGGTCCCAGCCGCAAGACTTTTTTCGTTCCAGGATCATGGCCTTACCAGACAGATGGTAACTATGTATCGATGCTGAGGGGGATTATTTTGCCTATGTAAATTGTCCTACTTTTCTGTTCTTGCTGTCCACTTGTGCTGGTCCTTTGCCTGACATATCATTCGCACCAACCCAATAGTATGAATTCATTTTTTATAGTGTTTCTGTGTACCAAAAAAGTTCTTGAACTCCTCTTTTCTACAAAATTACAATAAGTTGTAAAAAAAAAAAAAATCTAAAAATTAAAGCATTTTTGTTAGCATTGTACGTATAGTATATATCATATTTTTGCTTGAAACAAATAACGTAATGGAAGTACTTCCCATATAATGATATTCTGAATGTATATTAAGAAGTTATATCTTCAGAGAATTACCGATTTACAAAAGAAGATATAATGTGCATTAAATTTGTAGAACAATAGAGTAGATTTTTTTTTTAAATCTGTGTATTGAAATATTTTGTCTGTTTTGGAAGTTGTACATTATACATTGCATAGATTTCTGTGTCTGCAGGCTTTTTCTTTTTATTGTTTTAAACACGATGGTAAAATGACTGTGTGTGTACATAATGAGAATATTTCGTATTGTCAATTTTATATGTTGTTTGCTGACACACAAATGTTTTTTAATGTGATTTGCAGGTATATTATGGTGCTAAAATGGTTCCTTTCCTGTATAAGACTATTCCCAGCAACTCATCATTCACTACAACTTTAACAGAACTGAAAAAATATACTTTATACAGCATCCAGGTTTTGGCATTTTCACGCATTGGCGATGGTGCGTTAAGCATTCCACCAGTATCAGTTCGCACATTTGAAGATGGTAATCAGTATTTTAATACATATCCTATGCTTTTTAAATTTTGAATTTTTCAAATCAGATGTCTTTCAGAATTTCTCACATTTGTGATTCACATAACAATCAATGCAAGTATTACATTTGTTTTCAGGAAGGATAGAAGCTAGTGTGAAATGGCTTTATCATTTTCACTTTTTTGCTTTTATCTTTTTCAGTAGTTTAATTTTTGTGAATTACAATTTTCCATCAATTCAAGATTTTGCAACAATTTTTGAGTTTTTTTTTTTTTTTTTTAGTGTTGGCTGATATTACATAATGTGTAATGGTGTGCAATGTGTGATACTGTCATTTTTTCAAAGCTAAAAAATATGATTTAGTTGTTATATTTTCCACTAGCAGCAGCAGTGTGGGTATCAAGGCATGTGCTGACAGCATACAAATACTGATTGAGTTATTCTCTTGAGAAGTAGGCAATATATTAAGCACAGGTTTCAAATATAATTTTGCAACTAGATTTTATCTGCTCTGCAAGTTGCCAAGGATTTAGTTTATGGGACTTTATGTTGCAAGAAAAAGGTGTTGACTAAGAACAGCATTGCACTTGTAGGCAGTTCAGAAAATAAGGACAACTCTCAGTGATTATCAAGGTCAGTTTATACTTGAACACAATTTCCCCAAACACCTGGCTAATCTAATGTTTTATTTATAGTGGGTGGAGATTCAGAAGGGTATGCATTTGTTGTCAAATGCAGAAACACTTCTTACTGTAACAAATTTGAAACATATAATGTACTTATTCAGCTTTATGACATGGAAATATTTTTAACCTGTTTGACTGTGCAAATAACATTTCTGACTTGTGCTTTTCATCTGTTTCAATGTACATGAGCTGTGGGTTGCATTATATTTTGTCATATTTTAATGGAAAGTTAGGAAATGCATCAACACCCAAACAGGCTAAGCATGTACAGAAAATGGTGTCCAAACATAATGACAAAAAAATAAATAAATAAATAAATAGGCATTTTCTCTCTTGTCTTTGACTAAAATTTATGCAAAGCATTTAAACATTGAACTTCAGATTTGCAGTTTATAGTTCTTCCGAGTAAGAGTTGTTACTCAAAAATCTTTAACTATGGAAAATGTTATTTTACTTTTTATGATGAAAAATATGCAAAATAAATGGAATTCAGATTAAATATAGGATGTTTTTCTTGCATGCACCAAATCATGTCTTTGAAAGGGGGGGGGTTTGATGGATAACACTTTCAGATTAATTGACATAGTTTGTGTGTGTGAGTCTGTGCAATTATGGACCAAACCTCCAGAACTTTATTTAAAATCTCTGTCTGTTAACATGGCCATCTTTTTTTAGTGGGGATCAGGTTGAAATGTAAAATCAACCAGAATGATATGAGGTATAGATATGAGAAAGTTAGTCTGTTTAGGTATGTGTGTGTGCTGGTAGAAATGAGTTAAATGGCAGAGGAACCAGATGAATGAATTCATTTTTCAAATTCAAGTCTACTGTGGATAATTTTTGCAGGAGTAATGGGCTGTAAGGATGGTCTTAAATGGTATTGCATAAAAATTTAATTATATCTGCTCTTAACTGATAACAAAACCTGCATAATGTAGAAGAAAAAAACTAAACTAAAGAGGTGTATAACTAATCTGTTTTGGTGAGGTTTAGAGGTTAGATCCTCTAAAAAGGCTCATCTGCCAAATAAAAGTTTAAAGCATTTACTTGTTGATGTATCAAGAATCTCTATTTACAGCAATCTTAGCACACAACTCAAGCTTCATTGACATTCATCACATGTTTCACACAAGACATTTTGTACTTCACATTTATTATCTTTTTTCTTGTGCAGACATTCTGAATGTGGTCCTCCATGATTTCCGTGGCCTTCCTCTACCTTTCTTTCCTGCAACTTGGGCTGAATACATTATTTTAGTTTGCATCTCACCACTCATTCTTTCAACATGGAAAAACTACCTTCACATTACTCATCTGCAACACATCTTCATTCCTCACATGATTGGAAGTTCTCTTGCCACAAACTTCCTATAAGTAACACATCTCCCCAGCACACACACGACTCCTGTGCCTGTTTTTGCAGTATTCATGTTTCACTACCATACATTAGAGTAGGAACAATCATTTGGGATCTTTTTTAGAACCCATTAGTCTTGTGAAACCTTCCTAAGACAGCTATGACGTTCAAAGGTGAATTCACTTGCCTACTAACTTCAGTGTGTAATGTGCTTTCTCCGTCAAACATGCTTTCTAAATATGCAAATTCATTCACCTGGTGTATCTCTTTATCATTTAGACTGATCTTTCATTCCAGTACAAACAGTTCCTCACTCAAAAACCATACCATAACTTTGGTTTTCCCTTATTTATACTCTGTTTGAATTTCATACAAACTAGAACGTCGAGGACAACGTACTCTGCAATTCACTTTCACTCTTTGCCAACAAGATTGCATCATCGGTATACATGGATTTTCCAAGACATAAACCAGAATTTCCAATTGTGGCATCACACATGCATGTCTTAATAAATGTATTAAACAGCCACGGTGAAATTATACAACCTTGTCTGACCCTTACACCAATAGAAAACCATTCCAGTAAAACACCATTCACTTGTACACACACACACTCTACTGCCACCATACATGGCTTTCACACTTTCAAGCAAATTACTCAAAAGAAAAAAATTAATAAATAAGAATAACGAACATTTTTGTGTGCTGCGTAAATGCGTTATATTGCTGAGGAAAAGGAGACTCTGCACACACCAGCTTTTAGTGGTCTAAGAACACTGCTGAAAGATTGTACTGCATTGACACCTTTTTATGCTTATAATGAAATTAAAATCATGAGATGGGGGTTTGGTGAATCAGTGGTCTGACAGTGTGAAGTTAATGAATTCAGGGACTTGTAATTTAAAATATGTTGCTAGTTGTGTATGGGTTTTGTGAGGAATGAAAACAATGCTCCATTCGAGACTGAAATGAATTTTGTATATGCTTTCTAAGGGTTTGAATCATAATGTCAGCAATGGCATCACAAGTGACTTTTGTCCTCTGATAAGTGGACATTGTCTCAGAGTAATTCACATTTATTAGAAATCAAAAGTATCTTTTAGTCTGTGTAAGATCATCAGTAGTTTTTTTTGTTGAAAACATTTTTTACAGTTGATTTGATAGTCCCAGGAATCACTTGCCAACAAAAGCTTAGTGGAAAAATACATAAATGGCCAACTGCAGTACATTAGTGAACAAATTAATCCGAACAAGTGGAAATTTTTATCAGGTATTTGGTTTGGTTTTAGTTCACAACAGTCTTGATTGTGGTTCCAGTTTACGAGTTTCAGTTGTAGTAGTTTGCAATAATGTTAGTTTTGGTGTGATAGTTTTGGTTGTGGTTTTACGACATGTGCATTTTAATCGTACAAAACCTACAATGTTTCTACTGTTTTCCAGTTTTTTATAGTGTGAACAAGTGGACACAAAATGGATGCATCTCCAAGAAAACATTCAAAAGTATGTACTCTTTCACAGCACACATCCATGACTCAAAGACAAATTGCCAATGAGTGTGGTGTTGTTGGTTTGGGTACTGTTAATGCAATTTTTAAAAGGTTTAAGGAGACAGGTACCTTTTCTCTTGACAGAAAAGGAAAAATGGGTGAAAAAGAAAAACTACATGTACTCAAATCATTTACTAGTTAGGAAAAGCAAAATGAATTCAAGATTGTCTGCTATAGACTAAAGCAGAGACTTTGCAGCTAGTGAGATTAATGTTTCTGACATGACAGTATGTTGAAAATTTTTGGAAGCAGGGAGTACTACTTGCAGACCCAAAAAGAAACAACTGTAGATGGAGCTGGACAAAAGTACACAAAGACTGGATGGTTGAGAAGTGGAAGGAGGTCATATTCTCATATGAGAGCTATTTGTTTTGTCCAAGGAGAGCAAGTACCCTATATCCCACAAATCAGCAGCTTAGTAGATTTCTCTTGCCCACCTTCAACAATCTTCTAAACACCCAGTTAAACATGTCTCATGTGGTTCATATGTTTTACAGAGTTGAAATCATAAATGATGGGTAGGTTGAATAAAGATATAGCAGTGTGCCAAATGCATATAGAACAAGTATTAAAAGAAATCCGTCTTGTTGCAGGATGATATTTATTCAGCTAAAAAACGAAATCTATGTACAGTTTAAAAAACACCTGAGCACTTTCGGTGTCACATTGACACCTTCATCAGATGTGATTTCACCATGTGGTTACATGCTGGTCTTAAGTACGTGGAGTAGATGCATCATGGGAAAGGTAATGTCAACGTCACATGATATACCAGATGACAAGACAGTCGAAAAAAGCATAATTAGCCAATGAAAATTACTTAACAGAAACAATTGTTATTGTGCTGTCCTTCCCAACAAGATTGCTCCAGGGTTCAGGTAAAACACAAGGATAATAGTCATTACAGCAACGTGTATTATAGGCCGAAATATAGAGGCTTTCTGTAAATAACAAGGAATAAACAGAGTTAGGTGTGTTTATAATCTTAGCATTGTCCCAGTCTGGGATGGAATTTCCAGCACTTGCAGATCTTGCAAAAGAGATGCTTTGGTGATTCATTTTTAAATCATATCTGCTTTGTTAATTTTGTCACGATCATATAGAACAGTAATCAGGCCTGTTTGTCGTCTGGGAGCAGCCCGGAATTCCGGATTTTTGTAATATTCTAGACCCGAAAATCTGGGTTTTGAAGTTTTGTGCAGGAATTTGGGAATCCTCAATCATGATTTATGACAGTCCAAAACTCCTTCCTTTCAGCATGCACAAAATTGAATTTATGACAAATTCAATTTTGTGCATGCTGAAAGGAAGGCAGTTTTAATCATTTTGGCAGCTGTATCTATTTATAACAAGTACAAAAATCTAGCAGATAATGCTTACCTTGGCATTCCTTTCTAGCGATGGGAACATTTCATGCACGTGTTTTCCGGTCTTTGTTGATGTTATTGTCCTAAAGTCCGTTGTATGCGATGACTGGCTTTACTTCTCACACTTTTCGCTGGGTATACTCATTGGATCTTTGCCTTAGGATTCAAACACATCAATTTTTACCGTTCTTTAAACTCGAAATTTTCGGCCATACTCTGGGCATCCTCAGGAGCGTGGCGAATTTACCACCGATGTTCGTGGTTAACTTCACGCTAATGGAGTCCGATACTCCTTGTTGCCATTCGTCGGATATACTTTCCTGGATATATTTCGTTATCAAGCCCGGCTGGCGCCATCTATGTTTCAGTAAAACACTTTTTTTTTCTTTTTTTTTTTTTATTTATTTTCTTCTATCTTGGTTTTCTTGTCTTTTTTGACGGTTTTTCTTTTGTTGTTGTTTTTCTTGTCTTATTAGTTCTTTCCACAGGCCCAATAATGTGCTAGGGTTGTTCTGGTTACATACCCTTGCTTTATTTTTATAGATTAATATTGCTTCTTCCCTCCTCCTTTGCCTTTCGGATTTTTTATTATTTTTTAGCATTTTAATTTCATCGAATTTTGGGAATGTCCAGTTTTCCATGCAGAATTGCACTAAAGCAGTTTTGGCTTCTTTTTTTTTTTTTTGCCAGAAAACTGCTTTAGTGCAATTCTGCATGGAAAACTGGACATTCCCAAAATTCGATGAAATTAAAATGCTAAAAAAGAATAAAAAATCGGAAAGGCAAATGAGGAGGGAAGAAGCAATATTAATCTATAAAAATAAAGCAAGGGTATGTAACCAGAACAACCCTAGCTCATTATCGGGCCTGTGGAAAGAACTAATAAGACAAGAAAAACAACAACAAAAGAAAAACTGTCAAAAAAGACAAGAAAACCAGGATAGGAGAAGAAAATAAATTAAAAAAAAAATTAAAAAAAAAAAAGTGTTTTAATGAAACATAGATTGTGCCAGCCGGGCTTGATAACGAAATATATCCAGGAAAGTATATCCGACGAATGGCAACAAGGAGTATTGGACTCCATTAGCGCGAAGTTAACCAAGAACATTGGTGGTAAATTCGCCATGCTCCTGAGGATGCCCAGAGTATGGGCGAAAATTTCGAGTATAAAGAACGGTAAAAATTGATGTGTTTGAATCCTAAGGCAAAGATCCAATGAGTATACCTAGCGAAAAGTGTGAGAAGTAAAGCCAGTCATTGCATACAACGGACTTTAGGACAATAACATCAACAAAGACCGGAAAACACATGCGTGAAATGTTCCCGTTGCTAGAAAGGAATGCCAAGGTAAGCATTATCTGCTAGATTTTTGTACAAGTTACTTTGAAATATCGCACGTAAATGAGTAGTAGAATAATTAGAGCTATATAATAGTCAGAATTAGAACTACTAATTGGAATTTATTTATAACAAATAATGTCGTTTTATAAGATTCAATGAATCCAATGAGCTAATTGAAGAATTGACAAAAATCAGTTTAGGATGTTATGGCAGCAGGACTTAGGCATTCAGAGCTGGAAAGATCTTCATAGTTTGCCTAAATGTTCTGAAATGCAAAATTTTACTTTAAAAATGCAATTTTTGAAGTTGAATTTCACAATCTTTGAGAGATCTCCAACACCACTAACATCACATATAAAGTTCAAAACTGCAACTTTCAGAAGATTTCTAATATATTGGGGAGAAAAAATGGTACAAAAAAGGTGTGAAGTTGGATTTCATATCAGCAGAAAGGCCATTTCACGTTAACAGAATGAATTCAAAAATGAAGAAAATTTTCACGCTTATGATTTATTACATAATTTGCATTAAAATTCAGTTAGATTTTTCAGCTGAACATCAGCCTTGGTCACAGATGGTAACAAGTGTTCACATGAAAATATATACAGTATAATATATAAACAATATGCATTATTTATATATGTAGTGCTGAGGTCAGAGTTCAGGGTTTTTTTTGTTTCATCTCTCAATCACCCCTGAGTAATATCCTTCCCTTAGCAAGGCATGCAGTATGAAGAGTGTGGAGGTTGGAGTGCAAGTGCAGCAAATATTATAGCAGCAGACACTTTTTCACTGCAAGTTAGTTAGCCTGGATGGAGCTTTTTAATACCTGTTAATGATGGAATTTTAAACTAAAAAGGAGTGTTGTTTCAGCAGTGATCTAAGTTATAATGTTGACAACTTTTCAATTTCTTACATCCAGAAAGCTATAAACCAGTTTTTATGCTTTTGTTCATTGTACACTGTTATGCTTTGTGTGTGTGATTTTTATTAAAGCAAATAAATAAATTATTGCAGTACTAATTAATGGCAAAATTAATTACATTCAACAAATTAATAAATGCACAGGAAGCTATGGTAGATTATTTGGATTTGCAGCAATTTTTCAAAATGTTTTTTATGCCTGTGCATAGCAATCTGTGTTTGTCTATGTGAGGAATCTGGTATTAAATGAAATCTTTAAAACAGAAAAATATATTTAAAATTATAGTGTATTAAAATATGGGGGAAATAAATGATGAAAGTTCCATTAATATGTTACTTTTTAATACCATTTGCATTGATGATTTATTTCTATTTTCAGTTCCCGGTGTTCCATCCAACATTTCTTTTCCTGATGTCTCCACTACAACTGCACGCATTTTGTGGGATGTTCCTGAAGAACCAAATGGGGAAATACTCGCATATCGTGTATCATACCACCTGAACAGCTCCTCTGAGGGTGCAGTAACCAAAGAACTGGCTCCAACAGAAAGAACGCTCAAGGCTCTCAATTTGGAACAAGAAACATATTATCTATTTTCTGTTACTGCTAGAACAAATGAAGGCTGGGGGAAAACAGCCAGAGCCTTAGTTTACACAACTAACAACAGAGGTAGGTAAACCTGTTTCATCTGGCACATTTCTGAGTTTGATTAATTCCATATCCTTTGATCATTTGGGAAATAATGCTGCCATGTATATATCTGGCTGAATGTGTTCAATAATAAGATGGGATTGGCTTTATCTTCAATAGTTGTTTCCATCCATCTCCTTCATTTTAGTTAGTGACAAGTCATCCCAGCAGTTGGATATGCTTTGCTGCAAATTGAAAGTGAGGGGCAGTTTGTCAGTATGTTTTTAATAGCAAGCAGTAGTAATTGTTTTTAAGCACTAAAAATGTTGCTCCAGTAGATAGATACCAATCAATCATCAGTACAAATGGTGTTGATGTGAGTATTATTGGTAAATGAAGCAGTTTAAAGAAATTGAAATGGTGTGTAGCAAGTTGTGCAAAACAAACACATAGTGGAAACCCTGTTGTAGCTATACATGATTTACATAAAAATACAAGAAAAAAAAAATCAGGTTGGTAAGCTGATTTGATGACATTCGCAGATTTGACACAGGAAATTTTTCAATGAAATTGATGTTTCTCTGTACTAAAGCTACTTCATTATCAACAATCATCATCAGTGCAGATAGGTGTGAGCAAGATGGGTGCCATGAGAGTTCAACTACAGAATGAAAACTGAGTCAACATTTAATGATAATTCTTGCACTGTTGCAAAAGTAAAGGGGGAATTTCTTCACAAAACCACCATGATCACAGTAATATAGTAACAAATAGACTGTACCAAGCAATATATTCTGGTGATTGAGTTCCAAGTGCACTGTTCCTGTGAAATGTGAATCACCACTATGATTCCCACACAAAATAGCCATCAGAGGATATCAACACCTAAATTCACCACTGATTGAAAAATTTAAGGAAAATCACAGTGACCACATTTTGCTTATGTGAGTTCTTCTGTCCTAGTGAAATTTCTGGGACCATCCATGGCAATTAATCTAAAGTTAATATCAAAAAACCTAATTATAGTAGATTTTGGTTAATTGGGACATATCAGGACTAACACACTTTGGCCCAATTACAGTAAGTGGCTGCCCTAATTATGCAAAGCTTTATCCCAAAAAGCTAATTTGGGATGTTCTTAAAAAATTGTCCCAAATAAATGGCTGTTCCGATAAACCGATGGCCAAGTTAACTGGAAATTACTGTAATAGGGTTTGTTGGTTGGTGGTGGTGGTAGGAGGGGTCTGACAAAGTACTTTCATGATGTGCTAGAATGTACACTCCATGCACTGCAACAGAGGCAGTTCTGCAGTGAAAACAATTCAACTTCTATACGATCAAATCCCAGCTATGTGATTTTTTCAGCAGGTCCTGCAATTGAAATAATATCTTTAGAGATATGTGCATTAGGGTGGAGCAGTCTCCCACGTTAAAAAAAAAAAAAAAAAAAATTCTTCAAATAAAAATGGGGCAGTGTGGAAAAGTTGCTTTATCAAATCAACATCCTGAATATGAAATATCTTTGAAAAATACTAATATTTAATACTGCCCCAACATCATTAAACATTTTAAGAAAGCATAGAAATATTGTATTTTTCCCAACTTTTTTGAACTTCTAAAAATATGAAATTATTATTAATATCAATTTATACAAATGAATTTTCTTCATTTATCACTACCAAATGACACTATAAATATATGTATGCCACATATCCGAGCACCTTGACGGTACTACAGGTGGACCTTGGAAGTTTTACAGGGCCTATTGGTAAATCTCTAAAAGACTGAACATCTTCCAGTTGTGTTTTTTTAAAAAGATGTGTTGCACTTTCCCAAAAATTACCAGTAAAAAGACTTAAGCACAGACCAAATATATTTGTTGGAAATATGTGAAGCAATTAATTATGGATCTTGTTCTGAAGGTCTGTCTAAAAGAAACCAAGGCAAGATAGTACATTCTTCCATGGCTTACAGTGGGAAATAGAATTCTAACACTTTACATTTCCTCGACTGTACCTTCTGAAAATTTATTGTTTTTAGCAACTTCAGTAGTCAAAGTTTATGCACCTATGTGGTTTGCGATTAAAACTCAGCATTATGTATCTATGGAGCTAAGCATTTGCGTCAAACTTGATGTCAAACTCATTGAAGGTGGTTATCGAACCACTAATTAAACAAAATGGATTTTTTGGACATCCGGAAAATATTCTGATTACCATGTTAGCTGATGACAGGGAGTACAATAAAAGGTTTGGCATTGCATAGAATTTTAAAAGCACGTCTGGAAAAGAACCTTTCAAGGAATATTCGTACTTTTGAGATTCTGAAGTTCAACTTTGAAATTGCTGACTACATTGATATCATAAAAATGTTTGGTTAGGGTGGTTCAGTGACTATCACTTTATGGCTAAAGTGACAGTCACTGAACCACCCTTAACCAAACATTTAGAAGATCAAGTTTTTTCAGGGTGCATCCTGAATAAAAAATCATAAACATCATATTGCCACATATCACGCTATTCCCTTTTCATACTCAAGCCAATGAAAGGTGCGTAAAACTAGTAACGGAAGCTGCCGCTACTGTTCATGGACCTTTTCACCCTAATGTGCCTGTTGCAAGCTATGAATGCGAGCAACCACAAGACACTTGATGAAAGATCAATGCTGGAATTTTTTTTAAATATATAATACTATACTAAATGTACTACTATGTTTAAATAGATAATACTATATTGTACTATATGAATATTAATTACACTGCTGTCTGTTGAAAATCCAGCACCAGGAAAAATGTGTGCAATCAGACTGATACTCACAGGATGGGTAGGTCACGTGAAGAGGTGCAAATGATTACAACTGCAGTGCACTTGCAAATGATTTGTGTCAGCCATGTCCTCGTAGCTGTCCCACAGGAGGTATAATTGCAGGACACACAGGGTAAGTTGCCATCGTTGATTTGCAGTAATTGTGGCAGTAAGGTAGAGATAGTAACTGAGAATGCTCCACCACAGCAGACGATACCCATATGTGCAGCTAACAAATGTTTTTAAAGCTAATGTGTTGGACTGCGGTAAGGCAGACTTTCCTTCTGTGACATCACCACTTGTGCTGAACAAAACGCCAGCACAATGATGTGAATATAGTGTCGGCAGGAAGAAGGTCTGACACACTGATGTGAGAGGTCTGGAGCCTAGTGATAGACAAACACACAGAAAGACAATCTTCATTGTTTGGTGTTGGGGAACCAAACAGCCACATCCCGAGAGCTGGCACAACAGTGGAAGTCTGTATCACATCAAGGATTGTCTGCATGTTCTGTTGACACTGTTTAATTCAGAGAGGCCTTGTCACTCACTGTCCGTTGCTTTGACTTACCTTGACCTCGTATCATCATTGTCAACCATTATCAATCAACTGCTGGACGAAGGTCTCCCCAAGTTTCCTCCACAACGGTCTGTCTTGTGCCAGTCTCTTCCATGTCACTCCCGCATACTTTTGAATTTCATCCACCCATCTCCCATGTGGTCTTCTTCTGGGTCTTTTCCTGTTCCTTGGAATCCAATCTAAAATTTCGGCTGTCCATCGATGGTCTGTCCTTCTGGCAGTATGCCCAGCCCATTGCCATTTCAGGGATTTAACTCTGATCATGATGTCTTCCACTCTTGTCATTTTTCGGATCCACGAGTTCCTCTTCTTATCTCTCCTGGTTACTCCAAGCATGCACCTCTCCATGCTACTTTGAGTTGTCTGCAGCCTTTGTATCTCTCTTTTAGTTAAGGTCCACGTCTCTGCACCATACGTAAGCACTGGAAGGATGCATTGATCAAACACTTTTCTTTTAAGACATAATGGCATATTGCTCTTGAAAATTATGCTGTTTCTTCCAAAAGCTCTCCATGCAAGTTTTGTACGCCGATTAATTTCTTCATCAATGTTACCCTCACTTGATATCTGCTGTCCAAGATGAACGTACGTGTCTGTTATCTCCAGCTTTTCTCCATCAATCAATAAATCTTCATTTCGTGTAAAAGCATTGAACATCACTTTTGTCTTCTGAAAGTTCATTTTTAATCCCACTTCTTTACTCTTGTCAGCAAGTTCTTGAATCATACTCTGCAGCTCTGATGGGGTAGTTGCAAAAATGACTGTCATCAGCAAAACAAAGGTGGGTTAGATAATCTCCATTAATCTTTATCCCATTGTTTTCCCAGTTCAGTGATTGAAAGACATTTTCCAATGTGGCGTTAAAGAGCTTCGGAGATATGGTGTCACCTTGTCTCACTGCCTTTCCAATTTTTATGTGTGTTGTATTTTCAAACAGCCGAATCTTTGCACTTGCATTTTCATAGATGTTATTAATAATATTAATGTATGCATCTTCAATACCGCAGGATTTCAGAGCCATTGTAACTGCTGATGGTTTCACCGAATCAAAGGCTTTTTCATAATCGATAAAAGCCATGCACAATGGAAGTTCATATTCCCTCACTCTTTCAATTAGTTCTCTCAATACGTGGATATGATCTATTGTGCTGTAGCCCCTCCCCAATCCAGCTTGTTCTCTCGGTTGAGCCATGTCCAGTGTTACCTTCAAACGGTGTGAAAGAACTTTAGTGAAGATTTTATAAACCACTGATAGGAGGCTGATAGGTCTGTAGTTCCTGAGATTCTCAATGTCACCTTTTTTATGTATCAGGATCATTATGGCGTTGTTCCAATCCTCAGGAATCTTCCCTTCATTAGGGCATCGAGTGAAAATTTGGGCGAGTACTGTTTCGATTTCTCCACTTGCTTCTTGTATGATGTCTACAGTAATTCCATCTTCTCCTGGAGCTTTTCCCCGCTTCATGTTCTTGAATGCATGTGCAACTTCTGCTGGGAGGACTGGAAGAACTCTGGTACCTTCCATGATGTCTGGAGTACATGCATCATCCCTTTCATATAACTTGGAGTAGAAATCTTTCACTCTTGTCAAAATTTCTGCCCCTATTTCTTGTTACAGAACCATCTTCTTTTCTCAGTGCCATAATCTGTTTTCTTCCCATACTGAGATGTCCCTTTGCAATCTTTAGGCTTTGGTTGTTTTCAATTGCTTTCCTCACTAGTTCACAGTTGAATTTCTTTACGTCTTCAGTGATACTTTTTCGTACTGTCTTGCATAGCTCTATGTATTCCACTTTGTAAGTCACATCTTTGGTTGTCCTCATCTCTCTTCTTTTTTGCATCAGCATTTTGGTTTTTCCTGATAATTTTTTCACATGCAACTTGTTCTTAGACCCAGCTAATTTGGTTGCTGTTTCCATAAGAGCTTTGGTTACTTTTCTGTTAACTTCAAAAATATCCACTTCTTCCGATGTTAGGGCTTCTAAAGCAGAGAATCTGTTCTTCAGTTCCAACTTGAAGGTTTTATGGTGTTTTTTAAGGTTGGTTATGTCAATACATTTTGTTTGTTTTATGAGCTTGCCATTTTCCAGTTTAGTGTTGAGGTGCATCTTACATCTCACCAATCTGTGGTCACTACCTGTGTTGAACTTGTTTAGCACACTGCAGTCTTCTATGATGAATTTTTTTGTTACACATAATAAAATCAATTTCACTTGTCGTCCCATTTGGATGTCTCCATGTCCATTTCCTGTGTGGCTTTTTCTTGAAAAAGGAGTTCAAGGTGAAAAATCCTTCTGCCTCTGCAAACTCAACGAGAGTATTTCCACGCTGGTTTCTGTTGCCGTGACCGAATTTACCTACTGAAGTTTCATTCTGTTGCTGTTGCCCTATTTTTGCATTGAAATCTCCCATAATTATCTTCAAGTGCTGCTTACCTTTATTATTTAGATGACGAATTTCCTCATAAAATTCTTCAATTTCTTCTTCAGGATGACTTGTGGTGGGTGCATAAGTTTGAATAATCTGAGCCTGGTATCTTCTCGAGAGTTGGATAACGAGACGTGCAGCTCTGTCAGAGGAACTTTCAACTTCTACAACTTTATCCTTCAGTTTCTTGTTTATTATAAATCCAACACCACTAGTTCTGCCAGTATCTGTCCCACGATAGTAGAAGAGATGTCCATTTTTCAGTTCAATGAGATCTTCTCCTTTTCTCCTTACCTCACTTAGCCCGACGATGTCCCACTTGATCCTTTGTAGTTCTTCTTCCAATTCAAGAAGCCTTGAATCAGAAGATAGGGAGCGTCCATTATACATAGCCAAGGTCAGCATCAGATGGCAGCCTAGTCAGTCAGGTCCTCCGGGGATTCTTAGCACTCTCTGCCTTCATGTCGCACTGGCCGCTGCCTTGGCCAGGTACATTCCAGCTGCCGGAGACTGAGGGCCAAGATTTAAGTTGTGGAGTCATTTTGGGAGTCATTTTGGAGGGGTTTGGCCATAACTCACCACGTTGGCCAAGCGGGTTGGTGAGTGTTTGATAGCATTTCCTCTAATCCCGATGGTATAGTTATACCGCTATTGACGGTCGTCAGAGCCCCTTTAGTGGGAACAGGATGCACCACGAGAAGGTGGGGTTGACATTTGTCAAGGAGAGGCTGTGATGTTACGCATCACTTGACCTTACATGACCTCGTATATGCATACTTATATGCAGTCTTACCCTGTGCAATATGTAGGTGTTGTTTGATGTAGATGATTTTCCAATTTCATCAGTGTTTTTGGGAGCATTAACATGGCTGAAGTTACTCTTAGATCTGCACCACTGAGAAGAACAAAAAACAACAGCAAAAAAAAACAAAAAAACTCACATTTAATTACATTTCATTCCCACAAATTTCGTGAATGTTTTCTTTGTTTCTTTTATATTTTGATCTTGGAATTTAGTGTTTCATAATAACAGACATGCTTAATGAGACATATTTATTTTTATTTTCTGCATTCATAAGTATGTTAAGTGGCAAAGTGAGTGAACTTAAATGTTGTTTAATGTATTTTTTGATATTTAAATTATTATAGGACATCCATAAAGTGGTAAAAGTATATTCTTGATTAAATCAATAAATAAATTGAGTAAAATTGTGTTTAACATTTAAATGTAATACGTGCAACATTTTAAAAAATGTTCTGTGTGGTCTTGCAGAGGCTCCTCAACCACCAACTATGCCTCACATCAGTAAATCCCAGATTCAGGCTAGGCAAATAACATTTAGTTGGACTCCAGGAAGAGATGGCTTTGCACCTCTGCGTTATTACACTGTGCAAATGGCTGGAGAATTTGGGCCTTGGAAAATCATTGCTACAAAAGTCGACCCTAACATGAACACTTTCACAGTAACAGAGTAAGTTTGTTTGTTTGTGTGTGTGCATGTGTGCATTTTTCCAATTTTACAGCATTTGGAGATAGTTAAATTCAGTTTGGGCATTTATTGCCTCCCCATGTGCACAGTCATGTTATATGAAAATCTAGCTCTTTACAGGATAAAAAGTTTTTAAGAAAACAATATTTTTTTCTATTTCCCAGTCATTTTTTTTAATACTAAAAGGCTTTTTCTCTCTGCTTTATTTGATAAAATCAAATCCACCCTAGTGGCGCAGAGGTCTAAGCGCTGGCTTATTACCATTCTTCTGAGATGGGTCCAGGTTTGAATCCCAGTGAGGCGTGGATGTTGTGTTTGTCTTACCTCACTGGCTCTCTCCCATCCATGGAACCAGTGGCCCTAAATTAGGAATGGGCGATTTCTTATAACCAGTTGAGTTGCTCAAGGTGGTTGTTAAAACTCCCAATAAAAAAAAAAAAAAAAATAATAATAATAAATTAACATGATGTCTTAAAATATTAAAGGTCAGTTTTCAAGGCCATACATTTGGTGTGGCTTTGAAAACTAAATTGCCCATAATATGATTGTCTGATATCTCAAAAGAAAGGTCATGTTTCAAAAGGACCCAATATAAGCTCTGTTGACCAATTAGGTGTACAGTTACTGTCATTTATGTTAGACATGGTAGACACAAAAATGGCTTTTTTTATACATTTTTAAATTCCTATGACTGTTGAAGTATTGCATGTAGGAAGCTGAAATTTTGCACTGATTAGCCTGCAAGTTCACCAAGTTCCATAAAAATCAAAACGGTTCAAGGTAAAAAATGTTACTTGTTTTGTGCTAATGAAACTAGTATGTGCTATCATGGACATCCATAGCTTAATCCCCTGGATTGGGCAAGCAGAAATTGTAACTGCAAGTAACAAATAGAAATACCATAAAAGCAAATTTCGCTGTGCTTTCTTGTTTCTTTACCATTTTCAACACAGTTATCAACACATAAATTTAATTGGAAACCAGAAGACACCCAAAAAAGCTGCATAGAAAAAGATGAATAAAAAAAAAAATTAGACAGCAATGTTAAGACAATAAAAAAACTTCATTCTTTTGATTCATTTGCCCACTTATGCCACATGCATCACGAAACCCCAGAGATCACTCGATGCAGGGCTTGAAAAATACAGTGCCAGAGATGTGCAAGGCATGTAAATTATTGACCTGGATAGGTAAAAGAGCATGTGTAGTTGCCTGGTCTGGGCAACTAATTTTAAAATAAAATTTGGAATAGAATTTCCTACTACATGAAAAAAGACAGTCATCAAATTTCCTGTTTCTTTTCTCTGCTAATCATCAGAAGTTGTAGTTGCCAAGGACAGAAGAATATCACTTATGCTGGTCCAGAAATTGGGACCATATGTAGTTTTGCTCCAAATCTTATAGTCAACGGCGGGATGCATTCTCTGATGTAACCGGATTTTAGTGACAAAGGGTGATAACTTCAACAAAAGGAACATGACAGAATCATTTAATTTCTCAAATACCAATTTCCATCATCATACCATTTCATACCAATTGCAGCATCATCATCATCTTAAAACTTGAGACACTCTTTTTGCATTGAACATTTTGAATACAAACCCTTAAAAACGAAATACAAAATATGTAAAAATAAGTTCATCATATTTTCTAACTTAAAAGAAAGATGATTCTGATTTGTTGTCTTAAAAGATAAAATTTCCTAGATATCCAGGTTTTATTACCTGGGCAGGTAAATAATATTTGCACATGCCCACCTGGCATGTAACTTTTCAGATATTCTTCAAGCCCTGCTCAATGGGTCATCAAGAGTGAATAAAAAGAACACTCAAGAAAAATTTTTGGGAAAAACTTTGAGAGATCTTTGTCCAGCAGTGAATAACTGCTACAGAAGATGATGTATTTTTCATTCCTTCGCCTTTCATACTTTTTCGTATTGCATGTTCTCCAACATGCAATGGGCAATTTCATTATCACTTTCTACTGCCAATATTTGCTTTTGCTATTGGAAATTCCCAGAATTTTTCCTATTTTTATTGTATGCAGATTCATACAAAAGTTCTACAGAAAAAATAACAGTGAGTATTAGTGTTATTGCAAGGCATGGTCTCATATCTATGGGAGAGCAAGTGCCTCCTCTTTCCCACCTTGTATGGTTGCCCATGTGTGCTGGGCTTGAAAATTCCCCATTATTTTGTAGCAACACTGTATAAGATTTTTTGTGTATGTTCTTTTTTGTACATATCCCATTTCAAGATGATTTTGTGTTTGGTTTTGCAAATGTGCAGCATTTGCAGGTAGTAGAATAATATATATCAAAATATAAATAATTTTCCCTTCATACATGCCCATACCACTGCTACCGCACAATGCAGCTGGAAACCAAGAGGGAATAGTACATACATATATAAATAACCACAAGCAACACCTCTTGAACATGTACATGACAACAAATGAACTCTAGACCACAGCAAAAGAAAAGCGAGAACGATAAACGATAGCTAAAAATCACTCTGCAAAATTATAAAGATACTAATAAGGAAAAGAAAAACCCAAATAAAATATTGTATCAAATGGCTCCAAACCCCCGAACCACTCTTCAGGGAAAGACACCTGGGAGCCCGGAGTCAGCCGGGTTCGGGTTTCATGAGATAGCCTGATACCTAATTTTAAACAAATTGTGGTTGCAACCGAATTTGGACTTGCAAAATTTATTGGCCATCTGTCTTTCCTACCTGAACCCTTAAAGTAGCACAGCAATAGATGTATAATTAAACATAACACCACTGAAATACACTGGCGTGCAAAACTTAAGGACGAGACGGTTTTTCAAATGTAATGTCGTGCAGAAGTGCTCCACATCGACTCAAATCATACCACAAGATCCCCAAGATGTAAGAATATGGGACAAGTGAGCAAAACCATCCAAACAAAAAATCTAAAGGATACAAAGACACTTTATTGAAGAAGTAGCTTCGAGCACAACTGGACAGAAGACAGAAACGTCCATGTGACAAGTGGCTGCCAAGAAAAATCCAGTCTTTAGTAGGGTATATGATCACCCCTGACTGCATTGCAGGATTTACAATGTCTGTCCATGCTGAAGATGAGGTTGTCAAGGAGCTGTTGAGGCATCGCGGCCCATTCCTCTTGTAGCGCCAATCGTAGCTATGAAATCGTTGCTTGCTGCTGGTGACATGCTGCCAAGCGTCTCCCGAGAAGGCTCCACACGTGTTCGATTAGATTTAGGTCCGGGGACCTTGCGGGCCAATCCATGCATTGAATATCTTCACTCTCCAACAGCTCTGCGACAGCCACTGTATGATGAGGTGTAGTGTTGTCCATGAAGAGGAACTCAGGACCCACAGCACCTCTAAACAGATGCACGTGAGGCAGGAGAACCTCGGTAAAATAGTGCACACTAGTGACTGAACCTCCTTGGAAGATGTGGAGGTCAGTACGGCTACCAAACATGATACCACCCCAAACGAGAACTCCACCACCTCCAAACCGGTCTCTTTCGATGATGTTGGAGGTGTGATTGCGTGTTTTCTGTTCTTTCCAGATGTGTATACATCCAGAATTGCTCGTCCGACTAAATCAGCTCTCATCCGTAAAGAGAACTCGACCCCATTGCTGATGTGTCCAGTTCTTGTGTTCCTGGCACCACAAAAACCGCCGTCTCTGATGAGCAGGCGTTAATGGCACACACTGTACTGGTTGTGCAAGTAGGCCACCTTTGTGCAGCCTCCTGACCACTGTAAAACGTGATAACAGACGTCTAGTTGTCTGTTGCATGTGCCTTGCGATTTCTCCCACTGTCTGCTGTCTGTCTCAATATACCGGACGACCAGTATATTGTCCTACAGGCGAGTAGGACAATATACCGGTCGTCCGCCGCCGTGGTTGCTCGTGGACGACCACTGCTAAACTCTCGGACAGCTGTTCCTGTCGTTTTAAATGCTCTGCAAGCTCGTGAAACAATGCTGTGTGCTGTGAGCGATCCCGAACTCCTCTGCCACACTAGTCACACTTCGACCTTCTTCCAACTTTCCAATGGCGCGACCTCAGGTAAAGTCATCCAGATGTCGTCTACTGGATTGCCTGTTGGCCATATCACATGGTGGCAGCAACTCGACGTCGTTCAAACCTATGTACACCGTGCAATAGCTTTCACCAAATTGCTGAGCATACACCGCCCCTGTGCTTTATACCCTTTCGACCCCCTCCCCCCATGTCATGCTGCATATATGCGCATGCCCTACCGTACCGGACCCTAGTCTATCTCCTGAGTGGTCTTTCGGTCCGTTCTGCCTGCTCGTTCCGCTGTTATGCTAATTTCTCCTCTCCGTCCTTAATTTTTGCACACCAGTGTATGTTAAATACGCAATAATTTCTGACCTTGTCTTCTTAACGGACAAAACATACTGAAGTATAGAATATAAAGGACATACATATACAGGCTGCCCAGTAAAGTTCTTTCTCAGCCCCATAACTTTCGAATGCCGACAGCTATAGCCATAAAATAGTGTCTAGGTATAGTAAAGTGGCTATGAGCTATTCGATGAAACTGCTTACAGCGCCTCCTAGTGGCAAAGTCAGGAGTTAGTTAGCATGCAGATTTCAAAAACTATATGAGATACGGGAAAATAGTCACTTACAAAGTTGTAGAGCAGCATTGATTTAGTACGAAAAGACACCTTGCGCACATGAATGCTAAGAATAGAATGTGTACAGCACTCGTTTGTTTGTTCGCGATGTCGAACACTGTTACATCACGTAACGCTTCAGAAAGCAGCAATTAGTTGTCACTAAGCACATTTACCGTCGGTGCTCAATGTGCTCTCCGTCAGCCACAATACACATTTAGACTGTAGATTGAATCTTACGCTGCACATTTTGCAGCATGTCAGGTGACACGCTGGAACAAGCATCAGTTATACGGCGTCGAAGGTCCTGCAACGTTATTGGAGAGGTCTGATGCACCTGCCCTTTGAGGTAGCCCCACAGGAAGTCCAATGGGGTGAGGTTCGGTGAGCGTGCAGGCCACTCTTCGCAACCACCATAGCCGATGATTTGTTGCTCGAATGTCTCGACCGGGTACCTTCTTACGTTTCCTGGCTGGTGCGGAGGGGTGCCGTCATGTTGGAACCAAACATTCCACAGTTGAGGCAATGGCAGGTTGTCCAAAAGATCGGGTAATACGTACTGTAGAAACTCCAAGTATCGGGCTCCCGTTAACGTACCCTCGTAAAACACAGGTCCGATGAGGCTGTCTTTAAAAATGGCACACCAAACATTAATGGACCACCGCACCTGATGACGAACTGGTAGACCACGTGCAGGATTTTCCAGCGCCCAGAAATGGGTGTTCTGCCTATTGTAGATGCCATTACGTCTAAAACACGCCTCATCTGTCCAAATAATGTCTGCAAGGAATGTTGGCTGGACCTCTAATTTGTTCATGATGAAGTTACACCAGTCATAACATCGCTCAGCATACCCTGGCTGTAGTGCCTGCAATGGTGTTGGACGAAACGGATGAGCACCTGATCACCTCAGGATTTGCCATACGCGGCTTTTTGAGATGCCACACTCGGCACTAACCTCTCTTGTGCTGCTCTCAGAATTGTTGAGGACGTATGCTAAGACATCCTCTGGTTGCACTTGACGGCCTACAGCAGCTGGTCTGCCGGATCGAGGTCGGTTGGTCACGCAGTCCGTCTCCCTTAACCTATTAACAGCATTGAGGATGGTCTTCCATGACGGATGCAGTCCTGCAGGAAAACGTTCACGATATAGCCGTTCTGCCTTTCTTGCATTGCGACCACATTCACCGTATAGGAGCAACATCTCGCAATACTCATCATTGGAATATTTCTCCATGAACGCTGGATTTGACATACACCTTGGGAACTCTCTTTTATATCTGCCGAAAAGGTATTACGTTCCATACTTATTCGCATATCATAGAAATTGCATGCGACTCGCATACCAATCGTGGGTTGAGTTGAGTTGGTTGGTTGGTCAATGTGAGACAAATTGTTACGATTGCCATAGAGTCCACTCGTTTCTTCTTACAGACAGTGACTATAGTATGGACCAGATGAGGATCTAACCAAGGTCCTATCGCATGCGAAGAGCGCGCGCGCTACAGCTGGGCCTTGAGTCAAGCTAGTGCTTTGCGAAAGGCGATATTATCTCCTTTCTGACGCGCTTCTTGACATAAGTGTTCGACATCACGAACAAACAAGCGAGCGTTGTACGCGTTCTATTCTTAGCATTTATGTGCGCAAGGTGTCTTTTCATACTAAATCGATGCTGCTCTACAACTTTGTAATTGACTATTTTTCCGTATCTCGTATAGTTTTTGAGATCGGCACGCTAACTCCTGACTTTGCCACTAGGAGGCGCTGTAAGCGGTCTCATCGAATAGCGCATAGCCACTTTACTATACCTAGACACCGTTATTATGGCTATAGCTGTCGGCGTTCGAAAGTTACGGGCCTGAGAAAGGACTTTACTGGGCACCCTTGTATAACTCTAAGACAAACATAACTCATGCTCCCCTCGTATGTATTCAACGCTGTAAAGGTAAACATACTCTGTGAGATAAGGTTAACGTGCCATATGAGATAAGGCTACATTTACTCTCGAAACCAACTAAAGTATATCCACTCAGCAATGGTATGTTCGTAAAAAATCTCTGTATTCCCAATAGACACGCCAACTGCCAAAAGGTCCAAATGAAGCACAGAAGACCATCCAAAAGAAAGACCTCAAATGTGGAAGAAAGTAAAGCTTATTGTTATAGTTCTTCGGGGCGACTCGGAGAGAAAAAAAAAACGTTTTTATTGTGGCCCTAAGAAATTGGTTTATTCGAAAAGTTTAAAGTGATTATGTTACAAATTCTAAATTTGTATGAAGTATTTTGGTTAAAAATATTTAATAACTTACTAAAATGTGAATGTTTTCGTGGCATTCTCTGGGTCTACTCATACCCATGGAAGGCGCTATGGACCAAATTCGTTATGAATGCATCCTTGCAGACCACGCACACCCATACACGCTGATTGCCTTCCCTCGGGTGGATGGGATCTTCCAGCATGACAATGCAACGTGTCACACAGCTAGAAATGTCCGAGAGTGGCTGGAAGAGCATGATGACGACTTCAAGGTACTTTCCTGGCTCCCTTATTCCCCAAACTTTAAACTCAATTGAGCATCTGTGGGACCACCTTGATTATGTTTTTAACACTATGGATCCTCCACCATGCACTCTCCAGCAGCTGTCAGATGCACTGCAAGTCAGCATGGCTCCACATACCTGTGAACACCTTCCAGTACTTTGAGTCGCTCCCAGCCAGTCTAACTGCTGTCCACACTGCACACAGTGGTTACTGTAGATATTAGCTGGTGGTCACAATAATGTGATTTTACCATGTATATATATATATATATATATATATATATATATATATATATATATATATATATTTTATGTCTTAAAAATGCTGGTTTAAATTTCACTAACCTCAATAAGTGAGTAAGAATAAAAAATGTAGATTTAACTGCATTTGCTTTTCTTTATTTTATTTTATTTATTTATTTTATTTATTTTGCTTTGTGTACTGCTTTACTAGTATCGCTTATTTTATTCTTTAAGTGATGGAAACTCTATTTTCTTACCTAACTCATTGTTACTAAGGATATTTTTACAAATAGAGATAAAATCCCAATACTGCTTCTCCCCATTTTTTGATTCATGGTAGGATCACTGAATTTTTCTGAAGCATTTTCAGTATGTACTCATATTGCAGCATTAAGATTTGCAATTGGAGTACTACTTTTTCTGGAATGAACCTACATATACAATTTAGTGCTTCCCAAACAGATATGCCAGAAGTTTCAGATTCATGAGGATCATGCCATCACTATCACTACTTTTGCTGCTTTACTTTTAAATGCCGACATTACATTTTTGTAATGAGTATAAATTTTTTTAATAAAATATTGTAAGTTTTTAGGGGCAGTTTCTGTAGTTGATAGCCATATGTTTTGTTTAACTTTATACCATGCACAGGCTTCTAAATATGTTATCAACAAATGAAATTGATTGGGTTTTGTGTGTAATTAGAGTGTGGGATTGGTAAAAGAAAAAAAGATGTATTGTGTGAGAAACAAAAGTTATGCATTTGTAGTTCTGTGACTTTATACTGTATGTTCTGTTTTTAAACTAAATAAGTTTCAGTGTGCATCTGATGCATTTTTTTGTTTTTAATTTTCAGTTTGAAGCCTTTCACAGATTACAAATTTCGTATTCGGGCAACAAATGACATTGGAGCCAGTGGATGGAGTGCAGAATCAAATTTAACTCGCACATTACCTGCAGGTAATTTTAGTTTTTTTGTATATTATTAATTGTGACAGTTTCAGGACTGAGTTGGGTTGGGAAGTACAGATGAAGTAAGGTGAAAATTGCTTAGTTTTTCTTCAGAATAATCTCGATTAACAGTTTTTATTTTATTTTTTATTTAATTTTATATTGCTCAGTGTTCCACAAAATGGTAGTAAAGTGTCCAAAGAAACAACATTGAGTTTGATTATTGCATTTTTTATGTCCTTGGTGTTTTAAAATCCACAATTTTCTCTTTAGAGTACAGAAAACGATTAGATGATGTAAGGTCACATTTTGTAATGAAGGATTTGCATCTCACCAAGCTTTTCCAGGAATTATTATCAATGTTTGGGAGCACAAAGTGAGTAGTTGCATTATCATACTAGAAGAACCAGCTGCTTTCCTCTTGAGATGGCAGCCTCACCCTCAAAATCCACTTCAGGAACCTCTCCAGCACCCTAATGCAAAATTCATTATAAATCTTTATAAAAAAAAAAAAAAAAAAAAAAGGCACAAATCCTTTGCAGATCACACCCTGTTTGTCTAAAAACATTATCAGTACTATTTTGATCCTCAGCTTCTGTGAGTCGAGCATTTTGTGCCTAAGCGATGACACTGGTCTTCACTCCGCCTGTACCAGTTTCATTTGAGGACCAGGTCTTGTCTCCAGTAATGATGTCATTGCAAAAGTTTGGACTGACTTAATAGGTATAAGCTGCCCCGGTGGCGCAGTGGTCTAAGTGATGGCTTCTGGTCATTCATTTGAGAGGGGTCCGGGTTTGAATCCCAGTGAGGCATGGATGTTGTTTGTCTTATGACGCTGGCTCTCTCCCTTCCCTAGAACCAGTGGCCCTAAATTAAGGACATGCAACTGCTTATAGCCCACTGAGTTGCTCATGGTGGTTGTTAAACCTCAAATAAAATAAAATAAAAAAATAATAATAATAGGTGTAGTTTTTACAATTCACAGCTCTTAAATGCATGCCCTTTTTGCTGGTGTGTCATATAGTATGGAAGAATCCTTGTACAGATCTTTCACTTTCCCTAGTCATGAAGCACTTAGCTCATTTGTTGTCCAGTTAATGCCAAATTCACAAACTTCTGCAGCGGTTTCCAAATTTTGAACAGTTCATGATGACTGCAAACTTGTTGGATCATCTTTGAGATGTTCATTTTCCTCTTTGAATTTTCTAAACTGTTTGAAGACAGATGTATGAGCTTACATGAGGTATGTTAAAAAAGTTCCCCAACTTTTTTGTTTATAATTTTTTTGGGTGTACTTGCAACTTATTCAACCTTATCACCTTCAAAGTATTCTCCTCCTTGGTCGATACACCGCTTCCAATGCCATTTCTAGTTCTTGAAGCAGTCCTGATAGGCCTTTTTTGGGATCATGCATAGGTCTGCTTGCAAATTTTCCTTGATGTTGTTGACTGTTGGATCGTCATCCTTTCAGTTTGGAAATAGGAAAAAGTCCATGGGGACCATGTCAGAGTAGGGAAACTGGAAAAGCCACTGCTGTCTCCTTTTTGTTACAGAAGTCACGAATCAGTAGCAATGCATGTGCCAGCATGTTGTCATAATTAAAGAACCAGGACTGCTTTTTCCACAGCTTGGGGCTTTTTCTCCTGACATTTTCTCACAGACGTTTCAGCACTTCAAGTTAATACCACCAATTCACTGTTTGTCCCTCTAGTAAAAATTCCTGATGGACCCTTTGATATAAAAAAATATGGTCAACATGGCTTTCACATTTGACCTGACTTTTTGCGCTTTTTTTTTTTTTTTTTTTGGTCTTGATTAACTTTTATCCAACCCACTGTGAAGACTGCATTTTCATCTTGACATCTAAACCGTAATCCCACCTTTCATCACCAGTGATAATTCCTTTCATGAAATTTTCATCCACATTTGTGCAATCCAAAAGTTCATAACAGATTGCAATGTGAATTGTCTCTTTGATCCTGACTCAGCAGACATGGAACAAACTTTGTGGCAATTTGATGCATTTCCAAATTTTCCATTAGAATGTTATGACACGATCCAGTTGAAATGGCGCAATCATCCGCAATTTCTCGAACAGTCGATCTACGATTTGAACACAAGATTTCACGAACTTGGGCCGCATGACTATTGTCAGTTGATGTCGAGAGCTTACCTAAACGGGATCATCATTTGATTGTCGACCTTTTTCGAATCGCTTTAACCATTCATAACACTGTGTACAGTCTAAGCGCTGATCACTATAAACTTGTTTCATCATTTCAAGAGTCTCCGTAAATGTTTTCCCAAGTTTGATGCAAAATTTGATGTTAATATGCTGCTCGTGAAACTCGTCCATCTTGAAAATCGCAGAACAAACTCTTAAGCAAAGCAATACAGCATGATGACTAATTTCAACATAAAAACAAGGAATGAAAGGTTATTTGCCAGGGTCACTGCTACACAGCACCACCTACAGCATGTTGGTGCAACATCGTGTTAGAGCGCCATCATAAAAGTTTGGAAACTTTTTTAATAGACCCCAGGCATCATTTTCACACAGTTTTAAGAAATTTTTGGTGTGTTTGTACCCATTTTCTCCAAATTTGTGACAAAACTTTATATGTACACACTGCTTCTTGATAGCAACGGAAAGTACAAATTATGTGTAGTGTTGTTATGGATAGACTAGTTGCCTAAATTTCCACTCCCACTAGCTCATAGTAGTTATTATATAATATGAATTAACAGAAATTAGCTACAACTGCTTTATATGCCAACCCTTGTGTGTGCACAAAAGTAGGAGTCTCAGAACTTTAATTGTTCTACAGTATTTACATATTTTATTTGACTTTGGGGAATCGTCTGTATGAACTCAAACATGAGAACTTTTATACATATATGAATTTTTTATTTTTCTTTAATTCTGAGCATGATGTTTCTTTAGTAACCATTCATGTTTTGAAAAGGATGGAAATCTCTAAACTTCGTCAAATTTTTTCCAGCTCCGGAAAATGCTCCTGGTCAGGTTATAGTTACTCCATACACTACAACTTCAATCAGGATCAGCTGGGAGGTAAGATTTTTTTTTTTTTTTTTTTTTTTTTGTGGTATTTGTGGTATGTATTTCGTGTATTTTGGAGTGGGTATTCCTGCACAAATCAAATTTGGTGCTATTAAATTTTCTTTTTTATATTTGTGTTCTGCATAGTACCTTTTATGTTATCTTCCCTTACGAAACTATGGGTTTTAATTTAATCTATTAGCTTTAATTTATTAGCCTGTTTCACTTTAAGGAAATCGTATTTAGGTGGAAGAGAATACTATGAGCAAAACTTTATATTGTGATACTGCTACTTTCAATGTGACATGTTTTTTAAGTTTGCTGAAATGTTAAAACTGGGATTTTCAAATATACAAAGTATTTTGAGCATCTAAGCAGCTCAAATTCCAGTTTGCCTGGTCTGTACTTGACCATTAAATACAGTCGAACCTCTAAACCTCCAATGTTTGTTTCACATGCTCTTCTGGCAATAAGCGAGGGTGGCTGGATAAAGAGGTGAGCAACATAGGTAATGATTCTTAAAAAAAATATTAGATGGGGATCTCTATATTTTTTACGTTTCTCATATTATTTTTTTTTCTTTTCTTTACTAAATGTGATTATTTTTCCAAGCCAAAACCACTTGTTTTTTCATTTAGGTTATCTCCAGCTGTCTTCCTGCTAATACATTTCTCAAATAAATTAAAAAAAAAATGATTTGCAGAGGACGATTTTTTCTTTGTACTTCCAAGTTTCAATTTTATCAAGGACACTTACAACAGTTTTCCCCATTGCTGCAGAATTTGGTTGAAAACAAGACTGAGATAAGTGGAAGTCACACTTTTAACAATTTCCTACTCATGTGATAAACTGTGTCAGATGTAGTAAATGCACTGAATGGCAAAAGGCTGTTATCCACTTGGAAAATGCAGCAGTGAGGGTGGATTTGTCCTTTTTACTCCGGTCAGTTCATAGGACAGAGCTCTCATCTATACAACACTCTCAAGGCTTCAATGGGTTCTGATGAAACCTCAAGCGCGCGCGCACACACACACACACACACACATAAGTGGTAATAGCCATGCAGCTTCTTTGTGGAGCTAAGCCCTGAATCTCTGAGAACAGCTTAGTGATATGTACACTGAAGAACAATTTCATGAGATACCTGTCTTGTAACGTGTAACACCACCTTTCGCCCTGATGACAGCGGCGATTCGTCTCGGCATGGACTCTACAAGACACCGGAAGCGTTGGGAAGCCAATACTGATCCACGACTCCTGAACAAGCTCCCACAGTTCACGAAGATTTGATGGAGGGGGTCAGAGCCTCGAACATCTCACTCAATGGCATCCCAAATGTGCTCGATGGGATTGAGGTCAGGTGACCTAGCTGGCCAAGGAAGCAAGGTCACATCGGTGGAGTGTTCATCCAACCATTTGGATATAATTCGGGAGCGATGGCACAGTGCATTGTCTTGTTGTAGGATGAGGTCCCCAGTGGGATGTTGAAGACGCACAAACGGGAGCAAATGGTCGTCCAGGATATCCCAGTAACGTTGACCTGTGAGGGACGATGTCATACGTACCAGGGTCCCATTTCAGTCCACGTAAACAGTCCCCAGACGAGAATGCCACTCTCACCAGCTTGAAGAGTACCCTGCTGGCAAGCAGGATCCATCGCTTCATGTGGTTTGCGCCCTACTCGTATCCTGCCATCCGCATTTACCAACGTGAATCTCAACTCATTAGTCCAGGCAACATTTTCCCACATGTCTAGGGTCCAGTGGCGATGTTCCCGCGCCCATGCTAATCTTTGCACCCTGTGATGTGTGGTCAGCAGCGGTATCTTCGTGGGACGATGCTTCTGTACCCCATAGCGAGGAGATGGTTCTGGATGGTGTGGCTGCTTTACACGTTTTTGTGCACCAGTGTTAAATTGCAGAGTGATTTCTTGCACTGTGGCCAGTCTATCAGCTGTTACAATGCGAGCTAGCTGACGATGACCCCGTTCATCCACAGGCTGTTGTCCACGGCAGTTGGCTCTTTCAGGGATGGTTTTACTGGATTCGATGTACTCGCGGTGCACCCGTGACACAGTGGCTCGTGAAAATCCCAGTGCCTGCACGACTTCTGAGATGGAGTGACCCATTTGTCGGGCCCCGACAATTTGCCAATGGTCAAATGCGCTTAGATCCTTCGTCTTGCCCATACTGCGTCCGACTCTTACCGATTCCCGTCGCATCACTCCTTATATTGTCAGATTGCTGCATACGTCATGTCATTTCCGTTTTACAGGGCCGCCCACAACGCCACATTTGCGTAACGCCAGCTGTCTCTAATTAAATTGCTCTTCGGTGTATGTATGTATGTTCAAACACAGTAATCTGCTCTTGCAAAGCAAAGCAAGAAATCAACCAATGAAGGTGTGGTAGGGAAAGGGATAACAAAACCCTGTGGACATAGCAAATTCCATGAACTAGAATCACTAATGAGAATTAGACTCTTTGAATGGCAAATGAAAGGTACATGGGATAAGCTCCTGTAGTTTTTTTTCTGTGAAAATGGCAGTTTAAAAGGAGTATTTTAACATGCTTTGAAAACAATTGGTGCTCTTAATGAATGGACAGTCAGGTGGTTCTTCGAGGGAATTTTCACTGTGCAGGTGTTAAAGAAAATCCATTCCACAGCAGGTGAAAATCAAGAGTAGTGTTTCAAGGAAAAGTGGTTTAACGTGATTTGACCACAGTTGTTAAATTTCCAATCTTTAGGGGAATATGTGGTGGCACATTAAAATCGTGTAATGTTCTCAAAGCAAAAAGGCATGGTTATTTTTTATCTGTCACTATTGTGTTCAGAGTATGTACGCATGCACAAATGCATGAAAGCCTATTGATGGGAATTCCTCCTCCCTCCCATTCTGAAAAGTTGTGAACATTCTTCATCAGCTATTAAAATTCTGCTAAAATCATAAAAGGCACACTTCTGAAAACTGTGGATCATCTGAACTATCCAAGGAAAGTACCTCATCGAATTTGTACTGCTTTAAAGAACATACAAAAAAAAAAAAAAAATATTTTATCTCATTGGCTTTCTCACCCTTGCAAATATTTCTGTTTTTCTAAGTTTTTATTGAACAAAAGTGGTACACACCTGTGTCATTTTTCAATGTAATCTCTCTTTTGTGCAATATCAGGGTGTCTACTGGTCGTGAAAAAGTAATGAAATTGAGTGGGTGGTCATGAATTTTTTTATTTTTTTTTATCAGAACCTGAATGAAGATAAGTTTGCGCACCTAGAAGAAAGCACGAACCGGCGTGTAGTCTATGCCCCATGACATATATATAAAAAACATATGGCTTCATTAAAAGCTGATGTCGTGAAGAGGGAATGTTTGCAGTTTTGTGAATCTTCTTAAAAAAACAACTGAAACAGTTCAATCCCAAGGAGGACAAATTTTATCACTTCCTGATGAATTTACTACAAAGTGCGAACCATGACTTTATCAAGTTTTTACAGAAGCTGCTGTGCATGTTTCATGGCAATGCTGCAGTTGAAAGAGGCTTTTCTGTTAACAAAGAACTTTTAATTGAAAACTTAGAAGATGCAGTTGTTGCAGAAAGAAGTGTTTACAGTGCAATACAATCATTAGATGGTTTAGCTAATAGTGAGAAAGAACTGAATGTGGACAGCACAAAATCAATGATATTAGCTGTCAAAAAATGGTTCATCAAAAAGAGTAGAAGCCTTAAAAAAAGAAATCTGACGAAGTTGAAGTGGGCAATCATAAAAGGAGAGCAGTCCAAGAACTCAAATATAAGAAAAGAAAGCTTATAGAAAAGGCAAAAGAAGAAGCTGAAGTTCTAGATTCTGAGATAAGTTTAGCTAAGATACTTAAACACTGAGTCTTTCAATGTGAAATTTCAGGTTCCATAAATTTTGTACATTCATAATTTTTATATTGCCTTAATAAAAACTTGCAAGTTTTTACAGCATTACCATGCTAAAAGAACGTGTGTATTAAAATTGCCATATCCCATCTAGATGAGAGCTGAATGAATATTTTAATAGCCATATCCCATCCTAGATGAGAGCTGAACGTTTTTATTTCCTTAAACACATAGAATTTAGTGAATGGCCTAGTGCAAGTCATACATAATTACATTATTCATGTTAACAAGCAATTTTAATGACATAAGAATTATATTCAGCTTTCATCTCAACTGGCTTTCAGGTATGGGCTCATCAACCACCCCCACCCCCACCCCCAGTATAGCCATTTTAGCAGCAATGATATTATAGACACATCAGTTTTGCCTAAACTATTGTCACATGGAATTAATTTCATAATTTCTGTGTTTGTAAAAATAAAAAAATAACCTGGGATCTCAAGCCAAGGGTACCAGATTATGAGTCTAGAATAGTTGTCATTGTATCACGCATTGTTGAGAGGTCATGAATTGTCATGAAAAAGTCGTGAATTTGGTTCATTGGAAATCAGTAGACACCCTGAATAAGTCCTCCAACACTTACAAAGTGCATAGATTCCTGTAGAAAAAAGTTCTTTCGGTTGCGTTGCAGCTGCTCGTGCACCACCTGCCAGCAAATATGATGGCGAGAAAATGTTCCAGCAAGTGAATGCCCTTAAAATATTGTTTGACGGTCAAAAATATGTCGATGCTGTACAGAAGAGGGAGGTTACTATGCCTACTTGCAGGTCATACGCTGTTGTTAAAAGGCGTCTTGAAGATAATCTTTTACTGGTGAAGCTTCAGATATTCATATCCATTGCTAAAATTTTGCTGCCTTTTTTGCTGTATTATCAAACAGATAAGCTCATGATTTTCTTTGTTGCTAAAGAACTCAGAAAAATCTTGGACCATATTTTACAGCAGTTTATTGAGCCTGATGTCTTAGTATCTGCATATATTATGCAGAAACAGCTGAAGTTGTTAGATGTCAAAGATCCAAAAAATCACATCACCACAGAAAACATTGATCTTGGTTTCATGGCAGAAAGGTCTGTAAAGTTGTTATTCACATCTAAAAAAATGACGGATTGCTAAGTATGTGTTTGAGATATGCACTAATTGCAAAAACATTTTAATTAATCTTGCTGTAAAAATTCTTGAAAAATCTCCAGTGCAGTATTGTCAGGAATCAAAGTTGTTTGGATCCATGAAAAATGGCTGAAAGTTAGCAGTTCTGCATACAAAAAAATTAATCAGTATTACATTCATTAACAGAAATTAATCAACATGGGAAGCTGAATGTGATGTTATTCTGATTGAATTTTCATCAAGCCTAGATGATGTGGTGTCTCCTAATCATTCTAAGTTTTCAGAATTTGATCCTAGAGTTACTACACTGGATGAGCTGGGGTTTTTAGCACGTCTTTTGTAAAAAAACGATCGTGCTTATGTTATCGGTTTGTCCGTCCATCCGTCCACATCTCTGCAACTATTAGTCCGATTTGAAAAATTCTTTTTGCATTCGAAAACTTGAAATATTCGAATGATGATCCTTTATTTCGCTTTTTTTTTACGATGTACAATATCGCCGCTACAGGGCGTAAATGCAGATGATGTCGAATTCAAAAATACGTTTTATTCCACATATTTGCTTCTAAACATCGGATTGAAAAAAATCTTATCTTTCGATTCCATTTATGTTGAAGAGTATTTTGGATATAGTTTCTTTTCCAAATTACGCATAGATTTTCCGCTAGGGGGCGTAAAAGTAAATTGCATTTTTTCCGATAACTCTTCTTCTAAAACTCTGATTTGAAATATATTTTTTTCAGCGGATACATCTCCTGATGCACAATCTTTTGCATATAATTTCGAATTTTTGGTAAAGAATACTTTGGCCACCAGGGGGCGTAAGTGTTAATTTTTGCTTCTGATGTATTTGCCATAAAATCTGAGCTTCTAAAATATCGATTGAAGAAATTCTTTCGTGGACTGATGCCACTCACATCGATAAACCTTTTTGGAATATTTTCTCCCTAAAATATTCCACAGTTTCTCCGCCAGAGGGCGTAGATGTATGTCTTATTTTTTGTCAATATCTCTACTTCTAGAAATCTGATTTGAAAAATTCCTTCTTTGTTGGATAGTGTTTACAGTGTGACATGTTTTTCATATAATTTCAAAATTTTCAAGTAATTCATAGACTTTCCGCTAGGGGCGTAAAGGTAAATTGCGTTTTCCCCTATATCTCTGCTTCTAAATCTCCGATCTGAAAAATTCTTTCTGCACCGGATACAGCGCCTGATGGGAAATCGTTTGCATATAATTTCTAATTTTTGTAAAAAAATGGTTTGGCCACCAGGGGCGTAAACCTTAATTTCCGCTTCTGATGTATTTGCAGCAAAATATGAGCTTCTAAATTCTTGATTGAAAATAACATCGTTTGTAGACCGATACTACTTATGTCGACAAACCTTTTAGAAACATTTTCTTCTTAAAATAGTGCACGGTTTCTACGCCAGGGCGTGTATATCTTATTTTTGTCAATATCTCGACTTCTAAGAGTCCGATTTTAAAAATTCCTTCTTTGTTGGATAGTGTTTCTAGTGTGACATGTTTTTCCTATAAATTCAAAATGTTCAAGTAATTCATAGACTTTCCGCTAGGGGGCATAAATGTAAATTGCGTTTCCCCCTATATCTCTGCTTCTAAATCTCCGATCTGAAAAATTCTTTCTGCACCAGATACAGCTCCTGATGGGAAATCGTTTGCATGTAATTTCAAATTTTTGTAAAAAATTGTTTGGCCACCAGGTGGCGTAAGTCTCTATTTCTGCTTCTGATGTATTTGCAGCAAAATATGAGCTTCTAAAATCTCGATTGAAAAAAAGTATTTTGTGGACTGATACTACTCATGTCGACAAACATTTTAGGACCATTTTCTTCTTGAAATAATTCATGGTTTCTACGCCAGGGGTGTAGATAGATGTATATCTTATTTTTGTCAATATCTCGACTTCTAAAATCCGATTTGAAAAATTCCTTCTTTGTTGGATAGTGTTTCCGATGCGAAATGTTTTCCCTATAAATTCAAAATTTTCAAGTAAATTATAGACTTTCCGCTAGGGCGCACAATGGTAAATTGCGTTTTCCGCTCCTAAAACTCCGATTTGAAAAATTCTTCCTGTATCGCATACAAGACCTGACGGAAAATATTTTTCACGTAAATTCTAATGTTTGGTAAAGAATGGTTTGGCCACCAGGGGTCATAAGTGTTAATTTCTACTTCTGATGTATTTGTAGCAAAATCTGGGCTCCTGAAAACTAGACTAAAATTTTTTTCTTGGACCAATACCGCTCATATGGATAAACCTTTTGTGAATACTTTCTTCCTAAAATAATGCATGGTTTTCCCACCAAGGGACGTAAAGTCACATCTTATTGTTGTCGATAACTCTGTTTCTAAGAGTTCGTAAGCTCACGATTCCGTTTACAGCAATATCTGAGGGATTAAAGACCCGATTGAAAAACTTCTTTCTTCCGTCAGATGCTATTGTTTTCCATACGGTTCCATTGACTTTGAATAGCTTTGATAAATTTAATTTGCGTCAGAACGGATTCAAAAGACGTACTTATTACACCCTAAAAATTCGGTGTCATCTTTCTTGTTTTTTTTTGTTTTTTTGTTTTTTTTTGTTGAAACTGTGAATTTGAAGCAGTATCTAAATCTATGGAAAGTTACTGAAATGTTGCTTCTGTTGAGACAGGGGCAAGCAACCTTTGAAAGGGGAATTTAGTATTAATAAAAAAATTTAAGTAGAGAGCATGAAGGAAAGATTGTGCATATCACAGAGGCTGACATGGGACTTTATTTATTCAAAAAAAGGTGGTATCCAGAGCGTAGAAATAACAAACATGATGTGAGCCTATGTTTCTAATGCTAGACAAAAATACTTAGTTTTATTTAGATGACTAAAACCAGTTGCAGTCACCTGTGGACAAAAAACACAAGCAAACAAAAAAACAGAAATTGGCTTGGCTAAAGTGGAAAGGCAAAAGAAAAAATGCTTGGAAATAGACATCAAAGAATTTCTGAAATCTGCTGATGATTTTGCCAAAAAGAAAGAGGACCATAATGATATTACTTATGTAACTAAGTCCAACAATTTACATTGTACAGCAAAAGAAAAATAAAAGAAATTGTTTGAACTAAATAAACTGATACAAGAGCAATGACTGAACTTTAATTGCCTGTATCAAGCATCTGTTTTTAGTAATATTGTATTCTGTATTTATGCATATTAATAACCAGTTTATGGGAACTATATCCTAATTACAAAAAATTTACTGCTTCTTTCTCTAATGGAAGAAACTTTTGCAACTAACTAAATTGACATTTTACCAATTTGTGGGAAAACTTATATTGACAACAAAGTATCTGATTCTACAATTGAACATTACATTTTGTGAAACTTATTAGAGACAAGTTATGGATTTTTGTGGTATTTAAAACTTTACTGATAAACAATGTGTCATAAATTTGCTGATAGTAAGTAATTGCCAACTGTTGTAATTAGAAATTCATTGCTGCTAAACAATTTGCAAAAAATTCTTGCTGATGATGAACAATCAGTAATTTATTTCTCATTGCCCAGTTTCAATGGAAAGTCTGCATAAATTGGTAAGCTGCTTTAGTGTAGTTAATTCACCAAAGTTTAATATTGACCAAATCAAATAATTTTAGTTTCTGGCTTAATTTTCAAAATTAGATAGTGTATGTGTGTAATGATTTAACAAATAATTGACTTGTCCTTTGTAGTACAAAGGGCAAGTAAATGTGTGTTGGTAGAACAGTGTGGACATGTGTATTAGCCCCCCCCCCCCCCAAAAGACAGGCCAAAATTCAAAGTAACACTAACTGAATCACGAAATACTGTAAGACAAATCACAGAAGAAGAAAAATTGTAGAGAATTCCTAAAATACATTTAAAACCGCAGTAAGCAACTCAAGTGTTAGAACTCAAAGTCGTGTATCAAAAATAAAGTTAAAGGAAATGATAAATGTCATACCAGAAGATGAATACAAAAATGTGTACCCTTTCAAAATATTCCTCAAAATTCAATGATTTCAAAAAACACCTAAACAGTTGGGAAGTTCAAAGTTCATAAAATAAACCAACAGGGGTGGGGTTAACAGGCAGGTCATTGAAGGTGTGCCTGTCCCAGCTAAGTTTAAGGGTTCAAACTTGACAAAATATGTGCCTACTGACCGACCGGCAGCACACACATGATAATTTGGTTTTGAAAAGTGCTTGAATTTATTTTGCTTGGAAGAGTACAAATGTTGATATATGATATACTGTATATACACACTTAATTTGGCAACAGTAATTTTATGTATGTTAGCTTTTCACTTCTATGTTTGACTAAAGATGTTTTTTTTTTTTTTTGCCTATAGCCATTACCAGTTGCAGAGTGGAATGGAGATATGCAGTCACCAGGATATAGAGTTGAATACTGTTTGGTGTCTGTGTATTCTGTGCCACGTAACACAGATTGCCCCAGTGAAAAGACCTATGGGAGGAATATAACAGTTTTGTCACTGCATAACTTGGAGCAAGATAGAGTGTATGAAATAAGGGTTTATGCTTTCAATGGACAAGGGGATGGGCCACCTAGTAAACCTGTACCTGTCTTTGTTGGAGAAGCAGGTAGGTGTATATTTACTTCAGATTGGTACTTTTGCTATTTCTGATGTAGTTCTTTTGGTGGCTTACCTGCATGAAATATATACTCTGATGAGCATTTCAGGAGCTTATATATATAATTATCTAAACATAAAGTCAATGTTTATTCTTAAATGGGCAATGTTGTTCAAATTCTCATGGAAAAACACCAACATCATGTTTTTGAACTTTAAATTTGGAAAATAAATAAATAAAAATTAATGTAGCAGCTGTTACTAATATTATATCTTATAAAAGTAAGTGAATTTCTTAATTGCCTACCTGGTGGCACAGTGGTCAAAGCACTAGATGTTCATGTGTTTGCCTTACAGCACCAGCTCTCTCCCTTCCATTGAATCAGGAGCCCTAAATTAGGGACAAGCATTGCCCATATAGTTGCTTATGGTAGTTGTTACCCCCCCCCCCCCCAAAAAAAAACCCAGATAAAGCTTTTTAATTAAAGATCTATAATAAAATTCTTAATATTTTGTAAGGCAATGACAGAATACTACATAAAGTTGAAATGTTTCAGATTTTTCTTTGCATTTTTTAACATTTTTATTTATTTTATAACTGACCAGCTTTTCTTACCTTAGTCTTGAAAGAAATTGAAGTACATTTTTTCAGAGACTTTGCTTTTGAATTATCATAGTGCTAAAATTGGGATATTGTGTGTGCAAAGTAGAAAGTGTACAAAAAGTTTTGTTCATTTTTTCTATATGTTCAAAGCAAAATAATAAAAAAAAAAATCCCATCTGACATTCTGAAGTGAAAATATAATGCAAATACAAAAACACACTTATACTATGTAGTGGGCAAACTGCATATAATAATAATAATAAAAAAAATATCACTGTGTTCCAGTCATTAAATATTAAAGGGAACTTTTTATGACACAACAAATACAAAAGTGCCATGTCTATGGAACAAACAGCTGAAAGTCATATGTAAATGTGTGTGGTGTGTGTGACAGAGAGAGATTGACAGAATAAATCAGTGAAGGAAGAAATATTCTTCATACTACATGGGTAATCAATAGAATATTCAAAGCAAACAGAATATAAATTTTGAATTTGCTTGTAACACTTTCTGGTTATCCATGTAACACCTCTCAGAAAATTTGTAACGGTTACATACTTGAATGGAAATCGGGAGATGCAGGTTCGTTTCCTGCTCCAGGGCGGTGAAATTTTCAAGTTTTCTGAGAAGTGTTACATGGATAACCAAGTAAGTGTTGCAAGCAAATTCAGAATTTATATTTTGTTTGCTTTGAATATTCTAAGATAATATATATTTTCTAAAGATGTTCTGAAATTTTTTACGTATCTTTTGGTTTGGAGTCCTGTAGTCAAATTGGGCTTTATCAAAATTTCCTGAACATTCTGTGTCCACAAGTAGTATTTGCAAGCTTTGATAATTTTCTAAATCTTAATGAACATTGCTGTCTGTCAAGTGTCATGGTCATGAATTAAGTCTCGGGAAAAGACAAAAAATGTCTTAAACATATTATTAGAGACCATCTGAAATTTTTAAATTAATTTTATTAATACTTTTTTATTATATTGGCTCAAGTAGCTATTTTAAGTGTATTAGAATGTATTTCTTTTGTTGTCTACTTTAAAAAGGCAAATGTATTGGTTTGATGCACTGCAGTTAACTTTGCTTTTAAGGTGCAAAATAACTTTAGAATGTAATCATTACACCTTTTGATGCTTTGTGAGTGAGTGATGTCACAGAACATTACAAACAATACATTAGTGTCACTGCTGCATTGAAATTTTACTTTCTTTATAGGCACAGTACTATCACTCATAAAATTTGGTATTAAATGTTTATAAAAATTCAAATTTTACATTTAACCTTATGAACTACAATTTTTTGAGCTGTCTATCCTCTCTCATTCACCAGCTTTACCCTCTTTCTAGCTACTTGTGGTGCATGCATGCTTCATAAAATGTCTTTTAGAGAGATTCTAGAAACCATTTTTGAACTTTGTCAAGTGTTTGTTGTTATACATTGCAACATACTAAGGATGCTGCTAGTATGAATTTTTTGCTAAATTGCATGTTTACAATTCGCAGTTCCTACTGGCCAGCCTCAGGAGATTCATGTTGAAGCCCTGAGTTCAACTGAAGTGAAGGTGTCGTGGAAACCACCACCTGCGGCATTACAAAATGGAGATTTGTTGGGATACAAGGTGAGAGCAGCCAAACTTTGTGGATGTGTTTGTATTTTTTTATTCTGTAGAATTTGTTTTTATTCTTTTTTGCATAGATATGAATACATTGCTTTCACATTCATGTAGGAAAAATTTTTTCCTCTTGATTTATTACACTCGTGGACAATGAAATTTGCACGCCTAGAAGAAAGCATGCTACAACCGTGAAACTTTGCTAATAGCTAAAGTTCATGCTGGTATGTAACCGATCCACTTTTGATGCGATTCCACATGACCACACACCTTGTAGTGGCGCTGCAAGCACAAACCGGCATGTAGTCAATGCCCCATGAAAGCAAAAAGCACCGGCCGATGCAAGCAAAAGTACAGAGTGACAAGAATGCCAGGTAGATGCCAGAGAGTCGATTTACACAACTTACAGACTTTGAGAGTGGCTTGATCATCGGACTGAAAACTGCAGGGTGGTCGGCCTGTCGTATAACCTGCCACATGAATTGTTCTGACCATACCATCTGACTGTGTTGGGAGCAGTGGTCACGTGACGGCACTGCCAAGCGGCGGAGCTGCTCCGAACGGACCAGGAGGACCACCGGTAGAGAGCATCGATGAATCTTGCACCAGGCACGAACGGTTCCCAAGGGGACCTAGTCCACTATACAGGCAGATGTAGTGACTCCTGTGTGCCCACAAACCATTTTCTGACACTTCGCAGAAGCGAATCTGTGATCCTGGCGCCCCTTATGTGTGTTACCATTAACACTGGAACATCGCCGGCTCCGTGTGCAGTGTTGCCAGGCGAGAGCGATGTGGAACATCACAGACTGGCAGTGTGCGGTGTTTAGCGATGAGTGATGCTTCATTTTGGGGACAGATGATCATTGTGTCCAGGTGTGGAGGTCCCCGGGTCAGACACAATCCCACCCTCGCTATCGAGCGCCACACCTCCCCCACTGCAGGCATTATGGTCTGAGGAGCCATTGTCTATGATAGCTGATCAGCTCTAGTAGTGGTACGTGGATCATTGACGGGCCGGCGGTATGTGGATGAGATCCTACAGCCCCATGTGTTCCCATTCCTGGCTGGGATTCCAGGTGCGCTATATCAGCAGGATAATGCATGCCCTCACACAACTTGGGTTGCCATTCCATGGTCTACCCGCTCCCTGGACATGTCCCCTATCGAGCATGTGTGGGACCAATTGAAATGCCAGCTGCCGTACTATCTGGGATTTGGAGCACACCATCCAAGACATGTGGGCTAGTCTGCCGCAGGACAACCTCGGGCGTCTGTTCGCCTCCATACCGGACTGACTGTATTGCAGTATGTATCGCCGCACGAGGGGGTGCAACGCGCTATTGAAGATGACCGGACTGCGTGCCACAGATCTCTCTGTAATTGTCCTGCAGCTCTGTTTTTGCCATCATGTGTATCCTTCATCTGTATCATATTAGGTCCATAAAATTTCAGTTCAATCAGATGCTTCCTTCTTGGTGCGCAAATTTCATTGTCCGTGAATGTATTATATGTGGCTTCTAAATGCCACCTGGAACTGTAATCTCTGACTACACTTAGCTAACACAAATTCATACTTTAAGTTTGAGCTTCTTTATATTCTATCTGTTGTGACACATTACTCTTGTCACCAGACTTCAAATTACCAGCAATTTTCACCATTTCACCATTCTTTTGGCTTGTACCATACAGATACCTCTAGCATCGACGAGTTGTAGTCAGCCCACACCTTCCAATTCGTTCATGGTTTTCCATACTTGAACAACCGTTTGAAGGTACTAACCATGGCTGGCTGTGAACACCTCACAAGCCTTGCTGTCTTGGAAATGCTCTGACCTCTTTGTTTGGCAATTACAGTGTGTCCTTTGTCAGACTCACTTAATTCCACTGCTTTTCCAATCTGAAGAACTAGAATAAGACTGATTAACAGAGCTCAGTATTAGGTGTTATTTATACCGTTTCATGACTTTCACACACGCCGTTGTTTATTTTCAGTCACTTCGTTTTACACAAATGTGCGCTTGTTCATAATGTTTTGGATCTTAGGTGTATATTGTAGCAAAGGTTTCAATTGTACATGACAAAGTGTGAGGTACATAGCATGAATCATGTCTGTAAATAGACACTCATCATGCGAAATAATCAAATTCGGAGACAGCAGCGTTTTATTTTTTAATAACATATCAAAAAAACTTTCTTTTGTCCATTTCATTGTTGGATGTCACTTCTGACCTGAGGAACTGTAGAAAAAAGAAGCCCAGAGTTACTCACACAGCAGTAACAATATAACTCTGAACTGCTTTAGTTTACTCTTCACCTTGTTACACCATATCAGAAAATTTTACATGGCTCCGTGTCGGGAACCAAACACGCACCTCCCAATTTCTGTTTTAGCATGCTATCTGTTACACCACCCTGGACAATGAAGTTCTAAGTAACGGAAGCTAAGTTTTAAAATAATATGAAATATAAGTAAAGTGCATTCAGTAAGAAAGGGCAAAAATTGCTTTGTTATCCACAACACCAAGAAGTGGTTTTATGAAAACATTTGTAATGTAGTTAAATTTAATTAAAGGAACTGTGAATATTCATAATAAAAGAATTTATTATTTTTATTGTCTGTGTAGATATTTTATGAACCCAGAGGAAAAGAGAGCCCTGAAGAAATGGAAGCTGTGCCTCCAACAACAATGTCTTTTGTTCTACTGGATCTTAGGAAGTATATGTCCTATAACATTCAGGTACTGGCATTCAATCCAGCTGGAGATGGACCACGCTCTGATGTTCATTATGTGACTACTATGGAAGACGGTTAGTGTACAACCTTTTGTATATTATTATAAGTTACATTGCTGGTTTATCTTAACACCTTTCGCCTTTTTGCATTTAGTCATCAGTCAGTGTAACTAGGTCTGGTTATGGAAACTTGTCAGTTATCTGAGTATAAAATTACCCAATTTTCTACCCCCATCCATCCCCTTCAAAAATGCACAGTATTTTTTCTATAAACCAGTGCAGATGCATAGTGGCGCATGTATGCAGAAAGCATGCAAAACTCCATAATAAAACACTTCATTTTTTGCTTTCATTTATTTGCTAATATGCAAATATTATGCACTACATGTAAATATATAACAGACAGTGTGCATCTGTTTCAGATTGGGGATGAATTATGTGTGGCATGTAGGTGTTGGTTGGAAAAGAAGACAAATATAATTGTATTTCTGGCAAGGTGTGAATTCAATTGTGATAGAGCATTACATATCTCAACAGTTGACAGCAGTGTGTGTGTGTGGGGGGGGGGTCTGTCAGAGGACGGAATCGAAATTTTGACTTTCAAAACTTTTGTGGAAACGGAAGTTAGACGGAGTGAAGGTTTCTCCCGTAATTGCGATCCTCTCTCTTTTTCTCGCGATGTTTCTTCTACCCAGTAGTTTGTTAAATATCATTTTATTCCATAAATATTTGTATTGCAGCTTGAAAATGGAGGACAACTTTCCTAGAACGGAAGTCAGACAGAGAAGATTTCTATTTGAATTTTTTTTTCTCTCCGCAATGTTCCATTTATCCTGTGTTGTTGTTAACGTAAAAATATATATATATATATATATATATATATATATATATATATATATATATATATATATATATATATATATAGCTTAGGAATTTATTAGAGTATGGCTCTAAATTCAGACCTTCCTTCACAATTTCCAAAGAAAGGATTCTTGAGAGCTTCACTCAAGATGTAAATAGGTACATCGTAAAAACCAGTTTAACGTACAATCAGCCTATTGAGGCCTTCGCAGAATGGAAATATAATATAATCAATAGCTTCACCGGTGAGTTGGCAGGTCTGGACTTTTGTTTCGACAGAAATCTCTTTTTCTCTGGAGAAGCTAAAAGGTCACTCTCCAAACTACAAGACCAATTTATTTTTACCACTACGGATAAAGCTAGCAATAATTTTGCAATTATCTGTAAGAAGTTCTATTTTGAATTGTTAACTATGGAACTCAATAATAGAGTAACATACGAGCCCGTAAGTTATTCTACCAAGCAGTTAGAAAATCGGTTTAAGGCATTCTTCAAGAAACTTAAAATTCCACAAACTAGAAGATATGAGCCTGAATTTCCATTTCTTTTTGCAACGGTTAAGTTTCATAGGGATCCTGTGAAGTTCAGGTTCATAGCTAGTGGAGTAAGGAGTCATAAAAAGAAAATAGATCTTGCTTTTGAAGATGTCTTAAAGAAGCTTTTGAAACACATTAGAAACTGTTCTAACTTGATGAACAGAGATTTTTGGATAATTAATAATAATGCAGAAGTAATTTCTACTATACTCAAAGTTTGTCCCCTAGATATTAATAGTTATGATTTTGAAAACCTATATACTAATCTGCCTCTATCAGATATAATCACTACCTTTAAAGAGCTGTATGCAGAATTTAAACTTAACCAATTTGTTGATGTAGGAACTTGGAACTCTTATCTCAATTGCTGCATAAAAAATAACCATATCTTATATAATAATACTCTCTATAAGCAAGTGAACGGTATTCCAATGGGGACATCAACGTCCACGAATATCGCTAATCTATTCCTGTTCTTTAAGGAATATAAATTCATTAAAAATCACCCCACCTGCTCAGATAACTACCTTTACACTTTTAGATATATTGATGATCTGCTGTGTATCAATAATTCAGAAGTTATAGAGAGTGATTTTGATAATATCTATCCAAGCTCTCTTAACTTATGTAAAACCAACCACAGTAATCAGGAACTTGAGTTCCTAGACTTAAGCATTAAGCTCAACAGAGGTAACCCATCTATTAGCCTCTTTGATAAAAGAGTTAATTTTCCTTTCAAAGTAATTAAATATCTACACTGGAATAATAACATTTCAACCAAAGTAATTGAGAATGTACTAATTTCTCAGGTCCTAAGAATTTCAAGAATTTGCAGCAACAATTTGTACTTCAATTACCACATTAATATACTATTAGAAAGTTTTCTAGAGAACGAAATTCCTTCTTCTTTCATCAAAAGAACTTTAAGAAAAATTATTCTGAATAATAGAGTAAGGTTGGCAGATCTGCTTTAATTTTCTACACAGTTAATAATATGATTCTGACCAATCAAAGCCGTAAGGAAGTTGGCTAGAGGATGCCTATTAACTACCTAAAGGAACCTTAGTGCTATGGATATGACGGTCCTATTAAAACAAAAAATTAAATAATATAAACAAAATCACAAAAAAAGCTTAAAAATCTGTTTATAAAAGAAAATAAAAACAAATAAAAAAGAAAACTAGTTATTCATCACTAGGATAGCTATACTAAAAATAGTAAAACCAACATTAAAATTAATAAGATTCTGATTAATCTATAGAAGCTCACTAAGGTGATTTAATACATGCAAAGATTATTAAATAAACTGCTCGTGTATTTTATAATATTTCTCATGTATTCTGGAGAGTTAATTCTGCTCTTTCGGATCATACAGACCCACAGTCTTAAGTTTATATATTTTTTTCTCTGGTTAAAATCTCCGCGCGTTGTTTTCTTGCTGTATGAGGAGGCCATCAGCCCCACCCTCACTGCCCCCCAGCGTCTAGGGAGTGGCGGAAGAGGTCAGCCATGTCCTTGTGAGGAGAAAAGTTTTTGTCACACAAGAGGTAAGCTCTCTTCCTTGTTTTTGGGTTCTAGGTTTTATAAGTTCAATGTTTGTACTTATTCTCTGTCGTTTTTTAGCTTTTCAGCTTTTAGGCATTGGTTTGTCTGTTAACATTTTTGCGGGTTTTAACTCTTTCTTTTCTTTGTAACTTTGAGCGTCTTTTGGGGTACCTAGGAACAGAAGATGGCTAAGCTTGTTCCTTTTCTATGCGCTGTCTCTGCGCTGTTTTTTCAAAGTAGTTAAGTTCTTAATAACTAATTAATTATGCACTTAAAGCACTGCTGAAATACTTTGTACATATTGCAACTAACTGTTTAAGGTATATAACTTTCACAAAGTTTTCTTTAGTTAATTATTATCTTTAACTTATTCTCGTTTTCGTGCTGTCATAAGTTGTAGAGTAGGGGGTTTTAGACTCAAGTTTTCTTTCAAAAATCTGTTCGTTAAAAATTAACATTTCCTTTTTTAATTGCAATGTAAAATTTGGATTTCTTTTGCATTGATTTTCAGGTTTAAATTCTCTCTCAAACGAACTTGGAATTTCGTTATGGCTGAAAATCATTTCTAATTATTATGTCACTCTCACAGCTTGAGTTCTCTTTAATCTTCTTCTCTCTGTTTAATAGTAACAGATGAAGAGCATGGGTCGGGCCATGAAGGTTAATGGATGCAAGCGAAATTGTTAACTAGTGCTAGGTCATGCAACTCTACGGAGGACATGACTTATATATATATGTTTTAAACTATTTTAGGTGGGAATGTTACTTGCATCTATGGCCTTGCAGAAACCCATTTCCAACTAGGTCTTTGTGGAAGTGAGAAAATGCAGAGTTTTTGCTGGTCCTTGATAAAGCCAAGGCTCAGTATTCTCGACACCTTCTACATTCAGTTGTTTTATTTTATTTTTTTGTCTTTTCTCCTTTTACTCACACAGGTAGATACATAACCTTTTCTGTGTTGTACTAGGTGTGAGTCAAAATTATATTTGCATTTTTTTGCTTAGGTATCTTCTTTATAGAATATATATATATATATATATATATACTTAAGAGCAAAACTGAAGACTAGGGAAAAAATTATGTGTGGCATGTAGGTGTTGGTTGGAAAAGAAGACAAACTTGATGTACAGAGATTTTTGGATAATTAATAATAATGCAGAAGTAATTTCTACTATACTCAAAGTTTGTCCCCTAGATATTAATAGTTATGATTTTGAAAACCTATATACTAATCTGCCTCTATCAGATATAATCACTACATTTAAGGAGCTGTATGCAGAATTTAAACTTAACCAATTTGTTGATGTAGGAACTTGGAACTCTTATCTCAATTGCTGCATAAAAAATAACCATATCTTATATAATAATACTCTCTATAAGCAAGTGAACGGTATTCCAATGGGAACATCAATGTCCACAAATATCGCTAATCTATTCCTGTTCTTTAAGGAATATAAATTCATTAAAAATCACCCCACCTGCTCAGATAACTACCTTTACACTTTTAGATATATTGATGATCTGCTGTGTATCAATAATTCAGAAGTTATAGAGAGTGATTTTGATAATATCTATCCTAGCTCTCTTAACTTATGTAAAACCAACCACAGTAATCAGGAACTTGAGTTCCTAGACTTAAGCATTAAGCTCAACAGAGGTAACCCATCTATTAGCCTCTTTGATAAAAGAGTTAATTTTCCTTTCAAAGTAATTAAATATCTACACTGGAATAATAACATTTCAACCAAAGTAATTGAGAATGTACTAATTTCTCAGGTCCTAAGAATTTCAAGAATTTGCAGCAACAATTTGTACTTCAATTACCACATTAATATACTATTAGAAAGTTTTCTAGAGAACGAAATTCCTTCTTCTTTCATCAAAAGAACTTTAAGAAAAATTATTCTGAATAATAGAGTAAGGTTGGCAGATCTGCTTTAATTTTCTACACAGTTAATAATATGATTCTGACCAATCAAAGCCGTAAGGAAGTTGGCTAGAGGATGCCTATTAACTACCTAAAGGAACCTTAGTGCTATGGATATGACGGTCCTATTAAAACAAAAAATTAAATAATATAAACAAAATCACAAAAAAGCTTAAAAATCTGTTTATAAAAGAAAATAAAAACAAATAAAAAAGAAAACTAGTTATTCATCACTAGGATAGCTATACTAAAAATAGTAAAACCAACATTAAAATTAATAAGATTCTGATTAATCTATAGAAGCTCACTAAGGTGATTTAATACATGCAAAGATTATTAAATAAACTGCTCGTGTATTTTATAATATTTCTCATGTATTCTGGAGAGTTAATTCTGCTCATTCTGATCATACAGATCCACAGTCTTAAGTTTATATATTTTTTCTCTGGTTAAAATCTCCGCGCGTTGGTTTCTTGCTGTATGAGGAGGCCATCAGCCCCACCCTCACTGCCCCCCAGCGTCTAGGGAGTGGCGGAAGGGGTCAGCCATGTTCTCCTCTTGTGTGGAGAAAAGTTTTTGTCACACAAGAGGTAAGCTCTCTTCCTTGTTTTTGGGTTCTAGGTTTTATAAGTTCAATGTTTGTACTTTATGTACCTTTTCTCTGTCGTTTTTTAGCTTTTCAGCTTTTAAGCATTGGTTTGTCTGTTAACATTTTTGCGGGTTTTAACTCTTACTTTTCTTTGTAACTTTGAGCGTCTTTTGGGGTACCTAGGAACAGAAGAAGGCTAAGCCTGTTCCTTTTCTATGCGCTGTCTATGCGCTGTTTTTTCAAAGTAGTTAAGTTCTTAATAACTAATTAATTATGCACTTAAAGCACTGCTGAAATACTTTGTACATATTGCAACTAACTGTTTAAGGTATATAACTTTCACAAAGTTTTCTTTAGTTAATATTTATCTTTAACTTATTCTCGTTTTCGTGCTGTCATAAGTTGTAGAGTAGGGGGTTTTAGACTCAAGTTTTCTTTCAAAAATCTGTTAAGTTATAAATTAACCTTTCCTTTTTTAATTGCAATGTAAAATTTGGATTTCTTTTGCATTGTTTTTCAGGTTTAAATTCTCTCTCAAACGAACTTGGAATTTCGTTATAGCTGAAAATCATTTCCATTTATTATGTCACTCTCACAGCTTGAGTTCTCTTTAATCTTCTTCTCTCTGTGTAATAGTAACAGATGAAGAGCATGGGTCGGGCCATGAAGGTTAATGGATGCAAGCGAAATTGTTAACTAGTGCTAGGTCATGCTACTCTACGGAGGACATGACTTATATATATATATTTTTTAACTATTTTAGGTGGGAATGTTACTTGCATCTATGGCCTTGCAGAAACCCATTTCCAACTAGGTCTTTGTGGAAGTGAGAAAATGCAGAGTTTTTGCTGGTCCTTGATAAAGCCAAGGCTCAGTATTCTCGACACCTTCTACATTCAGTTGTTTTGTTTTATTTTTTTATCTTTTCTCCTTTTACTCACACAGGTAGATACATAACCTTTTCTATGTTGTATTAGGTGTGAGTCAAAATTATATATGTATTTTTTTGCTTAGGTATCTTCTTTATAGAATATATATATATATATATATATATATATATATATATATATGTATTTTGAATACAGTGATGGGCTTCAGTCTAATATTTACATACACAAATTTCAGTGAACAATTCTGTCTTGCATATGCCGTGTTAAATTCACTCTGTTTTGCTACGCGTTCTTATTTTTCACCCAGTTAGTTCAGCTTTTTTTCTTATTCGTCAATCCAATGTATGCATATACCTTCATTTGTTTTCATTGTTCGCTGCATGCAGTGAAGTATTTAGACCTACCCAAAACTGGACTTTGGAGTCATTGTGTGTGTTTTCGTTTCTTATTTGTCGATGAAAGAATAAAGTTGCTGCATGCAATGGAGTTTTTAGACCTATCCTCTTTTGTTGCAAATAAAGCTGTTTGCTTGCTTTTCAATCAGATTATTCATTTTGTTTTTTTGGTTGTTTTTTTTCAATTGCACGCACATGCAAAAGTTGCCTGTGCAATATTTAAAATGTGACACATTGACAATTGTTCTATTTGGTAAAAGGCTGCAGATCAGAGGGTAGATATACAGTGGTGCCCATATGAGTACTTTTAGGGGGGAGAGGGGGGCTAAGAAAAATTCTTACCTCCTTCAAGGTTGTCAAACATTTTAGTAAATGTACAAGATACTAAAATACAACAAAAATAATTGATACAATGAATCATATCTTATTTTTAAAAATGCTTTAAAAAAAGGTTTCATCTATTTTAGTGTTTTAAATTTATCAAAAATTTGGCTATACCTGCTGCTAGGGAGGACGACGCTTGAGCCCCCCCCCCCCCCCCATGGGGTACCCTTGTAGATATAGAATGTAATGTATTAATGATGAGAAATCAACAGGTAAAGGTAGTAATTTGCTAGTATGCAATGAATTTCATTGAACTGCATTAAGTAGGAAAGTTATTTTATTGATCCAGGGTTGCTTCAGTTTTATAATAGAATGTCTTACTACTGATTCTTACTGTTGGGTGGAGAATACCTTAAGAAAAAAAAAATTAAAAAAAAAAAAAAAAAAGCTACGCCAAAGGCAAGAAAGAACACTGTTAATCCCATTTCTTCAGAAATGTAAAAATTATATTTTAATGTTATGTGCTTGTTATTTATTAATGTTTGAGACATTTACATTTTTGAAATTTAACAAGATATAATCATCATATGGTGTGCATTATCAAGCAAAACTACATTAGTTCTTTGTTTTTGCTGCATTTATATTTGTTGGAAAGAGTGCAATGTGTCCGTTCAAGTTCCACACAAAAGAACAATATAGATGGTGTCGCTGCGTTAAGCGAACCTATTTGGAAACAAAAAAGAAACTCTCATTCTCACTCCAAGGCAAGAAGAAGTGATACACTGACCTTCGACCTGCGAAGAGGAAAACTGTTCCTGTAAGAACCGAAACTAAAAGATGAAGTTATGTGTGAACATAATACGTTTGTGATGTTGTTCCAAAACCTATATAAAATTAGGTATTTTGATTTTCAACCTACAGTGTTTCAGTGATGAGTTTTGAAAATATATTCATTTGATTAAAGATAATTGGCAAGTACTCTTTATGCTTTCAACCATTCGTTCAGTGAGTTCAAGAATTCTCTTTTGTTTGTTAAATCTGTCATTTGAGATCAATGCATGAACCTTTTAGAATTTCTAACAATATGATTTTGAGACTGAATATCTCATATGTGCAGCTATTAATAGACGGAAAGAACGGATGATTTTTCTGATTATAGTGAACGTACTACCACGTAAATACGCAGTTTGCAAATGCAAAGTAACTAAATTGTTAAGCTACTGAAGTAGAGTAAACTGAGTAATGGCGTCGTTCATTGGCAATAATGTAAGCATTGCATAGCTGGATAATTATAATTATCAGACATGGAAATTCAAAATGCAAATGCTGCTTATTAAAGATAACTTGTGGAAGGTAGTTACAGAACAGATTCCCACTGAAAAAAGTGAGACGTGGATCAAACAAGATTCACATCCACGAGCCACAATAACACTCTGTATCAATGAGGATCAAATTATTCATGTGTTAGATAAACAAAGAAGCAACAAAACATGGAACGCTTTAAAGACAGTATATGAAAGAGGAAGTTTAAGTAATAAACTCCACTTGCTTAGAAAACTGTATAGTTTGCGTTATCATGACGATGGCACTATAATGCAAGAACACATAAATATAATGATGGAAATTGTTCAGAAATTGGGCACACATGGAGATAAAATGCCAGACACCCACTTGGTGCAATTTTACTTAATAGTTTGCCAAATTCTTATGAGAACTTAATTGTTGCACTTGAAGCTAGAGATCAAGACGATATAAATTTTGAATTCATAAAATGTTAAAGTACTTGACGAATACAATAGACGGAGAGAAAATTCACAAACAAGCAGAAATAATTCAAATGCAAGTACAACAGTGTTAAAAACTAGTTTTTGAGGTAAAACCCACAACATAAAACCAAGTAAGTTTTGTACATACTGTAACAAAAGGAATCATATCAAAAATGAATGTTGGCATTTTAAAAGGGAAAGAGATAAGAATAAAGGAAACATAGAGATAAGATTTCACAAAGGTCAATCCCCATCTTAACCAATCTCACAACTTAGTGAAGATTACAACAATAAAACCAGAAGAAAAGAAAATTGAAATAAAAAAGGAAAATAAGTTTTTTTTCACTAGAAACAGTCATTACATAACGAAAACTCTGAAAATTAGACAATCGATAGTGGAGCCACAGTACACATGTCTAACAATATAGCATTGTTTAAAAAGCTTTCTAATGATAAATCACAATTGATCACTACAGCTGATGGCCCTCAAAGTCAGAAGTAATAAAAACTATTTTCCAAAGTTGTAAAGCTGAAAAAAATGCAATTAGAAAATTAGATATAAAGGATTTGCTGTATGTTCCTAAATTGGAAACGAATTTATTGTCAGTTAGAAAGATTACATAAAAAAGATATGAAATATCATTTAACGATAGACAGTGCATAATAAAATGTGGAGAAATTATTGTAGCAACAGGTATAGTAAACAACTCAAACAATTTGTATAAATTGCAGGCTATAAATGAAAAGGCTAATTTAGTTGTAAAATGTGAGGAGAGAAATTGCTCAAACTTATGGCATAGAAGATTAGGACATAGAGATATACAGATGATAAAGCAAATGGAGAAAAATGGATTAGCTAGAGGCATTGTTTTATCAATTTGTAAAAAGGAAGAGAACTGTGAGACATGCATAAAGGGTAAGCTTACACAAAAACCATTCTCACAGAACACTTACAAAACAAAGGGAATAGTAGAATTGGTACATACAGATATATGTGGTCCAATGAGTAAAGCCAGTCCACCAAGTGGATACAAATATTTCATTACTTTTATTCTAGATACACATACACTTATTTGCTAAGAAATAAAGATGAAGCAGTGATAAAATTCAAGGAATATGTAGCCTCAGTTCAAAATAAATTTGATAAGAAACCCAGGATAGTTATGGAATGAGTCCCTTTATTTGTATGGCCGGTGTTAATTACGGCTATTTTATTGTTGCTTTCTTTACCAGTGTTGGCAGATAATGGAGGAGAGTATTGTGGAGCAAAATTTGAAAGTTATTTAGCAGAACAGGCAATAGAGAATAAAACCACTATCTCATATTCACCTCAAATGAATGACATTGCAGAATGCGAAAATAGAAGCTTAATAGAAATGACAAAAGCTATGCTTCTAGATACTAAAATAGATGATAAATATTGTGCAGAAGCTGTATCAGTCGCTACATATATACAGAATAGAGTTCCTACAAAGGAAATAGGGAAGTCACCCTTTGAAATGTGGGAAGGATGCACTCCATATTTAGGTCACCTCAAGATGTTTGGGTCAAAGGCTTATGTATACATACAAAAACAAAAAAGGAGAAAACTGGGAAATAGAGCTCAAGAAGGAATTCTAATGGGCTATGATGAAAGATCTCGAGGATATAGAGTCCTCATTCCAGAAACAAATGAGCTGATCATAACCAGAACAGTAAAATTTGATGAAAGAAAAGGTGTAGAAACATTTTGTAGACAAAATGAGAAGAGAATTGAAAGTAATCAAGAAATTCTAATTGAAAATAGAATAAATTCATCAGGAAGTATAGTTAATGGAGAAGAAAAAGATTAATCTGAAAAAAATAAACAAGGCGATCACCAAGAGAAAATAAAGGTCAACCACCAGGAAGACTTGCATATATAGCAAAGACTATATATAGAAAAGATCCACAAAATTTGGAAGAGATTCAAGAAATGGAAAATTCGGAAAAGGGTAAATGGCTGAATTCAATAAATGAAGAATTAAGAGCAATGAGAAAGAACAATACATGGACTTTGGTAGATTTACCTGAAGGAAAAAGACCAATCAAGAACAAATGGATATTTAAAAGAAAATATAATGCTAATGGTAATATAGAAACTTACAAGGCAAGGTTAGTTGCAAAGGGATAACTCCACAACCAGGAATAGATTTTGAAGATACATTTTCACCAGTAGTTAAATATACAACCTTAAGAACTCTCTTGAAAGTTGCAGCAAATAAGGAGCTAAAAGTTCATCATTTGGACATAAAAACAGCATTTCTTCATGGAAAATTGGAAGAAGACGTATATATGGTTCAACCAGAAGGATTTGAATCTGGTAAAGAAAACAAAGTGTGTAAACTGAAAAAGAGTATCTATGGTTTAAAACTAAGTGCAAGAAATTGGAATAAAACAATTATAAAAATTTTATGCAACATAGGTTTTATTCAGAGTACAGCAGATCCATGCTTAACTATCATTGAAGAATAAGGATAAACAGACTTTTTTGGCTACTTATGTAGACAACATATTAATAGCATCAAACAGCCAAGAAGAAATTGCAAGGATTACAAAACTGCTGAAACATAAGTACGAAATAAAGGATTTAGGCCAAGTTACATATCTTGGTATACAAGTAGAAAGAGAAGAAGACGGAAGTTTCCTTCTTATCCAAGGAAACAAGATCATGGAAATTATTCATAATCATGATACTGAACCTAACAAAGAAAGTAAAACACCAATAAGCTAACTATGGAAAAGGCATACAGGAACAAGAATACATTAATGAAAATGGACGTCATAGAGAAATAGTGGGAGTGATAATGTACCTCTCAACTGTGACAAGACCAGATATTTCCAATGCTATAGGAATATTGAGTAGAAAAGTGGAACCTAGGTCTTATAGTGCACAACTGTTCCGGACAAGTGGGAGTTTGTTGTAAAGAGTGCGATGTGTCCGTTCAAGTTCAACACAAAAGAACAATATAGATGGCGTTGCTGTGTTAAGCAAACCTATTTGGAAATAAAAAGAAAACTCTCATTCTCACTCCAAGGCAAGAAGAAGTGATGCACTGACCTTCGACCTGCGAAGAGAAAAACTGTTTCCGTAAGAACCGAAACTAAAAGATGAAGTTATGTGTGAACATAATGCGTTTGTGATGTTGTTCCAAAACCAATACAAAATTAGATGTTTTGATTTTCAACCTACAGTGTTTCAGTGATGTGTTGTGAAAATATATTCATTTGATTAAAGATAATTGATTACCTATTTAAAGGTGGCAAGTACTCTTTATGCTTTCAACCATTCGTTCAGTGAGTTCAAGAATTGTCTTTCGTTTGTTAAATCTGTCATTTGAGATCAATGCGTGAACATTTTAGAATTTCTAACAATATTGTGTTCTACTCCAGAATAAAAATGGAATGATGAATTTCACAACACAGAGCATAGATTTTTTTTTTATGTTTGTATTTTATTGTGCAGCTTGAAATATTATTTCAAAATGTGTTCTAAATGTACTCATTCATGAATAATTTTTGTAATTTCATTCACAGTTCCTGGAGCACCAGGAAGGCTGATATTCTCAGATATCACAATGACTTCGCTGAATGTAAGCTGGGCTCCTCCACTGGAACCCAATGGAAAGATCACTGCATATCTAATTGCTTATGAAACTGCTCTTCCTGATACAGGTAAGGAGAAGAAGTAATGAGGTCTCTGTGTTGATTTCATATGTATATTCTTGGCAGTTGTAAATCTACTGCAGTTTTAAACTTCATTGAAATGTATTTGCATCAGATGAGTATGAAGATGTTAAAAGAACACTGTTGCACTGTGTAACAAAATTTAGGAAATAATGTACAAAGAATATTATGCAGTAAGCTGTGACATGTTTATTTGGCAATATTTTGAGAACTTGGCCTTTCAAGCATTGCTGTAGTTTAAAATCAAACATAGCTTGCATTATTTTGTGCAACATAATGTAATCAAACAGGACTTTGATGCAGTACAGGTTTCATGGAGTAAAAGGATGGGTAAATGATGTTGTCAGCCTTATAAATTGCTTGAAAGTGAATATTCTATACTGTTTTCATGTCCATGGTATTTCAAATGCTAAATAAAAATCAAATAGCAGTGTTCCATGTGTCTTACCATTTCTTTTCCTTTTTAAAAAAATTAACATATGCATACATCAAGAAGAGTGATAAGTAACTGCAGAAAATGTAAAACTTATAAGTATAGATAACTTGTAGCATTATTTAAAATATACCCCCACCTTTTTTTTTTTTTTTTTTTATCACCGCACGTGGCAGAGGAAAGAAAGATAGAGGTAGGCAAAGGAAATCATGGGAGGACCAGATTCTGTGTCTGCAAAAAAAGATAACTATTAAGTACAAAAAGTCTTGTGTGAAAGGTACAGTGGAGCTTGAGTTTTGTGTCAAGACATTAAGTTTTATGCCAAATAGCATTTGATACATCAACAGTGAATAAAATCTAGCATCATCAATATTAAATTTTTTTAGCAGATGTGCTTTATTTGAGAAGCTAACCTCTGAATCTCGGAGAGCAGCTTAGTGATATATATGCTGTGTTTGTTCTACGTTAAAATTGAGTTTATATAGATAATTGCAAAAAATATATACCCCATAAAATACATGTTATTTACTTTTCATTTGTGTTATGAAATAGAATGGAAATGTTATTAAAATGGACTACAGTTTTGCAGTTGAGCAGAATAGTGTTATCAGAAGATAACACACAAGTTAAGAAATACATTTCATACTCTCAAATTTATACCTTTTCTACATAAATGTGCACCTCTATTCATACAGGTAAATAGCAGATAATAAGTATATCATGCACAAATAATGTGAACAGCAAAATTCAAATATGCTCTGTGGTACAAGATATCAATGAATCCTGTTCTACTAAGAATGTAATTTTTCCACATGTTGCATATTTATTTCCATTAAAGTAGTTTCTATAACTTTTTCATAGAATGATGTTTTAAACTTTTTTCTATTTAAATCCTGTGTGTTCTTCTGATCATAAACTTAGTTTTACATAGTGCTCCTTCTGTTTCCATTTTCCCATGTCTTAAAGTTGTGATATTCAGCATATTATTGATGAAAAACAGTACTAATTTAGAATCTTTACTGTGTAGTCATTCATGTTCAAATTAATTTTTTATTAAATTTGCTGATTGAATTAAATACTTGAAACCACTTGCTTAGATAAATTGGAATTGAATAACCTATGCTAATGTTAAACTAATGTACCATCAGTATCAAAGTAAAATTTAGAATGAAAGCAAAGTAAAAAACTGCAGAATGGTTAAAGAGTGTTTACTTGGCATTTGCTGTCGTCCATTAAAACCTTGTTTTTAGCCAAGACAAAGTCTACAAAATCTTTTGGCATCATTCATATAACTGCTGGAAGCCATAAAAAAAATTCCTTTTTTGTCATTGTCTGTGACTGGGTTGTCACTTTCACTTGAATGTTTAAAATGTCAGCAATATTTTCTCTTCAGCTCTAATTTCAGCTGGGGAAACAAAAAGTAGTCAACCAGTGACAGATCAGTCAAATACAGCCAGTTGGTGATTCAATGCAGTAATGGCTTTCTTAGCTAGAAGAATTCGATATTGGTTTGTTGCTCCATTTTTTTTCCCTGTAAAAATGTGCAGCTACATCAGCTGCCACCACATGCACTGTGTGTCACCCTTTTGTCACAACTCTGTGACAGTTGCGGACATGTTTGCTCATGTACTTGAATGCATTATGCAAGCTACCACACCTTCCACAACCTTTCATTTCACACATTACAACATTCACCAAACTTTATTGGCACAACTTGTAGATTTGCATGTATACTTTTTTCCAAAATTGCCTTTCTGAATTTCTTGCTGTACAAGTTTATATTGTATTAGCATGAGGTAAAAATACACAGTTTCAGCACTTGCATATGTTTTCAAATTTGCATAAAGATGAACATACCAACTTCTATTTCTGCAGCCCAAAAACCTTCAGTTAGGCTTTATTTATGTTAATCATTGTAGAACTGTTAAATCTGCTATATCAGCAAAAGGATTTCTATGACTAATATATTCGAAATTTGCCGTATTTGCACGATCTTATACACAAGATGAAGGCACTAAGCGATCTTAAATGAGGTGTTTATTTCGTAAAAATGATAGGTTAAAAACTTATTTACAATTAAAACCATTAGATCTTGGAGGCACCATTGAAAGATATATACCAGGAACTTCGTTATAAATACTGTCTAGATAAGAGTTTAAGTGATGTAAGTACAAGTGTGAGGCATAGATAATTCTGCGCAGAACACATGTGCATGAGTAAAACCAGGAATTTCTTACCCCCCCCCCTTCTCAACCTCCTCTCCAAGAAACTCCCTACAAATGAGTCCAAACTTTTGACCACACCATACACTAAAGAGAAATTGAATTGGAGATACCTGTCTAGTAACATGTAGCACCACCTTTCGCCCTGATGACAGCAGCAATTCGTCTCAGCACGGACTCGACAAGACACCGGAAGTGTTGGGAAGCCATACGGATCCACGACCCGTGAACTGTGGGAGTTGGATCCACGACTCCCACAGTTCACTAAGATTTGATGGAGGGGGGGGTCAGAGCTTCAAACATCTCTCTCGGTGGCATCTCAGATGTGTTCGATGGGATTGAGGTCAGGTGACCTAGCTGGCCAAGGAAGCGAGGTCACGTCGGTGGAGTGTTCATTCAACCATTTGGATACAATTCGGGAGCGATGGCACAGTGCATTGTCTTGTTGCAGGATGAGGTCCCCAGTGGGATGTCGAAGATGCACAAACGGGAGCAAATGGTCATCCAGGATATCCCAGTAACGTTGACCTGTGAGGGACGATGTCACACGTACCAGGGGTCCCATTTCAGTCCACGTAGACAGTCCCCAGACGAGAATGCCACCCCCACCAGCTTGAAGAGTACCCCGCTGGCAAGAAGGATCCATCGCTTCATGTGGTTTTTCACTGTACTTGTATCCTGCCATCCGCATGTATCAACCTGCCATCCGCATGTACCAATGTGAATCTCGACTCATCAGTCCAGGCAACATTTTCCCGCATGTCTTGGGTCCAGTGGCGATGTTCCTGTGCCCATGCTAATCTTTGCACTCTGTGATGTGCGGTCAGCAGCGGTACCCTCGTGGGACAATGGCTTTTGTACCCCATAGCGAGGAGATGGTTCTGAATGGTTTAACTGCTTACACGTTTTTGTGCACCAGCGTTAAATTGCCGAGTGATTTCTTGCACTGTGGCTCGTCTATCCGCTGTTACAATGCGAGCTAGCCAATGACCCCGCTCATCCACGCGCTGTTGTCCACGGCAGTTGGCCCTTGCAGGGATGGCTTTAATACTGAATTCGATGTACTCATGGTACACCCGTGACACAGTGGCTCGTGAAAATCCCAGTGCCTGCACGACTTCAGAGATGGAGTGACCCATTCGTCGGGCCCCGACAATTTGCCCACGATAAAATGCGCTTAGATCCTTCGTCTTACCCATACTGTGTCTGACTCTTACTGATTCCCATCGCATCACTCCTTATATTGTCGGATCGCTGCATACGTCATGTCGTTTCCGTTTACAGGGCCGCCCACAGCGCCACATTTGCATAACGCCAGCTGTCTCTATTTCAATTGCTCTTCAGCGTATAATAAGTTCCAGACGCTTTTTGCTGAGAGCCTTTACATTCACACTTTCAAGAACAAAGCTTGCAACGATGACACCCCTTGTCAAATCCCGCTGCCATGGCAACATATCCTGTAAATATGTACTTTTAATTACAACTTTTATAATTTTTGAAAATGTTAATGCTCCTTTATCTCACTCAGTTGTTGCTCGCATATATACTGTTGTAATTCTATGTTGTTATTGCACTCTGTCTTATGGTATTTGAGGGAGGGGGTTGTGAAAGAGGGGTAGGGGGAGAAGGGGTAGGGAGGGGGGAGGTATGTAATACATGGTATGTTTTATTGTAGAGAGTTTCTTGGAGGGGAGGATGAGAAGGGGGGTTTAAGAAATTCCTAGTTTTACTCGTGCACATGTGTTCTGCGCAGAATTATCTATGCCTCACACTTGTACTTACATCACTTAAACTCTTATCTAGATAGTATTTATAACAAAGTTCCTTGTATATATTTTTCAATGATGCCTCCATCTGAAGATGACCTTAACGTAAGGTTGAAAGATCTAATGGTTTTAATTGTAAATATATTTTTAACCTATCATTTTTACAAAATAAACATCTCATTTAAGATCACTTAGTGCCTTCATTTTGTGTATAGGTCGTGCAAATACGGCAAATTTCGAATATATTAGTTACTATCAGCACATAAATCAAACTCGTGCATGGATTTCTATGAAATTGGTTTTTCTGTTTAAACCAACCCTTGGATAAAATTAAAGATCCTCCATATAAAGCACATTAAAGCAGTGATCACTTGAAAGTTCAGTTACCTGTGTCCAATTGCATTAATTTATTATAATATTACATATTCATTAAGCATGTGGAACTTCTCAAAAAATTGTTTTTCAGAAGGCTTGGCAGTGTATTTATCAACGAATTATTAAAGTGATCATTGTGTGACAATCAAAGATGAGACAAATATTTGAAGAAAGTATAGATGAAGGGGGGAAGGGCAGGCTTTCAAATGCATGGATACAGCCGTCGTGACATAACTGAAAATACAGGAAGATTGTGATGATAGTTTCATTAAACAATATGTGCTTTAAATTTTTTTCTTCGAGTCATCAAAATTGTATAAGTACATCAGTGTGGTTGATAAGCTCTCAGCTGTGTGTGTCAGTTCCAGTTCATCATTTCTCCTAAAGGTTCTGGAACAAAAGCCAGTTAGCTGGAGTCTTTTGGCCAGTGTCACACAGAACTAGCTTATATATCAGGAAGAAATACAGGAAAACTGAAAATACAGGCATAGAAAGTGACCATGTGAATGAGTCTGTATATTTAGAAAGCATGCTTGGCAGAGTGAACAAATTAGATGGTGAAATTAGTAGGGGAGGGAATTCTTCTCTGAAAGTCATAGCTTCTTGAGGAGGATTTTGCAGGAATGATGGGTTCTCAGGAAAGTCCTGAATGGCTGTACATGAAAGTGTTAATTTATTTCTACTTTGATGTATGGCAGCAAAACCTGGGTGATGCAGAAGAGACATAGGAGTAGTTCTTCGTGTGCTGAAGAGAGGTGTTACTTACGGGGGTTTGTGGTAAGACACACTCAAATTGTGTGAGGAACAAAGATGTGTTGCAGATATGTAATGTGAGGCAAAAATTTGGTAGTAAGGCAGAGACTAATATTCTTAGGTGGTTTGGCTATGTTGAAAGAAAGTGATGAGATGCTTATAAAGAGATTTTTTTTAGTTCAAATAGCAGGAAAGAAAGGCAGAGGAAGGCCAAAAGAAATCATGGAAGTAACAGGTTCAGGAATGTTTCCTTGAGAAAAAGATTGTAAGTGCAAAGTACAAATGGTCTTGAGTACAACATGTGATGGATGTCAGTGAAGTTCAAGTTGTGTGCCAAGTTCACTGTGAAGGGAGACTTCTAATACACCAAAAGTAAGAAAAATCTAGTTCCATCAGTTAAATGTTTATCTGGCAAATTGTCTTTCTTTGAGGAGCCAACTTCTGAATCTCAGAGAGCAGCTTAATGATATGTATGTTTGTAAAAAAAGTAGATGTGATTTGTTTAAGGGGGGGAAAGTGGGAATTCCCCTTGTACAGCTGATAATTAATTTTTTTAAGAAAATAGTTCTTAAAACATTTAAAATTGCAACATGAGTTGAAATACTATGCATGAGAGAAAGACTTTACAAGAGGTCTAGGAATATATAGAGGAACAGTTATACAAAGAAAATATGTATAAAATTTGTATCTGGATCTCTAGTACTGGATTGGCATCTGCTCCCTGTGAGATTGTAATAAGTTTATTTTTTTAATTGATACAGTATTTGTCTTTGGATTGATTTTTCAGTTTTACTCATTGATTTCACTGCTGTTGAAAAGTAGGTACAAATTGCATAAAATCTATTTACACACACACACACACACACACACACACACACACACACACACAGGTATTGTGATGTCAAGTGAGATGGGCATTTTCAGGTGAACTGTTTTTTTTTTTTTTTTTTCTTTTTCTTACGGAGCTTGGTGGTGGCGGTAGTGAGAGAGTCTCACATGAATATTGAAAGAAAAAGGTATTTTCAGCATATATACTTAAAGACAAATTGTTTATTGTATTGTGCATAAATTAGTTACTTTATTCGTCATAGAATTTAAAAATTTTTTTTTTTTTTTAACTGGCATGTGTTTTTGTTCAGTATTTTGATTGAAGGGGTGAACACCATTTCTTCTTTTCTTTCTCTCTCCTGTCATGTTAGATTTCAGTAAGCAAGTGAAACAGAAGGTCACATCATCTTCCCTAAGTGTCCATGGCCTGGCAGAAATGGTTACTTACACGTTTCGTGTGAGAGCGGAGACTTTTGATTATGGTCCAGAATCTATCAGTAATATTACTACTGGTCCACAAGAAGGTGAGAATTTTTTAAATACAAAAATAGTGTTTGCTCACACATTGTTGTATCAGTTTTACATTGTGTTCCTGAATTTATGTTGATTTATTCCTAACTAAAACTTGTCAGTAGTTTTATTTCTTGATATACTTATTTAACCTTAACGGGCATATATTTCGAAGGATTCTTTCTCCAGTATAATTTTCCAGGATAAGTGCACATGGTGGCTGGTGCTGTTACTTAATAAATAAATAAGTGTGTATATATATATATATATATATATATATATATACTTAAGAGCAAAACTCAAGACTAAGGAAAAACTTTAGAATTTAAAACGAAAGTTGCAAAATAACCTGAAGATCAAAACGCGCAACGCAGCAGTTTTGAAAATTCAGAATTCACATTCTATTAAGAAGATACCTAAGCAAAAAAATACATATATAATTTTGACTCACACCTAGTACAACATGGAAAAGGTTATGTATCTACCTGTGTGAGTAAAAGGAGAAAAGATACAAAAATAAAATAAAACAATTGAATGTAGAAGGTGTCGAGAATACTGAGCCTTGGCTTTATCAAGGACCAGCAAAAACTCTGCATTTTCTCACTTCCACAAAGACCTAGTTGGAAATGGGTTTCTGCAAGGCCATAGATGCAAGTAACATTCCCACCTAAAATAGTTTAAAAAATATATATATGTCATGTCCTCCGTAGAGTTGCATGACCTAGCACTAGTTAACAATTTCGCTTACATCCATTAACCTTCCTGGCCCGACCCATGCTCTTCATCTGTTACTATTAAACAGAGAGAAGAAGATTAAAAAGAACTCAAGCTGTGAGAGTGACATAATAATTAGAAATGATTTTCAGCCATAACGAATTGCCAAGTTCGTTTGAGAGAGAATTTTAACCTGAAAATCAATGCAAAAGAAATCCAAATTTTTACATTGCAATTAAAAAAGGAAATATTAATTTTTAACAAACAGATTTTTGAAAGAAAACTTGAGTCTAAAACCCCTACTCTACAACTTATGACAGCACGAAAACAAGAATAAGTAAAAGACAATAATTAACTAAAGAAAACTTTGTGAAAGTTATATACCTTAAACAGTTAGTTGCAATATGTACAAAGTATTTCAGCAGTGCTTTAAGTGCATAATTAATTAGTTATTAAGAACTTAACTACTTTAAAAATACAGCGCATAGAAAAGGAACAAGCTTAGCCATCTTCTGTTCCTAGGTACCCCAAAAGACGCGCAAAGTTACAAAGAAAAGAAAGAGTTAAAACCCGCAAAAATGTTGACAGACAAGCCAGTGCCTAAAAGCTGAAAAGCTAAAAAACAACAGAGAAAAAGTACATGAAGTACAAACATTGAACTTATAAAACCTAGAACCCAAAAACAAGGAAGAGAGCTTACTTCTTGTGTGACAAAACCTTTCTCCTCACAAGAGAAGAACATGGCTGACCTCTTCCGCCACTCCCTAGTCGCTGGGGGCAGTGAGGGTGGGGCTGATGGCCTCCTCATACAGCAGGAAACCAACACGCGGAGATTTTAACCAGAGAAAAAAATATATAAACTTAAGACTGTGGATCTGTATGATCAGAAAGAGCAGAATTAACTCTCCAGAATACATGAGAAATATTATAAAATACATGAGTAGTGTATTTAATAATCTTTGCATGTATTAAATCACCTTAGTGAGCTTCTATAGATTAATCAGAATCTTATTAATTTTAATGTTGGTTTTACTATTTTTAGTATAGCTATCCTAGTGATGAATAACTAGTTTTCTTTTTTATTTGTTTTTATTTTCTTTTATAAACAGATTTTTAAGCTTTTTTTGTGATTTTGTTTATATTATTTAATTTTTTGTTTTAATAGGACCGTCATATCCATAGCACTAAGGTTCCTTTAGGTAGTTAATAGGCATCCTCTAGCCAACTTCCTTACGGCTTTGATTGGTCAGAATCATATTATTAACTGTGTAGAAAATTAAAGCAGATCTGCCAACCTTACTCTATTATTCAGAATAATTTTTCTTAAAGTTCTTTTGATGAAAGAAGAAGGAATTTCGTTCTCTAGAAAACTTTCTAATAGTATATTAATGTGGTAATTGAAGTCCAAATTGTTGCTGCAAATTCTTGAAATTCTTAGGACCTGAGAAATTAGTACATTCTCAATTACTTTGGTTGAAATGTTATTATTCCAGTGTAGATATTTAATTACTTTGAAAGGAAAATTAACTCTTTTATCAAAGAGGCTAATAGATGGGTTACCTCTGTTGAGCTTAATGCTTAAGTCTAGGAACTCAAGTTCCTGATTACTGTGGTTGGTTTTACATAAGTTAAGAGAGCTAGGATAGATATTATCAAAATCACTCTCTATAACTTCTGAATTATTGATACACAGCAGATCATCAATATATCTAAAAGTGTAAAGGTAGTTATCTGAGCAGGTGGGGTGATTTTTAATGAATTTATATTCCTTAAAGAACAGGAATAGATTAGCGATATTCGTGGACGTTGATGTTCCCATGGGAATACCGTTCACTTGCTTATAGAGAGTATTATTATATAAGATATGGTTATTTTTTATGCAGCAATTGAGATAAGAGTTCCAAGTTCCTACATTAACAAATTGGTTAAGTTTAAATTCTGCATACAGCTCTTTAAAGGTAGTGATTATATCTGATAGAGGCAGATTAGTATATAGGTTTTCAAAATCATTGTCTTTTACTTATTCTCGTTTTCGTGCTGTCATAAGTTGTAGAGTAGGGGTTTTAGACTCAAGTTTTCTTTCAAAAATCTGTTTGTTAAAAATTAATATTTCCTTTTTTAATTGCAATGTAAAAATTTGGATTTCTTTTGCATTGATTTTCAGGTTAAAATTCTCTCTCAAACGAACTTGGCAATTCGTTATGGCTGAAAATCATTTCTAATTATTATGTCACTCTCACAGCTTGAGTTCTTTTTAATCTTCTTCTCTCTGTTTAATAGTAACAGATGAAGAGCATGGGTCGGGCCAGGAAATTTAATGGATGTAAGCGAAATTGTTAACTAGTGCTAGGTCATGCAACTCTACGGAGGACATGACATATATATATTTTTTAAACTATTTTAGGTGGGAATGTTACTTGCATCTATGGCCTTGCAGAACCCCATTTCCAACTAGGTCTTTGTGGAAGTGAGAAAATGCAGAGTTTTTGCTGGTCCTTGATAAAGCCAAGGCTCAGTATTCTCGACACCTTCTACATTCAATTGTTTTATTTTATTTTTGTATCTTTTCTCCTTTTACTCACACAGGTAGATACATAACCTTTTCCATGTTGTACTAGGTGTGAGTCAAAATTATATATGTATTTTTTTGCTTAGGTATCTTCTTAATAGAATATATATATATATACACTTGTATTTACTTAAGAGCAGAGCCGAAAACATAAGAAAAACTTAAGAATTTAAAACGAAAGTTGCAAAATAACCTGAAGATCAAAATGCGCGACGCAGCAGTAATGAAAATTCAGAATTCACATTCTATTAAGAAGAGACTGACGCAAACAAATTTTTTGTATATATATACTTGTATTTACTTAAGAGCAGAGCCGAAAACATAAGAAAAACTTAAGAATTTAAAACGAAAGTTGCAAAATAACCTGAAGAACAAAATGCGCGACGCAGCAGTAATGAAAATTCAGAATTCACATTCTATTAAGAAGAGACTGAAGCAAAAAAATTTTTTGACTCGTACCAAGTACAACATAGAAAAGGTTATGTATTGACTGAACGGTGTGAGTAAAAAGAAAAAAGAAAAACTGAATGTAGAAAGTGTAGAGAATACTGAGCCTTGGCTTTATCAAGGACCAGCAAAAACTCTGCATTTTCTCACTTCCACAAAGACCTATTTGGAAATGGGTTTCTGCAAAGTCATAGATGCAAGTAATAAGCCCACCAAAAAAATAAAAAAATATATATATATGTCATAACCTCCATAGAATTGTATGCCCAAGCTTTAGTTAACAATTTAGCTTGCATCCATAACTTTCCTGGCCCGACCCATGCTCTTCATCTGTTACTAATAAACAGAAAGAAGATGATTATAGAAAACTCAAGTTGTAAGAGTGACATAATGAATCAGAAATAATGTTCAGCAATAACAAATTGCCAAGTTACCTAGTCGCCTGAGAGAGAATTTAAACCTGAATAGCAATACTAAAGTACTACAAATTCTTAAACATTGCAATTAAAAAGGAAATATTAATTTTTTTCTAAAGCACAGATTCTTGAAAGAAAACTGGATTATAAAAAACCCCTACTCCACAACTTCTGACAACACAAGAACGAGAATAAAATAAAGACAATAATAAACTAAAGAAATGCTTTGTGAAGGTTATATGACATAAACAGTTAGTTAAAATATGTACAAAGTATTTCAGAAGTGCTTTAAGTGTGTGATTAAGTAGTTATTAAGACCTTAACTACATTGAAAACGCATCGTAGACTACAAGAACAATGGAACGGCTGGCTGCTTAGCCTTAGCGCCCTAAAAACGCGCAAAGTAACCAGGAAAAGAAAGAGTTAAAATCCGCAAAAAAATTCTGTTTATAAAAGAAAATAAAAATAAATATAAAAGAAAACTAGTTATTCTCTCACTAGAATAGCTATACTAAAAATAGTAAAACTAACTTTAAAATTAATAGGATTCTGAATAGTCTACAGAAGCTCACTAAGGTGATTAAATACAAGCAAAGATTATTAAATACACTACTTGTGTATTTCATAATATTTCTCATGTATTCTGGAGAATTAATTCTGCTCTTTCTGATCAAACAGGTCCACAATCTTAATTATATTTTTCTCTAGTTAAAATCTCTGCGAGTAGGATTTTTTCAGTGTGTGGAGGCCTTCAGCCCCACCCACACTGCTCCCCCCCCTCCCCCCAGCGACTAGGGAGTGGCAGGGGTGTTTAGAAGTTTGGGGAAAAGGTCGGCCATGTTTCCTCAATAGTGGAAGAAGTTAAGTTGCATAAGAGGTAACTCTCTTCTTTGTCTTTGGGTTTTAGGTTTTCCAAGTTCAATGTTTGAACTTCTTGAACATTTTTTTTTTTTTTTGCTTTAAGCATTTAGGCACTAGCAAGTCTATTAACTTTTTTGCGGATTTTAGCTCTTTCTTTTCCTGGTTACTTTGTGCGTTTTTTAGGGAACTAAGGCCAAGCAGCCGGCCGTTCCATTGTTCTTGTAGTCTACGATGTGTTTTCAATGTAGTTAAGGTCTTAATAACTACTTAATCACGCACTTAAAGCACTTCTGAAATACTTTGTACATATTGTAACTAACTGTTTATGTCATATAACCTTCACAAAGCATTTCTTTAGTTTATTATTGTCTTTATTTTATTCTCGTTCTTGTGTTGTCAGAAGTTGTGGAGTAGGGGTTTTTTATAATCCAGTTTTCTTTCAAGAATCTGTGCTTTAGAAAAAAATTAATATTTCCTTTTTAATTGCAATGTTTAAGAATTTGTAGTACTTTAGTATTGCTATTCAGGTTTAAATTCTCTCTCAGGCGACTAGGTAACTTGGCAATTTGTTATTGCTGAACATTATTTCTGATTCATTATGTCACTCTTACAACTTGAGTTTTCTATAATCATCTTCTTTCTGTTTTTTTGTAACAGATGAAGGGCATGGGTCGGGCCAGGAAAGTTATGGATGCAAGCTAAATTGTTAACTAAAGCTTGGGCATACAACTCTATGGAGGTTATGACATGTATATATATTTTTAAATTTTTTTGGTGGGCTTATTACTTGCATCTATGACTTTGCAGAAACCCATTTCCAAATAGGTCTTTGTGGAAGTGAGAAAATGCAGAGTTTTTGCTGGTCCTTGATAAAGCCAAGGCTCAGTATTCTCGACACTTTCTACATTCAGTTTTTCTTTTTTCTTTTTACTCACACCGTTCAGTCAATACATAACCTTTTCTATGTTGTACTTGGTATGAGTCAAAAAAATTTTTTGCTTCAGTCTCTTCTTAATAGAATATACTTGTATATATATACAGATGTGCCAACTCTCCAGATTTAGGCGAGTCTCCAGATTTTCAGCCCTTTCTCCCACCCTCCATATGAACGTCAAATTCTTTTGATTTTCACCAAGAATTAGCCGTTAGGATGGTCGAAATTCCATCAACCACCATGATTTCGAACCACCTGTGAAATCTTTTTATTTCTGCGTCGATGCAAGGCGGCATTACAGTAATCAGTTTTGTACTTTTCCTCTCCATCTATCTGCAAAAAGAAAGCTTCCCGGTAGCACAGTAGTCTAAGCACTGGCTTCTGACCAATTGTCTGAAATGGGTCGAAAAAAAATTTGCTTTAAAAATAATTTCTCCCATTCTGATTTGTCGTACAATGCCTTCAACGAAGAGCTCACCCACTCTGCCACTAGAATGCCGAGGAGAGTCAGTAATTTATTGACAGATGGGAGCTGTTCAACCCATCACCTCAACAGGGCCTTGCACATTTTAAGTGATGATAAATAGTTGAGTTGTGGAGAATTTACTTAACAACAAAAGGGAGCAGTTACAGTTGGCCTTGCTGTAACGAAAGGCGATGTTAGTGCGATGCTTTTTGTGGTTTTCGCCTTCACGCACAACCTAAAGAAAAAACAAAACACGGTTGGCTGCTATTTTATTCGTCAAAAACAACATGCGGGCCATTTTACGTTTTCATTATCTTGTGGAAGCGACATACCTGAAAACGAATTTCAGTAGGGAGAGGGAATGTTGATTTTTGCAATCTTTTTTTTTTTTTCTCTGGAACTTTTAGTGGACCAATAATACTACTTCTGGAAAATTGTTTCTCTGTCTAGAAAATGTCGATAAAAAATAGCGTTTGTGTGATTTTATGAGCTGCAAAGATCTCCCGATTTTCAGATTTTGAAGGTTTGCATGTCTGTCTATATAATACTAAAATAGCCAGTTTTAGGATTTTATAGATTTTATTGTTCTAGCACTTTGTAACTTAGATTGATATCCAGAAATATGTAATATAACATCTTACAAAAAAAATGTTTTATACTAATTTTAAATTATTTTAGAGTATTTAAATTTCAAATCTGAAGTGAGGTGCCCAGAAGAAACAATACAGTTAGATTTCTATGTGAAGACTCACTTACAGAAAAAAAGAAAAGCTTGCTTCCAGTGGGGTAAACTTGTTTAATTCAATTCTAGTTGAGAAATTATGTGGTGAAATAAAACCTTTGAAAAAATATCAGTCATGCATCTTATTTGAATCTTATTCCACTGGCACTGCATTATTTTAATATATTTAAGATAATGGGGTAGTGTTTCAGAATGAATTCTGATAGTTCTACAAATACCTTCCTCTTCTTTCTTTTTCTTTGTGTGTAACGGTTTTCATGCAAGGATGATGAAAATTTTCAAGTTTTCGGATCTTATCTGACTTACCATCCTTGTCACATTTACGCCAAAAATCGGATTGTCATCTTCAAAATTTGCACACATTTTCGTTTGGAGGGCCTGAAAATTTCCCCTTCCTTCAAGAAATATACTTTTTCGTGTAGTGCAGTATCTGAGTTTCTTTGGATGTCTCCATGAGACAGATGTTGGTTTAAATGGTTATTTGTTTATGTCCTAGTGTCTGAGCAGATATGATGGCTAACATCCCATTGGCCTAGATCTTGGGTGAGTCAAAAAGTGCCATGTTTATTTCTTGATTTTGTTTTGATTCTAACCCTTTACTGGAACTAAGACATAGCATAATATACACGGGCAACTTCCTGTTATGCTTACATGCTCATAAAAATGAAAAGGTGAATGAACTGAAAATAATGATAATAACAGCACTGCATTTCAGGGTGAATTATAACTTTGACAGATGCCTTTTGTTTCTCTTTTCTTTTCCTGGTACAATTTCTATTTCACATACTTTCACACATTGCTTTAATGGCCATTAAAAAAAATCAAAAGTTAATATGTGCACTTAGGATAGTTAGGTTTCTTCTCAGTTTTAGGATTAACATCCTCACATTTGGGGCTAGTCACATGACTCGTTCCTTTGTTCTCTCATTCCATGTATTGTACTTGTTGCCTGCTTTTATTTTTGGGGATCTTTGTCATCCTGAACTTTGGAAGTTGAAAAAACTATGAGAGTACTGAGCTGAAGATTTGATAAAACCTTGCTTGGTTGTAAACAGATATGAATCTCTCTTTTTCTTCCAGAATGTGTAGGTGTGCTGCATGAGTATTATTTGACAATTTTCTCAAAAGGTAATGAAATTCATTAAATGAAATAAGCTATCATATAATCAAGCTTTATGATACAAAAATCATTGTGTTTGAATTTATTTTTTTTTTTTTGCAGATTTTTGGATAAAATTTTATTTTACCCAAACTCATGATCACAAATCAAAATTTTTTTATCAACATTGTTCATGAAGTGCGAGTATATATGTGAATTTTTTTAAACACTTAACCATAGACTGACTTAAATTTTAGGTTCCCCGTCATCACCTGAAGACTTAAGTTTAAGGCATACACATACATCTGTCACCCTGCTATGGAAGAATGGGGCTCCTGGAGCTGCACCCATATCTGGATACCTTGTCGAATTCCGACAGTCAGGTAAGTTCTTATTTCAGGTGCTTCTATTTTCCGTTATTATTTAACAGTGAAAATTGATGATATAAGGGTGAGTCAAATGAAAATGAGCCAGCCTTCCCAGCGGCCGAATGGTTGTGCCCACTGACCTTGACACACTTGTAAGACACAGTCATCTGTCAGGACAATAGTTCAGGCACAGTTGTGAGGAGAGGTACTGTGGAATCTGATTTGCATTGAGTTGAACATGAGCCTGCACCACAATGGTGCTCCAGCAGAAGATCAGCAGGGTGTGGTTAGATTTTTAATGGCTGAATTCAGGTGTTTCACAACATGATATGTATCGTCATGCCTGCAGTTTATGGTGAGCATTGTGCATTTCATTGGCCACAGTGAAGTGACGGAGCAGATGTTTCAAGGAGGGATATGAAAGCTTCAGTGACAACCCAAAGTCAAAACGGAGCCATTGTGCTATCATACCAAACACATTAGCACAGGTAAATGCGCTGATCAGACAAGATCGGCATCAGAGTATTTATGAGTTGGCCACAAGTGTCAACATCAGTCACATCTCAGTGCACACCATTATTCGTGAATATCTGAATTATTGGCTATTTTGTGCTCATTGGATTCTGAAGGTTTTCAGTGAGGACAAGAAGAAACAGAGACTAGGTGCTGCATTAACACATCTGTTGTGGTATCACAGCGAAGGAAATGAGTTCTTGGATCACATTGTAGCCAGAGATGAATCGTTATGCCTCCACTATGTGCCTGAAACATGACTGCAGCAAAGCCTGCAGTGGAAGCGTCCTCAATCGCCACCCCTAAAGAAGGCCAAGAGGAACATGTCCACTGGAAAGGTAATGTTGACATATTTTTTTTACCATGAGGGTCCATTACTGATAAAATATGCTGAACATGGGAAGACTGTCAATGCTGACCGCTATTGTGCCATGCTGCAATGTCTTCTGCTCAGGACAATCAAGAACAAGCACCGTGGCTTATTGTCGAGGGGTATCGTGGTGTTGCACAGCAATGCGTGACCCCATATGGCTAATGTAACCATGGAAAGGCTGCGGAAGTTCAAGTGGGAAACTCTTGCGTGCCCTCCCTACAGTCTGGATCTTTCGCCTTGTGACTTTCACATTTTTGGTGAGTTGATGAAAAAGTTAAAGGGTTGCAAATTTGCATTGGACGCTGAAGTGCAGGGGGCAGTTACACTAATTCTTAAGCGTGGAATCAGCAGGCTCGTTAGTCAGTGGGATAAATGCCTCAATGCTGGTGGTGACTTCTTTTGACATAAAGGTAATGCTTCCTGACATAATCTCCTTGGCTCACTTTCATTTGATTTACCCCTATATTTTTCCATTGTGTTATAATTTTGGCATGTGTTATTTCAAACAATGTAGAAGGTAAAGGATTGTATTTTGTAAAGTTTTTCAGTTTTCTTCAGTTCAGTGTCATTATTTTTGATGCCATAGCTTTTACTTATTATATAACTTGTTACATATGTAACTTCACTTATGATTAATAAGTGAAATTACATGTATAATTGGGCCGCCCCGATGGTGTAGTGGTCTAAGCTATAGCTTCTGACCATTCGTCTGAGATAGGCCTGGGTTCGAATTCCATGAAGCATGGATGTTGTGTTTGTGTTACCACACTAGTTCTCTCCTTTCCCTGGAACCAGTGACCTTGACCTTGGATTAAGGATGGGCAACTGCTAATAGCCCACTGAGTTGCTCATGGTGGATGTTAAACCCAACAAAAAAAAAAAAAAAAAAAAAAGGAATTAGTTGGCTAGTTTGTTTGTTTTTTGTTTTGTTTTTAATGATTTTTGTGCTGCTGTGCAGTGGGTGGTCAGTTTATTAGGACCATTTCCCTAATAATATTTTGGCATACAGAATAGCATCAGTTTGTCTTGCATTGATATTAAGTTTTGCTTACATTTTGGTGAAATATTGACCCAGGCATGTTGCATCTTCCACCTCATGCAGTTTGGATGGCAGTGAATCCAGATGTCTGATGTTACATGCCTGGGACAATATTTCTCCATAATGTAGTCTAGAAACAGGGAAAAAACTGTTTTCTGAAAACCTGAGACTATGTTGGAATTGTGGTGTGTTGCATTATCTGACTGGAAGTATCCATCACCAATGGGGTAGAGAGTTGCCATAGTTGGATAAACTTCACCAGCAATGGTGATTAAATATGCTTAGGCATTCTGGTGTGGCTCCATTTGAATTAAGGGGTCAAGTCTTACATGAAGACATTGTCCATTGCCTTCAGCTGCTTGGAGAGTTGTAACCTTGAAAGATCAGCCCATGTCCTCATGCTGTTGTTGCAAAATATGCTCTCATCAGCTTGGAGCTGTTGAAAACATGATTCATCAGACTACATAACCCTTTCCCAATAATTTAGGTTCCACATCTGGCACTCCTGAGTTTCGTGGAGATGCTGTATCTTGTTTCCCCGCAAAGAGCAATGGTGTACGAACGGGTTGTCTGCTGTTGTGATGCACAGGAAGCTATGTACAGCATACCATGTGCTGTAGTGCCATTTTAACATTGTCTGTGATTCAGATTCTCTGTTATTTGACTTACTGTTGCATGTCTGTTGATCTGTGCAAATCTGGCTGTCCTTTGCTCACCTAGGGCATCAACTACCCATTTCCAATTACAGATTATGCACCCATTGCCAATTTTTGATGTGTCAGCCACACTTTATGTAGTTTTATTGCTGTTTCTCTTTCACATTCCATAAGTGCAGCAATTTTTTTGTACTTGCACCACACCTCCATACACCCACCATAAACTCATAATTCAAGTTCATTAGTTCATGTCACTGCCATTATACATTCAATAAAAAAGTTTTCCAAACTACTACCGAGAGTGTTCCTTTTACTTGATTATATAGCCATGGTGACATGATGACAATGGGTAAAATATCAGTAAGTTAGCATAAAATTGCTTACTGCTCTTAATATGAGGTGTGTTAAAAAAGAACTGGAATCATATTTTATAAACCAAAACTTAAAAATACTTTCATCGAATGTTCAAAGTTCTCTCCTTCTGAGCTAATGCAGTAGTCCCAGCATTTTTGCCACTTTATAAAGCATGTTTGGAAGTCTTGTAGGACCATGTGTAGCTTCTGTATTTCATCCACAGTGGTGCTTCCTACACTTTCAAATTTTCATCCTTTAAGAGATTTTTCAGTTTTGAAAAACTAAACTACTACTGAGAGTGTTTCCGACTAATGGGTCACTCCATCTCCGAAGTTGTGCAGGCACTGGGATTTTCACGAGCCACTGTGTCACGGGTGCACCATGAGTACATCGAATCCGGTAAAACTATCCCTGCAAGGGCAAACTGCCGTGGACAACAGCGTGTGGATGAGTGGGGTCATCGTCGGCTAGCTCACATTGTAACAGCGGATAGACGGGCCACAGTGCAAGAAATCACTCTGCAATTTAACGCTGGTGCTCAAAAACGTGTAAGTCTCAGAAGGCTAAATCAGGTGAATAAGATGAGCATGACACCACTAAGATGCAATGTTTGGTCAGAAATTCTCTGATCAATAGTGGTGTATGTGTAGTAGGTACATTATCATGATGCAACAGCCTGGATTGAGACTCCCATTGTTGTGGTTGTTTCTCTAAACTTTTTCCCTTGGTCATTCCAAAATTTCTGTGTAATAAGTAGTTCACTGTTTTTGCCATGTTGGGGCAAATTCAAAAGGCACCACACCTTTAACATCAGTGAAAGCAGACATTACTTTCACATTTGATTTTACTTACTGGGCTTTTTTTTGGGTCAAGAAAAGGCTTCTGTCTTCCATTCGGATTGGGTTTTTGTTTTGGGAACATACCCATAGGCACAGGCTGCTGTTGCTCTTCGCATTCCCACATCCTGTGTCGAAATTGCATTTTATGACCTAATTGAGATGTCAGTTTTATTTCACACCTTCTTCAGTCAATTGTATGCCACTTCTGATTACTTCAAGAACAGAAAATTCCATTGCCCTCTGTGAATGAAGTTGATAGGTGCCCAGCGTGAGGGTCTTTCTAAAATCTCAAAAACCATTAAAATATTTTTAATGGTGTAGAGCTTTTTCTCAAAATGCTGTTTGCAACATTTCGGATGTTTTTGAGGCAGTTTTTTGAAGGTTTAAGCAAAACTTGATTTGTACTATCTGTCTTTTCGCATCAGCCATCATAAAAGCTGACAAATCACTAGAATACAATACTCAGCAGAGTAATGGGCAAAAATTAAAGCAGGGGCTAACCAGAAACTGTCAATAACCTTGAGCATCTCCACTGCCATCATAACTATAAATAGAACTCCAGTGTCACACACACTTAGCACAATAATTACAGCTGCTACTTCAGTACTTTTTGAATACACCTTATAAATTAGCCACTTAGTATATTTCATGTTGCTCTGTAACAGACTGGAAAATTGTTGTAGCATTTCCCTATGGAAAACTAATATTGTTTACTGAAGCATTTCCCTATGGAAAACTAATATTGTTTGTTTGCCAATGGAAGTCACTAGACATGTGTTTACACTATTATGTTTTTCATTAGCTTTATGCATAATTATTCAACTGATCTGAATTTCAAGAGAAAAATATTCAAAGGAAAAGAATGCCAGCAAAAATAAAGTGAGCAAGCTTTAGCAAGAAAAAAATTGTTTTTAAGCTGATGATGCTGGAGTCCTTATGCTGACACCAAAGTTCATCCTCCTGAGTGTGTTCTTGAGTAGATAGGAAACATTTACTACATAACAAATGTTTCCTATCAATTCAAGAACATGCTTAAAAAGATGATATTCGGTGTCTGCATATAAAGTCTCCAGTATCTTTATATACCATGCTTAAGAGAAATATTGACAAATCCCCCTCTACTTAATGGGGAAGGTGCTTCTGCCGTCCCACTACAATATTTGGACAGTTCCAAGCAATATTACGTCGTAATGACCAAGCATTTTTGTTTAAAATTAGACTCAACAAACATAAAAGAAACACAAGGGACAGAAAAGTAACTGCTGCCCTGTCCAGAGAAGTCAAGTCTTCTGATCCTATGTGGAATGATATAAAGATATTAGCTTCCTACTCCATGCCTAAAATCTACTGCCATTCGCAAAACCTCAGAAATCGTTACCAACAGTGAGGCTTGCAATGATAGAATCTCTCTAGAATTGCCATGAGTTTGGAACCAGTTCTCCAAATAATGCTGAATTTTCTCCCATGGTACTGCATGCCCAACCAACATGATGCCTCGTTTTCTGTGAATGAATAATTACATTCACATCTATTCAATTATTGTGAAGTCACCGCATTCAAATTGTTGAAGTGTTCTATTATTCAGTTTGCTGTCTACCTTCCTTGAAAAACCCATCTGGTTGATGTGCAAAAGCTTGGAAACTTTTATTTCTATTCTATGCCAATAAATTCGGATTACTAGTATAGTTATGCTATTTTGAGTACAGTTGGTGTACGGTTCCTGTTTACTAGTTATCACTTTTAATGAAGCCTGAGTCTTTCCAATATGGCCCTGAAACAAAAAGCAGTCAATGCATTGGAAAGCACCAATGGAGGCAAGGGTGAAGAAAGCACAGCAAAGAAAGTTCAAGACCATGTTAATTATTTTCTATGACATTAAATGTTTAATTTTGGCACAGGGGTTCCTGATGAAGCTGCAGTGAACCAGCATTGTTACAAAACAGGTTCTGGTGACTTGAGGGAATGAGTCAAAAGAAAGAGACCAGTATTTGGGAGGGAGGGGGGCTTCATCTTCTATCATGATAATTTTTAGCCAAGAAACACATCGCAGTGCTTGAATATACTAGCCAAATATAGCACCGTGCAACTGTTTTCTTTTCTCTGAAGTCAAATATGTACTCTAGGGGATCTATTTTGAGTCTCACTGGTGAAGAGAATGACCAAGCGTCTGAAAGGGATCACACCAGATGAACTATAACACTGCTTTGCCCACTGGAAGAACAGAATACAACATTGTGTTGATGCAAAAGGTGATTACATTGAAGGGAATAAAAGTTAAAAATGTAAGTTCTTATTTAACTAAAGTTATAGGGCCAGTCTCATTATTTAATAGTCATACCTTGTTTGTAGTTGGATGTTATTATATTTGCCATTTGTAATATCCATTGACTTTTTATGATGCTTTCATTGAAATATCGCACGTAAAAGAGAATAGTACAATAATTAGAGCTATATAATAGTCAGAATTAGAACTACTAAGTGGAATTGATGCTTTCAATCTTTTTTTTTTATTTAAATGTTTATACTACCATAGCTTTTTTTTTTTTTTTATCAAATGAAGAAATAATTTCCAAATTGCACATGGATGTGGTGAAACATGTTGCTTAATGATTCTGAGGTGTTAAGAGTAACTAAACTGTTATCCATGTAGCAACTCTTCAAAAAATTCACATTGTGTTGTCCTGTGTGGTGCACTGACTTGTACGTCTGAACAAAAATTAGATGTGTGCCCAGCTGCAGGATGATGCAATCCTCACTTCTCTATCATGTTTAATGGGTGACAGTCAACTCTGGCATTCCTGTGCTATCAAATGGTGCATAAAATCTGTTAATTGGTTAACAATTGTACTTCAAGTCTTGTTTTCTCTCCCCAAAGAAAGTTTATGCATCTTCCTTTCCTTTTGTTCCTTAGTGATCTGTATTGGAACCATGTCTAAACAACCTACTAGTATGCAATTGCAATGTGATATTGTTTGTGCAATGTCTTAATCTGTACCACGGCCCAACTGGATTGAGCGTGAAGAGACTCTCTCTACGGCCTGTGCAGTGACCGTTCAAAGTAGGAATCATGGCTGGTTCTAAATATTTCCACCAACATGAGGAGGGTGCTGATTGCCCACTGTACAGTTATTATCTTAGTTGCAAGCCAAAAGACATAACAATTAGTAATAGCAATTCTTATTTTATTTTTCTGGATCATTTGGCTGGAACGTTATACTGAACAATCAAAGAACTGAAACAAAGTAAGACAAACGAGTAACACTCTGTGTAATTACCAAGTCAAATTAAATCTCGGGCTGCCCCATCACGATTTGTTTTCGTACTAAAACCAAAAACAAACCAACAACAACAAAAAAAAAAAAAAATGGAGAGTAAGGATTAGAATGAAACTGTTATAGCTGGTGAACTAATCGGAATGAGTTTCCAAACAAAGCGTATGGCATTACATTAGTCATTGAATCAATACGTGATGGTGGTATGATTATGCCAGTAGCTACGGAAATTGAAATACAGAATTCATGAAAACAAATCATTTCCCCAAATGAGTTTCAGTGAAATGAGGAAATAAATTTGCATTCGATAAAAGGGAAAATAATTTTCACAGCATATTTTAAAACTTCTGAACAAAAAATAATGAACCAAATTTTTACCTATGCATATTTTTATCAACGCTTCATGCGCGGCACCATTTGTGATTTGAAAATGTAAACATCTTACACTGGCAGAGTTAAAATATTACTGTAATGTGTGATTTGTTACCCATAAATATCATCTGTTTACATAATTTACTACACAGGAAGCTAACGTTTTGTATAGAACAAAAACACTACATAGTATTCTGGCAGTGCAGATGTTTACGATTCGAAATTGCAAATGGCGCTGCACACTAAACATTGGCAAACACGCATAGATAAAAATTTCATTTATTTTTATTTTTCTAAAAAAGCACAATTGACGGTGAAAAGAAACTGTTAACTGCTGATTTAAACTTGCTGTTTCACAAAAGAAAAAAGAAAATAGTCCACTTAAAGGTCTGAAAGGAGGAAAGAAATTTCGTGCCTACTATTCTATACAATTACCAAATGAAAAACATTATATACTTGAACGAAATAGTGGAAATCCCACAAAATGCGAAATTTAAACAAAGAATACCAACAATAAAGTTCCTCGATTAGAGACTATAACTTTGGAATGTCAAAAGAGAATTTAGAAATCCATGTACATCACCTGCTCAGAATAATAACAGTAAGCTAACAGCGCCTCGAGACGCAGAAGTACAGTACTCAAAACGTGGTGATTACTGGCATAAGCATCATTTGCTTCTCATCGCACAGGCCGTAGAAAGCATTGCCTCACTCTCTATCGAGTCAGGCCGTGTGTGTATACAACAATTGTTATCATGTGATGCCTCACTTGAATTTACTGTCAATAAACATGCTTGCTGAGTATTTGATGACAACTAACCAGTAAGTGTCCTTTTAATCACATTTTCGCTCTTCCATTCTGTATTGGGAACAGGAAAAGAGAGAAAATACTGCAAACACAGCTTATTTTAGTACGGTATTTATACAATGCATAGCAAAGACCACATTGGGATAGTTTGATATCAGAGTAAATAGACTTTTTCTGTTGTTTCAGATGGGGAAGAAACATGGCAGACTTTAGTTTTATTGAATAATGGTCCTCAAGTGTCTTACACCATTAGTTTCCAGAACTTACTACCATCTACATCGTATCAATTTCGACTCTTTGCTCGAAATTCCTTTGGCATCAGTTTCCCAGTGTTGTCACCTCAACCATTTGCCACTCCAAGTAAGTAACAACAATATCGTTTATTTTTTTATTTTTTATTGCTAAAAGATCATGATTTATGTTTTCAGGAATTGCATGTTGTAAATAGTTTATTACATGGTATTTCTTCAGTCACAGTTCTTTAAATATTAACCTAATTATTTTATCACATATCAAAGTAATAACTAAAATGTGGCTAACCATTCACATGAATTTGAAATCATCTTAATTTTATAAATCCTTGTGGATATATAGTGCTGTTAATGCTGAGTAAATTTCAATATTATTTCCCCATCAAAATAGAACATATATTTTCTCTTTGCACAATTTTATTTGGGGTTCATCTCAGACTTTTTTGATGGAATTGTCATTTATTGTCATAGAGCCTAATGACATAAGCTAGATGGCATGAAAAATATTGCCATGCATCCAAAGTTTTATAGACCCTAAGGCATTGAAATCATAACCCCTAGTTTAGCAGATTCATATGTAGATTAGTGCATGGGAGAACTGTGTTGGTAATGCAAGTGATTCCAGCTTGACTGATCTGGAGCAGAGTTGGCTAATGTAAGTGCAGTCACTTCAGCCTCTTAGTTAAATGTTCCTTGAGTTCTTGTGTGTCTTGTAAAAATTTCCTAGCTTCAGCTCACTTTCAGAGAAATGGCAACTTGTACAAAATGCTGATGTAATGTATTTTCCAGCCGTATGGACAGCTAAGTGGTTTCAAGGACTGGAGGTCAGTTCACCATGTTGAGGAATGTGTCTTGTGACTGCGACACAGGGTTAAAAAATGGGCAAGTGTGATACCTGGGACTATTGTTTTTTTATGTTCAGACATAGCAAAATCTTTTTATTTTTTTATATCTTTATTACATTTTTTATAAGGTATACATACAGCTGTTGAACCTTACATGTTTTAATATCTAACATTCCTATTTCAGGAATGTGCGGTGTGTAGTGTGTGCAGGGATCGCATTCCTCCTAAAATTCCTAAAATTTTGTGACCCTCCTTAAATTCCTAAAATTATACCTAAAATTTGCTATTCATCCTAAAATTTTCGTAAGCTTATTTTTATTAAAAACACAACCGTTATTAACGCCAATAAATTTACCATTACGGTAAGGTAAAAAGACCTGTTATTGTAGAAACACAGCCTATATGCTGTGCTGCTGAAGGGAGGGAAAAATGACGCCATCGAGATGCACTTGCTTCGGGGCGGGCGTTCCATTTTTTGCCTTCGAACAGTTTTCGAGAGTAACAAGAGATCTAAGGGAAAAGGGGAGGGGTCATTTTCACCCCTGGTTTGCGCTTTGCAGACGAACTCCGTGGCACGCAGAAGATCGTACTTTATTTTTGTACATGCCTTGTGGAACCTCCTCTTTCTGCTGATGTTTTGTTATTGTAAACCGCAGGTGGGTGGAAGCAAAGAGGAAACATGTGGTCTCCTTCCGTAACCTCCGGTAATGACGATGGGATGGTAGCTGAGTATTATCTTGTCAGGCAGTAGAGCACGTGATCATTGACCTTCGATCATGCGTCGGCGACAGCGACCTTCGATGCGCAATATATCTCGGCTCCGACTCGCTTTGACTGAACTTGCGTGAGATGCGTATGATAGTTTCTGGTTTTACGTCTTTTATGGTGTTCTCTGTGCTGTGTGCAGGTTCAGTTCTCTAGTGGTGACCTGCTTTTTTTTTTTTTTTTTTCATATCTTCTGACATCCTCGCAGCCAAATTTCGGGAAGTTGTCTGGTTTTGCAATATTGGAACGTGTTTTTGTACTTCCCTTTCATTTTCTGGTTAGTAATACAAGTGTTTAAGATGCCTAAATCCAAAACGAAATTTCAAGATGCGTGGCTCGCCAAAGAATTGGACGGAGTGAAGTTGAAAGAATGGTGTTCTGCAACTGAAACAATATTTTCTGCTAAGTGTATATTGTGTTCAGAAATTTTCAACATTTCTAATAGTGGCTTTTCACAAGTAAAAGCGCATCATAAAGGAAAAAAACATTTGCAGAAATTTCAAAGTAAATTTCAAAATAAGTCCATCCTGAAAGCCTTTGGAGGACGGGATCTTCAGCCCAAAACAAATATTAGTGAAGTACTGAGTCATGATTTACAGTTGGCTAAAGCCGAAGCATTATGGGCCATGAAAGTTGCTAAGGACAATATGTCTTTTGTTTCAATGAAAGTTGCTAAGGACAATATGTCTTTTGTTTCATGCACTGAAACAGTTGAACTTTTCAAAGAAATGTTTCCTGATTCTGCTATTGCAGCCAAAATGCAACTTAAAGAAAAAAGTTGCTTATGTGATATCACATGGATTGTCAAAATATTTTGAAGAGGATTTGAAAAAGACATTGCATCTAGTAGCCCAGGAAAGGTTACTATAGCATTTGATGAAACTACAAATACACAAGTGAAACGGCAGTTGGATGTGTATCTGAGGTACTGGTCTTCAGAAATAAATTCAGTTTCTTGCCGATACCTAACAAGCGTTTTTCTGGGTCATGCAACAGCAGATATTTTGCTAAAAGAAATTCTTGATGTGTTATCATCCTTCAATATTTCGTTGAACAGAATTATTTGTGTATCCATGGACAGCCCAAATGTAAATAAGTGCTTTTTACGCAAATTCAATGAAGTTGTAAAACAAGAAACAGGCCAGAAATCTTTGGAACTAGGTTTTTGCAACCTGCATGTTGTTAGTAATGCATTTAAAATTTTTTTGACAAGCTTAAATATAGATTTTGACGAATTTGCTACTGATATGCATTACTTTTTAAAGAGTAGTGCTGCAAGACGAGAGGATTATAAATCTGTCGAGGATATAACATTGGTCACTGCCAAATTTCTTTTGCGTCATGTCAGCAACAGATGGTTAACCGTTGGTTCTGTAGCCCAGAGGCTCTTGGATCAATGGCTAAATATTACAGAATATTTTTTAAACTTCTTGCCATCTCAAAAAATATTTGAAAAACAACTGCGCAATTCGGCAAGGTATAAAAGAATTCACTGTTTCCTGAAAAATGAGCTTACTCCTTGCTATTTAGCATTAATTTCATTTTCACACCAAAATTTTGAAAAGTTTTCATTATGTTATCAGAGTGAAGAACCAAAAATACACCAGTTATATTCTGATTTAAATACTTTAATGAGGAATGTTATGGCTCAGTTTATCCAAGATGATGTTATAGCAGGGAAATTTGGAGAAGACCTAAAGAATGTAGATTTTGAAAACAAAAATTCATGGAAAAAACTAGGGGAGTTAGAAGTTGGTATGAAGACAAAAAATCTCCTCAGGAATGTTCAGGAGACCAGGCAGAAATTATTTCTCTTAGATGTAAGATCATCACTAATTGCAACCACAAAATATTTAAAGTCAAATTTGCCATTCTGCAATCAAAAGCTAAGAGACATAGAAGTTTTAAAGGTAAAAGAACCAAAGAAAGAGTCAACTCAACTTTCAGTCACTGAAGGACTTTCGGAAATAACCAGAATTTCAAGTGTTTTGCATCTTTCTGAGGAACAAATTGATAGAGTAAGAGAAGAGTGGAAACTTTTAAATTGCGATAAGCCAACTCTAGATGAACTAGTGAAATTTTCAGAGGAAGGGCATATTCCAGTGCGGATTGATCATTACTGGCGTAATATATTTAGTATTAAAGACTCTAGCGGAAAAGAAAAATACTCAAATCTTGCTAAACTCATAAAGTCAATTTTAGTTTTACCTCATGGTAATGCTGATGCAGAAAGGGGATTTTTGGTTAACACTGCTCTGTTAAGGAAGGACAAGGCTAACTTAAAAGACTCAACTATAACATCATTAAGAATAGTTAAAGGGGCCATTAAACACTATGGATGTGTAAGTAAAGTTCCCATAACAAGAAATTTGTTAAATAGTGTTTGTGATTCACATAAATTTTATAAAGAGTATGTTGATAAGCTGAAGGAAGAAGAATCAAAAAAGGTAAAAGAAAGAAAGCAGAAAGAGAGGGAAAATAAGGAAAAGCAGCTAGAGAAAAAAGAAAAGCTGAGTTTGATGACAAAATAAAAGAAAATGATGCAGAAATAAATAGACTTAAAAACGATAAAGAAGCCTCCCTAGCAATAATTCAAGAGGGAACAGAAAGAATGAGAAAAGCTGTAGAAAAACAAAATACTGTTGAAATAGCAGTTGCCTGTAACTTGATCATACAAGGTTCAGCTGAAATAAAGAAAACTGAAAGTAAATTAGTTGTGGTAGAAGCAGAAAAAGATAGGCTAATCAGGAAAAGGTTAAAACAATAATATGAAAAAAGTAATTCAGTGAACAATTGTACATAGTTCTTGGTTTTCAATTACCTTTTTAGGATATTATAATTTAATGTGAAACCTGAAAACTTTACTGTGAAAATCGTGAATTGCTTCTGGTTCAACAGCATATTAATGTTCAAAGTGAAACTTGAATGTGGTAAATATACTTGAATATGATAATAACACGTGAAAAGATAAGAACTGAACATTAGAAGTAAATCATACTTAAACTTTAGACATTAGACGTTATGCAAAAAATTTGGGTGTTAACTTCGACCATATATACTAATGGACTGCACATTGGCAATAGCTGCATCAAAGCCGCCATGGCTCAAACATTGGGCACGTCATCATCAGACTCCAAATTTCGTGTAAAAATGCTGTTATGATTACTAATTTACGCTGCAGAACTTCAGTGTTTTCGGTGTATTATGTGAATGCGCCTCATATATAATGAAAACTCTTCAGGTAAGTTTACTTATGAGCTATATACATGCATGATCGGGTTGTTTACATTTCGTGATTTATAATGTGATGAACATTTGCGAAGAATTTGGAACATGCATTCCATTTTTTTTTCTTAAGTTACTATATTTTTATATCAATAGCTGCAAGTTTCTGGTTAAGTAATTGAACTTTATTGACTTAGGTATTTAATTCGTTTCTTACCCATGAAAAATCATAGAACTTTCTCTACTATATCGCTCAGAGCAACCATAAGCACAGCAGGTGTAACCCATCTTTTTGACTGTTGTCATGTGATTTTATGTTGGAGCCAGAAATTTTGATGTCATGCACAGTCTATCAGTATATATGGTTGAAGGGTGTGAAGCAAACTCTTTACAATGTATACAAAGTTGTTTTACTAGATGTATACAAATATACATCTAGTTTTTATTGAAATACACTCCTAAAATTTTCCTAAAATTTTTCTAAAAATTCCTAAAATTCCTACCTAAAATTTTCCAGAAGTATGCTATGATCCCTGTGTGTGAGTGGAGAAAGGAAGGGGATGTCCAGAAAAAAAAAAAAAAACAGATGTTGATCAGGGTTGCCAGCTTTCCTGTGTTGGTGAACTGGGTACTGGAAAAAAAAAAAACAGCCCCTGAGGTTAGATGTGGGTGGGCTCTATCAGAAAAGCAAATAAAAAGTGTTTTGGCAGCATGTCACAGTTTGTATAATCAACATTTTTTTCATTTGAGCTTTACTTTATCCTATTTTGCTTGGGACTAGATCAAAAGTAAGTTGGGACTAGTGAATTCTTATTCCAGTTACTCCTGGACTAAATGGCCAAAAAATAACTTCCCACTTCTGCTGCAGCACATGGATGTTGGTGGAGTTGTGGTTACAGGATGCACACATGCCCATCAGGTTTGGATTTGCATACACTGTAAGTCCGCACATAGGTGAACAGTGTGGTGACAAGCCTACACCTTTTTTTAGAGCTCCAGCCACTCCAGTCAGCAAATTGGTGAAACCGGCTAGCTTTTACCTCATGGCATTGTAAACTATTTCTTTCCAAAAGGTTGAAGAAAGATTGAATCTGTGACATTCATTGCATTGTCTGCCAGTAACCAATAGCTCATCATTGCCAGCTTCTGAAATGGTGCCTGTCATAAGGCTATTTGGGCACAAAATGGTGTCATGTGGTTTACAGCAGTAAAACCTGCCTTTGTCTAGGACCCAATGATAGCCACTTGCACCTGTGAAGGTAATGTAATCAGTGCACGAGTCCAAAAATGTCCAACAGCATAGGGCATGAATGAAAAGCATTGTGATCTGAAAAGCAGTGAAGTGTAATAGCCAGACCTCTATGGTGTGGTATACAGGAAGTTGAATGGCTTGATGCTGTGTCACAACATCCTGGAACTATTTCCTTCTTAACAGGAATTTGTGGCACTATGTTTTGGCAAGTACCACAAATTCCTGTGGTTCTTGCCAAAATATAGAAATGCCATGAACATTTCTTGAGAATGTGTACGAAGTTTAGTTTTTGGTGAATTGCCCTACCTATTTTGGGTGTTCCAATTTCAGCATCGTAGTGTAGCTTGTAATTTATGTTAATGAAGACTTTTAATGATTATTTTGATTGTTGGTAGCAGTAGTAGTAGTGGGGTTTTAAAGTGTTTCTTTAATTCAGAACTATTGTGTATTAACTACAAATATTTCTTGCTCTTGCTTTTAGGACTGTGGAAGTGTGCATGGCATAAATACTGTAAACTTCAGCTCCTCACGTGAAGTTCTTGATTCCGTTTTCATTTATATGAAAATATTTGTATATTTTATCAAGTCTTAAATGTACGATTTATCATTCCTCAGATCTGGTATGTGCATGTACAAGGATAGATCCAAAAAAAGGTTAAAAGCAGCAGCATTGGAAAAGTAATTAGTGTGGAGGGTACATTTGGTGCTCAGAGTGGAGACAGATGGCGCTAGTTGTCTGACAGCGGTTGTTTGGGAAGTTAGTGCAAGTTCGCAGACGCGTGAGAGCGATTGAAATGGCAAGGCGTTTAGAAAAGTGGTCCCGCTGGGAGGTGCGAACCGTAATTCGGTTCTTATGGGCAAAGAATGTGTCCGCATCTGCAATTCACAGTCAAATAGTGGAAGTTTATGGTGAAGAAGCAATCAGCCGACAACATGTAGCAAAAAGGTGTCTCTCTTTTCAATCGGGCAGAGAGGATGTGGAAAACCGCAACAAGGCAGCGAGTGGCCGTCCAAGTTCGTCAACGACAGAAATCAACACGGCACGAGTTGACGAAATGATTCAAAATGATCGACGAGTAACTGTGCGTGCAATGGTGTCAGAGCTGGGACTCAGCTATGGTACCGTTCAGCGTATCGTTTCTGATGTTTTGGGATATTCCAAGGTTTGTGCCCGCTGGGTACCACGTGCGTTATCCGAGGAGCAGAAAGCCACACGAATTATGTGCAGCCTCAAGTTTCTGCAGCGTTACCATGCCGACGGCCAGCAGTTCATTGATCACATTGTTACTGGGGACGAAACTTCATCACTTCGTCTCCACAACCAAAAGAGCCAGTATGGAGTGGAAACACGCTGGATCACCAACGAAAAAGAAGTTTAAGGTTACACCCTCTGCCGGTACAGTTATGGCAACCATAGTCTGGGATGCATGCGGTGTTATCCTTATCGAGTATCTGGAGCGTGGCCATACCATTAATGCCAATCGTTATTGTGCCACTTTGACAAGGTTACGTGAAGCCATCGGATGCAAACGGCCTAGCATGTTGAGTAATGGTGTCATCTTCCTGCATGACAATGCCAGACCCCATACTGCATGCAAAACTCAAGAATTGCTGCAAAAGTTCAAGTGGGAAGTCTGGAGCCACCCCCATACAGCCCAGATTTGGCACCCAGTGACTACTTCCTTTTTCTGAAATTGAAGGAACACTTATCTGGAAGATGGTTCTCTTCTGACAGTGATGTGAAAACAGCTGCCGAAAACTGGATCAATGGGCAGGGACGTGATTTCTACCGAGCCGGGTTAAACAAGTTGGTCATGCGTTCCGATAAATGCCTGAACAGATTTGGTGATTATGTGGAAAAGTGATTGGCAAGTATGCCTCATAATTCCCTTTTGAATTTTCTGTCTATTGTTAATCAATCATTTTTTATGACCCTTGTAACATTTTTTTTTTTTTTTTTGGATCTATCCTCGTATATGTAAAGGCAAAGATAGTGCCTCACATTTCTTTTGTGTTTTAGCCCTACATTTCTAATATTTCTTTTGTGTTCCTAACATTTTATGGTGCTAATAACTCCGCCTGTTAACTCTCCGTGGGAGTTGCATTTCCAGCTTTTATATCATGCCTAAACTGCCCTCCAAAATGCATTGGGATATCTCATTTGTTATAGTCCTGTAGACCCTTCCTGCCAGAATATGACTTAGACCGATATATGCATGGTGATTCATAAAGAAATATACAGATTCTATGCACTATAAAACAAGAACGATGTAAGATATTTTATGTTACCTGTAACAGAATTGTAGGGGAATGTTTCAAGTTTTTTTTAGAGACAGTCACAGATGTTCTATGTGTGCACCCTTAGTCACACGAAACACATCAAGCCGGTACTCCATTTCCGCCCAAACGCGAGTCAAGATGTCTGAATCAAGTGCAGTGATAGTGGCTGTGATACTGTTTCAGCTCCGCTAGATCAACAGGAAGGGGAGGGGCGAATATCTTGCCCTTTATGTGTCCCCACAGGAAAAAGTCACAAGGTGTTAAGTCAGGACTTCTGGGTGGCCATTGGGTCAGTGGCATGTTGTAGTCCGCAGCTCATCCAATCCATCGGTGAGGAAGATGTAATTTTGACTGACTAGTCACGTGACGTGCGCTATTGTCTAAGTCACTTCCCTCAGTAGCAGGACACAAACTTTGAGTGCATCTACCTAACGGTTCACAGTTGTGGTCCGTGTCTTCAACTGTTACTGTTTTACAGCATCTGGAAACTGTATACTTCTTTATGAATCACCCCGTATGAAAGTGATCCACAGAAATTTTTTGTACTTTCATGACAGATTGGGCTGAGTTAACAGATTTGGCTAGGAAGGGTGTACATCAGTCTTCTCAGTTATCACTGCAAAATATTAGCCAAGAGAGCTAGGCGTCAAAAAAATTGGGTAGGTAAATACCGACAAAATGCTGAAATCCATTTTTATTGGTGTAATTATACAAAAACTAGATCAAAACACTAGCTTTTGCCACCACTGGTGGCTTCTTCAGGCAGAAGTATTATTCAAAGTGTTCCTATATAAATATTACTATATTATATAGGAACACTTATATATAAATAATATTATTCAAAGAAGTATTATTCAGAAGTGTTATTCAAAGTGGAATAATACTTCTGCCTGAAGAAGTCACCTGTGGTGGCGAAAGCTAGCATTTTGATCTAGTTTTTGTATAATTACACCGATGAAAACGGATTTCAGTATTTTGTTAGAGCTGGGCATCAGTAGCAGTTAAGGTGCTGTTGGTGCCTGGCTACATACCCGTTCAGTGTACTACATGTGAAGCTGCAGTGTGGTTTATAATGTGTGAACAACAGTACAGATGTTCTGGAAGGCAGCCTGTATTAGATGCATTATAACTTAAGATTGAAGGTTTATCCACGTGTTTTGGCATTGCCGAATTTATTTACTATAGGTGTACTGTGATCATACATTTTGTATGAATTTCAAAGTAAAAAATGTAGAGCATCTATCTACTTGTTGTGACTAATTTGTAACAATAGAAAGGATTGTTTTATTATTCGTATACTACCGTATCACACTTGCATACCTGAAGGTACAAACATAGACTAAGCTTTTGTTCATATTATGACTATCATGACCTATAACTTTTCAGACGTGTTCACCTTGCTGGTAAGTAGAAATGTTTAGTACAAATGTATATGTAGTACAAATGCTATAAAAGATACTTATGTACTGATATCCTACCTTTATAGTATGAGAAGGTATGAATTTTGTGTATAACTGTACACAACAAACTACTTTACATTCTTCTTTGTTTTTTAACTTTCACAGTTTCTGCATCATTTTGTTTTATTTCTTCATAGGCAAATTATATCTTGAGTACAGACATAAATTACCTTTCTACAGAGAAGTGTGGTTTCTGGTGATGTTGGCATCTATCAGCATAGTCATCATTATTCTCGTTGTCGCTGTCTTATGTGTCAAAAGCAAGGTGTACAAGTACAAAAGTAAGTATTTTCAATGCAAATAATGCATGTTTCTCTTTCCATCTTAGTTTATGCATAGTTACGTTGTCAATTTGTACCCCATTTTTTTCAGTGCCCATCTATTTTTATTGAAGATCAAGAGTTCTGTCTAGCTTTGTGAAATTAGAATATAAAACTTAGCACAAACTAAATACATAAACTAAATTTCAGTATTTATTTAGTATGTGTGGATTGGAAAACTGTAGAACAAATTATAGTGTTTACAGTATTAATATTAATTAGGGAAACTAGACAAATAAAACTAATAGTTCCAAAAACAGAAAATTTCAGTTCACTGTAGAAGCAGTATTATGTGCCATGATAAACTTTTTATTTTATCCTGTTTAAACTAAAGTGACCTGCTTTAAATGAAACTTCAAAGTAAAAATACAGTCAAGTACTTTTTGTACTTGATTGCATTTCCAAATAATGGACCATAGCTTCAAGAATTGAATAAGAGAGTTGCAAGACTTTTTGTGGTATTCTGCCTAGGATGTAAGTGGCCACAGGTGTCTTAGTAGCACTTTATGAACATGAAAGGTGATAATCAGGTTTTTCAATTGTAGCAGCAAGTACTTAATATAAATTGTTTGCTGCCACATGATTAGGGCAAAATGTAAGTTTGGTGAAAAAGTATGTGGATTAAGAGCTGTATAACCTTAACTTAAATAAACTTATAGGTTAAATCTTGAAAGCCAGATGCCTGTTATAAAAGTCATTTCAGTCAAGACATTTTAGCTGTGATGAAATCTTTGACAAAAAGACCTGTGTTGAAACAATGTGATATTTTAGATCTCAAAACCAAACATTGAACATATTACTGTTTATCGAGTATGAAAGTCATTTTCTTCATTTTGTAATGGTTTATCATGCCCACAGATGTAACTTTTTGCAGTTGGAGGGGCACATTCTTTAATAGACTTTCTCATTTATGCCCCCTCCCTTTTTTGATTGAATGCACAGTCGACTTGTTCATCCTAAACTCACATTCAACAACACTTACCAACCTTTTTTTAGTATATCAATGAATTCAGTTTTCTCAGTAAGCTTTAAACTCGCTTTTTCTTTAAGAAACCCTAGTATATTATTAACTTTCTGTGCACTTATAGTAGCTATTGTGATAACAGTAAAGGTTACACTGTAGCAGTAAAGCAATGAAAAGTCTTACACCAATGACTAACAGCCAGTGAGAGAAATAGATGATGCTTTCACCCAAATGCAAGCTTAGAAAGTAAAGTGGTATATGATTGAATATTCACATCCAAGGTTAGAGAACAAAAATGGGAATCGACAAATGTGTGTTAACAGAAAAAGATTTGTGCCTCCTAACTTATGGACTGATATATTGTGTGGGATGTACAGAATGGTATTATGCCTGATAAGGTTTACACTAACCAAATTTTGGCATTACATATGATGATCAAAAAGTATCTGTCTGGTGATAAGAAAATTAAAATGTTTGCTGCCTTCATAGATTTAGATAAAAATTCATGACCAAGTAAACAGGATACTTTTTTGAATAAATATGGTATAACTGGGAATCTGCTTAATAGTGTGAAAGCTATGTATGCTGGCAGTAGAGCATGTGTATAAACAAGTTAGTCATGTTTTATCAAAATGGTTTTCTATTGGTGCAGGAGTCAGACAGGGTTGTGTAATGTCACTATAGCTGTTTAATATATTTATGGATGTAGGCATGCATGATGCCAAAATGGACAATACTGGTATATGTCTAGGTGCTATATGTGTGTGCAAATTGCTATATGCTGATGACACAGTCCTGTTGGCAGAGAACAAAAATCAGTTGCAGAGCATGTTGTCCCTGGTGTATGAAATTCAAACTGAGTATAAATAAGGAAAACAAAAGTATGGATTTTGGGCAAGGAATTGTTAATACTGAATGCAAGATCAGTCTAACTAGCACAGAGATAAACCAGATGAATGAATTTGTATACACTTTTTGCCAACCCTGAGAAAGTAGTTTAATCCTGATGAAACTCTGCATGAAAGCACCTCAGTCTTGTGACAAATGATTAAAACGTAATGACCAATTACTAAATAGTGGCCCACCACAGCACCTGGGAACCGTGCATCAAGGGGGGTATACAAAAAGCAAAGCTCACCTTCAGGGACAATTGTGACAGTGGATTGCAGTTACATTAACCTCCACAGACTGTGAGGATGCCTAGATGTCGGATCCGTGCACTATATTAGCAGTTCTGCGAGTTTGAAAGAGAACGTGTAATTGGGCTGAGAGAGACCAGTTGGTCAAGTCACTGTATCACCAGGCATTTGGGTCAGAGCGACAAGACAATCGTACAATGTTGGGGCCAATGAGTCAAATAGAGTACAATCCAGCAGCACGCAGGCAGTGGATGGCCAAGGGCAACAACAGATTGTGAGGATCAAGCAATTGTGAGAGTTGCACGAACAGAACTGAATTTGTTGCTCTCAACAATCTATGGCCATGGTGTGTCATCTAAAGTTACACAAGTGGCCATCCGGACTGTTGCCACATGACTTGCGGCACAAATACTACATGTGAGGAGGTCACTCCACCGACACTGGTTGCAGTGGTGATGGGCCCAGTCAACATGGCATAGTGTCCAGTCGCATCATGTTATCTTCAGTAATGAGTCACAGTTTGCACTTGGCGCCAATGACCCGCCGGCCAGCACACAGATTCCTGCTTTTACTGTGGGACAGCACATGGTTTGTACATCTGGAGTGACTGTCGGGGGAGCCATTCCCTACGCTAGCCAGACACCCTTGGTAGTCCTTAGTACCACCCTCATGGCTCAATTGTACATTGACGACATTCTGTGACCAATTGTGTTGCCATTCCTGTCGCAGCGTCACCGAGCAATTTTTCAACAAGGTATTGCCCGGTCACACAAGGCATGACTCTCCCAGGCCTGCCTCCGTAATGTTGATACCCTTCCATGACCAACCTGATTGCCCAACCTCTCACTGATCAAACATGTTTGGGACATGATGGGATGCCACCTATGCCCATCCTGGATGTTGGCAAACTGGCCTGCAGTTTGGACACCACCTGGCATACTATACCTCAGGACAATATCCGTCAATTGTATTAGTCTATGCCACGTAGGGTAACCACTTGTATCCGAGCCAGAAGTGGCACTACATGGTCCTGACTTGTTTCACTCATGTAGCAGTTTTATCCAAATAAATGACCCAACTGCTCAGGAATTGTAGTAATCATTTTCTTTCCTATACATGAACTTTGCACATACCAATTTTCATCTTGATTGGGTGATTCCATCTGGGTGCTTCATTTGTTTTGGCAAAGAGTGTATTACAGGGAAGACAAATGAGATAGTGAAATTATTATAGTTGATGAGTGAACTCATGTTAGAGAATCATAGCTGCTTTAGAAAAAAATCATAGAAATGATGGGTTCTCAAAAAGTTCTAAATGGTTGTGTTTGAAAGTATTATTGTTCCTACTGTTTAACATCTGGCAGTAACACCTGGGTACTGCAGAAGAGACATGGAAATTGTTTGTGTGTGCTAGAAAGATGTTATTTACCAGAGGATGGGGTATTTGTGGCAAAACACAGTCTGATAATGTGAGTAATGAAGGTGTGTTGCAGATGTGTAATGTAAAATATTGAAAGAATGAGTGGTGAGGAGGTGCTTACTAAGAGAAATCATTCATCCCCCCCTCCCTCTCTCTCTCTCTCTCTCTCTCTCTCTCTCTCTCTCTCTCTCTCTCTCTCTCTCTCTCTCTCTCTCTCTCATTCATATATATATATATATATGGGATGTAAGGTCAGGTGATGCGTAACATCACAGCCTCTCCTTGACAAATGTCAACCCCGCCTTCTCGTGGTGCATCCTGTTCCCACTAAAGGGGCTCTGACGACCGCCAATAGCGGTATAACTATACCATCGGGATTAGAGGAAATGCTATCCCACACTCACCAACCCGCTTGGCCAGCGTGGTGAGTTATGGCCAAACCCCTCCAAAATGATTCCACAACTTAAATCTTGGCCCTCAGTCTCCGGCAGCTGGAATGTACCTGGCCAAGGCAGCGGCCAGTGCGACATGAAGGCAGAGGGTGCTAAGAATCCCCGGAGGACCGGACTAGGCTGCCATCTGATGCTGACCTTGGCTACGTACAATGGACGCTCCCTATCTTCTGATTCAAGGCTTCTTGAATTGGAAGAGGAACTACAAAGTATCAAGTGGGACATCGTGGGGCTAAGTGAGGTAAGGAGAAAAGGAGAAGATCTCATCGAACTGAAAAGTGGACATCTCTTCTACTATCGTGGGACAGATACTGGCAGAACTAGTGGTGTTGGATTTATAATAAACAAGAAACTGAAGGATAAAGTTGTAGAAGTTGAAAGTTCCTCTGACAGAGCTGCACGACTTGTTATCCAACTCTCGAAAAGATACCAGGCTCAGATTATTCAAACTTATGCACCCACCACAAGTCATCCTGAAGAAGAAATTGAAGAATTTTATGAGGAAATTCGTCATCTAAATAATAAAGGTAAGCAACACTTGAAAATAATTATGGGAGATTTCAATGCAAAAATAGGGCAACGGCAACAGAATGAAACTTCAGTAGGTAAATTCGGTCACGGCAACAGAAACCAGCGTGGAAATACTCTCGTTGAGTTTGCAGAGGCAAAAGGGTTTTTCATCTTGAACTCCTTCTTCAAGAAAAAGCCACACAGGAAATGGACATGGAGACATCCAAATGGGACGACAAGTGAAATTGATTTTATTATGTGTAACAAAAAATTCGTCATAGAAGACTGCAGTGTGCTAAACAAGTTCAACACAGGTAGTGACCATAGATTGGTGAGATGTAAGATGCACCTCAACACTAAACTTGAACGTGGCAAGCTCATAAGACAAACAAAATCTATTGACATAACCAACCTTAAAAAACACCATAATACCTTCAAGTTGGAACTGAAAAACAGGTTCTCTGCTTTAGAAGGCCTAACATCGGAAGAAGTGGACATCTCTGAAGTTAACAGAAAAGTAACCAAAGCTCTTATGGAAACAGCAACAAAATTAGCTGGGTCTAAAAACAAGTTGCATGTAAACAAATTATCAGGAAAAACGAAAATGTTCATGCAAAAAAGAAGAGAGATGAGGACAACTAAAGAAGATGTGACTTCCAAAGTGGAATATATAGAGCTATGCAAGACAGTAAGAAAAAGTATCACTGAAGACGTAAGAAAATTCAACTGTGAACTAGTGAGGAAAGCAATTGAAAACAACCAAAGCCTAAAGATAGCAAAGGGACATCTCAGTAAGGGAAGAAAACAGATTATGGCACTGAGAAAAGAAGATGGTTCTGTAACAAGAAATAGAGGCAAAATTTTGACAAGAGTGAAAGATTTCTACTCCAAATTATATGAAAGGGATGATACATGCACTCCAGACATCATGAAAGATACCAGTACCAGAGTTCCTCCAATCCTTCCAGCAGAAGTTGCACATGCAATCAAGAACATGAAGCGAGGAAAAGCTCCAGGAGAAGATGGAATTACTGTAGACATCATACAAGAAGCAAGTGGAGAAATCGAAACAGTACTCGCCCAAATTTTCACTCGTTGCCTTAATGAAGGAAAGATTCCTGAGGATTGGAACACCGCTACAATGATCCTGCTACATAAGAAAGGTGACATTGAGGATCTCGGAAACTACAGACCTATCAGCCTCCTATCAGTAGTTTATAAAATCTTCACTAAAGTTCTTTCACACCGCTTGAAGGTAACACTGGACATGGCTCAACCGAGAGAACAAGCTGGATTCAGGAGTGGCTACAGCACAATAGATCATATCCACGTGCTGAGAGAACTAATTGAAAGAGCGAGGGAATATGAACTTCCATTGTGCATGGCTTTTATCGATTATGAAAAAGCCTTTGATTCGGTGAAACCATCAGCAGTTACAATGGCTCTGAAAACCTGCGGTATTGAAGATGCATACATTAATATTATTAATAACATCTATGAAAATGCAAGTGCAAAGATTAGGCTGTTTGAAAATACAACACACGTAAAAATTGGAAAGGGAGTGAGACAAGGTGACACCATATCTACGAAGCTCTTTAATGCCACATTGGAGGGTGTTTTTCAGTCGCTGAGCTGGGAAAACAAGGGGATAAAGATTAATGGAGATTATCTAACCCACCTTCGTTTTGCTGATGACGTAGTCATTTTTGCAACTACCCCATCAGAGCTGCAGAGTATGATCCAGGAACTTGCTGACAAGAGTAAAGAAGTGGGATTAAAAATGAACTTTCAGAAGACAGAAGTGATGTTCAATGCTTTTACAAGAAATGAAGATTTATCGATTGATGGAGAAAAGCTGGAGATAACAGACACGTACGTTTATCTTGGACAGCAGATATCAAGTGAGGGTCACATTGATGAAGAAATTAATCGGCGTACAAAACTTGCCTGGAGAGCTTTTGGAAGAAACAGCATAATTTTCAAGAGCAATATGCCAGTATGTCTTAAAAGAAAAGTGTTTGATCAATGCATCCTTCCAGTGCTTACGTATGGTGCAGAGACGTGGACCTTAACTAAAAGAGACATACAAAGGCTGCAGACAACTCAAAGTAGCATGGAGAGGTGCATGCTTGGTGTAACCAGGAGAGATAAGAAGAGGAACTCGTGGATCCGAAAAATGACAAGAGCGGAAGACATCATGATCAGAGTTAAATCCCTGAAATGGCAATGGGCTGGACATACTGCCAGAAGGACAGATCATCGATGGACAGCCGAAATTTTAGATTGGATTCCAATGGACAGGAAAAGACCCAGAAGAAGACCACATGGGAGATGGGTGGATGAAATTCGAAAGTATGCAGGGGTGACATGGAGGAGACTGGCACAAGACAGACCGTTGTGGAGGAAACTTGGGGAGACCTTCGTCCAGCAGTGGATTGATAATGGTTGACAATGATGATGATGATATATATATATATATATATATATATATAATGTACAAAACGTCTTGTGTGAGGCATGTGGTGGAGTTAGTGAAGCCTGAGTTGTGTGCCAAGATTGCTGTAAATGGAAACAGTTGATACAATAGTAAAAAAAATATCTAGTTCCATCAGTTTTAATCTATAATCCATCAGACGAGCTTTCCTTGAGGAGCTAACCTCTGCATCTTAGTGATATGTATATGTGGTGTCAAATTTCGACCACCCATCTCTGATGAGGTTTTCTTCTGGGTATTTTCCTGCCCCTTGGTATCCAATCTAGTTATTCAGTTGTAAAACTGTAGTCAGTTCTAGCAATATGTCCAGCATATTGCCACTTTTAGGGTCTTTGCTGTATCATGATGCCATCAACTCTTGTCACTTCCCTAAGCCTTGTGTTCCTCTACTATCTTCCTTGTTACACCAAGCGTGCATCCCTTCAGGGTCCTTTCAATTGTTTATAGGCTGTAATGTTAAGGTCTATGTCTCTGATCTGTAAGTAAGAACTGAAAAGTATATGTTGATTAAACACTTCTTTTATGATGTAATGGTAAATTGCTCTTGAAAGTTGTATTGTTTCTTCCAAAATCTCTCCAGCCAAGTTTTGTACGCATATTTATTTCTAGACCTGCCAGGTTTAACGATTTACCCGTAAAATTTACGGGAGTGCGACTTGTTTTACGGGCAAGGTGTTAATTTTGTGGATTTAGCGTTTCACCCAGATTTTTTTCCCCTGATGATTTTGCACCCCCACCATTAGAACTTGTTTTATTTAACTTAATCCATTTAAAATAAATCCTAGGTGTAAGTTGGGAATAATCTTCTCCTCAGCTACATGTGTTTATGTGGGAAAACTTCACCTGTAGTTTTACTACATGCGCTAAAGCTTGCATCGTGCATAAACTCAATTGTCCCAGCTTTGGACTTGTCTATCTCTTGCTATGTTATCCCCTTCCCTTTTCAGATAATGCATTGTTCGTCCCCTAAGTACCAACTTCTCAGTAGGCTGGCGTGGGTCTTTATTAACCCCAGTTCAGAACGTAGTTATCATAGGAAAACAATTCAAATGGATTTTAAATCTGGGTTATTTTCAAGCTCAAATCGATACCCCAACATGATGAAATTTCGGTATGCTGTTCAGGACATATAGTGGACCAATCCTATTGAAAATGGTTATCAGCACTCATGGGGACAGTGTAGTGTGCAAATGCATGAGATTTGTTCTTCAGAATTTTCACACAATAACTTCCTTGAAAATTGACTGTTTGGATGGAATTCTTAATTATAAAATGACATGTGTGATTACTTTTATAGAAATTAACACGCAAAAACAGTAATCTCTAGTAAAGCAATGGTTAAAATTTAATACTTGATTTGTGTAACATATCAGCTTTTAATCGATGTGTTCACCACATTTAATCTTGATAAGTAATTTAATGAAAGATATTAAATTTTTCATCGAATATATCGAAAAAATATGGATTTCAGTTTCTGAAAATTGGTAGGTATGTATTTCTTCTGTGTTGCCTTTGCTTGATGATATCTGTTGTCCAAGGTAAATATAGACATTGGTTACTTATAGATTTGCCCATCAAATTCCAAATCTTCAGTTTTTGCAAAAACATTGTACAACAGTTTTGTCTTCTGTTAGTTCATTTTTATACCCACTTCTTTGCTTTTGTTGGCAAGTTCCTGGTATACTGTAGTTCTGAAGGGCACTTGCAAAAATGACAGGTTGTCAGAAAAACAAAGGTGGGTTGAGAAATTTCCACTAATCTTTATTGCCTTGTCTTTCCAGTTCAATAATTGATATACATTCTGCAATGTGGCATTGAAGAATTTACGAGATGTGGTGTCATCTTGCCTCACTCCCTTTCAAATTTTTATAATTCTGTGTCCTCAAACAGTCAAACCTTTGCATTTTCATAGATGTAATTAATAAAGTTGATAACACCATTGTCAATACCACACCGTTTTTATGGAATCAAAAGCCTTTTCATAATAAATGAAGGCCATATATAGTGGGAGTTCTCTTATTCAATTTTTGTCAGTTCTCTAAGTACATGGGTATGTTCTAAAGTGCTATATCTACTCCCCGAATCCAGCTTGTTCTCTTGGTTGAGCCATGACCAGTGTTTCCTTCAAGCAATGTGGCAGTTCCTTAGCAAAGATTTTGCTAACAACTGATGGGTCTGTACTCGAGGAGATCCTGTAAGTCCCCCTTTTTATGTAGAAGAGTCACAGTAATATTGTTCTCATCCTCAGGAATCTTTCTTACTTGGCACCTAGTGAAAACATGGGCAGTTGTTGTTTCTATTTCTCCACTGACTTCTTGAACCAGTGGCCATGGTAATTCCACTTTCTTCTGCAGCTCTTTTTAGCCCGTCTTTTGTAAAAAAAGATCGTGCTTATGTTATCGGTTTGTTCGTCCGTCAGTCCATCCGTCTGTACCCACGGTATCTCTGCAACTATTCGTCCGATTTGAAAAATTCTCTTTGCATTCGAAAGCTTGAAATATGCAAATGATGATCCTTCATTTCGTTTTTTTTTTTTTTTTACGATGTACAATTTCGCCGCTAGAGGGCGTAAGTGCAGATGATGTCGAATTCAAAAATACGTTTTATTCCACATATTTGCTTCTAAACATCCGATTGAAAAAAATCTTTTATCTTCGATTCCATTTATGTCGAAGAGTATTTTCGATACAGTTTGTTTTTCAAATTACGCATAGATTTTCCGCTAGGGGGCGTAAAAGTAAAGTGCATTTTTGTAAGGTGAATTTTAGAGGACTTTTTTCCTATAACTCTTCTAAAACTCCGATTTGAAAAAAAAAATTTCAGCGGATACATCCCCTGATGCACAATCTTTTGCATATAATTTCGAATTTTTGGTAAAGAATACTTTGGCCACCAGGGGGCGTAAGTGTTAATTTTCGCTTCTGATGTATTTGCCATAAAATCTGAGCTTCTAAAATATCGACTGAAAAAATTCTTTCGTGGACTGATGCCACTCACATCGATAAACCTTTTCGGAATATTTTCTTCCTAAAATATTCCACAGTTCCTCCGCTAGGGGGCGTAGATGTATATCTTATTTTTGTCAATATCTCTACTTCTAGAGTACGATTTGAAAAATTCCTTTGTTGGATAGTATTTTCCGTGTGACATGTTTTTCATGTAATTTCAAAATTTTCAAGTAATTCATAGACTTTTCGCTAGGGGGCGTAAAGGTAAATTGCGTTTTCCCCTGTATCTCTGCTTCTAAATCTCCGATCTGAAAAATGCTTTCTGCACCGGATACAGCTCCTGATGGGAAATCGTTTGCACACAATTTCTAATTTTTGTAAAAAAAAGGGTTTGGCCACCAGCGGGCGTGAACCTTAATTTCCGCTTCTGATGTATTTGCAGCAAAATATGAGCTTCTAAATTCTCGATTGAAAATAGCATCGTTTGTAGACCGATACTACTCATGTCGACAAACCTTTTAGAAATATTTTCTTCTTAAAATAGTGCACGGTTTCTACGCCAGGGGCATAGATGTATATCTTATTTTTGTTAATATCTCTACTTCTAAGAGTCCGATTTGAAAAATTCCTTCTTTGTTGGATAGTGTTTCCGATGTGAAATGTTTTTCCTATAAATTCAAAATTTTCAAGTAAATCGTAGACTTTCCGCTAGGGCGCACAATGGTAAATTGCGTTTTCTGCTCCTAAAACTCCGATTTGAAAAATTCTTCCTGTATCGCATACAAGACCTGATGGAAAATATTTTTCACGTAATTTCTAATGCTTGGTAAAGAATGGTTTGGCCACCAGGGGTCATAAGTGTTAATTTCTACTTCTGATGCATTTGTAGCAAAATCTGGGCTCCTGAAAACTCGACTAAAATTTTTTTTCTTGGACCGATACCGCTCATATAGATAAACCTTTTGTGAATACTTTCTTCCTGAAATAATGCATGGTTTTTCCACCAAGGGACGTAAAGTCGCATCTTATTTTTGTCGATAACTCTGTTTCTAAGAGTTCGTAAGCTCACGATTCCATTTACAGCAATATCTGAGGGATTAAAGACCCGATTGAAGAACTCCTTTCTTCCGTCGGATACTATTGTTTTCCATACGGTTCCATTGACTTTGATTAGCTTTGATAAATTTAATTTGCGTCGGAACGGATTCAAAAGACGTGCTTATTACACCCAAAATTTCGGTGTCATCTTTCTTGTTTTGTCTCACCATTCTGTGGTCACTGTGTTGAACGCATGTATTGTGTTCTTAATTGCAAGGGCAACTTCTGCTGGGAGAACTGGAAAGACTTAGACGCTCGTACATGAGGGTTACTTCATAAGTAATGACAACATTTTTTTTCTGCCTAATCTCAAGCTCTGGCCAGAATTTAAAAACATGTCATTCAGCAATAGACACCACCGATATCTAGTGAAGCCACTAGATGGTGTAGACATTAAAGGACATCGAAGGGAGGTGAGCGTAAAGTCTGCATTTTCAACCTTTGTTTGAGAATGAACATTAGTCTGCTGGAACAGCATTCTTACTTGAAATGATGAGGTTGATGGCATTCACTCCCTTACTTGTTGTTCACAGTGAGTGACTGACTATCTTGGAGAATACTGTGAAGGTTCTTAGATTTAATGTGCATGTATAATTCTATGTTCAATGTTACTGCTCGTAAGGTGGAGAAATAAAGAAATGTGCAACGATAAGTTCGAATTGTGCGTTATTGCTCTCGCTTCTCTTGCCTGAAACTCTTTTCAAATAATTGGTCTGACTAATGTTAGTCGGTCAAGTATATTGTGTCCTTCAATATGTATATTTTGAAATTTCTTCAGTAAAATGCTTTTGTTCGAAAAAAATAGGTTGCTACGACTTACGAAGTAACCCTCGTATATTCCTTAATGCCTGTAATAGATGTATCATCCCATTCATATAGTTTTGTGTAAAATCCTTAAACTCTCTTCAAAATTTCACATCTGTTTCTTGTTACAGTGCCATAATCTGTTTTGTTCCCTTATTGACACTACCCTTTTTTTCTCCCTTCAGGCTTTAGTTGTTTCCATTGCTTTTTTTCACTAGTTCACAATTGAATTTGAATTTCTTTGGCTTCAGTAATATGTTTTCACACTGTCTTGCAAAGTTCTGTATATTCTACTTTGGAAGTCATATTTTCCTTTATTTACTTTCATCTCTCTTTTTTTTTTTTCTTCATCAGCATTTTTGTTTTTTCTGATATTTTCTTCATGTGACTTTTGTTTCTATATTATTTTGCTGTTTTTAAATGGGCCTTGGTAATTTTTATGTTAACTTCAGAGATGTCTACCTCTTCTATTGCTAGACCTTCTAGTGCAGAGAACTGGTTTCTCAGTTCTAATTTGAAAGTTTTATTATGCTTTTTTTTACAATTTGCCCTGCCAATATTTTTCATTTGCTTCATGAGCTTGCATCAATCAAGTTTCGTGTTAAGGTGCATCTTACGTCTCACCATTCTGTGGTCACTGTGTTGAACGCATCATAGTCTTCGATGACAAATTACTTGTTGCACATAATGAAATCAATTTCACTTATTTCATTTTGGGGTGGCCTCCACGTCCATTTCTTATTTGACTTTTTTTTGATAAAGGTGTTCATGATGAAAAATCTTTCCACCACCACAAACTCAGCGAAATTACATCCACATTAGCTTCCATTGCCATGATCAAATTTACCTAATAAGGTTTCATTCTCTTGCCCTATTTAGGGGTTGGATTTTGTTGTAAAACTCTTTGATTTCTCTCCCAGGACCTATATAGGTATATAGGGATGATCTTGGTAATGTAACTTCTCACTACCAGGGGGCAAAAGTTTAGTAACTGGCATTCTGTTACAGTATTTGCTCAGTAATCATCTGATTCATAGTTGAAAATTTCCTTTTTTTTTAATTCTCTATTCAGAAGAAGTCCAGAAAACTATTCAGGATGATCGTATGAGTATGGATGATGGTGGATTTGCGACCTTTGAGTTACGACAGTCCAAAAGAGGAACTCTTTGTAAGAACTCTCTTTCTCGGAAAAACAATAATACTGTGTTGACCAAGTAAGTATCATTTTTTGCAAAAAATTATTTTATAGTCTTTTCAATAAGATTATGCATATAATAGCTATTATTGTAAAATTGTTATCTTATGTGTGGTTTTAATAAATTTGACAGCAGTTGAGATCCTGTAACAATATTAAAATCTTATAAGATATATATCTGTAGAGGAGGATTTCATGTTGATATATATGGTTTTCATTTTTTTATGTTCACTATGATATACCATGCATTCATAGGTGCCAATTCTACTGTTTTTACTGAAAGACTCCCAATTTTTAATGCCATCTCCTGATTTCTTGCCAAATTCTCCCAGTTTTTATGAAATTTTTGTTGAAAACAATGAAAAAAATACCATTTTTTGTAATATTTAGATTGTAAAGGAAAAATTTTCTATTTGTTGCCATTTCATGGTCATACTGATCCATCCAAATGAATATTTTCGTGGAGGTAGCAGGATGTGGGAATGCAGTAGGGAGTTGTAGGAGCAATGACAAGTAATGCCAAAGAAATGCATGGGAGCAATGTGTCAACTAAGAAGACCAGAGCAGCCAGTCCTCCCTCCCCAGCAGGAAGTTCTCCCCCATGAGATGCCCTCTACACTGTTATGCTTTGATACCTTTGTCCTGCATCATTTGCTTAGGAATCTCAGTCAGGTTATTCTGCTCTCAGGATTTTTTATTGTCTAAAACCTCCCTGGCATCCCTGTCCCAAAGGAACACCGCGTGGTGGTCATGAACAAAGGAGAGATTTCTGCAATGTTTTGTTTGGGATGGGCAAGAAGTGCAGGGGCAGAATTTTTGTGCCAGTTTGCACCAAAAGGAAATCTTGTGCCATCTTGCTGCAAAAATAAATTTTGCACTAAAACCATCATGGTTATGGGCGTTGGACTTTGTTATTGGGAAAACCAGCAAAAATGAGGGATTTTTAATCATCTGGAAAAGTCAGAGAAGTTCATGAGATGTTCATTCACTGTCTAAAAATGTTTGTGACATTTCAGCCAAGCACAAACATATATACAGGGTCATTCCATGCGAAATCGTCAGATTTTGAATTTATTTTCCACCAACACATTTCCGATTTTTATGATTTTTTTTAATGGGTAGCTACTCCCAACTTATGAAATCCCTGAAAATTTCAATTTTTTATTTCTGATAGATTAGAAGACATTATTTTTTGAATTTCGATGAATGGTGGGACATGTTTCACGTAAAAACGCAAATATCTCCGTTATTTAAAATAAAAAGAAGTACATAACTCATCATTCTTTCTTAATTTTGATCAAGGAATTCATTGGGGCAATGCATGAGTTTCTATCTGCTTTAGTTTTTGAGTTATGGGCAATTAGAGAGCCTTTCTTCATTGCTTGAAAAGTCAATGTAGTACAGCACTTTGAAAGTTTCAGTTATTATTTTTTTCAAAGAAAGGTTCAATCTATGAAATGAAGACAAAAAAGCATTGGGCTTTTGCCTGAGCGCCGAGAAAAGAATTTTTAAACATGGTGCATGGCCAGTGCATTGCCACGGTGAAAGCACAGTCTGAGACGCACGCTGTGTAGTGACCACGGCTATGCGGAGATGTAGTACCGGAAGATGAACGGCATCCCTCCTGCATGCAAGGAACAATCACGCGACGCAGACGCATGTATTGTTGAGCTCACGTTTTAAAGGAAAGGAATACTTTACAAAAAGGAAAGGAATTCTTTACTTTACAAAAGCACGATTAGTTCATGAACGATGTTTACATTTCGATGTCTCACAACGCTGTGATCAACTTCCATGTCTGATTTTGATTATATTTGATCAAATCAGACAACAGGAAGTTGAGCTTCCATGGAACATATCTTTTTTCTTCCAATAAGAAATTTATCAATTATCATAAAATTTAACACTTAAAGGTTTTACCGTGTGCACGAGATTTTCCCACGTTTTGTGTCATCGTGTAGATCATTTCTTGAGATCAATGCAAACCAAAGTTATTGTGGGAGGAGGGGGCTTGTGATGTGTGGGTTCGTTTTACAAAAAAAAAAATAAAAAAAATCTTTGTTTAGAATCTGGGCTATGTGCCGGCGATGAAATGAAGCCTCTCTCTTTTTTGGATGATAATGTTAGTGGAGGGTTACTGCAAATGACATGAGGGCTCCAGATCTGTTTTCGCATTTTGTCGGTCAACATCTCACAAATATATTATCTCTCTTTAAAGATATCGTTAAGTATAAACTTGCCACTCGCTGCTGGATGATAAATGATGTTGACAAAGAACAGGAGGATTTTATGCGCACACGCGCACCTCCAATTATTTTCTGTGCTAGTAATATGCTAATTTTTCTGTAGCGTGGAAACTAAATTTGACCCGCGAGAAAAGTTCAACGATGTAAACCAATCCGTTTTAAACTTTCCGCTGTGGAAATTTATGAATTAAGCCTCTCAAGAAAAAAAAAATGGCATTCCCCATAGCTATTGGTTTTCTCCACCCATTTCTATTATTTTGCCTTTATCCCTGCACCTGTTAATTTATTTGCCATTATGGTGAAACGATTTCTGTTCGTAACAGATGTAGAACTGTTTATTTTTCTTAGTGATGATTCGCTCCTTTTATCCATGCTACATCAGACACGCTTGCTTCTACTATTTTTTTTTTATTTTTTTTTAAACGGAATACTCAACAAACCCGTTAAAAAAGAGGAAGCAAATGACTGCAACGTAAGGATCCCCCCCCCCAAACTCAGTCATGAATGGCAATCAGGGTTTAACATCCCAGTAGGGGAAAGGAGGGCAAAGTGATCCAGTATCAGCAGTGAATATTCCGTGACACGTCTAATGTACAACCCTCCGTAACTTTTCTTAGGCAATCGACTGCGGCCCCACCTCGAGTTGCTCACACGGATCCTAATTTACGAACTCTGGCAAACAGCGGTTTTAGTTCACTGCCAAGTGGAAAACCTTCCAGTGTATTTTTTCAGCTCTTTTATTCTCTTGCAATTTGAAAGTTGCTGCCTAGTTTTTCAGAGTTTTTGTGCATTGTGGCATAATGCGTTAAAAAAAAAAAAAAATGCAAGAGGCAGCTAAAGTAATTTAACAATATGAGGACGAAAACGGTGTTGATATGGCAAAGGAGAAACAGAAGCACATAAAACAGAGCAGACAAATGACGATCACTAAATAGTAACACTCCATACTTGTTTAATATACAGCTCGTATATTGCTAATCAGTAATTGCAATACATTGGGTATTACATTAAAGAAACGTGCTCATACGTTCAAGGTGTTTCCCATTATTTCTAAATTTATGAGCATGAGTAATCAAAAAATAATAATAAATAAATAAATAAGAAAAACAGAAATAAATCCAATTACTACCACTCCGACAGCGGGATGTGATTAGGAGGCACAAAATTTTTTACGTTCAGTATAACTGTTAAAGTGTATTTTCCTATTTTAGGGTGACACCACTAACGGTTAAACTGGGTTTTCTTATTTTAGGATGTTGTGGTGCGTTTTGTTTCATATGAGCTCTTGAGAGTTTCATGAGCTCCCACCACGCGTAATCTCTAAATGACTGAAATAAAACAGACATGACATGACAACTGTGAGATTTACTCGTTCATTTAAATACCAGATCTAGCGGGGAAATAATCGATAAAATTTTTTCTAACTCTACGCTTAGCCTTGCTAAAACGTCGTCATCTGTGATCGTCAGGTATGTGACGTTAACTAATAAAACATAGTACCTCTCTTTTCTACCTCACAAGAATAGGCACCAAGATATATAATTTCTCAAATTGTCATTTTTTGAGCATTTTGTTTTATGGCAGGTGCAGAAAACTATACAATTTATTCATTCCTGAAGTACAACTATTTCCTGTCTAAAAATTCTGTCTGATATTGCGTGAGTTGTAGATATCTTTAATCAATATTTAAAAAAAATGGTATTCAACATCCATTGCATAATTTATATGCGTTTAGTACTGTATATTGGTAAGCTATACGGGGAGAAAAAAGTTTATATTAGTTCTTCTCGTTACTGAATGGCTAAGAAAGCCAATATATTTACGACGTCCGTTCATGATTTATATGCGTAATTGATGTGTAACCTTTTTCTCTGTATAGCTGATATTGGTAAGCTGTATGGAGAAAATGGTTTATGTTAGTTTTCCTCGCCATCGAATGACTAAGAATGTGGTGGATAGCATCTGATGATTTAGCGTGAAATGACAATTCAGCAGTTATATTATTTGAAATGCTTTTAAACATAACATTAATTCACCATGCTTCCTCCTTCAATCATCACATCAAAATGATAGTGTGGAGGTGAAATCTGACCGACGCAACACGTGCAATGCTTGATCAGCCGCCCGTCCAAAGGCCAACATCGACTCAGCGATTTCCCACGGACATATGGTACACATTCTGGTCAGCGTTAGTATCGCCTCGTGCTCAGATACATGCGGTGATACAGTCAGGCATGGAGTCAAAGAGATGCCATATGTTATCCTGCGACAGGTTGGCCCACTCTTCTTGCAACTTACGCTCTAAATCATGAACCCTGGGTCATGGAGAATGCTGGCGTCCCATCTGGTTCCACACGTGCTCGATGAGCGAGAGATCAGGCGATCTGACAGGCCATGGAAGCATCAAAGCATGATGTAGGCAGTCTTGGGAAACCCGAGCCGTGTGCGGACGGGCGTTATGTTGTTGGAAGATGGCTGCAGGTTCTCCCGTAGGTAGCGCTGGGCTGACGACGCCCCTCGGATCACTGCGAGAAAAGTCCGGCTGTCATATGCGATGGCTCCCCAGACCATCACGCCTGCAGTTCGGGACGTGTGCTGCTGTACAGTGAGGTTGGGATTGTAGCTCTCACTGACGGTCCTCCACACTCTGAGATGGTGGTCGTCCATTCCCATACGGAAGCGGGATTCGTCGCTGAAGACTATATATTGCAAGTCCATAGCATTCCACGTTGCTTGCTACTGACACCACTGCAATCGACGCCAAGAATGGTCAGGTGTTAATGGCAGAAAACTTAAGGGTCATCGAGAATGTAGATTTGCCTCTACCAGGCATCTGGAAATGGTTGTGGCAGACACAGGAGTCCCTTGTACAGCCACCACATGTCTCTGGATATTGGACAAGGATGTCGTTGCATCTGTGTGTGTCACTCTCACAATCCTACAGTCCTCTCTGCTGGTGGTGTGTCTGGGTCGTCCAGATCCAGTCCGCCATGTCTGGGTGCCTTCTCGTGTCCATTGCTCCCAACACAATCTCACCATACTGTCCAACCGTCCCAAATGGCAGCCGATTCAGCACATTGGCCACCCTGTCTCTCTCTCTCTCATCCCGATAATACGGCCTCGTTCAAACTCTGTCATTTGCCCGTACTCACATCTACGGCGGCTCCTCGGCATGTCTATCGCTTGGGGATCTCATCTGCCTCTTACCGTGCAGTTCGGCACAAACGTGGAGTCCCCTGCATATGGCGCCTTATATAAGCCCCCAAGGATTGTGATTGCAGCACCAGTCTTGGATGTGCTGGCCTGCGGAATTGCACAAAACTTTAATCATTTGCATGTCTGCCCTCCCCATAGCTATTCGTCGAGTTTCATGTTAATCACACGGTTTTTTCTTGGTGTGCAGATTTTTATGACGAGTGTATATAGATAGAAAGGTGTTTACAAGGGTGAAAGAGTTCCTCCAAAAGGAGGAATCCAGCCTTTTTGGAAGTCATCTGAGGAGTTCCTGAGATTGATGCAGAAATGCATTAATGCAATGAAACAAATTAGATCAGTATAAATATGCCGGGGTGAAAGAGTTCCGCCAAAATGCAGGATTCTGCCTTTTTTTTTGGTAGTCATCTGGAGAGTTCCGGAGATCAATACAGTAGTGCAATAATTGCAATAAAACAAATCGGATCAGTATAAATATGGGATTAACATCATTGGTTTGATGTAAGCACATTGATTAAGATAAAATTCTTATTCATTCCTGAAGAAATGCTAGACAATTTTATGGCTTTTATATATGCATATATGGTGCCTTAGGGTAGTTAATAAATGCTGAAAGGTTAATTATTTTTACATATTCTTATGAAGAAAAAGTTAAGCCCTTTTCTGCCATGACCACTTTCACGCTTGTTTATTTAATAAAAGAAACAATACACAATCGAACTTCTGTATAACAAAGTTGCAAGATCATTTGGAAATTTCAAAACTATTTTTTTTAAGTCAATTGTATAATAAATAATTACAACTTACCCTACACTTCTATAATAAAATTACACTCTCCCTCAAGGTTCTCTCACACACTTTGAACCATTTGAATAAAATGTACATACATACATGCATATCACCAAGCTGTTCTCTGAGATTCAGAGGTTAGCTCCAAAAAGAAATACAAACTACCAGATATTTTTTTTGAATAAAATGTTTTGAAAAATAATATAACCAACTATAATTGCCTATCATAATACTTGGGCTAAGAGCTGCACCTGACAAAAATCACTATTTAGGAAACAGATTTGTTGTAAGATCCACACCGACTTAAGTGTCGCACCTCAAAACTGTGTTATTCATTCATCATTGATATAAGAGCTGTTGCAAATAACATTTTAATATGTTTGGATCAGTATATGAACTTCCTGCTTATTGTTTAAGTCATTCTTCCATAATTTCATAATCTTTAAGTTCAGTAATTTAATGAGTAAAACATGTGGAAAGTATACTTTTACTACAGAAGCATAGGGTAAGTCATAACTACTTACTTTAGTTATGACTTTCCCTATGCTTGCTGATTGTAAATTGAACTTCAATGAGTATAGTTGCAACTATACTTATGAAGTTCAATTTACAACAGTATAGGAAATTGTGCCTTTAATCCTTTATTTCGTTGGCAATTTTTTCCATCTCTCTTCCACCAAGCTTTACCAGCTTCAATTTGGTACTGTTTGACAACTCTGTACTAAAAAAGTGTGGTGAGTGAAGCTGTACTAGCCTTATTGAGTGTTTGTGATCACCCAGAGCCAATTCTTTCTTCTCACAATGACTCCAACAATTGTGGCAGCTGAACAGGAATTATTTTGGAACCTGTGAATAACAGGACATAAGAAAACAGTGGAAATTGGCTTTATTAAATTTACGTCATTTCACCTGTATTTTTTTCTTTTAAGGCTCAAAGTTCCTGAAAATGTTGACTAATGGAAAAATTTTCAATCAATCACTTTTATTTCAGTTGTCACAATAATGTACAATGTAGAATACATAAAGAAACAAATTAGTAATGTAACAACAGGGTAGCAAAGAGGGAAAAGGCCAAATAGTCCTCTGCTCCCTATTTAAAAAGAAAAAGAACTGTAGAAAAATGAGAAAAAACATAATTAAAATAATTATCTATATCACAAGAAAGTCAAGTCGTTGTTTAACTATTAGCCTCAGTTGGCACTGGCTGAGTATAATTTCAGCAATGGGTCTATACCATAAAAGATAGAGAGAAGTGACAATAACCACTTTATCTTCTGAACCTAGTTTCTGTTTCTAAATCCTATTGTCACTTATTTGACAATAATTTCTTTCACACCTCCCAGCAATTTGATATTAAAATAAGCAGTGTCAAATATCCCATAATTTGGGCCGTGGATGGCCTAGTGGGCAACGTTCGTGACAGCCTTGGAAAGGACCTCAGGTTCGATCCCAAGCAGGTACGAACACTGGATCCACTAAATATCAGCTGTGCATCGAAAAGGCATGTTAAGCCGTCTGACCCCGGGTAACCCCCCCCTCCCCGTAATAAACAAGGGCGTCTTCTCTCCCCCTTTCTACTTTGCTTCCATGTCACTTTCCTATTGGGTACTCTAGCCCAAATCTCCTAGCTTCCTATTTCTAAGGGTTGTTTAAGACCTGGGATCAGGCACTCCCTTCCTAAAATCCTCTACCTATGATCATTTGATCATATCCCATACTTTATTAAATAATATAAATTAAGAATTCCCTTTATCTATTAAATATAATTTTTTTTTTTTTTTTTTGCTATATAGGAGTTTGTCATACAGAAGTTCAGCTTGTTGATTTAACCCCTACCACAGGAAAATAAAAATGAACTTCATTTCGAAGGCTTGAAAGGGTCTTGGTTTCTTTTCTTAATGTGGCTTTAATCATGTGTTCCTGTTGTGGAGAGAGCTATAAGGTACTATCGATCAGATTTTTTTAGGAAAAATCAAGTAGCTTAAAAATAAACAATCAAAAAGTAAGGCATTACTAACATGGTAGTCCCTTATTTCATGTGATTCAAAAACTTGTTAGGAACCAGTAGTTCTTAAAAGATGCTCTTCCCAATTAAAGCAGCAAAAAAAAAGTTAATTTAGCATAACTAGGTTGTAACTAGCATGAAGCATCTGCCTCTGGGCCCTGGAAGTTCAGGAGTTCTCCTCCCTTGTCTTTTGATTAGGTCCTAATTGTGTGTTAGGTTTTAACATTCTTATATTTTAACTATTTTAACTATGATTTGATGATTTCTAAAAAAGTAGGTACTGGGTGTTTTATTCGTGCCAATGCTATGCAAAACACTACCAGCAGCAATTTCACCCACACTTTTGTCTTCATTGATCTGTAGAAAGCTAATGGAGAATGACTTGGTTGCAGTGGCATGTAGGGTACACTTTTTTTCTCTGTGTAATGCTCTCGTTTAAGATCAGTTTTAACATATTTCATATGACTTGACAATTATTAAAACTTGAAGTTTTTATAGGTAGACTTATAGTAAAACATTTATAAAGCTGCACATCATGTGCCTTTCATGAAATATGAAAAGCCTGTTTACATTGATCACCGAGCTATGTAATGGTCAGTAATCTATTGAAGATTCAGGTGTCACCAATAAAATTGGGCTACCTGGTAGACTAACTATTAGCAGTATAAAGTGGCATTATTGTTTTATATATAACTTTTTGGCAGTAATAAAGAGACGTTTGGGGGGCCCATGCACGACACACGCTCTGCATCCTCTAGAAGAGTCATCCTGGTACTAATGTGAACAAATTGCATGGTTTGTAAAGGATGTTTCAGCCTTTTTATGGGTGGGGAAGGTTGACCACCTACATTGGTGGTTAACATTCCTCACCCATAAAAAGGATTTTAGTGGTTCTCTGACGTTACCAATCAAGTAACTTCCTGTCATTTTTTCCATGAGTAGTCAAAATATTTCAGAATGAGAAGTGGTTTGCACATTGTCTGGTACCTATATTGTATATGGCAGTTAGCTGTCCATTACACACAAGTTTATTTGTTTTTCAACCAACAAAATTACCAGACAATAGGCAAACCACTTCTCATTCTGAAATATTCTGACTAGTCATGAACAAAGTGACAGGAAGTTATTTCGTTGGTAATGTCAGAGCCAGAAAACCACTTAACTTAAAGATGTGTGTAGCAGTTTCTGGGAACAAAAAAGAACAGGATTTAAGTTTTCTGGGACTGACTATTTCAAGACACTTCTCCACTCACATTGTTATCAGCTTGATGTTTTAGTAAGTTTTCAACTTCCATCGCCTGTGGATGTTTTAGCAAATCCCACAAATTTAAAGGAGATTACTCCATACCCCCATTACAGTGCCATTGGTATTTGATGACTCCATCATTTTTAGCTGTTCAAAGAAAAGTGGTACTGAAATGTGTGTATGTTTCATCCTGTAATCGAGCACAGCCCACACATTGGTACATGATTGTTTCAGTACCCTGTATGTACAAGTTTCACAATACTCAGCGTACGGAGTGCTGAAAGAGCTGGAACTTGAACTTGTTTTAAATTTACCCATCTTTTAAGCAGTAGAGGCCCCAATTCAAGCTCCTGTCGCTGGGCCTAAATATGAAGTTACGCCACACTTTTTTTTTCAAGTCATATTCTTATTAATATACTGTCATGGTTTTAGAGCACTAGTGCTGAATGCAAAATAAGTCAAAATAACACAGTGATTGACCAGGTGAATGAGTTTATATATTTAGGAAGCATGTTTGACAGACAAATTAGATGGTGAAATTAGGTGAGTGAATTCATTTTTGAAAATCAATAGCTGCTTTAGGAGGATTTCACAGGAATGACAAGTTCTCGAGAAAATCCTGAATGGCTGTATATGGAAGTGTAATTGTTCCTACTCTGACGTACACAGCAAAACCTGGGTACTGCAGAAGTGGCATAGGAGTTTGTGTGCTGGAGAGATGTGTTACTGGTGGCAAGACAGGCTCTGATCATGTGAGGAATGAAGGTGTGTTGCAGATGCATAGATGCCAACAAGTATGGTTTCCGTAAGGCAGATTTTTGGTTGGAATTACTAAAGTACGGACGGACATGTGTATGGAATTACGGAAAATCACCATTATCACCACTTGATTTTTCTGCTTTGGAAACACGAGATTCTTCTGCCGGAATCGCGAAATTTCGCTTTTTCGTCATCGTTAGGGTTATTCTCGAGATCGAAGCTGTACTGAATAGAAGGAGGGGTGGGAAGTCTAATGGAACACGAATTTCTCCCGTCCCCCCCCCAATGTTTGCATTTCAGCTTGATAATGGAGGAAAAGTTTCCCAAAAATGGTAGTGTGAAAGCTAGAAAATTTGTAAGAGTTGATGCATGGTGTTAAAAAATATTCGTATTCTCAAAGTTTCACCATTTACGTAAAACTGTGAAAGCTTAATTATGCATTCATGGTCCTCAGGATTGAAAGTTCTTTCAGTATGGTGGATGAAATTATAGTCATAAAGTCAGGAAAAATGATCATCAAAAACTATTTGGCTATAGAAACTGTGAATTGCAAACTTCAAACACTGGGTAAGTTGTTTGCAGTTTTGTTAGTCAGTAAAATGGGTTGTATAAGAGAAGCAGTTGATTCCAACTCTGCCAAAATCTAAGGGCATTAAAAGAGATAGCAAAAAGAAAAAAAAAATATTGGAGGTAATTTAAGAATTTTCTTGTAGACAGCAATTTAAATTTTACCCCTAGCAAATGATTGTTTAATGTATTTATTCTTTTTTTTTTTCTGTAATAAATGTTGTGATACTGGAATTCATTGCCATGCTAGATACCCACATTTGTCATGATGTGCAGGATTACTGAAAATTAATTTAAAAATTTATGTTTATTACTGAAAACAACTTCCTGGGGTTGGCATCTATGCAGATGCATAATGTGAGGCAAAATGTAGTTAGTAAGGTGGAGACTAATATTCTTGGGTGGTTCGGCCATGTTGAAAGAAAAAGTGATGAGATGCTTACTGAGAGAATTTTTAGAAAGATATAGGAAGGCCAAGGAAATCATGGTAAGATCAGATTCAGAAAAGGATTGAGTATGAAGTACAAAAGGTCTTTGTGCGATGTGTGATCGATGTCTGTGAAGCTGGAACAGTGAGCCGAGATCGCTGTAAATGGATACATTTGATGCAGCAACAGTAAGTAAATTCTGTTCCATCAGTTAAACATTTATCTGGCAAATTGTCTTTATTTGAGGAGCTAATCTGAATCTCAGAACAGCTTACTGATACGTATGTATGTATTTTTATTTTTGCATTTTTAAGCATTGCCATTAGTGCATGTAGATTTTTCAAGCAACATCATGTTTGTTTCATTATTGTTCCAAACAAAGATGCTGATTGAGAATGTGTTCCAATTGTATAAATATATATTCATAGGGAATAATATGTATTATTATGTTGTTTTTTTTTCAACTACATAGATACAACTACTCTGCGTGTTATAGTATACAGTACATGCACTGAGAAACATAAGAAATTTTTCATGTGAAGAATGTACAAAATAATTGTCTGTTATGTATTTATTTGGGAAAGGTGTGTGTCTCTCTCTCTCTCTCTCTCTCTCTCTCTCTCTCTCTCTCTCTCTCTCTCTCTCTCTCTCTCTCTCTCTCTCTCTCTCTCTCTCTCTCTCTCTCTCTCTCTCTCTCTCTCTCTCTCTCTCTCTCTCTCTCTCTCTCTCTCTCTCTCTCTCTCTCTCTCTCTCTCTCTCTCTCTCTCTCTCTCTCTCTTTCTTTTTCTTTTACTTAAAATTTGTTTTTTTGTTTCAGGTCACCCCCTAGACCAAGCCCTGGGAGTGTCACCTATTCTGATGATGAAGATGTTAAAGGTTATGATGAAAATTGTGACAGCAGTAGCCTGACTGAGAAACCATCAGAAATGAGTTCATCAGATTCACAAGTATGCTATATTATTGTTCTTCATGCATATTGTTCTGTTCAGTGGCTGTAATTCCAAATAGTATACCCAAAGCACAGTACTATGCATATGTGTGTATTAACGAAACAAAGCTCTGCATTTGTAGCAGAAGAGTAATGATTTGAAAAAAGGTAATGCCATTATCAAGATGACATTGTACTGTAGTTTTCATTGTATAATCCATGGATTATCTACTAAAAATTAAAAGTATAAGTTCTGTGGATAATACACAGATTTAAAAAAAAAAAAAAAAAAGTTTTTACAGCCCTTCGATTTTAACGATTTTAAAAATCTGCAGCATATTTGTGCAGGGGAGGAGTTATGATTGGAAAAGAAACTCCCTCGGAAAATTTTTCCTCAGTTCAGGAGTTTGTACGGAGCGGTGAGGAATGGAGAGGAATGCCGTAATGAAAGATCGGACAAGTTGTGGGGAGAGACGGCAAGGGTTATTTTGAATCATTGAGAAGAACAGCTCTGACTGTTGTGCCATCTCTGTTTTTGTCAACCAGCCAATGAACGTATGCACTGCGCTTGCTGCACGAACCTATGCGTTCCTCCTTTCAGATCTCGTGTTCGCTGCCTTGTGTTTAGTTTGTCTTTTGCCATTTTGACCAATGTTGTTGTTGCTGATATTTTCCTTCGTTGCTATTCATGATGTCTTTGAAAAGGAAACGTTTCAGTTACACTGACGAATTTAAACTTAAAGTGGTGGACACAATTGAGGATATGATCGTGTCACTGCTCAATAGTTTTGAGAAGGTAAGAAAACAATTGCGCAGTAACATGCCAAAAGCCACTGTGCCTCTGTCTAAAATGTCTGTAAATTCCACGGGCGATTTCATGGAAGTTATTTATTGACCCACATATAAGCCGATCCCCCAACTCTGAAAGCAGGATTTCCTCCAAAAACTTTCGATTTATACACGAGTACATACGGTAATTCTATGACTTGTTCTGTATCAGCCTTTTGTCATTGGCAAGGTATAATGTAATACTCCGGAGCTGCATCACTATGGATGCAACACTCTTTATCTGTGGGGAGATAAAAATATGAAAAAGTAACCTTTGTAAATGAGTTTCTTCATTTAATAAAATCGGGTTTTTTTTTTTGGGGGGGGGGGGGGTTTTTTTTTTTCAGTCTCCTGGGTCATATTATGTGAGTGACTTTCTGTCAGAAATTCTACTTCCGGTTCAGCATGTATGATGTGCGGATTATACTGCAATTTTTCTTCCTGAATGTCAGAGTCTGCAGGTTATACACCGGTGTGGATCATACGAAGAAAGCAACTTTTTATGTGAATTTCGCGGTCTGTGTATTATACGCCAGTGCGGATAATATGACGAAAATTACGTTAATATAAAAATCATCCCCCTTCACATGTTTAACAAATTGCATATTTCTTTAACTTCTGAATGGAAAATTGTTGTATTGCAGAATTCTGCTGTTTTTCTGTGGTGAATTAGTTCTTATATTTTTCAGTTAACATCTCTTGGTTCAATGTGAAAAGGACCAAAAGTGTTATCTTTTTATTTGACATTTCTAGGTATCACAGCAGACCATAAATTACAAACAACTATCCATATTTTGACCGTATGCCACTTAGGCACAGTGTACAATCTTTACCTCTTGCACATTAAATTCTTAAAAACAAGATAACATTTATTGTAATATGGATGCTAGTAAAATGCATATTTCATTGCTTAATTTATCAGTCAAAAATTGCAGTGTTGTCTGGCACAATTCTGATGAATTGTTGTAGATATTTTTCCATTTGCCACTTCTTGGTTCATGATGAAAGAGAAATTATATATATATATATATATATATATATATATATATATATATATATATATATATATATATATATATATATATATATAATAAGAATTAAGGCATCGATGCCACATTGGAGGGTGTCTTTCAGTCGCTGAGCTGGGAAAACAAGGGGATAAAGATTAATGGAGATTATCTAACCCACCTTCGTTTTGCTGATGACGTAGTCATTTTTGGAACTACCCCCATCAGAGCTGCAGAGTATGATCCAGGAACTTGCTGACAAGAGTAAAGAAGTGGGATTAAAAATGAACTTTCAGAAGACAAAAGTGATGTTCAATGCTTTTACAAGAAATGAAGATTTATCGATTGATGGAGAAAAGCTGGAGATAACAGGCACGTACGTTTATCTTGGACAGCAGATATCAAGTGAGGGTCACATTGATGAAGAAATTAATCGGCATACAAAACTTGCCTGGAGAGCTTTTGGAAGAAACAGCATAATTTTCAAGAGCAATATGCCATTATGTCTTAAAAGAAGAGTGTTTGATCAATGCATCCTTCCAGTGCTTACGTATGGTGGTACGTATGGTGCAGAGACGTGGACTTTAACTAAAAGAGACATACAAAGGCTGCAGACAACTCAAAGTAGCATGGAGAGGTGCATGCTTGGTGTAACCAGGAGAGATGAGAAGAGGAACTCGTGGATCCAAAAAATGACAAGAGTGGAAGACATCATGATCAGAGTTAAATACCTGAAATGGCAATGGGCTGGACATACTGCCAGAAGGACAGATCATCGATGGACAGCCGAAATTTTAGATTGGATTCCAAGGGACAGGAAAAGACCCAGAAAAAGACCACATGGGAGATGGGTGGATGAAATTCGAAAGTATGCAGGAGTGACATGAAGGAGACTGGCACAAGACAGACCGTTGTGGAGGAAACTTGGGAAGACCTTCGTCCAGCAGTGGATTGATAATGGTTGACAATGATGATGATAATAAGAATTGCAAAAATTAAATTCCATAAAGAATACTGAATTAAACTCAATAACGGAAATTCAAAATTGAAACGCAAGAAAAAAAGGGGGAAAAAAATGAACAAACTGGTTGTCGTCATCAGGAAGCTTCAACCTTCGGGAGTGGCCCTTCTAGTACCAACAAACGACAAGGAGAACCAAAAACGTCGTTGGTCATGCTCCCTAGCCCACCAGACCAAATGCCAAAACAGACATTGAAATTTAAAAAACAAGAATATAAACACTGAAAAAATAATAAAGGCTTACCTGCAGACCAAAACGGTCAACGCCATGAATGAAAATCAAACTGAACTGGACCAACTACCCATAAGAACCCAAATATATATGCTAACGTTAAAGTGGTCGCGGTTAGATAACATCTTAGCAAGCCAAAAAAATATGTAAAATGACGAGACGCAGAACTGTGTATGCAAATAGAAGTCTTCAACCACTAGGGATACAACCAAGTGGTACTTTATATTGCCTGACTCACTTAATATTGTAAGGTCCTAGATTAGTAAAGCGTGTCAATGTGCAATTTTAAACTCTTTGAAACCGATTTAAAATTTGAAATTAAGTGTTTTAAATAATGCTTTAAAAAACTACTGGGAAAGTTGATGGAATGCAATCTAGATAGAAGTGTTTTAAGATTTTTTACAAGTAAAAACTGTGTGGAGCATATTTTTGTTGTTCTATGAAATTGAGAAAAGAGTAGTTACGATGTACTTCTTTAGAAATATTGGAGGACCAATGAGTGTAGTAAATGATATTGAAATCAAAAGCATTTCTTTTATCATAAAGATTTACCACACCCCTACCTCCCTTGTCCACCTGTACCTCCAAACCGAGGTAACAAACGTAAGTAGACGAGCTGTTAGTTTTTTCTAAGGTGAGATCCTCAGGATACAAGTCAACAGCGCATCACAAAAGTCCGGCACGTTAATGACAGTAATGTCATCAACGTACCTCAGAATGATACCAAGCAAAGGGCAAGTAGCTGTATATCTATCCTCAAAAAAGTGCAGATAGAGATTGGCTATTCTCATTAACGTGCCGGACTTGTATCCTTAGGATCTCACCTTAGAAAAGACTAACAGCTCGTCTACTTACGTTTGTTACCTCGGTTTGGAGGTACAGGTGGACTAGGTAGGTAGGGGTGTGGTAAATCTTTATGATAAAAGAAATGCTTTTGATTTCGATATCATTTACTACACTCGTTGGTCCTCCAGTATTTCTAAAGAAGTACATCGTAATCTACTCCTTTCTCAATTTCATAGAACAGCAAAAATATGCTCCACACAGTTTTTACTTGTAAAAAATCTTAAAACACTTCTATCTAGATTGCATTCTAACAACTTTCCCAGTAATTTTTTAAAGCATTATTTAAAAAACTTAATTTCGAATTTTAATTTGTTTTCAGAGAGTTTCAAATTGCACATTGACACACTTTACTATTCTAGGACCTTACAATATTAAGTGAGTCAGGCAATATAAAGTACCACTTGGTGGGTCCCTAGTGGTTGAAGACTTCTATTTACATACCCAGTTTTGCATCTCGTCATTTTACATATTCTTTTGGCTTGCTAGGATGTTATCTAACCGCGACCACTTTAACGTTAGCATATATATTCGGGTTCTTGTGGGTCATTGGTCCAGTTCAGTTTGATTTTCATTCATGGCGTTGACCGTTTTGGTCTGCAGGTAAGCCTTTTATCATTTTTTCAGTGTTTATATTCTTGTTTTTTGAATTTCAATGTCTGTTTTGGCATTTGGTCTGGTGGGCTAGGGAGCATGACCAACCGACGTTTTTGGTTCTCCTTGTCATTTGTTGGTACTAGAAGGGCCGCTCCCGCAGGTTGATACTCTCCTGATGACGACAACCTGTTTGTTCAATTTTTTTAAATTTTGCAATTCTTATTTTCTACATTTCACTTTATATATGCTACTACATGAGTGTAGATGCCTTTGGTACTTCTCATTGTACTAGCTATGTTTTTGTTCTATTTTTGTGATTTGTTTTTCTTCTTTTACTTTTGTAAATTAATTTTTATATATATATTTATAAACTACAAAGCAGAGACTGAAACAAAAAAGTTATTTAACGAGGACAAAAATTACGAATTAATCTCAGAATGTAAGTTCAAAAAATTTTGTTTTTAAATTTTGTCTTTAACTCAGCTTTTGGATATATATATATATATATAGTTCATCTTAATTGGAATTGCAATATGATATAGTAGATCATAAGCAAATAATAGTGTACATATTTCTGGATTTCATCCTTAAGACAAACAGATGTAGTGTGCACGTTGAAACTGTGCCAGAATAAAATCTTAGCGACAAATTTTTTATGACATTAACCAGAAGTTGCATTATTGTGTGTATATGTTTGCATGTAATTGTTGTAGTACTTTGACACAGGTCATTGTGTATGTGTTTGCTTTTTCTGTTCCAATCACATGATTTGTTAAGAAAAAAAATGACTGGTCACAAACACACACACATATTTTAAGAATCATGAAATGTTAACCACATTTTAATTTGATAAGAACAAATATTCAACCAATTTCATGCTTAAAGCATGTTGTCATTTTGATATTATTAAGACAATTGTGAGCTAGTAAAGAATACCATACACACTTCTGAGGGCCTCGCTTTATCCCGTGTGGAAATGGAAGAGAGATGTGCAAGGGAAGAAAACAAGGCATATATGCAAAGCACTTACCAGATATTATTAGGCAGGGCAAAATTTATGGTGCATTCAGCTAACATATCACTTCTCATGGTCTGATGTTCACTCTGAAACATATTTTTACAAGTGAGCAAAAATGACTTCATATCATTGCTTGTGTTCTTTCCCCATTATGTTGTGAAAGTCTTAATTTTCAAAGTTCATTATCTTCTAGAAAAGTATTAAGAGCAGGTAAAACTTCCAAGAGATCAGCAAAATACCTAGAGTAAAAAGCAACGTTGTGAGATATCTCAGAATTATATTTATTTTTGTTACTTTAGTGTTTCCATAGGTAAAAAGAGTTTTTTTATACATGAGTGAAAAATAAAAATCATGATCAGTATAATTAAAAAGCTAATAAGCCTACGTGCAAACATGTCGTGGCTCATCCAATAACATTTCCAGCCCCTTTAAATATTTCAAAATGTTTCCTGGTGGCCAGATATGTACAGTAGTTGTTATACTATTATTTAATTCTTATCTTGTGATCCCTCATTTATCCCCTTAAGCATATTTAAGAAATAAACCCAACTAATACCTATATATCACCCTCCCCTCTTCGGTAACCCTATTCTTAGCTCACTTCATTAATTAACTTCAGAAATGCCAAATAAATATGCTTGAGGTGGGTAAATATGAGATCGCAGAATAAGAATTAAATAATAGTATAATAACTACTGCACGCATCTCGCCATCAGGAAATGTTTTTGAAGTATTTATTGTATTGGAAATGTTATAGAATGAGCCACAGCATGTTTGCAGGTAGGCTTATCAGTTGTATTATATTGATTTCGAGTTGCACGTTGTTCACAAAATGTCTGCATGAGTATTTGAACTTGGTGCATTTCAGTTTTGAAAAATCATGATATTATTCATGCATCAAAACTCAGTAAACTTCCAGTTGCAGTTAATCTACGTGAGTAATGCATATTGTTACACATTTTGTTAATATGTATTGTATATAGAGCAAAACAACCTGAAATGATCTTTTTGTATACATATAGTGTTGCAGCACTCTTTGTCCAAGTATAGTCTTTGCACTGTTAAATTTGAATAATAAATAACTAGAGAAAAACAGAAGCACATCTTTGTTTTTACCACAAAATAACTAAAAATTACACATTCATAGAACTGCTGTTTTAAAATATGTTAGTATTAAATATAACTGCATTTCTGCTGTATCAAAAAGTTAGATGTTGAAATTTTTGCATTTGCTACTTGTATTCATACTATAATTTTCTATTACAGAATTCTGATAGTGACAGAGAAAGTGACACAAAGTCTGAGCCTCATTCCTTCGTAAATCATTATGCCAATGTAAATGACACTTTACGTCAGTCATGGAAGCGACAAAGACCTGTGAAACCGCCAAGCTATACTGACAGTGAGCCAGAAGGGAGCATTGCTGTCAGTCTTAATGGTGGCCATATTATTATGAACAATATGGCTGGATCTCGGGCACCTTTGCCTGGTTTCTCCAGCTTTGTTTAAACACTGACATAGTAGTGGTGCTCAGGACATTTATGGTAGAGTATGTGCCTTATGTGAGCATCATGATCATAATCTTGTCAGCTAACAGCCGTCCGTCTGCAGCCATTATTGTGACTGATAGTTATTACTTATGGCCTTGTAAGATTCACACATGAAGCAAAAAACTGTTTCGTGTAGCCTTCTTGAAGAAATGAACTATGAACAGTGAAGATGAAATAAACGCTACTAAAGCCAAAAGAAAATTCCATCCAAGTGTGTGTGTTGTTGTTGATTTGTGGACCCAGTACATACTCAAGATGTGCCTTTTATCTTAACTTTCATTTTGTGCTTTTGCCTGCAAATTGTGCAGCTGTGTTTTTCTGTCTTTTGACAGATATGTTTTGCATTTCACGTGTAGTTGAGTGCTTTTTATTTACTGTTACTCTACTATTTGATTAGTTGAATCTGTGTGCATGTTACTTTTAGAATTAATTCATGTGCTGTTCTGAGCATAAGTTGGAAATGCGAAAAAGTCAAAAATTGAGCTTTTAACTCAAGTGAGCATTCACTGTTGATGAATATCTGCAGACTGAAAACAAAAATCAACATTATGTGCAGTTATGGTTTAATATATTGTTGGCATTATTATAATTTATTTTTTCAGGTACACATATTGTTTTATTTGGAAAGAGGGGGAGTAAGATGAATATAGCTGGATAAGATTGTATTTCACATATAATCATGTCTGCTACTTGCTGGTAGTGGATATTAAAACCATATGTAAATGACATTTGATTTCCAGAAATGTTCACTTTGTCCACCTGCACAGAAGCATTTATTATGATTGTGGAACTTTAGTCATCACTTTTCCCAAATTCATATAAAGATTTAAACATACTTGTACATGATCGCAAATCAAGCCAATTACCAAATGCTTATAGCGTAGTATAAATCTATTTACTTAGTGGTGTAATACAGTATAAATATGCTGCCAAGCTTTCGCTTTCCATTGGGAGACTTTTTTCAATGCAACAGTTAGACATTTTATGTCTAACCACTGGCTTGAAAAAGTCTCCCAGATATTTTATCTCTGATATCTAACTTCAAAACGCACCCCAGTAGAGATCGGAAGCTTGCCAACTTATATGCACTATATCACACCACTAAATAAGCGGATTTGTACTGTGCTTATATAAGTGTTTGATACTTGTATAGTTGATGTACACGTAACTGATATTTAACTCAAGCCAATGCACCAAATAAGTAAAAGATTTAAATGTAATTTTTAAGCAAAATTGGTAAAGTGCTACCAAGTATTTGTATAGCAAAACAGGTTTTTTTTTTTTTATGGTATTTGTCTTTGTCCTAAGTCAAAACATGCCATTCTGATCCAAAAAGCTAGCATTGTCTATTTGTAAGCTGTAGGAAGGAGTTTCGGATGTAATCTTAAAATGGCACATGAAAAATTACACCCTACTTCTTTCTTACCTGTGTGAGATTGGTAAACAAGGAATCATGTGCTCATCATGAAGTTTACCCGTTCATGAAGATATTTTTAGCTTATGCCCCAAAGTAATTTAAGTGCAACTCTCATTATCAGAAATATATATGCAGTGTGTGTGTGTGTGTGTTCATATAATGAATGCTTATACAAGAAGGAATAGTAATGGTTGGAGATGGATGTACAATGAAATCTGAAAGGAAGCTGCAGTAGCTGCACTGAAGTACAACAAAGGGGGGGGGGGGGTATGCATGTTACACTGGAATCTTGAGAAATAGTGAAACAGGATCTTGGAAAGACATCTCACAGCAGATCTCTTCAGTCCTGTAAATATTTTATTTGTTTCTAAGTTTGTTACTGAAGAGATAGAAAGATTGAAACTACTTTTCAAAGTACTAGTGTCATTCATACATTTAGCATGCCATTAGCATTTAAAGTTCTCTTTTTACATGAATGTTGCAAAATGTAATCAAATGAATGTTAAGTAACTTTTAAGGGAAGAAATTAATTTGTTCCACTGTCATCAATTAAACTGTTGTGTTTAAAAGAAATTAAATTGTGTAAATAGAGATTACATATTCCTTGTGTGTGTGTGTGTGTGTGTGTGTGTGTGTGTGTGTGTGTGTGTGTGTGTGTGTGTGTGTGTGTGTGTGTGTGTGTGTGTAAAAATGGAAAGAAAGTAAAGAAAAAAACGAAAAACAAAACCTGGGTAAAGATTAAATTTTATATTTGTTAGGCAATGGCTGTTTTGTATGTTTTCTTAGAATTCATTGAAAGGCTGGTTCTTATTTAACTGTGATTGGCTTAATATTGTAGTTTTGCATATCAAACATTAAAAATGCTCACTTTTTATGGTGCATCAGTACCAAACAATAAGTTTTCTTCTTTCTGTTGTTGTTTTTTTCCTTTCCCTGGTAGCAGCAAATTTAGATTTTAGGTGCACAACTAGTCAGCAATGTCGAAGGAAGTGTGCTGAATTACGAAAAGAGATTTATAAGTATTTAGGCACTGGAATTTACTTGTCTGGGGAATTTTCCATGCTGTAATTCATGGATATTATATTATTTGGTTTGTAAATCAACTCTCAAGTGTGACAAGGTGGCAAAGTAAAGTGATCAGAGATGTAGTTTTCTGGCTGGTCATCCAAGTTGGGTTGGGGGTGGATGTGACATGAGTGGTGTGCTCGTCTTACGGCACTGGCTGTCTCCCTTCCCTGGAACCAGTGGCTCTAATTTAGAGATGAGCAACTGTTTTGAGTTGTTCCTGGTGGTCGTTAAACCCCAAAAGAAAAAATGTGGTAATCCTGTGGTATTTCTGAAACCCCTGGAAACTCATAAAAGGCATGACTCTCAAATGAGTGCTGCATTATCTCTCCTGCTAAAGTACAGAAATATAATTGCATTTACTAGCAAAAAATAAGTATACAGGCACTTGAATTGTTTTTTTTCATCTATGCTTATAGACAGCTGACAGCTTTCTTTCAGTATTTTTTAGCCTTGTCAGGAATCCCGTTTAGTTCATAACCTCACAAGTTTATATTTAGAAACAGATATTATCTTCCAACTTATGCTTAGAATAATACAAGGTATGAAATTATTTTTGAAGTGGTAATAACTTAAAATAAATGCTACGGCCCTTTTTACTGCCTTGTTAAAGGATTCACCTTATCCGTGTGTGTCTGGTTACACATAATAATTGATTTCTTTGTTATACCTTTATACTTTTTAACTAACATCATCCTTTTAAAAAGTTTCCTCTATCAGAAAGTGCCACAAAACATACAAATTTATATTCAATTCAAATTTCATTACTCATTTTTGTGATTGTATGTATTTTCATATGGAAATTGTAAATGTTTGTGCTTCAAATTGTTGATATTGTAGTCTGTTACACAGTTGTTTTTTAAAAAAAAACAGCTGCATCAAGTTCCAACTGCTACAGGTAAAAAATACAGCAGAATGTCTTAGGTGTTTCATCTCTATACAAATTGTTCGTTTTTATCACATCAGCATGGGAATGTAATTTTTTGAGCTTCACCCCATGTTTTTTTTTTTTTTTTTGGAAGGGGAGGGGATACTGTTGAAGCAGTGCATTTGCTTTGATCTGAAATGCATTAACAGTGGAGAGAGGTTATATTTAAACATAAATGGTCTACATACTAATGAACAAAAACTGTACTGGTTGAGCTACTAAATTCAGAAATTTAATATAGGTGTCATGATGTTAATAAAATGTGTGTGATCATGCTACTTGCTTTTTATTGATATATGTTGATAAAGGGGATTTATTATGGGTACCAAAACCATTTTTTTTATATAACAGAACTTTATATGTAAATGATTTCAAATCAGTTGTGTAATTTTTATCATTTCCAAGCACTGTTGTTTGTCTTGAAACCCATAATGTTTTTCAGTTCCACTCTTTACTTGAAATGAATGCTTAAATTTAATTTGACTTCCTCTATGTTTTGGAAACTAACCATTTATTTTAAAAATATGTTTTAAAGATCTGAACAAGTAGCCAGGCCAAAGGTACAGTGTTGAGTGAGGAGGACTAGGACAAAACAATGTTGTAAATGTTTAACTTCCTGCTTTCCAACACTGTAATGCTACAGAATGATATATTTTCTGTTAACTAACATAATGTTTTTCAGTTAAAGAATGGTTCAGGTGTTGATAGTAGGTCAGCTTGACATATGAACTGATTCAGTATCTTAAAGTGAACTATGGCCATTATATTCCACCCTACCCATACCAGGACTGGGGGGGGGTGTTAGACATGATCTAGACAATGGCAATGACATCTTACCTTATGAGAGCCATTTCGTTTTTTAGCATAGAGAATTATTTCTCACTTAAATCAGAAATTGATAATCTTTGTTAGATGAGCAAAAAATTGCAGATTGTGTATCGTTGGAGTCATTTATCATTAAGGTTTCTATGGAACCTGCATTCTTTGTCTGTTGACTTTCCTGATCTGTTATACAGATGAAAAATTTTCTGGTAATTCTTCAGTAGAGTGACTTGGGAATACCACAAAACTGTACAGAACAGATTGTTGTCTCATAAGTACAAAATTGATTGAAATTCGGTGAATTGGCATTTGTGAATATCTATTGCAGTGAATAAATGCTTCAGATGTTTTGGTTTTGGAAATGCTTGTTAAATTGGTGAAATTTGGGAAGCACATATTAGATATAGCCCACTTTATTTGCATTTTAACACCTTAAAAATTTTACGATGTTAAGAACAATAAAAACCATGTTCATCCAAGAGTTTTCAGTCTTTTCTCACATTAAATTCCCTTGGAATAATGCTCTCAATGAATACCATCAAAAGTACCAGGGAAAAGGGAAAATTCTACCTCCAGGATTACCGGTTAAATGCTACTGAAATTCAAAAATTTGATTTAATCAGTTCTATAACATTAAGAGTTGTTGTTTTGCTATTCCCATTTAAAGTTATTGATTGACTTGTTCTGTCTGCTGTCAATATACATATAATTTTTAATGTACAACCTGCAACTTATGCATACTCAAGCTTTCTGAATTGTTGCATCAGTAAGAAAAACTTTTAAGGAAAAAAGCATTAACCTATCCATTTTGATATTGTTTGTATAATTTACTACTACCTTATGTTGTCTCATATATCTACACTGGTGTGCAAAATTAAAGGACAATCTACAAAATCCTACATTACTCATAATGGACAAAAGGAACTACAATTAAATTTGAGACTTATTACAAGATGTATGTATTGTAGGGATTCACAATTAAACCGTAAACAGAAAACATATACACAGGAACAGGAAGGAAAAAAAAAAAAAAAGTTTCTCATTTTCGTTGTCTAGACAGTCAGTAAGGCACATGATTACCTCTAACAGACGTTCAGTGCTCATAACCACTCCCCATACTTTTAATGAGACTGTCAGTTAAGGCTTGTGAAATTAACCTCCACTCCTTTAAATAGGCTACTACTTATAGTTGGAGGATCCTAGGTGGGGGCTGGCATTTTGCAACTCTTTCCCAAAGCATCCCGAACATACTCAATAGAATTAGTGTCCAGAAAATATCCTGGACAATCCAATTGAGTGATATCTTCTGTTTTGAGGTACTCATCCACCAGTAGAGCTCAATGTGGTCTGGTACTATCATCCATCCATCCATCAGAAAGAACTTTGGGCTGACTGCACCTCTGAACAAACCAGAGAAGGAGTCCAGAATCTCATCTTTATATCTCTGGCGGGTCATCGAGCCACTCTGACATATATGGAGATCATTGTCTCATTGTAATGATGCCTCCCCAGACAAGAAAACCACCATCATGAAAACTGGACTTTTCACAGATATTTGAGAGGCTGTCAAGAGTCCGTGGTTATCGCCAGCTGAGAGTAAGTCAAGAATAAATATTTAAACTGTATCATGACTCGCACGTGAAAAGCGTATGTGCCCAGTTTTCTTTGCTCCACAGGCAATGTTGGCAGCCCCATCTTAAGCGTGCCCATCTAGAGGAGAGAGTTAGGGAAACACAAATCACATACATAGGTCTTCTCACATGAAGACCTCTCTTGTGCAACCTAGAGTAAGCTCTAAATCAAGTTATTCTCATGCCAGTGGCTTCTGTGAGCTCCAAAGTCAGTTGCCTACCTGTTATCTACTGATGTCTTCTTGCTGTTAGAGCCATATAGTAGTCTTCGGCAGTAGTGGTAGCCCTGGGGCAGCTTTCTTCTCGTCGATGATGAACTTCTCGTGTACTAAGAAAACCACCTCCACAGTCTTGAGGTGACATTTTGTGGTATATTTAATGCTGTGGATACCTGACAGGGATTGACCTGCTTCCATCCAACCGATCACTTGCCACCTCTGTGAATCATCCAAAGCTGTCTAAAATACTTTTTCAGTGCAATCTAATACTGCAATACTGTCCAGCCTACTTTTGAGAAATGATACAAGGTGCGATAAAAAGTGAGCTGATCTACTGCTTTTATAACGCAGTCCAACTTTATTTATTATGTGTTAAAAGAGATGCATGTGCACAAGGTTTCTTCTTTGGTATCACTATATTTGCATACTTATATGCTTTCATTGCATTCTTATCCATGCACCACATGTTTAGAACGATTTTCTCTATTATTTTATTTTGCACACCAATGTGAAAGATGTGCGACTTTAAAGCTAAGAAATTCAAATATCTTTCTTAAATTTGCTCTCCTTTTCTCTCCTTTGTGTATAGTAACGTTAAAAACAGTAGTTCTAGTATATAGGTGTTTCATTAGTTCACTTCGCTTAGATCAAATCATGAACATGACCCTCTTAATTATGTAAAATGAAGCTGCTTAAAGTCCTAATACAGTAGTCTCGAAAACTCGGCCTAATGTGGACCGTAGGGTGGCCGAGTTTGTGAAAATGCCGGGTTATCGGGAATGGGGTTAAAAAAGAATAAGTAAGAGTGTTTTCTCAGAAAATACAGTGTATACTGTACTGTACTTGTATGTATTGGTTGCTTGAGAATACGACAGAGAATATAAACTGCCCAAATACCCTTAAACAAAGGAAAAGTACATACTTTATGAAGGCATAGAGCCTTTACTACATGAAAATGAAAATTAATGAATATGTACACAATGTACAGTAATTTACCTGATATGTAAGACAGACCTCAGAAAAAACTGGCTACTTTTTGTTAAAGAAATGCGTAATGTCTTGTTGTTTTCCGCACTGCATTCTGCGTTTTGCTGCTTCATCACAAAGACGACGAAGGAACAGTAAGTCCATTACCGACGCACCTTGTTGTTCAAAATACTGAAGGGCAGTTTCGACAGCCTTTAGTCCCTCACTATGTGATATTCTAGGGGCTTGTACAGTGGAGTTGTCAACATCTTCATCATTTTCCGGCATTTCTTCTGTAACTGTGACAGCAGCAATAATTTCTGCATCGGACATAATGTTTTGCTCGGTATCATTGTGGAACCACTGTTCGACGTCATTTTCATCGTCTTTTGCACATCCAGGAACTCTTTTCAGGAGGTCGAGTAAGTTTACATTTTCTGCATCTTCATGTTCAACGAACTCATTTCCCTCGTTATCAAGGAGTTTTCGCCACGAAAGAACTAGCGTTAATGACTCTAACTCGTTCCAGGCGTCCGCCACCCATCCAACAACATCCAATAGGTTAATTTTCTTTAAGTTCTGGATAAGACCTTGACCATCATCGTTTGCAGAAAGAAGGGAGGATAACAGCTTGCGCCTATATCTTCTTTTGAGACTAACAAAAACTTCTTGGTCCATTGGGTGGTAAAAACATTGCTTGTATGTCCCCATTTTTTAATTCTTCAATGTCTCGGTGCGAAGACACGTTGTCCAAAATCCGAATAGCCTTCCTTGGCAGGTTTTCAGATTTTAAAAAGTGCTGAACCGATGGAACAAATACTTCATGGAACCATTCTTTGAAAATTGCACAGCTCATCCAGGCATGTGACTGGTTTCGGTACCAAACGGAAAGTTTATCCATTTCAATGTGCTTTTAAACGCACGCGGTTTCTTTGATTTTCCTATGAGACCAAGTTTTAATTTGTGGTCACCTGTTGCATTACTGCATGCTAGGATTGTTACCCTCTCCTTGCTCCTTTTAAAACCTGGGACTGACTGTTCTTCCTTGAAAGCAAGACTTTTTGCTGGTAACAGTTTATAATTTAACCCTGTTTCATCACAATTGTACAATTGCTCCCTGGTACCTTCAACTTCGATAAATTTCTGCAAGTTTTCCATAAACTGAGACAGACCCTCCGTGTCCCCAGATAGTTGTTTTTCCCCAGAAATACTAAGCTGCCGGACTCCATAGTGTTTCTTCCAGCGATCAAGCCAGCTAGTGCTTGCGACAAATTTAGGATCGTTGTCTTTTTTTAATGCTCGATAAAATTTCAAGGCCTTCTCTTGCACGATTGGCCCACTAATTGGGGTGCCCTTCTCTCTTGTTTGGCGAAACCAAATGTAAAGTGCTTCATTTACCTCATTAAACTCACTTTCCTTCATACTTTTCCTTTCTTTCAATGTTTCTGTACACATTCTCTTAACACACCACTACTCGATTTCCGTCCGCTTCTTATTCCAGTCTCCAATCGTACTTTTGCCGACTCCCAAGTCCTTAGCCACTGCACTGACACTTTCTCCCTTATCCAGTCTCTTTAATGCCCCCAACTTTTGCTCCATAGACAAATTCACTTGTTTTCTTTTAAAGGAAGATGCCATTGCAGAGTACTACTGTCTAGCACCCACAAACTTTGAAACAGCTCTGAACAATACAGTACACTCGCTCACATCGAGTTACGCAACGCGATTAAGAAATCGACTAACCCTGGCAAAGGCTGCAGGTAGACTGAACGGCTGAGCGCGCGCGCCCGCGAGAAAAAGGAATGCGGGAAGAGGGAGGGACAAGCACGCGGGCAATGACGTTGAACGGGTCTGCACGCACGCGGGGTTTTTCGCCCTGCCAGGGTCTGGCCGAGTTATCCGGACTGCCGGGTTATTGAGTGCCGAGTTTTTGAGACTTGACTGTATAGTATTTTAGATTTGCATCCTACAGCGGAAGTAAGCTTTTTTTGCCCGGTGTTATTCATATTCTAAATTTTCAAATCCACCTCTGAAATGCTGTAACATAATAAAGATTAAAAAGAAATAAACAAATTTGTATTTCTTTTTAATCTCATACAAATAACTCATTTTTATAATATAGTTGCAATTTCTGATGTGTGCATGTATATTAGTAGAAGTTTTGTCAACTTGCAAAGCAGCTGTTTTTTAAATAATGAACACCAGCTGTGTTCATTTGAGTCCTTAAAAATCAGTGTCATATTGTTGTCAGGGTCACATGTCTTTAGTAAGGAAGCTGTAATGAAAAATATTTTTTTTGAAAATGTGATACTTCATGTCATACAGTATAACTGAAAATTATAACTGATGATCCATTATTATTTTTTTCTATTTGTTGTGCGGTAATCTGTGCTTCGTAAATATTCTTTAGACTTGTAAAATTGATTGATAACAGTCCAAAGGAAATTCCATTTTGGTGGACTTTTAAATCACAGCACATTACTGTATCTGATCTATTGCATTTAAGAGTGAAAATCTAAAGAGTCTGCCAAGATTTTTTAACTGATCATTATGAACATTTCAGAGAGAACAATTTTTAAACATTTTTTCTACACTTTCTGGTGTAGTATGTTAAATGCATCCTTCCTGTCAATGTCCTCATAAATCAGTGAAGTGTCATATAGTGATTACCTTCATTTTCATCTGTTGAAAATGGAACAAGGGGGGGGGTGCAACAAAATTTGCATAAAGGCCATGTTCATATTGTATGGACTGTGATATAAGAAATGCAATGTTTGAAATGACGTAATAACAGCAAGTGTGAGATTATGCTGCATGTTATTAAATATAAAATGTTGAAATTCATTCAAGTTTCATGTTTTGCAGGCATATTCTGAAATGTTCATGATAATACAATATGTCAGATCTAAAATGCTGGTTAAGATTTGTTTCATTTTAATCCAATTTCAAGAAACAGTGAATGGGGTAGTTGATATTTGTGTGCCAGAGTATAGTTACTGACCTGAGTAATAAGATAAGATCTGATTATAAAATTGAAGCCAATGCATTCCATTATGGAAGCAGATTGTTTCCTTGATAGCTCAATCTTGTATATCTTCCATTATTGACATTCTGTAGTAGTTACTTAACGAACCAAGAGTGGGCTTTTACTAGCTGAAACAAATCATTACCAACTGCAGGCTGGTAAGATTTTCAGTAGTCCCTGCATGTTTCTACCTGCTTGATTAGGACATGCATGTAGACATGATGAATCATAGCTAACATGCCCAGTAAGCAAAATGAAAGACATGGGCCATGCAGTGAAAATAAGGAGTGTTACTTCCATCAAATAAATGGCCTGCCACTGGTTTTAAATATTTGAACTAAGTGAAAAGGTTGGACTCAAATGGTGAACTGTGTAATTTTGCTGCAAAGTATTTATGTATCATACATTCATTTTGTAGTTCATTTTTATTAATCTTTGTGGCACTTTTATTGCAAAGAAATATATATTTCAGTAATTCAAATATTTGATGTTGGGAACACTTTCCCACACATTCCATGTCTAAAATTGTACATAATACATATCCAGATTACACTATGCTGTTGATCAGCTTGTTGTACTATGACAACCACAACCACTTACTGCCATGAAATCCGTTCCAGCAGAATGTGTGTATGTGTGCGACACATTCACTAAACAAACGAAAAAAATATATCGCTGTGATATCTGTGTTGGCAATGTATCACTCAACTTTTTTTATTGCTGCCACTTTCTTTTTTTTTTTTTTTTTTTTTTTTGTAGCAGTATTCATTTTTATTATATACACACTTTGCATTGTAAGTATTTTGACTGTATAAATTAAATTATCACAACAGTGTCATCTGCATGAGGAATTACAATTTAAGTGTACGATGAAACAAAGGGAAAAAATTGTTATGTATCATTGTATTTAGGAATAAAAAAATGTATTGTTGAAACCAATTACTTTTTCTTGATCTTTGTAGTTGTTGTTTTCTGTAATATTTAATCATATACAAGGTGTGATAAAAAAAAATATATCCAGACTGGATTTATTAAAAAATAGTCAAGACTTTCAGATTTGAAAATTTGCCTTCAAAGTAGTCCCCTTCTGAAGCCACACACAGTTAGCCCAGTACTGTGAAACATTGCTTGAAACATTTTTTGAAGTCATCTGAAATAGTGAGCTGCTACTTACTTCATCGCATTCCGTTGCATATCCTCAACATCTTGAAATCTTTTTCCTTTTAAGTGGTATTTGATTTTTGGGGAGAGAAAAGTTACGGGGAGAGAATCTGGTGAATAGGGTGGCTGCCATACCTGTGCAATGTGGTTTTTAGGAAGGAATTGCTGCACAAGTTGCAACACATGGGGGAGGCACGTTGTCATGAAGTTTGTCAGTCACCATTCTCGTGCAATGGCGGCCTTTTGCGAAAAACTGCCCTCCTCAAATACCCAAAACTTGACCATAGTACTCCTTGTTGATTGTCTGGTGTAATGGAGTGTGTTCATGATGCACAATTCCTTCATGATTGAAAACAAATGCTTCGTCTTGACATTGCTGCAGCTCTGTCTTGCTTTTTTGGTTTGGGAAGAGTTAAAAGTTTTTCATTGTCAAGACTGGACCTTAGTTTCGGAGTCATACCCATAAACCCCACAATTCATCACCAGTTACAATAGTTTTTAAAAAGTTTTTGATGCATTGAAGTGGGTCACTAGCTGTTGAAACAGGAGCTGGTTTTGGGTCAGCTGAGAGCAATTTTGGCACAAATTTTGCTGAGATACGTCTCGTACCCAAATCATTCGTAGGAATCAACTGAACTGAATCAAAACTAATGTTGAAGTCTTCAGATAACTCACAAATAGCGATTTGGCATTTCCCCCTTGCAGCTGTGTGCACAAGTTTAACATTGTTTTCACTCTTTTGCTTGTTATGGGCCTCCCAGACCGGTCTTTATTGGAGGTTTAACGACCACTGTGAGCAACTCTTTTGCTGGTTGTGGGCCTCGCAGACCGGGGTTTTATTATTATTATTATTATTGGAGGTTTAACGACCACCGTGAGCAACTCTTTTGCTTATTGTGGGCCTCCCAAACAGTTTTTTTATTTTTTTGTTTTTTTATTGGAGGTTTAACGACCACCGTGAGCAACTCTTTTGCTGGTTGTGGGCCTCTCAGACAGTCTTTTTTTCTTTTTTTTCTTTTTTTTTTTTAATAGATTGGAGGTTTGACTACCACCGTGAGCAACTCAATGGGCTATAAGCAGTCGCCTGTTTCTAATTTAGGGCCACTGGTTCCAGAGACGGGAGAGAGCCAGTGCCGTAAGACAAACACAACATCCATGCCTCGCCGGGATTTGAACCCGGACCCTTTTCGGACGAATGATCAAAGGCCATCGCTTTGACCACTGCACCATCGGGGTGGCCCCAGACCGTTCAGCACTTTCATGACCACAGACCATCTTTAAAACGTTCATACCAATCATAAACTTGTGCACAACTCTTACAATACTCCTGATAGACAATGTGTAACTTTTGAGTGTGCGTCTTTGCAAGTCTCTCCAAGTTTTTGACAAAACGTGATGCAAATTCATTGATAATTTTTTTCTCGTGTGATAAATGTGAACGTAAGAACAAAGCACCACTTTAAAAAGAAAAATGGATGAGCAGGGGAGATGTGACTCATAGCACATGCATTCCAAACTCAACTTGTGCACAACCGCTTCCCACTGTGTTGTGCGGTTCCGAACTTGTGCAATCAGTCTGGATACTTGTTTATCACACCTCGTGTTACCTTCAGAATTTTGCAAGCTATGGTCTGATTTTAAAATGGAATCTGCCTACAAACTCACAGAAATACACATTACATTTTGTACAACTATTTAAATGTAGATGCCATACATCACAGTTGTTTTTTTCTTTCAGAGTTCTGTTCTGGTGTCCTAACATGGCTTGAGACCCCAGATATTCTGGGTTTTGGAAGTGATAAAATATCACCCCCACCCCCCACAAAGCATAGAAATGATTTGAACTTGACACAGAAATGTCATCTCACTTGGCAATAATAGCAGGTAGCATCAGGTGTGCGCTGCCCAGGTGGCACAATGGTCTAAGTGCTGGCTTATGATTACTTGTCCAAGCTGGGGCAGGGTTCGAATCCCAATGAGGCATGAATGTTGTGCTTGTCTTACAGCACTGGCTCTTTCCGTTCCTGGAAACGGTGACCCTAAATTAGGTTTGGGCCACTGCTTATATGGGATATATAGGCAGCCAACACAAAACAGCTATTGCCTTGCTTACTGTTTTAACATGTAACTGTCCTGGGTTGTGTAACAAATAGCATGCTCGAATAGAAATCAGGAAATGCAGGTTCAATTCCTGCTCGAGGGTGATGTAATTTTCAAGTTTTCTGGTGAATGTTACATAGTCAACGGTAAGTTCTTTTTAGTCACCCTGTATATACAGGGTGATAAGAATCGACCGTACAATAAACCTACCGGACGATTCCTCGTGAGGGAAAGAAGCCGAAAACCGTTGTCCGATCGGACGTCCCATTCCGGAGATATACGCGCCGAAAGTTTCATGACGTCACATCCGGTAATGCACATGGTCGTTGAAGAGCGACGTGGGTAGTTATACAGACGCACGTATCACAAGGCAATCAAGCCGCTCCCTGTGGCGCAGTGGTCTAAGGCGTTTCTGATTATTTGTCCGAAATGGGCCCGGGTTCGAATCCCGGTGAAGCATGGATGTTGTGTTTGTCCTACGTCACTGACTCCCTCCCTTCCCTGGAACCAGTGGTCCTAAATTCAGGACCGGCAACTACTTATAGCCCACTGAGTTTCTCACGGTGGTCGTTAAACCTCCAATTAAAAAAAAAAAAGGCAATCAACATTTTAAAATGGAGCACGGGGTGGGTATGCAAATTCAGAGGACGTGGTGGCGTGAAACCATCAGTTGTACGACTGCGCGATACAGCAGGTAAACTCATACTGCGTTGGTACATTTGACAGTGGTGTGGGTAGCGATATGTCGTACAGTTTGAGAGAGTTGTGACGTATCTCCTATTCGGGAAATGCCATAGTTCAGCATTGCGTACAGCGAGCGATACCCAGCACGACAGCACTCGGACGCCCAGGTCATACGGCGGCTTGACACTCGAGTGCACGACACAGGCAATGTCGCACCACGTCCAAGTGTAGACAATGGCGCTGGACCCTCTGTGAGAACACCATCCCTCTAGGACGCCATACTAGAGTTCATAGAGGAGGAGCCAACGACCAGCAGCCGTGCGACAGTTCAGTGTGCACCTACCGTACTTGCCGTTCTACACGACGAAGAGCTGCATCCATATCACATCACCCGGCCCTATTACCACAGGATTATCCTCGAAGACAGGCATACTGTGAGTGGCTGCTACAGCAACATGCTGCCGTTAATAGTTTCATCTGCCGGATCTTGTTGACTGATGAAGCAAGGTTTACACGGCAGGGTATCTGCAGCACCCATAATAGTCATGCTTGGGCATTGGACAATCGTCACGCAACACGCTCAATAGGTCTGGTGGAGTGTTAATATCCGGTGTGGTATTGTGGGCGATATCCTGGTAGGACCATATCATCTTACCGAACGTGTCACAGCTGCCAACTACATGGTTTTCCTACGGGATGTTCTACCGGACTTACTGGAAAACGTACCATTGACTGTTCTCAGCAATCTATGGTTCCAGCATGATGGAGCACCGGCGCATTACGCTGAAAATTTTCGCGAGTGGCTGGATACGGAATATCCCGGTCGATGGCTTGGCCGTGGTGGTCCTGTCGCATGGCCCGCTAGATTGTCGGATCTTAACCCATTGGACTTCTTCCTCTGGGATCATCTAAAGGAACGCCGCCCCGGTGGCGCAGTGGTCTAAGGCGCTGGCCTCTGATCATTCGTCCGTGAGGGGTCCGGGTTCGAATCCCGGTGAGGCATGGATGTTGTGTTTGTCTTACGGCACTGGCTCTCTCCCTTCCCTGGAACCAGTGACCCTAAATTAGGGACGGGCGACTGCTTATAGCCCATTGAGTTGCTCACGGTGGTCGTTAAACCTCCAATCAAAAAAAAAAAAAAAAAAAAAAAATCTAAAGGAACTGGTATATCGACGGCCTATCAACAACCTGCACGACCTAGTGGCCACCTTACACGCGGCCCTCACAACTGTAACCCCTGCTATGCTGTAACGTGTGCAGATGTCTATTCCTCGGCGGGCTGCCGCCTGTTCCGCACTACAAGGTGGTCATTTTGAACACATGTTGTAATCTGACACGAATCCACGTGTTTTATCATTTGTGTTGTAGTGGTACACATCAATAAATTACATGTTTTCTGTCAAAGTGATTGGGTAAGTTATTTCTAATGTTTGTATTCTTACCGGATGTAATGTCACGAACTTTCGGCGCGTATATCTCCAGAATGTAACGTCCGATCGGACAACGGTTTTCGGCTTCTTTCTGCACGAGGAATCGCCCGGTGGCGCAGTGGTCTAAGCGATGGCTTCTGATCATTCGTCTGAAAGGGGTCCGGGTTCGAATCCCGGCGAGGCATGGATGTTGTGTTTGTCTTACGGCACTGGCTCTCTCCCTTCCCTGGAACCAGTGACCCTAAATTAGGGACGGGCGACTGCTTATAGCCCATTGAGTTGCTCACGGTGGTCGTTAAACCTCCAATCAAAAAAAAAAAAGAATCGCCCGGTAGATTTATTGTGTGGTCGATTCTGATCACCCTGTATATGCATGGCTGAGACTGGCTCAAGACAAAGTTCTGGAAGAGACTTGGAGAGACCTTCATCCAGCATTAGATTGATAATAGTTGATGATAATATAAATTTGGAAGAGCATATGCCCCCCACAAAAAATTGTTAGGTGCTACTTAGTACATATAATGAAATTATTTTCCGTAAATACTTTTTGGAGTTAAAATTAATGAATGACCACACCACCTGAGTATGTTAGCTGCGGTATCTATTCTCTTAATATTACCCAATCACCTCATAGTGTTAATGACGTAAAGGAGGAACATACCTTGAGCAGAAGGTCTGCTATTCCACGATATCTACTCAGGGTCCATAAACAGTGAAAACTTCAAGAAAAGCTCTTGAAGATTTCAGGTGTCACTGTCTTTTGAATTTTGTATTACAATATCATGTTCTTGGACAGGGGGCGTAGATGTACATCATATTTTTGTCAATATCTCTGCTTGAAAGAGTCCGTTTGGAAAATTCTTGGAGAGCTTTTCTGCTGCAAAATGTTTTTCATATAATTTCAAATTTTTCTTAATAACAAGTTTGCCACTAGAGGGCGCATGTTCACATGTCCGTTTACAGAACTCTCTGCGGGACTAAAAACCCGATATAAAAAAATATTTTTTGGTCAGATCCTACTAAAATAACTGTGAAAACTTTGTATGTATTGTATAATATCTTCCCGAAATAATGCCTAATTTGGCCGCCAGGGGGCGCCAAATATTGTATAATATCTTCCCGAAATAATGCCTAATTTGGCCGCCAGGGGCGCCAATATTTTATCTGCTTTTTTTTAACATCTCTGTTTCTAAATGTGCGATTTAAAAAATTATTTTAACACCGGATGACATTTGCGTTGTGCCACACTTTAGGTTTGCATCTGAGAAGTTTTGTAGTCCAGAATTTTGTCACTACGTAGTGCTTGTGTACTTCTGTTTGCAGCTGTATCTCCGCTTCTGAAAACCCTATTGAGAAATTTCTTTTTACTGCATGCCATTCGCTACAATACAGATGTGAAGCATTATCTTCCTTAAATAATGCACAGACTTCCCGCAAGGGGCGTAAAGGTCAACACCTTTTTTTTTTTTTTTTTATCCGTCTCTGATTCCGGGAAATGTATTCGAAAAGTTGTTTTTCCTTAGGATATCTTTTTCCATGAAGAACATTTTCCCCTATTTTCAACTTCCTCATTATGCTAAATTCTTCTGTTGGAAGGCGTAGTTATATCATGTTTCCTTCTATATTTCTTCTTTTAACTATTAAAATCTGTTTGCCTCCGATACCTTTCTTCTGCTATGAGAAACTTTTTGTGCGCCATTTGTTAACCTTCGTAACATACTTTTTTAGCTGCTGGTGGAAGTAAATAGCTGCTTCTATTTCTAGATGTTTTATCCACTGTAGAAATCCGGTTGTTATTTTTTTGTAACCGGTTGCACTGACTTTGAATAACTTTGACAAATTTTATTCACGTCGGAAGGGATTCAAAAGATATGCTCATTAAAACTAAAAATTCGGTGCTATGTTTCTTATTTGTTATTGTTTACGCACATTACGCTTTACTTAACTGGCTCCAAACTTTGCATTTATTAATAAGAAACAGCAATACACAAGTGTTGTTTCACGGCTATTAAAAGCAGTTTCCAAGAGAAAAGAAAAAACAACAAAGAATCCTTCTGCACAGAAGACTGGCCCGAATTTTCAATAGTTAAATATTGGGTTGGTGCGAATGAAATGTCCGGCAAAGGACCAGCACACGTGGACGGTGAGAACGGAAAAGTAGGACAACTCACCTATGCAAAATAATCCCACTCGGCATCGATACATAGTTGCCATCTGTCCGGCAAGGCCATGATCCCGGAACGAAAAATGTCATCAACTGCGCGTTGAACCTCCTTGTCTGTCATGAACTGTTTCCCGGACAGAAAGTGATCCAGGCGACGAAACAGATGATAGTCTGTCGAGGACAAGTCCGAAGAATAGGCAGGATGAGACAGTGTTTCATAGCCCAAGGCACTTAGTGTCAGCATCGTTCGTTGCGCGACATGAGGGCGGGCGTTGTCCTGAAGCAGAACACCACCATGTCTGTTGACCAAAGCCGGTTGTTTCTGCAGCAATTTCCGGTGAATCTGGTGTAATTCAGCACAATAACGTTCTGCCGTGATGGTTTGGACTCTTGCCAAGAAACTCCGATGAATTATCCCCGCCGTGGACCACCAGGCAAGGAGAATCATCTTCTTGGCCAATAGGGGTGACTTATATAGGATGCCGTCCAGCAGCCTGTGCTTTGTTTAACCATTGTGCAGATCGTTTCCGATTATTACACTGCCGGACAATTGCTAAGGACGGATGACAATAGCAACGATAGCAACCATAAAATGGAAGGCAGGAAAATGTGGAAATTAGCATAAGTACGGGATACAGTAAGACGTGTTGTGCGTATGCAAATTTTGGATTGCCGAACTTGTTCGTGACGTCATAGCGCTGATAAGAGATATAAAGGATTTGACGCGTATTGACCGCTGTTGTTCAAACGCAAAGTTGAAAGGGAAAGAATCAATTGACCAACTTGCAATTTTCAGTATGTCTTCCCGACATCACCTAGATGATTTTACGTGTGGCCGTATTATTGGCAAGATTGAAGAAGGGCGAAAAATAACAGATGTTGCCAGGGAGTTCGACGTCAGCCACAGTGTTGTTTCAAGGCTTTGGAAATCATTTCAAACAAATGGAGAGTGTAGCAAACGTCACGGAGGAGGTCGTGTTCGCAGTATGACACCTGCAGAAGATCGGTACATAGTGCTATCAACAAAAAGACACCGGCGAAGCACAGCTAGTGAGGTAGCAAATCAGTTTATGGCTGCTACTGGCAAGCGGATCTCCCGAAAAACTTTCGCCATACGTTTGCATGAAGGAGGACTATACGCCCGCCGTCCTGTTGTGTGCATCCCATTGTCCAGACGTCACCAGACCGCCCGTTTGCAATGGTGCCATCAACATCGCAATTGGACTGATAACGACTGGTCTGCTGTCCTCTTCTCAGATGAGAGTAGATACAGTCTATCGTCTGATTGTCGACGACAACTGATCTGGCGTGATAGTGGTACTGCATATTGTCCAGCAAACATACAGGAAAGGGACCGATATCCGACATGTAGTGTCATGGTATGGGCTGGCATCATGATCAATGGCCGTACGTCCCTCTATGTGCTTCCAACTGGGACTATGACTGGCCAACGATACATTAATGATGTTCTGCTACCTCATGTTCGCATGTTCCGTGGTGCTGTCGGTGATAGATTCATTTTTATGGACGACAACGCAACATGTCATCGAACAGTCGCTGTCCAGGAGTGTCTTGAGAGCGAGGATACTCAACGCCTCGTATGGTCAGCACGTTCTCCAGATCTGAATCCCATTGAAAATGTGTGGGTTGCTTTGGGGAGGAGCCTTGCTGGTCGCCAATGCCCTCCAATGAACAAGGACACTCTCATCCGTGCACTGACAGAGGAATGGGATAAATTACCCCAACAGCTGCTTGATAATGTTTTGCAAAGCATGACACGACGTGTGGAATCTTGCATCGCCCTCCATGGTGGCCATATCCCGTATTGACATCTTACGCCGGAACGCCTGCGGACAGTAATTGCATTTTTTCCACGTTTACGTATTCTGCACAAAAATGGCCTGTTTGTCCCTTGAACACGTTCCAAAGCCTTCTGGATTTCAGAGCACAATAAATTGTCTTTCTTGTAATGTCCTGGCATTCTGACATTATTTTATTTCACTTGGCATCCAACCACACTTACTTTTTTATGCGCTATATAGCCGTTTATGATCCGTCCTTAGCAATTGTCCAGCAGTGTATAAAGGACCCACTTCTCTTCGCAGATGTCGATTCGTTGCAGTAGAGGTTCCTGTTTATTCCTGGCAAGCAGCGACGTGCAGACTTCCAAACACCTAGTCTTGTTGGCAGTTGCCAACTCATGCGACAGGCACATGTCCAGCTTTTTGACCTTACCCAGTGCAGCCAGACGTCGAACAATTGTTGTGTGGTGGACACCTACTTCTGCCGCTATCTCACGACACGTTCGGGGGTCCGCTTCAACCACACGTAACAGAACATCGTCAAAAGCAGCAGCAACAGGTTGGTGAGCACGTGCAGGACCGTATCTCCGTTTCGAAACTTCACAAACCGTCGTCGAATGGTTCGTTCGTTGACTGTATTCTCTCCAAACGCTTAGTTAACGTTGCGAGCGGCAATTCCTGCAAAATTGCCCAGTTTAAATTCATACAGGAAGATGACTCTAAAATCCGGCGTCTGCATGTTTCTTTTGCAAGCCACGTTACGTCCAAAGAAACCACGCCTGAACGTTGTTCTTGCACGATGCACGATTTCCGAAGAAGTTTTAGGAAGGAAGTGTCTGACCCCAGATCTAAAACTACCTTTAGAAATAGGAAGCTAGGAGATCTGAGTAAGTGAACTCAATAGGAAAGACAAACAAAAATATAGCGAAAGGAGAGGGTGATATATCTTTTAAACTGTGAACCGTAACACCAGTCTAGTGTGAAGGGGAACCAATCACCGCACAACATCACAGAGAACCACAACAGCACCCGGCCGCCGACGCACCAGGGAGTGACTGAAACTCAACGATACCAAATCCAAATGCCCGAGCAGAATCCATTTTCACCATCTCGATGCCAATCTGAACAAGAAAGATGACACCGAATTTTCGGGTGTAATAAGCACGTCTTTTGAATCCGTTCTGACGCAAATTAAATTTATCAAAGCTATTCAAACAATGGAACCGGTATGGAAAACAATAATATCTGACGGAAGAAAGAAGTTTTTCAATCGGGTTTTTAATCCCTTATATATTGCTGTAAACGGAATCGTGAGCTTACGAGCTCTTAGAAACAGAGATATCGACAAAAATAAGATGTGACTTTACGTCCTCTATTGGGAAAACCATGCATTATTTTAGGAAGAAAGTATTCTCAAAAGGTTTATCCATATGAGCGGTATCGACCCAAGAAAAAAAAATTTAGTCGAATTTTCAGGAGCCCAGATTTTGCTACAAATACATCAGAAGCAGAAATTAACACTTATGACCCCAGATGGCCCAACCATTCTTTACCAAACATTAGAAATTATGTGAAAAATATTTTCCATCAGGTCTTGTATGCGATACAGGAAGAATTTTTCAAATCGGAGTTTTAGGAGCAGAAATAACGCAGAACACGCAATTTACCTTTGTGCCCCCTAAGGGAAAGTCTATGATTTACCTGTAAATTTTCAATTTATAGGAAAAGCATTTCGCATCGTCCAGGAAGACATCAGTGGAATACTCGCTCTTATCTCGTCCTTCAGAACCGAATTCCGTAAGTCTGATCAACTGGTGGGTCGTAGCATGCTCCACCCGGAAACCACTCTGTTCGTCAGGAATCACATCATTAGCTTCACAGAACTCTTGAGAGGATGACCCTTTCCAGTAGCTTACCCAAGACATACAAGAGAAATATTGGACGGCAGTTCTCAGGTAAGGTATGATTGGTTCCAGGTTTGGGCAACATCACTACCACTGCCTTTTTCCAGTCCCTGGGGAAATACTTCAGCCGGAGAGACCCGTTGAAAAACTCCACCAGTACCAGAATCCAACTCTCCGGGAGCAGTTGAACAGCTCTTGCCGAAACTCCATCTCTTCCGGGAGCTTTCTTCACCTTTAGCTTTTTTATGTGTCGAGTTACCTAGAGGTGACAAACAGGCGAGATGACCTCGTCTGTATCACCAAGATCGTATGTAGCTAAAGCCTCCAAGACCCTATCCGAAACCTTGTTCTTCACACCCGTGCTAGCTATTTATAGCAACTGTGACGTAATACCCACAACACCTGTGAGTGGTTCCATTCCGCTGTGGTGGGGGCCTGTCTCCACTGTTCGTTTGCGCCGGACATTTCGTTCGCACCAACCCGATATTTTAACGCTCAAGCAAGGAGGAGAAAAGTTTTTTTTTTTTTTTTTTTTAGGTTTAACGACCATTGTGAGCAACACAATTGTCGACCACTGCCCCAGTGGTGCAGTGGTCTAAGCGCTGGCATATGACCGTTCGTCCGAGTTGGGTCCGGGTTCGATTCCCGGTGAGGCATGGGTGTTGTGTTTGTCTTACGGCACTGGCTCCCTCCCTTGCCCGGAACCTAAACTGGGGACGGGCTACTGCTTATAACCCATCGAGTTACTTGTGGTGGTTGTTAAACTTCCAATGAAAAAAAAAAAAACTGAACGGGGATTAAGTAGTCTCCCGTCCCTAATTTAAGGTCACTGACTCCAGGGAAGGGAGAGAACCAGTGCCGTAAGTCAAACACAACACCCATGCCTCACTGGGATCCGAACCCGGACCCATCTCGGGCGAATGGTCAGAAGCCAGCGCTTAGACCACCGGGTCAGAGAGAATTCTCCTGCTTATTACTTGCAAAACTTATTTTAAACCCATATGAAACTTAAGCGTAAGCAAGGCAAGTGCAAGGTACAAAATGTACTTTTAAGAATATCAGCGGAGCCCCCTCCCCCTATAGAGGTTACGGCTCGGGACTTCAGCCCCCAAAGCATCTCCTTTAATCTGACCCTGCATGCAGCATGCATAATATATATTTCAGGCACCTATACATTCCTGAAGCTATTTTTGTTGTCTTAACGGCTTTGATATTGCTCGTTCGTTATTAAGGTAACGCGCCAGACCCCAGTGTTATCTCCTTTATTGAAAATAACACTCAAACTGAACTGGGGGAGAGGGGGGGGGGCTATATTTTATGGTTGGCCCCTGATGCAAAAATGCCTAGTTATGCCTCTGCACGCGGAGTTTAGCGTACAAAAATAAACTTGGACTGAGTCGGAAGCGCCGCGTAGTGAGAAGGATAAAAAAATCGTTTGACATCGGACAGGTTTGAAGCTGGGAATGGCTTAGTGGTTAGCGTTTCAGACTATCGATGCAAGATCCTCAGGTTCGAACCTGGGCTGATCTTTCAGAGATCGTGTGATTTATTAACAATCGCTGAATATCCGCCGTGCATCGGACGAGCACGTTAAGTGACGTCCGATGCACGGCAGGCTGGACCCACTGGTTAAATGGGTATCCTTCCTATGCCCCTCCCCCTGAAATTCTCTCACCCCTCTGTGTACAGCATCGTACTTGTACGGTGGCGCCATCTACTGTACTCTAATCTCACTACAAACTGTTCTATCAAAGTTGCTAGACTTGCTCTCATTCTTTCCGTTTCTGTGCCCTGCCCAAAAGGCGATCTCGCTGTAGTTGGCTGGGACCTAAACTCTACCCACTGTGGACTGAAGTCCTACAAGAAAATGACAAAATTGACCGTGGGGGACAGATTTTGAAGTCCTACACCGCTGATTCTGTAACTTCTTAAATGAATGGCCGTAGATAAGGAATAGATCACATCGAAAGGCAGCTCTGGATACCAAAATATGCTCATAACTTGTTTTGTTCTGGAGTTAACGAACACCATTAGCAACTCTAAGGGCTGTAGTTGTTCCTGATTAAGGGTCACTAGTTTCCGGGAGGGAAGAGAACAAGTGCCGTTGCTCGTGCAACCTCATCCAGGACTCGAGCTCAGACGAGCGGTCAAAACATAGACTCCTGCGCCACTAGGGGCAGCTGCTCATAATTCATTCAATAAGCAAATTTTAAATACCTTTAAAAAAAAGAAAAAAAAGGAAGTCACATAACGAACAAGATTTCAGGTATTCTAATTAAGGCTTGTTTACGTTTATCATAATTAAAACATATATCAGTCTTATCTGAAGGTGACTTCCATGAAAAAAAATTTAAGTATTACATTAAAGTGGTAAAGGGGAAAAAAGTCCCTCCATGGGTGTATATAGAATTTTTCGGTGAGGGGGGCGACAGAAAATAGAAGTTTTTGAAGTTTATCAGGACAAAATAAAAGTTATGAAAAATAAAAGACAAAAATAAAGCAAACAAATAGAAAATAATGCAAAAAAAATATGGGGTGTCTTGCTCCTCGAAAGTGATTCATTTTTGATAAAAAAAAAAAAAACCACTTTCGAGGAGGAAGACCTCCCCACCCCCTTTTACTGCGCCCTTCAGTCCTACAATACTAGAACAGTGGACAGATTCCATTCGAATTAACTGATACCCAAACGAGAAGTGACGATTACACTGCATATCTGAGTCTCCACTGAAAGACCTTTCTTAGCACGTCTTTTGCAAAAACAGATCGTGCTTATGTTATCGGTTTGTCCGTCCGTCCGTCCGTCCGTCTGTACCCACGATATCTCTGCAACTAAATTAGTCCGATTTGAAAAATTCTTTTTGCATTGGGAAGCTTGAAATATGCGAATGATGATCCTTTATTTTGTTTGCTTTTTCACGCTGTACAATTTCGCCGCTAGATGGCGTAAATGCAGATGATGTCGAATTCAAAAATACGTTTTATTCCACATATTTGCTTCTAAACATCCGATTGAAAAAATTCTTTATCTTTCGACTCCATTTATGTCGAAGAGTATTTTAGATATAGTTACTTTTTCAAATTACGCATATATTTTCCGCTAGGCGGCTTAAAAGTAAATTACATTTTCCCCGATAACTCTTCTTCTAAAACTCCGATTTGAAAATGTTTTTATTCAGCGGATACATCTCCTGCTGGAAAATCTTTTGCATATAATTTCGAATTTTTGGTGAAGAATACTTTGGCCACCAGGGGGAGTAAGTGTTAATTTTTGCTTCTGATGTATTTGCCATAAAATCTGAACTTCTAAAATATCGATTGAAGAAATTCTTTCGTGGACTGATGCCACTCACATCGATAACCTTTTCGGAATATTTTCTTCCTAAAATATTCCACAGTTTCTCCGCCAGAGGGCGTAGATGTATGTCTTATTTTTGTCAATATCTCTACTTCTAGAAATCTGATTTGAAAAATTCCTTCTTTGTTGGGTAGTATTTCCAGTGTGACATGTTTTCATATAATTTCAAAATTTTCAAGTAATTCATAGACTTTCCCGCTATGGGGCGTAAAGGTAAATTGCGTTTCCCCCTATATCTCTGCTTCTAAATCTCCGATTTGAAAAATTCTTTCTGCACCGGATACAGCTCCTTATGGGAAATCCTTTGCACATAATTTCTAATTTTTGTAAAAAATGATTTGGCCACCAGGTGGCGTAAGTCTTAATTTTCGCTTCTGATGTATTTGCAGCAATATATGAGCTTCTAAAATCTCGATTGAAAAAAAAAGTCGGTTTGTTGACCGATTTTACTCATGTCGACAAACCTTTTAGGAACATTTTCTTCTTGAAATAATGTATGGTTTCTACGCCAGGGGGCGTAGATGTATATCTTATTTTTATTAATATCTCTACTTATAAGAGTCCGATTTGAAAAATTCCTTCTTTGTTGGATACTGTTTCCGATGCGAAATGTTTTCCTTATAAATTCAAAATTTTCAAGTAAATCATAGACTTTCCGCTAGGGGCACAAAGGTAAATTGCGTTTTCTGCGTTATTTCTGCTCCTAAAACTCCGATTTGAAAAATTCTTCCTGTATCGCATACAAGACCTGATGGAAAATATTTTTCACATAATTTCTAATGTTTGGTAAAGAATGGTTTGACCACCAGGGGTCATAAGTGTTAATTTCGTCTTCTGGTGTATTTGTAGCAAAATCTGGGCTCCCGAAAACTCGACTAAATTTTTTTTTCTTGGACCGATACCGCTCATATGGATAAATCTTTTGAGAATACTTTTTTCCTAAAAGAATGCATGGTTTTCCCACCAGGGGATGTAAAGTCACATCTTATTTTTGTCGATATCTCTGTTTCGAAGACTTCGTAAGCTCACGATTTCCTTTACAGCAATATCTGAGGGATTAAAAACCCGATTGAAAAACTTCTTTCTTCTGTCAGATATTATTGTTTTCCATACGGTTCCATTGACTTTGAATAGCTTTGATAAATTGAATTTGCGTCAGAACGGATTCAAAAGACGTGCTTATTACACCCGAAAATTCGGTGTCATCGTTCTTGTTTTTTTTTTTTTGTTTTGTTTTTTCTAAGCTTTACAAATTTTTCTTTTACTCGTAGATATTATGAATGGAAAGGAAGCTTGAAGCAAATTCTGATCACAAAGTAATGATTTCGGCATTCGGAACTTACAGAGGGTGAGTCGAAAGTTTTGCAGTATTTGCATAAACGCATGTGCTGCGGCGGATATGTCACGTGTTTAAACTAGTTCCTAGTCGCGCACTGCAGTCAGTCGAAAGAGATATAAAGTGCAGTCGTTGCTGTGAACAGCATTGTATATCGTCTTTCTGTCTGTGGTTGGGACGCCTAAAAGATGAGCAGCCACGACTGGCTAATGACGGAACTTTTGCTTTACGAGTTTGAACTCGGCCATAACGCTGCTCAAGCAACACGAAACATTTGTCATGCGAAAGAGCAATGTTCCGTGGACCACAGCACTGCAACCAGGTGGTTCAAGAAATTTCACTTAGGTGACAGAAACCTCGACGATCAGCCAAGGTCAAGTAGTCCGCGAACCGTAGATTCGGAGGCGGTGTGCAGGCCGTAGAGGCAAATCCGACAACCAGCACTCGGAGATTATCAGGCGAGCTGGGCATATCATAGACCACCGTGGTTCGTCTCCTTCAGGACCTCGGCAAGGTCTGCAGGAGCTGCCGCATTGTCCCTCACGAAATGACGCAAGCTGAAGCAAACTGCCGGGTGGATGTGTGCACGAAACTTTTAGAAAACCTGCGCGATGTACGTTTCATCAAGAGAATTATTACGTGCGATGAAATGTGGGTCTATTTCCGTAATCGTAACACACAACGGTAGTGGTTGAGGCTGGGCCAGCTTCCTGAACGTGTTGCCAAACGTGGGCGCTTCGAGCACAAAGTGATGCTCTACGTCTGGTTGAATGTTGAGGGGATTATCCATTACGAATTTGTTTCAGACGGTCTGAATATCAACGCCAACATCTACTCTGAGCAGCTGGAGCGGATGTATGCCGTTTTGGAGGAGAAGTACTCTGCACTGGCGAACAGAAAGGGCGTTCTCCTACAGCAAGACAACGGTCGGCCTCATACCGCGAGAACTGACCCAGGCAAAACTCCAGGAACTTAAGGGCATCGAACTGATATCACACCCAGCATATAGTCCAGATCTTTCTCCGTCGGGTTATTACTTGTTCCGGTCCATGACCCACTTCCTTCGCGGGAGGCACTTCAACAACCAGGAGGAGGTGGCCGCTGGGATGAAGGAGTTCTTCGCCTCGAAGGACAAGAACTGATACCGCCGCGGAATCGAAGAACTGGCAGAGAGATGGCTAAAGACGGTGAAACAAAAAAAGACGGTGAAACAAAAAAAGACGGTGAAACAAAAAAAGACGGTGCTGTCGTAAGCCATGTCAAAATACTTTGAATGCTAGTCAGCTGTCGTCGTAAAGGTACATATGATCCAAATATTGCAAAACTTTCGATTCACCCTCTGTATTTCAACTTTCACCATACGTTCTTACGTAAGGGTTTGGAAATCAGAATTAAAAGAGGGTAATTGTTTTGGTCTTCGATGCTGCTCGTAGTTGTTTATCAAGTAAAACAAACGAAAAAATGATTTAATGAGCAGCTTGACTTTTTTTTCTTTTTACGTTAAAAATTCATAATCGACTAAATAGAACGTTTAACCGTTCAAAGATAGAAGCGTTTGACCGTTTTAGATAGAAGTGAATTAATTCAGAGCGCTTCCTTGTCCACCTTAGCTAAAATATATTTCTTGTATTTTGTCGCTATAAATATTTCGACATGGCCAGAGAGACTTTCGAATCATTCGATACACTTACAGTACATAGCTGATAGATGCTGTCATAAGCCATGTCAAAATACTTATTGGCGGCTGTAATTCAGGGCATGCCAGTTAGATTTGCGAAAATATGTGTCGTTCAGTGGCGGCTTTTCAGGTGAAGTAGGTGAAGTGCCTCTTCACCTATTTTACTTAAAATAAAGTTTTGTTCAGTAATTTGTATAATATATTCTTTTTTGTCTCTGTTGTGTTACAAAATACTCAAAATTTTGATTAGATATCAATTCACATAGCGCGTTCAATACGGATAACAAGTCCTCATACGCAAAACAGTGCAAGTGAAGAGCCGAAATGAAAATCCTTGGAAGTCTGCAACTTTCGACCGAGTTGCTATGGTAACCATGACGTCAACCTCCTCTATCTGGCGCGCAAGTGAAGTGTTTTAGCTTTCGGCGCCGAAGCTCTGCAGATGGAATCGTGACCTTCGAAGGTGATCACGGTGAAACGGGACGGTTTACCCAGGGTATCTTGCAATCCACAAGGGCTTCTTCCGTGCGGTGTTGTGTGGTACATGCTTTCCGAAAGGGATTTGCTTTTTCGTGCTTTGTGATTATTTGTCAAAAAGTTTAGCTGTTACTGTAGTTTCGTGTACAGTTTAACAGTTAGTGATAGTTTTAATTAAAGTATGTATCTTGTGAACGACATTGTTTGTAATTTATTACAAACTGCATTTAATCGGTGGAAAGATGATGATAAAAGAGACATTTTACTTCAAGGACGACCGACGGATCCACTGACAACTGTTGCCAAAAAAGAAATTAAGAAGAGCGGTAAATCTTACAATATTAATTTTAAAAATTGCTGGTTTACTGAATATAAATGGTTTTGTATATAGTACTTCTGTGTTACAAAAATTATTTTGTTTGGCCCTGCTTACTTTTTAGTAATAAACATTCGGCGTGGAATAAAGACGGATTCTCATATTTATTAAATATAACACGCTCACTTCATAAACATGGTGATTCTAGCGAACACCTGAAATGCGAGTTAATGCTAAGGAATTTTGAAAAAAATTAGAACACCATTGCCGATGCCCTGAGGGAGAATGCTAGGCTTTTGAAAATGCATTTCAACGAAAACGTTCGTTTAAATAGACTGTTCCTGCAGACAGTGATTGATACAGTATTATATTTGAGCAAACGAGAACTGGTATTCCGTGGCCATGACGAAAGCATGGACTCGATGAATCGTGGAAATTTCAAGGAATTACTTTCATTGTTAATATCAAGAAGTCCTTTAGAAATTCAAAATCAATACGAAAAGATAAAAACCATTCAAAATGAATTAATTGAATGTATTTCTGAATATATAAATGATCACGTTAAAAATGAAATAAATGAAGTTCAATGCTTTTCTATTCAAGTAGATGACACCACAGACATAAATCAGACTTCTCAGTGCTCTTTAATAATAAGATTTGTTGATTCGGAAGGTGTATTGGCTGAGCGATTTTTGGGTTTCCACGAAGTGAAGTGGAGATCGAACGTCAGAAGCTTTATACAAAATGCTAGACAAAATTTTGGAACAATTCGATTATCAACACAAATTAATAGGACAGTGTTACGATGGGGCAAGTGTAATGTCTGGACACTTGAATGGGCTACAGAAAAAAATCAAGGATAAAGCTTTTTAAGCTGTTTTTGTTCATTGCTTAGCATATCGTTTGAACCTTGTATTACAGCAGAGTTTTTCTAAAATTTCAAAGTGTCGTATATTTTATGCAAGCCTTACTGGAATTCCTTCGTTTTTTCACCACTCAGTGAAGCGATCTTATAAGTCACATCTACAACCGCAAGACGCATACCAACCATAGCAGAAACTCGATGGTCCACCACTTCGAAGTTAGTAAGTGTAATTGTTGAAGATTGGGATAAATTGAAGGAAGTATTCGAATTTCTGACAAATAGTGAGCAGTCAGACAAAAAATCAATTCAACTTGCCAAGGGGTTTTTAAACGATATGAACCCTTTTGAATTTACATTTTTGGCAATAGTATTTAATGAAATTTTTGGCCCCAGAAAAAAACACTAGACATAAACTACTGTGTAACTCAAATTAAAAAAAACTCGTGAAATTTTGAGTCATAAAAGGAACGATGAAGTATTTGAAACACTGTTTGGAAAAGCTAGCAAAATCACAGAAATAAGCAGATCTAAACGGGAATATGCTGCTCTTACACAAGAAACAATTTTTCAAAATTATAAACAATTGTATTTTGAAATTTTAGACCACATTCTTATGGAAATGGATATAAGATTTCAAGACTGTGAAAAACTTCAATTTGTTTGTCTTGCTGACACAACCAAATTCGAACAATTTAATTCAAGCTTTCCCCCTCACGCTTTTGAAAATCTACAACATTTTTACGAAAAAATATTTACTAAACTCTAGCGCCTTAAAAATGAACTGAGTCTTGTATATGCAAACGAAAAATTAAGGAATGTATCGACTCAAGAACTTCGAGTGCTTCATGAAGATAAAGACATTTTTACAGAAGCTTATAAATTGGTTGTCCTCATTTTAACCATTCCATCTACAAGTGTGTCAGTGGAAAGAAGTTTTTTCTTTCCTTAAAAGAATACAAACTTACTCAAGAAACACTATTTCTCAAGACAGACTTGCTTCTTTGGCAAATATTTCTATTCAGAAAGATATTTTATTGATGCTTACGAAGAAACAACCATTCTATGCCGACATAATCGACAAATTTGCAGCTTTAAAAGAAAGAAGAATTGATCTAATATACAAAAAATAGGTCAGTCCTCATATAGTGATTTTCATTGAAGACAGTAGATATTTTTTCATATTGCTTTTGTAGCTCTTCACCTATTTTTTCAACCACGAGCCGCCACTGGTGTCGTTGTGAAATAATGTCGTTGTGTGTTAATGAAATTTTTATGGATTGTCTCTGAATTTCGAATGTAGAGGGCGCTGGCTTTTCACTTGAAAGGGAAACTTCGCTTTTCTTCGGTGGTGCGCGATTGTATCCACTTCCCTCTGAGAGGGGTTTCGTAATCTTGCGAAGCGGAAATGAATCTGTATTGCATCACTATGCCACTAGCTAACGCCGATTGATAACATGTGTCGAACTGCAAGGCACCAGACCCGTAGCCAGTGGAGGGCCAGGTCGGGCCGATGGCTCCAGCTGAGCCCGCCCTGTGTTTCCTTTTGCCCGTACTAGCGACTGGCACAACAGTATAGAGCCCGACCTCTTTCACATCTTTTGCCCGACCACTTTACATCCTTCGCCCGATCTCAATCATCAGCCGCACGTTCCAACTTGCTTGTCTGGCTACGGGCCTGCAAGGCACTGATGCAATCCTGAAAAAGAAGTGACCTGGTGCAGTAGCGTAGCCAGAAATTGCCTAAAAGAGAGGGGGAGGGAGAGCACGGATATGATTCATTCGTAAAAGCCACATACACTGCTGACCACCCAAAATGCAATACCAAGAAGGAAGCATCCGATTGGCCTGAAACTCGTAGCATGCGTCGCCCGCGAGAGGACATGCAAACGATTAGCATTGCACGGCGTATGCAAATCATGTGCGCCCGGCACGCCACCGAGAAGCACTATAAGAAGGGTGCACAGAAGGCGGGGTGCAAGTAGTGGAAGTGTGTTGTGCTGCCTGACCTGTGCGTGGAAAGCTTCCTGATGCCTCGTTGCAGAATACGGCAGTTATTCCAGCACGTTTCGGAGTTCGACAAAGGACAAATAGTGGCTTATCGCGACAGTGGTTTATCGTACCGAGACATCGGCGCCCGTGTGGGACGACATCCAGCCACAGTGAGGAGAGTCTGGATTCGGTAGGTGCAGGAGGGACGGGCGGACCGACGTGAGCGATTGCCGCAGCCGCGGCACACCACCGAACGAGAGGACTTGATGTTGTGCGGCGGGCATTGACGGCTCGCACCGCCACATCACGAACGTTAGCGCAGGAATTAGGATGTGTTGCGCAACAAACTGTGTCAGCACGTACCGTTCGACGTCGTCTGCAGGAGCGGGGAGTTGTCGCACGGCGCCCATTGCTCTGATTACCATTGACGCAACACTACAGGCGAGTGCGGCGGCAGTGGGCCGTTGAACACCGCACCTGGACTACGGAATGGCACGGCATTGTCTTCTCCGACAAATCCTGCTTCTAACTGCAACACCACGATGGTCGGATCAGCGTGTGGCGGCACCGCGGCAAGAGACTGTATGACGCCTGCATTATGCATCGCCATACCGGTCCGTCGCCTGGCGTTATGGTTTAGGGCGCAATTGGATATGACACCCGAACCCCTCTGGTACGCATCGCCGGTACACTCAACAGCCACCGCTACATCTCCGACGTTTTGGAGCCTGTAGTCCTCCCTTACCTGCAGGACCTGCCAGATGCCACGTTTCAACAGGACAATGCGCGCCCGCACGTGGCACGCATCGTGCAACAATTCTTCACGGCCCACCAGGTGTCACTGCTGCCGTGGCCCGCCTGTTCTCCCGATATGCCGCCCATCGAACACGTCTGGTCGCTGATCGGCAACCGAGTGGCCCGGCAGGCACCACCCGTGGCTACGCCTGATGAACTGTGGCAACGTGTGGAAGCAGCCTAGACCGACATACCCCAAGCCCACATCCAAAGCCTCTTTCGTTTGATGCCGCGGCGTGTAGCGGCAGTTATTGCCAGCCATGGGGGCCACACGAACTATTGATGTCTGCGTGTTCCGCAAGTCGCACGGGCATGTAAGCTCAATCGTTTCATCTTTGTATCTGTTATTTTGTGTCCAGTAAATCTGGGTTTGCTATCTCGTGTGCTTCTTGGTGTTGCATTTAGGGTGGCCAGCAGTGTATATATCGCTTTAAATTCATACTCAATCCGCCTCAAGGAGGGTCCGGGGTAGAAGATCCTGCCCCCCCCCCCTGGATACGCCTCTGGTAAGGCGCTCCGAAGTCCGGCCCAGACGTTATCGATTCCAGCAGGTATTGGAAAAGAGGGGGGGGGGAGCAACAAACCTTTGAAAACAAATATCTATATACACTATCTACCATAAAGTAATTGGACACCCCTGCAATCGGCGATATCTGCGGTCCTGATACACGTCACGGCCGCTGCCGTTAAATATCGTGTGGGAAACAACGCAACCAGTCGCATGCAAGATGCCTCGCAGTTCGGAGCTCTCTGATTTCGAGAAAGGTGTAATCGTCGGGTATCACAGAAATGGCCGATCCATACGTGACATATCCAGCGAGTTGAAGTACCAAAAATCGACAGTGGCTTACGTGATTGGCAAGTGGAAGATGAGAGGTGACTGTCGGAATGTGCCCCGACCCTGCAGACCCACAAAACTGGGAGTTAGAGACCGACGGGTGCTGGCCAGAGAAATTCGGAAGAACCGCACCAAATCGATGAGCCACATCCGCGAGGAGTTTCAACAGGCATCCGGGAGTGTTCTTTTGATGAATACCATCCGTAAGGAAGCCCATCTGCTCTGTTATCATGGACGTGCTGTCGCCCACAAGCCTTTGATCACCAAGTCCAATAGCGCTGCTCGGCTAACGTGGTGAAAAGAACGTCGACACCGGACCGTTGAACAGTGGAAACAGGTTATCTGGAGCGACGAGTCAAGGTTCACCCTCTACCGTTCGGATGGCTGGGTCTGGGTTTGGCGTCTGCCTGGAGAACGCCTCCTGCCGGAATGTATTGTGCCAACTGTGAAATTCGGCGGTGGTGGAATTATGCTATGGGGGTGTTTCTCCTAATATGGCACGGGACCCTTGCTCGCAAGTCCTGGTAGACTCAACGTCGAGACCTACTGCACCATTTTGGATGACCATGCGCTTCCTACGTTGTGGCAGTTTTACGTGGTGGACCCATGTTCCTTTCAGGATGACAATGCCACCTGTCATGTTGCGAGGTCCACCATGGCTTGGTATGGTGACTTTGGGGTTAATCGAATGGACAGGCCCGCGCAGAGTCCGGACCTTAACCCTATCGGGCACCTCTGGGACGAGTTGGTGCGTCGTCTTAAGGGGTGCCCCCATCGTCCGAAATCGGTGAAGTAACTGACCTGTCTTCTCCAAGCAGAGTGGGAGAAAATACCTCTAGCCGTCGTACAACGCCTGGTTGAGAGTATGCCCCGGAGGGTCGCAGCTGTAATCGCCGCTCGTGGAGGCTCCACCAACTATTGAAGGTGAATAAACTTCGTTTTCCTTTGCTATCACAGGTGTCCAATTACTTGTTGGTTGATAGTGTATATACTGTCTAGTACCCACTTCACTGGCTATTTCTGCGGTGGTTTCGGCAAACAAAACGGCTGGGAATTTATGCATAGCCACCATGAAGGAATAATAAGAGAGAGAGAGAGAGAGAAGACGACGAAAAAAATCGTTTAAGATTATTTGTTTAAAAAAAAAGTGTCGATTTCAATGGGCAACGATTGAATAAATAAATTTTAAAAAGTCCGATTCAGTTAAGTAAAAAGTAGCCTAGTACTGCAAGGCGTTGTAAAAAGGTTGCCTGGAGGCGCCAGGCCTCTACTGATCTCCTGCTCTAAGGATATCTTTTTAATGGATTTTCTGAAAACTAACACAGGTATTAAAAAAAAAAAAAGCGAGAGAGAGGGGAGGGGGTGTCTTAATTTGTTTATTAGTCTGTTCGCTACGCTAGTAGGCACGGTATCACAGCAACTCTTAGATGAGATTTGAAAGAGGGAGGAAACAAGTTGCAGCGGAAAGTGCCAATCGCGAGGATTTAAAAATTTTGGAACTCTGGCGAATGCCCCTCGGTAATAAATAAAGGCGTCTTCCTCCCCCTTTCTACCTCACTTCCGTGTCACTTTCCTGTCGGGCACTCTAGCCCAAATCTCCTAGCTTCCTATTTCTAAGGGTTGTTTAAGATCTGGGGGTCAGACACTCCCTTCCTAAAATCCTCTACATATGATCTGATCTGGCGAATTCCTGTAAAGTGACAGAAATGCACGTTCCAGTCCAAAAGTTACGAAAGAGTTGCATTTAACCGATCAAAATTGGAAATAGCCGTTTTACGGCTGTAAGTGTTATAGATGGCAATGTAACAGCAGTGGCCCGCCTAGGATTCCTTTCCCAAAATATTGAAGATGCAAATAAAAATACACTGGAGAAAACATCTTCCAAAATATTGGGAAGCGATAAAAACAAAAACAAAAAAAAAAAAAAAACCCTCCGACATAAAAATAAAGTGTGTTTCTAAGTATTCATAAAATATATAGCTAAAAACCATGTACAAAATATTTTAAAAATTAGTGTAGCCAATAACAGAGGGCCCGGATCCCTGGCCACCCCCACGGTTTTTTTTTTGTTTTTTTTTTTATTGTGATTTTTTTTTTTTTTTTTTGATTGGAGGTTTAACGACCACCGTGAGAAACTTAATGGGCTATAAGCAGTTGCCCGTCCCTAATTTAGGGCCACTAGTTCCAAGGAATGAGCCAGGGCCGTAAGACAAACACAACGTCCATGCCTCACAGGGATTCGAACCCGGACCCAACTCGGATGAATGATCAGAAGCCAGCGCTTAGAAAACTGTGCGGACCACTGTGTACTAGCAAACACTAAAACAAAACGCACGGCATCAAAATTTGTGAGTAATATGTAATAGAGATCGAAACAGAACAAGATGTTCCACTGCATGTACAGGCTCATCTGACGTCCAGTGGTATTCTTTCATCAGCACTGCATAAACAGACGGCGGAGCGAAGTCCTCAGTAGGGGATATGTCCACTCCGCAGAACAATGCATGTTTGGCACAGCCATTGCCATCCCTAGGGTGTGTGGAGCCCCGCGCAAATGTTTTATTTATTTACTTATTTTTACTGGTCCTCTGCTTGTGCAAGTCATTTGATTTAAAACAAATTAGTAAAATCATGCAATGCATTGAGTATGATACGCTTTCCAACATACCAGAAATTATTACTCAAGTTATGAGGATAATGGCTGTGGAATAAATCTCGCTGCTGTTTCCTGGCCTTTGACCCCATTTCGATGATATTCAACAGATCCGGTTCACTATACCTCCGGAACAACATGATAAAGTTTTGTTGCAATAGAAGCAGTTTTACGCAAGTTATGAGAATAATGGCTGTGGAATAAATCTGGCTTTTGTGCAATGACCTTTGACCCCATTTCGTTGATATTCAACAGATCCGGTTCACTATACCTCCGGAACAACATGATAAAGTTTTGTTGCAATAGAAGCAGTTTTACGCAAGTTATGAGAATAATGGCTGTGGAATAAATCTGGCTTTTGTGCAATAACCTTTGACCCCAATTCGTTGATATTCAACAGAACCGGTTCACTATACCTCCGGAACAACATGATAAAGTTTTGTCGCAGTCCAGGCATTTTAGGTAAGTTATGATGCACAAGGGCAATGGAATGAATCCCACTCCAGTGTCCTGACCTTTGACCCCATTATGCCCATTTTCAATAGGGTTCGTCCCCAGTGGCTTCCTACCACATACTAAAATTTCATCGAAATCGAACCATTTTTACGCAAGTTATGACGCATAAGGGCAATGGAATAAATCCCGCTCTTATGCCCTGCCTGACCTTTGACCCCATTTCGCCCTTTTTCAATAGGGTTTGTGCCCTACCACATACTAAAATTTCATCGACATCGAACCATATTTACCCATGTTATGACGCATAAAGGCAATGGAATGAATCCCGCTTTTATGTCCTGACCTTTGACCCCATTCCCCCATTTTCAATAGGGTTCGTCCCCAGGTGGTTCCTTACCATATACTAAAATTTGATCGAAATCGAACCATTTTTACGGAAGGTATGATGCATAAGGGCAATAGAATCCCGCTTTTATGCCCGGCCTGACCTTTGACCCCATTTCTCCCATTTTCAATAGGGTTCGTGCCCAGGTGGTTCCCTACCACATACTAAAATTTCATCGAAATCGAACCATATTTACGCATGTTCTGACGCATAAAGGCAATGGAATGGATCCCGCTTTTATGTCCTCACCCCATTCCGCCCATTTTCAATAGGGGTCGTGCCCAGGTACTAAAATTTCATCGAAATCGAACCATTTTTACGCAAGTTATGACACATAAAGGCAGTGAAATGGATCCAGCTCCTATGTCCTGACCTTTGACCCTATTTCACCCATTTTCAATAGGGTTTGTCCACAGGTGGTTTTTTTTTCTTTTTCTTTTTTGATTGGAGATTTAACGACCACCGTGAGCAACTCAGTGGGCTATAAGCAGTCGCCCGTCCCTAATTTAGGGTCACTGGTTCCAGGGAAGGGAGAGAGCCAGTGCCGTAAGACAAACACAACATCCATGCCTCACCGGGATTCAAACCCGGACCCCGTTCGAACGAATGATCAGAGGCCATCGCTTAGACCACTGCGCCATCGGGGCGGCCCCCAGGTTGTTCCCTATCACATAATAAAATTTCATCGAGATCGAACAATTTTTACGCATAAGAGCCATGGAATGGAACCCGCTCCTATGTCCTGACCTTTGACCCTAATTCGCCCATTTTCAATAGGGTTCGTCCCCAGTGGTCCCCTACCACATACTAAAATTTCGTCGAAATCGAACCATTTTCACGTGAGTTATCGTGCGGACGGACGGACGGACAAAGCTGGAGCATGTACGTTTCTTCAACCTACGGTTGGAAAGCGTAAAGGCCGCCCCGGTGGCGCAGTGGTCTAAGGCGTTGGCCTCTGATCATTCGTCCGAAGGGGTCCGGGTTCGAATCCCGGTGAGGCATGGATGTTGTGTTTGTCTTACGGCACTGGCTCTCTCCCTTCCCTGGAACCAGTGACCCTAAATTAGGGACGGGCGACTGCTTATAGCCCATTGAGTTGCTCACGGTGGTCGTTAAACCTCCAATAAAAAAAAAAAAAAAAAAGCGTAAAGAAAAAAAGTATTACAAAATTCATGGCTGCTCTGGTGGCGCAGTGGTCCAAGCGCTGGGTCCGGGTTCGAATCTAGTAAGGCATGGATGTTGTGTTTGTCCTACTGCCCTGGCTCTCTCCCTTCCTTGGAACCAGAGGCTGATCTAAATTAGGGACGGGCGACTACTTACAACCATCGAGTTGCTCACGGTGGTGGTTAACCCCTCCCCTCATAAAAAATCATGTGCCATGATATATCGATGAACATTTTTTTAAATTCTAAGTAGAGAAGAGGTACGCCTTTTTTTTTAAATCATCATCATCATCATTGTCAACCATTATCAATCCACTGCTGGACGAAGGTCTCCCCAAGTTTCCTCCACAACGGTCTGTCTTGTGCCAGTCTCCTCCATGTCACCCCTGCATACTTTCGAATTTCATCCACCCATCTCCCATGTGGTCTTCTTCTGGGTCTTTTCCTGTCCCTTGGAATCCAATCTAAAATTTCGGCTGTCCATCGATGATCTGTCCTTCTGGCAGTATGTCCAGCCCATTGCCATTTCAGGGATTTAACTCTGATCATGATGTCTTCCACTCTTGTCATTTTTCGGATCCACGAGTTCCTCTTCTTATCTCTCCTGGTTACACCAAGTATGCACACCTCTCCATGCTGCTTTGAGTTGTCTGCAGCCTTTGTATGTCTCTTTTAGTTAAGGTCCACGTCTCTGCACCATACGTAAGCACTGGAAGGATGCATTGATCAAACACTTTTCTTTTAAGACATAATGGCATATTGCTCTTGAAAATTATGCTGTTTCTTCCAAAAGCTCTCCAGGCAAGTTTTGTACGCCGATTAATTTCTTCATCAATGTGACCCTCACTTGATATCTGCTGTCCAAGATAAACGTACGTATCTGTTATCTCCAGCTTTTCTCCATCAATCGACAAATCTTCATTTCTTGTAAAAGCATTGAACATCACTTTTGTCTTCTGAAAGTTCATTTTTAATCCCACTTCTTTACTCTTGTCAGCAAGTTCCTGGATCATACTCTGCAGCTCTGATGGGCTAGTTGCAAAAATGACTACGTCATCAGCAAAACGAAGGTGGGTTAGATAATCTCTATTAATCTTTATCCCCTTGTTTTCCCAGCTCAGTGACTGAAAAACACCCTCCAATGTGGCATTAAAGAGCTTCGGAGATATGGTGTCACCTTGTCTCACTCTCTTTCCAATTTTTATGTGTGTTGTATTTTCAAACAGCCGAATCTTTGCACTTGCATTTTCATAGATGTTATTAATAATATTAATGTATGCATCTTCAATACCGCAGGGTTTTCAGAGCCATTGTAACTGCTGATGGTTTCACCGAATCAAATTCTTTTTCATAATCGATAAAAGCCATGCACAATGGAAGTTCATATTCCCTTCGCTGTTTCAATTAGTTCTCTCAGTACGTGGATATGATCTATTGTGCTGTAGCCACTCCTGAATCCAGCTTGTTCTCTCGGTTGAGCCATGTCCAGTGTTACCTTCAAGCGGTGTGAAAGAACTTTAGTGAAGATTTTATAAACCACTGATAGGAGGCTGATAGGTCTGTAGTTTCCGAAATCCTCAATGTCACCTTTCTTATGTAGCAGGATCATTGTAGCGGTGTTCCAATCCTCAGGAATCTTTCCTTCATTAAGGCATCGAGTGAAAATTTGGGCGAGTACTGTTTCGATTTCTCCACTTGCTTCTTGTATGATATCTACAGTAATTCCATCTTCTCCTGGAGCTTTTCCCCGCTTCATGTTCTTGAAAAAAAAAGTTGTGGAAAAAAAGACTCCACAACTTTTTTTTAAATACAACTACGTAAGTACCTCTACATCCATACAATGTTTAAGTTATTTCTAAATGTTATTTTTTTTTGATTGGAGGTTTAACGACCACCGTGAGCAACTCAATGGGCTATAAGCAGTCGCCCGTACTTAATTTAGGGTCACTGGTTCCAGGGAAAGGAGAGAGCCAGTGCCGTAAGACAAACACAACATCCATGCCTGACCGGGATTCGAACGCGGACCCCTTACGGACGAATGATCAGAGGCCAGCGCCTTAGACCACTGCGCCACCGGGGCGGCTCTAAATGTTATGCAGAAAACCGAAATGTGCAGTGTTGTTCAAATCTTTCTTCTATCGAAACTATAGCTTGATCTATAATGGCCAGAAAATCTATAGTCTTATAGTAATCAGTATCCGAGATTTTTGAACTTAAATCTTTCCCTTCATATACTGACGCAGACGTTTTGGTTTCCTTGTTCGCATTTCCTTAGATCTTAATGGAATATCAGTTTTGTTGAATATTTTATATGCGGTTTCTTTAGATTAAAAAAACCCATTTGCTCTAGAATTGCTTAAAACTTCTTTTAATCGTTTGAAAAGTGTAGTAGTCAAATTAAATGAGTTTCGAGTTTTTATCAACTTTATTACTACCAGTAAATGCATCGTTACACTTTGCTAAATACTGGACACATTCTTTTCAGGACGTCATGCCAATGCTCAATTTCGGTATTTTCTTTCCCTTTTCGCATACTAGAAATTGTTCGATGTTTATTCAACCTTTCAGTTCTAGTAATTGCATATGGGCTTTTTTGTGTGCAAGTGATGTTTCACATTCTTTTAATAGAACCATAGTATTACGCATTTCTCATAATTCGTAGTGCATCATGTACCTTCTGTTAGTTAACAAAAATCTATTTCCATGTAAAAAATCATACCTTTGTCTTTTAACATAATTCTTACTTTTGTACAACCTATGTCAGAAATGTTCCAGGACTAATCGCATAACTGACGTAAGAGTTGTGGAATAAAAATAGCACGTGTATATCAGGAGACAGGCAGTCCTTAGCCAGTTTGCGAACAGTTGGAAACCGGTTTATACCGGTACAGACAGGCGGGCATTAAGGGAGTCATTATGTTCTGGTCACATTTCATTTGATTGGAGGTTTAACCACCACCGCGAGCAACTCAGTGGGCTATAAACAGTCGCCCGTCCCTAATTTAGGGTCACTGGTTCCAGGGAAGGGAGAGAGCCAGTGCCGTAAGACAAACAACATCCATGCCTCACGGGATTCGAACCCGGACCCCTTTTGGGCGAATGATCAGAGGCCATCGCTTAGACCACTGCGCCGCTGGGGAGGCCATTTCATTTCAGCCATGGAAGAGCAGAGAGTAAACATCCGGTTTTTGTTGGAAACTTGGTAAATCAGTAACTGAAACTTACAGAATATTAAAAGAAGTGTATGGCGACACAGTATTATTCTGCAACAGTTTTTTTTTCGAATGGTATGCACGCTTTCATGAAGACTATCCGCGCACTGGAGGGAGCCCAGATCTCTGATCATCAAAGGATTCCCACCCGTCACGAAACCGTGCACACCATTCAAAAACTCTACTGCGGGATAATGCTGTGTCTCGATACTCTTCTTTTAACATTCTGTTAGTTTCAGTAGCTGATTTACCAAGTTCCGAACAAAAACGGATGTTTACTCTCTGCTCTTCCATGGCAATAATGAAATGACTCTCTTAATGCCCGTCTGCCGCCTGTCTGTGCCGGAATAAACTGGTTTCCAGCTGTTCGCAGATTGGTCAAGGACTGTTGTCTTTTGACATACAAGTCACATTTTAATCCCACTACTGTTACGTCAGGTTTTTTTTTTTTTTGATTGGAGGTTTAACGACCAACTCAATGGGCTATATAAGCAGTCGCCCGTCCCTAATTAAGGGTCACTGGTTCCAGGGAAGGGAGAGAGCCAGTGAGACAAACTTCCATGTCTCACCGGGACTCGAACCCGGACCCCTTACAGACCAATGATCAGATGCCATCGCTTAGACCCCCTACGTCAGTTATGCGGTAGGCCCTGGAACTTTTCGGACGTAGGTTATGTTATTTTATTTTATTTTTTTGATTGAAGGTTTAACGACCACCGTAAGCAACTCAATGTGCTATAAGCAGCAGCCCGTCCCTAATTTAGGGCCTCAGGTTCCAGGGAAGAGAGGGTTAGTGCCGTGAGACAAATTCAATATCCACGCCACACCGGGATTCGAACCCGGATCCTTTTCGGACGAATCCAGAGCTTAGACCACTGCGCCATCATGGTGACATTGTATAAGCTGATTTCCCATAATGAGATGGGTAAACTAAACTTTTTTTAAACAAATCCACAGGTGTATGCAGCAAATACAAAGAAATTAGAGAATGTACACTCTTTACAATTTATGGGATGTTATGACAGAAAAAAGAAAAAAGCACTGACAGTCTTTCTTTTCGGCCGATGAGTTTAGCCGCTCACCAGCTACATGAGAAAGGTAAATCAGATTTTGATTTATTGCACCGCCATCTTCCATGTATTTGATTTCTTTGAAAGAATGTCACACGACAAATGTCACCTCGAGTGGCTCGAAAGATAAGTGAGGGACAGTTTGACACCTTTGTGTCCACTAAAAGCTGGTAATTTCAAACATCTTTCATAGTAACAAAACACAAACAATGAAGCAAGTGTACGCGTTTCAGTCCACTTCTTGCTTTCGATTCTTTACAAAAATGCTGAACTCTCACATTCGAGAAAGCGGAATAAGATTCTGAGCCTTGCAGAAGCAGGCATGGTTAGATTCGTCAGTCTGTTTTTGTTTCGGATTTTAAACAATCACCGTGAGCCACTAACGGCTATAAGCAGCCCTTCCCCCTCCTCCTAATTAAGTGCCACTGGTTTCAGGCAAAGGAGCTATTCAGTACGGTAAGACAAGTATACCACTCGTGGCTCATCTGGGATTCGAACCCGGGCCCACTCGGATGGACGGTCAGAGGCTAGAGCTTAGATCACAATGACACTGGGGTGGCATAGTCAAAATGTTTCCTACGCCGGGATTCGAATTTATGCAGTTTTAATCTTTTCTTCAGGTGCAATGTCCATAGATAAGGGCATAGTCGTCAAACAAAGATCTTCGCTCTTTCCACGTTTATAAGCGAGTCACGGAGAAATTCTAATTGGCCGCCACAGGAGTCGAACCCAGGGTCTTCCAGTTACGCGCCGAATATGCTTCCGCTACACCACAGCGGCTTCTAATTCCTCCAGACTCACACACGCTAACTGCCAAGCCAAGTTGGCAGGTTGCTTCTTGGAGCCCCGCACAATGCTGGGGGATTCACCAAAGATTGTAAGCAGCAACAGAAGAAATAATTAGAAGGCGAATGAATATTTAATACAGAAATTTAACGTGGACCGCAGGAACATCAAACAAAGTGATTCGCTCTTTCCAAGTTTATAAGCGAGTCACGGAAAATTCTCATTGGTGAGAATTTTGGTCCACGTTAAATTTCTGTATTAATTATTCATTCGCCTTCTATTTCTTCTTCTGCTGCTGCTTACCATCTTTGGTGAATCCCCAGCATTGTGCGGGGCTCCAAGAAGCAACCTGCCAACTTGACTTGGAAGTTAGCGTGTGTGAGTCTGGAGGAATTCGGGGCCGCTGTGGTGTAGCGGAAGCATATCCGGCGCGTAACTGGAAGACCCTGGGTTCGACTCCCGGCGACGGCCAATGAGAATTTTTCCGTAACTCACTTATAAACATGGAAAGAGCTAAGATCTTTGTTTGATGTTCATGTTCCACGTTAAATTTTTGTATTAATTAAAGGTATAGTAGTAGTAGGAAATGGCGGGTTCTGCGTCAAGGAGCAGCTCCTTCTACAGAAGGAGCAAGGGGCGTGGCCTGACGCAGAAGGATGGGGCGTGGCTTGCGGCAGAAGGATGGGGGACGTGGCAGATGACGCTAGTGTGTAGGGTCGATGTGCTGCCCCTAGCGGTGCTTCTTGGAACTTTATTATTATGTTAGATCTTTGTTTTTGAGTGACGGCAACGACCGAGTGGGGGAAAGGAGATGTGCTGCCCCTAGCGGTGCTTCTTGGAACTTTATTATGTTAGATCTTTGTTTTTGAGTGATGGCAACGACCGAGTCGGGGAAAGGCGATGTGCTGCCCCCTAGCGGTGCTTCTTGGAACTTTTAATGGACCTTTGAGAGATGGCAACGACCGAGTGGGAGAAAAGGGGTGGATATAGGGGGATGTCCACTCGATGTGCTGCCTCCTAGCGGTGCTTTTTGGAACTTTTAATGGATCTTTGAGAGATGGCAACGACCGAGTGGGGGAAAGGGGTGGTGTACGTTGCCTCCCTAGCAGTGCTTTTTCGAACTTTTCTCGGCAGATTTATTGGACGTTGACAAATTTTTAAGAAGTCTTTCCAATATTTATTTTTTTAATTTTCTCGGGAGATTTCCTGGACTTTGTCAAATTTTTGAAGGAAGTTTTTTTGTCGTTTCCAATATGTTTTGTTTTATTAAATTTATATTTTCAGGAATTCCCTGAGGTCTTAGGAATTTTTATACACGTTGCAGTATTTTTTTCCCTTCAGGTTCATAAAAAATGATCTGGTGGTCCCAGCGAGACCATTGAGAAAATATGTTTGAAAGGGGAAGCATTTTTAATAAAATTCTTGGAATTTTATTTAAAAATGCAGTGTGAGGGAGTGGACGTTATTTGAGTTGTGAACGAGTTGGTGTGAACATGAATTTTTCTGTTACGGTGGAACATCTCTCGTTGAATTGTTGTAATGAAGGATGTAATGAAACAGGCGTGTCTTACAGCCGTTAAAGAAGGAAGTCTCGGTGGGGTGAATGCTTTATTCCGCGTTGTCAAGAAAGAAGGCGTGAAGAAAAAAGACGTGGAAAAATGGCTGAAGGGGGAGAAAACGTACACCCTCCACAAACCGACGAGACGTCATTTTCCGAGAAACAGAGTGTTGGTGAATAAAATAGATCAACAGTTTCAAGCAGACCTGGTTGACCTTCCCAGTTTGAGTCGCCATAATAATGGATTTCGTTACTTGTTGACGTGTATTGATATATTTTCCAAATATGCGTGGGTGATTCCCCTAAAACAAAAGTCGGGGTTCCATATCGTTCAAGCGTTTTCCAAGATTTTCGAACAGAGAAAATCTTTAAAACTGCAAACTGATAAAGGAACTGAATTTAAGAACAAAGAATTCCAAAAGTTTTTAAAACAGCACGATGTGCATTTCTTTACGACGAACAACGAGACAAAAGCAAGTGTTGTGGAAAGATTCAATCGCACGTTGAAAACTGGAATGTGGCGCTACTTTACAAGTCAAAACACCTTCAGATTCATCGACGTGCTTGACGATTTAGTCCACAGTTACAATCATTCTCCCCATCGAAGTATAAAAATGAAGCCTGTGGAAGTGAACGAAAAAAATGAAAAGCAAGTGTTTGACAATCTATATAGTGGTTTCAAGAGGGGAAAACCAGTCCTATAAATTCCAAGTCGGCGATCACGTAAGGATTTCTAAAACCAAATTAACGTTTGAAAAAGGATACGAATCAAATTGGACGGAAGAAGTGTTTGTGTTGAGTGACCTCATTCCAAGATCCCTCCCGTGTACAAAGTAAAAGATTTATTGAACGAAGAGCTGGAAGGGACATTCTACGCCCGAAGAGCTTCAAAAAGTGACACTTTCCGAGACATTTTCTGTGGAACGTGTTCTAAAGAAACGCAAAAGAAAAGGAAAAATGGAATACTTTGTCAAATTTAAAGGCTACTCCGATAAATTCAACGCGTGGATCCCCGCGGAAGACTTGACCTCGCTATAAAACCGGCCTTATTTTTAAATGAAACGTCATTCGTCAAGATGAGTTTCTATCTGACACTACCGAGCGACAGCTCTCTCGGATACTTTTTGGACAACAAAATATCCCATTTTATAACACGTCTTCCTTCCCCAATCGAACTGAATTGAGACTGAGAAGTGGGACTCGTCGAGCTCGTCTACCCCCATTCGTGGTATAATATCACGGAAAATTCCAACCATTTCGAATACGATTTGGGAACAGGTCAGTTTAAGACGGGAAGAATATCTCCAGGTCATTACGAGTCTATAGCGGACATTGTTAAATCCATGAGCAATCATTTTGCCAATAAAATCTTTTTGAATTATAATAAAGCGACTCAAAAGGTCAAGTCAACTCTTCTTAAAGGTACGCGCTTGGTTTTCCCCCAGGGATTGCGGAAATCTTAGGATACCAACCCATGCAACTTTCAGCCGTGAGTGGAGCTGTCTCGGTAAATGGTGAATTTATCGCAGATCTAAACGGTCGGTTTTCTCTGTTGTATGTGTACAGTGATATTGTGGAACCGCAACCGGTAGTAGACATGGTTGCTCCTCTCCTTCGCATCGTTATAGTGAGTGGTGTGGATGGAGAGATGGTGAGCGCTTTGTTCGATCGACCTCATTATTTGTCTCTTGCAAGAAAAAATTTTCAAACCATTGAAATCGTTTTAAGGAATCACATAGGTCAATTAGTGCCATTTGAACGTGGAACAGCGATCGTGAAACTTCACTTTCGTCTCAAGCATCTCTAATCATGTACGAACCATACCGCTGCTGTACGAAATCCTTCGAAGATTATTACGTCAGTCAAACTGGAAAAGGAATAGTTTACTATCAAGGAGTGCCACTACAAAAAGGTTATGGACTTGGAGGACTTTTTCGTTCATTATTTAGAGCGGCAGTACCGTTATTTAAACAAGGTGCTAAAACGCTCGGAAAACAAGTCTTACGAACGGGTATGGATCTCGCCAATGACGTCATTCTCGGTAAAGATGTGAAAACGGCAGCCAAACAACAAGCTAAAGAAGCAGGACAAATTCTCACTGATAAAGCAGCTTCTAAAGTGAAGAAAATGTTTGGGGGAAGCGTTAAAAGAAAGAAAAACGAAGAAACGTATCATTCGTTCAAAGAAAGTCAAGAGGACCGCACGCGATATTTTTGATCCGTAAACCATTGCTATGATTCACAGTCATTCTTCCGTATGTCTCAAGTCGGAATTGGATTTATTTGCTTTACCGCCTACCCAAACGAGCATAGAAAAAGGACAATGGATCGAATATCACCCCTTGGCCAACATTCGAGATGGAGGACCTCTGGAATTTAATATTTCTGGGAGTGGAGAAGAATACATGGATTTGTCTTCCAGCCAACTCTATGTGAAAATTAAAATTGTGAAAGCTGACAATTCTTCCCTACCTGAAAAAGAGCCCGTGGGTCCCATTAACTGTTTTCTTCATTCTCTGTTTTCTCAAGTCGACATCAGTTTAAACGAAAGAGTGATTTCCTCATCAAGCAACACGTATCCCTACAGAGCTTATATCGAAACTCTACTGAATTACGGAGAAGAAGCAAAGAAATCCTATTTAGCATGTGAAGGTTTTTACAAGGATACAGCCGGACATCTACACGAAATTAATCCCACGAATGATGCAACAAACAAGGGATTACATCAACGCTACGTACTCATAAAAGAAAGCAAGACGCTGGATATGATTGGAACCTTGCACTGCGATTTATTTTATCAAAACAGACTGCTGCTCAATTTAGTGGATATAAAAATCAAACTGGTTCGAAGCAAACCTGATTTCTGCCTTGTTTCCTCCTCCGAGATCCCCAGTTACAGAGTTCTCATCGAACACGCATCCATTTTTGTGAGAAAAGTGAAAGTCAACCCTGGAGTTGCCATCGGTCATGCAAAAGCATTAGAAAAATCTCCTGCCAAGTATCCCATTGATCGAGTTTTATGCAAAGTGTATTCCGTCTCTCAAGGAAGTATGTCCTTCGTGCAAGACAACGTATTCCTCGGACAAATGCCCAAAAGACTGGTTATTGGATGTGTAGACAATGACGCTCTTAATGGTACATATAAATCCAACCCATTTGAATTCAAGCATTATGATGTCAACTTTATCGCCGTGTACGTTGACGGACAGCCAGTTCCTCATAAACCTCTAGAACCCAATTTTGAAAAGGGAAGCACAATTCGTTCCTTCCACAGCCTATTTCAAGGCACCGAGAAACTGGGTCAGGACCGTGGAATATTTATCGATCGTGCGGAATTTTCCGAGGGATACACTCTTTATGCATTCGATCTCAGTCCGGACCTATGCGATGGAGGACATTTGAACCTGATTCATCAAGGAAATTTAAGAGTGGAAATCAAATTTGGAAAAGCTTTGGTAAAAACCATTTCTGTGCTAATCTACGCAGAGTTCCAGAACATTATTGAAATTTCCAAGTCCAGAAATATTCTTTGTGATTTCTCCAATTGAAGAAATGAACAGTATACAAATAACCAAGTCCTTAAAGCAAGATCACGTGACCCGACGTTCCTTCCTCGGAGTGTTTGCCTGTGACCGCCTTCCCAAGAGAATTGACAAGTTCCCAGCATGCCTTGTTGTGAATAGCATGCCTTGTTGTGAATACGGACCGACATGGAAATCCTGGAAAACACTGGTTGGCTATGTATATGTCAAACCCAAAAACAATGGAATTTTTTTATTCTTTCGGACATTCTCCAGAATATTTTCAAGGACCTATTGCTCAATTTGTCTCCAAGTTTGAAACTATGAATTTTAATGATGTACCTCTTCAAAGTTTGTTTACGGCCGTATGTGGTCAATTTTGTATTTTCTTCCTTTATTCTAGATGTCGCGGAAAAAGCTTGTACTCCATTGTAAGAAATTTTCGATGGAAATCTGAAACAAACGACGTGCGTGTCTATCATTTCGTTCGAAATAAATTTCGAATTGTATCAAAATTTAGAATTTAAAATAAAAATTGATTGAAATCTATTTTATGTGTCTTTAAATTATTTTGTAAGTTCTTGATTGACCTCAGTTGACAACATGGAAGTGCCCAGACTACAACATCCTTTCACAACTCTGATAGCGGGTCCTACGGGAAGTGGAAAGACCCAGTTTGTAAAGCGCTTACTTCAGCATCAAGGGGAAGTCATCTCTCCCCCTCCCGAAGACGTGGTGTGGTTCTATGGGGTTCCCCAATCATTGTATGATGAAATAGAAAACGTGACATTTGTGGAAGGCATCCCCTCTAATTTCCGTGACTATGTGAAAGGAAGAACGCTGTTTGTCATTGACGATCTCATGACTGAATGCGGAAGTGATAAAAAATTGACTCACTTGTTCACTAGAGGGAGTCATCATTTCAATGTGTCCGTGATATTCATTACTCAAAATATTTTTCATAAGGGTAAGGAAATGCGAGAAATTTCCCTGAATGCTCATTACTTGTTTCTGTTTAAATCACGAAGAGATATGAATCAAATCACTCATTTAGGGAGGCAGTTGAACCCTAGCAAACTTAAATTTTTTCAAGAAGTGTATATGGATGCCACAAAATCCCCTTACAGCTATTTATTGATTGATCTAAAACCTGAGACAAAGGAAGAATTAAGATTACGCTCCCAGATACTTCCGGGAGACATTCAAGTAATATATCAACCGCGGTGAAATGAAATAAGTCTCAGTTTTCATCATGACGCTGTCTAAGCAGCAGGTCCAACTTTTATGTATGATTCAACACTGTCCAAAAAAAGTATTAAAAGACCTAATATCGAAGTGTAGAAAAAGTGGAATTAAAGCACTATGTGAAGTTTGTATGAATACGTTAAAAGGAAATGTTCCGCTTACTCCCACCCAGAAACATTCATTGCAACGGCATAAGCACACCTTGCGAGCTCTCTCTCGAAAAAAGACACCTCTGTATAAAAAGAGGAAACTCCTTATTCAAAAAGGGGGATTTTTAGGTTTGTTGATTCCCACTGCTCTCAGTGTATTAACGACTCTGCTTACGAAATAATGGAATTTGCCAAGAAAATGGTTCTGATTCCCGAAGAACGGATTTCCCGTCATATGCCCACAGACGAAACGCTAACGGACTTGGACAAAGAGATGAAAAAAATTCTCCTAAGCAAAGAGTCTGACGAAGTAAAAGTGAAATTATATAATCAAGTCTTGAATAAGCGCATTCATATTTCCAGTTTTAATCCTCCAGTTGCATCTCACGAAACCCCATCGAGAACTGAAGAACCAGTGAAAGAAGAACATGTCAAAGACGAGAAAGTAAAAGATGTTGTGGAAGACCTTATCGTTCAGTCCGTTCCTTCTAACTTGAAACGAAATGCAAGAAATGTGCTGGACGTCTTTAAAACGAACTCTGATATTATTGACTGGAGTCCCAAGGCCGAATTTAAATATAATGGACGCATTGTAAAAAACACGAATACAGTAGACCTCATAGACTCTATGTTTCGAAGCAGGGGATCTAAGCTGTACATACCTCCTGAATTTGTAAAAGCATTAAAAGACATTAATTTACCCAAAAAGTACATTAAAAATAAACAAATGTTAAAGTTCCTGTACAAGAAGGAAATTCTCTTGTAACTTCTAAACGAAAAAACACAAATTCTAAGAAAATATGTAAAAGTGTTCGCTGGATTCCATATTAAAAAAATTTAGTTGAACAAAAGTATCATTTTTTTTTCTCTTTTTTAAATGTAGTCATTTTCGGAACAGTTCATTCTTTCTTAGAGTTAAAAATGGAACACTTCATTTTTCCAAGTGGCCAGCTTTGAGAAAACACATTTCATTAAAAGCAGGGAAATTCCCATAGAATAACATGGGAAAACTAGTATACATAAAAAGACTGTTTCGAAACGAGTAAAAATCTGTTGAAGTTCGTTTTCGAAAAAGTTGGAAATAAAATGTAGTAAAAACAGTCACAGCAAGTTCCTGAAAGTTGAAAATTGGATGTACTAAAAATGTCTAAGGAAAGAAATTTTTATAAAACACAACTGTTTTAGTTTTCCCAGGCTAGAGGGGTCTTCAGTGAGAGCGCTTCTTTTTCAACACAAAGAATGAAGCGAGTCAGTTTGAAACATTTCAAACTCCCCGAAAATAAGCCGTGTACTCTGGTTTCGGCTCAATACTGTAAAGCATTGCTCTCAGACCAGTCGGAAATCCCCCGATTGGCCGCCTGATGGAAAACATTAGGCCCATTTCCCTTAATAAATACCCAAATATCCTTAAGAAAAGTCTTTAGCAAAAAAATACTAGTTCCCCATTAAATCAATTCATTCTGTTACTATTTTAAAAAAGAATTTTTTTACTTTTAAAATTCTTGAAAGCTTATTATTTTGACTCATTTCAATAAAAAAACCATAATTTCACTTAAATTTAGGTTAATCAAAAAATAATTTCACAAAATTTATATCTTAGAATGAATAAAATACTTACACTTAAATTTAGGCTCTGGAAATAGAAAAAAAATTACTTTAAACATTTCCAAAAAAATATTTACTTTTTTTTTAAAAACTTGAATTCTCACTTTTCTTTTCAGTAATTTACCTCCCTCCCCCCTTCCCTTACCCAAATTTTTAGGAGCCCTAAAAAAGACTTTTTCAACAGCTGCTCTTTCCTCCAACTCAATACAAGTCGTATTGGGCTACATGCATGTCGTGAACCGTTTTCAACAAGTTCGTAATGTCCAGAGATTCTAAAAATTCTTTGGAGAAGAGTCCCTTCGAAGCAGCAACGAAAGATTCCGCTACAACCACAGGCTGCAGCATAGCAACGGTGCAGGCAAAGTGAGTGCTAAACTTAATATTCATGGAATCAGAGCAGGCATGCTCCATGATGTTAGGCAATTCACGATAAGGCAAGAGACATTCCGGACATTGAAACAGTGGGCTGAGCGTTCTTTTGCCACGGTAGACCATGACTCCAATAAGAATTTGTTGGCGGAAGCATCTGGAGTACAGATCCTGATCTCAGAGTTAATGAAACTGGTTTAAACCCGTTTCTCTTAAAAACAAAATCTCTTTCTTGCCCGAGAGCAATGCACGACAAAGGTTCTAAATCTGATTCATTGTCCATGTGAAATCCGATGCTATCTTTTCCAGTTCGGTATTTGTTTATTAAAACAAAGTTGAAAGTCTCCTCGCATTCTTTCTCAACAGCGAGCTTGATTTCTTGAAGCAATGGGGTCCAAGGGTGAAGTTCTAAAGTCAAACCGCTAAAAGTGTATTTCAGATTGGGGTCCCCGAAGGCAACATGCTGTCTAGGAATGTTATAACACTTTCCGAAAATTTTTATTTTTGAGAATTCACCACTCAAATATTGCACTTCATCTTCCAAACGAGAATAGTAATGAATCGCTTGAGCAGGGGAGAAGAGCTGAAAGTAACGAAAATTCAGATTTTCCTTGTTATGACGAAGAGACTTTTTTCAGGTCAACACACTCACACCAAGCACCGAAGCGATAATGAGTCAGGCAAGCAGGCTTGCGATAAGGCGTATGACGTCAGGTTTCCGAGAGATGAGTAAGCAGCTTTTCCCCCTTTCCCCACCTGCTTATTCTGTCAGAAGGTCCTACCCTTTTGAAATGTTGGGGAAAAATTTCTCCCCCAATTACGTTGACAAAGAAATTTTCTAGAAATGCGTACATGAAGACACAATATTAAAGTAACAACATTCCTCAATTTATATTTAAAAAAAAACCTCTACTGGATTTAAAGTTCCTTCTCTTGTAATTTTTTTCTCGCTAAATGCATCTTTGACAACATCGAAAGCTGAACTTCTGTTCTTTTCAAAATGATTTGTTCCGAAAGGGGTTCACTCCCTGAGGAATGCAGATTCAAAGCAACGTGATCACTCGTTATTTCTGTACAGACAGTTAAAACTATGATCAGCAACAAATTTGAAAAAAAAACAACATTGGACTGTCTCCACACAAATTAAAATGACGTCATTTGAGAGGAAGTTTTTCATGACAAATTTCTTCCAACAGGAAAAGAATGTGTGTGCGAGCAGAGTAAAAATTTTGAGCCTGCGCGTGAGCAAATTGAGACGAAATATCTTCGCATGAGCAAATTGAGACGAATTATCTTCGTATAAGCAACTGAGATGAAATATCTTCGCATGAGCAGAGTAAACATTTTGAGACGAAATATCTTCGCATGAGTAGAGTAAAAATTTTGAGACGAAATATATAAGCAACTGAGATGAAATATCTTCACGTGAGCAAAACAAACATTTTGAGACGAAATTTTTTTCTATGAATCCAAGCGAGCAGCAGCAAAAATGACGGAGGCATTTCATAGAGCAGAGAATTTTTTTTTCTTGAGGGAAATTTTCTCGAATAATGAGTGAAGACTTGAATTATTCATTCTCTTCCTGGGCAAAGTGTGCCGTGTGGACCCCCATGCCAAGCAGTTTATCGACATGGAGTGGTACGAATACAGGCAGCTATTTTGTTTTAAATTTCTTCCGGTGAGGCTCTTCCGATTCTAATGAATAATGCCCATAAGGAAGATAATGAATATTGTCCTGGGATACGACTCGCTTGTTGTCATATGGGCTAAGAGATGTTTTGTTTGTGGCAACAGTGAAAACCGAATGTTTCATGCTTCGAATTCAATAGCTCATGTTCTTTTCTTGCATGTGAATGAGTGAAGACTTGAAATCATTCAAACGAAGCTGTTGGGAAACTACTGTTTTGCTCACGCCTTTAGCTTTTTTGACTTCTTCTGTAGCAAAAGCATACATCTTCGGTCTAAGACCAACAAATTCTTTTATTGCTCTTCCTTGGGTCGTCTTTAAATTTCCCAATTACTTTTTTATTTTTCAGACAATAGAGCGGGTGGCTTGTGCAAAAATCACTCGTGTCTAATTCATCTTTAATGTTTTCCATATCTTTATATAGATCTTCTGTCTTGATGTGATAGAAGAAACTATCAGTATCCATATAAAGAATGGAAATGTTGTCACGATATAAAGGCCTCATCACTTCATAATGGAAGTCGTACATTCAAGTTTTAGAGATGTCTAAAATGGCGACTCCCAAATAAATGGGTTTGTTGAAGGTGAGGTGAGGGACATTAAAATGCATAGACTCAAGAAAATTTCCATCAGCTTCATCTTTTAGTATGGAACGGTCTTTAAAATTGGGCTTACTGAGCAGCTTTTCCAGTCGATTGTCTTCGCACACCAGCTCAACTTTGGTTCGGTTGCGAATATTTTCCATTGTTTTGCCAAAAACGGAATTGTTCGTCAATTTGAAAAAATCTTTCTCAAACTCATTTTTTGCCCTCTTTCTCATTTCAGTATTAAGCTGAATATAAGGTTGCAACCACTTGCTTTGATCAAAGCTTATTCCTCGATGCACTTTTGTTATGACGAGACCCGGTTTGACTGCCTGTTTGAGAAGACGATAATGAGCCACGTACCTGGATTTTTTATTTAAAGTAGTTAATAATTTGACCTGCCTGGTTCAAGGTACTACTTACGTTTCCGGACAGAAAGGCAAATCCGAATGAAGATCGTGAAGGGAGTCAGGATAGCTGATGTCAACATCGAGAAAGTATCCCGTGCTGGCATCGTCCGCTATACACGTGACATCCAACTGCTTCAGTTCTTCATCGGAAAGCCACCGGAAGTTATTCACCGGAAGTGACTCATTCATTCCAAAACCATAAAGGTTCGTACAATCGAGATAAGAGATGAAGCTGGTTTCTCTGGAGGCATCAAAAATTTTCAGATACTTATTATTGGCCTGAGCATGCCGCTTCACACACATACACAAGCCACCCCGCTTTCCGCTCTCCAGAAAAAGTAGCATATCATAGTCACTTAAAAGCTGGAGAGAAACTTTAGTACATTTGAGCATGGCCGACCAACTTAAGCCAGGACAACTGAAAAACCAGGCAGGATCTAAAGTATAAGTGTCCTGGCAAATATTTCGGAAATTTTCAAACACGTCGGCCAAAATGAGCACATCTGTTTTTAAGTACACATCTGCATACTGGCCTAAATTCTGAATCTTCATGACCGCCCATACTTTTTTGGCATGCTCATATTCTTCATCTGTTATATGACAATTCGTTAATTTGTTGAAGAAATCCTTTTGGGGAGCTAAAGAAGTTTCTTCTAACTTGTTATACGACGAAATGTAGTCATAGGGAAAAATGCCTTTCTGCCTGAGGAGATTGAATTCTTCATCATGAGGAATAAGCTGTCGTGTAATTTTAAAATGCGTTCTCGGAAGATTATTTGCTAATTTCGATAAACTGCTTGGCATGAATCGAAAACTGTCCAGGAAACGAACTTCAAGCCCACCCATCTTTTTAGAAAAAGAAATAAATTTCTCGGTCGACTCGGGGATCACGCTAATTTCTCCTGGAAGGCAATCTAATTCCTTGATGATAAAATGCGAGTCGTATCCCGAAAGGTTGTGCATCAGAACTGGAACAAAGGAAGGATTTTTGAAATTGATATTGCAGGAAGCATGTGCGGGTCCTCTGAATTTCCCAGTACGATGATCGTGGTCCGCCACTTTCTTTTTGGATTTGCTGCATGAATTATATCCACCTTCACCACAAATATGACATATGCTTGCTTTCCGATAGACATCTTTTTCCAGCCTCCGTCAATGCAATCATAGGGATATTTATTTTATAATTTTTTTCAATAACTTCCACATCTTCTTTGAGAGTGTGAAGGAAATGACTCAACTCCCTGCTCTGCTCTATGAGTTCGGAAAACATCATGACGACCTTCCACATCTTTTATGAAATAAGCATATGATATAACTTCATGAGATTGGGTTGGCGTGGTGAAGGACTCGCTTGGATTCGGGATCGGACCTTGAACTGGTTTTAAGACGCTCTCAAAATCAGCGTACACAACGAAAGGAACCCGCTGATTGAATTTGAAATCTTTAAAAGTTAATTCCTTGTCTTCTGGCATCTTGATGAGGACAGTCTTGTTTTTATTGCATAATTTCTTGTGCTCGTTTAATTTTTGCTCTCCATTGCACCTCGTATCATAAGTTTTAAAACATTTTTTGCAGATGTGTACTTTACTTTTATGGACTGACAATTGACTGGAAATAAGTCGCTCAAAATTTGTAATTTAAGCAAAGTGGTTGCAACCTCCGTTTTCTAAATACAACAAATCTCTGTGGTCCGCCAGCTCTTCTTCACATACTTTAATGGAAAGTATTTTACCAGCTTCATCTATCCCGTAAATGTTGATGCTCATGTTGGTCTTTTCAAATTTTGGAATGTCAGAAATTTTGACGGGATAGTCCACGCAATCCCACTTGTAGCCGCCTTCAAAATGAGGATCGTTAAGATAAGAGGCTACCCTATGACGATTATTATTTTCGTCTTGAAGACGTGGGGTCCACACGGCATATTTGAAGCAGAAGGAGTCTAAATTTGTGACGTTCACGACAGCTTTTTTCGTCTGAATATGGCTGGGAAGCATAATAAAGGAACCTCCTCTCAATGGCCTAAACCGATTAACCCGGAGTTCGAACCACTCCACGGGAGAAAACATCCAGCCTGATCCTTTCAGTTCACATTCAGAGAGTAGTTTCCTGGACATGATATCGAAAAATTCCCCGAGATTTGTCGACCGATACACTGGCTTATTAGTTGTTTTTAAATTCTGAGAACATATATCAAATTGCTCCGGGTCATCGGGTTTAGGCTTTTTAAAAGCTGCCTGCATAAATGCATTTACTTTAATGGATGGGTGGGCTGCCAGTGCATGTTCTAGAATGCTTTCAGAAGAATTTTGGATGCCATTCAAAAATGTGGGGAGACAGACCGCTGTTTCCCCTTCCGGAACAATCTTAAATGTTTGTAATCGGTTCTGAGCCACCGACTGCACTTGGATGTAAGCCCCCATATTCAATGGAGGAACAATGGGAGCTTCGGAACTGGGGTCCTCAACAACGTGGCTGGGGCCAGCAACAACTTCATGACTGGGACCTGCTGTATTTGAAGGGCCTGCAACAACTTCATGACTGGGGCCTGCTGTATTTGAAGGGTCTACAGCGTTGGAAGGGTCTACAGCATTGGAGGGGCCTGCCGAAGACGCATTTAACGAGTTCCCCCACCTGCATTCTCGAATGGCATTTAAGAATATGTATCTGCAAGTACGCATTTCTAGAAAAACTCTTCCTACACAACATACACGGAATAAGTGCCCCAGAATGAATTTTGGTATGTCTCTGCAAATTTTTTTTCAAAGTGAAGACCTTCTGACAGATCTTACAAGTGAAAGGGGGTACGTCAGACACAAATGAGGAAAGTAGGTCTTGCGACATTGGAATTTCCTCTAATGCCTGAAACACTTCTAAATTTTGTAAAAATAGCTGTTCATCTTCCAGCCACCATTCTTTCTGTGAAAGAATAATAAAAAAAAATTAACCCTCTCCCCTATTAAAGCATTTTTCATGAAATAAACATTTAAAAGGGAAATTCCTACGTTGAGAATACATTTTTATGAGAGCTATCGTAAAAATATGAATTCCTAAAATATTTGAAAAAAAAAGAACTGTTTTAAACGATTCCACTAACATGAATTTTCCTTCCTGAAAATCTAACTTAAATCGTATGCAAAAGAACTCACATACCGCTAACATGTTTTAAACCTATATCAACGCATTTTCATGGAATAAACATTAAAATGGGAAATTCCTAAGTTGAGAATACATTTTTATGGGAGCTATCGTAAAAATATGAATTCCTGAAATACTTTAAAAAAAGAACTATGTTTTAAACGATTCCACTAACGTGAATTTTCCTTCCTGAAAATTTAACTAAAATCGTACGCAAAAGAACTCACATACTGTTCCTAATACACTAGTATATTTTTTCCTTAAGGGAATCCTCTCACGAAATTCAAACAACATCCTAATTCAAACAACTTTGGGGACCTAACAATAAATAAAAACATTGCATGCTAATAAACGAACGCTTACCTCTTCCATTGCAGAAACTGATGAAAAAATGTTTTTAGATGCCATTGCAAAACACGCCACAATATTCAGACAGCAAGACAGTTGAAAACTAAACGTACGTACTAAACGAAAGCAGGAGAAAAACAGAGGGAGGAATGAACAACGCCAGTTTTATAGCAAACAGGATGCCTTTTTGACCCCCGACATTGGAAGAAACGTCATTGGTTCGAAGTTGAAACAGTTTCAGAAATTCTTCTGGGATCTGTTCGCAAGGATGACATCACGAAAAACCCGTCACCGTGCGTCATAGCTTCAAGCAGTATGATGACATTCCAAGTTCACAAGGATGACATCACTACGTACCCGTCACCCATGCGTCATCGCTTCAGGCAGTAACTGCACGGAACCTTATCTGGTCACAAACATGCTATTGATGAATCACCTCTAACCAGACAAAGCGAACTATAGCTCAGGACTTATTTTAAGGTAAATTCTTAGCGATAGAAAAATGAAAGGATTTCGTTATAATTAATTTTCATATCTTGAGAGAATAAACTAAAAAATTCTTCATAGACAGAAAAAATAAAGCCTCGATAAAAGTAGTTGTTAGAAAATAAAATAATGTTGGTACATCGAGAAGTTTAACGAGTATGCAAGCATTTAGTAAAAAAAGATTAAGATAATGCATTAAAAGGTACATTTCACTGAATAATCATGAAGAAATAAAAAAACATTTTAACTATGCATAAAAAATTGTGGCTTTGTACGGTGGAAAACGGTACAACGTTAAAAATGTAACAGAAAATGCCATGAACACGTAAATACGTTAATAAACAATCGTGTTTTAAGATTATGTCTGCAGCACAAAACTTTGGAAAACGCTTTTATGTTGGAACGTCCGTTGAAAATGTGTGAAGTCTCAAAGAAAATAAAAAAATCGTTACGTTGAAAAATTATGAATATAAAATGGGAAATTATGAGGGAAAAATAAGGAATAAATTCGTTGCAAAATGATCAAGTTATTGAAAAAAAAATCAGTCTTGGAACTTAATGTGGGCTACAGAATCTCAAATGACGTCAACCGCCGACCCCGCGGAGGAAATGGCGTTGGCTGATGTCATGTCTGCTATCACGACATGCGTCACCCGGCATAGTCACTCATCCCAAAACAGGTGTCATACAAAATTTTCTGAGTCAGAGTAAATGATGACTCATCCCAAAACACATGGCTCACAAAAGATAGCGGAACATGAATCAACAGGAACGAAATCTTTTCAAACAAAGCCTTTCCTCGTCTAAATTAAAATTGTAGGGAAGAAAAATATAAGAATTAAAAAATAATGCAACGTCTATAAAAATTATAACACCTCACGGAGTTCTAAAAATATAAATTTAATAAACAAGTTTGTGGAAATGCTTCGATTGAAAAAACTTCCTTCAAAAATTTGACAAAGTCCAGTAAATCTCCCGAGAAAATAAAAAAAAAAATAAAGCCGACCCCGCTGAGGAGAAAACGACGTTGGCTGATGTCATGTCTGCTATCACGAATGCGTCACTCATCATAATGACTCATCCCAAAACACACGTCATACAAAATTTTCTGAGTCAAAGAGAAAATTGTGACTCATCCCAAAACACATGGCTCACAAAATGACAACGTGGTGAAACTAAAATGGCGGAACATGAATCAACGGGAACGAAATCTTTTCAAACAAAGCCTTTCCTCGCCTAAATTAAAATTGGAGGGAGGACAAATATACGAATTAAAAAAATAATGCAACGTCTATAAAAATTATAACACCTCACGGAAGTCCTGAAAATATAAATTTAATAAAAAAACATATTGGAAAGACTTCCTTCAAAAATTTGACAAAGTCTAATAAATCTCCCGAGAAAATAAAAAAAATAATGCAACGTCTATAAAAATTATAATACCTCAGGGAATTCCTGAAAATATAAATTTAATAAAATAAACTAGAGAGAAAAAATAGGACAAAAAAAATACGAGTAAAAAAATTGGAAACTACAAAAACTTCCTTCAAAAATTTGACAAAGTCCAGTAAATCTCCCGAGAAAATTAAAAAAATAAATATTCGAAAGACTTCTTAAAAATTTGTCAACATCCAATAAATTTCCCGAGAAAAGTTCGAAAAAACACTGCTAGGGGGGGCAACGTACACCCCTTTCCCCCACTCGGTCGTTGCCATCTCTCAAAGATCCATTAAAAGTTCCAAAAAGCACCGCTAGAGGGGCAGCACATCGAGTGGACATCCCCCTATTCCACCCCCTTTCTCCCACTCGGTCGTTGCCATCTCTCAAAGGTCCATTAAAAGTTCCAAGAAGCACCGCTAGGGGGCAGCACATCGCCTTTCCCCGACTTGGTCGTTGCCATCACTCAAAAACAGATCTAACATAATGATAAAGTTCCAAGAAGCACCGCTAGGGGGCAGCACATCGACCCTACATACTAGCGTCATCTGCCACGCCCCGCATCCTTCTGCCGCAAGCCACGCCCCCATCCTTCTGCGTCAGGCCACGCCCCTTGCTACTTCTGTAGAAGGAGCTGCTCCATGACGCAGAACCCGCCATTTCCTACTACTTATAGTCGATTCATTACAATGATCTGCGTACACCCATGGTGCGAATATCATGGGTACGAGAAGTGTTTTCCCCATTGCCTTTGTCATCAGGTGTCAAGAAAGGGCATAAACGACAGAAATGGTTCGATATCAAGGGATCATCTACTTCACAGTTGACGAAACCCGAGGAAGCCGCAAGCAGAATGGTCGGTAGAGGAATCAGAACCCACAACAGACACGAGACTAGAAATTAGCCAACTGTCCACATTAGTGGATCGATCTTTTCAGTGGAATACCTTTCCCCGCTTTAAATGCAAATTTGCAATTTCATGTGTGTTATGTTATGTCTTGCTTGTAACTCATACTTTCCTTGGCTGGTTGAAAAAGCGAAATAGGGCATATTTCCATTGGCAGGTTTTTCACGATTCAACACTGTGGAACATTTAATGTTTGAGTCTTACATACAAAAATCAGCTCATGACATCCATATCTTCCGTGTAAACAGTTTTTAGCCGGCAGTGGTCTAAGCGCTGGCTTCTGATCATTTGTCCGGGATCGAATCCCGGTGAGGCATGGATGGTGTGTTTGTCTTACAGCACTGACTCTTTCTCTACTTTTCCTGGAAACGTGGCCCTAAATTTGGGACGGGACCTAACAAGTTGCTCCCAATGGTCATTATTAAAACCCCAAACAAATAAGTCTTCAGTCAGATACCAGCAAATACGTGAAGAATCTAAATAACAAATGTGCAGATACTTAAAACAGTGGCCACACACACACACACACACAATCGGATTGAAAAAAAAAGAACGAAAGAACGTTTCCAGACATTTATTGAACAAAATTATTTACATCGCAAGTCTCTGGATATTACAAATATGAGTACCAAATTTTTGTTACTCGCGAAAATATGATTCAAAACATCAAATATAAAATTACACGCATTATATCTCCATTTTTATTTCTCTAGTACAAACACTAGAGGTCGTTTAGGTTAAACAAAAAACATTGGTGCTTCAATGGTTGAAATTTCGTTTACATAATCTAGTACATGCTGTGGTATGGCAGGCTCGTCGCTGCGGCATCCACTGTCGCTTCCATTTAACTTCTGTGAGAGGTGCCAGTCAATGTACTTCTTTGCTCTCGCAGCTGCCAAATGGGCGTTCATGGCAGGAGCTGGAATGGATATGCTGCGATTGCATCGCGCGTACACGTGGCACAAGTCATAAGAGAACTGCTGCAGTTCGTCCGCTCGATATTTATTGTCATCGTGCAACACGACATAATGTGCGGGTTTGCTGGTTCCTTTGATGCCTTCGTGGCTGCATAGGTAATAATCGAAGTAGGATGGGTGCACCACGTCAGTGTCCACAGTCGTTCCCGGTGGAACATTCCCGGATGGCGCGATTCCATCTCTCGGATGCCGAGGCCTAAATCGCGTTTGATGACGTTTCTGGACGACAATGAATGTCACCGGAAGCACCTTTCCCACCAGCTCGTGACAAGCACTTTGAATATCTCTTAATTCATCTTCCAGTACAGTTCTAAACTGTCCTTCACTAACCCCGTCTCTAAAGATTATGATTCTTTCTGGGTAAACGTGATTCTTCTTTCTGTAGCTATTCAGAATGTGCTTTGTCATGTCTTTCATGTCCAAGATTATTTCTTGAGCCTTTTTAGACTCATCGGTATTCATTTGAGTTCTACAAGTTACAGCATATTGGAACGGAACGTCATCTACGTTTCCAACCACTGCTGCAATAGAAGGACATCTAGAGCCTCTTGAAGAATGGGCTGCATCGGCTCCCATGACCAGCGTCAGCTTCATTGAGATCGCTAGTTCACGAGAAAATGTATGATTTATTCCTCCTAGTTTGATATTTATTTTGGAAAATACGTTATTAATTATCTGTGTACTATTTCCTTGGCAGCACTTTGGAACAACCTTATCTTCCATGCACTGAGTTATTAATCCCAGCTTTAAGTCCGCTAAAAATTTCAATTCGTCGTAGCTGTGGTACTCGTCTTCCCGGGAAAGGACAGCAAAAACGAAATCAACCTTGAGTGCTTTGGTCTGTAAGAGAGCAGTTTCGGTAGCAGTGTTTTTATCGTATGACTTAACAAGGCTAGGCTGATTTAGACAAAGACCAACATCCATAGATGTTTTTACAATAAAAGAAGACAGAGTGGCTAAGATTTTACCCGAACAACTGCCAAAATTTATTAATGCCCATCGAGCTTTTCGGGAGGCTGCAGAAAAACTCTTACCATCAATTCGCCAGACACCTCTGTGATCTGGCCGCACCTCTGATGTATTTTGATAGGAGAGGGTAGGTGGCGATCTTATCCTACCATTCAAACTGAGAGGCGTAATTTCCATTTCAAAGCCTGAGGATTTCACAAGCTGGCCACTTATTTTCTTAACGTGCTTCGCATAGCTTTCAATTTCTTGAAACTTTTTCTTAGGTTCTATGGCTGTCATTCTGATCATTTTCGATGTTTGCCAGCTATTAAGTTTTCCAAGTTTCGGTTGTCTAGGTACAATTACACAGCATTCCATCGGAGTGTATGATGGTTTTCCAGAAGTTTTCATTACTAAACATGGAAGACCAGGAAATTTTAACCTTTCATATTGCTTTGCAAAAAACTGGGCGACAGACATTTTTTCATTTCTGATATCCACAATCAGATTCTTAGCAGGTTTTTCAGAAACCGAAAGCACAGTGTATTTCCTTGGATACAAAAGATGAGTCACTTCCACTTTGATATTAGACAAATTCTGAGATAACTTTTGGATACTCTCATAACAGAGTTCTGTTGTGGGCCCAATGTGGATCCCAAGAACGGTACGAGCATGATTAATCACAGACACATCAGAGTGGAACGCCTTTGCAGCTACATTGATGACAATCGCCGGCCCTCTGAGCGTGAGATTGACACTTTGATTGTAACCTTTCCATATTTCAACCGCGTCGTCAAGAGGGTTTTTTCGCATTTCATTGTAGGAGAAAAATGACCTTTCTACGGCAACCTGAGAGAATGGAGGGTCACGGTGAGACAGAAGCGTCTCAAAAACCATGAGAGCTTCGTGGAAATTTTCTCCACTACGATCTGCGCAATTAAGCCTAAGTGTATCTAAACTTATAATATTCTCAACTCCACTTTTGGTCACAGGCTGAATAGTCACCGTGTAAATTTCGGTACGTTTCTCAACGGTTAACTTCACATCCACAAATTGCTTTCCAGAAATAGGTAATTTATGAAAAGTGTACAAGTTTTTACCGCCATCGTAAAATGAACTAAGTCCTCCAACATTTTTCTTTCTGGTCAGCTGAAATATTACTTCACGGCGCCTCTGCTTTCCCACGTTCAGTTTCTGTTCAATTTCTAAGTTGGGTACATCACGTTTTTTCTCTTCCTTGATAGTAGTCACTTTTATTTTCTTGCCGGAATCAGATGTTGGAGTAATTTCGATGTCATAGTGATAGACATCCCTCCCTGTTCCTTTTAGTAAAAAAAAATTCGATACAAGAGCAATTGGTCGGCCTTCGGTTCCAAAGTTTGGCCTACTGATGATCTCCATTCCGGTTTTTCTCACTGAATTCTTGCCAACAATTGAAGCACCCAAGGATGAGAGTTGCAAATCTTTTACCGCGTCCACGATGTCTCCAAGTCCTCCTTGAAATGTATCTTCCTGTGTAGTTGTTCTTGGGTTGCAAATGTTACTAAGGTCTGACGCAGGTATTTCACTGGCACGCCTTTCGTCAACTTCTTTCCGTTCCACAGGAAAATTTCCGCGTCCTTGTTCACCGGTCGTAGGAGTAAGACACCTCTCAATTTGCGGTTGAGGTTCCACTTTTGGTCGTTCATTTTTTCGATTCCCTTGTGAATCCCCCCGCCGAGCTGAAAAATACAAAAAAAAATATTTTAGAAAAGCATTAGAATGACAGCAAAAAAAATATTTCAATGTACAGTGGAAACTCTTATACACTGATGTTCATAAAACGTGCAGAACACCTGAAAGAGGTCGAGCTAAGACTTATTTTTACAGGATATGTTCATTAGGCAATGCAGAACAAATTATTAGCATCCCTGTGATACGTACCAGGTGCGTCGATGTAGGTAACAGTAATCGGTGTGGCCACCTTTAGATAATATCACGTGCTGTACCATCACCCCCTTATAGCTTACAGGCCCGCACACCGAATACCGGAAGCTGGGTGACGTAGGAGAGGGGAGGGTAGTCTGGTAATCCGTAGTGGATAGTCTCGAACGGTCAAGCTAGCTTGCTTGCTCGCTCGCTCGCTGTATAAGCCTCACTGTCAATGTACGTGGCTGTTGTCAAATAAGTTCTCCTTTCTTTGTTCTCATAAAAGAATATTTTTAGGACAAACGGCTCTAGAAGAAAATTCGTTATGCCTTTTAGATGCAGGGTACCCACTGTCGCGGTAATTATGACGACAGACCACGTGTTATATAATGCACCACGTGTTATTTGCTTATGTGTTTACTGAAAATCGTCAGAGTATTCACATTCCCTACTAACCGGGAACTAAGAAAATGGATTACTTCAGTCAAGCTGGAAAATTTTCATGTGACAAAGAACTCACGGGGTAAGTGGAAACCTTTTGTGGACCTAAGGCATGTATCCCGTCGCTGAACATAAACCGCATTTAGAGCAAAACTACATATAGTTTCAATTTCTGGTCGTAGAGTATAATACAATTAAAGATGTGATATTGCTCTTTCGTTGGCACTTCGTAACAATAATGCAACTTCCGGTAATTAACAATGAAATGAAACACGACACGAGATGACTCGTTTTTCTTTTGTAGTAGAAAATTCTGTCACAAACTTTATTTTAAAATTTATATACCCAGCGTGGGCAACTAGATTTTTTACTTACCTGCCCAGGCCAATGATTTACAAGCCCAGGGCATCTAGGGCGTGATATTTTCAAGCCTTGGATATTGTCATTTTTAAGAGACAAAAAAAAAAAAAGTTTCTGGATGGGCATGAATCCACATATCGTGGAAACTATGTTCTAAACGAACAAGTTTAAGATACAAGTAGAAATATATACTTGCATTTTTTTTTCTTTTTTTTTTTTTTTTTTGGAAAACATCTGCTTAAAATTATCAGTTTTTTTATTCATTCATCTAAACTTATCTGTTTCCAGACTTCCTGCTGCACCTTTTCTTCACAAGCTACATCTATAACAACTGGAACTAATATATCTGATATTATCCGGTAACTACTGGAATGTGTGCTTCCAAATGTGGGGGTGGGTGTCAATCTTTGTATGGAGAAATTTTTCCAATCCTTCATGGAGTTTATTTTGAACCAAAAATCATAAAATAAGGAAAACATCTTTTCAATAGCTTTAGTAATGACAAAACATTTGGGCAGAATTTTATGCCATTGCTTTTTATATTGTTTCTGAGAAAAGGGTACATCAAGTTAGACAATTTATAATGAGACATGTACATCTTTTAAGAAAACATCCTATAAATAAGTACCAAAACAGTCGTTCAGATTTATTCAGTACAATAAACTGCATGTGCGTTTGTCAGGTTCTAAAAAATACAATTCTTATCTGGGAAAATACTTTATTAAAAACTTATTGGAACAAATTCCCAATTTCCTTAGAAATTTGTCTGAAATTCTACGAGGAACAGCTAACTGGCAAATAATTAAACTGTGTTTGTGATACACAAACAACTACAAACATTTGTACATTGGCAGTTTTCCTAAATACTTGGCCGCAGGGGGCCTAGTGGGCAACGTTCGTGGCTGCCACGGAAAGGACCTCAGGCTCTATACCAGGCAGGTACGAACGCTCGAACCACTAAATATCCGCCGTGCGTCGGATGGGCACGTTAAGCCGTCGGTCTCCGAGTACTGGCCCCCCGGTAATAAATAAGGGCGCCTTCCTCCCCCTTTCTACTTCGCTTCCGTGTCACCTTCCTATCGGGCAATCTAGCTCAAATCTCCTAGCTTCCTATTTCTAAGTGTTGTCTAAGACCTGGGGTCAGACACCCCTTCCTAAAATCCTCTACATATGATCATTTTTCCTGAATACTTCTTAAAAAATCAAATTTCAGGAAATGTATGCCAATAAGTACTCGTATTTTTCAAGATAAAAAGTAATTTTTATATTCTGGATCCAAATTCAGGGTGTCCCAGAACTTCGTGTGCAAACTTGGAGGAGGTAGAGAACAGCGTTAGGAACCAGAATTAAATAGGAAAGCATGGGCGGAAACGTTACCCTCACGTGAGAAAGACACAGTAAGGCCACAATACAGAAAGCAGTGTAAAACGCTTTATTACACAACAAAAGAGTACAATTTAGGACTTACAAGCATCGCAAGTAGTGTTCGAAATTGCGCCCATTGGCCTGGATGCACGCATGACACCTACGCGACACGGATTGGCGAACATTGTCGAAAATATACCTGGCGTTTCGCGGATCGTAGCAGCAGCGATGGAGATTCGTGCCACCAGGTACATTTCAGAATTTACTGGCGTGTCGTACACAATGCTCTTCATGGCACCCCAGAGATAATAATCAAGAGGAGATAAATCAGGTGATCTGGGGGGCTATTCGACGGGACCGCCACGCCCAATCCACTTGGTTCCAAATGTCCGGTCCAAATGGTCACGTACGCACCTTGCGTAATGAGATGGCGCCCCATCATGTTGCAACCACATTCCGCGTCGAACATGTGCGGGGACATCGTGCAGCATTTCCGGAAGAACCTCCTGAAGAAAGAAGAGATACTTGCGAGCCTTCAGTCGAGGTGGTAAGATGTATGGCCCGACTAAACTGTCCGCAACGATAACCGCCCACACATTAACAGTGAAGCGTTGTTGTGTGGCTCGTGGTCGGTCCACATGTGCGCGTTGAACACCCAGTCACGTGAAAAGGTTGATTCAACACTGCTTTCTGTATTGTGGCCTTACTGTGTCTTTGTGTCTCTTTCTCACGTGAGGGTGAAGTTTCCGCCCATGCTTTCCTATTTAATTCTGGTACCTAACGCTGTTCTCTACCTCCCCTACAAGTTTGTACACGAAGTTCCGGGACACCTTGTAGTTGTGTTTAATGCTACTACAATAAACTTAATACAGATGTTTTAAAGTTTCACAAGGAAACGTTTTTTAAATAGTGCTCTGGAAGACAAATTACAAATTGTACATTTGCGCACCAAAATTAAGTTGTCCAAACATGTAACTAGATGGTGCTAAAATTAGAAAAACTTGTTACGTCATGAAAATGTCGTTATTGTACGTTCAATAACTTAATAATTGCGTAATTTTCTTAAAATCTTAATTTATTTTATGCAATCGGTGGATCAAGCAGCAATCCACTGTATGTGTGTTAAAGTGCTTTATTGAGCCTTAGGTAATTAAAAAAATCAGTTCATAACCCTTTTTTTACGCTTTCCAACCGTAGGTTGAAGAAGCGTATATGCTCCAGCTTTGTCCGTCCGTCCGCACGATAACTGGCGTAAAAACGGGTCGATTTCGATGAAATTTTAGTATGTGGTAGGGGACCACCCGGGGACGAACCCTATTGAAAATGAGACAAATGGGGTCAAAGGTCACGACGTAGGAGCGGAATCATTCCATTGCCCTTATTCATCATAACTTGCGTAAAAATCGTTCGATTTCAATGAAAGTTTACCATATGGTACGGGACCACCTAGGGACGAACCCTATTGAAAATGGGACAAATGGGGTCAAAGGTCACGACGTAGGAGCTGGATCATTCCATTATCCTCTTGCGTCATAACTTGCGTAAATATGGTTCGATTTCAATGAAAGTTTACTATGGGGTAGGAGACCGCCTGGCGACGAACCCTATTCAAAATGGGTGAAGTGGGGTCAAAGTTCAGGACATAAGATCGGAATGCATTCCATTGCCCTTATGCGTCATAACGTGCGTAAAAATGGTTCGATTTCGATGAAATTTCAGTATGTAGTAGGGGACCACCTGGGGACGAACCCTATTGAAAATGGACGAAATGTGGTCAAGGGTCAGGACATAGGATTGCGATCCATTCCATTGTCCTTATCCCATATTATTAAGGTGGACGTCAAGTAATTTTGCTTCCTATACTTCCAATGGAAAAACTTTTGTACACATTTCCTTCACAATTAATGTGTTCCCAAGGATAAAAATTTGAACATCGATTAAAATAACTTCATATTGTAACTTGGAAAACTTATTTTCTAAAACATAACCATAATTATATTAAAAATCAATAACTTTTCCTTTGGTGGTGTTGAAACCAGAGAAAATATGGCGTGACCTGTACTTTGATGACGTCAATGGACAAAAATGTTGGATTGCATAATTACGGTTATGTTTTAGAAAATATTAAGTATTGCAAGTTATAAAATGAAGTTATTTTAATCGATGTTCAAATTTTCATCCTTGGGAACGCATTAATTGTAAAGAAAATGTGTACAAAAGTTTTTCCATTGGAAGTATAGGAAGCAAAGTTACTTGACGTCCACCTTAAAGTAGCAATTCTTGTATGTATGCAAGCATGTACATTTTATTTTGAAAACGGCTCTAAGAATTTTGATGAAAGCCGTTAATTACCTTTTCTGGTACTAGAAATCGATTTAGCTTGATTTAGACTTTAGAAGAATTCGTTTAGTGGGTTAAATAACCACCCCGAATTATAACGTTTTTAGTTATGGCGTTGTTCCATTAATGTTACCAATGCTTAGAAATCTTATGACGTCACAACTAGCGTTTGAGAATGTTGGCGCGCGGTCATGCCATCTATCTCATTACGTCACACGTTGTTTGTGGATCCTATTAAAGATTTATGACGCCACACCTTGGTAGCAGATGGTCGCGATTCCCATCTGCCTCATTACGTCAGACGTTGTGTGCGTATGTCCGTCAGCACGATAACTCGCGTACAACAACCGTTGGATTTCGATGAAATTTTAGTATCTGGTAGGGGATCACCTGGGAAGGAACCCTATTTAAAGTGAACGAAATGGGGTCAAAGGTAAGTTCATAGGAGAGGGATCCATTCCACTGCTGTTATGCGCCATAACTAACATAAAAAAGGTTCGATTTCGACGAAATTTTAGTATGTGATATGGGACTCCCTGGCTACAAACCTTATTGAAAATGGGCGAAATGGGGTCAAAGGTTTGGACACAGGAGCGGGATCTATTCCATAGCCCTTATGCATCATAACTTACGTAAACATGCTTCGATTGCGACAAAACTTTATCATGTTATTTCGGAGGTATACCAAACCGGGTCTGTTGAATATCATCGAAATGGGATCAAAGGTCAGGGCACAGGACCGAGATTTATTCCACAGACATTCTCATAACTTGAGTGATAACTTGAGTGATAATTTCTGTAATGTTGGAAAGCGTATTATAATCAATGCATTGCATGATTTTACTAACTTGTTTTTAATATATATTAGTGAACATTGATTGCACATAAATTACTAGTTACCGTCTAATATGAAAAATACATTTCCACTAAAGGAATTATTTCATCACTTAATATTTCGTAGTCGTAAGCTCGTAATGAATGAAAAATCTGATTTCTTAAATTCGTCAATTGACATTTTTTTAAACGACGGTGGTACTTCGCAATGGACCCTCAAACTAATGTTTCAAGTACAAGAATGATTCAGTGAAGTATGACGACATTATAACTTCAAGTGAAACTATGACGACAGTTTATAATTTTGATTACAGAAATGGATTGTCACTTCCATTGAAATGACAGCGATGATTTAATTAAGTTGACTAATCTGTCTTGCTTACACTTACGTTGAAATTGCTACGCTAGATTTACACTGTAATTTCTTTTTCTTCTGTATTTTGAAAGATTATATAACAAACGTGTAAACTCTGCAGTTATTTAAAAATATCTAACACAGAAATCCTTATTTAAATGCAGTGAAACTCTAAATAACGCGTGACTTCTTTCGTTGGTGTACGTTAAAGACTTGTTCACACATCGCCGTACCGCTTCCAGCATCTCCCTCTCCACGTCACAGTCCGGTGCGCGGGCCTGTAAGCTATAAGGGGGCTGTACGCGCTGAGGCATAAAATCAAATAATGTGTACATGGTGTTCTGTGGAATGGCCATCCAGGCTGTACTGATTCGCGTCCAAAGTTAATCAAGAGTTGCCGTCGGAATGACATTCTGTGGCCGGTCGCCCTTCCCGTAGTACCTGCAGGTGCAGCAAGTCTGGACATGCTGCACCTATTCATTTGCACATGTTCCAAATATTTTCTATGGGGTGATAAATCCAGCGATCTAGCATGCCGAGGCAAAAGTGTAACGATATTATCCACGAAGAAGGCACGTGTCATTGCAACATGCGGTGTGGCATTGTCCTGCTGAAATAAGGCCCCAGGAATGTCCTGCAGGTACGGAAGGGTGACCGGCCGTAAGATGTTATCGACGTAATTGGCACTATAGTTATAGTGGTACGGACTCTAACAAAAGGGTATATACTTTCGTACCCGATAGCACCCCAGGTCAAAATGAAATATGGCCCCAGGGATGTCCTGCAGGTACGTAGAATGTTATCGACGTAACTGGCACTCGTTATAGTAGTACGAACTCTCACAAAAAGGGATCTACTTTCGTACCAGATAGCACCCCAGGCCATAATGCCTCGTGCAAATACAGGGGTTAAAATTCAGAGCGGGATGGCGGGATTCCGCCGAAATATAGTTGTTAGGCGCGAGTCTCCCGCCTTAGGAAATTTTAAGAAAAATATATCATCATCATCATTGTCAACCATTATCAATCCACTGCTGGACGAAGGTCTCCCCAAGTTTCCTCCACAACGGTCTGTCTTGTGCCAGTCTCCTCCATTTCATCCCTGCATACTTTCGAATTTCATCCACCCATCTCCCATGTGGTCTTCTTCTGGGTCTTTTCCTGTCCCTTGGAATCCAATCTAAAATTTCGGCTGTCCATCGATGATCTGTCCTTCTGGCAGTATGTCCAGCCCATTGCCATTTCAGGGATTTAACTCTGATCATGATGTCTTCCACTCTTGTCATTTTTCGGATCCACGAGTTCCTCTTCTTATCTCTCCTGGTTACACCAAGCATGCACCTCTCCATGCTGCTTTGAGTTGTCTGCAGCCTTTGTATGTCTCTTTTAGTTAAGGTCCACGTCTCTGCACCATACGTAAGCACTGGAAGGATGCATTTATCGAAACACTTTTCTTTTAAGACATAATGGCATATTGCTCTTGAAAATTATGCTGTATCTTCCAAAATCTCTCCAGGCAAGTTTTGTACGCCGATTAATTTCTTCATCAATGTGACCCTCACTTGATATCTGCTGTCCAAGATAAACATACGTGTCTGTTATCTCCAGTTTTTCTCCATCAATCGATAAATCTTCATTTCTTGTAAAAGCATTGAGCATCACTTTTGTCTTCTGAAAGTTCATTTTTAATCCCACTTCTTTACTCTTGTCAGCAAGTTCCTGGATCATACTCTGCAGCTCTGATGGGGTAGTTTCAAAAATGACTACGTCATCAGCAAAACGAAGGTGGGTTAGATAATCTCCATTAATCTTTATCCCCTTGTTTTCCCAGCTCAGCGACTGAAAAACACCCTCCAATGTGGCATTAAAGAGCTTCGGAGATATGGTGTCACCTTGTCTCACTCCCTTTCCAATTTTTACGTGTGTTGTATTTTCAAACAGCCGAATCTTTGCACTTGCATTTTCATAGATGTTATTAATAATATTAATGTATGCATCTTCAATACCACAGAATTTCACAGCCATTGCAACTGCTGATGGTTTCACCGAATCAAAGGCTTTTTCATAATCGATAAAAACCATGCACAATGGAAGTTCCTATTCCCTCGCTCTTTCAATTAGTTCTCTCAGTACGTGGATATGATCTATTGTGCTGTAGCCACTGCTGAATCCGGCTTGTTCTCTCGGTTGAGCCATGTCCAGTGTCACCTTCAAGCGGTGTGAAAGAACTTTAGTGAAGATTTTATAAACCACTGATAGGAGGCTGATAGGTCTGTAGTTCCTGAGATCCTCAATGTCACCTTTTTTATGTCGCAAGATCATTGTAGCGTTGTTCCAATCCTCAGGAATTTTCCCTTCGTTAAGGCATCGAGTGAAAATTTGGGCGAGTACTGTTTCGATTTCTCCACTTGCTTCTTGTATGATGTCTACAGTAATTCCATCTTCTCCTGGAGCTTTTCCCCGCTTCATGTTCTTGATTGCATGTGCAACTTCTGCTGGAAGGACTGAAGGAACTCTGGTACCTTTCATGATGCCTGGAGTACATGTATCATCCCTTTCATATAATTTGGAGTAGAAATCTTTCACTCTTGTCAAAATTTCGCCTCTATTTCTTGTTACAGAACCATCTTTTCTCAGTGCCATAATCTGTTTTTTTCCCTTACTGAGATGTCCCTTTGCTATCTTTAGGCTTTGGTTGTTTTCAATTGCTTTCGTCACTAGTTTACAGTTGAATTTTCTTACGTCTTCAGTGATACTTTTTCTTACTGTCTTGCATAGCTCTATATATTCCACTTTGGAAGTCACATCTTCTTTAGTTGTCCTCATCTCTTCTTTTTTGCATCAACATTTTGGTTTTTCCTGATAATTTGTTCACATGCAACTTGTTCTTAGACCCAGCTAATTTTGTTGCTGTTTCCATAAGAGCTTTGGTTACTTTTCTGTTAACTTCAGAGATGTCCACTTCTTCCGATGTTAGGCCTTCTAAAGCAGAGAACCTGTTCTTCAGTTCTAACTTGAAGGTATTATGGTGTTTTTTAAGGTTGGTTATGTCAATAGATTTTGTTTGTCTTATGAGCTTGCCACGTTCAAGTTTAGTGTTGAGGTGCATCTTACATCTCACCAATCTATGGTCACTACCTGTGTTGAACTTGTTCAGCACACTGCAGTCTTCTATGACGAATTTTTTGTTACACATAATAAAATCAATTTCACTTGTCGTCCCATTTGGATGTCTCCATGCCCATTTCCTGTGTGGCTTTTTCTTGAAGAAGGAGTTCAAAATGAAAAACCCTTCTGCCTCTACAAACTCAACGAGAGTATTTCCACGCTGGTTTCTGATGCCGTGACCGAATTTACCTACTGAAGTTTCATTCTGTTGCCGTTGCCCTATTTTTGCATTGAAATCTCCCATAATTATTTTCAAGTGCTGCTTACCTTTATTATTTAGATGACAAATTTCCTCATAAAATTCTTCAATTTCTTCTTCAGGATGACTTGTGGTGGGTGCATAAGTTTGAATAATCTGAGCCTGGTATCTTTTCGAGAGTTGGATAACAAGTCGTGCAGCTCTATCAGAGGAACTTTCAACTTCTACAACTTTATCCTTCAGTTTCTTGTTTATTATAAATCCAACACCACTAGTTCTGCCAGTATCTGTCCCACGATAGTAGAAGAGATGTCCACTTTTCAGTTCGATGAGATCTTCTCCTTTTCTCCTTACCTCACTTAGCCCCACGATGTCCCACTTGATCCTTTGTAGTTCCTCTTCCAATTCAAGAAGCCTTGAATCAGAAGATAGGGAGCGTCCATTGTAAGTAGCCAAGGTCAGCATCAGATGGCAGCCTAGTCCGGTCCTCCGGGGATTCTTAGCACCCTCTGCCTTCATGTCGCACTGGCCGCTGCCTTGGCCAGGTACATTCCAGCTGCCGGAGACTGAGGGCCAAGATTTAAGTTGTGGAATCATTTTGGAGGGGTTTGGCCATAACTCACCACGCTGGCCAAGCGGGTTGGTGAGTGTGGGATTATATATTCTTGGGTCCATTTTTGGACCACTCGCAAAATTCGCGCGTTAAAAACGTATCCTTGTAAAAATATGTAATTTAGAAACTGACCGTTCAGAGTTCCGAAAATCGCAATCGAATACATTGTTCATGTCAGGTACATAATCAGTTTATGAACACGGTAATCGGCTTCCATGCGCAGCCGCATAAGCAGTTCATTTTGTATATCGCGGACTGTTACGAATCAGGCATGCGATTGTTCTTCGGATTAGCGGATTTCCTCTTTTTTCGCCACATTTCGGTTATACTGCGATTGCATCGCGCGTACACGTGGCACAAGTTATAAGAGAACTGCTGCAGTTCGTCCGCCCGATATTTATTGTCATCGTGCAGCACGACATAATGTGCGGGTTTGCTGGTTCCTTTGATGCCTTCGTGGCTGCATAGGTAATAATCGAAGTAGGTTCGGTGCACCACGTCAGTGTCCACAGTCGTTCCCGGTGGAACATTCCCAGATGGCGCGATTCCATCACTCGGATCCTGAGGCCTAAATCGCGTCTGATGACGTTTCTGGACGACAATGAATATCACTAGAAGCACCTTTTTCACCAGCTCGTGACAAGCATTTTGAATATCTCTTAATTTGTCTTCTAGTACAGCACTAAACTGTCCTTCACTAACCCCGCCTCTAAAGAAGATTCTTTCGGAGTAAACGCTATTCTTCTTCCTGTAGCTATTCAGAATGTGTTTTGTCATGTCCAAGATGATTTCTTGAACCTTTTTAGACTCATCGGTATTCTTTTGAATTCTACAAGTTACAGCATATTGGAACGGAACGTCATCTAAGTTTTCCAACAATGCTGCAATAGAAGGACATCTAGAGCCGCTTAGAGAATGACCATCGCCCGTTTCATTGATGTCGCCAGTTCATTCGAAAATGTATTTACTCCTTTCAGTTTGATGCTTATTTTAGAAAATGCGTTAATTATCTGTGTACTATTTCCTTGACAGCACTTTGGGACAACCTTATCTTCTATGCACTGAGTTATTAATCCTAGTTTTACGTCCGCAAAAATTTTCAGCTAGTCGTAGTTGTGTTATACACTGCTGTGCAAAAATTAAGGACGAAGAGGAGAAATTAGCAAGCAGAACGGACCGAAAGACCACTCAGGAGATAGACTACGGTCCGGTACGGTAGGGTATGCGCATATATGCAGCATGACGTGGGGATGGGGGTTCGGAAGGGTATAAAGCACACGGGTGGGGTATGCTCAGCAATTCGGTGAAAGCTACTGCACGGTGTACATAGGTTTGAACGACGTAGAGTTGCTGCCATCGTGTGATATGACCAACAGGCAATCCAGTAGAAGACATCTGGATGATTTTACTCGAGGTCGCGTCATTGGGAAGTTGGTCGAAGTGTGACTAGGGTGGCAGAGGAGTTCCGGATCGCTCACAGCATCGTTTCTCGAGCTTGGAGAGCATTTCAAACGACATGAACAGCTGTCCGAGAGTTCAGCAGTGGTCGTCCACGAGCAACCAAGGCGGCGGACGACCGGTATATTGTCCTACATGCGAGAAGAGAGACGGCAGACAACGGGAGAAATCGCAAAGCATATGCAACAGACAACTGGACGTCCGTTATCGCGTTTTACCGTGGCCAGGAGGCTGCACAAAGGTGGTCTATTTGCACGACGACAAGTACGGTGTGTGCTATTAACGCCTGCTCATCGGAGACTGCGGTTTCTGTGGTGACAAGAACTGGACACATCAGCATTGGGGTCGAGTTCTCTTTACGGATGAGAGCCGATTTAGTCTGACGAGCTATTCTGGACGTATACACATCTGGAGAGAGCAGGGAACACGCAATCACACCTCCATCATCATCGAAAGGGACCGGTTTGCAGGTGGCAGAGTTCTCGTTTGGGGCTGTATCATGCTTGGTAGCCGTACTGACCTCCACATCTTCCAAGAAGGTTCGGTCAGTGGTGTCCGCTATTGTACCGAGGTTCTCCTGCCTCACGTGCGTCTGCTTAGAGGTGCTGTGGGTCCTGAGTTCCTCTTCATGGACGACAACGCTACACCTCATCGTACAGTGGCTGTCGCAGAACTGTTGGATAGTGAAGATATTCAACGCAGGGATTGGCCCGCAAGGTCCCCGGACCTAAATCCAATCGAACACGCGTGGGACCTTCTCGGGAGAAGCTTGGCAGCACGTCACAAGCCGCCAGCAACGATTCCGCAGCTGCGATTGGCGCTACAAGAGGAATGGGCCGCAATGCCTCAACAGCTCCTTGAAAACCTCGTCCTCAGCATGGACAGACGTAAATCCTGCAACGCAGTCAGGGGTGATCATATCCCCTACTAAAGACTGGATTTTTCTTGGCAGCCGCCTGTCACATGGACGTTTCTGTCTTCAGTCCAGTTGTGCTCGAAGCTACCTTTTCAATAAAGTGCCTTTGTATCCTTTGGATTCCTTGTTTGGCCGGTTTTGCTCACTCGTCCCATATTCTTACATCTTGGGGATCTTATGGTATGATTTGAGTCGATGGGGAGCACTTCTGCACGACGTTGCGTTCGAAAAACCGTCTCGTCCTTAATTTTTTCACGCCAATGTACTTGTCCTCCCGGGAAAGGACGACAAAGAGAAGTCAACTTTGTGTTTTTTAGCATAGGTAGTAGTAGTTCTATCGTATGACTTAACAAAAACGGGTGGATTTAGATGAAGACCAACTTTATTAGATGTTTTTACAATAGAAGAAGACAGTTGGGCTAACATTTCATCCGAACAAACATGCCGTCTACCAAAAGTTTATTAATGCCTACTGAGCATTTCGGAAGGCTGCAGAAAACCTCTTACCATCAATTCGCCAGACACCTCTGGAAACTGGCTGATGGGGAAAAAACCCAAAAAAACTGTAGTCAATTTCCGACAACGGAATTTCGACGGAGCAAACATTTCCTCGTAAACTTTAGGCAAGAGTTTCCTCCCTTTATTCGAAGAACTTTTATCATTTGCATCGTTCTGCAGAACGATGCAAAATTGAAGATAATTGGGGGGGGGTGGCAGTGGAAAGGGGAGGGGCGAGTTTTTCGGCTGAGGACGGAATTTCGTCTTTCAAAACTTTCGAAAACGGAAGTTAGACGAACTGCATTCAGATTTAATCTGTAATCTTAATTATTTTTTTCTCGCGATATTCCTTGTGCTCCGTGTTATTGTAAAATATAATTTTGTTTGATTACAGATTGTGTTTCAGCTTGAAAACGGAGGTCGGACGGAGCGAAGATTTTTTCGTTATCGTAATTTTTTTCGCGATGTTTCCACTGTCCTGAATTGTTAAATGCTATTTTTCCTCTATACAGAGTTTCAAAGGGAAAAACTGGACATTCCTCATATCAGAAGAATAGTTGAATGAACCAAGTCTCAATTACCCTCACGGACAATGAAATTTGCAAACCGAGAAGTAAGCATCGGATTGAACTGAAATTTTATGGATGTAATGATACAAACGAAGGATACACATGATGGCAAAAACAGAGCTGCAGGACAACAATTACAGAGGGATCTGTGGCACACAGTCCGGTCATCTTCAATAGCGCGTCGCACCGCCTCGTGCGGCGATATTTGCTGCAGAGTTGTATGAAAATAAAATGTATCTGCTCACAGAACCGAAACAGAAAACTTGCTGCAAATCCGCGAAGCGCGAATCATAAAATAACAATTAAAAAAATATATATTTGAACATTACAAATCCCAATGGATACAAAATAAGTACATTATAATTGAATGTGCAGCAATTTGTGTGAAATGGACCTTTACCGCAAAACATTGGACTACGAACACAAAAACAAGAGACCAATTAAGGAAAACTTTTGTATCCAGAAAAACAGTTCCATTAACGAACCTTCAAAAATTATAAATAGCATTTTCAACAACTTAACTCAAAAATAGTTGACATAAAATACATCAGAAAAAGATTTTAAGTTAATAACTGGCAGGCTGCAAGAGAAACTTGGCAATAAAATTTAAATTCTTTCTGCGTAAACGAAGTTTTTGATAGCCCCCATACATTGAGAACAGGCCTTGATAAAATCTAACGTCTGTAAACTCAGATGTGAAAAAATAATTGAACGTTCAAGTCAAAATACAATTAAGGATATTAATCTGAGTAAAGTTTTGAGTAAGTGTTTTAATTACAGTAAATAATTTTTTTAATCTACATGCAAAAACTATCTGCAAAATCTGTTAATCATTTGAAAACTATCCGCATACAGCGTACATCTACATTTTGCTACTCTGACTTGCTGTAGTACGGTCCGGCATGGAGGCGAACAGACGCCTGATGTCCAGCGGCAGACTGACCCACACGTGTTGGACGGTGTGTTCTCCAAATCTCGCATACTGCGGCACGGCGGCTTTTCTGCTGGTCCCACATGAATCCCGGCCAGGAATGGGAGCACATGGGATCTCATCCGCATACAGCTGGCCCGTCAATGATCCACGTACCACTATTAGAGCTGATCGGCTATCTTAAGCAATGGCTTCCCAGACCATAATGCCTGCAGTGGGGGAGGTGCGGCGCTCAATAGCGAGGTTGGAATTGTGCACTTGACCCGGGGACCTCCACACCCGGACACTATCATCTGTTCCCAAAACGAAGCGGCACTCATCGCTAAACACTACACGTCGCCAGTCTGTGGCGTTCCATGTCGTTCTAGCCTGGCACCATTGCAAACGAAGCCGGCAATGTTCTGCTGCTAATGGCAACACACGCAAGGGGGCGCTGGGAAATGGTTCGTGGGCACACAGGAGCCGCTACATCTGCCTGTATAGTGGACTGGGTCCCCGGTCGTGCCTGGCACATGATCCGTCGATCCTCTTTACCGGTGGTCCTTCCTGGTCCGCCCGGAGCCGCTCCGCCGTGTGGAAGTTCTGTCCCGTGTCCACTGCTCCCAACACAGTTGGACGGTATGGTCAGAACGATCCACGTGGCTGGCTATACGGCGCGCTGACCACCCTGCGGTTTTCAGCCCGATGATCGGGCCTCTCTCAAAGTCCGTAAGTGGCGTAAATCGACGTATCTGACGTCTACCCGGCATTCTTGTCACTCTGCACTCTTGCTTGCATCGACCGGTGCTTTTCGCTTTCATGGGACATCGACTACACGCCGGTTTATAAGGCTGCCGATTCGTGCTCTCAGCACCACTACAGGGTGTGCGGTCATGCGCATTCGCACCAAACGTGGATCATTTGCATACCAGCACGCACTCTAGCTATTTGCAAAGTTCCGCGGTTGTAGCATGTTTTCTTCTAGGTGCATAAATTTCATTGAGTGTATGTGAACTGTAAACATCTCATACATTGTATTCAAGAAGATTTTTTTCCGGATGTGAAGGGAAACATGCTCAAAAATAATAAATTAGTTAACTCTTGTAATACTAAACTTGCACATCACAGTGTCCAATGAACGTTTATTTTGTCTTTTGTGTTTGAGATATAGACTGTAGATTACCTTCCTCCACAATGAAACTCTTTTTGAAGTTTGAGTGTGTAGAATCTTAAACTGAAGTAACACACACACGCAAGGTTTGGTACAGTCTTTCAAAAGCATGGCAGACCAGTTTTTATGAAAAATTAATAAAGATGCAGTTATGGAATATTCACTATTCAAACAATGCTGTAAGAAATGAGTATACACTGAAGAGCAATTGAATTAGAGACAGATGGCGTTATGCAAATGTGGCGCTGTGGGCGACCCTTAAACGGAAACGACATGACGTATGCAGCGCTCAGACAATATAAGGAGTGATGCGACAGGAATCAGTAAGAGTTGACGCAGTATGGGTAAGACGATCTAAGTGCATTTTTTTTCGTGGGCAAATTGTCGGAGCCCGACGAATGGGTCACTCCATCTCGGAAGTCGTGAAGGAACTGGGATTTTAACATGCCACTGTGTCACGGGTGCACCGTGAGTACATCGAATCCGGTAAAACCGTCCCTGCAAGGGCTAACTGCCAAGGACAACAGCGTGTAGATGAGCGGGGTCATCGTTGGCTAGCTCGCATTGTAACAGCGGATAGACGGGCCACAGTGCAAGAAATCACTCTGCCATTTAACGCTGGTGCACAAAAACGTGTAAGCAGCCACACCATCCAGAACCATCTCCTCGCTATGGGGTACAGAAGCCATCGTCCCACGAGGGTACCGCTGCTGACCGCACATCACAGGGTGCAAAGATTAGCATGGGCGCGAGAACATCGCCACTGGACCCTAGACATGTGGAAAAATGTTGCTTGGACTGATGAGTAGAGATTCACGTTGGTACATGCTGATGGCAGGATACTAGTACGGCGCAAACCACATGAAGCGATGGATCCTTCTTGCCAGCAGAGTACTCTTCAAGCTGGTGGGGGTGGCATTCTCATCTGGGGACTGTTTACGTGGACTTAAATGGGACCCCTAGTACGTGTGACATCGTCCCTCACAGGTCAACGTTACCGGGATATCCTGGACGACCATTTGCTCCCGTTTGTGCGTCTTCAACATTCCACTGGGGACCTCATCCTGCAACAAGACAATGCATCATGCCATCGCTCCCGAATTGTATCCGAATGGTTGGATGAACACTCCACCGACGTGACCTCACTTCCTTGGCCAGCTAGGTCACCTTACCTCAATCCCATCAAGCACATCTGTGATGCCATCGAGAGAGGTGTTAGAGGCTCTGACCCCCCCCCCCTCCATCAAATCTTTGTGAACTGTGGTTGCTTGTTCAGGTGTCGTGGATCCGTATGGCTTTCCAGCGCTTACGGTGTCTTGTCGAGTCCATGCAGAGACGAATCGCCGCCGTCATCAGGACGAAAGGCGGTGCTACACGTTACAAGACAGGTATCTAATTCAATTGCTCTTCAGTGTATGTGCCAATCTCCAAAGGTGTTTTTTTTTTTTTTTTAAGAGTTTTATAAGCAACCATCTGCACACATTTCCATTGGTGTCAAAAAGTTCTTCTGCAAGTAACTCTTGTGTTACGTTTAAGAAATGTACCTTGTGAACGTGGCTTTAGCACCCACACAAAACAAAATTCAGTCAAAATTTAAAGATTCATTAAGCAACAAAAATCTGAATGCATATTTTTGAAATTGGGCCAGATAAACCCTCAGAAATAAAACAGCCGATTAAAGCTTGCTAACTGTGGCAAGGAATGAAAGACAGACATATGTACTTCAGAAGCAATTTTATGATATCAACGTACTGCAAAACAAACAACTCTAGTTTTGTAAAATGAATCGTGGTAATTTGTATTAGATTGAATGTAGTAAATTTTTGATCTAATTCACTTGTTTGTTTTAAAAACCAAGTATAGCTTATATTGCTTGAAAAATTACTACTGTTTTCCCCAGAGTCTTAATATTATATTAAGTCACATATTCAAAACTCCCCATTTGAAATTTTCAATCCCCTTCATTTACAAACACAAGTGAGGAGACACTCTTCAGTTTCAAATTAGAATTTTAACCCCTGATACACTCTTCCCGACGTTCCTCTACCCCTGTAGTCTGCGGACACAGATGCGGTCATCATTTCGCCTAAACAGAAGCGCGATTCGTCCGAGAGCACGATACTGTGCCATTCGTCACGCCACTCCCTCCGTTCGATGCATCACTGCACCCTGGAAGTCCATTGCTGCCGAGTCAAAAATAGCCTGAGGAGGGGCCGACGAGTCTGCAGCATGGAAGTCCGTTGCTGCTGAGTCAAAAATAGCCTGAGGAGGGACCGACGAGTCTGCACCCTGGAAGTCCATTGCTGCTGAGTCAAAAATAGCCTGAGGAGGAACCGACGAGTCTGCACATTGGAAATCCATTGCTGCTGAGTCAAAAATAGCCTGAGGAGGGACTGACTAGTCTGCACCCTGGAAATCCATTGCTGCTGAGTCAAAAATAGCCTGAGGAGGGACCGACGAGTCTGCAGCCTGGAAGTCCATTGCTGCTGAGTCAAAAATAGCCTGAGGAGGGACCGACGAGTCTGCACCCTGGAAGTCCATTGCTGTTGAGTCAAAAATAGCTTGAGGAGGGACCGACGAGTCTGCAGCCTGGAAGTCCATTGCTGCTGAGTCAAAAATAGCCTGAGGAGGGGCCGACGAGTCTGCAGCCTGGCAGTCCATTGCTGCTGAGTCAAAAATATCCTGAGGAGGGGACGACGAGTCTGCAGCCTGGAAGTCCATTGCTGCCGAGTCAAAAATAGCCTGAGGAGGGGCCAACGAGTCTGCAGCCTGGAAGTCCGTTGCTGTTGAGTCAAAAATAGCCTGAGGGGCTGACGAGTCTGCAGTCCGAACTGTAATAACCGGAAACGTACTCAACTGTTACAGCTGACATGGGAGAATGCGTCACAGTTCTTCGCTACTGCTGCGCCAACGCCGTTAATGATGCAGAACGGGCACTCAAACACATCCTCATGAGATGACAGTCGTCCCTCGACGTTGTCTGTGTAAGACGTCCAGAACCTTTTCTTCGAGTCTTACGCTTTTCTTCGTACCATTCCCTGCACACTCTTGCCACGACGGACACACTGTGCCCAACACGACCCACAATCTCCCGGAGGGAAGCATTAGTGTCCCTCATGCCAGTCATGAGACCTATGTAGAACTCGGTCATGTGACTGTGTCCTACACGGCGACGAGCTATCTTTACTCACTGCTTACCAAGAGCTGACATGCCGACCGAGCCACGCGGCGCTTATAACTGAGAAACGGCCGGTTTCCGGCCTGCACCGCTGTACGATCTGATTTGCTTAGACGCGGTACGCTAAATATGACGCCTACATGCAGATCAGTTTTGAGATATTGTCTGATTAGCATATCCTGTAAAAATCAAAGTCATGGCTAAAGATTCCCTTCAGGTGTTGTGCTTCTACCAGCCTGAATGTTTCTCAGTTATACGTTTTTCACATTTATACGTAACTCTGCGTTAGTCCCAATATTTTACTGTAGTTCCTATTGCTTTTTATAACTCTTATGCGCAATTCATTTAGACGCTATTTGCGATTAGGACGTTAAAATTTGAATTTCAGATTAAAAATACACGATCCTTTGAGTCTTTTATACGTAACCCGAAATACTTCAACTTTGAGAGAATTAAGATAGCGTTGTTGTGTTCCTCCTTGGTGCAACAAAAGTTGAACTGGATCCTATCAGAGAAGGGTATGCTGTTTACTTTCGGTTTGAATAAAAAATTGATTTCGCACTTTATTTTTTCTGGGTGGGTTTAACAACCACAGTGAGCAACATAAGTGCAGGGCGGGATTTCGCATTAGGGGCCTCCAAGCTGAAGTTCAAATGTGTGCTTCGCGTATCCCCTTCTCCAAATGTTGGCGGTGGGCTCCCGGCTCGCGAAGGAAAGATTACTTCCGAATTACAGCATTCTATGTGGCTCAGCTGGTATGGGAGAAGATCTGCTGGTTTGATTGGCAACTTACGTAACGCCAACTGCATTCCTTCCTCACGCCGTTCAAGCTTTCCTCATTCGACTCTACTATGAGATCCAATCATCCCAGAGTGTGTTCGTCATATACGCAGTTTGCTCTTCGCTTGGTGACATTGATATGTTGCAACCAAAATGAAGGGAAAATTTGAATGCGGTGCGTCAAAACGTAAACAATTAGAAGTAAAAGCTCATCAAGCCCAAGCAAATTCTATTTAGTAGTTTCTGCGACATCCTATGCATCCACATCAGGAAGAGAAAGAAGGGGAGTCGAGAGCAACGGAAATTAGTGTTCCAAAATACAAAATAATATTTTGTATTTTGGAATACTGTCTCGCAAAGATGAAATTCAAGGAGCAAATATTTGCAGGATCCTAAAAGAGAATCTTTTGGAAGCTGCGAATTCGCTAAAATTAATAAAAGCATTCATTTATCAGGAATTTGAGAAGTAATTTTCAATCCATAGAAGGCGACGCCAAAATTTTGACCGACAACTATAAATTTAAAGATGAAAAATGTCGACAGAAGAAAAAGAAAACGTTTTTTGACGAGACTGTAGAAAACGAAGTTGTTCTGCAAGGCAGAAAATTTCATTACAGAAACCGCATACGTTATGTAACACGTTAATCTCTGAAATTCACCGTAGAGTAGAAATCTATATAGACTTACTAGGCATGTTTGCTGTTTTTTCCAAAATTCAGATGACAAGTGATGAAATGCGAGAATCTGCTTTAAAACTGATGAAGACATACAAAGATTACTTTGATTTAGTTATCTTTGTATGTCTTCATAGTTTCAAGAGGACATTTTTCAGTTTTCTTAAATTCATTAAGAAAGAAGGTGTCAGTAATCCGACGGTTATGTATTGAGTTGGTGTGAATGAAGTGTCCGGAAAAGGACTAGTACACGTGGACGGCAGGAACGGAAAGTAGGACAACTTATCTGGGCAAAATAATCATCAGTATAGACACATAGTTGTCATCTGCCCGAGAAAGCTACGATTCCGGAACGAAGGTGGTCTTGTGGCTGGGACCCGAAGAAGTCAACTGCACGTTGAAACTCGTTGTCTAACATGAAGTCTTTAACGGACAGGAAGTGATCCAGGCGACGAAACAGACGATAGTCTGTCTGAAACCAGTTCGGATAAAAGGCAGGACGAGGCAAGTGCTTCATAGCCCAAGGCACTTAGTGTCAGCATCGTTCGTTGTGCGACATGAGGGGGTAAGGTCGTCCTGGAGCAGAAGAACACCATGTCTGTTGACCAAATCCGGTTATTTCCGCAGCAATTCGCGGTGCATCCGGTGTAATTCAACACAACGTTCTGCAGCGATGGTTTGACCTCTTGGAAAGAAACTCCGATGAATTACCCCGGCTGTGGACCACCAGACAAGGAGCATCATCTTCTTGGTGTGTAGAGGTGACTTAGGATGTCGTCCAGCAGACTGTCCTTACTTAACCATAGTGCAGATCGTTTCCGATTGTCATAAAGGATCCCCTTCTCGTTGCAGGTGACGATTCGATGAAGTGGAGGTTCCTATTTATTCCTGGCAAGCAGCGACGTGCAGACTCCCAAACGCCTAGTCTTGTTGGCAGTTGTCAACTCATGCGGCATACACATGTCTAGCTTTTTTACCTTACCCAGCGCAGTTAGACGGCAAACAACTGTCGTGTGGTGGACACATGCCTCTTCCGCTATCTCACAAGTTTTTCGGGAATCCGCTTCAACTACACGTAACAGAACATCGTCAGAAGCAGCAACAGGTCTGTGACCACGTGCTTCGTTTTGTAGGTCCGCATCTCCGCTTCGAAACTTCACAAACCATCGCCGAATGGTTAGTTCGTCGGCAGTATTCTTCCCAAACGATTTGTTAACGTTTCGAGCGGCAATTCCTGCAGAATGGCCCAGTTTAAATTCGTACAGGAAGATGCCTCAAATCCGGCGTCTGTAAGATTCCTTTGCAAGCCATGTTACGTCCAAACAAACCACTTCTGAACCTTGTTCTTTAGATCAGATGCAGAGGATTTTAGGAAGGGAGTGTCTGACCCCAGGCCTTAAACAACCCTTAGAAATAGGAAGCTGGAAGATTTGGGCCAGATTTCCCGATAGGAAAGTGACACGGAAGCGAGGTAGAAAGTGGGAGGAAGACGCCCTTATTTATTACCGGTGGGCCAGTACCTAGGATCCGACGGCTTAACGTGCTCATCCGACGCACAGCGGATATTTAGTGGTTCGAGCGTTCGTACCTACCCGGGATCGAACCTGAGGTCTGCCACCGCGGCCCCACCTTGTTCTTTACACGTGCTAGCTATTTATAGTAACTGTGACGTAATACCCGCAACACCTGTGGGTGGTTCCGTTCCGCTCCGGTGGAGGCCTGCCTCCACTGCTCGCTTGCGCCGGACATTTCATTCGCAACAAACTAATATCAATATGTCTTAACGATGGACTATAATCAACTTTTCCGAATGTCGAAACAATATTGAATTGTTTTTTTTTTTTATATATATAATGCCAATAACGAAAGCCAGCGGTGAAAGTTCTTTTTTAGTTGTGTAGGGAGTAAAAAATTATACTTAAAAATTAATATAGGGCACGAAAAGCTGTCTCGTCTGTTTGTGAGGTTTATAGATCAGACTTAAGAAATTCTCAATTATGAGGATATAATAGATACTTTTTCCAAAACGAAAATTGCGGCCATACTACTAAGATGTTTCTTTTATCACACTCCGATATGCATTTCAGCCAATTTGATATCGCTAATAAAAGGGGCCTCAGCTTCAAACTGCGCTTAGAGCCTCAGAATGTTTAAATCCGGCTCTGACTCAGTGGGCTATAAAGCGTCCCTAATTTAGGGCCGCTGATTCCACAAAAGGGAGAGAGCCAGTGCGTTAAGACAAACACAACATTCATGTCTCACCGGAATTCGAACCCCGACCCATCTCGGTCGAATGATCAGAAGCCATCGTTTAGACAATTGCGCCACCGGGACGGAATTTCACGACTCGCACACATATGCTCTATATAAAAACAATAAATCTCTGGGACGTAACTTCGTGGTTCTCCACTATTTCGTGGCGCAGTAGAAAATAATCCATAATATTCTGGTTTCAAATGGATGCACTCAGCATAAAAAAAAAAAAAAAAAAAAGAGTAAAATCATGCAATACATTGATTATGATACGGTTTCCGCCATACCAGAAATCATTACTCAAGTTATGAAGAAAATGGCTGTGGAATAAATCCCGCTCCTGTGCCCTGACCTTTGACCCCATTTCGATGATATTCAACAGAACCGGTTAAGTATACTTCGGGAACATGATAAAGTTGTCTCAATCGAAGCATTTTTACGTAAGTTATAATGCATAAGGGCGATGAAATAAATCCCGGTCTTATGTCCTGACCTCTGACCCCATTTTCAATGGAGTGCGTGCCCAGGTGGTCCCCCGCCTACCACATACTAAAATTTCATCGAAATCGAACCATTTTTACGCAAGTTATCATGCGTATAGACAGACAAAGCTGGAGCATATACGCTTCTTCAACCTACGGCTCGAAAGCGTAAAAAAAAAAGCTGTTAATTCACGAAATCTGTAGTGAAGCACTGGTCTCAGATTCTCAGTTTTGAGGATTTCACTTAATGTAGAATCAGAATTTTCATAAACAGATAGTCGTCGAAAGAGAAGTTTTTCATAGGCTTTATATGATTTTTACAATGCGAAAAAATATGATTTGTAAAAATTGTTTCTTTCACTGCCAATTCGACTTTAAATCATTAAAGAACATCTTCACGTCAATGTATAGGGATGTTTTACATTACAAAATAGTATGAATTGACGTGAACCTAAGACATTGCACCGTCGCAAGAGCCGAAACAAACTAAATTTTGCAGCTAAAGCAGTTTTCGTCAGCGTGGGATTTTCGTCTACTCACTTCAAAATATCCATTCCGTCTTTTCAAGACAAAGCCTTGAAGATCTCTGAGTCATGGCTGCAGTGAAAGAAGTGAATGCAAACGAAATTCTCAAGGCAAATAGTCCAGTATGACAAGGTCAAGCAAGAGGTGTTACTGAAAGTGCCAACTCAGCTGACCAATTGTCACACAAGAGAAAAGTAAGAAAAAGTGGATAGCAAGAAACAGGGACAGCAGAAGGGTGGAAAATGGAATTGGGGGGCGGGGAGGGGGAGTCGTAGTGGGATTCAAGAGAGTTTCATAAACGGAATTTGCGTGGTTTGAATTTCAAACTCACGGTACCACACCAATTTAAAGTATAAAAAGAAAGCCAATGCGATTAACGTATAATTTATAAAACTTTACACTTCGTGCAATTCAAATCTTTCGGACTGGCGATATTTTACGTATAAATGAGAAACATATGAACGTGGTTCTACTGTATTTTACTCACTATTACGTAGTATTTCCATTTCGTTTGTTGAGATTTTATTGGCTCTCAAATGCCATGCTTGACTACACATCTTCATTGGCATTCCTTGGTCTTCACAGAATTCAATTCAATTTAATGATAGAAATAGTCATCCTAATATATAATTTGCTAGTCCTCCTCCGTGTCACTTTTTAAGTCGTCATAGCAACAACCGAGAAACATGTTTATGACGTCACGCTTAGCTTTTCATGTAGGTGACGTCACCTACACGCGCACAGATCAAAGGGAAAACCACTTTTGTTGTCAGAGCAACAAAGAACACAGCTGCTGATGTGACGTCATCTATTCCAAATCATTCTCACATGACTTCAGAGATGGGTTAAGTCACACGGTCAACTCTTTAGAGATACGAAAACTTTAAATCAGAAATTTTGGTTCACTACCTGAACCGGTGTTTAGCAGTCTGTATGTGGCAAAGTTAAGAGTACGACGATCTGACGACGTCAAGATAAACAGTTCACGGAAAAGAACAGGGTTCACAGTCAGTGTATACGAAAAATGTGTACCAGGAAGTGTTGACGAAATAGATACTAAAGGTTTTATACAAAACACATAACAGACAGCCCGTCGTATCAAATTCTGTAATCGACCGGTCGGGAAATTTTCAAAAAGCTTTGAGCCAACGTCGCCATCTATTGACGTAGAACTCAAACAAAAAATGTCAATAATTTCTGTATCAAATTTTATTTTTCCCCTTCATTATTGACGGGCTTTCACCTAGTTAACATATAAGTTATTTACAGGTATAGTCCACAAGCTTTGTGTTAACGCTTAACAGCCTCAACATTTAACACTTCTCTTAATCATTACAACTCCACGTACATAGATCTCGACAACTCTACACAAACTGCTCTTAATGCTATCTGCTTAATCAATGTCCACATATACATCTGCACTTAACTACATTTAATGATGTAGTTTTATCGTGCTGTGAGGTGTGTCCCACTGTTAGCATTGCCAAATACAAATGGCTCTTTGGTGGCAGTAATGTGTCGTTCAGTGAGAAAACGTTTAACGAAAACAATTTACGAAAGTAAACAAACTCAAAAAGGAAAGTTATTTACAGGTATACGTCGCACAGCGTTCAATGAAACGTTCTATTTTAAGAGATACACACAAAGGAATTCGCTCCGCTGCGCATTGTTCTCATGGGGGAAAAAACTGTTTCGAGGAGTGGAAATAGCGCTGTGTGGCTTCGGAAGGAGACTACTTCGAAGGTGATTAAGTTTCAAATCTGTAAGTTTTGTACTTTTTTTAATGAATCCAATCTGGATACTTTGTGATCACACCGCGTATCAACTGTCTGACAGAGCTGCATTCGGTATCAGAACCTTAGTAGGATAGCACATAACATATCAAATACAGAGGGATGGAGTATTTTATGTGGGGGAGCAGTATATCAGGTAACTGGAAAGGTTACAAACAATCAAGAGATTCTATTACACAGACAGTATGTCGAAGATCTAGCAGTGTGCAGGCAACTCGTAGCACCTGATTTGTGAAGTCCAATTAAAAACTGCTCAGTAAGATGACAGAACATCAAGTGCAGTCAGGTGGTGGTACAGGGTTACAAGGAAAGTCCATCAGGCCAATATCTCAGGAACTATGGCAGTTAGCGATTTACTTCTTGTGCAGTTGTATAGGAAACCATCTATGGCGCACACGATAACACCACGAGGGATTCCTTCGCCCCCTTTTGGTGGGTTGAGGGGCTACCCCCCTCCAGATAGGGCACAAAAAGTCAATTGCAAACTTGTTCAGCGAGGTAAAAGTAGTACATAAATGTCTTCGTCCCATAACAAAAGATGGAAGGTGACCGGGAATGTGGCCCCAAGAAAATACAACATCCGGAAGCAACGACAGAGTATTTAGACAAGAACTTATCACTTAGAACTTATCTAAACTGGTAAGTTCTAAGTAAATGAAAGCACAAAGGAAAAGTTTTCCTACAAACCTTATAAACAGTTCTTGTACTGAAATAAAACGCAGTTCCTTGATATATTCAATACCACACCTTGGTATCCAATAGAATAAAAAATACACAGAGACAAGGAGAAATAGCATAAAGTGGCGAAACACTCATCCAATAGGAAAACTGTACGCATATCTAATTGACTTGCGTACGTGGCAAAGCTTTCGACTTCCCGTCACTGGTTCTCGAAGTGTTGGCATACCGACCACGCATATCATTTTTGTATTCTGACGACGGAGCAGAAAGCACATTTGTAATCCATGCGAATATGCTTCGGACACAGCGACTCAGATAGTTTTCCGCTTTTTTCGCATTTGACGAGTCCCCTTCAATTTTTTTGCTATGGTACAAAAACATTTATGTACTATTTTTGCCTCGCCGAACAAGTTTGTAATTGACTTCTTTGCCCAATCTGCAAAGGGAGACGAGACAGCTCTCCTCAACCCCCCCCCAAAGGGGGAGATGGGATCATTCGTAGTATTTTGTGTGCGCCATGGGGGGGGGGTGTCCTATACAACTGCACAAGAAGTAAACTGCCATACTTCCTGAGATATTAGCCTGATCATGCAACCCTGTATATCTAATTAGGGTAAAGGTGATGAATGCTTTCGTGTATTAGAAGCTACGATTCCTAAATCAAGATTCCAAACTTACTAGCAGGGTGCATCTCTGTTCTGAACGACTGCATATTTAATTATTACACAAAATATAAGACGTAAAACCAAAAATGCTAGTTTATCAAAATCAGAAACTAAAACAAACATTCAGTTTCATTTCAAAATATTTTTTTCATATGGGAGTAATATTTAACAGATTGCACACAAGAAGTCTTTTTTAGGTTGTTAAACACTGTCTTTAGACACTAATTGAATACTAAATTAATACACAAGGAATGCACAAGGTAATTTTAAGGGAAGTAATTTATCAGTTTCCTTACAACCGTTTTCAGAATTTGGATTGTACCGAGTGGTGCAGTGGTAGCATGTCCGGCGCGTAACTGGAAGACCCTGGATTCGATTCCCGGTGGCGGCCAATGATAATTTTTCCGTGACTCAAACGTGGAAAGATGACTTCACTAGGATCCAGAAGTTCCCGAACTGCGCATGTACGATAAAGTATGCGTATCGCATACCCACGGTGATTATTGGATTACGTTACGACATTATCACCCTCCTCTCACAAGGAAATTGGTTGCGTCCAACTACGTCACGCGCACGCTGCGGTACATCCGCGTATTGTGAGCAACTTACGCAGTGTTCGGCGATTGACGAAAAATAGTTTTTTTAGCAGCGCGTTAACATTAAGTTTTTCGTTCGTTTGGGCAAAAGTCCAACAGAAACTTACGAGATGTTGAAGCAAGTTTATTGCGAAAACACCCTGTAGTGGTTACAAACATTAGATTGGCATCAACGCTTCAGCGAAGGCAGACAGGAGGTAGAAGACGGCGAACGAAGCAGGCCAGCCAGTGACAGCTCGTACGGGTGAAAACATCGCGAAGGTTGTGGCCATCGCACGCGCCAACAGACCATCCAGCAAAGAGAGGGTGCTGAGATGTCGGAGACTACGTGCCAACGGATACTAACAGATGATCTGAGGATGCACCGGGTGTGTCAACGCGCGTGTTAACTAAAGATCAGTTGGCCATACGGATGGAAATGGCGGGCGATCTCGTAACCGCCGCTGAACAAGACCCACAATTTCTTAGAAGAATCATAACGAGGATGAAAAATGGTGCTTTCTCTTCGACCGCAGAGTAAGCGGGCATCAGCTACGTAGAAATCGCCATCGTCTCCACGCAAGCAGAAATTCCGCCGTTTTTAATTTTAATTTTGAATTTATCCCTGAAGGATGCACTGTCAAACAAGAAGCTCTAGAGGCCTCAACTGTGGGGCGACCAATCGTGGTTGCTGTTGCGCGACAATGCACCAACTCACAGGTCACTCTTCGTTCGTGAGTTTCTCGCCAAAACAAGAACTGTTGTCCTTCCACAATCACCTGACCTCTCCCCCCCCGCGATTTCCACCTCTTCCCTGAGCTGACACCTCGACCCTGGCAGTCTTAAGGGGAGGGCCAACGGGGCCGGTGCCCAGGGCCCTAAGTGTCTTATGAGTTCACATAAAGTCCAACTTTCATCACTCACCAGCAGTTTTTTTACGCTTTCCAACCGTAGGTTGAAGAAGCGTATATGTTCCAGCTTTGTCCGTCAGCACGATAACTCACGTGAAAATGGTTCGATTTCGACGAAATTTTAGTATGTGGTAGGCAGTGGCGGCTTTTGGGAGGAGGCAAGGGAGGCAGTGCCTCCTCAGAATTTTAAGACTCTTTGTTAGAATTTTTCCTTTTGTTCATTCAGTACTTTTGGGTATAGAAGAGCAAACGTTTATGCTAGTTAACTCTTTTGAATTAAATGTCTATGCGTTCATTCCGTTTTTTAAATTGACGCTTTTCGAAAACAATCGGTAGCGCGTAGTTGCGAATTGTCCTCAGGTTGCGATATCAGTATTTGAGGCAGGAAGTAAACTGCCTCTCATACATTTTGCGCCAAACCTGTTTACCCCCACTGAATCAGTAGATGCGAAGGTAGGCGGTGGAACTGCCAACACAAAGAGCGCACGCGCACCGTGGACTTCCTGTGAGATAGATGTTATCTTGCCTCATGGGAACAGCTGTTTCCCTGCATGCAGCAGCTCCGCTGTGTTAACTCCTCATTCTGACAGCATCGAGCGTCATTACATAGCGTCTTCTCCCTAGTTGCTTTTCTTTCACACTAATGTTTGTGTAACTAATTTCATTTATGTTTTATGAAGAGTTGTTTATCAGACCATGGCGTCTGTTTCAAACATATCTAATATGGTGGATAGCTTACTGGAAAAGCCTTTCAGTAGAAGAGATTTTGAAGAAAAGAATCAAATTAAAAATGATAGTAAGCCTACACCTGAAATGAAAAAGATGACCTCAAAGGGCAAAACTTCAGAGGTTTTAATATTGACTGGTACAGAAAAAAACAATGGCTAACTGGTAGTGAATCAACGAACAAACTATATTGCTGGCCATGTTTGCTGTGAGTGGCAATGAAGTCTGGCAAGAGAAAGGCTTCAATGATTTGAAAAATTTACCACGTGCTTTGGACAGGCACAAAAAGTGTAAAGATCGCATTCTGGCAGTGGTTAAATTAGAGTTGCTAGGTAAAACAAGGATAGACTACTCTCGACGAAGCGAAGAGAACAAGTGACTTACGTCATAATGAAAAAGTAAAAAAGAATCGTGATGTAATGAAGAAGTTGATATTACAACACTACTGGCGCGGCAAGAGCTCCCATTTCGTGGATACGATGAGAGCGAAGTCTCTGAAAATAAGGGAAATTACCTCGAGATGATTGATTTACTCTCCAAGAGTGACGAAACATTGAGAGTGTTTATGGAGAATAGTACAACATTTTCAGGAACTTCAAGAAAAATGCAGAATGATTTAATCGAATCAGTTGCTCATATAATTAGGAATGAAATCAATGCAGATATTGAAAATGCCCAGTTTTTTTCTTGGCAGATTGATGAAGCGACAGACATTAGCTCCCATGCACAAGTATCAATTATAGTTCGATTCGTGAAAGATGGAGTACCAGTAGAAAGATTTCTGGGATTTTTTGGCGTAAGTTCTGATCGGTGTGCTACTTCGCTTAAAGAATTACTGGAGCGTCAGCTGGAAAGATTTAGCTACAAAGAAAAACTAGTTACACAGACATATGATGGCGCAGCAGTGATGGCATCAGAGCTGAATGGATTGCAAGCAAAAGTGAAGTGTGATGCCCCTCAAGCATTATTTGTTCACTCTACGCACACAGGCTGAACTTAGTTTTGAGCAGAGCAGAGTCAGTGTTGAAGGAATCACGTTTTTTTTTTATGCAAATTTAAATGCAATTTGTGCATTCTTTTCCAAATCATCAAAGCGTGTTCATTTGCCAGAATCTGTTGGTGAACGCAGACCACTTCGTGTATCTCAGACCAGATGGAACTTCAAATCTCGTTCAGTGTCTACCATAGCTGACCACAGGTGCCTGCTAATTGAAGTATTTGAAAAAATTGAGGATGATTCCAATTATGATGATGAGACAATTCACGAAGCAGCAGGACTAAAACGGTGGCTCCAAGACTTTAATTTCGTTTTTCTTATCTTCTCATATAAAAAAATATTTGATTTAACTGAGGTTACTTTCTCTGTACTGCAATCAAATAGTTCCGATGTTACATTCTGTAACAAACAAATTACTGGCTTATGTGAAAAATTGTTGTACTTTTGAGATCAGAGACAGTTTGATGATCTCTATCATAACGTGTGCAGTGAGGTTGGTTCTCCAAATAAAAGATTTAAAGGAAGCAATGACATTCCAGCCACCGTGCAATACAGAAGACTATATTATGAGGTAATAGACAATGTTACAACTCAGTAAAATGCCGGTTTTCTGACATTGAGAAATTAAAATTTCTTCAGCTGGTGGATGTACACTGCTTTGAAGCTCATTCTAGAATTTTTCCTGAACACTGTTTTAAAGCTCTGCTTCAAACTTATGAAAAATACTTTGACAGCACCAAACTGCATAGTGAACTGCAGGTTCTGTATTCAGACAGATCTGTGGAACAATGCCAAAAGTACAACAAAACTTCTATCTGCCATATACAATAATAATCTAGCACAGGCACTGCCAGAGCTATTTAGACTTCTTTCATTCGTAGTAACAATTCCTGCAACATCGGCCTCTGTGGAACGCAGTTTCTCGTGCCTGAAGAGGATAAAAAATTACAAGAGAAACTCCATTGGGCAAGAAAGGTTGTCAAGTTTATCAGTTCTGTCCATCGAGAAGGCGCTTGTGAAGAGGATGGAAGCAGAACAGACATAGTATGACCATGTAATAAATCACTTCGCCAAACAGAAAGAACGAAAGATAGACCTCATATACAAGACAATATAAGCGTAAGGTAAGCTTTCTCTCTTGCTGTATAGGTAAACGCTGTGTGCAGAAGTCTTAACGACTTTTTTTCCTTTTGGCGTCAGTGAAGGTAGAGGTGTACATAGAATTTCATTTGAGATGAAAAAATGTATAGTTCAGTTTTGCTTTTTATCTTCTGTTGATCTCTTTAATAAAGATCTATTTTGATGCAATATATTTCATATTCAAACTGGCTTAACAGTTCCCAAATAGTCCAAGAGGGCAATTCAGACTGAAAAAATATATATTTAGGCGAAGGGCCGGAGCCTTACATAAACAGGTTTTGTGTTGGTAAGTCATGTAAACCGTGCGTGTCCAGTAAAATTTTGTAAATCTTTTCACGGGTCACGTTACTTATTTCATACTTCGCACATGAGAAAGTAAATAAAAAATATATATATTGTAAAAAAAAGGCATTAAATTGAATAAATTTATGAAAGAAATACGAGATTACACCATATAATACAAATGTTGAAGATGACAATCCGATTTTTGGCGTAAATGTGACAAGGATGGGAAGTCTGATAATATCCGAAAACTTGAAAATTTTCATCGTCCTGGATCGGTACTCGAACCCGCGTCTCCCAGATAGCGCCCGGGTATGCTAACCACTATACCACCCAAAACGCCCAAGTTTCAAGCTTCCGATTAATTTGAATATAACCATCACAGGATTCGCTAGTCGAAGCAACCGGCATTCATGTTTAGCGAATCTGGAGGTTAAGAATCCTATTCCGTGATTGCCCCGAATAGCAGATAAATCAAGAAAGAAATACGGGATTACACCATATAATACAAATTTTGAAGATGACATTCCAATTTTTGGCTTAAATGTGACAAGGATGGTAAGTCAGATAATATCCAAAAACTTGAAAATTTTCGGATATTATCTGACTTACCATCCTTGACAATTCGATTTTTGGCGTAAATGTGACATCTTCAAAACTTGAATAAATTTATTTGAATCCAGGCTGAAAAGTAGTTTGCCTCACCAGCAATTTTGGTGGTTCGTCCACTGGTGATAGGGGACCACTTGGGGACGAACCCTATTGAAAATGGGTGAAGCAGGGTCAAAGGTCAGGACATAGGAGCGGGATCCATTCCATTGCTCTTATGGCATCATAACTTGCGTAAAAACAATTCGATTTCGATGAAATTTTAGTATGTGGTAGGGAACCACCTGGAGACGATCCCTATTGAAAATGGGTGAAATTAGGTTAAAGGTTAGGACATAGGAGCTGGATCCATTCCATTTCCTTTATGCGTCATAACTTGCGTAAAAATGGTTCGATTTCGACGAAATTCTAGTATGTGATAGGGAACCAACCACCTGGGGACAAACCCTATGAAAATGGGTGAAATAGGGTCAAAGGTCAGGCAGGGCATAAGGGCGGGATATATTCCATTGCCCTTATGAGTCATAACTTGCGTAAAAATGGTTCGATTTCAATGAAATCTTAGCATGTGGTAGGGAGCCACTGGGGACGAACCCTATTGAAAATGGGCGAAATGGGGTCAAAGGTCAGGACACTGGAGTGGGATCCATTCCATTGCCCTTGTGCATCATAACTTACCTAAAATGCTTGGATTGCGACAAAACTTTATCATGTTCCGGAGGTATAGTGAACCGGTTCTGTTGAATATCATCGAAATTGGGTCAAAGGTCACGACACAGGAGCGAGATTTATTTCACAGCCATTATCCACATAACTTGAGTAATAATTTCTGGTATGTTGGAAAGCGTATCATAATCAATGCATTGCATGATTTTACTAACTTGTTTTTATTCATTTAAAGAAACATCATTGGATAAATTTGGAAGTTCTTCCGCCAGCCCCCTCCCCCTTTTTTTGTTCCCCAAATATTGCTTGTAGCTTCGATTTCCCGACAAGACAGGAGGGAAGTTGGTGTTAGTGTGCATCTTTTGTGACGAAAAACAGAAAGCCGACCTCCCATCCGGTCCCAAGTGAAGGTGATAGGGATTTGATGAAACAATTAAATGAAAATTCTGAACGGAAGTAAAAATGCGTGATTCGTAAATATACACAGTGCGTCAAAGAATTTTTAAGACTGGCGCTAGATTTCAGCCTACGGTGGCGCCACCAGTGTAATCGCGAATGCGTTATAAACCGTGACCATCTACTTGCTTTCTGCCAAAAGTACTGTGCAGTTGTTAAAGTAACTCAAACTAAACGGGCGTTCATTAGAGAAGTAAAAATTTTTTCATGTTGAATTACTAAGATGGAACAACGGGCTGTTATTAAACTTAACGCAAAACTTGGTAAAAGGGGATCGGAAACATACCAAATGATGAAACAAGTTCACGGTGAGTTTTGTTTAAGTAGATAAAATGTTTTCCTGTGGCACAAACGTTTTTTGGACGGAAGAGAGATGCTAGAAGATAAGCATACCGGGAGACCAAATTCATCTAGGGCACCTGAGATTATTGAAAAAGTGCGTGATTTCGTGGAAAACAAATGATGTGCGTCACTAAGAATGATGGAAGAGTCTTTAAACATCAACAAAGAAACGATTCGAACCATCCTGCATGAAGATTTGGGCAAAACAAAAGTCTGTGCTAAATTTGTTCCACACACGTTAACCAATGAACAAAAATCAAGGAGAAGTGCACATTGCAGAGACATCATTTCAGCCGCTGAAAATGATCCAAACTTCTTAAAATTGATTGTTACAGGTGATGAAACATTGTGTTTTCAATATGATCCTAAAACAAAGCGACTAAGTGCGGAATGGAAGTCAAAACTCCCCACAAACCAAAAAAACGATAAAAGTTCCATCGAAAATCAAAACAATGCTCATTACATTCTTCGATAGTAAGGGTATTATCCACAAAGAATTTGTTCCAAGTGGACAAACAATTACTGGTGAGTTTTATTTAAATGTTTTGAAGCGTTTGATGGGCAGAATTCGTCGCATTCGTCCAGAATATCGGGATGAAAACAGTTTGTGTTTGTTGCACGATAATGCACCCAGTCACACCTCACTTCTTGTTCGTAGATTTTTGGCGAAAAATAACGTCTGTGTGTTGAATCATCCACCGTATTCGCCTGATTTAGCACCCTGCGACTTTTCTTTATTCCCAAAACTTAAAATGACGTTAAAAGGGTGTTATTTTGATGATATTTCGACCATAAAAACAGCTTCGACGCGTGCTTTGGAGACAATTCCGCAAAGTGAACTGGAATAGGCATTCGAATCATTATTAAATCGCTGTAACAAGTGTGTTGAAGCCGGAGGAACTTATTTTGAATAACAAACCAAAACAAATTATAATTTCTTGTTTCTATTTCATTTTACAAACCCACTCTTAAAAATTCTTTGCCACACTGTGTTTATCATGTATTAGAAAAAACGAAGTGACGTGTCAACATGTATCTTGAAGAACATAGTTCTCAAGAAAGTGCAGTGAGTGCATGGATTTATTTTTGACTGACGGAGCGAGTGTTTCGTTTTATCTTATTTTTGGTATACACCTCTAGAATTCCGAATCTAATTCAACCAGTGCACTTCCACATGCGCATATCCAAGTGTTTATGTTCTCCCAGGAGAAGTGTCGATTTTTAAAACAACTATTTCCCGACCTCAGATGACTCATTTTCAAAAGAATTTCAGAGCCAAATGTCATCCAATGAGCTAGAATGTAAAATTACGCTGAAATTTTCCTTCCACGCACAAATCGCATTTTTTCCGAATTACAGTTTCCTTTTAAACAGTCATTTGCGTTGTCTATACGAAGAAGTGCACGTACAGTATGTTTATCACTAGGGTTTGCTCACCGGGGTTACTTATGTATATGCAATCTTCCCTGTTTAAATAAACAATGAGGGGGGGGGGCTGCATATCGGCATTTTTGTCCCGGTGCGTCCAATTGTCTGGAAACGGCGCCGGTTGGTATATTTCTATCTTCTGTTTTAATTTAGTTTTCGTTGAATAATTTGTAGAATAAGGAAGAAACTTATCTTTCAGCACCCATTTTCTTTTAATTTACTAATCAACTAAGTGTGAGTGCATTTGGTGCACGGAGTACTACAATTTTTGTCATGTACCATTTTTCATTCAAGTGGTATTTCAAAAGTTACTGGATATTGCTTGATATTGAATGTTTCTATATCAGTTGTGGAAGAAACTTGGGGAGACCTTCATCCAGTAGTGGATTCAAAATGGTTGACGACGATGATGGTATACAAAGATCAGGGGTCTCGAAAAATTTGTTGGCCCAGACCCCCGAAAGGGCTAAGACGGCACTGACCTCTACTTCAGGGTCGTCGGTTTTCGAGCGCAGAAGTGAAAAACGCATCGCTGGTTGCACTGAAGAACATTGCAAAGAATGGGTTCCAGAAGTGATTCGACGAACTCTACAGCCGCTGGCAGAAGTGTGGTGTAGCAAGAGGGTCTTATTTTGCAGGAGGATGTGCTTCAGCTGGTTGCACTGAAGGACATTGCAAAGAATGGGTTCCAGAAGTGCTTCGACGAACTCTACAGCCGCTGGCAGAAGTGTGGTGTTGCAAGAGGGTCTCATTTTGGAGGAGGATGTGCTTCAGCTGGTTGCACTGAAGGACATTGCAAAGAATGGGTTCCAGAAGTGCTTCGGCGAACTCTACAGCCGCTGGCAGAAGTGTGATGTTGCAAGAGGGTCTTATTTTGAAGGAGGGTGTGCTTAAGCTTTGTATCTATTGGACTTACGGACCCAATCCAGGAACTTTTGGTTTTACCTCGTATAAGAAATTTGTTTTTGACATTTATGAAAAATGTGTAGCTTTGCATTACATGTATAGCGGGTAAAAATGTATTTGCCCACCAAGTGTTTTCGCAATGATGTCATAACAAGATAAACAGAGCTAAAAACTGTTTCATTACAAAGATGAATATGAATGTCAATTATTTACGTAAAAATATTTGTTGAATTAGTTAGAAAAAAGTGTACTAAGCAATAACTAAAAAATCGCTACCATAGAAAGTATTTGCACCCTGCAGTGACATCACTGCCTCCCCTCTTAAATTTGCATAAACTGATCTGCAGATCAGTATTATGCAAATTTAAGTACTGCAAACGTCAAGTGGTTGCTACAATTGTATGTGTGAATTACAGGCTAGCTGCAGTGCTCAGCTCGAGTTTTACACCATATAATACCATCCTCTTCACAAGCGCCAATCCGAGTTACCCAAACATATACGGAAAATAATTTGTTTTTTGCATACAGAAAGGAAAAGTTATCGAAAAATTGATGAAATTTTGAATTTGAACTTTTCAATAATCAGATATGTGGTGAAAAGCACGAAGAAACTGGTAGCACAGATAAGAAGAGAACCGGTCGCCCAAAAATTGTTACTACCATCAGGGAGCAATGCCATGTTGTGAAAGAAGTAAGGGAAAACAAACATTTACTAGTGCTCGAGCTATACAACTTGCGACACTATCAGGTATGACTGTTTGTGCTCAAACAATAAGAAATTTGCTGCATCGTGCGCAGTTACACCGCAGAACGGCAAGGAAATAAAACATTTTATTAGTAAAAGAAATAGACAGAAAACGTTTGGATTTCGCTAAAGCTCACGTCAGTAAACCAATCGAATTCTGGAAGAATGTTATATTTTCTGACGAAACAAAGATCAATCTGTTTGGCTCGGACGGTAAAAAAACTGTCGTGCAGACCAAACACTGAACTCCAGAAACAAAATCTCAAAGCAACTATGAAGCATGGTGGAGGTCATAATGATATGGAGCTGCATGGGTTACAATGGAGTGAGTAAAATTGCGTTTATTGAGGGTATAATGAATGCAAAGGAATATATTGATGTATTGCTCTCAGCAAATTAGCAGACAGTGAAGAGAAATTCGGCTTAAGTGATTGTTATCTCTTTAACAGGATAACTATCCGAAACACACTGCACGTATCACAAAGGAGTGATTACTGTATAATGTTCGCGAGAGGCTTGATACCCCTCCACAGACTCCATCCTGACATGAACCCTTTAACGACCATAACGCCCGTACAAACAGACTACCATAGCCGCCCGAAACGCCTGCCTAGAGAGAGTCAGATTTTCTGCCCTTGCCTACTTTTCAAATTTGCACGATCTATGAGGGATCAGCAGGTGTCACCCTAAGTCACTGTTGTTGTGACTAAACAAAGAAGTTAACCAACAGAGAGTTTCGGGCTTTATGGTAGTTAGAGTGATACCAGATTTTCGGGTCATGGTCGTTAAAGGGTTAACCCTATCGAGAATTTGTGGTAATTATTGGATTTATCTTTAAGGAAAAGAAATTTTCGGCGAGAAAAATTATCTAAAACAAGCAGTAACTGAACAATGGGAGATTATTGCACAAGAAACGACTAAACAATTAGTAGAGTCCATGCCAAGAAGTCTTCAAGACATTATTAATGCAAAAGGTATGCATACTAAATATTAGACAATTATCTTGGACTTTATTTATGACATTGATGACACCACTAGTGTGCAAATACTTTGCCATTCAGAAAATACCTTTCACCTGTCTCGTCCCGTAATTTTTCAAAACTATTTTTTCATTAGCCCATTTGCTGAAAAATATACTTTCCCCCTATTATTATTTTTATGAAATTATTGCTGAAAAACAAGTTGTGCACATACTTTGTTCACCCACTGTACATACGATTCTCAAGAAAGTATTGAACATTTAAGTTTCACTTAGCGTCTAAACAAAACAGTTATATATTTTAAATTGCGATAAAAATAAACGCCACAAACTATAAAATACATAAAGTTCTTTTCCAAAGTTTAATCACTAACAGTACAATAATTCTTATGAAATATTTTTTCCATTAAGTAATTAAGATCAATTACAGTCAGCATCAGATTCCATAATTTTTACCATTGTTCACACAGAAGCAAACGCCGCCCCGGTGGCGCAGTGGTCTAAGCGATGGCCTCTGATCATTCGTCCGTATGGGGTCCGGGTTCGAATCCCGGTCAGGCATGGATGTTGTGTTTGTCTTACGGCACTGGCTCTCTCCCTTCCCTGGAACCAGTGACCCTAAATTAGGGACGGGCGACTGCTTATAGCCCATTGAGTTGCTCACGGTGGTCGTTAAACCTCCAATTAAAAAAAAACAGAAGCAAACACTAAGATTTCCATAAAACTGCGTTTTGCTAAATGATGAATAACCGGTCCCAGAATAATGATCATTATCCGGTCCCTTTTGGTGCCACTGTAGAAGTGGACTTCAGACGAAGGTTCTCAGGTATTCGGCCGCGGATGGCCTAGTGGTCAACGTTCGCGACTGCGACGGAGAAGACCTCAGGTTCGATCCCAGGCAGGTACAAACGCTCGAACTACTAAATATCCGCCGTGCGTCGGATGGGCACGGTACTGGCACCCGGTAATAAATAAGAGAGTCTTTATCCCCTTTTCTACCTCGCTTCGGTGTCACTTTCCTATCGGGCGCTCTAGCCCAAATCTCCTAGCTTCCTATTTCTAAGGGTTGTTTAAGACCTTGGGTCAGACACTCCTTCCTAAAATCCTCTACATATGATCTAATCTTTTCTCAAGTAGGCTTTTGGGGTGGTGACAGAAAATTTGGCTGTTCGGACAGAGGAGGTAAAACACTGCTGTTTGCTCATCATTTATCTTGTAGTTACCCAGTCAGCCTACGAAATAATTTGAGCCAATATCTCAATCTGAAGTGTTGCACAACTGGCTTGTACTAAGAGTGTTTGCTGATCTCCTTAGTGTTAAGTGTTAACACGCCACGTTATGTGGTGTTACATCGACATCCTCTGCTGATAGCTCAGCACGTGGCATTGCATTATCGTTCTTCGCCGGTTGTCAGTTACGTGGTGTTGCGCAGTCTTTCAATTCAGACCACTTTCGCGAACTCTTCAACAACATCGTCCTAAACGAGTCGTACAGATTACCAAATGTGTGGTATTACGTCATCACTGTACAAAATCCGCTTTCTCTGACGATCGTCCTAGTCAGTGGAGTTAAACTGTCGCTCTGGTGTAGTGTCTTGTATATGATATCTATGTTTCCCATACACACTATTATACATTTACAGGCAACTTCAAATCGCCAATACAACGATTTGACATTACTGTCGAGTGTGACGTACACCTATAATTTAACCTTTCTTTTGAATTTGTGTTATGTAAATTTGGTTTCTCCTCGTTAAATATTTTCTGATTTAACGACACATGATTTCTCCCGACGAGCTTTTCAAAGTTGGCATCCTGATGGTAGGTCAAAGTTCTGTCAAACGTAAATAAAAGTCAAGTGTTTTGAGTGCGATATAGAGAGCTCCTCATTCTATTACGTTAGGCTATGTGAAGAACGATAAGATTATACAATTAGAGATCTATGTGAACCACAGGTATTATATAGCGAGCTATAAGCCGCAAATGTTACATCAAATTGAAGTTGTTACTTTAACATTGCGAATACTTTATTTCTGTAAGCCGTTGACTACTGCAGTGTATGCCAAGCTATTCATCTTGTGGTTCTGCTCAAATAAAAATGGATATTCAGCTCGTAGGTACTGTTTTTTTTTTTTTTTTTTTTTTTTTTTTTGGAGGTTTAACGACCACCGTGAGCAACTCAATGGGCTATAAGCAGTCGCCCGTCCCTAATTTAGGGTCACTGGTTCCAGGGAAGGGAGAGAGCCAGTGCCTTAAGACAAACACAACATCCATGCCTGACCGGGATTCGAACCCGGACCCCTTACGGACGAATGCTCAGAGGCCAGCGCCTTAGACCACTGCGCCACCGGGGCGGCCTAGGTACTGTTTTCTCTGCTGAATTTCTGAACCTGGCTGGTTTACTAGCTCAAGATAAATACAGTATAATTATAAATATATAATATTTTAAGACTAATATTGCAGCTACGAAATGTTCAAGCAACGACACAGTGAAGTCACCAAGTGCCAGTTAAGTTTAAGATCAGATCATATGTAGAGGAATTTAGGAAGGGAGTGTCTGACCCCAGGTCTTAAACAACCCTTAGAAATAGTTTGGGCTAGAGTGCCGGATAGGAAAGTGACACGGAAGCGAGGCAGATAGGGGGAGGAAGACGCCCTTATTACCGGGGGCAGGGCAGTACCCGGGGACCGACGGCTTAACGTGCCCATCCAACGCACGGCGGATATTTAGTGGATCGAGCGTTCGTACCTACGCTGGGATCGAGCCTGAGGTCCTTTTCGTGGCAGTCATGAACGTTGCCCACTAGGCCACCCGCGGCCCAATTAAGTTGAAGTAAGCCTTAAACCAACCCCCACCCACACACACACACACACACAGACCAAATTATTATGACCATCTGGTTATTACGTTGTTGGGTCGCCTTTTGCCCTTAAATACTGCTTGAATTCCTGATATGGGGTCTATTAGGTTGTCGGTAGTTGGCTTGGGGCATGTTAGCCGAAATGCGATGATTTCCCCCAGCTCTTGAAGATTTGATGGTAGCAGATCCAGCTGCCTCTTTCGACATCATCCCACAAATGTTTCATTGGATTGTGATCCGGTGGTTAAGGAGGCCAATGTGTGATGCTCCTCGAACCTTTCGCATACAGTGTGAGCACTATGACATGCAAAATTGGAAGTATTCATCTCAGTTAGGATAAATCATCACCATAACTGGGTAGACTAATATCTTTGGGCGGTTAGACGTTGCTCCACACGAATCAAAGGGCCCAAACACTCCTACGAAAACATGCCCCAGACGATAACGTTCCCTCCACCAACTTTAAGAGTTGTGACGATGCAACATGGGTCCATGCTTTCGTTCTGTTGTCTCCATTATCTTCCTTCTGCATGCTGTAGTTGAAAACTTGTTTAGTCGGACCACACTACCTTTCCCACTCATTTAACAGTCCAATTCTTGTGTTCCTGAGTGAACTGGAGGAGTTTCTTCTTGTTCGCAAAAAAATAGCAATGGCTTACGAATAGGCCATCTGCTTCTGTTGCCCATACGATGTAATGTGTGGCGAACTGTGCGTTGAGAAGTCATCAGATTTGGTCCTTGATTCAGATTATATGTAATCTGACGAAGTGTTGCCAGTCTGTTGGACTGAACAAGTCTGCCTACTCTCCACTCAGCTCGAGCATCTTCTATAGCAGCCATTGAAGACCACTCGTGGTGCAGTCAGACATGGTGTTTTGACTGGTGGTCCACTCTCTGTAGACTTTAACAGCTGCTGCCCTTCAGCATTTCACAAGTGCGGCCGTTTCGCTAATTCTCGGCCGCACTAATGCTTGGAGCACTTACGATCATTCCATGTTCAAAGTCAGTCAGACCGCGTCTTTTACTAGTTATTTCTTGTGCAATGCACTTCATTAGTCCCTGCATGCCTTCAGCGGTCCCTTTTTTATATATATTCAGCTATCTTGCTTCAGTTACTTTACATAACATGGTCTGACGGTCATAATAATTTGGCCACTCAGTGTATATCTTCAAGCATTTAAATCCTATTAATATATAAAAAGCAAGTGTAGATTTTTTGAAGCACATGAAGTTACGTGAGCTAGTACACCATCAGGTCATGTAATTGAAGCAGCACGAGATTTTGCTGGTAAGAGGTAGAAATATCCAGCAGCAGCTAAAATAATAAATAGGAACTGTACACCAGTTATGCTCAAAATAGTATAACTATACTAATGATCTGAATTTCTTGGCGTATAATAAGCTTGGAAACTGATTTCTATTCTACCCCAAGAAATTCGGATCATTAGTAGTTATACTACTTAATCTAAAATAATGATTGTCCTAACATTGCATTTAATAGAAATAGTTCACTTAAAATTCCCTAGCGGATTAACTTCACAGATAGAGGCTCAAGACAAGAAAAACATCGAAATTTGAAAACCCTTAAAAAGCAGGAAGTGATTTCATAAAACAGAACAATGAAAATAAACATTCACTTTAGCTTACCTGATCCTTTCTTTTTCCTAGGCATTTTTATTTCTGATTTTCACTAGTTGTTTTGAAGCCTGGAAAGAGAAAAAGGAAACTGTCTTAGTCACATGCACGGCGCTAAATCACTTTATAAAAAGAAAAAATTATTAAATGTAATGTGAGAAACAGTACTGTGAGATTGGTTTTCGCTTGTCGGTAAGATCCGAAACCCTGACGGCGAAAAGAAATAATACCTGAGCGACAAAAAAAAAAAAAAAAAAACACTTGTACATTTACAAACAGTATAAATACAAGCGTAAGTATTGACACCCTCTATGTCACATACTGTTAATTTATTAATATTTCAGATAAGGGTAATCTGTTTAATCTGGCTTTAAAAATAATTCATCATTTAGGGAAGCTGAAATAAGTAAACTTGCTCTTCAGGTATTTCAAACAGAATCAATTATTGTTAATGACGACATCCTGCCCCGCGTAACAGAAGGACAATGAACTACAAATTTTGAAGATGACAATCCGATTTTTGGCGTAAATGTGACAAGGATGGTAAGTCAGATAATATCCGAAAACTTGAAAATTTTCATCTCCTGGAGCGGGACTCGAACCCGCGTCTCCCAGAAAACGCCTAGGTATGCTAACCACCTACACCACCCAGAACGACCAAGTTTCAAGTTTCCGATCAATTTGAATTTAACCATCACAAGATTCTGGGGGACGCGGGTTCGAGTCCCGCTCCAAGACGATGAAAATTTTCAAGTTTTCGGATATTATCTGACTTACCATCCTTGTCACATTTACGCCAAAAATCGGATTGTCATCTTCAAAATTTGTATTATATGGCGTAATCCCGTATTTCTTTCATGGACAATGAACTGTTGATGAATGAACAATGCGGTGAAACTCACTAACATGTGACTGATAAGTTAATATCAGACAAATGAAAACAAAATTTCGAAAGAGAAAGAATTTGAGAAAAATTAGTTGTGATCACCGTTCCTGCTGCCATGTGATAAAAGTCACCTCATCTGCAGTGTCATACGAAAAGAAATAGTTTTCCTTCCGTAAATACTGGTGCTTTTTACGTGGATTTCTCGGGTTTATTGTTTATTCATGCGCCAATAATGCTCTGCCGCAAACGTAACATATAGTATTGGGTTGGTGCGAATGAAATATCTGGTGCGAACGAGCAATGGAAACAAGCCCCCCCCAACCACAGCGGAATGGAACCACCCACAGGTGTTGTGGGTATTACGTCACAGAGTTACTATAAATAGTAAGCATGTGTGTGAAGAACAACGTTAGGGCCGTGGGTGGACTCGTGGTCAGCGTTCGTGACTGCCATGGAGTTAACCTCAGGTTCGATTCTGGGCAGGTACGAACCACTAAATACCCGCCGTGCCTCGGATGGGCACGTTAAGCTGTCGGACCCGGGTACTGGCCCCCGGTAATAAATAAGGGCGTATTCCTTCCCCTTTCTACCTCGCTTCCGTGTTACTTTCCTATATCGGGCATTCTAGCTCACATCTCCTAGCTTCCTATTTATAAGGGTTGTTTAAGACCTGGGGTCAGACACTCCCTTCCTGAAATACTCTACATATGATCTGATTTGAAGAACAACGTTCAGAAGTGGTTTGTTTGGACGCAACATGGCTTGCAAAGGAATCGTGCAGACGCCCGATTTGAGTCATCTTCCTGTATGAATTTAAACTGGGCAATTCAGCAGAAATTGTCGCGCGAAACAGTAACAAAACGTTTTGGGGTAAAATACAGCCAACGAATGAACCATTCGGCGATGGTTTGTGAAGTTTCGAAGCGGAGATTCGGACCTGCAAAACGAAGCACGTGGTCACAGACCTGCTGCTGCTTCTGACGATGTTCTGTTACGTGTGGTTGAAGCTGACCCCCCAAAAAACTTGTCGTGCGGCAGAGGCAGGTATCCACCACACGAGAGTTGTTCGGCGTCTGGCTGCGCTTGGTAACGTCAAAAAGCCGGACATGTGCCTGCAGCACGAGTTGAAAACAAGACTAGGCGTTTGGAAGTCTGCACGTCGTTGCTTGCCAGAAATAAACAGGAACCCCTACTGCATCGAATCGCCATCTGCGACGAGAAGTGGGTCCTTTATAATAATTGGAAACTATCTGCACAATGGTTAAACAAAGCACAGCCTGCTGGACGGCATCCTAAGTCACCCCTATTGACCAAGAAGATGATTCTCCTTGTCTGGTGGTCCACAGCGGGGATAATTCATCGGAGTTTCTTGGCAAGAGTCCAAACCATCACGGCAGAACGTTATTGTGCTGAATTACACCAGATGCTCCGGAAATTGCTGCAGAAACAACCGGCTTTGGTCAACAGACATCGTGGTGTTCTGCTTAAGACAACGTCTGTCCTCATGTAGCACAACGAACGAGGCTGACGCCAAGTGCCTTGGGCTATGAAACACTGTCTCGTCCTGCCTATTCTCCCGACTTGTGCTCGACAGGCTATAATCTGTTTTGGCGCCTGGATAACTTCCTGTCTGGGAAACAATTCACAACAGACAACGAGGTTCAACGTGCAGTTGAAGACTCCTTCGGGTGCCAGCTACAAGACGTTTTTCGTTCCGGGATCATGGCCTTGCCGGACAGATGGCAACTATGTGTCGATGCCAAGGGGGGTTATTTTGCCCATGTAAGTTGTCCTACTTTTCAGTTCTCACCGTCCGCGTGTGCTGGTCTATTGCCGGACATACTCCACCTATGCAACGCGCCAACTTACATTTACTCAAATTTGCAACGTAAGTAAAAGCTGTTAGACACGTACATATATCTTTTGTTATACTGTAGGCTTCTAAAATGTTCTCAATCTTTGTTTAGCATACATACTTCTTAATTTTTTTAGAAGAAATACCCAGATTATTTAATCAACTGTGCGAACTAGAGTATTTTTCTCTCAAAATTGGAAACTGGGTCTCTAATAAATGATGGCTGGTATTTTCCCATCAATTTGTTTAGGCGGTGGTTCCAGTTTCTACGGCGTTATTTGTTCTACGGAACAGATTCTGGCAATTCCACATCTCAATGAGTAGCACTTCATTTTCAAATTGCCAGCCGAAATAATTAAAAAAACTGGTTCTTCACAGGGCAATTCTCTTGAGTGGCCAACCATCCTTCGTCAATCTGTTCTAAAGGAACATGTGCCAAACTTGAATACATCCTAATACGCAAGCGAACTTCATTTTCTTTGAACAGTTTTACAAGACTCGATTCTTGCACTCCCCTCCAGATACACTGGGTGAAGTGAAAATGACATTCATGGAGAACAGTGTTTGGGAATTGTTGCTCCGGAAGTCCGCTATTGCGGTTTGTTCAAAGTCTATCACAACACTTTGTGGATGCCATTAAGCTGTCTTTCAAAGCTAGGAAAAAATTTTAAAGTTCCTTTCTCTTTTGCTTGGTAACAGAGCATAAGCAGCAGGCACAATTTGTGTGTGTGTGTGTTTCATCTACTGAACTTCCTATGCCAAAGTGCACCCCACAGTGTACAGTTGACAAAACTGCTTGCTACTACTTTTGAAAGTTCCATCAATGAAAAATGTTGAATATGTTTTTAAAATTTCGTGTCGTTTCGGATTGGCAAAAATAATTATATTTTTCTTCATTATCGTATAACAGAAAGCTGCAGCCATCATCCATTTTAACAGTGTCTGGCGGTATTTGCAGATCTTCTGCATTTGTAGCTTCTGTTGTGACTCCTTGCGATTTTCTATGGATTCTGTATAAAGAAGTTTTAAAATTTTGAACTTGCGGGATGTTGACAATGAAATCATATCTACGGTCAAAAGTCGGATTAAGTTCTTCGATACATTTAGAAGGCACGAGTGTCTTTTCGCCTCTTGCTCATTTCCGAGCGCTTGATAGGCGTAACTGAAACATGTCTGATCTGTAACATTCAGAACAATCTGGCCGACTGTCTTCATTGGGGCCTCTGCAGTTTTCTGTTCTTTCTTTTAATCATATTCAGCTCACCACGTTGGTAATGGCGTTTTTATGATGTTGGATGTATCGAAAGTCACTGAAGAAAGCACAAGGCTTGTCTTTTGATGTTGCAGACAACACGCTAAGATCCATTTTGTTTAAACAAAATATCCGGATGCAACAAGAGCACTGTGCAACGGAATTTTATAAGAAAGTAACAAATTAATGACTCACCCTTTGTATGGAAGTAACACACGATCAGTTTGCCTCCTCTCCCCTTGCAAAAGAATTTGGAGGACCTTTTGTACGGAAGTGATATGATCAATTTGCCTCTCTCTCCCCTTGTGAAAGAATGGGCGGGGACGCAGTTGAGAAATGCTTGCTTGTACGGATCCGACACAAAATTTTCATCGTAAGGAAGTGCCATGTCCGGATGTGCTATGACAGGTAACTTCCTGTTTCCGCCTATTCTTGTTTGGCCTATTATTCGTACCTCGAAAGTTAATGGGTTCCGCCATTTTAGGCGAGGGAAGAATTCTTGATCCGCCAATTCTTGTCTGGCCTACAACTTTCACCTACTAGAGGGGAGGGATTCAACTGGAACAAACTTCTTGATTCGCCTACGTCGAAAGTTAATGGGGCGAGAAAATGCTATTACATTATTTCGCATAAGCTTTGACAGAGTGATTTAAAAGATAAATCTTTACCTCTCGTGAATTTTTTTTTTTTTATCGAAACACTAAATCTGTCATGTGTTAAAAAAAAAAAAAATTTTTCCCGTGAAAAAAAGCTAGTTTTATCCCTAGTGTTTTAAACTAGTTTTATTTCTTTAATCGAGCACAAAATTGTGCAAAACATTTATAATTTAAAAAAAGGGAAGGTGGATTCTATTACATTTTTCGCATAAGCTTTGACGGAGTGATTTAAAAAAGATTCATCTTTACCTCCCGTGGTTGGATTTTTTAATAAAAACACTGAATCACTAAATCTCTCGTGCGTTAATGTAGGAGATATCAAATGAGTAAAAAGTAAAAATAGAAGGTAGTCCTCACAGGTAGTCGTCAGCGTGATTAAGGTATTAAATGTGTCGTCCAATCAAAATCTAGAGAAACTATAGTGAGGTGTGGGGGAGGGGTTATATGTGTGTACAGCAGAATTAAAGAAAGCCCTGATAATGAAAAGGTAAAGAAAAATAAAGGGTAGAGGGATGTTGATGCGGGGTCCGGACAAAAGTCAAACGGACAGTGGCCCACTCGGATATTTGCCCACCTGGACTTTTACCCACCCGGACACTTGCCCACTATGGATGATTTGTATATAATAAGTAACGTTGGAAGACTCTTCCGGTCTAGTCTAGGAAAACTGATCACATAAATATTTACCGACCATATAAAAACTGCACTTTGTTTTAGAAATGTAAGGGCGTTACACCCAAACCTAATATATAATCTATGTTATGGGTTCAAAAAGTTCAAACTTTAATCACAAGACAACGCTATCAATAGACGAACAACGCACTTGAAAATTTGGAAAAGTTGAAATTTAGGGGCGTTTACCCCCAAATGCAAACTAACATATATAGTCTTTGTCATGGACTCTAAAAAGCTCAAAATTATATCATCTACTCGATGGGCTGCCACCATCGAACAGGTGAAACAAGTATTCTATGGGCTACCGTAGTTGGTGGTGATTTCTGTGCACATGGGTTTGTCATTGTATATAGTATTATGCATGCGAATAATAGGAGTTTTATAGGAGCGGGGAGCAAGTAGGAATAGAAGAAGTCTGTTTTCTATACTCTAGAGGTCAATTAAACAACTTGTTTTCACGTCGGCAAGGAAAATTTCAATTTCGATGCCACGAGCCAGTCAAATGGATTTTGCCCACAGAATTTCATACCAGCTGTTTTTATTTGTTAGTTCAGAGAACTGGTAATCAATAAATTCCAATTTATTACTGATCATATAGTGTTCCAGGAGCCTGAGGAAAATGCCTTTCTTTCAGCGTGGTGGCAGGTTTGACTGGGCAGACGTATAATGGCCGATGTTGATGGAGATCGGAATCATCCGTTTGTGCGCTACTTATTTGTAACAAACTACCTTCATTATGAATAAAAAAATTCTTTCAAAATCTGATTTTTTTTTCCACCACAGTTATAGCGCGAAAGTACTGGCGAACAAATCTCACGCGTTTGCACTAGTTCTAAGTACCGATTTAGAACATTTTCAACAGAAAGAATCCACTATTGTTTCGAAAGTACACACTAAAATTTCGCCGCAATCGAACTATTTCTTCGCAAGTTATCACGCAGAAGGTCAGAGAAGTATACCACCGCTCTTTGTTGAATGGGGTAATCACAGTTCACGGGGAGTGGGAGTTTTCGGGTGTGTCGGAGCCTGGTTAATGGATGCCTGGGCATGGTTTTCGCAGGGTATTTCGTGTCATCTACCTGAACATTGATGTAGTTATTTTACGAAGTCGGCCCTGCACGCATTTCTTCCCCTCCCCCAATCTCTCAGGTCCGTTTAGCCCTCGTGCGAAATATTAAAATCATAACTCAAGATTTAGTGAGTCGCAAAGCTTCTACATAGACCTTGTGCTTCTACATAGGCCTAGATTTACTGAGTCGCAAACATAAACATAGACCTTTTGTCATTATGATGTTACATACGCAATTATGTCCCAAGGAAAACAGATTTAGTTTTGTTCTACTAGGAAAACTCCCACACTTTGACAAGATCTCGGAGCGAAACGCAATTTGCCATTTATGCAATATGTATACGACATCAAACAAATGTCTTCGCTCTTTCCACGTTTATAAGTGAGTCACAGAAAAATTCTCATTGGCCGCCACCGGGAATCGAACCCAGGGTCTTCCAGGGTCTCACTTATAAACGTGAAAAGAGCGAAGACCTTTGTTTGATGTTCCTGGTCCACGTCAAATGTCTGTATTAATGTATACGACCCCGTAACGTCGCAGACTCTGAAGGGTATACCAGTCTCCCGGGGTACCTATGGTATGAGTAGATTTCCTTGGAAATAAATTTTATTTTCCCAAACAGAGCCGGTATATGAGGACCAAGTGGAGGAGATGCAGCTTTTTGTAATTGAGAAGGAAGATGGCCTTGGTTTTTCTATTTGCTTAATAGTCGAAGGATTCGGTTAATAGGATCTCTGGCGGTGATGGCGTGAGGAATTTTGGTGATAGCTGCAAGCATCTTTTCATCGTAGTCTTTCTTGTTCAGAATTACAATTTGTGAGGTTTTATCAGCCATGATTAATGAAATATTAGGTTCATTCTTTAATAACATGAGTTCTAGTTTAGCATTCCGGGAGTGTAATGGATTAGTAGGTCCGTGTGGATTGCTGAGCTTGAGTTTGATAAGAGATCTTGTGTTTTTATGTCGTACGTAATCTTGATAATTCGTAGGAAGATTTTTAATTATTTGTTCCATTTGTGGTAAGCTAGTTCAAATCGTACAGGTATTTAGAAATTGAAATTTACGACCTTTTTTTGCAAGGCTTGAACTAGATCAGAGAGGATCTTAGTGCTTAAGTTAATGAGTTTTATAGGCTGTATTTGGGAATTTGCATTATTATTCCCTTGGTTAAAATTATTAAATCTTTCAAAGAAACTTGGAGTTCAACCTTGCAAAAAAAGGTCCCAAATTTGCATTTCCAATTAACACTGATGCCCAGTAATGAGAACCCAATTATCCTGCCTCTACCCTGAAAGATTCTTATTCACGACGAAAACAACAATTACCCAGTCCTTAGAAATATTTACGCACGCCACAGCACCCGAAAATATTTCTCCATAACAATACTTATGTCATCAAGTCAAATGACTATATATGTTAGTTTGCATTTGGGGGTAAACGCCCCCTAAATTTAAATACTTTCGATTTTTCCAAGTGCGTTGTTCGTCTATTGATAGCGTTGTCTAATGACTTAATTTTGAGCTTTTTAGAGCCCATGAAAAAGATTATGTATATGTGTACCCTAATGTACCTGTTGAGGCCACACATCAAATTATTGAGGCAAAACTTGCTGATTCCCATATCCCGAGTTCAGAAATTAATGCTATTATGAACGCACTTCGTCTTGTTAAGAAACGTTCATACTTCAAATTTAAAGACAGCATTTATCAACAGTTGGAGGGCTCCCCAATGGGTTCCCCCTGTCTGCTGTTCTAGCTGAAATTTTGTTACAGCACATTGAAAATCAGGTCCTTGGTTCCTTCCCTCACCACCCGTTGCTTTATTTAAGGTACGTTGACGACATCCTGGTTGCATGGCCTCACAACCGGGATGATTTATACTTATTCGCCAACGAACTATCATCCATGTTCCCAACTATCAGGCTCACGATAGAATTTGAAGCTAATAACTGCTTACCTTACTTGGATATTCTTATTCGTAAGGACTATAGCCTTAACTGCATTACCACTTGTGTATATAGAAAACCCAGTCATACACCTGTTTTAATACCTTATCATTCATCACACCCTAAACAACAAAAGTTGACAGCATTATTCTATTTGTTTAGAAGAGCTCACTCACATTCATCAACTACTGAATTATTTCAGCAAGAAGTTAACTATATTTTTGGTTTGGCTGAGCAATGAGTTCCCTAAATATCTGATTAGGCAAGTGTATGGCAAGGTTAAATATGCCTTACATACCACCCTGTTAAGAAACTCCAACTGCAATTCCATATATGTTGGCTCTATGCAATACAATCCACATTTAACGAGAGCCTTAACACAACTATGTAAACCATATGACTAGAAATTTGGTTCACGTACACGAAACTTATTTTCAGTCGTTCGTAAGGATCGTGAACGAAATAGCAAAATGGGACAGTGGAGTATTTACAATATACCTCTGGTTAAGGCTACTACAGGACAAGCAGCTTCTAATTATGTGGGTTCTACAAAACGAAATATTGCATTACGAATTAAAGAACACAAATACAATATTAAAACTGGCATGAATTGTACATCACTAGCCAAATCTGTTACACAAGATGACCTTAATCCCGACTGGAGCAATGTAAGAATAATTAATACTCCTAGTAAACCTGGTGATCTTTTAATTGCTGAAAGTGTGTATATAGAGGCCTCCGGTGAGCAATGTTGTAATGAACATGCCCCCTATGAGTTACATAACGTTTGGAAACCCTTATTAAAAATGTAAATTATAAATTGTAATACAAACTTAAAATTGAATGTTCACCCTACACCATTTATTTCTATTATATATTTATATATTTCCATGTATTTCTTCTTCAGACCATTGGGCCAACAGTATACGCAACATTTTTGACGCATGTAGATTACTATTGGCTAACTTACCATGCTTCCCACAATGCAATGATCTATATTATATATAGATTAAATGTGTATCTATTTGTTACATCTGAAGAAGAGGCAGCCGCTGCTTCGAAAGCGCTCATGTTTTTAAATTGTATATATTTCTCATCTTTTAATCATATTAAATCGTGCTAAAGACGGAAATCTTTCATCGCTTCAGTGTATGTATATGTTAGTTTTGCATTTGGGGTAAACGCCCCCTAAATTTAAAAACTTTCCGAATTTTTCAAGTGCGTCGTTTGTCTATTGATACCGTTGTCTTGTGATTTAAGTTTTAACTTTTTGAACCCATAACATAGATGTAACGCCCTTACATTTCAACATTTCTAAAACAAAGTGCAATTTTTATATGGTCGGTAAAGAGTCCTCCAACGTTACGTATTAGATACAAATCATCCATAGTGGGCAAATGTCCGGGTGGCCAAATATCCGAGTGGGCCAGTGTCAGTTTGACTTTTGTCCGGACCCCGCATCAACATCCCTCTACCCTTTATTTTTCTTTACCTTTTCATTATCAGGGCTTTCTTGAATTCTTCTTTACACACACATAACCCCTTTCCCACCCCTCACTATAGTTTCTCTCGATTTTGATTGGACGACACATTTAATACCTTAATCACGCTGACGACTACCTGTGAGGACTACCTTCTGTTTTTTACTTTTTACTCATTTGATATCTCCTACATGAACGCACGAAAGATTTAGTGATTTAGTGTTTTAGTGTTTTTATTAAAAAAACCAACCATGGGAGGTAAAGATGAATCTTTTAAATCACTCCGTTAAAGCTTATGCGAAAAATGTAATAGAATCCACCTTCCCTTTTTTAAAATTATAAATGTTTTGCACAATTTTGTGTTCTACTTGGCTTTTTTTTTCGATTAAAGAAATAAAACTAGTTTCAAACATTTGTAATAAAACTAGCGTCCCCCTCCCCCCACTCCTCACGGGATTTTTTTTAGCACCACAGATTTAGTAGTTTGATAAAAAAAAAATTCACGAGAGGTAAAGATTTATCTTTTTCTTTTAAATCACTCCGTCAAAGCTTATGCGAAATAATGTAATAGCATTTTCTCGCCCCATTAACTTTCGACGTAGGCGAATCAAGAAGTTTGCTCCAGGTGAATCCCTCCCCTTTAAGCAGGTGAAAGTTGTAGGCCAGACAAGAATAGGCGAATCAAGAATTCTCCCCTCGCCCAAAATGGCGAAACCCATTAACTTTCGAGGTACGAAGAATAGGCCAAACAAGAATAGGCGAATGCTGAAGACACGCTACCACACTGGGAGAGGTATGGATGGTGTGTTTTTCTTAGGGCACTAGCTCTCCCTTCCCTGGGGCTCTAAATTATGGGTAGCGCTGTTTGTAGTCCGTTGAGTTACTCACGGTGGTCGTTAAACCCCCAAAACCAAGAAATAACATACGAGAATGCACAAATACAGACCTGTGGAAACAATACACGTATAAAAACCTTAAGGAAAGAGCTACAGTACAACTGGAAAACGAGACTAGTGCTATCATCTGATTTGAGTGAACATAAAATGAAAAAAAAATATTGCTCTTCGAGCACTGCAATCAAGGTTAGCATAAATAGCAACACTTTAGTGTGAGATCAACTGCACATCTCTTCCGTGTTGTAAAGGGACAATGGAACAAAGAATAAGTTTTGTGTTGGTTTGGGCAAAAGTACCACGGACACGACGAACATCCACTGAACAAGTGGGAAACGACGAACATCCGCAACCAGCAAAATTGGTTCGAACACAATACTTGATTGAAAAGGTGTGAGAAATTGTTACCAATGACCGAAGTGCAACGCTCCAGAGGATTTCAGATTATGTGTAAGTCTTGAAGAAAACGAAGGTCTGTGTTCCGTTTGTTCCACATTCGTGAACAGACGAACAACGACAATCGCGAGCTAACACTGTGACAGAGAATTCGCCGAGGCCGCTGAAAGTAATCCGAACTTCCTCAATTCGACCTTCATGGGTGACGGAACATTGCTTTTTCAAGAAGACCCTAAAACGAAGTGTCAAGATGTCGAGTCAGAGTTAGAAAACCTCCCAATGCCAAAAAAAAGTTCAAGTAAGACAAAGTCCAAACAAAGCTCATCGTTTTCTATAATAGCGAGAGAATTGCGCACAACGAGTTCGTGCACAATGGTCTTAGTATTTATAGGATCCATTTAATATAATAGGATTAGAACTCATTTTAAATATGAATTGTGACATTCTGTATTTAATCTATAAATTTAAATATATTGGTAATCTCGTAGCGGTGAACAATAGGAATACCCACACACAAGCAATATGCATCCTTAAATCTTTGGAATACAAAGATGTTAAAGCTCTGGGCAGGAGTCGAAGTCATTTCTCGTGGACTCCTCCGGTGGCGCAGTGGTCTAAGAGATTGCCTCTGATCATTCGTCCGAAAGGGGTCCGGGTTCGAATCCCGGTGAGGCATGGATGGATGTGTTTGTCTTACGGCACTGGCTCTCCCTTCCCTGGAACAAGTGACCCTAAATTAGGGACGGGAGACTGCTTATAGCCCATTTGAGATGCTCACGGTGGTAGTTAAACCTCCAAAATAATAAAAAAATAAATTGGAAGTGTCCCCCCTCCTACCAGTTCCTCCAGGGTCTGCATGCGATGAAGAGGGTAAAATTTTTCATTAGGTGTTTGTGTGCTCTTTGTGCAGCACATATACTAATAAGTGATCTGATGTGGTAGAAGGAAAAAGAAAAAAAAAACAGGAAAAAAAGACAAGTGAAGAAACTTAGTAATAAACTATATTTGCCTTATTTCTGAGTCGAGATCTTAATTTAAGAAATAGTTTAGGAGAACCGTCCGGAATTTAACAAACAGTTGAACATATCTTCCGGTGTCAGAATATTCCTATCAATTTGTCGTAAAGGTGACTTCGTAGCGAGTAGTTTGGCATTTCAGCCGTGACTGGAAAAGCTACTGTTGCTACAACAGCTTTGAAGTAACTTGCTACAACTACTTTTTCCGAAAAGTAACTAGGTACACCGCTTTTTCCACATTAAGTCTGAAGGTGAAAGTGCAAATTCTGAAGATAATCTTTATATGTACATTCTTACATTCAGTACAAACATCAAGGTAAATTACACAAGTAATTTATCTTTGTATTTACCTTAGCTCTGATACATTCTATCACATTCAGTGGTTTATATTCCAGGCTAGCTAATATGCCTAGGGAACTCAAGTAAAAACGCCAACAATCGAATCTCGCTATCAACACTCATGTCATCAACAAAATGGCAAGCTCGATCACCTCGTACGGCTGTTTTCTTCTGGCTGACAAATTTCTGTGCAAATAGCATTAAATAAGACAGTACTTTATGGTTAACAGTTCGGCAAACTTCTGCAGTCCAAGTCAAGTTTGGTATATGATTGTAAACAGGGCGTCCTGCTAATGTTTCAGGAAATCTGGATGTCACGTGACTTAAAATTGTTTCGTTTTAAAGTAGCAAGATTTGTTGCTTAATTTCCTGCTACAGGATACTTTATTTTTAGAGTGCTACTGATACAAGCACATTTTCCTATTCGTAGCGATGCTAAATGCCACGCTACTATAAATGCATGGTATTACACCGTGTCGTCTCCAGGAAGGATGGATTAGGAGGGCTAAGCTCATAACTTTTGAAATAATATTTTCTTCAAAAAACACCCAGAAGCAAAGATGTGCAACTCGACAAAAGCTATCCAAAGTACCCTGATTTACCTCAGTTATTTACAATATAAAACTGGAACAACATCGAGCCTTATACATACCAGATTTTTCCTCTGTATCACAAGACAATATTGTCGATTTTATTTCAAAATCACACAGTGACTACTCGAGTTAAAGATTGTTGTTTGACTCCGTTTCCCAAGAGAAGTATTTCGCGGTGCTATTTTAGCAAAAAATTCTATCCTAGTAGCTCTGAAAGTACACCTTTCAGTGGACAAAAAAATGCTCTTAATTTATAAGAATACATAGCAACACTGTTCTGTAAAAGAGAATCTATCATACGACAGTTCTTCATTCTCAATTCCCTTATTCTATTTCCTACCCGATGGCCAATAAACTATCCTAAAGAGAAATCGTTCTTTAATTCTATTTCCCACCCATCCACCAATAAACTATCCTAACGAGAAATCGTTCTTCAATTCTATTTTCCACCCATCAACCAATAAACTATCCTAAGGAGAAATCGTTCTTCAATTCTATTTCCCACCCATCAACCAATAAACTATCCTAAGGAGAAATCGTTCTTCAATTCTATTTCCCACCCATCAACCAATAAACTATCCTAAGGAGAAATCGTTCTTCAATTCTATTTCCCACCCATCCACCAATAAACTATCCTAACGAGAAATCGTTCTTCAATTCTATTTCCCACCCATCAACCAATAAACTATCCTAAGGAGAAATCGTTCTTCAATTCTATTTCCCGCCCATCAACCAATAAACTATCCTAAGGAGAAATCGTTCTTCAATTCTATTTCCCACCCATCCAACCAATAAACTACCCTAACGAGAAATCGTTCTTCAATTCCATTTCCCACCCATCAACCAATAAACTATCCTAAGGAGAAATCGTTCTTCAATTCTATTTCCCACCCATCCACCAATAAACTATCCTAACTAGAAATCGTTCTTTAATTTATGAAAACCAGTGTAGGCAATTCTTCAATTTTCAAAAGGAACACAGAAAATGCAAGAAAAACTCATATTTGGGTGGCCTTTCTGTTGTACTGCAAAAGATCTCTCCCTCTTTATTAGAATGGTTCGTACTTTGGAGAAAATCCTAAAGCACTAAATGCTTCATGAACTGATTCTGAATGTCTGCTAATTCCTATGAGCAAAACCCGTTAATTTCAGCAAGCGGATCTCGATTGTCTGAAGCACCAGATTCTCACACTGTGGCCCTGCGGTCGCTGAACAATGCGCGACAATCTCCGCTCCACTGTGGCATCATCAGTCAGCTGCGGACGACACACGGCTGAACGACGGTTCGTCGTTTGGCCATCTGTGCACCACTTTTGATACGTACTCACTACAGCGGCACGTCAACAAACCACAAGCAGCGATATTTTCGAAATCGTAGTTCCGAGACGGCGTGCCGTCACAATCTGTCCTTTATCAAAATCCGATAAATCGGCAGCTTTTCCCATTCAGACTCGGAACACTACTAACTGAAAGCCGATCCTCTGGTAGTTTATATACTGCTCTGTGAACATCACCTGCGCCAAAGTTCGGTCTCCAGGCGCGCTCATTTCTCTAGGCTGGGGGCTGGTCATAAGAGAATGACTAATCGGTGTGTATACTGTACATAAATGTTTATAAATAAGGGCATTGCATTAAAAGAGAAGGAAAGGAGATAAAAGACAGTTATTAGCATAGTACTTAAGCAATTAGTTAAGTGGAACAGTATTCCAAAGTGAAAAAAAATTCACTCTGGGTAATCCTTCCTAGCTTTCACCAGTTATATCAAATATTGTTTCAAAATACAACAAAGAAATTATAGGTTCAGAGGCTAGTATTTTTGATTAGAGTTATCCTTGCAGTTTCTGTATTTACTATTTAAACTAGGTCCTTTTTAGGTAAAAGAAATATAAGATGGAGATTTTCTTTTCTCTTTTTTATTCCTACCTGTGCGAAGTTTTATTGGTGACCGCCCCGCAGATTGTTTGCTATCATCACGATATCCGTCGCAGGCTGATCTGGAATTTTTTGCTATGGGGTGAAGGACGATACTTGAAATTACACGCCCCCTTCTAGTTTAAAACTTCTACTCAATTAGAATGCAAGTTTTGCTTTCTCACACCATTATAGGAAATATTATGATCGTTCAAAAATCACACCTCGAGATTGACATATCAAAAATGTAAAAACTAGGTAAATAAATACAAAGAGCCGACGGTGGTAAATATCACAAGTAAATGTTATGTGACGCCGACAACACAGAACTCTGCAGAAATGCAGCGTGGAAAACGAACCAGCGCAGAACGAATGGGTATCACATAGTGAACGTAACAAAATTCATGCATATACGAGGTTCAAACCTCATAGTGTTTGTTACTCTGTACCCCGGTGAGCTGCGCGGAATACTATATGCGACTTAACTAAAGCCCAAAGTAGAAAATACTGAAGCGTTTAACTTTTATTTTAGTGTTATTTCTTAGGTTCTCCAGAGCATGACTTATTTTTTGATTGGAGGTTTAACAACCACCGTGAGCAACTCAATGGGCTATAAAAAGTCGCCCGTCCCTAATGTAGGGTCGCAGGTTCCAGGGAAGGGAGAGAACCAGTGCCGTAAGACAGCATCCATGCCTCATGGGTTTCGAACCCGGACCCCTTCCGGACGAATGGTCATAAACCATCGCTTAGGCCACCGAGGCGGTGAGGAAGACTAAGCCACTACTCGGGAGGGGGGCAACAGCACTCCCGGTAGCTGCGGCCCTGCAAGTATCCGATCACAAAATATTAAAATCATGAAGACTCACTTTCCAGAAACATTTGGTTTTGACGAGGTCATCGAATTAGGTCATTTCAGAGATTTCCTACTCGGACACTTATACCTCAGGAGTTTCACATTAATTGTCTTAATATTCCTTTCAAGTGGATACAATTCTCAGCCTGTACTCAATGGAGAACACTGTATTTAACTTTGAAATAGCAATGGTATTATGAAATGAGACGCCGTATATTTGCATGTTGTAACTCCTGAGCTGACACTATTCACTGGCTACCCTGGAATTAAACGACCATGAAAATCTACGGATAGTAAGGCAGGGGTGGTGAACCTATGGTACGCAGTGCCTTCCCCCCTCTTTGATTCTTCAAACTGTACTCATAATAAATACCTAATGATTGTCATTACTACCCAATGAAGCTGTTACTAAAGGATATTTGAGTTTCGAATGTCTAAGATAGCTTTAAAGAATTCTGTAAGGGCAGAGGAAGGGGATTTGTTTCAGCTCAATGCATCTTCGGGGAAGTGCCCCAAAAGACGGCCTTCCACAGCCAGACGACAATTCCCTAGGCTTGCCTAGGAGTTCGACAGGACTCACTGGTCGTATTTTTTTTTTGGGGGGGGGGGGGTAACTACCACTATGAGTAACTCAGAGGGCTATTATCACTCGCCCGTACCTTATTTAGGGCCACTGGTTCCAAGGAAGGGAGAAAACCAGTGCCGCAAGACAAAAAGACGACATCCATGCCTCACCGGGATTCGAACCCGGAGCCATCTTGGACGAGTGACCAGAAGCCATCGTTTAAACCACTGCGCCACCGAGGTGGCCTGACCATAACTCGAAGGGACATTAATGGACAAGCAGAGAGTTCAGCGACCACGGTAGCACGCATGATCCCCAACCCCTTCTTTCCTCAGGGACACGAGAAAAAAGTAACTGCTGTTTTATCAGTGCTCCTTTGTAGCGCGGGCAAGAGCTTTGTAAAGTGTTCGCAGAAGACTGTCTGGGCGGTTGCCAGAATATGTGGCGCCGTATGACATGTTTCCAAATCCTCGCAGACCAGGTATACACATCGAGAAGTAAATGTTTAGCATTCGCTTTCATCTACTTATATTCTTTTTGTGAGTGAACAGTGGAAAAATAATGATCTGCTGTTGAAAATTCCCATGAGCACGCGGGAAAGTTTTTTTTTTTTAGAAGAATCTCCAATATGGACACACACTAAAAAGGTTCACCTATGATATATAGGAAGTCCCTCATTTTGGGGCCATCTGTTCTAGGGGAGGGACACAATCCCTGCGTAGAATAAACGCACAGCCAATGCCTCATCCGGAATTCGAACGATTACTCCAGAAACCTGAGCCTCTGAACACTCGGCCACCGGGAGGAGCAACATTTTCCCGGCCAAAGTTCAATACTCGTCAGTTTCTATTCCATGGTTGAAAAAAAACCCAGGCTTTTTAAAAAGAAAAAACCCAACCCAGGTGGGTTTTATTGGACTTTTTTGGTTGAAAGAATTTTATTTAAATCTACACAAAGGCTAAGATACTTTACACACCATTCACTGCAATCTATAAACTAGTATTTGATCAATCTCTAAACCCTCAAACATTCTCCTGCGATGTTTAATTAAATTTGCGTAAAACCACAAATTTTAATATTTTTTGTGACAAACTTACCGTTCGTTTTTTAAATATTTGTGGATCTTGACAAGTTTCTGTGCTTTATCAACACCTAAGCGATTGCTAAGTTTTGACCAGACTAGTCTGCAAGTAGAAAATATCCTTTCTACTGCAGATGAACCAACCACAGACTTGACATGTAATAGCAGAAATCTTTCAGGGTACCAGTTTTGGTAACACTTGCATGTCGCTCTATCATCTGCCACCATTTAGCAGCACTGAAGTTTTGCAAAACTTTTTTTTTTAATCGACGTTTAACGACCACCGTGAGCAACTCAATGGGCTATTAGCAGTCGCCCGTCCTTAATTTAGGGCCACTGGTTCCAGGGAAGGGAAAGAGCCAGTGCCGTAAGACAAACATCCATGCTTCACCGCGATTCGAACCCGGACGGATGATCAGAAGCCATCGCTTAGACCACATCGCCACCGGGGCGACCAAAACATTTACAAGCAGACTTTGGATAGTACTTTGTGTCACATTTTAAAACCCATTACAAAAATTATCTATTCAGGTTTCTTTTGTAACACCCAGTTATCAGCAATTTGTTCTTGGTCAGAGCTCATTCTCTTTCCCTGGTATTTTGGATTCATTAAGTTTGCCGAGTAGTGGCGGCTGAAGTGCTTGATTTTTTTTTTTTTTTTAAATCACTGGTGTTTACGGTTGAAGATCTGCGTTTTCCCATAAGATGTTGCCACAGTTACTGCCTCAGAAATGTTTGTTCAGCCTGGAGAATGTATTTTACTCTACTAACCTCTTTTAGCCAGTGGCGGCTTTTCAGGTGAAGTGCCTCTTCACCTATTTCATTTAAAATAAAATTTTATTCAGTAATTTTGTGCATATATTCTTCTTTGCCTTTATTGAGTGCCAAAATACTCAAAATTCTTATTAGATCAATTCACAATGGGCGTTCAATACGGAAACCAAGTCTCTACGCAAAACAGTTCAAGTGAAGAGCCAAAATGAGAATGCTTGGAAGTCTGCAGTTATCGGTCGAGTTACCATGGTAACCGTGACGTCACCCAGCCGGGCAAGTGAAGAGTTTTAAGCTTGAGACACTCAGGCTCTGCACCTGGAGTCGTGACCTTCGGAAGAGATCGCGGAGGAACGGGACGGATTGCCAATGGTACCTTGCAATACACTAGGGTTTTCTCGTTGCGGTACATGCTTTTCGAAAGAGATTCGTTTTTTCGTGCTTTGCGATTGTTTATAAAAAAATTCACCTGATACTTAAATTTCGTGTACAGTTTAACTGATAGTTTAAGTTTTTAGGATGTATTATGTGAATGGCATTGTCTGTAATTTATTGCAAACTCCATTTGATCGATGGAAAGATGAAGATAAAAGAGACATTTTACTTCAAGGAAAAATGTCTATCTTCACGGATTCACTGACAATTGTCGCCAAGAAAGAAATCAGGAAGAGCGGTAAATCTTACAATTTTAATTGTAAAAACTGTCGGTTTACTGAATATCTCTTCTTTCTCATGACAGAAAATGGCTTTGTAGAACTTCTGTGTTACAAAAATGATTTTCTTGGCCGTGTTACTTTATAGTAAAAAAACATTCGGCGTGTAATAAAGACTGTTTCTCAGATTTATTAAATAAAACACGGTCACTTCATAAACATGGTGATTCTAGCGAACACCTAAAAATGCGAATAAAAGTTAAGAAATTTTGAAAAAAAATCAGAACATAAGGGAGAGTGCTAGGCTTTTGAAAAGGCATTTCAACGGAAACATTCGTTTAAATAGACTTTTCCTGCAGACAGTGATTGGTTCAGTACTGTATTTGAGCAAACAAGAACTAGCATTCCGTGAGCATGACGAAAGCATCGACTCGATAAATCATGGAAATTTCACGGAATTACTGTCATTGTTGACATCAAGAATTCCTTTAGAAATTCAAAATCAATACGAAAAGAAAAAATGTCTTCACAGGTGACAAAAAATATTCAAAATGAATTAAGTGAAGGTGTTTCTGAATATATAAACGATCACGTTAAAAATGAAATAAATGAAGTTGAATGCTTTTCTATTCAAGTAGATGACACCACAGACATAAATTAGACTTCTCAGTGCTCTTTAATAATATTTGTTGTTCGGAAGGTGTATTTGGCTGAGCAATTTTTGGGTTTCCACGAAATTTTGGAACAGTTCGATTATCAACACAAATTAATAGGACAATGTAACGATGGGGCAAGTGTAATGTCTGGACACTTGAATGGACTCCAGAAAAAAAAATCAAGGATAAAGCTTTTCAAGCTGTTTTTGTTCATTGCTTAGCGCATCGTTCGAAACTTGTATTACACCAGAGTTTTTCTAAAATTTCTAAGTGTCGAATATTTTATGCGTCTCAGTGGAATTCCTTCGTTTTTTCACCACTCAGCGAAGCGATCTTATACACTTGCATCAACAACCGCTTATACACTTGCATCATATTAACCATAACAAACTCTACAGTCCTCCACTTCGAAGTTAGTAAGTGTAATTGTTGAAGACGCATAAATTGGAGGAAGCATTAGAATTTCTCACAAACAGTGAACAATCAGACAAGAAATCAATTCAATTCAACTTGCCGAGGGGTTTTTAAATGGTATGAACACTTTTGAATTTACATTTTTGGCAATAGTATTTAATGAAATTTTTGGCTCCACCGATGTAGAATTCAAAATTTTGCAAAAACATCACTCAACATAAAGTACTGATGTGTAACTCAAATTAAAACAACTCGTGAAATTTTGAGCCATAAAAGGAACGATGAGTAAGGCAACCCAATTTGTGCAAATAAAATTTAAGAGGAATTAGTACTTAATTTGAATAAGTAATATATATATATATATATATATATATATATATATATATATATATATATATATAGGGATGTAAGGTCAGGTGATGCGTAACATCACAGCCTCTCCTTGACAAATGTCAACCCCGCCTTCTCGTGGTGCATCCTGTTCCCACTAAAGGGGCTCTGACGACCGCCAATAGCGGTATAACTATACCATCGGGATCAGAGGAAATGCTATCCCACACTCACCAACCCGCTTGGCCAGCGTGGTGAGTTATGGCCAAACACCTCCAAAATGACTCTACAACTTAAATCTTGGCCCTCAGTCTCCGGCAGCTGGAATGTACCTGGCCAAGGCAGCGGCCAGTGCGACATGAAGGCAGAGGGTGCTAAGAATCCCCGGAGGACCAGACTAGGCTGCCATTTGATGCTGACCTTGGCTACCTATAACGGACGCTCCCTATCTTCTGATTCAAGGCTTCTTGAATTGGAAGAGGAACTACAAAGGATCAAGTGGGACATCGTCGGGCTAAGTGAGGTAAGGAGAAAAGGAGAAGATCTCATTGAACTGAAAAGTGGACATCTCTTCTATTATCGTGGGACAGATACTGGCAGAACTAGTGGTGTTGGATTTATAATAAACAAGAAACTGAAGGATAAAGTGGTAGAAGTTGAAAGTTCCTCTGACAGAGCTGCACGACTCGTTATCCAACTATCGAGAAGATACCAGGCTCAGATTATTCAAACTTATGCACCCACCACAAGTCATCCTGAAGAAGAAATTGAAGAATTTTATGAGGAAATTCGTCATCTAAATAATAAAGGTAAGCAGCACTTGAAGATAATTATGGGAGATTTCAATGCAAAAATAGGGCAACGGCAACAGAATGAAACTTCAGTAGGTAAATTCGGTCACGGCAACAGAAACCAGCGTGGAAATACTCTCGTTGAGTTTGCAGAGGCAGAAGGATTTTTCATCTTGAACTCCTTTTTCAAGAAAAAGCCACACAGGAAATGGACATGGAGACATCCAATTGGGACGACAAGTGAAATTGATTTTATTATGTGTAACAAAAAATTCGTCATCGAAGACTGCAGTGTGCTGAACAAGTTCAACACAGGTAGTGACCATAGATTGGTGAGATGTAAGATGCACCTCAACACTAAACTGGAACGTGGCAAGCTCATAAGACAAACAAAATGTATTGACATAACCAACCTTAAAAAACACCATAATACTTTCAAGTTGGAACTGAAGAACAGATTCTCTGCTTTAGAAGGCCTAACATCGGAAGAAGTGGATATTTCGGAAGTTAACAGAAAAGTAACCAAAGCTCTAATGGAAACAGCAACAAAATTAGCTGGGTCTAAGAACAAGTTGCATGTGAACAAATTATCAGGAAAAACCAAAATGTTGATGCAAAAAAGAAGAGAGATGAGGACAACTAAAGTAGATGTGACTTCCAAAGTGGAATATATAGAGCTATGCAAGACAACACGAAAAAGTATCACTGAAGACGTAAGGAAATTCAACTGTGAGCTAGTGAGGAAAGCAATTGAAAACAACCAAAGCCTTAAGATAGCAAAGGGACATCTCAGTAAGGGAAGAAAACAGATTATGGCTCTGAGAAAAGAAGATGGTTCTATAACAAGAAATAGAGGCGAAATTTTGACAAGAGTGAATGATTTCTACTCCAAATTATATGAAAGGGATGATACATGTACTCCAGACATCATGAAAGGTACCAGAGTTCTTCCAGTCCTCCCAGCAGAAGTTGCTCATGCAATTAAGAACATGAAGCGAGGGAAAGCTCCAGGAGAAGATGGAATTACTATAGACATCATACAAGAAGCAAGTGGAGAAATTGAAACAGTACTCGCCCAAATTTTCACTCGATGCCTTAATGAAGGGAAGATTCCTGAGGATTGGAACAATGCTACAATGATCCTGCTACATAAAAAAGGTGACATTGAGGATCTCAGGAACTACAGACCTATCAGCCTCCTATCAGTGGTTTATAAAATCTTCACTAAAGTTCTTTCACACCGCTTGAAGGTAACACTGGACATGGCTCAACCGAGAGAACAAGCTGGATTCAGGAGTGGCTACAGCACAATAGATCATATCCACGTACTGAGAGAACTGATTGAAAGAGCGAGGGAATATGAACTTCCATTGTGCATGGCTTTTATCGATTATGAAGCCTTTGATTCGGTGAAACCATCAGCAGTTACCACGGCTCTGAAATCCTGCGGTATTGAAGATGCATACATTAATATTATTAATAACATCTATGAAAATGCAAGTGCAAAGATTCGGCTGTTTGAAAATACAACACACATAAAAATTGGAAAGGGAGTGAGACAAGGTGACACCATATCTCCGAAGCTCTTTAATGCCACATTGGAAAATGTCTTTCAATCACTGAACTGGGAAAACAAAGGGATAAAAATTAATGGAGATTATCTAACCCACCTTCGTTTTGCTGATGACGTAGTCATTTTTGCAACTACCCCATCAGAGCTGCAGAGTATGATCCAGGAACTTGCTGACAAGAGTAAAGAAGTGGGATTAAAAATGAACTTTCAGAAGACAAAAGTGATGTTCAATGCTTTTACAAGAAATGAAGATTTATCGATTGATGGAGAAAAACTGGAGATAACAGATACGTATGTTTATCTTGGACAGCAGATATCAAGTGAGGGTCACATTGATGAAGAAATTAATCGGCGTACAAAACTTGCCTGGAGAGCTTTTGGAAGAAACAGCATAATTTTCAAGAGCAATATGCCATTATGTCTTAAAAGAAAAGTGTTTGATCAATGCATCCTTCCAGTGCTTACGTATGGTGCAGAGACGTGGACCTTAACTAAAAGAGACATACAAAGGCTGCAGACAACTCAAAGAAGCATGCAGAGGTGCATGCTTGGTGTAACCAGGAGAGATAAGAAGAGGAACTCGTGGATCCGAAAAATGACAAGAGTGGAAGACATCATGATCAGAGTTAAATCCCTGAAATGGCAATGGGCTGGACATACTGCCAGAAGGACAGATCATCGATGGACAGCCGAAATTTTAGATTGGATTCCAAGGGACAGGAAAAGACCCAGAAGAAGACCACATGGGAGATGGGTGGATGAAATTCGAAAGTATGCAGGAGTGACATGGAGGAGACTGGCACAAGACAGACCGTTGTGGAGGAAACTTGGGGAGATCTTCGTCCAGCAGTGGATTGATAATGGTTGACAATGATGATGATGATGATATATATATATACAGTATATATGTTTCCTCATCATTGATGAGGAAATATATGTACTTATATATATTACTTATTCGAATTAAGTACTAAATCCTCTTAAATTTTATTTGTAAAAAGTAATTGCCTTAACGATGAGGTATTTGAAGCACTGTTTGGAAAAGCTAGCAAAATCACAGAAATAAGCAGATCTATACCGGAATATGCTGCTCTTACAGAAGAAACAATTTTTCAAAATGATATTGTATTTTGAAATTTCGGACCACATTCTTATGGAAATGGATATAAGATTTGAAGACTGAGAAACTTCAATTTGTCTGTCTTGCTGACACAACCAAGTTCGACCAATTTAATTTATGTTTTCCCTCCGACGCTTTTGAAAATCTACAACATTTTTACGGGAAAATATTTACTAAACTCCAGCGCCTTAAAAATGAACTGAGTCTTGTATATGCCGATGAAAAATTAAGGAATATATCGACTAAAGAACTACTTCGAATGCTTCATGGAGATAAAGACATTTTTGCAGAAGTTTGTAAATTGGTTTCCCTCATTTTAACAATTTTATGTACAAATGTGTCAGTGGAAAGAAGTTTTTCTTGCCTTTAAAGAATACAAACTTACTCAAGAAACACTATTTCTCAAGATAGACTTGCTTCTTTGGCAAATATTTCTATTCAGAAAGATATTTTATTGATGCTCACGAAGAAACAACCATTCTATACCGACATAATCGACAAATTTGCAGCTTTAAAAGAAAGAATTTACCTAATATACATAAAATAGGTCAGTCCTCATATAGGGATTTTCATTGAAACAGTAGATATCTTTTCATATTGCTCTTGTAGCTCTTCACCTATTTTTCCAACCACGAGCCGCCACTGCTTTTGGCTGTTTTAGCATGTGTACTGCATCTTTGTAAATGATTACATTCTCTAGAATTTTATGTTTGGGGAATTTGCAGATCATTTGAGTGCTTGAACAGGTGTAATGCATCTATGTAATAATAAAAGCAAAATAGGCATAATTAAAAAACAATGAGCACCAAGCTATCCCATTTTAAAATGTTACTCTTGAAACTTGGAAGAAAATATCCCAAAATTGCAGTAAAACTCCAAAGTATACTACAGTTTAAAACAATAAAATCCACTACAAAGTGGATTTTATTGGATTTTTAAAGTGTTTTTTATTAAACCCGCCCAGGTTTTTTTGGCGGGTAGGTGGGGACAACCCTGTTCTATTCTGCCAAAAAGGCACACAATATGTTTGCAACAGCAACCAGAAAGAGCGCACGGGCGCAGACACACTTCAAAACACCAACCAAAATAACAGAGTTCGTGCTCTCGATCTGCTTTTAAAATGGCATTGTCAGTGTCACTACCACTATTCTAGAAATATCTACTGCAAAACTAAGGTTTTTTTGGGTTTTTTTTTTTGACAATTCGTTTAACGAAAAAAGTAGCACAATTAATAAAATATGAATTAACAAAAGATTAATTTTTCACGCAAAGATAACTTTGAAACGGTATCTTTGCGTGGCAAGAATGATGAATTTTAGAATTTAAGCTTGAAGAAAAACGAACTTTGTATATTTCACTCTGAGAAAAAAAAATAAACTTCTGCATATTTCACCACTTTTTTTGTTTGGTTTTTCACTAATCAGAATCCACCGTGTGAAGCGTGCGTCAGATAAAATGTTCAGACTACACTGATGAGGCATTATATTATGACCACCAACCTAATAAGCTGTAGGACCCCCTTTAGCCCGCAAAATAGCGACCACTAGGCGAGGCATCGATTCGACGAGGTGGGAATGGTCCTAGGGTACCTGGTGCCATAATGTCAACAGCAGGTCCTCCAGTTCCCGTACATTTCTCGGAGTGGTGGTGATTTAGCGCAAAGCCACTTTTCCCAATCGAACCACAAATGTTCGATTGAGTTCATGTCAGGTGAATATAGAGGCCAGGGTATTAACAGCAAGTCACCAGCACGTTCCTCGAACCACGCCTTGATAATTCTAGCAGTGTGGCGGCGCATTATCCTCTTGGTAATGGTCATCGCCAGCACGGACACACAGTTGCTCTGAATGTATGAAGTTGGTCCGTAACGATGTTTAGATACCGGACAGCTGTCCGAGATTGTGCTACTGGGATAATGGAGACTAGTGCGTCACAAGAAAACATCGTCCACAGCATAACACCGCCGCCGACGACCTGTTTCCTCCGAACAGTGCATCCAGTCGCCATAGCATCCGTTTTTGTTTTGTTATTGGAGGTTTAACGACCACACCGTGAGCAACTCAATGAGCTATAAGCAGTCGCTCGTCCCTAATTTAGGGTCACTGGTTCCAGGGAAGGAGAGAGCCAGTGCTGTAGGACAAACACAACATTCATGCTTTCCCCGCGATTCGAACCCGGACCCCTTTCGGAATAGCCTCCGTTGGTGATCGGCGTATCCGCCCTCGGCCGTCTACGTGATGCGCCCAGGAATCTTGATTCATCAGACCAGGTCACTTGCTTTCAATCATCCACGGTCCAATCTATAATCTTGGGCCCATTTCATCCATTGTTGGCGATGACTTGCAGTGAGAATGGGTACCCGGCTGGGTCTTCGGCTACGCAGGCCCACGCGCAGAAGGCTCCGATGAACTATATGGTGTGACACATTGCCCTGATCACCACTGTTGTAGCTTCGGGTGATGTGTCGCACTGTGGCTGTGAACAATACGGGACAGTTTCCGCTCCCCTCTGGCTTCAATGAGCTGCGGACGACACACGGCTGGACGTACGGTTCGTAGTTTGTCCATCTGTGCACCATTTTTGATACGTGCTCAGTACAGAGACACGTGAACAAGCCGCGCCATTTCCGAAATTGTAGTTCCGAGGCGCGGTGATATCACAATTTGCCCTTTATCAAACTCCGATAAATCGGCAGCTTTTCACATTCTAACTCCGAACACTCTACTAACCGAAAGACAGTTCTCGGGTTGTATATGTACAGCTCTGTGAACTTCACCTGCACCACCGCTCGATCTCCGGGGGCGCTCATTTCTCTAGGCTGGGGGTGGTCATAAAGGAATGACTCATCGGCGTAGGACAGCAATACCCTCACAAATCACGTAATCTGAAAGTTTTTAATTTACATGAATCCATAAGCAAAAACCTAATTCACTTATTTACATGCTGAATACTCTTCACAATCCATAGCAGAAAATCTATCTTGTTCATATGCTGAATAACCTGTACACATTTTAAGGGGGGGGGGGGTATCATATTCAGAATGTAATGTTTGTATTTTGAATGTTCGTGTCTATATGTAATTCATGTATTATATACAGCAGATTCTCGCTAATTGGGACACGTCTTCCCAAAGAGCTGATGTGGGACGTTCAAGAATTGTTTCAAATAAATGGCTACCGTGATTAAGCAATGGTTCAATTAACTGGAACCTATCTGTATTAAAAACTATAACTAGCTACAAAACAAATGGCCACTAGTACCTGTGTACAGCGTAACTTGGCACCTTATTCTGGGTCAAAATTTTCTTCAGTGCAATGGAAATGCTTCAAAAATTGAAGTCTAGTTTTGCACTTCTGATTATTTCGATAGTCTATGATGCTCAGCTTTGAAAGCTATATACAACGTATACCTCGAAAACAACATATTTTACAAAGCCCAGCAGTTTACATGAAATTCAAAATGCAGTTCATTGAATTCACTGATTCTGGTATAACCAAATTACTGAAAAGCCTTGTTCACCGTGCAAGACTTGTGAAACAAGCTGTGATGTGTTGTCACAAATGGTCTACATTCACTTCCTCTCAAGGAATGCTTGCGGAATTCCGGGAATTTTCAATTCAGTGGTAGCGTAGCCAGAAATTTCTTAAGAGGGATGGGGGTCATGGGTTTGGTTCATTGGTGAAAGCCCCGTATATACATATATATCCAAGGGCGGCCATAAGGGGGGGGAGTGGCTCGAGCCCCCCCCCAGCATTTGGTATAGCCAAATTTGATAAATTTAAAAACACTAAAATAGACGAAACCTTTTTTTAAAGCACTTTAAAAAAAAATAAGATTAATGATTGTATCAATTATTTTTGTTGTATTTTAGTATCTTGTTCATTTACAAAAATGTTTGACAACTCAGAAGGAGGCAAGAGTTTTTCTTACCCCCCCCCCTTTAAAAGTTCTCATATGGGCACCACTGTACATATCGCTTTAAATTCATACTAAATCTCCCCTCAAGGGGAGGTCCGTACCAGATGGCTACGCCTATGATCAAATGCTGTAATTTCCAAACGAACAGAACTCAAAAATACTTTTATCCTTTCGTAGTATTTTCAAAAATGACGTGCATGCGAATTCCCAAATTCTTGTGCAACTTAAAAACCCCGAATTCCAGGCTACATATGAAGGACAAAAGTCCGAAGTCAATCAAGTTTCGCTTTACTACTTCTGTTATGTTTCAAACATTTTAGACTCCAAAAACACAATAATAAAAAGCACTCTAACAACAGCTACGTATCATCAGATTTGGGGTCCGGAGGAAGGAATTTCAGTTCCCCCAAGTTTTTTTGCTTTTTTTTTTATTGGAGGTTTAACGACCACCGTGAGCAAGTCAATGGGCTATAAGCAGTCGCCCGTCCCTAATTTAGGGTCACTGGTTCCAGGGAAGGGAGAGAGCCAGTGCCGTAAGACAAACACAACATCCATACCTCACCGGGATTCGAACCCAGACACCGTTCAGACGAATGATCAGAGGCCATCGCTTAGACCAGTGCGCCACCGGGGCGGCTCCCCCAAGTCCGTGAAAGACCGGAAAGTTAAAACATACAATTTCTAGTAAACAGCTGGGTTGTGGAATAACTTGTATGTACAAGGAACTGAACAAGCACTACGCACCAGTGTTTGGGAGGGGGGGGGTTTAAGGATGAGACATGAAAACATTTCACTAACACCTTTCTTGAAATGGATGCTAAATATGGGGCCGTCATATACCAGTGGCGCAGGAAAGGATGTGGTACTACTTCCTTAAATTTACGGGATTTTCTAAAACGGCCTTTCTTAAAGGTGTAAAAGAGGGGGGGTCCATGGATTTGGCTCATTGTTCATATATACTGTTTTAAATTCCAACTCAATCTACCCTCAAGGGGGAGTCCGGATCCAAAGCACCCCCCCCCCCCCCCATGCTACTCGTATGCCATCAAGAAAAAAAATTCTACCTCATATGTTCCACCACAGCCGGCTTTCTGTTAGTTTCCCACGTCGCTAAGAATACTAAAGCGTTTTGGGCTTTTTGATAGAAATAGAGCCCTTAATTAAAATAACACTCAACCTCTGACCCTACCTATCCTTTTTGGAAGTCGCCAAATCGCGCTTAAAAAAAAATGTTAAATGTTAATACCCGATTAGGACCTCGTCAAAAGATCAAGGGTGAATAAGTTTCCTGATCCAGGCGAGACAGTTTGACTCCTCTGACTAACAAATATTTTTTGCCATAAAATGACTTCAACTCTCTCTCTAATAAAGAATAAGTTTCTCAGCGTAGTTTTTTTTTAATTATTATTATTATTATTATTATTATTGGAGGTTGAACGACCACCGTGAGCAACTCAATGGCCTATAAAGCAGTCACCCGTCCCTAATATAGGGTCACTGGTTCCAAGGAAGGGAGAGAGCCAGTGCCGTAAGACAAACAGAACATTCATGCCTCACCGGATTCGAACCCGTACCCCTTTCGGACGAATGATCCAGAAAGGGGTACGGGTTCGAATCCAGTGCTTAGACCACTGCGCCACAGGGGGTGGCTCAGCGTAGTTTAGTGAACTGTAAATATCCCGACAGATCTCCGAATACAATTCAATAAAAAAAAATATAAATAAAGCAAACAATATATCACATTATATATAAATTACTCACCACGTTCTTTCTTCTCGAAAGAATTTGTATCACACAAATTTTTCAAAAATCTCAGATGTGGTAGCCCTGTACTGAAAAATCTGCTCTGGGACTCAATTCACCTCAAAGCTGGCTATTCTGGCGATAACGATTAGCCGAGAACACAATTCCTCAGTTTCTTATCTAAGTGTTCACCAACTGCAGCGCGTCATGTCTTTTATGTGAACAAACGGGATAGCGCCTGCGTCTACCATGACACAAATTGTAAGGCTTATCACAGTTGTCTTCTTGGATTGTTGATATTTTTTTTTAATTCTTTTTTTCTTTTTTCTTTTTTTATTGGAGGCTTAACGGCCACCGTGCGCAACTCAATGGGCTATAAGCAGTCTCCCGTCCCTAATTTAGGGTCACTGGTTCCAGGGAAGGGAGAGAACCAGGGCCGCAAGACAAGCACAACGTCCATGCCTCACGGGATTCGAACCCGGACCCCGTTCGGACGAATGATCAGAGGCCATCGCTTAGACCATGCACTGCGCCACCGGGGCGGCATTCTTTTCGTGTCTTAGCGACCCATGAGTAAGGGCTATTAGCCGTCACCTGTTCAGGAACTGTAATCTTGAAATTATTCCCATTTTGTAGTCTCATAAATACTTCTGCATTCTTTCTCTCATTTTCTTTGCTTCAGATTTGTGATCTGTCACTTCACTTACAAGCTGTTTAATAATGTGTACATATGAACTTGTATTTGCTTGATTACATCGAGGCCGCCCTGGTGGTGTAGTGGTCTAAGCGATGGCTTCTGATAATTCGACCGAGATGGGTCCAGGTTCGAATCCCGGTGAGGCATGGATGTTGTGTTTGTCTTAGGCGCCGGCTCTCTCCCTTCCCTGTAACCAGTGACCCTAAATTAGAGACGGGTGACTGTTTTTTTTGTTTTTTTATTGGAGGTTGAACGACCACCGTGAGCAACTCAAAGGGCTATAAGCAGTCGCCCGTCCCTAATTTAGGGTCACCGGTTCCAGGAAAGGGAGAGAGCCAGTGCCGTAAGACAAACACAACATCCATGCCTCTCGGGATTCGAACCCGGACCCCTTTCGGACGAATGATCAGAGGCCATTGCTTAGACCACTGCGCCACCGGGGCGGCACGGGCAACTGCTTATAACCCATTGAGTTGCTCACGGAGGTCGTTAAGCCTTGAATCAAAAAAAAAAAAAGAAGTTACGAACGAGTTACATTTGGCGCAGTGGTCTAAGCTATGGTTTTTGATCATTCGTCCGAAAGGAGTCCGGTTTGGAATCCCGTTGACGCATGGATGTTGTCTTTGTCTTATGGCACTGGCTCTCTCCCTTCCCTGGAACCAGTGACCCTAAATTAGGGACGGGCGACTGCTTATAGCCCATTGAGTTGTTCACGGTGATCGTTAAACCTCCAATAAAAAAATAATAATAAAAAAATCGGAAAAATCCGTTTAACGGCTGTAAGTGTTATAGATGGCAATGTAACAAAAGTGGCGCGCCTAGGATTCCTTTCCCAAAATATTGAAGATGCAAAAAAAATACACTGGAGAAAGCATCTCCCAAAATATTGGGAAGCGATAAAAAAAAAAAAAAAAATACCTCCTCCATAAGGTGCGTTTCCAATTATTCATAAAATATATAGCTAAAAACCATGTACAAAATATTTTAAAAATAAGTATAGCCAATAGCAAAGAGTGAAGGTTGCGCAGGGAGCCGGGGCCACCGTCACTGTTTTTTTTGTTTTGTTTTTTTTAATTAGGGTTTCAATGACCACCGTGAGAAACTTAATGGGTTATAAGCAGTTGCCCGTACCTAATTTAGGACCGCTAGTTCCAAGGAAAGAGCCAGGGCCGTAAAGCAAACACAACGTCCATGCCTCGCAATTATTCGAAGCCGGACCCAACTCGGATGAATGATCAGAAGCCAGCGCTTAGAAAACTGGGCGGACAACTGCGTACTAGCAAACACTAAAACAAAACGCACGGCATCAAAATTTGTGAGTAATATATAATAGAGATCGAAACAGAACAAGATGTTCCACTGCATGTACAGGCTCATCTGACATAAAGTTTTATTCTTCCATCAGCACTGCATAAAAAGACAGCGGAGCGAATTCGTCACCACTCCGCAGCACAATGCATGTTTGACACCGGCACTGCATCCCTAGGGTGTGTGGAGCCCCGCGCAAATGTTTAATTTATTTACTAATTTTTATTGCGTTTTTGCTTACATAAGTCATTTGATTAAAAAAAAAAAGTATTACAAAATTCATGGCTGCTCTGGTGGCGCAGTGGTCCAAGCGCTGGCTTCTGATCATTCTTCTGAGAAGGGTCCGGGTTTGAATCCAGTAAGGCATGCATGTTGTGTTAGTCCTACTGCCCTGGTTCTCTCCCTTCCCTGGAACCAGAGGCTGCCCTAAATTAGGGAGGGGCGACTGCTTACAACCATCGAGTTGCTCACGGTGGTGGTTAACCCCTCCCTCCATAAAAAATTATGTGCCGTGATATATTGATGAACATTTTTTTAATAGTAAGTAGAGAAGAGGTACGCTTTTTTTTTTTTTATCTAATACAACTACGTAAACATTGTATGGATGTAGAGGTACTTAAGTTCTTTCAAAATTTTAAATGTTATGCAGAAAACCGAAAATTGCAGTGTTGTTCAAATCTTTCTTCTCTCGAAACTATAGCTTGATCCATTATAATGGCGAGAAAATCTATAGGCCTATAGTAATCAGTATCGGAGATTTTAGAACGTAAATCTTTCCCTTCATACCGAAGCCGACGTTTTGGTTTCTTGTTAGCATTTCCTTATGTCTTAATGGAATATCATTTTTGTTGAATATTCTACATACGGTTTCTTTAAAAGAAAACCATTTGCTCTAGAATTGCTTAAACCGTCTTTTAATCCTCTGAAAAGTGTAGTAGTCATTTTTTTTTTTTTAAACTTTATTGGAGGTTCAACGACCACCGTCAAAATTACATTTTATTCCACATATTTGCTTCTAAACATCCGATTGAAAAAATTCTTTTATCTTTCGATTCCATTTATGTCGAAGAGTATTTTAGATATAGTTTATTTTTCAAATTACGCATAGATTTTCCGCTAGGGGGCGTAAAAGTAAATTACATTCTTTCCGATAACTCTTCTCCTAAAACTCCGATTTGAAATTTTTTTTTTCAGCGGATACATCTCCTGATGGAAAATCTTTTGCATGTAATTTAGAATTTTTGGTAAAGAATACTTCCACCAGGGGACGTAAGTGTTAATTTTTGCTTCTGATGTATTTACCATAAAATCTGAGCTTCTAGAATATCTATTGAAAAAATTCTTTCGTGGACTGATGCCACTCACATCGATAAACATTTTCGGAATATTTTCTTCCTAAAATATCCCCCAGTTTCTCCGCCAGGGGGCGTAGATGTATATCTTATTTTTGTCAATATCTCTACTTCTAGGAGTCCGATTTGAAAAATTCCTTCTTTGTTGGATAGTGTTTTTCGTGCGACATGTTTTTCATATAATTTCAAAATTTTCTAGTAATTCATAGACTTTTCGCTAGGGGGCGTAACGGCAAATTGCGTTTCTCCCTATATCTCTGCTTCTAAACCTCCGATTTGAAAAATTCCTTCTGCACCGGATACAGCTCCTGATGAGAAATCCTTTGCACATAATTTCTAATTTAAAAAAAATGGTTTGGCCAACAGAGGGCGTAAATCTTAATTTCCGCTTCTGATGTATTTGCACCAAAACATGAGCTTCTAAATTCTCGATTGAAAAAAACGTCGTTTGTAGACCGATACTACTCATGTCAACAAACCTTTTAGGAACCTTTTCTTCTTAAAATAGTGCACGGTTTCTACGCCAGGGGCGTAGATGTATATCTTATTTTTGTCAATATCTCTACTTCTAGGTGTTCGATTTTAAAAATTCCTTCTTTGTTGGATAGTGTTTCCAGTGTGACATGTGCTTTACATAATTTCAAAAATTTCAAGTAATTCATAAACTTTCCGCTAGGGGCGTGAAGGTACATTGCGCTTCTCCCTATATCTCTGCTTCTAAATCTCCGATTTGAAAAATTCTTTCTGCACCGGATACAGCTCCTTGTGGGAAATCGTTTGCACATAATTTCTCATTTTTGTAAAAAAAAAAAAAAAAAAAAAATGGTTTTGCCACCAGGGGGCGTAAATCTTAAATTCCGCTTCTGATGCATTTGCAACAAAATATGAGCTTCTAAATTCTCGATTGAAAAAAACGTCGTTTGTAGAACGATGCTACTCGTGTCGACAAACCTTTTAGAAACATTGTCTTTTTAAAATAGTGCATGGTTTCTGCGCCAGGGGCGTAGATGTATATCTTATTTTCGTCAATATCTTGACTTCTATGAGTCCGATTTGAAAAATTCCTTCTTTGTTGGATAGTGTTTTTAGTGTGACATGTTTTTCTTATAAAATCAAAATTTTCAAGTAATTCATTGACTTTCCGCTAGGGGGCGTAATGGTTAATTGCGTTTCCCACTATTTCTCTGTTTCTAAATCTCCGATTTGAAAAATTCTTTCTGCACCGGATACAGCCCCTGATGGGAAATCGTTTGCAAATAATTTCTACGTTTTGTAAAAAAATGGTTTGGCCACCAGGTGGCGTAAGTCTTAATTTCCGCTTCTGATGTATTTGCAGTGAAATATGAGCTTCTAAAATCTCGATTGAAAAAAAAGTCTTTTGTTGACCGATGCTACTCATATTGACAAACCTTTTTGGAACATTTTCTTCTGGAAATAATGCATGGTTTCTACGCCAGGGGGCGTAGAGGTATATCTTAGTTTTGTCAATATCTCTACTTCTAAAAGTCTGATTTGAAAAACTCTTTCTTTGTTGGATAGTGTTTCTGATGCGAAATGTTTCTCCTATAAATTCAAAATGTTCACGTAAATCATAGACTTTCCGCTAGGGCGCATAAAGGTAAATTGCGTTTTCTGCTCCTGAAACTCCGATTTGAAAAATTCTTCCTGTATCGCATATAAGACCTGATGGAAAATACTTTTCACATAATTTCTAATGTTTTGTAAAGAATGATTTGGCCACCTGGGGTCATAAGTGTTAATTTCTGCTTCTGATGTATTTGTAGCAAAATCTGAGCTCCTGAAAACTCGACTAAATTTTTTTTCTTGGGCCGATACCGCTCATATGGATAAACCCTTTGCGAATACTTTCTTCGTAAAATAATGCATGGTTTTTCCACCAGGGCACGTAAAGTCACATCTTATTTTTGTCGATAACTCTGTTTCTAAGAATTCGTAAGCTTACGATTCCGTTTACACCAATATCTGAGGGATTAAAGACCCGATTGAAAAACTTCTTTCGTCAGATACTATTGTTTTCCATACCGGTTCCATTGACTTTGAATAGCTTTGATAAATTTAATTTGCGTCAGAACGATTCAAAAGACGTGCTTATTACACCCGAATATTCGGTGTCATCTTTCTTGTTTTTTAATGGTATGCACGCTTTCATGACGCTATCCTTACACTGGAGGGACGCCCAGATCTCTGATCATTATCAAAGGATTCCCGCCAGTCACGAAACCGTGCACACCATTCAAAAACTCTGCTGCGGGATAATGCCGTGTCTTTTTTTTTTTTTTTTTTTTATTGGAGGATTAACGACCACCGTGAGCAAATCAATGGGCTGTAAGCAGTCGCCCGTCTCTAATTTAGGGCCACAGGTTCCAGGGAAGGGAGAGGGCCAGTGCCGTGAGACATATACAATATCCATGCCACACCGGGATTCGAACCCGGTTCCTTCTCGGATGAATGGATCCGGGTTCTAATCTTTCTCGGACGACTCCAGCGCTTAGACCACTGCGATACCGTGGTGGCATTGTATAAGCTGATTTCCCATAATGAGATGGGTAAACGAGCCCATTTTTATTTTCAAACAAATCCACAGGTGTATGCAGCGAATACAACAAAGAAATTAGGGAATATACATTCTTTATAATTTATGGAATGTTATGCACAAAACAAAAACAAGAAAAAAAATTGCAGTGACTTATTCTTTTTTCTTTTTGGCCGATGAGTTTAGGCACTCAACAGCTACATGAGAAAGGTAAATCAGATTGATTTATTGCACCGCCATCTTCCATGCATTTGATTTCTTTGAAAGAATGTCACACGAAAAATGTCACCTCTAGTGGCTCGAAAGATAAGTGAAGGACAGTTTGATTTCTTTGAAAGAATGTCACACGAAAAATGTCACCTCTAGTGGCTCGAAAGATAAGTGAAGGACAGTTTGACTTCTTTGTGTCCACTAAAGCTGGTAATTTCAAACATCTTTCACAGTAAAGAAACACAAACAATGAAGCAAGTGTACACGTCTCAGTCCACTCCTTGCTTTTGATTCTGGTTCTTGACAAAAACTTAACTCTCACATTCGAGAAAGCGGAATAAGATTTTGAACCTTGCAGAAGCAGGCATGGTAAGATTCGTCAGTCTGTTTTTGTTTCGGATTTTAACAATCACCGTGAGCCACTAACGGCTATAAGCAGCCCTTCTCTCCCCCCCCTCCTAATTAAGTGCCACTGGTTTCAGGGAAAGGAGCTATTCAGTACGGTAAGACAAGCATACCACTCGTGGCTCATCTGGGATTCGAGCCCTGGACCACTAGGATGGACGGTCAGAGGCTAGAGCTTAGACCACATTGACGTTGGGGTGGCATAGTAAAAAAAATTTCCTACGCCGGGATTCGAATTCACGCAGTTTCAATCTTTTCTTCAGGCGCAATGTTTATAGATAAGGGCACAGTCGATTCATTACAATGATCTGCGTACACCCATGGTGCGAATATCATATGGGTATTACGACGACAAGTGTTTTCCCATTGCCTTTGTCATCAGGTGTCAAGAAAGGGAATAAACGACAGAAATGGGCCGATATCAGGGGATCATCCACTTCACATTTGACGAAACCCGAGGAAGCCGCAAGCTGAATTTTCGGCAGAGGAATCAGAACCCACAAGAGACACGAGGCTGGAAATTAGCCAACTGTCCACATTAGTGGATCGATCTTTTCAGTGGAATACCTTTCCCCGCTTTAAATGCAAATTTGCAATTTCATGTGTATTATGTCTTTGTTTTAACGCATTCTCTCCTTGGTTGGTTGAAAAAGCGAAATACGGCACATTTCCATTGGCAGGTTCTTCATGATTCAACATTATGGGACATTCAGTGTTTGAGTCTTACATTCAAAGATCAGCTCATGACATCCATACCTTCCGTGTTAACAGTTTTTAGCCGGCAGTGGTCTAAGCCCTGGCTTCTGATCATTTCTCCGGGATGGATCCGGGTTCGAATCCCGGTGAGGCATGAATGCTGTGTGTGACGTACCTGCCAGCAGGACGCACATGACATAAAGGCAGATAGGAATCAGAATACATGTCTGCGTAGCTCAGTTGGTAGAGCGACTTGTTCCGGAATAAGCGTACTCGGGTTCGAATCCCGGCGTAGACCAAAAATGACGGAGAAATTTACTTCGTTATAATGGCGCCCGAACTACCCGGATGACCCGACCGTTCAAAATCTCGCATTGGTGTGATGTTATTTCCACACCGCGAGATAGGAAAAATCAGAGAATCCCTTCTCCAGTGCTTCGAAAAATAAATGTGTGTGACGTTGCATTCCACACACCAGATTGACTGGGAGTTCTCAAGTGCACGTTCTACAGTGGTTGTCTGCCTGCAGCGATTCATGGTCACGGCTGATCCGTGGGCCATGCCCCCGGCCCTCTTTCGAGGGGGGGGAGATGTGACGTACCTGCCAGCAGGACGCACATGACATAAAGGCAGATAGGAATCAGAATACATGTCTGCGTAGCTCAGTTGGTAGAGCGACTTGTTCCGGAATAAGCGTACTCGGGTTCGAATCCCGGCGTAGACCAAAAATGACGGAGAAATTTACTTCGTTATATGTGTTTGTATTACAGCACTGGCTCTCTCTCTCTCTCTCTCCTTTCCCTGTAACCAGTCACAGGTAGCCAGCGGCGGACTGACCAGGGGGTCAGCTTGCCCGATGGCAAGTGGGCCCCTGATAAAGTGAGCCTCTATAAACATTAGACAATATGTGCAAATCATTGTTGTATCTTCTAACGAATGTGAAAGACGTTGTATTGAGACGAATTTCAGAATCACTTTAGTTCTGTCTTCTATTTCAATCACAGCAATAACCTCATTATTATTCGTAATAATTGATGGGCCTCCTTTAACGTAGTTTGCTCCTACAAAACTCTTCTCGATCGTGGCTCCTTCAAGGTCACCATTCGCTAGTGGATACGAAAAGTAAGGAGCGGGCGAGAACGGTAGAAATATCTCAAATGTTAAACATATTCTTAATAATATATAGAACATATTCTTTCTATCAGTTAACGTAGTCATAGATTACTTAAAATCAAAATTGATATATTCAAAACACACAAAAATTTATTGACCTTTTATAGGTTGAAAATACCCAGTCGAGTCACATTATTGTGACCACAAGTTAATATCCAGAGTAACCGTCGTGTGCAGCGCGGACAGCTGCTAGACGGGCTGGGAGTGACTCAGTAAGGTACTAGAAGGTGTTCACAAGTATGTAAAGCCATGCTGACTGCAGTGTATCTGACAGCTGCTGGAGGGTGAGTGGTGGAGGACCCATAGAGCGAACAACACAATCGAGGAAATCCCACAGATGCTCAATTGGGTTTAAGTCTGGGGAATTAGAGGGCTAGGGAAGTACTTTGAGGTTTTTATCGTGCTCTTCCAACCACTCTCGGATATTTCTAGCTGTGTGATATGTTGCACTGTCGTGCTGGAAGATCTCAATCGCCCCAGAGAAGACACCGAGCATGTATGGGTGTACACGGTCTGCAAGGATGGATTCATAACGAATTCGGTCCATAGTGTCTTCCATATGTACGAGTGGACCCAGAGAATGCCGCGAAAACGTTCCCCAGACCATAACGCTGCCCCCACCTGCTTGTGTTCTTGCAGCAATGGTTGAAGAGTGTTTGTTCTCCGATGTTTCTCGCCTTATACGCCAACGTCCATCGGTTCGATGAAGCAGAAAACGTAACTCATTGGAGAAAGCAATCCTTTGCCAATCAGCGGAGGTCCAATTCCGATACTGCCATGCAAATGTGAGCCTTTTCTGACGATGCACCTTCGTTAGCATAGGTACAGTGACCACCCGTCTGCATCGGAGCCTCATAAGCAGCAGGGTTCACTCGTTTTAGACACACTTCCGGTAGCCCCCTGGTACAATTCGGCCAGTGAGTTGCTACACTGTAGCGTGTCGATCGGCCTTCTCGCCCCTTCGCAGCGGGCGTTCACATGTCACATCAATGGCACGTGGTGCTCCGCAGTTTATACATCACTTATTCGCAATGGTGCCATTTCTCCAATCACGATGCACTTGCCACCCTTGGCCCGAAAGCCGATAATCATCCCTTTTTTGCAAAGCTCATAAATCGCTCCTTTTAACCATGACAGAAACTAGGGATATGTTTTCAGAATGCCTATTGCACACCTTATACACTGGCGGAAAGTGAAAAAAGAACACCAAGAAGGAATTGGCGGACGATCATGAAATTTACATATGTTAATTGGGTCGAGTTTACGTAGGTGTGACGTTAGTTTCGGGACCAACCGGTGAGCGCTTACGCCACAGCACGGCATGATATTCAAATTATCGTCGGTGGTATTTAAGGAGTACGGCGAAGTGAATGTAATCAGTCGTCGGCGTACGGACACGTGCGAAGGCCCCCGAGCAAGACGGTGTACTTACGTATTTTCGGTCTCTTGCAGTAGTGAATAGCAAAGTACGTGGGAGAAATCTTTCTCATTATTTAGCTGCATGGAGTTGAGTTGCTTCACCACTAAGTGATTCTCATATAGTTTGTGGTCGTCAAGGATTTGACTGTGAGTTATTTTTATTTCTTGTTCTTTAAACTTCAAGTTAGAAGCTTTATTTTTGTTTTCCGGTTCCAGGCCAACCGGGTCTCCGTGCCTCCGGAATGGCGAACTTTTTGAACCGACCTGAAACCATTCAGGTTACTCATAATGGGAAGTATCCCAATGTTAATATTCTTAAGGAATTAGTCGACAAACTTGACTATCCGGAACATTTGCACACAGTCCAGCGACTTAACAATGGACTTTTCACAGTGGGTTTCCAAACTGCTGCACAGGCGCTGCACTACCTTGAGCACCCCTTGACAGCCTACAAGGACGTTGCGGTGAACGTTTTGCCAGTAGATGACGGCATCCGTACCGTCTATGTCAAACTCGTGCCCATTGACATCCCTAATGAGAAGGTCTCTGCGGCACTTACTGGATATGGGGAGATTGTCACCCCCATTCAGAATGAGCGGCACAGACTCCAAGGTCTGGAACATGTTTATACAGACACAAGAATTGTTCGCCTACGTATGACAAAGCCAGTACCCAATTTCCTTCAAGTGGGCCGTTGGAAGGCCATGGTCATATATGCTGGCATGATACGCACATGCCGTAGATGCGGTAATGCTGGCCACATTGCCCTCAGTGCCCATCCCGAGCTTGCCCCAACTGTAGTACGGTGGGGCACTTAGAGATCTCGTGCGAGCAAGCCTACTCCAAGTGCGGTGCGGATTCTCACACCAAATCCAGATGCACCCAGTCATCCTTCGCAGATGTTGTAGCTAGGCCTTCAACAGCTCCCCTTGTTTTCAATGAGGAGTTTCCAGAGCTACCGTCCACCAGTACTACTGTTGTTCCCGGGGACTCTGGTGTTCCTGATGCAGTTGTTACCATGGACCCGGAACATGTTGCTTCTTTGAAATTAGCGGTTGTCATACCTGTCGATCCGCCTTCCGAGAATGTCGTGACTTCTGTTAATCAAGAGACCTTGGTTTTTGACGGCCGCGTCGAGCCTGGAGCTTCTTCTGCTGTTTCACCAGTGCAAGATCTTGAGGTTCTTGACATACCATCTACAGAGGTCACCTCACTGCCTCTTGCCGTTGAATCGGCTGTTGTTATTAAGTCTGAGCCTCCCATGGACGCCGACGTATGTACCGAGGTCCCTGAGCCTAGTTCACCTGATTCTCCTGACGCCCAAGTCGGACTTGTTACCACTGTTGCATTTACAGAGGTTATTTCGGATGATGACAACATTTACATAGATTCCGTTGATGATGTTGCTTTCACCTCTCCTGTCGGAACTGTCTCCTTACCTTCCACCTCCGGAGAAAAAGTTGTACCCGTTATCCATTCCAGCAGGCCGCCGGGGCGTATTCCTGTTACCATCCACAATGTTACTCCTTCCAGAGAGACTCGTCCTGTTGACCATTCCTACCGTCAACAACGACAGTCCTCTACATCTTCGGAGGGCAGGACTCGCGGCAGCCGTTCGGCAAGTGTTCATCCTGGCCGTCGGGAAAGATCTTCCGTCCAACTGGAGGAAGGGGAACTTCCCCAAGTAGCCGCCGACGGAACCGTCACCGGAATCACAACCGTTCCGCCTCTGGAGATTGGCATCGTCAGTTCTAAGTGCCGGTCCACGTTTCTAAAACGGGTGGGCTAATTTGAATCTACCCTCCTTACTGACCTTTGTTTTGTGTATTTTTGTATTTCAATTATCTGCTTAACCTTCAACCTTAAAGTTTCAACATTAAATATTCAGGGACTTCGGTCCCGGTCAGTAAGGCGTTGGCTCATCGGCTGGATTATGACCCAGGATATTGATATCCTGTGTGTCCAGGAAACATTTTTTAACAATTTTAGGCATGTTTCGGATTTTCTTCATTACACTAATGCCCCTTGCTGGTTTCGTCTTTCTCCGACTAGTCACAGGGGCGTCGGAATTATTGTCAACCCTAACTTCAAGGGTCGACAACTGAAATTTCAATATGATGACGAGGGTCGAGTGGCTGCTGTCAGCTTCGCCCTCGCTGAGTTTAAAATTCGCGTTATTTCAGCCTATGCGCCATTGGTACCCGCCCAACGGGGTAGATTCCTCAGGAGTCTTCCTTTATTTTTTGGGGGTGGTGAAGACTTCCTCATTTTGGGGGGTGACTTTAATCTTGTAACGGAGCCTCTTGATAAACAGGGGGTACCTGGCAGACGGACTCGTCCCGGGCTGTCTTCTCCGGGTTCATGTCGGGGGCGGGGCTGGTGGACGCCTGGCGTTCTACTCACCCTGGGGTCTTCGACTGGACTTGGACGGATGGCTCGGTTCGGGCCCGCCTGGACAGGATTCTTGTGGGGGGCCCTGGGGATTGTGACCTTGTGTCTTTTGTTCATTGTGATGTTAATTCTGTGTTTCTCCGTGTGAGTGACCATCGTGCCGTTTCTGGTGAGATCGTTCTAACAGGGGCCCGGACATGAACTCAGGGCCTGTGGAGGATGAATCTGAATCTTCTCGAAGATGACGACATCCTTCAGGGCCTTGAGAGATTGCTTCGGGGTGAAATTCAGTCTGAGATTCATCGCACTGGTGAGTGGTGGGAGGGGGTTAAACTTAAAGTGAAGTCTTATTTTCAACTTCAGGGGAAACTTTCGGCTCGTCAGCGGCTTTTAGAGCGAAATCGCCTTGTCTGTATGTTGCGTGCATGCAAAGCCGGGCAGCAAATGGGAGCGCAGAATGCTGGTATGATTGCTGAACTTCAAGCTCAGTTGACAGATTTATATTGTAAAACCGGCCAAAGATGCACACAGGACTCTATTTCACAAAATTTGGAAAACGAGATTTCACTTGCAAGTTTTTTTGCGAAATCTCGCAGAAACAAAATTATTTCCCAGGTAATTCCTGGCTTACAGCATGAGTCACGTTTCGTGACATCTCAACCAGAAATTCACAATTTGGTTTTCTTGCATTTCAGAGACCTGTTTGCATCTGATGAAGTGCAGCAGTCGTCCGTCGACTCTTGGGTCGCTGACGTGACCCAACTCGGCGCCGCGGCTTCTGTGCTTACATCGGGCCCTGTCAGTATTTCTGAGGTGAGGCAAGCCATTGCCGGCTTGCGTAATGGTCGCAGTCCGGGTACTGAAAGCATCCGTGTCGAATTTTATAAACGTTTTGTTGATTTGCTTGCTGAACCTCTATGTGATGTTTTTAATCATGTTCTGTCAACTGGGCAGTTAACCACGACGATGCGGCTTGATCACATCGTTTTGGTTAACAAGCTGCGTGATGGTCCTGGTCGTCATTTGGGAGAGTGGAGACCCATCACTCTTCTCAATTACGATTATAATATTTTGGCTAAAGTCCTTGGTAACCGACTGATTAGGGTTGTTTCTTACCTAGTAGGCGTGTGCCAGGTTTCTGGAATCCCGGGGAGGAGAATTTTTCAAAATTTAGTCCTCGTGCGGGACGGTATTCACTACCTCGACCGCAAGAGGTTGAAGTGCTGTATCCTTTCTTTGGATCAGAGCAAAGCCTTTGACAGGGTCTCTCACAAGTACCTTGTGACCCTGCTGGAGGCTTGTAACTTTAGCCAAGATTTTGTACACATGGTGAAGGTCTTGTATACTGATATCTTTAGTTTTATCCGAGTCAACGGTCAGCCTACGGACTGCTTTCCCATACGGAGAGGGGTCCGCCAAGGCTGCCCGTTGTCTGCTGCACTGTTCGTACTGAGCATTGAAACTCTCCTTAAGAAGATTCAATCTGCACCGAATATCTCTGGCATCCCAGTTCCGGGTTCGAGCTTTACAACAGCTGAGCTCAAATACCTTGCGTATGCAGATAACGTTGTTCTCTTCCTTCGGGATGAGATTTCCTTGAGAAATTTGTTTCATGTTTATGATGTTTATGCGGACAGTGCAGGCGCTGCATTGAATGTGGATAAAACTAAAGCCTTGTGTTTTGGGGATTGGTCACCTGACGTTTTGCAGTTTGTAGGCTCAACCGATGATCCCATAAAGATCCTCGGTGTTTACTTTGATAAAAAGGGGGTTCACCGCAAGATGTGGCGCTCTGTTCAACAGAAGCTCACGTCGGAATGTGCTTGGTGGGAGGGCTGCCAAATTTCTTTTTTTAATAGGGCTAAATTGGCTAACAGTCTCTTGGTTTCCAAAATCGCTCTTTGCGGTACCCTACAACCCCCGACGTACAGGGTCCGTTTGGCTCTAAATTCTCTAGTTTTTCGATTTGTCTGGGGTACTAGAGCTGTCCTTTCTCGGGATTGCCTGGTTCAAAAAGCCCATCGGGGGGGGGGGACTGGGTGTTCGGCACATTCTTGCGTGGTGTCGCGCGTTGATGGTTTCTAATGTGGCCTACATCCTGAAAAGCGATTCTCATCCTAGCTTTAACTTCGCGTGTTATTTCATTTCCTATAATCTTAGATTATTTCCTTTCGCTTGCAACTACCTTGGGCCTAGAGCTCCGCGGCCCGGTGGACCACATGGCACTACCATTTGTGAGGCTAGATTGTTAACTAGCCAGAACATAAGGTGTTCCTCTTGGCATGAACCCGATGCCCTTTATAATGTATTCTTGCCATCCTTTGCTCCTCACATTCAGCGCAGGTTTCCCGCCTTGGGGATGAACTGGAATGCCGAATGGGCCAATGTTGCGTTTACGGGTGTGGAAGGTCGTGTGCGTGACCTGCAGTGGCGCTTGGCCCATGGGGTGATTTTCACCCGTGATTCCCTTTTTCGTTGGGGAGTCATCGACTCCCCGGACTGTCCCCACTGCGTACAGCCGGAGTCTTTATACCACCGATTTGTAGAATGTAATTTTGTTGGAAAAGTTTGGCAACTTTTGTCTAGATGAATTTCTGTTAATATGTGTAATTTTAAAATTATTGTTTTTAAGCACCCGCTACCTGTTTCCGGTCAGCGTGCCTATGGTTTAAAAGTGATCCTTGCTACTGCTTGTACTGTGTTACATGATACTGCTCTGTCTGACCACGTTAGGCTCTATTCGAATAGGCCTGGTGTGGTCGCCCTCTTTGTCAAGATCAGATTGCGTGAGAGGGTGATTTCCGACTTTCACCACTGGCCGAAAGACGTTTTTCGCGTCCGATGGCTTTGTTGGTCTCGACTGGTTTCCTTACGCAATAATGTGCTCTGCTTTCGGTTCTGAATGTGTTTTCTGTTGGAGCATGTCGCATGCCTGACGACGCTGCTCTTTTTACTTGCTTGTCTGGATCCTGTGTTTGCATCATGAATTGTATTTACATGATTTTCTACTGTGTATATATTGTCTTTGTCTGCATTTGTCTATGCTTGGCCCGCGCTTTTGTTCTGTCTGTTGTCTGTGGCAGGTGTTGTGCCTCTCGGACGATAGTTCAGACCACTTCCTGCGCCTTTGTCATGCCTCTCGGGCGGGGAGGGTGTGACAAATGACTTTTCATGCTTTTGTTTTGGTTGGAGGTGCTTAGATGTGGTCCACGTTTTCTCTAAGCACATCCACCCTGTTTTCAGAGATACTTCTTCCCTGGAAGTGTTATTGCTTGTGTTTCGTCTTCCGAGTTTGGTAAGTAAGGTAAGTAGTTTCTTTTCTTTTTAGTGTGTGTGTGTGTGTGTGTGTGTGTGTGTGTGTGTGTGTTTCACTTCGATGATGATAGCGCCTTGGCTGACCCATAATATGGGTTTCAGCAGAACAGTGTACAGCCTTGTGCTGTACCCCAGTTCACTAACTGAGAAGAAGCTGCAATGTCTGGACATGGAAGACGTGTACGATTTCAGCAGTTATCGGACTTTGACCGAGGTAGTCTAGTCGGATTCCGCGAGGCTGGGTCGTCGTATCGTCGTATTGCGGAGCGAATTGGACGGGAAGTATAGAATTAGACGGAAGTGGTACGATGGTGGCGTAGATGGTCCGAGGAACATTCACACACGAGAAGACGTGGAACCGGGAGTCACAGACGGACTGATGAGCGGACCGATCGACGCATAAGAAAAGCGGCGTTGTCAAGCAGAACATCCACTGCGACGCAAATCCGAGCTGCCGTTGCACCTGAGGTGACTGTGCGAACAATCCGCAACCGTCCTCTGAATGCAGGACTACGTGCACGTGAGCCTCTGGCATGTGTACCTCTCACTCCAGCCCACCATCAGGAACAGCTGCAGTGGTGTCGCCAACACCTGCACTGGAGAACGCAATGGCGATCTGTCGTGTTCAGCGATGAAAGCAGATTCTGCTTGGGAGCCTCCGATGGCCGTATGCGTATTCGCAGACGCACAGGGGAGCATCTCCACCCTTCTTGCATCCGCCAGTGACACACAGGGCCTACACCTGGTTTCCTGGTGTGGGGAGCGATCAGCTATCACTCCCGTACACAACTAGTGTCTGTACCGGGTACGTTAAACAGCACCTCCTACATCAACAACATCATTCAGACCGTTGTTGTGCCATTTGTAAGGTCGGTCCATCGTGGTATTTTCCAGCAAGATAACGCACGCCCACACACGACACGTGCAACGCAACATGCACTTCAGGGTGTGAGACAACTTCCATGGCCTGCACGTTCATCGGATTTGTCCCTCATTGAGCACGTGTGGGATTTTATGGGACAACGACTTATCCGGTTTCCACAGCCAGCCACGACCATCCCCGATTTACGCGTCCAGGTTGAGGATGCTTGGAACTCAATACCCCAAACTTACATCCAAGATCTGTACGACAGACTCCATGCCAGAATTGCACAGTGTGACGCAGTTCATGGCGGTTCAACCTCGTGCTAACCATGTTACATGGAAATGTTATTTTTCAGTTTATCAGCAAACACAGCTGTATTTTGCCATAATGTTTTGATCACGTTATCCTTTGTATTCCGTTATTATGCTGTATAAATTTCATTGGTATCAGACGTCTCCTTCTTGGTGTTTTTTTTTTCACTTTCCGCCAGTGTAATATCCCCAAGACAGCTCACGACACGTTACTTCATTCATTGGCTACGCGCTGTTGACGTCAAAAGTAGGAGGTGGTCACAATAATGTGACTCGACTGTGTATAATTGAAGTTGCAGTATTATTACTGTATGCAACTAAATTTACGTTGTATTACTATTTTAAACGTGAAAGGGAAAAGAGGGACACTGAGTGCCCCACGTAAATTAGTTTTTGGAATTTTCAGAAGTGGTCAGCACTTAGCGATCACACCTCTCGTGACTTTTCTATTGGCGTAGATCCCTTATCAATCACCTACGAGACTGCTTACTGTTCATAAAGTTGATCTTGGTTCTGGGGTCACTGAACGCCCCACGTTTCCTTTGGCGTAACTCTGGCTAACGCGTGTTTCTTTCTCCCTTTGGAATTTTTGTGAGAGCTAAAGACAGCAAAACAACTGCCATGTGTTGCGTGTGCAGTCAATTAGTTTGTACAAAGCATAAATTGGTAGCGTGTGCAGATTGTAAGCAGAAATTTTAATTTGTTTTAAGAAACCTTGTGAAAACAAACTTTTTTTACATTTAATGAGTTCTGTAGACATTGCAGATGTTCATTTTTCCCAACGTGGATTATTTTTAGTTAAGTTTTAGTTTCAGGAATATTACCTCTACCAGCATGGAAAAGAAAAAGCATAAATCTGGATAACTGAAACGCAAAGAGAGACATTAAGCAGAAAGGCAGGAATCAGCCAAGCGATGCAGGTCTTTTGCAGATTTTACAATACCACAACCACCATCCACATCAATGTACAGTTCCGCAACAAATAATCAAGAAGCAAGGAACAATACTCATGGTGATGTTGATGCAATGACTTGCGAGTTACAAGAACAGGAAACAGCTACTTTCAATGTAGTGACAAATGCAATAGTATCCTTTACTCACCAACCCAGGCCCAGTACCGGGTGTTTAACTTGGTAGTGACAAAATAAAGAGACAATAAAGTTAACTTACCTTATTGGAAGAGGAAAAAGACGTTTACAGGAGTAAGAGTAGGCAAAAGGTAATCAATAGATGACATGTTCCACATGATGACCATCCGCTGTCACGACATGCTTTGAAGTGCTGCAATACCGACGGGAAGATGTTCGACGGGATCAGTGCAATTTCCTGTTGGATGGAACGTCGGAGGTCAGGCATGGTTCGAGAGTTGCCCTGGTACACCGGATCTTTCAGATAGCCCCACAAGAAGAAGTCGAGCGGCGTTAAATCGGGGCTGTACGGAAGCCAAGAGAAACCGGCAGAAAAACGTTGGGGAAATCATCTGGTGATGATCCGTGGGCCATACTGCTGGTTAAGAAAATAAAGAACAGTATTTGTGGAGTGTGGCGGTGGTCCGTCCTGTTGAAACGTGTGGTTGTGAATCCAGTTTTTCTGGACTGCAACGGGGAAAAAACGATTCTTCAAATGGTCAATGTAGGCGGCTGCGGTAACTGCGGACTCCAGGAAAAATGGCCCAATGAGGCCATCACCACTCATTGCACACCAAACGGTTAGCTTCAGCGGATGGAGACGCTTCACAACACAGACCACCGGCTTCTTGCTTCCCCCGATTCGGTAATTTTGCCGGTTAACTTAGCCATCCAACCAGAAGTGCGCCTCATCGTTGAAGACAATGCTTTTCACATCAAAGGTGTGCTCATCTATCAGTGAACACATGCCATTCGCAAACTCATAACGCTGCTGGACGGCCGTTGTGCTCAAAGGCTGATGCACCTGGATTTTGTAGGGAAACGTGTCCAAATGCGACGTCACAATGCGCCATGCGAACGCTGGGCTAACGTCTAGTTGCTGCGCAAGTCTTCGTGTTGGCGTACCGGCTTCTTCGTGGAGGAGTTTTCTTGCGGCTTCGATGTTTTCTGCCGTTCGCGATGTTCTCTTCGTCGCCATGCTTGCCACGTCATCTGTGACACTGTTGGTTCGTTCGAATTTCGCTACTAATTTCGTCAGATACGCACAGGATGGCTTACGACGATTCTTAAACACTGTACCTCACTTTCGTAACACCTTTGTGGGGTTTCCACCCTCAGCATACCAATTTTTCACCAAGGAAACTCTTTCTTCCATGTTATATCGTTGCATGTCCGCAATCACGTGTCCACCGTCCCACTACTTCCTCACGAATGCCTGTCGCCTGCTGATCGACGTCTCGGACTTACGGCGCCAGCTCGTTATTATTTAACGATTTATTCCACAGGAGAGTTGTTACTACCCAGTAAAACACACGGTACTTCTTCTGGCTTCATTGTTTCAGTATCTTTACTACCTGTAGTTGCAACATCTGAATACAAAGCTTCAACTAGTAACAGGGAATCAGATATACCTTCAGGCATGAATGACTTGGTTTCTGAAGCACATCCTATAAATGAACCTACATAAGAAAATGAAAGTCCAACTACTGGAATCTTCTAATATCCATCACGAGCAAATCTGAAACAGTTTTTGCTGAACATCCATTTCAGCCGCTTGATGATCTGTCACTTGGTGCTCGTTTGTATGAGAGGAAAATTATGAATGACTCAGTCCCAAGAAAATGACTAACATATAACAAAGAAAATAGTTACTTATATTGCTCATACTGCTTGGACTTTGAGTCTCCCAATCCTTGTAATCCATCACTCTTTGTACGTGGCTTTAGTGACTACAGGCGTATTAGTCCAAGCTTGGCTTTATACGAATCGACAACAACACATGTCAGAAATGTTCAGCAATTTATCAGTGTGCTTAATGATGGTACCTTAGATAATTTTATTTTTTTCCATCTGCACTAATTAAAAAGAAAGAAAGTGTTGAAGCAGAGGAGTATGATCACGAGGATTATGGACACCATAAAGATGTTAGTCAAGCAAGCATTTCCTTTCAGAGGTCACAGAAATGAATCGGTCTATACTCTGGATAATGAGGTTATGAATCATGGCAATTTATTAGCTACAGTGCAGTTGATGGCAAAATATGACCCCACTACGGCAGTTCACGTTTCTGCAGTACAAAGCATGGCTACACAAAGAATGAAACTATTAGAACAACAAGGAAAGGATCAAAGTAAAGGCCATGGTGGACTTGTTACATACCTGAGTAAAACTACTATTAACATGTTAACCCAAGTTATGAAGAATATCATTCAAGAAAGAATTAGTCATGCAGTTTCTCAAGCAAAATATTATTCTATTCAAGTTGATTCAATACAAAATAATTCATCCATCAATCAGTTTAGCATTATTATTCGGTATGTGCTTAAAAGTGTTATCTGTGAGCGACTACTTTCAGTTGTGCCAAGTAATGATGGTAGATGACAGTGACTTTTTGATCTATTGGCTGAAACATTACAGCATTTTAAAATTGATCACGAAGAATGTTTATGTGATAGTATAGATGGAGATGCAAGCTACCATGGCCAGTAGAATGGTTTACAAAGTAAAAATGTGGCCGATCAACATATTCATATATGGTGCTATGCTTATGTCTTGAATTTGGTGATAACTGAAACAGCAAATTGTTGTGTGCCTGCATTTGCTTTTATCAGTTTGCTCCAGAATTTAGCAACTTTTGTGAAAACATCATACAAGAGAATGGCTGCATGGATATAGTTGCTGAAAAACATCTAGGACAAGAAAAAATGAAAGGATTAAGCTAATTGGTGAGATAAGATGGTAAGGAAAATCCAATGCAGCAACAACTATATTTGGACGTTTTGATGATGCCACTGTCAGTGATTTTGTGGATCTATTGACATGCTTATCAATGATACAAGATTCGAACAAGTTTAATGCAAAAGTAAAACAAGAAGCAAATGTTTCACTTCAAAGTCTTCTAAAGTTTGAAACAATATTAACAGCATTTACTTCCTTGTATATACACTGACGGAAAAAAATCCCAACACCAAGAAGGGGTTGTGTTAGATAAACGACAGTTGGTAGGCGGTGAGAGTACATCTGTAAGATGGAGTCTATGCAAATTTCGCGCTCAGCGCATACGTGTGGCGCTACTAGCGCCCCTCGGAACATGCAAAGCAGGTTTGCTGTAAATACGCGCTGTAACGGTCGTGAGCGTTAGTTATCGTTGAGATTCGACGTAGTGTGTTGATGTTAGTCAAGAATGCCTTTAAGAAGACGAAGAAGCCATTATCAACAGCTCACGGAGTTTGAACGAGGTCGTGTAATAGGGCTATGAGAAGGTGGATTTTCTTTCCGCAATATTGCAGAACGACTTGGCAGGAATGTAGCCACTGTGCATGATTGTTGGCAGCGGTGGTCAAGGGAAGGTACTGCCTCAAGAAGACCGGGTTCCGGCCGGCCACTCTGTTGTGTTTTCTGATGAAAGCCGGTTCTGCCTGGGTGCCAGTGATGGCCGTGTGTTGGTTAGAAGGAGGCCAGGTGAGCGCCTGCAACCAACCTGTCTGCGGCCGAGACACATTGGACCTACACCTGGAGTTATGGTCTGGGGAGCAATTTCCTATGACAGCAGGAGCACTCTCGTGGTTATCCCACGCACCCTGACGGCACAGTTGTAAGTCGGTCTGGTGATTCAACCTGTTGTGCTGCCATTCATGAACAGCATTCTAGGGGTTGTTTTACAACAGGATAACGCTCGCCCGCATACCGCTGTTGTAACCCAACATGCTCTACAGAGTATCGACATGTTGCCGTGGCCTGCTAGATCACCAGATCTTTCACCAATCGAGCACGTATGGGACATCATTGGACGACAACTCCAGCGTCACCCCCAACCAGCGTTAACCGTCCCTGTATTGACCTACCAAGTGCAACAGGCATGGAACTCCATCCCACAAACTGACATCCAGCACCTGTACGACACAATGCATGAACGTTTGCGTGCTTGCATTCAACATTCTGGCGGTTTCACCGGTTATTAATGTACCAGAATTTCACATTTAAAATGGCTCTTCTCGCGCTTACAATAAGCTGTGATCTTGAAACCTTAATCGATTAAATATGTTACCTATACAAATGTATTGCCGCCATTTCATTCCTCTACAACTATTTTTTCGTGGTGTTGGGATTTTTTTCCGTCAGTGCATTTGAAACTATAGCCTCGTTATCAAGTTATTTACAAACAAGTGGTTTAGATATGTTTACTGCATGGAGTTTAATAGATTTAGCTACAACAAAGTTGAAGGAACAGACCAGAACATTTGATAACGTTCACAGGAAGGCATTGGAATTTTCAAATAAATGTAATGACAAGATTTCACAGTTGAATATGGATACATTGGAAATTGACTCTTTGGAAAAAACATTGCCAGTTAAGAGGCAGAGGAAGGAGAAAAGAATGGCAGAAGAGCTTATTGATGATGAAGGAAATTCCTCAGATTCTTTTGCTGAATTTCGAGTTAATGTGTTTAACTTAATAATGGACCGCATTGTCCAGGCACTAGATTCACGCTTTGTGCAACACAAAAAAGTTGTATAAAGAGTTATCCTGCTTGGACCCAGAAAAGTTTAAAACTATTACAGAGAAGGGCCTTGAAGATGAAGCCTTGGAAGGTATTATTAAGCTGTCACCAAAGTCAACAGAAATTAAGTAATATTGGAATTGTTTTTTTTTGCTTCGAACTTTGATGTATTAATATTATTGCTTAATGATGGTGAGAATATGGATTCCAGTTGCAACAAGTGTAAAATTTGTAGCACTTGTCCATCGCGTGCGCTAAAAATTCTGGCATCCAATAGACTTCATGACAAGAAATATGATAACCTATATGCACTTTATAAAGTCATCTGCACACTATCAATTACTCAAAGTCCAATGTGAGAGGACATTTTGAAAGCTAAAGATCATATGTGCAAGGCTACGAAATTCACTGTCTGAGGAGAACTTGGAATCATACGTGTTGCTATCCATTGAAAGGAATTTTTAGATAAATTGGATGCAAAAGTAATTATTGACAGATTCGCACAATCATCTAATTAATCCAAACGATTGCTCTTAATATAGTGGGCGGACTGCATGAAATATGGTTTTGAACTACCTGTAAATGTGTAAAATGCTCAGTACAAGCAAACTTTAAAAAAATATCCACCATTTATTTAAAATAAAAAAATATTTAAAAATTCAATTATAACAATCTGTATTTACATTTAAAATCTACTGTGTACTTTCAGTAATATGTGCAATATATGTACAGTGTAATTATTAAAAAAATATAAATTTATTTCGCAAAAATTTTAATTGTACTTTTTTTGCACTTATGTATTTTTTGAAAATTTCATTTATTTCTTATAAAAATTTAATGATATCCTTATAGTTGTGGGTGGGCCCCCATTGTCTCCTGGCAACCAATATTTTTAGACCCAGTCCACCACTGCAGGTAGCACACCCTTGCAAATTAACGTAGGCGCAACGCTGTGCCACCGTATTCTATTCGCAGTCTGGTAGGCAAGACGTTATCGTTGAATGTGGACGTAACGCCAACGATTTTCCAACTGATGAGCTACTGAATGGAAGGTTTGGGTAATCCGATTACAGACAAGCGTTACCTAAGCTCCAACCAGGGCCCCTGTGAGTCATCAACATGGAGAGAGGCTACGCCTGAAGCAACATTATTTGTTCACAGAGCACGTGCTAACTGGAACTTTCACGTAAGTAGAATAAATCTTACAGTTAGATTATCTGCATGTTTTATCACACAAAAAATAATTTTAAAATAGCTCTTGCTAAATTGCGATAGCATATTTTTTATACATGCTGCATTTTTGATGCTGCTTTATTTCAGCAGCATCGAACTGACTTTTGGAAGCTAAGTACATCGTGCCTAAAATAATAATAAAAAAAAAAAATCTGCTGTTGTTCATCCTACGGATATTTTTTGTTACGTACACGAAGTGAAAAACCGATGATGTGATGGATGAGAGTTGTTTGGGCTATTTGTTCAGTGATATCAGAGAGGGAAATGTAAATAGGTAAGTTTGTTACAATATAATTTCTTAGTGAAAAGGAAGTAAGTGTGTTTAAACTACTGGCTAATTACAAATTAACTAGGTTATCCACCTAGATATGATACGAGCATGTGAGTTTGTGTAAAGAAGAGATGAATATTCCCACAATTCAAAATTTAATATTCCAGAATTTCAGCACTGTTACCTTAAAATATGATATGGGTTCAGTAAAAACTGCAAACATAAACATTGCAGTAAATTTTAGGTTATGCTGTAAACTGATTTCACAATGTTTTCTTTGGAAAGATTTCTTGTAACATTACTTCAATGAAAGTTGCATACTTTTATACTGTTAACGATCGTATAAATCTGGATATTTATTTTTTTGTGTTGTCACTAAAACACAGGGCACAATAGCAACACCGTTGAATGAAAACTGTTTTTAGTATTTTATGATTTTTTACACTGACTTTTTGCTGTCAATTTTTTTTTAAAGGGCCTATACTTATATTAGGTTTGGTCAAATGGTTACACTATCTTTCTTTTTTTCTTTTTTTTTTTTTATGCTGAGGTGGTCTGGATATATATTGTCAAAATAATAGTTTTGATAGTAATTATCATTAAAAGTTATATGAAATTATAAAAACAGCACAATTTTGCAACTGGATGTAGCCAGAATATCTTCACTTGTGAAATATTAATTTTTTCCTATTAAAAATGTTTATACGAAACAGTGGTCCAGATTTGTCATGATCAAAATGAGAAAGCAGAGTACATTTATGTAAGTAAAATATATAACAGCTGCGTGAAGTATTTAAAACAATGAAGTTCCTTCAAAAAGAACAGTGAATGCTCAATGTTAAGGCCTCTGAATTTCTAAACTTTTAATTGGAAAATTGCATGATTATGTTCCTTATGAAAATTAAACGAATTATTAAAAACTTACAAACTAAAATCTCAAGAAATCTCGTAGCACAATTGCACATGTTCTCCTGCTTCAGATGATGAAAACAGTCTGTGCCCTTCACTGTTTTACAAGGTTTTTTTATTTTTTCACATTTTTCTGATCATAATTGATCTCAGGAAATTCTATCCAATTTTCTACTAAATTTCCTGTATAGCTGGTATTTATTTGAGAGATGTTTTGTACTAATTGGTTCACAGAGGTATTTCTAAAATTCTGTATTTCATTTTCTCCTGGAAGAGTACAAATTTTTTTCCATGTTTATTCATCCAAGAAAGTACATAAACCATCTAATAAAAATAATAAAATTTAGACAGTTCTTTTTTCATGTTGTTTATCAGTTTTTAATATTTATGAGGTATGTTTCACAAACTGCATTGGAGAGTTAATGTAAGTGTTTTATGTTAGTGTATCCTGCTACTAAATTAAATGGGCAATATTTAAGTATATATATTTGTGTTTTTGTGCATTAAGAAATTATATGTTATGATTTTCCCTTCCTTCTTGTGTTTCCACTTTAGCGGCCGCTGTGAAAATCCAACTGCATCCAGCAGTTAGACTGATAGGTGTAGGAGCACATACAGTCCTTGATCACCATCTCAGCATAACACTTAAATGAATACAATGCTTTTAGAGAATATAACATTATTTTCCAGAAGTTTTTACTTTTTATGTGTGTTTTAGCATGAAATATGTCATTGATAATTATTTTAGCTTAATAAATGTAAATCAGAATTTCAGAAATGTTTTTTTTTCAGGGTTTAACAGTTGTGATTGTAGCATTGTATTTATCAGTGCAATTTCAAAATTTTTATTTAACATATGGGAATGAGTTAAAGTTTATTTAATTGCATGTGTGCAGTTTTGCCTTTCAGTAGTGTTAAAAGGTAAACCCTTATTCTCAAAATGTCATCTACTAAGTTTTTTTATTGCAGGTTATAAAGCTACTTGGATATCACAATACAATGATAGTTTAATATAAAACTAGAAAAAAATGTGTTTGTATGTGTGTCTGATTCGAAAACTATTTTATTGATAAGATCACTGCTTTCACACCACTGGTCTAAGCTAGTAGTGATAAGGTACTTTATTTTTCATGAATGAACTGCATGTATATTACCTGAATTATATACTAGACTGAGAAACTTTCATTCTAAAGCACTGCATCAATACAAGCACCTGTAGCATTAACACTGTTATTATTGTACCTCTGAAGTATGTCATATTTAGCTATGTATTTTTTTTAACGTTCCACATTAGACTTCCCATCCTTTCATTTTCAGACTCAAAAGCAAAAGAATAAAGGAGGAGGGTAAGCTTACAAACTTCATGAACGAAACCCATTACTTTTCCACTTTTTTTCGGTACTTTAAAATGCTTGAAAATACAGTGAAACCTGTACATCAATTTAGTGTGAGACTGTAAGTGCGTGTGTGAATTATGCTTTGCTATATTCAGGTTTCCTTATAACCAGTCGATAATTATTTCCAGAAGTGTTTTTTTTATACCAGAAAAATGGATGGTAAGTAGTCAAGGAATTATTATAAACATAATTTGCTATAGCATGGTTTTACCATATTTTCAATCATCGCAGAATGTATGCTACGTAGCAAAATACACTGACGGAAAAAAAAAATCCCAACACCACGAAAAAATAGTTGTAGAGGAATGAAATGGCGGCAATACATTTGTATAGGTAAAATATTTAATCGATTAAGGTTTCAAGATCACAGCTTATTGTAAGCGCGAGAAGAGCCATTTTAAATGTGAAATTCTGGTACATTAATAACCGGCGTAACCGCCAGAATGTTCAATGCAAGCACGCAAACGTTCATGCATTGTGTCGTACAGGTGCTGGATGTCAGTTTGTGGGATGGAGTTCCATGCCTGTTGCACTTGGTCGGTCAATATAGGGACGGTTAATGCTGGTTGGGGGTGACGCTGGAGTTGTCGTCCAATGATGTCCCATACGTGCTCGATTGGAAAAAGATCTGGTGATCTAGCAGGCCACGGCAACATGTCGACACTCTGTAGAGCACTTTGGGTTACAACAGCGGTATGCGGGCGAGCGTTATCCTGTTGGAAAACACCCCCTGGAATGCTGTTCATGAATGGCAGCACAAGAGGTTGAATCACCAGACCGACTTACAACTGTGCCGTCAGGGTGCGTGGGATAACCACGAGAGTGTTCCTGCTGTCATAGAAAATTGCTCCCCAGACCATAACTCCAGGTGTAGGTCCAGTGTGTCTCGGCCGCAGACAGGTTGGTTGCAGGCGCTCACCTGGCCTCCTTCTAACCAACACACGGCCATCACTGGCACCCAGGCAGAACCGGCTTTCATCAGAAAACACAACAGATCTCCACTCCGTCCTCCAATGATCTCTAGCTTGACACCACTGACGTCGCAAACGGCAGTGGCTTGGTGTAAGTGGAATGCACGCTACAGGGCGTCTGGCTCGGAGCTGTCCTTCAAGTAACCGATTTGTAACAGTTCGTTGTGTCACTGCTGTGGCAACTACAGCTCGAATTGCTGCCGCAGACGCAGTACGATGCGCCACGGCCATACGCCGTACACGGCGGTCTTACCTCTGCCACGTGGCCGGCCGGAACCCGGTCTTCTTGAGGCAGTACCTTCCCTTGACCACCGCTGCCAACAATCATGCACAGTGGCTACATTCCTGCCAAGTCGTTCTGCAATATTTCGGAAAGAAAATCCACCTTCTCGTAGCCCTATTACACGACCTCGTTAAAACTCCGTGAGCTGTTGATAATGGCTTCTTCGTCTTCTTAAAGGCATTCTTGACTAACATCAACACACTACGTCGAATCTCAACGATAACTAACGCTCACGAACGTTACAGCGCGTATCAGCGCGTATTTACAGCAAACCTGCTTTGCATGTTCCGAGGGGCGCTAGTAGCGCCACACGTATGCACCGAGCGCGAAATTTGCATAGAAGTCATCTTACAGATGTACTCTCACCGCCTACCAACTGTCGTTTATCTAACAGAACAACTTCTTGGTGTTGGGATTTTTTTCCGTCAGTGTATAACCTCCACGTGCATCATTAAAAAATTTGCTACATCCGTGTGCAGAAGAATGTGTAACATTTTTTGCGTTATGTAAACTGTACATAGCTCATTTCCAACTAACCTGTTTTCATTCATACACTGGAACATATATAGTATGGTGCAAAAGACTACATTGCGACACTTTCACGCAAAAATGTAGAGCTACAAACATAAATGGTGTAACATACAAAGCTGCTGAGAACACTGGACATGTACCATTCTTACATTAAAAAAGTTGGGTGCTGAGAACACTGGACATGTACCATTCTTGCATTAAAAAAGTTGGCTCATGGTTATGGGAGTGATGGCTGAATGTTGTATAAAACATTGGCACAACTCATGAAACTGATGGCTCAAAGTTGTAACAGTGGCTCCAGGTTGTGGGAGTGATGGCTTAATGATGTAACAGATGTTGTCCAAATGATGGTTTAACAGTGTGTTATATGCTGGCTTAATGATGTAAAAGATGTTGTCCAAATGATGGTTTAACAGTGTGTTATATGCTGGCTTAGTGTTATAAAGACGTCGGCTCGACGTTGCGACAGTGGCACAATGTTGAGCGATGGCTTTATGTTGTAAGTGATGTTGGCACATGGTTATCCGAACGATGGTTTGACCTTGTGTGCTGTGTTGGCGTAATGTTATTCCAACGATGGCTCAATGTTGTAAGAGTGCCTCAGTGTTGAAGGATTGATGGCTTTATGTTGTACAAAACATCGGTTTAATGCTGGCACATTATATAAACGTTCATCCTTACGTACGGATCAACGCTGGCTAGTACACTGAGCTTACCGGAGGCTGGTAAGTGGCCGCCAAGACATATAAAGGGAGGCCCATCGCAGTATCCGAACGTTTTGCCAAGGTTTTGTGTTTAACTTAGGGCCAATGTAAGTGTGCTGCCTGGGGTGGCCCTAAATTTGGGACATGTAACAGCTTATAGCCCAACAAGTTGCTCCCAATGGTCGCTAAAACCCCAAACAAATAACAGTCTTAAGTCAGATTCCAGCAAATAGGTGAAGAATCTATAAATAACAAATGTGAAGATACTTAAAACAGTGGCAACACACACACACACACACACACACACACACACACACACACACACACACACATCGAAATGAAAAAAAAAGAACGTTTCCAGACGTTTATTGAACAAAATATATTAACATCGCAAGTTTCTGGATATTACAAATATGAGTACCAAATTTTTGTTACTCGCGAAAATATGATTCGAAACATCAAATATAAATTACGCATTGTATCTCCATAAATATTTCTCTAGCGCAAACACTAAAAAGCATTTAGGTTAAACAAAAAACATTGGTGCTTCAATGGTTGAAATTTTGTTTACATAATCTAGTACTTCCTGAGGTACGTCAGGCTCATCGCTGCTGTATCCACTGCAGCTGCCATTTGAGTCCTTTAAGAGGTGCCAGTCAATGTACTTCTTTGCTCTCGCAGCTGCCAAATGGGCGTTCATGGCAGGAGCTGGAATGGATATGCTGCGATTGCATCGCGCGTACACGTGGCACAAGTCATAAGAGAACTGCTGCAGTTCGTCCGCTCGATATTTATTGTCATCGTGCAGCACGACATAATGTGCGGGTTTGCTGGTTCCTTTGATGCCTTCGTGGCTGCATAGGTAATAATCGAAGTAGGATGGGTGCACCACGTCAGTGTCCACAGTCGTTCCCGGTGGAACATTCCCGGATGGCGCGATTCCATCTCTCGGATGCTGAGGCCTAAATCGCGTTTGATGACGTTTCTGGACGACAATGAATGTCACCGGAAGCACCTTTTTCACCAACTCGTGACACGCATTTTGAATATCTCTTAATTCCTCTTCCAGTATAGTACTAAACTGTCCTTCACTAACCCCGTCTCTAAAGATTATGATTCTTTCTGGGTAAACGCGATTCTTCTTTCTGTAGCTATTCAGAATGTGCTTTGTCATGTCCTTCATTTCCAAGATGATTTCTTGAACCTTTTTAGACTCATCGGTATTCTTTTGAATTCTACAAGTTACAGCATATTGGAACGGAACCTCATCTACGTTTCCAACCACAGCTGCGATAGAAGGACATTTAGAGCCTCTTGGAGAATGGGCTGCATCGGCTCCCATGACCAGCGTCAGCTTCATTGAGATCGCTAGTTCACGAGAAAATGTATGATTTATTCCTCCTAGTTTGATATTTATTTTGGAAAATACGTTATTAATTATCTGTGTACTATTTCCTTGGCAGCACTTTGGAACAACCTTATCTTCCATGCACTGTGTTATTAATCCCAGTTTTACATCTGCAAAAAATTTCAACTCGTCGTAACTGTGGTACATGTCCTCCCGGGAAAGGACAGCAAAGACGAAATCAACTTTCAGTTTTTTGGCCTCTGAGAGAGCAGCAAAGGTAGTAGTTCTTCCATCGTATGACTTAACAAGGCTAGGCTGATTTAGATAAAGACCAACTGCTTTAGATGCTTTTACAATAACAGAAGACAGCTGGGCTAACATTTCATCCGGACAAACATACTGTCTGCCAAAATTTATTAATGCCCACTGAGCATTTCGGGAGGCTGCAGAAAAACTCTTACCATCAATTCGCCAGACACCTCTGGAATCTGGCTGCACCCGCGATTCATTTTGATAGGAGAGGGCAGGTGGTGATCTTACCCTACCACTCAAACTGAGAGGCGTAGTTTCCATTTCAAAGCCTGAGGAATTCACAAACCGGCCGCTTATTTCCTTAACGTGCTTCGCATAGCCTTCAATTTCTTTGAACCTTACCTCAGGTTGGCTGGCTGTCTTTGCGATCATTTGCGATGTTTGCCAGCTATTAAGTTTTCCAAGTTTTGGTTGCCCAGGTACAATTACACAGCATTCCATCGGAGTGTATGATGGTTTTCCAGAAGTTTTCATTACCAAACATGGAAGACCAGGAAATGTCAACCTTTCATATTTCTGTGCAAAAAACTGGGCGACAGACATTCTTTGATCTCCGATATCCACAATCAGATCCCTAGCAGGCACATTAGAAACCGAAGTCACAGTGTATTTCCTTGGATACGGAAGATGAGTCACTTCCACTTTGATATTAGACAGACTCTTAGATAACTTTCGGATATTCTCATAACTTAGAGCCCTGGTCGTAATATCGAACCCAAGAACGGCACAAGCATGTTCAATCACAAACCCAGCAGAGTGGAACGCCTTTGCAGCTACATTGATGACAACCGCCGGCCCTCTGAGCGTGAGATTGACACTTTGATTGTAACCTTTCCATATTTCAACCTCGCCATCAAGTGGGCTTTTTCTTATTTCATTGTAGGAGAAAAATGACCTTCCTACGGCAACCTGAAAAAATCGTGAGTCACGGTGACACAGAAGCGTCTCAAAAGCCATGAGAGCTTCGTGGGAATTTTCTTTGCTGCCGCCTGCGCAATTAATCCTCAGTGTATCTAAACTTATAATATTCTCAACTCCAGTTTTGGTCACAGGCTGAATAGTCACCGTGTAAGTTTTGGTGCGGTCGTCAACGGTTAAATTCACATCCACAAATTGCTTTTCAGAAATAGGCAGTTTACGAAAAGTGTACAGGTTTTTACGGCCATCGTAAAATGGACAAAGTCCTCCAATTTTTTTATCTCTGATCAGCTGAAATATTACTTCGCGGCACCTCTGCTTTCCCACGTTACGTTTCTGTTCAATTTCTAAGTTGGGTACATCACGTTTTTTCTCTTCCTTGATAGTAGTCACTTTTCTTTTCTTGCCCGAAACAGATTTTGGAGTAATTTCGATGTCATAGTGATAGACATCCCTCCCTGTTCCTTTTAGTAAAAAAAAATTCGATACAAGAGCAATTGGTCGGCCTTCGGTTCCAAAGTTTGGCCTACCGATGATCTGCATTCCGGTTTTTCTCGCTGAATTCTTGCCAACAATTGAAGCACCCTGGGACGAGAATTGCAAATTTTTCACCGCGTCAGCGATGTCTCCAAGACCTCCTTGAAATGTATCTTTCTGTGTAGTTGTTCTTGGGTTGCAAATGTTACTAAGGTGTGACGCAGGTATTTCACTGGCATGCCTTTCATCATCTTCTTTCCGTTCCACAGGAAAATTTCCGCGTCCTTGTTCACCGGTCGTAGGAGTGAGGCACTCTTCAATTTGCGGTTGAGGTTCCACTTTTGGTAGTTCATTTTTTCGATTCTTTTGTGAACCTCCCTGACGAGCTGAAAAATACAAAGAAAATTATTTTGGAAAGGCATTAGAATGACAGCAACAAAATCTTTCAATGTACAGCGGAAACTCTGTTATACACTGATGTTCATAAAAAGGACAGAACACCTGAAAGAGGTGGAGCTAAGACTTATTTTTGCAGGATATGTTCATTAGGCAATACAGAACAAATTATTAGCATCCCTGTGATACGTACCAGGTGCGTCGATGTAGGTAACAGTAATCTGCGTGGCCACCTTTAGATAGTATCACGTGCTGTACGCGCTGAGGCATCAAATCCGATAATGTGTCCTGTGGAATGGTCATCCAAGCTGTACTGACCCGCGTCCAAAGTTAATCAAAAGTTGCCGTCGGAATGGCATTCTATGGTCGGTCGCTCTTCCGTACTACCTACAGATGCAGCACGTCTGGAGATGCTGCACCTGTTCATTTTTCAATGTTCCAAAGATTTTCTATGGGGTGATAAATCCAGCGATCCAGCATGCCACGGCAGAAGTGGAACGATGTTATCCACGAAGAAGGCACGTGTCGTCATTGCAACATGCGATGTGGCATTGTCCTGTTGAAATATGGCCTCAGGGATGTCTGTAGGTACGGAAGGGCGACCGGCCGTAGAATGTTATTGACGTAACTGGCACTCGTTATAGTGGTACAGACTCTCACAAAAGGGGATCTGCTTTCGTACCCGATAGCACACCAGGCCAAAATACCACGTGCAAAGACACTCTTCCCGACGTTCCTCTCCCCTACCGTCGGCGGACACATATGCGGTCATCATTTCTCCTAAACAGAAGCGCGATTCGTCCGAGAGCACGACACTGTGCCATTCGTCACGCCACACCCTTTGTTCGATGCATCACTACAGCCTGGAAGTCCATTGCTGCTGAGTCAAAAATAACCTGAGGAGGGGCCAATGAGTCTGCAGCCTGGAAGTCAATTGCTACTGAGTCAAAAATAGCCTGAAGAGGGGCCAACGAGTCTGCAGCCTGGAAGTCCATTGCTGCTGAGTCAAAAATAGCTTGAGGAGGGGCCGACGAGTCAGTAGCCTGGAAGTCCATTGCTGCTGATCCAAAAATAGCTTGAGGAGGGGCCCTGGAAGTCCATTGCTGCTGAGTAAAAAATAGCCTGAGGAGGGACCAACGAGTCTGCAGCCTGGAAGTCCGTTGCTGTTGAGTCAAAAATAGCCTGAGGAGGGGCCGGCGAGTTTGCAGTCCGAACTGTAATAACCGGAAACGTACTCAATTTTTACAGCTTTAATGTGAGAATGCGTCACAGTTCTTCGCTACTGCTGCGCCAATGCCATGATAATGCCGAATGGTCACTCAAGCGTACCTCATGAAATGACCGTTGTCCCTCGGCGTTTTCTGTGTAAGACGTCCAACACGCTACGAGTTCCAATTTCCTGTATTTTTATGCCTACCATTGCCTTGAAAAAGGCTCCCAGTGGAGTGCGAAAGGTTGGCGAATCTTTGTGCTTACTACACCGCAAAAATAAACGGATTTAATACCCTATTTGCGTCTCTTGAATATGTTCCTCAGTTATGCGTTTTTCACAATTATACATAACTCTGCGTTAGTCCCAATATTTAAACTGTAGTTCCTATCGCTTTTTTTTTAACTCTGTTATGCGTAATTCATTTATACGCTTTCTGCGATTATACGTTAAAATTTGAATTTCAGATTAACAAAAGTACACGGTCCTTTAATTATCTTATACGTAGCCCCATATATTTCAACTTTTTTTTTTTTTTTTTTTTTTTTTTTTGAGGTTTAACGACCACCGTGAGCTACTCAATGGGCTATAAGCAGTCGCCCGTCCCTAATTTAGGGTCACTGGTTCCAGGGAAGGGAGAGAACCAGTGCCGTAAGACAAACACAACATCCATGCCTCACCGGGATTCGAACCCGGACCCCTTACGGACGAATGATCAGAGGCCAGCGCCTTAGACCACTGCGCCACCGGGGCGGCTATTTCAACTTCGAGAGAATTGAGATAGTGTGTACTTCCTTGGTGCAGCCAAAGTTGAATTTTTTTTTATTGGAGGTTTAACGACCACCGTGAGCAACTCAATGGGCTATAAGCAGTCGCCCGTCCTTAATTTAGGGTCACTGGTTCCAGGGGAAGGAGACAGCCAGTGCCGTAAGACAAACACAACATCCATGCCTCACGGGATTCGAAACCGGACCCCTTCAGGACGAATGATCAGAGGCCATCGCTTAGACCACTGCGCCACCGGGTCGGCTTTTTATTTTTTTATTTTTTTTTTATTGGAGGTTTAACGACCACCATGAGCAACTCATTGGGCTATAAAGCAGTCGGCCGTCCCTAATTTAGGGCCACTCGTTCCAGGGAAGGGAGAAAGCCTGTGCTAAAAGACAAACACAACATCCATGCCTTATTATCGGGATCCGAACTCGGGCCCCTTTCGGACGAATGATCAGAAGCTGTCGCTTGGATGAATTGGATCACATCAGAGAAGGGTATGATATGCTGTTTACTTTCGATTTGGATGAAACATTGGTTTTGCATTTCACGACACTTTTTTTTTTTTATTGTGGGTTTAACAACCACAGTGAGCAACTCAGTGCAGGTTCCCATTTAGGGGCAACAAGCGTTAGCTGGAGGAACTCAAGCTGAAGCTCAAATGTGTGTGCTTCGCGAATCCCCTTCTCAGAATGTCTGCGGTGGGCTACCGGTTCGCGAAGGAAAGGTTACTTCCGGATTACAGCATTCTATACGGCGCAGCTGGTACTACGTCACGCCGCCAACTGCCTTCCTTCCTCGCGCCGTTAAAGCAAAGAATAGATATTCTTTTGTTAAAGCTTTCCTCATTCGACTCTACTATGCGATCCAATCATCCCAGTGTGTGTTCGTTATATACGCAGTTTGTGTTGTCTTCGCTTGGTAACATTGATATGTTGTAACCAAAATGATGAAAACAATTTTTGGATGCGGTGCGCCAAAACGTGAACGTAAACAATTAAAAGTAAAAGCTCATCAAGCCCAAGCAAATTCTGTTGAGTCGTTTTTGCGACATCGTATGCATCCTCATCAGGAACAGAAAGAAGGGGAGTCAAGGGCAACGGAAATCGGTGTTCCGAAACACAAAATATTAACATATTTTGTATTTTGGAATACCGTGTTGCAAAGATGAAATTCAAGGAGCAAATATTTGCAGCATCCTAAAAGTGAATCTTTTGGAAGCTGCGAATTCGCTAAAATCAGTAAAAGCATTCATCACGAATTTGATGAGCAATTTTCAACCCATAAAAGACTACGCCAAAATTTTGACAGACAACTATAAATTTAAAGATGAAAAATTTCGACAGAAGAAAAGGTGGAATCTGCTTTAAAACTGATGAGGACATTGATATAGACCAGTTTCAAGACAAAATTGTTCAGTTTTTAAAATGCATTAAGGAAGAAGGTCTCAGTAGTCCTACGGTTATGTACAAATTGCCTTAACGATGGACTTTGATCAACTTTTTCAAATGTCTAAACAATATTGATTTTTTTTTTTTTATCGACAATGCCAATAGCGAATGCCAGCGGTGAAAAGTCCTTTTCAGTTTTGTAGAGGGTAAAAAATTACTTAGAAATTAATTAGGGCAAGAAAAGTCGTCTCATGTATTTGTGAGGTTTACAGATCAGACTTAAGAAATTATCTCAATTATGAGGATATAGTCGATACCTTTTCCAAACGAAAGCGCGAAATACAGCAATTTAAAATTGCGGCCATACTATTAAGATGTTCCTTTTATCACACTCCGATATGCATTTGAGCCAATTTCATATCGCTAATAATAGCTTTAACCTGCGCTTAGGGTCTCAGAATGTCTAAATCCGGCTCTGACTCATTGGGCTATAAAGCGTCCCTAATTTAGGGCCGCTGGTTCCACAAAAGAGAGAGAGAGCCAGTGCGGTAAGACAAACACAACATTCATGCTTCACCGGAATTCTAACCAGGACCCATCTCGGTCGAATGATCAGAGGCCATCGCTTAGACCACTGCGCAACCGGGGTGGCATTTCATGACTCACACACATATGCTCTATATAAAAATCAATAAATCTCTGGAACGTATCTTTGTGGTTCCCCACTATTTCGTCGTGCAGCAGAATAAAATCCTAAATATTCTGGTTTCAAATGAATGCACCCAGGATGATTAAAAAAAAAAAACGGTTAATGCACGAGTTCCATACTGAAGCATTGGTCTCAGATTCTTAGTTGTGAGGATTTTTTTTTTTTTGATTGAAGGTTTAACGACCACCGTGAGCAACTCAATGGGCTATAAGCAGTCGTCCGTCCGTAATTTAGGGTCATTGGTTCCAGGGAAGGGAGAGAGACTGTGCCGTAAGACAAACACTGAAGCATTGGTACTGAAGCACTGAAGCATTGGTACTGAAGCACTGAAGCATTGGTACTGAAGCATTGGTCTCGAAACCGGACTCCTTTCGGACGAATGGTCAGAGGCCACCGCTTAGACCACTGGTTGTGAGGATTTCACTTAATATATAGAATCATGGTTTTTATACACAGAGACATCAAAAGAGAAGTTGATTTCCATAGGATTTATGATTTTTGCAATGCGAAAAAATATGATTTGTAACATTTTTTCTTTGACTGCCAGTTCGACTTTAAATAAATCCTTAAAGTACATCTTCACGTCAATGTATATACGGATGTTTTATACAGGGTGTCCAAAGTCTCTTTATAACTAACTTTGCACATTTATTACGAATACACTGTATGAGATAGACAATTGTGGTTGAGCACATAAGTAAGAGCAAAGACTAAAGTTTTTTCTACCTCATTACAAAAGCTCAATATGCGCACCATTTGTTGCTCGTAAAACATCTAGCCGAAACTCCAGTTCCAACGATATGCGCTGCAGCATGTCCTCAGTAATGGTCGAAATGGCATGGTTGATCCTCGATTTCAGGTCATCGATGTCCTGCACCTTTTTTGTCCGATACACGATATCTTTCACATATCCCCATACAAAAAAAGCTCAGAGATGTGACGTCGGGGGAACGGATTGCCTTGCAATTGGACCATCCCGTCCAATACACCTCCCAGGGAATGCTGTGTTTAAAAGGTCCCAAACGTACCGTCCCCAATGTGGTGGCGCACCGTCCTGTTGGAAATTAAGGTCCTCCAACGGTGCAACATACTCATGCAAAACATCCAGGTAAACATCTGCTGTCACTGTTTTCTCACTGAAGAAAAATGGTCCAAGGACTCTGTTATGCATAACACCGCACCACACGTTCACTTTAGGACTTCTCTCGCAAGTTCCATAAACGCAAGAGGAGTTTCAGGACCCCAAATCCTGACATTGTGTCTGTTTAACTGCCCAAGGACATAAAAAATTGCCTCATCCGTAAAACAAACGTGTCAAAAAACTCGAGATCTTCACTCAGTCTATTCAGCGTCGTTACTGCGAATTCTTTTCGTCGTGGTTTATCGTTCGCCTCAAGTGCTTGTAACGGTTGCACTTTGTATGCATATATAAGCGTAGATGTCTATGTAGCACCCTGTGTACCGTGAACCGGGGCATTTGTAGTTCTCTGGAAGCGGAACGAATGGATTTCTTCGGGCTTTGTGAAAACGAATCACGAACACGTTCGGTGTCTTCATTCGATGTTTGTGGGCAGCCACTACGATCTTGATCCAACACGGACCCAGTCTCCATGAATTTCTGGTGTCATTGGCGGATACTAGGACCAGATGGCGGGGTTTTCCCATACTTAGTCCGAAAATGTCGTTGCGCTTGTGTATTAGATTTTGTTTCGATGAACCAAGCGACGCACTGCGCTCTCTCTTGTGGAGGACCACATTTTCAGAGAACAGCACCTGCTACGTTAGTGAGGGACCTATAACAAAAAACGATAATGTCAATGAAAATTTTTATATTTACAGTATATTACACACCAAATACCATGAACTTACATAGTACAGCGTGTCCGTAAGAAATGTGCAAAGTTGTAAAGAAACGTTCTTGGTCTATCGTGTCCGTAAGAAAATTATTATAAAACATCCGTATACATTGACGTGAACATAAGACGTTGCGCCGTCGCAAGAGTCGTAACTGGAATTTACAATTTTGCAGCTAAAGCCGTTTTCGTCAGAGCGGGATTTTCGTCGACGTACTTCAAAATCTCCATTTGTCTATTCAAGACAAGGTTTAGAAGATCATAAAACCAAGGCTCCAGTGCAAGAAAATGAATGCAAACGAAGTTCTCAAGGCAATAGTCCAGTATGACAAGGTCAAGCAAGAGGTGTCACTGAAAGTGCCTACTCAGCTGAACAATGGTCACTCAGGAGAAGAGTAAGTCAGAACAGGTGGGCAGTAGAGGTGAGTTCGGGCTCAGTTTTGGGGGCCCGAAGTCTTATAGTCCGAGCCCGAAGACTATCTGCCATTTTTGTCATAGAGTCTGAGCCCGAACCCGAGCCCGAAGCATAATTTTTTTTTTTTTTTTTTTGGGGGGGGCTTTATTTTAGCAACTTTCGTGAACTATCGAAAATTTTAAATTGCTGTAACACTACCCAGTGCAGAAGGACACGAACAGTTTTGGTAGATCTAATTTAAACTATTTAATCAGGTCTTTTTTTTTTTTTTTTTTTTTTTTTGCCGTATGTTATAAATTCATCCTAAGCTTTCACGCGCCAACCGGAATCATAGCAAAAGTTCTATTTAGATGATTTTAACATCTAGTTTCATTTTCGTGCCTTCCATATTTTTATGTACTGATCTTGTTCCACAATTTACATGGCATCAACAAAAAGTATGTCTCAGTGACCCTAACAATAACAATGTATATATATATGCACTTCTTTACAGTACGTGGAAGATGTTACTGGTTTTAAATGTTGATCACAAAAAGCATCAGAAAACTTCAAAGGCCCGTCGGTCTTTCGGGCTACTGTATAGTTTTACGAAGCAATTATGGAGATAATTTAACCTTATGCGTAAACCGTCATGGGTAATCGAGACTAATCTTGGGTCTAATTTACGCCTTCAGAAAATCTCTTCATCGGGCATCCTAAACATCTAACGGCAGCACCAGGAAACGAATGTTAAGTATCATAAAACTAGAGAATGGGAAAGTACTGTACATTGTTAGCTTAACTGGCTTTTTACTGTTTTCCAGACATCCATTCTCCTTTCCTTTATCCGATCGGAAAATCAGGGTGCATTTCAACCGTTCCCTTATCCCCTTACTCTTTCTTATGTTTGCCGCCTGTCAGTTTCCTTTATACACCTCGTATTACAAGTCAGGACACCCACCCCCAGCCTACCCACCCACCTCTAACGCATTTTCTCTGGCTGATCTGTCGCCGTTCCCTGATGGCCGTCAGCCGGCTTCACATGAACGGAACAACTGCATTGCCTAAAGGGACTAATTAAATTTCATTCACCCTCCTACAGATAGCCAAACAACAGACATAACTAAAAGAACAACTTTCTGGCAGTGAGTGAGAACTGCTGCTGAAAAGAAAAAAGTTTTGAAAATAAAACCAATAACTATTTGATAAAACTGACCGGTAAATAAAATCTATATATGGCAGGGATGTAGGTAAAAACACCCCCAGGAAAAAATGCCGCCGGAAAAAATACCCCCGGAAGAAATACCCCAGAACAAACGGTTCACTGTAAACTGCCACACAGGAACACTGATGTGTGGCAGTGTTCCGGTGTGGCAATTTACCGGCAACCCTGCCACACATCTTTCAGCAACTTGGCTACAAAAGTTCAAAGGGGGGGGGGCTATAAAGATTGCCGTTTCTGGGCTTACATTGATAACTGAATTGGGAAATGAAATTTCGCGAAAACGTTCCATGTAAGCCAAGCGAGAATTGTATTTTAATTTGAAGAAATAAATTGCCGAGGATCCGAGGTACACTGGGGGGGGGGGGGCTCTACCCCGAACTTCCGTAATATTATATTCTGGGCCGCTGGAGTCTGTCAGTGTATCCAGGAAGCTCCCCTTGAAGTGTCCGCGAGGTCCATGAGCTTGGGGGGCGGCTTTCCCCCAAAATGTTAAAATGCATGTACAGCTGTAAACATTAGTACCATGTTTTATATAATGATTCTGTACACGACCACGAATTTTCAGGAGGGTGGGGTGCCCGCCCCCGTTTCTAAGAGCTATTCAGGGGTAACATCGAGGATACACTGACCGACTCTAGAGGTCCAGAATATAAAATTACGGAAATTGGGGGTAGAGCCCTCCAAACCAAGCATCTCGTATCCCCTCTCACAGGCTTCACCAAATTTCTGGGGGAGAGGGGAAGGGCATACATAATTTACCATTAAACACAACATGAAGCATAGAAATTGCGAGCAAATCCCTTACCTTGAACACTTGTCTGCGCTCTTAGAAACTTGCACCTAACCCTCCTGAAAATTCGTGGTCGTGTAGAGAATCATTATGTAAAGCATGCTTCTAATGTTTACAGCTCTACGGCCATTCAACATTTTGGGGACCCCCCCCCCAGGCTCACGGACCTCGCGGGCGCTTCAAGGGTACGGAAGTTGGGGGTTGAGCGCCCCCCCCTCAAGTGTACCTCGTATCCTCGGCAATTTATTTCTTCAAATTAAAGTACAATTCTCGCTTGGCTTACATGGAAAGTTTTCACGAAATTCGTTCCCTAATTCAGTTATCAATGTAGGCCCAGAAACGGCAATCTTTATAGCCCCCTCCCCTTTTAACTTTTGTAGCTAAGTTGCTGAAAGATGTGTGGCAGGGTTGCCGGTAAATTGCCACACCGGAACACTGCCACACATCAGTGTTCCTGTGTGGCAGTTTACAGTGAACCGTTTGTTCTGGGGGTATTTCTTCCGGGGGTATTTTTTCCTGGGGGTATTTTTACCGTTTACCACATGGGATCCCGAGCCTGACCAGAAGTTCTTAAAATGGGCTCGGGCTTTCGGGCTCGAGCCCTACCCGTCTCAGCTCTATTGGTGGACAGCAGGGGCTGAGGGGTGTAAAAGAATTCGGGGGAAGAATATAGTGGGAAGATAGTTTCATAAACGGAATTCGCGTGGTTTGGATTTCAAATTCACGATACCACCTCACAATTTAAGGTATAAAAAAGAAAGCTAATGCGATTAACGTATAATTGATAAAATTTTAAACTAAGAGTAATTCAGATCTTTCGGACAGGCGACATTTTACGTATAAAAGAGAAGCGTATATAAGAAAACAATAACTCAGTTCTATTGTATTTTACTCAGTAGTACGTTGTATTTCTGTTTTGTTAGTTGAGATTTTAATGGCTCTCAAATGCCATGCTTGACTACACATCTTCATTGGTATTTTCTGCCAACAGAATTCAGTTCAACTTAATGATAGAAATAGTAATTCACATACAGGGTTTGTCCAAAAAAATGGAAACACCTTGAAACAATAGGTGTTATACACCTAATATGGTGTGGGAGCAGCCTTGGCATTTAAAACTGCTTGGATCCTCCTTGGAATGGGCACATACAAGTCCTGGATGGTGCTAAGTGGTATGTTGTACCATTCTTCCTGCAGAAACTGCTCCAATTCCTTGAGAGACGCCGGAGGAGGATAACGGGATCGTACTCTGTTTTCCAACACAGACCACAGGGGCTCAATGTTGTTTAAGTCCGGTGATTGTGCAGGCCAGAGAAGGTGTGCAACTTTATCTACATGTTCCTCAAACCATGATTGAACAGTTTGACTTCTGTGAATCGGGGCATTATCATCTTGAAAGGTGCAATCCCCTGACGGAAACAATGTCTGCACCATTGAATTCACATGGTCGGCCAAAAGGGTGACATAGTCACCGCTAGTGATCCGTCCGTGTAAGGTGATAATGGGACCTGCTGCAAACCACGAGATCACGGCCCAAACCATTACGGAACCTCCCACATGCTTTACTGTAGGAAGGAGACAGTCTGGGTTGTAAGCTTCTGCGGGGGTTCTCCACACGTAAACCCGTCCTATGGTGGGGAATAGTGAAAAACTTGATTCATCAGAAAACAAGACATGTTTCCATTTATCCGCAGTCCACGCTTTATATTACTGGCACCACTGCAGTCTCTGTTTCATATTCACCTGTGACACCAGGGGTTTTGCAATCGCAGCTCTGCCGTAAATATTGTGCTTATGCAATTCCCTTCGCACGGTATGGGTCGACACTGGGTTTTGGAGATGTGCATTAAGCTCAGCAGTCACTTTCGTCGCCGTGGTCTCCCTCCTTGTAGTCGCAATCCTCTTTAATGTCCTCCTGTCTCTCGTAGTGAGTTTGGTTTTCCTTCGACAGTTGTATCTCGCAGATGATGTTGTGCCGTGAACATTGTATGCCCTTGCGCCAAAAATAAAAAACCATCAACCAAGCAACCAACATTGTATGCTGTCATGACCTTCGACACGGTACCTCTCGATGTGCTACTGTGATTGCAGACACACCAACCAGACGGGCTCCTACAATCTGCCCTCTTTGGAACTCCGACAGGTCACTCATTGTGCTATCACCTCGAACGAAATTATGCAAACACCGATTTACAATGCAATCACACAGACCCTTGAGACTATAAGCAACACTTTTTTACAAAGAAAATTGTTGCTACATGTTCGCTTTACTCAAAAAGCAGCACATTCCAAAGTCACTGTTTTCAGCGAGGTGTTTCCATTATTTCGGACAACCCCTGTATTTGCACATCATGCGACGTTTACGTGAGTCGATCCGCAAGAGGCCTCAATTGTGAGGCGATAAATCGTGGGTGCTGTTGCACGACAATTCACCAACACACAGGCCACTCCTCGTTCGCGAGTTTCTCGCCAAAACTAGAACTGTTGTCCTTCCACACCCAGCAGACCTCCCCCACCCCCTACCTCCAGCGACTTCCAACTCTTCCCTGAGCTGACACCTCGACTCCAGGGTCGTCGGTTTTCGAAAATCGCATAGCTGGCTGCACTGAAGGACATTGTAAAGAATATGTTTTCCAGAAGTGCTTCCACAAACTGTACAGCTGCTGGCAAAAATGTTGTTGCAAGTGGGTCTTATTTTGGAGGAGGATGTGCTTCAGCTTTGTATCTATGGACTTACGCACCCAGTCCGGGAACTTTTGGTTCCTACCTCGTATAAGAAATTTGTTTTTGACATTTATTGAAAATGTGTAGCTTTGCATTACATGTATATGCTGCGACTCTCAAGAAAGTATTGAACATTTAAGTTTCACTTAGTGTCTAAACAAAACAGTTATATTTTAAATTGCGATAAAAATAAACGCCTCAAAATATAAAATACATAAAGTTATTTTCCAAAATTTAATCACTAACAGTGCAATAATTTTCTTATGAAATATTTTTTCATTAAGTTATTAAGATCAATTACAGTCAGCATCAGAGATTCCATAATTTTTACCATTCTTCATACAGAAGCAAACACTATAAGAGTTCCATAAAACTGCATTTTGCTAAATGCTGATTACAGAATGATGATGATTTACCCCGTTTGGCGCCACTGTAGAAGTGAACTTCAGACGAAAGTTCTCAAGTTGGCTTTTGGGGTGGCGACAAGAAATTTGGCTGTTCAGACAGGGGAAGTAAAACGCTGCCGTTTGCTCATCATTTATCTTGTAGTTACACAGTCTGCCTACGAAATAATTTGGACCGCAATCTCAATCTTAAGTGCTACACAACTGGCTTGTACTAAGAGTGTTTGCTGATCTCGTTTGTCTGTAGTGTTAAGTGTTAACACGAAATAATTTGAGCCAATGTCTCAATCTGAAGTGCTACACAACTGGCTTGTACTAAGAGTGTTTGCTGATCTTCTTAGTCTGTAGTGTTAAGTGTTAATACGAAATAATTTCAGCCAATATCTCAATCTGAAGTGCTACACAACTGGCTTGTACTAAGAGTGTTTGCTGATCTTCTTAGTCTGTAGTGTTAAGTGTTAATACGAAATAATTTGAGCCAATATCTCAATCTGAAGTGCTACACAACTGGCTTGTACTAAGAGCGTTTGCTGATCTTCTTAGTCTGTAGTGTTAAGTGTTAATCCCAAATAATTTGAGCCAATATCTCAATCTGAAGTGCTACACAACTGGCTTGTACTAAGAGTGTTTGCTGATCTTCTTAGTCTGTAGTGTTAAGTGTTAATACGAAATAATTTGAGCCAATATCTCAATCTGAAGTGCTACACAACTGGCTTGTACTAAGAGTGTTTGCTGATTTTCTTAGTCTGTAGTGTTAAGTGTTAATACGAAATAATTTGAGCCAATATCTCAATCTGAAGTGCTACACAACTGGCTTGTACTAAGAGTGTTTGCTGATCTTCTTAGTCTGTAGTGTTGTGTTAATACCAAATAATTTGAGCCAATATCTCAATCTGAAGTGCTACACAACTGGCTTGTACTAAGAGTGTTTGCTGATCTTCTTAGTCTGTAGTGTTAAGTGTTAATACGAAATAATTTGAGACAATATCTCAATCTGAAGTGCTACACAACTGGCTTGTACTAAGAGTGTTTGCTGATCTTCTTAGTCTGTAGTGTTAAGTGTTAACACGAAATAATTTGAGCCAATATCTCAATCTGAAGTACTACACAACTGGCTTGTACTAAGAGTGTTTGCTGATCTTCTTAGTCTGTAGTGTTAAGTGTTAATACGAAATAATTTAAGCCAATATCTCAATCTGAAGTGCTACACAACTGGCGGGTCTGGTTCATTTGCCCGACGTTTACTTCACCGAAGGGTCACTTGACCGAAAATCACTTCACCGAAAAAATTGTTTCACCGAAAGATCACTTGATCGAAGCATTCATTTCACCGAAGGGTCACTTGATCGAAAGGTACATTTCACCGAAGGGTCACTTGATCGAAAAGTTCATTTCACCGAAAGGTCTCTTTACCTAAAAGTTCATTTCATCGAAAGGTTATTTCACCGAAGGGTCAGTTTATCGAAAACGCTAGATTTCATTACAGGATCAGTTGAAGCATGGTGCAAGTTTGACAGACAGACCACCGAAACGTTAGGGGATCATACTCAAATTGCACTTTTGATTTCTCCGTGTCACAGAGAACGCAAAGATTTAGTTTTAAGGCAAAAATAATTAATTTTAAGTCCCTATGCCTCGGCCTAGGCCTTTTTAGCAAGTTTTATCATGTTCATACTTTTTTCATAAAAATCATGTTCAGTGCTCATGTTCATAAATAGTTTACATGAAAAGTCAAGTTAATAACGTTGCACATTTATTCAGGCAAAAAAGAATCAATATTAGGGCCGTAGGCCTCGCTTAGGCCTTTTTAGCAAATTTTAACCGTGCGTGCTCATGTTCATAAGGTTTACATAACAACTCAAGTTAATGATGTTGTACACTTATTTAGGCCAAAAGAATCAGTCTTTAAAGCCCTAGGCCTCGGCTTAGGCCTTTTTAGAAAATTTTAATCCTGCTTGCTCATATTTATAAGGTTTACATAAAATGTCAACTTAATAATGTCGCACATTTATTCAGGCAAAAAGAATCAATATTAGTGCCGTAGGCCTCGCTTAGGCCTTTTTAGCAAATTTTAACGGTGCGTGCTCATGTTCATAAGGTTTACATAAAAAATCAAGTTAATGTTGTTACACATTTTTTCAGGCAAAAAGAATCAATTTTAGGGCCCTAGGCCTCCGCTTAGGCCTTTTTAGCAAATTTTAATCGTGCGTGCTCATATTTATAAGGTTTACGCAAAAGTCAAGTTAATAATGTTGCACATTTATTCAGGCAAAAAAGAATCAGTCTTAAAGCCCTAGGCCTCCGCTTAGGCCTTTTTAGCAAATTTTAATCGTGCGTGCTCATATTTATGAGGTTTACGCAAAAAGTTAAGTTAATAATGTTGCACATTTATTCAGGCAAAAAAGAATCAATATTAGGGCCGTAGGCCTCGCTTAGGCCTTTTTAGCAAATTTTAACCGTGCGTGCTCATGTTCATAACGTTTACATAACAACTCAAGTTAATGATGTTGTACACTTATTCAGGCCAAAAGAATCAGTCTTTAAAACCCTAGGCCTCGGCTTAGGCCTTTTTAGAAAATTTTAATCCTGCTAGCTCATATTTATAAGGTTTACATAAAATGTCAACTTAATAATGTCGCACATTTATTCAGGCAAAAAGAATAAATTTTAGGGCCCTAGGCCTCCGCATAGGCCTTTTTAGCAAATTTTAATCGTGCGTGCTCATATTTATAAGGTTTACGCAAAAGTCAAGTTAATAATGTTGCACATTTATTCAGGCAAAAAAGAATCAGTCTTAAAGCCCTAGGCCTCCGCTTAGGCCTTTTTAGCAAATTTTCATCGTGCATGCTCATATTTATAAGGTTTACGCAAAAGTTAAGTTAATAATGTTGCACATTTATTCAGGCAAAAAGAATCAATATTAGGGCCGTAGGCCTCGCTTAGGCCTTTTTAGCAAATTTTAACCGTGCGTGCTCATGTTCATAACGTTTACATAACAACTCAAGTTAATGATGTTGTACACTTATTCAGGCCAAAAGAATCAGTCTTTAAAGCCCTAGGCCTCGGCTTAGGCCTTTTTAGAAAATTTTAATCCTGCTTGCTCATATTTATAAGGTTTACATAAAATGTCAACTTAATAATGTCGCACATTTATTCAGGCAAAAAGAATAAATTTTAGGGCCCTAGGCCTCCGCATAGGCCTTTTTAGCAAATTTTAATCGTGCGTGCTCATATTTATAAGGTTTACGCAAAAAGTCAAGTTAATAATGTTGCACATTTATTCAGGCAAAAAAGAATCAATATTAGGGCCGTAGGCCTCGCTTAGGCCTTTTTAGCAAATTTTAACCGTGCGTGCTCATGTTCATAACGTTTACATAACAACTCAAGTTAATGATGTTGTACACTTATTCAGGCCAAAAGAATCAGTCTTTAAAGCCCTAGGCCTCGGCTTAGGCCTTTTTAGAAAATTTTAATCCTGCTTGCTCATATTTATAAGGTTTACATAAAATGTCAACTTAATAATGTCGCACATTTATTCAGGCAAAAAGAATAAATTTTAGGGCCCTAGGCCTCCGCATAGGCCTTTTTAGCAAATTTTAATCGTGCGTGCTCATATTTATAAGGTTTACGCAAAAAGTCAAGTTAATAATGTTGCACATTTATTCAGGCAAAAAAAGAATCAGTCTTAAAGCCCTAGGCCTCCGCTGAGGCCTTTTTAGCAAATTTTAATCGTGCGTGCTCATATTTATAAGGTTTACGCAAAAAGTTAAGTTAATAATGTTGCACATTTATTCAGGCAAAAAAGAATCAATATTAGGGCCGTAGGCCTCGCTTAGGCCTTTTAGCAAATTTTAACCGTGCGTGCTCATGTTCATAACGTTTACATAACAACTCAAGTTAATGATGTTGTACACTTATTCAGGCCAAAAGAATCAGTCTTTAAAGCCCTAGGCCTCGGCTTAGGCCTTTTTAGAAAATTTTAATCCTGCTTGCTCATATTTATAAGGTTTACATAAAATGTCAACTTAATAATGTCGCACATTTATTCAGGCAAAAAGAATAAATTTTAGGGCCCTAGGCCTCCGCATAGGCCTTTTTAGCAAATTTTAATCGTGCGTGCTCATATTTATAAGGTTTACGCAAAAAGTCAAGTTAATAATGTTGCACATTTATTGAGACAAAAAAGATTCAATTTTAGGGCCCTAAGCCTCGGCTTAGGCCTTTTTAGGAACTCTAAACGAATTTCGCGAAAACGTTCCATGTAAGCCAAGCGAGAATTGTGCTTTAATTTGAAGAAATTAATTGCCGATGATCCGAGGTACACTTGGTTTGAGGGTACTGTACCCCGAACTTCCGTAGTATTATATTCTGTGCCGCTGGAGTCTGTCAGTGTATCCAGGATGTTCCCCTTGAAGTGTCTGCGAAGTCCGTGAGCTTTGGGAGGGGGCTTTCCCCCAAAATGTTAAAATGGACGTAGAGCTGTAAACATTAGAACCTTGCTTTATATAATGATTCTGTACACGATCACGAATTTTCAGGAGGGTGGGACGAATTCACCCTCCCCCAAGTTTCTAAGAGCGCAGACAGGTGTTCAAGGTAAGGGATTTGCTCGCAATTTCTATGCTTCATGTTGTGTTTAGTGCCAAACTATGTATGCCCTTCCCCCTCCCCCAGAAATTTGGTGAAGTCTGTAAAAGGGATACGAGGTGCTTGGTTTTGAGGGCTCTACCCCCAACTTCCGTAATTTTACATTCTGGACCTCTGGAGTCGGTCATCAGTGTATCCTCGATGTTACCCCTGAAGAGCTCTTGGAAACGGGGGGGGGGGGTCAGTTTCTCTCCATATTCCTGAAAATTCGTGGTCGTGTACAGAATCATTATATAAAGCATGGGTCTAATGTTTACAGCTCTACGTCCATTTTAACATTTTGGGGGAAAGCCAACCCCCCCCCAAGATGACGGACCTCGCGGACGCTTCAAGGGGAACATCCTGGATACACTGACAGACTCCAGCGGCCCCGAACATAATATTACGGAAGTTGGGGGTACACCCTCCCAAAACTAGGTGTACCTCGGATCCTCGGCAATTTTTTTCTTCAAATTAAAGTGCAATTCTCGCCTCGCTTGGCTTACATGGACCGTTTTCGCGAAATGCGTTTGGAGTTCCCAATTCAGTTCTCAATATATGCCCAGAAACGGCAATCTTTAACCCCCCCCTCTTGATTTTTTTAACTTGACATTTTATGTAAACTTATGAACAAGCAAGATTAGAATTTTCTAAAAACGCCTAAGCTAAAAAAAAAAAAAAAAAGCCCTAAGGGCAATAAAATTTATTCTTCTTTGCCTTAATAAATGTGCAACATTATTAACTTATTAACTTGACATTTTATGTAAACTTATAAACCAGCAAGATTAGAATTTTCTAAAAACGCCTAAGCTAAAAAAAAAAAAAGGCCTAAGGGCAATAAAATTGATTCTTTTTTGCCTGAATAAATGTGCAACATTATTAACTTGACATTTTATGTAAACCTTATGAATATGAGCACGCTCGATTAAAATGTTCTAAAAAGGCCTAAGCTGACCTTGGGCCCTAAAATTGATTCTTTTTTGCCTGAATACATGTGCAACATTATTAACTTGACTTTTACGTAAACCTTATGAATATGAGCACGCACGATTACAATTTTCTAAAAAGGCCTAAGCCGAGACCTAGGGCTTTAAGACTGATTCTTTTGGCCTGAATAAGTGTACAACATCATTAACTTGAGTTGTTATGTAAACCTTATGAATATGAGCACGCACGATTAAAATCTGCTAAAAAGGCCTAAGCCGAGGCCTAGAGCCCTAAACTTGATTCTTTTAGCCTGAAAAGTGTGCAACATCATTAACTTGAGTTTTTAGGTTAACCTATGAACATGAGCACGTACCGTTATTATTTTCTAAAAAGGCCTAAGCTGAGGCCTAGGACCTTAAAATTGATTCTTTTTGCCTGAAAAAAATTGCAACATTATTAACTTGACTTTTTATGTAAAGCTTATGAACATGAGCAAGCACAATTAAAATGTTCTAAAAAGGCCTAAGCTGAGACCTAGGGCCCTAAAATTGATTCTTTTTTGCCTGAAAAATTGTGTAACATTATTAACTTTACTATTTATGTAAAGCTTATGAACATGAGCAAGCACAATTAAAATTTTCTAAAAGGCCTAAGCTGAGACCTAGGGCCCTAAAATTGATTCTTTTTTGCCTGAAAAAATGTGTAACATTATTAACTTTACTATTTATGTAAAGCTTATGAACATGAGCAAGCACGATTAAAATTTGCTAAAAAGGCCTAAGCGAGGCCTATGGCCCTAATATTGATTCTTTTTGCCTCAATAAATGTGCGACATTATTAACTTGACATTTTATGTAAACCTTATAAATATGAGCACGCAGGATTAAAATTTTCTAAAAAGGCCTAAAACGAGGCCAAGGGCTTTAAGACTGATTCTTTTGGCCTGAATAAGAGTACAACATCATTAACTTTAGTTTTTATGTAAACCTTATAAACATGAGCACGCACGGTTAATATTTTCTAAAAAGGCCTAAGCCGAGGCCTAGGGCCCAAAAATTGATTCTTTTTTGCCTGAATAAATGTGCAACATTATTAGCTGGACATTTTACGTAAACCTTATGAATATGAGCACGCACGATTAAAATGTTCTAAAAAGGCCTAAACCGAGGCCAAGGGCCCTAAAACTGATTTTTTTTTTTTTTGTCTGAATAAGTGTGTTTACATAACAACTCATTAACTTGAGTTGTTATGTAAACTTCATGAATATGAGCTCGGGGGATTAAAATTTGGCAAAAAGGCACAGGTCTATCTATGACTTATAATTAATGTTATATTTCGAAAAACCTACTTATGGGGAGGTGTTTAAAAGAAATTAAAAGTGTATTTTTTATACAATCCAATAATGTTTAGGTGACCAGTTTTTTAAAAACCAGCACCATACTCCAACAGATCTATAACAACAAAATTCTAAGTTTTCGATAAACTGACCATTCGGTGAAATGATCTTTCGATATAATGAACTTTTAGGTAAAGTAATCTTTCGGTGAAATGAACTTTTCGATCAAGTGTCCTTTCGATGAAATGAACTTTTAGATGAAGTGATCTTTCGGTGAAATGAACTTTTCGGTCAAGTGACCCTTCGGTGAAATGTACCTTTCGATCAAGTGATTTTCGGCGAAGTGATTTTCGGTCAAGTGACCTTTCGGTCAAGTGAACGATGATCTTCTTAGTCTGTAGTGTTAAGTGTTAATACCAAATAATTTGAGCCAATATCTCAATCTGAAGTGCTACACATCTGGCTTGTACTAAGAGTGTTTGCTGATCTTCTTAGTCTGTAGAGTTAAGTGTTAATACGAAATAATTTGAGCCAATATCTCAATCTGAAGTACTACACAACTGGCTTGTACTAAGAGTGTTTGCTGATCTTCTTAGTCTGTAGTGTTAAGTGTTAATACGAAATAATTTGAGCCAATATCTCAATCTGAAGTGCTACACAACTGGCTTGTACTAAGAGTGTTTGCTGATCTCGTTTGTCTGTAGTGTTAAGTGTTAACACGAAATAATTTGAGCCAATATCTCAATCTGAAGTACTACACAACTGGCTTGTACTAAGAGTGTTTGCTGATCTTCTTAGTCTGTAGTGTTAAGTGTTAATACGAAATAATTTGAGCCAATATCTCAATCTGAAGTGCTACACAACTGGCTTGTACTAAGAGTGTTTGCTGATCTTCTTAGTCTGTAGTGTTAAATGTTAACACGAAATAATTTGAGCCAATATCTCAATCTGAAGTGCTACACAACTGGCTTGTACTAAGAGTGTTTGCTGATCTTCTTAGTCTGTAGTGTTAAGTGTTAATACCAAATAATTTGAGCCAATATCTCAATCTGAAGTGCTACACAACTGGCTTGTACTAAGAGTGTTTGCTGATCTTCTTAGTCTGTAGTGTTAAGTGTTAATACGAAATAATTTGAGCCAATATCTCAATCTGAAGTACTACACAACTGGCTTGTACTAAGAGTGTTTGCTGATCTTCTTAGTCTGTAGTGTTAAGTGTTAATACGAAATAATTTGAGCCAATATCTCAATCTGAAGTGCTACACAACTGGCTTGTACTAAGAGTGTTTGCTGATCTTCTTTTTCTGTAGTGTTAAGTGTTAACACGAAATAATTTGAGCCAATATCTCAATCTGAAGTGCTACACAACTGGCTTGTACTAAGAGTGTTTGCTGATCTCGTTTGTCTGTAGTGTTAAGTGTTAACACGAAATAATTTGAGCCAATATCTCAATCTGAAGTGCTACACAACTGGCTTGTACTAAGAGTGTTTAATGATCTCCTTAGTCTGTAGTGTTAAGTGTTAACACGAAATAATTTGAGCCAATATCTCAATCTGAAGTGCTACACAACTGGCTTGTACTAAGAGTGTTTAATGATCTCCTTAGTCTGTAGTGTTAAGTGTTAATGCGAAATAATTTGAGCCAATATCTCAATCTGAAGTGCTACACAACTGGCTTGTACTAAGAGTGTTTGCTGATCTTCTTAGTCTGTAGTGTTAAGTGTTAATACGAAATAATTTCAGCCAATATCTCAATCTGAAGTGCTACACAACTGGCTTGTACTAAGAGCGTTTGCTGATCTTCTTAGTCTGTAGTGTTAAGTGTTAATACCAAATAATTTGAGCCAATATCTCAATCTGAAGTGCTACACAACTGGCTTGTACTAAGAGTGTTTGCTGATCTTCTTAGTCTGTAGTGTTAAGTGTTAATACGAAATAATTTGAGCCAATATCTCAATCTGAAGTGCTACACAACTGGCTTGTACTAAGAGTGTTTGCTGATCTTCTTAGTCTGTAGTGTTAAGTGTTAATACGAAATAATTTGAGCCAATATCTCAATCTGAAGTGCTACACAACTGGCTTGTACTAAGAGTGTTTGCTGATCTTCTTAGTCTGTAGTGTTGTGTTAATACCAAATAATTTGAGCCAATATCTCAATCTGAAGTGCTACACAACTGGCTTGTACTAAGAGTGTTTGCTGATCTCGTTTGTCTGTAGTGTTAAGTGTTAATACGAAATAATTTGAGCCAATATCTCAATCTGAAGTGCTACACAACTGGCTTGTACTAAGAGTGTTTGCTGATCTTCTTAGTCTGTAGTGTTAAGTGTTAACACGAAATAATTTGAGCCAATATCTCAATCTGAAGTACTACACAACTGGCTTGTACTAAGAGTGTTTGCTGATCTTCTTAGTCTGTAGTGTTAAGTGTTAATACGAAATAATTTGAGCCAATATCTCAATCTGAAGTGCTACACAACTGGCTTGTACTAAGAGTGTTTGCTGATCTCGTTTTTCTGTAGTGTTAAGTGTTAACACGAAATAATTTGAGCCAATATCTCAATCTGAAGTGCTACACAACTGGCTTGTACTAAGAGTGTTTGCTGATCTTCTTAGTCTGTAGTGTTAAGTGTTAATACCAAATAATTTGAGCCAATATCTCAATCTGAAGTGCTACACAACTGGCTTGTACTAAGAGTGTTTGCTGATCTTCTTAGTCTGTAGTGTTAAGTGTTAATACGAAATAATTTGAGCCAATATCTCAATCTGAAGTACTACACAACTGGCTTGTACTAAGAGTGTTTGCTGATCTTCTTAGTCTGTAGTGTTAAGTGTTAATACGAAATAATTTGAGCCAATATCTCAATCTGAAGTGCTACACAACTGGCTTGTACTAAGAGTGTTTGCTGATCTCGTTTTTCTGTAGTGTTAAGTGTTAACACGAAATAATTTGAGCCAATATCTCAATCTGAAGTGCTACACAACTGGCTTGTACTAAGAGTGTTTGCTGATCTCGTTTGTCTGTAGTGTTAAGTGTTAACACGAAATAATTTGAGCCAATATCTCAATCTGAAGTGCTACACAACTGGCTTGTACTAAGAGTGTTTGCTGATCTTCTTAGTCTGTAGTGTTAAGTGTTAACACGAAATAATTTGAGCCAATATCTCAATCTGAAGTGCTACACAACTGGCTTGTACTAAGAGTGTTTGCTGATCTCCGTTAGTCTGTAGTGTTAAGTGTTAATGCGAAATAATTTGAGCCAATATCTCAATCTGAAGTGCTACACAACTGGCTTGTACTAAGAGTGTTTGCTGATCTTCTTAGTCTGTAGTGTTAAGTGTTAATACGAAATAATTTCAGCCAATATCTCAATCTGAAGTGCTACACAACTGGCTTGTACTAAGAGTGTTTGCTGATCTTCTTAGTCTGTAGTGTTAAATGTTAATACCAAATAATTTGAGCCAATATCTCAATCTGAAGTGCTACACAACTGGCTTGTACTAAGAGTGTTTGCTGATCTTCTTAGTCTGTAGTGTTAAGTGTTAATACGAAATAATTTGAGCCAATATCTCAATCTGAAGTGCTACACAACTGGCTTGTACTAAGAGTGTTTGCTGATCTTCTTAGTCTGTAGTGTTAAGTGTTAATACGAAATAATTTGAGCCAATATCTCAATCTGAAGTGCTACACAACTGGCTTGTACTAAGAGTGTTTGCTGATCTTCTTAGTCTGTAGTGTTAAGTGTTAATACCAAATAATTTGAGCCAATATCTCAATCTGAAGTGCTACACAACTGGCTTGTACTAAGAGTGTTTGCTGATCTCGTTTGTCTGTAGTGTTAAGTGTTAACACGAAATAATTTGAGCCAATATCTCAATCTGAAGTACTACACAACTGGCTTGTACTAAGAGTGTTTGCTGATCTTCTTAGTCTGTAGTGTTAAGTGTTAATACGAAATAATTTGAGCCAATATCTCAATCTGAAGTGCTACACAACTGGCTTGTACTAAGAGTGTTTGCTGATCTTCTTAGTCTGTAGTGTTAAGTGTTAACACGAAATAATTTGAGCCAATATCTCAATCTGAAGTACTACACAACTGGCTTGTACTAAGAGTGTTTGCTGATCTTCTTAGTCTGTAGTGTTAAGTGTTAATACGAAATAATTTGAGCCAATATCTCAATCTGAAGTGCTACACAACTGGCTTGTACTAAGAGTGTTTGCTGATCTGCTTAGTCTGTAGTGTTAAGTGTTAATACCAAATAATTTGAGCCAATATCTCAATCTGAAGTGCTACACAACTGGCTTGTACTAAGAGTGTTTGCTGATCTCGTTTTTCTGTAGTGTTAAGTGTTAACACGAAATAATTTGAGCCAATATCTCAATCTGAAGTGCTACACAACTGGCTTGTACTAAGAGTGTTTGCTGATCTTCTTAGTCTGTAGTGTTAAGTGTTAATACCAAATAATTTGAGCCAATATCTCAATCTGAAGTGCTACACAACTGGCTTGTACTAAGAGTGTTTGCTGATCTCGTTTGTCTGTAGTGTTAAGTGTTAACACGAAATAATTTGAGCCAATATCTCAATCTGAAGTACTACACAACTGGCTTGTACTAAGAGTGTTTGCTGATCTTCTTAGTCTGTAGTGTTAAGTGTTAATACGAAATAATTTGAGCCAATATCTCAATCTGAAGTGCTACACAACTGGCTTGTACTAAGAGTGTTTGCTGATCTTCTTAGTCTGTAGTGTTAAGTGTTAACACGAAATAATTTGAGCCAATATCTCAATCTGAAGTACTACACAACTGGCTTGTACTAAGAGTGTTTGCTGATCTCGTTTTTCTGTAGTGTTAAGTGTTAACACGAAATAATTTGAGCCAATATCTCAATCTGAAGTGCTACACAACTGGCTTGTACTAAGAGTTTTGGTGATCTCGTTTGTCTGTAGTGTTAAGTGTTAACACGAAATAATTTGAGCCAATATCTCAATCTGAAGTGCTACACAACTGGCTTGTACTAAGAGTGTTTGCTGATCTTCTTAGTCTGTAGTGTTAAGTGTTAATACGAAATAATTTCAGCCAATATCTCAATCTGAAGTGCTACACAACTGGCTTGTACTAAGAGTTTTGGTGATCTCGTTTGTCTGTAGTGTTAAGTGTTAACACGAAATAATTTGAGCCAATATCTCAATCTGAAGTGCTACACAACTGGCTTGTACTAAGAGTGTTTGCTGATCTTCTTAGTCTGTAGTGTTAAGTGTTAATACGAAATAATTTCAGCCAATATCTCAATCTGAAGTGCTACACAACTGGCTTGTACTAAGAGTGTTTGCTGATCTTCTTAGTCTGTAGTGTTAAGTGTTAATACCAAATAATTTGAGCCAATATCTCAATCTGAAGTGCTACACAACTGGCTCGTACTAAGAGTGTTTGCTGATCTTCTTAGTCTGTAGTGTTAAGTGTTAATACCAAATAATTTGAGCCAATATCTCAATCTGAAGTGCTACACAAGTGGCTTGTACTAAGAGTGTTTGCTGATCTCGTTTGTCTGTAGTGTTAAGTGTTAACACGAAATAATTTGAGCCAATATCTCAATCTGAAGTACTACACAACTGGCTTGTACTAAGAGTGTTTGCTGATCTTCTTAGTCTGTAGTGTTAAGTGTTAATACGAAATAATTTGAGCCAATATCTCAATCTGAAGTGCTACACAACTGGCTTGTACTAAGAGTGTTTGCTGATCTTCTTAGTCTGTAGTGTTAAGTGTTAATACCAAATAATTTGAGCCAATATCTCAATCTGAAGTGCTACACAACTGGCTTGTACTAAGAGTGTTTGCTGATCTTCTTAGTCTGTAGTGTTAAGTGTTAATACCAAATAATTTCAGCCAATATCTCAATCTGGAGTGCTACACAACTGGCTTGTACTAAGAGTGTTTGCTGATCTTCTTAGTCTGTAGTGTTGTGTTAATATCAAATAATTTGAGCCAATATCTCAATCTGAAGTGCTACACAACTGGCTTGTACTAAGAGTGTTTGCTGATCTCGTTTGTCTGTAGTGTTAAGTGTTAACACGAAATAATTTGAGCCATAATCTCAATCTGAAGTACTACACAACTGGCTTGTACTTAGAGTGTTTGCTGATCTTCTTAGTCTGTAGTGTTAAGTGTTAATACGAAATAATTTGAGCCAATATCTCAATCTGAAGTGCTACACAACTGGCTTGTACTAAGAGTGTTTGCTGATCTCGTTTTTCTGTAGTGTTAAGTGTTAACACGAAATAATTTTAACCAATATCTCAATCTGAAGTGCTACACAACTGGCTTGTACTAAGAGTGTTTGCTGATCTCGTTTGTCTGTAGTGTTAAGTGTTAACACGAAATAATTTGAGCCAATATCTCAATCTGAAGTGCTACACAACTGGCTTGTACTAAGAGTGTTGAGTGTTTGCTGATCTCCTTAGTCTGTAGTGTTAAGTGTTAACACGAAATAATTTGAGCCAATATCTCAATCTGAAGTGCTACACAACTGGCTTGTACTAAGAGTGTTTAATGATCTCCTTAGTCTGTAGTGTTAAGTGTTAACACGAAATAATTTGAGCCAATATCTCAATCTGAAGTGCTACACAACTGGCTTGTACTAAGAGTGTTTAATGATCTCCTTAGTCTGTAGTGTTAAGTGTTAATGCGAAATAATTTGAGCCAATATCTCAATCTGAAGTGCTACACAACTGGCTTGTACTAAGAGTGTTTAATGATCTCCTTAGTCTGTAGTGTTAAGTGTTAATACGAAATAATTTGAGCCAATATCTCAATCTGAAGTGCTACACAACTGGCTTGTACTAAGAGTGTTTGCTGATCTTCTTAGTCTGTAGTGTTAAGTGTTAACACGAAATAATTTGAGCCAATATCTCAATCTGAAGTGCTTCACATCTGACTTTTACTAAGAGTGTTTGCTGATCTCCTTAGTCTGTAGTGTTAAGCACGCCCCGTTATGTGGTGTTACATCAACGTGGTACTTAAATCGTTTCCGCTGATAGCTCAGCATGTGACAATGCATTATCGTTCTTCGCTGGTCGTCAATTACGTGGTGTTACATCAGTAGTCCTATGAGGAGTCTTCGCCGAGCGCATGACGCGTGATCTTATGTGATCTTTCAATTCAGATCACTTTCGCGAACTCTTCAACGACTGCGACACCATCGTCCTAAACGAGTCGTACAGATTATCAAATGTGTGGTGTTACGTCATCACTGTACTAAATCCGTTTTCACTGACGATCGTCCTTGTCAGTGGAGTTAAACAGTCGCTCTGGTGTAGTGTCTTGTATATATCTATGCTTCCCATACACACTATTATACATTTACAGGCAGCTTCAACTCGCCAATGATGTTCCTACTGCAGTACAAAGATCTGACATTAGTGTCGGGTGTGATGTACACCTGTAATTAAGCCTTCCTTTTGAATTTGTGTTATGTAAATTTGCTTTCTCCTCGTTAAATATTTTCTGACTTAACGCCACATGATTTCTCCCGACGAGCTTTTCAAAATTGGCATCCTGATAGTAGGTCAAAGTTCTGTAAAATATAAATAAAAGTCAATTGTTTTGCGTGCGACAGAGAGAACTTCTCATATTCTGTTACGTTGGACTATGTGAAGAGCGAACGATAAAATTATACAATTAGAGATCTATGCGAACCACAGGTATTATATAGCGAGCTATAAGCCGCGAATGTTATATCAAATTGAAGGTGATACTTTGACATTGCAACTACTTTATTTCCTGTAAACCGTTGACTACTGCAATGTATGCCAAGCTATTCATCTTGTTGTTCTGCTCAAATAAAAGTGGATATTCAGCTCGTAGGTACTGCTTTCTCTGCTGAATTTCTGAACCTGGCTGGTTTACTAGCTCAAGATAAATATAATTAGAAATTAATTATCTTTTAAGACTAATATTGCAGCTACAAAATCTTCAAGCAACGACACAGTGCTCTAAATTTAAGTCATCAAGTGACAGTCAAGTTGAAGTAAGCCTTAAACCGATATATATATCATCATCATCATCATTGTCAACCATTATCAATCCACTGCTGGACGAAGGTCTCCCCAAGTTTCCTCCACAACGGTCTGTCTTGTGCCAGTCTCCTCCATGTCACCCCTGCATACTTTCGAATTTCATCCACCCATCTCCCATGTGGTCTTCTTCTGGGTCTTTTCCTGTCCCTTGGAATCCAATCTAAAATTTCGGCTGTCCATCTATGGTCTGTCCTTCTGGCAGTATGTCCAGCCCATTGCCATTTCAGGGATTTAACTCTGATCATGATGTCTTCCACTCTTGTCATTTTTCGGATCCACGAGTTCCTCTTCTTATCTCTCCTGGTTACACCAAGCATGCACCTCTCCATGCTTCTTTGAGTTGTCTGCAGCCTTTGTATGTCTCTTTTAGTTAAGGTCCACGTCTCTGCACCATACGTAAGCACTGGAAGGATGCATTGATCAAACACTTTTCTTTTAAGACATAATGGCATATTGCTCTTGAAAATTATGTTGTTTCTTCCAAAAGCTCTCCAGGCAAGTTTTGTACGCCGATTAATTTCTTCATCAATGTGACCCTCACTTGATATCTGCTGTCCAAGATAAACGTACGTGTCTGTTATCTCCAGCTTTTCTCCATCAATCGATAAATCTTCATTTCTTGTAAAAGCATTGAACATCACTTTTGTCTTCTGAAAGTTCATTTTTAATCCCACTTCTTTACTCTTGTCAGCAAGTTCCTGGATCATACTCTGCAGCTCTGATGGGGTAGTTGCAAAAATGACTACGTCATCAGCAAAACGAAGGTGGGTTAGATAATCTCCATTAATCTTTATCCCCTTGTTTTCCCAGCTCAGCGACTGAAAAACACCCTCCAATGTGGCATTAAAGAGCTTCGGAGATATGGTGTCACCTTGTCTCACTCCCTTTCCAATTTTTACGTGTGTTGTATTTTCAAACAGCCTAATCTTTGCACTTGCATTTTCATAGATGTTATTAATAATATTAATGTATGCATCTTCAATACCGCAGGTTTTCAGAGCCATTGTAACTGCTGATGGTATATATATATATATAACTTCAAGCATTTAAACCCTATTAATATATACCCCAAGAAATTCGGATCATTAGCATAGTTATACTATTTTGAGCTAAAATAATGATGTGTCCTAACATTGGATTTAATAGAAATAGTTCACCTAAAATTCCCTAGCGGATTAACTTCACAGATCGAGGCTCAACTCAAGAAAAGCATCTAAATTAGAAAACCCTTAAAAAGCAGGAAGTGATTTCATAAAACAGAACAATGAAAATAAACATTCACTTTAGCTTACCTGATCCTTTCTTTTTCTTAGGCATTTTTATTTCTGATTTTCACTAGTTGTTTTGAAGCCTGGAAAGAGAAAAAGGAAACTGTGTCTTAGTCACATGCACGGCGCTAAATCACTTTATAAAAGAAAAAATTATTAAATGTAATGTGAGAAACAGTACTGTGAGATTGGTTTTCGCTTGTCGGTAAGATCCGAAACTCTGACGGCGAAAAGAAATCATACCTGAGTGACAGGAAAAACAAAACAAAAAACACTTTTACATTTACAAACAGTATAAATACAAGCGTAAGTATTGACACCCTCTATGTCACATACTGTTAATTTATTAATATTTCAGATCAGGGTAATCTGTTTAATCTGGCTTTAAAAATAATTCATCATTTAGGGAAGCTGAAATAAGTAAACTTGCTGTTCAGGTATTTCAAACAGAATCAATTATTGTTAATGACGACATCCTGCCCCGCGTAACAGAAGGACAATGAACTGTTGATGAATGAACAATGCGGTGAAACTCACTAACATGTGACTGATAAGTTAATATCAGACAAATGAAACACAAAAATTTCACAATACACTGTTCTTTATCTCAAAGCCTACAGTCTTGTGACGATTATATATAGATTAAGATAATACAACGTAGTTGTCGCAAATGTTTATTTTCTCAAGCCGACCATGGTTTCGCTGGGTATTGACCTAGCTTCATCAGGACGAATGGCACGTAAATATTCAAATTGTATATGACATCATAAATGGTGTTTGCAGTCACGTGTTTTGGTTAGATGCTTCCACGCGTTTGATAGAAATGGCGTGGATGCCATGTCATTAACAAGTTGCGAAAACTTCTGATATATATGGAAAGCTTCCAAAATATTAAGTTTGGTGGTTGAATCTGGCTTTTCAATAAGTTTTGCTTCTTCAAAGAGAAATTTGTGGTCCTTTTCGTAACAGTGTTTAGCCATCGATAACTTCTTTAGGTCACAATTCCGAATGCAGGTCTTGTGCTCGTTCAATCGAAAACGGGTCTGTCCTATATACGAAGCGCCACATTCACATGGAATTTGATAAATTCCCCACGAGTTTTGTCTTCAACATAGTCCTTTGATCCTAAAAATCTCATTTTGTTTATGGGTTTAAAAATCACCTTAAAATTAAAGGTTTTGAGAATTTTTGTAATTTTGAAGGCAATGTCACGGGAAAATGGAATAATGGCAAAATTCTCTCGCAATGGGCGCATCACAGAAGTTAATGTGGAGATGGGCTTCGGTTTCCGGGATTTTGTTAGAGCCTTGTCTATAATGGAAGGGTTGTATGATGTCATATACACTTTGAATATTTACGAGCCATTCGTCCGGATGAAGCTAGGTCAATACCCAACGAAACCATGGTCGGCTTGAGAGAATAAGCATTTGTGACAACTACGTTGTATTATCTTAATACACTGTTGTTCTCCAGTCAATGACATTGGCAACAATGGCGGTTCTAGACAAAAAAAAACTGGGGGATGGGCACATTTCCTGCACGTGTCCTTAATAAATCAAAATAAATATATAATCCCCCCCCCCAAAAAAAACGGTTATATTCGGGCAGGGGCCTGGGCCCCGGCTTAGAACTGCCACTGATTGGCAAGACAGCCGAGCCATGATTGAAATTAAAACATATTCAGTTTTCATTTGAGTATTTGAAATGTTGGAGAGCAACATTCGAACTGAAAAATAGCAATGAGATTTTGATTTACTTTAAAAGTGCAATAAAATTTCATGTAAAATGAACCCAACAACACTGCATATACAGCGGAGTTCATGGAGAAGTTCCAGGTGCGTTTCTTAAATAAAAATGCAACGAGAAAGAATTTGAGAAAAATTAGTTTTGTGATCACCGTTCCCTGATGCCATGTGATAAAAATCACTTCTCATCTGCAGTGTCAAACGAAAAAAAAAATGATTTTTTCTTCCGTAAATACTGGTGCTTTTTACGTGGATTTCTCAGGTGTAATTTTTATTCATGCGCCAATAATGCGTAATTTATAGTACTGGGTTGGTGAGAATGAAATGTCCGGTGCGAACGAGCAGTGGAAACAAGCCCCCTCCACAGCGGAATGGAACCACCCACAAGTGTTGTGGGTATTACGTCACAGAGTTACTATAAATAGGTAGCATGTGTGTGAAGAACAATGTTCAGGCGTGGTTTGTTTGGACGTAACGTGGCTTGCAAAGGAAACATGCAGACGCCGGATTTGAGAGTCACCTTCCTGTATGAATTTAAACTGTGCCATTCTGCTGGAATTGTCCCGCGAAACGTTAACAAAGCGTTTGGGAAGAATACTGCCGACGAACGAACCATTCGGCGATGGTTTGTGAAGTTTCGAAGCGGAGATACGGACCTGCAAAACGAAGCACGTGGTCACAGACCTGCTGCTGCTTCTGACGATGTTGCGGACACCCGAAAAACGTGTCGTGAGATAGCGGCAGAAGTAGTCCACCACACGACAGTTGTTCGGCGTCTGACTGCGCTGGGTAAGGTCAAAAAGCTGGACATGTGGCTGCCGCATGAGTTGACAACTGCCAACAAGACTAGGTGTTTGGAACTCTGCACGTCGCTGCTTGTCAGGAATAAACAGGAACTTCTACTGCATCGAATCGTCACCTACGACGAGAAGTGGGTCCTTTATATTAATCGGAAACGATCTGCACAATGGTTAAGCAAGGCACAGCCTGCTGGACGGGATCCTAAGTCACCCCTATTGACCAAGAAGATGATGCTCCTTGTCTGGTGGTCCACAGCCGGTATAATTCATCAGAGTTTCTTGGCAAAAGGCCAAACTATCAATGCAGAACGTTATTGTGCTGAAGTACACCGGATGCACCGGAAATTGCTGTAGGAACAACTGGCGTTGGTCAAGAGACATGGACAAATCTGCTCCAGGACAAATCCCGCCCTCATGTCGCACAACGAACGATGCTGACACTAAGTGCCTTGGGCTATGAAGCACTACCTCATCCTGCCTATCCTCCGGACTTGTCTCCGACAGACTATCATCTGTTTTGCCGCCTAGATCACTTTCTCTCCGGGAAACAGTTCACGGCAGACAACGAGGTTCAACGTGCAGTTGATGATTTCTTGGGGTTCCAGCCACAAGACTTTTCCGGGATCATGGCCTTTCCGGACAGATGGCAACTATGTGTCGATGCCGAATGGGATTATTTTGCCTCGATAAGTTGTCCTACTTTTTCGTTCTCGCCGTCCACCAGTTCGTTCAAATTCTACCATTACACTTTCTGGATTCCATTGGGTTGTCTTTCAAAGTTAGGAAAATATTTTTAAGTCCCTTTTTCTTTTGCTTGGTAACAGAGCATAAGCAGCAGGAACAATTCGCGCGCGCGCGCCTCTGTATGTGTGTGTGTTTCATGTACTGAACTTCCTATGTCAAAGTGCACAGCTGACAAAACTGCTTGCTACTGAGTGGCGTATCTTGGGTCCGTGACCTGGGCTATCTCACCCGCCCTCTCCCCATACATTACTGTTTTTTAAAAATTGCGAAGTTTACTTTTTAATTGTTAAGTAATAGAAACAAAAAATGTTTCTCTAAATTTTAGGTACGTGCTATTGCTAACATGATACCAAATAATTATGAGGATTAGGATTTGGACACTTATTTGTACACGAACTCCATTCTTCTTTCGTTTTGTGTGAACTTAAGTGTTACGTTTTCACAGAAATGTTTCTTCCGAGTACTTTTTCATATTTAAAAAGAATGTTTTTCTCTATTAACCAACCAGCCAAGTTTCTCGAATGTGCATGTCCTTGTGTGGCTCTAAGATATATCTTGATTCTTTTTAATACAGAAAAACTGCTTTCGGCAGTTGCAGTTGTTGATGAACAGTTTAATATTGATCTGCTAATTTGTACACCTCAATAAACACTATGTCCAATTATTCAACTTTATGCAACAAGTAATGTTTCTTTCTGATTTGTTTTGTATTCATCAGGGAAATTAAACACCTTCAGTTCATTTTTTAATCGAGCTGTATCAAAATTTGAAGCGTATAGTTCTTTAAGCTCTGATAGTAGATATTCAGGGAAGCTTACACAAAATTTATCAAAACAGTTCGAATCCAACAAAGCGACGAATTCAAGATATAATATGACTGTTTTAATTCACTGACACTTCACACAAACTGAAACAACTCTCGGGAAACACGCGCTGGAAGCATGGAGGGACTGAGGTAGTCTGAACTTCGGTTTTTCGGAGCAAACCCTTGGCCAAAGCAATGGCCACTCACGAGCTCCGTAGCTCATTCATGTTGTCATGGGCCGCCCCGGTGGCGCAGTGGTCTAAGCGATGGCCTCTGATCATTCGTCTGGAAGGGGTCCGGGTACGAATCCCGGTGAGGCATGGATGTTGTGTTTGTCTTACGGCACTGGCTCTCTCCCTTTCCTGGAACCAGTGACCCTAAATTAGGGACGGGAGCCCATTGAGTTGCTCACGGTGGTCGTTAAAATTTCAATCAAAAAAAATAAATAAATAAATGTTGTCATGAAAACGCTAGCAGAAGATAATATTGAAGCTCTTCGCCTCAGAACAGCGAAGTCTTTCGGAGACCTACTTGCGTTACGTTGATGCCGTTGATCATCGCTCGCCCGACTGATTCTCATAATCGAAAGAAGCGAATCCGCTCGTGTTTTTTTTCGCACCGAAAGCATTGACATATCTTAATACCGTTGATAATTGACTTTTATTTGTGTATATTTAATTAACTTTTATCTATGCATTCTCTGCTAGCCTCGAATATACGCCACTAACATATATATATATATATACATAACTATACTTTGCACGTTATATTTCTTAAGACAGAAAAGAAATCTTACTTGTATATCAGTAACAGCAGATCAGATCAGATCATATGTGGAGGATTTTAGGAAGGGAGTGTCTGACCCCAGGTCTTAAACAGCCCTTAGAAAAGGAAGCTAGGAGATTTGGGCTAGTGTCCGATAGGAAAATGACACGGAAGCGAGGTAGGAAGACGCCTTTATTTATTACCGGAGGGGGGCAGTACCCGGGGTCCGACGGCTTAACGTGCCGATCCGACGCACGGCGAGTATTTAGTGGTTCAAACGTTCGTACCTGCCCAGGATCGAACCTGAGGTTATCTCCATGACAGTCACGAACGCTGACCCTAGGCTACCCTCGGCCCCAGTAACAGCAGAAACCAGCAGGTACAAGTAAATAATCCTTTAAATAAAACAAAAAAAAAACCGCTATGATTTTCTTCTGTTGCAGTGGTAAATGATTATTATATGTTATTACGAGTGTTAATTTGTTTTTCTTTGGAAAGAAAATCCCAATAATAAATAAAAATAATAAAATATGAACAACTTCGCAGCAACACACTAACGGACTAATGACGTTCACGACTTCACGTGCAGTGCAATTCGCAGCATGGAAGCTGAGACCCTTTTGGTCACATGACTAAATCGTTTCAGGGCCTCTTCTTTCCAGTGGGCTATGTGACGATGCGGTGTGATGAAACGGGTAGTATTTGCGACCACTACGCGATCTACGGAAATGCGTTTTCTCTAAACAGTAAAAGAAGTTGCTTTGTACCAAAGTACGTACTTCAGTTTGAACGCGATAGAACAGTGTTTTGAACGCGTTTCTGGGGACTCACAGGGCGGTTTCTCCCACATGACTTTTAGATCTCCAGAAAATATTAAAAAATAATATGGCTTTGATTCATTTGTCATTTTTAAAAATAGCTTATTTATGCTCTGACTTTATTACAACCACATATAATAACAATTGGTTAGAACATGTAGAAACTATCATTCCCCAGAAAACATTTCCTACATTCATGTATTACTCTTTTAATTCCTCATAGATTATTTTACACGTATCCGGAATTAATATTCATAAAAATTCTGCAGAAATAGCTGTTGTAAATTTCAGATCCTCATAAGAACACTCAGTATCGGACTCGCGATCCATAAACCGCCCTAGAAGCAGATTTTTTGCGGCTCACTGTTTGCAAAAAATATCCAAGTGCCCCAAACCTAAAATTATGGGTATGCCAACATCGCCATTTTCCGTTTAATGGTCTTTTTAGCAAAAGTTTAATAATATAATTATTGTATTGTTTTTATTTACAAAATGAGCTTATTTCTAACTTCTGCATGTTTCAGAGCGAATCTCTGGATTTCGTATAACAAACTACAAACGTGATATGCTTGGCGCTGAACCGGCTGAACCTACCTCCCATCTGACCATTGTTCTTTCTTTCCCCACCCCTCTGCGTTAAACCAGTCTCATTTACTGTTGGAAGACACTAGGAGCTAAATACCTAATCTCCTCACCCTGCCTGCATCCTTCCCGCCCCACTTCTCTTTGCCCCTGCTGGTCGCATTTGATACCATTTCAACCGCATAGCATCACTTCCCCTAATCCGTTTTCCCGTAATTCACATTTGCCCTGAACACGTTTACCACAATCGCGTTTTCCCGTAATTCACATTTGCCCTGAACACGTTTACCCCAATCGCGTTTCCCCGAAATCGCTTTTACCCGAATTCCCATTTGCCCTAATCTCGTTTCCCCTAATTCATGTTTGCCCTAAACACGTTTAACCCAATCGCGTTTCCCTGAAATCGCTTTTACCCGAATTCCGATTTCCCCGAATTTCGTTTGCCCTAATCTCGTTTCCCCTAAATCTCATTCCCCTCATCATGTTTGCCAGTTTCAAGTTTTCCCTAATTCGCGTTTGCCTAATTTTTTTTGTTAACCGAAATAAAACGGTGGGTCTTGATGTCTCAAGAGAATTATTCTTTCCCTTCCTATTGATGATGTCGACCACCATGCCAGCAAAAATGTAAAGAAGTGCACGTGGTTATCTATACTGTATATTAATTCTGTAAGGTTTTTTACTGTAAGACCAGGTGTGAGAGAACGGCTGAACGTTAACATATGGTTGAGGTATCAAAATAAAGATCTTACCATGTAGATGTGCCAGTCGAAGAGAAAAATGAGAATGGGGCAATGGTTCGGGCGTTGCGGGGCGGCAAAGTTCCCATGTAAAGTCTATGGGAGAAGCGTGCGGTCGACATCCGATCGGCTGTGGTTGACTCACGCTCTGTTGAAGGCGAAAGCATGGAGGGACTCAGATTGTCCTAAGTCCGAAGTCTCTCTTCTCAGCGAACCGTTGTGCAAAACAACGCTAGCAGGAATTTGTTTGAAAGTTCTTATCGGAACAGCGAACACCAGCGAACACTCAAAGACCTGATTGCGTTGTGCCATTGGACTGTGTGATGTATACATACAATTTGACATTCATTGGATCACGTACGTAAGACGTTTCCCATTATTAAAGATGTAAACAAACTTTTCATATGAGCTTATTCTTTTCAAAAAATAAATAAATAATAATAATCGTCGATTCCGATGGGTGTCGTCAACCGGGGAAAAAAAAAAAAAAAAAAAAAAGCTATTCGTCGATTCCGACGGGTTTCGTCTATCGGGTTCGAATCCCGGAGAGGCATGGATGTTGGCACTGGCTATCTCCCTTCCCTGGAACCAGTGACCCTAAATTAGGGACGGACGACTGCTTATAGCCCATTGAGTTGTTCACGGCGGTCGTTAAACCTACAGAAAAAAAAAAAAAGCGAGAAAATGACATTGCTAAAGGTATTTATTTCATGTAAAAATAATGAATAAAAATTGAAAAATATTCTCATACAAGGGGCGGCAAATGCCCTTGGCGCGTCCCTGTTTGGATGGAGAACTTTTGGAAAAAACAATACAATTTTTAAGAGCAATATGCCCTTATGTCTCAAAAAGAAAAGTGTTTAATCAATTCATTCTTCCAGTGATTACGTACGGAGCAGACACGTGGACCTTAACTAAAAAATACATACAAAGACTGCAGATAACTAAAAGACGCATGGAGAGATGCATGCTTGGTATAACCAGGAGAGGTGAGAAGAGAAACTCATGGATAAAGAAAATGATAAGAGTGGAGGATATCATGATCACAGTGAAATCCTTAGAAAAGCAATCGGATGGACATGTTGCCAGAGGAACTGACCACCGATGGACAACCGAAATTCTAGACTGGATTCCAAGGGACAGAAAAAAGACCCAGAAGACCACAAGGGAGATAGGTGGATGAAATTCGAAAGCATGCGGGACTGATATAGAAGAGACTGGGTGAAGACATCCCGTTGTGGAAGAAACTTGGTGAGATCTTCATCCAGCAGTGGATTTTTTTTTATTGTAGGTTTAACGACCACCGTGAGCAACTCAATGCGCTATAAGTAGTCGCCCGTCCCTAATTTAGGGTCACTTGTTCCAGGGAAGGGAGAGAGCCAGTGCCGTAAGACAAACACAACATCCATGCCTCACCGGGATTCGAACCCGGACCCCTTACGGACGAATGATCAGAGGCCATCGCTTAGACCACTGCGCCACCGGGGCGGCCGACAGTGGATTGATAATGGTTGATGATGATTTAATATATAATACATTTCTTTTCCTGAATTGGACGATAAAAGAAACGTTTTATTTTGCTTAACGGAAATCAGGACAAACATGAATTAGCGAAAACATAAATTTAGGAAAACGCGAATCAAGGCGAAGGAGATTTAGAGCAAACCTGATATAGGAAACGTTAGTAGGATAGAACGGGGGATACGAGAACAAAAGAGAGCCGAGAGCAGCGAAGCTGCTCTCGGCTGGGTGGGGAGTGACGGGAGGGGGGGGGGGAGATAACGAGAGAGGAGTGAGAGCGCGCTGTCGGAGTTGCTTGCGTGACGTCACGTGCCTCGGGCAGTGGTGGACGGTGACAGTGAACTTTATCGTTTGTGTGTTATAATTATTTTACATTGATGGGGATCCGGGAACAAATAGAGAGCCGAGAGGAAGGGATTTAGATTTGGGCTCATGTTGATGACAGATTTTCATTGAGCGTTAGGACGCAACTTTGATGGGTGTCCGCCGAAATTTCCGCCGAAATTTCTAAATGCTAGAGAATAAATTAGGGATCATGCTGTATTTTTGTTCTTTTTCTGTATAAGTCAGATGAATTTTTTCCAACGAAATGTGAGAGATGATTTTTTTCCAACAACCTGTATAATTTGCTATTAAATTCCCAGATGACTTTCCCCATTTATTTAAATGGGATATTTCGATTTGTATAAATAACTAGAATTGTAATTTCTTGATAAAATAAATTCTCGAAACTATGAAAGTTTCATAGAACAGGATGTGATATGGAACAGTATTGAAGTCCACCTCTTCCAGAAGTTGAAATGATTATATGTTGAATTTTGAATTCAGTAATAATAATAATAACCGAAAGAGAATCGTGATTATGTTTAAAGATGGACAAGGGGGAATTTAACAAATGTTAAAATAACTACAATATTTGTTACTAACGCTATGCTTACAGAATTGGGGTTACTTTCCTCAGATATTCGATAATTTTGGGAATTTAACGATTTTCATATGTTGTTGTTTTTTTCTCTTTCCGAAAGAAAGTTAAATTTGTATGAACGAAGAGTTGAATGTGGTGAAGATTGTGTTTCGAAAGACGTGATGAATTATTTTTCTAAATGTTATGAGTAAGGAAAATGCGTCTTTTTTCCATTGCTTTCATTCTTAAGACCTGCCACATTCGTGTGAGTAGAGAGAAATGCTCACGTGGAGTCCATTCACTTAACATTATGCTCGTCACGGTTGTTCCTCGCGGTTACAGCAGCAGGGAGGGAGGGGCAGATCTCCTCATGATGTGCTCCTCACGAGTGTGCCTACAGGAATTTTCTTATCTCGGAGATAACGTATTTATTGAACTTTGACAAAATTTTTGAGGAAAGGAAGTCTTTCAACCCTCAAATATATTTTTTGCTCATAATTTTTCGTGTCCTATTTATTCTCTCTAATTTATTTTACAAAACTTATATTTTAGAAATTTCCTGATGTGTTACGAATTTTTATATGCGTTGTATATCACGAAATCTTTTTTTCGTTCGAGAACATAAAAATGGTCTGATGGTCCCAGCGAGATTCGAACTCGCAGTCCTTCGTTCAGAAAGACGACGTTCTATCCACTTAACCATCGGACCATTGGGAAAAGGTGTTTGAAAGAAGACGATGGTTGTTCATGGTGTTAAAATGTTTTGGGGGACTTTTCTTGGAATTTAATTTAAAATGGAGTGTGAGGGGGAGTGAACGTTATTTGAGTTGTGAACGAGTTGGTGTGAACATGAGTTTTTCTGTTACGGTGGATCATCTCTCGTTGAACTGTTGTAATGGAGGAAATGATGAAACAGACATATCACACGGCTCAAAAAGTAGGAAGTTTTGGTGGTCTCGATGCTTTATACCGTGCTGTCCGAAAAGAAGGCGTCAAGAAAAAAGACGTCATAAAATGGTTGAAGGGGAGAAAACGTACACACTTCACAAACCGGTGAGACGACATTTTCCGAGAAATAGAGTTATGGTTAATAAAATAGACCAACAGTTTCAAGCAGACCTAGCCGATGTCTCCAGTTTGAGTCGACATAACGATGGATTTCGTTACTTGTTGACATGCATTGACATATTTTCCAAATATGCGTGGGTGATTCCCTTAAAGCAAAAGTCGGGATCCCATATCGTTCAAGCATTTTCCCAGATATTCAAAGACAGAAAGCCGATAAAGCTTCAAACAGACAAAGGAACTGAATTTAAGAATAAAGAGTTCCAAAAGTTTTTAAAACAGCACGGAGTACGTTTCTTTACGACGAACAACGAGACGAAAGCAAGTGTTGTGGAGAGATTCAATCGCACGCTCAAAACTAGAATGTGGCGCTACTTTACAAGTCAAAATACGTTTAAATTCATAGACGTGCTCAACGATTTAGTTCATAGTTACAATAATTCTCCACATCGAAGTATAAAAATGAAACCTGTAGATGTAAACGAAGATAATGAAAAGCAAGTGTTTCTCAATCTGTATGGTGATCTCAAGTGGGAAAACCCCATCTTCAAATTTCAGGTGGGTGATCACGTAATGATTAGTAAAGCGAAATTGACATTTGAAAAGGGATATGTATCAAATTGGATGGAAGAAGTCTTTGTTGTGAGCGGTCTTGTTCCAAGATCCTCTCCCGTCTACAAAGTAAAAGATTTATTGAACGAAGAGTTGGAAGGAACATTTTACGCCGAAGAGCTTCAAAGAGTCACTCTGTCCGAAAACTTTCCTGTGGAACGTGTTCTAAAGAAACGCAAAAGAAAAGGAAAAATTGAATACTTTGTTAAATTTAAAGGATATCTCGATAAATTTAATGCCTGGATCCCTGCGGAAGACTTGACCTCACTATAAAACCAACATTTTTTTTAGATGAAGCGTCATTCGTCAACATGAGTTTCTATCTGACACTACCTAGCGACAGCTCTCTCCGCTACTTTTCAGACAATAGAATTTCTCATTTCATCACGCGTCTTCCTTCCCCGATTGAACTCAATGGAGACTGGGAAGTGGGACTCGTCGAACTCATATACCCTCATTCCTGGTTTAATGTTAATGTAAATTCAAATTCCTTTTCTTATGGTGTCGGTCCAGGTCAACTGAAAGCAGCAAAAATCCCTGCTGGATATTATGATTCGGTGGGAGACGTGGTAAAAGCCATGTCCCACCATTGGTCGAAAAAAATTACGATGTTTTTTAATAAAACCACGAGGCGGGTCAAAGCAGCTTTAACTAATGGTTCTCAGCTGGAGTTATTTCCCGGAATAGCTGAAATTCTAGGTTTCCAACCTGGAGTGTATTCGGCATCAGAAGGGAGTGATGTCACAATTCATGGAAATTTCGTAGCCGATCTGAACACGTCCCTTTCACTATTGTACGTGTACAGCGATATTGTGGAACCTCAGCCTGTGGGAGACATGGTTGCACCTCTCCTTCGCATCGTTAAAGTCAGCGGAGAAGACGGAGATGTGGTGAGCGCCTTATACGACCGCCCTCATTATTTGCCGCTCGCAAGAAAACATTTTCAAACCGTCGAAATCATTATAAGGAATCATTCAGGGCAATTAGTACCATTTGAACGCGGGAGAGCGATCGTGAAACTTCATTTTCGTCTCAAGGCTCTGTAGTCATGTACGAACCATACCGCTGTTGTACAAAATCCTTCGAGGATTATTATGTCAACCAAACTGGAAAAGGTTTAGTATACTATCAAGGTGCTCCATTTCAAAAAGGGTATGGACTTGGAGGACTTTTTCGGTCGTTGTTTAGAGCGGCTGTGCCATTATTTAAACAAGGTGCAAAAACGTTTGGAAAACAAGTCTTTCGAACGAGTGTGGACCTAGCTAATGACGTCATCCTCGGCAAGGACGTGAAAACAGCAGCCAAACAACGCGCTAAAGAAGCAGGACAAATACTCACTGACAAAGCAGCTAATAAAGTGAAGAAAATGTTGGGAGGAAGCGTTAAAAGAAAGAGAAACATGAAGAAACGCATCATTCATTCAAAGAAAGCCAAGAGAACAGCACACGATATTTTTGATCCATAAACTATGGCTCTGATTCACAGTCATTCTTCCGTATGTTTAAAATCTGAACTTGATTTATTTGCTTTGCCGCCTACCCAAACGAGCATAGAAAAAGGCCAATGGATCGAATATCACCATTTGGCCAACATTCGAGATGGTGGACCTCTGGAATTTAATATTTCCGGGAGTGGGGAAGAATACATGGACTTATCTTTTTTTTTTTTTTTTTTTTTTTTGATTGGAGGTTTAACGACCACCGTGAGCAACTCAATGGGCTATAAGCAGTCGCCCGTCCCTAATTTAGTGTCACTGGTTCCAGGGAAGGGAAAGAGCCAGTGCCGTAAGACAAACACAACATCCATGCCTGACCGGGATTCGAACCCGGACCCCTTACGGACGAATGATCAGAGGCCAACGCCTTGGACTTATCTTCCAGCCAACTCTATGTGAAAATCAAAATTGTGAAAGCTGACAATTCTGGCCTAGCTGATGAGGAGCCCGTGGGCCCCATTAACTGTTTTCTTCATTCTCTGTTTTCCCAAGTTGACATCAGTTTAAACGAAAGAGTGATTTCATCATCAAGCAACACATACCCCTACAGAGCTTATATTGAAACTCTTCTGAATTATGGAGAAGAAGCAAAGAAAACCTATTTAGCATGTGAAGGGTTTTGCAAGGATACAGCGGGATATCTACATGAAATTAATCCCACAAATGCTGCAATGAACAAGGGATTACATCAACGCTAAGAGCTCGTGAAAGACAGTAAAACGTTGGATATGATTGGAACCTTGCACTGTGATTTATTTTTTCAAAACAGACTGCTACTCAATTTAGTGGACGTGAAAATTAAACTGGTTCGAACCAAACCAGATTTCTGCCATGTTTCTTCCTCCGAGGCCCCCAATTACAGAGTTCTCATCGAACACGCTTCGATTTTTGTGAGAAAAGTGAAAGTCAGCCCTGGAGTTGCAATCGGTCATGCAAAAGCTTTAGAAAAATCTCCTGCCAAGTATCCCATTGACCGTGTTTTAAGCAAAGTGTATTCCGTCTCTCAAGGAAGTATGTCCTTCGTGCAAGACAACGTATTCGTAGGACAAATGCCCAAAAGACTGGTTATTGGATGTATAGATAACGATGCTTTAAATGGTACATATAAATCAAACCCCTTTGAATTCAAGCATTATGATGTCAACTTTATCGCCGTGTACGTTGACGGACAGCCAGTTCCTCATAAACCTCTAGAACCCAATTTGGAAAAGGGAAGCACAATTCGTTCTTTCCATAGTCTGTTTCAAGGAACTGAGAAACTGGGTCAAGACCGTGGAATATATATCGATCGAGAGGAATTTTCCAAGGGATACACTCTTTATGCATTCGATCTCAGTCCGGACCTGTGTGATGGAGGACATATGAACCTAATCCAACAAGGAAATTTAAGAGTGGAAATCAAATTTGGAAAAGCTTTGCCTAAAACTATTTCTGTTCTCATCTACGCAGAGTTCCAGAACATTATTGAAATTTCCAAGTCCAGAAACATTCTCTGTGATTTCTCCAATTGAAGAAATGAACAGTGTTCAAATTACGAAGTCCCTAAATCAAGATCACGTGACACGACGATCCTTCCTCGGAGTGTTTGCCTGTGACCGACTTCCCAAGAGAATTGTCAAGTTCCCAGCATGCCTTGTTGTGAATACGGATCGGCATGGAAATCCTGGGAAACACTGGATGGGTATGTATATGGCAAACCCAAAAACAATCGAATTTTTTGATTCTTTCGGACATTCTCCTGAATATTTTCAAGGACCTATTACACGATTTGTCTACAAGTTTGACACTGTTAATTTTAATGATGTGCCTCTTCAAAGTTCGTTTAAGGCCGTATGTGGGCAATTTTGTATTTTCTTCCTCTATTCTAGATGTCGCGGAAAAAGCTTGTTCTCTATTGTAAGAAATTTTCGATGGAAATCTGAAACAAACGATGTGCGTGTCTTTCATTTTGTTCGAAATAAATTTGGAATTGTATCAAAATTTAGAATTTAAAATAAAAATTGATTAAACTCAATTTTATGCGTCTTTTCTTTAAATTGTTTTGTACCTTTTTAATGACCTCAGTTGACAACATGCAAGTGTCCAGACTACAACATCCTTTCACAGCTCTGACAGCGGGTCCTACGGGCTGCGGGAAGACAAAGTTTGTAAAACACTTACTTCAGCATCAGGGGGAAGTCATATCCCCACCTCCCGAACACGTGGTGTGGTTCTACGGGGTTCACCAAGCACTGTATGATGAAATAGAAAACGTGACATTTGTGGAGGGTCTCCCCTCTAATTTCCGTGACTATGTGAAAGGAAGAACACTATTTGTCATTGACGATCTCATGACTGAATGCGGAAGCGATAAAAAATTAACTCACTTGTTCACTAGAGGGAGTCATCATTTCAATGTGTCTGTGATATTCATTACTCAAAATTTTTTTCACAAAGGCAAAGAAATGCGAGAAATTTCCTTGAATGCTCATTACTTGTTTCTGTTTAAATTACGAAGAGATGTGAATCAAATCATTCATTTAGGAAGGCAGTTGTACCCTAGCAAACTTAAATTTTTTCAAGAAGTTTATATGGATGCCACAAAATCCCCTTACAGCTATTTATTGATTGATCTAAAACCCGAGACAAAGGAAGAATTAAGATTACGCTCCCAGATACTTCCGGGGACATTCAAGTAGTATATAAACCTCGGTGAAAATAAATAAGTCTCAGTTTTCATCATGATGTTGTCTAAGCAACAGATCCAACTTTTACGCATGCTTCAACACTGTCCAAAAAAAGTATTAAAAGACCTATTTTCAAATTGTAGGAAAAACGGAATTAAAGCTATATGCGAAATTTGTATGAATACGTTAAAAGGAAATGTTCCGCTTACTCCCGCTCAGAAATTCATTGCAACGACATAAGCACACCTTGCGTGCTCTCTCTCGAAAAAAGACGCCTCTATATAAAAAGCGGGAACTCCTTGTTCAAACAGGGGGATTTTTAGGTGTGTTGATTCCTGCTGCTCTCAGTGTGTTAACGACTCTGCTTACGAAATAATGGAATTTGCCAAGAAAATGGTTCTAATTCCAGAAGAACGGTTTTCCCGACATATGCCAACCGATGAAACGTTAACGGACTTAGACAAAGAAATGAAAAAAATTCTACTAAGCAAAGAGTCTGACGAAGTCAAAGTGAAATTATATAATCAAGTCTTGAATAAACGTATTCATGTATCCAATTTTAATCCTCCAGTTACATCTCATGAAACATCATCGAGAATAGCAGAATCAGAGAAAGAAGAGCATATTAAAGACGAGAAAGTGAAAGATGTTGTAGAAGATCTTATCGTTCAATCTGTTCCTACTAACTTGAAACGCTATGCAAGAAATGTGTTGGACGTCTTTAAAACGAACTCTGATATTATTGGATGGGGCCCTAAGGCAGAACTTCAGGTCCGAGGACGCATTGTGAAAAACACGAATATTATCGACCTCATAGACGCTATGTTTCGAAGCAAGGGATCTAAGCTGCAAATACCTCCTGAATTTGTAAAAGCATTAAAGGACATAAATTTGCCCACAAAGTACATTAAAAATAAACAAATGTTGAAAGTCCCTGTACAAGAAGGAAATTCTGTTGTAACTCCTAAAAGAAAAAAGACAAATACTAAGAAAATGTGTAAAAATCTCAACTCTGTTCGTTGGATTCACTATTAAAAATTTAGATGGAATAAAAATAAAGTCTTTTTTCTTTGAATTAAAAATATTTCACTTGAAAGTTCATTATCGACAAGGAGTGGATTTTTTTTACAATTTGATTTTAGAAAAATCGGTTTGGGAAAGTTAATTTTCTCACAGGTTTAAAATATGCCACTTCATTTTACTACAGGATGCTTTTGGGAAAGACGAATTTGAAAAACATGGAAAATTGAGTAGAATAACATGGCGAAAACATATGAATTAAAGGAGCATTTTCAAACATGTCTGAAATTCAAAGAGCAAAATGGTTCACTTGAAAGTGACATAGTATGTTTTGAAGTTCTTTATTCTCAAGGATGGTTCTTTCAACTTCATTTTAGAAAAATTAGTTTTGAGAAAGTTAATTTTCGTGTAGGTGTTAGTTTTTATCAAAGAATATGTGTCAAGGGAAAGAAAAGTGAAATCCCACACACATTTTTACACACTGAATCGAATATGTATGCTACAATAATTGGTAATATATGTTTAAGAGAATGATGTTCTTGGGAGAAATATGTTATGTATGGTGACTTTTTTTTTATTTCTCCGTTTCCACATCACCCATGAGGTAGGAGTACCGATGCGTTTTTTTCTACGAGGTTTCGCCAAAATAGCCCTAATCCTCGGCTTCCTTTCTTCAATTAATATTTAAGCCTGCAAACATATAGAATTTATGTCATAGAAACCATCATTTCTCGTATTTCAGCAAATAGTTCATTTCCTTTGATTCCTGAAAAGAACTCTTTTGTAACTTTTGCTTTGTCACATGCTTCGACAAAAGCTTTAGCAACATCTTTAGGGTTGAGGGATGCAACTGCATCTTCAAAACATATAACGACTTTAGTGCCCCACTCTGTGCTCATGCAAGTGTGCTGCATTTGGTTGTGAGCCACGTAATTCAATTCTCCTGAAATACATTCAGGACATCTGAAGGTCTTCATTACACCATTACTAATTAAAGTTTTTAAGGAGTCAATTAATCCTGTTCGAAGTTCCCAGACGTCCAGTGTTGTATATGGTACACTCAGCGTTTCGGTAAGCACAATTTCTTGGAATTCTGTTCCAATCATCAAATCTTGAATACCGCTTCAAACGTCATCTAAAATATTTTGGAGTTTTTAAACTGTTTCTTATTAATTGCTACTCCACGTGTTAAGTTGTAATTCCCTCTAGCATCAGAATACTGCTTCTGAAAGCGAAAGAATTCACCATCACGGGAAACTGACATGAAAATTTCACTTCCGATACTGCGTGTCTTTCCTCGCTCACCTAGCTGAAAAATACACCTTCTTAAGTCCAAAAAACAGCTCGCCGACATTGTGACTCCACATGTTGTTGGGAGGAACACTCCCCCAATCCACTTGAATGCTCTAAGGTGAATTTTTATTACTGAAAAAACACAGATACAGTTATGAAACGGTTTCCTCCTAAATGAAAGTAATTTGTCGGCATTTGCTCTAGAGTGAATCCATTGGGTGTGCTTGCAAAATGAGCAGGTTGCACCTCAGACAAAGCAGTACTAAGATTAGATGATCCCACACTAACATTTGAGGTGTCGCGGGTGATCGATGATACACTTCCGTCGTCATTTGAAAAAACATCCGAAAGTCTTGATTCAGCTTGAGTAGAAACACAGCACTGCTTTTTAACATACTGAGTAGCTTCACAGGACCGCTTCATGATGACCTGATAGCAATTCTAAGGAGCAAAGAAATATAATAATAGCCTCAACAAACTTTAACTAAATGTTGCTATATTCGAAGAAATCTCGGTCTAAGCTGTTGTGAGAAATGATGTCTAAATCCTCGGAAAACTTAGAACTGAATGCTTCCGTACGTTCAAAGCAACGCTTTATTTCGTTTCTTAAGATTAGATGCAGAAAGAGGGGGTGGAAAAATCTCTTTGTGGGAGAGAATAACGCCATCTCATTTGTCTAATAGTACACAATACCCCCCCAACCCCCTCCTCCTCATGGTACTGAAAAGCAACACTTCTACAAATACATTCCTTTTTATCTCATGTCGAGCATACACAGGAAATGATAGTCGGAGCGTTGCCACTTATTATAAAATATTTACACAAATAAGATTGTAGTAGCTCTTTAACAAAGCATTTCCTTTATCTTAATACACACATCTCGTTGAGAGGTGACCTTTCAAACAACCATGATATGATGTGTTTGTATAGATAAATGGAAAGGCAGGGGAATCATTACAATTCCTTAAACTTAAGACCGAAATACTTATCACCCACAGACCGGATCAGTGAAAATCTCTGATAAGGTGTATTTGTGTAGATAACGTTGCAGTCTCTGTTGAACAAGGCGCTGCTTTTAAACTTAAGAATGAAATACGTACATGTGAATGATATCAGATCGCTACAACCCCGACCTTAGATAAGGGGGAGGTAGGGGAACTAATGCATTTCTTTAAACTTAAGATCAAAATATTTGCATACTATTACCAACTGACCACTTCAGTGAAAATCACAGATAGTGTGCGTTTGTTTACTTAGATAACGTTGGTGGGTCTGTTGAACAAGATACTGCTTTTAAACTTAAGACTGAAATGCGTGAGCATTCCAAGGGCAATCTTGAACCTTGATACGCTGTGTTTGCATAGATAAGGGGATGGACCGGAAACTAAGGCATTTCCTTAAATTTGAGAGAAAAATGGTGTGGCATCTGTTGAAGAAGCATTTTCTTTTAAACTTTCATGTTATTCGTATGGGATTTAGATCACATTCACTTCATTTAAAGGAAGAATCCACGCTTTCAGGAATGAAAAATGGATACTGATGATGTCAACGACAATGAAAAAGTAAGTAATTTGCTTATTTTTTTAATGAGTAGGGTCTTTCCCCGTGTTAAATTAACAAATCTTGTAATGTATAAGTTCGGAGACGCTGATATTTGCAAATAAATTCAACTTTAAAAGCGACTTGAGCTACAAACTATTTTACACTTTTTTTTCTTTTTTCTTTCACAGATATTTGATTCCCAATGGGAAAAGGATCCTATTTTGATCGGAAATTTGGAATTTGTGGACCATTTTGGGCAATTCCCCAGTTCCCAAGATCTTTCCGATGAGTTCGTTCCGGATGCATCTATCATCAGTACAGTCCCCCAACAACGAATATCAAATCCTAGCCTAACATGTAGAGAATGTGAAAAAACATTTTCAAAAAAGTTTAACTTAAACCGGCACATGTTAATTCATACTGAAGAGAAACCCTATCAATGTGAAACATGCAGAAAAACTTTCCGACAAAAATCGCACCTACTGGGTCATATACGTAAACTCCATCTTGCGACAAATGCTCGTTCACCACATTTGTCGCCAAAAGCAGGACCTTCTCGTGTAAATGTCCGAAGCAAAAGAAACAATCAACGAACGGATTCTCCACCACCGAAAAGAAGTAGGAAAGTACGTCAACCCTGTGAAATACAAGTTTTGCATGAGCAACTATTCCATCCAACACCCGAAGTAGAAGGAGATTTACTATCATTTCTCAACAACATAGAAACTAATGTTCTCACCACCTTAAGTAACCAAATTTCTTCACAAAGATCAATAAAGTGGTATGTAGTACTAAAGGTACAATACTCACGCGTGAGGGGAGATGAGGAAGAAACTGAATATTCTACTATGTATTTCCGTAGTAAATGCATGGTGGAACTCACTTTAGATACCACACCGGAAAATTTGACTTCCGCATTTGAAAAAATAAAGACATGTAGTGAAGAATTCGAATCTATGGGGAGTGGATGGGTGCTCGACAAAATATTGAACCTAGAACTTAAAATTGGACGATATGAACCATTAGCTGCATCTTCATATTTTCCATTACCTCCTAAACTTGCTAGGAAAGAAGCAATTATTAATATTCAAAATAACGACCAAAAGTGTTTCTTGTGGAGCGTTCTTGCACATATTCATAATGTAGAACACAATCCACATCGCGTTTCCCATTATACACAATTTCACAATGAACTGAATTTGGAGGGCATCACCTTTCCTACACCAATCACACAAATAAGTAGGTTTGAAGAAAAAAATAATATTTCAGTAAATGTCTTCGGATATGAAGAAGAAGTTTTTCCGTTATATATATCAATCCACAAATGTGAAAGACATGCAAATCTACTTCTCATTACAAATGGTGAAAGACAGCACTACACTTTAATCAAAAATATGAGTAGATTGCTTAGCACGTTGACCAGACATAAAGAAGCAATATTTTACTGTGATAGGTGTTTACATGGGTTTTCAAGGGAGAATCTGCTGCAAGAACACATAGTGTACTGTCAAATGCATGACGCACAGAGAGTTGAACTCCCTGAGGAATGTGACAAATGGCTTAAATTTGAGCGATACGACTTTCAACTTCCTATTCCATATGTTGTGTATGCAGATTTTGAGTCATTATTGGTGAGAGTTGCGAGTTGTGATACTGACCCAGAGCAAGCATCATCATCCTCTACTCCTACGGCAATTCATGAACCATGTGGTTTTTGTTACGTTATCGTCGGACCACAAGGTCGAAGTGTTAAACCGCCTACTGTTTATCGTGGTGAAAACGCTGTGGATAGGTTCCTCCAATGCTTATTGAAGGAAGAACAATTCATCAATGATCTCAAAAAGGTAAACAAACCAATGGTCATCACCCCCGAAGAAGAAGCACAGTTTCATCTTGCCACTCACTGTCACATTTGTCAAGGATTGTTGAAAACTGACCGTGTGAGAGATCATGATCATTTAACATCAAAATTTCGCGGTGCTTGTCACGCTGCATGTAATCTGAAATATAAGTTCAGTAGGAAAATTCCTGTCATATTACATAACCTTAAAGGATATGATGGTCATCTCATCATGCAGGGTATCGGTAAAGTAAAACATAAAAGAATTAATGTAATTCCTATTAATAGCGAGAAATATATTTCTTTCATGCTGGGGAACTTACACTTCATTGACTCCTTACAATTTATGCCTGAGTCGTTGGAAAAGCTCGTACTGAATTTGTGTGAAGATCAGTTCAACATGTTAAAGGAACATGTCAACGAAGAACATGCTTCATTATTATTAAAGAAAGGAGTATATCTATATGAGTATATGGATTGTCACAAAAAATTTGAAGAAACACAACTACCCCCAATAGAAGCATTTTTCAGCACTATAACAAATGAAAATTTAACTCAACAACAATATGACTATGCACAAAAAGTCTGGAATACTTTCAACTTGAAAACATTGGGGGTATCATGACCTGTATGTCAAAAGCGATGTGCTATTACTAGCAGACGTGTTTCAAAATTTCCGGAAACTTTGTCAGGAGCATTATGGATTGGATCCTTGTCATATGTATACATCCCCCTCATTAGCATGGCAAGCTTGTTTAAAGATGACGCGGGTTGAACTAGAACTTCTTACTGATGTAAATATGTACCTATTTGTAGAAAAGGGGATAAGAGGGGGCATATCTGTAATTTGCAAAAGCTATAGCAAATCAAACCATCAATACCTTGATGATTTCAATCCTAATACACCTCTTAAACATATTATTTACTTAGACATGAATAATTTATATGGGAATTCAATGTAAGAAAGCAATTTGCCCGAGAGAGAATTTTTGTGGAAGACCAATATCAATGACTTTGATGTCATGACGATACCTGATGATTCAGAAACTGGATATATTCTTGAAGTTGATTTAGAGTACTCTGAAGAACTACATGATATACATAGTGATTATCCACTTGCACCAGAGAAAATTAATATAACCGCTGATATGCTTTCACCATATTGCAAAAGAATCCAAAATAAACATAATCTAAAATTATCTACAAAAGGTGTTGAAAAACTTGTTAAAAACCTGTTCAACAAAACAAATTATATAGTACATTACAGAAATCTAAAATTATATTTGTCCCTGGGAATGAAACTTAAAAAATTCATAAAATACTTCAGTTCAAACAAAGCAAGTGGTTAGAAACATACATAAACTTCAACACAGAACAAAGAAAACAGGCAAGCAATAATTTTTCGAAAAACTTTTTCAAATTAATGAACAATGCCGTGTATGGTAAAACTATGGAAAATCTCAGAAACAGAAGAAGAATTGAATTGACTAATTGTGAGAAGAGAAAAAGAAAATTAGTTGCATCTCCAGCTTTTCACGCATTTCAACTTTTTAATCACAATCTGGCAAGCATAGAAAGGAAAAAGACGAAAATTATACTAAATCGTCCAATTTATGTAGGGTTTGCCATTCTGGATATTAGCAAACTACTGATGTACAAATTCCACTACCTACATATACTGCCCAAGTATGGACGAAATGTAAAATTATTGTTTACTGACACAGATTCTCTGTGCTATGAAGTGAAAACTATAGACATCTATGCTGATATGGCAGAGGATAAGCATCTTTACGACACTTCTGAGTATCCCATCGATCATCCACTATTTTCTCTTGAAAATAAAAAAGTTTTAGGGAAAATGAAGGATGAACTATGTGGAAGCCCTGTTCTAGAATTTGTAGGTTTGAGAAGCAAAATGTATAGTGTGTTGACATCTTGTAGTGCGAAAACAACTGCGAAAGGAATACCAAAAGCAACTGTGCGACATAATCTGAAACATGACCATTATAAAAGATGCGTATTCGACAACATTGTCACTCATGTAGCATATTCAAGGATTGAGAGCAAGAAACATCAACTGAAAACTCTACAATGTAAAAAATTAGCTTTATCATCATTCGATGACAAACGCTACATCTTAAATAATGGTACTGACGCTCTAGCGTATGGTCATTACAAAATCGATGGAGAAAACTAAAGTAAGCATGTAAATCTCTACCTATATTGTAAATATTTATGTATATGTGGTTTATAAATGTTGAAAAATATGGAAGAAAAAGAAACCGAGGAGTAGGGCTATTTTTGGCGAAACCTCGTAGAAAAAAACGCATCGGTACTCTACCTCATATGTGATGTGGAAACGGAGTAAACAAAAAAAAAAAAAAAAAAAAAAAAAAAGAAGTCATACATAACATATTTATAGCATAATCACAAACATGTATTGCACACGAAAGTGGCAGATCTTAAGAATGAAAGCAATGGAAAAAAGACGCATTTTCCTTACTCATAACATTTAGAAAAATAATTCATCACGTCTTTCGAAACACAATCTTCACCACATTCAACTCTTCGTTCATACAAATTTAACTTTCTTTCGGAAAGAGAAAAAAACAACAACATATGAAAATCGTTAAATTCCCAAAATTATCGAATATCTGAGGAAAGTAACCCCAATTCTGTAAGCATAGCGTTAGTAACAAATATTGTAGTTATTTTAACATTTGTTAAATTCCCCTTATCCATCTTTAAACATAATCACGATTCTCTTTCGGTTATTATTATTATTACTGAATTCAAAATTCAACATATAATCATTTCAACTTCTGGAAGAGGTGGACTTCAATACTGTTCCATATCACATCCTGTTCTATGAAACTTTCATAGTTTCGAGAATTTATTTTATCAAGAAATTACAATTCTAGTTATTTATACAAATCGAAATATCCCATTTAAATAAATGGGGAAAGTCATCTGGGAATTTAATAGCAAATTATACAGGTTGTTGGAAAAAATCATCTCTCACATTTCGTTGGAAAAAATTCATCTGACTTATACAGAAAAAGAACAAAAATACAGCATGATCCCTAATTTATTCTCTAGCATTTAGAAATTTCGGCGGAAATTTCGGCGGACACCCATCAAAGTTGCGTCCTAACGCTCAATGAAAATCTGTCATCAACATGAGCCCAAATCTAAATCCCTTCCTCTCGGCTCTCTATTTGTTCCCGGATCCCCATCAATGTAAAATAATTATAACACACAAACGATAAAGTTCACTGTCACCGTCCACCACTGCCCGAGGCACGTGACGTCACGCAAGCAACTCCGACAGCGCGCTCTCACTCCTCTCTCGTTATCTCCCCCCCCCCTCCCGTCACTCCCCACCCAGCCGAGAGCAGCTTTGCTGCTCTCGGCTCTCTTTTGTTCTCGTATCCCCCGTTCTATCCTACTAACGTTTCTAGGGGAAACTTTGATACGGACAAACATGTTTAGGGTAAACTTGAATTTGAGGAAACGAGGTTTAGAGCAAACGAAATTAGTGGAAATGGGAAACGCGATTAGGGTAAACGTGTTTAGGGCAAACATGAATTAGGGGAAACGAGATTATGGGAAACGAGATTCAGGGGAAACGAGATTATGGGAAACGAGATTCAGGGGAAACGAGATTACGGCAAACGAAATTAGGGGGAATTGGAATTCGGGTAAAAGCGATTTCGGGGAAACGCGATTGGGGTAAACGTGTTTAGGGAAAAGTGAATTAGGGAAACGAGATTCAGGGGAAACGAGATTACGGCAAACGAAATTAGGGGGAATGGGAATTCGGGTAAAACCGATTTCGAGGAAACGCAATTGGAGTAAATGTGTTTAGGACTTTAGGGCAAACGGGAATTAGGGGAAACGGGTGTTCACCATTTCAACCCAGTTCGCATTTGCGACGACACCCTCCGGAATGGGTACGGGTTCGAATCCCGGATAAAGCATGGATGGTGTGTTGTTTGCCTTACGGCATTGGGCTTTCACTACAGCCCCCAAAACCAGTGGCCCTGAAATTAAGTACACACGAACGACCGCTTGTAGTCCACTAAGTTGCTCACGGTGGACGTCAAACACACACACACACAATGGAGTTGTTTTGAAAGTGACAAGTCAAGCGAATATGTTCCGATTAATCGGTACTCAAATTAAACTTACACCTATTCTGTCCTTTGCATGTGCGACTCCAGATTTATTTTTGTCATTTCTTTTTCTATCTTTAACTTCCGTTCATTTAAAGTCCTAGAGACACCATGTATATAACCAACTTTAGATGGACGAATCTCACATTTTAAAGTTAATTTAGGTCACAAAAAAAAATTAAAAAAATAGCGATTTCCCTGACTGTGATCCGTTCAGGTCGATCACCAGTTGTAAGTCTATGATCTCCGAACGAGGGAAATTTGAGGAACGCAAAATTTCCTTACCTTCATTTTTTTTAATGCACTTACGTATCGTAGTTCTAAAATCGCTGTCGTTACCTACCCTCCTCCGCCCCACCCCCATCCAGTAAATTTTTCACAGAAAGCGTCAAAAATACATGCAGCAGATATCGCGCTTACGAAACCTGGTACGTACTGGAACTTCTGACACTGCGTCTCCATAGACTATCATGAGACGACACACCAGACGCATCGATTTTTCTTTCTGCTTCGTTCCACGTGTTTGGACGATATCCTTCGCTGAAGTTGTGTTGCAAGAAATTCGGAGAAGCCGTTATACACGGCCACGTCACACACATTGCAATGACAAGGCCAACCGAACTCCATGCTTTTCAAGCAGAATAAATATTTATTTTTATTTTTTTTTTGATTGGAGGTTTAATGACTACCGTGAGCAACTCAATGCCCATCCCTAATTTAGGGTCACTGGTTCCAGGGAAGGGAGAGAGAGCCAGTGCCGTAAGACAAACACAACATCCATGCCTCACCGGGATTCGAACCCAGACCCCGTTCGGACGAATGATCAGAGGCCATCGTTTAGACCACTGCGCCACCGGGGCGGCGGTGCCGTAAATAATTCGTAACTGTTTCGCATTTCACTATCAGCCAACGTTGAATAAAAAGCATTTCAATTGAATGTTTACGACAAACATTCAATTCAAGAATGATCGCTTATGTATTGGTGACTTAAAAGGTGGAATTGTGGATCATTACTTGATCTAACTAAATCTTGCAATTTTGATACAAAATTAGGGGCCAAAAACCGAAGACCATGGATGTAAAGATTTTTTTTTTTTTTATTTTGGAAGCTGAGGGGCGGGGAAGGTTATCCACTAAAACAAAATATTTCTTTTGAACATAAATTTTTGTACACCACCTTTTAAAAATTTCAGTGGATATCTCTCACCTCTTTACGTTCATATTGTGTCGACAGCAATTTCAGATTTAAAGCAACTGCAATGTTTATCTTGCCGATAACTAAATAGGTCTAAACGCAGTCCTTTTTTATTATTATTATTACAGAATACTATTTAAAAAGTTGGAAATACGCTTTTCGGTTCCTTATCTTGTTGGTGCCATTTAATTTGTGTTTAACGCCTCCACTGAACCTGTGCCGTTAGAAATCGCCAGTTCTTAATTTAAGAGCACTCACGGTGAGAGCCAGTGTCGTAAGAGCTAAAACAACTATGTCGTACTATGATGACACAAACCCTGACTACGCAGTGCGAGAATCCGCCCACACGCTTTTCAACCGTAGGTTGAAGAAGCGTATATGCTCCAGCTTTGTCCGTCTGTCTGTGCGTTCGCATGATAACTCACATAAAAATGGTTTGAGTTCGATGAAATTTTAGCTTGTCGTAGGGGACGAACTGTATTTAAAATGGGTGAAATGGGGGTCAAAGGTCAGGACATAGGAGCGGGATCCATTACATCGCCCTTATGCCTTATAACTTACGTAAAAATGCTTCTGCTTCGATTGAGACAAAACATTATCATGTTGTTCCGGAAGTATACTTCACCAGTTCTGTTGAAAATAATCGAAATGGGGTCAAAGGTCAAGACACAGAAGCGAGGTTTATTCCACAGCCATTATCCTCATAACTTGACTAAAAATGCTTGTATTACAACAAAAGTTTAGTATGTTGTTCCGGTGGTATACTGAACCAATTCTGTTAAATATCATCGAAATGGGGTCAAAGATCAGGACACAAGAGCGAGATTTATTCCACAGCCATTATCCTCATAACTTGAGTAATAATTTCTGGTATGTTGGAATGCGTATCATAATCAATGCATTGCATGATTTTACTACGTGATGACTATAAATATCACGAAAAAACTTGAATGTTTCTTTTTGACGCAAACAAACTAGCCAGTATAGGATTTGCCAGATTTCGCAGATTTGAACGGAAATTAGGAAAGTCCGATTCACTATATCTGTTGCTTCCTGCTGAAGATGAAGTGCCATGGCATATCAATGCGTGTTGTCAATTCCCTTGAATCCGAATCAACGCGGCGAACTGACAAACAGCATCGTAAGTAAGGAGCTAAATAATTAGTCTGCCTTAGGTGAGCAAACGCAAAATGCCTTGACAACCAACTGAAGTGAATCTTTACTGGCTAGCATCAAAGACAGTCTTGCCAATACTGAATGAACCTTTACTGGCTAGCATCAAAGACAGTCTTGCCAATATGCTGAATGAACCTTTACTAGCTAGCATCAAAGACAGTCTTGCCAATACTGAATGAACCTTTACTAGCTAGCATCAAAGACAGTCTTGCCAATATACTGAATGAACCGTTACTGGCTAGCATCAAAGACAGTCTTGCCAATATAATGAATGAACCTTTACTAGTTAGCATCAAAGACAGTCTGGCCAATATACTGAATGAACCTTTACTGGCTAGCATCAAAGACAGTGTTGCCAATCCTGAAGTGAACCTTTACTGGCTAGCATCAAATACAGTGTTGCAAACTCACTCATTTTGATAGTCTCTAAATTAGCAATTGAAAGTTACCAAAAGTAAAAAGAATGTCCCTCAAAATAAGATTAAAATATGGTAAAATATTTTTAATTTTAATGGCACACTGATAAATATCTTCGTATTTATCAGAGTGCCATTTAAAATTTAACATATTCACCGATGAGTCATTACATTATGACCACTCCCAGCCTACAGAAATGAGCGCGCCTGGAGACCGAACGGTTGCACAGGTGAAGTTCACAGAGAAGTATATATACAACCGAGAACCGGATTTCGGTTGGTAGAGTGTTCGGAGTCGGAATGCGAAAAGCTGCCGATTTATCAGAGTTTGATAAAAGACAAATTGTGATGCCACGGCGCCTCGGAACTACGATCTCGGAAACGGCGCGGCTTGTGGGTTGTTCACGTGCCGATGTAGTGAGTACGTATCAAAAGTGGTGCGCAAATGGCAAAACGACGAACCGTTGCCCAAGTGTGTGTCGTCCGCAGATCATTGATGCCAGAGGAGAGCTCAGACTGTCGCGCATTGTTCACAAGGACCACAGTGCAACAAATCATCCGCAGCTACAACAGAGGTGATCAGGGCAATGTGTCACACCCCACAGTTCATCGCAGTCTTCTACGCATGGGTCCCATGCTCACTGCACATCATCGCCAACAACGCATGAAATAGGCACAAGATCATCGAGATTGCGCCTTGGATGATGGGAAAAAACTAGCTTGGTCGGACGAATCAAGATTCCTGTTGCATCACGTAAACGGCCGAGCGCGGATACGCCGATTACGAACGGAGGCTATGTCACCTGGATGCACTGTTGGACGGAAACAGGCCGGCGGCGGTGCTATGCTGTGGTCGATGTTTTCTTGGGACACTTTAGGTCTCGTTATTCTAATAGCACAATCCCTGACAGCTGTCAGTATCTGAACATCGTTGTAGACCACGTTGACCCATTCATGTCAACTGTGTTCCCTGCTGGTGATGGCCATTTCCAACAGGATAATGCGTCATGCCACACTGCCAGAATAGTAAAGGAGTGATTCGAGGAACATGCTGGTGATTTTCTGTTAGTGGCCTGACCTCCAAACTCACCTGACATGAACCCAATCGAACATTTGTGGTTCAACTTGGAAAAGCGGATTCGCGGTAAATCACCGCCACTCCGAAATGTACGGGAACTGGAGGACTTGCTGTTGACATTATGGCACCAGAGACCCCAGGATACCCATCACCACCTCATCGAATCGATGCCTTGCCGAGTAGGGGCTGTTTTGTGGGCTAAAGGGGGTCCTGCAGCTTATTAGGTAGGTTGCAATAATGTAATGGCTCATCCCTGTATATGATGCATTTATTTACATGATACTTTAGATAATAATAATAATGTAAAAAGGAAATGTGCGATAGCATTTTTTTCACTCACCTAGCTTCGGTGCTTACTATGGCTTCAAAAGTATATTTAGGGAAAGTGGATACAGTAACAACTTTTAAATAGCTAAAAACAATTTAAAAACTTAGTATCTCATATAAAATATAGTCCGAACAATGACCAATAAACTACAATGCTGGTAGATGAAATTATTTCTTGCAACACAACAGAAACTAGTCCCCCTCAGTTATGTGTTACTAATGTTTTGATTTAGATACAACAGAACTTCTGGTTCAATGATGAAATATTTCTGGAAATGGAAACATTGAAGTCCCACACCATCGCATTCACAGTCAAATGGATCTCAGAAAAGAATTTTCTCCCAGACCACCTCAACGGGCTCAGGCTGGGTGTAGGAGATCTTGGCCACCGGAGAACTGGCCACAACATCTTTAAAGGGCCGTACAAGAATTGTGTTTTTGACCGCTTCGTGGCAACATCCCCTGAGGTTGGTTATCTGAGTCACATAAAATTTCCATGATTTCGTATTTTCTTAATTGCGATATTTAATGTAATTCTTTATAAAAAAAATTATAATCTACAGCTCAAATTCTGTGCTGGTATGTGCAAACTCAAGGGACCTGTCCGGGGAAGGAGGGGGACTGAATACAAAAAATATAAAATGCAAAGAATTTCTAGTCCGATTGCGAGATTTTTGGCGTTTACAAAACACAACTCAACAAATTCACAGCGGGCATGTGGTAACGCAGGAAACCTGTAGGGGGACGGGGAATGCCGAAAACATAAAGAATTTCTGGTCCGATCGAGAGATTTTCAGCGTTTACAAACTAAAACTCAACAAAATTTCTGCGGGCATCTGCTACCGCAGGAAGCCTGTCTGTTGGGGCTTAACGCCAAAAATATAGAATATAAAGAATTTGTAGAGCGGTAGTTTGTAGAGGAAAATGGGGCATTCTAGATCAATGGCAGCCCTCCCATAGACTTAACATTGGCTGCCCACGAGGCTGCGACAGCTGTCCCCTTGTCAGAATTTTTGTCACGTGATCGTCCCCATGATGTGCTGCCCCTAGCGGTGCTTCTTGGAACTTTCGATGGATCTTTGTATTTATTCCTGTGGTTTTCAAGCGGGATTTTCCCCCCTCTTCGATGTTATTTTTCCCCGGAGGAAATTTTTACGTCACGATGCTGGGGAATTTTCTTTCCAATTAAATAAAAATGTTCTGATGGTCTTAGCGAGGTCCTAACTCACGATGATTTGGTTTCAAAAAATTGGTCAGGTGGTCTCGTGTACTACGTATTCACTCTATTTTTTTTAATTAATTTTACGTTATTTCATCATGTATTTTTTGTATGTTTTGAGGGAGTTTTTTCGTGTAGATGTAATGAATTTTCTGGGGAACTTTTCTTTTTCCTTTATTCAATTTTATTACAGATCATGAGACGAGGAAATGCTTCTTTAGAAACGATTTCGTTCCTGTTCGCAGTAATTATTGGACTTTGTCATTCTTTTGTGAAATGACTTCATGCTAATTCTGAGTCTTTCGCCTTTTGCTTTATTTTCTCGTAATTTTTTGCGTGTGTTAAAGAACTCTACAGGCCTTTCACAGTTAAAATTCTGATGAAACCATATTTTCTTACTTTATTTCGCATATCATTATAGCTTCCCAATTTCGCTATTTTACTTCATCTTTTTTTTTTTTTTTTTTTGAAATTTCGTAAAACTTTTCAGTATGTCAGTAATTTTTTTCTTACTTGGTCAAACTTGTGACTCCTTTTATTTAGACTCTTTTTTTTTCATTTCATTTAAACAAAACGATTATTTTAGATGTAGCAAATCATCAGATTTTTGTTTCCTTATATAGCATATTTTCAAACTTGCTGAAAAATATCCCTCAAAGCTTGCATGTAGTCAAATATGCATTTTTTTTTATTCTTTCCTAGTTTGCTATACTTTTCGTGGACTGTCCCAACAAGAAAGCATTCATTGTCAAGACATACAATCTAAAACCTTTTTTCTTACGATAAAATTTGTATTCTTTGGGCTGTATAATTTTCTGCCTCGTCCGAAAAAACATTCATTCTAGAGGCAAAGCTAGTGATTCCGTTTTTCCCATAAACATTATTTTTTTAACGTTTTACTAACTCACCAGAAAAGCAGTTTTCCCCACCCCCATAGTGAAAATAAAGAAATTCTTACTTCTGTTCCATACATGTCGACTCAATAATCTATTTCTTTTCGAAATGCTGGTCATGACATTTCAACTAAAATTTCATACTTTCACCAAAAAATCATATTCTTAAACGAGCTATTTATTTATTTTTTTACTTTATTTCATGTATAACTAAATTTTTATTGTTTCCTCACCTCATCAAAGTTAATAAGAACTCCCCTAATCTCATTCCTTTCCCTTATTTAGTTCGCTTTAAATTGAGATGTTTCAAAACTTCGCGTATATTTCTTTCACTAAATGTCCAGTTCTCCCGTATCTGTCCCATCATTTTTAACTTCTGTGCCTGCTGCATTTTTTCTTTAGACGTTTAGTTTCATTGACCTTTTCTTTCGTTTCAATTAGGTTTTCATTATCGTATTTTTTATTCATTGTCTCAGCAGAAAAAGCTTTCATTCTGGAGACCTAGCGACTAAGTCCGTACTTCCTCTAAACATTTTTATTTCACGTTTTACTAAACTCTCATAGTGAAAATATTGTATTCCCTTATTTTACTTATTATATTTTTCCTTCTATTCAGTGTTGTATGATTCTTAAAACTTTGGTTTATTTTTATGAAACTTCTTTTTTTTTCTTAGTTTTTTTTTTTTTTTTTTTTTTTTTTCTGATTCAATCTATCAATCTTTTCCTATCGATTTAATTGCTCTTATTTTTCCATTCGACTTTACTTTTGAACAGAAATGTATCTAAAATCTTCAGATGTATTTTAGTCTCTAAGGCCGATTCTTCACTATTTCAAATAAAGTCATTGTAGGAGTTTAGTGTAAATGCCCCTAAATCTTTAGAACTTCCTTTTCATAGTTAGATACTAATTCCTCGATGTTTAAATTAAAACATGAAAGAAGAGTGTTTTTATGCTCTCTCCAGTGAACGAAGAGTTTTTACGCTTTCCCCAAGAAAGTAACTTTGGAATCTCCCTTCTTTCTACCGGAAAATAACTATCTTGTGCGACTGTTTTCACGCGTCTACTGCTTGCTGGAAAACCTCATATGACATGAAATCACTTTGCTTGGTAGATTAAACTAAATTCTGGTTTTGAACTTTGAACGCAAACTCAAGCTTGCAAAAGCATAGTTTTCTGAGCGAACTTAAACTGTCTAAGATGACAAAAATCTAAAACTGGTGACTCAATGGGACAGAGCGTTTGAACTTTGCCGTTCATTTAAGATTTAAGAGATCCGTAGTGAACCACTACAAGGGAAATAAGCAGACCCTGATTTAGTCCACTGTTTCCAAGGAAGGTAGAAAGCTAGTGTCGTAATTCAAAAGCTCATAACTCAAGCCTCCCTAGGATTCAATTTGGGACGGACGATTAGTCAGATGTCAATGCTTAGACATTGAAAAATTACTTCAGACAAATATTTTCTTACTTAAAAGTGCTTCAAGTCAGAATTTGTATTACTTAAGATTTCCCTTAGTCAATATTTTTTCTATCTTAAAAACTTCTAAAGGGTTGATTTTGAAAAAAAAAAACGATTTCTCCCAAAAACGTAAAATTTCCCCAGAATTGTATGAGGAACCACGCATTCCTTTTGAGTGGGGAATCGCTCTCATGAAAGGGGGCAACGGTTAAAATCGACATTGATTAAAATTGGAGAGAGGAAACATATAAGAATTAAATAAATAATGCATAGGCAGGATTCCCGAAAACATAAAAAATATAAGTTTTATATAAAAAAAAAATTCCATGAAAAATATTGGAGGGGCGAAAGATTTCTCACTCAAAGGAATGCATAAGTCGCGATTTTCACCATGTATTGTATTTCACTCCGGAAAAAGTGGGTCAGGATGGTGAAATTTTGAAATCTGAAATTTCTCTGTGCGGAGAACATGGACTAAAGTGGCTGATAAGAAATCTACTATGTTAAGAGTCATACAACAGACGTTTCTTCGTTCCATTTCGTTTTCAGCTTTAATTAAGAAAGCCTTGGAAAAAAAATAATGTGACTTTGGAAACATTACAAACACCAAAAGAAGAATTTCTGTGGAATGAAGGCTCTTTTCTGCTTGAAGAAACTCTCGGGGACATAGTGTATGACATGGTGGACATGAACGGATTGGAATTCTCCTACGACGACAATCAAATAAACATGACCAAAATTATTTTACAACTGGATTTTGAGAAAATAGCTTAACAGTATCGGAAAGAACTCCCTCGGAATCGAAATACTAAAGTAGACGAAGCATTTCTGGACTCAGTTGACCTAAGTCATTACGTTGGAGAAATTTTAAGAAAAAAGGGAATATTGAAATCGTACACTGTGTTTTCTTTATGTGAAGAACAAAGTATTTCATAGTTCACTCGTTTTTTTTTTTTTTTTCAAAAGCAGCTTTAAATCTGAGATGAATTCTTTCAAGGTGTCTGATTAAATTATTTCGCTTTCCGTATTCCTCTCTCATTTTAGAGAAAATCGGAAGGATTTCTTACCGAATACATTTTAGTTTTATTTTCTCAGGATATGAAAATTAATTATAATGAAATCCTTTCGTTTTTCTCTAAGAATTTACCTGAAAATAAACTCTGAGCTGTAGTCCGCTTTGTCTGATTAGAGTCGATAGCGTTCGTCACGAAATGACAAGATAAGGGTCTAGTCCCCGTGAAGCGCTGATGCATGGTGACACACCAACACGTGTTGTGATAAGGGTCATGCATTGGTCACAGTATGCAAAGGAAACGCTGAGTGAATTTTAGTTCTGTTCTAAGTTTGAATAAAGTAAGACGTCATCAAGTCTTTCAAATTCTGTTTCCATCAGCTGGCTAACGTTATTTTATTTTTTCCATATTTATTCATTGGGAAAGAAGCAGTATGAATCTTCCAGACGTTTCTGTTTCTTTCCCTAAGAAGCAGTGTGTCGGTTCCCCCAACTGTTCAAATGCTTTGATTCCATCTGAAAATTGTGACGAGTTTACATTCGTCTCCACTTGTGTTCTGGAGGTTCAACCTGAGAAAAGCTGTCCTATTGGATAATATTTCAATTCCTGAACATTATTTTCATTTAGGAGAAAATCTTTTTATGACTGTTTCCGTATTTTCTTCTGTAATCAAAGTTCATGTTAGGGAATTTAAGTGGACTGGAGAATTGTTAATGTAGTTTTTTTTTAATTGGCAAGTGAGAAGGTGAGTTTGGGAATATTTATTATTTATTGAAATATTAAGCGTAAATATTTTTTTAGTTTTGAGGCATACATTTAAAGAGTAATTTTTTTTTAAATTAAATTTTAGGTGAAATTATTTCTTTATTGAAATGAGACAAAAATTTAAGCTTTCAAGAATTTTAAAAAGTAAAAGAAATTTTTTTTTCGAAATGTTCAAAACAGTAGCAAGATGAATGCAATTGTTTTAATGGGGAACTAGTGCTTTTTTGCTAGACTTTTCTTAAGGAAATTTGGGTATTGTTATTGGGCCTGATGTTTTCAATTAGGTGACCAATCGGGGGGATTTCTGACTGGTCTGAGAGCAATGCTTTACAGTATTGAGCCGAAACCAGAGTTGGCGCAGTGGTCTAAGGCGCTGGCCTCTGATCATTCGTCCGTAAGGGGTCTGGGTTCGAATCCTGGTCAGGCATGGATGTTGTGTTTGTCTTACGGCACTGGCTCTCTCCCTTCCCTGGAACCAGTGACCCTAAATTAGGGACGGGCGACTGCTTATAGCCCATTGAGTTGCTCACGGTGGTCGTTAAACCTCCAATCAAAAAAAAAAAAAAAAGAATCCAGAGTACACGGCTTATTTTCGGGGAGTTTGAAATGTTTCAAACTGACTCGCTTTATTCTTTGAGTTGAAAAGATGAAGCGCTCTCACTGAAGACCCCGTAGCCTGGGAAAACTAAACAGTCTGGGTTTCATAAAAATTTCTTTCCTAAGACATTTTTAGTACATCCATTTTCAACCTCATCTATTTTCAACTTTCAGGAACTTGCTGTGAGTGTTTCTACTGCATTCTGTTTTCTACCTGATTCGTTTTCAACTAAATCGAAAATAGACCTTTTAAAATATTTTCCTTGAACGAAAACGTGCTTCTTAAATTTCATAGTTCCTTATGTTATTCAATGGGAATTTCACTGTTTTTACTGAAACGTGTTTCATCAAAACCGCCCCTAAGAAAATATGAAGTGTTCCATTTTTAACCCTATAAGAGAATGTACTTTTCCGAAACGAACATTATCTGTTTTCAACTTTTCCGAAACGAACCTTATCTGTTTTCAACTTTTCCTAAAACGATCTTTGCAAACATCTTTCAATCAAAATTTAAACCCTTCTCAACATGAACTTAAGAATGCATTTAAAAAAAAAAAAAAAAAGAGAGAGAGAGAGAGAAAATCAACTCAAAAGAATGATAATTTATGAAAAATTTATTAAGAAAAGAAGTTTTAAGTTACATAGGGAAAAACAAGAAACGAAAGACGATATGAAGTAGAAAAAGAATTAAGTTTACATGAGGAAATACAGAATTTGATGCGAAAAGAGCCACTTAATGCTTTGAACAGGAGAAATTTGTTTCAGTAAAAAAATTCTTATTCTTATGATTTCTTTAAGAAAACTGACATTTTCAGTACATTTATGCTTTTCTATGAAAGTTTTTCTCAAAGGACTCCATTAAGTTGATCTCAAGTCTTTGAAGTGAATGGGAAGAAAAATAACATGTCTATGTGTTATGAGAAAATGAAAGAATTTCCTTAAGACAGCGTGAAGTGAATTGAACATCAAGCAGTTGTATGATGTTTTACCATCGTAATATGTACATACATTTTGGGAAAATATCTTCTAAAGTTAGAGGGAAAAATATATGAATATTAAAAGAAAAAAACCCAAAAACAAAAACAGCTCCTTAGATTTACAAAGAGAGTATTTGAAGTAGAAAGAGGGATGGAATGCTTTGAATAGGAATTTCTTGTTTCATTGAAGGGATTCTTATTTTGGAATTTTTTTTAAAAGAGAAACTATCATTTTCAGAAAATTTCTGGGGAGTCGAACTTAGACATTTAACAAAATTCTTGGATGTATAGGAATTTGAAGAAAGTTTATGGAATGAAACATGAAGAGAAAGAAATGGGTTGAAAGACTTAACATTCAAGCTTCGTCAATTTTTTTGGTTCCTCATACAATTCTGGGGACATTTTACGTTTTTGGGAGAACTCGTTTTTTTTTTTTCAAAATCAACCCTTTAGAAGTTTTTAAGATAGAAAAAATATTGACTAAGGGAAATCTTAAATAATACAAATTCTGACTTGAAGCACTTTTAAGTAAGAAAATATTTGTCTGAAGTAATTTTTCAATATCTAAGCATTGACATCTGACTAATCGTCCGTCCCAAATTGAATCCTGGGGAGGCTTGAGTTATGAGATTTTGAATTACGACACTAGCTTTCTACCTTCCTTGGAAACAGTGGACTAAATCAGGGTCTGCTTATTTCCCTTGTAGTGGTTCACTACGGATCTCTTAAATCTTAAATGAACGGCAAAGTTCAAACGCTTTGTCCCATTGAGTCACCAGTTTTAGATTTTTGTCATCTTAGACAGTTTAAGTTCGCTCAGAAAACTATGCTTTTACAAGCTTGAGTTTGCGTTCAAAGTTCAAAACCAGAATTTAGTTTAATCTACCAAGCAAAGGGATTTCATGTCGTATGAGGTTTTCCAGCAAGCAGTAGACGCGTGAAAACAGTCGCACAAGATAGTTATTTTCCGGTAGAAAGAAGGGAGATTCCAAAGTTACTTTCTTGGGGAAAGCGTAAAAACTCTTCGTTCACTGGAGAGAGCGTAAAAACACTCTTCTTTCATGTTTTAATTTAAACATCGAGGAATTAGTAACTAACTATGAAAAGGAAGTTCTAAAGATTTAGGGGCATTTACACTAAACTCCTACAATGACTTTATTTGAAATAGTGAAGAATCGGCCTTAGAGACTAAAATACATCTGAAGATTTTAGATACATTTCTGTTCAAAAGTAAAGTCGAATGGAAAAATAAGAGCAATTAAATCGATAGGAAAAGATTGATAGATTGAATCAGAAAAAAAAAAAACTAAGAAAAAAGAAAGAAGTTTCATAAAAATAAACCAAAGTTTTAAGAATCATACAACACTGAATAGAAGGAAAAATATAATAAGTAAAATAAGGGGAATACACTATTTTCACTATGAGAGTTTGGAAACACCTGCTTTTCTTACGAATTAGTAAAACGTGAAATAAAAATGTTTAGAGGAAGTACGGACTTAGTCACAATGTCGCCAGAATGAAAGCTTTTTCTGCTGAGACAATGAATAAAAAATACGATAATGAAAACCTAATTGAAACGAAAGAAAAGGTCAATGAAACTAAAAGTCTAAAGAAAAATGCAGCAGGCACAGAAGTTAAAAATGATGGGACAGATACGGGAGAACTGGACATTTAGTGAAAGAAATATACGCAAGTTTTGAAACATCTCAATTTAAAGCGAACTAAATGAGGGAAAGGAATGAGATTAGGGGAGTTCTTATTAACTTTGATGAGGTGAGGAAACAATAAAAATTTAGTTATACATGAAATAAAGTAAAAAAATAAATAAATAGCTCGTTTAAGAATATGATTTTTTGGTGAAAGTATGAAATTTTAGTTGAAATGTCATGACCAGCATTTCGAAAAGAAATAGATTATTGAGTCGACATGTATGGAAAAGAAGTAAGAATTTCTTTATTTTCACTATGGGGGTGGGGAAAACTGCTTTTCTGGTGAGTTAGTAAAACGTTAAAAAAATAATGTTTATGGGAAAAACGGAATCACTAGCTTTGCCTCTAGAATGAATGTTTTTTCGGACGAGACAGAAAAATATACAGCCCAAAGAATACAAATTTTATCGTAAGAAAAAAGGTTTTAGATTGTATGTCTTGACAATGAATGCTTTCTTGTTGGGACAGTCCACGAAAAGTATAGCAAACTAGGAAAGAATAAAAAAATGCATATTTGACTACATGCAAGCTTTGAGGGATATTTTTCAGCAAGTTTGAAAATATGCTATATAAGGAAACAAAATTCTGATGATTTGCTACATCTAAAATAATCGTTTTGTTGAAATGAAATGAAAAAAAAAGTCTAAATAAAAGGAGTCACAAGTTTTACCAAGTAAGAAAAAAATTACTGACATACTGAAAAGTTTTACGAAATTTCAAAAAAAAAAAAAAAAAAAGATGAAGTAAAATAGCGAAATTGGGAAGCTATAATGATATGCGAAATAAAGTAAGAAAATATGGTTTCATCAGAATTTTAACTGTGAAAGGCCTGTAGAGTTCTTTAACACACGCAAAAAATTACGAGAAAATAAAGCAAAGGCGAAAGACTCAGAATTAGCATGAAGTCATTTCACAAAAAATGACAAAGTCCAATAATTACTGCGAACAGGAACGAAATCGTTTCTAAAGAAGCATTTCCTCGTCTCATGATCTGTAATAAAATTGAATAAAGGAAAAAGAAAAGTTCCCCAGAAAATTCATTACATCTACACGAAAAAACTCCCTCAAAACATACAAAAAATACATGATGAAATAACGTAAAATTAATTAAAAAAAAATAGAGTGAATACGTAGTACACGAGACCACCTGACCAATTTTTTGAAACCAAATCATCGTGAGTTAGGACCTCGCTAAGACCATCAGAGCATTTTTATTTAATTGGAAAGAAAATTCCCCAGCGTCGTTACGTAAAAATTTCCTCCGGGGAAAAAATAACATCGAAGAGGGGGGAAAATCCCGCTTGAAAACCACAGGAATAAATACAAAAAATCCCAACGGACCTCACTCGGTTGTTGCCATTCCTCAAAATCAAAGATCCGTCGAAAGTTCCAAGAAGCACCGCTAGGGGGCAGCACATCGAGTTGACACCCACTTGTCCACTCGGTCGTTGCCATCCCTCAAAATCAAAGATCCATCGAAAGCTCCAAGAAGCACCGCTAGATAGTAGCACATCGAGTTGACATCCCCCTATATCCACCCTCTTTCCCACTCGACCGTTGCCATCTCTGAAAAACAAAGATCCATCGAAAGTTCCAAGAAGCACCGCTAGGGGGCAGCACATCACGTGGACGATCACGTGACAAAATTCTGACAAGGGGACAGCTGTGGCAGCCAAAGTTAAGTCTATGGGAGGGCTGCCCCTGATCTAGAATGCCACATTTTCCTCTACTCCCCCCCCAAACAGGTTTCTTGTGTTTGCACGTGTCCACAAATAATTTGTTGAGTTGTAGTTTACAAATCTTCCGATCGGACCAGAATTACGCCCCCCCCTGTCCCACAGAAAGGTTTCCTACGGTGGCAGATACCCCCAGAAATTTTGTAGGTTATAGTTTATAAACATTTTCTATAGGGAATAACATTAAATACCGCAATTAAGAAAATACATAATTACGGAAACTTAATGTGAGTCAGATAACCATCCTTTGGAGACGTGGCCACAGGAAACGGTCAAAAACGCAATTTTTATACAGGCCCTTAATGTTTACAAATCTTCCGATCGGCCAGTTCTCCGCTTTGTCTTTGGGCCGAAAATCATGAAAATGTCTAAATTTCTTATTGAAAATGACATATTAAAAAAAATGTTTTGTGAACAATAGTTGCTCAAGTAGTGGGAAACATAGCCACACGATATTTGTTAATTGAGAACAATTTTATGGCACTAAAATTGCAATGTGGCCAGTTCTCCGTACCCGGCTCATGCTAGTACTTGTGCCTGAAAAAAACAAAAGTTAGAAAGGAAAAGGGTTGCATTATACAAGGAGCCGTTTCGGGGCCGCAGTGGTCTAAGCGCTGGCATTAGCTTCTGACCATTGGTTTTAGATGGGCCCGAGTTTTAGTCCCAATGAGGCTTTGGTTGGGTGATGTGTGTTTTACGGCTTTGGTTCTTTCCCTTTCCTTGAACCAGTGGCACTAAATTAGGGACGGGCGATTGCTTATAGCCCATTGGGTTGCTCACGGCGGCCGTTTAACCCTGAAAGAAACAAACAAAAAATCTACAAACATTAAGATTCACGATTACGAGAGCGGAAAGTGAAAAAAATTATTATTAAATATATATATATATATATATATATATATATATATATATAAATTAATGTGACTGGAATCGTCAAAGACAACAAAATCCACTGAAAAACTAGCCAATACCAAAGCAAAATTCGTGTCCCTAACTCCAATCCAAAATCTAAATTTAGCGACTTTTCCCCCAAGTTGGCAACACCAATCAAAGACCTTTATGGGAAGAGGCGGGTCATAACGTTTGGAACAGAACAGGATGAGACCGATCAGATGCAATCTTCTCTACAGCTGCACTCTCATGTGCAATATCCGTTGCAATATCAACTCAGCATAAAAACAAAAAAGCACATTTTGCTTTTAAATGCCTCGCAAACCTGTGGTGTTTCATTACTAAACTAAAAAATTTTTTTTTGCTGATGTCTTAGTTTCCCCTCCCATTTCTTTATTATCGTTTTTTGTTTTTTTGTTGTAATGCCCTTGGCAATTTTATCCATCATCAATGCATGACCGCTTTCACTATTTTAGAAAAAAGATGAATAGTGGAACTACTTCGTCACTCCCCCCCCCGTATATCAAACTGAAATGCAAAACTTTTGGGGTGGGGGAATATTTAAGAATACAGGATACATGTTCTGATCATCCTTGGGGAAAAAAATTACAGTTATGGGGAAAATCTTTGCTACGTCCGATTTCCGTTTTTGGACATTTTCCGATTTTCCCTTCATTTTCAAGTTGAAATACAAATATTTATGAAATAAAATTATATTTAACAACAATATCAGGCAGAGGAAACATCACGTGAAAAATAAAATTACGATTACGGGAGAAATCTTCGCTGCGTCTAACTTCCGTTTTCGAAAGTTTTGAAAGACGAAACCTCCTCTTTCGAAAATTTAGAGTTTCAGGCAGAAAACATCCTCCACCACTACTAATTGCCCCAAAATTTCTGTTCAGTTATGCATCGATTCTCGAGGATAACCCAAATTATGGTGGAAAAGGAGAAATTCCTGGAAGCCGTCGTCTCATGCCTAAAGATTACAGCGAAATTTTTTTGCCATCGAATTTACGTTTTCGGAAATTTTTCCTCCATTTTCAAACTGATATACAAATATTTATGGAATAAAATGATATATAACAACAATATTGGACAGAGGCAACATCACAGGAAAAAGAAATTACGATTACGGAAAAAAATTTTATTTCTTTTACTTCCGTCTCTGAAAGACAAAATACCGTCCCGATGCGTATTTTTACGAATTGGTGAAATTCTTCGATGCGGAGTTTTACGCGCCGAGAAAAATTCAAGATGCGTGTAGTTTTTACACATCGAGAAAAATTCTCAATGCGTATTTTTACGCGCCAAGAAAAATTCCAGATGCGTATTTTTACGCGTTGGTAAAATTTCGATGTGTATTACTAGACGCGTAATTACGCGTTTTGGAGAACTCTGGTCGGCACGTCACTTGTGCACTCCCGTGGAGAGAGAGAGCTACCGCACGACGTCACGAAGCGGAGCCATCGTTATACTTGATGGCTCCGCACGAGGCCGGCAAGTCAAATATGACATCGCGTAACACAGCGCTCGTAAGGCTCGGTAGAAAATATAAGTGGATGGTTGCAGGGGATTGAAATATTTCGATTGAGCAATCAAAATATTTTTTAAAAAATCCGTAAAAAAAGACTTCTATCCGTAAATCAGTAAAATTAAGCAGAAATCCGCAAATTTTACGGATAATCCGTAAAAGTTGGCAAAGTATGAATCATGCAGTTTATGTGAAACATTACCAGATATTTGGGCAATTTTTTTTTTTTCTATGGCAGCATATCTCCTCCGTGCTGGCAAAGTTTGAGCTTACACTGGAGAAATTCCTAAACTGCTACATGCTTGATTAACTGATTCCAATTTAACATGTTTTGGTTCATACAAGCTATTCTCATCAGTTTCAGCATCATGGTCTGAAATATCAGATTCAGAGTACGATTTCTTGTAATTTACTTTCTTGAGTTTTCCTGTTCTATGATGAGTCTTGTCACTCTTAGTGACCATTTGTTGACAGTTAGAAATAGAACATAGAGATTTCCCAAGAACAAGCTGTAGTTCCAGATGTGAGTGTTCTACAGCAAAGCTGACGGTTATCTCACGCAATAATTTCTTCATAATTTTTTTATGGATACTGTATGGATCACAAAATGTATTTCCATATAAGTGGTGGTATTTATCCAAATATTTAATTTTATGGTGCTCACATACACTTTGAATATTGTCTTTAATTCTCATTTTTAATCATTTCTGTTGCTCAGGTGAATACTCACAAATTTTAGTCACTTTTTGTAAAGAGCTGTATGATGCATTAGTACAGTCTTCCTCAGCCAAAACACCAACACAACACTGCATTACTGAATAGACTTATGATACAAATAATTTCTGAATTTGTAGTATTAATAAAAAAATTGGATTACACAACTACAAAACTAATTAAGCAAATCTAATTTGCATAGAAATTATACATATTTACAACACTGATATTATAAATTTGAAACAAAGCTGAGACTTGGATGTTTCACCGGGGTGCGGACATTTGGGCACATTCCCTTTTAAAGCAATGAAATTGCGCTGCGTTAAATATTATAGTGTTCCTATATTTCTCCCTACTTGAGCAAGTGGTGTGCACAAACTTTTTTTCACTTATATCTCATAATCATTAAGAAATTAAGACATATTTACGATTTTCTGTCTGAAAGACAGGGCGGACATTTGGGCACAAATGTTTAAGGGGCCGTATAACAATTGCCGTTTCTTTGCCCAATAGTAAGAGTTTGACCGAGAAAATGTTCGCCGTAAGTTACTTAGGCACTACATATTTACGGGCATGCGCCTACAAACCTGTCGGGGGGGGGGGGTGTTAATACTAAAAGTGTAAAATATGAAGAATTTCTCGTCCGATCGTTTGGAACAGAACAGGATGAGACCGATCAGATGCAATCTTCTCTACAGCTGCACTCTCATGTGCAATATCCGTTGCAATATCAACTCAGCATAAAAACAAAAAAGCACATTTTGCTTTTAAATGCCTCGCAAACCTGTGGTGTTTCATTACTAAACTAAAAATTTTTTTTGCTGATGACTTAGTTTCCCCTCCCATTTCTTTATTATCGTTTTTTGTTTTTTTGTTGTAATGCCCTTGGCAATTTTATCCATCATCAATGCATGACCGCTTTCACTATTTTAGAAAAAAGATGAATAGTGGAACTACTTCGTCACTCCCCCCCCGTATATCAAACTGAAATGCAAAACTTTTGGTGGGGGAATATTTAAGAATACAGGATACATGTTCTGATCATCCTTGGGGAAAAAAAAAATTACAGTTATGGGGAAAATCTTTGCTACGTCCGATTTCCGTTTTTGGACATTTTCCGATTTTCCCTTCATTTTCAAGTTGAAATACAAATATTTATGAAATAAAATTATATTTAAAAACAATATCAGGCAGAGGAAACATCACGTGAAAAATAAAATTACGATTACGGGAGAAATCTTCGCTGCGTCTAACTTCCGTTTTCGAAAGTTTTGAAAGACGAAACCTCCTCTTTCGAAAATTTAGAGTTTCAGGCAGAAAACATCCTCCACCACTACTAATTGCCCCAAAATTTCTGTTCAGTTATGCATCGATTCTCGAGGATAACCCAAATTATGGTGGAAAAGGAGAAATTCCTGGAAGCCGTCGTCTCATGCCTAAAAATTACAGCGAAATTTTTTCGCCATCGAATTTACGTTTTCGGAAATTTTTCCTCCATTTTCAAACTGATATACAAATATTTATGGAATAAAATGATATATAACAACAATATTGGACAGAGGCAACATCACAGGAAAAAGAAATTACGATTACGGAAAAAATTTTTATTTCTTTTACTTCCGTCTCTGAAAGACAAAATACCGTCCCGATGCGTATTTTTACGAATTGGTGAAATTCTTCGATGCGGAGTTTTACGCGCCGAGAAAAATTCAAGATGCGTGTAGTTTTTACACATCGAGAAAAATTCTCAATGCGTATTTTTACGCGCCAAGAAAAATTCCAGATGCGTATTTTTACGCGTTGGTAAAATTTCGATGCGTATTACTAGACGCGTAATTACGCGTTTTGGAGAACTCTGGTCGGCACGTCACTTGTGCACTCCCGTGGAGAGAGAGAGCTACCGCACGACGTCACGAAGCGGAGCCATCGTTATACTTGATGGCTCCGCACGAGGCCGGCAAGTCAAATATGACATCGCGTAACACAGCGCTCGTAAGGCTCGGTAGAAAATATAAGTGGATGGTTGCAGGGGATTGAAATATTTCGATTGAGCAATCAAAATATTTTTTAAAAAATCCGTAAAAAAAAGACTTCTATCCGTAAATCAGTAAAATTAAGCAGAAATCCGCAAATTTTACGGATAATCCGTAAAAGTTGGCAAAGTATGAATCATGCAGTTTATGTGAAACATTACCAGATATTTGGGCAATTTTTTTTTTTTTTTTCTATGGCAGCATATCTCCTCCGTGCTGGCAAAGTTTGAGCTTACACTGGAGAAATTCCTAAACTGCTACATGCTTGATTAACTGATTCCAATTTAACATGTTTTGGTTCATACAAGCTATTCTCATCAGTTTCAGCATCATGGTCTGAAATATCAGATTCAGAGTACGATTTCTTGTAATTTACTTTCTTGAGTTTTCCTGTTCTATGATGAGTCTTGTCACTCTTAGTGACCATTTGTTGACAGTTAGAAATAGAACATAGAGATTTCCCAAGAACAAGCTGTAGTTCCAGATGTGAGTGTTCTACAGCAAAGCTGACGGTTATCTCACGCAATAATTTCTTCATAATTTTTTTATGGATACTGTATGGATCACAAAATGTATTTCCATATAAGTGGTGGTATTTATCCAAATATTTAATTTTATGGTGCTCACATACACTTTGAATATTGTCTTTAATTCTCATTTTTAATCATTTCTGTTGCTCAGGTGAATACTCACAAATTTTAGTCACTTTTTGTAAAGAGCTGTATGATGCATTAGTACAGTCTTCCTCAGCCAAAACACCAACACAACACTGCATTACTGAATAGACTTATGATACAAATAATTTCTGAATTTGTAGTATTAATAAAAAAATTGGATTACACAACTACAAAACTAATTAAGCAAATCTAATTTGCATAGAAATTATACATATTTACAACACTGATATTATAAATTTGAAACAAAGCTGAGACTTGGATGTTTCACCGGGGTGCGGACATTTGGGCACATTCCCTTTTAAAGCAATGAAATTGCGCTGCGTTAAATATTATAGTGTTCCTATATTTCTCCCTACTTGAGCAAGTGGTGTGCACAAACTTTTTTTCACTTATATCTCATAATCATTAAGAAATTAAGACATATTTACGATTTTCTGTCTGAAAGACAGGGCGGACATTTGGGCACAAATGTTTAAGGGGCCGTATAACAATTGCCGTTTCTTGGCCCAATAGTAAGAGTTTGACCGAGAAAATGTTCGCCGTAAGTTACTTAGGCACTACATATTTACGGGCATGCGCCTACAAACCTGTCGGGGGGGGGTGTTAATACTAAAAGTGTAAAATATGAAGAATTTCTCGTCCGATCGGGATATTTTTAGCATTTACAAGCTACAACTCGACACATTACCTGACGCACGTGCCTACTCTGAAAACAGATGGGGGGGGTTAATACCAAAACTGCAAAATATGAAGATTTCTCGTCCGATCCGAAGATTTTCAGCATTTACAAGCTACAACCCCCGCCCGACAGGCTTCCTGAGTAGGCACATGCCTTCTGATAATGTGTCGAGTTGTAGCTGCTAAATGCTGAAAATCTCCCGATCGGACGAGAAATTCATCATATTTTACACTTTTGGTATGCCCCTCCCCCCCACCACACAGGTTTGTTGAGTAGGCACATACCCTCAAATAATGTGTCCAGTTGTAAATGCCAAAAATCTCCCGATCGGACCAGAAATTCTTAATATTTCACATTTTAGGTTTTAAGCCCCCCCCCCACCGACAAGTTTCCTGGGTTTGCTCAAATTTGCAGAGAATTTGTTTAGTTATAGTTTATTAAAAAATATCGTAAATAAGAAAGTACGAAATTACGGACATTTTATGTGTGCTTGGGGGGGGGCTAAGGAAAATCCTAACCTCCTTCAAGGCTGTCAAACATTTAAAAAAAGGTTTCGTCTATTTTAGTGTTTTAAATTTATCAAACATTTGGCTGTATTAACGGGGGCCCCCATTGACACCCTTGGTGCTATGTAATCATGAATATGATGTAATCCATATTCATGATTATGAGCTATGTAATCCCGATCCAGGACGACGAAATTGTCATGTTTTCGGATATTATGCTTGTCATATTTACACCCAAAAGTCATCTTCAAAATTTGTGCATTGTAATATTTTTTTAAATTCAATTATAATTGTCGTTTGTCTTACTGGAAACGTTTTCTCCATTCAATTCCCCTCACAGCGAAAAAAAAACGGTAATTTTTGTACGGCCCCTCAAGATTTGTGCCCAAATGTCCGGTGCCCAAAAGTCCGGTTCCCAAATGTCCTAAACTCATTTCACCCTGAAAGGTTCTAAGCTGACTGAATTGACAGTGGAGTCGAGTTCTGGTACTTGAGGTGGATGATGCAACATCTGATTGTATTGCATCATCCAACACTGAAAGTCCTTCCAATGGACATATCAGACTGCCATGAATGATGACATGTTAGTTTATGATTGCATCACTTTTCTAAAACCCTTAAAATTGAGCAAAGACATTATATTTTAATTTTATCAAAAGGACCTACAACATGACTGCAAATAAGAATTTGTTTGGAACATTTTTTAAAAACAAATGGAGGGAGGGGGTATTGCAGTTGCATAGTAACAATGACCAGCCTTATTACTTTGCAAAACAATTAAGTTATATACATTTTTAATGCATTAAAGTAAGCATATTTATTAAATGCATGTATTACTAACTATTTCATGTTAGATTAAATGCTAAAAATATGTCCATATTGCAAACCATGAAGGGCAAATTTGCATTATTATTATTTCGGAAACTATTGTAAAACAAAACAAAACTTTGAGATGAATGTTTAGGTATGCAATAGAAGAGAGTTGTCAGAAAAAAATAAGGTGTTTATCTGCTACCCCTTTTGATATAATGTATCCCAAAAACGGAAATTTTGCTGTTATAAAATATTTTCTGATTCAAAAAGGGAAACATAACACAAGTTGAAATATGCTTTAACATTCTTAGCAACATATGAGGATTGCTGAAAAAATATTCACTATGTGTTTAAGTACCCTTCTTGTATAAAAATTCTGCAGAAAAGTGGCGAAATCGGCAACATGACCTTCAACTTTGACCCCCCTACAACCTGACGAATTATTATGCTATGGAAATAAGGTTATTACATATGAATGTACAAGTTATTACCTCTATTTACGCACCCATTAAGTGTCATTTTCTTCACAATTACTCAATCTGTATCAATTAATGATAACCCTTATTTTAGCTCATAAGGGGGGGGTGAGGACCCATATCTCCAAAGGGGTTGGAAAAATAAATCCCAAACTTTGTTTTCAGGGTACTTTTATGTTGTACTGTAACATATAATAAAATGAGGAAAATTTAAAAACCTACAACTACATTTTTTTTTAAATCTGGTGATTTCATGTAGAATGACCCATTAAAACTTCAGAAAATGTTCGCTCTTCCAATTAATCAGATTAAATCCTCACCTCCTACCTGAAAACACCGTTAGGCTTGCGGTTCTCTCATTAACGCACCCTTGGAGATAATACCATGGCCACACAAGACACTTCAACTACTTATGTACTAAACCGATAGTAACGCGGCTAATCACATGTATGATCTGACAGCAACAGGCTTAAATATGCTGATTTTGTCCGCTCTTCCCGAAAATGGTGCGAATAAAGAAATTACACGCGGGGAATGAATATATATATACATATTTACAATAACGTTTTGTGACCTGGGGTTGGCGAATCTTACAAACCACTTCATCTCTCAATAGATCTGAAAAATGTTTTTTGTATTGAATTCAGCATAAAATTATAACTGATACATTACAGAATTTCTTTACACTAAAATAATATATTCAATATACATATTTCAAAAGTGTGTGTTGAATATATCAACTTTGATTGATTTCCTGGGTTTGACATTATATCTTCACTATACACGAGAACGCTTTTCTGACATTATATCTTCACTATACACGAGAACGCTTTTCGTTACGATTTTCAAGAGGCTTCCCAGCTCAGAAATAAAAACGTAATCTGACCGCGTTTAAAATCTTCGGACTAAAAATCCTGTTATTGGCTCAAATCTAGTTCCGACATAAATTATTGAATAAAACATTGCGTATACTGTTCAAAATCAAAGTTATAAAAAAGTGGATTACTATTTTTTAAATCGAAAATCATCTTTTAAAAAACATTAAATATTTCACAGTACCCATAAGAATTGCATTTTACATCTCACAGAAGAAATATCGTTTACGAAATTTATAAATACACTACGAACGCGCCGGAGTTCAAACCTGACAAACGTAACGTGTACTATACAATTCACACACAAGTAAAATTTCATACCTATTCAGTCACTCACAGGTAAAATTTCGTTCATATTCATTCATTCATAAGGTAAAATTTCGTTCATATTCATTCATTCATTCATAAGGTAAAATTTCATTTTTATTCATTCCCTCACAGATAGAATTTCATTCTTATTCACTCGCTCATAGATGAAATTTCATACCTATTTATTTACTGATAGGAAAAATTTCATTCCTACTCGTTACTCAGATTAAATTTCATTCGTCTACGGAAATCTGCAAAATAGAAACGCATTATGAGGAAAGCAAAACAAAAACAGCCGTCAACAAAAAACGGTTGGTTCATCGTGTGATTCGAGCACAAAGCCTGTAAACGATTCTGAAAGCAATCATTCCTCATTGCTGTACATATATTCGTAAACGAAGTAGAAAACCACCTACCTACCTTTTACTTGTGAGTGACTGAAATATATGTGCATGTCACAAACGTAACATATAGCAATTTAATTTAAGTAATAATATAACTGCAACATGTGAGGGTGAAAGATGTGAGTTTGATTATTTTCCAGGTTGTATACAGAAATGTTTCTTTCCCGTGCATAATGCATAGCTGTACACAGAGTAGCAAAATGTAAACGTACGCTGTAAGTGGATAGTTTCCAAATTATTAGCAGATAGTTTTTGCTTGCAGATTAAAAAAAATAAAAATGTTATCTACAGCAATTACAACACATAATTCAAGGCTTTACTCAGATTAATATACTTAATTCAATTTTAACTTAAAAACTTTCAATAATTTTTTCAGATCTTCTGAGTTCTTTTGTTTTACAGACGCTTCTGGCCTCTAGATGTTATCAAGGACTGTTCTCAATGTATTGGAACTCTGTCCAAAGTTTAGTTTACACAGAAAGTATTTATATATTATTGCCAGGTTACTTTTGCAGTTGCCAGTTATTAAATTAAAAACTTTTCGTTATGTATTTTGTAAGTCTACTATTTTTGAATTAAGTTGTTGAAAATACTATTTATAAATTTTGAAGATTCATTAATGGAACTGTTTCTCTGGATATAAAAACTTTCTTTAATTAGTCTCTAGCTTTTATGACTTTTATAGTCCAATATTTTAATATTTTGCTATAAAGGTCCATTTCACACACATTGCTACATTCAATTGTAATGTACTTTTTTGTTCTCATTGGAATCTGTAATTTTCTAATAATTATTTACGGTTTTATTAATTGTTCTATAAATTATTTTATTCTATTGTTATCGTGGTTCGCGCTTCGTGGGTTTGCAGCAAGTTTTCTGTTTAAATGGTTGCGTACGCAGATAAATTTTATTTTTATACAACTCTGGCTTTACAGTATTTGTACAGTGACACATTATATATAAAGAGAAATATACTATACGCTATATGGTGAACAAGAAATCAGAAAGTTACCTAACAGGTTTCATTCAACTCAATGAAAGGGACATCATTCGTAGAACTTCGAGTAAAAGAAATAACTAAGCACCTTTGGCAGCTTAAGTAAACTTTGCGAATTATTGCTGTATCTTCCAGCGAATGTGAAAGGCGTTTTACTGAGACGAATTTGATAATGACCCAAGTTAGGTCTTCTCTTTCAATCACAGCAATAACTTATTATTATTTATAAAAATTGTTGGGCCTCCTCTAGAACCCAGTTTGGTCCTCCAAAACACTCTTCTCGATCGAGGACATTATTCAGCAGTGGATACGAAAAGCAAAGAGCGGATGAGACCGGTATAAATATCTCAAGAGTTGAACAAATTTTGGATTATATTTTAGAATCGAAATGCAGTTTCCTTCTGTTTCTCAGCAAATTTAACTCTCATTCATAGGCTTGACAGAGATTTTAATTTCAGCATGTATGTACCATAAAACTGCTACGGAATGCTGTTTTTCTTTTAATATAATAATACCTGCATGGAAATTGTTTTTGCGTTTTGTACCACGCAACAATAACAAGGCTTAAAGAAAAAGATTCAAGAGATTGAGTTGCTTTTGATTAGGTCTCAACTCCACACACCTCCCCCCCTTTTTTTTTCCTCATAATTAACGTTTAAAGAGTCCCGGTACCTTTATCTCAAGAATAATAAAGCACTGCTTATATATCACATTTTTTTCTGGATCCGATGATACTACGGTCGCACTGATACAATTCAAGATTTCTTAATTCAATCTAAAACTGAATAAGCTTCAACAAGATTCAGATATCATACACTGATGCATGGTAGTTTATACACACATCATCATCATCATTGTCAACCATTATCAATCCACTGCTGGACGAAGGTCTCCCCAAGTTTCCTCCACAACGGTCTGTCTTGTGCCAGTCTCCTCCATGTCACTCCCGCATATTTACGAATTTCATCCACCCATCTCCCATGTGGTCTTTTTCTGGGTCTTTTCCTGTCCCTTGGAATCCAATCTAAAATTTCGGCTGTCCATCTATGGTCTGTCCTTCTGGCAGTATGTCCAGCCCATTGCCATTTCAGGGATTTAACTCTAATCATGATGTCTTCCACTCTCGTCATTTTTCGGATCCACGAGTTCCTCTTCTTATATCTTCTGGTTACACCAAGCATGCACCTCTCCATGCTTCTTTGAGTCGTCTGCAGCCTTTGTATGTCTCTTTTAGTTAAGGTCCACGTCTCTGCACCATACGTAAGCACTGGAAGGATGCATTGATCAAACACTTTTCTTTTAAGACATAATGGCATATTGCTCTTGAAAATTATGCCGTTTCTTCCAAAAGCTCTCCAGGCAAGTTTTGTACGCCGATTAATTTCTTCATCAATGTGACCCTCACTTGATATCTGCTGTCCAAGATAAACATAAGTATCTGTTATCTCCAGTTTTTCTCCATCAATCGATAAATCTTCATTTCTTGTAAAAGCATTGAACATCACTTTTGTCTTCTGAAAGTTCATTTTTAATCCCACTTCTTTACTCTTGTCAGCAAGTTCCTGGATCATACTCTGCAGCTCTGATGGGCTAGTTGCAAAAATGACTACGTCATCAGCAAAACGAAGGTGGGTTAGATAATCTCCATTAATCTTTATCCCTTTGTTTTCCCAGTTCAGTGATTGAAAGACATTTTCCAATGTGGCATTAAAGAGCTTCGGAGATATGGTGTCACCTTATTCTCTTTAGTAAAGTTTTATTACATAACTTGAATACTTTTAAAATCACAAAATCCTTTACGGCTCAGCCTTTCCAATATGATACTCGGATATATTTTGTTCTTCACTTTCTAGCAGTTATCGCACTTCATAGGGTAAAGAACACCGGCCGCTGAAATAATCACCGTACGATGAATACCTATGCAATTTCTTCTATTATAATAATTTCTGATCCTACCGGGGGGATTACAGTACATTTCATCAAGCCTTTCATTTTCAGCTGCTGTATTTTGAAAGTAACATTTTTGTTTTTACGCCACTGAAAAAAGAAGAAACAAAAAGAACGTGCAAAAATATGTCAAGATTGACAGCAAGACCTGGATATGAAACGTCAGTTGAAAGATTTCGATTTGTTGAAAAATGCACCTGCAAAAGCAATGAAACACAACTTACCCTGAGATAACAGGGAAAATTTCACTGAAGTCCTCTAATCAGAGTTTAATCACTTACTGTGAAGCACTGCCAGAGAGTATCATAGGCTCTTTCCGTACCTGCATGGAAACTTCCGCATAAAGAAATGTATTCGATGTCGTCTTCAACCACCGGGTACTCGGTTGCGAAATGGCTGACGTGTTTATCCGTATCCCACCCCATCTGGTTGGCCGTCTTCCAGCTTGACGTCATCCACGTCTGAGTGCAATGTTGACACCTGGCGTTGACTAGTGAACTCACGAGCTGCGAGAAGGGAAATTCCCTTTCCCCAACTGCGAGAAGGGAAATTCCCTCGTGCTGCTTGGCCCAAAATCCCCTAAAGATTGAGAATGCCTCCGAACTGGTCTGTGATGTCAAAGTTAGTAGGCCGACCGACTCGAGCCTCAAGCTCTGCGCTCCTGAAAACGCCGACGAAGTACCGCGGTGTTTACGCAGAGAAATAATTTCTCGAGTGCGATACTAGACAATTTGCGCACACAACAATAAATCGACCTGGGTTTTTTTTTCTCTTTATTTTTTGTCCTTAGATAACATCAAAAGATTACATCCTTAGCTTTTATTTTTTTTATCAGTTTCCAGCGATGATATCCGTAAATCTAGGAATTCCAAAGTGTTACTCTTGTGCTGGGAAATAATTTCATGAAATTTTTCCTTTAGTTTTCAATTTGGCTAAAGGAGCAAAAAAATAAGTTTTTTCACGCATAACGTACAAAACCCAGCATTTTGTGTTAAGCATTTTTGCAAGTACAATCTTTTTAATGCCAAATTGATATTTTTAATGGCAATTTGCGTTAATGGCAAATTGGTAGGACTGTATGAACATAATCATTTCACTTAAAACATTTGGAAATTCCCTTCGCGTTCGATTTATTTAAATGAAAGCAAAAAAGAAAAGACTTTTCCGTAATTACATAACGAGCGCGAAAGCAAAATTACCGATTTAGTGAGTACATTTACTGAAAATACGGTAAAATGTGTGCTCAAATCTTGCAACTATTTCTAGAAAGTAAAAAAATATATATAAATTAAAATCATTTAGGAAAAAGCTATTTGTCAAATGAACATGGAATATATTAATTCCGAATTCTTATTTTAATTAGGACTCTGATACACAGCAATTTTGTGAAGAAAAATGACATTTGTTTTACGGAAATGAAATGTTGATTAATAAATAACGTAATTATTTATTGCCAGTTTCTTTGCCTGGTTAACCTTAGTACTTGATGCGCTGATATATGTACATCTTTTTTTTTTTTCAATTTGAACACTACTAACTGTGAATTTTGTAAAGAAAAATAACTATTACTTTATGGAAATGAAATGTTGAATGGTTATTAATACCATTATTTATACGACAATAAATAATGAGCTGATAATCGGAAGGCTAGCCCTTAAATTTAACTCCGTCAATAATAATAATAAAAAAAAACGACTAACAATTCACTAAATTATAATTGTATTTACAACGAAAGCAGAAAATGCTGTCATGAAAACTGAACTAACCTTTGAATTAACGGTGGGTTCAAAATGTTTCATTCGTACGGAAGAAATCCGCCTTCTTCTAAAGCTTTCATTTTCAGGAAAGCTGAAAATAGTGGGTTTTGGATGTGCTTTGTAATTAGATCTATATAAAGGCACTCAATATTTTCCAGGTATGTTGTAAAAAGAAGCTTACTCACGTGCACGACTACCGAAAGCTCAATACTGATCAATGCTGCATGAACGCGAAGCTAATATCGGCATTCCCCTTACGTTTGCTCTTTGACCTCTCTGGAGAGAGGGATTGCGATGGCCCTCTGACCGTGACGTCACACCCCTTCGTAGTTCGCGCGCTGGGGCTTTCTCTCACATTCCGCAAAACATTCATATGGCTATCAGGCTTTACTGGTAAGAAAGTGCACGTATAATACAGTGAAACTGCAAAAGGATAAAGTAAAAATGAATATATAACTTTAAAAATAGTGAAAAAAGATAAAATAGTAAAGTAAATTTCCTCCTTCACCGTTATCTGTTAAAATTTGAATTATTTATCAGTCCCCCTGTGCTGTCATATATCACAAATTTTCGGATCTGTGTTAGCAGAAAAAACAAAAACAAAACAAAAAAAACGCTTGCGTTTTACTTGCCTAAAACGACGTTGTAAAGGAAATGTTAACTGAGCTTCCCCCTTGGGAAACATGGGGTTGAGGATAGGGAGCTGAAAACTGATCCTGCATCTGATAAGGGAAAGTGGTCATAACACTAAGACCCCCACAAGAAGGGGTCTTAGTGTTATATAAGGGTTGTTAGAACCTCAATTCTTAAACAACCCTTAGAAATAGGAAGCTAGGAGATTTATTTGGGCTAGAGTGCCCGATAGGAAAGTGACACGGAAGCGAAGCAGAAATGGGGAGGAAGACGCCCTTACTTATTACCGGTGGGGGGGCAGTACCGGGGTCCGACGGCTTAACGTGCCCATCCGACGCACGGCGGATATTTAGTGGATCGAGCGTTCGTGGCAGTCACGAATGTTGCCCACTAGGTTACCCGCGGCCCTACGATAGAAAGGATCCTATGGGGCCTTCTTATAGAGGGGCAAAAGGAAGCATTTGCCCTCTCCTGGTAATCGGATAATGCCCTTTCTGTCCTTGGAAAGTACTACAGAGATTTTCGCGACAACAGTTTTTCTGACTGATCAGTAATTTTTCTGTATTACTTCTGCAGGCGCATTTATTTAGATAAGATAGGGAATTTGTAGTAAAAAGGCGGATATTTACAGTAGAAAGTAATTTTTCCATTGCATGTTGAAGGACAGCAGTGGCGTACAGAAAGGACTTGGACCTTCATGCAAAAAATATTTTCGAGGCCCCTTTTGCGAGAATATTAGCTTCCAATTGATGAAATTTTCAAGTTCCATATCATTAACTAAATTTTACGGGTGTTTTAATAATTAAAATTCTTTGGGACCTACTGTATAGGTATTTTTCGTAAAACTAAAATTGTTACACTTTATTGCGTTTAACAAAATGGGCACGTTGTAATTAAATTATTGCCCTAATTTTATACAAATACAAAGTACTACAAAACATTTACGCCAAAGTTAATCGTATTCTGCAAATTTTGTTCTTTTGGAGAAATTAAAGCCAGCAGTGATGTATTCAGGCATCTTCTCGGGGGTGCTTACCCCCCCCCCCAAATTCGTGAACGCCCTCGGGGTGCCCCCCCGTAGGTTTTTGGGTGATTTCCCCTTATACATAGTCCAGTGATTTTTGTTTATAGCTGAATTTTTGGGAGAAATTAGTTTAAAAAAACTTAAGAAAACAGGGGAAAATTATAATAATATAAAACAAAACACATCCATGGACATGGACTTCAATATGAAATTTCTAACATTCTTCAGTAAAAGATTAAACCGCTTCCAATATAACAAAATATTTGCTATTTAATTTTTAACAATAGCAAATTATTAGAAATTGTTCCCATAAAAAGTTTTTTTTTTCGGAGCAGTGGGTAAAAAAAAATCGATTTTTTTTTTTTGGGGGGGGGGGGGCTTCTGTGACAAATAAAAAAAATCGAGACACCTCAAACTGGCATCCGAATGGTTTGTTTGTTTTTTACTACTACCTAGGTATGTGCTGATCTAAATAATCTAAAAGGGTCGAAACCAAGTGGCATGAGAATGGTTTACACCACACATCTTCAGGTAACACTGTAATGATTATATAATAATCGGAAACACGCTTGTAATAAGGCAAGGACGTTTTTACCACTCCTAATGTGGTTTTTTTTTGGGGGGGGGGAGATTTTCTCCAACACAGCGCTATCTTACTAGCGTCCTTAATATTTTACACCATCCCATGGGGAAATCCGTGGTGCTTTACTGAATTAAAGCAAAAGTATAACATTTTGACATTTTTAATCACCTGTATGAGTAGATTTCTTGAAATTTGCATTTGCGGTATACGAGCATAAGAACATTTTTATACTCTATTTAAAATGTTGTTATATGCATTAATGTATATGTAAATAACAAAATTGTTATTGTATATACATATACAATTAGTCAACAAGTTTCAGCCCCCTCAAAATTTGTAACCTCCCCCCCCCAGCGGGAAAAATACTCTGAATTCAACGCTGAAAGCCAGCCTTTTTGAAATGCCTCATGATCACACAAACAAAACAGATAACGGCCGTCCTGCAGTGTCTTATGACCTTTTCTGATTTATACGAAAATACAGAACATATAGGTAAACAAATAAAACAGTAACAATTAAGAACTGTGGCACAAAAAGAGTAAAATTACTTAAATTATTCATTCTTGAATTTAAAAACATGTTTAACATAATGTAACAATGTTTTGCACATACGTAAATCTTTATAAGTAAAAATATTTTCTTTTTTTTCAGTAAAAACCTTTTCTTTGATTTTCACAGGTAAAAATCTTTGGTTTTGATTCTGTTATGAAAAAAATGAGCAGGTCCCTGTTTTTTCGTTCCTGCTGGAAGAACACTTTTTTAGCTCATTATATTCTGAAGGATGCGTAGTTATGTACAAATAACTGTATACGTAATGCCTTATCCTCATTGATTTAAAAATATCATTTATCCAACATGCTTCTTTCACATTCTTTTGTTAAATACATTCCTATAGAGCAGGAGTGCACAACCTTTTTATAAGTGGGGGCCAAGTTTATTTTTACATAATAAGTGGCGGGCCGCAAGTTACCTTTTCACATAGGCACTTGCCAAACCCTACCGCTAAAGCTAATTTTACTATTATCCGAATAACCTATTTTACCAGTAGACAAAAAATGTGTTTCAATACCATTTTTGTGTCCTCTAAATGGTTTAAATCCATTTTTGAAGTTTTTTGGCAAATTGCGTTATTAAGTTATCAAATTACTGATTTACAATCAACTTACTCCTAACTGGAAAAGGTTTAGGGGTATATAAAATAAAATAATACTATCACAAGGTTGTAAAATTTTTATTTTTACAAAAAACAGAATTCTTAACATCAAAGTATATAAAAAATTAAAATCAATATATCGTCAAACTGACCATCAAATCAAGTAGTAGCCTAATGCGATGCTTGGCATTGTTTATTTTTCAATAGTCTGTCAATATCAGGTTCAATGTTAGAGATGGTAATGCGCAAGTTTCCCTCCAATAGTGTATCACTTAAACGGGAACGACACTTTGACTTTATTTGTTTCATCAAAGAAAACGATTGCTCGCATAAGTAGGTACTTCCAAACAACGTTGCCGTTTTTAAAGCATGATCTTTGAGCAATTTCATTTCTTTCGGTAAGTAATTTTTGTAAAATTCTAGGAGAGAAACTTCAGAGTATTTTGTTTTTAACTCATTGTTACACTGAAGATCAATTAATTCCATCTGGAAATCTAGTGGCACTGACGCTACGTCAGTAGTGAATGGTAGAGAAAACATATCAAACAAAACCTCAAATTTTCTTATATCTTCAAATCGTCTTTTAAACTCATTGTGAAGGTCCACTACAAGAGATGCATATTTAGCCACATTTACATGGAATTCAGAACTTTCAACAAAACTTTTCATTGTTGGAAAATTTGCTAGTAGTCCATTGCTTAGTTGTGACTGCCATAAACTGAGTTTAACCTCAAATGATTTTAATATGTAACACATGTTGTTGATCATGTTGTTTTTACCTTGAAGCTTAATGTTTAATTCATTGAGATGTTGGGTCATATCAACTAAAAACATAAATCACTCACCCATTCGCTGTTCTCAAAATGTGCTGCTAGTTGAGACTCATTACGACTGTGTAAAAACATTATGATTTCTTGATGCAAGTCATACACTCGTTTCAGCATTTTCCCAGCACTAAGCCAACGAACTTGTGTAAAATAAATAACATCATCATATTGGGATTCCATGTCTGATAAGAATTCTCTGAACTGGCGGTGATTAAGAGCTCCGGCACGAAGGAAATTGACCACTTTAATCACAACCTTCATCACATGCTCCATACGTATGCTTTTAGCACACAGATTCTCTTGGTGTAAAATACAGTGAATAGTAACTAGATCACTGCACTCTTTAGCAAAATAGCTGACAGCCCCTTGTTTTACTTCCAACCATGGCAGGTGCGCCATCAGTTGATATGCCATGTAGTTTTTCCATATTTAAATTAAACTTCTCTAAAATATTTTTTACTTCACGATAAATATCACATCCTTTAGTTGTGTCTTTCATAGGAACCAATGCCAGTAATTCTTCTGAAATATGAAAATTCTCGTCAACACCACGCACAAAAATACAAAGCTGGGCAGTATCAGTCACATCTGTGCTTTCATCGATTGCCAGTGAGAAGTACTTGAAATCCAATATTTTTCTTGTAGTGTTTGCTCAATGTCCACTGCCATTTCTTCTGCCCTCCTGGAAACTGTCATTCGATTAAGGCTAATTTTTGATATAATACTTTTTTTCTCTGGGAATGCCACATTTGCCACTTCTTCCAAGCATTCCTTAACTAGCTCGCCATCTTGAAACGGCTTCATTCTTTTTACTAAAATCTTTGACACAATAAAACTTGCTTTTACCGCAATTTGCGATTCATCGTTAACCTTACGAAAAAGATTTTATTGAAATTTTAATTTTCTTTGCAGTTCTTTTACTTTCTCTTTTCGCATATTACCAGAAAATTCGTTGTATTTTGAAGCATGTTTTGTCTCATAATGCCTTCTTACATTGTACTCTTTCATAACACCAACTGTTTCTTTGCAAATTAAACACGTTGCTTTTGCTGTTGTATTCAATAAAAAAATATCTCTCACTCCAGGTCTCTTGAAACACTCGACACTCGTCCGTCACTTTACGCTTTTTTTACAGACATGATACTGATATTATAACAGCCGCCTCGGTGGCGCAGTGGTCTAAGCGATGGCTTCTGATCTTTCGTCCGTAAGAGGTCCGGGTTCGAATCCCGGTCAGGCATGGATGTTGTGTTTGTCTTACGGCACTGGCTCTCTCCCTTCCCTGGAACCAGTGACCCTAAATTAGGGACGGGCGACTGCTTATAGCCCATTGAGTTGCTCACGGTGGTCGTTAAACCTCCAAAAAAAAAAAAAAAAAAAAAGATATTATAATAATAATGTAGAAACTCTGTAAACTGCACACAAGCTGTAACAACACACAAACAACTCACAAACGTGAACTCTGCCACGAAAACAATGATACTCCCAGTGCACGACGTGGCGTCCAGTCAGAAATAACAAACCTATAAATAGCCTCGCGCTACACCACTTCAAGGTCACACAGCGCCCTCATCCTCCCCTGCCGCACAACGATGAGTCGGTGTGTCAGTCACGTGCTCACATCCACTTGTATTGCAAGAGTGACTCCACAGTCAGTCTGAACCTTGCAGCAGTCTGGTTATGCAAAACTTAAAATCTGTCCAATAATTGTTTATTTTTAACAAACATTTTTATAATTTTTCTTATTTCAACTAGGGCCTACAATAATGGGAAAAAATCTCATCATTCACAATATATATATATTCACGTTTTCAATAGTATAAAATATTTATCCGCGGGCCGCATAAACTGACTTTGAGGGCCGCAAGCGGCCCGCGGGCCGCGGGTTGTGCACCCCTGCTATAGAGGAACTATTGCTATGGCTATTAAAAGGGGCCTCAAGTCCTCTGGAATAGTTACTTTCCTGTCACCCAGTTTTTATAAACTAAAGCGAAAATGATTTCTTGAAGATTTTACTGATTTACTGAAAAAAAACAAATACAAAAAACTTTTCGTTTAATACTTCATTCAAAACTGCCGTCAAAAATTCTTAGGAATTTCTTTAACCAATTTCATAGGAATTTTCTACAATACAAAATTGTAAAATCCTTCTGCTGAGGCAAGACGCCCTTTTAGCCGTGAAGCCCCTCTCCACTGTGGGGTTTGCGGTGGTTATCAGTACACTCATAGAGGATATAGCGTACACATGTACAGTGTGGGAAAGTATGAAAGGCGACGAAATGAAAATTATATCATCATCTGCGGCAGCTGTCTATTACTGACAAATATCTCTGGTAAATTTTCCCAGAAATTTGTCTTGAGGGTAATTTTTTAATCCTTTATGACCAATTAAGTGTTCAATAGCATTTCGTGGACAAAATGACTGAAAGAATGACAAAGAAATTTCTTTATTGTCTTAACATGCTGTATAATTTCATTTATCTACCTTTTGTATGTAGTTTCTGGTTCTTCTGGTTTCCAATCAAATTTTTTGAGTTAAGAGTGCATGATAAAACGGTTAGAGATGAAGGCACAGCGAAATTTCCATATGGTGTTCGTATGTGTTTACAATTTCTTTTGCTCCGTCCTGAAAACTAAGCTATGGGCGTCCATGCCTACTTACCATAACTAAAAGGAAACTTCCAAGGAGTGCATCATTTTAAAGTAACGGAAAAACTAGAAGAGTAATGTAAGGGTCGCCCGCAATCGAACGGTCAATTATGAATTTATGTACTTTTAATATTGTAATGAACACGTGCGGACGGACGTTTCATTCCGCCATTTTGTTGTTTCAGATAAGAACTGATATTCTTCACCACCCACGTGGTGCAATTTTAATCCTATGGAGGATTAAGAGAGGGGTGCATGAACACCTGGGGCATCTGACCTTGAAGAGTCAGCTGCTCGAGTGCTTCTGTTAAACAAGTTGTCATACTGCTTTTGTATACGTGCAAGGTTGTAATCCCCTGCGGGTATCCGACGACATTCCTGAGTACAGGTATTTCACGTGCTGACCGGGAAAACCAGTTTTTCTTGCGCATGCGTGATAGAGGACAGAAAGGGCGAGGAGGATTAAGTGACACAGTTGAGCTTCGGTCGTCAAGGAGAGAGGGTCCTGGTTTTGGACACCAGTTTCTGACGGAAGGACTGCGGTTATCGCAGACGTGCAGCGTGGTGAACGGGAAGGAGGATTCCTTCGTCCACCGGGTATCGCGGAAAGGTAGCACGGGAACCTGAGTGGAAAGTCATCGGAAACCCGTGAAGCAAATGTTATCGGAATAATAAAGTCTTGTTGTTGTTTTTATTTCCGTGTACTGGACTGAGTTTGTCGAGGTAATTATTCTTCTACACAAGGACGCCTTCAGCCGCCTTGATAGCCAGATTGTATAGTAAAGGCGAGGCGGTAGCTCGCTATACGGCGGGAAACAAAAGGTATTATCTAAGAATTGATATGTCTGGCCCAACAGCCAGATAAAGTGGCGCAGTCGGTAGGATCAGCCTGAAAGCGAGCTCATGAATGACGTGAATGGTGACACGTGTGAAGAAGGAACAACGGACTTTTTGTGAAAATTCCTGTGACCGAATGACAGAACTTTGACGACGTGCCGACCGGAAGAAAGAGACACCAGCGTGCTAGCCGAGATAAGGTATCCATCGTGTCGACTAAGACAAAGACAGTGTGCACCTCAGCGTACGGAAATCCCAAGCAGGACGAGGACTTACAAGCAAGACAAGAGAAGAAGCCTGAGTGCTCCGGTAACGTACCACATTTTTTTTGAGATTATTTCTGTGTCTTTGCCTGTGCATTTGGTATAATTTAGGGTTAAGAGTAGAAGTTCTCATCATGGTACTAGAAAAGGAAAGGGAAAGCTAATAATTAGATATTCTCAGAGTAAAGCATTGTAAAGTAAAATTTTGTAACAGTTAATTTTATGTCAGTTGCTAGAGAATGTGAAGTGTCAAAATATTTTCGTTAAGTAATAAGTGTTTAGATAAGTCGAGATTTCATGTTTACGATTTAAGAAATTTGAAGCTAAAATAGCGTAGTGGTTTTTTTTTTTTTTACGTGTAGCGAAAGAGGCAGAAGGAATATAAGTATTCTGAGTAAAACAGGATAATAGATGTTCGGGTAATGCATGAAGGTAGAGATAGGTTAGAAACAAAACAAGAAGCAGATTAACCTTCGATGATTTAATGCGGAAGTTTGCATGATTTCTTTTCTTATTTCTTTGCATGAGTGTATTTTTAAATGCGTATTGTAGTGTATTATCATGACTGAGCTTTTGGAAGGGAAAGTTGAGGATAATTTAGACGCGGACAACGAAGATAATAGTATTCTTAGCGATTCAGAATTAGATTCTAGTAAAGAAGTAAGCATTAATATGGAAGACAAGAAAAATAATCCAGCTAGAATGGAATGGGAACTTCAATTTAAAATGCTTGAGATAGAAGAGAGAAAGGCTGAAAGGGAACAAAGAATGCTAGAATTACAATTAGCGGATAGGAAAGAAGAAAGGGAATTTGAGTTAAGAAAATTAGAATTAATTAATGAGAAAGAGAAGGAATCTATTAAAAGTAAAAATGAGGGTAAGTTGGCCGACTACATGAGAATCTTAGAAAGAACTTTACCCAGAAGTCCTAGTAAGCCGGAAGAAATTCTGGAATTCTTTGATTCGTTAGAAAGGGCATTTGTACTACACTCAGTACCGGAAGAAATGTAAGGTCGTTTGGTGATAGCCTTATTCAATTCAGAATGTGTGAACCACTTATTTCGTCGTTTGTCTTATTTCGTCGCAATTTTGTCTTATTTCGTCGCAATTTTGGTGGAATGCCATTTGACTCCGGATATTTATTTGAAACAATTTGAGAATATTAGTAAGAACAAAGGGGAAAGCTACTTGCAGTTAGCGGGACGTATTAAGAGGACCCTAACATACTACATCAACAGTAGTGAAGTGAAAGAATTCCATCAGTTGGTCAATTTGTTGGTATGCGACAAATTCAAAACTTTGTTGTCCTCAGAACTGAAGACCTACATTCTTCAAAGAGGTTCCGTAGGGAAGTTAGTTCCTTCGACAGAATTAGGAGAACTTTGTGATTTATACGAAAGTCACGTGAGAGCTATGGGAATAGAAGTAGGAAGATGCAAACCCAGTCATCCCTCGGGAACGTATTTCAAAGGAGGTCAATCCGAAGCCTGGAAGAAGGGAAGTTTTCAGACAGGCGGAAATCAGTTGAAAGGAAAGTTTTCCGGGACAGATCAGAGCATCGGGCATAAGCCAGGTTACTCAGCGGCGAGGCCTATCGTAGGAAATTCTAGTTTGGATAAGGGAATTATATGCTTTAGATGTGGAGTAGTGGGGCACCGTAAATCAAACTGTAACCAGAAGGCATCCCAGAGTACTCCCAGCTCTTACTCTCAGAATTGGAGGAAAGACCCCCAAATAAGGTAAACAGAGTAGCGATGGGACAAAGGGGAGCCGAAGATGTTTCAGAGAGAAGGATAGAGGTCAGCGATGATAAAAGAATGACGGCTAAGGTAGATAGAGTTTTAGGCCAAGAAGGAAGTCAGAACGAGGTAATAGAAATTCCGGTAGGAGAAGTGAAGAGGGTTAAGTCGGAATGCGGAAAGAGCACCAAAATCCTCATTGACTCAGGCGCGGAGGTGAGTTGTGTAAGAGGAGGGTTACTTGGCGAAGAGCTGTTGGAACCAAAGGGTAGAATAATTTTAAGAGGCTTCGATGGTAGTAAGGGAGAGTTTGTCATTAAGCAATTGAATCTCCGATTAGATGAAGAGGGATTAGAAACAGGAGAAGCGCCAGAAAGTTTTTGTGAAGTGATGTGTGCAATTGTTCCTAATCTGGTAAACAGGGTAATTATAGCAGCGGAGGATTACCAGCGCATGAAATGTTTAAGGGAAGCTACTCCGATGTGGGCAACCTCGTGTGAAAAGGCGTTAGAGTTAGGGAATAGGCCGGATGTGCATCCAGAAACAGTCTCCTCCATGTCACTCCCTTGTGACAGTCTCCTCCATGTCACTCCCGCATACTTTCGAATTTCATCCACCCATCTCCCATGTGGTCTTTTTCTGTGTCTTTTCCTGTCCCTTGGAATTCAATCTAAAATTTTGGCTGTCCATCGATGGTCTGTCCTTCTGGTAGTATGTCCAGCCCATTGCCGTTTCAGGGATTTTACTCTGATCATGATGTCTTCCACTCTTGTCATTTTTCGGATCCACGAGTTCCTCTTCTTATCTCTCCTGGTTACCCCAAGCATGCACCTCTCCATGCTTCTTTGAGTTGTCTGCAGCTTTTGTATGTCTCTTTTAGTTAAGGTCCACGCCTCTGCACCATACGTAAGCACTGGAAGGATGCATTGATCAAACACTTTTCTTTTAAGACATAATGGCATATTGCTCTTGAAAATTATGCTGTTTCTTTTAAAAGCTCTCCAGGCAAGTTTTGTACGCCGATTAATTTCTTCATCAATGTGACATTCACTTGATATCTGCTGTCCAAGATAAACGTACGTGTCTGTTATCTCCAGCTTTTCTCCATCAATCGATAAATCTTCATTTCTTGTAAAAGCATTGAACATCACTTTTGTCTTCTGAAAGTTCATTTTTAATCCCACTTCTTTACTCTTGTCAGCAAGTTCCTGGATCATACTCTGCAGCTCTGATGGGGTAGTTGCAAAAATGACTATGTCATCAGCAAAACGAAGGTGGGTTACATAATCTCAATTAATCTTTATCCCTTTGTTTTCCCAGTTCAGTGATTGAAAGACATTTTCCAATGTGGCATTAAAGAGCTTCGGAGATATGGTGTCACCTTGTCTCACTCCCTTTCTAATTTTTATGTGTGTTGTATTTTCAAACAGCCGAATCTTTGCACTCGCATTTTCACAGATGTTATTAATAATATTAATGTATGCATCTTCAATACCGCAGGATTTCAGAGCCATTGTAACTGCTGACGGTTTCACCGAATCAAAGGCTTTTTCATAATCGATAAAAGTCATGCACAATGGAAGTTCATATTCCCTCGCTCTTTCAATTAGTTCTCTCAGTACGTGGATATGATCTATTGTGCTGTAGCCACTCCTGAATCCAGTTTCTTCTCTCGGTTGAGCCATGTCCAGTGTTACTTTCAAGCGGTGTGAAAGAACTTTAGTGAAGATTTTATAAACCACTGATAGGAGGCTGATAGGTCTGTAGTTCCTGAGATCCTCAATGTCACCTTTTTTATGTAGCAGGATCATTGTAGCGTTGTTCCAATCCTCAGGAATCTTCCCTTCATTTTGGCATCGAGTGAAAATTTGGGCGAGTACTGTTTCGATTTCTCCACTTGCTTCTTGTATGATGTCTACAGTAATTCCATCTTCTCCTGGAGCTTTACCCCGCTTCATGTTCTTGATTGCATGTGCAACTTCTGCTGGGAGGACTGGTGGAACTCTGGTACTGGTACCTTTCATGATGTCTGGAGTAGGCCTACATGTATCATCCCTTTCATATAATTTGGAGTAGAAATCTTTCACTTTTGTCAAAATTTCGCCTCTATTTCTTGTTACAGAACCATCTTCTTTTTCTCAGTGCCCTAATCTGTTTTCTTCCCTTACTCAGATGTCCCTTTGCTATCTTTAGGCTTTGGTTGTTTTCAATTGCTTTCCTTACTAGTTCACAGTTGAATTTCCTTACGTCAGCAGTGATACTTTTTCGTACTGTCTTGCATAGCTCTATATATTCCACTTTGGAAGTCACATCTTCCTTAGTTGTCCTCATCTCTCTTCTTTTTTGCATCAACATTTTCGTTTTTCCTGATAATTTGTTTACATGCAACTTGTTCTTAGACCCAGCTAATTTTGTTGCTGTTTCCATACGAGCTTTGGTTACTTTTCTGTTAACTTCAGAGATGCCCACTTCTTCCGATGTTAGGCCTTCTAAAGCAGAGAACCTGTTCTTCAGTTCCAACTTGAAGGTATTATGGTGTTTTTTAAGGTTGGTTATGACAATAGATTTTGTTTGTCTTATGAGCTTGCCACGTTCCAGTTTAATGTTGAGGTGCATCTTACATCTCACCAATCTATGGTCACTACCTGTGTTGAACTTGTTTAGCACACTGCAGTCTTCGATGACGAATTTTTTGTTACACATAATAAAATCAATTTCACTTGTAGTCCCATTTTCCATGTCCATTTCCTGTGTGGCTTTTTCTTGAAAAAGGAGTTCAAGATGAAAAACCCTTCTGCCTCTGCAAACTCAACGAGAGTATTTCCACGCTGGTTTCTGTTGCCGTGACCGAAATTACCAACTGAAGTTTCATTCTGTTGCTGTTGCCCTATTTTTGCATTGAAATCTCCCATAATTATCTTCAAGTGTTGCTTACCTTTTTTATTTAGATGACGAATTTCCTCATAAAATTCTTCAATTTCTTCTTCAGGATGACTTGTGGTGGGTGCATAAGTTTGAATAATCTGAGCCTGGTATCTTCTCGAGAGTTGGATAACGAGTCATGCAACTCTGTCAGAGGAATTTTCAACTTCTACAACTGTATCCTTCAGTTTTTTGTTTATTATAAATCCAACACCACTAGTTCTGCCAGTATCTGTCCCACGATAGTAGAAGAGATGTCCGACACTTTTCAGTTCAATGAGATATTCTCCTTTTCTCCTTACCTCACTTAGCCCGACGATGTCCCACTTGATCCTTTGTAGTTCCTCTTCCAATTCAAGAAGCCTTGAATCAGAAGACAGGGAGCGTCCATTATACGTATCCAAGGTCAGCATCAGATGGCAGCCTAGTCCGGTCCTCCGGGGATTCTTAGCACCCTCTGCCTTCATGTCGCACTGGCCGCTGCCTTGGCCAGGTACATTCCAGCTGCCGGGGACTGAGGGCCAAGATTTAAGTTGTGGAGTCATTTTGGAGGGGTTAGGCCATAATACTTTTAATTATATTTACTGGCTTTTGCCATTTTAGTTCATACTTGAGTCTTGCTTACTTTCGAGTTCTTGTGGTTCGTTGGGGTTTTATTGAATGTGTATTTGATGTGGTTATTGGTTTGCTGCTTAGCGCGTCCTTACTTGCATCTTACATTACTTTATTTTACTCTTTTTATTGTATTATTCTTTCCGTGTTGTAATTTCTTTAAAACACACACGTGACATCAACATCAGCGCGTAGCCAATGAAAGAAGGCATGTGTCATGAGCTGTATTGGAGGGTATATAAGGTGTGTTGTAGGCATTCTGAACACATATCACTCGTTGCTGTCATTGATAAAAGGAGCGATTTATCAGATTTGAAAAAAAAAAAAAAAAAAAGAATGATTATTGGCTTTCGGGCCAAGGCTGGCTGTATTTCTAAAACAGTTGTGAACTGTTCGTGTGCTGCTGTGGTTAAAGTGTATCGTGATTGGAGAAATAGCACCGTTGCGAATAAGCGACGTGGAAACTGCAGAGCACCACGTGTCAATGATGTGACAGGTTAAAGTCGGCTGGGAAGGTGTGTGAGGGCCGATCGACACGCTACAGTGGAGTAACTCACTGACTGAATGAACTAGAGGGCCACCGGAAGTGTGTCTAAAATGACAGTTCAGCAAACACTGCTGCGTATGGGGCTCCGATGCAGACGGGTGGTCACTGCACCTATGCTAACGAAGGTGCATCGGCGCAGAAAAGGCTTACATTTGCACGGTAGTTTCGGAATTGGACCTCCACTGAATAGCAAACGATTGCCTTCTCCGATGAGTCTCGTTTTCTGCTTCATCGAATGGATGGACGTTGGCGTATAAGGCGAGAAACATCGGAGAACAAACACTCTTCAACCATTGCTGGAAGAACACAAGCTGGTGGGGACAGCATATGGTCTGGGGGAATGTTTTCATTGCATTCTCTGGGTCCACTCATACCTGTGGAAGGCACTATGGATTGAATTCGTTATGAATCCATCCTTGCAGACCACGTACACCCATACATGCTGATTGTCTTCCCTTGGGCGTATATGGGACCTTCCAGCACGAAAATGCCACGTGTCACACAGCTAGAAATGACCGAGAGTGGTCGGAAGAGCACGATGAAGACTTCGAAGTACTTCCCTGGTTCCCTAATCCCAATTGAGCATCTGTGGGACCTCCTGGATCGTGTTGTTCGCTCTATGAATCCTCCACCACGCACCCTTTAGCAGCTGTCAGATGCACTGCAGTCAGCATATCTCCACATACCTGTGAACACCTTCCAGTACCTTATTGAGTCACTCACAGTCCGTCTATCTCCTGTCCGCGCTGCACACGGCGGTTACTGTGGATATTAGCTGGTGGTCACAATAATGTGACTAGACCGTGTATAATGTTTACATTAAACATGTGTGTGTGTGTGTGTGTGTGTGTAATATATTGTATGCATTAGATAGATAAAAGAGTTGACGTAGGTGGTTCTTAATCTCTTTAAGGCTTTGGGGGACTGAAGCCCCAAAGCCCTCCTCTCCGTGGGTATGTCAGTGAAAGAGTAGAAGGAGTAATCGACTGCAAATTGCAAAATGATGCCAATCTGGAATGGGATATTTTTTTTTTTTTTTTTTTTGTAACCTGAATGAACGAAAGAAGCAGACGCGAATTTGATTTCATTCTATGTAGATACTAAATTGATAGTACATTTTATGATTAAAAAATAATAATAAAAGTGCTGATATAGTAACACCCCGGATATCAAACTTTTTATTTTTTCAGATTTTCAATTTGTTTTTTAGCGGATATATTTTTTTTTATCTGTGATCTACATCAGTGATGTACATGTTTGAAAGGAAAAAAAAAGTACCTTAACGGTGGACGTAGTAAGGTAAGACAAACCCGGAAAGAGCATCTTCAAAAACAATTTAAAATTCGATATGTTGTTTTTATCATTTAGTGATTTTCAATAAATTTCATTACGACTTATTTTTGAAAACTTTTATTAAAATCGCTTAATTTGAGCAATTTTAAATGAAAGAAAGAACGTTACTCAGTGTCAGATGCTAGGAATCTCAAGTTTTTCTTTAAACATTGCCAGTAGTGTACCGTAAGAAGTCGGGGCCCCTCGCCAATAATATGTTGAGGCCCTTTCGCGAAAATATATTGGCTTTCAACTGATGAAATTTTAAAAATCAATATTATTAAATAGGATTCATAGGATTTTTAATGATTCAAATTCTGTGGAACTATCCGGTATTTTTCGAAAAACCGAAAGTTTTGCACTTTATTGCGTGTAACACAAATGCGTATGTTATAATTCACATGATTACCTTAGTTTTAACTAAAACAACGCACTAGAAAACACTTACGCCAAAGTCTATTCTATCTTGCAAATTTTATATCGGTAATTTTAGAGGACTGAGACACCTTTTGATATGCCACACGATCACACACACGGTTCCCTATCACTTTGTCCGTGTTCATTTCGTCCACGCTCACTTCGTCCGGTTCATTTCGTCCAACGTTCACTTCGTCCGCTGTTCACTTAATCCAATGTTCACTTTGTCCACATTCATTTCGTCCTCAGAATGAATGGAATACCGTGGACATTTTCTTCTTCGATGGAATTTTCGTCATAGGCAGAAGAAAACTTCAGCGGACATTTCTTGCATGAGATTTTTTTCCTGTCTAAGTTTGTTCGATTAAAATGTATCGATTTTAAATGTTTTTTAAAGCTAAACTAGAACTGAACTTTGAAGAGCTTTTTAACTCTTTTTGTACACACAAAAAGAGATGTCAATCACTACAGCATGACTCACGCTATGTTCGGAAAAGGACTATGAGGTGGGATTTTTTTAATAACGCTGCATTTTTACTTAGGTACTAAATATTTGCATACGATGTCGAGTTATTAATATTCCATTTTACTTACTTAAACACTAAATATTAATTACTATGCCTCATGCGTAGGAAGTTTTGATAGTTTTTTTTTTTTTGTTTGCCGATGTCATATTCATAATGCTTACCTATCAAATTAATATAATAGAAATGGTATTGTGCTTTTACTGAGGCACGAAATATTAATTCACAGTCCCTAGGATTAGGCCTTTTTCACAGTTTTTACTCTACGGATGACATATCCATAACGTTTACATATCAGCTCAACTTAATAATACTGCGCTTTTCCTTAGGCACTAAATATTATTTCATAGGGCCTAGGCCTTTTTTACAGCTTTTATTGTACGCATGTCATATTTTATGACGTTTACGTACCAAGAAAAGGTAATAACATTGCGCTTTTGCTCAAGCACTAAATATTATTTCATAGGCCCTATGGCTATGGCTTTTTTTACCGTATTTAGTTTGCAGATGTCATATTCATAATGTTTACGTATGTATAAATTCAAGCTACTAATATTGCGCTTTTAATCAGGCACTAAATATTGTTTCATAGTCCCTAGGCCTAGGCCTTTTTTGCAGTTTTTATTCTACCGATGGCATATTCATAACGTTTACGTATCAAGTCAAGGTAATAAATAGTATTGCGCTTTTCTACAGGCACTAAATAATGTTTCATAGGACCTACGCCTAGGCCTTTTTTACCGTATTTAGTCTACAGATGTCATATTCATAATATTTACGTACAAAGTCAGGCCAATAATATTGCGCTTATCCTTAGGCACGAAATATTATATCACAGGACCTAGGCCTAGGCCTTTTTACAGTTTTTATTGTCCGCGTGTCGTATTTATAACGTTTACGTATCAAGACAAGATAATAATATTGCGCTGTTGCCCAAGCACTAAATATTATTTCGTAGGTCCTAGGCTTTTTTACAGTTTTTGTTCTACGGATGGCATATTCATAATGTTTGAGTATCAACTCAAGCTAATAGTATTGCGCTTTTGCTCAGGCACTAAATATTGTTTCATAAGCCCTACGCTTTAGCCTTTTTTGCAACGGTTTTTGTACGGATGTCATATTCATAACATTTACGTACCAAAACAGTCTAATGGTATTACGCTGTTGCTCAGGCACTAAATAATAATTATATAAGCGACGATGTCTTTCCCATACCTTTAGAAAAAAGTAGGTAAATGAAAAACTTGTAGAGTAATGGATTTCGCTTTTTTTTTTTTTTTTTTTTTTTTTGCACTTTTTTTAGCACGTTTTTTTAAATAGATCGTGCTTATGGTATCTGTCCAATTTACCTTGTGGAACACTATACGTTTGTGTTTGAGAAATTCTGTGGGTCACAGCTTTATCGCTAGGAAGTGTTTATGTACGTTCTCTTCAAAAGTCCAATTAATTTTTTTTTTTTTTTTTTTTTTCACTTTTTTTAGCACGTTTTTTTTTAAATAGATCGTGCTTATGGTATCTGTCCAATTTACCTTGTGGAACACTATACGTTTGTGTTTGAGAAATTCTGTGGGTCACAGCTTTATCGCTAGGAAGTGTTTATGTACGTTCTCTTCAAAAGTCCAATTATTTTTTTTTTTTTTTTTTTTTTTTTTTTTTACGCTGTGCCATTCGCTACAATAGAGATGTGGAGCTTCACCCTCTCTAAGTAATGCACAGATTTCCCGCTTGAGGGCGTGATGGTCAAACACTTTACTTCAGTATCTCTGTTCCTGGAGACCTATTTGAAAAGTTTTTTTTCATGGAGAATCTTTTCACCTATTTTCAACTTTTCCATTATGCAAGATTCTTCCGCTTGAAAGCGCAGAGTTATGTCATGTTTCCTTCTATATTTCTTCTTTTAATTGTTCAATTTGAAAATCGGTTCGTCCCCGATACTTCCTTCTGCGCCATTTGTTAATCTTCGTAATGCACTTTTTAGTCGCTGGCGGAAGAAAGTAGATGTTTCTATGTGTGGGTGTTTTACGGTTTGCAAAAACCCGATTGCGATGTTTTTCTAACTGGTTGCATTGACTGTGAATAACTTTGATTGATTTAATTCGCGTCGGAATAGATTCAAAAGACATGCTTATTGCAACCGAAAATTCGGTGTCATCTTTCTGGTTCTCCGTAATAATGCTCGCCTTATTGTTGCATATGAACAATGTATAGAAACATCGTTAAGAAAGCATGCATTTACTTAATTTTTTGGGCGGGGAGGGGGGGGGTATCCAGACAAAATGAATCCTTTTAAGTTCAGCAATGGTACAGGTATATGAATATGTAAAATTGTATAACTTCAATTTAATCCAAGATTTGAAATTTTGATTTCGTAATATTTTCATTGAACATTTTGAAATACGTACAGCTTTTGTGCCTACTTGATTTTTTATAGTTTTTGTCTGATTTTTATTTTTTTTTTATTTTCCCTTTTTTAACATTTTTTCACAGTAAAGTCGTCCACAGAAACTCTACCACATCGGAAATCTTTTCACGGAACAGTGTCCTTATCTTTCCGAGTGATTGACGGGGCATAATTTGCTGCTTACACGAAATTATTAACGGGGGGGGGGCTGACGGAGTCACCATTTGCATTTTTAATGCTGTTTATAGTGAGGAGCAGTTTATACATGTAGAAGGGCGTGGGGGAGGTTTCCGAGATTACCATTATAAATTTTACCCTAATTTTTTGATATCCAGGACGCGAAACGGAAGATTGGTACCCGGCAAACTCGTACAAGATTTTAAGCTACAACCTAAATATATGGTACGTGTAAACATTAAATAAAAGCAAATTAAAGGGACCTAACACATCAGCCTTTAGATGTCTACAACGCACCTTGGCGGCGAGCCCTTTTTGGAAGATTTTAAGTTACAACCTAAACATTTTGTATTTAAATATGTAATAAAAGCTAATACTATGGACTTGACAGGCCATTCTCCAGGTGTTTACCAGGCACTTAGGCCGCGCCTTTAAATAATTCCTTAAGACACAAATACCATTTTATGACAGTAATTCCTGAATGGTATGCCAAATGATTTCCACATAGTTTCAATATTAATTTGAGTGTGATGTAACTTAAATCTTCCATAGGCTGTAACTTTAAATCATCTAAAAGTTTGTGAAAAATTTCAGTGTAATTATCTCGACTGGAGGTGGAGCCGGCAGACCCCAAATGAAACGTACACTGCATGCAACTTAAAAATGTTACACCAGATCTCTACTATACTCTCAGAATTTACTCAGCGTGACCAAATCTGGTTCTAAAAGACGATCCGCTCCCACCTCTCTGGAAGGAAGGTTATCCCCCAAAATATCGCTTGTTGACTAATTCATGGATGACATGCCAGATGATTTCCACGTAATGTTACATAGAAAAGTTGGACGTGCGCGGACAGCCATCCATATGTCTGTTCGTGCACGTCCCACTGTTTTAGTACTATTAACTTATATGACTAGACCATATTAACTAATGTTTATGCGGGAGTAAAAGCTCAAAATTATTAATTTGACTTGTTATGTAAACGACTAAACGTTATGAATATGAGCACAGCCCTGTCCGAGACCCACATTTTTAATGCTTTGGTAGAAATGCAACATTAGGACAACCTACCATGATACAAATAATTTATTTTCCCATTTCACCAACTCACCACAAACTCGGAGAACTGGAAAAAGTGAAATCAAAAGTGCGATTTTTATACAACCCCCAACAGTTTTGTGGTTAGCCTACATGGAAGTGAACACGAAGAAATCAAAAATACACTTCTTATACTACCCCCTAACGCGTTTGCGATCACTTGTTCGCCTGGTCTTTTAGCCAGGAAATCACAAAATTTCTTAATTTCTAAGATAACGAAAATAAGATATGAAAAAAAAAAAAAAATTGTGAATAACAATTTCAGACGCAGGAGAAAAGATAACAACGCATTTTTTTATGCAGAGAAACTTTATGGCTCTGAAATTGCATCTGTCCAGTTTTACATGAAGCCAGGCTGTCCGCACACATTTTTCTTAGAGAAAAACAGAAAAAAGCCGCTATATTTATTGGCTTAAAAAATATAACATCATTCTAAAAGATATATACTACGTCAGGGTTACGAAGAAGCACGATCAACACCTGGTTTCAGTTGCACCGATGTCAACAGGTATGTCGAAGTGACAAATCAGTCCTTTGGTGTTTTGTACAACTGCCACCTCCCACATTTTGTTTAGAACAGAGTGTTGAATGTATCACCAGTAAAAATAATAATAATAAAAAAGAAAACACCGGCATGTCTGCAAAGACTGTAGGCATAAGCGATAAAGCTCAGTAACCTGACCTTTAGACTGTATGCACTATAATCCCAGTTAACTTAAGAGTGTACTATTGTCGAAGGTACGAGGAGCTACTGCCTCCGCTATGATAAGTAGTGAATAGCGTTTAGAATAAAAAAGCAACAAAATTATTGCTCAGAATCATCATTTTTCTTTGTCCAGCAGTTATCAGACAAAATTGTTATTAAAGACAGTTTTTCAAAATGGCCAAACGGTTTAGAAATAGATTTCACATGAGAAGTTAATCAATGAAGAGCCTTGTTTTATCGGCCGCTGAATTGTCCACGTTTGAAATCTAACTTTGTGATTCAAGAAGGGGTGGTATGGGTGGAAGACTTTTCGCAACACAGAAACAATAAAGTGAGAAATAGCGAAATGCGATGGGTGTGTACTGGCCGTCTAACGGAATTTGGTAGTTGGGGGGATTGAAATATCTCACAATTAGGGGTGATAGCATGCATGAACAGGTCTTCCGTCTCGTGCAACTACCCGGAGTCCAGGCAAAGAATATCTAACTGAAGCGTTTATATTCTTTGGTCCAGGGCTCTGAGTCACAAGGCCATGCAAGGTGTTAAATTGCCTAAGGGTACTACTCTCTTCGGATTACTCTTGGGATTACTGAAATCGGTATGAGGGGAGGGCGGAAGTGGAGGACAAAAAGAATCTCCCTGAGTGTCAGAAAAGGAAGTTTGACTTGAGAAAACAACAATATATATTGTTTTCATAAAATATATTTTTGACAATATAAGATATATTGTTGACAATATAAAATATTCTCGTATTTAAGAACATTTAAAATATCTTCAATTTGACCTAATTTTTTTTTTTGCTTAACATAAGATTATTTTCAAATTATCACGATGTCCTAATCTTAAGTGTCCAACCTAAATATACTCGTAAATTACCATTTTTAGACAACACGGGAACGCAAGAATGCATGATATTGTCGGAATGAATTTGTTTGATGGTTAAGTATACATGGTTCCTGATGGCTTGAGTGGTAAAAATATTCCGATGGCAAATTCGTCAACTGAAGAAAATAATTCCTCCAAATGATGACACATCCACATTATTAGAGCCTAATATATAAAAAAATATATATTTAAACGGCAATTTTTTTTTCTGCTGAGGTGTCAGTCACTTTTCGCGCAAAATTATATTTCGGAATTGTGTGTTGCGTGCCTCCACTTGACCAACACGACTAAGTGTTTTCTAATAAATTGGGCAGAGTACCACGCATACATATTCTTGCCTTACCTATCTCAGAATATAAGTTATGTTATTGACTATAACTTTTGGGAGAGTAAGCCAGATCCGGGCCCCTTTTCTTCGCCTTTTCCACGAGAGAAAAACAATCCACCATAAATATAATTTTTCGATCGTACTTGAAATCAGAAATAAATCCATATTAGCTACCCGATGGCCGAGTGGTCCGAGGTCAGGGATTCGAGGACTAATCATTCGCCAAAGATAGGTTCCGGTTCGAATCTCGGTGAGGCATGGATGGCGTATTTGTCTTACGGCACAGTTTCTCTCCGTTTCCTGGAACCAGTGACACAAAATTAGAAATGGGCGACTGCTAATAGTCCATTGAGTTGCTCACGATGTACATGCGATTCTTAATGCTGCCGAGACACGATTAATAATGGAAATAATGGCAACTTTTAAAGACGATACTTTTATTTGCAATTAAAACCAGCTAAAATCAGTAGCAAGATCTTTCAAACCCACTATGGGTTCATCATCAGCCACAGTGAGGGTGAAGCAACGTAGTTATATAGCCGAAAGCAATCACCCACAATGCAACAGCATGGCAAGGTGTTGCTCCAACCCTTCACACACACGCATTTGACATGTATACAAATAATGCAAATAAACTACAAAACACGGTTATGAGTTCTGAAAGTGTGTACAATGATTTGATATAAAATGCTTCCATGAGGTCGGTGGAATCAATGGCACGTCATCGGTACAACAGTGGTCAGCAAAGATATTTATGTACAAACTTTCTGTGAACAAGTCAGAAAAGTCAGTAAACAAACTTTCTGTAAACAATTGCTCACGATGGTCGTTGAAGCTAAAAAAAAAAAAAAAAAAAGAGAGAACAAGAGGCGGAGATACGGCTGCAAACAGAAGGGCACAAATTCCACCTACCGACAGAACTGTGATGTTAAAACTTCTCAAATACTAACCTAAAGTGTTCCAAAGGGGTAATGACGTCCCGTGTTGAAATAATTTTTTAAATCGTATATGTACAAGTACAATACAAGCAGAGATATTGAAAAAAACAGATAGGCGCCCCACTAGCGGCGAAATTATGAATTATTTTCAGAAGAAAATACGCACAACGAGTTCTCATAGTTTGTAGTATCTGACAGAAAAAGAATTTTTTATATCGGGTGTTTAGTAATGCAGGTACTGCTGCAAACGGAAACGTGAAGTTACGTACTTAAAATCCGAGATGTAGAAGCAAACGTATGCTCAACAAATATTGATGCGTTAAGAAAAACTATAATAACGTATGCGTTAAGAAAAAGTGGAAATTATATGAGAAACATTTCGCACCGGACACGCTCTCCAACAAAAAAATAATTTTTCAAATCGGACTCTTACAAGTACAGGTATCGACAAAAATAAGATATACATCTACGCCCTCTGGCGGGGAAACCATACGCTATTTTAAACAGAAGGTATTCTCAAAAGATTTTCCGAGGTCAGCGGTACAGGTCCACGAAAGAATTCTTTCAGAAGCTTAGATTTTTCTGCAAATACATCAGAAGCAGAAATAAACACTTGCGGACCCTGGTGGCCAAACCATTCCTTACCAAAAATTAGAAATTATGTGCAAAACATTTACCACGAGAAGATGTTTCCAATGCAGGAAGAATTTTTCAAATCGGACTTTAGAAGCAGAGATATTGAGGAAAATAAAATTTATCTTTACGCCCCCTAGCGGGAAATATATGCAATACTTGGAAAATATATGCAATACTTGGAAAAGAAACTGCGCCTAAAAAAGCCTTCATTGTAAACAGCTTCGAAAGGAAGAAATAATTTCTTCAATCGGATATTTAGAAGCAAATATATGGAATAAGGGTATGCAAGGTCAGGTGATGCAAAATATACCATAGCGTTTCTTGACAAATCTCAACCCCCGCCTTCTCGCGGTGCATCGTGTTCCTACTAAAGGGTTTCTGACGACCGAAAAATAGCGGTATAACTATACCACCGGGATTAGAGGGAATGCTATCCCACACTCATCAACCCGCTTGGCCTGTGTGACGAGTTATGGCCAACCTCCGAGCCCCACCAAACCAAAATGACGATGACATAGATGAAGAAATTAATCTCCGCCTCTTGTTCTCTTTTTTTTTTTTTTTGATTGGAGGTTTAACGACCGCCGTGAGCAACTCAATGGGCTATAAGCAGTCGCCCGTCCCTAATTTAGGGTCACTGGTTCCAGGGAAGGGAGAGAGCCAGTGCCGTAAGACAAACACAACATCCATGCCTGACCGGGATTCGAACCCGGACCCCTTACGGACGAATGATCAGAGGCCAACGCCTTAGACCACTGCGCCACCGGGACGGCTTTTTTTAGCTTTAACGACCATCCTAAGCAATTGTTTACAGAAAGTTTGTTTACTGACTTTTCTGACTTATTGTTTACGGAAAGTTTGTACATAAATATCTTTGCTGACCACTGTTGTACCGATGACGTGCCATGGATTCTACCGACCTCATGGAAACATTTTATATCAAATCATTGTATACACTATCAGAACTCATAACCGTGTTTTGTAGTTTATTTGCATTATTTGTATACATGTCAAATGCGTGTGTGTGAAGGGTTGGAGCAACACCTTGCCATGCTGTTGCACTGTGGGTGATTGCTTTCGGCTATATAACTACTTTGCTTCACCCTCACTGTGGCTGATGACGAACCCATAGTGGGTTTGAAAGATCTTGCTACTGATTTTAGCTGGTTTTAATTGCAAATAAAAGTATCGTCTTTAAAAGTTGCCATTATTTCCATTATTAATCGTGTCTCGGCAGCATTAAGAATCGCATGTATATCGTGAGCAACTCAATGGACTATTAGCAGTCGCCCATTTCTAATTTTGTGTCACTGGTTCCAGGAAACGGAGAGAAACTGTGCCGTAAGACAAATACGCCATCCATGCCTCACCGAGATTCGAACCGGAACCTATCTTTGGCGAATGATTAGTCTTCGAATCCCTGACCTCGGACCACTCGGCCATCGGGTAGCTAATATGGATTTATTTCTGATTTCAAGTACGATCGAAAAATTATTTTATGGTGGATTGTTTTTCTCTCGTGGAAAAGGCGAAGAAAAGGGGCCCGGATCTGGCTTACTCTCCCAAAAGTTATAGTCAATAACATAACTTATATTCTGAGATAGGTAAGGCAAGAATATGTATGCGTGGTACTCTGCCCAATTTATTAGAAAACACTTAGTCGTGTTGGTCAAGTGGAGGCACGCAACACACAAGTTCCGAAATATAATTTTGCGCGAAAAGTGACTGACACCTCAGCAGAAAAAAAAATTGCCGTTTAAATATATATTTTTTTTATATATTAGGCTCTAATAATGTGGATGTGTCATCATTTGGAGGAATTATTTTCTTCAGTTGACGAATTTGCCATCGGAATATTTTTACCACTCAAGCCATCAGGAACCATGTATACTTAACCATCAAACAAATTCATTCCGACAATATCATGCATTCTTGCGTTCCCGTGTTGTCTAAAAATGGTAATTTACGAGTATATTTAGGTTGGACACTTAAGATTAGGACATCGTGATAATTTGAAAATAATCTTATGTTAAGCAAAAAAAAATTAGGTCAAATTGAAGATATTTTAAATGTTCTTAAATACGAGAATATTTTATATTGTCAACAATATATCTTATATTGTCAAAAATATATTTTATGAAAACAATATATATTGTTGTTTTCTCAAGTCAAACTTCCTTTTCTGACACTCAGGGAGATTCTTTTTGTCCTCCACTTCCGCCCTCCCCTCATCCAGTACCGACTTCAGTAATCCCAAGAGTAATCCGAAGAGAGTAGTACCCTTAGGCAATTTAACACCTTGCATGGCCTTGTGACTCAGAGCCCTGGACTCCGGGTAGTTGCACGAGACGGAAGACCTGTTCATGCATGCTATCACCCCTAATTGTGAGATATTTCAATCCCCCCAACTACCAAATTCCGTTAGACGGCCAGTACACACCCATCGCATTTCGCTATTTCTCACTTTATTGTTTTTGTGTTGCGAAAAGTCTTCCACCCATACCACCCCTTCTTGAATCACAAAGTTAGATTTCAAACGTGGACAATTCAGCGGCCGATAAAACAAGGCTCTTCATTGATTAACTTCTCATGTGAAATCTATTTCTAAACCGTTTGGCCATTTTGAAAAACTGTCTTTAATAACAATTTTGTCTGATAACTGCTGGACAAAGAAAAATGATGATTCTGAGCAATAATTTTGTTGCTTTTTTATTCTAAACGCTATTCACTACTTATCATAGCGGAGGCAGTAGCTCCTCGTACCTTCGACAATAGTACACTCTTAAGTTAACTGGGATTATAGTGCATACAGTCTAAAGGTCAGGTTACTGAGCTTTATCGCTTATGCCTACAGTCTTTGCAGACATGCCGGTGTTTTCTTTTTTATTATTATTTTTACTGGTGATACATTCAACACTCTGTTCTGAACAAAATGTGGGAGGTGGCAGTTGTACAAAACACCAAAGGACTGATTTGTCACTTCGACATACCTGTTGACATCGGTGCAACTGAAACCAGGTGTTGATCGTGCTTCTTCGTAACCCTGACGTAGTATATATCTTTTAGAATGATGTTATATTTTTAAGCCAATAAATATAGCGGCTTTTTTCTGTTTTTCTCTAAGAAAAATGTGTGCGGACAGCCTGGCTTCATGTAAAACTGGACAGATGCAATTTCAGAGCCATAAAGTTTCTCTGCATAAAAAAAATGCCTTTTTATCTTTTCTCCTGCGTCTGAAATTGTTATTCACAATTTTTTTTTTTTTTTTTTCATATCTTATTTTCGTTATCTTAGAAATTAAGAAATTTTGTGATTTCCTGGCTAAAAGACCAGGCGAACAAGTGATCGCAAACGCGTTAGGGGGCCGTATAAGAAGTGTATTTTTGATTTCTTCGTGTTCACTTCCATGTAGGCTAACCACAAAACTGTTGGGGGTTGTATAAAAATCGCACTTTTGATTTCACTTTTTCCAGTTCTCCGAGTTTGTGGTGAGTTGGTGAAATGGGAAAATAAATTATTTGTATCATGGTAGGTTGTCCTAATGTTGCATTTCTACCAAAGCATTAAAAATGTGGGTCTCGGACAGGGCTGTGCTCATATTCATAACGTTTAGTCGTTTACATAACAAGTCAAATTAATAATTTTGAGCTTTTACTCCCGCATAAACATTAGTTAATATGGTCTAGTCATATAAGTTAATAGTACTAAAACAGTGGGACGTGCACGAACAGACATATGGATGGCTGTCCGCGCACGTCCAACTTTTCTATGTAACATTACGTGGAAATCATCTGGCATGTCATCCATGAATTAGTCAACTTAGTCAACAAGCGATATTTTGGGGGATAACCTTCCTTCCAGAGAGGTGGGAGCGGATCGTCTTTTAGAACCAGATTTGGTCACGCTGAGTAAATTCTGAGAGTATAGTAGAGATCTGGTGTAACATTTTTAAGTTGCATGCAGTGTACGTTTCATTTGGGGTCTGCCGGCTCCACCTCCAGTCGAGATAATTACACTGAAATTTTTCACAAACTTTTGGATGATTTAAAGTTACAGCCTATGGAAGATTTAAGTTACATCACACTCAAATTAATATTGAAACTATGTGGAAATCATTTGGCATACCATTCAGGAATTACTGTCATAAAATGGTATTTGTGTCTTAAGGAATTATTTAAAGGCGCGGCCTAAGTGCCTGGTAAACACCTGGAGAATGGCCTGTCAAGTCCATAGTATTAGCTTTTATTACATATTTAAATACAAAATGTTTAGGTTGTAACTTAAAATCTCCCAAAAAGGGCTCGCCGCCAAGGTGCGTTGTAGACATCTAAAGGCTGATGTGTTAGGCACCTTTAATTTGCTTTTATTTAATGTTTACACGTACCATATATTTAGGTTGTAGCTTAAAATCTTGTACGAGTTTGCCGGGTACCAATCTTCCGTTTCGCGTCCTGGATATCAAAAAATTAGGGTAAAATTTATAATGGTAATCTCGGAAACCTCCCCCACGCCCTTCTACATGTATAAACTGCTCCTCATTATAAACAGCATTAAAAATGCAAATGGTGACTCCGTCAGTGTCCCCCCCCCCCCCCGCCCCGTTAATAATTTCGTGTAAGCAGCAAATTATGCCCCGTCAATCACTCGGAAAGATAAGGACACTGTTCCGTGAAAAGATTTCCGATGTGGTAGAGTTTCTGTGGACGACTAAATGTTAAAAAAAGGAAAATAAAAAAAAATAAAAATCAGACAAAAACTATAAAAAATCAAGTAGGCACAAAAGCTGTACGTATTTCAAAATGTTCAATGAAAATATTACGAAATCAAAATTTCAAATCTTGGATTAAATTGAAGTTATACAATTTTACATATTCATATACCTGTACCATTGCTGAACTTAAAAGGATTCATTTTGTCTGGATACCCCCCTCCCCGCCCAAAAAATTAAGTAAATGCATGTTTTCTTAATAACATAAAATGAAAAAATAATGCTCATAAAAAAACTGTGCGTTCTTTAGATTTACTTATATTAATCAAAAAACAAAAATATTAAGGCAGTAGTACACTGTGGCTGAAGAGCTGAAGGCGCTTAATATCATGCGGAACGTCGTAACCTGAACTGCAACAAGAGTGATTCGGAACGATGTTTCTATACATTGTTCATATGCAACAATAAAGCGAGCATTATTACGGAGAACCAGAAAGATGACACCGAATTTTCGGTTGCAATAAGCATGTCTTTTGAATCTATTCCGACGCGAATTAAATAAATCAAAGCTATTCACAGTCAATGCAACCAGTTAGAAAAACATCGCAATCGGGTTTTTACGAACCGTAAAAGATCCACACATAGAAACATCTGCTTTCTTCCGCCAGCGACTAAAAAGTGTCTTACGAAGATTAACAAATGGCGGACAAAAAATTTCTTATAGCAGAAGGAAGTATCGGAGACGAACCCATTTTCAAATTGAACAATTAAAAGAAGAAATATAGAAGGAAACATGACATAACTCTGCGCTTTCAAGCGGAAGAATCTTGCATAATAGAAAAGTTGAAAATAGGTGAAAAGTATTCTCCATGAAAAAAGCTATGCTAAGGAAAAAACTTTTCAAATAGGTCTCCAGGAACAGAGATACTGAAGTAAAGTGTTTGACCATCACGCCATCAAGCGGGAAATATGTGCATTACTTAGAGAGGGTGAAGCTCCACATCTCTATTGTAGCGAATGGCACAGCGTAAAAAGAAAACAAAAAGCAATTATCAATTGGACTTTTGAAGAGAACGTACAAAAACACTTCCTAGCGATAAAGCTGTGACCCACAGAATTTCTCAAACACAAACGTATAGTGTTCCACAAAGTAAATTGGACAGATATCATAAGCACGATCTATTTTAAAAAAAACGTGCTAAAAAAAGTGGAAAAAAAAAAAAAAAAAAAAAAGCGAAATCCATTACTCTACAAGTTTTTCATTTACCTACTTTTTTTTCCAAAGGTATGGGAAAGACATCGTCGTTTATATAATTATTATTTAGTGCCTGAGCAACAGCGTAATACCATTAGACTGTTTTGATACGTAAACGTTATGAATATGACATCCGTACAAAAACCGCTGCGAAAAAGGCTAAAGCGTAGGGGCTTGTGAAACAATATTTGGTGCCTGAGAAAAAGCGCAATACTGTTAGCTTGAGTTGATACGCAAACATTATGAATATGTCATCCGTAGAACAAAAACTGTAAAAAAAGCCTAGGCTTAGGCCTAGGACCTATGAAATAATATTTAGTGCTTGAGTAACAGCGCAATATTATTACCTTGTCTGTAACGTATACTCTATATTCACTTTCCTTTTGATTTTACTATCTCTGGTTATTTTATTTTACTATGTAAATTATCTTCCTACTGAACGGAATATTATTTCACCCCGCTGAATGAGATCTGGCAATGAGTGTAAGTCATGACGTGGTGGTAGCTCGTATATAGGCGCGTTCATCGAGAAGTGAGTGTGGTGTTGTGTTGTTGCGTTGTAGTTGGGTTGTTGCGTTGGAGTTGTGTGGTTGGTGTAGTTGGTGTGTTGCGTTGCGTTGCAGTGTGTTGTTATGTAGTAGTGATATATGAGTGCCTTGGTTGACCAGGAGTCATCATAATAAACAAGTTGTTCTGTAAGTTCAGTCTTTCTCAATTCTTAGTTTTGTCAGACCTCTGTCTGGCTGTTAGGTTTATGACTTTGATTACTTAATATAAATAACCAGCGTTGAGACTTTGTTTAAGTTCATAATTAACGAGTAACAACACCCTTTTGGGAATTCATCATTTTGAAGCTTAGAGCATTATTCATTCATAATAATTAGCTTAGCAAAAAGGTAAACAAAGCTAATTCATTATATGTCTTGATACGTAAACGTTATAAATATGACATGCGTACAATAAAAACTGTAAAAAAGGCCTAGGTCTAGGTCCTATGAAATAATATTTCGTGCCTAAGGAAAAGCGCAATATATAAGCCGGACTTTGTACGCAAACATTATGAATATGCCATCCGTAGAACAAAAACTGAAAAAAAAGCCTAGGCTTAGGCCTTAGGGCCTATGAAATGATATTTAGTGCTTGAGCAACAGCGCAATATTATTATCTTGTCTTGATACGTAAACGTTATAAATATGACACGCGGGCAATAAAAACTGTAAAAAGGCCTAGGCCTAGGTCCTATGATATAATATTTCGTGCCTAAGGAAAAGCGCAATATTATTAGCCTGACTTTGTACGTAAACATTATGAATATGACATCCGTAGACTAAATACAGTAAAAAAGGCCTAGGCGTAGGTCCTACGAAATATTATTTAGTGCCTGTAGAAAAGCGCAATACTATTTATTACCTTGACTTGATACGTAAACTTTATGAATATGCCATCGGTAGAATAAAAACTGCAAAAAAGGCCTAGACCTAGGGACTATGAAGGAATATTTAGTGCCTGATTAAAAGCGCAATATTAGTAGCTTGAATTTATACATACGTAAACATTATGAATATGACATCTGCAAACTAAATACGGTAAAAAAAAGCCCTAGCCATAGGGCCTATGAAATATTTAGTGCTTGAGCAATAGCGCATTATTATTGCCTTATTTTGATACGTAAACGTTATAAATATGACATGCGTAGAATAAAAACTGTGAAAAAGGCTTAGGTCCTATGAAATAATCTTTCAAGAAAGACCGATGCCTAGGGCCTATGAAATAACATTAGTGCCTGATTAAAAGCGCATTATTTTTAGTTTGGGTTGATACGCAAACATTATGAATATGCCATCCGTAGAATAAAAATGGTAAAAAAGCCTAGGTTTAAGCCTAGGGCCTATGAAATAATATTTAGTGCTTGAGCAAAAGCGCAGTGTTATTACCTTTTCTTGGTACGTAGTAAACGTCATAAAATATGACATGCGTACAATAAAAACTGTAAAAAAGGCCTAGGCCCTATGAAATAATATTTAGTGCCTAAGGAAAAGCGCAGTATTATTAAGTTGAGCTGATATGTAAACGTTATGGATATGTCATCCGTAGAGTAAAAACTGTGAAAAAGGCCTAATCCTAGGGACTGTGAATTAATATTTCGTGCCTCAGTAAAAGCACAATACCATTTCTATTATATTAATTTGATAGGTAAGCATTATGAATATGACATCGGCAGAAAACAAAACAAAAAACTATCAAAACTGCCTACGCATGAGGCATAGTAATTAATATTTAGTGTGTAAGTAAGTAAATGGAATATTAATAACTCGACATCGTATGTAAATATTTAGTACCTAAGTAAAAATGCAGCGTTATTAAAAAAATTCCACCTCATAGTCCTTTTCCGAACATAGCGTGAGTCATGCTGTAGTGATTGACATCTCTTTTTGTGTGTACAAAAAGAGTTAAAAAGCTCTTCAAAGTTCAGTTCTAGTTTAGCTTTTTAAAAAACATTTAAAATCGATACATTTTAATCGAACAAACTTAAACAGGAAAAAAAAATCTCGTGCAAGCAATGTCCGCTGAAGTTTTCTTCTGCCTATGACGAAAATTCCATCGAAAAAGAAAATGTCCACGGTATTCCATTCATTCTGAGGATGAAATGAATGTGGACAAAGTGAACATTGGACTAAGTGAACAGTGGACGAAGTGAACGTTGGACGAAATGAACACGGACAAAGTGATCCGTCACCCACACACACAAAGCACCTAATTGCCGTGTGATTATGTCTCACTAGCGCCCCTAGGATTTTTTTTTCCGGGGGTGGCCCAAAATATCGGATACACGAAAGGAGAAAAAAAAAAAAAACTGGAAGAAAGATCTTGAAAAATACGAGTATTGGAATCAAAACATGTCCGCCATATTAAAGCTCGTTTCCTATGATTCCTAAAATACATATTTAAAAATATGTACAAATATGTTAATATGTTTAAAAATAAGCAGCCAATAACAAAGAACCAAGTGATACTTAACGGGGAGGGTCTTCCTCACTGAGTGCGTCACTGCAGCGTCTAACGATCTTTTGCGATTTATACGAAAATACAGAACATAAGTAAGCTAAAAAATAACAATTAAGACTTGTGGCACAAAAAAACTACTTGAATTATTTTTCCTGAATGTAAACAACACACTTAACATAATGCCAAGATGTTTTTCACATAGCAAACATTTTTCTCTTGACTTAGTTATAAAAAAAATGGCAAAAGTCTGTTTCTCTCCGCGAATAACACATTTTAGTTCATTATGTTTTCAAGGATGCGAACAACTGTAATACATGACCATCTTATCCTATAAAAATTTCATTCATTGAAATGAAGTTCCTTTTACATTCTCTTGCTAATCTACATGTATAACAATTATTGCTATGTCTGTGAAATGAGGCCTCAGATCTTCTATTTTCCCATCATTCAGATTTTATAAACTAAAACCGCGAAAATCATTTCCAAATATTATTTATCGAAAAAAAAAAAAAATTGCCCTTCTTGCTGCTTCATTCAAAGCTGTCGTCAAAAATTCCTGGCTATTTCTTTAACCAGTTTCATGTAAAGTTTTGTGAAAAAAAATATTCAAAATCTTTTTGCTGAGGCTAGAGGTCCTGTTAACCGAGGCCCTACCCCCCTCTCTAACACGCGCGCGCACACACACACACACCTCCCACAATGCGGGGGTTATCTGTATATCCCTGAATACAGCCCTGCTGTTTTACACGATTCCAAACATTTGATGTTAATCACACGAATCAGTCACACTGAGTAAGACATGTGACTTACACTGTTCCTCTTGCTGAAATTACTGATGGGAATCGAGCAATAAATAACGCACACATGAAGATAGTTGGTGTTCATCGGGAACACCCCACCCTTCCTTCAAGAATGCCTACGCCTTTCATTCATTATTCCAACTATGGCTAAATTTTTAAGAAAATCTTTCTCATATGTTTTAATAATTTTAACATTTCTTTATGAACAATTGTTTTTCTGTGCGCCTTAGTTTTAGTTGCGACTTATACTCTAATTAAACTTTCATTTTTAGTTTCTTTCTCTAGGTAAATTTGAGCTCGTTCTCCCTAGCATTTCTCAAACTTAACGTGATATCTTCTCTCTCGCAAGAGTATAGTTGGCAACACCTTGAGGTCAGAACTAGCCTTGGTAAGGGAGCGATACTTCCGATGCGAGGTAGGTGGGATGAGCAAACATTTCTGTCTATTAAACTTGGTTGTGCTTGTCTGAATGTCTGGGCGCGTCGGGCGTTGTTGTCGCGAAAGTGTTAACAGAAAAGAGTTGGATTCATTGCTGTCACACGTTTTCCGAAACCTTGTAATCATATCGAATTCTGAAATAATGGCGAGGAGATAATGAGCTTCATGCAAATTAATAATCGATATCTAAAATATATATGTTTGTATCAGTCTTTTTTTTTTCCTAATTAGCGCAACTAGGATATGCCAATTAACGCCACATTTACCCAAAGAACAGCTAAATTGTTAGGTGTACAAATACGTTTTAAAACATTTTAAAACAACGCAACAAGTAATATGCGAGAAAACAACAATACCTTTATGAATCAAAATATGCGCCGACATTTTCTATTACCTTACGCCATCGGTCGGGCAGCTGACGGATTCCAGCCATGAAGAATACTTCGTCGTGTGACGCAATGAAGTCAACACATTTTTGCGCTTCGTCACGTGTCCGGAACCGTAGAACAGACAAACCATGTTGCATCTATCGGAACAAATAATAGTCTGAAGGAGCTATGTCGGGACTATACGCCAGGTTCTCCAAAACTTCCCAGCCAAGCGTCAATAACGCTTCTTAGACCGATTTTGCGACATGCGGCCTAGTGTTGTCATGCAGTAATTTCACGGGACGCAATTCTTTGCCTGTGAATGGACGTTTACAACAGATTTCCTGGTTCAATCGCAGCAATTATTGCTTGTAGCGATCAGCAGTAACGGTTTGACCATGTTCCAATAGTTCATAATAGAGCACACCCTTCATATCCCACCAGATTCACAGCAGAACTTTCCTGGAGTGAGTATTGCGCTTCGGTGTCGAAGTCGTTTCTTCACCGGGGTCTACCCAGTGTTTTTCTGCTTTTGGGATTGTCGTACCATATCCACTTTTCATCAACCGTAACGTTTTCCCACAAAAAATACTTTTTGTGCTGTTTATTCAACAGATTCAAACACTTCATGACACGCCTATCCTTGCTCTTTTGGCTCAGGTCATGTGGCACCCATTTTCCCTTCTTCTGAATCTTTCCCATTGCACGCAAACGATTGGAAATGGTTTGTTGAGTTACCCCAGTTGTTCAGCTAGTCCTTTTTGCGTTTGAGACGAATCTTCATCCAGCAATGCTTGCAGTTCCTCATGTGCAACCTTCTGCGAGCCGCCCCTACGTTCTCGAGCGCTAACATAAAAATCACCTGCTTTAAACCATTAAACCAAAACCCACACGTGTTTTTCGATGCAATATTCTCCCCCAGAACAGAACAGATCGAAGCAACCCACACGTGCTTTTCGATACAGTTTTCTCCCCAGAACAGAACAGGTCGTTGCCCATGCTTTTGCAGCACTTTTTCCTTGATGAAATTCGTAACGAATGCAGTGTCGAATAAATGCAGAATCGCTTGCCATCTTTCACCTACCGATGTGCAAGTGCGTTTGACTGTTGGACAAACGTTTCTCTGTGTCGCATTTTACACTCTGGACCAGTTACGGTCACATGACAACAACGCGGGGGAATGTTGGATATGTAAATTAGCGGTATACGTCACACAAAAATAGCTTTAAAACTCATTTGTAATACTCCGCGCGCAAAAGCAGGTTCGTGCATCCTCTCTTGCTGATAGCAATATAAATACAAATTTTATGATACCAAAATTACACTGGCGGAAAGTGAAAAAGAACACCAAGAAGGAATTGGCGGACGATCATGAAATTTACATATGTTAATGGGGTCGAGTTTACGTAGGTGTGATGTTAATTTCGGGACCAACCGATGAGCGCTTGCGCCACAGCACGGCATAATACGCAAATTATCGCCGGTGGTATTTAAGGAGTACGGCAAAGTGAATGTAATCAGTCGTCGGCGTACGGACACGTGCGAAGACCCTGAAGAAGCTGCAATGCCTGGACATGGAAGACGTGTAGGATTTCAGCAATTATCGGACTTTGAGCCGGGTGGTCATATCAGTCGTATTGTCGTATTGTGGAGCGAATTGGACGGGAAGTATCGGTGGTGATACGATGGTGGCGTAGATGGTCAGAGAAACATGCCCACACGAGAAGACGTGGAACTAGGAGTCACAGACGGACTGATGAGCTGACCGATCGACGCATAAGAAGAGCGGCGTTGTTAAGCAGAACATCCACTGCGACGCAAATCCGAGCTGCCGTTGCACCTGAGGTGACTGTGCGAACAATACGCAACCGTCTACTGGATGCAGGACTACGTGCACGTGTGCCTCTGGCATGTGTACCTCTGACTGCAGCCCACTGTCAGGAACGGCTGAAGTGGTGTCGCCAACGTCTGCACTGGAGAACGCAATGGCGATCTGTTGTGTTCAGCGATGAAAGCATATTCTGCTTGGGAGCCTCCGATGGCCGTATGCGTGTTCGCAGACGCACAGGGGAGCGTCTCCACCCTTCTTGCATCAGCCAGCGACACACAGGGTCTACACCTGGTCTCCTGGTGTGGGGAGCGATCAGCTATCACTCCCGTACATAACTAGTGTTTGTACCGGTCGTGGTGTTTTCCAGCAAGATAACGCACGCCCACACCCGGCACGTGCAACGCAACATGCACTTCAGGGTGTGAGACAACTTACATGGCCTGCAAGTTCACCGGATTTGTCCCCATTGAGCACGTGTGGGATTTTATGGGACAACGACTTATCCGGTTTCCACGGCCAGGTACGACCATCCCCGATTAACGCGTCCAGGTTGAGGATGCTTGGAACTCAAAACCCCAAACTTACATCCAACATCTGTACGACAGACTCCATGCCAGAATTGCACAGTGTGACGCAGATCATGGCGGTTCAACCTCGTACTAACCATGTTACATGGAAATGTTATATTTCAGTTTACCAGAAAATACAGCTGTATTTTGCCATAATTTTTTGATCACGTTATCCTCTGTATTCCGTTATTATGCTGTATAAATTTCGTTGGTATCAGACGTCTCCTTCTTGGTGTTCTTTTTTCACTTTCCGCCAGTGTATATGCATTCATAATATTCTTAAGCATGTGAAATAAAAAATGTTCAATTGAAATTATCAATTTCAAACTATATAAAATTTAATTTCAGATACTTTTGTCTAATGAATAAAACTTTCAAAGAGGTTAGATGTGCTTTCAAATGTCATTTTATCGAGCACAATAAAATCACACTCAGTAACTAAACGAGGTCTGCTTAGGTTAGATGCACCTAAAAATAACCAAGATTATAATTGTCACGAATTGTTACAACATTCCCTGACAGTCTGAAAATGGATGCAAACAAATGCCATTTCAATTGATAACGTACACCAATTACGTACGAAATAGTAATACTATACTAGTGATCCGATTTATTGGCTTAAGAAATAGGCATATAAGCGTTTCCAAGCTTTCGCACATCAACCAGATGGCTTTTTCAAGGAAGTTAGACAGAAACTGCAAACTGAATAATAGAACGCTTTAACAATTTGAACACGGGGACTTGATTTGACAATAAATATATACGACGTTATAATCATTTAAAGATACGAGACATCACATTGTTGGTGCGCGCGGTATCCTGGTAGAGAGAAGGCGTTACTTGAAGAATGGTTCCAAATTCGTGGCAACTCGAGTGAGATGCTATCATTGCAAGTATCGCTGTTGGTGATGATCTCCAAGGTTTCCCGAATGGCAGTACATTTAGGGGTAGAGTAGTTAGCTAATTTCTTTATATCATCCCACATAGGAGTGGCGGACTTGAATTTGACTTCCCTGGATAGTGTCGTGGCTACTTTACCGTATTTTGTGTCCCTTTTATGCTAGCTGACTCTGATTTCAAACAAGCGCTTGGTCATTCCAATGTAGTAACGTTTAGAGCCGTCCGGATACTGTAGGGAATCGTATAAACACCTGCTTCGCAGGAGAGAGCAGGCTTTTCACTATTCCTCTTTAACATGGTATATAAAGATGCAGGAGACCTTATGCCGACGCCGTAGTTCATCTTCTTGAGGGCGTTCTTGAGTTTGTAAGACACATTTGGTATGTAAGCAATTGAGCCTCAATAACGAAGCTGCGGCACAGGAAGATTAGAGCCCTGGCTTTTTGGATAAAGTTACGTATCTGATTCAATGAATATCTTGCATCAGTTGCCAACTTGATGACGCTTTCAATTTCGTGTTGTCTAGAATGGGTATCGGAGGAAACGGCGAAGGCTCTTCGAATTCGAGAACGGAAGATAGCTGTTTTGTATTCTGCGGGACAGAAAGAGTTGCGGGGCATCAGGTTGGGGACGGACGTGGGTTTATAGTAGACTTGTGTACCGAGGCGGTTGTCAGGCAATTTTCTCAATAAAACATCCAGATAAGGTAAAAGTGTTGTTGTGTTCAAGCTCCATCGTGAAATTGATTGTAGGATGAATACCGTTGATTTTATCAAAGAATTTTGGAAGAGTCTCTTTTCCGTGAGGCCACATGGAAAAATAAGTTGTCCGCGTAACGTATCCAGGTGGTAGGCCTTGTGGTAATGCTAGAGAATATATTCTGCTCAATTGGGGGAAGTATTACTTCTGCAAGGACGGGTGAAAGTGAGGATCGCATCGGAGCGCCATTATTCTGTTTATATACACTGCTGGCCACCCAAAATGCAACACCAAGAAGGACACGAGATAGCAAAGCTAGATTTACTGGACACAAAACAACAGATAAAAAGATGAAACGATTGAGCTTACAGGCCCGTACGACTTGCGGAACACGCAGACATCAATAGTTCGTGTGCCCCCCCATGGCTGGCAATAACTGCCGCTACACGCCGAGGAATCGAACGAAAGAGGCTTTGGATGTGGGCTTGGGGTATGTCGGTGCAGGCTGCTTCCACACGTTGCCACAGTTCATCGACCAGACGTGTTCGATGGGCGACATATCGGGAGAACAGGCGGGCCATGGCAGAAGTGATACCTGATGGGCCGTGAATAATTGTTGCATGATGCGTGTCACGTGCGGGCGCACATCGTTCTGTTGAACCGTGGCCGCTGGCAGGTCCTGCAAGTAAGGGAGGACTGCAGGCCCCAAAACGTCGGAGATGTAGCGGTGCCTGTTGAGTGTACCAGCGATGCGTACCAGAGGGGTGTGGGTGTCATATCCAATCACGCCCCAAACCATAACGCCAGGCAACGGACCGGTATGGCGAAGCATAATGCAGGCGTCATACAGTCTCTCGCAGCGGTGCCTCCACACGCGGATCCGACCATCGTGGTGTTGCAGGCAGAAGCGGGATTCGTCGGAGAAGGCAATGTCGTGCCCTTCCGTAGTCCAGGTGCGGCGTTCAACGGCCCACTGCCGCCGCACTCGCCGGTGGTGTATCGTCAATGGTAATCGGAGCAATGGGCGCCGTGCGACAAGTCCCCGCTCCTGCAGACGACGTCGAACGGTATATCCTGACACAGGTTATTGCGCAACGCACCCTAATTCCTGCGCTAACGTTCGTGATGTGGCGGTGCGAGCAGTCAATGCCCGACGCACAACATGCCGGTCCTCTCGTTCGGTGGTGTGCCGTGGCTGCGGCAATCACTCGCGTCGGTCCGTCCGTCCCTTCTGCACCCACCAAATCCATACTCGCCTCACTGTGGCTGGATGTCGTCCCACACGGGCGCTGATGTCGTGGTACGACAAACCGCCGTCGCGATAAGCCACTATTCGTCCTCTGTCGAACTCCGAAACGTGCTGGAATGACTGCCGTATTCTGCGACGACGCATCAGGAAGCTTCCCACGCACAGGTCTGGCAGCACAACACACTTCCACTACTTACACTCCGCCTTCTGTGCACCCTTCTTATAGTGCTTCTCGGTGGCGTGCTAGGCGCACATGATTTGCATATGCCCTGCAATGCTAATCGTTTGCATGTCCTCTCGAGGGCGACGCATGCTGCGAATATCAGGCCAATCGGATGCTTCCTTCTTGGTGTTGCATTTTGGGTGGCCAGCAGTATACTTGTCCTTGGAAACTGAAGAAGCTAGTATTAGTGACCAAGTCTATTAATTTGAAGATGCTGAGGCCTGACTCCGGCGTATAAAACCGGCGTATAAAATGCAGAATTTGATATGGCCTCCTTTAATATTCTGATGGCATCCGGAACAGGGGTTGAACGGTAAAGGGAAAGACGTTGAAGCTGCCGATAATGTTGCCTGGTAGGACAGTGAGTTGCTTGGCTTCAGGAAGGAAACCACGCAGGAATTTGGATAGTGCTTTCTCTAAATGGTACGTTGGTGCAGACTTCCTGGATACGATGGGTCTCAGTGGGTTTCCTGGCTTATGGTGCTTAAGTCTTCCAAAGAGCTTTGGGATCTGAGGTTCTGGTGTTAGTCTGGTGGCTTTGGTGGGCTGGATGGTTGGCTTATTTTTATGGCGCAAAGACCATGTGTGGCCAAAGAGCGCCAAACACAAGACAATGAAACAAACAGTATTAAAAATATGGTATAATGATTAAAATCTGGCTGATTCAGTAAAACTGAAAAATGAGAATGATGGAATTGCTAAAATCTAGATACGTTTAAAAAAGTCAATTTGTTTTTAAAATGAAAAGACAGCGAGAGTATCGCAGTGGTCATCTAGGAGTCGCTGCAGCGTAGCGGCGTCCTAGGTCAACAAATGAGAATGAAAGCAGTGAAAACGTACATCACGAAAACGAACACAACTACACAGAAGATGAGTGACAGTAAGTCACAATTCCACGTCTACACATCGGTGCAGTGTCGCCACACAACAAAAAACGGTGAGTGAAGCGACAATGCCCAATGCGGAGACGCGCAAGCACAACTTTCTGCCTACGGTTCCGACGATATGAGGATTTCCAGATTCCAATAATAGGTTTAATACGATGCAGTTTATTTTCCACCTGTTGGTCCCACAGTTCCTTCCACGTTCGCTTTATGTGATCGTGAACAAGAACGCGGAAATCCCGGTAAAACAGTGGCAAGGGTGTGACGACCAAAGAGGAAGCAGATCTAGCAGCTGCATCAGCACACTCGTTACCCAAGATTCTAACATGACCAAGAATCCAGCAGAATTGTATCTGGACACCGGCCTCGAGCAAAGAGCGAAGAAGCCTTCGTACGTTAAAAAGAAAAGGGTGGTTACAACAGTCCAACGATGACACTGACTGTACAACACTTAAATAATCAGTGTACACCACAGCCCGTTGATGAGAGCCCAACTGAACAGGAAGAAGTGCAAGATACACAGCATGCGTCCCTGCTGAAAACACCGTGGCCTCATTTGGGATCCGCGCTACAGAGACGTCATCTACACAGACAGCCGCGGATCCAATGACTCCATGCATCTTGGAGCCATCAGTGAAAATGGGAGTGTAGTCAAAATTGAGGGAACGGTGTTCAGCGAAGAGCTGCTGGTACACTGACGCAGGGGTTGAGGATTTATCGAAAGAGGTAAAAGTTGTATCAACCATGACACCAAGTGGGTGCCATGGAGGAACCCCAAATCCCCTGGTCTCTCCAATAAGTGACAAGTCGAGCCCTGCATCACGAGCTACGGTCGCCATACGAAGACCGAAGGTTGGAATGCACGAGGGCTAATTCTCAAATAAACGAGCATGTAGGGGATGGAAAACTGCATCGTACAAAGGATGGTCTGGAAGAGATCGAAGTTTCTAGTAAAATTGAACAGACAGCTGCAGACGGCGTAATTCAAGAGATGGTTCGTTCGTGTCAGCGTAAAGGCTGGGAATTGGAGATGTTCGAAATGCTCCCGTACAATGCTCCTGATGGTGTACAGTATCCAAAGGCCGGAGAACGGAAAGACGCGCAGAGCCATATACGATACGACCATAATCCAGTTTCGATCGTATTAAAGAATTGTAAATACGAAACAAAGAGATCCTGTGTGCACCCCACGAAGCTATCGAAAGGATCTTCAGAATATACAGAGGACGCAGACAGGAAATCTTGAGCCGCCGAACGTGCGCACGGAACGTAAACGCACGGTCGACGGTCAGTCCAAGGAACTTGGTCTCCGACAAAACTGGTACGGCTGCACGGTCTAAATAGAGCTCTGGGTCAGGATGGAGGCCATGCGTCCGGAAAAATGGACACACGCTGTCTTGTCAGGAGAAAGAACGAAACCATTGCTATTCGCCGCTTTAAAGATCTGGTTAATCGCAGACTGCAACTGCCTTTCAATAAAATTCATGCTTGAATACAAGGAGAATATGTGCAAGTCATCGACATAAACAGTAGCCGAAACCGCAGGAGGAAGATTTGTGAAAAGACAATTAATGCAGGGAATGAACAATGTGACACATAAAATGCAACCTTGAGGAACACCTTGTTCTTGGTGGAACGGTGCAGAAAGCGTCGTACCCAGGCACACCTGGAACACCAGATTGCGAAGAAAATTTACAATGAAAGTCGGAAGATTTCCTCGCAACCCGCGTACTTGGAGATAATGCAGTGCCGCCACGCTCGATCATAGGCTTTCTCAATATCAAAGAATACAGAAACCAGGTGTTGCCTACGCATGAATGCCTCGAGCACAGATGTCTTAAGTGCAGGAGATGATCGTGAGGTGAATGATGACGGCTAAAGCTCCTTTGTGATGGTGAAAGTACTTGATGTTGTTCTAAAAATGAATCAACCGGGAATTAACCATGCGTTTAAGAACTTTACACAGACAGCTAGTGAGAGCAATTGGACGATAACTAGAGGGAGACTTAGGATCCTTGCCAGGATTGGGAAAAGGAAGAACAAATGCTTTTCGCCAAGATTCCGGGAAACTGTGCTACAACTAAATGCTATGGCACAGGATTAAAAGATTCTCGAAAGACGACTGCGAGAGATGACGGAGCATGTCATAGTGGATGCCATCGGGACCAACAGATGTAGCACCGGACCGATGCAGAGCCACCCTGAGTTCAACCATGCTGAAGGGGGAGTTATATCCAGTGTCGTGAAAAGGCGCAAAGGAGATTCTCTGGCGTTCCGCAGTGGATTGAATTCTTTGAAAAGAAGAAGGATATGTTAGATCACTCGACACGGAGGCAAACGCCTCTCCCAAACAATCCATAATCTCCCCAACGTCAGCATATATGTGCAGCCGTTACTGTCGAGAATAGAAATCTGGTGAGAACTGTAGTTACCCGGATCTTACGAATCTTGTCCTACACACTTTTCGAACTGGCACGTGAATTGAGAGAAGAAACATACTGAATCCAAGACCCCCTCTTGCTATGTCGACGAACCAACCGAGCATTCGATTTTGCTCGTTTAGAAGCAACGAGTTTAGCATCGGTTTGATAACGCCGAAAAGTAGACCAGGCCTTATGTTGAGCTCTCCTAGCCGCTGCTCATTCAGGGGTCCACCAAGGTTTCGGAATTCTGGGGAGCGTCGTTGAGGTCTTTGGTATTGAAAGATAAGCCGCCTGAAGAATGCAAGTTGTGACATAGAGAACAGGTGCGTCGATTGACTCTTGGGTCACCATGGTAGAAGATATCACTGCGGACGATGTGAAGACCTCCCATCTGGCACGATCCATCCTCCATCGAGGTGTGCGGGAGGCAGAAGATGAAGATGAAATATTCACAGTATGTGAAAGCACAATTGGGAAATGGTCGCTCCAGTGGAGATCGTTACACACCGTCCACGACCAATCAGCAATAATCGGTGGTGATCCCAAGGTCAAGTCGATCGCACTGAAGGATCTTGTCGGCTCATGGAAGTACATGTCAGCACCGGTGTTAAAAAGGCACAAAGAGGTCGAGGACAGAAGAGACTCTTTGCGACGACCTCTCGTGCTGATGTTGACACTACCCCACAAAGGATGATGGGCATTGAAGTCACCCAGTAGAAGAAAGGGTGAAGACAGCTGATCAACCAAGCTCTCCAGAACAGAGACGCTCACATCCTCATCCGGCGGCAGATAGACACTGCAGACAGTAAGAGGCACAGGCACAGAAATACGAACCGCCACGGCCTGCACAGTTGTGGATACCGCAACGGAAGAGACCGGAACCCCGTGAGGGACAAGAATAGCGACTCCCCACAGGCTATATCTCCCGAGACGTTATCTGTCCGGAATGCACTGTAGCCTCGAACTGAAAGCAGGTCTGATGGTTTAAGTTTTGTCTCCTGTAGACAAAAGCACACCGGAGTGTACGACGGTAGCAGATGTTTCACGTCATCAAAACTCGTCCGAAAACCTCGGCAGTTCCACTGAACGATTGAAGCCCTGGTTAAAAGTTAGATGAAAAAGGAAATGCCATTTCCTCTGACGAGTGGTCCCTTAGACCTGAGGGCGTGTGACCAGGGGCCAAGATGGGAGTATGCTTTGTACCAAGTGTCTTAACGGGATGTGCTCGCCGTTGAGTACTTTGCTGAGATTTTGGAGGAGAAGAAACGCTCTTCTGGTCCTTGGCTTTGGTGTTCTTGCCAGAAGAAGTGGCCTGAGTTCCCTTGCTGGTGGTGGGGTGAGTATGCTTCGGCGAAGTGGTGGGTGCCGCTTTCAGACCCCTAACGCGAGACTGGAGTGCCTCCAGCCCAGCTGCAATGATATCGTCGAGCTTATAGGGACATTTAGGGGGATCTTAATGTTGGTTTGAATGCCAACCGTAGATTTGGCAACCACCACTGATGCATATGATCGCCGGTCAGATGAAACAGGAACTACTCTTCTTCTGGCCTCAGGATAGGAAATATTTTCCACCATTTTCAGTCTTCGGATTTCTTTCTCCTCCTTTCACTTGGGACAATCTTTGGCTGACGCTGAAGGTGAACCCTTACAATTCACACAAAACTCGGCGTCGGCCACACATTCTGGTAAATGATGGTCTGTGGGACCACAGCGTCTACACCTAGGATTGCTCCTGCACGACTGCTGAGAATGGCCGTACGACTGACACCTAAAACATCTCAACGGGTTAGGGATGTACGGTCGTACCTGAAGGGGAAAATACCCTGCCTTGATGGACGTAGGCAGGGAAGGGCTGTCAAATGTTAAAATGATGTTGCTGGATGGGACAGTCTGCCCATTCCGCCGCCTGAAAATAATACGCCTCATACCCGTAACGTGTTGACTCCTCAGTTCTTCCAGAAGTTCATCCTGGGTACTCTCAATGAGGTCCCGACAGGAGACAACACCTCGAGATCAATTTAGGTATCCATGTGGTGTTATTTTGACCGGACTCTCAAGCGGCATGGTGGTGTTAAGAAGTGCAGAACTGTAGGCCACAGTGAACATCTCTATAAGAAGATCTTCAGACTGGAGCTTCTTTACGCTCTTTGGAGAGCTTGCAATGGATTGAAGTGCTTTATTAATCCAAAATGGACTTTTTGCACTGAAAGGCTTTGAAGGGTCCAATGAGTGCACAAAAAGAAACGAGCATTCGAAGAATCAGGAACATGCTGATTCTGGTCGGAGCACAGTTTCTCGGAATCTTGGCGAAAAGCATTTGTTCTTTCTTTTCCCAAACCTGGCAAGGATTGTGCACTCATTGGACCCTTCAAAGCCTTTGAGTGCTAAAAGTCCATTTTGGATTAATAAAGCACTTCAATCCATTGCAAGCTCTCCAAAGAGCGTAAAGAAGCTCCAGTCTGGATATCTTCTTGTAGATATTATAACGAAGTGAATTTCTCCGTCATTTTTATCCGCGCCGGGGTTCGAACCCGGGTCCACTCATTCCGGAATAAGTTGCTCTACCAATTAAGCTACGCGGACGTTGATTCTAATTGCTATCTGCCTTTATGTCGTGTGCGTCCTTCTGGCAGGTACGTCACATCTCCTGGTACGTTACAATATGTTCATTGTGGCCTACAGTTCTGCACTTCTTAACATCACCATCCTGCTTGAGAGTCCGGTCAAAATAACAAGTCTTCCTCAATACCTCTTTTGGTTTTAGGTTCGTGGGAAACTTTGTTTTCATCCATGAAGAAAAATTAAGAATTCGTCCGCCGACTTCCCCACCCACAACCGAGCCCAACGAGGGAGAGCTGGAGGTCCGCAAGCCCAAGTGGACGCAGGACACGGCTCTAGGGATAGGAAGCGGATATAGCAAGTTGATAAGGCAGATATGCGCTCAGCGTTCACCCAGACTTTCCCGTGCCCGGGGAACACCCCTTTGGCATGTCCACCCTATCCCCAGACTCATCCTGTCATACGAAACGGCAAGCCGTTAGAGGTCTGGACTCCACTCGGCCACAGACCTCATTGACTAGGAATAGGTTAGGGTGAAGCAGGGGGCAAAGAGGAGTGTTGGTAACTGGCGACAGCAACACCCAGGTCCACAGAAACTTCAGCCTCCAGCATCTCCTTTTCCACCTTACAGGTCACCGCACACGGCAAACGTGCAGGTAGGTCTAGCTAACCAGATCGGAAAACTAAAGAAGAGAACATAAAATGGAGAATACAGGAAAGAAAAAGAGAAACTAAAACCCGGTGCTGGTGCATAATCATAACCTCAGCAACCTACAACTAAGGCCGGTGCGTGTCAAGAGAACAACGAAAAACATAAAAATGGGAAAACATCTTAAGTACATGTCGGCTCGGGCCGTGGGGTTGCCACTCCCCATCAGCTGGATGAACAGTTGTCCCTTCGATAGCATCATTGTTTCAAGAAGAAATGACAAGATGACCCGTCACAAGGTCAGCTCGGGCCATGGCGGCGCCACTCCCCAAATAACTGGAAAACCAGTTATCCCCATGCGGGGCTGGCGGCTTTCCTGATATCGTCTGGAATAGAGGGTAACCGGGCCGCTCTTTGTACCTGCGCAATCCAATATTTTTTTTTTTTTATTTTTTTTATTTATTTTTTATTGGAGGTTTAACGACCACCGTCAGACACTCAATGGGCTATAAGCAGTCGCCCGTCCCTAATTTAGGGTCACTGGTTCCAGGGAAGGAAGAGAGCCAGTGCCGTAAGACAAACACAACATCCATGCCTGACCGGGATTCGAACCCGGACCCCTTACGGACGAATGATCAGAGGCCAACGCCTTAGACCACTGCGCCACCGGGGGGGGGGGCTCCAATAATTTAGAGGGTTCATTTGAAGGGCTATAGAACCAAAGTCAGTGATAAAATCTTCAAGTTTCTTATTGTAGTCTGCTGCGTCCATTATCGCTATCTGGCCAGATTTGTCCGTTAGAGTCAACATTATGGACGGGTCATTTCAAAGGATCGAAACTGCTCTTGGAATTATAATTTTTTTAGGCATTTTGGTAGGATTGTACCAAGATCGTAATTTTGAAGAACAGAGCTGGCGTAGTTCATCTTTTGAGTTGTTTGGAACTCGCGATATTACGCTGTCGAATTCGGAAACGACACTTTTTGGGTTCGATCTGGTTCGGAAGCAGAGTTTTGGTCCAAGCTCCAAAACTTTTGTTTCATCTTCGGGTACTGCCATTCGGGAAACCTTGGAGATCATTACCAACAGCGATACTTGCAATAATAGCGTATCACTCGAGTTGCCACGAATTCGGAACCAGTTCTTCAAGTAACGCCTTCTCTCTACCAGGATACCGCGCACACAAACAACGTGATGCCTTGTATCTTTAAATGAATATAATGTTGTATATATTTATTGTCAAGTCAAGTTCCCGCGTTCAAATTGTTAAAGCGTTCTATTATTCAGTTTGCAGTTTCTGCCTTACTTCCTTGGAAAAGCTATCTGGTTGATGTGCGAAAGCTTGGAAACGCTTATATGTCTATTTTTTACGCCAATGAATCGGATCACTAGTATAGTATTACTATTTCGTAAATGTCATTTCCCTCCATAAGTATGTCTTGCGCGAACTCCTGAAAAACGGGTCTGCACTACGCGTAGCTAATGGACTTCTCCTGATTCCATTTGTCTGTTAGTTTTTATGTTATTAGTAATTTAGTCGGCAACGAGCATGGTATCCGGCAAAAGCAAAATAAGGGAAGCAGTGTATCTGAAATATTAAAAAAATAGTATTTCATATTTGCCACAAAATTTCGTATCGCAACTCCAGTTAGAGCTACCGATACCAGTAAGACACACAGTCACACGCTTTTGCAGTTTTTTTTTCTACCTCCTATCTATTTATGTTGGGGGAGGAAGAAGTTAAATCATAAATTTTATCAGTTTAAGTATGCATATAAATTTGGGACCGGATACTCCAATCCTACCTGCAAATTCTGGACCAGAATACCGCATGGAGTCTTAATCCTGAGGGAAGACTACGACAAGATACAAAGAAATGGTGTCAAGAAATTTTAAATTTTCCGGGGGGGGGGGGGTGTCGTTTCACCAGCACCCCAAACTATGATGTTTTTCTTTTAAATAATATGAAAACTAAGAGGGTTCAAACAAAAATATTTTCGATCATTCGGTCACATGTCAAAATAACCCGGGAAAAGTAACCCGACCTACTTCGATTTTGGGGAGATCATTGTTCCCCGCCCCTTTTCCATTTCGACTCGAGAAGTGGGATTGCTGGCTTATTTTGACGCTGGTTATTAAGTCGTGGGTTGTTTGGCACGGGTTATTTTGGCAATTACGATGCCGGGTTATTATGACGTGGGTTATTATGACGTACCATAATTGTTGGGTTATATTTTAATGAAGCAGGGTTATTTTTTAACGGAGTTTTTTCACGCTGGGTTATTGTGACGCTGGGTTATTTAGACGCCGGGTTGTTTTGACCGGGTTAATTACGACGTGGGTTATTTTCCCGGGTTATTTTGACGGTACGCCAACTCTCCAGCGGGACCAACCGGAACCTAAATTCATAGGATCAGTGACATACCACTCCACAGTTACCCCAATTATAGAACATATTTGTCGAATATTTCGTCTGAACTTTGGGACTAGAGTGAGAAATATATTGGTAAACATCAAGAAAGATCGTGACCCCGTGGAACAAATAGTGTGGAACAGGATGAACCCGAAAAGATCTATATAGGATCCACAGGACGCACCCTAGGGACAAGGATTACAGAGCACAAATACATTATTAAATATGGTTTGGTATCAACATCATTATCAAGATTGGTGAACAAAGGTATAAGTACTACCATGTTTGGGAGGAGGCCTCGGTCATCGCTACTCCACAGTCAAAATTATCTTACTTTTTTAAAGAAAGTTTACACATATTTTGTAATGAGCATATACACGGTCGAGTCACATTATTGTGACCACCAGCTAATATCCAGAGTAACCGCCGTGTGCAGCGCGGACAGCAGATAGACGGGCTGGGAGTGACTCAATAAGGTGCTGGAAGGTGTTACTTCACAGGTATGGGGAGCCAAGCTGACTGCAGTGCATCTGACAGATACTGGAGGGTGCGTATTAGAGGATCCATAGAGCGAACAACACGATCGAGGTGGTTCCACAGGTTCTCAATTGGGGTTAAGTCTGGTTAATTAGGGGGCCAGGGAAGTACTTTGAAGTCTTCATCGTGCTCTTCCAACTACTCTCGGGCATTTCTAGCTCTGTGTTACGTCGCTTTGGCTTTCTGGAAGATCCCATCCGCCCCAGGAAAAACAATCAGCATGTATGGGTGTACGTGGTCTGCAAAGACGGATTCCTAACGAATTTGGTCCATAGTGCCTTCCACAGGTATTAGTGGACCAAGTGAATGCCACAAAAACATTCCCCAGACCATAACGCTGCCCTCACCAGCTTGTGTTCTTCCAGCAGTGGTTGAAGAGTATTTGTTCTCCGATGTTTCTCGCCTTATACACCAACGCCCATCCGTTCGGTGGAGCAGAAGACATGACTCATCGGAGAAGGCCATCCTTTGCCAATCAGCGGAGGTCCAATTTCGATACTGCCGTGCAAATGTAAGCCTTTTCTACCGATGCACCTTCGTTAGCATAGGTGCAGTGACCGTCCGTCTGCATCGGAGCCTCATACGCAGCAGGGTTAGCTAAACTGTCATTTTAGATACACTTCCGGTAGCCCCCTGGTTCATTCGGCCAGTGAGTTGCTCCACTGTAGCTTGTCGATTGGCCCTCACGCACCTTCGTAGCCGACGTTCACCTCTCAAATCAATGGCACGTGGTGCTCCGCAGTTTCCACATCGCTTATTCGCAATGGTTTCATTTCTCCAATCACGATACCCATTAACCCCAGCAGCACGCGAACAGTTCACAAACTGTGCTACTTCAGAAATACTGCCACCTTTGGCCGAAAGCCGATAATCATCCCTTGTTGCAAATCTGATAAATCGCTCATTTTATGCGTGACAGCAACGAGTGATATGTTTTCCGAATGCCTGCACCACACCTTATACGGTATACCTTCCAAGCCAGGTCATGGCACGTGCCTTCATTCATTGGCTACGCGCTGTTGACGTTAAAAGTAGGAGGTGGTTACAATAATGTGACTAGACTGTGTATGTTGTAATGGCAATATTGAAAAACAATGCTAAAGATCAAGAAGAAAGAAAAGGAAAAGATTCACATAATAATAATATGCATTACTGTACATAACTGTGTTTATTGCCGAGCGTGATATATTCTTACAAGGCGCATGCACTGTGACATGACAGCGTCACTATCCAGCAACCAGTAACTGTATAAAAGATTTGTATCCTCCCACGCAATTTTTTAGACTAACACCTGATGTTGATCCTAATGTAGAGTTAAAGATCTTGTGTATTTTATTGCGTAAATAAAAATTTTAACCAGTAGGGTTTTTAATTTTACATAGCAAAAATTTAAGTCTGTAAAGACGGCGTTATTTTTATCTCGATAGCAAAAATTAATACTTACGCCCCCCGACGGCCAAATCATTTCTTACCAAATATTAAAAAATATAAGCAAAAACGATTTCCCACCGGGAGCTGTATGCGATACAGGAAAATTTTTTTCAAATTATAGTTTTAGAAGCAGAGGTATCGGGAAAAACGCAGTGTACCCTAACGCTCTCTAGCGGAAGGTCCATGATTTACTTGAAAATTTTGAATTTATATGAAAAACATTTCGCATCGCAAACGCTATCAAACAAAAAGGAATTTTTCAAATCGGACTCCTAGAAGCAGAGATATTGACAAAAAAAAAAAAAAAAAAAAGGTATGCATCTACGCCTCTTGGCGTAGAAACCATGCATTATTTTAAGAAGAAAATATTCCTAAAAGGTTTGTCGACGTGAGTAGTATTGGTTCACAAACGAATTTTTTTCAGTCGAGATTTTAGAAGCTCAGATTTTGCTGCAAATACATCAGAAATGGAAATGAAGATTTACGCCTCCTGGTGGCCAAACCAATTTTACCAAAATTAGAAATTATATGCAAAGAATTTCCCATCAGGAGCTGTATCCGGTGCAGAAAGAATTTTTCAAATTGGAGTTTTAGAAGCAGAGATATCGGGGGACAAGCAATTTACTTTTACGCCGCCTAGCGAAAAGTCTATGAACTACTTGAAAATTATATGGAAAACATGTCACACCGGAAACTATCCAACAAAGAAAGAGTGTTTCAAATCGGACTCTTAGAAGCAGAGATATTGACAAAAATAAGAAATAATGTACATCTACACTCCTGGTAGAAAAACCATGCATTCTTTTAAGTAGAAAGTATTCCGAAAAGATTTACTGATTTATCGACGTGAGTGGTATCGGTTCACGGAAGAATGGTTTTTCAATCGAGATTTTAGACGCTCGGATTTAACTAACTGCAAATACATCAGAAGCAGAAAATAGCACTTACGCCTTCTGAAATTATGTGCAAAGCATTTCCCACCAGGAGAATCCGGTGCAGAAAAGATTTTTCAAATCAAGGTTTTAGGGGCAGAGATATCAGGGTAAACCCAATTAACATTTACGCCTCATAGCGGAAAATCTATGCGTAATTTTAAAATTTTGAAACTATATGAAAACAATTTTGCACCGGAAACTATCCAACAAAGAAGGAATTATTTCAAATTGGACTCTTAGAAGCAGAAATATTGACAAAAATAAGATATACATATACGTCCCTAGCGGAGAAACCAGGCGTTATTTTAAGTGTAAAGTATTCCGAAAAGGTTTATCGACATGAGTGGCATCGGTCCACGAAATAAAGTTTTCAATCGAGATTTTAGAAGCTCAGATTTTGCTGCAAATGCATCAGAAACAGAAATTAACACTTGCGCCCCTTGGTGGCCAAACCATTCTTTATCAAAAATTAGAAATTATATGCAAAATATTTTCCATGAGGAGCTGTATCCATGGCAGAAAGAATTTTTAAATTCGGAGTTTTAGAAGCAGAGATATTAGAGAGAAACGTAATTCACCTTAACGACCCCTAGCGGAAAATCTATATGTAACTTGAAAAAGTGATTATACCTAAAATAGTATTCGACATGAATGGAATCGAAAGGTAAAATAATTTTTTCAATCGGATGTCTAGAAGCAAATGTATAGAATAAAATATATTTTGAATTCAATATAATCTGCATTTACACCCTCTAGCGGCGAAAATGTGCATCGTAAAAAAAAAAAAAATAAAAAAATAAAAAATAAATAGAGGATCATTATTCGAACATTTCAAATTTCTGAATGCTAAAAAGAATTTTCCAAATCGGTCTAATAATTGCAGAGGTATGGTGCCCATAGACGGATGGACGGACAAACCGATAACATGCTATGCACGATCTTTCATATAAAAGTCGGGCTAAAAAAAAGTGTTGACCTTTACATCCCATAGCGGGAAATCTATGCATTATTTAAAGAGGATAATGCTCCATGTCTCTATTGTCTCAAACGTCATCCAGTAAAAAGTAACTTCTCAATAAGGTTTTTGGAAGCGGAAATACAGCTGCAAACGGAAGTACACAAACAACACATAGTGACAGAACTGTGAACTATAAAACTCTTCAAATACTAACCTAAAGTGTTCCACAAGGTAAATGGCATCCGGTGTTGAAAGGATTTTTCAAATTGCACATTTAGAAGCAGAGAAATTAAGAAAAACCTATTAAACATTGGCGTCCCCTAACGGCGAAATTGCTCATTATTTTGGGAAGAAAATACCCACACAGAGTTTGCATAGTTAGCAGTTCCTAACCCAAAAATAATTTTTTATAACGGGTTATTAGTCCCACAGATACTGATGTAAACGGAAACGCGAACTTACGCTCTCTAGGTGGCGAACTTGTGCGTGAAGTTACATGAACATTTTGCAGCAGAAAGGCTCTCCAACAAAGAAATAATTTTTCAAAACGGATTCTTACAACTAGAGATGTCAACAAAAAAAGTTGTACATCTACGCCCCCTGGCGGAAAACTATGCGTTATTTTAAGAAGAAAGTATTCTGAAAAGAGTTTTCCAAGTGAGCAGTATCAGTTCACGAAAGAATGTTTTCAATCGAGTTTTCACAAGCTTAGATTTTGCTGCGAATACATCAGAAGCAGAAATAAAGGCGCCTCCTGGTGACCAGACCATTTTTTAAAGTCAGAAATTAGAAACTACGTATAATGAAACCATTTCTCATCAGGAGCTGTATCCGATGGAAAACGTTTGGCGTCTCGAATTTTTGGCGCCCTAGGCAGCTCTCCTCTGGTTCGCCTAGTAGATGAACCATTCCTGTTCAAGATCATGTCCACCAATCTATCAACATGGAAATTAGAAGTTTTAAAACACTGAAGTGATCTCACAGAAGATTCGCAAATCAATTTGTTGATCTGACTTGCGTGACAAACTGTTGCAATCGTACACCGTATGATAACTCATTTTTAAAATGCTTTGCATTCAGTGAAGTTCGTCGCAAAAATTTAGGCACACACAAAAAAGAAGAAAAAAACGACGCTGAAACGTAAAATTACGAGAGAAAGAAACGTAAACATTGAAAAGCAAGGGAAACATTTCAAATTGTGACACACTATGCAATGGAAAACCAATACATACATGCAGTAGATATACACGGCTCGACATATTACCCCACCCAAAAGGAGTGAGGATAGAGTGGTGAAATTGTGCATGCAAATAGGAATACATAAGAGTTTACCTTGATTTTATTTTCAGCCACGTGCAGTGTTTATAAATGAGAGAATGCAGCACAATGGGTACGCCTCAGCAAGTGGTTGCACCGCCGCGAACGACAGTACAGGCGATGTGACAATGAGTCACACATGCAGTCGACGGATATCGTCCTGAGGAATGGAACACCAAGACGGAACTTCGCCCTCACAAGGGCGTTTTCACTAAGTCCCGTCACTGCTCTATTTTCTGGGGAACATAAGGAGTCCCGTTTCTTAAGAAAACATAAGAGGGAGACGTACAGCGTTGGGCGTCTCACTGGGAAATAATACAAACTGTTAAAACATGATGGTATATACACTGCAATGACAATGGGGATGAATAACAAATGCTGCAAGCAAAGCCTACTGCATAAAAATTGCAGGAGAAGTGACAGAGAGAAACACATCGTGTCACATGACATTGGCTGGGCATGATTTACAGGATAACACAGGCGAAACAATAGTACACAATTAGAAAAAGAACAGCACAAACACCGCCGTGAAGGTAAAACATTACAAACATGAGATAAAAACACAGCGTGCACAATTGTGCAAGTTATTTAACGAGGGCAACAAAGCAACATAATACAGGCGGGGTGAAGGTAATTAATGTGCACGAGTAAGCATGAAAATACACTGAGATGACATTAACATTCACAATTCAACGGTAGCGTGGATTGCACGAATGCAGAAGGAACAGTAAGATCACAGAGCAAAACTAGGAATGCACACTGGGATGACAAGAGGAATTAACGCAAAATGAAAGCACAGTACGACGCAATAGATGTAACTGGTACATTAACAAGACATAATGAACCATATTATACACAGGGATGACCAAATAAAGTACACAATGTGAAGACACGATACAGCGCAAGAAATATTACAAATACAGTAAAAAGCACACGATAAACCATGAGTGCACTCTGGGATGTTATGAGTATATGCATAAAGTGAAAGCACAGGACAAGCCATGGGTTCTGACAGATGACAGAATTTATCATAAATTTGTACGTGCACGATCAAAGCATTAACACAATGTGAAAGCACGAAAATAGTATGTACACAATGTGAAAGTATAGAACTGTACAAAAATCAAACAGGTGCAATCAAAATGGCTAAACACTAAGAAGGTGTGTGAGTGCGGCAAATATAACAAATGAGAGAAAGAGACGTACACCACATGACATCTCAAAGTAAAACACACTACAGGAACACGGTGTAATACACTAGGTGCATAGACAGAAAACACTTACGGTGACCAGGGTACAGCCCCAAGTACATAAAAGTGACGGGAGGTCACGGAATCAGAGGGCACACTGATAACAATCTAAATATGGTAAAGCATAGTATGACACGAAGAACAACAATTCAAATGACAAGATTACAATGATATGCACACTGAAAACGAGAAAACAAAAAACTTGGGTATTACAGCACAGGCTGTAGCACGATCACATGATATACATCGAGACGAGTCGCAGAGTGGAGGAGGGGCACCAGGGTACCACGGAACTCAGCAAAGGAGGTGTAGAATGTCCTAGGGTACTGATAGGTGTAGCAGTCCAGGATCAACCGCAAACCATGGAGCGACCGGCGCCCAGGTAGCATAGAAGGTGGCTTCTCGACGACTAGAAGAAGCTGACTGGTACTCCAGGCGGAGTCGAGAAAGCAATCGATCTCGGAAATGGCACAAAAGTGCTGCGCTAGCCTGGTGTAAAGAGACCGGCGTGGAAACGCTGCGGAGTTGTTGAAGGTATACGTAAATAACGTGTTTAACCAGCACGAAAAGATAGGCACATACTGACGGAAGAGGCGTAGGTGGATGAGCCCGCAGAAGGAGATGTCTGTAGGCAGTGAGCGGAAGATCTTGAGAACAAGAGCGACTGGCAATCCGGAAAGCCTGGTCGAGGAGAGGCATCAGGATGGGACAGTAAAGGTAGACGTGAGAAACGTCTGCCTCCTGTGCGCAGAAGTAGCAGAGAGGGGAGGAGAGAAGAGACATGCGAAAGAGAAAATACGGAACAGGGAGGCGATTATGCAAAAAGAGCCAGTGGGTATGAATTTCAAGAGGGGCGAATAAGGGTGAGCGGGCAGCGGCCCAGACAAGAGGAAAAGAAGCAGGGGGAACCTCGAGAATAGAAAGCGGTGAAGGGGTGGCAAGGTGCACTAGAAAACGATAAAGAGATTTAGAGGAGAGAGAGGAGAGAGGAAGAACCGAGTCTGAGAGTCGGAGAAAAAACGGCAGCAGAAGAGGGGCAGAAAAGACAGAGGCGAGATCGGTGGGGGAGACAAGATCAGGGAAAAGCGAAAGAAATGCAGTTAGCAGGGAGTCATAGACCAAATGGGCGGATGGGGACGATGAATAGCAGGGGGAGGCCTGAGAATGGGCGCCAGGATAGATCTGAGTTAGTGAGGTCTTGTACAGTTACTACACGTGCTCGGAGCCAAGAGGGGAATGAAAAGCAGGGGAGATGGGGGGGATGAACAAGGGAGTTGCAGAAGAGGGGTTCAGAAAGAATCTCTAGAGTTGAAGAGGGAGGGGAGCGAAGGTGAGTGAGGGCTTCAGAATATGCAGGTGGGAGTTTGGAGGGGGAGGGAGGACAGCAATCCATGAGAACTAAAGAAAGAAAGGGAAAATGTGGGTTACGCAAGGAGGCAAGAACGTCACGTACCTGAACTGCGGAAGTCACTGGAGCCGTGAAAAGGTGAATGAAGTTGACCACTCGGCTTGCTTTGTAGCACAGCGGGACATCAGGTAGGCCAGCACCACCATAGGGGGGAGGAGCACAGAGCTTGTGGACGTTAATCCAGTGATGCCCCGCCCACATTACTCGAGTAAGGCAGCGTGTAACCTCCTGGAGACAGAAAAGCGGGGTCGTAGATGCAATCCAAGAATGCTTGCAGATGGACAGAAGATATGTCCTGGTGAGATTTGCACGCTGGTAGTAGGACGTACAGAACTGCGCACGACACCAGAACGCAGCTGTGCGGAGGAGGCGAGGAAGGAGTTCCGTGCGAGTTGCACTGGATGTAGCTTGTGGTGCGCCTAAGTGCACACCCAGGAAGCGTTGGGTAGTGGATGACCATGTGCCCCCCCCCCCCCATGAAGCATCCATGCGATTGGACCACGACCCGCACCACAATCCAGTGCTCTTAGACCTATTCAGTTCAGCTGCAGAACATGAAGCATATGCGGAGAACAAACGACGAAGCAGTTGGAACTGTGAGTCGCTACGAATGCAGACGGTAATGTCATCTGCATAGGCAGAGTAAATGACTGAGTGATGCCGTGAGCTGGCACCTGGTGGTGGAAGTTGTGCTAGGATAGATGTTTGCAGAGAGCGTAGAAAGGGCTCGACGGCAATCGCAAACAGTTGACCAGAAAGCGGGCAGCCCTGACGAACTCCCCGCTTGAAGGGAACATGTGCTGTGAGAAATGATGCCGTCTTGACATGGAAAACGGCGTCCCGGTAGAGGGAGAGAAGAACAGAGACAAATTGTGGAGGAAAGCCAAAGTGTAGCAGGGTTTGTGTTAAATAGGCGTGTGAGATATTATCGAAAGCGGAACGGAGGTCTAAGGAAAGGAGAGCAAGAGGTTCTGAATGAGTCTTGGCAAGATGAATGAGATCGCGAAGAATTTGAACATTGGAGGAAAGTGAACGGCCAGGAACAGTATAGGTTTGAGAGTCAGCAAGGATGTGAGGAAGGACAGAGTTTAGTCGACGGTAAAGAAGCTTAGCATAGAGTTTATAATCTTGATTGAGAAGAGAAATGGGCGCCAATTTCCCAAGTCAAGAGGGTCACCCTTCTTGGGAAATAGGACCACATGTGCGTCCGTGAAACTCCTCGGGAGGGGGGAGCAGTTAAATGCAGCAGAAAAAGCGGAGAAGAGAAAAGGCAACAGAAGAGGCAAGAACGCACGATAAAAAGAAAAAGAGAGGCCGTCCGGACCCGGAGCGGCATGGAGGTTAAGGGAAGAGAAGGTGTCAGGACTGTTACGGCGTGGTTTGACGATAACTCCGTATCGTGAGTAAACTGTCCAGCACAGAGCCCTGATCTTAATCCCATAGAGCACCTATGGGATGAATTAGAGCTCCGCATAATAAGTCTGAAACCAAGGCCTACTACTAAGCAACAATTAGTGGCATCATTATGCACTGAATGGAAACACATACCTATCGTTGTGTTCCAAAACCTTGTCGAAAGCATAGTGCATGCATTAAGGCCAAAGGTGGACCGACAACATACTAATGTATGTCAATAAATGCTATGTTGTGTTTCTCTTCTAGGTTTCCGGTGACTTTTGGCAATATAACGTATTTCTCAAGACCAAGAGGAACATAAGGTTGCTATATTTAAGAATGCCTTCTCGTAAGTCTGGGACAAAAAACAAATCATTTCTACATTCTCACTGCCAAAATTAGTGCCAGTATGTAAATTCCGGGTGAAAAAATCTCCCTTACAACCAGTGTCCGAAATGCGTATATCGACCCATTTCGGACATTGGTTGTAAGGGAGATGTGAAAGACGTTCAAACCGGAGTTGTTACATTGCCTCCACTATTGCGGTCGCTACATAGGACGGGCATTGTCATGGTGCAACAAAGCTGTTTTTGACAGCATTTCTCTTATTTTGCTGCGAACTGCAGGTTTCAGTTTCCTTCTAAGCATAGCACAGTACGTTTTGCACTGGTCAGTGGTCACTGTTCGTCAGTGTTCCTGAAAATGCGTCAGGATAAGACACTTCATGCCCCAAAAGAAGGTCAGCATGATTTTCTTGCTGGAGAGTTGTCGTTTGAATTTCTTCTTTACTGGAGAAGACGTGTGTTTCCACTGCATGCTTTGTCTCTTGCTTTCCCGTACACTCTGATGAGCCCATGGCAATCTTCTCGAATATTCATGAAGTTTCAGGATAGGTCGCAACGCTGTTGGTTGTGCAGTTCAGTAAGCTACAATTTAGGTACCCATCTTGCGCAAACTTTACGGTACCCCAAATCCTCATGCACTATGGTATGTGCGGATTCATAGATAATATCCAAATGTGCAACAACATGAGACAACGTAATCCGTCGATCTTCAATGATAAAACCATTCGCCCTATCGATTTGGGCTTATGGGCGCGATGTTGATGGCAGAGCAGATTGAGCTTCTTCTCGCTTTAAACCTTTCTACCATTCATAATCTCGTTGAGTCATGTTATTTTCACAACCCAAAGAAATCTCACTTCGGTATGTTGTTTAACAATGGTGCAATCACGAAGCGGAGCGTCCATGTTTATTTAACCTTGGCTTCAGCTATAGACTAGCATGTAGCGTCAAAGCACTGCGCTGTGCGTATTCGAATTACAGACAGAGAGAGAGAAAGAGAGAGAGCTTTCAACTTTGCAAAAAGGGTTTGTTGACGTGAATCTGAGGGCTCTTGGTTTTTGAGCGGGGAAAGAAGGGGGTTTGACTGTTTACCACTTTGTAAGAAGAGGCTATCTAAGAACATTAGCGAAGTACAACGCGTGATAAAAGACGGACAAAAAAAATTGTAACTTAAGAAAGGAAGTTGAAAGATTCAAAATACGACATCAATAACTCCTAGATGTTGTTACACGGATCCACAGAAAGGACCAGAATAGGAAACTAAAAAATAAATACACTGCTCAAAAGAATTAAAGGAGCAAGAGATACTGCAAGGAAAATCATGTATGACTTACGTTTTGTTAAACGTAAAATATTTTTATTCAAGTGCAAGATACAGTAGAGTATTCAGCTATATAGATAAGAAAAAAACACGTTGACGAATTTTTCTGCAATGTAATCCTTTAATGATTTAATGCACATGATGCGATCGATATGCTATACAACAATAGGCATATCTGTACAAGAAAAAATAACTTTTTGGAGGCGGTATCTGCCCTCTAGTAGAGTGTGTGGTCCCCTCGAATGGTTAAGACCACTGCACACCTGTGTGGCTTGGAATAGATGAGATTTTTCTGGTATCTTCATTACTCCTTAACGAGGACAGTTTCCAGTCCATGACGAGTCAAAAGTGATACCGTCTTCCAAGTGCGTCCCAGACATACTCAATTGGATTTAAGTCAGTAGATCATGCTGGATATTCTGTACGCTCGATTCACCCCTCTTCAAGCTTATTGTCCGCTAGCCCAGCTCTATGAGGTCGAGCGTTATCGTACATGAATAAGAACAAACCACCAAGGGCTGCAGCATACGGCATGACAATAGGTTTGAGGATCTCGTCTCTCTATCGCTGGGCCATCAGACTGCCGTTCCGAATGTCGTACAGGTCCGTACGTTCAGGGGCGGATTGGTTCGCCGGGATACCGGGACATTTCGCGGTGGACCACTCGAGAAATGGCCCATTTTCTGGAATCTTTTAATCTGAATTTTTTTTTAACGAGCGAATAATTATTTTACAATTATGAACAAAAATCTTTAACTTCATTTGTGCTTTATATCTGTCTGAAGAGTTATTTCCATATTAAGAAGAGCGTTTCTTTCTATCTATAATTTGGGTGTTTGCTCTAAAAAGACATAGCAAAATTATCTGCATTTCTAAGAGAAAAGTGCAGCCGTACCAAGTACACTATTATGATTTAATTAAAGCTAACTACAGTTAGACGTAGATCTTTGGACTTGCAGTTCAGTGTAATTGGTAGGCCCCACCATCCTTTTCTATATAATTCTGACGGTGACACTAGCACGCATTTTGATGGCCCATCATCCCCATATCCTTATTTACATACAGATAAAGCGATTCTTGGGCAGAGATATTCCGAATTTCATGTACCTCCCGCATTTATCTTAAAAGCAACAATGATTTACCACAGAACTGGTTCATACTGATCAAACCATGGGTCTACTGAACGCGAAGTGTCAATACTATAAATGCAGGTATTTATTTAATAACTGACCACGCAGTCGATGGTAAGTGACTGAATAAATCTAAAACTAAATTGCGTAGGAAAATTGTTATGTCCCATGTGCACTCATATCAGTTCTCAGAATAACTTTCGTTATGATTAAATCGGAACTGGGGTTTTCGAGAGACTCATGATTTTGTCATGTCCGGTACAACAGCCGTTCTGAATGTGGTTTACTGCTACATTCAGTCATGAGCGAATTTAGAAAATTATTTTACCCTTAAATTGTTAAAATTCGTTCTCGACTGATTTCGTCTTAAAATGCGTTTTTTCGACAGTTCTCTTTCATCCAGGATCAAATAGATTTTTTTTTGTACATGAGGGAATTTATGTGGTATTTCTCTGTAGGTATGTGTTTTTTTTTTATAATGGACCCCAAGACTGAAATTCCCGGCCTGGTTAGGTCGTCCCAATCCGCCCTTGCGTACGTCCACCCATACTTATGCCTTCCCAGGCAACCGATCCATGTCCGCCACAATGTGATGTTTTCTGCACAAAAGCTGGGTTATTTCGAGTGCCGGGTTCCCTCCATATAAGAGCTCGTCGATTGTTTGGCTCCAGACCGAATCTCGACTCGTTAGAGAAGAGAACTTGACTCCACTCGTTGTAATTCCAACCACGATGTTCCGCAGCCCAGTTTCTACAGGACGTACGGTGTCGTGGAGTTAAAGGGACACACGCCATTTGTCTGCGCGCATAACAGACATCTTGGTGAAGGTGATTGCGGATAGTTTGAGTTAACAACCTGCATCCTTTTGACTCGAGAAGCTCTCGCCCTATCTTAGTACATTTTGACGCCTGTTCTGACAAGCTGTTAACAATAGATAACAACCACTCCTTGTTGTAGTTGCACGTGGACGGCCTTGCCCTTCCCGTCTTCGAACACTTCCCGTGTTTTGAAATCATGTCCATAGTCGGGAAATGATACTTCGTGACACTTCAATGGTTTCTGATACCATCCGCTGTGTCTGAGCTGCTCCCAGCCAGCCAGTATCTCTCCACGCCGTTGATTCCGGTAAATCATGCTGTTGAGACATCGTTCGAACCGAAGATTTCAAGTAATGAAATGTCACGATAAATACAAAAGAATAAAGGAGCTCCCGGGAAACTTTCGTTTTTATCTCACTCTGTTACTTATGTATCCTGACGTCTCAGACGCTAATTTCCATAAAGATATGCATGACTCGGCTGTCTACGTCACACTCGACTTGCATTTTCCAAGTTTCGGCAAGATAGTACACGATTGACTTGCTTAAAGTCGCCAATGTCACATGCTTCCCTAATTATTTCGAACAATGTAGTTCATCCAAGAGCAAGGAACCTGCTCCTCAACCACAATCAAATAAATTCAGGAATGCGATATTATTATGTTTTAATATTTCAAGAGAGTTCAATTTTCTTTCAGACCCTCGTTTTTCATATTTTGTATTTTATTTGATTGTTTTAGTTTTTTTGGCGTGGAAAAAAGTGTTCGCTAGAGAAGTAAATTAACAGATCGAGCGAAGAAACAAAGAAAACTTGCGTTTCTTAAATTTGTGCAAAAGGTTATTTTTCACAGTAGCATTGAACCCCCCCCCTTCCCCCACAGATAACCCTTCCCGAGTCTAAGACCTAGCTACGCCCCTGGGTAGAGTCCATAAATCTAACTAACATCTCAGGTTTCTGCAAGTTTGACACATCCCACTCTTACAGTCAGGACACTTAGGAGCCACTATACTTCAAGTCAACTTGATAGCGTAGTATTGCGGAAGATACGGAACAGCTATCTCCGCCACGAAAAGTAGTTCCTAGCATTTACAGCGAAAAGCAACGATTATTTCGCGAAATCATAATTTTTGTTTCCTCAGCTATTTATCAGCCAAAATTGCTATTTAATACACATTACAGTGGCAATGCGTTTTGAAGACAGATTTGACATGACAAGTTACTCAGTCAGAGACTCGTACTTTCGGCTTCGACTGCCCAGCTGAGGAACGTAAATTTGAGGTGAACAGAACGAGGTGGATGGGATAGAAAATTCCAAAATTCGCAACACGGACTGCAAATTGACAATCAGGGAATGCGAGGAAGTGTACTTCAGCAGCCGTAGGAGAAACATTTCTTCGAAGTATAAACTCAAAGTGCAAGAATAACGCCTGATAGCAAGAGTGTAGTAGAACGCGAATTTATACCGTTCTTGCATTCCCCCAGAGACACTGTGAGCCGGCTGCCCTACATACCACAGTAGTACACACTTAAATTCACTTGTAGTATTCCCTCAATTATGCAAAACATTAGAGGTACCTGCCTAATAGCGTGCTAGTCCTGCTCTAGCGCGAACTCCCTGTACACGCTGAGGCATCAACTCCACCAGATACTGGAGGGTTTCCAGAGGTAATGCCAGCGATGCCTGTCACAACATTGTCCACAACTCCGCCCGAGAAGTCACTCTAGGATCCATGGATCTGATGTTCCGCTTACGGCATCCCAGAGAACTTTCGCCGGGTTTAAATCTGGAGACCTCGGCTGCTGTGGTTAAAGTGCATCGTGATTAGAGAAATGGCACCATCGCGAATAGGCGACGTGGAAACTGCAGATCATCACCTGTCATTGATGTGAGAGGTGAACGTCGTCGGCTTCGAAGGTGCGTGAGGGCCGATCGACACGCTACAGTGGAGCAATTCACTGCCCAAATGAACCAGGGGGCTACCGGAAGTGTGTCTAAAACGACAGTTTAGCAAACCCTGCTGCGTATGGGGCTCCGATGCAGACGGGTGGTCACTGCACCTATGCTAACGAAGGTGCTAAGGCAGAAAAGGCTTACATTTGTACGGTAGTATCGGAATTGGACCTCCGCTGAATTGCAAAGGATTGCCTTCTCCGATGAGTCTCGTTTTCTGCTTCATCGAATGGATGGACGTTGGCGCATAAGGCGAGAAACATCGGAGAACAAACACTCTTCAACCATTGCTGGAAGAACACAAGCTGGTGGGGACAGCATTATGGTCTGGGGGAATGTTTTCGTGGCATTCTCTGGGTCCACTCATACCTGTGGAAGGCACTATGGATTGAATTCGTTATGAATTCATTCTTGCAGACTACGTACACCCATACATGCTGATTGCCTTCCCTGGGCCGTATATGGGATCTTCCAGCACGAAAATGCGACGTGTCACATAGCTAGAAATGTCCGAGAGTGGTCGGAAGAGCACGATGAAGACTTCAAAATACTTCCCTAGTATTATTCCCCAAACTTAAACCCAATTTAGCATCTGTGGGACCACCTCGATTGTGTTGTTCGCTCTACGAGTCCCCCACCACGCACCCACTAGCAGCTGTCAGATGCACTGCAGTCAACATGGCTCCACATACCTGTGAACACCTTCCAGCACCTTATTGAATCACTCCCAGCCTGTCTATCTGCTGTCCGCGCTGCACACGGCAGTTGCTCTGAATATTAGCTGGTCGTCACAATAATGTGACTCGACCATGTATAATGCGCCATTGTTGGACAGAGCTGAAGAAATTTTTTTATAAAAACAATACAATCAAACTAAATTTCATTTTCAGAACTCACATTGTTTGTCTCTTTCAGTTTAATTCCTTAATGAACCAATAATATGACAAAATCTCATTATTGAAAAACTGCATTGTTCGTTTTGTAACGTATACTCTAGATTCACTTTCCTTTTGATTTTTACTATCTCTGGTTATTTTATTTTTCTATGTAAATTATCTTCTTACTGAACGAGATGTTATTTCACCCGCTGAATGAGATCTGGCAATGAGTGTAAGTCATGACGTGGTGGTAGCCAGTATAAATAGGCGCGTTCAGCGATATGCCAAGAGAGCGTTGTTGTTGTACAGAGAGCGTTTGTTGTTGTACGGAGAGCGTTGGTGTATGTGAAGGAGAGAGTTTGTTGTTGTATTGAGAGCTTCGTTCTATGTGATTAGTTTGATTCTTCATTATTGTGAAACGAGTTGTGTGTGTGCGTTGGATGATCAAGAGTTACATAATAAAAGAGCTTTTCGTAAGTACGTCTTTCTCAATTCATAGTTTTTGTCAGATCTCTGTCTGGCTGTTAGGTTTATGTCATTAGTTTATTACTATTAACAACCAGCGTTAAGACTTTATTCATCCTAATTACTGCTACAACATTACTACCAGTTATAAGTTTGTTCAATACTATTACTACACTACTAGCAGGAGACTTTATTCATGATCTTAATTAACTAGTAACAACAACCATTTGAATTCACTATTAGAAGCTTAGTACGAGCATATAATTCAGTAGTAGAAGCATTATAAAACATTACTAGCTTAGTTGAAAGCTTTATTCATTATAATTAGCTTAGCTGGTAAAAGAGTTTATTCATTATAGTTTTCTTATATAAGCACGGTAAAATTGAGTTGTTTAGTGCGTGTTAAGAAGAGAATTATCGCTGATGGTTTTTCCTTAGAACTCTTGTAAAGGCTTCTTGTTGAGCGAACAGGATGTGATTTTCAACAAACGTCGATGTGTTTTATTTAGTCTTGATCTAACGAACACAATTTATATTACAGTACTGGTACTTTTAAAATTAATTGGCCAGTTCTTTTTTTAATATATGTGCTTATACGGGGAAAAGGGAATTATTTTCAGACGATGAAATGTATGTCATTTCTTCGCTCTAGATATACGAGGTAGGATTCAAAAAGTTCCCGTATTGGGTCCGTAAGTCCATAATTGAAGTACATTCTCCTTTAAAATAAGACCCTCATGCAATCAGGCCCGCCGACAGGATTTTTGTGCCCCTGGGCATTCTTAAGGACGAGGCCTCCAAAGTTTTCCTCAGTTCCTCCTCCCCACCAAAACATTTTAGAACAGTGCAGAATTAATGTACTTTAGATTAACCACAGGCACAAAACTTGTACGTGGTAAAACAAACTTCCATCAAATTGCTTATATTTTTTCAGAATTAATTTATGGTTATGTACAATGCTGAAATTCATTCTTAACTTATATACATAGAATCCCTTGACATAATCTTAAAGCTGAAACTTTTATTAAATATTGAGTGCTGCATATTTGAAAACTAAAACAAGGTTGTTGTTTTTTTGTCAAATTAGTTATAAATTTACAAAAACACTTTATAAGTAAATATCGAAATAGAAAAAAAATAAAATTTTGTAATAAATAAATCTGGTTACCTAATAGTTCTTATAGTTTCTATAAAATAGCTCTTCTGGCTGAGTTGACGTGTCAACTCAGGAAAAAGGTGGAAGTTGCAGGGTGGTCAAGCGAGTAAGAGTGTGTGGGAAAGTAGTTTTTGTTTTGGCGAGAAACTCACGAACGAGGAGTGACCTGTGTGTTGGTGCATTGTCGTGGAACAACACCCATGATCGATCGACTCACGTAGACGTCGCATGATGTGCAGATAGAGCTCCTTGTTGACAGGGTGTCCTTCAGGGATAAATTCAAGATGAAAAATATCCTTGGATGTCGAAGAAGACCTCTAGCATAATCTTACCTTTGCTGCGATCTCGGCGGAATTTCTGCTTGCGTAGAGACGATAGCGATTTCCACGTAGCTGATGCCCGCATACTCTACGGTCGAAGAGAAAGCACTATTTTTTATCCTTGTTATAATTCTTCTAAGAAACTGTGGGTTAGTCGGCGGCGGTTACTGGATCGCCTGCCATTTCCATTCGTATGGACAACTGATCTTCAGTTAACATGCGTAGGACAATATGCTGACACACCCGGTGCATCTTCAGATCATCTGTTAGCATCCGTTGGCATGTAGTCTGCGAATCCCAGCCGCCTGTGCTATTTTCTCGATCGTTTGTCGGTTGGCGCGTACGATGGTCGCCCCCTTCGAAATGTTTTCATCCGTGCGAGCTGTCACTGGCAGCTCGCTTTGTTCATCGCCTTCAGCCTCCTATCTGCCTTCTATGTTGCGTCGATGCCAATCGAATGTTTGTGACCGCGACAGGGTGTTTTCGCCATAAACTTGCTTCAAAATCTCTTAAGTTTCTGTTGGACTTTTGTTCAAGCGAACGCAAAACTTAATGTTAACGCGCTGCTCAATAAACTGCATTTTTCTTCATTCGTCGAACACTGCGTAACTTGCTCACAATATCCGTATGTACCACAGCGAGCGCGTGACGTAGATGGGCGAAACCAATTTCCCCGTGATTTGGTATAATGTCGTAACGTAATCGAAGAATCACATGGGTATGTGATTCACGTAATTTGCCGTATACAGGTACAGTTCGGGAAAGTTTGGATCATACTCCGCAATAAAGAGTAATTTAGTTTTCGAAGATTTAATATTTCTGGTACAGTACAACTAATCGTACAGTATTGACACTTTCATAATCCAATATGTTTTCATAAACATTTACATTCTATTTATTTCATAGTCGATACATCTTTTTCTTATAGGAGGTTTAACGACCACCGTGAGCAACTGAGTGAGTTATAAGCAGTTGTCCGTCCCTAATTTAGGGCCACTAGTTCCAGGGAAGAGAGAGAGAGAGAGAGAGAGAGCCAGGGCGTAATACAAAACACAACATCCATGCCTCGCTGGCGTTCGAACCCGGACTCATCTCGGACGAATGATGAGAAGCTATCGCTTAGACCACTGCGCCACTGGGCGGCGTCGATACATCAGTATTCTTTCATGTAGAGCTGGTTTTTTTTTTTTCATCTTTTTTTTTTTCATTTTATCCTAGTGCAGAATATTTGATTTCTTTATAACTTTCAAGTGCTAAGGAAAGTATGCAAACAGCGAGGAAATAAATGTATTGGAATTTTCCCTTGAAAAACGAGTTAATTCAATATTTTCTGTAGTATAAAAACGATAATTTTCATTATTTTCTAGTATATATAAAGGAAATGAGTTTCACTGCTCTTAAACTATGCTTCCATATGTATGTTACATCGCTTTTTTTTGCGAAAGTCATCCGGATAATTAAGAGTAATCATTTAAACTAGCAGTTTTTATGATGCGTGGTAGTCAACAGAGAACAATTTGATGCCAAACTTTTAAAATAAAAACACAGGGGACGAAAGGAGCTTCCTTCATACTGAAGAAAAGAATGATCGGCGCTTATTTTTCCCAACGCTTTTTATGCTGACCTATTTGAGCATATCTTGAACATGTTTGCCGCTATATGCCGTGATGTGGGATTCAATTGAAAACAATTTTACAATCTGTACCGTTTTTTTTTTTTTTTTTTTCTCGACTATTTGTTAAAAATTCTTATGGAGTTTCTTACTCTGTTCCGCTTCTGCTCGTCTGTCTTTCTCAAATTTCATTCTCTCTCCTAAGTTTCTGGTGGAATTTACTGTGCGTGCCAGTGCTTCTGGGGCATGCGTCAGAGATCCCGATTTCTCTTCCGTGCTTTTCTTTAATGAGTTACGTACGCAATATAACGAACCCGCAAAAGCAACGGGAATTCTTCAGCATTTTGTGCGTAGTTCTCGCACTGCTGAGTGTTAAAAATCCATGGCACTTTGAGTTTTTAACAGTGAGCGTGTGAAACAACGTACATTAAACATTATCAAAGCCGTCTTTGCGCTAAGTTTCCTAACTACTAAGGCCTTGCAGAATAGTATTTTCATTCATCAAATGTGCTCACGAAAAACTGGGTGAGTGTGGGAGACCTGGTGATCACCAGGAAGCAAATTTATTTTCCTTCTTTTCTAGCACTTTATTCACAAAGTAGATAGGTCAACAACTTTTCGTTACTTTCTAATATTTCAGTACTATTTAGTAGCCCCTTTTTTTCTAACTCAGCATAGAATAAATAAATTTGACATCAATGCATTCGGCATGCACGGCAACACTTTCTGACAGAATTTTGAACGAAACATAAGAAATTTTCAATGAAGAAGGTTATTGAACTGAAGATCGAATGTTGATGTAAATCACAGATATCAAACACTTGTACCGCGAAAATCGTAAGTGAATAAAATAAGTTACTTTCATTATTTCATTATCTTTAGCATGCCAGACCAGCAACGGCTTATAGATAAACACGATTATAATATTTATAATTTTTTTTACGAAATCTGTGCACCTTGAGATGTCAAAGCAGTAGGTGATATTTTATTAGGTGTACAAATACGTTTTGAAGCATTTTAAGACAACGCAACATGTAGTTTTAGAAGAAACACCACCACCTTTACGAATCAAAATATGCGCCGTCATTATCTATCACCTTCCGCCATCGGTCGGGCAGCTGATGGATTCCAGCCATGGAGAATACTTCGTCGTGTGACGCGATGAAGTCGTCAACCCATTTTTGCACTTCGTCACATGTCAGGAACCGTACAGCAGACAAACCATGTTACATCGATCGTAACAAACGATAGTCTGAAGGTACTATGACTGAACTATACGCCGCGTGCTCCAAAACTTCCCAGCCAAACGTCAATGTTTCCTTGACCGATTTCGCAACATGCGACCTAGCGTTGTCATGCAGAAATTTCACGGGATGCAATCCTTTGCCTGTGAATGGACGTTTCCGACAGATTTCCTGGTTCAATCACAGCAATTGTTGCTTGTAGCTATCAGCAGTAACAGTTTGACCCTGTTCCAATAGTTCATAATAGAACACACCCATCATATCCCACCAGATGCACAGCACAACTTTCTTGGAGGGAATATTGAGTTTCGGTGTCAAAGTCGTTGCTTCACAGGGGTCTAACCAGTGTTTTTTTTTTTTTTTCGGTTGGGATTGTCGTACCATATCCACTTTTCATCACCCGTAGCGATTTTCAACAGGAAACACTTTCTGTGTTGTTTATTCAATAGATTAAAATATTTCATGACACGCTCATCTTTGGCTCAAGTCATGTGGCATCAATTTTCCTTCCACCTGAATCGTTCCCATTGCGCGTAAATTATTGGAAATGGTTTGTTGAGTTACCCCCAGTTGTTAAGCTAGTTCTTTTTGCGGTTGAGACGAATCTTCATCCAGCAATGCTTGCAGTTCCTCATGCGCAACCTTCTGCGGGGCGCCGCTATACGTTCTCGATCGCTAACATCAAAATCGCCTGCTTTAAACCGTCTAAACCAAAAACTCACACGTACTTTTCGATACAATAATCTTCCTCAGAACAGAACAGATCGATGCACATGCTTTTGCAGCACTTTTTCGTTGATGAAATTCGTAACGAATTCAGTGTCAAATAAATGCAGTATCGCTTGCCATATTTCACATATACCGATGTGCAAGTTCGTTTCATTGTTGGGCAAACTTCTGTGTCACATTTTATACTCTGGACCAGTTACGGTCACATGACAACAACGCTGGGGTATGTCGGATATGTAAATTAGCGGTATACGTCACACAAAAAACGCTTTAAAACTTATTTGTACACCTATGTAGTTCTGCTAAGCATTATCAGTCTATAAAATATTAACTATATTTTACGCTTGTAAGGTTTACGTTAGCTGAAGCTATGAACTTTGTCTCAAAACTTGAGAAGATTAAATAAGCACTTGTAAATACAGAAAATACTTACGGCCAAGCTAATGAGCCAGCATTACCTTGGTTGGCCATTCTACAGTCCACGTTTATTCGTTCGTCATTTGCACTCATCACAGTAGAACACTTTTAGCCAACATTTGTTCTTGCTGACTTCAAATCATATATCAATCACAATAACTCCGTAATCTTAGCATGCGTTGATAACAAACAAGCCATCTTACCAAAATACTGTTATCGCTAAGAAGACATGCGGAGTAGGATCCAAAAATTTGGGGACAGTGCCTACCCGTGACAACGCTAGCATGTAGTTAAATTTACGGCGTCTGAAATACATCCCACCTTCCCTCCCCTCCGTAGTCAGAATGGTTTGGCCCGCGGAAAGTGATTGGAATGCGCGCGCAGACGTTTGCTGCTGTGATTAGTGGTCTGTCTTCTGCGATGTGAGAAACATGGCTTTTGAAGAGCTATTACATTTTGTCAGCGTTTGGGGAAAACAGGTGCAGAGACCTTAGAAATGTTCTCGAAGGTGTACAGTCACTCTACGATGGCGAGATCGAAGGTGTACAGTCACTCTACGATGGCGAGATCGAAGGTGTACAGTCACTCTACCATGGCGAGATCGAAGGTGTACAGTCACTCTACAATGGCGAGATCGAAGGTGTACAGTCACTCTACGATGGCGAGATCGAAGGTGTACAGTCACTCTACCATGGCGAGATCGAAGGTGTACAGTCACTCTACAATGGCGAGATCGAAGGTGTACAGTCACTCTACGATGGCGAGATCGAAGGTGTACAGTCACTCTACGATGGCGAGATCGAAGGTGTACAGTCACTCTACGATGGCGAGATCGAAGGTGTACGAGTGGTATCGGCACTTCAAAGAGGGCCGAGAATCCATCGCAGATAACGAGCGCTGTGATCGACCGGTGACTTCACGGAGTGAGGAAAACATTACGATGGTGGCGCAGTGTGTTCGTCAGTATCGTCGCAGGACCATTGAGAAAATTGCTAAAGCAACTAACTTATCGGAGACCACATGCCAGCGCATTTTGATGGAAGATCGTAATATGCACCGCGTGTGTCAGCACACTGTCCCTCGCCTTTTGATCTCCAAACAAAAGGATGAACAGATGCGGGTATCCGGCGAATTAATCGAAAAAGTCGATAGCGATCCTACGTTTTTGGATAACATCATCACAGGGGATCAAACGTGGTGCTACTTGTTTTATATTCAGCCAAAATGTCCTTCTGCAACATGAAAATTCCTGTCTTCACCGAGATCAAAGAAATTCAGGCAAAATCGCAGCAAAGGGAAAGTCATGCTGGAGGTGATTTTTGATTCTCACGGCATTGTCTATTCCGAATTTATTCCTGGCGGCACAACAGTTAACAAGGAACGTTATCTGTACATTTTACGTCGCTTGCGGGAGTCAATCCGTCGTAAACATCCGGAGATGTGGCGGAGTGGACAATGGTACTTTCTCCATGACAACGCCCCAGCACATTGGTCCCTACTGGTCACGAAGTTTCTTACCAAAAATCGTACTAATGTGATTCCACATCCCGCCGATTCACCCGACTTAGCCCCTTGCGATTTTTGCCTATTTGTACTGATGAAACAAAATATGCAAGGAGGTCGTTTTGTGTCAACAAATGATGTAAAAACAGCAACGCAGGAGGCATTACGAGTGGTTGCAAAACAAGGCTTTCAGTAATGCTTCCAGAAACTTTACGAGCGCTGACAAAAGTGCATCGTCTTCCAAGGGGAATTATTTTGAAGGTGATTGTGCATCGGTGTTTTAAAGTATTCAAGGTAAGGAACTATACGCCAAGTCCCCGAACTTTTGGATCCTACCTCGTACGTGTATCTAACCAATCCCTGTCTCCACAATGTCCTTGCTACATTCAATTATTACGTTTTATTGGCCTTTCACCCACTGCCAGTGATGCCAAATTAAGAGAGCTCGTAGGTGGGTGGGAAGTGGTGATATTGTGTCATTTCTCCGAAAAAGTTTAACGAGAAGACACCAAATCTGCATAATAACACAGAAACTCAAAAGGAAGGTTAAATGAGAGGTATATGTCACAAGTCCCTTTGTAAAGTCATCCCAGTATTGTTATCATTTTGCTTACTTTATCTGAATATTTCTTTCAACTTGGCATGATACAGCCACGTTTTTTCCGCTAATTGTTGAATTCCTCTGTACTTCCTCAGAATAAGTTGTAACCCAGAGTGCGTCATCTACCGATGAATTCCTCACGAAGTAGTCTGACGTCTGCATTGCGACAGAGTCTACTTTTGGTTAGTTAGTTAGTTAATTGATTTTAGTGGCGCAAGGGCCAGGCTTGGCCAAAGAGCGCCAGACACAGAACTATCAGCTAAAGATTTTTAAAAGCGTGGAAAAAGATTAAGAGCAGACAGGCTTGGTAAAAGTTAGAAAAGAGGATGATGAAAGCTGTGAAGACAAGTTAGTTAATTAGGTTTATACATAAATTTATTAATTTACTATTATAATTATTATGAAACTTTTTTTTTTAAATAAGTTTTAAAACGTTAATCTGTTTTAAAAAGGAAAATACTGCGAAAGTGTCGCAGTGGTCGCCCAAAAGCTTTTGAAGCGTAGCTGCGCCTTCGTCCAGCAGATGAGACTGAAAATAGTGAAACCGATGATTACGAAAACGAACACAACTGCACAAAACAGAGACGGTGAGTAAACAGTCGCATGTCTAACACACCGGGGCAGTGTCGCCACAGAGCAAATAGCTATGCGTGAAGCGACAATGCCCAATGCGGAGACACGCAAGAACAACTTCTTTCCTACGGTTCCGGCGACACGATGATTTCCAGACTCCAAGGTTAGGTTAAACACGGTGCAGTTTATTCTACACCTGTTGGTCCCACAGACCCCGCCACGTTCGTCTGATATGATCGTGAACAAGAAAGCGAAAATCACGGTGGAACAGTGGCAAGGGTGTGACGACCAAAGAAGAGGCAGATCTAGCAGCAGCATCAGCAGACTCGTTCCCTGGGATCCCAACATGCCCAGGAATCCAGCAGAACTGAATCTGGACACCAGCCTCGAGCAAAGAACGAAGAAGTCTCAGTACGGTAAAAAGAAGTGGGTGGCCAGTGAAATCCAAAGATGACAAAGATTGCACAACACTCAACGAATCAGTGTACACAATAGCACGCTGATGAGAGCTCGACTGCCCGTGAACAAGTGCAAGATACACAGCATGCATCTCCGCCGAAAACACCGTGGCCTCAGTAGGAATGCGGGCAACAGAAACCTCGTCAACGCAGACGGCGGCGGATCCAACAACACCAGCCGCCTTAGATCCATCGATGAAAACAGGAATAAAGTCTGCATTGACGTAATGGTGTTCAGCGAAGAGCTGCTGGTACACTGACGCAGGGGTTGAGGACTTGTCAAAGATGTAAAGCTGGTATCAACCATGACACCAAGAGGGTGCCATGGGTGATCCTCAAAGCCCCTGGTCTCTCCAACGAGTGACAAGTCGAGCCCTGCATCACGAGCTACGGCCGCCATACGAAGACCGAAGGTTCGAATGCACGAGGGACGGATCTCGAACAAACGAGCATGCTGGGGATGAAAAACTGCATCGTGTAAAGGATGGTCTGAGAGAGATTTAAGTTTCAGGTAAAATTGAAGAGACAGCTGCAGACGGCGTAAATGAAGCGACGGTTCGTTCGCGTCGACATAAAGGCTGGGAATGGGTGACGTGCGAAATGCTCCCGTACAAAGACGCAGCGCTTGATGGTGGATGGTATCCAACGGCCGGAGAACGGAAGAACGCGCAGAGCCATACACCATACAGCCATAATCCAGCTTAGACCGAATGAGAGAATGGTAAATACGGAACGAGGAAGTCCTGTCTGCACCCCAGGAGACTGAGGCAAGGATCTTGAGGATTGACAGGGCTCTCAGACAGGAAGTCCTTAGCCGTCGAACGTGCGAGCGAAAGGTGAGAGCACGGTCAACGGTCAAACCAAGGAACTTGGTTTCCGGCAAAACTGGAATGGCTGCACGGTCCAAATAGAGCTCTGGATCAGGATGGAGGCCACGCCTCCGGCAGAAATGGACACAGACTGTCTTGTCGGGAGAAAGAACAAACCCATTATTGTTAGCCGCTTTAACAATCTGGGTAATTGCAGACTGCAGCTGCCTTTCAACGAAATGCATGCTGGATGACGAACAGAAGATGTGAAGGTCGTCAACATAAATGGTAGCCGAAACCGCTGGAGGAAGATTTTTGAGCAGACAGTTTATGCGGAGGATGAACAGAGTCACCGAAAGAATGCTGCCTTGAGGGACACCTTGTTCTTGATGGAAAAAGGCAGAGAGCGTCGTACCCAGGCACACCTGGAACACGCGGTTACGAAGGAAGCTGGCAATGAATATTGGGAAGTTTCCACGCAACCCATTTTCGTGGAGGTCACGGAGGATACCGTGACGCCACGCTCTATCGTAAGCTTTTTCGATGTCAAAAAATACAGACACCAGGTGCTGCCTACGTCGAACGCCTCACGAACAGACGTCTCAAGGAGCAGGGGATGGTCAGGAGCTGAACGATGATGGCGGAAGCCGCTTTGTGATGGAGACAGTAGTCGATGTTCTTCAAGAAAATAAATTAGCCGGGAATTAACCATTCATTCAAGGATTTTGCACAGACAGCTAGTGAGGGCAATTGGCCGATAACTAGAGGGAGACTTGGGGTCTTTGCCAGGCTTGGGAAAAGGTAAAACAAAAGCTCTTCGCCAAGAGTCCGGGAAACTGTGCTCCAACCAAATGCGGTTGAAAAGCACTAACAGATTCTCGAGAGACGACTGCGAGAGATGACGGATCATGTCATAGTGGATGCCGTCGGGACCGACAGATGTTGCACCGGACCGATGCAGAGCCACCCGTAGTTCAACCATGCTGAAGGGGGAGTTATACTCAGTGTTATGAAAAGGCGCAAAGGAGATTTTCTTGCGTTCCGCGGTTGTTTTAATCCTCTGAAAGGACGGGAGATACGCCTGAGAACTAGAAACTGAGGCAAACGTTTCGCCCAAGCAATCCACAATCTCCCCTACTTCAGCATACGTGCAACCGTTATTCTCAAGAATTGAAATTTGGCGGGAACTATAGTTTCCCCGGATCTTACGAATTTTTTCCCAAACAGTTTTTGAACTGGCACGTGAATTGATAGATGAAATGTACTTCATCCAAGACTCCCTCTTGCTTCGTCGACGCACCAACCGAGCGTAAGATTTTGCTCTTTTAAATTTAACAAGATTAGCATCGGTCGGATAACGCCAAAAACTACACCAGGCCCTATGTTGAACTCTCCTAGCCGCTGCGCAATCAGGGTTCCACCAAGGCTTCGGACGTCTTGGGAGCGTCGTTGATGTTTTTGGAATAGAGAGATCTGCTGCCTGAATGATACACGTTGTGACATCAGTAACAGCTGCGTCAATTGACCCCCGGGTCACCATGGCAAAAGATATCACTGCGGACGATGTGAAGACCTCCCACTTGGCACGATCCATCCTCCAACGAGGAGGGCGGGAGGCAGAAGATGGCACGCTCACTTATACCTAAGTACAATTGGTAAGTGGTCGCTTCCATGGAGGTCGTCACACACCGTCCACGACCAGTCGGCCATAACCAATGGTTGACCCAAAGATAAATCGATTGCACTGAAACTTCGTGTAGGCTCGTGGAAGTAAGTGTCAGCACCGGTGTTAAAGAGGCACAAAGAGGTCGAGGAAAGAAGAGATTCGATCCTACGGCCTCGTGTGTCTGTTCTGACACTACCCCACAATGGATTATGAGCATTGAAGTCACCCAGAAGAAGAGCAGGTGACGGCAGCTGCTCAACTAAGCTCTCAAGAGCGGACACGCTCACGTCCTCATCCGGCGGCAGATAGACGCTGCAAATAGTTAGAGGCACAGGCATGGATATACGCACCGCAACGGCTTGTAAAGATGTTGAGACCGCAACGGCTTGTAAAGATGTTGAGACCGCAACGGCTTGTAAAGATGTTGAGACCGCAACGGGAGAAACTGGAACACTGTGGGGGACAAGGATGGCAACTCCCCCGCAAGCTATATCTCCTGAAACATTATCTTTCCGAAATGCACTGTAGCCTCGAACTGAAAGGAGGTCTGATGATTTAAGTTTTGTCTCCTGGAGGCAAAGGCACACCGGAGAGTATGACGAAAGCAGACGTTTCACGTCGTTATGTCTTGTCCGAAAGCCTCGACAGTTCCACTGAACGATTTGACCCATGGTTTGAAGTGTGGTGAATGAGAAAAAGAAAAAACGAAAAACAAAACCCGAGAAAGACTGTGACAACTAATAGTTGTCCGATTCCATCATTTCGTCAGCAATGTCCATTTGCGCTTGGGACTGTTTTATCCGACGCCCTGTAGTCTCTGGTGGTAAAATGGGGTGGTATTTTGGTTCCTGTGTCGCAGATGATCTTGCCCGATCCTGGTTCTCATGGTGAGAGTTTGGAGATTTCTTCTCTTTTTCCTTTCTCTCTCCTCCCGGGGTGGTTGAAGTCCCGGTGGTGCTGGTGTTAGTTGCAGCAGGTTTAGGCATAGTGGTTGTTGGAGCTTTCGCGTCCCTAGCTCGGGATTGCAGTGCTGCCAGACCAGCAGCTATGATGTCGTCTAGCTTGTAGGGACAATTTACTGGGATTTGACTATCAGTCAGTGTACCGACTGTAGTCCTTGCAACACGCTGATGCATAGGATCGCCGATTTAATTGACTTGGAACGACCTTTCTTCTGGCCTCTGGATAGGAGATTCCTTCAACGGTCTTAATGCGTTGGATCTCTTTTTCCTCTTTCCACTTTGGACAGTCTCTCGATGCTGCTGCATGGGATCCCTTGCAGTTGAAGCACAGCTCGGCTTCGGCATGGCAATCTTGCAAAGTATGGTCTGTTGCTGTACAACGAGCACACCGAGCAGTGCTCCTGCAAGACTGCTGGGAGTGACCATATGCTTGGCATTTGAAGCATCGTAGAGGACTTGGTATGAAGGGGCGCACTTCAAGGTGTAGATACCCTGCCTTGATTGATGTTGGCAGGGATGGGGTGTTAAAGGTCAGTATGATGTTTCGAGATGGGACAGATTGGCCATTTTGCCGAAATAGGATGCGCCGGGCTCCACTCACTTGTTGGTCTTTCAATTCCTCCAGAAGTTCTTGGTCACTGCACTCCAGTAGGTCTTGAGAAGAGATAACACCTCGTGAGGAATTAAGGTAGCCGTGAGGGGTAACTTTTACTGGACAATCTAAAAAAGAGGTAGTGTTTAAAAGCACTGTAGCATATAGGACTCGACATCTCAACAAGGAGATCTCCAGATTAGAGCTTCTTAACGCTCTTAGGAGAGCTGGCAGTTGACTGCAATGCTTTATTTATCCAGAAGGGACTTCTGGTTGTAGGGGCAAGAAATTACGCCCCTATATAAATTATGTGATGGACTTTTAAATCCCATCGATCATTCCGGATACTAACATTTCTGAATAAATATTTCCATGTGTATTATTTGGAAACGAGTGTAACACGTGGTAATGCACCAGACTAGGTGACATTTCAATGTGCCTGTTTGACAGGTCTATTGTATTCACAGAAGGCACAGCTATTGTTCCTGGCCAGAGGGAAATGTAAGCTGCAGGGCACCGTGAGGTGGAGGTCAACGAAGGGATTAGGTGGAGGTCAACGAAGGGATTAGGTGGAGGTCAACGAAGGGATTAGGTGAAGGTCACCGGCAGAAGACACGTGTCATGAGAGAAAGTTAGTATGGGGGGCACCGAGAAGAGCGAGGGGGGCGCCTGCTCTTGGAGGGCTTCGACTAGGGAGAGAGAGGGAGCCTCAGGCGAGTGAGGCAGGAGCCAATCAGAAGGCTAGTGAAGTTAGGGGGAAAACTTCAGGATAGGAGTAGAGGAAAAGACGGGCAGTCTACGGGGAGCGAGCTTAGGGAACGGTTGACGACAGCGTGTGCTGTGGACGGTTAGGAAGTGCTGGGGGACAGCACGGACAGCGAAAACGGTTGTATAGTGCTGGGGGTTAGCACTGGGTAAAGAAAAGTTCTTGATAGAACGTGCCAGTTAGAGCACGGAAAAAGCGATGGTAACTTGGAACACGTTGATCTGTAACGACGTACGGAGAAAGCGTTTGGAGAGAACACGTGTTCGGGACGGAACACGAAGCATAGCTTCCGGAACAAATAAAAAAAAAGAGGAACGGAAGGTTACGACGATTGAAACCTTTCACGTCGGTGATAGAAAAAGAACGGGCAAAGAGTATTGGCAGGAAAGAGTATTCTGGAATAATTAGATACCCGGATCATTTTCAAGTGGAACTGCAGTTACAGGAACTCGAGGTCAAGGAACAATAGCTGCCGAAACAATTTACTGTTGATTAAATGTTTTGTTAAGTTTGCAACAAGCCTGAGAGTGAATTCATGCTTGGAATTGTTTTGCCATTATTTTTACTTCCCCTCTCCTGAATAGCAGATTTATAGTAAAGCTGGGAGAGAAAGAACGCCAGGCTGTCTTCAACTACCGTTGATAGACAGTCTCTAGACAACGAACCTTACAAATGGTTTTCCTTCCTGCTGTGGGGAAATTTTGATCAGCGCTGGAAGCCAGTGGGTGTTTGGCCGAGGAGCCATTAATTAACATAATGAGCTTCCACCCCTACAGCAGATATATAGGAAATGGCGCAGTCGGCAGGATCATGATATGTTAGGCGAGTTCAGTGGAAGTAACTAGGGCAATTCTATTCAACGAAATAGAGACTGTGTTCGAGGACTCGGACAAAGAGGACGCCTAAGTGTAACAGAAGCACGTGGCGGGAAAGTGGCGAAACAACGTGAACTTCTGAGTGCAACAGCAACACGTGGCCGGAAAACGGTGAGACAAAGAAAGGACTGTGCTACAATAAAGGACTATTGTGCAACGGAACCAGTGGACCAGAGAAGTCGACAAATAACGCTCGTAACCAGAGCAAGGATCGGAAGTTCCAGGAAAATCCAGTAACCGGGGAAGGATAATTACGTCTCGCGTGGCCAGCGAGACCGGGCGACATTCCTGTTTAGGACGCTCCTTCGCGGGTCGCGGTCGAAGCCGCTACAGAGAAGCTGAAGGGGGCCCGAGATGCTCCGGTAAGTACCACTTTGTTGCTGAAATTTTTATTCCTGGGTCGATATCGAGTATATGGTTAGGATAGGAAAATTTTAGTAGGGAGTTAGGGGCCAAAAGGCCGAAAAAAATTCTTTTGTCAGTTTTGTAAAAGAATAGGTTGCAGTAGTTTTAGTAAACTCAGTGTTAGTATTTCAATATTAATGCTTAAAGTGAATAGGAATTGTAAAGTGTTTTGTTATGTAAGGAAAGGAAATAAGTAATATTACTAGGAATTTATTGAATTACAAAAAAAAAAATGTTAGGTAATAGTACTTCAAGGTTGAGAGCAAAGGCTATCGTCGGGAAATTGTAAAGTGTCATTATATTAGTGCATGTGTATTGTATATATATATATATTTAGTGCATAACAATGGATGAGCTTTTGGATGGGAAAAAGAGTGAGGAAGCAGAGGACACGTGGTCCGAAGGGAAGGAAGAAGAAAATAATGATAGGGAAAATGAATTAAATTCTAGTAATGAAGTGTCTATTAACGTAAGAAAAGCGCAAGAGGATACGGTTGGTAGGTAATGGCATTTTAAACTTAAAATGTTAGAAATGGAGGAAAGAAAATTGGCAGCAGAGCGAGAACAAAGGCAACTAGAAAAAATGAAATTGGAGATTCAGCTCTTAGATAAAAGGGAAGAAAGGGAGAGTCAGCTCTTAGATAAAAGAGAAGAAAGGGAGTTCCAGCTTAAGAAACTACAGCTAACTCAGGAAAAGGAAGAGGCGTTGGCACAGGGAAGAAATCAAATGAAGTTAGGCGATTACATGAGGATCCTAGAAAAGACCTTACCCAAAAGTCCTAGTAAACCAGAAGAGGTTTTAGACTTTTTTATTCCTTAGAAAGAGCGTTCATTTTACATACAGTCCCAGAAAACATGCAAGGAAGATTAGTCATAGCACTATTTAACTCTGATTGTGTCAATCATTTATTCCGGAGACTCACGGTCGAGCAATACGATTGCTACGAAACCGTCAAAGAGGCCATTTTGGGGGAATGTCATTTAACCCCGGACATTTATCTACGACAATTCGAGGCACTCCGCAGGAATAAGGGAGGGAGTTACCAGCAATTGGCGGGACGCATGGGAAGAACTCTCAAATATTATGTAGCGAACAGTGGGATAAGTACCTTTGATGAACTAATGAATCTTTTAGTTTGTGATAAGTTCAAAGGATTGTTATCACCCAGTTTAAAAACTTATCTACTACAGAGAGGATTCTTGGGAAAGCTAGTTTTAGCGAAGGATTTATGGGAACTGTGTGATCAGTACGAGTGCCATGTGGAAGCGTTAGAGTGGGGTGAAGAAAAAGCGAAGGGAAATTTTCAGGTAGGCTCTAACAGTAAGGGGCAGCATTATAGCTCGGAAGGAATGGGAACTGAGAGAAAGAATTTAGTGGAGTTCCATTTCAAAAAGGGAAATTTCCGACGGCAGGTCAGGAATTCCAAAGTAGAGTGGGAAACAGTAGACCACTAGGGAATCAGGGAAATTCCTATTTTGATGCGGGAATGAGATGCTTTCGATGTGGACAGATGGGTCACCGAAAATTTGACTGTAAGCAGAAGATACCCTAGGGACAGGGGTAAGTAAACACACTCCGTATAATTGGAGAAGGGAGGCAGCTAAGAAAGTGAGCCGGGTAGCGGCGAAAGAAGAGGAAAGCATTGTAGAGAAACAAGGGGAACACAAGCAAGACCTTGTCCAGTATGTGAGAAAGGTTAGTGCGAAAATGGGGAGAGTATTGTGTCCCACGGGCAGTAGCATGGAAGTAATGGAAATACCCGTAGGTGAACAATTAGTGGTAGCCACAGAGCAAGGGCACCAGGCAAAAGTTTTGGTAGACAGCGGAGCGGAGTTCACTTGTATGAGGCAAAGCCTATTAGGGGAAGAACAGATAGACGAAGTGGGGAAAGTGACTTTGTCAGGGTTTGATGGACGTACCGCGGTTTTTCCAGTTAAGAGGTTGCAGGTTAGGATTGTGGAGACGGGATTGGAGAAGGCCGGGGACGCATCTTTAGGGACGAGTGAGATGATTTGTGCTATTGTGCCGTATCTCACCCACGAGGTCATAGTTACCCCAGATGATTATGTCAAGATGAACACGTGAAGATATTCGGAGTGGGCCACCGATAATGGGAAGGCGTTATGTGAGGAGGATACAGTCCAGGAGGAGAAATCAACGAGATCCCAGGAGGTAGGGACTCAAGGAGTTAGCGCCAGTATAGGGGCTAACCGAACTAAAGGGAAAACTAGTGGAGAGACGCCGGAGACAGGAGCAACGCCGGGAGAAGTAGGCGGAGCTTTAGGAGTGAAAGGGTCAAGCAGCCAATCAGGGCCAGGCGCGCTTGACGAGGAGACCAGCGAACAGGAGACGGCGTTTGGAGGTAATCCATGCCGCGAGGATGAAGAGAGCAGCCGGGAGGGCGAGGCGTCAGACCACAGCAAATTCAAAGTACAACAGGAGGAGGACGTAACCCTGGCAGAGACACGCGAATGGGCGAAGGAAGGAAAAGGAGGGTATGGATACGTGGAAGGATTATTATATCATAAGAAAAAAGTGTTAGGGCAAAGCACCAATCAGTTAGTAGTTCCCGAGAGTAGGAGGGAACAAATATTAAAGCTAGCCCATGGTTCTGTGTTCGGAGCACACTTGGGACATGGAGAAATGTTGGAAAGAATGAGATACTTCTGTTGGCCGTCCATGAAGAGAGACATACTTACATACTGTGATGCATGTGAGACGTGTCAGTTACGACGCCCCATCACAAGAGGTGACCGGGTACCGATAACTGCGGTTAGGAAGCCTGCGCTACCTTTTCGGACAGAAGAGGCGATCTGATTGGGCCCATAGACCTGCCATTCAGTAAGGGGCATCGGTGGAAAGTAGTTTCGACGGACCAGCATACGAGGGGTCCGAAAGCCGTATTTTCGGAAGAGTGGGAGGAACCCATGCCGATGGTCAGGAAAAGTTTGGAGGCGGCGGGGTTCGCAGGAAATTTGGAAATATGTTGCTTAGCCAAAGAGGAAATTGATTGTTTGGGGCAGGTGGTCGGCTCGGGAAGTCACCAGCCGGACCAGGGAAAATTACAGGCGATCAGAGACCTGGATCCCACCAAAACCAAGAGGGAGGTACATAAGTTACTAGGCTTATGCAACCACTATAAAGAGGGCGTACCCAGATTCGCCGAAATAGCGAAGCCACTGTCGGATTTGACAGGGGAAACGGCAGCAGAAAAAGTTGAGTGGACGCCAGCGCTCGGAGAAGCTTTCGAGTCGCTGAAGCAGAAATTATGTGGAGCACCTGTACTGCCCACACCCAAATTTGACAAGCCGTTCGTGCTACATACGGACGCGAGTTCTTTTGCAGTCGCGTGTTGCCTAGGTCAGCGGGAGGATCAGGCCCGTGGCTTACGCGAGCAAGAAATTAAATGACACACAAGCAAGGTGGGCAGCTAGCCACAAGGAGGCATATGCTATTGTTTGGGCTGTACAGAAATTTAAAGGGTGGGTTTTTGGCCATCAAGTAGAGATCTGGTCGGACCATAACCCCTCGATATTTTTAACTAGGGCGGCTTCACAAAGCTCAAAATTACAGAGGTGGGGTCTAGCCATTGCCCAATTCAACCTCACAATTTCTCACGTCGCCGGCAAACTCATGCCGACGCCTTATCCAGGTTGAATTTTAAAGAAAATAGCACCAGCTGCTAAAGACAGCATTACCACAGAAAGGTAGAGACCCAGTGAGGCTACTTAGTGGCACTGACAGTGTATATATGTGTGTATAAAGAAGTGTATTAATGAAGTGAAATCTTGTGTGTAAAGGGGGAAAAAGAAAGAAAGAAAGAAACTGAACGGACACTGACTCATCATGCGAGAGGAAGATCCCGCATGTTTCGTCCAGCAGGCAGGGGCCTGTAGGGGCGAGAAATTACGCCCCTATATAAATTGTGTGATGCACTTTTAAATCCCATCGATCATTCCGGATACTAACATTTCTGAATAAATATTTCCATGTGTATTATTTGGAAACGAGTGTAACACGTGGTAATGCACCAGACTAGGTGTCATTTCTATGTGCCTGTATGACAGGTCTATTTCACAGAAGGCACAGCTATTGTTCCTGGCCAGAGGGAAATGTAAGCTGCAGGGCACCGTGAGGTGGAGGTCAACGAAGGGATTAGGTGGAGGTCACCGGCAGAAGGCACGTGTCATGAGAGAAAGGTAGTATTGGGGGCACCGAGAAGAGCGAGGGGGCGCCTGCTCTTGGAGGGCTTCGACTAGGGAGAGAGAGGGAGCCTCAGGCGAGTGAGACAGGAGCCAATCAGAAGGCTAGTGAAGTTAGGGGGGAACTTCAGGATAGGAGTAGAGGAAAAGACGGGCAGTCTACGGGGAGCGAGCGTAGAGAACGGTTGACGACAGCGTGTGCTGTGGACGGTTAGGAAGTGCTGGGAGACAGCAAGGACAGCGAAAACGGTTGTATATTGCTGGGGGTTAGCCCTGGGTAAAGAAAAGTTCTTGATAGAACGTGCCAGTTAGAGCACGAAAAAAGCGATCGTAACTTGGAATCAGACACGTGGGTCTGGAACGACGTACGGAGAAAGCGTTTGGAGAGAACACGTGTTCGGGACGGAACACGAAGCATAGCTTCCGGAACAAATAAAAAAAGAGGAACGGAAGGTTACGACGATTGAAACCTTTCACGTCGGTGATAGAAAAAGAACGGGCAAAGAGTATTGGCAGGAAAGGGTATTCTGGAATAATTAGATACCCGGATCATTTTCACGTGGAACTGCAGTTACAGGAACTCGAGGTCAAGGAACAATAGCTGCCGAAACAATTTACTGTTGATTAAATGTTTTGTTAAGTTTGCAACAAGCCTGAGAGTGAATTCATGCTTGGAATTGTTTTGCCATTATTTTTACTTCCCCTCTCCTGAATAGCAGATTTATAGTAAAGCTGGGAGAGAAAGAACGCCAGGCTGTCTTCAACTACCGTTGATAGACAGTCTCTAGACAACGAACCTTACAAATGGTTTTCCTTCCTGCTGTGGGGAAATTTTGATCAGCGCTGGAAGCCAGTGGGTGTTTGGCCGAGGAGCCATTAATTAATATAATGAGCTTCCACCCCTACACTGGTGTTTAATGGGTTTGAAGCGTCCAAGGAGTGGATGCAAAAGAACCGAACATTGGCAGAATCAGGTGTAGGTTTCTTGTTGGGAGGGGGTGACCTTTCCTCAATGGGCCGCTTTGTTTGAAGTTCTTGGGGGTTTTTTTTGGTTAGCCATGAAAAGAAGTGAAAAGTTCGTCCGCCGATTTCCCCGCCCACAACCGAGCCCAACAGGGGAGAGCCGGAGGTCCGCAAGCCCAATTGGACGCAGGACACGACTCTAGGGTTAAGCAACGGGTATAGCATGCTGATAGTGCAGACATGCGCTCAGCGAGTACCGCGACTTTCCCAGGTCTTGGTAACACCCCTTTGGCATAACCGCACTATACCCAAACTCACCCTGTTGTACGTAACAACAAGCCGATTGACTAGGAGCGGGTTAGTTCCTAGCCGCCCGTTTAGGGTGAAGCAGGGGGCAAAGAGGAGTGTTGGCGACTGGCGACAACTACAACCTGGCCACCAGAAACCTCAGCCTCCAGCATCCCTTTTTCCACCTTACGGATCACCGCACACGGCAAACGTGCAGGTAGGTCTAGCAAACCAGCCCGGAAAAACAAGAGAGGAACAGAAAATGGAGAAGCAAGTCGAGTAGAAAATGGAGAAGAAAAGAAGAACAGGTAGTGGAGAAGAAAGTAAAAACAGGAAAGGGAGAGGAAAGGAAAGGGCTGGCGCATAATCACAACCTCAGCAACCTACAACTGAGGCGGGTGCTGTCAAGGTGGTGGCAACACAAAGTTGTAAGGGGAAGAACCAAACATAACATGTCGGCTGGGGCCGTGGGGTCGCTACTCCCCATCAGCTGGATGAACAGCTGTCCCTGCGGTAACGTGAAAGCACAAATACAAGAAAGCAAAAAACCGTCACAAGGTCAGCTCGGGCCGTGGGGGCGCCGCTCCCCAAATAACTGGAAAACCAGTTATCCCCGTGCGGGAGAGTCTACTTTTAAAACCCGTGCTGTGTAAGGATAAGCAGGTTCTTATAGGAGTTCTGCACGCCATGTTCTTTTTCAATTCCCTTTAAACGCACTAATGCACCGTATAAAGCACCATTCAACCTTTTTTAATAAAGCTATAAATTGTTATTGGATTCTGATCTGAACCACAGATGTTTTGCAAAAAAAAAAAAAAAAAAAAAGTCTAATTCTATGATCTGAAAACTCTTACTTCACCTTTTAGGAAACTCATTGTTCCCGAAGAAAATACAAACTGATCTAATCAAGAGGAAATGTGAATAAATTTTGGTCATGGTCCTATATGATATGAAAGGAGACTTTCCAATCACCCTTATGCCATCTTTTGGGAAATTTGATTAAGAAATGCAGAATATTGATTATGGTTACAGCTACGTAACATAGAAAGAATTTATTCTATCTGATTTTAGGAAGGAATGGAATGTACCAAATAGAAATACACGCTCTTCCTGATGACAAAACTGTCATCAGGAAGAGAAATTCCATTGAAAGGTTTCAGGAACTGTTCAGGGTCAGTTAAAATTTTTTATTTGCTTTGTAAATTGCACATTAGATTAAGAGGTTAAAAAATATGGGACTAGAAAATTATGAAACATTTACCTTTAGCTGAACAAAGTGTCTTTCAGCTGGAAAAATAAATATTCACTGAAAATAAAATGAAGCAAAGGAATTTAGAAAGTGCCATACTTAACACATGAAACCCCATTTTATGACTTATTACAAAAATAGTCATGTAATACGACAGTACTCAAATTGCATATCCCACAAATAATATAGCATTGTTGACTTTTCAACTTTGAATCTTCACTTAGAAATGTAATCCGGACATGCAACATAGTTTAGAATTTGTAATGCAGCATTACTTTCATTAGAGCATGATAAGTTTGTTTCCTTGTTTCAAAAATTTCTATTACAAGGGCTTAGAGACCAAACAGCACTGCAATAAACGGATTTAAAATTTTTTGCCTATTTAGTCCCGGACTGGAACAAGAATTCACTAGTCCCAATTTACTTTGATCTAGTCCCAAGCAAATCTGGATAAAGAGAAGCTCTGACTTGGGAAATGTTGATTATACAAACTACGATGTGCAGACAGAAACCTCTTTATTTGCACTCCTGATAAACTCCACCTAGATCTAACTGTGGTGTCTGTATTTTTCCACCCCCTCATCCCAGTTCTCCAAAACAGGACAGCAGGCAAATAGAGAGAGCCTACTTTCCTGTGTTGGTGAGCGAGAGACAGACCCTCCTCTACCCACACACAACGCAGCAGATGCGGTTCCTTCCTGAATAGAAATGTTAGACATCAAAACATGTAAGGTTCATGAACAGCTGTATGTCAATCGATGAGCCATTCCATTAGGACCACCCCCAGCCTAGAGAAACGAGCGCGCCTGGAAACCGAACGGTGGCGCAGGTGAAGTTCACAGAGCAGCATAAATATAACCCGAGGACTGGCTTTCGGTTAATACAGTGTTCGGAGTGAGAATGGGAAAAGCTGCCGATTCATCATAGTTTGATGAAAGACAAATTGTGATGGCACAACTCCTCGGAACTACGATTTTTGAAACGGCGCGGCTTGTGGGTTGTTTACGTGACGCTGTAGTGAGTACGTATCAAAAGTGGTGAATAGATGTCCAAACAACGAAACGTCATTCAGCAGTGTGTCGTCCGCAGCTCACTTATGGCAGGGGGGGGGGGGGAGCGGAGACTGTCGCGCATTGTTCACAGCGACCGCAGGGCCACAGTGCGACAAATCACCCGTAGCTACAACAGTGATGATCAGGGCAATATATCACAGCACACAGTTCATCGCAGCCTTCTGCGCATGGGCCTGCGTAGCTGAAGACCCAACCGCGTTCCCAAAGCTCACTGCACGTCATGGCCAACAATTCATGAAATTGTCCCCAGACGATTGAGATTGCACCGTGGATGATAGGAAGAAAGTGGCCTGGTCTGACGAATCAAGATCCTTGATGCATCGCGTGGACGCCCGAGCGCAGATACGCCGATTACCAACGTAGGCTATGGCACCTGGATGCACTGTTTAGCGGAAACATGCCAGCGGTGGCGGTGTTATGTTGTAAGCGATGTTTTCTTGCGACACTTTAGGCCCCATTATCCCAATAGCACAATCCCTGACAGCTGTCAGGTATCTGAACATCGTTGCGGACCAAGTTCATCCATTCATGGCAACTGTGTTCCTTGCTGGTGGTGGCCATTACCAACGAGATAATGCGCCATGCCACACTGTCAGAATCGTCAAGGAGTGGTTCGAGGAACATGCTGCTGACTTTCTATTAATGCCCTGTCTCCAAATTAACCTGATATGAACATAATCGAACATTTGTGGTTCGACTTGGAAAAGCGGGCTCGCACTAAATCACCACCTCCCCAAAATGTATAGGAACTGGAGGACCTACTGTTAGCATTATGGTACCAGATGCCCCAGGATACCTGTAGCCACCTCATCGAATCGATACCTCGCCGAGTGGCCACTGTTTTGCAGGCTAAAGGGGATGCTACAGCTTCATAGGTAGGTGGTCATAATGAAACGGCTCATCGATGTTTATCTCACTAAAAAAAGTATATAAGATATCTGAGAAAATACACCAGCTTAAGCATCACAGCTTTGGACCAACATACTTTTAAATAGCTCTGGGCTAGAAAAAATTATTTTGTTTAAGTCCGAACATAAAAGCTGATAATACTGAGAGTCAGACTAGCTAATTTTTTTACTTCAGGAAAATAATATGAAATATACAAGTGATCAGTGTGGATGAGGCCTTGGAGAAGCTAAATGCCCCAAGCTAAGTGGAACTGACCTAATGAGCATGCTGATTACAATCTCTGCACTGCCTGTTTCCTTTACAGTGCTTTAGAAATTTAAAAAAATATTCATCTGGTTAAATCATATAATTTACTCAATTCTACACCACAAAATGATGTACGTTGAGTAAATTTGGTACGCACAAACATATTAGTCACTCCGAAATTACTCTATTCTACATCACTTTGTGGTATATATGATTTAAATATGCCATATAATACTTAGAAAATCAATAGCTGCATAATAGCAGCAATATTTCCAATACGTTTGTACATGATTCATCTATGATTTAAGTCCGTGGGTCGAATTCTGGATTCAAAGGTGTCCTAGGGGGAGGGGGGGGCTGAGAAGAGAGACAGCATATTCTAAAAAAAAAAAGACTTCACTTCACATATGCATATTTATGTATGTGCGGAAGGTGATTGTTTCTGTAATCTTAAGTACAAAAGAAAATGTTTCAGGTGAGTGACAAAAGAAAAGAAGGAAAAACAATAACAAAAATATGCAAATATTTGTTTTAATTCAGCTTACAGATACATAGTGACACTTTGCACTTCAAGTGGCAAACTACAGCACAGTTTTCTTGCTTTAACTCTAAAGCACTGACTTTACAAAAGGATTGGATAGTTGTCTCATGGTATCTGTGTCCATTGCCCAGATTATAAAATAAGTCCCAACTATGACCAGAAGACCTATAGGAGTCCACTCTAAGAAACAGTACAAGAGAGTTTTGTCATTCGATGTGGTTTGCCGCATATCTTCTTTACATGAGATATGAACATCACATTCATCGACTGGCATGACCTATATAATAACATAAAAATTACTAATCTGTAAAAACAGGAAAAGAACAAGGAACTTTGCAGACAATGTATTTTTACAAAACAGAAAAAAAAAATTCTTCTTTACATGAGATATAAACAGCACATTCGTCGACTGGCATGACCTATACAATAACATAAAAATTACTGATCTGTAAAAACAGGAAAAGAACAAGAAACTTTGCAGACAATGTATTTTTGCAAAACAGAAAAAAAAAATTCTTCTTTACATGAGATATGAACATCACATTCATCGACTGGCATGACATTTATAATAACATAAAAATTACTAATCTGTAAAAACAGGAAAAGAACAAGAGACTTTGCAGACAATGTATTTTTACGAAACAGAAAAAAAAAAAATTCTTCTTTACATGAGATATAAACAGCACATTCGTCGACTGGCATGACCTATATCATCATCATCATCATTGTCAACCATTATCAATCCACTGCTGGACGAAGGTCTCCCCAAGTTTCCTCCACAACGGTCTGTCTTGTGCCAGTCTCCTCCATGTCACCCCTGCATACTTTCGAATTTCATCCACCCATCTCCCACGTGGTCTTCTTCTGGGTCTTTTCCTGTCCCTTGGAATCCAATCTAAAATTTCGGCTGTCCATCGATGATCTGTCCTTCTGGCAGTATGTCCAGCCCATTGCCATTTCAGGGATTTAACTCTGATCATGACGTCTTCCACTCTTGTCATTTTTCGGATCCACGAGTTCCTCTTCTTATCTCTCTTGGTTACACCAAGCATGCACCTCTCCATGCTGCTTTGAGTTGTCTGCAGCCTTTGTATGTCTCTTTTAGTTAAGGTCCACGTCTCTGCACCATACGTAAGCACTGGAAGGATGCATTGATCAAACACTTTTCTTTTAAGACATAATGGCATATTGCTCTTGAAAATTATGCTGTTTCTTCCAAAAGCTCTCCAGGCGAGTTTGACCCTCACTTGATATCTGCTGTCCAAGATAAACGTACGTGTCTGTTATCTCCAGCTTTTCTCCATCAATCGATAAATCTTCATTTCTTGTAAAAGCATTGAACATCACTTTTGTCTTCTGAAAGTTCATTTTTAATCCCACTTCTTTACTCTTGTCAGCAAGTTCCTGGATCATACTCTGTAGCTCTGATGGGGTAGTTGCAAAAATGACTACGTCATCAGCAAAACGAAGGTGGGTTAGATAATCTCCATTAATCTTTATTCCTTTGTTTTCCCAGCTCAGCGACTGAAAAACACCCTCCAATGTGGCATTAAAGAGCTTCGGAGATATGGTGTCACCTTGTCTCACTCCCTTTCCAATTTTTACGTGTGTTGTATTTTCAAACAGCCGAATCTTTGCACTTGCATTTTCATAGATGTTATTAATAATATTAATGTATGCATCTTCAATACCGCAGGTTTTCAGAGCCATTGTAACTGCTGATGGTTTCACAGAATCAAAGGTTTTTTCATAATCGATAAAAGCCATGCACAATGGAAGTTCATATTCCCTCGCTCTTTCAATTAGTTCTCTCAGTACGTGGATATGATCTATTGTGCTGTAGCCACTCCTGAATCCAGCTTGTTCTCTCTGTTGAGCCATGTCCAGTGTTACCTTCAAGCGGTGTGAAAGAACTTTAGTGAAGATTTTATAAACTACTGATAGGAGGCTGATAGGTCTGTAGTTTCCGAGATCCTCAATGTCACCTTTCTTATGTAACAGGATCATTGTAGCGGTGTTCCAATCCTCAGGAATCTTTCCTTCATTAAGGCATCGAGTGAAAATTTGGGCGAGTACTGCTTCGATTTCTCCACTTGCTTCTTGTATGATGTCTACAGTAATTCCATCTTCTCCTGGAGCTTTTCCCCGCTTCATATATAATAACATAAAAATTACTGATCTGTAAAAACAGGAAAAGAACAAGAAACTTTGCAGACAATGTATTTTTGCAAAACAGAAAAAAAAATTCTTCTTTACATGAGATATGAACATCACATTCATCGACTGGCATGACATTGAGAATAACATAAAAATTACTAATCTGTAAAAACAGGAAAAGAACAAGAAACTTTGCAGACAATGTATTTTTACAAAACAGAAAAAAAAATCAAATGGGTTTCTGGTAATGTCCTAATACAGACCCCTTTGAAATCCACCGGCACATGCAGCTGAGCTTCGCGGCGCAAAACGCTGGCGATCACGGCATCTCACGCAGCGAACGACCGTCGACTCTCGTGGCCTTAAGGGGACCGTAAACAAATTCAACAGTCACCTAGGAAACGAAGACGAGCTCTCTTAAGGGACCATCTACAAATTGAAATGTGACTTCACACGAAAGCATGTTTCTTAACAAGTAAGATTTGCTTGCAAATGGTCTCTTTCTGTTCAGGAACGAATCACCTATGAGATATGATACAAAATTACGTTCCATCCGTCTGCTGTCTGTTCGCCCGTCCGGAAGAATAAAAGCAAATATCTTCTCCGAGAAACAACCGATTTGCAATGAAATGGTCTTTTTCTACTCAATACAGATTTGAAGCAAGAACGGAACCCTGGTTTAGTCTTCATGCATATTTGTTTTTGATTTTTTTTTCTTCTTAAATTGGAAAAATATTCGGAAAAACATGTAAACATACATGGAAAAAAAAAAAAAGAAACAGATGGTAAGTTTTTTTTTGTTGTTGTTGTTGTTACTTTTCTTATTTCCCCTCCACAGTCGCGGACTGTGATGAAGTGTGTAAACATATACTGAACTGTTTACGCATAGCACATTTTTCATCCCACAGTGAAGATTCTCAAACTGCAATCCATGAGAGTCACTAATGGTAATAGCATTTAGGACAAGTAGTATCAGAAATCTTTAAATCACCTTTCTCCCTTTCTTTTCCAAATTATTAGCATAGCATATTTTTTGTTAAGTTAGTGTTTCTAAAACAGTTCTAAACAAAAAATTATTCGGTAAAAAATCACGGAACTTCATTCTTCAACACTACTTTATTGTATGTGTAAGGATTGTGTAAAAAAATGTTACTGAAAATAAATTGCAAAAAAAGTTTTCACATTAAACAACGATTTTACTACATGCATCTGACTGAATAACTTGCTAAGCAGGAAAATATCTAAGGAATCATGGATGCCCGTAGCGTAGTTTTCAGGAGGGGACAAACAGAAATTGTAACTGCAATTAACATGTGCAAAAACTGCATGCAAATTTCGCTGTGCCTTCTTGTTACATAACTTAGAGTACCATGAGGTAGTATACCAAATTTGGTGGTTCTAAATTGAAAACTGTAGATTTTACGAAAATTTTGTATGGGGCCCTCTTGACCCCGTGCCCCGACCACTTCCCAAAACTGTCTACGGTCTAACTTAGAGCACCACGAGATATTATACCAAATTTGGTGGTTCTAAATTGAAAACTGTAGATTTTTACAAAAATTTTGTATGGGGCCGTCTTGACCCCGGGCCCCGACCACTTCCCAAAACGGTCAACTGTTTAACTTTGTGCACCATGGGATATTATACCAAATTTGGTGGTTCTAAATTGAAAACTGTAAATTTTACGAAAAATTTTTGGGCCCCCTTGACCTGGGCCTCGATCCATTCCAAAAAGGGTTTACGGTCTAACTTAGAGTACCATGAGGTAGTATACCAAATTTGGTGGTTCTAAACTGAAAACTGTAGATTTTGCAAAAATTTGTATGGGCCTCCCCTTGATCCCGGGCCCCGATCCCTTCCAAAATGGGTTTACGGTCTAACTTAGAGTACCATGAGGTAGTATACCAGATTTGGTGGCTCTAAATTGAAAACTGTAGATTTTACGAAAAATTTGTATGGGGCCCCTTGACCCCGGGCCCCGACCACTTCCCAAAATGGTCAACGGTTCAACTTTGAGCTCCATGAGTGACATAGTATACCAAAATTGGTGGTTCTAAATTGGAAACTGTAGATTTTACTAAAATTTTGTATGGGTCCACTTGACCCCGGGCCCCGACCCCTTCCAAAAACTGTCTACGGTCTAACTTAGAGCATCACGAGATATTATACCAAATTTGGTGGTTCTAAATTGAAAACTGTAGATTTCACGAAAATTTTGTATGGGGCCCTCTTGACCCCGGGCCCCGACCACTTCCCAAAACGGTCAACTGTTTAACTTTGTGCACCATGAGATATTATACCAAATTTGGTGGTTCTAAATTGAAAACTGTAAATTTTACGAACATTTTGTATGGGCCCCCCTTGACCCGGGCCTCGATCCATTCCAAAAAGGGTTTACGGTCTAACTTAGAGTACCATCAGGTAGTATACTAAATTTGGTGGTTCTAAATTGAAAACTGTCGATTTGTATAGCGGACATACAAACAAGCAATTTTACATATACAGGAAAAACTGAAATTTTTATATAGCTCCTTATGCAGTTTTAACAAAGGAAATTTTGCATTGGTACTGCAGCGCCGACTATTGTCAAAGAAGTACGATACAAGGCTTGAAGTTTAAAACTGGGCTAATGTGAGAAAGTAAAATGTTGGCAGTTTGTCGGTGTTTTGTCCTGTCGGTGTTTTGTCCAGTCGGTGTTTTGTCCTGTCGGTGTTTTGTCCTGTCGGTGTTTTGTCCTGTCGGTGTTTTGTCCTGTCGGTGTTTTGTCCTGTCGGTGTTTTGATTGTCGGTGTTTTGGGTGTCGGTATTTTGGCCTGTCGGTGTTTTGACCCAGACCCCTTGTGCAGTACTCCATCGATTATCTGTAACGACTCTCCTGAGGCTTCGACTTCCTTTTTCACTGATTTTCTTTGGTCTGCAGGCACATTTTGCTGCTTCAGGCACTCTACGGGTCTTTCACTTGTTCAGTACATCCGAAACAGTTGACTTGGGTATGCTTAAACACCTCTCGGTTTCTCTTGTGGACAACCCACTAATATAACACCCAACAATCTTTCATTTCTGAAAGTCAGTTCTCTCCCGCCGCGACATTTTCACTCAACCGCACAGTGCAATATGATCGCGGTCAGCTACAAGCATGTTTTCATACTGTTTTCAGATGTACCGCGCATCTTAACCACGCAGCGGATCCGTTTATTAGCTTTTAAACGGGTGTCCGGTGACTTTTTTTAATATAGTGTATATAAGACAACCTACGTGACCAGAAACCTCCTCATTCATTCGTATCTTCATTTCTGAAAAATTGTGGAAGGGGAGGCAAATTGTTTTCTTCACCAGGGCTGCAACTATGTGCTGGTGCAGAACATGGTGGTTTGTGCACCGTATTCTGCGCTCAGCCGCGTGCTTAGGTAAAAGGCTTTGAAAATTATAATGTTGTTTTTTTAGATCCGAATCTTTTTTTATTACCTTGATTACAGTTGATACAGAGATTTTTAATGACATAGCAATTGCCCTTTTGGTCGGTGGATTTTCTTTTAAGACCAGGGACCTTCCTTTTGAAATAGTCGTCAAAATACGTATCTTCTTTGGATATTCGTTTGGTGTTCCTTTTCCTGTTAAAAGCGATGCTTGACGATTCCCCTTCTACTATTAATAACATTGCTTATTTAACATTTAGAAACGCTAATTCAATGGTTTTTACAGCGTTTTTTAATTACAGAATAGGAATATTTCCCTACGTAAAGACCAAAGACATAACCTTCTAACCACAGCTTGTTTACGTCCGCCATTTTCTTAGAAGACGATATTTAACTGCAACAGACGTTTATTCGTCTAACACGCTGTTACCAGTGTTTCAATTGTTTGAATTTTTTTTTCTGTAATTTCTTATCAGAAACGTTCTAAAAATGTGTGTGAACGTCCTCTCTACGTTGTCGGCATAAAGTGTCCTTCATCTTTATATAATATACTTAAGAGAAATACTGACAAAACCCCTCTTTCCAGCAAGGTAAGTGTTTATGCGATCTCTCTATACAAATCCGGATGGTTCCAGACGATACTACATTAAAATCAAGGTATGCATTAAAATGGCCAAGCATTCGTTTAGAATCAAAACCAACGAGTATAAAAGAGTCGGTAACGTAACCATGGCCCTTTCCAGAGAAGCCAAAGCCAAGTCCCCTACTCCTATGTGGGATGATATTAAGAAATGAGCTACCTACTCTACCCCTAAATCTACAGCCATTTGAGAAACCTTGGTGGTCATTACCAATAGTGACGCTACGAATTTGGAACCAGTTCTTCAAATAACGCCTTTCTCCTACCAGGATAGCGCGTGCCCAACCAACGTGACGCCTGGTGTCTTTGGTGTCTTTCCTCAAAAGGCCATTAAAATTCATTTGGGAACAGTTCACCACATAAGGAAATATAAATCAATAATGATATAATTATGATTCTGACCTACATCCGACACTGGATGTGTGAAAATGTCTTGAGACGCTACGATGGGCAGAAATTTGCTTCGACTAGCGCAAATCTGAAGATTCTCAGATATTTGTGTTTCAGTTGCTTGGAATTGCCTTGTCCTGGGTAGTGAAATGCCTAGCATACTCGACCGGAAATCGGGAGGTGCGGATTCAATCCCCGCTCCAGGACGATGAGAATATTTTAAGTTTTCTAAACTGAAGGTTTACATGGTGAGCAGTGAAAATATTAAGGATTTACAATCCTACCATATATATACATTTCTTCAGGGAAATTCGTTTCTCATCCATCCAACAGAAGCAATAATTAGTTTATGATATAGTGAATAGTGATTCTTTTTGACGCAGCAGAACTCCCTCAGTCGTGAAACCAATGAAGAATAACAACAACGAACGGTCCCTCCTTTTTAGATGAACTCTTATCCTATTCAGTTCAACACTTTTACGCCTAGAGGAAAAGTGTTGACCTGAGGGTATTACTTTTTTGTTTCATTTTCTGTCCGAAACAAAATATAACTTAACTTTTTAACCTTTTTGACGATGTCTGTTTACAATCGCATGTGCTTTACTTATCCTAACAAGTGACGATCCCAGAAATGTGCTCTCGTTCTCCTTCAGAGTCTTGCGAGAACCCTGTCTGCCGGCGTGAAAACAAAAGAACCAGAACACATGGAATCGAGGTTATATGCTTTCCGAGTGCAGGTGTTCAAGTTATGTGCGAGCTAAAAGCAACTTTTCTTGTTCCTCTAGTTCCCATAAAGCAAAATAAACTGCCGCGATAACAGGCATAAACATTCGTGGCAATACACAATGACATTTCCATACACCTTTCTTGCTCCCTTTCATCGGGCTTGGGGTAGGTTTCGTCGGTACCCCACCAACGCGAACCTACTTGCTTTCAAGAGAGCCAAATCTTGCGCGCGTTTGGTACGTCGTCGTAGCCAACGGGAATCTTGGATACGATACGTATCCGGGATTACCACCACTACCAGCTCTAAGATCGTTTGGGACAGGATCCGCAAGATTCGGGGTAAGTACCCTTCTGGGGAAATCTCCATTCTTGAGAGTGGTGGAGGAACGGTTGCTGACGCTCAGGGTATTGCTGACTGTCTGGGCGTCGCATTTTCTTCGGTGTCCAGCAGCCGCAATTACGCTGCTTCGTTCCGGCAGGTTCAGCCGCGGCTTGAACAGTCCAAGGTTTCCTTTGGACCGTTTTCCGCTACCGATTATAACAGTCCGCTGACTGCCGTCGAACTGAAGATTGCCCTGAATCGGTCCGGCCGAACATCTGTCGGACCGGACAACATCCATTATGAAATACTGAAGCACCTTTCTCCGTCCTCTCTTGAATGTCTGCTGGTCCTGTTTAACAGGATCTGGCACGAGCGTAATTTTCCCGAATCTTGGCGCACTGCCATTGTCGTTCCTGTTCTCAAACCTGGTAAAGACCCCGCTAACCCGTTGAACTACCGACCAATTGCTATGACGAGCTGCCTCTGCAAAGTTCTGGAGCGCATCATCAATTTTCGTTTCGTTTTTTATTTGGAATCACGTCACATTCTTTCACCTCATCAGAGTGGATTTCGGAAATTCCGATCCACCTCCGATCATCATCTACGCCTTGAGACATCTGTCAGAGAGGCGTTCGTCCGGCGTCAGCACATGGTCTCCGTGTTCTTCGATATGGAGAAAGCTTACGACTGCACCTGGAGATACGGCATTCTCCGTGATCTGCACGAGTGCGGATTGCGGGGAAACCTACCATCTTTCATCGCCGGATTTCTCCAGGACCGGAGTTTCCGTGTGCGCGTCGGGTCGACCCTCTCTGCGTTATACCCACAAGAGCAGGGTGTCCCTCAAGGCTCCATTCTTTCTGTGCCATTGTTCATCCTTCGTGTTAATCATCTTTTCACCCTCCTTCCTCCGACGGTCCGTGGCACCATGTACGTGGATGATCTGCAGATCTCTTGCGCATCTGTCAACATGCGCACTATTGAGCGGCAGCTGCAGACGGCCATTTATGAGATCTCTACCTGGGCCTCCCACAATGGATTTGGCTTCTCGACCTAGAAGACCGTTTGCGTGCATTTTTGCCGCAAACGGGGCCTTCACCCAGACCCCAGCCTCCGTCTGGGGTGTTCTACCATCCCTGTATTGTCAGAAGTCAAGTTCCTTGGGCTAACATTTGACTGAGCACTCACCTTCCGACCACACATCCAGTCTTTAAAGGTGAAGTGCACGAAGTCATTGAGTATCCTCAAGGTCCTCTCTCGAACATCTTGGGGGGCTGACAGGTGCTCAATGCTTCGCATTTACCATTCTCTGATTCGGTCAAAGTTAGACTTCGGTTGCATAACGTACGGTTCGGCACGTCCTTCCGTGTTGCGGCCTCTGGATCCTGTCCATCACCAGGCTCTGCGGCTATGCACTGGTGCTTTCCGTACCTCTCCCGTGCATAGCCTGTATGTCGAGGCCCATGAACCGCCGTTGTGCATCCGACGTAAGCAGCTGTCTCTTCAATTCTTCACCAAATTGAAGTCTCTTCCTGATCATCCACTGCATGGTTCTATTTTCCAACCGCAATGTGTCCGCCTATTCTCACACCGGCCTTCCTGTGTTCCGACGTTTGGGATTCGGTTGTCGACCTTAGTGCGCGATGCTGGTCTAGACTTGTCAATGATCGGTTTGACCCGGTTCTACAATGAACCGCCTTGGCAGCCGGTTCAAGCTACGACTGACCTTTCCCTTTGTGTGTGGCCAAAGTCTTCCACTCCTGCTCTGGTGTACCAGCAGCTCTTTGCCGAGAAGCAGTCTCTCTTCCCGGATTTCGTGCCTGTATTTACTGACGGGTCGAAATCCGGTGAGGTTGTTGGATCCGCTTTCGTGTGTGGCGATGCCTTCCATGCTGAGAGGCTTCCGCCGGAATCCACTGTCTTTTCGGCAGAGATGCGTGCGGTACACCTCGCTTTGTGTCACGTGCAGTCTAGATCTCATCGTCGCGCTATGATTTGCTCCGATTCCCAGTCCGTCATCCAAGTCCTATCTTCTCCAGAGGACACGGACTCACCGGTCACCCGTGATGTCCGTCGTCTTCTTTGAACTTTGGAAGGTGCTGGATTCCTGGTCCGATTCTGTTGGGTTCCTGGCCATGTTGGGATCCGGGGTAACGAGCTGGCAGATCTCTCTGCCAGGTCTGTTTCCTCCATGTCGCCAGCTCGGCTGCCACTGTCTTTCCGAGATTATCGGCCGTTGATCCGGAACTTTGTTATGGATGAGTGGCAGTCCCTGTGGTCTCAGCAGGGCAGCAATAAACTCTATGCCATCAAACCACAGATCGGACTTTGGATGTCTAGTTTGCGGAAGAACCGTCGTGAGGAAGTTGTTCTTGCACGTCTCCGCATTGGGCACTGTCGTTTTACTCACCGCTTTTTGCTGTGTGGCGAGAGTGTCCCGGTGTGTGTGACGTGCAACTCTCGTCTCACTGTCCTTCATGTTTTGTGTACTTGTGTTCGGTTTTGTGATCATCGTTTTCGTCATTTTCACTCTCATCTGTTGGACGAAGGAGCAGCTACGCTGCTAACCATTATTGGCGAAGCCTGCGACATGAAAGCAGTGTTTTCGTTTTTACACGATATTGACTTTTTTAAACTTATCTAGATTTTAACTTGTTCACTATCATATTTCATTTTTTACCACATCAGCCTGTTTTTAACCTTGTGTACGTTTTTATTGCTTTAGTTTTGTTTTGATGTCTTTTGTTTGGCGCTCTTTGGCCAACCATGGCCCTTGCGCCATTAAAATCAATTAACCAACCAACCAACCAACCAACTCCCTTTCAAATCTAACAATAGCACAGCCTCATTGTTGTGTTGATATATATAACAATAGCACTACCTCATTGTTATGTTGATATATATATATATAACAATAGCACTGCCTCATTGTTGTGTTGATATATATAACAACAGCACTGCCTTATTGTTGTGATGATATATAAAAGCTCGTTACGAGTTATTTTAAGACAAATTCACAAGTAGGACATCTGAAGAATCGTGAAATGCCACTTCCAACGGAAACTGATGGAACAAAGAAATGTGAGGTATTTTCCTTTGGAGAATTTTAAAAATAAGCCTGGTCACTATGATCTAATTCTAGAACGTACGCTCACCAGACACAGAACTGTTGTACGGAAAAATCATTCCATCACTAATGAGCATGAGCAAATATTTTCTTTATCCACAGAGCTCAATCACCAGAATATGGGCGAAGATTATCCACAAACTTGAGAAGCTAATATTTCCCCAAATTTTTTCTTACCACCAAAAAACTGTACTCAGTTTTAATATATCGTTAGCGTTAATACGAATGCATGAATTTAGAGAATTTGCTTATATGCTTTTCATAGAAGGTAAAATGATCGAACGCCTCTTAAGCAAATTTATTTTTAGTAATTTCGCAATCAAAATTTTGAGTTAGTTACTATTTAGCTCAAAGTTTGCTTGTATAGCTCGTTGGACGAGGTGACATGCTTGATGTGTTAAAATACCTATTTACGTATTAATATGCACCATAGTATACGTTTGTAATTCTCCTGGTGTATTTTAACTGCATTAGTTTTTAGGATTTCTGATGAACTGTCGCATTCGTCACAGAATTAGACTCCCCCAAATCAAGAACTGAAAATTCGCGAACTTACCATCATATTTTCCCCATAGCTGAAATTCCGTTACGAAGTTTTGTTATCATGATAAGATTAAAAGTATTTGATTCTTATATATCTTAGAGAATTCCTTTGGACGAAGAAACAAAAAACAGGTCATTGTTATTCTCCATTTTCAGCATGATTGAAAATGTGAAACAATTCATTGCTGTTAATATATACATACAATGTACAGTAACCCGTTCATGTTCTCACGAGCGGGAAAAAAGTTCATAAATTGGACAAGTGCTTAAAAATTCTTTCTCCTAACTACCGTTCTCCGCCCCCACCGCTGCTTTCTTCATTTTTAATATGCAGTATATATTTTGTGCCTACTTTGCCTTCTCGTAGGTATCTCTGAGAAACTGGCCGAGACCTATGTAACGGGCAAAGATTTTTTTAGTTGAAAAGATACTATTTTAAATTTGTGGTTTGCAAATAACTTTCTTTTGCTTTCCTTCCTGTTTCTTTCTCACAACATAGACTATTTGGTGTTTAAGATCCATTTTCTGGTGTTCAATGATCTCCTAAAGTACGCTTTTCTTTTGCTCAGATATGGAAGAATGGTAAGGCTTGTAAACCAGACGTAAAAAAATATATTTTTTACAGTGCTTATCAAATACTGCATGACAGTGTTATAACTGGAAACATATTGGAATTAATTTTGGAAAGGACCCCATAAGAAAATCGGTAGATTTCCCTGGTTAATTCCATAGAATTTTTATGTGTGGCTTAAAGCAAAATTGTCGCAGTGATGCAGAATTTTTAAGAGTTCCACTGCTAATTGTCGGGATATGGAAAATGCGATCCAGCCATGGCGTTCAACAGAAAAGGGAAAAAAAGAAACGCGAGCTTGGAACGCGATTACCTGAAATGTTGCGGGAAAGAAAACTCATTCCTTATTCTGTTAGTTATTGACCTGTTTTCTCAGTACTTTCCAATACAATTTCATCCGCCCTCTCCCCCTTTTTTTATATAATTTGCAGCAAGACGCTCATTTTTTTTTTTTTTACGATAGGAATATTTTTCATGCTTTTCCTGCGCGGGCTAGAGAATTAAAGCATATTATGTCAACTCCCTGAGATAAATACTAAAATGTAAAAAGGCCGAAAATTATCTTAGATGGGAGGATTTGAGACTTATGATTAACTACCGCGAAAGAAGAAAATGCCGGAACCTGCGCAAGCCCTAAGTGTGAGCGAAGTAGGAAGTTGCCCATGTCTGTGATCGTACGCTGTCCGTATTTTGCAGAAATAGAAATACATTATATTGACAAAGTCACCGGACACTCCTTCAAAAGCAAAGGAGTGGATCCGCTGCGTTGTTAAGATGCTGCAAACGGTATAAAAACAAGCCTGCAGCTGACCACGTCATATCGCACTGTGAGGTTGAGTGAAAATGTCGCGGCAGGAGAGAACTGACTTTGAGAATGGAAAGATTGTTGGGTGTTACATTAATGGGTTAGTTGTCCATAAGATAAACCGAGAGACGATTAAACATACCCAAGTCAACTATTTTGGATGTACTGAATAAGTGGAAGACACATGGCGTGCCTGAAGCAGCAAAACGTACCGGCAGACCAAAGAAAATCAGTGATAAAGGACGTCGTAGCCTCAGGAGAGTCGTTACAGGTATAATCGACGGAGTACTGCACAAGACCTCAGTGTACAGGTAAGTAAAAATGCTGGAACATCGGTATGTACACGTATACCATTCGCAGAGAACTTCATTCCATGGATTACCGTGGTCATGCGGCTGCTCATACGTCTTTCATCTCCACTCGGAATGCTACTCGTCGTTTAGCATGGTATAAAGAACATTTATCTTGGACCGTAGATCAATGGAAACGGGTCCTATTAACTGATGAATCCAGGTATACGATGCATCAATCTGATAGCCGTGTGTGGGAGTGGCGGCAGCCGGGGGAACGCTATTTACCACAATGTACTGTTCCAACGGTCAAGTTTGGAGCTGGCAGTGTACAGTGCACTCGCGCGTTAGTGTTTTTCGTGATATGGTCACGGTCCATCCGTTATCGTGGACAAACATGTTAACCAGCACGTCTACCTCGATATTCTGGACAATTATGCTCTACCAACTCTGGCAATACTATAGAACAGAGCCTTGTTGGTACCAGGAAGATAATACACCGAGCCATAAAGCAAGGACTGTTACAGCGTGGTTTAACGATAATTCCGTATGGTGTGTGCACTGACCAGCACAGAGCCCTGATCTTAATCCCATACAGCACCGATGGGATGAATTAGAGCGCCGCATCAGAAGTTTGGAACCAAGGCCTACTACTAAGCAACATTAGCGGCAGCATTATATATTGAATGGAAGCACATACCTATCGCTGTGTTCCAAAACCTTGTCGAAAGCATGTCTCAAAGGGTCAGTGTATGCATTAAGGTGGACGTCTAGTGATCTTTGCTTCCCATACTTCCAATGGGCAAACTTCTGTACGCATTTTCTTCACAATTAATGCGTTCCCAAGGATGAAAATTTGAACATCTATTAAAATAACTTCATATTATAATGCAATACTTAATATATTCTAAAACAGACCCATAATTAAGCAATCCAACATTTGTTTGTCTACTGACGTAGTCAATCTACAGGTCGCGCCATCTTTTTCTGGTGTCAATACCACCAAAGAAAAAGTTATTGATTTTTAATATAATTATGGTTATGTTTTAGAAAATATTAAGTATTCCAAGTTATAATATGAAATTATTTTAATCGATGATCAAATTTTCATCCTTGGGAAAGCATTAATTGTGAGAAAATGTGTACAGAAATTTGCCCATTGGAAGTATAGGAAGCAAATCAGTAGACCTCCACCTTGAGGCCAAAGGTGGACTGACACCGTACTAATGTGTATGTCAATAAATGCTATGTCGTGTTTCACTTCTAGGTGTCCGGTGACTTACATATACAGGGTATCTGAAAATTATTGGACACATTACAAAATTATGTACAAAAAAACAACAACTGAGCATTGCCTATGTTTCTATGTCACGTATTATACTAACACGGTTCCTATATATTTTTTTTGCAGAATTGTTATTCCCAGAATCCGATAGATGGCGCTAGGTGTGGCCTGATGAGGAATGTATGAGAAATGCGCAATCAGTAGTCATGTCATCCGTACAGCAGAAGGCGATGTGTGTGTTATGGCTTGCGGAATTAAAGTCTGTCATTAAAGTTAAAAGGCGGTACCGTTTAGAGTATGTTGTAATCCTCCGTCAACGAATTCAATTAAGCGGTGGATGAAACAGTTTAAAGAAACTGCCAATGTGGAACATCGTGGAAGAGCCGGTAGGCCTAGCGTCAGCGGTGAGACGGTTGACCAAGTTAATGAAAGTTTCCCACGAAGCCCCAGGAAATCCGTTCGTAAAGCAAGCAGAGAACTGTTCATTCCGAAATCGACAGTTCACGATATCTTGCACAAGAAATTAAAGTTTCATGCTTATAAAATTCAAATAGTTCAAATAGTGATCACACTCTGCGATACGATTTCGCTGTGGATATGCTGAATCGAGTGGAAAACGACGAAAACTTTCTCATTAGTTAATTTTTAGTGATGAATCCACATTTCATGTATCAGGTATTGTGAATCGTCACAACTGTAGGATATGGGGCAGTGAACCGCCTCATACTGCTATTGAACTGGAACGTGATTCTCCAAAAGTTAATGTGTGGTGCGCTCTACCATAAAGAGAAGTGATTGGCCCTTTCTTCTTCTGCGAAAAAACCATAAATGGTGACATTTATTTGGATATGATAGAAAATTTCGCTATACCCCAGATCAAAAGATATGACAACGTCGTTTTCCAACAAGACGCCTCGTCTACGCATTGGTCAACGTGTCTACGTAAGTGCCTAAATAAACATTTTCCCAACAGATGGATTGGGCGTGGTGGTCCCATTCCGTGGCCTCCTCGCTTTCCAGATCTAACTCCATTGGATTATTTGATGTGGGATTATGTAAAGGATCGTGTCTATCAGACGCCTTGTACTGATTTGCAGGAACTGAAGCAGTGTATCATAGCTGCTATATATATATACAGGGTGATTCATAAAGAAATATACCGTTTCCAGATGCTGTAAAACAGTAACAGTTGAAGACATGGATCACAACTGCGAACCGTTAGATAGATGTACTCAAAACGTTTGTGTCCCGCTACTAAGCGAAGTCGCCTAATCGCGCTAGTAAGGCTACGTGCGAGGTTATCTCGATGAACATCTTCCTCACCGATGGATTGGACGAGCCGCGGACTACAACATGCCACTGACTCAATGGCCACCCAGAAGTCCTGACTTAACACTTTGTGACTTTTTCCTGTGGGGGTACGTAAAGGACAAGGTATTCGCCCCTTCCCTTCTTGTTAATCTAGCGGAGCTGAAACAGCGTATCACAGCCACTATCACTGCACTTGATTCAGATATCTTACCTCCCGTTTGGGCGGAAATGGATTACCGGCTCGATGTGCGCCGTGTGACTAAGGGTGCACAAGTAGAACATCTGTGACTCTCTTTAAAAAAACTATAAAACATTTCCCTACAATTCTGTTACACGTAACATAAAATTTCTTACATTGTTCTTGTTTTATAGTGCGTTGAAACTGTATACTTTTTTATGAATCACCTTGTATATATATATATGCACTATCTACCAACAAGTAATTGGACACCTGTGATAGCAAAGGAAAACGAAGTTCATTCACCTTCAATAGTTGGTGGAGCCTGCACGAGCGGCGATTACAGCTGCGACCGTCCGGGGAATACTCTCAACCAAGCGTTGTACGACGGCTAGAGGTATTTTCTTCCACTCGGCTTGGAGAAGACAGGTCCTTTCCTTCACCGATTTCGGACAGTGGGGGCACCCCTTAAGTCGACGCTCCAACTCGTCCCAAAGGTGCTCGATAGGGTTAAGATCCGGGCGCTGCGCAGGCCAGTCCATTCGATTAACCCCATTGTCACCATACCAAGCCATGGTGGACCTCGCAACATGACAGGTGGCATTGTCATCCTGAAAATAACATGGGGTCCACCCCGTAAAACTGCCACAACGTAGGAAACGCATGGTCATCCAAAATGGTGAAGTAGGTCTCGGCGTTGAGTCTACCAGGAATTGCGGATAAGGATCCCGTGCCATACCAGGAGAAACACCCCAATAGCATAATTCCACCGCAGCCAAACTTCACAGTTGGCACAATACATTCCGGCAGGAGGCGTTCTCCAGGCAGACGCCAAACCCAGGCCCTGCCATCCTAACGGTAGTGGGTGAACCTTGATTCGTCGCTCCAGAGAACCTGTTTCCACTGTTCAACGGTGCACTGTCGACGTTCTTTGCACCACGTTAGCCGAGCAGCGCTATTGGACTTAGTGATCAAAGGCTTGTGGGCGGCAGCACGTCCATGATAACCGAGCAGATGGGCTTCTTTACGGATGGTATTAATCGAAAGAACACTCCCGGATGCCTGTTGAAACTCCTTGCGGATGTGGCTCATCGATTTAGTGCGATTCTTCCGAATTTCTCTGGCCAGCATACGTCGGTCTCTGACTTCCAGTTTTGTGGGTCTGCCGGGTCGGGGCACATTCCGACAGTCACCTCTCATCTTCCACTTGCCAATCACGTAGGCCACTCTCGATTTTGGGTCCTTCAACTCGCTGGATATGTCACGTATGGATCGGCCATTTCTGTGATACCCGACGATTACACCTTTCTCGAAATCAGAGAGCTCCGAGCTGCGTGGCATCTTGCATGCGACTGGTGGCGTTGTTGTTTCCCACACGATATTTAACGTGGCGGTCGTGACGTGTATCAGGACCGCATATATCGTCGATTGCAGGGGTTTCCAATTACTTGTTGGTAGGTAGTGTATAAGTAACCGGACACCTAGAATATATATATCAGTGGCGCGAGGCCCAGGGAATGCACAAATAAAAGTTAATTAAATATACACAAATAAAAGTCAATTATCAACGGTATTAAGATATGTCAATGCTTTCGGTGCGAAAAAAACACGAGCGGATTCGCTTCTTTCGATTATGGGGATCAGTCTGGCGAGCGATGATCAACGGCACCAATAGTTGGATGGGTAAGCAAAAAACCTGCACTTTATTTTATGAGGAGAGCACCAAACTTGCCATACTGTACATCATGTCCACACCCATTGTCCATGTTTAGGATGGGGAGCCACCTGAAACTTATCCCACACCCAACAAAATGGCGGCCATAAAATTTTAATTACCTGGATTCTTTTATTTTATGGAAATTAGGTGTCTATTTATATGTTCTTAGGGATCCTGAACTCAAAAAAAAAAGGCTCTAAAGTGTTGTTGGAACACCATAAGACGAGATATTCAACATGGCGGCCAAAATGGCCGTCCTAAAATTTCAGTTTCATATTTCATTTGTCAAAATAATATCTCAATTTTCTCTTTCATTTCCTTTTCATCATAATTACCAGACAATTACTGGTATTTATTTTTTAATTTTTATTTTATTTCTTATTTTTACTTATTTTTAATAATTGATATACACACTCGAATCCCATTATTGTGACCTCCTCCTACTTTTGACGTCAACAGCACGTACCTAATGAAAGAAGGCACGTGTCGGGAGCTGGCTTGGAGGGTATATAAGATGTGCTGTAGGCATTCTGAAAACATATCACTCGTTGCTGTCATGGATAAAAGGAGCGATTTATCAAATTTGCAAAAAGGGATGATTATCGGCTTTCGGGACAAGGGTGGCAGTATTTCTGAAACAGCGCAGTTTGTGAACTGTTCGCATGCTGCTATGGTTAAAGTGTATCGTGATTGAAGAAATAGCACTATTGCGAATAAGCGGCGTGGAAACTGCGGAGCACCACGTGCCATTAATATGAGAGATGAACGTCGATTTCGAAGGTGTGTGAGTGCCGATTGACACGCTACAGTGGAGCATCTAACTGTTCGAGTAAACCAGGGGGCTACCAGAAGTGTCTCTGAAACAACAGTTCAAGGAACCCTGCTGCGTATGGGGCCCTGACATGGTGGTTACCGCGCTGCACATGGTGGTTACTCTGGATATTAGCTGGTGGTCACGATAATGTGACTCGATCATGTATTTTTTTTTTTCAGATTGAATAGTAACCTTCATAATGAGTGCTAAAAGATTGAAACTTGCACCAGGTGATACATACACTGTGTCACAACGCCGTATGAACTGGAAGAAATGTTGCATATGCCAGTTCGATTCCAAAGAAGAACTCGTTGAGCCATGCCAGGATAAGGATCAATTAAAGGTGACTGCTACCTACAAATCACTTTCAGATAATCTCATCGGATTCAAGGAGATCAATTCTCTTCCTGAATCTTTCGATATCTCTCTATTTGATAAGGGCGCGGAAATTAATGACGCTCTCAATTCACGTCAAGGAAAATGGTATAAAACCTGTAGAATTAAATACTACAACATAAAACTAGAAAGAACCAAAAACGGCAAAAATATTAATCTGCTTGCAGTGTTTCTGTACAATATGATGATTTACCCATGTCATCTACACAAACCCGTCGTTGTCAACGACACCAAAGGATTTAAAAGATGTTTGCTTCATCTGCAATGACACCAGTGTTATCACCTTTTTACCAGATCGTCAATACTGACGTAACGGAGACTTTGAAGAAATGGGCATTCGAGGTAGGCAGATTTGACTTGGCAGACATAATATCAAGATGTGATCTAATTTCCCATGGAGCTAAATATCACAAGATCTGCCACACATGATTGTACAACCAATACATGGCTAAAGTTAATGTAACATCAATGGAAGGACAATGTCATGGGAATGAAAGCTTAAGTATGTGTTCCACTATGGCTTTTGAACATATTGCTCTGTTCATTAGGGATAAACTCAACAGTGATGATACCGAATACATTTTCAAGATCTTACCACTGCATAGAAGAACCGATTTATAGATTTGATCGGCCAACATGCTGGTGAAATGCTCACTATTCACGCAAAACGTCTTCCCCAGCGAATTTTATTACATTTTCCTGAATTTCGAGCACAGAAGTCACGAAGAGAGGAGTTACTTGTGCGGAATGGTGCCAATGTTTCCCGGGATGTTTCTTCTGAAGATGTGTCAGATGCCGATGCTGCAGCATTCTTTAAATTCATAGAAGTTTGCGGACGGAAATTTCCGATGTTTCTTGTATCTTTACTGTATTGTTTCAAGATGGTTGCCAGGAGGCCTCTGTGCCCCCAGGTTTACTTGTGGTGACTAACCTTCTTCTATATAGATCCACACCGGGTAGTGAGACTCCATCAACACAGGTAACTGTTAGTCAGTCAACTCATTGTATTAAATATGAGAAACCGAGCCCAAAATCTGCGTCACGTTTTGAACGACACAGTAGAGAATATGAACCTTCTCTCCCTATGTATATCGCTCTTTCTGCGTACTCCAAGTCTCGTAGCAGGAAAATAATCGATAAGATGCTCGAATTAGGAATTTCAGTGTCATCAGATAAAGTCACATCTGTTCTCTGCCAACTTCAGGTACTGTGAGCTAAAGAGGAAGGTGTCCTCTGTCCAAGCAACCTACGAAAAGGATTTTTCACTATGAAAGCATACGACAATATAGACCACCATTCCTCTCGCGTTAAATCGCAAGAATATTTCCATGGCGCTAGCCTGTCCATCTTTCAAGTGCTTACACTTACCCAAGAAGGAGAAAGAAGGGAGTTCGCTTCTAATTTCTGTGATGTAGATTTGAAGACTACGAGGGTTCCTGAGCTCTCTGAGGAATATGGGATCGTGAAGGTGAGGTTCCTACCAACCAAAACACCAGTTAAGCCGAAATGCACACACAATCTTATGACCCCCCCCCTCATTCCATCTATAACGAAGTGAATTTCTCCGTCATTTTTATCCGCGCCGGGGTTCGAACCCGGGTCCCCTCATTCCGGAATAAGTTGCTCTACCAATTGAGCTACGCGGACCTTGATTCTAATTGCTATCTGCCTTTATGTCGTGTGCGTCCTTCTGGCAGGTACGTCACATCTCCTGGTACGTTACATCATCTCCCCCTTATTTTTCTTTTTCTTTCGAAGTGCTGCTCATATTTTTCCTATCTCGCGGTGTGGAAATAACATCACACCAATGCGAGATTTTGAACCGTCGGGTCATCCGGATAGTTCGGGCGCCAATTATAACGAAGTGAATTTCTCCGTCATTTTTATCCGCGCCGGGGTTCGAACCCGGGTCCACTCATTCCGGAATAAGTTGCTCTACCAATTAAGCTACGCGGACATGTATTCTGATTCCTATCTGCCTTTATGTCGTGTGCGTCCTTCTGGCAGGCACGTCACATCTCCTGGTACGTTACACATCTTTGTCCGTTAGTCTTGACTATGTAGAAGAGCGGGATTGGTTGGAGCATGTTTTCGTGCATCACACCAAAGAGAAGAACATCCACGACAAGAACTTGGAAATCTCATGAGCTGCATTACATGATTCTGGTGTTATGACTTCAGTGGTTTCAGGAATGGAGGTACTGTTACCTCTGTATTACGAGTCATCATCATCAATATCAATGATCCGTCATGTCATGGACATCATTCGCAGGATTACATCATTCTTGAACCCAGTCCAGACTCCGCTGATAACTGTCGATCAACTGCTCTGCAAAATGATTCAGTGGAATTGGCCAGACATTTTTTGAGAGGACAAATTTCTTGTCCTATTTGCACCATTCCATGTGGAGCAAAGATTTTTGAGAGTTTTAGAGAAGCGTCTTGAGCGCTGTGGATGAAGTGCTCTTGTGGCTAAATCTGGAATTTCAACAGAGACAACGGCTGACAGTGTTTTAAAAGTGACTCATGTTACGAAAGTCAGAAAGTTTCACCAAGTCACAGCTACCACTTTGTACATTCTTTTGAAAGAAGCGTATGATTCTGAAGCTCCTGAAGAATAAATGGAGCTAGGGATAAAAAGGCGTTCAGAACAGAGTCCAAGATTCCAGTTTTGGCTTCTTGTTTTGAATTTAAAGAGCCTTCTTCTGAGTTGTGTTTCGTTCTGTACGTGAAGGGAAGTACGGCCTCTTCAAGTAGCGTATCAAGTCAATGTTACCATGTTTTTTCTGCTAAACCATGATATGTTCACTATGTGATATGGCTGACCGTTCACGTAAAGGACTCAGAGGAGCTTCCATTACGCTCACCAGCCGTTTATGTGGAGTTTAAAGCAGGAAATTTTGTTATACGGAAGTCATCTAATCCTTTTTCTGCTATTGCGGTAGACCAGGCTCATGAGCAACACAACAGGTTTTTGACTGGAGATTTCATTGCATGCCATTAACTGCACGGTAATGCTATTTCAAATAAAACAGTCATTTCAAAATGTTTATAGCATTTCTTTAAAATGGCAATATTTCATTTACTGCACCTTCTCATTAAAAGCCAAATATTACCTTCAAACTACTTAAAATTTACAAAAAATAAAAAAAGGATTGAATATTTTTCTTAAAATACTTCAAATAATAAGAAAAAAACACTATCACGTTATATTTATTAAACGACGGGCAATTTGGTCACCATGTTGGATATCTCGTCCTATGGACTTCCAACAACGTTTTAGAGCCTTACTTTGAATTCCGCATCCCTAAAAACATATAAATAGACACCTACTTCCATAAATTAAAAGAATCCAGGTAATTTAAATTTTATGGCCGCCATTTTGTTGGGGGGGGGGATAAGTTTTAGGTGGCTCCCCTTATTAAACATTGACAATGGGTGTGGACATGATGCACAGTATGGCAAGTTTGGTGCTCTCCTCATAAAGTGCAGGGTTTGTTTTGTAAAATATGGTGCTTGATCAGGCAACGATAACGCAAGTAGGTCTTCGAGAGACTTCGCTGTTCTGATGCAAAGAGCTTCAATACTATCTCCTGCTAGCGTTTCCATGACAACATGAATGAGCTACGGAGCTCGTGACTGTCCTTTGCTTTGGCCAAGGGTTCGCTCCGAAAAAACGAAGACTTCGGACTACCTCAGTCCCTCCATGCTTCCAGCGCGTGTTTCGCGAGAGTTGTTTCAGTTTGTGTGAAGTGTCAATGAATTAAAATCAGTGATATTATATCTTAAATTCGTGGCTTTGTTGGATTCGAACTTTTTTGATAAAGTTTGTGAAAGCTTCCCTGAACATCCACTGTCAGAACTTAAAGAACTCTATGCTTCAAATTTTGATACAGCTCGACTAAGAAATGAACTGAAGTTGCTTAATTCCCTTGATGAATACAAAACAAATCAGTAAGGAACATTACTTGTTACATAGAGTTGAATAATTGGACATAGTGTTTATTGAGGTGTACAAATTAGCAGATCAATATTAAACTGTTCATTAACAACTGCAACAGCCGAAAGAAGTTTTTCCGTGTTAAAAATAATCAAGACATATGTTAGAGCCACACAAGGACATGCACATTCGAGCAACTTGGCTGGTTTGTTAATAGAGAAAAACATTCTTTTTAAATATGAAAAAGTACTCGGAAGAAACATTTCTGTGAAAACGTAACACTCAAGTTCACACAAAAGGAAAGAAAAATGGAGTTCGTGTACAAATAAGTGTTCAAATCCTAATCCTCATAATTATTTAGTATCATGTTAGCAACAGCATGTACCTAAAATTTAGAAAAAAAAATGTTACTTCTATTACTTAACAATTAAAAAATATACTTCGCAATTTTTAAAAAACAGTACTGTGTGCGGGGGGAGGCATAGCCCAGGTCTCGGACACAAGATACGCCACTGATATATATATATATACGCTGGCGGAAAGTGAAAAAAGAACACCAAGAAGGATTTGGCGGACGATCATGAAATTTATATATGTTAATGGCGTCGAGTTTACGTAGGTGTGATGTTAATTTCGGGACCAACCGGTGAGCGCTTACGCCACAGCACGGCATAATATGCAAATTATCGTCGGTTGTATTTAAGGAGTACGGCGAAGTGAATGTAATCAGTCGTCGGCGTACGGACACGTGCGAAAACCCCGAGGAAGATGGTGTACTTGCGTATTTTCGGTCTCGTGTAGTAGTGAAGAGCAAAGTACGTGGGAGAAATCCTTCTCATAATTTCGCTACGTTGAGTTGCTTCATCACTAAGTAATTCTCATATAGTTTGTGGTCGTCAAGGATTTGACTGTGAGTTACTTTTATTTCTTATTCTTTAAACTTCAAGTTAGAAGCTTTATTTTTGTTTTCCGGTCCCAGGCCAACCGGGGCTCCTTGCCTCTGGAATGGCGAACTATCTGAACCGACCTGAAACTATTCAGGTTACTCATAATGGGAAGTACCCCAATGTCAATTTTCTTAAGGAATTAGTTGACAAACTTGACTATCCGGAACATTTGCACACAGTCCAGCAACTTAACAATGGACTTTTCACAGTGCGTTTCCAAACTGCTGCACAAGCGCTGCACTACCTTGAGCACCCCTTGACGTCCTACAAGGACGTTGCGGTGAACATTTCACCAGTAGATGACGGCATTTGTACCGTCTATGTCAAACTCGTACCCATTGACATCCCTAATGAGAAGATCTCTCCGGCACTTACTGGATATGGGGAGATTGTCACCCCCATACAGAATGAGCGGCTCACACTCAAAGGTCTGGAACATGTTTATACAGGCACAAGAATTGTTCGCCTACGTATGACAAAGCCAGTACCCAATTTCCTTCAAGTGGGCCGTTGGAAGGCCATGGTCACATATGCTGGCATGATACGCACATGCCGTAGATGCGGTAATGTTGGGCACATTGCTCCTAAGTGCCCATCCCGAGCTTGCCCCAACTGTAGTACGGTGGGGCACTTAGAGATCTCGTGCGAGCAAGCCTGCTCCAAGTGTGATGCGGATTCTCACACCAATTCCAGATGCACCCAGTCAACCTTCGCAGATGTTGTAGCTAGGCCTTCAACAGCTCCCCTTGTTTTCAATGAGGAGTTTCCAGAGCTACCCTCCACCAGTACTATTGTTGTTCCCGGGGACTCTGGTGTTCCTGATGCGGTTGTTACCATGGACCCGGAACATGTTGCTTCTTTGAAATTACCGGTTGTCATACCTGTCGATCCGCCTTCCGAGAATGTTGTGACTTCTGTTAATCAAGAGACCTTGGTTGTTGATGGCCGCGTCGAGCCTGGAGCTTCTTCTGCTGTTTCACCAGTGCAAGATCTTGAGGTTCTTGAAATGCCATCTACAGAGGTCACCTCACTGCCTCTTGCCGTTGAATCGGCTGTTGTTATTAAGTCTGAGCCTCCCATGGACGCCGACGTATGTACCGAGGTTCCTGAGCCTCATTCACCTGAAGCCCAAGTCGGACTTGTTACCACTGTTGCATTTACAGAAGTTATTTCGGATGACAACATTTACATAGATTCCGTTGATGATGTTGCTTTCACGTCTCCTGTCGGAACTGTCTCCGTATCTTCCACCTCCGGGGACAAAGTTATACCCGTCATCCATTCCAGCAGGCCGCCGGGACGTGTTCCTGTTACCATCCACAATGTTACTCCTTCCAGAGAGACTCGTCCTGCTGACCATTCCTACCGTCAACAACGACAGTCCTCTACATCTTCGGAGGGCAGGACTCGTGGCAGCCGTTCGGCAAGTGTTCATCCTGGCCGTCGGGAAAGATCTCCCGTCCAACTGGAGGAAGGCGAACTTCCCCAATTAGCCGCCGACGGAACCGTCGCCGGAATCACAACCGTTCCACCTCTGGAGATTGGCGTCGTCAGTTCTAAGTGCCGGTCCACGTTTCTAAAACGGGTGGGCTAATTTGAATCTACCCTCCTTACTGACATTTGTTTTGTGTATTTTTGTATTTCAATTATCTGCTTAACCTTCAACATTAAATATTCAGGGACTTCGGTCCCGGTCAGTAAGGCGTTGGCTCATCGGCTGGATTATGACCCAGGATATTGATATCCTGTGTCCAGGAAACATTTTTTCAGAGTTTTAGGCATGTTTCGTATTTTCGTCATTATACTAATGTCCCGTGCTGGTTTAGTCTTTCTCCGACTAGTCACAGGGGCGTCGGAATTATTGTCAACCCTAACTTCAAGGGTCGACAACTGAAATTTCAATATGATGACGAGGGTCGAGTGGCTGCTGTCAGCTTCGCCCTCGCTGAGTTTAAAATTCACGTTATTTCAGCCTATACGTCATTGGAACCCGCCCAACGGGGTAGATTCCTCAGGAGTCTTCCTCTATTTTTTGGGGGTGGTGAAAACTTCCTCATTTTGGGGGTGACTTTAATCTTGTAACAGAGCCTCTTGATAAACAGGGGGTACCTGGCAGACGGACTCGTCCCGGGCTGTCTTCTCCGGGTTCATGTCGGGGGCGGGGCTGGTGGACGCCTGGCGTTCTACTCACCCTGGGATCTTCGACTGGACTTGGACGGATGGCTCGGTTCGGGCCCGCCTGGACAGGATTCTTGTGGGGAGGGGCCCTGGGGATTGTGACCTTGTGCCTTTTGTTCATTGTGATGTTAATTCTGTGTTTCTCCGTGTGAGTGACCATCGTACCGTTTCTGGTGAGATCGTTCTAACAGGGGCCCGGACACGAACTCAGGGCCCGTGGTGGATGAATCTGAATCTTCTCGAAGATGACGACATCCTTCAGGGCCTTGAGAGCTTGCTTCGGGGTGAAATTCAGTCTGAGACTCATCACACTGGTGAGTGGTAGGAGGGGGTTAAACTTAAAGTGAAGTCTTATTTACAACTTCAGGAGAAACTTTCGGCTCGTCAGCGGCTTTTAGAGCGAAATCGCCTTGTCTGTATGTTGCGTGCATGCAAAGCCGGGCAGCAAATGGGGGCGCAGAATGTTGGTATGATTGCTGACCTTCAAGCTCAGTTGACAGATTTATATTGTAAAACCGGCCAAAGATGCACACAGGACTCTATTTCACAAAATTTGGAAAACGAGATTTTACTTGCAAGTTTTTTGCGATAACTCGCAGAAACAAAATTATTTCCCAGGTAATTCCTGGCTTACAGCATGAGTCACGCTTCGTGATCTCTCAACCAGAAATTCACAATTTGGTTTTCTAGCATTTCAGAGACCTGTTTGCATCTGATGAAGTGCAGCAGTCGTCCGTAGACTCTTGGGTCGCTGACGTGACCCAACTCGACGCCGCGGTTTCTGTGCTTACATCGGGCCCTGTCCGTATTTCTGAGGTGAGGCAAGCCATTGCCGGCTTGCGTAATGGTCGCAGTCCGGGTACTGATGGCATCCGTGTCGAATTTTATTAACGTTTTGTTGATTTGCTTGCTGAACCTCTATGTGATGTTATTAATCATGTTCTGTAAACTGGGCAGTTAACCACGCCGATGCGGCTTGGTCAGATCCTTTTGGTTAACAAGCGGCCTGATGGTCCTGGTCGTCATTTGGGAGAGTGGAGACCCATCACTGTTCGTACGGAGCATTGAAACTCTCCTTAAGAAGATTCAATCTGCACCGAATATCTCTGGCATCCCAGTTCCGGGCCCGAGCTCTATACAGCTGAGCTCAAATACCTTGCGTATGCAGATGACGTTGTTCTCTTCCTTCGGGATGAGATTTCCTTGAGAAATTGTTTCATGTGTATGATGTTTACGCGGACAGTGCAGGCGCTGCGTTGAATGAGCTTCTGTTGAACAGACGTGGCGCTCTGTTCAACAGAAGCTCACATCGGACTGTGCTTGGTGGGAGGGCTGCCAAATTTATTTTTTTAATAGGGCTAAATTGGCTAACAGTCTCTTGGTTTCCAAATTGCATTTTGCGGTACCCTACAACTCCCGACGTACAGGGTCCTTTTGGCTCTAAATTCTTTAATTTTTTCGATTTGTTTGGGGAACTAGAGCTGTCCTTTCTCGGGATTGCCTGGTTAAACCAGTCCATCGGGGGGGGACTGGGTGTTCGGTACATTCTTGCGTGGTGTCGCGCGTTGATGGTTTCTAATGTGGCCTACATCCTGAAAAGCGATTCTCATCCTAGCTTTAATTTCGCGTGTTATTTCATTTCCAATAATCTTAGGTTACTTTCTTTCGCTTTTAACTACCTTGGGCATAGAGCTCCGAGGCCAGGTGGACCACATGGCACTACCATTTGTGAGGCTAGATTGTTAACTAGTCAGAACATAAGGTGTTCCTCTTGGCATCAACCCGATGCCCTTTATAATGTATTCTTGCCATCCTTTGCTCCTCACATTCAGCGCAGGTTTCCCGCCTTGGGGATGAACTGGAATGCCGAATGGGCCAATGTTGCGTTTACGGGTGTGGAAGGTCGTGTGCGTGACCTGCAGTGGCGCTTGGCCCATGGGGGGATTTTCACCCGTGATTCCCTTTTTCGTTGTGGAGTCGCCGACTCCCCGGACAGTCCCCACTGCGGAGAGCCGGAGTTTTTATTCCACCGATTTGTGGAATGTAATTTTGTTCGAAAAGTTTGGCAACTTTTGTTTAGATGGATTTCTGTTAATATGTGTAATTTTAAAATTGCTGTTTTTAAGCACCCGCTACCTGTTTCCGGTCAGCGTGCTTATGGTTTAAAGGTGATCCTTGCTACTGCTTGTACTGTGTTACATGATTCTGTTCTGTCTGACCACGTTAGGCTTTATTCGAATAGGCCTGATGTGGTCGCTCTCTTTGTCAAGATCAGATTGCGTGAGAGGGTGATTTCCGACTTTCACCGCTGGCCGGAAAACGTTTTTCGCGTCCGATGGCTTTGTTGGTCTCGACTGGTTTCCCTTCGCAAAAATGTGCTCTGCTTTTGTTTCTGAAAGTGTTTTCTGTTGGAGCATGTCGCATGCCTGACGATCTCTGCTTTTTTTAATATGTTTCCTGTTTGCTTGTCTAGATCCTGTGTTTGCATCATGAATTGTATTTACATGCTTTTCTACTGTGTATATATTGTCTTTGTCTGCATTTGTCTATGCTTGGCCCGCGCTTTTGTTCTGTCTGTTGTCTGTGGCAGGTGTTGTGCCTCCCGGACGACAGTTCAGACCACTTCCTGCGTCTTTGTTATGCCTCATGGGCGGGGAGGGTGTGACAAATGACTTTTCATGCTTTTGTTTTGGTTGGAGGTGCTTAGATGTGGGTCCTCTTTTTCTCTAAGCACATCCACCCTGTTTTCAGACATACTTCTTTCCTGGAAGTGTTATTGCTTGTGTTTCGTCTTCCGTGTTTGGTAAGTAAGGTAAGTAGTTTCTTTTCCTTTTCTTTTCTTTTTAGTGTGGGCATGTGAGAGTGTGTGTGTGTGTGTGTGTGTGTGTGTGTTTCACTTCGATGATGATAGTGCCTTGGCTGACCGATAATATGGTTTCAGCAGATCAGTGTACAGCCTTGTGCTGTACCACAGTTCACTAACTGAGAAGTTGCAATGCCTGGACATGGAAGACGTGTACGATTTCAGCAGTTATCGAACTTTGAGCGAGTTCGTCTAGTCGGACTCCGCGAGGTCGGGTGGTCGTATCGTCGTATTGCGGAGCGAATTCGACGGGGAGTATCGGTGGTCGTATGATGGTGGCGTAGATAGTCCCAGGAACATTCCCACACGAGAAGACGTGGAACCGGGAGTCACAGACGGACTGATGAGCGGACCGATCGACGCATAAGAAGAGCGGCGTTGTCAAGTAGAACATCCACTGCGACGCAAATCCGAGCTGCTGTTGCACCTGAGGTGACTGTTCGAACAATCCGCAACAGTCTAATGGATGCAGGACTACGTGCACGTGTGCCTCTGACATGTGTACCTCTGACTCCAGCCCACCGTCAGGAACGGCTGCAGTGGTGTCGCCAACGTCTGCACTGGAGAAAGCAATGGCGATCTGTTGTGTACAGCGATGAAAGCAGATTCTTCTTGGGAGCCTACGATGGCCGTATGCGTGTTCGCAGACGCACAGGGGAGCGTCTCCACCCTTCTTGCATCTGCCAGCGACACACATGGCTTACACCTGGTCTCCTGGTGGGGGGGACCAGGTGTAAGCCATGTGTATCAGTTATCTCTCCCGTACACAACTAATGTTTGTACCGGGTACGTTAAACAGCACCTCCTACATCAACATCATTCAGCCCGTTGTTGTGCCATTTGTAAGGTCGGTACATCGTGGTGTTTTCCAGCAAGATAACGCACGCCCACACACGGCACGTGCAACGCAACATGCACTTTAGTGTATGAGACAACTTCCATGGCCTGCACGTTCACCGGATTTGTCCCCCATTGAGCACGTGCGAGATTTTATGGGACAACGAATTATCCGGTCTCCACGGCCAGCCACGACCATCCCCGATTTACGCGTCCAGGTTGAGGATGCTTGGAACTCAATACCCCAAACTTACATCCAACATCTGTACGACAGACTCTATGCCAAAATTGCACAGTGTGACGCAGTTCATGGCGGTTCAACCTCGTACTAACCATGTAACATGGAAATGTTATTTTTCAGTTTACCAGCAAATAGAGCTGTAATTTTCCATAAGGTTTTGATCACGGTATCCTCTGTATTCAGTTATTATGCTGTATAAATTGCGTTGGTATCACACGTCTCCTTCTTGGTGTTCTTTTTTCACTTTCCGCTAGTGTATATATATATGGGATGTAAAGTCAGGTGATGCGTTAACATCACAGCCTCTCCTAGACAAATGTCAACCCCGTTTTCTCGTGGTGCATCCTGTTCCTACTAAAGGGGCTCTGACGACCGCCAATAGCGGTATAACTATACCATCGGGATTAGAGGAAATGCTATCCCACACTCACCAACCTGCTTGGCCAGCGTGGTGAGTTATGGCCAAACCCCTCCAAAATGACTCCACAACTTAAATCTTGGCCCTCAGTCTCCGGCAGCTGGAATGTACCTGGCCAAGGCAGCGGCCAGAGTGACATGAAGGCAGAGGGTGCTAAGAATCCCCGGAGGACCGGACTAGGCTGCCATTTGATGCTAACCTTGGCTACGTATAATGGACGCTCCCTATCTTCTGATTCAAGGCTTCTTGAATTGGAAGAAGAACTACAAAGTATCAAGTGGGACATCGTCGGGCTAAGTGAGGTAAGGAGAAGATCACATTGAACTGAAAAGTGGACATATTTTGTACTATCGTGGGACAGATACTGGCAGAACTAGTGGTGTTGGATTTATAATAAACAGGAAACTGAAGGATAAAGTTGTAGAAGTTGAAAGTTCCTCTGACAGAGCTGCACGACTCGTTATCCAACTCTCGAGAAGATACCAGGCTCAGATTATTCAAACTTATGCACCCACCACAAGTCATCCTGAAGAAGAAATTGAAGAATTTTATGAGAAAATTCGTCATCTAAATAATGAAGATAAGCAGCACTTGAAGATAATTATGGGAGATTTCAATGCAAAATTAGGGCAACGGCAACAGAATGAAACTTCAGTAGGTAAATTCGGTCACAGCAACAGAAACCAGCGTGGAAATACTCTCGTTGAATTTGCAGATGCAGAAGGGTTTTTCATCTTGAACTCCTTTTTTAAGAAAAAGCCACACAGGAAATGTACATGGAGACATCCAAATGGGACGACAAGTGAAATTGATTTTATTATGTGTAGCAAAAAATTCGTCATAGAAGACTGCTGTGTGCTAAACAAGTTCAACACAGGTAGTGACCATAGACTGGTGAGATGTAAGATGCACCTCAACACTAAACTCGAACGTAGCAAGCTCATAAGACAAACAAAATGTATTGACATAACCAACCTTAAAAAACACCATAATACCTGTAACGTACCAGGAGATGTGACGTACCTGCCAGAAGGACGCACACGACATAAAGGCAGATAGGAATCAGAATAAAACGTCCGCGTAGCTTAATTGGTAGAGCAACTTATTCCGGAATGAGTGGACCCGGGTTCGAACCCCGGCGCGGAGAAAAATGAAGGAGAAATTCACTTCGTTATAATGGCGCCCGAACTATCCGGATGACCCGACCGTTCAAAATCTCGCATTGGTGTGATGTTATTTCCACACCGCGAGATAGGAAAAATAAGAGAATCCTTTCTCCAGCACTTCGAAAAAAAAAAAAAAAAAAAAAAAAATAAGGGGAAGATGATGTAACGTACCAGGAGATGTGACGTACCTGCCAGAAGGACGCACACGACATAAAGGCAGATAGGAATCAGAATAAAACGTCCGCGTAGCTTAATTGGTAGAGCAACTTATTTCGGAATGAGTGGACCCGGGTTCGAACCCCGGCGCGGATAAAAATGACGGAGAAATTCACTTCGTTATATACCTTCAAGTTGGAACTGAAGAACAGATTCTCTGCTTTAGAAGGCCTAACATCGTAAGAAGTGGATATTTCTGAAGTTAACAGAAGAGTAACCAAAGCTCTTATGGAAACAGCAACAAAATTAGCTGGGTCTAAGAACAAGTTGTGTGTTAACAAATTATCAGGAAAAACCAAAATGTTGATGTAAAAAAGAAGAGAGATGAAGACAACTAAAGAAGATGTGACTTCCAAAGTGGGATATATAGAGCTATGCAAGACAGTACGAAAAAGTATCACTGAAGACGTAAGGAAATTCAACTGTGAACTAGTGAGGAAAGCAATTGAAAACAACCAAAGCCTAAAGATAGCAAAGGTACATCTCAGTAAGGAAAGAAAACAGATTATGGCACTGAGAAAAGAAGATGGTTCTGTAACAAGAAATAGAGGCGAAATTTTGACAAGAGTGAAAGATTTGGTATCAGTGGTCTCTAACTGAACCAACTTCTCCCTTACTTTGCTCCTTTATTTCTTGACGGAATCTTCTAAAAGTGGCATGGATACAAACTTCAGAACAGAGGAATGAAGCATCACACAAAAAAATTGGAATAGAATGCTTTTTTATATCGTTTTAGCGCTCCAAAGTAAACTCACTCTCAACGGCAGCGAACGCGAGCCGCCATGTAAAGTTCCCGCTGTCCGTAAGTTGCTTTCACCGCACAACCTGTCTAGTGGCGTCTGCTAGAAAGAACGGTGTGACGGAAGGGGGAGTTAAATGACGAAACTTCTTGTGACGTCAAAACTCCCTGGCTGCTCGGTCGTGTTAGGTAAGTAAGTTTTTTACGCGAAAATGTTGTTCCGGAAAGGAAGCAACATCGTGCGACGTCTTCCTTGTCTGACCGCGGCAGTTCCGTTAGTTTTCACGATACTCTTCGGGTCTGTTTCGAGACTATCATTTTCCCTCACGATGACAAAGCATTAAACAGCAATAAATACATTTGTGCTTTATCGATAAACATATTTGTGTGTACGGGTGTGTATTCATTTACTCATTTCATTTCTGAGTTATCAGCACGTATCCCCTTAATTAATTGTTAGAATAATAAAAAACACACGTTGAAACCTTAAACTTGCGTACTTTTTTTTTTTTTTATTGAATGACATTACTAAAATAAATACGAGTGGGTCTCAGCAGCACCGATGCCAAATGTGACAGCGCACTATTAGCGTAAATTATATTTCTATTGTATTCGTCTACTTAGAAGTAATTTTTAATCTCTCTAAAAATGGGGGTTCAAGGATTGGGCCCTGTATGCCAGTGCATAAATGAGGCCCTGCCTGAACTTTAAAAAAAAAAGGCGTCATTTCTCAAGGATGACGGGCAAAGTGAAGGGTCCCCTAAATTACTGAGGCTGTGCTCGGGGCCCTGGTAACTCCAAATCTTTCACTGAACAGCACAAATGTCGAATGTGACAATCCACTATTTGCCTAAATTACACTTATATTTGTTCGTTTACTTAGAAGTAATTTTTAACTTCTCCGAAAACGGGGGTTCAGGGATTGGGCCCTCTAGGCCCGTGCCTAAATTAAGCCCTGTCTAAAGCTAAAAGTGAACTTTAAAAAAAAAGGCTTCATTTCTCAAGGATGACGGGCAAAGTGAAGGGTCCCCTAAGTTACTGAGACTGTGCTCGGGGCCCTGGTAACTCCAAATCTTTCACTGAACAGCACAGATGTCGAATGTGACAATCCACTATTAGCCTAAATTTTACTTATATTTGTTCGTTTACTTAGAGGTAATTTTTAACTTCTCCGAAAACGGGGGCACAGGGATTGGGCCCTGTATGTTCTTTATGATGGTTTTCGTGTGTGTATGTGTCGTTGGCTGTGCGGAATACTTTCGTCACGTAACGGTTTTATTAAAATATGAGTTGTTTTTTCTCCTAGGCAATGCAATGAAACTTCACCTTGGGCCCCGCAAAAATACCATTAGACCCTAACTAGTAAAGTTTAAAATATTTCACTTTTACTCAGGCATTAGTTACATGAACAAAGTCCTGGGCCATCTCAGCAATGTGTGACCCATGTTAGTAAGATTTATAAGTTAATAATGATGTCACACTTTTTCTCAGGAACAAAACATTAATAATAAAATGTGGGACTTCCCCAATTTTACAAGGTTACTCATATTAATAATGTTTGCATTGCATGGCTAGTTCATAATATTGCGCTTTTATTCAAGCACATATTAATTTATGGGTTATGAATTTTATGTTTAGTGCCACGATAAAAGCACAATATTAGTAACTTGACGTGTCATGTAAACTTTATGAATTGAATAACGTTCGTCTTCCCGGTGGCGCAGTGGTCTAAGCGTTGGCTTGTGATCATTCGTCCGGGTTCGAATCCCGTGAGACATGGATGTTGTGTTTGTCTTACGGCACTGGCTCTTTCCCTTCCCTGGAACCAGTGGCCCTAAATTAGGGATGGGCGACTGCTTATAGCCCACTGAGTTAATTTATTATTATTTTTGCAGAACGACTTTGTTGTTATGAAATCGCAAAGTATCCAGCTTTCTAAACCATTAAAAGGTCAGATTTCTACCGTGTGAACGGTGAAACTAATTGGATTGCTAACATGCCCTGAACACTAAGCATCTCATGTGTTCCACAATAGCTTTCTGTCGGAAGAAACCTTTGTATAACTTACCGACAGGCAAGGCATATTTTTGTAATCCTCCCGCACAGGCGGTGGAGGACAAACGTTTTGTTACAGAGCGGTTTTAAGCCCCAACATGTGGCATATATGTGTGACTAAGGAATAACTTCTGGAGTGCCTACTGTAAAAAGAAACATTTACAGCAGGCTCTGTGCTCTCGGAGGACGGGAACAACAACGAACATCCGGTCAGCAGATTAAACCGGCAAGTAGCCACACAAACTTCAGGGGGCCGTACAGTTTTTTTTTCTTTTTTTTTTTTTTTTTTGCCACATCACCTTTCTAACGGAATTATTGTGAAAATCTGACATGCGCAACAAAACATTATTGTCACTTGAAAATGAAAATTGAATTGGAAACTCCATCGACGTAAGTATTAATTGAATCCAGGTAAAAAAAGTCCGAGACTGTTGATAAACGCGGAAAAACAGTCCGAGATGGGCGTTTTGATTGTCATCATGGGCATACTAATAAGTCAATTTGACATACTGTTTGAATGTTGGGTGGTGGGAGTCGGGGGACATACTTTCATTATTTACCTAGTGTGGAGGGCGTGCAGGAAAACAGCCACACAGGAAAACTGCCGCACGTTTTTCATTAAGGGGCTGGGCATAAATTGCTGTTCCTCCGAGGAACACTTTGAATGTGTGGCAGTTTTCGAAGTTGCCAAATTATGTGTGGCTCTTTTCCAAGGTGCCTAACGACGGGAAGGAGATCTTTTGTTTGTCTGAATTTTCATGCCGGTTCATACTTCGGGCAACAAGCCACAGAAGTTCAAGGGACGGGGGGGATAAGGATTGCTGTTTCATGGCCTATACTGAGAATTGAATTGAATTGGGAACTCCAAACAAATTTCGGGAAAACGTTCTATGTAAGCCAAGCGCGAATTGTTGTGTTCAGAAAGGACCCTAAGGTGGGATTTTTTAATAATGCTGCACTTTTACTTATAGGCACTAAATATTTACATAACATGTCAAGTTCTTAATATTTTTCTAGAGGCCGTCGTTTAGACCACTGCCAGCCAGCGCTCAACCATTTCCCTCACCTTCAGCTAGTGCGGTCCAGGATTCATCTACAGTGTCTCCACTTGTTCCAGCTTTTGGATCTTCATCTGCTACTCCCGAGGCTGTGGGGATTCTTTCTCTTATCGGACTCGCTCCCAGAGTTTCTGGCTTGCCAGAAGCTCCGAATCCTCTTTCCTTACCACCACTTGCAGCGGAACTCCCCACAGCTGACTTTATCCTTCTCCTTAGTGCCGTTTTCCCTCTGTGTTGGCAGGATCTTGTTGGTAGCCCTCACTCTTTTGAAGACCCTGAGGTCCGTAACGAAACCTGGGCTAACTTCGTTATAAGACGATATTGGAGGGTTCATCTACGTACGCGACCTTTGTTATCTCGATGATGAAGATTATGAATTTTTCAATGATATTGACAAAGATCGTAGCTCTGCGTGCAAGAATTTTTTGAACTTTTTGTATATTTTCCGTAGATTGCGCTTATAGACTGCAGTTTGTGTGATTTTTCCTCCGCCTTGTTTCTTGTTGGCAGGTCTGGATACTTGGCTGTACGTTAACGTCATTTTAGCTCTGATTTCGACATACTTGTGCATCTACACTTGTTTATTTCAACGTGTTGTACCTACAAATTTGTATTTTTAAATTTTTCCCGAGTCGGGTACGGTGTACCCCTTCCTGATGTACATGTAAGGTTTTAGTGTCAAATTATGAAAAATAAAATCTCCAATTTAAAAAAAAAAACGCAAAAGAAAAACGACTGGTATTTGTGTCTAACTGCTCGCCACCATGAGTAGCTGACAGCCAAGCAACTCTCACAGAAGTTCCATTCTGCTACGGGGACAGCGATATCGAGACAAACAGTTTACAAAAGGCTGTGGAGAGCGGTCTGCGTGCAAAAAGGTTAATGGTCTCCGAATCCCACTTGCCACATCGCGCAGAAGGGGTCGGTATGAACACAGCCCAACAGCATCACCCCTGTAGCTCTGATAAATGGGCCGCTGCTGTCTTCAGTGATGAGTCGAGTTCAGCTTAAACACGGATTCTCGACGTGTGTATATTTCGAAGAGAGTGCGGAAGCCGAAATCTTCTTCCCTCCAACATTAGGGAAATTGACCACTACGGTGGTGGTTTGGCTGGCATCATGTTGAATCGAACACAAGTTTCCAAGAGGCACCCTTCTTGCTGCCCGGTATAGGGATCATTGGCTCCCAGTTCCTTTTTATGGACGATAACGCCCGAGCCCATAGTGCTCAGTTAGTCTGCGAATACTTCGAGAGTGATGATATTCACAGGATGGAATGGCCCGCAAGATCTCTGAACCTAAACCTGATAGACCATATCTGTGATACTCTGGAAAAATTCCCCACCTTTTTCAGTCAGAGACCGTGCACAAATTGAAGTTTACACAAAATATCGAATGTGGGGGAGCTTTCCGGGGTCACCATTTCCATTTTCACGCTGTTAAAATAAGACGCAGCCGCACAAAGTGCACAAACATGTGGGGGACATTTCCAGGAGTCGGCATTTCAAACTTTTACGGCAGTTTATAGTATAAATCGGTTTACAATTAGTACGACAGGGTGAGGGAAATTTCCGGTGTCACCATTTCTATTTTCACGCAGTTCAACAAATTTCTTGGGGGGAGGGGTTCCGGGGTCGGCATATCTACTTTTACGGCAGTTTATAGTAAAAAATTGTCTTGCAAGTAGCTAGATGAGGTGAGGGAAATTTCCGGGTTAACATTCGACTGTTGCCGCGCTTTTTAATTAAAAACGATCTTACAATTAGCACTTAGCAGGCTGACAGGGTGAGGGGAAGTTCCGATGTTGGCAATTCTGTTTTCACTGCAGTTTACAGAGAGTTGTGAAAAATGGAGGGGGGGGTTGATTTCCACCGCAGTTTACAGTAAAAAATGGTCTTACACAAGATGAAACCACATAGTTAGCACAAATATGCGGGTAAAATTTCCGGGATCGGTATTTTTATTAGATCGTGCTCATGTTCATAACGTTTACGTAACATTTCAAATGATTAAGATTGCCATATTACTCAGACAGAAAATATTATTAGGTCTAACTCTAGGTCCTTCAAAAAGTTTTCATTCCGTTATTCCCATATTCCTAAAATTTACATAAAAAGAAATGTCGATAATATTGCGCTTCCACTTATGCACCATGCATTAATTAATAGGACTTAGGCCTAGGCCTTTTTAAAACTTTTTTCTTCCCCTATGAGATATCCGTAAAGCTTACAAAAAAAGTCAAATTTTATTTTTGTAGGTGGGGGTGGTATTCAGGATGGACGGAAGAGTCCCCCACATTCGGAAAAGTCCCCCACCTTTTTCAGCCAGGGACCACGCACAAATTGCATTTAACACAAAATAACGAACGTGGGGAGATTTCCGGGGTCATCATTTCCTTTGCACGCTGTTTAAAACAAGATGCAACCGAACTGCGTGAACAAATATGTGGGTGAAATTCCCGGGGTCGGCATTTCAAACATTTGTCGCTTTTACAGTAAAAAAACTGTTTTGCAAGTAGCTGGATTAGGAGGGAGAAATTTCCGGATTAGTACTTCGACTGTTGCCGCTGTTTTAAATGGAAAAAAGGTCTTACAATCAGCAGGCTGACAGAGTAAGGGAAAATTCCGGGGTCGGCATTTCGAACTTTTATCGCAGCTTACAGTACCGTAAGTAGCGGATGAGGTGGAGGAAAGTTCTGGGTTGGTATCTTGACGGTTACCGCGCTTTTTAGTGAAAAACGGTCTTACACTAATCAGGCTGACAGGGTGGGGGAAATTTCCGGTTTGTATTTCCACGGTTAACGCGGTTTTTAATGGAAAACGGTTTTAGAATCGGCAGGCTGGGAGAAAATTTCGTGGTCACCATTTCGAATTTCTACCGCAATTTTTTTTTATTAGAGGCTTAACGACCACCGTGAGCAACTCAGTGGGCTATTAGCAGTCGCCTGTCCCTAATTTAGGGCCACTGGTTCCAGGGAAGGGAGAGAGCCAGTGCCGTAAGACAAACACAACACCCATGTCTCACGGGATTCGAACTCGGACCCTCCTCGGACGAATGATCACAAGCCAACGCTTAGACCACGGCACCACCAGGGAGGCGAACGTTATTCAATTCATAAAGTTTACATGACACGTCAAGTTACTAATATTGTGCTTTTATCGTGGCATTAAACAAAAAAATTCATAACCCATAAATTCATATGTGCTTGAATAAAAGCGCAATATTATGAACTAGCCATTGCAATGCAAACATTATTAATATGAGTAACCTTGTAAAATTGGGGGTCCCAGTCCCACGTTTTATTATTGTTTTGTTCCTGAGAAAAAGTGTGAAATCATTATTAACTTATAAATCTTATTAACATGGGTCACTCATTGCTGATATGGCCCATGACCTTTTTCATGTAACTAATGCCTGAGTAAAAGTGAAACATTATTAAATTTACTACTTAAGTCCTAATGGTACTTTTGCGGGGCCCGAGGCGAAGTTTCATTGCATTGTCTAGGGGAAAAAACAACTCATATTTTAATAAAATCGTTACGTGACGAATGTATTCCGTACAGCCAACGACACATACACTCACGAAAACCATCATAAAGAACATACAGGGCCCAATCCTTGAGCCCCCGTTTTCGGAGAAGTTAAAAATTACTTCTAAGTAAACGAACAAATATAAGTATAATTTAGGCTAATACTGGATTGTCACTTTCGACATTTGTGCTGTACAGTGAAAGATTTGGAGTTACCAGTGCCCCGAACACAGCATCAGTAATTTAGGAGACCCTTCACTTTGCCCGTCATCCTTGAGAAATGACGCCTTTTTATTTTTTTAAAGTTCAGTTTTAGCTTTAGACAGGGCTTAATTTATGCACGGGCCTAGAGGGCCCAATCCCTGATCCCCCGTTTTCGGAGAAGTTAAAAATTACTTCTAAATAAACGAACAAATATAAGTATAATTTAGGCTAATAGTGGATTGTCACATTCGACATTTGTGCTGTTCAGTGAAAGATTTGGAGTTACCAGGGCCCCGAGCACAGCCTCAGTAATTTAGGGGACCCTTCACTTTTTTTTTTTTTTTTTTTGATTGGAGGTTTAACGACCACCGTGAGCAACTCAATGGGCTATAAGCAGTCGCCCGTCCCTAATTTAGGGTCACTGGTTCCAGGGAAGGGAGAGAGCCAGTGCCGTAAGACAAACACAACATCCATGCCTCACCGGGATTCGAACCCGGACCCCTTACGGACGAATGATCAGAGGCCAGCGCCTTAGACCACTGCGCCACCGGGGCGGCACCCTTCACTTTGCCCGTCATCCTTGAGAATTGACGACTTTTTTTTTTTTTTCAAAGTTCAGTTGTACCTTTAGACAGGGCCTCATTTATGCACTGGCATACAGGGCCCAATCCTTGAACCCCCATTACGCTAATAGTGCGCTGTCACATTTGGCATCGGTGCTGCTGAGACCCACTCGTATTTATTTTAGTAATGTCATTCAATAAAAAAAAAAAAAGTACGCAAGTTTAAGGTTTCAACGTGTGTTTTTTATTATTCTAACAATTAATTAAGGGGATACGTGCTGATAACTCAGAAATGAAATGAGTAAATGAATACACCCCCGACACACAAATATGTTTATCGATAAAGCACAAATGTATTTATTGCTGTTTAATGCTTTGTCATCGTGAGCGAAAATGATAGTCTCGAAACAGACCCGAAGAGTATCGTGAAAACTAACGGAACTGCCGCGGTCAGACAGGGAAGCACGTCGCACGATGTTGCTTCCTTTCCGGAACAACATTTTCGCGTAAAAAACTTACTTACCTAACACGACCGAGCAGCCAGGAAGTTTTGACGTCACAAGAAGTTTCGTCATTTAACTCCCCTTCCGTCACACTGTTCTTTCTAGCAGACGCCACTAGACAGGTTGTGCGGTGAAAGCAACTTACGGACAACGGGAACTTTACATGGCGGCTCGCGTTCGCTGCCGTTGAGAGTGAGTTTACTTTGGAGCGCTAAAACGATATAAAAAAGCATTATATTCCAATTTTTTTTGTGTGATGCTTCATTCCTCTGTTCTGAAGTTTGTATCCATGCCACTTTTAGAAGATTCCGTCAAGAAATAAAGGAGCAAAGTAAGGGAGAAGTTGGTTCAGTTAGAGACCACTGATACCGAACCTTTCAGTGAATTTTTATTGATCATCAGCATTCGCCCCTGGCCACACTAACATGAAAAAAACAAAAACAAAGAGGCTTAAACTAAGGATTTTGGAAAGTGGATAACAATTATATTTTCCTGGACCTGTCGATGCTATTTTGATTACATTTCTACGGAGAAGTAAGCAACATACTACCTATAGGGGGGAAATACACAGGATTACTCGACGAAAAACATGAGACATATTATAGGGCAAAGTTCAGATTACATTTTAAAGCTGAATTAAAAAATTTAAAAAATGGCACATCTTAAACTGGGTGTGTGGTAGGGTGGTGCATCACAATCCCTTGGTGATGTTCCTAGCATGACAAGTTATAGCAAACCCCAAAGCCAAAGAAATGTTACAAATATCAAGAAAATTAATAAATATAGAGTTTTAAGGCACATAGTAATAATCAGAAAATACTTCCTTTTAAAGTATGCAACATATCACACCGATTTTTTATTTAAAAGCACATAGTAATCACTAAAGATTTTTGTATCTGAATAGTAACGCTGTAATAAATTGTGATATTCAGAAAACTGCCTTAGAAATGAAGTATTCAGTTTCCTGGAAATATACTATGCCTTTTGTTGTAATGTCTAACATGCTTGGAAAGAAAGCGGAAAGATACACATACAATAAATACCCACTCTATAACAACACAAGTTCCATGTTTTCTGAGGAGTTCACCACATAAATACTGATCATGCTTTTATTCTAAAACTTTTTTACTGCTATGTCTGGTCTAATGAAAGATGAAATATTAAAACAGAGCACAGAGATTTTTACAGCCACACACACTTTGGCAACAAACATAAATTTTAAAAGGGTGGACTTCAGTTTATCAGCTCTACAGGTAGTTCTGTATATCACTCTGGTTTATTTACATAACCCTTACGCATACCCACCATCATGGAGCAAAGAAATTACCTTCACCTCTTAAAACAAAAAACAAGAGAAATATTACAACTCAGCACAGTATTTTTTTAAATAGAATATACACTGAAGAGCAATTGAATTAGAGATACCTGTCTAGTAATGTGTAGCACCACCTTACGCCCTGATGACGGCGGCGATTCGTCTCGGCATGGACTAGACAAGACACCGGAAGTGTTTAGAAGCCATACGGATCTACGATCCCTGAACAAGCTCCCACTGTTCACGAAGATTTGACGGAGGGGGGTCAGAGCCTCGAACATCTCTCTTGATGGTATCCCAGATGTGCTCGATGGGATTGAGGTCAGGTGACCTAACTCACGTCGGTGGAGTGTTCATCCAACCATTCGGATACAATTCGAGAGCGATGGAACGGTGCATTGTCTTGTTGCAGGATGAGGTCTCCAGTGGGATGTTGAAGACTCGCAAACGGGAGCAAATGGTCATCCGGGATATCTCGGTAACGTAGACCTGTGAGGAATGATGTCACACGTACCAGGGGTCCCATTTCAGTCCACGTAAACAGTCCCCAGACGAGAATGCCACCCCCACCAGCTTGAAGAGTACCCTGCTGGCAAGAAGGATCCATCGCTTCATGTGGTCTGCGCCGTACTCGTATCCTGCCATCCGCATGCACCAACGTGAATCTCTACTCATCAGTCCAGGCAACATTTTCCCACATGTCTAGGGTCCAGTGGGGATGTTCCCGCGCCCATGTTAATCTTTGCACCCTGTGATGTGCGGTCAGCAGCGGTACCTTCGTGGGACGATGGCTTCTGTACCCCATAGCAAGGAGATGGTTCTGGATGATGTGGCTTCTTACAAGTTTTTGTGCACCAGCGTTAAATTGCCGAGTGATTTCTTGCACTGTGGCCCGTCTCTCCGCTGTTATAATGCTAGGTAGCCGACGATGACCCCGCTCATCCACGCGCTGTTGTCCACGGTGGTTGGCCCTTGCAGGGATGGTTTTACCTGATTCGATGTACTCACGATACACCCGTGACACAGTGGCTTGTGAAAATCCCAGTGCCTGCACGACTTCCGAGACCCATTCGTCGGGCCTCGACAATTTGCCCACGATCAAATGCACTTAGATCCTTCGTCTTACCCATACTGCGTCCGACTCTTACTGATTCCCGTCGAATCACTCCTTATATTGTCGGATCGCTGCATACGTCATGTCGTTTCTGTTTACAGTGCCGCACACAGCCCCATATTTGCATAACACCAGCTGTCTCTAATTCAATTGCTTTTCAGTGTATTTAAAATATGAAACGGAAAAATAGATCAATACATGATGTGCAGAACACAAGTTTATCGCTTAACAAAGGATGAATTGAAAGCAATTATTGTACAGATCATAATCAGCTGTTCCTGAATGGTTAATTATAATATCCCTGAATAATTTCTTCCATTCTGTCAACTGAATACTTAGATTAATTCCTGAAAGGGATGCGGACACTGCATTCAACACTTACATCAAAATAAAAATCCTGAGGGCCACTCAACCAAACAGTTTGAAGTACGGATTCTCAGCTTTCGCTTCTGCTTTCTTTCATGATAAATATAGTAGCTGTAAAATTACCAAATTATGTATTTCAATGGAAAGAATATGTGCTATTTACTTGAACTGTTACATATATTTAAATTACATTCTTCTGCTCAATCACATCTTATTAAAAACTATGCATAATCTGTTGAAATAATTGTAACAATTCCTTAAAAGAAAAAAAATTGTTTTATTATTATTCTACATTTTCTTCATAGAAGAAGCTGTTTTCTTCCATATAAAAAATCTATGACTTTATGGCCTTCAAATTATTGTCTTTATGGCCTTCAAATTATTGTCTTTATGGCCTTCAAATTATTGTCTTTATGGCCTTCAAATTATTATTTTAACAAATACTCCCCATTAAATGTTAAAGCGGAAGTAGTTTCTTTACCCCATGATGGTGGGTGCTGGGTATTTGTTGTGTGACGGTGAATGTTATTTAGGCCTTATGTAAATATAGCAGAGGGATATGTAGAACTACTTAAAGAACTGATAATCAGAAGTCTGTGCATATCTTAAAATAGACCACTTAATTTCCTGTTATAAATGAACCCTGGGCTATTGAAAATGGAACTTAAAATTTCTATTTTTTTCTTTGAGCTGGCATGTGTAAATTATAGAAAAAATTTTGAATATTACTAATCCTCTTTATCAGGCCCTCACCACTATAATAACATACTGGCATTTCAATGGTTAAACTGAACTTTGTGGTACCACTCTTTTTGGTAGCAAACCATGGACTAACTGCAGTGGCGGTGAAACCACCAGAGTCCAGGGCCCGGTCAATAATTTAAGCCAAGATTTTTATTTTTATTTTTTTTATTTGGCATATGTGCGATTGTTGTGATGTGCCTTAGAAAGTTCCTCTGGGTAAGTGGCCGGGTGGTCCGAATCCCCAATAAAGCTCCTTAGGCATTCTTTTTCTTCTGTTTGTTCTGGGAAGCGGAAAGGGAGGGGGTGCACCAAGATTCGAATTTTCGGGCCCGGTCAACGAACTTCACTTTCCTTCACCCCTGACTCACTGACAATAGAGGTCCTTTCAGGAAAACCATACAAAGTATAAAAATTCGAAATGAGTTTACTTGATGGGTATCTAAACTGACTCCAACATTTAAGTCATCAGAAAACAACAAACACATTAGCCAACAAAACTTGCAGAAATAATATGAACTTTTTTTTAATACAGATATTTAAAACCAAACCAACTGAATTCTAAACAGGAACATTCTGATCAGTTAACCACTTAAAATGTTCCATAGGGTTTTTCATATCTGAAAAAATTCTGTGACAACAGAAATGTAGAAGCATTCTGATTTTTTCTGAAATAATACTGCAATCCTGTAGCCACTTTAAAGAAAATCATAGTAAAGGAAATTGAAAAATTTATACTTGAACCAAAGAGCAGTGTTTAAGTAATGCCTAACATATGTTCATGCATGTCCTAATGATAATGACTAAACAAAAAAAGACCTAACAACCTAACACATATTTCAGGTGCGTACATAGATTGTTTTTTCAAGGGATTGGGCAAGAAATGAAAAATTACTACCAGAACAAAATAAAAGTCAATGAAAAATGGTAGAATATTTTTTTTTTTTCAAATTTAAGTTAGTGCAGTTTTATTAAAGCATTTATTTTCTAATGTAAAGCGCATTTTAAACAAAAACAAAAAATGAATCACTTTCCTGGGGGACAGAGCCCCCTTGTTCCCCCTTTACATAGGCCCCCGACAGATTACACAGAGGTCTTTTTTTGTTAAGTTTTTCAGAAATTGTAACATGTACCTATAACAGGATGAGATGCCCTACGAGTTCAAATAATAATGAGAAAGAATAAATTGTCATATGGAAATCGATAAATAACTTTTGACCACTGTATCCTTAATAAAAATTACACAGTGCCTACATTTTTTCCAAAGTTAAACTTTTGCACATGTTGAAAGTAAAAGAAAAGTTTTCTATATTGCAAATGTTACTGAACAAAACTAGCCTACCTACCGTAAGTTTTACAAAGACAACCAAAGCATTTAACGCCACAAACTTGGCGAACTGAATAGCCTCACGGTGTTAAACACAAATAAACTTTTTAAAAAAGCTGGGGAGGGGGGATCACAATAGAAACCGAAACCACTCAACAAAGCACCAATGGCAACAGTTCTGGCGATAAAAAAAGAGAGAGAAAGAGATAGGTGAGGAACAGAGATACGTACTCCAATACTGATAACACAGTCCTTAAAACGCCTTGAACGAAGGAGTTATCACGAAGAAAACGTTGTGCCAAGGAAACGCGCCATTACATGAACGCCCACTGTCTACTGCTTGACCCTGACGACTGGTGAGGATGACGTCACTGTCGATGGATCGCAACCCATGAGAGAGACAGCTTGCGAGCATCGGAGCACATTTCCGATGGTCACGATCGTTGTTTTAGAATTTCGGTATTACAGTGAAAAAATGCATAACAAATGTGGGTATGAGGAAAGAATGCCCACGGAAAAAACGCCCACTTTTCGAAAGTAGGAAAAAAACGCCCACGGAAAAATCGCCCACAGACAAAATGCTCACAGGAAAAATATGTGATCGACTGATAAGTTTATATGTCTGTTTTAAACGGTGTTCGGACAACTGGTCACAGACTGCTGGCCAAAAAACCGTTAGGGGTCATATAAAAATTGCGGTTTCTTGGCCACCTCACCTACATAACGAAAATGGGTGTAGGAGAATTGGCCACAGGACAACTGGCCACAAAAGTTCAAGGGTGGGGGGGGTTGTAAGTATTATCGATTTTTGGCCTACATTGAGAATTGAATTAGGAACTCCAAACAAATTTCGAGAAAACGTTCTATGTAAGCCAAGCGAGAATTACAGCATAATTCATGTATGTTCGGAAAAGGACCCTAAGGTGGGATTTTTTTAATAACGCTGCACTTTTACGTAGGTACTAAATATTTACATAACATGTCAAGTTTGCAATATTTTTCTTTTACTTAATTAATTCACAGGCGAAGAAAAAAGTGTTGAATAGGCTTAGGCCTACGGCCTATTAATTAATGTATGGATTGAATGTATGGTGCATAAGTAGAAGCGCAATATTATTGACAATTAATACAGACATTTGACGTGGAATAGGAATAGCTGTGGTGCAGTGGAAGTATATCCGGCGCGTAACTGGAAGACCCTGAGTTCGATTCCTGGTGGCGGCCACTGAGAATTTTTCCGTGACTCACTTATAAACGTGGAAAGAGCGATGACTTCTGTTTGATTATTGACAATACTTGTTATGTAAATTTTACGAATATGGGAATGACGGAACGAAAACTTTTAGGAGGGCCTAAACGTTAGTCCTAATATTATTTTCTGCCTGAGTAATACCGCAATATTAATAATTTGATGTGTTACGTAAACGTTATGAATATAACATCGTTAGAATAAAAACTGTTAAATAGGCCAAGGCCTAGGACTTATGACTTAAGGGCCGCGGGTGGCCTAGTGAAGAACCAAATAAGATTGTTAACTTTCAACTTCCTACTGTAGAGTAGCTACTTTCTTAAAAAATTCCAGTTCGGCTTTACTGTAATAAATTTGTGACTATTCTTATTTTTTAAAGTAAGGTCTTAATTTTTATAAAACTATGCATGTTTGTTATTTAACTATATCAATTAAAAGGGAAATCATTAAAAGTCAGATTATTTTATTTATAAATACTTTTAAAGTATAATGCATTTAATTGTAAAAGCGATTTTCGTAAAAGGCGCAATGTACAGATATAACTTTGTGTAATGTGCTTTCTTACCACTCTTGTCTCTTTTGGAAATCCTCTTTTGTATACGGCGAGCGGAGGGGGGGGGGCATCTGTCTTTCGTCAAAGCGGTGCTTTGCAGCTGCAGCTGGAACGTTTGCTAGCGACCGCACCCCAAATAACAAGCGATATATTTCATTTAAATTTATCGGTTGGCCACCGGTCGGGATGTGTCTTCCCCGTGAGTAGTATAATCTCAAGTTACAGGCATACTTCTTTTCTTCCCAGTGTAAAGAAAAAAATACGCACTCATAGCTTCCTGGGAGTTTTCCAAAGGACAACTAAAACAGTTAATTTCTACATGATGGGTGTAGGAGAACTGGCCACAAAAATTTTAAGGGGCCGTATAAAAATAACGTTTTTGACCGCTTCGTGCCCACAACCCCCAGAGGTTGGTAATCAGAGTCATATATAGTTTCCGTAATTTCGTCTTTTTCTTAATTGCGATAATTAATGTAATTCTTTATAAGAAATGTTTATGATCTAGATCTGAGCAAAAGATTTAAGGGTTTTCAAACTACAAGTCTGCAAATTATCTGAGCGCATGTGCTGACTCAGGAAACCTGTCGGGGGGGGGGGGGGGGAATATCAAAACTGTAAGATTTGAAAAATGTATCGTCCCATCGGGAGATTTTCAGCATTTACAAGCTACAGCTGGACAGATTATTTGAGGGCACGTGCCTACTCAGCAAACCTGGGGGTGGGGTGGATGGGGTGGTTATATGATAATTGTGAATTACATGGAATTTCTTGTCCGACCCGGAGATTTTCATCATTCACATGCCTTCAGATAATGTGTCGAGTTGTAGCTGCTAATTGCCGAGAATCTCCCGATCGGACGAGAAATTGTTCATATTTTACACTTTTGGTATTACCCCCCCCCCTCTTCGCCGACAGGTTTCCAGAGAGTGACATGCGCTAAGAAAATTTGTCGAGTTGCAGTCTCTAAATGCTGAAGATCTCCAGATCGGAAGAGAAATCTTGATATTTTACGATTTTTGGTATTACCTCCCCCTCCCCCACCCCGACTAGTTTCCTGAGGCAGCAGATACCCTCAGATAATTCGACGTGTTGTAGCTTGTAAACGCTGGAAATCTCCCGATCGGACCAGAAATTCTTTATATTTCATATTTTAGATTTTAAGCACACTCCTCCCAGACAAATTCCCTGGGTTTGCACATACTCGCAGAGAATTTTTTTATTTGTAGTTTCTAGAAAAATATTGTACAGCAGTTGGCTTGAAGACAACGGTGAATCATTAGTATGTTTTTAAATAACTGTTGCATAAGACTACCACGGCTTTCAGGCCAACACCATACAACCTCTACAGTCCATCAGTGCAATCCGAACTTTCCTCTCGTATTTGTAAGGTTTGCAGAAAATATTTTACACATCAAATTATTAATATTGCGGTATTACTCAGGCAGAAAATAATATTAGTACTAACGTTCAGGCCCTTCTAAAAGTTTTCATTCCGTCATTCCCATATTCGCGTTATGTAGGTGAGGTGGCCTAGAAACCGCAATTTTTATATGACCCCTAACGGTTTTTTGGCCAGCAGTCTGTGACTAGTTGTCCGAACACCGTTTATAACAGACATAAAAACTTATCAGTCAAACACATATTTTTCCCGTGAGCATTTTGTCTGTGGGCGATTTTTCCGTGGGCGTTTTTTCCTACTTTCGAAAAGTGGGAGTTTTTTCCGTGGGCGTTTTTTTTCCGTGGGCGTTTTTTCCGTGGGCGATTTTTCCGTGGGCGTTTTTTCCGTGGGCGTTTTTTCCGTGGGCATTCTTTCATGCAATCCAAATGTGACATGCCACTGCAAATGTATGTGTGTGTGAGCTTTTTTTTATTTTTTTTTTTATTGGAGATTTAACGACCACCGTGAGCAACTCAATGGGCTATAAGCAGTCGCCCGTCCCTAATTTAGGGTCACTGGTTCCAAGGAAGGGAGCCAATTAAGGTTTAAATATTTTCGTTGTGTCCTTGCATGTTAGTATTCAGTGAACTGAGAAGCTGGTAAGTATCCACAGGAGGCGGCAGTGACGGATTGGTGATTCACTAACGGCCCTGAAAGCTACTTTGTGCGGTCCACTTCAGGGGAAAATTATGAAGGTACCCCATCCCTAAAAATCCATATGTCAGCATCACCGTTTACTGTTTAAACATCTTGTGAATACCAGTCTACGAATCACCGTAATTTATTTGTGTTGAGGCAATAATTAACAATATTTTACCCATTTCTTGGACCACAGATCCCTTGTAAAATTTAATGTAAAAACAAAATTACTTCCGTTGTTGAGGAACAACAGACAAGGTACTTAGTTGCTTTTTATGAATTTTACTGCATTAACTAAATTCAAAATTTGCAATATTTTCTCCGCTTTTGTGAGAACGGAAATGCAAATGTGCCAAAAATTAATTTTTCAAGACTTACTTATCATTAATAAAATAATTGCGAAACAATCTCTTGAAAAAACGAAAAATGTCCAAAATTGTAAGTTTCAGTACAAATTTATAAAGTGAGAGAAATTAAAGAATGCGAAACTTATTTTTTATTAAAATCACTTTTGAAATGAGAAAGTACTTTTTCCGAAGCTAAAACATTTCCCAGAAATGCAGTTCAAAACTTCGTGTAACCGTTATGCCCAAAAAGTAGTTATTAAAATGTAGATCCCGTTCAAAAAAAAAAAAAAAAAAAAAAAAAAAAAAATCGTACGCGCATGAAAAGTAGTAACCCAAAAAATTTACCGTAGGTGAATCGCAATCAGACCGCAATCCATTAACGTACAAAATGAATTTCGAGTTTCTATGGCAGACAATCGATAACATAGGTGATTATATTGTATTGATTATTAAACTGCATCTGCAATAGGCAAAGCAAGGTGGACTGAGATAAGAAGGATATCCCGGGGCGGATTGGCAGTCACAAGAGGGCCCGGGAAAATTGTTACAAATGGGCCCTTTCAGTTGTATTTCTGCGATACTATTGTATCACAACTGAAAATCACTTTTTTATTCAAGGAACAAAACAAAAAGTACAGTTGCTCTGGAAACAGTGGCAAGCATAGCACTTTGGGGATTTGAGGGGGGGGCGGTTAAAAAGTACACCCGTCATCCTTTAAATTGAAGTGGGTGTTGCGGGAAAATTTTCATTGGCTCATGCTGCCAAGATTTTACTACAGAAAAATTGTACTGCAATTTCCATGTTGTGGACAATCATAGTTAGAAATTTCAAGATATTTAAATATTTTGGCAAACTCACTTAATCGATGTAAAAAAAGCGAATAACCAGGTTTAAATCACTAGTTTAGTTAGTTATGTATGTAACTGCGCTAGAGAAGCTTCTAATTTTGTACACACTCAATATTTATATTTGTTTACAATTTTCTTTTAAGAACGCTGAAGTAAGGACATTAAATTTAAAAAAAATATGCTTATATAGGCTTTTCATGTTTGACAGACCGTAAAATAATCTTGATTTTCATACCTTTGAGCTTCCAGTTCTTAAATTTTCAACGAAGTGGGTTGAAATTCCTGCAAATATTTGAGAGAGAGAGAGAGAGAACTGCTACTAAACATACTTTTGCATAAGACACGATTTTTAAATTTAAGTAAATGAAAAAAAAATACAGAACTTCTACACTGTAAATTTTTTTATTTGTACTGCTATTTTTGTAATTTTTATATTGTGGACGATCACAGTTAGAAATTTAAAGATTTTTAAATAACGTGCAGAACAGATTCTGTATTTAGTGATCATATATATTCGTATGTGTTTCAATTACAAAACGTGCTTTTATGCCGCGATTATGTATTGTAAAGAAACCTTACTAAATAACGTAAACAAAACATTTTGCAATTTCATGTTGAAATGATATCTCCGTAAATGCCTTCATCTGCAGCATTTGTCAGTTATCACAAGGAGAGTAGGCTGCGTAGGTAGAACACTTCGGGGGAAGGGATCGTATATGAACACCCCTGCAAATAATCTTAGTTATTTCAAAATAAGTTCCTGATATTATTAGCTTTCACTCTGAATTCTGTGTTGTCATATAGTGGATAATACATCCCATAATGACCATTATCTAGCATTGTACTGCAACTTTATCAAACATGGGTGAGTATTTTCACTACTTCAACTAAAATAGTAAAAAATATTTAGCCCTGTTCAGCCCCCACCCCACTGCTATTAACATACGTAGATTGTTCTGCCTCCCAATTTTTTGCTGATGACAGGCTCCTCGAAACATTTCAGGATGAAATGAATGGTCAAAGAATCTATAGAAATAGATAGACATCCCTTCCCCACTCCGCAGTTGAGAAAGACATCGGTATAGCGGGGTTCGGACATTTGGGCACCGGACTTTTGGGCACCGGACATTTGGGCACCGGACATTTGGGCACCCGGACATTTGGGCACATTCATTTTTAAAGCAATGAAATTGCGCTGCGTTGAAAATTATAGTGTTCCTATATTTCTCCCTACTTGAGCAAGTGGTGTGCACAAAAAAATTTCACTTATATCTCATTATCATTAAGAAATTGAGACATATTTACGAATTTCTGTCTGAGAGACTGGGCGGACATTTGGGCCCCGGACATTTGGGCACAAATGTTTAAGGGGCCGTATAACAATTGCCGATTCTTGGCTAAATGGTAAGAGATTGACCGAGAAAATGTTCGCCGTAAGTTACTTAGGCACTAAATATTTACGGGCACGAGCCTACTCAGCAAACCTGTCGGGGGGGGGGGGGGTATATATCAAAAGTGTAAAATATGAACAATTTCTCGTCCGATCGGGAGATTTTCAGCATTTACAAACTACAACAGGAGACATTATCTCAGGGCGTAAACCTACTGAGCACACCTGTCGGGGGGGGGGGTAATACTAAAACGTGTGAAATATAAAAAATTTCTCGTCCGATCGGGAGATTTTCAGCATTTACAAACTACAACTGGAGACATTATCTCAGGGCGTAAACCTACTGAGCACACCTGTCGGGGCGGCGGGGGGGGGGGTAATACTAAAACGTGTGAAATATAAAAAATTTCTCGTCCGATCGGGAGATTTTCGGCATTTACAAACTACAACTGGAGACATTATCTCAGGGCGTAAACCTACTGAGCACACCTGTCGGGGCGCGGGGGGGGGGTAATACCAAAACGTGTGAAATATAAAAAAATTCTCGTCCGATCGGGAGATTTTCAGCATTTACAAACTACAACTGGAGACATTATCTCAGGGCGTAAACCTACTGAGCACACCTGTCGGGGCGGGGGGGGGGTAATACTAAAACGTGTGAAATATAAAAAATTCTCGTCCGATCGGGAGATTTTCAGCATTTACAAACTACAACTGGAGACATTATCTCAGGGCGTAAACCTACTGAGCACACCTGTCGGGGGGGGGGGGGGTAATACTAAAACGTGTAAAATACTAATAATTTCTCGTCCGATCGGGAGATTTTCAGCATTTACAAGCTACAACTCGTAACATTGTCTGATCGCACGTGCCTGCTCTGAAAACTTGTGGGGGGGGGGAGGGTGGGTATGCCAAAAGTGTAAAATATGAAGAATTTCTCTCCCGATCGAGAGATTTTCAGCATTTATAAGCTACAACTCGGCAGATTATTTGAGGGCACATGCCTAGTCAGCAAACCTGTCGGGGGGGAAGGGGTATATGATAATTGTGAAATATAAAGAGTTTCTCGTCCGATCGGGAGATTTTCAGCATTTACAAACTACAACTGGAGACATTATCTCAGGGCATGAACCTACTGAGCAAACCTGTCGGGGGGGGGGGGGGGGCGTTAATACCAAAACTGTAAAATTTGAAAAATGTATCGTCCAATCAGGAGAGTTTCACCATTTACAAGCTACAACTCGACAGATTATTTGAGGGCACGTGCCTACTCAGGATTTCATGAAAGAATGCCCACGGAAAAAACGCCCACGGAAAAATCGCCCACAGACAAAATGCTCACGGGAAAAATATGTGATCGACTGATAAGTTTATATGTCTGTTATAAACGGTGTTCGAACAACTGGTCACAGACTGCTGGCCAAAAAACCGTTAAGGGTCATATAAAAATTGCAGTTTCTTGGCCACCTCACCTACATAACGCATAACGCGAATATGGGAATGACGGAATGAAAACTTTTAGAAGGGCCTAAACGTTGGTCCTAATATTATTTTCTGCCTGAGTAATACCGCAATATTAATAATTTGATGTGTAAAATATTTTCTGCAAACCTTACAAATACGAGAGGAAAGTTCGGATTGCCCTGATGGACTGTACAGGTTGTATGGTGTTGGCCTGAAAGCCGTGGTAGTCTTATGCAACATTTATTTAAAAACATAGTAATGATTCACCGTTGTCTTCAAGCCAACTGCTATACGATATTTTTCTAGAAACTACAAATAAAAAAATTATCTGCGAGTATGTGCAAAAACAGGGAATTTGTCTGGGGAGGGGGGTGGTTAAAATCTAAAATATGAAATATAAAGCATTTCTGGTGCGATCGGGAGATTTCCAGCGTTTACATGCTACAACACGTCGAATTATCTGAGGGTATCTGCTGCCTCAGGAAACTAGTCGGGGTGGGGGGAGGGAGGGGGAGGTAATACCAAAATCGTAAAATATCAAGATTTCTCTTCCGATCTGGAGATCTTCAGCATTTAGAAACTGCAACTCGACAAATTTTTTTAGCGCATGTCACTCTCTGGAAATCTGTCGGCGAAGAGGGGGGGGGGGGTAATACCAAAAGTGTAAAATATGAGCAATTTCTCGTCCGATCGGGAGATTCTCGGCAATTAGCAGCTACAACTCGACACATTATCTGAAGGCATGTGAATGATGAAAATCTCCGGGTCGGACAAGAAATTCTATATAATTCACAATTATCATATAACCCACCCCCCAGGTTTGCTGAGTAGGCACGTGCCCTCAAATAATCTGTCCAGCTGTAGCTTGTAAATGCTGAAAATCTCCCGATGTGACGATACATTTTACAAATCTTACAGTTTTGATATTACCCCCCCCCCCTCCCCGACAGGTTTCCTGTGTCAGCACATGCGCTCAGATAATTTGCAGACTTGTAGTTTGAAAACCCTTAAATCTTTTGCTGAGATGTAGATCATAAACATTTCTTATAAAGAATTACATTAATTATCGCAATTAAGAAAAGACGAAATTACGGAAACTTTATGTGACTCTGATTACCAACCTCTGGGGGTTGTGGGCACGAAGCGGTCAAAAACGTTATTTTTATATGGCCCCTTAAAATTTTTGTCGCCAGTTCTCCGGTGGCCAGTTCTCCTACACCCGTCATGTAGAAATTAACTGTTTTAGTTGTCCTTTGGAAAACTTCCAGGAAGCTATGAGTGCGTATTTTTTTTTTCTTTACACTGGGAAGAAAAGAAGTATGTCTGTAACTTGAGATTATACTACTCACGGGGAAGACACACCCTGACCGGTGGCCAACCGATAAATTTAAATGAAATATATCGCTTGTTATTTGGGGTGCGGTCGCTAGCAAACGTTCCAGCTGCAGTTGCAAAGCACCACTTTGACGAAAGACAGATGCCCCCCCCCCCCTTCCGCTCGCCGTACACAAAAGAGACAAGAGTGGAAAGAAAACACATTACACAAAGTTATATCTGTACATTGCGCCTTTTACGAAAATCGCTTTTACAATTAAATGCATTATACTTTACAAGTATTTATAAATAAAATAATCTGACTTTTAATGATTTCCCTTTTAATTGATATAGTTAAATAACAAACATGCATAGTTTTATAAAAATTAAGACCTTACTTTAAAAAAAAAAAAATAGTCACAAATGTATTACAGTAAAGCCGAACTGGAATTTTTTAAGAAAGTAGCTACTCTACAGTAGGAAGTTGAAAGTTAACAATCTTATTTGGTTCTTCACTAGGCCACCCGCGGCCCTTAAGTCATAAGTCCTAGGCATTGGCCTATTTAACAGTTTTTATTCTAACGATGTTATATTCATAACGTTTACGTAACACATCAAATTATTAATATTGCGGTATTACTCAGGCAGAAAATAATATTAGGACTAACGTTTAGGCCCTCCTAAAAGTTTTCGTTCCGTCATTCCCATATTCGTAAAATTTACATAACAAGTATTGTCAATAATCAAACAGAAGTCATCGCTCTTTCCACGTTTATAAGTGAGTCACGGAAAAATTCTCAGTGGCCGCCACCAGGAATCGAACTCAGGGTCTTCCAGTTACGCGCCGGATATGCTTCCACTGCACCACAGCTATTCCTATTCCACGTCAAATGTCTGTATTAATTGTCAATAATATTGCGCTTCTACTTATGCACCATACATTCAATCCATACATTAATTAATAGGCCGTGAGGCCTAAGCCTATTCAACACTTTTTTCTTCGCCTGTGAATTAATTAAGTAAAAGAAAAATATTGCAAACTAGACATGTTATGTAAATATTTAGTACCTACGTAAAAGTGCAGCGTTATTAAAAAATCCCACCTTAGGGTCCTTTTCAGAACATACATGAATTACGCTGTAATTCTCGCTGGGCTTACATAGAACGTTTTCTCGAACTTTGTTTGGAGTTCCTAATTCAATTCTCAATGTAGGCCAAAAATCGATAATACTTACACCCCCCCCCCTTGAACTTTTGTGGCCAGTTGTCCTGTGGCCAATTCTCCTACACCCATTTTCGTTATGTAGGTGAGGTGGCCAAGAAAACCGCAATTTTTATATGACCCCTAACGGTTTTTTGGCCAGCAGTCTGTGACCAGTTGTCCGAACACCGTTTATAACAGACATATAAACTTATGAGTCGATCACATATTTTTCCCGTGAGCATTTTGTCTGTGGGCGATTTTTCCGTGGGCGTTTTTTTCCTTACTTTCGAAAAGTGGGCGTTTATTCCGTGGGCATTCTTTCCTCATACCCTACTGAGCAAACCTGTCAGGGGGGGGGTGTATACCAATAGTGTAAAATATGAAGGATGTCTCGGGAGATTTTCAGCATTTACAAGCTACAACTCGAAACTATGTCTGAGCGCACGTGCCTACTCTGAAAACGTGTGTGTGTGTGTGTGTGTGTGGGGGGTTAATACCAAAAGTGTAAAATATGAACAATTTCTCGTCCGATCGGGAGATTTTTAGCATTTACAAGCTACAAATGGAGACATTATCTCAGGGCATGAACCTACTGAGCAAACCTGTCGGGGGGGGGGGGATACTAAAAGTGTAAAATATGAAAAATTTCTCGTCCGATCGGGAGATTTTCAGAATTTACAAGCTACAACTCGAAACATTGTCTGAGCGCACGTGCCTATTCAGAAAACGTGGCGGGGGGGGGTATGATAATTGTGAAATATAAAGAATTTCTTGTCCGATCGGGGATTTTCAGCATTTACAAACTACAACTGGAGACATTGTCTCAGGGCATGAACCTACTGAGAAACCTGTCGGGGGGGGGAATACTAAAAGTGTAAAATATGAAAAATTTCTCGTCCGATCGGGAGATTTTCAGAATTTTCAAGCTACAACTCGAAACATTGTCTGAGCGCACGTGCCTACTCAGAAAACGTGGCGCGGGGGGGGGTTCATACCAAAACTGTAAAATTTGAAGAATGTATCGTCCAATCAGGAGAGTTTCAGCATTTACAAGCTACAACTCGACAGATTATTTGAGGGCACGTGCCTACTCAGCAAACCTGTCGGGGTGGGGGGGGGGGGTATGATAATTGTGAAATATAAAGAGTTTCTCGTCCGATCGGGAGATTTTCAGCATTTACAAACTGCAACTGGAGACATTATTTCAGGGCATGAACCTACTGAGCAAACCTCCTGGGGGGGGGGGTATACCAATAGTGTAAAATATGAAGGATGTCTCGTCCGATCGGGAGATTTTGAGCATTTACAAGCTACAACTCGAAACATTGTCTGAGCGCACGTGCCTACTCTGAAAACGTGTGTGTGTGTGTGGGGGGGGGGTTAATACCAATAGTGTAAAATATGAACAATTTCTCGTCCGATCGGGAGATTTTTAGCATTTACAAGCTATAACTCGACACATATCTGAGGGTATGTGCCTACTCAGCAAACTTGTCGTGGGGGGGGCGATGCCGAATATGAAATACAAAGAATTTCTGGTCTTCACACCGGAAAATTTTCAGCGTTTACAAAGTACAACTCAACCAATTTTCTGCAGATGTCTGCAGACGGGCGACTGCTTATAACCCATTGAGTTGCTCACGGTGGTCGTTAAACCTTCAATTAAAAAAAAAAAGAAAAAAACACCCAACCAAAAAAAAAAAAAAAGATGAAAGAAAAAAGAAACTGCATTGCCCGCCCTGTATTGTGTTTGACTTGTTCTTTTCGTGATATGTGATAACTGTTTAAAATAGTTATCAAGAATAAAATAAATAAAACTACAAGATCGTATAACATCTGGTGCCTTTATTTAGCTTTTTATTCTCTGCGCTTCTTCTTTGTACGTATAAGTAAGCCAACTAATTTCTCATATTTTTTACAAACGTTTGGAAATAACATCTGTCTGGATACATTGACAAAAAATCACAGGCTGAATTTTATTTTTAAAAATATTAATATTCAGCAAAAGAATATTTGTGTTTTTTTTTTTTTTGTACATTTCCTGATCAGCAATTACAATTGCCTTTTAAAACATACGTGAAATCTCGTAGTTTATCTTTTTGTCCTTTTTTTTTTAATTTTCCTCCTGACAGTGGGGGAGAGAGTGCTCTTCCCACGTCAGATCTCTTCACATCTGTGCCCCGCCCCCCATAATTTGGTGAAGTCGGCGCTCCTGGTGTGTGTGAGTGTGTGTGTGCGCGCTTTGCTTTTCTTCTGTCACAACGTGCCGGAACTGAAAATTTTCACTTTGTTTTAGAAAAAGGCTTAAGAAAAATGTTCAAGAAATTTATTTGCTTTTTGTTAGGTCCATCGGCCTTCTTTAGCAACAGCAGCTTGTGTTTTAGAGTAACGGCATCTTTTTCTCCAGAAAAAAGCACACATTCACACACATATGCAAAACGGTACTGTTTTTTCTGGAGGATAAGCACACACAAACACACACACATCATTATCAATCCACTGCTGGATGAAAGTCTCCCCAAATTTCTTCCAAAACTGTCTTCTTTGAAAACGTTTCTTCCAAAACTGCTGCAGGTCCTAGTGACACAAGACGATATATAGAAGTTTTTCAATTCATGTAATTTTTAGTTATGATTTTAATATTTTGTGTGTAATAACTACAATAGAAAGCTAATAAAAAAGGATCCAACGGATCGATCTTCAAGTGTTTAAAAAGAACGTAGGCGGCCGGCCTTTCTCGTAAGTTTTGAATTACAACCTAAATATTCGGTGCGTGTAGACATGCCTGAAAGCTAGTGAAATGTACTCAATACATTAGTCGTCAGATATTTACAAAACACCTAGGCCGCGGGCCGTTTAGGAAGACTGAGTTACAACCTAAATATCAGTTTTGTATAAACATGTTACAAGAACTAATAAAAGAGGCTCAATGGAACAGCTTTAAACTGTCTGAAAGATACATAGGCTTCAGGCCTTTTTGGAAGATTTGAAGTTACAATATAAATATTTGATTTGTATAAACATGTTAGAAGGCCTAATAAAAGAGACTCAAAGGAACAGCCTTAAAGTGCATGTTTAGAAGGCGCCTATGCCGGGGGCCATTCGGTTTATAGTAGGTCCTAAATTTTTTTCACAAATTTAAGTTGTTATTGTCGCATGTGAAACTACAATGATTTTAATATTTCGTAATTCTGAATAGTGAATAAAAAGTTTGGTGAGCCATTAACGCATTTTATGTCAGATGCATTCAAGGAACCTAGACCTAGGAATTTTAAATGAAATTTAAGCTATGGTCTTGACTTTTATAGTGAGGTGCGTTCAAATGTACAAAAAAAACTGATATAGATAAAGCAGCACACCAGATCTCATAATGAAATTAAATTTTTTTTCGCAGAATATGTCCTGGTATATTTTATTTGTAGAAGAAATGAAAAAGAAAGAAAACAAAAAATTCTGTTTGTGCTTCTATGCATGAACTACCATAACATTTTATCATTTGCAACTGCGCAATTCTAAGTTTCCGAAAATGCTGTTATTATTTTAACGCATTTTTGCTATCTGGCAATATCAGGAACAAGAGAACGTAGTTGCTTGTCCTCTGCGTGATCTTTCTTACAGTAAATGAAACAATGCGATTTACGACCACTATGCATTTTTCGAGGGGTTTTGAAGGACGGGAACCCGACTGAAAAGGCCTGCTTTCAAACGATTTCATGAAAAAAAAAAAAAAAAGAAAGAAATCCGAGAAATATTGCGACTGACTGCTGTTATTTGTATTGGATATTTCATCAGCTGCCTATTGAAACATCTAATGTGCGGCGAACGAACACAGGGAAAATGCGACTTTGTTGTGTCTGATATATTTATGCCTAAGAACTGTCAGCCCTCTATTGCTTACGCGTAGAAGTACATATCTTATACCAGACCGCGTTTTCTTGTGAGTTTTAGAACTTATGAAGCGCTATTTCCAGGTAAGTCTTTTATGCAATAAATTCTGTCCTGGTGTTCAGCAAACACGCTCTAAAACAAAATGGCGCAGACATGAATTATTACCGGTTTTCGTGATGCAAATTCCAGGTAAACAATTTAAGTAACAAGTGCAATAACAGATGGCGCGTGTGATGGCCAAAATGCTTCGAGGAGTAGGCTATAAAATGGCTCCCAAGTATGCAGATGAATCTCATTCGTAAACAAGTCACACAAGGATTAACATGTCAAGCAATGAGCATCACACTTGGCACTGTTTGCTCATATGAGTTCGACAAAGGCAACAATGCAGATGAAGCCTGCAGCAACACTTGTGAGGTGTACGGCGAGGATGCTGTAGACAAAAGCACATGTCGCCTTTGGTTCCGGAAAGTTCGGAAACAAGCTGCAGAGATCAACCACGTTCTGCACGTCCATCAGAGGTTTCTGAAGAGGATGTCAACCAAGCCACATCAAATGACCAACATGTAACCGTTGAGGAATTATCTGAAAGGTTGTCTGTGCACAGAACAATAGTAAAAAGAATGAAGTATGCATTTGGGTTTATCACAAAGTTCGACCAGTAGGTACCACATGACCTATCGCAAGAAATCCATCAGACAGAATGACCACATGTTTTTCTTTGCTTGCGCGTCACAGAAATGAACTTTTCTTGGAACGATTAGTTACGGGTGATGAAATGTGTGTCCTCTACAGAAATGTAAAGCGTCATTGGACTGCATGCCGAGTTGGCGAGTCTACTCCATCTGTTAAGTGCATAGTGGGATGTCAAGGAGATAATTCACTGGAAGCTTCTTGCACCTGACTAAACGATAAATGATGACCTGTACTGGCAACAGTTGGAAAGGCTGAAAGAAAAATTGAAACCTAAGCATCCAGTACTGGTTAACCGGAAAGGCGCCAACTTGCAATATGACAAAGCAAGACCCCGTACAGCTTTAGCCACTTGGAGAAAATTACTGGACATTGGAGGGGAAGTGTCTACCTTTGCACCTACGGACCAGAGACGGTCATGGGTCAACAATTTTTAGCGGGGCAAACGAGTCGGGTCAAGGTGCTTTTGACCTGATTTCCACCTGGTTTATGTCCGTTTTATTTCTGAAAAGAAAAAATTCAAAGAAAAACGCGCACTGTGGAATTTTGTTCTCGATACTGGTGCCCGCAGACTGAAAGATGATTTGTCATGCAATGTGAAGGAAGCGTGTCCTCAGAAAGAAAACTTGGCGTTAGTTTTCTCTTACATAAAATTTCTTCGGGTCAGTTTCTTTCATGAAATTGTCAGGTAAATATTTGAAAAGTTCATTTTTCACAAAGTTCGTTTTTTGACTCGAATAAATTTCAGCAAGTCAAAAATGGTTTTGTTGTTTTTACAAAGAGGGCGATTTTTTAAATTTTTCTTTTTTTATAATCGCAAAAATCTCATAGAATAATAACACGGGAAATGCCATCCAACTAAAAGTCAATATTTGAATCGTTCATTTTTCCTTAAAGTAAAAAAATTTAAACGATCGTTTCTCCAAAAGTCAATATCTGATTTAACAAATTTTTACTAGATCAGTTTTTTCTTTCATAAATTTTCTTCAGGTTATATTTTTCTTTAATAAATTTTCTTCAGTTTAGTTTTTACGCTTAAATATTTTACAAGAAGTTAGTTTTATTTATTTTTATTTTTCTATGGTTGTAAATAAAGTGTTTTCAACAAATAGGAAAATCATCTTATAGTTTCTGGATTGAGAGAAAGAGGATTTAATCGTGTCAAAAAAGTTCAGTTTACATGTTTGCTAACCTTTTTTGATGAATTGGTGATGAACCTGAAAAGCACCGTTTTGATTTCCTTTTTTTTTACACCATTTTGTGATTTTTATTTATCGAAGTGGTTCGAACTCCCAGTCCTTTATTCAGAAATCTTACATTCTTTCCGCTAGACCATCGAACTATTGGAAAAAGATGCTTGAAAGAGTAAGATTTATGGGTTTTCATGGTGTTCAAATGTTTTAGGGATTTGGAATTTCTTTTAAAATGGTTTGTGAGGGGGAGTGGACGTTATTTGAGTGGTGATCGAGTTTGTGTGAACATGGGTTTTTCTGTTACGGTGGATCGTCTCTCGTTGAACTGTTGTAATGGAAGAAATGATGAAACAGACGTATATGACAACTCAGAAAGTAGGAAGTTTAGGTGGTCTCGATGCTTTATACCGTGCTGTCAAAAAAGAAGGCGTCAAGAAAAAAGACGTCATGAAATGGTTGAAGGGGGAGAAAACGTACACCCTTCACAAGCCGGTGAGACGACATTTTCCGAGAAATAGAGTGATGGTGAATAAAATAGGACAACAGTTCCAAGCAGACCTAGCTGATGTCTCCAGTTTGAGTCAATATAACGGTGGATTTCGTTACTTGTTAACATGCATTGACATATTTTTCCAAATATGCATGGGCGATTCCCTTAAAGCAAAAGTCAGGGTCCCATATCGTTCAAGCATTTTCCCAGATTTTCCAAGATTGAAAACCAGTATGACTTCAAACAGACAAAGGAACTGAATTTAAGAACAAAGAGTTTCAAAGGTTTTTAACACAACACGGTGTGCATTTCTTTACAACGAACAACGAGACAAAAGCAAGTGTTGTGGAGAGATTCAATCGCACGCTCAAAACTAGCATGTGGCGATACTTTACAAGTCAAAATACGTTTAAATTCATAGACGTGCTCAACGATTTAGTTCACAGTTACAATCATTCTCCCCATCGAAGTATAAAAATGAAACCTGTAGATGTAAACAAAGATAATGAAAAGCAAGTGTTTCTCAATCTGTATGGTGATCTCAAGAAGGAAAAACAGTCCTATAAATTTCAGGTGGGTGATCATGTGAGGATTAGTAAAGCAAAATTGACATTTGAAAAAGGATACGAATCAAATTGGACGGAAGAAGGTTTTGTTGTGAGCGGTCTTGTTCCCAGATCCCCACCCGTCTATAAAGATTTATTGAACGAAGAGCTGGAAGGAACTTTTTTACGCCGAAGAGCTTCAAAACGTTACTCTGTCCGGAGGCCTTTCCTGTGGAACGTGTTCTAAAGAAACGTAAAAGAAAAGGAAAAATGGAATACTTTGTTAAATTTAAAGGGTATCTTGATAAATTTAATGCTTGGATCCTAGCGGAAGACTTGACCTCTCTATAAAACCGACCTTTTTTTAGATGAAACATCATTCGTCAACATGAGTTGACGAATGATGTAACGTTACCTAGCGACAGCTCTCTCCGCTACTTTTCAGACAATAAAATTTCTCATTTCATCACGCGTCTTCCTTCCCGATCGAACTCAATGGTGACTGGGAAGTGGGACTCGTCGAACTCATCTACCCTCATTCCTGGTTTAATGTGAATGTAAATTCAAATTCCTTTGCTTACGGTCTCGGTCCAAGTCAACTGAAAGCAGCAAAAATCCCTGCTGGATATTATGATTCTGTGGGAGACGTGGTAAAAGCCATGTCCCAGCATTGGTCGAAAAAAATTACGATGTTTTTTAATAAAACCACGAGACGTGTCAAAGCAGTTTTAACTCTTGGTTCTCAGCTGGAGTTATTTCCAGGAATAGCTGAAATTCTAGGTTTTCAACCTGGAGTGTATTCGGCCTCAGGAGGAAGCGATGCTACCATTCATGGAAATTTCGTAGCCGATCTGAACACGTCGCTTTCCCTATTGTACGTGTACAGCGATATTGTGGATACTCAGCCTGTGGGAGACATGTTTGCTCCTCTCCTTCGCGTCGTGAAAGTGAGCGGAGAAGACGGAGATGTGGTGAGCGCCTTATACGATCGCCCTCATTATTTGCCTCTAACAAGAAAACATTTCCAAACCGTAGAAATCGTTATAAGGAATCACTCGGGACAATTAGTACCATTTGAACGAGGGAGAGCGATCGTGAAACTTCATTTTCGTCTCAAGGCTCTGTAGTCATGCCTGAACCATACCGCTGTTGTACAAAATCCTTCGAGGAATATTACGTCAATCAAACTGGAAAAGGTTTAGTCTACTATCAAGGAGCACCCCTTCAAAAACTGTATGGACTTGGGGGACTTTTTCGCTCGTTATTTAGAGCGGCGGTACCAATATTCAAACAAGGTGCAAAAACGCTTGGAAAACAAGTCTTTCAAACGGGGGTCGACCTTGCAAAATGACTTAATGCAAGGAAAGGATGCAAAAACAGCAGCCAAACAACGAGCTAAAGAAGCAGGACAAATTCTCACCGACAAAGCTGCAAGCAAAGTGAAAAAAATGTTAGAGGAAGCGTTAAAAGGAAGAGAAACACGATGAAGCGCATCATTCGTTCAAAGAAAGCCAAGACGACAGCACACGATATTTTCGATCCGTAAACCATGGCTTTGATTCACAGTCATTCTTCCGTATGTTTAAAGTCGGAACTTGATTTATTTGCATTACCGCCCACCCAAACGAGCATAGAAAAAGGACAGTGGATCGAATATCACCCCTTGGCCAACATTCGAGATGGAGGACCTCTGGAATTTAATATTTCTGGGAGTGGAGAAGAATACATGGACTTGTCTTCCAGCCAACTCTACGTAAAGATTAAAATTGTGAAAGCTGACAATTCCGTCATAGCTGACAAAGAGCCCGTGGGGCCCATAAACTGTTTTCTTCATTCTCTGTTTTCCCAAGTTGATGCTAGTTTAAACGAAAGAGTGATTTCGTCCTCGAGCAACACGTATCCTCACAGAGCATATATTGAAACTCTATTAAATTATGGAGAAGACGCAAAGAAATCCTATTTAGCATGCGAAGGGTTTTACAAGGATACAGCCGGACATCTGAACGAAATTAATCCCACGAATGCTGCAACAAACAAAGGATTTCATCAACGCTATGAGCTCGTGAAAGACAGCAAAACGTTTGACATGATTGGAACCTTGCATTGTGATTTATTTTTCCAAAACGGACTACTTCTCAATTTAGTGGACGTGAAAATTAAACTGGTTCGAAGTAAACCTGATTTGTGCCTCGTTTCCTCCTCAGAGGCCCCCAATTACAGAGTTCTCATCGAACACGCCTCCATTTTTGTGAGAAAATTGAAAGTCAACCCGGGAGTTGCCATCGGCCATGCAAAAGCTTTAGAAAAATCTCCCGCCAAGTATCCTATTGATCGTGTTTTATGTAAAGTGTATTCCGTCTCTCAAGGAAGTATGTCCTTCGTGCAAGACAACGTATTCCCAGGACAAATGCCCAAAAGACTGATTATTGGATGTGTCGATAACGATGCTTTTAATGGTACATATAAATCTAACCCCTTTGAATTTAAGCATTATGATGTTAACTTTATCGCCGTGTACGTTGACGGACAGTCAGTTCCTCATAAACCTCTAGAACCCAATTTCGAAAAGGGCAGCACAATTCGTTCTTTTCATAGTCTATTTCAAGGAACCGAGAAACTGGGCCAAGATTGTGGAATATATATCGATCGAGATGAATTTTCCAAGGGATACACTCTTTATGCATTCAATCTCAGTCCGGACCTGTGTGATGGAGGGCTTATGAACCTGATCCAACAAGGAAATTTAAGAGTGGAAATCAAATTTGGAAAAGCTTTAGCAGAAACCATTTCTGTGCTAATCTACGCAGAGTTCCAAAACATTATTATATAAAAAAAAATTCCATGAAAAATATTGGAGGGGCGAAAGATTTCTCACATCGTCTTCCATTCCACCCAAAATTAAACAAATACGTGTACTGACAACAGAGATTTAATGGACTTCGTTAAATTTTGGGAGGAGTGGAAGACCGATGTGAGAAATCTTTCGCCCCTCCAATATTTTTCATGGATTTTTTTTTTATATAAAACATATATTTTTTATGTTTTCGGGAATCCCGTCTATGCATTATTTATTTAATTCTTATATTTTTCCTCTCTCCAATTTTAATCAATGTCGATTTTAACCGTTGCCCCCTTTCATGAGAGCGATTCCCCACTCAAGGAATGCTTAAGTCGAGATTTTCACCATGTATTGAATTTCACTCAGGAAAAAGTGGGTCAGGATGGTGAAATTTTGAAATCTGAAATTTCTCTGTGCGGAGAACATTGGACTAGAGTGGCTGATAAGAAATCTACTATGTTAAGAGTCATACAACAGACGTTTCTTCGTTCCATTTCGTTTTCAGCTTTAATTAAGAAAGCATTGGAAAAAAATAATAATTTGACTTTGGAAACATTACAAACACCAAAAGAAGAATTTCTGTGGAATGAAGGCTCTTTTCTGCTTGAAGAAACTCTCGGGGACATAGTGTATGACATGGTGGACATGAACGGATTGGAAATCTCCGACAACGACAATCAAATAAACATGACCAAAATTATTTTACAACTAGATTTTGAGAAAATATCTTAACTGTATCGGGAAGAACTTCCTCGGAATCGAAATACTAAAGTAGACGAAGCATTTCTGGACTCAGTTGATCTTAGTTATTACGTGTGAGAAATTTTAAGAAAAAAGGGAATATTGAAATCGTACACTGTGTTTTCTTTATGTGAAGAACAAAGTATTCTATAGTTTACTGGGTTTTTTTTTTCAAAAGCGGTTTTAATTGTGAAATGAATTCTTTCAGGGTGTCTGATTAAATTATTTCGCTTTCCGTATTCCTTTTGTGGAAAATTCAACCATGAAGAATTTCTTACCGAATACAATTTAGTTTTATTCTCTCTGGATATGAAAATTAATTATAATGAAGTCCTTTCGTTTTTCTCTAAGAATTTACCTGAAAAAAAGCTTTGTCTGATTAGAGTCGATAGCATGTTCGTTGAGAGATGAACAGATAAGGAAACAGTCACCGTGAAGCGCTGACGCATGGTGACACACCAACACGTGTTGTGATAAGGGTCATGCATTAGTCACCGTATGCAAAGGAAACGCTTAGTGAATTTTAGTTCTGTTCTAAGTTTGAATAAAGTAAGAAGTCTTCAAGTCTTTCAAATTCTGTTTCCGGATTTTTCACTTAACAACAGGAGTTGCATTAACCAAAAAGCAGTGTAAGAAACTCCAAATTATTTTGGATGGCGTGTGGGACAGCATCCTGGAATTGTTAATGGGTTCAGAATTCCAGAAAATCGTGCTCGGAGAATCCCGAAAGTTTCAAAATACATCGATTGAGGAGTGTGAACTTAGACACATATGTAGACGTCGCGAATGCATTTCTGAAGTACTTCCACCTATTCAGATGCATCCTCCATGCCTAACTACTGAGTGGAACAGGAAAGCGATTTCAAGTTTCGTGAACGCTGTGGCCTTGTTGAATAGTAAGGAAGTAGCTCAAGCTTTTATGAACATATGTGGAAAAGTGAAGATTTCAGAAGAGTTCCTCTCTACAATCAGGGGGAAAGAACTACTTGGAGAAGTAATGATTTCGATTATATAAATTCAGATTTTTTTTTTTTTTTTTTAAATGGGCAAGGTAGAAGGCGAGTTTGTGAATATTTATTATTTATTGAAATATTAAGCGTAAATATTTTTTTAGTTTTAAGACATAAATTTAAAGAGTAATTATTATTTTTTTTAATTAAATTTCAAGTGAAGTTTTTTTTTTTGAAATGGGTCAAAATTTAAGCTTTCAAGATTTTTAAAGTAAAAGTGAGAATGTAAACTTCTTTTTTGAAATGTTTAAAACAGTAACAGAATGAATGCCATTGATTTAATGGGGGACTAGTGCTTTTTTTGCTAGACTTTTCTTAAGGATATTTGGGAATTGTTATTGGAAAGGGGTCTAAGGTTTTCCATTAGGCAACCAATTGAGGCGGAATTCCGACTGGTCTGAGAGCAATGCTTTACAGTATTGAGTCGAAACCAGAGTACACGGCTTATTTTCGGGGAGTTTGAATTGTTTCAAACTGACTCGCTTCATTCTTTGGGTTGAAACAGAAGAAGCGCTCTCACTGAAGACCCCTAGCCTGGGAAAACTAAACAGTCTGTGTTTTATAACAATTTTTTTCCTTAGACATTTTTCCAAATTTCAACCTCATCTATTTTCAACTTTCAGGAACTTGCTGTGACTGTTCTTTCTGCAATCTGTTTTCTACCAGAATCGTTTTCAACTGAATCGAATATAGACCTTTTAAAATATTTTCCTTGAACGAAAACATGCTTCTTAAATTTCATAGTTCCCCATGTTATTCAATGGGAATTTCACTGTTTTTACTGAAACGTGTTTCATCAAAACCGCCCCTAAGAAAATATGAAGTGTTCCATTTTTAACCCTATATGAGAATGTACTTTTCCGAAACGAACATTATCTGTTATCAACTTTCCCGAAACGAACCTTATCAGTTTTCAACTTTTCTTAAAACGATCTTTCAATCAAAATTTAAACCCTTCTCAATATGAACTTAGGAATGCATTTAAAAAAAAGAGAGAGAGAGAGAGAGAGAGAGAGAGAGAGAGAGAGAGAGAGAGAGAGAGAGAGAGAGAGAAAATCAACTCAAAAGAATGATACTTTATGAAAAATAGATTAAGAAAAGAAGTTTACATGAGGAAATAGAGAATTTGATGCGAAAAGAGCCACTTAATGCTTTGAACAGGGGAAACTTGTTTCAGTAAAAAAAAATTCTTATTCTTATGATTTCTTTAAGAAAACTGACATTTTCATTACATTTATGCTTTTCTATGAAAGTTTTTCTCAAAGGACTCGATTAAGATGATCTCAAGTCTTTGAAGTGAATGGGAAGAAAAATAACATGTCTATGTGTTATGAGAAAATGAAAGAATATCCTTAAGACAGCGTGAAGTGAATTGAACATCAAGCAGTTGTATGATGTTTTACTATCGTATATGTACATACATTTCGGGAAAATATCTTCTAAAGTTAGAGGGAAAAATATATGAATATTAAAAAAAAAAAAAAAACCTAAAACAAAAACACCTCCTTAGATTTACAAAGAGAGTATTTGAAGTAGAAAGAGTGATGGAATGCTTTGAATAGGAATTTCTTGTTTCATTGAAGGGATTCTTATTTTGGAATTTTTTTTAAAAAGAGAAACTATCATTTTCAGAAAATTTCTGGTGGAGTTGAACTTGGACATATAACAAAATTCTTGGGTATATAGGAATTTGAATTGAAGAAAGTTTATGGAATGAAACATGAAGAGAAAGAAATGGGTTGAAAGACTTAACATTCAAGCTTCGTCAACTTATTTGGTTCCCCATACAATTCTGTGGAAATTTTACGTTTTGGGGAGAACTCGTTTTTTTTTTTTTTTTTTTCAAAATCAACCCTTTAGAAGTTTTTAAGATAGAAAAAATATTGACTAAGGGAAATCTTAAGTAATACAAATTCTGACTTGAAGCACTTTTAAGTAAGAAAATATTTGTCTGAAGTAATTTTTCAATGTCTAAGCATTGACATCTGACTAATCACCCGTCCGAAATTAAATCCTGGGGAGGCTTGAGTTATGAGCTTTTGAATTACGACACTAGCTTTCTACCTTCTTTGGAAACAATGGACTAAATCAGGGTCTGCTTATTTCCCTTGTAGTGGTTCACGACTGATCTCTTAAATCTTGAATGAACGGCAAAGTTCAAACGCTCTGTCCCATTGAGTCACCAGTTTTAGATTTTTGTCATCTTAGACAGTTTAAGTTCGCTCAGAAAACTATGCTTTTGCAAGCTTGAGTTTGCGTTCAAAGTTCAAAACCAGAATTTAGTTTAATCTACCAAGCAAAGGGATTTCATGTCATGAGGTTCTCCAGCAAAGCAGTAGACGCGTGAAAACAGTCGCGCAAGATAGTATTTTCCGGTAGAAGAAGGGAGATTCCAAAGTTAATTTCTTGGGGGAAAGCGTAAAAACACTCTTCGTTCACTGGAGAGAGCGTAAAAACACTCTTCTTTCACTGGATAGAGCGTAAAAACACTCTTCTTTCATGTTTTAATTTAAACCTCGAGGAATTAGTATCTAACTATGAAAAGGAAGTTCTAAAGATTTAGGGGCATTTACACTGAAATCCTACAATGACTTTATTTGAAATAGTGAAGAATCGGCCTTAGAGACTAAAATACATCTGAAGATTTTAGACACATTTCTGTTCAAAAGTAAAGTCGAATGGAAAAATAAGAGCAATTAAATCGATAGGATAAGATTGATAGGTTGAATCAGAAAAAAAAAAAAAAAAAAAAAAAAAAAACTAAGAAAAAAAAAAAAAAAAAGAAGTTTCATAAAAATAAACCGAAGTTTTAAGAATCATACAACACTGAATAGAAGGAAAAACATAATAAGTAAAATAAGGGGGAATACTATATTTTCACTATGAGAGTTTGGAAACATCTGCTTTTCTTACGAATTAGTAAAACGTGAAATAAAAATGTTTAGAGGAAGTATGGACTTAGTCGCAATGTCTCCAGAATGAAAGCTTTTTCTGCTGAGACAATGAATAAAAAATACGATAATGAAAACCTAATTGAAACGAAAGAAAAGGTCAATGAAACTAAACGTCTAAAGAAAAATGCGGCAGGCACAGAAGTTAAAAATGATTGGACCGATACGGGAGAACTGGACATTTAGTGGAAGAAATATACGCGAAGTTTTGAAACATCTCAATTTAAAGCGAACTAAATGAGGGAAAGGAATGAGATTGGGGAAGTTCTTATTAACTTTGATGAGGTGAGGAAACAATAAAAATTTAGTTATACATGAAATAAAGTAAAAAAAAAAAAAAGCTCGTTTAAGAATATGGTTTTTGGTGAAAGTAGGAAATTTTAGTTGAAATGTCATGACCAGCATTTCGAAAAGAAATAGATTGAGTCGATATGTATGGAAAAGAAGTAAGAATTTCTTTATTTTCGCTATGGGGGTGGGGAATAACTGCTATTCTGATGAGTTAGTAAAACGTTAAAAAAATAATGTTTATTGGATGAACGGAATCACTAGCTTTGCCTCTAGAATGAATGTTTTTTCGGACGAGACAGAAAAATATACAGCCCAAAGAATACAAATTTTATCGTAAGAAAAAAGGTTTTAGATTGTATGTCTTGACAATGAATGCTTTCTTATTGGGACAGTCCACGAAAAGTATAGCAAACTAGGAAAGAATAAAAAAATGCATATTTGATTACATGCAAAGCTTTGAGGAATATTTTTAAGCAAGTTTGAAAATATGCTATATAAGGAAACAAAAATATGATGACTTGCTACATCTAAAATAATCGTTTTGTTGAAATGAAATGGAAAAAAAAAAAAAAAAGAGTCCAAATAAATGGAGTCACAAGTTTGACCAAGTATACCCAATGTTCCAAATGGTTCCCGCTTTCTTACCGACGAACTAATAATATGAGAAATTATTCCAAATCCTGGCAAAATCAAAATATAAACCTCTGGATGCCCAAAAAATCAAAACAAATGCTGAAATAAAATAAGATCTCCCCCACCAGCAGGATCAAAAAAAGAAGTATTAAAATTTCGATCTGTTAAAAGTATAGTAATAGCTCCCGCCAACACCGGTAAAGAAAGCAACAATAAAATTGCAGTAATCAACACTGATCACACAAACAGAGGAACCCGTTCTATTACTATCCCCCTTCCCCGTATATTTACAATTACTGACATACTGAAAAGTTTTACGAAATTTCAAAAAAAAAAAAAAAAGATGAAGTAAAATAGCGAAATTGGGAAGCTATAATGATATGCGAAATAAAGTAAGAAAATATTGTTTCATCAGAATTTTAACTGTGAAAGACCTGTAGAGTTCTTGAACACACGAAAAAATTACGAGAAAATAATATTGCAAAGGCGAAAGACTCAGAATTAGCATGAAGTCATTTAACAAAAAAAAAAAAAAAAAAAAAAAAAAAAATGACAAAGTCCAATAATTACTGCGAACAGGAACGAAATCGTTTCTAAAGAAGCATTTCCTCGTCTCATGATCTGTAATAAAATTGAATAAAGGAAACAGAAAAGTTCCCCAGAAAATTCATTACATCTACACGAAAAAACTCCCTCAAAACATACAAAAAATATAAAAAAATCATGATGAAATAACGTAAAAGTTATAAAAAAGAAAAGAGCTGGAATACATAGTACATGAAAACATTACGACTAGAAAAACAAAAAAATATTGGAAGGGCGAAAGACTCAGAATTAACATGTCTACATTTCCGCTTGATTTCCCAAATATTTTGTCAAAGTCCAATAGTTACTGCGAACAGGAACGAAATCGTTTCTAAAGAAGCATTTCCCCGTCTCATGGTCTGAAATAAAATTAAATGAACGAAAAAGAAAAAGTTCCCAAGAAAATTCATTACATCGACACGAAAAAGCTCCCTCAAAACATACAAAAATATATATAAAAAAAACCCATGAAGAAATAATGTAAAATTAATTAAAAAAAAATAGAGTGAATACGTAGTACAGGAGACCACCTGACCAATTTTTTGAAACCAAATCATCGTGAGTTAGGACCTTGCTAAGACCATTAGAGCATTTTTACTCCATTGGAAAGAAAATTCCCCAGCATCGTTACGTAAAAATTTCCTCCGGGGAAAAATAACATCGAAGAGGAGGAAATATCCCGCTTGAAAACCACTGGAATAAATACAAAAAATCCCAACGGACCCACTCGGTCGTTGCCATCCCTCAAAATCAAAGATCCATCGAAAGTTCCAAGAAGCACCGCTAGGGGGCAGCACATCGAGTTGACATCCCCCCTATCCGCCCCCTTTCCCACTCGGTCGTTGCCATCCCTCAAAATCAAAGATTCATTGAAAGTTCCAAGAAGCATCGCTAGGGGGCAGCACATCGAGTTGACATCCCCCATATCCGCCCCCTTTCCCACTCGGTCGTTGCCATCCCTCAAAAGTTCCATTGAAAGTTCCAAGAAGCACCGCTAGGGGGCAGTATATCGAGTTGACATCCCCCTATATCCACCCCTTCCCCACTCGGTCGTTGCCATCCCTCAAAAGTTCCATTGAAAGTTCCAAGAAGCACCGCTAGGGGGCAGTACATCATGGGGACGACCACGTGACAAAAATTCTGACTCGGGGACAGCTGGGACAGTCTCGTGGGCAGCCAGGGGCAGCCTCGTGGGCAGCCTCATGGGCAGCCAGGGGCAGCTAATGTTAAGTCTATGGGAGGGCTGCCCCTGTGCCAGAAGTCTCCATTTTCCTCTACTAGCGCCGCAGTTCAGCAGGGTTGAGCTATTACGAAAAACTTTGCTGAATACGACACATTGTGGATTATCTTCAGGTTTTATAAATGCCAAACTAATATAGATCTTATCGTACTTTCTTCTTTCCGCAAATTTGATAGTTTTGTCTTGATCACACCTTCCAGAACGTGCACCATTTTCTTGAACTTTTTTCCCCATTTTTTATTGGCCACGGGGAATTGGTTGGTTAAGGTTTTCTTGAAAATTTCGGTGATGTTTTACCAATTGCTTGCGGAACCCCTGGAGAACCGTCGTGGAACCCAGGGGTTCCACAGAACACACTTTGAGAAAAGCTGCTGTAGAGGATGAATTCGCGATGCTTTTACAGACCACGCAACAAATGACAGTCGTTGATCAAACGTGATTGAAGGTCGTCCTGCTGTCCTCAGAAAAGCGGAGAATGGTGCACTTAACGGTAGATAAATTATGTTTCATCATTGAAGCCGAAAAGTTGGAGACTATGGATGATGCGTTGCGCGGCAGCCTGAGATATGAATGTACGTATGACGTTATCACACAAAATATTTTGAAATCTTCGTTAAAACGCTGCGACATTTTTGGCTGCAGCACTCGCAGATGACGAAATGAACTGCATGCTGAAACTTGGATGAAGACGATGATGTTTTTTGCGCAAAAGCAGGCAGTTTGGATGAGCACACGATAAAGTATATTTTGAAGAGAGCACTCGAAAGAAGGTTTGATGGTGATGTACTTGATGATGCAAAAGATCTCAACATCAAATCAAATTTGGTTGAAGATGGAAATATCCAGCACAGGCAATATAGGCGATTTATCAGTGCGGATCACTTCGTGTGAAGCAAACGAAGATATTGTTACTCGGCTTAATTGATTAATTCCTACTAATTTTAAAGATATGAATCCGATTTTCGGTGTAAATATGACAAGAATGGAAAGTCAGATATTATCCAAAAACTTGAAAATCTAGTCGTCCTGGAGCGGGAATCGAACCGACGTCTCCCGGATAGTGCCCTAGTATGCTACTCGAGCGGAAGATTCGATTTCCGCTCCAGGACGACGAAATTTTCAAGTTTTCGGATATTATCTGACTTACCATCCTTGTCATATTTACACCAAAAATCGGATTCACATCTTCAAAATGTGTGTTATATGGTATAATCCCGTATCCCATTCATGATTATCATTCTTTCATGATTAATTCCTTTTTTATTGTCGTGTGCGAAAACAAAGATCCTAGAAATCATCTTAAATGCTATGTTGGCGATTTGATAAAAAATGTGTCATTAGAAGCCAAGCTTTACAGCTGTGACAGGAGTCAGTGTTGTCACCTTTCTTTTCTCTTACCGTGAAAAAACGTTTAAGTCAGCGAAAGTTGTTTATATTTTCATAAGAGAATCCATTAGCGCCTATTAATGTCGTGGGGCTGAGTGTTGGTCACATGATGACATCGTGGTTGCAGCGAAAAAAAAAAAGAAAGGAAAAAAACGGACAATTTAAAAAACAGGGTTCTTGTGACAGGGGAAAGAGACTCGTGGTTTTGTGACGGGCGTCGTCATGAGCGTGTTTTTAACAAATGCCTCTGTGTGTGTGTGTGTGTGTGTGTGTGTGTGTGTTTAAATTCAGATACGTAGGTGGATTACACTTTCACAATATACAAATGTAAGGAGTTCATTTTGGTGGGAGACAGCTGAGATGCTTATGTTTTAAAAGAAGGTTTCCAGAGCCAATTATTCACCTGCAGTGTAAAAGAAATTACTTTCTGTCCGAACTCAGTAGTTAGCGACAGAGATAATGCTTTGCGTACGAGTTAATCACTCTCTTTCTTTAACGTGATTGTGCTGTTTCTTCTTACATTAAACTTGTATTTTTACTGATTAAATGCTGTTGTTATCATTTTGGTTAAATGTTCTCTAAAGGAAATTTTTCAGACGATACGTTAGGGCTCCTTCGGTGAAGCGGCGTCAACGACGCAAGGAACGGCAACCTTAAACTTGAATAAAGACAATAACAGTTTCAACACAAAATGTGGCAGTTCGGACGAACTGACAGCAGAGCTTTTCGAAGAGAGCGCACAGGGTGATTTAACGATGATGCGTTTCCGGATGACAGAAGAGATGCCAGCATCAAATCAAACTATCCTGAAAATGGCAAACTGTTATAGATAATAACAGACGATTTCACAATGCGGATCGCTTAATTTAGATGTCAGGTAAACGGCAGAATATAGCAGTGGAGCGAGGTACTATTGAACGAAATTCCAAAGAAGGCGATGCAAGGACAGGCAGCGCAATATGTAATGAAACAAACAGCTGAACAGAGAGAGAAAGATTGTTGCTTGTCATAACAAGTATGTCCATTAGTCATGTGATTTCGAACGTTCATTTTTAATAAATGTCCAGTTCAGTTGCGTAGCCAGAAATTTCTTAAGCGGTGAGGGGATCCACGGATTTGGTTCATTGGTGAAAGTGTCATATATACTACATATTGTTACACTCCGGAGGTAGCTGTCTACCCACCTACCCACACACACCCACGCGCACGAAAAAAAAAGAAACAAAAATTTTTGCTTTAAAACTTTGGATTGGTAGGGGAATGAAATTGGGTAAGACGCCGGAGGTTACCATTAAAACTCATCAAACAGAATTACTAATTAAAAGGTTCGTTCAACGCCGAAACCCTGTGTGTTAGGCGAGAGTTTAACTTACAAAATTTGACCAATTAAAAAAAATCGAATTATCGCCATACTCAAAATAACACCCTCAACTGAGGGTTGGCACAAGATAGACACGTTTAATTTGAATCGTTAGAAAAACACCAAAAGATAAGATAATGTAAAAGCGTCACTTGTAAATGCAAAAAAAAAAAAAAAAAAAAAAAAAAAAGAGTTATCTATCTAGCAACCTCGATTTCCACTGCAACCCATTGGTACCACTTATCGCCGATTATACCTGCAAGCTACTGATTGATTGCACACTGGAATTAGATTTAATTTGGTCAGCAGACCGTGTAGACTTGCTTACTACTACTGTTTGAAAGAATGTTCTTTAATTAGCGAAAATAAAAGTACCTACTGATTCCTACATTGTACAATCCAGTTTGAAAGGTTACCACGGTGACACAACACTGAATGATGATCACACTATTTCACTGTCGCTCTCGCTGTGAACACTCACGCGCACAAAACACTACAGCAGAAGACACAACGATGGGTGGTTTCTTAAGAGAAACACATTTACTACGGACATAGCTATCTCACTGAGATATGCACATTCATTGATTTTCCGAACTTCACTCCAAGTAAAACGGTCGTCTCCTCTTTGTTGATGGGGGAAGAGAGGAAAGGGCTCTCTCTCTCTCTTTATCTGTCTCTCTTCTTTGGCAGGCAGATTGCCTTGGCTGCTGATCCAGGTCAGGCTGTAGCGAACTATTCGTTCTTCTGTTCACTCCATCCCTGGTTTCACTTTCGTTTAATCGCCATCCTTGGCACGTTTAGCTTTGGGGATCCAGCAATCGAACCTACGATGCTATGCACGAGATATGTTCTCAATCTGTGCTTTGCTGCAAAGACGCAATACTTTTTCATTTTTTCGCAGAGAGGTACGCTAGTCCCCTCCTTTTTTTAGTTAAGCGTGGCCTCGTTTCACTGAGACACAATATATACATATTGTTACACTCCAGGGGTAGCTGTTCACCCACCTAACCCTCCACCCCACACACACACCCTTTTAAGCGAAATGTTGGCGAATCTTACTCTGAACCCATCATCTAGCCTACTCAAGTATTTTTATTGCCGGTTTAATGTCCTGGGAAAGCTTGTGTTTGCATCATACGCGAGCGCTTCCTCTCACGTTCTACTAAAGGGCGAACTTCTAAACAGAGTGTAGGCATTCGTTCGAAATATTTCCCTTCAAGAGGTCTGGCCTATAGGGGGTCTCAGTTTATCTCTATCTCTTGTTCTCTCTTCTGAGTCACTTACATTCTTCGTGATCCCCGGAGCTAGATGACAACCTCACGGTTCTGTTGGATACGACTTTTCCGGTTTCGAACAGATATTCCAGGTCTCCCCAATATCCCGCCAGCGTAAAGACCGCTTAGTTAGTCGAATGCAGCTGGCACCGAGCCCCAAGCCACTCAGCTTCTCTCCAGGCGGGACCCTTTTCTCCACGCTTTCAGATCGAGACTGTCCGTTTTTTCTCCCTCTGTTTTCGGTGAGCCGGAAATTTGCGCACGTGCGAAATTTATAGCAGAAAGGCTTTTACTGACACGTGTACCCCATTAGCGTGCCTTTGCCGATTTTAGTATTTTGGGTGCTTAACCCTTTTTAAGCGAAATGGCGGCGAATCTTACTCTGAACCCATCATCTCGCCTACTCAAGTATTTTTATTGCCCCGTTTAATGTCCTGAGAAAGCTTGTGTTTTCATCATACGTGAGCGCGTCTCGATTCCTCTCGCTTTCTATACTAAAGGACGAACTTCTAAACAGAGTGTCGGCATTCCTTCGAAATCTTTCCCTTCAAGAGGTCTGGCCTAGAGGGGGCCCCAGCTTATCTCTATCTCTTTTTCTCTCTTCTGAGCCACTTACATTCTTCGTGATTCCCCATGCCCACCTCGCAATTAATTTTCCCTTATATAAAAACACATAAGTTATCCAATTAATGCCGACATGTATTTTATTTACATTTCACTATAAACACGGTTCCCGCTTCCATCTCTTGGCTAATTGGTTTAAGCACTCCCCAAAATTATGCATCAATACATATGGCATTAAATTCGTACTCAATCCCACCTGAAGAGAAGGGTCCGGGCCTGAGAACACAATCCCCCCTCTTTTGACTACGCCTCTGGTCTAGTTCACACACAATGGACTGTTATCAGCATCTTTTCTTCGAGGAAGAGAATTACTTAATGCGACGTTGTTTGGTGGCAGCACCTTAAGGATTACAACGGGGTGAAAACAGAGTCAAGGTTTTTTTGGGGGTGGGTGGGTTGTCCTTTTTTTGGAAAACAGTCTTTTCTTTGTCCCCAAAACACGAACAAAAAATATATGAATTTTTAATTATTTCACGTTGAGGAGTAAATTCTTTTATGTTTAATTTTTATTTGCAATGACTCTTTACACCCATCGTAGTAGAGGAAATGGGAGAGTTCTAAAACAAAGGAAACGGCTCACGACTGCCCAATGTTTAACATCAGTGTCCACATGGAAGTACGGCCCACTGCTGCCCCTCTCGGGTGTCGCTCATCGGCGTAGCCAAGGGGTGGTCCTCAGGTCCGTACCCCCCCCCCTTTGAGGGGAGATTTAGTTGAATTTAAAACGATATATATGTATATATTGGGCTTTCACCAATGAACCAAACCCATGGACCCCCCCCCCCTTTAGAAATTTCTGGCTACGCCACTGGTGCCAGTGATCCTGTCCTACCGATCTTGGCGTAGCTGGGTGCGGAAGCTAGATGAAAACCTCACGGCTCTTGTGGATACCGCTATGTGTTTTGATGGATTACATCACTGTTCTGGTGAATGACATCATGCTTCCCGACCAACCCCATTTTTTCCCTTCACGTGGTTGATGTCAAAACGCGGTGGTATTTTTCCCCATCAAGAAATTTTCCTGCGTGACGTCACGGTCCTGGGGAAATTTTTTCAACTGATCTGAAAAAATACGCTGTGTGACCACAGCGTATTTTGATATTTTTGCCTAGCATCGAACTCACGACAGTTTGGTTGCAAGACGAACAACTTAACCCCCAAGCCTACGTTGTCAGTTGGAGTCGTTTGCTTCAAACGCCTCCAACTGACAACGCGCGATATGTGAAACGAAGAGTTCTCTACTGGGTATTCGTACGCAATCCGTTGCAGCAGATGTTTCCGTTTTCGGAAATGTTTAAGTAACGAAATAAAGCTAAACGTAGCAAATTATTTTTTACTGTGTTATTAGTACGGATTTTTATTAAACAGTAATTACTAACCACTTTAATAATAATGCTAACAATGACGTTATTTCACGCTAAATCGTATCAGTTAGTTCGGAAATGTTTTTAGATCATCTTATGCGGCGACATGTACCGGTGGTTACAAGTCAAAACTCGAATAACTAAACTTATTTAATCCGTCAGGAGTTTTACGTTCCCAGAATACAGTTTCACACCCAGGGCCCCCAAATTAGTGGCAAAGTTTATTTATTTCATTTCTTTGTGTTTTTTTTTTTTTCTGTTTTGTAGATTGGAGGTTAAAATTAAGCAGTACATAACACACAGGTTAAATTAAGCAGTACATAAGTCAGAGTTCGAAATTTTCCCATAAAAGTTTTAAATGTAGAATACAATAAAAAAAACTTATATATTATTAAATACAATGAAAAAAAGTTGTTATTAAATACAATAAAAAAACTTATATATTATTATAATTTATGTTTTTATTGATACTTTGATGCGCTATCACTGAGCCCTGACACTTAGTTTTAGGAAACCGATTACTCTGTTGATTTTGTTTCGATATAACGCCACTATTTTGCGCGAAATTTTTAATTTAATTTCAGTTGGTCTTATTTAATTTAAATTTCGCTACTTATTTCTTTTCTGAGTTGGCTTTTATCAACAGATTATCGTTTGTTAAAGCAACATATTTTTCTAATTGCAAAACTTTGGAAATTTAAAAGTTAGGTTCAAAAGAACCCCCAAAATTATGGGGCCAAAGGACCGCGATTGCGTTAAGACGTTTTTGTTCACAGCTTTTCAATTGGCTCCGGTTTTGATCAACTTTGTTCAAAATATGAAGAAAACAAATACAATTTTTTATCTTAATAAAATATTATTTTAAAAACTATTTGCTATAGGTTTAGTGGAATTACCAATATCTATGTAATTTGCAATGTCGTTAACATTATTAACAGAGGCGTAGCCAGATAAGGGAGGGGGGTCGAGGTTTGAACCCCTCCTTTGCAGGGAGACTGAGCACGAATTTAAAACGATTTATACGTGTATACGAGGCTTTCACCAATGAACCAAACCCATGGAACCACCCCCCACCCCCTCTTTAGAAATTTCTGGCTACGCCACTGTTTATTAATAATAGTGTTCTGCATACAGTAATGTCAATTAACGGATTACTATTCTCATTAACAAAACCAACGTAACTCAAAAATTTTCCGATTTAATTTTCAGTTTACACCTCATTCAAGAGAACGCATGTCGCCATCTATGGTATGCACTAGTCATTAGAAAAAAAACAGCTGTACTTGTAACTTTGTTGCGAATGAGAATCTCTACAAAATATATGAAAAATATTTAGAATCAGAAATTTACTGAAATCCTGCGAATTAAATACTTCAGCTTTTCTTAGAAAGTGATGTGTTTAAAAGATCGCTGCCCAAGCAGTGTTGTCTGGTACCATTAGGTTTGCTCACATATGGCTGTTCAGTGATAATGCTAATAGTAGGAACGTTGGGATAAGAAATGGAACAAGATGCAAACTAGTGAATAGTTATTTGTTGCATCTGCTTTATTTCGGTCACGGTGTAGGATAATCAGGTGATACAACTCTGGAAAGAAAAATTGCCCGTTGATGTCACTTGTCATTAGATGGCGCAACGAATGTGTGGGCCGATGATTTGATACAACCTATGCTTTCTTATGAGAGAAAGCGACAGAAATATTCGTATTTTACGAATGCTACTTTTCTGGGAATTGAAAAAACAATAACCCTGAACGCTTCGCAAACATACACGTTTGTGCTTATCGCATGGAATTCATCAAATAAGCGTTATATACATATAATTTTAGCCACAGAATAAGTATTCTTAACGTTACGATTTCTGAGCAGACGATGCTGAGGTTTTTTACTGAGGCAACAGAAAACAGACCCTTTTTTTTTTTTTTTTTTTTGATTGGAGGTTTAACGACCACCGTGAGCAACTCAATGGGCTATAAGCAGTCGCCCGTCCCTAATTTAGGGTCACTGGTTCCAGGGAAGGGAGAGAGCCAGTGCCGTAAAACAAACACAACATCCATGCCTGACCGGGATTCGAACCCGGAACCCTTACGGACGAATGATCAGAGGCCAGCGCCTTAGACCACTGCGCCACCGGGGCGGCACAGACCCTTTATCGTCAAAAAAATTGCTCTTCTTGTAAAATGAGATGGTGCTGTACATTCGGAGGAGCAATTTTAACATGGAATATCAGATTTTGCATAAGTCATTGGAGCATCGTTAACGGGAAATGCTGGTTTTGAAAACTTACGGAAGTTTTCGCAAAAAATAATGTTGATTAATCTTCCCCTCGAGAAATCATTCACTACTGATGTTTTCATTTAGTAATAAAAAATATATCTTACACATTTGTTTCATTTTTGTACCTAATCATACTAATGAATAAGGCCCTGCCTCCATTTGTGCTGGCGATGACGGCAGAGAAAGTGCATCGCGGCCAAATAGCTGCTTTTTCTCAGCGGAGCTTTCCCCGACCTGCGTGCATCTACGTAGTACGATGAACATATTTGATATCAAGGGATAAAATTAGTAATCCTACGTTTAAACAACGGTTATTGCTCTTAACGTAAAAAAATTTCACATTTTAAGCTGTGGAAAAAAGTATGACATCCTAATGCTTGCTGCCATTTTCCCAACACTGTTGGGTCATTAAAGTCTGAACACAAGTTCTTTATATGTAGCATAACCTGTCCGATAACCGATAGTTCGGTACAAAACACTTTCACCCCATGCATAAAACAGAATTGAACAGATTCTAGTCCGACATTTAGCTACACTATAAATTTAAATCCCGTTAAGTAAAAAGAGTTATCGTACTTTACTCTCTGTACAGAAACATCAACGTTTCTAGAGCTCCATACAATATAATTAAACAAAGTAATAAAAATAAAATACTCAAGAGAAATACCGATTTAGCACTGAAGAAAGCATAAACACCATGTAATCCTATGATTGTTAGCATGAACGATCGGCCAACAACTCCTGAACGCCCCCTGGTGAGCTGTGACATTAGCAGTCCGTTTTTCAAACTGTTGACAGTACGGAGAGTCGTATCACCTGACTTATCATACACCGTGATTTCGGTATTGGTCAAATGAAGATCACGGAGAAACAAGGTCATGGGTGCAAGTTCTGAGATGTGGCCAAGACTGAAAATATTTTGAATATCACCCCCCCCACACACACACACACCACCACCATGCACATTCAGACATAAACACAATATACATTAAATATTATATGTGGTTAAAATTCATTATTAAATCAAAAGAGCATAAAACGACCGAACATTAATGCATATACATGTAAACAAAATTTTATTATTAGGTAGGAACTACCAGTTGAAATTTAACAAATCTTATATAGCATTTTAAGCCCATAATAGAAATATGTTAACCAAATTATTGAAATTGTAATAATTAATACATAACATACCATGGAAGATGTTTCAAATAATCTTTAGTAAATTCTGTTGAATCAAATAAGTGTTGCACACTTTTAAAAGAGTCATTTAAATTGTAAAATTACATAAGGATAAAAAAAAAAATTATAATCAAGATTATGCATGTCCAACTGGAGTTGTGTACACAGAGAGCTCGTTTCATTAATTCACTTCACCCACAGTTTTGTACTGTAGTAACCATCACAAATTTTCATAGGTGAATTGTTTCTTTGAACAGGAGCGACTCCAGGCAATGTTTGTGTATGCTGCTGTGATCATACACACTTTTGATGATCAGCAACATTACTGTGTCTGAACAGCACTTTCTTACTATTGCTTCCATAGTTTAACTTTCTGCTGCAGAAAACACAAAAGCTAAATCCTGGTTCCTTAATTTTCCGGCACCAAGAACCAAATTTGACGTCATGGGCAGAGATCATGCTAGGATTTTTTCAAAAGAGTAAAAATACTCCTTCACAATTTTTGAAGGAGTATTTTTCTTTTCAAAGGAGTAATTTTAGAGAACGAACAATTATCGCATTAAATTTTTAGCTAAATAATATTTTATATTAAAACTAATTATATTTATATATAAATATGTAAACATGAATTAGCATGTAATTGATTTCCTTTTATATAAAATAAGTCATAATTTATCAAAATCTTACCTACTCATCTTGTTTTATCCATGAGGCTGCAAAAAATTTTGTTTTGCTTTCGAAAGACTGTACCAAAACTTGTGTGTGTTGCTTCACAGATTCAGATTCTACACACTCAAACTTCAAAAAGAGTTCTATGGTGGAGGAAGGAAATCTACAGTCTGTCTCAATCACAAAAGATAAAATAAACCTTCATTGGACATTGTGATGTGCAAGTTTAGTATTGCAAAGGTCAACTAATTTAGTAGTTTTGAACATGTTTTCCTTCAGCTCTGAAAAAAAAAATATCTTGAATACTATGTATGAGATGTTTACAGTTAACATAATTGAGAGTTGGTTGGTTCAACCATTCTTCTGATATGAGGAATGTCCAGTTTCTCCCTTTGCAACTATTTATAGAGGGAAAATAACATTTAACAATAATTCAGGACAGTGGAAACATCGCTAAAAAAAAATAAATTATGATTACGAAAAAATCTTCGCTTCGTCTCACTTCCATTTTCGTAAATTTTCCCTCCGTTTTCAAGCTGAAACACAATCGGTTATCAAACAAAGTTATATTTTACAAAAAAATGAGCAGAGGAAATATTGCGATTACAGAATAAATCTGCTGTTCGTCTAACTTCCGTTTTTCGAAAGTTTTGAAAGACGAAATTCCGTCCACCGCCACCACGCACGCACGCACACACACCACCCCCCAAAAAATTATCTTCAGTTTTGATGACAACAAAGAGTTACTCTTCGAATCTGCGAAAGAAACTTGTGCCTAAAGTTTACAAGGAAATTTTTGCTCCGTCGAACTTCAGTTATCGGAAATTTTTGTCTACACTTTCAAGCTGAAATGCAAACATTTATGCAATAAATTGATATTTAATCACAATACTGGACAGAGGAAACTTCGCGAGAAAAAGAAATTACGTTCGCGGGAAAACATTTCACTCCGTTTAGCTTTCGTTAGTTCTGAAAAACGGAATACCGTTCCCCAGGCGGAAAACGAGCCTCGCCTGATTTTATATATATATTCTTAAAATTTCGTAAGGCAGGAGAATCCCGCCCTGAAATGGCAATTAAACGAACTTCAAAACACGTCGCTTTTCACTTCCTCCACGCCAAGGTTTAACGGCACCACGCTGCACCCATACACTAGCGTCTCAATCCCGACGCGGCTGAAATGCGCATGCCCATTGGTTGAGCTGCTCTTTCCCATACTGCCATCGATCGGCTTTCGGCAATCATTCGGAAGGTTCTTCCGAATGATTGCCGAAAGCCGATCCCTAGCTGAACAGCTCGGCAATGGGAACCAAATCATGATTTTTTCATAAACTGTGACATAAAAGTTAAGATATCATTTCTTGATAAAAAAAAAAAAAAAAAAAAAAGTCATTTTTATGCCATAATCGCGGTGTAATTACCGATTATAAAAGGAAATTTCATATGGAAAAAACAATGCGTAAAAATGCGTATTTCTAAATTTTAAAGCATATTCGGCGTTTTTAAGGCGTGAAATACGCGTGTAGAGGCGTTATCGCGATCTCTGGTCATGGGAATCAGTCTCATCTAACCATTCCCATCGCCACTTATTTTTTAACACTGCTATCGTTCAAAGCCGACATAATTTCCGAATCTATGAATTCGATAGCTGACTGAATGTTGAAAAAAGGAATCACAAATTTACCAATACTTGGTTAATTTCGCATACGTAAATTAATATAGAAATGCGTACGCATACATACACGCGTAAATTACGGCAAGATCGACTTGTACTACTCACTCCAAAGATTAGCTGTGACCTACAGCGGCAGAGCCAGTGGTCGATGGGTGAACCGGTTATGGTGCGTGACGTACCCGTAGCTGGGGATATGACGTAGGCGAGGATCGGCGTAGAACCTCCAAGGAAGCTGCTCCTCGATTCCTCTTCAACCAGAATGCCCCTCTTACCCAGAATGCATCAGGCGCCGCTGCTACTCCGAGTTTACGATAAACAAGGTACTCCGGTACGAGCGTGGTTGCCGATGGCGTACTTACTTTCCGGAGTAGAGCGTATGGATAGAAAGGGAAAAAAAGAAAAATATATATTTGGAAATTTTATTTTTACTGATATTTTCTTCCGTCCCGCTTCCGTCTTCGGATATTTTCAAAAGACGGAATTCCGTCCTCCGGAAGGAAAACTTGCACCCAAGAACAAGGTACAACCCAGTCTTTTATGTTTGCATCTGCTTTATTTCCGCATCAGTTGCACGAATTTTCTGACTGCTTCGAAAAACACAATGTTGTTTACATCTGCTCTGCCCTTAGTGATATTATATCGGTTTATCGGTAGTTGAGGCACATCATCTGTGACGTCAGCATGGTATCCAAGCCTTGTGAACTTAGCATCTCCCGCAGAGTCACGGGTAATATGACGTTTCCCGAGTGATATAGTGCTGCCATCTATTGGGTGATGTGAGAAACACAGCGTGCGGTGTATTCACGAGATAAATATTTCTGAGGTATTCTCATTGGCTCTAAATGGGCCTTTCGTGAAGGATGATTTCGTTCGTATTCTGAAACATTTATAGGGACGGTATAGACGTGTTTCGTGCAAATTAAAACCTATCTTTCTAGCATATAATTGAATAAATTAATTACGTCCAGGAAAGAACTGTTTTATGATCCGAATCATGACTTCAAAACAATGTTCGGACGAAAGACGACAGTTCCATCGGAATAAATATATCAGAATATGGTCTGGCAAATAGAGTTTGCGAGTTCCATAACTAAGTTTGCGTTTGAGAGGTTGTCGGTTACTCTCAACACCTTGGGTATGAGCCCCAGTACTATGATCCACGAAGTTCAGTGAGTGGTTAAATGTGAGATTTTCTTATCTGCAGCTTCCGAGTTCTGATATGCAGCCCACTGATCTGTCATGACAGTAGTTCGTGGTTGTACATGTTTGTGTATGAGCGGCAGCAATGTACTCGCAGATTTGTCGTTCTCAGGACAGATTTCGACCCCGAATCGCTTAGTATCGCGTCTAAAGATATCAAGGACCCAGGCGCCCCATGTCTCAAGTACACGGGAAGACTGCTCAGATTTCCTGAAACATGATTCCCCTGACACCTGAATTGTCCATAACGATGAGATCTATCAACTCTGAGAGTCATTGAATGACCTTTCGAACATGTTCTACTGGTTGGATTGATTACTGGGATCCACTCATTGAACTTCGTTTCCAATCGCATATGGTAAAAACGCACGCAGAAAGAACAACAACAAAAGAAACACGAAGCGGCACTTACAGAATCAGAGGCAACACAAGTAGGGGAACGGACAGCACGCACGGAGCAAACGACGATGACACAAGCACTGTAGACACCCTGTGTAGACACAACACAGTTACCAGCCTCGCCGACGAAGCAGCGGAAGCGCAACCAAACGGCGCGTGCTTTGTTGAAGCAGACGACGCAGGCCAGTTACGGAAGTATAGCCTTTATATTTCAAGGTAACGAATGTTTTTACACTGAGGGAATTTTACTGATTTTCAACGGATGTACCAAATTAAAGACGTTTTTGTTAATGTGGTCTTGCAAAGCGATTGCTTAATGTACAGTATTTATGTATTCATGTCACATTCTGTTACATTTTCCTCAGTTCGGAGCTATAATTTATCTAAATAGAGAAGGTATTTTCTTTCATTCCTAGTTATTTTTCGTAGCAAATTTCTCCAATCTTGTGCATTCGCCTCTGGGATGTGTGCATTATATTCGTATAACGTTGGGTAATTTTTTTCAAAGACGTCATCATTTTGTAGTGAATTTAAACTTATACCTTTCTTTTTCATAAATTCCCATTTTATATAACTTTTTTTTCAAAATACCGATTTAAAAAATGGTGTTTGGAGACTTCTGTTTGAAGCAATTTAGTACATGTTAACGAAGGGTTATTCAGTAGATTTACCAAGTTTTCAGAAATTATGTCTTGTTGTTCATGGGAATGGAGTGGGTGTGTCTCTTGGCTATTTTTATTCTCCCTTCTTTGAATGTCAGTGAAGGAAGTTTGCTGTGAAATGTGCTTCCATAAATGCAAGAGAGTTACTGATTATTTCTTACAGTTCATTAATTATTTACTATGCAATTTTCTTCCGACGCTTATTTTTCGTCAACGCGACGTTTCATAAGGAAATTAATTCGTCTCTCTGTGGCATATTTTGTGATTCCTTTTCTTTTTTTTTTTTTTTCACGTCCGAACATAATTTTTTTTCTATGTAGGATGCTATGAGAATTTAGAATTTTTCTACCTAGCAAATGTGATAACAGGTACTTTTGCTGTTTCAGAGCTTGCGTATTCACTATGATGCTTATTATTTCATATGACTTATTATTTTCCCTCGCATTCTGTGTTTTTTTAGGTCCTTTACAGTCTTACTTAACAGAACATCAATTCAACTTCAAACAATCGTTAATATTTATTTCCCATTCATTTATTTTATTACTCATATTTTCTTCTACTCACATGAAATCTGTATTGATTTTATTTCCTTTGAGAGTCTTTCAAGTTTTACTCTAAATTAGTTATATTTAAATCATTCAGCCTTTTCGGATCACTAATATTTTCCTTTTTCCTATTCTTCATTCTTTTTATTTGTTTATTTTATGTTGGGTTTTTTCATTTATGCTTTCTTTATTTTTTTTTCTGATTTCTTGGTAAACGTGCGTTATGAGTGAACTTTTTCGTGTTTTTCCTGCGAGATATAAAGATTTTTTTCATCTAACTTATTATTTCCTAATTTTCTACAGAACCATTTGTTTTCTCATATTGCACATGTTCATCTGAGGAATCAAGATCTTTCACGGTCTTACTAAATTGAACAAGTTGATGTCCTCCGATTATCTTCGATTACTGACATTTATTCTCTCTTCATTAATTTTTTGTTTCTGATTCCTTTCTCTCTCTGTTTGCTGAAATAACTCACATGACAGAAATATTGACTTTCGCTTAAACATACTTTTATGCTTAAAAATTACATTTTCTAGGAATCCTTTGTTTCTGATTTCATAGTAAAAAATCACGAATTTACTTTGTATTTTCCAGACTGGATACTTCCAAGAAAACAGCTCTCACACAAAAACAACCATGCAGCTTTTCTTTCTTTAACTACTTGTTTTTCAATTTCTGTTCAAATTTACGTGTATATGTTATCCAAGATTACTTATTTTGTTGCATCAGCATTGCCCCATAGTCCTTATTTTTTCTTTCGAACATGCATATAACGAATTTTTAAAAAGCGGATGATAATCGTTGTTTCTGAAGTCTTGCCGCTGATTCGATGAAGTTATGTTCTGTTCTAGAAAATGTTCGCTGCCAAGAAAATCCTCATTCACTTTCTTATTTCCTTTCTAGTACTTCAGCAAATGCATAGTGGTTTGACCAGACTCTCACAGACTTTTGCCATTTGATCCATAAAGAAAAGATGAAAGTGTGTGTGCGTGCGTGTGCGTGTGCGTGTGTATGCATATATAGGAGGGGAGTTCAGTAAATTCTAAGCCTGACCTTGAAACTAGTGGTTGGTGGATTACACAAGTATTGCAAAATATTGCATCATCTCTCAATTAAATAACAGAAACGCCCCTCGCTGTGTCAGCATCTGAGACTGCGACACAGTATACTGAACTCTATAAGGTGACAATGGATGAGCGGCAGATGTGACAATGGATGAGGGGCAGATGTGACAATGGATGAGGGGCAGATGTGACAATGGATGAGCGGCAGATGTGACAATGGATGAGGGGCAGATGTGACAATGGATGAGGGGCAGATGTGACAATGGATGAGGGGCATATGTGACAATGGATGAGGGGCAGATGTGACAATGGATGAGGGGCAGATGTGACAATGGATGAGGGGCAGATATGACAATGGATGAGCGGCAGATGTGACAATGGATGAGCGGCAGATGTGACAATGGATGAGCGGCAGATGAAACCGCGAACCAAGCGGTGATTGATTTTTTGACGAAGAAAGGTGAAACGCCACGCAGTATTCATGAACAGATCGTCCGTGTGTACATCGATGGTGCACCTTCATATGCCACACTCAAAAGATGGGCTGTCGTCCTCTTTAAACTGGGAACAGACTCGTTGGAAGGCAACCCTCGCGAGGGACACTCAGTGGAGGTGACCAAAGATGAGATGTGTCAGAAAGTGGAGGACCTGGTGATGTCAAACCGGCGAATCCGCATCGCAGAAATTGCTGAGAAACTGAAGTTAAGTACCGGCAGTGTTTGGACTATTTTAGATGAGAGGTATGGATGTCAAAGGTCTAAGACCAGCTGGATTCCTTAAATGTTGACACCTTAGATGGAAAATGATCGTGTTGAAGCAAGTTAATTTCAACTTGACCGCATTAACTGCGATTCAGATGGCGTCTGTTCCTGCATTGTGACTGGTGATGAGACGTGGCTTCACCTTGGGACCCTGATACTAAACAAGAGAGCATGCAGTGGAAACATCATTGATCGCCACCACCCAAAAAAGTCCAAAACACAACCATCTGCAGAAAAGTCTATTGCCACCATTATTTGGGGCTCAGAAGGGTTACTGTTAATTGATTACTTGCCTCATAAAAGGACTATGAATGCAGCCTATTATGACGCGCTATTGTAACAACTGCGTGAAGTCATCAAGAGTAAACGGCGAGGAAAATTGCGACGGGGTCTTCTGCTTTTCGATGATATTGCTCCATTCCACACCGTCGGTGTTTTCATGCAAGCTGTGGCGGAATGTGGCTTCCAGCTGCTTCCCCATCCACCATACTCACCTGACATCATCCCTAGTGGCTTCTTTCTCTTTAAAAATCTGAAAACAACAACTGCGAAGTGGGTGTAATGCGGATGACTCTGAACTGAAGGAGATAACGAAGTGTTGGTTTGAGGAGAAAGATAAAACGTTTTTTAAAGTGGAGATTCGCCAACTCTATAATTGGTACAAAAAGTGTATTCAAGTCAGGGAAGACTATGTGAAAAAATTAAGGTGCGTTTTTGACAAAAAATTTATCTTTCTATGTTAGGCTTAGAACTTATTGAACACTCTACGTATACATACGTATATGATTTTGTATGACCGGTCACTGCTCGATCACGACCATTTCAATTAGTTTTGTATTTATTGAGCACAACTGTGTTCGCCTTTTTTAAATATTATATTAATAAAACTTGTTTTAATTGAACTTTATCAGAAAAATAAAAAGAAATTATCTTCATGTTTTTTGCAAAAAATTCAGATGTGATCATTTTCAAAGAACGGGAAGAGCAGTCGCCCCAATCGTCGCATGCTGGGTCCGTCACTGGTCGTGACATCAACCACACGGAAAAAGAAATAATGACGTTGATCGGTTATGACACTTGGCGTCATCCACCAGAAGTGTGATAACGCCACGTTTCATCACCGATCAGTCTCATCGCCACGTGTCATCACCATGGCTGGGTGCGAGAGCGAAATGCTCTCGCACCCAGCCATGCCCAGATTAGTAGGACAGGACCGTATGCAGCAGCAGCACCAGTAAATTGCCACAGTGGGCGGCACTCCTATAGACTTCCATGTTAAAAAGTGGGCAGTCCTGGGCCATTTCCTTTGTCCTAGAACTCTCCCTTTTCCTCTACTCACCTTCGAGCGTGAGATGGGGTTTTCAAAAATCAAGAAAAATTCAGGATTTTTTTTTGTTTTCTTTCTTTTTCTACCGTGCTTTTCTTTTTTCTGGATGTTTTGAATATTAGTATTTTTGTAAGTAACGTGGTTTGTTTTGTTTTGTCTTTCCTAGCGTTGTCCAAAGCTGAAGGAAAAAAATCAGTGTAAATAATTTAATAATGAGGTAGAGGTCTAATTTTCTTTCCTTTTTTTATCAGAAGAATATGATTAATATCAGTATGGAATATTTACAGCGGTGGTAAAAATTAAGGGCCTTATTTGAAATTTTCATGTTTTGCAACTTTGCAGGCTTATAGGAAATGTTATTTTGCACCAAATGCAAATGTTTATATGTCAATTTAAAAGAAAATTTAATGCTGAATTAAATGCAAAAACATAATGCAAATATATTCAGTACAAAAAAGTTATACTGGGAATACTGAAATCATGCTCAATATACTGTAATGCATTTACGGTTTCAATATACTATCAGTATTTAGTAGGGTAGCCTTTATTCTTTAAAACCGCATCACAGTGGAGTCTCATTGAGCCAACAAGTGTTTCAAGCTCTGCCTTCGTTATTACGTGTTGCCAGGAAGTAATTATAGCCTCAGTTAATTGTCATTTATTTAATGGACGCCTCATTCGTACAAGGCTTTTCAAACGGTGCCCCAAATTTTCATCAGGTTCAGGTCAGTGCTGTTTCCTGGCCAGGTCAACAATGGAATAGACTTTGTTGGGAACCACTGATTGCAGATTTTTGCTGTGTTGCAGGGAGCTGAATTCTGCTGTAAAAGAAATGGTGCTTTTTGGGGAAAGAGATCCCTGATAGAAGGTAGCAGCTTTTGTTTCAGGATGGTGTCAATGTATTTTCTTGCGTTCAGCGTGCCGTCGATTAAAGGAAGGCGGCCAACACCATTTGCTGCCATACATGCCTGAATCATAACGCTTGTTGTGTGCTTTACATTGGCCTCCATGCAGTCAGGATGTAGCTCTTCTCCTACTCTACTTTCACGCATTTTTGGCCATCACTACCAAATAAAGATATCTTACTTTCATCACTCCAAATTACTTGCTTCCACTGATCGTCTGTCCATCCAATGCGTACTTTTTCCCACTGTAGTCGTTTCATGCATTGCTGTAGATTCAGATATGGCTTTTTGTTTTCGGAATCCTACCTCTTAGTCCCATATCTGATAGTCTGCTCCTTATCGTCCTTGAACTGATAGGAACACCAGTTGAACACAGTTCAGCTCTGATAGCCTCAGATGAAATTTTTCTGCCCTTCAGACACAGTTTTTTTATCTTTTATTCTTTTGTCATCAACAGCTTTTGTGCACTTTTTTCGGCCTTTTCCTGGTTAGTTTTTCAGTGACTTTGTTTCCTCAGAACGTAAACAGCACTTTCGTACACCAGATGTTGTCACTGTTCCACCAACTTGCCTTGCAATTTCAGTATAAGTAAGACTCTATTCAATTAATAAAACAATCCTAGTGTATTGAATTCAGCTTGGGTGACCAATCAACTCTTTTCTTTGGTGCCACTCCTGTGCTTATATTCTCCATGTTAAATTTAAAGAAATACTTAAAATATTCGCACAATCTACAATTACGCTTCACTTACACCGCTAATAGTCTTTCTTCTACAGAACAAACTGCAAATCTGACTTTCCTCAACTTCTCACAAGATGTATTGCAGCTAATGCCATTTGATTGGTCCCCAGAACAAGGACTGTGATTGGCCAGTAGGGTTTGCACTTACAATCCGCTTCTTAACTGAATCACACTTGTGTTTCTTTTTTAGACTAAAGTAAGCATAACTTTTTTATCCTGCAAAAATTTGCATTCTCTGTTTTGTATTGAATTCAGCATTAAATTTTCTTTAAATTGGCATGTAAACATTTGCCTTTGGTGCAAAATAACATTTCCTATAAGCTTGTTAAATTTCAAGAAGTTTCCGCATATTTTGCCACCACTGTAAATATTGAATGGTAATAGCAGCATCTGTAAGCTTTTTGTAAAGTAATGGTATGCATGTCATTTCTTTAATTAATTGATGCTGATGCGAACTATTAGCCAGAGTAATTAAAACTCTTTTTCAACTTGCAGCGTGGAAAAGATAGTCACTAGCAAGAAGCTTCTCCTACCTTTTCACCCCTCCCACGAATTGCATATGGTTTCTCTCAGGCGGACAGGCCATTTCTTGGGAAAGAATTTGCTGGACCATTTTCTCAGGGCAAGGCGAGTCCACCTCTTGACCTTTGACCCCAACTGTCAAAAAGCAATCGGAGAAAAATCTCTTTCACAAAGGCAGTTAACAGTATAGAGAAGTTATGGGAGTTTGTTCAAGCACACAGCGTATGTGTAGTGGTGTGAGTGTACGTCTGGCTGCAGAAATTTACAGGTGCAGTTAATCGTTTTGGAGCAGATCGAAGAAATTTCCTCAGCCTGTTGATGACCATTGCCCAGATGTTACATGGCCAACTTCCAACAGGGCGTTGATGTAGAACAAGGCAGCTGTAACGATTCTCACCAGTGTTACCCTTCCCAAATCTTCGCGGGGCTGATTAGAAACATTTTTGGCCAACCTTGGCTCATCATGTTACGTGGCCCTATTCTGAGTAGCCAGTTGCTTACAAGATGGCGCTGCTCCTGTTGAAACTTTTTGTTTTCTGTGAGATTTTGAAAAGTCCGAAAGGGACATACATTTGTATTAGCAGAAACCGCGATGTTGAGAACAATCGGAAGAATACTGTAGGGTAGTTACCCACCTCCACAGCTATTTATGTTCGACCGGATATAGAAAAAGGATGGGAATCTTTTTTTTTTTTTTATTGAATCCCATGAGAAGAGGCATGGTTTCTTTGCGATCGCCAGTATTGACAGCAGCGCTATCTCTCTGACAGGCCTACAAAAGTAGACCACGTCGAAAATCCAATTGAAGAGTCACCATGACCAGGGATGATAAGAGTTCCTTGGTGACGCAGGAGGAAGGTTGGGAAGAAAGTTAAACTTGGTCTAAGGGCTAACAAGGGTTTCGCTGGAATAAGTGCGAATTGTTAGACTGCTGTTCAGTTGGAAGGGACATTGTTGCCCCCAACAAGCTAACCTCATCGTTCAAAATGGCGGACATCGTGGAAGGTGCCACACATGACCAAGAGACGCATATAGCATATTAAATCCGTTTATTTTTGTGGTGCAGTAAGCACAAAGATTCGCCAAGCTTTCGCACTCCAATGGGAGGCTTTTTCAAGGTAATGGTAGACATAAAAATGCAGGGAATTGGAATACGTAAGGAACAAAGATGATTTTTAAATATAACGTGCGTGACATTACGAGCATATTACATGAATTTTTATCACGCAATTATACAGTACGTCGCGATGTGTTTCCATTTTTTAATAACGCATGCCAAACCCTTGGTACTTCAGTAGAAACTATATCATTGCAAGCTAGATTGCTGTATAAGATTTTGACTGTTTCCCTGATGGCAGTCTCTTTAAACTTGGTGCATGGGGCACTTCTTGTAATACTATTTGACGAACCTTTGTGCTTACTACACCAAGAAAATAAACGGATTTAATAAGCTATATGCGTCTCTCGAGTATTCAAAGTGTGGTGTATTTATAATTACGCCACACATAACCTTTCTACAACGAAGAGACTACGGTGGTCTTCAGCTTTCTGCAGCGGTGCTGAAAAAAAAGCTCCACCCCTTCTTGAGTTGGAAGCTCCTAGACTCGCCGTAGTCAACGAAATCTCCAACCTTCAATCAGAAAGAGCCTCATACAAGCATGTCCGGCATACTTTTTATCATGAAGACCGTGTCGCACAGTCACAACCACCCCATCCACAAAATCTTCGGAATCTGTGGAACCGTGTGTCGCTCGAGAATTAGAAATAACCAGTGTTTTTTGTTGTCGTTGTTCTTTTTGTAATTTCGGCATTCACGGAACAGTGGACTGGTAAGTTATCTTAATTTCATTTTTTTTTTCATCTCCACCAGACGTCAGTTCGCTGAAGTGACACGATAAAGCTATGTTGAATTCATCTACGACAGAAGTAGAGCTTCCCAACTAGACGAGCCTGAAACTTCTTTTATTTTTATTTTTTTATTTTTTTTTTTTTTTGCCGCCCCGGTGGCGCAGTGGTCTAAGGCGCTGGCCTCTGATCATTCGTCCGTAAGGGGTCCGGGTTCGAATCCCGGTCAGGCATGGATGTTGTGTTTGTCTTACGGCACTGGCTCTCTCCCTTCCCTGGAACCAGTGACCCTAAATTAGGGACGGGCGACTTCTTATAGCCCATTGAGTTGCTCACGGTAGTCGTTAAACCTCCAATCAAGAAGAAGAAGAAGAAACTTCTTTTTCTTGTTTTCTCACCTACTTTTCTAGATAACATTTTGTTCATTCATGCACTAAATCTGTTCCGTTCAAAACGGAAGAAAAAATCCTTTAGCCTAGTACATTTATATATACATTTTTTTTTTTTTTTACAGTATCATAGCTTGTGCACCGTGAAAAAAAAATTAGCATGAGCTAAAAACATCCCACAAGAGAAAATTCTTTGAAAATCAATAATTTAGTTTACCGAATCTTCGTGATCATGTAGTGAGCTGGTGGCCAGTCTCAAATTGATATACCTACATGTCACTGCCTGTTTTAGATACTAAATAGACCGGATTAAGACCTTAGTGGGCCCCTAGGCTAAGACATCTGCGTAGGCTACCAAGACTATGACATCTCAGTGTGCCCCAGAAAACTTATGATACAGAAAGAGCCCGGGAAACTTTTGCAAATGGGCCCGTTCAGTTGTAGTTCTGTGGTACTATTGTATCACAACTGAAAATCCCCTTTTTATTTAAGAAACTAAAAATGTACAGTTGCTCTGGAAACAGTAGCAAGCATAGTACTGGGGGGGGGGAGTACACCCGTCATCCTTAAATTGAAGTGGGTGTTGCGGAAAAATTTTCATAACCCCATGCCAAGATTTTACTGCAGAAAAATTGTACTGCAATTTTTCTGTTGCGGACAATCACAGTTAGAAACTTCAAGATATTTACATATCGTGGCAAACTCACTTAATCGACGTGAAAAAAGCGAATAATCGGGTTTAAATCACTAGTTTAGTTAGTTGTGCATGTAACTATGCTGGAGAAGCTTCTAATTTTGGACACACTCAATATTTATATTTGTTTAAAATGTTCTCTTAAGAACGCTGAAGTAAGAGCATTAAAATTAAAACAAAATTGCTAATAAAGCTTTTTCATATTTGACAGATCAAAAAATAATCTTGATTTTCATACCAGAGAGAGAGAGAGATTCTGTTGCAGTTGTACCAAAAATCCTTATCCTTTCGCATAAGACATGATTTTTAATTTTAAATAAATGATAAAAAACATACAGAACTTTAACACTGTAAAATTACTTATTTGTACTGCATTTTTTGTAATTTTTATTATGGACACTCTCAGTTAGAAATTTATAGATTTTTAAATATCGTGGCGAACAGATTCTTCATTTAGTGATCTTACACTGGCATGCAAAATTAAGGACGAGACGGTTTTTCGAATGTAACGTCGTGCAGAAGTGCTCCACATCGACTCAGATCATACCATAAGATCCCCAAGATGTAAGAATACGGGACAAGTGAGCAAAACCGTCCAAGCAAGGAATGCGAAGGATTCAAAGACACTTTATTGAAAAGGTAGCTTCGAGCACAACTGAACAGAAGACAGAAACGTCCATGTGACAGGCGGCTTCCAAGAAAAATCCATTCTTTAGTAGGGGATATGATCACCCCTCACTGCGCTGCAGGATTTACAACGTCTGTCCATGCTGAGGACGAGGTTGTCAAGGAGCTGTTCATGCATCGCGGCCTATTCCTCTTGTAGGGCCAATTGCAGCTGCGGAATCGTTGCTGGCGGCTAGTGATGTGCTGCCAAGCGTCTCCTGAGACGGTTCCCACACGTGTTCGATTGGATTTTGGTCCGGGGACCTTGCAGGCTAATTCATGTGTTTAATATCTTCACTCTCCAACAGCTCTGCGACAGCCACTGTACGATGAGGTGTAGCGTTGTCGTCCATGAAGAGGAACTCAGGACCCACAGCACCTCTAAACAGACGCACGTGAGGAAGGAGAACCTCGGTACAATAGCGGACACCAGTGACTGAACCTCTTTGGAAGATGTGGAGGTCAGTACGGCTACCAAGCATGATACCACCCCAAACGAGAACTCCGCCACCTCCAAACTGGTCCCTTTCGATTATGCTGGAGGTGTGATTGCGTGTTCCCTGCTTTCTCCAGATGTGTATACGTCCAGAAACGCTCGTCAGACTAAATCGGCTCTCATCCGTAAAGAGAACTCGACTCCATTGCTGATGTGTCCAGTTCTTGTGTTCCTGGCACCACAGAAACCGCCGTCTCTGATGAGCAGGCGTTGATGGCACACACCGTACTGGTCGTCGTACAAATAGACCACCTTTGTGCAGCCTCCTGGCCACGGTAAAACGCGATAACGGACGTCCAGTTGTTTGTTGCATGTGTCTTGCGATTTCTCCCGCTGTCTGCCGTCTGTCTGTTCTCGTCTGTAGGACAATGTACCGGTCGTCCGCCGCCGGGGTTGCTCGTGGACGACCACTGCTAAACTCTCGGACAGCTGTTCCTATCGTTTGAAATGCTCTCCAAGCTCGTGAAACGATGTCGTGAGCGATCCTGAACTCCTCGACCACACTAGTCACACTTCGACCTTCTTCCAACTTCCCAATGATGCGACCTCGGGTAAAGTCATTCAGATGTCGTCTACTGGATTGCCTGTTGGCCATATCACACGGTGGCAGCAACTCGACGTCGTTCAAACCGATGTAAACCGTGCAATAGTTTTCACCGAATTGCTGAGCGTACTACGCCCGTGTTCTTTATAACCTTCCGACACTTACTCCCCTCCTACGTCATGCTGAATATATGCGCATGCCCTACCGTACCGAACCGTAGTCTATCTCCTGAGGGATATTTCCGTCCGTTCTGCCAGCTCGTTCTGCTGTTATGCAAATTTCTCCTCTTCGTCCTTAATTTTTGCACACCAGTGTATTTTCCTATGTGTTTCAATTACAAAACGTGTTTTTATGCTGCGGGGGGAGGGGGGGTGGTCAAGGAGCGTAGGCTGCGTAGGTAGAACATTTCGGGGGAAAGGGATCGTTTATGAACACCCCCGCAAGTAATTTTACAGTTAGTTCAAAATAAGTTCTTGAGGTCAGGTGATGCGTAACATCACAGCCTCTCCTTGACAAATGTCAACCCCGCCTTCTCGTGGTGCATCCTGTTCCCACTAAAGGGGCTCTGACGACCGCCCATAGCGGTATAACTATACCATCGGGATTAGAGGAAATTCTATCCCACACTCACCAACCCGCTTGGCCAGCGTGGTGAGTTATGGCCAAACCCCTCCAAAATGATTCCACAACTTAAATCTTGGCCCTCAGTCTCCGGCAGCTGGAATGTACCTGGCCAAGGCAGCGGCCAGTGCGACATGAAGTCAGAGGGTGCTAAGAATCCCCGGAGGACCGGACTAGGCTGCCATCTGATGCTGACCTTGGCTACTTACAATGGACGCTCCCTATCTTCTGATTCAAGGCTTCTTGAATTGGAAGAGGAACTACAAAGGATTAAGTGGGACATCGTGGGGCTAAGTGAGGTAAGGAGAAAAGGAGAAGATCTCATCGAACTGAAAAGTGGACATCTCTTCTACTATCGTGGGACAGATACTGGCAGAACTAGTGGTGTTGGATTTATAATAAACAAGAAACTGAAGGATAAAGTTGTAGAAGTTGAAAGTTCCTCTGACAGAGCTGCACGACTTGTTATCCAACTCTCGAAAAGATATCAGGCTCAGATTATTCAAACTTATGCACCCACCACAAGTCATCCTGAAGAAGAAATTGAAGAATTTTATGAGGAAATTTGTCGTCTAAATAATAAAGGTAAGCAGCACTTGAAAATAATTATGGGAGATTTCAATGCAAAAATAGGGCAACGGCAACAGAATGAAACTTCAGTAGGTAAATTCGGTCATGGCAACAGAAACCAGCGTGGAAATACTCTCGTTGAGTTTGCAGAGGCAGAAGGGTTTTTCATCTTGAACTCCTTCAAGAAAAAGCCACACAGGAAATGGACATGGAGACATCCAAATGGGACGACAACTGAAATTGATTTTATTATGTGTAACAAAAAATTCGTCATAGAAGACTGCAGTGTGCTAAACAAGTTCAACACAGGTAGTGACCATAGATTGGTGAGATGTAAGATGCACCTCAACACTAAACTTGAACGTGGCAAGCTCATAAGACAAACAAAATCTATTGACATAACCAACCTTAAAAAACACCATAATACCTTCAAGTTAGAACTGAAGAACAGGTTCTCTGCTTTAGAAGGCCTAACATCGGAAGAAGTGGACATCTCTGAAGTTAACAGAAAAGTAACCAAAGCTCTTATGGAAACAGCAAAAAAATTAGCTGGGTCTAAGAACATGTTGCATGTGAACAAATTATCAGGAAAAACCAAAATGTTGATGCAAAAAAGAAGAGAGATGAGGACAACTAAAGAAGATGTGACTTCCAAAGTGGAATATATAGAGCTATGCAAGACAGTAAGAAAAAGTATCACTGAAGACGTAAGGAAATTCAACTGTGAACTAGTGAGGAAAGCAATTGAAAACAACCAAAGCCTAAAGATAGCAAAGGGACATCTCAGTAAGGGAAGAAAACAGATTATGGCACTGAGAAAAAAAGATGGTTCTGTAACAAGAAATAGAGGCGAAATTTTGACAAGAGTGAGAGATTTCTACTCCAAATTATATGAAAGGGATGATATATGCACTCCAGACATCGTGAAAGATACCAGTACCAGAGTTCCTCCAGTCCTTCCAGCAGAAGTTGCACATGCAATCAAGAACATGAAGCGAGGAAAAGCTCCAGGAGAAGATGGAATTACTGTAGACATCATACAAGAAGCAAGTGGAGAAATCGAAACAGTACTCGCCCAAATTTTCACTCGATGCCTTAATGAAGGAAAGATTCCTGAGGATTGAAACACCGCTACAATGATCCTGCTACATAAGAAAGGTGACATTGAGGATCTCGGAAACTACAGACCTATCAGCCTCCTATCAGTAGTTTATAAAATCTTCACTAAAGTTCTTTCACACCGCTTGAAGGTAACACTGGACATGGCTCAACCGAGAGAACAAGCTGGATTCAGGAGTGGCTACAGCACAATAGATCATATCCACGTGCTGAGAGAACTAATTGAAAGAGCGAGGGAATATGAACTTCCATTGTGCATGGCTTTTATCGATAATGAAAAAGCCTTTGATTCGGTGAAACCATCAGCAGTTACAATGGCTCTAAAAACCTGCGGTATTGAAGATGCATACGTTAATATTATTAATAACATCTATGAAAATGCAAGTGCAAAGATTAGGCTGTTTGAAAATACAACACACGTAAAAATTGGAAAGGGAGTGAGACAAGGTGACACCATATCTCCGAAGCTCTTTAATGCCACATTGGAGGGTGTTTTTCAGTCGCTGAGCTGGGAAAACAAGGGGATAAAGATTAATGGAGATAATCTAACCCACATTCGTTTTGCTGATGACGTAGTCATTTTTGCAACTAACCCATCAGAGCTGCAGAGTATGATCCAGGAACTTGCTGACAACAGTAAAGAAGTGGGATTAAAAATGAACTTTCAGAAGACAAAAGTGATATTCAATGCTTTTACAAGAAATGAAGATTTATCGATTGATGGAGAAAAGCTGGAGATAACAGACACGTACGTTTATCTTGGACAGCAGATATCAAGTGAGGGTCACATTGGTGAAGAAATTAATCGGCGTACAAAACTTGCCTGGAGAGCTTTTGGAAGAAACAGCATAATTTTCAAGAGCAATATGCCATTATGTCTTAAAAGAAAAGTGTTTGATCAATGCATCCTTCCAGTGCTTACGTATGGTGCAGAGACGTGGACCTTAACTAAAAGAGACATACAAAGGCTGCAGACAACTCAAAGCAGCATGGAGAGGTGCATACTTGGTGTAACCAGGAGAGATAAGAAGAGGAACTCGTGGATCCGAAAAATGACAAGAGTGGAAGACATCATGATCAGAGTTAAATCCCTGAAATGGCAATGGGCTGGACATACTGCCAGAAGGACAGATCATCGATGGACAGCCGAAATTTTAGATTGGATTCCAAGGGACAGGAAAAGACCCAGAAGAAGACCACACGGGAGATGGGTGGATGAAATTCGAAAGTATGCAGGGGTGACATGGAGGAGACTGGCACAAGACAGACCGTTATGGAGGAAACTTGGGGAGACCTTCGTCCAGCAGTGGATTGATAATGGTTGACAATGATGATGATGATGACATCCCATAATGACCATTATCTAGCATTGTTCTGCAATACTTTAACTAAAGTAGTGAAAAAAATTTAGCCCTGTCCAGCCCTCACCCCAATGCTGTTAACATACGTAAATTGTTGTGCCTCCCGATTTTTCCTGATGCCGGGCCCCTCGAAACATTTCATAATGAAATGAATGGTCAAAGAAACTGTAGAAATAGATAAACATCCCTTCCCCAGCCGCAGTTGAGAAAGACATCGGTTAATTGCACGGGGAGGAAGGAGTGGAAGTTTGGAAGAGGATATTTTTTTAATGCCTAAACAGATTAATTAGTTTTCGGGTTCGTTCGGGCCCGGCCTCTATCTTGCAATATAAAAATTCGGGCTCGGGCAGGCAGGCTATGCCTGACATACTTCGAGCTCGGGCTCTTAAAATTGAGCTCGAACTCAGTTTTTATGAGCACAGCACTAATGCTTCCTGCAACTAACGGGAGTAAAATCAACTCCTCCCCCCCCCTCCACACACACACACACACACTTCCTTGGGGAATATATAGAACATCATGTACATACCCCTGCCCTCCCTTAACATACGGTACATACATTCTCGTTCCTCAGCTACTAAGTGAACCCAGAAGTTCACAAACACACATGGCCCATCTATTGTAGTTGGGATTCTAGCAGTTGCCTAGTGAGGGGATTTTTTCCCTAATTTAAAATAGAAGTGTTTTTTCCCCCGCTTGTTATAATTACATTATGTATATTTCGTTTATAAAAAAAAAGTGTTGTGGTTCAATTGTGTGTTTAAAACAACTGAAATGAAAACATTTTTAAGAAATAAGAAAGAAAGAGACAAAATATACGGAAAATGTCCCGATGTCCCAGTGTCCCGGTGGTCCAATCCGCCCCTGCTCGCAGAGTTTTTAATAAAAAGTCACTGTATTTTCCACTGTTCTCGTAAAAACATGGGTTAAAAGCTTAAGATTCCGAGATTTTGTCTTGGGATTTTTAATACTTTTGCATTGTATACTTTCCTTGGTGCATCTGTTTTGTTATGTAATGTGAAGTTACAGTGGATTTCGCCCATTAACAGCTCTAAGTGCAAGCAGAGAGGTGTGGATGGATAGTAGTGGAAAAACTAAAACTGTCTCTCCGACCCCGCTGTACACAGCAACATGAAAGGTTGATCCTTAGTAACTGCCTTGAAATCTGTTCGTTTTCTAGCGCCTCTTTGTGATCGAATGGAAATCCTACGAGACAAAACAAAGCAATTTTACTTCCTCTATGAATGAATATATTGTTAGAGTGTTGTGATAGCAACCATAACGTAGTGAAATTACAATTAATTTTATCAACTGGTTATGATGGCAATGATGGGTTTAGGTCGTTTAAGATGCTAATAATGATGACTAATATTCATTGATACAGTCCTTTTATATCTCTAAAACAGTTTTATTCTTCTTTACTTGGTCGCAGGAAGTTGTCATCAACTTAGTCTTCTCTTAATCCTTGTTCTCGTCAACAATCCTTTTCTCCAAAATCCTTTTTCTACTCTTATCATGCTCAGTGTTTGCCTCGACTATCTCGCGTTCACGGGAAAACCGCAGATTCCGCGACCGACCCAAAACGTCGTCGGTCAACCGACTCCAGGCACCTTGGGCCTGTTGTCTTCTTGTGACCCCTCGCTCCAAAAACCACACGTTGGCTTCGCTATCCCTTTGTTCCCTAGGCGAACTCACCCCTTCGATTCCCCTATCGCTCTGGGATAGTGAATGTCCTGCTTTACAAAGCCTTCGCCTTCCTGTCGGCTACTTTGAAATGAAGTAGCCGAAGGTGTTAAATGAACCTGGCAAAGCAAATGCTGTTACCAAAAACAATGCTTAAAAGTTCAGATGCTTTTAAGAAATGGAACCCAGCACCCTGTTAAAATCTATACTTCCTGCTATTATTTGGCTTGGTTGACGAAACTAAATATTTCTACGCAACGCGCAAACGAAGTAGATGGAAAACAAAGGCGAAAATAGAAAACCAAAGGCCAGGTGAATGTACGCAAAAAATAGAGAGTAAATTTTCAAGAAAGAAATATTTGTGTAAAAAATTGTATTTGTTGTTGGTTGAGTGTAATTAATAGCTTCTTGGGAAGGAATTTACATAAATAGCAAAACATAGTCCTTAAGGCTGAGTATTAATTTTGTCCGAAGGTAGGGTGCTTGTGAAAATTGTAAGCTTTCAAATTCAGTGTTAATTTTATTTAATTTAGGCCCAGCAGAGCACACTCCCCATTAAGAAAAGGTTAATTATCTTGTCCTAATAGGGTTTTTGTTTTTCAGTGCGAAAACCCCTTGATTCCTAACTAACCAATGCAGACAAAAAGAGAAACAATGTATTTTCTTGGTATTCTGTGAAAAAATAATAGAAGTGGTAGAAGTTGTTTGGAAATAATAATCACTTGTGTAAAAACCATTGTTCACCTATCTGTTGATTATAATAAGTCTACAAGTCACCAGACTTATCTCCAAAATTTGTTCGTTTATTAGTGCCTGTGTCGTTGGCCGTGCTAGTTTACACTTAGGTATCTGAAGATAATCTTGAATTTTTTTATTGCGTTTTGGAAATTTACTTGTTTTTTTATTTACTGTACATGTTGTGTTAGTATGATAAATATAGACCCCGGTTCTTTAAAAACATTATCTTTGAGTTTGGCATTGTTAAATGAATATGTTTCATAAAATCTGAGTCACACTTCTTCCACCACAGCTCTCACTGTGTCTTTTGGAATTATTCCAAAGAAAGAAAATATTTAATGAGACGCAATTCAGTCCTTCACTATAACAAACATCACATGACGCTTTATTTTGAAATGTGTACAGTATCAAACTTTTTTTTGCTGTGGATGTGCAACACATACTGACAAGAACACAATTTGCATATACTTTTCAGATAGAGTCGAAGCAAATAGACCAGCAGATACTAACAAACACCTAAACAACTGCTGATGCGTATAATGATGTTTACAACAAATGTTTACAATGAAACAAACCAACAAACATATTAATCTACAAATAAAATTGAAATTCAGTAAATTCAGTAGACAATTATGCACTTAATATGTTTTCCAATTTTACAGCCGATAAGTTCGAAGACTCTGGGTGAAGCATGGCCAAGCATCTAGGAAAAATGGCATACGAAACGTTTAAAATCTTCAGTAGATACTTTGCGCACTGCCGGTGAAACGGTGGCAACTACGCCATGAGTAGCAGTCTGGAACGTGAATAAAGACGATAATACGTAGTTGAAGGACAAAATGTTGTAGTTTGGACGAACTGAAAGCACAGCTTTTTGAAGAAGGCACACCAAGGCAGATATGATGACGATGTGTTGCCGAATGACGAAAGAGATGTCAACATAAAATCACACTTCCCTGAAAATGGAAGATTCCTGCTCAAGTAATACAGACCACTTTACGATGCCGATCACTGTTGATGATAGAAAAATTTATGGAGACTGAAGGGGCCCCAGGAGATGTGTTAAACTCAATTCCGAAATGAAGGCGATGCAAAGACGAACAGCACGGAATATTTTGATACTGATCAGAGAAGGATGGATGCTTGCTTGTGATAACAAATATATTCTCTTTAATATCTGATTTCCTGCGCTCATTTTCCACCATGTCAATTTGAGTGAAGTGTTATCAGCACCTTTTGTTTGAAAAAGAGACCAGTCCAATGCGCCATTCTTTGGTGGAAGAACCATTAGAAAAAGTTTGATTACAATGCGATGAAGAGGAACTCCGGAACTGGCAGACAGACAAAGCATAAACATGTTTTTCTTCACGATTCCAGAGAAATTAATAAATTATCCCATGCATCATCCGTGGTGTATCGTTACCGTTCTCCAAATAGGTCGAAATACTGAAGTATCCTTTCCTCACTTTCTTGATTTCTCTTGTGCTTTCGCTTCCGCCTCTCACGATTTTCAAGATTCGATTATGTTTTTCAACATGAGAATTGTGCTTTCTGCTTTGAATTTTTTTTTCACAGTATTTACATGATTTTAATATATAAAATTAACCACCTGAATAAGGTATGAACATTGTTTTCTATGTTCCTGTCAAATCTTTGCACTATACGAAAAACATGGGGGTTGCAGCCGAAGACATTCTGTCCACCAAATCAGATATTTGGTGCAGTAAAGGCTGTTGATCTGTGTCATCAGCACAGTCTGCAGTTGTTTTAGTACTAATATACCAATCTACATATTTTTTTGCCCTAGCGGCAGCCAGATGTGCGTACATGACAGGCGCTGGTATTGCGATACTTTGATAGCAGCGTGCGTACATGTGACATAGTTCATAGCAAAACAATTGCAGCTGATCTACTCCCAAGTTGTTTTCATCAACAAGGACCACATAATGAGATGGCTTGCTAGTTCCTCTGATGCCCTCACGACTCTTAAGAAAAAAGTCGTAGAAAATGGATGACATCTGTATCAATTATAGTGCCCGGAGGAATATTTCCAAATGGTGTGTTGATTTTTGTGATATCTCTAAGAGTAAAACGCTTCTTGTGTCGCTTTAGTACCAGCACGATCGTTGTAGGCAACGTTTGCCCAATGAGCTCATGGCATGCTTTCTGAATCAGTGTAAATTCTGTTTTCAACAATGTCTCGAACTGCGTTTCTCCAACACCATCCCTAAAAACGATAATTCTCTCTGGGTAGGTAACATTTCTTTTTTGTAAGTGACAAGAACCTTTTTCACCATATCCTTCATTTCCAGAATTATTTCTTGCCTAATTTTCATTTTGTCTGGATTTTTTTAAATTCTACATGCTACAGTATATTGGAAGGGCATTTCGTCGATGCTTCCAACTACAGCTGTGATTGAAGGGCACTGTGAATTGGCTGGAGAATGGGACACATCAGCACCAAGTACTATCGTGCTTTTAAGTGACACCGATGTTCCATGAAAAAGTCTGTGATTTACACCCCCAAGTTTTGTATTTAGTTTGGAAAAAATGTTATTCATTGTATCGGAACGTTTTTTCCAACCACCACATTTCAAGAGAGTTTTATCCTTGACACATTGTGTGCCAATACCAGTTATTATATCACCGTAGTATTTTAACATACCGTATTTTGGGAATGTGTCCAGTTGCGACATTATTACAAACACAAAGTTTGTATTAGAATTTTTTGCCTCTTTCAATATTTCCAATATATCAGCTTCATGATCGCAGGACTTGACGATGGTCGGCTTATTAAGATTAAGTCCAACTTCGAGTGATCCTTGAACAAGAACTCTTACTAACTTTTGTAGCACTTGTTCAGTGAAAACCTTTGGATCTGCAAAATTAATGAGCCACCAGTTGGTAGACGGCATGGCTTCAACGAAGTTCTTCCTATAAATATTCCATTTACCGCTGACATTAGGAGTCACTGACAAGTTTTCTTTGAAACACAGAGCTGGAGGTGGAAGTATCCTGGCCTTGAAACTAATTGGCATTGTATCCATCATCAGTACAGCTGTTTTCATTAATCCTGCACTTGTATGTGCAATTATATTTGCGTATTCGTCAACATAATTTTGCCTTTCCAGTGGAGGATAAGATGCAAGACATTTTCTTTCTGCCATTTGTTTGCTGCTTAGCTTTCCGCGTTTCGGTTGTCCAGGTATAACTGTACATACCTCCATTGGAATGTAAGTAATAGATTGCGAATTTATTTGTAGACACGGCAGGTCCGGAAACCAGAGACTATGATGTTTCATTGCAAAATCTTCTGAAAAGGATAGTTTTTGTCCATGTGCTTCTACTTGAATATGCCTTGAAGCCTGATTTGTTACTGATACCACAGTATATTGCTTCCGATGAGGTAAATGAGTAACTTCTATTCTTAAAATTTTCAAAGCTTTCGACAACTTACAAATGTCTGAAGGGCTTAATTGGTTTCGAGTAATGTCAAACCCGACAATCTCCGAAGCTAATAAAATAACAGATCCAGGACTCTGGAAACATTTTGTTTCTACACTGACTAGAACTGCAGGCCCATTACATGAAACGTGTACACTTGAATGGTAGCCAGTTCGTACTTCAACTTGCCTTCCAGAAAGGCTTTTTCCCGTTTTGCTCTAAAGGAAACAGTGATTTACCACACTCTTTTTCCTTTGTTGGTAGGTACCTATATCGTAGAAGTACATTAAAAACTGAAAACGTTTGACGAATAAATTCCTTCTCATAGTCTGCACATGCCAAGTGCATTGAACTAAAATTTATGTTACTTCCGCTGGCCGGTGTCAAAGCTAAAAAGTAAACTTCAAACTTATGTCTTCTCTTAATGGCAACTTCTGCATCATAACTCTCTAATTCGCAAAAGCTATACATATTGATATTGCCATCGTGAAACACTTGGTTCATGAGAGCTTTGTCTCTTATAAATGTACCAACAATTTCACGTCTTAAATTCTTTTTAACGCTTTCTTCTTTTTCATGCTCATTTTCATTATCTGAACCATGAACTTCAGGATCTTGTTTGCCTTCATTGGAATTATGAGATGCAGGCACTTGTTTTCTGATACTGAAAGTGTAGGTATGTACAAGTCTCCCGAAACCTCTTAGCAAAAAATAGTTCGAGACAACTTCGATTTTGTTGCCTGCAGTACCGAACTTTGGCCTAGAGGCAAAATCCCAATGCATTATTGCTGCATTCTGGCTATCAGCTGATGGTAGATTCCGAAGTTCCTCGCAGGTCTTCTCTGCTCCCTGAAGGTATTCTTCAGCCATGTTAGCGGGCTGAAGGTATTTTAAAGTTCCAATCACCGGGACATATGCTAGTTGCTGTTGGTGCAGATTCCAGCTTTCCTGAAAAATCATTTATTCAAAACTCAAATGGGTGAAAAATTACAAAAGTTAATGATAATTAAATAAAGAACACCTACAAATATACAGTTTTCAACTTAGAACCACCAAATTTGGTATATCTCATGGCACTCTAACTTAGACCGTAGAACGGTTTTGGAAGGGATAGGAGCCGGGGGGGGGGGTGTTCAAGGGGACCCCATACAAAATTTCGTTATTTTAGTTAAAATTTCTACAGTTTTCAATTTAGAACCACCAAATTTGGTATACTATCTCATGGTACTCTGACTTAGACCGTAGACGGTTTTGGAAAGGGGTCGGAGCCCGGGGGTCAAAGGGTCCCTCATACAAAATTCTCGTAAAAAGTTCCACAGTTTTCAATTTACAACCACCAAATTTGGTATGTTATCTCATGATACTCTAACTTAGACCGTAGCCAGTTTTTGGGAGGGGTCGGAGCCGGGGGTCAAGGGACCTCCCATACAATATTTTCGTAAAATCTACAGTCTTCATTTTAGAACCACCAAATTTGGTATACTATGTCATGGTACTTTGACCGTAGACGGTTTTCGGAAGGGGTCAGAGGCCGGGGTCAAGGAGCCTCCATACAAAATTTTCATAAAAAGTTCCATTTTTTAGTTTTACGCTAGCTTTCACCACCAACAGGCTGCTTCATCAGGCAGACATATAATGTTATGTAAATAGAAAGTTCCATATATTCAAAATTCAAAACGATAAACAAAAGGATGATCAATGCCAATGTCAAGTCGCATGCACACGACATGACATAAGTACATTGCATTTGGATTGGAGGTTTAACGACCACCGTGAGCAACTCAATGGTCTATAAGCAGTCGCCCGTCCCTAATTTAGGGCCACTGGTTCCAGGGAAGGGAGAGAGCCAGTGCCGTAAGACAAACACAACATCCATGCCTCACGGGATTCGAACCCGGACCCCTTTCGGACGAATGATCAGAGGCCATCGCCTTAGACCACTGCGCCACCGGGGCGGCCGCCACATAGCATTTCAGTGACGCCGGATTCTCAGAAGCACACGCCGGATGTACGTCAGTTCTATAGATGTCTCCTCGAAGGTAAGCATTTCCATTCCTGTTCCTTTCTTTTTGCTTCGTTAGAGTAAATTAACAAATTAACTAAATGGAAAATGTTTTTCTTCATATTTAACATTTTTATTTTTTTATTTTTTCGTGAGTGTGTGTGTGTGGGGGGGGGGGGCAGAAACATCACTGCATCACAACATTCTGCGTCGGCAGTGACTGTTAGATTTTTTAAATTCCATTTTGTTTTATTTCTTTTTAGGACAAAAAATTAAATTAACCCGGGAAATACCGGGTACCCCTGCTAGTATATATATAAAATTGAAAGTTTGTTTGTTCGTATGTCCGCTAAACAAATCTACAGTCTTCAATTTAGAACCAACCAATTTATTATACTATCTCATGGTACTCTAAGTTAGACCGTAGACAGTTTTTTGAAGTAGTCGGGTCCGGCAGTCAAGGTGCCCCTATACAAAATTTTCGTAAAATCTACAGTTTTCAATTGAGAACCACCAAATTTGGTATACTATCTCAGGGCACCCCAACTTTGACCGTAGACGGTTTTTGGAAGGGGTCGGGCCCGGGGTCAAGGGGCTCCTAAACAAAAATTTCGTAAAAACTTCAGTTTTCAATTTAGAATCACCAAATTTGATATACTATCTCATGGTACCCTAACGTAGATGGTTCTTTGGAAGGGGTCGGTCGGAGCCCGTGATCAATGTGCCTCTACACAAAATTTTCGTAAAATCTACAGTTTTCAATTTAGAACCACCAAATTTGATGTACTATATCATAGTACCCTAACTTAGACCGTAGGCGGTTTTCGAGTGGAATCAGATCCCGCGGTCAAGCGGTTCCCTATCACTTCCTCCGTGTTCATTTCGTCCACGCTCACTTCGTCCAGTTCATTTCGTCCAACGTTCACTTTGTCCGCTGTTCACTTTGTCCGCTGTTCACTTAGTCCAATGTTCACTTCGTCCACTGTTCATTTCGTCCACCGTTCATTTCGTCCACATTCATTTCGTCCTCCGAATGAATGGAATACTGTGAAAATTATCTGTTTTCAGGGAGTTTTTGTGATAGTTAGGAAAAAATGTCAGCGGGCATAGTTCGCATGCGATTTTTTTTCCTGTCCGAGTTTCTCGATTAAAATCAAATGATTTTAAATGTTATTTAAAGTAAAACAAGGAACTTAGTTTTGAAGAACGTTTTAACTCTTTTGTATGGTACGACGTCAATCACTATAGCATGACTCACGCTATGTTCATAAAAGGAGTGTAAAGTGGGATTTTTTAATAACGCTGCACTTTTACTTAGGCACTAAATATTTACATAAGATGCCAAGTTATTAATATTTATCTTTTACTTACTTGTGCACTAAATAATAATTACTATGCCTCATGCGTAGGCCCTTTTGACATATTTTATTCTGCCGATGTCATATTCAAAATGTTTACGTATCCACTCAAGGTAATCATATTGTGCTTTTACTGAGGCACGAAATATTAATTCATGAGCCCTAGGCTTAGGCCGTTTCAACAGTTTTTATTCTACGGATGTCATATTCATAACGTTTACATATCAACTCAAGGTAACATTATTGCGCTTTTACTTAGGCACTAAATATTATTTCATATGCCCTAGGCCTTTTTCACAGTTTTTATTCTAATCACGTCATATTCATAACATTTACATATCAAATCAAGGTAATAATACTGCGATATGTAAGAGTTATGCCTAGGCTTTTTTTACAGTATTTATTCCACGGATGTCATATTCATAATGTTTATCTTACAAGTCAAGGTAATAATATTGCGCTTTTGCTCAGACACTAAATATTATTTCATAGGCCCTAGGCCTAGGCCTTTTCACTGTTTTTATTTTAAGTGCGTCATATTCGTAACATTTTTTATCAAATTAAGGTAATAATATTGCGTTTTTGCTCATGCACTAAATAATATTTCATAGGCCCTTGGCCTAGGCCTTTTTCATAGTTTATATTCTAACTATATTGTATTCATAACTCTTACATATCAAGTCAAGTTATTAATGTTGCGCCTTTACTTCGGCTCTAAACATTAATTAGTAAGCCCTAGGCCTTTTTAACAGTTTTTAAGGCATTACACTACATATTCATAGTATTTGCATAACATGTCAAGTTATTAATATTGATATTTTACTTAGCCATAAAATATTAATTCTAGGCCTAAGGCCTATGAATTAATATTTAGTGTCTAAGTAAAAAGCGCAGTATTACTAAATTTTTTATGTCATGTAAATTTTATGAATATGAGATCGGCGGATTAAAAACTGTTAAACCGCCTAAGCCAAATGCCAGTTAATTAATATTTAGTGCCTAAGTAAAAGAGCAATATTTTTATCATGACTTGATATGTAAACATTATGAATATGACATCCGTAGAATAAGCAATGTAAAAAAGGCTTAGGTCTCAGGCCTATGGAATAATATTTAATGACTGCTTAAAAGCGCATTATTATTACTTTAATTTGATATGTAAACGTTATGAATAGGACATCCGTAGAATAAATACTGTAAAAAAGGCATTGGCCTGGGGCCTATGAAATAATATTTATTGTCAAAATATAAGCGCAGTATAATTAAATTGAGTTGATACGTGAACATTACAAATATCACATGGTCAGAATAAAAACTGTGAAAAAATGCTAGTCCTAGGGCCAATTAAATTTACTGCCTGAGCGAAGCGCAATATTATTACCCTGACTTGACACGTAAGCAATATGAATATGACATCCGTAGAATAAAAACTGTTGAAACGGCCTAAGCCTAGGGCTTATGAATTAATATTTCGTGCCTCAGTAAAAGCACAATATGATTACCTTGAGTGGATACGTAAACATTTTGAATATGACATCGGCAGAATAAAATATGTCAAAAGGGCCTACGCATGAGGCATAGTAATTATTATTTAGTGCCCAAGTAAGAAAAAGAGAAATATTAATAACTTGGCATCTTACGTAAATATTTAGTGCCTAAGTAAAAGTGCAGCGTTATTAAAAAATCCCACTTTACACTCCTTTTATGAACATAGCGTGAGTCGTGCTATAGTGATTGACGTCGTACAGTACAAAAGAGTCAAAAAGTTCTTCAAAGTTAAGTTCCTTGTTTTACTTTAAATAATATTTAAAATCGTTATATTTTAATCGAAAAACTCAGACAGGGAAGAAAAACACAAATGCAAGCAATGTCCGCTGATCTTTTCTTCTACCTTTCAGAAAAACTCCATGAAAACAGATAATTTTCACAGTGTCCCATTCATTCGGAGGACGAAATGAACGGTGGACGAAGTGAACATTGAACTACGTGAACAGCGGACGAAGTGAACATTGGACAAAGTGAACAGTGGACAAAGTGAACGTTGGACGAAATGAACTGGACGAAGTGAGCGTGGACGAAGTGAACACGGACAAAGTGATCCGTCACCGGTCAAGCACCCCCCCCACACACACACACACACAAAATTTACGTAAAATCTATAGTTTTTAGTTTTTAATTTAGACCCACCATATCTATATACACTCACGGGCATTGAAATTTTCGCACCAAGAAGGAAGCATCGGATTGAACTGAAATTTTATGAACGTGATAATACAGATGAACGATACACATGATGGCAAAAACTGAACTGCAGGACAATTACAAAATGATCTGTGGCACGCAGTCCGGTCATCTTCAATAGCGCGTCGCACCGCATCGTGCGGCGATACATCCTGCAATGCGGTCCGGCATGGAGGCTAACAGACGCCTGATGTTCTCTTACGGCAGACTGGCCCACATGTGTTCGATGGTGTGCTCCAAATCCCGGATACTGCGGCACGGCGGCAGCCGGCGTTTTAACTGGTCCCACACATGCTCGATGGGAGACGTGTCCGGGGTGCGGGCAAGCCATGGAACTGTCTGGACGTAGGCTGTCCTGGGCAACCCGAGTCATGTGCGGACGGGCATTATCCTGCTGGTATAGCGCACCTGGAATCCCGGCCAGGAATGGGAGCACATGGGGCCGTAGGATCGCATCCACATACCGCTGGCCCGTCAATGATCCACGTACCACTACTAGGGCTGATCGGCTATCGTAGGCAATGGCTCCCCAAACCATAATGCTTGGAGTGGGAAAGATGTGGCGCTCGATAGCGAGGTTGAGATTGTGCCGTTGACCTGGGGACCTCCACACCCGGACACGATGATCATCTGTCCACAAAACGTAGCGGCACTCGTCGCCAAACACCACACGTAAACAGTCTGTGTCGTTCCACGACGCTCCGGCCTGGCACCACTGCACACGGAGCCGGCGATATTCCGGTGTTACTAGCAGCACACGTAAGGGGCGCTCGGATCGCAGATTCGCTTCCGCGAGGCGTCGGAAAATGGTTCGTGGGCACACAGGAGCAGCTACATTTGCCTGTTCAGCGGAGCGGGTCCCCGTGGGATCCGTTCGTGCCTGGCGCACGATTCGTCGACTCTCTCTACCGGTGGTCCTCCTGGGCCACCCGAAGCAGCTCTGCCATATGGCAGCGCCGTCATGTGTCCACCGCTCCCAACACAGTCGGATGGTATTGCCAGAACGATCCACGTAACGGGCTATACGGCGCGCCGACAACCCTGCGGTTTTCAGCCCGATGATCAGACCTCTCTCAAAGTCCGTAATTTGCGTAAATCGACGTCTCTGGCGTCTACCTAGCATTCTTGTCACCCTGTACTCTTGCTTGCATCGGCCGGTTCTTTTCGCTTTCATGGGGCATCGACTACGCGCCGGTTTATGAGGCTGTCGGTTCGTGCTTGCAGCGCCCCCACAGGGTGTGCGATCATACGCACTCGCATCAAACGTGGATCATTTGCATAGCAGCACGTACTCTAGTTATTTGCAAAGTTTCGCGGTTGTAGCATGTTTTCTTCTAGGTGCGCAAATTTCATTGTCTATGAGTGTACATAAAACTGAATGTTTGTTTGTTTGTTGGTTTGTATGCTCGCTATATAAATCTGCAGTTTTCAATTTGGAACCACCAAATTTGGTATATTGTCTCATGGTACCCTAACTTAGACCGTAGATGGTTTTTGGAAGGGGTCGGTCGGAGCCCCGGGTCAATGAGCCCCTACACAAAATTTTCGCAAAATCTACTGTTTTCAATTTAGAACCACCAAATTTGGTGTACTGTATCATGGTACCCTAACTTAGACCGTAGATGGTTTTCGAATGGAATCAGAGCCCGCGGTCAAGGAGCCTCACACAAAATTTACGTAAAATCTTCAGTTTTCAATTTAGAACCACAAATTTGGTATACTATTTCATGGTACCCTAACCGAGACCGTAGACGGTTTTTGGAAAGGGTCGAAGACCGTGGTCACTGGGCCCCCACACAAAATTTCCGTAAAAAGTTCCATTTTTTGCTTTAAAGAACTGCAACACAATTCAGCACTCCAATACCCGATCTACGGTCTAAGTTAGAGACCGTAGATAACAATAAAGTACAAAAATATCCGTTTAATGGTGTATTAAAAACACAAATGAATAAACCTAAGCTTTCGCAACCAATGGGCGGCTTCATCCGGATTCCTCTTCCTTTCTTTTTTGTTCGTAAAAGTAAATTAACTAAATCATTTTTTTTTTTTTTTGCTTTTCACATTTGCAGCCATCCCGGCACCCCCCCCATTTTTCTTATTTTTTTGGAAGAACATTGTTTTTCACACGGACAACTATACGTTGCCTGCTCAAGGGTTGGCAATCATAAAAATCTCTACATTTTTGCCCCCAATGGAAACACCAAAAATATTATTTACCAAAAAGCAATAACCTAAATGAATTAAAATAAATTTACTGGGAAATTACAGGAATATGTTTTTCATTCATTAACTTTCACCCGCTAAACTTGGTGATTCCACGAATAGTAATATTTACCCGGGAAATACCGGGTACCGTTGCCAGTAAAATATACAAATTCTAAGTCTCAAGAATTATATGCACCACCAACAATTTAAAATAATCTTTTTACAGGACGAAGGAAAAGTAGCGTCAAATTTCAAAATCGTAGTATGGCTTACCGCATGTGAATGTGTGTCATCTAGTAAGAGGGGTGCTCTTTGGCCCACTGTGGCCCTTGCGCCAGTAAACCCCAAACAACCAACTGGTAAGAGGATGGGATCCCAGTTTTGCTCTTTGGCCAACTGTGTCCCTTGCGGCAGTAAACCCCAAACAACCAACTGGTAAGAGGATGGTATCCCAGTTCTTCACTTTGGCCCACTGTGACCCTTGCGGCAGTAAATACCAGACAACCTACTGGTAAGTGGATGGGATCCCAGTTCTGTGAGGCATTTCCTTCCGGTTGCTTCTTTTACTTCTGCCCCACACTGGCGACAGCAGAAGTTAAGAGCTGGGGATAGGCTATTAAGGAAAGCAACAGAGCTCAGTATCAGGTGTTAAAAATACCGTTTCATGATCATCACACGTTTAATGTCGTTTACTGCAGGTAAACGACGTTTGGCAAGCAAAAAAAAAAATCCATCACCGTGGGAGTAGGAAGTATGTGCATGACAACATGGCAGTCCAAAAGTAATGCGAAAAGTAGCACAGATTTCGAAGGGCTCATAGGGAGTGTGATCACCCCGAACAGCGATTTTGCTCGCACATTGATCCCTCGTGTATAAAGCTGCGAATGAGAGTTTGGGGAAGTGTTTTTGCTACTCCTCCTATATATGTAGAAAGACTCGTCGGAATCAGGGAGGGCTTTGGGAAGCAATTGCTCCTCCCAGGGCAACCCAGAATTCTGGTCCAGAGATATCGTGCACCACTGTATCCTGTGAATATCCTCATAAGTTGAAATAAAATAGTTGGCAACATAATATAGCAGCACTCAAAAAAAAAAAAAAAAAAAATTCTGCCCTTTAGGTGAGCGCTACTGCTGAATAAGAGGAGCATTTCATCGATAATGTCTTCCATGCAAGAAAAAGCGGTGGGCGTGTTGTGGTTCCATGAGACCAAATCGGCGATTACTGTCCAGCGTCATTTCAGAAAAGAGTACAGACGATCACCAGCGGACCAAAATGCATAAAAGCTAGGTATGAAAAGTTTAAAGTGACGGGTAGTGTTGGCGGTCTCTCCTGACAGGGCCGACCACCGGTTACGCAAAAGACAACTGCAGCTGTTCAGGAGACATTCTGCGAGGCCCCAGGAAATCCGTTCGTCCTACTTCACTGGAAAATGGGATTCCCCGTGCAACGGTTCACAAAATTTTACACAAATGGCTTCATCTGCATGCTTATAAGGTACAGATCGTTTAAGCTCTTCAGCCTGGTGACCGGCCTCGCCGTGCTGCATTTGCGACGGAGATGTTGAAGCGCATAGCTCATGATAGTGATTATCTGCACCGTATCAGTTTTTCAGATGAAGCGACATTCTACGTCTTTGGTACTGTAAATAGGAACAATGTCAGAATCTGGGGATCAGAAAATCTCCGTTATGTCATCGAACAACAGATGGCTATCCCGAAAGTGAACGTATGGTGCGGTCTGATGCATGGCAGAATCATCGGATCCTTCTTTTTTATAGAGCCCACTGTAACTTGTAACGTGCAGGAACTTCTTGGAGCACCTCAGTTGTATGCACTCCAACCTTCGATTATTTTCCAATGAGACGGTGCCCCACCACATTGGACACTAATAGTTCGTGAGTTCACATTTCCAGACAGATGGATTGACCGCGACGGTCCCATGACATGGCCACCTTGATCGTGCGACATAACCCCTCAAGACTTTTTCCTGTGGGGTTATGCGAAAGACCAAGTTCACTCTAGCAGTGTTTCGAATGTCTAGACGATGAAGATCAGAATAACGGGCGTCATTGGTTCTGCTTCTGCTGAGATGTTAAACAAAACATGGCGTGAAATCGAATATCGCTTAGATGTCCTCTGGGCCACAAATGGCGCCCATGTGGAAGTACACTGACACTGGAAAAAAAAAACTTTACTTGTGTACCATCATTATCATGCAATCCCTTTCTTGTGCCTGTAATACATTTTTTATATTAATTTTTGTAATGTGGGAAAAACCTTATGGGTACCCTGTGTTTCCTGACATAAAGCAATCAGTAGATACTTTAAAAATGAAGAAATTCTCAATTTGTTTTCAGGAACATCGTCTAACTTCAAAACTAAGAACGGCGTCAGTTACATTATCTTGTTTTATGCTACGCCTTTCCGAACTCAACACTTTGGCAGGTAGTCCTTCTCAGGAAATGCCCCCTTTTTACGATGACCTGCTGAATTTTAGATTCTTGAAAAAAAAAAAAAAAAAAAAAAAAAAACATGGAATTTGGGAAATTAAGCTGTTTTATACAGTTCATGTCCACAGGCAGTGGTGGATAAAGCATTTAGAGGCCTGAAGAACAACATGACTTTGAGCCCCCTTTCTGAAAATGTAAAATAAGATAGGGTTTTTCTGTTATTGTTTTTTTTAAGGATGGTAAGGATGAATCTAAAGGTACAAATTTATTTTTTAAAGTAAACAAAATCGAATGCATGTAACAAATCATAAACTCACGTAATAGAAAAAAATCCCTCTGTGCATCCCATTCAATACTATTATTAGCAGTAAGTATAAAAAAAGCACACAACAGGCTCGTTTTTTGTTTTTAACAAAAATAGGTGAAATGCAGAGGGTGAGTCGAAAGTTTTGCAATATTTGGATCACTTTATGTCTTCATAGGTACCTTTACAACGAAAGCTGATTGACATTCAAAGTATAGGCCATCGTGTTTCACCGTCTTTAGCCATCTGTCTGCCAGTTCTTGGACTCCACGATGGTACCAGTTCTTATCCTTCGAGGAGAAGAACTCCTTCACTCCAGCTGCCACCTATTCCTGGTTGTTGAAGTGCCGCCCGCGAAGAAAGTGGGCCATGGACCGGAACAAGTAATAATCCGACGGGACAAGGTCCGGACTATGTGCTGGGTGTGGCATCAGTTCGATGCCCTCAAGTTCCTAGAGTTCTGCCCGGGTCGTTCGCGCGGTATGAGGCCGAGCGTTGTCTTTCTGTAGGAGAGCGCGCTTTCTGTTCACCAGTGCAGAGTACTTCTCCTCCAAAACGGCATACATCCGCTCCAGCTCTTCAGAGTAGAGGTTAGCGTTGGTGGTCCGACCGTCTAGAACAAATTCGTAACGGATTATTCCCTCGAAATTCCACCAGAAGCAGAGCACCACCTTGTGCTCGTAGTGCCCACGTTTGGCAACACGTTCAGGAAGCTGGCCCAGGCTCAACCACTACCGTTGTGTGTTAGGATTACTGAAATAGACTCACTTTTAGTCGCACGTAATAATTCTCTTGATAAAACGTACATCACGCGAGTTTTCTAGGAGTTTCGTGCACACTCCGCACTCGGGCGTTTGCTTTCTTTGATCTTTGATTGAAGGTTTAACGACCACCGTGAGCAACTCAATGGGCTATAAGCAGTCGCCCGTCCCTAATTTAGGTTCACTGGTTCCAGGGAAGGGAGAGAGCCAGTGCCGTAAGACAAACACAACATCCATGCCTCACCGGGATTCGAACCCGGACCCCTTTCGGATGAATGATCAGAGGCCATCGCTTAGACCACTGCGCCACCGGGGCGGCCTCGGGCGTTTGCTTCAGCTGGCATCAGTTCGTGAGGGTCAATGCGGCAACTCCTGTAAACCTTGCCGAGGTCCTGAAGGCGACGAACTACGGTGGTCTGTGATCTGCTCATCTCGCCTGACAATCTCCGAGTGTTGGTTTTCGGATTTGCCTCTACGGCCTGGCACACGGCCTACCTGACCTTAGCTGATCGTCAAGGTCTCCGTCACTTGAGCAGAAATTTCTTGAACCATCTGGTTGTAGTGCTGTGGTCCACGGAGCCTTCCCCTTCCGCATGACAAATTTTTCGTGTTGCTTGAGCAGCGTTATGGCAGAGTTCTAATTAGTAAAGCACAAGTTCCCAGTTCCATATCTTTTATGTGTCCCAACCACAGACAGAACGACGACATGCAATGCTGTTCACAGTAACGACTACCACTTTATATCCCTTTCGACTGACTGCAGTGCGCGACTTGAACTAGTTTAAACACGTGACATACCAGCCGCAGCACATGCGTTTATGCAAATATTGCAAAACTTTCGACTCACCTTCTGTATCTTAGTTATTTGTACATTTGCATGTAAAAATGGTATTACAGTAGAGCTGTTTTCGCTATTTAAGATTAATGAATTTATTAATAATAGATTTATAATCCAATAATAGAACAATGTTTTCTGTAAACGCACATAAGTGACAGATCGCTTAAATACAGATTTAATGAATTGTGGAAATAATCCATTTAAGTACAGAAAACGAGCCTTCACAGCTAGCATTACAAGCAGGTACTGTTAAAAATAAAATTAGAACATGGGGAATGATTGCAAACTTAATACTTTCAGTGATACTTTCCTACCAGTTTTTGATTTAATATTGGTACTTAAATCCAGTTAAACTTTGGTCAAGCTAAGGGCATCAGGAATAACGGACGTACTAAACGCTTAACGCAGTTCCGTTCATAGCCGTGAAACTACTATCCACTATGAAAATAAAATCATAGAAAATAGCACAATTTGTCTTTATTTCATTATTATCATTTTTTATTTTTTATCAATAAACAGAACGTTGGAAATTTAAAATATACAGTTTTCTGTTGTTGTTATTTTGACGCCTCCTGCGGTATTGAGACCCCCAAGCACGCATTTTCTTTGCATGTGCGGATGTCTACAGGGAAAAATCATTTCTTAAAAAAACCCTCAGTTATATTGTAATAATGTTTTTTACAAGCCTGGAGATAAAATGCAACTTTTGAACTAAAAGTTTTTACTTTCTCTCTCTTTCCTAGGAATGCGATATTCTGTTAAGCTTTGGGAAAGGGCAGAATGCGTGTAATTAGGAAAAGAGGGATCACTGTCCTTTCGTTATTATTAGTGACAAGCTTCCCTTATCTCTCCAGTGTCTTTTAATTGTCTCTTTTGAATCCTCCGATTACTACAGGTGGACTTAACATTGATTTTCCTCTCACAGTGATGACGGTGACAGTTCTACGGAAGTAACGGTGACAAAATCACAGTTTACGACAGCGGAGACGGAGCTGCAAAGAAGCAGGATATGAGAGTCACCGTTTTACTTGTAACAATGATAAAATCACCGTTTCTGAGAGGCACAATATGAAGCAGAACAGAGCGGAGAATCTCTGTAACAGAAGCTGAGCGTTAGGTGGAATAAAAAACAAACTAACAAACAGGTAGGCTCAGTTCTGATTGAACCGTCCCTTTGGAACGCAGGACTACGACTTGCAGATCGGAGAGTGAAATGAGCTAGTTGAGTAGGGTTTCAAAGCTTTTATTTAATTTGTTATAGCCAACACAGGTCTATGATATGAAAAGTAGCTTACATAATTTTTACAAATAATGTTAGATACATTGCGAACACAAAGCAGATCGATATACGAATTACCCAACGTGGTGCTCTGCGTTCTACGTATTTCGGAGATCAACGCCGAAATGTACTGCTCATACACTGAAGAGCAATTGAATTAGAGATACCTGTCTAGTAATGTGTAGCACCACCCTTCGCCCTGATGACGGCGGCGATTCGTCTCGGCATGGACTCGACAACACACCGGAAGCGTTGGGAAGCAGTACGGATCCACGACCCCTGAACAAGCTCCCACAGTTCACGGAGATTTGATGGAGGGGGTCAGAGCCTGGAACATCTCTCTCGGTGGCATCCCAGATGTGCTCGATGTGGGATTGAGGCCAGGTGACCTAGCAGGCCAAGGAAGTGAGGTCACGTCGGTAGAGGGTTTATCCAACCATTCGGGTACAATTCGGAAGCGATGGCACTGTACATTGTCTTGTTGCCGGATGAGGTCCCCAGTGGGATGTTGAAGACGCACAAACGGGAGCAAATGGTTGTCCAGGATATCCCGGTAACGTTGACCTGTGAGGGACGATGTCACACGTACCAGGGGTCCCAATTCAGTCCACGTAACCACGTAAACAGTCCCCAGACGAGAATGCCACCTCCACCAGCTTGAAAAGTACCCTGCTGGCAAGAAGGATTCATTGCTTCATGTGGTTTTGCGCCGTACTTGTATCCTGCCATCCGCATGTACCAAGGTGAATCTCGACTCATCAGTCCAGGCAACATTTTTCCACATGTCTAGGGTCCAGTGGCGATGTTCCCGCGCCCATGCTAATCTTTGCACCCTGTGATGTTGGGTCAGCAGCGGTACCCTCGCGGGACGATGGCTTTCGTACTCCATAGCTAGGAGATGGTTCTGGACAGTGTGGCTGCTTACACGTTTTTGTGCACAAGCGTTAAATTGCCGAGTGATTTCTTGCACTGAGGCCCGTCTATGCGCTGTTACAATGCGAGCTAGCTGACGATGACCCCGCTCATCCACACGCTGTTGTCCATGGCAGTTGGCCCTTGCCGGGATGGTTTTACCTGATTCGATGAAGTCACGGAACACCCGTGACACAGTGGCTCGTGAAAATCTCAGTACCTGCATGACATCCGAGATGGAGTGACCCATTCGTCGGGATCCGACAATTTGCCCACTATCAAATGCGCTTAGATCCTTCGTCTTACCCATACTGCGTCCGACTCTTACTGATTCCCGTCGTATCACTCCTTATATTGTCGGATCGCTGCATACGTCATGTCGTTTCCGTTTACAGGGCCGCCCACCGCCCCACATTTGCATAACGCCAGCTGTCTCTAATTCAATAGCTCTTCAGTGTACAGCGGAGTGTTTTGAAGATAATCGAGCCAAGCCCTGATGTCTTGCTTCTTCACTAAACCCGCGAACACCGAACTCTTGTGAATGATGTTCTTCTTGAGGGACACACTGAATGCGTGATCATCAGATAGAGTTCGAGGCAAGTTACGAACCATATCGCCCACATCCACTGGTACGTTTATTATTTGACCGATAATCGCATGAGTGCCACTCTCATAGCGCAAACGACGAATCTGAATGAATGGCAACGCGGGCTGATCAACCTCTCGGTGATGGCGTTGAGCGGTGGCAAGGGATTCGGCTTAGCAGGATACTTGAATCCGTTGCACCTTGCCAACGGTGGTATTTTCCTTGTTGCTAATGCCGAAGCTTCGGTTCTCCTAACGGAAAGTACATTTACAAATATCGTGAACTAAGTTTTAATGAGGATACTCCTTGTTGCATTCCTTGACCTTGGAAAATGCAGCTTAATTAGAATGAGCACATAGACTTAAAACCATCATTCCTTCATAAAAATAATACTAAAACATTCCATAACTTGCTTATAATTTGTATATCGATGTTACCATATCATTTCTTGATAGATGATCACCTTCCTGCGCATGCGATGTTTTCATGTGTTCACGTCTCATATTATAGTATTTAAATGTCATCATTCTGTTCTAATTGTACTACTTACATATGAAGATGGGTCCGTTGCGGAGCTGAAAGATCTAATGTTGTATGTACGTAAATATTAAAAATATGTCTTTTCATTCAAGTGCCTTTAGCCTCTCAGTTGTTAATTTGGACTCCACTAAGATCGTGTACAGACGACAGAGATTTATTTCGAGATGTCCTTTTAAAGCTAGACAAAAAGTAGCTTTATATGTGTATACCGCGAGACGTTACTTTGATGTAATTTCGCGTGACCATTGTTTATTTGATTTCTCTAACCTCAAAATAGCATAACTATATTAATAATCCGAAATTTCTTGGCGTAGAATAGAAATAAAACTTTGCAAGCTTTCGCACTTCAACCCGATGGCTTTTTCAAACTAGGTAAACAACTAACTGCAACCTCTTATTCTATTTACGTTTTACAGTTTAAGTCTGGTGTCGTTCTAGTGTCTTGAACAAAAAAAAACCCCGTTGGCGAGCGAAAGCTCGGCAGATGTTGTATGAACACACCTGTATAAAAGACCAGGATTTTTTTTCAAAAGTCTTGTGCTTTTTGTTTTACAGGTACCACCATCTACTCAGATCAATGGAAAGCCAGTGGTCTAAGCGTGGGGCCATTCGTCCGAAATGGGTCCGGGTTCGAATCGCGGTGAGGCATGGGCGTTGTGTTTGTCTTACGGCACTGGCTTTCTCCCTTCTCTGCAACCGGTAACCCTAAATTAGGGACAGAGAACTATTTGTACCCCATCAAGTTACTCATGGTGGTCGTTAACCCTCCCAACAACAACAAAAAAAGGATATAAACACTTGCCAGAACATAGGTTCAGTCATTTAACTGTCAATCCCACAAATTTTTTTTATAGATCCTGACAGGGTAGCTTACAGAGTGGTGTACCCATACTCAAAGCCAGGGCCCGATCTAGGGGGTGCAAGCAGGGCAACTGTCCAGAGCAGCAAATTTGTGGGTGCGGCAAAATTAGCAGGAAGAGGATATTAAAATCAATAAAAAAGTAAAACTTTTTGGAAAAGCGGTAAAAAAGTTGGTACAAAATTGAAATTTATTTAGGGGATTCTTTTTCTTCTGAAGTTAGGTAATAACTTTTGGATTTTTACTTTTTAGCGATATACGTAATTGAGTGGTGATCTGGCAACACTTCTAATAAAACAGGAGGATTTATAGGTGGTGATCTGGCCAGAGTTGGAAACGGGACAAAAATTTCGGACCCAGACCCCGACCCGATCCAGACCCGTAACTGATCTCGACAAATCTGCTTTGAACTATTAATTCGAAACTCAGTTTATATATATGTACATATAAAGGTAATATATGTATTCATCCCAATAACTGCTTGATTTTTAATAACTGAAATCTTTTTTTAATAATAAATTTTGGTTACTTGCTAAATTTTAGTGCCATTTTTAGTACCACTATTTTGCGTAATCCAGAAGTAATGGCTAACTATGACCGTGACCATGGAGTATATTACAAATGGGAATCATTATTTACGATTACACAAATGCATTTAGATTGTTCGCTCTTTCCACGCTTTGATGGAGGTGCGCATACTTTCATATGGCCCGTTAGATTTTTGGTTCCATTATCTTTTATTACACCATCGACATCTTTCTTTGTAATTATACACTTTCCACATTTTGGACAACAAGCAAGACCAAACAACACAGAATTATTTACCGGTTCCTTAATGAGACAAAACAATTTCAGCATTCACTCTTACCCTTGTGGTTTTCAACAAGCACGTGCTTGTTGGCCTCGACGCCTTTTTCAACTTCCTTAATATTAAATCCATCCATATTAACAAATAAGGAGTTAATTTTGACATGACATGTCATGGGAACGCGATGTTAGAACATCAATCGAAAGCCTCTGAATGCTCAATGTAAAAGATGTGACATGAAAAGTAACTCTTAGTCATACAGTGAACTTCGCACGGAGAGAGTGAATCAGCTGAGAAGCAGGCGAATGGCGTTTGCCTGTACCTTGCCCTGGACAATCTCTCTGTAAAAAGATGCAAAGGAAGGATAATTTTACGATATGCAGTCGGTGTGTTGTCTGACGGTGTTCGGTGAAAATCTTCATTGCTTTAAGAAACAATATTTTTGCATGGCAAATCATTATTCACTCCGTGGGCACCGGTATCGACTACAGAATTCCACAACGCGCATTTTCTTTGGAATATATTTTTCTCTTTTCAAAAATAAAACGGGAATAAAACCGGGTCAGGAACAACTTGAGCCGACCCGTGACCTGTTTCTATCTCTGGATCTGGCAAAATTGCCAATCGGTTTGGAAAGTGGTGTTTGTTGTGAAATAGTAAAATCAGTTATAGAACTGCTTGTGCAGTTGTGCTTTTACACTTTTAACACTCGTTCTCGTTATCCTGTCATCGGATAAAACTGCTATGTAAGCTAACTATCACTCCTTTATTTATTTTTTTCATTGGAGGTTTAACGACCACCGTGAACAACTAAGTGGGCTATAAGCAGTCGCCCGTCCCTAATTTAGGGCCACTGGTTCCAGGAATGGGAGAGAGCCAGCGCCGTAAGACAAACACAACATCCATGCTTCACCGGGATTCGAACCCGGACCCATCTCGGACGAGTGATCAGAAGCCATCGCTTATACCACTGTCATTTCTTTGTCTATCTCTGCACCAAAGCGTCTTCATTTGAATATTTGTCTACGGATAAAACTGGAAGGTAAGTTCATAATTTTCATATTGCAACTATCATACATTTCAATATTTGTTCTCTATATCTTTTTTTGTTTTATTGTTTTTTACCGATGGATTTTTGATGTTCTACAAAAGTACCCCTTCTAATTTTACGTTTGTTATTATACCCCCAATTTTTATTTTTACAGAATGTCTGATGGCAGGGCACATTAACGTTTGTCGGGGTACTAGTATAAAAAGAAAGCTCGAGAAAGACGCAGAACGTCAAAAGCAAGCGGGGACATTAGATACTTTCTTTAAGAAAGGTGTTTGTTTCTCACAGTCAGAGACACTTGATAAACAACCAGGACCACCAGCACATGAACAAGAACCTGATTTATCTGGACTTGAACCACATTATAAACGTACACAAAATTGTAACTCTACTACAACAGGTGCTACTACAGATGCAGATGCTACTGATGATTTGTCAGTCCTTTGTACACTTTTAGATAAAAATCTGTCTCCTCGGGACGTTCTAAAATTTATCACAGAATTAAATTTTGGACCAAACTTGAATATTGCTGTCATAATTCTGTTGACTCTACCTGTGACTAGTGGCGAAAGAAGTTTTTCCAAATTAAAAATAATTAAATTACAAAACAGTCCAAGTGGATTGGCTATGATTGGTATAGAACACGAGTTATGTGATAAAATATGTGTTAAAGAAATTATAAAAGAGTTTGCCGAGAAACAAGTTAAGACTTTTTAAAATTGAAAATGTTTTTAAAACTTTTGTAATGTAGTTTGATATTTTATGTTTACGTTGTTGTTTTATTCATTTTTTAAATATATGTTTTATTTTGTTTTCCTGTTTTTTTTTATGAATATTAAATTTTTTGTAAAACAAAAATCTCTTGTTATTGAAAAAATACCCACAAAAAATTTGACTCACTGACTACTGTTAAAAAGAATATTTTAAAATAAATTAAATAATTATATATAATTAAATGGAAAGGGCGGCAAAAATCATTTTTGCCCAGAGCGGCGGAATAGCTAGATCGGGCCCTGCTCAAAGCATAGAATCCAAGTGGATTGGAGAGTTCTCAAGCAAAATCTGAGAAGCCATACTTCCAAATCAGAAAAACTATTGGCCGATAGCCTAATGGAATATTTGTGCTGACGATTTTGTAAAAAACAAAATTTAGATCCATTTGAACAGTTCATTGAAGTACTTCATTCTAACGAGTGGAAGAGATGAGTGTTACACATGAATTTTATGCTGTTACACCACATTAAAAGTGCATTGCATTATCATTATGGAATTATGATGTACGTATAAATATGTGATACGAAATAAATGTATTACTATTTTCCACAATAAAATAAATGTCTATAATTATTTCCATTACGATAAGATTTACTTCGATGAAAATAATCATAAAAATTCCGAATCGTATCGTGACCTAATTTCTTTCACGTTGGGTGTGATCAGGTTTTATGTAAACAAAGCGAAACGATACACTCGAAATCGAGAACTATTTGAAAGTGTTCTGATTCGGAAGTCCAGGCGTTCTTTTATGTTCTTTTTACCCAATAAAGACATTCCAGTCGAATATAATTCGTCACTGCGAAACTTTTCTTGTCTCTAGGTTTTCTTATTTTGCCATGTCTATGGCGAGCTACATCGCTTCAGAATTATATGTCATCTTGTGAATAATCCCTCTTTCGGAGCGGATGAATCTAAATATAAAAAAATTTAAGCCCATTCTGCTGAGTAAAAGTACATCTTCGTGGGAAAAGCTTTGTTCTATACGCCAAACAAAACTCATTGTTTCTGACATTTGTAGTAAACGTAATTTTTTTTAAAATTTGTCTTCAGGATTATTTTTTTTATAGATTACAAACAGTACAAAAAATATTCATACCTCTCATAAATCCACTGTATAAACTCATAATCATAATTAAATATAATGACATGGCGCAATTAAAAAAGAACACGGTAGAATTTTTTTTTTCCCCACGAAAATATCAAATGTGTTCCTTTTTTTTATTCTGCTTTTGTGTGATAGATCCAACGTCCAAAATCATTCTTAATGAAAAACATTAATTTTAAGGATACTGTTAAAATTCTATGCAATTCCTTTCTGAAATTAAAAAATTATTTGAACTTTTATTTCGTTCCAGTTATGGTTATTTTTATTAAATTTCCAGTTATGGTTATTTTTATTAAACTAGTCAGCACGACAAAAAAAAGTTCAAAATCGCATAAACTTCTAGCTTAGTCGCGCATTTTTATATTCTACTGTAAAAAAACAAAATATTATGGACTTCTATATCACTTGCTGACAAAGGCCAGCAATAACATACCCAGCAGGTATGGGGGAGGGGGACGCCAAAAATATTAGTTATTCAGTCGTCTCCCATATATGTTGCATTTTAAAAATGCCTCGTTAATAAAGGTTAAATTATATACATATATAAAAAATTAATAAATTACTTTCACGTGTTAAACAGCAAATGAATTAAACTTACCTATGCTTTTAAGCCTAAGAAATTCAGTAGAAAATTATGATTCCAGTCATTTAGCTACCACAAATCTGTAAACGACTATATAACAACTAACGCTCCATATGAAAAGAAACTGGATATTCCTAACGGTGTCATAGTTGATATCTCGTGCCACTGATCTACGTTGACGTAATCTTTATATATAAAAGGTTAAGTTGCCGAAGATTCTGGATCATTTTTTAAGTCGTCATAGCAACAACCGAGAAACAAATGTTTGTGACGTCACGATTAGCTTTTCGTGTTTTCGTGCAGGTGACGTCATGACCTACACGGGCACAGTTTACGCGTATATCACTGTTTGTGGTCATAGCAAAAAGAACACAACTTCTGGTGTGACGTCTTCTGATCCAAATCATTCTCACATGACGTCAGGGATGCATTACATCACAAGGTCAACTGACATTCCATTACAACATGGACCAACGTCTGTACTGTGGCGCAGTGGTCTAAGCGATGGCCTCTGATCATTCGTCCGAAAGGGGTCCGGGTTCGAATCGCGGTGAGGCATGGATGTTGCGTTTGTCTTACGGCACTGGCTCTCTCCCTTTCCTGGAACCAGTGACCCGAAATTAGGGGCGGGCCACTGCTTATAGCCCATTGAGTTTCTCACGGTGGTCTTAAACCTCAAATCAAAAAAAAGAAAAAACGATGTACGAAGCCACGGTCAAGGTTACACAAATGCAATACTATCAACATCGTCTTTCGATCCGTGACGAATTTAATCCATTATTAAAAGAAGGAAAGCTTACGCAGCAATACAATGTTGATGGGTATGTAAAAATGGAAGCTAATACACTGAATTGCATACGACAAAACCAGTCTCAGTTAAGTGTCGAAAAGTATAAAGGTCTGATGGCCAAATTCAGAATGCTGGAGATGATGAGCTTCTTCCTGGAAAAGCTCTTATTCTGCAATCTTGATTTCAAAGTAGTCCACGAAATATAGTGCAAAATTATCAGGATGCAATGGCGATAGTCAGAAAATATGTCAAGCTTGATCTTTTCTTTACTATGGCTTGCAACCCGAAATGGGAAGAAATTACTGAAAACTTGAACGGTCAATATGTCGAAAACCGTCCAGATTTAGTTGCAAGTCTTCCAATTAAAGTTGAAAGAATTAATGGATGATATGACCAAAAGGCATATTTTTGGAGTTCCGGTGGCCAAAGTTCATGTAATCGAATTACAAAACAGAGGTCTTCCCCATGCTCATATGCTCTTGATTTTGAAAGAAGAGGACAAACTAACATTGCCTTAGAAAACTGACTAAATTATAACGGCAGAACTACCAGATAAAAAGCATTTACCAGTTTTACATGCAACTGTTGCGAAACACATGGTTCATGGCCCGTGTGATGAAATAATCACAATTCAACCTGTATGGAAGATGGCAAATGTACCAAGCAATTTCCGAAGTCTTTCCAAAATGAAACAGTAGCTAACAAAGGCGGGTGTAGAGTTTCAGACTGAACTGTTTCTCGAATCTCTCGGTAGATGGCAGCAGCGCGGCAGAGAGAGTGGAACGGAGGCAGAGTAGGTAGCAAGGTGGAACATGAAAGATATGTGTCATTGACAATATGTCTTAGAATAATAGAATTTTGTGTTTGTGATTAAATAGTTAGCTACAAGAAATGGTGTTTGTGTTTCCTGTTGTGCACAACAGGATTATTTGTTAACAGAAGAACGTTTTAAGTTTTAAGCAGGATTACAAGCTACGACATTTAGGATTACCTGTTCCTCGAACAGATGTCAAGGTAAGTGATCTTACCGTAAGCGGATTGCTTCGAGCTGTGACGAAGAAGACAAGATGGATGCTCGATTCCGCGAGCCTTTGCCTGGTGTGCGTAACGGTTAGATACGTACCGTCAGGCCATTGATCGCGTTAGTGGGGAGGGATTAAATTTTTCCCTACAGAATTTTGGCGTCCGCGACAGGACTCGTGGGAATTGAGGATCGATTAGATATTGAATCATTGATTGTATGGCATTACTATGGAACGTGTAAAAATAAAACGTGCGGTCGTTCGAAGTTCTTTCACGAGGACTGCTAATGTATTGAAGGAAGAAATTACTAAAGAAGAATTTGATGGCAGTGTTGTCAGGGACAAATTCGCCAAACTGCAGAATTTGATGAGAGTAAAGGAGCTCGATGATAAATGATAGAAAATTTATTGGATTCAGAGGTTAATGAGGAGCAGTTATCGGTTGAAGTTGAGAGTGCCGAATATTATTCTGACACATGCATAACTATGACGCGTTTAGTTAATGAAAAATTGAATGTCGCAGATAAAGTTGTGGCAGTTGAGGCTAACAGCATAGAGAATGTTGGAATGAAGGGAAAATGTTACAAACTACCTGAAATCGAAATTAAGAAATTTGATGGTGAATAAATAAATTGGTTATGTTTCTGGTCGCAATTCAAGAAGATACATGAGGATGAAGAATTACATGATTGTGATAAGTTTCAGTATCTTTATCAATCCATGCAACCTGGTACCCGAGCGAGAGAACTCGTGGATAGTTATCCGCTAACTTCGGAGAATTATTCCAAAGCAGCCTCAGCATTGGAAGAACGTTTTGGGAAAAAGGAGTTCCTCATTGAGGTATATGTTAGAGAATTGTTGAAATTGATTATTAAAAATATACGTTCCAGTGAGAGGGATCGAGTGCATTTATCGAAACTTTTTGACAAAATCGAAGCTCCTTTGAGAGCCTTGGAGCCTATGGGTATTAGCTTGGATACGAACGCTGCATTGCTCTATCCTATGGTGGAATCCTGTCTGTCCGAGGAAGTTTTGAAGGCGTGGCAACGATATTCATTGAGTGCGGATATGGCTCCAGATCCCTCCACCAAATCCCGTCTTTCCAGATCATTAGAATTTTTGAAAGGAGAAGTTGAGGATGAAGAAAGACTTGCCTTAGCGCGCAAAGGTTTGGGGTGAGCCACGACTAAAGAGGCCTCAAGGGACAAGTTTAAGAAGAGAGAATTTAACGCACCTACTGCTGCGGGATTATTATTGATAGGATTTAATCTAAGGGAGATGGGACAGCTTTGCGTGAATATCCTGCAAATGTCCCACTCTAAAGCCCAAAGCGTTCTTCCTTTATCTAAGCCTGAAAACTTTCTTCGGGCTTCAAAGAGCAACGTTAACACCCCACTCGTTCCACCACTACCCGATCATTTTCATTTTAGTTTTTAAGCATAGTCAAATAGATAAACGTTGTCAACTTGTCAATGTTTTCTCAAGTCAAAAAGGAAATGGATTACGGGAATTCGGAAACAAAATCTTGATTGCAGCAGTTTTCGAACTAAATGTTAGTTTCTACTTTTATTTTAATTTCAAAAATTTTCTTTCTTTATGTTTATGAGCTTTTATCAAATTCTTAATTTTTACTACCACTAAAAATTGCCGTCCTCATCGGCCTATTGGGAAATTCGTGTCTGAGCAATGTATGTTATTTTTGTCTTATGGCATTGGTTCTCTCCCTTCCCTAGAACCAGTGGTCCTTAATTAGGGGCAACTGACTACTTATAGCACATCGAATTGCTCACACGGTGGTCATTAACTCCCCCCCCCAAAGAAAGGTGGAGAAAAAAGAAAAGGGATGGCATATTCGGGTCAATTAGTTTCGAACTAAGTCATACACGGTCGTATCAGAATAATATGACCACCTACCTAACAATGGTATTAACCACCCTTGGTCCGGATGACAGCAGTGAGACGGCGTGGCATGGACGCAATGAGGCCCTGGAAGCTTGCCCGAGGTACACGTGCCCATTCGGACTGCAGCAGAGCGCGGAGGTCCCGGAGATGACGTGGTTGTGGGTGGGCACGACGAACCTGTTGATCCAAATAGACGCACAAGTGCTCAATGGAATTGAGGTCGGGCGATTTCGCCGGCCAAGGGAAAACGGATACATCACTGTCGTATTCCGGGAACCAGTAACTCACTCCCTTAGCGACATGGCACAGCGCATTGTCCTGTTGGTAGACACCATCACCACTAGGGTAAACGTCCAACATGAAGGGATGCATGTGGTCAGCGAGGATGGACAGGTAGACATTGGCGTTCAGGGACCAATTCAGTGGTACCAGCTATCCAGGTCATACCAGGAAAATATGCCCAAGACATGCACACTGTCGCCGCCGGCCTTTACTTGACCGACAAGCGTATCCGGCTGTTGGTTCTCGTATGTCTGACGCCGTATCCGCCGCCGCCGTCTGTCACTTTTGTGGAGTAGAAATCTCGATTCGTCGAAGGCAACCTTTTCCTACTCTTCCACTGTCCAATAACAGTAGTCCCCGCGAACTACAAGCGTCGTGGCCGATGGACTGGTTTAACATTGGCGCCTTTACACAGCGTCAACTCCGGAGACACATGCACAACAGGGTTCGCTCTACTGTTATCGGGGACACGTACCTGGGTGCCCAGCGTTCATTGCGTGGTTAGTTGCTGCACTGTTACTCGTCTATTGCTCTTTACCAGTCGACGTTCTCCTCTGGGGTCGGTGGCCTTTGGTTGTCCACAGTTATGACGTCGGGAGGTACTCGGTGTGCGAGCGGTCCATCTTGGTGCACCCTTACCACAGCACCTCGCGAACAGCCCATGAAGTCTGCTGTTTCCGAGATGCTTCCACCCTTGGCGCGCTAGCCGATGATCATTCCTTTTGGAACGTCCGCCAAATCACTACCTCTGCCATTGTGCTCACGTTACGCACTATGGCTCATCTGTCCTGGCCGGCCGTTTATATCTCCGTATGGTTGACCTTGTCACGTGCACTCTGTGACTCGCCTGGGCTGGTACACTGTTATTCCGAGGGTGGTCGTATTATTCTGGTACGACCGTGTAAGTTCTTCACTCAAAGTACGATACATACCTGTAACTTTTCTTTTATTAACTGTTGCGCATCTATCTAATTCTTAAATACATAGTCCAGCACGTGACAGTAGGATATTGTCTTTATGTATTTTTTGCACCCTTGATTTGCTCTTCTAAGAAGTTTATATAGCCTTTTCTGTCATGTATTAGTCAACAGTAATAGCAACAACACAAAATTCCCAGTCTGGTTGGTCTGCAACTTCCGACATTCCATGAATAAGCACCACATAAGGGCTCGTAAAGCTGGTAAATACACCGAAGAAAATATTAAAACAACTTGTAAGTTCTCCAGACCAAATTTTTTATTGGCTCTTATGTCAAGTAGACTCGTGCATCTTGCTAAAAACACAACGACGATAACGCGACACTTGTCAAAATACAGAAGATACTATATGTATTATTAAATTTTCAATTATTAACTTCGAAGAAACACAATGCCGAGATTACTGGTTAAGTAATTATGAACTTCAAGAAAGAACAAGAAAACGACGTAGATTAACAGAATTTCAAGGATGTAGCGAGCAATATCGAAAACACCTAACGTAAGAGCAATCTAACTAGTGATGTATTCAGGCATCTTTCCGGAGGTGCTTAGCCCCCCCCCCCCTCCGAAAATCCATGAACGCCCTTCCGTAGGTTTTTGGGTGATCTTCCTTTATATTTAGTATAATCATTTTCGTTCATAGCTGAATATTTGGAATATTTAATTTAAAAATATTAGGAAAATGAGGAAAAATATTATAATAATAAAGAAAAAGAACATCCACATGGACTTCAATTTGAAATTTCTATCATCCTTCAATAACACATTAAACAGTCCTCGCTGAAGGGGCTTTTTTAAGCACCGACAACTCGAACTACTTCCGCAATAAAAACCTAATTCCCAGAGTAGATATGTTTGCACTGCAATACATCATCACATTTTGGAAGCTGACATTCAGCTTTATTTCAGTCTTCTATGCCGACATTCCATGCATACGGTTAAGCCTCAGTGTAGCTGACGTGACATTAGTTCTTCCTCATACAACGAAATATTTGCTACCTAATTTTTAACAATAGCAAATTATTAGAAATTATTCCCACAAAAAGGTTGTCTTTTTTATGGCGATGGGTGGTTTACACTCTGTTAAAAAAAAGAATCGAGGCACCTCAAACTGGCATCCAAACGATTAGTGAGTTTGTTTTTTACTGTAATACTATGTGCTTATCTAAAGGGGCTGAAACCAAGTGGCAGGGAAATGGTTTGCACCATACGTTTTCAGGTAACACTGTAATGATTCCTTAATAGTCAGAAACACGCTTGTAGTAAGGCAAGGACATTTTTACACTCCTAATGTTTTTTTGAAGGGAAGGCGGATATTTTCTCTAGCACAGCATTATTTTACTAGGACCCTTAATATTTTACACCAACCCTTGGTGAAATCCATTGTGCATTATTGAATTAAAGCAAAGGTATAACAGGGATGTAAGATCAGGTGATGCGTAACATCACAGCCTCTCCTTGACAAATGTCAACCCCGCCTTCTCGTGGTACATCCTGTTCCCACTAAAGGGGCTCTGACGACCGCAAATAGCGGAATAACTATTCTATCGGGATTAGAGGAAATGCTATCCCACACTCACCAAACCGCTTGGCCAGCGTGATGAGTTATGGCCAAACCCCTCCCAAATGACTCCACAACTTAAATCTTGGCCCTCAGTCTCCGGCAGCTGAAATGTACCTGGCGAAGGTAGCGGCCAGTGCGACATCAAGGCAGAGGGTGCTAAGAATCCCCGGAGGACCGGACTAGGCTGCCATCTGATGCTGACCTTGGCTACGTATAATGGACGCTCCCTATCTTCTGATTCAAGGCTTCTTGAATTGGAAGAGGAACTACAAAGGATCAAGTGGGACATCGTCGGGCTAAGTGAGTTAAGGAGAAAATCTTATTGAACTGAAAAGTAGACATCTCTTCTACTATCGTGGGACTGATACTGGCAGAACTAGTGGTGTTGGATTTATAATAAACAAGAAACTGAAGGATAAAGTTGTAGAAGTTGAAAGTTCCTCTGACAGAGCTGCACGACTCGTTATCCAACTCTCGAGAAGATACCAGGCTCAGATTATTCAAACTTATGCACCCACCACAAGTCATCCTGAAGAAGAAATTGAAGAATTTAATGAGGAAATTCGTCATCTAAATAATAAAGGTAAGCAGCACTTGAAAATAATTATGGGAGATTTCAATGCAAAAATAGGGCAACGGCAACAGAATGAAACTTCAGTAGGTAAATTCGGTCACAGCAACAGAAACCAGCGTCGAAATACTCCCGTAGAGTTTGCAGAGGCAGAAGGGTTTTTCATCTTGAACTCCTTTTTCAAGAAAAAAGCCACACAGGAAATGGACATGGAGACATCCAAATGGGACGACAAGTGAAATTGATTTTATTATGTGTAACAAAAAAATTTTCATAGAAGACTGCAGTGTGCTAAACAAGTTCAACACAGGTAGTGACCATAGATTGGTGAAATGTAAGATGCACGTCAACACTAAACTTGAACGTGGCAAGCTCATAAGACAAACAAAATGTATTGACATAACCAACCTTAAAAAACACAATAATACCTTCCAGTTGGAACTAAAGAACAGATTCTCAGCATTAGAAGGCCGAACATCGGAAGAAGTGGATATTTCTGAAATTAACAGAAAAGTAACCAAAGCTCTTATGGAAAGAGCAAAAAAATTAGCTGGGTCTAAGAACAAGTTGCATGTGAACAAATTATCAGGAAAAACCAAAATGTTGATGCAAAAAAGAAGAGAGATGAGGACAACTAAAGAAGATGTGACTTCCAAAATGGAATATATAGAGCTATGCAAGACAGTACGAAAACGTATAACTGAAGAAGTAAGGAAATTCAACTGTGAACTAGTAAGGAAAGCAATTGAAAACAACCAAAGCCTAAAGATAGCAAAGGGACATCTCAGTAAGGGAAGAAAACAGATTATGGCACTGAGAAAAGAAGATGGTTCTGTAACAAGAAATAGAGGCGAAATTTTGACAAGAGTGAAAGATTTCTACTCCAAATTATATGAAAGGGATGATACAGTACTCCAGACATCATGAAAGGTACCAGTACCAGAGTTCTTCCAGTCCTCCCAGCAGAAGTTGCACATGCAATCAAGAACATGAAGCGGGGAAAAGCTCCAGGAAAAGATGGAATTACTGTAGACATCATACAAGAAGCAAGTGGAGAAATCGAAACAGTACTCGCCCAAATTTTTACTCGATGCCTTAATGAAGGGAAGATTCCTGAGGATTGGAACAACGCTACAATGATCCTGCTACATAAAAAAGGCGACATTGAGGATCTCAGGAACTACAGACCTATCAGCCTCTTATCAGTGGTTTATAAAATCTTTACTAAAGTTCTTTCACACCGCTTGAAGGTGACACTGGACATGGCTCAACCAAGAGAACAAGCTGGATTCAGGAGTGGCTACAGCACAATAGATCATATCCACGTACTGAGATAACTAATTGAAAGGGCGAGGGAATATGAACTTCCATTGTGCATGGCTTTTATCGATTACGAAAAAGCCTTTGATTCGGTGAAACCATCAGCAGTTTCAATGGCTCTGAAATCCTGCGGTACTGAAGATGCGTACATTAATATTAATAATAACAGCTATGAAAATGCAAGTGCAAAGATTCGGCTGTTTGAAAATACAACACACATAAAAATTGGAAAAGGAGTAAGACAAGGTGACACCATATCTCCGAAGCTCTTTAATGCCACATTGAGAAATGTCTTTCAATCACTAAACTGGGAAAACAAAGGGATAAAGATTAATGGAGATTATCTAACCCACCTTCGTTTTGCTGATGACGTAGTCATTTTCGCAACTACTCATTCTGCATTTTTGCAACTACTCCATCAGAGAAAGGAACTGCATTTTTGCAACTACTCCATCAGAGAAAGGAACTTACTGACAAGAGTAAAGAAGTGGGATTAAAAATGAACTTTCAGAAGACAAAAGTGATGTTCAATGCTTTTACAAGAAATGAAGATTTATCGATTGATGGAGAAAAGCTGGAGATAACAGACACGTACGTTTATCTTGGACAGCAGATATCAAGTGAGGTTCACATTGATGAAGAAATTAATCGGCGTACAAAACTTGCCTGAAGAGCTTTTGGAAGAAACAGCATAATTTTCAAGAGCAATATGCATTATGTCTTAAAAGAAAAGTGTTTGATCAATGCATCCTTCCAGTGCTTACGTATGGTGCAGAGACGTCTACCTTAACTAAAAGAGACATACAAAGGCTGCACACAACTCAAAGCAGCATGGAGAAGTGTAACCAGGAGAGATAAGAAGAGGAACTCGTGGATCCGAAAAATGACAAGAGTGGAAGACATCATGATCAGAGTTAAATTCCTGAAATGACAATGGGCTGGACATACTGCCAGAAGGACAGACCATCGATGGACAGCCGAAATTTTAGATTGGATTCCAAGGGACAGGAAAAGACCCAGAAGAAGACCGCATGAGAGATGGGTGGATGAAATTCGAAAGTATGCGGGAGTGACATGGAGGAGACTGGCACAAGACAGACCACTGTGGGGAAACTTGGGGAGACCTTCGTCCAGCAGTGGATTGATAATGGTTGACAATGATGATGATGATAACATTTTCACATTTTTAATCCCTTGTATGTGTAGATTTCTTCGAATTTGCATTTGCGATATACGAGCACAAGAACATTTTTATACTCTATTTAAAAATTTTATATATATTAAAGTGTATATAAATAATAAAATTGTGGTTGTATGTATATAATCAGTCGACAAGTTTCAGCCCCCTCAAAATTTGTACTTGCCCCCCCCGAAAAAACTTCTCTGATTGCAACGCTGAATCTAACATCTCACGCTTTAGATATCAAGCACGCTGTTTTATTTCTTGCCTGATATCTGACCTCACGCTTTGATATCAAGCACGCTGTTTTATTCCTTGCCTGACATTTTTTTTTTTGGTTGAAGGTTTAACGACCACCGTGAGCAATTCAATGGGCTATAAGCAGTCGCCCGTCCCTAATTTAGGGTCACTGGTTCCAGGGAAGGGAGAGAGCCAGTGCCGTAAGACAAACACAACATCCATGCCTCACCGGGATTCGAACCCGGACCCCGTTCGGACGAATGATCAGAGGACATCGCCTAGACCACTGCGCCTGCCTGACATCTGACCTCACGCTTTGATATCAAGCACGCCCTTGTTGTCATATGTAGACGAACACTTGGGAGTTCAGACGGGTGACGCAAAGTTCGGAAGGCAAAACGAGAAATAACCAAAATTTGCATAAGAAGCACCAAAAAAAAAAAAAAAAAAAAAGGGGGAGTCAAAACAGATAAATGTAGCGTATTGTAATCGTAATCGATATGTGGTTTTAAGACATGGCCATAGTCGCAGTCAAAAGATAGATACACAGGTTTACGTTAGAAAAGATCCGCACGGGGATAACTGGTTTTCCAGTTACCTGGGAAATACCGACCCCACGGCCCAAGGTGACCTTCTGACTGAACATTTTGACTTCTCGTCTTTGTTTGATTACATCACCGCAGGGACAGCTGTTCAACCAGCTGATAGGGCGTGGCGAAACCAAGTGCCCGAGCCGACTTTTATTATATGATGTTTCCCTTTTCAGTTTTGTGTTGTTATCTTGACACTCACTCGCCTCATTTGTAAGTTGCTGAGGTTGAGATTATGCGCCAGTGCCGGAATTTAGTTTCTTGTTCTATTTTCTTCCTGTTATGTAGGGCGAGTCAAAAGTCGCGCACAACAAAGAAGAATGATGTCCTCCTGGTAAATGGCAGATAGAGTGTAAGGAAGGTTATAAGCTGTATCAGAGGCATCATGCACAGAGACGGCATTTGTAATGTGGTCGTTGAAGGAGGCGGCAGTATGTTTTCCCAGGAACAGCGAATTTTCATGTTGGAGTGTTATTTTGCTCCATGGTCATATTTTCATGCCATCGAAGAGTCTCGCAAGAAATATCACGGTGCACTGTTACTCAATAATTCAACAGTGACACGATTAGTCAATCGTTTCCGAACAACGGGATTAGTTGCTGATACGAAACAATCCAGTAGACCCTCTATCTTGGGTGGCGATAAGCTGACAGAAATTGAAACGTTAGTGTGTTCGCCAACGAAAAACACAAGAAAACTAGCAGGGCAAACTAGGATATCGCAAAGTACAGTATGCAGAGCTGCGAAACGGTTACACCTCCGCCCATATAACGTTCACGCAGTCCAGGAATTGAAGCCTCCTGATCAAGGAAAATGATTGTAGTTCTGTCGATGGATGCGACCATTCGTGGAGGAACATGGAATTACGCAGTTGGACCAGATGTTTTTAGCGGCGTGGCGTGGTTCTATCGAAGTGGATATGTGAACAACCAAAACACTAAAATTTGGTCGAGTGATAACTCACATAGTATCCATGAACTGCCGCTGCGTTCGGAAAAAATTGGCATGTGGTGTGCGTCATCTCGTCTTCGGATTGTAGGCCCTATTTTTTCGACACCACCGTGACCAGTGAGGTGTATCGTTACGCAGTTCATTTCAATGCTGAAAGTGGATGAACGTTACCGCTGGTCCCAGCAGGACAGTGCGACCTGTCACGCGTCAATGAGCAGCATTAATTTCTAGCTGATTTCTTCGGAGAGCGCCTCATTTCAGAGGGATTGTGGCCTCCTCGTTCTCCAGATTTGTCACCCCCTGATTACTTCCTTTGGGGTATCTGAAAAATGAGGTTTACAGAAATAATCCGCACGCGATTGCTGACCTGAAGAATAAAATCACAAGAGAGATTTCACAAATCAATACCCACATGCTTCGCAGTCTCAAGCAATCTGGTAAAACGCTCACGCCTCCGCATTTGCGAACGAGGAGGTAATTTCTAACATTTATTGAAACAACCAGTTTTCTTGCTAAAAATAAGTATGTGCCATTTTAACTCATATCTGTCATACGTCACTTTTGATTAAATGTCTCATACTATACATGATATCTCATACGTTTAGTGTTGATTAAATATCTTATTCACGTTTGCCGTGTAGGTAGGTCTAACCTACATTCCTCTTTGCCTCCCGATTCATCCGAAACGGGCGGCTGGGAAATAATTTACTCCTAGTCAATGAAGTCTGTGGCCAAGTGCCAGGCTTCAAACGGCCTGTCGTTGCGCATGACTGGGTGAGCCTGGTAACAGTGTGGTCATGGCAAAGGGTTGTGACGACATAGGAAAGTCAAAGTTCACGTCAAGCACATGTCTGTCCTATCAACGGATTATATTTGCAGTTCATCCCTAGAGCCGCGTCCTGCGTCCACGTAGGCTTGTGGACCTCCAGCTCTTCCTTGTTGGGCTCCGTGCTGGGCAGGGAAATTGGTAGGCGAATTCTTTTTGTATGGATTCCCTAAGTTTTCCCTAGGGAGCAAAGACTAAACACTGCTTTAAGGAAGGGTCTGTCCCTTCAACAAAGAAGCATATTCCCGATACGTCTAACGCTCGGTTTTTCTTTATTCATTCTTTGGATACCTCTCAGCCTTTGAGTGCCAAAAGTCCGTCTTGGGTTAACAAAGCTCTTCAAGCAATTGGAAGCTTTCCGAAGAGCATAAAAAAACTTTTACCTGGTGATCTTGTGGAAATATCGGGCCCAAGACACAGTACGGTACTGCCAACATTAGGCAGGTGGTTATAATCTTTTGGCTCTTCGATGTATATCCTTAGAGTAGTTTAGAGGTATCGTACGACAGGATGCTTTCATACCGTTACTAGATCTGAAATAGTGAACAGAGTGAAATACACTGGTGTCCACAATTAATGTGACAGACACAAAATCATGAATACGGCAAAATTTACACGACAGAGTTTAATGACAGTTGGTACGAACATACATATATCGATAACGTAGCAATAAACAACAGAAAAGGATTGTCATCACCGAATGTGGAAGGAGGCAAGGAGCATGCGCATGACAGTTCAAAAATGATGCATCAAGTGTCGCAGATTTCGTGGGGATAATACAAAGTGTGATTACCCCGAACAGCGATATATCTCGCATGTCGAGCCCTCGTACTGTTTTAAAAGGCTGTGAATGAGAGTTTGGGGCAATAAGAGTCACTGCCCCATGCACTCATTCTAACTACCTTGTGCTCCACCAATGTGCGTAGGAGTCCAGGGTGCATTTAAGCAAACCTTACATTAATAAGGGACTGGGGAAATTTCGGCCAATCAGAGGGCGGTATTCAGCTTCAGTGACGACACATATGGGTGGGGCTTATCTTCATGTGTCACGTGGGATTCATTTCTGAGATACGAACTGAGGGGGCGGCTTTGGTTTATGTAATTTCATGTCATTTTCACGTTCGCGTTCGCTCGGATTAAAAATAAAAGAAATTTACATTCATAAGCACAATAAAGACATACACAAACAAATAAATAAATAAATACAAAAATATAATAGTAAGTGGAAAGGTAAGTTTTTTTTTTTTTAATCCTGTAACGGTTATTTCATATCTTAGGTAATGATGTGAAATGTAGAATGATCGAAGTCTCTAGTTATTGAAAAATATCACTGAGATGTGTTGTGTATTTCTTCTACAGCGTGATCCATTTAAACCAGTACCATGTGATTTACTTATAACTTTTTTATAAATAACAACAAAATCATACAGTAAGTTGAGAATTATACATGTGGTATTGGAGAATCATTTTATCAAAGCAAATGTTGGAATTGTCCTCCATTTTCTTGTAAACACAGTTGAACACGCCGCACCATATTCAGTGACGTTTCATGTACAGTACGAGCAGTAACATTACCAATTTCAGTCGTGACTGTTTCACGCAATGCATCCAATGTTTTTGGATGGGTTTTGTAAACTCTATCCTTTAAGTAGCCCCATAAAAAAAGTCAGGGAAAGTTAAGTCCGGAATATCGGAAAGGCCGTAGGTTTTTTGAAATTAATCTGTCATTAAAGAAGCAGGTTATGAGTTCCATTGAGACTTTCGATGTGTGACACGTAGCGCCATCCTGCTGAAAGTAGCCCTCTGTCAATTCAATGTCAAGTTCCACAAATTCATTGAATATGCGGCAATAAACGTTAATGTTGACAGTCTCAGAGAAAAAAACTGGGGCCAATAATTTTCGTAGACGAAACCGAACACCATACACCAACCTTTTGTGAATGCATCGGTGTTTCACTCATAACGTGTGGGTTTTCGGCAGCCCAGTATCTGCTGTTTTTCGAATTGACGTAGTCTGACAGATGAAACCAGGCTTCATCCGTAAACCATGTGATGGAGAGAATATCAGATCGCAAATTAAGAAAATTTTGAAACCATTTGCAGTAACTTACTCTCTTTCCCTTGTCCGGTTCCTGCAGCTGATGGATTACGTGCACTTTAAATGGTCGAATATTCGCTTTTTTTGCTGCCCTTTGACAAGTTCCGTATGAATATCTTGTCTGTTGGCTTAATCTGCGCAACGATTTCGTCGGAGATTGAAGTAAACGTTGTCGAACATCGTCCACACGCGTTTTGGGAATCAGAGGGTGATGTCTACCGCTGAGAAGAGAACCGGTTTGCTCCAGTTTTTTTGCCATCGACAGAATTGTTGACTTGCTTGAGCCCTTTTCGAACTCTAAACTCCCTTCGAAATGCTCGTTGCGTTTTGATGACAGAATTGGCTACCCAATACGATTTCACTAAAAAAACACGCTCTGGAAGAGTACTGCATGTTTCCGAATGCACGCAAGTGAATGACAACGCAACAACAAACAAATCACGAGCTGAGTTACGGTTAACAATTTTTTCACGATGGCGGTTTTCATTCTCCAGGAGTTGCTGCTTAATTCTATTGAAAAAAAAAAAGTTCCTTGCGCGATCCCTGGCAAAAATGTAAGGTTTTTAAAGGGCACTGGTTTAAATGGATCACCCTGTATTTATAATTGACTCGTAACACTCTAGGAGTTATTTTAGTATAAGTGTGGATGATTTTCCTGGCATGTCTGTAACAAGATAGAGAAACCTCTTTCTGGGGAAGAATAAATTCTCTGCCAGTCTTCCAAACACTTAATTATAATAGTTTTTGTCTGTAACAAGATAGAGAGCTCCTTGAGGAAATAGAGGTGAACTTACAAAATTACCAATTACAGTAATAAAAATACAGAATACTAGTTTCTCTGTAAGTAAAATCTTTGAAACCCTAAGATAACCACTGGAAGATTGCACCAGCATGTTCACATGAAAAATTTGACGGTTTTCCTAACATGAATGATCCAACAGTCTCTTCTAATATTGAGGTAAATTATGTTAGTTTCTCTGCGAGTAAATTTATTTTAAGATTAGAACAGCATGTTGGAGTATTTTAACACATTTCATGTAAACATACTTCAAAGATGTATGCTAGTTTCTCTGTGAGTAAAATCTTTGAAACCCTAAGATAACTAATGGAAGCGTGTAACAGTATGTTCACAGGGAAAATTTGGTAGTTTTCCTAACATAAATGCTCCAACAGTCTCTTCTAATATTGAGGTCTAAGATAACCACTGGAAAAGTGTACCAGTTTGCTCACATGAAAAATTTGATAGCATAAATGCTCCAACAGTCTCTTCAAACATTGAGTTAAATTATGTTTGTTTCTCTGTTAGTATATTTACCTTAATAATAGAAAAGCCTGTTGGAATATTTTTAACACATTTCATGTAAACATAATTCAAAGATTTATGCTAGTTTCTCTGTGAATAAAAATCTTTGAAACTCTAAGATAACTACTGGTCTTTAAAGCCATTTATCCTTACTACTGGAAGAGTGTACCAGTCAATATGTTCACATCAAATGTGTTAGTGATCTTTAAAATCATGTATCCCTACCATTGGAAGAGTGTACCAGTTAGTATGTTCACATCAAATGTGTTAGTGAGTTGCCTGGGGGGGGGGGGGAGGGAGGATTTGTAACTGTTTTCTCCAACACATTTATTAACAACACTTAGTATTATATGAAAGATGCTACAGACAATTCAAACTTTACACACCACACACAAGATGTCCTTTTTTCAAGTAGACATCCCCTGATTTCCTTGGCCTACCAATAGTGTACTCCAATGATGAAGGTATTTTGATTTCACAAGACACTTTAAATTAAAAAAAAAAGAAAAGAAAAAAGTTGACTAATTTTCATTTATACTTTACTTTCCTGTTAACAGTGTACTCCAATAATGAAGCTGTTTTGATCTCACAAGACACCTTAACTTTAAAAAAAGAAATAGATTGATTAATTTTTACTTACACCTTTCATTCCTGTTAACAGTGTATTCCAATAATAAAGCTATTTTGATCTCACAAGACACTTTGATTAATTTTCATTTATGCCATAATTTTACTAATATAGAACAAACTCTGACATTTAGTATATTTAAATGGAAATTAGTTTGAATATTTATAATTTAGGCATTTTCTTTTAAACATCTTTTTTTGATACTTTAAAGAAAGTCAACAAAAAAAAAAAAAGACCAGAATTAGTTTGATGGTTTTATTATCTATGACTGAAGGTATGAAAATATACATCTGATTATGTTTGTCTGACATTTCTGTGGGCGGAAGAAAGAAATCTCTGTCTGACATCTCTGTAGGCAGAAGAAAGGAGTCCCTCTGTCTGACATCTCTGTAGGCGGAGGATTGGATTGGATTGGATTGGATTGGAGGTTTTTTTAACGACCACCGTGAGCAACTCAATGGGCTATAAGCAGTCGCCCGTCCCTAATTTAGGGTCACTGGTTCCAGGGAAGGGAGAGAGCCAGTGCCGTAAGACAAACACAACATCCATGCCTCACCGGGATTCGAACCCGGACCCCTTTCGGACGAATGATCAGAGGCCAACGCCTTAGACCACTGCGCCACCGGGGCGGCTGTAGGCGGAGGAAAGGAATCCCTCTGTCCACGGGCGTCACGGCCTATAGGGATTCAGGGACGTGTCCCCCCCAATATTTTGCCAAATGGGGAACAGAGGGACAGGTTATATTGACATGGGAAAACAAAAATTTACAAATCCATTAAAACAATGAGAATATTTTTTACAAATTAATTAAAACCTTGAGAATTTCTCATTACTGTATTAAATACACTGGCTTAACCACATAGCATTGTGCTATGTCCACCAGAACATACTCGATACTGTTGACCAGGACAAAGTGGCAAAGATTTTCATATCAAACAGGATCATTTTGTGATTAAATGGAGGAAACCATAGACTATTATTTTCCTGCTTCTAAATCAAGGTTGTGTAGAACAAGATTTTATTCTCTAAGCTAGGCCTACATATGAAATGTCATTAAAGTATAGGTGAAAAAATTTACTTTAACTGAATAAATATATTGTTGACACTCAACTTTGAAAGAGTTCAATGTAATGATTTTATCCCTAATTACTCGTACCATACAGATGCCATAAATTCTGGTTTTTGCATCATGAAGTATCTAAAGGTGGATAAATTGACAGGGTGGGGGAAGGGGGAGCTCAAGTAAAAATAATACATTGTTTTATAGTGAGAAGAACAAGAGAGTTGAGAAGGTAAGGGAAACTATGCCTGTGTCCCCACCCCAAAAATCAGAAGGCAGTGCTGCTATGCTCTGTCTGACATCTCTGTAGGAACATAAAAAAAAAAAAAAAAAAAAAAATTAAAAAAATTAATAAAATAGTTTCTACTGCAGATAAAAAAGAAGCCCAAAAAGAAGAGCTTAAAGTCATACTTGCAGAGAATAACTATCCTAAAGAAGAAATTGAGAAGCTTCTGAATTTTAATGGTGCGAAGAACCCACAAAAGCAACAAGTAAAATTCACTAGAAAAATTTCTTATCACAAAGGTTTATTTGAGGCTTTAAAGAGAATTAGTAAAAAATACAATATTAGGCTAGCTCCAAGTTTAGAGAACAAAGTTAAAAAATTTTTCCCTAAAATAGTTCAAAGAGAAGAAGATATTTTAAAAATGCAAGGAGTAGTTTATGAAGTAAATTGTAGTTGTGGACTATCTTACATAGGTGAAACAGGTCGCAGACTAGAAACTCGTATAGCTGAGCATAAAGCAGCTATAAAAAATTGCTCCAACAAGACTGGATTAGATAGGCATGTTAGAGAAACTGGGCACAGCATGGATTGGAATTCCCTTAAAGTAATCAGTTTCCAAAGCAATTTCCAAAAAAGAAAACTGAAAGAAGGAATAGAGATTGAGAAAAATCAAAATTCCATCATCAATGACTGCAAAGGATTTTCCCTGCCTAACATCTGGCAGGATTTGTTGAAAAATAACCTAAACCGTCAAGGTTAACCGTAACCGTCAAGGTAAACCGTAACCGTGATAGTGACAAGTAAAAAGTGACAACAACAAGACAGCCTGAAGAAGGAGAAGAGTTTTCTCCGAAAATTTGCTATTAATGAAAAAATTTCCTAGTAAAATCCCATAAGTTGCTTTAGATTATTAATTCAATTAAACTAGGAAGCCATTTCTCAACATGAGCTTTATTCAAAAAATCTTTACTGAGTTATATTTTAAGGAGTACACAAACATACATAAAATGGTTTCAAAGTGACAAAACTCAAGACATTTTTCTGAATTATCACAAAAAAAAAAAAACATGAGGCTATAATTAAAAGCCTCATGTTTACAAACCTATACATTATAAATGAAAGACATATAAATACAAAACCATTTTTAAATGAAGACTACTTTATAATAGCACTGTTAAAATCTGAATACACTGAATTAGGCAAACCAGACAAAACATTCATTCAAACGTACAATGATACCTGGACATTTCACATCTTTCTTAATGCCATAAAAAAAAAAAAACTTGCATTGATAAATTATTTAAAACATTATCTGAAAGGGTGGGGGAAATTCCAGTTATTATAAAATTAAAACATCAAATTAACATTTTTTTTTAATTTATCCATGCTTTTAAAATTTCAATTATACTGTATTACTCAAAATTATAACATCAAACCAACACTAAAAATTTTCATCATAACAATTTCTCATAGCAGTTTTTTTAAAGTCGTCAAATCTCAACACTACTCTACAAAACGTATATACTTAGGTAAGTTCAGATTTTTTTTTTAAGGGTTATCATTGTTGGAGTGTAATATTGAAGTTTTAAACCTCATTTTAAGATAAAGCTACAATGTCACCCAAACGGCATTCAGATTTTGTTGTATTTTCAAGTCAGTTAACTTCTTATTTACATGGAAACAAGAAACACAGTAGTATTACACACGATTAAAAACTTACTATTAAATATAAAATAACTTTACTAGTAAGTATAAAATACACTTAACTCCATTAGATATTTCAGGCATACATTATACCCTTCCTCAGATGGAACGTAACCTTTGAAATCGTTAAAACCGAGGCTACAATTTGTTAACTCACCAGTGTCTGTATATACCTATACACACCTATATGTCCAGTGTGTATTTGTATATATAGACACCTATATGTCCAGTGTGTATATGTACATATAAAAACACTGGTGAGTTAAATTGTACCTTTGGTTTTATCGATTTTAAAGGTTAGGTTCCATTTGAGGAAATGTGTAATGTATACCCGAAAGATCTAATGGAGTTTAGTGTATTTTATACTAAATAGTAAATATTTTATATTTAATGGTAAGTTTTTTAATCATGTGTAAGACAGCTGTGTTTCTTGTTTATGAGTAAGCACAATAAAATAAAAGTACTTATTTACATGGAGTTGACATGTTAAAAGTCTCATTTTTTTGTTAAAAACCATTCCCAAAAAAGCCATTTGGAATATCTTACAGTTTTTAGCACGTCTTTTGTAAAAAAGATTGTGCTTATGTTATCGGTTTGTCCGTCCGTCTGAACCCACGATATCTCTGCAACTATTAGTCCGATTTGAAAAATTCTTTTTGCATTGGGAAGCTTGAAATATGCGAATGATGATCCTTCATTTGGTTTTTTTTTTTTTTTACGATGTACAATTTTGCCATTACAGGGCGTAAATACAGATGATGTCGAATTCAAAAATACGTTTTATTCCACAAACATCCGATTGAAAAAATTGTTTATCTTTCAAAAGTCGAATTTAAAAATATGTTTTATTCTTCTAAACATCCGATTCAAAAAATTCTTTTATCTTTCAATTCCATTTATGTCTAAGAGTATTTTAGATATAGTTACTTTTTCAAATTACGCATAGATTTTCCTTTAAGGGGCGTAAAAGTAAATTACATTTTTGCCGATAACTCTTCTTCTAAAACTCCGATTTGAAATTTTTTGTATTCAGCGGATACATCTCCTCATGGAAAATCTTTTGCATATAATTTCAAATTTTTGGCAAAGAATACTTTGGCCACCAGAGGGCGTAAGTGTCAATTTTTGTTTCTGATGTATTTGCCATAAAATCTGAGCTTCTAAAATATCGATTGAAAAAATTCTTTCGTGGGCTGATGCCAACTCACATCGATAAATTTTTTTGGAATATATTTTCCCTAAAATATTCCACAATTTCTCCGCAAGGGAGCGTAGATGTACATCTTATTTTTGTCAATATCTCTACTTCTAGGACTCCGATTTGAAAAGTTCCTTCTTTGTTGGATTGTGTTTTTCGTGTGACATGTTTTTCATATAATTTCAAAATTTTCAAGTAATTCATAGAGTTTCCGTTAGGGGGCATAGCGGTAAATCGCGTTTCCCCCTATATCTCTCTTCTAAATCTACGATTTGAAAAATTCTTTCTGCACCGGATGCAGCTCCTGATGGGAAATCGTTTGCACATAATTTCTAATTTTTGTAAAAAAAGTGGTTTGGCCACCAGGGAGCGTAAATCTTAATTTTCGCTTCTGCTGTATTTGCAGCAAAATATGAGCTTCTAAATTCTTGATTGAAAAAAACGTCGTTTGTTGACCGATACTACTCATGTCGACAAACCTTTTAGAAACATTTTCTTCTTGAAATAGTGCATGGTTTCTACACCATGGGGCGTAGATGTATATCTTATTTTTGTCAATATCTCTACTTCTAGGAGTCCGATTTGAAAAATTCTTTCTTTGTCGGATAGTGTTTCCAGTGTGACATGTGTTTCATATAATTTCAAAATCTTCAAGTAATTCATAGACTTTCCGCTAGGGGTTGTAAATGTAAATTGAGTTTCTCCCTATATCTCTGCTTCTAAATCTCCGATTTGAAAAATTCTTTCTGCACCGGATACAACTCCTGATGGGAAATCGTTTGCACATAATTTCTAATTTTTGTAAAAAAATGGTTTGGCCACCAGGTGGCATAAGTCTTAATTTCTGCTTCTGATGTATTTTCAGCAAAATATGAGCTTCTAAAATCTCGACTGAAAAAAAAGTCGTTTGTTGACCGATAAATACTACTCATGTCGACAAACCTTTTAGGAAAAATTTCTTCTTGAAATAATGTATGGTTTCTACGCCAGGGGCGTAGATGTATATCTTATTTTCGTCAACATCTTTACTTCTAAGAGTCCGATTTGAAAAATTTCTTCTTTGTCGGATAGTGTTTCCGATGCAAAATGTTTTTTCCTATAAATTCAAAATTTACAAGTAAATCATAGACTTTCCGCTAGGGGGCACAAAGGTAAATTGCATTTTCTGCGTTATTTCTGCTCCTAAAGCTCCAATTTATATATGACCTGATGGAAAATATTTTTCACATAATTTCTAATGTTTGGTTAAGAATGGTTTGGCCACCAGGGGTCATAAGTGTTAATTTCTGCTTCTGATGTATTTGTAGCAAAACCTGGGCTCCTGAAAACTCGACTAATTTTTTTTTCTTGGACCGATACCGCTTATATGGATAAACCTTTTGAGAGTACTTTCTTCTTAAAATAATTCATGGTTTTCCCACCAGTGGACGTAAAGTCACATCTTATTTTTGTCGATATTTCTGTTTCTAAGAGTTCGTTCATAAGCTCACAATTCCGTTTACAGCAATATCTGAGGGATTAAAAACCCGATTGAAAATCTTCTTTCTTTTGTCACATCTATTGTTTTCCATACCGGTTCCATTGATTTTGAATAGCTTTGATAAATTTAATTTGCGTCAGAACGGATTCAAAAGACGTGCTTATTACACCCGAAAATCCGGTGTCATCTTCCTTGTTTTTTTTGTTAATCAAAATGATAAGAAAAGTCAGTTACTTTTTGATCTATTACTTTTAATCTCAAGGGTAAAAATGGCTTTATTATTGCTATTGGAGTGTGACATTGCAGTGTTACCACTTAAATCTGAAACATCTAAAGTGTTATGTTTTTGATGTAATTTTGTTAGATAACTCATTATTTACATGGATCTGACACTTTAAAAGTCTCATCTTGTTGCTAATAACCATTCCCAACAGCCATTTGGAATACCTTACAGTTTTTTCTTTATCAAAATGAAGTATTCGAGACATCCACATAAGCTCATTATAAGAGAAGTCAGTTAATTTTGATCTATTATTTTTAATTTCAAGGGTCAGAATGACTTTATTTATCATCATTGTTACAGTGTGACAAATGATTTATTAAGGAGAGACTGTTATTTATTATTTTTATTGTTTTTAAAAACTCATCTTCTCAGTAAAGTGGAATAATGGTTTATTTTGATTTTTTTCTACCAGTTTTTGAGTCAGGTCAAAATATTAACTGCATTAAACACCAAAGTCTATTAATCTTAAGATAACAAATTATAAGAGTACTTTAATTTCATATTTGTCTACATAAAAATTATTTTATTCTGAGGTTATATCTGCAATATTTAGTTTGCTGTGATTTAACACATATTTTTTCAGAAATAATGGAATGACTCATTAGTGTAATCCCCAAAAGAATGCAAATTACATTTAGATATTTGAACCCTGCCTACAGACATGTCAGACAGAGGGACTCTTTTTCTCCACCTACAGAGATGTCAGACAGGACTCCTTTTCTCTGCCTACGGAGATGTCAGAGGGATTCATTTCTTCTGCCTACAGAGATGTCAGACAGAATCAGGTAAATTTGATTTGGATTATGATGAACTGCTCCCCCATGCTCAGATGTCAGACAGATAAATTGGATAACTTCCCCTACCTTATAGAGATGTCAGACAGAGATCCTTTCCTCTGCCTACAGAGATGTTAGACAAGATAGTACCAGATGAATTTGATTTGGATTATGATGACTGCTACTCCCCCTCCCTCAGAGATGTCAGACAGATGAATTGGACAATTTCCTCTACCCACAGAGATGTCAGATAAACAGTATCAGATGTATATTTTCATATCTTCAGTCATGGATAATAAAACCGTCAAACTAATTCTGAAGTCTTTTTTGTCGTTGACTTTCTTTAAAGTATCAAAAATAGATGTTTAAAAGAAAATTATCTATCGTAAGTTACAGACAGAAAATGCCTAAATAATAAATATTCAAACTAATTTCCATTTGAATATACTACATGTCAGAGTTTGTTCTATATTAGCAAAATTATGGTATAAATGAAAATTAATCAAAGTGTCTTGCGACATCAAAATAGCTTTATTATTGGAGTACACTGTAAATAGGAAAGAAAGGTATGGGTGAAAAATAGTCAACCTATTTCTTTTTATAAATTTAAAGCGTCTTGTGAGATCAAAACAGCTTTATTATTGGAGTACACTGTTAACAGGGAAAAAAAGTATAAGTGAAAGTTAGTCACCCTATTTCTTCTTTTTTTTTTTTTTATTTAAAGTGTTTTGTGAAATCAAAATACTTTCATTATTGGAGTACATTATTGGAAGGCCAAGGCAATCATGAAATATCTACTTGAGAAAAAGATTAGATCTTGGGTGCGGTGTGTAAAGTTTGAATTGTCTGTAGCACTTTCATATAATACTAAGTGTTGTTAATAAATGTGTTGGAGAAAAAGGTTATAAATTTTCCCCCCTACCCTAGACAACTCGCCAACACATTTGATGTGAACATACTGAATGGTACACTCTTCCAGTGGTAGGGATAAATTATTTTAAAGATCACTAGCACATTTGATGTTAATATACTGACTGGTACACTCTTCCAGTGGTAGGGATCAAGGGTGCCCATAAGTGGGGCTTGAGCCCTCGCCTAGCCCTAGCCGTTGGTATAGCCAAATTTTTGATAAATGTAAAACACTAAAATAGTCGAAACCTTTTTTTAAAGCATTTTAAAAAATAAGATATTAGTGATTGATTGTATCAATTATTTTTGTTATATTTTAGTATCTTGTACATTTACTAAAATGTTTGACAGCCTTGAAGGAGGTAGGTATGTTTCTTGCTCCCCCACCCCACCCTCCTAAACGTATTCATATGGGTGCCACTGGTAGGGATAAATGATAACATACTGACTGGTACACTCTTCCAGTAGTAGGAATAAATGGTTTTAAAGACCAATGGTTATCTTAGGGTTTCAAAGATTTTACTCACAAAGAAACTAGCATAAATCTTTGAAGTATGTTTACATGAAATGTGTTATAATACTCCAACAGGCTGTTCTAATATTAAGGTAAACTTACTCACAGAGAAACTAGCATAATTTCCCTCAATATTAGAAGAGACTGTTGGAGCATTCATGTTAGGAAAACCATCAAATTAACTATCAAAATTTTCATGTGAATATACTGGTGCAATCTTCCAGTGGTTATCTTAGGGTTTCAAAGATTTTACTTACAGAGAAACTAGCATTCTGTATGTTTATTACTATAATTGGGAATTTTGTAAGTTCACCTCTATTTTCTCAAAGAGCTCTCTATCTTGTTACAGACAAAAACCCTTAAAATTAAATGTTTGGAAGACTTTGGCAGATAATTTATTCTTTCCCATATAGAGGTTTCTCTATCTTGTTACAGACATGCCAGAGAAATCGTCCACACATATATTAAAATAACTCCTCGAGTATTACAAGTCACTTATAAATAGAAGAAATACACAACACATCTCAGTAATTTTCCTCAATAACTAGAGACTATTCCATCATTCTACATTTCACATCGTTACCTAAGATATGAAAACACTGTTACAAAATTAAAAAAAAAACACTTACCTTTCCACTTACTTTTATATTTTTGTATTTATATATTTATTTGTTTGTTTGTGTATGTCTTTATTATGCTTATGTATGTAAATTTTTTTTTATTTTTAATCGGAGCGAACGACGAATGTTAAAAATGGTATGAAATGATGAAATCACATAAACAAACCAAAGCCGCTTCACAGTTCGTATCTCAGAAGTAATCCCACGTGACACGTGAAGATAAGCCCCACCCATATGTGTCCACTGAAGCTGAATATCGCCCTCTGATTGGTTGAGATTTCCCCAGTGCCATATCAATGTAAGGTTTGCTTAAATGCGTCTGCGGAGCATTTCAGCAAACCTTACATTGATATGGCACTGGGGAAATCTCAACCAATCAGAGGGCGGTATTCAGATTCAGTGTCGACACATATGGGTGGGGTTTATCTTCATGTGGCACATGGGATTACTTCTGAGCTTCTGAGATATAATTGGAGCGGCTTTGGTTTATGTGATTTCATGTCATTTTCACATTCGCTGCCTTTCAGATTTAAAAATAAAAGAAATTTACGTACATATACATAATAAATAATACACAAACAAATAAATAAATAAATATATAAATACACAAATATAAAGGTAAGTGGAAAGGTAAGTTTTTTTTTTATTCGGCAATGGCTATTTCATATCTTAGGTAAAGATGTGAAATGTAGAATGATCCAATAGTCTCTAGTTATTGAGGAATATCAAGTAGTGTTTATCACTGAGATGTGTTGTATATTTCTTCTATATATAATTGACTCGTAATGCTAGAGGAATCAAGTTAATATATGTGTGGATGATTTCTCTGGCATGTCTGTACCAAGATAGAGAAAGCTCTTTTGGGGGAAAAATAAATTCTCTGTCAAAATCTTCCAAACACGTAATTTTAATGGTTTTTGTCTGTAACATTATAGAGCTCTTTGAGGAAACTGAGATCAACTTACACAATTCCCAATTATTATAGTAATAAAAATACAGAATGTTAGTTTCTCTGTGAGTAAAACCTTTGGAACCCTAAGATAACCATTGGAAGAGTGTACCAGTATCTTCACATGAAAAATTTCCATTTCTAACATAAATGCTCCAACAGTCTCTTCCAATATTGAGGTAAATCATGTTAATTTCTCTGTGAGTAAATTTAGCTTATTATTAGAAGAGCCTGTAGGAGTATTTTAACACATTTCATGTACACATACTTCAAAGATTTATGCTAACACATTTCATGTAAACATACTGGTCTTTAAAATCATTTATTCCTACCACTGGAAGAATGTGCCAGTCAGTATGTTCACATCAAACATGTTAGTGATCATAGTGAGAAGAATTGGCAGGAAAACACGTAACACACAAAACATTTAAAGAATTCTTGAAATAGTGATCACACGCATAAGTTACATTGAAAAACTAAGAGTGGCGCGTGTGATCACTATTTCAAGAATTCTTTAAATGTTAGTGATCTTTAAAATAATTTATCCTTACCACCACTGGAAAAGTGTACCAGTCAGTATGTTCACATCAAATGTGTTAGTGATGTTTAAAATCATTTATCCCTGCCACTGGAAGAGTGTACCAGTCAGCACGTTCACATCAAATGTGTTAGTGAGTTGTCTAAGATGGGGGGGGGGGGGGGGCTTATAACCTTCTTCAACACATGTGTTAACAACAGTTAGTATTATATGGAAGATGCTACAGACAATTCATACTTCACACACCACACACAAGCAAGATCTTATCATTTTCTCAAGTAGATGTCCCAAGATTTCCTTGGCCTACAAGCAGTGTATGCCAATAATGAAGCTATTTTGATTTCACAAGATACTTTAAATTAAAAAAAATAATAATAATAAAGTTGACTAATTTTCACTTATACTTCACTTTCCTGTTAATAGTGTACTCCAATAATAAAGCTATTTTGATCTCACAAGACATTATAAATTTTAAAAAGAAATAGGTTGACTAATTTCCACTTATACCTTCCTTTCCTATTGACAGTGTACTCCAATAATAAAGCTATTTTGATCTCACAAGACACTTTGATTAATTTTCATTTATACCATAATTTTGCTAATATAGAACAAACTCTGACATTTAGTCTATTTAAATGGAAATTAGTTTGAATATTTATTATTTAGGCATTTCCTGTCTGTAACTTATGATAGATAACTTTCTTTTAAACATCAGTTTTTCATACTTTAAAGAAAGTCAACATCAAAAAAGACTTCAGAATTAGTTTGATGGTTTTCTTATCCATGACTGAAGATAAGAAAATATATATCTGATAGTGTTTGCCTGAAATCTCTGTGGGTAGGCGAAGTTGTCCAATTCATCTGTCTGCCATCTCTGAGGGGAAAAGAGGGGGCGAGTAGTCATCATGATCCAAATCAAATTCATCTGGTACTGTCTGCCTGACATCTCTGTAGGCGGAGGAAAGCTATCCAATTCATCTGTCTGACATCTCCGAGGGGGAGTGGTCATCATAATCCAAATTAAATTCATCTGGTACTGTCATGTCTGATATCCCTGTAGGAGGAAGAAAGGAGTCCCTCTGTCTGAAATCTCTGTAGGCAGAGGAGAGGAGTACTTAGGTCTGACATCTCTGTAGGTGGAGGAAAGGAATCCCTCTGTCTTACATCTCTGTAGGCAGGGTTTAAATATCTAAATGTAAATTTGCATTCTTGTGAAGATTACGCCAATGAGCCATTCCATCATTTTTGAAAAAATATGTGTTAACTCACAACAAAATAAACATTACAGATATAACCTCAAAATAAAGTAATTTTTAGGTAGACAAATATGAAGTTAAAGTAATTTTTATAATTGGTTATCTTAGGATTAATAGACTTTGTAGTTTAATGAGTAAATATTTTGACCTGACTCAAAAACTGGTAGAAAAAAATCAAAATAAACCATTATTCCACTTTACTGAGAAGATGAGTTTTTAAAAACAATAAAAAATAATCAATAACAGTCTTTCCCCAATAAATCATTTGTCACACTGTGAAAATGATGATAAATAAAGTCATTCTGACCATTGAATTTAAAAATAATAAGTCAAAATTAACTGACTTCTCTTATAACGAGTTTACGTGGATGTCTCGAATACTTCATTTTGATAAAAAACTAAGATATTCCAAATTATATTATTAATGCTTTGGCTTTTGGGAATGGTTATTGCATATTTGCAATGAGACGAGACTTTTGAAGTGTTAATTCAATGTAAATAATAAATTAACTGACAAATTACTTAAAAATACACATATGAACAGTAACACTTTTGAAGTGAAAAATGCTTATCTCAGATTTAAATGGTTTCAAAGTAATTTTCAGATTTAAAACTGCAATGTCACACTGTGTAATGATAATAAAGTCATTTTGACCCTTGAAATTTAAAATAATAGGTCAAAATTAACATGAAATTTAAATGTAGGTCAAATTTTCTTATAACGAGCTTAACGTAGAAATCATTCATGTCTTGAATACTGCATTATGATAAAAGACTAAGATATTCCAAATTATAATGACTTTTCGGAATAGTTATTGCATATTAACAACAAAATGAGACTTTTAAAGTGTCAACTGAATATAAATAATGAGTTAACTAGCAAATTACATGGAAAACACACAAGTGCAGCTAATTACACAGCCAGTGCAAATGTGAAAAAAATGCTTATCTCAGATTTAAGTGGTTTCAAAATAATGTTTAGATTTAAAACTGCAATGTTACACTGTAGCAATGATAATAAAGTCATTTTGACCCTTGAAATTAAAAATAATTGATCAAAAAGTAACTGACTTCTCTTATCATTTTGATTAAAGAAACAACAACTGTAAGATATTCCAAATGGCTTTTTTGGGAATGGTTACTAACAACAAAATGAAACTTTTAAAATATCAACTCCATGTAAATAATAAATCAACGACCTGAAAATACAACAAAATCTGAATGCTGTTTGGGTAACATTGTAGCTTTATCTTAATGAGGTTTTAAACTTCAATATTACACTTCAACAATGATAACGCTTAAAAAAAAAAAATCTGAACTTACCTAAGTATATATACTTTTTGTAGATTAGCATTGAGATTTGATGACTTCAAAAAAAAAACTGTTATGAGAAATTGTTAGGAGGAAAATTTTTAGTGTTAGTTTGATGTAATAGTTTTGAGTAATATAATTAAAATTTTAAAAGTATGGTTAAATAAAAAATGTTAATTTGATTTGATCTCTGTTTATGAGTGTGACATAGCAGTTTTACCACTTTAATCTGAAACATCTAAAGTGTTCTCTGTTTTTCATGTAATTTTGTTAGATAACTCATTATTTACATGGAGTTGACACTATAAAAGTCTCATCTTGTTGCTAATAAGCATTTCCAAAAGCCATTTGGAATACCTTACAGTTTTTTCTTTATCAAAATGAAGTATTCAAGACATCCACATAAGCACATTATAAGAGAATGCATTTAATTTTTAATCCATTATTTTTAATTTCAAGGGTCAAAATGACTTTATTACCATTGTTACAGTGTGACATTGAAGTTTTAAATCTAAAAATTACTTTGAAACCACTTAAATTTGAGATAAGCATTTTTTTTCACTTCAAAAGTGTTAGTGTTCATATGTGTACTTTCATGTAATTTGTCAGTTAACTCATTATTTATATGGAGTTGACACTTTAAAAGTCTCATCTTGTTGCTAATAATCATTCCCAAAAGCCATTTGGAGTATCTTACAGTTTTTTTTTATTAAAATGAAGTATCAGAGACATCTGCATAAGCTCGTTACAAGAGAAGTCAATTCATTTTTAATCTATTATTTTTAATTTCAAGGGTCACAATGATTTTATTATCTAAAAATCACTGCACAGTTTCATCTTGTTGCTAATACACAATAACCATTCCCAAAAGCCATTATAATTTGGAATATCTTACATTCTTACAGTTTTTTTATCAAAGTGAAGTATTCAAGACATGATTTCTGCATTAAGCTCATTATAAGAGAAGTCAGTTAATTTTGACCTATTATTTTTAATTTCAAGGGTCAAAATGACTTTATCATCATTATACAGTGTGACATTGCAGTTTTAAATCTAACAAGAAAGATGACACCGAATTTTCGGGTGTAATATGCACGTCGTTTGAATCCGTTCTGACACAAATTAAATTTATCAAAGCTATTCAAAGTCAATGGAACCGGTATGGAAAACAATAGTATCTGATGGAAGAAAAGTTTTTCAGTTGGGTTTTTGATCCCTCAGATATTACTGTAAACAGAATCGTGAGCTTACTCCCTCTGGTTGCAGACTGGTGCGTTAAGAAAAATATGAATTTATACGAGAAACATTTCGTACCAGAAACGCTCTCCAACAAAGAAAGAATTTTTCAAATTGGACTCCTAGAAACAGAGATATTGACAAAAATAAAATATGAATCTATGCTCCCTGGCGTGAAAAACATGCATTACTTTAAGAAGAACGTATTATCAAAAGGTTTTTTGATTTGAGCAGTATAGGTCCACGAAATAATGCTTTCAGTCAAGTTTTCAGGAGCTCAGATTTTGCTGCAAATACATAAGAAGCAGAAATTAACACTTATGCCTCCTGGTGGCCAAACCGTTCTTTACTAAACATTAGAAATTATATGAAAAATATTTTCCATCAGGTGTTGTATGCGATACAGGAAGAATTTTTCCAATCGGAGTTAAGAAGCAGAAATAACACAGAAAACACAATTTACCTTTGCGCCCCTAGCAGAAAGTCTATGATTTACTTGAAAACTTTGAATTTATATGAAAGACATTTCGCATTGGAAACACTATCCAACAAAGAAGGAATTTTTCAAATCGTACTCTTAGAAGTAGAAATGTTGACAAAAATAAGATATAAATCTAAGCCCCCGGCACAGAAACCATGCATTATTTTAAGAATAAAATGTTCCTAAAAGGTTTATCGACGTGAGTAGTATCGATCCAAAAACAGATTTTTTTCAATCGAGATTTTAGGAGCTCAGAATTTGCTGCAAATACATCAGAAGCGGAAATTAAGACTACTGTTGGCCAAACCATTTTTACAAAAATTAGAAATTATGTGCAAAGGATTTTGCATCTGGAGCTGTATCCGGTGCAGAAATATTTTTTCAAATCGGAGATTTAGAAACAGAGATATAGGGGAAACTCAATTTACCTTTATGCCCCCTAGCAGAAAGTCTATGAATTACTTGAAAATTTTGAAATTATATGAAAAAAAATGTCGCACTAGAAACACTATCCAACAAAGAGGGAATTTTTTCAAATCGGACTCCTAGAAATAGAGATATCGACAAAAATAAGATATACATCTATGCCCCCTGGTGGAGAAACCATGCAATATTTTATGAAGAAAATATTCCGAAAAGGTTTATTGACGTGAGTGGCATCGGTCCGTGAAAGAATTTTTTTCAATCGTGATTTTAGAAGCTTAGATTTTATGGCAAATACATCAGAAGCAAAAATTAACACTTACGCCTCCTGGTGGTCAAAGTATTATTTACCCAAAATTAGAAATTATATGCAAAAGATTTTCCATCAGGAGCTGTATCCGCTGAAGAAAACATTTTTCAAATCGGAGTTTTAGAAGACGAGATATCGGGGATAACATACTTTACTTTTACACCCCCCAGCAGAAAATCAATGCATAATTTGAAAAAGTAACTATACCTAAAATACTCTTCGACGTAAGTGGAATCGAAAGAAAAAACAATTTTTTCAATCGGATGTTTAGAAGCAAATATGTGGAATAAAATGTATTTTGAAATTCGACATCACCTGCATTCATACCCTCTAGCGGCAATATTGTACATCGTAAAAAAATTGAAATGAAGGATCATCATTTGCATATTTCAAACTTCCCAATGCAAAAAGAATTTTTCAAATCGGACTAATAGTTGCAGAGATATCATGTCTACAGACAAACGGACAAACCGATAACATAAGCACAATCTTTTCTTTACAAAAGACGTGCTGAAAATTACTTTGAAACCACTTAAATCTGAGATAAGCATTTTTTCACTTCAAAAGTGTTACTATTTATATGTGTATTTGTAAGTAATTTGTCAGTTAATTTATTATTTACATTGAGTTGACACTTTAAAAGTCTCATCTTGTTGCTAACATGCAAGAACCATTCACAAAAGCCATTATAATTTGGAATATCTTACAGTTTTTTTTTTTTGAAAATGAAGTATTCGAGACATTCACGTAAGTTCGTTATAACAGAAGTCAGTTAATTTTGAATCATTACTATTAATTTCAATGGTCAGAATGACTTTATTTATCATCAGTTTCACAGTATGCCAAATGATTTATTGGGGAAAGACTGTTATTGATTATTTTTGATTGTTTTTAAAAACTCATCTTCTCAGTAAAGTGGAATAATAGTTTATTTTTATGTTTTTTCTGCCAGTTTTTGAGTCAGGTCAAAATATTAACCCATTAAACTTCAAAGTCTATTAATCCTAAGATAACCAATTCAGGGATCATAGCATACTTCTGGAAAATTTTAGGTTGGAATTTTAGGAATTTTAGGAATTTTTAGAAAAATTTTAGGAAAATTTTAGGAGTGTATTTCAATAAAAACTAGATGTATATTTGTATACATCTAGTAAAACAACTTTGTATACATTGTAAAGAGTTTGCTTCACACCCTTCAACCATATATACTGATAGACTGCGCATGACATCAAAATTTCTGGCTCCAACATAAAATCACATGACAACAGTCAAAAAGATGGGTTACACCTGCTGTGCTTATGGTTGCTCTGAGCGATATAGTAAAGAAAGTTCTATGATTTTTCATGGGTAAGAAACGAATTAAATACCTAAGTCAATAAAGTTCAATTACTTAACCAGAAACTTGCAGCTATTGATATAAAAATATAGTAACTTAAGAAAAAAAATGGAATGCAGGTTCCAAATTCTTCGCAAATGTTCATCACATTATAAATCACAAAATGTAAACAACCCGTTCATGCATGTATATAGCTCATAAGTAAACTTACCTGAAGAGTTTTCATTATATATGAGGCGCATTCACATAATACACCGAAAACACTGAAGTTCTGCAATGTAAATTAGTAATCATAACAGCATTTTTACACGAAATTTGGAGTCTGATGATGACGTGCCCAATGTTTGAGCCATGGCGGCTTTGATGCAGCTATTGCCAATGCGCAGTCCATTAGTATATATGGTCGAAGTTCACACCCAAATTTTTTGCATAACGTCTAATGTCTAAAGTTTAAGTATGATTTACTTCTAATGTTCAGTTCTTATCTTTTCACGTGTTATTATCATATTCAAGTATATTTACCACATTCAAGTTTCACTTTGAACATTAATATGCTGTTTAACCAGAAGCAATTCACGATTTTCACAGAAAGTTTTCAGGTTTCACATTAAATTATAATATCCTAAAAAGGTAATTGAAAACCAAGAACTATGTACAATTGTTCACTGAATTACTTTTTTCATATTATTGTTTTAACCTTTTCCTGATACGCCTATCTTTTTCTGCTTCCACCACAACTAATTTACTTTGTTTTCTTTATTTCAGCTGAACCTTGTATGATCAAGTTAGAGGCAACTGCTATTTCAACAGTATTTTGTTTTTCTACAGCTTTTCGCATTCTTTCTGTTCCCTCTTGAATTACTGCTAGGGAGGCTTCTTTATCTTTTTTAAGCCTATTTATTTCTGCATCATTTTCTTTTATTTTGTCATCAAACTCAGCTTTTCTTTTTTCTCTAGCTGCTTTTCCTTATTTTCCCTCTCTTTCTGCTTCCTTTCTTTTACCTTTTTTGATTCTTCTTCCTTCAGCTTATCAACATACTCTTTATAAAATTTATGTGAATCACGAACACTATTTAACAAATTTATTGTTATGGGAATTTCTTGTTATGGGAACTTTTTTTCTTTATGATGCGCTTTTACTTGTGAAAAGCCACTATTAGAAATATTGAAAATTTCTGAACACAATATACACTTAGCAGAAAATATTGTTTCAGTTGCAGAACACCATTCTTTCAACTTCACTCCGTCCAATTCTTTGGCGAGCCACGCATCTTGAAATTTCGTTTTGGATTTAGGCATCTTAAACACTTGTATTACTAACCAGAAAATGAAAGGGAAGTACAAAAACACGTTCCAATATTGCAAAACCAGACAACTTCCCGAAATTTGGCTGCGAGGATGTCAGAAGATATGAAAAAAAAAAAAAAAAGCAGGTCACCACTAGAGAACTGAACCTGCACAGAGAACACCATAAAAGACGTAAAACCAGAAACTATCATACGCATCTCACGCAAGTTCAGTCAAAGCGAGTCGGAGCCGAGATATATTGCGCATCGAAGGTCGCTGTCGCCGACGCATGATCGAAGGTCAATGATCACGTGCTCTACTGCCTGCCAAGATAACTCAGCTACCATCCCATCGTCATTACCGGAGGTTACGGAAGAAGACCACATGTTTCCTCTTTGCTTCCACCCACCTGCGGTTTACAATAACAAAACATCAGCAGAAAGAGGAGGTTCCACAAGGCATGTACAAAAATAAAGTACGATCTTCTGCGTGCCACGGAGTTCGTCTGCAAAGCGCAAACCAGGGTGAAAATGACCCCTCCCCTTTTCCCTTAGATCTCTTGTTACTCTCGAAAACTGTTCGAAGGCAAAAAAATGGAACGCCCGCCCCGAAGCAAGTGCATCTCGATGGCGTCATTTTTCCCTCCCTTCAGCAGCACAGCATATAGGCTGTGTTTCTACAATAACAGGTCTTTTTACCTTACCGTAATGGTAAATTTATTGGCGTTAATAACGGTTGTTTTTAATAAAAATAAGCTTACGAAAATTTTAGGATGAATAGCAAATTTTAGGTCTAATTTTAGGAATTTAAGGAGGGTCACAAAATATTAGGAATTTTAGGAATTTTAGGACGAATGCGATCCCTGCCAATTATAAGATTACTTTAATTTCATATTTGTCTACCTAAAAATTACTTCATTCTGAGGTTATATCTGAAATATTTATTTTGTTGTGATTTAACACATTATGGCTCTGACGACCGCCAATAGCGGTATAACTATACCATCGGGATTAGAGGAAATGCTATCCCACACTCACCAACTCGCTTGGCCAGCGTGGTGAGTTATGGCCAAACCCCTCCACAATGATTCCACAACTTAAATCTTGGCCCTCAGTCTCCGGCAGCTGGAATGTACCTGGCCAAGGCTAGCGGCCAGTGCGACATGAAGGCAGAGGGTGCTAAGAATCCCCAGAGGACCGGACTAGGCAGGCATCTGATGCTGACCTTGGCTACGTATAATGGACGCTCCCTATCTTCTGATTCAAGGCTTCTTGAATTGGAAGAGGAATTACAAAGGATCACAAGAGTGGAAGACATCATTACCAGAGTTAAATCCCTGAAATGGCAATGGGCTGGACATACTGCCAGAAGGACAGATCATCGATGGACAGCCGAAATTTTAGATTGGATTTCAAGAGACAGGAAAGGACCCAGAAGAAGACCACATGGGAGATGGGTAGATGAAATTCGAAAGTATGCAGGGGTGACATGGCGGAGACTGGCACAAGACAGACCGTTCTGGAGGAAACTTGGGAAGACCTTCGTCCAGCAGTGGATTGATAATGGTTGACAATGATGATGACGATGATGATTTTTTCAGAAATAATGGAATGGCTCATTGGTGTAATCCCTGCAAGATTGCAAATTTACATTTAGGTATTTGAACCCTGCCTACAGAGATGTCAGACAGAAAGATTCCCTTCCTCCCCCTACACAGATGTTAGACAAGACAGTACCAGATGAATTTGATTTGGATTATGATGACCACTATTCCCCCTCAGAGATGTCAGACAGACAGTACCAGATGAATTTGATTAGGATTATGATTACTACTCCCCCCTCCTCCCCCTCAAAGATGTCAGACAGATGAATTGGACAACTTCCCCTACCAACAGAGATGCCAGACAAACAGTATCAGATGTATATTTTCATATCTTCAGTCATGGATAATAAAACCATCAAACTAATTCTGAAGTCTTTTTTGTTGTTGGCTTTCTTTAAAGTATCAAAAACAGATGCTTAAAAGAAAATTATCTATCATAAGTTACAGACAGGAAATGCTTAAATAATAAATATTCAAACTAATGTCTCTTTGAATATACTAAATTGCCAGAGTTTGTTCTATATTAGCAAAATTATGGTATAAATGAAAATTAATCAAAGTGTCTTGTGAGATCAAAATATCTTAATTATTGGAGTACACTGCCAACAGGAAAGAAAGGTATAAGGGAAAATTAGTCAACCTATTTCTGTTTTTAAATTTAAAGTGTCTTGTGAGATCAAAATAGCTTCATTACACTGGACAACGATGAAATTGCTCCTGACGGAAAAATGTGCAATTCTGTATGAAATTAACCCACTGAACACGAATATCACCATGAAAAACTTTCATTGGCTCTTGTTTCAGAAATACAGCTAACGGAACGTTAAAAATTTGTGATTTTTAGTAAAAAAGTAGATACAATGAGTAATATTTTTTTTATGTTACATATTAATAAATTTATGATAAATATAATAAATGTTAGTAAATGTATATTAAAATGGTACTGAAATAAAAATATAGTAAGAACATCAGGTTCGTACGGCGTTTTCCGTACTATTAGGCACCATCAGACCAGGAAGTATTGCACCATTGGGTGAGAAGTCCGAAGTTCCCGCGACATCCGGTGTAGCATTACCCGATGTGATGCAATCCTTTCAGTTTTAACAGCACAATGATAAAGAGCTCAGTCCATTTGTTTCTTTCCCTTCATTGGTGAGTGTACTCTCGTGATAGCAGCCTGTTAAAGTGATCCTTGTATAACTTTTGCTATATATGTGGTAAAGTGACATTTGCTGCACAGAAAAAGTCTATCACTCCGGTTGTTAAAAAGGCTTATCATTTGTATTTCGGCTGCAGGATAGGCGATGAGGATAAGGGCTGGTCTTCACATGTATGTTACCGCACATGTTCAACGAATCTGTCACAGTGGCTTAATGGCAAAAGAAAAATGATGGGTTTGCTGTTCCCATGATTTGGAGGGAGCCCACGAATCACATAAATGACTTATTTCTGTATGGTGCCACCAGTGGCTGAAGGTATCACAAAGAAGAAATGGACTGTATGTAGAGTATCCAAATATACCTTCTGCTGTTTGACCTGTACCTCATTCTGAAGAACTCCCCATTCCCAAGCCTCAGACAAATTTTGTTATTGATTTAGATGAGGTCCAGGAAGACGATTTGCATAATCCGAAACCGTCAACATCACGGATTAATGAAAGCAATGACAAATATGCATCTTCTGAGTCTATGCCACATAAAATTACATCAGAGGAACTGAACGACCTTGTTCGCGATTTGAATTTAACCAAAGTTAAAGCAGAGCTACTAGCGTCAAGACTTCGTCAATGGAATCTTCTAGAACAAAGTGTTCAAGTGAGTTCGTTTCGCATTCGTCACCGACAATTCGAGCAATTCTTCCAAAAAAGTGAAAGCTTTGTGTTCTGTTGCAATATTGACGGCCTAATGCAAGGACTAGGAATACAACATGCTACGCAAGAATGGCATCTATTTATAGACTCCTCCAAGTTGAATCTTAAGATGGTTTTACTGCATAACGGGGAATCAGCTACCATCAATTCCAGTTGCATATGCGGTGCACATGAAAGAGACCTACAACAACCTTAAACAGCTGTTGGACAGACTTAATTATAAAAATTATGGTTGGTTTAGCTGTGCTGACCTGAAGGTAGTGTCTCTGTTGATGGGCCTTCAGCAGGGATACACAAAGCACTGCTGTTTTCTTTATCACTAAAGTCTGCACTACATCGATAGAGACTGCCCTCCTAGGACGTCTTTGACACCTGGACAAATGAATGTTCAGAACCCACCACTGACAGATCCTCAGAAAATCATACTAACCCCTCTGCACATAAAATTCGGTCTTGTAAAGCAATTGGTTAAAGCCATGGACAAAACTAAACCAGCGTTCAAGTACTTACATGACAAATGTCCTCGACTGAGCAAAGCAAAAATAAAAGAGGGTATTTTTGTGGGTCCGCAGATCAGACAGCTCTTTCAAAATTTGCAGTTTGAGGACATGCTTCAGTGTGATAAAAGAAAAGTGTGGGATGCCTTTTGTCAAGTATCAACAAACTTCCTGGGGAATTCCAGGGCTGAAAATTATGAAGATCTCATTACCGACCTGCTTGCTCTGTATCAAAAATTTGGCTGTAATATGTCTTTAAAACTCCACTTCCTGAATTCTCACCTGGATTTCTTCCCGAATAACTATGGAAAATTTAGTGATGAGCATGATGAACGGTTTCATCAAGATATGGCCATAATGGAGCAATGATACCAGGGAAAGTGGTCCACTTTGATGCTCGCAGACTACATTTGGACACTCTTCAGAGATGCCCCTGTGGTGGAATACAATTACCAGGGAAAGTGGTCCACTTTGATGCTCGCAGACTACGTTTGGACACTCTTCAGAGATGCCCCTGTGGTGGAATACAATTACCAGGGAAAGTGGTCCACTTTGATGCTCGCAGACTACGTTTGGACACTCTTCAGAGATGCCCCTCTGGTGGAATACAACCGAAAGGCAAGGAGAAGTAAAACGTCATGAACTGGTAACTGATTTCTATCTATGCATGAAAAACTCATGTACATATCTCAAAACTACATTTAACACAAATAAAAAAAAAAAAAAGAATTACACTATCTATTTTTAATTGTACTATAAAAAATTACACTTACTGTTTTGGATTGTATTTACTTTAAAAGAAGTGTAATGTAATGCATGCAATATATATATATATATACAGTATATATATATATATATATATATATAACGGACGCTCCCTATCTTCTGATTCAAGGCTTCTTGAATTGGAAGAAGAACTACAAAGGATCAAGTGGGACATCGTCGGGCTGAGTGAGGTAAGGAGAAAAGGAGAAGATCTCATTGAACTGAAAAGTGGACATCTCTTCTATTATCGTGGGACAGATACTGGCAGAACTAGTGGTGTTGGATTTATAATAAACAAGAAACTGAAGGATAAAGTGGTAGAAGTTGAAAGTTCCTCTGACAGAGCTGCACGACTCGTTATCCAACTATCGAGAAGATACCAGGCTCAGATTATTCAAACTTATGCACCCACCACAAGTCATCCTGAAGAAGAAATTGAAGAATTTTATGAGGAAATTCGTCATCTAAATAATAAAGGTAAGCAGCACTTGAAGATAATTATGGGAGATTTCAATGCAAAAATAGGGCAACGGCAACAGAATGAAACTTCAGTAGGTAAATTCGGTCACGGCAACAGAAACCAGCGTGGAAATACTCTCGTTGAGTTTGCAGAGGCAGAAGGATTTTTCATCTTGAATTCCTTTTTCAAGAAAAAGCCACACAGGAAATGGACATGGAGACATCCAATGGGACGACAAGTGAAATTGATTTTATTATGTGTAACAAAAAATTCGTCATCGAAGACTGCAGTGTGCTAAACAAGTTCAACACAGGTAGTGACCATAGATTGGTGAGATGTAAGATGCACCTCAACACTAAACTGGAACGTGGCAAGCTCATAAGACAAACAAAATGTATTGACATAACCAACCTTAAAAAACATTATAATACTTTCAAGTTGGAACTGAAGAACAGATTCTCTGCTTTAGAAGGCCTAACATCGGAAGAAGTGGATATTTCGGAAGTTAACAGAAAAGTAACCAAAGCTCTTATGGAAACAGCAACAAAATTAGCTGGGTCTAAGAACAAGTTGCATGTAAACAAATTATCAGGAAAAACCAAAATGTTGATGCAAAAAAGAAGAGAGATGAGGACAACTAAAGAAGATGTGACTTCCAAAGTGGAATATATAGAGCTATGCAAGACAGCACGAAAAAGTATCACTGAAGACGTAAGGAAATTCAACTGTGAACTAGTAAGGAAAGCAATTGAAAACAACCAAAGCCTAAAGATAGCAAAGGGACATCTCAGTAAGGGGAAAAACAGATTATGGCACTGAGAAAAGAAGATGGTTCTGTAACAAGAAACAGAGGCGAAATTTTGACAAGAGTGAAAGATTTCTACTCCAAATTATATGAAAGGGATGATACATGTACTCCAGACATCATGAAAGGTACCAGAGTTCTTCCAGTCCTCCCAGCAGAAGTTGCTCATGCAATCAAGAACATGAAGCGGGGGAAAGCTCCAGGAGAAGATGGAATTACTATAGACATCATACAAGAAGCAAGTGGAGAAATTGAAACAGTACTCGCCCAAATTTTCACTCGATGCCTTAATGAAGGGAAGATTCCTGAGGATTGGAACAATGCTACAATGATCCTGCTACATAAAAAAGGTGACATTGAGGATCTCAGGAACTACAGACCTATCAGCCTCCTATCAGTGGTTTATAAAATCTTCACTAAAGTTCTTTCACACCGCTTGAAGGTAACACTGGACATGGCTCAACCGAGAGAACAAGCTGGATTCAGGAGTGGCTACAGCACAATAGATCATATCCACGTACTGAGAGAACTAATTGAAAGAGCGAGGGAATATGAACTTCCATTGTGCATGGCTTTTATCGATTATGAAAAAGCCTTTGATTCGGTGAAACCATCAGCAGTTACCACGGCTCTGAAATCCTGCGGTATTGAAGATGCATACATTAATATTATTAATAACATCTATGAAAATGCAAGTGCAAAGATTCGGCTGTTTGAAAATACAACACACATAAAAATTGGAAAGGGAGTGAGACAAGGTGACACCATATCTCCGAAGCTCTTTAATGCCACATTGGAAAATGTCTTTCAATCACTGAACTGGGAAAACAAAGGGATAAAGATTAATGGAGATTATCTAACCCACCTTCGTTTTGCTGATGACATAGTCATTTTTGCAACTACCCCATCAGAGCTGCAGAGTATGATCCAGGAACTTGCTGACAAGAGTAAAGAAGTGGGATTAAAAATGAACTTTCAGAAGACAAAAGTGATGTTCAATGCTTTTACAAGAAATGAAGATTTATCGATTGATGGAGAAAAACTGGAGATAACAGATACGTATGTTTATCTTGGACAGCAGATATCAAGTGAGGGTCACATTGATGAAGAAATTAATCGGCGTACAAAACTTGCCTGGAGAGCTTTTGGAAGAAACAGCATAATTTTCAAGAGCAATATGCCATTATGTCTTAAAAGAAAAGTGTTTGATCAATGCATCCTTCCAGTGCTTACGTATGGTGCAGAGACGTGGACCTTAACTAAAAGAGACATACAAAGGCTGCAGACAACTCAAAGCAGCATGGAGAGGTGCATGCTTGGTATAACCAGGAGAGATAAGAAGAGGAACTCGTGGATCCGAAAAATGACGAGAGTGGAAGACATCATGATCAGAGTTAAATCCCTGAAATGGCAATGGGCTGGACATACTGCCAGAAGGACAGACCATAGATGGACAGCCGAAATTTTAGATTGGATTCCAAGGGACAGGAAAAGACCCAGAAAAAGACCACATGGGAGATGGGTGGATGAAATTCGTAAATATGCGGGAGTGACATGGAGGAGACTGGCACAAGACAGACCGTTGTGGAGGAAACTTGGGGAGACCTTCGTCCAGCAGTGGATTGATAATGGTTGACAATGATGATGATGATGATACAGTATATATATGAAGACGTACATAAACACTGGTTGCAATTGCTAAGGAACACTTGCATGCTATTTCAATGGGAGAGATTTGGTATAAAGGTTGGCAGACTGAAATCAAAATGTCCTAAAAACTGATTTAGAATAATAAATTTCCTCATATACAAATGGAAAATTTGTTAGAAACACATATTATGATTTTGATTTTGTTAAGTGTTTGAAGCTCTTTAATTAGCAGCATAAACACGTATTTAAAAGGGAAGCGGATCGAGAGTTGCAGCCAAATTATATGCTTCTCTCCCATTGAAATAGTATGCACATGTTCCTGATCAATGGTCAACCAGTGTACCTGCATATTACAAACAAACCGTAGCCATTTCAACTTTTTTATGGTCATATTCTGTTTCAGCACATCAAATTCATTAAGAAATGGCTGTTTTTATCTCGGAAGCATGAACTTCATCAAAAATCGTTGTCCAGTGTTATTGGAGTACACTGTTAACAGGAAGGAAAAGTATAAGTGAAAATTAGTCAACCTATTTTTTTTTTTTTTAATTTAGTCTTGTGAAATTAAAATAGCTTCATTATTGGAGTGCACTATTGGTAAACCAAGGAAATCATGAGAAATCTACTTGAGAAAATGATCAGATCTTGTGTGCGGTGTGTGAAGTTTGAATTGTCTGTAGCATCTTTCATATAATACTAACTGTTGTTATTAAACGTGTAGGAGAAGAAGGTTTTAACCCCTTCCCCCATCTTAGACAACTCACTAACACATTTGACGTGAACATACTAACTGGTACACTCTTCCAGTGGTAGGGATAAATGATTTTAAAGATCACTAACACATTTGATGTGAACATACTGACTGGCACACTTTTCCAGTGGTAAGGATAAATGATTTTAAAAATCATCAACATGTTTGATGTGAACATACTGACTGGTACACTTTTCCAGTGGTAAGGATAAATTATTTTAAAGATCACTAACATGTTTGATGTGAACATAGAACATACTGACTGGCACATTCTTCCAGTGGTAGGAATAAATGGTTTTAAAGATCACTAACATGTTTGATGTGAACATACTGACTGGCACATTCTTCCAGTGGTAGGAATAAATGGTTTTAAAGACCAGTATGTTTACATGAAATGTGTTAGTATAAATCTTTCAAGTATGTTTACATGAAATGTGTTAGTATAAATCTTTCAAGTATGTTTACATGAAATGTGTTACAATGCTGTAACAAGCTCCTCTAATAATAAGCTAAATTTACTCACAGAGAAACTAACATATTTTACCTCAATTTAGAAGAGACCGTTGGAGCATTTGTGTTAGGAAAGGAAAACTATCAAACTTTTCATGTGAACACACTGGTACACTCTTCCAATGGTTATCTTAGGGTTTCAAAGGTTGTACTCACAGAGAAACTAACATTCTGTATTTTTATTACTATAATAATTGGGAATTGTGTAAGTTGATCTCAGTTTCCTCAAAGAGCTCTGTATGTTGTTACAGACAAAAACCATTAAAATTACATGTTTGGAAGATTTTGACAGAGAATTTATTCTTCCCCCAAAAGAGCTTTCTCTATCTTGGTACAGACATGCCAGAGAAATCATCCACACATATATTAACATAATTCCTCGAGCATTACAAGTCAATTATAAATAGAAGAAATATACAACACATCTCAGGAAAAACACTACCTGATATTCCTCAATAACTATTGGATCATTCTACATTTCACATCTTTACCTAAGATATGAAATAGCAGTTACAGAATTAAAAAAAAACTTACCTTTCCACTTACCTTTATATTTGTGTATTTATATATTTATTTGTTTGTGTATTCTTTATTATGTTTAATTACGTAAATTTCTTTTATTTCTTAATCTTAAAGGCAGCGGACGTGAAAATGGCATGAAATCACATAAACCAAAGCCGCTCAGATTGTATCTCAGAAGCTCAGAAGTAATCCCATGTGACACATGAAGATAAACCCCACCCATGTGTGTCGTCACTGAATTTGAATACTGCCCTCTGATTGGCTGAGATAACCCCAGTGCCATATCAATGTAAGGGTTACTTCTGAGATACAATCTGAGCGGCTACTCAATTACTCTTCCCAGGGTATTTCAGACATGCTCTATCAAAATCAGGTCCAGAGATCTCGCGAGCCATTACATCCTATGAATATCCTCATTCTCCAGGTATTAGTTGAATAGTCCAGCCCCATCGGGACGGACCTTACCGTTCACAAAAAGGAACTGGGTCGCCACAGCTCCCATGAAAAGCCCTACATATTGCTGTAGGATCCCTGTTATGTGCAGCAGGCAGGATGCCTCCAGGAAACGCTATTAGTGGTTTGCGTCCATCCAACATGATGTCAGTCCAAACCATAACTCCTGCACCACCGTAGAGATCAATTTCCCAAATGTTTGGAGGGAAGATTTCGGTTTCCTGCCTCTCTTCAAATGTACATACGTCGAGAATCTGTGTTTAGGCTGTCCTGCGACTTGTCACTGCAGAGAACACAGGCCCATTAATCAGGAGTCCAGGGGTGATGCTGTGATACTGCTGGGCCCAACTCAGACAGACTCTTCTGCGCGATGCGGGGAGTGGGGTACAGACCACTGGCCTCCTTGCATACAAACCTCTCTCGTGGAGTCTTCTACAAACTGTTTGTTTCCATATCGCAGTTATCACAGCACAGAAGAGCTCTGCGAGAGTTGCCTGGCTTTTGGCTCCCTATGGCAGCGAGCTTTTAGAGACAAATATCGGTTGTCTTGACTTGTTGTAACTCTTGGGCGTCCTTGTCCCGGCCTTCTGGCTACTGTTCCAGTTTTCTGGAACTGTCTTCATAGATTGGAGACCACTTGTCTCGATATATCCCGCCATTCTTGCTACCTCAGTTTGTGATTGCCTTGCTTCCAATCTACCTATTGCTCTCCATCACAAAGAGTCTTCTAAGTGATGGTGCAGAGTCATTCTTCCACTAACAGTCAAGCTCAAACTTCAATTGCTGCAACCCACTCAGAACAACGTTTATGAATGTCACGTACCTGCCAGCTCAATAACGTATGGTCGTGGTTTGCATATTTCTATACAAGCTGGTATTCCTATATGGAAAATGATAATACAATATTAGGTACATAACTTAAGTTTTCCTTTATAATATGTACATTAGGTACACCGACTTAAGTTTTCCTTTGTACATGCCTCAGAAAAAAATATTACAATCGGTTGTCCTGTTTTGGGCATATTCTTGAATTTGTATTTGTCGCATTAATTTTGGAGATCATTTTACTTTTGAGATTAAGTTTAGAAACATTTGATAGATATTTCGGTCATAGCTCTTTAGTCCTTATTTTCTTTTTTTCTTTGAAGGAAAGGGATATGTCATATACATACATATACGAGCATATATATATATATATATATATACAAGAAATGAAGATTTATCGATTGATGGAGAAAAGCTGGAGATAACAGGCACGTACGTTTATCTTGGGCAGCAGATATCAAGTGAGGGTCACATTGATGAAGAAATTAATCGGCGTACAAAACTTGCCTGGAGAGCTTTTAGAAGAAACAGCATAATTTTCAAGAACAATATGCCATTATGTTTTAAAAGAAAAGTGTTTGATCAATGCATCCTTCCAGTGCTTACGTATGGTGCAGAGACGTGAACCTTAACTAAAAGAGACATACAAAGGCTGCACACAACTCAAAGCAGCATGGAGAGGTGCATGCTTGGTGTAACCAGGAGAGATAAGAAGAGGAACTCGTGGATCCGAAAAATGACAAGAGTGGAAGACATCATGATCAGAGTTAAATCCCTGAAATGGCAATGGGCTGGACATACTGCCAGAAGGACAGATCATCGATGGACAGCCGAAATTTTAGATTGGATTCCAAGGGACAGGAAAAGACCCAGAAGAAGACCACATGGGAGATGGGTGGATGAAATTCGAAAGTATGCAGGGGTGACATGGAGGAGACTGGCACAAGACAGACCGTTGTGGAGGAAACTTGGGGAGACCTTCGTCCAGCAGTGGATTGCTAATGGTTGACAATGATGATGATGATATATATATACAGCAATGAGCTGGACAAATTGCCAGAAGAATGGGCCACAGATGGACAACCAAAATTTTAGACTGCATTCCGAGGGACAGGAAAAGACCTAGAAGACCATGTGGGAAATGGGTCGATGAAATTGGAAAGCACGCGAGAATGACTTCATCCAACAGTGGATTGATAATAGTTGACGACGATGATGATCTATATCTATATTTGATATTGTAATTGATGTGTGTTGTTAAGACACACATAGACAAAATCAGTTGTGATTTAAACTAGAATGGATTTCAGGAAGGCTTAACTTGACAACACAAAGTGCATGACCAAAGAGCAGGCGATTTTACCCATTGCAGAACATCCTCATGGTTTTTATCAGTATTTACGAGGTAACTTTTTACTTGTTCATAACAACTTGTTGTCTATTTTTTATTTTGCAATTCCCTGAATTATTTCTGTGTGAAAAATTCGAATGAAGATTAACTTCATGTGTCACAAGGACATTTTGTAAACTCGGTCTTATTTATTCACTGGTGTCCAAGATTCAAGCCTGGAAGACAATATCGGGCAAATAATCCAATGTGCTCGATGAAGGGTCACAATGTTCACAGAACACATACAAATGTACATGAGAAATAAACACCGGCAGTGAAATTTGCATATCAGTGAGCAAATTGTTGTCTGAAATGTAAGTTGAGTTACATACACACTTAAAGCCAAAGGTGAAGGGCAGTGGCATTCCTCGTTGACAGCACGTGTAAGAGGTGTTTAATTGTTCTTTGTCTAAAAAAATTAATGTATAAAATAGCGCAAACACATGACAATGGGATAAATATGTACAAAATATATATCAGAAAAATTAATATTTACAATGGAATAGGTCATACCATAAACTATTGAATCCAACAAAAGGCAAACAACCAATACAAAGTCAGTCAGTTGGCCAACCACCTGCTGATCAAAAAAGCTAAATGACAATACTTGAGTCATATTTCTATCATTTAAATGCAGTAAAGAAAAGTGCGATAATGGCTAATGCATTTGTACAAGTGCAGAAAACATAAACATAATAGGAAATATCATAATGATTCCGTTTCGGCAGCAAGTGGAGAACAGTTTACCAACTTTTCTAATCTATGCATTGAAGTGAATTACATGAAAAAACAAAACAAAATATGATGCAAACTATAAATACATAGTAAACATATTTACAGAACCAAGGTGTTATCTGCTAAATAAATTTACAGTAGTTTGTTTACAATCACCACAATGCAAATTTGACATTTATAATATCAGGTTGCATGTTATAAATGTAAAATTTACATAAACATGTATTTCAAGCTTAAAAAATCGTACAAAACCTTTAACTTAATCGCCCAAATCGCTGATGACCTTTGTTTCACTGATCTACGAGTTAAAATATCCCATTGTGATTTATGATAGAAGTCTGGTGAGCAGGAGTTGAAGAAGTCATTCATGCAACGTTTCACATCATCATCATTAGAAAAGTTTTTCTCAGTGAGAAAATTTAACAAAGATCGGAAGAGATGAAAATCGGATGGGGCAAGTTCCAGGAAATAAGGTGGGTTCGACAATATTTTCCATTGCAGTTCATGCAATTTTTGCTAGGTCCGTAAAGCGACATGTGGATGAGCGTTACCTTAGTTAAAAACAACTCCATGGCAATTAATCAATGCTGGGCACTTTTCTTGCAGCGCAGCATGGAGATGGTCCAGCTGTTGGATGTAAGCATCCACTGTGATGGTATTGTTCCATGGTAAGAGTTCATAGTGAATCACACCACGACAATTCCACCAGCAACTCAGCATCACTTTCTATCCATGAAGGGGTTGCTTAACGACCTTCTGTGTGGGTTGTACCAGCGTGGCCCATGTTTTGTCGTGTAACGTTCACGTATACAACTCACTTTTCATCCCCCGTGACCACCCGATGCAAAAAACTCTCCCGTTTTTCTCTTTCACGCATAGCAACAGAAATGGAGTAGTAGCATTGAATCTAATTCTGGTCAGACAAGGCATGGAGTGCCCATTTGCACAGTTTACTCAACTTCCGAAGCCAGATGTTGATGGTCGCATGGGAGGTCTTCAGTTCTTCTGCCAGTTCCCATAGTATTGCATCAGGCTTGGTCGATAGCACATGTTGCAGTGCACCATCTTCAACCTTACTGGGTCTGTTACTTCTCGGTGCATCAGACAGGTCCCGTACATAAGTGTCGAATTTCCTGTACAGTCATAGCAAGTACTGTCTGAAAATATCGTCACCAAACTTGTTTTGCAATTTTCCAAGTGCTTCCATAACTTTCACGCCATTCAAATATTCCTAGAGCAATATTGCAGGTGCACCTTCCTTTGATATCACCACCTACAACTAATCTTCACCACAAAAAGCGTATGTTCTGTCCTTAGAATCTACTCCTTTGGCACAACACTCTGGGATGTTTACGTCACTGCAGCACCTTGCATTACACATGCCACATACAATTTTTTCCAGAAACTTTCTTTACAATCTGATACTTTACACCATAGCAGAAAAACAGATTTTGACTCAATCCACGTTGTAACGAGGTTCGTACTCTTCCAAGCAAAATAAGTTCAAGCAATTTTCGAGGACTTTTAAAACCAAATTATCATATGTGTGTGTTGTCAGATGGTCAGTGCATAGGTATTTTAGCAAATTCAAACCATTAAACTTAGCTGGAACAGGCACACCTTCAATGATCTGCCTGTTACCCCACTGCCTTCCCTCCTGTTGGTTTGTTTTACTAACTTTGAATTGTCCCTCTGTTTTAGTGTTTGTTGAAATCATTTTATTCTGCGGAATATTTTGAAAGGGTACATTATTTTCATATTCACCCTTCGGCAAGAACGCATCCTTGACCCCAGTGAACAGAAGCCCATCACGATTCACGAATACATCATTTTACTAATTTTACTCCCATGGCTGATGTTTTACTCCGTAGTGATGTCATAGCCAAAGTACCAGCATGTCTACATGCTCCCCTGAGTTGAACACAAGTTCTGTGCTACTTGATAAACTTGGTGCTTTTATTGGAACTACACATAAATTTTCTATACAACTTTTTAGCACAAACAATTATTTTACACATATTCTTTCATATCATTATTTCAAAAACAAAACAAAACAAAAAAAGCATTCCAAGTACTATTTATGGAGTCTTACTTGAAAATAAACTTTCTTTTTTCAAGGACATTTTAATATATATGCAATTCCTTAATCAAAACTGACAACAGAAAAAACTAAGGATGTATTAAAATTCAAATATAGGTATTACAAGAAATATTTACCAAAACAAAAAAGTCAATTGTCAACTATAACAACCTGCAACAGTTTGTCCCACAAATAACATAGCACAGCTAATAGAACTTTGCCCCTTTACTTATCTTTTTTTTTTATTAGAGGTTTAACAAGCACAGTTAACAATTCAATGGGCTATAAGCAGTCGCCCATCCCTAATTTAGGGCCACTGGTTCCAGGGAAGGGAGAGAGCCAGTGCCGTAAGACAAACACAACATCCATGTCTCACCGGGATTCGAACCTGGACTCATCTCGGGCGAATGATCAGAAGACATTGCTTAGATGCCTGCACCACCGTGGCGGCGCCCCTTTACTTAGCTATCAACTCCGGACATGCAACACAGCTTAGAATTTGTGTCACTTTTGTTAGCATTATGGTTACATGGAATGCAGCTCAGAATTTGTGATGCAGCATCACTTCTATTAGCTGTATACCCTAAGTCTGTTTCTTTGTTTCAAAAAATTCTGACACAAAAGCCATAAGAAGCCAAATACAATGTACACATTTACAGAAAATAAATTCCAGCAGTTCATCAAAAAATTTCAGGAGCTTAAATCTTGACTAGAATCAAGTGCTTTGTTTTATACAGTACTTGTATTTCGCAAATTCGGGTGAAATTTATAATGCACTTAGTACTCTTGTGAAGTCCCATGGACCCTACAGAGTGTTCTTCAGTGTGTGTTGCATAAAGTGACAAAATTTTCCCTTACAAAAATTTCTCTGCATAAATAAAACTTATATAAAGCAATCTGGAACTTAGAACAATGATAATACGAGAGTGGTACCGAAAGTAATGCAAAAGTGGGCATAACTTTTTTATTAACTGACAGAGGTCGTTCAAATTGCACATGTTGGTAGAGTATCTCTTTCTCTATACAAAGGTACTACTCAACGTAGTATCCATCACAAGCAATGCATTTGCACCATCGTTGAACCCAACTCTTGAGGTTTCTTTGAAAAAAATTCAGGTGTGGACTGTTGTACTCACTTATTCACAGTCACTTCCACCTCATCTGTGTCATCAAATCATTGTCTGCAGAGACTGTCTTTCATTGGACTGAACAGGTGGAAGTCAGAGGGCACAGGACCTGGGCTGTACGGTGGATGAGAGGCCACTAACCAGCCTAATTTGCTGATAGCCTGATTTGTTGTCAAAGACGTGTGTGGTCTCGCATTGTCATGGTGAATGTGGATCCTTTTCATATTCTTGTTCAGTCTCTTCTTCCTTATGGCTTCTCTAAGCTTCTTGAGTGTCTCAAAGTACTGCTCTCTGGTCATGGTACGGCCATGTTCCAGAAAATCAAGGAGAATGATACCTCGGTCATCCCAAAAAACAGTTCACAATGACTTTCTGTGTTGATTACTGGCTCTTTAACTTCTTAGACCTTGGTGAAGAGGTGTGATGCCATTCCACGAATTCATTCTTCATTTCTGGATAGTAAAGATACGCTCATGTTTCGTCCCCTGTCACTAAATTGAAAAAAAAAAAAAAACATGTCTTCATTGGCCTCAAATACTTGCAACAGATCAGAGCAGACTTCTGCCCTTCTCTCCTTCAAATCAGGTGTCAATTGCCAAGGTACCCACTCTGCACACATTTTCAGATACCCTAAGTCTTCCACCATCTTCTTTATGGCATTGTGACCACAGTCCAGTTGAGCAACAAGCTCACAGATTGTGACTCGTCTCTCCGTGTAAATCAATTCATCCACTTGCTGATGATTCATGTCAGCGGTTGCAGATGTTGGTCTCCAACTGCATGGTTTGTCTTCAATGCTGGTTTCCTCTTCTTTAAACTTCTTCCTCCATCTGTGCACATTGCTCTTGTCAAAGGTGTCATCTCCATAAACATTCTGTAGCCTTCTGTGGATGTCAGACAGCCTGCACTCTTCTTTCATCAAAAACTCAATGATGGTACGTTGCTTCTGCTTGAAATCCATTATTTACGTGCAATGAAGAAGAACGGTTACTATAGAGGAAGAGTTACT